>JASDDO010000016.1:10020000-15020000 GCA_030015575.1 Agapanthus africanus | reverse complement strand
TGTAGCAAACCATATCCTTGGGATAAAAGTCTCAATTGTTGCTGTATAACAATATAATTTTATATTTTTGTGCAGCGCACCAATCACTCAACCAAACAAAACCCTTGGGTTTTTTCAAATTTGGTTTAGGAATTGATGTATTGTGGTACGTAAAGGGATGCTTAAAATGTATCATACCATCATCAAGTGCCTTTTCTTCATTTTTGTTTTCTTGTCATATCATAATCACATGAAAGCAGGACACTGACATTGAACATTAATCTCATAATTTTTCCCCCAACCTTTTCAATGTATAGCAAAGAAACAAAACAAACAAGATCTGGCAACACACATTGCAAAACATAAAAAGCTCTCAGCAAAAGATATTCACTGCAAACCAAGCTTCATGCCAAATTCCAACCAGCCAATAACAAGCCAAAATTTTCAAAAAAATTGTTGGAACTTTCAAATTGTCTACAGCTGAGAAACATATGTAACACACCATACTGTAATCAGAGCTACAATTTCTCTGGAATCATTACAAAACAAGAAATGACATTCTCCCCAAGCATACAGATGAAACGCAGATAACTAAAAGTAATCCATCGACAACATAAACGGCCGATAAACACAATAAAAAAACTGAACAAAAAACTAAATGTGTGATACTATCAACCAAGAGTGCACATGTCAGAAGGAGGGGGGGAAAGTATCTGGAAGCTTAATGAAACCTTATAAGACGTTTTTGTTAACAAAATTGAACGCAAAGCAGAGGGGAATGTGCTGCTGTTGCTATTATACCAAATACAACTGTTTGTAATACATTTCTCACTATCAAAATTCACTTTACAAGGCAGTGGAAACAATGAAAAACCCCACCAACAAATAAAAATCTCGCCTTCACTAATTTGTATGGAAACTCTACCAAAAGGCCTACTGCCCAAATTAACTTACGGCGGAAAATAATATAAAAACAAAGGAACAGCAGAGAAACAAAGGCTCCTCCTCAACTAACTTATAAAATTGTCGATTAAAACTCCAATTGTCACCCAGCCCGGAAAACCTAAAAACCTTGGAATCCCTTAAGATATATACACTCTTCTTAGACCAGGCCCCCACAAAAGTCACCAAGACCTTCAATATATGTTCAATAGTTGTTCACCCAATTTATCTGGGTGCGCTGCATCTGTTGGTAGACCCCGCCAGAAGCGGGGCCCACCATTTCAACTGCTCCAGGCATGGCCTGAGTCTGCTGGAGCATCGGGGCGACAGTTTGAGCGGGGTGATGGTAGATTTGAGGGAAGGCCATTTGTTGTGCCTGGGTAGGGAAGCTGTAGAATGAAGTTGGCTGCATTGGTGAAACGTCCCGCCCGGGAGTGGGGATCCAGACTGAACCTTCACTCTAAAGAGAAAACATACATATTAGGCATAACTAACATATATATATATATATATATATATATATATATAAACGTTTGTGTGTGTGTGTACATATATGTATGTATGTTTACGCACAAACATGTGTGCGGCGCACACTAAATTACTGATTAAATAACACACGAGAATATCTCTTGCTATTTTAGCTCGAAAGGGGAGGGGTCTAGAATTGTAATCCCAATTTGAGTTTAAGCATGACATGTGGCAAGAAAAATTCTGGTAATTTTGACGAAAATGATAACATTTTTTAAAAGTTTTCTAACTGTCCAGATCTTCGAATATCTCCATTAAAAACCTTTCAAGATCTCCATTAAAAATCATTAACTCCCTAATGTTATAACTAAAAATCATCTCAAATGTATTCCCATAAGTCTATCATACAATGCACTCGTAACACTCTAGTATAATAAGTTTAGCAAGCAGCAAACATGTTTAACATTTCCACGATATAAAATATGGATGATGAAAACGGAAAATTGTACAGGGAACAAACAAAAAATTCATCTCTACTATCATAATGCAAATCAGGGATGACTTGCCATTTTGCATGCTAAATTGTTTTTACATGCATATCTTCGATTGTCAGTAACCATCAATTTAGATGCCAGGGGTATTCTCAAACAAGTATCACTATTGACAGAAGGGGTAAAAATCATTTTGTGGGAAATAGTTCCAAGGGTAAAATTAAATCAACTACCCCAAACTTTCAACATTTTCCAATGAACTACACTTAACTTGCTTTATTATTGAAAACTGCCCTAAACTTTTCCATATTGTTTTCAGATCATACCCCGCCGTTTATTCTCCTTTACAGCTAACTGTGCAAAACACATTCTTTTCTTGACTTGTATACCGCTAATAACTTAAATTATCTTCAGCTCATATCAAGTTTGCTTCTCTCTCTCAAATTAGTTTTCCATAAACCTCCATAAAATTTAATCATAGATCATATAATTCTTTACATAATATTATGTCTTGATTCTTCTTGACATATAAAATATAAATTAGATAAATATGTATTACTCTACCATCATCATCTCAAGTGCTCGACATCCTGATCGACAAAAAGCATATATGGATTGGTATAAATATGAATTAGGATTAAAAAATTAAAAAAATAGTTGTCAGAAAATCAATGCAATTAATTACGCAAGGAAGCAAAACGGTAATTCAAAAAATATGAGGCAACCACTATAAGTCAAAATTACAAACTTTTTAAGATATTCTCTTTGATCATGGGTTTGAGATGTGTCCTGTGACAAAAGAAGATTAAACTAAACAGTGGTTGGAAAATCAAGTGGCAAAATTGTAAACTAACAGAAAAAGAAGGGATTTGGAATGTTTTATAATGAAGGGGTATAATCGATTACTATACAATTAGAATTAACACCGTTAGGGAGTTGAGTGAAGTTGAAAATTTTTAGGGTAGTTATGAATAATAACACAAGTTAAGAATAGTTTAGTGGAAAACACTGAAAGTCAGATAGTTTAGTGAAATTTACCATAATTCTTATGCGCTTTGGGCCCAAAAAAATGGGTCACTTAAATAACCAGATTCCATTGACGATCTGCATGTCTAGCATTACTCATTTTAATAAAGTTTGCAAAACCAACATGAAAACACCATTGAGTAGGAGACAAACGTGTCGACCCAAACTTTAAACCCTGAAAATGAATGCAACTAGAACGATATTCTGTACATAGAAAAACAGAATTGATGGCAAACCAAAATACACTTTTGAATTCAGCATGTAACTAATACTCTACAACGCACCAACGTTTTTTGCCACAGGAAAAACACACAAGAATACATATAACGGTTTTGTTCCCACAATTAAAATATTATCCACGGAAAATCTTAAGTGGATAAAAAGGGTGGAATGAGAATATTAAGTACCTGCTGTCCAGTGATGTAGACATTGTTTTCCTTGTACCGAGAAACAAGATCCTCGCTGCCAGTTGAACTTCCACTGGTCACAAAACCAGTCTGCACTCCGATGTGACTTGGATTGCTAACATTAGTTGCAGGCTTGTATTGAGAGATCGCAAACTTCACCGGAGCAACCCCTGCTTGCCCCGGCACCGGATATAAGTTCCCTGTTGGAGGTTGTTGAGGGAAGGCCGTGTTGCTGAAGAAAGGGTGCATAGATGGCGACGGAATATAAAATGGCGGGAGATATTGAGTGTACGGGACGTAATTTGGTGGAAAATGAGAGAAGTGTACACCAGAGGGTTGTCTAAACACGGGGATGGATTGTTGGCTAACAGCGATAGGGGTTTGCATCGCACTGGCAGCTTGAGTAGCAAGAGGTGCTGGGCCTGTTGAAGATGGAACCAGAGAGTTCCCACTCTGAATGGCAATAAACCAAAATACATAAACGAGAATCAGTATCAATTAGCAAACAAAACGCAAGTAAATATGCAGAGCAGGTCTTCATCAAAAGAAAAAATATATTTGTAATATCACCATCCAAGCCCTTTCTGATGCAGCCTAGTCTGTTTTAAATATAGGAATCCTTTAAAACTATAAAATGCAAAGAAAACATGGCTTTAAAATAAAATTCACAAGTCAGCAAAAATTCGTCAACAACTAGAATACAGGAATCCTTGTCATATTGTCATAAACTCAAGATTTAAAGCATAGTACAATCACAGCTAACTTATAAAAAACAAACAATTTCCTCATTCTCCTCTGTATCTGAAAATAGTAATCATATCATCATTCTTTTCCTATTAAAATGGGGTCAGTTTTGAAGCAAGGCTACACAAGATTCATTATAGTTTTATGACTGGCATGTCAACCCTCACTTAATTAATGCCAAGAGAAAAGAGTGAACTTGCTAGTGAAATAATAGTCATCTCTGAAAATATCAGGGTTTTTAAATAAGAGTGTATCAAGCACACAACAACCAACAAGTGAGAAAGGGGAAGAATTAGACAAAAACATATCATGTTCGAGTATTATGAAATGACAGAAGGAAAGAAGAATATAGAGTTGCAAATCACCATCTTAGCAATTCAAATATCAGAATAAACAATACATCAAGTGCAAAAGTAGCAGTAACTTAGCATTTCACATATGACCTTGTTTAAGAAGCATGCATGCATTTTAAGAATATACCTCCTGTGGTGTCTGGCCAGTATGTGCAGGTAAGACGGCAACATTGCCGCTATACTTAGCAGCAGGGGCAGGTGCAAAGAAGGGAGAGAAGCGGCCATCACCGTCAGCAACAGTAGGCCTATACATTGACGTGTAATAGCTTGTAGCCGGATCGAATGGTTGTGGGACCTGAATAAGAGGAAACCAAATATAAAAAACAGCCACAACCATAAACAATCAAAAGAAGCATATTTAAAAATTAAACGCTTTACACAGTTTATGTTACACGCCAGCATCCTTCAAAAAATGTTCATATAACTGATTATATAGGTGGACATGGCAATAAAAGAAGTATCAACTTGACCAGGTTGATGAAGGCTAAAGGTAAGAAAAGGATCATCATCATCATCATTTAAGCCTTTTGCCATCAAAATTGAGCTAGCTACAAAGAAAAAATCTCAATGAAGGATTTGACTAAGTTTTACAGTAGGTTGTTGACTTAACGTCAGCCCTCTTAATTATTTTAAGTTCCTAGCTGCGGAATCTGGACAAGAGAAGGCTTGGCACTATTTTTAGTGTTGAACTCATTATCTGAGAAAATGGAGGTGAACCCATCTGCAATCAACATGGCAAACTGAACAAGGACTCACAGTCTAAATCATAGTAATCCCTCCTGCAAACGGTAAAAACAAGATGCACACCATCATAATAACTAAATATATGAATAAAATGGTTTAAGGGAATTATCCTAGAGTAGAAGATGAATGCATGAACACAAAAACCAAGAAAAATATAACATTTTTTCCATCAAAATTTTGAATTTCAGTCAACTACTGAAACCTAAATTTTCTCAGTGTAAAGACAGGGCATCTATCAAATAGAGACACAGCATAATGTTTTGCCTACTCTAATACAAAAACAAAAAAGTGGGGTATTAAACGTACGAGAAAGCCAGGGCTTCGAGTGGCATCCTGTGCCTGAGACTCAGCACCTTCAACGGTTGCAAATTGATTGGCAATCATTTGAGGTACCAATCCAAAATTTGAATAGGTGGGTGCAGTGTGAACTGAATATTGCGCCAAAACAGCTTCTGACTTTGATTGGTCATATTCTGGAGCTGCTGTAGGGATAATGGAGGAATTTTCAGGCTCCCTTGATGCAAGATTTTCTGGTATCTCTGTTGCTGACTGAGGATGATAAGCACTTGAAGTAAGATTTTCAGACATCAATGCTGGTGACTGTGAAGGATCAGAATAATCTGCTTCTTGAGGAGATGGTGATGCAATCTGATGGCTGCAGAAGCATAAAAACTATTAAACAAGACTGCTAAATTGTAACATATGCAACCAAGAAATCAAGAACTACGAAACCTAAAGTGAACTTTAGATAGTCTAGTGTGATGCTTAAAAAAAGTATAAATAACAAATTGCATACACCTGTCCAAACTCTGCAGGAGAACTCACCATGCATAGCATGCCGCAGTGAGCAACAACCATACTACAAATAAACCATAAACGCAAGGCCCGGTAGTAGGATAGAAACAAAGCATCAAGACCTAACCAATGAATGTGAAAAATTCCTTGGGATATACAAAAGAAATTTCATAATCAACGTTTCTTCATAAAAAAAACTGATTTGCCTCTGCTGATGGCTAAACCCAAGTGGGTAAATCACAAAAACTAACTTGTCACCGCACTAAGAAAAACGAATATGCATGTGTACAAGTAGCATAAAGAAGCATAATCAACCCAGAAAAAATCACAGGATACATGAAAAAATGTCATGAAAATAAAACATGACAACCTTCTGTTGTTAGCAAAATGCATGGCTAAACATGCTCCTGTAAGTAGTTCCACAGTTAAGATATTGAGCACACCTTAAAAGTTTCTCGATCACTACAGTAGAATTTGATAATACAAAGCAGAAGAGCTTCAAATATCAGATTAAGCATAGTAACTGATTATCCGCAAACATAATCTATTCAGAGGATTGATCGCAGAATTTGAAAAGATTGTATCTTATTCACTACAGAAGAATTCACTAAAAAAAATTTCATCACACAAAGTACTTGCGCTCAAAATTGGTCTGACTTGTTATCTATATACAATTTATGAAGGTGGATACCGTTGACAGAAGGCAATCAAATAAACAGAAGGGTACGATGTGTACTTGACATTATGAAGTAGAAAATGCATGCAATATCTTACCTTGAAATAGGCTTTTCAACATTCTCCACAACCTCTTCAGATGACTCAGATAGCTCGGCAGAGCCATCAGCGTATTCAGTATCATTTACAAAACTTGTTGTCAGAGAAAAATTCGCATCAAAACTTCCAAAACTCAGTCCAGTTTTTTCAGATTCAGGAACTTGCAGATGATTTGGAATAATAACTTGCTTAGTGTCTGAAAACTGCAACTCCTCCAACCTGTTCTGTAGCTTTGAAATCGGTTCATCAAATGGCAGAGAACTTGATGCAGGCGGTGTACCAGTAGTAGCTTCCTGTGTAGTAGGCGCAGCATCACTAATGTCAGGCTTTTCTGACACTGGAGCAGGTTTTACATTTGTTGACTTCGGCTTCCACTCTTTTGCAGGACCAACTGCTTAAGGAAAAGTATGCTATAATATTAGTGCTGTGAAGGCCTCATAGGCAGAAAGTATCACTATAATAGTGCAACCTCAATGGGTAATTAAGCAGATACAAAACAGAGATGCTGATGCTGATATTCGAGTCAGAAAAATGACGAAACTATTATATCATGCCATATGGGTGAGCACTTGGCACTATTTGGTAAGCAAGAAGATGGATATAATTATGAAAGAAGAACTTGCAGCATATGTACGAAATAAGAAGAGGATCCAAGGAATTTATAGCAAATTGAGAGGGGCGATTAATAACTAAATGCTGTACAATAACTGCTTCATTTAAATAAAAATAAACTATCCTTCATTCATATCCATGAATTTCACCATATAGATTGCTGGCCACAGGTGATACTATATGAACCCTGTACAGAACCATAAAGTACACCCACCCATATGCATACAATCAAATATAGCAAGTGCACATATACTACACAATTTAATGATCAACTTTATTGTTTTTCTTTGTCTCCTTAGGCAACCAATCATTCTTAAATAAATAAATAAACCGCTGATAGCAGTGCATATAATATTAAAAATATGTGAGAATGGTTACAGTACCTTTCTGACTACCATTCAGCTGCTGCGATCGGTTGTTGTAATTGGAAGATGGTCTGCTGCCAGTAGAACCAGCACGAGATAAAGAATGTGCAACCTGTGACGCATCTGAGAACCGGTTTCCATCAATCCCCTGAGATTGTCTTTGCATTTTATCATGCGTGTAAGGATGGTTCATTTCAGAACCAGACACGCCACGAGAAACAACTTTGTTAACAGTTGCTTCAACAGCTGCTTGCTTACTCCCTACCTCACGTTTGATGGTGCCTACATTGCCAGGGATGTGCACATCCAGAGAAGGAACTAGAAGAGGGTATGAGGCTGCATGCAGTCCAGAAACAGAGGCTGGTTTTGAGGACGATAATTGGTTGTTAGAAGTTGAAACATGCTTCAACGATACAGAATTTTTTACATCTCTTTTGGTAAATTTTGTCGTCTTATTGATTACGGTTGCTGAAGTCTCTTTAGTTGGAACAGTAGCATTGACAGTAGAATCTTTAGATGTGGACCCTTGAGCTGCAACTGGTTTATCAGTTCTGGCAGGACCATTCGTCAGGCCAGCTACAGAACTGCAAAAAGAATATGCAGAAATTGTAATTAAATCCTAAATAATTTTGGGTATCAAATAGAACCTTATAAGACAATACTCTAACTATTTAACATATTGAAAAGAGAGAGTTTGAACTGCATATATTCAGGTAGCCTGATAGATTCAGTAAGAGATAATTACATAACTCAGTGCAGAGAAAGAGATATCCAAATTAAATGCAAAGTAGTAGACAAATATACCTTGATATTGGAATAGTTGACTTGCTTTCTGTTCCCTGAGAAGGAAGTGAAGATGGGGATGTGATGACTTTTTCTGTGGTTTGATGTATTCCGTTTTCCTTTCCAACGTTCTTTTCACCAACAGCATCTGAGTAAAGGGAATCATGAAATATAGTTTAATACATTATTGACTAAAAAGTACCTCGTGACGATAAATTCAACGCTGAACGAGGCAACAATTACATCACTAATGGGTTACAGCTTAATGTTGTTGACGCAATGTAATTTAGAATATAATCAAAACAATCCAGACATGCCACTTAAATTCTAGGCTACATAATAAAGCATGGATTGGAAAATACAAAGCACTGTTGATTTTCAGTACCTTGGCAATGCAAACATATCTTGAGTTCGAGGTAAAACCCGAGCGAGATTACAAGGACTGAAACCTCTGGGCAAATTAGATTTATTAAAAAAAATCGACATATAATATGCAGATATTACTGCATACAGTACAGGATATAGATTCATCAATAAATTGGCACCTCTATCCACAAAACAAATCAAAACTAACATTAATACATGTAGGGGGGGGGGGGGTACATGGCATACATACACCATATAAAATTATAGCAAGATCAATATCAAGCAGGCACAAAGAAGTACTTGGGCCCATGATTATGCAAAGCCAATAATAAAAAATGACGGTTTGATAGTTTCATGTGGAACATGTATAAACACTAATTTAGTGATCACTGCAACAATATAAACTTTCTCAAACATCATATTTCAAGGTTTATATATTAAGAAAAAAAGGAAAGCATACAATGTGACATATTACGAGATGAATAGTTTCCCCGACCACCCCGTCCCCCACGTCCCTGTGATGCTGGCCTCCACCTAGCATCAGCAGGTTCTTTGTTGTTCTGTTGAGACATAAAATAGTTAGATAGTAACCGACTAAGGGGAAGCATGAGCATAACACATAATCATGATATTTGTCAACATACATCACTACTCTCAAAAGGACAGTTCATTAAGATATCAGATCATCTACCTATGGAGGCTAAAGATAAAGGGATACTAAGTACAGCAAACATTTGCCAGTTTTGGCTAATACATAAAGAACACAAAGATAAGAACTTGTGGGTGCATATTAGCAAAAATAGAGTAAAGTGCCATACTAAATGTGTTCTATTGATATCATAGTTAAGATCTGATACACACACTCTGTATTTCAATGCAAAGATGAAATTTTGCATCTAATGTGGAAATTCTACATTTATCATAGATAAGATCGGATACATGCCCTCCGTTTTCAAATGCAAAGATTAATATATTGCATCTAATGTGGAAATTCATGGGTAAAAAACTCTAGTGTGTTCCAGGCTGCTTTAAATTAAGGACCCCTACAAAAACATGGAAGAAAATTAAATGAAAGAATTCAACTTTGCTTAATGAGTTCTGATATTAAAAACTGAAAGTCTTAGGTGATAAAATTAAGGCACTAACTATTATGACATTGTTCTGGTTTTCATACTTATTGTTGAATATGTTAAGCAGCCATCAATTAGATTTTAGTGCATCCTTTTTTTATAAGGGGTAGCTGTATATTTTATCTTTTTTCTTGGGGTGAGCCATCCCTGGGGTGTCAGATCTTCAAATGCATGTGAATCAGTTGAAGAAATCCCTTGGCCGCTTCTTTAAGTAAAGATTATATAGCCGCAAGATTTATTATGCACCATTCATCGTCTCATCAATTTATTATTCCTGGCAGTGCAGGTGCATGTTAAAGCCTTATAGAAGATGTCTGTTAAAGCCTTATAGAAGATGTCTTTTGGTTTCTGAATATAAAAGAGCCATCAATCTCAACAGTAGAGATTCAGTCTTTCCATATGAATTTTCTTGTTGATTAGGGATCAACTGACAAAGAGCGAGTTCAACGGGCGTGCATTAACATCCCAATTTGGAGACAGCATTAATGTCTGTGTAAAATATATACGAAAATGCATGATACAAGCAAATGAGGGCACAATGGGACACGTGGTCTAATCCATACCCAACCGATTCAGGCGTAAGCCTACATATCTAGGCCCACACAACCCACGCACATGCATGTGCTTAAAACATATCAAGGTTGTGGATGAGCATAAATAAGCCTGACCCATTTTCACTCTAACAAAACTAAGGTACGTCAGTTTAAGTTTTAACAGATAAATGTTTCCAAATTAGAATTCTAGGCTCCCACCATGCACATGTAATGGCTAAACTTGTATACTTGAGCACGCATATTTGGCTTGTGCATGTGCATGTGCATGGGCATGGCTAGGCTAGGGCAAGCTGTTTCCACCCTTACACAGCAGCTATCATAAATCAGTTTAACAAAATAAGCATTTCCAAAGACATACCAATGACATCCTGACACTATTTCAAGATACCAACACCTTAAAAGATACATGAGATAGACATGTACTTGAGGAACCCAGCAATCAGGATACACCTCTTGTCCCCAATCAGATGAGTCATGGTCGTCAATAATATGAAAGTTGTGATAAGGTACATACACTATCCTCGATCAAGATCCAGGGCCGGTACAAAACAATCATATCAAACCACCAGATGACAAGCAAATTCAATTATGCATGAAAAAATATTATAACAGCTTCACTTGATTTGCTTTCACATTTGCGGGCACTTGTCAAAATCGGTATCCAACCCCTATAGTTTTCACGCTACTCCCTAATAATTTTTATTGCACATAGTCCAAGCCTTTAACATTCTAAAGAACGTAACAGAAATCTGATCTATTTGTATAAATCCTTGGTCCAACAATACCTTCTTTGTCTTTAAACACTTTGTTCTGCAAGCACAATGCTTTCTATACTCACCATTTTCTAACATTAACAAACACATAAATGTATCAATCACTACAACCCCATAAACCATTTTACTCAAGAAGATCTACATATAAGTATTCTCCATATAAATCTGATTGTTGAATCATCTATTAACATTCCTTTTCAGATATATCAAAATTCATTTCAGTATCACCTAGCTAACTGCACTTCAACTGTATCCTCCAGGAGAGAGAACTGTAAGAAATACATTATAAATAAGTTGCGCTTAAGTTTAAATATTTAAGAGAAAACTCAGGACAGGCAGCGTGCATAAACAACAATAGTAATAATGCATATAATTACCGCATAGAATCATCCCTATTTAAAAGTTAAAAGAAAAAGGACAGCCCATTCTCATTCAACAAGAAACAATAAACACACATATTTCTGAGCAGAATAATGCAAGTTGGTCATTTGAACCCAAATTCGATATATATAATGTTTCAACATAATGTTACTGACAAAATCTTGAACTGGTTTATTGAAATTTTAATCTGAAGCAGCAGAAACAGCACTACCAAAGAAAGGCGATTGAAAAGCTCACCTCCTTTCTCTTGTCACGCTTCCTTTTGACCTCATGAAAGGGATCTGCAAACAATTAAATCGTTACAACTTACTGCAACAGGATGCCTGAAATAAAAATAAAATAAAAACAGTGCTTATGCAGAAGGTTAATGCTTAATTAAACTGTGAAACACCGTAAATACAACTAGAAAGTCTAGCACCAATGAAAAACGATAACCATGATCATGTCCAGTGCCCAATGCCTCAAAATAATTTGTCTGGAAAACTAGGTGTCATAAAGGGTAACTTGTGTATATCCAGCTCCAAACCAATGTAACCTGAAACGCGGAACATTTCGGTACGCAAAACGAAAACGAGAACGCGGAAAACGCCGTTTGTTGTGGAAAGTGGTACAATAAGGGTAATAACATGCCTCTAAAAAAGTAAGTGTTTTTGGACCGTTTGTATGTACGTGTATTTATGTATATATTATACATAAACATAATTCAAATTCTTTTGTTAAAAAATAAATATATTTTAGTATAATCTAACACAAACCTGATAATATGTCCCATTTAACTTAAGTTTTGATCGGAACGGTGACTCTTCCGATCCGGAGCGCTAGTGTTCCCAAATTAGGAACAATCGTTCCAAATTGTAATTCGTCAGCGGTTTAGTATTTTATGGTAACATAGCTCCAAATCAACATCACTTATTCTGATACCATGTTTCAAAGAGCAAATAGGGGGAAAGGACTTTATTGAAAAAGAAGATACTTCCGTTCTAAAACGGAAACTTTGGCCATGTAACTAGCTATAAACATGAAGACAGAGCTATTGTCTCTAATTCCTACATTCATTAATTGAATCAGGGATTCAGGATATAATTCCCCCTTTTTAGCTCTGGGAACTGTATTTATGTTAGTTCTTATATGAAATTCCAAGATGTCAACATTAAATCTTAGGTTTATTGCATGTAGACACCCTTCGATTACACCTTAGTCAGCAATTATTATCCTCAGGCCTCGATTGACTCATTAGTTCCTAACATAGGGCTATAAGTGCTAAGCATAAGCAAATTGGGACTAGATCCATGAGCGCCGGCTGCTAATAAGCCAGACGGGGATTTCACAACTGCCGGGTGAGATATTAAACGGTGTTACATCTAATTAACACCTAAACAAGCCGATATTAATCTTCAGGACAAATCAAATATACTGCCAAAACCTCACTTTTAATGCAATAATCAAGTCTCAAACAGATCTATACCCAAAAAAGGGAAACTGTAATGAAAACACACTAATTTTTTTCAATAAAAAATATCATAAAAAGAAGATGGACAAGCCCTAAAAAATCATACAGAAAAACCATGTCAAATCCCCGTCCAAGCAGACGAAAACAACATCATAAACCCTAAACGCCCTAAATCCCAATCTAACAACGCACCCCCCATCCCCACCCCAAAAAACAAAAAACAGGAAAAAAAAAATCCAAATCTGCCAAAAAAAACAACGCAAAAGACGAAAAGGGTTCAGAGAGGGACCTTGAAGGAGCAGCCTTTGCACGGTTTCGTTGGGATCCATGGCGCAGTCCTCGAGCGTTGCGTAAATCTCCTCGTCGCTGTGGTTCTTCACGATCTCCTTCAGGCTGTGGATCGTTTTCTTCATGTCGTCGGGGATCGAAACCCTAGCAGCAGTCGACATCGCAAGCAAGAAGAGAAAGAGAGAGGAAGAGGAGAGGGGGGGCGCAGAGAGGGAAGAAATTTGGGGGAAATTAGGGCAAAAAGAAAAGAATTTGAGGGTTTTGAATTGCTTTTATAGAACAGAGAGAAACACACAACAGACGCTGCTTTTTTAAAGATTAAAAAGTTGTAAAAACCGGAAACAAAACTTTTTTCTCTTTCCCTTTTTTTTGAGTCGATCTGCAAGTAAAGTCCTTTGCTTTTTGTGAGTGTCAATTTTGAATTCGGGTTCGGTTCTGAATCTAAATATTCAAGCCCAATATAAAAAAAATTAATGGGTAAATTGTCAAAAAGTCCCCTAGTTCAGGAGTTGCCTAAAACCACTCTAATTTTTGAAATAGTTGGGAAGGGTCTATTGTTCAAAATCCTTATGAAAACCCCATGAGTTGTATTTCATTTAGGTTTTTGTACTCTCTCAACTGTTTGGATATTACATGCAACCGTTTAGATGTTACAGGCAACTGCAACTGCAGTTGCGTAGATATTACAGGAAGTTGCGGCTGCTTAGATATTATAGGCATCAGCTTAGATATTACAGGCAGCCGGTATAAAAGGGTTTTGATTGGGCTCAGGGTGTTTTTAACCAGAGCAAAAAGTCTAGGGGTTCTACACAAGTTTGAAGCGGATTGGGGCTTTTGACAATTTACCCAAAAAATTGGGCTGGCATTCTTCCAAAAAATGCAGGAAACCCCTCTCTTACCTTTCTCCTAATAACAAGAATTTGGTCATACAAAGGGTTTCAAAAACTTGTAATTTACCCCATGAATAGGATATTGTTAGTTTTATCAGTCCAGTCTTTTTCCTGAATGCCCTTCAAATCTTTCTTTCCCAAATCTTTTCCCCCATTTTCCCTTAGAATTATCCAAACCAGCCCTTCAAAAATCGACGGTGTATTAGAATTCATAAATGTCCATTTTTCGGAATAGAAAAAGTCTTGCGGATGAAGATATCCACATTGCCAGGATTAATGGGTGAAGTGTGAGATTTTCAAGTTAAGAGGAGTGTTCTTCATTTCGGGCAAAATGATATTAATTTTTTATGTTAATCATGTCCAAGAAGCGTATATCCATTATCGATTTTCTGTCATCGCTTCGTTGACTATATGTAATTAATATTTTAATCAAAAGGGTTTTTTGGAGTAAAAGAAATGTTAAAAGGGATAAAATTAACGGTAGTCAAAACAAGGAGGCAAGCTGAAGATTTTTCAAACGAAGGATGGGTTTTGCAAATCAAGGGGATTTTACCTTCAATTCAGCCTGAAAAATGGATCTGGACCCATATTGCTCCGGCCCAAACCCGGCCCGTCATTCAAGCACAAGAGCGAGGATGGCATTTCATCAAGCGCATGGAATGCATTCGAATGAGGAACTGAATGAATCTCTCTCCTCCAAATAAAGGTGACATTTTTAGTTTATTTTTTTCATTTGTTCAACTCATTTTAGTTTTATTTCCGATTTCAATAATTTTTATCAGGTATTGTTCTTCAGATTTATATAGTAATTTATCTGAAATATATGCTGCAGCAGCTATTTTTGCTTGAAGTTGCTAGGTTCTGTTAGAAAAATTGCATCTCTAGCTTTCATATGTTTGGAAATTGGTGTGAATTTTGATGACTTGATTATATAAAAAAATTCTACTATTGTGATATTCTTGAAATCATCTGTTGATAAATTGTTCGACAAGATTCCCAAATGAGCTGGTAGCACTTGTCTTCTAGGATTGAAACCCGTTTCCTCGACGGTCGTTGGAACTTCGTGGTTTTGGTATCAGCGGCGGATACTTTAAGCTAGCATCAAACCATAAAGATGATTAGGGGGGAAAATTAAGTAAATGGGGGCACAATTGCCATTACCATGAGATAAGAACATACAAGTTGTTGATTTGTTTTACGAGGGCATTGTTTGTGTCGAAGACACATGTATATTGAAGTGTTCATATTTCTTGATGAGACGATTAATTATCATTCTTCTGGTTTTTGTGTTATCGTTAAGATATAAATAGTTACAGGTTGGCAAGTTGACAATACAACCTTATTCATAAACCCAGTCGAAGCCTATCACTTAATTATCCAAGTGTTACAGTAGTGGCGTCATTAAGTTTGGGTACATGAGTACATCAGGTACACTATCTCTCACATATATACCTAAATTGTTTTATTCTTACGTGAAATAATGATACAATATCTTCTTAAGACATGATTCAGAATGGCATTCCCTATGATCCAAAACGTTGCAGATCATATCTGCCTAACTGTAAACAAATATTCTTGGTATGAATGCTTAATCATAGCCGACCCCATTTAGATGGAAAAAGGCTTAGATGGTGAAGATGATGATGAAAACTTAGTCATACGTGAATAAAATAGTTTTGATATATGTTATGCGAGCTACTTCAGAACTAAACAATTATTCTTACATTAAAGTTGGTAGTAAAATGGAGAAGAAAAGAGTGAACATTATATCTATCAACACCGTCCCCAACATAAGAAGAACAATTTAGAGAGGATAAAACCCTCAATTTTTACTGGTATTTCACTGAGTTACCTATCGGTTGACATGCCAACTTCAACTTTTCCATTTGCTTATGTAAAATCAGATATCTTGATGGAATATTTCTGCTTCTGAGATGTTGAGATTGCCTCCGCTTCAAAACTAGTCTACCCCAATTGACGAGGTAAAAGAAAGCGAAGTGCGGAAGAAAGTTGAACTTCCACGGTGTTCATATGGAGGAACAAAAAAGTTACAATACACACTTGCGTAATGATATATTTGTCCGAACCCTTTTATAACAGATTCAATTTATCTCACTCATGAATAGGGCAATTATCCCCTTTAATCCCTTCCGCGGTAGGGCAACTAGCCAATGAACAATGATCATCCAGCTCCAATCCCCACCAAGCAACCCCATTGATATTCCTAATCTGCAGCGATAAATACGTTAATATCGCCATAAAAGCCACGCCCGCATCCAACCCAGCCGATAACACATATGTGTGCCTCGCCCACCACCTCCTATATCTCCTATACACAACAAAATTAAAGAAAATCCCAACACCTAACCACATCACGTAGTTCACGGCCCTTGCCGGGGGCATCACACCTGTAGCTCCGATTAGAATCGGCATGTTGATGAGTTTTATCCATTTCTTTTGTGGAAAGACATGAGATAGGAGCCAGACCGGCACTGGGGCTAATAAGCCAAAGAGGAAGAAGTAGTTTATTTTTTGGTACAGTCCGAGTTTTCCGAACATTCTGGTGGGGGATACCACACCCCATGTGATGGAGTCGTTGAAGATGATGGCGGCACCGGGGCATGTCCATGGGCTTCCGGTTGGGAGTTTGGCGGGGTCACAGATGTTTGGGATGGTTTCTAGAAGCCACCACGCGATTCCAAAGGTGACCGAGGAGGAAACGACTGTTCCGATTAGCTGCATGAGTTGTGTTAGGATATAAAATTATGTTACCAGAACCCTCACCATTAACTTCAGAGTCTTGGGGCACTAGCAGGAACTTTAAAGGGGAAAGGGAGTAACTTAGATTCTAATCACACTGAACGGTGATTTTTTAAAACACGGATTAAATACAATATTTAACAGTGCGCAATTCTCAAGTTTCAACCAACAAAAAGAAAACCTCCCGGCTGTCATTACAACTTCTGAGTTTTGATATAGTGGCAAGGATTTGTAAAGAGCTGGACTAAACATAGTAGGGAATGGCATTGCTGCTATCAGCCTATAATTTTCAGTGAAAAGAACATCTAGGATAATAGTTTTTATTATCGTTGCTACAATTGTTCCTACAATTCTCATATACAAACATGTAGAAGGGAGGCAGAGTTTATGAGGATGTGCTGTAATGTAGACTTCGATTTTTTTTCCCCTTTTTCAAACACTAGTGAACAATATAAAGGTAGTCTACTGGAAGTCAATACAAAAAGAAAAAGGATGCGCACGTAGCGAGGAAATCCAACAAAATAAGATTTTCATGAGTTTCTTACAACTACAGCTGATAGAGTTTTAAGCTCATGCAACAAAGCTAGAACTCTCAAAATTATTTATTTAGCCTGAGAAAAAAATATATATGAAAATGTGAGATGATAAATTTTGTTGTAGAGAATTACAGTCATCTCTAGGACATAAAGTAAGCCAAAGAGCCCAGCAGAACCAGATACCTACTTCTAAATAGTTTAAAAAGCAAAGGAAAAAAGAACAAGAAAAGAATTTTAAGCTTCACCTGAACAATGAACATAGATTTCGGCGGAATCTTCATGTAATGGCCCAGCTTGAAATCTTGAAGGAATGTAAGAGCTTGAGTCATGCTTATATAACCATAAGTCTTAAAGGCCACATTAGCAAGAGGCCTTCCGGGGTACATGTAACCAATTATGAGCTCTGTGATTACATACAACCCTGGTGTCTAAAAACCAATCCATTAACTTAGTCTCTATGCAATCCACCAAGAAATAGGAAGCATATTTATAGGGTATGGCACTGATACCCCTCAAGTGATTTATTAGAGCAAACATACTCATTGATTAAAAATTTAAAATCCTTAAAACACTCAATTAATTTTGATTGATCTAGTACTTGTTTTGTTTAGAGCAGAATTTGAGTGTTTTCGAGGGTTTTGGTTGATGATCAGAGGAGCGTCTGCTCTTATAAATCACTTCAGGCGGTATGATCGATATGCAGGGTAACCACAGGGGCGTTTTGTGAAATTATGGACTTTTGATCACTGTGGAGAACTTACTTGATTTGTGGTGGCTGTGATGATGCCAATAGGGAGGATGAAGAGAAAGGCTAAGCCAGTTGCTAGTAGTACTCCCCAATAGGGAAGCTGTAATTGTTTGCCAAAGCCTTCGCAAGTGAATATCGAAAGTGCAATCATTGAGACTAAGATTACTTGGAACCACCATTGAGGAACTGATTCATAGTTTTTCTTCATCAATCTTGTGTGGATATCTCCAATTTGATCTCGGAATGCTGCCTTTGTTGTCATCCATATCTCCCTGTTAGACATCGTAAAGAGTAGTGTTACTAAAGAGCAACAGATGAAATTCCCGAGACTATATTAGAGGATGCATAAGTTTTGGTATGATGTGCTTCACTTAGTTATCATGATTAGAAACATTTGTGGAGAATTAAGTGGAGCGCCGTAAGGGTTAGAAGGAAGATTAGGTTTGTATCTGATATGTTTATTATGGCATTTTGTTGATGTCTTTGAGGTGAAAGGAATGCCGATCTCATTCTGGTCCCCCCCCCCCCCCTTCCTTTGGATTTCCTTTCCTGCATAAAACTAATATTTCCCTTGAACTCTCAGACCTTTTTAGTATAGGACTGTGGACTAGTTGCAGTCTATGGATTTCAGAAGCTTGTTATTGAATCTACTCTCTAGCTAATTTCGCTTCTTCATTTTTTTTTTTGGGAGGGGGGGGGGGGGCAAGTTTTTCCTTAACAGATGCATATTATACAACTCTTTTTGGTTCGCGATGAATCATTTCTTCATATCGCGGGGTTCTCTTTCTAGGTTGAGGGGTACAAGTGCTATACAGGATAAACTACAAGAGTATCATGTACAGATATTTCATTAAAATGTTTTGTTTAGATTGGATAAGGATTACACTTATCCAATCCATGTCTTTATAAAAATGTCGTGGCTGGAAAATTACCTTCCATGGAAAAAGGCAACATGGGACAAGGCAGCAGTTATCGTCGCGAAATTAACACCATAAGTGAACACGTAGAAAACACTCAAATGAATCTGGCCAACGCGATCATACCCTTCTTGGCTAAATTCAAAAGTCTTTGGATTCAGCACTTGATTAACATCATATCTGCTTCCATTAGCCATGAACACATCCGATGAAAAAATCGGAAACCTCTTAGCCTCAAATGCATTTGTCCAATAAGCAATTGGTACAATAATATATACAACTAAAATATATCCAACCAATATGTTAATTATGGCGAACCCTGGTGTGGCCAATGGGCTTCCGAGAAAACCAGCCACAGTTGACCAATCAAGCCCAAAAGATCCAAGGCCTAGACCATGGGCCCCTGAACCAATTTGTTGTATAGTGATCGAGTTCTTGAAAATTAAACAGACGAATGAGAAGGCGCTTAGTGAAGGGAAGAGGTAGTTGGGGATGATGTAGTATGTGAAGCTTGAGATGAAGACTATGATAAAGAATTGGAGCCTTGAGAGTCCTCCTTTTGGTCTCGTCTCGTTTTCGTGCATTGCCCTGCATGCATTTTTTAAAGTATGATGAAAAATTGTTTGGAGGATAATTTGTTTACTGGTCAATAGAAAGGTAATCTTTTTGTTGTTGTTATTTTTTCCGACAAATTTATGGTTGTCTGTATGTATTTATGTGGAAGGTACTCTTGTTTACTTTGAATTTACATATTATTTCCAATCAGTTTGCTATGACTTAGGAAATGTTTCGTATTTGATGTGAAGAAGCAATATTTGTTGACTGCATCAATTGTTTCAAGTAAATTATGCAAAAATCGTTTATCTAGAATGTTGCATATGCTTTATTGTAAGAAGCTTATTAACAATTTCGATTTTTGATGTGATGCATGCTTTTAGCAGAAACTATTTTTAGTATTAATCGATGATCCGAGTCATCTGACATTGTATTTTTTTTATTGCGAATGTGCAATTTCTGTTCCAGTTTTTGGCCATGGCATTTGTTGCACTTTCACTTAGTAAACATGCATTAAACACACACTTTGCAATCAAACACTGAAAATGGGGTGTCGGCCATAGCATTTGCTGTTGCAGCTTCATTTCCAGTGAAGCAAACAACTCTATGTTTCGTGAACTTATTCATGCGTGTAGTTCATAATACAACCTGACAGATCTGTGTTAATCTCAAACTTCTTGTGTTTGAGATTAAGGCTGCTATTCAAATTAATGTAGCCATAGTGATACTTTTCCGAGTTGTAAGCATTCTCATCATGTTTGTGTTTCCAGTGACGGGGACATACCTGAAGAGCGAAACCTGCACAAGATTTGATGGCCACCACATATAAGGGGAATCCACCAGGTATTTTCTGAATATACCAGCCCATCCATATCCCATCATCTAAATGTTCCATTAAAAGCATGGCATGTTGTGCGCGCAATGCATGATACATATGTTAGTTCAATGAAAAAAGATTTAAGAAGATTTTTGGTATGAAGTGAAACTTTTAATGGAACTTTGGTAAGATTTTTAATAGAGATTTTTAAAGATTTGGGAATATTTAGAGTGTTAGTAATGAGGAAATTTTTAATGTTTTTATTTTACAAAATATGGGGATTTTCTTCCCATTGTCATGTCGAGAATCAAATTAAGATTTCAATTTTAGAGTTTGAGAACCCTCCGCTTTTCAGTTAAAATAGCAGAGATGTCATGATTAATTTTTTATTTTTAAATCATTAGATATAAAAAATTTCCTTCCAAATGCTTCTCGCATCAACATAACCTAATTCTTTCTTCACCTGTGTTGTCTGAGTCAGCAGCAGGGCCACCAACGGATGCAACCCTCTCCGATAAAAAGCCTTCACAATCGTAACCAGATTCACCGAAAACGGCATGTTTGAGCCGGTGCTAGCGAAAATAGTAATCAGAACATGCTCTTTCAAGTTGAAAGGTCCAGGGTTCAACGAAAAAGTCCATTTTGTCCCCGGGACACGGACATGCATAGAAGGAAGCCAACGAGCCATCAACTTCCCTATTGGTAAAACTGCGATCTGCGCTGATACCGAAGATATATAAAGCATGTTTTGGCGAAAGTAGAAGAATTGGTTCAAAAATGCGAGAAGCATGCATGAAGTGAGACCTAGGACCCATGTTCGAAGTGTTATGCATGGTAGTGTTGGGTCGTCGGTGATGGGGACCGTGAGCCGTACTTGCTCGATTGGGTTATCATCGATGATATCTGTAAAGATGCAAAACAATAAAAATGAGATTAAGATTATGTGTTTTCTTCTTAAGAATGCATCTGCTTCTGTGTATCGGCTTTTCTTAAATCTGTAATGCGGCTGTTTTCTCCCAATTGTTAATGATCCTTGTTCCTATCAACCTATCTATCCTTTATCAATTTTCCGTAGCGTTACCGGCTTTCATTGTGAAATGTGTACTCCTGATGTAAACCAATGAACAAAAGATGAAAAAGTGCATGAATGGAAACTTGCCCGTTTTCTCCGGAAAATCGAAGGGAGGTCTCTTATCTGATTGTTCCTTCGTGGTTTCCTTTTCATGGGAACTCATATCCAGTAGCTAGCAAACCTTATCGTTTAGATTTAAGGCGATCGATCGGTCGATGTGTATCTCTATGGCGTTATTATCTCTTTATTTATAGAATTAACTCCGGTATTTCGGTCTTAATCTTGTGAAAAAGTGCATTGTTTAATGAGTAGCATGTCTTTAGGGAGAGTCTAAACATTTGCTTAACGACGATTAGGAGGCCGTCCTGCATTGTTAAAGAAACGATGATAATCTAAATAAAAATATGAACAGGTCCCGCTCCGTCACTTTCAAATGGTTGAATTATTGGTAGATATTCATGTTGAAATTTAGCATATTCAGCATCTTAAACCGGTTTCAGACTGCTTATAGTTTCTCTTTTCATTTTATTTTTTTGCAGTATTTTGTTTGCATTTTCTGTGTTTGATGAAAGGCCGTAGCTGGAATGAATCTGTGTCTAAACTCAGTTTTTATTTTAATTTAGGGGAACGAATTTATAGACGTCCAAGGGCTAAATCCTAGACGGCGCTTGGTATATGGAATGGAAGACTAGTAGAAATCCACACATTTTGGGGAATGTGATGTCGATACATCCGATTCTAAGAAATATAACACTAGCGTGATTGGTATATTATAATTATTCCCGGTAATACATATGAGCAACGGATTTGGACGGCATTTGTTGTTCTGGGGCCGTGGCGGTGCCCAGCATGGAGCGGACCATTGGCGATGAGCGGCGTAGGTGGTTGGCGATTGAGGGAGGCATCTTATTTTTTTGGAGTAATCCTAAACTCCTAGGAATATTGTTTGCATCAAGTATGAGAATGTTTCGTGAGGGCTATGCCTGTTGCTATGGGCAGGGCGGTGAAGATCCAGTTCCATCAAATTCATAACAAATCCAATAACAACATTTCGGATCCGGGCGCAACCCTTATCCTCACCGCCCGCTAAGGATTCCGAGTCAAAACCCTAGGGCTTATTACCTCGTTTTCAAAAAAACCCTAGCTTTCATTCTCATTCGATTCGCCCTCAGTTCCCCAATGGCTGCGAAGAAGAATGAAAAGGCCTCCAAATCTCGAAACCCTAAACATCTCGACATCGAAGAAGGTGAAGAAGAAGAAGAACAGCTTGAACAGCAGGAATCGGATTCCGAAAGCGAAGAGGAACGAGCGGCGGCATCGGATTCCGATGACGAGGGATCCGGATCCGACGTGTCTTCCGATGGCGATCCCCTCGCCGACGATTTCCTCAAAGACAGCGACGATGGTTTGAAATCTCTCTCCAAGTTTTGATTTTTATTTGATTTGCTGCTTTGGGAGCTTGAATTAGGGTTTGCGTGTGATTGTTTTTGTATGGATTGTAGAGGAGATGGACGACTCGGGATCGGAATCGGATGAAAGCGATTTAGTGACGAAGTCTAGAGCGATCGACGAGGAAAAGGCGAGAGCGGAAGAAGAAGCTGAAGAGGAGTTGAAGCTTAACATAAAGGAGGAGTCTGATGAATTCAGATTGCCTACAAAAGAGGTCAGCTTTTTTCTTCATTTCCGATGTTCATTCGTTTATTGTGCTTATTCAATGTTAAAGCTCGAAGCTTGGTTATTATTGCTGGGTATGTTTGTAATGATAATCATGTTACTATCAAATGTCAAGGTGTATAATATTGTACTCAAGTAAAACTTAGTGTTGAACGCTCTTTTTCCTTGGAAATTTTTTAAAGTTTAAAATTTGATTGTGTACCTGAGTAAAGTTTGCCGAGTTCAGCGCATCTAATTGTTGGGCAGTTGCTTACACCTAATAGTAACTCAAGAATCGAGACGCTAATTATGCATCTAATAGTTGGGTAGTTGCTTAATTGCTTACACCTAATGGTAACTCGAGAACTGAGATACTAAACATTCACCCAAAACTTCAACGAGAAATGTGGAGAACTGTAATCGAATCTTTACATTGATAGAAAAGTGGGAAAATGTTATATTTAATACGTTGAAAAGGGTACTTCCATATTGATACTATGCTGTAAGCAAGGTCAAGCTTGAGAAAGCCTATAGTAATGAAAGCATGAAGCTATATCAACATGTTGGAGATACATTAAAAAATACAAGTATCATGTCTGAATCTGTCGATCTTGTAGCAGACTATTAATTCTTGAAACTTGTGAAACTTTAAAAGTCTGAGTAACATGACCAATGGTAAACGATTTCGATGGGGAAATTGAATTCAGATGTTTTTTCCCTTTCAATAATACTAAAAATACTGTGATTATGACAGGAACTCGAAGAAGAGGCTCATCAGCCGCCAAACCTGTCAAAACTTCAACGAAGAATAAAAGAGAGTACGTAGGATCGTCCTCAAAATTCTGATATTATTAATAAATACATCTCTAGAATTTGTTTCCTCCCAGAAAAGTTTGCATTATCTTCCAAATTGATCTGGCTGTGGGTTTAAAACTGACTGCATCCCATGATTTCTCCTCCATTTAGTTGTTAATGTGCTATCAAACTTCAAAAAATTGAGGCAAGACGGGGCTTCACGGAAGGATTATGTGGAGCAGCTAAAGGCAGATCTGGGTGCTTATTATGGCTACAATGAGTTTCTCATTGGGGCTTTTGTTGAGGTACAGAAAATTTACATACCTTTGTTTTATCAGTTACTTTCCGATCTTTACTTTTTTTCTACTTTGTGTACATTTTTTCCATAGATGTTCCCAGCTGCTGAGCTTCTGGAGCTTCTGGAATCTTTGGAGAAAAGGCGACCTGAATGCTTGCGAACAAACACTTTGAAGGTAACCGTAGTTATCTCTCTTGCCCATGAATGATAGAAAAATATTATGGTAGATGCCGGAGTTTCCAGTTTGTTGATCTTCCTTATTATTATTTTTGTTAAATCCTGTTCAAGTCAATACGTAAATACATCATCTATATACCTCTTGTTTGCTAAAACTGGAAAGTGCTCTGAATAACTTATTGGCAATGTTACTTGAGCTTATACTCCTACTCAGATATTCTCATTATTTACAATAGTCACATCTCTTTCAAATAAGGCGAATTGTTTAACTGTGTCTGCTGTTTATAGACTCGGAGACGGGATCTTGCTGGTGTTTTGATAAACAGAGGAGTTAATCTAGATCCAATAGGCAAGTGGTCAAAGGTAAAAAGCTTCTCTATGCCTCACTATTTAGTAGGTAACTAATCTAGTTGACATTAATCCCTCTGTTTATGATCTGAATGACAGGTAGGGTTGGTGGTGTATGAGTCACAAGTTCCTATTGGCGCAACTCCCGAGTACATGGCTGGGCACTATATGGTATGGAACTCGTAACCGTCACTTATATTTTCATAATTTTATTGGATTTCACAGGCTACATTTCTGTCTTCCATTTATCAATTTCTTTGTTCTTATAACAATCCACAGCTACAAGGTGCAAGCTCTTTCATACCTGTTATGGCACTTGCTCCTCAGGAAAAGGAGCGAATTGTTGATATGGCGTAAGATTTTGTGCTCCTATGCTTGAACAATCTTATGCTAACATTTGACCTTCTTGTTTTATTTAATTGATATAAACCTCCACCATCTACTCATTTTCGGATTGATAGTTAAAAATCCTTTAGGTGCTATATTATTGTACATGCAGCGATACTTGTATTTATTATATTCTGACCCAAATTTTTGTGTTGGTATACATAGATAAAGTTAGTCATATACTAGGTGCTCACCCCTAAGTTGGATGAAAAATAAATACTATTGACTATTTAAACTGATACAATCATTTATGGATTGCTATTCCACAATTATGCTCTCTTTTCAATCTCTTAAGGCAAGATATGTTAAATTTTAACTTATGCAAATAATCTGAAAAAATGGTTAATTGGGGTTGAATAGTCTGACCAAAAACCGCACACTAACTCACATTTTAGGTTCTATGCCAGGATGGCCTCTTCTCTATAGTGGTCTTTGGCAAGAATTTGTCATTGAATCAGCAATGGATAGTTTGTTGGAAAGAGTAGTGGGGTTACTTAGTGGAGTCTTCCATTCTAATTTATAGCCATCCTCATCTCGAGAGGAAAAAGTCCTGCAAGACGAGGATGATGCAAATCTTTGATTTATTGATATCTTATAGATTGCAAACGGTTTTCAGACAATTGCAGTTACTGGATTGCAAATCTAGAAAGTTTGTCAAATTTTGATAATTTCAGGTTCAAAAACCTACAACATATTCATAACAGTTGCACTATCCTTGATTGTATTAAAGCAAATATAACAATTTCTTAAAGCATCATTTACCTTTCTACTATTTACATCTCAAAATAATTATTATCGTACGATTGAAAATAAACGATAGATTTTATACAGACATATTTTCTAAAACTATTGTATAATTCTACAGATCTGCACCAGGTGGCAAGACAACATATATTGCAGCTCTTATGAAGAACACTGGTATGTCTTGTTTCCCTTCTTGTTTTAATAACTCTTCAACCACAAAGTTATGGTGTATTTTTCGATAATCTGTCATGATGACATTATTCGAAAAAATAGCCAACCTTAAAAATTTGGTATAATTGCTTGATGATGTTGAACATTGTTTGAAAAGTACAAGTTCACTCATTGTTCTGGTTAGATGTTGAACACCGTTTGAAAAGTACAAGTTTGCTCATTGTTCTGGTTAGATCAGCTATCATTAGCAAAGTTTGTTTTGCTGACTTCCATTGTATATTTCAAATATTTCTTCACTGATGGCAAACGAGTATCTTCTTGCACCACTTATTCTGTGCAGGAATAATTTATGCAAATGAGTACAAGGAACCAAGACTTAAGTCACTAATTGCAAATATTCATCGGATGGGTGTGACAAATTCCGTAGTATGCAACTATGATGGGAATGATGTGAGTTTATTAATCTCCGGTGTGTTTACTATGTTTGCTTTGTTGCAACAAAATTTGGATGCTATTTTTAACTATATTTAGTTTTTAACTATTGAAAAATTGAACTGACCTTACCTCATTTGAACGCACACCAAGTGGAATGATATTCCTTGGTCCTTTTTGACCAATATTCATTCGAGAGGTCTACAGGAATAACCCGAGTTTCTGATCTTGGTTATGTTTATTCCCTAGCTACCTTATCACATAGTTGATGCTGTTTTTTTCTTCTGGGTATTGGATTCTCTCTCTGGTTAGTAAAATTTTGGGTATTGGTTTCTCTCTCTGATTAGTAAAATTTTAAGAAACTAACATACCACCAAAGGAGAAACCTTTTCTTAATTAAATTCCAACTAAAACAGTATTGTTTTCCTTTTGACTTTATGATATGAATTTCCTTCTTCTCTTTTTTCTTGAATTGAACAAGTTGATTTTTAACGAGATTTCAATTTTACTAATCCTGCAGTATCTTCTTTTCTGGCTGCAACTGAATTCATTCTTTTGAATAGTTGGCGTAGCTGCAATCAGAAAGGGATATATCTTCTACTTGCTAGTTTCCTGTAAACGATTTTGAAATTTGCATTTACTTCAGAGTAAATATATAGTTACTGCCCTTCTATCTGCCCTCAGATTACTTGCATGCTTATGCTTTCTATTATTAGCAATGTTTTCTTTTCCTTTTGTTGTCACAGCTGAAAAGGACAATTAAAAATCCAATGCTGAGAGTCATGGAAATTACATTACTAGAAGTTATATTTGAGCGAACTTGTTATAATGGGGAAATAAACTGGACACGATTTGTTAGAGCTTATTCTGACTGAATTAGAAGTGAACAACTTGTGAATTCAACATTATATTTAACTCTTTGCACCTTTGGCTTCCAGCTACCCAAGGTCTTGGGGTTAAACTCGGTTGATAGAGTATTGCTAGATGCCCCCTGCAGCGGCACTGGGGTAAGTTTAAAGTCCAAGTTCGTTCATTTTTGTCTGAGGTTTTCTTTATTTCTATAATAATACTTGTGTTAACCTAATGCACTATTCCTTTTTCTCCCCTCTTAAGACTATATGGAAAGATCAAAACATCAAAGCTTCCAAGACCAACGAGGATTTACAAAATTGTGCTTTCGTTCAAAAGGTAATTTTTCTTCTGCGAGTTAAAGGGCTAAAATTTTGTCAAATCTTTCATGAATCAGCTAGCTCCATAGCCAACCTCTTTTGATGAGAATCAGCTTAAATGACGACGACAATGAATGAGGTTGTTTTTTTTTATAAAAAAACTTGACATTGAATTGTTTCCATATGCATGTATAATTAATATGCTGGAAAAAGCTGTAACTACTTTCTATTCTCCGATGTCTAGATTTTATCTTGCTACTTACTCTAAATGCAATCATGCATCTCGCAGCAACTTATTTTGGCAGCTATCGATTTAGTGGATGCTAATTCAAAATCTGGAGGATACATAGTCTACTCAACATGCTCCATGATGATTCCTGAGGTTGGTTTGTTATTAAATGGCTTATACGGCAATAAATTTCAATCAATTGCGTAATATCTGACTCTATTCTCTTGAAAAATCCCAATGCTGTAGAATGAGGCAGTTATTGACTACGCTCTGAAGAAGAGAGATGTAAAACTGGTGCCATGTGGACTAGACTTTGGTCACCATGGGTATGTGAAATATCAAATTTCATGCTTTCTTTTACTCTCCAAGTCATTCTTGGTTTTCTAAACCTTCTGTCAATCGTCCAGGTTTATACGCTATAGGGAGCATAGGTTTCATCCCTCTTTAGAAAAAACAAGGCGATTTTATCCCCATGTAAATAACATGGATGGTTTTTTTGTTGCCAAGGTAAATAATCTTCAGAGTTTTTTATATTGTAGATGCATGATCAATTTTGAAAGTGTTGCTCTATTTTATAGCATGTGAAGATGACGGTGTTGCTTGACTTTTGTGTGGTAACCCAGACACAGCTCCACCTTTTATGTGTTTCCAGCATGGTCATGCAAGCATGCCTTGGACTAATGTCATTAACTTTTGCTTATGTTCCCTGTTTAAAGTACATATTCTCTCTGCAACTCTCATAAGAATTAAACAACCGAAGCTTCCTGCAAATTTTTGGTCAGGGCTGCTTCGCTGCCTCTTTGGTATATAAAACACACAGCTGTTGATTTTCAATGTTGCCATACACAATGATCACAATAAACTGCACAGAAGTCAGAAGCTGTAATTTCATTCTTACCATAACCTGTGAATAAAATATTTATCGGCAACTTCTAATCGTAGAAGAATTTACTGAAGGCAGGCCATATGCAAATCATGAACAAATGTATTTTAGATGTCAACAATAACTGTTTTAACTCAGAACTGAAAGGTAAACTCTTAGCTATCGCACTTTGAGTGAAGTGTCAGCATAAAATAATCGAGCAAAGTCTATTAAAGCTTTTCCTGTCCATAAAAAAATGGGACTTAAGTTCTCTTGGGTACTTGCTGTTTCTCAATGAACCATTGTTAATTGTGAAGACACAGATTCACAATGCTTGCTGCACTCGTACTTTACCGAATTTAATCTTTTTACCCCTTCTTTTGGTCTGTATTTTATATTCTAAAACTTTGATGGTTCAATGATTTTCAACTTGCTGTATCTTGTCAAATCTCTACAGTTAAAGAAGATGAGCAACACCAAACCGGTAGCATCTGAATCATCGAAACCAGCAGAAAATACAGAACAAGCAGTCGTTATTGACCATAGCAAAGACGTGGAAATAAATGTTCCAAACGGAAAACCCGAGAAGTTGAAAGTCCAGAAAAAGGATGCAAAGACTAAAAGGGTCAAGGGTGACGCAAAAAATGATGAGAAGGTATTATACAATTTCTTCTCTCTGTAAAAGCATTGCCGTTATTTATGAGATAGATGTCTAATGTGGTGAAGTCGATATTAAATTGGTCCAGCTGAAAACGACTGAAGCAGCACCAGCAGTTAATGATGATATCAAGGATGCAGAAACAATCCTGCCCAATGCGAAGTCTCACAAGTTTGATTTCCGAAAGAAGCATAAGAAACAGAAAAATAAAGCTTCCAATGGTGGAATAGAAAAGAATGAAAAGGCGGCGCCTTCATTAATAGTGAGACAGAGGAAGAAAAGGAAATTCCCTTCAAGAGAGGAAATTTCCCAAGCTAGGTTAGGCCTTGCCTTTAATAATCTACCTTTTCATTCATTTTGCGGATAACCCCTGCATGAAAAAGGTTTTCGCTGAACCCCTTAAGGGGGGATTTTTGTCCAATAGGGAGTATGGGATGATTATCTAACCTCTTCAAAGCTTGAATTTCCCTTATGCAAATATACGAGCAGTACACCTCATGCAAGTATGGAAAATTCAAGGTTTAGAAATCAGCAGCAGCCTTTACATTGCGGGTCATTTGCAAGTACCCTGAAAGGGGGCTACTCATGATCACAACCGTCTCCTGAAATAACAAAAATATAATCAGTATGATGTTTAAATCTTTGCTTTTCCTTGTGTGTAAAACTGTTTATGAACTTACACGTTAGTTTTTTCACATCGAGTTGTTTCAGGGAAGAGAAAAGGAAGGCTTTGAAGAAGAGAAAGGTTTGAGCGGTTTGGATCGAGTGAACGATCCATCGAATGATGTGATCTCACAAGCGATTGGCGAAAAACTACGCAATTGCTCAACTGGGTATCTATGAGAGCCTGAGGCGAAAAACTAAGCAATTGCTCAACTGGATATCTATGAGAGACTTGGTGTTTCTGCCTGCACTTAACCTCTGGTGCTGTTGGTTTAAACACATGTATTATTCTTGCATTGTAGGGTATTAATGTGCCTTAAGCATTTTATATTTTATTGAGTGTTCTGTATTAGTAACTTTAAACATATTGTTGACAATATTTTGAAGTTTAGAAATTATTTTTTTTATTGTGGCTTGTTGATTCGAGTTGGAAGGAAAGTCATATCTGATTTGGTTTTTCACCTTGTGCTGTGTATTGGGTGCGCATGTACACTTTCCTGAAAATTTCAAGACTGCATTCTGTTAAAAAATTAGAAAATTTTTGCTTACAGAAAAAGGACAACCCACTTCATCACATATAAAATTGTGTCCTTGACTAAAAGGAGTAGCCTAGCATTACAGTGAATTTTCAATACATCTTCAAATGATATGATAAAACTATTAAGGATAATTTCAGCATTTCATCAAAGGAATACAAATCTGGAACCTGAACTAGTCTTTCCTCTGAAAAAGAACAGCGACATTCAACATGAATACATTCATCTCTCAACTGATCAATCGATAATCTCACATCTAAGTCTCCAACAATTCAAATGTTTAAAAGATATCGAACTCCAGAAACTTATCACCAGCTTTCTGCTCACCCCCACTGCCGGCTGCCGCAACCTTCTCGCTGCTCTCCGCTGCCGCAGCTGCAGCCAGCGCCACAGGCGGGGCACGCTCCCGCTCAAACTCCACCGGTTTCGGAATCTCCGGTGGGCTTGCACACCGAATCAATGCCCAATTAATCCCTTCGAAAAACGGATGCTGCTTTATCTCCGTAGCCCCTCTTTTATAAGCCAACCGATGCTGCGGCTCCTTAACCAACAACCCCCTTATTAGATCCCTGGCGGAGAAACTAACAGCCGGTGACTCTGGAAACCTCAACGGCTGGCCTACTACGTTGAACAGTGTAGCTCGATTCCCCAAGCCTTTAAATGGAGTTTTACCGAACAGAAGCTCGTATAAAAATATACCGAAAGTCCACCAGTCGACCGCCGACCCATGCCCCTCGCCTTTGATGATCTCAGGGGCCAAGTACTCATGGGTCCCAACGAATGACATGGAGCGTGCATCAGTGGGCTCTGCTATTAGCTCCGGCAATGGGGTGACTTGGTTGCCTACTATCTCGGGTTTGGGTTTGGATCTGGATTTCGAATGATTTTTCTTGGATTTGGAGGAGAATAGTCCGCGGGGGGTGAAGCATGAGGTGGGGGCCACGCACGAGGGTTGGATGCATGAGGGGGGCTCCATGCATGCTGGTTGCACGCAGTAGACTGGGCCGTTGCCATTAGGGTTAGGGTTAAGGTTGGAGGACTTGATGAGGGTGGGGCTGACAGCGCAGCGAAGGGAGAGGTCGAAGTCGGAGAGCATGATGTGGCCGTCCTCTCGAACAAGGACGTTTTCAGGCTTGAGGTCGCGGTACACGATCCCCAGCATGTGGAGGTACTCCATTGCCAAGAGGACCTCAGCTACATAGAACCTGTGATTTTGAATATATGAACACAATCAATCGATTGATTTGAAATGTCGGTTGGGCCTAAAGTGTTGCTGTACAGTGCACCCTAACATGACAGTACCACTATCAGTGTTGCATAATGCATATTAGATAGAGTCTACTCGAATAATTAATATGAGAGCACTTTACATGATATGTATCATCCAATGGAATGTTGTCATGTCAGTGTCGGTGTAGGGTGCACCCTACGGCAACACTTTAAGCCATGTTTTATCTTGGAAATAGTATCATTTATGTGTTGACATGAAAATATTCAAGATGGTTAGGTCAACTCGGAGTAACAATTTTCGAAGTAGGTTTAATTGCAGCAACACCCTTAATGTTACCTCATCTAGCACCTATCACCCAGTTTAACACTCATGGGCTCCGTCTCGATATGGAATAAAGAAGTTAGTTTAGCCAAAGCGTCTAATAAACCAGTTGAGGGATAGTAAGTGCTAGACGAGGGTTGCTATATGCAATTAACCCTTATAAATATTACAGTCATTGACATGGGAAAAGAAACAACATTACACTATTCATATCATAAATGTGTAACAAAGAAGAGACGTAAAAAGTTTCAAGATTGTAAATAAGTGAAGAAGCGATTGCATTTGATATCACATTTTCGGAGTCTCGCACACATGTTAGCAATATCACTGAAGCATTTATGTCTGAAACAGAAATAAACACAGCTTCAGTGTCCATCTGCTAAGCCATTGATTGCAATCAACATCTTGTCAGGTACAATTCAGTTGCTGCATATGATGCTAAATATTCCGGTGCAAAAATATCAATGGCTATCAATTTTAATGTTCGTTCGAAACAATCTGTAAAATGTCTCATATCATAGACACAATGAGGGCGTAAAGGTTTTAAAAACTTCTTGAGAACTGGCCAAAATTTTGTTATTTATTCAAAGTTTCTTGTTTCTTTAACTAAAGAGCTAATTCTTAAACTCGCTTTAAACAGATCTTATCTCAATTTAAATGGCTATCGCCATTTTTCTATCTTCTGAAGTGATAAAATGCATAATTTTAGAATTTTGGCTGTAATATATAAATTAAAGGTCACTTGGTTATGACATTCAAAGGACTGTCAACAGCGCAAGCCACAAACTGTGATAAAACTCAAGGAATCATCAATATTACACCTAAGGTAAAGGAATGAAGGAACACAATTATTCTTCTCGTTCTTCAAATACATTTCATCACATGTATACCCCCTCTAATTAGTGCAAAGACTCTATCCGTTCATCGACGAAAACCTATAAAATAATTTACTCAAATTCTACTCAAAACAACAGAAAAGGTTAGGTAGCAACACTGTTAACCTAAGAAAACAGAAAAAAGTTCTGAAGGAAATTATACAATCATTAGATATGTTTAGAGTAGACTTCTGAGTGCTTTTGTCGATTTTGGTCGATGAACAGGGGGGTTGTTTGCACTAATATATCACTTGATGGGGGTAAAGGTGCTAATATGGGGCAATTTTAACCGTATAATCAAATACCAAATTCAATATTCAAACTTAAGTAAAATAGGGCATGGAAGTGCATACTTTACAGCGTGTTCCGAAAAATGCTTTCCCGGTTGCCTTTGCCTTAGAGTATGCAAATCTCCTCCTGGGCAGAACTCCATTACCAGACACGAAAACTTTTCTGTCTCAAAATGTGTGTACAACGTTGGCAGAAACGGATGATCTAAGCATTGCAATATCTCTCTCTCAGTCTGAGCTCTAAGCAACTTCTTACGGCTTGCCAAAGATCCTTTATCCATAACCTTCATTGCAAAGTAACACTTGGTTCCACTCAACTCTGATAAATACACGCTACCGATATCACCACAACCCAACCTCCTCAAAAGCCTAAAATGATTTAAACCTAGCATCCCATCCCTAGCCCGGATCAGTTGTATCGCTTCCCATCTTGAATCGTTAGCTTTGTGAGGTTTGCTAACACTGCTACTTAGACTACTGCAAGAACTTTCATCGCTTATATCGCTGCTTGTACTTGGTCGGCACATGCTACTTTTCCGGCACTCGACGAAATCGATCTGATCACTAGTTTTTCTAAGACTACTAGTTCCATCGCTAACTTTCGCAGAAGCGGAGCTATCCTTTACACTACCCAGCTCAGAACTCTTCTTTTCCGGGTCTTTCATATTTTCAGAAGAATTGGACTCTGAAAAATTGGTAGTCATTGAAGAGGTGACATCCGATACAGCGTCGACAGATTCATTTCCACTGTGATTTGTGTTTTGGTTCTCTAACGAATTCAAGACGGTAGTTTTTGGTGTGATTTCGTTATGGGGTGAAGATTTTTGAGAATTTGGCTCTATTGTTTGGTTCTCAATTGATTTGAGATTCTGTTGAGAGGTGGGTTTAGAGATGAGCTTCGAAGCCATCGATGTAAGCGACAATTTTCTGCCATCAAATAAAATTTCTCAAAGTCACAAATTAAGCAAGAACTCGAAATTACAGAATTATCAATATATTAGGCCAAGTAGAAGGTGAATAATCATAATAACTTGAAAAAAATAAAATACAATTGCTAGACTAAAATGCTAGAAATCCAAGTAAATCTTTCAAATCTCACCCCCTAAGATTGACATGTAACAACATTTAGCATGCACTTTTTTTTTTAAGATTCACTTCTCTCGCTAGTTTCTCATCCATGTTTATAAAAATGAAGTGTTTTATATAACATGCAGCCCCAACAATGTATTGGGATAAAGATCCCACAAGAAAAGTAGATAGAAAATGGGAAGCAATTAAAAGCAAGTAAAAGGCTAGGAACAAAGCAGACCACATACAATCACATCAAGATCCAATCTTTCCACAATATATAACAAGATAAACCAAAGCCCACCTCACAAAAGGCACAAGCTTTTGTAAGAAAGACTCAAGATTCAAACTTGTGAAGAATTAATCCCTAGAGGCTAGAACCCAACATTCAAAAGGATGGGAAATGAGATGGACACTAATAAATCAAAGAATGAAACTCATAGATCTCATAAAAGAAGAAATTACAATACCATAGATCCAAACTAATTGCAAAAAGTTGGGGGGGGGGGGGGGGAGAAAAAATTAACACAAAGTTAAAGAATAAAGGGAGGGGAAGCAAAATCATACCTTGGCTCACAAAGATTGCACCTTTTGAAGCATTTTTGCTTTGGCTCAAGTAAATGAAGAGAGGAAAGAAAAGAGGAGCAAAAGGGGGGAAAATGAAGAAGAGGAAAGAAAATAAAAGGCAAGTATTTAGAAAGTGAAGCTCAAGGTTTGGGGGGGTGTGCTGGATTTGGTTCTTTGTATGTAAAAAAGCAATGAGAGAGAGAGAGAGAGTGGCCTTGTGAGGGTCAAACTTAAAAGAAAAAAGCTTTAGCTTTCAAATTTTTATTTTTTTTGCCACCCATTTAATTACTTCATAATTATAATTTCATTTGTCCACAACCTCAGGACCCTGAATCACCACAGTACCTCACAGCGGTCTCCTCTTCTCTCCCCCCACACAAAGCTCCTTTCAAAAAAATTTTACCACACAAAGGGCCCTGTTTGGTGTAGGATTTAAAAATTTTGATTCCAAAATAGTACGTTGAAAATTTCTGGATTTGATAATTTATTGTTAGGTTGGTTTTGGATTTCTTATATTGGATTTGTAGATCCTTGTAATCTTTGTTTGGTTGGTAAAAAGAAAGTGGGATTTGGATTTGACGATTTTAGAGATAGATAGATAGGGAGATTATTAAATAAATAAAGTACACGTGTCTCATCTAAAAGTACAGTGAATAGTGCCAAATCCTTATAAATACTTAAAAAAATTTAGGATTTAAGAATCCATGTTTTGTGGTGGTCTCCCATAAAAAACAAAGGAATCCTGGAAATCAAAATCCTCCAACCAAACACAAAATTATAGAATCCTACGATTCCACAATCCAAATCCAAAATGATCTTGCAACCAAACAGGCCTGTTAGGTTGCTGGATTGTGAAATTTGGATTCCTAAATAGTACGATGGAAAAAATCCGGATTAGCTAATTTTGTGTTTGGTTGGTATTAGATTCTTTGTATTGGATTTGTAAATCCTTATAATTGTTGTTCGGTTGGAAAAAAGTAAATGAGATTTGGATTTGAAGATTAAAGAGAGAGACAGAGAGATGGGGAGTTTTTTAATATCTAAAGTACAAGGGGGCCACCAAATAGTGAGAATCCTCAAGAATACTCTCAATTTTGAAGGATTTTGGAATCCATTTTTTTTGTGGGCCCCACCACATAATCCATACGAATCCATGTTACTAATCCAAGCCAACCAAACACAAACTTAAATATAAGTATTCTCAAATCCAAAATACCAAGAATCCTGCAAAATCCACGAACCAAACAGCCCTAAGAATCAAGGTGCATTTCCCAACAATCTTATTCAAAATTTATCTCTGTTAGTCTATTTGTACATGATATTGATTCATGTACTTTCTTATGACCCACTTGTTTCTATCCAAAATGACAAGCACGGTGCTAATATTGAGAAGATTTAAATTGGGTTGGGACCCCCGGTTAAAATTTGTAGGAGCGAAGGGGTGCAGCCGTGCAGAGCAGACAAGCATTTGCATTTGGACTTGTACTCTCATTTTGGTTCTAATCAACCACCACAAACCACGATAAGCTTGTGTTCTTAAGATTGGTATCCGCTACATGGCATTGGACAAAATTAAATTTTTGACCTTCTCGTGTTTTCGGTGAGAAAAATGATGGCACAGGCTTTTCTGAACATGCTGAAGTAGTGAATGGTATTTTCAGGTTTGAAAGGACTTATCGCGGCTGGTCTGTGTTGATTTTCGAGGGTAAATTTTCTATCTCAATGAGACTGCACTGTATTTATAGGTTGTGGTTATCTAACATAGCCTTTCTTTTTCGTTGCGTTTGGAAGCTGCAAAGAAACATTTTAACATTCAAACTGTATTACCCAGTTCCGACTATACCGTAATATAAGTGGGGTATGATGTAATACCCACCTTCTTTTAAATAATTTCCGTATATTTTTTTACAAAGATCACAAAAATTTTATTAACTCAAATATTTCTAAATTACAAATCCTAACCCTTTTATTTTTTCTCAATTTTTCCCAAACCCCAACCCCAAGCCCAGCCCACAACCCAACTCATAATCTACCCGACCCGATCCGTTCACCCCTCTTCTTCTTCTTCTCCCTCGTTTCTTTTTTTCCCGTCCTTTTCCCAACGTTCTCCCGCTCCTCGCGCCCACGCCACGAGACCCGTGCCCATGCCGTGACGGCCGCGTCCTGATGGAGGTTCTTTTCAGATCTCCTTCAGATGCTGTCTTCCGTCAATCTCCCGGTGGATTCTGGAAGGGGTCCCTTGTAGTGTGTGGGTCTCAATGGGTTTTGAGGAGATTTGGTGATTGGAGGAGTTTGACGCCAAGTACCTGCAAAGAAGTCCCGGGATGGTTTGATACCACCGATGACCCTTCGATGATCAAGTTAGTACTGGATCCGAGCAGCGTAACGGTTAAGTGGAGTAAAAATGTCTTACTTGACCCCTCTGTGATGGGGGTTTATATGGTGGTGGAGGCACGTAGCAGTAGGTGCGAGAATCTCGCCGGCCGTTACGATCCCGACGTCACGCCCGCGTAGAGAGCGAATCGTCTATGAATGGGTGTAACAGCCCTATTTGAATGCAATAATTCAAGAGTTTATCAAGATTCTTTTTCCATAATTTTTGAATTTTTAGTTGGCCGCTAATATATTTTATTTTGGATTTTTACTGTAAGCAATTTTGATATGGGAAAATATTCAGTTTTTATATTATATAAATAATATTTTCTTAGTGACAGCAAAATAACATTTTGCATATCTGTTTACTGTTGAAATGAGAACAAGAAAATCTGCACCGAATCTCTAAATGCAACCAATTAAAGATATGTATCTTTATAAATATATTTATAAAATTAGTTTATATATACAAAACAAATCTCTCTCTCTCCCCCGCTGCTCCTCAAATTCTTTTTCTGACCCCGACCCTTCCTCTCGCCACCATCACCGCTGCGACCCTCACCTCCCTCTCCTCCCCCGTCGCCGTCGTCTTCGCCCTCGCCCTCGTCTTCATTCCTACCAGCGCCTCCACGAACCACCGATCCCTCGTTCCTATCGATCGCTGCAGCAAGTCGATCCCCTCCAGCAACCCCCTCGATCCCCTCCAACAAAACCCCTGCGACCCTCGACGACCCTCTCCAGACCACCGATCTGAGCCATCTATCTCCCATCTAATCTCAACCACTCTTTATCATCATCCCCAGTCTCACACAAACACTAACCCTAACCCACTACAACCACCAACTGATCGAACTCTAACCCACCACAGCCACCCTCGTCCACCTCGCGCACCTCGCCGGAGACTCCCTGACACCAGATCGACCTCGCTGGAGTTCATCGAAGCAAGTGAACCCTAGCTTGATACTCATCCTCTGTAAGTTTCTGTAATCCCTGTTTTTTTTCAGAAAACGAAATATATATATATATATATATATGAGTAAAATGAAATGATAACAGTGAACTTTGAAAAAGGGAAAATTAGTATTAAAACCCTAAGTTGTTATAATTATGTCTGGTTGTGTGACAATAGTTATGTAGATATTTATGAGTTAATCGATGAAATTTATCTAGGCGGATCGTATAACTCAGATCCCAAGTCGCACCTTAGCTGAGATCGTGCCCGCATTTCGTACATCATTTTCCGTGATCGTTAACCTCAAGCAAGTACTCTTGCCTTTTCTTTATGTGATGCTACGACATGATTACTATGCACAAGAATCCTTTTTCATGCTTTATACACATTCGAGGCTCTTGTTGATTTACTTGTATAGAACACCTTGATTTGACATGCCTATCATGAACCTTATTATTTATTTTTTTAAATTGAAATCATTAATTAGAATGCTGGACTACATGCCACTATTCACCAGTTTTATTTCCATACAATTACCATACCACAAGTTCCTGTCTTTTCAGCATTCTTAATTAGTGATTTTAATCTTTATCATAGCAGCTATAAATACGTGGGTGTTGGGGTAGTTTGAGTGTGCGTTGTACAACAGGATCTCAGGAGTCCCATGCCGGCAGCTCGTACCGGGTTATAGCGGTCTCATGATTACAGCTCGTACCGGGCTATAGCGGTCTCATGTTTACAGCTCGTACCGGGCTATAGCGGTCTCTTGTTCATTCCACAGTTGGGCCCGTGTTTCCTAGCCCCTAGGGCACCACTCTTGGGTTAGGAATACTTCTGCAGAGGTTGACGCACACACTCAAGCTTACGATAGGATAATTTACCTTTTAGTGGCCAGTTAGGTTATGACCTGATCCCTTACATACATGTTTCATAGCGTTAGTGCATTTAATTATTTATATACATGTTTTCTTGCGCACCGGGCTTCACTTTTATATATTCTTGTTATTATGCTACACACACTTTATACGTTGAGTACTTGCTGGGATGTTCTGACATTCCTGAGATTTGCCATCTCAGGTTTATAGACAGATCTGCAGGCTGAGCAGGATCAGAGCGGCTACCAGGACTTTGCTGAAGATCAGTAATCGTAGGTTTATTTCCTTTACTTTTAGCTTTTAGCATGTGCGCCCTTATGGGACATTAGGACTTTTGTATCTCTTTCGGATCTTATTTTATTCCGAATCTTTTGTTTTGGATCTTTAATTGCATCAATTATCTAGTGTACCCATTTTTAGGATTTCTTGTGGTTTCATTGCAGCATGATTATCAGTATTATTTCTTTTGGTATTGGATTATTTTGACAGGTTAATCTAGACAGCCTTATGTGACTATGGAAGGACTTTTCCTTACCGTAGGTAGCACGTCTGGCCTTCTTCGCTTCTCGTATTCCACATTTTGGGAAGCGGGGCGTGACAAGGTTTTGTTGGTATCAGAGCCAGGCTAACGTCAGAGGTTAGTCTGGGTTCTTCCGACCTTTTAGGTTAGAATCACATGTCTAGGTTTTCCCCAGTTTGTCATGCTGCAGATTCCGTTGACTCTGACCGTAGGATTCAGGCGACTTATATAGAGTTACGATATTGTGCCCATGTACCGCGGCATGGATACAATACGGTATTCTGTATGAGTAACTTAGAGTTCTACACTTAATCCGTATTCTTTGAATTGATTGTTACATTATCTCTTTGCTTCACTCGGTTTTAATATTTTGAATTTAAACCTCGTTTTCGTTGCTAAACCTCGTCGTTCGTTTTGACTTCAGAATCATGGCCGAAGAAAATTTGCGAGTATATGGGAGACGCGACAACAATACTGCACTACTTGGAGTTATACGTGGCATGCTGGAGAGTCAACATCAGCAGACCGAATTGCTACAAGGGAGCCTACTTGCTTCTCAGCAGACCGCTACTGCGGCCCTGAACAAGGTGGTTGAGGTTCGTGAAGGTAGACGTCCGGGCAGCGTCGCCGATTTCAGGAGACTACAGCCGGCAGTTTTCAATGGCGCGGGCGGACCACTGGATGCTGAGCAGTGGATTGTCGACATGGGGAATTTGCTGTCAGTCGTCCGGGTTCCTGAAGAGGACAGAGTGGATATAGTCAAGATTCAACTGCAGGATATTGCTAGAATTTGGTGGCTCGCAGAAGAGAACAGGTTGAAGAAACCGATTGCATGGACTGATTTCTCTACGGCTTTCCTTGAGAAATTCTTTACCAAATCGGCCAGGATCGAGATGGAACAGCAATTTATCAGTCTTCGTCAGAGAGATCGCACAGTGGACGAGGTAGCGGCTGAGTTTATCCGACTCAGTCATTTTGCTCCTTCAATGGTAGCTCAGGAAGAGGATAGGGCTAGAAGATTCTTACAGTTCCTCACTCTGGAAATACAGGAGAAGTTAGCTTCACATGATCTGAGGACGTATTCAGAGGTATTAAATGCGACCCGCAGAATTGAGACGGTTATGGATAAGAGGAAGAAACTTCAGAGTGGAAGATTCAAACGGCCGGTGAATCAAACTTCAGGGAGGATTCCAGTTAGACAGCATGGAGGAGTTCAGATGAAGCGTACCGCAACCCCACCACAACGGGAACCTCCGATTTGTGGATACTGTCGGATACCGGGACACATCGAGAGAAATTGCGCCGCGCTAAGGGTTTATGTCTGATTTGTGGTGCTAGTGACCATCAGATTGAGAGTTGTCCAAGGAGAGCAGAGCGCAACCAACCTCAGAAAGGACTTGTCCCTCAGGAGCAACTTTTTGATCGGAGGCGAGGAAACACAGGTCGTGGACAGGGACGGGCCTTTACCCTGACAGCTGAGCAGGCGGAAGCATCGGAGGATGTCGTTTCAGGTACCATTCTAATTTGTTCTGTTCCTGCTAGAGCACTTTTCGATTCCGGGGCTTCACACTGTTTTATGTCTTTGGATTTTGTCACAACACATTCTATTGCACACAAAACACTGACTAGAGGTTGGGACATTCACACTGGAAATGGAGTAGATACCACCAACCTAGAGTGCAAGCTTTGTCCAGTTGTGATTTGCGGCAGGGAGCTTTTCGCAAATTTCCTGTTGATTAGGACCGGTAGTTATGATGTCATCTTAGGAATGGATTGGTTGGGCACCTTTCACGCACATATTGATTGTCGGGCCAAAACTGTAAACTTTCGCATTCCTAACCACCCAGAGTTCGTGTTCACTGGAAGGAGCAAATCTCTGGGACCCATAAAGTTTAGAGCAAAGCCGACGTGCGACATACTGGCGTCAATGAAGGTTGGTATGAGTTCGGCACCGGTTGTAGTTCGGGAATTTTTGGATGTCTTTCCTGAGGACTTACCCGGCTTACCCCCGCCTCGTGGTTTGGGGTTTTCGATAGAATTATTGCCAGGAACGGCACCAATTTCTAAGTCACCCTACAGGATAGCACCAGTTGAATTAGCGGAATTGAAGAAGCAGATAGAAGACCTCCTCAGCAAAGGATTCATTCGCCCGAGTACTTCTCCGTGGGGCGCTCCAGTTTTACTAGTAAAGAAGAAGGACGGCTCGTTACGCATGTACATCGACTAGAGTTAAACCGGGGTACGATTAAAAATAAGTACCCTATACCTCGGATCGATGATTTGTTTGATCAATTATATGGTGCTCGAGTGTTCTCTAAGTTGGATCTTCGGTCGGGGTAGCATCAAGTTCGTGTTAAAGCGGAGGATGTATGCAAGACAGCCTTCAGGACTCGATACGGTCATTATGAATTCTTGGTAATGCCATTCGGTGTTACTAATGCCCCAGCCGTGTTCATGGATTTAATGAACCGAGTTTTCTCTCAGTACCTTGATCAGTTTGTCGTAGTTTTCATCGACGACATTCTTGTGTACTCCAAAAGCAAGGATGAGCATGCCGAGCATTTGAGGACCGTGTTGCAGATACTGAGACAAGAAAAGTTTTACGCCAAGCTTAGTAAATGCGAGTTTTGGCTTGAACAAGTTCAATTTTTGGGCCACATCGTTTCTGGAGACGGTATATCAGTAGATCCGGCGAAGATTGAAGCAGTGAAGGATTGGCCAGCACCGAAGTCAGTAGCAGAGATTAGAAGTTTCTTGGGACTCGCAGGCTACTACCGTAGATTTGTTAAAGATTTTGCACGAACGGCTGAGCCATTGACAAGACTTACTCGAAATGGGGTACCATTCGTATGGTCAGAAGAGTGCAACCGAGTGTTCGAATTATTGAAGGAGAAACTCACAACAGCACCCATATTGACCGTGGGCAAGCTGCGGTCTCTGAGGCGCTTCGGCCTGATCTCCGCGAACCGGCTGGCTCGCTTAGAGGCGCTCGTCTGCGAGTGTTACGAGCTGAGGCTCGGGGTCAACGCACGCGGGGGGAACCGAGGGCAGAGGTTGGATCTCGCGAGGCCTCGGCTGGCGGAGAACTTTACTGAGTACCATGAGCAGTGCTCACTACACCCCCTCCCCCCGCTGTTGTAATTTTCTTTCTTTTTTTTTCGTATGTATGGTTGGGGAGCCCATAATACCTTTTTCGAATAAATGAAATCTTTCTCTTCTTTTTTTTTGGCAACGTTCCATTGATCTTTATGTAACACCTTAGAATGTGTTTTGTGGTTAATTGTATTTTATTTATACAGTTTTTAATAAAAAGTTTACCAATTTGGTTTTTAATTATTTTATCCTATTTAATGAGTATTTTATTAGAATTTTTCTAGGCACACACACACTTGTGCATGTAAACTAGGGTGTTAAGTGTGGTTTAACCATTGCTTAATCTAGTTTTATATTTTGTTTAAGTGTTTTGGGTATTATGGTTGTTATAATGAAAAAGGTTTTAATATTGGTTTGAATTGTTGACTTTGGGGGAGAGAGAGAGAGAGTGAGCATGGGGCATCATGGTGTGAACCATGCCTCGTTTAATGAGGAAAGAGAAAGAGAAAGAGAAGGGGGGTCTTGGTTGGTTGCTCTCATTCTCCTCTCATTTCCTTATCACTCATTCTCTCACTCTCTCACACACACACACCTACAGCAGTGGCAGCAGCAACACCAGAGGCAGCTACAACAACAACAAAAACAACAGCAACAGAAGCAGCAGCATCAGCAGCAGCAGTAGCTTCTGCAACAGCAACAGTAGGAGCTCCAGCAACTGCAGCAGCCCTCATCTCTTCCATACACTTCTTCCCTTGCTTCCTTGGGTTCTCTAGGGTATATTTCTGAACCCAAGTCCCCCTTTTCCTAGCTTGTATGCTTATTAGCGTCGGTTTGTGTTAAATAGCTAGTTTAGTGCTAGATTATGGTGTTTTGTGTGGAAGTTTGGTTATATGATGATTGTGTTAGTTAACCCTATCCATTTAAGTGTTGTTAGGGTCACCTTAACTGAGCTTAACCCTGGATTACACTAAAATACCATAGGGTTTCCTTTTTAGTGAAATTGTCGTTTTTATGCGATATATTAGCATTTTGTAATCTGCTATTGACCCGAGGCCTTCAGGTAAAAATTAAGAAGACTGGAACATGCTCACTAGGTATGGACAACACCACCAGAACACGAGCCCCTACCCCCAAATTCTGGCCGCCGATTTAATCTTATTGGCCGCAAATTGCGGCCAGGGTAGGGTGTTGGGTCTTGAGGTTTTGGGTAGGGTTGTATGCAGTGTATTGTAGTGCTTTGGCATGTCTAGTTTTGTAAGATTTGGCTTGTAGGAAAATCTGGGGCAATATATCGTATTTGGTGTTCGTTGTGTTTGCGCGATACGTGAGAGGGTTCTGTGGTCCAGCGTATCGCGGCGTGTCGCGATGGTTTTAGACGCGTATACACACGATTCAGCGTATCGTGCACACGCGCGTTTAGTTCGCGACGCGAGTTTCTCGTTTTGGTTCGATATCGCGTTTTGCGAGATATTTGGCTTATATGTGATTTCCATGTCTTATTTGCATGTTTGCAGGCGGGGACTATGGGCACTGCTACAGGGAGGAGCAGATGGTAGGATTCACATAGCGTGGAGCGTAGGTGAGTAGATTTAACATCTACAGGGGAATCGTCCGCATGGCGTTATGCGTCTGGGTTAGGATTCAAATACTTGTCCCACATTCTACGTCATTGTTAGAATTGCGCCTTTACTTTATTTCCTTGATATAGTTATACTGTGACTAGCAGCCGTAGGACACTGCACATATTATTGACGGTTCATGTTGCACGAGCACGGATTGTATGCTACACACACACCGTCAATAATTGTCATGTCACACACAAACCATTATAGACATTATATTGCTTGTTTAGGGACCTTGTGACATTGATTCGTACTGCTTATCACATATGACATTACCATACCTATATACCTATAGAGTATCGTACCATTAGTGATAGGTACACATACCCTTTACGATACATCTACAGGTATATCTTACTCATATTCTTCTTATACCCAGGGGGGTATACGACATCAGTTCTTATAGGTAGATACCTATACATTGCTACACCTGTATGCTACACACATATTCAGTTGCAGTCACATATTTACCTTTACTGATGTTACTTAGCTGTACCTTATTGGTTTCGCATACATCTGGTTTCAGCTACATATTCTCATTTAAATGCTCGCATTTCAGATATATCGTATATGTTTATTCCTGGATTGCGCATTATTATTTGGATTTTACATGATATTTTCTGGATTTGGGAACCGCGGGAGTTCATGAAATTATGCATACATTGAAAAACCCGGTTTCCTTGATATGATATTTGCGCATCCACCATGAGTTTTATCGGTGCTGATTATATATACCCCTACGAGGAGGCGTCGAGGCCGTAGAGGGTACATGGTGGGGCCCGGAGGTACCCCGGGGCAAGAAAGGGATGTCGATGTGCTATGAGCCGATGAGCCCGGCAGGGGGACCATACCATCCGGTGACAGTACCAATGACTCGGCGGGGGTCATGGAGACACCGTTGGGAGTCATGCACGTATGCATACGTCGAAAGGCGAGGGTCAGAGCTAGGCACTCGTGCTTTCGGGACAGCGTATGATACGTACCTATCAGGATTTCTGTGCCGATGCTTGACACATTGTTTTCATGATATTTCTTTTAAATACCTTTGTATATATAACAGGGGATTAGCCGTTGTTATATATACCCTTACACCAATATTAGTGGAATGGGACGCTAATATATGTGTATTGCCCCCATCATATTTATTTCTGCAAATATATATATACCTTTAGGATGTTAGAAACTTACTTGAGATTCGACTTGGGATATAGATGATGCATTGACATTGGATATTGGATATGAAAGAGATTGTTGATTGTACATTCGAGATATAGGAGAGCTATTCGATATTGTACATTGAGGTGATGTGATACTTATACGATGTGAGAGCCCAGTTTGGGGCTGATTTGAGGATTTGGGATTTGAGTGTCTTGATGGATTGTGATCCTACCACGATGTCAGGTTTCCGTGGAAATGGCATATTCCACCCCCTACTTCACACTTATCTATTTTATGCACAGTTTCATATATTGGTAGTACCTGTTAGTGTACCCTTATGATAGTTGCATATCTACATTCTCATATCCCTATTGCACGATTATTGCATACTATTGTCATGTTACTATTGCTTCACATATTGATTGTACCTGCTAGTGTACTTTCCATTATTTCGCATTCGCATGACATGTTATTACTGTAATCGCATATCTTAGATTCATGCTGTACGTACATTCCTGCGATTACCTGCATATTTTATCTACTATTCACAAGTTGGCAACTCACCCCCGTTGTGCCACAGGTGTTTCAGGTTGTTCCCCAGAGTAGTCGAGGCAGGCTATTCCGCTATTCAGCTATCATCTTTTGCTACAGATACCGCATCAGCTCACAGTACTATTTTGCTTAGGTGGGTTTTGGTGGTTATCTGTATTTTGTATTGTACATTCGTTGTATCATGTACTCTCCATCTACTATTATGTTGTTGACTTAGAGACTTGGTGAGGACGATATTGTATATTATTTGTGGGTTGCTGTCTTTTATATACAGCTTTCTCTCTATTGTCTTTATTTCTACGCTACGGCGTCATATTTTTGTGTTGTATTCATCTTGGCTAGTTTTCACAAAAAAGGGGTGTTGCCAAAATTTTAAAGAAATAAAGTAGGACTTTTAAAGAATTTGGGTTGCGATTTCAAATGTTTCAAAAACTTAGATTATCTTTTCCGTATTTTCTTGGTTTAGATTTCTGGGTTTTGGCTTTCTTTTACTGCGTCACGTCTTTGGGCGTTGCGTAGTATTAGGGCCGTCATGGGCCAATTTTGGGTCGTGACACTTTATTTAATTAACAACAGACCCTAGGAGGAGTTTACATTGCGCCAAAAGAAAAGTACATGCTAATAGATAACCTTGTTAGCGCAGCTCGAGTTCCCCGGAGGCTTGTTAGTCTCTGTGCCCGGCACCGGGTACGGGGCTCCCTGAGCGCCGGACTGGTCGTCCGCCGAAACGAGCATGATCTGCCCGACGGTCAGCTCGGCGGGAGGGGGATGCTACTCCTGCTCGCGGTCGGCTTGCCGCTTGTCTCTCAAGTAGGCGGCGAGGTGTCCCGATCGGATGAGCTCCTCGACGTAGTCCCGGAGCTGCTTACAATCCTCCGTGGCGTAGCCCAGCGTTCGGTGGAAGGCGCAGTAAGGGCCTCGGGTTCGCTTCGAGGCCTGACGTGGGATCGGAGGGAACTTGAAGAACCCCTCGCCCTCCTCTAATAACACCGTGAGGGAGACGTTGAGCGGGGTGTACTCCTGGAACTTCGGGTGATAGGGTTGCTGACGCTTCGGCCTCTCCTCCCGAGCCCTTTTCTTCTGGTCGGATCGTTCTGCCCAGGGGAGGTTCGCGTTCACCTCGGACTCTAGCTGAACCTCGCGCTCAGTCCACGTCTTGACCTCGGCCATGGTCTTAGGCTGTGCCAACGCAAAGGAGCTGTAACACCCGAGCCCAATGCTACTGTTTTCCAGTTACTGTTTGAGAATTAATGTGGTACTCATTTCATTTAGCTTGCCTGTTTGTCACTTACTGTAAAATTTTATCTGGCAAAGTCATTTCTGCATATAACAAATTTTAGCACCTAAAATAAAATTAAAAATATCTATCTTGGCCTACTCGACACCCCGAGCCTTGTGGTAGCGTCCGTGCATCGAGTTCTCGTCCCGTTCGGTGAAACGGGCGAGTTTGGACGGCTACGCGCGCGTACAGGTGTCCGTCTTGGGGGTATGCTTTTTAATCATAAAACACTTAATTTTAAAATTTGGAACCCGCTTAAAATCCTATTATTTAAATTTCGAATTTTTGGATCCAACCCGGGCGCAATTTGGAAATGTTTTATTTAGCGCAAAAATCCCAAATTTTAATAATATTTAAAACCATATATATTTCGTTAACATACATATCTTTTACTGTTATACTAATCTTTTAACATATATTTTTAAAAAACCTCTGCTTATTTGCTCAGCCAATCACGAGGCATATAATTCCCCGTGGGCCCCATCGTTTATCTCTCTCTCTATCTCTCACGTCTCTCTCTCTCTCTAACCCCTCAAATCTCTCTCTCTTCATATCTCTTTCTCTCTGTCCCTCATATATATTCCCTCTCCTTCTTTTTTCAAAACCACGAGCAGCAGAACCCAACGAGCCCCAACCCTAGCCGCCTCCATCCTTGCCGCCGCAGCCCCGACGCCGGCGCCGGCGCCACCAGCACCCTCGCCTCGTCTGCCTCGCCCACACCTTCTGTCATCCACCCCCGCGCACCCTGCACAGCCGCGACCGCCGGCAGTCCTCCCTGCACGCATCTGCGTCGTCGTGACGTCGCCGATGACTCGCCGTCGTCGCCCTCGTCTCCTCCTCGCATCCCTCTCCACATCCCGGCCTCCCAAACCGCTTCCACCTCCTCTACAGACCCCCTCGGCAACCCCCGCAACTTCTCTGTGTCGCCTGAGACAGCCACCGGCGACCACCTGCGCCGCCCCCGGCCGTCGCCGACGATCCCCGACCACCCCAGAACACCTCGTAAGTGGTTCTCCATCTCACCCTTCCTCTCTTCATTTTTCCAAAACTGATAACAGCCGCTGGATGGTTGCTGCAGATCGCCGGAGACGCCGTTCTCGCCGCCGTCGATCTCGCCGTCGTTGCTAGTGCCCTCTGGGACCAGTGAGTATCCCCATCTTCTTCTTTCTTTGTTCATTTCCTTCTTTCCCAAGATCTACACCCGTTCGAAACCCTATTCACCGTTTTTTGCTCGCCGGGATCCGACCGTGCCGGCGACGTGTCCCGACGATCCAGCAGAGTACTCTGACCCGTGTGGTTCCTTGGTTCGTTGTTTGGGTTCAATCCGTGAACCGTGCGTCTGCCGCGAGTTTTCCCCGCCGACGTTACGTTCCGTTTTTCCCGGTTCGCGACCCGTCGAGGCAAGTACCCCTTGCTACATGCTATACAATATATTTATATATGTATTGACACCCTAAACCTGTAAAATTATCTTGGTACAATCGTTTTCCCATTTCGGTTACAATGTTGCATTATATCATTTTACTATTAAAAATGGAATTTACAGTTCGCCAATTTGAACCCAATAATCAAATCTACCTGTTCAATCACATTCTACTGTTAAAATAGCTGGTAGCAATTATCCCTGTAGTTCTGTTACATTCGGACACTCGCATGCATTAACCTGAAATAACTGTATTGGACCGTTACATAAATTATTGCACCGCTAAGGGTGCTTAAACCTGTTAACATGACTAAACGGCTACATTGTATTACTGCACTCTTGTGATTGGAATGAAACTGCTTATTGTTTAATTCATTGCTTATCTCACATTATCAATACCCATGTTTGATTATATATCTGATTGTGAGCACACCACGATATTGTTTATATCTTGACCTGACATTGCAATACATATATATATATTGATACACCTGACATGGTACCGTATACTGTTGACTTGACCTGATGTACCATGACCCAACCCGTTACCTGATCTTGTGTCTAATGCCAACAAACCTGACCTGTAGTCCTCATGGACCGTTCCTGTTGTCTATCCAGACAAACCTGCTTTTACCTGATCCTGTGTTGGCATTAGTTCTTGATTACTGAATACCTGACCTGACATACATAACTTGGGGGTATGGGGAAATCAAAGGTGAAACCGACTTGTAACTTAACGGTTCGATACCTGTTCTGATCAGTCTTACGGGCTCGGCCAGCCCCGGAGTGATGATGCTGACATCACTCGCCCATCCTGCTACCTGTTACTGCCTAGCGGCACGTCTCGGATTCAGCCCCGAGGATCTTGACCGTAGTCCCGGGCATGCACGGGATACTATTGAGTTACATCGACGATTCATCAATTGATTTCAAAGACTTTAGAATAGAAAACCTGATAGAACAGTTTAGTTACCCTCTGCACACTACCCTGCACTGCTTGTTTCACACTATTGCTTTATTCATGTTTATATTACATTGCCTGCTACACTGTTCATATTATATTACTTGATGACATGACGCGCTGACGTCTGGGTTTTGCATGGCCCAGATTCCGTACCGCTGTTGCAGTCCGAGCAGGAGTGCTTCAGCCAGCAGGCTGAGCTGTGAGTTCAGTAGTAGTTAGTTTTATTTCCTGCATTTATTTCCTGATGTGAGCCCGCATTATGGGACACACTTTTCAGTTATTTGTATTGAATCATTTGCTTCCGCATTTATTTATTTTTGACTCCTGTTATTCTGGATTATGGACATGTTTTAAATAGTTTTATCTTGTTCTTGATATCTCTACAGCCGTAATGTGACTGTGGATGGATACTTCCTACCCACAGGTAGCATGGTTGGCTATGTCACGTGCCCAATCTAGCGTACTCTGGGAAGCGGGGCGTGACATGGTTCTTTTGGTATCAGAGCCATAGGATAGTCGGGTTGATTCTTTTGTAGTTGGGTATTGTACCCAATACACGAATCATAATACTCGTGTTTAGGAAACATGTCCTGCCACCTTGACCGTTTTACCATTCTTGAATCATATTCTTCCTGATTATATCTTTTACGATGTGCAAACTTCCTTTGCATGTCGACTCGAAAACATGATTTCTTGTTATCTCTAGGACTTAGGCGACTTAGGTGGAGTTAAGTAATTGTGGCTATGATACCGTGGCATAGTTACAATGCGGTACTCTATTTAAGTAACTTGGAGTTCTAGTCTTGATCTATATTCGGAATCTATCATCATGCTAATGTTGGGTGTTTTGAGTTCAGGATTATGGCAGGTAAGAATTTGAAGACGTACCAGAGGCGTGTGGACGAAGCCGCCATGCTTGGAGTGATAAGAGGAATGCTGGAGAATCAGAAGAAACAGACCGAGCTGATTCAGCAGCAAGCAGAATCGTTTCAGGAAGGTTTGCAGATTGTTCAGCAGTCTGTAAACAACGTTGGAGCTAAACCAGTTGACCGAGTAGGGACCGTGGTAGATTTCAGACGTTTGGGTCCGTCTACATTCACTGGTTTGGAGGAGCCGTTGCCAGCCGAGCAGTGGCTAGTGGACACGGAGAATTTGCTGATTGCGGCACAGATTCCAGAGGACAAAAGAGTTGATGTGGTACGCATTCAGCTATTGGACTACGCCCGAGAATGATGGCTTGTGGAGGAGACCCGCTTGCCCAAGCCGATCAAGTGGGCGGATTTTTCTAAGAGTTTCCTGGAGAAGTTCTTCCCGCGGACTGCACGAGAGGAAATGGAAGAGAAGTTTATGGGGCTAAGGCAGAATGGAGCACCCGTGGATGTGCATGCAGCAGAATGGACGAGACTCAGCAGATTCGCTGGACCTCTGGTTGCCAACGATGCAGTCAGGGCACGGGGGTTCATACGCAGCTTGGACGTGGACAACCAGAGGCAGAGTGTCTCCCTGGGTGTGACCACTTTCTCATAAGTACTTGCGGCAGCTCGAGAACAGCAGAGCCTATCGGGAAAATTGGGAGTTCACAGCAGACAGCAGTTGCGGTAAGGAAGCAGTTCTGTCGGGCCAGTCAAGTTTAGGGCTAAGCCGACAAACAACATTATTGCATCTATGGAAGTTGATAATAGTGAAGAGCCGGCTGTTGTTCGTGATTTTTATGGACGTGTTTGAAGATATATCGGGTTTACCGCCGAAGCGAGACGTGGAGTTCGCAATTGACCTTATTCCTGGTGCAGCGCCAGTATCTAAAGCGTATTATCCAATGGTACTAGTAGAGTTGGAAGAAATTAAGAAACAGGTTGCTGAATTGCTTGAGAAGGGTTGGATTCGAAGCAGTAACTCGCCTTGGGGAGCTCCAGTTCTTCTAGTAAAGAAGAAGGATGGCACAAGAAGAATGTGCATCGACTATCGAGAATTAAACCAGGTGACTATTAAGAACAAGTACCCGATCCCTCGCATTGGAGAACTTTTGAGCAGCTTAGTGGCGCGAGGGTATTCTCGAAGCTGGATTTACGATCCGGATATCATCAGGTTCGAGTGAAAGCAGAAGATATTCGCAAGACGGCGTTTCGAACTCGGTACGGACATTACGAGTACTTAGTGATGCCCTTCGGAGTAATGAATGCGCCGGCAGTATTCATGGACTTGATGAACCGAATCTTTTCACCGTTCTTGGACCAGTTTATTGTGGTATTCATTGACGATATTCTGGTTTACTCGAGGAGTTTTGAGGAGCATGCTGAGCATTTAAAGATCGCACTGCAGACGTTGAGACAGGAGAAATTGTATGCGAAGATGAGTAAGTGCGAATTTTGGCTGGAGGAAGTGAAGTTTCTGGGGTATGTTGTGTCGGGCGATGGAATCGCCGTCGATCCCGAAAAGATTGCAGCAGTTCGAGATTGGCCGATTCCAAAGAATGTTGAAGTCTCCTTGGATTAGCCGGATACTACAGGAGATTTGTGGAGAACTTTGCTCGTCTGGCAGAGCCGTTGACCAAGCTTACGCGCAAGGAGGTACCTTTTGTATGGACGGATAAATGTGCGTTAGCTTTTGAGACGTTGAAGCAGAAGTTGATAACCGCCCTTATTCTGACCGTGCCAGACAATTTCGGAGGATTGGTGATTCACAGCGACGCATCTGGGAAAGGATTGGGATGTGTTTTGATGCAGCATGGGAAGGTTGTAGCGTACACATTGAGATAGTTGAAGACCCATGAGAAGAATTACCCAACTCATGACTTGGAGCTTGCGGCCGTGATTTTCGCTTTGAAAATTTGGAGACACTACCTTTTGGGCGAAAGAGTCGAAGTTTTTACAGTGTTAGTTATATGTATGCCCTAGAGGCCATTACTGTACATAAGATGTATATTGTAGTGGATGCTTGGACATATATAGGGAGGACTTTCTTGCTCGACATGATAGTATGCTATCTGGTTGCTCTTTACCTTAACGTGTATACCGATTGTCTCTCTGTTACATGTTGGTAAAGCCCTTAGGATGTATACTTGACTATCTGGACTATGATGTGGATCATACTAGTGGGGACATGGTAGTCCATAAGTACATCCTTCAAAGTCCCTAGTCGTGGGTGTATCGAGATAGGGCATCGATATACCAGAGTAGACTAGCGTGTACCTTCTCGACCCATACAGATGGGCGATGGATGATCCCAGTTCCATCGGTGTTTGACATCAGAGATGATATACGGGTGCTCAGTAGAGACTGGGTACACTGGACGGACTCGCCGAGAACTCCCAGATGGTATTATACCTCACGTCAGATGGCAGTTCTCAGGTGACACTGGTACAGAGTAGTCTGTTGACCCGAGATCGTCATAGAGTCTTGTGTGGTTCCCACTGTGCTTTGATTTCCATCTTACCACGTCCAAGAGGGCGTGCAAAAACGGTGGTTTTTGGGTACAGTCCCGAGTCACATGGAGGCAATGAGCGATAGGAGAGGATTCGTCTCTCCCGGTATAGGGGGTTGATGTTGCGCTGTGTTCGATTGGCTATAACAGGAAATCCCTGGCCAGGGTTGCTGAGATATACTGGTAAGTGTTACCAGTAGTTTCTCGAATTGTTATAGACCTCATATCGACACGACTTATCGAGCTATTGGGGTCTGACGTTTACCACCCCTAGGCAAGATATGCGACATATCAGACGACGAGACCGGACTGTACGGTAGTGTTACTGGTAGGATTCACATGAGTGTGAGCGGGCTTGCTCGTCGATCTTCTGATCGCTCAATACCCGGGTGGCCGTTACGTTTAGCAGACCGCTTGCGGCTTGTGGGTGTTTGATATGATCATCACCTACTGCCGGCGTATTGACGAGTCTTTAGAGTCCTACACAGAGGTTTCCTGGCTCAAGCGAAACGAAATAGGAGCGCATATGAGATATGTGCGGGACCGAGAATGATATCAGTATGTGATACTGTATTCGATTCTCGCGATTTGTGACATTGATCGGTTATATACGATATAGCCGGGTTATCGGATCAAGTGTTGATTCGATAAGTTGTTACTGTTGATACTAGCCGGTTATATGCGATATGACCGGATCATTAAATCAAGTGTTGATTTAATGATTTAATGTATAATTATATATTTGATATATTACTTTGCATTAACTAGTATCGGTTTACTTTAAATGGATTTTCTCGCTCGGGTGTGCGCATTATATATGTGATATGATTTTGTGCACATGCTTGTATCATGTTTGATGGTGCATGTAAAATTGGTTAAGTATAAAGAATTAAACCTTGGTTAATGAAATGGTTAGGGTTTATTATTTGCTTATTCATTTTATTCATTTATTTATTCTTTTGGAAAAAGAAAAGGAAATGATAAAATGATGGCATTCTTTGTTCTTTCATGAAGTTTCATGAATACTTTGACTTTGTGACCACTTTGTCTCATCCTTAACCCTAACCATTCCACTTGACCCTAATTAATTCTCTACACCTAACCATGGTTCTATTATGATAAGAATTCATTATTCTTTTCATTTTAGAATAACTTATGATAATATTCTTCTTCTTCTTCTTCATTTCTTCAAGTGAAGAAAGCTTGCCTCCATCAATGGCAAGTGATGAAAAAGAGTGAGAAATCCAATTCTAAAGTCTACCCACTTCCTATTTCTTCATTCTCTACCTCTTGCCAAGAAGTATAGGGTGTTTCCTTCACAAGTTTTCATGGCTTGGTGAAGGTGGAGCTTGATCTAGCGATGCCTCGACGTAGATCATCTTCGGCATGGACATCGACGACCTAGCTCGCCATTTCTCCGACGAAGCCGACGCTAGAGACCGGGAATTCATTTGGACAGCGAAGGGACTTCGTTGCGGAGCTATGGAGGTGGATCACCGGATCTACAAAGGTTGTATTTCCGTATTCTTTTAGTTAAGTGTTAACTAGTTAGCTTTTTCGCCTAGATTTCCAGCCAACGATCTTGTTAGGGTTTCCCGGCACAGTTAAAATTTGAAATTGGCATGGTCGATGCCTTGTGAGACCTCTTGAGAGTGCCTAGGAACCCTACATACAGATCACAAGAGCTTGAAGTATGTGCTCACTCAGAAGGAGCTTAACATGAGGCAGCGTAGATGGTGGGAGATGATGGCTGACTACGATCTTGATCTTAAGTACCATCCGGGGAAGGTTAATGTTGTGCCGGATGCGCTTAGTCGGTTACCAGCAATTCAGGTGTTAACTACGCAGAAGGAGATCGTTGCAGATTTTCGAAGATTTGACTTGGAGGTTGTGCTACCACGTTCTACGGGACAGTTGTTGCAGTTGCAAGTGCAGTAGTCTTTGATTGAGCAAATTAAAGCAGCACAATCGCAGGATCCTAGACCGCAAAGGTTTCGAGAGCAGGTTGAAGCCGGACTACGAACAGATTTACCGGTCCACGAAGATGGTTCGTTGAGCTATGGTAGCCGTTTGTGTGTGCCAAAAGGAGATATTCGTGAAGAGCTTATGAAGGAGGCACACAGTTCAGCTTATTCTGTACATCCAGGAGGCACAAAGATGTGCCGTGATATTCGACAGCATTTCTGGTGGGAAGGCATGAAACGGGAGATTGCTCGCTTTTTGGCTAAGTGCTTGGTGTGTCAGCAAGTTAAGGCTGAACATCAAAGGGTTGCTGGTTTATTTCAACCACTTCCGATTCCTCAGTGGAAGTGGGAACATATAACCATAGATTTCGTGACGGCTTTACCGCGGAGTCCAAAGGGCAACAATGCAGTATGGGTGATTGTTGATCGGTTGACCAAGGCAGCTCACTTTATTCCTTTCCGGGTTGGTCAATCAACAGAGACTTTGGCAGAGCGGTACATGCAGGAGATTGTAAGATTGCAGGGAGTACCGGTGAGCATCGTGTCCGATCGGGACACTCGGTTCTTATCACACTTCTGGAGGAGTTTACAGGAAAGTTTGGGGACTCGATTGAAGTTTAGCACAGCTTATCATCCTCAAACTGATGGTCAGTCGGAGAGAACGATCCAAACTCTTGAAGATATGTTAAGAGCATGCATGTTGGACTTCAAGGGTTCGTGGGAGGGTCATCTACACTTGGTGGAGTTTTCTTACAACAACAGTTTTCAAGCAACTATCCAGATGGCTCCGTTTGAAGCGTTGTATGGTCGTAAATGCCGTTCACCTATTTGTTGGGATGATGTCGGTGAACGAAGATTGTTGGGACCAGATTTGGTGGTGCAGACGGTTGAGAAGGTTAACACTATCAGAAATCATATGAAAGCAGCACAGGACCGACAGAGGAGTTGGGCAGATACGTCAAGAAGACCTCTAGAGTTCACCGTGGGTGATTTGGTATTCTTGAAGATATCACCGACTAGAGGGGTGATTCGTTTTGGGAGTCGAGGAAAGCTTAGTCCTCGATTTGTTGGACCCTTTGAGATATTGGAGCGTGTTGGAGAGGTAGCGTACCGTTTGGCGTTACCGCAGTCCTTGGCAGGTGTGCACGATGTGTTTCACGTATCTCAACTACGAAGGTATGTTCGAGATGAAACACACGTTTTGGATCATTCGGAGTTAACAGTACGAGAAGATTTGACTTTTGAAGAGCGACCGGTTGAAATCGTGGATCAAAGGGAAAAGGTTCTTAAGAACAAGGTTATCCCCCTTGTGCTTGTTTCTTGGGGTAATCGATCGCATGGAGAGTCCACTTGGGAACGAGAAGATGAGATCCGGCAGAAGTTTCCTCACCTTTTTCTGTAGTTTTCTATCTTGTATTCTTGGAATTTCGAGGACGAAATTCTTTTGTAGTTGGGTATAATGTAACACCCGAGCCCAATGCTACTGTTTTCTAGTTACTGTTTGAGAATTAATGTGGTACTCATTTCATTTAGCTTGCCTGTTTGTCACTTACTGTAAAATTTTATCTGGCAAAGTCATTTCTGCATATAACAAATTTTAGCACCTAAAATAAAATTAAAAATATCCATCTTGGCCTATGTTCCCCTCCGAAAGGCGGCCGAGACATTAGGACGTCTCGCCTGAGATTCGGGGCAGATGCTATTAGGTTTTATCCGTCCATCTCTCCGAAGATGCCAAGTTGATTTATGGCACCGTGTATCGGAGGTTTAGACGGATGAGGCCGATATAGCAGACTTCGTCAGATTCCCCCTCGCTTGAGGGGTTTTTGATTGTGGGGACGCTCTTCCCTGCAGGCGCAAGCCCCTGCAGTTAATTACGCTACTGCATCGCGGTAACAACTTTCTCCTTCTCTAGAATTTCACTTCGTGTCGTGTGTGTTTGTTTTGTTTGTGGTTGCCCGTGGATTGTATACGGAGACTGAGTAATGCCGTCGCCCGTAGGACGTGGCTTAGTCCAAATCCGTATTTACTTAGATTTGGGTTTGGTGCTTTTAGTTTAAGGATGCATTAGCCGTGTTGCGGCTAAGATCAACTTAAACGTTCGTTAAGGATACGTCAGTCTTGTTTGAGACTGAGATCAACTTAACGTAGTGATCCATTTAATATATGGCCGTCAGGACTCATCACCTCTCTGACGTCGTTGAAGGATTACAACGATAGGTGTCGGAGGAGTTCAGAGATGTACCCTTGAAGCAAAGTTGATTTGGAGTTTTATCGTTCATTTAAATGTTTAAGGATACGTTAGCCGTATTTAGGGCTAAGATCAACTTAAACGGGACCATTTAGATCTGGCAAAAGAGCATTTGGAGACTCTATTGTTCCAGTTTAGGGACGTAGTGGTCCATAGATAGTTTAGGGACATTGCGGTCCATGCTCCAGTTTAGGGACGTGGTGGTCCATATTCCAGTTTAAGGACGTGGTGGTCCGTATTCCAATTTAGGGACATGGTGGTCCATGTTCCAGTTTCAGGGACGTGGTGGTCCATATTCCAGTTTAAAGACGTGGTGGTCCGTTATTAGTTTAAGGACGTTTCGGTCCGATATTAGTTTAGGGACGTCACGGTCCACTATTAGTTTAAGGACGTTTCGGTCCAATATTAGTTTTAAGGACGTCTCGGTCCAATATTAGTTTTAAGGACGTCTCGGTCCAATATTAGTTTAAGGACGTTTCGGTCCAATATTAGTTTAAGGACGTCTCGGTCCAATATTAGTTTAGGGACGTCTCGGTCCACTATTAGTTTAAGGACGTTTCGGTCCAATATTAGTTTAGGGACGTCTCGGTCTAATATTAGTTTAGGGACGTTTCGGTCCACTATTAGTTTAAGGACGTTTCGGTCCACGAGTTTAAGGACCCCACAGTCCATATACGTGTGGTCGTTGGGACCCGTCACCTCTCTGACGTCGTTGAAAGATTACAACGACAGGTGTCAGAGGAGTTCGGAGATGTACCCTCGAACCTGTAGTAAATTGATTTAAGAGAGCAATCTTGCTCAGTCAATTTAAGGACTTACGGCCAAAATTGGGCTAAGTCCAGTTGAAAATGTTCAACATTTTATTTGCTTTTGCATTGCATTTATTTTTATTTTTATTTGGGCTTTGCCCAGAAAGGATGCAGAGCATCAATTTGTTTTGGGCTCTGCTATTTATAAATGATGCAGAGCATTAATTTTATTTGGGCTCTGCCCTTTTATTGCTTTGCAATTTATTTTGGCCTGCTTGGTCTTTTTGATTTGGGCCTGGCCCTTTTAGGAAATGCATTGCATTTATCAGGCGCTTTGCGCCAATCAGAGAGCGCAAGCGCTTGTGACGACGACACGTGTCATGCAAGCGCAGTGCGCTGCGCTTGCGATGCGCTTGCGCTGCTGACATGTGGCGCCCTCTGGTGAGTTGCGCCAATCACAGAGAGCAAAGCTCTATTTCAAAAGCGCATAGCGCAATTGGTTCAGATGCTGACACGTGGCGCTCTCTGGTGGCTTGCGCCAATCCAAGAGCGCAACAGTGCAGTTTTGCAAGTGCAAGGCACTATGATTTAGGAATCTTTTAGATTCAATGAACAGGAGTGCAAAGCACTGTTAGATTTTTTGATCTAATTTAGATCAAAGAAAAAGATAAGTTTTTTCTTATCTTAAAGAACCAAAGGTTCATGAACAAGTGCAAAGCACTATTTTTATTTATCCCTTTATTTAGTTATGTTTAAAGATCAATGATCTCGTTTTTAGATCACTGATCTGTTCATAAGAGAATTTTCTCTTCTCTCAAAGGTTTTTACCTTCTGTTGTTCTTGAGGAGTTCTCGAGAGTTCTCTTCTCTTTTTTTTTAGAAAGATGTTCATGCCTTTGAATTGAGCTCTAGGGTCCTTTTTATAGTGCCCGTAAATTAGTTAAATTTGTTAAAGAGATATTTCTCTGAGTGATTTGGGAAATTTTCCCCACCGTTGGATCTTTGATCCAAGGGCTTCTGTTTTACAGAAGAAAATCTTCTTGTTTTAACAAGAACAGAAAGATTTCTTTAAACTCTTAATTCTGTTTTGCGCAACTCCCCAGTGCTTGACACGTGTCGTGTAGTGCAGCGCTTGCGCAACTGCGCAGACACGTGTCGCGCAGTGCAGCGCTTACGCAACTGAAACGTTGCTTCCTTTACTTTTTGTTTTAAACAGAGCTTTGCTCTGATTGGTTGCGCTGCCTCGGGCGCTGCGCTGATGCGTCTGCGCCAGACATGTGGCGCCTTGCGCTCAGCGCAGAGGATCTGAAGCGTTGCTTCATCTATTGAAACTTAGATTTTGGGCATATCGGAAGCGTCGCTTCTTCTGAGATATCTTTTCATCTCCTTTTTTCAAGTCAAACTCGTATTTCCAAAATTCTGATTTCCCGGGCCTTGGAAACGATTTCATTATGCACAGAATCTGCTGCGCCTGGATCTATATATATAATTCGAGGTTGAGCCTTTTCTTCTCTCATTTTCAGAGAACTTCTTCGATCATGGCTTGCAATCGCCCTCATGCCCGCCGACAACCATGGGAGGTGCCGATTCGGGACATTGTTCCCCGCTTTGCTGCGCGCTTGGTGGACTCCTCTCTTTCGGACGAGCAGTGCGATGCCCCAATGTTCGAGCTTTCGACTCGTGTGGGGTCTCCTCTTCCCCCGGGTTCCATTTGGCTTCGGATGATCCTTGCCTCAGTGCTCGCCGACATTCCCCCTCCTCCGGCGGAGATGTCCTCGGCAATGCTTGATGTGGCCGAGGATAAGATCGAGAGCTTTTTCGAAGCGCTCTTGATCACCAAAGCTGTCACGACCCGAAAGTACGGAACATGACCGGCACTTAAACTACGAACGTCTCGAGGCGTACGTAATCTAAGTAAACCGAAAACCCAGAAATCCAAACCAAGAAAAATAGTAGAGTGCAGGAAAAACCAACTTAAAGCAAGTAATTTCAATAGCATAAGCCGAATTATGCGGTTTTTAAAACATCAAAAATTTACTGAAAATTTCGGCAGAGTCTCCTTTGTAAATACTGGCCCCCAAACGGGATACAACATGAATAGTATACGAAATCAAGAAAAAGGCATCCCCAAGCGGGAGCTAGCTCTTCGTCAATCGACGGTCACAACCACACAAGCAATATAATATACAACGCCAACGGCAAGGATCAAAACTCAAAAGGAAACTCAAAACCACCAGAAATATAACGAGCGACTCTAAGGTCGAAAGAATAAACAATACTGGTCTCTATCTCAATAAATACATGTTTGGTTGATGAAATTTACTAGATACAACGGAATAATATTATACAAGGTAATATAATGGGTACGATACAAGAAAAACCCACCTACTAGCAAGTCACCCGAATGAAACTGAGCCCGCAAAGCCGTAATGAAGCCTGTACGGCAAACCTGCAAGAAACTGGGGCACAACGGGGGTGAGTTGCCAACTCGTGAATAGAAAAACATCTACGCACAGAAATCGCATAAATAACGCAACCTGGGTCAATGATCATAATATATACTCAAATATAACCAGCAGCCTATAACAAGGCTAGGGTAAATATCTAACCCGAGTGTAATCTCATGTGCCTGTGTCAGTGCCTCAGGTAGCAATATATCATATGAATGAGGTATGAATGCACGGAACAGAATGCATGTACTGACGAAAACTTCTTTCATAAATCAGTGAGATTTCTGTATTTTTAAAGTGAGGTACCATAAATGAAATCAGCATAAAACAGTGCCCATCATCGACACAAAACAAGTGTCCAAATATCTCGATATCTCTGTATCACAATCTCTGTACCTCAATATCTCAAAATCAATATCTAGGGTGCCGTCAATCCAGACCGGCCCCAACCATCCATCTCAAGACCACGACGGTATCCTCCAGATATCCGACGCGTCGGTAATATCACCGGTCGGTAGTGCTCCCCTGCCAGGCTCAACGTCAACAACACATTCCTCTTGCCCCGGGGTACCGCACCGGGCCCACCATGTACCCGAAACGGTTCATCCATCTCCTCGAATCGGGTCTCGAAATCCATCAGCAAACTCATGGTGGACGACTCATACATCATAGGAAAACCGCATTTTTTTATTTAAAAAGAAAGAAAGCAGTTTATATATGTTTTGCGGTTTTCCTCCAAATCCATAAAATATCATGGGAATCCGAATCATCAATAGCATGTAAGACCATGAATATAAGCATGAGAATCCATGACTACGGCATAACAATGAATAACAGTAAGCATGAAGTAGCAGGTAATAACTACAATGTCTAAACTATTAGTTAACATGCTATGTCAAGCAATAATATTTTCTAAGGTGTACGTGACATGGCAATTACCGATGAAGATGTGTGTGGGCCGGCAAGTAAGTGTACGTGGTACATACGCATCATCGGTAATTGTGCTGGTGTCCTAACAGCATGATATCAATAATGGAGTATGAAACATAATATAAGCATGCGATGCGAAGCGAACCACAATAAGGAGCGGGAGCTGAAAACTAGACGCAACTATAACTAATCTGCATTAATCTAATATAAGTCCTACAAATGGTGCCTTTTGAAATAACACGAATCATGGGGTTTTGAAAATAGGGGCTACGGTGTTTTTATGAAAAGATACGTCCTTTGAAATATCCGTAGGATCCCTTGACCTGTCTTCTAAAATACCCATGACCCGCTAGTTTGAAATAGGTGTGAGTCTAATCTAATCTAATAACTACACTAAACTATACGGCTGAACTAACAAGCTAAGCTACAGGTAAGGAAACCGCCTAACATCTGAGTTGATACATATACATACCTGTATATATATTAGTCGGTGATCCCGCCTCAATAATATCATATCCGATATCATATCTATAATCAGACATCCCAAGTCAAGAGTGCGGATCAATCATCAAAATATAGCTCGTACGTAAATCCGTCGTACGGCATCCCAAATCTGGGTACGGGTCAATATCACATTCATCATACTATTCATCTGATATCCTCTTTATCAAATATCATGATCGGGGTACTGATCTACGTCTAGTACAATATTGATACCATCTAAGTATGCATGCATGTATAAGAATCACTACGTCAAAAGACCCGCTAAAACATCATGTCGTATCTCAATACGAACCAAAACACATCACGGATCTTCTGGCCTCAAGCCCAATATCATCGACTCATCTCAAATCCCAATTACTATCCTCAAATCCAGTATATAAACACATAGTCCCATACCCATGTGTAAATATACACATCAATATAAAATCCCATGTACGCACACATGAAAGAAAAATGTATGCAAATATGGGTGTGTGTGTATGTGTGGGGCAACCACTACTCTAGGGTTTCGCAACACTAAACCAATCCAATCACACCAAGGATCCATCTCTATCATTAATAATCTCAAACAATATATAAACAATATATATATATGTGTGCATACGTATTCGTATACATCACCACGAACTGCGGGGGTGCTATACGCCATCCACCCGACTTCTCCCCGTAGATATAAATCTACTCACCTGGTCCTCGCTTGCCGGTGCCGACGCCGCCACGCGCTTGCTTGTCGTCTCGAAGTCCACATGGGGTACCTACATATCATAACGCACCGTATCGCATTAAAATCCGACTCATGCCAAAACGACGCACGAATCCCACATAGGTCAAAACCTATGGTTGCTTCACAAATCGACCCAAAAACCCTCGATGTCGGCGTACAAACGCCAAACCATCGAGAAAAATCCAATCACACCCATTTGCACATTCACGAACACTAATTTTAATATAAACTAGGTTAAAACTCACAAAAACCCCAATTTCACTTAAAAAGTCATTTTTCCGTAAATCTAGCAAGCACAATTCGCAGTTTTGTACAAAACATGACGTTTAAATGAATGTAGCGGCCAATATACTTATTAAATATCTTAAATAAGTCATAGAAACAATTTCCGGAATTTAATCTCATTAAATTCCAAAAACCCTAATATTCTAGTTTACAAAATACCCTTTTTAACAATTTCATAGCCAAAAATGCACAAACTACAATTTAGGTTGGATTTTCATGCTCTAAAACATTAAACTACACTTAATAAAGTTAATAATACGATAAAAACCCTAACCATATTTTTAATCTCATATTTCGAATTAAATCAAAAAACCTAGTTTGCAACAAAAGCTTAATTTGAACATTTTTCAAGTAACAACTTGTAATTAACAACTAGATTAGTTTTCTACAAAACTAAATATGTTAATCCACATCACTAAACCATGCACAATCAAACACAACTCATTTCCACAACAAACCCTAACTTGAAATCTTTAATCATGCAATTAAACTCACATAAACCAAATTAACACTTAATTAAATTAGCTTTAAGAAATTAGTAACAAATTAAGCAAAAATGTTTAGAATTATACCCAAAATATTTGAAGATCCACAAGCATCCATGGCCCTCCAAAATGCTCTCTTTTCACAAAGATCCATGCTATACGGGCTAAGCTAAAATGGGTAGGAGTCGGATTTGGGTTTTGGGATTTTTTTGATGGATTTTGGGGCAATTTTTGATGAAGTTTTGAAGAGAAAAGAGAAGGGGAATGGGGGGGGGCTGCTGCTGCTGTTGGAGAGGGGGGGCTGCTGGAATGGGAGGGGGGGAGGAGAGAGAGGGAGGTAGGGAAAGTGGGGGGAGAAAGTCAAGGTCAAACCAAAGTCAAAGGTCCACCTCATTTAACCATTTTCTTTTTCTTTTCTTTCATTTCTTTCCTTTGAAATTCAAGTGGGGAAAAAGATGGGGGCTGCTGAATTCAGCCAAGGGGAGAAGTGAATGGGGGTGTGTGGGTGTGGGTACGGGTGTGGGGTGATGAAAAATGATAAATACAATACCCCAAACATCCATTTACGCTAAAAAAAAGCCTTTTTTCTTCAATAATTTCTAAACCGTTTTGGCAAATAATTTCGTTCCAAAAACCACATGATAAAATTTTATTTAATGTTTTATGATGAACAAAATTTGTTTCAACTCATTCCAATTTGTAATTTTCCTTAATTAAATGTATTAGTGACGGCTTAAAATAATAATAAAATAATATTAATTTTTTTTCCAGAAAATTTGAAATTTCACCAGCGGCTCAATAAACACCAAATAATAGCAATTATATAGCTAGAATATGTATATTTAATTTTTATAATAAGATATTTGTATTTTGGCTTTTTACAGAAAACCCCCTTATTTTACCGATTTTTTTGAAATTTCACCGAAACGATTTTCAAAACGTTACAAAAGCCCTGAGGGACTTCTCCTTCTACTTGCTGAGCCAGATACGGGCTCGTCGGGTCTTCATCGCCACTTTTTCCCAGGAGTGCGGCGTCGACCGTTGGATGGCTACCCCTCGGGAAGATCGCCGCTTCGACGTGATGGGGAAGACGGAGAGGGAGCTGAATAATCTTCTTTTTCTTTTTGTGAACCCTTGTCTCTCTGATCCCGTATTCGGTGATCTTTTTTAAATGTAATAACAATAAGAATGAATAAGTATTTTTCTTTTTTAATCAAGTACTTCATTGTCTGTTAAGGGTTCTTTTATTTTAGCTCTCTGTTGTGCCTGTGCATCATATGATTTTAATTTGTTATTATCAAGTGCATGTAATTTTGCATGGATAAATTGCCTTTGGCACTTAGCCCCTTCTTCTGCGCTAGCGCATCTGCGCTGACACGTGTCACGCAGCGCACAGCGCAGCGCAACTGCGCTGCCACGTGTCGCACAACGCAGAGCGCAGCGCGGCGCTTCCTTTAACAGAGCTTTGCTCTGATTGGTTGCGCTGTCTCGGGCGCTGCGCTAATGCGTCTGCGCCAGACACGTGGCGCCTTGCGCTCAGCGCAGAGGATCTGAAGCGTTGCTTCATTTATTAAAGTTTAAATTTTCAAAGCAAAGCTTTGTTTCTGATTGGGGGAAGATGAAGCGTTGCTTCATCTCCCGCCTTGGAATTTGAACAGAGTTTTGCTCTGATTGGGATAAACAAATGCCCCCCCCACCGCTGCGCTTACGTGGCCTCCAAACGCAAGTGCAACGGTGGCAGAATCCCAACCGTCGCGGCACCTTTTGGAAGTTGAAGAGGCACTCGATACCTATAAATAGGACCTTTGGTCCTTCACAGATGATTATCATCTCCAAAAATTTTATTTTCAGAACCTCAGAGCCCTGCTCTTGTTTTTAAGAACTCTTAGATTTTCTTTAAAAGGAACTATTTTGGTAAGAGTTAGTCTTGAATTAAATCAATTTCCATTAATAGAGCTTTGCTCTTATAGATCTTTGATCTAAAGAAACCCTTCTGGTGTTTCACCAATAGAGCCTTGCTCTCAAGAATCTGTTCCAAGGTTTCTTGATCCATGAACAGAACCTTGCATCTTTGTCAAAACATAGATCTCTTTGATCTAAAAAAATGACGAACTTTTAAGAGTTTGAATATGAATAATGAAAATTAAAAATGGAGTTTTGTATTTTAATGGACCATATCATCTTTTAATAATAGTGATCTCAGAATCTTGGGGGACTTCTTTAAATTTCCCTTATTAGGATTTTGATAGTCACTCCTGTTCGTAAAGCATTGCTCTCGAGGAGTTTAACTGTCTGTGCTCGTTTTTTAACAAGAATTCGCTTAATCAGTCGGTCTGCTAATTCCGTTGATCTTCTTTCACAGGAACCATGAACGCCCACATGTATGCCCTTAACGAGATCATCTCGTACGGGGACATCCGCCGATTTGGCCGTTCTCAAAATCGGGAGTTCACAAATGAGGAGTGCGCTGAAATAATGAGTCGCTTCGATGCGTACAATGATCCACTGCTCCCCCGACGTTCCTCCCTTCTTAAGCTTATCGTAGGAGCCATCTGGTAAGCGCTTCCTCTCTTCTGTTCCGGCGTGCCGCTTAGGGCGTTGGATGCTGCTGAGGACAAGGTGCACTCGGTGTACCTGTTGAACTTTATCTCGAAGAGACGGCGAGACAGTCTTATCGATCTCTTGCACGAGGCCTTTCAACAGTCCGCCATACTTGCTGCTTATCAGAGGGTGGAAGACATCAGGGGGGACCCTGACGCTTGTGCTCGCGAAAGAAAGCATACTAGGATGGTCCGCAAGGCCTGGAAAGTCATAGATAGGGTTGCTTTCGAGTTCCTCAATCCATGTCCTGGGTTCGAGGTTATTCCCTTGTAATAATATTTTTCATTTATTGCTTTTATGAATGTAAGAACTATTTGCCATATTAATGGAAATTTTTTATCCCAGCTTGTCTTTATTTTTCGTTTTTGAGTCTTTTGCTTGTGCATGAACGAGTGTGTCTCGAACGCTTGATCAAACATAAATTGGATGTTCCTTCTGTAGCTTTCTTCCTTCTCTTATTATCGGCATGCTATCTTAATAAACATGGTCGACGGATAATAGAGCACGCATGTTGACTTTCTTAAGAAATAGCGATGGCTTAGGCCGCAGGTTCAGATCTGCTGCCTAAGACTTTTCAACTCTATGAGCCGTGAGGGTCTCATAGAGACTTTTCTCCCTACGGATCGAGAGGATCTCGTAGGTGGTTTTTCTCCTTAGGAATCGTGAGGATTCCTAAGTGTGGTTTCCTCTTATAAGTCGTAAGGATCCTATAAGAGAATTTTCCCTCTTACGAGTCGAGAGGACTCGTAAGCGGTTGTTTCCCTCCTTGGCGAAACTCGACCTTGGAGAGTGAGACCCGTGAATAGTATGCAAGAGACCATTTTGGATTGACTTGCAGGGTCCCATTGTTCAGGAAGCAAGTTATTTTTTTAGTCTCTGCTGCCTGAGGCTTCATTTGCAAGTTGAGACGAATCGGGAATTTCCCGCAGAGACACTGGTTTCTCTGCGAGCCGACGCGAATCAGGAGGCTCTCGTCAAGGAGTGTTTGTATCCGTGAGTCGAGGAATTTGCTAGGGATTATTTGTTTCCCAAGCGCCAATGATTATTTGTTTCCTTGGGGTTTGAAACGAGTCGAGGATTTCCCACGGAGGCACTGGTGGCTCTGCGAGTCGACGCGGATCAGGAGGCTCTCGTCAAGGAGTGTTTGTATCCGTGAGTCGAGGAATTTGCTAGGGATTATTTGTTTCCCAAGCGCCAAGGATTATTTGTTTCCTTGGGGTTTGAAACGAGTCGAGAATTTCCCACGGAGGCACTGGTGGCTCTGCGAGTCGACGCGAATCAGGAGGCTCTCGTCAAGGAGTGTTTGTATCCGTGAGTCGAGGAATTTGCTAAGGATTATTTGTTTCCCTAGCGCCAAGGATTATTTGTTTCCTTGGGGTTTGAAACGAGTCGAGGATTTCCTACGGAGGCACTGGTGGCTCTGCGAGTCAACGCGGATCAGGAAGCTCTCGTCAAGGAGTGTTTGTATCCGTGAGTCGAGGAGTTTGCTAGGGATTATTTGTTTCCCAAGCGCCAAGGATTATTTGTTTCCTTGGGGTTTGAAACGAGTCGAGAATTTCCCACGGAGGCACTGGTGGCTCTGCGAGTCGACGCTGATCAGGGGGCTCTCGTCAAGGAGTGTTTGTATCCGTGAGTCGAGGAATTTGCTAAGGATTATTTGTTTCCCTAGGGCCAAGGATTATTTGTTTCCTTGGGGTTTGAAACGAGTCGAGGATTTCCCACGGAGGCACTGGTGGCTCTGCGAGTCGACGCGGATCAGGAGGCTCTCGTCAAGGAGTGTTTGTATCCGTGAGTCGAGGAGTTTGCTAGGGATTATTTGTTTCCCAAGCGCCAAGGATTATTTGTTTCCTTAGGGTTTGAAACGAGTCGAGAATTTCCCACGGAGGCACTGGTGGCTCTGAGAGTCGACGCGGATCAGGGGGCTCTCGTCAAGGAGTGTTTGTATCCGTGAGTCAAGGAATTTGCTAAGGATTATTTGTTTCCCAAGCGCCAAGGATTATTTGTTTCCTTGGGGTTTGAAACGAGTCGAGGATTTCCCACGGAGGCACTGGTGGCTCTGCGAGTCGACGCGAATCAGGAGGCTCTCGTCAAGGAGTGTTTGTATCCGTGAGTCGAGGAGTTGGCTGAAGACACTGGTTTCTTCGGAGTTGGAATGAACCGTCGAGGTTTGGCTTCGTCTTCTGGCGGAGTCTGTTGGGAAAGTATGGTTCCCTCTTTGTTTACGCCCTTGGATTGTATACAGGGATCGATGTGATCTTAACTGTAGGGCCAAAGTTTTATCATTATTTTTTTTGTTTATTTCCGCAATGCTCTATCATTTCAGCTTTTATATCGCGAAGGTCGCGATTGCCCCATCATTTCGGCTATTTTTTCGCGGTGCCCAATCATTTTGGCTATTTTTTCGCGGTGCCCAATCATTTCGGCTATTTATTTTATTTATTTTTACTCGCTGCTTTTTATTGCGAGTTGCCCAATCATTTCGGCTTTTTATTTTATTTATTTTTACTCGCTGCTTTTTATTGCGAGTTGCCCAATCATTTCGGCTTTTTATTTTATTTATTTTTACTCGCTGCTTTTTATTGCGAGTTGCCCAATGATTTCGGCTATTTTGCATGCATACATTTTACTTGCTGCTTTTTATTGCAAGTTGCCCCATCATTTCGGCTATTTCGTATGCATGTGCGGCCTACTGGTTTTTCACCGTAAACCTGGAATCAGACGCCGATTTCGGCATCAGCACCGCTACAACTGGGATATTGCCAAGAGCGAATCATCATCTGCCTCTGTCGATGTCAAAAAAAGGTGGCTTAGCGACCAGGGTTAAGGTCCTGTCGACTAAGGCTTTTGACTTCATGAGCCGCAAGGGTCTCACAAAGGTATTTCTTCCTACAAGTCGTGAGGATCTTGTAGGTGCATTTTCTCCTTAAGAATCGTGAGGATTCCTAAGTGTATGTTTCTCTGTAAGTCGTAAGGATCCTACAAGAGGGTTTTCTCCTTGTAAGTCGAGATGACCTACAAAGGTCATGCGAACATATCCCCAGTCACGGACGGGACTTGGATAGGGAAATGTTTATTCGCGCCCGTGGATTGTATACAAGGGTCAGTATTGAGCCACTTGTAGGGCAATATTGGAAGTTTGTGGGGGTTTGCTTAAGCACAGGTTTAGGTCTCTGTAACTTAAGACTTTCAAATCTTATGAGCCGTGAGGGTCCCATAAGAGAGTTCTCCTCACGAGTCGTGAGGATCTTGCAAGTGTATTTTCTCCCTAGGAATCGTGAGGATCCCTAAGTGTGTTGCTCCCTTATGAGTCGTAAGGATCTCACGTGGGTGGTTTCTCCTTATAAGGTCGAGAGGACCCTGTAAGTGTCTTTTGACGAGGTTGCGCCCTTTCGGGTTTTCACAAACACTCACAGGTAGTCCTGCTGTTTTTACTCACGGAGCCCTTTCGGGTTTTCATCCGTGCCCATTTTGCTCATGGACATACCGTTTTTTTTTGGTTTTTTTTTTCTCTCTTTTTTTTACGAGGTCGCGCCCTTTCGGGTTTTCACGAACACTCGCCGGTAGCCCTGCTGTTTTTACTCACGGAGCCCTTTCAGGTTTTCATCCGTGCCCTTTTTGCTTATGGACATACCGTTTTTTATTTTTTATTTTTTATTTTTTATTTTTTTATATCTCATCAGCCTAAAAGATGCCGCGGTATTAGTTTAAAGACGTTTCGGTCTACTATTAGTTTAAGGACATTTCGGTCCGACATTGAGAAGGCTGGCTACTGCTGATAGAGTTTGAGCTTAGGAAGATAGGGAGCGGACATAGTCGTCGTCATCTACCATTGACCTAGGCTGTGGCTCATTAAGCATAGTATTTCTTTAGGAAGCGACCGTTTATTGGCCTGAAAGGCCTTTCGCCGTGCATGTCCATGAGTAGGTAGGCCCCATCCTGGTAGACCTTATCTATGATGTATGGGCCTTCATAGTTTGGCTCGAATTTTCCTCGCTTGGCGCGATTGGGGATCATAGGCCTTTTGACCACTAACACAAGTTCGCCTTGGCGGAATGTCCTTGGCTGGATCAATCTTTCATATGAGCGCGTCATCTTTGCTTTATAGGCCTCCAGATTTTGTTGCGCTATGAGCCGGGTTTCATCAAGGGCGTCAAGCTCCTCAAGCCGAAGGTGAGCATTTTCTTCGTCCGTCAGCTCGTAGTGGACTGCCACTCGTAGAGAGGGTAACTCTATCTCGAGAGGGAGTACTGTTTCTGTACCGAACACCAACGCGTACGGCGTTGTGTTCGTGGCCGTCTTGAACGTAGTTCGATATGCCCAAAGAGCTTCTTGCAATCTTTCGTGCCAGTCTTTCTTATTTCGGGACACCGTTTTCTTTATGATTTTTGTCAAGGTCTTGTTGAAGGCTTCAGCTAGTCCGTTGGCTCGCGGATTATAAACCGAGGAATATCTCTAGTCTATATTATGCTGTTGCGCGAAGCGACTGATCTTGTGGCTTCTGTAAGCTGGCCCGTTATCGGAGATGATCCGTCGCGGAGTTCCAAACCGATATATGACATGCGTTTTGAAGAAATGGAGGATATTCTCCGTCTTAACTTCTCTTAACGGTACTGCTTCTGCACATTTAGAGAAGTAGTCAGTCGTTGCTAGGATGAAACGATGTCCTCTAGACGATGCTGGTTCGATGGGGCCGACTATATCAGTCCCCCACATTTCGAATGGCCAGCTAGCCACCGTTAGGTGTAGTGGATTTGGATGCTGGTGGATGAAGTCCCCATGAATTTGGCATGAGTGGCATTGCTTCGCATATTCGAGGCAGTCCTGGATCATCGTGGGCCAGTAGTAGCCCATCCGTTTGATCTTCAACTTCATCTTTGGGCCTGCTTGGTGAGAACCGCAGAGTCCGTCGTGAACTTCCTGGACGACCCTTTTCGCTTCGTCAGGTCCTAAGCATCTCAGCCACAAAGAATCAAATGACCTCTTGTACAGAGTATCATTGACGAAGGCGAAAGACAGAGCTCGTTTCATGAGCTGATGTCTTGTGGACGCTTCTTCAGGCATTCGGTGGGACTTGAAGTAATCTATGAAGATTTCTCTCCAATCCTCGGTATTTTCCCAATCTTTTACTTGCAGGGTTGTCTACTCGTTCGTCCCTTTTTCTTCGGATGATTTCGGAGATATTTCTGCTGGGGCAAGCACTCGACGGCTTTGTACCACGATTCTAACGTCATCGAGGTTCTCGTCAGCCAGTTCTTTAGCAATTTTGGCCAATGCGTCTGCTTTGCTGTTTTCCGCACGCGGTATGTTCTCTAAAGTATAAGAGGGGATTTGGGCCAACAATTTCTGTACCTTTTCACCGTATTTCACCAATTCCGGTTTGCACGTTTGGTAGTCACCGTTTACTTGACTAACGACCAGTTGAGAATCCCCGTATATGAGGAGGTTTTCAATTCCCATGTCAATGGCGATCTCGAGGCCCGCTATCAGAGCTTCGTATTCGGCTTCATTGTTTGTCCTTGGCTCTGTTAAGGAGAAAGCGAAACGCATTATCCCTTCTTGTGGAGTTATAAAGATGAGTCCTACCCCCGATTTAATTATAGGGGTACTTTGTTTGCGCTTCTTCATGGAAGATGCTCCGTCGAAATAAAGCTCCCATCGGATATTATAACCGTCGATCGCATCAAACGCATGTTCGTCTGGAAGATCGCAATTCAGAGGAGAATCGGCGGGTATCGGATGCTCAGCGAGGAAGTCGGCGATGGCCTGGCTTTTCATTGCCTTGAGAGGTTGATACGTTATCGAGAACTCCATCAAGAGCAGGGCCCATTTAGCGAGTCGTCCCGTCAATATGGCCTTTGACATCAAGTATTTAAGGGGGTCCACCTTTGAAATGAGACGGACTTCATGCGCCAACGCATAGTGCCTGAGCTTTGTTATCGCAAAGATCAACGCCAGGCAGTGTTTTTCAATGGGGGAGTAGTTGCTTTCTGCCCCCAGCAGAACTCAACTTAAGTAGTAGAGTGCTCTCTCTTTCCCTTGATCGTTCTCTTGTGCCCATAATGCGCCTAAGGAACCTTCGAGGGCGGTCGTGTAGAGAATGAGAGGCTTTCCCTTAACTGGAGTAGCCAACACCGGCGGGTTCTGCAGGTATTGCTTGATCTCGTCTAGTGCGCTTTGGCATTTTTGGTCCCAGACGAATGGGGTCCCCTTCTTCATCAGGTGGCTGTAGGGACGGCACTTGCCTGAAAGATTGGCTATAAATCGCCGTATGTATGCGAGCTTCCCTTGGAGAGATCGCAACTGTTTGAGAGTTCTCGACGGAGGCATTTCCATGATCGCTTTGATCTTTGACGGATCTATTTCAATACCTCGGTGTCGAACAATGAATCCCAGGAATTTGCCTGAGGAAACTCCGAATACACACTTGAGCGGGTTCATTTTCAAGTTGTATTGTAGAAGGCGTTGAAATACGGTCTTCAGATGCTCGAGATGTTCCTCGTATGATTTGCTTTTAACCACAAGATCGTCGATATAGCATTCGACGATTTCGTGTATAAGGTCGTCGAAGATCTTCGTCATGGCCCTTTGGTAGGTGGCACCGGCGTTCTTTAAACCGAAGGGCATCACCTTGTAACAGAATATTCCTAAAGGGGTCCTGAAGGCTGTGTGCTTCTGGTCTTCTGGATGCATTTTTATCTGATTATATCCTGACGAGCCGTCCATGAAGGAGAAAATCTCATGAGTGGACGTATTGTCTATCATCAGTTCGGTGACTGGCACTGGAAAATCGTCCTTCGGACAAGCTTTATTAAGATCCCGGAAGTCTACGCATATACGCACTATCCCATTTTTCTTCATCACCGGGACGATGTTGGCGATCCACTCCGGATATTGAACCTCCTGGATGAAGCCAGAGTCGATCAGCTTTTTGACTTCAGCATTGATACTCATTTCAAGCTCGAGCCGCATTCTCCTCGGCGCTTGTTTAACTGGCTTGATGTCCGGGGATATCGTCAATCTGTGTACATCAATTTCTGGATCTAGTCCCGGCATTTCGGAATAGTTCCACGCGAAGCAATCTTTATGCTGTAGAAGCACATCCTTTAACGCAGCCACCCTTTTTTCAGATAGCATCTCGCTGATGAATATCGGTCGCGGGTCATTTGCCGTCCCCAACTCAATTTTCTTGAGATTATCTGCAGTGGTATGGATTCCATCTTCCAGCTCTTTTGGCGCTGGCGGGAATTCTGATATCACCTCATCGTTGCTGTTTTCGAAGCACCAGGGAAGGTCATCCATGTTCTCGGGCTCTTCTTTTGATATCATTATCACGTGACAAGTACAGATTCGCTTCCAATCCCAATGCGGAACTGGTTCTTCTATCGTGGCCTTGGGCCCGTGCTTCTGTGGCGGCGCTACCCTCCAGTTGTCAGACAGAGCGAACTTGCCGAGCTGGTACTGATCTTCAACCCAATTTTTGAAGGTGAAGCAATCTTCGAGAGGGTGTCCTATCACTCGGTGATAAGTGCAATAATTTGGGTCAGAGACTTCATCTGCTCGTTCGGGGTTTTTAGGCTCCGGCAGTGTAAGCATTTGATGTTTTAGAGCAAGATCAAGTATCTTCTTCGTCTTGTCCCGAGGAAACGAGTACGCTCGACCCATTTTCTTCATAAGGGATAGATCAATAGCACTTGACTCCCGTTTGCGTGGCTTCTTAGCCCTTCTTTGTTGCTGTTGAGCGCCTTTTTGGCCTTTCGACTTATTTCTGCTTTTGCGTCGAGCCTTGTTTATAACAGGTTGACAAGGAGCGGCCTTTTTATCTTTCACGGCCTGTTGGAGAAGGCGTTGCGTTCTGGTTTTCTCGTAGATGACCATTTCGCGGTTATGATCGCCTCGGACTTTTTGACCCGCTTCCCTTATAAGCTTGTCCATTTGTTCTTCGAACGACGGATTGGGCACTTTTGCATCCAGAACTTTCACTGGCTTAGGATTAGCGTCCTCCCATTGAGCATCCGCTTCTTCATCGAAGTCATACACGATATAGCAGCTGTTTAGTAGCTCTCGCTTCTTTGACCGGATGTATCCAAGTCCGATTGTCTCCATTTTCCCATTAGGCAGTTTGCGTTGAGTCCAGGGAACGTTCCAGACTTTGTCATAGAACTTGGCTTTCCGAACGGTCTGCTTGAAGGATATCCCCTGGCATTTCAGTAGCTTTTTCAAACCCTCTGTATAATATCTGGGAAGACGGATAGACTGAAGCCTGTCGAGCGTAGGATCCGCGCCATGCCAGATTTCTTTTTCCACCTTGGTTTCTTCAGAGCGGTAGAACAAAATTGCTTTCTCGCTCTCTCGCCTGGGAGAGATGTAGAATGTTTGTAGCTCTTCTACATTGTAAATATTAAGTGCGTCCAGTTCTTTATGGTGTTTAAGCGGCACTATGGCGACTTGTAAACTTTGCTCTTCGTCAGCAGACGTTCGTATTGAAGGTCGAGCAGAGAGTATAACACGGATCTCATCTTCCGAGTTGCTACCAAAGATCAACGTAGGAGCGGACGGTCCCGGCTTGTTGTGTTGGGGCGGACCCGAATACACTATCTCCTCTTCCTTCTCAGTATCACTGCCGAAGACAGGGATGGTAGCGTTAGTTTTATTCTCCGGTTTGTGACACTTCTCCGTATCTTCGAAATCCGGTAAGAAATATTTGGAGTCTTCATATTTGCGGACCTCGTTCATAGAGAACGGGTTTAGTTCTCCTGTCACGGTATACTCGAAACCATCCTTAAAATACTTCATACACTGATGTTGTGTAGAAGGGATGATGTTGTACTCGTGTAACCATGGTCGGCCGAGCAAAGCGTTGTAGCATGTCTTGGCGTCTATGACATGGAACTTAATGTCCGTGACGAGTAGCCCGAAGCGTAGCGTCAGTATCACAGACCCAAGAGTTCTTGATGACTGGGAGTCGAACCCGGAGATGGTGATCTTGTCACGAGCAAGGTGCTGGACGCTCATGCAGATTTCTTTTAACACCCGCACATTGAGGAGATTAACGGAGGATCCATTGTCGATCAGGATTTTGCTTATCTTAATATCGTGGCAGTATCCTGAGACATAAAGGGGGTGATTGTGTTCGCAAGTCCCAAGGAGAAGGTCCTCGTTGCCGAAAGTGACATCGGCCGTGTGTACTTCCTTCAATTCATCCTTCATCTTTTCTTCAGCTAGGAAAGCTTGGAATTGCTCCGGTTTCTGTAGTGCCTTAATCAACGCATCTCTCGCCTCTTTTGATAGCAACAGGGCATCAAGAATGCTGAGCTGTGAGGGCAGCTTCCTCAGATGTGCTAAGACGTTGTAATCCACCTTATTCTTCTTCGGCGGGTTGTTGGCGTTTAGCTCTTCCAGAACTTGGTCATCTAAGACGATATCTTCAGAGACCTTTTCTTTCCCTTTATCTTTTCTGCTTGAGGGTCCGAGGTTCTTTTCAGGCAGCGTCCGATTCCGCAGTCGAATATTTTCGCAAACCTTCGGTTCTTCTTCTTTTCACGAAGCGGACTCCTTAAAGAGAGGGGCAAGTTCTAGCTCTTCATCAGAATCACTCCCGAATGTAGGCATTTGTTGCCCGCCAGTGTTAACCATGCGACAATTGCCAGTAGTTCTTTTAATCCCTTCGGTCGTATTTCTTTGCTCTCAACGAGTGTTACGCTTTTCCCGCTTAAAGCATTATCGATGAGCAACGTATCCTTGCCACCATTTATTGAAAGCTTTACACTCTTGAGTGGGGTGCGAAATCTTTTGATGATATAAGCAATAGGAAGGGTGCGTTTCCATTTCACCAGTGATGTTTCCTTCAGAGGATGGCAGCTTCATGCCCATTGATATGGCCTTAGCAAACTTTTTCCTCATCTTGAATTGGCTTTTATCGGTAACGGAGGTGTTTTGCTCCAGCGGGATCGTCTCAGCTCTTCCATCAAGTCGCTGGCGCTTGGCCCTTTCAAATATAGCCGTCTCGCGTTCTCGATCAGCTTTACTTTTCAATCGAGCTTCGTTAAGGAACGCGTCAATCATTTCATCTGATAGCTCCGGAAATTTTGGTTCAAGATCTGCCCCCAGCGTTTCAGTGCAAGGAGTCTCCTCATCGTTCGTGATCGAATGGGAAATCATATGACAGCTCGCCACATATTACTCGGATTCATCCGATGAACTTTCTCCCTCATCTTCTTCTTGAAAGACGTGATTAAGGAACTCTTGGATCGTAATGGGAGTCCGTGCCTTTTGGTTGTATTCATCCAGCGCGTCAATTTGCTTTTGTAAGTCCGTGCGCTTGTCGCCAGGCTTCACGGGCTTCTTAGATTTCTTCTTCTTCTTTTTCAAAGATTTTGACGGCTGGCTGCAAGTGCTTGAACCACCATCATCGGTCTTTGGAGTTGGACGTGGCTTCAACATCCCCTCAATGACCTGCGGTTCCAACGGGTTCTTCCACTTGATTGCTGGATATGTCTGAAGATCGTTTATCATCCTCTTTGTCTTGGCTGATAATACAACCTCCCAAGGAGCTTCTTCAATGATGGAGCATGTTTCCCCCGGCGTATTCGTCCCTTTAGAGGTGTGGGGCTACAGAGGATTCACCTTCCATTTGTCAGATAACGCGAACTTGCCCTGTCGGTACTGGTTTTCAAGCCAATTATTGAAAACGTAGCAATCTTCGATCGGATGGCCTAGTATTCGATGATAAGGACAGTAGTTGGGCTCGTTGATGTCACTTGGTTGCAACGGACGTTTTGGATCCGGCAGATTTATGAGTCTGTTGCGCAACGCCAGCTCGAATAACCTCCTCGTTTTATCGCGAGGAAAGGAATAAGGACGTCCCATCCTATCCTCAAGGGGTACGTACGGGCGCATATTATTTTGACGAGCAACCGGTTTCGGGTCGCTCGGTTGTTGTTGAGCATTAGCGACGACGATCGCTTTTCTCTTCCCTTTGTCATTTCGGGAGTCCGGCCTTGGAAAAGGGGGTTTATGGCCCATCTGATCCATCTGCGCTAGCTTGTCAATCAAGGCCTGGAAGGTAGTTGGCTTGAAAAACATCATAAATTGCGAGATGGTTGCTTGCGGATCAAGGGTCCCCACAAACATACCCACCGCAGGAGCTTCTTCAATGCGCTGCTCGCACTTCGACCACAAGTTCCGCCACCGTATAGCATACTGAACCCACGTCTCGTCTGGCTTTACCCTGGCGTTAATCAGTGCTGTCATCGGGGTACGTTCACTGGCGCTTGCAAAACGCTGAGTAAACAGTAGCTCCATCTCCGCGAAGGTTTTGATAGAGTCGTTCGGGAGTTCAGAGAACCACTCGAACGCCGTATCCGATAAACTTCCAACAAACTGGCGAAGTAAAAGCTTGTCATCACCACCGGTATTGCCGCAGAGTGCCCTGAACTGGGCAACATGCTGGTGAGTATTGCCCGTCCCCTTGTAGACATGGAACTTGGGAATCGTATAACCTGGCGGGTACTTGATTTGATCGTACCAACTCGGATATGGCCTCCCCGTTTTCACGACCTGGCCGGCTGTTTCGGTCGCATGATGAACCCGTATTTGTTGGGCGATGTACTCATCCAAATCAGCTTTGGAGATTGTATCCTCTTTAGCCGTCGACAGAGCTGGTGGAGGATTTGATGTCTCTCCCCTATCGTCTCCAAGGACGATCGGGGGCTCTTCAACCGGGGGCTTTTGTTGTATCATCATCCTTATCATGTCCTGGAAGAGGAGGCCCATACGCTGTATGTTGGCTGCTTGTTCAGCGGCCTCTTTGTCCTTCTTTTCCAATATCCGACGAAGGAATTTGGCGTCGGTTTCTTCCTCGTGGAGCTCATCTGAGGACGTTTCAGGGTTCTCTTTTGGCCCTGTAAGCGCGGCCATAGCGTTCATCATCTCCTGGAGCTTCTGTTGTTGCTCCTGAGCCTTGGTCACTGACCGTGTAAGCGGTCTATGACCCGTGGATGCACGGCTGTCTTCTTTTCCCGATGCCATGTAAACCGTATGAACTGTTATGCCCCCTGACTTGGGGCGTTTAGGTTCACCATTTTTAACTTTTGCCGCTGACGCGGGAGTTTTCTCTGGCATCCTTCTTTTGTGGGCCGTTGAGGTTGAAGGAACCGTTGAAGGGGGCACCCTAGCAGCTGCTGTCCCCTGCTGTTTAATGGGACAGTACTTGTCATTTTCCACCTTCGTCTTTTTCTGGCGACGAGAGTGACCTAGTTCAATCACGGAGTCTTGAACCCTCCGCCAAACTTTATAAATTTTTGAAGACAGTCCTTGAGGGGGCTGTTCTTGTTTTGTTTCCGGAACTCTCTCCGCAGGCGAAGGAGATCTTTTCAGTGTAGCGGTTGGAGAATTCTTACGTACCCTCCTCAGCAGTTCAAAGCTGTTCCCAGTTGGAACAGCAGCGTTGACTTCCACCACTGGAGCCGGTGGAGTTAGCCCTGAGGGGGAGTTGCCCCCTGCCTTCCTCACTCGTTGCCAATGGCGACGTCGAGCACGACGAGCCGTTGGGACTGGCTCGGAGATTGAGACATCTTCTTTTTGCCCCCTGTCTGAATGAGGTGCCGCCGGTGTTAACCTCTTAAAGACTGAGGTTGTCTTTTGAGGGGTGATATTCAACCTGTCGAAGACGGATCCTCGAGCAGGGGCAGGAGCAGGAATCGTCAGTCTTGAAAAGACTGACTCTTTGACAGGGGAAGCCGCCTTGACGACTTCTGGAGCAGCAGTTATTGCCTTCCTTGGGACAACCAATTTAGAGTTCTGATTTAGCCTGGTGAAAACAGAGGCTGTCGGTTTGGTAGTGGGACACCCGTTGACAGGGGCCGTCGTAGCAGTGAGCCGGTCGAAGACCGACTTTTTGTTCACTTCTGATGCAGGTATTGGCATAGAGAAGCTTGTAGGTGGGATCATGGTCCCGAAGAACAGGCCAGTGGTGGCTTGGGTCACCTGGTCTACTGGCAGAGTGAGGAAGGAAGCCGCTTGGGGCCCATATGCTACACCTCCCGGTGAGGTGGAGCGTCCGTTGCAGTGGCACTTCGAGCAGTTGGTGCAGTTAAAGGCCATTGAATCTTGAGTTCTGTGCCAGGCAAAAGACCAAATCTTAGTAACTTGAAATCCGAAGGCAACCATTAACAAACCGCGATTGATTCGCGAAGACGACACACGAAGTGTGGAGTGGAAAGAGGAAAAGGTCCCACCGGGCGTGCCAGAATCTGTTCCCCTCCGAAAGGCGGCGCACAGGACCGCGATGGCCTGACGCTGGGATTCGGGGCAGATGCTATTAGGTTTTATCCGTCCACCTCTCCGAAGATACCAAGTTGATTTATGGCACCGTGTATCGGAGGTTTAGACGGATGCGGCCGATGTAGCAGACTTCGTCAGATTCCCCCTCGCTTAAGGGGTTTTTGATTGTAGGGACGCTCTTCCCTCCTGGCGCAAGCCCCTGCAGTTAATTACGCTACCGCATCGCGGTAACAATTTTCTCCTTCTCCAGAATTTCACTTCATGTCGTGTGTGTTTGTTTTGTTTGTGGTTGCCCGTGGATTGTATACGGAGACTGAGTAATGCCGTCGCCCGTAGGACGTGGATTAGTCCAAATCCGTATTTACTTAGATTTGGGTTTGGTGCTTTTAGTTTAAGGATGCATTAGCCGTGTTGCGGCTAAGATCAACTTAAACGTTCGTTAAGGATACGTCAGTCCTGTTTGAGACTGAGATCAACTTAACGTAGTGATCCATTTAATATATGGCCGTCAGGACTCATCACCTCTCTGACGTCGTTGAAGGATTACAACGATAGGTGTCGGAGGAGTTCAGAGATGTACCCTTGAAGCAAAGTTGATTTGGAGTTTTATCGTTCATTTAAATGTTTAAGGATACGTTAGCCGTATTTGGGGGCTAAGGTCAACTTAAACGGGACCGTTTAGATCCGGCAAAAGAGCATTTGGAGGCTCTATTGTTCCAGTTTAGGGATGTAGTGGTCCATAGGTAGTTTAGGACGTTGCGGTCCATGCTCCAGTTTAGGGACGTGGTGGTCCATATTCCAGTTTAAGGACGTGGTGGTCCGTATTCCAGTTTAGGAACATGGTGGTCCATGTTCCAGTTTTAGGGACGTGGTGGTCCATATTCCAGTTTAAAGACGTGGTGGTCCGTTATTAGTTTAAGGACGTTTCGGTCTGATATTAGTTTAAGGACGTTTCGGTCCGATATTAGTTTTAAGGACGTCTCGGTCCAATATTAGTTTAAGGACGTCTCGGTCCAATATTAGTTTAGGGACGTCTCGGTCCACTATTAGTTTAAGGACGTTTCGGTCCACTATTAGTTTAAGGACGTTTCGGTCCACGAGTTTAAGGACCTCGCAGTCCATATACGTGTGGTCGTTGGGACCCGTCACCTCTCTGACGTCGTTGAAGGATTACAACGACAGGTGTCAGAGGAGTTCGGAGATGTGCCTTCGAACCTGTAGTAAATTGATTTAAGAGAGCAAATTTGCTCAGTCAATTTAAGGACTTACGGCCAAAATTGGGCTAAGTCCAGTTGAAAATGTTCAACATTTTATTTGCTTTTGCATTGCATTTCTATTTATTTTTATTTGGGCTTTGCCCAGAAAGGATGCAGAGCATCAATTTGTTTTGGGCTCTGCTCTTTATAAATGATGCAGAGCATCAATTTTATTTGGCTCTGCCTTTTTATTGCTTTGCAATTTATTTTGGCTTGCTTGGTCTTTTTGATTTGGGCCTGGCCCTTTTAGGAAATACATTGCATTTATCAGGCGCTTTGCGCCAATCAGAGAGCGCAAGCGCTTGTGACGACGACACGTGTCATGCAAGCGCAGTGCGCTGCGCTAGTGCGCTGCGCTTGCGCTGCTGACACGTGGCGTCCTCTGGTGAGTTGCGCCGATCACAGAGAGCAAAGCTCTATTTCAAAAGCGCATAGCGCAATTGGTTCAGGTGCTGACACGTGGCGCTCTCTGGTGGCTTGCGCCAATCCAAGAGCGCAACAGTGCAGTTTTGCAAGTGCAAGGCACTATGATTTAGGAATCTTTTAGATTCAATGAACAGGAGTGCAAAGCACTGTTAGATTTTTTGATCTAATTTAGATCAAAGAAAAAGATAAGTTTTTTCTTATCTTAAAGAACCAAAGGTTCATGAACAAGTGCAAAGCACTATTTTTATTTATCCCTTTATTTAGTTATGTTTAAAGATCAATGATCTCGTTTTTAGATCACTGATCCGTTCATAAAAGAATTTTCTCTTCTCTTAAAGGTTTTTACCTTCTGTTGTTCTTGAGGAGTTCTCGAGAGTTCTCTTCTCTTTTTTTTTAGAAAGATGTTCATGCCTTTGAATTGAGGTCTAGGGTCCTTTTTATAGTGCCCATAAATTAGTTAAATTTGTTAAAGAGATATTTATCTGAGTGATTTGGGGAATTTTCCCCACCGTTGGATCTTTGATCCAAGGGCTTCTGTTTTACAAAAGAAAATCTTCTTGTTTTAACAAGAACAGAAAGATTTCTTTAAAATCTTAATTCTGTTTTGCGCAACTCCCCAGCGCTTGACACGTGTCGTGCAGTGCAGCGCTTGCGCAACTGTGCTTGCACAGTTGGCTTGCGCAACTGCGCAGACACGTGTCGCGCAGTGCAGTGCTTGCGCAACTGTGCTTGCGCAGTTGGCTTGCGCAACTGCGCAGTGCAGCGCTTACGCAACTGAAACTTTACTTCCTTTACTTTTTGTTTTAAACAGAGCTTTGCTCTGATTGGTTGCGCTGCCTCGGACGCTGCGCTGATGCATCTGCGCCAGACACGTGGCGCCTTGCACTCAGCGCAGAGGATCTGAAGCGTTGCTTCATCTATTGAAACTTAGATTTTGGGCAAATCGGAAGCGTCGCTTCTCCTGAGATATCTTTTCATCTTCTTTTTTCAAGTCAAACTCGTATTTCCAAAATTCTGATTTCCCAGGCCTTGGAAATGATTTCATTATGCACAGAATCTTCTGCGCCTGGGTCTATATATATAATTCGAGGTTGAGCCTTTTCTTCTCTCATTTTCAGAGAACTTCTTCGATCATGGCTTGCAATCGCCCTCATGCCCGCCGACAACCATGGGAGGTGCCGATTCGGGACATTGTTCCCCGCTTTGCTGCGCGCTTGGTGAACTCCTCTCTTTCGGACGAGCAGTGCGATGCCGCAATGTACGAGCTTTCGACTCGTGTGGGGTCTCCTCTTCCCCCGGGTTCCAATTGGCTTCGGATGATCCTTGCCTCAGTACTCGCCGACATTCCCCCTCCTCCGGCGGAGATGTCCTCGGCAATGCTTGATGTGGCCGAGGATAAGATCGAGAGCTTTTTCGAAGCGCTCTTGATCACCAAAGCCCTGAGGGACTTCTCCTTCTACTTGCTGAGCCAGATACGGGCTCGTCGGGTCGTCATCGCCACTTTTTCCCAGGAGTGCGGCGTCGACCGTTGATGGCTACCCCTTGGGAAGATCGCCGCTTCGACGTGATGGAGAAGACGGAAAGGGAGCTGAATAATCTTCTTTTTCTTTTTGTGAACCCTTGTCTCTCTGATCCCGTATTCGGTGATCTTTTTTAAATGTAATAACAATAAGAATGAATAAGTATTTTTCTTTTTTAATCAAGTACTTCATTGTCTGTTAAGGGTTCTTTTATTTTAGCTCTCTGTTGTGCCTGTGCATCGTATGATTTTAATTTGTTATTATCAAGTGCATGTAATTTTGCATGAATAAATTGCCTTTGGCACTTAGCCCCTTCTTCTGCGCTAGCGCATCTGCGCTGCCACGTGTCGCGCAGCGCACAGCGCAGCGCAACTGCGCTGCCACGTGTCGCGCAGCGCAGAGCGCAGCGCGACGCTTCCTTTAACAGAGCTTTGCTCTGATTGGTTGCGCTGCCTCGGGCGCTGCGCTAATGCGTCTGCGCCAGACACGTGGCGCCTTGCGCTCAGCGCAGAGGATCTGAAGCGTTGCTTCATTTATTAAAGTTTAAATTTTCAAAGCAAAGCTTTGTTTCTGATTGGCGGAAGATGAAGCGTTGCTTCATCTCCCGCCTTGGAATTTGAACAGAGCTTTGCTCTGATTGGGGTAAACAGCCTACTCGACACCCCTAGCCTTGTGGTAGCGTCCGTGCATCGAGTTCTCGTCCCGTTCGGTGAAACGGGCGAGTTTGGACGGCTACGCGCGCGTACATGTGTCCGTCTTGGGGGTATGCTTTTTAATCATAAAACACTTAATTTTAAAATTTGGAACCCGCTTAAAATCCTATTATTTAAATTTCGAATTTTTGGACCCAACCCGAGCGCAATTTGGAAATGTTTTATTTAGCGCTAAAATCCCAAATTTTAATAATATTTAAAACCATATATATTTCGTTAACATACATATCTTTTACTGTTATACTAATCTTTTAATATATATTTTTTAAAAACCTCTGCTTATTAGCTCAGACAATCGCGAGGCATATAATTCCCCGTGGGCCCCATCGTTTATCTCTCTCTCTCTCCATCTCTTTCTCTCTCTAACCCCTCAAATCTCTCTCTCTTCATATCTCTTTCTCTCTCCCCCTCGTATATATTCCCTCTCCTTCTTTTTTCAAAACCACGAGCAGCAGAACCCAACGAGCCTCAACCCTAGCCGCCTCTATCCTTGCCGCCGCAGCCCCGACGCCGGCGCCAGCGTCACCAGCACCCTCGCCTCGTCTGCCTCGCCCACACCTTCTGTCATCCACCCCCGCGCACCCTACACAGCCGCGACCGCCGGCAATCCTCCCTGCACGCATCTGCGTCGCCGTGACGTCGCCGGTGACTCGCCGTCGTCGTCCTCGTCTCCTCCTCGCATCCCTCTCCACATCCCGGCCTCCCAAACCGCTTCCAGCTCCTCTACAGACCCCCTCGGCAACCCCCGCAACTTCTCTGTGTCGCTTGAGACAGCCACCGGCGACCACCTGCGCCGCCCCCGGCCGTCGCCGACGATCCCCGACCACTCCAGAACACCTCGTAAGTGGTTCTCCATCTTACCCTTCCTCTCTTCATTTTTCCAAAACTGATAACAGCCGCTGGATGGTTGCTGCAGATCGCCGGAGACGCCGTTCTCGCCGCCGTCGATCTCGCCGTCGTTGCTAGTGCCCTCTGGGACCAGTGAGTATCCTCATCTTCTTCTTTCTCTGTTCATTTCCATCTTTCCCAAGATCTACACCCGTTCGAAACCCTATTCACCGTTTTGTGCTCGCCGGGATCCGGCCGTGCCGGCGACGCGTCCCGACGATCCAGCAGAGTACTCTGACCCGTGTGGTTCCTTGGTTCGTTGTTTGGGTTCAATCCGTGAACCATGCGTCCGTCGTGAGTTTTCCCCGCCGACGTTACGTTCCGTTTTTCCCGGTTCGCGACCCGTCGAGGCAAGTACCCCTTGCTACATGCTATACAATATATTTATATATGTATTGACACCCTAAATCTGTAAAATTAGCTTGGTACAATCGTTTTCCCATTTCGGTTACAATGTTGCATTATATCATTTTACTATTAAAAATGGAATTTACAGTTCGCCAATTTGAACCCAATAATCAAATCTACCTGTTCAATCACATTCTACTGTTAAAATAGCTGGTAGCAATTATCCCTGTAGTTCTGTTACATTCGGACACTCGCATGCATTAACCTGAAATAACTGTATTGGACCGTTACATAAATTATTGCACCGCTAAGGGTGCTTAAACCTGTTAACATGACTAAACGGCTACATTGTATTACTGCACTCTTGTGATTGGAATGAAACCGCTTATTGTTTAATTCATTGCTTATCTCACATTGTCAATACCCATGTTTGATTATATATCTGATTGTGAGCACACCCACGATATTGTTTATGTCTTGACCTGACATTGCAATACATATATATATATATATATATATATATATATATATATATATATATATATATTGATACACCTGACATGGTACCGTATACTGTTGACTTGACCTGATGTACCATGACCCGACCCGTTACCTGATCTTGTGTCTAATGCCAACAAACCTGACCTGTAGTCCTCATGGACCGTTCCTGTTGTCTATCCAGACAAACCTGCTTTTACCTGATCCTGTGTTGGCATTAGTTCTTGATTACTGAATACCTGACCTGACATACATAACTTGGGGGTATGGGGAAATCAAAGGTAAAACCGACTTGTAACTCAACAGTTCGATACCTGTTCTGATCAGTCTTACGGGCTCGGCCAGCCTCGGAGTGATGATGCTGACATCACTCGCCCATCCTGCTACCTGTTACTGCCTAGCGGCACGTCTCGGATTCAGCCCCGAGGATCTTGACCGTGGTCCCGGGCATGCACGGGATACTATTGAGTTACATCGACGATTCATCAATTGATTTCAAAGACTTTAGAATAGAAAACCTGATAGAACAGTTTAGTTACCCTCTGCACACTACCCTGCACTGCTTGTTTCACATTATTGCTTTATTCATGTTTATATTACATTGCCCGCAACACTGTTCATATTATATTACTTGATGACATAGCGCGCTGACGTCTGGGTTTTGCATGGCCCAGATTCCGTACCGCTGTTGCAGTCCGAGCAGGAGTACTTCAACCAGCAGGCTGAGCTGTGAGTTCAGTAGTAGTTAGTTTTATTTCCTGCATTTATTTCCTGATGTGAGCTCGCATTATGGGACACACTTTTTAGTTATTTGTATTGGATCATTTGCTTCCGCATTTATTTATTTTTGACTCCTGTTATTCTGGATTATGGACATGTTTTAGATAGTTTTATCTTGTTCTTGATATCTCTACAGCCGTAATGTGACTGTGGATGGATACTTCCTACCCACAGGTAGCATGGTTGGCTATGTCACGTGCCCAATCTAGCGTACTCTGGGAAGCGGGGCGTGACAGGAGCGCAGCCACTCCTTGTGCCTCAGACTAGATCTGAGCGCCGTGATGACGGTCTCGTCCCGGTGCTCGGGAACCTCGAGGAGGGCGTTGTAAAAGCGGGTGATGTAAGCCTTGAACGTCTCCTTGTCTCCACTCTTAATTGTGAAGAGGTAGTCGACCGTGCGCTTCTGCCGACGGTTCCCAACGAAGTGGCCGAGAAACTGAGTAGCCAGCTCATCGAAGGTCGAGATTGAGCGAGGCTTGAGTCCTCGGAACCAGCCCCGATCAGAACGGATGAGGGTGGCTGGGAAAGCCCTGCACTGGGCGGCATCAGAATGGTCCTGGAAGCTCATTCCCGTGGTGAAAGCATCCAAATGGTCTTTGGGGTCGGTTTTCCCGTCGAACAGAGAGACCTACGGGGGTTTGTTGCGCGAGGAGACGTGGACAGCGAGAAGTTCCTCAGTAAACGGTTTGGTGAGCGAGTCAGCGGCGTACCCGGCCCCGTCGGCCGAGAGGTGACCTTCCCAGCGCATGCCCTCGATCTTCTTCTCGAGGGCGTCGAGTCAGCCGTGGTACCCCGAGGACCCGGCGCCTCATGATCCCTGGCCTCTGCTGTGGGAGATCTGCGTCTGGGCACGGCTCCGGTTCCTCTCGATGAGGTTCCTCAGATCCCCGGGGGAAGTGGCTCTCGAGCCGTCGTGGTAAGCCCCTTCTGTGTGACCCCGTCGGGGGAGAGAGTGTCGGTCATGCCTGTGGACAGGCGAGGTGACCGACATCTCCTCAGGGGGGCAAGGGGCGCGAGGAGGTCCGAGGTGTGGTGCTCCATCGACGGGCCTGGGGGTGGAGCCGCAAGGCGCTCAACGGGCCTCAGGGAGTATCGGTCTGTGAGATCCGTAGTCAGGAGTCGCAGCCTGCTGGTGGTCGGCCGTGCAGACGAGGGAAGAGCATTCCGGAGGCGAAGGAGCGGCGATCTGGGGTCCAGGCCCGGCCGTTTGGGCGCGGACGAGCGCCTCTACAAGGGACTGTAGCCGATCTATTCGGCTGGCGAGGGCGTGGATGATGGTCGCCGGAGGGGGTTCATCCGCGCCTCCGGTGAGGGGGAGGCGGCGGCTGGTACCCGAATCTTCAGAATGGTCGCTTGCCATGTGGACGGAGATCGAAAGGCCAACTTTGTTTTTGTGGAGTTTGCGTTCCCACAGACAGCGCTAACTGATGGAGGTCCTTTTCAGATCTCCATCAGATGTTGTCTTCCGTCGATCTCCCGGTGGATTCTGGAGGTGGTCCCCTGTAGTGTGTGGGTCTCAATGGGGTTTTAGGAGATTTGGTGATTGGAGGAGTTTGACGCCAAGTATCCGCAAAGAAGTCCCGGGGTGGTTTGATACTACCGATGACCCTCCGACGATCAAGTTAGTACTGGATCCGAGCAGCGTAACGGCTAAGTGGAGTAAAAAAATGGCTTACTTGACCCCTCTGTGATGGGGTTTATATGGTGGTGGAGGCACGTAGCAGCAGATCCAAGAATCTCGCCGGCCGTTACGATCACGACGTCACGCCCGCGTAGAGAGCGGATCGCCCATGAATAGGGATCGTGAAGGCGTGGAACGTGGGATGTTGCTGGCGGAGAATCCACACATGGCGAGATTCGCGGAGCGGCGGTTACGCCTGTGAGCGGCGGAACTAGTCGGAGGACCGAGAAAGACGGCCTCGGCCAAGGGGCTCAGGGACGAGCGAGAAGGCCGGGGAGACTTGGTCCTGTGGCAGCTCAGGGCGAGCTGAGGAGCCGAGGAGGCCAATCTGCAGGGAGCCCCGAGGAGGGCTAGCTTGTGCTGGCCGGCCGGGTACAGGGGTGGCCTGGTCGGTCTTTGTGTGCCCTTTCTTCTAAGTTCTGGGATGTGCCATCCGCCACGTGTCCTGATCTTAAGGGTCGCCAATATTGAGCATTATCATGCCCACTCCCTCAACTACCCAGCAAGATCTCCTCCCCCGAATCCTCATCCGCTCCTCCCTGGGACTTCGTTCTCGACTCCACGTTTTCCCCCACAGCTTCCCCCTCCCTCGCGCTCCCCCGAGATCCCCGCTACCGTCCTCGATCCCCTCGCCTCCCTCCCTCTCTCTTCATCACACTCTACGTCCCTTTCTCTACCTCCTCCCCCTTGAAGACCCGAGCACCCACTCCGCTTCACTGCCTCCTCTCCTCTGCTGCGAACCCACGTCCCCGATGAGCACCCTGCAACCTCACCGCCGGAATTCCGACCCTATCTTCACCTTCATCCTGTCGCCACCACCTTCTCCCCCGCTCTCCTCTCTTCTTCTCCAAAACCCGAGCAACCCATCACCCGAGCTTCCCCTGCACACCACAACCCAATGCCTCACCCGTTCTCATCACCGTCCCCGTATCCCCACCTCACTTGCACGCCCTCATCACCACCGGCCGGCCATTGAGCCACCCCCGTTGAGCCCGTCGCCACCACCATCTCCGAGCCCGAGCACCAACCCACACCCGAGCGACCCATCATTGACCACATCGACACCCACAGCCGTCACCCTCATCGTCTGAACGTCGCCGTTGAGGCCATCGTCGCCGCCGCCACGTCTCCATTAGCCTCTACCCTCGTCGAAGACTTCAAACCCATCAACGAAGCTCCCTGCAAATCGCCACCACGAGCACCAACAACCTCCTCGCGAACATCGCTGTCTTTTCCGCCGGACCCCAGCACCACCTCCTCCTCCTCTGCAACCCTTTCGCCCCTCACCTACTCCTTTCCTGACCACCTCCTCCTTCTTCCTACAGCCGAGTCGAGCTCCCAACTCCAGCCCAAGCCGCGCCAGCACCTCCAGCGCCTCGTCTCTGCGTTGTCATCCACTGTCTAACTCCGGGTCGTCAAGCCTCGTCTCCATTATCGGGGCCAAGCTTACGCCACGTCGAAGCCGCGACACAAGCTCGGGCCAGAGCCGAGATGAGACTCGCTGTCGCTACAGCTGCTGTAACGTTTTGAAAATCGTTTCGGTGAAATTTCGGAAAATCAGTAAAATAAGGGGGTTTTCTGTAAAAAGTCAAAATACAAATATCTTATTATAAAAATTAATTATACATATTCTAGCTATGGAATTGCTAGTATTTGGTGTTTATTGAGCCACTAGTGAAATTTCAAATTTTCTGAAAAAAATTTATTTTATTATTATTTTAAGCCGTCACTAATACATTTAATTAGGGAAAATTACAAATTGGAATGAGTTGAAACAAATTTTGTGCATCATGATACATTAAATAAAATTTTATCATATGGTTTTTGAAATAAAATCGTTTGCCAAAACGGTTTAGAAAATATCGATGAAAAAGCTTTTTTCGGTGAAATTAGTGTTATTGGAAATTGGGGCATAACCTTTATCTTTTTCCTAGCCCACACACCCACACCTCACCCTATCTTTTCCATCCCAAGTGGCCGGCCCCCTCTTGATCAGCCCAACATCTTGGGCCTCTTATCTCACTAATGCAAGGAAAAGAAATGAATTAAGGAATTTAAAATGAAATGAGGTGGGTGCCTTATTTCCCTAGTTGACTTGGACTTTTCCCCACTTCAATCTCTCTCCTCCCTCACCCCCCTCCATACCTGGCCGAGCCCATTTCCTGCAACAGCAGCCCCCTCCATTTCCCCTTCTCTTTTCTCTTCAAAATCCATCTAAAATGCCTCCAAATCCACAAAAAAATCAAGCTAAAATCAAAATCTAATCCCTACCCATTTTTACTTGACCATTCTAGTATGGATCTAGGGGACAAGATAGCAATTTGGGGGGCTAGATTTCAAGTTGGATCATTGGGTGGTGAGGTATAAAAATCTTAACCTTTTTGTTAAATTGTTGGTTATTGCTTTAATCTAACTTATTTAGGAAATGAATTATGGTTCTAATTGAAAGATTGGGTTTTCAAGAGAAGGATTAAATTATAGTTAGGGTTTTTGTTGTGTGATTATGGTTGCAAGGTGGAATTCATCATTTTGTGAAATGTGAAACATAACCAAGATTGTTAGTTGCAAATTGTTAAGTTGGAATTGTAATAATTATGCTAATTTGCTAACTAGTTTTTTTAAAATTGGTCTAATAATTGAGATTAAAAATGTAATTAGGGTTTTTATGACTTCATTAGCATTATAAAGTGTAGTTTAATACTTTAGTTCATGAAAATCCAAGCTAGATTGTAGTTTGTGCATTTTTGCTATAAAATTGTTAAAATTTTGGTAATTTGTAAACTAGAATTTTAGGGTTTTTGGAATTTAACGAGATTAAATTATGAGAATTGTTTTCGTGACTTATTTAAGATATTTAGGGAATATTGTGGATGCTAGATTCATTTATACATCGAGTTTTGTACTAAAACGGTGATTTGTGCTTGATAGATTTTCGGAGAAATGACTTTTTAAGTGAAATTGGGTTTTTTGTGAATTTTAAGCTATTTTATATTATAATTAGTGCTTGTGATTGTAAAAGTGAGTATATTTAGGTTTTTTCTCGATGGTTTGGCGTTTGTACGCCGACATCGAGGGTTTTTGGGTTGATTTGTGAAAAGCAACCATAGGTTTTGACCTATGTGGGATTCGTGCGTCGTTTTGGTCATGAGTCGGATTTTAATGCGATATGGTGCGTTGTGATATGTAGGTACCCCATGTGGACTTCGAGACGACAAGCAAGCGCGTGGCGACGTCGGCACCAGCGAGCGAGGAAAAGGTGAGTAGATTTATATCTATGGGGAGAAGTCGGGTGGATGGCGTATAGCACCCCCGCAGTCCGTGGTGGTGTATACGGATGCGTATACACACCAACAATTATTGTATGTTTTTGGGATTAATAACGATGTTTAGGATGGACATTGGTGTGTTGGATTACTTTAGTGTTGCGAACCCTAGGGTGGTGTTGCACTACACATACACACATACATACTTGCATGCATTCCTATTTATATGTGCTCATGGGATTCTTTATAGTTATGTGTTCACATGGGTATGGGACTATGTGTTCATATACGGATTTGAGGATGGTACTTGGGATTGAGCTGAGTCAATGGGATTTGTTTTGTGGTTGTGATATCGGTTTGTACGAGACTGTCGATCGGTAGTCAGATCATGACTATATTGATGATTTTAGTATTGTACTAGACATAGGTCAGTACCCTGGACTATGATCTTTGATAAAGAGGATACCGGATGAATAGTGTGATGAATATGATTTTTACCCGTACCCAGATTTGGGATGCCGTACGACGGATTTACGTACGAGCTATATTTTGATGATTGATCCGCACTCTTGACTTGGGATGTCTGATTATAGATATGGTATCGGATATGATATTATTGAGGCGGGATCACCGACTAATATATATACCGGTATGTATATGTATCGACTCAGATGTTAGGCGGTTTCCTTACCTGTAGTCCAGCTTGTTAGCTTAGCCCTTTAGTTTAGTTTAGTTGTTAGATTAGATTCGATTCTTACCTATTTCAAAAACTAACGAATCGTGGGTATTTTAAAAGACAGCCCAAGGGATCCTACGGATATTTCAAAAGACGTATCTTTTCATAAAAATACCGTAGCCCTTATTTTCAAAACCCCATGATTCGTGTTATTTCAAAAGGCACCATTTGTAGGACTTATATTAGATAAATGCAGGTTAGTTACGGTTGCGTCTAGTATTCAGCTCCCGCTTATTATTGTGGTTCGCTTCGCATCGCATACTTATGTTATAATTTCTTATTGCAATGTTGATATCATATTGTTAGGACACCAGCACCATTATCGATGATGCGTATGTACCACGTACACTTACTTGCCGGCTCACACATCTTCATCGGTAATTGCCATGTCACGTACACCTTAGAAAATATTATTGCTTGACATAGCGTACTTGCCTTATATGTTAGTTTAGACATTGTAGTTATTACCTGCTACTTCATGCATACTGTTATTCATTGTTATGCCGCATTCATGGATTCTCATGCATATATTCACTATTTTACGTGTTATTGAAGTTTTGGATTCGGATTTCCATGAGATTTTCTGGATTTGGAGGAAAACCGCAAAAACATAAATAAACCTTTTCTCTCTTTTAAAATAAAAAGTGCGGTTTTTCCCATGATGTATGAGTCGTCCACCATGAGTTTGCTGATGGATTTCGAGACCCGATTCGAGGAGACGGATGAACCGTTTCGGGTACATGGTGGACCCAGTAAGGTACCCCGGGGCAAGAAGCGCGTGATGATGACGATGTGAGCCTGGCAGGGGAGCACTACCTACCGGTGATATTACCCGACGCGTCGGATATCCGGAGGATACCGTCGTGGTCTTGAGATGAATGGTAGGGGCCGGTCTGGACTGACGGCGCCCTAGATATTGTGATTGAGACATTGAGATTTCGAGATATTGAGGTACAGAGACTGTGATACAGAGATATCGAGATATTGGGATTACGTTTTGTGCCGATGCTAGGCACTGTTTTATGCTGATTTCATTATGATACCTCATTTTAAAAATACAAAGGAAATCTCACTAAATTATGAAAACAGTTCTTCATTTACATGTATTCTGTTTCCATGCATTCATACCTCATTCATATGATATATTGCTACCTGAGGCACTGACACGGGCACATGAGATTACACTCGAGTTAGATTTTACCCTAGCCTTGTTATAGGTTGCATGTTATATATATAATTGAGGATATATTATAATTATTGACCTAGGTTGCGTTATTTATACGATTTCTGTGCGTAGATGTTTTTCTATTCACGAGTTGACAACTCACCCCCGTTGTGCCCCAGTTTCTTGCAGGTTTGCCGTACAGGTTTCTTTACGGCTTGCGGGCATAGTTTCCTTCGGGTGATTTGCTAGTAGGTGGGTTTACCTGTATCGTACCCCCCATTATATAACTTGTATATTATTACTCTGTTGTATCTAGAAGTTCCATCAACCAAACATATATTTATTTTGAGATAGAGACCAGTGATGTTATTCCTTCGACCTTAGAGTCGCATGTTATATTTCTGCGGTTTTCTTGTGGTTTTGAGTTTCCTTTTGAATTTTGATCCTCACCGTTGGCGTTGTATATTATTATTGCTTGTGTGGTTGTGACCGTCGATTGACGAAGAGCTAGCTCCCGCTTGGGGATGCCTTTTTATTGATTTCGTATACTATTCATGTTGTATCCCGTTTGGGGGCCAGTATTTACAAATGAGACTCTGCCGAAATTTTCAGTAAATTTTGATGTTCTTAAAAACCGCATAATTCGGCTTATGCTATTAAAACTACTTGTTTTAAATTGGTTTTCCTTCACTCTACTATTTTTTTTTTGGTTTGGATTTCTGGGTTTTCGGCTTACTTAGATTACGTACGCCTCGAGACGTTTCGTAGTTTAAGTGCCGGTCATGTTCCATCCTTCGGGACGTGACAAAGTTGGTATCAGAGCGAGCGTAGGATGACCCTTGGTTGATGGAATAGGTGACTAAAGTAGAGTGACGTACCGTTGGTATGTTCCGCGGCATATTTACAACACGCCACTCCACTTAAGAAGCCTTAGGATGTACATTTCCTTGTTCAGTATTATATTCCTTCCTGATCTAGCCTCATCGGTACCAGTTTGGTTTTGCTGCCACGATTACGGGCAGGGAGAGCTATGGCTAGAGTTGCGGTCAGCACGAGCTCGTCACGAACGAGGACTGACCAGGGCGTGATTCCGGCGACACCCGATTGTAGAGAGGTGTCTTTTGATTGTGTTTTGCGCCACGAGCGTTGGATGGATCACCGTATGAGATTGCTCGGACGTGCAGATTAGCACCAGAGGATTGAGCCACCGGTAGAGGCCAGCCATACTTAGATGACCATTGAAGTGATCGAGGCACGGTTCAGCGTGCAGATGAGCGAACCAGTTTTTGCGATGAGATATCGCCCCACATGTTGGAGCTATTGCGGGACGAGTTGTACTAATAGATGATAGAAGGTCGCTAGTCACCCGATGATGAATGATTAGGACAGGTGGTTCGTTCGCCTACCCCGATGCGAGGTCATCAGATAGATTGATTCCAGCTTGAGACGACTTCACGCGGAGACGTTGGGAGTCGACAGAGACGATCGAATGTCAGAAACCTATTATTCCAAGTTTAAAGTAGTCAGAAAGACATGCAGGCAATTCTATGGTCCCTCTAGAAGAATGAAACCCTAACTCGACTTAATGACCGTGTGAAAGCCTTTGAACCATCGGGTTTGCGGCAGTTCTACGGCGCCATTAGTGAGGCTTGGGTTTGCCCTTCTACGGCTGGACCACCGATGCTGTGGTATGTACTCGATACTATTAAACTGTGCCCAAGATGTTAAGCTCTTGGGGGATTATAAGGTTTTGACGACTCGCTCGGATGGCTCGACTTAATTCGGATGCTAGGTGGTGAGATGCATTTCTTGGGAGACTCCCGATACGAGGATAGCCGTTGGAGCTCAGTCCATGCAGCCACGACGAGACGAGTCCGAAGCAGTCGACATTAGAGAAAGTGAAGTAAGAGATTCGTACCAGATCTAGATGAGATGACGTTCCACTCCGCCGACATCAGAGATGCGATGCGCATGCCGAGGCAGAGTACTGGATATACCTTCCAGAAGGAGTCGCGATGGGTATGCAGCCGTTCCAGAGCAAGATGTAGATATAGGAAAGGACGGTGACTTCCGGACAGTTGGCAGAGACGAGACATGGAAGGGACCGTGAGCAGGATTCCTTCCAGGACACTGCTGCAATGATACTTGCACCCAGGATCAGATGTGTCACGTACATTCAGAGAGCCAGAGGCCGACGCCAGTGATATGCTGTCTTACGAGTGGTCGCGATGATTGAACGAGAGATGACCAGAGAAGTGCCAGAACGGGATCATCCCCGTTAGCACACCTGACAGGGCCGATGAGCCGGTGGACCGAGAGATTGGTAATTCACAGTGAAGACCTTGACCCAGGAGTGGTCATTGTTACGCACACCAGTAGGCCAGAGTTCATGATCATCGACGAGACGTCCCACTAGTGACCACGACAGTTGGCCCGAGATTCTTAGAGGATGCACTTGAGCGGTACTACTCCGCCATTATTGATTTCGATGTTTTGGGTAATTTATTCGCATGATTTGATTTTGATGATTGAGGATTTACGATCTTTGCACAGTGTTGCACTTGATATCGTTTTCGTGTTTTGGTTTCACATGTTTGTGATTTTACGGTTTTAGACATTTGAGTTGATTTTGTGCGTATGCACGCACACGAATTGGTTCCTGCACTCTGTATAGTTTATATATGCTTGCAGTGCAGTGATACGCCTTTTGTGCACTTAGATGCACTGGACTTCGATTTCGATTGTGATACTCGATATTTGTTTTGTGCACCTTGTGCACCTGATTTGATTTTGCGCATGTTCGGCGCTTGATATTGGATTTCATGATTTCGCGCATGATGGATGTACCTGCCTTGGATTTTCGCACATGTTGAGCGCATGTTTTGAGATGTGATTTTGGTGCACACCAGATGCACTAAATCGAGATTTTTCGTGCATGTCAGATGCACCTGATTTTGCTGTCAGGCACACATGTTGCCTACGACAGATGTTTCGTGCACACCCGATGCACTTAGATGTTGTTTCTGTGCATATGTATGTCACATATTTGGATTTTGATTTCCGTGCGCACCAGACGCACGTAGTATTCATACGCGTATTTTGGGATTGATTTTTCTTATAGAGCAGTACGTTTTTATGATATTGCTATGTGTTTTCGTACTGAGCAGGACTAGTCAGAGGACAGTACCTGAATATATTTTGCATGCATTGATAGTTATTGAAGGGATTTCCAAAAAGCGAGCTATAGCCTCAGTATTTACCTACGTGTCTGATATGACACGAAATGTTTAAAACAAGGAGACCCTTCTAAATTCTTTCCAAAACCGCGGAACGTACATTGCAAACAAAGGTATATATGTATATAGTTATTTTCTTATGATAGACGTCCGCCACTGTGCAGTGTTATGCGCATTGCACAACGACTTAAAAGATTTGGCATGCATTGCTTCCAGATGATTTAATGATGTATATCATATTGATTTTTCATTTTGGATTTGGCATTGATGTCTTTCCCATGACTCCGATGATTGCGGGATGCTTGACGGAGTTTTGATTTGAGTTATATGCCCATTTTTCATGCGCATGCGCTGCGCTACGATTTGTTTTATGTATTTACAATTTCGGAGCCCCAACGACTTGATGGTTTTGGTTTAGATGTTTTAGTAATTGGGGGAGTTTTAATTTAAATTCGGGGACCGAATTTCTTTGAGGGGGGAAGATTGTAACGTTTTGAAAATCGTTTCGGTGAAATTTCGGAAAATCGGTAAAATAAGGGGGTTTTCTGTAAAAAGTCAAAATGCAAATATCTTATTATAAAAATTAAATATACATATTCTAGCTATGTAATTGCTAGTATTTTGTGTTTATTGAGTCACTGGAGAAATTTCAAATTTTCTGAAAAAAATTTATTTTATTATTATTTTAAGCCGTCACTAATATATTTAATTAGGGAAAATTACAAATTGGAATGAGTTGAAACAAATTTTGTACATCATGATACATTAAATAAAATTTTATCATGTGGTTTTTGAAATGAAATCGTTTGCCAAAACGGTTTAGAAAATATCGATGAAAAAGCTTTTTTTCGGTGAAATTAGTGTTATTGGAAATTGGGGCATAACCTTTATCTTTTTCCTAGCCCACACACCCACACCTCACCCTCTCCTTGATCAGCCCAACATCTTGGGCCTCTTATCTCACTAATGCAAGGAAAAGAAATGAATTAAGGAATTTAAAATGAAATGAGGTGGGTGCCTTATTTCCCTAGTTGACTTGGACTTTTCCCCAGTTCAATCTCTCTCCTCCCTCATCCCCCCCCATACCTGGCCGAGCCCATTTCCTGCAACAGCAGCCCCCTCCATTTCCCCTTCTCTTTTCTCTTCAAAATCCATCTAAAATGCCTCCAAATCCACAAAAAAATCAAGCTAAAATCAAAATCTAATCCCTACCCATTTTTACTTGACCATTCTAGTATGGATCTAGGGGACAAGATGGCAATTTGGGGGGCTAGATTTCAAGTTGGATCATTGGGTGGTGAGGTATAAAAATCTTAACCTTTTTGTTAAATTGTTGGTTATTGCTTTAATCTAACTTATTTAGGAAATGAATTATGGTTCTAATTGAAAGATTGGGTTTTCAAGAGATGGATTAAATTATAGTTAGGGTTTTTGTTGTGTGATTATGGTTGCAAGGTGGAATTCATCATTTTGTGAAATGTGAAACATAACCAAGATTGTTAGTTGCAAATTGTTAAGTTGGAATTGTAATAATTATGCTAATTTGCTAACTAGTTTTTTTAAAATTGGTCTAATAATTGAGATTAAAAATGTAATTAGGGTTTTTATGACTTCATTAGCATTATAAAGTGTAGTTTAATACTTTAGTTCATGAAAATCCAAGCTAGATTGTAGTTTGTGCATTTTTGCTATAAAATTGTTAAAATTTTGGTATTTTGTAAACTAGAATTTTAGGGTTTTTGGAATTTAACGAGATTAAATTATGAGAATTGTTTTCGTGACTTATTTAAGATATTTAGGGAATATTGTGGATGCTAGATTCATTTATACATCGAGTTTTGTACTAAAACGGTGATTTGTGCTAGATAGATTTTCGGAGAAATGACTTTTTACGTGAAATTGGGGTTTTTGTGAATTTTAAGCTATTTTATATTATAATTAGTGCTTGTGATTGTAAAAGTGAGTATATTTAGGTTTTTTCTCGATGGTTTGGCATTTGTACGCCGACATCGAGGGTTTTTGGGTTGATTTGTGAAAAGCAACCATAGGTTTTGACCTATGTGGGATTCGTGCGTCGTTTTGGTCATGAGTCGGATTTTAATGCGATATGGTGCGTTGTGATATGTAGGTACCCCATGTGGACTTCGAGACGACAAGCAAGCGCGTGGCGACGTCAGCACCGGCGAGCGAGGAAAAGGTGAGTAGATTTATATCTACGGGGAGAAGTCGGGTGGATGGCGTATAGCACCCCCGCAGTCCGTGGTGGTGTATAGGGATGTGTATACACACCAACAATTATTGTATGTTTTTGGGATTAATAACGATGTTTAGGATGGACATTGGTGTGTTGGATTACTTTAGTGTTGCGAACCTTAGGGTGGTGTTGCACTACACATACACACATACATACTTGCATGCATTCCTATTTATATGTGCTCATGGGATTCTTTATAGTTATGTGTTCACATGGGTATGGGACTATGTGTTCATATACGGATTTGAGGATGGTACTTGGGATTGAGCTGAGTCGATGAGATTTGTTTTGTGGTTGTGATATCGGTTTGTACGAGACTGTCGATCGGTAGTCAGATCATGACTATATTGATGATTTTAGTATTGTACTAGACATAGGTCAGTACCCTGGACTATGATCTTTGATAAAGAGGATACCGGATGAATAGTGTGATGAATATGATTTTTACCCGTACCCAGATTTGGGATGCCGTACGACGGATTTACGTACGAGCTATATTTTGATGATTGATCCGCACTCTTGACTTGGGATGTCTGATTATAGATATGGTATCGGATATGATATTATTGAGGCGGGATCACCGACTAATATATATACCGGTATGTATATGTATCGACTCAGATGTTAGACGGTTTCCTTACCTGTAGTCCAGCTTGTTAGCTTAGCCTTTTAGTTTAGTTTAGTTGTTAGATTAGATTCGATTCTTACCTATTTCAAAAACTAACGAATCGTGGGTATTTTAAAAGACAGCCCAAGGGATCCTACGGATATTTCAAAAGACGTATCTTTTCATAAAAACACCGTAGCCCCTATTTTCAAAACCCCATGATTCGTGTTATTTCAAAATGCACCATTTGTAGGACTTATATTAGATTAATGCAGGTTAGTTACAGTTGCGTCTAGTATTCAGCTCCCGCTTATTATTGCGGTTCGCTTCGCATCGCATACTTATGTTATAATTTCTTATTGCAATGTTGATATCATATTGTTAGGACACCAGCACCATTACCAATGATGCGTATGTACCACGCACACTTACTTGCCGGCTCACACACATCTTCATCGGTAATTGCCATGTCACGTACACCTTAGAAAATATTATTGCTTGACATAGCGTACTTGCCTTATATGTTAGTTTAGACATTGTAGTTATTACCTGCTACTTCATGCATACTGTTATTCATTGTTATGCCGCATTCATGGATTCTCATGCATATATTCACTATTTTACGTGTTATTGAAGTTTTGGATTCGGATTTCCATGAGATTTTCTGGATTTGGAGGAAAACCGCAAAAACATAAATAAACCTTTTCTCTCTTTTAAAATAAAATGTGCGGTTTTTCCCATGATGTATGAGTCGTCCACCATGAGTTTGCTGATGGATTTCGAGACCTGATTCGAGGAGATGGATGAACCGTTTCAGGTACATGGTGGACCCGGTAAGGTACCCCGAGGCAAGAAGCGCGTGATGATGACGATGTGAGCCTGGCAGGGGAGCACTACCTACCGGTGATATTACCCGACGCGTCGGATATCCGGAAGATACCGTCGTGGTCTTGAGATGGATGGTAGGGGCCGGTCTGGACTGACGACGCCCTAGATATTGTGATTGAGACATTGAGATTTCGAGATATTGAGGTACAGAGACTGTGATACAGAGATATCGAGATATTGGGATTACGTTTTGTGCCGATGCTAGGCACTGTTTTATGCTGATTTCATTATGATACCTCATTTTAAAAATACAAAGGAAATCTCACTAAATTATGAAAACAGTTCTTCATTTACATGTATTCTGTTTCCATGCATTCATACCTCATTCATATGATATATTGCTACCTGAGGCACTGACACGGGCACATGAGATTACACTCGGGTTAGATTTTACCCTAGCCTTGTTATAGGTTGCATGTTATATATATAATTGAGGATATATTATGATCATTGACCTAGGTTGTGTTATTTATACAATTTCTGTGCGTAGATGTTTTTCTATTCACGAGTTGGCAACTCACCCCCGTTGTGCCCCAGTTTCTTGCAGTTTTGCCGTACAGGTTTCTTTACGGCTTGCGGGTATAGTTTCTTCGGGTGATTTGCTAGTAGGTGGGTTTACCTGTATCGTACCCCCCATTATATAACTTGTATATTATTACTCTGTTGTATCTAGAAGTTCCATCAACCAAACATGTATTTATTTTGAGATAGAGACCAGTGATGTTATTCCTTCGACCTTAGAGTCGCGCGTTATATTTCTGCGGTTTTCTTGTGGTTTTGAGTTTCCTTTTGAATTTTGATCCTCGCCGTTGGCGTTGTATATTATTATTGCTTGTGTGGTTGTGACCGTCGATTGACGAAGAGCTAGCTCCCGCTTGGGGATGCCTTTTTATTGATTTCGTGTACTATTCATGTTGTATCCCGTTTGGGGGCCAGTATTTACAAAGGAGACTCTGCCGAAATTTTCAGTAAATTTTGATGTTCTTAAAAACCGCATAATTCGGCTTATGCTATTAAAACTACTTGTTTTAAATTGGTTTTCCTTCACTCTACTATTTTTTTTTTTTGGTTTGGATTTCTGGGTTTTCGGCTTACTTAGATTACGTACGCCTCGAGATGTTTCGTAGTTTAAGTGCCGGTCATGTTCCATCTTTCGGGACGTGACAGTTGCTGCTGTTATTGTTACTTGCGTCGTTGCCATTGCGCCGTGATCGCGCCATTGCTCTCTTCGTCATCATCACGGTCGCATCTCCGATCATCTTCACGCAAGTTAAATACTTGCTACATACTATCGTATATTCTTTTCGTTGTGAATCAAACGCTAATATAAGTGTTCGGTGCAAACCATAATCTAAAAACCCTCTTAAAATGACAGAACTTAATTATAACGGATTACCCTAGTGATAACGAATACTGTGTTAAGGGTTGGCTCGAAATACGGACCTTAACGCCGTGAAATGTCATCCCCATTTAGATCCGTCGAATCTGAAAATTTCCGTATCTGAATTTTGTGAAAATCATAGTAAATTGGTTACACACCGGAATGCGGTGTTTAAGAGCTCGTATCGAATCCGACTCGACAACCTAGAACCCTATATAATTTATATTTTGTTTCTATTTTATAACGGTGACGGAAACTGTTCCGGAGTGAGGCTCTGGACTGCTGCAATCCAGAGCAGCACTGCTTGCCAACACTCGATTAGAAATGCTTTTATGTCTCTGTGTGTAAATGGTATTATGCGGAACCCTATACCGTAGAGAAGATAAATCTGTTATCTAACTATTGAAAGTGGTTTCATCCATTTTTACTACTGTTTGCTATTTTAATCACATTTTAAACCATCAGTACATACTGTTGTCCCAAGCAGGGACAGAATGCAGATCCCGATCTTAGATGATGCATAACTCCCAGGACACAGCGGATATTATCAATCCGTCTAGTGCGTTGGAAACCTGACTGATAAACCTAAATATTATCCAACTGCAGCGTCGCCTAATTATACTCCCAACTAGGAGTAAAATGTGTTACGAAACGGACTTCCAGTTCAGAAATTGGATTTCCAGCAGTAAACACTTAGAATGAAATGGCTATAATTAGCAAAGATGAAACCCGATTGATACGAAACCAATTTTTCTGTATAGATGATTAAATATAATTCCTACTCCTTTTATATCGTTTTGCTTAATTATGCACGTGTGATTTTATATGATTTTTCTAATCCTACCGACACCGGTTTCTCATATGTTTTTAGCGGTGCGTTTACTGTATTACCCTCCTGTTGCATGACCGATATACTCGTGTAAATAGTATTCATTTGCATCTACATCCTAGTAACCGTGTTACAATACCAAGTGACAAATGTTATTAATTGGATTGTGGCAGGTACGTTAGTGTTAAAGCGTGAATGAATAACTGAAGTGACACGTATTTGTACACAATCAGCGGAACCAGCTAAATTATTGCATTGTCGACGCCTATGGGACATATATAGGTGTAACTATAACTGGAATGGGACGGTTATGGAAGCACGTATATTAGTGTCATAGGTAAGATATCGAGTACTGTCCATTTATCTTGAATACCAGTCGAGCCATGCATGATGGAGATCCTGTCTTTGGTTCTCGCGTAGACTTGTCATGAAACGACTAGTATTTGGGTTCATGGTCGGTGTTTGATGTAGACCGCGGGTGTGGGGTAGTTTGAGTGTAAGTTCGATCAACGAAATCTCAAGAGTCCCAATGCCGTCATATATAGCGATTTCGGGAGTCGTATGAGTGATATTACTGATTATTAGCGAGCGTGATTCGGGCTCGTGTTCCCTTACCCTTGGACCTACCCTTGGGTTGGGGATGCTCTTGCGGTGGTTGACACTCACACTTGGACTGACGATAGGTTTAGTGACTTGGATAGTGAGACTTAGAGACTGGTAGGTTTAGTGACATGGACATTTCATTGATCACTGATTTGATATACCTGCTTTATTGTTTACCTGTACCGGTTACTTCATGCTCATGTCATCACTCCATATTTACTGTTTCATGTTCATCATCATTAGACATGTTTACATATGTATTTATATATATTGCTATTGTGTCGCTCTGACGACCTGAGTATGCATGCTCAGAGTGAGAAGTGGACTTAGCTCGGATCAGGATCTGTCGTACCTCGAGAATATTACGGACATCTAAATCGACGACGCCAGCACTATCTTTCCCTTGATCTCTATTTGGTATATCTCATATCTGTTTTGATAGAATTAGTGACTGCATTTCTCATTACCTGTGCATTGATTACTGATTACCGCGTAATGCTATAAGCCGAAGTATGACCACGGCAGAATATTTTCTTGACCGTAGGAGCATGACTGAGCTTGTCACCCCTCGTATTCCGTATTTTGGGAAGTGACACGTCGATGTATATTTCTTATGATTTTGGTTGAAGATAACAAAATGTAAGTTAATCAATTGTTTCCCGAGAATCACATTCAATCATTGTAAAATGAGTAGATGATGTGAATTTTAAAGGCATATATAGCAAAAATTTGAACTCATTGAAACTTGGGACCACTATAAAAATGATCTAGTCCAAAACATGGGTTTAAAAGTTGTATAGGAACATGGATGTGAAGGGAATTGTTGCAAATGGGTCTAGTTCAAACCTACCAGTCTAGCCTAGTTTGTCTTTAGATTTGGCTTTGGATCTGTTTCAGACCAGAACTGGTCTTGTTCAGGGACTGAGGGTCCTTGCTTTGATATTGGAAGACCCCACAAGGGATTTTAGCATGTAGTTCTTGAGTTCTTTGAGAGTTTCAAGAAATAAGTTAAAAATAATAAAACCTCTTACTATTGTTGTTATTTCATAAAATGAAATATTTTACGGAAAGAAAGAGTTGTTTTCTACATTTCAAGCCGAAAGTAGTGCTGCAACAGCTTTTATTATAATAAAATGTATATTCCATGTTTTTTGATAAACAAAAAGGAGAAATGATGTTAGTTATTTGATACTAAATATTGGATCATCGATAGGAATTTTAATATATAAGAAATTTGGGTTGCAGTATATAAGCCAAAAATAGATTTAGAGCTATTTTCCACCACAAATAATAATGGGGTCAGATCATGATATCAAAGATAATTAAAAGCTTGGATGTATTCTCCTTGATTATAGAAGCATGGGATATAGCTAGTCTTGTGTATTTTCTGTTCATGGTTGTAGTTAAGAAAGTGTCAAGATTCATGGGGTCCAAGCTGACATAAAACCTAATTATCGTGGCTGCCTTTCAACAATGCACCAAATGATCCACAACCAATTATTTCCAACACTAGGATAATGCTTCAAGATGTCAGGAAAATAACAAAGGAAAAACAAAGGAAAAAGAAAAGAATATGCTTGTAATAAAATGTTAATGCCTTAATGGTATGAAAGCTCTTTGATTTCTAAATTAGTTTCCTTTTCAGCACAAATGAAAAATCTTGGATAAGATTTGAGTTTTGGAAACCTTTATTTGATTTTTATTTTCGCTAATAAAATTATAAACATCCTCTATCATGTGTTGAGAGTGGTTGATGAAGACACGTGCTTTAATCATATGGACAAATAAATCATATATCATATCAGAATTCTAAGATTTGAAGGCAAATGATTGGTCATCATAACTATAAACGACACTCCTACTTCTTTCGATTTTCTGTGTAAATGGAATTGAGTGTGATTACTCTTGCCAATTATCTAAATTAAAACTTCTTCAACACAAAGGCAATCAAGCACATCTCCTTTTTGTTAAGAATAAGTCTCTAATGACAAGATCAACACAATGAAAATAAGTGATATTCATGATCATTGAAAGCGCTTCTAATTTTGATTTCCCCATCTTGAATTCAGAAATGATCTTCTGTAGTTTTCTTAGAATTTTATTTCTTTTCTGTTCCTGCTAAAATATTCTGGTTCAGCCCCTGTATGAGGTGGTCCACATGGCACAAATCAAGGATTGTGGGGGTTTTTAATAAGGCATCTTTCATTGGTAAGGTCAAAATTAGGCTAACTAATCATGCTTAAATGTGCCGACCTATCCTTTACATTGGAATAAGAGCTTAACAATTGAGAGGGCTTAGCTAATATTAGGCCATTATGCTTTCACCCAATGAGAGCATGGCTAATCTTTAATCTGATCTAAGACCCTTATTTAAATAATAAGAAAACAAAACCCCAAAAATAAAAATATAGGGGCATGAGCTCAAGCACATGGATCACTTTCTAGTGAGCATCTCACCTTTCATCAACATGCTGAAAGCTCCAAGGGCTTGCCATAAACTAAGTTGGCTTTTCTTTCTTCTTCATGTATGCTGCATGTGCCCTGCACATGACACTTTCACCAAAATTTCTGAGTTTTAGTGCAAAAGCAGAGTCCGGTATGCCATCAGAACCGTCAAATTCAAATCATATATACACATTCGAAGAAACGGATAATGAAATATATATATATATATATATATATATATATATATATATATATATATATCATTGTGCAAAACCTCATATATATCACCGCCTTTGCACATAATTCAATAAAATATGATACAGCGATGACTTCAGGTAATAGTTTAAGAGTAAGAAATCCACATGCAGAGACGCTAGGCAAATAAAAATAATTATCATGAAGCACGCTATGAAATGCGGATGGCTATGTGGCAGAATTGATACAGTGAGATCAAATATTTAGATTAAGATACGAGCAAATTGGGCCAATCTCAATAAACAAACTCAATATCAGAAAAAATGATCTGGCAGGAAACAGGCTGCTTTACAAATTCCAAATTGAAAACCCCACTTGAATATAATGCTCAAAATAGCCACAAAAGAGATGCAAAGATCCAACTAAGATTCACAAAAATTATACATAGTTCACAAATTTATAAAGTATTTCTTAACAATAGAAGTATAGGCTGACCTACGTGGCCATAAGCATTAAAGCATTAATACATGATACAATATATTGTTCCAACAAAAAGCAAGCATAAGAGTCTAACAAGTTACTATGCGAATATTTTTGTATATATTTCACCGCAGCTGTCTATAGAAGCTATAGGCAACAGCTACAGATGCTACGGCTGCAACAACAGCAAGAGCAGCGTAAGTGTCCTCGCGCTCCCAGTTCTCATACCACACGGGCATTTTACACATTACCTTACGAGCGCTGCTCTTGCTTTCTTTGCTGCACTTCTTTTCAATCACAACATCTTCCTTTTCCTGCCCGTTTTGGGATTCGGGTTTATCTTCTGTCGATGACCCGTTTTGGCAACAACTGATGTTACCGCGGCCTTGGCAACAGCTGAATGCTGCTGCTTCTGATGTTGTGCCGTTTACAATGGCATCGGTTGATTGAACTAATTCTTTGGTGATATTTTCTTCGGCATTTCCGTTCAGCTGCAGCCTAAGCTCCTGGGCTTTTTTCTGGTCCTCTTCTGATAAACCCATTTGGCCCCTGAAAGTTGGACAAAATTATGATAATTTCAACATTTAAATTGGCCAAGTTACACCAACTTACCATTAATAATTGGTGTTTTTCATTAAATTACCTTGAAGTTTTTTCTAGCACCTTGAAATTGCTACACAAAATGGTATCTAAGTCAAAAGAAAATCCTTAAAATCAAAGTTTAAGGGAGTTTGCTGTAATTAAAAACATAAGGCAGTTTAGTAAAAAATAGCGATAGTTAAAAGGTGTTTTAGTTTAACTTGGCCTTTAAAATTGAAAATGAAACCCCGGTAATTAACTTTAGCATTCAGAGGTACTCAGTTTAGAAGAATTGTGATTTATTCGCTAGAATTCTACATATTAATTATGATTAGTTGCATTTAATAATCTTGAATCTTCATAATTCATATTTGTCACATTCTATGACATGAACCTCAATATCATGAGTGGCCGGTCCCGCATGGAATTTGTAAATATTTCTATATGGTTTTGGGGCGTGGCAATATGCTCAGGGTTAGTCAGTTGATGGGTTAGAAGTGCTATTTCAATTCAAACCAAGTGTAACCTCAGAGGCGCTCAGTGCAATAAGTTGGTCAAGAGACTATAATGTACTAAGTATTGTATGAGGTATCAATGAAGGGGTCATTCGCAATTAACCTAATTAGTAATTATTGTTGATAAACGTGTGTATGTGAGCCAAAAAGAAAAAAGAAAATGATTAAAATCAACGAAGTACATAATAAGCAAAGACTTGTAAGTACAATTTAGAAGTTCTTTCAAGAAAAGCGCCAAACGAACAAGATACAAACATCCTAATTATGGGGTGACATATTCATAAATAATGGGTACGGCTGAATCTTCAAATTGGTTCTATATTGATTTATGGGAAGAATGTCAAGAGTGATGTTGTTAGGAATATGTATGCCTTAGAAGCCATTATTGTACATGTGATGTAGATTATAGTGGATGCTTGGACATATATATAGAGGACTTTCTTGCTCAATATGATAGTATGCTATCTGATTACTCTTTATTTTAACATTTTGACCGGTGTTCTTTACTGTCTTTCTCTCACATGTTGATAAAGCCCTTAGGATATGTACTTGACTATCGGGATTATGATGAGATTATACTAGTGGGGCCAGGATGGTCCAAAAGTACATCCTTTAATCTGTTCCTAGTCGAGAGGATATCGAGACTAAGGCATCGATATTCCAGAATAGACTAGTGTGTACGTTTCTTGTCCCTTAGAGGGCGATGGTTAATCCCACAACCATTGGTGTGTGATATCAAAGATTGTACACATATGCTCATTGGAGAATGGGTACACCGAACATGACTAGCCGAGAACTCTTAGTTGGCAGTATACCTATCGTCAGATAGCAGTCCTCTAATGACACCGGTACAGATTAGTCTGTAGACCCGAGATCGTCATAGAGTCTTGTGTGGCTCCCACTGTGCTTTGATTTCCTCCCTACCACGCTCAAAGGAGCCATGCAAACATATGGATTTTGGGTACAGTCCTGAGTCACATGGAGGCAATGAGCGATAGAAGGAGTTTCGTCTCTCCCGGTATTGGGGGTTGATATTGCGCTATGCTCGATTGGCTATAACTAGAAGTCCCTGGCCAGGGCTGCAGCTGAGATTTACTGATAAGAGTTATCAGTAGTTTCTCGAACCGTTATAGGCCAGACATCGACTTATCACGTTACTGGGGTCTGACGTTTACCATCCCTAGACATGATATGCGACATATCAGACGAAGAGACCGGACTGTACAGTAGTGTTACTGATAGATTTCAAGGAGAGTATGGGCAAGATTGCTTGGTGATCTTCATATCGCTCAATATCCGGATAGCCGTTATGTCCAGCTAGTACCGCTGACGGCTTGTAGATGACTGATGTGATCATCACCTACTGCTGGCGTATTGACGAGTTTTTAGAGTCTCACACAGAAGTTTCCTGGTTCAAGCGAAACGAAGTAGGGCACGTATGTTGATATGTGCATAGGCCTGATTAAATAAGAGTATGTGATACCGTATTGTAATCTGACAGTTATCTGTTATCGGTTAGGTTATATGTGATATAACCAGATTATCGAATCAAGTGTTGATTTGATAATGTGATGAACAGATAAATGATATTAGTCGGTCAATTGTGATATAATCGGATTATTAAATCAAGTGTTGATTTAATAATTTGATGTATATTAATTATATGTTAACTAATACCATTAGCTCACTAATTGCTTTATTAATATATATGTTAATATATATATTTGATATGAATATATATATATATATATATATATTATATGAAGCATGACATGTTTTTTTATTTTATGAAAATAGAAAAATGATGTGTAAAATATGGAGATATTCTGGTATGGCTCGAGGCATGGTTCTTATTATATTTTAATGGTCTTGACTCACTATTCAAGCATGGTTGCAATTTAGAATTGCAATTTATTCCGTGCTTGAATAAGTGAGTAGCCATTCATCATTTTCATTATCATTCACGACATGGTCATTCTTCACGCCTTAGCCATTTTTCTTTCATGAGCTCTTGCTTTCTCTTGCTCTCCAAAAATTCTCATCTCATCTCCAAGCTCAAAATCCTCACATGTGATGTGAATCATTGAGCTTGTGTGATCCTTAGTGAGCTTTCAAAACCCCTATTTTATCATCCTACACTTGACCAGCGATCAAGAATAGCGTGTTTCCTACGTGTTTCCTATACTAGAAGAGTTTAGTGTAAATGTAGCTTGAGCTAGAAGGACTTCGGATGGATCGTCTTCAGCGCGAAGATCACGAAGGAGGCCCGTTCAACTCGAAGAGAGAACCCTAGAGGAGTCATGTGGACCACAACCCGGAGCTAAAGAGAAGGACTCGATCTACGAGGGTATAACCTTCTTTCCTTCTGTCTAATAGTCTATATCATCATAGCAAAATCCTAATCTTCTAGTAAAAATCTTGTTAGTCTTACTTAGCACCTAATAAAAATTAAAATTTGGCATGCTTGATGCTACTAATACTTCATAATGGTGCTAGGGTAGACTTTCAGATGCAGCATGCAAGCAAGAAAATCTCCCGAACAATTCAAGATAATGTAGCCATTGAGGGATTATTGTGAAAGAAGTTCTATGAAAGCAGGGCATATATGGACTACAATACCCAATATTGACTGTCTGCATACAAACCAAAGATTGTAATGTACCCAATTCATATGTATCACGCATGGTAATTGGATATTTTAGTTCCTAAGAATTGATAGCTAAGCCATCAATTGATGGTCACAAAATCAAGCATATCATAAACATTATATCTCATTGACAAATACTAGTTTTGGTTTCTTACAGATCCAATCCTTGGTTGCCCATCCTTCTTTTATACATGATAATTAAGAAAATTGTAGTATAGTCAACCATATTCCTAGCCCATTTGCACAATTATGTGTACAATAATGAAGAATCTTACATGTATTTGCAGGATAAATGCATGTTCGAACATGTGCACAAGCAAATTATGAAATTCCTTAACAAGAAGATGTATTGTATTCCATAGAAATATTTAACAGTCTCATAAGCTGTAAGATATATCATTTCAATTTCTCTTTAAATAAGCGTGTGCATAAGGCAGATGGAATTTCAACGTGACAGAAAGGGAGAAAATCACACAGCAAAATTACCTCCAAAGGTTGGCAACAATTTCTCCTTTCCCAATGTGCTGCTCAAGCAACACCAACACATCATCTGGAGCAACATATCCATACCTATCAAGTGAAAGTACAAAAACTCTATATGTATAAAACACCATAAAGTAGAACATTCAAAATTAACATAAAAAGTATATAACAGCTTTGTCAAGTTCTTCGTACCAATGACCAGACACTTCTCCATGGGCATTTCGACTAAATATTATGACATTTCCTGCATACTTATGGCCACCAATGTGCGAGCACGCGCTCACCGACACTTGATCCTGAATGCCTCTTGAGCTTATTTCTTCTTTAAATTTCTTGATAAGAACAGGTCCACAAACACCACACCTACGATCTCGGCTTCCATGGGCACACACAAAAACATATGAACCGGTCAGCACCTCGCCTGCTCCAGGGAGCCACTCTGTGTCTTTTACAAGCACATCTTCAACGAAATTATCGACGTCAAAGTGTGTCAAACGCCTGGAATTAAGAAACTTGGTTTCAATAAACCTGAGCATGTTAAATGTCACGCTTAATAACACAGTTTAAGAAGATGACCTGTATCTGATCATGTCTGGAAAGATCAATACATCTCCATTTGATGACTCTGTTCCATCCTCTCCTTCACATATGGTCAAGCGTGTCTGCAGGGAGAAAGGAAAAGACATGATTCATTTGAATGATTCAGCTAATGAATAAAGAATAAGCAATTGGTCCAGGTATCCCAGAAAAAAGGCCTTAAACAAGGCATGTGTTTCCTCACAAAAATCCAGGGTGCGTCTTACTACTTTTGGAGGGAATTTTGTATTATTTCTTGTTGGGACTTTTATTAAGGCATCTGTTATGGGTGGATCCAAAAATTCGTTTTAGTTTCAAACTTTGAAGTTTGATGTCCTCTGACTTTACGAAGGACCTCTAATTTTCTGCATTACCTCTTTTATTTGTATACAAATAAGTATTTTCTAACCATGTTTCTTAGTTGATACTACCTCTGTTTCATAACAGAGGTTTCCTTTTGCTCCCTTCTTTTTTGTTAAAATACAAGTCCCTTTGCAAAACCAAGAAGAAACTTTGATTACTAATGCACTTTTAATACTACATTTACTAAACTAACCCTCAAGGAGAAACTATCATGATTTCTCTTCATGCTTGTTCAAATATCAAGAATGATAGGGCTAAAATGGGAAGTTTACTTTTATAAAATCATAGATTTTAGAAAATTCAATCTTCTACTAACAGGTGTGCAAAAGCCAAAAAAAAAAAGACTCACATTGTGAAACGGAGGTAGTATTTATTTTCTCAATAACGGTCCATTTTACTCAATAAGATACGTTTCTTTCATCCAGTCAGCTTTAGAAGCCAACAAACCTAAGCTTTACTTTCCGTAAGCATAAATACTACAACTAAAGCAGAAGATGTGTTTGCTTTTCTTATAGTTCAAAAATAAACAAAATTTCATGACACTGTTAACATGTGGATATTGAGTACAGTTCCATAAATCCAATACCATATTTTGAGTAAAGTTCCACAAATATGATACCATATTTTGTGGTTCTCTATCTGGGATAAACGAATAATAAAGCATTTTGGGTATCTAAAGCCATCTACTTCCATAAAAAATACTTGGCTATGGGGCAAAAGGCATATGAAGGCACATATTTCATGCATGATGACAAACTGCAGGTTAGCATCTAAGTTGGTGCATGTCCCCGCTTTCCAAAATACGGAATACAGTGAGCAACGAAGGCCGGCCGTGCTACCTACGGTAAGGAAAGATCCTTCTATAGCCATATAAAGACCGTCTAGCTAAACCTGTCAAAGATAATATTCAATAACATGAGAGATGACACTGATAATCATGCTGCAACGAGACCACAAGGGATACTTAAAATAGGTCTGCTACATAATCGATGCAAATAAAAATCCAATACAATAGGTTCGGAAAAAAAAAATCCGAAAAGAGATACATAAGTCCTAATGTCCCACAAGGACGCACATACTAAATACTAACTGAAAAGAAATAAACCTACGAGCTATTGATTTTCGGCACAGTCCTGACAGCCGCTCTGATCCTGCTCATGAAAATCCGTCTCCAAACCTGGGATGGCAAATCTCAGGGATGTCAGAACATCCCAACTAGTACTCGTGTAAAAGGGATGTGTATGTAGTATGCCAATATAAGTATGTAAGTGGAGTGAAGCCCGTGTGCGCATATTTATAAATACATGTGGATATGGTAATAATATAAAACAAACATATAAACAGGTCAAGTCATATCCTACTGGTCACTATAAGGTAATCTATTATATCGTGAGCTCGAGTATGTGCGTCAACCTCAGCAGGAGTATTCCTAACCCAAGGTAGGGCCTCGGGGGCTAGAAAATACGGGCTCAACTGTGGAATGAACAAGCGACCGATATAACCCGGTACGAGCTATGCTAACATGCGACCGATATAGCCCGGTACAAGCTGTGCTAACATGCGACTGATATAGCCCGGTACGAGCTGTAACAACATGCGACCGATATGGCCCGGTACGAGCCGTAACAACATGCGACCGACATGGCCCGGTACGAGCTGCCGGTATGGGACTCCTGAGATCCTGTTGTATGAGCACGTACTCAAACTACTCCAACGCCCCGCGTATTCGTATCTAATATGGTAATAACTAAATAACTAATTAAGAATGCTGAAAAGACTGGGACTTGTAATATCATGTTAATTATATAGATATGAACCTGTAAACAGTAGGTTGTATCATGGCATGTAGTTCAATATCCTAATTAGAGATCTTGTTCTTAAAAAACTAAAGTAATGAATGTTCAAGGCATGATAAATATGGTCGTTACCAAGTAATAGCAGCCGTATGTAAGAGGTGTACAAGTTTGCGAATAGTACAAGTCTCATATGTTATCTATACCATTATGCAAACCAAAATAGATGTACCATTTATATTTTCTTGATCACAGACTGGCGAGTAAGATATATATGTTTATATTAGGGATAGATTAACTTTCGAACTTTATTTGTATTTCATTTTATCTATTTCTATCGCTTTACTGCATGAGTCTATATAATAACGAAATAAAAATTTGAGATCTACCACAATATTATCGAACAGTGAAGGTTAAAAATATATTTGAGAGGCCGCCGATGTTGCATCGACCGAAAAGAAAAGCAGGAATACTTGCCTTAAACGATCACGGAGACGAAGCACGATCTTGATTAGGGTTCGACCTAGGATCCAAGTTGTACTTCGCCTAGATAAATTTATTCATCGGTTAAAGTTTCATATCTATATCTCAAACAGTTCGAGCATGATTATAACCAAATTTCAAGTCCAATTTTATATTCAATATTAAGGTTTTGTTCTAACTATAAACATATATTAATATTTATCATTGTCAATCACATAAAAAAATTTGGGAAGCTTACAACAAGAAAGAAGGAAGGCGACATCGGATATAGAGGCAGTGAGTTCGATAGTCGGTGCGCGTTGCCGATGAAGGAAAAGATCGATGGGGAAACGACTGGGGAGATGGACGTGGCTGCGGTGGTGGTCTCGACTTCGAGGGAGATGGAGCTCCGGTGATGCTAGTCTTGGGATAAGGATGGTGGCGTGGAGGTGACGAGCTAGGGCTTGCTGCGATGATGCCGATAAAGACGAGGTGGGTCGAAGAGAGGAAATGAGGTGCAGTTGTGGTGAAGGGTCGTGGTCGAGGATGAGATGGCGCTGGTGGTGGATGAAAGGGACGCTGATGATGGTGATGCGAAAAAGGAGGCGATGATGAGGGTGATGGTTGAGGGTGACGGCGGTTGCGAGGAAGGTTGTGCTTGGAGTTGGGTTCAGTGAGATGGTGCTGGGGTGATGGGATCGTCGAGAGGGATGAAGTCGCCGGCGAGGGGGAGATGGGAAGATGGCTGCGGTGGTGATGGTGGTCCGGCAAGGTTCGAAGGTGCTCGATTTAGAAGGGAAAGGAGATGGTGGTGGCGATGGTTAAAGGAGAAGGATGCGGTGGCCACGAGGATGGAGGCGGCGAGGATGGTGACGATGAGGCTTCGGGGTTGAGAAATAGAGAAAGGAGAGAGAAAAAGAGTTGTGTACTTGAGAGAGAGAGAGAAATAATTGTATATATATATATATATATTAATTTGGAGAAAGAGTTTAGGGATTAATAGTGTTTAGTTAATTATATATATGTGTGCGTGTTTAGAGATTTGCTAGGGATTTTACTTATCCTCATACCAAAAAATATGCTACCATATATTTATAGTTCAACCAACTGCAAAAAGTGTTAGGCAAAAATATATTTGCAAACTAAAATAAAATATCAATAGATTTGTTTAAAGATTTTATTATATTAAGGAGATAATATTGTTGATAAGATAAGAAAATTATATATATATATATATATATATATTGTTTTGTTGCCACTAACGAATTAACATATATTACTTAAAACTGAAGATTATTATATCAAAATAATATACACCAAAAGATAATATAAACATATTAGCAACTGGTCATAAAGTAAATTCTAAAATTATAGAAATAGTTTTATTATTGAAAGAAAAAAATAATATTGTGGTAAATCTAAAAATATTGTATCCAAACTAGGGTGTTACAGTGCAGAAAAATTTAGCAGAGGAAAACATGGAAAGACATGGGATTGCCATAAATACTAAAATACACGTTGCGGAGAAGGCCCAACTTATTCATCACGAAGTTTAAAGCTCATGCATCCAATGAGAAGCGCTATAATACATAAATTACAACAATGACAGCTACAACGGCGATATTGAGCTGACAATTTATAATATATAATTGTGTATTGATAAAACTTTTCTTCTTTATGATATATCGAAGGTGGTGCATCTTGCAGTTTTAAGAGAGGAAAGCTCGTTTTCTCTACTGCTCAAGCCTAGAACTTATTACCACTCCTGTCACAGTCAAGCCCTGATTACCAACCCGCTCGCCTAGTTAACCATGTATTAATTTTATATCACTAACTAGTTACCAAGACTGCATGGGTACATAAATCATATGTCATGATATTTTATGTTGAGAGTAATGAAAAGTGAAAATGGCATGGTAGGAAAACTGCAATAAATAACTTATTAAATTAAAACAATAACTGTACTATATTCATACTGAGGGAAAAACTACAACATAGGAGAATAATGTGCGCTATAGGCTATCACACTTGAGAACAGTCTACCGGACAACACTTGGCTTCTTCACAAGTGGGACTAAGGACCGCACACATGAGCAAGCTATTGCAGTCTTCCACCGAAAGTGTTAGGATTTTCTGAATCCTAACTTTATTAATTTCCAAGATAGCTCAGTTCACCAACCGTTCAGAGCCTTTCCAAAACATCTGACCCACTTCGGCCTACAAGGAAAAAATAGGTCTCCCTATACCCAACCCACTCCAACGAATTCGACCACTCGACCCTATCATCTCTGACGACTTCAGGTGCCGCTTATTTGGCAATTCGTGACCCTAAATCAAATCCAAACCCCCCAAAATGAAATGATGGGTAATTTGATTTTGGGAAAGCTCTAATCCTAATTTAATTCATAATCCTAAAATAAAATTCTCAGCCGGACCTTAATTGAAATGCCAATTCAAATCAAAGATCAAAATACTTATCCAATTCTTAATTCAAACCCTAAAATGAAACACAATTAAAGTCCCAACTCCAAATTAATTTTTGGTAAGAAGAATGAAGAATCGATGATCGTCGGAAATTGGATAGGGGTCACCACATTTCATAGGTTGGGTTTGCCAAAATTGGTTGTCGTCGGAGTTGTCGTGAGAGAGTTTGGTTTTCTTTTTCTTCATTTCTTCCAGGGTATTTAGTCCACATATGATCGCATGTATTGCATTGCACAGACACTTCCAACGGGTTTCCGTATCCGTGTCCGATATATATCGGACACTGACACTTGCAAGACACTTACACGACGCGTATCCAACGATATGTATATATCATATATGTATAGCATGTGCTATGTGTATCATATACATATAAACATATTTTTAGTATGTTACTAGCATATAGTTTGTTAGACTTATTAATTTTTTCCTTATTTAATATTGTCATAATAGGTTGATTTCTTATTTATCTTTACAAGATTATACATATAGTTGTATCCATGTATCCTATATTTTGGGATTTTGCCGTGTCATCATATTGCATTGTGTCGTATCTGTGTCTCCGTTTACGTATCTATGTAACCTTGATTGCACGCAATCTTTTTTGGACAAAAAATGTAACCATGATTAAATGATGGAGGGCAAAATGGGTGTTTTAAGATGTTAGGAGTTTCCGCTTTTGGGCCAAACATTTTTTTTGGGGGGGGAGGGGGGAGGTTTATGCATTTAAGCCTAACTAAAGAATCATCTATTCAAATATCATCAACACCAATTTATTTGTATTGCAAACTTACGGGTTTAGATTTGCTACTATGATTTTCTTTTTTTGTTATCATGTATATTTATTTTTAAAAAAACTTAGCGTATCCCAACAAATCGTATGCTTAATTTCTTAAAAATTGTGAATCCACAAATTAGATTCCACCCGTGAATTTTGTGCTACTTTGGCTTATATAATCAATTTAATACAATATTAACATAAACTACCTATTGCTTGACAGAAGATATAAAATTAAGCAAAACAACTTCTTTTGCCCGATCGCTTTGAAAAAATCCTGCCAATGTGATGTGGCAATATAGCACCTCGAATCTTTTTCTCGTAGGTTCATTGCAACCAACCTTGAGGTAGCAAGGGGCTAATGGTGCATCCAACTTTTACATGAGCAATTAACCAAATAAAAAACCTTTTCACTAAAAAAAATTTAAAATATTTTTCTGAAAAAATGAGATAAAACTACATTTGTATATTTTCTTAAATAGACAAAACTAATTTTCCAACAAATTTACAAAAGAGATAATAGATAGTTTTTAACAAAATTTTACAAATTGTGTGGGAAAAAATATCCCCAAATTTTAAATATATTAAGGATTATAGCAAATTGATTGAGAAAAACACCAACCTCGCATGGAGCCATCTCTTATTTTATCGTCGTTGCCGTTGAGACATAATTTTAGATTTAGAGTTTTGGGTTTTCTCTTTTCACCATTTATGTAACAATTGAAACAGTTGGAGTCTTGCAGACTCCAGCCCATATGAACAGCCCAATTATAAAAAGGGGAATAGTTTAATTCTAGTCATACAATTGTTGATTAATAAACAATATATATATATATATATATATGAAAAGATTTTGTCATGTATATAACATCAGTTCCGTTGAGATGTTTTTTAGTTGTTTTTCCTAAACACTTGGTTCTACTCATTGAAGAAGCTTTTGCTTGTGTTGAGATCATGATTACTTCTCTTAATCCACATTGATGAGTAATGGGGCACGTGCCCCAACTCTATGCATGCCAATATAAAACATATTTAAAAATGAATACCATAAGTAAAGTTTATACGTCATCTTTTGTCTATCAAGTCTCATTAGTATTAGTACTATTGGACATCATACTAACATCCAGAAGGTTTATGGCTTCCACTTCTTTCTTTCTCTATTTTTAAAACAGTCATAATTTTTCATGTATCTTTTTTTATATGTAATGTCAAAAGGTTAAGAGCAGATAATAATTTTTTATTTTATTTTTCAAAACATTCATAATTTTGATAGATATGTTAAATCGCTATAGGGGTATTAGAAGAAAGAAGAATTATACTAGAAGAGTAAAATAAGTCATTCTTCATGGATTAAACTTAGGGCAATAAATAAGTACATGCTTGAAATATACGAGTAGATTAAATCAGAAATTTGATATAGACGGATTGGCAAACATTAAAGATAAGAGGATAAAGGAGTGAATCCTAAGATGTTCGAGGTAGTTTCAATCGAAGATAACCAATTAAATGGTGCAAGTATGTGCAGCCACTTCCTTTACGTACATCACATTGGAAGTAATAGGATCACTGTTACCGTTTCTAGGATTTAGGCCCTTTACCAGTTCAAAAGATTATGACTCGTGAATTGATGTAACCCTTTAGAAAGCTATCAAGGAAATGGATGAATGCAGCAACGCACTCTCAGGGTTTGATGGATAGGCTTTGCCTTAGTTTTTGTAGACTACTCACTATAAAATCATTTTGATTCGTGAATCCAGGGAACAAAGATGATTTTCTTCGTAATTAAATAGACAAAAAAATGTGTTGCTTTATTTCTTACTCCTCAAGTAAGATCCTCTATCCTAAATAAGACTATCCAATAGTCTAACCAAAATGTAAGTAAACTAAGTCCACTCAAACCTTCACATTCCTATAATTGTTAAAAAGATAAACCCATCTTTTGAAGAACTTAAATTGAAGTCCCCATGTCTTCTCCTCATATGAAAGCAAATGTTTTTACTTCATCATCATCATCATCTAATCCCTTTCCCTGTCAAAAAGGATCCTGCTTTTGAAACAAAGCTCCATATTTGAATATTAACCCTCTTTCAATTGGCGCCGGGTTATAAATCGGGTAAGTTCCACTAAAATACCCTCAACTATCATGGTTTCTCATTAAAACGCCTTAAAGGAAATTTATTTTCACTAAAATACCTCCAAAAGTAGCACTGAAGGTATTTTATCGTAGTAAAGGATCTTCAAGGTATTTTAGTGAAATGTTGTGGTTTAGGGTATTTTAGTGTAATTTACCCTAAATCCTTCTTCCTAAAAAATGATTATTACCAAAATCCAATCAAAACCCACATCTATTTTTCACCAAATAGATCAACAAAAATCTCAACTTTGACCAGGAACTCAATCGATCAACCAAAAAAACAACCACCATGAATCAAATCATCACCTTCTTCTTGATATCCCCCTTCCTCGCCTTGAGCGCCGCCGCCAGCAGCCTCGGCAGCCTATCGAACTCCGCCGCCTCCACATGCGAGGGCCAGACCTGCGGGCTCTTGTAGCACAAAAACACGTGGCGATCATAGATCTGGACGGTTCCGGCGAGCTGCGCCTGGCCCATCTCGGCCCTTTGGAACCCGAACTCGGCATCGTTTTGTGAAGGGTTCGCGGGCTCTGAAGAGTTGAGGATGGTGTCGTTCTTGAGGGAGCTGGATCCGCTGTTGGGTTGCGGGTTCGGGTCGGGCTCCGACGAAGAGAGGTGAGGGGAGAAGGTGATCGGCGACGAGCGAGATGAAGTGCTCGAGTCTTCCATTTTTTTTGGGTGTGCGGGGAGGAGGGTGGGGGGAGATTTTTGGGGGAAGTTTTTCGAGAAGGAGAATTATGAGGTTGAGTTAAAAATGGGATTTTTATGGAGTTTCGACTCGATAAGCAGTGCTTGATGGCCTCTTTTTGCATATAGGACCGATCCCTTTTGTTTATTTCATAAGAAGCCCTAACTTTTGTGTGTGTTTTGGGTTTTTTTTTGTCCGGTTTCAATTTCATGGGGCCTTGGTCAATCAAAGGAATGCAGTAGATAGACACGGCTCTGAGGCGACTCTCATCCTAGTCAAACCCCACATCTATCATTTTCCTTTTGTTTATCTCTTGATCATTTCAAATGATTTGTTGCGGTGTTGATGCTATATCAACCGTTTTCGGCTGATTAAAACCATGACTTGAGGTTATATTTCTCTGGATTTTCATAGACGCACTGTGATTTTTCGTAAGTATAAAACTTATATTATTTTAAACTTATTGAACAAGAGATCCTGAATCTAATAAAAAACAATCCTATTACCAATTTTAATAGATCATAACATACCTTTCCAAATTTGACCTGGGAATAAATTTATTATTACTGTCAATTGATTGTAAAAGATGATTCAACTCGCAAATCATGTTTAATTGCAAATGTCACGTCGATATATGATTTCATGATGAGCAGCAGAGGCTGCAGAGCAATTATGCAGCAAAATCATATTAAGAATCCGATAAGACTTTACAACCAAGCTATCGCGTTGACTTTTTCTTTGCTGATTTAAATCAATGATCAAGACATTTATTTGAGAACTGAGAAAGAATACATGAAGCAATCTTAAATAACAGCCTTATCAAAATTCAAATTATTCCACGACTTTGAGGGAAGACAATATATGTTTGGAATTTGGAACAGTCTAAATTTGCCTATGTCATAGGTTGTCATATACGTTAGGGCTTTTATGATGTTGAGACACAAGAAGATGGGTGAGACAAGTTTTCAAGTCTCTGTTCTAACTGGCGGCCTGGCTTGATTTTTTAAAACAAAAAAATCAATGGTATGCTAAGGCGTGGATTTGGCGAACAATATTTACGGAACTCCGGTTTCATAACTTAAAACGAAACGGCAGTTTCATAATAACCTGGATTTTGGCTCATCGGAACATAAGAAAACAGTGATTGGACCCTTCAGATCCCTTTGAAACCGTTGTTTGAGAGAATCTATTTTTGTTGTCAGATAAGACTTGGTTACAATTCTTACGGTCTGGCCTCAAAACCCATGAATCCATGGTTTTAAATACGGTAACCTCGCAGCAATGTTTCCATAAGTCAAAATTGAAAATCCAATCCATCTTATATCATTAGGAACCTTTTAGGAAAAAATATCAATACAGTAGTGAGTGCTATTGTAGCTCAGCTCGTTGCAGTCGACCACAAGATCCATCTCTTGGCTTCGATTTATTATACAAATAGTAAATAAATAAACAAAACCAGTGAATTAAATTATCATTGAGTTAAATAATATTTTATCAATTAAGGGAAAGCTCAAAGTTATAATAAACAGGCTGGCACAAAAAATAAGATCTTTATTCCATCAACAAGATATCTGGGCCAGGCAAAATCATGAAACCCATTTACGGAAACCTCAAGGTTCGTTCATTCTCTCATTAGAGCCCATTTCCTTTGCTCTCTGATTAGGGCACCGCCACGCGACGGCGGCGAAATTCCGGTGACGGCGGCTCCATCGAAGGCGGCGAAGATCAGGGGACGGAGATTCGAGCGGAGCGACGTCGACGCTGTAAGTTTGTTGGGTTTTAATGAGTAGGTACTTGAATTTTGATTGAGGATTTGAATTGATCAGGGTTAGGGTTAGCAAAAATACAGTTTTGATGAGCAAAACTAGCATTTTTCTCTCGTTTTTCGACTCGCATGTGATAAAGTTTGAAGCTTGCAAGTTCTTCGATTGCCAGAAAAGTGAAGATAAAGTAAAATTGAAAGTTAGGGTTATTAAAAGACAATGCTTCACAGGCAGCCAGAACCGATACAATGCTTCGGTCGTTGGTCCGATCCGGGCGGCCTATACGTGCTGCTTTGGCCAATGCGCCGAGCGATTTGTTGCGGGTTCGTATCGCGGCCCGTGAGCGGAGCAGGAGGATGAGAAGGGATCGGTCGAAAAACGAATTCTTTGTTCAAACCCCTGAATCGGCGTCTTGGCTTGATACTGCTACAATGCCTATGGTTCTCACTGCTGTCGCCGTCGCCCTCTTTGCTAAAGTCCTCATGATGGTATGTATGCTCCTATAATGAAGTCAGGCATGCTCAGGTTTAGCAAAATGACTATGTTGAAAGTTTCTATAGCATCTATTCATTGATTCGAAACATATATATGAACAATTTGTGGTTGCATGAGCTGAATGTTTCGTTTCTCGCCCCTAATTTCTCTTAACAATTTCATTGGTTGCTTGAGAATCATGGCATTACAAACATATATAATGATTTGGGAATCATGGGATTGCAAATCAAAATGCTTTCAGGGTTCTTTATAGCTGCAGTAAGCTAAATTTAATTGATTTTTTACTTTCACCCGCTTGATTTCATGAATTTGGAGGTGTTGGCAGAACTCCAGAATCGGAGTTCAGGATTTCCAATTCTTCAGAAAAATTGTTAGCGGAAATCTCGCTGTAGTAGCAAATCAACCAATCACAACATGCCAAATGGATATATCATGCATTTGCCTCGAGCAGACGACAAAAAGTAATGGGCCCTGGTTAAACTTGGTTGTAGTCGGAGAAAACCTAAAAGATGGGAAATTCTTTAATAGGTGCCGTAGTTAGGAGTGTAAGCAATCCAAGCTGATCCATGCTTGACCTTTTTAATATCTGGTTACAAGTTTAACAAGGATCCAATTGCTCAAAACACTGTAGCGATTACCGAACAAGTTAAATTAACCATAATAACTAAATTCCGATTTACAAGTGCTACAGATTTCAACTGGATACTACCATTCCAAAAGGTTTCATATTGCTTATATGTGTATTGCATGCATACATGCATGTTCCAGAGCACCCTACAGGCTTAGCCTGGCTTTAGAGTTGAGCTCAATATATCTTCTCAGGTCAGTTCATAATATAGGTTGAAACTGTGGCTGACTTGATAAGTTAGATGACGCAGCATACACATCATTAATTAATCACCAAGTAGATAGCTTGCATTACAGCAGCATACACATCATTAGATAATCACCAAGTAGATAGCTTGCATTACAACAACAACAACTGAGCCTTTTATCCCAAGCATATTGGGTAGGCTACATGAACCAACATGAGAATCACGCCGGGTCCAGCACATGAATCCTCTACCTCCACTCACTCCTATCGAACAATATACTTTTATTGAGGCCTTTGGCAACCATATCTTTTTGTATCAACTCCATCCATGTTTTCTTCGGTCTCCCTTTCGCCCTTTTGACATTGCCTATATCGAGAGTATTCATCCGTCGAACCGGTGCTTCCATAGGTCTGCGTCGCACATGACCAGACCATCTTTAGCCGGTTTTCCTGCATCTTCTCCACAGGTGCTACACCAACTTTTGCACGAATATCCTCATTTCGCACCTTATCTTTTCTAATGTTACCACACATCCAACGACGCATGCACATCTCCGCTACGTGCATCTTCTGTGTATGATGCTTCTTAGGAGCCCAGCATTCCGTGAAAAAAAATAGCTTTGGCTTGACTGGATAAGTTTATAAATGAACATAAACAGCGATTCCCGTACTAACTTTTCATGCAATTGTTGCTCTTTTTTGTTTTTTCTTTTGGGAGAGAAACTGTTCAAATTTAACCCTAGTGGCATTGGAGAGGAGTGAACAGACATTATGATTGTATGAGTTGTGACTCGTCAGTATTCACTCGTCACACCAAATTTTAAATCCTTCAGTCATTAAGTGTACTTGCGGTGCTATAGATGAACACTGACATTTTGCTTCAAAAACCCTTGATTTGATATTGTGGATGATAATATAGTGATAAGTTCTCGTTGTATGGCTATATGCTTCATCTCTCATTTATCAAGTGGGAAGGAGATCCAGCAATTGTCCATTTAAGGTGTTGTGCTAAATATTAGTATCACTTATTTCAATTCTGAATAAAAGTCGAAATCAATAGGATAGTTCTAGTCTTAACTACCGGTTTTGATTGATACCTGACAGTTTTTGGTTTTGTCTTTTAAATATATTTATGTTCATCCTTTTGATTGGTTGCCTATGAAAGGTTGTTAATTGATATAGTTGACGTAATATATTCTGGATTTTTTACACCTTTCTTTTATATGATTATCTAGGTACTAATAATATGAATTGGATTCCAAAATTTGACTGTTGTAATTTTTGGCTTGGCAGCACGATGAATCCACAGCACAAGAGAGGCTGGAGCACAAAATACAAAAGGCCCCTCCCGAGCAAGGAACAGTGAGGATGCTTACTCGCGAAGAGTGGGATGAGATTCAAGAGATAAGACCAAGGACTCCTTTTGAGTCCAAGCTTGCTCGACCAAATGCACGACTAAGAACTGGAGAGCCGCTGCACCTGGTTAGTTCCTTCAATCATCGATTATTTATTTCATCATATCCAAACATACCAACCATGAAACGCTTTTAATTTAAAACTTACGTTTCTACGAAATGACAAATGACGATGTTATGTTCTCTTAACTTGTTTCATTTATCCTTTTCGAATGAGAATTTTTTGTTCCAGTAGTTTTGTTCGATGTATAGTATCTAATCTGCAGAATCGATCTTTTTGTAGGAGGATGTGAAGGACTGGACCATTGATGTGCTGACAGATGCTTTAACGAGAGTTGAAGAAAGTGCGAAAAGCAGGTGAAACAACGAAGGAATTTTCAGTTTCAAGGATTCCATGCTCGTTAATACTGAGCTTAGAAAGACAACTTCTCTGGATGCTTGATTATGTGATGTAATTTTCGATAAGATTTTATCAAAAACCGCTGTATAGATTTCAACGATCCACTGCAGTGCGTGAAAAACTAATTACCGGAAGTTAATTGCGTGTATTGTCTGGTTTGGTAAGAGATTTTGGAACCGAAATCTTCGGTTTTGGGTTTCGGATGTTTGATGCAAATGTTTTGTAGTTGTGTTGAGGAGCTTTGAAGTTTTGTTGTTTTCTTTTACTACTAGTGTAAACTAAGGAATTTGATAGCATTCTGTATGTTGTGTATCAAGTTTGATGGGTATTGTACGCTAAAATACTCTCAACTATCCTAGTTTTTGTTGTGTGTCAAGTTTGATGGCTATATTGCACTAAAATACCCCCTAACTATCGTAGTTTTTCCGGAAATACCTTAATTTTTTTTATTGCGGTGAAACACCCTAAACTACAGATTTCAAGAGATTTTTCTTTTTCATTTTCACCAAAAAATAGTAACTTTTTTTAATTTTTTAATTACAAAAAACAGCCTCCCCATAGCTAAAAGGATAAGGCTTTCTCTCTCCTCTCACTCACAATGGCCAAGCTCTCCCTCTCTCTCCTCTCCACCTCCTTCATCCCTCATCTCCCCCGAAAAAACCCAACTCCCTCTTCTTCCCGCCAAAACCCCTACCTTTCCCGCCAAAATTCCCGCTGCTCGATCTCGATCTCAACTACAGAGCCCAAGGTTTTTGAGGTTCCATGGGGGTGCGAGATCGAGACCCTCGAGGGCGCCTCCGAGCTCCAGGAATGGCTATCGGGTTCGGGTCTGCCTCCGCAGAAGATGGGGATCGAAAGGGTGGACGTCGGCGAGCGAGGCCTCGTCGCTTTGAAGAACATCAGGAAAGGGGAGAAGCTGCTCTTCGTGCCTCCCTCGCTTGTCATCTCCGCCGATTCGGTACGATTTCTTCTTCAAAAATCATAACTTTTGTATGATTGCTGATAGAGATATATGCATAATGAGTTCATTTGGTAGAGGTTTTCGAAGATTTGATATGATTTCAAAACTTAGTTGCGATTCCAGTTCATAAGATTAAGCTTTTTGTGGATTCAAAATCGCAACTTTTGATGATTGTTGTAATATACCATCTTTCCATCTTAGAGAAGAATTTGAAGGATGCCAACTCATCATTTGAAACTTGCTTATTTATTGGAACCTAAAATAAGTTAACTCCGTAAAGATGAAACAATTAGGCCCTGTTTGGATATGGAGTTGGGATAACTGTAGTTTATTTTTAAGTAGAGGTAGAGGGATGCAAACTATGGTTTGCAAGCTTCAAACTTCAAAAATGGTTTACAAAACTTTGATCGGATTGGAGTTGAGCTAACTGCGGTTATCTCCACATTTGGGATGAGACAACTACAATTATCTCAACTCCAATATGGTAGCCAAACAAGCCAAAGTTAGGCTTTTGGAGTTTGGCTTTGCTAACTTTATGAAACTACAGCTCAGATAAATTAACTCCTTTCCCAAACAAGACCTTATTACCAGCACATAAGCTTAAGCTTTTTGTGCTAAGTGGTTACAAACATGGTTGTGTTCGAAATAACAGTCATGACTATCCACCTTTTTGCCTCTTCCAGAATAAGAAACTTGGGCATGAATCCTATATTTAGAACAATTTAAATACAATACTATAAGTATTTTGATTTTTATATTTATACTCTTTTTTCTTTCTCAATTTATAATTAATAATATTTAGCAAAACCATAAATGATAACATACTTACATATAAAAGGTATGATAGTATATGAATCCTATTTAATCAGCATTATATATAAATCCTAATTATTTGTTATAATTTAAATCCGACTAAATCATTTCTATTTCTAAATATATTAATTATAGAAGGAGATTTTTTTGGTAGGGTTGAATGTTGATCTTTGACTAGCTCATTATATTCAAAATTTAAAGTAAGACAAATATATATACGTGTTGTTGACATTTCAAAAGACCGTAATTGATTTTTGCAATGCAATCTTACAATAAGACACAAATATACTAGGCCCTTCTAAGAAATTTTTTCTATCTCCGTCTTCGGTGTTATCGGCCGATATGTTGACCCTATATTAAATAGGAATTATCTATCTGTAATGATTTCGATACTTACGAATACATGATATCTAAAACCTTGCAACATGGAATTAAAGCACCACTAGAAAGTTCTATAAACATAAAAAGTAATTAAAAGATTAATATTCTCGCAAAACAGATCGACTGCACTATACCAGCACACGTTTTGGTAGGACCACTAGCACTAATATGGGGGAAGTATTGTTTATATATCAGTGATAAAGAAATCTTCTTTAAGACAGTTGCCTACTGTTGGGGTCAAAAATTGCACCTCGGTCGACCAAGTCAAAGTCATTCAATCCCCAGCCAAGTGGACTCGAGCCTAAGCAAGCGGGCCCAAGCCTAAGTCAAGACCGAGTATGGAAAGGGCCGACTCTATGCCAAAAAGGAGGCGATGAATTAGTTTAAATGTAATTTTTTAGAAATAAATGTATGAAAAATCGGCAAAAAGCTAAAATTTTGTTAACCCCATGACTTATGTGCAAAAAGAAATAAGCACATGAGGCATGAGGAGGCACAAGTGCCATTTGGAAAAGTCCAATGGGCTATATGTAAAGTGTGTAGCCTATAAAGACAAACATTATGAGAAAATTAAGAACAACTTTCATTCTCTCATAAATTCTAGAGTTCCGTGCCTTCTCCTTCCGCAAGGTTTTAAACCTTTTTTGGAATGAAATCAAGATTTTAACTCTTCTTTTCTCAAAAATAAATAGTTTTTCATCATAAAACCCTCGAAGGGGAGCTCAGATTTTCCATCAAATCTCTAAAAGGGGGATTTTTAATCTCACCGTCTCTTTTCTCCAAGATCCAACAAAAAGAGAGTAAGAAGAAGAAACCCATCTAAAAAAACCCATCTAAAAAAGAACCCATTTTAGGGAAGTCTAAGGTTTGAAGAGAAAGAAATGAGACCTCTTTTCACCATCCAAGAGTTAAATCCTTTGGGAGTTTAACTCCAAATCAATCTTTGAGAGGTTCAACTCCAAGTCTAAGACCCAAATCCTCAAGGAGTTTAACCCCAAATTTAGATCTTTTAGTAGTTTAACTCCAAATAAAAATCCTTCTATTTTTAGGAGTTTAACTCCAAAGTCCTTCGGGAGTTTAACTCCCAGTCTAGGGGCCAAGCTCTTTTTTCTGTTGGCGTCCAGCGGCCGCGCGCCGGGCGCGTAACCCGTTGGCGTCCAACACAGGGCGCCTGACCCGCGGGCGTCCAGTGCCCACGTGTCATCTCACGCGTCCTTGGGACGCTTCTCACCCTTCTTTTTCCCACATGCTCCACATTCAAAACACATCCCATGTTACCCCCTAAACTCTGCGAAGCCCCCGATACGTCTATAACCCCTTCAAAACACAACACACACGCACTACACATTGAGTTCGCATGATCAGTTTCACCTGTCGATCGGAGGTTCCTCGCTCCAAAAGCAAGAGGTAATTAACGGTAGCTTAGTTCGCGGCTGCCGGAGATTCGGATCCCCATAACCAATAACCCCGGCCTACCCCAGACAGGGGGAATTTGTAATACGCGTTACAAGCGACGCGTATTTCTATCGCAATAGGGTGACGAAAAACACTTTACACCTACCAGCTGTATATCTTTTATAAATGTGTCGGTGAAGATAAGGGACACGCATGTGAAGATAAGGGACACGTATTCGACACGTAACCCTTTTCCCATCTTCTCCAGACTTCTACACTCTTTCCCCTTCTGCTATAAATAAGAGGCGACTCCCATTGTAAATCATCGGAATTGAGTCTCTCTTTCTCAACTCTCATTTGAACTCCTTTTTGTAATAATTCCAAGTTTGTAATAGTATATAAATAAATAAGAAGTTTAGTTTGTTGACTAGAGGGCACTACCCCAAGCACTGAAGTAAGCACTCTTTTTTGCTCTTATATTTACCTAAATCTGTTTATCATAATTTGACTGTCTTTAACTGACCCAAATATTCTTGAGACAGTTATCTTGAATTTAAGGACAAATGAATATAATTTTATGAATGGATCGGAGACTATCTCCATAATTTACAGAATTCATTTCAAGGTTTTAATTATTATGGCCCCAAAAGTAAAGGCCAAGACTGAAGGTGGTAAAACTACTTTAATTGAGACAAACTTATTGTCTTCGTGTGTTGCGACTAATAGAGTCATCAAGTGAGAAGAGATAGATTTTCCTGAATCGTGGGTTTTGATCTCAGTGGTTCTTCCAAAACCAGTTATAGCACTAAGATCGGATAATACAAACTGTTTTCATTTGTTATTTATTTTTTAAACTTCAAGAAGATTAATATTCTCGCTAAATAGATCGACCGCACTATACTAGCACACGTTTTGGTAGGACCCACTAGCACTCCTATAGTGGAAGTTTCTTTATATATCAGTGGTAAAGGAATCTCTTTTAAAACAGTTGCCTACCAGCTGTATACCTTTTATAAAGATGTCGATGAAGACAAGGGACATGCATGCGAAGACAAATGACACATTATCCTTCTCCAATCTCCAGACTTCTCCAATCTTTCCCTTCCTCTTGTAAATAAGAAGCGACTCTCCCATTGTAAATCATCGGAATTGAGTCTCTCTTTCTCAACTCTTTTCTGAACTCCTTCCTCCTCTTGTAATAATTTCAAGTTTGTAATAGTATATAGATAAATAAAGTTTGGTTTGTTAACTAGAGGGTAGTGCCTTAAGAACACAAGTAAGCACTCTCTTTTGCTCTTATATTTACTTAACTCTGTTATCCTGATTTGATTTTGTCTTTAACTGACCCAACTATTCTTGAGGCAGTCACCTTGAATTTAAAGACAAATGGATATAATTTTATGAAGGAATCAGAGACTATCTCCATAGTTTACGGAATCCATTTCAAGGTTTTAACCACTACGACCTCAAAAGTAAAGGCCAAGACTGAAGGTGGTAAAACCACTTTAATTGAGACGAACTTACTGTTTTCTGGTATTGCGACTAATAGAGTCATCAAGTGGGAATAAATATATTTTTCTGAATCATGGGTTTTGACTTCAGCGGTTCCTCCTAAATCAGTGTTTATAGATAAGATAATACAAACTGTTTTCATTTATTATTTATTCTTTAAACTTTAAGAATTTATTCCACTCGATGCCATTAACAGAGTTAAGTAAATATAAGAGCAAAAGAGAGTGCTTGAGGCAGTGCCCTCTAGTCAGCAAACCAAACTTCTTATTTATTTATATACTATTACAAACTTGGAATTATTATAAAAGGAGGAAGGGGTTCAGAAGAGAGTTGAGAAAGAGACTCAATTCCGATGATTTACAATAGGAGAGCCGTCTCTTATTTATAGCAGAAGGGAAAAGAGTGTATAAGTCTGGAGAAAATTGGAGAAAGGTTATGTGTCCCTTATCTTCACATGCGTGTTCTTTATCTTCACCGACACTTTTATAAAAGGTATATAGTCGGTAGACAACTGTCTTAAAGAAGATTCCTTTATCACTGTTATAGAAACAATACTTCCACTATATTAGTGCTAGTGGGTCCCACCAAAACATGTGCTGGTATAGTGCAGTCGATCTATTTGGCGAGAATATTAATCTTTTAATAAAGGCAGCTGTTTGAGGCTTCAAGAATTGGGGGCTTTTTATTTTATTATTCCTTTTCCTTTTTTGGCCTAATGGTGAGCCCATTAAGTCTTTCCATAACTAATCAGCTGATCTCAGGTCTTCTTTCGGATTTTGGGCTTGACCTGCTTGGAAGTTACAATCCTTCATCTTTACAGATCGAGTAGATTTCATGGAAGACATAGAGACGATGTCTGTCGAATGTTTGCTCGAACTGTTTCTTCATGTACTCGAGACATTTTTTCATCAATTCCTTTTCGGAGATATTAGGATATTTCCTCTGAAATGAACTTTTAACTTCTGTAAGGGATTGTCCGTAACCAATTTCTCATTAATCTTTTTATCAAGGATTTTGTTGTTACTGATAGCCGCTTTTTATTTCGGTTTTCTTTCCTTCTTTAATTCCTATCCACCATTTTATCAGGAATTTTCTAGTGAGAACAGGGATATTACCCTCGTTGAATTCTGCTGATAAAGTCTATCTCAAAATGTAGGGGATCTCATTTTCTATGAAGTAATACAATGTACTTTTATCTTCTTTAATTAAGATGTCTATATTATGGAATCTTGGATGAGATTCCATCCATGGTATGAACATATTAAAAATTTGTTCAGGCAGAATTTTCAATTCAGCTCTTATCTTTCTCCACCAGTGTATGAACCAATTTAGAATACCTGATTTTATTATCTCAGGTTTTATTATAATGAACCAGGAATGCTTTCTTGCTGGATTTTCATAATATAAAAACTTATCAAATGCTTGGGTATAATCCCAATGGTTGCATTCATGGCGTATGTCGCCTATCTTTAAAGATCTGACTCCTGTTGGGGTGTAGAGCCCATCCTTGTGGTTGATAAATCTTTTTAATAACGATTTTGGAGAAATTTATAATATCTCCTCTTTCTTTCCCATTGGGATAATAATGCTTAATTTCCATTAAATTGGAAACTGTTAATAAAGCTTCAAAGATCTGTCGAGATTTCCCGGATTGAGAAGCATATGAACCGGTCTCAATGTATTTCTCTTTTAGAGCCCAAGGATCATACATTTGGGGAATATCATTCTCTTCTAAACAAATAATTGTTTCGGAAGTGCTTTTCTGAAAGTAATTATCTTCATACCCTTCCACAGCCTTTTTGAACGACTGAACTTGTCCAGAATTGTTTTCGGAACTAGAAGATTCATCTAAAGCTAATATAGTTTTTTTGAGTGCTATAAACACTTATTTTTGCCGTTTTATTCGGCGTTCTCCAATCTGCCTGAGCGTATGACGCCTCAGATTCGATCTCGAATCTAACAGGTTTTGGCTTTTGCATTTTTAGCCAATTTGAATAAGGAGAGTTAGAGGAATTATTATTTCTTCCTCGTCCTCTGCCTCTTCCTAGGCCTTGATCTCTCGATGGACTCTGCTGGGATCCTTAGCACCCTCAATAGGTTTCAGAAGGCATCAACCATGCCATTTTAAACATTCTAAGGTGCTAAAGAACCATAACCAAGAATCTAACTAGAGGAATTAAGGTAAAGCAGCATGTAATCAAACATTACACTAAGTGAATGAGGAATACAACCTTTGTAGACCGGTCCTTTATTTCTAAAGCTCCGTGTAGTAGTTCCTTTGCTCCAAGCAGTGATCTTCCGGACTCAAGTTAGGCTCCACAAAGCGAAATGAACAAGCTTGCTTGAAGTTTTCGAGGCCGAAGATGATCTACGTCGAGAAAACTCTAACTTAAGCTATCTCTTCACTAATTAGGAATTAGTGAAACAAACAACCTAAACTAAATGACTAATTTAGTGTAGGTTGATGAGTTAGGATTTTTGCTCACTTTAGAATAATTTCTCACAATATTTCTTCACCTCAAGAAAACCTAGAGAGCTTTCTTGAGATGAAGAAAAAGATGAAGTGTAGAATCAATTGAGTGAGAATACCAACCATGGGTGAGATAATATCTCATATTAACTCATGTAAAGACTTAACCATGGCTTAAGATAAATGTTGGGTTAATAAATATCTAGGGTAAGACAAAATTAGTGGACTAAGTCAATGGTTACTAAAAACTTCCACAAACTTCCAACCATGACTCATTTCTACCTAATTTTGTATTTACCTTAAATAATTAAACCCTTAATTATCTTTAGCATGGTGTGAGTTTCATACACCCATGTTAGATGTATCATCAAGCATGACACAAATAATATATATCACATATATATTAAATGTGCACAAGTGAGAAAAAGAAATCCTTAAGTGGGCTAATATTAGTTAATGTATGTTAATATATCAAATATATAATTATACATTAAATTATTAAATTAACATTTGATTTAATAATCCGGGTATATCACATATAACCGACTAATATCATTTGTATCAATTTATCGAATCAAGACACTTGATTCGATAACCCGGCTATATCACATATAACCGACCGATATCACATATCGCGAGATTAGAATACGGTATCGCATACGTGTATTAATCTCGGTCCCGCACATATCACATATGTGCTCCTACTTCGTTTCGCCTGAGCCAGGAAACCTCTGTGTAGGACTCTAAAGACTCGTCAATACGCCGGCAGTAGGTGATGATCATATCGGTCACCCACAAGCCGTCAGTGGTACTAGCTGGACGTAACGGCTATCCGGGTATTGAGCGATCAGAAGATCAACAAGCAAGCCTGCTCATACTCCTGCGAATCCAGTAAGTAACATTACTGTACAGTCCGGTCTCTTCGTATGATATGTCGCATATCCAGTCTGGGGGTGGTAAACGTCAGACCCCAATAGCCTGATAAGTCATGCCGATGTGAGGTTCATAACGGTTCGAGAAACTATTGATAACATTTACCAGTAAATCTCAGCAACCCTGGCCAGGGATTTCCTGTTATGGCCAATCAAGCATACCACAACATCAACCCCCAATACCGGGAGAGACGAAATCCCCTTCTATCGCTCATTGCCTCCATGTGACTCGGAGTTGTACCCAAAAACCACCGTTTTGCGCGTTCTCTTGAACGTGGTAAGATGGAAATCAAAGCACAATGGGAATCACACAAGATTATAACGATCTCGGGTCTATAGACTAACCTGTACCAGTGTCTCTAGAGAACTGCTATCTGACGTAGGTATAATACCATTTAGGAGTTCTCGGCGAGTCCTGTTCAGTGTACCCAGTCTCCACTGAGCACCCGTATACAATCTTTGATGTCAACTCGCAGAAATGCCTGGTCAAAGAAGGGCTTGCTAGAACTCTGAAGAAATTCCTCGGTAAGATGAGTGGAGAAAGAGACTCCGGCCGGGTGAAACACCAATGGATGTGAGATCATCCATCGCCCATCATATGGGTCAAGAAACATATACGCTAGTCTACTCTGGAATATCGATGCCCCGTCTCGATACTCCCACGACTAAGAACAATTGAAGGATATACTTACGGACTACCCTGGCCCCACTAGTATGATCTGCATCATAAGTCTGGTAGTCAAGTACTCATTCTAAGGGCTTTATCAACATGTAACAGAGAGACAATTGTTGTACATGTTAAGATAAAGAGTAACCAAATAGCATACTATCATGTCGGGCAAGAAAGTCCTCCCTATATATGTCCAAGCATCCACTATAATATACATCATATGTACAATTATGGCCTCTAGGGCATACATACATCTAACAATCTCCCACTTGCACTAGGGTCAGTTGTTGTAGTATCTCATACCCAACATCCCATAAAAGTCTCTCTTGGGGAAGGCCTTAGTGAGTGGATCCGCCATATTGTCCTTCGCGTCAACTCTCCTAACCTCGATCCCCTGGAGATCAACCATTTCCCTGATCAGGTGATACTGACTCAGAATATGTCTGGATCGCTGATGGGACCGGGGTTTCTAGGCCAAAGCCACAACTCAATTGTTGTCATAATAACAGTTATTGGACGCGCAATGGTAGGAACCATGTTCATCTCATGAACAAGAAATATCCCGACATCCATTTTGGCAGCATCGTTGGTAGCGATGTATTCATCCTTTATCGTCTAGTTTGCCACGGTATCTAGTTTGGAACTCTTCCAACATACCGTCCCTCCACTGAGGTAAAGACAAAGCCTGAGACTGACTTTCAGTTGATCTTATCACTCTGGAAGCTCGAATCGGTAAATGACTCCCACTGGAGTTCACCGTTATCAAACACCAAGAATATTTCTTCAGTGCTTCTCAAGTATTTAAGAATGTCCTTCACAGCTGTCCAGTGATTCTCCCAAGATCCGATTGATTCCTGGTCACTACACCTAGTGAGTTAGCTGCATCTAGTCTGGTACATAATATCGCATACATGATAGAGCCTAGTGCCGAAGTATAGGATATCCTTTGTACGCGAGCTCTCTCCAAATCAGTCTTGGGAGACATCTTTTTGGAGAGTGATTCTTGAGTAAGTGGGCGAACCACCACGATTAGAATCTTCAATACTAAACCCCTTTTGTATGGCGTTAATGTACCTGGATTTGGGACACTCCCAACATCCACTTAGATCTATCTCTATAGATCTAAATCCTCAAGATGTAGTAGGTATCACTCAGATCTTTCATGGAGAATCCTCGTGATAAGAGTAGCTTAACCAAGTGTAGCATAGGAAACCCATTTCCTATCAAGAGTGTCATCTACGTATAATACGAGAAAGACGATTATACTCTCTACAACCTTTTTGTATATACAAGGTTCATCTATATTTTTTATGAAGTCAAACTCTTTGACTGCCATATCAAAATAGATGTTCCAACTCCGCGATGCCTGCTTTAATCCTGATGGACTTAAACATAACTACTGGAGAAAAGGTTTCATCATAATCCACACCTGATTATTGACGAAAACCTTTTACTACAAGTCTAGCTTTGAAAGTCTCAACTTTTCCATTTACACCAAGAATCTTCTCAAGATCCACATGCTCCCGATGGGTTTTACCCCTTCAGGTGCAACATTCAAAGGCATACTTTGTTGGTGTACATGAATTCCATCTCAGATCGCATTGCATCCAGCCATTTCACAGAGTCCCTATTCGTGATGGCCTGCCTGGACCTGGTTGGGTCATCATCTACCATGATGCAATCCTCGCTCCTACCGTCACTGAGGAAACCGTAGTATCTCTCAGGTGGATGAGGAACCCTACCAGATTCACGTAGAGACTGAGGTTCATTGGAGACTATTGAATCCTTTGGTTCTACTAAATCATCAGTTCTAGTTTGTGTAGCTGGAACTTCTTCCAGATCTACCTCATGACCACTAATTTGTTTTTCAAGAAATTCTTTTTTCTAAAAAGGTGGTATGTTGAGCAAAAAACATCTTTTGTTCCTCGGTTTGGTAGAAGATATTCCCTTGCAAATGTTTGGGATATCCAACAAACTTGCAGAACTGACCTTACCTCGAGTTTGTCCGGATTTTGCTTTTCAACATAGGCCGGACAACCCCATATCTTAACTCCTTTAAGAGATGATCTCTTTCCATTCCATATCTCATATGGAGTGGTAGACACTGATTTGGATGGAACCATATTCAATAGGTATTTGGCTTCTCAAGCACATAACCCTAAAAGGAAACAGGTAACTCAGCAGTACTCATCATAGAGCGTGCCATATCTCATGGGGCGCGATACGTCCGTTCCGATACACCGTTGTGCTGTGGTGTACACGAAGGAGTAAGCTGAGAGAAAATCCCATTCTCTTTTTAGAAAATTCAGAAACTACGTGCTGAAGTATTCTCCTTCCCGATCATATCGAAAGAATTAATACTTTTACCCGTCTGGTTCTCAACTTCAAGCTTATATTCCTTGAATTTCTTAAAAGTTTCAGACTTGTGTTTCAACAGGAACATTTGTCCGAATCTTGATAGATGATCAGTGAATATAATGAAATACGAGGAACCAACCCTGGCATTTGTAGACATAGGACCGTTTACATTATCATGTATCAGTCCCAAGAGTTCAATAACTCTTTCTCTGTTTCTAGTAAACAGAGTATTGGTCATTTTACCTTTGAGACAAGACTGGCAAGTATCATAAGATGAAAATTCAAACGGATTCAAATATTCATCTTTATGTAACTTAGCTAGTCGTGTCGTATTGATATGACCTAGTTTACAATGCCACAAGAAGGATTCGTTCATTTCTGAACTACTTTTGTGTGTGTTCTGTATACTTTGAAATGTGGTTTGATTTACAACGTATATGCCATTATATAACATGCCTGATCCAATCAACTCTTGATTAAGGAAAATGTTCACAACATTATTCAGCAATACAAAATTATATCCTTCTTTAACTTAATAAAGAAACTGATGTAATGTTGTATATCAGGTTCGGCATGTAATAACATTTGTTAAGAATCAATGTATTTACCACTTGGTAATACAAGGTGATATTTGCCAACTGATTTGGCTGCAACACTTGCATCATTCCCTACATTTAGAGACATCACCCAATCCCAGTTCTCTACCTTTCTGTAACCCATGTAACAGATTATATATGCGAGATCCTGATCCGGTATCTCATACCTAGGACGTAGAGAATACTAAGAAACAGTCCTCGGTAATGAACACACCCGAAGAATATGCATCAACATGTTTTTTCTCGATTAGATAGCATGGGAATCCTGGTATTCATCTATTTCCTGCTCAGACTTATAACAATTATAAGGTAGATCGGAACCAATGTTCCCCAGCTCAGCATAAAAAGCAGGTTCGGTCAATACATCCATATTATTATCTTGATTAAGACATGTTACGGTCGCTACCAGGAGAGAGAAGAAAACACTCTGGGTATGATCTTGCAAGATCAAATTGGTTATTATTTTATCTAATGAGGATGGCTCCCACTGTTTTTATCAAATCTTCCTTCAAATCCTAAAAGGTAAGACTAGCCGGAATTAATTACACCTTACAAGTTCGCCAATCTTTCAGCCAGGCTAGTGTCGGTACTTTGAGGGAGGTTCCCCGTGCTTTCGCACGAACCTAATTAAAATAAACCTCGTTTTGCCATGGGCGTAATCCCGTTAACACCTTTCTAGACACCTACTTGATCGGCTAATTGTAATGTGCAAAACTCTTCCAGGAGTAACTTTTACTCGCAGTTGGTATCAGGATCCAACTATCTCATAGAAAGTATGCAATCTCATTGTAAATTTCAACACTTGAAATTCCCGATAATATTTTATCCCGAACGTCCTATGACCTTGACGGAGGCCAACAAACCATAGGCTGCTAATCAAGTTCAATCCGTACATTTCATGATTGAATTAAACCCACCCACATGACCCTTGACGGAGGCCAACAAAGTCGCATGACTACCCTAATCCAATCTTATCTTATGTTGCAGATAAGCACTAGTTAGCTACCGCATACTACGCCTTGATGGAGGCCAACAAACGTAGCACGAATACTAAGTAGTATTTATCTGAAATGACGGAGGGCTGCGACAGGTTTTTAAGAAAACCTTTTGCGTAATGAACTTGATATCGTTGTAGAATTGAATGATTTAGAAAATGAGCGTTTTTAAGGTTTTTACTAGTTTTGCTAAAGAGGCCACTCCCGGTGAAAAATCTCGGCTCTTTCCTCGTCGAATGAGGCGTTGGATATTCATCGAGGAATATCACTATGCAAAGTAAGAACTAGAAAAGCAATCAAAAGATAAAACCGAGTCGGTTGTAGCATATACTAGTTTCGCTAAAAAGATCACTCCCGGTGAAGGGATGTCGGCTCTTTCCTCATTTCATCAAAAAATACCACCATGCAAAGCAAGAACTAGAATAGCAATCAAAAGACAAAACCGAGTGGGTTGTAGCATCTGCTAGTTTCGCTAAAGAGGTCACTCCCGGTGAAGAGATTTCGGCTCTTTCCTCATCGAATGAGGTGCTGGATATTCATCAAAGAATACCACTATGCAAAGCAAGAACTAGAGTTGCCAGTTTTGAAAATTTGATTCCACAACATCCTGGGTTTCTCAACTTTCATTAATCTCATTAATGAAGTCCCATCTGTATGATGTTTTTCGTCACCCTATTGAGATGGGTATACACGCACGCTTGTCAGGCGCATTACAAATTTTCCCTGTCTAGGGTAGGCTGAGATTTATTGATTGTGGGGATCTGAATCTCCGGCAGCCGCGGACTAAGCTGTCGTTAATTACCCATCGCCTTTGGAGTAAGGGAACCTCCGATTGACGGGTCAAACAGGTCATGCGAACTCAATATGCAGTGTGCGTGTCTTGAGGGGTTTTGGATATATCGGGGTCCCCGCAGAGTTTTACGGGGGTCCCGCTACCCGGATAACGGGCTGGGGGTCAAGAGGGCTAGCAGCCTCCTTACGGGATGCGGGGCAGCGTCCCGTTAGAAATTTTTTTCTAACGGGGACAGTGTTGTGGAGTGTGTGTATAAAAAAAAGAAGAATAGCGTCCAAAGGACGCGTGGGTGCCAGTACCTCACGTGCATACTCACGTGCTTGGCACGCGGGCGCTGGGCACCGGCGCCTCACGTGCTTGGCACGCGGGCGCTAGCGCCCTACGTGCTTGGCACGCGGATGCTGGGCGTCAGCAGGAAAAGGGACTTAGTCACTGCATTGGGAGCTGTGCTCCTGATTAACTTTTGGAGTTGAACTCCTAAAAGAGATTAATTTATGGAGTTGAACTCTAACAGATCTTGAATGGAGTTAAACTCCTAGAAATCTTTAGAAATGATCAAATGGGCCACTTTGTTTCTCTCCCCTTTAGCCCTGGATCTTCCCAAGATGGGATTTTTGGAGATGGCTCTCCTTCTTCTTCCTCTTGGTTGACCGGATCTTGGAGAAAGGGGGTGAGATTTAAAAAAATCTCCCCCTTTGAGATCTGATAGAAGATCTGAGCTCCCTTTTGTGAGTTTTGTGGTGAAAAACTATTTAATTTTAGAAAAGAAAGAGTAAAACTCTTGATTTAATTGAAAAGGGGAAGAAGGTTTAGAACCTTGAGGAAGGAGAATGTGGCATAAAAACCCTAGATTTTGAGGGGAATCAAAAGTTCTTTTTTATTTCATTATCATGTTGCCTTTTATAGGCTTACAAATTTACATATAGCTCCTTGGGCTTTACAAAACGACATTTTGCTCATCTCATGCATCATGTGCTCATTTCTTTTGCACATGAGCCATAGGCTTTACAAAAATTTGGCTTTATGCTCATTTTCCTTACATTCATGCATAAAAAGTTACATCAAAATTATTTATCACATGATTTCATTTTGGCATGGGGGAGGCCTGCCGCGGGGCTCGATTTGGGCATGGACCTACTTGATCTGGGCTTGGACCCGCTTATTTGGGGTTGACTTTGACTTGGTCAACCGGGGTGTAATTTTCGACCCCAACATCATCAATTATGCTTCCTAAGCATCACAGATAAAGAAACGAAAATAGAACGTACGTTTTTGCCATCCGCATTCGCCACAGTGTCCCATTATGCACCGTTAGGTTACTTAACTAACGGCATAGCGGGACGGGACTAGCGCGGGTGCAAAACATAAGCAACATTTATTATATATCATATATATAATAATCACATTCGTCTCAGCATATAAAGTGATCACATCACAAAATATCATCAGTAGAAGATAACATATGAAATATTGAATATACTAGGATTTTCGCGTTTTAAATTAAGCCAGTAAAAAACACAGATTCCACGGTCGTGATGAATAGTCAATCCCACATCCTTAGACCCTTACAAGAGCGGCAAGCAACCTTGCCAATTCTAGAGTTAGGAGACCCGGTCTCGACTTCTCGAGATGGTCTCCCACTGGATTCTAGAACCCGGTTACTTATGCTCCCCGTCTTGGATCTAATCTAAAGCGGGCAATTCAACAAGATTCCCGACAAATTGATCGAATGCTCATCAGAAACTTTAGCAGACGGCCGCATCCCCGATACCGTCGACGAAGTGCACTTAGGTGGAACACCGCGGCCGCGAGCATCCTGACGTATGCTTTTGGCAAAATGGGGTTCTCCTGAAGTCATTTGGTCGGGGCTATGGGGCATGGCTATCTAGTAATGTTACCCGGTGAGTATCCGCGTACACTACGTGATTGCGACAGAGTTTTGATCCATATCAAAACCCCGTGGCAACCGATCAAATGAGACTAAATTGCTAGGTTTACAAAATTCAAATTAGTTTTCACAAAACTAATTATTATGGATTCCAAATATTGTATCACAATTCACAGATAGTTAGACGATATTAAACATTTCGATCGAATCAACAAACACCCAAAATTTTCCAGAAAAATCAACACTTGAGCACGGTTTAAAAAAATACCCAGAACATGCCACAGCACCTACGGACCAATCGTAGAAGGGTCGACCCATGCCTCACTCATAGGCCGCGGAACCACCGTAAACCCTAGGGTTTGCCCGCGGTTCCGCGGTCAAAGAGTCGAGTTTGGGTATCGTTCTTCTAGAGAGTCCATAGAATTACTTGCATGATTTTTGAATATTTTTATACCCAAAAATTCCAATTTTTAGAAAATTTCCAGAGAAGGGTGAAAGATGGGTTATTGATATTCGTTCGAACTTTTTAACGTCGTCTAAGTTATCCGAAACGATATTAAAATTACGACTACGAAACACTCAGAATTGCCTGTACAGAAAGATAACATCACATGCAATCTTAGTAAAAACAAACAATACCTGAAGCACCAAACTCCAGAGCCTGGAGCACCAAACAAAATCGAAGCCAAAACAACCCAAGAAAACAGGCCGGGCCGGTTTTTTAAGCTTTTCGTCGGGTCAAATCCGACGGGTTGGGTCTGTTTTTGTCTGGTGTTCATGTTACATCTCATGTAACATTATGCAACTATTTAAATAAAAATTAGAGGCTCTGAAAAATTCGACAGAAATTTGGGTTTTGTTTCGATTGTTTCGGAGTTGTTTCGGTTTCGTAATCCTACTAATATCGTCTAATTCTCTAGCTCGGCTCTGATACCACTGCTGGGATCCTTAGCACCCTCACTAGGTTTCGGAAGGCATCAACCATGCCATTTAAACAATTCTAAGGTGCTAAAGAATGCTAAAGAACCCTAACCAAGGATCTAATTAGAGGAATTAGGGTAAAGCAACATGTAATCAAACATTACACTAAGTGAATGAGGAATACAACCTTTGTAGACCGGTACTTCACTTTTAAAGCTCCGTGTAGTAGTCCCTTCGCTCCAAGTAGTGATCTCCCGGACTCAAGTTAGGCTCCACAAAACGAAATGAACAAGCTTGCTTGAAGTCTTCGAGGTCGAAAATGATCTACGTCGAGGAGACTCTAACTCAAGCTACCTCTTCACTAATCGGGAATTAGTGAAGCAAACAACCTAAACTAAATGGCCAATCTTGTGTAGGTTGATGAAGTAGGATTTTTGCTCACTTTAGAATATTTCCCCCCCCCCCCAATATTTCTTCACCTCAAGAAAAGCTAAAGAGCTTTTTTGAGATGAAGAAAAAGATGAAGCGTAGAATCAATTGAGTGAGAACAACAATCATGAGTGAGATAATATCTCATATTAACTCATGTAGAGACTTAACCATGACTTAAGATAAATGTTGGGTTAATAAATATCTACGGTAAGACAAAATTAGTGGACTAAGTCAATGGTTACTACAAGCTTCCAACCATGACTCATTTCCACCTAATTTTGTATTTACCTTAAATAATTAAACCCTTAATTATCTTAAGCATAGTGTGAGTCTCATACACCCATGTTAGATGTATCATCAAGCATGACACAAATAATATATATCACATATATATTAAATGTGCACAAGTGAGAAAAAAATCCTTAAGTGAGCTAATATTAGTTAATATATGTTAATATATCAAATATATAATTATACATTAAATTATTAAATCAACACTTGATTTAATAATCCGGCTATATCACATATAACCGACTAATATCATTTGTATCAATTTATCGAATCAACACTTGATTCAATAATCCGGCTATATCACATATAACCAACCGATATCACATATCGCGAGATTAGAATACGGTATCACATACGCGTATTAATCTCGGTCCCGTACATATCACATATGCGCTCTTATTTTGTTTCGCCTGAGCCAGGAAACCTCTGTGTAGGACTCTAAAGACTCGTTAATACGCCGGCAGTAGATGATAATCATACCAGTCGTCCACAAGCCGTCAGCGGTACTAGTTGGACGTAACGGCTATCCGGGTATTGAGCGATCAAAAGATCAACAAGCAAGCCTGCTCATACTCATGCGAATCCAATAAGTAACACTACTGTACAGTCCGGTTTCTTCGTCCGATATGTCGCATATCCAGCTTGGGGTGGTAAATGTCAGACCCCAATAGCCTGATAAGTCATGCCGATGTGAGGAACATAACGGTTCGAGAAACTACTGATAACACTTACCAGTAAATCTCAGCAATCCTGGCCAAGAATTTTCTGTTATGGCCAATCGAGTATAGCGCAACATCAACCCCCAATACTGGGAGAGACGAAATCCCCTCTTATCGCTCATTATCTCTATGTGACTCGGGACTGTATCCAAAAACCACCGTTTTGCACGTTCTCTTGAACGTGGTAAGATGGAAATCAAAGCACAATGGCAATCATACAAGACTCTATAACGATCTCGGGTCTACAGACTAATCTGTACCAGTGTCACCAGAAAACTGCTATCTGACGTAAAGTATAATATTATTTAGGAGTTCTCGGCGAGTGTTGTTCAGTGTACCCAGTCTCCACTGAGCATCCGTATATAATCTTTGATGTCAAACACCAATGGATGTGGGATCATCCATCGCCCATCATATGGGTCAAGAAATGTATACGCTAGTCTACTCTGGAATATCGATGTCCCGTCTCGATACTCCCACGACTAGGAACAATTGAAGGATGTACGTACGGATTACCCTGGCCCTACTAGTATGATCTGCATCATAATCCTAGTAGTCAAGCACTCATCCTAAGGGCTTTATCAACATATAACAGAGAGATAATTGTTGTACGTGTTAAGATAAAGAGTAACCAGATAGCATACTATCATGTCGAGCAAGAAAGTCCTCCCTATATATGTTCAAGCATCCACAATAATATACATCATATGTATAATAATGGCTTCTAGGGTATACATACAACTAACAGACTCTGCATGAAAGTCCTGTAGGAATTTCTTGGTCAAGAAATCAGGAAGGCAATTATTACTACCTTTAATATATTCGATATCAAAATCAAAAACTGCTAATTCAGTTTGCCATCTGGCAAAGATTTGCTTAGATGCTAAATTTTTAATATTTTTTTGTATAACAGTTTTAGCAGCGCTGCAATTAATTCTGAGCAAGAATTTCTGATTTAATAAGTCATCCTGAAATTTATAAATACATTTATGACATAAAGAATTTCTTTCTTAATTGTTGAATAATTCAACTGAGCTGAATTCCATTTTCCAGAGGTAAATATAATAAGTATTTTCTTGTTATTATTAGGGTATAATTGCTTAAGGATACCTCCATATCCAATATTAGAGCATCGGTTTCCATAACTTTTTGCCATGTAGGGTTTGCAATATGAAGGCATGGTAGGTTTTTAACCATTAGTTTAATTTTTTGTACAGCTTTTGTATGATCGGTTGTCTATGGAGAAGGATTTTTCTTAAGTCTTTTATATAAAATGGCTGCATCTATAGCTAAATTTTTATAATAATCTGCCACGTAATTTAGAGCACCTAAAAACTTCTGCAGTTGTTTTGTGTTCAGAATATTATCTGAGAATTTAGAAACAAATTCAATACTTCTGTCAATTGGTATTATAGTACCATTGTCAATGTTGTGTCCCAAGAATCTTATAACAGTCAGGGTAGAATCTACCCTAGAAAGGCTGATTAATAAATTGCAGGCACTTGCTATAGTAGAAACACCTACTATAATCAAGCCAGCTAGTAATACTAGCTATGTTCCAATCAAACCATCTGCAGATATATTGGGATTTAAATTATTCAAAGACAAAAATGTGCAAAGTGATTACAAACATGATTGTGTTCGAAATAACAATCATGACTATCTACCTTTTTGCCTCTTCCAGAATAAGAAACTTGTGCATGTATCCAATATTTAGAACAATTTAAATATGATACTATAAGTATTTTGATTTTTATATTTATACTCTTTTTTCTTTCTCAATTTATAATTTATAATATTTAGCAACCCATAAATGATAACATACTTACATATAAAAGGTATGATAGTATATGAATCCTATTTAATCAGCATTATATATAAATCCTAATTATTTGTTATAATTTAAATCCGACTAAATCATTTCTATTTCTAAATATATTAATTATAGAAGGAGATTTTTTTGGTAGGGTTGAATGTTGATCTTTGACTAGCTCATTATATTCAAAATTTAAAGTAAGACAAATATATATACGTGTTGTTGACATTTCAAAAGATTGCAATTGATTTTTGCTATGCAATCTTACAATGAGACACAAATATACTAGGCCCTTCTAAGAAATTTTTTCTATCTCCGTCTTCGGTGTTATCAGCCGATATGTTGACCCTATATTAAATAGGAATTATCAATCTTTCATGATTTTGATACTTACGAATACATGATATCTAAAACCTTGCAACATGGAATCAAAGCACCACTAGAAAGTTCTATAAACATAAAAAGTAATTATTTCCTTATTATAGTGTCTTGCACATGAGTTCATGTGCCCCCTCATCAATGGAGAAAGGTGGTGTTCTATTTTGTGATATAATTGCGGTCACCTCAGTGGCGGAGCCGGAATTTTTTTCTATGGGAGCCAAAACTTATTAGACAAATTTTGAGTTATATTTAGTATAAACATGCACAATTCTAAAATATCAAATGAAAATCGATTGTAGAAGAAAAATAACAATTAAATCGTCATAGCATCCATAAAACCTTTGATAAATTTGTACAAACTAAAATAATGAATGTACCACATATACACCACCAGTTTGTAAAGTTGCATTTTTTTACTTTTTTGTTGAGCAGAACTCATATTGTACCGAAAATTTTTCCGATTATTTTTTCTAACTATCATTTTAAAGTCATCATCCATCCTATTGCAATTCTTATTTTAAGAATATTAATAGTAGAAAAGGCTTGCTCATGATTGAGATAGTTAAAATAAAATAGAATAAATCAATTGTATCATATTTTTAAATGGAAAAGAACTAGAAACCTTGTCAAAAGTGGAAAAGCTGGTTAAAGCATTCATCCATCATAAATGATGGAGCCCATCTAAATAAAGTAGTAAAGAGGCTTAAAAGCTTTTCTTCATCCACAAAGTATAGACCATGAGGGTGAAATTAATGTAGGACTTTGAGTGATTTTTTACCTGAACTGGCATGTAAGTCTAACCCACGCACACAACACACCCACGCACACATCACACACAAGCACACAGGGGACCCATGGATTTGCTTTGAAAGCGTTAAATTGTGGCCACTTCTAACCAACGGACTGGAAGTACAAAGATTATATGTATGGAGAGGTATAAAGTAAAATTGGCAAATTCTTTGGGGGAGCCTGAACTCTCCCCGGCACCCCCCTGCACCCCCGTCCTCTGCCTCTGGTCATCTACTCATAAGCTTATGCTTTTAGGTGAGGTGGTTAACAACAGGTACAAATTCACTAAACAAGTATTTCATTTAAACTATGATACAGGAAAAGTTACAACTGTACAAGGTAATAAACAATAAACATCTCTAGAAAATTGACTCCGTAAAGAGTACTCAAAACTTCGGTATTGAGAAGGTCTATAACAAGCTCGGTCGTCAATTCTAAGATGCTGAAGACGTTTCATAATGCTGGGTTAAATTGTTGTCCGTTTTTTCACATTTTGATAAGATACTTTTAATTTTCATCTTTGGCCTATTGAATTATGTTACTCCTTGTTTTAGGAATGGGGCTGTGCTGAAGCAGGTAACATATTAAAGAAATATTCAGTACCAGATTGGCCATTGCTTGCCACTTACTTGATCAGTGAAGCAAGTCTCATGAAGTCTTCAAGATGGAGCAACTATATATCAGCCTTGCCGAGACAACCTTACTCACTTTTATACTGGTAAACAAACAATTATATATTTGTCTCTAGTTTTGAAATAAAAGTAGAATGCTGAATAACCCCATTAAGGGTCTGCTCTCAGATTTTTTTCTCTTCAGTCTTTATGTATTGTTGCAGGACTCGTGCCGAGCTAGACCAGTATTTGATAGCTTCACAGATAAGAGAAAGGGCAATTGAAAGGATCACTGATGTAACCGGAACGTAATCATTGCACTTGCTGAATTTCTTTCTTTCTTGTAATTCTAGTACTTTTAATGCATTTGTTTGGTATTTTTCATATTTGGCTAAATTACACTCAACCATCATTGTTTTTCATTAAACTGCCTTAAAGTTTACTTACAGTAAGCTCCCTTAAAGTGCTATATTCAGAGGTACTTAATTGCAACGTTCCCTTAAAATCAATGTTTAATAGAGTTTACCGTAATAAAAAAATTAAGGAGTTTAGCAAAGAACAACAATGGTAAGGGTAATTTAGTGTAATTTACCCTTTCATATCTCATCCGCAATAAGTTGGATGGAGCTCTATAGTTCCCTTGAGGATTATGATAAAAGCTTATTAATGTTTGGTTTGCATGTAGCTACAATGACTTGAAGACAAGAATTTTCTCCAAGCACCCAGATTTGTTTCCTGAAGAGGTACTTTTGAAAACTCCTCCATATTTCAGTTGTGGATTACTAGGTTGTTTTCTTCATGCTTGATCTAAACCATATTTGTAATAGATTCTTCATTTTACTACTACCATTATTTGCTTTACTTGAGTGATATGACAAAAAGAATCATATGCTATTAATCCTATGTAAATTACCAAAACTTGGCATGAAGCTTTTTTTATTTGACATCAGGATTTGTTTATTTCATCTACACTTGTAATCTTCCATTTGAATCCTTTTGATCGAAATTTCATGCTTTCTTTCAAAAGGTTGTGCAGACTCTGAGATGAAGTGTATGCACTAACAGCAACCGGTATTAATTTTCAGGTATTTAACATGGAAACATTCAGATGGTCATTTGGCATTCTCTTCTCTCGTCTGGTAAGTAAATAACACATGTCATATTCGCTATGAGATAATCCCTTTTTTTCTTTGTAGTATGATCTCAGATAGATCTTCTGACTAGTCTATTGCCAGCGAAAATAATAAAAAGTATAGAATACAGTTTGATTGATTATAAAAAATTTTGACATGCAGGTTCGTTTGCCATCGATGGATGGAAAAGTGGCTTTAGTTCCCTGGGCTGACATGCTTAACCATAGTTCTGAGGTACTTTATTTATTAGTTTTTTTTATCTTTAGAGAAGTCAAGGGCCAAAGCCCTAACTTTCCAACTCAAGAAACGAACACTGCCATTTTTCTTATATCAAATAATGAGAAGAAAGGCAGTCATAGACTTCTAGAAATTAATTGCTCATGAATAAGATACAAAGAAACAATGCCACAAGTTGGGAATTACATCCAAAACAATACATTATTTAATTCCATGATGATGTCTTGTTTCGTTTTTTTGATCATTTTGTTGTAGGTTGAATTTCACTTTTCTTTTTTTTCTTCTTCTTTTTGACTCAAGAGCTGGGCATCAAGCACCCATCTCATTCATTTATAACAAAAGATAAGATTAAGAAACAAAATATCATAATGCATATATAACAAAAGATAAGATTTAGAATCAAAACTTCAAAAATGATCAAAACAGAAAAAGTAGTAATAAATCAATTGATGAACCGTTTGGTCCCGACGGGGCTCGAACCCGTGACGTTTGGCTCATAAGAGCAACGCTCTAACCAACTGAGCTACGGGACCATACATTTTATTATCATTAGTTATTGCTTATGTTGAATTATGTTCTAGTCATAACTTTGATTTTCATTGTCGATTTGGTTCCTTTTTAGACTTGGCACATTTCTGAGAACATGATTCACTTTGCGATCAATAATTTCTAAGAGAATCTTGTCTCTTGAGATAAGGCTGTTAACATCCTTATTCCATCGTGACAAGTTTAATTGTGTGTGTGTGTGTATGTGTGTTCCAGGTGGAGACATTTTTGGATTATGACAAGTCATCAATGGGAGTGGTTTTTACAACTGACAGGCCTTATCAACCAGGTGAGCAGGTAAATTACTGTTAATTTACGCGCTATGGGGCATATTGATTATTAGCGACAAACATAAAAACTGACCCAAGTGTGAAGTTTATCGGGAACATACAGAAAAATTATGGTTTTGCATTTATGTACTTTATGCAAGCGAAACAAATACATTATTACATGCTATTCATGACACAGAATACTAACTTGTGGGACAAAATATTCTCTTAAGAAATCTTCATATTTCTTATTATATTCCTTTTGCTATACAATATCTGAATGTTGAGTCAAATTACTTCTTTCTGACTTCTCGCATTTCCTTTTATTCAGGTATTCATCTCCTATGGTAAGAAATCAAATGGAGAGCTATTGCTTTCATACGGTTTTGTTCCGAAAGAGGGCACAAACCCAAATGATTCGGTTCAGTTGTCTTTGTCTCTTGATAAATCTGACGAATGCTATCAAGTGAAACTGAAAGCCTTACAAAAGCATGGGTTGGCATCGTAAGTACTAAATTATCTTGCAGTTTGAGCTATTATATCTGGAGCTGAGTTTAAAAAACCGTATATACATTGTTAGCAGATTTGTATTGCATGCTAATTTATCTGATTTATCATCGTCATCATAGTTGTTTGTTTTTATGTGAATAGCATATCTACCTAATAGTTTGTGGTCTTTCATAAAATTGTCTTTGAGGTATTAAATTTACTATAATTTGACTTTGGTTCACAATTAACTTGGCCAGGCCTCAAAGGTTTCCGTTGCAGATCACTGGCTGGTCATTGGAAATGATGGCATATGCTTACCTTATTGTCAGCCCCCCAGAAATGAGTCGAAGATTCGATGAGGTTTGAGGGTTTGATACATTTATGAATGTTTTTTGGTATCTTACCACATATTTTTTCTTCCTTTCCCCCCCTGAATTGAAAATTATAACTAGAAGCAATTCAATTAGGAATTTAGATATCCGTGGTGCCCAAATGATTGAGATTGTTTTCACATAATCTGTTCTTAGACAAGTGGCTTGTTATGTTTTTGCAAATTTATGTCGGATGCACAAGAAAATAGCTTATTTATGTCATGACGTGAGATGCATTTGGAGCAAAATTTAAAGAAAAGAAAAATAAGCCTTGCTGCTTCTCAAGGGAACTTCATCCTCAAAATTTAACATCTTATATATGATGATAAATCACAGAACACAAACTTCATACTCCCATGATTTCTCGAACACTGAGTGTGATACACGATAATATGGCAGTTTTTATCATAATTTTATTTCCAGATCCTTGAGATGAAAATTTCATATTTGTATCTAATTAAGATTTTCTCTTGCCAATTTCCTTCGACTACAGTTGGCTGCTGCTGCGGCAAGTAAAAGTAAATCTGGGTTAAATTATCCTGAATTAGAAGAGCAGGCTTTACAGTTCATCTCAGATTGCTGTGAATCAAGCATATCGAAGTACACTAAATTCTTAGAGGTATTGAGTTTTCTTTTTCAATACAAGATGTTGTTTACTGCATGCAGTTAGAAAACTTCATTGTTTTTTTTTACCTTTCCCCTAATTCTTTCGAAAGTTTATATTGTTCTGTGATGTTTCAATGTATTTTCAGGGCAGTAACTCTGCTGATCCGATTACCACCAACGCGAAGCAAGTCAATCGGAAATTGCTGTTGAAACAGCTTGCGACAGACTTGTGCACCAGTGAACGAAGGATTTTATTCCGTTCACAATATGTAAGTATTTATGCTTGCAAAACTATAACCCTTAAGATGTATGGTGTAAAAGAAGTTTTCTTCAGATTTAACAGTGTACAGCTTATCAATTATGCGTACTCTAATGATAATAAAGACAGGAGTTGAAGTGCAAACTGTTCATAGATTATCATTTACTCGAAAGCTCTTAGTATCAGTGCCGCGGTTCTCAATCGCGTTACTAATACTTTAACGCAATGCAGATATTGCGAAGGAGGTTGAGGGACATGAGGAAAGGCGAACTACGAGCTCTAACTATCTTCAATGGATTCAGGAAACTGTTCAAATAGCCGTCGATTTTGCCCATGCCCACTATCCTAAATTTTGTACCCTTAGCTAAGACCTACTTACATTTATTAAAGTGAAGTTTTATGTATATCGGCATATCCTAATGCTGCTAGTTTCATTGTACTGTTTGTGACGAACATGTCAAATGTAACTCCCCGTCATTCTCCGATTCCAGAATCTTTTAAAGAAATTCTTCCAATGTATAAAGCTTGCAAGCTATTCAAAGCAATAATATATGGACTTTTATGGTATGTGCGAAATGATTTGCTACGTTATAAAAATCTGTAAATCTGTAAGAAACATCGCAGGAGAAAATTCAATACAATTTCAATCCAGGTGAATCCGAACAGATGCAAAATGCAAGCAAAATTCACAACCTCACAGCTTTTAAGCATGATGACTAAAAAACTACATATCATCAAAACAGCTCTAATGATTTTTGAACACATAAAAACAAGGAAAATCTTGCCTGATAAACAAGCTTACCGATAATTTTTCTGCAGTACATGTATTATTGGAAACCAACTCTTATTGTCAACATCTTAAAGATATCGAAAAGTTATTTCTACATGTAACACATGAACCCCTGTACGAGGCAATCATTTAAACCTATGGGAATCATGAGTGTGCCAATCTCTGAACACACCCCAGCTCATGCTGAAGTATTGCTTCCATCCGAAGATAGAAGAACCTTGTACAAGTCTGGGCGCCGATCTCTAAACACACCCCAACTGTGCCTCTGAGACTTGAGCTTATCGTGGTTGAACTCAGCGGTCAAGCTCTCTTCGTCTTTATCGCTAGCGAGAGCCACTATTTCTCCTTTCGGTCCTGTTATAGAAAAGAACAGACATTATCACTACACTAATATCGAGGCCGAACTCTAGTTGTTTCAGAATCCCACAAAAAATTACATTCCAAAATTGTTCCAACAAAAAAAATTCAGCTGCTCCAATCGACTAAATATGTAGGCGAATGGGAAATTGTAGGCGTATTTTCAAGATAATTGATATAAAAGAGCGAGAGAAATTTGTACCTGCTATAAACGAAGTCCCATAAAATGTTATTATGCTATCACCATGTCCTGTTCTAATCGTCTCCTTCCCGAATCGATTAGACACAACAAGAGGAACCTGCATCAATCATCTTCGTAAATCAGGAGTAGCCAAGCAAGCGACCTCGCTTGTTCTTCGAAGCTAGAGCTATGCTTAGAACTAGAAGGTAGTGGAATTACCAAGTTGGCTCCGGCATGGCCTTGCATTACTCTTTTCCAATGTTCTCTCGAGTCCAGTCCATCATCTTGTGGTTCAGATCCTATAGCAGCCGGGTAAAGCAAAATTTCGGTACCTTGAAGGGCCATAGCCCGTGCAGCCTCAGGGAACCACTGATCCCAGCAAATCGCTGTCATATGAGGAAGCAGATCTTAGATCAACTCCAACTTTCAATGTAATTGTAGTAAGCCGCCGCTTGAAATTATTTTTTCTCAAAGTATAATCCATGTTCCTTGCCAGAATAGAAAGCAGAGATCTTATTATAATTTCATATTAGAATGTTATGTAGCCTATTTCTCGGGTTCATCTAGAACCAACTGTAAATAGCAATTTTCACCTGATTGTTGACTAGCCCATGTGCTAATAAGTGTTAGACGAGATATACATGAAGGGTGTTATATTCAATTAGTTTTGGTTCTTCTATAACAATAGAAGAGTTTACTTGCCAACTCCAATTTTGGCGAACTTGGTAGCAAAAACCTGCCATTAGATTCAGCAACAGTTCAATCAGCTTTGGTATCACCAAACCAAATTTAATTTACGACCCTTACGAAATAAAACAAATCAGACCTTGAAACCACTGTCGCCAGGGTTAAAATAGAACTTCTCTTGATATCCTGATTACAGAACAGTCACAAATTAAACATGAAACATAATTTACTATATGATAATCAAGCCGAAGATCGTAATTGTGCATGCCTGGCCCGTCTGGAATATGCGATTTCCTGTAGAGACCAAGATCAGTTCCATCGGCATCAATAATGGCTATGGAGTTGTAATGAGCATTATTTGCTTCTTCAAAGAAACTCACTGGTATTACTACACCCAACTCCTTTGCAAGTTTCTGCATCCTGAATATGTAAATTCTAAGTATAGGAGTACTTAACAAAGTTATCACAAAGCGAATAATTTTTTTCTTCTTATTGTTACATCAATACCGAAAAAAATAAGCTATAAGCCTAGTATACCATCCGATTACGAACCTTAAAATTGTAGGGTGTCCTTCGTAAGGCTTAGCATATCAGAAGAAATCCTCTCTTTGATCTTGGCAGAAGTAATAGCTTTCAAACAGTTCCTAAAACACATAACAAGTCAAAAAATGAAGCACAAGGTTGATTTCATCAAAAAGACAGTAACGTATGTCAACGGCTAAGATTAACATAAAATGGTGGTTCAGATAGAAGTAGGATCGCAAATTAAAGGCTAAGAATGACGTAGGATAAACTAAGTTAAGGATTTATAGTTATTAGTTCTATTAAGTAGCTCATCATCCATATTTACAAAGTGCACCTGAACAAGAATGATGTTTGCACCCTTTTTATGCGCAGCTCGAACCAACCTGCATGTATGAAAACTAGTTAAGCCGAGAGAATATGAATAATGAAAACAAAGCATGTGTTAAAATTCTGATTCGTGCAAACAAGAGATTCTTGCACGCCGTACATTATGCAATTATAGAGGATACCGTAAGCATTGTCCATCAGATACCCGTTCAACAATGTTTCTCGAGAAGAGGTCGATGCATAGAAAATTAGAAATATACTCATACAGTCCAATCTCTTCCTCGTTTGGATGCAGCAAGCATTGTTGCGGTTTCAAGGTCATTGTGATAACTTGAAAAAAGTGTCCATGTTTTCCTTGTCTAAAAATTTTGTACCGAAGATTATGTTGGGGATCCTGATCCTCTCATCATCATCAATCACGGACACAAGATAGCACAATAACATCAAGAAGAAGAACACAAGGACTCCGCATTTATTGCGGTTCAACCAAATCCGACCTACATCCGCACAACAGTCATCTCCAATTGGATTCCACTCTCAAAGAAATAACATACAAGAGACTCCTCGTTCTCATATCTCATCATATCTCTCTCATCTCCCTCTCTCGTTCCATCCACACAAACCTAAATATGAGATTACATCTTGTTGGCCTTAAAGCCCCATTCCTCACAGCCCTAACAGATTATTGACATCAAAGTGATATCAAATTGATACAAGATACAGCCCTAACGGATTATTGACATCAAATTGATAGATAATTGGAAATGTTTGTCAAATGTTTTGATCAAGCTTTGTTCCATGACTAAACCCATTTTGAATATAAATATCTTTTGGGCCACTCCTGCTATCAGATATCAGAAAACCAAAGCTTCAAAGTTCTATACTTTAGCTAAAAATGGAAAATTGCATTAAAAAAAATAATCCAGTTATCCTCTGCTAACCTCATAGGGTGAACAATCATAAAATTTACTAATCTACTGATTACCCATTATAAAAGCTCCCACCTTTCACTGATTTCTCATTAAAAAACACAGATTTGGTGAGTACCCATTTGGTCAATTTCTCTAAATAGCATCAAAATCCAAAAAAAAAATTATCAAAGGAAATTGAAAAGATGCACCTTCAGCAGTATCAACATTTTGAGGAGGGAGTCAGAGCAAACAAACTGGAGAGCAGCAACCACCACTTTCCTTTCTCCCTCCATCGCCTTCTCTCTCTCTCTCTCTCTCTCTCTTCAAGGCTTCAAGCTGCCAAAAGTCCTTCTTTTCTTTGGTATTTATCAGTAGCTTTTGCTAAAGATGTGGTTCTTTTCAAGCTTTGGGCCTTATATGTTCTCCAATGAAGCCCAAACAAGGGGAAATAAATTGTATTTTAAAAAAATTATTATTGAAATAAATTGTATTAAAAGAATAGATATTTGATTTCTTACCATGCATCGACACCATGCAGCTTGATCTATGAGCTCTACCATGATGCATCAATTTTGACCAATAAATAAATTAAATACTTCAATATAAAAGACGCGTCTAATAAAGAAACGGGTGCTGATTTTTGTATATATCTGTGAGATACATAATACAGATGACCAATCTTCGAATCGACTATGCTAAAAGCCATCGATATTCATAATTTGGAGTCATTTATTTCTTACATCCAAATTGAATAATGCAATAAAAATTGATCCGGCTAATTTCATATAAAAACATACACTCATGGTTCTTCCCTTTGCAACTAAAATAAAATATTTTTAGCACATTCATTTATGCCATCTCATGCATGCATCTAAATGGGAAAAAATACAGACATGGCTCTAGGGTTTGGGATGAAGAGGAAGAAAGCCCTAAGGATTTAGTGCATGACAGAGAGAGCAGAGAGCACAGTCTCAGCAACGGCGAACTCAACGTTTTCGACGATGTCGAGCTGTGCTCTCTCTCTTCTGTCATCGATCGCTCATCTCTTCAAAGCGATTCCTTCTCTATCATATATCATATATAACAGCATTTAATATAGAAAAAAAAACTTATAAAATCATGATGGAGTTAATCATGTCCTCGTTGCCATTTTGCATGTGTAGAATTAATTAAACTTCATAATAACTAATTGACTATGATCTTTTGGCATAAAGTTACATATATTTTCAACATGATTATTTATACTATATTTAATAAATTATTCACAGATATCCAATGAACAAATCTTTGATAACAAGGCAAAAAAATAAAAAATATTACCATCTCAATTGTTTGTTGCAAATCTCAAAGAAAAAAATCTTCATCACAAAACTTCAAATAAAAATTATTGAACAGAGGGAAACAATCAAAAAAGGAGAAATAAAATGGAGATTGAACAACAAAAATGAATCGAAATGAAAAGTTGAAGTGGGTGTTCCCCACATAAATAGTCGAAGGCATATGAAGAAACCCTATAACTCAAAGACATGACCGGCTACAGCCGGTGAAGCGGTCCTCTATTACAATTATTGATTTTTCTTTTTTTTGGAATTTTTAGGGCAGTTACCATAAATTAATTGATTCCATCAAAATTAGAAATGTAAAGTTTGCAGGCAACAATTAATGACGTTCCCAAAAAAGGCAGCAAAAAAGTCCTACGTAACGTCTGGGTGTTGTTTTTGGCAACCTGCACTTTTTGTATATAAATAATAAATTACAAGCTGCAGTTGGATTAAAATGGGGGAAAATGTGTTAATGGTGGTGGTGACTGGCGATAGCAGGTCGGAGAGCACGAGGTGGGGTCGCATCATCATCATCTTCATTGAGAATGTGACTCTTCTGTTTCATCCTTTTCACTTTGAGCCCATGGCTTAAATGTGACGGTATGTTTTGCATTAATTATAAATCGTCGCCGTGAAGTAACACTCCAGTAAAAACTTTGATAAAGTTATATATCTGATTGTTCGGTCTGACATCAACCTCTCTCAGGATATGCGTCAGATTCCCGACTCAGAAAGCTGTGACGAGAGAAGCGCTTTGTCGTAGTCCTGAATGATCAGTTGGCATCCTTCAAATTGTTATAGATTATGGAGTATAGAGAAGTCGATATATTGTTATATGGAATTATATCTAATTCTAAGAACCAAATACAGACAAAGAACAAAATTGCACATATGCCATAAAGATTCCGAAGTTTAAAATTTCTCAAAATTTGTTGACCTCAAATATCATAAAATTTTAATCACCTAAAAGTTTGTCCAACTGATTTTAAAACAAGCAATACATTCTTTCTTCATCCCATTTCCTTATCCAAATAATCGAAAATTTTTACCGTTTGATTACGAGTTTTGGCATGTGACGATTTTCTTTTATGCTTATAAGTTTCTAGCTCAATGAGCATGCAATCCCACTATTCGATATTTTATGCGCTCATACGGTTGATCTGCATAGAGCCAAAAACTGTGACTTAGAAGGAGATTTACCGGAAAATCAATCTTCAACTCTAAATCCTTGGAAAGGGGAAAATAATATTTAAGAAACTACTGAGTACAAAGGTAAAAGATCTAAACAGACAAGGAGGAACCGATCAAAGTCGCCACACACAGAATGCGGGTCTAAAGGGATTGTTCTTCGCGATGTTGCGATGTTATGTCGGATACTTCAAAGCCGAAATAATAAACCAATGCGAGCCCATTGTAATCCATATCCTATCTCCCATCTAGGGCCCAATGGGCCATTTACACCGAAAGTGGGCCATTTAAACCCCAAGCCCCTATATTTCTCGCGCGAAATTTCCCATTTTTTCCCAATCAATCGAAACCGCCATGACTTCAAATCTTCAAGCTTTCTCAAGCCCTAACCCTAACCCTAATGGCGACAACAAGATGAAGAAGCAATCGATCGATCTCGGCAACGGCAGCGAAGTGATCTACGTCCCTCGATTCGTGGCCTCGGATCAAGCGTGGGAGTGGTTCCGATATCTCGACGAGGAAATCCCTTGGACGAGGCCTTCGATTCTCGTCTTCGGGAGGTCTTGCCTCCAGGTTCGGCTAAATTTCCCTCCTTTCTTAGAGATGTGAGCTAAAGTTGTCGCTTTTGTATCATATTTCCATAAAATTTTCATAAGCAATCGTTTTTTTTAGAGATCTTTTAATTTTATAGGGAATTTGAGAAATATACTGTTATCAAGATGGTGTCTTTTGAGACTATTTACCCCCTAATGTTGTAATTTTGATGCATTTCTTAAGGATTTTTAGTTGGTTTCATCAAATATAAGAAGCAGGAATTGTTGGTTAAAAGCTTTATCACAGGTAGTGATATTTGACAACCTGAAACTGTAGATTACAGAAGTTCCAATTGAAAATTGCTGAAGATTACTTCGCTAACAACTTGAAAGGGAGGCCTTTTTTAAGCTGGAGGAACTTGATATCTTGCATCAACAATTCACTAGAATCTCCCAATTCCACAAGCTCAGTCATTAGGTTTCCTGTATTATCAAAATGCCGTATATTTAAGGAACCAAAGAAGCCCGAATCTTGTAATTGAAGGGAGGTTTAGGAAGCTCGTAGTGCAGTTTGTCACATTTTGTAACAATTGTGATATAGGCAGAGAAGATAATCCAAACAACCTCTAAGAGAAACACAGAACTATCATGTACTAATAGCAAACTAAACGGCAATGCTTAACAAGCTTGCTTTTACAAAAGGCGCACAAGGTTGAAGATGTATCTTCATAGAAACCTGTAAAATATGTCTGGGATAATAATAGAAAGAGAACATGCTATGGGAAACTATTTGATGATATTTATATGACATTATATTTTCTTCATTCTCATTTATTATAGCGAGTTTCACAGTAATACAAGTAAATTTGTAGACATTCCCAAACCAGGTTCATATAGCGAACCTTAATATAGATGGAATTGGCATGTTATCATGTTTATTTCACTGTTGCGAAACAAAGGCCAAATAATCAGCGCTTAAATATTTTTTGGCCAGCAACCGTTTCTAATAGTATTATAGGAGAGAATGACTGCATAATTGGCTCTATGCAAGATACATGGACGAATGAACATTTAATAACACGGGTATACAATATCTATAACCTACCTATATCCAAAACCCAATGCAGAAACTCAATATTTACTTAATAAAGGACAACTTTCTCCTTTTTCTCCCCATAAACATATTTCCTTCCTTTTACCCCTGTTTTTTCGGATTTATCTGTAGAAATATAGATAAAAGTCTATTTATGCGTCATTGCGCATAATCCGATTATCCAGTATCCGATCAACCGAATAGAGAACGAAACATGCATAACAACAGTTTGTTTTACCATGTCTTTCTTTCTTTTTTTTAAAAAAGAGATTGCTTCTAACTCCGAACAGATTTCAATTGTTTAAGTACCAATCCTTCTCTGCAGCCAAGAGACACTTGCTATGTTGCAAGTGAAGGGCTTTCGGATTTAGAATACAGCGGATATCAACCACATGCTCACTCCTGGGACGACTTCCCTCACCTTAAAGACATCTTGGCTGCAGTAAGAAGTTGTATTTGTTGTGGCTTTCAATTTAGATCTATCATTCATCGTTAATATCAATATCATAATCTTGCTTATTGTTAGGTTCATGAAGCACTTCCAGGAAGTAAATTTAATAGCCTTCTTTTGAATCGGTACAAGAGTGGCTCAGACTATGTTTCATGGCATTCCGACGACGAAAAATTGTATGGACCCACTCCAGAAATTGCATCAGTCTCTTTTGGGTGTGAACGAGAATTCCAGTTAAGGAAGAAGCCCACCAAAACACCTCAAGGTATAAAATAAAAGGGTTAATTGCACAAAACATCCTGTAGTTTTCCCTGTGTAGCATTTATAATCCCTTAAAACGATTTCCTAGCGTAAACATCCCTCTGCTATCATCCAAAACCTGTCAAAGCACTCAATTTCAACTCTAAACTACTCAAATGATTAATCTTGAGTACTTTTTAGGGTTTTGGTTGATGGACGAAGGGGATGTAATGGCTGATAAATCACTTGAGAGGTATAAGTGCTATACGCTGCAAGTTCTTTTTTAAAGAAAAACCTAAAATAAAATGGAATATGTTCAACAAAAAGACTCAAATTTAAAAAGCGCCGGTATCTTTCCTGATCCTAATTGACTATAAACCTTTTATCTACTTTCTCATGGAGCTCTCTTTGTGATTACAGCCACTATAAGTGCGGAAAATTCAGTGGCAAAGCGGCAAAAGAAAAGCCATCCAGACCAGCATAATTTTATTCTAAAACATGGATCTTTGTTGGTGATGAAAGGCTACACGCAGCGAGATTGGGTACACTCTATACCAAAGCGAGCAAAAGCTAGTTCTGTTAGAATCAATCTCACTTTCAGGCATGTAATGATGTGATAAACCCCATCAAGTAAGAAGTAAGGTATTTAATTTTTCTTCTATCAATTTATTTTACCCCATACATTTGAGCTAAACTAATGTATGTGATTTCACGTCCTTCTAGGAATTTATATGAAAGCATTACTTAGATTCTTCCTGTCTGCCTTCGCCACCCTTTGCCTCGTTGAGTAACAATCCTAAGAGCCTCTCGTAAGTTCCGATTGCGACCTCAAGCATGTCAATGGCCTTTCTCCTATCTTTTACAACAACACCCAACCACTCCTCCATTTCTCCCGCATCTCTAACCTGCCTACTAAGCTCTCTCTCACAAAATCCTCGAGCACTTATTCTGTCATCTCCGTCTTTGATCCGACCATTATCAAACCTGTTAGCCACCAAGATATCACTAATCGAGCCACCCCCTTCCTGCCTCAAAACCCTAACAATGGATCCATTCTCCACGTCCCAAACCCTAATTATCCCCTCCTCAGAAGCCGATAGCAGGTTCCCGTTCTCGTTCACCATGGCCACTGCCACCACCGCCCCCGTGTCTTCTGGGCCCCACGCCGCCACCTCAGCTCTCTGCCTTCTCTGATTATATTTCATTGGTATAACATACACATGCCCGTCCGCTCCCCCGCAATATCCCACCGAGGTAGTTGGGTCCACCGTAACACACCACATCGGGCACGGGAATCGAATTGTTCGGAGTTGAGCACCATCAGCAACACTCCAAATCTTACATGTGCCATCAAGCGAGCTAGAAACTATACTAGAACTGCCCCCAAAAGAAATACACGTGACTGCTGAACTGTGTGCCGCAAAACGATAAAGAAGCAGCTCATCCGACGAAACATCCAACAAGCGAAGAATCGGAAATATTATGATTTCGCCATCGTCGCCTCCCGAAACCAGCAAGGCACCATCATCAACCGCGAAGCAAGAGACGGTTCCGCGATGTGCCTGAAACGAACGGTACAGATCGCCGGAAGGGAGGGCGAATACGTAAACCACGCCAGACAACCCGCCCGAGAAAAGATACGATCCGTCAGGGGTTGATACGAGCGGTGCTACGGGTTCGGGAACACGGATACATTGGAAGGGGGCAGAGCCCCACCAATTGAAGAGGTGGATGAAGCCGGAGGACGCGGTGTTTGGCGAGACGTGGGAGGCGGCGATTAGCCCTTTCCCGGCAAGGGTGAGGCCCTGGCGAGGGGAGATGCTCCCGGAGAATCGAGCAAGGGTGGCGAAGTTTCCAGTGTTGTAGGCTGTGATTGGTGAATCAGTGGAGCTTGTGAGGAGAATTTCTTGTGATGCCATTGTTTCTTTAAATTTGTAGGTAGGGGGATTCAGAGGAGTGTGGGGAGATAAATAGAATTGGGAGGATAACTAACTGGGCATCATTATTAGGGTTGGTAGATAGAAACAAAATCTGTTATTGTGAAGGTCTGAATAATGTGAATCTCTCTTTCTATTTTCCCCCCTTAACTGTAATGGGAACTTTTGTTCTCTCTGAAGCTTTGCTTGCAGCTTGTGTCCTTTTGTTAGTTAATGGAAAGAATGCGTAAGAGGCACGCCCAAAGAACAGCAGTTTTGAGTCTCAATTTCTGTTTTTGAAAAGTTCAGGACTTTATTTTGGCGTTGTATCTGCTCTGAGGTAAGAATAGTATTCTGGGTAAATTTTATAAACCTCCCTCGAACTTTCAGGGTTTTGGTGATGCCATCATTAAACTTTAAAAATGTTATGATCCCCTTTGAAACTAGCAATAATGTTATGACATTTTTGGAGAAAATATCCTTGGAGGGTTTATGGAATTTTTTAAGTTCAATGGTGCTATCTTACCCTTGAGATTTTGTTCCTCGCAGTTATGAGTTTTGATAATTTTTTCTTCCAAGAAAAGGATTGATGGGTCGAGCTAAAAAATTTCAGTACAGAAAAGCAAAGGTTGTGTGTCAAATAAATGATTATCGACTCTCATTATCGCATATACACGAGCTATCACAAATCTGGCAATAATCAATTTCAAGCCATTAATTATCAAGCTGGACAAGGACAAACAGTTATTAGACAATTTCTGGTTTGAATAAAAATGAAACCACAGTAGCTTGTTGCACAGTAATATTAATCTACATCATAACCTTAATCAATCCAATCCCAATCATTAACTAGCAAATTACAACCCATGGCAAAATACATTCTAAAATCACTGGCTACCCAAGAATCATGAACATTATCAATCAGATGCATGTTACTGTTCTGGTGATGAAGATCAATGAGAACAACATTTTTGGCTCGTGCCACAAAATATCGAATCTGTAGATAAACACTTGATCTCTGTACATTCAGGCTCGTGGTATAATTTTACATGAGCATCATCAGTGACATGGTCGGATCTGGTGATTATTCCCTCAATGATTTCTCCAATGGCGGTACTGATTTTGCTTTATTGTTCTGTTCGGCTTCAGGTAGCACCTCTTTCTTCTCTTCTTGTTCAGCTGAAGAGGATCCAGAAATGGAATGACAGTTAAAATCGTATAGTTCAGAATGGTGTATGCACTTCTAATGATAAGTAACACTTATTTTTGCACTTCTAATGATAACACTTATTTTTGCCCTTCTAAATGCCATAAATAAATGTACTCGATATACAATTTGAACTAGTTCAGCTTATGTCTTGGAACATCTACAAATCTGATAATAAAACTTCTAAATGAACAATAATATTTCGCAAATCATATTGAAGCAGAAATACATGCAAATATCAACAAGAAGAAGCCTTTGTCCCAAAATTTAGGGTCGGCTAGATGAATTCGTTTCTTCTAATTCCCACTGTTAAATTAATAATTAACATATTGTTTTTTATTGTCTCTACCCATGTTCATTTAAGTCTACCCCTTCCTTCTCCTACATGCAAACATCCGCATACTTCTTAAATCATAGCCTAAGGAAAAGGACTAAATCTTCATGGACTCTTAAATATGACAACATTTGCCTCAAATGTGGCCGATGCCTATTGATCTTCATAGACTCTTCCAAAATAAAAAAAATGAATTTCTGAAACATCGACACACCATCTCTTTCTTCTCTGATTTCCAATGGCTTTTGCCTATTGATCTATGGTTGTTAAATATTCTATTGTCAAAAAACTAATAATTTTGCAACTATTCAATGAAAGATCATAAAGTATCCAAATAGAAAAGAATGAGGGGTGATGGAAGAGATGACGTTCGCCATTGGGGTACCAACCTTGCCAACAAAGCCATGCCCTTTTCCCTAGCACAACACCTCATTTTTTTTCCTATTCCTTCCTTGAATCCTCAGCTCTCCTATGCAGAGGTCCTCAAAGATCCTTTTCGCCCTCACAACTCTTTTTCTAATCAAGGCAATACTTCTTTTGGTCACAAAAAACCATTAAAACGACCATTTTCCATAAAAATGCCTCTTTACCTCACAAAAAACCTTTCATAAGAGGATGTTGTTCAAAGGGTGCCTCAAATGTGGCGGGTCGGACCACCTCATCGTCGTAAATATGGCTTCCGATGCTTCAACTGTCATAGATCCGGCCATAAGCTTAATGGATGTCCCGAGATTCCGAGAAAGAAGGTGATTAATATTAATCTCTCGGATCCGAGGGATGTGGAATTGGAAGTTATCAATTTATTGTCATTCGCTTTTCTTCATATCACGTTCGTAGATCCAAGGATGGATGAAGTTGCAAGGGGTTTAAATTGGAAATGGAATGTCTCTAATTGGGATTGGGGGTTAAGTGTTTCTCCCGTAGTTCTTTTATGATCCAATTTCAATCTAAAGATGATGTGGAGAAAGCCATGCAAAAAAGGAATTATTGACTTTGGAGGATTCAAGGAAACTATTATGCCTTGGTCGGAGGATTATGGCTGCCACAAAAAGCTTGTTCCGGTGCATGTTTGGTTGAGGCTTCATGATCTTCCTCTTCATTGTTGGTCTCGTGCCCCAATTGTTGCTGCGGTGGAGAAATTTGGGGACTGTGTCGCTCTTTCCGATCATGTTCATCTCAAGACTTCTTGCGAGGATGCTAGGGTTTTAGTTCGAGTGGAAGACATATCCAGTATTTCCCCAATTGCTGAGGTTCAATATCAATCCCTTATCGATAAGTATATTACAGTTTTTAAAATCAAAATTTCTTTCTTTGGAAAACCATCCTTGGTTTCAGATATCGAGGGTGGAAAAATTGATTTTAATTACGTTCAAGACTATGGATCTATCCTCAAGAATATGAGCCAGCCTTCTGCTCGTCAGGAGTAGAGACCTAAACCGAAATCAGGAAACTCTTTGGTTCATGGTAAGCCATCGGTGACAGAAGATGTCATGTTGGGAGATAAACTACGGCGGAAAATCTCCGAGGAAAATAAGGGTAAAAGGGTGATTGAGGATAATTCAATTTTGCAGGATATTTCTCAACAAAATCTCCCGCAAATTAAGCAGGTTCAAGGTCGTAATTCTCCGATTATTTCTATTATAGCTGGATGTGCATGCCCTCAAGCAGATTGTGCTCATAATTTAAATGATGATGGACAATATTTTGCCTAAGGATGTGAAATTTGAGTGATTTGGAAGGGTCAACGTTTGTTAATGGAGGCCCATCTAAAATCTTTCCAGCTTACATCTATGGAATCGTCGGTTAATTCAGTATCCCAGAAGCCTGGCCCATCACTATCCAAAGACCCATCAGTCCCAGGTTGCTCGAGTGAGAAAAGTCTCTGTCAAAAGGAAGCCTTACAACTCAAAGCCCTTAGGCACTTGTCACTTTCCAGGGGGTCTGTTTCCTTTAGAGGCTCGGGTAAGCATTCACGCACTAAGTCAATTAATGCAAATCCCTTTGACAAGCTAGATGATTGTAGTATCCTCGAGGTTGCTGAATCATATGGGGTGAAATTGAAGGATAAGGACGATTCTATTGCTAGCATTCGTCTTCTGGATTCCTCTAGAAGATCTGCTGCAGTTTAATGTTTTTTGTCTTTACTGTTGTTACTCTTTTCTTTATAAAGATTGGATGTTGGAACGTAAGAGGTTCAGATAGGAAAAATAAGTGCAGGCTCATGAGGAGAAGGATTGCTTTAGCTAATATAAATTTTATTTGTATTCAAGAGAGTAAATTAAACTCTGCTAGTTTCACTAAGCTTTTCTCTGTTGGAGGAAGTTCTTTCACCAATTGGCTGATTTTAGATGCTACTGATTCGTGCGGAGGTTTACTGATTGGATGGAATAATCTCCAGTTTGATTTCCTTAATTCTTCTATTGGTTTTCTATTACAGCTTCTTTCAGATGCAAGAAATCTGGCTTAACATGCACCATCACCAATGTCTATGCCCCTTTTGAGCTTGATGACATAGAGCTGTGCTTTGTGGACATAAAGCAGGCCCGGGCCTGTTTTACTATGCCATGAGTATTATATGGGGATTTCAATGTTACTTTATACCAACATGAGAGAAACATGGGTTTGAGTTCGGCAAGAGATGGTAGATTTTTCGGAGAGTTTATTGATGATCTCCATCTGACTGATTTACATCTTAATGGACGCAAGTTCACCTGGTCTAATTGTAGGGCCTCCTCTTGCCCGTTTGGACAGGTTACTTATTTCTGCGGATTTTGAGGCTCGCTTTCAATTCTACAATCCGCTTTGCCTAAAGTGGGCTCTGATCATTCTCATTCTCTTGGACACTGATGATATTATTTGGTACTCTCAATTCTTTAGATTTGAAAAGTGTTGGTTTCTTCACACTTCTTTCAAAGACTGTTTCTTTTTAATGGAGAAGTTTTTATTTTACTGGAAATCTTGTTTGTATTTTGAGCTCTAGAATTAAGTTACTCAAGCGTCGGCTGAAGTGGAGGAAAAATATTATTGGCGCCCCTCTTGGTGCTATGAACGAGACTCTCAATGAAATCAATGACCTGATCTTGTGGAAGATTTGTCTCCACAAGATATTTCTAGAAGGATTTTTTAGCTACTAAATATGTTAATTTAGTTCAAGCTTCAGAACTTTATTGGCAACAATGCTTTCGAATTAACTGGCTTAAGGAAAGGGATGCTAACACGTCCTTTAATAAGACTGCAAATGGGAGGAAACAACTGCATTCATTCTCTCGTCATTGATGATGATGTTTTTTTATCACGATTGCATTCGTACAGCATTTGATGATTACAATACTGTTTTTGGCAATACTAAATATTTTTCTTGTGAAGCTAATTGGCATGACATCTATCCTGCTACCAATGCTCTTCCCTCTTGTCTTGATGTGCCATTCACTATGGAGGAGATTAGAGCTGCTGTTTTTGGCTTAGGAGCTGACAAAGCAGCTGGACATGACAGGATTCCAATCCTTTTTTATCAAGAATTCTGGGAGATGATTAAAGATATGTTTCAATTTTTTTCAAGCTTATATGAGGGCTCTTACTACATTGCAAATATTAATTTTGCCAATATCATTCTTACTCCAAAGACTGCAGGTGCTTGTTATGTTATTGATTTCAAGCCTATTAGTTTATTAAATGCCAATTTTAAAGTCTTTACTAAGGTTCTATCTAATAAACTTAGCTCATTGCTCTCCATGCTCATTGGCTCATCACAGTCAGCATTCTTAAAGAAGTCCACACTTGATAGCTTTGTTATTACGCATGAAATTGTGCATTACTATTCCAGGAAAAAACTCAACGTTGCTATGCTTAAATTAGACTTCAAAAAAGCCTTTGACTGTTTGGATTGGTCTTTTATTTTACATACACACAAAGTTAGAGGCTTTAGTATTAAATGGTGTGCTTGGATTAAGGATAATTATACTCTTCTAAATGCTCTGTATTGTTTAATGGTAACCAAGATAGGACTATCAACTGCAAAAGAGGCCTCAGACAAGACAACACTCTCTTCCCTCTTCTTTTCATACTTGCCGTTGATGTTTTATTTCACATGTTGAATCTTGGGACAGATAATGGCACTTTTGAATCTCCAGATATTACGGGAGAGTTGAGTGGGATTTCCATTCAATTTGCAGATGACACTCTAGTCATTTGCAAGGCTAAAGAAGAGAAGTTGCTCAAGTTTAAGGCCTTACTCTATTTTTTTTTGAAGGGATGTCAGGCATAGAGATCAATTACTCTAAAACATCCCCTCTGTATTTTAGGAGATCGAGTTAGCCTCTCTAATAGGCTGCAAATTAGCAATTTTGCCAATGTCTTACTTAGATTTACCTTTGGTTTATGGAAAGCTTCATAAAAGAGAATGGCTTAGTTTAATTGATTAATTTTATTAAAAAATTAAGCTCCTGAAAGGGCAAGCTTCTCTCTTCGGAAGGCCGACTTACCCTTGTGAATTCCATGTTGACATCCTTGCCTCTCTACTATTTATCAGTTTTTAAAATGCTAACTTGGGTTGCCATAAAAATCGATGGTATCAGACCAAAATTTCTATGGAGAGGTAAGGTAGAATTGGGAGGCCGATCCATGCATAATGTGAACTGGGACAGAGTATGTAAAAATAAGCTTGAAGGAGGATTTGGTGTTCCTCACATCTCAACATTTAATTCCTCCCTACTGTGTAAGTAGCTCTCAAAGATTTTTTTGAACACGACTCATTTTTTGTGAAGCGCCTGCATACTATATACTTTAGAAATGGTGTCATTTCTTTATCAAAGATCAATGTTTCAAATTTCTGGAAGGGTATTCTTTCATGCTGGGATATCTTTAAACATCATTTAGCTTATAATTTGGGAAATGGAGCGGCTACTAAGTTCTAGATTGATAACTAGACCGGAGATGGTTTAATAACATCTTTGTTTCCTGATTTATTTTCAGTTGCTTGGAATGCTAAATCTTCAGTTGCTTGGAATGCTAAATCCTCTGTTGCATCCCAGGTTTTTATGTAAATGGAGAGTGGAAATTGCAGCCACAATGTAGAAGTGTCGGGGAGCTGATACCTTACAACCTCTTACAACGAGCTTCTTGAAGCTTTCCGTTTGAGAATACCTTGTGCAAATGACGATGCACCATTTTGGAAGCTAAACCATGGTATTTTCTCAGTTAATAGCTTGTATAAGTTCTTAAATTGTGGTGGTTTAGTTCATCCTTTCTACAATCTTATTTGGAGATCAGCTACTCCATTAAAAGTTAAACTCTTTATGTGGCTCATTAGCAACAACTCTCTTTTCTCGAAAGATACACTGTGTAGCAAAGGTTGGCAAGGTTTTGCTGCTTTGTATTATGTGTGATTGTAGCCTGGAGACTACATTTCATATTCTTTTCGTTTGACCTCTAGCAATGGCAGTTTGGAGGAGGATTATTTCATGGGTTGGGCAAAATTCTTTGCCTACATCAATTAATGATTTTTTGGACAATTGGATATGCTGTCGTGTATCCATTGGCAAAAATGCTTGGACATTAATTTGTATGGCTACATGTTGGAACTTGTGGATCGAGAGAAATGCAAGAATATTCTCGGATACATTCAAAGGAGCGGATAGAATTATGGATTCTAGTATTTTGATGTTTATTTTTTGAGCAGGTGCGGCAAGTGGGAAAAAGAAAGACCACCTCAAGAAAGCATCGCATTTGTTAAGCTCAACAAGTGCAGATCATGAAGGGCTAGCTAAGTTGTATGCAACATTTTTTGGTTTTCTTCATGTAGAATTTGGTTATGTTGCTTAGCTGCATCATGTGTTAGTGTTTTGTTTTTCTGGGTTGTTGTTTAAGAATTCTATGTTTTGTTTTTAGATTGAGATTTTCTTCTTCCACAATTGGTTTATGTGAGGAATTACGACAACGTCCGCTCCTCCATCAACTTTTGTGTAAGAGGATAATTATCTTCAATTCTTCGTTAGTCTCTACAGCCCTATCTTATTGTAAAGTCTTGAACATATTTTATTTTTCTTAATATATTTCTTAGAGTATGGCGTCTTGACCTACTTTTCCCTCAAAAAAAATGACAACATTAGCCTGTAATCAAAGCTCATTTAAGTATACCAACTAGAGACAAGCTAAGAGAAAACTACACCACAAACTAACGATTTTCTGAAACTATAGATCTCTCTGAGCCATCATATTTTATTATAAGATGTACCTGAATTGACATCATCATCAACGTCAGAGCCAGAAGGAGAATGGGCATCTAATAAATCAGAATCACCCTTGCCTTCAGCATTATCAATACCATCATTTACTGATGATGCCTTTCCACTGTTATGTGAAGGTTTTCTTCTTCGGACCCTAGATAGAATACATTACCAATTATTATTTTCAATGATCGAAATAAGAAATAATGTGTGAACTTCCATAACAGAATTTTTCTGCTTACTGATTTGGGAATTTCCTTTTCTGGCTAGAATTAGACAGGCTGTATTTCTTGTTTTTTTTCTCTTGTGACCTGCAGCATCGACAAATTAAATATAAGCGACAAACCACAAAAAAATAAAATATAAAAAAAATCTTTGTTAGGTCCCGAGCTTCTAAAATTGACGCTTAAAGTTTGAGCATAATAAACTAGTAGAAGAGTTGGGGCTCACGTTTCTTTATTTGATGAAGGATGTTGCAACTTTAATTGCTGTATAGAAAATGTTGCAGCACATCAGAAAGTGTATGGGAAAAGGCTCCAGAGTTGCATGAAACGAAACTAAAGAAAATGTGTTAAACCTTTCTAGGCATGTCAGTGTTGGTAATAGGTTCCCACTTCTCCTTATTTAAATTGAGGACCTCTTCATCTCCGTCGTCGTACAATATCTATGGCAAAAGGAGACACCGGATTAATAAAGATAAAATTGTATTTTATCTGAAATTCTAACAGATGCAAAGGAGAAAAGAAGAAGTTCTTTATATGAATTAATCAATGGAAGAAATTCTTAATGCCATTTCTGTGGCAATCCATCTGTTTCACATTAACGCATGGTGCATATTATATTATCATGTACAGCAGGGATTTTTTAGCATTCATATGCATGATTAAAAATAGTGCAGATACAGCGGCGAGTAAAAAAGTTGAAATTTTAGGTAACAAGAATCAATTAGTTTGGCAATTCATTCATGAAAACGCATTTGAATTCACCATAGGATTAGGGCATTTCCCTGACTTCAAATAATAGCTGGTTAACTACATTATATGCTAATTGTTTCTGAAAAATATGTTGAAGGATGAGATCTGTCTTGAAACAAGGGATACTTTTTTACGTGCCAATTAATTTTCCAATCGCTTGTGTTGAATCACACATCTTTGATTTTTCACTCCCTCTAAAGGATATTGCTCGTTCTATATGTACAGTGCCAATTAAGCATGTTATCTGTTGGTACAATTCTAATTTGCACGTTTTTATATGTAGAGTGCTAGCATCCATAGAGAAAAAATGAGAACCAACATACCGTATGCTTTCTCTTTCCTGAATCATAAGATTGTACAACACCTTCATAAAACCTATTAATAGAAGAAATGAAGTATATAGTATCAGATAAGACAGTCATTTGCTAATGAACAATGCTAGGGCATAACTATGAAAGAAAAATTATGATCCAGACAATAGCTTAGCTCTGCGCATAAAGCTTCTATGTTTTTCACCAATTTGGGATTTAGTCATAATCAGTCAAAGGTGTAGATGTCATACACGGACAACAAAAACCTAATTAGCAATACAAGCATGTAAATAAGAAAATGTAACATACACTTTATCCAGTGGCCACCAAACTTTTATTCTGGATCCAATCAACTCTTCACTGTTCAATCGAGTGCCATCTGAGGAACACTGCAAGGTTTTACAAAAGATCACTCTAGGATGAGAAAAGCAAACCTAGCATTTCCCAGTTTTTAGTCCTTAAAAACTGGGATAAATGCCTGGTGGTGTTGTTAAAAGAAACAAAAAAGGAAAATTAAATGTGTTTTCGTCTTTATCAAGAATATTAGCAACTAAAGGAATGTGGCTCCTTATCTTTACTTTATCAAAAAAAAATGGGAGATCACTGGTTCAAATCTTGTGGGCGTCAAGGAGAATGATTCACAAGGTATCTTGCAAGTTCCCTTGATCAATAGAATATGCCTCAATAAATTGTATGTGACAAATAAAGAAGCATGTTAAAATTTTGAGTATACCTTTGCCAAGCCAAAAATATTACTGATTTTTCTCCTTTTAGGAGAACCTGTTGAGCTTCTGGAGCTGCCAATTTTCTTAATAGTGCCTTCCGAATTTGTCGATCTCTGTGACCCATTTAAAAGAAACGGATAATTCAGACATGCACTTGGTAATATTTTGAATAACCTATAAAACTAGGTTCAGGAGTTTACCTTTGTGTCACTGATAATACCTCCAATCTTAGATTCATCATCATCTTTATTTGAGGTGCTTTTGATTTTTGGCAAGTGGGAAACCAAGTCTGGAACCATAGCTTCAGCGTTTTTCTTTTTGCCCATCTTATTAGAACTTGAATAGGAGAGAACTTTGCTTTCTCTCTGGCCTTTGGTGGATTCTGATGGGGCCCTATGCATGATAGCTGACCTTTTGCGCTTTGGAGTGAGCACAATGAAATCAGCAATGCCATTGGTTTCTTTCTTTATTTGAGATCCTGAAGCCTCCTCATTGTTATTCCCTGTACTCATCCATCGGCTTTCAGAGAAGACGTTATCTATGGTTAACTCGCCTACTTCCGTGCTCAGCTGGTCACTTTTCATTGCATCCAGATTTATATCCCTAACTACCCCTAATACATCAACATCATTTTCTAGATCTTTCAACTCTGAAGAAGAATTGTTCTTTTTCAAGGCTTTCTTTTTCTTAGCTCCCTGTGACTTGAGAATCTTCAGCATCTTTCCTAAAGGAACTTCGTTTTCGTCTCCATCCTTCTCTTCTAAAACCGTATCATCCTTGGCAGCTACACCTGGCACACTCTAAACTCCCAAAACAAACGATAATGCAGTGAAGTAAGAATCCCATAAATACTAATTGAATCCACAGAAGCCAAGTTGCAATGCACACGTGTACGTACACAGTCATGCATTGACACAAATAACAATACAACTCTGGACAAATAAAATTTGAATTAAAAAAACATAGTTTCCAAATATGCTTTTCATACAAACCGGTTCTTTATCCTGGAACTTGAGTGCTTCAAAATGGGCCAAGACATTCTCACCACTCAACCACAACTGCACAGGAGTGTCCTGGAAGAAATGGTACAGGGATTTAAATAGAAATTATCTTTTGCATTGGAAGATAAACAATTAAAATTCAACTTCAAATAAGTCCTTATTTGGAAAGCAGGAAAACATACATGCTGGAGAGCATTAACTTAACATATTAGTTGATATTCATGACAAGAAGGTTTGAACTCCATAAAGTTATGCTTAAAATTTATGCGAGGCGCAACAATTCTATCATCGTATTATCTAATTTTCCTTGCATCATTGACGGTGGAACATTTCATACAAGGCCTCGGACTTGAAAGTTCTTTCGATGGAAAGTACTGAGAAACGGTTTCAATAAAATACACTTACCAGAGAATTTTCACCCTCTTTTTTCTCAGCGAGTTTATACAGAGTAGGTGGAAGAGTTAATGAGGCAGCCGCTCCCAAAATATCAGCCTGATTACTAACCAATCTTTTTGATATTAACAGACCGATATCGCATATAGCATGAGAAATCTGTGTATATTCCAAACGTGCATACATAAGACAGACATCAAGATATTACATAAACAACAAAACATATCATTTGATAATGCATAATTAACGAACATGGGAAAAACAATTTTTGACCTACTAATCACATACCTTTGATTTTGTTTTGTCAAATGCATCTTCCGAGCATTTGATACTGTGGAAGATAGATACTACATTGGCATAGTTGTCCCCCTTGTTGACGCTGTGTCTAGATTGCCCATCTTCATCCCCATGCAACAGCAAAGAGAGAAATAAATGCAGACGCCTGGAAGCTAAAGAACAATTAGAATGAAAAATATAATGTCCTTGCAACAAAGATCCAATTTTCTGCAACCAAAAGCATCTCCACTCATATAATGCCAACCCCCGCATGGGTCGGCGATCGAAATCAAACAAAAACTCAAATTGGGCTCGTTGATAAAATAATACATACCAGAATATTGGCGCGAATAGATTGGCATCTTTGCACTCATCAACGCTAGGACATGATGGGTGGTGTGCTAGAGCATGGACCAAATATACAAGAATATATTCAGGATAAGGTACTGCTGAGTTCTCATCCTTTTGCATAGAAAGCAGTGGTGCCCTGACTTGCTGACAAATTCGAATTATTTCAAGTAGATTGTGTTTGACCTAGCAAATTATAAGCAACAGGGAATAGATGCATTCTTAATCAATAAAAAGAAAATGAAAACAGCATGCCAAGTATGCACAGCTTAATGTCAAGAATATTGCTTAAAATTCATACAAACCTCTTCATATTCAGGCGAGGGGAATTGGTTGACGTTCAATAACAAGGCGCAAGCATATTTTGCATCCAAGAGATGTTCCTTAATGTACTGCTGTACTTTGCTGATGAACAATTTCTTAGACTGAGCAAAAGAATCCTACAGATGAAAGAAAAAAGAAGTTTGTATATTGAAGAGTGAGAAGGTTATAATGTTATATTATATATTTACAAATTTGGCTACTCGCAAGAAAACCAAGTGCTTTTGAACTCCAATTTTTTATGTCGAGAGCACCTAACATGCATTCTCCACTCTGGGGGAGGTACAGGTACGAGATTAGTGCTTCCTGAATCCTTGTGGATTCTTATAAGTGAATAATCATAACATCCAAGGAAACCCACCGAATTTTGTAACCAATTGCATGGATACCATATTTCCATTTTTCATGTTGTCCTCCTCAAACAACCATTCAATAGCTATTTTAAAGTCCAATACGTCATCAATAGCCACATTTAAGAGACTTAAAGACGGTAATAAATTACATGTGATGCATAGAAGATTTGGATCCAAATGTATTGGTGCTTGTGTCACACAAGCGTGCGCGTATGCCTGAGTGTATCTGTATGTGTGTGCAATCTGTGTATACCGATGTAACTTTTAGAGAGAGGAAGAGTCTACCTCTGAAACTCTCAAGGTCATATGGAAGACATCAAAAGGTATCTTATCATCCCATTGCCTAGACAACTTTAGAACTGCTTTAGCCGAAGCTAGTCTCATATGGGCCTTGTCAACAGCACTGGAAATCAGAACCCAAAATTATTAAAGTGCACAAGTGAGGCACCAAATCTACATCCCTTAATAGAAACCCAAAGAGCTATTAGTGACAACTCAAGTATAAGTTCCTAACAATACCTTGATTCTATATCCTTTGAAATGTCCCCAAAAGAAAGAATATTTCTCAAGATTTCCATAATTTTTTCAATCCCTGGTCGTAAATGAGCATCCCTGATGGGCAAGTAACTTTTTACCAAAGTCTTGATGCTGAATATCTGCGGCATGCACATAAAACAAAATATTTAAATAGAAATTTGTGGAGGGCGCGAAGAGAAGAGGAATGCAGGCAAATATATAGTCTTAAAGACCTTAATGACCCCTACTGACCTTTAGCAGACAAAGTTCAGACCTTCCATTCCAATCATCTTGATTTGTACTTATTCCTTCTGTTTTCTGTTGAATGATGAAATAATTAGCATCACTCATTATAAACTTTAATTTGCAGGGATAATCAATTGATAAAACAAGGCATACATTATTGATTTCAAGAATTTTGTGCTTTATGAACCCAAATATTTCCTCCTCTCTCGTCTCAAAAACTGGCATTGCAATTTGTGCTATGCATCCCAGTGACTGCAATATGGCCGGCAAATGTGTTTTCTCCTCCAACATATCCACAAGTCTCTGTAGATCGAGATATATACTTTATGTAAGTATAGTCATCGTAGGAAGTTCCATGACGGATAGTGTTTGCGAGTTAAAAAAAATAGAATCTACAATTGTGACTGAAAACTTTGATCAACCCAACCTTGTATAAGACAGAGAGAGACTTGAGACCATCATCTTTAGTTATCGATGCTAGGGCCTGCACAGAATATTTAGCCTGCTTCCGACTTCCCTCCAGACATAGTCTTTCTAATAGCAGGTCAACTGAACTGATAATAAAGTGCACTGAAAGTGTCATATATAATTGTAAATCAATAACTGGTGGTGATATTCTTTATAGTTTTGACTGTTGTACCTTGATGTATTTGCCAGCTGTTCACGAATGGCTCCGCCAGCCTTCGCCAAAACCTGGGCAGCACCTTCCTTAACTATTTCAGTGTCCTCTTCAAGAAGATTAACCAGATTCTCTTCAAAGCCAGCCAATAGCTGGGGCAAGAAACTCGCAATTATCTGTGCATAAAGTAAATTTAAAAGACAGAACAAAAATTAAACCTTAAAGACCTTGATGATGTTAGAAATGAGAACAAGGAAGATATCTGAAATGGAGAACAGAGTAAGAATCACATAATCAAGCAGACATACATTTCAGAATTACTGCAATATTTCACTAAAAAGGGAACCATTGTAATATAAAAAAGAAAGATTCGTTGTGGTTTCCAAGTCAAGATCGGCATGTAACTAAATAGTGGTAATTAAATTCCATAAGCTGAATATAGTTGCTAATACTTTCCTCCAAGAAGCATAGAGAAGCAAACATTACCGCAAGTAGACTCATGCATGATGCTGTGAACTTTACATCTTCAGCAGACTTTTGTGCAGAAGCCTCAACAAGAATCTTCTTAACAAACTCCTTGTTGAAGAGAAGATATGAGCATTTCATTGAAAGCATGCCCAGAAATTCATAAAGTGAATGTTCATCTCCAAGCATCTTAAGCAAATCATCCTGAAAGCGAAAAGACCAGTAAATAATAATGCCAAATAATATTCTCAATAGCCAGCTGAATATAAGACATTTTCTTTATAGAGTACATAATTATAGTACAAGCAATAAGGCAGCCCTAAAAGTTATGCAGTTTAGAACCCGAAAGGTCATTATATAAATGGAGGCAAGTACCCGACATAACCGTGCTTGATTGAAACTAGTGCAAGGATCAAATAAAGTAGTCAACATTTTCAATGTATTCGCATCTTTCAATTGGTTGAGAATCTGGAAACCCTCCTCAGCCTTTGTAGGTTCACTGAAAAGGCGAGACATGGTTCGAAAGCAGGATGATACTTTTGTTTGGAATTCAGGGGAATCTTCCTGCTTGTCGCCAATACTGATTTATAAGTATTCTGAAATTATGCAGTCAATTCTTACAGAATCGTATAATTGCAAACCTTATATGTCTGTTGAAGAGAGAAATACTTTTGCATCTCTTGCTGTAACCTGCAATCCAAGAGGAAACGACCTGAAAATCGGTGTGAATCCTATCAAATGCTAGCAAGAGAAGATGAAGAGCGTGACCATGAGAACACCATAAGAAAATCAAGATGATATTCACACACCTTTGTTTCTGCGCAAGAACCTGCTCAAGAGCCTTCACTTCTATTTTGTCAAATCCCGAGTAAATTTTTGCCCAATGCTTTAGTCTATCGTTGATTGAGAACTCAGGAGGGAACAAAAAACCGCATAATATAAGTTCAATTGATTCAGAGCTGCAGAAAATTCCACATGATCCATTAGAAGCATGTTTACATAGGATTATCTCGAATCAAGTATACATGAAAGCTTCCTTGCGAAATATAACAATAATATTTGAAACGTCTCAAACGCTTAAGGGGAATATAGAATAAAGCTGATTCTTTGATGGTAATGGCATCTCGGGCCTACAAAACATAGTAAGCCCCTTGCTTAAGTCTAGTTGTGTTTGCCCAAATTAAAGCTCATATTGAACTGGCAAAATACGACCATCCTGCATAGATGCATGAGTTTCTCACCTGAAATCCTTGTCATATAAGCATGTCAATATCTTCCCAGGAATCCATTCCAATTCATCAATGGCTGAACTATCAGTGCTCTTCAAGCAACAAAACCTGTAGAGATCAGCTAGTTTCTCCATGGTATATTTTTTGATAGAGACCTGAAAATTATCAGGAAGAGAAGAAAGAATTCAAAGTCATAAGATAATAAATTTGATAGAGCAACCAATAGTATGTTAAGTAAATGGACTAACAGATTTATCTTGAAGGCCCTCTGCAACTCGCCTAACAGTATCGGCTGGAACAACTTCTAATGAATGGCAGGCCACTTCATGTATTGCAGCAATAGCAAGTTTCCGAACACTTTCATTAGGATCTAGCAACTGGTCACAAAGAACCTCTGCAAAATATCCATTACATACATCTTAATAGGTTATCAATTGCATTGAAAATTATCTCTCATTCTGAAAAAGCATCATGATAATTCCAATTGAAAGAATGTCTCCTTACTGATGATAGAAGGAGCCTCAGGTCGAGAAGGATTTGAAGTCAGACAATCCTTCAAGTGCTTAATAACAGAAGTACGCACTTCTACTGCTCTGTCAGTTGACCTCTTTAAGAACTCAGAGAATAGGGGCTGAAATGATTCATATATAGAAAGTCCTGGTGAAGAAAAGAGTTCTCCAAGAAGTTGAACTGCTTTCAAGCGAACATCTAAAGCATTTGCCTACACATGAAAACCAATGTGATATGCTTCATTTAATTACAAGCACTGACAATTAACCAGGAAAATTTTAAGATGTTAATTGATTTTGAGAAAATGTAGAAGAGAATTAGATCGATAACATTGTGAATGATTCTGGCTTTCCCTGTCATGGCATTCCTCAATAGAATCATAATTCAGATTATTCAATACTTTTGACATGTTATTTTAATCTGATTATTATTCAATAGAACTATCATGTCATTAACCTTAACTCAATTGATGTCAGTTCATGGAAGTTGATAGCATGCACAGTTAATGATGGCGACAATCTGCTATCTTATGGAAACTGATAGCAATTACAGAGAAGGTTAGAAACTAATAACACCAGCAGTTAGAAGTATGCATTGCTTACCAACAACTGTCTTGTAATATATGGACAAATTCCAGAAAGGATCTGTGGGGAACATTGATATACATCATAAATGACTTCATGATAATCAACCAAATTATTCAAAGACGTGCCGTCGCCTGATACTGATGATACAAGAAACTGTTTTAAGCAAGGTTCAAGTTTTCCTGCACAATTTTCAATAACATCCATAGCAAGCCTCCGAGCAGCAGGAGAAAAATCCTAGCGGCACAATTTCAATAAATTAATAGGATATAGAGGAAGGGCATGAAAAATATATGTTATTTATGGAATAAAGCAGGAAGACAAGGAATAAGGAAGGCTCACACTTCTTTTCCGACCCAAAGGTGTCAGTATGGTACTTAACAAAGTCTCCTGTATGTCCTCACTCTCATCAAGAATAAGGACCATAATCTTTTGCATTGATGTCAGAACATTTTTTGGATGAGCGTCACTGCATTAAGTCAAATAAGATCCAAAGCTGATACTTGCCACAAAAATCTCTACTTCATGAGTCATGAACTATGAATTCTTTCCCAATACACAGAGAAATAAACACATGAAACAAACAACTTCCACAGCAAGCTTTTCCAGTACAATTTGAAATGTTGACAAATAACTTACCTAATAACAGCAAAAAATGCACTGAACATTTTGTTAATGAGATCATCACATTCGAGATCCAACATCATAACAGACGACCTGTATCTTGCAATTGCCTCCAAAATAGCAACCGTCCTTCCAAATGATGGACTATTAATATCGCTTAATCCACTAAATGTGCCTACAATCAAATGAAAGATGTCCTACAGGAAAACATACACACTACAATCAAAAGTGAGAATGTTACAAAAAAAGGTTCAAAGATTGTCCTGTCTTTTCTTTTCATTTCTGTTTTTTCTTCAAGGTGGTGGTACAATGAATTTTTGTGAAAAGTACCCGTAGAGCATCATCGCTGAAAGGAGCTTCAGGTGCAGTTATCCGAGTTATCTCACAAATGCATGTTGCTACCAATATTTTGACATCGCTATCTTGATGTTTCAGCAATTCTTGCTTCACAATTGAATCGAGACAAGGCCTCATTGAGTTTAAAATCGAAGGCGATTGTGACTGCCCTATCTCGGAGAGGTAATTTGTGGCTTCCTACATAGAAAAGGAATTAGTTTTTAGAATAAAAAATAAAGATGTTTGCTCTATTAAATGTATAAAGGCAGATGCAGAAATCAGTTAGAATTGTCCTTAGTGTGTACCTATGCGAGTTCAATTGTGTGTGTGAGTGTATTCGTAACAAGTTAAATGATAAAATGAGTGTGGCTGAAATGAAAATGTTAAAGATGGATGGGTGGTGCAACGATAAGAAATAAGTGTATTCGTAACAAGTTGGAGGTATCTCCCATAGGGGATATGATGAGAGACAACCGTTGAGACAGTTTGGTCATGTATAACGGAGACCCAAAATGCCTCCGTTAGAAGATATAACAAAATTATAGTTAATGGCACAACTAGGGATAGGGATAGATCTAACTGAACTTGGATAGAGGCAATTAAGAATGAAATGTTAATTGTTAATTTAATCGAGGAGACGGTCCTTAAATGAGCAAAATGGAAGAAAGGGATTAATATAGCCGACACCAAAAATTTGGGATAAAGGTTTGTTGTTGTGTACGTTGTGTACCCCTTATTTCAAGTATCATGTGACATCCATGATTGAGCCCCAAGAATTCTATCCACTTAGATCTTTTTAGTAGATATAAAAATTCTGAAAATTATTCACATTAGCAAAACGGCAATTTTCCAAGTCTGCAATTCTACAACTAAACCCCTCGTATAGCTCCCAACCAATTTCTACATAACCAAAACCCTTATCAAAAAAGATTATCTAAAACTACGTAATGTGCCAGAAAGTAAGGCTCTCTTATTTGCTTTGAGATACGCAAGAGTTTTGGGTTATCGGAAACTATTGATCGAATTGGATTCTAAGCTTTTGGTGGACATTCTAAACGAGTGTACTTGTCCATGGAGATTAGGTGAATTGATTACTGAAATCCTATCTCTATGCTCATCTTTGGAGGTTGTAGTTCATTCATTTCGAGAAGCCAACCAGGCGGCGGATTATTTAGCTAATTTTGGAAGTAGCAAAGAAAACCTGAAAGCAACTCAAAATAGTTTTTAAACATATACTAAACTATTGAGATACGCAATGTGGCATAAAGGCTCTCTTATTTGCTTTGAGATATGCAAGGGTTTTGGGTTGTCGGAAACTATTGATCGAATTGGATTCTAAGCTTTTGGTGGACATTCTAAACAACGAGTGTACTTGTCCATGGAGATTAGGTGAATTGATTACTGAAATCCTATCTCTATGCTCGTCTTTGGAGGTTGTAGTTCTTCATTCATTTCGAGAAGCCAACTAGGTGGCGGATTATTTAGCTAATTTTGGAAGTACTATAAGTAGTGCTAGGTTGTATCTTGATTTTCAGTCCCTTCCTAGAGAGCTTAGAGGTATATGAAATTTAGATAGGTGGGGGCTAGCTTATGTAAGGAATTGATAACATTTCAATGAAATAAAAGTCCCTTATAAAAAAAATAAAAAGTAAAATAATACTAAACTGCCTCTGAAATGACAATTTTGCAAGTCTTCAACTCTACAACCGAACCCCTCATATACCTCCTAACCAATTTCTACACAACCTAAACCCTTAACAAAAAAAGATAACCTAAACCCACCTCTAAACCCTAAATCTGACCAAGAGAACTTGAAAGCAACTCAAAATATTTTCAAAAAATAATAAACTGGCACATAACGTGTGCAACAATTGAACTCGCTTACAAAACTTTACAATGAAGCCACTATCAGAGTCCAAAGCTACAAATTTCCACATAATCTACACCTGTCATAAAGAAACTTGAAACTGCCTCAAAACCCAAAATTTCACTGAGAAACCCTAGCCTCTAACTACCCAAAAAGGTCACAGACTCACAGAGCCCAAATAAACTAGCACATCCAAGTTTTTGCACCAATCTCCAATCAAAAATCCAAACTTTTTTTTTGATATATCTAAGCCACTAACTCAGCCCCCAATTACACAGTTCGCATTTAATTTATCTAATTCAAACTGCTCTCACAAATCAACTCTAGAACTCGAAAACTCGAGCCAGTATATGTGCACAACAGTGAATTTTACATTATCACTAGCTCCAAATTATAAAGTTAACACGAAGAAATAACAAAGAACACATATTTAAGACCTTGACCAGCACAATTATACAACTAGAGCACTAACTCGACCCACAGGGCTCCAGCTACAAAGTTCCACATACACTGCAACCTACTTACAGAACAACACCAAACCTAAAAACTATGCTCAAATAAGTTCAAATCAGAGAAATTGCTAGCTCCAGACATGTAATTACGGAAAAGAACCCACTTTTAAGCACAGTCCCCAATTACAAAGTTCCATATTCCCCAAATCCTAATTTAAACCTCTCTTAAAAAACCAACACCAAAACCCTAAAAATCAAGTTATCTGAAGTAGAAATGAAGGACATTACCAACTCTACGCATGAAATTATGGGAAAGAACTCGCTTTTAAGAGCTTAATCAGCACGCTGTTACCAATCACATAGTTCCGCACTCCCTAAACCCTAATTCGAACCGCCCTCACAAACCGACACCAAAACCCTAACAATTAAGCTAACAGAACTGCAAATTAGGGCAAAATAGAGGAAAACAGTAGCTCTGGACATGAAATTGTGAAAAAGGGCTCACCATTAGGAGCTCGATCAGCGCATCTTTGGAAGCGGGAGGGCTGCGGAGCTTGGATCCGACGTCTCTGAGCTTCTGCTGCAGCTTCTCCGCCATTCTCCGCCGTTGGATCGAAGAATTTGATGTGAGAGAGAGAGGGGAGAGAGAGAGATGAGGGCTCGTCGCTGTGAATCTTGTGGAGTTGAGAGCGGACTTCGATTTGAGAATCGAGTGTGCTCAGACAAGTAAAAACGACCCTCGTTTTTGGTTGTTATTACGAGATCACCCTTGATATTAGGATTTACTGTTGGTTATTATCAGCTTTGTAAAGTAATCGTTTGTGAAAGTTACATGCATTCACGGTTGGTTATTGACTTTGTAAAGTGTTATTTACTTAAAGCCCACCTAAAAATATACTAATTGTGGGATCCGGCGTCCGCGCCGCGGAGGCCGGGGGCGAGATGGAAGCGAAAACAAAAACTTTTTGCGAGCACCAGACACGCAAATCCAAGAATTCGATCAAAACATCCTAAACTAGAAATCTAAAACATGCAAGGTTTGAGAAATACAACTTTTGTCGCGTGTCCATCCAATTGTGGAAGAACCCTCCAAACTCGTAGTCGTCGGGATCGCGCTTGAAAATCGACCGCCCTTTGCCGAAGACGATCCACCTGAGAGAACGCGGAGGAGGCTCTAACCGACGACCCAAATTCGCTAGGTTTGGATAGTCGGTGATGTAGGAACACTCCACTAAAAAATTCTCTCTTAAACCATGCTAAAAAAACAAGAGCAAGAAGAAGAAGAAGGTGAAGATGGTTGATGCAAGAAGGAACCATGGAGCATAAGCTCAAGTCAAGAAAAATAATCATCGAGTCATGAAGTAAAAAGGAATGGCTTCATAAATATCACCCATGGTGCAATAGTGCAACCAAATGAAATAATCATTTTAAAATCAAAGACATGCGTCTCTACAATGTTTGCACCATGCTTCATAACTCCACTTTCCACCTCATTTCCCTTTTTATTTTTCTAAATAGAAAAATAAATATGAGGTCTTTTTCTTCTATAAGCATTCCCGTATAAATACGGAATGCTTACCATGTATATGTATCGCTACACATACGTGTATCGTATAAAAATACGGATAACACCAAAGAGAGAAAATAAATAGTGAACAATGTTACTAAAATATATGTATAAAAATACATATATAAATTATTAAATCAAAACCTGATTTAATAATCCGGTTTAATCCTAAGCCGGCTAGTATTATCAATCGTCCGATTAAATTCCGTGTACCGCGTACATGTATTTAATCGGACCCCTGCACGTACAACCGTACGGCTCCTACATCTGTCGCCTGAATCGGGAAAACCCTCTGTGTAGGACTCTAAAGACTCGACAGTACGCTGGCAGGGGGTTTAATCACAAGCACGTCAGAGGCATTAACTGTACGTAACGGCTACCCGGTACTTGTCGAAAAGGGGGGTCAACAATAAAGTGCGTCCTTGCCCTACCGAGCCTGAATGTGACAATCTCCGTACAGTCCGGTCTCTTGGCCAAAGAGTATCGCATTTCGGGTCTAGGGGGTGGATAACGTCAGACCCCTAAACCCGATATGTCGTGTCTGAGTCAAGCTCATCACCAACTGAGATACTACTGATCAACTATCAGTAAATCTCCTCTACCGTGGCCACAGATTTCTGGTGATAGCCAACCGAACACAGCGCGACATCGACTTCTAATACCAGGAGTGACGAATCCTTGACAGTCGACCACTGCCTCTACGTGGCTCGGGACTGTACCCAACTAAACATGTTTACACGACTCCTTTGAGCCGTGGTAGGGTAGTAATCAAAGTACAGTGGGAACTCACACGAGACAAATGACGACTTCAGGTTAAAGGACTATTCTCTACTCATGCCACCTGAGATCTTCCATCTGACGATAGGTATAATACCATCTAGAAGTTCTCGTCGAGTCCGTCCAGTGTACTCACCTCCGGTGAGCACCTATATACTATCTTAGGTGACATAACACCAATGGCTTGTGAGACCGGCCACCGTCCCTCGTCGGGGTCTCAAAACGTATATACTAGTCTACTCCGGAATATCGATGTCCAGTCTCGATGCTCTCACGACTAGGGACATTTAAGGATGTGCTTATAGACCACCCAGCTCTCACGTATATGATCGCCATCATAATGCTGGTAGTCAAGTAAGAATCCTACGGGCTTCATCATTATGTATTAGCGACACGTAATAACAAGTAAAACGTGCACACATCAATGATAAAGACAAACCAGATAACATACAATCATTTCGAGTAAGATTGTTCTACCTTTACAGGTCCTCCCTCAATTATCATAATCGCGTGCCTGCAATTACAATAACTGCCTTAAGGGCACTATATCCAACAATCTCCCATCTGCACTTAAGGCTAATTATTGCGGTATCGCGTTCCCACAGCTCGTGTGCTACCGAATACCCAACTTCTCTACCAATCAGTTTCGCAAACTACGTTTGTGAAAATTAACGTGTTCGAGAAATAGCCTCAGTTAGTGGACTCGCTACAATATTCCAACTTCATCTCTCTATATCTTAACTTTGCGGAGATGCACAATCTCCCAATCTGAGCGATACCCTGTCTCAAGAATTTGTCTGGATACCTGATGGGACCAAGTTCATCAATGAACAACTCCTATCCAACAAACTTCTTGGGCTGTATCGTCTGTTGAGTTATAACCGGCATCCTGCACCATGATTACCTCAGTATCCTTATTGGAACACTATCCAATATACTGATTCTCAGAAGATGCTAAACTCAAAACTTGACAGCATCTCTGTCATCCAGGCCACCTTGGAAGCCTTAACCGATAACCGCCTTCTAGAGGAGGTTGTCGTTATCCTATACCAAGAACATCCTCTTATGTTCTTTACTGCTTCTCTTTGTTCCTTGAGAATTGGATTAATATATGCTTGTTGCATCCAGTGTAAAAGCAATATTTGTTGTTGTACAGGACTTTACACGATTGACTCAATTGCCTAAGGAAATGATGTGCCATTCATGCCTGCCCCTCTCTTCATCAGTCCAAAAAGACATCCTTTTAGAGAGGGTGACTCCATCACCTACGGGTACACTACCACGCCAAGAGCCGTCCATTCTAAGATACTTTTAGAATGCTGTCTAAGTATCCGATTTGGGAATCATCCCAAATCTAGATCTAAAACCATAGATCTAGTCACCAGAACTTCTGATATACCATCCATATCCAAAGTGGAGAAAACACTGTGTGACAACCAAAATCTGACCGATTGTAGTATAGGAACATCACTTTCTATCTGGAGTATGACATCTAAATCCAGAACAGTACTCCCTACATCTTTCTTACCAGGTTCATCTTTTTTTGATGAAGTCAATCACGTTGACTGTTACTGTAACACCCTAGTTCATTTACACCAATTCTAATATTCTTTATTTATGGTATTTTCTTGATTTATTGTGTTTTGGGTGCGAATAATGTATTTGATATTTGTATTTGCATCCGACCCGACCCGCATACTTGAAACCAGTCTTGATTCATGTTTATGATTTATCCTGACCTGTTACACGGACTCGTGTACTTTCATTTATTTGTACATTGCACACTCGCATTTTATCTGGCATCTGCATTTTAATATAACATTTTAAGTCACATAAAATATTTTAAAAATATATTGCATGGCCTGTATGATACCCCTAACCCTGCGGTAGCATCCATGCATCTTGTTCTCGTCCCGTTCAGTGAAACAGACTTGTTTGGATGACTACATGCACGTGCGTGCATCCGTTCTTGGGGGTATGCATTTTTCGTTACCCGGATATCCAACTTTAATTCTGGTCGACATGTATATTTTTCGTATTTTAAAACTGAATTTTAGACCCGACCCGGGCATGTTTTGGACTATATTTGTATTTACCAGAATATCAAATTTTATTTATATAATATTAATTTTATAAATTGATACAAATTAAAATTTAGTTAACTAATAAAAGATTTTTTTAAATTTAAATCTAAACTATTTTCCTAACAAACTAACAACCCCTTTCTTTCTCTCTCTCTCCTCTGCATATATATATTTATATATATTTTATTTATTTATTTTTTCTTTCCTTATTTAATACACAGCCTATTCTTCTTACTTCTTCTTCTTTATTTTTCTTGATCTTGTTTCTTGATTCCGGTGATCACTACTGGAGCCGTGCTCGTCGCTGACGATCCGAGTGATCCAGTGAACGTACCTTGCCTGTGTGATCACCCTCTTGCCTTGTCTGGACCCGTCCCGTGTGCCGCGTGTGCGTTGCGACGATTTACCGACGTCAGACATGCCGTGAGTATCCGTCGCGTGATTCGATCGAGGCAAGTTTATCTTGCTACATGCTATGTTGCTGTATTTACATCTATTTGAATAAATATAGCACTTGTATTTTAAATCATGCATCCCACATTATCATTTTGCATGTTTCACCGTTTTCGGATGTCACGCCCCGCTTCCCAAAATACGGAATACAAGGGTGACAAGGTCAGCCATGCTCCTACGATCAAGGAAAAATCCGGTTATAGTCGCATTTCGGCTTCTAGCATTATATGGTCATCAGTAAAATACAGTACGGGTAAAGAGAATGCAGTCACTAAAACTACAAGATACAAAGAGATTTGAGCTCGAAGGAAGTAAACAAGAGAGCAACTAACCAGGAATATCAGTGGAGAAATGTATCTGGTCCACTGGTCTGGATCTTCACGTCTACTCGAGATCAGACAAATCCACCTCTATCACTGAGCATGCATACTCGGGTCGTCAGAGCGACGTAATAGCAATATTATATTAATGACAAGAAACAAGAAAATAAAGTAATAACAGTGGAGATAAAATGCAGGTAGTCAATAAATCACTAACTGATGCAATGCAAGATCTGTGTCCCTATCGGTCTCTAAGTCACTTTTGAAATCGAGTTGTGGAAAGGAGGATCATGTTTAACGAGGGTCTCGTACATACCCGAGACTACGGCCCGCTATCGCCCGGGACATAACCCTGTCAGCCGGACTGCTAGGCCCAACCTAATATATATAAGAGTCGCTGTTCGAATGATCATCCTCTAAATCACTGTCCTCGCTAAATACGATACCCTTTCCATTTCGATTTCCCCTTTTTCCCCCAGGTTTACACTATTTATGATTATGGTCTAGTCATGTAAAAGTATGCACCAATAACACGGTTTTGTCATTGTTGACTGTATGATTCACTGTCATGAATCATTCACTTTTTCATTGGCGTACTTGACACTCCTAAATCAATACCATTCACGCATGATAATGCATTGTACACTGAATAATAAAGCGCACTATCACTATGTGTATGGCAATCGGGTAAGATATGTGCATTTATGCAGTTAACAAGTCATGAGTAATATGAACTATTATGCACCTTATGAGCTTATAAAAATTCCATTAAATCATGCGTTCATAATTCAATGAAACGATACAAAGATGGTAATAAGTAAACGCATTCGTAAGTTCAGAAAAATTTATTTCAGTGCAATCGGATTTCAGGTTTTCAAGTTACAGCAGTTTCATTTTAAGTGTTCGCTGCAGGAAATTCAGTTTCTGAACTGAACGTCCGTTTCGCGACATAGTTTTCACCCTGTTGAGATCAGAATTTAGCGATGCTATAGTTAAACAAAATTTAGGTTTTTCAATAGGGTTTCCAACGCACCATAAGGATTCTCAATCGCGCCTCTACATCAGAAGTTATGTACTGTACAACAATAGGGTATCGGTTCTGTTTCTGTTTGGGAGTGCTATACGTCCTGTTCTTCTAAATTACAGTTTAAATAGTAAACGACAGTAAAAAGGGGTGAAATCACTTTCATTATTTATATAACTGTTTCATCTTCACTAAAGTATAGGGTTCCGCAATATACAAGTTCAAGCAGCAAATGGGTAAGCATTACGAGATAGAAATCAACAGCCAGAGCTGCTCTGGACTGCAGTCCAGAGCCGCTCTCTGAACCAGTTTCCGTCATATTTTTCAGTATAGAAACAATTTAAAACTTTTATGGGGTTCTATGTCGTCAAGTCGGCTTCGAGTTGAGCCCTCGAACGCATCATTCCAATTTGTAAACAATTAATTATGATTTTTACAAGTTTCAGACGCGGGAAATTTTTAGTTTTAACGGGTGAAATTGGGGATGATCGTTCAAGTCCGTAACGGTTATATTTTTCAGTCAAATTTTAACACGAGGTTCATTACCACATGGGCCAGCTGATATGATCAATTTCCATCAGTTTAATGGAAGGTTTTCGTTCGGGTTCTGTGTCGAACACATACACTATATTAAGCCGCACGAAGTGTTTATGTGGGATTTAATGGTATTTCTAATTTTAATAAAACAAATAGCATGAAGTAAGTAGGTAACTTGCTTGGAGATGACGATGGCACGGTGGCGGTCTATGAATGATGGCAAGGGATCGACGCACGCGCGGCTATGGCACGAACGCGACGGCGACTGCTTGTGCTCGGCTACGCTCGGCGGCGACTCGTGACCGCTGGAGGCGGAGTGGGGTGCTGTGGAGCTCCTGGGGATGTGTTGGGGTCGGCGGTGGTCGGCGGAGGTAGCTCCGGCGAGATGTAGCAGTGGCGAGTTTGGGTGCTTGGAGCTTGGTGTGGGGTTTGCAGCGAGGGAGTGAGGTAGTGGAGGGGCTCGGGTTTTGGAGGTGATGGTGATGATGTAGAGGGGTTGATGAGGCAGTGGGGAGCTCGTCGGCGTGAGGCTGTGCAGGGGAGACTCGATGGCGAGGAGGGTGCAGGGGAGGCTCGACAGTTAGGTTGGGTTCCGGCTCGGTGGTGCAGGCGAGGTGGGGAGGTGAAGCGGGGTTCGAGTTTTGGACAGAGAAGCGAGGGAGGAATGACGAGGTGACTGAGGTGGTCGTCGTCGCCGTCGTGGTTCAGCGGGGGCAGGGGATGAAGCTGGAAGCGGGGACGTGGGCTCACGGTGAAAGAAAGGAGCGGGAAAAGGTTGAGTGGGGAAGAAGAGATGGAGCGGGTCAGGTCGGGCGTGGGTAGGGAAACGGGCTGGGCCGGCTGTGATTTATTATTTGGTTTTTATTATTTCTGTTCTGTTGGGCTGGCTGGGCTTGTTGGGAATTATATATATATTTATTTAGTTTTGGCTGGGCTGGTGTTTGGGGGGAAACGGGCTAGGCTTTAGGGATTAATACATATATTTTGTTTTTATTTTTCCTTTGTGCTTTGATTTTAATTTATTGTTTAGGAAAATTAAATACTAAAAACTTAAGCAACCAATTTTACGCAAGATTACGAGGAAAGAGAAACATTCGGGGGACTTGGAAAATATAGAAAAAATTTATTGATGGAAAGGGGGATTTTCATCGGATATCCGTGTGCATCCGTGCAAGTTACTTCATATCTAGTGCATGCAAATTTATCTTGATACATGCTAGACTACAATATACTGCACCCAATTGAATAATAACATTTCATATTGTTTAATTGTACATCACACATTTACCAGTTTATCATTTTACGGTTATATGACATCCGTATGAATCCATATCAGTATTTACATAAGTATTCGCATGCTAAATCATCTTGCCACATGCTAGGTATAGTATTATGCATTCATATGCGTAAAATGTTACTCGTTCATCCCATTGTACATCCATACTAAAGTTTTACTGTTTTCGGATACCCGTTTGCATCCATATCATTTAAAATATATATCGTCGTAATATTTCTTATTATTATCTTTAATTAGTTTATAATCTGCATTTTATAATATTATACAAAATATAGTTTGAAAATATTTTAATTTACACATGAAACGTCGTTGCAAAGCGGATACGACAAATCTGAAATTTGTTGTACACCTTACCTTATAAAATTCATTATAAATCATAGAAAAATTATTAGTATACGTTCTTTAGTTCGTTATGAAGCTAACTCAGAATAATATAACTCTATGAAATATTTACTTTCAAAATAAATTTTTTAAATAACGTAAAATGCAAATGAAAATATCTCTAACTGCTGTCCAGGGAAATTCCAGCAGCAAACTTTCAACTTCGAATGTTCATAACTTTTTGTAGGAACAACCTGAGATACTTCAAATTATAAAAATGAAAACCTTATTGAATTATATTTGTTTTGGTATAGACACATCCCTTTTGGAGAACATTTGTTATTTTTAAGCTATTTTACAAATCAGGTAGACGCTGAATTTCTGAACGGAACTTTCTTATGTATGGTTAATCAATACCACTTTTATAGTTATTAATCGGTTTGAATATGTTATCCATATTAATATTATTATATCAATATCTATTTAATAAATAATAGTGCTTGTGTTTTAATATTCAGCAAATTTTACCGATTTACAGTTTTATAGTATCCGTCTGTATCCGTACGGTTTATTACATATCTAGTTGCACGCCGAGACCATATTATTTCATGTTACTGTTGTATTAGTGCACCATGCTTGATAATTGTGCATCCTACTTAGTCATGATGTGACCCCTGATCGATATTTGTGCATCCATACTTTTATTGTACATCCGTATTTTCACCCTGATTCAATACTTGCTACAGTTCGATTATGAGCAGCCGCTTGATACCTGTGCACTACTTGACATGACCTGATACACTACTACTTGATCTGACTTGATACATGTTCACTACCTGACACGACATGGTATATCACTACTTGACATGTTACCTGATCCTGTTTCTAATGCCGACAATCCTGACATGTTGTCCCGATGGACATATCCTGTTGTCTGTATAGACAAACCTGTTCCTGCTCGATCCTGTGTTGGCATTAGCTCCAGATTATTCAATACCTGACTTACACACATAACTTGGGGGTATGGGGAAATCAAGAATGTAGCCGAACGTAACTCAAAGGGCTATTACATCTTGTTACCGTGGTCCCGTGGGGTTGAAGGGGACTTAGACTCACTGTCTATTACATCGGGTTACCGTGGTCCCGTGGGGTTGAATGGGGCACAGACTTACAGTCTATCATATCTTGTTACCGTGGTCCCGTGGGGTTGAATGGGGCATAGACCGATGGGTTACGATGAGGATTACATTAATTGATTTCGAATAACTTTAGAGTAGATAGTCCTATGGCACAGTTTAGACTACTCACTGCACTTCACCTGTTTATATCTTGTTCACTGATCTATATTCATGTTACCGTTACTTGTTACTGATGACTTGTTACTGTTCATACTCATGCCTGCATGACTTGTTACCCCCTGATTATATTATTGTTGATATTATGACGCACTGACGTCTGGGTTTTGCATGGCCCAGATCCGCTACCCTTGTCGCGGGCTGATCAGGAGTACTTCCGCCGTTAGGCCGAGCAGTGAAGATCCTGTTAGTATCCAGTTTAGTTATTTCCGTACTTTCCAGATGTTACTGTTTATTGGATTTATTGCTTCCGCATATTCTTTCTTGACTCGTTTATTCTGGCTCATGGACATGTACTAGATAGTTTATTTTATTCCTATTGTTCTTGATATCTCTAGACAACTGTAATGTGACTGTGGAGAGATATTTCCTATTCACGGGTAGCATGGTTGGCTCTGTCATGTGCCTATCTTAGCGCACTCTGGGAAGCGGAGCGTGACAGTTACATCAAAACAAATGATCTGTCTCCGCTATCCATGTTTCAGTCTACGAATAGACATAAGTATCTTGCACACCTTCCGCTGCTCCCACTGACCACAATAACTCTCTGGCAGAGTCATATACACGTGAACTTCCAAAATCCTATTTGGAAAGACGTTATAGTCACCCACTTACCAGATATCATAACCATGAACTGCATCAGTGCCAAAACGTATCCATATGGACTTCAGCTTAAACACTGATGTAAAAGTCACATCACAATCCATAATGGGTATTTGATGAAAACTCTTTGCAACAAGTTTAGTCTTATTAGGTTAGCACCTTTCCACCTGCACAGATCTCGAAAGATCTACTTGCTCCTAATGGCTTTTACCCCTTCAGGAGCACACAACAAAGTCTAAAATTCATGATTTGCTGAAGTGCGTGGAGTCCATCTTGGGTATGAAATACCCGGTCACCTGGAAGTTACCACTTCTTATAACCTGCTAATAACATGTAGGGGGAATAGAAGTGTCAAGTCATATCCATATGAACTTCAGCATGGACACTAAAGTAAAAGTCACATCGCAATCCACAACGGGTATTTGATGAAAACTCTTTATAACAAATCAAGCCTTATCAGGTTAGTACATTTCCACCTGCACAGATCTCGAAAGATCTACCTGCTCCTAATGGGATTTACCCCGTTCAGGAGCACCCACCAAAATCCATAATTTGCTGAAGTGCGTAGAGTCCATCTTGAATATGAAGCATCTGGTCATCTGGAAGTTACCACTTCCTATGACCTGCCGATAACTAGCAAGGTCATCATCACTATGATGTTGACATCCCTATCACCATCTACGAGAAAACCGAAATGTCTCTCGGGTGTCTGAGGCCACCTACTAAAATCTGCGGAGTGGATAACGGTTTGTCAAGTCCAATTGAATTCTTAGGTTCTATTAAATTTTCGGTACCGTTTGTGATTCTGGAATCACTTCTAATTCTACCATACTCCCAATAGTTTCTTTTGCAAAAAGACCCTTTTATAAAATGGTAGCGAGTCAAGAACAAAGTAACCATTGGCCTTGAAAATGGTAGAAACAAAATCCTAGCGAATGCTTGGGATAATCCACAAACCGCCATTACCGAAACATGCATCGAATTTTTCCGGATTCTTCTTCTAGACAGAAACCGGATAACTCTATATCTTAACAACATGAAGATATGTAACTATTATATATCCATATAATATTAAGACACTAATTTAGATGGAACCAGATTCAAAATTCATGCAGCTGTTTCCAGTGCATATTACATAATGGAAAAAGGCCAATACATCATTACTTATCACGAAGTGCGTCCACGGATGAGTAACCTGTGAGAGAATCAAGTTCTCGATATTATTATAATGGAATACCTAGCATAAGTATCTATATCTTCGATCACCTTGAAGAATCCCGATACTTCCAATGTATGGTTCTCTACTTTATTCTTATACCTACAAACTTCTCAAAATCTTTAGACCTTGCATTACTATGAATGCGTGTCTAAAACCAGAGAACTCATAGGTAATCCTGAATGAAGTAAGAGTACCAACTCTTGTCCCGAAGAACACTGGACAACATACATCTCTATGTATAAGTTCCAAGAGTATACTAACTCAAATTATGTGTTTTGTAAATTGAAAACTGTATTTTGGTTAAGAATGTCTTACACCATTATTCAATGCACCTTACCTTATCCGTTCTCCTCCGAAACACAGAGACGCGACCACGTAGGTTCGTCTTGCCTGAATTTTGGGGCAGATGCTAATTGGTGCTATCCGTCCACTTCTTCGAAGATGCCAAGTTGATTTATGACACCATGTATCGAAGGTTTAAACGGATGCGGTCGATGTAGCAGACTTCGTCAGATTCCCCCTCGTTGAGGGGTTTTTGATTGTGGGGACGCTCTTCCCTGCAGGCGCAAGCCCCTGCAGTTAATTACGCTATTGCATCGCGGTAATCACTTTCTCCTTCTCCAGATGGTCACTTCGTGTCGTGTGTGTTTGTTTTGTGTTTGGTTGCCCGTGGATTGTATACGGAGACTAATTTATGTTGTCGCCCGTAGGGCGTGGACTAGTCCAAATCCGTATCTTTCTTAGATTTGGGTTTGGGGGTTTGGGTTTCGGGATATGTTAGCCTCATTTGAGACTAAGATCAACTTAAACGTTTGTTAAGGATACGTTAGTCTTATTTTAGACTAAGATCAACTTAACGAGATCGTTTAGATCCAACAAGAGAGCAATTGGGCTCTACTGTTTAGTTTAGTGACATTGCGGTCGATGATTAGTTTAAGGACATTACGGTCCATCGTTAGTTTAAGGACATCTCGGTCTTATGTTAGTTTAAGGACATCACGGTCGAGATTAAGGACATCATAGTCCGTGGGTGTAAGGACCCCACAGTCCAATGTTAGTTTTAAGATATCACGGTCGAGGTTAAGGACATCATAGTCCGTGGGTTTAAGGACCCCATGGTCCAATGTTAGTTTTAAGGCATCACGGTCGAGGTTAAGGACATTATAGTCCGTGGGTTTAAGGACCCCACAGTCCAATGTTAGTTTTAAGACATCACGGTCGAGGTTAAGGACATCATAGTCCGTGGGTTTAAGGACCCCACAGTCCAATGTTAGTTTAAACACATCACAGTCGAGATTAAGGACATCATAGTCCATGAGTTTAAGGACCCCACAGTCCATGAAATGTGTGGTTGTCGGGACCCGTCACCTCTCTGAAGACGTTGAAGGATTACAACGACAAATATCAGAGGAGTGAAGAGATGTACCCTTGAACCAAGGTTGCTTGGGGATCTGTATTCCAATTTGGAACTAAGATCAAATAATTAGATTATGAGCACATTGGCTCAGTTAACTCTGAATTGAGGACTTATGGCCAATTTGGGCTAAGTCCAATTAGATCTGAAGTGTTGGCCCTTTGTTGGACCATTAGACACTTGTCTGGGTTCAAGCCCATATTATTTAGCAATGCTAAACAAGAGTTTGAGGTCTCTGATAACATTTTTATCTTTGACTGAGCATTAATATTGTAGTTGTGAGTTTTACTCAATTTTTAGACTCAGTTGAAGGGGAGGCTTTTGCCTCTGGAAAATTAGCCAATTTGGCTAAAAATAGTGTTAAACACTAGGGAACAACAGTGTTAAACACTGAGAATAAAGCTCTCAAATTAATGTTAAACAATAGAAGATAACAGTGTTAAACACTGGAAATAAAATTCTCAAAGTAGTGTTAAACACTAGAAATAAGATTCTCAATTTGATGTTAAACACTAGAAGACAATCAGTGTTAAACACTGGAAATAAAGCTCTCGAATAAAGAAAGAGGGGTCACGTGGGGACATGTGAGGGCGTCTAAAGGTGGGGCCAGATCTCCTCACCTTGTTCTGCAGATAAGTGTTAAACACTTTTTAATTTTTTGGCCATCACGTGTGGGCACGTGATAGGCACTCATGCACTGATTCGTTAAGGCATTTATTAGGGGTCACGTGGTAACACGTGAGAGCGCCCAGAGCCAACATTTCCTTTGCTTTTATTCTCTTTGTTTTGGAGGTCACGTGGGAGCACGTGAGGCATTGCCTCAAAGCTTTTTCCTTCTCATTTTTGGGGATCTTTTCAGGGGTCACGTGGGGCCACGTGACCTTAGTTCTTTGCATATATGGAGATCTTTTAAGTCTCTTTATTTTTAAGAATTAAATTCTCTGTAGGGTTAAACCCTAATTATGATTTTGGAGGAATTAAATTCCTTTTGTGAAAGAATTAAATTCTTATGTAGAGTTAAACCCTAATTTCTTTTAGGAGGAATTAAATTCCTATATATGTAAAAGAATTAAATTCTTATATAGGGTGAAACCCTAATTTCATTTAGGAGGAATGAAATTCGTGTGAATTTGAGAGAATTAAATTCTCAATTAGGGTTAAACCCTAGTTCTGTCCATCTTGAAGGAATTAAATTCCTATAATTTTAGGAGAATTAAATTCTCATATAGGGTTAAACCCTGATTTTATCATGAAGGAATTGAATTCCTATAAATTTGAGAGAATTAAATTCTCTAAACTCAATTCTCCCCCTAAGTCTTGGATCTGCATGGCAAAATCTCAACCCGATGAGAATTAAATTCTCAACCTATGGGGAGATTTGCTTCTGCAGATCTTCAACCAGAGGAAGAACTAAGTTCTTTTTGCAGAAGAGTTAAACTCTTAGATTTGAGAATTAAATTCTCTTTTTGTAATTTTGATCCCTTTCTTTTCTCACCTAGGTTTTTTTTTTTGAGAATTAAATTCTCCTTTCTTTTCTCTCTGCTATTTGCCTTTAGAAAGTCTCAAGATCCCAAAATTCTATCTCTCTTCTTCTCTTCTTGGCTCCTATTTATAGGAGAAGGAAAAGAATCAATTTGTTTAGTAAATCTTTCATTGAAAGATTTTTTTTTAACTAATATGATCTTTTAGATCACTCAGTGAATTTTATTCACCATTGGATTTTTAATCCAAAAGATATTCTGTTTGTTATTTTTGGTAAAATTTAGGGAAATCTTTCCTTGTATAAAATCTTTCCATAAATTGGTGATTTTTAATCACCATTGGATTTTTAATCCAACGGTGCTCCACTTTACAGAGCATAGTCCTCTTTTGTTTGGAAAGATTTAAAGAAATACTTTTCCAGTTAGGGTCTTTGATTTCCCTTAATTAGAATTTAATTCTATCAATTTATAAGGCTTTCAAAGCCTATCACGTGTTGGCACGTGACCCCCCCTCATTCAGAATTTAATTCTATCTTTTAACTGGGCTGAAGGACTATCACGTGTCAACACGTGAACTCTGGTCACGTGTGAGCACGTGATGCCCCATTAGGGTCTTTCCTTAGTCGTTTATTTACACTTTTGCTTGATTTTTTAGAGTTTAACTATCACGTGTCAACACGTGACCCTTGGTCACGTGTGAGCACGTGATACCTCATTGAGGTAATTCCTGATTTTTTAATCAGGAAACAATCCTCAACTTGTAAAGGTAAATGTTTACAACACAATTTTCAAAATATATATCTCACTTTATAAAAATAAAGGTACAGATATTTCATTTTAAAATTTGGTGCATGACAACAGTTAGTCGATACTAAATATTTGTCGTCGGGCAAAAACCAGGATAATCCAATATCACTAATTACAACGAATTCTGATATTGAGGATCAAATTGCCCATTTCCCAATATTCTGATCCTACTCATCATCTGTAATACCGTACAGATGTGAGATCCAAAACTGGTAAATACATACCCTGGAGTCAGAATTGATTGGGAAAATAGTTCTATATACACATACACGGAAAAACTGAAACATGAAAATGTTTCATAGGGGATGGCGGGGCATTCCTAGTAATGCCTTTTCCATTATCCAGATTCATGACAGTAGCCGCAATTTCCTTTTCCCTCACTTCAATCCCTTTATATGTCTCTACTTCTTACATTTTGCACACCGTTCCTGTGCTAACTGGTTTTATTTCTTTCCTACCTTTCGGCACCAGCCTAAGGTTTGGAAGAAGACTATCCAATAAGCGTAACGGGTGTACTCTCCTAATCAAGGAGCTCTCGCAACCTGAGAGAAGGTAAAGGGAAGAGACAACCGAATAATCCTAATCAATTTCTTCAGAACCTGTGGCCATTCTCGACTGAAGTAACTTCTTCGAGTTCGTATGTAACTATACGATAGTCGTTCCAAACAATATGGACCATCATAGTGATACGACGTGTTCTGAAGAAATGCAAAGAGTAAAGTAGGAGTGGCAGGGATATATACGACTTTGTCTCGAATCAAGACAAACTAAAACTAAAGGGTGTAAGAAGGTTCGGTCAAATTGGTTCATGAGTTTTTAAGGTAAGTCATGGGTCGCTATACCAGAGAGAGAAAAGAAACACTCAGCATGCACTCTATTAAGATCAGATTGGTTATCACTTTATCCGATTAGGATGGCTCCCACTGTTTCCTCAAATTCTCCTTCAAACCCTGAAAGGAGAACTAGTCGGGATCATTTAAGTGAAAAATCCCTCGATGAGTAATACGTACTCATCAGTGGGAATCGGGATCAAACTATCATCATATGATAACCTGACGGAATCTACTCAAGTCATCATACTCCAGAAGGTATGCGCATGCCTGGCAAGTTTCCCATATGTTTGAAACTCCCGATATGGTTTTTGCCCCTAGAACCCAAGGACCTTGACGCTTGTTGTTTACCGCCGAAAACAGAGACGAAACCGCGTAGGTCGTCTTGCCTGAATTAGGGGGCAGATGCTATTTGGTTTTATCCGTCCACATCTCCTAAGATGCCAAGTTGATTTATGGCATTGTATATCGAAGGTGTAGACGGATGTGGCCGTTGTAGCAGATTTCGTCAGATTCCCCCTCATTGTGAGGGTTTTTTGATTGTGGGGACGCTCTTCCCTGCAGGCGCAAGCCCCTGCAGTTAAATACGCTACCGCATCGCGGTAACCATTTTCTCCTTCTCCAGATGGTCACTTCACGTCGTGTGTGTTTATTTTATTTTTGGTTGCCCGTGGATTGTATATGGAGACTAATTTATGTTGTCGCCCGTAGGGTGTGGATTAGTCCAAATCCGTATTTTCTTAGATTTGGGTTTGGTTTGGTTTAAGGCTCGTTAATCTCCTTAAGATTAAGATCAACTTAAACGTTTGTTAAGGATACGTTAGTCTAATTTTAGACTAAGATCTACTCAACGGGGTTTTGGGGTCATTTAGATCCAACGACAGAGTATTTGGGCTCTTTCGTCTTAGTTTAGGGAAGTTGCGTTCCATTGGGTTTAAGGACATCGTAGTCCATGAGTTTAAGGACCTCATAGCCCATAAAGTTTAAGGACATCATGGTCCATAAGTTTAAGGACCTCATAGTCCGTATGGTTTAAAGACATCATAGTCTGTGAAGTTTAAGGACATCATAGTCCATATGGTTTGAAGACGTCATAGTCTGTGGGATTCTGATTTAATCAGTTTGGGGATGCGCAAAAAATTATTGGTTATTAGGACCTTCCACCTCTATGAAGACGTTGAAGAATTACAACGACATGTATCAGAGGTGTGGAGAGATGTACCCTTGAACCAATGTCCCGATTTGGGGGAATGGGATGAACATCAGTTTAGATGTCATTTGTTGGGAGCTCATTGGATATCTTTGGGACTGAGATCGGTTTTGGTGACCCTGAGCATGAGGGCTCAATTGATGGTCCTTGGAAGATTTGGTCTGAGTTTGGCTAATATTAGCCTTTCATAGTGTTCAACACTAGTATATATTCAGCGCTCACGTGCTCCCACGTGAAGTGTTCGCAAGAGTGTTAAACACTAAAATTCAGAGGTGCTCACATAGGGTCACGTGAGGCGCTTGAGACAGTGTTAAACTTCAAGAATTTGAGGCGCTGCTTCTTTGGGTTTATTCTTTTGTTCTTTTCTGAGCGCCAGGCGCTGTTGGATCACGTGGGATCACGTGAGGCGCCCCCAAAAATGGAAACTGCCTTTGATTTATTCTCTTTTTGCTTTGTAAGTGCTAAGCATTGCTATGGGGTCACGTGAGCCAATCTCGACTATTCTCTTTTGTTCATCAAAGGCGCTCACGTGGGAGCACGTGATCGGCTGTTATCACGTTAGGTGCCAGTCCTTTTACGTGCATGGAGATCCTGAGTTTCGAGACTTTCAAGCCCACTGTTTTGTAAGAATTGAATTCTTAAGACTTAGTTTTTTTCTTTTAGGTTTGGGATCTGTATGACAGAATCTCCCCGATGAGAATTAAATTCTCAACTTGTGAGGAGATCTGCTTCTGCAGATCCTTTACCATAAGGGAGAGCTAAGTTCTCATATGAAGGGTTAAACCCTTGTTTTATCAGAGGAATCAAATTCCTTGGAATCAAATTCCTATATACTTTTATAGGAGAATCAAATTCTCTAAACTTAGATTTCCCTCTAGATTTTGAATCTGCATAGCAAAATCTCCCCGATGAGAATTAAATTCTCAACTTGTGGGCAGATCTGCTTCTGCAGATCTCAACCAGAGGAAGAGCTAAGTTCTTATTAGAAGAGTTAAACTCTTATGGGGGTGAAAGAAATGCGATATTCTCTGTGTTTTGTTCCTTCTCCTACCTTGGGTTTTTTCTTTATGTTTCTTTCTCTTCTAAGAACCTGAAAACTTCTCTCTTTTTCTTTTGTATTCTCAAAACTTGACCCTCCTCCTTTTTTGTTTCTTTGCTCTTATTTATAAGAGAAAGAAGGGAATCAATTTTGAAGCCGAGGCCCAGCAGAAGAGCGATGAATTGAGGAGCTTATTGTGCCGTCCGCCAGCTTAAAGAATTTTTGTATATTTTCTTTTTTCCTGTATCCACTCCTGCATGAGAGGGTATTTTGTATTCATTTTGATTCTTTTTATGACATGTATCTTGTATTCATTTTGAATTCATGAATGAAAGACACATATATTTTTTTATCTCGTGCTTGCATGTAGCTCTGATGGATGTGGTCCATATGTAGTTTATCTTGATCTTCTTGCATGGCAGCGATGGCTTAGACGACATCGTTAGGATCTGCCACCTAAGACTTTTCAACTTTTATGAGCCGTGAGGGTCTCATAAGGTTTTTTCTTCCTACGAGTTGAGAGAATCTCGTAGGTGTAATTTCTACTTAGGGGCCGTGAGGACTCCTAAATGCATTTTCTTGTGAGAGTCGTAAGGATCTCACAAGAGAGTTTTCTTTTTATGGGTTGATAGGTTCGTGTGTTGACTTATTTCCGAGTCGAAGCATTGCTTTACGACAGGGAGATCAGGGTTTGATATATATCCAAGTCGAAGCGTTGCTTTACGATAGGGAGGTCAGGGTTTGACATGTATCCGAGTCGAAGTATTGCTTTACGACAAGGAGGTCAGGGTTTGACATGTATCCGAGTCGAAACGTTGCTTGACGACAAGGAGGTCAGGGGTTGACATGTATCCAAGTCGAAGCGTTGCTTGACGACAAGGAGGTCGGAGGTTGACATGTATCCGAGTCGAAGCGTTGCTTGACGACAAGGAGGTCGGAGGTTGACATGTATCCGAGTCGAAGCGTTGCTTGACGACAGGGAGGTCAAGGGTTTGACATGTATCCGAGTCGAAGCGTTGCTTTACGACAGGGAGGTTAGGGTTTGACATGTATCCGAGTCGACGCGCTGCTTGACGACAAGGAGGTCAAGGGTTGACATGTATCCAAGTCGAAGCGTTACTTGACGACAAGGAGGTCAGGGTTTGACATGTATCCAAGTCGAAGCATTGTTTGACGACAAGGAGATCAGGGGTTGACATGTAACTAAGTCGAAGCGTTGCTTTACGACAGGAAGGTCGGGGTTTGACATGTATCCGAGTCAAAGCATTGCTTGACGACAAGGAGGTCAGGGTTTGACATGTATCCAAGTCGAAGCGTTGCTTGATGAAAAGGAAGTCAGGGGTTGATATGTATCCAAGTCGAAGCGTTGCTTGACGACAAGGAGGTCATTGGCTGACTCTAGGTTGTCTGTGAACCGTAGAGTCTTGGAACTGGGGACTTTGTCGTGGCTCCGATTGGTGATGTCGCGCCCGTGTCCTGCTAGAATGTAGAGGAACGCCGTTGTTGGTCTTCTGGAATGCAGATGTTGTTGTCGAGATTTGGAACTAGGGGCTCTGCTATGGCTCCGCTTCGTTGCGACCCTGAGGTCGGTTGTTGACGTTACATTTGCATCCTGCCGGAGTTGAGAAGGAACTCCGTGTTGCTCTTCTGGGATGTTGATGTTGTCGTCGCGTTCTGATCCTCCCTTTGACAGAGTTTGGTGGGACAATATGATTCCCTTTTTTGTTTGTGCCCATGGATTGTATACAGGGGTTGATGTGGACTCACCTGCAGGGCAAAAGTTTCATTCTATTTTTTTCTTTCCGCGATGCTCTATCATTTCAGCTTTTTATATCGCGAAAGTCGCGATTGCCCAATCATTTCGGCTATTTCTCACGGTGTCCAATCATTTCGGCTATTTTTCTTTTTACTCGCTGCTTTTTATTGCGAGTTGCCCAATCATTTCGGCTGTTTTGTATGCATATATTTTACTTGCTGATTTGTTGCAAGTTGCCTTATCATTTCGGCAATTTCATATGCATTTATAGCTCGCTGACTTTTGCTGCGAGTATGGAACCTGGAATCTGGTGCCGATCCTAGTATCAGCATCACTGCGACTGGAATATTGCCAGGAGCGAATCATCATTTGCCGTGAAAGGGCTTGGAATTTGTTACCGATTTAGGCATCAGCACCGCTGCTACTGGAATGTTGCCGGGAGAGAATCATCATTTACTTTTGTCGGTTCGAACAAAGGTGGCTTAGCAAACAGGGTTAAGATCCTGTCGACTAAGGCTTTTGACTTCATGAGTCGTAAGGGTCTCATAAATGTATTTCTCCCTACGAGTCGTGAGGATCTCGTAAATGTAATTTCTCCTTAAGAATCGTGAGGGTCCTTAAGTGCGTGTTCCCTTATAAGTCGTAAGGATCTTATAAGGGTGTTTTCTCCTTATAAGTCGAGGGGACTTACAAGTGTTTGTTCACCGAATAGGGGGACTTTGCACCATTGGTGGAACTTGGTGGGGGAGACGTTTATTTATGCCCGTATATTGTATACAATGGTCAACATTGAACCGTTTTTAGGGCAAATTAGGGTGTATGATGGCTTAAGAACAGGTTCAGTTCCCTATAGCTTAAGGCTTTTGAACTCTTATGAGCTGTGAGGGTATCATAAGGGGATTCTCCTTACGAGTCGAGAGGATCTCGTAAGCATAACTTCTCCTTAGGAATCATGAGGATCCCTAAGTGTGTTGCTCCTTTGTGAGTCGTAAGGATCTCACGCAGGTATTTTCTCCTTACAAGGTCGAGAGGACCTTGCAAGTGTCTTTTAACGGGATTGCGCCTTTTCGGGTTTTCACAAACTCACCGGTAGCCCTGTTGTTTTTACTCACGGAGCCCTTTCGGGTTTTCATCCGTGCCCATTTCGGTTATGGACGTACCGTTTTTTTGTTTTTTTTTGTTTTTGCGTCAGCCCTAGGATGCCGCGGTTTGTAGTAGTTTAACGACGTCTTGGTCCGTAGTTAGTTTTAGGACATTTCGGTCCATCATTAGTTTTAGGACATCTTGGTCCGTTGTTAGTTTTAGGGACATTTCGATCCATTATTAGTTTTAATACATTGCGGTCCATTGTTAGTTTAGGGACGTTTTGGTCGATTGTTAGTTTAGGGACGTTTCGGTCCATTTTTGCCATTTTGGAGACAACGGTTTTGCTGGATACTACTTATAGAGTTAGGGCTTGGGAAGATAGCGAGCGGACATAGGCGTCGTCATTTATCATTGACCCGGGCCGTGACTCGTCAGGCGTAGTATTTTTTTATGAACCGGCCGTTTATTGGCCTGAAGGATCTCTCGCCATGCATATCCACGAGCAAGTAAGCCCCACTTTGGTAGACTTTGTCCATGATGTACGTGCCCTCATAATTCGGCTCGAATTTCCCCTGTTTGGCACGATTGAAGATCATACGTCTCTTGACCACTAGCACGAGTCCGCCTTGGCGAAATGTCCTCGGCCTAGTCAATCTTTCGTATGAGCGTGTCATCTTTGCTTTATAAATCTCCAAGTTTTGCTGAGCCATGAGCCGAGTTTCATCAAGGGCGTCGAGCTCCTCAAGCCGAAGATGAGCATTCTCTTCGTCTGTTAGCTCGTAATGAACCGCCACTCGTAGAGATGGCAGCTCTATCTCCAAGGGGAGTACCGCTTCAGTGCCGAATACCAATGCATATGGCGTTGTGTTTGTGGCCGTTTTGAACGTGGTCCGATACACCCAGAGAGCTTCATGCAGTCTCTCGTGCCAGTCCTTCTTATTTTTGGACACCGTCTTCTTTATGATCTTCGTCAAGGTCTTGTTGAAAGCTTCAGCTAGACCGTTAGCTCGGGGATTATAGATCGAAGAGTATCTCCAGTCTATATTATGCTGCTGTACAAAGCAGCTGATTTTGTGACTTCTGTAGGCCGGCCCGTTATCGGAGATAATCCGTCGCGGAGTGCCTAACCAATAGATGACGTGTGTCTTGAAGAAATGGAGGATGTTCTCCGTCTTAACTTCTCTTAGCGGTACTGCTTCTGCCACTTGGAGAAATAATCAGTTGTCGTCAATATGAACCGATGTCCTCTGGATGACACTGGTTTGATGGGCCCAATTATGTCTGTTCCCCACATTTCGAACTGCCAGCTAGCCACCATTGGGTGTAGCGGGTTTGGATGCTGGTGGATGAAGTCCTCATGAATTTGGTACAAGTGGCACTGCTTTGCGTATTCGAGACAGTCCTGAATCATCGTGGGCCAATAGTAGCCCATTCTTTTGATCTTTAGCTTCATCTTTGGCCCAGTTTGATGAGAACCGCAGAGTCCATCGTGAGTTTCTTGGACGACTCTCTTTGCTTCTTCCGGTCCCAGGCATCTTAGCCATAGAGAGTCGAATGATCACTTATATAGAGTATCATTGACGAAGGCGAAAGACAGAGCTCGTTTCATGAGCTGATGTCTTGAGGATGCATCTTCAGGTGTTAAACGGAATTTGAAGTAGTCTATAAAGACTTCTCTCCAATCCTTAGTCCTTTCTCGGTCTTTTATTTGCAGGGTTGTTTCCTTGGTCGCTTCCTTTTCTTCAGACGACCCCGGAGATAATTCTGCTGGTGCAAGAACCCGACGGCTTTGTACAATGATCCTTACGTCATCGAGGTCTTCGTCAGCCAGTTCTTTAGCGAGTTTGGCTAATGCATCCGCCTTGTTATTTTCTGTATGCGGTATGCTTTCCAGAATGTAGGAGGGAACTTGAGTCAACAGTTGCTGCACTCTCTCGCCGTACTTTACCAACTCTGATTTGCACGTTTAATAGTCATCATTTACTTGACTAACGACCAGCTGGGAGTCTCCGTATATGAGGAGGTTTTCGATTCGCATGTCGGCAGCGATCTCAAGACCTGCTATTAAAGCCTCATATTCTGCTTCATTGTTTGTCCTCGGCTCCGTCAAGGAAAAGGCAAAGCGCATTATCCCTCCTTGCGGAGTTACGAAGATAAGGCCTACCCCCAATTTAATTATAGGTGTGGTGTATTTTCTCTTCTTCATGAAAGATGCCCCATCGAAGTAGAGTTCCCATCGGGTATCACTCCCCCCCTTTCTCCCCGTCGATCGCGTCAAACGCGTGCTCGTCTGGCAGTTCGCAATTTAGGGGTGAGTCGCCGGGTATCGGACGTTCAGCGAGGAAGTCGGCGATGGCCTGGCCTTTCACCGCCATGAGAGGTCTGTTCCCGCCAAAATTTTGGCTCAAAATCCGCTCCTTATAAAATAATAACAATAAAAGAAAAAACAAACAAACAAACAAATAAATAAATAATAATCATAATAAAGGAGAAAATCTTCCTTTCAGAGCAAAGCTATGTTCAAATCCCAAGGCGGGAAATGAAGCAATGCTTCTGTTTCGCCCAATCAGAGCAAGGCTCTGTTTTAAAAGAAATTCAAATAATAATAAAGGAAGCAACGCTTCAGTTGCGCTGCGCTCTACGCTGCGCGCCACGTGGCAGCGCAATTGCGCTGCGTTCTGCGCCGCGTGACACGTGTCAGGCGTAGGTGCGTTTGCGCCAAACAGAATTAAAATTCTGAAAGATCTTTCTCAATCTTGTTAAAAACAAGAAATTTGCCTTCTGTAAAACAGAAGCTCTTGGATCAAAGATCCAATGGTGGGGAAAAATCCCCGAATCACTCAGAGAAAGATCTCTCTAACTAATTTAACAAACTAATTGACACTATAAAAAGGCCCCTAGACCCCAATTTCAAAGAAGAAGAACACAGAGAGAAAAAAACAGAGAATTCCTCTAAAGAATTTTGAGAAGAGCTCAAAGAAGAAAAAGAAGACAAAACCTTTGAATAAAAAAAGTATTTCTTCTGAAAAGATCATTGATCTAAGAACAAGATCAAGGATCTTTAATAAAAAAATAATAATAACAAAGGCATTGCCTTTTTTATGAACCATTGGTTCTGGAATCTTAAAAATTCTTTTCTTCAATCCAAAATTGGATCAAGATATTAAAACAGTGCCTTGCACTTGTAAATCTGCACTGTTGCGCTCCTGGATTGGCGCAAGCCACCAGAGAGCGCCACGTGTCAGCTCCAGAACAGCTTGCGCTATGCGCTTTTAAAATAGAGCATTGCTCTCATGAATTGGCGCAACTCATCGGAGCGCGCCACGTGTCAGCAACGCAACAGCGCAGCGCATTAGCACAGCGCACTGCGCTTGCGCTCACCGGAGCGTGACACGTGTCACCTCCACATGGACTTGCGCCTTGCGCTCCTCAATTGGCGCAAAGCGCCTGACAAGCCACGCGGCGCTCTGTCAGACTAATTAATGCAGCGCATTATTAAAGGGCAGAGCCCAATTAAGAGGCCCAATGGACTAAAATAAATGCTCTGCATTATAAAAGGGGGACAGAGCCCAACTTAAAAGGCCTAATAGGCCAGACAAAATGCATTGCATTATTAAACAAAGGGCAAAGCCCAAGCCAAGGTCTAACAGGCCAACCATAAATAAAAATGTTGAACATTATCAATTGGACTTAGCCCAATTCTGGCCGTAAGTCCTCAAACTAAATTGACTGAGCATGGCTGCTCTCTTAAATCAATTTACACCTGGTTTAAGGGTACATCTCTGAACTCCTCTGACACCTGTCGTTGTAATCCTTCAACGTCGTCAGAGAGGTGATGGGTCCCGACGGCCATACATACAATGGACCTCTACGTCCCTAAACTGGAACGTGGACCGCAATGTCCTTAAACTACCCATGGACCACTACGTCCTTAAACTGGAACAATAGAGCCCCCAAATGCTCTTTTCTCGGATCTAAACGATCCCGTTTAAGTTGATCTTAGCCTCAAATATGGCTAACGTATCCTTAAACATTCAAACAGACTTTAGTCCCAAATTGGACTATAAGACCCCCAATCAACTTTGGTTCAAGGGTACATCTCTGAACTCCTCTGACACCTGTCATTGTAATCCTTCAACGTCGTCAGAGAGGTGACGGGTCTCGACGGCCATTTATTAAATGGACCACTACGTCCCTAAACTGGAACAATAGAGCCCTCAAATGCTCTTTTGTCGGATCTAAACGATCCCGTTAAGTCGATCTTAGTCTCAAATCAGACTAACGTGTGCTTAACAAACGTTTAAGTTGATCTTAGCCTCAAAAATGGCTAACGTATGCTTAAACCAAAACCCCAAACCCAAATCTAAGAAAATACGGATTTGGACTAATCCACATCCTACGGGCGACGACATAAATTAGTATCCGTATACAATCCACGGGCAACCACAAACAAAACAAACACCCACGACATGAAGTGAAATTCTGGAGAAGGAGAAAGTTGTTACCGTGATGCGGTAATGTAATTAACTGCAGGGGCTTGCGCCTGCAGGGAAGAGCGTCCCCACAATCAAAAACCCCTCAAGCGAGGGGGAATATGACGAAGTCTGCTACATCGGCCGCATCCGTCTAAACCTCTGATACACGGTGCCATAAATCAACTTGGCATCTTCGGAGAGGTGGACGGATAAAACCAAATATCATCTGCCCCGAACCTCAGGCAAGACGCCCAAGTCGCGTCTCTGTATTCGGAGGGGAACAGATTCTGGCACGCCCGGTGGGACCTTTTCCTCTTTCCACTCCACACTTCGTGTGTCGTGTTCACGAACGAATCGCGGTTCGCTGTGGTTGCCTGTGGATTCGTGGTACTAAGATTTGGTGTCTTGCTTCGTGCAGAAAACAGAAGATCAATGTCTTCAAACTGCACTGCTTGCAACTGCAACTCTCGCTCGGTCTCTGCTGGAGGAGTGAATTACGGGCCCCAAGCGGCCTCTCTTTTCAAGATGCCAGTGGAGCAGGTAACTCAAGCCACTGCTGGGCTGTTCTTTGGGACCATGCTCCCACCAATGAGCTTCAATGCCCCTCTGCCGTTGCAAGAAGCTCCGAAGAAGTCGGTCTTTGATCGGCTTGCAACTACTGCGACCCCTCTCAACGGGTTGTCTAAATCCAGTGCATCGGTTTTCAATAGACTGGGTCAAAACTCCAATGGGCCCGTGAAGAAGCCCACAATACCAGAAGGTGTTATCCCCAAGCGGATAGCCATTCCTGCTCATGAAATCGTGAAGGCTGGTTCACCTGCTCGGAAGTCTGCTTTCGATAGGTTGGCTATCCCTATTCAACGGACGTTGGTCTTCAAGAGGCTGGTACCAGCAGCGCCTCATCAGAACAGGAGGCATGACAAAGCCATCCCTATCGCCGAACCAACTCCATCCGCACGACACGCTCGACGTCCCCACTGGCGCCGAGTAAGGAAGGCTGGGGGCAACTCTCCCTCTGGATTTACGCCACCAGCTCCGATGGTGGGGATCGAGGCTGCTGTTCCAACTGGGAACAACTTTGAATTGCTGAACACGGTGCGCAGAAACTCTCCTACTGCGGTGTTGAAACGAACTCCTTCATCGATGAAGAATACTCCAGAGAAGAAGCTAGAGCAGCCCCCTCAGCGGCTGTCCTCTAAGATTCACGAAGTCTGGCGTCAAGTCCAAGACTCGGTTGTTGATCAAGACTACTTCCGCCGACAGAAAAAGATGAAGGTTCGGCAAGAGAAGGATTACTCCGTCAAGCCATAAAAAGCAACAGCTACTTGGGTGCCCACTGCAACGGCCCCCTCATCTCCAATCCCTCAAAGGAAAAGGAGGCCGCAAAGAGCCCCTGTGAACATGGCGAAGCGTAAAAGCGCTGAACACAAACGCCCCAGGTCTGGGGGTATGATGGTGCACACTGTTTATATGGCTTCCGGAAAGGAGGAAATCCGCGCTTCGACGGGTCACCGACCGCTAACCCGATCCGTGACAAAAGCCCAGGAGCAGCAACAACAAAAGCTTCAGGAAATGATGACTGCAATGGCTGCACTTACCGGGCCAAAAGAAAGCTCGGAGGCGTCGTCAGAACAGCGTCACGAACAAGAAACTGACGCTGACTTTCTGCGTAGAGTCCTCGAAAAGAAGGATAAAGAAGCCGTAGATCAAGCGGCTAAAATAAAACAAATGGCGCTTCTCTTCCAAGATATGGTAGGGATGATGATCCAACAAGATCCTCCAGCTGATAACCCTCCAATCATCGTTGAAGACGATAGAGGGGAGACATCTAATCCTCCTCCGGCCATTTCAGCAGCCAAGGAGGAAACTATTTCCAAGGCCGCACTGGATGACTATATAGCTCAGCAAATACAAGCTCATCAGGTGAATGAGGCGGCTGGACAAATTGCTAGAACCGGACGACCCTACCCGGGCTGGTATGACCAAATCAGTTACCCGCCGGGATATACGATCCCTAAATTCCATGTGTACAAGGGGATAGGGAATCCACATCAGCATGTCGCTAAATTCAGGGCCTTATGCGGCAATACTGGAGGCGATGGCAAATTGTTGCTTCGACAATTCGTCGGCAGCCTATCGGAGACAGCCTTTGAATGGTATTCGGAGCTACTTAACAACTCTATCAAAACATTTGCGGAGATGGAGCTACTGTTTACACAAAGATTCGCGAGTGCTAGTGGACGCACCCCGATAACAGCACTGATCAATGCCAGGATAAGGCCAGGCGAAACGTGGATCCAATATACAACACGATGGCGGAACCTATGGTCGAAATGCGAACAACGTATCAAAGAAGCGCCAGCGGTGGGCATGTTCGTGGGCACTCTCGATCCGCAGGCGACTATATCCCAATTCATGATGTTCTTCAGGCCGACCACTTTCCAGGCCTTGATCGACAAATTATCCCAAATGGACCAGATGGGCCATGGACCATCTCCTCCAAAACCGGACCCTCGAAATGAGAAGGGGAAAGGAAAAGCGATCGTCGCCGCCAATACTCAACAACAGCCGAGCAAACCAAAGCCGGTTGCTCGCCAAAACAACGTGCGTCCACGCCCATCCCTCGAGGAGAGACTGGGACGTCCTTACTCGTTTCCTCAGAATAAAACAAGGAAACTGTTCGAGCTGGCCACGCGCAACGGACTCATCAATCTGCCGAGTCCAAAACGTCTGTTGCAGCCAGGCGATCTCAATAATCCCGATTATTGCCCTTACCACCACACGATAAGTCACCCGATCGAGAACTGTTTCGTCTTTAAGGGATGGATCGAGGATCAGTACCTACAAGGCAAGTTCGCGCTGTCTGAAAAGTGGAAAGTAAACCCACCACAGCCGCACACTTCAAAGAAAATGGACACGCCGGGGGCAGCTTGTTCTTTTGTTGAGGACGAAAACGATAGAGAAGACTCATCATACGAATCCGAAGACTACGTAGCGAGTTGTCATGTGATCTCTCACTCATTGATAGATGATGAAGAGGCTCCTTGCACCGAGAAACCAAGAGCGGACCCTGAACCAGAAATTCTGCGGCCGTCAGACGAGATGATCGATGCCTTCCTGAATGAGGTTCGTCTGAAAGTTAAAGCCAATCAAGAGCGTGGGATAGCCATACTGGAAGGAGCCAAACACCGCCGACTAGACGAAAGAGTCGAGGCACTCCCGTCAAATCAAAAGACATCCACTGCCAATAAAAACAAATTCAAGACGAGGAAAAGGTTCGCCAAAGCCCTATCAGTGGGAATGAAGCTACCCCCCTCTGAAGAAAATACTCTTGGTGGAGTAGAGATGCATCCTAACTTCTGTTTATATCATCAGAAGATCATACATCCTACCAAAGACTGCGACTCCTTTAAGTTTTGGTGGCAAGGGTATGTCGCTTAAAAGCAACACTTCAACAGGACAAAGCGTGAAGCTCGTAGATATCAGAAAAATGCGATAGATGAGCGCAAAAGAGCCGCCGCCGACTGTCACATAGCCGACTCCAAGGGATCGCAAATTATCACCTTTAGAAGCGACTCTGACGAAGAAGCTGCCCTCAACCCTCTCCTCAAGGAATCCATTTAAAAAATGAAAGAATTGAGGAGTTGCGAGAACCTTCAGCCGTGCAATCGCACGCTACTCGGAAAAAATCTCGGCCCCGCAAACAAAGGATCGAGCAGAAAGGATAAGGGGAAGGGAAAAACAGCCCTCGTAGCCAACACTCAACAGCAATCGAGTGGCCCTAGACCGGTTGTTTGCCGAAACAACAAGCGGAAACCCCTCCATGAAAAGTTGAAACGTCTTTACTCGTTTCCTCAAGATAAAACAAGGAGACTGTTCGAGCTGGCAGTGCGCGACAGACTCATCAATCTGCCGAGTCCAAAACGTCCTTTTCGGCCAGGCGATGTTAACGATCTCAATTATTGCCCTTACCACCAAACGGTAAGTCACCTGATCGAGGATTGCTACGTCTTCAAAAACTGGGTTGAAGACCAATACCAACAGGGCAAGTTCGTCATTTCCGAAAATTGGAAGGTGAGCCCGCCACAACCGCATGCTCCGAGGAAGATGGATACGCCGGGGGCATCATGCTCATTTATAGGGAAAGCCATATAGACCGAAAAGTCAGTAAACTAGAGATTCGCCTCAAATACAGCAACGACGGACCGAAACGTCCTTAAACTAATGACGGACCGAAACGTCTTTAAACTAGTGACGGACCGAAACGTCCTTAAACTAATGACGGACCACTACGTCCTAAAACTAGCTAATGACCGAAACGTCTTTAAACTACTACCGCAGCATCCTCAAGCTGACGAGATAAAAAAAAAGAGAATAAAAAAAATATAATAAAAAAAATTAATAAAAACGGTATGTCCATAAGCAAAATGGGCACGGATGAAAACCCGAAAGGGCTCCGTGAGTAAAAACAGCAGGGATACCGGCGAGTGTTTGTGAAAACCCGAAAGGGCGCAACCTCGTTAAAAGACACTTACAGGGTCCTCTCGACCTTGTAAGGAGAAACCACCCGCGTGAGATCCTTACGACTCATAAGGGAGAAACACACTTAGGGATCCCCACGATTCCTAAGGAGAAAATACACTTACGAGATCCTCACGATTCGTAAGGAGAACTCTCTTATGGGACCCTCACGGCTCATAAGATTTGAAAGTCTTAAGTTACAGAGACCTAAACCTGTACTTAAGCAACCCCCCACAACTTTCGATATTGCCCTACAAGCGGCTCATACTGACCCTTGTATACAATCCACGGGCGCGAATAAATATTTCCCTAACAAAGTCCCACCCGTGGCTAGGGATATGTCCATATGGTGAACAACCCTTATAAGTCCTCTCGACTGATAAGGAGAAAACCCTTTTGTAAGATCCTTACGACTTACAGGGGAACATGCACTTAGGAATCCTCACGATTCCTAAGGAGAAAACACACCTACGAGATCCTCACGACTCGTAGGGAGAAATACCTTTGTGAGACCCTTACGGCTCATGAAGTCAAAAGCCTTAGTCGACGGGGTCCTAACCCTGTTCGCTAAGCCACTTTTGTTCGACATCGACAGAGGTAAATGATGATTCGCTCCTGGAAATATCCCAGTTGTAGCAATGCTAATGCCTAAATCGGTATCAAATTCCGAGTCCTTTCATGGCAAATGATGATTCGCTCCTGGCAATATCCCAGTTGTAGCGATGCTGTTGCCTAAACTGGTATCAAATCCCGAGTCCTTTCATGGCAAATGATGATTCGCTCCTGACAATATTCCAGTTGCAGCGATACTGATGCTGAGATTGGCACCAGATTCCAAGTTCCACACTCGCGATCAAAAAAATCAGCGAGCCATACGTGCATACGAAATAGCCGAAATGATTGGGCAACTCGCAATAAAAAACAGCGAGTAAAGATAAAATAAACAGCCGAAATGATTGGGCAACTCGCAATAAAAAGGAGCGAGTAAAAATGAAATAAATAGCCGAAATGATTGGGCACCGCGAAAAATAGCCGAAATGATTGGGCAATCACGACCTTCGCGATACAAAAGCTGAAATGATAGAGCATATAGGAAATACCAAAAAAAAATGATGAATGAAACTTTTTGCCCTACAGGTGAGATCACATCGATCCTGTATACAATCCAGGGGCACAAACAAAGAGAGAACCATACCTTCCCAACAGGCTCCACCAGAAAGCGAAGCCAAATCTCGACGGTTCATAGACAACCTAGAGACAATCTCGACATTTGTTGCAATATTGCAGACACGATGTCAACAAACGAAGAAAAAGGAAGATCCCTAGCTTCAGGGTCTCGACGTCAACATCGACAACTTAGAGGTCACCAATGGCGTTTCTCCTCACTCCAACCAGATGCAGACGTGACGTCAACAATCGACCTCAGAGTCGCAATGAAATGGAGCCACAACATAGTCCCTAGTTCCAAATCTTAACGGCAATATCTACGGCCTAAGAATCAACAAAGGCGTTCCTTCGCAGTCCATCAAGATGCAGATACAACGCCAACAAAAGACCTCGCGGTCAAAACAAAACAAAGCGACGGCAAAATCCCAGCTTCATCTTGACATTCGTTTCGATATAGCAGACGCGATGTCACTGCAGCGTCCTTCTCCCATAAGGGTTCGGACGCGCCAAAGCAAATGAAGCGAAGGCCAAATTCCTAGCTTCAGGGTCTTGACGGCAACTCATATAAGCCTGAAAGACAATCGGAGATCATCTCGCACCAGCGTGGAGTGGTCGCCACCTCGACGATCGTTTTGATACAGCAGATGAAATGTCACCCCAGCGTTCTTCCCCCATCAGGATTCGGACGCGCCAAAGCAAATGAAGCAAAAGGCCAAATTCCTAGCTTCTGGGTCTTGACAGCAACTCATATAAAGCCTGAAAGACAATCGGAGATCATTTCGCACCAGCGCGGAGTGGTCACCACCTCGATGATCGTCTCAATACAGCAGATGAAATGTCGCCCCAGCGTTCTTCCCCAAGCAGGATTCGGACGCGCCAAAGCAAACGAAGCAAAGGCCAAATTCCTAGCTTCAGGGTCTTGACGGTAACTCATATAAAACCTGAAAGACTATCGGAGATCATCCCACACCGGCACGGAGCGGTCACCACCTCGACGTTCATCTCGATACAGCTGACGAGATGTCACTACAGCGCCCTTCCTCCAACAGGATTCGGACGCACCAAAGCAAATGAAGCGAAGGCCAAATTCCTAGCTTCAGGGTCTTGAAGGCAACTCATGTAAAACCTGAAAGACCATCGGAGATCATCCCACACTAGCGCGGAGTGGTCACCACCTCGACGTTCGTTTCGATACAGCAGACGAGATGTCACCCCAGCGTTCTTCCTCCAGCAGGGTTCAGACGCGACAAGCAAACAACGGAGCCACGGCAAAATCCCTAGTTCCAAACCTCGACGGTTCACCAACAACCTAGAGATAACCGCGACATTCGTCTCGATAGAGGGCGCAATGCCAGCAAGCGAAGCGAAGGCCAAATTCCTAGCTTCAGGGTCTTAACGGCAAGTCATATAAAGCCGGAAAGACAATCGGAGATCATCTTGCACTAGTGCGGAATGGTTACCACCTCGACTTTCGTCTCGATACAGCAGACGAGATGTCACCCCAGCGTTCCTCCTCAAACAGGATTCAGACGCGACAATCAAACAGCGGAGCCGCGGCAAAGTCCCTAGTTCCAAACCTCGACGGTTCACCAACAACCTAGAGATAACCGCGACATTCGTCTCGATATAGAGGACACAATGCCAGCAAGCGAAGCGAAGGCCAAATTCCTAGCTTCAGGGTCTTAACGGCAAGTCATATAAAGCCGGAAAGACAATCAGAGATCATCTTGCACCAGTGCGGAGTGGTCACTACCTAGATGTTCGTCTCGATACAGCAGATGAGATGTCACCCCAGCGTTCTTCCTCAAACAGGATTCAGACACGACAATCAAACAGCGGAGCCGCGGCAAAGTCCCTAGTTCCAAACCTCGACGGTTCACCAACAACCTAGAGATAACCGCGACATTCGTCTCGATATAGAGGACGCAATGCCAGCAAACGAAGCGAAGGCCAAATTCCTAGCTTCAGGGTCTTGATGGTAACTCATATAAAACCTGAAAGACTACCGGAGATCATCCCACACTAGCGCGGAGTGGTCACCACCTCGACGTTCGTTTCGATACAGTAGACGAGATGTCACCCCAGCGTTCTTCCTCCAGCAGGGTTCAGACGCGACAAGCAAACAACGGAGCCACGGCAAAATCCCTAGTTCCAAACCTCGACGGTTCACCAACAACCTAGAGATAACCGCGACATTCGTCTCGATAGAGGGCGCAATGCCAGCAAGCGAAGCGAAGGCCAAATTCCTAGCTTCAGGGTCTTAACGGCAAGTCATATAAAGCCGGAAAGACAATCGGAGATCATCTTGCACTAGTGCGGAATGGTTACCACCTCGACTTTCGTCTCGATACAGCAGACGAGATGTCACCCCAGCGTTCCTCCTCAAACAGGATTCAGACGCGACAATCAAACAGCGGAGCCGCGGCAAAGTCCCTAGTTCCAAACCTCGACGGTTCACCAACAACCTAGAGATAACCGCGACATTCGTCTCGATATAGAGGACACAATGCCAGCAAGCGAAGCGAAGGCCAAATTCCTAGCTTCAGGGTCTTAACGGCAAGTCATATAAAGCCGGAAAGACAATCAGAGATCATCTTGCACCAGTGCGGAGTGGTCACTACCTAGATGTTCGTCTCGATACAGCAGATGAGATGTCACCCCAGCGTTCTTCCTCAAACAGGATTCAGACACGACAATCAAACAGCGGAGCCGCGGCAAAGTCCCTAGTTCCAAACCTCGACGGTTCACCAACAACCTAGAGATAACCGCGACATTCGTCTCGATATAGAGGACGCAATGCCAGCAAACGAAGCGAAGGCCAAATTCCTAGCTTCAGGGTCTTGATGGTAACTCATATAAAACCTGAAAGACTACCGGAGATCATCCCACATGGAGTGGTCACCACCTCGACGTTCGTCTCGATACAGCAGATGGGATGTCACCACGGCGTTCTCCCTCCAGCAGGATTCAAACGCGACAATCAAACAACGGAGCCATGGCAAAATCCCTTGTTCCAAACCTCGACGGTTCACCAGCAACCTAGAGACAACCGCGACATTCGTCCCGATACAGCAGACGCAATGCCGGCAAACGAAGCAAAGGCCAAATTCCTAACTTCAGGGTCTTGACGGCAACTCATATAAAGTCTGAAAGACTATCGGAGATCATCCCACACCAGCGCGGAGTGGTTATGACTCATCGGGGCTCTCCAAAATGAGCCTAACCTCAAGTAAGAAGTGCATGGCAAAATTCCTAACGCTTGCTCTTCCGACGGTCAAACTGCCTAGGAAGATTGCTTGAAGACGTCTTGTCCAGCCCCCGAAGGGATCAGAGACACGGCAGTCGCAGGGCTACTCGAACATCACGATTTCCTATCGAGGAATATATCAGCTGATGCGACAGTACGACGGCCAAAACCCTAAGTACCACAGACCCTAACGGACTTCTGTCGTAAAGAGCAGAGGTTAACTGTGACGTTAGGATATTCTTGCGAGAAATGCTCGATTCGTCTCGACTTGTGAGGAAATTGATGTCTTTGCGAGAACTTCTCGATGCGGCTCGACTCGTAAGACAAAGCCTTAGGCGGCGGAGATTAAAAAACTTGCTTCCTAAGCACTGGGACCCTGCAAGTCGGCCCAAAACGGTCTCTTGCATACTATCCATGGGTCTCACTCTCCAAAGTCGAATCTCGACAAGGGGGGAAACAACCGCTCACGAGTCCTCTCGACTCGTAAAAGGGAAAATTCTCTTATAAGATCCTTACGACTTATAAGAGAAAACACACTTAGGAATCCTCACGATTCCTAAGGAGAAAATACACTTACGAGATCCTTTCGATCCGTAGGGAGAAAAGCCTTTGTGGGACCCTCACGGCTCATAAAGTTGAAAAGTCTTAGGTGATAAGGACCCTAAACTTGTCTCCTAAGCCCTCAATTCAGTGACCATGCGTAACTTTGCACTACTTCACCCACGTACATACTTACGTGGGCAAAGTAGTAGGGGGCATTTGTTCCCGCCAAAATTTTGGCTCAAAATCCGCTCCTTATAAAATAATAACAATAAAAGAAAAAATAATCAAATAAATAAATAAATAAATAATAATCATAATAAAGGAGAAAATCTCCCTTTCAGAGCAAAGCTATGTTCAAATCCCAAGGCGGGAAATGAAGCAATGCTTATGTTTCCCCTAATCAGAGCAAGGCTCTGTTTTAAAAGAAATTCAAATAATAATAAAGGAAGCAACGCTTCAGTTGCGCTGCGCGCCACGTGGCAGCGCAGTTGCGCCGCGCACTGCGCGCCTCGTGGCAGCGCTAGCGCAGTTGCGCTGCGCGACACGTGGCAGCGCAGTTGCGCTGCGCGACACATGTCAGGAGCAGGTGCATTTACGCCAAACAGAATTAAAATTCTGAAAGATCTTTCTCAATCTTGTTAAAAACAAGAAGATTGCCTTCTGTAAAACAGAAACTCTTGGATCAAAGATCCAATGGTGGGGAAAAATCCCCGAATTACTCAGAGAAAGATCTCTCTAACTAATTTAACAAACTAATTGGCACTATAAAAAGGCGCCTAGACCCCAATTTCAAAGAAGAAGAACACAGAGAGAAAAAACAGAGAATTCCTCTGAAGAATTTTGAGAAGAGCTCAAAGAAGAAAAAGAAGGCAAATCCTTTGAATAAGAAAAGTATTTCTTCTGAAAAGATCATTGATCTAAGAACAAGATCAATGATCTTTAATAAAAAAATAATAATAACAAAGGCATTGCCTTTTTTATGAACCATTGGTTCTGGAATCTTAAAAATTCTTTTCTTGAATCCAAAATTGGATCAAGATATTAAAACAGTGCCTTGCACTGGTAAATCTGCACTGTTGCGCTCCTGGGTTGGCGCAAGCCACCAGAGAGCGCCACGTGTCAGCTCCAGAACAGCTTGCGCTATGCGCTTTTAAAACAGAGCATTGCTCTCATGAATTGGCGCAACTCACCGGAGCGCGCCACGTGTCAGCAGCGCAACAGCGCAGCGCACTGCGCTTGCGCTCACCGGAGCGTGACACGTGTCACCTCCACATGGACTTGCGCCTTGCGCTCCTCAATTGGCGCAAAGCGCCTGACAAGCCACGTGGCGCTCTGTCAGACTAATTAATGCAACGCATTATTAAAGGGCAGAGCCCAATCAAGAGGCCCAATGGACCAAAATAAATGCTCTGCATTATAAAAGGGGGACAGAGCCCAACTTAAAAGGCCTAATAGGCCAGACAAAATGCACTGCATTATTAAACAAAAGGCAAATCCCAAGCCAAGGTCTAACAGGCCAACCATAAATAAAAATGTTGAACATTATCAATTAGACTTAGTCCAATTCTGGCTGTAAGTCCTCAAACTAAATTGACTGAGCATGGCTGCTCTCTTAAATCAATTTACACCTGGTTCAAGGGTACATCTCTGAACTCCTCTGACACCTGTCGTTGTAATCCTTCAACGTCGTCAGAGAGGTGATGGGTCCCGACGGCCATACATACAATGGACCTCTACGTCCCTAAACTGGAACGTGGACCGCAATGTCCTTAAACTACCCATGGACCACTACGTCCTTAAACTGGAACAATAGAGCCCCCAAATGCTCTTTTCTCGGATCTAAACGATCCCGTTTAAGTTGATCTTAGCCTCAAATATGGCTAACGTATCCTTAAACATTCAAACAGACTTTAGTCCCAAATTGGACTATAAGACCCCCAATCAACTTTGGTTCAAGGGTACATCTCTGAACTCCTCTGACACCTGTCGTTGTAATTCTTCAACGTCGTCAGAGAGGTGACGGATCCCGGCGGCTATATATTTAATGGACCACTATGTCCCTAAACTAGAACAATAGAGCCCAAATGCTCTTTTGTCGGATCTAAGCGATCCCATTAAGTTGATCTTAGTCTCAAACTAGACTAACGTATCCTTAACAAACGTTTATGTTGATCTTAGCCTCAAAAATAGCTAACATATCCTTAAACCAAAACCCCAAACCCAAATCTAAGAAAATACGGATTTGGACTAATCCACGTCCTACGGGCGACGACATAAATTAGTCTCCGTATACAATCCACGGGCAACCACAAACAAAATAAACACCCATGACATGAAGTGAAATTCTGGAGAAGGAGAAAGTTGTTACCGTGATGCGGTAACGTAATTAACTGCAGGGGCTTGCGCCTGCAGGGAAGAGCGTCCCCACAATCAAAACCCCCTCAAGCGAGGGGGAATCTGACGAAGTCTGCTACATCGGCCGCATCCGTCTAAACCTCCGATACACGGTGCCATAAATCAACTTGGCATCTTCGGAGAGGTGGACGGATAAAACCAAATAGCATCTGCCCCCAGATTCAGGCAAGTCGTCAGTCTTTCCCGGTTTCCGGCGGTAAACAAACAACTCCCACTCTGTCCTCGCCGGAGGAGTGACCTATGGGCCCCAAGCGACCTCCATTTTCGCGATGCCAGTGGAGCAGGTGATGCAGGCCACCACCGGGTTGTTCTTTGGGACAATTCTCCCACCAATGAGCTTCAACGCCCCGATGCCATCGCAGGAAGCCGTGAAGAAGTCGGTCTTTGATCGACTTGCAACTGCCGCGGCCCCTCTCAACGGGTCGTGCAATTCCAGCGCTTCGGTCTTTAACAGACTAGGCCAAAGCTCAAATAGGCTCATGAAGAAGCCTGCAATACCCGAAGAGGTTACCCCAAAGCGGATAGCCATTCCGGCTCAAGTAGAGGAAATCGTCAAAGCGGCTTCTCCTGCTAAAGGATCAGTCTTTGCAAGACACACCGTTCCGACTCCCGCTTCGGGCGAAGTCACCAAGGTTACTTTCCCTGCTCAAAAGTCAGTCTTTGACAGGCTGGACGTTCCTTCTCAATGAATGTCAGTCTTCGACAGGCTGGCACCAACAGCAGTTTCTCATCAAAGTATGAAGCACGATGAAGCTATCCCGACAACGGAGGTAATCCCGGCCGCACGACATGCTCGACGTCGCCACTGGCGCCGAGTGAGGAATGCCGGGGGCAGTTCCCCTTCTGGACTGACTCCGCCAGCTCCAACGGTGGAAGTCGATGCTACTGTTCCAATTGGGAACAACTTTGAGCCGCTTAAGAGGGTGCGCAAGAACTCTGCAACTGCCATGTTGAAAAAATCCCCACCACCCGCTGAAAGTGTTACAAAAGCGAAACCAGAGCAGCCCCCTCAGCGGCTGTCATCCAAAATTCACAGGGTCTGGCGAAGAGTCTAAGACTCTGTAGATGACCAAAACTACCCCCACCGACCGAAGAAGACGAAGGCTCGGCAAGAGGATGACCATTCTTCTGCTATACCATGGAAGGTGCCGTCTGCATAGGTGCCTATCGCAACGGCCCCCTCAACTTCGACCTTCCATAAAAGGAGAAGGCCGGAGAAGATCCCCATGCCCGCGACCAATTCCAAAGGCACTGAACCCAAATGCCCAAAGGCTGGGGGGCATGGTTGTGCACACCATTTACATGGCGTCCGGGAAAAAGAATAGCCGTATCTCCATGGGTCATCGACCACTTACACGGTCTGTGACAAAGGCTCAGGAGCAACAACAGCAAAAGCTCCAGGAGAAAATCTCCCTTTCAGAGCAAAGCTATGTTCAAATCCCAAGGCGGGAAATGAAGCAATGTTTCTGTTTCCCCCAATCAGAGCAAGGCTCTGTTTTAAAAGAAATTCAAATAATAATAAAAGAAACAACGCTTCAGTTGCGCTGCGCTGCGCGCCACGTGGCAGTGCAGTTGCGCTGCGCGATACGTGGCAGCGTAGTTACGCTAGCGCAGTGGCGCTGCGCTCTGCGCTGCGCGACACATGTCAGGCGCAGGTGCGTTTGCGCCAAACAGAATTAAAATTCTGAAAGATCTTTCTCAATCTTGTTAAAAACAAGAAGATTGCCTTCTGTAAAACAGAAGACCTTGGATCAAAGATCCAATGGTGGGGAAAAATCCCCGAATCACTCAGAGAAAGATCTCTCTAACTAATTTAACAAACTAATTGGCACTATAAAAAGGTCCCTAGACCCCAATTTCAAAGAAGAAGAACACAGAGAGAAAAAACAGAGAATTCCTCTAAAGAATTTTGAGAAGAGCTCAAAGAAGAAAAAGAAGGCAAAACCTTTGAATAAAAAAAGTATTTCTTCTGAAAAGATCATTGATCTAAGAACAAGATCAAGGATCTTTAATAAAAAAATAATAATAACAAATGCATTGCCTTTTTTATGAACCATTGGTTCTGGAATCCTAAAGATTCTTTTCTTCAATCCAAAATTGGATCAAGATATTAAAACAGTGCCTTGCACTTGTAAATCTGCACTGTTGGACTCCTGGGTTGGTGCAAGCCACCAGAGAGCGCCACGTGTCAGCTCCAGAACAGCTTGCGCTATGCGCTTTTAAAACAGAGCATTGCTCTCATGAATTGGCGCAACTCACCGGAGCGCGCCACGTGTCAGCAGCGCAACAGCGCAGCACATTGGCGCAGCACACTGCGCTTGCGCTCACCGGAGCGTGACACGTGTCACCTCCACATGGACTTGCGCCTTGCGCTCCTCAATTGGCGCAAAGCGCCTGACAAGCCACGTGGCGCTCTGTCAGACTAATTAATGCAGCGCATTATTAAAGGGCAGAGCCCAATCAAGAGGCCCAATGGACCAAAATAAATGCTCTGCATTATAAAAGGGGGATAGAGCCCAACTTAAAAGGCCTAATAGGCCAGACAAAATGCACTGCATTATTAAACAAAGGGCAAATCCCAAGCCAAGGTCTAACAGGCCAACCATAAATAAAAATGTTGAACATTATCAATTGGACTTAGCCCAATTCTGGCCGTAAGTCTTCAAATTAAATTGACTGAGCATGGCTGCTCTCTTAAATCAATTTACACCTGGTTCAAGGGTACATCTCTGAACTCCTCTGACACCTGTCGTTGTAATCCTTCAACGTCGTCAGAGAGGTGATGGGTCCCGACGGCCATACATACAATGGACCTCTATGTCTCTAAACTGGAACGTGGACCGCAATGTCCTTAAACTACCCATGGACCACTACGTCCTTAAACCGGAACAATAGAGCCCCCAAATGCTCTTTTCTCGGATCTAAACGATCCCGTTTAAGTTGATCTTAGCCTCAAATATGGCTAACGTATCCTTAAACATTCAAACAGACTTTAGTCCCAAATTGGACTATAAGACCCTCAATCAACTTTGGTTCAAGGGTACATCTCTGAACTCCTCTGACACCTGTCGTTGTAATCCTTCAACGTCGTCAGAGAGGTGACGGGTCCCGACGGCCATATATTAAATGGACCACTACGTCTCTAAACTGGAACAATAGAGCCCTCAAATGCTCTTTTGTCTGATCTAAACGATCCCGTTAAGTCGATCTTAGTCTCAAATCAGACTAACGTGTCCTTAACAAACGTTTAAGTTGATCTTAGCCTCAAAAATGGCTAACGTATGCTTAAACCAAAACCCAAAACCCTAATCTAAGAAAATACGGATTTGGACTAATCCACGTCCTACGGGCGACGACATAAATTAGTCTCCGTATACAATCCACGGGCAACCACAAACAAAACAAACACCCACGACATGAAGTGAAATTCTGGAGAAGGAGAAAGTTGTTACCGTGATGCGGTAATGTAATTAACTGCAGGGGCTTGCGCCTGCAGGGAAGAGCGTCCCCACAATCAAAAACCCCTCAAGCGAAGGGGAATCTGACGAAGTCTGCTACATCGGCCGCATCCGTCTAAACCTCCGATACACAGTGCCATAAATCAACTTGGCATCTTCGGAGAGGTGGACGGATAAAACCAAATAGCATCTGCCCCGAACCTCAGGCAAGACGCCCAGGTCGCGTCTCTATATTCGGAGGGGAACAAGGTCGATATGTTATCAAGAACTCCATCAAGAGGAGGGTCCATTTGGCGAGTCGTCCCGTTGGTATGGCTCTTGATATCAAGTATTTGAGAGGATCCACTTTTGATATGAGATGGACCTCATGCGCCAAAGCATAATGCCTGAGCTTCGTTATCGCGATGATTAACGCCAGGCAGTGCTTTTCGATGGGGGAATGGTTGTTTTCTGCCCCCAGGAGAACTCGACTCAAATAGTAGAGGGCTCTCTCCTTTCCATGGTCGTTCTCTTGTGCCCATAGTGCTCCTAAAGAACCTTCAAGGGCGGTTGTGTACAGGATGAAAGTCTTCCCCTTGACCGGAGCGGTCAGTACCGGCGGATTCTGCAGGTATTGTTTGATTTTGTCAAGTGCACCCTGGCATTTACGATCCCAGACGAAAGGGGTTCCCTTCTTCATCAGGTGACTGTAGGGACGGCATTTTCCGGAGAGGTTAGCTATGAACCGCCGGATATACGCGAGCTTTCCTTGGAGAGACCGCAGTTGCCTGAGAGTTCTTGGCGGAGGCATTTCCATAATCGCCTTAATCTTTGACGGGTCTATTTCGATGCCCCTGTGCTGTACGATGAATCCTAGGAATTTGCCCGAGGAAACTCCGGACGCGCATTTGAGAGGGTTCAGCTTAAGATTGTATTTCCGAAGACATTGGAACACTATCTTCAGATGCTCCCAATGCTCCTCATGCGATTTGCTTTTTACCACGAGGTCATCAATATAGCATTCGACGATTTCATGTATGAGGTGATCGAAAATCTTTGTCATGGCCCTCTGATAGGTAGCGCCGATGTTCTTCAGACCGAAAGACATCACTTTGTAGCAAAATATGCCCAGAGGAGTCCGGAAAGCGGTATGCTTCTGGTCTTCGGGATGCATCTTTATTTGATTGTACCCTGACGAGCCGTCCATGAAAGAGAAGACTTCGTGAGTGGACGTGTTGTCTATCATTAGCTCGGTAACCGGTACGGAAAAATCATCTTTCGGACGGGCTTTGTTGAGGTCCCGAAAGTCTATGCAGATGCGCACCATCCCATTTTTCTTCATCACCGGGACAATGTTGGCGATCCAGTCAGGGTACTGAACTTCTTGGATGAATCCGGAGTCGATCAGTTTCTTGACCTCGGCGTTGATGCTCATCTCAAGTTCGAGCCGCATTCTTCTTGGTGCTTGTTTGACTGGCTTGATGTCCGGAGATATCGCCAATTTTTGCACAGCTATTTCTGGATCTAGTCCCGGCATCTCGGAGTAGTTCTATGCTAAGCCGTCTTTATACTCCATGAGCACGTCTTTTAGCGTAGCCACCTGTTCTTTAGACAGCAGCTCACCGACGAACGTAGGTCGCAGATCGTTTGCCATCCCCAAGTCGATTTTCCTTAGGTTATCCGCCGTGGTGTGTTTCCCATCTTCCAATTCCTTTGGCGCTGGTGGAAATTCGGAGATCAACTCATCTTCATCCTCATTTTCGAAGCACCAGGAGTGGTCATCCATGTTCTCGGGCACTCCTTCTTCTGACAGCACTATCATATGGCAGGTACGAGACCGTTTCCAAGACTGATGTTGATCCGGTTCTATTCTCGCCATGTACGTTGCTTTTGGTATATGCCTTTGCTGTTGTTTCCCCCAATCAGAGCAAGGCTCTGTTTGAATTTCAAAATAAAAAATTCGAAGCAACGCTTCAGATTCAATGCGCTGCGTGCAACGCGCCACGTGTCAAAAGCTGATACGGCAGCGCAGCGCCCAAGGCAGTGCGCCCAATCAGAGCAAAGCTCTATTTTAAGTAAAATTAAAGGAAGCAACGCTTCAGTTGCGCTGCGTGCGCTGCGCGACACGTGTCAGCGCAGATGCGCTAGCGCGGTTGCGCTGCGCTGTGCGCTGCGTGACACGTGTCACGCGCTGGGGCATCTGCGCCAAACAGAATTAAAATTCTAAAGAAATCTTTTCTGTTCTTGTTAAAACAAGAAGATTTTCTTCTGTAAAACAGAAGCCCTTGGATCAAAGATCCAACGGTGGGGAAAATTCCCCAAATCACTCAGAGAAAGATCTCTTTAACAAATTTAACTAATTTATGGGCACTATAAAAGAGACCCCAGACCTCAATTCAAAGCATCAACATTTTCTGAGGAAAAAAAAAGAACTCTGAAGAAATTTCAAGAAGAAAGGTAAAAGACCTTTTAGATAGAAGAATTTCTTCTGATAGATCATTGATCTAAGAACAAGATCAATGATCTTTAATAAAAAACAAAATAAAAATAGTGCTTTGCACTTACGAACCATTGGTTCTCTAAGATCAAGAAAAATAAGAAACACTTGTTTTCCTTGATCTAAATTAGATCAAGAAACCAAGTAGTGCTTTGCATTTATGAACCATTGGTTCTGGAATCTAAAAGATTCTCAAGTTAATAGTGCCTTGCACTTGCAAAACTGCACTGTTGCGCTCTTGGGTTGGCGCAAGCCACCAGAGAGCGCCACGTGTCAGCATTTGAACCAATTGCGCCATGCGCTTTTGAAACAGAGCCTTGCTCTCTAAAACTGGCGCAATTCACCACAGCGCGCCACGTGTCAGTAGCGCAAGCGCAGCGCACTAGAACAGCGCTGTTGCGCTTGCGCTCGCCAGAGCATGACACGTGTCATCACCATATGAGCTTGCGCCCATTACTTGGCGCAAAGCGCCAGACAAATGCACTGCATTGCTTACAAAAGGGCCAAGCCCAATTAAAGAAGGCCTAACAGGCCTAATAAAATGCAATGCATTATTTTAAAAAAAAGGGCAGAGCCCAAACCAAAATAGATGCTCTGCATCATAAATAAAGGGACAGAGCCCAAATCAAAGAGGCCTAGCAGGCCAGAATAAAATACAGTGCATTATTAAATATGGGCAAAACCCTAGTACAGGCCTAATAGGCCAAAGATCAAGAAAAATGTTGAATATTCTCAAAGGGACTTAGCCCAATCATGGCCGTAAGTCCCCAAACTAAATTGACTGAGCAAGAATGCTCTCCTAAGTCAATTTAAGACCGGTTCAAGGGTACATCTCTGAACTCCTCTGATATATGTCGTTGTAATCATTCAACGTCGTCAGAGAGGTGACGGGTCCCGACGACCACACGCATCAATATGGACTGCGGGGTCCTTAAACTCGTGGACCGAAACGTCCTTAAACTAATGTTGGACCGAAACGTCCTTAAACTAATGTCGGACCACCACGTCCCTAAACTGGAATATGGACCACCACGTCCCTAAACTGGAACATGGACCACTATGTCCCTAAACTGGAATATGGACCACCACGTCCTTAAACTGGAGCATGGACCGAAACGTCCTTAAACTAATGGCGGACCACTACGTCTCTAAACTGGAACATGGGCCACTACGTCCCTAAAACTGGAACAATAGAGCCTCAAATGCTCTTTTACTGGATCTAAACGATCCCGTTTAAGTTGATCTTAGCCCCCAAACATGGCTAACGTATTCTTAAATATTTAAACGGACTATAAAACTCCAAATCAACCTTGGTTCAAGGGTACATCTCTGAACTCCTCTGACATCTGCCGTTGTAATCCTTCAACGACGTTAGAGAGGTGACGAGTCCCGACGGCCATATATTAAATGGATCTAGACGATCCCGTTAAGTAGATCTTAGTCTCAAACAGGACTAACGTATCCTTAACGAACGTTTAAGTTGATCTTAGCCTCAACACGGCTAATGTATCCTTAAACTAAAAACACCAAATCCAAATCTAAGTAAATACGGATTTGGACTAATCCACGTCCTACGGGCGACGGCATTACTCAGTCTCCGTATACAATCCACGGGCAACCATAAACAAAACAAACATACACTACGCGAAGTGAAATTTTGGAGAAGGAGAAAGTCGATGCGGTAGCGTAATTAACTGCAGGGGCTTGCGCCTGCAGGGAAGAGCGTCCCCACAATCAAAAACCCCTCATCTCGAGGGGGAATCTGACGAAGTCTGCTACATCGGCCGCATCCGTCTAAACCTCCGATACACGGTGCCATAAATCAACTTGGCATCTTCGGGGAGGTAGACGGATAAAACCATATAGCATCTGCCCCGAATCTCAGGCAAGACGTCTATCGCGTCTCCGCCGCGCCATTCGGAGGGGAACAGATTCTGGCACGCCCGGTGGGACCTTTTCCTCTTTCCACTCCACACTTCGTGTGTCGTCTTCACGAACCAATCGCGGTTTGTTAATGGTTGCCTTCGGATTTCAAGTTACTAAGATTTGGTCTTTTGCATGGCGCAGAACTCAAGATTCAATGGCCTCTAATTGCACCAACTGCTCGAAGTGCCACTGCAGCGGACGCTCCACCTCCCCCGAAGGTGTAGCATATGGGCCCCAAGCGGCCTCCTTCCTCGCTTTGCCGGTAGACCAGGCGACCCAAGCCACCACCGACCTATTTTTCGGGACCATGATCCCACCTATAAGCTTCTCTATGCCAATACCTGCACCGGAAGTGAACAAGAAGTCGGTCTTCGACCGGCTCACTGCCACGACGGCCCCTGTCAACGGGTCGCCCACTACCAAACCAACAGCCTCGGTTTTCGCCACGCTGGATCAGAACTCTAAACGAGCTGTCCCAAGGAAGGCAATAACTGTTGCTCCAGAAGTCGTCAAGGCGGCTCCCCCTGTCAAAGAATCAGTCTTTTCAAGACTGACGATTCCTACTCCTGCCCTTGCTCGAGGATCCGTCTTCGATAGGTTGAACATCACCCCTCAAAAGACAACTTCGGTCTTTAAGAGGTTAACACCAGCGGCGCCTCATTCAGACAGGGGGAAAAAAGAAGCTATCTCAATCTCCGAGCCAGTCCCAACGGCTCGTCGTGCTCGACGTCGCCGTTGGCAACGAGTGAGAAAGGCAGGGGGCAACTCCCCCTCAGGGCTAACTCCACCGGCTCCAGTGGCGGAAGTCAACGCTGCTGTTCCAACTGGGAACAGCTTTGAACTGCTGAGGAGGGTACGTAAGAATTCTCCAACCGCTACACTGAAAAGATCTCCTCCGCCTGCGGGGAGAGTTCCAGAAACGAAGCAGGAACAGCCCCATCAACGTCTGTCCTCAAGAATTTATAAAGTTTGGAGGAGGGTTCAGGACTCCGTGATCGACCCGGATCACTCCCGTCAACGAAAGAAGACGAAGGTGCAAAAAGGAAAAGATCGTCCTATTGAACGGCAAGGGACAACGATTGCTAGGGTACCTACTACAACGGCCCCTTCAACTTCAACGGCCCACAAAAGAAGAAGGCCAAAGAAAACCCCCACGCTGGCGATAAATATCCAAGGTGGTGGACCCAAACGCCCTAAGTCAGGGGGCATTATAGTTCATACCGTCTACATGGCATCTGGTAAAGAAGATAGCCGCATATCTACGGGTCATCGACCGCTTACCCGATCAGTGACCAAGGCGCAGGAGCAACAGCAAAAGCTCCAAGAAATGATGAACGCTATGGCCGCACTTACAGGGCCAAAAGAAAACCCTGAAACGTCCTCGGACGAACGTCAGGAGGAAGAAACCGACGCCGAATTCCTTCGTCGGATATTGGAGAAGAAGGACAAAGTGGCTGCTGAACAAGCAGCCAACATACAGCGTATGGGCCTCCTCTTCCAAGACATGATAGGGATGATGATACAACAAGATCCCCCGGCCGAAGAGCCCCCGATCGCCCTTGGAGACGATAGGGGAGAGACATCAAATCCTCCACCAGCTCTGTCAACGGCTAAAGAGGATACAATCTCCAAAGCTGACCTGGACGAATATATAGCTCAACAGATCCGGGTTCATCAGGCAACTGAAGCAGCCGGTCAGGTCGTAAAAACGGGGCGACCATATCCAAGTTGGTACGATCAAATCAAGTACCCACCCGGTTACACAATTCCCAAGTTCCATGTTTACAAGGGGACGGGCAATCCTCACCAGCATGTTGCCCAGTTCAGGGTACTCTGCGGTAACACCGGCGGTGATGAGAAGCTGTTGCTTCGCCAGTTTGTTGGAAGTTTATCAGACACGGCGTTCGAGTGGTACTCTGAGCTCCCGAACGACTCTATCAAAACCTTCACGGAGATGGAGCTACTGTTTACTCAGCGTTTTGCAAGCGCCAGTGAACGTACCCTGATGACGACACTGATTAACGCCAGGGTAAAGCCAGGCGAGACGTGGGTTCAGTACGCTATACGATGGCGGAACTTATGGTCGAAGTGCGAGCAGCGCATTGAAGAATCTCCTGCGGTGGGTATGTTTGTGGGAACCCTTGATCCGCAAGCAACCATCTCACAATTTATGATGTTTTTCAAGCCAACTACCTTCCAGGCCTTGATTGACAAGCTAGCGCAGATGGATCAGATGGGCCATAAACCTCCTCTTCCAAAGCCGGACTCCCGAAATGGCAAAGGGAAGGGAAAAGCGATCGTCGTCGCTAATGCTCAACAACAACCGAGCGACTCGAAGCCGGTTGCTCGTCAAAATAATATGCGCCCGTACGTACCCCTTGAGGATAGGATGAGACGTCCTTATTCCTTTCCTCGCGATAAAACGAGGAGGTTATTCGAGCCGGCGTTGCGCAACAGACTCATAAATCTTCCGGATCCAAAACGTCCGTTGCAACCAAGTGACGTCAACGAGCCCAACTACTGTCCTTATCATCGAGTACTAGGCCATCCGATCGAAGATTGCTACGTTTTCAAGAATTGGCTTGAAAACCAGTACCGATAGAGCAAGTTCGCGTTATCTGACAAATGGAAAGTGAATCCCCCGCAGCCCCACACATCTAAGGGGACGAATGCGCCGGGGGAAACATGCTCCATCGTTGAGAAAGCTCCTTGGGAGGTTGTATTATCAGCCAAGACAAAGAAGATGCTAAACGACCTTCAGACATGTCCAGCGATTAAGTGGAAGAACCCGTTGGAACCGCAGGTCATTGAAGGGATGTTGAAACCACGTCCAACTCCAAAGACCGATGGTGATGGCTCAAGCACTCGCAGCCAGTCGTCAAAATCTTCGAAGAAGAAGAAAAAGAAGTCAAAGAATCCCGTTAAGCCTGGCGAAAAGCGCACGGACTTGCAAAAACAAATTGACGCGCTGGAGGAATACAACCAGAAGGCCCGAACTCCCATTACACTCCAAGAGTTCCTCAATCACGTCTTCCAAGAAGAAGGCGAGAGAGAAAGTTCGTCAGATGAATCTGAGGAATGCGTAGCGAGCTGTCATGTGATTTCCCATTCGTTCATGGACGATGAGGAAACTCCTCGTACTGAAACGCTGGGGGCAGATTTTGAACCAAAATTTCCGGAGCTATCAGATGAAATAATTGACGTGTTCCTTAACGAAGCTCGATTGAAAAGTAAAGCTGATCGAGAACGCGAGACGACTATATTTGAAAGGGCCGAGCGCCAGCGACTCGATGAAAGAGCTGAGACGACCCCGCTGGAGCAAAACACCTCCGCTACCGACAAAAGCCAATTCAAGATAAGGAAAAGGTTTGCTAAGACCATATCAATGGGCATGAAGCTACCATCCTCTGAAGGAAACATCACTGGTGAAGTGGAAACGCACCCCTCCTATTGCTTATATCATCAAAAGATTTCGCACCCCACTCAAGAGTGCAAAGCTTTCGATAGATGGTGGCAAGGATATGTTGCTCATCGACAATGGTTTAAGTGGGAAAAGTGTAAAACTCGTCGAGAGCAAAGAAATACGACCGAAGGGATTAAAAGAACTACCGGCGATTGTCGCGTAGTTAACACCGGCGGGTCATAAGTGCCTACATTCGGGAGCGATTCTGATGAGGAGCTGGAACTTGCCCCTCTCTTTAAAGAATCCACTACGGGAAAAGAAGAAGAGCTGAAGGTCTGCGAAAATATCCGGCTGCGGAATCGGACGCTGCCTGAAAAGAACCTCGGACCCTTAAACAGAAAAGATAAAGGGAAAGAAAAGGTCTCTGAAGATATCGTCTTAGATGACCAAGTGGTGGAAGAGCTAAACGCCAACAACCCGCCGAAGAAGAATAAGGTGGATTACAACGTCTTAGCACATCTGAGGAAGCTGCCCTCACAGCTCAGCATTCTTGACGCCCTTTTGCTATCAAAAGAGGCGAGAGATTCGTTGATTAAGGCACTACAAGATCCGGAACAATTCCAAGCTTGCCTGGCCGAGGAAAAGATGAAGGATGAATTGGTGGAAGTGCACGTGGCCGATGTCACTTTCGGCGACGAGGACCTTCTCCTTGGGACGTGCGAACATAACCGCCCCCTTTATGTCTCAGGATACTGCCACGATATTAAGATAGGCAAAATCCTGATCGACAATGGATCCTCCGTTAATCTCCTCAACGTGCGGGTGTTAAAATAAATCTGCATGAGCGTCCAGCACCTCGCTCGTGGCAAGATCACCATCTCCGGGTTCGATTCCCAGTCATCAAGAACTCTTGGGTCTGTGATACTGATGCTACGCTTCGGGCTACTCGTCACGGACATTAAGTTCCACGTCATAGACGCCAAGACATGCTACAACGCTTTGCTCGGCCGACCATGGTTACACGAGTACAACATCATCCCTTCTACACAACATCAGTGTATGAAGTATTTTAAGGATGGCTTCGAGTATACCGTGACGGGAGAACTGAACCCGTTCTCTGTGAATGAGGTCCGCAAATACGAAGATGCCAAATACTTCTTACCGGATTTCGAGGATACGGAGAAGTGTCACAAGCCGGAGAACAAAGCTAACGCCACCATCCCTGTCTTTGGCAGTGATACCGAGGAGGAAGAGGAGATAGTGTATTCGGGTCCGCCCCAACACAACAAGCCAGGACCGTCCACTCCTACGTTGATCTTTGGTAGCGACTCGGAAGATGAGATCCGTGTTGTATTCTCTGCTCGACCTTCTCTACGAACGTCTGCTGACGAAGAGCAAAGTCTACAAGTCGCCATAGTGCCGCTTAAACACCATAAAGAATTGGATGCACTTAATATTTACAATGTAGAAGAGTTACAAACATTCTACATCCCTCCCAGGCGAGAGAGCGAGAAAGCAATTTTGTTCTACCGCTCTGAAGAAACCAAGGTGGAAAAAGAAATCTGGCATGGCGCGGATCCTACGCTCGACAGGCTTCAGCCTATCCGTCTTCCCAGATATTATACAGAGGGTTTGAAAAAGCTGCTGAAACGCCAGGGGATATCCTTCAAGCAGACCGTCCGAAAAGCCAAGTTCTATGACAAAATCTGGAACGTTCCCGGGACTCAACGCAAACTGCCTAATGGGAAAATGGAAACAATTGGACTTGGATACATCCGGTCAAAGAAACGAGAGCTACTAAACAGCTGCTATGTCATGTACGACTTCGATGAAGAAGCGGACGCTCAATGGGAGGACGCTAATCCTGAAACAGTAAAAGCTCCAGATGCAAAAGAGCCTAGTCCGTCGTTCGAAGAACAAATGGACAAGCTTATAAGGGAAGCGGGTCAAAAAGTCCGAGACGACCATAACCGCGAAATGGTCATCTATGAGAAAGCCAAGATGCAACGCCTTCTCCAACAGGCCGTGAAGGATGAAAATGCCGCTCCTTGTCAACCTATTTTAAAGAAGGCTCGACGCAAAAGCAGAAATAAGTCGGAAAACCAAAAAGGCGCTCAACAGCAGCAAAGCAGGGCTAAGAAGCCACGCAAACGGGAGTCGAGCGTCATTGACTATCCCTCATGAAGAAAATGGGTCGAGCATACTCTTTTCCTCGGGATAAGACGAAGAAGATACTTGATCTTGCTCTAAAACATCAGATGCTTACACTGCCGGAGTCTAAACACACCGAACAAGCAGGCGAAGTCTCACGCTCAAACTATTGCTCTTATCACCGAGTGGTAGGGCACCCTCTCGAGGACTGCTTCACCTTCAAGAATTGGGTCGAAGATCAGTATCAGCTTGGCAAATTTACTCTGTCGGACAACTGGAGGGTAACGCCGCTACAGAAGCATGAACCCAAGGCCACGAAAGAAGAACCGGTTCCACATTGGGATTGGAAGCGGATTCGTACTTGTCACGTGATAACGATATCAAAAGAAGGGCCCGAGAACATGGACGACCTTCCCTGGTGCTTCGAAAACAGCAATGATGAGGTGATTTCAGAATTTCCGCCAGCTCCGAAAGAACTGGAGGATGGAATACATACCACCGCAGATAACCTCAAGAAAATTGAGTTGGGGACGGCTGATGATCCACGACCGACATTCATCAGCGAGTTACTATCTGAAGAAAGGGTAGCTGCGTTAAAGGACGTACTTCTACAGCATAGAGATTGCTTCGCGTGGAACTATTCTGAAATGCCGGGACTAGATCCAGAAATTGCTGTACACAGATTGGCGATATCCCCGGACATCAAGCCAGTCAAACAGGCGCCGAGAAGAATGCGGCTCGAGCTTGAAATGAGTATCAATGCTGAAGTCAAGAAGCTGATCGACTCTGGCTTCATCCTGGAAGTTCAATACCCTGAATGGATCGCCAACATCGTCCCGGTGATGAAGAAAAATGGGACAGTGCGCATATGCGTGGACTTCCGGGATCTCAATAAAGCCTGCCCGAAAGACGATTTTCCAGTACCAGTCACCGAACTGATGATAGACAACACGTCCACTCATGAGGTTTTCTCTTTCATGGATGGCTCATCAGGGTATAATCAGATAAAGATGCATCCCGAAGACCAGAAGCACACCGCTTTCCGGACTCCTTTGGGTATATTCTGTTACAAGGTGATGCCATTTGGTCTAAAGAACACCGGTGCCACCTACCAAAGGGCCATGACGAAGATATTCGATGACCTTATACACGAAATCGTCGAATGCTATATCGATGATCTCGTGGTTAAAAGCAAATCATACGAGGAACATCTCGAGCATTTGAAGACTGTATTTCAACGCCTTCGACAATACAACTTGAAAATGAACCCGCTCAAGTGTGCATTCGGGGTTTCCTCAGGCAAATTCCTGGGATTCATTGTTCGACACCGAGATATTGAAATAGATCCGTCTAAGATCAAGGCGATCATGGAAATGCCTCCGCCAAGGAATCTCAAACAGCTGCGGTCTCTCCAAGGGAAGCTCGCGTATATACGGCGATTTATAGCCAACCTTTCAGGAAAGTGCCATCCTTACAGCCACCTGATGAAGAAGGGAACCCCGTTCGTCTGGGACCAAAAATGCCAAAGCGCACTAGACGAGATCAAGCAATACCTGCAGAACCCGCCGGTGTTGGCTGCTCCGGTCAAGGGAAAACCCCTCATTCTTTATACAACCGCCCTCGAAGGTTCCTTAGGCGCATTATGGGCACAAGAGAACGATCAAGGGAAAGAAAGAGCACTCTACTACTTAAGTCGAGTTCTGCTGGGGGCAGAAAGCAACTACTCCCCTATTGAAAAACACTGCCTGGCGTTGATCTTTACGATAACAAAGCTCAGACACTATGCATTGGCGCATGAAGTCCGTCTCATTTCAAAGGTGGACCCCCTTAAATACTTGATGTCAAAGGCCATATTGACGGGACGACTCGCTAAATGGGCCCTGCTCTTAATGGAGTTCGCGATAACCTATCAACCTCTCAAGGCAGTGAAAGGCCAGGCCATCGCCGACTTCCTCGCTGAGCATCCGATACCCGCCGATTCTCCTCTGAATTGCGATCTTCCAGACGAACATGCGTTTGATGCGATCGACGGTGATAATACCCGATGGGAGCTTTATTTCGACGGAGCATCCTCCGTGAAGAAGCGCAAACAAAGTACCCCTATAATTAAATCGGGGGTAGGACTCATCTTTATAACTCCACAAGGAGGGATAATGCGCTACGCGTTCTCCCTAACAGAGCCAAGGACAAATAACGAAGCCGAATACGAAGCTCTGATAGCAGGCCTCGAGATCGCCATTGACATGGGAATTGAAAACCTCCTCATATACGGAGATTCTCAACTGGTCGTTAGTCAAGTAAACGGCGACTACCAAACGTGCAAGCCAGAATTGGTAAAGTACAGCGAAAAGGTGCAACAATTGTTGACCCAAATTCCCTCTTATACTTTGGAGAACATACCGCGCGCGGAAAACAGCAAAGCAGAAGCATTGGCCAAACTTGCTAAAGAATTGGCTGACGAGAACTTCGATGACGTTAGAATCGTGGTACAAAGCCGTCGAGTGCTTGCCCCAGTAGAAATATCTCCGGAATCATCCGAAGAAAAGGGAGCGAGCGAGCAGACGACCCTGCAAGTAAAAGATTGGAAAAATACCGAGGATTGGAGAGAAGTCTTCATAGATTACTTCAAGTCCCATCGAATGCCTGAAGAAGCATCCACAAGACATCAACTCATGAAACGAACTCTGTCTTTCGCCTTCGTCAATGATACCCTGTACAAGAGGTCATTTGATTCTCTGTGGCTGAGATGCTTATGACCTGACGAAGCGAAAAGGGTCATCCAGGAAGTTCACGACGGACTCTGCGGTTCTCACCAAGCGGGCCCAAAGATGAAGTTGAAGATAAAACGGATGGGCTACTACTGGCCCACGATGATTCAGGACTGCCTCGAATATGCGAAGCAATGCCACTCATGCCAAATCCATGGGGATTTCATCCACCAGCATCCAAATCCACTACATCCAATGGTGGCTAGCTGGCCATTCGAAATGTGGGGGACTGACATAGTCGGCCCCATCGAACCAGCATCGTTTAGAGGACAACGTTTCATCCTGGCAATGACTGACTACTTCTCCAAATGGGCAGAAGCAGTACCGTTAAGAGAAGTGAAGACGGAAAATATCCTCCACTTCTTCAAGACGCACGTCATATATCGGTTTGGAACTCCACGACGGATCATCTCTGATAACGGGCCAGCTTACAGAAGCCACAAGATCAGTCGCTTTGCGCAACAGCATAATATAGACTGGAGATATTCCTCGGTTTATAATCCGCGAGCTAATGGTCTAGCTGAAGCCTTCAATAAGACCCTGACAAAAATCATAAAGAAAACGGTGTCCCGAAATAAGAAGGACTGGCACGAAAGACTGCAAGAAGCTCTTTGGGCATATCGAACTACATTTAAAACGGCCACAAACACAACGCCGTACGTGTTGGTATTTGGGACGGAAGCAGTACTCCCCCTCGAGATAGAGTTACCCTCTCTACGAGTGGCAGTCCACTATGAGCTGACGGACGAAGAAAATGCTCACCTTCGGCTTGAGGAGCTTGACGCCCTTGATGAAACCCGGCTCATAGCACAGCAAAATCTGGAAGCTTATAAAGCAAAGATGACGCGCTCATATGAAAGATTGACCCGACCGAGGACATTCCACCAAGGCGAACTTGTGCTAGTGGTCAAAAGGCCTATGATTCCCAGTCGGGCCAAGCGAGGAAAATTCGAGCCAAACTATGAAGGCTCATACATCATAGATAAGGTCTACCAGGGTAGGGCCTATCTACTCATGGACATGTACGGTGAAAGGCCTTTCAGGCCAATAAACGGCCGCTTCCTAAAGAAATACTACGCTTAATGAGCCACAGCCTAGGTCAATGATAGATGACGACGACTATGTCCGCTCGCTATCTTCCTAAGCCCAAACTCTATAGGTGGTAACTGGCCTTCTTTAGCACCGGACCGAAATGTCCTTAAACTAATAGCAGACCGAAACGTCTTTAAACTACTACCGCAGCATCTTTTAGGCTGACGAGATATAAAAAAAAACATATAAAAATAAAATTAAAAAAAGACGGTATGTCCATAAGCAAAAAGGGCACGGATGAAAACCTGAAAGGGCTCCGTGAGTAAAAACAGCAGGGCTATCGGCGAGTGTTCGTGAAAATCCGAAAGGGCGCGACCTCGTTTAAAAAAAAGAGAAGAAGAAAATAAATAAATAAAAAATATAAAATAAAAACGGTATGTCCATAAGCAAAATGGGCACAGATGAAAACCCGAAAGGGCTCCGTGAGTAAAAATAGCAGGACTACCGGCGAGTGTTTATGAAAACCCGAAAGGGCGCAACCTCGTTAAAAGACACTTATAGGGTCCTCTCGACCTTGTAAGGAGAAACCACCCGCGTGAGATCCTTACGACTCACAAGGGAGCGGCACACTCAGGGATCCCCATGATTCCTAAAGAGAAAATACACTTACGAGATCCTCACGACTCGTAAGGAGAACTCTCTTATGGGACCCTCACGGCTCATAGGATTTGAAAGTCTTAAGTTACAGAGACCTAAACTTGTGCTTAAGCAATCCCCACAATTTCCGATATTGCCCTACAAGTGGCTCAATACTGACCTGTTCCCCTCCGAATGGACGGCGCGACTGGGCTGTCTCGCCTGAGATTCGGGGCAGATGCTAATTGGTGCTATCCGTCCACCTCTCCGAAGATGCCAAGTTGATTTATGGCACCATGTATCGAAGGCTTGAACGGATGCGTCCGATGTAGCAGACTTCATCAGATTCCCCCTCGTTCGAGGGGTTTTTGATTGTGGGGACGCTCATCCCTGCAGGCGCAAGCCCCTGCAGTTAATTACGCTACCGCATTGCGGTAACAATTTTCTCCTTCTCCAGATGGTCACTTCGTGTCGTGTTTGTTTGTTTTGTGTTTTGTTGCCCGTGGATTGTATACGGAGACTGAGTTATGTCGTCGCCCGTAGGGCGTGGACTAGTCTAAATCCGTATTATCTTAGATTTGGGTTGGGGGTTTGGGTTTAAGGATACGTTAGCCTCATTTGAGCCTAAGATCGACTTAAACGTTTGTTAAGGATACGTTAGTCTAGTTTTTAGACTAAGATCAACTTAACGGGATCGTTTAGATCCGACAAGAGAGCAATAAACGGGGGCTCTGTTGTTTAGTTTAGTGACGTTGCGGTCGGTAGGTAGTTTAGGGACATTGCGGTCCATGGGTAGTTTAGGGGCATTGCGGTCCATAAGTAGTTTAAGGACATTGCGGTCCATAGGTAGTTTAAGGACATTGCGGTCCAATGTTAGTTTTAAGACGTTGCGGTCAAGGTTAAGGACCTCATAGTCCGTGGATTTACGGACTCCACAGTCCAAAGTTAGTTTTAAGACATCTCGGTCAAGGTTAAGGACGTCATAGTCTATGGGTTTAAGGACTCCACAGTCCACAGTTAGTTTTAAGACATCTCGGTCAAGGTTAATGACCTCATAGTCCATGAGTTTAAGGACCCCACAATCCATAGTTAGTTTTAAGACATCTCGGTCAAGGTTAAGGACCTCATAGTCCATGAGTTTAAGGACCCCACAGTTCATGTCAATGTGTGGTCATCGGGACCCGTCACCTCTTTGAAGACGTTGAGGAATTACAACGCCAAGTATCAAAGGAGTGAAGAGATGTACCCTTGAGCCGGGGTGGATTAAATAGTCTTTGGCCCAATTTGGGATCAAGACCAATTAATTATGTTATGAGCCTATTAGCCCAGTTAAGTCTGAATTGAGGACTTATGGCCATCTTGGGCTAAGTCCAATCATGTCTGGAATATTGGCTTCATGTTGGTCCATTGAAAGAGAGGCTTTGCCTCTGGCCATTTAGCCAATTGGGCCAATGCCTGGTGTTAAACACTAAAGACCAATCAGTGTTGAACACTGGGAATGAGATTGATAAATTAGTGTTTAACACTAAAAGATAGTTGGTGTTAAACACCAGCAACAAGGCTTTCAAATTAGTGTTAAACACTAAAACAGATCAGTGTTAAACACTGACAACAGAGATCTCAAATTAGTGTTAAACACTAAGGTAATCAGTATTGAACACTGCAAATAAAGTTCTTTGATTAGTGTTGAACACTAAGGCCAAACAGTGTTTTAACACTGGATTCAGGGGTTCCAATTTAGCATTAGACGCTAAGGCAAGAGGGGTCACGTGGTAGCACGTGAGGGCGCCCTCCCTTCATTTGTTCTGCTGAGAATATCGCATCTTTTGGAGCATCACGTGCCATCACGTGACGGGTGTTTAAATGCAGTATGTTAAAGCCTCTGCCAAGGGTCACGTGGGTCACGTGAGGCACTGCCTCAAAGGGGCTTTTCTGTAGATCTTTTTGGGGGTCACGTGGTGACACGTGACCCTGCCTCTATGTATGTTTTTTAGAAGATCTGTTAATCCCTTTCAGGGATTAAATTCCTTGTAGGGTTGAACCCTGACAATAATTTCAGAGGAATTAAATTCCTACTTCCTTTTGAAGATTTATATTCTGGGATAGAGTTGAACTCTGAATTTTCTGTAAGAATTAAATTCCTCATATACGTGAAGAACTGAATAGGGTTAAATCCTAATAAAAGCTTTAAGGAATTAAACTCCCACTCTCTGTTAAAGAATTATTCTGGGGAATGAGATTAAGGGAATTAAATTCCTGTTGTTTTAACAGAACTAAGTTCTTAACTAGGGTTAAACCCTGATTCTGTTCATTCTGAAGGAATTAAATTCCCATAACACAGGGTCAAACCCTAATTTTATTTTAAAGGAATTAAATTCCTATAGTTCTGTGAGAATTAAATTCTCGTACTTCCATTCCCTCTCTATGCTTTGGATCTGCATGGCAGGATCTCAACCCATTGAGAATTAAATTCTCAACTCAAGGGGAGATGTGCACTTTACAGATCCTCCACCAAAGAGAGAACTATGTTCTTCTATTTTTATATCAGAGTTAAACTCTGTTGAGAATTAAATTTTCTTTTCCTTTCAAAAGGCCTTCCCTTTCTTACCTAGGGTTTTCTTTTGCAGAAGATCCAAATTTCTCCAAAATATCAAGGCTCTCCTCTTTTTTTGTCTCGATTCCTTCTTTTTTTTCTATCTCTCTCTCTCTGTCTATCTCTCTTGGCTTCTATTTATAGGAGAAGCAGCCGAATCAATTAGTTTTGGTGAATCTTTCATTGAGAGATTTGATTTGTATTCACCATTCGTTTTGGACCTTTGGATTATTAGGTGAATTTTATTCACCATTGGATTTTAAATCCAGAGATTTTCCTTTGTTATTTTGGTTAGATTCTAAGGGGAAATCTTTCCAAATTCGAGATTTTTCCATAGATAGATGATGTTTAATCACCCTTTAAATCTTTAATTTAATCGGTTGCTTATAATCTTTTTCCTTTGGAAAGATTTGAGTGATCCCTCCTCAGAATTTGATTCTGTTAAAAGATAGGCTTTGAAAGCCGGTCACGTGTGGCCACGTGACCCCTGGTCACGTGTGGGCACGTGACCTCCTTGTAACGAGCCCTCTTCTTCTTTTGCGCTCTGCCTTCTGGTCGCTGCTTAGCTGTCACGTGCCACCACGTGACCCCTGGTCACGTGTGAGCACGTGACCCTCGTCTGGAGCCTTTTTCTTGATTCAATCAGGGAATTGAGTCTGCCGCTTTTGAGTGTCACGTGCCAACACGTGACCCTGGTCACGTGGGAGCACGTGACCCTTTCTGAAGCCCTTTTCTTTGATGTAGTTGGGAAACTGAATTTGCCTTGCCGATACTTTTAGATGTCACGTGCCAACACGTGACTGCTGGTCACGTGTAAGCACGTGACCCTTTTCTGAAGCCTTTTCCGTAGGCTTTCCTGATTTTAAATCAGGAAACATGACCCTTGTATACAATCCATGGGCGCGAATAAACATTTCCCTAACCAAGTCTCATCCGTGACTGGGGATATGTTCGCGTGGTGAACAACCCTTGTAAATCCTCTCGATTTACGAGGAGAAAACCCTCCTGTAGGATCCTTACGACTTACAGAGGAAACGAACACTTAGGAATCCTCACGATTCCTAAGGAGAAAACACACCTACAAGATCCTCACGACTTGTAGGGAGAAATAACTTCGTGAAACCCTTACGGCTCATGAAGTCAAAAGCCTTAGCCGACAGGATCCTAACCCTGGTCGCTAAGCCACCTTTGTTCGACATTGACAGAGGCAGATGATGATTCGCTCCTGGTAATATCCCAGTTGTAGCGGTGCTGATGCCGAAATCGGTTTACAGCGAAAAGCCAAATAGGCCGCACATGCATACGAAATAGCCGAAATAATAGGGCAACTTGTAATAAAAAGCTGCAAGTAAAAATGTATGTATGCAAAATAGCCGAAATGATTGGGCAACTCGCAATAAAAAGCAGCGAGTGAAAACAAAATAAATAGCCGAAATGATTGGGCACCGCGAAAAATATCCGAAATGATTGGGCAATCGCGACCTTCGCGATATAAAAGCTGAAATGATAGAGCATCGCGGAAATAAAACAAAAAAAAGATGATAAAACTTTGGCCCTACAGTTAAGATCACATTGATCCCTGTATACAATCCAATGGCGTAAACAAAGAGGAAACCATACCTTCCTAACAGGCTCCGCCAGAAGACGAAGCCAAATCTTGACGGTTCAGTCCAACTCCGAAGAAACCAGTGTCTTCAGCAAATCCCTCGACTCACGTATACAAACACTCCTTGACGGGAGCCTCCTGATCCGCGTCGACTCGCAGAGTAACCAATGCCTCCGTGGGAAATTCTCGACTCGTTTCAAACCCTAAGGAAACAAATAATCCTTGGCGCTAGGGAAACAAATAGTCCTTAGCAAATTCCTTGACTCACGGATACAAACACTCCTTGACGAGAGCCCCCTGATCCGCGTCGACTCGCAGAGCCACCAGTGCCTCCGTGGGAAATCCTCGACTCATTTCAAACCCCAAGGAAACAAATAATCCTTGGCGCTAGGGAAACAAATAATCCTTAGCAAATTCCTCGACTCACGGATACAAACACTCCTTGACGAGAGCCTCCTGATCCGCGTCGACTCGCAGAGCCACCAGGGCCTCCGTGGGAAATTCTCGACTCGTTTCAAACCCCAAGGAAACAAATAATCCTTGGCGCTAGGGAAACAAATAATCCTTAGCAGATTCCTCGACTCACGGATACAAACACTCCTTGACGAGAGCCCCCTGATCCGCGTCGACTCGCAGAGCAACCAGTGCCTCCGTGGGAAATTCTCGACTCGTTTCAAACCCCAAGGAAACAAATAATCTTTGGCGCTAGGGAAACAAATAATCCTTAGCAAATTCCTCGACTCACGGATACAAACACTCCTTGACGAGAGCCTCCTGATCCGCGTCGACTCGCAGAGCCACCAGTACCTCCGTGGGAAATTCTCGACTCGTTTCAAACCCCAAGGAAACAAATAATCCTTGGCGCTAGGGAAACAAATAATCCGTAGCAAATTCCTCGACTCACGAATACAAACACTCCTTGACGAGAGCCTCCTGATTCGCGTCGGCTCGGAGAGAAACCAGTGTCTCCGCGGAAAAATTCCAGATTCGTCTCAACTTGCAAGATGAAGCCTCAGGCAGCCGGGATTGAAAAACTTGCTTCCTGAACAATGGGACCCTGCAAGTCGATCTAAAATGGTCTCTTGCATACTATTCACGGGTCTCACTCTCCGAAGTCGAGTTTCGACAAGGAGGGAAACAACCACTTACGAGTCCTCTTGACTCGTAAGAGGGAAAATTCTCTTATAGGATCCTTACGACTTATAAGAGAAAACCACACTTAGGAATCCTCACAATTCCTAAGGAGAAAAAACCACCTACGAGATCCTCTCGATCCGTAGGGAGAAAAGTCTCTATGAGACCCTCACGGCTCATGGAGTTGAAAAGTCTTAGGCAGCAGATCTGAACCTGCGGCCTAAGCCATCGCTGATTCTTAAGAAAGTCAAGATGCGTGCTCTATTATCTGTTGACCATGTTTACTAAGGTGGCGTCCTGATAATAAAAGAAAGAAAAGGCGGAGAAATGACACAAGATATTACAGAAAATGTGTATCTTTTATTCATAAACTTGATTGGGTACAGGATACATTATGTCAAAGAATAAAAAATATATATATGCACATTCTTTTATCTACAAGTATAAACGATACAAAGAGGGATAGCTACTGAGGAGGAAGTGTCTTTAGTAAATCCACAAGTTGCTCTCGCACCTCCTTCAGCGCCTCCTCCTGAGAGGCTGCCGCGGCCACCTCCGCTTCCACCTGGGTCCGCTGCTGTAAAAAGGATGAAAGTTGCTCCTCGGCCGCCTTCTGGGCTGCTTCTTGGCTGGGTGCATCCCTCTCAACAACGTCAAGCTGTTGCCTCAAGCATAATCCTTCAGAAAGACATTGCAGAAGGCCCTCAAAGGCAGCCTTCAGCCGTACAGCATTGGCCTCTACCCGAACACGCAGCTGGGCAGACTTGCTCGAGGTCTCACCGCGCTCCTTACGCCTCGAAATAACTTCTTGTTCAAGATGGCGGAAGTAAGAAGCGCTCCGCTCAATCCACACTGCTCTTTGAATGCTGGCAGCCAAGGTCTCAGGAGCGGGACGCAACGACTCCAGTTGATGAAGGCGAGCCTCAATCTCCCGACAGTGATTAACCCAGGAGGCGACGATGCCCTCGTCATGGAAGTTGGCAAATATTACCAAAATCTGGTTAACCGTTGTAGCAAAGTCCGCAGCATACGTAGGATTCTCGACGTCGAGTTCCTCAATGTAGTCGCTCAATATGCGCAGACTATTCGCCGCACCTTTTGAGGACGGACGTCTCTGAGAAGGGCCGGCTGGCATTGTAATATGGGACTCAAAAGGCGCCAAGACCGGAATGACAGCTGAAAAGAAGCAAGATGTGATCAGATAACAGTTCAGGAACTAAAAGAGGGGGAAGTCATTTATGCGATAGTCGCCATACCAGCCGAGGCAGGTGGCAAAGCCGGAAGGACCGGTGGCACAGCCGATCTTGTATCCCCTCCTTCAATCTGTAGCGCTGCAATCGGGATGAGAAAAAGGGTTAGAAGTAATTCCATCAATAAAAAAGAAAGACATCAATGGAAATCATACTCACCAGCGCCACCAGAGGAAGAAGCGAGTTCGGATGGGAAGGAGAAGTGTGGGAGCAACATCTGATGTACATGATCGAAGAGTACTCCTTAAAAGACACAACAGCATGACTTTAGTACACAAATTGTATGTCTGAAGTACAGGATTAATGAATTGCAAACCCATACCTTCCAACATCTTAGATGGTATGAGAGAGGGTTGAGAGGTGGCCACCGCCAAGGCAGTTGTGGAAGGCGCTCCCTCAAGCAGTGGGGCATCAGCGTTGGCCGCACCTGCGTTACAAGAAAGGTAAATTTGTCAGAAAGGATTGTAAAATAAAAAAAACAGTAACCTAGGGTTTACCTGAGGAGCTCCCGGCCGAAAAGGAGGCGACTCCCTCCTCTATCGACATGAGGCCACCGCCCGTAGCCTCATCACCCGACTCGATAGGGACCGTTGTCGTGCTCGCAAGACCTGGAGATGGCGGAAGATCGTACACAGGGAGGGCAATGACTGGAGTGTTGCCGGACTCTAGGGAGGGAGCGGCCGACTCTTCCCCAGGAATCGTACCCATCTCGCCCGTTACTCCTGCGGGTTCTTCGATCTCCATCGGCTCATCCGCCGTCACTGCGAGATCGTCGGTCTCAAGTGCCTTGTCTGCCACCACCCCGGGCTCAGTTGTAATGATCATTTCATCTGCCGCCACTTCAGGCTCGTCATCAATGACCTTCTCGGCTATAGGCCCCTCAACCTCCGCATCAGGCTCCAAGGCCTTAACGATGTTGCCCACTATCGGCTCGGGTTCGGCAGGCACCGCCTCCTCTGTTCCCCTGGGTTCAACGGTCTCCGCCTCACCCTCGGTCGGACTTGACCCTGCAAAATAATATATATAAGAACCGTCGGCATTATAACTCTCACAATAAAAATTCTGAAAGAAATGTTACCTGAAGTGGATTTATCATTTGTGCTTCGAGCGGCGCGCGCCACTTGTCTGCGAGCAGTGGATAGGGCGACAGGGGCCTCTTCGGAAGGAGTATCTGCCCGAGGGACGGTGCTTGGGCCCGCTCCCGTAGCCAAAGCAGTCCGGCGCGCCTTCGCCTCGCGCCTCAGCCGCTTTCTCTCCTCCTGGGCCGTTGAGACGGACCTCACCAGAGCCTCTCTCATTGAGGCATCCTCATTTGTATACAGGGATGCCTCCAAGCTCTTCAAGGCATCCCTCGTCGACTTGTCAAGTCGAGGCTCTTGCAGCAGCCCCGACGAGACCGGAACTCCAGTGATGGGTTCCGGAAGGATCTCTTCGTCGACTGGTATAACCCCTAGAAAGAAACAAGGGAAGAAAGTCAGGTTGATCATCGAAAAGAATGACGAAATTTGTTTTAAAAAAAGGGGGGGTAGGATATACCGGCGCCCGCTAAAGCGCATTTCTTTTCCTCCTCCTGGAAGGTTTTCAAAGAGGCAGCAATAACTTCTTCGGTAGAGACACCTGTTAAGAATGAGGAAAGGTGTTAGCCAAGAATGATAAAAAAAATGCGATGAAATGATGAAGAAAGCAGCTAATAATTACCTAACTTAGCGAGTTTACTCAACCACGCTTCAAGCCTCGCTGATCGCTCAGAAGCCGCAATGGCGGCCGCCAGGTCGGTGTCTGCGGGGTCTACCGTGAAGCCCTTATTGCTGCCATATTCGCTTATTCCCTCGGTAAGAGGGGCCTCAGGCTCTAAGCCAAGAATCGCGTCAAGGGAAAGGAGCGACTTCTTCTTTTGCCCGCCAGCTCTGGATGCACCCGGGACTGATTTACGCTTGGAGGACACCTTGGGGCGGCGGGTCCCGACATCCGCGCCTACACCGGACTCCGGCGATACCGCAGCTACCGTTTCCACTGGAGCACGGGGGGCTGGTGGCGCATCTACAGCATCGCGAAGCGGCAATCCGCGTGGAGGTTCGCCTCCAGCACCTTTCAATGGAGGAATGACCAGAGTCCTCGGCCTCAAGGGAGCCTTGCGATCGCCGCCGGGAGGTGCACCCTTGCGGTCAACCAGCATACGTTTCTCCATCAAAATAACGGGCCCCATTGCATGCGCATACCAGGCCACGTACGCATTGAGGACTTTGGAGACGCAGCTCGGCTCACTGATAAAGAAATAAGAACCCGTGTTAAGCCGCATAAAGTGGTGCATTGCATTCTTTATCCCCTCCCGGCTAACCATAGGCTTTTCCAAGAAGGCTTCCATCGGGATCCCTTGATTGTAGCTCGATTGCTGAGCAAACCGGTGAGAGTTATACCTCATGAAGAGGGCTGTCTCATTCTGCCTGAACACCAGGTAGCTCGGCCGAATGGAGTAGAGATGGAGGATTTCCCGAGCCTTCAATATGGAAGCCCCGTCCTTAAATTCATCGCGTAGCGACACTACTGACTTAGTGGTCTCTGAGCCTATTGTTATGACCTTGTCCAAGAAAGAAATCTTCGCCCCGACCAGGTGTGGTCGAAGGAGCAGCCCCCTAACCTCCCGCGGAGGTGCAACTACGATCGAAGCCCCGACCAGCCGTATGACCCTCGGGAGCCTGCATTTCTCAAAAAAGGGAGGGATCTTATGGGCACCGAACACCCCGTGCACGTGCATTTCCATCCAAGAGGTAAAGTAGTGCATCGGGAAGTTGGCAGGTTGCACCCCTGGCTCACTAGCGTCCGCCGCTACACTAAGTCCATTATAAAGATGAGCCAGCCCGGCGATTCTTACTGACAACTGCAAACCAGCCACCATCCAATGTGCTGGGTAGAAAACAGTCGGCCGCATATGGCGTGGATGCATAGGAAGAGCAAAACTGCACAACCACAAGCCCAAGAACCCTACAAAGAAGGTCTCTTCATCCTTGTCGGGGACGACAATTTCTGAAAAAGGGACGACGGCGGCACCGGGAAGATAAAAGTCTTTGTGGTCATCCTCCGATGTGGGTCGGCGATCAAAACCGAACCTAAAAGGGTCGTCGAGCTGGGCGAACTTCTCGCTCCGCTCTGATAAGAACTCTGGTTGAATGAAGCGAGTAATGAAATCTGCAAAACTGACTCCCCGGTCACCCGATTCTAGATAGAGTCCTTCAGAAATCTCCAATACCTTCACCAAGCCCGGGTACTGGTGCTGAATAGCGTTCTCCGGCGTAAGGTCAAACACTAGCGGCTTGGTGGCAAAGACGTATTCATCGGGAGGAAGTAGCTCCTCGTAAGGCTCTCCCCTCATCGGCAGACCCGAGATTTCAGCAAACTCCTCCAAGGAGATAGAGACCTCCCGGTCCGTCATCAGGAAGGTGTGTGTGGGAATATTCCATTGCTCGATAAAAGCCTTAACCCATCACATTGGAGGAGAAGGATACTCAAAGAGCGAGACATAGATGGCCGAGTACAAACCAATCCTCATCAGATGAGTCCTCCTCGCTGATAGGATGTACCGGGCCCATTGCAAATATCCGGCAGGCGGTCGTGGGATCAGTCCAATGTTATAAGCCTGTCCCCAAGGGCGCGCTTCACCCTGACAAATTCTCCTCCCTAAAATATCTATTGCTGGCGGCGGCTGCACGGGGATAGCACCAATCGCAGGCTGGAGGAGGTCATCCGAATTCCAATTTTTGACCTCCACGGCATACTTCACCGGGGGTTCATCTGCGTAGGGGAGTGAAGATGTTGGCTCAGACGGCGTGGCGGAACTGAAACTGCGACGACCCTGGATGATTTCATTGTACCACCTACCCCACAAGTGAAGGTTTTTGTGCTCGGGGTCATGATCCTTGATGAGAGCGAGCACCACGCGGTCCACCGGTGCCTGAGGAAACCCTCCCTCCGAGCGAACAAACGGAAAAGACAAATTGGCAGACATGTTTCTTGCAAAAAGACAAATATTAGCCGTCAGTATTATAATTCCAACGCTCAACATTTTAAAATTTTTATACCATATCGCAATGCAGTGGATAAGGGGACCAAAAGGGGGCCCATAAAATCTGGACGGCAGGACATCATTTAATAAGACAGCCCCATCATTGGATGAGACTGTCAATTAATGAAAAGATCCCCAAGAGAATATCCTCATTGATGGGAAATCCCTAGAGACAAGGAGAAAATCTCCTCTTTTAGAGCAAAGCTCTGTCACAGAGTGACATTTGTCAAACTCTGGTCTCAAGGGAATAAAAATTTCTCTAAAGAGAGCTTGGCCCTATATTAATGATGGAAAATCCATCAAAAAGAAAACTTTAACTCTTAAAGATTAAAAATTTGGGATTTTAAAGATCAATGAAAACTTATAGGAGTTCTCCATTTTCAGATCAGAAAAGATCTACATTTGATCCATGAGCAAAGCTCTGTTTATGAGTTAAAACACATGAACAAGATCTCTGTAGATCTATGAACTTTCCAGAGCAAGGCTCTGCTGATGAAACCCCAAAAAGGGTTTTAGATCAAAGATCTATGAGAGCAAGGCTCTATTAATCAACTTTAATTTAATTTAATTATTATACCTAAGATGGTTTCAAGTTCTGAACTCTGGAGTTCTTGTGAAAAAGCAAGAGCAAGGCTCTAAAATTCTTAAACAAGAGTAAGGCTCTGAAAATCAAGATTCTTAAAAGTGGTAAAAAATTACCAAGGACCAAGGGTCCTATTTATAGGCGCCTGCACCCTTTCAGCTCACCCCTTGATCCAACGATCAGGAGTTTGCCACCGCTGCATTCACGTGTGCGCCACGTGAGCGCAACGGTGGGGGTGCATTTGTTTCCCCCAATCAGAGCAAGGCTTTGTTTGAATTTCAAAATTCAAAATTCGAAGCAACGCTTCAGATTCAATGCGCTGCGCGCAACACGCCAAATGTCAAAAGCTGATACGGCAGCGCAGCGCCCAAGGCAGTGCGCCCAATCAGAGCAAAGCTCTATTTTAAGTAAAATTAAAGGAAGCAACGCTTCAGTTGCGCTGCGCTGTGCGCTGCGCGACACGTGTCAGCGCAGTTGCGCTAGCGCGGTTGCGCTGCGCTGTGCGCTGCGCGACACGTGTCAGCGCAGATGCGCTGGCGCGGTTGCGCTGCGCGACATGTGTCACGCGCTGGGGCATCTGCGCCAAACAGAATTAAAATTCTAAAGAAATCTTTTCCGTTCTTGTTAAAACAAGAAGATTTTCTTCTGTAAAACAGAAGCCCTTGGATCAAAGATCCAACGGTGAGGAAAATTCCCCAAATCACTCAGAGAAAGATCTCTTTAACAAATTTAACTAATTTATGGGCACTATAAAAGAGACCCCAGATCTTAATTCAACGCATCAACATTTTCTGAGAAAAAAAAAGAACTCTGAAGAAATTTCAAGAAGAAAGGTAAAAGACCTTTTAGATAGAAGAATTTCTTCTGATAGATCATTGATCTAAGAACAAGATTAATGATCTTTAATAAAAAACAAAATAAAAATAGTGCTTTGCACTTACGAACCATTGGTTCTCTAAGATCAAGAAAAATAAGAAACACTTGTTTTCCTTGATCTAAATTAGATCAAGAAACCAAGTAGTGCTTTGCACTTATGAACCATTGGTTCTGGAATCTAAAAGATTCTCAAGTTAATAGTGCCTTGCACTTGCAAAACTGCATTGTTGCGCTCTTGGGTTGGCGCAAGCCACCAGAGAGCGCCACGTGTCAGCATTTGAACCAATTGCGCTATGCGCTTTTGAAACAGAGCCTTGCTCTCTAAAACTGGCGCAATTCACCACAGCGCGCCACGTGTCAGCAGCGCAAGCGCAGCGCACTAGAACAGCGTTGTTGCGCTTGCGCTCGCCAGAGCATGACACGTGTCATTACCATATGAGCTTGCGCCCATTACTTGGCGCAAAGCGCCAGACAAATGCACTGCATTGCTTACAAAAGGGCCAAGCCCAATTAAAGAAGGCCTAACAGGCCTAATAAAATGCAATGCATTATTTTAAAAAAAGGGCAGAGCCCAAACCAAAACAGATGCTCTGCATCATAAATAAAGGGACAGAGCCCAAATCAAAGAGGCCTAGCAGGCCAGAATAAAATGCAGTGCATTATTAAATATGGGCAAAGCCCTAGTACATGCCTAATAGGCCAAAGTTCAATAAAAATGTTGAATATTCTCAACGGGACTTAGCCCAATCATGGCCGTAAGTCCCCAAACTAAATTGACTGAGCAAGAATGCTCTCCTAAGTCAATTTACGACCGGTTCAAGGGTACATCTCTGAACTCCTCTGATATATGTCGTTGTAATCATTCAACGTCGTCAGAGAGGTGACGGGTCCCGATGACCACACGCATCAATATGGACTGCGGGGTCCTTAAACTCGTGGACCGAAACGTCCTTAAACTAATGTTGGACAGAAACGTACTTAAACTAATGTCGGACCACCACGTCCCTAAACTGGAATATGGACCACCACGTCCCTAAACTGGAACATGGACCACCATGTCCTTAAACTGGAATATGGACCACCACGTCCCTAGACTGGAGCATGGACCGAAACGTCCTTAAACTAATGGCGGACCACCACGTCTCTAAACTGGAACATGGACCACTACGTCCCTAAAACTGGAACAATAGAGCCTCCAAATGCTCTTTTACCGGATCTAAACGATCCCGTTTAAGTTGATTTTAGCCCCCAAACACGGCTAACGTATCCTTAAACATTCAAACGGACTATAAAACTCCATATCAACCTTGGTTCAAGGGTACATCTCTGAACTCCTCTGACATCTGCCGTTGTAATCCTTCAACGACGTTAGAGAGGTGACGAGTCCCGACGGCCATATATTAAATGGATCTAGACGATCCCGTTAAGTAGATCTTAGTCTCAAACAGGACTAACGTATCCTTAACGAATGTTTAAGTTGATCTTCGCCTCAACACGGCTAATGTATCCTTAAATTAAAAACACCAAACCCAAATCTAAGTAAATATGGATTTGGACTAATCCACGTCCTACGGGCGACGGCATTACTCAGTCTCCGTATACAATCCACGGGCAACCACAAACAAAACAAACATACACGACGCGAAGTGAAATTCTGGAGAAGGAGAAAGTTGTTACCGCGATGCGGTAGCGTAATTAACTGCAGGGGCTTGCGCCTGCAGGAAAGAGCGTCCCCAGAATAAAAAACCCCTCACCTCGAGGGGGAATCTGACGAAGTCTGCTACATCGGCCGCATCCGTCTAAACCTCTGATACACGGTGCCATAAATCAACTTGGCATCTTCGGGGAGGTAGACGGATAAAACCATATAGCATCTGCCCCGAATCCCAGGCAAGACGTCTATCGCGTCTCCGCCGCGCCATTCGGAGGGGAACAGCTGTGGGGCTACTTTCCAATTTTTGGATAGAGCGAACCTCCCGAGTTGATATTGGTCTTCAACCCAGTTTTTGAAAGTGAAGCAGTCTTCAAGAGGATGATCTATTGCTCGGTGATAGGAGCAATAATCCGGGTGATGAACCTCGTTTGCTTGATCGGGGTGCCGAGACTCCGGGAGCGTCGTCATTTGATATTTCATGACAAGGTCAAAGATTCTCCTTGTCTTGTTTCGAGGGAAAGAATATGCTCGACCCATCTTTTTTGTTAGAGACGGATTCCGGCTGACCTTTTCTTGATCGCGTGGTCTTCTGGGTCCGTTCTGCTGCTGTCGAACGTTTTTTCCGTTCTTTGACTTGTTTTTGCCTCTGTGTCGGGCCTTCTTCTTGTCTTGGGAATGCATGGCGGGCTGACGGTGAAGGGCACTGTCGTCCTCCGTAGCCTGCTGAAGGAGGCGTTGCGTCTTGGATTTCTCGTAGATGGCCATTTCGCGGCTGTAGTTGTTCGGAACCTTTTGACTTGCTTCCTTTATCAGCTTGTCCATCTGTTCTTCAAACGATGGACTCATCATTTTTATGGCGGGACTTCGTTCTGGTTCATCGTCAACGTCTTTTAAAATAGCATCTCCTTCTTCATCAAGGTCTTTTACGACATGGCAGCCATGAAATTGCTCCTGTCTCTTGGACTGGACATATCTAAGCCTGATCGCTTCCATTTTCCCGTTGGGCAATTTTCGCTGAGTTCCGGGGACGTTCCAAATCCTGTGGTAGAACTGAGCTTGTCAAGGAGTCTGTTTGAAAGGTACGCCTTGGCATCTTAATAACCTTTTCAATCCCTCCGTGTAGTACCTGGGCAGACGAATGTGTTGGAGCCTGTCGAGCGCAGGATTGGCACCATGCCAGACTTCTTTTTCGACTTTAGTCTCAGTGGACCGATAAAATAGGATCGCCTTTTCACCTCTTTGTCTGGGAGGGACGTAGAATGTCTGCAACTCTTGCACACTATATGTTTCCAGCACATCAAGCTCTCTGTAGTGCTGTCACGGAACCATGGCGATTTGCAAACTTTGGTCTGCTCCAACGAAGGTCTGCATCGATGGGCGGACGGAGAATACGTCGTTGGTTTCATCTTCGGAGTCACTGCCAAAAACCAAGATCGGAGCGGATGGTCCGGGTTTATCATTCCGCTTCTGAGGCTATCCTGAGTAGACTATTTCTTCATCCTCCTCGATGTCGCTTCCAAAGATAGGAATGGGAGCGACGGGCTTCTGTTTAAGCTCCGGCTTGTGACACTTCTCCATGTCTTTGAAGTCTGGCAGGAAGTACTTGGCGTCTTCATATTTTTGGACTTCGTTCACAGAGAATGGGTTTAGCTCTCCCGTAACGGTGTACTCGAGGCCGTCTTTGAAATACTTCATACACTGGTGTTGTGTAGAAGGGATGATGTTATATTCGTGTAACCAAGGCCGACCAAGTAGAGCGTTGTAGCAAATCTTAGCGTCGATGACATGGAATTTGATGTCAGTGACGAGCATCCCAAAGCATAACGTCAGAATCACATACTCGAGCGTCCGTGATGACCGGGAGTCAAATCCGGAGATAGTGATTTTATCCCGAGCGAGGTGTTGAACGCTCATGCAGATTTCTTTTAGCACCTTCACATTCAGGAGATTGACAGAGGACCCATTGTCAACTAAGATTTCCCTATCTTGATGTCATGGCAGTACCCGGCGACATACAGGGGACGGTTATGCTCGCATGTTCCGAGGAGGAGATCTTCATCGCTGAAAATGATGTCAGCTGTGTGAACCTCTTCAAGCTTGTCCTTCATCTTTTCTTCGGTCAGGAAAGCTTGAAACTGGCTGGGCTCTTGTAGTGCCTTGATCAGAGCATCTCGTGCCTCTTTAGACAACAGAAAGGCATCGAGAATGCTTAGTTGCGAGAGTATCTTTCTCAGGTATGCCAGAACGTTGTAATCCACCTTGTTTTTCTTGAGCGGGTCCTTGGTTGTGAGCTCTTCAATGACTCGATCATCGAGGGCGATATCCTCAAGGACTTTTTCCTTCCCTTTATCTTTTTTGTTCGTCCCCTTTTTTGTGGGTCCGAGATTTTTTTTCAGGCAGCGTACGGCTGCGCAGCTGAATATTCTCACAGTTCTTCATCTTTTCCTCTTTTCTTGAGGTGGATTCTTTGAAGAGAGGTCCGAGGGATTTTTCTTCATCAGAATCGCTTCCGAAGGTGAGAACTTGCGATCCCCCAGAATCAACCATGTGACAGTTGCCGGCAGTTCTTTTGTGCTCATCTGTCGTGCTTCTCTGCTCCCGACGAGCCCTGCGCTTCAATCGCTTGAAGTGTTGTCGGTGAGCAACATATCCTTGCCACCAGTTTTTAAAGGCCATGCATTCTTCGGTAGGATGTGCATCCTCTGATGGTATAAGCAATATGTGAGATGTACATCCGCTTCGTCAGGGTGCATACTGCCGGGAGTATTCCCTTTGAAAGGTGGCAGCTTCATTCCCATGGACAAGGCTTTGGCGAACCGTTTCCTCGTTTTAAATTTACTTTTGTCTACGGCGGATGTGCTTTGATCTGGTGGGAGTGTTTTGTGATCCATCCCTACCGCGACTTCTTCAAATTGACGCCGATTCCTGGCCCTTTCGAATATGGCCATTTCGCGTTCTTGATGATCCTTGCTCTTTTGACGGGCTTCGTTCAGCAGCATGTCGATCATCTCGTCTGACGGTTCCAAGGATTTCGCCACCGATCCTGCCCCCAGCTCCTCTACATTGTCTTCTGATGCCGAGTGAGATTCTTCGTCATTTATTGGTGAATGAGAGATCATGTGACAACTTGCCACATAATCCTCAGATTCTTCTAACGAGTCTTCTCCGTCATCATTGTCGTTATTTTCGCTCTCAAGGATATTGTTGAGAAATTCTTGGATTATGACCGGGATCGTGCCTTTTGGTTGTATTCCTCCAGCGCGTTAATATATTTTTGCAGGTCCGTGCGCTTGTCATCAGGTTTCACAGGCTTTTTGGTCTTCTTCTTCTTCTTCGAAGAATTTGACTGCCGGGCCTGAGCGTTTTGACCATCGCTACCAATTCTTGGCGTCGGGCGTGGTTTCAGCATTCCCTCAATGATCTTAGGTTCCAGCGGGCTTCTCCACCTAATCGCCGGGCATGTTTGGAGATCTTTCAACATTCGTTTTGTTTTGGCTGAAAAAGAGACCTCCCATGGAGCTTCTCCTATAAAAGAGCACGATGCCCCTGGCTTTTCTATCGTTTTAGGGGCGTGTGGTTGGGACGGGCTTACCTTCCAATTCTCAAACAGCGAGAATTTGCCCTGTTGGTATTGGTCTTCAATCCAGCCTTTGAAGATGAAGCAATCTTCGATTGGATGGCCTACTGTTCGGTGGTAGGGGCAGTAATTAGGATTGTTGGCGTCACCCGGCTGCAGTGGACGTCTTGGATCTGGCAGATTGATGAGCCTGTTGCGTATCGCTAGTTCGAACAGTCTCCTCGTTTTATCCCGAAAAAACGAATAAGGGCGTTTTAGCTTCTCGTTGAAGAATCGCTTTATATCGTTTTGGCTATCAGCTGGTTTTGGACCACTAGGCTGCTGCTGAGCATTGGCGATGAAGGTTGCTTTCCCTTTCCCCTTTTCGTTTTGAGGCTCCATTTTTGAGGAAGATGGTCTATGGCCCATCTGATCCATTTGGGCCAGCTTGTCAATCAAGGCCTGAAAGTTAGTCGGCTTGAAAAACATCATGACCTGGGATATGGTCGCCTGCGGATCGAGAGTTCCCACAAACATGCCTACTGCAGGAGCTTCTTCGATGCGTTGTTCGCATTTCGACCATAGGTTCGGCTACCGGATTGCATACTGAACCCATGTCTTTCCCGGCTTTACTCTGGCGTTGATCAATGTCGTGATCGGGGTACGTTCGCTGGCGCTAACGAACCTTTGTGTAAACAGTAGCTCCATTTCTGCAAATGTCTTGACGGAGTCATTCGGGAGTTCGGAGTACCATTTGAATGCTGTCTCCGACAAGCTGCCAACAAACTGACGAAGCAACATTTTATCGTCACCCCCCATATTGCCGCAGAGAGCCCTGAACTGAGAAACGTGCTGGTGCAGATTACCCGTCCCCTTATACACGTGGAATTTAGGGATCGTATATCCCGGCGGGTATTTTATTTGATCGTACCAACCCGGATAGGGTCGTCCAGTCTTAACGATTTGTCCAGCCGCTTCGCTCGCCTGATGAGCTCGTATCTGTTGAGCAATATAGTCGTCAAGGATGGCTTTGGAGATGGTCTCTTCCTTGGCTGCTGATAGAGCCAGAAGAGGGTTTGATATCTCCCCTCTGTCGTCTTCAAGGATTATCGGAGGGTCTTTAGCTGGGGGATCCGGCTGTATCATCATCCCGAACATATCTTGGAATAGAAGCGCCATTTGCTTTATGTTAGCCGCTTGTTTCGCGGCCTCTTTATCTTTCTTCTCGAGAATTCTTCGGAGGAATTCGGCATCGGTTTCCTGCTCCTGACTTTCTTTTGGCCCAGTGAGCGCGGCCATCTTCATTAGCATCTCCTGGAGCTTTTGCTGTTGTTGCTCCTGAGCCTTTGTCACAGACCGTGTAAGTGGTCAATGACCCATAGAGATAAGGCTATTCTTTTTTCCGGACGCCATGTAAATGGTGTGCACAACCATGCCCCCCAGCCTTTGGGTGTTTGGGTTCAGTGCCCTTGGAATTGGTCGCGGGCATGGGGATCTTCTCCGGCCTTCTCCTTTTATGGAAGGTCGAAGTTGAGGGGGCCGTTGCGATAGGCACCCATGCAGACGGCACCTTCCATGGTATAGAAGAAGAATGGTCATCCTCTTGCCGAGCCTTTGTCTTCTTCGGTCGGTGGGGGTAGTTTTGGTCAACTACAGAGTCTTGGACTCTTCGCCAGACCTGTTCATACGATAATATTGCATTATTATATTCCCCATTCTTATTCTTTTTATAAATAAACTGGTGCTTTTGACGCATGTCTGCTACATATTACAGGTTACAGGTTCTTGGACAGAAAACAGTGAAAATGATGAAAAGACGATGCAAAAGTGGACTTTGACCAACAAACAGAAGACTCTTGATCAAGCCTACATCAAAGATAAAATTCACAAAGTACAAGGCAATGCAAGGTCCAAGATTACAAAGCGAACGGTTAAAAGCCCACCGCAATTATTCACTGGAGATCTGGAAGAAACATAGAAGCTATTTTAATAAAGAACCAAATAATAAGGAAGCCCAAAGATCCAAGACCCAATACTTTCTTTTAAAGAGACAAAAAATTTTACCAAAGCTTGAAGTCTACTTTGACTAGGTCTTCCTAAGGATATTTTGGTAAATGTAGACATGCAAATCAATTGTAACCTAGGGTTTCTATCTTCTATAAATAGAAGCCCAAATCATTGTATTCTTTTCATGCCTCCCTATGCCTCTTTTTATGAATAAAATTTAGAATTCTTTTGGAGAGCATCGATGCCTCTTTTCATATCATCTATTCAGATCTGACAACCCTGTGTAAATGTTTGGAGAGAGCCATCTGTAAAGTAAGTAGATTTATTTAATTGCCCTAGTTTAGATTTCAATTCTTGCCTTAGGTAATTTTCATTCTCTGCCCTAGATAAATGTTTTTAAATTCCCTAATGAGTGAGTAGTGTCCTCGCTTGTTAGGGTTAGATCTGGGGAAGGTTTGAGAGACGAAGATCTCTCATCCCCTTTCTTGCCCGTCATATATTTTCATAGGACTCTATGCATACATGCACATACCGCTCCCTACGGCACCCTATCCCACGAGGTAGCGGTGATACCGTAGTATAAAGGCCCGATTGTGATTGTTTTCCATGGAGGTTAGGGTAAGGATTGATAAAGGAAGGACAAGAACCTAGAGGAAGAAACATCTTTCCAAATGATTCTAATCCCTTTTATTAATAATTACCATAACACCTAATTAGATCTTCATATGGGTATAGAAAGGGGTGAGATTTATTGACTTTTTAAACTTAACCTAGACCTAACCCTAGCAAGATTTAGATATAGATTAATTTAGTTTTTAGATTTAATAATCAATCTGACCACAATCGGAATTAACTCGTTTGAGCGACTAGGAAATTCACAACATCCCTGTGGACCGACCCATACTCACCGGCTAGCTATATGCGACGCCGTTCTTGATTGCGGTTACAAATATTTTTGATCTATCTTTTAGAAAGCGCAAGCACGCTAAATCATCCAATCAAGACCCTGTGAATTTTGGATGACAGCCTCTGAGGGGGCTGCTCTGGTTTCGCTTTTGTAACACTTTCAGCGGGTGGTGGGGATTTTTTCAACATGACAGTTGGAGAGTTCTTGTGCACCCTCTTAAGCGGCTCAAAGTTGTTCCCAGTTGGAACAGCAGCATCGACTTCCACCGTTGGAGCTGGCGGAGTGAGTCCAGAAGGGGAACTGCCACCAGCTTTCCTCACTCGGCGCCAGTGGCGATGTCGAGCATGTCGTGAGGCCGGGATTACCTCCGTTGTCGGGATAGCTTCATCGTGCTTCATGCTTTGATGAGAAACTGCTGTTGGTGCCAGCCTGTCGAAGACTGATGTTCGTTGAGAAGGAACGTCCAGCCTGTCGAAGACTGACTTTTGAGCAGGGAAAGTAACCTTGGTGACTTCGCCCGAAGCGGGAGTCGGAACGGCCAGTCTTGCAAAGACTGATCCTTTAGCAGGAGAAGCCGCTTTGACGATTTCCTCTACTTGAGCCGGAATGGCTATCCGCTTTGGGATAACCTCTTCGGGTATTGCAGGCTTCTTCATGAGCCTATTTGAGCTTTGGCCTAGTCTGTTAAAGACCGAAGCGCTGGAATTGGACGACCCGTTGAGAGGGGCCGCGGCAGTTGCAAGCCGATCAAAGAGCGACTTCTTCGGGGCTTCCTGCGATAGCATCGGGGCGTTGAAGATCATTGGTAGGAGCAATGTCCCAAAGAACAACCCAGTGGTGGCCTGCGTCACCTGCTCCACTGGCATCGCGAAAATGGAGGTCGCTTGGGGCCCATAGGTCACTCCTCCGGCGAGGACAGAGTGAGAGTTGTTTGTTTACCGCCGGAAACCAGGAAATACTGACGTCTTGCCTGAATCTGGGGGCAGATACTATTTGGTTTTATCCGTCCACCTCTCCGAAGATGCCAAGTTGATTTATGGCACCGTGTATCAGAGGTTTAGACGGATGCGGCCGATGTAGCAGACTTCGTCAGATTCCCCCTCGCTTGAGGGGTTTTTGATTGTGGGGACGCTCTTCCCTGCAGGCGCAAGCCCCTGCAGTTAATTACGTTACCGCATCGTGGTAACAACTTTCTCCTTCTCCAGAATTTCACTTCATATCATGGGTGTTTGTTTTGTTTGTGGTTTCCCGTGGATTGTATACGGAGACTAATTTATGTCGTCGCCCGTAGGACGTGGATTATTCCAAATCCGTATTTTCTTAGATTTGGGTTTGGGGTTTTGGTTTAAGGATATGTTAGCCATTTTTGAGGCTAAGATCAACATAAACGTTTGTTAAGGATACGTTAGTCTAGTTTGAGACTAAGATCAACTTAACGGGATCGCTTAGATCCGACAAAAGAGCATTTGGGCTCTATTGTTCTAGTTTAGGGACATAGTGGTCCATTAAATATATGGCCGTCGGGTTCCGTCACCTCTCTGACGACGTTGACGAATTACAACGACAGGTGTCAGAGGAGTTCAGAGATGTACCCTTGAACCAAAGTTGATTGGGGGTCTTATAGTCCAATTTGGGACTAAAGTCTGTTTGAATGTTTAATGATACCTTAGCCATATTTGAGGCTAAGATCAACTTAAACGGGATCGTTTAGATCCGAGAAAAGAGCATTTGGGGGCTCTATTGTTCCAGTTTAAGGACGTAGTGGTCCATGGGTAGTTTAAGGACATTGCGGTCCACGTTCCAGTTTAGGGACATAGAGGTCCATTGTATGTATGGCCGTCGGGACCCATCACCTCTCTGACGACGTTGAAGGATTACAACAACAGGTGTCAGAGGAGATCAGAGATGTACCCTTGAACCAGGTGTAAATTGATTTAAGAGAGCAGCCATGCTCAGTTAATTTAGTTTGAGGACTTACGGCCAGAATTGGGCTAAGTCCAATTGATAATGTTCAACATTTTTATTTATGGTTGGCCTGTTAGGCCTTGGCTTGGGCTTTGCCCTTTGTTTAATAATGCAATGCATTTTGTCTGGCCTATTAGGCCTTTTAAGTTGGGCTCTGTCCCCCTTTTATAATGCAGAGCATTTATTTTTGTCCATTGGGCCTCTTAATTGGGCTCTGCCCTTTAATAATGCGCTGCATTAATTAGTCTAACAGAGCGCCACGTGGCTTGTCAGGCGCTTTGCACCAATTGAGGAGCGCAAGGCGCAAGTCCATGTGGAGGTGACACGTGTCACGCTCCGGTGAGCGCAAGCGCAGTGCGCTGCGCTGTTGTGCTGCTGACACGTGGCGCGCTCCGGTGAGTTGCACCAATTCATGAGAGCAATGCTCTGTTTGAAAAGCGCAAGCTGTTCTGGAGTTGACACGTGGCGCTCTCTGGTGGCTTGCGCCAACCCAGGAGCGCAACAGTGCAGATTTACAAGTGCAAGGCACTGTTTTTGTAATGACCCCAAAATCTTTATACATTTGTATTATCCCTCTTCAATAATATACCGTATTTATTTGTACTTGGTATTTTTCTTCTTCTATTAAATTTATTATTATTTTATTCCTCAATCTATTATGTATTTTTTTTTTAGGTACAATTTCTTTTTCTTATATTTAAGTTTTTAACTTCTCATTCTTATTTTTCCTTTCATAAATATTTAACCCAAATCCATTATTCTTATTCTCTACAGCCCATCTAAAAAGCCCATTTTCTTTTTAAGCAACATCATATATTTAATTCTAATTAAATATATGCATGAACAACTTTATAGCTCATTGGTTAAGTTCTTGCATTGTTATTCCATAAGTCACATGTTCAAATCCCCATTCTTGCAATTATTTTTTATCATTTTTTATTCTTCTCATAACCTACAAATGAGACCTTTCATTTCCAAAATGAATGGTGGCTTTTCATTTCTCTTTTAATCCTCATGTTAAATGCATATATTATTATTCACCATTACACCATCCTTATTGTCCTCCTCCATCTTTTCCTTCCTCATATTTTTCTATCTCTCACTTCTTCCTCTTCACCTAGAATCCAAGAAGAAGTCTTCAAGAAGGTCTCGCTAGTAACGCGAGGCTATCGGCGGATAGACAAGCCCGGTGACAATACCGGCTTGTGCATGTAAGTCCCTTCTCTCTCCCTTCCTCCATCTCTTTATTCTTCTCTTTTCATATCTCGTGAACCCGTTTTTATCCATACTGTAAGCCTTAAGAGAAAAATAAACATAAACATATACATATATATAAGTCTAGATACATATGGTTATATATGGTTTAATAATATCTTATTACCTCTTGTTCAAATTAAAGTGTTTTCAATTCTTTGTTCATGACTATAAATGTTTATTATGAGTAGTGAGAACATAGATTTCATGCCACAATATATTTACTATATCTCATGGAATCGGTTTGGTTATTAAAAGAAAAGATGAAGCTTGCGTAAAAATTCTAGTTAATCTTTTTGCCGATTTTAGTATACATATCAATATCTTTACCTTTAAAATAATTTGTAGAAATTAATTTTTACTTCTGGAAATTTCATGAAATTTACATATGATAGAATATATTATTTTCTCATGCTGTAAAAATTTTAGATCGATCCGCATAACGGTTTAGGAATTACATCGTATTTATTCACTGATCGTAAAACAGAAAACTGCAGTTATCGGTCAACTTCTAGGACATGTAACTTGGTATACCGGTATCCAAATTGAGCAAACTCAGGTGTTTTTGATATCTACATCGAATGATCTAGATTTTCTTAGTTTTATAGTTTTACCGAAAACCTATCTAAGATAAAGAAAACTGCATTACAATATTAAGTGACGGATCTGGACAGAATCTGTTCCGATTCGCACACTGTTTTTAAATTGGACATAACTCGAACACCCGATGTCCGTTTGTGACAAAATTTAGATGTGTAGATGCACCATTGATAGAACTATAATTTTCTGTATATTATATTACTTAGGAATGCATGAAACAACCTGATATAGGCTTTGCAATAGAATATATAGTTGCTGTCCAGAAATCTGAATTTCTGTTTTAAACGCTGATATTAAAATGATCATAACTAGAGCTTAAGAAATCCAAATCATATGAATCTTGGTGTTTTCGATAAGTACATCGAAATGCCTACAATTTTATAATAATTTTCGTAACCTGAAACCCGATAGAAATTAACTCAAACTGCGTTTTAAAAATATGCGACGGTGCCGAATAGATTCTGATCTGTTTTGCGCGACGATACGAAAACATATATATCTCTCAAACCGGTAGTCGTATTTAGGTGAAACTGGAACTTACGCATGCAAAACATTTAGAGCCATATTTCTGTTTATATTCCGCATTCGTTCAACTTGATTAATTAGTCGTACATAATATTTCTTTACAGCATTGTTTATGGTAGTTACTCGAATAATATACTTGACCCATTTCATGCTATGCGAACATGTATACATATTTATCTTGATCATTAAATTGTTGTATGTACATAAAAACGATAATGAAATACTTGAGTTGTATTTTGAAAAATATACAATAGTATTTTTATAATAAACCCCCTCAAGTTTTATAAATTACAATAAGGCCCCTAACAAATGAAGAACTTCAAATTATCTTCTCTAGTCTGACTCGGGTTAGAGTCTGACTATTTCTGACTTGAATATAATTCAAGTCAATCTATATTCTTTATATTTCAACTCAAGATGAATACATGAATCCCAGAATCCAGTTAACAATCTATATAACTTGACTGAACCGAACCATGGATATTCCTTTTACATGATTCCCAGTATTCCATTTACATGACTCTATGGTTATATCCGTTTCCTGATATCATGGTTTCGGTCAGTCAGTTAATCACTCATACAGTCAACACAATTTTACAAGATAACAATACAAACAAGACATCACGGGGTTTAAGGGGTAGACTGGTACGGAATATGTTAAAGGTGGCACGAGGTGGTCACTTAAGACGTAATTACATCCATGCCGTTGTTCCGTGGTATTATCGACGGAGCCTTGTACTACAGGTTACCAAAGTCCCCGGTGTAAGTGGGACTCCCCTCGTATACACTGGCATCTTCTGTACCAGGCTACAAACAACAGCGTTAATACAACATTACAATATTATAATACAACATTAAAAGCTACACTCTCCCTCTCTTACTCTCTGTCTATTTCTCTCTTATCTTTGGGACTTACCGAGCGACCTGTTCGCTGACGACATTCTGTTTCTCTCTTCTTTGAATGTCGTCAGGTGATTTGGACCCGGCAGAGATTGAGCCATCACAAGAAGACTTGGAGCAGTTTACTGAAGACCCTGCACTGTAGTTTCATTGTACACTTTTCCTTTCTGTACTTTTCATTTCCTGTTATGCCACTGTTTAGTCATCTTTTATTTCAGTTGTATTTCCTTTCATGTATTGTACAAAGAATGTTAATAAATAAAAGTTGCTGTTCCTTTTATACTCTTGTCTCTTGTGTAATATTTTATATTGCTTAGCTACGCTTAGCGTATGTACTTCTGAGTACATACGTAGCGGACCTCGTCGCGTCCACTTCGCCGTACACTGGGAAGCGGGGTGTGACAGTTTTAATATCTTGATCCAATTTTGGATTCAAGAAAAGAATCTTTAAGATTCCAGAACCAATGGTTCATAAAAAAGGCAATGCCTTTGTTATTATTATTTTTTTTATTAAAGATCCTTGATTTTGTTCTTAGATCAATGATCTTTTCAGAAGAATAAATTTTTTTATTCAAAGGATTTGCCTTCTTTTTCTTCTTTGAGCTCTTCTCAAAATTCTTTAGAGCAATTCTCTGTTTTTTCTCTCCGTGTTCTTCTTCTTTGAAATTGGGGTCTAGGGGCCTTTTTATAGTGCCAATTAGTTTGTTAAATTAGTTAGAGAGATCTTTCTCTGAGTGATTTGGGGATTTTTTCCCCACCATTGGATCTTTGATCCAAGGGCTTCTGTTTTACAGAAGGCAATCTTCTTGTTTTTAACAAGATTGAGAAAGATCTTTTAGAATTTTAATTCTGTTTGGAGCAAACGCACCTGCTCCTGACACGTGTCACGCAGCGCAGCGCAGAGCGCAGCGCAACGGCGCTGCCACGTGTCGCGCAGAGCGCAGCGGCGCTGCCACGTGTCGCGCAGAGCGCAGCTGCGCTGCCACGTGTCGCGCAGAGCGCAGCGCAACTGCGCTGCCACGTGGCGCGCAGCGCAGAGCGCAGCGCAGAGCGCAGCGCAACTGAAGCATTGCTTCCTTTATTATTATTTGAATTTCTTTTAAAACAAAGCCTTGCTCTGATTGGGGGAAACAGAAGTATTGCTTCATTTCCCGCCTTGGGATTTGAACATAGCTTTGCTCTGAAAGGGAGATTTTCTCCTTTATTATGATTATTATTTATTTATTTATTTATTTGATTATTTTTTCTTTTATTGTTATTATTTTATAAGGAGCGGATTTTGAGCCAAAATTTTGGCGGGAACAAATGCCCCCACTACTTTACCCACGTAAGTATGTACGTGGGTGAAGTAGTGCAATGTTACTTATGGTCACTGAATTGAGGGCTTAGGAGACAAGTTTAGGGTCCTTATCGCCTAAGACTTTTCAACTTTATGAGCCCTGAGGGTCCCACAAAGGCTTTTCTCCTTACGGATCGAGAGGATCTCGTAAGTGTATTTTCTCCTTAGGAATCGTGAGGATTCCTAAGTGTGTTTTCTCTTATAAGTCGTAAGGATCTTATAAGAGAAATTTCCCTCTTACGAGTCGAGAGGACTCGTGAGCGGTTGTTTCCCCCTTGTCGAGATTCGACTTTGGAGAGTGAGACCCGTGGATAGTATGCAAGAGACCGTTTTGGGCCGACTTGCAGGGTCCCAGTACTTAGGAAGCAAGTTTTTTAATCTCCGCCGCTTAAGGCTTTGTCTTACGAGTCGAGCCGCATCGAGAAGTTCTCGCAAAGACATCAATTTCCTCACAAGTCGAGACGAATCGAGCATTTCTCGCAAGAATATCCTAACGTCACAGTTAACCTCTGCTCTTTACGACAGAAGTCCGTTAGGGTCTATGGTACTTAGGGTTTTGGCCGTCGTACTGTCGCATCAGCTGATATATTCCTCGATAGGCAATCATGCTGTTCGAGTAGCCCTGCGACTGCCGTGTCTCTGATCCCTTCGGGGGCTGGACAAGACGTCTTCAAGCAATCTTCCTAGGCAGTTTGACCGTCGGAAGAGCAAGCGTTAGGAATTTTTCCATGCACTTCTTACTTGAGGTTAGGCTCATTTTGGAGAGCCCCGATGAGTCATAACCACTCCGCGCTGGTGTGAGATGATCTCCGATAGTCTTTCAGGCTTTATATGAGTTGCCGTCAAGACCCTGAAGTTAGGAATTTGGCCTTTGCTTCGTTTGCCGGCATTGCGTCTGCTGTATCGGGACGAATGTCGCGGTTGTCTCTAGGTTGCTAGTGAACCGTCGTGGTTTGGAACAAGGGATTTTGCTGTGGCTCCGTTGTTTGATTGTCGCGTTTGAATCCTGCTGGAGGGAGAACGCTGTGGTGACATCTCATTTGCTGTATCGAGACGAACGTCGAGGTGGTGACCACTCCATGTGGGATGATCTCCGGTAGTCTTTCAGGTTTTATATGAGTTACCATCAAGACCCTGCTAGGAATTTGGCCTTCGCTTCGTTTGCTGGCATTGCATCCTCTATATCGAGACGAATGTCGCAGTTATCTCTAGGTTGTTGGTGAACCGTCGAGGTTTGGAACTAAGGACTCTGCCGCGGCTTCGCTGTTTGATTGTCGCGTCTGAATCCTGTTTGAGGAAGAACGCTGGGGTGACATCTCGTCTGCTGTATCGAGACGAACGTCTAGGTAGTGACCACTCCGCACTGGTGCAAGATGATCTCCGATTGTCTTTCCGGCTTTATATGACTTGCTGTTAAGGCCCTGAAGCTAGGAATTTGGCCTTCGCTTCGCTTGCTGGCATTGTGTCCTCTATATCGAGACGAATGTCGCGGTTATCTCTAGGTTGTTGGTGAACCGTCGAGGTTTGGAACTAGGGACTTTGCCGCGGCTCTACTGTTTGATTGTCGCGTCTGAATCCTGTTTGAGGAGGAACGTTGGGGTGACATCTCGTCTGCTGTATCGAGACGAACGTCGAGGTGGTGACCATTCCGCACTGGTGCAAGATGATCTCCGATTGTCTTTCCGGCTTTATATGACTTGCCGTTAAGACCCTGAAGCTAGGAATTTGGCCTTCGCTTCGTTTGTTGGCATTGCGCCCTCTATATTGAGACGAATGTCGCGGTTATCACTAGGTTGTTGGTGAACCGACGAGGTTTGGAACTAGGGATTTTGCCGTGGCTCCGTTGTTTGATTGTCGCGTCTGAACCCTGCTGGAGGAAGAACGCTGGGGTGACATCTCGTCTGCTGTATCGAAACGAACGTCGAGGTGGTGACCACTCCGCGCTAGTGTGGGATGATCTCCGATAGACTTTCAGGTTTTATATGAGTTGCCTTCAATACCCTGAAGCTAGGAATTTGGCATTCGCTTCGTTTGCTTTGGCGCGTCCGAATCCTGTTGGAGGAAGGGCGATGTAGTGACATCTCGTCTGCTGTATCGAGACGAACGTCGAGGTGGTGACCGCTCCGTGCTGGTGTGGCATGATCTCCGATAGTCTTTCAGGTTTTATAAGAGTTACCGTCAAGACCCTGAAGCTAGGAATTTGGCCTTTGCTTCGTTTTCTTTGGCGCGTCCGAACCCTGTTGGAGGAAGGGCGCTGTAGTGACATCTCGTCTGCTGTATCGAGTCGAACGTCGAGGTGGTGACCGCTCCGCACTGGTGTGGGATGATCTCTGATAGTCTTTCAGGTTTTATATGAGTTACCGTCAAGACCCTGAAGCTAGGAATTTGGCCTTTGCTTCGTTTGCTTTGGCGTGTTCGGATCCTGTTGGAGGAAGAGCGCTGTGGTGACATCTCGTTTACTGTATCGAGACGAACGTCGAGGTGATGACCACTCCATGTGGGATGATCTCTGGTTGTCTTTTAGGCTTTATATGAGTTTCCGTCAAGACCCTGAAGCTAGGAATTTGGCCTTTGCTTCGTTTGCTTTGGCGCGTCCGAATCCTGCTAGGGGAAGAACGCTGGGGCGACATTTCATCTGTTGTATCGAGACGATCGTCGAGGTGGTGACCACTCCGCGCTGGTGCGAGATGATCTCCAATTGTCTTTCAGGCTTTATATGAGTTGCCGTCAAGACCCTGAAGCTAGGAATTTGGCCTTTTGCTTCATTTGCTTTGGCGCGTCCGAATCCTGATGGGGGAAGAACGCTGGGGTGACATTTCATCTGCTGTATCGAGACGATCGTCGAGGTGGTGACCACTCCACGCTGGTGCGAGATGATCTCTGATTGTCTTTCAGGCTTTATATGAGTTGCCGTCAAGACCCTGAAGCTAGGAATTTGGCCTTCACTTCGTTTGCTTTGGCGCGTCCGAACCCTGATGGGGGAAGGACGCTGGGGCGACATTTCATCTGCTGTATCGAGACGATCATCGAGATGGTGACCACTCCGCGCTGGTGCGAGATGATCTCCGATTGTCTTTCAGGCTTTATATGAGTTGCCATCAAGACCCTGAAGCTAGGAATTTGGCCTTTTGCTTCATTTGCTTTGGCGCGTCCGAATCCTGATGGGGGAAGGACGCTGCAGTGACATCGCATCTGCTGTATCGAAACGAATGTCAAGATGAAGCTGGGATTTTGCCGTCGCTTTGTTTTGTTTTGACCGCGAGGTCTTTTGTTGGCGTTGTATCTGCATCTTGATGGACTGCGAAGGAATTCCTTTGTTGATTCTTAGGCCGTAGATATTGCCGTTAAGATTTGGAACTAGGGACTATGCCGTGGCTCCATTTCATTGCGACTCTGAGGTCGATTGTTGACGTCACGTCTGCATCTGGTTGGAGTGAGGAGAAACGCCATTGGTGACCTCTAAGTTGCCGATGTTGACGTCGAGACCCTGAAGCTAGGGATCTTCCTTTTGCTTCGTTTGTTGACATCGTGTCTGCAATATTGCAACAAATGTTGAGGTTGTCTCTAGGTTGTCTATGAACCGTCGAGATTTGACTTTGCTTTCTGGTGGAGCCTGTTGGGAAGGTATGGTTCCCTCTTTGTTTGTGCCCCTGGATTATATACAGGGATCGATGTGATCTCACCTGTAGGGCAAAAAGTTTCATTCATCATTTTTTTGGGTATTTCCTATATGCTCTATCATTTCAGCTTTTATATCGCAAAGGTCACGATTGCCCAATCATTTCGGCTATTTTTCGCGGTGCCCAATCATTTCGGCTATTTTTTTCATTTTTACTCGCTGCTTTTTATTGCGAGTTGCCCAATCATTTCGGTTGTTTATTTTATCTTTACTCGCTGTTTTTTATTGCGAGTTGCCCAATCATTTCGGCTGTTTATTTTATCTTTACTCGCTGTTTTTTATTGCGAGTTGCCCAATCATTTCGGCTATTTCGTATGCACGTATGGCTCGCTGATTTTTTTGATCGCGAGTGTGGAACTTGGAATCTGGTGCCAATCTCAGCATCAGTATCGCTACAACCGGAATATTGCCAGGAGAGAATCATCATTTTCCATGAAAGGTCTCGGGATTTGATACCGGTTTTGGCATCATCATCGCTACAACTGGGATATTGCCATGAGCGAATCATCATTTGCCATGAAAGGACTCGGAATTTGATACCGGTTTAGGCATCAGCATCGCTACAACAGGGATATTGCCAGGAGCAAATCATCATTTGCCTCTGTCGATGTCGAACAAAGGTGGCTTAGCGAATAGGGTTAGGATCCCGTCGACTAAGGCTTTTGACTTCATGAGCCGTAAGGGTCTCACAAAGGTATTTCTCCCTACGAGTCATGAGGATCTCGTAGGTGTGTTTTTTCCTTAGGAATCGTGAGGATTCCTAAGTGCATGTTCCCCTGTAAGTCGTAAGGATCTTACAAAAGGGTTTTCTCCTTATCAGTCGAGAGGACTGTTCCCCTCCGAAAGACGGCGCAGACTTGGGCGTCTCGCCTGAGATTCGGGGCAGATGCTATTTGGTTTTATCCGTCTACCTCTCCGAAGATGCCAAGTTGATTTATGGTACCGTGTATCGGAGGTTTAGACGGATGCGGCCGATGTAACAGACTTCGTCAGATTCCCCCTCAGGGTGAGGGTTTTTTTTTTATTGTGGGGACGCTCTTCCCTGCAGGCGCAAGCCCCTGCAGTTAATTACGCTACCGCATCGCGGTAACAACTTTCTCCTTCTCCAGAATTTCACTTCGTGTCGTGTGTGTTTGTTTTGTTTGTGGTTGCCCGTGGATTGTATACGGAGACTGAGTAATACCGTCGCCCGTAGGACGTGGATTAGTCCAAATCCGTATTTACTTAGATTTGGGTTTGGTGTTTTTAGTTTAAGGATGCATTAGTCGCGTTGCGACTAAGATCAACTTAAACGTTTGTTAATGATACGTTAGTCCTGTTTTAGACTAAGATCAACTTAACGTAGTGATTCATTTAATATATGGTCGTCGGGACTCGTCACCTCTCTGACGTCGTTGAGGGATTACAACGACAGGCGTCAGAGGAGTTCAGAGATGTACCCTTGAACCAAAGTTGATTTGGAGTTTTATCATTCATTTAAATGTCTAAGGACGCGTTAGCCATGTTTGGGGCTAAGATCGACTTAAACGGGACCGTTTAGATTCGGCAAAAGAGCATTTGGAGGCTCTACTGTGCCAGTTTAAGTACGTGGTGGTCTATTGCCAGTTTAAGGACGTGGTGGTCCATCGCCAGTTTAGGGACGTGGTGGTCCATTATTAGTTTAGAGACGTTTCGGTCCATCGCCAGTTTAGGGACGTGGTGGTCCATTATTAGTTTAGGGACGTCTCGGTCCGATATTAGTTTAGGGACGTCTCGGTCCGTATTGATGCGTGTGGTCGTCGGGACCCGTCACCTCTCTGACGACGTTGAATGATTACAACGACAGGTGTCAGAGGAGCTCAGAGATGTACCCTCGAACCAGATGTAAATTGATTTATGAGAGCAATCTTGCTCGGTTAATTTAATTTAAGGACTTACAGCCGGAATTGGGCTAAGTCCAGTTGAAAATGTTCAACATTTTATTTATTTTTGGTCTATTAGACCTTTACTGGGGCTCTGCTCCTGCTTAATAATGCATGACATTTTTGTTTGGTCTATTAGACCTTTATTTGGGCTCTGCTCTTTTATAAATGATGCACAGCATCTGTTTTTATTTAAGCTCTGCCCTTTGAAATAATGCATTGCATTTAATTTGGCCTGTTAGGCCCTTTTAATTGGGCTTAGCCCTTTTTGTAAGCAATACAGTGCATTTGTCAGACGCTTTGCGCCAAGTAATGAGCGCAAGCTCATATGGTGATGACACGTGTCATGCTCTGGCGCGCTCTGGTGAGCGCAACAGCGCAGTTTGCAAGTGCCAAGCACTAAGAATCTTTTAGATTCAAGAATCAGAAGTGCAAAGCACTGTTTAATTTCTTGATTTAAATTTAGATCAAAGAAATTCTTTTTTTTCTTCTTTTTTTTGTTTCAAGAACCAGAGGTTCATAAAAGTGCAAAGCACTATATTTTTTTTATTTTATTCTTTTCTTGTTTTAAAGAACCAAAGGTTCATAAGAAGTGCAAAGCACTGTTTTTTATGTAAAGATCATTGATCTTGTTTTTAGATCCATGATCTATTAGAAGAAATTTCTTCTTCTATTTTATGAAGGTTCTTTACCTTTTTTCTTGGAATTTTCTCAGAGTTCTCTCTGTTTGAAGCTCTTGACCCCTTTTTTTTAAGAAATGTTGATGCCTTTGAATTGAGGCCTAGGGTCCTTTTTATAGTGCCCATAAATTAGTTAAATTTGTTAAAGAGATTTTTCTCTGAGTGATTTGGGGAATTTTCCCCACCGTTGGATTTTTGATCCAAGGGCTTCTGCTTTGCAGAAGAAAATCTTCTTGTTTTAATAAGAACAGAAAAGATTTCTTAAAATTTTAATTCTGTTTAGCGCAGATGCCCCAGCGCGTGACACGTGTCGCGCAGCGCACAGCGCAGCGCAACTGCGCTAGCGCATCTGCGCTGACACGTGTCGCGCAGCGCACAGCGCAGCGCAACTGCGCTAGCGCACTAGCGCATATGCGCTGACACGTGTCGCGCAGCGCAACTGCGTTAGCGCATATGCGCTGACACGTGTCGCGCAGCGCAACTGCGCTAGCGCATCTGCGCTGACACGTGTCGCGCAGCGCACAGCGCAGCGCAACTGCGCTAGCGCATCTGCGCTGACACGTGTCGCGCAGCGCAGTGCATGCGCAACTGAAGCGATGCTTCCTTTAAACAGTGCTTTGCTCTGATTGGGCACGCCTTCTTGGGCGTTGCGCTGACGTATTAGCGCCTGACACGTGGCGCGTTGCGCCCGAGACTTGAAGCGTTGTTTCAAAATTTTGAATTTTGAATTTCAACAGAGTTTTGCTCTGATTGGGCGAAACAAATGCCCCCCCACCGTTGCGCTCACGTGGCGCGCACGTGAGTGCAGCGGTGGCAACCCCCTGACCGTTGGATCAAGGGGTGAGCTCAAGGGGCGCAAGCGCCTTATAAATAGGACCTCTGGCCCTTAGAAAAATCTTATCATTTCAAGATTTTGATTTCCAGAGCTTTGCTCTTGCTTAGAACTCCAGAGCTTTGCTCTCGTTTCCAGAACCTTAGAGCTTTGCTCTCATTTTCCAAGTTAGAAAATTTTAGGTAAAATTAATTGTTCCCCCAATCCGAGCAAGGCTCATTTGAATTTTGAAAATTCAAATTTTTTGAAGCAACGCTTCAAATTCCGTGCGTTGCGCAGTGCGCAAGCGGTCCACAGTGCGACACGTGTCTGCGCAGTTGCGCAAGCGCACCGCTGCGCGACACGTGTCTGCGCAGTTGCGCAAACACTGTTGCACAAGCGCACAGCTGCGCGACACGTGTCTGCGCAGTTGCGCAAGCACTGTTGCGCAAGTCTTCCACTGCGCGACACGTGTCATTCATTGGGGAGTTGCGCAGAAACTGAATGAAAATTTAATGAATCTTTTCTGTTCTTTCCAAAACCAGAAGATTTTCTTCTGCCTTTGGATCAAAGATCCAATGGTGGGAAAATTCCCAAAATTATTCAGAAAAGATCTTGTTAACAAATTCAACAAATTTGTGAGCACTATAAATAGGACCCCAGACCTCATTCGAAATCCATCAACGAGAAGAATCAACTTCTGGCATAAAAAAAATAAAGAAGAAAAAGAACTCTTGAAGATTAATCAAGAACATAAAAAAGGTAAAAGAAACTTCTTTTGAAGAAGAGAAAAATCTCTGAAGAACAGAGGATTAAAAAAGTGAATAATTCAATAAATAAATAGTGCCTTGCACTTGTTGTGAACCCTTGGTTCTGTAAAATCAGGGAAAACAAGAAGAAAAACTTGTTTTCCTTTGATCCAAATTTAGATCAAAAGTGCTATGCACTTTTGTTCTTAAATCTTAAAAAAATTCTTGGGGTTCTGCACAAATGCAACTCATTATTTAAAAGGGCCTGGCCCAAATCAAATTACAAAATAATAAAGGGACAGGGCCCTGTTTGGAAAATTCTTGAGGTTCTGCACAAACGCAACCCATTATTTAAAAGGGCCTGGCCCAAATCAAATTGCAAAATAATAAAGGGGCAGAGCCCTGTTTGGATCGATTTTCTAATCGGGCAAAGCCCAAAATAAATAAAAAAATTGGACTTAACCCAATCCTGGCTGTAAGTCCTTAAATGAAATTGATTGAGCACAGTGGCTCTCCTAAACCAATTCACGACCGGTTCGAGGGTACATCTCCGAACTCCTTCGACATCCCTCGTTGTAATTACTCAACGACGTCAAAGAGGTGACGGGTCCTAACGACCACACATCCAAATGGACCGAAACGTCCCTAAACTAATATTGGACCGAAACGTCCCTAAACTAATATTGACCGAAACGTCCCTAAACTAATATCGGACCGAAACGTCCCTAAACTAATATCAGACCACCACGTCCCTAAACTGGAATATGGACCACTACGTCCTTAAACTGGCGACGGACCGAAACGTCCCTAAACTAATAATGGACCACCACGTCCCTAAAACTGGTGATGGACCGCCACGTCCTTAAACTAGCGCAATCGAGCCCGAACGCTCTTTTGCCGGATCTAAACGGTCCCGTCTAAGTTGACCTTAGCCCCAAATACGGTTAATGTGTCCTTAGATCTTTAAATAAACAATAAAACTTCGAATCAACTTTGGTGCAAGGGTACATCTCTGAACTCCTCTGACGCCTGTCGTTGTAATCCCTCAACGACGTCAGAGAGGTGACGAGTCCCGACGGCCAGATAATTAAATCAATCACTACGTCAGGTCGATCTTAGTCTAAAACAGGACTAACGTATCCTTGACGAACGTTTAAGTTGGTCTTAGCCGCAACGCGACTAATGCATCCTTAAATCAAAAAACACTAAACCCAAATCTAAGTAAATGCGGATTTGGACTAATCCACGCCCTACGGGCGACGACATTACTCAGTCTCCGTATACAATCCACGGGCAATCACAAACAAAAACAAACACACACGACACGAAGTGAAATTCTGGAGAAGGAGAAAGTTGTTACCGCGACGCGGTAGCGTAATTAACTGCAGGGGCTTGCGCCTGCAGGGAAGAGCGTCCCCACAATCAAAAACCCCTCACCCTGAGGGGGAATCTGACGAAGTCTGCTACATCGGCCGCATCCGTCTAAACCTCCGATACAAGGTGCCATAAATCAACTTGGCATCTTCGGAGAGGTGGACGGATCAAACCAAATAGCATCTGCCCCGAACCTCAGGCCACGGACGCGAAGTCCGGGCCGCCGTTCGGAGGGGAACAGATTCTGGCACGCCCGGTGGGACCTTTTCCTCTTTCCACTCCACACTTCGTGTGTCGTCTTCGCGAACCAATCGCGGTTTGTTAAATGGTTGCCTTTGGATTTCAAGTTGCTAAGATTTGGTCTTTTACCTGGCGCAGAATTCAAGATTCAATGGCCACCAACTGCACCAACTGCTCGAAATGCCACTGCAACGGACGCTCCACCTCACCGAGAGGTGTAACATATGGGCCCCAAGCGGCTTCCTTCCTGACTCTGCCGGTAGACCAGGTGACCCAAGCAACCACCGGCTTGTTCTTCGGGACCATGGTCCCACCTATAAGCTTCTCTATGCCGACACCTGTACCGGAAGTGAACAAGAAGTCGGTGTTCGACCGGCTCACTGCTACCACGACCCCTATCAACGGGTCGCCTGCTACTGAACCAACAGCCTCCGTTTTCACCAGGCTAGGTCAGAACTATAAGGTGGCTGTCCCAAAGAGGGCAACGGCCGCTGCTTTGGAAGTCGTTAAAGCGGCTTCTCCCATCAGAGAGTCGGTCTTCACAAGATTGACGGTTCCTACTCCTCCCCCAGCTGGTCAGAAGGCATCAGTCTTCGATAGGCTGACATCAGCAGTTACCCCACACTCAAACAGGGGGCAGCAAGAAACCATCTCGATTTCCGAGCTAGTCCCAACGGCTCGTCGTGCGCGACGTCTCCATTGGCAGCGAGTAAGGAAAGCAGGGGGCAACTCCCCCTCAGGGCTAACCCCACCTGCTCCAGTGGTGGAGGTCAATGCTGCTGTTCCAACTGGGAACAGCTTTGAATTGCTGAGGAAGGTGAGAAAGAACTCTCCGATTGCTACATTGAAAAGATCTCCTCCGCCTATGGAAAAAGCTCCGGAGACAAAGCAGGAACAGCCCCCTCAGCGGCTGTCGTCAAAGATTTATAAAGTTTGGCGGAGGGTTCAAGACTCCGTGATTGACTCAGACCACTTCCGTCGCCAGAAAAGGGCAAAGGTGGAAAAGGACAAAAACCGTCCCATTAAACAGCAGGGGGCAACAAATGCTAGGATGCCCATTTCAACGGCTCCTTCAGCCTTAATGGTCCACAAAAGAAAAAGGCCGGAGAAAGCCTCCGTGACACTGACAAAGTTTAAAAGCGATGAACCTAAACGCCCCAAGTCAGGGGGCATAACAGTTCATACGGTCTATGTGGCTTCTGGAAAGGAAGAAAGTCGTACTTCTACGGGTCACCGACCGCTTACCCGATCAGTGACCAAGGCTCAGGAGCAACAACAAAAGCTCCAGGAGATGATGACTACAATGGCTGCACTCACGGAGCCAAAGGAGAACCCTGGGACGTCCTTAGACGAACGCCAAGAGGAAGAGACCGACGCCGAGTTCCTCCGCCGAGTACTGGAAAAGAGGGACAAAGAGGCTGCTGAACAAGCAGCCAATATACAACGTATGGGCCTCCTCTTCCAGGACATGATAGGGATGATGATACAACCAGAGCCCCCGACTGACGAACCCCCGATCGTCCTTGGGGATGATAGGGGAGAAACATCAAACCCTCAGCCCGTTCTATCAACGGCTAAAGAGGACACAATCTCTAAAACTGATCTGGACGAATATATAGCCCAGCAAATAAAGGTCCATCACGCGGCCGAAGCAGCCGGCCACGTCGTAAAAACGGGGCGACCGTATCCAGGCTGGTATGACCAAATCAAGTACCCGCCAGGTTATACAATTCCCAAGTTTCATGTCTACAAAGGAACCGGCAATCCCCATCAACATGTTGCCCAGTTCAGGGCGCTTTGCGGTAACACCGGCGGCGACGACAAGCTTTTGCTTCGCCAGTTCGTTGGAAGCCTATCAGATACGGCCTTCGAATGGTATTCTGAGCTCCCCAATGACTCTATTAAAACTTTCGCGGAGATGGAGCTGCTCTTCACCCAACGTTTTGCAAGTGCCAGCGAGCGTACCCCGATGACGGCGCTGATTAACGCCAGGGTAAAACCCGGCGAGACATGGGTTCAGTACGCTATACGGTGGCGTAATCTATGGTCTAAGTGTGAACAGCGCATAGAAGAAGCCCCTGCGGTGGGAATGTTTGTTGGAACCCTTGATCCACAAGCAACCATTTCACAGTTTATGATGTTCTTCAAGCCGACTTCCTTCCAGGCTTTGATCAACAAATTGGCGCAGATGGACCAGATGGGCCATAAACCCCCTCTCCCGAAGCCGGACTCCCGAAACGATAAAGGAAAGGGAAAAGCGATCATAGTCGCTAATGCCCAACAACAACCGAAAGACTCGAAACCGGTTGCTCGTCCAAACAATACGCGCCCATACATACCCCTTGAGGACAGGATGGGACGTGCTTACTCCTTCCCCCGTGATAAAACGAGGAGGCTATTCGAGCTGGCATTGCGCAACAGGCTCATAAATCTGCCAGATCCAAAACGCCCGTCGCAACCAAGTGACGTCAACGAGCCTAATTACTGCCCTTATCATCGAGTGCTAGGACATCCGATCGAAGACTGTTACGTTTTCAAAAATTGGCTTGAAAACCAGTACCACCAGGGCAAATTTGCGCTATCCGACAAATGGAAGGTGAATCCCCCGCAGCCCTACACCTCTAAAGGGGCGAATGCACCGGGGGCAACATGTTCCGTCATTGAGGAAGCTCCTTGGGAGGTTGTATTATCGGCCAAAACGAGGAGAATGCTAAATGATCTTCAGACCTGTCCAGCGGTCAAGTGGAAGAACCCCTTGGAACCGCAGGTTATAGAGGGGATGTTGAAGCCACGTCCGACTCCGAAGACCGATGGTGGTAGTTCAAGCGTTCATAACCAGCCGTCAAAATCTTCGAAAAAGAAGAAGAAGAAATCTAAGAAGCCCGTAAAGCCTGGCGACAAGCGCACGGACTTACAAAAGCAAATCGACGCACTAGATGAATACAACCAAAAGGCGCGGACTCCCATTACGCTCCAAGATTTCCTTGATCACGTCTTTCAAAAAGAAGATGAGGAGGAAAGTTCATCAGATGAATCCGAGGAATATGTGGCGAGCTGTCATATGATCTCCCACTCGACCTCGAACGATGAAGGGACTTCTGGCACCAAAACGCCGGGGGCAAATACTGAGTCAAGGGTTCCGGAATTATCAATCGAAATGATTGACGCGTTTCTTAGTGAAGCTCGATTGAAAAGCAAAGCTGATCGAGAGCGCGAGACGGCTGTATTCGAAAAGGCCAAGCGCCAAAGATTTGAGAGAAGAGCTGAGATGATCCCGCTGGAACAAAATGCCTTCACCGCTGACAAAAGCCAATTCAAGATAAAAAAGAAGTTTGCTAAGGCCATATCGATGGGCATGAAGCTACCACCCTCTGAAGAAAAAGTTACTGGCGTGGTAGAAATGCACCCCTCTTATTGCTTATATCATCAGAAGGTCTCGCATTCCACCCAAGATTGCAAAGCTTTCAATGGATGGTGGCTAGGATACGTCGCTAATCAACAACGCTTTAAACTGGAAAAGCGTAAGATTCGTCGGGAGCAAAGAAGCACAACCAAAGAGCTTGAAAGAACTGCCGGCAACTGTCACATGGTTAACACTACCGGGTCGCAAGTGCCTACATTTGGGAGCGATTCCGATGAAGAGCTAGAACTTGCCCCTCTCTTTAAAGAGTCAACTTCGGGAAAAGAAGAGGAGCCAGTGGTTTGCGAAAATATCCGGCTGCGGAATCGAACACTGCCTGAAAAGAACCTCAGACCCTCGAATAGAAAAGATAAAGGGAAAGAAAAGGTCTCTGAAGACATCGTTTTAGATGACCAAGTTCTGGAAGAGCTAAACGCCAAAAACCCGCCGAAGAGAAGTAAGGTGGATTACAACGTTCTGGCACATCTGAGGAAACTGCCCTCTCAGCTCAGCGTCCTTGATGCCTTGTTACTATCAAAGGAAGCCAGAGACTCTTTGATTAAGGCGCTACAAGATCCGGACCAGTTCCAAGCCTTCTTAGCCGAAGAAAAGATGAAAGACGAATTAGAAGAAGTGCACACAGCCGACGTTGCTTTTGGTGATGAAGACCTTCTCCTCGGGACGTGTGAACACAATCGCCCCCTTTATGTCTCAGGATATTGCCATGACATAAAGATAGGTAAAATCTTGGTCGATAACGGATCGTCTGTTAATTTACTCAATGTGCGAGTGTTAAAGGAGATTTGCATGAGCGTTCAACACCTCGCCCGGGACAAGATCACTATCTCCGGTTTCGACTCCCAATCCTCAAAGACTCTCGGATCTGTGGTATTGACGCTGCGCTTAGGGTTGCTCGTCACAGACATCAAATTCCATGTTATAGACGCCAAGACGTGCTACAACGCTCTGCTCGGCCGACCATGGCTACACGAGTATAATATCCTCCCTTCTACACAGCATCAGTGCATGAAGTATTCTAGGGATGGCCTCGAGTACACAGTGGCGGGAGAGTTGAATCCGTTTTCCATAAACGAAGTTCGCAAGTATGAAGATGCCAAATACTTCTTGCCGAATTTCGAAGACACGGAAAGGTGTCACAAACCGGAGAACAAAACTAACGCCACCATCCCTGTCTTCGGCAGTGACACTGAGGAGGAGGAGGATATAATTTATTCAGGTCCATCCCAATCCACCAGGCCAGGACCATCCGTTCCTTCATTGATCTTCGGTAGTGATTCAGCGGATGAAGTTCATGCTGTATTCCCTGCTCGGCCTTCGATACGGGTTTCCGCTGATGAAGAGCGAAGTCTGCAGATAACCATGGTGCCGCTTGAACATTACAAAGAACTGGATGCACTCGACACCAACAGCATAGAAGAATTGCAGACATTCTATATCCCTCCCGGACGAAAAGGCGAGAAGGCAATCCTATTCTACCGTTCTGAAGAAAACAAGGTGGAAAAAGAAATTTGGCATGGCGCGGATCCCACGCTCGACAGGCTTCAGCCTATCCGTCTTCCCAGATATTATACCGAAGGTTTGAAGAAACTGCTGAAACGCCAGGGGATGTCCTTCACACAGACCATTAGAAAAGCCAAATTCTATGACAAGGTCTGGAATATTCCCGGGACTCAATGCAAACTGCCTAACGGGAGAGTAGAAACAAAAGGGCTTGGGTACATCCGGTCAAAGAAACGGGAGCTAGTAAACAGCTGTTATGTTATGTATGACTTCGACGAAGAGGCGGACGCTCAATGGGAGGACGCTAATCCTGAGCCAGCAAAAGTTCCTGATACAAAACCGCCCAGTCCATCATTTGAAGACCAGATGAGCAAACTTATAAGGGATGCGAGTCAAAAAGCCCGAGACGATCACGATCGTGAAATAACAATCTATGAAAAAGCCAAGACACAGCGCCTCCTTCAACAGGCTGTGAAGGAAGAAAATGCCGCTCCTTGTCAACCTGCTACAAAAAAGGTTCGACACGAAAACAAAAACAAGTCGAAAGGCAAGAGAGGCACTCAACAGCCACAAAGCAGAGCTAAGAAGCCACGTATCCGAGAGTCGAGCGTTATTGACCTAGCCCTCAGGAAGAAAATGGGTCGAGCATACTCATTTCCTCGGAACAAAACGAGGAAGATATTCGATCTCGCTCTAAAACATCAAATGCTTACATTGCCAGAGTCTAAGCATCCTGAGCACGCAGGCGAGGTGTTCAACCCAAATTATTGCTTTTACCATCGAGTAATGGGACACCCTCTTGAAGATTGCTTCACCTTCAAGAATTGGGTTGAAGATCAGTATCAGCTAGGCAAATTCGCGTTTTCTGACAACTGGAGGGTAGCACCACCACAGAAGCACGAGCCCGAGGCCGCGAGAGAAGAACCAACTCCGCATTGGGATTGGCAGAAAATTCACACCTGCCATGTGATAACAATATTAAAAGAAGGGTCCGAAGACATGAACAGCCTTCCTTGGTGCTTCGAAAACAGCAGCGACGAGATAATCTCAGAATTCCCACCAGCGCCAAAAGAGCTGGAAGATGGAATCCATACCACTGCAGATAACCTCAAGAAAATTGAGTTGGGGATGGCAAACGATCCACGACCGACATTCATCAGCGAGTTACTATCTGAAGAAAGGGTAGCTGCGTTAAAGGACGTGCTTCTACAGCATAGAGATTGCTTCGCGTGGAACTATTCCGAAATGTCGGGACTAGATCCAGAAATTGCCGTACACAAATTGGCGATATCCCCGAACATCAAGCCAGTCAAACAGGCACCGAGAAGAATGTGACTCGAGCTTGAAATGAGCATCAATACCAAAGTTAAAAAGTTAATCGACTCTGGCTTCATCCAGGAAGTTCAATACCCTGAATGGATCGCCAACATTGTCCCGGTGATGAAGAAAAATGGGACAGTGCGCATATGCGTGGACTTCCGGGATCTCAATAAAGCCTGCCCGAAGGACGACTTCCCAGTGCCAGTCACCGAACTGATGATAGACAATACGTCCACTCATGAGGTTTTCTCCTTCATGGACGGCTCATCGGGGTATAATCAAATAAAAATGCATCCTGAAGATCAGAAGCATACAACCTTCAGGACTCCTCTTGGTATATTTTGTTATAAAGTGATGCCCTTCGGTTTGAAGAACGCCGGTGCTACTTATCAGAGGGCCATGACAAAGATCTTCGACGACCTTATACACGAAATCGTTGAATGCTATATCGACGATATCGTGGTTAAAAGTAAGTCATATGAGGAACATCTCGAGCATCTGAAGACTGTATTTCAACGCCTTCGGCAATACAACTTAAAGATGAATCCTCTTAAATGTGCGTTCGGGGTTTCCTCGGGCAAATTCCTGGGATTCGTTGTCCGACACCGAGGTATTGAAATAGATCCGTCAAAGATTAAAGCGATCATGGAAATGCCTCCACCGAGGACTCTCAAACAGCTGCGGTCTCTCCAAGGGAAACTCGCATACATACGGCGATTTATAGCCAACCTTTCAGGAAAGTGCCGTCCTTATAGTCACCTGATGAAGAAGGGAACCCCATTCGTTTGGGATCAAAAATGCCAAGGCGCACTGGATGAGATCAAGCAATACCTGCAGAACCCGCCGGTGTTGGCTGCTCCGGTTAAGGGGAAACCTCTTATTCTTTATACAACCGCCCTCGAAGGTTCCTTAGGCGCATTATGGGCTCAAGAGAACAATCAAGGGAAAGAAAGAGCACTCTACTACTTAAGTCGAGTTCTGCTGGGGGCAGAAAGCAACTACTCTCCTATTGAAAAACACTGCCTGGCGTTGATCTTCGCAATAACAAAGCTTAGGCACTATGCGTTGGCGCACGAGGTCCGTCTGATTTCAAAAGTGGACCCTCTCAAATATCTAATGTCAAAAGCCATATTGACAGGACGACTCGCTAAATGGGCCCTGCTCTTGATGGAATTTTCGATAACATATCAACCTCTCAGGGCAGTAAAAGGCCAGGCCATCGCCGACTTCCTGGCTGAGCATCCCATACTTGCCGATTCTCCTTTAAATTGCGATTTGCCAGACAGACACGCGTTTGACGCAATCGACAGTGGTGATAGCCGTTGGGAGCTCTATTTCGATGGAGCATCTTCTATGAAAAAGCACAAACAAAGTATGCCAACGATCAAATCGGGGGTAGGGCTCATCTTTGTGACTCCACAAGGAGGAATAATGCGCTTCGCCTTCTCTTTAACAGAGCCGAGGACGAATAATGAAGCTGAATATGAAGCTTTGATTGCAGGCCTCGAGATCGCCATTGATATGGGAATTGAAAGCCTCCTCATATATGGGGACTCCCAACTGGTCGTCAGCCAAGTGAACGGCGATTACCAAACGTGCAAGCCGGAATTGGTGAAATACGGTGAAAAAGTGCAGCAACTGCTAACCCAAATTCCCTCCTACACGTTGGAAAGTATACCGCGTGCGGAAAACAGCAAAGCAGACGCACTGGCCAAACTTGCTAAAGAATTGGCTGACGAGAACCTCGATGACGTTAGAATCGTGGTACAGAGCCGTCGAGTACTCTCCCCAGCAGAAATACCTCCAGAATCATATAAAGAAAAGGGAGCAACTGAGCAGGCGACCCTACAAATAAAAGACCATGAGAAGACCGAAGACTGGAGAGAAGTTTTCATAGATTACTTCAAGTTCCACCGAATGCCTGAAGAAGCGTCCATAAGACATCAGCTCGTGAAACGAGCTCTGTCTTTCGCCTTCGTTAACGATACTTTATACAAGAGGACATTCGATTCTCTGTGGCTGAGATGCCTAGGACCTGACGAAATGAGAAGGGTCGTCCAAGAAGTTCACGACGGACTCTGCGGTTCCCACCAAGCAGGCCCTAAGATGAAGTTGAAGATAAAACGGATGGGCTACTACTGGCCCACGATGATGCAGGATTGCCTGGAATACGCGAGGCAATGTCATTCATGCCAAATTCATGGGGACTTCATCCATCAGCATCCCAATCCATTGCATCCAACAGTGGCTAGTTGGCCATTCGAAATGTGGGGAACTGACATAGTCGGCCCCATCGAACCAGCATCGTCAAAGGGACACCGTTTCATCTTGGCGACGACTGATTACTTCTCCAAATGGGCAGAGGCGGTACCGTTGAGGGAAGTGAAGACGGAGAACATCCTCCATTTCTTCAAAACGCATGTCATATACCGGTTTGGAACTCCGCGACGGATCATCTCCGATAACGGGCCAGCCTACCGAAGTCATAAAATTAGCCGCTTCGCACAGCAGCACAATATAGACTGGAGATATTCCTCAGTTTATAATCCACGAGCTAACGGTCTAGCTGAGGCCTTCAACAAGACCTTGACGAAGATCATGAAGAAAACAGTGTCACGAAATAAGAGAGATTGGCACGAAAGATTGCAAGAGGCTCTTTGGGCGTATCGAACTACGTTTAAGACGGCCACGAACACAACGCCCTACGCGTTAGTATTCGGCACGGAAGCGGTACTACCCCTTGAAATAGAATTACCCTCTCTACGAGTGGCAGTCCACTACGAGCTGACGGATGAAGAAAATGCTCACCTCCGGTTTGAGGAACTTGACGCCCTTGATGAAACCCGACTCATAGCACAGCAAAATCTGGAAGCTTATAAGGAAAAGATGACGCGCTCATACGAAAGATTGATCCGACCGAGCACATTTCGTCAAGGCAAACTCGTGTTAGTGGTCAAAAGGCCTATGATCCCCAATCGCGTCAAGCGGGGAAAGTTCGAGCCAAACTATGAAGGCCCGTACATCATTGATAAGGTCTACCAGGGTGGGGCCTATCTACTCATGGACATGCACGGTGAAAGGCCTTTCAGGCCGATAAACGGTCGTTTCCTAAAGAAATATTACGCTTAATGAGCCACATCCTAGGTCAATGGTAGATGACGACGACTATGTCCACTCGCTATCTTCCTAAGCTAGAACTTTATAAGCAGTAGCTGGCCTTCTCCATGGTGGACCGAAATGTCCTTAAACTAATATCAGACCGAAACGTCTTTAAACTAACCCCGCAGCATCCTTAGGCTGACGAGATAAAAAAAAACATATAAAAATAAAATAAAATAAACGGTATGTCCATAAGCAAAAAGGGCACGGATGAAAACCCGAAAGGGCTCCGTGAGTAAGAACAGCAGGGCTACCGGCGAGTGTTCGTGAAAACCCGAAAGGGCGCGACCTCGTAAAAAAAAAAAAGAAAGAAAAAGAAAATAAAAGAAAAACGGTATGTCCATAAGCAAAATGGGCACGGATGAAAACCCGAAAGGGCTCCGTGAGTAAAAACAGCAGGACTACCGGCGAATGTTCGTGAAAACCCGAAAGGGCACAACTTCGTTAGAGAACCCTTATGGAGTCCTCTCGACCTTGTAAGGAGAAACCACCTGCGTGAGATCCTTACGACTCACAAAGGAGCAACACACTTAGGAATCCCCACGATTCCTAAGGAGAAAATACACTTGCGGGAAACTCACGACTCGTAAGGAGAACTCTCTTATGGGACCCTCACGGCTGATAAGATTTGAAAGTCTTAAGTTACAGAGATCTAAACCTGTGCTTAAGCAAACCCCCACAAACTTCCAATATTGCCCTACAAGTGGTTCAATATTGACCCTTGTATACAATCCACGGGCGCGAATAAACATTTCCCTAGCCAAATTTCATCCATGACTGGGAATACGTTCGCATGGTAAGAAACCCTTATAAATCCCCTCGATTTATGAGGAGAAAACCTTCCTGTAGGATCCTTACGACTTACAGAAGAACAAAATACTTAGGAACCCTCACGGTTCCTAAGGAGAAAATACACCTACAAGATCCTCACGACTTGTAGGGAGAAATACCTTCACGAGACCCTTACGGCTCATGAAGTCAAAGTTTTAGCCGACAGGACCCTAACCCTGGTCGCTAAGCCTCCTTTGTTCGACAACGACAGAGGCAAATGATGATTCGCTCCTGGTAACATCCCAGTGATAGCGGTGCTGATGCCGAAATCGGTGTCCAATTTCAGGTTTACGGCGAAAGCCAGTAGGCCGCTCATGCATACGAAATAGCCGAAATGATAGGGCAACTTGCAATAAAAAGCAGCAAGTAAAGTGTATGCATGCAAAATAGCCGAAATGATCGGGCAACTCGTAATAAAAAGCAACGAGTAAAGATAAAATAAAAAGCCGAAATGATTGGGCACCGCGAAAAATAGCCGAAATGTTTGGGCAATCGCGACCTTCGCGATATAAAAGCTGAAATGATAGAGCATCGCGAAAATAAAATAAAATAAAAAGAAGAAATGATAAAACTTCGGCCCTACAGTTAAGATCACATCGATCCCTGTATACAATCCAAGGGCGTAAACAAAGAAGGAACCATACTTCCCCAGCGGATTCCGTCAAACGACAAAGCCAAACCTCAACGGTTCATTTCAACCGAAGAAGCCAGTGACTTCAACAAAAAAAATTCCTCGACTCACGGATACAAACACTCCTTGACGAGAGCCTTCTGATCCGCGTCGACTCGCAGAGCCACCAGCGCCTCCGTGGGAACCATCGACTCGTTTCAAACCCTAAGGACACAAATAATCCTTGGCGCTTGGAAAACAAATAATCCCAGCAAATTCCTCGACTCACGGATACAAACACTCCTTGACGAGAGCCTTCTGATCCGCGTCGACTCGCAGAGCCACCAGCGCCTCCGTGGGAACCATCGACTCGTTTCAAACCCCAAGGACACAAATAATCCTTGGCGCTTGGGAAACAAATAATCCCAGCAAATTCCTCGACTCACGAATACAAACACTCCTTGACGAGAGCCTCCTGATCCGCGTCGACTCGCAGAGCCACCAGCGCCTCCGTGGGAACCCTCGACTCGTTTCAAACCCCAAGGACACAAATAATCCTTGGCGCTTGGGAAACAAATAATCCCAGCAAATTCCTCGACTCATGGATACAAACACTCCTTGACGAGAGCCTCCTGATCCGCGTCGACTCGCAGAGCCACCAGCGCCTCCGTAGGAACCCTCGACTCGTTTCAAACCCCAAGGACACAAATAATCCTTGGCGCTTGGGAAACAAATAATCCCAGCAAATTCCTCGACTCACGGGTACAAACACTCCTTGACGAGAGCCTCCTGATCCGCGTCGACTCACAGAGCTACCAGCGCCTCCGTGGGAACCATCGATTCGTTTCAAACCCCAAGGACACAAATAATCCTTGGCGCTCGGGAAACAAATAATCCCTAGCAAAATTCTCAACTCACGGATACAAACACTCCGTGACGAGAGCTTCTTTGACTCACATCTTGGGCAGTAAGGATTCAAAAACTTGCTTCCTGAACAATGGGACCCTGCAAGTCAATCCTAAATGGTCTCTTGCATACTATTCACGGGTCTCACTCTCTGAAGTCGATTCTCGACGAAGGGGGAAACAACCGCTCACGAGCCCTCTCGACTCGTAAGAGGGAGAAATTCTCTTATAGGATCATTTCGACTTATGAGAGAAAACCACACTTGGGAATCCTCACGATTCCTAAGGAGAAAATCCACTTACGAGATGCTCTTGATCCGTAGGGAGAAAAGTCTCTATGAGACCCTCACGGCTCATAGAGTTGAAAAGCCTTAGGCGGCAGACCTGAACCTGCAACCTAAGCCATCGCTATCTCTCGGAGAGGTTAAGTTGCCCGCCGATCAGGTTCATCGAAAACACCATAACAAAAAGGGAAAAAGCGAAGAAATAGTACCAGACATTGCAAGAAAGAATATGTTTTTATTCATAAATTCAATCAAAATACAAGGCGGATCGTATAAAAAAAAATGCGTATATGCTATATACAAATCACAGGTGTGTGAACGATACAAAATATTCAGGGAGAAGGAAGCTTCTTGAACAGCTCTATCAATTGCTCGTGTACTTCCTTCCACGCCTTCTCATGATCAACTACCACTGCCAGTTCAGCCTCTGCTTGATCCCGCTGCTGCGTGAAGGATGCGAGCTCTTCCCCAACAACCTGCTGAGCTGCTTCTTGGCCTCGGGCATCGCGCTCAGCGGCATCAAGCTTCCGCTTCAGCGCTAGCCCACTAGATATACGCTTGAGAAGACCTTCAAAGACGACTTTCACTTCAGCAGCATTCGTCCTAACTTCAGCACGAAGGCAAGCGGTCGCGTTTGAAGATTCCCGATGCGCCTTTAGCCGTAAAGCTGCCTCCTGCTCCAAATGGTGGAGATAAGAAACACTTTGCTCAAGCCAAGCTGTCCGTTGGGCGCTCGCGGCCAAAACCTCGGGAGAAGGGCGCGTCGACTCCAACTGATGCAGGCGAGCCTCGATCTCTCTGCAGTGGTTAACCCACGATTCGACGACGCCTTCGTTATGAAAAGTTACGAGCGCCGCCAACATTGGGTTAACATCCACAGCGAAATCTACGGCAGAGGGGAGGGCATCCATGTTGAGCTCTTCGATGTACCCGCTCAGCATACCCAGGCTCATCACAGCACCCTTTGAAGACGGGCGTCTCAAGAAAGGACCCGCCGGTGAGAGAACGCGAGACTCAAAAGGGATCAGAGCTGGAACAATATCTGCAAAACGAAACATGGTCAAACAATGATTCGAAAAGTCGGTGAAAGATCATATAAAAAGGGAAAGGAATATGCTGTACCAGTCGCAACAGATGGCAAAGCTGGAGGCGCCGGTGGCAGCGCAGGCCTGGTGTCCCCTCCTTCGATTCGAGGCACTGCAATCAGGAAGAGGAAAAGTCAGATACGATCCTATATTCCCTCGAAAGAGATCAAGACAGCACTTACCGGTACCACTAGAGGGAGAAGCGAGCTCGGATGGGAAGGAGAAGTGTGGGAGCAGCACTTGGTATAGATGATCGAGGAACACTCCTGAAAAGAGCATAGTAGTATAACGTTAGTACATAAGCTACACGTTAAAAGATCAATGCATAAGCCGTAAATTCATACCTTCCGACACCCGCGATGGCATAAGGGAAGGCTGAGGAGCGATCACCGCCAAAACAGTAGTTGACGGTGTGCCTTCAGGCAATGGAGCATCGGCACTAGCCGCACCTGCGTTTGAAACAAAGACAAACTGGTTAAAAGAGATTGTGAGGTATATATAAACGAAGAACATTGGTCATTCAAAATTTACCCGACAAGCTGCCAGCAGAAACCGAGGCAATCCCTTCCTCCACTGACGGAAGGCCACCGCCTGTAGCTTCATCACCCGATTCGAGGGGAACCGTTGTTATGCTCGCAAGCTCTACAGGCGGCGGGGGACCATAGGCAGGGAGGGCTATGATAGGAACATTGCCAGATTCCTGAGAAGGAGCGCCTAGCCCGTCTTCAGGAATCATGGCCGCCTCACCCGCTGCTCCCTCAGGATCGGCGGTCGCAGCTGCCTCGTCCATCGGCGCCGCGAGGTCCCCAGCCTCAAGCACCTCGCCCTCTACCGCCTTCGGCTCGGTTGAGACAATCATCTCATCTGCCACCACTTCAGGTGCGACATCAATGACCCTCTCCGCGGCAGGTCCCTCAATCTCGGCTCCAGGCCCCATGACCCCGACAACGTTGCTCACTGTCGGTTCGAGTTCAGCAAGTATCGCTTCCTCCGCTCCCCTGGGTTCGACGGTCGTCTCCGCCTCCCCCTCAGTTGGACTTGACCCTGCAAGATGGGATACATATGAGCCAATAGCTTTACAATTCGTACAACAAGGTTCTGAAAGGAGTACTACCTGAAGCAGATTTATCATTGGCGCTCCGAACCGCGCGCGCCACTTGCCGACGAGCAGTAGACAGGGCAACAGGGGGCTCTTCGGAGGGAGTACTAGCGCGAGGAATGGTGCTAGGGCCCGCTCCCGTGGCCAAAGCAGCTTTCCGCGCCTTTGCTTCACGTCTCAACCGCTTCCGCTCCTCTCGGGCCGTTGAGACGGATGCCATCAGAGCTTCCTTGAGTGAAGCATCCTCATTCGTATAGAGGGATGCCTCCAGATTTTTCAGAGCATCCCTCGTCGTTGTGTCAAGCCGAGGCTCTTGCGGCAGCTTCGACGGAGCCGGGGCTTCGGTGACGGGCTCGGAAAGGATCCTGGCGCCGATTAATACAACCCCTGTAAAGAAACAAGAGAAGGTCAGGTTGACTATCATGAAAAGACAACAAACTTTCCATATAAAAGAGAAAGGGATAAAACATACCGACGCTTGCTAGGGCACGCTTCTCCTCCTCCTCTTGGAAGGTTTTCAGGGAGGCAGCGATAACCTCTTCAGTAGAGACACCTGTTAAAAATGGAGCAAATGTTAGTTAAATGTAATAATACAAAGTGCAATGAAATAACAAATAAAGCGTCTGATGATTACCGGACTCAGCGAGTTTACTTAGCATCGCTTCGAGCCTCGCCGATCGCTCCGAAGCTACAATGGCGGCAGCCAAATTGGTGTCCGCAGGGTCCACCACAAAGCCCTCATTGCTGCCGTACTCGCATATGACTTCGGCAGGAGAAGCCGCAGGCTTTGAGCTGAGGATCGCATCGAGGGATAGGGCGGACTTCTTCTTCTTCTGTCCGCCAGCTTTAGATCCACTCGGACCAGCTTTGCACTTGGCAGTCACTTTCGGGCGGCGAGTCCCGATATCCGCTCCTGCCCCCGACTCTGGCGATACCACTTTGACCGTCTTTATCGGAACACGGGGCACCGTTGGTGCATCCACCGTAGTAGATAGTGGCAATCCACACGGAGGGGCCAACACGCGTGGTCGGTCAGCTCCGGCATCTTTTATCGAGAGGGTGACTTGGGTCCTTGGCTGCAAGGGAGCCTTACGATCACCGCCAGGAGGCGCACCCCTACGGTCGACCAGCATGCGTTTCTCCATTAAAATGATTGGGCCCATAGCGTGCGCATACCAGGCCATATATGAATTAAGCATCTTAGACACACAGCTGGGTTCACTAATGAAGAAATAGGAACCCGTGTTAAGCCGTATAAAGTGATGTATCGCATTCTTTACTCCCGCTGGGCCAACCACGGGCGTTTCCAAGAAGGCTTCTATCGGGATCCCCTGGTTGTAGCTTGATTGCTGGGCGAATCGATGCGGATTATACCTCATAAACAAAGCCGTCTCATTCTGCCGAAACACCAGGTAGCCCGGCCGAATGGAGTAGAGATGGAGGATTTCCCGAGCCTTCAGTACAGAAGCCCCGCCCTTAAACTCGTCACGTAGGGGCACCACCGACTTAGTAGTCTCCGAGCCTATGGTGATAACCTTATCCACGAAAGAAGTCGTCGCTCCGACCAAATGTGGGCGCAGGAGGAGTCCCCTAGAATCCCGCGGGGATGCAAACACAATTGAAGCCCCGACTAACCGTATGACTCTCGGGAGTCTGTACTTCTCGAAGAATGGAGGAGTCTTGTGGGCGCCAAACACCCCTCGCACGTGCATCTCCATCCAAGAAACAAAGTAATGCATCGGGAAGTTAGCAGGCTGTGCCCTAGGATCATTGGCATCCGCCGCTACGCTGAGTCCATGGTAAAGGTAAGCTAACCCAGCAATTCCTACCGACAACTGCAGACCGGCCACCATCCGATGCGCCGGGTAAAAGACAGAGGGTCGCATGAAGCGTGGGTGCATAGGGAGCGCAAAGTTGCATAACCACAAGCCCAAGAACCCAATAAAGAAGGTTTCCTCATCCATGCCGGGGACGGCGATTTCCGAGAAAGCGACGATGGCAGCATTGGGGAGATAGAAATCCCTCTGGTTATTCTCCGATACGGGTCGGCGATCCAAACCGAAACCAAAGGGGTCGTCAAGCTGAGCGAACTTCTCGCTCTGCTCTGATAAGAACTCCGGGCGGATAAAGCGAGCCATGAAAGCTGCGAAACTGACGCCCTTGTCTCCCGATTCCAAATGGAGTTCCTCGTAGATCTCCAACACCTTCACCAAACCTGGATGCTGATGCTGAATGGCATTCTCCGGGGTTAAATCAAATACCAGCTGCTTGGTGGCAAAGACGTACTCGTCAGGAGGAAGCAACTCCTCGTAGTGCTCCCCCCTCATTGGCAGACCTGAAATTTCGGCAAGTTCCTCCAAAGAGATAGAGACTTCCTTATCCGCCATCAGGAAGGTATGGGTGGGGATATTCCATTGTTCGACGAAGGCCTTTATCCACCACGTTGGAGGAGAGGGGTACTCGAAGAGCGAGACGAAGACGGCCGAGTATAGACCAATCTTCGTCAGGTGGGTCCTCTTCGCCGATAGAATGTACCGGGCCCACTGCAAATATCCGGCGGGGGGTCGTGGGATCATTCCAATGTTATAAGCCTGTCCCCAAGGGCGTGCTTCGCCCTGACAGATTCGCCTCCCCAGAATATCTATCGCCGGCGGCGGCTGCACGGGGATGGCGCCGATTGCAGGCTGAAGGAGGTCATCATTAATCTTAAGTGAAATTAATTTTAATTAACCAATAGAGCTTTGCTCTCACAGATCTTTTGATCTAAAGAAATCCCCATTGGGGTTTCATAAATAGAGCTTTGCTCTAAAAAAAACTTATAGATCTACAGAGATCTTGTTCATGGGTTCTAACCCATGAAGAGAGCTTTGCTCTTGAATCAAATGTAGATCTTTTAGATCTGAAAAATGAAGAATTTTTTATAAGTTTTCATGGATTTTTCAAGATTCCAGAAATTTTAATTTTAAATTTCTTTTCAAAATTTTCTTTTTGATGGAATATTACAGAGCTAAGCTCTTTCTAAGGAATTGTATTCCTTTGAGACCAGAATTTGACAAGTGTCATTCTGTGACAGAGCTTTGCTCTGAAAGAGAAGATTTTCTCCTTGTCCCTAGGGATTCTTTATTAATGGGAATGTTTTCCTGGGGAACAACTGACAATCTCATCCAATGATGAGATTGTCCTATTAACTGACGTACTGTCATCCAGATTTTGTGGGTCCCCCTTTGGTCCCTTACTCACTGCACTGCTGTGTGATGTAATTAATTAATTTTAATTTAATTAATGCATTTTCTTCTTTAAACGCCAAACGTTAGAATTACAACACTAACGGCTAAATTGTTCTTTTTGCAGCGATTATGTCTCTAGACACTTCATTCCCGTTCGTCCGCTCGGAGGAGGGATTTCCCGAGGCGCCTTTGGACCGTGAGGTCCTGGCCATGATTAAGGAATACGACCCGGAGTACAAGAGTCTCCACCTTTGGGGGTCGTGGTACAATCAGATCATCATGGGCCGACGGAGCTTCACATGCGCGGTGCCGTCAGAACCCATAACGGCGATTCATTACGCCAGCCCACCCCCGGTGCAGTATGCCGTGGAGATGACGGATTGGACATCGAAGGGTTTTCTTCATCCGGCTATAGATGCCATCCCGGTCCAGCGTCCTATGGTTTTGGATATCCTAGGACGCCGTATCTGTCAGGGCGAGGCGAGACCTTGGGGGCAATCATATAACATTGGTCTGATCCCCCGCCACCCGGTTGGCTATCTACCGTGGGCCCGGTATATCCTGTCGACGAAGAAGTCGCAGTTGATAAGATTAGGATTGTATACCGCAGTCTATGTCTCCCTCTTCCAGTATCCCACGCTTCCCACCTGGTGGTTCAAGGCCTTCCTGGAGCAGTGGAACATTCCTACCCACACTTTCCTTGCCATGGATCGGGAAGTGTCCATCTCTTTGGAAGAGTTTACGGAGGTGTCTGGTCTACCGGTTATGGGGGAACATTATGAAGAGTTGCTCCCGCCGGATGAGTACATCTTTGGTGCCAAGCCGGTGATAAGGGGGCTCACGCCGGAGAACGCTGTTCAACATCAATTTCCAAGTCTGATCAAGGTGTTGAACATCTACGAGGCCCTTTTCATTGAGCGTGGGAGCCGCGGAGTTAATTTTGAGGATTTTATTGCTCGGTTCCTTCATCCAAACGTCCTCTCGGCGGAAGCTGCCAAGTTTTCCAACCTTGAGGACCCTTTTGGTTTAGGTTTGGATAACCTGCCAGCGAAAGACATAGACCAAAAGAACTTTTTTCTTCCTAACTCCCCAACCATGTCTTTTGCAGAAGTCGCAGCCCCCGAGATGGACGAGGAGGCCTTCTTTTTAGGATTTCTTAGGCTTTGGCTGAGTTGGTTTGCACTCCCAATGCACTCTCACCGCATGCGGCCCTCTATTTTTTACCCGGCCCACCGAATGACTATCGGGGTAAAGGTGGCCGTTGGGATCGCCGGCTTGGCGCACTTATATCATGGCCTTAGCCGAGCAGCGGATGCTAATGAGCCTGGGGTGTTGCACGTGGTTTTCCCGATGCACTACTTTATGTCGTGGCTCGAGCTACATACAGTGGGTGTTTTCGGCATGCATAAAAGGCCCTCGTTCTACGAAAGGTGCAGTTTTCCTCGGATTCTACAGTTGATCGGCGCATCAATTGTAAATCCATCGCCACGAGATGCCAGGGGTTTACTCCTTCGCTCCCACACCGTTGGAACCGGTGTGTCTTTCATTGACAAGGTGTTGACTATTGGAAAAACGTCCACCATTGCAGTGCGGCCATTGCAAGACACTTTCAAGGATGGAGCTTCAGTCTTAACGGCCCGGGAGACCCTTCACCTATATTCCATCAGACCGGGCTTTTTGGTGTTTAGGCATGACGGGGTAGCGATCTTCATGAGATATAACCCGCATCGTTTCGCCCAACAGCTGAGCTATAATCAAGGGGTACCGCTGGAGGCCTTTTTATCGGAACCTGCCGCGACTGAAGAAGGGATGGAGAGAGCGCTGCATCACTTCATGCGTCTAAACACGGGCTCTCACTTCTTTATCAGTGAGCCGGCTTGCGCCCCCCGACTTCTTAGGGTATACACAGAATGGTATAGTCATTCGACGGGAGCGGTCATAAAGGAGGAAAGGCGGTTGCTAATCGACCGTAAGGGTGCACCTCCAGGTAGCGATCACAACGCTCCTCTGGTGCCTAGGACTCCAGTAGTCGCTCCTCTAAAAGATGCCGGGGGAAGACCATCACGTGCGCAAAGTCGTCCACGTGAGTTGCCGCTCCCTGATATCGGGGATGCACCTCCCGCACCCTGTGCTCCAGTGGAAACAGTGGTTGTACCCTCGCCGGAGTCTGGCGTGGGTGCGGACATCGGGACCCGTCGTCCCAAAGTGGCTGCCAAGCGGAAGTCGATCCCCCGTGAGCCTAGGGTCGGAGGGCAAAAGAAAAAGAAGTCGCTCTTCGCTGCGGATGTCGTGTTCAGCCAGGAACCCCATGCTCCTTATGCTGAAGGTCTGCTCGAATATGGGACTAACGCAGGGTTGGTGATGCCGCCGCCGGACGATACAGACTTGGAGGCTGCTCTCAGAGCTTCGGCATGGTTGGCGAAGCGTGACGCGTGGCTGGCTAAGCTTGCGCAATCAGGTAACTACTAGTCGCCTTTTCTTTATTGCAACATATCCTCTTCATTATTTTTGACTAACGCTTTTCTTTCTTTTCTTTCAACAGGCATCACTGATGAAGAAGCCATTGCTGCTTCTCTGAAGACTTTCCAGGAGGAGGAACGTCTCAGAGCATCTATGGGCCTTAGTAAGTTTCGACTCATCAAGTTTTCATTTTCCTTGTGTTATGGTCGATCTAACCTTTCCCTTTTAATTACAGGAACCTCAATGCCGTTCCCTCCAAGCGACGCAGATGTTCTACCAGCTGCTGACGTTCCTGCTTCCTCTGGGCCACCGCAGGAGGTTCGTCTTGAAGAGCCGATGAGAGATGCCTTAAGGGCTCTGAAGGCATCCCTGAATGAAGATGACGATGCCTTGAAGGAGGCGTCACAGAGGTCCCTTATGACCGCTCGGGAGGAGAGGAAGCGGCTGAGGCGTGAGACGAAGGCGCGCAGGGCTGCCTTGGCTATGGGAGCGGGGCCCAGCACCGCCCCTCGTGCTGATACTCCCTCTGAAGAGGCCCCTATCGCCCTATCCACTGCCCGCAGAGAGGTGGCGCGCGCAGTTCGGAGCGCAAACGGTAAATCCGCTTCAGGTAATATTTCTCTCAGAGTCTTTATTATAAGGATTTTAATGTCATCGGTCCTTATATCTCTTATCTTGTAGGGCCAAGTCCGATCGAAGGGGAGGCGGAAACCGTTGACCCCAAAGAAATGGAGGAGGCGGTACTTGCCGAACTTGAGCCGACGGTGGGCAACGTCGTTGTGGCTTTGGAGCCTGAGGCGGAGGTCGAGGGGCCTGCCGCCGAGAAGGTCATTGATGCCGAACCTGAAGTGGTGGCAGATGATATGATCATTATAACCGAGTCCAGGGTGGTGGCGAATGAAGCGCTCGAGGCCGGCGATCCCTTGGCGATGGTGGACGATACAACCGCCACTACTGAACCTGAGAGAGTGGTGGGTGAGGTGGCCATGATTCCCGAGGATGAGCCAACCGCTCCTTCTTTGGAATCTGGCAATACCCCAATCATAGCCCTTTCCGGCTATGGCCCTCCGCCGTCTCCAGGTTTTGCGAGCACGACGACGGTCCCCATCGAGTCGGGTGACGAGGCCACGGGCGGTGGTCTCATGTCGATAGAGGAGGGAGTCGCCTCCGTTTCGGCCGGGAGCTCCTCAGGTAAACCCCAAGTGGCTGCTTTTCTTAACTTTACAATCTTTTCTGACAAGTTCACTTTTTCGTAATGCAGGTGCAGCCAGTGCTGATGCCCCACTGCTCGAGGGAGCGCCTTCAACGACTGCCTTAGCGGTGGTCACCTCTCAACCCTCTCTCATACCCTCGAAGATGCTGGAAGGTATGTGTTTACGGTTTATTAATCTTGTCTTCCAGATGTATAATTTGTATACTAAAGTCATACTGTTGTATCTTCCAGGAGTGCTTTTTGATCATCTTTATCAAGTGTTGCTCCCACACTTCTCCTTCCCATCTGAATTCGCCTCTCCCTCTGGTGGCGCTGGTGAGTACCGTTCCCGATTGATATCTTTGTTTTTCAGTGGTAGAATTATTTCTAACTCTCTCTTGTCCTGACTGTAGTGTTACAAATCGAAGTGGGAGAAGAAAGATTGGTTGCGCCACCGGTCTTTCCGGCCTTGCCACCTGCTTCAACCGGTATAGTAAAATATCTTATCAATGATTTTCTCCATATCTATTGAATCATCATCTAATCGCATTTTTTCTTTTTCAGCTGTCGTTCCAGTCTCGGCGCCTTTCGAATCTCGCATTATAATGTCGGGCGGCCTTTCCCAGAGACGTCCGTCCTCAAAAGGGGCGGCGAATAGTCTGCGCATGCTAAGCGACTATATCGAGGAACTCGACGTCGAGGCTCCTACATCTGTTGAGGACTTCGCTACGACGGTTAACCCGATGTTGGTGATATTTGCCACCTTCCATGATGAGGGCAATGTCGCCTCTTGGGTTAACTATTGTCGGGAGATTGAGGCTCGCCTTCATCAGCTGGAATCGATGCGCCTATCCCCCGAGACTTTAGCCTTGAGCACTCAACATGGAGCATGGCTCGAGCAAAGCACTTCTCATCTCCGTGATTTGGAACAAGAAGCAGCTTTGAGGCTGAAGGAGTGCCAAGAATCTTCAAGCAAAACTGCTCGTCTGCGTGCTGAAGTTGAGGCAAACGCCGCAGAGGTAAAGGCCGTCTTCGAGGGCCTTCTGGAGCGCATATCAAATGGGCTGAGACTGAAGCGGGCACTTGATGTCTCCGAGCATGACACCCCAGGCCGTGAAGCTGCTCATCAGGCCGTCAGGGATCAGCTGGCATCTATCGCACAGCAACGGGCCCAAGTGGAGGTAGAACTGGCGGTGGTAGCCGATCGGGAAAAGGCATGGAAGGAAGTGTGCGAACAACTGATAAAGCTACTTAAGACGCTTCCTTCCCAGTAACTGCCTTAGTATCAATGTATTTGTAAAATTTTCCTTTTAAATAATATGTATCCATTCTTTGTTCTTTTGTACGATTCATCTTGTATTTGATTGAAGTGAATGAATAAAGATACACATTTTCTTTTGTAATGTCTTGTATACTCTTTTGCTTTCTGCCTTCTTTTATTATCAGCATGTTGTTCTTGATAAACATAATTGGCAGATAACTTAGTTTTTTCCAAGAGATAGCAATGGCTTAGGCTGCAGGTTCAGATCTGCTGCCTAAGACTTTTCAACTCTATGAACCGTGAGGGTCTCATAGAGACTTTTCTCCCTATGGATCGAGAGGACCTCGTAGGTGGGTTTTCTCCTTAGGAATCGTGAGGATTCCTAAGTGTGGTTTTCTCTTATAAGTCGTAAGGATCTTATAAGAGAATTTTTCCCTCTTACGAGTCGAGAGGACCCGTAAGCGGTTGTTTCCCTCCTCGTCGAAACTCGACTTTGGAGAGTGAGACCCGTGGATAGTATGCAAGAGACCATCTTAGATTGACTTGTAGGGTCCCATCGTTCAGGAAACAAGTTTTTTAATCCTTGTTGCCCGAGACTTCATCTTGCAAATTGAGACGCAAATTCGATTTATTAAAGAAATCCCTTTTCTGAATGATTTGGGGGAATTTCCCCTCACCGTCGGATCTTTAATCCAAGGGCTTCTGTTTTACAGAAGAAAATCTTTTTATTTTAACAAGAGCAGAAACGATTTCTTCAGAACTTTTAATTTTGTTTAGCGCAAATGCTTCAGGGTATGACACGTGTCGCACAGCGCACGGTGCAGCGCCACTGTGTTAGCGCCTCTGCGCTGACGCGTGTAGTGTAGCGCACGGCGCAGCGCAACTATGTTACCGCATCTGCGCTGACACGTGTCGTGTAGCGCACGGCGCAGCTCAGCTGAAGCGTTGCTTCCTTTAATTTTGTTTGAAAGGAGCTTTGCTCTGATTGGGTGCGCTGCTTTGGGCGCTGCGCTGATGCGTCTGCGTTAGACACGTGGCACGTTGCGCAGCGCAAACAATCTGAAGCGTCGCTTCATTAAATTAATTTTCAAGACAGAGCTTTGCTCTGATTGGGGGAAGACGAAGCGTTGCTTCATCTCCCGCCTCGGAATTTGAACAGAGCTTCGCTCTGATTAGGGTGAACCGCCGTGACAACTTTTGGAAGTCCAAGAGGCACTTGATGCCTATAAATAGGACCTTTGGTCCCCCACAGATACTTATCATCTTTCAGATTTTTATTTTCAAAAAACTTCAGAGCTTCGTTCTTGCCTTCAAGATCTCCGGTGCTTTGTTCCTCTTTTTTTTTTAAAGTTTTTAGAAAAACTTTAGGTAAAATCGATTCTTAACTTATTCTTAACCAGCAGAGCTTTCGTCCAGGGGATTTTACCCTTGAACATGGTTTTGCTCTTTAGGAATTTAGTCCACTATGTATATTGTCGCTTTTCTATTGCTGATCTTCTTGTAATATTTCTTCCAGGCATAATGGCGGCGGTGCATCTATACAGTTTGCACGAGTTCATTACTTACGACGATATCCGCGCTCAGGGTCGTCAACAAAACCAGGAGTTTACAGACGCTGAATGTGCAGAAGTCATGGGTCGTCTGAACGCAAGCGGTGGTTGGCTGTTGCCTCGTCGTTCGGCCCTTTTGAAAGTCATGTTGGGAGCCATATGGAGAGCACTTCCGGGTCTTCATGAGGCCTTACCGCTCAACGCACTGGATGATGCCGAAGACAAGGTGCATTCAGTGTACCTGACAGGGCTGATCTCAAAGAAACGGCGGAACAGCCTCATTGACATCCTACACCAAGTCTTCCAGCAGACGACGATAGTTGCTGCTTATCAAAGGCCAGGGGGGCTTGCCGATGATATTGACACAGAGGAGCGCGAAAGACTGCGCATAAGAATAATTAGAAAGGCCAGAAGAACTCTGGATGGCCTTACTTTCGATTTCCTCAATCCGTGCCCCGGGTCCGAGGTTATACCGTTGTAATAATTTGAATAATGTTTCTTATTTATTGTTCTTATGATTGTAAAAAAGGAATTTTCTAGCAGTATGAATGGAAACTCTTCCCTTTTCTATTTCAGCTTGTCTTATTTCTCGTCCTGAGTCTTCTGCCCATGCATAAATGAGTGCGTTACGCATGCCAGATCGAATGTAGATCGGATATTCTTTCTGTCACCTTCTTTTTTTTTTTTATTGTCAGCAGGCTGTCTTAATAACCATGGTTGATGGATATCTAAAACGAGTATTCTGACTTCCTTAAGAAATAGCGATGGCTTAGGCCACAGATTCAGGTCTACTGCCTAAGACTTTTCAACTCTATGAGCCGCGAGGGTCCCATAGAGGCTTTTCTCCCTACGGGTCGAGAGGATACCATAGGTGGATTTTCTCCTTAGGAATCGTGAGGATTCCTAAGTGCGGTTTTCTCTTATAAGTCGTAAGGATCTTATAAGAGAATTTTTCCCTCTTACGAGTCGAGAGGATTCGTAAGCGGTTGTTTCCCTCCTCGTCGAAACTCGACTTTGGAGAGTGAGACCCGTGGATAGTATGCAAGAGACCATTTTGGATTGACTTGCAGGGCCCCATTGTTCAGGAAGCAAGTTTTTTTTTTAATCCTTGCTGCCCGAGACTTCATCTTGCAAGGTGGGACGAACCGGGAATTCTCTCACGGAGACAGTGGTGGCTCTGCGAGTTGACGCGGGTTGGGAGGCTCTCGTCACGGAGTGTTTGTATCCGTGAGTCGAGGAGTTTGCTAGGGATTATTTGTTTCCCAAGCGCTAAGGATTATTTGTTTCCTTGGGGTTTGAAACGAGTCGAGGGTTCCCATAGAGGCTCTGGTGGCTCTGCGAGTCGACGCGAATCAGAAGGCTCTCGTCAAGGAGTGTTTGTATCCGTGAGTCGAGGAGTTTGCTAGGGATTATTTGTTTCCCAAGCGCCAAGGATTATTTGTTTTCTTGGGGTTTGAAACGAGTCGAGGATTCCTGCGGAGGCACTAGTGTCTCTGCGAGTCGACGCGAATCAGAAGGCTCTCGTCAAGGAGTGTTTGTATCCGTGAGTCGAGGATTTTGCTAGGGATTATTTATTTCCCAAGCGCCAAGGATTATTTGTTTCCTTGGGGTTTGAAACGAGTCGAGGATTCCTGCGGAGGCACTGGTGGCTCTGCGGGTCGACGCGGATCAGGAGGCTCTCGTCAAGGAGTGTTTGTATCCGTGAGTCGAGGAATTTTGCTAGGGATTATTTGTTTCCCAAGCGCCAAGGATTATTTGTTTCCTTGGGGTTTGAAACGAGTCGAGGATTCCTGCGGAGGCACTGGTGGCTCTGCGGGTCGACGCGGATCAGGAGGCTCTCATCAAGGAGTGTTTGTATCCGTGAGTCGAGGAATTTTGCTAGGGATTATTTGTTTCCCAAGCGCCAAGGATTATTTGTTTCCTTGGGGTTTGAAACGAGTCGAGGATTCCCACGGGGGCACTGGTGGCTCTGCGGGTCGACGCGGATCAGAAGGCTCTCGTCAAGGAGTGTTTGTATCCGTGAGTCGAGGAATTTTGCTAGGGATTATTTGTTTCCCAAGCGCTAAGGATTATTTGTTTCCTTGGGGTTTGAAACGAGTCGAGGATTCCCACGGGGGCACTGGTGGCTCTGCGGGTCGACGCGGATCAGAAGGCTCTCGTCAAGGAGTGTTTGTATCCGTGAGTCGAGGAATTTTGCTAGGGATTATTTGTTTCCCGAGCGCCAAGGATTATTTGTTTCCTTGGGGTTTGAAACGAGTCGAGGATTCCTGCGGAGGCATTGGTGGCTCTGCGGGTCGACGCGGATCAGAAGGCTCTCGTCAAGGAGTGTTTGTATCCGTGAGTCGAGGAATTTTGCTAGGGATTATTTGTTTCCCGAGCGCCAAGGATTATTTGTTTCCTTGGGGTTTGAAACGAGTCGAGGATTCCTGCGGAGGCATTGGTGGCTCTGCGGGTCGACGCGGATCAGAAGGCTCTCGTCAAGGAGTGTTTGTATCCGTGAGTCGAGGAATTTTTGCTGAAGTCACTGGCTTCTTCGGTTGAAATGAACCATTGAGGTTTGACTTCGTCGTCTGACGGAATCCGCTGGGAAAGTATGGTTCCTTCTTTATTTACGCCCTTGGATTGTATACAGGGATCGATGTGATCTTAACTGTAGGGCCAAAGTTTTATCATTTCTTCTTTTTATTTTATTTTATTTCCGCGATGCTCTATCATTTCAGCTTTTATATCGCGAAGGTCGCGATTGCCCAATCATTTCGGCTATTTTTCGCGGTGCCCAATCATTTCGGCTATTTATTTTATTTTTACTCGTTGCTTTTTATTACGAGTTGCCCAATCATTTTGGCTATTTATTTTATTTTTACTCGTTGCTTTTTATTACGAGTTGCCCAATCATTTCGGCTATTTTGCATGCATACATTTTACTTGCTGCTTTTTATTGCAAGTTGCCCCATCATTTCGGCTATTTCGTATGCATGAGCGGCCTACTGACTTTTCACTGTAAACCTGAAATTGGACACCGATTTTGGCATCAGCACCACTGCAACTGGGATATTACCAGGAGCGAATCATCATCTGCCTCTGTCGATGTCGAACAAAGGTGGCTTAGCGACCAGGGTTAGGGTCCTGTCGGCTAAGGCTTTCGACTTCATGAGCCGCAAGGGTTTCACGAAGTTATTTCTCCCTATAAGTCGTGAGGATCTTGTAGGTGTATTTTCTCCTTAGGACTCGTGAGGATTCCTAAGTGTTTGTTTCCTCTGTAAGTCGTAAGGATCCTACAGGAGGGTTTTCTCCTCATAAATCGAGAGGATTTACGAGGGTTGTTTACCATGCGAACATATCCCCAGTCACGGATGAGACTTGGCTAGGGAAATGTTTATTCGCGCCCGTGGATTGTATATAAGGGTCAATATTGAACCACTTATTGGGCAATATCGGAAATTGTGGGGATTGCTTAAGCACAGGTTTAGGTCTCTGTAACTTAAGACTTTCAAATCCTATGAGCCGTGAGGGTCCCATAAGAGATTTCTCCTCGCGAGTCGTGAGGATCTCGCGAGTGTATTTTCTCTCTAGGAATCGTGGGGATCCCTAAGTGTGTTGTTCCCTTGTGAGTCGTAAGGATCTCACGCGGGAGGTTTCTCCCTACAAGGTCGAGGGGACCTTGTAAGTGTCCTTTAACGAGGTTTCGTCCTTTCGGGTTTTCACAAACACTCGCCGGTAGCCCTGCTGTTTTTACTCACGGAGCCCATTCGGGTTTTCATCGGTGCCCTTTTTGCTTATGGACATACCGTTTTTTTTTATTCTTTTTATTTTCTTTTTCTCTCTCTTTTTTTTTACGAGGTCGCGCCCTTTCAGGTTTTCACGAACACTCGCCGGTAGCCCTGCTGTTTTTACTCACGGAGCCCTTTCGGGTTTTCATCCGTGCCCTTTTTGCTTATAGACATACCGTTTTTATTTATTATATTTTTTCTTTCTTTATTTATTTATATTTTTTTTTATCTCGTCAGCCTAGGATGCTGCGGTAGCAGTTTAAAGACGTTTTTGTCTGCTATTAGTTTAAGGACATTTCGGTCCGTTGTTGAGAAGGTTGGCTATTTTTATAAAGCTTGAGCTTAGGAAGATAGCGAGCGGACATAGTCGTCGTCATCTATCATTGACCTAGGCTGTGGCTCATTAAGCGTAGTATCTCTTTAGGAAGCGACCGTTTATCGGTCTGAAAGGCCTTTCACCGTGCATGTCCATGAGTAGATAGGCTCCACCTTGGTAGACTTTGTCTATGATGTACGGACCTTCATAGTTTGGCTCGAATTTTCCCCGCTTGGCGCGATTGGGGATCATAGGCCTTTTGACCACTAGCACGAGTTCGCCTTGGCGAAATGTCCTCGGTCGGGTCAATCTTTCGTATGAGCGCGTCATCTTTGCTTTATAAGCTTCTAGATTTTGCTGTGCTATGAGCCGGATTTCATCAAGGGCGTCAAGCTCCTCAAGCCGAAGGTGAGCATTTTCTTCGTCTGTCAGCTCGTAGTGGACTGCCACTCGTAGAGAGGGTAATTCTATCTCGAGAGGGAGTACTGCTTCTGTCCCAAATACCAATGCGTACGGCGTTGTGTTTGTGGCTGTCTTAAATGTAGTTCGATACGCCCAAAGAGCCTCTTGCAGTCTTTCGTGCCAGTCTTTCTTGTTTCGGGATACCGTTTTCTTTATGATCTTTGTTAAGGTCTTATTGAAGGCCTCAGCTAGACCGTTAGCTCGCGGATTATAAACTGAGGAATATCTCCAGTCTATATTATGCTGTTGCGCAAAGCGACTGATCTTGTGGCTTCTGTAGGCTGGCCCGTTATCGGAGATGATCCGTCGCGGAGTTCCAAACCGATATATGACGTGCGTTTTGAAGAAGTGGAGGATATTTTCCGTCTTCACTTCTCTTAACGGTATCGCTTCTGCCCACTTAGAGAAGTAGTCAGTCGTCGCTAGTATGAAACGACATCCTTAGACGATGCTGGTTCGATGGGGCCAACTATATCAGTTCCCCACATTTCGAATGGCCAGCTAGCCACTATCGGGTGTAGCGGATTTGGATGCTGGTGGATGAAGTCCCCATGAATTTGGCATGAGTGGCATTGCTTCGCATATCCGATGCAGTCCTGAATCATCGTGGGCCAGTAGTAGCCCATCCGTTTTATCTTCAACTTCATCTTAGGGCCTGCTTGATGAGAACCGCAGAGTCCGTCGTGAACTTCCTGGACGACTCTTTTCGCTTCGTCAGATCCTAAGCATCTCAGCCACAAAGAATCAAATGACCTCTTGTACAGAGTATCGTTGACGAAGGCGAAAGACAGGGCTCGTTTCACGAGCTGATGTCTTGTGGACGCTTCTTCAGGCATTCGGTGGGTCTTGAAGTAATCTATGAAGATTTCTCTCCAATCCTTGGTATTTTGCCAATCTTTTACTTGCAGGGTTGTCTGCTCGTTCGCTCCTTTTTCTTCGGATGATTCCAGAGATATTTCTGCTGGGGCAAGCACTCGACGGCTTTGTACCACGATTCTAACGTCATCGAGGTTCTCGTCAGCCAATTCTTTAGCAAGTTTGGCCAGTGCGTCCGCTTTACTGTTTTCCGCGCGCGGTATGCTTTCCAAAGTGTAGGAGGGAATTTGGGTTAGCAGTTGTTGCACCTTTTCACCGTATTTTACCAATTCCGGTTTGCATGTTTGGTAATCGCCGTTCACTTGACTGACGACTAGCTGGGAGTCCCCATATATGAGGAGGCTTTCAATTCCCATGTCAATGGCGATCTCAAGGCCTGCTATCAAAGCTTCATATTCAGCTTCATTATTCGTTCTCGGCTCTGTCAAGGAGAAGGCGAAGCGCATTATTCCTCCTTGTGGGGTCACGAAGATAAGGCCTACTCCCGATTTGATCATTGACGTACTTTGTTTGTGCTTTTTCATGGAAGATGCTCCATCGAAATAAAGCTCCCAACGGGTATCACCACCGTCGATTGCGTCAAACGCATGCTTGTCTGGCAAATCGCAATTCAGGGGAGAATCGGTAGGTATCGGGTGCTCAGCAAGGAAGTCGGCTATGGCCTGACCCTTCACTGCCTTGAGGGGTCGATACGTTATCGAGAACTCCATTAAGAGCAGAGCCCATTTAGCGAGTCGTCCCGTCAAGATGGCCTTTGACATTAAATATTTGAGAGGGTCCACCTTTGAAATGAGATGGACTTCATGCGCTAATGCGTAATGTCTAAGCTTTGTTATTGCGAAGATCAACGCCAGGCAGTGTTTTTCAATGGGGGAGTAATTGCTTTCTGCCCCCAGCAGAACCCGACTTAAGTAGTAGAGTGCTCTTTCTTTCCCCTGGTCATTCTCTTGTGCCCATAATGCGCCTAAAGAACCTTCAAGGGCGGCCGTGTAAAGAATGAGAGGCTTTCCCTTAACTGGAGCAGCCAACACTGGAGGGTTTTGCAGATACTGCTTGATCTCGTCCAGTGCGCCTTGGCATTTGTGATCCCAAACGAATGGGGTTCCCTTCTTCATCAGGTGACTGTAAGGACGGCACTTTCCTGAAAGATTAGCGATAAACCGCCGAATGTATGCAAGCTTTCCTTGGAGAGATCGCAACTGTTTAAGAGTTCTTGGCGGAGGCATTTCCATGATCGCCTTGATTTTAGACGGATCTATCTCAATACCTCGGTGTCGGACGATGAATCCCAGGAATTTGCCCGAGGAAACCCCGAACGCACATTTTAGAGGATTCATCTTCAAATTGTATTGCCGAAGGCGTTGAAATACGGTCTTCAAATGCTCGAGATGTTCTTCGTATGACTTGCTTTTAACCACGAGATCGTCGATATAGCATTCGATGATTTCATGTATAAGGTCGTCGAAGATCTTTGTCATGGCCCTCTGATAAGTAGCACCGGCATTCTTTAAACCGAAGGGCATCACTTTATAACAGAATATTCCTAAAGGGGTCCTGAAGGCTGTGTGCTTCTGGTCTTCTGGATGCATTTTTATCTGGTTATACCCCGATGAGCCATCCATGAAGGAGAAAACCTCATGAGTAGATGTATTGTCTATCATCAATTCGGTGACCGGCACTGGAAAATCATCCTTCGGGCAAGCTTTATTAAGATCCCGGAAGTCTACGCATATGCGCACTGTTCCATTTTTCTTCATCACCGGGACGATGTTAGCGATCCATTCAGGGTATTAAACTTCCTGGATGAAGCCAGAGTCGATTAACTTTTTAACCTCGGTATTGATTCTCATCTCAAGCTCGAGTCGCATTCTTCTCGGCGCCTGTTTGACTGGTTTGACGTTTGGGGATATTGCTAGTCTATGTACAGCGACTTCTGGATCTAGTCCTGGCATCTCGGAATAGTTCCATGCGAAGCAATCTTTATGCTGCACAAGGACGTCTTTTAACGCAGCCACCCTCTCTTCGGACAGCAGCTCGCTGACGAATGTCGGTCGCGGATCGTTTGCCGTCCCCAACTCAATTTTCTTGAGATTATCTGCAGTGGTATGGATTCCATCTTCCAGCTCTTTTGGCGCTGGTGGGAATTCTGAGATTATCTCGTCGCTGCTGTTTTCGAAGCACCAAGGGAGCTCACCTATGTCCTTGGGCTCTTCTTTTAATATTGTGATCATGTGACAGGTACGAATTCGCTTCCAATCCTAATGTGGAACTGGTTCTTCTTTCGTGGCCTTAGGCTCGTGCTTTCGTGGCGGCGTTACCCTCCAGTTGTCAGACAGAGCGAACTTGCCGAGCTGGTACTGATCTTCAACCCAATTTTTAAAGGTGAAGCAATCTTCGAGAGAATGACCTATCACTCGATGGTAAGAGCAATAGTCTGGGAGTGAGGCTTCGCCCGCTTGTTCGGGATGCTTAGACTCCGGCAATGTAAGCATTTGGTGCTTTAGGGCAAGATCGAGTATCTTCTTCGTCTTTTCCCGAGGAAACGAGTATGCTCGACCCATTTTCTTCATGAGGGATTGGTCAATAACGCTCGATTCTCGTTTGCGTGGCTTCTTAGCCCTGCTTTGTTGCTGTTGAGCGCCTCATCGGCCTTTCGACTTGTTTCTGCCTCCGCGTCGAGCCCTTTTTGTATCAGGTTGACATGGGGCAGCATCTTCGTCTTTTACTGCCTGTTGAAGGAGGCGCTGTGTTTTGGCTTTCTCATAGATCGCCATTTCACGATTGTGATCATCTCGGGCTTTTTGACCCGCTTCCCTTATAAGTTTGCCCATCTGGTCTTCAAATGATGGACTGGGCGGTTTTGTATCAGGAACTTTTGCTGGTTCAGGATTAGCGTTTTTCTCTTGAGCATCTGCTTCTTCATCAGAATTATGCACGACGTAACAGTCGCGGAGCAGCTCTCGTTTCCTGGAGCGAATGTATCCGAGCCCGATCGTCTCCAACCTCCCATTAGGTAGCTTGTGCTGAGTTCCGGGGACGTTCCAAACCCTGTCATAGCCTTCCTAACGGTCTGTTCGAAAGGTATCCCCTGGCGTTTCAGCAGTCTCCTCAAGCCTTCCGTATAATATCGGGGTAGACGGATAGGCTGAAGTATGTCCAGCGTTGGATCCGCACCGTGCCAAAGTTCTTTTTCCACCTTGTTTTCTTCGGAACGGTAGAATAGGATTGCCTTCTCGCCTTTTCATCCGGGAGGGATATAAAATGTCCGCAATTCTTCCACACTATCGTTGGCGAGCGCATCTAGTTCTTTATAATGTTCAAGCGGCACCATGGCTATCTGTAGACTTCGCTCTTCATCAGCAGAAGCTCGTATTGAAAGCCGAGCAGGGAATACAGCATGGACTTCGTCCTCCGAATCACTACCAAAGATCAGTGAAGGGGCGGATGGTCCCGGCTCGGTGTATTGGGGCGGACCCGAATAAATTACATCCTCTTCTTCCTCGGTATCACTGCCGAAGACAGGGATGGTTGCGTTAGTCTTGTTCTCCGGCCTGTGACACCTTTCCGTGTCTTCGAAACTCGGCAAGAAGTATTTGGCATCTTCATATTTGCGAACTTCATTCACGGAAAACGGATTAAATTCTCCGGCCACAGTGTACTCGAGGCCATCCCTACAATACTTCATGCACTGATGCTGTGTAGAAGGGATGATATTGTACTCGTGTAGCCATGGTCGGCCGAGCAGAGCATTGTAGCACGTCTTGGCGTCTATAACATGGAATTTGATGTCTGTGACGAGCAACCCGAAGCGTAGCGTCAATATCACAGATCCAAGAGTTTTTGATGATTGGGAGTTGAATCCGGAGATGGTGATTTTGTCTCGGGCGAGGTGTTGGACACTCATGCAAATTTCCTTTAACACCCGCACATTGAGCAAATTAATAGACGATCCGTTATCGACCAAGATTTTACCTATCTTTATGTCATGGCAGTATCCTGATACATAAAGGGGACGATTGTGGTCGCATGTCCCGAGGAGAAGGTCTTCATCACCAAAAGCAACGTCGGCCGTGTGCACCTCTTCTAATTCGTCCTTCATCTTTTCTTCGGCTAGGAAGGCTTGGAACTGGTCCGGATCTTGTAGTGCCTTGATCAATGAATCTCTCGCCTCCTTTGATAACAAAAGGGCGTCGAGAATACTGAGCTGTGAGGGCAGCTTTCTCAGATGTGCTAAGACATTGTAATCCACCTTATTCTTCTTCGGCGGGTTGTTGGCGTTTAGCTCTTCCAGAACTTGGTCATCCAAGACGATATCTTCAGAGACCTTTTCTTTCCCTTTATCTTTTCTGTTCAAGGGTCCGAGGTTCTTTTCAGACAGCGTCCGATTCCGCAGCCGGATATTTTCGCAGACCATTGGCTCTTCTTCTTTTCCTGAAGTTGACTCTTTAAAGAGAGGGGCAAGTTCTAGCTCCTCATCAGAGTCGCTCCTGAATGTAGGCACTTGTGACCCGCCAGTGTTAACCATGTGACAATTGCCGGCAATTCTTTCAAGCTCTTCGGTCGTATTTCTTTGCTCCCGACGAATTTTACGTTTTTCCCGTTTGAAGCGCTGTCGATTAGCGACGTATCCTTGCCACCATCTATCGAAAGCTTTGCACTCTTGAGTGGGATGCGAGACCTTCTGATGATATAAGCAATAGGAGGGGTGCATTTCTATTACACCAGTAATTTTTTCTTCAGAGGATGGTAGCTTCATGCCCATTGATATGGCCTTAGCAAACCTCTTCTTTATCTTGAATTGGCTTTTGTCAGCGGTGGAGGCATTTTGCTCCAGCGGGACCATTTCAGCTCTTTCCTCAAGTCGCTGGCGTTTGGCCCTTTCAAATATAGCCATCTCGCGTTCTCGATCAGCTTTACTTTTTAATCGAGCTTCATTAAGAAACGCGTCAATCATTTCGACTGATAACTCCGGAGCTCTTGATTCGGTATTTGCCCCCAGCGTTTTAGTGCCAGAAGTCTCTTCATCGTTCGTGATCGAATGGGAGATCATATGACAGCTCGCCACATATTCCTCGGATTCATCTGATGAACTTTCTCCCTCATCTTCTTTTTGAAAGACGTGATCAAGGAACTCTTGGAGCGTAATGGGAGTCCGCGCCTTTTGGTTGTATTCATCCAGCGCGTCAATTTGCTTTTGTAAGTCCGTGCGCTTGTCGCCAGGCTTCACAGGCTTCTTTGATTTCTTCCTCTTCTTTTTCGAAGATTTTGACGGCTGGCTATGAACGCTTGAACCACCACCATCGGTCTTCGGAGTCGGACGTGGCTTCAACATCTCCTCAATGACCTGCGGTTTCAAGGGGTTCTTCCACTTGACCGCTGGACATGTATGAAGATCGTTTAGCATCCTCTTTGTCTTGTCTGATAATACGACCTCCTAAGGAGCTTCTTCAATGACGGAGCATGTTGCCCCCGGCGTATTCGTCCCCTTAGAGGTGTGGGGCTGCGGGGGATTCACCTTCCATTTGTCAGATAGCGCAAATTTGCCCTGACGGTATTGGTTCTCAAGCCAATTTTTGAAAACGTAGCAATCCTCGATGGGATGGCCTAGCACTCGATGGTAAGGGCAGTAATTGGGCTCGTTGACGTCGTTCGGTTGCAACGGACGTTTTGGATCTGGCAGATTTATGAGTCTGTTACGCAACGCCAGCTCGAATAGCCTCCTTGTTTTATTGCGGGGGAAGGAGTAAGGACGTCCCATCCTATCCTCAAGGGGTACGTACGGGCGCGTATTGTTTGGACGAGCAACCGGCTTCGAGTCGCTCGGTTGTTGCTGAGCATTCGCGACGACGATCGCTTTTCCCTTTCCTTTGTCGTTTCGGGAGTCCGGCTTTGGGAGAGGGGGTTTATGGCCCATCTGGTCCATCTGCGCTAGTTTGTCGATCAAAGCCTGGAAGGTAGTCGGCTTGAAGAACATCATGAACTGTGAGATGGTTGCTTGTGGATCAAGGGTTCCAACAAACATTCCCACCGCAGGAGCTTCTTCTATGCGCTGTTCGTACTTCGACCATAGATTACGCCACCGTATAGCGTACTGAACCCATGTCTCGCCGGGTTTTACCCTGGCGTTAATCAGTGCCGTCATCGGGGTACGTTCACTGGCACTAGCAAAACATTGGGTAAACAGCAGCTCCATCTCCGCAAAGGTTTTAATAGAGTCATTGGGGAGCTCAGAATACCATTCGAACGCCGTATCTGATAAGCTTCCAACAAATTGGCGAAGCAACAACTTGTCATCGCCGCCGGTGTTGCCGCAGAGCGCTCTGAACTGGGCGACATGCTGATGAGGATTGCCCGTCCCCTTGTAGACATGGAACTTAGGGATTGTATAGCCTGTCGGGTACTTAATTTGATCGTACCAACCCGGATATGGCCGTCCTGTCTTTACGACCTGACCGGCTGCTTCAGTCGCCTGATGTACCCGTATTTGCTGGGCGATGTATTCATCCAAATCAGCTTTTGATATGGTATCCTCTGAGTGATTTGGGGAATTTTCCCCACCGTTGGATCTTTGATCCAAGGGCTTCTGCTTTGCAGAAAAAAATCTTCTTGTTTTAACAAGAACAGAAAAGATTTCTTAAAATTTTAATTCTGTTTAGCGCAGATCCCCCAGCGTGTGACACGTGTCGCGCAGCGCACAGCGCAGCGCAACTGCGCTAGCGCTTCGGCGCTGACACGTGTCGCGCAGCGCAACTGCGCTAGCGCATCTGCGCTGACACGTGTCGCGCAGCGCAATGCATGCGCAACTGAAGCGTTGCTTCCTTTAAACAGAGCTTTGCTCTGATTGGGCACGCCTTCTTGGGCGCTGCGCTGACGTATTAGCGCCTGACACGTGGCGCGTTGCGCCCGAGACTTGAAGCGTTGTTTCAAAATTTTGAATTTTGAATTTCAACAGAGCTTTGCTCTGATTGGGCGAAACAAGGACTTATAAGGGTTGTTCACCATATGGACATATCCCTAACCACGGGTGGGACTTTGTTAGGGAAATGTTTATTCGCGCCCGTTGATTGTATACAAGGGTCAGTATGAGCCGCTTGTAGGGCAATATCAAAGGTTGTGTGGGGGTTGCTTAAGAACAGGTTCAGGTCTCTGTAACTTAAGACTTTCAAATCTTATGAGCCGTGAGGGTCTCATAAGAGAGTTCTCCTTATGAATCGTGAGGATCTCGCAAGTGTAATTTCTCCTTAGGAATCGAGAGGATTCCTAAGCGTGTTGCTCGTTTGTGAGTCGTAAGGATCTCACGCGGGTGGTTTCTTCTTACAAGGTTGAGAGGATCCTGTAAGCGTCTTTTAACGAGGTTGCGCCCTTTCGGGTTTTCACAAACACTCGCCGGTAGCCCTGCTGTTTTTATTCACGGCGCCCTTTCGGGTTTTCATCCGTGCCCATTTTGCTTATGGACGTACCGTTTTTTTTCTTTTTATTCTTTTTTCTAACGCGGTTGCGCCCTTTCGGGTTTTCACAGGACTTGCCGGTAGCCCTTCTGTTTTTACTCACGGAGCCCTTTCGGGTTTTCATCCGTGCCCATTTTGCTTATGGACATACCTTTTTTTTTTACCACGCCAGCCTGAAGGTGCCGCAGGTTGGTATTAGTTTAACGACGTTTCGGTCAACAGCCAGTTTTAGGACATAGTGGTCTATTGTCGCCGTATTTAAGGCGAATCTCTAGTTTACTGACTTTTTGGTCGATGGGGCTTTCTCTATGAAAGAGCACGATGCCCCCGGCATGTCCATCTTTTTCGGAGCATGTGGTCGTGGCGGGCTCACCTTCCAGTTGTCAGACAACGCGAACTTACCCTGTTGGTACTGGTCTTCAACCCAGTTTTTGAAGACGTAGCAGTTATCGATCGGATGGCCCAATACTTAGTGGTAAGGGCAGTAATTAGAATTGTTGACATCATTCAGTTGTAGCTGGTGTTTCGGCTCCGGTAGAGTGATAAGCCTGTTGCGCACTGCTAGTTCGAACAGCCTCCTTGTTTCATCCCGGGGAAATGGGTAAGGACGTTTCAACTTCTCATAGAGGGGTTGCCGCTTGTTGCTTTGGAGAACAACCGGTCTAGAGCCACTCGATTGTTGTTGAGCATTGGCGACGAAGGTCGTCCTTCCCTTTATCCTTTTTGTTCGATCCCTTGTTTGCGGGTCCGAGATTCTTTCCGGGTAGCGTGCAATTGCACGGCTGAATGTTCTCGCAACTCCTCAATTCTTTCGTTTCAGAGATGGATTCCTTGAAGATAGGACCGTGGGCTATTTTTTCGTCGGAGTCGCTCCCGAAGGTGAGAACTCGCGATCCCCCGGGATCAACCCTATGACAATTGCCGGCAATTCTTTTGCGCTCATCTGTCGCATTTTTCCGCTGTCTACGAGCTTCACGCTTTGTCCTGTTGAAGTGTTGCCTGTGAGCGACATACCCTTGCCACCAACACTTAAAGGAGTTGCGGTCTTCAGTAGGATGTGCGCTTCTGATGATATTATGATGTACGTCCGCTTCATCAAGATATATACTACCAGGAGAATTTTCTTTGAAAGAGGGCAGCCACATCCCCCTCGATATGGCTTTGGCGAATCGTTTCCTTATCTTGCTCCTGCTTTCATTTGCGGCGGATGTACTTTGATCCGGTGTGAGTGTTTCGACCCTTTCAACTAGTTGCCGGCGTTTGGCTTTCTCGAATATGGTCATCTCGCGCTCTCGATCGGCTTTGCTTTTAAGACGGGCTTCGTTCAGGAATGCATCAATCATTTCGTCTGATGGTCCTAGAAGTTCAGGCTCAGGATTTGCCCCCAGCTTCTCTGTGTAAGGAGCTTCTTCGTCATTTATTGACGAGTGAGAGATCACATGGCAGCTTGCCACATAATCTTCAGATTCATCCGACGAGTCTTCTCCATTGTCATCATCTCCGTCCTCAAGGACGTGGCTGAGAAATTCTTGGAGTGTGACTAGGGTCCGCGCCTTCTGATTATATTCTTCCAACACGTCAATCTGTTTTTGCAGGTCCGTGCGCTTGTCACCAGGTTGCACGGGCTTTTTGGTCTTCTTCTTCTTCTTTTTCGAAGACTTTGACGGCTGGGTGTGAGCGCTCTGACCATCACCACCCGTTTTTGGAGTTGGGCGCAGTTTCAGCATTCCCTCGATGATCTCGGGTTCCAGTGGATTTTTCCACCTGATTGCCGGGCATATTTGGAGATCCTTCAGCATTCTTTTAGTTTTGGCTGAAAGAGCGACCGCCCACGGGGCTTCCCTTACGAATGAGCACGATGCTCCTGGCACGTCCACTTTTTTAGGGGCGTGAGGTTATGGCGGGTTCACTTTCCAGTTTTCGGATAATACGAACTTGCCTTGTTGGTATTGGTCCTCCATCCAGCCTTTGAAAACGAAGCAATCTTCGATTGGATGGCTTACTGCTTGGTGGTAAGGACAGTAATTAGGATTGTTGACATCGCCTGGCTGCAACGGACGTTTTGGATCCGGCAGATTGATGAGTTTGTTGCGCACTGCCAGCTCGAACAGTCTCCTTGTTTTATTATGAGGAAACGAGTAAGGTCGTCCCAGTCTCTCCTTGAGGGATGGGTGTGGACGCACGTTGTCTTGGCGAGTAACCGGCTTTAAGTTGCTCGGATGTTGTTGAGTATTGGCAACAAAAGTTGCTTTCCCTTTGCCCTTTTCATTCCAAGGCTCTATCTTTGAAGAGGAAGGCCTATGGCCCATCTGGTCTATTTGGGCTAGCTTGTCAATCAAGGCCTGGAAAGTGGTTGGCTTGAAGAACATTGTGAATTGCGAGATGGTCGCTTGCGGATCGAGAGTGCCCATGAACATGCCTACCGCAGGTGCGTCTTCTATGCGTTGTTCACATTTCGACCATAGGTTCCGCCATCGTGTTGCGTATTGGACCCACGTTTCGCCTGGCCTTATCCTGGCATTTATCAGTGCTGTTATCGGGGTGCGTTCACTAGCACTCGTGAATCTTTGTGTAAACAGTAGCTCCATCTCCGCAAATGTTTTGACAGAGTCGTTAGGTAGCTCCGAATACCATTCAAAGGCTGTTTCTGCTAAGCTGCCAACGAATTGGCGAAGCAACAATTTGTTATCGCCTCCAGTATTGCCGCACAAGGCCCTGAATTGAGCGACATGTTGATGCGGATTCCCTATCCCTTTATATACGTGGAATTTAGGGATCGTGTATCCCGGCGGGTAACCGATTTGGTCATACCAGCTTGGATAGGGTCGTCCGGTTCTAACAATTTGCGCAGCCGCTTCATTCGCTTGATGAACTTGTATTTGCTGAGCCATATAGTCGTCCAGTACGGCCTTGGAAATGGTTTCATCTTTGGCTGCTAAAAGAGCCGGCGGTGGATTTGACGTTTCTCCTCTGTCATCTTCAAGGATAATCGGAGGATCTTCGGCTGGGGGATCTGGCTGGATCATCATCCCTACCATGTCTTGAAATAGGAGAGCCATCTGCTTTATATTGGCCGCTTGCTCTGCAGCCTCCTTGTCCTTCTTTTCAAGCATTCTACGAAGGAATTCGGCATCGGTTTCTTGCTCGTGACGCTGCTCTGATGATGTCTCCGGGCTTTCTTTTGGCCCGGTGAGTGTGGCCATCGCAGTCATCATCTCTTGGAGCTTCTGCTGCTGCTGCTCCTGGGCTTTTGTCACGGATCGGGTTAGCGGTCGATGACCCGTCGAAGCACGGCTTTCCTCCTTTCCGGAAGCCATATAAAAAGTGTGCACCATCATGCCCCCAGACCTGGGGCGTTTGTGTTCAGCGCTTTTACACTTCGCCATGTTCACAGGGGCTCTTTGCGGCCTCCTTTTCCTTTGAGGGATTGGAGATGAGGGGGCCGTTGCAGTGGGCACCCAAGTAGCTGTTGCTTTTTGTGGCTTGACGGAGTAATCCTTCTCTTGTCGAACCTTCATCTTTTTCTATCGGCGGAGATAGTTTTCATCAATCACCGACTCCTGGACCTGTCGCCAGACTTTGTAAATTTTAGAGGACATCCGTTGAGGGGGCTGCTCTAGCTTCTTCTCTGGAGTATTCTTCACTGATGAAGGAGTTCGTTTCAATACCGCAGTAGGAGAGTTTCTGCGCACCGTGTTCAGGAATTCAAAGCTGTTCCCGGTTGGAACAACATCCTCGATCCCCACCATCGGAGCTGGTGGCGTAAATCCAGGGGGGAGTTGCCCCCAGCCTTCCTTACACGATGCCATTGGCGACGTCAAGTGCGTCGTGCGGGTGGAATTGATTGAGCCGCGGGGGTGACCTCCTCATGCTCCCTGTGTTGGTCAGAATCTGCTGGTATCAGCCTTTTAAAGACCGACGTCCGTTGAATGGGGACGACCAACCTGTCAAAAGCAGGCTTCCGAGCAGGGGAAGCAACCTTAGTGATCTCGCCCGAAACTGGAGTAGGGGTAGCTATCCGCTTCGGGATAACATCTTTTGGTATTGCTGGCTTTTTCATGGGCCCGTTGGAGCTCTGACCGAGCCTGTTAAAAACTAAGGAAGTGGAGTTGGGCGACACGTTGAGAGGGACCGCGGCAGTGGTAAGTCGATCCAAGACCGACTTATTTGGGGATTCTTGCGACGTCATTAGGGCATTGAAGCTCATCGGTGGGAGCATGGTCCCGAAGAATAGTCCTGTGGTGGCTTGAGTAATCTGCTCCACGGGCATCTTGAAAAGAGAGGCCTCTTGGGGCCCGTAATTTACTCCTCCAGCAGAGACCGAGCGAGAGTTGCAGTTGCAAGCAGTGCAGTTTGAAGCCATTGATCTTCTGTTTTCTGCACGGAGCAAGACACCAAATCTAAGTACCTCGAATCCACAGGCAACCACAGCAAACCGCGATTCGTTCGCGAACACGGCACATGAAGTGTGGAGTGGAAAGAGGAAGAGGTCCCACCGGGCGTGCCAGAATCTGTTAACCGACGGAAACCGGGAAAGACTGACGTCTTGCCTGAATCTGGGGGCAGATGCTATTTGGTTTTATCCGTCCACCTCTCCGAAGATGCCAAGTTGATTTATGGCACCTTGTATCGGAGGTTTAGACGGATGCGGCCGATGTAGCAGACTTCGCCAGATTCCCCCTCGCTTGAGGGTTTTTTGATTGTGGAGATGCTCTTCCCTGCAGGCGCAAGCCCCTGCAGTTAATTACGTTACCGCATCGCGGTAACAACTTTCTCCTTCTCCAGAATTTCACTTCATGTCATGGGTGTTTGTTTTGTTTGTGGTTGACCGTGGATTGTATACGGAGACTAATTTATGTCGTCTCCCGTAGGACGTGGATTAGTCCAAATCCGTATTTTCTTAGATTTGGGTTTGGGGTTTTGGTTTAAGGATACGTTAGCCATTTTTGAGGCTAAGATCAACATAAACGTTTGTTAATGATACGTTAGTCTAGTTTGAGACTAAGTTCAACTTAACGGGATCGCTTAGATCCGACAAAAGAGCATTTGGGCTATATTGTTCTAGTTTAGGGACATAGTGGTCCATTAAATATATGGCCATCGGGACCCGTCACCTCTCTGATGACGTTGAAGAATTACAACGACAGGTGTCAGAGGAGTTCAGAGATGTACCCTTGAACCAAAGTTGATCGGGGGTCTTATAGTCCAATTTGGGACTAAAGTCTGTTTGAATGTTTAAGGATACGTTAGCCATATTTGAGGCTAAGATCAACTTAAACGGGATAGTTTAGATCCGAGAAAAGAGCATTTGTGGGCTCTATTGTTCCAGTTTAAGGATGTAGTGGTCCATGGGTAGTTTAAGGACATTGCGGTCCACGTTCCAGTTTAGGGACATAGAGGTCCATTGTATGTATGGCCGTCGGGACCCATCACCTCTCTGACGACGTTGAAGGATTATAACGACAGGTGTCAGAGGAGTTCAGAGATGTACCCTTGAACCGGGTGTAAATTGATTTAAGAGAGCAGCCATGCTCAGTCAATTTAATTTGAGGACTTACGGCCAGAATTGGGCTAAGTCCAATTGATAATGTTCAACATTTTTATTTATGGTTGGCCTGTTAGACCTTGGCTTGGGCTTTGCCCTTTGTTTAATAATGCAGTGCATTTTGTCTGGCCTATTTGGCCTTTTAAGTTGGGCTCTGTCCCCCTTTTATAATGCAGAGCATTTATTTTGGTCCATTGGGCCTCTTAATTGGGCTCTGCCCTTTAATAATGCGCTGCATTAATTAGTCTGACTGTCACGCCCCGCTTCCCAGAGTACGCAAGATTTGGGCACGTGACATAGCCAACCATGCTACCTGTGGGTAGGAAGTATCCATCCACAGTCACATTACGGTTGTAAAGATATCAAGAACAAGATAATAAGCTAATCTAATACATGTCCAAATCCATAATAACAAGAATCAATAAACAATAAGTGCGGAAGCTAATGATCCAATACAATGAATAAACAGTATGTCCCATAATGCGGGCTCACATCTGGAAATGAAATGACATAAATAAACTAAACTCTAAGGAACTCACAGTTCAGCCTGCTGGCTGAAGTACTCCTGCTCGGTCGACGACAAGGGTACGGAATCTGGGCCATGCAAAACCCAGACGTCAGTGCGTCATGATATCAAGTATATAGCATAAACATGGTAATAAACAATGCAAGCATGAACATGAATAAAGCAGCAATAAGAAGTAATAAACAGGGTAATGTGCAGTGGTGACTAAACTGTCTTATCAGGTTTTCTACTCTATAGTCTTTGAAACCAATTGATGAATCGTCGATGTAACTCAATAGTATCCCGTGCGTGCCCGGGACCACGGTCATGATCCTCGGGGCTGAATCCGAGACGTGCCGCTAAGCAGTAAAAGGTAGTAGGATGGACGAGTGATGTCAACAACAACACTCCGGAGCTGGCCAAGCCCGTAAGACTGATCAGAACAATGTATCGAACTGTTGAGTTACAAGTCGGTTTCACCTTTGATTTCCCCATACCCCCAAACTATGTATGTCAGTCAGGTATTCAGTAGCCAAGGACTAATGCCAACACAAAGTCAAGTAAAGGTAGGTCTGTCTGGATCGACAGCAGGAATGGTTAGGTTTGTCGGCATTAGGCATGAAATCGTGAGACAAGTAATGTCATGGTACAACAGGATGAGTCGGTATGTATGTATATGTCAGGTGTAGCAGGGTCAGGTCAATATGTCGTGCAATCGGGTAAGTGCTCACAACAGGTATACAATCAATAATGAATAACAGCAGGAAACAGTAATTAATCACAATGTTCCATATAACTACAGTGATGTTTGTATTCTCTTATTAACAGGTTCAATCATCTTTAGGGCGCAAAAGCCACAAGGTAAAGCAAGATTCACAATTATAAATTAAGGAATTACATGAAATTATACTAAGTATGATAATTGTCTCAAGAATAGTTTAACAGTTCAAGCAGATATGATTCAGTCGTTTTATTTGGTTAAAGCATGGATTGATGTGGGTTAAATAATTACGAGGAACCGTTGTAACGATTCCAATATAAAGATAACTGCAATATGATATCAAGTGCCATCATTAAGTTACGGGATTCAATAATGTGAATTAAAGTTGCGTGGCAAGACTAGATCTCGCACGCTAGCATGTTCAAGCAAGTATTCAGATACTTGCCTCGACGGTCTGCAAACTGGAATACGGATGCGATGTCGGCAAAAAGCACGATATGATAGCACGGGCCACGGATCGAGTCCCAGCAGAGATCAACGGAATCGTACGGACCAGGGGACTTCGTTGGAGCGTCGGGTTCGCCAAGACGGTACGGTCGGATTCCGGCAACGACAAAAGGGAGCGAAGTTAGCAATGCGATAGGATACAAGTGACTACGACCAGCAAGGGGGACGATTTGCACAAAGGAGGGAAAAGGGAAACTTACAGAGAGGTATACCAGGTGACCCCGGCGAGCTCGACGGCGCTGGAACGCCGGCGAAGCGACGGCAGCGGCTGTAGCAAGGGTGAAGGGCCTCGGGTGTGCAGGGGAAGGTGCTGCGGCGCTCTGGAGGAGAGGGGGTCGGCTCTGGTGGTCGAGGGTGAGAAGTAGGCGGCCCTGGTGACGACGGCGAGGTCGCCGGTGCGTTCTCCGGTGAACAGCGGGGTAGGAAATGGATGATGGCTCGGGTTTGCTGTTCCGGCGAGGGGAGGAGGGAAACGACGACGAGGTCGGGTCGAGTAGGGTGAAAGGGAGTCGTGGGAGGCTTCGACGGTGAGAGGCGACGTCGACGGCGAAGTCTGCGAGGGTGGAGGCGAGGTCGGGAATGGGTTGTAGGCGCGGGAGTCGTCGGGAAACGGGAGGAGGAAGGCGCGGCGGTCGAGGAGGCGTTGTTGGCGGTGACGGCGAGATCTTGAGGAGGTCGGCGGTGAGGTCTGCGGTGAGCTAGGGTTAGGGTTGGTTGGGTTTCTCGCGATGGACGAGGGTTGGGTGAAGGCGGCTGCATGCAGGGGAGATTCTCAAATATATAAGAAGAGAGAGAGAGAGGATGATTGATGAGATAGAGAGAGAGAGAGAGAATGAGGAGAGAGAGACAGAGAGATATGGAAAGGGAGCGGGGCCCACGCGGGAAACCAAGCTCTGTGATTGGTTGGAGGGATATAGGGAAAAATATTAGGATAAGGATCTGAGGAAATAACAGTTAGGAATATATATTCGTAGATATATTTTAGTTATATATATTAAATTGAAACGGGCCCTTTTTGGCGCGAAATGAAACATTTCCAAATCGCGCCCGGGTTGCGCCCAAATGTTCCAAATTCAAATTATAGGATTTTAAGCGGGTTCCAAATTTTGAAAAGAGGTGTTTAATGATTAAAATGCATGCCCCCAAGTCGGACACTTGCACGCGCGCGTAGTCGCCCAAACTTGCCCGTTTAGCCAAACGGAACGGAATCTCGACACGCGGACGCTACCACGCGACTAGTGGCGACGAGTAGGCTAACATGGACATCTTAAATTTCATTTTAGGAGTTAAAATTTGTTATGTGCCAAAATGACTTAACCGGTTAAAATTTAGCAATAAACACCAGAAAAATCAGGAAAATTGGAAATGAGCAAACCACAACCCTCAACTAGTAATATACATAGTATTATTGGGCTCGGGTGTTACATCGACAAAGCGCCACGTGTCTTGTCAGGCGCTTTGCGCCAATTGAGGAGCGCAAGGCGCAAGTCTATGTGGAGGTGACACGTGTCACGCTCCGGTGAGTGCAAGCGCAGTGCGCTGCGCTGTTGCGCTGCTGACACGTGGCGCACTCCGGTGAGTTGCGCCAATTCATGAGAGCAATGCTCTGTTTTAAAAGAGCACAGCGTAAGCTGTTCTGGAGCTGACACGTGGCGCTTTCTGGTGGCTTGCGCCAACCCAGGAGCGCAACAGTGCAGATTTATAAGTGCAAGGCACTGTTTTAATATCTTGATCCAATTTTGGATTCAAGAAAAGAACTTTAAGATTCCAGAACCAATGGTTCATAAAAAAGGCAATGTCTTTGTTATTATTATTTTTTTATTAAAGATCCTTGATCTTGTTCTTAGATCAATGATCTTTTCAGAAGAAATACTTTTTTTATTCAAAGGTTTTGCCTTCTTTTTCTTCTTTGAGCTCTTCTCAAAATTCTTTAGAGGAATTCTCTGTTTTTTCTCTCTGTGTTCTTCTTCTTTGAAATTGGGGTCTAGGGGCCATTTTATAGTGCCAATTAGTTTGTTAAATTAGTTAGAGAGATCTTTCTCTGAGTGATTCGGGGATTTTTCCCCACCATTGGATCTTTGATCCAAGCGCTTCTGTTTTACAGAAGGCAATCTTCTTGTTTTTAACAAGATTGAGAAAAATCTTTCAGAATTTTAATTCTGTTTGGCGCAAACGCACCTGCGCCATACACGTGTCGCGCAGCGCAAAGCGCAGCGCAACTGCGTTAGCACAACTGCACTGCCACGTGTCGCGCAGCGCAGAGCGCAACTGCGCTGCGGCGTGGCGCGCAGCGCAACTGAAGCGTTGCTTCCTTTATTATTATTTGAATTTCTTTTAAAACAGAGCCTTGCTCTGATTGGGGGAAACCGAAGCATTGCTTCATTTCCCGTCTTGGGATTTGAACATAGCTTTGCTCTGAAATGGAGATTTTCTCCTTTATTATGATTATTATTTATTTATTTGTTTGTTTGTTTATTTTTTCTTTTATTGTTATTATTTTATAAGGAGCGGATTTTGAGCCAAAATTTTGGTGGGAACATTGTTGTTGCAGCTGGTACAGTTGGAAGCCATTTTTTTCTTTTCTGCACGGAGCAAGACACCAAATCTTAGTATCTCGAATCCAGGGCCAACCACATTAAACCGCGATTCGTTCGTGAACATGACATACGAAGTGTGGAGTGGAAAGAGGAAAAGGTCCTACTGGGCGTGCCAGAATCTGTTTACCGCCGAAAACAGAGATGAAACCGCGTAGGTCGTCTTGCCTGAATTTGGGGGTGTTTCCCCCAATCAGAGCAAAACTCTGTTTTAAAAATTCAAAATTTAAAAGTTGAAGCAATGCTTCAGATCTAGCACTAGGTGCGCTGCGCGCCACGTGTCAAACACGGATGCGCTAGCGCCAGATGCGCTGCGCTCTGCTCTGCGCACCACGTGTCAAACATAGGCGCGCTAGCGCAAAGTGCGCTGCGCTCTGAGCAGCGCACCACGTGCAAAGCACGGGTGCGCCAGCGCTGAAATTATGAAATTCCCCACCGTTAGATCAAAAGATCTAATAATAATGATAAATCATTAATTAATCAGAATTAAAATTCTGTTATGGAAAGATCTTTCCAATTTTGTTAAAAACAAGATGATTGCCTTCTGTAAAACAGAAGCCCTAGGATCAAAAATCCAATGGTGGGGAAACATCCCCAAATCAATCAGAGAAAGATCTCTTCAACTGATTTAACAAATTAATTGGCCCTATATAAAGGCCCCAAGACTTCAAGTCTGATATAGAGAAAACCCTCTGAAAACTTTGACAAAACTCAAAGAGAAAGAAAGGCAAGCCTTTAGCAAAAGAAGATCATTTCTTCAAGGTAAAGATTAATTCTTGAACAACGGAGATGAAATCATCTCATTAAAAAAGAAGAACTATCTTCTTAAAAGATCATAGATCTGCAAAAGACCAAGGTCTTTGATAAAAAGAAAAAGATCAAAAGATCTAATCATAAAAATAAAAGAAGTATTTACTTCATTCACAGATCCTTGATCTACAAAGGCAGAGTCCTTCTATAAACAAGAACTTTTGTTCTTGAATCTTGAGGCAAAGCCTCCTTTAAAAGAAGAACATAAATTTGTTCTCTGATCATAAATTTGATCAAATGCGCTTTGCGCTATTGGAAAGCGCCTTGCACTCATGAACTGTGCCTTTGCGCCCCTTGGACCGGCGCTCAGCGCCAAAACATGCCACGTGTCAACCGTAGACACCACTTGCGCTTTGCGCTCCTGAAACAGCGCACTGCGCTCATGGGCTGGCGCTCAGCGCCAAGCGCGCCATGTGTCACTCACTGGCGCGCCACTAAACTTGCGCAACACGCTCGTAAATTGAAAGCGCAATGCGCTCATAAACTGGCGCTTAGCGCTAAACGCGACACGTGTCCTTTTCGTGAGCGCTACTTGGCAGAAGTGCAATGCGCTCTTTAATTGGCGCAAAGCGCCTGGCGCGCCACGTGGCGCACTGTCAGAACACACATTGTTCTGATGAATGCTATGCATTCAATACAAGACAAAAAATGTCAGGATCTAATGCTCAGCATTATTAAAAAGGCTAAGCCCAAATAAAGGCTCAATAGCCAGAACAATATAAATGTTAAACATTTATTGGACCTAGCCCAAGTTTGGCCATAAGTCCTCAACTCTTATCAACTGAGCCCATATGCTCATAAACCTTTTAACAGACTTTAGTCCCAAATTGGACTATAGATCTCCCAACCAAAATTGGTTCAAGTGTACATCTCTGAACTCCTCTGATATTTGTCGTTGTAATCCTTCAACGTCTTCAGAGAGGTGACGGGTCCCGACAGCCATACATTCCACAGACTATGATGTCTTTAAACTGGACTGTGGGGTCCTTAAACCCATGGACTACGATGTCCTTAAACTGGACTGTGGGGTCCTTAAACCCATGGACTACGATGTCCTTAACCTGGACTGTAGGGTCCTTAAGCCCATGGACTATGATGTCCTTAACTTTTGACCACCATGTCCTTAAACTGGTAATCGACCGCAATGTCCCTAAACTAAACAATAGAGTTCAAATGCTCTTTTGTTGGATTTAAATGATCCTGTTAAGTTGATCTTAGTCTAAAATTAGACTAACGTGTCCTTAACAAATGTTGAGTTGATCTTAGTCTAATATTAGACTAATGTATCCTTAACAAACGTTTAAGTTGATCTTAGTCTCAAATGAGACTAACATATCCTTAAACCCAAACCAAAACCCAAATCTAAGAAAATACGGATTTGGACTAATCCACGCCCTACGGACGACAGAATAAATTAGTCTCCGTATACAATCCATGGGCAACCAAAAACAAAACAAACACCCACGACACGAAGTGACCATCTGGAGAAAGAGAAAGTTGTTACCGCGATGCGGTAGTGTAATTAACTGTAGGGGCTTGCGCCTGTAGGGAAGAGCGTCCCCACAATCAAAAAACCCCTCAAACGAGGGGGAATCTGATGAAGTCTGCTACATCAGCCGCATCCGTTTAAACCTTCGATACATGGTGCCATAAATCAACTTGACATCTTCGGAGAGGTGGACGGATAGCACCAAATAGCATCTGCCCCCAGATTCAGGCAAGACGTTTGTCTTCCCGGTTTCCGGCGGTAAACAGATTCTGGCACGCCCGGTGGGACCTTTTCCTCTTTGCACTCCACACTTTGTGTGTCGTGTTCGCGAACGAATCGTGGTTTGATATGGTTGCCTATGGGTCCGAGCTACTAAGATTTGGTGTCTTGCTATGTGCAGAAAACAGAAGACCAATGGCTTCAAACTGCACTAACTGCAACTGCAACTCTCGCTCCGTCCCGTCCGGAGGAGTGACTTACGGGCCCCAAGCGGCCTCCATCTTCGCTATGCCGGTGGAACAGGTGACTTAGGCCGCCACTGGGGTATTCTTCGGGACTATGCTCCCACCGATGAGCTTCAATGCCCTAATATCGTCGCAAGAAGCTCCAAAGAAGTTGGTCTTTGATCGGCTCACTACTACCACGGCCCCTCTCAACGGGTCACCCAAGTCCAATACCTCAGTTTTCAGCAAACTGGGCCAAAGCTCAAGTGGGCCCATGAAGAAGCCAGCGATACCTGAAGCGGCCATCCCAAAGCGGATAGCCATTCATGCTCCTAAAGTCGTCAAGGAAGCTTCCCCTACTAAAGGGTCGGTCTTCACAAGACTGTCCGTTTCAGCTCCTACCCCATGCGAAGTCACGAAGGCTGCTTCCCCTGTTCGAAAGTCGGCCTTCACAAGACTGACTATCCTCTCTCAACGGACGTCAGTCTTCGATCGGCTAGCGCCAATAACAGCCTCTCCTCAAAACAGGGGGCGGGACAAATCCATCCCCATAGCCGAACCAACACCATCTGCGCGACATGCTCACCGTCGTCACTGGCGCCGAGAATGAAAGGCTGGGGGCAGCTCTCCGTCTGGATTTACTCCACCAGCCCCAACGGTGGAAGTCAATGCTGCTGTCCTAACCGGGAACAGCTTTGAATTGCTGAGCAAGGTGCGCAGGAACTCCCCTACCGCCGTACTAAAAAGATCTCCTCCACCAGTGGAGAATGCTACAGAAACAAAGCCGGAGCAGCCCCCTCAGCGGCTCTCTTCCAAAATTTACAAAGTCAGGCGACAGGTCTAGGAGTCGGTGATTGATCAAGACTATCCTCGCCGACAGAAAAATCTAAAAGTTCAGCAGGAAGAGAACCGTCCTGGCAAGCCACAAAGGAAGACAACCACCTGGATGCCTGCTGTAACGGCCCCTTCAATGTCAACTGCTCAAAAGAGAAGGAGGCCAGAGAAAGCCCGTGTGACTACGGCAGACCACAAAGATACTGAGCCCAAATGCCCCAAGTCTGGGGGCATAATGGTCCACACTGTTTATATGGCTTCCGGAAAAGAGGAAAGCCGTGCTTCGACGGGTCACCGACCGCTCACCCGATCCGTGACAAAAGCCCAGGAGCAGCAACAGAAGCTTCAAGAAATGCTGACGCAAATGGCCGCACTCACCGGGCCAAAAGAAAGCCCGGAGGCATCATCAGAACAGCGTCACGAACAAGAAACCAATGCTGACTTCCTACGCAGAGTCCTCGAAAAGAAGGAAAGAGAAGCAGTAGAACAAGCTGCCAACATAAAACGAATGACGCTTCTCTTCCAAGACATGGTCGGAATGATGTTACAGCCGGATCCTCCAGCTGAAGACCTTTCGATCATTATTAAAGACGACAGAGGAGAGACATCGAACCCTCCTCCGGCTCTTTCAGCAGCCAAAGAGGAAACCATTTCCAAGGCCGCTCTGGATGACTACATTGCTCAGCAAATATGAGCTCACCAGGCGAATGAAGCGGCCGGCCAAGTCGTTAAAACTGGGTGACCGTATCCAGGCTGGTATGACCAAATAAGTTACCCGCCGGGATATACGATCCCTAAGTTCCATGTATATAAAGGGACGGGGAATCCACATCAGCATGTTGCTCAATTCAGGGCCTTATGCGGCAACACTGGAGGCGACGACAAACTGTTGATTCGCCAATTCGTCGGCAGCTTAGCGGAAACGGCCTTCGAATGGTATTCGGAGCTGCCTAACGACTCTGTCAAAACATTTGCGGAGATGGAGCTGCTGTTTACACAAAGATTTGCAAGCGCCAGCGAGCGCACCCCGATCACCGTATTGATCAACGCCAGGGTAAGGCCAAGCGAGACATGGGTTCAATACGCAATACGGTGGCAAAACTTATGGTCGAAGTGCGAACAACGCATCGAAGAAGCGCCTACGGTAGGTATGTTTGTGGGTACCCTCGACCCTCAAGCGACCATCTCGCAATTCATGATGTTCTTCAAGCCAACTAATTTCCAGGCCTTGATTGACAAGTTGGCCCAAAAGGACCAAATGGGTCATAGACCGTCTCCTCCAAAGTCGGATCCTCGGAATAAAAAGGGGAAAGGAAAAGCGACTTTCGTCGCCAATACTCAACAACAGCCGAGCAACTTAAAGCCGGTTGTTCGCCAAAACAATATGCGTCTACGCCCATCCCTCAAGGAAAGACTGGGACGTCCTTACTCGTTTTCCCAGGATAAAACGAGGAGACTGTTCGAGCTGGCAGTGCGCAACAGACTCATCAATCTGCCCGATCCAAAACGTCCGTTGCAGCCAAACGACGTCAACGATCCCAATTACTGCCCCTACCACCGAGTATTGGGTCATCCGATCGAAGACTGCTACGTCTTCAAAAACTGGATTGAGGACCAATACCAACAAGGCAAATTCGCATTATCCGAAAAATGGAAGGTGAACTCGCCTCGGCCACACACTCCCAAGAAGACGGATACACCGGGGGCATCATGCTCTTTCGTGGAAGAAGCTCCATGGGAGGTTGCTCTTTCAGCCAAGACGAAAAGAATGCTGAAGGATCTCCACACATGTCCGGCAATTAGGTGGAAAAACCCACTCGAACCCGAGATCATTGAAGGAATGTTAAAACCGCGTCCAACTCTAAAAATTGGTGGTGATATCCAAAGCACTCACACCTAGCCGTCAAAATCTTCGAAGAAGAAGAAGAAATCCAAGAAGCCCGTGAAGCTTGTGTTAGTGTTTATGCCCTAGAAGGCCATTACTGTATCATACTAGCTTGTATATTACTTAATGGAAGCTTGGGATATTCACATGTATATAACAGTCTTGCTAAACATGGTAGTATGCTACTTGGTTTTTCTATTTTAATATGTGAGTGTACGTATTGATAGAGCTCTTAGGATCTTGCTTGACTACCAGCGTTGTGATGGCAGTCACACTAGTGGGGGCTGGGTAGTCTACAAGCACATCCTTATTCAGGTCCCTAGTCGTTGGATTATCGAGACAGAGCATCGATACTCCGGAGTAGACTAGTGTGTACGCTTCTCATCCCAGTTGGGGAGATGGTCTGTCCCACAGCCGTCAGTACGTCGTACTGGAGATAGTATACAGGTGCTCGTTAGGTTACGGGTACACCGGACAGGACTCACAGGGAACTGTTGGTTGGTTTTATACCAGTCGTCAGTGAACAGTTCCCAGGTGACATGAGTACAGCATAGTCCGCAGACTTGACACTGCTAATTCGCCTCGAGTGTGTCCCACTGTTCTTAGATTGCTACCCTACCACGGTTCAAAGGAGTCGTGCAAACAGGTAGTAGTTGGGTGCAGTCCCGAGCACTTGGAGGCAGTGGCGGTTAGACAGGATTCGTCCCTTCCGGTATTGGGAGTAGATATCGCGCTGTGTCAGAGAGCCATTACGCAAAGTCCCTGGCCAGGGCAAGCGAGATTTGCTGGTAGGTTCCAGTAGTTTCTTAGGGTGTAATGGGCTTCCCTCCGACACGACTTATACCGCTATTAGGGGACTGACGCTTGCCGCCCCCTAGGCCGGATATGCGATAGTCCTGGACGAACGGAATGGACTGTATGGAGATTGTCACATCAGACTCAGTAGGAGTTCGGATGGGTTTCCTCATCGGCCTTCTTATCGACAACTACCTGGGGACCGTTACGTACAGCTAGTGCCGCTTGCGGTCTGTGGTTAAACCCACTGCCAGCGTAGTAGTCGAGTCTCTAGAGTCCCACACAGAGAGTTTCCTATTCCAGGCGAAACGATATAGAGGTCGTATGGTTTTACGACAAGGGTTCGGACGCATACGTGCGTTTACGCGCGTACGACTTTCGGACAGTTTTTACCAGTCGGCTTTGGTTTAAGCCAGTTACTGGTATCCGGTTATTGGATTTTTACAGTCTAAAGTTTTTCCGTATTTTTACGGATTGGAGGGGCGTTCTCGTAATTGTGCGAGAAGTTTCTAGAAGATGGTGACTAAGGAGGTTTAGGTGGCATATACTTTGGATAAGATTTGTGAGTCATGAGAGTGATTCATCATTGTCATTATTGCACCATAAATGATTAATGACTCATGCTAATGAATCACCACTTAACATTTATGAAGCATGCTTATTCATCACATTTATTCATTTATTCTTTAATGAGAATGCTTCATAATATGTTATGATACTCACAATCTCATCTCATAATTTACTCTCACATTCTCTCTCCTCAAGCTCTCATCTTCAAACCCTAATCCTTACACCTCATGTGTTGAGATCAAAGGATTAGAAAGACTAATCAATCCATAACCATCACTCTATTTCATTCTATCTTCTTTGATTAGCAATCCAAGAAGATTAGTTACCTCAAGTTAGAGGTTTAGTTTGGAGTTTTGCTCTCGGGTGGATCGTCTACTACCTAGAGAAGGCCGAGGAGAACAAGGAGATCGTAAAGACGAAGGACTGGTTTCATTAGGTATAATCCCTAAACACAATAGTTATGAAACTCTTTGTGTACGGTTATTTATAGTTTAGCTTCGATTCAAGCGGTTAGTCGATATTCGTTCACTAAACAAGTTCGTTTTTGAAAATTCCGCCTCCCCACAAGTATTGGGGTGTAGTACATCGACTTACAGTGGTATCAGAGCCTCGCTAAACAATAAATAACTTAATTGCAAATTTGTACGAATTTCGAACGGAAAAACGAAACCGGAAAACCCTAATCTGTCAAGTTTCTGTCGAAATTTAAATGAAGTCCAAAAATTTTTCAGGTTCGTTCAGAAAGCTTGAAAAGACATTATAAGAACACCCAAGAAAACTGGGCCCCTGAATCGCCTAACGCGCCGTGGAACCGCGGCCTCACCCTACTGAGTCGCCGCGGTTCCGCCGCCGAGTTGGCGATTCAGGAACCCAATTTTCTTCTGTTGCTTCTGTGTGATATTTGGGATTTTCTGGAATATTTTAATTTTGCTCAGGTTTCAGTTTAACAGAGCAGTTTTTGGAGCAATATTAAAGATGTTTAATCGATCGAAATTGTACAGTATTTGCATATTGGATTATATCTGTGATTGTTTAATGTGTTCGTAAACCTCCCCTAACTGCTAGTATGTCGGTTGGCAGGGGCTTGCACATTTCTGAAATGGTTATATCTGTTTGTGCATATAAACTGTATTGGACTGTTGTGGTGTATAGCCGGGGTTTAGCAATGGGTTATTATTTAATTCATTTGTTGTAAATGTAATTTGTTGTAATATTATTTTGCGGGGCACATCCAGGTTGCGGTTGTAGCCACCATTGTATTATTTCATTTTACTGTTTTTGCTCCTAGGACAGATCCAAGGTGGGGTACACAAACTGCCGGGCGGGTAGTTTGCCGTACCCGTAGGGATCTTGGGTGGGGTAATGGCTATTCATCACAACTGTGTAATCTGTCTTTTCTTGCAGGCTCGAAAGAAATACAGATTGCTTGCAAATCCAATAAAGTTTATCTGTGTTCTGGAATGTATATCATTGCGTCAGACGAATGTAAAATATCTATATATATTGTAGCTATTTAGACGTCACTTATGTTTTACACCCGCGCTAGCCCAGCCCCCGCTCTGTCGTTAGTTAAGTAACCTAACGGGTGATGACGGGACCCCGTGGTGAATGCGGATGGCATAAGAGGACGTTGTATTTTCGTTGTTTTCTGCAATGATAGGTTAATGATGGGACGCATTATCTATAATGCAAAGAAAAATAAACCAAAGTTTTAATCGTTGGAACAATTTAAAAGAAACCACTCGGTTAATTTTAAAAACAGATATTTTTAAATGCGGAGCTTTAACCACTCCTTTTAAAAGCTATCAGGTTCCTTCGGTTATATCAAGTTCACTACGTTCACGGTTTCGCCAAAACCATTCGTAGCCCTCCGTCATTTCATCTGGGTATTCAGTAGTATTCAAGCTATGTATTTTGACCTAACGCCAAGGCATAGTGTTTGGTAGCTGCTGGATATTCATTTGTTGCATAGATAGATGAGTTAGTTTGGGACAGTCGTATTATCATTTTGGCCGAACGTCAAGAATATATACGGATGGGTTCAAATTGACAAGATAATGATGGGTAGAACTTGACATGTGACTTATGACATTTTGACCTAACGCCAAGGTCATAAGAGCATGGGGCAAAAACTTATATCGGGAATTTCTAAAGAAACTGAAATTTGCAAAGAGATGCATACCATTTTGAGTTTGATGAATGTTGGTAGCATTCATACAACATTATCAGACGATGATATTTGGATCCCGATCCTACTGTGAGTATATGCTACTTATCAGGATATTCGTCACTTAACGATCAATGCTATAAACCTAGTAGGTGTCCAGAAAAGTGTCAGCGGGGTTACGCCCCCAGAGAAAAGAGGTTATTTAATTAAGGAACTTCGCGAAAGCGTTGGAAAACCTCCCTCGAAGTACCGACACCAGCCTGGCTAAACGGTTAAGCAAGTATTGTACGGTGAGAATAGTCTTGGCTAATTCTTCTTTTATGGTTTGAGGAAGGATTCGAGAAACAGTGGGAGCCATCCAGTTTAGATAAACTAAAAACCACTCTAAACTTGCAAGAGCATCATGCTAAAGAGTTTTCTTATCTCTCTCCTAATTGCAGCGACCCTGAAAATGACTGGACTTAAGTTACTTTTAGAGAAAAATATACTGACAGGGCCAAACTATAAAGATTGGCTGCGGAATGTCAAAATGGCTTTGACCTATGACAAACTGGGGTACGTCCTCACCGCTACGGCACCTGTTGTCCCTGGTCCCAAATCCAGTAATGCGGATAAGGAAATCCGCAAAACCTGGGATTTAGATTGCGCGAAAGCCAAGTGCATCGTGCTTGCCTCGATGAACAATGAACATCAGAGGAGGCACGAGGATATGGACCTTGATGGCATATTTCTCCATACAAAGGAACTTTATGGAGAGCAATCTCGTATAGCAAGATACGAGACCTCTAAGAACTTGTTTCGAGCGAGGTTGGCTGTCGGGTCATCGGTAGGAGAACATGTCCTAAAGATGATCGGCTATATAGAAGAGCTCGCAGACCTTGGGACGACTTTGGATAATGAGCTCTATACAGACCTTATTCTCCAGTCCCTTTCTCACACCTATGCCCAGTTTATCCTGAACTTCAACCTTCAAAGAAAAGAAGTTGAACTTCCGGAACTCCTGAACATGTTAAGGAGTGCAGAGGGCACCTTGAAGAATTCAAGGGAAACACCCGCTATGTTTGTTGGCGGTACATCTTCTTCCGGGTCCAAGGCTAAGGCCAAAGGAAGGAAGAAGAAGGCCGCACCCAGACCTAGAGGAGGTGTTAGTAAGGTGGGAGGGAAGGGAAAGAAAAAGTTTGCGGTACCGGTAGTTGGCCAGGATGAATGCTTCCATTGTCACAGGAAAGGGCACTGGAAGAAGGATTGCAAGGCGTGGAACGCCAAGAACCAGGAACCGAAGCAAGCTGTGGCTTCGACTTCAGGTGTGTTTGTAATTGAGAATTGTCTGTCGATCAACTCTACTTCCTGGGTATTGGATACCGGATCAGGATCTCATATTTGCAATTCATTGCAGGCACTGAGAAACCGTAGAGTGCTGAAGGAAGGTGATATGACCCTAAAGGTTGCTAACGGAGCTAGCGTGGGAGCTGCGTCCGTCGGGGATTATCACCTAGGATTGACGAGTGGACACATTTTGGTTTTACATAACTGTTATTTTGTACCGAGCTTAACGTGTAATATCATATCAGTTTCCTTGTTATCAAAGAAAGGTTATGATTTCACGTTTGTAAGAGATGTTGTCAACATCCACCTTAATCATGGTTTGATTGGGTCAGGTACATTAAATAACGGCATATATGTTTTAAACCAACTCCAAATTTTCAATGTCCAGAACACACTAAAAAGAAAGTCTCCAGATTTAAATAAAGCTTTCTTATGGCATTGTAGACCGGGTCACATCAATGAGAGAAGGTTGACTAAGTTGCATAGAGAAGGATATTTGGACTCGTTCGAATATCAATCTTATGACACTTGTCAATCTTGTCTCAAAGGAAAGATGACAAAGACTCCATTCACTGGACAAGGAGTAAGAGCGAGCGAGCTCTTAGGACTCATACACAGCGATGTATGTGGTCCAATGTCTACACATGCGAGAGGTGGTTTTTCCTATTTCATTACTTTCACGGATGATTACTCAAGATACGGATTCATTTATCTGATGAAACATAAATCCGAGGCTTTTGAGAAATTCCAAGAGTATAAGAATGAAGTAGAAAACCAGACCGGCAAAAGTATCAAGACACTTAGATCTGATCGAGGTGGTGAATACTTGAGTGCCGAGTTCCTAGGTTACCTAAAAGAGAAAGGAATTCTCTCTCAGCTTACTCCTCCGTACACTCCACAGCATAACGGTGTATCGGAGAGACGGAATCGAACCCTATTGGATATGGTACGATCCATGATGAGTAATGCTGAGTTACCGCGATCTTTCTGGGGTCATGCGCTAGAATCAGCGGCATATCTTTTGAACATGGTACCTACCAAGACTGTGCCTACCACTCCATATCAGATGTGGAGCGGGAAGAAACCCCATCTACAGTATATAAAGATTTGGGGATGTCCGGCTTTTGTTAAAAAGCAGCATGTGGACAAGCTCGAGGCACGATCAGTAAAGTGTAAGTTTGTGGGATATCCAAAGCACTCCAGGGGATATCTATTCTATTACGCAGAGGAACAAAAGGTATTTGTTTCTCGTAATGCCCATTTTCTAGAACATCAGTTTTTAGAAAAGGAATCAAGTGGGAGCGAAATAGAACTGGAAGAAATTCCAGAACCACAAACTGCTACTGAAAGTTTGGTAGAACCGGAAGTTCAAGAAGAACAGGACATTCCCTCACCCCTCCGCAGGAGTAGTAGTCCGTCTCATCCGCCTGAGAGATACTACGGTTTTCTCATAGACGGGGATAGAGAGGATTGCATCATAGAAGATGATGAACCTACTAGCTTCCAGCAGGCCATCCAGAGCGGCGACTCGGTACGATGGCTAGATGCAATGCGAAGCGAAATGGAGTCCATGTACACCAACAAAGTATGGACTTTGGACTTTGGGGTAAAACCCATAGGATGCAAATGGATCTTCAAGAAAAAGATTGGTGTAGATGGGCAGGTGGAAACCTATAAAGCTAGACTTGTTGCAAAGGGTTTTCGTCAAAGACCTGGTTTGGACTATGACGAAACTTTTTCTCCAGTGGCTATGCTCAAATCCATTCGTATCCTTCTTGCAATTGCTGCCTTCCATGATTATGAAATCTGGCAGATGGACGTAAAGACGGCTTTTCTGAATGGAAATTTAGAAGAGTGCGTCTATATGGATCAGCCAGAGGGTTTCAATCAGAGTGGGAGCAGCGGGAAAGTATGCAAGTTGCTTAAGTCCATTTATGGACTAAAGCAGGCATCGCGGAGTTGGAACATCTGTTTTGATGAGACAGTCAAAGAATATGACTTTATCAAAAATCCAGATGAACCGTGCATATATAGTAAAGTTGTAGCCAGAAGTGTCGTATTCCTCGTCTTGTACATGGATGACATTCTATTGATAGGAAATGACATTCCTATGCTACAATCTGTCAAAAGATTCTTGTCACACAGGTTCTCCATGAAAGACCTGGGTGATGCCTCTTACATTCTGGGGATCCGGATCTATCGTGATAGATCCAAGAGGATGTTGGGACTTTCGCAGTCCAGGTATATCGACACTGTACTGAAAAGATTCAGTATGGAAGATTCTAAGCGCGGTAATCTACCGGCTTGTCACGGAATCACCCTCTCCAAAGAGATGTCTCCCAAGACTGATTTGGAAAGGGAACGCATGTCTATTATACCCTACGCTTCTGCGGTAGGCTCTATAATGTATGCGATGTTTTGTACCAGACCAGATGTAGCTTACGCACTGAGTGTGGTGAGCCGGCATCAGTCAGACCCAGGGGAGAAACACTGGATAGCAGTAAAGAACATTCTCAAGTACCTGAGGAGGACTAAGGAGATGTTCTTGGTTTACGGCGGAAAAGACCTCAGGTTGGAGGCCTTTGCTGATTCCGGCTTCCAGAGTGATAAGGACGATTCCAAGTCCATGTCGGGTTATGTCTTTACCCTCAATGGAGGGGCGGTGTGCTGGAAGAGCTCCAAGCAGGACACCGTTGCTGACTCGACGATGGAAGCGGAGTATATAGCTGCTTGCGATGCCGCAAAAGAAGCAGTCTGGATGAAGAAGTTCCTAACAGAACTTCAGGTGGTTCCTACCATAGTTGATCCAATACCTCTGTATTGCGACAACAACGGAGCTATAGCTTTAGCGAAGGAACCAAGGTCCCATCAGAAGTCCAGACACATCTTGAGGCGGTATCACCTGATCAGAGAGATCATTGATCGTCAGGAGATCGAGGTTCGGAGAGTTGCTTCAGAAGAGAACATTGCTGATCCATTCACAAAGGCCCTACCTCAGACGCAGTTCGAGAGGCTACTCGAGATCATTGGTCTTCGATATGCCAGTACATGGCCCTAGTGCAAGTGGGAGATTGTAAGTGTTTATGCCCTAGAAGGCCATTACTGTATCATACTAGCTTGTATATTACTTAATGGAAGCTTGGGATATTCACATGTATATAACAGTCTTGCTAAACATGGTAGTATGCTACTTGGTTTTTCTATCTTAATATGTGAGTGTACGTATTGATAGAGCTCTTAGGATCTTGCTTGACTACCAGCGTTGTGATGGCAGTCACACTAGTAGGGGCTGGGTAGTCTACAAGCACATCCTTATTCAGGTCCCTAGTCGTTGGATTATCGAGACAGAGCATCGATACTCCGGAGTAGACTAGTGTGTACGCTTCTCATCCCAGTTGGGGAGATGGTCTGTCCCACAGCCGTCAGTACGTCGTACTGGAGATAGTATACAGGTGCTCGTTAGGTTACGGGTACACCGGACAGGACTCACAGGGAACTGTTGGTTGGTTTTATACCAGTCGTCAGTGAACAGTTCCCAGGTGACATGAGTACAGCATAATCCGCAGACTTGACACTGCTACTTCGCCTCGAGTATGTCCCACTGTTCTTAGATTGCTACCCTACCACGGTTCAAAAGAGTCGTGAAAACAGGTAGCAGTTGGGTGCAGTCCCGAGCACTTGGAGGCAGTGGCAGTTAGACAGGATTCGTCCCTCCCGGTATTGGGAGTAGATATCGCGCTGTGTCAGAGAGCCATTACGCAAAGTCCCTGGCCAGGGCAAGCGAGATTTGCTGGTAGGTTCCAGTAGTTTCTCAGGGTGTAATGGGCTTCCCTCCGACACGACTTATACCGCTATTAGGGGACTGACGCTTGCCGCCCCCTAGGCCGGATATGCGATAGTCCTGGACGAACGGACCGGACTGTATGGAGATTGTCACATCAGACTCAGTAGGAGTTCGGATGGGTTTCCTCATCGGCCTTCTTATCGACAACTACCTGGGGACCGTTACGTACAGCTAGTGCCGCTTGCGGTCTGTGGTTAAACCCACTGCCAGCGTAGTAGTCGAGTCTCTATAGTCCCACACAGAGAGTTTCCTATTCCAGGCGAAACGATATAGAGGTCGTATGGTTTTACGACAAGGGTTCGGACGCATACGTGCGTTTACGCACGTACGACTTTCGGACAGTTTTTACCAGTCGGCTTTGGTTTAAGCCAGTTACTGGTATTCGGTTATTGGATTTTTACAGTCTAAAGTTTTTCCGTATTTTTACGGATTGGAGGGGCGTTCTCGTAATTGTGCGAGAAGTTTTTAGAAGATGGTGACTAAGGAGGTTTAGGTGGCATATACTTTGGATAAGATTTGTGAGTCATGAGAGTGATTCATCATTGTCATTATTGCACCATAAATGATTAATGACTCATGCTAATGAATCACCACTTAACATTTATGAAGCATGCTTATTCATCACATTTATTCATTTATTCTTTAATGAGAATGCTTCATAATATGTTATGATACTCACAATCTCATCTCATAATTTACTCTCACATTCTCTCTCCTCAAGCTCTCATCTTCAAACCCTAATCCTTACACCTCATGTGTTGAGATCAAAGGATTAGAAAGACTAATCAATCCATAACCATCACTCTATTTCATTCTATCTTCTTTGATTAGCAATCCAAGAAGATTAGTTACCTCAAGTTAGAGGTTTAGTTTGGAGTTTTGCTCTCGGGTGGATCGTCTACTACCTAGAAAAGGCCGAGGAGAACAAGGAGATCGTAAAGACGAATGACTGGTTTCATTAGGTATAATCCCTAAACACAATAGTTATGAAACTCTTTGTGTACGGTTATTTATAGTTTAGCTTCGATTCAAGCGGTTAGTCGATGTTCGTTCACTAAACAAGTTCGTTTTTGAAAATTTCGCCTCCCCACAAGTATTGGGGTGTAGTACATCGACTTACAGCTTGGTGACAAGCGCACGGACCTGCAAAAGCAGATTGACGCGTTGGAAGAGTATAACCAGAAGGTGCGGACTCCAGTCACACTCCAAGAGTTTCTCAGCCACGTCCTTGAGGACGGAGATGATGGAGAAGACTCGTCGAGGGAATCTGAAGATTACATAGCAAGCTGCCATGTGATCTCTCACTCGTCGATAGACAATGAGGAAGCTCCTCGCACCGAGAAAATGGGGCCAAATCCAAAGCCAAAAACCTTGGAACCGTCTGACGAGATGATCGACTTGCTACTGAACGAAGCCCGTCAGAAAAGCAAAGCCTATCGAGAACGTGAACTGGCTATATTCGAAAAAGCCAAGCGCCGATGACTGGAGGAAAAGGTCGAGACACCCCAACTGGAGCAAAGCATCCCTATCGCCAGCAAAAGCAAGCTTAAAGTAAGGAAACGATTCGCTAGGGCCCTGGCAATAGGAATGAAGTTGCCCTCTCTCAAAGGAGATTCTCCTGGCAATATACGTCTTGATGAAGCGGACATACATCCTAACTTCTGCCTATACCATCAGAAGATTGCACACCCTACCGAGGACTGCATAGCCTTTAAAAACTGGTGGCAGGGATATGTTGCCCATCGACGACACGTTCAACGAGTGAAGCGCAAGGCTCATCGAGAGCAGAAAAGCACGACAGATGGGTACGAATGAGCTACTGGCAACCGTCACATTGCCGACACCAAGCGATCGCAAGTTATCACCTTTGGAAGCGACTATGACGAAGAAATCGCCCTCAGCCCTCTCTTCAAGGAATCCACCTCCGACACAAAACATGCGAAGATTTGCGGCAAAATCTAGCTGCGTAATCGTACGTCGACTTATGACCGAAACGTCGTTAAACTACTACTATCCCACGCCATCCTCAGGCTAACGGGCAAAAAAAAGGGTACGTCCACAAGCAAGATGGGAACAGATGAAAACCCGAAAGGGCTCCGTGAGTAAAAACAGCAGGACTACCGACGAGCTTTGTGAAAATCCGAAAGGGCGCAATCTCGTTAAAGGACACTTGCAAGGTCCTCTCGACCCTGTAAGGAGAAATTACCTGCGTGAGATCCTTACGACTCACAAGGGAGCAATACACTTAGGGATCCTCACGATTCCTAGGGAGAAATTACACTTACGAGATCCTCACGACTCGTAAGGAGAATTCCCCTTTGAGACCCTCACGGCTCACAGGGTTCAAAAGTCTTAAGCTACAGGGATCTGAACCTGTTCTTAAGCGGCCAACACAACCTCAAATGCTGCCCTACAAGCGGATCGACGATGGCCCTTGTATACAATCCACGGGCGTGAATAAACATTTCCCTAACAAGGTCCCATCCGTGACTAGGGATATGTCTACACGGTGAACAACCCTTGTAAGTCCTCTCGACTTATAAGGAGAAAACACTCTTGTAAGATCCTTACGACTTATAAGAGAACATACACTTAGGAATCCTCACGATTCTTAAGGACAAAATGCACCTACGAGATCCTCACGACTCGCAGGGAGAAATACCTTTATGAGACCTTACGGCTCATGAAGTCAAAACCCTTAGTCGACAGGATCTTAACCCTGTTCGCTAAGCCACCTTTGTTCGATATCGACAGAGGCAAATGATGATTCGCTCCTGGCAATATTCCAGTTGTAGCGGTGCTGATGCCGAAATCAGTGTCTAATTCCAGGCCTGCAGTGAAAAGCCAACAAGCCACACATGCATACGAAATAGCCGAAATGATGGGGCAACTTGCAACAAAATCAGCGAGTAAAAAAATGTATGCATGGAAAATAGCCGAAATGATTGGGCAACTCGCAATAAAAAGCAGCGAGTAAAAATAAAATAAATAGCCGAAATGATTGGGCAACTCGCAATAAAAAGCAGCGAGTAAAAATAAAATAAATAGCCGAAATGATTGGGCACCGCGAAAAATAACCGAAATGATCGGGCAATCGCGACCTTCGCGATGTAAAAGCTGAAATGATAGAGTATCGCGGAAAGAAATAATAATAATAATAATAATAATAATAATAATAAAAATGAAATTTATGCCCCATAGGTGATATCACATCGATCCCTATATACAATCCAGGGACGCAAACGAAGAGAGAACCATATCATCCCACCAAGCTCCATCAGAAAGAGAGCCAAGTCTCAACGGTCACATCTGCATCCCAGAAGACCAACGATAGTGTTCCTCCTTATGCCAGCAAGGCAAGGAAGCGACACAACGAAACGGAGCCACGACATAGTCCCTAGTTCCAAATCTCGACGGTTCATAGATAACCTAGAGACAATCTTGACATTAGTCGCAATATTGCAGACGCAATGTCAACAACGGCGTTCCTTCGCGGTCCAGCAGGATGCAGATGCAACGTCAACGAAAGACCTCACGGTCAAAACAACGGAGCCATGGCAAAATCCCTAGTTCCAAGTCTCGAGGGCCACATCTACAGCCTGTAGGTCAACAACGGCGTTCCTTCGCAGTCCAGCAGGATGCAGATGCAACGTCAACGAAAGACCTCACGGTCAAAACGACGGAGCCATGGCAAAATCCCTAGTTCCAAGTCTCGACGGCCACATCTACAGCCTGGAGGTCAACAACGGCGTTCCTTCGCAGTCCAGCAGGATGCAGATGCAACGTCAACGAAAGACCTCACGGTCAAAACAACGGAGCCATAGCAAAATCCCTAGTTCCAAGTCTCGACGGCCACATCTACAGCCTGGAGGCCCACAACGGCGTTCCTTCGCAGTCCAGCAGGATGCAGATGCAATGCCAATGAAAGACCTCACGGTCAAAACAACGGAGCCACGACAAAATCCCTAGTTCCAAGCCTCGACGGTTCACTAATAACCTAGAGACAACCGCGACATTTGTCTCGATACAGCAGACGCAATTCCAGAAAACGAAGCAAAGGCAAAATTCCTAGCTTCAAAGTCTTGACGGCAACTCATATAAAACCTGAAAGACTATCGAAGATCATCCCACACCAGCGCGGAGTGGTCACCACCTCGACGTTCGCCTCGATACAACAGACGAGGTGTCACTACAGCGTCCTTCCTCCAACAGGATTCGGACACACCAAAGCAAACGAAGCGAAGGCTAAATTCCTAGCTTCAGGGTCTTGACGGTAACTCATATAAAACCCGAAAGACCACCAGAGATCACCCCACACCAGCACGGAGTGGTCACCACCTCGACGTTCGTCTCGATACAGCAGACGAAATGTCACCACATCGTTCTTCCTCCAGCAGGATTCAGACGCGACAATCAAACAACGGAGCCACGGTAAAATCCCTAGTTCCAAACCTCGACGGTTCACCAACAACCTAGAGACAACCACGGCATTCGTCTCGATACAGCAGACGCAATGCCAACAAACGAAGCGAAGGCCAAATTCCTAGTTTCAGGGTCTTAACGACAACTCATATAAAACCTGAAAGACTATCGGAGATCATCCCACGCCAGCGCGGAGTGGTTATGACTCATCGGGGCTCTCCAAAATAAGCATAACCTCAAGTAAAAAACGGCATGGCAAAATTCCTAACGCTTGCTCTTCTGACGGTCAAACTGCCTAGGAGGATTGCTTCAAGACGTCTTGTCCAGCCCCCGAAGGGATCAGAGACACGACAGTCGCAAGGCTACTCGAACAGCAAAATTGCTTATCAAGGAATACATCAGCCAACGCGACGGTACGACGGACAAAACCCTAGTACCACAGACCCTAACGGACCTCTGTTGTAAAGAGCAGAGGTTAACTGCGACGTTAGGATATTCTTGCGAGAAATGCTCGATTCGTCTCGACTCGCGAGGAAATTAGTGTCTTTGCGAGGACTTCTTGATTCGTCTCGACTCGTGAGGAAAAGCCTTAGGCAATGGGGATAAGAACCGGTTTCCTAAGCACTGGGGCCCTGCAAGTCGATCCAAAATGAACTCTTGCATACTATTCACGGGTCACACTCTCCAAAGTCGAATCTCGACAAGGAGGGAAACAACCGCTTACGGGTCCTCTCGACTCGTAAGAGGGAAAATTCTCTTATAAGATCCTTACGACTTATAAGGGAAAACACACTTAGGAATCCTCACGATTCCTAAGGAGAAAATACACCTACGGGATCCTCTCGACTCGTAGGGAGAAAAGTCTTCATGAGACCTTCACGGCTCATGAAGTTGAAAAGTCTTAGGTAGCAGATCTGAACCTGCTTCCTAAGCCATAAATACTCCTCGAAGAAGCCAAAACAAGATGCTTACCATATCATCTGCCGGCTATGTTTACTAAGGTGACATGCTGATAACAAAAGAAAGAAGAAAGCAGAGAGATGACACAAGACATTGCAAAGAAAGAAATGTATCTTTTATTCATGAATTCAACTTGGTACAAAATACATCATATGAATAAATAAAAGAATGAATACATTTTATTCAAAATTACAAATGGTACAAAAAATTAATGAGAGGGAAGCGCTTTCAATAATCCGACCAGCCGCTCGCGCACTTCCCTCAGCCCCTCTTCTTGATCAGCCGCCGCGGTCAGCTCCGTTTCGATTCGAGTCCTTTGCTGCAAGCATGATGAAATCTTCTCATCGATTTCCCGTTGAGCAGCTTCGTGACTCTGCATAATCCACTCGATGGAGTCGGGCTTCTGTCTCAATACAAGCCCGTCCGAAATACACTGCCGCAAGGTGTCGAAGACGGCTCTCAGTTGCGCGGCGTTCGCTTCAGCCGGCGCACGCAATTGAACAGACTCAGCGGAAGCCTCCTCGCGTTCCTTCCGCCTCAAGGTCGCTTCTTGTTCAAAATGGCGGAGGAAGGACACACTCTGCTCGACCCATGCGGCCCGCTGGGAGTTCAAAGCCTGAATCTCAGGGGCAGGACGCATAAGCTCAAGCTCGTGCAGGCATGCCTCAATCTTCCGGTAGTGGTTAACCCAAGATTCGACGACGCCTTCGTTATGGAAGTTTACAAGCATCGCCAGCATTAGGTTAACCTCCGCGGCAAAATCCGCGGCAGATGTAGGAGTCTCCACGTTGAGCTACTCAATATAGTCGCTCACCATGCGCGGACTATTCGCGGCGCCTTTCGAGGATAGACGTCGGGAAAAAGGTCCGGCCGGCATTATGACGCGAGACTCGAACGGGATTGGAGTCGATGTGACCGCTGCAGAACAAATCCCAATCAGATGACGGCTTAAGAAATAAAGAAAATACACGAAAAATAGAGTCTACTATACCGGCTGCAACAGGTGGCGAGGCCGGGAGTACCAGTGGCGTAACTGTTATCTCATCTCCTCCTTCAATTTGTAGTACTGCAATCAAAACAAAGAAGAACCAGAAATGATTTGACTACCGGTAAAAGAAGAAACGTTAACTGAAGGCTGTACTCACCAGCGCCACTAGATAAAGCAATCTCCGACGGGAAAGAGAAGTGCGGGTTCAGTACCTGATACAAATGATCAAGAAGAACTCCTGCGAGATCACGATGTTACATGGTCAGTACACGAAATATGCTTTCCCTGATTTAAATTTATCACAAACCCATACCTTCTAGCATTTGAGAAGATATAAGAGAAGATGGAGGGGCGGTCACCGTCAAAGCGGTAACTGATGGCGCTTCCTCGGGTGGCACAACCTCAACGCCCATTGCAGCTGCATGCAAAACAAAGTACTGTCAGAAAAGGTAGAAAAGGGATTGCAGAATAGAATAGAAAGCAATAACCTGAAATTTACCTGGTAAGTCATCGGTCGAGACCACGACAAGGGCATCACTGGATGCAGCGATTGTCTCACCCTCCTCTGTGTTCCTGAGCACATCATCAGGGATGTCGGCTGGTATAATAACGTCGGATGGAGAAGCTGTGACCATCGCTACACGCTCCAATGAAACGACAGTGGCTTCGACCACCTGTCCCACAGTCACCGGGCCGTTCCCAGAAAGATCTATTGGATCCGTAGCTAATGAAGATGCCTCCTCCGGAGGAGCAATCACCTGGAGAGCAGGAATCACCAAAGGAAGCTCCGTCGCAGGAACAACAATGGCGTCAACCCCCTCCATATTGATTAGTGCCTCATCGGGGTTATCTGTGAAGTCCATAGTCAGGGCGCAACTTGGGCTCAGCTTCTCTGCCATCGCCGAAGTCCCTGCAAAGTTTGTATGAGGATAAGGATATACACACACACACACACACACACAAGCAGTACAAAAATTTTACAAAGAGACACATGAACATACCGATGCGCAAGGAAGTTTCTAGTATGGCTTATTCAAGCTGACGCTCCTTCCTGAGGAGGTACGCTCGCCGAGCTTCGAGAGTAGACTCATGGCCACCGGACCACAATGAAAGTGCATCCTCGGCGTCGGCTGAGATGGCCTGCTTAAGAGCCCTTTCGCCCCATTCTTCCAGAGGGCCTATGAATAATCGCCGTATCCACGGAGGGTCTTCATAAAATATGACGGCGGGGTAAGGCCTTTTCGGATCCTCACATTCTCAGATTCGTCTTGTGAGTGTCTTATAGCCTCAGCCAATTGTGCGGCTTCCTCGGCAGATGAACCAGGAAAAAGAAGACCGTCTTCCGGTGGATTAGTAACGGTCTTCTTCCCCCGCTTTGATCTAGAGCTAGTGATTGCAGAAGATCGCTTCTTCCCCCTGGCCGTATGGTTTTTGGGCTGCTTCTCGGTTTTGTCAGGGAGAAGAGACTTCTTCAGGACCTTCGCCAAGGAGATATTATCTCTAGGGCTAGGTTTTACCTCCGGAACCGTTACGGTATCCATCATCGGTTGTTCAAGCGAAGCCTCTGTTGGTAATGAGGTGCGAAGCCTTTCCTCCTCTTCAAAGGTTTTAACCGAAGCAGCAATGGCCTCTTCTGTAGAGGCACCTGTTAAAACAGGAGGCGTCAGTCAAAGTATGATAAAAAAAAGAGAGAAGAGTGAAATAAACATCGGAGAGATAAGGATAAAGTATACCTGACTGCGCAAGGGTGACCAATTCCTTTTCGAGGGCGGCCGATTGTTTGGAAGCTTCAATGGCAACCTCCAAATCGGTTTCATCAAGCATCCTGAATAAACCCTCATTGGTCCCATATTCGCTCAAGCCTTCGCTAGATGGAGCAGGGGGCGTCGAGTCTAATATGGTCTCCAAAGAAAGTACTTGCTTCTTTTTCTTCTGAGAAGGGCGCCGGTGGCCGACGATACGAGTTTGCGTTTGGTAGACGCCTTTGGACGACGAGTCCCAACTTCTTTTCCTACGTCCGACTCGGGAGACGCGGCAGCCACTTCTTTTTCAGGCACGCTGGATGGGGGCAACCCATGCGTAGGGCTTAGCACGTGTGGAGGCTCAACTACAGTGACCTCTCTCAAGGGAGGATGAACAATGTTCCGTCACTTCAGAGGAACATTTCGATCACCAGCCGGCACTGCACCCCTGCGATCGAGCAACAATCGTTTCTCCTCCCTGATGACGGCTCCTATTGAATGCTGATACCACGCCACGTATGCATTAAGGGCCGTTGGGACGCAGCTCGGCTCGCTGATGAAGAAGTTGGACCCTGTGTTCAAGCGCATGAAATGATGCAGCGCGCTCCGCATTCCCTCTTCGGTAGCAGCAGGTTCGACCAAAAAAGCCTCAAGTGGGATGCCCTGATTGTAACCTAATTGCTGGGCGAAGCGATGCGGGTTATACCTCATGAATAAAGCCGAGTCATTCATCTTGAATACAAGAAAGCCCGGTCGGATGGAGTACAGATGCAGAATCTCCCGAGCCTTCAAGACGGAGACCCCATCTTTAAATATGTCCTGCAAGGACAGCACCGTCTTCCCCGACTCCTGGACGGCAGTCAAAAATTTATCAGTAAAAGACATGCCAGCCCCAACCGTGCACGGGCGAAGAAGCAAGCCTCTAGCTTCCCGTTGCGTCGGAGTCACAATAGAGGCGCCGACCAGTAGCATGATCCGAGGGAACCTGCACCTGTCATAAAAACCCGGCCTCTTGTGGATGCCGAAGACGCCTGGCACGTGTAACTCGAGCCATGACGTGAAATAATGCATCGGGAAATTTACCGACTGCACCCCTGGCTCAGTGGTATCAGCTACCAAGCCGAGGCCGTGATACATATGGGCTAACCCAGCAATCCCCACAGCTACTGGTATCCCGGCAACCATTCGATGCGCAGGATAGAAGACGGACGACCTCATGCGGCGAGGGTGCATGGGAAGCGCGAACCAACTCAGCCACAATCCAAGGAACCCTAGAAAGAACGTTTCTTCATCAATCCCAGGAGCCGCCAGCTCTGTAAAAGGGATGACCGGGGTATCAGGTAGAAAGAAGCTTTTCTGATCTACCTCCGCCGCCGGCAGATTACCTAAACCCAAGCCAAGACTGGAAAATTTATCGACTTCTTCCTTCAACATTTCCGGGCGAAGAAAATCAGCAATAAAAGCCGTAAAATTAACTCCACGACCTTCGGATGCAAGAGAGAGGTTTTCATACATATTCAACACCTTTATCAAGCTCGGAAATTGGTGTTGAATAGCATTCTCGGGAGTAAGACCCATTACTATGGATTTGGTAGCGAAAACATACTCATCCGGAAGATCATAATGTTCCCCCCCCTAACGGGTAAACCTGAGACCTCTGCAAACTCCTCCAAAGAAATGGAGACTTCTCGATCTGACAGGAGGAAGGTATGGGTTGGAATGTTCCACTGTTCAAAAAATGCCCTGACCCACCATGTAGGGGGTGTGGAATATTGAAACAAAGAAGCATAAACGGCGGGATACAATCTGAGCTTCATCAACTGTGATCTCCTCGCCGATAAGATATACCGGGCCCACTGCAAATATCCGGCTGGGTGATGGGGAGTTAGTCCTACATTGTACGGCTGTCCCCAAGGACGCGACTCGCCTTGACATATGCGTCGCCCTAGGATGTCCAAAGCTACCGGCGGCTGTACGGGTATTGCGGCGATAGAAGGCCGAAGGAGACCTTCCGAAGTCCAGTTGACCTCCTCCACAGTGTAATTTATCGGAGGCGCGTCTGCATAAGCAATCGCTGAAATAGGCTCCGAGGGTGTCGCACAGGAAAAGCTCCGTCGGCCCATGATAATTTGGCCATACCATTTACCCCATAAATGAAGACTCTTGTGCTCCGGGTCATGGTCTTTTATCAACGCAAAAACCTCACGGTCAACAAGTGCTTCAGGGAACCCGCCTTCTGAGCGAATGAACGGGAAGGAAGTGTCGGAAGACATAATGCTTGCGCGAAAAAGAGTGAATTTTCAGCTGCCCATGCTATAAATTAAATTCTATTACAAAGTACTACAAGTCCGTACCACACTGTAATGCAGTTAAAAGGGACCAAAGGGGGACCCACAAAATCTAGATGATAGTTCATCATTAATAAAACAGCCTCATCATTGGATGAGGTTGTCTTTAAAAGAGGAAATCCTCAAGAGATTCTCATTAAATGAGAGAATTCCCTCGGGCAGAGGAGTAAAACTCCCATTGAGAGCAGCGTTCTTCACTAGACAGACATCTGTCAAAGTCTAATGATGAAGGAATAAAATTCCTCAAGAAGAGCCTCGCTCTGAGAAGATGATCCATCAAAAATAAAATTTCATTTTTTGATCTTCAAGATCCATGAACAAACTCTTAAGAGTTCTTCTCTATGATCTGAAAGGAGCAAAGCTCCATTAATGGATTAAAAAGTTATAAGTAAAATCCTTTCTAAGAGCAAAGCTCTGTTAATGAAACCCTAAATGGGTTTTCTTTAGATCAAAGATCTATGAAGAGCAAGGCTCTGTTAATGGGTAAAACCCTAATTTATTAAAAGTTCTTAACTTTACCTAAGTTTTGACAAAGTTTTACTCTTAAAAAAGTTTTAAACAGGAGAGCTATGCTCTGTGGGAGAATGAAATTCTCAGAAGTGAAAATTCTCAAAAAGAAGATGAAAATCATCTAAGAGACCAAAGGTCCTATTTATAGGCATTGAAACGCCTCTTCAACTTCTGAGTTGATCCAAGGGCGCAGATGTCGCCACCATTGCACTCACATGTGGGCCACGTGAGCGCAACGGTGGGGGGGCATTTGTTTCTCCCAATCAGAGTAAAGCTCTGTTTTAAAAATTCAAAAGTTAAAAGTTGAAGCAATGCTTCAGATCCAGCGCTAGGCGCGTTGCGCGCCACCTGTCAAACACGGATGCGCTAGCGCCAGATGCGCGCCACGTGTCAAACGTAGGTGCGCTAGCGCAAAGTGCGCTGCGCTATGAGCAGCGCACTACGTGCAAAGCACGGGTGCGCCAGCGCTGGAATTATGAAATTCCCCACCGTTAGATCAAAAGATCTAATAATAATGATAAATCATTGATTAATCAGAATTAAAATTCTGTTATGAAAAGATCTTACCAATCTTGTTAAAAATAAGAAGATTGCCTCTGTAAAACAGAAGCCCTAGGATTAAAGATCCAATAGTGAGGAAACATCCCCAAATCAATCAGAGAAAGATCTCTTCAACTGATTTAACAAATCAATTGGCCCTATATAAAGGCCCCAAGACTTCAAGTCTGATATAGAGAAACCCTCTGAAAACTTTGAGAAAACTCAAAGAGAAAGAAAGGCAAGCCTTTAGCAAAAGAAGATCGTTTCTTCAAGGTAAAGAATTAATTCTTGAACAACGGAGATGAAATCATCTCATTAAAAAAGAAGAACTATCTTCTTAAAAGATCATAGATCTGCAAAAGACCAAGGTCTTTGATAAAAAGAAAAAGATCTAATCATAAAAATAAAAGAAGTATTTACTTCATTCACAGATCCTTGATCTACAAAGGCAGAGTCCTTCTATAAACAAGAACTTTTGTTCTTGAATCTTGAGGCAAAGTCTCCTTTAAAAGAAGAACATAAATTTGTTCTCTGATTATAAATTTGATCAAATGCGCTTCGCGCTATTGGAAAGTTCCTTGCACTCATGAACTGCGCGTTTGCGCTCCTTGGACCAGCGCTCAGCCCCAAAACATGCCACGTGTCAACCGTAGACACCACTTGCGCTTTGCGCTCCTGAAACAGCGCACTGCGCTCATGGGCTGGCGCTCAGCGCCAAGCGCGCCACGTGTCACTCACTGGTGCGCCACTAAACTAGCGCAACGCGCTCGTAAATTGAAAGCGCAATGCGCTCATAAACTGGCGCTTAGCGCTAAGCGCGACACGTGTCCTTTTCGTGTGCACTACTTGGCAGAAGCGCAATGCGCTCTTTAATTGGCGCAAAGCGCCTGGCGCGCCACGTGGCGCACTGTCAGAACACACACTGTTCTGATGAATGCTATGCATTCAATACAAGACAAAAAATGTCAGGATCTAATGCTCAGCATTATTAAAAAGGCTAAGCCCAAATAAAGGCTCAATAGCCAGAACAACATAAATGTTAAACATTTATTGGACCTAGCCCAAGTTTGGCCATAAGTCCTCAACTCATATCAACTGAACCCATATGCTCATAAACCTTTTAACAGACATTAGTCCCAAATTGGACTATAGTTCTCCCAACCAAAATTGGTTCAAGGGTACATCTCTGAACTCATCTGATATTTGTCGTTGTAATCCTTCAACGTCTTCAGAGAGGTGACGGGCCCCGACAGCCATACATTCCACAGACTATGATGTCTTTAAACTGGACTGTGGGGTCCTTAAACCCATGGACTATGATATCCTTAAACTGGACCGTGGGGTCCTTAAACCCATGGACTACGATGTCCTTAAACTGGACCGTGGGGTCCTTAAACCAATGGACTACGATGTCCTTAACCTGGACTGTGGGGTCCTTAAACCCATGGACTATGATGTCCTTAACCTTGGACCACCATGTCCTTAAACTGGTAATCGACCGCAATGTCCCTAAACTAAACAATAGAGTTCAAATGCTCTTTTGTTGGATTTAAATGATCCTGTTAAGTTGATCTTGGTCTAAAATTAGACTAACGTGTCCTTAACAAACGTTGAGTCGATCTTAGTCTAAAATTAGACTAATGTATCCTTAACAAACGTTTAAGTTGATCTTAGTCTTAAATGAGACTAACGTATCCTTAAACCCAAACCAAAACCTAAATCTAAGAAAATACGGATTTGGACTAATCCATGCCCTACGGGCGACGGCATAAATTAGTCTCCGTATACAATCCACGGGCAACCAAAAACAAAACAAACACCCACGACACGAAGTGACCATCTGGAGAAGGAGAAAGTTGTTACCGCTATACGGTAGCGTAATTAACTGCAGGAGCTTGCGCCTGTAAGGAAGAGAGTCCCCACAATAAAAAAAAACCCTCAAACGAGGGGGAATCTGATGAAGTCTGCTACATCGGCCGCATCCGTTTAAACCTTCGATACATGGTGCCATAAATCAACTTGGCATCTTCGGAGAGGTGGACAGATAGCACCAAATAGCATCTGCCCCCAGATTCAGGCAAGACGTTTGTCTTCACGGTTTCCGGCGGTAAACAGGAGGCAGATGCTATTTGGTTTTATCTGTCCACCTCTCCGAAGATGCCAAGTTGATTTATGGCACCGTATATCGAAGGTGTAGACGGATGCGGCCGTTGTAGCAGACTTCGTCAGATTCCCCCTCATTGTGAGGGGTTTTTTATTGTGGGGACGCTCTTCCCTGCAGGCGCAAGCCCATGCAGTTAATTACTCTACCGCATCGCGGTAACCACTTTCTCCTTCTCCAGATGGTCACTTCACGTTGTGTGTGTTTATTTTATTTTTGGTTGCCCGTGGATTGTATACGGAGACTAATTTATATTGTCTCCCGTAGGGCGTGGATTAGTCCAAATACGTATTTTCTTAGATTTGGGTTTGGTTTGGTTTAAGGCTCGTTAATCTCCTTGAGATTTAGATCGACTTAAACGTTTGTTAAGGATACGTTAATCTAATTTTAGACTAAGATCTACTCAACGGGGTTTTGGGGTCATTTAGATCCAACGACAGAGTATTTGGGCTCTATCGTCTTAGTTTAGGGACGTTGCGGTCCATTGGGTTTAAGGACATCATAGCCCATGAGTTTAAGGACCTCATAGTCTATAAAGTTTAAGGACATCATGGTCCATAAGTTTAAGGAGCTCATAGTTCGTATGGTTTAAAGACATCATAGTCTGTGAAGTTTAAGGAGCTCATAGTTTGTATGGTTTAAAGACATCATAGTCTGTGAAGTTTAAGGACATCATAGTTCATATGGTTTGAAGACGTCATTGTCTGTGGAATTATGATTTAATTAATTTGGGGATGCGCCAAAAATTATTGGTTATTGGGACCCTCCACCTCTCTGAAAATGTTGAAAAATTACAACGACATATATCAGAGATGTGGAGAGATGAACCCTTGAACCAATGTCCCGATTTGAGGGAATGGGATGAACATCAGTTTAGATGCCATTTGTTGGGAGCTCATTAGCTATCTTTGGGACTGAGATCGGTTTTAGAGACCCTGAGTATGAGGGCTCAATTGATGGTCCTTGGAAGATTTGGTCTGAGTCAGGTTAATATTAGCCTTTCATAGTGTTCAACACTAGTATATATTCAGCGCTCACGTGCTCCCACATGAAGTGTTCGCAAGAGTGTTAAACACTAAAATTCAGAGGCGCTCACATGGGGTCACGTGAGATGCTTGAGACAGTGTTAAACTTCAAGAATTTGAGGCGCTGCTTCTTTGGGTTTATTCTTTTGTTCTTTTCTGAGCGCCAGGCGCTGTTGGGTCACGTAGGATCACGTGAGGCGCCCCCAAAAATGGAAACTACCTTTGATTTATTCCTTTTTTGCTTTGTAAGTGCTAAGCACTGCTATGGGGTCACGTGTGATCACGTGAGCCAATCTCGACTATTCTCTTTTGTTCATCAAAGGCGCTCACGTGGGAGCACGTGATCGGCTGTTATCACGTTCGGTGCCAATCCTTTTACGTGCATGGAGATCCTGAGTTTCGAGACTTTCAAGCCCACTGTTTTATAAGAATTGAATTCTTAAGACTTAGTTTTTTTCTCTTAGGTTTGGGATCTGTATGACAGAATCTCCCCGATGAGAATTAAATTCTCAACTTGTGAGGAGATCTGCTTCTGCAGATCCTTTACCATAAGGGAGAGCTAAATTCTCATATGAAGGGTTAAACCCTTATTTTATCAGAGGAATTAAATTCCTAGGAATCAAATTCCTATATACTTTTATGGGAGAATCAAATTCTCTGAACTTAGATTTCCCTCTAGGTTTTGAATCTGCATAGCAAAATCTCTCCGATGAGAATTAAATTCTCAACTTGTGGGCAGACCTGCTTCTGCAGATCTCAACCAGAGGAAGAACTAAGTTCTTATTAGAAGAGTTAAACTCTTATGGGGGTGAAATAAATGAGATATTCTCTGTGTTTTGTTCCTTCTCCTACCTCGGGTTTTTTCTTTGGTTTCTTTCTCTTCTAAGAACCTGAAAACTTCTCTCTTTTTCTTTTGTATTCTCAAAACTTGACCCTCCTCCTTTTTTGTTTCTTTGCTTTTATTTATAGGAGAAAGAAGGGAATCAATTTTGTTTAGAAAATCTCTCATTGAGAGATTTGATCAACCAAAATGATCATTTAGATCAATCGGTGAATTTTATTCACCGTTGGATTTTTAATTCAAGGGCTTCCTTTTTACAGAAGTTATTTCTTTTGTTGTTCTTAACAAGTTTAGGAAGATATTTCTTTGCATAGAATTTTCTGTAGATTGGTGATTTTTTAATCACCATTGGATCTTTAATCCAACGGCGCTCTGTTTTACAGAGCGTAATCTTTCTTGTTTAGAAAGGTCCAAGGAAATATTTTCCAAATAAGGCTTTTGGTTCCTTTTGATTAGAATTTACTTCTATTGGTTCAACAGGCATAGGAGTCTATCACGTGTAGCACGTGACCCCACCAAATTAAACCCACCAGAAGGTGTCACGTGCTATCACGTGAGCTTCTTTTTATCCAATTGTTCGCTTTATTCAGACGCTTATATACTTTGGCTATAGAGGTCACGTGTCTGCACGTGAGGCCCAGATTTAGCTTAATTTTGTTAAGCGCAGCGCCTATCACGTGTGGGCACGTGATGCTCCACTTGGGAGCTTTTCCCGTTGCTTTTTTGTATATTTTTTATTCAGTTTCCATAACGGAACACTTGCCAACAAATCAAGGGTCCTAGTCAAGTTCAACCCGTCATTTCAGATAGGTGATACCTAGTATTCGTGCTATGTTTGTTGGAAAGCGTCAAGGGCTAGTGCGGGTTGGTTCAAAGCATGAAGGAACCATGGAGCATAAGCTCAAGTCAAGAAAAATAATCATCAAGTCATGAAGTAAAAAGGAATGGCTTCATAAATATCAACCATCGTGCAATAGTGCAACCAAATGAAATAATCATTTTAAAATCAAAGCCATGCCTCTCTACAATGTTTGTACCATACTTCATAACTCCACTTTCCACCTCATTTTCTTTTTTTATTTTTCTAAATAGAAAAATAAATATGAGGTCTTCTTCTTCTAGAAGCATTCCAGTATAAATACGGAATACTTGACCTGATATACGTATTGCTACACATATGCGTATCCGTATAAAAATACGGATAGCACCAAAGAGAGAAAATAAATAGTGAACAATAATACTAAAATATATGTGTAAAAATACATATATAAATTATTAAATCAAAACCTAATTTAATAATCCGGCTTAATCCTAAGCCGGACAGTATTATCAACCGTCTGATTAAATATGTGTACGATTAAAGTCCGTGTATCGCGTACACGTATTTAATCGTACCCCTGCATCTACCACCGTACGGCTCCTACATCTGTCACATGAACCGGGAAAACCCTCTGTGTGGGACTCTAAAGACTCGACAGTACGCTGGCAGTGAGTTTAACCACAAGCACGTCAGCGGCACTAGCTGTACATAACGGCTACCCAGGTACTTGTCGAAAAGGGGGGTTGACAATGAAGTGCGTTCTTATCCTATTGAGCCTGAATGTAACAATCTTCGTACAGTCTGGTCTCTTCGTCGAAGAGTATCGCATATCGGGTTTAGGGGGTGGATAACGTCATACCCCTACCAACCCGATATGTCATGTCTGAGTCAAGCTCATCACCAACTGAAATACCACTGATCAAATATCAGTAAATCTCTCCTACCGTGGCCACGGATTTCTGGTGATAGCCAACTGAACAAAGAGCGACATCGACTCCTAATATTAGGAGAGACGAATCCCTGACAATCGACCGCTGCCTCCATGTGGTTCAAGACTGTACCCAACTAAAACCTGTTTGCACGACTCCTTTGAGCCATGGTAGGGTAGTAATCAAAGTACAATGGGAACTCACACGAGACAAATGACGACTTTAGGTCAAAGGACTAACCTGTACTCATGCCATCTGAGAACTTCCATCTGACGATATGTATAATACCATCTAGAAGTTCTCGGCGAGTCTGTCCAGTGTACTCACCTCCAGTGAGCACATGTATACTATCTTAGGTGATATAACGCCAATGGCTTGTGAGACCGTCCACCGCCCCTCGTCGGGGTCTCGAAACTTATACACTAGTCTACTTCGGAATATCGATGCCCAGTCTCGATACTCCCACGATTAGGAATATTTAAGGATGTGCTTATAGACCACCCAACCCTCACGTATATGATCATCATCATAATGCTGGTAGTCAAGTAAGAATTCTACGGGCTTCATCATTATGTATTAGCGATACGTAATAACAAGTAAAACGTGTACACATCAATGATAAAAAGAAACCAGATAGCATACTATCATTTCGAGTAAGATAGTTCTACCTGTATAGGTCATTTCTTAATTATCATAATTGCATGCCTGCAATTACAATAATTGTCATGAGCGCACCATATCCAACACTAATTACTTAAAAAAACCAAAAATTGATAATTATTTATTACCCCTCCAAAACATTTAAGTTGATATAAATAGACCATCTACTTATGAATTTTTTTGGCATTTTCCTTCACTCCGTTGATCAGCTGATGACAGGCATCGTAATTAGGTTTACCCTCAACCATTCTTCTTCATTGAAACATCTCCAAATTTATCCCCAAATATAAATTAGGGTTAGGAATTTGTTTCAATCCCCCCTTTCTTCTTGTAAAATTCCTAAATTTCGCTCCAATATAAATTTGGGTTAGGGGTTTACTCAAACCCCTCCTTTTCATCATCCCCAAATTTAGCTCCAATAGAAATGTGGGTTAGGGGTTTACTCAAACCCCCTCTTCTTTATAATCCCCAAATTTAGCTCCAAATAGAAATTAGGGTTATGTATTTGCTCCAATTCCCTATTTTTCATCTAAAATCCTCTAATTTAGCCTCAAATAGTTCGAGATTTGCTACATCAATCTTGAATTGGTTACCGAATCTAGATTTTCTTTTTCAATCCTCTGCAAACACGAACTAATGGAGTGCGCAAGGCTATTCGGGTAAGGGAAAAAACCTGAATTGAAGAAAGATAGATTCTTGAAAGAGAGAAAATCGAAGAGAGCTTTGAAAGAGAGAAAATGGCAGTTTTTAATGAAGTAAGGAGGTAGTTCGTGAGGGTTTCGGGGGGCTTCGAAAGTTTAGCTAAGGACGATGTTAAATCCGGATGGAAAACTTATAGGAGGCCAATAAGTAACAACTTAAATATTCAGGAACTAAATTTTAATTTTTGGGTTTTGTTTGTGTAATTAGGATGCTTTGGGTGACCTTAAAGTAAAAAGAAAAAAAGCGCATTGTAAAAGGATTCGATAGTATGTTGATGCACTCCAAATTCGTGTGAAGTTGGAGTGCGGTTTGTGTGATTGCATGAAATGTTATAATATAGATCGAAATGTTATTTACTTTGACAAAAACTGAGATGAGCTTTAGTTGCTACTGGCTAGAAACGAGCATTTTTCACAACTTTCTTTTTACCATTTGTTTGAGGAAAATTGGTCATTCATATTTTGATACGAGATGTTGGAGAAAAGTGAGAGGAAAACTACATCTTAGATTTATAGTTTAAGTTAGAAAAGGAGAACCCAAGAGATATAAGAGCAAAACCATACAATCATGCCATGCCTTAACACATAGGCTAATGGTTAATATTAGATACCAATATATTAGAGTAGTAAATAGAGAATGAATGAAAACGGCTCTTGAATTTGAATTTTAAGTTGTATTACTCGGCGATTTTATTCATTCCTGACTTTTTTTTCTTTCTTATCTTTTCTCCGAAATAATAAATTTTCATATAATACCTTCATGAGACCGAACGAACCTCAAAGACTTGAACCTGCCTATGTTTCAATTCAACCACCAATATTATTTTGTTATAATTTTGTGCCCGCTCTCTGTTGCTCGCAGCCACTTGGCTGCCTCAGCCCCATATCTCTCATCCATCTAATATGCAAGTCGAAAACAAATTTTTACAAACATGTACATGATCTGAATAAAATAACGATATGTTATCTGGTTACTTGCATTTTCACACATCAAACATATTATGCAAGCAGATCACCAATGGGTTTTCATGGTCATATTATTTTACAGACGATCATGTCTACTATAAAGTTTACTTTCTTACCGCTAAACTTGTCAAAAACAATACAAAAAATAAAATCATCTAAGATGGGTCTAAAAGGGCTTAAACCCCCTCAAGATGAAACGCTCATAATTTAGAGTTAAAACTTTTAGTAACAATTTTGTTTGCAAAATATATAATCATTCCTACAACCAAGAAGGGCAGGTATTGCAAAATTCACCCTACCCAATTTCTACTCCAATTTTTCTTTCCCTCGGTATACAAGCTTCCAGTATTTCCCCCACAAAAGAAAAAAACCCTACATAATGTAACTATATACAAATTCGACTAACAAAGTTCAGCATTCCAACAACTTGGATCTCTTCAAAGGCGTCTCACCGTTCTCGATCTCGCTGCATCTTTTAATCCCACTGCCTTTGTTGTTCGAGGATATTTCTTGTGCTTTGCTTTCTTCTTTTGCATTGCAGTTGTATACACGGGTATTTGTTACGTTGGCATTTACGGTGGTTTCAAATTTTGGTTTCACTGTCCTTTCCACAATAGAATTCTGCCCGCAAGAAGATTCCCGCTCTGCTGCATCTCTTAGCTCTTGGATTACCTTGTTTCTAGTCCGAGCAACACTTTGCTTTTTCGCCTGAGCAAAAATACTGTGGGAGGTCAGACATGAAAATAGTTGCAAGAAAATATTGGATGCAATCGAGCAAAAAATGCAGTTTTTATTACAAAAATGAAGACGTGAGCTAAGAACTTTGCATTAGGCTGAAATGAATTCAGATTTTTGGCAGGTCCGAGCTGAAATATCATCTTAACATGAGCCAAAATCGTCAATCTTTTCTGAAATATCCACCAGTCACCAAATGTTAGTATCCGAGGAGTAAGATTGGGAGATAGATTTGTTTCTAAATTCCATCTGAGGTGTGAAAGGATTCTTCACCTGAAATAGAATAATTTACAGTAAAACGCCTTTGCTTATCACTGGTTTCGACTCAACTAGTTTAAAGTTTTTATGACAGCCGGCTCCCTTGATCTTTGGTTTTAAGGAATTCACTAAAATACCCTTAAATTTAGCACTTAGGGAAACTTATTGTACCAAAAAGAAACTTTAAGGTAGTTTGGTGAAAAAATGATAGTTAAGGGTGTTTTACTGTAATTTAACCTCTGATATGTGTGCATGTGTGTACGTGAATGTGATGTGTAAATCTTTTTGCCGTAGAAGAAGAGGGATTCAAAGCCCTCTTGCATCAGGTTTCGGATAACTGGATAAATGTTTGTCGGCGGCGGCGACTCGTCGTTGTACATATGAAAGTGCAGAAATTTAATAATGTATCTCAATGTGATGCAAAGTCCTGGTTTGACTCCAAATATAACGGTTATTAAAAAGTAGAAATAAGCATCACAATGGTGACTTGTATCTCCACACCCAGAAATTAACTGGCCACTCAATAGTAGTATGTGAACAACCACAGCCTGAGATTGAACTTCAACAGAATTATAAACGATTTCTTCCTTGCTGTTTCCCTTAATAGAAAAACAGAAAATAAAATAAAATTAATCGTGAGTGGAATTTAAACTCACAAGATATCACAGCGTTTGCTGAAATAAAGTTTCACCTTACTAAACGAAACGGTTGATATTCCAAAGTTGCTGTTTTCTAGTCAGGTTTATCAGGAAAAGAAACCTATCATATACAAACTGTCTGCAGAAAATAAAAGTTAAACAATCAATACAATCGCTATATACGACAAAGGATATATTCGCTGCATAACTAGCTTATTAGTAGGTAACAAAAAGGTTGCAGTTATAGCAAAATTCGACAAATAAATGAATATCAGTACCTCAACCTCGATAGGCTGGAGAAAAGGAAGTGGAGCTCTTTACCCGTGTACACTTTGAATCTTGAGGACCCATTTCAAGTAAGCTTTCTCTGCATTGTGTACGAAGAGCTGCTATATGAGACATGCATTAGATAAAATATATTTCCTCAAAAATTGTCAAATCATAGGAGGACCACACAGAGACTGCACGTGCAAATTTAATCATCGACATTAGTAAGAAAATTACTCAATTTAGCTCTATCGTGCCATTTTGATTATTTCCTCCGACTAAGATGCTAACGACATAGTGTAAGTTCTGCTGAGAAGGGCTGATTGTGTCATTTAACATAAAATTCATTAGATTAATATGAGACACCTTACCCGTGCAGGAAATTCCGAACCAGGAACACGGGTCATTTCCGGACCACGACGTCGCACGATCGTGCGAATAGTTAACGCTTTCCAAAAAACCCAATAGAGCCTTAACTTCAACCGAGCATGAGACCCAAGGTGTGGAATTGCAAAATGGATTGGTAAGGTATGTGAAGTTCTCGAACACCACCTTCGGTATTGGACCAATCAACCTGTTGTTCTGCAGCTGCAATTAGTCAAGTACCGGCAAAACTGTCAAGTTATCTGGAATCACCCTGATGAGTTGATTCTGGTTGACCCATAACTGTTCCAAAGAAGTGAAATCTCCAATTGCACTAAGAATCCTAACTCCTACTCGTGTCATTGAAGCAATGTTATCAATATGCCCGTTTAGCCATGATTCTGATTATTAAGTTTCAAAATTTGAAGTTGTATCCGAGAGTAGTTTGTTGGGATCTCATCTGTGAGATTGTTATATGAAAGATCAAGTGTTCTCGGCGAAATCATACTCCCTAAGCAATCTGGCAGCATGCTTTACAAATTAAGGCTTTACAGATCAACCTATCATATACAAGTCTTCACAGCAAAGTTTCAAAATAAGGCTTTACAAGATATTTCATTGTAGAACAATCATTTGAATTGGAGCAGTGGTTGGACATTACCGATTGATCTAAAGGACTCACCAAACCTTACCGTTATATCGATGAGTAGATGCAAGCTTCATGCTGCCAGATTGCTTATGGAGCATGACTTTGCCGAGAACACTTGATTTTTCATATAACAATCTCACAGATAAGATCCTAGCAAGCTACTCTCGGATGTAACTTCAAATTTTAAAACTTAATAATCAGTTAGGATCGAGGCTAAGCGGGCCCGTTGATAACATTGTTTCAATGACGCGGTTACAGATTTTATGACTTCAAGACGATGCGTTCCGGGTAGAAATTAGGATTCCTGATACAGTTGGAGATTGCACTTTTTGGAATAGTTATAGATAAACCAGAATCAGTTCATCGGGTTGATTCCAAATAACTTGACAAGTCTAACGGTGCTTGACTCATTGCAGCTGCAGAACAATAGGTTGATAGGTCCAATATTGAAGGTGACATTTGAGAACTTCACATACCTTCCCAATCACTTTTGCCGGACCACATTTTGGGTCTCCTGCTCGAATGAAGTTAACGTTTTATTGAGTTTCTTGAAAAGCGTTAACTATCTGCACAAACTTGCGACGTTGTGGTCCGAAAATGACCAGTGTTCTTGGTTCGGAATTTCCAGCTCGGGTAAGAATGGGTCTCTTATCAATCTAATGAATTTTTCGTAAATGGTACAATCAGCCCTTCTCTGGAAAACTTACACTATGTCCTTAACATAGCAAAATAGAAGAAAAAGATTCATTCAGTCAACCCCAAAAATCTGGGATAAAGGCTTGTTGTTGTGTACGTGATGCTGTTTTATTTCAAATAGCATGTGGCATCCATGATTGAGCCCCAAGACATCTATCCATTTAGCTCTTTTCAGCGGATATAAGAAATCTGAAAATTACTCTTTTTTATTTATTTTTTTTGCCAAAGGAAAATTACTCGAATTGGTGAAATGGCAATTTTGCAAGTATACAATTCTACAACTGAACCCTTCGTACAGCTCCCAAACAATTTCTACATTACCTAAACCCTTAAAAAAGATTACCCAAAACCACGTCTAAACCCTAAATCCCACCAAGAAAACCTGAAAGCAACTCAAAATAGTTTCAAACACACTAAACAAGCACTGAAATGACAATTTTGCAAGTTTTCAACTCAACAACTGAACCGCTCATAAGATTACTAAAACCCTTATCAAATAAGTTTACTTAAAACCACCTCTAAACCCTAAATCCCACTAGGTCAACCTAATAACAACTCAAATTGGTTTCAAAAATACTAAATTGGCACATGGTGTGTGCAACAATTGAAGCCACTTACAAAATTTTGCAATGAAGCCACTAACATAGTCCAAAGCTACATGCTTCTACATGAGTGGAACCCTAACTGAAACCGCACTCGAAAATAACAGTAAAACCCCTTAATTTTCGGCATGGTAGCCCAAAAATTGGAAGGAAAGGAACAAAGTATAGGATTGAATAACTGGGCCATAGGTGCAAGTTCGCAATCATTAAACTAAATCTCTCAAAAGAGCTCAACTACAAATAAACACAATCTTTGTTATAAAAATAGGCACCAAAGTAAGCAGCAGATAATTGATACGCGTGAATCGGAACTAATGAAAAAGATCACACGCAGTAACAACGCAAAAGCAATGAAGGAAAAAACACACCAAACAAAAGACACAAGATATTACTCAGGTTCGGTATGCACTTGCACCTAATCCTGCAAACCGACAATGAATTGCTTCCACTATTCAACGAAGAATTACAAGAGATAATTTATGCCCTCCCGATCTCACCCAAATACAATCGCACAATGTCTCTCCTACAAACCTCTCTGCCTTTCGGAAATTTGGACGCAGCCTCAAAATATTGGCTCTATGGATTTTTCTCTAAAGTCGCAGACCTCTTCTTACTGCAGTCACCCGCAAATTACTTTTGAGATTCTGATTGATTGTGCATTAATTAAATCATATATATAGGCTAAGAGTTTGTAGTTAGAGATAAGTATGGATATTTAAATAGATATTAGTTTAAACTAGAGATAGGTTTGAGAATTTAATTAATTAAATCTTCTCCAAACATATTCCTACTCAAATTCCCATAGCTGCCTCTTATGCACGCCTAACCGCACGTATAGCGTTCAGCACGTGCTGCACTTGCACGCACTATTCATGTGCCTCCGAGTCCTGGGCTTTTGGGCTCTTGATCTGGGGCTCCGAATTTGCAATCAATTTCAATAATCTCCACCTTGATTCAAAATTCGCCAAATTTCTAACTTCCATGAAAAAACTTGGAATTCTGCAATTCGTCGTCTCTGGCCTTTATCAAGCGACTAGGCAAATCAAGTCCAAACAAAACTTGAACTTTGAAACTAGAACCACCTTCGTAAATGCGTCCGTCGGATTTTCATGGGTACCAATTTTCGTAAGCGAAATAACCTTCATCTCATTCTCCAAAAAGAAGACTTTCGCCTCGATATGTTTAGTTCTCGAACTATAAGCGTGATGCTCCGCCAAGTGAATCACGCTCCGACTGTCGCAAAACACCTTCATGAAATCCTACGAACACCCATGCCGTCCATCAATCCACGCAAATATATAGCCTCCTTGACAGCCTCCGTAGCAGCTATCAACTCAGATTCTATTGTAGATAATGCGACAATGGACTGTAACGTCGATCTTCATGACATTGCGTCAGTGCCCAATGTGTATATGTAACCCGTCGTCGATCTTCGTCTGTCCCTATCACCAGCAAAATTCGAGTCAATACCCTGTCACGATACAATCAGTTGTACTGCCTCTAATAAATAACAAGTCGAACCCAGTAGTACCCCTCAAATACCTCAGAATCCACTTTACATCCTGCCAATGCTTCTTGCCCGGATTAACCATGTATCGGCTGACCATCCCTACATTTGCAATGTCTGGCCGCGTGCAAAACATCGCATACATCAAACTGCCTACTGCACTCGCATATGACACTCTAGACATGCACTCCCTGTCCCTATCCAACCCTGATGATTAACTTTGCCAAAAGCATAAAGTGCGCCCCTAAAAGAGTAGACACGGGTTTTGCCTTCTCTATTCCATATCGAGCGAGAACTTTCTCGATATATTGTTTTTGTGGCATACACAACTCACCATGCTTCTTCTCCCTGACAATGTCCATGTCAAAGTATTTTCCTCGCAGCCCACAAATCTTTGATCTCGAACTCCTGACTCAACTGCTGTTTCAACATGTTGACCTTTGACATGCTACGTAATGCCACCAATATATCGTCCACGTAAAATAAAAGATAAATCCGGAACCCAACTAGTAGCCGCACATAAACGCACTAATTCTTAATATTCCTTGTGTACCCAATTGCCAACATAAATTGATCAAATTGTTTGTACCACTATTTCGGCGACTGCTTCAAACCATAAAACGACTTCTTCAATTTGCAAACAGTCATCTTTGTCATCGACCACGAACCCCTCTGGCTGATACATATATACATACATACATACATATATATATACATACATACATATATATATACATATACATATATATATCCTTCTCTAGATCACCGTGCAAGAAAACAATCTTGACATCAAGCTGCTCTAGCTCCATATCATAAACCGCAACTGTGGCTAACAAAACATGAATAGAAGAATGTCGAACCACCGGAGAAAAGATCCCGTTGTAGTCTTCACCCTTTCACTGTGCACAACCCTTGGCCACCAATCTCGCCTTGTATCTAATATCATCTGCCTCTGACGAACCCTCCTTAACTTTAAAGACCCGCATGCAGCCGATCGCATGCCTGCCCTCTGGTAGAGCAACTAAATCCCACGTATCGTTCTATCGTTATGATGAAGAGACTCTATCTTCTCCTCCATCGCAACTCTCTAACTAGGAAAATCGATAGACTGCACAGCCTCTCTGTAACTGGATGGTTCCTTGTGCTCAATAGTCAACGCATATGATGCCACGTCATCAAAACAAACTGCGGTCAGGTCCTCAATACCATGCCTGACCGGCAGACGCCTAACTTGCGTAGATCTCCGTCCCTCTGCCTGTAGTGGACCATCTAGCTCTGTCGAACCCTTCGCCTTTATCTGAGTATCAATTATCTCATCTCTCCTACTATCTTGAGCAGGAACGCCGAACTCCACCTCGCTTGGTGGCACAACCGTTCATTCTTCAACATCTGATTGAGTATGTTTTCTACGAACCATCGCAGAATCATCGAATGTAACATGTCGGCTGATTACTATCTTCTGGGTCTCAGGACATCACAGCCTGTACCCTTTGGCTTCACTTCTGTAACTGAGTGGGACACACTTCCTAATTCTCGGCTCTAACTTATCGCTCCTCTGCTGAACATAAGCTGGGCACCCAAATATACGAAGCCGTTTGTAATCTACAGCCTTCCCGGTCCACACTTCCTCAGAAATTTTCTTATTTATCGTTGTTGATGGTGATCTGTTGATAAGGTACACGGCGGTAGATATGGCTTCAATCCAGAACTCCTTTGGAAGCCCTGTTGTAAGCCGCAAACATATGATCTTTTGTAGTAATGTTCGATTCATCCATTCTGCAGCGCCATTTGACTGAAGGTCTCCCGGAGTGGTGTAATGGCGCACAATCCCCTCTGACTTGCAGAACTCTACAAACGCATGCGGAGTAAACTCTCCGCCGTTATCGGACCGAAAAACCTTTACGTGCCTACCAGTCTACTTCTCCACCCTAACTTTACATGTCTTAAACTTCCCAAAAGTCTCGGCTTTAGACTTGAGAACATACATCCAAACTTTTTTCGAAAAGCCATCAATGAAGTAAACGAAGTATTTGGCTCCACGTCGCGAAAAAACCGGTGCTGGACCCCAGACATCGGTGTGGACATAATCAAAAATACCCTTCGTATCATGTACTGTTGTTCCGAGCTTCACATTTGTTTGCTTTCCCGGGACACACTCCTCACGGAAATCAAGACTACCAAAATCTCCATTTCCAAGTAGCTGCCTCTTACGAAACACCTCCAACCCGACTCCCTAATATGGCCCAACCGTAAGTACCACAATCTAGCCGAATCCGAATCACCTGAACGAGTAGATACCGCGGCAATATCATCTGTAACCGGCTTTCCTTCTAGATAGTACAAGTTCCTCACTTTCTTTCCTTTCATGACAATAAGAGACCCTTGGAAATTTTCATGGAACATCCATCAACCACTCACTTGCAGCCGATCCCCGTCAAATCTCCTACAGAAATTAAACTCTTCTTCAGATTTGGCACATACCTGACATCCGTTAAAATCTGCACTGCCCCATCAAACATGCGTATCCGAGCATAACCAATCCCCTCAATCTTGCATGCCGCATTATTCCCCATCAAGACTGAAGCTCCATCAAGAAAACGAAACGTCACAAACCAACTTCGATATGGAGTCATGTGAAAAGAGCTCCACGAATCTAGCATCCATAGATCATGTACGTCGCCGACTGCACAAACTGATAATACGGAACAATCGCCGGCATCATCTGAATCATCTATGACAACTGCGGTACTAAAAGACTCATTAGTATCCTCCTTGAATTTCTGACAGTCTCTCTTCCAATGGCCTTTCACCTTGCAATAGTTGCAATTGTCATTAGTGCGATTTTTCGATTTGGACCTCGCTCTGTACTTAGAACCACCATGCGACCGCTCTCAAAACGGTCCCTAGAAACCAATGAATCGCCTCCTTTTGTTGAAATTGATTGCAAATTCGGAGCCCGTGATCAAGAGTCCAAAAACCCAAGACTCGGAGGCACGTGCATAGTACGAGCAAGTACAACACGTGCGAAACGCGATACATGCGGTTAGGCGTGCGCAAGAAACAGCTATGGGGTTGAGTAGGAATATGTTTGGAGAAGATTTAATTAATCTAATTAATTAAATTCTCAAACTTATCTCTATTTTAAATTAATCACTATTTAAATATTCATATTTATCTCTAACTACAAACCCCTAGCCTATATATATAATTTAATTAATGCACAATCAATCAGAGCCTTAAAAATAGCCTGCGGGTGGCTGCAGCAAGAAGAGGTCTGCGACTTTAGAGAAAAATACACGAAACCAATATTTTGAGGCTGCGGTCAAATTTCCAAGAGGCAGAGAGGTTTGTAGAAGAGAGATTGTGCGATTGTATTTGGGTGAGATCAAGAGGGGAGAAATTGTCTCTTGTAATTCTTCGTTGAATAGTGGAAGCAATTCGTCGTCGGTTTGCAAGATTTGGTGCAAGTGCGCACGAAGCTGGATAATATCCTGTCTTTTGCATGGTGTGTTTTTTCCTTTATTATTTATTGCTTTTGTATAGTTGTTGCGTTTGATCTTTTTTATTAGTTCCGATTCACGCGTATCGATCACCCTTGTTATAAAGATATAACTTAAAGCTACCTCGAAACCTAAATTTTTCACCAAGAAACCCTGACCAATAAACTACTCAGAAAGGTCACAAAGCCAAATAAACCGGCACATGCAAGTTTTTGCACCAATGTCCAATTTAAAAATCCAAACTTTTTTTTAAAACGTCTAAGCCACTAGCTCGGTCCCCAATTACACAGTTCACATTTGTTTGATCTTATTCAAACCGCTCTCACAAATCAACTCTAGAACCCCAAAAGTCAAGCTAATATATGTACACACCATTGCATTTTACGCTATCACTAGCTCAAAATTATAAAGTTTACACGAAGTAACTACAAAGAACACTTTTTTAAGAGCATAACTAGTACAATTATACAACTAGAGCACTAACACAGCCCCCATGGCTCCAACTATAAAGTTCCACATTCACCGTAACCTACTTACAAAACAACACCAAACCTAAGAACTATGCTCAAATAAGTTCAAATCAGAGAAATTGCTAGCCCAAACATGTAATTACGGAAAAGAACCCACTTTTAGGCACGGCCCCCAATTACAAAGTTCCATATTCCCCAAACCCTAATTTAAAACCTCTCTTGGAAAACCAACACCAAAACCCAAAAAATAAGCTAATCTAAGTTAAAAATCAAGAAAATTTCCAACTCTACACATGAAATTGTAGGAAAGAACTCACTTTTCCTATCGCGCGAACACAGTCCCCAATCACACAGTTCCACACTCCCTGAACCCTAATTCGAACCGCCCTCACAAACCGACACCAAAACCCTAATAACTAAGCTAACAGAAGTACAAATTAGAGGAAAATAGTAGCTCTAGACATGAAATTGTGAGAAAGGAGTCACCTTTAGGAGCTCGATCAGCGCATCTTTGGAGCGAAGCTTGGATCCGACGTCTCGAAGCTGCTGCTGCAGCTTCTCCGCCGTTGGATCGCAGAATTTGAAGAGAGAGATGAGGGCTCAGCCTCATCCCCGCGAATTTTGTGGAGTTGAGAGCCGACTTCGATCTGAGAATCGAGTGGGTTCAGACAAGTAAAACGACTCTCGTTCAGGTGTTATTACGAGATTAGCCTTGATGTTACAATTTTGAAATCTAACCCTGTTCCGGGGGTCGACAAGGAATTTGGAACCAGATTAGTCAATCTATTAAGATAAATCTTATGTGGAGTGTAAAAATAACTAAAATGCGTAAACCGTTTACATTTGTCTGAAAAACAAGAAACCATTCTAAATTTTTTATAAAACATGCACTTTACCCTATAAATTTAACATCGTGTTTTTTAGACGATCATTACCGAAAATGCGTCTCGAACCTCTCCCCTCCAAGTTCTCTCTCAATCTTTTCTATAAATTCCTCACTGAACATTTATTAAACATTTTTCCTTAAATCTTTAATTCAAAATATCGCCTATCTTATTTCTAATCCTCCAGATAGTGACCATGGATTCAAAAGCAAAAATAAAATTGAAAAAGATCAAGAAAAAGAAAAGAGAATACTAGGTCAGTCAATTAAATATATAAGAGGGGCATTTTTGATATAAGAAAGTCTTATGGATGGAAACACCGGGGTTTTTGGGATAAAATGCATGTTTTTCATGTTTAGAAGTGTTTCTTGCTTTTATGCAAAAGTGAGGGTTTCCCTCGTTTTAGCTTTAAGAAAAACCTGGCTAGCTTTCCCACTGTCAAGAAACCCATGTCCTAAAGAATCTCGTCAACAAACCCCTCCCTATACTCCAGCGGTCAAAACCATCGGCTGCAATATCTGTATAGTTTCCTGCAATATCTCATTAACTTATATATCTATATAGTTTTCTGCATCATGTATGCAGCTAATTTACATATCTATATAGTTTCCTGCATCATGTATACATTTAACTAGATATTGAAAAAAATTATATAGATATTGCAGACAACAAAGGAATGGCGGGGTTTTGCCAAGACTCTTTGGGACAGGTTTTCTGACAGGGGGAAAGTGGGTGTTTTTTTTTTGACAGTTTACCCTCAAATCTTCACTCTGAAAAGTCTAGTCTTTTGGGGGTAAAAGTAACATGCATTTACTATGGGTTATTAAATTTGTAGAAGGTTTCAATAGTATGTTGATGCACTCCAAGTTCGTGTGAAGGGGGAGTGCAGTTTGTGTGATTGCATGAACTGATATAATATAAGGTGCGAAATGTCATTTACTTTGGAAACTGGGATAAATTTCTTGGTTTGCTATGGGCAAAAAATGAGTATACTGATTTTTGTTAGGAAGACTTTTTTCCCCTAAACTATTTGTTTGAAAAAAATTAGTTATTCTTATTTTAATATGACATGCTGGAGAAAATTGACCTATATCATATTTTCTAAATCCAAGTTATTTAGATTCAGAATAAAATAAAGGTGTCGAAATCTTCAATGAGCTTTAAGAAGCAAGTACTTCTTTTTTATATCTGAAATTAAAATATGAAGAACTTCTGATCAGATTAATTACTTGATCGAGCTATCAATTTGTAATCAAAAGAATCTCTTACAAAATTCACTCATTATAGAAAACTATGATTTTTCGATTAAGATCGTACCGTTGAAGACTTTACAGTATCTTTAGGAAAAAGGAATTTTTTTATCAAAGTTTTAGTCATTTCCTCCAGAGATCTGGAAAGAGATCGATGCAGCTTCTCTCTGAAGTCACCGTCTCTACTATATTAATTATAAAGGAGAGGTGCACGAAGCACATTTAAATGAAACCCTTTTAATTTTCTGTCTTATCTGCAATTCTGATGTATCAAAAATTGGTAATTTTTATTTATATTATACTTTAAATAAAAAAAAATTAAAGATTCTAAGGCTATTGTTACTATTCATTCATAACAAACTATCCAAAAGGTTTCGGTTATCTTCATCTCTCGTACAAATGTGCATCTCTCACAAACTGCAGCATGCTAGTGGGTTCTAATTCTAGGGCGTGCCTTTTCAGGGTCAAGAGGATATATATGAACAGGCTTAGTAAGTGGGGCTATTGGGCCTTGGATCTTTACTGGTAGTATAGAGAAGCTAAAGAGCGGTACTCCTTCAATCTCCAGATTATATCAATCGTACAAAGAGCCAACTGCCGTCCAAAAGAACTTCCAGTTCCCCAAAAACCAAAATAAAATGCAACAAAAATATTGGTTTATAGCATTCCATCTAAAAAATAAGTAGATCACCAATGGGTTTTCGTATTATTATATAGGCAATCATCTCTGCTATAAAGTTTGCTTTTTTCCCTAGAAATTTGTCAAAAACATTACAAAATAATTCATCTAGAGGTTTAAAACGGTTTAAACCCCTCAAAATGAGGCGTAAATAATCAGGAGTTAAAATTTCAATAACAATTTTGTTTGCAAAATATACAATTAAGCAAGGTGTGTATTGCAAAATTCACTCTGCCCAATTTCTACTCCAATTTTTCTTTTTCTCACTATACAAACTTCCAGTATTTCCCCAAAAAAAAGAAAGAAAAAAGACCTACATATGTAACTATATACAGATTCGACTAACATACTTCAGTATTCCGACAATTTAGATCTCTTCAATGGCGTCTCGTCTCCGTTATCGCATCTTTTAATCATACTGCCATTGTTGTTCGAGGATATTTCTTGTGGTTTGCTTTCTTCTTTTATATCGCAGTTGTATCTGCGAGTATTTGTAACGATGGCATTTACGGTGGTTTCAAATTTTGGTTTCATTGTCCTTTCCACAATAGAATTCTGCCCGCAAGTAGATTCTCGCTCTGCCGTGTCTCTTAGCTCCTGGATTACTTCATTTCTATTACGAGCAACGCTTCGCTTTTTCACCTGAGCAAAAAAGAAAAGTGGAAGGAAAGATATGAAAACGGTTGCATAAAAAAAATTTGGATGCAATACAATCAAGGATAAAAAAATAATATTTTTTATCACAAAAAAGAAGACATCAGTTCAGAACTTTGCAACGGGCTGATATGAATTCAGATTATTTGCAAGTCAAGCTGAAATAACATCTTAATATGAGCAAAAATCATAAATCTTTTCTGAAATATCCATCAGTCACCAAATTTATAGTATCTGAGAAGTATGATAGGGAGGTAGGTTTGTTTCTAAATCCTATATGAGGCGAAAGATTTCTTCTCCTGAAATACGCTAACTAACGCTAAAATACCTTTAATTTTCACCAGCTTCGACTCAACTACTTTAGAGTTTTTATGACAGGAGACTCCCTTGATCTTTGGATTTAAGGAATTCACTAAAATACCCTTAAATTTAGCACTTAGGGAAACTTATTGTACTAAAAAGAAACTTTAAGGTAGTTTGGTGAGAGAAAAAATGATGGTTAAGGGTATTTTACTGTAATTTAATCTCTGCTATGTGTGTGTGTACGTGCATGCGATGTGTAAATCTTCTTGCTGTAGAAGAAGAAGAAGGGTTCAAAGCCCTCTTGCATCCGGTTTAGGATATCTGGATAAATGTTTGTTGTCGTCACTCATCGTAGTATATATAAAAGTGCAGAAAATTAATAATGCATCTCAATGCGATGCAAAGTCCTAGTTCGACTCCAAATATAACGATTATTGAAAAGTAGAAATAAGCATCACAAACGGTGACTTGTATCTCCTCACCCAGAGATTAACTGGCCACTCAATGGTAGTGTGCGAACAACCACAACCATCGCTGAGATTGAACTTCAACAGGATTATAAACGATTTCTTCCTTGCTGTTTCCCTAAATAGAAAACACAGAAAATAAAACAAAATTAATCGTGAGTGGAATTTAAACTAACAAGATATCACAATATTCGCTGAAATAAGTCTCACCTTACTAAACGAAACGGTTGCTTTCCCAGAGTTGCGGTTTTCCAATCAGGCTTATCAGGAAAAGAAACCTATCATATACAAATTGTTCGCAGGCAGGTTTTCCAGTCAGGTTAAACAATCAATACAATTGCTATATACGACAAAGGAAATATTCGCTGCATAACTAGCTTATTAGCAAGTAACAAAAAGGTTGCACTTATAGCAAAACTCGACATATAAATGAATATTAGTATCTCAACCTCGATATACTGGAGAAAGGGAAGCGGAGCTCTTTCCCCATGTACGCTCTGAATCTTGAGGACCCATTTCAAGTAAGTTTTCTCTGCATTGTCAATGAAGAGCTGCTATGAGATGTGCACAAGATAAAAATATATTTTCTTTAAGACTGTCAAATTATAGGAGGACTGCATGGAGACTGCACATGCAAATTTAATCATCAATATTAATAAGAAAACGTACAACAGAATCGAAAGTGCATAATCTATGTATGGTTAATAAGTGTGAGCGTGTTCGAGAGATGAGACTTCTTCGTGTATTGGCATCACCCTCGAGATATTTGCTTATTATTAAACATTAGCCACAATGTTTTATAATCTGTGGTTGCTTGGTTGAAACTCGATGCATGAACATTTTTCTCTTTAAAACATTATGATATCTATTCATCATTTAAGTCTTTTACCATCAAAATAGGGTTGCCTATAAATTGCAAAAGCTCCATGAAAAATTTGAAAGGACAAAATTTATAAATTTATGTAAAGGAAATTCAGAACACCGTAAAATCATTAACCAAACTCTTCCGGTCTTACAAAACAGCACGCAACTGAAAAACAAAAAAAAAATGGGTCGGGAAAGCAAGACTGGTATTAAAACTCAACTCATAACCCACATTAGATTGAATCAGTTAAAATTATATGAATGATAGAAATCATGCATTTGAATGTGGTAGTTGTTCGCAGCAGAGATGGCTCTTTATAGAGATGAACAGAAAAAAAGATTTATGTAGCCAACCCAAGTTTAGTCTACCCTGTAACAAGATATTACCTTAATCTAAAGAACACCAAAATGACAAGAATCGCTGCATTTGCATGGAAGATAATTGCACAGTGAAATATATTTCTCATCTGGTTGTATGAAGCTACTTATGGTTCATGTTACTCCACAATTACCAATTTCCTTCAACTATTATAGAACCAATGTTGCAAGAAATAAAGTAGATTTTACGAGAGAAGTTAAGCTTACTTTTTGGTGCGTGTGTAAGGCTGATCTGGACAAAATCAATACGGATATATGGAGGAATTCGGAGATTGAGAAAGTGCATAACCCCTTCAATGACCTGTTCTGGTACCATTCCATGGTTAAAATAATAAAACTAAAACTAAACCGAAGCATATAGAATAAATAGAAATTGGGACATAACCTCCAAAATATCTATATACGTTAGAATTGACATATACATACAAAGGGAAAGAACTTTAAGTAAAACACCGGAAATATACGTTCATATCAGGCTATAAAGTTAACTAGAGGGCTACCTTATCAACTGGCCCGTGAATCACCAAACTAGCTTTCCTGTCCTTCGGAGTTTGCTGTAAGAACCAGAAAATGTCAGGTTGGCATAAATTGTTGAGTAGATCTCACATTTTAAAAAAATAAGGGAAAAAAGCATGTTTCATCTAAGAACACTGAATATGCAAAAGAAATAATAACAATATGCAGTAGTGAAGCCTAAATGTTTTTCCTCTTCCTTTTAGATGGTCTGAGCTTAAATAACTGAGAAAAGAACAGTAAATTAGGCGGGATTATAGAAGTATAATCCCAATTGTGCATGTGTGAGTGCGTGTGCGTTTCTGAAAGTGAGAGAGAGGCCATTACTAAAAAGAATAATCACAGATATAATTCTAGAGAGACTAAGCAAAAAAAAAGGTAGATTAGACATGATGGATTGCAAAAGTCAAAACGATTTTCTCATGGATTATGCCCCGTCAGTCGAATATCTCATCACTAGAGCAATAATCGCATGTGGTACATACAAAAAAAGTAAGCTAAATGCTAACACAAAGCATCAATGATAATTACAATTTACGCACATATGTATGATGAAGAAGAAAGCCAAAACCTGAAGATTAACAATAGCAATTTTTCCACCACCACGGATTGATTTCAGAGGTAAATTGCAAGCCGGGGTTATCTGCAAACTGCATAAAGCAAATTGAATAAGAACGTTTAGTTGCAAAAATTTAACATAAAAATTGCATTCTTTAACATCTGCATATGACCCCATACGATGGCGCAAGATACAGGCTAAATATAAGAGAGTTTTCTTAACTAATAATATGCAGAAAATACAAATTATAAATAGGAATATTTGTTGAAGAACTCAAATTAGATGGCAATTTAAGAGGTGACCATTCACTCAAGTGGTATTTGATGGTTATATAAACGTAGTATATTGCATTTAAGTATGTCTAACAAATTGTTCTAACTGCCGACCCACTTGTTTCAAAACCTTGCTGCCTCGTATAAAATAAGTGACGAAAATTATCAACTGACATCAGTATCTTTGCTCGATCATATGATCTGATTAAGTGTAATGCTAATTACCTAGTCCCTAAACACAACACGACATCGGCTTTCTTGCAATGCTCAGACGCAGGGTCCATCTCTTTGCGTGGTAGAGCATCCTGTAAGATGGAGGAAAATATGTTATAAACCAAGGAAATAAAAGCCTAGATTGCACAGAAGAAAATGCATACAGGATCCATTTCTTTTCTGATGGAATGTTGGATTAACAAAAAGATTTAAATTCCCAAAAAGTTCTTAAAAAATAAAAACTAGCAATTAATTCATTGTCACGATCACAAGTGATTATGCTTGAAGTGTTGGCAACCGTGCTTTGATGACATAACAAAAACATAGCATATAAAATGATAAAATATTTGAACAAAATAGTCTTTAATTGTTCAATAAATTAAACTATTTTTCGCATTTTAACTTGTCTGTAACTCTACAGACATGTTTTTTTTTTTACCTTTTTGTCAAATCCAGTATTTTTATGCTGTTTCTTAAAAAAGTTCAATAGCAAGTACCATTTTTTCCGTATTTCATCGTTAAAAGATAAGACACTTTCAAGGATACTTGTCCCATTAAAGAAAGACGCATGTGTTAAAATTGATTGCAAATTCGGCCTAAGTTCAAGGCCCAGTAGTAGCCCACAAGGAGCACCAGCTCGTGAATGGCGAGAAGTTTCCTACGGAGGAGGTTTGTGCGGCCACGTGTCGTGCTCCGATTGGGTGCACGCAGGAGAGGCCGATGTGGCATGCACAAGAGGGCTGCGGGTGTGGGCTGTTTAAAGTGGTTTTTTTAGATTAATCCAAATTCCAAAGTTTAAATCCTTCAATTATCTCTAACAAATCCTCATACTAAATATACTTTGTGATTAATTAGGGTTATGTATGAATTAATGCATTGAGCCTTAAACAGAGGCGGCGGCCAAAAAGAAAAGGCCAGAGGAAATTAAAGCCGAGAGGGGAGAGAGAGATTTGTAGAGATAGAGATTTTATTGTATTTGGACGGTGATCGGAGAAGGCGTTTTCTTGTAATAATTTCTTAATAGTGGAAACTTTCGTCGTCGGATTGCAGGATTAGGTGTGGTTGCGTCGAACTTGGGTAAATCTTGTGTTTGCATTGCTTGGTGTGTGTTTCTGATAATTTGTATTGTTTTGGTAGATTATCCGGTAAATCTTTTTCAAGTAGTTTGTTTGCACGCGATCCTGATAGATTATTTTTCCGCCGTGACTCTTGGTGTGTTTTGTTACTCCTTAGAGGATCACGGATATAGAAAATTCACAATAAGTGGTATCAGAGCATCAGATTCGGCATTTTCAAATTATTTGGGGAAATGGAATCTATGCATCACAAGGTGGTCAAGTTTGATGGGCGGAACAAGTTTAGCTTTTGGAGGTTGAAGATGAAGGTTATTCTCAAGCAACAGGGGTTCACAAGATTGTCTTTGCAAAAACAGTATTCCAGAGACGACTATGGATGATAAGAAAGAAGAGATGGAGGATAAGGCCTTCAATTCGATACAACTTCAGTTGGTTGACGAGGTTCTATATGAGGTTGCGCAAGAGACAACGGCAATAGGTTTATGGAGCAAGTTGGAGTTCCTATACATGAAAAAATCTTTTACAAATCATCTCATTCTCAAACAATGATCGTACACGCTAGAGATGAAAAAAGGGATATCCGTCAAAGATTATCTTGACGAACTCAACCAGATCGTGATGGACTTGCGAAACGTGGAGGTGCAAATAGAAAATGAGGATCAGGCAATGATTCTACTATGTTCGTTGATCTCAGAGTACGGTCAGTTCGTCAAGTCGATGGTGTATGGCCAGGATAAGCTTTCTTTAGAAGATATCAAAGCAGGTTTGCACAGTGAGGGGTTGAGGGAGAAAGTAGTAGGTAACAAGAGTAGTCACGGTGATGCGTTGTCTATTAGATACCGTTCAGATGGAGACTCTAAGAAAACCGCGATAATAACAAGTGTTTTATTTGCATGGAGGGCGGGCATTGGAAGAGAGATTGTCCGATGCGCAAGGTGAAAAGCAAGCAGATGTCTTCCGGTACTGCAGTTGTGGTGGAGGATTCGGATGAGAACAATGATGGTTTGATTCTATCAGCATGTGCGACTTCAGATTCACATGGATCGTGGATGTTGAATTCAGGATGTTCATTCCATATGACTCCGAATCGGAGTTGGTTTGCTACGTATCGTTCAGTTGACAGAGGCTCGGTCTTTATGGGGAACGGTATGGTAAGCAGAGTTATTGGGATTGGTGCAGTTCGGATCTGCATGCATGATGGGAGAGTTTGGACGTTGACATATATCAGGCACGTGCCAGATCTTAGGAGGAGCTTGATATCATTAGGTGCTTTAGGTGGGATCGGTTACAAGTGCGTGGCCGATAAAGATTCCGTGATGATTTCAGAGATACTCGTATTGTCATGAAGGCGAAGAGGGTGAGGAATTTGTATTTTCTTCAGGGACGAACGAACTTAGAAGATGTTAGATCTTTTATTGGTTTAAATGGTTCAGACTCCATCAAGGTGCGGCGTCTATGATCGGGCCATATTGGCGAGGCGAGTTTGGAGAGGTCTCAAAAGAGGCAGTCACTTGAAGGTGTAGAGATCGGCAGAAGAAATTTTCGGGAGGATTGTATTCAAGGGAAAAAGACAGAGACGGTTCCGGTACCGGTTTGTTCTCGAGGTGGAGTCAGACATCATGATCCTTATATCGATGACTTCTCGAGGAAGTTGTGGGTGTATGTTGTTGAGCCGAAGGCGAAGAATTTTTAGATTTTCAGGAAGGCTATTGTGGAGAAGCAGTTCGAGAAGCGCGTGAAGATTCTTCATTCCGATCATGGTGGAGGGTTCTGTAAGTCAAGCAGGACCGTACATCACACTACTTTTGATCCTATTGGCGGAGTAGAGCGGATGGTTCGAAAGGTGTTTGGGAAGAACATGTATTCACAACTTATGGCTACAGTTCCGAGGGAGTTTCGGGTGGAGGCCCTATCTATTGTCGAGTACCTCATCGATCAATCACCATCGACGGCAGTAGACAGGATAATTCCCATGAAGGTATGGAATGGAGGGTCTAGAAATTGCTCAGGGTTTCGTAATTCTAGAAGAGAAGCAAAAGGATACATGTTGTGGTGTCCTAGTACTAAGGGTGGAGTAATCAGCTAAAATATGATAGTCGACGAGTCTGCGATTTCTCGGAGAAAACGGACTCAGTTAGATGGTGAGCATGGAACATGAACATCGAGCCAGGTAGTGTTCGAGACTTCAGTACATGTTATAGATGAGGTAATCGATACTTCGACTCAGACGGAGAGTTCGGTATAGCCAGATGTGCGGAGGCCTATGGGATTTAAGCACACGAGGGAGGCTAGGGATGAAGCTCCGAAGATATGGGATCGGGAGTTCGACAGAAAGTCTGCATGCAAGATTCGTGGCATGGATATTGTCATGGATAGGAAGTCGCGTCCGTTGCAGCGGTATATCGAGCATGTTCTCGCTTGGTATAGAAGAGAGACTTAGCCCGTGTCTTCTCGGTTAGCGGCGCACTTCGGATTGGTGTCATCATCGGGTATAGCTAGCGATGGGAACAGTTGGAAATCGAGGACAGGTTACAGGGACGCGGATACAGTGTCAAGTATATCGACGCTTCAAATTGTTATCGCGGTATCAGCAGGAGAGGCAGGATTGCTGACCGTCTTGGAGGCAGTTAGGGAGACCAACTATTTGCAGAGACTATTAGTTTTGGGGGTTCCACAAGAAGTGAGAGTGTTCTTCTTAGATGACGAGAAGACGATAATGGCTCTTACGAAGGTTGGAATCCGGCAGTTGCATTTACGGGAATGGTTTCGGATTTCGAGTTCAAGTAGTGCTTGGACTTGATCTGCCTAGTTGATTGATGAGGCACGGTGATGACGAGAGCAGGAGTTCCAAGTTGTTTTAGAAAGTGTCGAGATTGTGATGAATTTGAATCAAGGTGGAGTTTGTTAAAATTGATTACAAATTCGGCCCAAGTTCAAGGCCCAATAGAAGCCCACAAGGAGCACCACCTCGTGAATGGCGAGAAGTTTCTTGCGGAGGAGGTTTGTGCGGCCACGTGTCGTGCTCCGATTGGGTGCACGCGGTTGAGGCCGATGTGGCATGCATAAGAAGGCTGCAGGGTGTATGGGTTGTTTAAAGTGTTTTTTTAGATTAATCCAAATTCCAAAGTTTAAATCCTTCAATTATCTCTAACAAATCCTCATACTATATATACTTTGTGATTAATTAGGGTTATGTATGAATTAATGCATTGAGCCTTAAACAGGGGCTGCGGCCAAAAAGAAAAGGCCAGAGGCAATTAAAGCCGAGAGGGGAGAGAGAGAGAGAGATATTTATAGTGATAGAGATTTTATTGTATTTCGGCGGTGATTGGAGATGGCGTTCTCGTGTAATACTTTCTTAATAGTGGACTTTCATCGTCGGATTGTAGGATTAAGTGCGGTTACGCCAAACCTGGATAAATCTTGTGTTTGCATTGTATGGTGTGTGTTTCTGATAATTTGTATTGTTTTGGTAGATTGTCCGGTAAATCTTTTTTAAGCAGTTTATTTGCACGCGATCATAATAGATTATTTTTCCGCTGCGACTATTAGTGTGTTTTGTGACTCTTTGGAGGATCACGGATATAGAAAATTCACAACGGCATGCACCATACACAATTTAACAATGAACACCAATATATACAAAAAAGGTGGTGGATTACCTCCCAATCAAGAACGGTGTCCTTAAGCCTGTGTTTACATTTTTCATCAGAACAACGCCTTGAAGTTTGTTTCATACCAATAGTCTCGATCTCAAAATCCCTAACATACCTTCATAGATACAAGTCACTTCCATCAAGAAGGGAAAACAAAAAACATATAAGCTGTGATAATCAGTCAATATACTTCTAGATTTATACAAAGAAGTTTGAGTTGAGTGATGTAAGAAATAATGTGCATTATAGTAAGAAAAAATTTGCATTATAGTGTGAACAAGGTAAAGTGGTGGCTTTTCTAGTCCAGAATTTTTCGGGTTATCCACTATCACTTGATGATAAGTTGATAACAGAACGGTAAGTACATTAATCTTTGTAATGTAAAGAAAATGTAACATAAAAGATAATGGGATGTTACATAAAAAAAAAATTAAGCTTCACAGTCATCTTGAGGCTAAATTATACTAAAGTACCCTCAATTATGAGTGTTTTCACAAAAATTCCTTAAAGTTTTGTTGTTGTTCTTTTTTCTTTTTCTTCTTCCTTTTCGTTTGGCCTTACAGGAAGCTCCCCTAAAATGCTGCAGGGGCAAAAATCTCTTAAAAGTTAAATCCCCATAATTCAAGGGAGTTTTTTTTCCCCGGGAGATAATGGATAGGGTTAGAAGACCTAGTCTAGGAGACAGTTCATTGATATTATAAATGAGAAAAGCTACAGATTACAACATAAAGAGAGAAATAATAAGCATTTTCTAGCAATTTCACCCCTCAAAATAAAAAAACCAAAAGAAGTTTAAGGGAGTTTGTTGCAATAAAACTTTCCGGCAGTTCAGTGAAAAATAGAGATGGTTAAGGGTATTATATTGCAATTTAGCCAAACATAAATAGAACATAGAAAAGTGGGGAATGATTTACTCTGCTCCACAAGAAGGGCAATTTTCCCTAAAGGAATTCCCATGCAATTCAGCAAGTTTTTCCCTTGGTATTCCAGATCGAAGATGAAGGCTGTCTACGTTCTGGCAAAAAGTTTTGTGAACAATATTAAGTGCAGAATGGACTCAAAATCAAAACGCTGAATGCACAGAACTTATCATCAAATGCAGGCGTAACTCAAAAGTTATAGTGGCATCCTCAATTACGCATACACAAAATGTCTCCATGTCATCTCAAACATGTTAGGACCAAGAAGTAGGCTATTTATCAATATTTCATGGTTCCAATATCACTTAGCCCAAAGTTGGGGTCAACTATGGTCTCAAATTATCTTTGTAAGGCATAAGATCAATGTGCACATGAAATACATTTAGGTTAGCTCTTTGGATAATAGTTTGTGTTAGAGTCATATTGAAATCTTGTAATGAAAAATCTGCAAGGAATTTTGCACCAACTAAAGAGGAATCCTAAGAGTTGGATTAATACAGTAACAGAAACCTGTAAGCTTAGCGTTTGCACCAACTAAAGAGGGATCATAAGAGTTGGGTCAATACGGTCATAGAAACCTGAGCTTAATGTTTGAGGGATCATAAGAGTTACGTCAATACTGTTATAGAACCTCAGCTTGGTGCTTTATTCTTGATACATGAAGGAGGAGGAGGAAGAAGAAGTACTAGTGGAATAAACAATAACAGTCATTGACAATTTATTCAAAAAAAAAAAAAAATAGCAGTCATCAAAAGATACCAACATTTTACAGCATGCTAACATTCACAAAGATACCGGCTTAAGAAACCATCACAGGAATGTAAACTAATGAATAATATATGTTTATTCTTATAAATACGAGACTAAACAAATTTCAGTATCCACCCAATAATTTTCATTGTATGCATGTGCAAAATTCTTAGGTAGAGGACACTAGAACTGAAACAAAGAACATTATACTGGGATGAGAAACAATGTAGCGATACCTGACTGATAACAAACTTCAATATGCCAGCTCTCTCCAATTCAACTAACGCCATATGTGTCGAACTCGGCATTGCACGATGAAATGGAAGAGATGCTTCAGGCACGCCCTTCCCTTCACGCTGCAGCTCATAAAAAATTAAATTATCTTATCAGAAAAGACAAGCTTCAAACAAAATGATTCACAGATGCTATATTTTAATATTGATATGTAACATTGATTGTACACTTCAAAACTAACCAGAAAGCCATTCAAGTTTAAACCTGCAAATAAATGTTATAAAAAATCTAGCTTGTGCTGGAGTGACATGCTTAGAACAAAGGTTCCATAAAAGGTGTTAATGCAGCTTTCCGTAATTATCTCATTGGATGATGTGTTTGGTTTTATACATTATAGACATTAACTTATTATATTTATGGGATGTGCGCATGACAAGAAAATATTCATATCTGAAGTTCAGAAGACGAGTTTACAGTTAGTACATAAACCAACTTTGTAAGCTTACGTGAAGTGTTGTGATGTTAAGGCTCCTCTATTCTATGTAGGAAAAACATACAGTCGGAATATCAGGTCTAAATTATAGAAGAAAACAAGTACAAAGTATAATGGTAAACATAAACTAATAAGTTGGAAGGTGCAAGGACTTTGTATTGCAAATGATTAGGGAAACCAAAGAACATTTTGAAGTAGAAGCGGAGTTACGTTTAGATACATGATTGGTAAATTTAGGAAATAGGGTGCGACTAGGGATTCATAATGTTAGTTTTTAATGATTTGATGATCCGGTAATAACGTTGTCTACAATAAAAAAATTACCATGACTTCAGAAACTGCTGCCACTTGGATGCATTTTCAACCTTTCAACCGTATGCAAGTCACCATTAATTTACCTGAAGAGTCCAAACTCCCTTAGGGCCTCGAAAATCAGGGATTCCACAAGAAGTTGATATCCCAGCCCCCGTAAATGCTACTAGATGTTTGCTCTGAAAAATATTGATGATAAAACAAAAGGTTTAAGTAGAAAACACAGTATTACTCCTAAAAAATAAAATTAATGTCATAGATTCAGTTTAAGAATTATTTTGGTCGACCTTCTGTATGAGAACTGCAAGCTCCACGATCTGCAGTCCACAATAAAAATTGGAATGGGAAAACAATATCAGAACTCAAACATAGGATAAAAATCGGAGTACCGCACTAATTAACTTGTATTGCCCCCGGGAGCAATCATAAGTTCTGTTGAATTAAGGGAAAAAAGAAATATCTGAACCAGAAAACGAGTGCAGCAACTACAAGAGTTTGCTCAAATGTTACGGCCCTGTTTGGGTATAGGGTTAAAGTCCTTAAGGATAACTGGAATTTATTTTTAAGTGGAGGGAGAGGGAATGCAAACTCTAGTTTGCAAGGCCCTACCTCCACTTTAAACTTAATCAGGTGTTTGGCAATGAAGTTATCTAAACGCCAAAGCTTTGTTTTGGAGTTTTCTAAATTGCAAAATGAGTGTTTTCTTCCTTTTTTGGGAGTTTAGAAAACTCTAGTGGATTGGAGTCTAGTAAAGTCTGGTTATCTCAACTTTGGAGTTTAGATAACCGGAGTTTTCTAGACTACAAAATGAGAGCAAAACATGGCATAGGTAGGATTTTGGAGTTTAGTTTTAGATAACTTTATGAAACTGCGGTCATCTAAACTCAACTCCATTGCCAAACAGGACAGAAAACTGATTACCAGCAATCCCCACCGCTATGACAAAATTCTGAAGTTAAGGCGAGGGTTGTGGGAACTACTTTTTTACTCTAACACTTAATGCATGTTGGACATGGGATTTTGCACAACGACGTCTTTTATTAATTAAACGACTATTTATTGCCCGACCTTAGTGAGATTTTAATGTGGGTGGCTCTGATGCCATGTTAAACTCCCTACCACCGCATTATAACTCCGAAGTTATAGAACATATATCCAAACAAAGACGGATTAATTCAATAATTTCAACTCGATTTACTTTAAACGCATGGGAGGAGAAAAAAACCCAAATTGGTCCATTTAACAAGCATCCAACACTACAAAGGATCACCCACATTAACAAAAGAGAAGGCAAGGCACTACACATAGGGTTGCAATCAAGCTATAGGCACACAACAAAGAGATATCAAGAGATACCGGAAAAATCTCACCTTTGCCTCCAAAACATCAGCTGGTTCAAAAATCTCAGACATCCCAACACTGCCCACGTCTTCTTTGTATGAGAGCTTCTGCGCATAGCCCAAAGACATCTCTCTCTCTCTCTCTCTCTCTCTCTCTCTGCGCTTCCTCTTTCACACACTAAATGCTTGGGGGAAAAAGGACTTTTTCATGAGAGGAAAATTCCTTTTTTGGGAAAAAAGGACTTTTGAAGAACAAATTTATACAGTAGCTAGTCTTTGAAACTCTGTGGGGTGTTATTGTTGAAGAGAAAGATCATATAATCACGCTAAGGTTTGTTTGGATCTATTAGCTAATTTGTTTTTAGGGTTTTGATGGTATTTTTTGCTGTTGGGAAAATAATCACAGGTTTTCTAAAGATTATATCTCCCGACTGGACCCAGAAATTTTCAAGAGAGGAGCACCAAATAAAGATGGTTTCATTAAAAAGTTAAAGGTAAATATTATATAAAAATTATCAAGTAATTTAAAAAGTGGTAATCAAATTTTGTTGATTAAATTACAAATGTAGATATACAAGGGTAATAATCACAGGTCTTCCAAAAAAACCACAATAAAATTCATATCCACTTGGAAAGTGATTGTGTGGGCCGTGGGAATTGAACATAAGCCCTTTGTTAAGAAATCCCACTTAAGCTAAAGCATGCTTTTGTGAAAAAATGAACGTCTTTCGATAATGCAACATAAACTTCATCCGATCCAGAGGTAAAAGATTTTCAAATCCTTTAATTTTTCATACACATACATTTAAGGATATGGTGATCAACTTGAACGACTAGGCTCGTTAAAATATACCGTAGATCGAGCATTCACGTTTTAAAAAAATACGGACCGGTTTGCAATGGATCACTCCTCTCTCTCTAGAGAGAGAGAGAGAGGAAGAGAGATGAAGGAAAGAGACCCAGGAGGTTTTTTTCGTTGGGCGGCGGCAAAAATTACACCCTCCATTATTTTATTCGACAATCGGCGCCGTCCATCTTGATCTTCATCGTCTAATATGTCGATACACCAAATTTTATGTGATTCCAACACATTCCAACGTTGAATTAGCCGTATAAAAAAAATTATTGTCGGTAAACCGTTGATTTTACACCCACTAAATCCACGGTGAAAAAGTGTTAGAATCACATGAAATTTGACGCATCGACATATTAAACGATGAAGATTAAGATGTGCGGTGCCGATCGTCGAATAAAATGGTGGAGGATGTACCCTTTGTCGCCACCTAACAAAAAAAGCCTTCTAGGGTATCTTTCCTCCATTATTCTCAAATATATTATATGTCTAAAAAATGCTAACACTCGCGATTCTCCTCGATATTAGTCTCTTTGTTCTTGAAATTTCTGCAGGGGCACGGGTTTCCTCTGGTCTTTACTTAGATCTGTTGGCTATAGTGCCCTCGAGTCAATTATTGAATCGCAGGCATGCCATTGTGATGATTGAGGGAGGACCTATACCGGTAGAACAGTCTTACTCGAAATGATAGTTAGCTATCTGGTTTGTTTTTATCATCATGTACATACTTCAGGTGGTATTACATATTGATAGAGCCCATAAGATTCTTGCTTGACTACCAGCATTATGATGGCGATCATATACGTGAGAGCCGGGGGTCTATAAGCCCATCCTTAAATGTCCCTAGTCGTGGGAGTTTCGAGACTGGACATCGATACTCCAGAGTAGACTAGTGTATACTTATCCAGACCTTGACGAGGGGCGGTGGCCGGTTTTACAAACCATTGGTGTCAGTTGTTCACCTAAGATAGTATACATGTGCTCATTAGGTTATGAGTACACTAGATGGACTCACCGGGAACCTGCTAGTTGGTATTATACCTATTGTCAGATAGAAGTTCCATGGTGACATGTGTACATGTTAGTTTGTCGACCTGAGATCGTCCCACCATGCTTTGATTACTGCCCTACCACGGCTCAAAGGATTCGTGCAAATATGTTTTAGTTGGGTACAGTTCCGAGCCACATGGAGGCAGTGAGCGGATCGTCGGGGATTCGCCTCTCCCGATATTGGGGGTTGATGTCGCGTTGTGCACGGGTGGCCATCACTAGAAATTCTCGGCCGGGGTAGTCGAGAATTACTGATCCAGAATCGATATTTTCTCAGGTAGTGATGGGTTTCATACGGACACTAAATGTCGCGTTATTAGGGGTCTGACTTTATCCACCCGCTAGACTCGATATGCGATACTCTTAGACGAACAGATCGGACTGTACGGATATTGTCACTATCAGGCTCGGTAGGGGTTTGGATGAGTTTGCTCGTCGGCCTTCCTTTCGCTCAATATCTGGGTAGTCGTTACGTACAGCTAATGCCGCTGACGTGCTTGTGGTTAAACCCACTGCCAGCGTATTGACGAGTCTTTAGAGTCCCACACAGAGGGTTTTCACGGTTCAGGCGATATGGTGTAGATGACGTATGTCGGTACATATAGGTGTCCGATTAAATATGTGTACAGGCTGCACATACTTTAATCGGACGGTTAATAATACTAGCGGCTTAGGATTAAGCCGGATTATTAAATCAGGTTTTGATTTAATAATTTATATATATGTATTTATATATATGTATTCTAGTATTATTGTTCACTATTCATTTTCTCTCTTGGCTATTCGTATTTTGGTATGAATACGCTTATATGTATTTCGATACGTGTACCAGGAAGTATTCCGTATTTATACGGAATAGCTTCTAGAAGATGGCCACCTCATTATTGATTTTATTTTTAGAAAATCAATTATGGAAATGAGGTGGAGGGTGAGTTGGCATGAGCATGGGTGATGGCATGTAGAGAGGTATGGTTTGCATTTGTTTATTGTAAAATGAAAAAAGATTTTTGGTGTGCATGAGAGAGAGAAAGGAGGGGGCAGCCACTAGCTTTGGGTGAGCTTTTCTCATTCTTTTCTTGACTTGCTTCATTACTTGCTTTTCTCATTCTCACTTGGAGACTTAGCCATATTTCTTTAGTTGTTCATGCCACATATATCCTCACCCCTTCATCTTCTTGAGTTGCTCGTAAAGCATTTGTTATGAGAGAAAAATTATAGTGATACATTCCTACACCTCTACTCTCCATTGCTAGCAACCTTGGAGCGTCGGTTGCCTCTCTTGGCGAGGCTGGAGGTTACGCCGTTTCCCTCTGGTGGATCATCGTAGATGGAGGAAGACCGACAACCAAATTCGATCAAGGAACCACTACGAGCTTGGGATGAAGGTTGAAGACCGAAGGACACGGATCAACTCGGTATAACCATTCCTAACTCTTTATATTGCTTGCTAGTATAGGGTTTAGGGTAGATCCGGGCATCGGGTCATGGTAGCGCCAATTTAGAAAAATTTTGTTCCGCATTTGGCCACGGTTTGATGGCCGGGGCGCTGCCGTAACCCAATATGGTATCAAAGCCAACCCGTAAACCCCTTATTAGCTTGTTTGGACGATATTAAAGTATCGAAATCGAAACAACCCGGAAACGATACCCTGTAGATTCTAGTTTCTGTCGAATTTTCAGTGTCTTCAAAATTTTTTTAAGCAACTGCAGAAGACTACTATGGTGACCACTAGACCACACCCCAAAAACGAGCCAGTTTCACCCGTATTGGATCGGCCACATTAAGCAAATTTCCGAGCCGGCCGGCCTTGCAGTCAAGTTTGGGTTTCGTATTTTGGGTGTGGTCTGGTCTCTGGAATATTGGTGCAGTGGTATTGCTTGTTTTGCCCTTTTTGGATATTATGTTATCTTTTGTTCAGGGGCAATTTGGGGTGTTTCGAAGTCGATAATTTAACATTGTGTAAATGTTTACAATACATGCATTACTATATGCGATCGTGAATGTCATTTGAGCGGTACAACTCGTCTAATTGCTATATGTTCTTTTAGACTGGTTTGCGAACGTGACATTCACGTTGATGTTCTGTGTTGTGCTGTGATTGTGGTTGGATCGTCATGGTGGATAGCTTGGGTGCAATGTTAGTATAGTTTAGTTTCATTTGTACATTTGATATCGCGGGGCGAGCGTCCGACATGTGGACTGCCGTCACTCCCCGTTTGTATATTATTTGTTTGGGGCACGACCGGGTTGAGATCGATGTCACTCTTGTACATATTATTTTCTTTTATGTACCAGGATTACCCCGCGGAGGAGTGCACGAATAGCCGGGTTCTAGAGGGCAACGGGTCCGCATCTCATGGTGTTGAGACGGAGGGGACTTTACTCTAGAATTGGCGGGCTATTCGCCGCACTTATAGGGGTTATAGGTTGACCCACGGAGGGGTGCTCAAGTTACCGGATTCCGTAAAGTGCTGGATGGCCTATTCATGTTGTTGATTGGGGTTGCCTCGCTTCTGGGATTGGTGGGTAACTTGTCGCACTCGTAGGGGTTTAGGTTTTCATTGCACAGGCTATCCACACGACATGGGCAAGTCGGATCTCATTTGCGGCTCAAGTGAAACCCGAGGCTCCAGGATTATCCACCACTCTGGGTTGCTTGGCTGAGATTCTGTGATGTTGCTTTATATCATGCATGGGATGATTGTTATATATATTTATATATATACTGGTAGATGTTGTATATGTTTTGCACCCGCGCTAGTCCAGCCCCCGCTCTGTTGTTAGTTAAGTAACCTAACGGGTGATGACGGGGCCCAGTGGCGAATGCGAATGGCATATACGTACATCATATTTTCGTTCTTTTCTGGTGTGATATATTTAATTAATGGGACTGCGTTGATTCTGATCAATGCAAGGAAAACAAACCTATATGATGTTGTTGGAACCAAGATTTTTTAAAACGGACATTTTAAACGTTCTCTTTTGCTTTACACAGTGGTATTCGATTGGGAATATCCTGCACCTCATTCGACGAGGCAAGGGATGGGATCCTTTCATCGGGAGTGACCCCTTAGGCAGAAGTTTGCGTCAACGTAATAACTTTACTATGGTCGATTCTTTTGCTTTGCATCGTGGTATTCAGTTTGGAATATCCTGTACCTCATTCGATGAGGAAAGAGCCGAGATCCCTTCACCGGGAGTAACCTCTTTAGCAAAAGTTTGCGCCACCATAAATTTGTAAAACCACTTGGTTCCTTCAACGAGATCAAGTTTATTACGTTAAAGGTTTTTCGTCAAAAACCAGCCGTAGCCCTCCGTCATTTCAGATTATTATTGCTTAGTATTCGTGCTACGAATGTCATGCATTGCCGAGGTGTGGTGTTCGGTAGCTCTGTAATGCTTTTCTGTTGCATGGATATGTGGATTGGTTAGGACAGTCGTACGGTTATGTCACGCTAGGCTTCTTAGTATACGGGCAAAGGACGCGACGAGGCCGCTACGTATTTACTCTGAAGTAAACACGCTAAGCGTATCTAAGCAATATAAATAAAATGCACAAAAGACAGTGACAATAGATATAATTGAACATCAACTTTATTTATTAACATTCTTTTTACAATACATCTGAAAAGTAAATACATGGAATGGAAAGCAATGCCTAAACAGTGGCATAACAGAAATGGAAAATACAGAATGTAAATGTGTACAGGTAACTAGAGCTCCGAGTCGAAGGCTAGATGATCCAAGTCCTCGAAGGTGGGCTCGATCTCCTGAAGGTCCGAATCACCTGACGACATTATAAAGAAAAGAAAGAGAATGTCATCAGCGAACAAATCGCTCAGTAAGTCCCGTAAATAGACAAAAATGGAATAGACAGAATATAGAGTATATTGTTATAATGTTGTATTCAATGTTAACGCTGTTGTTTGTAGCTTGGTACAGAAGAATGCCAGTGTATACGAGAGGAGTCCCACTATTCCGGAGACTAAGGTATACGGAGCACAAGGAACCGTTCAGCCACGGTACAACGGCAATTGAATTCAGGTTAGCGGTATTATGGTTACAGTCTCGTGTCACTTCTAACACCTTCCGTACCAGTCTACCCCTTATAAACCTCGCGATGTCTTGATTGTATTGATGTATTGTTTGAAGTGTATATTGTATATAGATGGATGACTTGACGAAACTATGATATCAATAAATAGATTGAACTGGAGAATCATGTAGATGAATGTATATCCATGGTTTGGGTCAGTCAATATAGATTGATTAGATTGAATAGACGGAATCATATATCCATGTTGTATTGAAGTTTGATACTTGAATCATATTCAAGTCAGATTGATTATATTGAGACCCAGTCTGAGTCAGACAACTTGAAAAGAAATTGAATCCTGAATTATGTTTTGCTGCTATCGGTAACTGCTGCATATGGACGGCAGGATTTGTGTCTTTTTCAAAAACAATTACCGTGTTGATAACACCATTTGTTAAGTTGTCTACCTTAAATAGGCAAGCACCCATTTCTCCGACTCCTTGAGGCTCAAGAGACTGGTCCCGCTTAAACCTATGTTTACTAGGGTCCTTATTGTATTTTAGTATAATTTGAGGGGGTTTTATGTAAAAATAATTTTGTATAATTTTCAAAATATACCTCAAGTATTTTATTATCGTCTTTAGAGTTTTCATGGATGTATATTTTATCAATGTGACATTTCTAGTGAATAAAACCTAATTTCATAATATATGGTATTTATTTGTAATATTGGAATTGTATGGTATTTTCTTGTAAATGAGATGTTTTTATTTAATTTTGGAAATGTGGATTATTATAAATATTAAAAATAGATATTTTGATATTAATTACATATATATATATTTATTAAAAATATAAGTTTTATTTATAATAGAAATCACATTTTCTAAAGAAAATTGTATTTTAAATCTTTCGAGATCGTATGCTCCTTGCGGAGGTCTACATCTCACTCTAGTAGGCTCGAGAATGTGAGATAATCCGCACCATACCGAACGGGTTCCCCAAATGGGTTGTAGAGGCGCAATTGCAAAGATTTGTTAAAATACTTTTTGTAGAAAAAGGTTTTGTAAGTTGAAGGTAGTTATATGTAAAGTCGTATTTTCCCCAAATCTAGGTTCCCAAATTCCATCGTGCTATATTAGATATGTGTGTTGTGAGGAGGTAGGTCATTACCTCGTGAGTTATCTAAAGGTATAAAGGTATTATAGAGTTTATGTCGGAAACTAAAGTTTGTGGTATTTTAATGTAAAATTGCGATAAAAGATGCATATAACAATCTTTTGTGATGAAACTTGTTAAAGATGTTTATTAATGTTTAATGAAAAATATATGATGATATGAAGATATCTTGATTAAGAAAAATTGTAGTTTTTAAAGAAAACCGAATTGGAAGTCGGACTAACTCCGCTTCCGTCGGGTTTTAGTTTTGAATGTTATAAGAATAGAGAAAAGAAGGAGAAGTAGGGACTTACTAGATGATTGAATAGAGGAGGGAAAGAGGAAGAGATGGGAGTTGCCGTGCGATGTTTCGTCGTCGGAAACTCCTAGAGTTGTCGCCAGAAGTTCGTCGGAGCTTCGCCCTTTAGTAACTCTACTTGCACACAAAAGACTTGGGAATTTTCTTGAGAGTTTGGGCAGGGATTTGTGAGTGAGAGGGGTGGGGGGTGATTTGAGGGTGGTATTTATAGGAAAAATTAGGGTTTTAGGATAGTGAAAGGGTGTATTAAAAATTTGTATTAAAATGGATTAAATGTGTGTTTTAATGTGCTCTGTAAATGTGCAGGAAAAACAAATAATACTGGAGTTATGGGGGGAGTCCAAGAGTCGCAAGGGTTAAAGAAAATTAGGGTTTGGCCCGAGTCGGACCGGCGGCGCCAGCCGAGTCAGCGAGTTCGCCGGCCCGAGTCACCGAGTTGGGGGCTCGTATTTGTGCCACGTGTCCCTGACGCTTGGTCTAGCCTCGTGTGCATGTTTATTTTGGCTGTGACTCTTGGTTTTACGGGTTGTGCACGTGTAGACTCTTGGGCTTCTAAAAAATTAAAAGTATTTTAAATAAAAATATTGTAGCTGATGGGATTTGAACTCTGGTGCTTTGGTTCAGCAGTGCAAGGTATTACCAATGAGCTACAAGCTCTTTCTTGCTGTTCAAAAGCAAATCAAATTTATAACTTGTGCTCAGGCTCAAATACCCCTTTCTGTATTTTTGAAAAAAAATTGTACAGAAAGTTTAGGGTTGTTACAGGTTATGTTGGCATTGTCAAGGACTCGTACGGGCGGGTTTAACACAATCAAGATAATGATGGGTTGAACTTGACTAGGACTCTTTGATATGTTGGCATTGTCAAGGTCACTTGGGTCCTAGGGGTAAAAATCATATCGGGAGTTTCAAATATACAGGAAACTTGCCAGGCTTGCACATACCTTCTAGAGTGTGGTGACTTAAATGGATTCTATCAAGTTATCATGCGATGATAGTTGAATCCCGATTCCCACCGATGAGTAGGATTACTCCTCGGGTGATTTTAGATGATCCCAACTAATTCTCCTTTTTGGGTTTAGAGGAGAATTTGAGGAAACAGTGGGAACCATCCTGATTAGATAAAGTGATTAACCATTCTGATCTAGGTTAGAGTGCACACTGAGTGTTTCTTTTCCCTCTCTCTCTCTTTGGCAGCGACCATGGCCCGACCCTAGACTAAAACTCATGAACCAAGTTAACCGAACCTTCTTAAAACACTTTGTCTTTTGGAATGTCACGGTGTCGCATATATCATTGCCACCTCTATATCACCTTTGCGTTTCTCCAGAACACCTCGTATCACTACGAAGATCTGCATTTATTGGACAATCCATCGTATAGTTACATACGAACTTGAAGGAACTTGTTCCAGATTCGATGATGGATTCTGGTTCAGGAGAAATTGAATAGAATTATTCGGTTGTCTTTTCTCTTTACCTTCTCTCAGGTTGTGATGGCTCCTAGGATTAGGATAGAGTACACCTATTGAGCTTATTGGATAGTCTTCCTCCAGACCATAGGCAGCTGTCGAAAGGTGGGAAAGGAAGAAAACCAATTAGCCTAAAGGTGGTGTACAGAAGGTAATAAGTTAAGACATAGAAAGGATTAGAATAACGGTAAAGAAAATTGCGACTGCTATCATTCACGACAAAACCGTGTATACCCCTGCCACTCCCATATCCACTTTTGATTTCTCCAGAACACTTCGTATCACTACGAACGTCCATAATGATTGGATATGCCATCGTATAGTTACATACGAACTCGAAGGAATTTGTTCCAGTTCGAGGATGGGTTCTGGTTCTGGAGGAATAGAATAAGGATTATTCAGTTGTCTTTTCTCTTTACCTTATCTCAGGTTGCGAGGGCTCCTGGTATTAGGAGAGTACACCTATTACGCTTATTAAATAGTCTTCTTCCAAACCTTAGGCTGGTGCCGAAGGGTAGGGAAGGAAGAAAACCAATTAGCCTAAAGGTGGTGTACAGAATGTAATGAATAAAGACATATAAAGGGATTGGAGTGAGGGCAAGGAAATATACGGTTACTGTCATGAATCTGGATAGTGGAAGAGGCATTAATTGGAATACCCGGATACCCCCTCGAAACATTTTCATGTTTCAGTTTCACTGTGCGATATTAATTGAAAACTGTTTTCCCAATTGGATTCTGACTCCAGGGTATGTATTTACTAGATTCGTTTCTCACATCTGTATAATGTTACAGATGGTGAGTGAGAGTACGATATTGGGAATTAGGTGATTAGATCCTTTATATATCGAAATTCTTTGTAATTGGTGATATTTGAGGAAATCACCTGGGTTTTGCCCGACGGCAAATATTTGGTTTTGAATATCCGTAGTTATGCACCAGTTTCAAACTGATACATCTGTACGTTTATTTTATAAAGTGAGATATAACCTTTTGAAATTATGTCTATGACATTTACCTATATCAGTTGATGGTTAGGTAAGGAGCATTTAACAACGGTATAATTCTTCTTAACCATGGTACAGTTTTTCAACCCACGACGCACAGGGTATGAGTTATTAAACTCAAGGGACTTATACAAAGTATTGTATGTTGTCCGGTGTCTATTAGGACAAAGGGACTGGTACTCATACTATATTCTATTTACTCATGACTTCTCCAGTTCTAGACAAGTATTTCGTTGAAATACAAGGTCCAAATTTTGAGAAGTTGTAGGTATAAGAATAAAGTAGAGAACCATATGTTGCAAGTATCGGAATTCTTCAAGGTGATCGAAGATGTAGATACTTGTGTTTGATATTCCGTTGATAGTAATGATTTTGAGAACTTACTTCTCTTTCAGGTTACTCATATATGGATGCACCCCTAGTTGAGTAATGTTGATCGGCCTCTTTCCATTTGGTTGAAATGCATTGAAGACAGCTGCATGATTTTGAATCTAGTTCCAATTAAATTAGTGCATTTGTTTCTATATAGTATATAGAATCAATTTATATCTTAACGATGTTAAGATATAGGGAGTTGTTCGGCTGATGCTTAAAACCAGAATCCGGATAAACTCAAGGCACGTTTCAGTAATAACAGTTTGTGTGTTATCCCGGGCTTTGACGTGGGTTAACTTTCTACCATCAGGAAGATCAATAGTGATATTGTTCTTGACTCGCCACAGTTTTAGTAAAATGGATTTTTTCAGAAAACAAAAGTGGGAGTATGGTAGAACTGAAAGTGATTCCAGAACCACAAACGATCACTGAAGATTTAATAGAACCCGAGGATTCAATTGGAATTGACATTCCATTAGCCACTCCGCAGATTTGGTGGGTAACCTCAGGTACCCGAGAGGTACTTCGGTTTTCTCAGAGACGGTGACAGGGAGGTTCTTGTTTACCCAGACTTGCCATTGCTGTTATTCTAGACTATAAGACCCGGCAGGAGGATGGGTATAGCATCGTTCTAAACTAGCTTTATAAGTGCACATGCATATGACTCTGCCAGAGGGTTATTGTAGTCAGTGGGAGCAACGGAAGCATAGAGGGCAAGCAGCTTATGTCTATTTATAGACTAAAGCAGCTATAACGGAAATAGATCATCTATTTTTGATGTGACAGTCATAGGCTTTGACTTCATCAGAGTAGGAGATGGATCTGGTAAGAAAGGAGTAGGGTGTGATGTCCTGGTATTTGGGATGACATGCACCTTATAGGAAGTGAAATTCCTATACTACGATCGGTTATACTGTGGTTTTCACACAGTTGTTTTTCCACATAGGATATTGATATAATATCAGGGTTTCTGGTTACTAGATCTATGGTTTTAGATGTAGATTTGGTAAGTGTCCCAATTTGGGTACTTGGCACTATTCTAAAGTGTTTTAGAATGGACGACTCCTGGCATGATGGTGTACCTGCAGGTGATGGAGTCACCCTCTCTAAAGGTGTCTTACAGACTAAAGGGGAGAGGGATCTGCATGATTAGCATATCACTCGCTTAGGCAATTGAGTTAATTATGAAATGTCAAGTACCACACCAGATGTTTTTTTTGTTGGAGTTAGTGCCCTCAGAGTCAATTATTGGATCGCAGGTACGTGATTGCAATGATTGCGGAGGACCTATACCGGTAGGACAGTCTTACTCGAGATGATAGTATGCTATCTGGTTTGCCTTTATCAGTTGTGTACAGGTTCAAGTGACTGATCACTGTTATACTTTGATAGAGCCCTTAGGATCTTGCTTTACTACCAACAGTATGATGGCGATCATATACGTGAGAGTTGGGTGGTTTATAAGCATATCCTTAATTGTGGTCCCTAGTCGTGGGAGTTTCGAGACAGGGCATCGATACTCCGGAGTAGACTAGTGTATACAGTCGAGACCCCGACAAGGGGCGGTGGCCGGTCTCACAAGCCACTGGTGTCAGTTGGATCACCTAAGATGTATACAGGTGCTCATTGGGTTATGAGTACACCGGACAGGACTCGCCGGGAACCTGCTAGTTTGGTATTATACCTATCGTCAGATAGCAGTTCTCTGGTGACATGTGTACAGGTTAGTTCATCGACCTGAGGTCGTCATTTGTCTCGTGTGAGTTCCCACTGTGCTTTGATTTCTACCCTACCACGGCTCAAAGGAGTCGTGCAAACAGGTAGTTTTTGGGTACAGTCCCGAGCCATATAGAGGCACGTGAGCGGATCGGTAGGGGATTCGTCTCTCCCGGTATTGGGGGTGAGATCGTACTGTGTCTAGGAGAGCCATTACACAAAGCCCACGGCCGTGGCAGGAGATTTACTGGTAGGTACTCCAGTAGTATCTCAGGGTGTTATTGGGCTACACTCCGACACGACTTATACTGCTATTGGGGGTCTGACGTTACTAGCCCCCTAGGTGGATATGCGATACTCATAGACGAACGGACCGGACTGTATATACATTGTCACTGTTAGGCTCAGTAGGGTTTCCGGATGAGTTCGCTCATCGGCCTCCCTTGAGGTCAGTCCATGGGCAGCCATTACGCATAGCTAGTGCCGCTAACGGTTTGTGGTTAAACCCACTGCCAGGGTACTGACGAGTCATTAGAGTCCCCCATGGACAGTTTCCCAAGTTCGGGCGAAACGTTGTAGAGGCCGTATGGTTTTATGGCAGGGTTCGGAAAATGCACGTGCGTTTACGCATGTGTTATTTTTCGGGTAGATAATACTGGTGGGCTTTGGTTTAAGCCGGATCCGAGTATTATACAGAGTAGATATAATATCTTTGTCTCAGTTGCATTTGTATTCAGTCGTAATACAAATGCGGGTATATTTATACAGTTACGGGGTTATCCTGAAATTCGTTTCAGAATCACTTTTGGAAGTTGCCAGTTTCCAGTTTTCTATCGCCCGTCTTTTAACATTCGGTTAAAGACGGATTTATCTTTTCTTGAGATGAGTGTGGAAGGTTCTAGAAGTTTTTAGAAGAGGTGACTAGGATGATGACTAGGCTTCATGACTCATTTGTTTCATTCATTGTGTTCACACTAGGTTTTAATGACTCATGCTTCAACATTAATGATTCTTGTTTAACCTAAGGATATTTGTTCATGATATTTATCCTTGTGGTCACCCTCCTTGCTTCTACCATCACCTCCCTCTTCTTATTTATTGGCCGGCCCCCCCATTGTGAGAGAGAGGGTGAGATTGATTTGGTTTTGGAAAAAAGACTATGGTTTTGGATGCATGGAAAATTGATAACTCATTTCTCATTCCATTTCATTTCGAGTGGCAATTTCATTAACCGATCGTCCACGGTTTTGGACGAAGCGAGACAAAGTATTCTACTCATTCTCTACATCAATCTTGGTCGTCTCTTTTAGCAAACTTGACGACCGAGTTGCCTCGAGTCAGAGGCGGGATCTCGTTTAAAGAATCGTTGATGTAGTGCCACCTGGACGAGAAGATCGGAGATCGACAAGATCGGAGCAGCCGCAACGGAGCGTGGGATGATGGTTAAAGAACGAAGGACTCCGATCGTTCGGTATAACCTTTCTACTCTCTTTACAGTTTGTTAGTTTAGCAATAATGGCAGATCCGGGTTAAAGTATACGATAGCGCCAGTTTAAAAGTTTTTGTTCCGCATTTGGCGTCTGTAGACGGCCGAGGCGCTACCGTAGACTTACAGTGGTATCAGAGCCTCACCATTTTGCTTTACTAACTTGTGCTAACGCGTTTAAAATATCGATCGGACCGAATATAAAAAACTACAATTTTTCCATTCACAGTTTCTGTCGATTTTAAATCAAGTCTTAAAATTATTTTACATATCATAGAAATCTGTGCAGGGTTTTCTAAGCACGTGGTGCAAATTTGAGCACGTGACTCAACAGGAGAGCCGCAGAATAGCGGTCAAACCTAGGGTTTGACCGTGCATCCGCGGCCGTTATGTTGAATCATTGACCCAAATTTGTACAGTAGCTTCTCTGTTGGATTTTGAGGTTTTTGGTATATATCTTTTGGGCCCAGATTTTGTTACTGTGCAGCAGATATTCGTGGGGCTCACTTCGTGATATTTAGTCGATCGAAATTTAAATATGTTAGTTTACAGTGTTTACATTATATCTCCGACCGTGAATGTCATTTGATCGGTAAACCGCGTCTGATTGCTATAGTTCTTTTAGACGGGTTTGCGAATGTGACATTCGCGTTGATTATCTGTGTTGTGCTGTGATGTTGCGGATTTGTCGTGGTGGATAGCAGTGTGCAATGATAGTGCAGTTTGGATTTATTTGTACATTTGATATTGCGGGGCGAGCGTCCAACATGTGGACTGCCGTCACTGCCTGTTGTATAATATTCTTTTGGGGCACGACCGGGTTGAGGTCGATGTACCCTTTGTACATATTTTTCATTTCTGTACTAGGTTTTACACCGCGACGAAGTGCACGGATAGCCGAGTTCTGGAGGGCAACGGGTCCGCATCTCATGGATTTGAGAGGCAGAGGGGCCTCACTCTAGAATTGGCAGACTATTCGCTGCACTCGTAGGGGGTACAGGTTGACCCATGGAAGGGTGCTCAAGCTACCGGATTCCGTGAAGTGCAGGGTGGTCCATTCACTTTGCTGTAGGGGGCTGCCTCGCTTCAGGTTTTGGCGGGTAACTTGCCGCACCCATAGGGGTCTAGGTTTCATTGCACAAACTATCCACACGACCAGGGGAATGTCGGGTTTCAGCAGCAGCTCTATGAAACCCGGGGATCCCAGATTATCTGTATTGTTCTGTGATGCTTATTACTTTTCTGTAATGTTGCATATTATCACGCCTGGAGTGATTATTGTATATTGGTTTATATACTATTAGATGTTGTATATGTTTTACACCCGCGCTAGTCCAGTCCCCGCTCTGTCGTTAGTTAAGTAACCTAACGGGTGATGACGGGACCCTGTGACGAATGCGGATGGCATATACGTACATTTTATTTTCATTCTTTTCTGGTGTGATTGATTGATGGGACTGCGTTGATTCTGATCAATGCAAAGGAAAGCAAACATGTTTGCAGTTGTAGGAACAAATTTAAAAAGTGTTATTGCAAAGACGTTTCCTTTTGTTTTGCATAGCGGTATTCAGTGGAATATCATGCACCTCATTCGATGGGGCAAGGGCCGATATCCCTTCACCGGGACTGACCCCTTGGGCAGAAGTTTGCGTCAGGGTAATAATTTCACTATAGTCGATTACATGTTGCTTTGCATCGCGGTATTCAGTGGAATATCCTGCACATCATTCCACGAGGAAAGAGCCGAGATCCCTTCACCGGGAGTGACCTCTTTAGCAAAGGTTTTCGCCACTATATTTTTATAAAAAGCTATCAGGTTCCTTCAGCGATATCAAGTTCGTTACGTTAAAGGTTTTTCGCCAAAAACCAGCCGTAGCCCTCCGTCATTTCTTTTGGGTATTCAGTAGTATTCAAGCTATGTATTTTGACCTAACGCCAAGGCATAGTGTTTGGTAGCTGCTGGGTATTCATTTGTTGCATAGATAGATGCGTTGGTTTGGGACAGCCGTTCTGCCATTTTGACCTAACGCCAAGGGCATGTGCGGGTGGGTTCAAATTAACAAGATAGTGACGGGAAGAACTTGGCACGTGACTTATGACATTTTGACCTAACGCCAAGGTCATAAGAGCATGGGGAAAAAATCATATCGGGAGTTTCTAAAGAAACTGGAACTTGCCAAGTATGCGCATACCTTCTGGAGTATGAGTAACGTGGATGCATTCCATCATGTTATCATGCGATGAGAGTTGGATCCCGATTCCTACTGATGAGTTGGTTTACTCTTCGGGTGATCCCGATTGATTCTTCTTTTAGGTTTGGAGGAGAATTTGACAGGACAGTGGGAGGTTTCCGGATTAGATAAAGTTATAACCATTCTGATCTAGGTTAGAGTGCACGCAGAGTGTTTCTTTTCTTTCTCTCTCTTTAGCAGCGACCTTTGACCAACCCTAGACTATGACTCAGTGACCAAGTTGACCGAACCTTCTTAAAATACTGGCTTTTTGGATTGTCTGAGTTGCATAAGTCATTGCCACTCCTTCTTTTACCCTTTGTATTTCTCAGAACACCCGTATTACTACGGACATCCACTTCCATTGGATAGATCCATCGTATGGTTATATACGAACTCGGAGGGATTTTTTCGAGGAAGGATCAAGGTTCAGAAGAAATAGAATTGGTTTATTCAGTTGTCTTTTATTATCACCTTCTCTCAGGTTGCGAGGGCTCCTTGGTTTAAGAGAGTACACGTATTACGCTTATTGGATAGTCTTATTCCAAACCATAGGAAGGTGCCGAAAGGTAGGGAATGAAGAAAACCAATTAGCCTAAGTAGGGTGTGCAGAAGGTAATATGTAAAGACAAAATAAAGGGATTAGAAAGAGGGCAAAGTAAATTGCGACAGTTATCATTCACGACCAAAACCGCGTACTTCATCGCCACTCCTGTTTCACCGTTAAAAGAATAAGGTATTATTCAGTTGTCTTTTATCATCACCTTCTCTCAAGATGCGAGTACTCCTTGGTTTAGGAGGGTACACCTATTATGCTTACTGGATAGTCTTCTTCCAAACCATAGGCTGGTGCCGAACGGTAGGGAAGGAAGAAAACCATTTAGCCTAACGATGGTGTAAAGAAGGTAATGACTAAAGACAAATAAAGGGATTTGGAGAGATGACAAAGAAATATACGGTTATAGTCATGAATTGGATTATGGAAGAGGCATTGCTATGAATACCAGGATACCCCTACGAAACATTTTCATGTTTCAGTGCATTGTTAAAAGAAAACTGTTTTCCCGATTAGATACTTACTCCAAGGGTATGTATTTACCAGGTTTCATTCTCATATCTGTATGGTTTTACAGATGATGAGTGGGAGTAAGTTATTGGGAATCAGGTGATTATCCTCATTATATCGGAATTCGTTGTAATTGGTGATATTTAAGGAAATCGCCAGGGTACAGTTTTCAACCTACGACGCACAGGTTTTGAGTTGTTCAACTCAGCGGACTTATACAGAGTATTGTATGTTGTCCAAGTGTCCATCAGGATAAAGGGGTAGGTCCTCGTACTATGTTCTGTTTACTTATGACTTCTCTAGTTTTTAGACAAGTGTTTTGTAGAAATACAAGGTCTAAGTTTTGAGAAGTTATGGGTATAAGAATAAAGTAGAGAACCAGGTGTCACAAGTATCGGGATTCTTCAAAGAGATCGAACATGTAGATTCTTGTGATTGGTATTCAGATGATAGTAATGGTTTTGAGAAACTTGTTTCTCTTTCAGGTTGCTCATAATTGGATGGATTCCTAAATTGAGTAATGCTGATTAGCCTCTTTCCATCAAGTTGATATGCACTGGAGACAGTTGCATGATTTGAATTTGGTTCCAATTAAATAAGTGCCAAAGTTTCTATATTGGATATAGAATGGTTCATACCTTAAAAGATGTTAAGGTACGGGGAGTTGTCCAGCTTATACTTAAAACCAGATTCTGGATAACTCAGGACACGTTTCTGTAATGGCTGTTTGTGGATTGACCCTGGCTATGACGAGGGTTGATATTCTACCATCTGGAAGATCAATAGTGATATTGTTCTTGACTCGCCACAGTTTTAGTAAAATGTATTTTTTCAGAAAACAGTAGTGGGAGTATGGTAGAACTGGAAGTGATTCCAGAACTACGAATGATTACGGAAAATTTAATAGGACCTATATATTCAATCAGGTTTGACATTCCATTAGCCACTCCGCAGATATGGTGGGTAACCTCAGACACCCGAGAGGTACTCCGGTAGCCTCAAGGACGGTGACAGGGAGGTTCTTGTTTACCCAGACTTGACACTACTGTTGTTCCAGACTGTGAGACCCGGCAGGAGGATAAGTATAGCGTCGTTCTAAACTAGCTTTAGAAGTGCACGTGTATATTATTCTGTTAGAGGGTTGTCGTAGTCAGTGGGAGCAGCGGAAACATAGTGGGCAAGTTGCTTATGTCTATTTATAGACTTGAGCAGTTATAGCTGAGATAGATCATCTATTTTTGATATGACAGTCATAGGTTTGACTTCAATCAGAATAGGGGATGGATCTGTTAAGAAGGTAGTAGGGTGTGATGTCATGGTTTCTGGATGACATACACAGAGTAGGAAGTAAAATTCCTATACTATGATCGGTTGTACTGTGGTCGTCACACAGTTGTTTCTCCAGACAGGATATGGATATAATATTTGACATTTTGGTTTCTAGATCTATGGTTTTAGATCTGGATTTGGGTAGTTTCCCAATGTGGGTACTTTGACAGTATTCTAATGGTTTTTAGAATAGATGACTCCTGGCATGGTGGTGTACCTGCAGGTGATGGAGTCACCCTCTCTAAAGGTGTCTTACAGAGTAAAGAGGAGAAGGATGGGCATGATTGGCAGATCACTTGCTTAGGCAATTGAGTCAATCATGAGATGTCAAGTACCACACCAAATATTATTTTTGCACTAGATGCAATAAGTTTGTATTAATCCAATCCTGGAGAAACATAAGGAAGCAGTTTTAGAACATAAGTGCATGTTCTACGGATTTGATGACGGCAGCCTCCTTCGGGAGACGGTTATCATTCCAGGCTTCAAAGGTGACATGGATGATAGAGTGATTGTCAGAGTTACAGTTTTTCTTCTGACGAGGGACAGTATTATGGACAGGTGGTCCAAGAGGATACTGTGGGAGGCATGGTGCCGGATACTGATTAGGTTCATTGATCGATACAGTCTAAGAAGTTTGGATTTGGAGTTCATTTATGAACTAGGTCCCATCAGATATCCAGACATATTCTAAGACAGGTATTAATCAATTCGGGAGATGGCTTTCTCCGCGAACTTGAGATTAAGAGAGATATAGAAAGAAACATCTAGGCGGATCCACTCACTGAGGCTATTTCTCGAACACAATAGTTTTACAAACGGGCTTTGTGAAACTGATTAGTAGAGGAGTTGGATGTTCGGTTTCACACGGGCTGTGAGTAGTCGACATCGGAATAATTAGCCTTAAGTGCAAGTGGGAGATTGTTGGAGTTTGTGCCCTCAGAGTCAATTATTGGATCGTAGGTACGTGATTGCAATGATTGCGGAGGACCTATACTGGTAGGACAGTCTTACTCGAGATGATAGTATGCTATCTGGTTTGCCTTTATCAGTTGTGTACAGGTTCAGGTGACTGATCACTGTTACACTTTGATAGAGCCCTCAGGATCTTGCTTTACTACCAACAGTATGATGGCGATCATATACGTGAGAGTTGGGTGGTTTATAAGCATATCCTTAATTGTGGTCTCTAGTCGTGGGAGTTTCGAGACAGGGCATCGATGCTCCGGAGTAGACTAGTGTATACAGTCGAGACCCCGACGAGGGGCGGTGGCCGGTCTCACAAGCCACTGGTGTCAGTTGGATCACCTAAGATGTATACAGGTGCTCATTGGGTTATGAGTACACCGGACAGGACTCGCCGGGAACCTGCTAATTGGTATTATACCTATCGTCAGATAGTAGTTCCCTGGTGACATGTGTACATGTTAGTTCATCGACCTGAGGTCGTCATTTGTCTCGTGTGAGTTCCCACTGTGCTTTGATTTCTACCTTACCACGGCTCAAAGGAGTCGTGCAAACAAGTAGTTTTTGGGTACAATCCCGAGCCATATGGAGGCACGCGAGCGGATCGGCAGGGGATTCGTCTCTCCCGGTATTGGGAGTGAGATCGTGCTGTGTCTAGGATAGCCATTACACAAAGCCCACGGCCGTGGAAGGAGATTTACTGGTAGGTACTCTAGTAGTATCTCAGGGTGTTATTGGCCTACACTCCGACACGACTTATACTGCTATTGGGGGTCTGACGTTACTAGCCCCCTAGGTGGATATGCGATACTCATAGACGAACGGACCGGACTGTATATACATTGTCACTGTTAGGCTCAGTAGGGTTTCCGGATGAGTTCGCTCATCGGCCTCCCTTGAGGTCAGTCCATGGGCAGCCGTTACGCATAGCTAGTGCCGCTGACGGTTTGTGGTTAAACCTACTGCCAGAGTACTGACGAGTCATCAGAGTCCCCCACAGACAGTTTCCCAAGTTCGGGTGAAACGTTGTAGAGGCCGTATGGTTTTATGGCAGGGTTCGGGAAAATGCACGTGCGTTTACGCACGTGTCATTTTTCGGGCAGATAATACTGGTGGGCTTTGGTTTAAGCCGGATCCGAGTATTATACAGAGTAGATATAATATCTTTGTCTCAGTTGCATTTGTATTCGGTCGTAATACAAATGCGGGTATATTTATACAGTTACGGGGTTATCCTGAAATTCGTTTCAGGATCACTTTTGGAAGTTGCCAGTTTCCAGTTTTCTATCGCCCGTCTTTTAACATTCGGTTAAAGACGGATTTATCTTTTCTTGAGATGAGTGTGGAAGGTTCTAGAAGTTTCTAGAAGAGGTGATTAGGATGGTGACTAGGCTTCATGACTCATTTGTTTCATTCATTGTGTTCACACTAGGTTTTAATGACTCATGCTTTAACATTAATGATTCTTGTTTAACCTAAAGGATATTTGTTCATGATATTTATCCTTGTGGTCACCCTCTTTGCTCCTACCATCACCTCCCTCTTCTTATTTATTGGCCGGCCCCCCCATTATGAGAGAGAGAGTGAGATTGATTTGATTTTGGAAAAAAAGACTATGGTTTTGGATGCATGGAAAATTGCTAACTCATTTCTCATTCCATTTCATTTCGAGTGGCAACTTCATTAACTGATCGTCCACGGTTTTGGACGAAGTGAGACAAAGTATTCTACTCATTCTCTACATCAATCTTGGTCGTCTCTTTTAGCAAACTTGACGACCGAGTTGCCTCGAGTCAGTGGCGGGAGCCCGTTTAAAGAATCGTTGACGTGGTGCCCCCTGGACGAGAAGATTGGAGATCGACGAGATCGGAGCAGCCGCAACGGAGCGTGGGATGATGGTCAAAGAACGAAGGACTCAGATTGTTCGGTATAACCTTTCTACTCTCTTTACAATTTGTTAGTTTAGCAATAATGGCAGATCCGGGTTAAAGTATACGATAGCGCCAGTTTAAAAGTTTTTGTTCCGCATTTGGCGTCTGTAGACGGCCGGGGCGCTACCGTAGACTTACATTTTTTGCACTAGCTGCAATAAACATATATTAATCCAATCCTGGAGAAATGTAAGGAAGCAGTTTATGAACATAAATGGATGTTCTACGGATATGGTAACGGCAGCCTCCTTTAGGAGACGGTTATTATTTCAGACTTCCAAGATGACTTGGATGACATAGTGGCTGTCTGAGTTATAGTTTTCCCCTCTTCTGAGGGGCAGTATGTTAGACGGGTGATCCAAGGGGATACTGAGGCAGGAATGGCGCATGATACTGATTAAATTCAGTGGATGAAACAGTCTAAGAAGTTTGTTGGATTTGGAGTTCATTTGTGAGCTGGGTCCCATCAGATATCCAAACAAATTCTAAGACAGGTATTGCTCATTTCGAGAGATGGATATTCTCCGCGAAGTTGAGATATAGAGAGATAAAGATAGAAACACTGAAGCGGATCTACTCACTGAGGCTATTTCTCGAACACAATAGTTTCGCAAACAGGCTTTGCGAGACTGATTAGTAGAGGAGTTGGGTGTTCGGTATCACATGGGCTGTTAGTATGCGACACCGCAATAATTAGCTTTAAGTGCAAGTGGGAGATTGTTGGTTATAGTGCCCTCAAGTCAATTATTGAATCACATGCACGCGATTGTGATGATTGAGAGAGAACCTATACCGGTAGAACAGTCTTACTCGAGATGATAGTATGCTATCTGGTTTGTCTTTATCATCATGTACATGCTTCGGGTGGTATTACAGATCACTATTACATATTGATAGAGCCCATAGGATTCTTGCTTGACTACCAGTATTATGATGGCGATCATATACGTGTGAGCTGGGGGGTCGATAAGCTCATCCTTAAATGTCCCTAGTCGTGGGAGTTTCGAGATTGGGCATCGATACTCCACAGTAGACTAGTGTATACTTATCCAGATCCTGACGAGGGACGGTGGCCGGTCTTACAAGCCATTGGTGTCAGTTGTTCACCTAAGATAGTATACAGGTGCTCATTGGGTTATGGGTACATTGGACGAACTCGCCGGGAACCTGCTAGTTGGTATTATACCTATTATCAGATAGCAGTTCCCTGGTGACATGTGTACAGGTTAGTCTGTCAACCTGAGATTGTCATTTGTCTCGTGTGAGTTCCCACTGTGCTTTGATTACTACCCTACCACGGCTCAAAAGAGTCGTGCAAACAGTTTTTAATTGGGTACAGTCCCGAGCCACATGAAGGCAATGAGCGGATCGTCGGGGATTCGCCTCTCCCGGTATTGGGGGTTGATGTCGCATTGTGCACGGGTGGCCATCATCAGAAATCCTCGGCCGGGGTAGTCGAGAATTACCGACCCAGGATCGATATTTTCTCAGATGGTGATGGGTTTCATGCCGAAACTAAATGTCGCGTTATTAGGGGTCTGACTTTATCCATCCCTTAGACTCGATATGCGATACTCTTAGACGAACAGACCGGACTGTACGGATATTGTCACTGTCAGGCTCAGTAGGGGTTTTAATGAGTTTGCTCGTCGGCCTTCCTTTCGCTCAATATCTGGGTAGCCGTTACGTACAGCTAGTGCCGCTGACGTGCTTGTGGTTAAACCCACTATCAGAGCATTGACGAGTCTTTAGAGTCCCACACAAAGGGTTTTCTTGGTTCAGGCGATATGGTGTAGATGACGTATATTGGTACATACAGGTGTCCGATTAAATATATGTACAGGCTGCACAGACTTTAATCGGACGGTTGATAATACTAGCGGCTTAGGATTATGCCGGATTATTAAATCAGGTTTTGATTTAATAATTTATATATATATATATATATATATTTATATATATGTATTCTAGTATTATTGTTCAGTATTCATTTTCTCTCTTTGCTATCCGTATTTTGGTATGAATACGCGTATATGTATTTCGATACGTGTACCGGGAAGTATATTGTATTTATACGGAATAGCTTCTAGAAGATGGCCACCTCATTATTGATTTTATTTTTAGAAAATCAATTACGGAAATGAGGTGGAGGGTGAGTTGGCATGAGCATGGGTGATGGCATGTAGAGAGGTATGGTTTGCATATGTTTATTGTAAAATGAAAAGAGATATTTTGTGTGTATGAGAGAGAGAAAGGAGGGGGCAACCACTAGCTTTTGGTGAGCTTTGCTCATTCTTTTCTTGACTTGCTTCATTACTTGCTTTTCTCATTCTCACTTAGAGACTTAGCCATATTTCTTTAGTTGCTCATACCATATGTTTTCTCACCTCCTTCATCTTCTTGAGTTGCTCATGGAGCATTTGTGATGAGAGAAAAATTATAGTGACACATTCCTGCACCTCCACTCTCCATTGCTAGCAACCTTGGAGCGTCGGTTGCCTCGCTTGGCGAGGCTGGAGCTTGCGCCGTTTCTCTCAGGTGGATCATTATAGATTGAGGAAGACCGGTAACCAAATCGATCAAGGAACCACTAGGAGCTTGGGATGAAGGTTGAAGACCGAAGGAGACGAATCAACTCGGTATAACCATTCCTAACTTTTTATATTGCTTGCTAGTATAGGGTTTAGGGTGGATCCGGGCATCGGGTCATGGTAGCGCCAGTTTAGAAAATTTTTGTTCCGCATTTGGCCACGTTTTGATGGCCGGGGCACTGCCATAACCCAACAAGATCTACCCCAGATATCTCCTTTGAAGATGAGGACACCATTTAACATAGAGAATAATGAAGATAAGAGACCCCGGAAGGTTTTTTCGTTTGGCGGTGTCAAAAATCTATATTCTCTACCATTTTATTCGATGATCGGCACACATCATCATCATCTTTATCATTTAAGATGTGGATACACAATATTTCATGTGATCCTACCATTTTTTCACTGTTGAATAATGTAAAAAATTCTATTATCGGTAAACCATTGATTTTGCACCCACTAAATCAACAGTGAAAAAGTGGTAGATACACATGAAATTTGATGTATTTATATCTTAGATGATATAGATGAAAGTGATTGGTGTCGATCGTTGAAAAAAATCGTAGAGGATATTTTTTCGACGTTATAAGAGGAAATTTCCTCCTTGGTTCCTCCATTATCATGTTTCACCTATAACATATTTTAAACTTGATTACAAAAAAATATCTTTAAGTTCTGCAAGAAATGCCTCTTATTCGCTAAAACTTATACTTTGTCTTCAGTTTTAATTTATTCCTAAGATGCCTTTTATTAATGTTTATTTTTAAAAAACATCTTTTTATTTATTCAATTACAATTATCCATGCACTGATCTATGGTGTTCAAAAAATACCTTTTATCTAATTTAATGTGGGTAAAATTTTTTGCCTCTAAAAAAGAAAAAAGAAAGGGAAAATTGTTTCCAAGCCCGATTTTAAAAAATAGCTTGTTTTAAAACTCACGTATTTCTAAAATCGTCTAAAAAGAGGAGGAGAATGAAGAGGTAACCATAACAAAATGAGCTAAGTGTTGGTTGAATGATAGAAAAGAATGGAATTAATGAAAGAATGGCTTCATAATCTTTTAACCATCAAAATAAAATATCAAAACCATTTTCATATAACCAAATGAAACTCATCCCTCTCTACATATCAACCATACTCAAAGTCACCCCACCCTCCATCTCATTTCCTAAAATATTCATAAATAAATATTCACAAATGAGGTGTCATTCTTATAGAAAAAATTCCGTATAAATACGGAATACAATCTGGTATACGTATCGATATACATATATGTGTATCCGTATAAAAATATGAATAGCCAAGAGAGAGAAAATGAATAGTAAAAAATAATACTAGAATATATATATATATATTATTAAATCAAAACTTGATTTAATAATCCGGTTTAATCCTAAACCGGCTAGTATTATCAACCGTCCGATTAAAGTCCATATAGCCAGTACATGTATTTAATCAGATCCCTGTATTTAACAATATACGTCATCTACATCATATCGCCTGAACCGGGAAAACCCTCTTTGTGGGACTTTAAAGACTCGACAATACGCCGGCAGTGATTTACTCGATAAATCCAAAAACTTCAAGCACGTCAGTGGCACTAGCTGTATGTAACGGCTACCTAGATATATGCCGAAAGGAAGGTCGACAATCAAGTCCGTCCGTATCCTATTAAGCCTGAATTTGACAATCTCCCTACGGTCCGTTCTCTTCGTCTAAGAGTATTGCGTATTGGATTTAGGGGTGGATAATGTCAGACCCTTAATAACCCAATAAGTCGTGTCAGAATCAAGCTCATCACCAACCGAGAAACTATTGAAATTTTATCAGTAAATCTCATCCATCGTGGCCACAGATTTAGGGTGATGGCCAACCGAACACAGCGCGATATCGACTCCTAATACCAAGAGAGACGAATCCCTGACAATCGCCCACTGCTTCCATGTGGCTCGGGACTGTTTCCCCCAATCAGAGAGAAAAGCTCTATTTTAAAAATTTCAAAATTTAAAATTTGAAATGAGGCAGCACCTCATAAGAGTGCTAGCGCCAAGAGCGCCAGCGATAGGAGTCAAAGACTCTGAGGCAGCGCTCACTTGCAAAGCACGAGAGCGCTCGCGCCAAGAGCGCCAGCGCTAGGAGTCAAAGACTCTGAGGCAGCGCTCACATGCAAAACATGAGAGCGCTCGCGTCAAGAGCGCCAGCGTTAAAGACTCTGAGACAGCGCCTCACGTGCAAAGCACGAGAGCGTTAGCGCTAAGTGCGCTAACGCCAAGAGTCAAAGACTCTGATACAGCGCCTCACGTGCAAAGCACGAGAGCGCTAGCGCTAGAACTAAATGTTCTCCACCCTTGGATCGAAGATCCAACGAAGATGATTAAAAATCATCAAATTACCAGAATAAAATTCTGTTGAGGAAATACTTCTCAAATCTTTCCAAACAGAAAAGATTGTGTTCTGTAAATCAGAGCACCGTTGGATCAAAGATCCAATGGTGATTAAAAATCACCAAGATACAGAATAAGTTCTTTATAGGAAAAGATTTTCCCAATCTTGTTAAAAACAAGAAGACTGTCTTCTGTAAAACAGAAGCCCTAGGATCAAAAATGGTGAGGAAACATCCCCAAATCAATCAAAGAAAGATTTCCTTAACTGATTCAACAAATCAGTCTCCCCTATATAAAGGACCCAAGACTTCAAGTCTTGCATAGAAGAACCCCCCATAAACTTCAAGTTCTCAGAAAAGAAAAAAAGGAAGAGCAAGCTCTAAGAAGAAGAAATTTTTTCAAGGTAAATGATAATAAGTGAGATCATAACATCTTTTCGATTTTTGAGAGTTTAACTCTCACATCATAAGAACTCAGTTCTTTTTCTAGATCACAGATTCATAAGACAAGGTTTCTTTTACAAAAACAAATAGATCATAGCATTTCATCAAAAAGAGAAGAACTTAGTTCTTAGATTCATGAGACAAAGTCTCTTATAAATCGAGAATTTAATTCTCAGAGCACAGAACTGATCAGAGCTACCAGAGAAGAGCCTTAGCGCTCCAATTTAAAAAGAAGCGCCTTAGCGCTCCAAGTCTGGCGCTCAGCGCCCAGCGCTCCAAGCACTATTTTAAAAGAAACGCTTTAGCGCTCCAAGTCTGGCGCTCAGCGCCCAGCGCTTCAAGCGCTATTTTAAAAGAAGCGCTTTAGTGCTCCAATTCTGGCGCTCAGCGCCAAGCGCGCCACATACTACTCACGTGAGCGCTATTTTATAAGAAATGCCTTAGCGCTCTAAGTCTGGCGCTCAGCGCCAAGCGTGCCACGTGCTCCTCACGTGGGTGCTATTCTAAAAGAAGCGCTTTAGCGCTCCAGCGCTCCAAATCTGGCGCTCAGCGCCAAGCGCTCCACGTGCTCCTCACGTGGGCGCTATCTCAGAAGCGCCTTAGCGCTCCAAGTTTGGCGCTCATCGCCAAGCGCTCTGAACATAAAGCGCTATGTACATAAAGTCTCTGTGCATAAAGCGCTCTGCGCTATAAAGAGTGTTCAACACTCAATAAAAGACAAAAGAAAGAGGGGTGTCAGAACCCAAATTAATGCTCAGCATTATTGAACAAAAAGGGACTGAGCCCAAACAAATGTTCAAACACCCAAACAAATGTTCAACATTTTAATCGAAACTGAGTGGGCTGAGCCCAAGTTGACCATAAGTCCCTAACTCAGACCAACTGAGCCCATGTGCTCACAATTTCCCTAATTGGTCTTAGTCCCAAACCTGACTACAGATCCCCCAACCAATATTGGTTCTCATTCCTCTGATATTTGTCGTTGTAATTCTTCAACGTCTTCAGAGAGGTGGCGGGTCCCGACAACCAGACATTCCATGGACTATGATGTCCTTAAACTTATGGACCGCAACGTCCCTAAACTAAACTCTATAAACTATGACGTCTTTAAACTATGAACTATGATGTCCTTAAACTCCATGGACTATGATGTCCTTAAACTCCATGGACTATGATGTCCTTAAACTTATGGACCGCAACATCCTTAAACTAAAACGATAGAGTCCAAATACTCTTTCGTTGGATCTAAAAGATCCCCAAATCCTGTTGAGTAGATCTTAGTCTAAAATTAGACTAACGTATCCTCAACAAATGTTTGAGTTAACCTTAGTCTAAAACAAGACTAACGGTCCTTAAACTAACACAAACCCAAATCTAAGAAAATACGGATTTGGACTAATCCACGCCCTACGGGCGACAACATAAATTTATCTCCGTATACAATCCACGGGCAACCAAAAATAAAACAAACACACATGACATGAAGTGAACATCTGGAGAAGGAGAAAGTGGTTATCGCTATGCGGTAACGTAATTAACTGCAGGGGCTTGCGCTTGCAGGGAAGAGCGTCCCCACAATAAAAAAAACCCTCACAAACGATGGGGAATCTGACGAAGTCTGCTACAACGGCCGCATCCGTATAAACCTCCATTGCACGGTGCCATAAATCAACTTGGCATCTTTGGAGAGGTGGACAGATAAAACCAAATAGCATCTGCCACCAAAATTCAGGCCAGACATCCCATCATCCCGGTCGTGTCTTTTGGCGGTGAACAGATTCTGGCATGCCCGGTTGGACCTTTTCCTCTTTCCACTCCACACTTCGTGTGTCGTGTTCGCGAACGAATCGCGGTTTAATATGGTTGCCCCTGGATTCGAGATACTAAGATTTGGTGTCTTGCTCCGTGTAGAAAAGAAGATGGCATTAATGGCTTTCAACTGCGCCAACTGCAACAACTCCCACTTCGTCCTCGCTGGAGGAGTGACCTACGGGTCTTAAGCGGCCTCCATTTTCGTGATGCCAGTGGAACAGGTGACTCAGGTCACCACTGGAATGTTCTTCGGGACCATGCTCCCATCAATGAGCTTCAACGCCCCACTGCCATCGCAAGAAGCTCCAAAGAAGTCGGTCTTTGACCGGCTTGCAACTACCGCGGCCCCTCTCAACGGGTTGCCCAAATCCAACGCCCCGGTCTTTAACAGACTGGGCCAAACCTCCAATGGGCCCGTGAGGAAGCCCGCAATACCTGAAGGGGTTATCCCGAAACAGATAGCCATCCCTGCTCCAGTAAATGAAGTCATCAGAGAGGCTTCTCCTACTAAGGGGTTGGTCATCACAAGACTGGCCGTTCCAATTCTTGCTCCAGGCGGAGTCACCAAGGCTGCTTTCCCTGCTCGAAAGTCTGCCTTCGACAGGTTGGCCATCCCCTCTCAACGGACGTCAGTCTTTGACAGGCTGACACCAACGGCAGTTTCTCATCAAAGCATGAAGCATAATGCAACTACCCCGACAACGGAGGTGATCCCATCTGCAAGACGCACTCGACGTCGCCATTGGCGCCGAATGAGGAAAGCTGGGGGCAGTTCCCCTTCCGGACTTATCCCACCAGCTCCAACGGTGGAAGTTGATGCTGCTGTTCCAACTGGGAACTGCTTTGAACCACTTAACAGGGTGCGCAGGAATTCGCCAACTGCCGTGCTAAGAAAGTCTCCTCCTCTTGCTGAAAAGATCACACAGGCGAAGCCGGAACAACCCTCTCAGCGTCTGTCCTCCAAAATTCATAAGGTATGGCGGAGAGTCCAAGACTCTGTAATTGACAAGGACTACTCCCGTCAATCCAAGAAGGTGAAGGTTCAGCAAGAAGAGGACCATACCGCCGCCACGCTACGGAAGGTTTCGTCTGCCAGGACGCCTATTGTAGCAACCTCCTCAGCTTCAATTGCCCATAAAAAGAGGAGGTCGGAGAAAATCCCCGTGTCCGCGACGAATCTCAAGGGCACTGAATCCAAACGCCCCAAGTCTGGGGGCATGATAGTGTACACCATTTACATGGCATCCGGAAAAGAGGATAGCCGTATCTCCATGGGTCATCGACCACTTACACGGTCTGTGACAAAGGCTTAGGAGCAACAGTACAAGCTTCAGGAGATGCTAACGAAGATGACCGCACTCACTGGGCCAAAAGAAAGCCCGGAAACATCGTCGGAGCAGCTTCAGGAACAGGAAACCGACGCCGAGTTCCTCCAAAGAATGCTCGAGAAGAAAGACAAAGAGGCCGTGGAACAAGCGGCTAACATAAAGCAAATGGCGCTTCTGTTTCAAGATATGGTTGGGATGATGATACAGCCGGATCCTCCAGCTGAAGACCCTCCAATAATCCTTGAAGACGACAGAGGGGAGACATCAAACCCTCTTCTGGCTCTATCGGTAGCCAAAGAAGAGACCATCTCCAAAGCCTCCCTTGACGACTATATAGATCAACAGATACGAGCTCATTAGGCGAGCGAAGCGGCTGACCAAATCATCAAGACTGGATGACCCTATCCGGGTTGGTACGATCAAATAATGTACCCACTAGGATATACGATTCCTAAATTCTATGTGTATAAGGGGACGGGTAATCCAAACCAGCACGTTGCTCAATTCAGGGCTCTGTGCGGTAATACTGGGGGTGACGACAAACTGCTGCTTCGCCAGTTTGTTGGCAGCTTGTCGGAGACAACATTCGAATGGTACTTCGAGCTTCCGAATGACTCTGTCAAGACATTTGCAGAAATGGAGCTACTGTTTACACAAAGGTTCGCAAGCGCCAGCGAACGCACCGCAATCACGGCATTGATCAATGCCAGGGTGAAGCCGGGAGAAACATGGGTTCAGTATGCAATCCGGTGGCGGAAGCTATGGTCGAAATGAGAACAACGTATTGAAGAAGCTCCTGCAGTAGGCATGTTCGTGGGTACCCTCGATCTGCAGGCGACCATATCCCAGTTCATGATATTTTTCAAGCCGACTACCTTTCAGGCCTTGATTGACAAGTTGTCCCAAATGGATCAGATAGGCCATAGACTCTCTTCCCCGAAAATGGAACCTCGAAACGAAAAGGGGAAAGGGAAAGCAACCTTCATCGCCAATGCTCAGCAGCAGCCCAGTGGTCCAAAACCAGCTGATCGCCAAAACGATAGACAGCGATTCTTCAACGAGAAGCTAAAATGCCCTTATTCGTTTCCCCGGGATAAAACGAGAAGACTGTTCGAGTTGGCGGTGTGCAACAGGCTCATCACCCTGTCGGATCCGAAACGCCCACTACAGCCCGGTGACGTCAACGGTCCCAACTATTGTCCCTACCATCGAATAATGGGCCATCCAATCGAAGATTGCTTTTTCTTCAAAAACTGGATTGAGGACCAGTACCAGCAAGGCAAATTCGCGTTGTCTGAAAACTGGAGGGTAAACCCGCCACAACCACACGCTCAAAAAAAGTTGGACACGCCGGGAGAATCATGCTCATTTATAGAAGAAGCTCCATGGGAAGTTGTTCTTTCGATAAAAACTAAAAGAATGCTGAAAGATCTCCAAGCATGTCCGGCGATTAGGTGGAAGAGCCCGCTGGAGCCCAAGATTATTGAGGGGATGCTGAAGCCGCGCCCAACGCTGAAAGTTGGTGAAGGTGGACAAAACATTTAGGCCAAGCCTCTAAAGTCTTTAAAGAAAAAGAAGAAGGCCAAGAAGCCCGTCCAACCCGAAGACAGCCGTACAGGTTTGCAGAAATACATCGATGCACTGGAATATAACCAGAAGGCATGGACCCCAATCACGTTGGATGAATTTTTTAAGCATGTTCTTGAGAATGAAGCCGATGACACTGATGAAGGATACAATTCTTCAGAAGAGCCTGAGAATTATGTGGCAAGCTGCCACGCGATCTCTCACTCATCAATAAATGGTAAAGAAACTCCTGATGTAGAGAAACTGGGGGTAGATCCAGAACTAGAATCAAAATCCCTTAAGCCATCGGACAAATTGATTGATAGATTGCTGAGCGAAGCTTTTCAGAAAAGCAAATCTGATCGAGAGCGTGAAACGACCATATATGAAAAGGCCAAGCGTCGGGGTCACGTTGAAGAAGCTCCGGTATTGAGAAGCCATAGAGTACCCCAACCGGATAGAAGCACTTCTGCCGCCAGCAGAAACAGGTTTAAGACAAGGAAGCAGTTCGCTAAGCCCTGTCGTTGGGAATGAAGTTGCCACCTTTCAATGAAGACACTTCAGAAAATACGTTCCCCGCGACGAACTAGATGCACATCCAAACTACTGCTTATACCATCGGAGGATCACACACCTTACCGAAGAATGCATGGCCTTTAAAAATTGGTGGCAGGGATACGTTGCTTATCGACAACATTTCAAGTGGATGAAGCGCAAAACTCGTCGAGAGCAGAGAAGCACGACAGATGAGCGCAAAAGAATTGGCGGCGACTGTCACATGGTTGATTCCGGGGGATCGCAAGTTCTCACCTTCGGGAGCTATTCTGATGAAGAAATAACCCTCGGCCCTCTCTTCAAGGAATCCATCTCCGAAACAGAAGAGATGAAGACCTGCGAGAACATTCAGTTGCGTAATTGCACTTTACCCGGAAAGAATCTCGGACCCACAAACAAGGGATCGAACAAAAAGGATAAGGGAAAGAAAAAGTCCCTGAAGATATCGCCCTCAATGACCGAGTCGTCAAAGAGCTTGCAGCCAAGAACCCACCCAAGAAAAACAAGGTGGATTACAATGTTCTGGCACACCTGAGGAAGATACCCTCGCAGCTAAGCATTCTCGATACCCTTCTGCTATCTAAAGAGGCGAGAGATTCTTTCATCAAGGCACTATAAGAGCCCGAGCAGTTCCAAGCTTTCCTTGCCGAAGAAAAGATGAAGGACGAGCTGGAAGAAGTGCACACGGCTGACATCACTTTCGACGATGAAGATCTCCTCCTCGGAACATGCGAGCACAACCGTCCCTTGTATGTCACCGGATACTGTCATGACATTAAGATAGGGAAGATCTTAGTTGATAATGGGTCCTCTGTTAACCTCCTAAATGTGAGGGTGTTAAAAGAAATCTGCATGAGCGTCCAGCACCTCGCTCGGGATAAAATCACCATCTCCGGGTTCGACTCCCAGACATCACGGACGCTCGGGTCTGTGATACTGACGTTGCGCTTTGGTTTGCCCGTCACTGACATCAAGTTTCATGTCATTGATGCCAAGACTTGCTACAACTCTTTGCTCGGCAGTCCTTGGTTACACGAGTACAACATTATCCCTTTTACACAACATCAGTGTATGAGGTACTTCAAAGATTGTCTCGAGTATACCGTGACAGGAGAGCCGAACCCAATCTCCATGAATGAAGTCCAAAAGTACGAAGATGCAAAGTATTTCTTACCAGACTTTGAAGACACGGAAAGATGCCATAAGCCGGAGAATAAGCAGAAAGCTATCACCATTATTCCGGTCTTTGAGAGCGATACCGAGGAGGAGGAAGAGATAGTCTATTCAGGACCGTCCCAATACAACAAACTGGGACCGTCTACCCCTATTCTGGTCTTTGGCAGCGACTCTAAAGGCGAGGTCAACGCAGTATTCTCGGTCCGTCCATAAATGCAGGCCTTCACTCGAGATGATCAGAGTTTGCAAATCGCCATGGTTCCGTGGCAGCACTACAGAGAGCTTGATGCGCTAGAGACATATAGTGTGCAAGAGCTGCAGACATTCTACGTCCCTCCCAGGCAAAGAAGTGAAAAGGCGATCCTATTCTATCGATCCATAGATACTAAAGTCGAAAGAGAAGTCTAGCACGGTGCCGATCCTGCGCTCGATAGACTCCAACCTATCCGTCTGCCCATATACTATACAGAGGGATTGAAAAGGTTACTAAGACGCCAAGGCGTGCCTTTCAAAAAAACTTCTTGACAAGCTCGGTTCTACAACAGGATTTGGAACATCCCCGGAACTCAGCGAAAATTGCCCAACGGGAGAATAGAAACGATCGGGCTTGGATATGTTCAATCCAAGAAACGGGAGCGATTCCATGGCTGCTACGTTATACGTGACTTCGATGAAGAAGGAGATGCTTTGTTAGAAGACACTGCAATTGAACCAAAACGAGATCTTGCCGTAAAAATGCCAAGTTCGTCGTTTGAAGAACATATGACAAGCTAATAAGGGAAGCGGGTCAAAAGGTCCGGGATGACCACAACAGTGAAATGGCCATTTACGAGAAAGCCAGGACACAGCGCCTCCTTCAGCAGGCTACGGAGAATGACGATGCCTTTCGTCGCCAACCCGTCATACAGAAGACCCAACGCGGAGGCAAAAACTAACTAAAGAAAGGAAAAACGTTCGACAGCGGTAAAGCGGGTTCAAGAAGCTACGCGATCGAGAATTGAGCAGCCGGGACCCGTCTCTTATAAAGAAGATGGGTCGAGCATATTCTTTTCCCCAAGATAAGATAAGGAAGATATTCGATCTTGTCATGAAACATTAAATGATTACGCTCCCGAAGTCCAAACACCCCGAACAAGCTGACGAGGTCTCTCACCCGGATTATTGCTTCTATCACCGAGCGATAGGACATTCTCTTGAAGACTGCTTCACATTAAAAATCTGGGTCGAAGACCAATATCATCTCGGCAGGTTCGCTCTATCCAACAATTGGAGGGTATCCCCACTGCAAAAGTATATGCCAAAAGCAACGTATATGGCAAGAGTAGAACCAGATCAACATCGGTCTCGGAAATGATCTCGTACCTGTCACGCGATAACGCTGTCAGAAGAAGGAGTATGCGAGGATATGGATGACCACTCCTGGTGCTTCGAAAATGAGGATGAAGACGAGGTGATGTCAGAATTTCCATCGGCGCCAAAAGAATTGGAAGATGGAATATACACTACTGCGGACAACCTGAGAAAAATCGACTTGGAGACAGCAAACAACTCGCGGCCAACGTTCGTCAGTGAGCTGCTGTCTGAGAAACATGTGGCTACTCTAAAAGGCGTGCTCATGCAGTATAAAAACTGCTTCGCATGGAACTATTCCGAGATGCCGGGGCTAGATCCAGAGATAGCGGTGCATAACTTGGTGATATCTCCAGACGTCAAGCCAGTCAAACAAGCACCAAGAAGGATGCGGCTTGAACTTGAAATGAGCATCAACGCCGAGGTCAAGAAGCTAATCGACTCCGGCTTTATCCAAGAGGTTCAGTACCCTGACTGGATCGCCAACATCATCCCAGTGATGAAGAAAAATTGGACGGTGTGCATCTGCATAGACTTTCGGGACCTCAACAAAGCATGTCTGAAGGATGACTTTCCCGTACCGGTTACCGAGCTGATGATAGATAATACGCCCACTTACGAAGTCTTCTCCTTCATAGACGGATTATCGGGGTACAATCAAATAAAAATGTATCCCGAAGACCAGAAGCATACCGCTTTCCGGACTCCTCTGGGCATATTCTGCTACAAAGTGATGCTTTTCGGTCTGAAGAACGCCAGTGCTACTTATCAGAGGGCCATGACGAAGATTTTCGATGACCTCATACTTGAAATCGTCGAATGCTATATTCATGACCTCATAGTGAAAAGCAAATTGCACGAGGAGCATTGGGAGCATCTGAAGATAGTGTTCCAATGTCTTCGAAAATACAACCTCAAGATGAACCCTCTAAAATGCGCGTTCGAAGTTTCCTCAGGAAGATTCTTAGGATTCGTCATATGACACCGGGGCATCGAGATAGACCCGTCGAAGATCAAGGCGATCATGGAAATGCCCCCGCCAAGAACTCTCAAGCAACTGCGGTCTCTCCAAGGAAAGCTCGCATATATCCGACGATTCATGGCTAACCTCTCCGGCAAATGCCGCCCCTACAGCCATCTAATGAAGAAGGGGACCCCGTTCGTCTGGGATCGCAAATGCCAAAGCGCACTGGACGAAATCAAGCAATACATGCAGAATCTGCCAGTACCGACCGCTCCGGTCAAGGGAAAGCCTCTCATCCTGTACACAACAGCCCTTGAAGGTTCTTTAGGCGCGCTATGAGCACAGGAGACTGACTAAGGGAAAGAGAGAGCCCTTTACAATTTAAGTCGAGTTCTCCTGGGGGCAGAAAACAAATACTCCCCCATCGAAAAACACCGCCTGGCGTTAATCTTCGCGATAACGAAGCTCAGACACTATTCGTTGGTGCATGAGGTCCACTTCATATCAAAAGTGGATCCCCTCAAATATTTGATGTCAAGAGACATACTAACGGGATGGCTCGCTAAATGGGCCCTCCTCTTGATGGAGTTCTCGATAATATACCGACCTCTCAAGGCAGTGAGGCCAGGCCATTGTCGAATTCCTCGCTGAGCATCCGATACCTGCCGATTCACCCCTAAATTGCGAATTGTCAGACGAGCACGCATTTGACACGATCGAAAGGGAGAAAGGAGAGAGTGATACTCGTTGGGAACTCTACTTTGATAAGGCATCTTCCATGAAGAAGCGAAAGCACAGCTCCCCTATAATCAAATCTGGGGTAGGCCTTATCTTCGTGACTCCATAAGGAGGGATAATGTGCTTTGCCTTTCCTTAATCGAGCCGAGGACAAACAATGAAGCCGAATATGAAGCTTTGATAGCAGGTCTTGAGATCGCCGTCGACATGGGAATCGAAAACCTCCTCATATACGGAGACTCCCAGCTGGTCGTTAGTTAAGTAAACGTTGACTATCAAACGTGCAAACCAGAGTTGGTGAAGTGCGGCGAGAGAGTACAACAATTGCTGACTCAAATTCTTTCCTACGTTCTGGAAAGCAAACCGCGTATGGAAAATAGCAAAGTGGACGCGTTAGCCAAGCTCGCTAAAGAACTGGTTGGCGAAAACTTCGATGACGAAAGGATCGTTGTGCAAAGCCGTCGAGTTCTTGCACCGGCAGAAATATCTCAGGAGTCTTCTGAAGAAAAAGGAGCGACTAAGAAAACGGCCTTACAAATAGAGGACCAGGAAAATTCCAAGGATCGGAGAGAAGTCTTTATAGACTACTTCAAATCCCGTCGAACACCTGAAGATGCATCCTCAAGACATCAGCTCATGAAACGAGCTCTGTCCTTCGCCTTCGTCAATGATATTCTATATAAGAGATCGTTCGACTCTCTGTGGCTAATATGCCTGGGACCAGAAGAAGCAAGGAAAGTTGTCCAAGAAACTCACGACGGACTCTGCGGCTCTCATCAAGCTGGGTCAAAGATGAAGCTGAAGATCAAAAGGATGGGCTACTATTGGCCCATGATGATTCAGGATTGTCTCGAATACGCGGAACAATGCCACTCGTGCCAAATTCATGGGGACTTCATCCACCAGCATCCAAACCCGCTACACCTAACAGTGGCTAGTTGGCCGTTCGAAATGTGGGGAACCGATATAATTGGGCCTATAGAATCAGCATCGTCCAAAGGACATCGGTTCATATTGGCAACAATTGATTACTTCTCCAAGTGGGCAGAAGCAGTACCGCTAAGAGAAGTGAAGACGGAGAATATTCTCCATTTCTTCAAGACGCACGTCATCTATCGGTTCGGCACTCCACGGCGGATTATCTCTGATAACGGGCCGGTCTACAGAAGTCACAAAATCAGCCGCTTCGCACAACAGCATAGCATAGACTGGAGATACTCTTCGGTCTATAATCCCCGAGCTAATGGTCTAGCTGGGGCTTTCAACAAGACCTTGACAAAGATCATGAAGAAGACGGTGTCCAAAAATAAGAAGGACTGGCACGAAAGACCGCATGAAGCTCTCTGGGCGTATCGGACCACGTTCAAAATGGCCACAAACACAACGCCGTATGCATTGGTATTCGGCACTAACGCAGTACTCCCCTTGGAGATAAAGCTACTATGAGTGGCGGTTCATTACGAGCTAACAGACGAAGAGAATGCTCATCTTCGGCTTGAGGAGCTCGACGCCCTTGACGAAACCCGGCTCATGGTACAGCAAAGCTTGGAGACTTACAAAGCAAAGACGGCGCGCTCATACGAAAGATTGACTAGGCCGAGAACATTCCGCCAAGGCGAATTCGTGCTAGTGGTCAAGAGACCTATGATCCCCAATCGTGCCAAACGGGGGAAATTTGAGCCGAACTATGAAGGCCCGTACATCATAGACAAAGTCTATCAAGGTGGGGCTTACTTGCTCATGGATATGCATGGTGAAAGACTCCTCCGACCAATAAACGACCGATTCCTTAAGAAGTACCACGTTTGACGAGTCACAAACTAGGTTAATGATAGATGACGACGCCTATGTCCGCTCGCTATCTTCTTGAGTTCAGACTCTAAAAATAGTATCCAACGATACCCCATCCCAAACACGGAAAACTACGGACCGAAGCGTCTACAAACCGCAGCATCCTAAGGCTGACGCAAAAAATATAATAAAAAAAGAAAAGAAAAAAACGGTACGTCCATTAGCGAAATGGGCACAGATGAAAACCCGAAAGGGCTCCATGAGTAAAAACAGCAGGGCTACCGGCGAGTTTGTGAAAACCCGAAATGGCGCAATCTCGTTAAAAGACACTTGCAAGGTCCACTCGACCTTGTAAGGAGAAAACACCTGCGTGAGATCCTTACGACTCACAAGGGAGCAACATACTTAGGGATCCCCACCATTCCTAAGGAGAAGTTACACTTATGAGATCCTCACAACTCGTAAGGAGAACTCCCATATGAGACCCTCACGGCTTATAGGATTCAAAAGTCTTAAGCTACAGGGATCTAAACCTGTTCTTAAGCCGTCATACACCCCGATATTGCCTTACAAGCTGTTCAATATTGACCCTTGTATACAATCCACGGGCACAAATAAACGTCTCCCGCACCAAGTTCCGCCAATGGCATTAAATCCCCCTTTTTGGTGAACAGACACTTATAAGTCTTCTCGACTTATAAGGAGAAAATGCTCTTATGAGATCCTTACGACTTATAAGAGAGAACACCACTTAGAAGTCCTCACAACTTCTAAGAAGAACATACACCTATGAGATCCTCATAACTCGTAGGGAGAAACACCTTTATGAGACCCTTACGGCTCATGAAGTCAAAAGCCTTAGTCGACAGGATCCTAACCTTGTTTACTAAGCCACTTTTGTTCGAATCGACAAAGGAAAATGATGATTTGCTCCTGGCCATATCCCAGTTGTAGCGATGCTGATGCCTAAATCTGTATCAAATTCCAAGTTTAAACTTACGATAAAAATCAGCGAGCCAGAAATGCATATGAAATAGCCGAAATGATGGGGCAACTTGCAACAAAATCAGCAAGTAAAATATATGCATACAAAATAGCCGAAATGATTGGGCAACTCACGATAAAAAGCAGCGAGTAAAAAGAAAAATAGCCGAAATGATTGGGCATCGCAAAAAATAGCTGAAATAATTGGGCAATCGCGACTTTCGCGATACAAAAAGCTGAAATGATAGCGCATCACGGAAAGAAAACAAAAAAATACATATATAATGAAACTTTTGCCCTGCAGGTAAGTCCATACTGACCCCTGTATACAATCCATGGGCATAAACGAAAAGGGAACCACATTTCCCGACAGACTCTATCAAAGGGAGAGTCAGGTCTCAGCGGCAATATCTGCATCCCAGAAGACCAGCAACGGCGTTCCTCCTCATGCCAGCAGGACACGGATGCAACACTACCAATCGGAGCCACGGCAAAGTCCCCGGTTCCAAGACTCTACGGTTCACAGACAACCTAGAGTCAACCCCGACGCCGTAGAAAACGGAGAAAGTTGATCCCGACACCGTAGAAAACAGAGAAAGTCAACCCCGACACCATAGAAAACGGAGAAAGTCGATCCCGACACCGTAGAAAACGGAGAAAGTCAACCCTGACACCATAGAAAATGGAGAAAGTCGATCTCGACACCGTAGAAAACGGAGAAAGTCGACCCCGACACCGTAGAAAACGGAGAAAGTCGATCCCGACACCATAGAAAACGGAGAAAGTCGATCCCGACACCGTAGAAAACGGCGAAATTCGATCGCAACACCGTAGAAAATGGAGAACTTCGATCCCGACACCATAGAAAATGGAGAAATTCGATCCTGACACCGTAGAAAACGGAGAAAGTCGATCCCGACACCGTAGAAAACGGAAAAAGTCGATCCTGACACCGTAGAAAATGGAGAAAGTCAACCCCGACACCGTTTCGACACCGTAGAAACGGAGAATGTCAACCCCAACACCGTAGAAAACGGAGAAAGTCGATTCCGACACCGTAGAAAACGGAGAAAGTCAACCCTGACACCGTAGAAAACGGAGAAAGTCGATCTCGACATCATAGAAAACGGAGAAAGTCGACCCCGACACCGTAGAAAACGGAGAAAGTCAATCCTGACACCGTAGAAAATGGAGAAAGTCAACCCTCGATCTCCCCGTTGAAGCAACGCTTCGACTCGGGAATAAGTCAACTCATCAACCACTTACGAGTCCTCTCAACTTGTAAGGGAGAAAATTCTCTTGCGAGATCCTTACGACTCTCAAGAGAAAGCACACTTAGGAATCCTCACAATTCCTAAGGAGAAAATACACCTACGAGATCCTCTCGTCTCATAGGGAGAAAAATCTTTATGAGACCCTCACGGCTTGTAAAGTTGAAAAGTCTTAGGCAGCAGACCCGAACCTGTTTCCTAAGCCATCGCTACCCTACAAAGAGTTCAAGATGAGTTTGTTATCTACAGGCTACACTTACTAGAGTAACATGACAACAACACAACAAAGAAAAGAAGGCGATAGCACAAGATAGAAAAGAAATGTATCCTTTATTCATGAATTCAATTGAATACAAGATACATCATATAAAAAATGAATGGAATAAAAAAAAATGAAATGAATACATGTTATTCATAAGTTACAAATTTTCAATCGATACAAAGACGGCTATTCGTAAGGAGGCGTTTTCAACAAGTCGGCAAGTTTTTCGCACACTCCTCTCAACTCCTTTTCATGATCAGCCGCTGCAGCCAGATCCGCTTCAACTCGAGCCCATTGCTGCAAACAGGATGAAACCTTCTCATCGATTTCCCACTGGGAAGCTTCGCGACTCTGCATAACCCGCTCAATGAAGTTGAGCTTCTGCCTCAGTGCCAGCCGTCCGAAATGCATTGCTGCGGATTATCAAAGACGGTTCTCAGTTGCGTAGCATTCGCTTTGACCTCGGCATGCAGCCGGGCAGATTCGCTTGAAGCCTCCTCGCATTCCTTCTGCCTCAAGGCTACCTCTTGTTCAAAATGGCGAAGGAAAGAAGCACTTTGCTCAACCCATGCAGCCCGCTGGGACTTCAAAGCCAGAACTTCGGCAGCAAGATACTTGAGCTCAACTTCGTACAAGCAAGCCTCGATTTGTCTGCAATAATTAACCCAAGATTCGACGACGCCCTCGCTATGGAAGTGCACAAGCATCTCTAATATCGGATTAACCTCAGCGGCAAAATCTGCAGCGAATGCAGGGGCCTCCATGTCAAGCTCCTCGATAGATTCACTCAACATACGCAAGCTGGTCACAGCGCTCTTGGAAGATGGACGTCTAGAAAAGGGCCCTACCGGCATTAGGATGCGAGACTCGAAGGGAGCTGGAACCGGTGCGATTGCTTCAAAATGAATTACGGTTAAAAGCTGACTCACGAAGTAAAGAAATCTCACGAGCAACGGAGTCTATTATACCGGCTGCGACAGGTGGCAAAGTTGGGAGTACCGGTGGCGCGACTATTCTCTCGCCCCCTCCTTCAATCCGTAATGCTGCAATCAATGCAAAGAAGAATTAGCAACGACATGGCTTCCCGTAGAAGAAAGGAAAAGATGTTTGTTAAAAACTATACTCACCGACACCAGCGGGCAGGACGATTTCTGACTGGAAGGAGAAATGTTGGTTCAACACCTGATACAGATGGTAAAAAAGGACCCCTGCAAGGTTGTGCCAATATACTGTCAGTACAAGGAGGATAATACCCACGATGAAACCGATAAGTTGCAAACCCTTACCTTCCAGCATTCCAGAGGATATAGGAGAAGGCGAGGGGACAACAACCGTCATGGCGGCGACCGGAGGTGTGTCATATGACACAATCTCAGCGTTCGCTACACCTACAAACAAAATACCGTCAGAACAAACTGAAATAGATTGCGAAATATAAAGGAAGCAATGACCCAACACCTACCTGATGGTTCATTAGCCAAAACCGTGACGAAAGCATCACCAGGCGCAGCGGTTTCTTCTCTCTTCTTCAATGGAATAGTTTCGGCGCCCGTGGCTTCGTCCCCTGATTCGAAGAAGGCCATCGTGACACTCGCAATGCCGGCCGATAGCAGGGAACTGCAAGGGGAAAGAGCGGTGGTTTGGGCAGTCCCGGACTCCCGAGAGAGAGTAGCCGTTTCGGCCTCCGTGGTCGCCGTCTTCTCACCTGCCGCCTCATCGCCAATGCTTGGCCCTGCAAGATATAGTATATCAAAATTTGTGGATCGAGTAAAAATGAAAAGACCGGGCATTACATTACCTGGTGATGGATTGTCAGTTGCCTCCCGAGCCGCGCGCACGACCTGTCTATGAGCGGTAGACAGGGCAGCTGGAGCATCCTCTGGAGGAATAGCGACAGATGGGGTGGTGCTTGAACCTGCACCCACAGCTAAGCTGACATCACGTTCCCTCACCGCATGCTTTCTACGCTTCTTGTTGGCCATAGCAGTGAGAAGTGATCTCCTTAAGACCTCCGTCAAAGGGACGTCATCGTCCGAACCAGGAGCTGCCTTTGGAGCCTTTACGGCGTCCGTCATCGGCTGCTTAAGCGAAGCATCTTAAGGCAATACTGGGGGAGCTGGGTCCTCAGCAGCTGGCTCTGGAAGCGTCGCCGCATCACCATGCGGAATCGAAACCGCACTCAGGATAATCTGAGTCGAGATAGTCCCTGCAATAAGATGAAAAGGAAAGGTCAAACCACGAATAAATAAAAAGGGAATGAAGGCACAACAAACCGAAGTATACCAAGGCCCAATGAAGCGTGAAGCCTCTCTTCTTCTTTGAAAGTCTTGAGGGAAGCCGCGAGAACCTCTTCGGCGGAGATACCTATTGAAGAAGAAAGTGTCAGTCAAAACATTATATATATATATATATATATATATATATATATATATATATATATATATATATAACCGCCGAAAGATATGACTGAAGTCTACCTGACTGTGCGATGGTGATTAGTGCTGCTTCATCGCGAGCTAGTTGCTCCGAAACCGCGATGGCAGCCTCCAGATTGGTATCATCCGGCGCGATGAATAAACCCTCATTGGTCCCGTACTCACTTAAGCCTTCGCTGTAAGGAGCATGAGGCTCCTGACCGAATGCAACGTCCGTAGAAAATAGCGACTTCTTCTTCTTCTGTGAGCGGACGCCGACAAAAGGAGCTTGCGCTTGGCGGGCAACTTTGGGCGGCGAATCCCGATCTCCTTACCCACGCCAGAATCGGGAGACGCTACAGTTACCGCTTCTACAGACACACGGGGTAGGGGCATCTCAGGCATAGCGTGCGGGACCACCACCGCAGCGGCTCCTCTCAAGGAAGGACGAACGATGGTCCGTTGCTTCAAGGGAACGACTAGATTACTAGCTGGGATAGCACCCTTGCGATCAAGCAATAATCGCTTTTATTCCCTGATAACGGCACCCATCGCGTGCTGGTACCACGCCACATACACGTTCAGGATCTTCGGAATGCAGCTCGGATCACTGATAAAGAAGTTAGACCCGGTGTTAAGTCGCATGAAATGGTGTAGCGCATTACGGATACCTTCTTCCGTGGTAGCCGGCTCAGCTAGGAAGGCCTCAAGCGGGACACCCTGATTATAGCTTGATTGTTGAGCAAAGTGGTGCGGGTTGTATCTCATGAACAACGCCGCATCATTCCTCCTAAACACTAAAAAGTCCGGCCTGATTGAATATAAGTGAAGAATATCCCAAGCTTTCAAGGTAGAAACCCTATCTTTGAAGGTGTCCCGCAGCGGCTGCACCGCCTTAGCGGATTCCTTGCCGATAGTCATGACCTTATCGATGAAGGTCATGCCCCGACCGTACGTGGGCGAAGAATTAGACCCCGAGCCTCTCGCTGAGTCGGTTCCAAAACGGAAGCGTCAACTAGCCGCATAACCCGAGGAAAGTTATAACTTTCATAGAAACGTGACCGCTTGTGGACTCCAAAAGCGCCGAGCACATGCAGCTCGAGCCACGAAGTGAAATAGTGCATCGGGAAGTTTACGGGATGCACCCCCGGTTGAGTGGTGTCTGCCGCCAAGCTAAGGCCATGATACAGGTAAGCCAGCCCAGCAATCCTAATGGCAACCTGCATCCCTTCAACCAGTCGGTGAGCCGGGTAGAAAACGGACGGCCTCATGTAGCGACGGTGCATGGGGAGCGCAAACCAGCTTAATCATAAACCAAGGAACCCTAAAAAGAATGCCTCTTCATCGATGTCTTGAGCGACGAGTTCTGCAAAGGGGACGACCGCGGCATTTGTGAGGAAGAAATTCTTTTGATCTGCTTCCGTTGTTGGCCGGCTATCCAAGCCAAAACCGAAAGGATCGTCAAGCTTGGCAAAATTCGCCCTTGTTTAGACAAGACTTCCGGGCGAAGAAAACGGGCGATGAAATCCGTAAAGCTGACCCCGTGGCTTCCGGATTCAAGAAATAGGCTCTCGTAAATATTTAACACCTTGATCATGCTTGGAAATCGGTGATGAATGGCATTCTCTGGGGTCAGACCCATCACTACTGATCGAGTGGCGAAAATGTACTCGTCAGGGGGTAATATCTCCTCATAATGTTCCCCTCTGACAGGCAAGCCGGAGATCTCCGCGAACTCCTCTAAAGAGATTGAAACTTCCCGATCTAATAGAAGGAAGGTGTGAGTTGGAACGTTCCATTGTTCTAAAAAAGCTTTGACCCACCATACAGGGGACACGGAATACTGGAAGAGGGACGCATAAATCACGGGGTACAACCCGATCTTCAGCAACTGCGATTTCTTGTCCGACAAAATGTACCGGGGCCACTGCAAATATCCAGCTGGATGGCGAGGAGTCAAGCCTATCATGTACGGCTGTCCTCAAGGACGTGATCCGCCTTGACATATATGCCGCCCCAGAGTATCTAAAGCCATTGGTGGCTGTACGGGTATCGCGGTCATAGAGGGCTGAAGGCAACCCTCCGAAGTCCAATTTACTTCCTCTACGGCATAGTTCACTAGGGGTGAGTCGGCGTAATGGATCGCTGAAATGGGCTCTGAAGGTGCGGCGCAAGAAAAGCTACACCGACCCCTGATGATCTGATTGTACCATGTCCCCCATAAATGAAGAGATTTTTTCTCTGGGTCGTGGTCTTTGATTAGCACAAAGACTTCTCTATCCATGGGCGCGTCAGGGAATGCGCTTTCCAGACGAACGAAGGGGAAAGAGGTGTCAAAAGACATAGTACCTGCGCGAAGAAGAACAAGAATTAGCTATCAAGGCTACAATTCAAATTCTGACACTTGGTACTTGAAATTTGTACCACACTGCAATGCAGTGGAAATGGACCAAAAGGGGACTCACTAAATCAAGGTGACGACTCATCATTGATGAGACAGTCACTCATTAAATAGGAAATCCTAAAAGGATTCTCATTTAATGAGAGGCCCCTCAGGCCGAGGAGTAAAACTCCCTTGAGAGCAGCGCTCTGCAAACGAGTGACATCTGTCAACTCTAATGATGAAGGGAATAAAAATTCCCCCCAAAAATTCTGAAGAGCTATGCTCTGTGAAGATGATGGAGTAACCCAACAAAAACCCTAAAAAGCAAAGCTTTACTAAGTTAAAAACTCCAAGATTTTCAAGATCTATGAACAAACTCTAAGAGTTCTTCATGGATGATGAACAGATCTATGATCTGAGAAGAGCAAGGCTCTGTTAATGGGTAAAACCCTAAAACATTTTTTTAGATCTATGATCTGAGAAGAGCACGGCTCTGTTAATGGGTAAAACCCTAAAACATTTTAAGATCTACGATCTGAGAAGAGCAAAGCTCTGTTAATAAGTTCAATTCTTACCAAATTTGGGCAGAGTTTTGACTCTAAGAAGTTTTTTTAAGGCAGAGAGCTTATCTCTGAGGGAGAATTAAATTCTTAAGAACAAGGAAACAAGAAGATGAACAAACAATCATCTTAAGGGCCAAAGGCCCGATTTATAGGCGCTGGAAGTCAGTTCAACTTCCAAGTTGATCCAATGGTGGAAAAGCTGCCACCGCTGCACTTACGTGTGAGCCACGTGAGCGCAATGGTGGGGGGGCATTTGTTTCCCCCAATCAGAGAGCAAAGCTCTATTTTAAAAATTTCAAAATTTGAAATTTGAAATGAGGCAGTGCCTCATAAGAGCGCTCGCGCCAGCGCTAGGAGTCAAAGACTTTGATGCAGCGCTCACGTGCAAAGCAGGAGAGCGCCCGCGCCAAGAGCGCCAGCGCTAGGAGTTAAAGACTCTGAGGCAGCGCTCACATGCAAAACAAGAGAGCGCTAGCGTCAAGAGCTCCAACGCTAAAGACTCTGAGGCAGCGCCTCACATGCAAAGCACGAGAGCGCTAGCGCTAAGTGCGCTGGCGCCAAGAGTCAAAGACTGTGAGACATCGCCTCACGTGCAAAGCACGAGAGCGCTAGCGCTAGAACTAAAGTTTCTCCACCCTTGGATCAAAGATCCAACGAAGATGATTAAAAATCATCAAATTACCAGAATAAAATTTTGTTGAGGAAATACTCCTCAAATCTTTCCAAACAGGAAAGATTGTGTTCTGTAAATAAGAGCACCGTTGGATCAAAGATCCAATGGTAATTAAAAATCACCAAGATACAAAATAAGTTATGTATGAGAAAATATTTTCCCAATCTTGTTAAAAATAAGAAGATTGTCTTCTGTAAAACAGAAACCCTAGGATCAAAGATCCAATGGTGGGGAAACATCCCCAAATCAATCAGAGAAAGATTTTCTTAACTGATTCAACAAATTAGCCTCCCCTATATAAAGGATCCAAGACTTCAAGTCTTGCATAGAAGAACCCCCCCATAAGCTTCAAGTTCTCAGAAAAAAAAAAGAAAGAGCAAGCTCTAAGAAGAAGAAATTTTCTTCAAGGTAAATGATAATAAGTGAGATCATAACATCTCGATTTTTGAGAGTTTAACTCTCACATCATAAGAACTCAGTTCTTTTTCTAGATCACAGATCCATAAGACAAGGTTTCTTTCACAAAAACAAAGAGATCATAGCATCTCATCAAAAAAAGAAGAACTTAGTTCTTAGATCCATGAGACAAAGTCTCTTATAAATCGAGAATTTAATTCTCAGAGCACAAAACTGATCAGAGCTACCAGAGAAGAACCTTAGCGCTTCAATTTAAAAATAAGCGCCTTAGCGCTCCAAGTCTGGCGCTCAGCGCCCAGCGCTCCAAGCGCTATTTTAAAAGAAGCGCTTTAGCACTCCAAGTCTGGCGCTCAGCGCCCAGCACTCCAAGTGCTATTTTAAAAGAAGCGCTTTAGCGCTCCAATTCTGGCGCTCAGCGCCAAGCGCGCCACGTACTCCTCACGTGGGCGCTATTTTATAAGAAGCGCCTTAGAGCTCCAAGTCTGGCGCTCAGCGCCAAGCGCGCCACGTGCTCCTCACGTGGGCGCTATTCTAAAAGAAGCGCTTTGTTCCCGCCAAAAATTTCTGCGCAAAAGAGTCCAAGGTATCAAATAGCAGCGAAATGCTTAAGGAAATGCGAACCAGTATCTTCCGGGCTGTTTTTTGACAAACTCCCGAATGAGAAACAGATAAATTCTGATGGTATCAAAAGCGTCTCAAAAAACCCTTCGATTTGATATATTATGGGCCTCGTAATTCATCCGGGATCAAAAGTTATGAGGAATTACGTGTCCACACGTGATAGACTTTTAAGAACCCGCTGGAGGAGTTAAAAAATATAATAAAAACTCAGAAAAGACCCCAATGGGGCATCACGTGCTCACACGTGACCATGGGTCACGTGCAGACACGTGATGGGCTTTTAAGGCCTCTAAAATAATGAATAGAATTAAATTCTAAAATCTGTTCCCTGATTAAAAATCAGGAATCACGTGCTCACACGTGACCAATGGTCACGTGTTGACACGTGATGGTTAAAACTGAAGCGTAAACAAACAGCTGAAGGAAATAACTCAATGAGGTGTCACGTGCTCACACGTGACCAATGGTCACGTGTTGACACGTGATGGTTACAACTGAAGTGTAAGTAAACACTGAGAAAAGGACTCAATTGGAGGTCACGTGACAACACGTGACTGGCTGTAAAAACCTTGTTGTTCAACAGAATTAAATTCTAAAAAAAAGATCATTTAAATCTTTCGAAATAGAATTAAAATTCTAAACTTCTCTAAATCTTTCCAAATGGAAAAGGATTATGGGGACCGTTGGATTAAAGATCCAAGGGTGATTAAAAATCACCAATTTATGGAAAAATCTCAAATAAGAAAAGATCTACCCAAATCTCATCGAAATAACAAACAGAATATCTTTGGATTTAAAATCCAACGGTGAATAAAATTCACTGTGTGATCCAAATGATCATATTAATCATGAAATCAAATCAAATCTTTCAATGAGAGATTTGCTAAACAAATTGATTCTCTTCCTTCTCCTATAAATAGGAGCCAAGAAAAGAAGAGAGGGGGATCTACTTTTTTGAGAGAAAAACAGAGAGAGGAGAATTTAATTCTCAAGAGGGAAGAAAAGAAAGGAGAATTTAATTCTCAATAAAGAAAACCCTAGGTGAGAAAAGAAAGGGAATCAAAACTTCAAACAGAGAATTTAATTCTCAAAATCCAAGAGTTTAACTCTTATACAAAAAAAGAACATAGTTCTTCTTCTGGTTGAAGATCTGCACAGAGCACATCTCCCCATAACTTGAGAATTTAATTCTCATCGGGTCGAGATCCTGCCATGCAGATCCTAAACTTAGAAGGGGAATTGAGTTTTGAGAATTTAATTCTCCTAAAACAAAACTAGGGTTTAACCCTAATCAAGAATTTAATTCTTTTACATATCTGGGAATTTAATTCCTTTGAAAAGAAATCAGGGTTTCATCCTAAATAAGAATTTAATTCTTTCATAATAGGAATTTAATTCCTCCAAAATCATAATTAAGATTTAACCCTACAAAGAATTCAATTCTTAAAAGATCTCTGTTCATGAAAAGAACTAGGGTCACGTGCCCCCACGTGACCCTTGAAAAGATCCCCTGTAAAGAACTTTGAAGTATCACCTCACGTGCTCCCACGTGACTCCCAAAACGCAGACAAAAAAAGCAAAGGAAAAGAAGCTTTGGGCGCTCTCACGTGTTATCACGTGACCCCTCAGCAAATGCTTTAACAATTGGCGCACAGATCCCCATCACGTGCCCACACGTGATGCTCTAAAATAAAAAATGAAAGTGTTTAATACTTAATGGCAAAACAAAAGAAACGAAGCTTTGGGCGCTCTCACGTGTCCCCACGTGACCCCTCAGCAAGTGCTGTAATATTCGATGCATAAACCCCCATCACGTGCCAACACGTGATGCTCTAAAATAAAGATGAAAAGTGTTTAACACTTATTCGCAGATTTGAGGATAAAACAAAAGAGATCTGGCTTCACATTTAGGGCGCCCTCACGTGTCACCACGTGACCCCTAATGAGCATTCTAACAGACTAGAGCGGGGGCCTCCATCACGTGCTCACACGTGATGGCCGTCAGAATTAAAAGTGTTAAACACTTACCTGCAGAATAAAATGAGGGAAATCAGGGCGCTCTCACGTGTCCGCACGTGACTCCTCCCTCCTTAGTGTTTAACACTAATTGGAAAACTCTATCTGCAGTGTTTAACACTGATTTTCTTAGTGTTTAACACTAATTTGGAAAACTCTATTTGCAGTGTTTAACACCGATTTTCTTAGTGATTAACACCAATGTGAAAACTCTGTTCCCGGTGTTTAACACTGATTTGCTTTGGTGTTTAACACTAATTTGAAATCTATGCTACCAGTGTTTAACACTGATTTGATTTAGTGTTTAACATTAATTTGAAAGCCCGTTGCTAGTGTTTAACACTGATCATCTTTTAGTGTTAAACACTAACTTACTAATCATAATTCCAGCGTTCAACACTGTTGGTCTTTAGTGTTTAACACTAGCTTTAGCCCAATTGGCTAAGTTTCTAGAGGCAAAGCCTCTCCTTCAATGAGCCAACAAAGGGCCAATATTTCAAACATAATTGGACTTAGCCTAAACTGGCCATAAGTCCTCAAATCATCTTGAACTGAGCACATCTGCTCTTTCAACCAACTCATTGGTTCAAGGGTACATCTCGGAACTCCTCTGATATTTGTCGTTGTAATCCTTCAACGTCTTCAGAGAGGTGACGGGTCCCGACAACCACACATCAACACGGACTGTGGGGTCCTTAAACTCATGGACTTATGCGTCCTTAAACCAAGATACGGACTGCGGGGTCCTTAAACCCGCGGACTTATGCGTCCTTAAACTAACGGACTAATGCGTCCTTAAACACACCCATATGGACTGTGGGGTCCTTAAACCCATGGACTTATGCGTCCTTAAACTACCATTGGACCACTATGTCCTTAAACTGGATTGGACCACCATGTCCCTAAACTGGAGATGGACCACCACGTCCCTAAACTGGAAATGGACCACTATGTCCTTAAACTGGATTGGACCACTACGTCCCTAAACTGGAAATGGACCACCATGTCCCTAAATTGGAAATGGACCACCTTGTCCCTAAACTGGAACAATAGAGCCCAAACGCTCTTTTGTCGGATCTAAACGATCCCGTTAAGTTGATCTTAGTCCCAAACTGGACTAACGTATCCTTAACAACCGTTTAAGTTGATCTTAGCCTCAAATATGGCTAACGTATCCTTAAACCTTCAAACAGACTTTAGTCCCAAATTGGACTATGAATCCCCCCAATCAGCATTGGTTCAAGGGTACATCTCTGAACTTCTCTGACACCTGTCGTTGTAATCCTTCAACGTCGTCAGAGAGGTGACGGGTCCTGACGACCATACATGCAATGGACCACCATATCCCTAAACTGGAACAATAGAGCCCAAACGCTCTTTTGTCGGATCTAAACGATCCTGCTAAGTTGATCTTAGTCTCAAATCGGACTAACGTATTCTTAACAAACGTTTGAGTCGATCTTAGTCTCAAATATGGCTAACGTATCCAACCACAAACCCAAATCTAAGTAAACATGGATTTGGATTAATCCACGTCCTACGGGCGACTACATAAATTAGTCTCCGTATACAATCCACGGGCAACCACAAACAAAACAAACACCCACGACACGAAGTGACCAGCTGGAGAAGGAGAAAGTTGTTACCGCGATGCGGTAGCGTAATTAACTGCAGAGGCTTGCGCCCGCAGGGAAGAGCGTCCCCACAATCAAAAACCCTTCAACGAGAGGGAATCTGACGAAGTCTGCTACTTCGGACGCATCCGCTTAAACCTTCGATACATGGTGCCATAAATCAACTTGGCATCTTCGGAGAGGTAGACGGATAACACCAATTAGCATCTGCCCCGAATCTCGGGCAAGGCAGCCCATGTCTCGGCCGTCGTTCGGAGGGGAACAGATTCTGGCACGCCCGGTGGGACCTTTTCCACTTTCCACTCCACACTTCGTGTGTCGTGTTCGCGAACGAATCGCGGTTTACTGTGGTTGCCTGTGGATTCGAGGTACTAAGATTTGGTGTCTTGCTCCGTGCAGAAAACAGAAGATCAATGGCTTCAAACTGCACTGCCTGCAACTGCAACTCTCGCTCGGTCCTTGTTGGAGGAGTGACTTATGGGCCCCAAGCGGCCTCCCTTTTCAAGATGCCAGTGGAGCAGGTAACTCAGGCCACCACTGGATTATTCTTCGGGACCATGCAAGAAGCCTCCCGCTGTTGAGCTTCAATGCCACAATGACGTTGCAAGAAGCCCCAAAGAAGTCGGTCTTTGATCGTCTTACCACTGCCGCGACCCCTCTCAACGGGTCGCCCAACTTCAATACCTCAGTTTTCAACAGATTGGGCCAGAGCGTCTACAAGCCCGCGATACCCGAAGTTGTCATCCCGAAGCGGATAGCCATCCCGGCTCAAGCGGACGAAATCATTGGAAAGGCTTCTCCTTCCAAAAAGTCAGTTTTTACACGGATGGCCATTCCGGCTTCTGCTCCAGGCGAGGTCCTCAAAGTTGCTTCCTCTTCCCAGAGGTCTGTCTTTGACAGATTAGACATTGCTTCTCAACGGGTGTCAGTCTTCGATAGGCCAGCACCAATAACGGTCTCTCCTCAAAGCAAGGGGCATGTGGAGGTCACCCTACAGCCGAGACAACTCCATCCACACGACACGCTCGACGTCGCCACTGGCGCCGAGTGAGGAAGGCTGGGGGCAACTCCCCATCTGGGATAACTCCTCCAACTCCAACGGTAGGGATCGATGCTGCTGTTCCAACCGGGAATAGCTTTGAATTGCTGAACATGGTGCGCAGAAACTCTCCTACTGCGATGCTGAAGAGAACTCCTTCACCTGTGGAGGATACTCCAGAGAAGAAGCTGGAGCAGCCCCCTCAACGGCTACCCTCTAAAATTTACAAGGTCTGGCGACAGATCCAGGAGTCGGTGATTGATCAAGACTATCTCCGCCGGCAGAAAACGATGAAGGTTCGGCAGGGGAAGGATTACTCCGTCAAGCCATAAAAGGCAACGGCTACTTGGGCGCCCACTACAACGGCCCCCTCAAATTCAACCACTCAAAAGAAAAGGAGGCCGCAAAAAGCCCATGTGAACATGGCGAACCGTAAACGCGCTGAGCACAAACACCCCAAGTCTGGGGGCATGGTGGTGCACACCGTATACATGGCTTCTGAAAAGGAGGAAAGCCGTGCTTCGACGGGTCACCGACCGCTCACCCGATCCGTGACAAAAGCTCAAGAACAGCAACAGCAGAAGCTTCAAGAGATGCTGACTACAATGGCCGCACTTACCGAGCCAAAAGAAAGCCCAGAGGCATCATCAGAGCAGCGTCACGAACAAGAAACTGATGCTGACTTCTTACGCAGAGTCCTCGAAAAGAAGGACAGAGAAGCCGCAGAGCAAGCGGCTAACATAAAGCAAATGGCGCTCCTCTTCCAAGATAGGGTAGGGATGATGCTACAGCCGGACCCTCCAGTTGAAGACCCTCCGATCATTACTGAAGACGATAGAGGAAAGACATCTAATCCTCCTCCGACTCTTTCAACAGCTAAAGATGAAATCATTTCCAAGGCTGCGTTGGATGACTATATAGCTCAGCAAATACGAGCTCATCAGGCGAGTGAAGCGGCCAGCCAAGTCGTCAAAGCTGGGCGACAATACCCGGGCTGGTATGACCAAATCAGCTACCCGCCGGGATATACGATCCCTAAATTCCATGTGTACAAGGGGACAGGGAATCCACATCAGCATGTCGCTCAATTTAGGGCCTTATGCGGCAACACTGGAGGTGATGATAAATTGCTGCTCCGCCAGTTTGTTGGCAGCCTGTCGGAAACGGCATTTGAGTGGTATTCTGAACTCCCAAATGACTCTATCAAGACATTTACGGGGATGGAGCTGCTGTTTACACAGAGATTCGCGAGTGCTAGTGGACGCACCCCGATAACAGCACTGATTAATGCCAGGATAAGGCCAGGCGAAACATGGGTCCAATACGCAACACGATGGCGGAACCTATGGTCGAAATGCGAACAACGCATAGAAGAGGCTCCTGCAGTAGGCATGTTTGTGGGTACCCTTGATGCGCAAGCGACCATCTCATAGTTCATAATGTTCTTCAAGCCGACCACCTTCCAGGCCTTGATTGACAAGCTAGCCCAAATGGACCAGATGGGCCATAGGCCTTCCTCTTTAAAGACGGAGCCTTGGAATGAAAAGGGCAAAGGGAAGCAACCTTTGTCGCCAACGCTCAACAACAACCGAGCAACTTAAAACCGGTTGTTCGCCAAAACAACGTGCGTCCACGCCCATCCCTCGAGGAGAGACTGGGACGTCCTTACTCGTTTCCCCAGGATAAAACGAGAAGACTGTTCGAGCTGGCAGTGCGCAACAGACTCATCAATCTGCCGAGTCCAAAGCGTCCGTTGCAGCCAGGCGATGCAACGATCCCAATTATTGTCCTTACCACCAAACGGTAAGTCACCCGATCGAGGATTGCTTCGTCTTTAAAGGATGGCTCGAGGATCAGTATCTACAAGGCAAGTTTGCGTTGTCCGAGAAGTGGAAAATAAACCCACCACAACCGCACACTCCAAAGAAGACGGACACACCGGGGGCAACTTGTTCTTTTGTTGAAGAAGCTTCGTGGGAGGTCGTGTTGTCATCCAAAACCAAAAAGATGCTGAATGATCTCCAGACATGCCCAGCGATCGGGTGGAAGAACTCGCTAGAACCCCAGATCGTCGAAGGGATGCTGAAGCCGCGCCAAACCCCAAAGATCGATGGTGAAGGCCCCAGCACTCACACCCAGCCGTCAAAATCTTCAAAGAAAAATAAGAAGAAATCCAAGAAGCCCGTGAAGCCCGGCGACAAGCGCACGGATTTGCAGAAACAGATTGACGTGCTGGAAGAGTATAACCAGAAGGAACGGATTCCAATCACACTCCAAGAGTTCCTCAGCCACGTTCTCGAGGACGAAAATGATGGAGAAGACTCATCAGATGAATCTGAGGACTACGTAGCAAGTTGTCATGTGATCTCTCACTCATTGATAGATGATAAAGAGGCTCCTTGCACCGAGAAACCAGGGGCAGGCCCTGAACCAGAACTTCTGTGGCCATCAGACGAGATGATCGATGCCTTCCTGAACGAAGCCCGTCTTAAAAGCAAAGGTGATCGAGAGCGCGAGATGGCCATATTCGAGAAAGCCAAACGCCGACGACTAGATGAGAGGGTCGAAACACTCCCACCGGATCAAAGTACATCCGCCACAAATAAAAGCAGGTTCAAGATGAGGAAAAGATTCACCAAAGCCATATCGATGGGAATGAAGCTCCCCTCTTTCAGAGGAAATTCTCCCACCAATATATATCTTGATGAAGCGGACGTGCATCTTAACTTCTGCTTATATCATCAGAAGATTGCACACCCTACTGAAGAATGCAATGCCTTTAAAAACTGATGGCAGGGATACGTTGCTCACCGGAAGCACGTTCAACGATTGAAGCGTGAAGCTTGTCGGAAACAGAACACGACAAATGAGCATATGAAAACTGCCGGCAACGGTTACATGGTTGACGGCAGAAGATCGCAAGCTCTCACCTTCGGGAGCAATTCTGAAGAAGAAATGACTCTCAGCCCTCCCTTCAAAGAATCCTCCTCAGGAAAAGAGGAAGAAAAGAAGAGCTGCGAGAACGTTCAGCTGCGCAATCGCACGCTACCCGAAAAGAATCTTGAACCCGCAAATAAGGGATCGAATAAAAGGGATAAGGGGAATGGAAAAGCGACTTTCGTCGCCAACGCTCAACAACAGCCGAGTAACCCGAGACTGTTTTGTCGTCAAAATAACAAGCCGCGATACCTCAATGAGAAGTTGAAACGTCCTTACTCGTTTCCCAAAGATAAAACAAAGAGATTGTTCGAGCTAGCAGTGCGCAGCGGGCTCATCACTCTGCCAGATCCAAAACGTCCGTTGCAGCCAGGTGACGTTAACAATCCTAACTATTGTCCCTACCACAGAGTAATGGGTCACCCACTCAAAAATTGCTATGTCTTCAAAAACTGGGTTGAAGACCAATACCAACAAGGCAAACTCGCGCTGTCCGAAAACTGGAAGGTGAGCCCGCCACAACCACATGCCTCGAAAAAGTTGGATATGCCGGGGGCATCATGCTCATTCATAGGGAAAGTCCCATAGACCGAAAAGTCAGTAAACTAGAGATGCTTCTCAAATACGGCGACGGCGGACCGAAATGCCCTTAAACTAACGGCGGATCGCAATGTCCTAAAACTTGCAAATGACCGAAACGTCGTTAAACTACTCCCAACCCGCAGCATCTTCAGGCTGACGTGCCAAAAAAAAAAACGGTATGTCCACAAGCAAAATGGGCACGGATGAAAACCCGAAAGGGCTCCGTGAGTAAAAACAGCAGGGCAACCGGCGAGTGTTCGTGAAAACCCAAAAGGGTGCGACCTCGTTTAAAAAAAAAGAAAAAAAAAGGAAAAAAGAAAAAAAAGAGAATAAAAAAAAAGAATAAAAAAAAACGGTATGTCCACAAGCAAAATGGGCACGGATGAAAACCCGAAAGGGCTCCGTGAGTAAAAACAGCAGGGCTACCGGCGAGTGTTTGTGAAAACCCAAAAGGGCGCAACCTCGTTAAAAAACACTTACAGGATCCTCTCGACCTTGTAAGGAGAAACTACCTGCGTGAGATCCTTACGACTCACAAGGGAGCAACACACTTAGGGATCCTCACGATTCCTAAGGAGAAATTACACTTGCGAGATCCTCACGACTCGTAAGGAGAACTCTCTTATGGGACCCTCACGGCTCATAAGATTTGAAAGTCTTAAGTTACAGAGACCTAAACCTGTGATTGAGCAACCCCCACAACTTCCAATACGGCCCTATAAGCGGCTCATATTGACCCTTGTATACAATCCATGGGCACGAATAAATATTTCTCTAACAAAGTCCCATCCGCGACTAGGGATATGCTTATACAGCAAACAACACTTGTAAGTCCTCTCGACTTATAAGGAGAAAACCCTTTTGTAAGATCCTTACGACTTACAAGAGAACATGCACTTAGGAATTCTCACGATTCCCAAGAAGAAAACACATCTACAAGATCCTCACGACTTGTAGGGAGAAATACCTTTGTGAGACCCTTACGGCTCATGAAGTCAAAAGCCTTAGCCGACAGGACCCTTAACCCTGTTTACTAAGCCACCTTTGTTCAACATCGACAGAGGCAAATGATGATTCGCTCCTGGCGATATCCCAGTTGTAGCGATGCTGATGCCTAAACCGGTATCAAATTCCAAGCCCTTTCAAGGCAAATGATTATTCGCTCCTGGCAATATCCCAGTTGCAGCGATGCTGATGCCTAAACCGGTATCAAATTCCAAGTCCTTTCACGGCAAATGATGATTCGCTCCTGGAAATATTCCAGTCGCAGCGATGCTGATGCCAAGATTGGTATCAGATCCCAAATCCCCTACTCGCAAAAAAAAAATAAAATCAGCGAGCCAAAAAAATGCATACGAAATAGCCGAAATGATGGGGCAACTTGCAAACAGAATCAGCAAGTAAAAATGTATGTATACGAAGTAGCCGAAATGATTGGGCAACTCGCAATAAAAAACAGCGAGTAAAAATAAAATAAATAGCCGAAATGATTGGGCACCGCGAAAAATAGCCGAAATGATTGGGCAATCGCGATTTTCGCGATATAATAAGCTGAAATGATAGAGCATCGCGGAAAGAATAAAAAAATGAAAGAATGAAACATTTTGCCCTACAGGTGAAATCACATCGATCCCTGTATACAATTCAGGGGCACAGATAAAGAGGGAACCATACCTTCCCAACAGGCTCCATCAGAAAGCGAAGCCAAATCTCGACGGTTCATAGACAACCTAGAGACAATCTCGACATTTGTTGCAATATTACAGACACGATGTCGGCAAATGAAGCAAAGCAAGGTCCCTAGCTTCAGGGTCTCGACGTCAATATCGACAACTTAGAGATCACCAACGGCGTTTCTCCTCACTCCAACCAGATGCAGACGTGACGTCAACAACCGACCCCAGAGTCGCAACGAAACGGAACCATGGCAAAGTCCCTAGTTCCAAATCTCAATGGCCACATCTACAGCCTGGAGACTAACAACGGTATGCCTCCTCATTCCAACAGGACACAGATGTTACACCATCAAGCGGAGCAATGGCAAAATCCCAGCTCCATCTCAGCATTCGTCTCGTTACAGCAGACGAGATGTCAACGACGACGTTCCTCCGCAGTCCAGCAGGATGCAGATGCAACGTCAACGAAAGACCCCATGGTCGAAACAAAGCGGAGTGACGGCAAAATCCCAGCTCCACCTCAGCATTCGTCTCGATACAGCAGATGCAATGTCAACAATGGCGTTCCTTCGTGGTTCATCAGGATGCAGATGCAACGTCAACAGAAGACCTCACGGTCAAAACAAAGCAGAGCGGCGGCAAAATCCCAGCTCCACCTTGACGTTCATCTCGATACAGCAGATGAAATGTCACCCCAGCGTTCTTCCCCCAGCAGGATTCGGACGCGCCAAAGCAAACAAAGCGAAGGCCAAATTTCTAGCTTCATACGTCTTGACGGCAAGTCATATAAAGCCTGAAAGACAATCGAAGATCATCTCACACCAGCATAGAGTGAGCACCACCTCGACGTTCGTCTCGATACAGCAGACGAGATGTCAACTACAGCGTCCTTCCTCCAACAGGATTCGGACACACCAAAGCAAATGAAGCGAAGGCCAAATTCCTAGCTTCAGGGTCTTGACGGCAAGTCATATAAAGCCTCAAAGACAATTGGAGATCATCTCGCACCAGCACGGAGTGGTCACCACCTCGACGTTCGTCTCGACACAGCAGACGCAACATCACCAAAAGGAGTCACGGCAAAATCCCTGGTTCCAAACCTCGATGGTTCACCAGCAACCTAGAGACAACCGTGACATTCGTCTCGATACAGAGGACGCGATGCCAGCAAATGAGGCGAAGGCCAAATTCCTAGCTTCAGGGTCTTGACGGCAAGTCATATAAAGCCTCAAAGACAATTGGAGATCATCTCGCACCAGCACGGAGTGGTCACCACCTTGACGTTCGTCTCGATACAAAAGACGCAACATCACCAAAAGGAGCCACGGCAAAATCCCTAGTTCGAAACCTCAACGGTTCATTAGCAACCTAGAGACAACCATGACATTCGTCTCGATACAGAAGACGTGATGCCAGTAAATGAAGCGAAGGCCAAATTCCTAGCTTCAGGGTCTTAACGGCAAGTCATATAAAGCCTGAAAGACCACCGGAGATCATCCCACATGGAGTGGTCACCACCTCGACGTTCGTCTCGATACAGCAGACGCAACATCACCAAAAGGAGCCACGGCAAAATCCCTAGCTCCAAACCTCGACGGTTCATCAGCAACCTAGAGACAACCACGACATTCGTCTCGATACAGAGGACGCAATGCCAGCAAACGAAGCAAAGGCCAAATTCCTAGCTTCAGGGTCTTAACGACAAGTCATATAAAGCCTGAAAGACTATCGGAGATCATCCCACACCAGCGCGGAGTGGTTATGACTCATCGGGGCTCTCCAAAATGAGCCTAACCTCAAGTAAAAAGCGGCATGGAAAATTCCTAACGCTTGCTCTTCCGACGGTCAAACTGCCAAGGAGGATTGCTTGAAGACGTCTTGTCCAGCCCCCGAAGGGATCAGAGACACGGCAGTCGCAGGGCTACTCGAACAGCACGATTGCCTATCGAGGAATACATCAGCTCATGCGACGGTACGACGGCCAAAACCCTAAGTACCACAGACCCTAACAGACTTCTGTCGTAAAGAGCAGAGGTTAACTGTGACGTTAGGATATTCTTGCGAGATCTGCTCGATTCGTTTCGACTCGTGAGGAAATTGATGTCTTTGCGAGAACTTCTCGATTCGTCTCAACTCGTGAGATAAAGCCTTAGGAAGTAGGGATTAAAAAACCTGTTTCCTAAGCACTGGGACCCTGCAAGTCGGCCCAAAACGGTCTCTTGCATACTATCCACGGGTCACACTCTCCAAATTCGAATCTCGACAAGGAGGGAAACAACCACTTACGAGTCCTCTCGACTTATAAGCGGGAAAATTCTCTTGTGAGATCCTTACGACTTTCAAGAGAAAACACACTTAGGAGTCCTCACGACCCCTAAGGAGAAAATACACCTGCGGGATCCTCTCGACTCGTGAGAAAAGTCTTTATGAGACCCTCACGGCTCATAAAGTTGAAAAGTCTTAGGTGGCAGATCCTAACCCTGTCTCCTAAGCCATCGCCGTCCTGCAAAGAGGTCAAGATGGACCATCTATGAGCCACACTCGCCAAAGCTACATGCCACTGAAACGGAAAAGCTACTCATGAACATATAAACTACTTCACGCCAGAGTAAGATATAAAGAGATAGAAGGGTGCGGCTCATGGAGTTAAGGATTTAGAACTATATCTCTTAAGAGTCGAGATTTGAGTCAATGATAAATGACGACGCTTGTGTCCGCTCGTTATCTTCTCAGATCAAGATTCTAAAAGTTATATACCAATCCGAAACTGGTCATACGCCATGCATTACTCTGCACTACTTCACCCACGTATATACTTACGTAGGCAAAGTAGTGGGGGGCATTTGTTCTCGCCAAAAATTTCTGCGCAAAAGAGTCCAAGGTATCAAATGACAGCGACATGCTTAAGGAAATGCGAACCAGTATCTTCCGGGTTGTTTTTTGACAAACTCCCAAATGATAAATAGATAAATTCTAATGGTATCAAAAGCGTCTCGAAAAACCCTTCGATTTGATATATTATGGGCCTCGTAATTCATCCGGGATCAAAAGTTATGAGGAATTACGTGTCCACACGTGATGGACTTTTAAGAACCCGCTGGAGGAGTTAAAAAATATAATAAAAACTCAGAAAAGACCCCAATGGGGCATCACGTGCTCACACGTGACCATAGGTCACGTGCAGACACGTGATGGGCTTTTAAGGCCTCTTAAATAATGAATAGAATTAAATTCTAAAATCTGTTCCCTGATTAAAAATCAGGAATCACGTGCTCACACGTGACCAATGGTCACGTGTTGACACGTGATGGTTAAAACTGAAACGTAAACAAACAGCTGAAGGAAATAACTCAATGAGGTGTCACGTGCTCACACGTGACCAATGGTCACGTGTTGACACGTGATGATTACAACTGAAGCGTAAGTAAACACTGAGAAAAGGACTCAATTGGAGGTCACGTGACAACACGTGACTGGCTGTAAAAGCCTTGCCGTTCAACAGAATTAAATTCTAAAAAAAAGATCATTTAAATCTTTCGAAATAGAATTAAAATTCTAAACTTCTCTAAATCTTTCCAAATGGAATAGGACTATGGGGACCGTTGGATTAAATATCCAAGGGTGATTAAAAATCACCAATTTATGGAAAAATCTCAAATAAGAAAAGATCTCCCCAAATCTAATCGAAATAACAAACAGAATATCTTTGGATTTAAAATCCAACGGTGAATAAAATTCACTGTGTGATCCAAAGGATCATATTAATCATGAAATCAAATCAAATCTTTCAATGAGAGATTTGCTAAACAAATTGATTCTCTTCCTTCTCCTATAAATAGGAGCCAAGAAAAGAAGAGAGGGGGATCTACTTTTTTGAGAGAAAAACAGAGAGAGGAGAATTTAATTCTCAAGAGGGAAGAAAAGAAAGGAGAATTTAATTCTCAATAAAGAAAACCCTAGGTGAGAAAAGAAAGGGAATCAAAACTTCAAACAGAGAATTTAATTCTCAAAATCCAAGAGTTTAACTCTTATACAAAAAAAGAACTTAGTTCTTCTTCTGGTTGAAGATCTGCACAGAGCACATCTCCCCATAACTTGAGAATTTAATTCTCATTGGGTCGAGATCCTGCCATGCAGATCCTAAACTTAGAAAGGGAATTGAGTTTTGAGAATTTAATTCTCCTAAAACAAAACTAGGGTTTAACCCTAATCAAGAATTTAATTCTTTTACATATCTGGGAATTTAATTCCTTTGAAAAGAAATCAGGGTTTCATCCTAAATAAGAATTTAATTCTTTCACAATAGGAATTTAATTCCTCCAAAATCATAATTAGGATTTAACCCTACAAAGAATTCAATTCTTAAAAGATCTCTGTTCATGAAAAGAACTAGGGTCACGTGCCCCCACGTGACCCTTGAAAAGATCCCCTGCAAAGAACTTTGAAGTATCACCTCACGTGCTCCCACGTGACTCCCAAAACGCAGAAAGAAAAAGCAAAGGAAAAGAAGCTTTGGGCGCTCTCACGTGTTATCACGTGACCCCTCAGCAAATGCTTTAACAATTGGCGCACAGATCCCCATCACGTGCCAACACGTGATGCTCTAAAATAAAAAATGAAAGTGTTTAATACTTAATGGCAAAACAAAAGAAAAGAAGCTTTGGGCGCTCTCAAGTGTCCCCACGTGACCCCTCTGCAAGTGCTGTAATATTCGATGCATAAACCCCCATCACGTGCCAACACGTGATGCTCTAAAATAAAGATGAAAAGTGTTTAACACTTATTCGCAGATTTGAGGATAAAACAAAGGAGATCTGGCTTCACATTTAGGGCGCCCTCACGTGTCACCACGTGACCCCTAATGAGCATTCTAACAGACTAGAGCGGGGGCCTCCATCACGTGCTCACACGTGATGGCCGTCAGAATTAAAAGTGTTAAACACTTACCTGCAGAATAAAATGAGGGAAATCAGGGCGCTCTCACGTGTCCGCACGTGACCCCTCCCTCCTTAGTGTTTAACACTAATTGGAAAACTCTATCTGCAGTGTTTAACACCGATTTTCTTAGTGATTAACACCAATGTGAAAACTCTGTTCCCGGTGTTTAACACTGATTTGCTTTGGTGTTTAACACTAATTTGAAATCTATGCTACCAGTGTTTAACACTGATTTGATTTAGTGTTTAACATTAATTTGAAAGCCCGTTGCTAGTGTTTAACACTGATTATCTTTTAGTGTTAAACACTAACTTGCTAATCATAATTCCAGCGTTCAACACTGTTGGTCTTTAGTGTTTAACACTAGCTTTAGCCCAATTGGCTAAGTTTCTAGAGGCAAAGCCTCTCCTTCAATGAGCCAACAAAGGGCCAATATTTCAAACATAATTGGACTTAGCCCAAACTGGCCATAAGTCCTCAAATCATCTTGAACTGAGCACATCTGCTCTTTCAACCAACTCATTGGTTCAAGGGTACATCTCGGAACTCCTCTGATATTTGTCGTTGTAATCCTTCAACGTCTTCAGAGAGGTGACGGGTCCCGACAACCACACATCAACACGGACTGTGGGGTCCTTAAACTCATGGACTTATGCGTCCTTAAACTAAGATACGGACTGCGGGGTCCTTAAACCCGCGGACTTATGCGTCCTTAAACTAACGGACTAATGCGTCCTTAAACACACCCATATGGACTGTGGGGTCCTTAAACCCATGGACTTATGGGTCCTTAAACTACCATTGGACCACTATGTCCTTAAACTGGAGATGGACCACCACGTCCCTAAACTGGAAATGGACCACTATGTCTTTAAACTGGATTGGACCACTACGTCCCTAAACTGGAAATGGACCACCATGTCCCTAAACTGGAAATGGACCACCATGTCCCTAAACTGGAACAATAGAGCCCAAACGCTCTTTTTTCGGATCTAAACGATCCCGTTAAGTTGATCTTAGTCCCAAACTGGACTAACGTATCCTTAACAACCGTTTAAGTTGATCTTAGCCTCAAATATGGCTAACGTATCCTTAAACCTTCAAACAGACTTTAGTCCCAAATTGGACTATGAATCCCCCCAATCAGCATTGGTTCAAGGGTACATCTCTGAACTCCTCTGACACCTGTCGTTGTAATCCTTCAACGTCGTCAGAGAAGTGACGGGTCCCGACGACCATACATGCAATGGACCACCATGTCCCTAAACTGGAACAATAGAGCCCAAACGCTCTTTTGTCGGATCTAAACGATCCTGTTAAGTTGATCTTAGTCTCAAATCGGACTAACGTATCCTTAAAAAACGTTTGAGTCGATCTTAGTCTCAAATATGGCTAACGTATCCTCAAACCAAAACCACAAACCCAAATCTAAGTAAACATGGATTTGGATTAATCCACGTCCTATGGGCGACTACATAAATTAGTCTTCGTATACAATCCACGGGCAACCACAAACAAAACAAACACCCACGACACGAAGTGACCAGCTGGAGAAGGAGAAAGTTGTTACCGCGATGCGGTAGCGTAATTAACTGCAGGGGCTTGCGCTTGCAGGGAAGAGCGTCCCCACAATCAAAAACCCCTCAATGAGGGGGAATCCGACGAAGTCTGCTACATCGGACGCATCCGCTTAAATCTTCGATACATGGTGCCATAAATCAACTTGGCATCTTCGGAGAGGTAGACGGATAACACCAATTAGCATCTGCCCCGAATCTCGGGCAAGGCAGCCCATGTCTCGGCCGCCGTTCGGAGGGGAACACGCTTTAGCGCTCCAGCGCTCCAAATTTGGCGCTTAGCGCCAAGCGCTCCACGTACTCCTCATATGGGCGCTATCTCAGAAGAAGCGCCTTAGCGCTCCAAGTTTGGCGCTCATCGCCAAGCGCTCTGTACATAAAGTGCTCTGTACATAAAGTCTCTGTGCATAAAGCGCTCTGCGCTACAAAGAGTGTTCAATACTCAATAAAAGACAAAAGAAAGGGGGGTGTCAGAACCCAAATTAATGCTCAGCATTATTGAACAAAAATGGACCGAGCCCAAACAAATGTTCAAATACCCAAACAAATGTTCAACATTTTAATCGAAACTGAGTGGGCTGAGCCCAAGTTGACCACAAGTCCCTAACTCAGACTAACTGAGCCCATGTGCTCACAATTTCCCTAATTGGTCTTAGTCCCAAACCTGACTACAGATCCCCTAACCAATATTGGTTCAAGGGTACATCTCTTCATTTCTCTGATATGTGTCGTAATTCTTCAACGTTTTCAGAGAGGTGGTGGATCCCGACAACCAGACATTCCATGGACTATGATGTCCTTAAACTTATGGACCGCAACGTCCCTAAACTAAACTCTATAGACTATGAAGTCTTTAAACTATGGACTATGATGTCTTTAAACTCCATGGACTATGATGTCCTTAAACTTATGGATCGCAACGTCCCTAAACTAAAACGATAGAGTCCAAATACTCATTCGTTGGATCTAAATGATCCCAAAATCCTGTTGAGTAGATTTTAGTCTAAAATTAGACTAACATATCCTCAACAAACGTTTGAGTTGACCTTAGTCTAAAACAAGACTAACGGTCCTTAAACTAACCCAAACCCAAATTTAAGAAAATACAGATTTGGACTAATCCACGCCCTACGGGCGACAACATAAATTGGTCTCCGTATACAATCCACGGGCAACCAAAAATAAAACAAACACACATGACATGAAGTGAACATCTGGAGAAGGAGAAAATGGTTATCGCTATGCGGTAACGTAATTAACTGCTGGGGCTTGCGCCTGCAGGGAAGAGCGTCCCCACAATAAAAAAAAACCCTCGCAAACGAGGGGGAATCTGACGAAGTTTGCTACAACGGCCGCATCCGTCTAAACCTCCGTTTCATGGTGCCATAAATCAACTTGGCATTTTCGGAGAGGTGGACGGATAAAACCAAATAGCATCTGCCCCCAAAATTTAGGCCAGACGTCCCAACGCCCTGGTCGCGTCTTTCGGCGGTGAACATGGACTTTATCCAACTAAAACCTGTTTGTACGACTCCTTTGAGCCGTGGTAGGATAGTAATCTAAGTACAGTGGGCACTCACATGAGATGAAGGACGATCTCAGGTCAAAAGACTAACATGTACTTATACCACTAAATAACTTCTATCTAACGATAGATATAATACTATCTAGAAGTTCTCGGTGAGTGCATTCAGTGTATTCGCCTCCAGTGAGCACATGCATACTATCTTAGATGAAAAAACACCAATGTCTTGTGAGATCGACTACCACCCCTTGTCGGGGTCTCGAAACGTATACACTAGTCTACTCCGGAATATCGATACCTAGTCTCGATACTCTCTCGACTAGAGACACTTAAAGGATGTGCTTATGAACTATGTAGCTCTCACGTATACGATCGTTGTAATAATGCTGGTAGTCAAGCAAGAATCTTACAGGCTTCATCATTATGTATTAGTGACACGTAATAAAAATTAAAACATATACACATCAATGATAGTGACAAACCAGATAGTATACTATCATTTCGAGTAAGAATGTTTTACCTGTATTGGTCCTCCTTCAATTATCATAATCGCCTATATGCAATTACAATAATTGCCTATCTGCAATTACAATAATTGCCTTGAGGGCACTATAGCCAACAAAAAAAACGTTTATGTAGTCGTTGAATGTTAAACTAAGATCTAAGTTATATAAAAAAGATAGTTATATACTTCTTTTTATCTTGCATTGCTTATATATTACGTTGTAACAACTCCGTGTAAAGTATGAATTCATCTATAAAAAAATAATATCTGTATCAAAATAACAAAAAAAATGAATAGCAACATCATATATCTTTTTTCAAAAATAATTAAAACATCATATTTTTTTCAAAACTAGCTAAAAATATTATTCATTTATAAACATATCCAATAATCTTTGATCCCATGCGTTACGCGTAGGGTCAAAGTCTAGTATACTAATACAAAGTTGGTTGGTCGAAGAAATCTTTTACAAGTTAAGCATGCCCTTGGTATTTTGCAAATCCCATTAACCCATATTTTAATTTTAATGATAATTTTCTTCAAAATTTTATGGTTTTCAAATTTATCCTATAGCCCCTGCCTTTTATTTTTTCAATTTTTATTAAAAATAACTAACAACATGTTATATCTTTTTTTTCCAAACATAATTAAAAAAAGAATGATTCAAGTAACGGAAGTTACTTTACGTTTGTCTATACAAACTATACTTCTTTTAAAATTGATGCTAAAATTTCACGATTCAAATAACCATTGTTACTTAAAAATTTACTAGGTAATGAATTCATAAATAAATTTTTTTTATGTAAAAAATGATTTGTTATTAGCATTGGTCCATAGGCACAATGCTTAATACAAAATTGATGTTTGTATTTGTGAATTTTAAATTGAAAAATACCAAAATATCGCACGTATACAGCTTTCATGATTATTTTTTATATCTATTTAAAAGTCATGAAATATATGTATATATGTTAAAAATAATATTCATTTATAAACATATTCAATCATCTTTGATCTCACGCGTTACGTGTGGGGTTAAAGTCTAATATGTGTATTCTCCCAGCATGCAATTGAGTTTGAATTTAACTTTATCGTTCCAGCCACCAACTTCCATCCCTTTCATCCTTTTCAAAACATTAATGAGTCCATTTTCCATTCCAATCCCAGGTAGCCATGAATTGTTTTTGACTTATCATTCCATTCATATCAAATTATGACCACTTCTTCTTAATGGTCAGTGACTCCATTTTTCCGTTCCGCCTAACCATGAATTTTTTTGACTTATTATTCCATCCATACTAAATTATGAAAACTTCTTCTACTGCTTAATGAAACCATTCCACTGGAAAATCTCTATTGCTCCTATATTCTCTTAAGCTCAATTATTTTGTAAGTTGTTGATGAATTCTTAATGAAATTGTCCTCTGCTTTCCCTCATTTTCGACGTTCTTCTTCTTTTGTGGTTATAAGTTTAAGGCAACTGATGGAGATCCTTTTCGGGTCTCCGTCACATGTTGTCTTACGTCGATCTCCTGATGGATCTTTGAGATGATCTCCTGTTGCGTGTGGGTCTTAATGGGTTTTGAGGAGATTGGTGGTGTCGATCTCCTGATGGATCTTTGAGATGATCTCCTGTTGCGTGTGGGTCTTAATGGGTTTTGAGGAGATTGGTGGTTTTGAGGAGTCTACACCGAGTACCAGCAAAGAAGTTCCGGGGTGGTTTGGTACCACCGAGGACCATCCGACGATTAAGTTAGCACAAGATCCGAGCAGAGTAACGGCTAAGTGGGGGTGAAAAAAGCTTACTTGACCCCTCTGTGATAGGGGTTTATATAATGGCGGCAGCACGCAGCAGCAGGCGCGAGAATTTCGCCGGCAGTTATGCTCCCGACGTCACGCCCGCGTAACGAGCGGATCGCCCATTAATGGGGATCGTGATGGCATGGAACGTGGGATGTTGCCGGCGGAGAATCTACGCATGGCGAGATTTGCGGAGCGGCTGTTACGCCTGTGAGTGGTGGGGTTGGTCGGTTGGAGGGACCGAGGAAGAAGGCCTCGACAGGAGAGCTTGGGAATGAGCGGGGGGGGGGGGGGACGAGGTATCTTGGTCCTGTGGTAGCTCGGGGGCGAGCTGAGAGGCCGAGGAAGACAATTCGCAGGGGGCTCTGAGGTGAGCCAGCTTGTGCTTGCAGGTTGGGTACAGGAGTGGCCTGGTCGGCCCCTGCGGGCCCTTTCTTATGAGCTTTAGACACGTCATCTGCCACGTGTCATGATCTGCGAGGTCGCCAATATAGAGCATCATCATTATCCCCCCACTCCTGTCCCGACCAGCTGGTGGGTCGGGTCAAGAGTAGTCTGCCGGGCCGCCTGGGGTGAGCTCTCTCTCAAGATTTCGTCAAGACGCGTTCCCGGGCTGTCAGCTGTCTTTTCTTCCAGCAAATCAGGGTGAGATCTCTGCATTTAAGGAAGGTGCGCCGGTTCGTGCATCTTGTCACTGAAGCGACGGTCCGCGTGTCAAGCGTCGGTTGGCCGACGCGACATGTGTAGACCTGCCGCGTCTGATGGGATACGTCCCAGTGTGGGAACGACAAGTGGAGCGATCGGGGCCGTCGGACGCGAGGAGGCGTTTTGGCGGGAGATGAAGGGAGCCATTGGATGAGGGCGATTGCAGTGATAAATAGGGGTGGGGCCCACTCCAGGGCCCCTACTCCTTCATATTTTCTTGTTCTAAGTCCTGGTTGCTCGGCGCTTGTCTTCTTTCTTCTGCTTTCGTTTCCCGAGGATCTCTCTTCTTCAGATTAGATGTCTTCTTTCGCAGAATCTGTAGATGCCGTAGGAGTAGGTTTTAGGGACCCTCTAGTTGAGCCTGAGTCTTCTCGGGGAGCAGGGGTCAGATCCTCTTCCCGGGATCATGTGGCGAGAGTAGCCTCCAGGGAGGAGGCGGTAGATGCTACCCCCGGTGCGTCGTGTTGGGTGAGGCATGAGGATGAGCTTACCAATGCTCGGGCTCACTTCCACATCCTTTCACGTTATACGCTTCGTTTGGCCAAGGAGGGAGAGAGGGCAAACCAAATACGGGGTAGGGAGATCGTCCTATATTTGGAAGCTTTTTGGAGTGGAATGCGCCTGCCCTTCTCTTCCGAGATCGTCGAAGCGCTGAACTTCTTCGGGTTAGACCCTGGCCAGCTAGTGCCAAACTCATGGAGGATTCTCCTCGGGTTCCTGATCCGCCTGAAGCTACAGGCGGTTCCCTTCAGCCTCTCCATCCTTAATTCTTTCCTTGTTTTCAAAAATCATCCTGGGGGCCGAGTGGGCGACCCGAGGTGGGTCTACCTCTCTTTTAGAAAGAGACAGAGGGTGCCGCTGGGACAGGGGTTGTTGCCCTGCTTTCTTCCATTCACGACTGGAAGAAGAAGTTTTTCTTCATCGCGCCGCCTGAGGGTGAGGACTGGCCCGTGCCTACCAAGTGGTCGAGGGAAAAGTGCTTGCCGGGGATCCAGTCCAATGACCCCTCCGTGGTGAGAGTGGTGTCATGGGATCCCGTCCCCCGATTTGACGTGTTGCTGTCTGAAAGGGTCCTGAGTTGGGCCGTACTCAGCCCCGTCGGGTTCGTCGGTAAGTTAGGCTTGCTTTTTGGCTTGTATATTGCATGTGTCGCTGACTTCTTTGCCTTTGGTTTTGTGCAGGACCCATGGATATGGACGAGCTCCGAGCCTCCATGTGCCAGCCGAGGAAGGTCACGAAGGCTGGAGGCACCGGCTCTTCTCATTCGAAGCCTGCCCCGTCTCCTTCGGCCTTCGTCCCAGCGCCTCCGGTGGCTGCGTCCCTTGAGCGTTCGGGGGCGGATCCCGCCCCGGGGCCTAGCAGAGCGCCGGGCCGGAAGCGGGCTCGAATTCTGGAGGACCCGGCCTCGGAGGAGGAGACCGGTTCTCCATCGAAGCCACTTAAGAGGGGGTCTCGGAGGCCCTCTCGGGGCCCGTCCTCGCCGATCATGGTGGAGGAGGGGGGCCTCCGGTTCGCGGTTCCCTCAGGGCTATCTGTCGCAGATAGTCTGCTGCACGAAATAGAGAGGTCGGCACGGGGCAGAGTCCCCGGGGGGACCTTCAGGGCCTAGATGGCGTCCATCGCCCAGGAGTCCGTGCAGGCAAGTGCTCGGTTGCTAGTGAAATTTGGTGCTTCCTTTGTCTTCCTGACCTCTTTCTTATTTTTTTAGGTCCTCCAGCACGTCGCCCTTGCCTTACGCATGGAGGACAAGATGATAGCCCCGTCATGGAGGCCGCGGACCAGCTTGCTTCGCTGGAAGAGAGCTCCAAGCGGGAGCTGGAGGCGGCGATGGCTGTGAACGCCGAGGTCAAGCTTGAGGACGCTCAGGCGCTCACCGTCAACCTGAAGAAGACGGTAAGGACCCTCCGGAAGGAGCTGGGGGCGCGGTCAAGGCGACGGAGCAGGCCGACCTCTCGGCGGCAAAGGCGGTGGAGGGCTACAAGAAGTCAAAGGACTTCTACAATGACTTAGCCGTGGCCACCACCCGCATCTGGCACGAGGCCCTCGACGCCGTTAAGGCCCGGATGCCGGAGTTCGCCGATGAAGAGCTCCGGGCCGAATACCCCCTCACGGACGCCGATGAGCAGGGGAAGAGATTCTGATGAGGAGTTGGCCGAGGACCCTTCTCGACACGTAGTAGATATCGAGGACCCCGAGGTCGTGCCTGGCCCCGAGGTCTAAAGCCCCCGTCTTCCTCCTCCTTTATTTTGTAAGCCTCCGGGCAGTCTGTAAGGCTAGGGAGCTCAAAATACCCTTTGTAAAGACTTTGCTTTTGGTAGTACAATTTTGTTTCATCAGTTGCACTTTATCTTTTGTTTGTGAAGAATGCTCGTAAAATATCTTTGTTTGCACTGTTGGGCTTCATGTCAGGTCGGCTATCTGTCTAGCGATCGTTCGTCGAGTTGATCGATCACTTGCCAAGTGTGCCAAGCGCTGCTGAGAAGGAGGCATCTCCATGGCCCCGAAGTCACGGGGGGATCGCTCAGGCTTGGGTAAACCCGATGTCCCTTGTTGGGGCTTCGGATCTGCTGCATGTGATGGGAAGAAGGATGTCCGCCGTAGTTGTGCCGAGCATGAATGGGTTCAGAGGCCTCGTTATGAGGGCTACAAACCCGCAGCGTCTGTTGGGCAGGAGGATGCCTGCTGGGTATGACCGGGCAGGGAAGCTGCTTGGTTATCTCTTGGCGAGGGCTTTGATTTCTGGCGTTACGAGCAGGCAGCCACCAGCCGTGGATGGCCGATCGAGGGTCGGCTCGACTGCCTCTGGGAGGACTTTTTGATCCCTGGCATTGCGAGTAGGGAAGTACCGACCAGGGATAGCTGAGCAGGGTAGCTGCTGAGATGCCTCTAAGGAGGACTTTGATCTTTAGCGTTGGAGGGGCCGTAGGAGGCCGGCTAAGGATAGCCGGGCAGTGAAGCTGCACGGTTGCCTCTTGGCGAGGGCTTTGATCCCTAGCGTTGTGAGTAGGGAAGCTACCGGCCGGGGATAGTCGAGCAGGGAAGCCGCTCGGCTGCCTCTAAGGAGGACTTTGATCCTTAGCGTTGGAGGGGCTGTAAGAAGCCTGCTAAGGATGACCGGGCAGTGAAGCTGGGCGGTTTCCTATTGGCGAGGGCTTTGATCCCTGGTGTTGCGAGTGGGGAAGCTACCGGCCGGGGATCGCCGAGCAGGAAGCTGCTCGGCTGCCTCTAAGGAGGACTTAGATCCTTAGCGTTGAGGGGCTGTAAGAATCCTGCTAAGGATGACCGGGCAGTGAAGCTGCGCGGTTGCCTCTTAGCGAGGGCTTTGATCTCTGGCGTCGTGGGTAGGCAATTACCAGCCTGGGATGACCGAGCGGGTTAGCCGCTCGGACGCCTCTTGCGAGGGCTTTGATCCCTGGCGTCATGGGTAGGGAGCTACCAACCGGAGATGACCGAGCAAGGGTCGGGCTCGGTTGCCTCTTGTGAGGGCTTTTGATCCTTCAGGACGGGGGACTGAGCAGGGTTACTGCCTAGTACCTCTTGGCGGGGACTTTGATCCCTGTCGGTTGTGGTAGGAAGCTACCAGTCGGGGATAGCCGAGCAAGGGTCGGGCTCGACCGCCTCAAAGGAGGACTTTGGTCCTTAGCACGGGAGGGGCTGTAAGAAGCCTACCAAGGACCGTTGGCCGAGTAGCGTAACTGCCCAGTGCCTCTTGACGAGGGCTTTTGTCCTGAAGGATAGCCGAGCGAGGGTCGGGTTCGACTGCCTCTGGGAGGGCTTTTGATCCTTTTCGGTTGTAGTAGGAAGCTACCAGCCGGGGATAGCCGAGCAGGGTAGCTGTTGAGCTTCCTCTAAGGAGGACTTTGATCCTTTAGCATTGGAGAGGCCGTAGGAGGCCTGCTAAGGATAACCGGGCAGTGAAGCTGAGCGGTTGCCTCTTGGCGAGGGCTTTGATCCCTGGCGTTGCGAGTAGGAAAGCTACCGGCCAGGGATAGCCGAGCAGGGTACCCGCTCGGTTTCCTCTACGGAGGACTTTGATCCTTAGCGTTAGAGGGGCTGTAGTAGGCCTGCTAAGGATAACCGGGTAGTGAAACTGCGCGGTTGCCTCTCGGCGAAGGCTTTGATCCCCGGCGTTGCGTGTAGGGAAGCTACCGGCCAGGGATGACCGAGCATGGTAGATACTTGGCCGATTCTTCATGAGGTTTCGCCCGACCATCCCGTGGCAGGTATGGGAACAGGAACGGTCGCGGAGAACGTGTGCGTAGCATGCGCATTGAATGCGCAGGGAGGCGAAGCGCCAGAGTCGCGTCGTTTCGATTCTGCCAGAGGAGGCGCAATGATTTCTGCGTGGTAGCGACTTTGTGGGCGAAAACAGGTGACTGTTGGGTTCCGTTGGGGCGCAGTGGGCTATATAAGGCTGAGGAGCACTGGTCCTTCGTAAACAGGTCGTTAAGAATGGAAGACTTCCCCTTTACCATCCCCGATATCATCCACTTCGAAGACGTATATCTCTATGACCAGAACTGCACCGAGGACAACGGTGCAATTGGTCTATGGGAACATTGAAGACCACTATCGGCCGGCTGCTCCCCAGGCGCTCCCCCTGCTGTAGCTGCTAATATACTCCAATCTGGACGTCGCCGGGGCTTTACAACCCCCTGTCCGAGCAGCTCTACGACGAGGCCGTGGGCAAGCTGCGGTCTCTGAGGCGCTTCGGCTTGATCTCCGCGAGTCGGCTGACTCGCTCAGTGGCGCTCGTCCGTGAGTGCTATGAACTGAGGCTCGAGGTCATCGCGTGCGGGGGGAATCGAGGGCTGAGGCCGGATCTCGTGAGGCCTCGGCTGGTGGAGATCTTTACTGAGTACTATGAGCAGTGCTCTCTGCACCCCTTCCCCCGCTACTGTAATTTTCTTTTTCTTTTTGTTATGTATAGCTGAGGAGCCCATAATACCTTTTTGAATAAATGAGACCATTCCTTCTTTTTCGCAATGTTCCATTGATCTTATTAAATTTACAACAGACCCTACGAAGAGTTTACATTGCCATAAAAAGGTACATGCTAATAGATGACCTTATTAGCGTGGCCCGAGCTCCCCTGGAGGCTTGTTGGTCTCTGTGCTCGGCACTGGGTACGGGGCTCCCTGGTCTCTGGACTGGTCATCTGCCGAATCGAGCATGATCTGGCCGATGGTCAGCTCGGCAGGAAGGGGACTGCTCCTGCTCGCGGTCACCCTGCCGCTTATCCCTTAAGTAGGCCGTCGAGGTGCCCTGATCGTTGAGCTCCTTGATGTAGTCCCGGAGTTGCTTACAATCCTCCGTGGCGTGGCCTAGCATCCGGTGGAAGGTGCAGTAGGGGCCCTGGGTTCGCTTCGAGGCCTGATGCGGATTGGAGGGAACTTGAAGAACCCCTCGCCCTGGGCCTCCTCTAGTAACACTGCGAGGGAGACGTTGAGGCGGGGTGTACTCCTGGAACTTCGGGTGGTAGGGCTGCCGACGCTCCGGTCTCTCTTCCGAGTCCTCTTCTTCTGGTCAGGACCGTTCTGCTCGAGGGAGGTTTCGCGTTCATCTCAGACTCCAACTGACCTCGCAGCTCGGTCCACGCCTTGACCTCGGCCATGGTTTTAGGCTGCGCAATGTGAATGAGCACAACCACTCCTTGTGCCTAAGACCAGATCTGAGGGCCGTGATGACGGTTTTGTCCCGGTGCTCGGGGACCTCGAGGAGGGCGTTGTAGAAGCGAGTGATGTATGCTTTGAACGTCTCCTTGTCCCCGCTCTTAAATGTGAAGAGGTAGTCGACCCGTACGCTTCTGCCGACGGTTCCCGACGAAGTGGCCGAGGAACTGAGTAGCCAGCTCGTCAAAGGTCGAGATTGAGCGAGGCTCGAGTCCTCGGAACCAGTCCGACCAGAGCGGATGAGGGTGGCTGGAAGGCCCTGCACTGGGCTGGCGTCGGAATGGTCTTGGAAACTCATCCCCGTGCGAAAGCATCCAAATGATCTTTCGGGTCGGTTTTCCCGTCGAACAGAGAGACCTTCGGGGCTTGTTGCGTAAGGAGACGTGGACAACGAGCAGTTCCTCGATAAACGTCTTGGTGAGCGAGTCGCGGCGTACTTAGGCCCCGTCGCCCGAGAGGTGACCTTCTCGGGCATGCCCTCGATCTTTTTCTTGAGGGCGTCGAGTCGGCAGTGGTACCCCAAGGATTCGGGCTCCTTGCGATCCCGGGCCTCTACTGTGGGAGATCTGCGTCTGGGCGCGACCCCCGGTTCTTCTTGAGGTTCTTTAGATCTCCGGGCGAGGTGGCCCTCGAGCTGTTGTGGCGAGCCCCTTCTGTGCGACCCGTCGGGGGAGGGGGTGTCGGTCATGCCTGGGGACAGGCGAGGTGACCGACATCTCCTTAGGGGGGTGAGGGTTGCGAGGAGGCTCGAGGTGAGGCGCTCTGGTGGCGGATCTTGGTGTGGAGCTATGGGGCGCCCAGCGGGCCTCAGGGGTATCGGCCTGTGAGATCTGTGGCCAATGGGTCGTAACCTGCCAGTGGTCAGCCGTGCCGACGAGGGCAGAGTCTTCTGGAGGCGGAGGAGCGGCGACCTGGGGCCCTGCCCGGCCGTTTGGACACGGACGAGCGCCTCCACGAAGGACTGCCAGTCGATCTATTCGGCCGGCGAGGGCGTTGATGACGGTCGCCGGAGGAGTTTCATCCGTGCCTCCGATGAGGGGGAGGCGGCGGCTGGTACCTGGATCTTCAGGGTGATCGCTTTCCATGTTGATGGAGATCGGAAGGCTAACTTTGTTTTTTGTGGAGTTTCGTTTCCTACAGATGGCACCAACTGATGGAGGTCCTTTTTGGGTCTCCGTCAGATGTTGTCTTCCGCCGATCTCCCGGTAGATCTTGGAGGTGATCTCCTGTTGCGTGTGGTCTCAATGGGTTTTGAGGAGATGGTGGTTTTGAGGAGTCTACGCCAAGTACCTGCAAAGAAGTCCCGGGGTGGTTAGGTACCACCGAGGACCCTCCGACGATCAAGTTAGCACAAGATCCGAGCAGAGTAACGGCTAAGTGGGGTGAAAAAAGCTTACTTGATCCCTCTGCGATGGGGGTTTATATAGTGGCGGCAGTATGCAGCAGCAGGCGCGAGAATCTCGCCGGTAGTTACGCTCTCGACGTCACGCCCGCGTAACTAGCGGATCACCCGTTAATGGGGATCGTGATGGCGTGGAACGTGGGATGTTGCCGGCGGAGATTTGAGCATGGTGAGATTTGCGGAGCGGCGGTTATGCCTGTGAGTGGTAGGGTCGGTCGGTCGGAGGGACCGAGGAAGAAGGCCTCGGTAGGAGAGCTCGGGAACGAGCGGGGGGGTGGGGGGGGGGGGGAGGGGGCGAGGTATCTTGGTCCTGTGGTAGCTTGGGGGCGAGCTGAGAGGGCCGAGGAAGCAATTCGCAGGGGGCTCTGAGGTGAGCCAGCTTGTGCTTGCAGGTCGGGTACAAGGATAGCCTCGTCGGCCCCTGCGGGCCCTTTCTTCTGAGCTCTGGACACGTCATCTGCCACGTGTCATGATCTACGAGGTTGCCAATATAGAGCATCATCAACAACCGATGTATTTCGGATCCTTGTTTCTTTCGCGGGCAGGGGGAGGCTGATATCGACTTTTCCAGGGCATTCATCAGGATTGACAGAATGGAGTTTGTTGCATTAACCGTGAAGCTCTTTTGGCACGCAAAGCATAGGTTCAAATCGGATGATTTGCTATGCCGTCTTCGTCTTCATCCCCTCCAATTATAAGTTGTGATGAGCATTCGCCAATAGGTTGGATGCTTGCATTTATAGTCACCGCCTTTTACTAATAGGGATGAATTTGCATTTGAAAGCAGATTCTCAAGTTCTGCGTGGATGACATGCTTCTGTAATATACGACATTAAAACCGAAGTGAAACCTTTGATATTCAAGATATTATTTTTGACAATGTAGCGCCTTTTTCTAACAACGATATCCTGGTTTCAGGTTTATGACGCAATAGAGTAAACTTCAAAGATTGAACCTTTATTAAGAAGCTACTATTGATGGAAACAAAATATATGCAACCTTATGTCATAGAATATTCCAATATAATCTACAAGATGAACAAAATTACTTCATGAACAACTGAACTATGAAATTGCCCAAATAGAACTCTTTAACCTTTTTTTATTTCATGAACAACTACACGATATACTCTGCAATGTCCATCCTTAAACTGATATTTGAACTCTTCAATAATTGGATGTACAATATCTAACCAGTTTACATCATTAACCGCACTGAGGTGGAGTTTCTTTACTCCCCATTGAGTTTCACGTCCCACTCCCAATACAGAGAGTATTGTCCGCTCTGGACGAAACCGTACGGTTTTGTCCTTCGGAGCGAACCGGACCCGACCAGGGACCACTTCCCAGGAGATCACCCATATTCTCTGAACATTAACCTTTTCATCATTAACCTTTTTTTACTTCATAAACAACTACACGATATACTCTGCAACGCCTATCCTTAGACTGATACTTGAACTCTTCAATAATTGGACGCACGATATCTAACCAGTTTTCATCATTAACCGCATCGAGGTGGAGTTTCTTTACTCCCATTGAGTTTCACACCCCACCCCAATACAGAGAGTATTGTCCGCTCTGGACGAAACTGCACGGTTTTGTCCTTCGGAGCGAACCGGACCCGACCAGGGGCCACTTCCCAGGAGGTAACCCATCCTAGGACTTCTCCGGCCCGAGCACGCTTAACTACAGAGTTCTTAAACTTCTGTAGTGCCGGTTCACTTAAAAGGTGCCTCCGTACTGAAAAGTGGTATCATTTTATTTATAGTACAGATCTGCCATCTTTCGTAATGTATCCCGAAAATTCTCCATTGTTTTATAGTGGGTCCCACAGCCTTAAGAGGTGGCCTCCCACGGATTCAAGAGGTGGCCCCTACCCTTTGTCATTACACTTTGTTCCGTGAGCAAGATTCTATTAAGGGACCTGTCTCTACTACCATTCTTTCACGGCCCACCCCAATACAGAAAGCATGTTCGCTCTGACCGAAACCGCACGATTTTATCCTTCGGAGCGAAACGTATCCGACCAGGGGCTTCTTCCCAGGAGGTCACCCATCCCAAGAATTTCCTGGCCCAAGCATGCTTAACTACAGAGTTCTCAAGCTCATGTAGTGTCGGTTCACTTAAAAGGTTCCTCTATATTGAAAAGTGGTATCATTTCATTTATAGTATAGATCTGTCCTCTTTCGGAATGTATTCCGAAAATTCCCCATTGTTCTAAAGTGGGTCCCACGGACTCAAGAGGTGGCCCCCACGGATTCAAGAGGTGGCCCCCGCCCCTTGGCATCATACTTGACGTGGCGCTTTGTTTCGTGTGGCAGTTTGTTCCATAGGCAAGAGCCGGGTCCCGACATCAAAGCTTGAGCTTTTCACCGTAACAGGTGATTTGATCATCTCAAGGCAAGTACTCTTGCTCATTTTTTTGATCGATACAATATCATTTATCTCTTGGTTTAATACATTGTTTTAGAATCATCAAAACGTAATCTTTAACACCGAGTCCATATTGATATACAACCCATGCTTATTGTCTATATAATCGAAACCCTAGAATCCAAGCAAAACCGCTAATCAATTTATTAAGATTTATGCATGTTTCATACTCGATTAATGAAATATCTAATGTAAAATTTCATTTTATAATTAAAACCTCACTAAAATACGTCTCACAAATATTTTAGTTAATTATTGCAATGACACGCTGACTGTAATCATTGATGTGCACGAGAACACTTTCTTTCACACTATATATATATATTCGAGACCATTGTTGATTGACATGTATGAAAACACCTTGACATGCCATGCTTATTCATGATCACGGTGTATTTACTTTAAAATACAATTACCAATCATAGTGCTGAATTACATGCCATTATTCGTGTTTACATGTTTTTCCCATTCAGTGATATTATCGTGACTATGATTCATATCCAGAGCCCATCCAGTCAGTATTCATGTTTATAGTGTAGTGTTGCTGAGTACCCGGGCTGAAACGGTAAAGTGATAGTGTTGCTAAGCACCGAGCTGAAACGGTAAAAATATAGTGTTGCTGATCACCGGGCTGAAACAGTAAAGAGATAGTGTTGCCAAGTACCGAGCTGAAACGGTAAAGATATAGTGTTGCTGATTACCGGGCTAAAACGGTAAAGAAATAGTGCTACTAAGTACCGGGTTGAAACGATAAAGTGAATGAATTGTTAGGGTACCAAACTAAAACGGTAAAGTGAAATGTTTACCTTTTGATTCGTGTCCATGTTTTTCTTGCCTCCAGACCTTTCCAGTATAGTGACATTTAACATTTGTTATAATACATATTCGTACTATTACCTTACTCATATTCACATGTGCATAATGTAACGACTCTGAAATCCCTGTACAAAATTAACTTGTTTAATGTATAGAAAAGGTATTTCAGCCTGATTAGAAGTTATAAGTTATTTTTGTTCAATAAAAATAAGAAACAACTTGTAGCTTACTGGTTAATACTCTCTACCGTTGTTTCATAGCCTGCGTGTTCGAATCCCATTAGTCCTAATTATTTTTAAATATTTTTTAACTTTTCGGAAGTCTAAGAGTTGCACGTGCAATACACGGATAAACGAAAAGTTTCAGAAAAATCAAACAGAATAAATGAGGTTTTAACTACGAGTTAAGCACGCGGCATGAATCTCTAGACAGATGGAACAAATCCGACCGCCGAAACCCCCCCAAAAAACCTCTACCGACGGTCCGATCTTTCCCAAACGACTCCATTTTTTGCCCGTGCACCCTTTCAGCTCCCCTCTACTCTCCTGTATTGTTTGATTACTCTGCAATTAACCAGAGATCTTTCATTTCCTCATTAATCCTATTTTAATTCTTTTTATTTCCAATTCTTTAACTCACACTCTCTCATCCCTATATTATAAATACATCCTATTCCCTAACTATCACCGTTCTGAAAATCTCTATCGAAATTCTCAAAAATTCTCTAAGTTCAAAGAAGAGTTAAGACTAATCAAGTGGAGTTAGCGATCGATCTCATTTCGTTGAAGACCGGAACCACTCCAGATGATACCACGATGCCACAAGACCCTCTCCTTCTCTCTCTCTTCTCTTAGCACAAAACAAGTAAGTCCCTTCTCTCTCTTTTTTCTTTTCATCTCAAATCAATTTCTAAAAAGATATCGACAAGTGGAGTTAACATTAAAAATCTTTTCTTTTAAATGTTTTATTCATTCTTAATAGGTCAATATGTCACACAATTACCCTGATATCACTTCAAATAAATATTCACATCATTTGCATTTTTGTGTAACCAAAATTCCATGTGAAATAATCATATAACGAACTTTTTTCATAAAAATACCATGAATTTTAATATAACCCTTATTTCGATAACCATCATATATACCCCTAGGAAATTCATGGGGTAACGACCTACCCCACACGTACACTTTGGATTCATAGCACGATATTTAGTTAGAATTTTTCAATGAAACAATTTGCAATAAAATACCATCGCTTAATAAAAATACGTTTTAAAATCGATATTTGAAAACCTTTTGCAATTACGTCTTTACAACGCTCTTCAGGGGACCCGCTTGTGGATGGTGCGGGTTATCGTACATTCTTGGGATAGTAGAGCGAGATGCAGAGCTCCTCACGGAGAATTCGGTCTCGAAAAGAATGAAAACACGATTTAAAAGAAATACAACTTTTTGGAACAGATTAACTTTGGAAAATTATATATAATTATGAATCCGTATTTTCAATAAAAATAAATGGTGAAAAATATCTTTTAAAATGAAAGATTAGAATTTTAATAAAATACCATCAAATTCCCAAAAGTAGTAGTTTTCATTAAAATACCATAAACTTTTAAAAAATAGGTTTCATTGCTAAAATATAACTAAAATTAAAATACATGTTCATAAAAACTCTAAATATTTTAAATCACTCTCGAGATTTATTTTTAAATGATATTAAAATATTTTTCATAAAACCCCCTCGAGAAATGTAAATAATATAAATACAATGTAAACAACAACAATAAATCTTTAAGAACTCTAGATTAATATAGGTTTAAGTGGTATCATTTCTCTTGAGCCCAAGGAGCCGGAGAAAGTGAGTGTTTTCCTATTCAGGTTAGACAACAAATTAACGGAGTTATCAAATGGTAATTGTCTTGGAAAAAACACAAATCCTGCCATCCAAATGCAGCAGTTGTCCGATTACTCCCGAACTTAAGATCTTCAAAAGTTAAATGCATTCGCAAGAAATGTCTATAACTTGAACACAAACTCGAAGCTAAACTGGACTTTAACTCAACTCGAATCCAAACTCAAACCCAAGCTTGAACACTAATACGAAATCATTCTAGTCCACTAACTTGACTCGACCTAGGATTGCAATTGACATGACTCGCATTCTACTCGACTTACTCGACTTTAACTTCAAATTTTGTAATATATGGTTTCGATCAAGACATGTTGTAAATCAACCAATCACATTAATTAAGGATATCTTACAGTTATATATATATGTTATACTCGGGGTGTTTGGGATAGTTTCTTGTGTGAATCCAACGGAGCTTCAGGAGTCCCGTATTAACCTATTTATTCTATTTACTCGAATCTCAGTCAGCTCGACTCCTCCATAGCTTAGAGTCCCGATCCCAACACATGAAATGAGCCCGTATTTCCTTAATCCTGGGGTCTACTCTTGAGCTCGTGAATATTTCTACGGTTGCGTTGACATTTACACTTGGAACTTAACATTAATATAATGACCATATAAAAACCTATAGTATAGATAACCTTGTCCATTTTACATATATTTTTACTCATCACAAATATTATTTCATGATTATTATGTACTTGTCACTTTTCACTTTTACTCTATGTTTAGGACTTACCGAGCGCTAGTTCGCTGACGGGCATTCCATTCATCTTTATTTTCTTGGAATGTTCGTCAGATACAGTTGAAACGAAGGAAGTGGACGCTACCGAGAAGGATTACGACCAGATAGCTACTCAGGATTAGCATAAATTTCTTTTCTTTCAGCTTATGTATGCCACATGTTTAGGCATTTTCTTTTATTGTATTTAATTTTCAGTTGAACTCATGTATCTGTAAAAATTTCAAGTTTGAATGTAAATAAAGATATTTGTTGAAAATTGTACAGTCTCCATTTATTCTTGTATTGTGTATTATTATTTCAATACACTCAGTATATTTATTTAGGGAAAGACCTTCTCTGAATAAATATGCCGCGGGCTTGCCACGTCATTGTTTTTCGTCTACTGGAAAGTGAGGCATTACAGATTTTGTTGGTGACCCATGCATGCCTGTTCTGTATGAAATCGTAAACAATATACCGTAAGAATTAATGAATTCAACAAATATTTACATTCCTTATATTTCAAATTTCTTGAATCTATCCTAACCTATCTTTTATATCAAGGTGATGGACTCTCCGAACAATACCGGCACCAACGTCAACGATAACACTCCACCGCATACTCTACCACCAATAACTTGTTGGATTATGCCAGTACCCCGGCCATCTACCGTGACCGTTTGAGGAACAAAATTTTTCAAAACTGGCGCTAGAACAACCCGATAACCCGGATCTAGCATAAACCTATAAGCTAGCAAACTAAAATAGAGTTAGAATGGTTATATCGAATGATCCGTGTCCTTCGGTCTTCTACCCACTTCATAAGCTCCTTGAGGCGTCATGGATCTAGTTTGTCCTTTGTTCTCCCTCCATCGAAGATGATCCACCTGAGAATTTATAGTTCGAGCTCCAACTTCAATACCGAGGTAACTAGGGTACCTAGTTCGCTAAACTAGATAGTTTAGAGGATGTAGAGTCTAATGATGGATTAGTTTGTCTCAAAATACCCTAGATTTCTCAACACATGAGACATTAAGGGTTTGAGGAAGAAGAAGAGAGCTTGAGGAGATGAGAATGTAAAGTATAAAGCAACCATGAAAAAATGGCTAAGTGTTGTGAACCAAAAGAATGAAGCCTCACAAAAATATCTTACAACACAAATATCAAGTATGCCACAATAGTAAATCATGAGTCACCCCATGAGTCACCATGTGAGTCACCATAAAGCCATGCTTCATTTAATGCTAAATCACACCTCATCCTCCACCTCATTAACCATTTAACAAAATGGATAAAACAAAAAAGAGGTGTTTTTTTCTAGAAGCATCCTTGTAAAAATTACAAGAATACCCCTCACCGTATATACATAACCGTATCCGTATTCCGAAAAATACGAATACAAAGAGACGAAAATAATCCAATATATAATACTAGGATCCGGCTTAAACCAAAGCCCACTAGTATTATCCGTCCGAATCATATACGTGCACAAGTGCACGTATATGATCGAACCCTGCCGTAAAACCATACGGCCTCTACATCGTTTCGTCCGAAGTAGGGAAACCCTCTGTGTGGGACTCTAAAGACTCTTCAAAACGTTGGCAGTGGGTTTAACCACAAGCACGTCAGCGACACTAGTTGTACGTAACGACTACCCAGGTATTGAGCGAAAGGGAGACCGACGAGCAAACTCATCCGAATCCCTACTGAGCTTGTCCGTGACAATCTCCGTACAATCCGGTCTGTTCGTCTAAGAGTATCACATATCGAGTCTAAGGGTGTGGATAAAGTCAGACTCTTAATAAGGCGACATTTCGAGTCGGTATGAAGCCCATCACCAACCGAGAAACTACTGATCCAAATAAGTAATTCTCGTTTACCTTGGCCAAGGATTTCTGGTGATGGATACTCGTTCACCTCGCGACATCAACCCCTAATACCGGGAGAGACGAATCCCCGATGATCCGCTCACTGCCTCCATGTGGCTCGGGATTGTACCCAACTAAAACCTGTTTGCATGACTTCTTTGAGCCGTGATAAGGTAGTAATCAAAGCACAGCGGGAACTCACACGAGACAAATAACGATCTCAGGTCAACAGACTAACTTGTACACATGTCACCTGGGAACTGCTATCAGACAATAGATATAATACCAACTAGTATGTTCCCGGCGAGTCCGTCCAGTGTACTCATAACCTAATGAGCACCTGTATACTATCTTAGGTGACTAACTGACACCAATGGCTTGTGAGACCGGCCACCGCCCCTCGTCGGGGTCTCGATAAGTACACTAGTCTACTCTGGAGTATTGATGCTCAGTCTCGATACTCCCTTGACTAGGGACATTTAAGGATGTGCTTATAGACCACCCAACTCCCATGTATATGATCGCCATCATAATACTGGTAGTCAAGCAAGAATCCTGTGGGCTCTATCAATATGTAATAGTGATCTGTAATACCACATAATGCATGTATATGATGATAAAGACAAACCAGATAGCATACTATCATTTTGAGTAAGGCTGTTCTATCCGTATAGGTCCTCCCTCAATTATCATAATCACCTGCCTGCGATTATAATAATTGTCTTAAAGGCACTATAGCCAACAATCTCCCACTTGCACTTAAGGCTAATTATTGCGGTTTTGCATACTCACAGCCCGTGTGATACCGAACACCCAACTTCTCTACTAATCAGTCTCATAAAGCTCGTTTGTGAAACTATTACGTTCGAGAAATAGCCCCAGTGAGTAGATCTGCTCCAGTGTTTCTATCTTTATCTCTCTCTATATCTCAACTTCGCGGAGAAAGATTATCTCCTAAAATGAGCAATACCTGTATTAGAATTTGTTTGGATATCTGATGGGACCCAGTTAACAAATGAACTCCAAATCCAACAAACTTCTTAGACTGTATCATCCACTGAATTTAATCAGTATCCTGCATCATGTGATCAGTCGAAAATATTGCATTTTTAACACATCAATTTCCCTACTCTTTGTGATCATCTAAAGGTGTTTGGTATAAATATAGCACATATTAGCAATTCGTCTGCAAAATATCAAATAACATGTGTTATACATTATAACCGGCATTATGAGGGAAATTGTGTGTTTATTACTGCACGCATAATATTGTTTATCTCAACACTGTTTATCAAGATCGTGTGCAGAAAATCCTTCAGGTTAAAGAGCCGGAATCACAAAAGTGCCGATAAAATGCATCAAGTACAAGACTTGAGATCTGGCAGCAACCAAGAAAAAATGTCAGATTTCAGGTATCAGAAGAAGATCCCAACATTGTCAGAAGAAGACCACAGAAATTTCATGCAGTGAGCCCATTATATGGTCGCGGATCCGCGGCCTAGTTGGCCGATCCACCGTGGTTTCGCGGCCTGGTTAGCTCCTTGGCGCTCCAAAATCCTCTGGAATATTCCTGTAACAACTCTAGCTTCCAGAAGACTCTCAATTACCACGTGGCTTCTTCCAGAAGGCTCTGCATAACAAACTCACTCTAGAATATTCCTTCTAACAAGCTCATTCTAGAATATTCCCTATAACAAATTCATTCTAGAAGGTTCTCTCTAACAACCTAGCTTTGGAGGGAAGATTTAAATGAGGTGGTTATAAAAAGAGATCTAGATCTAGGGTTTTCAGGTTAGACAATTAGTGGTGAGTTAGTTACACAATTAATTAGAGCCAAAATTCAAATTCAATTTGAGTGACACAACTTGATACCAAAACCCTAGCCCAAATCCAATTCCAAAGCCAAATCAAGATCATTTTGAGAAGCAAATCAAGCAAGCAACCATCGATCTTTTATCTGTGAATCCAATCTTCATCCGAGCAAATGATCCATGACGATCCGCGACTCACGGAGATCGAGCGGAGCGAAATTCGACGGATCTAGTTACCTCTTCAAAAGGAGCGATCGAGAGCAACATCTTGTAACCTCGAATTGAGGGAATGTGTAATTAGTCGTCGATTTAATAAAGGTGATAATTGAAATTCTTGTTTTCTTTACATTCTTGTGTTGTGAAATTTCTAGATCTTGAATCTTTTATTTTCATGATGCTTGAGTAAATCTCCGCTTGATACGGAATCGAGAGATTTGGTAGATCTAGTGATGATAAAATCCTAATACTAATCTTAAGTCTTATGAGATTTGTGAACTTTAGGAAAAAGAATCATTAATGACCTAATTTGGATCGAGATCACATTCTTGCGAATTTCGTTGCAAATTAGGGATCAAATGATTGATGAATCTCTTTGCTAGAGACTAGATCCGAATGATGATCAATGAAAAGACAAGGGATAGAGAAGGAGAAACCATAGTTTCTTCAATAGATCCCTAATCTTCATTCATCACCATCAATCTAGCTACAAATGATCAATAGATAAGATTAGTCATTATTAGATTCATCATTGCTACCAATTCGATCGATTCCTACAAGCTATTTTACAAATCTTGATAACTAAATTGATTGGGACATTTCTTGATTTTTGATTCTAGATCTTTAGTTTCTTTATGTTTCTTGAAATTAAAATTCACAAATCTTGAATCAATTTTCTTACATTTTCTTTTATCTTTTCATTTCGACTCATCTAAAACAAGATCGATCAAAACACACATCTCAGTGGACGATCCGTATTCATTAACGCGCTACATCAACATCGTTAATTGATTGCGGTATAAATTTCTTTGGTTGTGATTAAAACTTTTTCATACACACGAAGATATGATCAGTCAAATGGCGTCGTTGTCGGGGATGTGTGCTATTTTGTTCGTTTTTGTTATTTGAGTTAAAAAATTATTATTCCATCAGAATTTTTAGATCAAATTCGCATCAAGCGTTTAATGATTAGTTGTGAATTTTTTGCGAGGGAATCTGAAATCATTGTAGCAGTGTGATCAAGATTCAGAGAAGTTCTACAAATTCCAGAGTAGTACAGAAAGCTGCAGAAAATTTTTCATCACCTAATCCCTCCTTCCAACCGCGGATCCGCGGCTAAAGAGGCGTTTTTGCGGCGGTTCCGCCGCCGTTTAGGAGCATCACTTCTTCAAATTTCTGTGGTATACTCTTTGTTCTCTCTTCTTCTCTCTGATCTTCTCCAATAACTATTTTTTTGCAGGATTCTTTGCAAAATTCGCAGCGCCGCAAAAAGAAAAATTGTTGCGTGTTTGATTTTGTTTGTTTGCATATTTTAATACGGAAATTAAGGGGCAAAGACCAAATTCAGATTAGGTGGGGATTTCATTACCCTGCCTAAGCCCCGGAAATCACAAACTTGCATCTGCATCACCCTCATTAACTAAAAAAGATCTAGACAAGACTCTAAGGACCGTCGCGCTCATTTAGGACAGAAGAAGATCGTGGGTAATCTATTGCTTATCCGCGTTTCTTTTGTCGTGTCTAAGGCAAGTGTGTCTAAGGCAAGTGGTTACTTAATTAGGCCCACTACTTACGTAGTGGAGAACCTCCCACTTACCTGGCACTTACCTGGCCACAGGAGGGATAAAGAGGTAGTAGATGATTTATCCTTTGATTTGTCTTCTGGAAGTCTAGGAGCGGTCTAGTGACTTGACCTAGGTGACCATTAGATCTAGGGTGGTGTGTGCATTTTTTGTGATTTGATTTTTCAAAATCCGTATTTTTCAAAATAAACACCAACCAACTTTTCCCCTAATTATCACAACGTTTCCACTTGTGCTAAACCCTTTAGTGCAAGCTCGGCTGGATACGGGATTCTAGTGCCCGTCTTGTCCGCGTTTCCCCCATCGACCCCGAAGTCGGTATTTCTACATTTTCTTTTTCCCACCACCACCGCGATGGACGGATTTCCATCAAACTTTAACACCACTCTGCCACCGCCCGTAGGTGCGCAGAACCCCCCACGCATTTCTCTCCAAGAGAGATGCTATCCTACACGTGTTCCCCTTCCCACCTGTCTTTCTATTCCACCAGCCAATGGGGAAAATTTTGAAATTAAACCTCATTTCATCAAACTTTTACCCAAATTTCACGGGCTCGAGTCTGAAGACGTATACGTTTTTATCACCAAATTCGAAAACGTATGTGCTTTGATGGGTAATTCACAACTGTCTGTGGATGCTATGCGATTACGTTTTCTCCCATTCACTTTGTGCGATTTAGCTGAGAAATGGCTTTACAACACACCCGCACATTCTATTTCAACATGGGAAGAGTTCATTGCAGCATTTCTTAAGAAATTTTATCCCAATCATAAGACCGCCCGTATTCGGAGCGAAATCTTTAAATTTACCCAACTTCCCAATGAACCATTTTGGAATTGCTTTGAACGGTTCAAGGATCTTCTTATCCAATGTCCTCATCATGGAATCCCTAGATGGGATCTGTGTCAAATTCTCTATGAGGGTATTGATCTTACGACAAAACAGATGCTTGAAACCATGTGTCATTGCCAATTCCTATCTAAAGATGATGGAGAAGCTTGGAAATATCTAGAAGATTTAGCTCAAAACACTTTACAATGGGAAAGTGTTAGACCACCATCACCTAGGGGAGATATCAATCAGCTCGATGTTTCCGTCACAATAAGAGCCGAAATGGCCGCAATACAAAGGAAACTTGACGCTATAGAAAACAAAATTTCTTCAGCCTCCCTAAACCAATACATACTTCCCAAAACCGTGTGTGGCTGCTGTTCAAACCCATCACATTTGACGGAAGAATGTCCTTTGAATGTACCGTTTCAAGGTCACACTAATGCTGCATTTCAGCAAAAACCTGGAAACGATCCTTCTTCTTCTTCCTCATATAATCAAGATTGGAGGAAGCACCCTGATCTTTCTTGGATTCAACACCAAACTCAATACACGGATCCAAACCAGAATAACTTTCAATGGGTCCCTCCACCACAACAGTAACCACCACAACTGAGTCAGCACCCCTACCAACCACAAAATTTTCAAAACCTGGCTAACAACTTTGATCCTTTTTCTGCCGGAACCAATAACACCTCTGCACTTGAACAAACCATGAGTTTGCTTATAACAAATTCTATTCAAATGTCGGCTGATTTTAAGTCTTCTATCAATAATATAAAGAAAACCTCGGCCTCTTAAGGTGAGATTATGAAATCGATGGAAGCACAAATTGCATAGTTAAAAACCGAAATGAGTGCTAGAGAGAAAGGGAAACTTCCATCTCGACCCACACCTGATCCTGGACCTTCACATTATAATGATGTGAATGCACTTACCACGTTGAGATCTGGAAGAGTGCTAGACAATCACATGGGTGAACAAATTGATAATGATGAATTGATCATTAACACCTCGGCTTCCACTTCCACTTCCACTTCCACTCCCACTTCTACTCCTTACCCTATTTCGTCTAATTTACCTTCTTCTTCCGAGCCTATTCTCCGTTTTCCCAAAGGCCCGAACCCTCCACCCACATCATCCTTTCCACCCCCACAAACTTCTCCACAAATGTTGGACCCAACACTTATTGATAGAGCTCCATTTCCAAACAGATTGAGGGCCAACAAACCCAATTCCCAAATGGAGAAGCTTGTGGAAATGTTTAAGTAAGTTAACATCAACATCCCTCTCCTAGATGTTATACAACAAGTTCCGTCCTATGCGAAAATTCTTAAGAACTTGTGCACTAAGAAGAGGAAGACTCAAGTGCCGAAAAAAGTGTTCATGTCAAGTACTGTAAACACAGCTTTTCCCCAACAATTACCAAGGAAACGTAAGGACCCTGGCTGTCTTACTATTTCTATTTCTATTGGGGATAAACACATTAACCGTGCTTTACTCGACCTTGGCGCTAGTGTTAACTTGCTTCCATATTCAGTTTATAAGCAACTAGGTATCGGATTATTAAAGCCCTCTAACATAACTCTCCAGATGGCCGACCGATCAATCACCAAACCTAGGGATGAACTTGAGGATGTGTTGATAAAAATCGGGGAATTTGTATTCCCTGTGGACTTTATTGTTCTTGATACACAGCCTGTAGTGAACCCACGGAACCAAATTCCGGTGATTCTAGGTCGTCCTTTTTTGGCTACTTCCAACGCTGTAATCAACTGTAGAAACGGCTCTATGAACCTATCTTTCGGGAATAGGTCAATTGAGCTCAACATTTACAAGTTGGGAAGTCAACCCTCCGATTCTCATGCTCGAGTATGTTCTATCGAATTAATGGATGTCGACTGCAGCGAATTTGATCAGCTTCATGATACAGATCCACACTTCCTTTATACGTTGTTGTTTGACCCAAATATGTATATATACATACGGACCCTTCTTTCGAGTTGTCCGGGTCAACATCTAACGTTGATGATGAACTTTTTCTGGAGTCTGAGTATCATCCTGTTCTTTCAAATGAGAATATTCTTCAGGATATTGATGAAAGCTTCAAGGAAATGTTCGCTGATAGACTTGCATTCTTAGCAAACACGGGTGTTGAGATGAATCATCTCCAAAACAAAGAAATTGAACCTCCGCCCCTTTTTCTTGACAGTCACATGAATGCGAGTAATCCATCATCACAATCACTGTGTCGTCTCTCCAAAACGAGATGCAAACCCTCTCCTTCACACTACTTAACTTTTCCCCACTCCTTCTTGGCTCTTTTCAACTTGTTCTTCCACCAACCGGTGCACTACATTGATAAAATCTTCGAATGGTTGGTGTTGACTTTCGGTCTTTGTAAGACTTTGCATTGACCAGTAACTTTACCCCCTCTTATGATTTTAAAAATTTAACATTGTTTAACTCAAGTTTGGGGAGGGGGTATTTTTGGCTCTTGAAAATAAAAGTTGTCCTCAAAATGGTGAGCCAAAAATAAGTTTGGGAGAGATTTTCACGTCCATATTTCTTGACCCCGCTAATAAATTTTCCTCCGAAGCTTACAGGTTTTTGAGATTTAACAGATGGCAACAGTGAGGAAACTGTTCTAAACAAGTTTGGGGGAGGTTTGTGCTTATTTACGCATCATTTCGCATACTTTGCATAAGCACAAAACATATAAAAATAATAATTTTTTTTGTACATAAATAAGATAATAAAAGATTAGATAGTGAAAAATTACATCCAAAAGATTGGAAAATTTTAAGAAAACCTAGAAAATTAGAAGTTTTCTTAAACGAACTAGTAATAAGTAGTTATGAGCCGTTGTCCCAAGAGTTAGAAAGATGAAAGAAGTCACTAATCTGAGGATAAAAATAAGTCTGAAAAATAGTTCCTATTCTGGAAACCAAACATTTGAATGTCGATACCCTACTATTCGCACTTACACACGTCTTGAAACTCGGGATAGTAGAGGATACCTTGAAATACTCTTGTCTAAAAATCAAAGTATGATGAAAATAATAATGAGCATAAAAGTATTAAATGGTGAAGAAAAATGAACACTGGTTTTGTTATCATCGAGGCAGCATAAAAAAATATAGCGAGGGTGCTTCGTCACCTAGTGCCTTAGACCAACTGGTTTGGGAGTCACTGCTAGGTGTTGCAAGACGAGAAAAATACTAATACGCCTAATCAGCAAGCACATGAGTAATCGGTCGGTTAGTACCTCAAGAAGTGTTAACGGTCGCATGAAAAATGTGTGAGCAAATCCATCTAAATATTCACTGATTAAAAAGTACTGAGGTAGATGGACAAGAGTATGATAGCTTGAAATGAATTCTCCGAGTGTAGGGATGTTCTTTACACACATATAGGGGTATATGATCGGTGTTTGGAAGAAAAATAGGAATGAAGAATAAAGACGATGTTTTATGGAGGGATGATGTGATTTCTAACATCTTTTCATGACTATTAAGATATGGCTCATGATAACCGAAAAGCTAGTATAGTTGGAAACTCTAATTTTCAAAGTCTTTCTTTTACAATTCTCATCTTTATATGTAACTTTCACGGTCTTCCTTTTATTATTGGATTTTGTGGGTGCAATCCGCTGAAAACCCTCAGAAGACAACACTCCTCCTACTAGGGACTCCTAGAGGTTTAAAGGCTTGTTGCACGTGCTCAGTGCAATCGTGTTGCCTACGAAAGTACGCTAGTTAGTTTTTCTTTTTCTTATATTTTCTCCTTCTGTTGAATAAAAGATGTTTGCTCGAGACGACCAAAATTAAGTTGGGGGAATTTGATCAGTCGAAAATATTGCATTTTTAACACATCAATTTCCCTACTCTTTGTGATCATCTAAAGGTGTTTGGTATAAATATAGCACATATTAGCAATTCGTCTGCAAAATATCAAATAACATGTGTTATACATTATAACCGACATTATGAGGGAAATTGTGTGTTTATTACTGCACGCATGATATTTTTTATCTCAACACTGTTTATCAAGATTGTGTGCAGAAAATCGTTCAAGTTAAAGAGCCGGAATCACAAAAGTGCCGATAAAATGCATCAAGTACAAGACTTGAGATCTGGCAGCAACTAAGAAAGAAATGTCAGATTCCAGATATCAGAAGAAGATCCCAACATTGTCAGAAGAAGACCACAGAAATTTCATGCAGTGAGCCCATTATATAGCCACGGATCCGCGGACGAGTTGGCTGATCCACCGTGGTTCCGCGGCCTGGTTAGCTCCTTGGCGCTCCAAAATCCTCTGGAATATTCCTGTAACAACCCTAGCTTCCAGAAGACTCTCAATTACCACGCGGCTTCTTCCAGAAGGCTCTGCATAACAAACTCACTCTAGAATATTCCTTCTAACAACCTCATTCTAGAATATTCCCTCTAACAAACTCATTCTAGAAGGCTCTCTCTGACAACCTAGTTTTGGAGGGAAGATTCAAATGAGGTGGTTATAAAAAGAGATCTAGATCTAGGGTTTTCAGGTTAGACAATTAGTGGTGAGTTAGTTACACAATTAATTAGAGCCAAAATTCAGATTCAAGTTGAGTGACACAACTTGATACAAAAACCCTAGCCCAAATCCAATTCCAAAGCCAAATCAAGATCATTTTGAGAAACAAATCAAGCAAGCAACCATTAATCCTTTATCCGCGAAGCCAATCTTCATTCGAGCAAGAGATCCACGACGATCCGCGACTCACAGAGATCGAGCGGAGCGAAATTCGACGGATCTAGTTACCTCTTCAAAAGGAGCGATCGAGAGCAACATCTTGTAATCTCGAATTGAGGGAATGTGTAATTAGTCATCGATTTAATAAAGGTGATAATTGAAATTCTTGTTTTCTTTTGTTAGTTGTATGTATGCCCTAGAGGCCATTATTGTACATGAGATGTATATTATAGTGGATGCTGGGACATATATGGGGAGGACTTTCTTGCTCGACATGATAGTACGCTATTTGGTTGCTCTTTATCTTAACATGAATACTTATTGTCTCTCTGTTACATGTTGATAAAGCCCTTAGGATGTGTACTCGACTTCCAGGATTATGATGCAGGTCATACTAGTGGGGCCTGGGTAGTCCATGAGTACATCCTTCAATGTTCCTAGTCGTGGGAATATCGAGACGGGGCATCGATATTCCAGTGTAGACTAGCGTATATCTTCTCGACCCATGTGATGGGCGATGGATGTTCCCATATCCATTGGTGTTTGACATCAGTGATGGTATACGGGTGCTCACTGGAGACTGGGTACACTGAACGGACTCGCCGAGAACTCCCAGACGGTATTATACCTCACGTCAGATGGTAGTTCTCTGGTGACACTGGTACAGCTTAGTCTGTTGACCCGAGATCGTCATAGAGTCTTGTGTGTCTCCCACTATGCTTTAATTTCCACCCTACCACGGCTCTACTGAGTCGTGCAAACAGGTGGTTTTTGGGTACAGTCCCGAGTCACATGGAGGCAATGAGCGATAGGAGGGGATTCGTCTCTCCCGGTATTGGGGGTTGATGTTGTGCTATACTCGACTGGCCATAACTGGAAATCCCTGGCCAGGGTTGATGTGATTTACTGGTAAGTGTTATCAGTAGTTTCACGAATGTTATGGACCTTACATCGGCATGAATTATCAAGCTACTGGGGTCTGACGTTTACCACCCCTAGGCGAGATATGCGACATATTAGACGAACAGACCGGATTGTGCGATAAGTGTTACTGATTGGATTCGCAGGAGTGTGAGCAGGCTTGCTCGTTGATCTTCTGATCGCTCAATACCCGGGTGGACGTTACGTTTAGCAGACCGCTTGCGGCTTGTGGGTGACTGATATGATCACCACCTACTGCCGGCGTATTGGCGAGTCTTTAGAGTCCTACACAGAGGTTTTCTGGCTCAAGCGAAACGAAATAGGAGCGCATATGAGATATGTACGGGATCGAGAATAATATCAGTATGTGATACTGTATTCTATTCTCGCGATTTGTATCATTGGTCAGTTATATGCGATATAGCCGAGTTACCGAATCAAGTGTTGATTCGATATATTGATACACTAGATATTAGTCGGTCATATAAGATGTGACCGGATCATTAAATCAAGTGTTGATTTAATGTATAATTATATATATTTGATATATTACTTTACATTAACTAGTATTGGTTCACTTAAGATTGTTTTTCTCACTTGATGTGCACATGTTGTATATGTGATATATGTTTGTGCACTAGATTGTATCATGCTTGATGATATATGCAAACTTGGGTGTGTGAGTGACTTATACCATATTTAAGTTAGTGGAAAAGGTTTATATTTATTTTGTAATTCAAAATTAGTGTGCACTTTGTCATGCTTGAAGTTTCATGAAGCTTTTAGCATCATTTGACCAAGTCCACTAACTTTGTCTCACTAAAGATATTTATTAACCAAACCACTAACTTAAACTATGGTTTAGTCTCTACGAAGGTTAGTGGATGATATTAACCCATCCATGGTTGCATAATTGATATTTTATCTTCACTTATTATTCTTTTCTCATTATTCTTTTCTTTCTTCTTCTTCTTCTTCTTCATCATCAAGAAGAAAACCTTGCTAGAATTTTTCTAAGTGAAGAAATAAAGTGAGAAATCAAAATCTAAAGTGAACTCATTTCCTATTTCATCATCCTCTACTACTTGACATTTAGTTTAGGATGTTCTCTTCACAAAGTTCTTGACCTAGTGAAGATGGAGCTTGAGTTTGAGTCGCCTCGACATAGATCATCTTCGGCCTCGAAGTCGACGAGCTAGCTTGATTATTTCTCCGAGGAAACCATCACTAGAGTCCGGGATCTCGATGATTGCAGCGAAGGGACGTCAACACGGAGCTTTATAAGTGAAGGACCGGATCTACAAAGGTTATATTTTCATTCACTTCTATTTGTAATGGTTGATTACTATTTTGTTACCCTAGTTTTTTAGTATGATCTTTAGGTTGATTGCTTAGCACCCCTTCAATTTTTGTTGTGGCATGTGTGATGCTTTCAAACTCTAGGCTGGGTGCTGAGGAATCCCAACATGGTATCAGAGCCTAACTAGAAACTTAGACGATGTTGAGACAATGCGAAACCGAAAAACTCCGCAAAAATACGATTTTGGAAACCTTGAAAATTGCTCTATGGAAATTTTTTGAAAAGTGGCCTGAAAATTATTTAAACAACTGCAGAGTGGCATATAGGATATCATAAGAATACAGATGCAAAATGAGGGGGTATGCTCGGTTCTTGGCCGGCGAGGCAGCCAAGAATTCCGGCGTCGCCGACCCCTTAGGCTCCCTTCCCCCTCGTATTGCACCTGTGATCTTTTACTCCTATTTTGGGGTTTCTGGTATTGTTTGTTTAGGCCAGATTTTCATGTGATGATAATTGTGTTATGGACTCTTTGCGGAGTATTTCGTATTCGTATTTTTATAGCATTGTATTGGTAACCTTGACCATATTTAACACTTCGAACGAAATTCAAACCTAACCCCATGACCCCCTCTGAAATTTCCAAGTGTTGGAATTTTCCCAAGTTAATTATATTCAGTGTTCGTGCAAGTAACTCTCTGGACCCTCTAGAAGAACATAAACCGTAACTCGATTCTGTGCCCTCGGAACCGCGGTTCGAACCTTAGGGTTTGCCATGGTTCCGCGGTGTCATAGGTGAGGCGTTGGTTTGAACCTTCTACGGCTGGATCATAGGCACTGTGGCACGTTTGGGTACTTTAACTTCGCTCAAGTGTTGAGCTCATCGGGAGTTGTGGGGATTTGTTGCTTGATTAATTCGAAATATTTAACATAGTCTAGTATATATTGTGATACAATACTTGGATTCAACAACATTTGAATTTTATAAGTCTAGTAATTTAGTCTCATTTGATTGGTTGCCACGGGATTTTGATGTGATCAAAAATCCGTCGCAATCACTTTGTGTATTCGGATACTCGCCGGGTAACATTACTGGATAGCCACACCCCATAACCCCGACCAAGTGACTGTAGGAGAACCCCGTTGCCAAAAAACATCCGTCCGGGTGCTCGCGGCCGCGGTGTTTCGCCTAAGTGCACTTCGTCGTCGGTATCGGGGGGTGCGGCTGTCTACTAAAGTTTCCGACGAGCATTCGATCGGAATGTCGGGAATCTTGTTGAATTACCCGACTGATTATTGGAAAGTGTTTTCAATATCGAGACTAAAATGCGGGGTTTATAATTGTTAGGCATGCGATGTCTAAGGAATTCATATTGTTAGGCATGTGATGTCTAAGGTGGTTGCGGATTCCAACTGTTGTAGTTTTCATTTTCTTTTCTACGACCGTAAGTGTAATATGTGGGGTATCGCCGGTTTCGTTGCTATACGTCAACTACAATTGGGATACGCATATTTACTTACGTTGATGACATGTGATGTTATGTGTTGCTGGATATGTTATATTGGATTGTCGTGTTTGAATAGCCGTTTTTTTATGTGAGATGAGAGTTTTTCTTTTTCATTCATGTAAAAAACTTGTATGTAATATTCTTTTATTTGGGGCACTTCCGGGTTGAGGAAGATGTCACCGTTGATGTATATTATTTACTTTTCCGCATTAGGATGACCCAAGGAGGGGAGCACAAGTAACCGGGTTCTAGAGTCCAGTGGGAGACCATCTCGAGGCGTCGAGACCGGGTCTCCTAACTCTAGAATTGGTAGGGTTGCTTGCCGCTCTCGTAGGGGTCTAGGGATGTGGGTTTGGCTATTCATCACGACTGTGGAATCCGTGTTTTATATAGGCTCAAAATAAAACACGGACATCCTAGTATATCCAATATTTCATATGTTGTTTTCTGCTGCGTTATATATGATGTGATCATGTGATATGTTCAGATAGATATTGTATATAGTATATATGATATATTATATATATGTTGCTTATGTTTTACACCCGCGCTAGCCCTGCCCCGCTATGCCGTTAGTTACCTAACCTAACGGTGCATGACGGGACATCGAGGCGAATGCGGATGGCATAAGCGTACGTTGTATTTATCTGTGGCGTTTAGGTGATTTAAATGATGGGACATTCATTAGTGAGTTAATGAAAGAAAATAAACCTAAAAGATGTTGTGGAATCGAATTTCAAAAATTAGGTAGCTTTAGTTGTTGCTTTGCATAGCGGTGTTCCTTGTAGAACATCCAACACCTTATTCGATAAGGAAAGAGCCGAGATCCCTTCACCGGGAGTGACCTCTTTAGCAATAACTAGTAGATGCTACAACCTTCGGTTTGTTTTTTGACTGTTTTTCTAGTTCTTGCTTTGCATAGTGGTATTGTGAATATGCTGCACCTCATTCGACGAGGAAAGAGCCGAGATTCCTTCACCGGGAGTGACCTCTTTAGCGAAACTAGCAAAAACCTCAAAAACACTCAATTTAAAATCATTTGATTCTGCAACGATATCAAGTTCAAAGCGTTAAAGGTTTTCTTAAAAACCATCCGCAACCCTCCGTCATTTTAGGAAGTAGAGTACTTAGTATTCGTGCTACGTTTGTCGACCATAGCCGAGGCGTAGTGTACGGTAGCTAAGTGATGTCTTCCTACACAGCATATGATGCGATTAGTTAGGACAGCCATGCGATTTTGTTGACCTTAGCCAAGGGTCATGTGGGTGGGTCTAATTAATCACGAAATGACAGGTAGAACTTGATTAGTGCTTATGATTTGTTGACCATAGCCAAGGTCATAGGTGCTAGGGGTAAACACTATTATCGGGAGTTTCAAGTGTTGAAATTTGCAATGAGATTGCATACCTTCTATATGATAGTTGGATCCTGATACCCACTGCGAGTAATTGTTACTCCTGGGAGAGTTTTGCACTTTACAATTAGCCGATCAAGTAGGTGTCTAGAAAGGTGTCAACGGGGTTACGCCCGTGGGAAAACGAGGTTTATTTTAATTAGGTCCGTGCGAAAGCACGGGGAACCTCCCTCAAAGTACCGGCACTGGCCTGGCTGAAAGATTGGCGAACTTATAGAGTGTAATTAATCCCGGCTAGTCATTCCTTTTAAGGTTTGAATGAAGATTTGATAAAAACAGTGGGAGCCATCCTGATTAGATAAAATATATAACCAATCTAATCTTGCAAGAGCGCACGCAGAGTGTTTTCTTCTCTCTCTCTCCAGGTAGCGACCATGTTACGCCTTAATCAGGATAATAATATGGATGTATTGACCAAACCCGCTTGTTATACTGAGCTGGGGAACGTTGGTCCCGCTCCAACTTATAATTGTTATAAGACCGAGCAGGAAATAGGGGATTACCAGGATTCCCATGACGCCCAAACGAAGAAAATACATGATGATGCATCTCCTTCGGGTGTGTTCATTACAAAGAACTGTTTCTCAGTATCTTCTACGTCCTGGGTATTTGATACCGGATCAAGATCCCAGATATGTAATCTGTTACATGGCCTACAGATAGGTAGAGAACTGAGAACGGATGATAAGTTTCAAGAGTTGAAAACGGTGCAATTATTACAGCCAAGGTGTTGGCAGTTATCACCCTGTATTGCTAAATACATTGATTCTGAACGAATATTATTTGGTACCGAACCTGATATACAACATCATACCAGTTTCTTTATTTACTAAAGAAGGATATAATTTTGTATCGTTGGATAATGTTTAGAACATTTCCTATATCAAGAGTTGATCGGTTCAGGCACGTTGTCTAAAAGCATATATATTCTAAATCAAACCACAGTTCTTAACGTATAGAACACATACAAGAGAAAGAGTTCAGAAATGAACGAATCCTTCTTGAGGCATTGTAGACTAGGTCATATCAATGCGACCCGACTAGCTAAGTTACATTTAGATGCATATTTAAATCAGTTTGAATTTACATCTTGTGAAACTTGCCAGTCATGTCACAAAGATAAGATGACCATAGCTTCGTTTACTGGAAACAGAGAAAGGGTTAGTGAACCCTTGAGACTGATACATAGTGATGTATGAAGGGCCCCAGTCTACATATGCCAGGACTGGTTCTTTGTACTTCCTTACATTCACGGATGATCTCTCAAGATTCGGACACATGTTCCTGTTGAAACACATGTCTGAAGCTTTTGAGAACTTCAAAGAATATAAGATAGAAGTAGAGAACCAATATAGGTGTAAGTATTATGTCCTTTGATGTGATCAGGGAGGAGAATACTTGGGCATTGAGATCCTGGACTATTCTAAAGGAGAATAAGATTCCCTCTCAGCATTACTCCTCCGTATACACCATAGCACAATGGTATATCAGGGTGGGGCAATCACACCCTATATGATATAGTGCGCTCTATGATGAGTATTACTGAGATACCTATTTCCTTTTAGGGAGTTATGCACTTGAGGAAGCTGCATACCTATTGGATTGGGTTCAAATCAAACCAGAGCCTACCACTCCATATGAGATATGGTATGGGAAGAGCCTATGTCTTAGGCAAGTTAAGATTTGGGGTTGTCCGGCCTATGTCAAAAGCAAAATCCGGACAAACTCGAGGCAAGGTCAGTTCTGTAGAACTGGAAGGAGTTCCAGCTATACAAACTACAGCTAATGATTTGGTAGAACCAAAGGATTCAATAGTTCCTGACGTACTTCAGCCTCTCCGCCGATCTGGCAGGGTTCCTCATCTGCCGGAGAGATACTTCGGTTTCTCAATGACAGTGGGAGCGAGGATTGCATCATGAGATGATGACCCAACTAGTTTCGAGCAGGCCATCAAGAGCGAGGACTTTGTAAGAATAGCCGGATGCTAAGAGATCTGAGATGGAATCCATATACACCAACAAAGTATGCACTTTGGCTGCTATATCTGAAGGGTTAAATCCCTATCAGGAGCAAGTATATCTTGAGAAGATTACTTGGTGTAGATGGAAAAGTTGAGACTTTCAAAGCTAGACTTGTTAAAGGTTCTCGTCATCGACCAGGCATGGATAATGATGAAACCTTCTCCAATAGCTATACTTAAGTCCAACCAGATCCTACTTACCACTGCTACATACCATGACTACGATATCTGGTGGTTGGGTATCATGACTGCTTTTCTAAATATTGATTTAGAAGAGAGTGTTTATAAGTACGCAGCCAGAAGGCTTCGTAAACAGTGGGAGTAGCGGAAACGCGTGCAAGATACTTTATGGGATAAAGCAGGCATCGCGGAGTTGGAACATCTGTTTTGATATGGTAGTCAAAGAGTTTGACTTCATCAAAATGGTAGATGAACCCTGTATATACAAAAAGTTAGTAGAGAGTATGATGGTATTCCGCGTACTGTACGTGGATGACATACTCTTGATAGGAAAGGAGTTTCCTATGCTACACTCGGTCAATCTCCTCTTATCACAAGGATTCTCCATATAGGATCAAGGTGATACCTCCTAAATCCAGGGTTTTGGATCTATGAGATAGATCTAAATGGATGTTAGGATTCTCACTAGGTGTAGTGAGATGGTATCAATCGATCCTGGGGAGAATCACTGGATAACTTCCAGGGTGGTAAGGATGACCGAATGTCAGTCGCAGGCATTGTCTTTACCCTCAGTGGAGGGACGGTATGTTGGAAGAGTTCCAAGCTAGATACCATGGCAGACTAGACGATAAAGGCTGGTGACTTCGCTATCAAAGATACTACCAAAGATGCAGTTTGGGTGTATATTAGTGTTTCCTGATTAAAAATCAGGAATTACCTCAATGAGGTATCACGTGTTCACACGTGACCAATGGTCACGTGATGACACGTGATGGTTAAAATCGCATCAAACAGCAACATAAAAAAGCGGCTGAAAGATGACTCAATTGAGGGTCACGTGCTCACACGTGACCCTTACCAAGGGTCACGTGCCAGCACATGATAGGCTTTGAAAGCCTTGCAGCTTAATAGAATTTAATTTTAAAAATCAGGAATTACCTCAATGAGGTATTACGTGCTCACACATGACCAACGGTCACGTGTTGACACGTGACAATTAAAACAGAAATAAAATAACAAATGTCTAAAGGAAATACCTCAATAAGGTGTCACGTGCTCACACGTGACCAATGGTCACGTGTTGACACGTGATGGTTAAAACTGAATTGTAAGTAAACGCTAAGAAAATGACTCAATTGGGGGTCACGTGCTCATACGTGACCAAGGGTCACGTGTCAGCACGTGACTGGCTTCCAAAGCCTTACAGTTTAATAGAATTAAATTCTAAAAGCTTCTAAATCTTTCCAAATGGAAAAGGATTATGGGGACCGTTGGATTAAAGATCTAAGGGTGATTAAAAATCACCAATTTATGGAAAAAATCTTAGATAAGGAAAGATTTCCCCTAAATCTCACCAGAAATAATAAACAGAATATTTTTGGATTGAAAATCCAACGGTGAATAAAATTCACTTAATGATCTAAAGGCTCATATTAATTATGAAAACAAACAAAATCTTTCAATGAAATATTTGCTAAACAAATTGATTCTTTTCCTTCTCCTATAAATAGGAGCCAAGAGAAGAGAAGAGGAAAGAGAGAGTTTGGAGAGAGAGCTTTGGAATCTTGAAATTTCAGAGAGAAAAGAAAGGAGAATTTAATTCTCAACAAAGAAAAACCCTAGGTGAGAAAAGAAAGGGGATAAAAACTCCAAACAGAGAATTTAATTCTCAAATCTAAGAGTTTAACTCTTCCGCACAAAAGAACTTAGTTCTTCCTCTGGTTGAAGATCTGCACAGAGCACATCTTCCCATAAGTTGAGAATTTAATTCTCATCGGGTTGAGATCCTGCCATGCAGATCCAAAACTTAGAGGGGGATTTGAGTTTAGAGAATTTAATTCTCCCAAAACAAAACTAGGGTTTAACCCTATATGAGAATTTAATTCTCCTAGAATTACAGGAATTTAATTCCTTCAAGATGGACAGAACTAGGGTTTAACCCTAATTGAGAATTTAATTTTCTCAAATTCACAGGAATTTAATTCCTTTTAAAAAATGAAATTAGGGTTTCACCTTACGCAAGAATTTAATTCTTTCATAATAGGAATTTAATTCCTCCAAATCATGATCAGGGTTTAACCCTACAGATAATTTAATTCTCAAAATAAAATAAAGAGACTAAAGAGATCTCTGTGCATGAAGAGGACTAAGGTCACGTGTCCCCACGTGACCCCTGAAAAGATCCCCAAAAATGAGAAGGAAAAAGTTCTGAGGCAATGCCTCACGTGCTCCCACATGACCTCCAAAACACAGAAAGAGAAAGCAAAGGAAATCTAAGCTTTGGGCGCTCTCACGTGTTATCACGTGACCCCTCAGCAAATGCTTTAACAATTGGCGCACAGATCTCCATCACGTGCCAACACGTGATCCTCGAAAATAAAAAAAAGTGTTTAACACTTAATCGCAGAACGAAGTAAAGGGATCTGGTTCCACCTCTGGGAGCCCTCACGTGTCCCCACGTGACCCCTTTTTCTTTAGGTGTTTAACACTAATTCGAGAACTTTATTTTTAGTGTTTAACGCTAACTTGAGAACCCCACTTCCAGTGTTTAACACTGATTATCTGTTAGTGTTTAATATTAATTTGATGGATATATTTCCAGTGTTTAACACTGTTTTCTCTAGTGTTTAACACTATTTTTTTTAACCAAATTGGTTAATCTTTCAGAGGCAAAGCCTCCCATTCAAAATTGAGTAAAAGTCAGAGCTATAATGTTCACTGCTCAATCAAAGAAAGATAAAAATGTTATCAAAGCCCTCAAACTCTCGTTTAGCATTGCTAAATAGTGTGGGCTTGAACCCAGACAAATTTCTAATGGTCCAATAAAGGGCCAACACTTCAGATCTAATTGGACTTAGCCCAAATTGGCCATAAGTCCTCAATTCAGATTTAACTGAGCCAATGTGCTCATAATCTAATTATTTGATCTTAGCTCCAAATTGGACTACAGATCCCCAATCCACATTGGTTCAAGGGTACATCTCTTCACTCTTTTGATATTTGTCGTTGTAATCCTTTAATGTCTTCAGAGAGGTGACGGGTCCCGATAACCACACACTTCACAGACTATGACGTCTCTAAACTGGACTGTGGGGTCCTTAAACCCATGTACTATGATGTCCTTAACCTCGACCGTGATGTTTTAAAACTAACATTGGACTGTGGGGTCCTTAAACTCATGGACTATGATGTCCTTAACCTTGATCGTGATGTCTTTAAACTAACATTGGACTGTGGGATCCTTAAACCCATGGACTATGATGTCCTTAACCTCGACCGTGATGTCTTAAAACTAACATCGGACTGTGGGGTCCTTAAGACCATGGACTATGATGTCCTTAATCTCGATCGTGATGTCTTAAAACTAATAACGGACCGTGGAGTCCTTAAATCCATGGACGATGATGTCCTTAACCTCGACCGCGATGTCTTAAAACTAACATTGGACCGTAATGTCCTTCAACTAATTATCGACCACAATGTCATTAAACTAAAAATTAGAACCTAATCACTCTCTTTTCGGATCTAAACGGTTCCGTTAAGTTGATCTTAGTCTAAAATTAGACTAACGTATCCTTAACTAACGTTTAAGTTGATCTTAGTCTCAAATGAGGCTAACGTATCCTTAAATCCAACCCCCAAACCCAAATCTAAGAAAGAGACGGATTTGGACTAGTCCACGCCCTACGGGTGACAATATAAATCAGTCTCCGTATACAATCCATGGGCAACCAAACACAAAACAAACACCCACGACACGAAGTGACCATCTGGAGAAGAAGAAAGTTGTTACCGCGATGCGGTAGCGTAATTAACTGCAGGGGCTTCCGCCTGCAGGGAAGAGCGTCCCCACAATCAAAAACCCCTCAAACGAGGGGGAATCTGACGAAGTCTGCTACATCGGCCGCATCCGTCTAAACCTTCGATACATGGTGCCATAAATTAACTTGGCATCTTCGGAGAGGTGGAAGGATAGCACCAATTAGCATCTGCCCCGAATTTCAGGCCAGACGGACCTACGCGGTCGCGTCTCCGTGATTCGGAGGGGAACAGATTCTGGCACGCCCGGTGGGACCTTTCCTCTTTCCACTCCACACTTCGTGTGTCGTGTTCGCGAACCAATCGCGGTTTGCTAATGGTTGCCCTTGGGTTTCGAGGTACTAAGATTTGGCATTTTGCTTGGTGCAGAAAGCAAAGAATCAATGGCGTTCACCTGCTCAAAGTGTTCCACATGCAGCTGCAACTCGCGTCCTGCCTCAACTGGGGGCATAACCTACGGGCCCCAAGCGGCTTCCCCGTTCACGATGCCCGTGGAACAGGTCACTCAAGCCACCACAGGGTTGTTTTTCAGGACCATGCTCCCGCCAACGAGCTTCACCGCTCCTGTGCTAACACCGGAAGTTCCCAAGAAGTCGGTCTTTGATCGGCTTACAGCTACTGCGGCCCCTCTCGGCGGGTCGTCCAGCTCCAACACTTCAGTCTTCGCCAGATTGGGCCAGAGTTCCTATGGGCCCATGATGAAGCCTGCAACTCAAGAAAAGGCTACTCCGAAGAGAGTAACCAACCCTGCTCCTGAAGTCGTTAAGGCGGCTTCTCCTGCCAAGGGGTTGGTCTTTACAAGACTGACTGTCCCAACTCCCACTCCCGCTCCTGCTACTCAAAAGACATCAGTCTTTAACAGGCTGACACCAGCAACAGCCCCTCACCTGAACATGGGGCAAGACGAAGCCATTCCCGTCACCGAGCCAACTCCATAAGCTCGACGCGCTCGACGTCGCTACTGGCGCCAGGTAAGGAAGGCCGGAGGCAACTCCCCCTATGGGCTAACTCCACCAGCCCCAACGGCGGAAATTAATGCTGCTGTTCCAACTGGGAACAACTTTGAGCTGCTGAATAAGGTGCGTAGGAATTCTCCTATCGCCGTACTGAAAAGATATCCTCCTCAGGTGGAGAATGTTGCGGAAGCAAAGCCAGAACAGTTCCCTCAGCGGCTGTCCTCCAAGATCTACAAAGTCTGGCGGCAAGTCCGGAACTCAGTGGTTGATCAAGATTACCCTCGCCGACAAAAAAAAGGGGAAGGTTTAACAAGAAGAAAGCCATCCTGCCAAGCCACGAAAAGCTATCTGGGTGCCCACCGCGATGGCCCCCTCAACTTCGACCGCTCATAAGAAGAGAAGGCCGGAGAAGATCCCCGTGCCTGCGACAAATGTCAAAGGCACTGAGCCCAAACACCCTAAGTCTGGGGGCATGGTGGTGCATACCGTCTACATGGAATCCGGGAAGGAAGATAACCGCGCTTCTACGGGCCACCGACCACTCACCCGATCCATTAAAAGAGCTCAGGAACAGCAACAGCAGAAGCTTTAGGAGATGCTAACTGCGATGGCCGCACTCACCGGACCAAAAGAATGCCCGGAGGCATCATCGGAGCAGCGTTATGAACAAGAAATCGATGCCGACTTCCTTCGCAGAGCCCTCGAAAAGAAGGACAAAGAAGCCGTGGAGCAAGCGGCTAACATAAAGCGAATGACACTTCTCTTCCAAGACATGGTCGGAATGATGATACAGTCGGAGCCTCCAGCCGAAGATCCTCCAGTGATAATTGAAGATGACAGAGGAGAAACATCGAATCCTTTGCCGGCTCTGTCAACAGCCAAGGAGGAAACTATTTCCAAAGCTACCCTGGATGACTATATTGCTCAAAAAATACGAGTTCACCAGGAAAATGAAGCGGCTGGCCAAGTTGTTAAAACTGGGCGACCATATTCGGACTGGTATGACCAGATAAAATACCCGCCGGGATACACAATCCCCAAATTCTATGTATACAAGGGACGGGCAATCCCCACCAGCACGTCGCCCAGTTCAGAGCTCTGTGCGGCAACACCGGGGGCGATGATAAGCTTTTGCTCCGTCAATTCGTCGGCAGCTTGTCGGAAACGGCGTTTGAGTGGTACTCCGAACTTCCAAACGACTCTGTCAAAACTTTCGCAGAAATGGAGTTATTGTTAACCCAGAGATTCGCGAGCGCAAGTGAACGCGCCCCGATAACAGCATTGATCAATGCAAGGGTGAAGCCGGGCGAAACCTGGGTTCAATACGCAATCCGATGGCTGAACCTGTGGTCGAAGTGCGAACAGCGCATTGAAGAAGCACCGGCGGTGGGCATGTTCATGGGCACTCTAGACCCTCATGCAACTATTTCACAGTTCATGATGTTCTTCAAACTGACCATGTTCCAGGCTTTAATCGACAAGCTAGCCTAGATGGACCAGATGGGTCATAGACCATCTCCCCCGAAGCCGGAACCGCGGAACGAAAAAGGTAAAAGGAAGGCGATTTTCGTTGCGAACACCCAACAGCAGCCCAGTGCCCCAAAGCTAGCGGATCAACTGGAAGAGAGACGGCGGTATTATAATGAGAAAATGAAGCGCCCTTACTCATTCCCGCGGGATAAAACGAAGAGGCTGTTCGAACTAGCAATGCGCAACAGGCTTATCAATTTGCCGAATCCAAAGCGACCATTGCAACCCGGCGAAGCAAATAATCCCAATTATTGCCCGTACCACCAAACGGTGAGCCATCCAATCGAAGATTGCTTCATCTTTAAGGGATGGATCGAGGATCAGTACCTACAAGGCAAGTTTGCGCTGTCAGAGAAGCGGAAAGTAAACCCACCACAACCGCACACTCCTAAGAAGACGGACACACCGGAGGCAACGTGCTCTTTTATTGAGGAAGCCCCATGGGAGGTTGTTCTTTCGGCCAAAACCAAAAGGATGCTGAATGATCTCCAGACATGCCCGGCGATCAGGTGGAAGAATCCGTTGGAGCCTGAGATCATCGACGGGATGCTAAAACCGCGCCCGACTCCAACAATCGGTAGTAATAGCCAAAGCACATATACCTAGCTGTCGAAATCTTCGAAAAAGAAGAAGAAATCCAAGAAGCCTGTGAAGCCTGGCGACAAGCGCACGGACTTACAGAAGCAGATTGACGCGCTGGAAGAGTATAACCAGAAGGCACGGACTCCAATCACGCTCCAAGAGTTCCTCAGCCACGTCCTTGAGGACGAAGATGATGGAGAAGACTCATCAGGTGAATCTGAGGATTACATAGCAAGTTGCCATGTGATCTCTCACTCGTCGATAGACGAAGAAGACGCTCCTTGCACTAAGAAACTGGGGGCAAATCATGAACAAGAACTTCCATGGCCATCAAACGAAATGATCGACGCATTCCTGAATGAACCTCTTCTGAAAAGTAAAGCCAATCGGGAGCAGGAGATGGCCATATTTGAAAAAGCCAAACGCCGGCGACTGGACGAAAGAGTCGAGACACTTCCGCCGAATCAAGGGACATCCGTCGCGAATAAAAACAAGTTCAAGACGAGGAAAAGGTTTGCTAAAGCCATATCAATGGGGATGAAGCTACCACCCTCTGTAGAAAACATTCTTGATGAAGCAAAAATGCATCCTAGTTACTGCTCATATCATCGAAGGATTTCGCACCCTACCGAAGAGTGCGACACTTTTAAAAGGTGGTGGCAGGGATATGTTGCTCATAGACAACATTTTAAGCGGATGAAACGCAAAACTCGTCGGGAGCAAAGAAATACAACCGAGGAGCATAAAGGAACCACCGACAATTGTCGCATGATTAACGCCGGGGGATTACAAGTTCTCACATTCGGGAGCGACTCTGATGAGAAAATGGCTCTTGGCCCTCTCTTTAAAGAGTCCACTTTGGGAAAAGAGGAAGAACCGAAGACTTGCGAAAATATCCAGCTCCGCAATCGTACACTTCCAGAAAAGAATCTCGGACCCGCGAACAGAAAAGATAAAGGAAAAGAGAAGGTCTCTGAAGATATCACCCTAGATGACCAAGTCATGAAAGAGCTGACCGCCAAGGACCCGCCAAGGAAAAGTAAGGTGGACTACAACATTTTGGCACACTTGAGGAAGTTACCCTCGCAGCTCAGCATTCTCGACGCTCTTTTACTATCAAAAGAAGAAAGGGACTCTTTGATCAAGGCGCTACAAGAGCCAGAGCAATTCCAAGCCTTTCTCGCAGAAGAAAAGATGAAGGACGAGCTGGAAGAAGTACACACAACCGATATTACCTTCGGCGATGAAGATCTCCTCCTTGGGACATGCGAGCATAACCGTCCCCTTTATGTCTCTGGATACTGTCACGATATAAAGATAGGCAAGATCCCGGTTGACAATGGGTCTTCCGTCAACCTCTTCAACGTGAGAGTATTGAAGGAAATCTGCATGAGCGTTCAGCATCTCGCTCACGATAAAATTACCATCTCTGGTTTTGACTCCCAGTCGTCATGGACTCTTGGATCTGTGATACTGACGCCGCGCTTCGGGCTACTCGTCACGGATATTAAATTTCACGTCATTGACGCCAAGACTTGTTACAATGCTTTGCTTGGCCGGCCTTGGTTACATGAGTACAACATCATCCCTTCGACGCAACAACAATGTATGAAGTACTTCAAGGATGGTCTCGAGTATACTGTGACAGGGGAGTTGAACTCTTTCTCCGTGAACGAAGTACGAAAATACGAAGATGCAAAATACTTTTTTCCAGATTTTGAGGATACGGAATGATGTCACCAACCGAAGAACAAAGCTATCACCACTATTCCAGTCTTCGGGAGTGATACCGAGGAGGAAGAAGAGATAGTTTATTCAGGGCCGCCTCAACGCAACAACCCGGGGCCATCCACCCCAATGTTGATCTTCGGCAGTGACTCGGAAGATGAAGTTAATGCTGTATTCTCCGCTCGGACATCAATATAAGTTTTCGCTGGCGATAATCAGAGTCTACAAATTATCATGGTTCCATGGGAGCATTACAAAGAGCTCGATGCACTTAAAGCTTATAATGTACAAGAACTGCAGACATTTTACGTCCCTCCCAGGCGAGAAGGTGAACATGAGATCATATTCTACCGATCTGGAGAAACCAAAGTGGAGAAAAAAATTTGGCATGGCACCGATTCTACGCTCGACAGGCTCCAGCCCATCCGTCTTCCTAGATATTACTCAGAAGGCTTGAGAAGGCTTTTGAAGTGCCAAGGGGTACCCCTTAAACAAACCATTCGACAAGCTCGGTTCTACAACAGGATTTGGGATGTCCCTGGAACTCAGCGCAAGTTGCCCAACGGGAGAATAGAAATGCTCGGGCTTGGATATGTGAAATCCGGGAAACGGGAACGAGTCCATGGTAGCTACATCATATATGACTTCAATGAAGAAGAGGACGCCCTGTCAGAAAACGCTGACCCTGAACCAAAACGAGATCCTACCATCAAAATGCCGAGTCCGTCGTTCGAAGAACGAATGGACAAGCTTATCAGGGAAGCGGGTCAAAAGATCCGGGATGACCATAACCATGAAATGGCCATTTACGAGAAAGCCAGGACGCATCGCCTCCTTCAGCAGGTCACGGAGAATGACAATGCTCTTCCTTATCAACCCGTCATACAAAAGGCCCGACGCAGAGGCAAAAATAAGTCAAAAAGCGGGAAAAGCATTCGAAAGCGACAAAACGGGACCAGGAAGCCATGCGATCAGGAATCGAGCAATCCAGATTCGTCCCTTATGAAGAAGATGAGTCGAGCATACTCTTTTCCTCAGAACAAAACACGGAAGATACTTGATTTCACTATAAAACATCAAATGATTACACTTCCGGAGTCCAAACATCCTGAGCAAGTCAACGAGATCTCCAACCCAGACTATTGCTCTTATCAACGAGCAATAGGACATCCTCTCGAAGACTGCTTCACCTTCAAGAACTGGGTCGAAGACCAATATCAGCTCGGCAAATTCGCTCTATCCAGCAGCTGGAGGATAAATCCGCCACAGAAGCACGAACCAAAAGCCGCCCATACAGCGAGAGTAGAACCGGATCAAAATCGGTCTTGGAAGCGAGCTCGTACTTGTTATATGATAACACTATCAAAAGAAGAGCCCGAGGACATGGATGACCTCCCCTGGTGCTTCGAAAACAATGATGACAAGGTGATCTCAGAATTTCCACCGGCGCCGAAAGAGCTGGAAGATGGAATACATACTACTGCAGATGAGCTCAAGAAAATTGACTTGGTGATGACAAGTGACCCACGACCGACATTCGTCAGTGAGTTGCTGTCTGAAGAAAGGGTAGCTACACTAAAAGACTGTTAGTGTATATGCCCTAGAGGCCATTACTGTATCATACTAGTATGTATATTACATGATGGAAGCTTGGGATATTCACAGTTGTACATACAATCTTGCTCAATATAGTAGTATGCTACTTGGTTTGTCTCTGCTTTAATGTGTACATGTATGTTTATTTATCATATCACCTATACGCATTAGTAGAGCCCTTAGGATCTTTGCTTGATTACCGGCGTTGTGATGACGATCACACTCGTGGGGGCTGGGTAATCCACAAGCACATCCTTATACACGTCCCTAGTCGTGGGAGTATTGAGATAGGGCATCGATACTCCGGAGTAGACTAGCGTATGCGCTTCTTATCCCAGCACGGGAGACGGTCTGTCCCACAGCCGTCAGTACGTCGTACTTGAGATAGTATGCGGGTGCTCGTTAGGTTACGAGTACACTGGACAGGACTCGTCGGGAACTGATGGTTGGTATTATACCTATCGTCAGTTATCAGTTCCCAGGTGACATGAGTACAGCTTAGTCCGCTGACTTGACACTGTCACTTCGCCTCGAGTGTGTTCCCACTGTTCTTTGATTACTACCCTACCACGGCTCTACTGAGTCGTGCAAACAGGTAGTAGTTGGGAGCAGTCCCGAAGCACTTGGAGGCAGTGACGGTTAGACAGGATTCGTCTCTCCCGGTATTGGGGTTGACATCGCGCTGTGTCTAGGAGAGCCATTACACAAGTAGTCCCTGGCCAGGGCAAGCGAGATATACTGGTAGGTTCCAGTGTTATCTCAGGGTGTTCTGGGCTTCACTCCGACACGACTTGTACCGCTATTAGGGGTCTGACGCTTGCCGCCCCCTAGGCCCGACATGCGATGTATCAGACGAACAGACCGGACTGTACGGAGATTGTCACATACAGGCTCAGTAGGAGTTCGGATGGGTTTACCTCATCGGCCTTCTTATCGACATCTACTTGGGGACCGTTACGTACAGCTAGTGCCGCTTGCGGTCTGTGGTTAAACCCACTGCCAGCGTAGTGTCGAGTCTTTAGAGTCCCACACAGAGAGTTTCCCTGCACTGAGCGAAACGTGTAGAGGCCGTATGGTTTTACGGCAGGGCTGCGATCACTTACGTAAACTTGTGTGCGTATGGTGTTCGGGCAGGCAGTACTAGTGAGCTTTGGTTTAAGCCGGATCCTAGTATTGCACAGATGGATTTGTTTTGTCTTCTGCGCATCCGCATTCTGCGGAATGCGGATACAGGTGTGTATGCACAGTTTTCCGGAGTGATGAAGGAGGAGGTGCCTCATTAGGGTTTTGGCAGTTGGTTCGGCCAAAACCGTTATGTGGCGGGCTCATTAGGGTTTTGACAGTTGATTCGGTCAAAACCATTTTGAGGCGGACTCATTAGGGTTTTGACAGTTCGTTTGGTCAAAACCATTATGAGCCGGGGACATTATTTACTAATCCTTTCATTGATAATTATGTTATGGCTAATTACATTGACCATTTGACCATCTTGACTTTGTTGACCATTTGACCAAAGTTGACTAGGATCTTCTTGAAAGATCTAAAGTATTCTTTGGTTTTCTTTTTCTTTTGTTATGATAATGGTCATGTCATTTGTAGCCATCACCTTTATCTTGATGTGATTAGTAATGATAATGTTTTTGCATTATTGCAACCATGGTTATGTTTTCTCTTGGTTAAGTTTTTCATTTGCTCATTCTCTTTCTCTCTCATAGAAAAGAAATGAGAAACATTTCCATGGTTGCTTCTCCTTCTTCCTCCTCTTGATTTTTCCTTTGATCTCATGTGTTGAGAGAAAAAGGATTTCACCTAACAAACACATCCATACATCTTCTCTACACATCCTAGGGCTTGTAGATTAGCAATCTCTTTGCCCTAGTTACCTCGGCTCGAGGTGAAGCTCGGCGTACATCTCTCGGGTGGATCGTCTTCGACTCAAGGAGGCCGCGGAGGTGACCAAAGTCCGGATCAACTCTCGGAGCAAGCAAGGAGAAGAACCACAAGAAGAGAAGGAGTTCAAGTTGAGGTATAACCCCTAACCGAGTAGATAGATCTCAAGTTAGGTTGCTAGTGTGTTGTTTAGTAAAGATCCGGCTTTTACGGTCCATGTCGCCAAGTCCAGAAAATTTTTTGTTTTACCGTTTCCGCAACCCCGAAAGTACCGGGAGAGGTAACGTGGACCTAACAGTGGTATCAGAGCCTAACTAAACACACCCTAGCATGTTAGTAAAGTATTTAGAATTTCGACCGGACAAAAACCGCAAAATTATCCCAAAAAAATCAGTTTCTGCCGATTTTCAGATCTGTTCCAAAATTAAAAATTTATACACTAAAAATCGGCTCAGGCTTTTGTTAGAAAACTGGAGAAATTTCATCCCCCAACTCGTCCAAAGCGCCGCGTTTCCGCGGCATAAGCTTGCTTATGCCGCGGAACCGCGGCGGAGTTGGCTCTGTTGGGCAATCTTTTTCTTGCAGTTTTCTTGGAGGGGTATTTTGGGATTTTTGGTATATGACTTTTCTGCCCAGATTTTCCAGAAAGCAAAATTTGTTTTTGGGGCTCAAAAATCCGTATTTTTGGTCGATGTTCTGTAAACTTTGGCTAATGGTTATATCTGTAATGTTATATGTGTATTGAACGTCTACTAATCGCTATACGTCGATTAGTGGGGGTTATACATATCTGTGATCTGTGTTGTTGATGGTTTGTGTATATGAACTCGTTGGATTGTCGCGGATGAATAGCCGGGGTGGATGTGAGATGAGAGTTTCTTTTTCTTTCATTCATGTAATAAATTTGTAAATTGATGTAATATTATTTGTTTGGCCGCACAACCGGGTCGGGGTTGTAGCCGTCATTGTATAATTCTTTTTACTGTTTTTGCTCCTAGGATAGACCCATGGAGGGGGTGCACAAACTACCGGGTATCTCGAAGTGCCGAGTGGCCTACTCACGGCGATGAGGGAGGTTACTTCGCTTCGGGTACTTGGCGGGTAGTTTGCCGCACCCGTAGGGGTCTTGGGTGGGGTTTTGGCTATTCATCGCGACCGTGTAATCCGTTTTTCGTTGCAGGCTTGAACGAATCGCGGGTTCCTAGTATATCCAAAGTGTTCATCTGTGATCTGGATTGGCTATCATTGCAGTATATCTATATATAATAACTATTTAGGCGTTGCTTATGTTTTACAGCCGCGCTAGCCCAGCCCCCGCTCTGTCGTTAGTTAAGTAACCTAACGGGTGATGACGGGGCCCAGTGGCGAATGCGAATGGCATAAGCGTACGTCATATTTTGGTTGTTTTCTGCAATGGTAGGATTTAAATGATGGGACGCATTAAAAGAACTAATGCAAGAAAATAAACCTAAAAGTCGTTGTTGGAACAATTTTCAAAAAGCTGTTATTGCAAGGACGTTCATTTTTGTTTTGCATCGCGGTATTCGGTTGTGAATGCCCAGCACCTCAGTCGACGAGGCAAGGGCCGAGATCCCTTCATCGGGAGTGACCCCTTGGACAAAAGTTTGCGTCAGGGTAATAACTTCACTATAGTCGATTATTCTTGCTTTGCATCGAGGTATTCAGTTTGGAATATCCTGCACCTCATTCGACGAGGAAAGAACCGAGATCCCTTCACAGGGAGTGACCTCTTTAGCAAAAGTTTTCGCCACTATATTTTCAAAAAGATTACCAGGTTCCTTCAACGATATCAAGTTCATTACGTTAAAGGGTTTTTTCGCCAAAAACCCAGCCGTAGCCCTCCGTTGTTTCGGATAATTAATACTTAGTATTCGTGCTGCGTTTGTTGATTATTCGTCAAGACACAGTGAACGGTAGCTGAGTAATAATTCTCTGTTGCACTGATAGATGCGATTGGTTAGGACGGTCGCATGATTTTGTTGATTATTCGTCAAGGATCATGCGGGCGGGTCTAATGCAATCCTCGATAACGACGGGTTGAACTTGACTAGGACCTTTTGATTTGTTGATTATTCGTCAAGGTCACTTGGGTCCTAGGGGCAAAAACCACATCGGGAGTTTCAAAAGTACTGAAACTTGCAGATTTAGCATACCTTCTGGAGTGTGGTGACTAGAGTGGATTCCATCTAGGTCATCGCACAATGATAGTTGGATCCCGATCCCACTGATGAGTTGGATTACTCTTGGGAGATTATTTCACTAAACGATCAATGTTATAAACCTAGTAGGTGTCTAGAAAGGTGTTGGCGGGGCTACGCCCCCAGGAAAAAGAGGTTCTTGAATTAAGGAACTTCGCGAAAGCGTTGGAAAACCTCCCTCGAAGTACCGACACTAGCCTGGCTGAAAGGTTAAGCAAGTATTGTGACGTGAATTAAAATCCCGACTAGTTCTTCTTTTAAAAAGGTTTTAAGAAGAATTTGAGGAAACAGTGGGAGACATCCTGGTTAGATAAATTAATAAACCAATCTAATCTTGCAAGAGCGTACGCTGAGTGTTTCTTTTTCTCCCTCTCCAGGTAGCAACCATTTCACGCCCTAATCAAGATAATAAAATGTATCGCTTGACCGATCCGAATTCTTATTCGGGGCTGGGGAACGTTGGTTCAGCTCTAACTTGTGACAACAGTCATGAGTATGAGAATGGGAAAGGGGATTGTATAGATTTCCAGGATACCCAGTTGAAGAAGAAGCATGGTTTTGCATCTACTTCAGGTGTTCTTGTAATTGAGAACTGTTTTACGGTCAGCCCTACCTCCTGGGTACTTGATACCGGATCAGGATCTCATATCTGTAATTTATTGCAGGGACTGAGAAAAAGTAGGAAAGTTGCACCGGGTGATATGTCGCTCAGAGTAGCGAACGGAGCACAAGTTAATGCGGCAGCCGTCGGTGAATATCACCTAGTATTGCCAAATGACAAGACTATGATTTTGAACGATTGCTACTATGTACCCTCCATGGTTTGCAACATCATATCAGTTTCTTTACTCGATAAAGATGGATATAACTTTGTTCTTGAAAAGAATATCATGAACATTTACCTTCATAAGGTACTGGTTGCAGAGGGTACACTGTGTAATGGTATCTACGTTCTAAATCAGAATACAGTTCTCAATATACAAAACACACGCAAGAGGAAGAATTCAGATACGAATGAATCCTACTTGTGGCATTGTAGACTTGGTCATATCGGAGAGAAAAGACTGAGTAAGTTACATAAAGATGGACTCTTGAATGCGTTCGAGTTTTCATCTTATGAAACTTGTCAGTCCTGTCTCAAAGGGAAGATGACCAAATCTCCGTTCACCGGACATGGAGAAAGAGCAGCAGAGCTCTTGGGACTCATACACAGTGATGTATGTGGTCCGATGTCTACACATGCAAGGGGTGGGTTCTCCTACTTCATCACATTCACTGACGATCTCTCTAGGTTCGGATATGTGTATCTGATGAAACACAAATCTGAAGCTTTTGAGAAATTCAAGGAATTCAGAAAGGAAGTAGAGAACCAGATTGGCAAAAGTATCAAGATCCTCCGGTCTGACAGAGGAGGGGAGTACTTAAGCACGGAATTCCTAGATTACTTAAAAGAGAATGGTATTCTCTCTCAGCTTACTCCTCCTTATACACCACAGCACAACTGTGTATCAGAGCGGAGGAATCATACCCTATTGGATATGGTTCGCTCCATGATGAGTAGTGCTGAGTTACCTCTTTCATTCTGGGGACATGCGCTTCAGACAGCGGCATACCTTTTGAATCAAGTTCCGTCCAAATCTGTGCCTAAAACTCCGTATGAAATATGGAGCAGTAAGAAACCATGTCTTAAGTTTATTAAGATATGGGGTTGTCCGGCCTATGTGAAAACACAGAAACCGGACAAGCTAGATGCACGATCAGTTCTGTGTAAATTTGTGGGATATCCTAAGGACTCACTGGGATATCTGTTCTACCACACTGAGGAACAGAAGGTGTTTGTATCTCGCCACGCCACCTTCTTAGAAAGGGAGTTTCTTGCAAAAGAAACTAGTGGGAGTTCGGTAGAACTGGAAGAAATTCAGCGACCACAAAATGTAACTGAAAATTTGGAGGAACCGCTAGATTCTATAACCCCAGACGAACCTCAGCCACTCCGCAGATCTGGTAGGATTTCTCATCCGCCCGAGAGATACTACGGTTTTCTCATAGACAGGGATCGAGAGGATTGCATCTTGGAAGAAGATGACCCTACCAATTTCAGGCAGGCCATTATCAGTAGGGACTCTGATAAGTGGCAGGAAGCAATGCAATCCGAAATGGAGTCCATGTACGCCAATAAAGTGTGGACCTTAGATATTGCTCCACCTGGGGTAAAACCCGTTGGATGCAAATGGATCTACAAAAGGAAACTTGATGTAGATGGGCAGGTGGAAACCTATAAAGCTAGACTCGTTGCAAAAGGTTTTCGTCAAAGACCTGGTTTGGACTATGATGAAACTTTTTCTCCGGTGGCTATGCTCAAATCCATTCGGATCCTACTTGTCATTGCTGCCTTCCATGACTATGAAATCTGGCAGATGGATGTTAAAACGGCTTTCCTAAATGGTTGTTTGGAAGAGTGCGTTTACATGGATCAACCAGAAGGTTTCGTAGACAGTGGGAGCAGCGGAAAGGTGTGCAAGTTGCTTAAATTCATTTATGGATTAAAGCAGGCATCCCGGAGCTGGAACATCTGTTTTGATGAGGCAATCAAGGAATTTGATTTCATCAAGAACGAAGATGAACCCTGTGTATATAAGAAGATTGTAGGACGAACTGTCGTATTCCTAGTCTTGTACGTGGACGACATTCTTTTGATAGGAAATGACATTCCTATGCTACAATCGGTCAAGCTATTTTTTTCGCAAAGGTTCTCCATGAAGGACCTGGGTGATGCCTCGTACATTCTGGGGATCAAGATCTATAGAGATAGATCCAAGAAACTATTGGGACTTTCACAGTCCAGGTACATAGAGACCGTACTAAAGAGATTTAGTATGGAGGGTTCCAAGCGCGGTAGCATACCCGCATTGCACGGAATTACCCTCTCCAAGAAGATGTCTCCTAAGACTGACGAGGAGAGGGTTCGCATGAGCACTATACCCTACGCTTCGGCGGTAGGATCTATAATGTATGCGATGCTATGTACAAGACCAGATGTAGCTTACGCGTTGAGCGCGGTAAGCCGGTATCAGTCAGACCCAGGGGAGGACCACTGGACAGCAGTGAAGAACATTCTCAAGTACCTGAGAAGGACTAAGGAGATGTTCCTGGTTTATAGTAATGGAGACCTCAGGGTCGAGTCCTTTACCGATTCAAGCTTGCAGAGTGATAAAGATGACAGCAAGTCTGTCTCGGGTTTTGTGTTTACCCTCAACGGAGGGGCGGTATGTTGGAGGAGTTCCAAGCAGGATACCGTCGCAGACTCGACGATGGAGGCTGAATACATTGCTGCAAGCGATGCCGCAAAAGAGGCGGTCTGGATGAAGAAGTTCATTAGTGAACTTCATGTGGTTCCGTCCATTGTTGACCCAATACCTTTGTATTGCGATAACAATGGGGCTATAGCTTTAGCGAAGGAACCAAGGTCCCATCAGAAATCCAGGCACATCTTAAGGCGGTATCACCTGATCAGGGAGATCATTGATCGCCAGGAGATCGAGGTGCGGAGAGTGGACACAAAGGACAACACAGCGGACCCATTCACGAAGGCTTTACCCCAGACTCAGTTCGAGCGGCTGATCGAGATGATAGGTCTTCGATACGCCAGCACATGGCCTTAGTGCAAGTGGGAGATTGTTAGTGTATATGCCCTGGAGGCCATTACTGTATCATACTAGTATGTATATTACTTGATGGAAGCTTGGGATATTCACAGTTGTACAGACAATCTTGCTCAATATAGTAGTATGCTACTTGGTTTGTCTCTGCTTTAATGTGTACATGTGTGTTTATTTATCATATCACCCATACGCATTAGTAGAGCCCTTAGGATCTTTGCTTGATTACCGGCGTTGTGATGGCGATCACACTCGTGGGGGCTGGGTAATCCACAAGCACATCCTTATACACGTCCCTAGTCGTGGGAGTATTGAGATAGGGCATCGATACTCCAGAGTAGACTAGCGTATGCGCTTCTCATCCCAGCACGGGAGACGGTCTGTCCTACAACCGTCAGTACGTCGTACTTGAGATAGTATGCGGGTGCTCGTTAGGTTATGAGTACACTGGACAGGACTCGTCGGGAACTGATGGTTGGTATTATACCTATCGTCAGTTATCAGTTCCCAGGTGACATGAGTACAGCTTAGTCCGCTGACTTGACACTGTCACTTCGCCTCGAGTGTGTTCCCACTGTTCTTTGATTACTACCCTACCACGGCTCTACTGAGTCGTGCAAACAGGTAGTAGTTGGGAGCAGTCCCGAAGCACTTGGAGGCAGTGACGGTTAGACAGGATTCGTCTCTCCCGGTATTGGGGGTTGACATCGCGCTGTGTCTAGGAGAGCCATTACACAAGTAGTCCCTGGCCAGGGCAAGCGAGATATACTGGTAGGTTCCAGTGTTATCTCAGGGTGTTCTGGGCTTCACTCCGACACGACTTGTACCGCTATTAGGGGTCTGACGCTTGCCGCCCCCTAGGCCCGACATGCGATGTATCAGACGAACAGACCGGACTGTACGGAGATTGTCACATACAGGCTCAGTAGGAGTTCGGATGGGTTTACCTCATCGGCCTTCTTATCGACATCTACTTGGGGACCGTTACGTACAGCTAGTGCCGCTTGCGGTCTGTGGTTAAACCCACAGCCAGCGTAGTGTCGAGTCTTTAGAGTCCCACACAGAGAGTTTCCCTGCACTGAGCGAAACGTGTAGAGGCCGTATGGTTTTACGGCAGGGCTGCGATCACTTACGTAAACTTGTGTGCGTATGGTGTTCGGGCAGGCAGTACTAGTGGGCTTTGGTTTAAGCCGGATCCTAGTATTGCACGGATGGATTTGTTTTGTCTTCTGCGCATCCGCATTCTGCGGAATGCGGATACAGGTGTGTATGCACAGTTTTCCGGAGTGATGAAGGAGGAGGTGCCTCATTAGGGTTTTGGCAGTTGGTTCGGCCAAAACCGTTATGTGGCGGGCTCATTAGGGTTTTGACAGTTGATTCGGTCAAAACCATTTTGAGGCGGACTCATTAGGGTTTTGACAGTTCGTTTGGTCAAAACCATTATGAGCCGGGGACATTATTTACTAATCCTTTCATTGATAATTATGTTATGGCTAATTACATTGACCATTTGACCATCTTGACTTTGTTGACCATTTGACCAAAGTTGACTAGGATCTTCTTGAAAGATCTAAAGTATTCTTTGGTTTTCTTTTTCTTTTGTTATGATAATGGTCATGTCATTTGTACCCATCACCTTTATCTTGATGTGATTAGTAATGATAATGTTTTTGCATTATTGCAACCATGGTTATGTTTTCTCTTGGTTAAGTTTTTCATTTGCTCATTCTCTTTCTCTCTCATAGAAAAGAAATGAGAAACATTTCCATGGTTGCTTCTCCTTCTTCCTCCTCTTGATTTTTCCTTTGATCTCATGTGTTGAGAGAAAAAGGATTTCACTTGACAAACACATCCATACATCTTCTCTACACATCCTAGGGCTTGTAGATTAGCAATCTCTTTGCCCTAGTTACCTCGGCTCGAGGTGAAGCTCGGCGTACATCTCTCGGGAGGATCGTCTTCGACTCAAGGAAGCCGCGGAGGTGACCAAAGTCCGGATCAACTCTCGGAGCAAGCAAGGAGAAGAACAACAAGAAGAGAAGGTGTTCAAGTTAAGGTATAACCCCTAACCGAGTAGATAGATCTCAAGTTAGGTTGCTAGTGTGTTGTTTAGTAAAGATCCGGCTTTTACGGTCCATGTTGCCAAGTCCAAAAAAATTTTTGTTTTACCGTTTCCGCAACCCCGAAAGTACCGGGAGAGGTAACGTGGACCTAACAAAGACGTGCTTATGCAGCATAAGGATTGCTTCGCATGGAACTATTCCGAGATACCAGGATTAGATCCAGAGATTGTTGTCCACAAACTGGCAATATCCCCGGACGTCAAGCCAATCAAACAAGCACCAAAAAGAATGCGGCTCGAGCTTGAGATGAGCATCAACGCCGAGGTCAAGAAGCTGATCGACTCTGGCTTCATCCAAGAGGTGCAGTATCCTGACTGGATCGCCAACATCGTCCCGGTGATGAAGAAAAATGGGACAGTGCGCATATGTGTGGACTTTCGGGATCTCAATAAAGCCTGCCCGAAAGACGACTTCCCAGTGCCAGTCACTGAGTTGATGATAGATAACACGTCCACTCACGAAGTTTTCTCCTTTATGGACGGCTCATCGGGATATAATCAGATAAAGATGCATCCTGAAGACCAGAAGCACACTGCCTTCCGGACCCTTTTGGGTATATTTTGCTACAAGGTGATGCCTTTCGGTCTAAAGAACGCCGGTGCCACCTACCAGAGGGCCATGACAAAGATCTTCGATGACCTCATACATGAAATCGTCGAATGTTATATCGACGACCTCGTGGTTAAAAGCAAATCATACGAGGAACATCTCGAACATCTGAAGATTGTATTTCAATGCCTTCGGCAATACAACTTGGAGATGAACCCTCTCAAATGCGCGTTCGGGGTGTCCTCAGGAAAATTCCTAGGGTTCTTCGTCCGACACCGAGACATCGAGATAGATCAGTCAAAGATCAAAGCGATCATGGAAATGCCCCCGCCAAGGACTCTTAAGCAATTGCGGTCTCTCCAAGGAAATCTCGCGTATATCCGGCGATTTATAGCCAATCTTTCGGGGAAGTGTCGTCCTTACAACCACCTGATGAAGAAGGGAACCCCGTTCTTCTGGGATAACAAATGCCAAAACGCGCTGGACGAAATCAATCAATACCCGCAGAATCTGCCAGTGCTGGCTGCTCCGGTCAAGGGAAAGCCTCTCATTCTGTATACAACTGCCCTTGAAGGTTCCTTAGGCGCATTGTGGGCACAAGAGAATGACCAAGGGAAGGAGAGAGCCCTCTACTATTTGAGTCGAGTTTTACTGGGGGCAAAAAGCAATTATTCTCCCATCGAAAAACATTGCCTGGCATTGATCTTCGGGATAACGAAGCTCAGGCACTATGCGTTGGCGCATGAAGTCCGTCTCATATCGAAGGTGGATCCCCTCAAGTATTTGATGTCAAAGGCCATATTGACGGGACGGCTCGCTAAGTGGGCCTTGCTCTTGATGGAGTTCTCAATAACTTATCAGCCTCTCAAGGCAGTGAAAGGCCAGGCCATCGCCGACTTCCTCACTGATCATCCGATACCTGCCGATTCCCCTCTGAATTGCGAACTGCCAGACGAACATGCGTTTGACACGATCGACGGAAGTGATACCCGGTGGGAACTTTATTTTGATGGAGCGTCTTCCATGAAGAAGCGCAAACAAAGCACCCCCATAATCAAATCAGGGGTAGGCCTCATCTTCGTAACTCCACAAGGAGGGATAATGCGCTTTGCCTTCTCCTTAACAGAGCCGAGGACAAACAATGAAGCCGAGTATGAAGCTTTGATAGCAGGTCTTGAGATCGCTATCGACATGGGGATTGAAAACCTCTTCATATATGGAGGCTCCCAACTGGTTGTTAGTCAAGTAAACGACGACTATCAAACGTGCAAACCAGAACTGGTGAAGTACGGCGAGAGAGTACAGCAACTGCTGACTCAAATCCCTTCTTACACCTTGCAAAGTATACCGCGTGCGGAAAATAGCAAAGCGGATGCATTAGACAAGCTTGCTAAAGAATTGGCTGATGAGAACCTCGATGACGTAAGAATCGTGGTACAAAGCCGTCGGGTTCTTGCACCAGCAGAAATATCTCCAGAATCGTCTAAAGAAAAGGGAGCGACCAAGCAAACGGCCCTACAAATAAAAGACCAGGAAAAGGTTGAAGATTGGAGAGAAGTCTTCATAGACTACTTCAAATCCCGTCGAACACCTGAAGATGCGTCCTCAAGACATCAGCTTATGAAACGAGCTCTGTCTTTCGCTTTCGTCAATGATACCCTATACAAGAGGTCGTTTGATTCTTTGTGGTTAAGATGCCTGGGACCTGAAGAAGCAAAGAGAGTCGTCCAAGAAACCCATGATGGACTCTGTGGTTATCACCAAGCCGGGCCGAAGATGAAGCTGAAGATCAAACAGATGGGTTATTATTGGCCCACGATGATCCAGGACTGCCTTGAGTATGCAAAGCAATGCCACTCGTGCCAGATTCACGGGGACTTCATCCATCAGCATCCAAATCCACTACATCCAACGGTGGCTAGCGGGCCGTTTGAAATGTGGGGGACCGACATAATTGGCCCCATTGAGCCAGCATCGTCCAGAGGACATCGGTTCATTTTGGCGACAACTGATTGCTTCTCCAAATGGGCAGAAGCAGTACCGCTGAGGGAAGTGAAGACGGAGAATATCCTCCATTTCTTAAAGACGCACGTCATTTATCGATTTGGAACTCCGAGACGGATCATCTCCGATAACGGGCCAGCCTACAGAAGCCACAAGATTAGCCACTTCGCACAAAAGCATAACATAGACTGGAGATACTCCTCAGTTTATAATGCCCGAGCTAACGGTCTAGCTGGGGCTTTCAACAAGACATTGACAAAGATCGTAAAGAAGACGGTGTCTCGAAATAAGAAAGACTGTCACGAGAGACTGCAAGAAGCTCTCTGGGCATATCGAACTACGTTCAAGACGGCCACGAACACAACACCGTACGCATTGGTATTCGGTACAGAGGTGGTACTCCCCCTCGAGATAGAGCTACCCTCTCTACGAGTGGCAGTTCATTACGAGCTAACGGACGAAGAGAATGCTCACCTTCGGCTTGAGGAGCTCGACGCCCTTGATGAAACCCGGCTCATAGCGCAACAAAATCTGGAAGCTTATAAAGCAAAGATGACGCGCTCATACGAAAGATTCGCAAGGCCGAGAACATTCCACCAAGGCGAACTCGTGCTAGTGGTCAAAAGACCTATGATCTCCAATCGTGCCAAGCGGGGGAAATTCGAGCCGAACTATGGAGGCCCATATATCATAGACAAGGTCTACCAGGGTGGAGCCTATCTACTCATGGACATGCATGGTGAAAGGCCCTTTAGGCCAATAAACGGTCACTTCCTGAAGAAGTACTACGCTTGACGAGCCACGGCCTAGGTCAATGATAGATGACGACGCCTATGTCCACTCGCTATCTTCCTAAGCCCAAACTCTATAAGTAATAGCCGGCTAACGGACCAAAATGTCCTTAAACTAACAACAGACCGAAACATCCTTAAACTAACAGCGGACCGAAACGTCCTTAAACTAACGACGGACCGAAACGTCCTTAAACTAACAACGGACCACTATGTCCTAAAACTAGCTGTTGACCGAGATATCGATAAACTACGGTGGATTGCAGCATCCCAAAGCTGGTACAAAAAAGAAAAAAAGAATAAAAAGAAAGAAAACGGTATGTCCATAAGCAAAATGGGCACGGATGAAAACCCGAAAGGGCTCCGTGAGTAAAAACAGCAGGGCTATCGGCAAGTCTTGTGAAAACCCGAAAGGGCGCAACCTCGTTCGAATAAAAAAAAGAGAAAAAAGAAGAGAGAAAACGGTATGTCCATAAGCAAAATGAGCACGGATGAAAACCCGAAAGGGCTCCGTGAGTAAAAACAGTAGGGCTACCGGCGAGTCTTGTGAAAACCCGAAAGGGTGCAACCTCGTTAAAAGACACTTACAGGGTCCTCTCGACTTTGTGAGGAGAAATCACCCGCGTGAGATCCTTACGACTCACAAGGAAGCAACACACTTAGGGATCCCCACGATTCCTAAGGAGAAATTACACTTACGAGATCCTCACGACTCGTAAGGAGAATCCTCTTATGAGATCCTCACGGCTGATAAGATTTGAAAGTCTTAAGCTATAGAGACCTGAACATGTTCTTAAGCAATCCCCACAACCTCCGATACTGCCCTACAAGCGGCTCAATGCTGACCCTTGTATACAATCCACGGGCGCGAATAAACATTTCCCTAACAAAGTCCCACCCGTGACTAGGGATATGTTCGCACGGTGAACAGCCCTTGTAAGTCCTCTCGATTTGTAAGGAGTAAATACTCTTGCAAGATCCTTACGACTTACAAGAGATCATACACTTGAGAGTCTTCACGACTCCTAAGGAGAAAACGCACCTACGAGATCCTCACGACTCGCAGGGAGAAACACCTTTATGAGACCCTTACGGCTCATGAAGTCAAAAGCCTTAGTCGACAGGATCCTAACCCTGTTCGCTAAGCCACTTTTGTTCGATATCGACAGAGGCAAATGATGATTCGCTCCTGGTAATATCCCAGTTGTAGCGGTGCTAATGCCGAAATCGGTGTCTAATCCCAAGCTTTCAGTAAAAAGCCAGCGAGCCACACATGCATACGAAATAGCCGAAATGATGGGGCAACTTGCAAATAAAAATCAGCAAGTAAAAAAAAGAGGTATGCATGCAAAATAGCCGAAATGATTGGGCAACTCGCAATAAAAAGCGGCGAGTAAAAATAAAATAAATAGCCGAAATGATTGGGCACCGCGAAAAATAGCCGAAATGATTGGGCAATCGCGACCTTCGCGATATAAAAAGCTGAAATAATAGAGCATCGTGGAAAGAAATAAAATAAAAAATAAAAATGAAATTTATGCCCTACAGGTGATATCACAGCAGTCCCTGTATACAAGCCAGAGGCGCAAACAAAGAAGGAATCACACTCCTCCACCCCAGGTTTCATCAGAAGAAGAAGCCAAATCTCGATGGTTCACAGACAGCCTAGAGATCATCTCAACACTCGTCTCATTACAACAGACACAACATCAAGCAAAGCGGAACAGCGGCAACCCCCAGTTCCATGATTCGGCGGTGCACAGATAACCAAGAGTCAAACCCCGACTCCGTGAGATGCGGATAAAGTCAACCCTTCCTGGTTACGTGGAACGCGGATTATGTCACTTCTGACCCCGTGGAAAATGTCCAGAGCGGATCCTGGTCCTCGCAGAGCACGGAAGTGAACCCGTGTGAAGCATCCAGAGCGGAGCCTGGTCCTCGCCGAACACGGCAGTGAACCCGTGGGAAGCATCCAGAGCAAAATTCCTGGCTACGTGGAACGCGGATTATGTCACTTCTGACCCCGTAGAAAACGTCCAGAGCGGATCCTGGTCCTCGCAGAGCACGTCAGTGAACCCGTGTGAAGTATCCAGAGCGGAGCCTGGTCCTCGCCGAACACGGCAGTGAACCCGTGGGAAGCATCCAGAGCAAAATTCCTGGCTATGTGGAACGCGGATTATGTCACTTCTGACCCCGTGGAAAACGTCCAAAGTGGATCCTGGTCCTCGCAGAGCACGGCAGTGAAACCGTGTGAAGCATCCAGAGCGGAGCCTGGTCCTCGCCGAACACGGCAGTGAATCCGTGGGAAGCATCCAGAGAAAAATTCCTGGCTACGTGGAACGCGGCAATGACCCCGTGGGAAACGTCCAGAGCGGATCCTGGTCCTCGCAGAGTACGGCAGTGAACCCGTGTGAAGCATCCAGAGCGGAGCCTAGTCCTCGCCGAACACGGCAGTGAACCCGTGGGAAGCATCTAGAGCAATATTCCTGGTTACGTGGAACGTGGCAATGATCCCGTGGGAAACGTCCAGAGCGGATTCTGGTCCTCCCAGAGCACGGCAGTGAACCCGTGTGAAGCATCCAGAGCGGAGCCTGGTCCTCGCCGAACACGGCAGTGAACCCATAGGAAGCATCCAGAGCAAAATTCCTGGCTATGTGGAACGCGGATTATGTCACTTCTGACCCCGTGGAAAATGTCCAGAGCGGATCCTGGTCCTCGTAGAGCACGGCAATGAACCGGCGTGAAGAATCCAGAGCGGAGCCTGGTCCTCGCCGAACACGGCAGTGAACCCGTGGGAAGAATCCAGAGCAAAATTCCTGGCTACATGGAACGCGAATTATGTCACTTCTGACCCCGTGGAAAATGTCCAGAGCGGATCCTGGTCCTCGCAGAGCACGACAGTGAACCCGTGTGAAGCATCTAGAGCGGAGCCTGGTCCTCGCCGAACACGGCAGTGAACCCGTGGGAAGCATCCAGAGCAAAATTCCTGGCTACGTGGAACGTGGATTATGTCACTTCTGACCCGTGGAAAACGTCCAGAGCGGATCCTGGTCCTCGCAGAGCACGGCAGTGAACCCGTATGAAGCATCCAGAGCGGAGCCTGGTCCTCGCCAAACACGGCAGTGAACCCGTAGGAAGCATCCAGAGCAAAATTCCTGGCTACGTGGAGCGCGGCAATGACCCCGTGGGAAACGTCCAGAGCGGATCCTGGTCCTCGCAGAGCATGGCAGTGAACCCGTGTGAAGCATCCAGAGCGGATCCTGGTCCTCGCAGAGCACGGCAGTGAACCCGTGTGAAGCATCCAGAGCGGAGCCTGGTCCTCGCCAAACACGGCAGTGAACCCGTGGGAAGCATCTAGAGCAAAATTCCTGGCTACGTGGAACGCGGCAATGACCCCGTGGGAAACGTCCAGATCGGATCCTGGTCCTCGCAGAGCACGGCAGTGAACCCGTGTGAAGCATCCAGAGTGGAGCCTAGTCCTCGCCGAACACGGCAGTGAACCCGTGGGAAGCATCTAGAGCAATATTCCTGGTTACGTGGAACGCGGCAATGACCCCGTGGGAAATGTCCAGAGCGGATCCTGGTCCTCGCAGAGCACGAAAATGAACCCGTGGGCAGCATCCAGAGTGGAGCCTGGTTCTCGCCGAGCACGGCAGTGAACCCGTGGGAAGCATCCAGAGCAAAAATTGGACCGTGGAGTCCTTAAATCCACGGACTATGATGTCCTTAACCTCGACCGTGATGTCTTAAAACTAACAATGGACTGTGGAGTCCTTAAATCCACAGACTATGATGTCCTTAACCTCGACCGTGATGTCTTAAAACTAACATCGGACTGTGAGGTCCTTAAACTCACGGACTATGATGTCCTTAATCTCGACCGTGATGTCTTAAAACTGACACCGGACTGTGAGGTCCTTAAACTCACGGACTATGATGTCCTTAACCTCGACCGCGATGTCTTTAAACTACGGTACCCCGGGAAACACCCAGAGCGGAGCCTGGTCCTCGTCAAACACGGCAGTGAACCCATGGGAAGCATTCAGAGCAACCCTTAATTCCGTGAAATACGGATAAGGGCAACCTCACCCACCACTTGCGGGTCCTCACGACTCGTAAGGGAGCAAATTCTCTTGTGAGATCCTTACGACTTTCAAGGGAAAACCCGCTTAGGAATCCTCACGATTCTTAAGGAGAAATTACACCTACGGGATCCTCTCGACCTGTAGGGAGAAAAACTCTTTATGAGACCCTCACGGCTCATAAAGTTGAAAAGTCTTAGGAGACAGATCTTAACCCTGAATCCTAAGCCATCGTTGTCCTGCAAAGAAATCAAGATAGACTATCCGCAGAATACATTCAATAAAAAGAGACACGACATTGAGAAGAAAAATATGTCTTTTATTCATGAACCAAAATGGATACAAAGTACAATTCGTGAAAGAACAAAATATATAGTCTTATTCAGAAGTATGTACAAAGGAAGCGTAAAATATATATATATATATATATATATATATATATATATATATATATATATATATATACAAGTCTTCAGGTCGACGAGCATGGGGGCGGTTGCAGGCCATGGCACTCAGTTGTTTCCTCAAGATAAACCACACTAAATTGTGAATAGATTTCTCTGTGAAGAGAAAAAGAAGACTATGGCCTCAGGTTATAAAGAAGAGCATTAAATGCTGTACATGGGAGATTCTGCATGATGGGACTATTTCCAAGGCCCATAAAAGGGAAGGTATTGGAAATCACGGAGATGGAACTATTCCCAAGGCTCCTTTTCTGCATCTAATGCTGTGCACAGAAAATATGGCATGAAAAATTAAACAATCCCATCAATAGAGCACCACGCACAAGACACGTGATCACACACTTTGGCATATACCGAGAATTAAAATCGTGTCACGCGTGAATAACACGTGAGTGGATGCCGATGTGAGGTCAAAATCCCCAACAGTGTCTCACATGCAAAACATGTGAGCAACAACAACAATATGACAAAATTTCATAAAGGAGGCATGCAAACACAAAAGGGGAAGGAAAGACTTAGCATTCATATTTTGAAAATTCATACAAAAAGTAAGAGAAAACAATTACAATGGCAGGACCTCAGATCCAAAGCATGGACCGAGGAACTCAAAAGTGACTTTGTCCAGAATCTTCCAGGCATTTCGAACCATTGTAGTATGCGTTCTTTCGCGATCACAAGCGTTGGGATCCTCACAGATGTCCTCCACCCTCCGATAGACAGCAAGTATGGCCGACTGTTGAAAAGCCTGATGCAGGAGATCAATAAGATGGTCTCGCCTTCTCTTCGAGATTAGGCTCATCAGATACACCGAATGCACTTTATCCTCGGCGACATCCAATGCCCTAAGCGGTACGCCGGTACAGAATAGAGGGAGCGCCTCCCAAATCGCCCTCACGATGAGTTTCAAAAGAGAAGAGCGACGAGGGAGTAGTCGACCGTTGTACTCGTCAAAGCGGCTCATGATCTCAGCACACTGAGCGTTGGTGAGCTCCTGGTTCTGGCTGTGGCCCAGTGCACGAATATCTCCGTAAGAAATGATTTCATCAAGATCATACGAATGGGCATCCATAGTATCTGAAATAAAGATCATGAGAATTTAATGAATAATCCAATAAAGAAGAATACTTGTCTAGATGAACAATGGATTTCAAGCAACTCTGTACATTCCCTAGGGAGAAAGCAGCAATGCAAACCTCTTCTTCTTGGTTACAGAAAGACAACTCAGGGCAGAAAGACCCCAAGAAGCCCCCTGAAGATCAGAGAAACCCTAAAGGGTCTATTGATGAAAGATTGAATAGTTTTCTCTTTATTTTAAAGAACTTAAAAATGGGTTCTTGTTAAGAGGGAAAACCCTTGGTATGGATTTAAAATCCCGTGGTGATTTCTGTGAAAGTTCTTCGTTCGTTCAAGATCATTACCTGAAGAAAAGGAAATCATTCAACAGAGTTAAACTCTGGAAAATTTTCAAGGCAGAGAACTAAGCTCTGGGAACGAGAATTAAATTCTCAAAAGGGAAAAAGTTAGCAAAGGAGGAAGATGAAAGAGTGGAGGCGCCTCTGAAGAGACCCCTGCATTTATACGATGTGATGGAAACGCTTCATCTCCCCTATTCCCTAGATGGATCCAACGGTCACAAAAGTGACAGCATTGCACTCACGTGTAGACACGTGAGAGCAACGCTGTGGGGGAATTTGTTTCCTGATTAAAAATCAGGAATTACCTCAATGAGGTATCACGTGTTCACACGTGACAATTGGTCACGTGATGACACGTGATGGTTAAAATCCCATCAAACAGCAACATAAAAAAGCGGCTGAAAGATGACTCAATTGAGGGTCACGTGCTCACACGTGATCAAGGGTCACGTGCTCATACGTGACTAAGGGTCACATGCCAACACATGACAGGCTTTAAAAGCCTTGCAACTTAATAGAATTTAATTTTAAAAATCGGGAATTACCTCAATGAGGTATCACGTGCTCATACGTGACCAACGGTCATGTGTTGACACGTGACAATTAAAACAGAAATAAAATAACAAACGTCTAAAGGAAATACCTCAATAAGGTGTCACGTGCTCACACGTGACCAATGGTCACGTGTTGACACGTGATGGTTAAAACTAAAGCGTAAGTAAACGCTGAGAAAAGGACTCAATTGGGGGTCACGTGCTCACACGTGACCAAGGGTCACGTGTCAGCACGTGACTGGCTTCCAAAGCCTTACAGTTTAATAAAATTAAATTCTAAAAGCTTCTAAATCTTTCCAAATGGAAAAGGATTTTGGGGACCGTTGGATTAAAGATCCAAGGGTGATTAAAAATCACCAATTTATGGAAAAAAATCTTAGATAAAGAAAGATTTCCCCTAAATCTCACCAGAAATAACAAACAGAATATTTTTGGATTGAAAATCCAACGGTGAATAAAATTCACTTAATGATCTAAAGGCTCATATTAATTATGAAAACAAACAAAATCTTTCAATGAAATATTTGCTAAACAAATTGATTCTTTTCCTTCTCCTATAAATAGGAGCCAAGAGAAGAGAAGAGTAAGGAGAGAGTTTGGAGAGAGAGCTTTGGAATCTTGAAATTTCAGAGAGAAAAGAAAGGAGAATTTAATTCTCAACAAAGAAAAATCCTAGGTGAGAAAAGAAAGGGGATAAAAACTCCAAACAGAGAATTTAATTCTCAAATCTAAGAGTTTAACTCTTCCGCACAAAAGAACTTAGTTCTTTCTCTGGTTGAAGATCTGCACAGAGCACATCTACCCATAAGTTGAGAATTTAATTCTCATCGGGTTGAGATCCTGCCATGCAGATCCAAAACTTAGAGGGGGATTTGAGTTTAGAGAATTTAATTCTCCCAAAATAAAACTAGGGTTTAACCCTATATGAGAATTTAATTCTTCTAGAATTACAGGAATTTAATTCTTTCAAGATGGACAGGACTAGGGTTTAACCCTAATTGAGAATTTAATTCTCTCAAATTCACAGGAATTTAATTCCTTTTAAAAAATGAAATTAGGGTTTCACCCTACGCAAGAATTTAATTCTTTCATAATAGGAATTTAATTCCTCCAAATCATGATCAGGGTTTAACCCTACAGATAATTTAATTCTCAAAATAAAATAAAGAGACTAAAGAGATCTCTGTGCATGAAGAGGACTAAGGTCACGCGTCCCCTGAAAAGATCCCCAAAAATGAGAAGGAAAAAGTTCTGAGGCAATGCCTCACGTGCTCCCACGTGACCTCCAAAACACAGAAAGAGAAAGCAAAGGAAATCTAAGCTTTGGGCGCTCTCACGTGTTATCACGTGACCCCTCAGCAAATGCTTTAACAATTGGCGCACAGATCTCCATCACGTGCCAACACGTGATCCTCGAAAATAAAAAAAAAGTGTTTAACACTTAATCGCAGAACGAAGTAAAGGGATCTGGTCCCACCTCTGGGCGTCCTCACGTGTCCCCACGTGACCCCTTTTTCTTTAGGTGTTTAACACTAATTCGAGAACTTTATTTTTAGTGTTTAACACTAACTTGAGAACCCCACTTCCAGTGTTTAACACTGATTATCTGTTAGTGATTAATATTAATTTGATGGATATATTTCCAGTGTTTAACACTGTTTTCTCTAGTGTTTAACACTATTTTTTTAACCAAATTGGTTAATCTTTCAGAGGCAAAGCCTCCCATTCAAAATTAAGTAAAAGTCAGAGCTATGATGTTCATTGCTCAATCAAAGAAAGATAAAAATGTTACCAAAGCCCTTAAACTCTCATTTAGCATTGCTAAATAATGCGGGTTTGAACCCAGACAAATTTCCAATGGTCCAATAAAGGGCCAACACTTCAGATCTAATTGGACTTAGTCCAAATTGGCCATAAGTCCTCAATTCAGATTTAACTGAGCCAATATGCTCATAATCTAATTATTTGATCTTAGCTCTAAATTGGACTACAGATCCCCAATCCACCTTAGTTCAAGGGTACATCTCTTCACTCCTTTGATATTTGTCGTTGTAATCCTTCAACATCTTCAGAGAGGTGATGGGTCCCGATAACCACACACTTCACAGACTATAACGTCTCTAAACTGGACCGTGGGGTCCTTAAACCCATGGACTATGATATCCTTAACCTCGACCGTGATGTCTTAAAACTAACATTGGACTGTGGGGTCCTTAAACTCATGGACTATGAAGTCCTTAACCTTGACCGTGATGTCTTTAAACTAACATTGGACTGTGGGGTCCTTAAACCCATGGACTATGATGTCCTTAACCTCGACCGTGATGTCTTAAAACTAACATCGGACTGTGGGGTCCTTAAGCCCATGGACTATGATGTCCTTAACCTCGACCGTGATGTTTTAAAACTAACAACGGACTGTGGAGTCCTTAAATCCATGGACTATGATGTCCTTAACCTCGATCGCGATGTCTTAAAACTAACATTAGACTGTAATGTCCTTAAATTAATTATCGACCACAATGTCATTAAACTAAACAATAGAACCCAATCGCTCTCTTTTCGGATCTAAACGGTCCCGTTAAGTTGATCTTAGTCTAAAATTAGACTAACGTATCCTTAACTAACGTTTAAGTTGATCTTAGTCTCAAATGAGGCTAACGTATCCTTAAACCCAACCCCCCAAACCCAAATCTAAGAAAGATACGGATTTGGACTAGTCCACGCCCTACGGGCGACAACATAAATTAGTCTCCGTATACAATCCACGGGCAACCAAACACAAAACAAACACCCACGACACGAAGTGACCATCTGGAGAAGGAGAAAGTTGTTACCGCGATGCGGTAGCGTAATTAACTGCAGGGGCTTGCACCTGCAGGGAAGAGCGTCCCCACAATCAAAAACCCCTCAAACGAGGGGGATCTGACGAAGTCTGCTACATCGCCCGCATCCGTCTAAACCTTCGATACATGGTGCCATAAATTAACTTGGCATCTTTGGAGAGGTGGATGGATAGCACCAATTAGCATCTGCCCTGAATTTCAGGCCAGACGGATCTACGCGGTCGCGTCTCCATGATTCGGAGGGGAAAAATCAGTTCATGAGATGAACTAGGTTCCTACCATTGTGTGACAATGGAAGTGTGGCTTTGGCCCAGGAACCCTGTGTAGGGTTCCTAGGCACACTAATGAGGTCTCACAAGGCATCGACCATGCCAAATTCAAAAATTACAAGTGCCTATAAACCCTAATGCGATCGTTGACTAGAATTTAGGCGAAACTACGAGCTAGTTAACAACTTAACTAGAAGTAAACGAAAATACAACCTTTGTAGATCCGGTCCTCCACCTCCATAGCTCCATGACGGTGTACCCTCGCTGTGATCATCGAATCCCAGGCTCTAGCGTCGGCTTCATCGGAGAAATGGGCGGGCTAGGTCGTCGACTTCGATGCCGAAGATGATCTACGTCGAGGCAACACAAGATCAAGCTCCAACTTCACCAAGCCATGAAACTTGTGAAGAAAACACCCTATACTACTTGGCAAGTGGTAGAGGATGAAGAAATAGGAAGTGGGTTCACTTTGGAATTGGATTTCTCACTCATTTTCACAAGTTGCCATTGATGAAGGGAAGGTTTTCTTCTTGTTGAAGATGATGAAGAAGAAAGAATATAATTAGTTCTCTTTAAAATAGAAAATAATAGCAATACTTATCATATGGCAACCATGATTAGGTGTAAAGAATGGACTATGGTTAGTGGGAATGGTTAGGGTTAAGTATGAGACAAATATGGTCACTTAGTCAAAGCTTCATGAAGCTTCAACTAGCAAACAAAGAAAGCCACCATTCATTTATTTTGCAAAATAAATAAACAAAATAAATAAATGAATAAGAAAATGAAAACCCTAACCATTACACAACCATGGTTTAATCTTTACACAAACTCAAGTTAGCTTGTATCATCAAACATGATACAAACAAGTGCACACAAAAATATATCACATATATATAATGTGCACATCAAGTGAGAAAATCCTTTTAAAGTGAACCAATACTAGTTAATGTAAAGTAATATATCAAATATATAATTATACATTAAATCATTAAATCAACACTTGATTCAATGATCCGGTCATGTCGCATATAACCGACTAGTATCCAATGTATCGACTTATCGAATCAATCCTCGATTCGATAACTGGGTTATATCGCATACAACCATTCGATACATTCATCGCGAGAATAGAATACGGTATCACATACACGCATTATTCTCGGTCCCGCACATATCTCATATGCGCTCCTATTTCGTTTCGCTTGAGCCAGGAAACCTCTGTGTAGGACTCTAAAGACTCGTCAATACGCCGGCAGCAGGTGATGATCATATCAAACACCCACAAGCCGCAAGCGGTCTGCTAAACGTAACGGCCACCCGGGTATTGAGCGATCAGAAGATCGACGAGCAAGCCCGCTCACACTCCTGTGAATCCAACCAGTAACACTTACCGTACAGTCCGGTCTGTTCGTCTGATATGTCGCATATCTCGCCTAGGGGTGGTAAACGTCAGACCCCAATAGCTCGATAAGTCGTGTCGATATGAGGTCTATAACAGTTCGAGAAAACTAGTTTATTCAAATACCGTTCTGATTGCGGTTAACTACAAACAAACACTCTTTCGTAACAATCAAATACCCCCAAACTTATCTTTGATCGTCCCGAGCAAACTAGTTTATTCAAGAGGAGAAAAAGAAATAAGAAAACTAAGCACACTTTCGTAGGCAGACACGATTGCACTGAGCACGTGCAACAAGCCGTTAAATCTCTAGGTGTCCCTAGTAGGAGGAGTGTTGTCTCCTGAGGGTTTTCAGCGGATTACACCCACAAAATCCAATAACAAAAGAAAGATGGTGAAATTTACATATAAAGACAAGAACCATAAAAGAAATACTTTGAAAAGAAGAGTTTCCAACTATACTAGCTTTTCAGTTGTCATGAGCCCTATCTTAATAGTCATGAAAAAATGTTAGAAATCACATCATCTCTCAATAAAACATCGTCATTATTCTTCATTCCTACCTTTCATCCAAACATTGATCATATAACCCCACGTGTGTGTAAATAACATCCCTACACTCGGAGAATTCAATTCAAGCTATCATACTCTTGTCCATCTACCTCAGTACTTTATGAATACTTAGGTTTGCTCACACCTTTTCATGCGACCGCTAATACTTCTTGAGGTACTAACCGACCGATTACTCAAGTGCTTGCTGATTTGGTGATAGTATTTTCCTTGTCTTGCACCACCTAAGGCTTAGCAGTGACTCCCAGACCAGTTGGCCTTAGGGCACTAGGTGAAGAGGCACCCTCGCTATATTTTTTTATTGCTGCCTTGGCGATACAAAACCAGTGTTCATTTTTTTTCTTTTCACCATTTTTATACTTCCTTCATACTTTGGCTTTTAGACAAGAGCATTTCAAGGTATCCTCTACTATCCCGAGTTTCAAGACGTGTGTATGTGCATATAGTAGGGTATCAACATTCAAATGTTCGGCTTCCAGAATAGAAACTATTTTTCAGACTTATTTTTATTCTCAGATTAGTGACTTCCTTCATCTTACTAACCCTTGGGACAACAGCTCATAACTACTTATTACCAGTTCGTGTAAGAAAACTTCTAATTTTCTTGGTTTTCTTAAACTATTCCTATCTTTTGGATGTAATTTTTCACTTTCTACTCTTTTGTTATAAAAGAATTTTTTTTTTAATTTTTTAAAATGTTGTGCTTATGCAAAATATGATGCAAATTGATGTGTAAATAAGCACAAACCTCCCCCAAACCTGTTTACAGCAGTGTCCTCACTGATGTCATCCGTTAAGCTCAAAAACCTGTAGACTTGGGAGGAAATTATTAATGGGGGCAAGAATATATGAAAGTGAAAATGCTCCCCCAAACTTATTTTTGGCTCACAAATTTGAGGACAAAAGTTATGATCAAGAGCCAAAAATATACCCCCCCCTCAAACATGAGTTAGACAATATGAAGCATTTTAAGAGGGGGTGAGTCATTTGGTCAAAGTAAGGCTTTACAAAGACCAAAAGTTAACACCAACCATTCAAAGATTTTATCAGTATATCGTATAGGTTGGTGGAAGAATGTGTTGTATCGACTCAAGAAAAAGTGGGGAAGGCATAAGAGGTGGTCTGGAAAGGGTTTGAAATTAGAGAAAAGAAAGAATGAGGATGAATGTGAATGATTAGAAAGAAGGAATGGTGGCGGTTCAACCTCTAGAGGTAGAGATTGATCAATCACAAAATCCGTATTGTTTAAAAATTCAAGTTCGTCAGCAAAAAGTTCTTCAAAACTTTTATCAATAGTGTGATTGAACATTTTGCTGTCAAAGAGTTTTATGCCAGAATTTATTCTACTTGATTCATAAAAAATCACTGAGGTAGAGGACTCAAAAAACTCATCTACCTCTTTTTCAAAAATATCCAAATCAAGTTGAATTTCTGGTATTATTGAACTTGAATTAACAGATTGTGATTTATCAAAACTCACTGAAACTATAGGAACAGAAGAAGAACCGGAGAAAGTAGAAGGTGAAATGGGTAAACAAATTGGTATGTCGAGTGTTGCTGAACCAGATGTGGAAGATGGAGGTTGTACTTCGGTCTGATCTTCGGGTATACCATTATCATCAACTTCAAGACATATTTGGGATTCGAGAAGAATTAAAGGCTCAAGATGATGACCATAAGGAAGTGAAAGGATTTGATGAATTGGTGGGCCAAAATCATCCAAAATTTCGGGTTCATCAATCAAAATATCCCCAACGTCAATCACCTCATTCAAGTGAAGGTTAAAATTCTCAAACTCCTCATCAAAAGTATGGTTTTCAATCAGTTTTGGTTCAAGAGTGGAGGTGTAGAGATCACAAGGGTTGGGTATGGTTTCACTTGAAAGGGACCCTTCACAGTTGGGTAAATCAAACACTACAAAGTCACACAACTTATCAGTCATTCTATTTGGTGTACTTGATGAATCTATGAAACTGGAGTTGTGGATTTCAGTTTGGAGGTACAGTTCTGTCTTACTACCCAAATCCTTCATAATTTGGTTCGACATTTCCATAAATTTTTCTAATGTCTGCTCCTGACTAGTCTTGGGCTGATAAGGGGTTTCAGTATAAGATTGAAATTCCTGTGGATAATTAAAACTTCCAAATGACTGATTAGAAGAACTGTCTAGAGTAGATGGAAAAGTCGGATTGGATTGATAGGAATAGAATGGTTGCGGAACTTGGGTAGGAGTAGGATCAATATTATGATAAGAAGAATATTGATATGGGTTGGTTGGTTGGCTATTTTCAACAGACATCTTATATGCCACAAACCGCATATCAAACTCTTCTCCGGACAGTTGATATTGGTCCGGGTTGAAACTTTGGCCTCTAGACCTAGCTATGTGCTCAGCAATGGACATTCGTCTAGGGGCTTCCTCACTCTGGGTATGAACTGAAACAGGTGTAGGATTAGGATATGGTTGATAAGACCTAGACTGAGGTGGCCAACTGTTTCTTCCTGCTTGTTCTATATGATCTCTTAAGGACATGGAAGAGCCGGACGGTATACCGAAGGGATTTCGAAAACAAGAGATATCTGGTTGTGGATAGCAAAGCTCGGCAAGTGTTCTTCTGTTTAGGTCACCCATTATAAGAAGAGAAGAAGGGGGAAGGGGTAAAAAGGAGAGAAAGTAATTGGTTTGTTTTGAAAAATGACGGATTTAGACAAATCACAAAAAAATGCACAACCCTAGAACTATGGTTACCTAGGTCCAGTCTCTAGACCGCTCCTAACTAAGGCTAGAAATAGGACCTCAAACCGCCTCTTCACGGACAAGTACGGCCAGGTAAGTGGGAAGGAACCACCACTACAGTGGGCCTAATTAAAAACCACTAGCCTAGACACCGCAATGTCAGTTAGGATAAACGGCCGATGCCTATACTAGTCTTTTTCCTATTGAGCTCGACAGTCCTTAGAGTCTGGTCTAGATATTTTTTAAATTAATGAAGGGTTGTTCTATATGCTAGGTTTGTGAATTGTGGGGCTTAGGAAGGGTGATGAAATTGTTGGAGATAGTGCCCTCATAGTCAATTATTGGATCGCAGGTACGTGATTGCAATGATTGCGGATGACCTATCCCGGTAGGACAGTCTTACTCGAAATGATAGTATGCTATCTGGTTTGCCTTTATCAGTTGTGTACATGTTCAGGTGACTGATTGCATGTTACACTTTGATAGAGCCCTTAGGATCTTGCTTTACTACCAACTGTATGAGGGCGATCATATACGTGAGAGTTGGGTAGTTTAGATGCATATCCTTAATTGTGGTCCCTAGTCGTGGGAGTTTCGAGACAGGGCATCGATACTCCGGAGTAGACTAGTGTGTACAGTCGAGACCCCGACAAGGGGCGGTGGCCGGTCTCACAAGCCACTGGTGTCAGTTGGATCACCTAAGATGTATACAGGTGCTCATTGGGTTATGAGTACACCGGACAGGACTCACCGGGAATCTGCTAGTTAGTATTATATCTACCGTCAGATAGCAGTTCCCTGGTGACATGTGTACAGGTTAGTTCATCGACCTGAGGTCGTCATTTGTCTCGTGTGAGTTCCCACTGTGCTTTGATTTCTACCCTACCACGGCTCAAAGGAGTCGTGCAAACAGGTAGCTTTTGGGTACAGTCCCGAGCCATATGGAGGCACGTGAGCGGATCGGCAGGGGATTCGTCTCTCCCGGTATTGGGGGCGAGGTCGTGCAGTGTCTAGGAGAGCCATTACACAAAGTCCATGGCCATGGCAGGAGATTTACTGGTAGGTACTCCAGTAGTATCTCAGGGTGTTATTGGGCTTCACTCCGACACGACTTATACTGCTTCTGGGGGTCTGACGTTACTAGCCCCCTAGGCGGATATGCGATACTCATTGACGAACGGACCGGACTGTATATACATTGTCACTGTTAGGCTCAGTAGGGTTTTCGGAGGAGTTCGCTCATCGGTCTCCCTTGAGTTCGCTCCTCGGCCACCCTTGAGGTCAGTCCGTGGGCAGCCGTTATGCATTGCTAGTGCCGCTGACGGTTTGTGGTTAAACCCACTGCCAGGGTGCTGACGAGTCATTAGAGTCCCCCACAGGCAGTTTCCCAAGTTCGGGCGAAACGTTGTAGAGGCCGTATGGTTTTATGGCAGGGTTCGGAAAATGCACGTGCGTTTACGCACGTGTCGATTTTCGGACAGATGATACTGGTCGGCTTTGGTTTAAGCCGGATCCGAGTATTATATTGAGTAGGTATAATATCTTTGTCTCAGTTGCATTTGTATTCGGTCGTAATACAAATGCGGGTATATTTATACAGTTTCGGGGTTATCCTGAAAGTCGTTTCAGGATCACTTTTGGAAGTTGCCAGTTTCCAGTTTTCTATCAGCCGTCTTTTAACATTCTGTTAAAGACGGATTTATCTTTTCTTCAGATGAGGTGAGTCAGTGTTCTAGAATATTCTAGATGAGGTGACTAGGCTATTTGGTGTAGTGTTCTTATTGGATACATTAAAGAGATGATGACTAGGTTTATATGTGTCATTGTTTTCATTAATGTGTTTTGGATTGCTTAAGATATTTAAGTGAGAAGCTTTTGGTTTATGGTCACCTCCCTCCTCCTACACTCACCTTCCTCCTTCTTTATAAGTGGCCACCCCTCTCTCTCCTCTCTCTCTCTCTCACTTGATGTTTTATTTTAGAGAGAAAAGATTATGATAGGTTTTATCGGTGTATGGAATTTCACAGTCCATTTCATTCCATCACCCGATTCCTTCGGCAACTTCATTAACCGATCGTCCACGGATTTGGACGAAGTGAGACAAAGTCATCTACTCATTCTCTACATCAATCTTGGTCGTCTCTTTTAGCAAACTTGACGATCGAGTTGCCTCGAGTCAGAGGCGGGAGCCCGTTTAAAGAACCGATCATGTGGTGCCACCTCGACGAGGAGATCGGAGATCGACGAGATCGGAGCAGCCGCAACGGAGCGTGGGATGATGGTTGAAGAACGAAGGACTCGGATCGTTCGGTATAACCATTCTACACTCTTTACAGTTTGTTAGTTTAGCAATAATGGCAGATCCGGGTTAAAGTATACGATAGCGCCAGTTAAAAAGGTTTTTGTTCCGCATTTGGCGTCTGTAGACTGCCGGGGCGCTAGCGTAGACTTACAGTGGTATCAGAGCCTCACCATTTTGCTATACTAACTTGTGCTAACGCGTTTAAAACATCGATCCGACCGAAAATCGAAAACTGCAAAAATCGCATTTTTCTTCACTTGACAGTTCTGTTAATTTTAAATGGTGTCAAAATTGATTTCTGTACATCTTAAAAATCACAGCAGGCGATTCTAAGAACCACGAAGAAATTTGGGGTCATGATCACTCCATGGAGGCGCGGAAGCGCGGCCAAACCCATGGTTTGGCCGCCCTTCCGCGGCCACGTGGGGAGCACGTGCCTCCAAAATTTTTCAGTGGGTTCTGTGAAGGATTTTGGGGTTTTTGGTCAATACAGTTTTGGCCCAGGCTTTGTTACTGTTCACCAGTAAGCTGTGGGGCCCATTTTTTGAAATTTGGTCTTTGGTCGATCGTAATTTAAACACGTTAGTTTACAGTGCTTACATTATATCTCCGACCGGGAATGTCATTTGATCGGTAAACCGCGTTTGATTGCTATAGTTCTTTTAGACGGGTTTGCGAACGTGACATTCGCGTTGATGTTCTGTGTTGTGCTGTAATGTTGCGGATTTGTCGTGGTGGATAGCAGTGTGCAATGATAGTACAGTTTGAGTTTATTTGTACACTTGATATTGCGGGGCGAGCGTCCAACTTGTGGACTGCCGTCACTGCCTGTTGTATAATATTCTTTTTGGGGCACGACCAGGTTGCGGTCGATGTACCTATTGTACTATTTTTCATTACTGTACTAGGTTTTACCCCGAGACGGAGTGCACGGATAGCCGGGTTCGGGAAAGCAACGGGTCCGCATCTCATGGCTTTGAGAGGCAGAGGGGCCCCACTTCAGAAATTGGCAGACTATTCGCCGCACTCGTAGGGGGTACAGGTTGACCCAAGGAGGGGTGCTCAATTTACCGGATTCCGTGAAGTGCCGGGTGTTCCATTCACTATGCTGTGGGGGACTGCCTCGCTTCAGGTTTTGGCGGGTAACTTGCCGCACCCGTAGGGGTCTAGGTTTCATTGCACAGGCTATCCACACGACAGGGGAACGTCGAGTTTCAGCAGCGGCTCTGTGAAACTCGGGGATCCCAGTATATCTGTATTGTTCTGTGATGCTTATTACTTTTCTGTAATATTGCATATTATCACGCCTGGAGCGATTATGTATATTGGTTTATATACTATTAGATGTTGTATATGTTTTGCACCCGCGCTAGTCCAGTCCCCGCTCTGTCGTTAGTTAAGTAACCTAACGAGTGATGACGGGACCCAGTGACGAATGCGGATGGCATATACGTACATTTTATTTTCGTTCTTTTCTGGTGTGATTATTGATGGGACTGCGTTGATTCTGATCAATGCAAAGTAAAACAAACCTGTTTGAGTTGTTGGAACAATTTTAAAAAGTGTTGTTACAAAGACATTTCCTTTTGTTATGCATAGCGGTATTCGGTGTGAATATCCAGCACCTCATTCGACGAGGCAAGGGCTGATATCCCTTCACCGGGAAAGACCCCTTGGACAGAAGTTTGCGTCAGGGTAATAACTTTACTATAGTCGATTACAAGTTGCTTTGCGTAGCGGTATTCAGTGGAATATCCTGCACCTCATTCCACGAGGAAAGAGCCGAGATCCCTTTACCGGGAGTGACCTCTTTAGCAAAAGGTTTTCGCCACTATATTTTAAAAAGCTATCAGGTTCCTTCAGCGATATCAAGTTCACTACGCTAAAGGTTTTTCGCCAAAAACCAGCCGTAGCCCTCCGTCACTTCTTTTGGGTATTCAGTAGTATTCAAGCTATGTATTTTGACCTAACGCCAAGGCATAGTGTTTGGTAGCTGCTGGGTATTCAATTGTTGCATAGATAGATGAGTTAGTTTGGGACAGCCGTTCTGCCATTTTGACCTAACGCCAAGGGCATGTGCGGGTGGGTTCAAATTAACAAGATAGTGATGGGTAGAACTTGGCATGTGACTTATGACATTTTGACCTAACGCCAAGGTTATAAGAGCATGGGGCAAAAACTATATCGGGAGTTTCTAAAGAAACTGAAACTTGCCAAGTATGCGCATACCTTCTGGAGTATGAGTAACGTGGATGCATTCCATCACGTTATCATGCGATGAGAGTTGGATCCCGATTCCCACTGATGAGTTGGTTTACTCTTCGGGTGATCCCGATTGATTCTTCTTTAGGTTTGGAGGAGAATTTGACAGGACAGTGGGAGGTTTCCGGATTAGATAAAGTGATGACCATTCTGATCTAGGATAGAGTGCACGCAGAGTGTTTCTTTTCTCTCTCTCTCTTTGGCAGCGACCTTTGACCGACCCTAGACTATGACTCAGTGACCAGGTTGACCGAACCTTCTTAAAATACTGGCTTTTGGATTGTCTGAGTTGCATAAGTCATTGCTACTCCTTCTTTTACCCTTTGCATTTCTCAGAACACCCGTATTACTACGGATATCCACTTCCATTGGATAGATCCATCGTATGGTTATATACGAACTCGAAGGGACTTCTTCGGGGATGGATTCAGGTTCAGGAGAAATAGAATTGGTTTATTCAGTCGTCTTTTATTATCACCTTCTCTCAGGTTGCGAGAGCTCCTTGGTTTAGGAGAGTACACCTATTACGCTTATTGGATAGTCTTATTCCAAACCATAGGCTGGTGCCGAAAGGTAGGGAATGAAGAAAACCAATTAGCCTAAGTAGGGTCTGCAGAAGGTAATATGTAAGGACAAAATAAAGGGATTAGAAAGAGGGCAAAGTAAATTGCGACTGATATCATTCACGACCAAAACCGCGTACTTCATCGCCGCTCCTATTTCACCTTTAAAAGAATAAGGTATTATTCAGTTGTCTTTTATCATCACCTTCTCTCAGATGCGAGTACTCCTTGGTTTAGGAGGGTACACCTATTATGCTTACTGGATAGTCTTCTTCCAAACCATAGGCTGGTGCCGAACGGTAGGGAAGGAAGAAAACCAGTTAGCCTAACGATGGTGTACAGAAGGTAACGACTAAAGACAAATAAAGGGATTTGGAGAGACGGCAATAAAATATACGGTTGAAGTCATGAATTGGATTATGGAAGAGGCATTGCTATGAATACCAGGATACCCCTACGAAACATTTTCATGTTTCAATGCATTGTTAAAGGAAAAACTGTTTTCCCGATTAGACACTTACTCCAAGGGTATGTATTTACCAGGTTTCATTCTCATATCTGTATGGTTTTACAGATGATGAGTGGGAGTAAGATATTGGGAATTAGGTGATCATCCTCATTATATCGGAATTCGTTGTAATTAGTGATATTTGAGGAAATCGCCAGGGTACAGTTTTCCACCTACAACGCACAGATTTTGAGTTGTTTAACTCAGCGGACTTATACAGAGTATTGTATGTTGTCCAGTGTCCATCAGGACAAAGGGGTAGGTCCTTGTACTATGTTCTGTTTACTTATAACTTCTCTAGTATTTAGACGAGTGTTTCGTAGAAATACAAGGTCTAAGTTTTGAGAAGTTGTGGGTATAAGAATAAAGTAGAGAACCAGGTATCACAAGTATCGGGATTCTTCAAAGAGATCGAAGATGTAGATTCTTGTGATTGGTATTCAGATGATAGTGATGGTTTTGAGAAACGTGTTTCTCTTTCAGGTTACTCATAATTGGATGGATTCCTAAGTTGAGTAATGCTGATTAGCCTCTTTCCATTAAGTAGATATGCACTGGAGACAGCTGCATGATTCGAATATGGTTCCAATTAAATTAGTGCCAAAGTTTCTATATTAGATATAGAATAGTTCGTACCTTAAAAGATATTGAGGTACGTGGAGTTGTCAAGCTTATGATTAAAACCAGACACTGGATAACTCAGGGCACGTTTCTGTAATGGCTGTTTGTGGGTTGACCCTGGCTATGACGAGGGTTGATATTCTACCATTAGAAAGATCAATAGTGATATTGTTCTTGACTCGCCACAGTTTTAGTAAAACAGATCTTTTTCAGAAAACAGTAGTGGGAGTATGGTAGAACTGGAAGTGATTCCAGAACCGCGAACGATTACGGAAAATTTAATAGGACCTATACATTCAATCAGGTTTGACATTCCAATAGCCACTCCGCAGGTATGGTAGGTAGCCTCAGAGACGGTGACAGGGAGGTTCTTATCTACCCAGACTTGACACTACTGTTGTTCCAGGATATGAGACCCGGTAGGAGGGTTGTCGTAGTCAGTGGGAGCAGCGGAAGCATGGTGGGCAAGTAGCTTATGTCTATTTATAGACTAGAGCAGTTATAACGGAGATAGATCATCTAATTTTGATGTGACAGTCATGGGTTTGACTTCAATCAGAATAGGGGATGGATCAGTTAAGAAGGTAGTAGGGTGTGATGTCATGGTATCTGGATGACATACACAGAGTGGGAAGTAAAATTCCTATACTACGATCGGTTGTACTATGGTCGTCACACAGTTGTTTCTTCAGACAGGACATGGATATAATATTAGACATTCTGGTTTCTGGATCTATGGTTTTAGATCTAGATTTGGGTGGTTTCCCAATGTGAGTACTTTGACAGATATTCTAATGGTTTTTGGAATAGTTGACTCCTAGCATGGTCGTGTACCTGCAGGTGATGGAGTCACCCTCTCTAAAGGTGTCGTATAGACTAAAGGGGAGAGGGATGTGCATGATTGGCAGATCACTTGCTTAGGCAATTGAGTCAATCATGAGATGTCAAGTACCACACCAAATTTTAGTTTTGCACTAGATGCAATAAGTTTGTATTAATCCAATCCTGGAGAAACATAAGGAAGCAGTTTTAGAACATTGGTACATGTTCTACGGATTTGATAACGGCAGCCTCTTTCGGGAGACGGTTATCATTCCAGGCTTCAAAGGTGACATGGATGACAGAGTGATTGTCTGAGTTTTAGTTTTCCCTCTGACGAGGGACAGTATTATGGACAGGTGGTCCGAGAGGATACTGTGGGGAGCAAGGTGCCCGATACTGATTAGGTTCAGTGATCGATACAGTCTAAGAAGTTTGGATATGGAGTTCATTTATGAACTAAGGTCCCATCGGATATCCAGACATATTCTAAGACAGGTACTACTCAATTCGGGAGATGGCTTTCTCCGCGAACTTGAGATTTAGAGAGATATTGAAAGATACTTCTAGGCGGATCCACTCACTAAGGTTATTTCTCGAACACAATAGTTTTACAAACGGGCTTTGTGAAACTGATTAGTAGAGGAGTTGGATGTTCGGTTTCACACGGGCTGTGAGTAGTCGACATCGCAATATTAGCCTTGAGTGCAAGTGGGAGATTGTTGGAGATAGTGCCCTCATAGTCAATTATTGGATCGCAGGTACGTGATTGCAATGATTGCGGATGACCTATCCCGGTAGGACAGTCTTACTCGAAATGATAGTATGCTATCTGGTTTGCCTTTATTAGTTGTGTACATGTTCAGGTGACTGATTGCATGTTACACTTTGATAGAGCCCTTAGGATCTTGCTTTACTACCAACTGTATGAGGGCGATCATATACGTGAGAGTTGGGTAGTTTAGATGCATATCCTTAATTGTGGTCCCTAGTCGTGGGAGTTTCGAGACAGGGCATCGATACTCCGGAGTAGACTAGTGTGTACAGTCGAGACCCCGACAAGGGGCGGTGGCCGGTCTCACAAGCCACTGGTGTCAGTTGGATCACCTAAGATGTATACAGGTGCTCATTAGGTTATGAGTACACCGGACAGGACTCACCGGGAATCTGCTAGTTAGTATTATATCTACCGTCAGATAGCAGTTCCCTGGTGACATGTGTACAGGTTAGTTCATCGACCTGAGGTCGTCATTTGTCTCGTGTGAGTTCCCACTGTGCTTTGATTTCTACCCTACCACGGCTCAAAGGAGTCGTGCAAACAGGTAGCTTTTGGGTACAGTCCCGAGCCATATGGAGGCACGTGAGCGGATCGGCAGGGGATTCGTCTCTCCCGGTATTGGGGGCGAGGTCGTGCAGTGTCTAGGAGAGCCATTACACAAAGTCCATGGCCATGGCAGGAGATTTACTGGTAGGTACTCCAGTAGTATCTCAGGGTGTTATTGGGCTTCACTCCGACACGACTTATACTGCTTCTGGGGGTCTGACGTTACTAGCCCCCTAGGCGGATATGCGATACTCATTGACGAACGGACCGGACTGTATATACATTGTCACTGTTAGGCTCAGTAGGGTTTTCGGAGGAGTTCGCTCATCGGTCTCCCTTGAGTTCGCTCCTCGGCCACCCTTGAGGTCAGTCCGTGGGCAGCCGTTATGCATTGCTAGTGCCGCTGACGGTTTGTGGTTAAACCCACTGCCAGGGTGCTGACGAGTCATTAGAGTCCCCCACAGGCAGTTTCCCAAGTTCGGGCGAAACGTTGTAGAGGCCGTATGGTTTTATGGCAGGGTTCGGAAAATGCACGTGCGTTTACGCACGTGTCGATTTTCGGACAGATGATACTGGTCGGCTTTGGTTTAAGCCGGATCCGAGTATTATATTGAGTAGGTATAATATCTTTGTCTCAGTTGCATTTGTATTCGGTCGTAATACAAATGCGGGTATATTTATACAGTTTCGGGGTTATCCTGAAAGTCGTTTCAGGATCACTTTTGGAAGTTGCCAGTTTCCAGTTTTCTATCAGCCGTCTTTTAACATTCTGTTAAAGACGGATTTATCTTTTCTTCAGATGAGGTGAGTCAGTGTTCTAGAATATTCTAGATGAGGTGACTAGGCTATTTGGTGTAGTGTTCTTATTGGATACATTAAAGAGATGATGACTAGGTTTATATGTGTCATTGTTTTCATTAATGTGTTTTGGATTGCTTAAGATATTTAAGTGAGAAGCTTTTGGTTTATGGTCACCTCCCTCCTCCTACACTCACCTTCCTCCTTCTTTATAAGTGGCCACCCCTCTCTCTCCTCTCTCTCTCTCTCACTTGATGTTTTATTTTAGAGAGAAAAGATTATGATAGGTTTTATCGGTGTATGGAATTTCACAGTCCATTTCATTCCATCACCCGATTCCTTCGGCAACTTCATTAACCGATCGTCCACGGATTTGGACGAAGTGAGACAAAGTCATCTACTCATTCTCTACATCAATCTTGGTCGTCTCTTTTAGCAAACTTGACGATCGAGTTGCCTCGAGTCAGAGGCGGGAGCCCGTTTAAAGAACCGATCATGTGGTGCCACCTCGACGAGGAGATCGGAGATCGACGAGATCGGAGCAGCCGCAACGGAGCGTGGGATGATGGTTGAAGAACGAAGGACTCGGATCGTTCGGTATAACCATTCTACACTCTTTACAGTTTGTTAGTTTAGCAATAATGGCAGATCCGGGTTAAAGTATACGATAGCGCCAGTTAAAAAGGTTTTTGTTCCGCATTTGGCGTCTGTAGACTGCCGGGGCGCTAGCGTAGACTTACAGAAATCCCCACCTAATCTTGATTTGGACTTTGCCCCTTAAAGATCCGTATTAAAATATGCAAAAACAAACCGAAAAACAAAACTTTGCAAAAAGATTATTGAGCGGCGATATTTTGCAAAGAATCCTGCAGAAAATAGATTTTATTGGATTTTAGAGGAGAGAGAAGGGAGTTAGAATCTTACCAGAGAAGTGTGAACCCTAGATCTCCTGTTTCCTCAAGTCCGTGACTCCAGATTTCCTCGCAAAAATTCACACAATAATCGTTAAATATACAATTTGCAGTTTTGTTTTAATAATGATATGACTCGTCTAAGAATTCAACACAAATAGTAAAAATAAAAAATTAGTTACGAAAGAGTGTTTGTTTGTAGTTAACCGCAATCAGAACGGTGTCGCGCGTAGCTAGACCGAGATGAGTACGGGTCGTCCTCTGGGAAACGTGGAACCTTTTATTCTTACTTTAGATGTGTTGAGAAAGAGGGGAGGAATAAAGAATTTTGTGAAAAGTTTTAGATCTACTTTAAACAAGAATGTTAAATATAGATCTAGATTATTTTAGAGATTTAAATAATATAATAATAGGGCTTGTAGGGTTCGTTAGGATTTAGTAGTTATGGAAGATTAATTAAAAGTTACCCTTTTTATCCATTAATAGATTTAGAACTAGAACGACGGTGATGCGTGTAGATTAGGGTTTCTGGAGGGAAAAGGAAACCCACTCGTAACCCTTATCTTGACACGGAACTCCGTTCATATCTAGCCCTTACCAAAACAATCATTAATCTAATCTCTAATCGCGGTCGGAACTAGCAAAGAATTGCTAGCGCGCCCGATTAGGATGTTAATGATTATTTTGATAAAGTTCCTAAACTTTATAGGACTTAAAAAGGGTTTAATTATTTTCATCACCCATTAACCTACCCTAATCCTACGAACCCTAACAAGCGGAGAATTACTCGCGCATGTTGGGAGAAAAAGAGATGGAGAGAAAATGCATGAAGAAATAGAATAAGAAAAAGAACTACCTTTATTAATCAACAAGATTAAGTACACTTTGATTCCTTAGAAAATGATTACAAAAACCTAGTTTGCTTCTCGATCTCTTCTAAGGAGGTAGATGAACAGTTGATGATCAGCCTGGATGCGTGAGCCGTCTTGGACTTCGTGATCTCTTCGGCTTGATAGCTTTTTCCAAGAGGCCCTCGGTGCCTTTATATAGTGAAAACCCAGAATCTTATTGTTGAGAACTTGGTAAAATTCAGCATAGAATAATTCCCCAAAATCTTGCACTCCAATTCCATAAGATTGCGGCGGATCCGCGGCCCCAGGGTGGGTTTGGCTGCGGATCCGCGCTCAAGGGACAAGATTAATTGATAATTTTTCTTGTGCTTTCATCTGGTGACATTTGGCAATCCTAGGCATCTTCATATTTCAGAAATATTCTCTCGGTTGCTTCCAGACTTGGTCTCCAAGTTTGCTTCTTAATTTGGCAAGTTTTCTTCAACAAATTGATTTGTTTGTTAAATCCTTCATAACAACTTGGAAATATTCTGCACAACAACTCAAATAAGATTTTAGTAGACTTTGTTCTACTAGGATTAGACCAATAATATTATTTGCATACATTTTCCTACCAAATGATAATTAAAATATATTAACATATGGAAAATGGTGCTTTTACACATAAACCCTCATATGTATAATATATTATAATAAAGTCCTTTTTTAATATGAAAATGGTAGGAAAAATGTAATAAAAATGTGCAGTTTTATCAACTGAACATATCGCATACAACCATTCGATACATTCATCGCGAGAATAGAATACGGTATCACATACACGCATTATTCTCGGTCCCGCACATATCTCATATGCGCTCCTATTTCGTTTCGCTTGAGCCAGGAAACCTCTGTGTAGGACTCTAAAGACTCGTCAATACGCCGGCAGCAGGTGATGATCATATCAAACACCCACAAGCCGCAAGCGGTCTGCTAAACGTAACGGCCACCCGGGTATTGAGCGATCAGAAGATCGACGAGCAAGCCTGCTCACACTCCTGTGAATCCAACCAGTAACACTTACCGTACAGTCCGGTCTGTTCGTCTGATATGTCGCATATCTCGCCTAGGGGTGGTAAACGTCAGACCCCAATAGCTCGATAAGTCGTGTCGATATGAGGTCTATAACAGTTCGAGAAACTACAGGTAACACTTACCAGTAAATCTCAGCAACCCTGGCCAGGGATTTCCGGTTATAGCCAATCGAACACAGCGCAATATCAACTCCCTATACCGGGAGAGACGAATCCCCTCCTATCTCTCATTGCCTCCATGTGACTCGGGACTGTACCCAAAAACCACCGTTTTGCACGCCCTTTTGGACGTGGTAAGGTGGAAATCAAAGCACAGTGGGAATCACACAAGACTCTATGACGATCTCGGGTCTACAGACTAACCTGTACCAGTGTCACCAGAGAACTTCCATCTGACGTAAGGTATAATACCATCTGGGAGTTCTCGGCAAGTCCGTCCAGTGTACCCAGTCTCCACTGAGCACCCGTATATCATCTCTGATGTCAAACACCAATGGATATGGGATCATCCATCGCCCATCTGTATGGGTCGAGAAGGTATACGCTAGTCTACTCTGGTATATCGATGCCCCGTCTCGATACACCCACGACTAGGGACCTTGAAGGATGTACTTATAGACTACCATGTCCCCACTAGTATGATCCGCATCATAGTCCAGGTAATCAAGTACACATCCTAAGGGCTTTACCAACATGTTACAGAGAGACAATCAGTGTACACGTTAAGATAAAGAGCAACCAGATAGCATACTATCATGTCGAGCAAGAAAGTCCTCCCTATATATGTCCCAGCATCCACTACAATATACATCCTATGTACAGTAATGGCCTCTAGGGCATACATATAACTAACAATCTCCCACTTGCACTAAGGCCATCTGTAGCAGTGGTTGTAGTATCTCATACTCAACCATCCCATAAAAGTCTCTGTCTGGGAATAGGCCTTCGTGAGTGGATCCGCCGTGTTATCCTCTGAGTCTGCTCTCCTAACCTCGATCACCTTAGAGATCAACTATCTCCATGATCAGGTGATGCTGCCTCAGAATACGTCTGGGTCACTGATGGGACCGGGGTTCCTGGGCCAAAGCCATACTTCCATTGTCATACAATGGTAGGAACCTAGTTCATCTTATGAACCAATATACACCCAAACTGCCTCTTTGGTAGTATCTATAATAGCGATGTTACCAGCCTTTATCGTCTAGTTTGCCACGGTATCTAGCTTGGAACTCTTCCAACATACCGTCCCTCCACTGAGGGTAAAGACAATGCCCGTGACTGACATTCAGTCGTCTTTATCACCCTGGAACACTTCCAGTGATTCTCCCCAGGATTGATTGATACCATCTCACTACATCTAGTGAGAATCCTAGCATCCAATTACATCTATCTCATAGATGAAAACTCAGGATTTAGGAGGTATCACTTTGATCCTATTGGAGAATCCTTGTGATAAGCGGAGATTGACCGAGCGTAGTATAGGAAACTCTTTTCCTATCAAGAGTATGTCATCCACGTACTCTACGAGGATCATTACCATACTCCATACTACCCTTTTGTACATACAAGGTTCATCTATCATTTTGATGAAGTCAAACTCTTTGACTACCACATCAAAACAGATGTTCCAACTCCGCGATGCCTGCTTTAATCTGTAAATCAACTTGCACACGTTTTCACTGCTCCCACTGTTTACGAAGCCCTTTGGCTGTGTACTTATAGACGTTCTCTTCTAAATCAGTATTTAGAAAAGCAGTCATGACACCCAACCACCAGATATCGTAGTCATGGTACGTAGCCGTGGCAAGTAGGATCTGGATGGACTTAAGCATAGATACTGGAAAAAGGTTTCATCATTATCCATGCCTGGTCGATGACGAAAACCTTTAACAAGTCTATCTTTGAAAGTTTCAACTTTTCCATCTACACCAAGTAATCTTCTCAAGATATACTTGCTCCTGATGGGGATTTAACCCTTCAGATAAAGCAACTAAAGTCCATACTTTGTTGGTGTATAAGGATTCCATCTCAGATCACTAAGCATCCAGCCATTCTTATAGAGTCCCACTCCTGATGGCCTGCTCGAAACTAGTTGGGTCATCATCTCATGATGCAATCCTCGCTCCCACTGTCATAGAGAAACCGAAGTAACTCTTAGGTGGGTGAGGAACCCTACTAGATCGGCGGAGAGGCTGAGGTTCGTTGGTAACTATTGAATCCTTTGGTTCTTTCAAATCATCTGCTGTAGTTTGTATAGCTGGAACCTTTCCAGTTCTACATTACAGACCTTGCCTCGAGCTTATCCGGATTTTGCTTTCAGACATAGGCCGGTCAACCCCAAATCTTAACTAACTTAAGACATGGGCTCTTCCCATACCATATCTCATATGGAGTGGTAGGCAACTGATTTGATTTGAACCCTATTCAATAGGTATGCAGCTTCTCAAGTGCATAACTCCCAAAAGGAAATAGGTAACTCAGTAGTACTCATCATAGAGCGCACCATATCGAATAGGTTGCAATGGCTCCACCCCGATATATCATCATGCCATGGTGTATATAGAGGAGTAATGCTGAGAGAGAATCTCATTCTCCTTTAGAAAAGTCCAAGAATTCCGTGCTCAAGTATTCTCCTCCTTGATCTCATCAAAGGACATAATACCTATACCCGTATTGGTTCTCTACTTCTAACTTATATTCTGTGAATATCTCAAAAGGTTCGGACTTGTGTTTCAACAGGAACATATGTCTGAATCTTGAGAGATCATCAGAGAATGCAATGAAGTACAAGGAACCGGTCTTGGCATGTGTAGACAGGGGACCTTTATACATCAACATGTATCATCCCAAGAGTTCACTAACTCTTTCTCTGTTTCCAATAAACAGAGCTGGTGTCATTATATCTTTGTGACATGACTGGCAAGTTTCACGAGATGTAAATTCAAATTGATTTAAATATGCATCTACATGCAACTTCTGCTAGTCGGGTCGCATTGAAATGACCTAGTCTACAACGCCTCAAGAAGGATTCGTTCATTTCTGAACTCTTCCTCTTGTCTGTGTTCTATATACTTAAAAACTGTAGTTTGTTTTAGAACATCAATGCTTTTAGATAACATGCCTGAACCGATCAACTTTTGATATAGGAAATGTTCAAAACATTATCCAACAATACAAAATTTTATCATTTCTTTACTAATAAAGAGAGTGATATGATTTTGTATATCAGGTTCGGTATCTAATAACATTCGTTTAGAATCAAAGTATTGGTAATTCAGGGTGACAGTGACCAACAGACTTGGCTGCAACACTTGCCCCGTTTTCTGTCTCATGAAACTTATCACCCGTTATCAGTTCTCTACCTATCTGTAGCCCTATGTAACAGATTACATATCTGGGATCCTGATCCGGTATCAAATACCCAGGACGCAGAGGATATTGAGAAACAGTTCTTTGTAATGAACACACCCAAAGAAGATGCATCATATGCACTTTCTTCGTTTGGGCGGCACGGGAAATCTGGTATTCCCCAATTTCCTGCTCTGTCTTATAACAATTATAAGTTAGAGCGGGACCAACATTCCCCAGCTCAGTATAACAAGCAGGTTCGGTCAATATTCCGTATTATTATCTTGATTAAGGCGTGATATGGTCGCTACCAGGAGAGAGAGAGAAGAAAAACACTCAGCGTGCGCTCTTGCAAGAATAGATTGGTTATTATTTTATCTAATCAGGATGACTCCCACTGTTTTTATCAAATCTTCCTTCAAACCCTAAAAGGAAAGACTAGCCGGGATTAATTACACACTACAAGTTCGCTAATCTTTCAGCCAGGCCAGTGTCGGTACTTTGAGGGAGGTCGCCCGTGCTTTCGCACGAACCTAATTAATGTAAACCTCGTTTTCCCAGAGGCGTAACCTCATTAACACCTTTCTAGACACCTACTTGATCGGCTAATTGTAATGTGTAAAACTCTCCCAGGAGTAACTCTTACTCGCAGTGGGTATCGGGATCCAACTATCTCATAGAAGGTATGCAATCTTATTGCAAATCTCAACACTTGAAATTCCCGATAATTTTGCCCCTAACCTCCTATGACCTTGACAAAGGCCAACAAACCATAGAATGCTAGTCAAGTTCAACCCGTCATTTACTGATTGAATTAAACCCACCCGCACGACCCTTGACAAAGGACAACAAGGTCGCACGACTACCCTAACCCAATCTGCATTATATGCATAAGCAGATAAGCACCAGCTAGCTACCGCACACTATGCCTTGACAAAGGCCAAAAAACGCAGCACGAATACTAATTACTACTTATCTGAAATGACGGAGGGCTACGACAGGTTTTTCTGAAAACCTATTGCGTAATGAACTTGATATCGTTGTAGAATCAAATGATTTTGAAATGGAGTGTTTTTGAGGCTTTTCTAGTTTTGCTAAAGGAGTCACTCCCGGTGAAGGGATTGTCGGTCCTTTCCTCGTCGAATGAGGTGCGGGATATATCATATATATCACTGTGCAAAGCAGAAACTATAGTAGCAATCAAAAGACAAACCGAGTGCGTAGCATCTGCCAGTTATTGCTAAAGGAGTCACTCCCGGTGAAGGGATCTCGGTCCTTTCCTTATCGAATAAGGTGCAGGATATATCACATATACCGCTGTGCAAAGCAAGAACTGTAGCTACCTGTTTTTATTTTGAAATTCGATTCTACAACATCTTAGGTTTCTTTTTTTTCATTAATCACATTAATGAAGTCCCATCATTTAAATCCACCTAAACATCACAGATAAATATAACGTATGCTTATGCCATCCGCATTCGCCTCGATGTCCCGTCTGCACCGTTAGGTTAGGTAACTAACGCCAGAGCGAGGCAGGGCTAGTGCGGGTGTAAAACATAAGCAGCGTCTATATAATATATCATATATACTATATACTATCTATCTGAACAAATCACATGATCACATCACAGATAACGCAGCAGAAAATATCATATGAAATATTGGATATACTAGGACGTCCGTATTTTTAATACGAGCCAGTATAAAACACGGATTCTACGGTCGTGATGAATAGCCAATCCCACACCCCTAGACCCCTACGAGAGCGGCAAGCAACCCTACCAATTCTAGGGTTAGGAGACCCGAACTCGACTCCTCGAGATGGTCTCCCACTGGACCCTAGAACCCGGTTACTTGTGCCCTCCTCCTTGGGTCTATCCTAGTGCAGAAAAGTAAATAATATACAAATGGTGACATCTTCCGCAACCTGGAAGTGCCCCAATAAAAGAATATCACATACAAGTTTTTACATGAATGAAAATGAAAAACACTCATCTCACATAAAAACCCCCGGCTATTCAAACACGACGATCCAATATAACATATCTAGCAACACATAACATCACATGTCATCAACGTAAGTAAATATGCGCATCCCAATTGTCGTTGACATATAGCAACGAAACTGGCGATATCATATATTACACTTACGGTCACAGAAAAGAAAGTGTAAAACTACAACAGTTGGAATCCGCATCCTCTTTAGACATCGCATGCCTAATCAAATGAAATACTTAGACATCGCATGCCTAACAATTATAAACCCCGCATTTTAGTCTCAAAATCGAAAACACTTTTCAATATCAATGTCACGACCCGCAGGGTACGGAACGTGACTGGCACTTAGGTTACGAAACGTCTCAAGACGTCCGTAAAATAAGTAAGCCAAAGCCCAGAAACCAAAACCAAATAAGCAAAAGAGTGAAGAAAACCCAATCAATTGAAAGCGAGTTTATCAAATAAGTCATATAAAACCTTTTTTAAAAAACAATATCAATTTTTCCGAAAATTTCGGCAGAGTCTCCTTTGTAAATACTGGCCCCCAAAATGGGTACAACAAGAATATATATGAATCCAACAAATAAGGCATCCCCAAGCGGGAGCTAGCTCTTCGCCACAGGGCGGTCACAAATCCCACGCAATATAAAGCAACAACATGCGAAATAATCATAATGAAGCATAAGAAAAACATCATGTCGACTCAAGTGAGCTCGACCCCAAAATACAGCATAAAGGTCCACAAACCTCACAGTCTCATCTCTAGGTCAATATACAATAATATTGGTAGATACAGTAGATGGAGTACACTAGATACAAAGAATATACAAGGTGGTGCAAAAATAATCATATAACCCACCTAAGAGCAAAACCTCGAGTCCAGGCAAAAGAGGCAAAAGAAGCAAGCGCACCCACCGCTACTATACTGACGGAGCGGACCTGCAAAAGGCTATGGCACAACGGGGGTGAGTTGCCAACTCGTGAGTAATAAATAACATCTACACAGGCTATCGAATGCATGCACACAAGCATCCTAGCATCTAAATACAGGTAAGGCAGGACATAATGGCAAGTATGTATGCAATATGGATATACTAGCAGGTATGAATGCAATGCGAATCAACTCGTGATCTGAATGTGTAAGTATAAGAAATCATGTTTTTCCCTTTAAGAATGTCTTTTGAAATACCAGCACAATACCAATAGAATCAACAAGAACCTGTGTCCAGCAACGACACCTCAAAACTATCTCAAATCTCATATATCCATGTCATAGTATCTCTGGCCTCAGCCATCCGGCTGACCCAGCGTAATATCAAAATCTCATCATCTCGCGGCCACGGTCGGTATCCTCTGGATATCCGCCGTGCCAAACAGTCACCGGTAGGTAATCCGTCCCCTGCCAGGCTCAACGTCAACACCACATTCATCTTGCCCTGGGGTACCATACCGGGCCCACCATGTACCCGTGACGGTTCCTCCACTCCTCGACACGGATCTCGAAAACCACAGCAAACTCATGGTGGACGACACTTTACATCACTAGAAAACCGCAATTACATATTTTAAAAACATAATAAGTTTAGAAATTTTGCGGCTTTCCCCCGAAATCCAGAAATATCATAAAATCTCAAGAAATCCTCATAAGTGCATATATCAATGGTGATGAATGGATATGATATCAATAATTAAGCTACGATGTATGATTAATAGACTAGGCATGAACAAATAATATGATGAGGTACATGCACATGAATGGCAATCCTACGATTTCATTTTAAGGAATTAAAGGCAATAGCACAGGTTTAAGCATCAATTAGTAAAAGGTTTCAAATTATAGGTTATCTAGTGTGGTGGCATGGCAATTACCAGGGCGTGTGTGTAAGCATGAATAGTGCTCGTGCTGCATATAAAAACCCCGGCAATGGTGCAGGTGTCCTATAAAATGGGTTCGCATATGTATGTCAATATAATGCATGGATGCGGCAAATAATCATATAAGTATTTCACCCCTAATTACTAACATCACTAAGAATCTTTTAAGTTACTAAAACTATCGGGCAGCTTGCGCCATCCAACGATAGTCCCCCGTAGATGTTACATCTACTCACCGGAATCCCTAACTAGTCACGTCCAATCACCGCTTTCCCCTTTCGTGCCGCGTCTGACGTCTCCGCGACCGAACCTGGAATTTACATCAATACCAAACATAAGGTTACATATCAAGAACGACGCAAAACCCAAACGAAACTACTAACGTTCACAAGCTAGGTACAACGTGCACAAAGAGCGCGGAACACACGCGAAAATCGCAAAAACTGCAAAAATCGCCGATTTGGTCGTCCGGTAAAACTAAAACCCGATTACTCAAAAATCCGCACTCACGCATCCTAAATATCATAGGATAAGCCAACAAAATACTCTAGATATCGCAATTAAATCGCCACAATAATATAATAAAAACCTAGTAAGCTAGAAGTTTGCAAAATTGGTGCAAACATCGACAATTAGCGAGAAAATTAACACAATCCAACACAACAATCCAAACTAACCCACTAGCTAGCCATTACACTAATTTTAAACCATTAACTATGCTTAAAAACCTAATTTCCATAAACAAAACCTTTCTTGATTTTCATAATTAGCAACCTTAATGAAAATTTCACACAACTTTAACATAGATTAGCCTAATATGAAGCCACTTAAGCAAAGTAACCATATAAATTGGTTAAGTAAACAACTAAGTTAATTAAAAAGACTTAATTGACTAAAACATGGTTTCAAGAAACCCTAGTTTAATTTTCAATCATTAACTAAAAAAAACTAGATTAGGATTAACACTAAAATTAACACTAAGCAACTAGATTAAAGTATTCTAACCATAAGAAATTAAAAGAGTAGAAATTATACCTCAAACCTATGGATCTAGCAAGAAGAAATTTGCCTCAATGATGGCCTCCTAGCACCACGATTCCAAGCAAGAGAGGTGAAGGAAAAAGGGATGAAGAATGGGGTTTTAATTTGTGAGTTTTAGCTTGAATTTTTGAAGCAACTTAATGAATTTTTTGAAGAAAAATGAAAAGATCAAGGAGATGAATGGGGCTGCTGGAATTTCGGCCAGAACAAGGGAAGGGGATGGTGTGGGGTGTGTGGGAAAAGTCTTGGTCAACTCCTACCAACCCACAAAAGACCATACCTAATTAACAATTCAAAAGCCTTTAAAAATACCCTCATTTCCACACAAGAATAAAGTCAAAGAGCATGGCATTTTTTTTCTGGACCTGATGATGGTGGGGCTGGCCTAGGGCTGAGGGAAGAGAGAGAGGGGTTTTACAAAAGAAATTTTATGCAAAAAGACCCCCTACAAGTCAAAAATTGCAAGTTTTAGCTTAAAATTCAATAAATTCGTTTCCTATAATAAAAATTAGTTAAAAATCAAAATAAAATACTAAAAATTTATGTTACAACTAGATTTTAATTAACATAATTTTAAAGATTAAAATTAGCCCAGAAAAATTTGTATTTATCGCTAATTTAATCTATTTTCTTACCGGCTTAAAATAATATTAAAAAATTGAAAAATAGGGAAAAATTTTTAAATGACCAAAATTTCATAAGTAACTCATTAGATACTAAAAACAAGCAATTACCTATCCATTTTAGGTATAATTAGTCCTAAACTGCAAAATAACGAGAAAGACGGTTTTCGGAAAAATACCGAATTTTCACCGATTTTCAGGAAAACACCAAAATGACTTTTTAAGGCGTTACAATCAAGTCGGGCAATTCAAAAAGATTCCCGACATTTTGATCGAATGCTCTTCGCAAACTTCAATAGACGGCCGCACCCCCGGTGCCGTCGACGAAGTGCACTAAGGCGGAACACCGCTGCCGCGAGCACCCAAACGGATGCTTTCGGCGACGGGGTTCTCCTACAGTCACTTGGTCGGGGCTATGGGGTGTAGCAGTCTATTATGTTTATCCGGAGAGTATCCGCGTATGCTACGTGATTGCGATAGACTTTTGATCGAATCAAAATTCCGTGGCAACCGATCAAGTGAGACTAAACCGCTAGATTTCTAACATTCATTCAGTTATCTCATAACTACTTATGAATTCCAATTGTTGTATCACATTCCGGATAAATAGAAAATGTTAAACTTTCCGATCGAACAATCGAACACCCAAGTTTTCCTTAAACAGCTCTACGCATGAAATAAGTCTAAAAACATTCAGTTCGTGCCTCAGTACCAACGGTCCAGCCGTAGAAGGGTCAAGCCAACGCCTCATATGTGGCACGCCGTACTGCCCCAAACCCGAAGGTTCAAAGAGCAGTTCAATACGGTCACATAATCGAGTTAAGGTTTGTTGTCTTCTAGAGGGTCCATCGCTTTACTTGCACTACTTAGAACGTCTTTAAACCACGGAAAAATCCAACAATTGGAAATTTCCCGGTAGGGGAAAAAGTGGGTATTCATATCCGGTCAAACTTTTTAACATATTCAATAATTATCCGGAAAACACACAGATGAAGTTAAACTTTCCGGTCGAAACACCGAGTCCCCAATACAACCCAGAATACTCAACTCTTGAGTAAACTTTAAAAATTCCCGGAAAACTCAGCAATGAATGAAAGAAGTTACTGTGCAAAAACGACTGGCTGAAGACACTAAATGGGCGCGGAACCGCCGCATTAGCCGTGCCAATGCCGCGGTTCCGCCGCGCTTTGAACGAATTGGATGATCGTGTTTCACAGTAATTCTTAGAAAGTCCTGCTGATTTTTCTGCATATTTTTAATCTGGAAAAAACCCAGTTTTTTGAAAAATGTCCAGAGAGCATTTTGGTTTTAGGGTTTCGGTTCAATCGGACTTCTAACTCCGTCTACGCATCGTCTAAGGCTCTAGCTAGGCTCTGATACCTCTGTAGGCTTCCTAGGCACACTAATGAGGTCTCACAAGGCATCAACCATGCCAAATTCAAAAATTACAAGTGCCTATAAACCCTAATGCGATCGTTGACTAGAATTTAGGCGAAACTACGAGCTAGTTAACAACTTAACTAGGAGTAAACGAAAATACAACCTTTGTAGATCCGGTCCTCCACCTCCATAGCTCTGTGACGGTGTACCCTCGCTGCGATCATCGGATCCCGGGCTTTAGCGTCGGCTTCATCGGAGAAATGGGCGGGCTAGGTCGTCGACTTCGATGCCGAAGATAATCTACGTCGAGGCAACACAAGATCAAGCTCCAACTTCACCAAGCCATGAAACTTGTGAAGAAAACACCCTATACTACTTGGCAAGTGGTAGAGGATGAAGAAATAGGAAGTGGGTTCACTTTGGAATTGGATTTCTCACTCATTTTCACAAGTTGCCATTGATGAAGGGAAGGTTTTCTTCTTGTTGAAGATGAAGAAGAAGAAAGAATATAATTAGTTCTCTTTAAAATAGAAAATAATAGCAATACTTATCATATGGCAACCATGATTAGGTGTAGAGAATGGACTATGGTTAGTGGGAATGGTTAGGGTTAAGTATGAGACAAATATGGTCACTTAGTCAAAGCTTCATGAAGCTTCAACTAGCAAACAAAGAAAGCCACCATTCATTTATTTTGCAAAATAAATAAACAAAATAAATAAATGAATAAGAAAATGAAAACCCTAACCATTACACAACCATGGTTTAATCTTTACACAAACTCAAGTTAGCTTGTTTCATCAAACATGATACAAACAAGTGCACACAAAAATATATCACATATATATAATGTGCACATCAAGTGAGAAAATCCTTTTAAAGTGAACCAATACTAGTTAATGTAAAGTAATATATCAAATATATAATAATATATTAAATCATTAAATCAACACTTGATTCAATGATCCGGTCATGTCGCATATAACCGACTAGTATCCAATGTATCGACTTATCGAATCAATCCTCGATTCGATAACTAGGTTATATCGCATACAACCATTCGATACATTCATCGCGAGAATAGAATACGGTATCACATACACGCATTATTCTCGGTCCCGCATATATCTCATATGCGCTCCTATTTCGTTTCGCTTGAGCCAGGAAACCTCTGTGTAAGACTCTAAAGACTCGTCAATATGCCGGCAGCAGGTGATGATCATATCAAACACCCACAAGCCGTAAGCGGTATGCTAAACGTAACGGCCACCCGGGTATTGAGCGATCAGAAGATCGACGAGCAAGCCCGCTCACACTCCTGTGAATCCAATCAGTAACACTTACCGTACAGTCCGGTCTGTTCGTCTGATATGTCGCATATCTCGCCTAGGGGTGGTAAACGTCAGACCCCAATAGCTCGATAAGTCGTGTCGATATGAGGTCTATAACAGTTCGAGAAACTACAGGTAACACTTACCAGTAAATCTCAGCAACCCTGGCCAGGGATTTCCGGTTATAGCCAATCGAACACAGCGCAACATCAACTCCCTATACCGGGAGAGACGAATCCCCTCCTATCGCTCATTGCCTCCATGTGACTCGGGACTGTACCCAAAAACCACCGTTTTGCACGCCCTCTTGGACGTGGTAAGGTGGAAATCAAAGCACAGTAGGAATCACACAAGACTCTATGACGATCTCGGGTCTACAGACTAACCTGTACCAGTGTCACCAGAGAACTGCCATCTGACATAAGGTATAATACCATCTGGGAGTTCTCGGCGAGTCCGTCCAGTGTACCCAGTCTCCACTGAGCACCCGTATATCATCTCTGATGTCAAACACCAATGGATATGGGATCATCCATCGCCCATCTGTATGGATCGAGAAGGTATACGCTAGTCTACTCTGGTATATCGATGCCCCGTCTCGATACACCCACGACTAGGGACCTTCAAGGATGTACTTATAGACTACCATGTCCCCACTAGTATGATCCGCATCATAGTCCAGGCAGTCAAGTACACATCCTAAGGGCTTTACCAACATGTAATAGAGAGACAATCAGTATACACGTTAAGGTAAAGAGTAACCAGATAGCATACTATCATGTCGAGCAAGAAAGTCCTCCCTATATATGTCCCAGCATCCACTACAATATACATCCTATGTACAGTAATGGCCTCTAGGGCATACATATAACTAACACCCTGGTCCCATCAGTGACCCAGACATATTCCAAGGCAGTATCACCTGATCATGGAGATGGTTGATCTCCAGGGAGATCAAGGTTAAGAGAGTAGACTCAGAGGAAAACACGGCGGATCCACTCACAAAGGCCTTTTCCCAGAGAGTGACTTTTATGGGATGGTTGAGTATGAGATACTACAACCACTGCTATATGATGGCCTTAGTGAAAGTGGGAGATTGTTAGTTGTATGTATGCCCTAGAGGCCATTATTGTGCATGGGATGTATATTATAGTGGATGCTGGGACATATATGGGGATGACTTTCTTGCTCGACATGATAGTTCGCTATCTGGTTGCTCTTTATATTAACATGTACACTTATTGTCTCTCTGTTACATGTTGATAAAGCCCTTAGGATGTGTACTCGACTTCCAGGATTATGATGCAGATCATACTAGTGGGGCCTGGGTAGTCCATGAGTACATCCTTCAATGTTCCTAGTCGTGGGAATATCGAGACGGGGCATCGATATTCCAGTGTAGACTAGCGTATTTCTTCTCGACCCATGTGATGGGCGATGGATGTTCCCATATCCATTGGTGTTTGACATCAGAGATGGTATACGGGTGCTCAGTGGAGACTGGGTACACTGAACGGACTCGCCGAGAACTCCCAGATGGTATTATACCTCACATCAGATGGCAGTTCTCTGGTGACACTGGTACAGCTTAGTCTGTTGACCCGAGATCGTCATAGAGACTTGTGTGTCTCCCATTATGCTTTAATTTCCACCCTACCACGGCTCTACTGAGTCGTGCAAACAGGTGGTTTTTGGGTACAGTCCAGAATCACATGGAGGCAATGAGAGATAGAAGGGGATTCGTCTCTCCCGGTATTGGGAGTTGATGTTGCGCTATGCTCGACTGGCCATAACTGGAAATCCCTGGCCAGGGATGATGTGATTTACTGGTAAGTGTTATCAGTAGTTTCACGAATGTTATGGACCTTACATCGGCATGACTTATCAAGCTACTGGGGTCTGACATTTACCACCCCTAGGCGAGATATGCGACATATTAGACGAACAGAACGGACTGTGCGGTAAGTGTTACTGATTGGATTCGCAGGAGTGTGAGCAGGCTTGCTCATTGATCTTCTGATCGCTCAATATCCGGGTGGCCGTTACGTTTAGCAGACCGCTTGCGGCTTGTGGGTGACTGATATGATCACCACCTACTGCCGGCGTATTGACGAGTCTTTAGAGTCTTACACAGAGGTTTCCTGGCTCAAGCGAAACGAAATAGGAGTGCATATGAGGTGTGTGCGGGACCGAGAATAATATCAGTATGTGATACTGTATTCTATTCTCGCAATTTGTATCATTGGTCGGTTATATGCGATATAGCCGGGTTACCGAATCAAGTGTTGATTCGATATATTGATACACTAGATATTAGTCGGTCATATAAGATATGAATGGATCATTAAATCAAGTGTTGATTTAATGATTTAATGTATAATTATATATATATGATATATTACTTTACATTAACTAGTATTTGTTCACTTAAGATTGTTTTTCTCACTTGATGTGCACATGTTGTATATGTGATATATGTTTTTGCACTAGATTGTATCATGCTTGATGATACATGCAAACTTGGGTGTGTGAGTGACTTATACCATATTTAAGTTAGTGGAAAAGGTTTATATTTATTTTGTAATTCAAAATTAGTGTGCACTTTTTACCCCAATCGGAGCAAAGCTCTGATCAAATTCCGAGGTGGAAGATGAAGCAACGCTTCATCTTCCCCCAATCAGAAGCAAAGCTTTGCTTTGAAAATTTAAACTTCAATAAATGAAGCAGCGCTTCAGATCTTTTGCGCTGCGTGCAACGCGCCACGTGCCTAGCGTAGATGCATTAGCGCGGCGTCCAAAAAGGCGAGCTCAATCAGAGCAAAGCTCTGTTAAAGGGCGTAACGCTTCAGCTACACGAGCGGTGCGCTACGAGACGCGTGTCAGCACAGATGCGCTTGCGCAGTTGCGTTGCGCGTTGCGCTGCGTGACACGTGTCAGCGCAGATGCGCTAGCGCAGATGCACCGTTTCATAGAAGGGAAAAGGTTAAGTGCTAAAGGCAATTTACCCTCGCGAAAGTACATGCATTTGATAATAAAAAATTAAAATTATACGATGCACAAGCGCAACAGAGAAATGAAATAAAAGAACCCTTAACAGATAATAAAATACTTGATTAAAAAAGAAAAATACTTATTCATTATTGTCATTTATTACATTAAAAAAAAGATCACCGAATACGGGATCAGAAAGACAGGGATTCATAAAAGGAAAGAGGAGATTATTCAGTTCTCTTTCCGTCTTCTCCATCATGTCGAAACGGCGATCCTCCCGAGAGGTAGCCATCCAACGGTCGACGCCGCACTCCCGAAAAAAAGTGGCGATGACAACCCGACGATCCCGTATCTGGCTCAGCAAGTGGAGAGAGCAGTCCCTTAGGGCTTTGGTGATCAAGTGCGCTTCAAGAAAGCACTCAATCTTGTCCTCGGCGGTATCCAGCATTGCCGAGGTCATCTCTGCTGGAGGAGGGAGAATGTCGGCGAGCACCGAGGAAAGGATCATACGAAGCCAAATGGAATTCAGAGGGAGAGGAGACCCCACACGAGTCAAAAGCTCATGCAGTGCAGCATCGCACTGCTCGTCCGAGAGAGAAGGATCAACCAGGCGCGCAGCAAAACGGGGAACAATGTCCCGAATCGGCACCTCCCATGGTTGTCGGCGGGCATGAGGGCGATTGCAAGCCATGATCGAAGAAGTTCTCTGAAAATGAGAGAAGAAAAGGCTCAGCCTCGAATTATATATATAGACCCAGGCGTAGAAGATTCTATGGACAATGAAATCATTTCCAAGGCCCGGGAAATCAGAATTTTGGAAATACGAGTTTGACTTGAAAAAAGGTGATGAAAGGATATCTCAGGAGAAGCGACGCTTCCGATTTGCCCAAAATCTAAGTTTCAATAAATGAAGCAACGCTTCAGATCCTCTGCGCTGAGCGCAGGGCGCCACGTGTCTGGCGCAGAACGCATCAGCGCAGCGCCCGAGGCAGCGCAACCAATCAGAGCAAAGCACTGTTTAAAACAAAAAAGTAAAGGAAGCAACGTTTCAGTTGCGCAAGCGCTGCACTGCGCGACACGTGTATGCGCAGTTGCGCAAACACAACTGCGCAAGCACAGTTGCGCAAGCGCTGCACTGCACGACACGTGTCTGCGCATTTGCGCAAGCACAGCTGCGCAAGCGCTGCGCTGCGCGACACGCATCAAGCGCTGGGGAGTTGCGCAAAACAGAATGTAGATTTAAAGAAATCTTTCTGTTTTTGTTAAAACAAGAAGATTTTCTTCTGTAAAGCAGAGGCCTTTGGATCAAAGATCCAACGGTGAGAGAGATTCCCCAAATCACTCAGAGAAAGATCTATTTAACAAATTTAACTAATTTATGGGCACTATAAAAAGGACCCCAGACCTCAATTCAAAGGCATCAACATTTTCTGAAAAAAAAAAAGAACTCTGAAGAATTCCTCAAGAACAAAAGGTAAAAACCTTTAGAAAAAGAGAAAGTTCTCTTATGAACAGATCATAGATCTAAAAACAAGATCAATGATCTTCAATAAAAATAAAATAAAATAAAATAGTGCTCAGCACTTTTTATGAACCTTTGGTTCATGAAATAGGAAAATACTTGTTTTTTCTTTGATCTAAATTAGATCAAGGAAACGAATAGTGCTTTGCACTTCTTTTATGAACCATTGGTTCTTGAATCTAAAAGATTCTTAAATCGTAGTGCCTTGCACTTGCAAACTGCGCTGTTGCGCTCTTGGATTGGCGCAAGCCACCGGAGCGCACCGCGTGTCAGCAGCGCAGGCGCAGCGCATTAGCGCAGCGCACTGCGCTTGCGCGACACGTATCAGCACTATAAGCGCTTGCGCTCTCTTATTGGCGCAAAGCGCCTGATAAATGCAATGCATTTCCTAAAGGGGCAGAGCCCAACTGAGAGGTCCAATGGACCAAAACAAATGCGCTGCATTATAATAAAAAGGGCAGAGCCCAGTCAAAATGGGCATAAATGGCCTGAAGTAATGCTATGCATTATTCTAAAAAGGGGAAAGCCCAGGCAAAGGATAAATGCAAACAAAATATGGACATTTTTAACTGGACTTAGCCCAATTTTGGCCGTAAGTCCTCAAATTAAATTGACTGAGCAAGATTGCTCTCTTAAATCAATTTACTACCGGTTCGAGGGTACATCTCCGAACTCCTCTGACACCTGTCGTTGTAATCCTTCAACGACGTCAGAGAGGTGACGGGTCCCGATGACCACATACGTATATGGACTGCGGGGTCCTTAAACTCGTGGACCGGAACATCCTTAAACTAATGTCGGACCGAACGTCCTTAAACTAATGATGGACCACCACGTCCCTAAACTGGAACATAGACCACCACGTCCCTAAACTGGCGATAGACCCCCACGTCCCTAAACTGGAACATGGACCCCTACGTCCCTAAACTGGAATATGGACCCCTACGTCCCTAAACTGGAACAATAGAGCCCCCAAATGCTCTTTTGTCGGATCCAAACGATCCCGTTAAGTTGATCTTAGTCTCAAATCAGACTAACGTATCCTTGACGAACGTTTAAGTCGATCTTAGCCTAAATACGGCTAACGTATCCTTAAACCAAAACACCAAACCCAAATCTAAGTAAATACGGATTTGGACTAATCCACGTCCTACGGGCGACGGCATTACTCAGTCTCCGTATACAATCCACGGGCAACCACAAACAAAACAAACACACATGACACGAAGTGAAATTCTGGAGAAGGAGAAAGTTACCGCGATGCGGTAGAGTAATTAACTGCAGGGGCTTGCGCCTGCTGGGAAGAGCGTCCCCACAATCAAAAACCCCTCAAACGAGGGGGAATCTGACGAAGTCTGCTACATCGGCCGCATCCGTCTAAACCTCCGATACACGGTGCCATAAATCAACTTGGCATCTTCGGAGAGGTGGACGGATAAAACCAAATAGCATCTGCCCCGAATCCCAGCGTCAGGACACCGCGGTCCCGTGCGCTGCCGTTCGGAGGGGAACAGATTCTGGCACGCCCGGTGGGACCTTTTCCTCTTTCCACTCCACACTTCGTGTGTCGTCCTCGCGAACCAATCGCGGTTTATTAAATGGTTGCCTTCGGATTCCAAGTTACTAAGATTTGGTCTTTCTCCTGGCGCAGAACTCAAGCATCAATGGTCTCTAACTGCACCAACTGCTCGAAATGCCACTGCAATGGACGCTCCACCTCACTAGGAGGTGTAGCATATGGGCCCCAAGTGGCTTCCTTCCTCGCTCCGCCGGTAGACCAGGTGACCCAAGCCACCACTGGCCTGTTCTTCGGGACCATGATCCCACCTACAAGTTTCTCTATGACAATACCTGCACCGGAAGTGAACAAGAAGTCGGTCTTCGACCGGCTCACTGCTACGACGACCCCTGTCAACGGGTCGCCTACTGCCAAACCAACAGCTTCGGTTTTCGCCAGGCTGGATCAGAATTCTAAACTGGCTATCCCAAGGAAGGCAATGACTGCTGCTCCAGAAGTCGTCAAGGCGGCTTCCCCTGTCAAAGAGTCAGTCTTTTCAAGACCGACGATTCCCGCTCCTGTCCCTGCTCGAGGATCTGTCTTCGATAGGTTGGATATCACCCCTCGGAAGATAACCTCAGTTTTTAAGAGGTTAACACCGGCGGTGCCTCATTCAGACAGGGGGCAAAAAGAAGCTATCTCTATCTCCGAGCCAGTCCCAACGGCTCATCGTGCTCGACGTCGCCATTGGCAACGAGTGAGAAAGGCAGGGGGCAACTCCCCCTCAGGGCTAACTCCACCGGCTCCAGTGGCGGAAGTCAACGTTGCTGTTCCAACTGGGAACATGTTTAAACTGCTGAGGAGGGTACGTAAGAACTCTCCAACCGCTACACTGAAAAGATCTCCTCCGCCCGCGGAGAGAGTTCCGGAAACAAAGCAAGAACAGCCCCCTCAATGGCCGTCCTCAAAAATATACAAAGTTTGGAGGAGAGTCCAAGACTCCGTGATCTACCCAGATCACTCTCGTCAACGAAAGAAGACGAAGGTGCAAAAAGGAAAAGATCGTCCTATCGAACAGTAAGGGACAACGATCGCTAGGGTGCCCACTGCAACGGCCCCTTCAACTTCAACGGCCCACAAAAGAAGGAGGCCGGAGAAAACCCCCGCACCGGCGAAAAATATCAGAGGCGGTGGACCCAAACGCCCTAAGTCAGGGGGCATTGTGGTTCATACCGTCTACGTGGCATCTGGTAAAGAAGACAGCCGCATATCTACGGGTCATCGACCGCTTACCCGATCAGTGACCAAGGCGCAGGAGCAACAACAAAAGCTTCAAGAGATGATGAACGCTATGGCCGCACTTACAGGGCCAAAAGAAAATCCTGAAACGTCCTCAGATGAGCGCCAGGAGGAAGAAACCGACGCCGAATTCCTTCGTCGGATATTGGAGAAGAAGGACAAAGAGGCTGCTGAACAAGCAGCCAACATACAGCGTATGGGCCTCCTCTTCCAAGACATGATAGGGATGATGATACAACAAGATCCTCCGGCCGAAGAGCCCCCAATCGTCCTTGGAGACGATAGGGGAGAGACATCAAATCCTCCACCAGCTCTGTCGACGGCTAAAGAGGATACAATCTCCAAAGCTGATTTGGATGAGTACATCGCCCAACAAATACAGGTTCATCATGCGACCGAAGCAGCCGGCCAGGTCGTAAAAATGGGGCGGCCATATCCAAGTTGGTACGATCAAATTAAGTACCCGCCAGGTTATACAATTCCCAAGTTCCATGTCTACAAGGGGACGGGCAATCCTCATCAGCATGTTGCCCAGTTCAGGGCACTTTGCGGCAACACTGGCGGTGACGATAAGCTGTTGCTTCGCCAGTTTGTTGGAAGCTTATCAGATACGGCGTTCGAGTGGTACTCTGAGCTCCCGAACGACTCTATCAAAACCTTCGCGGAGATGGAGCTGTTGTTTACTCAGCGTTTTGCAAGCGCCAGTGAACGCACCCCGATGACAGCACTGATTAACGCCAGGGTAAAGCCAGGCGAGACGTGGGTTCAGTATGCTATACGGTGGCGGAAATTGTGGTCGAAGTGCGAGCAGCGCATTGAAGAAGCTCCTGCGGTGGGTATGTTTGTGGGAACCCTTGATCCGTAAGCAACCATCTCGCAATTTATGATGTTTTTCAAGCCAACTACCTTCCAGGCCTTGATTGACAAACTAGCGCAAATGGATCAAATGGGCCATAAACCTGCCGGATCCAAAACGTCCGTTGCAACCAAGTGACGTCAACGAGCCCAACTACAGTCCTTATCATCGAGTACTATGCTATCCGATCGAAGATTTCTACGTTTTCAAGAATTGGGTTGAAAACCAGTACCGACAGGGCAAGTTCGCGTTATCTGACAAATGGAAGGTGAATCCCCTGCAGCCCCACACCTCTAAGGGGACGAATATGCCGGGGGAAACATGCTCCGTCGTTGAAGAAGCTCCTTGGGAGGTTGTATTATCAGCTAAGACAAAGAAAATGCTGAACGACCTTCAGGCGTGCTCAGCAATCAAGTGGGAGAACCCGTTGGAACCGCAGGTCATTGAAGGGATGCTGAAGCCACGTACAACTCCAAAGACCGATGGTGGTGGTCCGAGCACTCGCAACCAGCCGTTAAAATCTTCGAAAAAGAAGAAGAAGAAGAAATCTAAGAAGCCCGTGAGGCCTGGTGACAAGTGCACGGACTTGCAAAAACAAATCGACGCGCTGGAGGAATACAACCAGAGGGCACGGACTCCCATTACACTCCAAGAGTTTCTCAACCATGTCTTTCAAGAGGAAGGTGAGGGAGAAAGTTCGTCAGATGAATCTGAAGAATGCATGGAAAGCTGTCGTGTGATTTCCCATTCGTCCATGAACAATGAGGAAACTCCTCGTACTGAAATGCTGGGGGCAGATCTTGAACCAAAATTTCCGGAGCTATCAGATGAAGTAATTGACGCATTCCTCAATGATGCTCGGTTGAAAAGTAAAGCTGATCGAGAACGCGAGACGGCTATATTTGAAAGGGCCAAGCGCCAGCGACTTGATGAAAGAGCTGAGACGATCCTGCTGAAGCAAAACACCTCCACTACCGACAAAAGCCAATTCAAGATAAAGAAAAGGTTTGCTAAGGCCATATCAATGGGCATGAAGCTATCATCCTCTGAAGGAAAAATTACTGGTAAAATATAAATGCACCCCTCCTATTACTTATATCATCAGAAGGTTTCGCACCCCACTCAAGAGTGCAAAGCTTTCGATAAATGGTGGCAAGGATACGTTGCTCATCGACAACGCTTTAAGCGGGAAAAGCGCAAAACTCGTCGGGAGCAAAGAAATACGACCAAAGGGCTTGAAAGAACTACCGACGATTGTTGCATGGTTAACACTGGCGGGTCACAAGTGCCTACATTCGGGAGCGATTCTGATGAGGAGCTGGAACTCGCTCCTCTCTTTAAAGAGTCAACTTCGGGAAAAGAAGAAGAGCCGAAGGTTTGCGAAAATATTCGGCTGCGGAATCGGACGCTGCCTGAAAAGAACCTCGGATCCTCAAACAGAAAAGATAAAGGGAAAGAAAAGGTCTCTGAAGATATCGTCTTAGATGACCAAGTTCTGGAGGAGCTAAACGCCAACAACCCACCGAAGAAGAATAAGGTGGATTACAACGTCTTAGCACGTCTGAGGAAGCTACCCTCACAGCTCAGCATTCTTGACGCCCTTTTGCTATCAAAAGAGGCGAGAGATTCGTTGATTAAGGCGCTCCAAGACCCAGAACAATTCCAAGCATGCCTGGCCGAGGAAAAGATGAAGGATGAATTGGAAGAAGTGCACACGGCCGATGTTACTTTTGGCGATGAAGACCTTCTACTTGGGACGTGCGAACACAATCGCCCTCTCTATGTCTCGGGATACTGCCATGATATAAAGATAGGCAAAATCCTGATCGATAACGGGTCCTCCGTTAATCTCCTCAACGTGCGGGTGTTAAAAGAAATCTTCATGAGCGTCCAACATCTTGCTCGTGACAAGATCACCATCTCCGGGTTTAACTCCCAATCATCAAGAACTCTTGGGTCTGTGATACTGACGTTACGCTTCGGGTTACTCGTCACGGACGTTAAGTTCCACGTCATAGACGCCAAGACATGCTACAACGCTTTGCTCGGCCGACCATGGTTACACGAGTACAACATCATCCCTTCTACACAACATCAGTGTATGAAGTATTTTAAGGATGGTTTCGAGTATACCGTGACGGGAGAGCCGAACCCGTTCTCTGTGAACGAGGTCCGCAAATACGAAGATGCCAAATACTTCTTGCCGGATTTCGAAGATACGGAGAAGTGTCACAAACCAGAGAATAAAGCTGATGCCACCATCCCTGTCTTCGGCAGTGATAGCGAGGAGGAAGAGGAGATAGTGTATTCGGGTCCGCCCCAACACAATAAGCCAGGATCGTCCGCTCCTACGTTGATCTTTGGTAGCGACTCGGAAGATGAGATCCGTGCTGTATTCTCTGCTCGACCTTCCATACGAGCGTCCGCTGACGAAGAGCAAAGTCTACAAGTCGCCATAGTGCCGCTTAAACACCATAAGGAACTGGATGCACTTAATACTTATAATGTAGAAGAGCTACAAACATTCTACATCCCTCCCAGGCGAGAGAACGAGAAAGCAATTCTGTTCTACCGCTCTGAAGAAACCAAGGTGGAAAAAGAAATCTGGCATAGCGCGGATCCTACGCTCGACAGGCTTCAGCCTATCCGTCTTCCCAGATATTATACAGAGGGTTTGATAAAGCTGCTGAAACGCCAGGGAATATCCTTCAAGCAGACCGTTCAAAAAGCCAAGTTCTATGACAAAGTCTGGAACGTTCCCGGGACTCAACGCAAACTGCCCAATGGGAGAATGGAAACAATTGGGCTTGGATACGTCCGGTCAAAAAAACGGGAGCTACTAAACAGCTGCTATGTCGTGTATGACTTCGATGAAGAAGCGGATGCTCAATGGGAGGACGCTAATCCTGAGACAATGGAAGCTCCGGATGCAAAAGTGCCCAGTCCGTCGTTCGAAGAACAAATGGACAAGCTTATAAGGGAAGCGGGTCAAAAAGTCCGAGACGATCATAACCGCGAAATGGTCATCTATGAGAAAGCCAAGACGCAACGCCTTCTCCAACAGGCCGTGAAAGATGAAAATTCCGCTCCATGTCAACCTGTTATAAAGAAGACTCGGCGCAAAAGCAGAAATAAGTCGAAAGGCCAAAAATGCGCTCAACAACAACAAAGCAGGGCTAAGAAGCCACGCAAACGGGAGTCGAGCGTCATTGATCTATCCCTCATGAAGAAAATGGGTCGAGCGTACTCATTTCCTCGGGATAAGACGAAGAAGATACTTGACCTTGCTCTAAAACATCAAATTCTTATATTGCCGGAGTCTAAACATCTCGGACGAGCGGGCGAAGTCTCACACCCGGACTATTGCTCTTATCACCGAGTGGTAGGGCACCCTCTCGAGGACTGCTTCACCTTCAAGAATTGGGTCGAAGATCAGTATCAGCTTGGCAAGTTCGCTCTATCCGACAACTGGAGGGTAGCACCACCACAAAAGCACAAGCCCATGGCCACGAAAGAAGAACCAGTTTCGCATTGGGATTGGAAGCGAATTCGTACTTGTCACGTGATAATGATATCAAGGGAAGAGCCCGAGAACATGGATGACCTTCCCTGGTGCTTCGAAAACAGCAACGACGAGATAATGTCAGAATTTCCACCAGCGCCAAAAGAGCTGGAAGATGGAATCCATACCACTGCAGATAACCTCAAGAAAATTGAGTTGGGGACGGCAAACGATCCACGACCGATATTCATCAGCGAGCTACTATCTAAAGAAAGAGTATCTGCGTTAAAGGACGTGCTCCTACAACATAAAGATTGTTTCGCATGGAACTACTCCGAAATGCCGGGATTAGATCCAGAAATTGCTGTGCACAGATTGGCGATATCTCCAGACGTCAAGCCAGTCAAACAGGCGCCGAGAAGAATGCGACTCGAGCTTGAAATGAGTATCAATGCTGAAGTCAAAAAGCTGATCGACTCCGGCTTCATCCAGGATGTTGAATACCCTGAATGGATCGCCAACATCGTCCCGGTGATGAAGAAAAATGGGACAGAGCGCATATGCGTAGACTTCCGGGATCTCAATAAAGCTTTCCCAAAGGACGATTTCCCAGTGCCAGTCACCAAACTGATGATAGACAATACGTCCACTCATGAGATTTTCTCCTTCATGGACGGCTCATCAGGATATAATCAGATAAAAATGCATCCAGAAGACCAGAAGCACACAGCCTTCAGGACCCCTCTAGGAATATTTTTTTACAAGGTGATGCCATTCGGTTTAAAGAACGCCGGTGCCACCTACCAAAGGGCCATGACGAAGATCTTCGATGACCTTATACACGAAATCGTCGAATGCTATATTGACGATCTCGTGGTTAAAAGCAGATCATACGAGGAACATCTCGAGCATTTGAAGACCGTATTTCAACGCCTTCGGCAATACAACTTGAAGATGAACCCGCTCAAGTGTGCATTCGGAGTTTCCTCAGGCAAATTCCTGGTATTCATTGTTCGACACCGAGGTATTGAAATAGATCCGTCGAAGATCAAAGCGATCATGGAAATGCCTCCGCCGAGAACTCTCAAACAGTTGCGATCTCTCCAAGGGAAGCTCGCATATATACGGCGATTTATAGCCAACCTTTCAGGCAAGTGCCGTCCCTATAGCCACCTGATGAAGAAGGGAACCCCATTTTTCTGGGACCAAAAATGCCAAAGCGCACTAGACGAGATCAAGCAATTCCTGCAGAACCCGCCGGTGTTGGCTGCTCTGGTCAAGGGAAAACCCCTCATTCTTTATACAACCGCCCTCGAAGGTTCCTTAGGCGCATTATGGGCATAAGAGAATGATCAAGGGAAAGAAAGAGCACTCTACTACTTAAGTCAAGTTCTGCTGGGGGCAGAAAGCAACTACTCCCCCATTGAAAAACACTGCCTGGCCTTGATTTTTGCGATAACAAAGCTCAGGCACTATGCGTTGGCGCATGAAGTCCGTCTCATTTCAAAGGTGGGACCTCTTAAATACTTGATGTCAAAGGCCATATTGACGGGATGACTCGCTAAATTGGCCCTACTCTTAATGGAGTTCTCGATAACCTATCAACCTCTCAAGGCAGTGAAAGGCCAGGCCATCGCCGATTTCCTCGCTGAGCATCTGATACCTGCCGATTCTCCTCTGAATTGCGATCTTCCAGACGAACATGCGTTTGATGCGATCGACGGTGATAATACCCGATGGGAGCTTTATTTCGACGGAGCATCTTCCGTGAAGAAGCGCAAACAAAGTACCCCTATAATTAAATCGGGGGTAGGACTCATCTTTATAACTCCGCAAGGAGGGATAATGCGCTACGCGTTCTCCCTGACGGAGCCGAGGACAAACAACGAAGCCGAATACGAAGCTCTGATAGCGGGCCTCGAGATCGCCATTGACATGGGAATTGAAAACCTCCTCATATACGGAGACTCCCAGATGGTCGTTAGTCAAGTAAACGACGACTACCAGACGTGCAAGCCAGAATTGGTAAAGTACGGCGAAAAGGTGCAACAATTGTTGACCCAAATTCCCTCTTATACTTTGGAGAGCATACCGCGCGCGGAAAACAGAAAAGCAGATGCGTTGGCCAAACTTGCTAAAGAACTGGTTGACGAGAACCTCGATGACGTTAGAATCGTGATACAAAGCAGTCAGGTGCTTGCCCCAGCAGAAAGATCTCCGGAATCATCCAAAGAAAAAGGAGCGAGCGAGCAGACGACCCTGCAAGTAAAAGATTGGGAAAATGCCGAGGATTGGAGAGAAGTCTTCATAGACTACTCTAAATCCCACCGAATGCCTGAAGAAGCGTCCATAAGACATCAGCTCATGAAGCGAGCTCTATCTTTCGCCTTCGTCAACGATACTCTGTACAAGAGATCGTTTGATTCTCTGTGGCTGAGATGCTTAGGACCTGACGAAGCGAAAAGGGTCGTCCAGGAAGTTCACGACCGACTCTGCGGTTCTCACCAAGCAGGCCCAAAGATGAAGTTGAAGATCAAACGGATGGGCTACTACCGGCCCACGATGATCCAGGACTGCCTCGAATATGCGAAGCAATGCCACTCATGCCAGATTCATGGGGACTTCATCCACCAACATCCAAATCCACTACATCCAGCGGTGGCTAGCTGGCCATTCGAAATGTGGGGGACTGATATAGTCGGCCCCATCGAACCAGCATCGTCTAGAGGACATCGTTTCATCCTAGCAATGACTGACTACTTCTCTAAATGGGCAGAAGCGATACCGTTAAGAGAAGTGAAGATGGAAAATATCCTCCACTTCTTCAAGACGCACGTCATATATCGGTTTGGAACTCCGCAACGGATCATCTCCGATAACGGGCCAGCTTACAGAAGCCACAAGATCAGTCGCTTTGCGCAACAGCATAATATAGACTGGAGATATTCCTCGGTTTATAATCCGCGAGCTAATGGTCTAGCTGAAGCCTTCAACAAGACCTTGACAAAGATCATAAAGAAAACGGTGTCCCGAAATAAGAGAGATCGGCACGAAAGACTGCAAGAAGCTCTTTGGGCATATCGAACTACGTTCAAGACGGCCACGAACACAACGCCATACGCGTTGGTGTTCAGTACAGAAGAAGTACTCCCCCTCGAGATAGAGTTACCCTCTCTATGAGTGGCAGTCCACTACGAGCCAACGGACGAAGAAAATGCTCACCTTCGGCTTGAGGAGCTTGACCCCCTTGATGAAACCCGGCTCATAGCGCAACAAAATCTGGAAGCTTATAAAGCAAAGATGACACGCTCATATGATAGATTGACCCGACCGAGGACATTCCGCCAAGGCGAACTCGTGCTAGTGGTCAAAAGGCCTATGATCCCCAATCGCGCCAAGCGGGGAAAATTCGAGCCGAACTATGAAGGCCCGTACATCATAGACAAGGTCTACCATGGTGGAGCCTATCTACTCATGGATGTGCACGGTGAAAGGCCTTTCAGGCCAATAAACGGTTGCTTCCTAAAGAAATACTACGCTTAATGAGCCACAACCTAGGCCAACGATAGATGACGACGACTATGTCCGCTCGCTATCTTCCTAGCTTAAGCTTTCTAAGCAGTGGCCAGCCTTCTCCATAACGGACCGAGACGTCCTTAAACTAGTGAGGGGCCGAAATGTCCTTAAACTAACAACAGACCGAAACGTCTTTAAACTAATACCGCAGCATCCTTAGGCTGACGAGATGAATAAAAAAAAATAAAAAAATATAATAAATAAAAACGGTATGTCCATAAGCAAAAAGGGCACGGATGAAAACCCGAAAGGGCTCCGTGAGTAAAAACAGCAGGGCTACTGGCGAGTGTTCGTGAAAACCCGAAAGGGCGCGACCTCGTAAAAAAAAGAAAAAGAAAATAAAAAGAATAAAAAAATGGTATGTCCATAAGCAAAATGGGCACGGATGAAAACCCGAAAGGGCTCCGTGAGTAAAAACGGCAGGACTACCGGCGAGTGTTTGTGAAAACCCGAAAGGGTGCAACCTCGTTAAAGGACACTTATAAGGTCCTCTCGACCTTGTAAGAAGAAACCACCTGCGTGATATCCTTACGACTCACAAAGGTGCAACACACTTAGGGATCCCCACGATCCTTAAGGAGAAAATACACTTACGAGATCCTCACGACTCGTAAGGAGAACTCTCTTATGGGTCCCTCACGGCTCATAAGATTTGAAAGTCTTAAGTTACAGAGACCTAAACCTGTGCTTAAGCAACCCCCACAACCTTCGATACTGCCCTACAAGTGGCTCAATACTGGCCCTTGAATACAATCCACGGGCGCGAATAAACATTTCCCTAACCAAGTCCCATCCATGACTGGGGATATGTTCGCATGGTAAACAACCCTTGTAAATCCTCTCGATTTATGAGGAGAAAACCTTCCTGTAGGATCCTTACGACTTACAGAGGAAACAAACACTTTGGAATCCTCACGAGTCCTAAGGAGAAAATACCCCTACGAGATCCTCACGACTTGTAAGGAGAAATAACTTCGTGAAACCCTTACGGCTTATGAAGTCAAAAGCCTTAGCCGAGAGGACCCTAACCCTGGTCGCTAAGCCACCTTTATTCGACATCGACAGAGACAGATGATGATTCGCTCCTGGTAATATCCCAGTTGTAGTGATGCTGATGCCGAAATTGGTCTACAGCAAAAAGCCAATAGGCCGCACATGCATACGAAATAGCCGAAATGATAGGGCAACTTGCAATAAAAAGCAGCAAGTAAAAATGTATGCATGCAAAATAGCCGAAATGATTGGGCAACTCGTAATAAAAAGCAGCGAGTAAGAATAAAATAAATAGCCGAAATGATTGGGCGACTTGCAATAAAAAACAGCGAGTAAAAATAAAATAAACAGCTGAAATGATTGGGCATCGCGAGAAATAGCCGAAATGATTGGGCGATCGCAACCTTCGCGATATAAAAGCTGAAATGATAGAGCATCGCGGAGATAAAACAAAAAAAATGATGGTAAAACTTTGGCCCTACAGTTAAGATCACATCGATCCCTGTATACAATCCAAGGGCATAAACAAAGAGGGAACCATACTTTCCCAACAGGCTCCGCCAGAAGACGAAGCCAAATCTCGACGGTTCAGTCCAACTCCGAAGAAACTAGTATCTTCAGCAAATTCCTCGACTCACGGATACAAACACTCCTTGACGAGAGCCTCCTGATCCACGTCGACTCGCAGAGCCACCAGTGCTTCCGTGGGAAATCCTCGACTCGTTTCAAACCCCAAGGAAACAAATAATCCTTGGCGCTTGGGAAACAAATAATCCCTGGCAAATTCCTCGACTCACGGATACAAACACTCCTTGACGAGAGCCTCCTGATCCGTGTCGACTCGCAGAGCAACCAGTGCCTCCGTGGGAAATTCTCGACTCGTTTCAAACCACAAGGAAACAAATAATCCTTGGCGCTTGGGAAACAAATAATCCCTAGCAAATTCTTCGACTCACGGATACAAACATTCCTTGACGAGAGCCTCCTGATCCGCGTCGACTCGCAGAGCCACCAGTGCCTCCGTGGGAAATCCTTAACTCGTTTCAAACCCCAAGGAAACAAATAATCCTTGGCGCTTGGGAAACAAATAATCCCTAGCAAACTCCTCGACTCACGGATACAAACACTCCTTGACGAGAGCCTCCTGATCCGCGTCGACTTGCAGAGCAACCAGTGCCTCCGTGGGAAATTCTCGACTCGTTTCAAACCCCAAGGAAACAAATAATCCTTGGCGCTTGGGAAACAAATAATCCCTAGCAAATTCCTCGACTCACGGATACAAACACTCCTTGACGAGAGCCTCCTAATCCGTGTCGACTCGCAGAGCCACCAGTGCCTCCGTGGGAAATCCTCGACTCGTTTCAAACCCCAAGGAAACAAATAATCCTTGGCGCTTGGGAAACAAATAATCCCTAGCAAACTCCTCGACTCACGGATACAAACGCTCCTTGACGGGAGCCTCCTGATCCGCGTCGACTCGCAGAGCCACCAGTGCCTCCGTGGGAAATCCTCGACTCGTTTCAAACCCCAAGGAAACAAATAATCCTTGGCGCTTGGGAAACAAATAATCCCTAGCAAACTCCTCGACTCACGGATACAAACACTCCTTGATGAGAGCCTCCTGATCCGTGTCGACTCGCAGAGCCACCAGTGCCTCCGTGGGAAATCCTCGACTCGTTTCAAACCCCAAGGAAACAAATAATCCTTGGCGCTTGGGAAACAAATAATCCCTAGCAAACTCCTCGACTCACGGATACAAACACTCCTTGACGAGAGCCTCCTGATCCGCGTCGACTCGCAGAGCAACCAGTGCCTCCGTGGGAAATTCTCGACTCGTTTCAAACCCCAAGGAAACAAATAATCCTTGGCGCTTGGGAAACAAATAATCCCTAGCAAATTCTTCGACTCACGGATACAAACACTCCTTGACGAGAGCCTCCTGATTCGCGTCGGCTCGCAGAGAAACCCCTGTCTCCGCGGGAAATTCTCGATTCGTCTCAACTTGCAAATGAAACCTCACGCAGCAGGGACTAAAAAACTTGCTTCCTGAACAATGGGACCCTGCAAGTCAATCCAAAATGGTCTCTTGCATACTATTCACGGGTCTCACTCTCCATGGTCGAGTTTCGACAAGGAGGGAAACAACCGCTTACGAGTCCTTTCGACTCGTAAGAGGGAAAATTCTCTTATAGGATCCTTACGACTTATAAGAGAAAACCACACTTAGGAATCCTCACGATTCCTAAGGAGAAAAACCCACCTACGAGATTCTGTCGATCCGCAGGGAGAAAAGTCTCTATGAGACCCTCACGGCTCATGGAGTTGAAAAGTCTTAGGCAGCAGATCTGAACCTGCGGCCTAAGCCATCGCTATTTCTTAAGAAAGTCAAGATGCGTGCTCTATTATCCGTCAACCATGTTTATTAAGATAGCATGCCGATAATAAGAGAAAGAAGAAAGCTACAGAAGGAACATCCAATTTATGTTTGATCAAGCGTTCGAGACACACTCGTTCATGCACAAGCAAAAGACTCAAAACGAAAAATAAAGACAAGCTGGGATAAAATTTTTCCATTAATATGGCCAATAGTTCTTACATTCATAAAAGAAATAAATGAAAAACATTATTACAAGGGAATAACCTCGAACCCAGGACATGGATTGAGGAACTCGAAAGCAACCCTATCTATGACTTTCCAGGCCTTGCGGACCATCCTAGTATGCTTTCTTTCGCGAGCACAAGCGTCAGGGTCCCCCCTGATGTCTTCCACCCTCCGATAAGCAGCAAGTATGGCGGACTGTTGAAAGACTTCATGCAAGAGATCGATAAGACTGTCTCGCCGTCTCTTTGAGATAAAGTTCAACAGGTACACCGAGTGCACCTTGTCCTCAGCAGCATCCAACGCCCTAAGCGGTATGCCGGAACAGAAGAGGGGAAGCGCTTCCCAGATGGCTCCCACGATAAGCTTAAGGAGGGAGGAACGTCGGGGGAGCAGTGGACCATTATACGCATCGAAGCGACTCATTATTTCAGCGCACTCCTCGTTTGTGAACTCCCGATTTTCAGAGCGGTCAAGTCGGCGGATGTCCCCATACGAGATGATCTCGTTAAGGGCATACATGTGGGCGTTCATGGTTCCTGTGAAAGAGGGTCAACAGAATTATCAGAAAGACGGATTAAGCAAAACGATATAATGCACTGAAGAATAAAATGCCATCTTCAAACTCTAAGATCAATTAAACACTCTTAAGAGTGCTTTTAAATCAGAGGGGTCTATGTTTTGCCAAAGATGCAAGTTTCTGTTCATAGGTTGAGAAACCCTGAAACAGATTCCTGAGAGCAAAGCTCTATTTGACGAAACCCCAAAAGGATTTTCTGTAGATCAAAAGATCTATGAGAGCAAGGCTCTTTTCATTAAAATAAATTTGATTTAATTTAAAATTTTACCTAAAATGGGTGCTGGGTTCTGAACTTTGAAAGTTCCTAAAAAGAAACAAGAGCAGGGCTCTAAAAGTTCTTAAGTAAGAGCAAAGCTCCGGAGTCTTTTGAAAACAAAATCTTAAAGATGATAAGCATCTGTGGGGGGACCAAAGGTCCTATTTATAGGCATCGAATGCCTCTTCAACTTCCAAAAGTTACTGCAACGGTTGAAATTCTGTCACCGTTGCGCTCACGTTTCAGGGCCACGTAAGCACAACGGTGGGGGGCACTTGTTTACCCCAATCGGAGCAAAGCTCTGATCAAATTCCGAGGTGGAAGATGAAGCATCTTCCCCAATCAGAAGCAAAGCTTTGCTTTGAAAATTTAAACTTCAATAAATGAAGCAGCGCTTCAGATCCTTTGCGCTGCGCGCAACGCGCCACGTGCCTGGCGTAGATGCATTAGCGTGGCATCCAAAAAGGCGCGCTCAATCAGAGCAAAGCTCTGTTAAAGGGCCTAACGCTTCAGCTGCACGAGCGGTGCGCTACGCTACGCGTGTCAGCGCAGACGCGCTTGTGCAGTTGCGTTGTGCGTTGCGCTGCGCGACGCGTGTCAGCGCAGACGCGCTTGCGCAGTTGCGCTGCGCTTTGCGCTGCGCGACACGTGTCAGCGCAGACGCGCTAGCGCAGTTGCGCTGCGCTTTGCCCTGCGTGACACGTGTCAGCGCAGATGCGCTAGCGCAGATGCACCGTTTCGTAGAAAGGAAAAGGTTAAGTGCTAAAGGCAATTTACCCTCGCGAAATTACATGCATTTGATAATAACAAATTAAAATTATACGATGCATAAGCGCAACAGAGAAATGAAATAAAAGAACCCTTAACAGATAATGAAATACTTGATTAAAAAAGAAAAATACTTATTCATTATTGTCATTTATTACATTAAAAAAAAAGATCACCGAATACGGGATCAGAAAGACAGGGATTCACAAAAAGAAAGAGGAGATTATTCAGTTCTCTCTCCGTCTTCTCCATCATGTCGAAACGGCGATCCTTCCGAGGGGTAGCCATCCAACGGTCGACGCCGCACTCCCGGAAAAAAGTGGCGATGACAACCCGACGAGCCCGTATCTGGCTCAGCAAGTGGAGAGAGCAGTCCCTTAGGGCTTTGGTGATCAAGTGCGCTTCAAGAAGGCACTCAATCTTGTCCTCAGCGGTATTCAGCATTGCCGAGGACATCTCTGCTGGAGGAAGGAGAATGTCGGCGAGCACCGAGGCAAGGATCATCCGAAGCAAAATGGAATTCGGAAGGAGAGGAGACCCCACATGAGTCAAAAGCTCATGCAGTGCAGCATCGCACTGCTCATCCGAGAGAGAAGGATCCACCAGGCGCGCAGCAAAACGGGGAACAATGTCCCGAATCGGCACCTCCCATGGTTGTCGGCAGGCATGAGGGCGATTGCAAGCCATAATCGAAGAAGTTCTCTGAAAATGAGAGAAGAAAAGGCTCAGCCTCGAATTATATATATAGACCCAGGCGCAGAAGATTCTATGGACAATGAAATCATTTCCAAGGCCCGGGAAATCAGAATTTTAGAAATACGAGTTTGACTTGAAAAAAGGAGATGAAAGGATATCTCAGGAGAAGCGACGCTTCCGATTTGCCCAAAATCTAAGTTTCAATAAATGAAGCAACGCTTCAGATCCTCTGCGCTGAGCGCAGGGCGCCACGTGTCTGGCGCAGAACGCATCAGCGCAGCGCCCGAGGCAGCGCAACCAATCAGAGCAAAGCTCTGTTTAAAACAAAAAAGTAAAGGAAGCAACGTTTCAGTTGCGCAAGCGCTGCACTGCGCGACACGTGTTTGCGCAGTTGCGCAAACACAACTGCGCAAGCACAGTTGCGCAAGCGCTGCACTGCACGACACGTGTCTGCGCATTTGCGCAAGCACAGCTGCGCAAACGCTGCGCTGCGCGACACGCGTCAAGCGCTGGGGAGTTGCGCAAAACAGAATGTAGATTTAAAGAAATCTTTCTGTTTTTGTTAAAACAAGAAGATTTTCTTCTGTAAAGCAGAGGCCTTTGGATCAAAAATCCAACGGTGAGAGAGATTCCCCAAATCACCCAGAGAAAGATCTCTTTAACAAATTTAACTAATTTATGGGCACTATAAAAAGGACCCCAGACCTCAATTCAAAGGCATCAACATTTTCTAAAAAAAAAAGAGAACTCTGAAGAATTCCTCAAGAACAAAAGGTAAAAACCTTTAGAAAAAGAGAAAGTTCTCTTATGAACAGATCATAGATCTAAAAACAAGATCAATGATCTTCAATAAAAATAAAATAAAATAGTGCTCAGCACTTTTTATGAACCTTTGGTTCATGAAATAGGAAAATACTTGTTTTTTCTTTGATCTAAATTAGATCAAGGAAACGAATAGTGCTTTGCACTTCTTTTATGAACCATTGGTTCTTGAATCTAAAAGATTCTTAAATCGTAATGCCTTGCACTTGCAAACTGCGCTGTTGCGCTCTTGGATTGGCGCAAGCCACCGGAGCGCACCGCGTGTCAGCAGCGCAGGCGCAGCGCATTAGCGCAGCGCACTAGCGCAGCGCACTGCGCTTGCGCAACACGTGTCAGCACTATAAGCGCTTGCGCTCTCTTATTGGCGCAAAGCGCCTGATAAATGCAATGCATTTCCTAAAGGGGCAGAGCCCAACTGAGAGGTCCAATGGACCAAAACAAATGCGCTGCATTATAATAAAAAGGGCAGAGCCCAGTCAAAATGGGCATAAATGGCCTGAAGTAATGCTATGCATTATTCTAAAAAGGGGAAAGCCCAGGCAAAGGACAAATGCAAACAAAATATGGACATTTTTAACTGGACTTAGCCCAATTTTGGCCGTAAGTCCTCAAATTAAATTGACTGAGCAAGATTGCTCTCTTAAATCAATTTACTACCGGTTCGAGGGTACATCTCCGAACTCCTCTGACACCTGTCGTTGTAATCCTTCAACGACGTCAGAGAGGTGACGGGTCCCGATGACCACATACGTATATGGATTGCGGGATTCTTAAACTCGTGGACCGAAACGTCCTTAAACTAATGTCGGACCGAAACGTCCTTAAACTAATGATGGACCACCACGTCCCTAAACTGGAACATAGACCACCACGTCCCTAAACTGGCGATAGACCCCCACGTCCCTAAACTGGAACATGGACCCCTACATCCCTAAACTGGAATATGGACCCCTACGTCCCTAAACTGGAACAATAGAGCCCCCAAATGCTCTTTTGTCGGATCCAAACGATCCCGTTAAGTTGATCTTAGTCTCAAATCAGACTAACGTATCCTTGACGAACGTTTGAGTCGATCTTAGCCTAAATACGGATAACGTATCCTTAAACCAAAACACCAAACCCAAATCTAAGTAAATACGGATTTGGTCTAATCCACGTCCTACGGGCGACGACATTACTCAGTCTCCGTATACAATCCACGGGCAACCACAAACAAAACAAACACACACGACACGAAGTGAATTTCTGGAGAAGGAGAAAGTTGTTACCGCGATGCGGTAGCGTAATTAATTGCAGGGGCTTGCGCCTGCAGGGAAGAGCGTCCCCACAACCAAAACCCCCTCAAACGAGGGGGAATCTGACGAAGTCTGCTACATCGGCCACATCCGTCTAAACCTCCGATACACGGTGCCATAAATCAACTTGGCATCTTCGGAGAGGTGGACGGATAAAACCAAATAGCATCTGCCCCGAATCCCAGCATCAGGACACCGCGGTCCTGTGCGCCGCCGTTCGGAGGGGAACATGCACTTTGTCATGCTTGAAGCTTCATGAAGCTTTTAGTATCATTTGACCAAGTCCACTAACTTTGTCTCACTAAAGATATTTATTAACCAAACCACTAACTTAAACTATGGTTTAGTCTCTACAAAGGTTAGTGGATGATATTAACCCACCCATGGTTGCATAATTGATATTTTATCTTCACTTATTATTCTTTTCTCATTATTCTTTTCTTTCTTCTTCTTCTTCTTCATCATCAAGAAGAAAACCTTGCTAGAATTATTCTAAGTGAAGAAATAAAGTGAGAAATCAAAATCTAAAGTGAACCCATTTCCTATTTCATCATCATCTACTACTTACCATTTAGTTTAGGGTGTTCTCTTCACAAAGTTCTTGACCTAGTGAAGATGGAGCTTGAGTTTGAGTCGTCTCGACGTAGATCATCTTTGGCCTCGAAGTCGACGAGCTAGCTTGATTATTTCTCTGAGGAAACCATCACTAGAGTCCGGGATCTCAATGATCGCAGTGAAGGGACGTCAACATGGAGCTTTAGAAGTGAAGGACCGGATCTACAAAGGTTGTATTTTCATTCACTTCTATTTGTAATGGTTGATTACTATTTTGTTACCCCTAGTTTTCTAGTATGATCTTCAGGTTGATTGCTTAGCACCCCCTTCAATTTTTTTGTGGCATGTGTGATGCTTGCAAACCCTAAGCTAGATGCTGAGGAATCCCAACATCTTTACATTCTTGCGTTGTGAAATTTCTAGATCTTGAATCTTTTATTTTCATGATGCTTGAGTAAATCTCCGCTTGATACAGAATCGAGAGATTTGGTAGATCTAGTGATGATAAAATCCTAATACTAATCTTAAGTCTTATGAGATTTGTGAACTTTAGGAAAAAGAATCATCAATGACCTAATTTGGATCGAGATCACATTCTTGTGAATTTCGTTGCAAATTAGGGATCAAATGATTGATGAATCTCTTTGCTAGAGGCTAGATCCGAATGATGATCAATGAAAAGACAAGAGATAGAGAAGGAAAAACCCTAGTTTCTTCAATAGATCCCTAATCTTCATTCATCACCATCAATCTAGCTACAAATGATCAATAGATAAGATTAGTCATTATTAGAATCATCATTGCTACCAATTCGATCGATTCCTACAAGCTATTTTACAAATCTTGATAACTAAATTGATTGGGACATTTCTTGATTCTTGATTCTAGATCTTTAGTTTCTTTATGTTTCTTGAAATTAAAATTCACAAATCTTGAATCAATTTTCTTGCATTTTCTTTTATCTTTTCATTTCGACTCATCTAAAACAAGATCGATCAAAACACACATCTCAGTGGACAATCCGTATTCATTAACGCGCTACATCGACACCGTTAATTGATTGCGGTATAAATTTCTTTGGTTGTGATTAAAACTTTTCCATACACACGAAGATATAATCAATCATCATGCCTTCCACAGTATTCGCTTGGACCACCTGTCCAACATACTACCCCTCAAAAGAGGGAAAACTATAACTCTGACAGCCCCTCTGTCATCCATGACATCTTGGAAGCCTGAAATGATAAACGCCTCCTTAAGGAGGTTTCCGTTACCATATACAAAGAACATCCACTTATGTTCATAACTGTTTCCCAATGTTTCTCCAGGATTGGATTAATATATACTTATTGCTGCATGTGCAAAATCAGTATCTGGTGTTGTACTTGACATCTCATGATTGACTCAATTGCCTAAGCAAGTGATATGCCAATCATGCAAATCTCTCTCCTCATCGGTCTAAAAGACATCTCTTTAGAGAGGGTGACTCCATCACCTGCGGGTACACCATCACGCCAGGAGTCATCCATTCTAAAACACTTTAGAATAGTGTCAAGTAACCGGATTGTGACACTTCCCAAATTTAGATCTAAAACCATAGATCTAATCACTAGAATCCCTGATATTTTATCCATATCCTATGTGGAGAAACCACTTTGTGACAACCAAAGTATAACCAATTGTAGTATTGAAAGATCTCTTTCTATTAAGTGCATGTCATCCAAAAACTAGGACATCACTCCCTACCACCTTCTTATTAGGTTCATATTTTGTTCTGATGAAGTCAAACTCTATGACTGTCACATCAAAATTAGATGATCTATCTCCGCTATACTTACTTTAGTCTATAGATAGACATAAGCTACTTGCCCACTATGCTTCCGCTGCTCCCATTGACTACAACAATCTTCTGACAGAGTCATATACACGTGCACTTCTAAAGTTAATTTAGAATGACGTTATACTCATTCTCCTGCCAGATCTCATAGTCTAGAATAGCAGTAGCGGTAAGTTTAGGTAATCAAAAATCTCCTTGTCACCGTCTTTGAGGAGACCGAAGTACCTCTCGGGTGCTTGAGATTACCCACTAAATCTGCGGAGTGGCTAATGGATTGTCGAAACCAATTGAATGTTTAGGTTCTATTAAATTTTCAGTAATTGTTTGTGGTTCTGAAATCACTTCCAGTTCTACCATACTCCCACTAATGTTTTCTAAAAAGAATCCATTTTACTAAAACTGGTGGCGAGTCAAGAACGATATAACTATTGATGTTCAAGATGGTAGAATGTTAACCCTCGTCAAAGCCCGGCATAACCCACAAACTGCCATTACTGAAACGTGCCTATAGTTTATCCGGATTCTGGTTTTAAGTATAAACCGGACAACTCCATATACCTTAACATCGTTAAGATATGAATCCATTCTATATATCCAATAAATAAACAAATGCACTAATTTAATTGGAACCAGATTCAAAAATCATGCAGCCATTTCCAGTGCATATAAACTAAATGGAAGAAGGCCATACAACATTACTCATCCAGGAATACATCCACGTATAAGTAACCTGAAAAGAGAAGCAAGTTCTCAAAACTATTACTTACAACGGAATACCAAACATAAGTATCTACATCTTCGATCACCTTGAAGAATCCTGATACTTGCAACATATGGTTCTCTACTTTATTCTTATACCTATATCTTCTCAAAACTTAGACCTTATATTTCAACGAAATACTTGTCTAAAACTAGAGAAGTCATGAGTAAACATAATATAGTACGAGTACCAACCATTTTGTCCTAACGGACATCCGACAACATACAATACTTTGTATAAATCTACTGAGTTTAATAACTCAAACATGTAAGTTTACGGTAGCGCCTCGGCCAATAATCTGAGGCCAAACGCGGAATAAAAACTTTTTCATAAACTGGCGCTAACATAGACTGTAACCCGGATCGTGCCATTAACACTAAACTAGCAATCTGTAAAATGATAGAATGGCTATACCGATCGATCCGTGTCCTTCGGTCTTTAGCCATCATCCCACGCTCCTTGCGGCATCTCTGATCTCGCTCGATCTCGGGTCTCCTCGTCGAGATGGCACCACGTCAACGAATTTTTATACAGGCTCCCGCCTCTAAACCGAGACAACTCGGACATGAAGTTTGCTAGCCAACATGTCCAAGATTGATGTAGAGAGAGTGTAGAATACTTTGTCTCAAAGCACCCAAGCAATTGGGTGATAGGTTAATGAAGTTGCCGTGGAATGAAATCAAGTGAGCAATGGAATGAGCTTTTGAATTTTTGGCTAAAGAAATTTTTCCTTGCAATGAATAATGGCTCGGCCAAAATTAGAAACCAAAAATTGCACACTGTGAATTTATGGGGCCGGCCACACTTGCAGGGAAAGGAAAAATGGGGGTGACCACAAGCTTCAATCAAGTGGTGATCATAAAAGAATTATCCATCACAAATATCTCCATCCAAATATCTTTAAGCTGACAAGAATCAATAAATGCTTTTGCCACCTCACATTAAATCCATGCCATTCTAGAATCATCCATGACTCATCACAAAACAAAAACCCCATCCTCACAAGATGAATTCGGGCAGGGTGGAGGAATGAAGGAAATTTGGCCAAAAGAAATATATCAACTTCAACCAATAATTAAACATTAAAAATAATGTTTAATCAAATGGAGAAAAACTGGCAATTTCAAAAAGCAATCCCGTAACAAATTATAGGATTACCCCACAACTGTATATACATACCCGCATTTGTATTCCGACCGAATACAAAATGCAAAGAGACAAAAATACTCCTACACAATATAATACTAGAATCCGGTTTAAACCAAAACCCACCAGTATTCTCTGTCCGAATCATGACACGTGTACAAGTGCACGTGCATATTCGAACCCTGCCATAAAACCATACAGCCTCTACAACGTTTCGCCCGAAGTTGGGAAACTATCTATGGGGAACTCTAAAGACTCGTCAATATCCTGGCAGTGGGTTTAACCACAAGCATGTCAGTGGTACTAGCTGTACGTAACGGCTTCCCATGTACTGACCATAAGGAAGGCTGATGAGCGAACTCATCTAGAAACCCTACTGAGCCTATCAGTGACAATATCCGTACAGTCCGGTCCGTTCGTCTATGAGCATCGCATATCGGGCTTAGGGGGCTCGTAACGTCAGACCCTTAATAGCGGTATAAGTCGTGTTGGAGGGTAGCCCTGAACACCCCGAGAAACTACTGGAACACCTACCAGTAATTCTCACCTGCCTTGGCCAAGGACTTGGTGCAATGGCTCTCCTAGACACAGCACGATCTCACCCCCAATACCGAGAGAGACGAATCCCCTGCCGATCCGCTCACTGCCTCTATGTGGCTCGGGACTGTACCCAACTAAAACCTGTTTGCATGACTCCTTTCAGCCGTGGTAGGGTAGTAATCTAAGCACAGTGGGAACTCACACGAGACAAATGACGACCTCAGGTCGATGAACTAACCTGTACACATGTTACCAGGGAACTGCTATCTGACGCTAGGTATAATACCAACTAGCAGGTTCCCGGCGAGTCCTTTCCGGTGAACTCATAACCCAATAAGCACCTGTATACATCTTAGGTGAACCAACTGACACCAATGGCTTGTGAGACCGGCCACCGCCCCTCGTCGGGGTCTCGACTGTATACACTAGTCTACTCTGGAGTATCGATACCCTGTCTCGAAACTCCCACGACTAAGGACCACTTTTAAGGATGTGCTTATGGACTACCCAACTCTCACATATATGATCGCCATCATACTGCTGGTAGTCAAGCAAGAATTCTAAGGGCTCTATCAACGTGTAATAGTGATCATGTCACCTAAAGTTGTACACGATGATAAAGGCAAACCAGATAGCATACTATCATCTCGAGTAAGACTGTCCTACCAGTATAGGTCCTCCTCAATCATTGCAATCACGTGCCTGCGATCCAATAATTGACTTTGAGGGCACTACATCCAACAATCTCCCACTTGCACTTAAGGCTAATTATTGCGATGTCGCATACTCACAGCCCGTGTGATACCAAACACCTAACTCATCTACTAATCAGTGTCACAAAGCTCGTTTGTAAAACTATTGTGTTCGAGAAATAGCCTCAGTGAGTGGATCCGCCTTGATGTTTCTTTCTATGTCTCTCTTAATCTCAAGTTCGCGGAGAAAGCCATCTCCCGAATTGAGTAATACCTGTCTTAGATGTCTGGATATCTGATGGGACCTAGCTCATAAATGAACTCCAAATCCAAACTTCTTAGACTGTATCGTCAACTGAACCTAATCAGTATCCTGCACCATGCCTCCCATAGTATCCTGTTGGACCACCTGTCCATAATACTGCCCTCTTCGTCAGAGGGAAAACTATAACTTTGACAGTCACTCTGTCATCCATGTCACCTTGGAAGCCTGGAATGATAACCGTCTCCCGAAGGAGGCTGCCGTCATCAAATCCCTAGAACATCCACTTATGTTTTAAAACTGCTTCCCAACATTTCTCCAGGATTGGATTAATATTAACCTATTGCATCTTGTGCAAAAACAACATCTGGTGTGGTACTTGACATCTCATGATTGACTCAATTGCCTAAGCAAGTGATATGCCAATCATGCACATCCCTCTCCCCTTTAGTCTATAAGAAACCTTTAGAGAGGGAGACTCCATCACCTGCAGGTACACCACCATGCCAGGAGTCTTCCATTCTAAAACACTTTTAGAATACTGTCTAAGTACCCAGATTGGGAAACTACCCAAATCTAGATCTAGAACCATAGATCTAGTAACCATAATGTCAGATATTATATCCATATATTTTGTGGAGAAACAACTGTGTGACAACCACAGTATAACCGATCGTAGTACAGGAATTTTACTTCCTACTCTGTGTATGTCATCCAAATACCAGGACATCACACTCTACCGCCTTCTTAACAGATCCATCCCCTATTCTGATGAAGTCAATCACATGACTGTCACATCAAAAATAGATGATCCATCTCCGCTATATCAGCTTTAGTCTATAAATAGATATAAGCTACTTGTCCACTATACTTTCGCTGCTCCCACTGACTACAACAACCCTCTGGCAGAATCATATACACGTGCAGTTCTAAAACTAGTTTAGAATGACGCTATACTCATCCTCCTGCCGGGTCTCATAGTATGGAACAACAGTAATGACAAGTCTGGGTAAACAAGAACCTCCCTGTCACCGTCCTTGAGGCTACCGGAGTACCTCTCGGGTGCCTGAGGTTACCCACCATATCTGCGGAGTGGCTAATGGAATGTCAAACTTGATTGAATCTTTAGGTCCTATTAAATTTTCAGTAATCGTTTGCGGTTCTGGAATTACTTCCAGTTCTACCATACTCCCACTACTGTTTTCTGAAAAAATCCATTTTGCAAAAACTGTGGCGAGTCAAGAACAATATCACTATTGATTTTCCAGATGGTAGAAAGTCAACCCTCGTCATAGGCTGGGCCAACCCACAAAATGCCATTACAGAATCGTGCCTTGGGTTATCCAAAGTCTGGTTTTAAGCATAAGACGAACAACTCCCCGTACCTTAACATCGTTAAGATATGAACCATTCTATATCTAATATAGAAACTTTGGCACTGATTTAATTGGAACCAGATTCAAATCACACAGCTGTCTCCAGTGCATGTCAATAAAATGGAGAGAGGCCGATCGGCATTACTCAACTTAGGAATGCATCCAATTATGAGTAACCCGAAAGAGAAACAAGTTTCTCAAAACCATTACTATCAACTGAATACCATACACAAGTATCTACATTTTCGATCAGCTTGAAGAATCCCGATACTTGCAACACCTGGTTCTCTACTTTATTCCTGTACCCACAACTTCTCAAAACTTAGACCTTGTATTTCTACGAAACACTTGTCTAAAAACTAGAGAAGTCACAAGTAAACAGAACATAGTATGAGGACCAATCCCTTTGTCCTAATGGACACTGGACAACATACAATACTCTGTATAAGTCCGCTGAGTTGAATAACTCAAAACCTGTGCATCGTAGGTTGAAAACTGTACTTATGGTTAATAACTACTCCGCTGTTCAATGCTCCTTACCCAATCGTCAACTGATATAGGTAAATGTCACAAACATAATTTCAAAAGTTATATCTCACTTTATGAAAATAAACGTACAGATATATCAATTTGAAATTGGTGCATAACAACGGATATTCAAAACCAAATACTTGCCGTCAGGCAAAAACCCAGGCGATTTCCTCAAATATCACCAATTACTACTAATTCCGATATAATGAGGATGATCACTTAATTCCCAATAACTTACTCCCACTCATCATCTGTAAAACCATACAGATGTGAGAATCATACCTAGTAAATACATACCCTGGAGAAAGTGTCTAATTGGGAAATCAGTTTACAATTAACAATGCACAGTGAAACTGAAACATGAAAATGTTTTGAAGGGGTATCCGGGTATTCGTAGTAATGCCTCTTCCATTATCCGGATTCATGATGGTAACCGTATATTTCGTTGCCATCTCTCCAAATCCCTTTATTTATCTTTAGTCATTACCTTCTGTACACCATCGTTAGGCTTAATGGTTTTCTTCCTTCGCTACTTTTCGGCACCAACCTATGGTTTGGAAGAAGACTATCCAATAAGCGTAAAAGGTGTATACTCCAAATCCTAGGAGTACTCGCAATCTGAGAGAAGATGATGATAAAAGACAACTGAATAAAACCTTATTCTATTTCTCCTAAACTGGAGAAAAAGCAAAGGTGAAGCAGGAGTGGCGATGAACTACGCGGTTTGGTCGTGAATAATAGCAGTCACAATTTACTTTGCCCACTTTCTAATCCCTTTATTTTGTCTTTACTTATTACCTTCTGTACACCCTACTTAGGCTAATTGGTTTTCTCCTTTCCCTACCTTTCGGCACCTGCCTATGGTTTGGAAGAAGACTATCCAATAAACATAATAAGTGTACCGTCTCCTAAATCAAGGAGTACTCCCAACCTGAGAGAAGGTGATGATAAAAGACAACTGAATAAACCAATTCAATTTCTCCTGAACCTGAATCCATCCTCAAAGAAGTCCCTTCGAGTTCGTATATAACCATACGATGGATTTATCCAATGGAAGTGGATGTTTGTAGTAATGCGAGATGTTCTGGAGAAATGCAAGGGGTAAAAGAAGGAGTGGCAATGATGTATATAACTCAGACAATCCAAAAGCCAGTATGTTTTTAAGAAGGTTCGGTCAACTTGGTCACTGAGTCATGGTCTAGGGTCGGTCAATGGTCGCTGCCAAAAAGAGAGAGAAAAGAAACACTCTGCGTGCACTCTAACCTAGATCAGAATGGTTATCACTTTATTTAATCAGGAAACCTCCCACTGTACCGTCAAATTCTCCTCCAAACCTGAAAGAAGAATTAGTCGGGATCACCCGAAGAGTAAACCAACTCATCAGTGGGAATCAGGATCCAACTCTCAACGCATGATAACGTAAAGGAATCCACTCACGTTATCACACTCCAGAAGGTATGTACATACCCGGCAAGTTTCAGTTTCTTTAGAAACTCTCGATATGGATTTTTGCCCCATGCTCTTATGACCTTGACGTTGGCCAAAATATCATAAGTCACATATCAAGTTCTACCCATCATTATCTTGTTAATTTGAACCCACCCATACATACCCCCGACGTTGGCCAAATGGCAGTACGACTGTCCCAAACCAACTCATCTATCTATGCAACAAATGAATACCCAGCAGCTACCAAACACTATGCCTTGGCGTTGGTCAAAATACATTGCTTGAATACTACTGAATACCCAACTGAAATGACGGAGGGCTACGGCTGGTTTTTGGCGAAAAACCTTTAACGTAAAAAACTTGATATCGCTGAAGGAACCTGATAGCTTTTTACAAAAATATAGTGGCGAAAACCTTTGCTAAAGAGGTCACTCCCGATGAAGGGATCTCGGCTCTTTCCTCGTGGAATGAGGTGCAGGATATTCCAACTGAATATTACGATGCAAAGCAACAAGTAATCGACTACAGTGAAGTTATTACCCTGACGCAAACTTCTGCCCAAGGGGTCACTCCTGGTGAAGGGATCTCGGCCCTTGCCTCGTCGAATGAGGTGCAGGATATTCCAACTGAATACCACTGTGCAAAACAAAAGAAAACGTCCTTGTAATAACACTTTTTGAAAACTGTTCCAACAACGTCAAACAGGTTTGTTTTCCTTTGCATTGATCAAAATCAACGCAGTCCCATCAATTAATCACACCAGAAAAGAACGAAAATAAAATGTATGTATATGCCATCCGCATTCGTCTCTGGGTCCCGTCATCACCCATTAGGTTACTTAACTAACGACAGAGCGGGGACCGGACTAGCGTGGGTATAAAACATATACAACATCTACTAGTATATATACCAATATACAATAATCGCTCCAGCCGTGATAAATGCAACATTACAGAAAAGTAATAAGCATCACAGAACAATACAGATTACTGGGATCCCCGGGTTTCACAGAGCCGCTACTGAAACCCGACGTTCCCCTGGTCGTGTGGATAGCCTGTGCAATGAAACCTAGACCCTACGAGTGCGGCAAGTTACCCGCCAAAACCTGAAGCGAGCCAGCCCCCTTCAGCAAAGTGAATGAACCACCCGACACTTCACGGAATCCGGTAGCTTGAGCACCCCACCTTGGGGCAACTTGTACCCCCTACGAGTGCGGTGAATAGCCTGCCAATTCTAGAGTGAGGCCCTTTATCTCTCAAAGCCATGAGATGCAGACCCGTTGCCCTCCAGAACCCGGCTATCTGTGCACTCCGTCATGGGGTAAACCTAGTACAGAAATGAAAATATGTACAACGGGTACATCGACCTCAACCCGGTCATGCCCCAAAAGAATAATATACAAACAGGCAGCGACGGCAGTCCACATGTCGGACGCTCGCCCCGCGATATCAAATGTACAAATAAATCGAAACTGCACTACTATTGCATGCAAGCTATCCACCACGACAAATCCGCAACATCACAGCACAACACAGAACATCAACGTGAATGTCACGTTCGCAAACCCGTCTAAAAGGAATATAGCAATTAGACGAATTATACCGCTCAAATGATATTCACGGTCGCAGATATAATGTAAGTACTGTAAACTAACATATTTAAAATTCCGATCGACAAAATTTCCCGAAGTAGGCCACAAGTACAAATCCAGTACTCAAACAAATCTGGGCCCAAAAAAAATATTCCAGAAACCACAATTCCACATGAAAGACACCCAGAAGAAAAATGGTGCACTGAAGCCCCAAAACGGCGGCGGAACCGCGGCAAAACCATGGGTTCCGCGGCGGTTCCGCGGCGGTTTTGTGGGATCAGTCTACCAAATTTCTTCTGCAGTCTTAGAAAAGCCTGCTCGATTTTCTGACATACTCAAAATTATTTTTAGACGACAAAAAAATTTCGACAGAAACTTTAAATTTGGAATTGCAGTTTTGGAAATTTCGTTCGATCGATATTTTAAACATGTTAGAACAAGCTAGTAAAGGTTAATGGCGTGGCTCGGATACCATGTAAGTCTAAGATAGCGCCCCAGCCAAAAATCTTAGACCAAACGCGGAATAAAAACTTTTTCATAAACTGACGCTAACATAGACTGTAACCCGGATCGTGCCATTAACACTAAACTAGCAATCTGTAAAATGATAGAATGGCTATACTGATCGATCCGTGTCCTTCAGTCTTTAGCCATCATCCCACGCTCCTTGCGGCATCTCTGATATCGCTCGATCTCCGGTCTCCTCATCGAGATGGCACCACATCAACGAATCTTTATACAGGCTTCCGGCTCTAAACCAAGACAACTCGGACATGAAGTTTGCTAGCCGACATGTCCAAGATTGATGTAGAGAGAGTGTAGAATACTTTGTCTCAAGGCATCCAAGCAATTGGATGATGGGTTAATGAAGTTGCCGTGGAATGAAATCAAGTGAGAAATGGAATGAGCTTTTGAATTTTTGGCTAAAGAAATTTTTCCTTGCAATGAATAATGGCTCGGCCAAAATTAGAAACCAAAAATTGCACACTGTGAATTTGTGGGGCCGGCCACACTTGCAGGGAAAGGAAAAATGGAGGTGACCACAAGCTTCAATCAAGTGGTGATCATAAAAGAATTATCCATCACAAATATCTCCATCCAAATATCTTTAAGCAAACAAGGATCAATAAATGCTTTTGCCACCTCACATTAAATCCATGCCATTCTAGAATCATCCATGACTCATCACAAAACAAAAACCCCATCCTTACAAGATGAATTCGTCCAAGGTGGAGGAATGAAGGAAATTTGGACAAAAAGAAATATATCAACTTCAACCAATAATTAAACACTAAAAATAATGTTTAATCAAATGGAGAAAAACTGGCAATTTCAAAAAGCAATCCCGTAACAAATTACAGAATTATCCCACAACTGTATTTATATATCCGCATTTGTATTCCGACTGAATACAAAATGCAAAGAGACAAAAATACTCCTACACAATATAATACTAGAATCCGGCTTAAACCAAAGCCCACTAGTATTATCTGTCTGAACCATGACACGTACACAAGTGCACGTGCATGTTCGAACCCTGCCATAAAACCATACAGCCTCTACAACGTTTCGCCCGAAGTTGGGAAACCATGTGTGGGGAACTCTAAAGACTCGTCAATACCCTGGCAGTAGGTTTAACCACAAGCACGTCAGTGGTACTAGCTATACGTAACGGCTGCCCATGTACTGACCACAAGGGATGCTGATGAGCGAACTCATTTAGAAACCCTACTGAGCCTATCAGTGACAATATCCGTACAGTCCGGTCCGTTCGTCTATGAGCATCGCATATCAGGATTAGGGGGCTGGTAACGTCAGACCCCCAATAGCGGTATAAGTCGTGTCGGAGGGTAGCCCTGAACACCCTGAGAAACTACTGGAATACCTACCAGTAATTCTCACCTGCCTTGGCCAAGGACTTGGTGGAATGGCTCTCCTAGACACAGCGCGATCTCACCCCCAATACCGGGAAAGACGAATCCCCTGCCGATCCGCTCACTGCCTCTATGTGGCTCGGGACTGTACCCAACTAAAACCTGTTTGCATGACTTCTTTGAGCTATGGTAGGGTAGTAATCTAAGCACTGTGGGAACTCACACGAGATAAATGATGACCTCAGGTCGATGAACTAACCTGTACACATGTTACCACGGAACTGCTATCTGACGCTAGGTATAATACCAACTAGCAGGTTCCCGGCGAGTCCTTTCCGGTGCACTCATAACCCAATGAGCACCTGTATACATCTTAGGTGAACCAACTGACACCAATGGCTTGTAAGACCGGCCACCGCCCCTCGTCGGGGTCTCGACTGTATACACTAGTCTACTCCGGATTGTTGGATATATGTATGCCCTAGAGGCCATTATATGATAGTGGATGTATCTGTACATGTATATATATATATATATATTCAGTGTACATTCTTGCTCGACATGATAGTATGCTATCTGGTTCTACTTTATCTGACATGTTGATTTGATCATGCTTTTATTCATTCATACATGCTGATAAAGCCCTGAGGATATCGGCTTGATTACAATGATTATGATAGAGATCATACTAGTGGGACATCTGTAGTTTATAAGCATATCCTGAAATGTCCCTAGTCGGAGGTGTATCGAGATGGGGCATCGATATACCAGAGTAAACTAGCGTATATGATACTAGACCCATGTGATGGGCGATGGATGTTCCCACATTCATCGATGTTTGACATCAAGATCATATACGGGTGCTCAGTGGTGACTGGGTACACTGGACGGACTCACCGAGAACTCCTATATAGAATTATATCTATCGTCGGATAGCAGTTCTCGGGTGACACTGGTACAGGTTAGTCTGTAGACCCGAGATCGTCATAGAGTCTTGTGTGCTCTCCCACTGTACTTTGATTACCATCCTACCACGGCTCTACTGAGTCGTGCAAACAGGTGGCCGTTGGGTACAGTCCCGAGACACACGAAGGCGATGAGCGATAGGAGGGGTTTCGTCTCTCCCAGTATTGGGAGTTGATGCTGTGCTGTGCTCGACTGGTTATATCAGTAAGTCCCTGGCCAGGGCTGCTGAGATTTGCTGATAAGTGTTATCAGTAGTTTCTCGATCTGTTATAGACCATTCACCGGAACGATTTATTGAGTTATTGGGGTCGACGTGACCATCCCTAAGCTCGATATGCAGCATATCTGACGAAGAGACCGGACTGTACGGTAGTGTTGCCGGTTGGCTCGACGGGAGTTGTAGCAGATTTTCTTGTTTTCTTCTGATCGCTCAATACCCGGGTGGCCGTTACGTTTAGCCGACCGCTTGCGGCTTGGGGGTGCTTGATATGATCATCACCCACTGCCGGCGTATTGATCAGTCTTAGAGTCCCACAAAGGAGTCACCTAATCTAGGCGAAACGTTGTGGTGCGCGTATGCGATATGCGCATGGACCCGATTAAAATGCGTGTATAAGATACCGTATATTGAACAGGCGGCTTGCTTTTGGTGGGGTCGTATGTGATATGGCCGAATTGATAAATCAAATGTTGATTTATCATTTAACTATTAGTTTTCTCACTTGAAATCTTTTTCTTGTATATGATGGATGTATGCATGCATGTATGCTCTTTCTTTTTAGATTCATGCACACATAGATGTGTATACACACATACATACATACATGCATCATCCTTCATGGTTGCTTATACATAGAAAATGGTGGCAATATAAGACTCGCACCTTGGTTATTTATATGGATTATTGTTTATATTTGTGTTAAAAACAAAATGGAAAAGGAAAGGATAATTCATGGCTAGTTTCTACACACTTCCTTAACCTAACCATGCTCACCTACTTCTAACCATGGGTTAACCTTCTCTTTGTGTTTTAACTCAAATTAAATAATATCTTAAACATTTAACCATGGTTTGAGATGATAAGTGATAAATATATATATACATATTTTTTCATTTTCTTTTCAAGAGTTATTCTTTTCACTCTTGTTAAAAGAATTGCCATCATCTTCTTCTTCCTTCCTCTTTTGCTCTCTAGACTTTTGTAGTGAGCAAAATACTTAACAAGATAGGATTTTGAAGTGAGAATTAGAACCACAACATCATTCTACACAAGTCTAGTCCACTTGTTTAGAGTGTTGGCTTCATTTCATTCTCTTTGAAAAGTGAAGTTGATAGCTTGGACAAAGGAGCTTCGGGTGGATCGTCGTGGACGTTAGAGGACTTCAAGCTAATCGTTTTCCAACTCTCAAGTGGCCAAGGAGTCTACTAAAGGGAGCTACAAAGGTTGTACTCTCATGTTGGTTAATGTTTATGAAACCCTAATTTTCTAGGATAGATCCTTTGTATGCTTACTTAGCAGCACAAAAATTTGATCTTTGTGACATGTGATGCTTCCAAACTTCTCATAGGGTGCTAGGTAAACCTAACATTGGTATCAGAGCTACTAGGCATTGGATGTCGACCTATGGGGGGTTCTCACTGTGTGACAGTGTGGCGAAGCATGGGCTCTTACCCCCAGGGTGTTCCGAGACCGGAAGGTGTTCCGGCGGGTTGTAGTCCTCGCGAGGGGGCATGCGTAAAAAGTAGCGGCTGAGGGACCCGTTGGTGCCACGGCGACCCCATTGGATGGGGTGGCTGCCTGACCAACATTGGTATCAGAGCCGACCTAGAACATTAGACGACACTTTTACGAAGTAAAAACTCCGATCGGATCAAAATACGGTATTTCGAGACCTTCTCTGGACATTTTTTAAAATCTGTTGTTTTTCAGAATTAAAAATACTTAAAAAATACAGCAGGAAAATCTAAGAAACACTGTGAAATACGAAGCCATGATCCGTACAATCCGCCGCGGAACCGCGGCCAATCCCTACTTAGACCGCGGCTCTGCGGCCGTACAGAGGCTTCATGGATTCCTATTTGCACAGTAATTCCTATAATTGCTTGTATATTGTTTTAAGTATGTTTAATCTGAATCCAGTACCGTATATTCTGGAGATGGTTTTGAACTCGGTGATTCGATCGGAATTTTGATTTCGTGTCTTTTCCGGGTAAATTAGAAAGTATTGAATTGTTCGAACGAGTATCATTTGCTCACTTTTCACGGGGTTTAAATATTTTGGAGATACGTGCAAGTTTTGTGGTGGACCCTCTAGAAGACAACAAACCTTAACTCGATTATGTGACCGTCTTGAACTGCCCTTTGAACCTTAGGGTTTGGGGCAGTACGGCGTGCCACATGTGAGGCGTTGGCTTGACCCTTCTACGGCTGGACCGCTACTACTGTGTCACACTCCGGATTTTTGAACTCCGCTCAAGTGTTGAGCTTTAGGGAATTTTGGGTATTTGAACATTCGGTCGAAAACTTTAATACTGTCTATTTATCTGGAATGTGATACAATATGTGGAATTCATATAGTTTAGGCATGAAATACGAAGTATGTGATATTTCGCATTTATGATGTCTAAAGAGAATGTGGATTCCAAATATTGTAGTTTTACACTTTCTTTTCTGCGACCGTAAGTGTAATATGTTCGATATCGCCGGTTTCGTTGCTATACATCAACGACAATTGGGGTACGCATACTTACTTACGTTGATGATATATGATATTATGTGTTGCTGAGATATGATGTGCAGAATTGTCGCGATCGAATAGCCGGGTTTTTTTTTTATGTGAGATGAGTGTTTTATTTTTCATTCATGTAAAATTAAAATTTAATATAATATTCTTTTATTTGGGGCACTTCCGGGTTGAGGTTGATGTCACCAGTGTTGTATATTATTTACTTTTTCGCATTAGGATAGACCCAAGGAGGGAAGCATAAGTGACCGGGTTCTGGGGTTCAGTGGGAGGCCATCTCGAGGAGTCGAGACCGGGTCTCCTAAACTCCAGGATTGGTAGGGTCGCTTGCCGCTCTCGTAGGGGTCTAGAGGTGTGGGCTTGGCTATTCATCGCGACTGTGGAATCCGTATTTTTTATTGTTGGCTAAAATACTAAATACGGACGTCCTAGTATATCCCACATTATATATATGTTTCTGCTGCCTGTGTTCTGAGATATCTGAGACGAATGACATATTATATATATGATATATAGTACACGTTGCTTATGTTTTACACCCGCGCTAGTCCCGTCCCGGTATGCCGTTAGTTAAGTAACCTAACGGTGCATAACGGAACATTGCTGCGAATGCGGATGGCATAAGCGTACGTGTTATTTTCGTTTCTTTTCTGTGATTGGCTTAAGGACTTAAATGATAGGATTACATTAATATGATTAATGTAAAGAAAATAAACCTAAAAAGATGTTGTAGAATCAGATTTGAAAACCACTCGGCTCTTTATGAAAAAGCTATATTTCAAAACTGCGGAGCACAAGCTACTCCTTTTGAAAACCGTTTGATTCTACAACAATATCAAGTTCAAAGCGTTAAAGATTTTCTTAAAAATCATCTACAACCCTCCGTCATTTTAGGAAGTAGAGTACTTAGTATTCGTGCTACGTTTGTTGACTTTAGTTAAGGCGCAGTGTACGGTAGCTAAGTGATGTCTTCCTACACTGCATATGATGCAGATTAATTAGGACATTCATGCGACTTTATTGACCATAGTTAAGGGTCATATGGGTGGGTCTAATTGATCAAGAAATGACGGGTAGAACTTGACTGGTACTTATGATTTGTTAACCATAGTTAAGGTCATAAGTACTAGGGGTAAAAATCACATCGGGAATTTCAAGTGTTGAGATTTGCAATGAGATTGCATACCTTCCATATGATGGTTGGATCCCGATCCCACTGTGGGCAATAGTTGCTCCTAGGAGAGTTTTGCAGTTTACAATTAGCTAATTCATTAGGTGTCTAGAAAGGTGTTAACGGGGCTACGCTTCTGGGAAAACGAGGTTTACTTTAATTAGGTCCGTGAGAAAGCACGGGGAACCTCCCTCAAGTACCGACACTGGCCTGGCTGAATGGTTAGCGAAGTTGTAGACTGTAATTAATCCTGGCTAGTTTTCTTTTTAAGGTTTGAAAGAAAAACTTGATTAAAGCAGTGGGAGACATCGATTAGACAAGATAATAACCAATCTGATCTATGCAAGAGCTTTCGCTGAGTGTATTCTTTTCTCTCTCTTAATGGCAGATACCAATGACCGGACTCAAGATTCTACTAGATAAAAACAAACTGAATGGGACCAATTATAAAGACTGGCTGAGGAATCTGAAAATAGCCTTGACTTATAATAAAGTATCATATGTCCTCACGGCTTCAGCTCCGCCCACCCCAGGTCCAAAATCCTCAGTTGCGGACATTAAAGTCCGCAAGACATGGGACGCTGACTGTGCCATGGACAAATGCCTCGCGCTTGCATCGATGGATAATACACATCAAAAGCAGCACGAGAATATGGACATTCAAACCATATTCCTCCATACAAAGGAGTTGTATGGAGAGCAATCCCGCGTATTACGATACGAAGCATCAAAGAAATTGTTTCAGATGCGAATGGCCCCTGGCACATCGGTAGGAGACCATGTTCTGAAGATGATAGCTCTTATAGAAGATCTTGAGGACCTAGGATGGATAATGGACAATGAACAATATACGGATATTATTCTGCAGTCCCTCCCCTCCACCTTTGCTCAGTTCATAGTTAACTTCAACATGCACGGCATGGAGAAGGAGCTACCTGAACTCCTTAATATGTTAAGGAGTGCAGAGAGCACTATGAAATCAATGAAAACTCCCGTTATGACTATTGGGCAATCTTCTTCTTCTCGCCCAAAAGCTAAGGCCAAAGGAAAGAAAAAGAAGAAGCCCACCAATCCTAAGGGTGGAGTTAAAAAGGTGAAGAGAAAGGAAAAGTCCAAAGCTGGAGACTCGGGGAAAGGTGAATGTTTTCATTGCCACAAGACAGGACATTGGAAGCGCAACAGTACGGAGTACTTGAACCTCAAGAAGAAGCATGGGGATGCTTCCGCTTCAGGTGTGTTTGTGACAGAAAACTGTTTTTCAATAAACTCTGCTTCCTGGGTATTAGATACCAGTTCAGGTTCTCATATTTGCAATTCTATGCAGGGACTGAGAAATAGCAAAGTTTTGAAGATAGATGACCATACTCTCCGCGTTGGAAATGGTTCCAATGTACATACAGTCGCAGTGGGAGAGTATCACTTGGGGTTGCCATCTGGGTGTATATTGGTTTTGAACCCATGTTATTTTGTACCAAGTATGCTATGTAATATAATATCAGTTTCTTTGTTAGACAATGAAGGATATAACTTTATATTGCAGAACAATGTTATGAACATTCACCTGAATCAAATGTTGGTTGGGTATGGTACACTTAATAACGGGATATACGTCCTAAATCAACACACAGTTTTCAGTATACAACACACTAAGAAAAGAAAACTTTCAGAATTAAATGAAGCTTTTCTTTGGCACTGTAGACTTGGTCATATTAACGAAACAAGACTAAACAAGTTACACAAAGATGGATATTTAAATCCTTTTGAATATAAATCTTATGCAACTTGCCAGTCTTGTATCAAGGGTAAAATGACCAAAACTCCGTTTACCGGACACGGAGAAAGAGCTACTGAGCTCCTAGGCCTCATACATAGTGATGTATGCGGGCCAATGTCTACACAGGCTAGAGGCGGTTTTTCTTACTTCATTACTTTCACTGACGATTTCTCAAGATTCGGTCATGTATTTTTATTAAAGCACAAGTCCGAAACTTTCGAGAAATTCATTGAATATAAACAAGAAGTAGAAAAACAAACCGGCTTGAGTATCAAGATGCTTCGATCAGATCGAGGTGGGGAATACCTTAGTAAAGAATTTGCAAACTTCCTAAAAGAGAATGGGATTCTCTCTCAGCTCACTCCTCCTTACACACCACAGCACAACGGTGTGTCTGAATGACGGAATAGGACCCTATTAGATATGGTCCGATCCATGATTAGTGATGCTGAGTTACCCATCTCATTTTGGGGGCATGCATTGGAGACTGCAGCGTTTCTACTGAACAGGGTTCCAACCAAAACCGTGCCTACCACGCCATATGAGATATGGCATGGGAAGAGACCATCTCTTAAGAGAATTAAGATTTGGGGTTGCCCGGCCTATGTTAAAAAGCAGAATCCGGACAAACTCGAGACACGGTCAGTCATGTGTAATTTTGTGGGGTATCCAAAGAATTCTTATGGATATCTATTCTACTACAAAGAGGAACAAAAGGTGTTTGTTTCTCAGTATGCCACATTCTTGGAAAAAGAGTTTTTCACAGATAAAGATGATGGCAAAGTGGTGGATCTAGAAGAGGTTCTAGAGACACAAACTACAAATGACGATTTGGTTGAACCGGCTGTTGCAATAGAAACTGAGGAACCTCGGCCACTCCGAAGGTCTGGTAGGACTTCTCGCCCACCGGAGAGGTACTATGGTTTCCTCATTGATGGTGACGGAGAAGACTGCATCATGGATGATGATGATCCTACCAGTTTTCAGCAAGCTATCACGAGTGGAGACTCTGTGAAGTGGCTGGATGCCATGAGATTCGAAATGGAGTCTATGTACACCAACAAAGTATAGACTTTGGACATTGTACCCCCTGGGGTAAAACCCGTGGGATGCAAATGGATCTTTAAAAGAAAGATTGGTGTAGATGGGCAGGTAGAGACCTATAAGGCAAGACTTGTGGCGAAAGGTTTTCGTCAAAGACCAGGTTTGGACTATGACGAAACTTTTTCGCCCGTAGCCATGCTTAAATCCATTCGGATCCTACTTGCTATTGCTGCTCACTACGACTATGAAATTGGCAGATGGGCGTTAAAACAGCATTTCTAAATGGAGATTTAGAAGAATGCGTTTATATGGATCAGCCAGAGGGCTTCATTGACAGTGGGAGCAGCGGGAAAGAATGTAGATTGCTTAAATCCATATATGGGTTAAAGCAGGCATCTCGGAGTTGGAACATCTGTTTCGATGATGTTATCAAAGAGTTTGATTTCATCAAAAATCCAGATGAACCTTGTGTTTATAAGATAGCTGTAGGAAGAGCTGTCACATTCCTCGTATTATACGTGGACTGTAGGGTTCCCAGGCACACTAATGAAGTCTCACAACAGATCAAACATGGCCAATTGAAATTTTACAAGTACCTACAAACCCTAATACGGATCGTTAACTAGATTTATAGGTGATGCGATGCAAGTAACCAACTTTATCTAAAAGGAAAGAGGCTACAACCTTTGTAGATCCGGTCCTCCACCTCCATGGCTCCGTGATGAAGTCCCCTCGCTGTCCAAATCGGATCTTAGACTCTAGCATCGGCTTCATCGGAGAAAAGGGCGGGCTAGGTCGTCGACTTCGATGCCGAAGATGATCTACGTCGAGGCATCACAAGATCAAGCTCCAACTTCACCAAGCCATGAAACTTGTGAAGAAAACACCCTATACTACTTGGCAAGAGGTAGAGGATGAAGAAATAGGAGGTGGGTTCACTTTAGAATTAGATTTCTCACTCTTTTGCTCAAGTTGCCATTGATGGAGGCAAGCTTTCTTCATGTTGAAGATGAAGAAGAAGAAGAAAGAATATGATAAGTATTATTCAAAAAAGAAAATAATATGAATACTTATCATATAGCAACCATAGTTAGGTGTAGAGAATAAATCATGGTTAGTTTGAATGGTTAGGGTTAAGCATGAAGACAAAATGGTCACTTAGTCAAAGCTTCATGAAGGTTCAACTACAAACAAAGAAAGCCACCATTTTTCTCTTTATCATTTTCTTTTGCCAAAATAAACAAAATGAATAATAAATAAATAAAAAGAAAACCCTAACCATTACACAACCATGGTTTAATCTTTACACAAACCCAAGTGAGCATGTATCATCAAACATGATACAAACAAGTGCACAAAAATATATCACATATACAATGTGCATTTCAAGTGAGAAAATCCATTTAAAGTGAACCAATACTAGTTAATGCAAAGTAATATATCAAATATATAATTATGCATTAAATCATTAAATCAACACTTGATTTATCAATCCGGTCATGTCGCATATAACCGACTAATATCCAATGTATCGGCTTATCGAATCAATCCTTGATTCGATAACTAGGTTATATCGCATACAACCAATCGATACATTCATCGCGAGAATGGAATACGGTATCACATACACGCATTATTCTCGGTCCCGCACATATCTCATATGCGCTCCTATTTCGTTTCGCTTGAGCCAGAAAACCTCTGTGTAGGACTCTAAAGACTCGTCAATACGCCGGCAGCAGATGATGATCATATCAAACACCCACAAGCCGCAAGCGGTCTGCTAAACGTAACGGCCACCCGTGTATTGAGCGATCAGAAGATCGACGAGCAAGCCCGCTCACACTCCTGTGAATCCAACCAGTAACACCTGCCGTATAGTCCAGTTATGGCCAGTCGAGCATAGCACAACATCAAACCCCAATACCGGGAAAGACGAATCTCCTCCTATCGCTCATTGCCTCCATGTGAATCGGGACTGTACCCAAAAACCACCTGTTTGCACGCCTCAGTAGAGCCGTGGTAGGGTGGAAATCAAAGCACAGTGGGAGACACACAAGACTCTATGACGATCTCGGGTCAACAGACTAAGCTGTACCAGTGTCACCAGACAACTGCCATCTGACGTGAGGTATAATACCATCTGGGAGTTCTCGGCGAGTCCGTTCAGTGTACCCAGTCTCCACTGAGCACCCGCATACCATCTCTGATGTCAAACACCAATGGATATGGGATCATCCATCGCCCATCACATGGGTCGAGAAGATATACGCTAGTCTACTCTGGAATATCGATGCCCCGTCTCGATATTCCCACGACTAGGAACAATGAAGGATGTACTTATTGACTACCCAGGCCCCACCAGTATGATCTTCATCATAGTCCTGGAAGTCGAGTATACATCCTAAGGGCTTTATCAACATGTAATCAGAGAGACAGAAAGTATACACGTTAAGATAAAGTGCAACCAGATAGCGCACTATCATGTCGAGCAAGAAAGTCCTACCTATATATGTCCCAGCATCCACTACAATATACATCCTATGTACAGTAATGGCCTCTAGGGCATACATATAACTAACATGGACGACATTCTTCTGATAGGAAATGATATTCCTATGCTACAGTCGGTCAAATCTTTCTTATCACTAAGGTTCTCCATGTAGGATCTGGGTGATGCCACATACATCCTGGGCATAAGGATCTATAGGGATAGATCCAAAAAGTTATTGGGATTGTCCCAAACCAGGTACATCAACACCATCCTAAAAAAGTTTAGTATGGAAGACTCCAAGCGGGGTGCCTTACCCGCTTGCCATGGAGTCACTCTCTCCAAGGATTCTTGTCCAAAGACCGATGAAGAGAGAGCTCGCATGAGCATTATACCCTATGCTTCGGCAGTAGGAACTATAATGTATGCGATGTTATGTACACGCCCAGATGTAGCTTATGCACTTAGTGTTGTAAGCAGGTATCAATCCAACCCAGGGGAGAACCACTGGACAGCTGTGAAGAACATTCTTAAATACTTACGAAGGACTAAAGAATTGTTCTTGGTGTATGGTAATGCAGAGCTCCAAATGGAGGCCTTTACCAATTCGAGCTTCCAGAGCGATAAGGACGATAGCAAATCTATCTCAGGGTTTGTATTTACCCTCAATGGAGGGGCAGTAAGTTGGAAGAGTTCCAAACAGGATACCGTTGCAGACTCTACGATGGAAGCTGAGTACATTGCTGCGAATGATGCCGCCAAGGAAGCCGTCTGGATGAAGAAGTTCCTCTCGGAGCTAGGAGTAGTTCCAACCATTATTGATCCAATACCCTTGTATTGTGATAATAATGGGGCTATGGCGTTAGCCAAGGAGCCCAGGTCCCATCAGCGGTCCAGACACATCCTGAGGCGCTTTCATTTGATCCGGGAGATTGTAGATCACCGCGAGATCGAGATTAAGAGAGTAGACACAAAGAATAACGCCGCGGATCCACTCACCAAGGCCCTCCCTCAGCCGCAGTATGAGCGGCTTTTTGAGATGTTGGGTATGAGATACGCCAATAACTGGCCTTAGTGCAAGTAGGAGATTATTGGATATATGTATGCCCTAGAGGCCATTATATGATAGTGGATGTATCTGTACATGTGTGTGTGTGTGTGTGTATATATATATATTCAGTGTACATTCTTGCTCGACATGATAGTATGCTATCTGGTTCTACTTTATCTGACATGTTGATTTGATCATGCTTTTATTCATTCATACATGCTGATAAAGCCCTGAGGATATCGGCTTGACTACAGTGATTATGATAGAGATCATACTAATGGGACATCTGTAGTTTATAAGCATATCCTGAAATGTCCCTAGTCGGAGGTGTATCGAGACGGGGCATCGATATACCAGAGTAGACTAGCGTATATGATACTAGACCCATGTGATGGGCGATGGATGTTCCCACATCCATCGATGTTTGACATAAAGATCATATACGGGTGCTCAGTGGTGACTGGGTACACTGGACGGACTCACCGAGAACTCCTATATGGAATTATATCTATCGTCGGATAGCAGTTCTCAGGTGACACTGGTACAGGTTAGTCTGTAGACCCGAGATCGTCATAGAGTCTTGTGTGCTCTCCCACTGTACTTTGATTACCACCCTACCACGGCTCTACTGAGTCGTGCAAACAGGTGGCCGTTGGGTACAGTCCCGAGACACACGAAGGCGATGAGCGATAGGAGGGGTTTCGTCTCTCCCGGTATTGGGAGTTGATGTTGTGCTGTGCTCGACTGGTTATATCAGTAAGTCACTGGCCAGGGCTGCTGAGATTTGCTGATAAGTGTTATCAGTAGTTTCTCGATCTGTTATAGACCATTCACCGGCATGATTTATTGAGTTATTGGGGTCGACGTGACCATCCCTAGGCTCGATATGCAGCATATCTAACGAAGAGACCGGACTGTACGGTAGTGTTGCCGGTTGGCTCGACGGGAGTTGTAGCAGGTTCGCTTGTTTTCTTCTAATCGCTCAATACCCGGGTGGCCGTTACGTTTAGCTGACCGCTTGCGGCTTGGGGGTGCTTGATATGATCATCACCCACTGCCGGCGTATTGACGAGTCTTAGAGTCCCACAAAGGAGTCACCTAGTCCAGGCGAAACGTTGTGGTGCGCGTATGCGATATGCGTATGGACCCGGTTAAAATGCGTGTATAGGATACCGTATATTGATTGGGCGGCTTGCTTTTGGTGGGGTCGTATGTGATATGGCCAGATTGATAAATCAAATGTTGATTTATCATTTAACCATTAGTTTTCTCACTTGAAATCTTTTTCTTGTATATGATGGATGTATGCATGCATGTATGCTTTCTTTCTTTTTAGATTCATGCACACATGGATGTGTATACACACATACATACGTGCATCATCCTTCATGGTTGCTTATACATAGAAAATGGTGGCAATATAAGACTCACACCTTGGTTATTTATATGGATTATTGTTTATATTTGTGTTAAAAACAAAATGGAAAAGGAAAGGATAATTCATGGCTAGTTTCTACACACTTCCTTAACCTAACCATGCTCACCTACTTCTAACCATGGGTTAACCTTCTCTTTGTGTTTTAACTCAAATTAAATAATATCTTAAACATTTAACCATGGTTTGAGATGATAAGTAATAAATATATATACATATATTTTCATTTTCTTTTCAAGAGTTATTCTTTTCACTCTTGTTAAAAGAATTGCCATCATCTTCTTCTTCCTTCCTCTTTTGCTCTCTAGACTTTTGTAGTGAGCAAAATACTTAACAATATAGGATTTTGAAGTGAGAATTAGAACCACAACATCATTCTACACAAGTCTAGTCCACTTGTTTAGAGTGTTGGCTTCATTTCATTCTCTTTGAAAAGTGAAGTTGATAGCTTGGACAAAGGAGCTTCGGGTGGATCGTCGTGGACGTTAGAGGACTTCAAGCTAATCGTTTTCCAACTCTCAAGTGGCCAAGGAGTCTACTAAAGGGAGCTACAAAGGTTGTACTCTCAAAACCCTAGCCTTTGTAACATATGATGTTGGTTAATGTTTATGAAACCCTAATTTTCTAGGATAGATCCTTTGTATGCTTACTTAGCACCACAAAAATTTGATCTTTGTGACATGTGATGCTTCCAGACCTCTCATAGGGTGCTAGGTAAACCTAACACGGAGTATCGATACCCTGCCTCGAAACTCCCACGACTAGGGACCACTTTTAAGGATGTGCTTATGGACTACCCAACTCTCACGTATATGATCGCCATTATACTGCTGGTAGTCAAGCAAGAATCCTAACGGCTCTATCAACGTGTAATAGTGATCACGTCACCTAAAACTGTACATTATGATAAAGGCAAACCAGATAGCATACTATCATCTCGAGTAAGACTGTCCTACCGGTATAGGTCATCCTCAATCATTCCAATCACGTGTCTGCGATCCAATAATTGACTTTAAGGGCACTACATCCAACAAAACCCTGTGCGTCGTAGGTTGAAAACTGTGCTATGGTTAAGAAGAATTACACCGTTGTTGAATGTACCTTACCTAACCATCAACTGATATAAGTAAAAGTTATAAACATAATTTCAAAGAATTCCGATATATAGAGGATCTAATCACCCAATTCCCAATATCTTACTCCTATTCGCCATCTGTAACGTTATACAGATGTGAGAATCAAATCTGGTAAATACAGATCCTGGAGTTAGAATCTAACTGGGAAAACAGTTTTCACTTAACACCGTATAGTAAAAATAAAACATGAAAATGTTTCGAAGGGGTACCCGGGTATTCTTAGTAATGCCTCTTCCACTATCCAGATTCATGACAGTAACCGTATATTTCCTTGCTCTCACTCCAATCCCTTTATATGTCTTTACTTATGTCACGCCCCGCTTCCCAGAGTGCGCTACGATCGGCACGTGACAGAGCCAACCATGCTACCTGTGGCTAGGAAACATCCCTCCTCGGTCATATTACGGTTGTCTGTAAGATATCAAGAACAGAAAAGTAAAAAAAAAACTATCTAGTATATGTCCATATGCCAGAATAAACGAGTCAAGAAATAATATGCGGAAGCAATAAAATCCAAATAACAATAACATCTGGAAAGTACGTCCCAAATACGGGCTCACATCAGGAAATGAAAGTACGGAAAGGAAAATAAACAAAGCTAAACACTAACATGCCCCTCACTGTTCGGCCTGTCGGCTGAAATACTCCAGATCAGCCTGCGAAAGAGATAAAGGATCCGGGCCATGCAAAACCCAGACGTCAGTGCGTCATAATAGCAATAATAATAAGCAACCAGGATGTAACGAGATATGCAGGCATGAATTATAAATAGTAACATGAATGTAATAAGTAAACACGGATATAAAACAGTGAAGTGTATCAGTATATGTGACGTGCAGTGATCAATCTAAACTGTGCTACTGGGTTATCTATTCTAAAGTTTGTTTGAAATCAATTAGTATACTCCTCCATGTAACTCAAAAGAATATATCCCATTATCCCCCGGGACCACGGATCAGGTAGTGGGAGTCATGAATGACTCTGTCCCGTTATCCTCCTGTAAGTGCACGGCGGCGCCCCGACCGTCAATCCGACGGCCAAATGCGGAAGCGGTGATAAACTTTAATTTTTCTTGAACTGGCAAACCGCCGCGCACTAATACCCGGATCGAACCATTAACTAGTCCTAGCTAACTACAAGATGGGGAAGAGAGATATACCGACTGATCCAAGTCCTCCGGTCTTCTCGTCGTCGTCCCGATCTCCCGCGGAATGTCCTGTCTCCACCTCGTCGCCGGAAGGGCACTACATCGCCTACATCTTTTACGGGCTCCCACCTCAATGCCGAGGCAACTCGGGCACGAAGCTGGCTAGTCGACGTGCCCAAGATTTGCTGTAGAATGTTGTGTAGAACTTGTGTCTTATTTTGGGGTAGTGGAGGTTGCCATTGGTGGAGGAAATGATATATGGAGTTAGGAGATGGAACTTGTGGGAATTTTCCAACATGAAATGAACCAAAACCCCTCACCAAAATGTTTGGACAGCCCCCATCTCTAGTGGGCCGGCCAAGCTATTGGGAAGGAGAGAAAAATGAGAGTGAGAGTGTGAATGAGGGAGTGATTGGATTGATCAATAATGCAAGAGAGAAAAAACAAAGCTATCATGAAAAAGCAATGATCACAAAATCAAGCCCATACTCCAAAACAACCATCATTTTTCCACAAGTCAAACCATCATGAAAACAAAGTCAAGGTATGGTCCACCCATCATGAACCATCATGAAGTCAAGAATATGCAAAGCCCCCCTCCACAAAAGCTTATTTGCACAAATGCAAATAAGCCCTCCTCCACCAATCTTCGGCCAATGAACGATACAAAGGAAATTGGCCGAAACGGAAAGCAAACTGGCAACTCCAGAAAACTGGTCCCGTAATAAATTACAGGAAAACCCCGATACTGTGCATACACACCCGCATTTGTATTCCGACCGAAATACAAATGCAATGAGACAAAATCTACAATGTACTATACTAGGATCCGGCTTAAACCAAAGTCGGTTAGTATTATCCGTTCGATCCTGATCCGTGCAATACCGCACGTATCTGATCGAACCCTGCCATATATCCATACGGCTCTAGTACAAACTGTCCGATCCTGATCCGTGCAATACCGCACGTATCTGATCGGACCTTGCCATATCTCCATACGGCCTCTACAACTTTTCTCCCGAAAGCTGAGTAACTGAATGTGGGGGACTCTAAAGACTCGTCAACACCTTGGTTGTGGATTTAACCACTAGCACGTCAGAGGTATAAGCCAATACGTAATGGGCTACCAGGTATCGACTAAAAGGGACGTCTGTGAGCGAACTCAGCCTGACAACCCTACTGAGCCTGTCAGTGACAATATCCGTACAGTCCGGTCCGTTCGTCTATGAGTATCGCATGGCGGTCCTAGGGGGTTGGTAAAAGTCAGACCCCCAAAAGCGGTATAAGTCGTGTCGGAGTGTAGCCCAGAACACCCTGAGATACTACTGGAATACCTACCAGTAAATCTCCTTGCCTCGGCCGAGGGCTTCGTGTAATGGCTCTCCTAGACACAGCGCGACCACACCCCCAATACCGGGAGAGACGAACCCCTGAAGATACGCTCACTGCCTCCATCTGGCTCGGGACTGTACCCAACTAAAACCTGTTTGCACGACTCCTTTGAGCCGTGGTAGGGTAGTAATCAAAGTACAGTGGGAACTCACACAAGACAAATGACGATCCCCAGGTCGATGAACTAACCTGTACACATGTCACCAGGGAACTGCCATCTGACGTCTGGTATATGACCAACTAGCATGTTCCCAGCGAGTCCTGTCCGGTGTACTCATAACCCAATGAGCACCTGTATACATCTTAGGTGATCCAACTGACACCAGTGGCTTGTGAGACCGGCCACCGCCCCTCGTCGGGGTCTCGACTGTATACACTAGTCTACTCTGGAGTATCGATGCCCTGTCTCGAAACTCTCACGACTAGGGACCTTTTAAGGATGTGCTTGTAGACTACCAGCTCCCACTTATATGATCGCCCTCATACTGCTGGTGGTCAAGCAAGAATCCTAGGGGCTCTATCAACGTGTAATAGCGACTTGTCAGGTCACCTAAAGCAGTACACGATGATAAAGGTAAACCAGATAGCATACTATCATCTCGAGTAAGACTGTCCTACCGGGATAGGTCCTCCATCAATCATTGCAATCACGTACCCGTGACCTAATAATTGACTCTGAGGGCACTATCTCCAACAATCTCCCACTTGCACTCAAGGCTAATTATTGCGATGTCGCATACTCACAGCCCGTGTGATACGAACACCCAACTCCTCTACTATTCAGTCGCACAAAACTCGTTTGCGAAACTATTGCGTTCGAGGAATAGCCTTAGTGAGTGGATCCGCTTTGTTGTTTCTTTCTATGTCTCTCTATATCTCAAGTTCGCGGAGAAAGCCATCTCCCGAAATGAGTAATACCTGTTTTAGAATGTGTCTGGATGTCTGATGGGACCTAGCTCATAAATGAACTCCAAATCCAAACTTCTTAGACTGTATCATCAACTGAACTTAATCAGTATCCTGTGCTATGCCTCCTTCAGTATTTCCTTGGACCACCTGTCCAAAATACTGCCCCTCGTCAGAAGGAAAACTATAACTCTGACAACCTCCTTGTCGTCCATGTCACCTTGGAAGCCTGGAATGATAACTGTCTCCCGAATGAGGCTGTCGTTATCATATCCCTAGAACATCCACTTATGTTCTAAAACTGCTTCCGACTGTTTCTCCTGGATTGGATCAATGTCAACTTATTGCATCTAGTGCAAGAACAACATCTGGTGTGGTACTTGACATCTCATGATTGACTCAATTGGCTGAGCAAGTGATATGCCAATCATGCACATCCCTCTCCCCTTCAGTCTATAAGACACCTTTAGAGAGGGTGACTCCGTCACCTGTAGGTACACCACCGTGCCAGGAGTCGTCCATTCTAAATACTCTTAGAATGCTGTCTAAGTACCCTGATTGGGAAACCACCCAAATCTAGATCTAAAACCATAGATCTAGTAACCAGTATGTCTGATACAAAATCCATTTCCTTTGTGGAGAAACCACTGTGTGACGACCAAAGTATAACCGATCGTAGTGTAGGAGTTTCTTTTCCTATTCTGCGTATGTCATCCAAATACCATGACATCACACCCTACTACCTTCTCAACAGATCCATCCCCTATTCTGATGACGTCAAACCTATGACTCTCACATCAGAAATAGATGATCTATCTCCACTATATCTGCTTTAGTCTATAAATAGACATAAGCTACCTGTCCACCAATACTTCCGCTGCTCCCACTGACTACGACAACCCTCTGGCAGAGTCATATAGACGTACACTTCTAAAGCAAGTTTAGAACGACGCTATACTCATCCTCTTGCCGGGTCTCATAGTCTGGAACAACAGCAATGGCAAGTGTGGGTAAACAAGAACTTCCTTGTCACCGTCCTTGAGGCTACCGGAGTACCTCTCGGGTGCCTGAAGTTACCCACCTTATCTGCGGAGTGGCCAATGGAATGTCATCCAGATTGAATCTTTAGGTTCCTATCAAATCTTCAGTAATCGTTTGTGGTTCTGGAATCACTTCCAGTTCTACCATATTCCCACTACTGTTTTCTGAAAAAATCCATTTTTATTAAAACCGTGGCGAGTCTAGAACAATATCGCTATTGATCTTTCTTATGGTAGAAAATCAACCCTCGTCATAGCCTGGGTCAACCCACAAACAGCCATTACAGAAACGTGCCTTGAGTTGTCCAGTGTCTGGTTTTAAGCATAAACCGGACAACTCCCCGTACCTTAACATCGTTAAGATATGAACTGTTCTATATCCAATATAGAAACAGAGGCACTGATTTAATTGAACCAGATCCAAATCATGCAACTGTCTCCAGTGCATGTCAACTAAATGGAAGAAGGCCGATCAGCGTTACTCAACTTAGGAATGCTTCCAATTATGAGTAACCTGAAAGAGAAGCAAGATCTCTTTATCATTACTATCAACTGAATACCATACACAAGTATCTACATCTTCGATCGCTTTGAAGAACCCCGATACTTGCTACACCTGGTTCTCTACTCTATTCAAATACCTATAACTTCTCAAAATTCGGACCCTGTGTTTCCACGAAACACCTGTCTAAAAACTAGAGAAGTCATGAGTAAACCGAATATAGTACGAGGACCAACCCCTCTGTCCTGATGGACCCTGGACAACATACAATACTCTGTATAAGTCCCTTGAGTCTGATAACTCATTCACTGTGTGTCGTAGGTTAAAAACTGTACTTATGGTCAAGAAGAATTACACCGCTGTTTAATGCTCCTTACCTAACCATCCACTGATATAGATAAATGTCATAGACATAATTTCAGAAAGGTATATCTCACTCTATGAAAATAGACGTACAGATATATCAATTTGAAATTGGTGCATAAAAGCGGATATTCAAAACCAAATATTTGCCGACCGGCAAACAACCCAGTTGATTTCCTCAAATATCACCGATTACAACGAATCCCGATATAATGAGGATGATCACCCAATTCCCAATAACCTACTCCCACTCATCATCTGTAAAACCATACAGATATGAGAATCATACCTGGTAAATACATACCCTGGAGCAAATGTCTAATCGGGAAATCAGTTTTCCTTTAACAGTACACAGTGAGATTGAAACATTGAAATGTTTCGATGGGGTATCCCGGTATTCCTAGTAATGCCTCTTCCAGATTCACGACTGTAACCGTATAATTCTTTGCCACCTCTCCAAATCCCTTCATATGTCTTTAGTCATTACCTTCTGCACACCCCTTTAGGCCAAATGGTTTTCTTCCTTCCCTACCGTTCGGCACCAGCCTATGGTTTGGAAGAAGACTATCCAATAAGCATAATGGGTGTACTGTCCCAATCCAAGGAACACTCGCAATGCGAGAGAAGGTGAAGATAAAAGACAACCGAATAAACCTTATTCCTATTTCTCCTGAACCAGAATCCATCCCCGAACCGGAACAAGTTCCTTTCGAGTTCGTATATAACCATACGATGGAATATCCAATAAACTGTGGATCTTCGTAGTGATACGGAGTGTCCTGGAGAAATACAAAGGTTATTTAGGATTGGCGAAGAAATACTTGGTTTGGTCGTGAATATCAGTCGTAATTTACTTTTCCCTTTTACTAATCCCTTGCTTTTTCTTAACTTAATACCTTCTGCACACCATCGTTATGCTAATTGGTTTTCTTCATTCCCCACCGTTCGGCACCAGCCTAAGGTTTGGATGAAGACTATCCAATTTGCGTAATAGGTGTACTATCTCCTAAACCAAGGAGTACTCGCAACCTGAGAGAAGGTAAAAGGAAAAGACAACTGAATAATCCTATCCGTTTTCTCCAGAACCGGAAACCATCCTCGAATTCCTTCGAGTTCATATCTAACCATACGATGGTTTTGTCCAATGGAAGTGGACGTTCGTAGTAATACGAGGTGTCCTGGAGAAAAGGGTAAAAATAGGAGTGGCAATGAGGTTTGCAACTCTGACAATCCAAAAGCCAGTGTTTAAGAAGGTTCGGTCAATTTTGGTCACTGAGTCAAAGTCTTAGGGTCGGGTCAATGGTCGCTGCCAAAGAGAGAGAGAAAAGAAACACTCAGCGTGCACTCTAACCTAGATCAGAATGGTTACCAATTTATCTAATCTGGAAACCTCCCACTGTACCGTCAAATTCTCCTCCAAACCTGAAAGAAGAATTAGTCGGGATTACCCGAGGAATAAACTAACTCATCAGTAGGAATCGGGATCCAACTATCATCGCATGATAACGTGACGGAATCCGCTCACGTCATCACACTCCAGAAGGTATGCGCATATCTGGCAAGTTTCAGTTCTTTTGAAACTCCCGATGTGATTTTTGCCCCATGCTCTTATGACCTTGACTAAGGCCAACAAATCATAAGTCACATGTCAAGTTCTACCCGCCATTGTCCAGGTTGATTTGAACCCACCCGTACAAGCCCTTGACTAGGGCCAACAAGGCTATACGACTGTCCCAAACCAACGCATCTATCTATGCTACATATGAACACCCAACAGCTACCAAACACCGTGCCTTGACTATGGCCAACAAACACAGCTTGAATACTATTGACTATCCATATGAAACGACGGAGGGCTACGAATGGTTTCTGGCGAAAAACTTTAACGTAATGAACTTGATATCGTTGAAGGAACTGATAGCTTTTTAAAAATATAGTGACGAAAACCGTTGCTAAAGAGGTCACTCCCGGTGAAGGGATCTCGGCTCTTTCCTCGTAGAATGAGGTGCAGGTATTCCAACTGAATACCACGGTGCAAAGCAAAAGTAATCGGCTATAGTGAAGTTAATGCCCTGACGCAAACTTCTGTCTAAGGGGTCACTCCCGGTGAAGGGATCTCGGCCCTTGCCTCGTCAACTGAGGAGCAGGATATTCCAACTGAATACCACGATGCAAAACAAAAGTGAACGTCCTTGCAATAACAGCTTTTTGAAAAAGTGTTCCAACAACATCAGATTAGGTTTGTTTTTAACTTGCATTGATCCGAATCAATGCAGTCCTATCAATTGATCACACCACAAAGAACGAAAATATACTGATGTACGTATATGCCATCCGCATTCACCACTGGGTCCCGTCATTACCCGTTAGGTTAGCTAACTAACGACAGAGCGGGGACTAGACTAGCGCGGATGTAAAACATATACAACATCTACTAATATATATACCAATATATTATATTCGCTCAAGGCGTGATAAAATGCAACATCACAGAAATGTACAGCATCACAGAAACAATACAGATATCTGGGATCCCCGGGTTTCACAGAGCCACTACTGAAACCCGACGTTCCCCTGGTCGTATGGATAGCCTGTGCAATGAAATCCTAGACCCCTATGGACGCGGCAAGTTACCCGCCAAAACCTGAAGTGAGGCAGCCCCCTTCAGCACCGTGAATGGACCACCCAGCACTTCACGGAATCCGGTAACTTGGGCACCCCTCCTGGGTCAACCTGTACCCCCTACGAGTGCGGCGAATAGCCCGCCAAGTCTAGAGTGAAGCCCCCTCCGTCTTAATGCCATGAGATGCGGGCTTGTTGCCCTCCAGAATCCGGCTATCCGTGCACCCCTCCGCGGGGTAATCCTAGTACAGAAAGTAAAATATACATACAACGGGTACATCGACCGCAACCTGGCCGTGCCCCAAAATAATAATACAAATAGGCAGTGACGGCAGTCCACATGTCGGACGCTCGCCCCACAATATCAAATGTACATGATACAACAAAAACTGTACTAGCATTGCATCCAGGCTATCCCCCACGACCGATCCACAACATCACAGCAAAAACAGAACATCAACATGAAAGTCACGTTCGCAAATCCGTCTAACCGGGCTATAGCAGTTAGACAGGATTTACCGATCAAGTGACATTCACGGTCGCAGATATAATGTAAATACTGTGAAATAATGTGTTTAAAATATCCGATCGATCAAATTTTAACAAGTGGGCCCCCCAAGCATTACTGTAGCAGATCAAGAAATTCTGGGCCCAATGTTATTATTCTAAAACCCCTATTTTCACCCCAGAAAGATACTGTAGAAATTTGGTGCAGCCATCTCATCATTGTGCGGCGGAACCGCGGCCCAAAGGGGGGTTTGGCCGTGGTTCCGCGCTCCCATAGACGAATTACTGTATCGAATTTTTACAGCACCCTTAGATATTCCAGTACATCACTATTTTACAACCTGAAAAATTTTTGGACACCAAAAAATTTTGACAGAAACTGATGCATGAGAAAACGCAGATTTTGGAATTTTTGATCGATCGAAAATGCAAAACACATTAGACAAAGCTAGACTAAGTTAATGGCGAGGCTCTGATACCACTGTAAGTGCACGGCGGCGCCCCGGCCGTCAATCCGATGGCCAAATGCGGAAGCAGTGATAAACTTTAATTTTTCTTGAACTGGCAAACCGCCGCGCACTAATACCCGGATCGAACCATTAACTAGTCCTAGCTAACTACAGGATAGGGAAGAGAGATATACCGACTGATCCAAGTCCTCCGGTCTTCTCGTCGTCGTCCCGATCTCCCGCGGAATGTCCTGTCTCCACCTCGTCGCCGGAAGGGCACCACATCGCCTACATCTTTTACGGGCTCCCACCTCAATGCCGAGGCAACTCGGGCACGAAGCTGGCTAGTCGACGTGCCCAAGATTTGCTGTAGAATGTTGTGTAGAACTTGTGTCTCATTTTGGGGTAGTGGAGGTTGCCATTGGTGGAGGAAATGATATATGGAGTTAGGAGATGGAACTTGTGGGAATTTTCCAACATGAAATGAACCAAAACCCCTCACCAAAATGTTTGGACAGCCCCCATCTCTAGTGGGCCGGCCAAGCTATTGGAAAGGAGAGAAAAATGAGAGTGAGAGTGTGAATGAGGGAGTGATTGGATTGATCAATAATGCAAGAGAGAAAAAACAAAGCTATCATGAAAAAGCAATGATCACAAAATCAAGCCCATACTCCAAAACAACCATCATTTTTCCACAAGTCAAACCATCATGAAAACAAAGTCAAGGTATGGTCCACCCATCATGAACCATCATGAAGTCAAGAATATGCAAAGCCCCCCTCCATAAAAGCTTATTTGCACAAATGCAAATAAGCCCTCCTCCACCAATCTTCGGCCAATGAACGATACAAAGGAAATTGGCCGAAACGGAAAGCAAACTGGCAACTCCAGAAAACTGGTCCCGTAATAAATTACAGGAAAACCCCGATACTGTGCATACACACCCGCATTTGTATTCCGACCGAAATACAAATGCAATGAGACAAAATCTACAATGTACTATACTAGGATCCGGCTTAAACCAAAGTCGGCTAGTATTATCCGTTCGATCCTGATCCGTGCAATACCGCACGTATCTGATCGAACCCTGCCATATATCCATACGGCTCTAGTACAAACTGTCCGATCCTGATCCGTGCAATACCGCACGTATCTGATCGGACCTTGCCATATCTCCATACGGCCTCTACAACTTTTCGCCCGAAAGCTGAGTAACTGAATGTGGGGGGCTCTAAAGACTCGTCAACACCTTGGTTGTGGATTTAACCACTAGCACGTCAGAGGTATAAGCCAATACGTAACAGGCTACCAGGTATCGACTAAAAGGGACGTCTGTGAGCGAACTCAGCCTGACAACCCTACTGAGCCTGTCAGTGACAATATCCGTACAGTCCGGTCCGTTCGTCTATGAGTATCGCATGGCGGTCCTAGGGGGTTGGTAAAAGTCAGACCCCCAAAAGCGGTACAAGTCGTGTCGGAGTGTAGCCCAGAACACCCTGAGATACTACTGGAATACCTACCAGTAAATCTCCTTGCCTCGGCCGAGGGCTTCGTGTAATGGCTCTCCTAGACACAGCGCGACCTCATCCCCAATACCGGGAGAGACGAACCCCTGAAGATACGCTCACTGCCTCCATGTGGCTCGGGACTGTACCCAACTAAAACCTGTTTGCACGACTCCTTTGAGCCGTGGTAGGGTAGTAATCAAAGTACAGTGGGAACTCACACAAGACAAATGACGATCCCCAGGTCGATGAACTAACCTGTACACATGTCACCAGGGAACTGCCATCTGACGTCTGGTATATGACCAACTAGCATGTTCCTGGCGAGTCCTGTCCGGTGTACTCATAACCCAATGAGCACCTGTATACATCTTAGGTGATCCAACTGACACCAGTGGCTTGTGAGACCGGCCACCGCCCCTCGTCGGGGTCTCGACTATATACACTAGTCTACTCTGGAGTATCGATGCCCTGTCTCGAAACTCTCACGACTAGGGACCTTTTAAGGATGTGCTTATAGACTACCATCTCCCACTTATATGATCGCCCTCATACTGCTGGTGGTCAAGCAAGAATCCTAGGGGCTCTATCAACGTGTAATAGCGACTTGTCAGGTCACCTAAAGCAGTACACGATGATAAAGGTAAACCAGATAGCATACTATCATCTCGAGTAAGACTGTCCTACCGGGATAGGTCCTCCATCAATCATTGCAATCACGTACCTGTGACCTAATAATTGACTCTGAGGGCACTATCTCCAACACCTCCGGGACCACGGATCAAGTAGGAATCACGAATGATTTTGTCCCGTTATCCCCCGGGACCACGGATCAAGTAATACCCTTTTAAGCCACACTTCAGTTACACTTTTGATTTCCCCATGCCCCCAAGGTTATGTTTTCAAATCAGGTATTGATAATCTGGAGCTAATGCCAACACAGGATCGAGCAGGTACAAGTTTGTCTATGTAGACAACAGGATACGTCCGTCAGGACGACAAGTCAGGATTGTCGGCATTAGGAACAGGATCAGGTATCAAGTCAAGCAGTGGTATAATGGGTCATGTTAGGTAGTGCACAGTGTATCTAATGGATGCTCATAATAAAACTGTAGCAAGTACGGATGCACGATAAAAGTACGGATGCACTGTAAAACACGGATGCACAAATATCTATCAGGGATTACATCTACAACTCCATGACTACGTAGGATGCACATTATCAAGCATAGGGTGTTAATATAACAGTAGTATGAAATGATATGATCTGGCATGCAACTAGATATATAATTAATGATATGGATGCGAACGGATATTGGAAAAACGGTAAAACTGTAACATGGATGCACAATTCAATAAACATGCAATATTTTTATTAATATAGATGCAAGTATAATAATATAGCATGTATCAAGCTAACTTGCATGCAACCAGATATGTAATTAATGATATGGATGCGTACGACTATCCGAAAACAGTAAAACGGTAACATGGGTGTACAATACAATAAGCATGTGATATTTTTATTCATATGGATGCAAAATATATATCATAGCATATAGCAAGGTAAACTTGCATGCGACTAGATATGTAAATAATAGTATAGATACGTACGGCTATCCGAAAACATTAAGACAGTAACATCGATGTACAATGCAGTGAACATGTGATATTTTTATTCATATGGATGCAAAATATAATAATATAGCATGTAGCAAGATGAACTTGCCTGAACGGATCTCACGACGGGGTGCGCACGCTGCGTCCGACGTCGGGTAAACGTCGCAATGTACCCACGCGCACACGGGACAGGTCCAGGCAAAGCAAGAAGGTGACCACGCCGGCGGGGAATGTCTACTGGGTCGGCCGGATCGTCAGTGACGAGCACGGCTCCGGTGGCGAGCGGGATCATGAATCCAAGAAGACGAAAGGAGAAGAAAAAGAAGAAGAAGAAGAGAAGAAGATGAAGGTTCTGCTCTGGGTTTTGGTATTCAGGGGTCAGAGGTGAATGTGAGAGGGTGGTGATGGCGATGGGTCGGAGCTCCGGCAAGGTGTGCAGGTGAGGCTAGAGGGTCGGGTTCTTGGGTCCTTGAGGTGTGCAAGTTCTTGCTCGGGGATGCTCGGGTTCTTTTAGGAAAGGAAAGAGGAGAACAAGGCGGTGGCGAGGAGGTCGGCGGAGAGGGTGCCGGCAATGGGTGTCATGGTCGTGCAGGGATCTTGGGTTCGCTCGGGGTGCTGGTGCAGGGGTCTTGTCGTCGGGGATGAAGGGAAGAGGAGGAGGAGACGAGGTCGGGAAGATGGGCGAAGGTGGAGGCGGCGACGGCGAGGACGAGGTGAGGGCGAGGGTTAGGGTATCGTGAGCAAGGCGAGAACGACGCGAGGGAGAGAGAAGAACTGTGAGGGAAATAAAAGAATAGGGTTATAATATATATATATATATATATATATATATATATATATATATATATATATATATATATATATATATGCAGAGGAGAGAAAGAGAGAGGCCGGTGAAAAACAAAAGAAATCTTTTTAAAAGAAATATATAAAACGGAAAAGATATTCGAATAGTGTTAACAGTAAAGAAGAGTAAGGATAAAATTTTAGTTAAAAATTTGATATTTTGGCTAATACAAAAATAGTCCAAAACACGCCCGGGTCGGGTCTAAAATTACAGCTTGAAAATACGAATAATATATGTAGTAACCAAAACCAAAATAGGATATCCAGGTAACGAAAAAGCATACCCCCAAGAACGGATGCACGTAGCTATCCAAACGAGTCCGTTTCACTGAACGGGACGAGAACACGATGTACGGATGCTACAACAGGGTTAGGGGTATGGTACAGGCCATGCAAGATACTTTTAAAATATTTTATTTGACTTAATTTGTTGTACTAAAAAATGCAGATGCCAGAAATAATCCAGTATGCAGTATAAACAATATTAAAAGTGCACGGATCCTCGTAACTAGCCGGGATAAATCATAAACAGGAATCACTACGGTTTCCAGCAAGCGGGTCGGGTCGGATGCAAATACAGATACCAATTACACTATTCACACCCAAACAATAATAAATCAAGAAAAAGCCCTAAATAAAGAAATACCCAAAATAGAACTGGTATAAATGAACTAGGGTGTTACAACTTATTACCTTCTGTACACCACACTTAGGCTAATTGATTTTCTTCCTTCCTTACCCTTCGGCACCAGCCTAGGGTTTGGAAGATGACTATCCAATAAGCATAATAGGTGTACTCTCCTAATACCAGGAGCCCTCGTAGCCTGAGAGAAGGTAAAGGGAAAAGACAACTGAATAATCCTTATTCTATTTCTCCAGAACCAGAAACCATCCTCGAACTGGAACAAGTTCCTTCGAGTTCGTATGTAACTATACGATGGAATATCCAAGAAATGTGGATCTTCGTAGTGATACGGAGTGTTATGGAGAAATGCAAAGGTGATATAGGAATGGCAGGGGTATACGCTGTTTCGTCGTGAATAGCAGTCGCAATTTCCTTTGCTCTTAATCTAATCCCTTTATATGTCTTTACTTATTACCTTCTGTACACCACAGTTTAGACTAATTGGTTTTCTTCCTTCCCTACCCCTTCGCACCTGTCTATGGTTTGGAAGAAGACAACCAATAAACGCAATAGGTGTACTCTCCTAATACTAGGAGCCCTCGCAACCTGAGAGAAGGTAAAGGGAAAAAACAACCGAATAATCCTATTCAATTTCTCCAGAACCGGAATCTATCCTCGAACTAAAACAAATTCCTTCGAGTTCGTATGTAACTATACGATGGCATATCCAAGAAATATGAATCTTCATAGTGATACAGAGTGTTCTGGAGAAATGCAAAGGGGATGTAGGAGCGGAAATAATATATGCAACTAAATGAAAATCCAAAAGCCAAAGTGTTTTAAGAAGATTCGGTTAACTTGGTTCATGAGTTTTTAAGGTCAGGCCATAGTAGCTGCCAAAGAGAGAGAGAAAAGAAACACTCAGCATGCACTCTAATCTAGATTAGATTGGTTAATCACTTTATCTAATCTGGATGGCTCCCACTGTTTTCTCGAATTCTCCTTCAAACCCTAAAAGGAGAATTAGTCTGGATCATCTAAAATCACCCGAGGAGTAACACCAACTCATCAGTGAGAATCGGGATCCAACTATCATTGCATGATAACTTGATGTAAGCCACTCAAGTCATCACACTCCAGAAGGTATGCGCATGCCTGGCAAGTTTCCTGTATATTTGAAACTCCCGATGTGGTTTTTACCCCCAGGACCCAAGTGATCTTGACGAATAATCAACAAATCAAAAGGTCCTAGTCAAGTTCAACCTGTCATTATCCAAGATTGCATTAGACCCACCCGCATGACCCTTGACGAATAATCAACAAAGTCACACGACCGTCCTAACCAATCGCATTATCTATGCTACAGAAAAGTATTACAGAGTTATCGCACACTACGTCTCGGCAAATAGCAACGACAAACGTAGCACGAATACTAAGCAATACTAATCCTAAATGATGGAGGGCTACGGCTGGTTTTTGGCGAAAAACCTTTAACGTAATGAACTTGATATCATTGAAGGAACCGAGTGGTTTTACAAATATATAGTGGTGCAAACTTTTGCTAAAGAGGTCACTTCCTATGAAGGGATCTCGGCTCTTGCCTCGTCGAATAAGGTGCTGGATATTCATAACCGAATACCGCTGTGCAAAGCAAAAGGAAACGTCTGTAATGTCAGTTTTCAAAAACTTGGTTCCAACAACATCATATATATAGGTTTGTTTTCCTTTCAATAATCGGAATTAATGCAGTCCCATCAATTAAACCATATCACAGAAGAAAAGAACGAAAATACAATGTACGTATATACCATCCGCATTCGCCACGGATCCCGTCATGCACCGTTAGGTTAACTAACGGAAGAGCGGGGGCTGGACTAGCGCGGGTGCAAAACATATACAACATCTACTAGTATATATATAAATATATATAACATTCATCCCAGGCATGATATAAGCAACATCACAGAATCTCAGTAAGCAACACAGAATGGTGGATAATCTCGAAGCCTCGGGTTTCATTTGAGCCGCAAATGAGACCCGACGTTCCCTGTCATGTGGATAGCCTGTGCAATGAAAACTTGACTCCTACGAGCGCGGCAAGTTACCCGCCAATCCCAGAAGTGAGGCAACCCCAATCAACAAAATGAATGGGCCACCCAGCACTTCACGGAATCCAGGAACTTGAGTACCCCTCCGTGGGTTAACCTGTACCCCCTACGAGTGCGGCGAATAGCCCGCCAATTCTAGAGTGAGGCCCCCTCCATCTCAACGCCATGAGACGTGGACCCGTTGCCCTCTAGAATCCGGCTATTCGAACACTCCACCGTGGGGTAATCCTAGTACAGAAAATGAAAATATATGTAAAAGGGTGACATCGACCTCAACCCGGTCGTACCCCAAACAAATAATATACAAACTGGCAGAGACATCAGTCCACATGTCGGACGCTCTCCCCGCAATATCAAATGTACAAATGAATGTCAACTGTACAACTATCATTGCATCACTGGCTATCCACCACGACAATCTAACCATAATATCAACACAATACAGAACATCAACGTGAATGTCATGTTCGCAAACCCGTCTAATAGAACATATAGCAGTTAGATGGGTTATACCGCTCGAATGACATTCACAGTCACAGATAATAATGTATGCACTGATAAACACACACTTAAAATTTCGATCGACTAAACTTTTCCAAATTGGCCCCAAATGCAAACCAGTACTCAATCAAATCTGGGCCAAAAACATATGTACCAAAAATCATATTTCCATGGAAGTCGTAAACAATATACCACAAGAATTAATGAATTCAACAAACATTTACATTCCTTATATTTCAAATTCCTTGAATCTATCCAAACCTATCTTTTATATCAAGGTGAATGACTCTCCGAACAATACCGGCACCAACGTCAACGATAACACTCCACCGCATACTCTACCACCACTACCTTGTTGGATTATGATAGCGCCCTGGCCATCTACCGTGACCGTTTGCGGAACAAAATTTTTCAAAACTGGTGCTAGAACAACCCGATAACCCAGATCTACCATAAACCTATAAGCTAGCAAACTAAAAAGGAGTTAGAATGGTTATACCAAATGATCCGTGTCCTTCGGTCTTCTACCATCTTCATAAGCTCCTTGAGGCGTCATGGATCGAGTTTGGACTCCGGTCTCCCTCCATCGAAGTTGATCCACCCGAGGATTTATAGTTCGAGCTCCAACCTCAATATTGAGGTAACTAGGGTACCTAGTTCGCTAAACTAGATAGCCCAGAGGATGTAGAGTCTAATGATGGATTAGTTTGTCTCAAAATGCCCTAGGTTTCTCAACACATGAGACATTAAGGGTTTGAGGAAGAAGAATAGAGCTTAAGGAGATGAGAATGTAGAGTATGAAACAACCATGAAAAAATGACCAAGTGTTGTGAACCAAAAGAATGAAGCCTCACAAAAATATCTCACAACACAAATATCAAGCATGCCACAATAGTAAACCATGAGTCACCCCATGAGTCAACATAAAGCTATGCTTCATTTAATGCCAAATAACACCTCATCCTCCACCTCATTAACCATTTAAAAAATGGTTAAAACAAAAAATGAGGTGTCTTCTTCTAGAAGCATCCTTGTAAAAATTACAAGAATACCCCTCACCGTATATACATACCCGTATCCGTATTCCGAAAAATAAGAATATAAAGAGACGAAAATAATCCAATAATATAATACTAGGATCCGACTTAAACAAAAGCCCACTAGTATTATCCGTCTGAATCATGATACGTGCACAAGTGCACGTATATGATTGAACCCTGCCGTAAAACTATACAGCCTCTACATCGTTTCGCCCAAAGCAGGAAAACCCTCTGTGTAGGACTCTAAAGACTCGTCAATACGCTGGCAGTGGGTTTAACCACAAGTACGTCGGCGACATTAGCTATACGTAACGGTTACCCAGGTATTGAGCGAAAGGGAGGCCGATGAGCAAACTCATCCGAACCCCACTGAGCCTATCCGTGACAATCTCCGTACTGCCCGGTCTGTTCGTATAAGAGTATCGCATATCGAGTCTAGGGGGTGGATAAAGTCAGACCCCTAATAATGCGACATTTCGTGTCGGTATGAAGCTCATCACCAACTGAGAAACTACTGATCCAAATCAGTAATTCTAATCTACCTTGGCCAAGGATTTCTGGTGATGGCCACCCGTGCACCTCGCGACATCAACCCCTAATACCGGGAGAGGCAAATCCTCGATGATCCGCTCACTGCCTCCATGTGGCTCGGGACTGTACCCAACTAAAACCTGTTTGCACGACTCCTTTGAGCCGTGGTAGGGTAGTAATCAAAGCACAGTGGGAACTCACACAAGAAAAATGACGATATCAGGTCGACAGACTAACCTGTACACATGTCACCTGGGAACTGCTATATGACAATAGGTATAATTCCAACTAGCATGTTCCCGGTGAGTCCGTCCAGTGTACTCATAACCCAATGAGCACATGTATACTATCTTAGGTGACTAAATGAAACCAATGGCTTGTGAGACCAGCCACCGCCCCTCGTCGGGGTCTCGATAAGTATACACTAGTCTACTCTGGAGTATTGATGCCTTATCTCGATACTCTCTTGACTAGGGACATTTAAGGATGTGCTTATAGACCACACAGCTCCCACGTATATAAACGCCATCATAATACTGGTAGTCAAGCAAGAATCCTATGGGCTCTATCAATATATAATAGTGATCTGTAATACCACATAATGCATATACATGATGATAAAGACAAACTAGCTAGCACACTATCATTTTAAGTAAGACTGTTCTATCCGTATAGGTCATCCCTCAATCATTATAATCACCTGCCTGCGATTACAATAATTGCTATGAGGGCACTATAGCCAACACACCTACCGTTGCAGCGCCCATCAATGAGGATACGTTACTTCTTGAGGCTATCAAGAGCCTATTAGAAGGACAGAGGGAGCAGACAACCCTCATACTCTAAGGACTGGCTCGCCCTGAGGCGGAGGTATCCGGAGTTAAGCAGTTCTGGGTTTGCACCCAAAGAACTTCTCAGGTAAGGAAAGCTCGCTTGAAGTAGAAGAATGGGCTAAGGCGATAGAGGATGATCTGGCAGCGGCTCAAGTGCCAGATATAGTTTAGGTAAGAGTTGCTAAATTGCAACTGATCGATAATGCTAGAGTATGGTGGAAAGCCGAGGAGGGCCGTCGTGAGCAACCGATAAAATGGAAAACATTTTGAGACCTCTTCGACGCGAAGTACTTTCCGGAGACTGCCCGCTTTGACATAAAGCAACAATTCATCCATCTACAGCAAGGCTCGATGTGGATCAAGTCTGTGGATGAATATGATGCTGAGTTTACCATGCTCAGCAGGTAAGCTATAATCTCAAGTTGAATTTTCCTATCTCACTTAAACCTGCTAACACAAGGTCATAACAGGTTCACTGCGCACTTCATTCCTACAGCCTTGATCCGGGCACGACGATTCCAGCAAAGGTTAGACCCTAAAATCCAAGCTGCACTTGCTACATGAGATTTCCCAACCTACGAGCTTGCTTTGAAGGCCGCCCGACGCTATGAGGCAGTTGTGAAGAAGAAGGGCAGGCAGCAATCTGTCGGTGTGAAACACCCTTTGCGCCAGATCACAGGAGGGGCCTCTTTCAGGCCAACTTTCAACAGATCATCTCGGAGGCCAGGAGGTTCGTTCGCCAACAACAGGCCAGACTTTTGCAGCTCCTACAAAAGAACATGGAATCTATGAAGAACTATCGTAGGGCGAGCAACTTGTGCTTGATTTGTGGGTCTTCTACTCATGCTATCGGAGCATGCCCCCATAACCGAGGACCTAACAACCCTCCCGCTAGACCGGCGATCGAAGCTCCTCCTACACAGTTAGCTCTACCAGCTCCAGCTCCCCGCACCCAGACCACTCAACCTCAATGCCGAGTGTTTAACCGGCACAGAGGAAGGTGCCGCAACGCCAAGCATTCACCATGTCGGTCGAGGAGGCCGAAGCTACGGGTCAGGTTATCATTGGTAAATCTCTTCTTTCTTTCCTTTCGAGTTATTTTAATTCCTAGCCATCTTATATTTGTTATAACTAAATCTATCCCACACGACTTAGGTACAATCTTAGCAGCCACCCTTCTTGCATTCGCACTCTTAGACACTGGGGATCACATTGCTTCATGTCGCAACGGTTCATAAGAACTCATGCGATCCCAGTTAAGCTGCTCGTATCCAGCTGGAATGTCAGTTCAGAGAACGACATTCTAAAAGCAACCTTGAGATACGATATGTGTCTAGTAGTCGTCTGCAGTCGAGAATTCAATGCGGACTTCAAGGTGTTGGACATACCGAATTTCAACGTAGTCTTGAGAATGGATTAGCTGGGAACTTTCTTCGCTACCATTGACTGTCGCCAAAGAAGGGTAATGTTTGAAATACCAGATCACCCAGTGTTCTATTTAAAAAGCGAAGACCAGACTTTGGAGCCGAGCATCTACCGAGCAAAACCAAAGAAGGCAGAAATTTCAGTGTTGCGAGCGGAAGGATTGAACCCAGAGGGCGTTAGAGAGTTCGAGAATGTTTTTCCTGAAGATATATCAGGTTTGCTTCCCGATCGAGCTCTTGAATTCAGTATTGATCTGCAACCCGGCGCACAACCTGTAATCAAAGCTTCATATCGATCAAGTCCGGAGGGATTAAAAGAGATCCGTATTCAGTTGGACGAACTCCTGAAGAAAGGTTGGATCCAACCCAGTACTTCAAGTTGGGGATCTTTGGTGCTGCTGGTAAAGAAGAAAGAAGATACCTACCAGATGTGCGTGAATTATCAAGATTTGAACGAAGTAACGATTAAGAACAAGTATCCACTACCTCTCATCGATGACCTTTTCGATCAGTTAAGTGGATCTTATGTCTTTTCTGTTAGTGTATATGCCCTAGGGGCCATTATTGTATCATACTAGTTTGTATATTACTTAATGGAAGCTTGGGATATTCACATGTATATAACAGTCTTGCTAAACATGGTAGTATGCTACTTGGTTTGTCTATCTTAATATGTGAGTATACGTATTGATAGAGCTCTTAGGATCTTGCTTGACTACCAGCATTGTGATGGCAGTCACACTAGTGGGGGCTGGGTAGTCTACAAGCACATCCTTATTCAGGTCCCTAGTCGTAGGATTATCAAGACAGGGCATCGATACTCCGGAGTAGACTAGTGTGTACGCTTCTCATCCCAGTTGGGGAGATGGTCTGTCCCACAGCCGTCAGTACATCGTACTGGAGATAGTATGCAGGTGCTCGTTAGGTTACGGGTACACCGGACAGGACTCACAGGGAACTGTTGGTTGGTTTTATACCAGTCGTCAGTGAACAGTTCCCAGGTGACATGAGTACAGCATAGTCCGCAGACTTGACACTGCTACTTCACCTCGAGTGTGTCCCACTGTTCTTAGATTGCTACCCTACCACGGCTCAAAGGAGTCGTGCAAACAGATAGCAGTTGGGTGCGGTCCCGAGCACTTGGAGGCAGTAGCGGTTAGACAGGATTCGTCTCTCCCGGTATTGGGGGTTGATATCGCGCTGTGTCACAGAGCCATTACGCAAAGTCCCTGGCCAGGGCAAGCGAGATTTGCTGGTAGGTTCCAGTAGTTTCTCAGGGTGTAATGGGCTTCACTCCGACACGACTTATACCGATATTAGGGGACTGACGCTTGCCGCCCCCTAGGCCCGATATGCGATAGTCTTAGACGAACAGACCGGACTGTACGGAGATTGTTACATCAGACTCAGTAGGAGTTCGGATGGGTTTTCTCATCGGCCTTCTTATCGACATCTACCTGGGGACCGTTACGTACAGCTAGTGCCGCTTGCGGTTTGTGGTTAAACCCACTGCCAGCGTAGTAGTCGAGTCTCTAGAGTCCCACACAGAGAGTTTCCCTACTCCAGGCGAAACGATATAGAGGTCGTATGGTTTTACAACAAGGGTTCGGACGCATATGTGTGTTTACGCACGTACGACTTTCGGATAGTTTTTACTAGTTGGCTTTGGTTTAAGCCAGTTACTAGTATCCGGTTATTGGATTTATACAGTCTAAAGTTTTTCCGTGTTTTCACATATAGGAGGGGCGTTCTCGTAATTGCGCGAGAAGCTTCTAGAAGATGGTGACTAAGGAGGTTAAGGTGGCATATACATTGAATGAGATTAGTGAGTCAAATGAGTGATTCATCCATATCAATAATGCATCATAAATGCTTAATGACTCATGGAGATGAATCACCATTAGATATTTGTGAAGCATGATTATTCATCATTTTATTTTCTTTTATTGATAAATCTTCATGCTTCATATATATTATGATAACTCATTTTCTCATTTCAATTATTATTCTCACCTTCTCTCTCCTGAAGCCTCCTCTCTTCAAACCCTAATCTTCCCCTCTCATGTGTTGAGTATAAGGATTAGTTAGACTACTTAATCCATAACCCTCACTCTATATCATCTAGGTACTTTGATTAGCACTTAAAGAAACCTAGTTGCCTCAAGTTTAGAGGCAAAGCTTGGAGTAAAGCTCTCGGGTGGATCGTCTACTACTTGGAGAAGGCCGAGGAGAAGGTGGAGTTCGTAAAGACGAAGGACACAGTTCTTTAGGTATTGTTTCCTGATTTAAAATCAGGAAAGCTTCTGTGAAAAGCTTCAAAAAGGGGCCACATGCTTACACGTGACCAGCAGTCACGTGTTGACACATGACCTATAAAGTGCAGAAAAGGCGCACATTGATTCGCTGAGCAAAGTCAAGGAAAAGAGCTTCAGAAGAAGGTCACGTGCTCCCACGTGACCAGGGTCACGTGTCGACACGTGACGTTCAAAGCAGCAAACTCGCTCTCCAATTGAACCGAGGAAAGAAGTGCCAGACAGGGGTCACGTGCTCACACGTGACCAGGGGTCACCGGGTAGCACGTGACATTGAAGCAACAATCAGAAGACAGACGCAAGAGAAAGAGGAAGGCTCATTCCAAAAGGGGGTCACGTGCCCGCACGTGACCATGGGTCACGTGGTCACACGTGACCGGCTTTTAAAGCCCATGTTGACGGCAGAATTAAATTCTGAAGGAAATTTGAATCTTTCCAAAGGAAAGTGTATCTGAGACCAATCAAATTAAAGATTTAGAGATGATTAAATATCATCTATCTATGGAAAATCTCGGGTTTGGAAAGATTTCCCCCTTAAATTTAACCAAAATAACAAAGGAGAATCTCTGGATTTAAAATCCAATGGTGAATAAAATTCACCCAATAATCCAAAGGTCCAAAACGAATGATGGATGCAAATCAAATCTCTCAGTGAAGATTCATCAAAAAACTAATTCATTCGGCTGCTTCTCCTATAAATAGGATCCAAAAGACACAGAGAAGAGAGGGACATACGCGCAGAGAAAGAAAAAAAAGGAGAAAAGCTTTGATACTTGGAAAAGACTTGGATCTTCTGCAAAAAACCCTAGGTAAGAGAGGGAAGGCTTTCGGAAAGAAAGAGAATTTAATTCTCTATAGAGTTTAACTCTAATATATAAAACAGAAGAACACATTTCTTCTCTCTTTGATAGAGGATCTGCAAAGTGCACATCTCCCTTTAAGGTTGAGAATTTAATTCTCAACGGGTCGAGATCCTGCCATGCAGATCCAAAACATAGAGAAGGAATGCAAGCATGAGAATTTAATTCTCGCAGAACTATAGGAATTCAATTCCTTTAAAATAAAATTAGGGCTCGACCCTGTATCATGGGAATTTAATTCCTTCAAAATAAAAAGAAGCAGGGTTTAACCCTAATTAAGAACATAGTTCTGTTGAAACAGCAGGAATTTGATTCCCTTAATCATAATTCTTTAAAACGGGAAGTTTAGCTCCTTAAAAGCTTTCATTAGGGTTTAACCCTATTCAGTTCTTCACATATGTGAGGAATTTAATTCCCACAGGAAATTCAGAGTTCAACTCTGTTTCAGAATATAAATATGCAAAAGGAAGTAGGAATTTAATTCCTTTGAAAATTAAAGGCCCGAGGAATTTAATTCCTGAAAAAAGATCAACAGATCCTCTAAAAACGACACACATAGAGGCAGGGTCACGTGCCACCACGTGACCCCCCAAGAAATCTACAGAAAACCCTTTGAGGCTGTCCCTCACGTGACCCACGTGACCCTTAATAAAAGCTCTAACAAATGAGCATATGAATGCCCGTCACGTGATGCTCTGAAAGATGCAGTAATCTCAGCAGAACCATTGAAAAGAGGGCGCTCTCACGTGTTGCTACGTGACCCCTTTTGCCTTAGTGTTCAACACTAAATTGGAACTCTCAAACCCAGCGTCAAACCACTGTTGGGCCTTAGCATTCAACAATGATTAAAAAAGCCTTATTGGCAGTGTTCAACACTGATCTGTTTTAGTGTTCAACACTAATTTGAAAAAGCCTTATTGCTGGTGTTTAACACCAATTATCTCTTAGTGTTGAACACTAACTTATCAACCTTATTCCCAGTGTTCAACACTGATTGCTCTGAAGTGTTTAACACTAGGCTTTGGCCCAATTGGCTAAAGGCATAGAGGCAAACATTCTCCCTCAATGGACCAACAAAGAGTCAATATTCCAGACCTGACTGGACTTAGCCCAAGCTGGCCATAAGTCCTCAATTTGTGATTAACTGGGCCGATAGGCTCATAACATAATTGATCAGTCTTGACCCAAATTGGGCCAGGGACTATTTAATCCACCCCGGTTCTAGGGTACATCTCTTCACTCCTTTGATACTTGGCATTGTAATCCCTCAATGTCTTCAAAGAGGTGACGGGTCCCGAAGACCATTCATGATATGGACTGTGGCGTCCTTAAACCCATGCATAATGCAAAATTCCTGGTTACGTGGAACGCGGATAACGTCACTCTTTGACCCCACGGAAAACGTCCAGAGCGGATCCTGGTCCTCGCAGAGCACGGCAGTGAACCCGTGTGAAGCATCCAGAGCGGAGCCTGGTCCTCGCCCAGCACGGCAGTGAACCCGTGTGAAGCATCCAGAGCACATACCGGACTGTGGAGTCCTTAAACCCATGGACTATGACGTCCTTAACCTTGACCGAGATGTCTTAAAACTACCAACAGACCGCAATGTCCTTAAACTACCCACGGACCGCAATGTCCTTAAACTACCCACGGACCGCAATGTCCTTAAACTACCCATGGACCGCGATGTCCTTAAACTAGAAACCATAGAGCCTCCATATGCTCTTTCGTCGGATCTGAACGGTCCTGTTTAAGTTGATCTTAGCCTCAAAGATGGCTAACGCGTCCTTAAACCCTCAAACAGACTGGACTATGAATCCCCCTAATTAACTCTGGCTCGAGGGTACATCTCTGAACTCCTCTGACATTCGTCGTTGTAATCCTTCAACGTCGTCAGAGAGGTGACGGGTCCCGACGGCCACACATACGACGGACTACTATGTCCTGAAATTGGAACAATGGAGTCCAAACACTCCTTTGTCGGATCTAAACGATACTGTTAAGTTGATCTTAGCCTTAAACTAGACTAATGTGTCCTTAACAAATGTTTGAGTTGATCTTAGCCTCAAGCATGGCTAGCGTATCCTCAAACCAAACCCCCAAACCCAAATCTAAGAAGATACGGATTTGGACTAGTCCACGCCCTACGGGCGACGACATAACTCGGTCTCCGTAAACGATCCACGGGCAGTAAAACATAAAAAAAAACACACGACACGAAGTGACCATCTGGAGAAGGAGAAAGTTGTTACCGCGACGCGGTAGCGTAATTAACTGCAGGGGCTTGCGCCTGCAGGGAAGAGCGTCCCCACAATCAAAAACCCCTCACCCTGAGGGGGAATCTGACGAAGTCTGCTACATCGGCCGCATCCGTCTAAACCTCCGATATATGGCGCCATAAATCAACTTGGCATCTTCGTAGAGGCAGACGGATAGCACCTATTGGCATCTGCCCCGAATCTCAGGCAGGACGTCCTAACGTCTCGGCCGCCATTCGGAGGGGAACAGATTCTGGCACGCCCGGTGGGACCTTTTCCTCTTTCCACTCCACAACTCGTGTGTCGTGATTCGCGAACCAATCGCGGTTCGCTAATAGTTGCCCTTGGGTTTCAAGGTACTAAGAACTGGCGTCTTGCCTATTGCAGAAAACAAAGGATCGATGGCTGCTGCTTCCGCAAAGTCCTTCAACTGCTCAAACTGCAATTGCGACCAACGCTCTACCTCGCCAGGAGGTATAGCCTATGGACCCCAAGCTGCTTCGTTGTTCACAATGCCGGTGGACCAGGTGACTCAAGCCACTACCGGATTGTTCTTTGGGACTATACTCCCACCATCCAGCTTCACGGCGCCAGTGCTGACAAAGGAAGCTCTCAAGAAGTCGGTCTTTGATCGTCTCACCCCTGCCACGGCTCCTCTCAACGAGTCGTCCGATGTCAACGCCTCAGTCTTTTCTAGACTGGGCCAGAAATCCTGCAAATTCATCGCAGAGAAGGCTGCTCCTAAGAAAACGGCCGCTCATGCCTCCGAAATCGCCAAGGCAGCTTCCCCGGCCAAAAAGTCGGTCTTTACCAGGTTAACGGCTTCAGCTCCCGCTCCCGCTGCACAAAGGACATCGGTCTTTGACAGGCTAACACCAACAACGACCCCCCATCCACACAGGGGGCAAGACGAAACCATTCTTATATCTGACTCTACGCCGTCTGCTCGACGTGCTCGGCGTCGTCATTGGCGCCGAATAAGGAAAGCTGGGGGCAACTCCCCCTCCGGATTGACTCCACCAGCCCCGGTGGCAGAAGTTAATGCTGCTGTTCCAACTGGGAACAGCTTCGAAATGCTAAATAAGGTGCGAAGGAATTCCTCTACTGCAGTGCTGAAGAGGTCTCCTCCCCCATCAGAAAAGGTTGTGGAAATAGAATCAGAACAGCCCCGATCTCCTCAACGGCTGTCTTCCAAAATCTATAAGGTTTGGCGGCAGGCCCGAGACTCAATCATCGATCCAAACTTCTCCCGCCAGCATAAGAAGTTGAAAATCCAACCGAAGGCTGGTCACCAGGCGAAACCCCAAAAGGCTGTCTGGACGCCCACCTCGATGGCCCCCTCAACCTCCATGGCTCATAAAAGGAGGGAGCCAGAGAAGATCCCTCAACATGCAACGACGGCTAAAAGCAATGAGCCCAGACACCGTAAGTCTGGGGGCACGGTGGTGCACACTGTTTACATGGTCTCTGGAAAGGAGGAGAGCCGCACTTCTATGGGCCACCGACCGCTGACCCGATCCGTGACGAGAGCCCAAGAACAACAACAAAAGTTGCAGGAAATGATGAGTGCTATGGCTGCACTTACCGGGCCAAAAGAAAGCCCAGAAATATCCTCAGACGCGCGCCGAGAGGAGGAAACCGACGCTGAGTTCCTTCGCCGGACATTGGAGAAAAAGGACAAAGAGGCTGCTGAACAAGCGGCTAATATACAGCGCATGGGCCTTCTCTTCCAAGATATGATAGGAATGATGATCCAACAGGACCCACCCATTGAAGATCCCCCAATCGTTCTGGAAGATGACCGAGGAGAAACGTCAAATCCACCACCAGCCCTCTCTACGGCCAAGGAGGAGACGATCTCTAAAGCGGACTTGGCCGACTACATAGCCCAGCAAATCCGGGCCCATTATGCGACTGAGGCAGCTGGTCAAGTCGTGAAGACGGGGCGGCCGTATCCAAGCTGGTACGATCAAATCAAATACCCGCAAGGCTATACGATACCGAAATTCCATGTGTATAAGGGGACCGGCAATCCTCATCAACACGTCGCCCAGTTCCGGGCCCTCTGCGGTAACACCGGCGGTGACGATAAACTGTTACTCCGTCAGTTCGTTGGCAGCTTATCAGAAACAGCGTTCGAATGGTATTCGGAACTCCCGAACGATTCCATCAAAACGTTCGCTGAAATGGAGTTGTTATTCACTCAGCGGTTCGCAAGTGCTAGCGAGCGCACTCCAATGACTGCTTTGATTAACGCCAGGGTAAAGCCAGGCGAAACCTGGGTCCAGTACGCTATACGCTGGCGGAATTTGTGGTCGAGATGCGAGTAACGCATTGAGGAAGCACCCGCAGTGGGTATGTTCGTGGGAACCCTAGACCCCCACGCAACTATCTCCCAGTTTATGATGTTCTTTAAGCCAACCACATTCCAGGCTTTAATCGACAAGTTGGCTCAGATGGACCAGATGGGTCATAGACCACCTGCCCCGAAGCCAGAACCTCGGAATGACAAGGGTAAAGGAAGGGCGACTTTTGTCGCGAATGCCCAACAGCAACCTGACGCCCCGAAATCGGCAGATTAATTGGAAGAAAGACGCCGATATTATAACGAAAAGATGAAGCGTCCCTACTCGTTCCCACGAGACAAGACAAAATGGTTATTTGAGCTGGCAATACGCAACAGACTTATAAACCTACCAAATCCAAGGCGACCGCCACAACCCACCGAGGTGAATAACCCCAACTATTGCCCTTACCATCAAACGGTAAGCCATCCAATTGAAGATTGCTTCGTCTTCAAAGGATGGATCGAAGATCAATACCTCCAGGGGAAGTTCGTACTATCCGAAAAGTGGAAGGTGAACCCACCACAACCGCACACTCCTAAAAAGGTCGATACACCGGGGGCAACCTGCTCCTTTATCGAAGAAGTTCCATGGGAGGTCGTGCTATCAACGAAAACCAAAAGGATGCTGAGAGACCTTCATGCGTGCCCTGCAATCGAATGGAAGGATCCTCTCGAACCCCAAATTATCGAAGGAGCAGTGAAGCCCCGCGCAACTATGAAGGCTCATGATAAAGATCCAAATACTCACGCCCAGCCGTCAAAAGCATCGAAGAAAAAGAAGAAGAAATCCAAGAAGCCCGCGAGGCTTGGAGACGAGTGCACGAAATTGCAGAAGCAAATCGACGCACTGGAAGAATATAATCAGAAGGCGTGAACTCCTGTCACACTGCGAGAATTCCTCGACCACACCTTTCAAGACGGAGATGATGAAGAGAGCTCATCGGATGAATCCGAAGAGTATGTGGCAAGTTGTAACGTAATCTCCCACTCGCTTACCGATGGCGAGAAAGCTCTTGACACCAAGAAGCCGGAGGCAAAGCCCGAACCGGAGCGTGCGAGGCTGACAACTGATATGATCAATTCCTTCTTAGACGAGATTCGTCTAAAAAGTAAAGCGGATCAGGAGCGTGAGATGGCAGCATCAGAAGGAACCAAATGCCAGCGACTGAACGAAAGAGTTGAACTACCCTCGCCAGATCAAAAGGCATCCGAAGTAGACAGGAAGATATTCAAGACGAGGAAAAGGTTCGCCAAAGCCATGTCAATAGGAATGAAGCTACCACCCTCGGAAGGAAACACACACAATGGGGCGGAGAAGCACCCCGATTACTGCGCATATCATCGGAAAATCTCACACCCCACAGAGGACTGCGACGCCTTTAAGATATGGTGGGAAGGATATGTTGCTCGTCGGCAACGTTTCAAGCGCATGAAACGCAAGAGCCGTCGGGAGCAAAGAAGCACTGTCGACGGGCCCAACAGAATTACTGGCAACTGTTATATGGCTCGTGCCGAGGGGTCGCAAGTCCTCACCTTTAGGAGCGACTCTGATGAAGAAGTGACTCTGGGCCCTCTCTTTGAAGAATCCGCGCTAGGGAAAGATGAGGAATCAGAGGCCTGCGGAAACACTCAGCTGCGCAATCGCACACTCCCAGAAAAGAATCTCGGGCCTACGAACAGAAAAGATAAGGGAAAGGAAAAGGTCACTGAAGATATCACTTTGGATGACCAAGTCGCGAAAGAACTGGCTGCTAAAGACCCTCCTAGGAGGAGTAAAGTGGACTATAACATCCTCGCGCATCTAAGGAAGCTACCTTCTCAGCTTAGCATTCTCGACGCCCTCCTATTATCAAAAGAAGCACGGGACTCACTAATTAAGGCATTACAAGAACCTGAGCAATTCCAAGCCTTCCTCGCCACTGAAAAGATGAAGGACGAACTGGAGGAAGTGCATACGGCCGACGTCACTTTCGGTGATGAAGACCTCCTCCTCGGGACGTGCGACCATAACCGCCCCCTATATGTCTCCGGATACTGCCATGAAATCAAGATAGGCAAGATCCTGGTGGATAATGGATCCTCCGTCAATCTCCTTAATGTTCGGGTGTTGAAGGAAATCTGCATGAGTGTGCAACATCTCGCCCGGGACAAAATTACTATTTCCGGTTTCGACTCACAATCGTCACGGACTCTCGGGTCCGTGATACTAACGTTACGCTTCGGGCTTCTCGTCACAGACATCAAATTCCATGTCATTGACGCCAAGACCTGCTACAATGCCTTGCTCGGCCGTCCTTGGCTACACGAGTACAACATCATCCCTTCTACACAACATCAGTGTATGAAATACTTTAAAGACGGTTTCGAGTATACTGTAACGGGTGAGTTGAACCCATTTTCCGTGAACGAAGTCCGCAAATACGAGGATGCGAAATACTTTTTGCCAGACTTCGAAGATACAGAAAGGTGTCGTAACTCGGAGAACAAAGCCGCCGCCACCATCCCTGTTTTCGGAAGCGATACCGAAGAAGAGGAAGAGATAGTTTATACGGGGCCATCTCAACGCAACAACCGGAGGACGCCCGCCCCCATACTGGTCTTCGGAAGTGATTCAGAAGATGAGGTCAATGCCGTATTCTCCAATCGGCTTTCAATGCAAGCACCTCCTGGCGATGACCATAACTTGCAAATCACCATGGTACCGCGAGAACACTACAAGGACCTCGACACGCTTCAAGCTCACAGTGTGCAAGAGCTGCAAACATTTTGCGTCCCTCCCAGGCGAAAGGGTGAGAAGATGATCCTATTCTATCGATCCTCAGAGTCGAAAGTAGAGAAAGAGATCTGGCACGGCGTGGATGCTACACTTGACAGGATCCAACCCATCCGTCTGCCTAGATACTATACAGACGGGTTAAAGAAGCTGTTGAAGCGCCAAGGAGTACCCTTAAAACAAACTGTTCGGCAGGCTCGGTTCTATAACAAGATTTGGGATGTCCCTGGGACTCAACGCAAATTGCCTAATGGAAAAATGGAAACACTCGGGCTTGGATAAGCGAGAGCCGGAAAACGGGAACGAGCCCACAGTAGCTACGCCATATATACCTTTGATGAAGAAGAGGACGCCATGTCAGGAAAGGCCGACCCCTCATCAAAACCAGACCACGCGATTGAGGCGCCGAGTCCGTCATTTCTAGAACGAATGGACAAGCTTATCAGGAAAGTGGGTCAGAAAGGTCGGGAAGACCCCAACCACGAAATGGCCATCTACGAGAAGGCCAGGACGCAACGTCTATTTCAACAGGCTGCGAAAGGCAAGAATGCTCAGCCTTATCGACCCGTCATGCAAAAGGCCCGATGCGGAGACGGGAATGAGTCGAGAAGCGGAAAGAGGGGTCGAGCGTACTCCTTCCCCCGAGATAAGACGGAAAGGTTACTCAAGCTCGCCCTAAAACATCAGATGATCACGCTTCCAGAATTTAAACACCCTGAGCAAACCAACAAGACTTCTCGTTCGAGCTATTGCTCTTATCACCAAGCCATAGGACATCCTACCGAAGACTGCGTCACCTTCAAGAACTGGGTCGAAGACCAGTACCGACGGGGCAGATTCGCTTTATCCAACAGCTGGAGGGTAACGCCGCCACGAAAGCACGAGCCCAAGGCCGCAAGAGCAGAACCAGATCCACCTCAGTCTCGGGAGCGGATTCGCACCTGTTATACGATTACGATATTAAAAGAAGAGCCCGAGAACATAGATGACCTTCCCCGGTGCTTTGAAAATAGCGATGATGAGGTGATCTCAGAATTTCCGCCCGCTCCGAAAGAGCTGGAAGACGGTATACATACTACTGCAGATAACCTCAGGAAGATTGAGTTGGGATCGGGGAATGACCTGCGACCGACATTTGTCAGCGAGCTACTCTCTGAAGAAAAGGTGGCCGCGTTAAAGAACGTGCTTCTACGGCATAAAGACTGCTTCGCGTGGAACTACTCCGAGATGACAGGATTAGATCCGGAAGTTGCTGTGCATAAATTAGCAATATCCCCAGATATCAAGCCAGTCAAGCAAGCGCCAAGAAGGATGCGACTCGAGCTTGAGATGAGCATCAACGCCGAAGTCAAGAAGCTGATCGATTCTGGGTTTATTCAAGAAGTCCAATATCCCGAATGGATCGCCAATATCGTTCCAGTAATGAAGAAGAATGGGACGGTACGTATATGCGTGGATTTCAGGGATCTCAATAAAGCCTGTCCAAAGGATGATTTCCCAGTACCGGTAACCGAGCTGATGATAGATAACACGTCCACTCACGAGGTCTTCTCCTTTATGGAAGGTTCCTCAGGATACAATCAGATAAAGATGCATCCCGAAGACCAGAAGCACACCGCTTTCCGGACCCCTTTGGGTGTATTTTGCTACAGGGTTATGCCCTTTGGTCTAAAGAACGCCGGCGCTACCTATCAAAGGGCCATGACAAAGATCTTCGACGACCTCATACATGACATCGTCGAGTGCTATATCGATGACCTCGTAGTAAAGAGTATGTCATACGAAGATCACTTAAAGCATCTGGAGACTGTATTTCAACGCCTTCGGCAATATAATTTGAAGATGAATCCCCTCAAGTGCGCGTTTGGAGTCTCCTCGGGAAAATTCCTGGGATTCGTCATCCGACACCGAGGTATTGAGATAGATCCGTCTAAGATTAAAGCAATCATGGAGATGCCTCCGCCAAGAACCCTCAAACAGTTGCGGTCTCTCCAAGGGAAGCTCGCATACATCCGGCGATTTATCGCAAATCTTTCAGGCAAATGCCGCCCCTACAGTCACCTGATGAAGAAGGGAACCCCATTCGTCTGGGATCAAAAATGCCAAGGTGCACTAGACGAGATCAAGCAGTACCTGCAGAACCCGCCGGTATTGGCTGTGCCGGTCAAGGGAAAACCCCTCGTTCTTTATACAACCGCCCTCGAAGGTTCCTTGGGCGCATTATGGGCGCAAGAGAACGATCAGGGGAAAGAGAGAGCACTCTACTACTTAAGTCGAGTTCTACTGGGGGCAGAAAGCAATTACTCTCCCATTGAAAAACATTGCTTGGCATTAATCTTCGCAACGACAAAGCTCAGGCACTATGCGTTGGCGCATGAAGTCCGTCTTGTTTCAAAGGTGGACCCCCTTAAATACTTGATGTCAAAAGCCATATTGACGGGACGACTCGCTAAATGGGCCCTGCTCTTGATGGAGTTCTCGATAACATATCAACCTCTCAAGGCAGTGAAAGGTCAGGCCATTGCCGATTTCCTCGCTGAGCACCCAATACCGGCCGATTCTCCTCTGAACTGTGATTTGCCGGACGAGCATGCATTTGATGCGATTGGCGGCGGTAGCACCCGATGGGAACTCTATTTCGATGGAGCGTCCTCCGTAAAGAAACAAAAGCAAGGTATCCCAATGATCAAATCGGGGATAGGCCTCATTTTTGCAACCCCACAAGGAGGGATAATGCGCTTCGCCTTCTCCTTGACAGAGCCGAGGACAAACAACGAGGCTGAATATGAAGCTTTGATAGCAGGCCTCGAAATCGCCATCGACATGGGAATTGAAGACCTCCTTATATACGGAGACTCTCAGCTAGTCGTTAGTCAAGTAAACGGTGACTACCAAACGTGCAAACCGGAGTTGGTAAAGTACGGCGAAAGGGTGCAACAACTGTTGGCCCAAATTCCCTCCTATGTTTTAGAGAACATACCGCGCGCGGAGAACAGCAAAGCAGACGTGCTGGCCAAACTCGCTAAAGAACTGGCTGACGAGAACCTCGATGATGTCAGAATCGTGGTATAAAGCCGTCGAGTGCTCACCCCGGCAGAACTATCTCCGGAACTACATAAAGAGGGAGCGACCGAGCAGATGACCCTACAAATAAAAGACCAAGAGAAGGCCGAAGACTGGAGGGAAGTCTTCATAGACTACTTTAAGTCCCGCCGAATGCCCAAAGAAGCGTCCGCAAGACATCAGCTCGTGAAACGAGCTCTATCTTTCGCTTTCGTCAACGATACCCTATACAAGAGATCGTTTGATTCTCTATGGCTGAGATGCTTAGGACCTGACGAAGCAGAAAAAGTCGTTCAGGAAGTTCATGACGGACTTTGCGGTTCTCATCAAGCAGGCCCAAAGATGAAGTTAAAAATTAAACGGATGGGTTACTACTGGCCCATGATGATCCAGGACTGCCTCGAATACGCGAGGCAATGCCACTCGTGCCAGATTCATGGAGACTTTATCCACAAACACCCAAATCCACTACACCCAACGGTGGCCAGCTGGCCATTCGAAATGTGGGGGACTGACATAGTCGGCCCCATCGAGCCGGCATCATCTCGGGGACATCGTTTCATCCTGGCGACAACTGATTACTTCTCCAAATGGGCAGAAGCAATACCACTGAGGGAAGTGAAGACGGAGAATATCCTCCATTTCTTCAAGACGCACGTTATCTACCGGTTTGGAACCCCATGGCGGATTATCTCCGATAACGGGCCAGCCTACAGAAGCCATAAGATTAGCCGCTTCGCACAGCAGCACGGTATAGATTGGAGGTATTCTTCAGTTTACAACCCACGAGCTAACGGTCTGGCCGAGGCCTTCAATAAGACCTTGACGAAGATCATAAAAAAGACCGTTTCCCGGAATAAGAGAGACTGGCACGAAAGGCTGCAGGAAGCCCTTTGGGCTTATCGAACTACATTCAAGACGGCCACGAACACAACGCCATACGCGTTGGTATTTGGGACGGAAGCAGTACTCCCCCTCGAGATAGAGTTACCCTCTCTACGAGTGGCAGTCCACCACGAACTGACCGACGAAGAAAATGCTCACCTTCGACTTGAGGAGCTTGATGCCCTCGACGAAACCCGACTCATAGCGCAACAACATCTAGAAGCCTACAAAGCAAAGATGACGCGCTCGTACGAAAGATTGACCAGGCCAAGGGCATTCCGCCAAGGCGAACTCGTGCTGGTGGTCAAAAGACCTATGATCCCCAATCGTGCCAAGCGAGGGAAATTCGAGCCAAACTATGAAGGCCCGTACATCATAGACCAGGTCTACCAGGGTGGAGCCTATCTACTCGTGGACATGCACGGTGAAAGGCCTTTCAGGCCAATAAACGGCCGCTTCTTGAAGAAATACTATGCTTAGTGAGCCACAGCCTGGGTCAACGGTAGATGACGACGACTATGTCCGCTCGCTATCGTCCTAGGCTCAGGCTTTACAAGCAGTAGCTGGCCTTCCCATAACGACGGACCGAAACGTCTTTAAACTATCAACGGACCGAAACGTCCTTAAACTATCAACAGACCGAAACGTCTTTAAACTAACGATGGACCGAAATGTCCTCAAACTAACGACGGACCGAAACGTCCTTAAACTAGCGACGGACCGAAACGTCCTTAAACTAACGACGGACCGAAACGTCCCTAAACTACTGCCGCAGCATCCTTAGGCTGACGAGATAAAGAAGGGAGAAAAGGAAGAAAAATAAAAAAATGAAATGATTAAAAAAAAAAAAGAAAAAAAACGGTATGTCCATAAAGCAAAATGGGCACGGATGAAAACCCGAAAGGGCTCCGTGAGTAAAAACAGCAGGACTACCGGCGAGTGTTTGTGAAAACCCGAAAGGGCGCAACCTCGTTAAAAGACACTTATAGGGTCCTCTCGACCTTGTAAGGAGAAACCACCCGCGTGAGATCCTTACGACTCACAAAGGAGCAACACACTTAGGGATCCTCATGATTCCTAAGGAGAAAATACACTTACGAGATCCTCACGACTCGTAAGGAGAATTCTCTTATGAGACCCTCAGGGCTCATAAGACTTGAAAGTCTTAAGTTACAGAAACCTAAACCTGTTCTTAAGCGAATCCCCCACAACCTTCGATATTGCCCTACAAGCGGCTCATACTGACCCTTGTATACAATCCACGGGCGCGAATAAACATTTCCCTAACAAAGTCCCACCCGTGACTGGGGATATATCCATATGGTGAACAACCCTTGTAAGTCCTCTCGACTTATAAGGAGAAAATCCTCTTTGTAAGATCCTTACGACTTACAAGAGAACATGCACTTAAGAATCCTCACGATCCTTAAGGAGAAAACACACCTGCAAGATCCTCATGACTTGTAGGGAGAAACACCTTTGTGAGACCCTTACGGCTCATGAAGTCAAAAGCTTTGGTCGGCAGGACCCTTAACCCTGTTTACTAAGCCACCTTTGTTCAAACGTCGACAGAGGCAAATGATGATTCGCTCCTGGCAACATCCCAGTTGTAGCGGTGCTGATGCTGAAATCGGTATCTAAAATCCAAGCTTGCAGCGAAAAAGCTAGCGAGCCACACATGCATACGAAATAGCCGAAATGATGGGGCAACTTGCAATAAAAAGCAGCAAGTAAAAATGTATGCATGACAAAATAGCCGAAATGATGGGGCAACTCGCAATAAAAAACAGCGAGTGAAAATGAAATAAATAGCCGAAATAATTGGGCACCGCGAAAAATAGCCGAAATGATGGGGCAATCGCGACCTTCGCGATATAAAAGCTGAAATGATAGAGCATCGCGGAAAAAGAAATGAAATAAAAGTGAAATCCTCGCCCTACGGATGATGTTACATCTAACCCTGTATACAATCCAGGGGCGCAATCAAAGAAGGGATCATACTCCTCCCCCGGGTTTCACCATAAGGAGAAGCCAAATCTCGGCGGTTCACAGATAGCCTAGTGATCACCACCGCGGCATTCGTCTCGATACAGCAGACGCGATACCAGCAAATGAAGCGAAGGCCAAATTCCTAGCTTCAACGTCTTGACGGTAAGTCATATAAAACCGGAAAGACATTCAGAGATCATCTCATACCAACATGGAGTGATCACCACCTCGACGTTCGTCTCGACACAGCAGACACAACATCAAGCGAAACGGAACAGCGGCAACCCCAAGTTCCATGGCTCGGCGATACATATCACCAAGAGTCAAACCTCCATCCCGTGAAATGCGGATACAATCAACAAACTTCCTGGTTACGTGGAACGCGGATAACGTCACTCTTTGACCCCGTGGAAAACGTCCAGAGCGGATCCTGGTCCTCGCAGAGCACGGCAGTGAACCCGTGTGAAGCATCCAGAGTGGAGCCTAGTCCTCGCAGAGCACTGCAGTGAACCCGTGTGAAGCATCTAGTGCAAACTTCCTGGTTACGTGGAAAGCGGATAATGTCACTCTTTGACCCCGTGGAAAACGTCCAGAGCGGATCCTGGTCCTCGCAGAGCACGGCAGTGAACCCGTGTGAAGCATCCAGAGCGGAGCCTAGTCCTCGCAGAGCACGGCAGTGAACCCGTGTGAAGCATCTAGTGCAAACTTCCTGGTTACGTGGAAAGCGGATAATGTCACTCTTTGACCCCGTGGAAAACGTCCAGAGCGGATCCTGGTCCTCGCAGAGCACGGCAGTGAACCCGTGTGAAGCATCCAGAGCGGAGCCTAGTCCTCGCCTAACGCGGCAGTGAACCCGTGTGAAGCATCTAGTGCAAACTTCCTGGTTACGTGGAACGCGGATAATGTCACTCTTTGACCCCGTGGAAAACGTCCAGAGCGGATCCTGGTCCTCGCAGAGCACGGCAGTGAACCCGTGTGAAGCATCCAGAGCGGAGCCTAGTCCTCGCCGAGCACGGCAGTGAACCCGTGTGAAGCATCTAGTGCAAGATTCCTGGTTACGTGGAACGTGGATAACGTCACTCTTTGACCCCGCGGAAAACGCCCAGAGCGGAGCCTGGTCCTCGCCAAGCACGGCAGTGAACCCGTGTGAAGCATCCAGAGCAAACACCGGACTGTGGAGTCCTTAAAATCCACGGACTATGACGTCCTTAACCTCGACCGCGATGTCTTAAAACTAACGATCAACCACCCCTATTCCTTACAGATTTTTGCCTCGGTTTAAGGGTACATCTCTTCACTCCTTTGATGCCCGGCGTTGTAATTCCTCAACGTCTTCAAAGAGGTGACGGGTCCCTGCAACCAAACGTCGGACTGTGGAGTCCCTAAATCCACGGACTATGAGGTCCTTAACCTTGACCGTGATGTCTTAAAACTAACATCGGACTGTGGAGTCCCTAAATCCACGGACTATGAAGTCCTTAACCTTGACCGTGATGTCTTAAAACTAACATCGGACTGTGGAGTCCTTAAATCCACGGACTATGAGGTCCTTAACCTTGACCGCGACGTCTTTAAACTACAATATCTGGAGAAACCCCTGACTCCGTAAAACACGGACAAGGGTAACCGCATCCGGCACTTACAAGTCCTCACGGCCGGGAGAAAAACTCTTTATGAGACCCTCGGGGCTCGTAAAACGCAGAAGTCTTAAGAAGCAGATCTTAACCCTGAGCCTTGAGCCACTGCTGTCCTGCAAGGAGATCAAGATAGAATATCCGCAGAATGCATTCAATGAAAAGGAAACACACCATTAAAAAAAATGTATCTTTTATTCTTAGACCAAAATGGATACAAAATACAATTCATGAAAGAAACAAAAAGGAAGATACTCTTATCCATGAGTATGTACAAAAAAGGGGAGAAAAGATACAGTCCTTAAGCCGGCGGGCGGTGCAATAATTTCACCAGCTCATCGTTCTGTTGCTGAGCCACGGCTTCATGACGCAAGATCTCCAGAAGGCGAGCCTCCGCCTGAGCTTGTTGGGCCTGATATGAAGCAAGCCGGGCTTCAAGCTCTTTCTCAGTGGCCTTGTGGGCCTCAACCCTCTCACGAGTAAACGTAGCGGCTTTATCAAGAGCCACCGCCTCCTTGATGGACTCCTGAAACACCCACCAGAGTTCACACGTTTTATTGGTCTTGGCTGTGAGGCTGACCTGAAGCTCGCCCAACGCTTTGGAGGCTAGCTCTCTCTCCAAAAAAAAAAAAATTTTACGACCGAACCCTTTTCTCACACAACAATATGTTCGCTACGTGGCCACGAAAGCCCGCACTCGCAACCACAGCCTCGAACACAAGACATTTACAAGACCGTATAAATGGGCCCCCGGTCGACAGAGATGATCGATCTGAAACGTGTTCACATCACCTGGTATGAAAAGCAATGAGAAAATTTCCAGTGTTTATCCTATCAAGCATGTGTTCACGATTATATGAGCATCCGAAGAAGAAATAAAGTTCGAGGCATTAATTTGCATGCGACATAATGACAATGTTGATAATTAGAAGAAGCTTTCATAAGAAGAACACAATGTTTATTCAGGCAAGCGAAAACATGCATACGAGTACCAAGCCTACATAGGGATTCAGCATAAAGCATACAAAAGAAGAGGACTAATTTAAAAACACTACGCTAACGGAAAAGATCACCAAACACCGGATTAATGGCACAAGGGTTAACAAAGCAAAGAACAAAATTCTCCATCTCTCTCTCTGCTTTCTCCAGCACGTCAAAGCGATGGTTCTCACGAGGAGTCGCCCCCCATCGATTGGTGCCGTGTTCGTCTGCAAAAGCGAACATAATAGCTCGCCGGGCCTTAATCTGGCCTAGCAGGTGAATCGAGTAATCCTTCAAAGCCTGAGTAATCAGGCACGCTTCATGGAAGCCCTCGAGCTTTTCTTCTGCCGCGTCGAGCATCGCCAGGGTCATCTCCGCCGGGTGAGGAGGAATGTCGGCAAGCACGGCCGTGAGAATCATCCGGAGCCAGAGAGAACCCATCGGGAGGGGAGACCCTCTACGGATCGAGAGCTCGTGCATGGCCGAGTCACATTCGTTGTCAGAAAGGAGGGGGTCCACCAACCGAGCAGCAAAACGGGGGATCATCTCCTCAAGAGGAACTTCCCACGGTTGTCGACGAGCATGAGGGCGATTGCAAGCCATGGCACTCGTTTCTCTCTTAAAAAAAAAAAATATATATATATATATATATATATATATATATATATATGATATGAATCTCTCTGAGAAAGGAAAAGAAGGCTATAGCCTCATATATAATGAAGTGCATTAAGTGCTATGCGCGGAAAATCTTGCATGGTGAATTTATTTTCAAGGCCTAAAAAAGGAAAGGTACCGAAAGTCAAGGAGATGGAACGATTCCCAAGCCCTTTTTTCAGCACCTAATATTGTGCACTGAAAATATGGCATGAGGAAAATCTTGTGAACCGTCGCATCAAGAGATCTCACGTGTAGAACACGTGAGGCCCAAACCTGCAGTGTATTTAAAAGGAAGAATATGGAGTAGTACCCTGCATGTTAAAGCACAAACAACAATAGTAACAGAATAATAAGATTTCAGAGAAAAAGCATGCAAACACACAGAGACACAACAAAGCTTATCATCCAGACTTTAAGAAGGCGATACAAAATAAAAGAAAAACTTTTACAATGGTAAGGTTTCAGACGCGGGGCATGGGTTGAGAAACTCAAAATTGACTTTATTCAAGATCTTCCAAGCATTTCGAACCTCCCGGGTATGCTTTCTCTCACGGTCACAAGCATCGGGGTCCCCGCGGATGTCCTCTATCCTCCGGTAATATGGCTGACTGCTGAAAAATCCGATGAAGGAGATCGATGAGATCATCCCGCCTTCTCTTTGAGATCAAGCCCATAAGGTACACCGAATGCACCTTGTCCTCGGCAGTGTCCAAGTCCCCGAGTGGTATGCCGGCGCAAAGGAGAGGAAGGGCCTCCCGGATCGCCAGCACGATCAGCCTCAGAAGAGAAGAGCGACGGGGAAGTAGCCGGTGATTGTACTCGTCGAAGCGGCCCATGATCTCGGCACACTGAGCATCAGTGAACTCCTGGTTCTGACTGCGGCCCAGCGCACGAATATTCCCGTACGAAATGATCTCATCAAGACGATACAGATGGGCGTCCATGATACCTGAAATAAAAGTCACGAGAATCATTACAAAATCCCCATCGTATTAATTGCAGAAGAACAGCCTCGGGCCAAGAGACCCCAAGGAGCCTCTGTGTGAAGAGATTGAGTTCTTCATAGGAATTAAATTCCTTATTAAGAAAAAGGGAATTAAATTCCCAGGAATAATTTTGATGGAATTAAAGTCCAGGGAGTTGAAACGTTGTCATTGTCCCCCAAAGGATCACCTAAAAACCCTAAGAGATCTACAGTTCGAAGGTTCCCTGTTCTTAAGAAAAAACTTGAAGAAAAATGGGTTCTTTGCGAAACCCTTAATACAGATTTGAAATCCAAAAAGTTCTTTTAAAGACGAAGGCGCTTTGTCCGTTCAACACCATTACCTGAGAAGAAAGGTTCTTTGCGAACAGAGTTAAAACTCTGGGAAATGTTCAAGACAGAGAACTGAGCTCTGAAAGCGAGAATTAAATTCTCAAAGAAGAAATTCTCAGAGGAAGAAGGATGAGCAAAGTGAAGGCTCCTATGAAGAGACGGCAGTATTTATAGAAAACAATGGAAACGTTTCATCTCCCCAGATCCCTAAAGGAATCCAACGGTCGCGAGAGGAGACAGCGTTGCACTCACGAGCTGACACGTGAGAACAACGCTGTGGGGGCATTTGTTTCCTGATTTAAAATCAGGAAAGCTTCTGTGAAAAGCTTCAAAAAGGGGCCACGTGCTTACACGTGACCAGCAGTCACGTGTTGACACGTGACCTATAAAGTGCAGAAAAGGCGCACATTGATTCGCTGAGCAAAGTCAAGGAAAAGAGCTTCAGAAGAAGGTCACGTGCTCCCACGTGACCAGGGTCACGTGTCGACACGTGACGTTCAAAGCAGCAAACTCGCTCTCCAATTGAACCGAGGAAAGAAGTGCCAGACAGGGGTCACGTGCTCACACGTGACCAGGGGTCACCGGGTAGCACGTGACATTGAAGCAACAATCAGAAGACAGACGCAAGAGAAAGAGGAAGGCTCATTCCAAAAGGGGGTCACGTGCCCGCACGTGACCATGGGTCACGTGGTCACACGTGACCGGCTTTTAAAGCCCATGTTGACGGCAGAATTAAATTCTGAAGGAAATTTGAATCTTTCCAAAGGAAAGTGATTATCTGAGACCAATCAAATTAAAAATTTAGAGATGATTAAATATCATCTATCTATGGAAAATCTCGGGTTTGGAAAGATTTCCCCCTTAAATCTAACCAAAATAACAAAGGAGAATCTCTGGATTTAAAATCCAATGGTGAATAAAATTCACCCAATAATCCAAAGGTCCAAAACGAATGATGGATGCAAATCAAATCTCTCAGTGAAGATTCATCAAAAAACTAATTCATTCGGCTGCTTCTCCTATAAATAGGAGCCAAAAGACACAGAGAAGAGAGGGACATACGCGCAGAGAAAGAAAAAAAAGGAGAAAAGCTTTGATACTTGGAAAAGACTTGGATCTTCTGCAAAAAACCCTAGGTAAGAGAGGGAAGGCTTTCGGAAAGAAAGAGAATTTAATTCTCTATAGAGTTTAACTCTAATATATAAAACAGAAGAACACATTTCTTCTCTCTTTGATAGAGGATCTGCAAAGTGCACATCTCCCCTTAAGGTTGAGAATTTAATTCTCAACGGGTCGAGATCCTGCCATGCAGATCCAAAACATAGAGAAGGAATGCAAGCATGAGAATTTAATTCTCGCAGAACTATAGGAATTCAATTCCTTTAAAATAAAATTAGGGCTCGACCCTGTATCATGGGAATTTAATTCCTTCAAAATAAAAAGAAGCAGGGTTTAACCCTAATTAAGAACATAGTTCTGTTGAAACAGCAGGAATTTGATTCCCTTAATCATAATTCTTTAAAACGGGAAGTTTAGCTCCTTAAAAGCTTTCATTAGGGTTTAACCCTATTCAGTTCTTCACATATGTGAGGAATTTAATTCCCACAGGAAATTCAGAGTTCAACTCTGTTTCAGAATATAAATCTGCAAAAGGAAGTAGGAATTTAATTCCTTTGAAAATTAAAGGCCCGAAGAATTTAATTCCTGAAAAAAGATCAACAGATCCTCTAAAAACGACACACATAGAGGCAGGGTCACGTGCCACCACGTGACCCCCCAAGAGATCTACAGAAAACCCTTTGAGGCTGTCCCTCACGTGACCCACGTGACCCTTAATAAAAGCTCTAACAAATGAGCATATGAATGCCCGTCACGTGATGCTCTGAAAGATGCAGTAATCTCAGCAGAACCATTGAAAAGAGGGCGCTCTCACGTGTTGCTACGTGACCCCTTTTGCCTTAGTGTTCAACACTAAATTGGAACTCTCAAACCCAGCGTCAAACCACTGTTGGGCCTTAGCATTCAACAATGATTAAAAAAGCCTTATTGGCAGTGTTCAACACTGATCTGTTTTAGTGTTTAACACTAATTTGAAAAAGCCTTATTGCTGGTGTTTAACACCAATTATCTCTTAGTGTTGAACACTAACTTATCAACCTTATTCCCAGTGTTCAACACTGATTGCTCTGAAGTGTTTAACACTAGGCTTTGGCCCAATTGGCTAAAGGGATAGAGGCAAACATTCTCCCTCAATGGACCAACAAAGAGTCAATATTCCAGACCTGACTGGACTTAGCCCAAGCTGGCCATAAGTCCTCAATTTGTGATTAACTGGGCCGATAGGCTCATAACATAATTGATCAGTCTTGACCCAAATTGGGCCAGGGACTATTTAATCCACCCCGGTTCTAGGGTACATCTCTTCACTCCTTTGATACTTGGCATTGTAATCCCTCAATGTCTTCAAAGAGGTGACGGGTCCCGAAGACCATTCATGATATGGACTGTGGGGTCCTTAAACCCATGCATAATGCAAAATTCCTGGTTACGTGGAACGCGGATAACGTCACTCTTTGACCCCGCGGAAAACGTCCAGAGCGGATCCTGGTCCTCGCAGAGCACGGCAGTGAACCCGTGTGAAGCATCCAGAGCGGAGCCTGGTCCTCGCCCAACACGGCAGTGAACCCGTGTGAAGCATCCAGAGCACATACCGGACTGTGGAGTCCTTAAACCCATGGACTATGACGTCCTTAACCTTGACCGAGATGTCTTAAAACTACCAACGGACCGCAATGTCCTTAAACTACCCACGGACCGCAATGTCCTTAAACTACCCACGGACCGCAATGTCCTTAAACTACCCACGGACCGCAATGTCCTTAAACTAGCCATGGACCGCAATGTCCTTAAACTACCCATGGACCGCGATGTCCTTAAACTAGAAACCATAGAGCCTCCATATGCTCTTTCGTCGGATCTGAACGGTCCTGTTTAAGTTGATCTTAGCCTCAAAGATGGCTAACGCGTCCTTAAACCCTCAAACAGACTGGACTATGAATCCCCCTAATTAACTCTGGCTCGAGGGTACATCTCTGAACTCCTCTGACATTCGTCGTTGTAATCCTTCAACGTCGTCAGAGAGGTGACGGGTCCCGACGGCCACACATACGACGGACTACTATGTCCTGAAATTGGAACAATGGAGTCCAAACACTCCTTTGTCGGATCTAAACGATCCTGTTAAGTTGATCTTAGCCTTAAACTAGACTAATGTGTCCTTAACAAATGTTTGAGTTGATCTTAGCCTCAAGCATGGCTAGCGTATCCACAAAACACACGACACGAAGTGACCATCTGGAGAAGGAGAAAGTTGTTACCGCGACGCGGTAGCGTAATTAACTGCAGGGGCTTGCGCCTGCAGGGATGAGCGTCCCCATAATCAAAAACCCCTCACCCTGAGGGGGAATCTGACGAAGTCTGCTACATCGGCCGCATCCGTCTAAACCTCCGATATATGGCGCCATAAATCAACTTGGCATTTTCGGAGAGGCAGACGGATAGCACCTATTGGCATCTGCCCCGAATCTCAGGCAGGACGTCCTAACGTCTCGGCCGCCATTCGGAGGGGAACAGGTATAATCACTTCACATAGTAGTTTAGAACTTCTATGATGTTGTTAGTTATCGTTTAGCTTCGATTCATGCGGTTAGTCGATGTTTAAGCAAAGAACAAGATCGTTTTTCATATTTCCGCCTCCCCGCAAGTCGTGGGGTGTTGTACATCGACTTACAGTGGTATCAGAGCCTCGCTAAACAATAATTAACTTATTAGCAAAGTCGTAAGTATTTTGAACGCAAAAAGGAACCGGAAACATCGTCGATTATCACACTTGTTGTCGATTTTTAAACTGGCTCTAAAAATTTTTCAGGGTGCTTCAGAATAACAAGCAGGAAAAACTAGGGCTACTGAAGAAATTTGGACTCCTAACTCGGCCATCTCACTGCGGAACCGCGGCGGATCCGCGGCCGAGTTGAGGCCGAGTCGGCCCAAATTTATTCAGTAACTCCTAGGTGTTAACAGTGATGTTTCTGGGATGTTTTATTTTCTGCTAAAATCTCAGGTTCATAGAGAAGTATTGGAGTAGAATCTAAAGCGTTTGTTCGATCGAAATTTTACGATGTTTGCTTATATGATTATATCTGTGATTGTATAATGTGTTCGTAAACCTACCATAACTGCTAGTATGTCGGTTGGCAGGGGGTTGCACATTTCTGTAATGGTTTTTACTGTTTGTGGATGTGAACTGTATTGGACTGTTGTAATGATTGGCCGGGGTTTGTGATGGGTTATTATTTTAATTCATTTAATGTAACTGTAATATGTTGTAATATTATTTTGCGGGGCACATCCAGGTTGCGGTTGTAGCCACCGTTGTATTATTTCATTTTTACTGTTTGGGCTCCTAGGATAGACCCAAGGTGGGGTACACAAACTACCGGGTACTTTGAAGTGTTTAGTGGCCTACTCACTTTGTTGAGGGAGACCGCTTCACTTCGGGTAGTTTGCCGTACCCGTAGGGGTCTAGGGTGGGGTAATGGCTATTCATCATAACTGTGTAATCCGTCTTTTGTTGCAGCCTCTAAATAAACACGGATTGCTTGCAAATCTAATAAAGTTCATATGAGATCTGGAATGCCTATTATTGCGTCTGACGAATGTACAATATCTATATATGATAGCTATTTAGACGTCACTTATGTTTTACACCCGCGCTAGCCCAGCCCCCGCTCTGCCGTTAGGTAAGTAACCTAACGGGTGATGACGGGACCCCGTGGCGAATGCGGAAGGCATAAGAGGACGTTGTATTTTCGTTGTTTTCTGCAATGATAGGTTAATGATGGGACGCCTTATTTATAATGCAAAGAAAATAAACCAAAAGTTTAATCATTGAAACAATTTAAAAGAAACCACTCGGTTAATTTTAAAAAACAGATATTTTTAAAATACGGAGCTTTAACCACTCCTTTTAAAAGCTATCAGGTTCCTTCGGTTATATCAAGTTCACTACGTTCAAGATTTCTCCAAAACCATTCGTAGCCCTCCGTCATTTCATCTGGGTGTTCAGTAGTATTCAAGCTATGTATTTTGACCTAACGCTAAGGCATAGTGTTTGGTAGCTACTGGATATTCATTTGTTGCATAGATAGATGAGTTAGTTTGGGACAGTCGTATTATCATTTTGGCCGAACGTCAAGGATATATACGGATGGGTTCAAATTGACAAGATAATGATGGGTAGAACTTGACATGTGACTTATGACATTTTGACCTAATACCAAGGTCATAAGAGCATGGGGCAAAAATATATATCGGGAATTTCTAAAGAAACTGAAATTTGCAAAGAGTTGCATACCATTTGGAGTTTGATGAATGTTGGTAGAATTCCTTCAACATTATCATACGATGATATTTGGATCCCGATCCTACTGTGAGTATATGCTACTCATCAGGATATTCGTCACTTAACGATCAATGCTATAAACCAAGTAGGTGTCAAGAAAGGTGTCAGTGGGGTTACGCCCCCAGAGAAAAGAGGTTATTTAATTAAGGAACTTCGCGAAAGCGTTGGAAAACCTCCCTCGAAGTATCGACACCAGCCTGGCCGAACGGTTAAGAAAGTATTGTACAGTGAGAATAGTCCTGGCTAATTCTTCTTTTATGGTTTGAGGAAGGATTCGAGAAACAGTGGGAGCCATCCAGTTTAGATAAACTAAAAACTACTCTAAACTTGCCAGAGCATCATGCTAAAGAGTTTTCTTCTCTCTCTCCTAATTGCAGCGACCCTGAAAATGACTGGCCTTAAGTTACTTTTAGAGAAAAATATACTGACAGTGTCAAACTATAAAGATTGGCTGCGGAATGTCAAAATGGCTTTGACCTATGACAAATTGGGGTACGTCCTCACCGCTTCGGCACCTGAAGTCCCAGGTCCCAGATCCAGTAATGCGGATAAGGAAATCCGAAAAACCTGGGATTTAGATTGCGCGAAAGCCAAGTGCATCGTGCTTGCCTCGATGAACAATGAACATCAGAGGAGGCACGAGGATATGGATCTTGATGCCATATTTCTCCATACAAAGGAACTTTATGGAGAGCAATCTCGTATAGCAAGATACGAGACCTCAAAGAAGCTGTTTCAAGCGAGGTTGGCTGTCGGGTCATCGGTAGGAGAACATGTCCTAAAGATGATCGGCTATATAGAAGAGCTCGCAGACCTGGGGACGACTTTGGATAATGAGCTCTATACAGACCTTATTCTCCAGTCCCTCCCTCCCACCTACGCCCAGTTTATTCTGAACTTTAACATTCAAAGAAAAGAATTTGAACTTTCAGAACTCCTTAACATGTTGAGGAGTGCAGAGGGCACCTTGCAGAAGGCAAGGGAAACACCCGCTATGTTTGTTCGCGGTACTTCTTCTTCCGGGTCCAAAGCTAAAACCAAAGGAAGGAAGAATAAGGCCCCTAACAGACCTAGAGGAGGTGTTAGTAAGGTGGTAGGGAAGGGAAAGAAAAAGTTTACGGTACCGGTAGTGGCCCAGGATGAGTGCTTCCATTGTCACAGGAAAAGGCACTGGAAAAAGGATTGCAAGGCGTGGAGCGCCAAGAACCAGGAACCGAAGCAAGCTGTGGCTTCGACTTCAGGTGTGTTTGTAATTGAGAATTGTCTGTCAATCAACTCTACTTCCTGGGTATTGGATACCGGATCAGGATCTCATATTTGCAATTCATTGCAGGCATTGAGAAACCGTAGAGTGCTGAAGGAAGGTGATATGACCCTGATGGTTGCTAACGGAGCTAGCGTGGGAGCTGTGTCCGTAGGGGATTATCACCTGGGATTGACGAGTGGACACATTTTGGTTTTACATAACTATTTTTGTGTACCCAGCTTAACGTGTAATATCATATCTGTTTCCTTGTTATCAAATAAAGGTTATGATTTCACGTTTGGAAGTGGTGTTGTTAACATCCACCTTAATCATGGTTTGATTGGGTCCGGTACACTGGATAACGGTATATATGTGTTAAACCAACTCCAAATTTTCAATGTCCAGAACACACTAAAAAGAAAGTCTCCAGATTTAAATAAAGCTTTCTTATGGCATTGTAGACTGGGTCACATCAATGAGAGAAGGTTGACTAAGTTGCATAGAGAAGGATATTTGGACTCGTTCGAATATCAAACTTATGACACTTGTCAATCTTGTCTCAAAGGAAAGATGACAAAGACTCCATTTACTGGACATGGAGTAAGAGCGAGCGAGCTCTTAGGACTCATACACAGCGATGTATGTGGTCCAATGTCTACACATGCAAGAGGTGGTTTTTCCTATTTCATTACTTTCACGGATGATTACTCAAGGTACGGATTCATTTATCTGATGAAACATAAATCCGAGGCTATTGAGAAATTCCAAGAGTATAAGAATGAAGTAGAAAACCAAACCAGCAAAAGTATCAAGACACTAAGATCTGATCGAGGTGGTGAATACTTGAGTGCCGAGTTCCTAGGTTATCTAAAAGAGAAAGGAATTCTCTCTCAGCTTACTCCTCCATACACTCCACAGCATAACGGTGTATCGGAGAGACAGAATCGAACCCTATTGGATATGGTACGATCCATGATGAGTAATGCTGAGTTATCGCGATCTTTTTGGGGTTATGCGCTAGAATCAGCGGCATATCTTTTGAACATGGTACCTACCAAGACTGTGCCTACCACTCCATATCAGATGTGGAGTGGGAAGAAACCCCATCTAAAGTATATAAAGATTTGGGGATGTTCAGCTTTTGTTAAAAAGCAGCATGTGGACAAGCTCGAGGCACGATCAGTAAAGTGTAAGTTTGTGGGATATCCAAAGAACTCCAGGGGATATCTATTCTATTACGTAGAGGAACAAAAGGTATTTGTTTCTCGTAATGCCCATTTTCTAGAACATCAGTTTTTAGAAAAGGAATCAAGTGGGAGCGAAATAGAACTGGAAGAAATTCCAGAACCACAAACTAATACTGAAAGTTTGGTAGAACCGGTAGTTCAAGAAGAACAGGACATTACCGCACCGCTCCGCGGGAGTAGTAGGCCGTCTCATCCGCCTGAGAGATACTATGGTTTTCTCATAGATAGGGATAGAGAGGATTGCATCATAGATGATGATGAACCTACTGGCTTCCAGCAGGCCATCCAGAGCGGCGACTCGGTACGATGGCTAGATGCAATGCGGACCGAAATGGAGTCCATGTACACCAACAAAGTATGGACTTTGGACTTTGCTCCAGATGGGGTAAAACCCATAGGATGCAAATGGATCTTCAAGAAAAAGATTGGAGTAGATGGACAGGTGGAAACCTATAAGGCTAGACTTGTTGCAAAGGGTTTTCGTCAAAGACCTGGTTTGGACTATGACGAAACTTTTTCTCCAGTGGCTATGCTCAAATCCATTCGGGTCCTTCTTGCTATTGCTGCCTTCCATGATTATGAAATCTGGCAGATGGACGTTAAGACGGCTTTTCTGAATGGAAATTTAGAAGAGTGCGTCTATATGGATCAGCCAGAGGGTTTCAATCAGAGTGGGAGCAGTGGGAAAGTATGCAAGTTGCTTAAGTCCATTTATGGACTAAAGCAGGCGTCGCGGAGTTGGAACATCTGTTTTGATGAAACAGTCAAAGAATATGACTTTATCAAAAATCCAGATGAACCGTGCATATATAGTAAAGTTGTAGCAAGAACTGTCGTATTCCTCGTCTTGTACGTGGATGACATTCTATTGATAGGAAATGACATTCCTATGCTACAATCTGTCAAAGGATTCTTGTCACACAGGTTCTCCATGAAAAACCTGGGTGATGACTCTTACATTCTGGGGATCCGGATCTATCGTGATAGATCCAAGAGGATGTTGGGACTTTCGCAGTCCAGGTATATCGACACTGTACTGAAAAGATTCGGTATGGAAGATTCTAAGCGCGGTAATCTACCGGCTTGTCACGGAATCACCCTATCCAAAGAGATGTCTCCCAAGACTGATTTGGAAAGGGAACGCATGTCTATTATACCCTACTCTTCTGCGGTAGGCTCTATAATGTATGCTATGTTGTGCACCAGACCAGATGTAGCTTACGAACTGAGCGTGGTAAGCCGGTATCAGTCAGACCCAGGGGAGAAGCACTGGATAGCAGTAAAGAACATTCTCAAGTACCTGAGGAGGACTAAGGAGATGTTCTTGGTTTACGGCGGAAAAGACCTCAGGTTAGAGGCCTATGCTACTTGAGGAGGACTAAGGAGATGTTCTTGGTTTACGGCGGAAAAGACCTCAGGTTAGAGGCCTATGCTGATTCCGGCTTCCAAAGTGATAAGGACGATTCCAAGTCCATGTCGGGTTATGTCTTTACCCTCAATGGAGGGGCGGTGTGCTGGAAGAGCTCCAAGCAGGACACCGTTGCTGACTCGACGATGGAAGCGGAGTATATAGCTGCTTGCGATGCCGCAAAAGAAGCAGTCTGGATGAAGAAGTTCCTAACAGAACTTCAGGTGGTTCCTACCATTGTTGATCCAATACCTCTGTATTGTGACAACAACGGAGCTATACCTTTAGCGAAGGAACCAAGGTCCCATCAGAAGTCCAGACACATCTTAAGGCGGTATCACCTGATCAGGGAGATCATTGATCGTCGGGAGATCGAGGTTTGGAGAGTTTCTACTGAAGAGAACATTGCTGATCCATTCACAAAAGCCCTACCTCAGATTCAGTTCAAGAGGCTACTCGAGATCATCGGTCTTCGATATGCCAGTGCATGGCCCTAGTGCAAGTGGGAGATTGTTAGTGTATATGCCCTAGGGGCCATTATTGTATCATACTAGTTTGTATATTACTTAATGGAAGCTTGGGATATTCACATGTATATAACAGTCTTGCTAAACATGGTAGTATGCTACTTGGTTTGTCTATCTTAATATGTGAGTATACGTATTGATAGAGCTCTTAGGATCTTGCTTGACTACCAGCGTTGTGATGGCAGTCACACTAGTGGGGGCTGGATAGTCTACAAGCACATCCTTATTCAGGTCCCTAGTCATAGGATTATCGAGACGGCATCGATACTCCGGAGTAGACTAGTGTGTACGCTTCTCATACCAGTTGGGGAGATGGTCTGTCCCACAGCCGTTAGCACGTCGTACTGGAGATAGTATGCAGGTGCTCGTTAGGTTATGGGTACACCGGACAGGACTCACAGGGAACTGTTGGTTGGTTTTATACCAGTCGTCAATGAACAGTTCCCAGGTGACATGAGTACAGCATAGTCCGCAGACTTGACACTGCTACTTCGCCTCGAGCGTGTCCCACTGTTCTTAGATTGCTACCCTACCACGGCTCAAAGGAGTCGTGCAAACAGGTTGCAGTTGGGTGCAGTCCCGTGCACTTGGAGGCAGTAGCGGTTAGACAGGATTCGTCTCTCCCAGTATTGGGGGTTGATATCGCGCTGTGTCAGAGAGCCATTACGCAAAGACCCTGGCCAGGGCAAGCGAGATTTGCTGGTAGGTTCCAGTAGTTTCTCATGGTGTAATGGGCTTCACTCCGACACGACTTATACCGCTATTAGGGGACTGACGCTTGCCGCCCCTTAGGCCCGATATGCGATAGTCTTAGACGAACAGACCGGACTGTACGGAGATTGTCACATCAGACTCAGTAGGAGTTTGGATGGGTTTCCTCATCGGCCTTCTTATCGACATCTACCTGGGGACCGTTACGTACAGCTAGTGCCGCTTGCGGTCTGTGGTTAAACCCACTGCCAGCGTAGTAGTCGAGTCTCTAGAGTCCCACACAGAGAGTTTCCATACTCCAGGCGAAACGATATAGAGGTCGTATGGTTTTACGATAAGGGTTCGGACGCATACGTGTGTTTACGCACATACGACTTTCGGACAGTTTTTACTAGTCGGCTTTGGTTTAAGCCAGTTACTAGTATCCGGTCATTGGATTTATACAGTCTAAAGTTTTTCCGTGTTTTCACGGATAGGAGGGGCGTTCTCGTAATTGCGCGAGAAGCTTCTAGAATATGGTGACTAAGGAGGTTAAGGTGGCATATACATTGAATGAGATTAGTGAGTCAAATGAGTGATTCATCAATGTCATTAATGCATCATAAATGCTTAATGACTCATGGAGATGAATCACCATTAGATATTTGTGAAGCATGATTATTCATCATTTTATTTTCTTTTATTGATAAATCTTCATGCTTCATATATATTATGATAACTCATTTTCTCATTTCAATTATTATTCTTACCTTCTCTCTCCTCAAGCCTCCTCTCTTCAAACCCTAATCCTCCCCTCTCATGTGTTGAGTACAAGGATTAGTTAGACTACTTAATCCATAACCCTCACTCTATATCATCTAGGTACTTTGATTAGCACTTAAAGAAACCTAGTTGCCTCAAGTTTAGAGGCAAAGCTTGGAGTAAAGCTCTCGGGTGGATCGTCTACTACTTGGAGAAGGCCGAGGAGAAGGTGGAGTTCGTAAAGACGAAGGACACGGTTCTTTAGGTATAATCACTTCACTTAGTAGTTTAGAACTTCTATGATAGTTGTTAGTTATCGTTTAGCTTCGATTCATGCGGTTAGTCGATGTTTAAGCAAAGAACAAGATCGTTTTTCATATTTCCGCCTCCTCGCAAGTCGTGGGGTGTTGTACATCGACTTACATTTTCAAAGTTAGATCTTCGCTCAGGTTATCATCAGGTGAAGGTCAAGGAGTCTGACATTCCGAACACGGCGTTTAGGACTCATTATGGCCATTATGAATATCTCATAATGCCATTTGGAGTGACCAACGCACCAGCCATCTTTATGAACCCGATGAACCAAGTTTTCCGAGGGTACTTAGACATGTTTTTTGTTATCTTCATCGACGACATTCTGATGTATTCAAAGAATAAGAAAGAGAACGCCGAGCACTTACGCATTGTCCTAGAGATATTACGACAACACCAGCTCCACGCCAAGTACAACAAGTGTGAATTTTGGTTAGATCAAGTCGAATTTCTCGGACACATCGTTTCAGGCGAAGAAATCTCTGTGGATCCAGCTTAAGGTGTTAGCTGTCAGCGAATGGCCTACACTAAAGTCCGTCAAAGATATAAGATGTTTTCTGGGCTTAGCAGGATACTCAGACACTTCATCGAAGGATATTCAAAGATCACAGCACCCCTGACCAAGCTTACATGTAAAGACGAAGCATTCGTGTGGTCAGAAGTATGTGAGAAGGCTTTTGTTGAACTCAAGTCGAGATTAACCTCTACACCTATTTTTGTAATACCGGATCGATCCGGTGGATTCGATGTGCATTGTGATGCGTCCGGTAAAGGATTCAGATGTGTTCTATATCAGCATGGAAAATTTATAGCTTTTTCATCAAGACAATTAAAATTTCATGAGCGCAATTATCCAACACATGATCTAGAATTGGCAGCCGTCATCTTCGCACTCAAGATTTTGCGTCACGACCTTTTGGGAGAACGAGTAGATATATACACCGACCACAAAAGTCTGAAGTATGTATTTACTCAGAAGGAACTCAACATGCGGCAGTGAAGATGGATAGAACTCATGACGGACTTCGATATCAATCTACAGTATCATTCTGAAAAGGTGAACGTAGTTTCTGATGCACTTAGTCTCCAACCTTTAGCAATGAATCTCACCGCTCAGTGGAGACTACAGCAAGAACTATATGGATTAGAGATTGAAGTAGTTATGCCAGGTAACGCTTCATCATTGATGAACTTACAAGTCCAATCCACTCTTATCAATCAGATCAAGGCAGCTCAAGCAAATGTTGCCAAGCTACAAAAGATCCGAGAATAAGTAGAAAGTGGTCCTCGAAGTAACTTCATCATTCACGAAGATGGATCCTTATGGTATGGGAGCCGTTTATGCATGCCAGTCGGCCTTGTTCGAGAAGAGTTGATGAAAGAAACACACAGCTGTTAGGAATATGTATGCCTTAGAGGCCATTATTGTATGATATAGTGGATACTTGGACATATATATGGAGGACTTTCTTGCTCAACATGATAGTATGCTATCTGATTGCTCTTTATCTTAACATATACACTAATATTGTTATACTGTCTCTCTGATACATGTTGATAAAGCACTTAGGATGTTAGCTTGACTATCAGGACTATGATGCAGATCATACTAATGGGGGTTGTGTAGTCCGCAAGCACATCCTTTAACAGTTCCTAGTCTAGGGCGTATCGAGACAGGGCATCGATATTCCAGAGTAGACTAGTGTGTACGTTTCTTGACCCTGTATGGGGCGATGGTTGATTCCATATCCATTGGTGTTTGACATCAAAGATTGTACACAGGTGCTCATTAGAGAATGGGTACACCGAACATGACTTGTCGAGAACTCTTAGTTGGTACCATACCTATCGTTAGATAGTAGTTTTCTGGTGACACTTGTACAGACCCGAGATCGTCATAGAGTCTTGTGTGGTTCCCACTGTGCTTTGATTTCCTCCCTACCATAGCTCAAAAAAGTCATGCAAATAGGTGGATTTTGGGTACAGTTTCGAGTCACATGGAGGCAATGAGCGATAGGAAGGGTTTCGTCTCTTCCGGTATAGGGAGTTGATGTTGCGTTATGCTCGATTAGCTATAACAACAAGTCTCTGGCCAGGGCTGATGAGATTTACTGGTAAGTGTTATCACTAGTTTCTTGAACGGTTATAGGCCATATATCGGCATGACTTATCAAGTTACTGGGGTCTAACGATTCCACCCCTAGACTTGATATGCGACATATTAGACAAAGAGACCGGACTGTACGGTAAGTGTTGCTTATAGGCTTTGCGGGAGTTTGGACAAGCTTGCTTGTTGATCTTCTATTCGCTTAATACCTGGGTAGTCGTTACGTCCAGCTAGTACCGCTGACGGATTGTGGGTGACTGATGTGATCATTATCTACTGCTGGCGTATTGACGAGTCTTTAGAGTCCCACACAAAGGTTTCCTAGCTCAAGCGAAACGAAGTAGGGCACATATGGTGATATGTGCGAGAGCTTGATTAAATACGAGTATATGATACCGTATTCTAATCTAGCGATATGTGATATCGGTTAGGTTATATGTGATATAACCGGAATGTTGAATCAAGTGTTGATTCAATGATATGTTATATGTATATATATTTGATACTGGCCGGTTATATATGATATGACCAGATTATTGAATCAAGTGTTGATTTAATGTAGTATTGAATATTTTCCGGTTATATATGATATGATCGGGTTATTGAATCAAGTATTGATTTGATAATATGATATACATATAAATGATATTAGTCGGTTATATATGATTTAACCGGATTATTGAATCAAGTGTTGATTTACTAATTTAATATATATTTATATTTGATATATTTATATATTAACTAATATTGTGCTCGCTAAATATTTTCTTCGCTTGATTATATATAATGATATATATGTATATATATATATATATTTGTATATATAAAATACATATCGTGTCATGGTGGATGATACATTGGACATGGGTGTATGAAACTCACACCAAAACTAAATATTATTTGGGTGAATGTTTATTTAAAATAAAATTAAAATTAGGTGGAAATGAGCATGGCTTAGATGCTTGTGGAAGCATGTAGAAGTCATGACTCATCCCACTAATTTTGTTTTACTCTAGATATTTTCTCACCCTAACCATTATCTTTAGCCCATGGTTAACTCTTTCATTCTATCACTAAAGATATTTCTTCACCCAAGTTCATCTTCTTCCCTCTCTAGATTTTCTTGAGTGGAAAAAGAAAAAGAGAAAAAGAATTCTAAAGTGAGAAAAATTCCTAATTCATCAACATAATCTCATATAGCCCATTAGATTATGTTGTTTGCTTCACTAGTTCCTTGATTAGTGAAGAGCTAGTTTGAGTTAGAGTAACTTCAAGGTGGATCATTTTCGACCTCGAAGACGACGAAGTAAGCTCGTTCCTTTCACCAAGTGATGCCTAAGAAGAGTTCTAGGGACCACTACTTGGAGCATAGGGACTACTACTTGGAGCTATAGAAGTAAATGACCAGTCTACAAAGGTTGTATTCTCTATTTACTTAGTGTAAAACTTGTTTACATGCTTACAAACCCTAATTCTCTAGTTCGATTCTAGGTTAGTGTAGCTTAGACCTCTAGATTTTTTAAAATTGCATACTTGATGCATGTGGAAACCCAGTAGAGGTGCTAAGACACACTTTCATGGTATCAGAGCTAAGTTAGAGCATTAGGTAAGGTTTTGATGACGTTAAAGTGTTCGATCGAAGTTCAAAAACCCGCTTTTTACAAGTTTCTGTCCATTTTTTCAAAAGTTGATATTTTACAGATTAAAAATATGCAGAAAATTGTGCAGGGTATTTTGTGGAGCCCCATGAAATACGAGTCCCAAATGACAACAAAGAGTCGCAGAACCGCGGCCTAAACCCCTGTTTGGCCATGGTTCCGCCGCAAGTTTGTAGTGTTATGGGGTCTTTTTTCTTGTGCTGCTCCATTGTCATATTTGGCACTTTCTGTGTGTTTTTAGCAAGACTCAAGTTGTTGTGATCTCTGTGATTTGTGGGTGTTTGAGATATAGATCGAAAAGTTTAACATCATCTAGACAGTTGTGTTATGTGATATAATATTTGGAATCCACATTAATTAGTTTTATGAAAACTAGTTTGTTGTTTGTAAATATAGCATTTTAGTCTCATTTAATCAATTGCCACGGAGTTTCGATTCGGATCAAAACTCCATCGAAATCTCGTATTGTACGTGGATAGTCGCCGGGAAACACTACTAGATAGCCACGTCCCATAGCCCCGACCAAGTGATTATAGGAGAACCCCGTTGCCAAAAGCATCCACTCGGGTGCTCACGGCCACGGTATTCCGCCTAAGTGCACTTCGTTGACGGTATTGGGGGTGCGGCAATCTATTAAAGTTTCCGACGAGCATTCGATCATTTATTCGGGAATCTTGTTGAATTACCCGACTGATATTGAAAAGTGTTTTCAATTCGAGACATAAATGCAAGATTTAAAGTGTTAGGCATGAAATCCGAGATATGAGATATTCCGGGTTTATGATGTCTAAGGATATGCGGATTCTAATTATTGTATTTTTCATTTCTTTTCTGCACCCGTAAGTGTAATATATGGGGTATTCCAGATCTCATTGCTATACATCAACGACATTCGGGATACGCATATTTACTTACGTTGATGATATGTGATATTATGTGTTGTTGCGATATGTTATATCGGATCGTCGTGATTGAATAACCGGGGGCTTTTACGTGAGATGAGAGTTTTTATATTTTCATTCATGTAAAAAGTTGTATGTTATATTCTTTTATTGGGACACTTCCGGGTTGAGGATGATGTCACCATTGATGTATATTATTTACTTTTCCACATTATGATAGACCCAAGGCAGGAGCACAAGTGACCGGGTTCTAGAGTCCAGTGGGAGACCATCTCGAGGAGTCGAGACGGGGTATCCTAACTCTAGAATTGACAGGGTCACTTGTCGCTCTCGTAGGGGTTTAGAGATGTGGGTTTGGCTATTCATCATGACCATGGAATCCGTGTTTTTCATTACTAGCTCAATTTAAAACACGGACCTCCTACTATATCCTATATTTCATATGTTTGTTTCTGCTGCCTGAGTTTTGTGATGTGTCCATATAACTGCGTGAGACGAATGCTATATATATGATATATATAATAAACGTTGCTTATATTTTGCACTCGCGCTAGTCTAGCCCCTGCTCTGCCGTTAGTTAAGTAACCTAACGGTGCATGATGGGGCCCCGTGGCGAATGCGGATGGTATAAGCGTATGATCTATTTTCATTTCTTCTGTGATGTTTAGGAAACATAAACGATGGGACGCCATTAATGAGATTAATGAAAGAAAAGAAACCTAAAGATGTTGTAGAATCAATTCTTTCAAAAAGGTAGCTCTAGTTATTGCTTTGCATAGTGGTATTCCGTGATGGATATCCAAGACCTCATTCGATGAGGAAAGAGCAGAGATCCCTTCACCGGGAATGACCTATTTAGCAAAAGCTAGCAAATGCTACAACCCACTCGGTTTGTTTTGAAAACTACTCGATTTGAAAAGCGGAGCTTAAACCACTCCTTTTCAAATCACTAGATTCTACAACGATATCAAGTTCATTACGTTAAAGGTTTTATTCAAAACCAGTCGTAGCCCCCCGTCATTTCAGATAAGCGTTATTTAGTATTCGTGCCGTGTTTGTTGACCTTGTCAAGACGTAGTGTACGGTAGCTGATTAGTGCTTATCTGCCATATATGATGCGATTAGATTAGGGTAGTCGTACGGCTCTATTGACCTTGTTAAGGGTCATACGGGTGAGTTTAATTCAATCACGAAATGGCAGGTTGAACTTGACTAGCGCTTATGATTTTTTGACCTTGTTAAGGTCATAAGTTGTTAGGGGTAAAAACAGATATTGGGAATTTCGAGTGTTGAAATTTGTAATGAGATTGCATACTTTCTATGAGATAGTTGGATCCCGATACCCACTGCGAGTAAGTGTTGCACCTGGGAGAGTTTTTCACTTTACAATTAGCTGATCCAGTAGGTGTCTAAAAAAGGTGTTAACTGGGTTATGCCCATGCGGAAATGAGGTTATTTAATTAGTTCCATGCGAAAGCATGGAGAGACTCACTCGGAGTACCAATACCTGCCTGGCTGACCGATTGGCGAATTTGTAGGGTGTAATTAATCCTGGCTAATCTTACCTTTTAGGGTTTGAAGGAAGATTTGATAAAAACAGTGGGAGCCATCCTAATTAGATAATAAAATAACCAATCCAATCTTGCAAGAGCGCACGCTAAAGTGTTTTGTTCTCTCTCTCCAGGTAGCGACTATGACACGCCTTAATCAAGATAATAATATGGATGTATTGACCGAACCCGCCTATTATACTGAGCTGGGGAACGTTGGTTCCGCTCTATCTTATGATTTTCATAAGTCTGAGCAAGGAATATAGGAATATCAAGATTTCCATGCAACCCGAATGAAGAAAGAGCATGATGATGCATCTTCTTCGGGTGTGTTCATTACCGAGAACTGTTTCTCAGTATGCTCTACGTCCTGGGTATTAGATGTCGGATCAGGATTCCACGTTTGTAATATGTTACATGGATTAAGAAAAAGTAGAGAACTGGGAAAGGGTGATAAGTTTCTCGTAGTAGGGAATGATGCAATTGTTACAGCCAAAGCAGTTCGTGAATATCACATTGTATTACCAAATGGTAATACATTGATTCTGAGCGATTGTTATTTCATACCAAAAATGATGTGCAACATAATATCAATTTCTTTATCAGATAAAGAAGGATATAACTTTGTACTAGAGAAAAATGTTATGAACATTTTCTTAAATCAAGTGTTGATTGGGTTTGGTACGTTGTATAACGGTATATACGTTCTAAATCAAATTACAGTTCTAAGCATACAGAACACACATAAGACGAAAAGTTCAGAAATGAACGAATCCTTCTTGTAGCATTGTAGACTTAGTCATATCAATGCAACAAGACTAGCGAATTTGCACAAAGATGGATATTTGAATCCGTTCGAATTTACATCTTGTGAAACTTGCCAGTCATGTCTCAAGGGCATGATGACCAAAACTCCGTTTACTGGACACGGAGAAAGAGCTACTGAACTCTTGGGACTGATACATAGTGATGTATGCGGTCCTATATCTACACACGTCAGGAATGGTTCCTCGTACTTTATTATATTCACCGACGATCTGTCAAGATTCGGACATGTGTTCTTGTTGAAATACAAATCTGAAGTTTTTGAGAAATTCAAGGAATATAAGTGCGAAGTCGAGAACCAGATAGGTAAAAGTATTAAAGTCCTTCGATCTGATCGAGGAGGAGAATACTTAAGCACAGAATTCCGAGACTATTTAAAAGAGAATGAGATTCTCTGTCAGCTTACTCCTCCGTATACACCACAGCACAATAGAGTATCGGAGCGGAGAAACCGTACCCTATTAGATATAGTGCGCTCTATGATGAGTAATGCTGAGTTATCTATTTCCTTTTGGGGTTATACACTTGAGACAGCTGCATACCTATTGAATCAAGTTCTATCCAAATCAGTGCCTAAAACACCATATGAGAAATGAAGTGGAAAGAGACCATATCTTAAACGAGTTAAGATATGGGGCTGTCCGGCCTATGTTAAAAAACAGAATCCGGACAAACTCGAGGCACGATCAGATCTTTGCAAGTTTGTGGGATATCCAAAGAATTCACATGGATATATCTTCTACCACACTGAGGAACAAAAAGTGTTTGTTTCTCAATATGCTACCTTTTTAGAAAAGGAATTTCTTGTGAAAGAAATTTATGGTAATGAGGTAGAATTGGAAGAAGTTCCGGCTGCATAAACTACAGGTGATGATTTGGTAGAACCGGAGGATTCGATAGTCCCCGACGAACCTCAGCCACTCCGCAGATTTAGTAGAGTTTCTCATCCACCTGCGACATACTACGGTTTTCTCATAGACGGTGGGAGTGAGGATTGTATCATGGAAGATGATGACCCGACTAGTTTCGAGCAGGCCATCACAAGTCGGGACTCTGTGAAATGGTTGGATGCTATGCGATTGTTCACACCATAATATTGTATTATTATATTCCCCATTCTTATTCTTTTTACAAATAAACAGGTGCTTTTGACGCATGTCTGCTATATACTACAGGTTACAGGTTCTTGGAGCGAAAACAGTGAAAAAGACAAAAGACGACACAAAAAAGGGACTTTGACCAACAAATAGAAGGATCTTAATCAAGCCTACACAAAAGATCAGTACAAGGCAACGCAAGGTCCAAGATTACAAAGCAAACGGTTAAAAGTCCACTTCAATTGTTCACTGGAGATCTGGAAGAAATAGAGAAGCCAAATTGAATAAAGATCCAAAGAAATAAAAAGCCCAAGAAGCCCAGAATCAGTTTCAAAATGTCCAGACATAGAATTTTACCAAAGCTTGGAAGTCTACTTTGACTAGGTCTTCCTAAGGATATTTTGGTAAATGTAGACATGCGAATCAATTGTAACCTAGGGTTTCTATCTCCTATAAATAAAAACCCAAATCATTGTATTCTTTTCATGCCTCCCTTTAATGAATAAAATTTAGAAATATTTTGCAGAGCATCGGTGCCTCTTTTCACTTCATGAATTCAGATCTGACAACCCTGCGTTGATGTTTGGAGAGAGCCATCTGTAAGTAATTTAATTTCTTGCTCTAGTGTAGATTTAAATTCCTTGCCCTAGGTAGATTTAATTTCATGCCCTAGGAACTTGTTTAGGGTTTAGCTTTGAGGAAAGATTTTGAGAGATGAGATCTCCCATCCCTTTCTTACCCACCAAATATTTACAATATGACTCCATGCATACACGCACATACCGCGCCCTACGGCATCCTACCCCTCGAGGTAACGATGACACCGTAGTGTAAATGCTCGGTTGTGGTGTTTTCCATGGAGGTTAGGGTAAGGATCTCTAAAGGAAGGAAAAGAACCTAGAGGAAGGAACACCTTCCCGAACGGATCTAATCCCCTTTATTGATAATTACCATAACTCCTCATAGATCTTCATTCGGGTATTGCAAGCAGTGAGATTTAATTACATTTCCAAACCATCCCTAAACCTAGCCCTAGCAAGAGTAGATCTAGATAATTGCTCTAGGTTAATTAGGTTTTTAGATTTAATAATTAATCCGAACACCCTTCGGAATTAACTCGTAAGCGCGACTAGGAGATTCACAAAATCCCTGTGGACCGACCCGTACTCACCGGCTTGCTGCAAAGCGACGCCGTTCTTGATTGCGGTTTAGAAATAGTTTTTGACATACGAATAATATGGCGTCGTTGCCGGGGATGGCGTAGAACTTTCCTTTTTGCAATTTCAAGTTAATCAAAATTAAAAAATCATAAAAATCTGAAAAATCCAAAAAATATATAAATATATTATCTGTTATTTTGGAAAGGGTACTTTGTTGTTTGAATTTTGCAAGATCTATATACAAATTCGGATCTGGAAATCTACAGAAAGCTGAACAGAAAAAAAAAACAGATCGGAACAACAGAAGATCACAACAACCGAGGAACAGAAGAAATTTGGAGGACCGAGTCAACAAGAAGAATCGCGGTGATCTGGTCAAAAAAAAAAGCCGACGCTACCTTTCCGGCCGCGGAACCGCCGCGCGACCCAGCTTCTGGCCGCGGAACCGCCGCACCCTGGTCGGTTCAGGGCGTGAAAAAAAAGCTCTGTAAGTTTCTCTGTTCCTCCTCTGCAAAAATTTCCATATATTTTCTGAAAAATTCCTGCAAGATTTTGTGCGCTTTAAAAATCTTTCTCTTTCCAAATAACAATCTTGTGCAGGATTTTTGCGCCTCGTTTAAAATAGAAATTGATTGCAAGTAATCTTTTTTGTTGCATATCTTCTCTCGAATATCTTTTTGTAACATTTTTTTCCAAATAAAGATTCTTTGTGATATACTTAAAATACTAATTGATTGCAAGTAATATTTTTCTGTTGCATATCTTTTATCAAAAATCTTTTTGCAACAATTTTCAAATAATGAAAAAAAGAAAAGGGACAAATCTTTTATAGAAAACTTGCAATCTTTTGCCGCAAATAAATCCTTACACCAACCAACCTTCTTTCTTTCACCCTTTTCTCTTACAACATGGGTACCCCACATAATAAATCACTTGCCGAACTTTGGTATCCCGAACCGAATTTTGCGTCGTTCGGCAATTTGTTCGATCAATTTAAAGACGATCCTTCCATGCCTAAAATATCTTTGAAAGATCAAATAGAGGTGTCTAGGAGAAACAATTCGACTTTTCAACCCACTTTGTGTCAACCAAGTCAACCTTTCCCACCTCCATATGTTGATACCACTTTTTCAAGTCCTTCTGTCACTCCTAAGCCGATGTCCATTGCTGAGCATATTGCTCAATCTCGCAGCCGATATTTCACCCCTCTCCACTCATCTAGTTCTAGGGATTCGCACGACTATTCACCTTTTTATCCATATGTTGACCTTACCCCTGTCCAATCACCCATGTCACGCCCCGCTTCCCAGAGTACGCAAAATTGGGCACATGACACAGCCAACCATGCTACCTGTGGGTAGGACGCATCCGTCCACAGTCACATTACGGTTGTAAGGATATCAAGAACAGAAAATAAACTAAACTAATACATGTCCAAATCCATAATAACAAGAATCAATAAACAATAAGTGCGGAAGCTAATGATCCAATACAATGAATAAACAGTACGTCCCATAATGCGGGCTCACATCTGGAAATGAACAGAAATAAATAAACTAAACCCTAAGGACTCACTGTTCAGCCTGCTGGCTGAAGTACTCCTGCTCGGTCGTCGACAAAGGTACGGAATCTGGGCCATGCAAAACCCAGACGTCAGCGCGTCAAAACATCAAGTACATAGCATAAACATGGTAATAAGCAATGCAAGTATGAACATGAATAAAGCAATACTAAGAGAGAACAAGCATGGTAATGTGCAAAGGTGACTAAACTGTCCTATCAGGTTTTCTACTTTATAGTCTTTGAAACCAATTGATGAATCGTCGATGTAACTCAATAGTATCCCGTACATACCCGGGATCACGGCCACAATATTCTCGGCGGCAGCCGAGACATGCCGTAAGGCACAGAATAGGAAAGTATTAGTATCCCGTACATACCCGGGACCACGGCCACAATATTCTCGGCTGGAACCGAGACATGCCGTAAGGCACAGAAAGGAAAGTATACACTCGGTATTACCCCGTACATACCCGGGATCACGGCCACAATATTCTCGGCTGAAACCGAGACATGCCGTAAGGCACAGAAAGGAATGTGTACACTCGAACGGTAGTGAACTGTCGAGTTACAAGTCAGGTTCATCTTTGATTTCCCCATACCCCCAAGCTATGTATGTCAGGTCAGGTATTCAGTAGTCAAGGACTAATGCCAACACAAAGTCAAGTAAAATAGGTCTGTCTGGATCGACAGCAGGAAAGGTCAGGGTTGTCGGCATTAGGCATGAGATCAGGTAACAGGTCAGGTTACTTTCAACAGGTGGAGTCGATATGTACAGGGTGTTGTGTCCGGTGTACCAGTACATGTGTCAGGTGTATCAAGATCGGTCAATATGTAATGCAATCAGGTATATGCTGATAACAGGTATAGTAACGAATAATGAACAACACAGGAACAGTAACTAACAATATTATTCTATGTGAACACAGTGATGTTTGTATTTTCATATTAACCGGTTCACGCACCTTTGGGGTGCAAAAGCCACAAGGTGAAGCAATATCGATAACATACGTAATGGAGTTGCATGAATTTAAACTAAGCATAAAAATAGTTACAAGGATGATCTAGCAATTTAAGCAATGACGTGCCAATTGGTTAATTAGTTAAAGTGTGGATTGATAGCATACCGATTAACTACAAGTAACCACTACAATGATTTAACGTTACGGATGATTGTAAATGTCACCAAGTCGTGTGATTATAACGGATAACATGATTATTAAGTTTGTAGCATGTTAAAGAAAGTATTCGGATACTTGCCTCGACGGTTTCGCAAACCGGAACGCACGGATGCAATGTCGGCAGACAACGCGATAAGATAGCATGGGCCACGGATCGAGTCCCAACAGAGATCAACGGGATCACACGGACCAGGAGGCTTCGCTGGAGCGTCGGGTTCGCCCAGACGGCACGGTCGGATTCCGGCAACGACAAAAAGAGCGAAGTTAGCAATACGATAGGATACAAGCGAAATAACGACCAGCAAGGGGGATGATTTGCACAAAGGAAAGGAAGAGGGAACTTACAGAGGGATGTACCAGGTGACCCCGGCGAGCTCGACGGCGCTGGAACGCCGGCGAAGCAACGGCAGCGGCTGCAAGGGTTGAAAGGCCTCGGGGGTGCGCGGGATAGGGTGCTGCGGCGAGTGGAGGGAAGGGTTGTCGGCTCTGGTGGTCGAGGGGGAGAAGGAGGTGGCCCAGGTGACGACGGCGAGGTTGCCGGCGTGTTCTCCGGTGAACAGCGGGGGTAGGCGATGGATGGAGGGCTCGGGTTGGTGGCCCGGCGAGGAGAGGAAGGGAGGTGATGACGAGGTCACGACGAGGAGGGTGAGAGGGAGTCGTGGGAGGCGTCGGCGGCGAGAGGCGGCGTCGACGTCGGCTGTGCAGGGTTGGAGGCGACGTCGGGGGTTGGGTGCAGTGCGGGAAAGATCGGGAGACGAAGGGAGGAAGGTGCGGTGAGGCTCGTGGTGGCGAGGGCGGCGACGGCGAGGTCGCGGGGGAACCGGCGGTGAGGTTGCGGGACGCTACGGTTAGGATTCGTGTGGGTTTCGTGATGAGGAAGATGGGTTGAGGAGGCGGCTGCTGCATGGGGTTAAATACGAGAGGAGAGAGAGGGAGGTTGGAGAGAGAAAGAGAGATTTGGTGAGATAGAGAGAGAGAGAGAATGAGGAGAGAGGCAGAGAGAGATAGGGAAAGGAGGGGCCCACGCGGGGATTCGTAAGCCTGCGATTGGTTGAGGGAAGGGTAAGGAATTAACTGGGTAAAGATTTGAAAGGATTAAGCTGTTAGGAAATTATATTCGTATATAATTTTAGTTTTAGTATATTAAATTTAAATGGGCCCTTTTTGGCGCAAAATGAAACATTTCCAAATCGCGCCCGGGTTGCGCCCAAAAGTTCCAAATTCAAATTATATGATTTTAAGCGGGTTCCAAATTTTGAAAAGAGGTGTTTAATGATTAAAATGCATGCCCCCAAGTCGGACACTTGCACGCGCGCGTAGTCGTCCAAACTTGCCCGTTTAGCCAAACGGAACGGAATCTCGACACGCGGACGCTACCACGCGACTAGTGGCGACGCGTAGGCCAACATGGACATCTTAAATTTCATTTTTGGAGTTAAAATTTGTTATGTGCCAAAATGACTTAACCGGGTAAAATTTAGCAATAAACACCAGAAAATCAGGAAAATTGGAATGAGCAATATATAACCCTCAGCTAGTAATATAAATAGTATTATTGGGCTCGGGTGTTACATCATACCCAACTACAAAAAGAATTTCGTCCTCGAAATTCCAAGAATACAAGATAGCTAACTACTGGAAAAGATGAGGGAATTTCTGCCGGATCTCGTCTTCTCGCTCCCAAGTGGATTCCCCATGCGATCGATTACCCCAAGAAACTAGTACAAGAGGGATAACCTTGTTCTTAAGAACCTTTTCTCTTCGATCCTTGATTTCAACTGGTCGCTCCTCGAAAGTCAGGTCCTCTCGCACAGTTAACTCCGAATGATCCAAGACATGAGTCTCATCACGAACATACCTCCGTAGTTGAGACACATGAAACACGTCGTGAACTCCTGCTAATGACGGCGGTAACGCCAACCTGTACGATACCTCTCCAACACGCTCCAATATCTCGAAGGGTCCAACGAATCGGGGACTAAGCTTTCCCCGACTTCCAAAGCGAATCACCCCTCTAGTCGGTGATATCTTCAGGAATACCAAATCACCCACGGCGAACTCTAGAGGTCTTCTTGACGTGTCGGCCCAACTTTTCTGTCTGTCTTGAGCTGCCTTCATATGCTTCCTGATTGTATTCACCTTCTCGACTGTCTGTACCACCAAATCTGGTCCTAGTAACCTTCGTTCACCAACATCATCCCAACAAACCGGCGAACGGCACTTACGACCATACAGTGCTTCAAACGGAGCCATCTGAATCGTCGCTTGGAAGCTATTGTTGTACGAAAACTCCACCAGGTGTAGATGATCCTCCCAAGAACCTTTGAAGTCTAACATGCAAGCCCTCAACATATCTTCAAGGGTCTGGATCGTTCTCTCTGATTGTCCATCAGTCTGGGGATGATAAGCTGTGCTAAACTTCAATCGAGTCCCCAAACTTTCTTGTAAGCTCCTCCAAAAGTGCGACAAGAACCGAGTGTCCCGATCGGACACGATGCTTACCGGTACTCCATGCAATCTGACAATCTCCTGCATGTATCGCTCTGCCAAAGTCTCCGTCGATTGACCAACCCGAAAAGGAATAAAGTGAGCTGCCTTGGTCAACCGATCGACAATCACCCATACTGCATTGTTGCCCTTTGGACTCCGTGGTAAAGCCGTCACGAAATCCATGGTTATATGTTCCCACTTCCACTGAGGAATCGGAAGTGGTTGCAACAAACCAGCAACCCTTTGATGTTCAGCCTTGACTTGCTGGCACACCAAACACTTAGCCACGAAGCGAGCAATTTCCCGTTTCATACCTTCCCACCAGAAATGCTATCGAATATCTCGGTACATCTTTGTCCCTCCTGGATGTATAGAGTAAGCTGAACTGCGTGCCTCCTTCATAAGCTCTTCACGCACATCTCCTTTTGGCACACACACACGGCTACCATATCTCAACGAACCGTCTTCGTGGATCAGTAAATTGGTTCGTAGTCCGGCTCCAACCTGTTCTCGAAACTTTTGCAGTCTAGGATCCTGCGATTGTGTCGCCTTAATCTTCTCAACTAAGGACGATTGTACTTGCAACTGCATCAACTGTCCTGTAGCACGCGGTAGCACAACCTCCAAGTCAAATCTCCGAAACTCCTCAATGATCTCTCTCTGTGCAGTCAATATCTGAATTGCTGGTAACCGGCTCAGCGCATCCGGCACGACGTTAACCTTTCCCGGATGGTACTTAAGATCAAGGTCGTAGTCGGCCATCAGCTCCAACCATCTGCGTTGCCTCATGTTCAACTCCTTCTGAGTGAACACATATTTCAAACTCTTGTGATCCGTAAAGACTTCAACTCTCTCGCCCAGAAGGTAGTGTCTCCAAATCTTCAGGGCGAAGATCACGGCTGCAAGCTCTAAGTCATGAGTCGGATAGTTCTTCTCATGAGTCTTCAGCTGTCTCGATGCGTAAGCGAGGACTTTCCCGTTCTGCATTAAAACACATCCCAATCCCTTTCCAGATGCGTCGCTATGAATCACCAGTCCTCCTGAATTATCCGGTACGGTCAGGATCGAGGCGGTTATCAACTTCTGCTTCAACGTCTCGAAGGCCAATGCACATCCATCCGTCCAAACAAACGGTACCTCCTTACGCGTAAGCTTGGTTAACGGCTCAGCTAAACGAGCGAAGTTCTCCACAAATCTTCTGTAGTAACCGGCGAGCCCAAGAAAACTTCTTATCTCTGCAACGTTCTTCGGAATAGGCCAATCTCGAACTGCTGCAATCTTCTCGGGATCAATGGCGATTCCATCGCCCGACACGACATGCCCCAGAAACTTCACTTCTTCCAGCCAGAATTCGCACTTACTCATCTTCGCGAATAATTTCTCTTGTCTTAGCGTTTGCAGTGCGATCCTTAAGTGCTCAGCATGCTCCTCCGGACTCTTCGAGTATACCAGAATATTGTCAATGAATACAACAATAAACTGGTCCAAGAACGGTGAAAAGATCCTGTTCATCAAGTCCATAAATATTGCCGGCGCATTAGTCACTCCGAAGGGCATCACTAAATACTCGAAATGCCCATACCGAGTCCGAAACGCCGTCTTGCAAATGTCTTCTGCCTTCACTCGGACCTGATGATATCCTGATCGCAAGTCCAGTTTCGAGAATACCCTCGCGCCACTAAGCTGCTCAAAGAGTTCTCCAATGCGAGGGATCGGGTACTTGTTCTTAATAGTCACCCGGTTCAATTCTCGATAATCAATGCACATCCTTCTCGTGCCATCCTTCTTCTTTACTAAAAGAACTGGAGCTCCCCAAGGCGAGTTGCTGCTTCGAATCCATCCCTTCTCGAGTAGTTCACCAACTTGTTTCTTAACTTCCTCCAATTCCACCGGTGCCATCGGATAATAAGATTTTGATACTGGCGCTGCACCAGGAATAAGGTCAATCGCAAACTCCACATCTCGCTTCGGCGGTAAGCCCGAAATATCTTCAAACACATCCATAAAGTCGCGAACAACTGCCGGCTCTTCATTACTATCCACTACCATAGCCGCAAGAACACTGTTCGTCGGCCTAGCCCTAAACTCGACTGGCCCGACAGAACTGCTTCCTCCGATGAAAGTAAACTCAGGGTGTCCGGGAATCTGGAAAATTACTTTCCTTGCCCTACAATCAATGTGTGCGTGGAAAGTGCCAAGAAAATCCATTCCCAAGACTACTTCATAACTGCCCGTATCAATCACCAAGAAATCTGCAAAAAGCTCCCGTCCGCAAACAACAACTGTACAATCTCTACATTCCTTACTAGCTATGATTTTCCCATTCCCAGTGTGTATGTCCCAGAAACTAGACAGGGTCGTGCAGGTGATCGAGTGTGTAGTTATAAATTTGGATGACATAAAACAGTGGGATGCTCCGGAATCGAATAATGCCAAAGCGGGAAAACCACGAACGAGTACGGTACCTGAAACCACTTCTCCTGATGCCTTGGCTTCCTCAGCTGTCAATGTGAAAGCTCGACCCTGGTTGGGTCCTTGTGTCAGCTGCTTCTGCCCTTGGAACGGTCTCTGCGGAGGCTTCTGTATCTCATCTCTCGTGCGAAGCTTCGACGGACAAGCACTCACTGCGTGATCGGCTGCTCCACAAACCAGACAAAGTCCCAGTCTCCTTCGACAATCCTTTTGCATGTGGCCCGGTAAATTGCAGTAGTTACAACTTATGCTCTTTCTTCGATCCACGATCACAGGCTTCTTCATTGGCGCTACACCTCGACGGTCCACAGGAATACCTCTGCGCCCATGATCTCGGTTAGGCACAAATGCAGGCTTCCTGGCTGCAACTGCTGTCTGGTAAAGGTTCCCTTTCGATCCTGACAAACTCTGCTGCTCTCTGGCTGCCGTAAGAACCTGCGAGAAAGTGGTCAAACCCAGGGAGACAATCTGCCTCTGGATGTCCACATCCAAACTGCGCAAGAACCTCCGCGCCCTGTCTGCCTCCTTGGCGACTAAAGGTCCAGCGAAACGGCTGAGTCTCATCCATTCCGCTGCATGTACATCCACAGCTGCCCCATTTTGTCTCAGCCCGATAAATTTCTCCTCCATTTCCTCCCGTGCAGTCCGCGGGAAGAACTTTTCCAAGAAACTTTTGGAGAAATCCGCCCAACTGATTGGCTTGGACAAGCGGGTCTCCTCCACAAGCCACCACTCTCGGGCGTAATCCACCAGCTGAATGCGCACCACATCAACTCTCTTGTCTTCAGGGATCTGTGCCGCAATCAATAAGTTCTCCGTGTCCACGAGCCACTGCTCGGCTGGCAACGGCTCCTCCAAGCCAGTGAAAGTAGTAAGACCCAACCGTCTGAAATCTGCCACGGTCCCTACTCGGTCGACTGGCTTCACTACAGCGGTGTTTACAGACTGCTGCATAGCCTGCAAACCCTCCTGAAATGAATCTGCTTGCTGCTGGATCAGCTCAGTTTGCCTCTTCTGATTTTCCAACATCCCGCGTATCACTCCTAACATGGCGGCTTCATCCACACGCCTCTGATACGTCTTGAAATTCTTATCTGCCATGGTCCTGAAATCAAAACAAACAACATTAGCATGATGATAGATTCAATATATATAAATCAAGGTTAGAACTCCAAGATACTTAAATAGAGTGCTGCATTGTAGCTATGCCGCGGTATCATAGCCGCAATTACTTAACTCCACCCAAGTCGCCTAAGTCCTAGAGATAACAAGAAGTTAGGTTTTCGAGTTAACAATGCAAAGTAAGTTTGCATGTCGACATGATCTGGAAGAATGATTCAAGGACGGTAAAACGGTCAAGGTGGCAGGACATGTCTCCTAATCACGGGTATTATGATTCGCGTATCGGGTGCAATACCCAACTACAAAGAATCAACCCAATTAACCTATGGCTCTGATACCAAAAGAACCATGTCACGCCCCGCTTCCCAGAGTACGCAAAATTGGGCACGTGACACAGCCAACCATGCTACCTGTGGGTAGGACGCATCCGTCCACAGTCACATTACGGTTGTAAGGATATCAAGAACAGAAAATAAACTAAACTAATACATGTCCAAATCCATAATAACAAGAATCAATAAACAATAAGTGCGGAAGCTAATGATCCAATACAATGAATAAACAGTACGTCCCATAATGCGGGCTCACATCTGGAAATGAACAGAAATAAATAAACTAAACCCTAAGGACTCACTGTTCAGCCTGCTGGCTGAAGTACTCCTGCTCGGTCGTCGACAAAGGTACGGAATCTGGGCCATGCAAAACCCAGACGTCAGCGCGTCAAAACATCAAGTACATAGCATAAACATGGTAATAAGCAATGCAAGTATGAACATGAATAAAGCAATACTAAGAGAGAACAAGCATGGTAATGTGCAAAGGTGACTAAACTGTCCTATCAGGTTTTCTACTTTATAGTCTTTGAAACCAATTGATGAATCGTCGATGTAACTCAATAGTATCCCGTACATACCCGGGATCACGGCCACAATATTCTCGGCGGCAGCCGAGACATGCCGTAAGGCACAGAATAGGAAAGTATTAGTATCCCGTACATACCCGGGACCACGGCCACAATATTCTCGGCTGGAACCGAGACATGCCGTAAGGCACAGAAAGGAAAGTATACACTCGGTATTACCCCGTACATACCCGGGATCACGGCCACAATATTCTCGGCTGAAACCGAGACATGCCGTAAGGCACAGAAAGGAATGTGTACACTCGAACGGTAGTGAACTGTCGAGTTACAAGTCAGGTTCATCTTTGATTTCCCCATACCCCCAAGCTATGTATGTCAGGTCAGGTATTCAGTAGTCAAGGACTAATGCCAACACAAAGTCAAGTAAAATAGGTCTGTCTGGATCGACAGCAGGAAAGGTCAGGGTTGTCGGCATTAGGCATGAGATCAGGTAACAGGTCAGGTTACTTTCAACAGGTGGAGTCGATATGTACAGGGTGTTGTGTCCGGTGTATCAGTACATGTGTCAGGTGTATCAAGATCGGTCAATATGTAATGCAATCAGGTATATGCTGATAACAGGTATAGTAACGAATAATGAACAACACAGGAACAATAACTAACAATATTATTCTATGTGAACACAGTGATGTTTGTATTTTCATATTAACCGGTTCACGCACCTTTGGGGTGCAAAAGCCACAAGGTGAAGCAATATCGATAACATACGTAATGGAGTTGCATGAATTTAAACTAAGCATAATAATAGTTACAAGGATGATCTAGCAATTTAAGCAATGACGTGCCAATTGGTTAATTAGTTAAAGTGTGGATTGATAGCATACCGATTAACTACAAGTAACCACTACAATGATTTAACGTTACGGATGATTGTAAATGTCACCAAGTCGTGTGATTATAATGGATAACATGATTATTAAGTTTGTAGCATGTTAAAGCAAGTATTCGGATACTTGCCTCGACGGTTTCGCAAACCGGAACGCACAGATGCAATGTCGGCAGACAACGCGATAAGATAGCACGGGCCACGGATCGAGTCCCAACAGAGATCAACGGGATCGCACGGACCAGGGGGCTTCGCTGGAGCGTCGGGTTCGCCAAGACGGCACGGTCGGATTCCGGCAACGACAAAAAGAGCGAAGTTAGCAATACGATAGGATACAAGCGAAATAACGACCAGCAAGGGGGATGATTTGCATAAAGGAAAGGAAGAGGGAACTTACAGAGGGATGTACCAGGTGACCCCGGCGAGCTCGACGGCGCTGGAACGCTGGCGAAGCAACGGCAGCGGCTGCAAGGGTTGAAAGGCCTCGGGGGTGCGCGGGATAGGGTGCTGCGGCGAGTGGAGGGAAGGGTTGTCGGCACTGGTGGTCGAGGGGGAGAAGGAGGTGGCCCAGGTGACGACGGCGAGGTCGCCGGCGTGTTCTCCGGTGAACAGCGGGGGTAGGCGATGGATGGAGGGCTCGGGTTGGTGGTCCGGCGAGGAGAGGAAGGGAGGTGATGACGAGGTCACGACGAGGAGGGTGAGAGGGAGTCGTGGGAGGCGTCGGCGGCGAGAGGCGGCGTCGACGTCGGCTGTGCAGGGTTGGAGGCGACGTCGGGGGTTGGGTGCAATGCGGGAAAGATCGGGAGACGAGGGGAGGAAGGTGCGGTGAGGCTCGTGGTGGCGAGGGCGGCGACGGTGAGGTCGCGGGGGAACCGGCGGTGAGGTTGCGGGACGCTAGGGTTAGGGTTCGTGTGGGTTTCGTGATGAGGAAGATGGGTTGAGGAGGCGGCTGCTGCATGGGGTTAAATACGAGAGGAGAGAGAGGGAGATTGGAGAGAGAAAGAGAGATTTGGTGAGATAGAGAGAGAGAGAGAGAATGAGGAGAGAGGCAGAGAGAGATAGGGAAAGGAGGGGCCCACGCGGGGATTCGTAAGCCTGCGATTGGTTGAGGGAAGGGTAAGGAATTAACTGGGTAAAGATTTGAAAGGATTAAGCTGTTAGGAAATTATATTCGTATATAATTTTAGTTTTAGTATATTAAATTTAAATGGGCCCTTTTTGGCGCAAAATGAAACATTTCCAAATCGCGCCCGGGTTGCGCCCAAAAGTTCCAAATTCAAATTATATGATTTTAAGCGGGTTCCAAATTTTGAAAAGAGGTGTTTAATGATTAAAATGCATGCCCCCAAGTCGGACACTTGCACGCGCGCGTAGTCGTCCAAACTTGCCCGTTTAGCCAAACGGAACGGAATCTCGACACGCGGACGCTACCACGCGACTAGTGGCGACGCGTAGGCCAACATGGACATCTTAAATTTCATTTTTGGAGTTAAAATTTGTTATGTGCCAAAATGACTTAACCGGGTAAAATTTAGCAATAAACACCAGAAAATCAGGAAAATTGGAATGAGCAATATATAACCCTCAGCTAGTAATATAAATAGTATTATTGGGCTCGGGTGTTACAACCCACTTCCTACCAGTCCTACCCGACTTTTCCAATGTCACTAGACAATGTTTCTACACAGCCTGTTGGGAGTTTTGCATATCCACACAATTTCGATTCTTTTACCGAAACCCCCTTCCACCCAAGTATAGCTTGGAAGAGGCGTTGGAGGCGTATATCGCAGCAACAAACAAAATGGTTAGGAATGTGGAAGCGTCCGTGGCCACCCTTATGCAACCTGCTGAACCGGAAGCTTGTTTCCCTCTAGCCCCAAATTTTTCAATGTATGAGGAGGCGGTTGGACAGAATGAGAATGTGAGAGGATTTCTAAATCAAACCTACCCTTACCCAATTGAAGCCCACAACTCCAGTTTTCCATCGAATGTCCTAAATGATTCACAGGTTCAAAATAAAAACGAGTTGTGCGATTTTGTAGTGTTTGATTTGCCAAATTGTGAAGAACCCCTTTCGAGTGAAACCACACTTAATCCTTTCGATCTTTACACCTCCACTCTAAAACCTATATCGATAAATATCCATGCTTTTGATGAGGTGTCAGAAAAAATTGATTTTCACTTGATTGAGGATATAAACGCCGGGAATATTTCGGATGATGAACCCGTCGATTTAATTGAAATTTTATGTCCAATTCATCATCCCGAGTCATTAAATGTTTCTCCCGAACTTCATATGCGTCTTGATTTTGATGATATTGGCATGGATAAGCAAATTTTTGAGGAAAATATTGAGGAGAATTATGAGGATAGTACCGAGGATAATATTGAGGTTGAACCATTTTCGTTTGATGTGTCGAATTTTCCGATACACCCTGCTAAATCCTTAACTGATACCCTTCCTCACTCACTTTCTTCCATCCTTCCTATTGTTCCGACCGTGCAAGTGACCGTTACGCTTTCATCTCATATACCAAGTTCGGCGTACCCATGTTTTCTTGCGAATCTTGAGGTTTTTGACCCCATTGCACGACGAGTTGATAGATTAGCACAATCAGTTTTCACACTTCGGTCATCCCAAATTGCGCTAATTTATTCACTTGATTTACACCCTCAAGATCGTGCTACCCTTCTTTCTCCCTTCCGCCATTCTTCTCCTACACCGAGACCATATTCTACTCTTCTTTCCATTCGGTCTCGTGTGTTTCTCATTTCTTTTCTTTCTACTCCCTTCTTTCACCAACTCGACCATTACCACGATAAGATTTTTGAATGGTTGGTGTTAACCTTTGGCTTGTGTAAGGCCAAGCTTAAGTTTGGGGAGAACCTTTGTATATATGTATTTATATTTTTTGTTTTCTTTTTCTATAAAAAAAATAACAAAAAAAATTTCAAAACAATAAAAACAAAAGAAAAAAAAATTGTAAATAAATAAACATGGGAGTATCGGCATTTTGACCCTCTTGGTTTAGCATGACAGTGAGGACACTGTCAAGTTCAAGTTTGGGGGTATGCTCGGTACGTCTTCTTCCTTCGCATTCATTTGAACATATTTTTGCATTTTCATACTTATTTGAAAACCCATAAAAATTGAAAATTTTCAAAAATTATAAAAATTAATGTATTCAATTTTGGCCTAATTGACTTGAGTTTGAAAAATAGGTTAACTAGCTAGGAACAACTAGATCTTTGACGTAGTAAATTAAAAAAACCTAAAGATAACTTTCCTTAAAGTTTAACGGTAGAAAGTATATGTCTTTGTAATTTATTTAGAAATAGGCAAATTTTGAGTTCAGTTCTTGGGCTAAGTTGAAACAAAGGAAAAGTATTGATGTTCTTATTAGAGTATAAGTTTGAAAAATAGTTCCTAGCTTTAGTCTAGATTCTGAAAATGTATACCCTACAAATTGCACAATCACGCACCTTGAAACTTGGAATAGTAAAGGAAACCTTGAAATGCTCTTGTCTAAAGTCCTTAGTACGAATAAAATAAAAGAAAAAAAGTGAGTAAAGAAAAAAAAATGAACACTGGTTTTTGTGATTATTTAAGGCTGAAAAAAAATAGAAAAATATTTAGCAAGGGTGCTTCATCACCTAGTGCCTTAGACCAACTGGTTTGGGAGTCACTGCTAAAAGCCTTGGGTGTTGCAAGACTAGGAATTACGCTTTAAAGTGCAAACATATCTTGTAATCGGTTGTTGGTACCTCAAGAAGTATTAACGGTCGTATGAAGGATGTGTAAGCAAAATTAAATTCACCAACTAATTAGTACTTTGGACAACGGACAAAGGTATGATTGCTTGATTTGAATTTCCAAGTGCAGGGGTGACTTATACACACATGTAGGGATATGTGATTGGAGTTTAGATGAGAGAAAGGAATGAAGAATAGAACTTATATCTTTAGTAGAGTTGATAAAAATTCCTAAGTGGAGATGGAACCCTAGAAGGAAAACTTAAGAGATGCCGAAAGCTCTGTAAGTCTACAGAACATATATAATCTTAAGTTAAATAATGAGGAAGTGTGAAGAATGTGGGTGGATAATTTACAAGTATAAGGTAATAGAATTCCTTGTTGGAAAACTTAATTGGAGAACAAAAGTCAATGGGCCGAGTTGATAGGATTTTGTGGGTAGTATCCGCTGAAAACCCTAAGAAGACAACACTCCTCCTACTAGGGACACCTAGAGGTTTAACGGCTTGTTGCACGTGCTCAGTGCAATCGCGTTTCCCTGCGAAAGTGCGGTTAGGAATTTAGTGAATAAAAATAAGTTTGCTCGAGGACGAGCAAAAGATAAGTTTGGGGGTATTTGTTCACACCATAATATTGTATTATTATATTCCCCATTCTTATTCTTTTTACAAATAAACAGGTGTTTTTGACGCATGTCTGCTACATACTATAGGTTACAGGTTCTTGGAGCGAAAACAGTGAAAAAGACAAAAGACGACACAAAAAAGGGACTTTGACCAACAAATAGAAGGATCTTAATCAAGCCTACACAAAAGATCAGTACAAGGCAACGCAAGGTCCAAGATTACAAAGCAAACGGTTAAAAGTCCACTTCAATTGTTCACTGGAGATCTGGAAGAAATAGAGAAGCCAAATTGAATAAAGATCCAAAGAAATAAAAAGCCCAAGAAACCCAGAATCAGTTCCAAAATGTCCAGACATAGAATTTTACCAAAGCTTGGAAGTCTACTTTGACTAGGTCTTCCTAAGGATATTTTGGTAAATGTAGACATGCGAATCAATTGTAACCTAGGGTTTCTATCTCCCATAAATAGAAGCCCAAATCATTGTATTCTTTTCATGCCTCCCTTTAATGAATAAAATTTAGAAATCTTTTGGAGAGCATCGGTGCCTCTTTTCACTTCATGAATTCAGATCTGACAACCCTGCGTTGATGTTTGAAGAGAGCCATCTGTAAGTAATTTAATTTCTTGCCCTAGTGTAGATTTAAATTCCTTGCCCTAGGTAGATTTAATTTCATGCCCTAAGAACTTGTTTAGGGTTTAGCTTTGAGGAAGGATTTTGAGAGATGAGATCTCCCATCCCTTTCTTACCCACCAAATATTTACAATAGGATTCCATGCATACACGCACATACCGCGCCCTACGGCATCCTACCCCTCAAGGTAACGATGACGCCGTAGTGTAAACGCCCGGTTGTGGTGTTTTCCATGGAGGTTAGGGTAAGGATCTCTAAAGGAAGGACAAGAACCTAGAGGAAGGAACACCTTCCCGAACGGATCTAATCCCCTTTATTGATAATTACCATAACTCCTCATAGATCTTCATTCGGGTATTGAAAGCGGTGAGATTTAATTACATTTCCAAACCATCCCTAAACCTAGCCCTAGCAAGAGTAGATCTAGATAATTGCTCTAGGTTAATTAGGTTTTTAGATTTAATAATTAATCCGAACACCCTTCGGAATTAACTCGTAAGCGCGACTAGGAGATTCACAAAATCCCTGTGGACCGACCCGTACTCACCGGCTAGCTGCAAAGCGACGCCGTTCTTGATTGCGGTTTAGAAATAGTTTTTGACATGCGAATCAGCGATCTGAGATGGAATCCATGTACACCAAGGAAGTATGGACTTTGAAAGTTGCTTCTGAAGGGGTAAAACCCATTGGGAGCAAGTGGATATTTAAGAAGAAACTTGGTGTAGATGGGAAGGTTGAGATCTTCAAAGCTAGACTTGTTGCTATTATTTTCGTCAACGACCAGGCGTCGATTATGATAAAACCTTTTCTCCAGTGGCCATGCTTAAGTCCATCAGGATCTTACTTTCCATTGTTGCATACTATGACTACGAAATCTGGCAGATGGACGTCAAGAATGCTTTTCTAAATGGTGATCTAGAAGAGAGCGTATACATGACACAGCCAGAGGGCTTCGTAGATAATGGGAGCAGCGGAAAGGTGTGCAAGCTGCTTAAATCAATCTACGGATTAAAGCAGGCGTCACGGAGCTGGAACATCTGTTTTGATGTGGCAGTCAAAGAGTTTGACTTTATCAAAAACATAGATGAACCTCGTATATACAAGAAGGTTGTAGAGAGTAAGGTTGTCTTCGTCGTATTGTACGTGGATGACATACTCTTGATAAGAAATGATGTTCATATGCTACACTCGGTCAAGCTCTTCTTACCACAAAAGTTCTCCATGAAAGATCTAGGTGATATCTCCTACATCCTGGGAATTAAGATCTATAGAGATAGATCTAAGAAGATGTTAGGATTGTCCCAATCCAAGTACATTGACACCATACTAAAGAGATTTGGTATGGAAGATTCTAAGCGTGGTAATTTACCCGCTTGCTCAGGAATCACTCTCTTCAAAGAGATGTCTCCCAAGACTAATTTGGAGAGGGCTCGCATGCAAGAGATACACTATGCTTCTGCAGTTGGGTCAATAATGTATGCGATGTTATGTACTAGACCGGATGCAGCTTATGCACCTCGTGTGGTAAGTAGGTATCAATCTGATCTTGGGGAGAAGCACTGGATAGCTGTGCAGAACATTCTTAAGTACTTGAGAAGGACTAAAGAAATGTTCTTGGTGTATGGTAACGGAGAACTCCAGGTGGAGTCCTTTACCGATTCGAGCTTCTAGAGTGATAAGAATGACAGTAAGTCGGTCTCGGGTTTTGTCTTTACCCTCAATGGAGAAGCGGTATGTTGGAAGATTTCCAAGCATGATACCGTAGCAGACTCGACAATGGAGGCTGAATACATCGCCGCCAACGATGCTTCTAAAGAAGCTGTCTGGATGAAGAAGTTCATTGCTGAACTTGGTGTGGTTCTATCCATTGATGATCCAATACCCTTGTATTGTGATAACAACGGAGCTGTGGCTTTGGCCAAGGAACCCCGGTCCCATCAGCGATCCAGACATATTCTTAGGCGGTATCACCTGATCCGGGAGATAGTTGATTGACGAGAGATCGAGGTCAGGAGAGTTGACACGAAGGATAACACAGCGGATCCACTCATGAAGGCCCTCCCCCAGACGCAATTTGAGAGACTTTTTGGGAGGTTGGGTATGAGATACTACAACAACTGGCCTTAGTACAAGTGGGAGATTGTTAGGAATATGTATGCCCTAGAAGCCATTATTATATGATATAGTGGATGCTTGGACATATATATAGAGGACTTTCTTGCTCGACATGATAGTATGCAATCTGGTTGCTCTTTATCTTAACATGTACACCAGTATTATTATACCGTCTCTCTGATACATGTTGATAAAGCCCTTAGGATATTAGATTGACTACCAGGACAATGATGCGGATCATACTAGTGGGGCTTATATAGTCCGCAAGCACATCCTTCAACAGTTCCTAGTCTAGGACGTATCGAGACAGGGCATCGATATTCCAGAGTAGACTAGGGTGTACGTTTCTTAACCCTGTATGGGGCGATGGTTGATCCTACATCCATTGGTATTTGACATCAAAGATTGTACACAGGTACTCATTAGAGAATAGGTACACCGAATAGGACTCGCCGAGAACTCCTAGTTGGTACCATACCTATCGTCAGATAACAGTTCTCTGGTGACACTTATACAGGTTAGTCTGTAGACCCAAGATTTTCATAGAGTCTTGTGTGGTTCCCACTGTGCTTTAATTTCCTCCCTACCACGGCTCAAAGGAGGCGTGCAAACAGGTGGATTTTGGGTACAGTCCCGAGTCATACGGAAGCAATAAGCGATAGGTGGGGTTTCGTCTCTCCTGGTATAGGGAGTTGATGTTGCGCTATGCTCGGTTGGCTATAACAGCAAGTCCCTGGTCAGGGCTGATGAGATTTACTGGTAAGTGTTATCAGTAGTTTCTCGAACGGTTATAGGCCATACATCGGCATGACTTATCAAGTTACTGGGGTCTGGCGATTCCACCCCTAGACTTGATATGCAACATATCAGACGAAGAGACCGGACTGTACGGTAAGTGTTGCTTATAGGCTTTGCGAGAGTTTGGACAAGCTTGCTTGTTGATCTTCTATTCGCTCAATACCTGGGTAGCCATTATGTCCAGCTAATACCTCTGATGGCTTGTGGGTGACTGATGTGATCGTTACCTACTGCTGGCGTATTGACAAGTCTTTAGAGTCCCACACAGAGGTTTCCTTGCTCAAGCGAAATGAAGTAGGGCACATATGGTGATATGTGCGAGAGCTTGATTAAATACGAGTATGTGATACCGTATTCTAATCTAGCGACATGTAATATCGGTTAAGTTATATGTGATATAACTGGATTGTTGAATCAAGTGTTGATTCAATAATATGTATAACAACTCCAAATTCTGTGTACATAAATTTTTTAAAATCTAATGTACAATTAAGGTATTTGCAAATCCTGTGAGTACTATAAGAATTTGTTTTACTTTTGAACAGTAAGAAAGAGCTTGTAGCTCACTGGTAAAGCCTTGCACTGTTGTTACAAAGCACCAGAGTTCAAATCCCATCAGCCACATTACTTTTTTTAATTTCTTTTAATCTTTTAGAAACCCAAGAGTTTGCACGTGTACGATATGTAATAGGGTAAATTATAGAATAAATAAACATAGGTATGAGGGAAATTGAAGCGACAAGGACATGTGGCCAATGAACCATGCCCACCCGTCGGAATTTGGCCGGCGAAACCCATGGAAAAACCGGCCCTATCGGGTAGAACCATCCCAAATGCTCCCAAACTTTGCCCCTGCAACGTTTGGCCTACCCCACTAACCCCACATTACTCGTTACTCTGAATTATTCCAGAGAGCAATAAAATTCATATTTAATCTTATTTTATTACAAATTTTAATACACCCATTCTGTCACGCCCCGCTTCCCAGTATACGGGCAGAGGACGTGACGTGGCCGCTACGTATTTACTCTGAAGTAAACACGCTAAGCGTATCTAAGCAGTATAAGTAAAATGCACAAGAGACAAAGACAATAGATATAATTGAACATCAACTTTATTTATTAACATTCTTTTTACAATATATCTGGAAAGTAAATACCTGGAATGAAAAGCAATGCCTAAACAGTGGCATAACAGAAATGGAAAGTACTGAAATAAAATGTACAAGTAACTATAGCTCCGGGTCAAAAGCTAGCTGGTCCAAATCCTTGCTGGTGGGCTCGATCTCCAGTGAGTCTGAAACACCTGACGACATTCCAAAGAAGAAGAAAGAGAATGTCGTCGGCGAACAAATCACTCGGTAAGTCCCAAAGATGAGGGAGAAGTAGAATAAACAGAGAGAGTATAACTATTATAATGTTGATTGTTATGTTAACACTGTTGTTTGTAACTTGGTACAGAAGATGTCAGTGTATACGAGAGGAGTCTCACTAGACCAGAGACTACGGTATCAAGAGTACAAGGCTCCGTCGATAATACCACGAAACAACAACAATTGAATTCAGGTCAGGTGTCCTTATGGTTGTTGTCTCGTGCCACTTCTAACACCTTCCGTACCAGTCTACCCCTTATAAACCCCGCGATGTCTTGATTGTATTAATGTATTGTTTGAATTGTATATTGTATATAGATGGATGACTTGCCGAAACCATGATATCAGTAAATGGATGTAACTGGAGAATCATGTAGATGGATGTATATGGTTCGGTTCGGTTCGGTCAATATAGATTGAATAGATTGAACAGATTGAATATATGGATTCGTGGATTCATGTTTAATTGTAGTTTGATACTTGAATCATATTCAAGTCAGATTGATTATATTGAGACTCAGTCTGAGTCAGACAATTTGAAAAGAAATTGAATCCTGAATTATATTTTGGTGCTATCGGTTACCGCTGCACATAAACGACAGGATTTGTGTCTTTTTCAAAGACGATTACCGTGTTGATAACACCGTTTGTTAAGTTGTCTACCTTAAATATGCAAGCACCCATATCTCAGGCTCCCTGAGGCTCAAGAGACTGGTCCCGCTTAAACCTATGTTTACCACGGTCCTTATTGTAATTTAGTATAACTTGAGGGGGTTTTATGTAAAAATAATTTTGTATAATTTTCAAAATACACCTCAAGTAGTTTATTATCGTCTTTAAAGTTTTTATTGATGTATATTTTATCAATGTGACATTTCTAGTGAATAAAACCTAATTTCATAATGTATGGTATTTATTTGTAATGTTGGAATTATATGGTATTTTCTTATAAATGAGATGTTTTTCTTGAATTTTGGAAATGTGGAATATTATAAATATTAAAAATAGATGTTTTGATATTAATTACATATATATATATATATATATATATTAAAAATATAAGTTTTATTTATAATAGAAATCACATTTTCTAAAGAAAATTGTATTTTAAATCTTTCGAGATCGTATGCTCCTTGCGGAGGTCTGCATCTCTCTCTACTAAACCTGAGGATGTGCGATAATCTGCACCATCCCGAATGGGTTCCCTGAAATGGGTTGTAGAGGCGCATTTGCAAAGATTTGTTAAAATACACATCTTGTAGAAAAATGTTTTTTTATAAGTCGGAGGTAGTTTTGTGTAAAATCGTATTTTCCCAAATTTATATTCCCAAATTTCATCGTTCTATGTTACATATGAATGTTGTGAGGAGGTAGGTCATTACCTCGTGAGTTTTCTAAAGTTAGCATGGTTAAAAGGTATAAACATGTCAATATGAAAAATAAAGGTATTTTAATATAAAATTGAAATATAACTGGTTATGGTTATCATTTTAATGTCAAACTTAATCTATTGTCTTAGTTAATGAGTATTAAGCATTATATAAAAAGTTGTAGGTTTGTTATTAAGAAAATATTGTATTTTTGAAAGAAAAGAGAATCGGAAGCCGGATAACTCCGCTTCTGACACGTTTTAAGAATTAAGAATTTTAGAATAGTAAAAGAGAGAGAGAAGGGGGAATTACTAGATTAGGGTCAAGAGAGGAGGAAGAGGAAGTTTGGGGATGCACCGGTGCATCGTTTCGTCGCCGAAAACTCCTCGGATTGCCGTCGGAAGTTCGTCAGAGTTTCGCCCTTTGCAAACTCCACTTGCACACAAAAAGTCTTGGGAATTTTCTTGAGAGTTTGGGCAAGGATTTGGGAGTGAGGAGGGGTGGTTTTAGGTGTGATATTTATAGGAAAAATTAGGGTTTAGGGTAATGAAAGGGTGTGATAAAAATTGTATTAAAAATGGATTAAATAGGGGTTTTAATTTGCTCTGTAATGTGCAGGGAAATTAAATAGTACAGGGGTTATGGGTAGGCCAAAAGTTGCAGAGGATAGAAGAAAATCGGGTTTTCAACTAAGTCGGACCGGCGCCGCCGGTCGATTCAACCGAGTCGCCGGCCCGAGTCGGGCCGCGTCTCCTTACTACGTGTCCTCGTCGCTTGGTCTACTGCAGTAGACTCGTTTGTTTTATGTGTGAATCTTCAGTTTACGTGTTGTGCACGTGTAGACTCTTGGGCTTCTAAAAAGATTAAAAGAAATCAAAATAAAAAGATATTGTGGCTGATGGGATTTGAACTCCGGTGCTTTGGTTCAGCAGTGCAAGGACTTACCAATGAGATACAAGCTCATTCTTGTTGTTCAAAAGCAAATCAAACTTATAACTTGTGCTCAGGCTCAAGTACCCCTTTCTGTATTTTTGAAAAAAATTGTACAGAAAATTTAGGGTTGTTACACATTCACTACACTAAACCCTAGCTTTTCCTATAAATACCACACCTCATATCACCCCTCCTCACTCACAAATCTCTACTAAAACTCTCAAGAATTCCCACGTCTCTATTTGTGTGCAAGTAGAGTTAGCAAAGGGCGAAACTCCGACGAAGTTCCGGCGAAGATACGAGGAGTTTCTGGCGACGAAACGACGCCCCGATACTCTCTTTAGGACCCCCCCTCTCCCCTCTTGACCCCAGTAAGTCCTATTTTCCTTTCTCATATTATTCTTTAAAAATATTTAATCCGGCTTCCGATTCGGTGTCCTTTAAAAAAACTATATTTTTATTAATCAAGACAACTTCATATTCTCACATATTGCTTAACAAACAATAACAAAATCATTAAATCAAGTTTCACCTCTAAATAATTATTTTTGTGACATTTATCGCATTTTTATATAAAAATACCACAAACTATTCATTTCGACATTTTAACCTTATTTCCTTGCTATACCTTTAGATAGTTTATGAGGTAATGACCTACCTCATCACAACAAACATATCTATCATAGCACGATGAATTTTGGGACAATAGAATACGAGGAATACGACTTTGCAAATAAATCACTTTAACTTATAAAACCGTTTTCTTTAAAAGATATATTAAAATATTTCCATGCAATTGCGCCTCTAGAACCCATTTTGGGGTACCCTATTCGGGATGGTGCGGATTATCGCACATCTTCGGGCTTAGTAGAGCGAGATGCAGGCCTCCGCAAGGAGCGTTCGGTCTCGATGGAATTTTATACATTTTTCTTTAGAAAATGAGATTTTTAGAAGAAAATAAATAAAATTATTTTCATTAAATATGTATATATAATTATTACCAAAATACTTATTTTAAATATATATAATATTCCATGTTTCCAAAACTCAAGAAAAGAAGCTACCATGATAATTCAAAACAATATTCATATTACAAATAAATACCATATATTATGAAATTAGGTTTTATTCACTAGAAATGTCACATTTATAAAATATACATCAATGAAAACCCTAAAGACGATAATTGAATGCTTGAGGTTATTTTGAAATTATACCAAAATTATTTTTTACATAAAATCCCTCAGGTTATACTAAATTACAATAAGGATGCTAGTAAATATAGGTTTAAGCGGGACCGGTCACTTGAGCCTCATGGAGCCGGAGACATGGCTGCTTGCCTATTTAAGGTAGACAACCTAACAAACGGTGTTATCAACACAGTAATTGTCTTGAAAAAAGACACAAATCCTGCCGTCCATGTGCAGCGGTTACCGATAACACCAAAACAACCAGGATTTCATGTTCTTTTAAAAGTTTCTGACTCAGACCGAGTCTCAATCTAATCAATCTAACTTGATTGCGATTCAAGTACAAACTACAATACAACATGATTCAATATGAATCCATCTATTCAATCTATCAATCTGTATTGACCGAACCGAACCATGGATATATTCTATCTACATGTTCATCCATTATAACCGTTCCATTACTAATATCATGGTTTCGGATAGTCATCCATCTATACATAACAAGACAATACAATACAGACAATACAATACAAACAATACAATCAAGATATCGCGGGGTTTATAAAGGGTGGATTGGTATGGAAGGTGTTAGAAGTGGCACGAGACAGCAACCATAAGACACCTAGCCAGAATCTCCATTGCCGTTGTACCGTGGCTGAACGGTTCCTTGTACTCCGTATACCTTAGTCTTCGGGATAGTGAGACTCCTCTCGTATACATTGGCCTCTTCTGTACCGAACTACAAATAACAGCGTTAACAATATAATACAACTTTAAAAGTTACATTCTTTTTTATGTATATTCTGTCTCTACTTATTCATTGGGACTTACCGAGCGATTGTTCGCTGACGACATTCTTTTTCTTTTTTCTTTGGGATGTTGTCAGGTGGATCGGACCTTCTAGAGACAGAACCCACCAGTGAGGATTTGGATCAGCTAGCTTTCGACCCGGAGCTCTAGTTACTTGTATATTTCATTTACATTTCTGGTATGCCATTGTTTAGGCATTTCTTTTATTCCTTGTATTTCCATTTCAGTTGTATTGTAAAAAGAATGTTAATATATAAAGTTGTTGTTCATTTACATCTTGTCTCTTGTGTACTTTTATTTTATATTTCTTAGATACACTTAGCGTGTTTACTTCTGAGTAAATACATAGCAGGCCTCGCCACGTCCTCTGCCCGTACATTGGGAAGCGGGGCATGACAATATGTTATATGTATAAATATTTGATACTGGCCGGTTATATATGATATAACCGGATTATTGAATCAGGTGTTGATTTAATGTAGTATTGAATATTTGTTGGTTATATGTGATATGACTGGGTTATTGAATCAAGTGTTGATTTGATAATACGATATACATATAAATGATATTAGTCGGTTATATATGATATAACCGGATTATTGAATCAAGTGTTGATTTAATAATTTAATATATATTTATATTTGATATATTTATATATTAACTAATATTGTGCTCACTAAAGATTTTCTTCTCTTGATTATATATAATGATATATATATATGTATATATGTGATATATATATATTTTTTTATATAAAATACATATTGTATCATGGTGGATGATACATTGGACATGGGTGTATGAGACTCACACTAAAACTAAAGATTATTTGGATGAATATTTATTTAGAGTAAAATTAAAATTAGGTGGAAATGAGCATGGCTTAAATGCTTGTGGAAGTATATAGAAGCCATGAATCATCCCACTAATTTGTTTTACTCTAGATATTTTCTCACCCTAAACATTATCTTTAGCCCATGGTTAACTCTCTCATTCTATCACTAGAGATATTTCTTCTCCTAAGTTCATCTTCTTCCCTCTCTAGATTTTCTTGAGTGGAAAAAGAAAAAGAGAAAAAGAATTCTAAAGTGAGCAAAAATCCTACTTCATCAACCTAATCTCATCTATCCCATTAGATTAGATTGTTTGCTTCACTAGTTCCTTGATTAGTGAAGAGGTAGCTTGAGTTAGAGTAACTTCAAGGTGGATCATCTTCGGCCTCGAAGACGACGAAGTAAGCTCGTTCCTTTCACCAAGTGGAGACTAAGAAGAGTTCTAGGGACTGCTACTTGGAGCGTAGGGACTACTACTTGGAGCTTTAGAAATGAAGGACCGGTCTACAAAGGTTGTATTCTCTATTCACTTAGTGTAAAGCTTGTTTACATGCTTACAAACCCTAATTCTCTAGTTTGATTCTAGGTTAGTGTAGCTTTGACCTCTAGATTTTTAAAAACTGCATACCTGATGCATGTGGAAACCTAGTAGTGGTGTTAAGACACACTTTCAACAGCTCTCCTTATTCAATACACCCCGGCGACATGAAGATGTACAAGGATCTACGGCAATACTATTGGTACTATGGAATGAAGCGAGAAGTAGTAAGGAGCGTAGCGAAGTGTTTAGTGTATCAGCAAGTAAAAGCTGAATATCACAGAACTGCTGGTCTAGTTCATCCATTACCAATCCCAGAATGAAAATGGCAGCATATTACCATGGACTTCGTGACCGCTCTCCCTCTCAGTACGAAGAGTAACGACGCAATCTGGGTTATTGTGGATCAACTCACCAAGTCGGCTCACTTTATTCCATTTAGGATTGGCCAATCAACCGAGACTTTAGCAAGGAAGTATATGAAGGTGAGTAAAAATCTATAGTAAGATTTATACTTTCAAGATATACTATACTTATCTTGATACCCATAAACTCATGCAGGAGATCGTGGGATTACATTGGGTACTTGTTTGCATCGTCTCCAATCGTGATACTAGATTCCGATCACAGTTTTGACAGAGACTGCAAGCTAGCCTGGGAACGAGTCTGGATTTCAGCACAGCGTATCATCCCCAAATAGACAGACAATCCGAGCGAACAATTCAGATCTTGGAAGATATGTTGAGAGCCTGTATGTTAGATTTCGGAGGTTCATGGGAAGATCACCTATACCTTGTGGAGTTTTCATATAACAACAACTACCAGGAAAGTATTAGGACGACACCTTTCGCAGCACTCTACGGACGGAAGTGTCGTTCCCTGCTAAGTTGGGACGACGTTGGAGATCGTGAACTCCTTGGACCAGAGATGATCATGGCAACTGTGGATGTAGTTCGCACGATCAGGGAAAAGATGCATATAGCTCAGGACCGACAGAAGTATTGGGCAGATATAAAGCGTCGACACTTGGAGTTCCAACCCGGAGAGCATGTGTTTCGGAAGATCTCTCTGAACAGAGGCGTGATACGTTTTGGCAAGAGTGGTAAACCCAGTCCAAGGTACATCAGACCGTTCGACATACTCGAACGAGTTGGAGAAGTGGCATACCGCTTGACACTACCACCCTCATTGGAAGGAGTGCACAATGTATTCTACATATCCCAGCTACGATGGTATGTGAGCGACCCCAGCCACATACATGATCATTCAAAGCTCACTGTACAGACCGATCTGACTTGCAAGCTGCAGCCAGTCGAGATCTTGGATCGAAAGGTGAAGACACTACAGAACAAGGAGGTGAACTTAGTCCGAGTGATGTGGAGGAAAGAATATATAAATATGAATCCGTATATAATTATGAATCCATATTTTCAATAAAAATAAATGGTGGTTAAGGTGAACTTAGTCCGAGTGATCTTGGAAAATTGTATATAATAATGAATCCGCATTTTCAATAAAAATAAATGGTGAAAATTATCTTTTAAAATGAAATATTAGAATTTTAATAAAATACTATCAAATTCCTAAAAGTAGTAGTTTTCATTAAAATACCATAAACTTTTAAAAATTAGGTTTCATCGCTAAAATACTACTAAAATTAAAATACATGTTCATAAAAACTCTAAATATTTTAAATCACCCTCGAGGTTTATTTTTAAACGATATTAAAATATTTTTCACAAAACCCCTCGAGAAATATAAACAATATAAATATAATGTAAACAACAATAATAAATCTTTAAGGACTTTAGATTAATATAGGTTTAAGCGCTATCATTTCTCTTGAGCCCAAGGAGCCGGAGAAAGTGAGTGCTTGCCTATTCAGGTTAGACAACAAGTTAACAGAGTTATCAAATGGCAATTGTTTTGGAAAAAGACACAAATCCTGCCGTCCATGTGCAGCAGTTGTCCGATTACTTCTGAATTTAAGATCTTCAAAAGTTAAATTGCATTCACAAGAAATGACTATAACTTGAACACAAACTCGAAGTTAAACTGGACTTTAAACTCAACTCGAATCCAAACTTGAACCCAAGATTGAACACTAACATGAAATCAATCTAGTCGACTAACTTGACTTGACCCAGAATTGCAATTGACATGACTCGCATTCTACTCAACTTACTCGACTTTATTCTTCAAATTTTGCAATCTATGGTTTCGATCAAGACATGTTGTAAATCAACCAATCACATTAATTAAGGATATCTTACAGTTATATAAATGTTATACACGGGGTGTTTAGGATAGTTTCTTGTGTGAATCCAATGGAGATTCAGGAGTCCCGTATTAACCTATTTTTTCTATTTACTCGAATCTCAGTCGGGTCGACTCCTCCACAGCTTGGAGTCCCGATGCCAACACATAAAATGAGCCCGTATTTCCTTTCTCCTGGGGCACTACGCTTGAGTTCATGAATACTTCTACGGTTGCGTTGACTTCATATTTGGAACTTAACATTAATATAGTGACCATATAAAGACCTATAGTATATATAACCTTGTTCATTTTACATATACTTGTACTCGTCACAAACATTATTTCATGATTATTATGTACTTGTAACTTTTCACTCTTACTTTATCTTTGGGATTTACTGAGCGCTAGTTCGCTGACGAGCATTCCATCCACCATTGTTTTCTTGGAATGTTCGTCAGATACAGTCGAGAAGGAGGAAGCATATGCTACCGAGGAGAATTACGACCAGATAGTTACTCAGGATTAGCTTAACTTCTTTTTCTTTCAGCATATGTATGTCACATGTTTAGGTATTTTCTTTTATTGTATTTACTTCTCCGTTAAACTCATGTATTTGTAAAAATTTCAAGTTTGAATGTAAATAAAGATATTTGTTGAAAATTATACAGTCTCCATTTATTCTTGTATTGTGTATTATTGTTTCAATACACTTGGTATATTTATTTAGGGAAAGGCCTTATCTTAATAAATATGTCGTGGGCTTACCAAGTCATCATTTTCCGTCTACTGGGAAGTAGGGTGTGACACATACAAGCTTCACTACACTCACATATTCATGATATCACACACACTAATACGTTTGAGTACTTGTTGGGATGTTCTGACATCCCTGGGACTTGCCATCTTGATGTCGGGATTCGGTTCTTACTTACGGAACAAAGTGTCACACGGAACAAAGTGCCATGCCAAGTATCATACCAAGGGGGTGGGGGCCACCTCTTGAATCCGTAGAGGCCACCTTTTGAGTTCGTGGGATCCACTGTAGAACAATAGGGAATCTTCGGAATACATTCCGAAAGAGGGCAGATCTGAACTATAAGTGAAATGATACCACTCCTATAACACAGAGACACCTTTTAAGTGAACCGTCACTACATGAGCTTGAGAACTCTGTGTTGGATATAGTGCCCTCAAGGTAATTATTGTGATCGCAAGTAGGCGATTATAATAATTGAGAGATGACCTATATATGTATAACAATCGTACTCGAGATGATAATATGCTATCTGGTTTGTCTTCATCATTTATGAAGCCCGTAGGATTGTTGCTTAACAACCAGCATTATGATGGAGATCATATATGTGGGAGCTGGATTGTCCATAAGCGCATCCTTAAATGTCCCTAGTCGTGGGAGTATCGAAAATGGGCATCGGTATTCCAGAGTAGACTACTGTATACGTTTCTAGACCCCGACGAGGGGCGGTGATCGGTCTCACAAGCCATTGGTGTTGTGTCACCTATGATAGTATACAGGTGCTCACTGGAGGTGAATACACCGGACGGACTCGCCGAGAACTTCTAGATGGTATTACATCTATCGTCAGATGGAAGTTCTCAGGTGACATGAGTATAAGTTAGTCCTTTGACCTGAAATCGTCATTTTTCTCGTATGAGTTTCCACTGTACTTTAATTACTATCCTACCATGGCTCAAAGGAATCGTGCAAACAGGTTTTAGTTGGGTGCAGTCCCGAACCACATGGAGGCAGTGGTCGATTGTCAGGGATTCGTCTCTCCTGGTATTAGGAGTCGATATCGCACTGTGTTCAGTTGGCTATCACAAGAAATCCGTGGCCACAGTGGATGAGATTTACTGATAGTTGATCAGTAGTATCTCTGTTGGTGATGAGCTTGACTCAGACACGACTTATCGGGTTAGTAGAGGTCTGACGTTATCCACCCCTAGACCCGATATATGACATTCTTTGACGAAGAGACTGGACTGTACGAAGATTGTCACATTCAGGCTCAGTAGGGTAAGGATGTACTTGATCGTCGACCACCTTTCGACAAGTACCTGGATAGCCGTTACGTACAGCTAGTGCCACTGACGTGCTTGTGGTTAAAGCCACTGCCAGCGTATTGTCGAGTCTTTAGAGTCCCACACAGAGGGTTTTTCCCGGTTCAGGCAATAGATGTAGGAGCCGTACATTGATACGTGCATGGGTCCAATTAAATACGTATACGAGATACACGGACTTTAATCGGGCGGTTGACAATACTAGCCTGCTTAGGATTAAGCCGGATTATTAAATCAGGTTTTGATTTATAATTTATATATGTATTTTGATACATATATTTTAGTATTATTGTTCACTATTCATTTTCTCTCTTTGGTGATATCTGTATTTTTATACGGATACGCGTATATGTAACGATATGTACACCGAGTGAAGTATTCCATATTTATACGGTAATGCTTCTAGAAGAAGGACACCTCATATTTATTTTTCTATTTAGAAAAATAAAAAGGAAATGAGGTGTAAAGTGAGGAGACAAGAAGCATGGTTGTGAACATGTAGGAAAGCATGGCTTGGGTTTCTTATATTGATAAAATGATTTGGATGAACTATTGATCTATAGTCGCAAATACAAGCCATTCACTTCTACATTGGTGTGAGATTTTTTTTTCTTGACTTGCTTCATGCTTCATGGTTGCAAGTGTTAGCAACCATCCTCCTCCTCTTCTCCTTCTTCTTGCTCTCCCTTGAGCAAGGGTTTAGAGAGATATTTTTAGAGAAATATTCTTATATCACCGACCATCCACACCTAGCAAGTTTGGATCATGGTTAGAGCTTCTTCCGGTTTCCCTCGGGTGGATCATCTTCGGCCAGGGTGGTCGATTTTCAAGTCCGTTCCCGTCATTTACGAGCTTGGAGGGGTCTTCCACAATTGGGTGGACACACGATAAATGTTGTAATTTCTCAACCCTTGTATTTCTAGTTATCTAGTTTAGGTTTTTGGATTGTATCCTGGGTTTTACGGGCGTTTAATACTCGCATAAATTTTTGTTTTCGCTTCCGCCTCGACTGCGACCTCCAACATGGTAAGAGCCACTCCATAAAATTTAACTAACTAGTTTGCACTAGTTTATAGTTTTGATCGACGGAATTTTCCGATTCGCATTTCCATTTCATTTCCTGCTGTTCGAATTTTAAAGTCGTTCAAAAAATTGTTCAGGTTGCATTAAAATTATGTGCAGGAAAAATTAGAGGTCAGAAAGAAATTTGGGCACATGAGCCGAAAATTTGGCCGTGGAACTGCCACCGAACATGCCATTTAGCCGTGGTTCCTCGGTCTAATTTTGGCCGTTATGCCCCAAATTTTTTCTGGTGCTCTAGATTATGGAAATGTGATTTTTGGAATATTTGGTTTTGGCCCAGATTTTTTTGAGTATTAGTTTGTACTTGGGGCCAATGCAGAAAGTTTTAATCGATCGAAATTTTGAATTTGTGGTTTTCAGTGCATTTGTTAGTTTCTGCGACCGTGAATATCATAGCACGGTATAATCCGACTGGTTACTATATATACAATCAGACGGGTTTACGAATATGATATTCATGTTGATGTTCTGTGTTGCACTGATATTATTGATGGCTTGTCGTGATGGATAGCCTTGTATGCAATGTTAGATGTACAGTTCGGATTCATTTATATATTCATTATTGGGGAGCAAGCGTCCGACATGTGGACTGCCTTTTCTGCCAGTTTGTATATTATTTTATTGGGGCACGACTGGGTTGATGTTGATGTCACCATTGTATATATATTTTCTTTTCTATACAAGGATTATCCTGCGGAGGAGTGCTCGAATAGCCGGGTTCTAGAGAGTAATGGGCCCGCATCTCATGGCGTTGAGACCGAGGGGGCCTTACTATAGAAATGGCGGGCTGTTCGCCGCACTCATAGGGGGTATAGGTTGACCCACGGAGGAGTGCCCAAGTTACCCGATTCCATGAAGTGCTGGATGGCCCATTCACTTTGTTGATTAGGGTTTCCTCACTTCCGGGATTGGCGGGTAACTTGCTGCATTCTTAGGGGTCTAGGTTTTCCATTGCACTGTATAGGCTATCCACATGACCGGGGAACATCGCGACTCATTTATGGCTCAAATGAAACGCGGGGCTCCTAAATTATCTCCTATTCCATATTGTTGTTCGCATGGTTGTGATGATTTTTATCTGCCTGTGATAACTATTATTTTCCTGTGATGTTGATATATATATATATATATATGTATTATATTTAGTAGATACTTCTATATGTTTTGCATCCGCGCTAGTCCTGCCCTTGCTCTGCCCTTAGTTAAGTAACCTAACGGTGCATGATGGGGCCCCGTGGCGAATGCGGATGGCATATAAATAGCATGTTATTTTGGTTGTTTCTTTTATGGCTTGGAAGCTTAAAATGATGGGAACACATTATCTGAATAATACAAGGAAAAATAAACCTAAATAATGTTATCGGAACCAATTTTAAAACTACTCGGTTTTCTTCAAAACTCATAGTCATATTCTTTTACTTTGCATAGAGGTATTCGGTTAGGAATATCCCGCACCTCATTCTATGAGGGAAGAGCCTTATACCTTCACCGGAAGTTCACTCTTAAGCAAAGGTTTATGTCAGTAGTTTTAAAAAGCGGAGCTTAAACCACTCCATTTCAAAGCCACTCGAGTTCCTTCAACGATATCAAGTTCATTACGTTAAAGGTTTTTCACCAAAAACCAGCCGTAGCCCTCCATCATTTCTTACAAGTATCACTCCGTATTCATTCTATGTATATTGGCCTATGTTAAGGCATAATGAATGGTAGCTGGGTAATGCTTGTTTGCTGTATGGATATGCGATTATTTAGGTCAGTCGTGCAGTTATTTTAGCCTACATCAAAGACTTGTGCGGTGGATCTAAATTAATCCAGAATAATGACGGGTTGAACTTGACTAACGACTTATGATATGTTGGCCTACGTCAAGGACTTGTGCGGATGGATCTACGTTAATCCAGGATAATGACGGGTTGAACTTGACTAACGACTTTTGATATGTTGGCCTACTTCAAGATCATAAGCGTTAGGAGCAAAAACTATATCGGGAGTTTCAAACATATGGAAAACTTGACAGGTATGCACATAATTTCTGGAGTGTGGTAACTTGAGTGGGTTCCGTCAGGTTATCATATGATGATAGTTGGGTCCATATTCCCACTGATGAGTATGTATTACTCCTCGGGAGATTTTTCACTTCATAATTATCTAACCTATTAGGTATCTAGAAAGTGTTAACAAGGTTACGCCTCTGCAGAAAAGAGGTTATTAATTGAGTCCGTGCGAAAGTACGGGAGACCTCTCTCGGAGTACCAACACTGGCCTGGTTGAACGGTTAGCGAACTTGTAAAGTGTAGATGATCCCGACTAGTTCTCTTTTTAGGGTTTGAAGGAGAATTCGAGGAAACAATGGGAGCCATCCTGATTAGATAAAGTGAAAACTAATCTAATCTTGATAGAGTGCATGCTGAGTGTTTCTTTTCTCTCTCTGGTACAGTAACCTGTGACTTACCTTAAAAACTCATAAATCAAGTTAACCGAACCTTCTTACACACTTGGGATTTGGATTTTCATGATTCATGACAAAGTCGCATATAGCCTTGCCACTTCTACTTTACCCTTTGCATTTCTCCAGAACACATCGTATCACTACGATAATCTATATCGCTTGGAACGGCCATCGTATAGTTACATACGAACTCGAAGAAGTTACTTCAGTCGAAGATGGCTACAAGTTCTGAAGAAATTGAATAGGATTATTCAGTTGTCTCTTCCCTTTACCTTATCTCAGGTTGCTAAAGCTCCTTGCATTAGGAGAGTACACTTGTTACACTTATTGGATAATCATCTTCCAAACCTCAGGCTGGTGCCGAAAGGTAGGGAAGGTAGAAAATCAATTAGCCTAAGTGCAGTGTACAGAAAGTAAGATGTAGAAACATATAAAGGGATTGAAGTGAGAGCAAAGAAAATTGCGACTACTGTCATAAATCTGGATAATAGAAAAGGTATTACTAGGAATACCTGTGTTTACCGCCTAAAATATAGACGAACTGGGATAGATCGTCTTGCTTGAATTTTGGGGCAGATGCTATTTGGACTTCTCCATCCACCTCTCCGAAGATACTAAGTTGATTTATGGAACCATACGGAGGTTTGGACAGACGCGACCGTTATAGCAGACTTCATCAGATCCCCCTTATTTGTGAGGGGTTTTTGATTATGGGGACGCTCTTCCCTGCAGGCGCAAGCCCCTGCAGTTAATTACGTTATCGCGTTGCGATAACCACTTTCTCCTGCTCCAGCAGTTCACTTCGTGTCGTGTGTATTTTTGTTTATTTTGTTTGCCCGTGGATTGTATACGGAGACTAGTTTATGTCGTCGCCCGTAGGACGCGGATCAGTCCAAATCCGTATATTTTAGATTTGGGTTTGTTTTATTTAAAGACTATTAATATAGTTTGAGATTAAGATTAACTTAATTATATGAGCATTTGGGCTCAATTTATTTTAACTAAGGATACATTAGTCTTATTTGAGACTAAAATCAACTTAACAACAGAGCATTTAGGCTCGGCTGTAAGAAACTCTTTAGAGAGACTTAGCCAATTTGGGCTTAGTCTGCTCGGTCCTTTTTTTGTTCAAAAGTGCTAAGCACTTATTTGGGCTTTGCTTATTCAGCCCCTTTGTTTTTTTTTTTTTTGCAAAAGTGCTAAGCACTTGTTTGAAGCTCTAGCGCTCACATGGGTATCATGTGAAACCTTCGGTTATAGGCGCTGCCCAATCAGTGCTAAGCACTCAGTCATTTTGACAATATATAGTACTAAGCACTTTTTTATATGGCGTCAACGTGAGGAGCACGTGAGGCGCTGCCCAATCAGTGCTAAGCACTCAGCCGTTTTGGCTGTATATGAAGTGCTAAGCACTTTTGTATGGCATCCACGTGAGGAGCATGTGAGGCGCTGGGTGCTGCCCAATTAATGCTAAGCACTCAACCGTTTTAGCTGTATATGAAGTGCTAAGCACTTTACTCAGCGCTCACGTGTATTTCACGTGAGGCGCTAGGCGCTGCCTAATCAGTGTTAAGCACTCAGCCGTTTTGGTTGCATATGAAGTGCTAAGCACTTTACTCAGCGCTCACGTGTATTTCATATGAGGCGCTGGCCCTTTATTTTGGGTGCCCACGTGTTTTTCATGTGAGGCGCTGATTTCCTTTTGTTTTGGGAATCTGTTGAAGACGTCCACGTGGGAAGCACGTGCGGCGCTAATGTTTTTTCCTTTTTAGAGATTAAATCTTTGTTAATGGTATTTTTACCATTAATGGCACCGAGATCTTTATTTTGAAAATCTGGGATTAGTTTTTCTTCAAGAACTAAGTTCTTATGTCTTTTTATTATAAAAACTAAGTTTCTTTTAGAGTTGAACCCTATTTTCTGAGGAATTAAATTCCCATAGGATAGATTCTTTTCCTTCCTTTTTAGTTCTTTTCTGAATGTTTGATTCCTAAGAACAAGATCTCCCCGATGAGAATTAAATTCTCAACTTATAAGCGACTTGCGGATCTCAGATCTAGAAAAAGAACTAATTTTTTGAGAAGGGTTAAACCCTTGGGTATGCCATGATAGGTAAAGGAGATTTTCTCTCTCTATAGTTTCTTTACATAGGGTTTGAGAGTAAAAAAATCTTCTTCTCTATTGAGAATTAAATTCTTTGTTGCTTTTTGAGAGCCTTCTGTATTTTTTTGCAGAAGCTTATGGAGGGTTTCCTCTATATGTCTGTGTCTTTTTCTCTTTTTTGAGACTTGAAATCTCGGATCCTTTATATAGTGGAGGAAAATTGTTAATTAGTTTTGAGAAAATCTTTCATTGAGAGATTCCAATTGATTTAATTGGTCTCAAAATTTGTTTGGGGAATTTTACCCACCGTTGGATCTTTGATCCAACGGTTTCTGTTTTACAGAATATGTTTTCTTATTTTTAACAAGATTAGGGAAATATTTTCCCCGTATACAGAATTTTATTCTGTCAAACGGTGATTTTTAATCACCATTGGATTTTTAATCCAAGAGCTCTCTGTTATATAGAGCACATCTTTCTTTATTTAGAAAGATATAAGGAAATATTTTCCCATCTTATTGGATCTTTGATCCAACAATTTTTTTTCATGTAGAAAGATTAGTGGAATATTTTCCTTTAATAGAATTTTATTCTATTATTTGATGATTTATCATCACCATTGGATTTTTGATCCAACGGCTCTGTTTAACAGAGAGTATCCCAGTTCTTAGGAAAATATCCTCCTGTAAAATTTAATTCTACTTGATTTTAATTTGGGCATCGGCGCTTAGGTGTTGTGCACGTGGGCGCCACTTAAGTATTTAATTCTAGGCGCTCCTGTGCTTTGCATATTGGCGCCCACGTGAGCTTCACGTGCGGCGCCACCATAAAATTTAATCCTAAAGGGTTGGCGCTGGCGCCTTCGTGGGGAGCACATGAGGCGCTACCTCATTAAATTTAACAGAGTTTTGCTCTTTTATTATGTTTAAATATTGGGGGAACAAAAGCCCTCCCCACCGTTGTTCTCACGTGGCTCACACGTGAGTACAACGGTGTCACTTTTTTCACCGTTTGATCTTCTAGGGAGTTGAACCGTCCTTTCACATCCTATAAATAGGGTCTTTGGCCCTTGAAACGACCGCCGTTTCTTCATCTTCTTTCTTGAACCTTTCTTTCTTTGGAGAATTTAATTCTTGTTTCCCAGAGCTTAGATCTCTGCCCACAGAACTCAGAGTTAAACTCTGCCACATAAAAAATTGGTAAGGATTATGAACAGAGTTTAACTCTTAAAAGAACCTCCTTTTTGTTTTGGATTTTTAACTCATTAACAGAGCTCGGCTCTGTTTTTTGAAATGATCTCTCAGAGATCTTAAGAAGAACTTTCCCCCCTTTTATGAGTAGACCATAGGTCTCCAATCAATGGGCATTCCTGAGAATCGTTAGTTCTCTTCTTGATATTTGAGGGTTTCTGGAATTCAATTCCATTATATCTCTCATCTGTCTCCAACATGAAGGAATTTTGGTATTTAATCCTCTTATTGGAGGATTTTTTTTGAACTTTTTAGGAATTTTATTCCCTTTCCAATTCCCTATTTTTTATATATAGGGTTCTACTACCCTTTTTTCTACAGATTTGAATCTGTTGCCTTTTCAAGAACATTTGGAGTTTTTAACTCCACTGCTCAATAGGATTATTTATTTAATGAGAATCCTTTTGGATTCTCACAATAGGTGTATGTCTCATCATTGACGAGCCACCACCTTGATTTTATGGGGCCCACTTCTCTCTCTCTCTCTCTCTAGACTGTAGTGATTTTAGTATGCCATAATGGAGTACCGATTTGGGTGTACTAAAAATGCTAAGACCCTTAGCTGCAGTTAATTACATTATGCCAATCACTAATTCTCTACTAGTTTTTCTTTTCAGGTATTATTGTAAGTCTACGTTAGCGCCCCGGCAGTCTACAGACGCCAAAATGCGGAACAAAAACTTTTAACTGGCGCTATCGTATACTTTAACCCGGATCTGCCATTATTGCTAAACTAACAAACTGTAAAGAGTGTAGAAAGGTTATACCGAACGATCCGAGTCCTTCGTTCTTCAACCATCATCCCACGCTCCGTTGCGGCTGCTCCGATCTCGTCGAACTCCGATATCCTCGTCGAGGTGGCACCACATCACCGATTCTTTAAACGGGCTCCCGCCTCTGACTCGAGGCAACTCGATCGTCAAGTTTGCTAAAAGAGACGACCAAGATTGATGTAGAGAATGAGTAGATGACTTTGTCTCACTTCGTCCAAGTCCGTGGACGATCGGTTAATGAAGTTGCCGTGGAAATCGGGTGATGGAATGAAATGAGCTGTAAATTCCATACACCCCAAACTATCATAATCTTTTTCTACAAATGAAATCAACAACCATAAGAGAGGGAGGAGGGGGCCGGCCTTATATAAAGAGAGGGGGGTGACCGTAGGAGAGGGGGGGTAACCACATCATGAAGCTTATCATGTATGAAAAGATCTTAATCAAAACAAAAAGCATTAAGGTTAAAGCATGACTCACAAACCTAGTCATCATGCATTAATGAACCCTTAAATGCAACCAATGAAAACTCAACACCTATAATCCTAGTCACCACATCTAGAATCTTCTAGAAGAATCCACACTCATCTCAAGAAAAGATAAACCCGTCTTTAACCAAATGTTAAAAGACGGCTGATAGAAAACTGGAAACTGGCAACTTCCAAAAGTGATCCTGAAACGACTTTCAGGATAACCCCGAAACTGTATAAATATACCCGCATTTGTATTACGACCGAATACAAATGCAACTGAGACAAAGATATTATACCTACTCAATATAATACTCGGATCTGGCTTAAACCAAAGCCGACCAGTATTATCTGCCCGAAAAATAACACGTGCGTAAACGCACGTGCATTTTCCGAACCCTGCCATAAAACCATACGGCCTCTACAACGTTTCGCCCGAACTTGGGAAACTGTCTGTGGGGGACTCTAATGACTCGTCAGTACCCTGGCAGTGGGTTTAACCACAAACCGTCAGCGGCACTAGCAATGCGTAACGGCTGCCCATGGACTGACCTCAAGGGATGCCGATGAGCGCACTCATCCGGAAAACCCTACTGAGCCTAACAGTGACTATGTATATACAGTCCGGTCCGTTCGTCAATGAGTATCGCATATCCGCCTAGGGGGCTAGTAACGTCAGACCCCCAATAGCAGTATAAGTCGTGTCGGAGTGAAGCCCAATAACACCCTGAGATACTACTGGAGTACCTACCAGTAAATCTCCTGCCATGGCCATGGACTTTGTGTAATGGCTCTCCTAGACACTGCACGACCTCGCCCCCAATACCGGGAGAGACGAATCCCCTGCCGATCCGCTCACGTGCCTCCATATGGCTCGGGACTGTACCCAAAAGCTACCTGTTTGCACGACTCCTTTGAGCCGTGGTAGGGTAGAAATCAAAGCACAGTGGGAACTCACACGAGACAAATGACGACCTCAGGTCGATGAACTAACCTGTACACATGTCACCAGGGAACTGCTATCTGACGGTAGATATAATACTAACTATCAGATTCCCGGCGAGTCCTGTCCGGTGTACTCATAACCCAATGAGCACCTGTATACATCTTAGGTGATCCAACTGACACCAGTGGCTTGTGAGACCGGCCACCGCCCCTCGTCGGGGTCTCGACTGTATACACTAGTCTACTCCGGAGTATCGATGCCCTGTCTCGAAACTCCCACGACTAGGGACCACAATTAAGGATATGCATATAAACTACCCAACTCTCACGTATATGATCGCCATCATACTGTTGGTAGTAAAGCAAGATCCTAAGGGCTCTATCAAAGTGTAACATGCAATCAGTCACCTGAACATGTACACGACTGATAAAGGCAAACCAGATAGCATACTATCATCTCGAGTAAGACTGTCCTACCGGGATAGGTCCTCCGCAATCATTGTAATCACGTACCTGCGATCCAATAATTGACTATGAGGGCACTATCTCCAACAATCTCCCACTTGCACTCAAGGCTAATATTGCGATGTCGACTACTCACAGCCCGTGTGAAACCGAACATCCAACTCCTCTACTAATCAGTTTCACAAAGCCCGTTTGTAAAACTATTGTGTTCGAGAAATAGCCTCAGTGAGTGGATCCGCCTAGAAGTATCTTTCTATATCTCTCTTAATCTCAAGTTCGCGGAGAAAACCATCTCCCGAATTGAGTAATACCTGTCTTAGAATATATCTGGATATCTGATGGGACCTGGTTCATAAATGAACTCCATATCCAAACTTCTTAGACTGAATCGATCACTGAACCTAATCAGTATCGGGCACCTTGCTTCCCACAGTATCCTCTTGGACCACCTGTCCATAATACTGTCCCTCTTCGTCAGAGGGAAAAACTAAAACTCTGACAGTCACTCTGTCATCCATGTCACCTTTGAAGCCTGGAATGATAACCGTCTCCCGAAAGAGGCTGCCGTCATCAAATCCGTAGAACATGTACTTATGTTCTAAAACTGCTTCCTTATGTTTCTCCAGGATTGGATTAATACAAACTTATTGCATCTTGTGCAAAACCAACATTTGGTGTGGTACTTGACATCTCATGATTGACTCAATTGCCTAAGCAAGTGATCTGCCAATCATGCACATCCCTCTCCTCTTTAGTCTGTAAGACACCTTTAGAGAGGGTGACTCCATCACCTGCAGGTACACCACCATGCTAGGAGTCAACTATTCCAAAAACCATTAGAATATCTGTCAAAGTACCCACATTGGGAAACTACCCAAATCCAGATCTAAAACCATAGATCTAGAAACCAGAATGTCAAATATTATATCCATATCCTGTCTGGAGAAACAACTGTGTGACGACCACAGTACAACCGATCGTAGTATAGGAATTTTACTTCCCACTCTGTGTATGTCATCCAGATACCATGACATCACACCCTACTACCTTCTTAACTGATCCATCCCCTATTCTGATTGAAGTCAAACCCATGACTGTCACATCAAAATTAGATGATCTATCTCCGCTATAACTGCTCAAGTCTATAAATAGATATAAGCATCTTGCCCACTATTCTTCCGCTGCTCCCACTGACTACGACAACCCTCCTACCGGGTCTCATATCCTGGAACAACAGTAGTGTCAAGTCTGGGTAGATAAGAACCTCCCTGTCACCGTCCTTGAGCCTACCGAAGTACCTCTCGGGTGTCTGAGGTTACCTACCATATCTGCGGAGTGGCTATTGGAATGTCAAACCTGATTGAATGTATAGGTCCTATTAAATTTTTCCGTAATCGTTCGCGGTTCTGGAATCACTTCCAGTTCTACCATACTCCCACTACTGTTTTCTGAAAAAGATCCATTTTACTAAAACTGTGGCAAGTCAAGAACAATATCACTATTGATCTTCTAAATGGTAGAATATCAACCCTCGTCTTAGCCAGGGTCAACCCACAAACAGCCATTACAGAAACGTGCCCTGAGTTATCCAGTGTCTGGTTTTAATCATAAGCTGGACAACTCCCCGTACCTTAATATCTTTTAAGGTACGAACCATTCTATATCCAATACAGAAACTTTGGCACTAATTTAATTGGAACCATATTCAAATCATGCAGCTGTCTCCAGTGCATATCATCTTAATGGAAAGAGGCTAATCAGCATTACTCAACTTAGGAATCCATCCAATTATGAGTAACCTGAAAGAGAAATACGTTTCTCAAAACCATCACTATAATCTGAATACCAATCACAAGAATCTACATCTTCGATCTCTTTGAAGAATCCCGATACTTGTGATACCTGGTTCTCTACTTTATTCTTATACCCACAACTTCTCAAAACTTAGACCATGTATTTCTACGAAACACTCGTCTAAATACTAGAGAAGTTATAAGTTAACAGAACATAGTACGAGGACCTACCCCTTTGTCCTGATGGACACTGGACAACATACAATACTCTGTATAAGTCCGCTGAGTTAAACAACTCAAAACATGTGCGTTGTAGGTGGAAAACTATACCCTGGCGATTTCCTCAAATATCACCAATTTCAACGAATTCCGATATAATGAGGATAATCACCTAATTCCCAATATCTTACTCCCACTTATCATCTGTAAAACCATACAGATATGAGAATGAAACCTGGTAAATACATACCCTTGGAGTAAGTGTCTAATCGGGAAAAACAGTTTTTCTTTAACAATGCACTGAAACATGAAAATGTTTCCTAGGGGTATACTGGTATTCATAGAAATGCCTCTTCCATAATCCAATTCATGACTTCAACCGTATATTTTATTGCCATCTCTCCAAATCCCTTTATTTGTCTTTAGTCGTTACCTTCTGTACACCATCGTTAGGCTAAATGGTTTTCTTCCTTCCCTACCGTTCGGCACCAGCCTATGGTTTGGAAGAAGACTATCCAGTAAGCATAATAGGTGTACCCTCCTAAACCAAGGAGTACTCGCAACTGAGAGAAGGTGATGATAAAAGACAACTGAATAATACCTTATTCTTTTAAAGGTGAAATAGGAGCGGCGATGAAGTACGCGGTTTTGGTCGTGAATGATATCAGTCGCAATTTACTTTGCCCTCTTTCTAATCCCTTTATTTTGTCTTTACATATTACCTTCTGCACACCCTGCTTAGGCTAATTGGTTTTCTTCATTCCCTACCTTTCGGCACCAGCCTATGGTTTGGAATAAGACTATCCAATAAGCGTAATAGGTGTACTCTCCTAAACCAAGGAGCTCTCGCAACCTGAGAGAAGGTGATAATAAAAGACAACTGAATAAACCAATTCTATTTCTCCTGAACCTGGATCCATCCCCGAAGAAGTCCCTTCGAGTTCGTATATAACCATACGATGGATCTATCCAATGGAAGTGGATATCCGTAGTAATACGGGTGTTCTGAGAAATTCAAAGGGTAAAAGAAGGAGTGGCAATGACTTATGTAACTCAGACAATCCAAAAGCCAGTATTTTAAGAAGGTTCGGTCAACCTGGTCACTGAGTCATAGTCTAGGGTCGTTCAAAGGTCGCTGCCAAAGAGAGAGAGAGAAAAGAAACACTCTGCGTGCACTCTAACCTAGATTAGAATGGTCATCATTTTATCTAATCCGGAAACCTCCCACTGTCCTGTCAAATTCTCCTCCAAACCTAAAGAAGAATCAATCAGGATCATCCGAAGAGTAAACCAACTCATCAGTGGGAATCGGGATCCAAATCTCATCGCATGATAACGTGATGGAATGCATCCACGTTACTCATACTCCAGAAGGTATGCGCATACTTGGCAAGTTTCAGTTTCTTTAGAAACTCCCGATAAAGTTTTTTGCCCCATGCTCTTATGATCGTGACTAAGGGCCAGCCCACCATAAGTCACATGTCAAGTTCTTCCCATCATTATCTTGTTAATTTGAACCCACCCGTACTCGCCCTTGACTAAGGGCCAACAAGGCTGTACGACTGTCCCAAACCAACTCAACTATCTATGCAACATGTGAACACCCCAGCAGCTACCAATCACTATGTCCTAGCTAAGGGCTAGACCAACATAGCTTGAATACTACTGACCATCCATATGAAATGACGGAGGGCTACGGCTGGTTTTTGGCGAAAAACCTTTAGCGTAGTGAACTTGATATCGCTGAAGGAACCTGATAGCTTTTTAAAATATAGTGGCGAAAACCTTTTGCTAAAGAGGTCACTCCCGGTAAAGGGATCTCGGCTCTTTCCTCGTGGAATGAGGTGCAGGATATTCCACTGAATACCGCTATGCAAAGCAACATGTAATCGACTATAGTGAAGTTATTACCCTGACGCAAACTTCTGCCCAAGGGGTCAGTCCCAGTGAAGGGATATCGGCCCTTGCCCCGTCGAATGAGGTGCAGGATATTCCACTGAATACCGCTATGCATAACAAAAGAAAACGTCTTTGCAATAACACTTTTTAAATTGTTCCAACAACTGTATACATGTTTGTTTTTACTTTGCGTTGATCAGAATCAACGCAGTCCCATCATTTAATCACACCAGAAAAGAACGAAAATAAAATGTACGTATATGCCATCCGCATTCGTCACTGGGTCCCGTCATCACCCGTTAGGTTACTTAACTAACGACAGAGCGGGGACTGGACTAGCGTGGGTGTAAAACATATACAACATCTAATAGTATATAAACCAATATACAATAATCGCTCCAGGCGTGATAGTATGCAACATTACAGAAAAGTAATAAGCATCACAGAACAATACAGATAATCTGGGATCCCCGAGTTTCACAGAGCCGCTGCTAAAACTCGACGTTCCCCTGTTGTGTGGATAGCCTGTGCAATGAAACCTAGACCCCTACGGGTGCGGCAAGTTACCCGCCAAAACCTGAAGCGAGGTAGTCCCCACAGCATAGTGAATGGAACACCCGGCACTTCACGGAATCCGATAAATTGAGCACCCCTCCTTGGGTCAACCTGTACCCCGTACGAGTGCGGCGAATAGTCTGCCAATTCTAGAGTGGGACCCCTCTGCCTCTCAAAGCCATGAGATGCGGACCCGTTGCCCTCCAGAACCCGGCTATCCGTGCACTCCGTCTCGGGGCAAAACCTAGTACAGTAATGAAAAATAGTACAATAGGTACATCGACCGCAACCTGGTCGTGCCCCAAAAGAATATTATACAACAGGCAGTGACGGCAGTCCACAAGTTGGACGCTCGCCCCGCAATATCAAATGTACAAATAAACACAAACTATACTACCATTGCACACTGTTATCCACCACGACAAATCCGCAACATCACAGCACAACACAGAACATCAACGCGAATGTCACGTTCGCAAACCCGTCTAAAAGAACTATAGCAATCAAACGCGGTTTACCGATCAAATGACATTCCCGGTCGGAGATATAATGTAAGCACTGTAAACTAACGTGTTTAAATTTCGATCGACCAAAAACCAAATATCAAAAATTGGGCCCCACTGCTTACTGGTGAACAGTAACAAAACCTGGGCCAAAACGATATTTACCAAAAACCCCAAAATCCAACAGAGAACACAAAGAAAAAATTTGGTGCACTGATCCCCTAGAACGGCCGCGGATGCGCGGCCAAACCATGGGTTTGGCCGCTAATCCGCGGCGATCTGGTGAGATTGCGTGCCCAAATTTTGTCCGTACGCTTAAAAAACCCAGCACGGATTTCTGAGACATCCAGAAATAAATTTTGAGACCGTTTAAAATTAACAGAAACTGTCAGGTAGGAATTTTGCAATTTTTGTTTTTCGGTTCGATCGAAGTTTTAAACGCGTTAGCACAAGTTAGTATAGCAAAATGGTGAGGCTCTGATACCACTGTAAGTCTACGTTAGCGCCCCGGCAGTCTACAGACGCCAAAATGCGGAACAAAAACTTTTAACTGGCGCTATCGTATACTTTAACCCGGATCTGCCATTATTGCTAAACTAACAAACTGTAAAGAGTGTAGAAAGGTTATACCGAACGATCTGAGTCCTTCGTTCTTCAACCATCATCCCACGCTCCGTTGCGGCTGCTCCGATCTCGTCGAACTCCGATATCCTCGTCGAGGTGGCACCACATCACCGATTCTTTAAACGGGCTCCCGCCTCTGACTCGAGGCAACTCGATCGTCAAGTTTGCTAAAAGAGACGACCAAGATTGATGTAGAGAATGAGTAGATGACTTTGTCTCACTTCGTCCAAGTCCGTGGACGATCGGTTAATGAAGTTGCCGTGGAAATCGGGTGATGAAATGAAATGAGCTGTAAATTCCATACACCCCAAACTATCATAATCTTTTTCTACAAATGAAATCAACAACCATAAGAGAGAGAGGAGGGGGCCGGCCTTATATAAAGAGAGGGGGGTGACCGTAGGAGAGGGGGGGTAACCACATCATGAAGCTTATCATGTATGAAAAGATCTTAATCAAAACAAAAAGCATTAAGGTTAAAGCATGACTCACAAACCTAGTCATCATGCATTAATGAACCCTTAAATGCAACCAATGAAAACTCAACACCTATAATCCTAGTCACCACATCTAGAATCTTCTAGAAGAATCCACACTCATCTCAAGAAAAGATAAACCCGTCTTTAACCAAATGTTAAAAGACGGCTGATAGAAAACTGGAAACTGGCAACTTCCAAAAGTGATCCTGAAACGACTTTCAGGATAACCCCGAAACTGTATAAATATACCCGCATTTGTATTACGACCGAATACAAATGCAACTGAGACAAAGATATTATACCTACTCAATATAATACTCGGATCCGGCTTAAACCAAAGCCGACCAGTATTATCTGCCCGAAAAATAACACGTGCGTAAACGCACGTGCATTTTCCGAACCCTGCCATAAAACCATACGGCCTCTACAACGTTTCGCCCGAACTTGGGAAACTGTCTGTGGGGGACTCTAATGACTCGTCAGTACCCTGGCAGTGGGTTTAACCACAAACCGTCAGCGGCACTAGCAATGCGTAACGGCTGCCCATGGACTGACCTCAAGGGATGCCGATGAGCGCACTCATCCGGAAAACCCTACTGAGCCTAACAGTGACTATGTATATACAGTCCGGTCCGTTCGTCAATGAGTATCGCATATCCGCCTAGGGGGCTAGTAACGTCAGACCCCCAATAGCAGTATAAGTCGTGTCGGAGTGAAGCCCAATAACACCCTGAGATACTACTGGAGTACCTACCAGTAAATCTCCTGCCATGGCCATGGACTTTGTGTAATGGCTCTCCTAGACACTGCACGACCTCGCCCCCAATACCGGGAGAGACGAATCCCCTGCCGATCCGCTCACGTGCCTCCATATGGCTCGGGACTGTACCCAAAAGCTACCTGTTTGCACGACTCCTTTGAGCCGTGGTAGGGTAGAAATCAAAGCACAGTGGGAACTCACACGAGACAAATGACGACCTCAGGTCGATGAACTAACCTGTACACATGTCACCAGGGAACTGCTATCTGACGGTAGATATAATACTAACTAACAGATTCCCGGCGAGTCCTGTCCGGTGTACTCATAACCCAATGAGCACCTGTATACATCTTAGGTGATCCAACTGACACCAGTGGCTTGTGAGACCGGCCACCGCCCCTCGTCGGGGTCTCGACTGTATACACTAGTCTACTCCGGAGTATCGATGCCCTGTCTCGAAACTCCCACGACTAGAGACCACAATTAAGGATATGCATATAAACTACCCAACTCTCACGTATATGATCGCCATCATACTGTTGGTAGTAAAGCAAGATCCTAAGGGCTCTATCAAAGTGTAACATGCAATCAGTCACCTGAATATGTACACGACTGATAAAGGCAAACCAGATAGCATACTATCATCTCGAGTAAGACTGTCCTACCGGGATAGGTCCTCCGCAATCATTGCAATCACGTACCTGCGATCCAATAATTGACTATGAGGGCACTATCTCCAACAATTATAGCTTCCGGTTCCTTTTTTCCTTTCGTTCGTTCGGAGAGCGCTTTTGCCGATGCGCGTACAGATCGTAAAGTCTTGTTTTAATCTGGGACTACGATCCAGAGTAGAAATCTTTTCATCTATGGGTATCGTGGTATAGCTATATTATTCAGGGTTGGCATAGCTTTACTTGTGCGGTGCCATCAGAACCGATCCCGTCAATTCATTATGCTGACCCTCCGCAGGTCACTTATGCAGTGGAAGAAGTCAATTGGACTGCGGAAGGTCGTCTCCAACCATCCATGGCGTCGATACCAGTCTAGCCGCCGATGGCCCTAGATATTTTGGGGCGTCTCATGTGTCAAGGAGAAGTGTGTCCTTAGTGTCAGGTTTACACAATAAGAGTGACTCCTCGTCATCTGGGTAGTTCCACCAGTGGGCCTGTTACATTTTATCGGCCAAGAAATTGCTACTATTGAAAATTGGGTTATACCCAGTGGTCTACGCATCTCTCTTTTATTACCACACTCCTTATGTGTGGTGGGTTAAATCATTCTTGGAGCAGTGGAATATTCCGACCTACACGTTTCTTTTATCGGATCGTGAGGTATCGATCTCGCTGGAAGAATTCGCAGAAATTTCCGGGTTACCCGTCAGAGGGGAGCATTATGGGGAGATACTTCCTCCTGATGAGTACGTTTTCGCCACCGAATCGGTAGTCATCGGCCTTACTTCGGAAAACGCTATCCAACACAAGTCCCCTAGTTTGATCAAAGTGATGAATATCTATGAGAGCTTGTTTTTGGAGTCTGGAGGGCATGGGGTTAGCTTTACTGACTTCGTCGCTCGTTTCCTTCGTCTGGAGGTTTTATCAAAGAAGGCTGCAAAGTTTGCCAAGCTCGATGATCCGTTCAGATTTGGTTCGGATAGATTGCTAACTGCAGAGGCTGATTTAAAGCAGTTTTTTTAATTTCGGATACCCCTATCGTCCCTTTTGCAGAGATTGTTGCTCCGGATATTGATGAGGAGACGTTTTTCGTGGGCTTTATTGGTTTGTGGCTGAGCTGGTTGCACTCCCAATGCACCCTCGCTACATAAGACCGCCTGTTTTCTATCCGGCTCATCGCATTGTGGCGGGGACAAGTATGGCTGTCGGGCTTGCAGGATTGTCCCACTTGTATCATGGTCTATGCATAGCGGCCGACACTACCCAGCCGGGTTTGAAGCCCGTAAATCTTCCTTTGCATTACTTCACCTCGTGGATCAAAATGCACGTGCTGGGTGCTTTTGGTGTGCATAAATGGCCTAGATTTTATGATGGGTACAATTTCCCTCGGGTCATCCAATTGGTTGACGCTTCTTCCCCGAACCCAACTCAGCGAGCGGCTCGGCGATTGCTCCTACGTCCGTGCATGGTTGGGGTCAGCATAACCTTTGTCGATAGGGTTCTGACCATTGGTAAAGAATACTCCAAAGTGGTCCAGCCGCTTCACGATGTTTTTAAGGATGGGCTTCTGCTTTGAGGACCCGGGAGATCGCGCATTTGTACTCCATCAGGCCGGGTTTCCTAGTATTCAGGAAAAATGCCTCAGTGTTATTCATGTGATATAACCCGCATCGCTTTGCTCGGCAATTTGGTTATAACCAAGGCGTTCCCCTCGAAGCCTTTCTCGTTGATCCGGTTGCTACAGAGGAGAGCGTCTGCAATGCAGCGCACCATTTTATGCGGCTGAACACGGGGTCTCATTTTCTAATTGCCGAGCCGAGTCATATCTCAAAGGCCTCAAATGCTCATATTGCTTGGTATCAGCATGCAATGGGTGCCGTTATCAAGGAAAAAAGGCGGATGCTTCTTGACCATAAGGATTCTGTCCCGGCCAGTAATCTCGCAGTTCCGCTGAAGCGACGGGCAGTTGTCCGTCCTTTTTAAAGAGAGAGCAATGCAGTTATAGTTCCGCGAGCCTTTCCGGCTAAGCCACAACCAGACGTAAGTGCTCCTGGGAATGTGGCGGCTGTGGCATCTTCTGAGTCGGGTATTGGCTCAGAAATCGGGACTCACCGTCCCAACAAGCCGGTAAAGCGAAAGTTTTTATCGTCGGGTGTTGTTGTCGGTTCGCAGAAGAAGAAGAAATCTTTATTTTCGGCTGATGTTGTGTTCGGTCAGGAGTCTCATGCTCCCTACAGTGAAGGCTTGTCTGAATATGGCACCAACGACAATTTGTTCAGGCTTCTACTGATGAGAATGTCGCTACTGATCTTCAAGCCGTTATTGAGGCTTCTGAGAGATTAGGCTGCGAGCAAGAAGCGCTTGCTTCTTTTGCGGCGTCAGGTATATCTCGTTTACATTCTTTTGTGTATATATATTTTTAGAATTTATTGTGTTTTATTAACGCTCTTTTCTTAATAGGCATCTCTATTGAAGAGGCTCTTTTGGCGTCCCACCAAACATTTGAGGAAGAGGAGAGGCTTTGCGTTTCTATGGGTCTCGGTATGATTTATTTTGTGATGCCTTTGAATATACCTATTTAGCTCATTTCGTTCACACCCTGACTCCCTTCTTTTATTTATTACAGGAACCAATCACAACTTGTGTTATTCTGAGTGCGATGCCGTATTTGGGTGGTAGTGTACGGAGGATATTCCTTCCTTGATGGCACCTATGGAGCCTGCAAAGATACCGGCTACAGTTGAGGTCTCCCCAGGGCTGCTACGGGAAGCGTCGCTAAAGCAGCCGATAACGGACATTGTAGCAGATCCGGAGGCCGAGCCTGATTTATATAAAGACGTTCCTCTGTCTGAGGTTTTGAAGAGATCTCTTCGTATGGCTAAAACCGAGAAGAAGTGCCGGAAGCACGTAGTGAGGGAGCGTCAGGCTAACTTGGCCACAGGCGTGGGTTCGAGTGATGTACGACCCCCTGATGTTCCTATGGAGGACATTCCTTCTACCCTGTCAACTTCTCATAGGTAGATAGCGCGTGTATCTCGTGAAGAGGCTGAGCGGCTACTTCTAGGTAAGAAAACGCACGATATCCTGATGAAACCCAATACGACTTAGCAGTTTTTTTATGACACACTTTTTCCTTGAATGATATAGTAAGACCAAGTTTAGGTGATAGCATGGCGGGTGAAGTGCTAACGTTTGAAGATTCTAGGGGGTTGGATCTTTATTTCGATTCTGAAACTGTTCCAGCTGCCACTTCCTCCCTTTGTGGATCCTCGACATCGATGGGTGGTGCTAGCATGACGACGACCCTTATTGATTCGGGAGACGAAGGTGCAGATGTTGAGTTCGTCTTCCCGATGATGGTGGAAGCTGTCATAACTGATGACGTTCCAGATACTGCTATGGTTTCTGCCCCATCAGGTATTCATTATGTTTTCACTTTTAGGTTCTCGGTCCTGCTAGACATGTTCGCTAATATCTCCTTTATTTCGAATATAGGTGCGGAAAACCCTGGCAAGAATCCCCGTCAGCCGTCGCCATGACTGCCGCTGCTTCTCCTATCTCTCTCGCAACTTCCCGAGTTCTCTCGAGTTCAGCGATGGAAGGTAAACATTTTTTTTATTTTCTTTGTTTCAGTATTGATTTTATTTCTTGGATTAATTTCTTTACCGTATATTGTTGCAATCCTACAGGAGTGCTTTTCGACCGCTTATGCCAAGTGTTAAACTCGCACTTCGCCTTCCAATCAGAATTCGTCCCTCCTTCGGGCGTTGGTTAGTATATTCTTCATTTCGTGTTGCATCTTTCTACGAGTATTTTTTTCCTGATAAGCTATTCTCGTATTGACCACAGTCTTACGGCTCGAAGGAGAGGACGAAGGAATAGGTGAGCCTTCTATGCTCCCTGATTTGCCACTTGCAACTATCGGAATGTTAGATCTCATTCATCATCATTCTTTTTTATTTTTAGGTTGAAACCTGACCCTTCTTTGTGCGTGTCTTACTCTGTAACAGCTACACCGGCTTTGGCTCCTCTCGAGTCTCGCATTTCTATGCCTGCGGGGCCCTTTGCTAAGAGTCAGTCTTCCAGGGGTGCGGCAAATAATAGGCGGATGCTAAGTGATTTATCGAAGACCTTAACGTTGAAGCTCTCACTTCTGTTGCGGACTTTGCAGACAAAGTCAACCCCATTCTGGTGACTCTTGTGACTTTCCATAATGAATATTTCGTCACCATCTGGGTTGAGTACTGTAAGCCAATTGAGGCTTGCCTCCATGAGATCGAGCACAAATATCTTGCGCCTGGGGCATTATCCTCGAAGGCTCAATTGGTCGCATGGATTGAACAAAGTGCCGTTTCCATTCAATACTTTTAGCAGAAAATGGTCCAGAAGAAGAGGGAGCATAAGACGGTTTTCAATGAATCAAACCAATTGCATGCCCAGGTTGAAGCGAATGCTGTGCAACTCTAAGTTATCTTTGAAAATCTTCAACAATGCATTTCTGAAGGATTGGCGCTGAGGCAGAACCTTGACTCTACTGAGCGAGAAATGCGGGACTGCGAAGTTGTTAAGTAGGAAATCTCTGAGAAGCTTTCTTCGTGCTTGCAACAACAGGCTCAAGTCGAAGCAATGCTGGCCGTAATAGTGGAGAGTGAGGATGAGCTGCGGCAAGAAAGTGAACTGGTCCCTACTTTATTAAAAGCTCCGCCCTCTTAAAGGCTAGAATTGTATCCCCTTTTTTATATATAAATTGTATCTTTCAAATATTTCGATTCATGAATAAAAAATATATATTCTTTTCTTTTGCATGCTCTCTTCTGTGTTTGATATCTTGATCTAGTGCGAAGTAGTTTACGTACTCATTTCGGAGTTTGTAGTTTATTCACTCGTTTCGGAGTTTCTAGTTTATGTACTCATTTTAGAGTTTGTAGTTTATTCACTCGTTTCGGAGTTTCTAGTTTATGTACTCGTTCTGGATTTTGTAGTTTATTCGTTCGTTTCGGAGTTTCTAATTCAGGTACTCATTTCGGAGTGTTTTTAGTTTACCTCTCTTGGGTTTACAGGCAAACTTATACTAACGTTGTATGTAGATAACCCCCATTCTTTACGACAGGGGTCCATTAGGTTTGTGGTACTAGGGTTCTAGTCCATGGTACAGTCGCGTTGGCTGATATGTTCCTCAATATGCAGTCTTTAAGCCGCTGTTTGAGTAGCCCCGCGACTGTCATGTCTCTGATCCCTTTGAGGGCTGGACAAGACGTCTTCAAGTAATCCCCTTAGGTTATATTACCGTCAGAAGAGCAAGCATTAGGAATTTGCCATGACGCATTTTTTACTTGAGCTTAGGCTCAATTTAGAGCCTCGATGAGTCATAACCGCACCCTTCTGGGGTGGGATGATCTCCAATGGTCTTTAGGCTTTATATAAGTTGTCGTCGAGACCCGAATCTAGGAATATGCCATTACTTCATTTTTTGCTTTGATTATGTCACGCCGATTCTTTGCTAAAGTAGGGCAGACATCTGTAGAACCTTTATGCTGTATGTATTGCAATTGAAGTCCGGAACTAGGAATATGCCATTGCTCCAATTTCATTTGATAGCTGCGTTCGCATCTTGCTAGCATGAGAAGGAACGTCTGGAAAGTCTTTAGGTCGTATATGTACCGTCAAGACTCGGAGCTAGGATTTTGCCATTGCTCTATTTTTGCTTTGATCCTTGGGTCTTTTGTTGACGTTGCGTCTGCATCTTACTGGAATGAGAAGAACGTCGGGGTGATCTCCAGGCTTTAGATGTTGCCATTAAGACCTGAAGATTGGATTTTTCCGTCACTCCATTTTTGTTTGATTGTTGGGTCTGTCCCTACTGGAATGAGGAAGGGGACGCAGGGATAGTCTCGAGGTTGTATATGTGCCCGTCAAGACTCGGAGCTCCTTTTGACGAAGTGCGGTGGGAGAATATGGTCCATTTTCCTTTATTTGTGCCCATGGATCATATACAAGAGTCAATATGGACATACTTGTAAGGCAGAGGAAATTTTATTTTATTATTTTTTATTTCCGCGATACTCTATCTTTTCAGTTTTTCATATCGTAAAAGTTACGATTGCCCAATCATTTCGGTTATATTTTTTTTAATTTTTACTCGCTGCTTTTTATTGCGAGTTGCCCAAACATTTCGGCCCTTTTTTTACTTGCTGTTTTTTATTGTGAGTTAGGAACTTGAGATCTGATACCGATCCTGGCATCAGTATCGCTACAACTGAAATATTGCCAGGAGCGAATCATCATTTGCCGTGAGAAGACTTGAAATTTGATACCTATTTAGGCATCAGTATCGCTACCACTGGAATATTGCCAGGAGAGAATCATCATTTTCCTTTGTCGATTTGAATAAAGGTGGCTTAGCCAACAGGGTTAGGATCCTATCAACTAAGGATTTTTGACTTTATGAGCCATAAGGGTCTCATAAAGGTATTTCTCCCTAAGAGTCGTGAGGATCCCGTAGGTATATTTTCTTCGTAGGAATCGTGGGGATTCCTAAGTGATATTTTCTCTTATAAGTCGTAAGGGTCCTGCAAGAGTGTTTTCTCCTTATAAATCGAGAGGACTTACAAGTGTTGTTCACCATATGGGGACATTTCTCGTCATTGGTGGAACTTGGTGGGAGAATATTTATTTATGACCATGGATTGTATACAGTGGTCAATATTGAACCACTTGTAGGGCAACGATGGCTTAGGAAATAGGTTTAGATCTGTTGCCTAAGACTTTTGAATTATATGAGCCGTGAGGGTCTCATAGGGGGAAATTCTCCTTACGAGTCGTAAGGAACTCGCAAGTGTAATTTCTCCCTAAGAATCGTGAGCATTCCTAAGTGTGTTGTTCCTTTGTAAGTCGTGATCTTACGCAGGTTTTTTTTAACGAGATCGCGCCCTTTCGGGTTTTCACAAGCTCGCCGGTAGTCCTTCTGTTTTTACTCACGACGCCCTTTCGGGTTTTCATACGTGTCCATTTCGTTTGTGGACATACCATTGTTTTCTAACGGTAGAACTCCTGAAATTAGTTTCTCCATAGGTGCCGATCTATTTGCCGGTGGGACTTGAGTTGCAACCCTCGCCGTTGAGATTTCGATTGCGATTTAGATCTCAAAGAGGACACCGCCGTATTTGGGACGATGTGCCCTGTTTGAGGCGATGCACTAGTTTAGAGACGTCTCGGTCCATTATCACTATGTTTGAGGAGAACTTTTAGTTTAAGTACATCTCGGTCCGTTGTTAGTTTAGGGACTTTTTGGTCCGTTGTTAGTTTAGGGATATCTCGGTCCGTTATCACCATGTTTGAGGTGAAGTTTTTTGGATACTACTCTTAGAGTTCTGACTCATGAATATAACGAGCAGACACAAGTGTCGTCATCTATCATTGACCTAAGTCATGACTCTTCAAGCATAGTACTTTTTGAGATTCGGCCATTTATTGGCCGAAAGGGTTTTTCGTCATGCATGTCCATGAGCAGGTAGGCTCCACCGTGGTAGACTTTGTCTATAATGTACGGGCCTTCATAGTTCAGCTCAAACTTCCCCCATTTTGCACGATTAGGGAACATTGGTCTTTTGACGACTAGCATGAGTTCGCCTTGACGGAACGTTCTTGTCCTGGTCAGTTTTTCGTATGACCGTGTCATCCTTGTCTTATAAGCCTCCGGATTTTGCTGTGCTATAAGTCTAGTTTCGTCGAGGGCATCGAGCTTCTCAAACCGAAGATGAGCATTTTCTTCATATGTCACCTCGTATCGAACCACTACTCGTAGAGAGGGGAGTTCTATTTCCAGCGGGAGCACTGCTTCCGTGCTGAACACCAACGCGTATGGTATTGTATTTGTGGCCAGCTTGAACGTTGTTCGGTACGCCCAGAGAGTTTCATGTAGCCTTTCATGCCAGTCCTTTTTTTGTTTCTGGACACTGTTTTCTTTATAATCTTTATTAAGGCCTTGTTGAAAGCTTCAGCTAGACCGTTGGCCCGAGAATTATAGACTGAAGAGTATCTCCAATCTGTTTTATGTTGCTGTGCGAAGCGGCTTATTTTATAGATTCTATAAGCTGGCCCATTATCCGAGATAATTCGTCGTTGAGTATCGAACCGATAAATGACATGGGTTCTGAAGAAATAGAAGATATTCTCCGTCTTTACCTCCCTTAATGGTACTGCTTCTGACCACTTAGAGAAGTAGTCGGTCGTTTCCAATATAAACCGATGTCCTTTGGATGATGTCGGTTCAATGGGGCCAATTATATCGGTTCTCCACATTTCGAACAGCCAGCTAGCTACTGTTAGTGTAGTGGATTTGGATGTTGGTGGATGAAGTCCCCATGAATTTGGCACGAGTGACACTGCTTCGCATATTCAAGGCAATCCTGAATTATTGTGGGTCAATAGTAACCCATTCTTTTTATCTTCAGCTTCATCTTTGGCCCGGCTTGGTGAGAATCGCAGAGTCCGTCGTGGGTTTCTTGGACAAATTTCTTTGCTTCCTTCGGCCCCAAGCATCTTATCCACAAAAAGTCGAATGATTTTTTATATAGAGTATCATTGATGAAGGCGAAAGACAAAGCTCGTTTCATGAGCTGATGTCTAGACGACGCATTTTTGGGTGTTCGTTGGGATTAGAAGTAGTATATGAAGACTTCCCTCCATTCCTTGACCTTTTCTTCATCCTCTATTTGAAGGGCTACTTGTTCGGTCATTTCTTTTCTTTTGGATGACTCTATTTGGTCTTCCGAAGATATATCTATTGGAGCGAAAACCCTGCAAATTTGCACAATGATCCTTACATCATCGAGGTCTTCATCGGCCAGTTCCTTAGCCAATTTGGCCAATGCATCCACCTTGTTGTTTTCCGCTCGCGGTATATTTTCCAGGGTGTAGGAAGGGATTTGTGACAGCAGTTGCTGCATTCTTTTACCATCATTTATCAGCTCTGGCTTGCATGTCTGATAGTCGACATTTACTTGCCTAACGATCAACTGGGAGTCTCCATATTTGAGGAGGTCTTTGATTCCCATGTCGATAGCGATCTGTAGACCTGCTATCAAAGCTTTGTATTCAGGCTCGTTATTAGTCCTTGGCTCTGTTAAGGAGAGAGCATAACGCAATATCCATCCTTGTGGTGTCACGAAGATAAGGCCCATCCCGGCTTTGATTATGGGGGTGTTTTGCTTTCGTTACTTCATGGAAGATATTCTATCGAAGTGGAGTTTCCATTGAGAATCATTTTCTTCTTTCTCTTCTCTGATTGCGTCGAATGCATGTTCGTCTGGCAGTTCGCAATTTAATGGGGAGTCGGCTGGATCGGATGCTCCACAAGAAAGTCAGCTATGGAATGACCTTTTACTGCTTTAAACGGTCGATACGTCACTGAGAACTCCATCAGGAGGAGGTCCCATTTGGCAAGCCTTCCTGCTAGTATGGCCTTTGACATTAAATATTTGAGAGGATCCACCTTCGATATGAGATGGACCTCATATGCCAAGGCGTAATGTTTGAGCTTCATTATTACGAAGATCAGTGCCAGGAAATGCTTTTCGATAGGGGAATAGTTGTTTTCTGCCCCAAGGAGAACTCAACTTAAATAGTATAGAGCTCTCTCCTTTTCCTAATCGTTCTCTTGTGCCCATAGCGTACCAAAAGAACCCTCAAGTGCTGTTGTATATAGGATAAGGGGTTTTCCCTTAATCGGAGCGGTCAATTCTGGCGGATTTTGTAGGTATTGCTTGATTTCGTCCAGTGCATTTTGGCACTTTTTATCCCAAACAAACGGGGTCCCCTTTTTCATCAGATAACTGTAGGGACGTCATTTTCCGGAAAGGTTGGCTATGAACCGCCGGATATACGCGAGTTTTCCTTGGAGAGACCGCAGTTGTTTGAGGGTTCTTGGTGTGAGCATTTCTATAATCTCCTTGATCTTTGAAGGGTCGATTTCGATACCTTGGTGACGTATGATGAATCCTAGAAATTTTCCTGAGGAAACTCTAAACGCGCATTTTAGAGGGCTCATCTTCAAATTATACTTCCGAAGACATTGGAACACTATTTTTAGATGTTCCCAATGTTTCACGTGAGATTTGCTCTTTACCAAAAGATCGTCAATGTAACATTCGACGAGCTCGTGTATGAGGTCATCAAAGATCTTTGTCATGGCCTTCTGGTAGGTAGCGCCAGCATTCTTCAAACTGAAGGGTATCTCCTTATAACAGAATATGCCCAGTGGGGTCTGGAAGGTGGTATGCTTTTGGTCTTCTGGATGCATTCTTATTTGGTTGTCTCCTGAAGATCCATCCATGAAGGAGAAGACTTCATGGGTAGACGTGTTATCGATCATCAGCTCGGTAACAGGTATTGGGAAGTCATCCTTCGGGCAAGTTTTGTTGAGGCCCCGAAATTCCACGCAGATGCGGACTGTCCCATTTTTCGTCATCACCGGAATGATGTTAGCGATCCAGTCGGGATATTGAACTTCTTGGATGAAGCCGAACTCGATTAGTTTCTTAACATCAGTGACGATACTCATCTCAAGTTTGAGTTGCATCTTTCTTGGCGCCTGTTTGACTGGCTTTATGTCAGGCGATATGGCCAGTTTATGTACCGCTATTTTTGGATCTTGGCCCGGCATCTCAGAGTAGTTCCAGGCGAAGTAATCTTTATACTGCATGAGCATGTATTTTAACGTGGCCACCTGTTTTTTAGATAGCAGTTCACCGACGAACGTTGGTCTCGGATCATTTTCCGTCCCTAAGTCAATTTTTCTTAGGTTTTCCGCCGTGGTATGTATCCCATATTCTAGATCTTTTGGTGCTGGTGGAAACTCTAAGATCACCTCTTCCTCATCTTCATTTGCGAAGCACATGTGGAGGTCATCCATAGTCTCATGCCCTTCCTCTTTTGAGAGTGTTATCATATGGCAGGTACGAGTTTGCTTTCATTCTTGATGTTGAGCTGGTCCTATCCTCACAGTATAGGTCATCTTTGGCTCATGTTTTTGCGGCGGGGTTATCCTCCAGCTGTCGGATAAAGCGAACCTGCCTTATTGATACTGGTCTTCTACCCAGTCTTTGAAGGTGAAGCAGTCTTCAAGGGGATAACCTATTACTCGGTGATAGGAGCAATAATCTGGATGATGGACCTCATTTATTTGTTCGGGGAGCCGAGACTCCGAAAGTATCATCATTTGGTGCTTCATGACAAGGTTGAATATTTTCATTGTCTTGTCTTGAGGAAAAGAGTATTCCCGACCCATTTTCTTTATAAAGGACGGGCTCCACTTGAGCTTTTCTCGATCGAATGGCGTATTGAATCTGCTTCGTTGTTTTCGAACGTTGCTTGCGTTCTTTGCCCTGTTTTGCTTCTATTTCAGGATTTTCCCTTTTCACGAGAACATACAGTGGGCCGAGGATGAAGAGCATTATAGTCTACCTTCTCCACAGATTGTTGGCTGAGACGCTGCGTCCTGGCCTTTCCATAAATGGCCATTTCGCAGCTGTGATTGTCCCGGCTTGTTTAACAAGTTTCTTTTATTAACATGTCAATTTGTTCTTCCAGCGACGGACTCAACGTTTTTAGAACAGGATCTCACTCTGGTTTGATGTCACGGCTGTTTGGAAGAGCGTCTTCTACTTCACTGGAGCTTTTTACGACACGGCAACTGTGAATCTACTCCCGTTTCTTAGACCGAACGTATCCGAACCTGGTTGTCTCCATCTTCCCATTACTTGGTTTATAGTATTGATTGTTTAGTAAAAAAAATCTCCCGAGGAGTAGCGGATACTTACAGTAGGATCGGGATCCAAATATCATTGTGTGATAATTTTGAAAGAATCCTACCAAAATCATTACTCCAAATGGTATGCAACACTAGCAAGTTTCAGTTTCCTTAGAAACTCTCGATGTGGATTTTTGCCCCAAGCTCTTATGACCTTGACAAAGGCCAACATATCATAAGTCGCAAGTCAAATTCTACCCTTCATTGTCCAGGTTAATTTGAACCTACCCATACATACCATTGACAAAGGCCAAAATAGTAGTACGAATGTACCAAACCAACGCATCTATCTATGCTACAGATGAATATTCAACGGCTACCAATCACTATGCCTTGGCGAAGGTCAAAATACATAACTTGAATACTACTGAATATCCAACTGAAATGACGGAGGGCTATGGCTGGTTTTGGCGAAACCGTGAACGTAATGAACTTGATTTAATCGAAGGAACCATGATAGCTTTTACAGAAGTGATTTAAGCTCCGCATTTAAAAGTTTGCTTTCTGGAAAAAAACGAGTGGTTTTTGAAATTGTTCCAACGATTCAGCTTTGGTTTGTTTGCTTTGCATTAATCATATAATGCAGTCTCATCATTTACACCTACCATTGCAGAAAGAAACGAAAATACAACATACGGTTATGCCATCCGCATTCGCCACTGGTCCCCGTCTAACACCGTTAGGTTACTTAACTAACGCTAAAGCGGGGCTGGACTAGCGCGGGTACAAAATATAAGCAACGTCTATTATATAACATATATAATATATCCATTCGTCTCATGCAATATTAGGCATTCCAGATCACAGATGAACATATTGGATATATTAGGAATTCCGCGTTTCGTTTAAGCATGTAACGAAAGACGGATTCCACGATCGTGATGAATAGCCAAACCCCACCCTATACCCCTACAGGTGCGGCAAACTACCCGCCAAATTCCCGAAGTGAAGCAGCCTCCCTCAGTAAAATGAGTAGGCTACTCGGCACTTCAAGAACCCGGTAGTTTGTGCACCCCACCTTGGGTCTATCCTAGGAGCAAAAAATAGTAAAAGAAATAATACAACGGTGGCTACAACCTCAACCCGGATGTGCCCCGCAAAATAATATTACATCACTTTACAATTTTACATCGAATGAAAGAAATAAAACCCTCTTCTCACATCCTCTGGCTATTCATCCACGACGATCCAATATTCCATATCCACAAACCAACATCACAGATATGTGCAACCCCCAACTAGCCGACATATAACAATTAGCGGAAGTTTACGAACACATATAACAACTGAAACATGTCAAATGATGTTAAAACTGCGACTTCAAAATACTCCGCATTACCACAACAGAGAATTAACAGTATATTCAATTTTGGAAAAATCAAACACCACCTGAAAGCCTAAATCCAAGTGACAAGAACAAATAACAAAATTCAACCCAATTCCACACAACAAACCGGTGAGGCCGGTCATTTTGGATGTTTGGCCGGCCAAGGTGAGGTGGAATTGACTCGTTTTTGTTCTGTGTTCTTCTCATAAGAAAAAGAGCACTCTGCAATTGTTTTAAAAAAATTTAGAGCCTCTGAAAAATTCGACAGAAACTTGGATCTATGTTTTAATGTTTCGGAGTTATTTTGGTTTCGTAGTTTTACACGTTATCTAAATGTTAGTTAAGGTATAGTAGGCTCTGATACTACTGTAAGTCGATGTCGCGCACCCTGCGGTTCGCGGGGAGGCGGAATATACAAAAAATGATTTTTACGGGCTTCGCAACACCGACTTGAACTCCATGATCGATACTAAACCCTAACTAGCTAAACTGTATGAGATTAACTACTCGGAAAGAATGTTATACCTCACAGTATCATGTCCTTCGGGTCTTCCTGTTGTCCTCCTCCTCGTCATAAGCTCCTTGGATCGTATACGGATCGGGCCTCCTCGTCGGTCTCCTCAAGTCAAAGACGATCCACCCGAGAGTCTATAGTCCGAGCTCCAACCTCAAATCCGAGGTAACTATGGCACCTAGTTCGCTAAACTAGATGTCCTAAATGATGTAGAGAGTGTAGATGGATTACTTTGTCTCTAAATACCCTAGGTTTCTCAACACATGAGACATGAAGAGTATGAGGAAAAAGAAGGAGAGCTTGAGGAAAAGAGAGTGAAGCAAGAACAATAGAATGAGATGGCTCTCATTTATGAATAGGGCATACCAATAATGCAACCACAAAATATCTAGCATGCTTCAAAATATCACATAGTGAGTCACCCTCATGAGTCACCCCATGAGTCACCCAAGAGCCATGCTTCATTTAATGAAATCCTCTACCTCATTTCCTCCACCTCATTTATCTTTTTAATCAAAAGATTATATACAAAATGAGGTGTCTTCTTGTAGAAGCAATCTTGAGTAAATTACAAGAATGCCCCTCATATGTATATACATACCCATATCCGTATTCCGTAAAATATGAATACAAAGAGACGAAAATAATCCATCAATATAATACTAGGATCCGGCTTAAACCAAAACCTACTAGTATTATCCGCCCGAACATCATACGTGCACAAGTACACATATGTGATCGAAGCCCTGCCGTAAAACCATATGGCCTCTACATCTTTTGCCCGATGCAGGGAAACCCTCTGTGTGGGACTCTAAAGACTCGACACTACGTCGACAGTGGGTTTAACCATAAGCCGTCAGCGGTACTAGCTGCACGTAACAGCTACCCAGGTATCTGTCGATAAGAAGGCCGATAAGCAAACTCATCTGAACTTCTACTGAGCTTATCTGTGACAATCTCCGTACGGTCCGGTTTGTTCGTCTAAGAGTATCATATATCGGGCCTAGGGGCAGTAACCGTCAGACCCCTAATAGCGCAATAAGTCATTTCGGAGTGTAGCCCAAAACACCCTGAGAAACTACTGGAGTACCTACCGGTAAATCTCGCTTGTCTTGGCCAGGGGCTTTGTGTAATAGCTTTCCGAACACAGCGTGTTGGCTATAGCGCCCTAAAGTCAATTATTAAATCACAGGCACGTGATTGCAATGATTGAGGGAGGACCTATACCGGTAGAACAGTCTTACTCGAGATGATAGTATGCTATCTGGTTTGTCTTTATCATCGTGTACATGCTTCAGGTGACATTAAAGATCAATATTACACATTGATAGAGCCCATAGGATTCTTGCTTGACTACCAGCAGTATGATGGAGATCATATACGTGAGAGTTGGGTAGTCTATGAGCACATCCTTAAAGTGTCCCTAGTCGTGGGAGTTTCGAGACTGGGCATCGATACTCCGATAGTAGACTAGTGTATACGGATCGAGACCCCGACGAGGGGCGATGGCCGGTCTCACAAGCCATTGGTGTCAGTTGGTTCACCTAAGATAGTATACAGGTGCTCATTGGGTTATGAGTACACCGGACGGACTCGCAGGGGCACTGCTGATTGGTACTATACCTATCGTCAGGAGCAGTTCTTAGGTGATATGAGTACAGCTTAGTCCGTTGACTTGACACTGCTATATTGCCTCAAGTGTGTTCCCACTGTTCTTTGATTGCTACCCTACCACAGCTCAAAGGATTCGTGCAAACAGGTAGTAGTTGGGTGCAGTCCCGAAGCAGTTGGAGGCAGTGGCGGTTAGACAAGATTCGTCTTTATTGCAATGATTGAGGGAGGACCTATACCGGTAGAACAGTCTTACTCGAGATGATAGTATGCTATCTGGTTTGTCTTTATCATCGTGTACATGCTTCAGGTGACATTAAAGATCACTATTACACATTGATAGAGCCCATAGGATTCTTGCTTGACTACCAGCAGTATGATGGAGATCATATACGTGAGAGTTGGGTAGTCTATGAGCACATCCTTAAAGTGTCCCTAGTCGTGGGAGTTTCGAGACTGGGCATCGATACTCCGATAGTAGACTAGTGTATACGGATCGAGACCCCGACGAGGGGCGATGGCCGGTCTCACAAGCCATTGGTGTCAGTTGGTTCACCAAAGATAGTATACAGGTGCTCATTGGGTTATGAGTACACCGGACGGACTCGCAAGGGCACTGCTGATTGGTACTATACCTATCGTCAGGAGCAGTTCCTAGGTGATATGAGTACAGCTTAGTCTGTTGACTTGACACTGCTATATTGCCTCAAGTGTGTTCCCACTGTTCTTTGATTGCTACCCTACCACGGCTCAAAGGAGTCGTGCAAACAGGTAATAGTTGGGTGCAGTCCCGAAGCAGTTGGGGGCAGTGGCGGTTAGACAAGATTCGTCTTTATTGCAATGATTGAGGGAGGACCTATACCGGTAGAACAGTCTTACTCGAGATGATAGTATGCTATCTGGTTTGTCTTTATCATCGTGTACATGCTTCAGGTGACATTAAAGATCACTATTACACATTGATAGAGCCCATAGGATTCTTGCTTGACTACCAGCAGTATGATGGAGATCATATACGTGAGAGTTGGGTAGTCTATGAGCACATCCTTAAAGTGTCCCTAGTCGTGGGAGTTTCGAGACTGGGCATCGATACTCCGATAGTAGACTAGTGTATACGGATCGAGACCCTGACGAGGGGCGATGGCCGGTCTCACAAGCCATTGGTGTCAGTTGGTTCACCTAAGATAGTATACAGGTGCTCATTAGGTTATGAGTACACCGGACGGACTCGCAGGGGCACTGCTGATTGGTACTATACCTATCGTCAGGAGCAGTTCCTAGGTGATATGAGTACAGCTTAGTCCGTTGACTTGACACTGCTATATTGCCTCAAGTGTGTTCCCACTGTTCTTTGATTGCTACCCTACCACGGCTCAAAGGAGTCGTGCAAACAGGTAGTAGTTAGGTGCAGTCCCGAAGCAGTTGGAGGCAGTGGCGGTTAGACAAGATTCGTCTTTATTGCAATGATTGAGGGAGGACCTATACCGGTAGAACAGTCTTACTCGAGATGATAGTATGCTATCTGGTTTGTCTTTATCATCGTGTACATGCTTCAGGTGACATTAAAGATCACTATTACACATTGATAGAGCCCATAGGATTCTTGCTTGACTACCAGCAGTATGATGGAGATCATATACGTGAGAGTTGGGTAGTCTATGAGCACATCCTTAAAGTGTCCCTAGTCGTGGGAGTTTCGAGACTGGGCATCGATACTCCGATAGTAGACTAGTGTATACGGATCGAGACCCCGTCGAGGGGCGATGGCCGGTCTCACAAGCCATTGGTGTCAGTTGGTTCACCTAAGATAGTATACAGGTGCTCATTGGGTTATGAGTACACCGGACGGACTCGCAGAGGCACTGCTGATTGGTACTATACCTATCGTCAGGAGCAGTTCCTAGGTGATATGAGTACAGCTTAGTCTGTTGACTTGACACTGCTATATTGCCTCAAGTGTGTTCCCACTGTTCTTTGATTGCTACCCTACCACGGCTCAAAGGAGTCGTGCAAACAGGTAGTAGTTGGGTGCAGTCCCGAAGCACTTGGAGGCAGTGGCGGTTAGACAAGATTTGTCTCTCCCGGTATTAGGGGTTGATATCGCGCTGTGTCTGGAGAGCCATTACACAAAGTCCTTGTCCAAGGCAAGTGAGATTTACTGGTAGGTATTCCAGTAGTTTCTCAAGGCGTTCTGGGCTACACTCCGACACGACTTATACCGCTATTGGGGATCTGACGTTTACCATCCCCCTAGGCCCGATATGCGATACTTATAGACGAACAGACCGGACTGCACGGAGATTGTCACAGATAGGCTCGGTAGGGTTTCAGGATGAGTTCGCTCGTCAGCTTCCCTTTCGCTCAATACATGGGCAGCCGTTACGTACAGCTAGTGCCACTGACGTGCTTGTGGTTAAACCCACTGCCAGCGTATTGACGAGCCTTTAGAGTCCCCCACAGAAAGTTTCCCAAGTTCGGGAAAAACGTTGTGGAGGATGTATGGTTTTATGGTAGGGTTTGATCATATATGTGCACTCATGCACGGATCATGATAGGACGGATCATACTAGTGGTCTTTGGTTTAAGCCGGATCCTAGTATTAGATTGTTGGATTACTTTCGTCTCGTAGTGTTCGTATTCAGTCAGAATACGGATGTGGTTATGTATATACATATGAGAGGTATTCTTGTAATCCGTTACGTGTTTACTTTAGGGTTGCCATTTCATTTGGATTAAAACATTTAGTTTTAAATGTTTTATTAAGTGAGGAAATTGTGACTCGTTTCTTTTTTTTTTGGAATGGTGCATTGATGAGGCATGGGCACACTTGGTGACTCATGGTTTTGGAATTAGCATTGGTTTTGTTTAGTGCTAGATATTTTGTGTATGTGGTGTAAGATTTTTAGTGGCGCTGCTGGAAATTTCCAGTGAGAAAATTTCGAAGGTGAGCTCACACAAAAGATCACAACACTCACACAAATTTCCTCACTAGCTCAATTCTTTTCTTGTGCTCCCAATTTCTTCACTTCATGGCAACTCTTTAGCCTCCACTCTAACTCTCTCATGTGCTGAGAATCCAAGAGTGTATTGAGACAAAGTTATCACACACTATCTCTACTTCACCTTGGACATGTCGGCTAGCAAACTTCATGTCCGAGTTGCTTCAGTTTGAAGCGGGAGTCCGTATAAAGATTTCTCGATGTGGTGCCACTTCGACAAGTGAGACCGGAGAGCGAAATTCGTCGGGGCAGCCGCGACAAGCATGGGACGGAGATTGAAGACCGAAGGATACGGATCGATCGGTATAATCTCTAAAACCCTTTTCAGTTTGCTAGTTAACGGTAAATGGCACGATCCGGGTATTTGGTTGTGGTAGCGCCAAGTTTGAAAAGTTTTTGTTCCGCATTTGGCCTCGGATTGACGGCCGGAGCGCTGTCGTAGCCCAACATGGTATCAAGGCCAACCCATTAACCCTTAGCTAGATTTTTTAAACAATGTTACACTATCGAAATCGAAACAAACCCGATACACTGCACTGCTGATTTCAGTTTCTGTTGATTTCAAAAGTATCTTCAAAAATTATTTAAACAACTGCAGAAGACTACTGACATGACCTCTTAGACTACACCCCAAAAACGAGACACTTCCATCAAAATTTGGCCGAGCACATTGTGCTAAAAACCGAGGAGGCCGGCCTGATGAAGTTTCATTTTTTGGGTCTGGTCTGGTCTCTGGAATCTTGGTTCAGTGGTATTGTTTGTTTAGCCCAGTTTGGATGTGGTTTTATCTAGTTGTTGGGGGCTATTTGGGGGTTATTTCAAAGTCGATATTTTCTAACATTGTTTAAAGTTTACAGTACTTACATTACTATCTGCGACCATGAATGTCATTCGAGCGGTAAATCTTGTCTAATTGCTATAGTCCTTTTAGACAGGTTTGCGAACGTGACATTCACATTGATGTTCTGTGTTGTGCTGTGATGTTGCGGTTTTGTCGTGGTGGATAGCTTGGGTGCAATGATAGTGCAGTTTGGATTTATTTATACATTTGATATCGCGGGGCGAGCGTCCGACATGTGGACTGTTGTCACTGCATGTTTGTATATTATTCTTTTGGGGCACGACCGGGATGAGGTCGATGTACCCGTTGTACATATTTTCTTTTCTGTACTAGGATTACCCCACGATGGAGTGCACGGATAGCCGGGTTCTGGAGGGCAACGGGTCCACATCTCATGACTTTGAGAAAGAGGGGGCCCCACTCTAGGATTGGCGGGCTATTTGCCACACTCGTAGGGGGTATAGGTTGACCCAAGAAGGGGTGCTTAAGTTACCGGATTCCGTGAAGTGCTGGGTGGTCCATTCACTTTGCTGAAGGGGGCTGCCTCGCTTCAGGTTTCGGCGAGTAACTTGCCGCACTCGTAAGGGTCTAGGTTTTCATTGCATAAGCTATCCACACGACCGGGGGGAACGTCGGGTTTCAGTTGTGGCTCAAAGGAAACCCGGGGCTCCCAGTTAATCTGTATTGTTCTGTGATGCTTATTACTTTTCTGTGATGTTGCATTTATCACGCCTGGAGCGATTATTGTATATTTATATATATATACTAGTAGATGTTGTATATGTTTTACACCCGCGCTAGTCCAGTCCCCGCTCTGTCGTTAATTAAGTAACCTAACGGGTGATGATGGGACCCAATGGAGAATGCGGATGGCATATACGTACATTATATTTTCGTTCTTTTATGGTGTGATTAATTGATAGGATTGCGTTGATTTAGATCAATGCAAGGAAAACAGATCTATTCGATGTTGTTGGAACAATTTTAAAAATTTGTTATTACTAGAGCATTTTCTTTTATTTTGCATAGCGGTATTCGGTTATGAATATCCAGCACCTCATTCTATGAGGCAAGGGCCGAGATCCATTCATCGGGAATGACCCCTTGGGCAGAAGTTTGCGTCAGGGTAATAACTTCACTATAGTCGATTACTTTTTGCTCTGCATCGCGGTATTCGGTTGGAATATCCTGCACCTCATTCTACGGGGAAAAAGCCGAGATCCCTTCATCGGGAGTGACTTCTTTAGCAAAGGTTTTGGCCACTGTATATTTATAAAAAGATATGCGGTTCCTTCAACGATATCAAGTTCGTTACGTTAAAGGTTTTTCGCCAAAAACCAGTCGTAGCCCTCCATCATTTCTTACAGGTATTACTTAGTATTCATGCAGTGTATGTTGACCTCTGTCAAGGCACAGTGCTTGGCAGCTGGGTAATGCTTGTTTGTTGCATAGATATGCGATTATTTAGGACAGTCACACGGTCATTTTGAACTCTGTCAAGGGCACGTGCGGGTGGGTCTAATTTAATCAAGGACAATGATAGGTTGAACTTAACTTACAACTTATGATATGCTGACCTCTATCAAGGTCATAAACCGCTTGGGGTAAAAATCATATCGGGAGTTTCTAAAGAAACTGAAACTTGCCAGACATGCGCATACCTTCTGGAGTATGATAACGTGAGTGGATTCCATCACGTTATCATGCAATGATAGTTGGATCCTGATTCCCGCTGATGAGTTGGTTTACTCCTCGGGTGATCCCGACTAATTCTTCTTTCAGGTTTGGAGGAGAATTTGAGGATACAGTGGGAGACATCCTGATTAGATAAAGTGATTAACCATTTTGACCTATGTTAGAGTGCACGCAGAGTGTTTCTTTTCTCTCTCTCTTTGACAGTGACCATGGCTCGACCCTGGACTATAACTCAGTAACCAATTTAACCTAACTTTCTTTAAACACTGGCTTTTGGATTGTCTGAGTTGCATACCTCATTCCACTCCTTCTTTTACCCTTTGCTTTTCTCCGGAACATTCTGTATCACTATGTAGATCCACTTCCATTGGATAAATCCATCGTATGGTTATATATGAACTCGAAGGAACTTATTCCAGATTCAAGGATGGATTCTGGTTCAGGAGAAAATGAATAAGACTATTCAGTTGTCTTTTCCTTTTACCTTCTCTCAGGTTGTGAGGGCTCCTAGGATTAGGAGAGGGTACACCTATTACGCTTATCGGATAGTCTTCTTTCAAACCATAGGCAAGTGCCGAAAGGTAGGGAAAGGAGAAAACCAATTAGCTTAAGTTGGGTGTACAGAAAGTAATAAGTAAAGACGAAATAAAGGGATTAGAAAGAGGGAAAAGTAAATTGCGGCTGCTATCATTCACAAACAAACCGCGTATTTCATCGCCACTCCTACTTCATCTTTGCTTTTCTTTGGTTCAGGAAAAATAGAATAAGGTTTATTCAGTTGTCTTTTATCATCACCTTCTCTCAGGTTTAGAGTGCTCCTAGAATTAGGAGAGTATACCTATTATGCTTATTGGATAGTCTTCTTCCAAACCATAGGCTGGTGTTGAACGGTAAGGAAGGAAGAAAACCATTTAGCTTAATGATGGTGTACAGAAGGTAATGAATAAAGACAAATAAAGGGATTTGGAGAGATGGTAAGGAAATATACGGTTACGGTTATAAATCTGGATAGCGGAAGAGGCATTACTAGGAATACCTAGATACCCCTTCGAAACATCTTCATGTTTCAGTTTCACTGTGCATTGTTAATAGAAAACTGATTTCCCAATTAGGTCCTTACTCCAAGGTATGTATTTACCAGGTTTAATTCCCAATTATCGTCAGGAGTAGTTCCCAGGTGACATGAGTACAGCTTATCCATTGACTTGACACTGCTACATTGCCTCAAGTGTGTTCCCACTGTTCTTTAATTGCTACCCTACCACGGATTAAAGGACTCGTGCAAACAGGTAATAGTTGGATGCAGTCCCGAAGCACTTGGAAGCAGTGGCGGTTAGACAGGATTCGTCATTCCCGGTATTGGGGGTTGATATCGCGCTGTGTTTGGAGAGCCATTACACAAAGTCCTTGTCCAAAGCAAGTGAGATTTACTGGTAAGTATTCCAGTAGTTTCTCAAGGTGTTCTGGGCTACACTCCGAAACGATTTATACCGCTATTGGGGGTCTGACGTTTACCATCCCCTAGGCCCGATATGCGATACTCATAGACGAACAGACCGGACCGTACGGAGATTGTCACAGATAGGCTCGGTAGGGTTTCAGGATGAGTTCGCTCATCAGCTTCCCTTTTGCTCAATACATGGGCAGCCGTTACGTACAGCTAGTGCCACTGACATGCTTGTGGTTAAACCCACTGCCGGCATATTGACGATCCTTTAGAGTTCCCCACAGAAAGTTTCCCAAGTTTGGGCGAAACGTTGTAGAGGATGTATGGTTTTATGGCAGGGTTCGATCATATACATGCACTCGTGCACAGATCATGATCGGACGGATCATACTAGTAGGGTTTGGTTTAAGCCGGATCCTAGTATTAGATTGTTGGATTACTTTCATCTCGTAGTGTTCGTATTCAGTCGGAATACGGATGCGGGTATGTATATACAGATGAGAGGTATTCTTGTAATCCGTTACGGGTTTACTTTAGGGTTGCCATTTCATTTGGATTAAAACATTTAGTTTTAAATGTTTTATTAAGTGAGGAATTGTGACTCATTTCTTTTTTTGGAATGGTGCATTGATGAGGCATGGGCATACTTGGTGACTCATGGTTTTGGAACTAGCATTGGTTTTGTTTAGTGCTAAATATTTTGTGTGTGTGGTGTGAGATTTTTAGTGGGGCTACTGGGAATTTCTAGTGAGAAAATTTCAAAGGTGAGCACACACAAAAGATCAACACACTCACACAAATTTCCTCACTAGCTCAATTCTTTTCCTCTACTCCCAATTTCTTCACTTCATGGAAAATCTTTAGCCTCCACTCTAACCCTCTCATGTGTTGAGAATCCTAGAGTGTATTGAGAAAAAGTTATCACACACTATCTCTACTTCACCTTAGACATGTTGGCTAGCAAACTTTATGTCCGAATTGCTTCAGTTTGAAGCGGGAGCCCATATAAAGATTCCTCGATATGATGCCACTTCGACAAGCGAGACCGGAGAGCGAACTTCATCGGGGCAGCCGCGACAAGCATGGGACGGAGATTGAAGACCGAAGGACACGGATCCATCGGTATAATCTCTAAAACCCCTTTTCAGTTTGCTAGTTAACGGTAAATGGCACGATCCGGGTTTTTGGTTGTGGTAGCGCCAAGTTTGAAAAGTTTTTGTTCCGCATTTGGCCTCGGATTGACAGTCGGGGCGCTGCCGTAGCCCAACACAGCACGATATCAACCCCCAATACCAGGAGAGACGAATCCTATCTAACCACCACTTCCTCCAAGTGCTTCGGGACTGTACCCAACTACTACCTGTTTGCACGACTCCTTTGAGCCATAGTAGGGTAGTAATCTAAAAACAGTAGGAACACACTCGAGACGAAGTAGCAGTGTCAAGTCGACGGACTAAGCTGTACTCATATCACCTGGGAACTGCTACCCGACGATAAATATAATACCCACCAGCAGCTCCCTACGAGTCATGTCCAATGTACTCATAACCTAATGAGCACCTGCATACTATCTCCATTACGGCGTACTAATGGCTGTGGGACAGACCATCTCCCCTACTGGGATGAGATGCATATACACTAGTCTATTTTGGAGTATCGATGCCCCGTCTCGATAATCCTATGACTAGGGACCTATATAAGGATGTGCTTATAGACTACCCAGCTCTCACTAGTATGACTGCCATCACAACGCTGGTAATCAAGCAAAGATCCTAAGGGCTCTACTAATATGTATAAGCGATATGTTAAAAGAAACACATGCACATATTGAGGTAGAAACAAACCATGTAGCATACTACAATTTTAAGCAAGACTGTTACTATATCCGTGTATATCCGAAGCTTCCAATATGTAATATACAAACTAGTATGATACAATAATGGCCTCTAGAGCATATATCACTAACATGTGTCTGATAGGAATCGAACACACAGGCTACGTCACAACAGTGCAAAGGCTTTACTAGTGAGTTACAAATTGTTTCTTGTTTTTATTTAATAGAAATAACTTTTAACTCTTACACAGACTGTAATACTTTTTTCTGTATATTAACAGAAAAATTTCTATACAAAGATTTCAAAGTCGTTACATTCTACCCTCCTTATAAAAATTTTGTTCTCGAAATTTACAATTACATAGAGACTAATTTTCAAAGAGGTAAGGGTATCATGCACGCATATCTTCTTCTTGTTCCCATGTTGATCTCCTGGCAAATCCTTTCTCCACATCACTCGGATCAAGTTTGCTTCCTTGTTCCGCAATGTCTTTATCTTTCGGTCCAGAATCTCAACTGGTTGTTGCTCGCAGGTTAAGTCAGTTTGTACTGTGAGCTATGAGTGATCAAGTATGTGGCTGAGGTCGCTCACATATCGTCATAGCTGGAATATGTGGAACATATTGTGCACTCCTTCCAATTAGGATGGTAGTGCTAAACGGTATGCCACTTCTCCAACTCATTTGAGTATGTCGAATGGTCCTATGTATCTTGGACTTAGTTTACCCCTCTTGCCAAAACGTATCATTCCTCTGTTTGGAGAGATCTTCAGGAATACATGATTTCCAGGTTGGAACTCCAGATGTTGACGCTTTGCATCTGCCCAATGTTTCTGTCGGTATTGGGCTATGTGCATCCTTTCCCTGATCGTGCAAACTACATCCACGGCTGCCACGATCATCTCTGGTCCAAGGATTTCACGATCTCCGACATCATCCCAACTTAGCGGTGAACGACACTTCCGTCCGTAGAGTACTGCGAATGGTGCCATTCCAATGCTTGCATGATAGCTGTTGTTGTATGAAAACTCCACAAGGTGTAGGTGATCTTCCCACGAACCTCCGAAGTCTAACATACAAGCTCTTAGCATCACTTCTAGAATCTGAATTATTCGCTCGGACTGTCCGTCCATTTGTGGATGATACGTCATGCTGAAATTCAGACTCGTTCCCAGGCTAGCTTGCAGACTCTGCGAAAATTGTGATCAGAATCTTGTATCACGGTCGGAAACGATGCAAATAGGTACTCCATGTAATCTCACGATCTCCTGCATAAGTTCATGGGTATGAAATATGGTACATCTTGACGGTTTAAATCTTACTTTAGATTTATGCTTACCTCCATGTACTTCTTTGCTAATGTCTCGATTGACTGGCCAACTCGAAATGGAATAAAGTGAGCCCAATTGGTGAGTCGATCTACAATAACCCATATTGCGTCGTTACCCTTCGTGCTGCGAGGAAGGGCAGTCACGAAGTCCATGGTAATTTGATGCCATTTCCATTCTGGGATTGATAACGGCTGAAGTAAACCAGCAGTCCTGTGATGTTCAGCCTTCACTTGCTGACACACCAAACACTTAGCTATGCTCCTTGCTACTTCGCGCTTCATTCTATACCACCACTAGTGTTGTCGCAGATCCTTGTACACTTTCGTACCACCGGGATGTACAGAATAAGGAGAGTTTTGGGCTTCTTTCATCAACTCTTCTCGAACTAGGCCGATTGGCACATATAATCAACTTCCATATCACAAGGATCCATCTTTATGGATGATGAAGTCGATTTGAAGTCCACTTTCTACTTGTTCTCGGATCTTTTGTAGCATGGCATCATTTACTTGAGCTTCGAGTGGATTGGACTTATAAGTTCATCAAATATGATGCGTTACCTGGCATAACTACTTCGATCTCCAATCCGTGCAATTCTTGTTGTAGCTTCCACTGAGCTGTGAGGTTCATTGCTAATGGCTGCCGACTAAGTGGATCAGGAACTACATTCACCTTCCTAAGATGATACTATAGGTTGATGTCGAATTCCACCATGAGTTCTAGCCATCTTTTCTGCCGTATGTTTAGTTCCTTCTGAGTAAATACATACTTCAGACTCCTGTGGTCAGTGTATATATCTACTCGTTCTCCCAAGAGATAGTGGCGTCAAATCTTGAGTGCGAAGATGACGGCTGCCAACTCCAGATCATGTGTTGGATAGTTGCGCTCATGAACCTTTAGTTTTCTTGATGCAAAAGCCACAATTTTTCTATGCTGGCGTAGAACACATCCTAATCCTTTACTGGACGCATCACAATGCACAACGAATCCTCCAGATTGATCTGGTATTACGAGGATAGGAGCAGAGGTTAATCTTGACTTGAGTTCTACAAAATCTTTTTCACATGCTTCTGACCACACAAATGCTTCATCTTTACGTGTGAGCTTGGTCAGGGATGCTGCAATCTTTGAAAATCCTTCAATGAATCCTCGGTAGTATCCTGCTAAGCCTAAGAAACTTCGTATATCTTTCACTGTCTTTGGTGTCATCCACTCGCTGACAGCTAACACCTTAGATGAATCTAATGAAATTCCTTCTCCTGAAACAATATGTCCGAGAAATTCGACTTGATCTAGACAAAATTCACACTTGCTGTACTTGGCGTAGAGCTGATGTTGTCGCAATGTCTCCAGGACAATCCGTAAGTGATCGACGTATTCTTTCCGAATCTTTGAATAAACCAGAATGTCGTCGATGAAGATGACAACAAACCTATCTAAGTACTCTCGGAAAACTTGGTTCATCAGGTTCATAAAGTTGGCAGGTGCATTGGTCACTCCAAATGGCATTACAAGATATTCATAATGACCATAGCGAGTCCTAAACGCCGTCTTCGGAATATCGGACTCTTTCACCTTTACCTGATGATAACCCGAACGAAAATCTAGCTTTGAAAATACACAAGACTCACTTAACTAATCGAAAAGGTCATCGATGTGCGGTAGTGGATACTTGTTCTTAATCGTCACTTCGTTCAGAGCTCGATAATCCACACACATCCTGTAAGAACCTTCTTTCTTCTTCACGAGTAATACCGGAGATCCCCAACTTGAAGTACTGGGTCGGATCCAACCTTTCTTCAGCAGTTCGTCCAACTGAATACAGATCTCCTTCAATCCTTCTGGACTTAACCGGTACGGAGCTTTGATTACAGGTTGCACACCAGGTTGTAAATCAATACTAAACTCAAAAGCTCGATCGGGAGGCAAACCTGATATATCTTCAGAGAACACATCCTCGAACTCTCGAACTTCTTCGGGCTTTTCTTCTTCTGCCGGTAGAGAGAACATTTCTGCATCCTTCGGTTTAGCACGGTAGCTTCCTGACTCGAAAGTTCTATCTCCACTTTTGAAATAGAAGACTGGGTGATCTGGTATCTCAAATACTACCTTTCTTTGACGGCAGTCAATAGTAGCATAGAATACTCTCAGCCAATCCATCCCCAACACAACGTCGAAATTTAGGATGTCTAGTACTTTGAAATTTGCATAGAATTCTCGACCGAAAACTACAACTGGACACTGATCAAACCCTATAGTTGCTTTCAAGACTCTATTCCCGGAACTGACATTCCAGCTTGAAATGAGTAGCTTCAAGAGAATCACATGCGTTCTCATGAATCGTTGGGACATGAAGCAGTGTGAAGCTCCAGTGTCGAAGAGTGGGAGTGCAGGAAGGGTGGCTACTAGTATAGTACCTAAGTTGTGTGAGATTGGGTTTAGATATAGAAAAAGTATAGTGATACACAAGGATTGAAAGGTTGAAAGGATGGGGGAATTACCAGTGATGACTTTCCTGTGGCTTCGGACTCCTCGACCGTCATGGTAAAAGCCATACGTCTCGGTACATTCCTCCTTGTCGGAGGCACATTCCTCTATCCTTGGGTCATGTTTCAATGCCCTTGAGGCACGTTTCTCTATGCCTGATGGAATTGATATTGAGGCTGTGCAGGTGGTCCATGTGGAGCTGGTGCAGGAAGAGCTAGGTGGGGTGTAGGAGCCTGAATAGCTGGCCTCTGTGGGGCTGTGATTGTAGGTCTGGGTGCTGGTGCTGTGTTAGGACAATATGGGCATGCTCTTATAGCGTGACTAGATGCGCCACAAATCAAACACAGGCCATTTGCACGTCTGCAGTCCTTCGCTAGGTGTCCAGTCCTCTTGCAGTGAAAATAGAAATATGGACTAGACCGGTTAAACGATCCTCCTGGCCTCCTGGGTACAAAAGTAGGCCTAGAAGAGGCTCCTCCTGTCATCTGTACGGCAGGGCATTTGATTCTAGCTGTTTGGGGCTTACCCTTCTTCTTTACCACAGCTTCGTAACGACGTGCTGCCTTCAGGGAAAGTTCATGAGTCAGGTAGTCGCCTGTGGCTAATGCCACCTGAATCTCCGAGTCTAAGCCCTGTTGGAATAGTCTAGCCCGAATCTCAAATATGGATGTTAGGATAGAGATGTGTTTTAACGGAACAGAACTTGATACGAATTCTTTACCTGCTAAGCATAATGAATTCGGCATCATATTCATCCACCGATTTTACACACATGGAACCTTATTGCAGGTGGATGAACTATTGTTCCATCTCGAAACGGGCAGTCTCGGGGAAGAACTTCGCATCGAACAGATAGCGGAACGTCTTCCACTTTATGGGTTGGGTGAGACGGCTTTCCTCGGCCTTCCACCAGACACTTGCATTGTCGGTCAGTTGCAACTTAGCAACTCTCACCCAAGAAATATCTGGCACTTGAGCTGCTGTCAGGTCATCTTCGATCGATTGTGCCCATTCTTCTGCCTAAAGTGGGCTCTCTTTTCTCGAGAAGTGTTTTGGGTGCAGTGCTCGAAATTGCTTGACTCCGGGTGCCTCTGCTTCTGGGCGGTGCATGAGGATTGCAGTCTGCTACTGCTGACCCTCCAATAGGCTCTTAATAGCCTTTAACAGTACCGTTTGCTCATTGATAGGAGCTGCAACGGTAGATGGTGGTGGTAGAGTAGGCGGTGGGGTATTGCCGTTGACGTTCGTGCTGGTGTTGTTGGGAGAATCCATTACCTTGATAGAAAAGGAATGGTTAGGATAGATTCAAAATTTTGAATTGTAAGGAATGTATAGTTGTTGATTCTTATAATTCATGTGATATATTGCTTAAGACTTCATGCAGAACTGACCTGCATGGGCCGCCAACAAAACATGTCACGCCCCGTTCCCAATAGACGGAAATGGTGACGTAGTAAGCCCGCAACATATTTACTATGAAATAAATACGTTAAGCATAATTAAGCAATATATAAATGAATAAGAATGACAAAAGTAATAAAATGAACATCAACTTTATTAACATTCAACTTTACATACAACTGTTTATAATAAAAAGATACAATGATATAAAGCAAATGCCTAAACAATGGCTGATTGATTCGAAAAAGTGTTTTTGTAAAGTAACAGCAATCAATAACGGTGTCGCGTGTAGCTAGCTGAGATGAGTACGGATCGTCCGCAGGGATGCGTGGAACTTTTAATCTTGCTTTAGACGAGTTGATTAGAAATAGGGGAGAGTGATTCTAGATCTACGATATACGGATGTAGAATCTATAAAGAAGAGACTTGTAGGATTCATAGAATTTAGTAGTAATGGATGATTAAATAAAGATGAATTCTTTTATCTTTTAATAGATTTAAAACTAGATCGATAGTGATGAATAAAGATTAGGGTTTTTGGAGGGAATAGGGTTCCCACTTTTAACCCTTATCATTTCATTGACCTCTATTCATGTCTAGCCTCTGCCAATACAATTGTTAACTTGATCTCAAATCGTGGTCGAGTCTATCAATAAATTGGTAGCGCGCCCGATTAGGATGTTAACGATTCTTTTGACAAAGTTTATAAACTTTATAAAATGTAAAAGAAGTTAAGCGGTTTTATCATCCATTGATCTACCATAATTCTACGAACCCGATCAAGCGGAGAATTACTTACACGTGTTTGGAGAAGAAGAAGAAGGGATAGAGAAGGAAATTATAATGCAGAAATTTAAATGCGGAAAGTAAATGCGATATAATTAAACAAATGATCTACCTTTATTAATCAACTTTACAAGTACAAATCCTTCGAATTTATATTACAAGAGCAAGAAGTTGCTCTTGATCTCTACCACGTAGGAAGTAGATATTCCTTCGATATTCACGTCGCTCTATCACGTTGAATCGCGGACCTGTCGTGCATCTGTTGTTCTTTGACGGTGATTTTCTTCGTGTTAAAGGTGATAGATTTCTATGTTTAGCCCTCGGTCTTTTATATAGCCCTCAAATTAGAAACCCTAAATCACATAGGTTAAGATATACAATCACGATCACCCACCAAAAATCTCAGATCCAACGACCACAAAGGGGACGCGGATCCGCCGCATTTAGGGCACTTTGGCTACGGAAGCGCCGCGCTTTGGTGGACTTTAGGTTTGGGTTTTCTTTTGTGGCCTCATGTTGACATGTGGAGATATTCTGGATATCTGGATTTTGAAAATATTTCCTGAGTCTCTGCCAGTATTGATTCTACGATTTTATTGGCAGATTTTTTATCCTGGCATCTTGAAAATCTCGATTTCCCGACCTGAGCTAAATCTGCACAATATCTCCATGAATAATATTAGTAATATTTGTTATATTAGAGATATAATCTTAATCATTTTATATGGTAATAAATCTTTAAGAAATTTGATTAAGATTATTTGATATGATATGCATATTTAAATTATCAAAATATCTTATAAATATAATATGCATATATTTTCCTTTATAATGTTAATTATAATATATAAACATATGGTAAATAGTAAATTTACAGATAAACCCGCATATGTTCTATATTTATAATAAACACCTTTAAATATTTAAGAAAGGTAAGAAAAATGTTATATCAAATGTGCAATATTTTCAACTGAACAAATACCCCCAAACTTAAGTTTGATCGTACCGAGCAAACTATTTATTCAAGAGAGGGAGAAAAAAAGGGAAAAGAAAAACCTAAGTAGCACATTTTCGTAGGCAATCACGATTGCACTGAACACGTGCAACAAGCCTTTAAACCTTTAGATGTCCCTAGTAGGAGGAGTGTTGTCTCCTGAGAGTTTTCAACGGATTACACCCACAAAATCCCATAATAAAAAAAAAATGAAAGTTACGTACAAAGATAAGAAATATAAAAAAAAGAAAGAACTTGAAAATAAGAGTTTCCAACTACACAAGCTTTTCAGTTGCCATGAGTCCTATCTTAATGGTCGAGAAAAGATGTTAGAAATCACATCATCGCTCAATAAAACATCGCCTTTAGTCTTCCTCCCTACTTTTCTTTCAAATATCGATCATATACCCCTACGTGTATGTAAAAGACATCCTTGCACTTAGAGAATTCAATTCAAGCTATCATACTCTTGTCCATCTTCCTTAGTACTTTTTAGTCGGTGAATATTTTCAGATAGAATTGCTCACACATCCTTCATGCGACCGTTAATACTTCTTGAGGTACTAATCAACCGATTCGCAAATATTCTCACTCATTTTAGGCGTATTTATCATCGTCTTGCAATACATAAGTCTTAGCAGTGGCTCCCAAACCAGTTGGTCTAAGGCACTAGGTGATAAAGCACCCTCGCTATATTTTTTTTATGCTGCCTTAAGCAATTACAAAACCAATGTTCATTTTTCTTCACCATTTTTTTATTTATATTTTTATTTTTTCTTCATACCAAGGCTTTTAGACAAGAGCATTTCAAGGTATCCTCCACTATCCCAAGTTTCAAGATGTGTGCAAGTACGTATAGTAAGGTATCAACGTTCAAATGTATGGTCTCAAGAATAGGGACTATTTTTCAGACTTATTTTTATCCTCAGATTAGTAATTTCCTTCATCTTGCTAACCCTTGGGACAACAGCTCATAACTACTTATTATTAGCTCCGTTTAAGAAAACATCTAACTTTCTTGCTTTTCTCAAACTATTCTTATCTTTCATATGTAATTTTTCACTTTCAAACTTTTACTATCAATAAAAAAATTTGTACTTCTATTTATGATAATGCAAAATAATGCGTGAATAAGCACAAACCTCCCCCAAACCAGTTTGCAGCAGTGTCCTCACTGATATCATCTGTTAAGCTTAAAAATACATGTAGACTTGGGAGGAAAAGTGAGTAACGTGGGCATGAATTAATGACATTGAAAACCTCCCCCAAACTTATTTTTAGCTCACAATTTTGTAAAAATTTATTTTCTTTCAAGAGCCAAAATATTTTCTCCCCCCCCCCAAACTTGAGTGAAACCGTATTAAGCATTTAAAATTATAAAGATGGGGTAAAGTTACTGGTCAATATAAAATTTTACAAAGACCAAAAGTCAACACCAACCATTCGAAAATTTTATCAATGTAGCACTAAGGTTGGTAGAAGAACATGTCACCTATAGACTTGAAGAAGTAGGGAGGAGATAAGAGGTGGAATAGAACGGGTTTACGTCTCGATTTGTAGAGAAGAAACAATGATGATGGATTACTCGCATTCTCATTCTTGATAAGAAGAAGAGGTGGCGGTTCAACTTCTTTGGGTTGGGGTTGATTCATCACAACGCCCATGTCTTCTAAGAATGAGAGTTCTTCAGCGAAGATTTCTTCAAAGTTTTCATCGATATCCCGAATAATAATCTCATCGGAAAGAGCGGGATGATACTCGGACTCCATAAAAGGTTCATATTTAGCGTTAGATATTGACCCGGACATCTCGATAAAAGGGTCCGTATGTGTATAATAAATAGCAGGATCAAACAACAACGCAATAGTGGAGTTGAGATAAGTATCGTGAAGCTTTTCAAGTTCGTTGTTGTCAGAATCTATTGTTTCGATAGAACATACTTGAGCACAGGGTTCGGAGGGTTCTCTTCCCAACTTGTAAATGTTAAGCTCAATTGACATCTTCTCGAATGATAGGATCATAGAACTGTTACGACAATTGATTACAGCGTTGGAAGTCACTAGAAAAGGTCGACCAAAAATCACCGGAATTTGGTTTTGTGGGTTCGCCACAGGCTATGTATCTATAACGATAAAGTCCATAAGGAATATAAATTCCCCGACTTTGATTAACACATCCTCTAGCTCACCCCTAGGTTGGTTAATAGATCGATCGGCCATCCGAAGAGTGCAGTGCGACGGTTTTAACTCTCCGATCCCTAATTGCTCATAAACAGAATACGGAAGCAATTTAACACTAGCACCTAAATCGAGTAGAGCACGATTGATATTTTTACCCCCAATAGAAATAGATATAGTAGGACTCTCGAGCTCCTTGTTAGAGATAGTGCCCTCAAAGTCAATTATTGGATCGCAGGTACGTGATTGCAATGATCGAGGTAGGACCTATACCGATATGACAGTCTTTCTCGAGATGATAGTATGCTATCTGGTTTGTCTTTATCATCGTATACATGCTTCAGTTCACTATTGCATGATGATAGAGCCCATAGGATTCTTGCTTGACTACCAGCAATGTGATGGCGATTATATACGTGGGAGCTGGGGTCTGTAAGCACATCCTTAAAGTGTCCCTAGTCGTGGGAGTTTCGAGACAGGGCATCGATACTCCAGAGTAGACTAGTGTATACAGTCGAGACCCCGACGAGGGGCGGTGGCCGGTCTCACAAGCCACTGGTGTCAGTTGGATCGCCTAAGATGTATACAGGTGCTCATTAGGTTATGAGTACACCGGACAGGACTCGCCGGGAACATGCTAGTTGGTATTATACATATCGTCAGATAGAAGTTCCCTGGTGACATGTGTACAGGTTAGTTCATCGACCTGAGATCGTCATTTGTCTCATGTGAGTTCCCACTGTGCTTAGATTACTACCCTACCACGCTCAAAGGAGTTGTGCAAACAGGTTTTAGTTGGGTACAGTCCTGAGCCACATTGGAGGAAAGTGAGCGGATCGTCAGGGGATTCGTCTCTCCCGGTATTGGGGGTGAGATCGCGCTGTGTCTAGGAGAGCCATTACACAAAGCCCTCGGCCGAGGCAGGAGATTTACTGGTAGGTACTCCAGTAGTATCTCAGGGTGTTTTGGGCTACTCTCTGACACGACTTATACCGCTATTGGGGGTCTGACGTTACTAGCCCCCTAGGCCAGATATGCGATACTCATAGACGAACGGACCGGACTGTATGTATATTGTCACTGTTAGGCTCAGTAGGGTTTATGGATGAGTTCGCTCGTCAGCTTCCCTTCCAATCAATACATAGGCAAACCGTTACATACAGCTTGTACCTCTGACGTGCTAGGGGTTATACCCAGTGCCAGTGTGTTGATGAGTCATTAGAGTCCCCCACAGACACTTTCCCAAGTTCGGGCGAAACGTTGTAGAGGCCGTATGAGTTTATGGCTAGGTTCGGAAAAAGCACGTGCGTTTTCGCACGTGTCGTTTTTCGGGCAGATAATACTGGTAGGCTTTGGTTTAAGCCGGAACCCAGTATTATACTATGTAGATATAATATCATTGTCTCAGTTGCATTTGTATTCGGTCGTAATACAAATGCAGGTATGTTTATACTGATACGGGGTTATCCTGAAATTCGTTTCAGGATCACTTTTGGAAGTTGCCAGTTTCCAGTTTTCTATCAGCCGTATTTTGACATTCGGTTAAATGCGGATTTATCTTTTCTTGATGAGGGTGAGCCATGGTTCTAGAAGGTTCTAGATATGGTGACATGGCTTGGTGACTCATTGTTAGCATTAATTGTTCAATTAATGCTTGATGACTAGGTTTTGGTGATTCATAGTTTGCATTAATGTTTAAGTGAGGTGTATTATTGACTCATGCTTTTCTTTGTGTGCTTATGGTCACCCTCTCCCTTCCTACACTCACCCCCCCACCTTATAAGGCCGGCCACCTCTCTTGGAGAGAAAAGAATGGTTGCTAGAAAAAGATTGATATTGTTTTGGACTCATGGAAATTAGATAAGCCTCATTTATCATTTCACCCGATTCCAAAAGGCAACTTCATTAACCGTCCGTCCATTGTCTTGGACGTAACGAGACAAAGTATTCTACTCATTCTCTACTTCATCTTGGTCGTCTCTTTTGGCAAACTTGACGATCGAGTTGCCTTGGTTCAGAGGCGGGAGCCCGTTTAATGATCCGTCGACGTGGTGCCACCTGGACGACGAGACCGGAGATTCAGGAGATCAGAGCAGCCGCAACAAGCGTGGTATGATGGTTGAAGACCGAAGGACTCGGATCGTTCGGTATAACTCTTCTACCCACTTTGTAGTTTGTTAGTTTAGCTTTAATGGCAGATCCGGGTTATAGTACGCGATAGCGCCAGTTGTAAAAGTTTTTGTTCCGCATTTGGCGTCTGTTAGACGGCCGGGACGCTACCGTGGACTTACAGTGGTATCAGAGCCTCACCATTAAGCTATACTAACTTGCGCTAACACGTTTAAAATATCGATCGAACGGATTTTCGAAAACCGCAAATTCCAAATTCAAAGTTTCTATTAATTTTAAATAGTGTCTAAAAATTATTTTGATCATGTCAGAAAATTAGGCAGGGTTTTTGAAGCCTACGTCAGAAAAATGGGCACGTGATCCTACAGTAACGCCGCGGAACCGCGGCCGTTATGTGGGAACAGTGATCCATTTTTTTGTAGTGAGCTTGTTTTGGGAATTTGTGGGTTTTGGAATATTTCTTTTGAGCCCAGATTTTGTTACTGTACTGCAGATGTACGTGGGGCCTACTTCAGGAAATTTAGTCGATCGAAATTTTAAACTTGTTAGTATGCAGTATTTACATTATATCTCCGACCGGGAATGTCATTTGATCGGTAAACCGCGTGTGATTTCTATAGTTCTTTTAGACGGGTTTGCGAATGTAACATTCGCATTGATGTTCTGTGTTGTGCTGTATTGTTGCGGATATGTCGTGGTGGATAGCAGGGTGCAATGATAGTGCAGTTTGGATTTATTTGTACATTTGATATTGCGGGGCGAGCGTCCAACATGTGGACTGCCGTCACTGCCTGTTGTATAATATTCTTTTGGGACACGACCAGGTTGAGGTCGATGTACCCGTTGTACAAATTTTTATTTCTGTACTAGGTTTATCCTGCGAAGGAGTGCACAGATAGCCGAGTTCTGGAGGGCAACCGGTCCGTATCTCATTGCTTTGAGAGGCAAAGGAACTTCACTCTAGAATTGGCAGACTATTCGTCGCACTCGTAGGGGGTACAGGTTGACCCAAGGAAGGGTGCTCAATTTACCGGATTCCGTGAAGTGCCGGGTGTTTCATTCACTATGTTGTGGGGACTACCTCGCTTCAGGTTTTGGCGGGTAACTTGCCGCACCCGTAGGGGTCTAGGTTTCATTGCACAGGCTATCCACACGACCAGGGGAACGTCGGGTTTCAGCAGCGGCTCTGTGAAACTCGGGGATCCCAGATTATCTGTATTGTTCTGTGATGCTTATTACTTTTCTGTAATGTTGCATACTATTACGCCTAGAGCGATTATTGTATATTGGTATATATACTATTAGATGTTGTATATGTTTTACACCCGCGCTAGTCCAGCCCCCGCTCTGTCGTTAGTTAAGTAACCTAACGGGTGATGACGGGACCCAGTGGAGAATGCGGATGGCATATACGTACATTATATTTTCGTTCTTTTCTGGTGTGATTGATTGATGGGACTGCATTGATTCTTATCAATGCAAGGATAAAACAAACCTATATTTGATGTTGTTGGAACAAATTTTAAAAGGTGTTTTTACAAAGATGTTTCCTTTTGTTTTGCATAGTGATATTCAGTTTAGAATATCCCGCACCTCATTCGACGAGGTAAGGGCCGAGATCCCTTCACCGGGAGTGACCCCTTGGGCAGAAGTTTACTTCAGGGTAATAACTTCACTATAGTTGATTACAAGTTGCTTTGCATCATGGTGTTCAGTTGGAATATCCTGCACCTTATTCTACGAGGAAAGAGCCGAGATCCCTTCACCGGGAGTGACCTCTTTAGCAAAAGGTTTTTCGTCACTATATTTTTTATAAAAAGCTATCTGTTTCCTTCAACGAGATCAAGTTCATTACGTTAAAGGTTTTTCGCCAAAAACCAGCCGTAGCCCTCCGTCATTTCTTATGGGTAGTCAGTAGTATTCAAGCTATGTTTGTTGGCCCTTAGTCAAGGCATAGTGTTTGGTAGCTGCTGGGTATTCATTTGTTGCATAGATAGATGCGTTGGTTGTAAGTCCATGCTATCCTTCCCCGGTACTTACGGGGTTGCGGAATGGGTGAAAAACGATTTTTTCTAGGGTGGTAACATGGACTACAAATACGGATCTTTGTTAAACAACTAGCTAACATCCTAACTAGGAGTTGTTTAACTACTCGATTAGGGGTTTATACCTTTCTCGAACTCCTTCGTCTTCAACTCTTGTGGTGTACGGACCGGCCTCCCCTCGTCGTCTTCTCACGCCGAAGATGGATCCACCCGAAAGCTTCTACCTTTGGCTTCTTCTTCGAACTTTGAAGAAACTAGAACACTTGGCTTGCTAGGCCTTATGAACTAGGATGAGTAGAGGATTGTTTTGGTGTTTTTATCTCTAAGACAATGAATCTCAACACATGAGAATGGTTTGCCTTGAGCTAGAGAGAGAGCAAGAGGAAGAAGGAGAGAGCTTGAGAATGAGAGAGCTCAAGAGAGAGAAAACAATTGAAAGAATGAGCCACTCTTTTCTCATCCAACCTCTCATAATTCAAAAGCCTCATGAGCCATAATGATAATCAAGTATTATGTGATGGTTATCATATCACAAAAGGCAATATCATTTTATGCATTAAATGCAATGTGTGAACAAATAAGCAAGCCAAAAGTCTTTGCATGAAATGATAGCCATAGTAATGATGGTGGTCAACAAGTCCAACCTAGTCAACCGGTCAACAAAGTCAACAAGGTCAACCTTTCAACCCAACCATGGCACAATAATACTTAATTATCATTAACCATATTTCTAATTCTCGTTAGGGTTAAGCAAAGGTCAACAGTCAATAACCCTAATGAGAATCTTCTGCCTCTGTCTCTGTCAACTGTGCATACACACCCGCATCCGCGTTCCGAGGAACACGAATGCAAACGAGATGAAATCAATCACAAAACGTATACTAGTTATAACTGTCCGGTCACTAAACGTGCACAAGTGCGCGGATGTGACGGAACCCTGTCGCAAAACCATCCGACCTGTCGCAAAACCATGTGATCTCTACTCTTTTGCCTAAAGGCGAATAGCTTTCTGTGTGGGACTCTAAAGACTTGACACTACGCTGGCAGTGGGTTTAACCACAGACCGCAAGCGGCACTAGCTGTGCGTAACGGCCCCCAGGTAGATGCCGATAAGAAGACGGACGAGGTGAAACCCATCTGAACTCCTACTGAGCCTGAATGTGACAGTCTCCGTACAGTCCGGTCTGTTCGTCTGATACATCGCATGGCGGGCCTAGGGGGCGGTAAACGTCAGTCCCCTAATAGTGGTACAAGTCGTGTCGGAGTGTAGCCCAGAACACCCTGAGATAACACTGGAAACCTACCAGTATATCTCGCTTGCCCTGGCCAGGGACTACTTGTGTAATGGCTCTCCTAGACACAGCGCGATGTCAACCCCCAATACCGGGAGAGACGAATCATGTCTAACCGTCACTGCCTCCAAGTGCTTCGGGACTACACCCAACTACTACCTGTTTGCAAGACTCCTTTGAGCCGTGGTAGGGTAGTAATCAAAGTACAGTGGGAACACACTCGAGGCGAAGTGACAGTGTCAAGTCAGCGGACTAAGCTGTACTCATGTCACCTGGGAACTGATAACTGACGATAGGTATAGTACCAACCAATCAATTCCCGACGAGTCCTGTCCAGTGTACTCGTAACCTAATGAGCACCCGCATACTATCTCAAGTACGACGTACTGACGGCTGTGGGACAGACCGTCTCCCCTGCTGGGATGAGAAGCGCATACGCTAGTCTACTCCGGAGTATCGATGCCCTGTCTCGATAGTCCTACGACTAGGGACCTGTATAAGGATGTGCTTGTGGATTACCCAGCCCCCATGAGTGTGACTGCCATCACAACGCTGGTAATCAAGCAAAGATCCTAAGGGCTCTACTAATATGTATAAGCAATATGCTAAAAAAACACATGCACATATTAAAGTAGAAACAAACCAAGTAGCATACTACCATTTTGAGCAAGATTGTCAATACAAGGTGAATATTTCAAGCTTCCATTAAGTAATATACAAACTAGTATGATACAGTAATGGCCCCTAGGGCATATACACTAACAATCTCCCACTTGCACTAAGGCCATGTACTGGCGTATCGAAGACCTATCATCTCGATCAGCCGCTCGAACTGAGTCTGGGGCAAGGCCTTGGTGAATGGATCTGCAGTGTTATCTTCTGAAGCAACCCTCCGAACCTCGATCTCCTGGCGATCCACGATCTCCCTGATCAGGTGATACCACCTCAAGATGTGTCTGGATTTCTGATGGGACCTGGGTTCCTTCGCTAAAGCTATAGCCCCGTTGTTGTCGCAATACAGAGGTATTGGATCAACAATGGATGGAACCACCTGAAGTTCTTTCAAGAACTTCCTCATCCAGACGGCTTCTTTTGCGGTATCTGCAGCAGCGATGTATTCCGCTTCCATCGTCGAGTCAGCAACGGTTTCCTGTTTGGAACTCTTCCAACACACCGCCCCTCCATTGAGGGTAAAGACAAAACCCGACATGGACTTGGAATCATCCTTGTCACTCTGGAAGTTGGAGTCGGAAAAGGCCTCGATCTGGAGGTCCTTTCCGCCATACACCAAGAACATCTCCTTAGTCCTTCTCAGGTACTTTAGAATGTTCTTTACCGCTATCCAGTGCTTCTCCCCTGGGTCCGACTGATACCGGCTTACAATACTTAATGCGTATGCTACATCTGGTCTGGTACACAATATCGCATACATAATAGAGCGTACCGCAGATGCGTAGGGTATTGATGACATGCGAGCCCTTTCCAAATCAGTCTTGGGAGACATCTCTTTGGAGAGGGTGATTCCGTGACAAGCCGGCAGATTACCGCGCTTGGAATCTTCCATATTGAATCGTTTCAGTATGGTGTCGGTGTACCTTGACTGTGAAAGTCCCAACATCCTTTTAGATCTATCACGATAGATCTGGATCCCCAGAATGTAGTTGGCATCGCCCAGGTCCTTCATGGAGAACCTGTGTGACAAGAACCCTTTGACAGATTATAGCATAGGAATGTCATTTCCTATCAAGATAATGTCATCCACGTATAAAACGAGGAATACGACAGTTCTTGCTACAAATCTGCTATAGATGCATGGTTCATCTGGATTTTTGATAAAGCTAAATTCTTTGACTGTCTCATCAAAGCAGATGTTCCAACTCCGCGATGCCTGCTTCAGTCCATAGATGGACTTAAGCAACTTGCATACCTTTCCGCTGCTCCCACTCTGAATGAAACCCTCTGGCTGGTCCATATAGACACACTCCTCTAAATTTCCATTTAGAAAAGCGGTCTCTACGTCCATCTGCCAAATCTCATAATCGTGGAAGGCAGCAATGGCAAGAAGGATCCGAATGGATTTCAGTATAGCCACTGGAGAAAAGGTCTCGTCATATTCCAAACCAGGTCTTTGACGAAAACCCTTTGCAACAAGTCTAGCCTTATAGGTCTCAACCTGTCCATCTACACCAATCTTCCTTTTGAAGATCCACTTGCATCCTACGGGTTTTACCCCATCTGGAGCAATGTCCAACGTCCATACTTTGTTGGTGTACATGGACTACATTTCGGTCTGTATTGCATCCAGCCATTTTACCGAGTCAACGCTCTGAACGGCCTGCTGGAAGCTAGTAGGCTCATCATAATCAATGATGCAATCCTCTCTATCCCCGTCTATGAGAAAACCGTAGTATCTCTCGGGCGGATGAGACTGCCTACTACTCCTGCGGAGCGGCGTAGGAATGTCCTGTTCTTTTGAACCCTCTGGTTCTACTAAGCTCTCAGTAATAGCTCGTGGTTCTGGAATTTCTTCCAGTTCTACTGCGCTCCCACTTATCTGGTTTTCCAAAAACTCAGTTTCCAAGAAGCAGGCATGACGAGAAACAAAAACCTTTTGTTCCTCTTCGCAATAGAAGAAATATCCCTTAGAGTTCTTTGGATATCCCACGAACTTGCACTGTACTGAGCGTGCCTCAAGTTTGTCTGCATGCTACTTTTTGACAAAAGCCGGACATCCTCATGTCTTAATGTGCTTAAGATAGGGTTTCTTCCCACACCATATCTGATATGGTGTGGTAGGCACAGTCTTAGTTGGAACTCGGTTCAAAAGATATGCAGCTGATTCTAGCGCATATCCCCAGAATGATCACGGTAACTCAGCATTACTCATCATGGAACGTACCATATCCAATAGGGTCCCGTTCCGTCTCTCCGATACACCGTTATGTTACGGAGTGTATGGAGGAGTAAGCTGAGAGAGAATGCCATTCTCTTTTAGGTAATCCAGGAACTCGGCACTCAAGTATTCACCACCTTGATCAGATCTCAGTGTCTTGATACTTTTGCCGGTTTGTTTTTCTACTTCATTCTTATATTCCTGGAATTTTCCAAAGGCTTCGGATTTATGTTTCATTAAGAAGACATGTCCGAACCTTGAAAAATCATCCGTAAAAGTAATGAAGTAAGAATAATCGCTTCGTGCATGTGTAGACATTGGACCGCACACGTCGCTGTGTACGATTCCCAAGAGCTCGCTCGCTCTTACTCCGTGTCCAGTGAACGGAGTCTTTGTCATCTTTCCTTTGAGACAGGATTGACAAGTTGCATATGATTGATATTGGAATGGATCCAAATATCCTTCTGTATGTAACTTAGTCAATCTTCTCTCATTGATGTGACCCGGTCTACAATGCCATAAGAAAGCCTGATTTATTTCCGGAGACTTTCTTTTGTGTGTATTCCGGACATTGAAAATCTGTGGTTGGTTTAATACGTATATACCATTGCTTAATGTACCTGACCCAATCAGAACTTGATTAAGGTGAATGTTCACAACATTACTTACAAATGCAAATTTATAACCTTCTTTAGATAATAAAGATACAGAAATGATATTACAAGTTGCATTGGGTACAAAATAGCAATTACGCAAAACCAAAACGTGTCCATCTGACAAGCCCAGGTGATAGTCCCCCACGGACTCAGCATCCATGCCAGCTCCGTTTGCAACTCTGAGAGTCATATCGCCTGCCTTCAAAACCCTACGCTTTCTCAGTGCCTGCAAAGAATTACAGATATGAGATCCTGATCCGGTATCCAATACCCAGGAAGTAGAGTTTATTGAAAGACGGTTTTCAATAACATACACACCTGAAGCTGAAGCCGCAACTTGCTTCAGATCCTGTGTTCTGACCTTCCAAGCCCTGCAATCTTTCTTCCAGTGTCCCTTCTTATGACAATGGAAGCATTCTTCCTTACCCACCAGCTGCCCCGCTACCTTTGTTGCCTTTGCTTTTCCCTTCGTATCCACTTTACTAACACCGCCCCTTGGTTTGGCGGGGGCTTTCTTCTTCTTTCCCTTGGCTTTCGCCTTGGACTTAGAAGAGGAAGATCCTCCTACAAACAAAGTGGATGTTTCCCTACCTTTCTGTAGGGTGCCCTCTGCACTCCTCAGCACGTTGAGGAGCTCCGGAAGTTCAACTTCTTTTCCTTGTAAGTTGAAGTTCAGGATAAACTGGGCGTAAGTGGAAGGAAGGGACTGGAGAATCAAGTCCGTGTAGAGCTCGTTCTCTAACGTGATCCCAAGGCCGCAAGCTCCTTAATGAAGTCAATCATCTTAAGCACGTGTTCCGCTACCGATGATCCGATGGCCAACCTTGCCGAAAATAGCTTCTTCGACACTTCGTATCTTGTGATACGAGATTGCTCTCCATACAGTTCTTTTGTATGGAGAAATATGGATTCGAGGTCCATATTCCCGTGCCTCCTCTGATGTTCATTGTCCATAGAGGCAAGCACGAGGCACTTGGCCTTCGCGCAATCGATCTCCCAAGTCTTACGGATTTTCCTATCCGCGACGCTGGAGGTGGGACCTGGGACAGGGGGAGCTTTGGTGGTAAGAAGATACTCCAGCTTGTCGTAAGTGATTGCCATTTTAACATTCCTGAGCCAATCTTTGTAGTTTGGCCCTGTCAGTATGTTTTTATCTAGAAGTAACTTAAGTCCAGTCATGTCGATTGGTTGCTGCAATTAGGAGAGAGAGAAGAAACACTCAGCATGATGCTCTTGCAAGTTTAGAGTGGTTTTTAGTTTGTCTAAACAGGATGGCTCCCACTGTTTCTCGAATTCCTCCTCAAACCAAAAAGGAAGAATTAGTCGGAATCAATCTCACCGTACAACACTTGCTTAACCGTTCAGCCAGGCCAGTGCCGGTACTTCGAGGGAGGTTTTCCAACGCTTTCGCGAAGTTCCTTAATTAAATAATCTCTTTTCCCTGGGGGCGTAGCCCGCTAACACCTTTCTAGACACCTACTTGGTTTATAGCATTGATCGTTAAGTGAGAAATTTTCCGAGGAGTAGCATATACTCACAGTAGGATCGGGATCCAAATATCATCGCGTGATGAAACTGAAGGAATCCTACCAGAATCATCACACTCCAAATGGTATGCAACACTAGCAAGTTTCAGTTCTTTTGAAACTCCCGATGTGGATTTTTTGCCCCATGCTCTTATGACATTGACTTTGGCCAACAAATCATAAGTCACATGTCAAGTTATACCCGTCATTCTCCAGGTTAATTTGAACCCACCCGTACCTACCCTTGACTTTGGCCAACAAGGCGGTATGACTGTCCCAAACCAACGCATCTATCTATGCTGCACATGAATACCCAATAGCTACCAATCACTATGCCTTGACTTTGGCCAACAAACATAGCTTGAATACTATTGACTATTCATGTGAAACGACGGAGGGCTATGAATGGTTTTGGCGAAACTATGAACGTAGTGAACTTAATATAATCGATGGAATGAGATAGCTTTTAAAAGGAGTGGCTCAAGCTCCGCATTTAAAAGTTGGTTTTTGAAAAGAACCGAGTGGTTTTGAAAGTGTTCCAACGAATTTTACTTGGTTTATTTTCTTGCATTAGTTCTTTTAATGCATCCCATCATTTAATCCTACCATTGCAGAAAACAACCAAAATATGACGTACGCTTATGCCATTCGCATTCGCCACGGGGCTCCGTCATTACCCGTTAGGTTACTTAACTAACGACAGAGCGGGGGCTGGGCTAGCGCGGCTGAAAAACATAAGCAACGCCTAAATAATATCATATATAGATATATTGCAATGATAGCCATTTCAGATCACAGATGAACACATTGGATATACTAGGAATCCGCAATTCGTACGAGCCTGTAACAAAAAGTGGATTACACGGTCGCGGTGAATAGCCAATACCCCACCCAAGACCCCTACGGGTGCGGCAAACTACCCGCCAAATATCCGAAGCGGAGCAACCTCCCTCAACGATGTGAGTAGGCCACTCGGCACTTCGAGATACCCGGTAGTTTGTGCACCCCACCATGGGTCTATCCTAGGAGCAAAAACAGTAAAAAGAAATTATACAATGACAGCTACAACCCCGACCCGGTTGTGCGGCCATACAAATAATATTACATCAATTTACATATTTTACATGAATTGAAAGAAAAGAAAATTCTCATCTCACAACCCCCGGCTCTTCACCCGCGATAATTCAACGAATTCATATACACATACCATCAACATTACAGATCTCAGATATGTATAACCCCCACTAATCGACGTATAGCGATTAGCAGACGTTCAATACATATATCACATCACAGATATAAACCCGTTAGCTTTAGTCTTTAGAAGTTCGATAAAAATACGGATTTTCAAGCCCCAAAAACTAATTTTTCTTTCTGTAAAATCTGGGCAGAAAAAACATATCCCAAAAATCCCAAAACAGCCCCAGAAACACTCTGCAAGAAACATTTTCCTCGATCGAGTCAACTCGGCCGCGGAACCGCGGCGGGAGCATGCTCCCGCCGCGTTTCCGCGGCGCTTTGATCGATTCGATGGACCAAATTTCTTGGGTGTTTAACAAAAAGCCTGAGCCGATTTTTAAGATAAGATTTATCATTTTTTTGGACAGAAAAAAAATTAGGCAGAAACTTGATTTTCCGGGTTCGTTTCGTGACTTTTTCTTTGATCGAACTTCTAGTTACTTTGCTAACATGTTAGATAGTGTTTAACCTGGCTCTGATACCACTGTAAGTCTATGCTACCCTTCCCCGGTACTTACGGGGTTGCGGAATGGGTGAAAAACGATTTTTTCTAGGATGGTAACATGGACTACAAATATGGATCTTTGTTAAACAACTAGCTAACATCCTAACTAGGAGTTGTTTAACTACTCGGTTAGGGGTTTATACCTTTCTCGAACTCCTTCGTCTTCAACTCTTGTGGTGTACGGACCGGCCTCCCCTCGTCGTCTTCTCACGCCGAAGATGGATCCACCCGAAAGCTTCTACCTTTGGCTTCTTCTTCGAACTTTGAAGAAACTAGAACACTTGGCTTGCTAGGCCTTATGAACTAGGATGAGTAGAGGATTGTTTTGGTGTTTTTATCTCTAAGACAATGAATCTCAACACATGAGAATGGTTTGCCTTGAGCTAGAGAGAGAGCAAGAGGAAGAAGGAGAGAGCTTGAGAATGAGAGAGCTCAAGAGAGAGAAAACAATTGAAAGAATGAGCCACTCTTTTCTCATCCAACCTCTCATAATTCAAAAGCCTCATGAGCCATAATGATAATCAAGTATTATGTGATGGTTATCATATCACAAAAGGCAATATCATTTTATGCATTAAATGCAATGTGTGAACAAATAAGCAAGCCAAAAGTCTTTGCATGAAATGATAGCCATAGTAATGATGGTGGTCAACAAGTCCAACCTAGTCAACCGGTCAACAAAGTCAACAAGGTCAACCTTTCAACCCAACCATGGCACAATAATACTTAATTATCATTAACCATATTTCTAATTCTCATTAGGGTTAAGCAAAGGTCAACAGTCAATAACCCTAATGAGAATCTTCTGCCTCTGTCTCTGTCAACTGTGTATACACACCCGCATCCGCGTTCCGAGGAACACGAATGCAAACGAGATAAAATCAACCCCAAAACGTATACTAGGATCTGGCTTAAACCAAAGCCCACTAGTAATAACTGTCCGGACACTAAACGTGCACAAGTGCGCGGATGTGACGGAACCCTGTCGCAAAACCATGCGACCTGTCGCAAAACCATGCGATCTCTACTCTTTTGCCTAAAGGCGAATAGCTTTCTGTGTGGGACTCTAAAGACTCGACACTACGCTGGCAGTGGGTTTAACCACAGACCGCAAGCGGCACTAGCTGTGCGTAACGGCTCCCAGGTAGATGCCGATAAGAAGACGGACGAGGTGAAACCCATCTGAACTCCTACTGAGCCTGGATGTGACAGTCTCCGTACAGTCCGGTCTGTTCGTCTGATACATCGCATGGCGGGCCTAGGGGGCGGTAAACGTCAGTCCCCTAATAGCGGTACAAGTTGTGTCGGAGTGTAGCCCAGAACACCCTGAGATAACACTGGAAACCTACCAGTATATCTCGCTTGCCCTGGCCAGGGACTACTTGTGTAATGGCTCTCCTAGACACAGCGCGATGTCAACCCCCAATACCGGGAGAGACGAATCATGTCTAACCGTCACTGCCTCCAAGTGCTTCGGGACTGCACCCAACTACTACCTGTTTGCACGACTCCTTTGAGCCGTGGTAGGGTAGTAATCAAAGTACGGTGGAAACACACTCGAGGCGAAGTGACAGTGTCAAGTCAGCGGACTAAGCTCTACTCATGTCACCTGGGAACTGATAACTGACGATAGGTATAGTACCAACCAATCAGTTCCCGACGAGTCCTGTCCAGTGTACTCGTAACCTAACGAGCACCCGCATACTATCTAAAGTACGACGTACTGATGGCTGTGGGACAGACCGTCTCCCCTGCTGGTATGAGAAGCGCATACGCTAGTCTACTCCGGAGTATCGATGCCCTGTCTCGATAGTCCTACGACTAGGGACCTGTATAAGGATGTGCTTGTGGATTACCCAGCCCCCACGAGTGTGAGTGCCATCACAACGCTGGCAATCAAGCAAAGATCCTGAGGGCTCTACTAATATGTATAAGCAATATGCTAAAAGAAACACATGCATATATTAAAGTAGAAACAAACCAAGTAGCATACTACCATTTTGAGCAAGATTGTCAATACAAGGTGAATATCCCAAGCTTCCATTAAGTAATATACAAACTAGTATGATACAGTAATGTCCTCTAGGGCATATACACTAACATTGGTTTGGGACAGTCGTATTACTTTGTTGGCGCTTAGTCAAGAGTATGTACGGGTGGGTTCAAATCAACCTGGACAATGATAGGAAGAACTTGACATGTGACTTATGATTTTTTGGCCCTTAGTCAAGGTCATAAGAGCATGAGGCAAAAATTACATCGCGAGTTTCAAACATAAAGAAACTTGCCAGGCATGCGCAAACCTTCTGGAGTGTGATAACTTGAGTGGCTTCCATCAAGTTATCATACGATGATAGTTGGATCCCGATTCCCACCGATGAGTTGGTATACTCTTCCGGTGATCCCGACTAATTCTTCTTTCAGGTTTGGAGGAGAATTTGAGATTACAGTGGGAGTTTTCCTGATTAGATAAAGTGATAACCATTCTGATCTAGGTTTGAGTGCACGCAGAGTGTTTCTTTTCTCTCTCTCTTTGGCAGCGACCTTTGACCGACCCTAGACTATGACTCAGTGACTAAGTTGACCGAACCTTCTTACAATACTGGCTTTTGGATTGTCCAAGTTGCATAAGTCATTGCCGCTCCTTCTTTTACCCTTTGCATTTCTCAGAACACCCTGTATCACTACGGACATCCACTTCCATTGGATAGATCCATCGTATGGTTATATACGAACTCGAAGGGACTTCTTCAAGGATGGATTCAGGTTCAGGAGAAATAGAATTAGTTTATTCAGTTGTCTTTTATTATCACCTTCTCTCAAGTTGCGAGGGCTCCTTAAGTTTAGGAGAGTACACCTATTACGCTTATTGGATAGTCTTATTCCAAACCATAGGCTGGTGCGGAAAGGTAGGGAATGAAGAAAACCAATTAGCCTAAGTAGGGTGTACAGAAGGTAATATCTAGAGACAAAATAAAGGGATTAGAAAGAGGGCAAAGTAAATTGCGACTGTTATCATTCACGACCAAACCGCGTACTTCATCGCTACTCCTATTTCACCTTTGCTTTTTCCCCAGTTCGGGAGAAATAGAATAAGATTTTATTCAGTAGTCTTTTATCATCACCTTCTCTCAAGTTGCGAGTACTCCTAGGATTAGGAGAGTACACCTATTATGCTTACCGGATAGTCTTCTTCCAAACCATAGGCTGGTGCCAAACGGTAGGGAAGGAAGAAAACCACTTAGCCTAACGATGGTGTACAGAAGGAAATGACTAAAGACAAATAAAGGGATTTAGAGAGATGGCAAAGAAATATACGGTTACAGTCATGAATTGGATTATGGAAGAGGCATTACTAGGAATACCAGGATATCCCTACGAAACATTTTCATGTTTCAGTTTCACTGTGCATTGTTAATTATAAACTGATTTCCCGATTAGATACTTACTCTAGGGTATGAATTTACCAGGTTTCATTCTCATATCTGTATGGTTTTACAGATGATGAGTGGGAGTAAGTTATTGGGAATTGGGTGATCATCCTCATTATATCGGAATTCGTTGTAATTGGTGATATGTGAGGAAATCGCCTGGGTATAGTTTTCAATGTATGATACACAGGTTATGAGTTATTCAAATTCAGGGGACTTATACAGAGTATTTTATGTTGTCCAGTGTTCGTCAGGACAAAGGGGTAGGTCCTCGTACTATGTTCTGTTTACTTATCACTTCTCTAGTTTTTAGACAAGTGTTTCGTAGAAATACAATGTCTAAGTTTTGAGAAGTTGTGGGTATAAGAATAAAGTAGAGAACCAGGTATCGCAAGTATCGGGATTCTTCAAAGAGATCGAAGATATAGATTCTTGTGATTGGTATTCAGTTGATAGTAATGGTTTTGAGAAACTCGTTTCTCTTTCAGGTTACTCATAATTGGATGGATTCCTAAGTTGAGTAATGCTGAGTAGCCACTTTCCATTAAGTTGATATGCACTGGAGACAACTGCATGATTTGAATCTGGTTCCGATTAAATTAGTGCCTCCATTTCTATATTGAATATAGAATGGTTCATATCTTAAACGATGTTAAGATACGGGGAGTTGTCCGGCTTATGCTTAAAACCAGACTCTGGATAACTCAGGGCACGTTTCTATAATGGCAGTTTGTGGGTTGATCTGGGCTTAGACGAGGGTTGACATTTCTACCATATGGAAGATCAATAGTGATATTGTTCTTGACTCGCCACAGTTTTAGTAAAAATGGATTTTTTCAGAAAACAGTAGTGGGAGTATGGTAGAACTGGTAATGATTCCAGAACCGCAAACAATTACGGAAAATTTAATAGGACCTATATATTCAATCAGATTTGACATTCCATTAGCCACTCCGCAGATATGGTGGGTAACCTCAGACACCCGAGAGGTACTCCGGTAGCCTCAAGGACGGTGACAAGGAGGTTTTTGTTTACCCAGACTTGACACTACTGTTGTTCCAGGCTATGAGACCCGGCAGGAGGATAAGTATAGCGTCGTTCTAAACTAGCTTTAGAAGTACACGTATATGTTATTCTGCCAGAGGGTTGTTGTGGTCAGTGGGAGCAGCGGAAGCATAGTGGACAAGTAGCTTATGTCTATTTATAGATTTGAGCAGATATAGCAGAGATAAGATCATCTAATTTTGATGTGACAGTCATAGGTTTGACTTCATCAGAATAGAGGATGGATCTGTTAAAGAAGGTAGTAAGGTGTGATGTCATGGTATTTGGATGACATACACAGAGTAGGAAGTAAAATTCCTATACTACGATCGGTTGTACTGTGGTCGTCACACAGTTGTTTCTTCACAAAGGACATGGATATAATATCAGACATTCTGGTTACTAGATTTATGGTTTTAGATCTAGATTTGGGTAGTTTCCCAATTTGGGTACTTTGACAGTATTCTAATGGTATTTAGAATAAATGACTCCTGGTATGGTAGTGTACCTGCAAGTGATGGAGTCACCCTCTCTAAAGGTGTCTTACAGACTAAAGGAGAGAGGGATATGCATGATTGGCAGATCACTTGCTTAGGCAATTGAGTCAATCATGAGATGTCAAGTACCACACCAGATGTAGTTTTTGCACTTGATGCGATAAGTTTATATTAATCCAATCCTGAAGAAACATAAGGAAGCAGTTTTAAAACATAAGTGCGTGTTCTACGGATTTGATGACGGCAACCTCCTTCGGGAGACGGTTATCATTCCAGACTTCCAAGGTGATCTGGATGACAGAGTGATTGTCAGAGTTATAGTTTTCCCTCTGACGAGGGACAGTATTATGGACAGGTGGTCCAAGAGGATACTGTGGGAGGCATGGTGCTGGATACTGATTAGGTTCAGTGATCGATACAGTCTAAGAAGTTTGGATATGGAGTTCATTTATGAACTAGGTCCCATCAGACATTCAGACATATTCTAAGATAAGTATTACTCGATTCGGGAGATGGATTTCTCCGCGAACTTGAAATTAAGAGAGACATAGAAAGAAACATCAAGGCGGATCCACTCACTGAGGCTATTTCTCGAACACAAGAGTTTTACAAACTAGCTTTGTGAAACAGATTAGTAGAGGAGTTGGATGTTCGGTATCACACGGGCTGTGAGTATGCGACATCGCAATAATTAGCCTTAAGTGCAAGTGGGAGATTGTTGGAGATAGTGCCCTCAAAGTCAATTATTGGATCGCAGGTACGTGATTGCAATGATCGAGGCAGGACCTATACCGATATGACAGTCTTGCTCCAGATGATAGTATGCTATCTGGTTTGTCCTTATCATCGTATACATGCTTCAGTTCACTATTGCATGATGATAGAGCCCATAGGATTCTTGCTTGACTACCAGCAGCATGATGGCGATCATATACGTGGGAGCTGGGGTCTGTAAGCACATCCTTAAAGTGTCCCTAGTCGTGGGAGTTTCGAGACAGGGCATCGATACTCCAGAGTAGACTAGTGTATACAGTCGAGACCCCGACGAGGGGCGGTGGCCGGTCTCACAAGCCACTGGTGTCAGTTGGATCGCCTAAGATGTATACAGGTGCTCATTAGGTTATGAGTACACCGGACAGGACTCGCCGGGAACATGCTAGTTGGTATTATACATATCGTTAGATAGCAGTTCCCTGGTGACATGTGTACAGGTTAGTTCATCGACCTGAGATCTTTATTTGTCTCTGTGAGTTCCTACTGTGCTTAGATTACTATCCTACCATGCTCAAAGGAGTTGTGCAAACAGGTTTTAGTTGGGTACAGTCCCGAGCCACATTGGAGGCAAGTGAGCGGATCGTCAGGGGATTCGTCTCTCCCGGTATTGGGGGTAAGATCGCGCTGTGTCTAGGAGAGCCATTACACAAAGCCCTCGGCCGAGGCAGGAGATTTACTGGTAGGTACTCCAGTAGTATCTCAGGGTGTTCTGGGCTACTCTCTGACACGACTTATACCGCTATTGGGGGTCTGACGTTACTAGCCCCCTAGGCCAGATATGCGATACTCATAGAAGAACGGACCGGACTGTATGTATATTGTCACTGTTAGGCTCAGTAGGGTTTATGGATGAGTTCGCTCGTCAGCTTCCCTTCCAATCAATACATAGGCAAACCGTTACGTACAGCTTGTACCTCTGACGTGCTAGGGGTTATACCCAGTGCCAGTGTGTTGATGAGTCATTAGAGTCCCCCACAGACACTTTCCCAAGTTCGGGCGAAATGTTGTAGAGGCCGTATGGGTTTATGGCTAGGTTCGGAAAAAGCACGTGCGTTTTCGCACGTGTCGTTTTTCGGGCAGATAATACTGGTAGGCTTTGGTTTAAGCCGGAACCCAGTATTATACTATGTAGATATAATATCATTGTCTCAGTTGCATTTGTATTCGGTCGTAATACAAATGCAGGTATGTTTATACTGATACGGGGTTATCCTGAAATTCGTTTCAGGATCACTTTTGGAAGTTGCCAGTTTCCAGTTTTCTATCAGCCGTATTTTGACATTCGGTTAAATGCGGATTTATCTTTTCTTGATGAGGGTGAGCCATGGTTCTAGAAGGTTCTAGATATGGTGACATGGCTTGGTGACTCATTGTTAGCATTAATTGTTCAATTAATGCTTGATGACTAGGTTTTGGTGATTCATAGTTTGCATTAATGTTTAAGTGAGGTGTATTATTGACTCATGCTTTTCTTTGTATGCTTATGGCCACCCTCTCCCTTCCTACACTCACCCCCCGCCTTATAAGGCTGGCCACCTCTCTTGGAGAGAAAAGAATGGTTGGTAGAAAAAGATTGATATTGTTTTGGACTCATGGAAATTAGATAAGCCTCATTTCTCATTTCACCCGATTCCAAAAGGCAACTTCATTAACCGTTCGTCCATAGCCTTGGACGTAACGAGACAAAGTGTTCTACTCATTCTCTACTTCATCTTGGTCGTCTCTTTTGGCAAACTTGACGATCGAGTTGCCTCGGTTCAGAGGCGGGAGCCCGTTTAATGATCTGTCGACGTGGTGCCACCTGGACGACGGGACCGGAGATTCAGGAGATCAGAGCAGCCGCAACAAGCGTGGGATGATGGTTGAAGACCGAAGGACTCAGATCGTTCGGTATAACTCTTCTACCCACTTTGTAGTTTGTTAGTTTAGCTTTAATGGCAGATCCGGGTTATAGTACGCGATAGCGCCAGTTGTAAAAGTTTTTATTCCGCATTTGGCGTCTGTTAGACGGCCGGGGCGCTACCGTGGACTTACACTCCTTTCGTTTCTTAGGTAATTGTTGGGTAAAAGCAGTGCTCACATTACTCGTTAGGAAAACTTTTTTAGGTATTTGAATTTTCCTTTTCCTAGTGCACAAGTCCTTTAGAATTTTCGCATAGGACGGAACTTGTTGGATAGCATCTAGGAGGGTAATATTTATGTTAAATTGCTTAAAAATTTCCACAATCTTCTCCATTTGGGGACTTAGTCTATTGCCCCTTAACCTGTTTGGATAAGGAGCTTTATCAATAAGGGTTTGGTCCACCATTTGTGGAGAAGTTTGTGAGGATGGAAGCGATCCCAGAATTGGAGTTGGGATCGTTTTAAGTTGACTCGAGGAAGTGGGAGGAGGGTTTGAGTCTAGTGGAAAACGGAGAATAGGCTCGGAAGAAGGTAGATTAGACAAAGTAGGAGTAGAAGAAATAGAAGCCGGGGTATCAATTGATTCATCATTATCAACCTGTTCACCCACTTGGTTGTTCAGCATTCTTTCCGATCTCAACGTGGTTATGGCACACACATTATGACTTTGTGAGTGGCCAGGATTCGGTAAAGATTGAGATGGAAGTTTCCCTTTCTCTCTCGCACTCATCGCAGCATTTAACTGTGCAAGTTGTGCTTCTATCGATTTTATGCTTTCACCGTGGGAAGCGATGTTCTGCAATAACGTTTGGATAAAAGATGTTAAATTATCGTTTGTGTAGATTGGTTAATGAACGTTTCTAAGTTATGTTCGAGTGCAGAGGTTATATCGGTACCGGCCGTTTGGAAAGAATTATTATAAGGTACAGAATTATTGGTCGGGTTTTGAAAAGTTTGCGGTTGAAAGGGGTGCCGACTCGGTAATGGTGGTTGATGTTTCTGTGGGGGAGGTCTTTGATAGTTGCTTGGGAACTGGTTTTGATTTTGAGGTTGGTTTTGGTTCCAAGCAAAGTTAGGATGATTCCTCCATCCCTGATTGTATGTGGAAGAATAAAGATCGTTTCTAAGTCGTTGCTGAAGAGTAGCATTAATTTTTTCTTGACCTTGAAATGGTAGAATCAAAGGACATTCTTCCGTTAAATGTGATGGGTCGGAACAGCATCCACACATGGTTTTGGGGAGCGTAACTTGATTTAGGGAGGCAAACGAGAATTTGTTTTCAATAGCATCGAGTTTCTTTTGCATCGCTGCCATTTCGGCTTTTACTACGATGGAAACATCGAGCTGATGGATACCTGCCCTAGACGATATTGGTCTAACGCTTTCCCATTGTAAAGTTTGTTCAGGATCTTCAAGAAATTGCCAAGCTTCACCATCGTCTTTAGACATGAAATGGCATTGACAAATGGTTTCGAGCATCTGCTTTGTCGCTGGATTAACACCCTCATATATAATTCGGCAAAGGTCCCATCTATTAATTTCATGATGAGGGCATTGGACTAGCAGATCTTTAAACCGTTCAAAGCATTTCCAAAATGGTTCATTGGGAAGCTGGATAAACTGGTTAATCTCGCTTCGAAAACGGGCGGTCTTATGATTGGGATAAAATTTCTTAAGGAATGCTATAACGAATTCGTCCCAATTGGCAATAGAGTGTGCGGCAGTGTTATAAAACCATTTTTCCACTAGATCGCACAAGGTAAAAGGTGTAAGGTTCCCTAGCACGACAGCAAGGTTTTAAGAGGTATCATCCATGCCATTTTCAAAAAATTGCCATGTTAAACAACCCTAATCCTAGAATCTTTAACTAGAGATTTAGACAAAACCAAATGTAAACTACTTTACATCTAGAGAACAAGAATACAACCTTTGTAGACGGTCCTTCTCTTCACTTGCTCCGTATAGTAGTCCCGCGACTCCACTAGGCTTCTCTTGAGACTTTGAACGAGCTTCCTCCGATGACCTTCGTGCCGAAGATGATCCACGCGAAGTCCCTCCAACTCAATCTACCTTTACACTAAACTCTTTAGCGTATGAAACACGCTACACTTGATCGCTGGTCACGTGTAGGATGATGAAGTAAGGGATGTTATGAGCTCACAAGTTTGTGTTCAAACTTCATGATTCACATTACATGTGAGGGTTGAAGCTTGAGCCATGACAAGAGGAGGAGGAGGAAGCTAGAGAGCAACCATGGGAGCAACTCAAGAAAATTGGCTAAGTGTTAAGAATGAGCTAGAATGAATGCCAAATCTTGACTCCTCACTCAATTAAGCATGGAATTATGCAATATAAAATTGCAACCATGCTTGAATAGTGAGTCGAGATGAATAAACTAAAGTTAATCCCATTCTTGCAACCATGCTTCCATTTTCCACCTCATTTATATTTTCACAAAATAGAAATTTAAATTCCATGCTTCATTATTATTATATATATATATATATATAATGAAGAATAATTAGTGAGCTAATGATATTAGTTAAGATATAATTATATCACATATAATATATATCACATTATTAAATCAATACTTGATCTAATAATCCGGTTATATCATATATGAACGACTAATATCATTTATCTGTATATCACATTATCGAATCAACACTTGATTTGACAATCTGGTTATATTACAAATAACCGAACCGATAACAGATGACTGCCAGATTACAATACAGTATCGCATACTCGTATTTAATCAGGCCCACACACATATCACATATGTGTCCTACTTCGTTTCGCTTGAACCAGGGAACTTCTGTGTGGGACTCTAAAGACTCGTCAATACGCTAGCAGTAGGTGATGATCACATCAGTCACCTACAAGCCGTCAGTGGTACTAGCTGGACGTAATGACTACCCAGGTATTGAGCGATATGAAGATCAACAAGCAAGCATGTCAATAGTCTCTATGAAGCCTATCAGTAACACTACCGTACAGTCCGGTCTCTTCGTATGATATGTCGCATATCATGTCTAGGGGTGGAAATCGTCAGACCCCAGTAACGTGATAAGTCATGCCGATGTCTGGCCTATAACGGTTTGAGAAACTACTGATAACACTTATCAGTAAATCTCGGCAGCAGCCCTGGCCAGGGACTTCCAGTTATAGCCAATCAAGCATGGTGTAACATCAACCCCCAATACTAAGAGAGACGAAACCCCTCCTATCGCTCATTGCCTCCATACGACTCGGGACTGTACCCAGAATCCACCTGTTTGCACTTCTCTTTTGAGCATGGTAGGGAGGAAATCAAAGCACAGTGGGAGCCGCACAAGACTCTATGACGATCTCGGGTCTACAGACTAACATGTACCAGTGTCACCAGAGGACTGCTATCTGACGATAGGTATACTACCATATAGGAGTCCTCGTCAAGTCCTGTTCAGTGTACCCAGTCTCCACTGAGCACCCGTATACCATCTTTGATGTCAAACACCAATGGATGTGGGATCATCCATCGCCCATCATATGGGTCAAGAAGCGTATACGATAGTCTACTCTGGAATATCGATGCCCTGTCTCGATATTCCCTCGACTAGGAACAATTAAAGGATGTACTTGTGAACTACCCTGGCCCCACTCGTATGATCTCCATCATAGTCCTGATAGTCAAGTGCATACCATAAGGGCTTTATCAACATGTGAGAGCAAGACAGTATAAATACCAGTCTACATGTTAAGATAAAGGTAACCAGATAGCATACTATCATGTCGAGCAAGAAAGTCCTCTCTATATATGTCCAAGCATCCACTATAATATACATCATATGTGCAATAATGGCCTCTAGGGCATACATATAACTAACAATCTTCCACTTGCACTAAGGCCAGTTGTTGTAGTATATCATACCCAACATCCCAAAAGTCTCTCAAATAGCATCTGGGGAATTGCCTCGGTGAGTGGATCCTCTGTGTCATCCTCTGTGTCAACTCTCCTGACCTCGATCTCTCGGAGATCAACTATCTCCCTGATCAGGTGATACAGTCTAAGAATGTGTCTGGATCGCTGATGGGACTAGGGTTCCTAGGCCAAAGCCACAGCTCCATTGTCATCCCAATACACAGGTATTGGATGCCCAATGGTAGGAACCAAGTTCATCATATGAATCCTATTCATCCAAACAACCTCTTTGATAGCATCGTTGGTAGCGATGTAATTATCCTTTATCGTCTAGTATGTCACGGTATCTAGCTTGGAACTCTTCCAACATACCGTCCCTCGACTGAGGGTAAAGACAATGCCTGTGACTGACTTTCAATCGACCTTATCACTCTGGAAGCTCGAACCAAGAACATTCTTTTAGTGCTTCTCAAGTACTTAAGAATGTCCTCTACAGCTGTTCAGTGATTCTGCCAAGATCCGATTGATTCCTGATCACTACACCTAGTGAGTCATCTACATCTGGTCTGGTACATAACACCGCATACATGATAGAGCCTACAGCCGAAGCATAGGGTGTCCCTTGCATGCGAGCTCTCTTCAAATTAGTCTCAGGAGACATTTTTTGGAGAGAGTGATTCTTGAGTAAGTGGGCGAACCACCATGCTTAGAATCCTCCATACTAAACCCCTTTAGTATGGTGTTAATGTACCTGGATTTGGGACACTCCCAACATCCACTTAGATCTATCACCATAGATCATAATCCACAAGATATAGTGGGTATCATCCAGATCATCTATGGAGAATCATCGTGATAAGAGGAGCTTGACCGAGTGTAGCATAGGAAACCATTTCCTATCAAGAGTATGTCATCTATGTACAATACGTGGAAGACCGCCTTACTCTCTACAACCTTCTTGTGTATATAAGGTTCATCTACCATTTTGATGAAGTTAAACGCTTTAACTGACACATCAAAACGGATGATCCAGTTCCGCGATGCTTGCATTGATCCTGATGGACTTAAGCATAGCTTTGAAAGTCTCAACTTTTCCATTTATACCAAGAATCTTCTCAAGATATATTTGTTCCCAATGGGTTTTACCCCTTCAGGTGCAACATTCAAAGTCATACTTTGTTGGTGTATATGGATTCCATCTTTGATCGCATAGCATCCAGCCATTTCACAAAGTCTCCACTTGTGATGGCTTGTATGAACCTAGTTGGACCATCATCTACCATGATGCAATCCTCACTCCCACTATCATCGAGAAGACCGCAGTATCTCTTAAGTGGATGAGGAACCCTACCAGATTCGCAGAGAGGGTGAGATTCATTGGAGACTATTGAATCCTTTGGTTTCACCAAATCATCAGCTGTTAGTTTGTCTAGCTGGAACTTCTTCCGGTTCTACCTCATTACCACTAATTTCTTCACAAGAAATTCTTTTTCTAAAAAGGTGGCATGCTGAAAAACAAAAACTCCTTTTGCTCCTCAGGTGGTAGAAGATATTCCCTTGCGAATGTTCGGGATATCCAACAAACTTATACAGAACTGACCTTGCCTCGAGCTTGTCCAGATTCTGTCTTTCAACATAGGCCGGACAACCCTATATCTTAACTCGTTTAAGACATGGTCTCTTTCCATTCCATATCTCATATGGAGTGGTAGGCACTGATTTGGATGGAACCCCATTCAATAGGTATGCAGCTTCTCAAGTGCATAACTCCAAAAGGAAACAGGTAACTCAGCAATACTCATCATAGAGCGTGCCATATCTCATAGGGTGCGATACCTCTGCCCCGATACACCGTTATGTTGTGGTGTATTCGAAGGAGTAAGCTGAGAGAGAATCCCATTCTCCTTTTAGAAACTCCAGGAACTCCATGCGCAAGTATTCTCCTCCTTGATCACATCGAAGGACTTAATAGTTCTACCCGTCTGGTTCTTAACTTCAAGCTTATATTCCTTAAATTTCTCAAAAGTTTCAGACTTGTGTTTCAACAGGAACATATGTCCGAATCCTGAGAGAAGATCGGTGAATATAATGAAGTACGAAGAACTAACCTTGGCATTTATAGACATTGGACCGTATACATCATCATGTATCTGTCCCAAGAGTTCAATAACTCTTTCTCTGTTTCCAGTAAACGGAGTATTGGTCATTTTACCTTTGAGACAAGACTGGCAAGTATCATAAAATGAAAATTCGAACAGATTCTCATATTCATCCTTATGTAACTTAGCTAGTCGTGTCGCATTGATATGACCTAGTCTACAATGCCACAAGAAGGATTCGTTCATTTCTGAACTATTCCTCTTATGTGTTCTATATACTTTGAACTGTGGTTTGATTTAGAACTTATATGCTATTACATAACGTGCATGATCCAATCAACTCTTGATTAAGGAAAATGTTCACAACATTATCCGCCAATACAGAATTATATCCTTCTTTAACTTAATAAAGAAACTGATGTAATGTTGTATATCAGGTTCGGTGTATAATAACATTAGTTCAGAATCTATATATTTGGTAATACAAGGTGATATCTGCCAATTGATTTGGATGCAACACTTGCACCATTCTCTAACACTTAGAGATATATCACCATTTCCCAGTTCTCTACCTTTCTGTAGCCCATGTAACATTTTACATATGTGGGATCCTGATCCGGTATCACATAACCAGGACGTAGAGTGTACTGAGAAACAGTTCTCTGTAATTAACACACCCGAAGAAAATGCATCATCATGCTTATTCTTCGTCTGGGTGGCGTGGTAATCCGGATATTCCCCTATTTCCTACTCGGACTTATAACACTTATAAGTTGGAGCGGAACCAACGTTCCCCTGCTCAGTATAACAAGCGGGTTCGGTCAATACATCCATATTATTATCATGATTAAGGCGTGACATTGGTCGCTACTAGGAGAGAGAGAAGGATAATAACTTTGCGTGCACTCTTTGCAAGATTAGATTGGTTATTATCTTATCTAATCAGGATGGCTCCCATTGTTTTTATCAAATCTTCCTTCAAACCCTAAAAGGTAAGACTAGCCGGGATTAATTACACCATACAAGTTCGCCAATTTTTCAGCCAGGCCAGTGCCGATACTTTGAAGGAGGTTTTCCGTGCTTTCGCACAGACCTAATTAAAATAAACCTCATTTTCCCAGGGGCGTGACCCTGTTACCACATTTCTAGACACCTACTTGATTGGCTAATTGTGATGTGTAAAACTCTCCCAGGAGTAACTCTTACTCACAGTGGGTATCGGGATCCAACTATCTCACAAAAGGTATGCAATCTCATTGCAAATTTCAACACTTGAAATTTCCGATATAATATTTTGTCCCTAGAGTCCTATGATCTTGACGCATGCCAACAAACCATAGTCCGCTAGTCAAGTTCAACCCGTACATTTCTTGATTGAATTAAACCCACCAGCATGACCCTTGATGCAGGCCAACAAAGTCGCATGAATACCCTAATCCAATCGCATCATATGCAACAAATAAGCACTAAATAGCTACCGCACACTACGCCTTGGCACAGGCCAACAAACGTAGCACGAATACTAAACAGTACTTATCTGAAATGATGGAGAGCTACGTCAAGTTTTTAAGAAAACCTTTTGCGTAATGAACTTGATATCGTTGCAGAATCGAGTGATTTTGAAAAGGAGTGTTTTTTAGGCTTTTGCTAGTTTTTCTAAAGAGGTCACTCCCGGTGAAGGGATCTCGGCTCTTTCCTTATCAAATAAGGTGTCGGATATTCTACAAGGCATACCTCTATGCAAAGCAAGAACTAAAAAAGGCAATCAAAAACAAAACCGAATAAATTGTAGCATCTGCTAGTTTCGCTAAAGAGGTCACTGCCGGTGAAGGGATCTCGGCTCGTTCCTTATCGAATAAGGTGCTGGATATTCTATAAGGAATACCGCTATGCAAAGCAAAAACTAGAGCTACCCTTTTTGAAAATTTGATTCTACAAAATCATTTTGGTTTCTTTTCTTTCATTAATCTCATTAATGAAGTCCCATCAATTATGCTTCCTAAGCATCACAGAAAAAACGAAAATACAACGTACGCTTATGCCATCCGCATTCGCCACAGTGTCCCGTTATGCACTGTTAGGTTACTTAACTAACGGCATAGCGGGGAGCGACTAGCGCGGGTGCAAAACATAAGCAACGTTTATTATATATCATATATACAATAATAAAGTATTCGTCTCACGCATATAAAGTGATCACGTCATAAAATATCAGCAGCAGAAAATAACATATGAAATATTGGATATACTAGGAATTCCGTGTTTTAAATTAAGCCAGTATAAAACACGAATTCCACGGTCGCGATGAATAGCCAAACCCACATCCCTAGACCCCTACGAGAGCGGCAAGCAACCTTACCAATTCTAGAGTTAGGAGACCCGGACTCGACTCCTCGAGATGGTCTCCCACTGGACTCTAGAGCCCGGTTACTTATGCTCTCCGCCTTGGGTCTATCCTAATGCGGAAAAGTAAATAATATACAACAATGGTGTCATCATCCTCAACTCGGAAGTGCCCCAATAAAAGAATATTACATACAATGAATTTTACATGAATGAAAATAAAAACTCTCATCTCACATAAAAAAAACCTGGCTATTCAAAACACGACGATCCAATATAACATATCCAAGCAACACATAACATCACATGTCATCAAAAAACTAGACGATGTTAAACATTCCGATCGAATCAACAAACACCCAAAATTTCCTAAAATGCTCAACATTTGAGCGCAGTTTAAAAATACTCAGAACATTCCACAGCACCTATGGACCAACCGTAGAAGGGCTAACCCTTGCCTCACCTATGGCGCCATGGAACTACCGCAAACCCGAGGGTTTGGCGGCGGTTCTTACGGTCATAGAATCGAGTTAGGGTTTCGTTCTTCTAGAGGTTCCATCGAATCACTTACATGATATTTGAAGGTTCTTTAACTTGGAAAATCCAACTCTTGGAAAATTTTCCGGCAAGGGTTAAAATGGGTATTTGATATTCGTTCGAACTTTTTAACACCGTCTAAATAACCCGAAATATAGTTAGAATTATGACTACGAAACACTATGAATTTCCTTTATAGAAAATTAACATCTAATGAAATTTTAGCAAAAACAAACAACACCTGAAACACCAAAACCCAGAGACCAGAACACTGAAAAAATACGAAGCCCGGAAGACAAAATTGGGCTGGCCTGCTCGGTTTTTGGGGGTATCTCGCCGGGTCAAATCCGATGGATTGGGTTCGTATTTGCTCAGTGTTCATGTTATATATCATATAACATTCTGCAGTTGTTTAAAAAAATTTCGACGACTTTAAAAATTGACAGAAACTGGGTTGTTAGGGTTTCAAGTTTCGGAGCAGTTTCGGTTTCGTAATCTAACAAACATTGTCTAAATCTTTAGCTTAGCTCTGATACTACTGTAAGGTTCCATAGCATGACAACAAGGTTTTGAGAGGCATCGTCCATGCCATTTTCAAAAAATTGTCATGCTAAACAACCCTAATCCTAGAATCTTTAACTAGAGATTTAGACAAAACCAAATGTAAACTACTTTACATATAGAGAACAAGAATACAACCTTTATATACGGTCCTTCTCTTCACTTGCTCCGTGTAATAGTCCCGTGACTCCACTAGACTTCTCTTGAGACTTTGAACGAGCTTCCTCCAATGACCTTCGTGCAGAAGATGATCCACGCAAAGTCCCTCTAACTCAAGCTACCTTTACACTAAACTTTTTAGCGTATGAAACATGCTACGTTTGATCTCTAGTCAAGTGTAGGATGATGAAGTAAGGGATGTTATTAGCTCACAAGTTTGTGTTCAAGTTTCATGATTCACATCACATATGAGGGTTAAAGCTTGAGCCATGACAAGAGGAGGAAGAAGAAGCTAGAGAGCAACCATGGGAGCAACTCAAGAAAATTGGCTAAGTGTTGAGAATGAGCTAGAATGAATGCCAAGTCTTGACCCCTCACTCATTCAAGCATGGAATTATGCAATATAAAATTGCAACCATGCTTGAATAGTGAGACAAGATGAATAAACTAAAGTTAATCCCATGCTTGCAACCATGCTTCCACTTTCCACCTCATTTCTATTTTCACAAAATAGAAATTTAAATGCCATGCTTCATTATATATATATATATATATATATATATATATATATATATTATATATAATGAAGAATAATTAGTGAGCTAATGATATTAGTTAAGATATAATTATATCACATATAATATATATCGCATTATTAAATCAACACTTGATCTAATAATCCGGTTATATCATATATGACCGACTAATATCATTTATCTGTATATCAAATTATCGAATCAACACTTGATTCGACAATCTGGTTATATTACAGATAACCAAACCGATAACAGATGACTACCAGATTATAATACGGTATCACATACTCGTATTTAATCAGGCCCACACACATATCACATATGTGTCCTACTTCATTTCGCTTGAACCAGGGAACTTCTGTGTGGGACTTTAAAGACTCGTCAATACGCCAGCAGTAGGTGATGATTACATCAGTCACCTACAAGCCGTCAGCGGTACTAGCTAGACGTAACGGCTATCCGGGTATTGAGCGATATGAAGATCAACAAGTAAGCCTGTCCATAGTCTCCATGATGCCTATCAGTAACACTACTGTACAGTCCGGTCTCTTCATCTGATATATCGCATATCATGTCTAGGGGTAGAAATCGTCAGACCCCAGTAACGTGATAAGTCATGCCGATGTCTGGCCTATAACGGTTTGAGAAACTACTGATAACACTTATCATTAAATCTCGGCAGCAGCCCTGGCCAGGGACTTCCAGTTATAGCCAATCGAGCATAGCGCAACATCAACCCCCAATACCGGGAGAGACGAAACCCATCCTATCGCTCATTGCCTCCATACGACTCGGGATTGTACCCAGAATCCACCTGTTTTCACGTCTCCTTTGAGCGCGGTAGGGAGGAAATCAAAGTACAGTAGGAGCCGCACAAGACTCTATGACGATCTCGGGTCTACAGACTAACCTATACCAGTGTCACCAGAGAACTGCTATCTGACGATAGGTATACTACCACATAGGAGTCTTCGGCGAGTCCTGTTCAGTATACCCAGTCTCCACTGAGCACCCGTATACCATCTTTGATGTCAAACACCAATGGATGTGGGATCATCCATCGCCCATCATATGGGTCAAGAAGCGTATACGCTAGTCTACTCTGGAATATCGATGCCATGTCTCGATATTCCCTCGACTAGGAACAATTAAAAGATGTACTTGTGAACTACCCTAGCCCCACTAGTATGATCTCCATCATAGTCCTGGTAGTCAAGTGCATACCCTAAGGTCTTTATCAACATGTGAGAGCAAGACAGTATAAATACCAGTCTACATGTTAAGATAAAGGTAACCAGATAGCATACTATCATGTCGAGCAAGAAAGTCCTCTCTATATATGTCCAAGCATTCACTATAATATACATCATATGTACAATAATGGCCTCTAGGGCATACATATAACTAACAAAAGGAAGAATACGTAATCTCATAGCATCCATTGAAAGTTGTGAAGTGCCCATCATTGCGCATACGTTTTCGAATTTAGTGATAAAAACGTATGCGTTTTTGGATTCAAGCCCATGAAATTTGGGCAACAGTTTGATGAATTGGGGTTTAATTTCGAAATTATCCTCATTGGCTGGTGGAATAGATAAACAGATAGGAAGAGGACCGCGTATCGGTTAGTATCTTTCTTGAAGATAGATGAGCAGTGGATTCTGTTGGGTTATGGCAGCGCCCCGGCCATCAATCCGTAGCCAAATGCGGAACAAAAATTTTCTAAACCGGCGCTACCGCAACCATGAATACGGATCGACCATTAACCCTATATCTAGCAACCAATGAAAAGAGTTAGGAATGTTATACCGAATGATCCATGTCCTTCGGTATTTAACAAGCTTCCCAAGCTCCTAGTGGCCACCATGATCAAGTTTGGTCGCCGGTCTCCCTCCATCGAAGATGATCCACCCGAGAGTATATGAATCGAGCTCCTACTTCATAACCGAAGTAACTAGGGTATCTAGTTTGCTAAAATAGATAGCCTAAAAGATGTAGAGTCTAATGAGGGGTTAATTTGTCTCTAAACACCCCATGTTTCTCAACACATGACACGTTTAGGGTGGAGGAAGAAGAAGAAGCCATGAGAGATGAGAGTGTGAAGCTTTAGCTCAACCGAAGAAAGAGAATGGCTTGTTGTGTTGTGAGAGTGTGAGAGTGGAATTATCAACTTAAGAAAAATATCTCAAGTCGACCAAAATATCTCAAGTCAAGCTCACAAAAATATCTCACATCACAATTAACCATTTAATCTAAATGGTTAATAAACAAAATATCAAGCATGCTAGAATAGTGTTCCATGAGCCATCCCATGAGTCATCACATAAGCCATCCCTCACTAAATCAAGCATGCTTGAATTAAGCTAAGCACACTCATCTATCACCTCAATTAACAATTTAAACTAAAAAGTTTAATAAATAATAATGAGGTGTTATTCTTCTAGAAACAATCTTGTAATAAATTACAAGAATGCCCATCATCCGTATATACATACCCGTATCTGTATTCCGAAAAATACGAATACAATGAGATGACAATAATCCAACAATATAATATTAGGATCTGGCTTAAACCAAAGCCCACTAGTATTATCCGTCCGAATCATGATACGTGCACAAGTGCACGTATATGATCGGACCCTGCCATAAAATCATACGGCCTCTACATCGTTTCGCCCGAAGCAGGGAAACCCTCTGTGTGGGACTCTAAATACTCGTCAATACACTGGCAGTGGGTTTAACCATAAGCACGTCAGCGGCACTAGCTGTACGTAACGGCTACCCAGGTATTGAGCGAAAGGAAGGCCGACGAGCAAACTCATCCTGACCCCTGCTGAGCCTGTCCGTAACAATATCTGTACAGTACAGTTTGTTCGTCTAAGAGTATCGCATATCGAGTCTAGGGGTGGATAAAGTCAGACCTCTAAAAACGTGACATTTCGTGTCAGTATGAAGCCCATCACAAACTGAGAAACTACTGATCCAAATCAGTAATTCTTGACTACCTTGATCAAGGATTTCTGGTGATGGACACCCGTGCACTGCGTAACATCAACCCCCAATACCGAGATAGACGAATCCCCGAGATCCGCTCACTGCCTCCATGTGGCTCGGGACTGTACCCAACTAAAATATGTTTGCACGACTCCTTTAAGCCATGGTAGGGTAGTAATCAAAACACAGTGGGAACTCACACGAGACAAATGACGATCTCAGGTCAACAGACTAATCTGTACATATGTCACCTGGGAACTGCTATATGACAATAGGTATAATACCAACTAGCAGGTTCCCGGCGAGTCCGTCCAGTGTACTCATAACCCAATGAGCACATGCATACTATCTTAGGTGAACAAACTAACACCAATGGCTTGTGAGACCGGCCACCACCCCTCGTCGGGGTCTCGATCAGTATACACTAGTCTACTCTGGAGTATCGATGCCCAGTCTCTATACTCCCACGACTATGAACATTTAAGGATATGCTTATAGACCACCCAGCTCCCACGTATATGATCGCCATCATAATGCTGGTAGTCAAGCAAGAATCGTATGGGCTCTATCAACATGTAATAGTGAACTGTAATGCCGCCTAAATCATGTACATGATGATAAAGACAAACCAGATAGCATACTATCATTTTGAGTAAGACTGTTCTACCCGTATAGGTCCTCCCTCAATCATCTAACCGCATGCCTGTAATTACAATAATTGACTTGAAGGCACTATAGCCAACAGTCTCCTACTTGCACTTAAGGTTAATTATTGCAGTGTCGCATATACACAGCCCGTGTGAAACCGAGCACCCAACTTCTTTACTAATCGGTTTTGCAAATCCTGTTTGTGAAACTATTGTGTTCGAGAAATAACCTCAGTGAGTGGATCCGCTCCAATGTTTCTTTATATATCTTTCTTTATCTCAACTTCGCGGAGAACACCTATCTCCCGAAATGAGCAAAACCTATCCTAGAATTTGTTTGGATATCTGATGGGAGCTAGTTCACAAGTGAACTCCAAATCCAACAAATTTCTTAGACTGTATCATCCAATGAATTTAATCAGTATCATGTGCCATGCCCCCCTCAGTATCCGCTTGGACCACTTGTCCAAATATACTGTCCCTCAAAAGAGGGAAAACTATAACTCAAACAGTCTCTCTGTCATCCAGGTCACCTTGGAAGTCTGAACTGATAACCGACTCCCGAAGGAGGCTTCCATTACATATTACCAAAGAACATCCAGTTATATTCAAAACTGCTTCCCTCTGTTTCTCCAGGATTGGATTAATATATATACTTATTGCAGCTAGTGCAAAAATAATATCCGGTGTGGTACTTGACATTACATGATTAACTCAATTGCCTAAGCAAGTGATATGCTAATCACGCAAATCCCTCTCCCCTTTAGTCTGTAAGACATCCTTTAGAGAGGGTCACTCCATCGCTTCCAGGTACACCGCCATGTCAGGAGTCAACCATTCTAAAACACCTTTAGAATAATGTCAAAATACCCAAATTGGGACACTTCCTAAATCTAGATCTAAAACCATAGATCTAGTAACCAGAATCCTAATATTTTATCCAGATCCTATATGGAGAAACCCTTTGTGACAACCACAGTATAACCGATCGTAGTATAGGAATTTCACTTCCTATAAAGTGCATGTCATCTAAATACCAGGACATCACACCTTACTACCTTCTTACCAGATCCATCTTCTTATTCTGATGAAGTTAAACTCTATGACTGTCACATCAAAAATAGATGATCTTTCTCCGCTATGCCTGCTTTAGTTTATAAGTAGACATAAGCTACTTGCCCACTATGCTTCTGCTGCTCCCGCTGCTCCCACTGACTACAACAACCCTCTGGCAGAGTCATATACACGTGCACTTCTAAAGCAAGTTTAGAACGATGATATACTCATCCTCATGCTGGATCTCATAGTATAGAAAAACAGTAGTGGCAAGTTTAGGTAAACAAGAACCTCCCTATCACCGTCCTTGAGGAGACCGAAGTACCTCTCCGGTGCCTGAGGTTACCTACCAAATCTGCGGAGTGGCTAATGGAATATCGAATCCAATTGAATCTTTAGGTCCTACTAAATTTTCAGTAATTGTTTATGGTTCTGGAATCACTTCCAGTTCTACCATACTCCCACTAATGTTTTCCGAAAAGAATCCATTTTACTAAAACTAGTGGCGAGTCAAAAACAATATAACTATTGATCTTCCAGATGGTAGAAAATTAACCCTCGTCAAAGCCCGGGATAACCCACAAACTGCCATTACTGAAATGTGCCTTGAGTTTATCCGGATTCTGGTTTTAAGCATCAGCCGGACAACTCTATATACTTCAACATAGTTAAGATATGATCCATTCTATATCCACTAGAGAAACAAAGGAACTGATTTAATTGGAACTAGATTCAAAAATCATGCGGCTGTTTCCAGTGCATATCAACCAAATGGAAGGAGGCCAATCGGCATTACTCATCTAGGAGTGCATCCACATATAAGTAACCTGAAAGAGAAGCAAGTTCTCAAAACCATTACTATCAACGGAAAATCTAGCATAAGTATTTACATCTTCGATCACCTTGAAAAATCCCGATCTTTGCATATGGTTCTCTACTTTATTCTTATACCTATAACTTCTCTAAACTTGGACCCTGTATTTCAACGAAATACTTGTCTAAAAATAGAGAAGTTACAAGTAAACAGAATATAGTACGAGTACCAACCCCTTTTGTCCTAATGGACACTGGACAAAATACAATAGCTTGTATAAGTCCCCTGAGTTCAATAACTCAAACTCTGTGCGTCGCAGGTTGAAAACTGTACTATGGTTAAGAAGAATTATACCGCTGTTGAATACTCCTTACCTAATCACCAACTGATGTAGGTAAATATCACAGACATAATATCAAAAGGTTATATATCACTTTAGAAACAAACGTACATATATATCAGTTTGAAATTGGTGCATAACAAGGGATATTCAAAACCAAGTATTTGCCGTCAGGCAAAACCCAGGTGATTTCATCAAATATCACCAATTATAAAGAATTCTGATATATTGAGAATATAATCACCTAATTCCCAATATTCTACTCCTACTCATCATCTGTAACACTATACAGATGTGAGAATCGAATCTGGTAAATACATACCCTGGAGTCAAAATCTAATTGGGAATACTGTTTTCAATAAACACTGCACAGTGAAACTGAAATATGAAAATGTTTCGAAGGAGTTTCCGGGTATTCCTAGTAATGCCTCTTCCATTATCCTGATTCATGACTGTAACCATATATTTCCATGTCTTTACTTATTACCTTTGGTATACCACACTTAGGCTAATTGGTTTTCTTCCTTCCATACCTTTCGGCACTAGCCTAAGGTTTGGAAGAAGACTATCCAATAAGCGTAATAGTTGTACTCTCCTAATACTAGGAGTCCTCGCAACCTGAGAGAAGGTAATGATAAAAGACAACCCGAATAATCCTATTTGATTTCTCCTGAACCAAAAACTATCCTCGAACTGGAACAAGTTCCTTCGAGTTCGTATGTAACTATACGATGGCGTATCTATTAAATGTGGATCTTCGTAGTGATACGGAATATTCCGGAGAAATGCAAAGGTGAAGCAGAAGTGGCGATGATATACGCGACTCCGTCGTGAATGATAGCAGTCGCATTTTCCTTTGCCCTCTTTCTAATCCCTTTATATGTATTTACTTATTACCTTCTGTACACCTCCCTTGTGCTAAATGGTTTTCTTCCTTCCCTACCTTTCGGCACCTGCCTATGGTTTAGAAGAAGACTATCCAATTAGCGCAATAGGTGTACTCTCCTAATCCAAGGAGCCCTCGCAACCTGAGAGAAGATAAAGGGGAAAGACAACTGAATAGTCCTATTCTATTTCTCCAGAACCGGAAACCATTCTCGAATCTGAAACAAGTTTCTTCGAGTTCGTATGTAACTATACGATGGCATATCCACTAAATGTGGATCTTCGTAGTGATACGGAATGTTCTAAAGAAATGCAACGGGTAAAAGTAGGAGCGGCAATGATATATGCGACTATGACAATCCAAAAGCCAAAGTGTTTTAAGAAAGTTCGGTTAACTTGGTTCATGAGGTTTAGTTTAGGTCGGGTCAAGGTAGCTGCCAAAGAGAGAGAGAAAAGAAACACTCAGCATGCACTCTAAACTAGATTAGATTGGTTATTTATTTATCTAATCAGTATGTCTCCCACTGTTTCCTCGAATTCTCCTCCAAACCCAAAAGGAAAATTAGTCGGGATCATCTAAAATCACCTGAGGAGTAAACCTACTCATCAGTGGGAATCGGGATCCAACTATCATTGCGTGATAACTTGATGGAATCCACTCAAGTCACCACACTCCAGAAGGTATGCGCATGCCTGACAAGTTTCCTGTATGTTTGAAACTCCCGATATGATTTTTACCCCTAGGACCCAAGTGACCTTGACAAGGTCAACAAGTCAAAAGGTCCTAGTCAAGTTCAACCCGTCATTATCCTGATTGCATTAGACCCACCCGCACAGACCCTTGAAAAGTTCAACAAGGTTGAACAACTGTCCTAACCAATCCACATATCCATGTGACAGAAAAATATTACAGCGCTACCGTACACTACACCTTAACAAAGTCAAAAAACGCAGCACGAATGCTAAGCAATACTAATCTGAAATGACGGAAGGCTACGGCTAGTTTTTGGCGAAAAACCTTTAACGTAATGAACTTGATCTCGTTGAAGGAATCTAAGTGGTTTTACAAATATATCATGGCGAAAACTTTTGCTTAAGAGGACACTCCCTGTGAAGGGATCTCGGCTCTTTCCTCGTCGAATGAGGTGCAGGATATTCCAAATTGAATACCATGATGCAAAGCAAAAGAATCGACTATAGTAAAGTTATTACATTGACGCAAACTATTGCCCAAGGGGTCACTCCCGATGAAGGGATCTCGGCCCTTGCCTCGTCGAATGAGGTGCAGGGTATTCATAACCGAATACCACTGTCCTGGGCAAAAGTAAACGTCTGTAATGTCTGTTTTCAAAAACTTGGTTCCAACAACATCAAATAGGTTTGTTTTATCCTTACATTGATCAGAATCAACGCAGCCCCATCAATTAAACATATCATACCAGATAAAGGAACGAAAATATGATGTACGTATATGTCACCCACATTCGCCACTGGGTCCCATCATCACCCGTTAGGTTACTTAACTAACGGCAGAGCGGGGACTGGACTAGCACTGGTGCAAAACATATACAACATCTACTAGTATATATATAACAAACGTCCTAGGCATGATATAAAGCAACATCACAGAAGCAACACGGAATCTCAGCCAAGCAACATAGAGTGGTGGATAATCCTGGAGCCCCGGGTTTCACTTGAGCCGCAAATGAGAAATGGTGTTCCCTGTCGTGCGGATAGCCTGTGCAATGAAAATCTAGACCCCTACGAGTGCGGCAAGTTACCCGTCAATCCCAGAAGTGAGGCAACCCCAATCAACAAAGTGAATGGGCCACCCAGCACTTCACGGAATCCGGTAACTTGAGCACCCCATCTTGGGTCAATCTATACCCCCTACGAGTGCGGCGAATAGTCCGCCAATTCTAGAGTGAGGCCCCTTCCGTCTCAACGCCATGAGATGCGGGCCCGTTGCCCTTTAGAACCCAACTATTCGTGCACTCCACCTTGGAGTAATCCTAGTACAGAAAAGAAAATATCTGTACAACGGTGACATCGACCTCAACCCGATCGTACCCCAATCAAAAAATATACAAACAGGCAGTAACGATAGTCCACAACTCGGATGCTCGTCCCGCAATATCAAATGTACAAATTGAATCTAAACTGTACTATCATTGCACCACATGGCTATCCACCATGATGATCCAACTACAAGCACAGCACAATACAGAACATCAACGTAAATGTCATGTTCGCAAACCCGTCTAAAAGAGCATATAGCAATTAGACGAGTTGTACCGTTCTAATGACATCCACGGTCGCAGATAGTAATGCATGCACTGAAAACCACACATTTAAAATTTCGATTGACTAAACTTTTCCAAATTGGCCCCAAATGCAAATCCAGCACTCAAACAAATATGGGCCAAAACCTTATATCACAAAAATCATATTTCCATGAACTTGAGCCCCAGAAAAAATTTGGGGCACTGTAGCCCAAAAAGCGCAGAGGTTCCACCGCAAAATGTGACATTTTGATCCGGTTCCGCAGCGGAATTTTGGAGTTAGGTGTCCAAATTTTTTTCGTAGCTCTAGTTTTGCCTGCACATATTTTTAAGATACCCAAAAAAAATTTTGAACAACTATGAAATTCGACAGTAAGCACATGAACATGGAATTGTGATCTGGAAAATTGGTCGATCGAGATTTTAACCTTGTGCAAACTAGTTAATAGGGTTTATGGGGTGGCTCTGATACCATGTTGGGTTATGGCAGCGCCTCGGCCATCAATCCATGGCCAAATGCGGAATAAAATTTTTCTAAACCGGCGCTACCGCAACCCCGAATACGGATCGACCATTAACCCTATATCTAGCAACCAATGAAAAGAGTTAGGAATGTTATACCGAATGATCCATGTCCTTCGGTCTTTAACAAGCTTCCTAAGCTCCTAGTGGCTACCATGATCAAGTTTGGTCGCCGGTCTCCCTCCATCGAAGATGATCCATCCGAGAGTATATGAATCGAGCTCCTACTTCATAACCGAAGTAACTAGAGTATCTAGTTTGCTAAAATAGATAGCCTAGAATATGTAGAGTCTAATGAGAGATTAATTTGTCTCTAAACAGCCTAGGTTTCTCAACACATGAGAAGGTTAGGGTGGAGGAAGAAGAAGAAGCCATGAGAGATGAGAGTGTGAAGCTTTAGCTCAACACAAGAAAGAGAATGGCTTGTTGTGTTGTGAGAGTGTGAGAGTGGAATTATAAACTTAAGAAAAATATCTCAAGTCAACCAAAATATCTCAAGTCAAGCTCACAAAAATATCTCACACCAGAATTAACCATTTAACCTAAATGGTTAATAAACAAAATATCAAGCATGCTAAAATAGTGTTCCATGAGTCATCCCATGAGTCACTACATGAGTCATCCCATGAGTCACTAAATCAAGCATGCTTGAATTAAGCTAAGCACACTCATCTCTCACCTCATGTAACGACCATAATATTACTATACCTTCGAGTTTTCTTTCTTTAGTAAAATATTGTATTTATTTATTCTTAGTATTTTTCCATATATTTTGTTTTCTATTAAATATATTATTTTATTATTCCATCTATTTTTCCCAAACTCATTTCTTTAAACTAAATCTTAACCTATTTCAAATTAAACGCAAGACCTAACCCAGCCCATAACCTAAATCCAATCTCATTTTCATTTTCTCTTATAAAACTATGAGCCCAAAAGCCCACTTTCTTTTCAAGCAACAACATATATTTAATTCTAATTAAATATGTGCATGAATAACCTTGTAGCACATTGGTTAAATCCTTGCATTGTTATTCCATAAGTCACATGTTCAAATCTCCATTCTTGCAATTATTTTTTTATCAATTTTTATTCTTCTCATAACCTATAAATGAGACCTTTCATTTCATCTTCTTTTTAACTCCCAAAATAATTAGAATGGTTATGAGCCATGATTTATTAAAATTATGGTGGCCATAAACTTTTTTTTACATCTCACTCCTCTTTCTTTTCATCATCACACATTTATATCATTTCACATATCCCTCTTCATCTAAATTCCCCGAAGAAGAACATGAAGAAATTCTCAAGAAAGTCTCGCTAGAAACGCGAGCCGATCGGAGGATAGATAAGCCCGGTGACAATACCGGCTTATGTATGTAAGTCCCTTCTCTCTTTCCCTCCCTCCATCTCTTTCTCTTTATCTTTATTTTTTTATATTGGCATGAAAAACTTCCCTTGTCATATCACAGTCCCTAAATAATTAATTAAATGGATACATATATAAATAATGAACACACACAAACATACACACATATATAGTTTGTAAAGTTTTTTTCATTACTCTCAATCCATATGTTAAGATTTCATAGTGACCGATTAGGATTGCATCGTTTATTGTTGTATTTTAAATTACTTTATTTAAATTTGTAAAAAATGAATTTACGAATAAATACCATGATTTCCTCATTCTCACATATGACATATCATTACTTTTATCTTTAAAATAATTTTTAAAAATTAATTTTCACATATGGAAATCCTAGGAAAATTAGGATAAATAATAGATAGAATTTCAGGTTTACGGTAAAAATTTCTTATCAAACTGAATAGCGGTTTAGAAGTTACGTAATTTTTATTCACTGTTTTTAAAACTAGAAAACTACCAATAAAGGTCTTCTTCGAGATACCATAACTCTGTAATATTTAATCCAAATTAAGTGTTTTCAGATATTTTGAACATTTACATCAAAATATCTAGATTTTTTGTTTTATATTTTTACTGAAAACCGACGTAAATATAGAAAACCGTGTTACAATATTAATTGATGGATCTGGACAGAATCTGTCCTGATTCGCACACTATTTTTAAATAGGACATAACTCGAACACCTGATGTCCGTTTGTGACAAAATTTAAATGTGTAGATGCGTAATTGACATAACTGTAATTTCTTGTATATTATATTACTTAAAAATGCATGAAAGAACCCGATATATTCTTTGCAATATAACATATAGTTACTGTCCAGAAATTTGAATTTCTGTTTTAAACGCTGATATTAAAATGTGTTAGTGTATATGCCCTAGAGGCCATTACTGTATCATACTAGTTTGTATATTACTTAATGGAAGCTTGGGATATTCACCTTGTATAAACAATCTTGCTCAATATAGTAGTATGCTACTTGGTTTGTTTCTACTTCAATGTGTACATGTGTTTATTTTAGTATATCACCTATACGCATTAGTGGAGCCCTTAGGATCTTTGCTTGATTACCAGCGTTGTGATGGCAGTCACACTAGTGGGGGCTGGGTAATCTATAAGCACATCCTTATACAGGTCCCTAGTCGCAGGACTATCGAGACAGGGCATCGATACTCCGGAGTAGACTAGCGTATGCGCTTCTCATCCCAGTGTGGGAGATGGTCTGTCCCACAGCCATCAGTACGTCGTACTGGAGATAGTATACGGGTGCTCGTTGGGTTACGAGTACACTGGACAGGACTCGTCGGGAACTGACAAGTTGGTATTATACCTATCGTCAGTTATCAGTTCCCAGGTGACATGAGTACAGCTTAGTCCGCTGACTTGACACTGGCACTTCGCCTCGAGTGTGTTCCCACTGCACTTTGATCACTACCCTACCGCGGCTCAAAGGAGTCGTGCAAACAGGTAATGGTTGGGCACAGTCCCGAAGCACTTGGAGGCAGTGACGGTTAGACAGGATTCGTCTCTCCCGGTATTGGGGGTTGATATCGCGCTGTGTCTAGGAGAGCCATTACACGAGTAGTCCCTGGCCAGGGCAAGCGAGATATACTGGTAGGCTTCCAGTGTTATCTCAGGGTGTTTTGGGCTTCACTCCGACACGACTTGTACCGCTATTAGGGGACTGACGTTTACCGCCCCCTAGGCCCGACATGCGATGTATCAGACGAACAGACCGGACTGTACGGAGACTGTCACATTCAGACTCAGTAGGAGTTCAGATGGGGTTCACCTCGTCAGCCTTCTTGTCGGCATCTACCTGGGGACCGTTACGCACAGCTAGTGCCGCTTGCGGTCTGTGGTTAAACCCACTGCCAGCGTAGTGTCGAGTCTTTAGAGTCCCACACAGAGGGCTATTCTCCTCTGGGCAAAACAGAGTATAGGTCGCATGGTTTTGCGACAGGGTTCGTTCTCATCCGCGCACTTGTGCACGTTTGGAGTCCGGACGGATATTACTAGTAGGCTCTGGTTTGGGCCAGATACTGCTATATGTTTTGGGGTTGATTTTATCTCTTGGTATTCATGTTCCTCGGAACAAGAATGCGGGTGTGTATGCACAGTTGATTGAGGCGGAGGAAGAGGATTTTCATTAGGGTTTCGGAACGGGTGCGTATGCACAGTTGACAGTCGTCTTTTTCCAAACCCTAATGGAATTATGATATATCAATTAATAATATTAATTAAATGAAATTGTGTCATGGTTGGATTTTGTTGACTTGTTGACCATGGTTGACTTGTTGACCATGGTTGAAGGTTTGACCATCATCATTACAAAAGAAAGATGCTTTTTGATTCTTGCAAAACCATTTAAAGAATGTAATGATAATGGTCATTCCAAACCATCCATCAACTATTTCATTTTATTATTATTGTTAATTGATAATTCTTTTCATTTGTGATATGGTTGTAAAATGAAAAGAATAAGTCATTCTATCATAACACTTCTCTCTCCTCACTTCTTCTTCTTCCTCCTCTAGTTCAAGGAGAATCCTTCTCATGTGTTGAGAATCCCTCTCCTTGAGACAAAATCACCCCAAAGACACTCTCTACTCACTCTAGGGTTAGAGGTTTAGCAAGCCGAAGATCCTAGTTCACTCAAAGTTCGAGAAAGAGTCCGAAGGTTGAACCCTCAGGTGGATCCATCTTTGACGGAAGAAGGCAGCGAGGAAAGAACCATCAACCCCTACAAAGGTTTCAAGAAGAAGGAGTTCAAGTTAGGTATAACCTCCTTTCCGAGTAGCTAACTATCTTTAGCTTGTATGCTAGTTTTAGTTTAGGAAAAGATCCCGACTTTGTTAGTCCATGTTGCCCCATGCGCTAAAATTTGATTTTTATACCGTTTCCGCCTCCCCGCAAGAACCGGGGGTCGCAATGTGGACTTACAGTGGTATCAGAGCCTAACTAAACATAAACTAGCTAGGTAGTGAAGTGTAACGAAGTTCGAAACAGAAAAATCCCAAAACCGAGTTTTTAAAAACCCTAGTTTCTGTTAAATTTTTTTCTGGTCAAAACAAAATTTGTCATACACCTAAAATCATCTCAGGGTTTTTTAAAGATAACCACCAAAAACGAGCCAGAGATCTGACCAAAGGACCGCGGTTCCGCGGCAATAGCAAGCTATTGCCACGCAACCGCGGCCGTCTTGTCTCCTCTCTGCCTCGATTTTGGTGCAGTGTATCTCTGGCTTGGTTTTAGGATTTTTGAGATATATTATATGTGCCCAGATTTTCCAGAATAGAAATTTATTTTTGGGGGCCTATAATTCCGTATTTTTCCCGAACTTCACTACACTTTGACTATGAAGGTTATATCTGTGATGTTTGCATGTATTGAACGTCGGCTAATCGCTATATGTCGATTAGTCGGGGTTATACATATCTGTGATCTGTGTTTGTTGATGGTATGTGTATATGAATGGATTGGATTGTCGCGGGTGAATAGCCGGGATGGATGTGAGATGAGTGTTGTTTTTCTTTCATTCATTTGTAATATGTAAATTGATGTAATAATATTATTTGTATGGCCGCACAACCGGGTCGGGATTGTAGCCGTCATTGTATAATTCTTTTTACTGTTTTTGCTCCTAGGATAGACCCATGGAGGGGTGCACAAACTACCGGGTACTTGGCGGGTAGTTTGCCGCACCCGTAGGGGTCTTGGGTGGGGTATTGGCTATTCACCGCGACCGTGTAATCCGCTTTTCGTTGCAGGCTCGAACGGATTGCGGATTCCTAGTATATCCAATTCATCTGTGATCTGTAATGTCTATCATTGCTATATATTTATAACTATTTAGGCGTTGCTTATGTTTTACAGCCGCGCTAGCCCAGCCCCCGCTCTATCGTTAGTTAAGTAACCTAACGGGTGATGATGGGGCCCCGTGGCGAATGCGAATGGCATAAGCGTACGTCATATTTTGGTTGTTTTCTGCAATGGTAGGATTAAATGATGGGACGCATTAAAAGAACTAATGCAAGAATATCACGCATTAAAAGAACTAATGCAAGATAATAAACCAAGTTAAAATCGTTGGAACAATTTCGAAAAACCACTCGGTTCTTTTCAAAACTAACTTTTAAATGCGGAGCTTGAGCCACTCCTTCTAAAAGCTATTTCGTTCCATCGATTATATCAAGTTCACTACGTTCACGGTTTCGCCAAAACCATTCGTAGCCCTCCGTCGTTTCACATGAATAGTCAATAGTATTCAAGCTGTGTTTGTTGGCCAAAGTCAAGGCATAGTGATTGGTAGCTATTGGGTATTCATGTGCAGCATTGATAGATGCGTTGGTTTGGAACAGTCGTACTGCCTTGTTGGCCAAAGTCAAGGGTAGGTACGGGTGGATTCAAATTAACCTGGAGAACGACGGGTAGAACTTGACATGTGACTTATGATTTGTTGGCCAAAGTCAAGGTCATAAGAGCATGGGGCAAAAATCCACATCGGGAGTTTCATAAGTACTGAAACTTGCTAGATTTGCATACCATTTGGAGTGTGGTGATTCTGGTAGGATTCCTTCAGTTTCGTCATACGATGATATTTGGATCCCGGTCCTACTGTGAGTATATGCTACTCCTCGTGAAATTTCTCACTAAACGATCAATGCTATAAACCTAGTAGGTGCCTAGAAAGGTGTTAGCGGGGCTACGCCCCCAGGGAAAAGAGGTTCTTAAATTAAGGAACTTCGCGAAAGCGTTGGAAAACCTCCCTCGAAGTACCGACACTGGCCTGGCTGAACGGTTAAGCAAGTATTGTGCGGTGGGATTGATCCCGACTAATTCTTCCTTTATGGTTTGAGGAGGGATTCGAGAGACAGTGGGAACCATCCCGTTTAGACAAATTAAAAACCACTCTAAACTTGCAAGAGCATCGTGCTAAAGTGTTTCTTCTCTCCCTCCTAATTGCAGCGACCAATCGACATGGCTGGACTTAAGTTACTTCTAGATAAAAACATACTGACAGGGCCAAACAACAAAGATTGGCTCAGGAATGTCAAAATGGCAATCACTTACGACAAGCTGGGGTATCTTCTTACCACCAAAGCTCCCCCCGTCCCAGGTCCCACCTCCAGCGTCGCGGATAAGGAAATCCGTAAGACTTGGGAGATTGATTGCGCGAAGGCCAAGTGCCTCGTGCTTGCCTCTATGGACAACGAACACCAGAGGAGGCACGAGAATATGGACCTGGAATCCATATTTCTTCATACAAAAGAACTGTATGGAGAGCAGTCTCGTATCGCAAGATACGAAGTGTCGAAGAAGTTATTTTCGGCAAAGTTGGCCGTCGGATCATCGGTAGCGGACCACGTGCTTAAGATGATTGGCTACATTGAGGAGCTCGCGGAACTTGGGACCACGTTGGAAAGTGAACTCTATATGGATTTAATTCTCCAGTCCCTTCCATCCACTTACGTCCAGTTTATACTGAACTTCAACTTACAAGAAAAAGAAGTTGAACTTTCAGAACTCCTCAACATGCTGAGGAGCGCAGAGGGCACCCTACAGAAAGGTAGGGAAACACCCGCTTTGTTTGTAGGAGGATCTTCTTCTTCTAGGTCCAAGGCGAAAGCCAAGGGAAAGAGGAAGAAAGCCCCCGCCAAACCAAGGGGCGGTGTTAGTAAAGTGGGTACGAAGGGAAAGGAAAAGGCAACAAAGATAGCGGGGAAGCTTGTGGGAAAGGAAGAATGCTTGTATTGTCATAAGAGTGGACACTGGAAGAAAGATTGCAGGGCTTGGAAAGCCAGGACACAGGAACTGAAGCAGGTTGCGGCTTCAGCTTCAAGTGTGTATGTTATTGAAAACTGTCTTTCTATAAACTCAACTTCCTGTGTATTGGATACCGGATCAGGATCTCATATCTGTAATTCTTTGCAGGCGTTGAGAAACCGTAGGTTTTTGAAGGCAGGTGACATGACCCTCAGAGTTGCGAACGGAGCTAGCATGGATGCTAAAGCCGTGGGGGACTATCACCTGGGAATGTCAGATGGGCATGTTTTGGTTTTGCGTAATTGTTTTTTTGTACCCAACGCAACTTGTAATATCATTTCTGTATCTTTGGTTTCTAAAGAAGGTTATGAATTTGCGTTTGTAAGTAATGTTGTAAACATTCACCATAATCAAGTTCTGATTGGGTCAGGTACACTGAGCAATGGTATATACGTATTAAACCAACCACAGATTTTCAATGTCCAGAATACACATAAAAGAAAGTCTCCAGATATCAATCAGGCTTTCTTGTGGCATTGTAGACTGGGTCACATAAATGAGAGAAGGTTGACTAAGTTACATACAGAAGGATATTTGAATCCGTTCGAATATCAATCGTATGCCACTTGTCAATCCTGTCTCAAAGGAAAGATGACAAAGACTCCGTTCACTGGACACGGAGTAAGAGCGAGCGAGCTCTTGGGGCTCGTACACAGCGACGTGTGCGGTCCAATGTCTACACATGCGCGAAGCGGTTACTCTTACTTCATTACTTTTACGGATGATTTTTCAAGGTACGGTTATGTCTTCTTAATGAAACATAAGTCCGAAGCCTTTGAAAAGTTCCAGGAATATAAGAATGAAGCAGAAAAACAAACCGGCAAAAGTATCAAGATTCTAAGATCGGATCGAGGTGGAGAATACTTAAGTGCCGAGTTCCTGAATTATTTAAAAGAGAACGGAATTCTCTCTCAGCTTACTCCTCCATACACTCCACAACATAACGGTGTATCGGAGAGACGGAACCGAACCCTATTGGATATGGTACGGTCCATGATGAGTAACGCTGAGTTACCGCGATCATTCTGGGGGTATGCGCTAGAGTCAGCTGCGTACCTTTTGAACCGAGTTCCTACTAAGACTGTGCCTACTACACCATATGAGATGTGGAGTGGGAAGAGACCCTATCTTAAGCACATTAAGACATGGGGATGTCCAGCTTTTGTTAAAAAGCAGCATGCGGACAAGCTCGAGGCACGCTCAGTACAGTGCAAGTTCGTGGGATATCCAAAGAACTCCAAGGGATATTTCTTCTACTGCGAAGAGGAACAAAAAGTTCTTGTTTCTCGTCATGCCTACTTCTTGGAAACTGAGTTTTTGGAAACCCGGATAAGTGGGAGCACAGTAGAACTGGAAGAAATTCCAGAACCACGAACCATTACTGAAAGCTTAGTAGAACCAGAGGGTTCAAAAGAACAGGACATTCCTACGCCGCTCCGCAGGAGTAGTAGGCAGTCTCATCCGCCCGAGAGATACTACGGTTTTCTCATAGATGGGGATAGAGAGGATTGCATCATAGATTATGATGAGCCTACTAGCTTCCAGCAGGCCGTTCAGAGCGTTGACTCGGTAAAATGGCTGGATGCAATGCGGACCGAAATGGAGTCCATGTACACCAACAAAGTATGGACGTTGGACATTGCTCCAGACGGGGTAAAACCCGTAGGATGCAAGTGGATCTTCAAAAGGAAGATTGGTGTAGATGGACAGGTTGAGACCTATAAAGCTAGACTTGTAGCAAAGGGTTTCCGTCAAAGACCTGGTTTGGACTATGACGAAACCTTTTCTCCAGTGGCTATGCTAAAATCCATTCGGATCCTTCTTGCCATTGCTGCCTTCCACGATTATGAGATTTGGCAGATGGACGTAAAAACCGCTTTTCTAAATGGAAATTTAGAGGAGTGTGTCTATATGGACCAGCCAGAGGGTTTCATTCAGAGTGGGAGCAGCGGAAAGGTGTGCAAGTTGCTTAAGTCTGTTGGGGTAAAAATTTACACCCCGGTTGACCAAGTCAAAATCCAAGTCAACCCCAAGCCAAGTGGGCCCAAGCCCAGACCCAGTGGGCCCATGCCCGGGTCGAGCCCGAACATGAAGCGGCCGGCCTCCCCCCATGCCAAGATAAAAATTTTGTAATAAATAATTTTGTTGCATTTTCTTTTATTTTATTTTCGGATAAATGTAAGAAAAATAGGTATAAAGCCAAATTTTTGTAAAGCCCATGGCTTATGTGCAAAAAGAAATGGCACATGAGCCATGGGATAGGCAAAATGCCATTTTGAGAAGCCCAAGGGGCTATGTGTAAAGTGTATAGCCTATAAAGGCAAAAGATAATGAAAATATCTCATAACTTTTTCTCTCTCCAAAAAAGTTTCAGAGCTGAGTTCTTTCTTCCTTCTCCAAGGTTCCAAAACCTTCTTCTTTCTTTTGAATTAAATCAAGAGTTTTACTCTTCCTTTTTCAAAACAAATTAGTTTTTCACCACAAAACCCATCAAGGGGAACTCAGATCTTCCATCAGATCTCAAAAAGAAAAGATTTTGAAATCCCACATCTCTTGATCTTCAAGATCCAGCTAACAGAGGAGGAAGAAGAAGAACATCTTTCACTAAACCCTCAAAAAAAGAAGAAAAACACATTCAGGAGTCCAACTCCTCTCTGATTTCTCTTCTGAGAAATTTTTTTAGACTAAAAGCCTGTTGTGCCTCACCTGCGCGCTTGCGCAAGTGCGCAAGGCGCCCGCGTGCCGACACGTGGTGCGCGCGCTTGCGCAACTGCGCAAGTCGCCCGCGTGCCGACACGTGGCGCGCGCTTGCGCAACTGCACAAGTGCGCAAGTCGCCCGCGTGCCGACACGTGGCGCTCGCGCTTGCGCACCTGCGCAAGTGCGCAAGGCGCCCGCGTGCCGACACGTGGCGCGCGCGCTTGCGCAACTGCGCAAGTGCGCAAGGCGCCCGCCTGCCGACACGTGGCGCGCGCGCTTGCGCACCTGCGCATCCCTTGGATGTCTTCTCCCCCTCTTTTTGTGTACATATATACATATATACATATGTATACAAATTTATACATACACGTACTCCACGACACTGTCCCTGTTAGAAAAAAATTTCTAACGGGGCGCTGCCCCGCACCCCGCAAGGGGGCTGCTAGCCCCCTTGACCCCCAGCCCGCTATCCGGGTAGCGGGACCCCCGTAAAAACTCTGCGTGGCTCCCGATATATCCAAAACCCCCTTTCAAAACACACGCACACTGCACATTGAGTTCGCATGACCAGTTTAACCCGTTAATCGGAGGTTCCCTCGCCCCAAAGGCGATGGGTAATTAACGGCAGCTTAGTCCGCAGCTGCCGGAGATTCGGATCCCTACAATCATTAAACCCCGGCCTACCCTAGGCAGGGGGAATCTGTAGTACGCCTGACAAGCGCTCGCGTATTCCCATCTCACTGGGGTGACGAAAAACACCCTACAGATTCTGGCACGCCCGGTGGGACCAATCTCTCCTCCCATATTTCGGGTTAAACGTTCATGCGAACTCAATCAATATACATATCGATTGCTTATACTAAAAAAAAAATGTTTTTTTTTCCGTGCAGCAATCAACCTTCGACGACAATGTCTTCCCAGACGAATTCAACTTCCAAAGCGACCCCGATTCCGTACGTGGTCAAGATCAACGCTCGTGTGGTTCTCCCCGCAAGCCTCAGTCGACAATGGGAGGAACCGCCCCGCCAGTTTGGCTCTGTCATCATCTACCCTGCCGGAAGCGCTCATCTGGCAGAGATCCCAGCGGAACAGGTGGCCAAGCCGGTCTCAAGGGGTAAGAGGCCGAATGTCGTGATCGCCAAGGCACCACAACCGAAACTTAAGATGGTGTCTGAACGAGTCCCTGGCGCTCTAGCTTGGGGCAAGACTTCCGATGTGAAGGGCAACATCAAATGTTGCGGACAAGCTCAGGCGATGACTCTAACAAATGCACAATCGGGCGTATCTCTAAGGCCCTCTATCAACCGGTCTGCGACATCTTCCCAAAAAGTCGAAGTCTGCCAGGTGCTTAGAACAGAAAAGTTAAGGCAGAAGCGGCTCAGGTATCGAGCCAACAAGAGGGCCAAGGCTTCGGCCAAATGGAATCATGTGAAGTTCCAAGTGCAGGGTTTTCCCGCGACGACGGCTAAGTCGGACGTAAGAATCAGCAATTCCTTCGAGCCTCTGAAGTGGGTTCAGAAAAACGCCATGACCGCCAGAATCAAGAAGACGGCGATCCGAACAGTGCCACAAAGAGACGTGTCCCGGCCCCAACAGAAAAAGTATGACACTGTCTCTTCAAGAGTCTATCAAGCACTCTGTGCCGCACGAAAGCAGCGGGGAAAACCCAGAAAAGATGCGCCAGCACCATTTAAGAACCTGGTTAGGCCAGCCGCCTTCAATCGACTACCAGCTACCGAAGCAAGGGGGTCAAGACAGCGATCCACGAAATCAACTGCCAATGATAGAAAGACGGACAGATATATCATCCATACGGTCTATATGGCGGGCGGGCGCCCCAGCGACAACCTTCGCAGCAAAAGCAAGGACGGAGCCACCACATCCCAAGCCCAATCTAGCCTGAATGTGGTTGCCGCCGCCCAAGAACAGCCGCCCCTGCTGGATGAAGAAAACCCTCTCGATGAGGATGATAGACAGATAGACCCCTCGGTCCATGTAGAGTCAAGCTCGGACAGCGAGGAAGAGCCGACTTTCCGCCCTAGGACTGCGGAGCAGGAGCTGCTTCAAGAACTTCGAAAACAGCTCAGGAGCAAAGATAAAGAGATGGCCAAGCTCTATTCGAAGATTGACGACTTAACGAACGTGGTGATGCAGCTTACGGCTCAAATTGCTCGAGCGCCTCCTAATCAAGCACAAGCCGCCACTAATCAGCCGGGTGACGACAATCCGAGGCAGCCAATGCCTGTTCCTTTGGGACCAAGACTGGTTGAGCCGAATGAAAGCCGGCTACATTCCGCTTCTGGGGACGCCTTGGCCCCAGATAGCACTATCCCGCTAACACAGGATCGGATAATGGATTTGGTCACCAGCAAGGTTAAAACATTGGTGGCCGAAGCCGAAGCTCAGAAAGAAATCGGCAGTAGTGGGCGGCCATATCCCGCGCAGTACGATCTGATTGAGTTCCCAAGCGGCTACGTCATTCCTAAGTTCGGAAGATTTGATGGAACGGGGAATGCAAACCAGCACGTCGCCCACTTCAAAGCATCGTGCGGAAATATAGGGGGCAATGACGCGCTCCTTCTTCGTCAGTTTGTCAACAGCCTGACCGGCGTCGCCTTCGACTGGTATGCGAGTATACCGGATGGGTCCGTCATTACCTTTGCCCAAATGGAGTCCCTGTTTCGGCAAAGGTTCATGAGTGTCAGTGATAAAATCTCCATTGCCGACCTTGTGAGGACCAAGCCGGGGAAGAATGAAAGCAACACTGAATTTATCGCTCGATGGCGTAATCTCACAGTCAAGTGCGAACCGCCGCTGGAGCAGGACCAGTCCGTCAGCCTTCTTATTGGGAACCTCAGCAATTGGATGGTCCCATTCTTGTATACAGCGGGCCTCAAGACGTTTCAGGAGCTAACCAAGAAAGTCCAAATGCTGGAACGCTCGAAGCAAGAGTACCCGCCAGACTCTCAGAGAGACAAAACCTGGAAAAGCAAGCGGGACGACAACCGTAGAAGCGGGAGTTCCAGCAGTACCAATGTCTTCAATGCCTCCGACAATGAAGAAAAGCGAAGGGCGGGCGAATCCAAAACCAACCGGTCTCGAAAGCCATTGCTGGGAGGAGATGGGCCTTCCCTAGAGGAGAAAAAGAACAAGGTTTACTCTTTCAGAAGAGACAAGGTCCGCAAGATATTTAAAGATGCCTTGAACAATGGCCTACAACTGCCGGAGTCGAAAAGACCCCAAGAAGCAAAAATGACCGACAATCCCTTGTATTGCCCGTACCACCGAGTAGTGAGCCATGCGATCGAGGATTGCTATATCTTCAAAGACTGGGTCGAGAAGCAGTACAAGGCAGGAGAGATCGAGCTGTCCAAAAGCGTGTTGGTGAACAATCAAGTTGCAACCGCCAACTTTATACAGACGGAAGCTGAAGCCTTCTGGGAGCAGACAGCCGAACCCGCTGCCCTGACAAACGAAACTGACTCATCGCGGCCTCCGTGGAGTACGCACATATCTAATAAGACGAAGAAGATGCTAAAGCTACTTCAGAAAGAGCCCAGGATGGAATGGGAAGGACAGAAGAAGCCTACCAGTCCAGCTGCCAATGCGGCTCCATCAGGCTCAAAATCCAAGAAGCTCAAGAAGAAGAAAAGTGCAGCTCGGCGCGAAAAAGTGTCTGCAGGGAAATCGACCATTCAAAAGTATATCGATTCCCTCGAAGAATATGAACAACAGGAAAGAACATTGATTCAATTGAAGGAGTTCTTCCCTGTACAAGCGGCTGAAATTCTGGAGGAGTTAGAAGAAGACTCCAATGAAGAGATCCCAGTAGTGACCTGCTACGCCATCCGTCTTGGCAGCGACTCCGAGGATGATCTCTGTTTTCCGGAAGAGGACGAGGAGCTCACCACAACGACCAATCAAATCCAGCTCAGAAGCGGCAGGGCTCTACCGCCAAATCAGGGCAACGCCCCAAGAGGGAAGGAAAAACAAGTCACTAATGAAGAAGATGGCAGAGAACCGGCTGATGAAAACATAAGTCCTTCCTCGGTGGACTATAATGTCTTGGCGCATCTCCGGAAGCTTCCGTCTCTCCTGAGCATCTACGACGCCTTGGTCCTATCTAAGGAGCTTAGAGATGTTCTCATCCACGCTCTACAAAACCCCGAGCGGTATCAGGCCCACTTTGCGGAAATTAATATGAAAGAAGCCCAGCACGCTTTGCATGCCGCCGCAGTCACATTTAAGGATGAAGACTTGCTACTGGGAACGGCAGAGCATAATCGGCCGCTTTACGTGACCGGGTACAGCGACGGAGATCGAATTAATCGTATATTGATTGATCCGGGATCCTCAGTGAACATCATGAACTTGCGAACTCTGAAGAGTTTGTCAATGGACGTCCGACACCTGTCAAGGGAAAGGATTGTCATTCAAGGCTTCAACCAAAATTGTCAGCAAGTTCTGGGGTCTATAGCTCTGCCAATCAAATTCGGGGATCTGCAAACTGAAGCTAAGATATACGTGATCGACGCCGACACGTCTTATAAGATTCTCTTGGGGCGGCCGTGGCTCCACGATTACGGCATCATTCCGTCAACTCTCCATCAATGCATGAAGTACACTAAAAATGGCGAAGAAAGACGCATTGACGGAGACATCCAGCCGTTCGGTGTGCATGAAGTCCGATATGAAGATTCTCGGTACTTTACGAACCACCAAAATGCTAAGCCACAACTAACTGAAGATAGAACGGCCCCAAGACTCAAAAGCAAATCTGCGCCGGCTATCACTTTCAAAAGCAAAAATACCCAAGTGCGCCCGCATTTCGGCAGCGACTCTGATGAGTCCGACGCTGGAAGCCCGTCCTTCCGCAAAACTCGCCCTCATTTCGGCAGCGATACGGACGAATCTGTTACTGAAGGCCCATCTAGCAGCAAAGTCCGCCCTCATCTTGGCAGTGACACTGAAGAGTCAGAGGAGGAGGACCTGTCGTGCAACAGCGGTGCAGATTGGACCCCCACGCAACAAGCGAAACTACGAGAGACCTTCGAAGTTGCAGAAGGGTCCCTAGCCGTTACAAGGGTACCAGAGCAAATGTGCAAAGAGCTCGATGCATTATCAATCTCCACCGTGGACCAGCTGAAAACTTTCTACGTTCCCGGGAGGAAAAGTGGACAGAAGGGCATCTTGTTTTATGGGTCAAACCCCGTTGTGCACCCGGACGACCTTTATGTCGCGTGCCTTCCTTATGAGAGGGGCATAAGAGCCGTCCTCAATCCCAGATACTATGCGCCCGAGATGCGGGAATACTTTAAGAAGTGCGGATGCCGGTTATATCAAACGGAGTCCGAAGCAAAGTTTTACGAAGGGCTATGGTATCCTCCCCAGGTCCGAGCACTCATCGATGGACGGATTCCAGATAGACGGGGCATAGGCTACATTCAACCTGATTCCAAAGCGTGCTACATGATCCATGTTGGTGAGGCCAGCGAAAGATCAAATGATGATGACGAGATAGCCGAGCCAGAAGAAGCTCCTCAAGAGCTCGAAGATGGCGGACAAGTAACTTTTGATGAGCTAACCGAGATTGACTTAGGAACGCCCGATAATCCAAGGCCGACCTACATCAGCTCACTCTTGTCGGAGGAAATGAAAGAGCAGATAATTGCCCTGCTGCGTGAGTTCGTCGACTGCTTCGCGTGGACGTACAAAGAAATGCCTGGCCTTTCCCCTGAGGTAGCCGTGCATAAGCTGGCTATATCTCCTGATGCTAAGCCAGTCAAACAAGCTCCTCGAAGAATGAGAAGGGAGTTGGAAGAAAAGGTCATCGAGGAAACCAAGAAGCTCATCGATGCCGGCTTCATCAGGGAAGAGAAATATGCAGACTGGATCGCATGCATAGTCCCAGTGAAGAAGAAAAATGGGCAGATCCGAGTTTGTGTCGATTTCAGGGACCTCAATAAGGCATGTCCTAAAGACGACTTCCCGCTACCGGTCATGGAAATGATGGTCGATGACACCTCAAATTACGAGCTGTTCACCTTTATGGACGGCTCATCTGGATACAATCAGATCAAGATGTCGCCTGAGGATGAGAAGCACACAGCATTTCGAACCCCGATCGGAATATATTGCTACAAGGTAATGCCATTCGGACTGAAGAACGCAGGTGCTACATATCAAAGGGCAATGACTAATATCTTTGATGATCTAATCCATAAAGTCGTCGAATGCTATGTTGATGATCTGGTCGTCAAGACTAAAGCCAAGGCCGATCATATCCAAGATCTCAGGACTGTTCTCACCAGACTGAGGGAATACGATCTGAAGATGAATCCTCTGAAGTGCGCTTTTGGCATGTCATCGGGAAAATTCCTGGGCTTCATAGTCCGACATCGAGGGATCGAAGTTGACCCGTCAAAGATAAAGGCCATCATGGAGATGCCCCCTCCGAAGAGTCTGACGCAGCTAAGATCTTTTCAAGGCAAGCTTGCTTATATACGGAGGTTTATCTCAAATTTATCAGGGAGATGTAGGCCCTTCTCAAAGCTCATGAAGAAAGGAGCTCCTTTTATCTGGGATGCTGAATGTCAAGCAGCGTTCGAAAGCATCAAGCAATACTTGTTGCACCCTCCAGTGCTGGCCGCTCCCATTCCAAATAAACCGCTGATTCTCTACACTGCCGCGCTGGACGAGTCACTCGGTGCGCTCCTTGCCCAGAATAATGAGGAAGGAAAAGAAAATGCCCTCTACTACCTCAGTCGAACTCTAGTCGGGGCGGAACACAACTACTCCCCAATCTAAAAGCAATGCCTAGCTCTGATATTTGCTGTGAAGAAGCTGAGGCACTATCTGCTCGCTCATCGGGTTATGCTGATCTCCAAGGTCGACCCGCTCAAACACTTGATGACCAAAGCAAGCCTAGCCGGCAGAATGGCAAGATGGGCTGTCATGCTACTTGAGTTTGACATAGTTTACACTCCTCAGAAAGCAGTAAAAGGGCAAGCTCTTGCAGACTTTCTCGCTGCTCATCCCATACCAGAAGGGTCGCCACTAAATTGTGAGTTACCCGACGAACAAGTGCTGCATCTCGAGAATGACGAGCCATGTTGGGAGCTCTACTTCGATGGGGCCTCATCGATAAGAACCTCCAGTAAATCAAGCGTCCCGGAGATAAAAGCAGAGATAGGATTGGTGTTCATCACACCATCAATGGGAACCCTACGGCGTTCTTTTGCTCTCACCGAGCCTCGGACAAACAATGAAGCTGAGTATGAAGCTCTGATAGCTGGTTTGGAGCTCGCCATAGAAATGGAAATCCGTCGGCTACGAGTTTACGGTGACTCCCAGCTCGTCGTCAACCAAGTAAGCGGCGACTATAAGATATACAAACCCGAGTTAGCTCGGTATAGAGGTCGAGTGGTGGAACTCATGAAACGGTTCACTCATATTGAACTAACGAGAGTCCCTAGAGCGTTGAACGGAAAGGCTGATGTACTCGCTCGCTTGGCAAAGGAACTGGCTGATCCTGAAATGGACAAAATTCTGATCACAGTCAGGAGCCGGCAAATTCTACCCCCAGTCTCTCTACGAGAAGAGGAGAGCGCGGAACAGAAGAGCAGTCCTGCAGAAGAAGCTTTGATCATCCAAGACGAGCCCGATTGGAGAGAACCCTTCATAGAGTACCTCCGATACGACAAGCTGCCCGAAGAAAAATCTGCGAGGATTCAGCTGAAGAAAAGAGCTCTCCGATACGTGTTTGTAAATGACACGTTATACCGCAGGTCATATGACCAAATCTGGCTCAGGTGTCTGTCATTGGCCGAAGCCCAAAAGGTCATGAAAGATGTCCACTCGGGCGTTTGCGGTGCTCACCAATCTGGCCCCAAGATGCGACTTCAAATCAAACGGCTTGGGTATTACTGGCCCACCATGATACGGGATTGCGGAGAGCATGCAAAGAAATGTTATATCTGCCAAATTCACGGTGATTTTATTCACAAGCATCCCAACCCATTGCATCCTACAGTGGCGTCGTGGCCCTTCGAAGTTTGGGGCACCGACATTGTTGGCCCAATTGATCCTCCGTCATCTAAAGGCCACCGGTTCATACTGGCCGCGACAGACTACTTCTCCAGGTGGGCTGAAGCTGTCCCGCTAAAAGAAGTCAAGACGAAGGATATTCTGACATTCTTCCAGCATAATATTCTATACCGCTTCGGTACACCAAGAAGAATCATTTCTGACAACGGGCCTTCTTTCAAGAGCTTCAATGTCTCAAGATTCGCTACTCAGCACAAGATAGACTGGAGGTATTCCTCCATCTATAATCCAAGAGCCAATGGGCTAGCCGAAGCCTTCAATAAGACTCTATGCAAGCTCCTGAGGAAAAATGCTTCAGCCAACAAGAGAGATTGGAATCTCAAACTTCACGAGGCGTTGTGGGCATATCGTACCACGCACCGTACTCCAACACAGTCCACTCCATACTCATTGCTCTTCGGAGTGGAGGCGGTCCTCCCTCTCGAAGTCAAAGTTCCAAGCTTAAGAATGGCCGTTCAGCATGAGTTGACAGAAGAGGAAAACGTGCTCCTTCGACTTGAAGAACTCGATGCCCTCGAAGAAAAGAGGCTCGCGGTGCAACAAAATCTGGAGCTATACCGAGCCCAAATGTCACGGGCTTATGACAAGATAACCCGTCTCCGCGCCTTCAAGAAAGGTGAATTGGTGTTGGTCCTCAAAAGACCGATTATCCCCAATCGACATGCCAAGGGAAAATTCGAGCCAAACTGGGAAGGACCATACGTCATCGAGAAAGTGTTTGACGGAGGATCCTACCAACTAATAAGTGCCGAGGGAGAAAGGCCCATGCCACCCATCAATGGCCGATATCTCAAGAAATACTACACGTGAATGCTCCAAGTCGCAGGCGAATTGAGCACATCAGCCCTACGGTCTGGATCAGACATCCTGCAAAACCGTATTCCTCCCAAATCCTGCCGGTGAGACTACTTTAAAGTCCCACCAGCGGCAAAAAAAAAAAAAAAAAACGGTATGTTCACAAGCAAAACGGGCACGGATGAAAACCCGAAAGGGCTCCGTGAGTAAAAACAGCAGGACTACCGGCGAGTCTGTGAAAACCCGAAAGGGCGCAAACTCGTAAAAAGGAAAGGAGGTGAAATACACTCACAAAGTCCTCTCGACCTTGTGAGGAGAAAACCCCTGCGTGAGATCCTTACGACTCACAAAGGAGCAACACGCTTAGGAATCCTCACGATTCCTAAGGAGAAAATACACCTACGAGATCCTTTCGACTCGTAGGGAGAAAATGCTTTTATGGGACCCTCACGGCCAATAAAATTGAAAAGCCTTAGGTGGTAGGGACCCAAACCTAACTCCTAAGCCATCGTTCCCCAACGGGCAACGGCAAATGATGAGTCGCTCCTGGCATTTCGCTCAGTGTTAGCGGTGCTGATGCCGACCGAAAACCCAAATCCCAAGTCCTCCCGAGGCAAATGATGAGTTGCTCCTGGCATTATTCCGGTGCAGCAATGTTGATGCCAAACAATATCCAAATTCCAAGTCCCCAAACGGCGAATGATGAGTCGCTCCTGGTACCACATTCCAGTGCAGCGATGCAGACGCCAACCAAAATCCAATTTTTAAAAATTCTCCCGGCCCTGCGGTGGGTCCCCAAATTGACCATCGTATACAATCCACGGGCTCAAATAATTCTCATCATACCCATGCCCCACCGTAATCACCAGTTACGCGGCTGGTCTCCGCTTTGGGAATGATGCTCCATTGATAAGACCCACTCATGTGTCCTCACGATATATGAGGAGAACAAACCTTTGTGGGATCCTTACGACTCATAAAGGAAAAACACACTTAGGAGTCCTCACGACTCCTAAGGAGAAAATACACCTGCGGGATCCTTACGACCCGTAGGGAGAAAATGCTTTTATGGGACCCTCACGGCCCATAAAATTGAAAAGTCTTAGGCTATAGGGATCTAAACCTGTCTCCTAAGCCATCGCTCCCCAATCCCCAAATGGCGAATGATGAGTCGCTCCTGGTACCATATTCCAGTGCAGCGATGCAGACGCCAACCAAATTCCAAATCCCATACCCCAACGGCGAATGATGAGTCGCTCCTGGTACCATGTTCCAGTGCAGCGATGCAGACGCCGACAAAGTCCCGAAATTTTTCCGGCCCTACGGTCTGGATCATACATCCTGCAAAACCGTATACAATCCACGGGCGTAAAACAATTCCAATTTCTCCCAAATCCTCCCAGGGCAAATGATGAGTTTCTCCTGGCATTATTCCAGTGCAGCAATGCAGATGCCAAACAAAAACCAAAATCCCAAAATCCTCTCCATGACAGATGATGATTCGCTCCTGGTACCATATTCCAGTATAGCGATGCTGATGTCAACCCAAATCAAAATTAACAAGTCAACTTCCACTCCGACACCGCAAGAAGCGGAGCAAGTCAAGTCTACCCCTGACAGTGCAAGAAGAAGGGCAAGTCAAACCAAGCACCAACCGTCCAAGTCGCTAAAATGGCAGCAACGACCGTCCACGTCGCTAAAAGGGCAGCACCGACCGTCCAAGTCGCAAAAAGGGCAACACCGACCGTCCACGTCGCTAAAAGGGCAGCACCGACCGTCCACGTCGCTAAAAGGGCAGCACCGACCGTCCAAGTCGCAAAAAGGGCAGCACCGACCGTCCAAGTCGCTAAAAGGGCAGCACCGACCGTCCAAGTCGCAAAAAGGGCAGCGCAGGATTCCTACAAAGCGGGAACCAGATCACTCCGGCCAGGGAAAACGTCTATCACAAACACTCTGTCTCGGATACATGTCAAGCAACGACCGTCCATGTCGTAAAAAGGGCAGTGCCAGCTTCCCCAAAAGCGGGGACCAAATCAAGTCGCCTCCACGTGAAAGAAGATCCATCAATTTCATGCACACGACCCACATATGTGGTGTGCATTTATTGATGGGGGGCAATTTGTTGGGGTAAAAATTTACACCCCGGTTGACCAAGTCAAAATCCAAGTCAACCCCAAGCCAAGTGGGCCCAAGCCCAGACCCAGTGGGCCCATGCCCGGGTCGAGCCCGAACATGAAGCGGCCGGCCTCCCCCCATGCCAAGATAAAAATTTTGTAATAAATAATTTTGTTGCATTTTCTTTTATTTTATTTCCGGATAAATGTAAGAAAAATAGGCATAAAGCCAAATTTTTGTAAAGCCCATGGCTTATGTGCAAAAAGAAATGGCACATGAGCCATGGGATAGGCAAAATGCCATTTTGAGAAGCCCAAGGGGCTATGTGTAAAGTGTATAGCCTATAAAGGCAAAAGATAATGAAAATATCTCATAACTTTTTCTCTCTCCAAAAAAGTTTCAGAGCTGAGCTCTTTCTTCCTTCTCCAAGGTTCCAAAACCTTCTTCTTTCTTTTGAATTAAATCAAGAGTTTTACTCTTCCTTTTTCAAAACAAATTAGTTTTTCACCACAAAACCCATCAAGGGGAACTCAGATCTTCCATCAGATCTCAAAAAGAAAAGATTTTGAAATCCCACATCTCTTGATCTTCAAGATCCAGCTAACAGAGGAGGAAGAAGAAGAACATCTTTCACTAAACCCTCAAAAAAAGAAGAAAAACACATTCAGGAGTCCAACTCCTCTCTGATTTCTCTTCTGAGAAATTTTTTTAGACTAAAAGCCTGTTGTGCCTCACCTGCGCGCTTGCGCAAGTGCGCAAGTCGCCCGCGTGCCGACACGTGGCGCGCGCGCTTGCGCAACTGCGCAAGTGCGCAAGTCGCCCGCGTGCCGACACGTGGCGCGCGCTTGCGCAACTGCGCAAGTGCGCAAGTCGCCCGCGTGCCGACACGTGGCGCGCGCGCTTGCGCACCTGCGCAAGTGCGCAAGGCGCCCGCGTGCCGACACGTGGCGCGCGCGCTTGCGCACCTGCGCAAGTGCGCAAGGCGTCCGCGTGCCGACACGTGGCGCGCGCGCTTGCGCACCTGCGCATCCCTTGGATGTCTTTTCCCCCTCTTTTTGTGTACATATATACATATATACATATATATACAAATTTATACATACACGTACTCCACGACACTGTCCCTGTTAGAAAAAAATTTCTAACGGGGCGCTGCCCCGCACCCCGCAAGGGGGCTGCTAGCCCCCTTGACCCCCAGCCCGCTATCCGGGTAGCGGGACCCCCGTAAAAACTCTGCGTGGCTCCCGATATATCCAAAACCCCCTTTCAAAACACACGCACACTGCACATTGAGTTCGCATGACCAGTTTAACCCGTTAATCGGAGGTTCCCTCGCCCCAAAGGCGATGGGTAATTAACGGCAGCTTAGTCCGCGGCTGCCGGAGATTCGGATCCCCACAATCATTAAACCCCGGCCTACCCTAGGCAGGGGGAATCTGTAGTACGCCTGACAAGCGCTCGCGTATTCCCATCTCACTGGGGTGACGAAAAACACCCTACAAAGTCCATCTATGGACTAAAGCAGGCATCGCGGAGTTGGAACATCTGCTTTGATGAGACGGTCAAAGAATTTGGCTTTATCAAAAACCCAGATGAACCATGCATCTATAGTAGATTTGTAGCGAGAACTGTAGTATTCCTCGTTTTATACGTGGATGACATTCTCTTAATAGGAAATGACATTCCTATGCTACAATCTGTCAAGGGGTTCTTGTCACACAGGTTCTCCATGAAAGACCTGGGTGATGCCTCATACATCCTGGGGATCCGGATCCATCGTGATAGATCCAAGAGGATATTAGGACTTTCACAGTCCAGGTACATCAACACCATACTGAAAAGATTCAGTATGGAAGATTCCAAGCGCGGTAACCTACCGGCTTGTCACGGGATCACCCTCTCTAAAGAGATGTCCCCCAAGACTGATTTGGAGAGGGATCGCATGTCTATTATACCCTACGCTTCTGCGGTAGGCTCTATAATGTATGCGATGTTGTGTACCAGACCGGATGTAGCTTATGCACTGAGTGTGGTAAGCCGGTATCAGTCAAACCCTGGGGAGAAACACTGGATAGCGGTAAAGAACATTCTCAAGTACCTGAGAAGGACTAAGGAGATGTTCTTGGTGTATGGCGGAAAAGACCTCCAGATCGAGGCCTTTGCTGACTCCAGCTTCCAGAGTGACAAGGATGATTCCAAGTCCATGTCGGGTTTTGTCTTTACCCTCAATGGAGGGGCGGTGTGTTGGAAGAGTTCCAAACAGGAAACCGTTGCAGACTCGACGATGGAAGCGGAATACATCGCTGCATCTGATGCCGCAAAAGAAGCTGTCTGGATGAGGAAGTTCTTGAAAGAACTTCAGGTGGTTCCGTCCATTGTTGACCCAATACCTCTGTATTGCGACAACAACGGGGCTATAGCTTTAGCAAAGGAACCCAGGTCCCATCAAAGATCCATACACATCTTGAGGCGGTATCACCTGATCAGGGAGATCGTGGATCGCAAGGAGATCGAGGTTCGGAGGGTTGCTTCAGAAGAAAACACTGCAGATCCATTCACCAAGGCACTGCCCCAGACTCAGTTCGAGCGGCTGATCGAGATGATAGGTCTTCGATACGCTAGTACATGGCCTTAGTGCAAGTGGGAGATTGTTAGTGTATATGCCCTAGAGGCCATTACTGTATCATACTAGTTTGTATATTACTTAATGGAAGCTTGGGATATTCACCTTGTATAAACAATCTTGCTCAATATAGTAGTATGCTACTTGGTTTGTTTCTACTTCAATGTGTACATGTGTTTATTTTAGTATATCACCTATACGCATTAGTGGAGCCCTTAGGATCTTTGCTTGATTACCAGCGTTGTGATGGCAGTCACACTAGTGGGGGCTGGGTAATCTATAAGCACATCCTTATACAGGTCCCTAGTCGCAGGACTATCGAGATAGGGCATCGATACTCCGGAGTAGACTAGCGTATGCGCTTCTCATCCCAGTGTGGGAGATGGTCTGTCCCACAGCCATCAGTACGTCGTACTGGAGAAGTATACGGGTGCTCGTTGGGTTACGAGTACACTGGACAGGACTCGTCGGGAACTGACAAGTTGGTATTATACCTATCGTCAGTTATCAGTTCCCAGGTGATATGAGTACAGCTTAGTCCGCTGACTTGACACTGGCACTTCGCCTCGAGTGTGTTCCCACTGCACTTTGATCACTACCCTACCGCGGCTCAAAGGAGTCGTGCAAACAGGTAATGGTTGGGCACAGTCCCGAAGCACTTGGAGGCAGTGACGGTTAGACAGGATTCGTCTCTCCCGGTATTGGGGGTTGACATCGCGCTGTGTCTAGGAGAGCCATTACACGAGTAGTCCCTGGCCAGGGCAAGCGAGATATACTGGTAGGCTTCCAGTGTTATCTCAGGGTGTTTTGGGCTTCACTCCGACACGACTTGTACCGCTATTAGGGGACTGACGTTTACCGCCCCCTAGGCCCGACATGCGATGTATCAGACGAACAGACCGGACTGTACGGAGACTGTCACATTCAGACTCAGTAGGAGTTCAGATGGGGTTCACCTCGTCAGCCTTCTTGTCGGCATCTACCTGGGGACCGTTACGCACAGCTAGTGCCGCTTGCGGTCTGTGGTTAAACCCACTGCCAGCGTAGTGTCGAGTCTTTAGAGTCCCACACAGAGGGCTATTCGCCTCTGGGCAAAACAGAGTAGAGGTCGCATGGTTTTGCGACAGGGTTCGTTCTCATCCGCGCACTTGTGCACGTTTGGAGTCCGGACGGATATTACTAGTAGGCTCTGGTTTGGACCAGATACTGCTATATGTTTTGGGGTTGATTTTATCTCTTGGTATTCATGTTCCTCGGAACAAGAATGCGGGTGTGTATGCACAGTTGATTGAGGCAGAGGAAGAGAATTTTCATTAGGGTTTCGGAACGGGTGCGTATGCACAGTTTACAGTCGTCTTTTTCCAAACCCTAATGGAATTATGATATATCAATTAATAATATTAATTAAATGAAATTGTGTCATGGTTGGATTTTGTTGACTTGTTGACCATGGTTGACTTGTTGACCATGGTTGAAGGTTTGACCATCATCATTACAAAAGAAAGATGCTTTTTGATTCTTGCAAAACCATTTAAAAAATGTAATGATAATGGTCATTCCAAACCATCCATCAACTATTTCATTTTATTATTATTGTTAATTGATAATTCTTTTCATTTGTGATATGGTTGTAAAATGAAAAGAATAAGTCATTCTATCATAACACTTCTCTCTCCTCACTTCTTCTTCTTCCTCCTCTAGTTCAAGGAGAATCCTTCTCATGTGTTGAGAATCCCTCTCCTTGAGACAAAATCACCCCAAAGACACTCTCTACTCACTCTAGGGTTAGAGGTTTAGCAAGCCGAAGATCCTAGTTCACTCAAAGTTCGAGAAAGAGCCCGAAGGTTGAACCCTCAGGTGGATCCATCTTTGACGGAAGAAGGCAACGAGGAAAGAACCATCAACCCCTACAAAGGTTTCAAGAAGAAGGAGTTCAAGTTAGGTATAACCTCCTTTCCGAGTAGCTAACTATCTTTAGCTTGTATGCTAGTTTTAGTTTAGGAAAAGATCCCGACTTTGTTAGTCCATGTTGCCCCATGCGCTAAAATTTGATTTTTATACCGTTTCCGCCTCCCCGCAAGAACCGGGGGTCGCAACGGGGGTCGCAACGTGGACTTACAAAATGATCATAAGTAGAGCTTTAGAAATCCAAATCATGTGAATCTTGGTGTTTTGGATAATTACATCGAGAAACCTAAAATTTTCTAATAATTTTTGTAACCAGAAACCCGATAGAAATTAACTCAAACTGCGTTTTAAAAATATATGACGGTATTGAACAGATTCTGATCTGTTTTGCGCGACGACACGAAAACAGATATACCTCCCAACGGTAGTCGTATTTAGGTGAAACTGGAACTCACGCATTAAAAACACTTAGAGACGTATTTCTAATTATATTCCGCATTCTTTCGACTTGATTAATTAGTCGTACATAATATTTCTTTACAGCATTGTTTATGGTAGTTACTCGAATAATATACTCGACTCATTTCATGTTATTCGAACATGTATACATATTTATCTTGATTTTAAATTGTTTTATGTACATCAAGACGATAATTAAATACTTGAGATGTATTTTGAAAATACATCAAAACTATTTTACATAAACCCCCTCAAGTTATACTAAATTAAAATAAGGACCCTAATAAACATAGGTTTAAGCGGGAGCAGTCTCTTGAGCCTCAGGGAGCCGGAGATATAGGTGCTTACCTATTTAAGATAGACAACTTAACAAACGGTATTATCAACACGGTAATCGTCTTTGAAAAAGACACAATCCTGCCGTCCATGTGCAGCGGTTACCGATAACACCAAAACCTAATTCAGGATTCAATTTCTTTTCTAATTGTCCAAATCGGACTGAGTCTTAATATAATCAATCTAACTTGAATGAGATTCAAGTATATATAACAATTCAATATGAATCCGTGTATTCAATCTGTTCAATCTATCAATCTATATTGACTGAACCGAACCATGGATATACATCCATCTACATGATTCTCCAGTTACATCTATTTACCGATATCATGGTTCCGGCAAGTCATCCATCTCTACAATCTATAATACAAGATAATACAATTTACAATACAATACAAACAATACAATCAAGATATCGCGGGGTTTTAAAGGGTAGATTGGTACGGAAGGTGTTAGAAGTGGCACGAGACTGCAAGAATTAAGACACATAACCTGTATTCCGTTGCTGTTGTACCGTGGCATAAACGGTTCATTGTACTTTCCGTTCACCTTAGTCTCTGGTCTACTGTTCATAACATAATATTGCATTTTGTATTCCCCATTCTTATGCATTTTACAATGAAAACAGGTGCTTTTGACCCATGTCTGCTACATGTTATAGGTTACAGGTTCTGGGACCAAAAACAGTGAAAAACACAAAAGACGATACAAAAGAAGGATTTTTGACCAACAATTAGGAAGATCTTAGTAAAGCCCAGCAGAAAAACGGTTCACCATCAACAAGGCAACGCAAGATCCAAATTTGCAAGAAAAACGGTTAAAAGATCCATTGCAAAGTGTTCACTGAGGATCTGGAATTAATACAGAAGCCCAATTGATAAAAGGAATAAAGAACCAGGAAGCCCAAAAGATACCAAGACAGCCCAAGAAAATTCATTGCATGAGCTCACCATTGGGCCGCGGAACCGCGGCCCAAGCGCACCAATGCCGCGGTTCCGCGGCCGTATAAGGTCTTCATGGAAAGAAAATTTTACCAAAATGTTCTGAAGGCTATGGAAAGATTTTCTGGGGGTATATTTGTAATTATAGACATGCGGAGCAATTGTAAAACCTAGGGTTTCTATGTCCTATAAATAGAACCCAAACCCTTGTATTTCTTATGCCTCTACTCATGAATAAAATTCTGTTTTCTTGAAGTTAGAGCGCATCAATCGTAAGTAGGTTATTTTCCTTGCAGTGGTTGTAGTTTTTCATATCTGCTCTAGGTAAATTATTTTCTCGCCTTAGTTTAATTTAGTTTAGTTTTTATTAACTTGCAATCGATGTTTTCTCTCTTTAATAAAATCATGTCTTTTTTCATCCCCTCAATGAGCGAGTAGTTTCCTCGCTTGTTAGGGTTAGGAATAGGGAAGGATTTGAGAGATGAAGATCTCTCATCTCTTTTCGTTGCCAAACTTTTATGAACATTAGAACTCCATGCATACCTTCTTATTCCGCTCCCTACGGCACTTTTACCCTCGAGGAAGAGGTGATTCCGTAGTCTAAAGGCCCGGATTTTAAGGTTTTCCATGGAGGTTAGGGTAAAGATTAATAAAGGAAGGACAAGGATCTAGAGGAAGAATCAATCATCCCAATCATCCTAATCCCCTTTATAAATATTTACCATAACACTAATATGATAGATTTAATTAATGGCAATGGAAAGAGATGTAGATCTTTGTTTACCAAATTTTCCCTAGACCTAATCCTAGCAAGTTTCTAATCCTAGTATCATACAGCATCAATTTTTAGGTTTATTTATAAGACCCAACATCATTTGGAATTAACTCGTAAGAACTTAAAGGAGATTTACACATCCCTGTGGACCGATCCGTATTCACCGGCTAGCTGCAAAGCGACGCCGTTCTTGATTGCGGTAAATATTTTTGATCGAAAAAACCTCTCTAAATCAAATGGCGCCGTTGCCGGGGATGGCGTAAAATTTTCTTTTTGTAATTTCGGGTTATTATAAAATCTAAAAAAGCATAAAAATCTGAAAAATTTGAAAAATAGGAAAAAAAATATTCTATCATCTTTTATTGTTTGAAGGGTTTTCTTTGTGAATCTTTGCAGGTTTGACGGATCTGAAATAACACAGAAGGAAAAACAGAAAAAGACATATCAAAACAGGAGGAGATTGAAAGTACAGAGCAGCTGAAGAAATTTGGAGACCCAAAGCCCCCAAGGAGCCGCGTTTCCGCGGCAATTACCTGGTCAGAACCGCGATTCCGCGGTCGTCTGTGGACCTCTCTGCACGAAATTTGCACTGTTTGTTTCCTCATTCTCCCCTCTGCAAATCCCCATATATCTTTTGCCAAATTTTCTGCAGGATTCTTTGCGCTAAAAATCTTCTCCCCATCCAATAATTGATTTTCTGCAGGATTCTTTGCGCCGCGCTAAATAGCAAATTGATTGCAAGTGATTTACTGCTTTGCATACTTTAATCTGACTTTAAGGGGCTATTGACCAATTGAGATTGGGTGGGGATTTCATCACCCTTCCCAGGACCCCAAAAATCACTTAAAGCATTTGCATTGACCACTTCTAATTAAAAAATATTAGACGCGGCCCTAAGGACGTCGAGCTCAATAGGACAGAGGACTAGTATAGGTATCGGCCGTTTATCCTAATCTGTCTTTGCGGTGCCTAGGCAAGTGTGTCAAGGCTAGTGGTTTTTAATTAGGCCCACAGCGTGGTTCCTTCCCACTTACCTGACACTTACCTGGCCGCAACTGACGGTGAAGAGGCGGTTTGAGGTCCTATCTCTAGCCCTTTGGAACAGTTAGGAGCTGTCTAGCTGACCTAGGTGACCCTAGATCTAGGCCTGATTGTGCATGTGTGGTTAATTGCATTTGTGTCACAAGTCTCTTTTCAAAAATCTTTTTGCAAAAGCACACATAAAAAAGTAAAAGGAAAAATCTTTTCAAAACTTGAAACTTGTCGCTAAAGAAATCTTTGCACTCACTTACACCACTTCTTCTCATTGACGTTTTCTTACCTCCATATTTCTATCTTTCATCTTTCGACTGCACTAACCCTCTTAGTGTATGTCCGGTTAGACTAGGGACCCTAGCGTCCGATTAGTCTGTGTTTCGTTGGTACCGACAGACGAACCTTTCGACTCCGAGGTCGAAATCTTGTCAACCTCTTCACTTTCACCATCACATTCTTCCGAAGGTATGTCGGGATACGATCCTAACAACACCTTACCGACGGGAAGGATTCCACCTCCGTTAGGTGCGAATAACCCGAATCTTCCGCCTGTTGAAGCGCCCGCACGAGTCGCGCTCCAGGATCTTTTCTACCCCGTCCGCACCGCCCTTCCTACTTGTCTTTCCCTTCCGCCGGCAAATGGGGACAATTTTGAGATCAAACCCCACTTCATCAATATGCTGCCTAAGTTTCATGGTTTGGAATCCGAAGATGCATATATCTTTATTAACAAATTCCAAAACGTTTGCGCCATGATGAAAACTACCCAATTAAGTGATGACGTTATAAGGCTAAGGGTCATTCCTTTCACCTTATGTGACCTAGCCGAGAAGTGGCTATACAGCACCGGATCACATTCAATTAGAAATTGGGATGAGTTTGTGAAAGCTTTTCTTAAAAAGTTCTATCCTCATCACAAAACTGCTAAAATCCGTAATGAGATTATACAATTTTCACAGCTTCCTGCCGAACCATTTTAGAAATGTTTTGAAAGATTCAAAGACCTACTCGTTCAATACCCTCACCATGGGATCGAAAGATGGCAACTTTGCCAAACATTATACGAGGGATTGAACCCGGCAACGAAACAGTTGCTAGAAACCATTAGTCAATGTCACTTTCTGTCCAAATCTAGTGAGGAAGCATGGCAGTTTCTTGAGGATCTTAGTGAACAAACAATTCAGTGGGAGAGTACCAAGACCACATCATCATCTTCTTCTATTGGTCAACCTAGGGCAGGCATACATCAAGTAGAGATGTCAATTGCTATGAAGGCCGAGATGGCCGCTCTTACGAAAAAGCTAGAAACGCTTGAGACCAAAATCTCAGCACCTTCTCCTGCCCCTATTGTGCCTCCACGAACTGTTTGTGCTTGTTGCTCGGATCCATCACATCTCACCGAAGAGTGTCCTTACACTGCATCTACTCAAGGACAGGATCAAGTCAATGCTGCCTTTCAGCAACGACAAAGAAATGATCCATACTCTTCGACATACAATCCGGGTTGGAAGAGCCACCCTAATTTTGCTTGGAACCAAAATCAACAATCCCACGGAAACAACAATTTTCAAAGGGCTCCTCCTCCACAACAACAAGCACCTCCACAAACTCAATTTCAGCAACCTCTCCAACAGCAACCTTACCCTAATCAGATGAACAATTTTGTGCCCAACAATTTTGTTCCCCCTCAAAATGCTGTTAGCTCGCTCGAAAGAAGTCTAGAAGCATTCCTAAAGCAATCTGCACAGTCCACAGCTAGGATAGAGACTTCTGTTCAATCTTTGGTGCAAAACAGTGCCTCACACGATCAAAGCATCAAAGCTATTGAGGCACAAATTGCAGAACTCAATGCAGCATTGAAAGAGCGAGAGAAAGGAAAGCTTCCGTCTCAACCACTCCCAAATCCCGGTCACGCTCATGTTGCACATGAACAGCAGAATCATAACGTGAATGCTGTGACTACGTTGAGATCCGGAAAAGTGCTGCAAAACAATGTGGGTATTAACCATGACACCTCTGCCGATGGTTCTTCATCTTCTTCTTCTTCTTCGTTAGGGCCTATTCTCCATCCTTCACATGGCTCTACTTCTTCTAGCTTGAACGGACCCTCTTCTCACAACACGAACACATCTACATGGGGTTCCGTTTCAACTCAACAATCTGATCCGCAAAAATTGGACTCAACAACCTTTCAAAATGTTCCTTTTCCAAATCGGTTGAGATCCAATAAACCAGCTCCACAGATGGAGAAGATTGTAGAGTTGTTCAAACAGGTTAGCATAAATATCCCTTTTTTGGATGCAATCCAACAAGTTCCTTCATATGCGAAAATCTTAAAGGACTTATGCACCAAAAAGAGAAAGTCACAAGTACCAAAGAAAGTTTTCGTGGCTAGTGATGTTAGTGATGCTCTTGTCAATTCTTTACCCCCAAAGCACAAGGACCCCGGTTGTCCTACTATTTCGATCACAATTGGGAACAAGATCATCAATAGAGCACTATTAGATCTTGGTGCTAGTGTCAATTTACTACCTTATTCGGTGTACGAACAGTTAGGCGTTGGAGAGCTTAAGCCCACTCATTGTACTCTCCAAATGGCCGACCGATCAATCACCCATCCTAGGGGAGAGTTGGAGGATGTGTTAATTAGAGTAGAGGATTTCATTTTCCCCGTTGACTTTATTGTTATGGATATACAGCCTGTCGCTAACCCCCGTAATGAAATTCCGGTGATACTTGGTCGACCATTCCTCGCGACTTCTAACGCGGTAATCAACTGTCGTAACGGTTCAATGAATCTATATTTTGGCAATATGACAGTTGAACTCAACATTTTCAAGTTAGGAAGTCAGCCTTGCGAGCCTAATTCTAGCGTACTTGATGTGTGCTCAATCAATGAGATCGCGGAGGAGGACTGTGAGTTCGAAAATTTCATGTTTGATCACAGCAATAATGACGCCACTAGTGCGTTCCTCCTAGAATCCGACACAGCTTTCACGACGGACAAAGATTATGAGTGTTTCACCTTTGTTGATGATCTTGAAGACTCTCCACCCGAGTTTGAGTCTTTTGCTGTTTCGGATGAGTTAGTTGAACCATCCGACTCGGTAGCGTACACTCGATTTGAACCTTTGATGGAATCCTTCGAGTTTGAAACAGTTACTCCATTGTTACCATCTATTGTTTCACCACCTAAACTCGAGCTAAAGCTTTTGCCGTCGCACCTAAAATATGCTTATCTAGGTGAAAATGAGACCTTACACATTATCATATCGGCCTCTCTAGCTCTTGAGCAAGAGAAGGCTCTTTTAACGGTCTTATACAATAATCGGCAAGCTTTCGGTTGGTCTATGGCAGACATCAAGGGGATTAGTCCCCTCATAGTTGAACATCACATACACTTGATGGATGATGCCAAGCCAGCAAGGGATCCACAAAGACGCCTCAACCCCATTATGAAAGAGGCGGTCAAGAAGGAGATTGTTAAATGTCTCGATAGTGGTATCATTTACCCTATCTCGGATAGCCAATGGGTTAGCCCCATTCATGTCGTGCCAAAGAAATCGGGCATCACGGTCATTACCAATGAGGCGAATGAGTTAATTCCCACTCGCACCCAAACAGGGTGGCGAGTTTGCATCGACTACCAAAAACTCAATGCCGCGACAAGGAAGGACCACTTTCCTTTACCATTTATTGACCAAATGCTAGAACGATTGGCGGGGCACGAGTTCTACTGCTTTTTAGATGGCTATTCCGGTTATAACCAAGTCCCCATAGCCAAAGAGGATCAAGACAAGACTACATTTACTTGTCCCTTTGGCACTTTTGCTTATCGTCGCATGCCCTTTGGGTTATGCAATGCACCCGCTACATTTCAGCGGTGTATGATGGGGATCTTTTCGGACATGGTGGAGAAGTTTTTGGAAATCTTTATGGATGATTTCTCCATTTTTGGTGACTCTTTCGATGAGTGTTTACGACATCTTGACGCGGTTCTTACCCGCTGTAGGGAGAAGAACCTAACTTTGAATTGGGAGAAGTGCCACTTTATGGTACGAGAAGGCATTGTCTTAGGACATGTCATCTCGCAAAACGGTATAGAGGTTGATAGGGCCAAAATCGAAGTTATTTCTAATCTTCCTCCTCCTAAATGCGTCAAAGATATCCGAGCTTTTCTTGGCCATGCCAATTTTTATAGACGGTTCATCAAGGACTTTAGCAAGATTGCTAGACCCTTGACTCTCTTATTGGCCAAGGACACTACTTTTATTTTCGACTCAACTTGCATGGAAGCGTTCGAGTCTTTGAAACACTCACTCATTTCTGCGCCCATCCTTTCATCTCCAGACTGGACGCACCCTTTCGAAATTATGTGCGACGCATCCGATTTTGCCATCGATGATGTTCTTGGACAGCACATTAACAAGATGCCGCACGTAATCTACTACGCCAGCCGAACATTAAATGAGGCCCAACTAAACTACACAACAACAGAAAAAGAGTTTTTAGCGGTTGTGTTTGCACTTGAAAATTTTCGTCCTTATTTAATCGGCTCTCCAGTTATAGTGTACACGGATCACTCAACCCTTCGCCACCTTTTTGCGAAGAAGGATGCTAAGTCTAGGCTAATACGTTGGATCCTTTTGCTGCAATAATTTGACCTTGTTATAAGGGACAAAAAAGGATGTGAAAACGTAGTGGCCGATCACATTTCACGACTTCCTTCCTCGCCTACACTTGAACTTCCTATCATTGATGTTTTCCCCGATGAGCAACTCTTAACCGTTTCTTGCGAACCATGGTTCGCCGATATTGTAAACTACTTAGCCACCGGCTTGATACCCAAAGATTGGTCGAAACAAGATAAACTTCGATTTTTGTCCCAAGTAAAGCATTTTTACTGGGATGAACCTTATCTTTTTAAATATTGTTCCGACCAAATCATTCGTCGGTGTGTGCCGGAAACTGAGGTTAAGAGTGTGCTATCTTTTTACCACGATCAAGCATGTGGCGGGCACTTTGACCCAAAGAAGACAGCCGAAAAGGTTTTGCAGCGTGGTTTTTATTGGCCACGACTCTTCAAAGACGCATTCGAATACTGCAAAACTTGCTCCCGGTGCCAACACTTGGGCCGGATATCGCGGAGAAACGAAATGCCGCTCCAACCAATTTTGGTTGTAGATATTTTTGATGTTTGGGGTATAGATTTCATGGGACCATATCCTAACTCTTTTGGAAATATGTATATTCTTCTGGCTGTTGACTATATTTCAAAGTGGGTCGAGGCTATGCCAAGTCGAACGAATGACAACAAGGTTGTCGTTCGATTTCTAAAAGAACACATCTTTTCTCGATTTGGGCACCCTCGCGCGATTATAAGTGATAATGGTTCTCACTTTTGCAATAGGACTTTTGAGTCCTTAATGCGCAAATACTCTATCACCCATAAGCTGTCAACGCCATACCACCCCCAAACATGTGGGCAAGCCGAGGTCTCGAATCGACAAATTAAGCAAATCTTGGAGAAAACGGTTTCTAAAAACCGTAAAGATTGGTCACTAAAATTGATAGATGCATTATGGGCTTTCCGTACTGCATACAAGACCGATCTTGGCATGTCTCCATACCGGCTTGTCTACGGGAAGGCGTGCCACCTTCCAGTAGAAATTGAGCATAAGGCATTTTGGGCCATTAAAGAGCTGAATCTATCTTTAGGAGATGCGGGCAGCAACCGAAGGCTGCAGTTAAATGAACTAGAAGAGCTGCGGGATGAGGCATATGATAATGCCGTGATTGCCAAGAACCGAGCTAAGGTATTTCATGATAAAAACGTTTTGCGAAAGACATTTAAACCTGGTCAACAGGTTTTATTATATGATACTAGGTTATATTTTCATCCCGGCAAGCTTCGTTCTAGGTGGAAGGGACCTTTTATAGTCCACACCGTTTATCCGTACGGTGCGGTTGATCTGGAAAACCCGGAGGACGGTACGCTTTTCAAAGTAAATGGGCATCGTTTGAAACCGTTCCTCACAGCGGACCCTTCGGAGGAGCTCCTGTTCTTGCAGGAGCCGATCTACACTGAGTAATATTCCTCCAGTTTCACCCCCAATTTTTTTTTTCCAAAACATTATTTCAAATAAGTTTGGGGATGCGTATATAATTTGTATATATATATTTCCAAAATTCCAAAAAAAATCAAAAAATAAAAAATATATATAATTTTGGACCTAATTGCAAATTTGCAGATTTAATAGCTGACTTTTTTCAAATAAAATCCTCATTTTTGAGGGTGTTTTCTTCAAATAACCCTTTTTTCCCCTCTATTTAAAGGAACCCGGGCCCATGTTCTCTTAACCTAAATTTTTCCTCTTCATAAAACCCTAGCCGCCGCCCCCTATCGTCTCCAGAAAAATTTCGCAGCGCCGCCACCAGAACGCCGCGATCCCGCCGCCGTTGCTGCCTCCCGCCGCGATCCCGCCGCCGTTTGGTGTCTTCGCCCCCTGAAATTTTCAGGGGAGGTAACTCTGTCGATTTACTCTCTGTTCCTGCATATTTTATTTCTGGAAAATCGATATGGCACATAAAATGCAGTTTGAAAGGGATTTTTCCCCGGTTTTCACACACGAAGTTTACGGTAGATATTTTGCACATGAAATCGCGCAGAGGGGCTGGAATTTCCTGCTCTATAATCACCCCTCTGCGTTTGCCCTACCCGAACTCGTTGCCCTATTTTATGAATCAATGGAGGATAATAGTCTAGACAACTTAGGCTACATTAAAATAAATTGGGGAGATCGCGTAATTCACATCGATAGGGAAATGATCCACGAGGTCACACTCATACCACGTGTACCCGCACATGACCACCCCTTGCACTTTGAGGATTATATGCCCTTGATGGGGAATGACTGCGCACGAGAACCGCGTAAGGGTATCCAAGCACGGACCCTTTTCGTGAACGTTTTTACTGTGTGCCGGTGGGCACAAAACAATATCTTTGGTAGTTCGCACAACACGACTTTCTTCACCCCCTCATTACATGTCGTACACACACTTATGACGAAAAATCCACGGTTCGACATGTGCACTGTATTGCTCCAATCTATAGGTGCGGGGAAAAGGGGTACCATCTACCCATGTCCCATGCTAGTTACCCAACTCTGCCGTTATTTCCTCCCCGTCGAGGAATTTGATTCTTACATGATAGACGGTGTTCCGGTTCGACCACTCGTTGAGGGCGTTACTTCGTCCTACTCTAGACTTACTGATATTTGGTCATGAACGGAACCGGCAGAGAATATTCCCGCACGCACCCCTAGCTCTAGCTCGACATCGAGCGGGGAAGAACTGATCCCTCAGGAGCATGCGCGATTGATGCGGAGAACAGTGAGAAGAATTGATTCTTTGATGGATGAGTTTCAGGCGACAGCACGAGATCACGACCGTCGGTTGACGAAAATTGAGAGGGGTATTCAAACCCTTTTGGCTAGAGGGGAAAGATCACGTTCACGCTCACGAGCGCGACGTGGGGCCGGGCAGTGAGGGCACTGCTTTGCTCAAGTTTGGGGGAGAGGGTAGTGTATCTTTTGCATTGCATATTGTATATATTTTCCTTATGCATATTTAATTTCTGGATTGCATCTTTATATAAAAAATCATAAAAATTTGAAAAATTGAAAAATAAAAAAATTAGAAAACAGAAAAACCCATAAAAATTGAAAAAATTCAAAAATTATAAAAATTAGTGTATTCAATTTTGGTTAATTGACTTGAGTTTGATAAATAGGTTAACTGACTAGGAACAACTAGATCTTAGACTTAGTAAATTAAAAACTCTAAAAATAACCTTCCTTAAAATCTAACGGTAGAAAGTATATGTTTTTGTAGTTTATTTAGAAATAGGCAAATTTTGAGTTCACTTCTTGTGATAAGTCAAAATGAGGGAAAAGTATTGATGTTCTTATTAGAGAACAAGTTTGAAAAATAGTTCCTAGCTTAAGTCTAGATTCTGAAAACATGTACCCTATAAAATGCACAATCACGCACCTTGAAACTTGGATTAGTAGAAGAGACCTTGAAATGCTCTTGTCTAAAGTCCTTAGCACAATGAAAATAAAAAGAAAAAAGTGAATAAAAAAAATGGACACTGGTTTTTGTGATTACTTAAGGCTGCAAAAATAGAAAAAATATTTAGCGAGGGTGCTTCATCACGTAGTGCCTTAGACCAACTGGTTTGGGAGCCACTGCTAAAAGCCTTGGGTGTTACAAAACTAGGAAGTACGCTTTAAAGTGCTAACGCATCTTGTAATCGGTTGTTGGTACCTCAAGAAGTATTAACGGTCGCATGAAGGATGTGTAAGCGAAAATTCACCAATTAATAAGTGCTTTGGATAATGGACAAGAGTACGATTGCTTGATTTGAATTTCCAAGTGTAGGGGTGATATTTACACACACGTGGGGATATGTGATTGGAGTTTAGATAAGAGAAAGGAATGAAGAATAGAACTTGTATCTTTAATAGAGTTGATAGAAATTCCTAAGTGGAGATGGAACCCTAGAAAGAAAACTTAGGAGATGCCGAAAGCTAAATAAGTCTACATATCATATATAATCTTAAGTTAGATGATGAGGAAGTGTGAAGAATATGGGTGGATAATTTACAGGTCAAAGATAATAGAGTTCCTTGTTAGAAAACCTAAATGGAGAACTAAAGTTAATGGGTCGAATTGATAGGATTTTGTGGGTGTAATCCGCTGAAAACCCTCAGGAGACAACACTCCTCCTATTAGGGACACCTAGAGGTTTAACGGCTTGTTGCACGTGCTCAGTGCAATCGCGTTTCCCTGCGAAAGTGCGGCTAGGTTAGATTTTTATTGAGAATAAAATAATAAGTTTGCTCGAGGACGAGCAAATGATAAGTTTGGGGGTATTTGTTCATAACATAATATTGCATTTTGTATTCCCCATTCTTATGCATTTTACAATGAAAACAGGTGCTTTTGACCCATGTCTGCTACATGTTACAGGTTACAGGTTCTAGGAGCAAAAACAGTGAAAAACACAAAAGACGACACAAAAGAAGGATTTTTGACCAACAATTAGGAAGATCTTAGTAAAGCCCAGCAGAAGAACGGTTCACCATCAACAAGGCAACGCAAGATCCAAATTTGCAAGAAAAACGGTTAAAAGATCCATTGCAAAGTGTTCACTGAGGATCTGGAATTAATACAGAAGCCCAATTGATAAAAGGAATAAAGAACCAGGAAGCCCAAAAGATACCAAGACAGCCCAAGAAAATTCATTGCATGAGCTCACCATTGGGCCGCGGAACCGCGGCCCAAGCGCACCAATGCTGCGGTTCCACGGCCGTATAAGGTCTTCATGGAAAGAAAATTTTACCAAAATGTTCTGAAGGCTATGGAAAGATTTTCTGGGGGTATATTTGTAATTATAGACATGCGGAGCAATTGTAAAACCTAGGGTTTCTATGTCCTATAAATAGAACCCAAACCCTTGTATTTCTTATGCCTCTACTCATGAATAAAATTCTGTTTTCTTGAAGTTAGAGCGCATCAATCGTAAGTAGGTTATTTTCCTTGCAGTAGTTGTAGTTTTTCATATATGCTCTAGATTAATTATTTTCTCATCTTAGTTTAATTTAGTTTAGCTTTTATTAACTTGCAATCGATGTTTTCTCTCTTTAATAAAATCATGTCTTTTTTCATCCCCTCAATGAGCGAGTAGTTTCCTCGCTTGTTAGGGTTAGGAATAGGGAAGGATTTGAGAGATGAAGATCTCTCATCTCTTTTCGTTGCCAAACTTATATGAACATTAGAACTTCATGCATACCTTCTTATTCCGCTCCCTACGGCACTTTTACCCTCGAGGAAGAGGTGATTCCGTAGTCTGAAGGCCCGGATTTTAAGGTTTTCCATGGAGGTTAGGGTAAAGATTAATAAAGGAAGGACAAGGATCTAGAGGAAGAATCAATCATCCCAATCATCCTAATCCCCTTTATAAATATTTACCATAACACTAATATGATAGATTTAATTAATGGCAATGGAAAGAGATGTAGATCTTTGTTTACCAAATTTTCCCTAGACCTAATCCTAGCAAGTTTCTAATCCTAGTATCATACAACTTCAATTTTAGGTTTATTCATAAGACCCAACATCATTTGGAATTAACTCGTAAGAACTTAAAGGAGATTTACACATCCCTGTGGACCGACCCGTATTCACCGGCTAGCTGCAAAGCGACGCCGTTCTTGATTGCGGTAAATATTTTTGATCGACAAAACCTCTCTAAATCATCTACCGAGACTCCTCTCGTATACACTGGCCTCTTCTGTACCAAGTTACAAACAACAACGTTAACACTAAATACAACATTATAACAATATAATACCGCTTTAAGAGTTACACACTCTCTCTCTCTCTCTGTCTATCTCCCTCATCTTTAGGACTTACCGAGCGTTTGTTCACTGACAACATTCCTTCTCTTTCTTCTTTGGAATGTTGTCAGGTGATTCGGACGTTCCGGAGATCGAGCCCACCAGCGAGGATTTGGACCAGCTAGCTTACGACCCAGAGCTTTAGATTCTTGTAAACATTAACATTCTATATTTTTATTTCTGTTATGCCACTGTTTAGGCATTGTTTTCCATTCCATATATTTACTTTTCAGATGCATTGTACAAAAGAATGTTAATAAATAAAGTTGATGTTCATTACATTTGTATCTTGTGTATATTTCTTTTATATTACTTAGATACGCTTAGCGTGTTTACTTCAGAGTAAATACGTAGCGGCCAGTCGCGCCCTCTGCCCGTACACCGGGAAGCGGGGCGTGACACCTCAATTAACCATTTAAACTAAAAAGGTTAATAAACAATAATGAGGTGTTATTCTTCTAGAAACAATCTTGTCATAAATTACAAGAATGCCCCTCATCCGTATATACATACCCGTATCCGTATTCCGAAAAATACGAATACAATGAGACGAAAATAATCCAACAATGTAATACTAGGATACGGCTTAAACCAAAGCCTACTAGTATTATCCGTCTGAATCATGATACGTGCACAAGTGCACGTATATGATCGAACCCTGCCACAAAACCAAACGACCTCTACATCGTTTCACCCAAAGCAGGGAAACCCTCTGTGTGGGACTCTAAAGACTCGTTAATACGCTGGCAGTGGGTTTAACCACAAGCACATCAGCGGCACTAGCTCTACGTAACGGCTACCCAGGTATTGAGCGAAAGGAAGGCCGACGAGCAAACTCATCCTGACCCCTGCTGAGCCTTGTTGGGGTAAAAATTTACACCCATGTTGACCGAGTCAAAGTCAAGGTCAACCCCCAAGCTAGGTGGGCCCAAGCCCAGGTCAAGCGGGCCCATACCCAAGTCGAGCCCGCGGCCAGCCTCCCCATGCCAACAACAAAATCATGTAACAAATAATTTTTATGTAATTTTTTGTGCATGAATGTATGCAAAATGGGCATAAAGCCAAATTTTTGTAAGCCCATGGCTTATGTGCAAAATGAAATGGCACATGAGCCATGGGATGGGCAAAATGCCATTTTTGTAAAGCCCAAGGGGCTATATGTAAATATGTAAGCCTATATAAGGCAACATGATGATGAATAAAGAATACACTTTTCATTCCCCCCAAAACGAGGGTTCTTTGTGCCTCCTGCTTCTTCTCCAAGGTTCTAAACCTTCTCATTTGTTTTGAATTAAATCAAGAGTTTTACTCTTTCTTTTCCAAAACTAAGTAGTTTTCCACCACAAAACCCGCAAAGGAGAACTCAGATCTCCCATCAGATCTCAAAAAGAAGAGATTTTGAGATCTCACATCTCTTGATCTTCAAGATCCGGCCAAACAACAGGAGTAAGAAGAATAACCCCCCTTCATCAGCTTCAAAACATCCTAAGAGTTTAACTCCATACATATATACATAATAAATATTTCCTTTCTGAAGCATAGCTTCTGTTTCTTAGGCTAAAGGCCTCTTTTTCTCACCGGCGCTCAAGCGCAGAGCGCCCACGTGCCGACACGTGGCGCGCTTGCGCTCATGCGCAAGCGCCCGAGCGCAAGTCGCCCACGTGCCGACACGTGGCGCGCTTGCGTTGAGCGCAAGCGCCCGAGCGCAAGTCACCCCGGTGCCGACACGTGGAGTGCTTGCGCCCATGCGCAAGCGCTCGAGCTCAAGTCTCCCCCATGCTGACACGTGGCGCGCTTGCGCTCAAGCGCAAGCGCTCAGGCACAAGTCGCCCCCGTGCCGACACGTGGCGCGCTTACGCTCCAGCGCAAGTCTCCCCCGTGCCGACACGTGGCGTGCTTGCACTCCAGCGCAGGCGCTCGAGCGCAAGTCTCCCCCGTGCCGACACGTGGCACGCTTGCGCTCAAGCGCAGGCGCTCAAGCGCAAGTCGCCCCCATGCCGACACGTGGCGCACTTGCGCTCCAGCGCACGGCGCTCAAGCGCAGAGCGCCCATGTGCCGACACGTGGCACTCTAGCGCCTGAGCACACAGCGCCCAAGGTGCTTCCCCAACGCATCCTTTGGATGCCTTTTTCCCCTCTTTTTTTATGTATATACATATATATATATATATATACACACATATGTACACATATGCATACATATGTGCACAAACACATACACCACGACACTGTCCCAGTTAGAAAAAAATTTCTAACGGGGCGCTGTCCCGCACCCCGCAAGGGGGCTGCTAGCCCCCTTGACCCCCAGCCCGCTATCCGGGTAGCGGGACCCCCATAAAAACTCTGCGTGGCTCCCAATAATTCCAAAAACCCCCTTTCAAAACACAACACACGCACACTGCACATTGAGTTCGCATGACCATTTTAACCCGTTAATCGGAGGTTCCCTCGCCCCAAAGGCGAGGGGTAATTAACGGCAGCTTAGTCTGCGGCTGCCGGAGATTCGGATCCCCACAATCATTAAACCCCGGCCTACCCTAGGCAGGGGGAATCCGTAGTACGCCTGACAAGCGCGCGCGTATTCCCATCTCAATGGGGTGACGAAAAACACCCTACAAGCCTGTCAGTGACAATATCCGTACAGTACGGTCTGTTCGTCTAAGAGTATCGCATATTGAGTCTAGGGAGTGGATAAAGTCAAACCCTTAAAAACGCGACATTTCGTGGCGGTATGAAGCCCATCACAAACTGAGAAACTACTGATCCAAATCAGTAATTCTCGACTACCTTGATCGAGGATTTCTGGTGATGGTCACCCGTGCACTGCGTGACATCAACCCCCAATACCGGGAGAGACGAATCCCCGACGATCCGCTCACTGCCTCCATGTGGCTCGGGACTGTACCCAACTAAAACCTGTTTGCACGACTCCTTTAAGCCGTGGTAGGGTAGTAATTAAAGCACAGTGGGAACTCACATGAGACAAATGACGATCTCAGGTCGACAGACTAATCTGTACACATGTCACCTGGGAACTGCTATCTAACAATAGGTATAATACTAACTAGCAGTTTCCCAGCGAGTCCGTCCAGTGTACTCATAACCCAATGAGCACCTGCATACTATCTTAGGTGAACAAACTAACACCAATGGCTTGTAAGCCGGCCACCGCCCCTCGTCGGGGTCTCACTCAGTATACACTAGTCTACTCTAGAGTATCGATGCCCAGTCTCGATACTCCCATGACTAGGGACATTTAAGGATATGCTTATAGACCACCCAGCTCCCATGTATATGATCGCCATCATAATGCTGGTAGTCAAGCAAGAATCCTATGGGCTCTATCAACATGTAATAGTGAATTGTAATGCCACCTAAAGCATGTGCATGATGATAAAGACAAACCAGATAGCATACTATCATTTTGAGTAAGACTGTTCTACCCGTATAGGTTATCCCTCAATCATCTAATCGCGTGCCTGCGATTACGATAATTGACTTGAGGGCACTATAACCAACAGATTTTGCACACTTATAGGTGGTGGCAGGGGTGTGTTGGTAAAATCTGATGGAGAACCGTCCATCCCGGTCGATGTGGTGGGTGGAGGGGAAAAAGAAGATGAAGAAGTACTGACTTCGGAGCCGATAGTAGAAACACGGACAAAACGAGCACTAAAATCCCGTGTCCAGCCGAGCATGCAATAAGCAGGTTTAGCGCACGTGGCAGCGTATGAGAATGAATTTATAATGGTTTGTTTTGAAAAGTGTCAGACGTGAGACAAATCAAACAAAAAATGCACAATCAACCCTAAAACTAAGGTCAGCTAAGTCAAGTCACTAGACCGCTCTTAGACTTCTAAAGGACAAGTCGCAGGATCAATCATCTACCATCTCTTTATTACTCTTGTGGCCAGGTAAGTGCCGGGTAAGTTGGAGGTATCCGCTATACGAATCACCGAAAATAGCAGGCCGAATTAAGTAACAACTTGCCTTATTCATACTTGCCTAGACACCTGTTCATCACAGAATACCGCATTTTATACCGCCCATTCTTACACTCGGTTGTTTATAGGTAGGTGCTTTTGATCTGTGTTTGTTACATATTTACAGAGTACAGGTTTTCAGTCCAAATATTGCAAATCATGACAAAATCTCCACAGTTACACCAAATACAGAACATCTGTCACAGCAGATAAAAGCCGGGTTCCGGTCATCCATATCCGTCCAGTGCCGAGTACCAGTTCCAGGGACAAGACATATGACAGCGGTCATTCGTGTCTCGGACAAGCACGGAGCACGAGAGGGGCTGCACAAGAATCATTGGGTGCACGGAGCTCGAGGGAGATAGAAGTCAAAAGTGAAAAAGATAATGCAATCTTGGACTAAGAATTCTGAAGATATTCTGGAAATATTATCAGAAAATACATGTACCAGACAACAGGGGACAGCAGAACAGGGAAGTACCAAGTTGCCCACACCCTAAACCTACTGTAGGGGCGCGGATCCGCGGCCAATAGGGGGTATTGGCGGCGGATCCACGGCCGTACTGGCGCCGCACCTTGTCAACTTTGGGGGGTAGGATGGTCTTTTCATATGGGTTCAGTTTGTTGCCCTAGATTTCATTTTCCCTGCCTATAAATACAGCAGATCTGAGCTCAACCAAGAGAGCTTTTCTTTAGCCTCTTTTTTTGTGTAGTTTTGTTCTTCTTCTTCTTCTTCTTCATTCTTTCTCCATTAAAATTGTAGTGAGAGCTTTTTGAGTGGAAGATTAATGAAGATGAGGGATTTTTATCTTTCTTGTTAATTTCGCTCCCCTTGAGATTTTTGCTTTCTCTTGATCATTCAACCTCTTCATTGAGCTTGAATGGTTAAGGGTTAGTTATTGATCTCAAGGGTCGTATTTTCTCACGGGACTAGTTCTTCACTTCACATGCGTTCTCTACCCTTCCCATGATCTTGCAACCTCTTCATTGAGCTTGCAAGTTTAAGGGTTGGCTATTGATCACATGCTTGGCTTGAGTTCTACTTCCGTGTTCTTTTTATTTGCTTATTTATTACTTGCATTCTTCATTCTTGCTTTACTTACTTGCAATTTTATTCCATGTACTTTAATTACTTGTATCTTTTCTTTTATTTGTTCTTTTCTTTTTGTTCTCTTTTGTTCATTTTGTGAATGTTGTAATTATTATTGTTGTTAAGAATCCATATGATATTGTAAGTTAACGTTTCTTTGCCAATTCCTTTTCCCGTTATTTTCCATTTGAATTTCGCCCAAATCATACGCAAGCGCTCCGTTAGGCACCCTACCCTGACAAGGTAACGGTGATTCCTAACCACGACCGGTTGCGTTCGGTTTGGCCGGAGGCGAAAGCAAGAGACAAGAACGGAAGGACAAGGGTAAATAAGCCGGATTCCACGAATACCGCGCTTAAATCCCCTAATCCATGTTGTTGCCGATTGCTCGAGCTTCAATTGGTCAAGACTCGGCTCAAAGGTTTTGAGTACGGATTTCTTTAGCTTACAATCTCGTATTTTCTTCTTAACAACTTTATACTTGCAAATAAACACATAGGTTAGATCAAACAACATATAGATTCTTTATTAACTCGTCTAAGACAAGAAGGTAAGATACAACCATCTTCCTGTGGACCGACCCGTGCTCAACCGGCTAGCTGCAAAGCGACACCGTCCTGATCGCGGTAAACTTTAGAACTCTTAAAACTCGACACGCCAAAAGCGTGCGATCAAATGGCGCCGTTGCCGGGGAGACGGTAGCGTATTTTCTTTCTTGTTATTCGGGTTAATATTCTTTTTGTATATATTTAAAAAAAAAAATCTTTTTGTTTTTTTGATAATTTTTGTGGGCAAGTGTGCAGATTTTTGCGTATTTGCAAACTGCAATTGTGGGGAGCAAAGTGCACATTCAAAGTTAAGGTGCTTACGAAGGACAGTGCCAAAGATCCGGGTAGTTTGACCCGCGCAAGCGAACCTTTCAAGCTTACCGGATTTGATTCAACGGGGGTTTCCTAACCCAAAACTTAACGGTACGTACTTTACTAACACCTTATTCTCAAATCCGACGCATCCAATATACTATTCTTTGCAGGATTCTTTGCAAGTTCGCTAACAAACGCTAAAAATTGACTAACCCGTATTTGTTGCAGCGCCGCGCTTAAACTAAAAAACGATTGTTTGATTCTTTATAAGAATTATTATTGAATTGCGCATTGCATACATTAATACGGACTTAAGGGCAAGCGAACCCCACAATATACGGTAAAGGATTTCATCACCTTTTCCGTGGCCCACAAATCACGAACTTGAGCATAACGTTTACCCGCACAAATTTAAAAGAAACTAGACTTTAAGCCTTAAGGACTTCGCGCTCACTAGGAGAAGTTAACTGTGTTTAGAACCTTGCTTAACGGTATATTATTTACGGGGTGTCTAGGAAAGTGTTAACGGCGAAACCGCCAAAAGAGAAAGGGTTATTTAATTAAGGAACTTCGCGAAAGCGTTGGAAAACCTCCCCTTATCTCTGCACTTACCTGGCCTCGTGATCAGTGTATTTTGAGCCTGTTTCTCGACATAGTTTTACTTCGACAATCAAGTTCTGGAGCAGGTCTAGTTGACCTAGGTGAACCCTAGAACGATTAGGTGTGTGGTATTTTCGTGTCGTGATTGTTTTTGTCCATATTTTTTTGTGTATATTTCATTCTTTTGCTAACAACTAATAAAAAAAATAATAATAAAAAAATATCACATTCTTTTTCCCCTCCTTTTCTCTGCCTTTCTTTCTCTCTCTTTATATCATGGGTACCCCACCTCGAAAAACTCTTGCCGAACTTTGGTACCCACAACCAGACATTACATCTTACGGTTCTTGTTTTGGCCGAACTTCGAACGATCCCTCCATGCCCAAAATTTCGTTGAGAGATCGGATAGACGCGTCTAGGACAAACAATTTGACTCCGCAATCCACTTCGTGTCAACCATTTCATACATTCACCCCTTCTTACGTTGATACCCCTTCTTCGAGTCATGTTGCAATTCCAAGACCTATGTCTATTGCAGAACGTATTGAACAATCTCGTAGCCGATCTTTCACTCCTTTCACCACTTCAAATTCTTGGGATCAACAATGCCATTCACCTTCATATCCAAATGTTGATCCTGCTCCTGTCCAGCCATTCAACTCCTACCAATCCTACCCTACTTTTGCACCTTCCCTAGACATTGCATCAGAACAGCCATTTGGGAGTTTTCAGTATCCAAGCAACTTTGAATCTTTTACTGAAACCCCTTCACAACCAATGTCTAGTCTAGAACAGTCCTTGGAAGACTTTAGGGTAGCGTCAAGCCAACAGATGATGGAATTGAATGCGTCCATGGCCGCTCTCATACAACCAACTGACCCGGTAGCTAGTTTCCAACTAGCTCCAAATTTTCCAATGTATGATGAGGCGGTAGGACATGCTGTGAATTTGAGTGGAGAGAGTGAGTTGTATACCCTTCCAAATCAAACCTACCCGTCTCAAATTGAATCCCACAACTCCTATGTTGAAAGTCTATCAAGTGTCCCAAATGAATTATCAGTTGAAGATAGAATGTTTAATGAGTTGTGCGACTTCGTAGTGTTTGATTTGCCCGATTGTGAAGGGTCTCTTCCAAGTGAAACCGATCCCAAACCTTCTGACCTCTACACCTCCACTCTAGAACCTGAATTGATTGAAATCCATGCTTTTGATGAGGTGTCTGAGAATATTGATTTTCACTTGATCGAGAATATTGACGCTGGGAACATTTTGGATGATGAACCAGTAGATTTGGCTAAGGTTGTCTCTTCAAATCATCATCCCGAGTCTTTAACTGTTTTTCCCGAACTTCATATGCGTCTTGATATTAATGATAAAGGCATGGATGAGATAAATTTTGAGGAGAATATTGAGGATAGTTTTGAGGATGAAACAGTTTTAATTGATGAGTCGGATTTTCCAATTCATCCTGTTCCTTTCATTGACTGTGTGCACCCTCCCGAAACCCTAACCGATGCCCCTCCTCGATCACTTCCCTCCATCCTTTCCATCGTTCCGACCTTGCAAGAACCCGTCTCACTTACATTTCATATGTCTGGTTTACCAAGTTCGGCGTACCCATGGTTTCTTACGAATCTTGAGGGATTCGACCCAATTTCTCGACGAGTATATATATTAGCACTATCACTTTTCACACATCGCTCATCACAAATTGTGCTAATCTATTTACTCCATTTGCACCCTCAAGTTCGTATTCCACTTCTTTTTCCCTTCCGCCATTCTTCTTCCTCTCATATACCGAGACCATATCCCGCTTCTCTCCGCATATGGTCTCGCGTATTCTCCATCTCTTTTCTCTACGCCTTCTTCCACCAACCGGTACATTATAGCGATAAAATCTTTGAATGGTTGGTGTTAACTTTTGGCCTGTGTAAGGCCTTGTATAGATGAATACTGTTCTCTTCAACCCTAATCCTGAATTTCAACGCTTAACAGTGGAAACACTGTTTTACTTAAGTTTGGGGGGGACACCTTTTTTGTATATATTTTTTGTTTTCTTTGTTGTATATAATTTGTTTTTAGGGAGCGCCGGCAATTTTGACCCTCTTGGTATAGCCTGACAGTGAGGGCACTGTCAAGTTTAAGTTTGGGGGTGTGCTCGGTAAGCTTTCTTCCTTCGCATTCATTTGTATATTTTGCATTTGCATACCTTATTAAAAACCCACAAAAATCGAAAAATTTCCAAAAATTATAAAAACTTTTTTCAAGTTAGCTTGTGGAAGAACTCTGAGTCAACATTCGACGGTTTTTGTTTGAAAAAATAGGAATAACTAAATCTTATGTTTAGATTTTGAAAACCTGAAAGATAACTCTCCTTTGAAGTTAACTATAGCTGATATACGTCTTTACATCACACTACACGTATCGTGAATTTTGGGAATTAGATAACAAGTCTTTCATGTTTAAACTTTTAAACAGATAAATGATTTTCTGAGGATCAAATAGGTTTGTTCTGAAATAAGTAATGTCAAGAATAGTTTATGAAGTAAAGCGAATATGAAGGAATGTTATTGATGCCGTAATTGGAGCTAAGTCTGAAAAATAACCCATCTAAAACTTGATTGGAATGATTACACACCAAACCCACTAAACACGTCTTTTATCCAAAAAATATTTGAACTGCCGGTTATATCTCCGTTCGTATTAACTCATCTGATTTTCACGACAAACTGTCTTTTGTTTTTGGACCTAGGTAACTTGAGTAATTAAGTCCGCTGGGGTGTTTTCTACACCTAATGCCCTAAAACCAACTGGTTTGGGTGCATTGGCCCAAAGCTCGCTAAGAAGCCTAGAAAGTCCAGTTTTAAAACAAAGTCAAGCAAGTGTTCTCTCCGAGTTAAAATTCCTAACGGTTCTTTGTGTGAGAATAATCTTGATAAAAGACAGGCTTTTATAAAAAAATTTAACGGAGATATGAAGGTTTTATTCTACGATAAAGACTATTGCACGTTCACAGAGGTGTGTATGAAATGAAAACAAGAAAAGGTGGAGTGAAAAATACGACTTAGTTTCCTGTTAAGGAAGATAGAAATTCTGAAGTTGAAACCTTACTGGAAAACGAAACTTGAAAAATGCTTAACTCTTTATAAAACTTATGTGATCCTTTTAAAATTGTTATCTGGGCTTTATTGTGCGACATGATGACTTTAATCGACCTTTCTGGAACTTAACGGCACTATTTGCACTACACGTAAAGACATATAAAACCTGTAGTTAAATAAGAAGCGAGGTGTGAAAACTAAAGGTTCGATAGTCTAGACTTAGGATAATAGATTTGTTATTTTCTGAAACAAAACTTTAGGGTTTGAATCATAGTTATTTTGCAAAACTAGCTTGACCGGATTTTGTGGGTGTAATCCGCTGAAAACCCTCAGGAGACAACACTCCTCCTACTAGGGACACCTAGAGGTTTAACGGCTAGTTGCACGCGCTCAGTGCAATCGCGTTCCCTGCGAAAGTGCGGTTAGGATTTTATTTTTTGTGAATAATGGGTTTTGCTCGGGACGAGCAAAAGTTAAGTTTGGGGGTATTTGTTCATCACAGAATACTGCATTTTATACCGCCCATTCTTACGCTCGGTTGTTTATAGGTAGGTGCTTTTGATCTGTGTTTGTTACATATTTACAGAGTACAGGTTTTCAGTCCAAATATTGCAAATCATGACAAAATCTCCACAGTTACACCAAATACAGAACATCTGTCACAGCAGATAAAAGCCGGGTTCCGGTCATCCATATCCGTCCAGTGCCGAGTACCAGTTCCAGGGACAAGACATATGACAGCGGTCATTCGTGTCTTGGACAAGCACGGAGCACGAGAGGGGCTGCACAAGAATCATTGGGTGCACGGAGCTCGAGGGAGATAGAAGTCAAAAGTGAAAAAGATAATGCAATCTTGGACTAAGAATTCTGAAGATATTCTGGAAAGATTATCAGAAAATACATGTACCAGACAACAGGGGACAGCAGAACAGGGAAGTACCAAGTTGCCCACACCCTAAACCTACTGTAGGGGCGCGGATCCGCGGCCAATAGGGGGTATTGGCGGCGGATCCGCGGCCATACTGGCGCCTCACCTTGTCAACTTTGGGGGGGTAGGATGGTCTTTTCATATGGGTTCAGTTTGTTGCCCTAGATTTCATTTTCCCTGCCTATAAATACAGCAGATCTGAGCTCAACCAAGAGAGCTTTTCTTTAACCTCTTTTTTTGTGTAGTTTTGTTCTTCTTCTTCTTCTTCTTCATTCTTTCTCCATTAAAATTGTAGTAAGAGCTTTTTGAGTGGAAGATTAATGAAGATGAGGGATTTTTATCTTTCTTGTTAGTTTCGCTCCCCCTTGAGATTTTTGCTTTCTCTTGATCATTCAACCTCTTCATTGAGCTTGAATAGTTAAGGGTTAGTTATTGATCTCAAGGGTCGTATTTTCTCACGGGACTAGTTCTTCACTTCACATGCGTTCTCTACCCTTCTCTTGATCTTGCAACCTCTTCATTGAGCTTGCAAGTTTAAGGGTTGGCTATTGATCACATGCTTGGCTTGAGTTCTACTTCCGTGTTCTTTTTATTTGCTTATTTATTACTTGCATTCTTCATTCTTGCTTTACTTACTTGCAATTTTATTCCATGTACTTTAATTACTTGTATCTTTTCTTTTATTTGTTCTTTTCTTTTTGTTCTCTTTTGTTCATTTTGTGAATGTTGTAATTATTATTGTTGTTAAGAATCCATATGATATTGTAAGTTAACGTTTCTTTGCCAATTCCTTTTCCCGTTATTTTCCATTTGAACTTCGCCCAAACCATACGCAAGCGCTCCGTTAGGCACCCTACCCTGACAAGGTAACGGTGATTCCTAACCACGACCGGTTGCGTTCGGTTTGGCCGGAGGCGAAAGCAAGAGACAAGAACGGAAGGACAAGGGTAAATAAGCCGGATTCCACGAATACCGCGCTTAAATCCCCTAATCCACGTTGTTGCCGATTGTTCGAGCTTCAATTGGTCAAGACTCGGCTCAAAGGTTTTGAGTACGGATTTCTTTAGCTTACAATCTCGTATTTTCTTCTTAACAACTTTATACTTGCAAATAAACACATAGGTTAGATCAAACAACATACAGATTCTTTATTAACTCGTCTAAGACAAGAAGGTAAGATACAACCATCTCCCTGTGGACCGACCCGTGCTCAACCGGCTAGCTGCAAAGCGACACCGTCCTGATCGCGGTAAACTTTAGAACTCTTAAAACTCGACACGCCAAAAGCGTGCGATCAACACCACAAAAGAAATGTGGATAAGCGATAGATTACCCACGACCTTTCTCTGTCCTAATTGAGCGCGACGGTCCTTAGAGTCTTGGTCTAGATATTTTTTTAATTAATATTGGGTTATGCGGATGCTCGTTTTGTAATTTGTGGGGCTTAGGAAGGGTGATGAAATCCCTACCTAATCTGAATTTTGGTCCTGCCCCTTAAAGTCCGGTTAAAAATATGCAAAAACAAACCAATTACAAAACACGCAAAAGATTTTTGAGTGGCGATATTTTGCAAAGAATCTTACTGAAAATCGGATTATTGGAATTCTAGAGGAGAAAGAAAGAAATGTAGAAGATACCAAAGGATTTTGGAGACCTAATTCCTCCAAACCGCCTCCAATTTCATGCTTAGGCCGCGGTTCCGCCACAATAGGGAGGGATTTTTGTCCAATTTTTTCTATAGTGTCTCCTTTGCTCCTCTGGTCCTCTCTGAAAGTCTCTGAATCTCAATTTCCTCATTCCAATGACTCCAGATTCCCTCGCAAAAAGTCGCACAATAATCGTTAAATATGCAATATGCGGTTTTGATTTTTATTTTATGGATCGGATAAGAATTCAACCCGAATAGCCAGGAAAAAAAATTACGCACGTATCCCCGGCAACGGCGCCATTTGATTGATTCGAAAAAGTGTTTTTGTAAAGTAACCGCAATCAATAACGGTATCGCGTGTAGTTAGCCGAGATGAGTACGGGTCGTCCGCAGGGATGCGTGGAACTTTTAATCTTGCTTTAGACGAGTTGATTAGAAATAGGGGAGAGTGATTCTAGATCTACGATATACGGATGTAGAATTTATAAAGAAGAGGCTTGTAGGGTTTATAGAATTTAGTAGTAATGGATGATTAAATAAAGATGACTTCTTTTATCTTTTAATAGATTTAAAACTAGATCGATGGTGATAAATGAAGATTAGGGATTTTGGAGAGAATAGGGTTCCCACTCTTAAGCCTTATCTTTTCATTGACCTCTATTCATGTCTAGCATCTACCAAAAAAAATTGTTAACCTGATCTCAAATCGCGGTCGAGACTATCAATAAATTGGTAGCGCCCCCGATTAAGATGTTAACGATTCTTTTGATAAAGTTTATAAACTTTATAAGATGTAAAAGAAATTAAGCGATTTTATCATCCATTGATCTATCCTAATCCTACAAACCCTATCAAGCGGAGAATTACTCACGCATGTTTGGAGAAGAAGAAGAAGGGATAGAGAAGGAAATTATAATGCAGAAATTTAAATGCGGAAAGTAAATGTGAAATAATTAAATAAATGATCTACCTTTATTAATCAAATTTACAAGTACAAATCCTTCGAATTTAGATTACAAGAGGAAGAAGTTGCTCTCGATCTCTGCCTCGTAGGAAGTAGATGTTTCATCGATATTCACGTCGCTCTATCACGTCGAATCGCGGACCTGTCGTGGATCTCTTGTTCTTTGACGGTGATTTGCTTCGTGCTAAAGGTGATAGATTTCTAACTTTAGCCATCGGTCCTTTAAATAACCCTCAAATCAGAAATCCTAGATCTCATAGGTTAAGATATGTAATCACGATCACCCACCAAAAATCTCAGATCCAACGGCCACAAAGGGGCCGTGGATCCACCGAATTTAGGGCACTTTGGTCGCGGAAGCGCTTCGCTTTGGTGGACTTAGGGTTTGGGTTTTCTTCTGTGGCCTCATGTTGACACGTGGAGATCTTCTGGATATCTGGATTTTGGAAATATTTTCTGAGTTTCTGCCGGTATTGATTCTACGATTTTATTGGCAGATTTTTTATCCTGACATCTTGAAAATATCGATTTCCCGACCTGAGCTAAATCTGCACAATATATCCATGAATAATGTTAGTAATATTTGTTATATTAGAGATATAATCTTAATCATTTTATATGGTAATAAATCTTTAAGAAATTTGATTAAGATTATATGATATGATATGCATATTTAAATTTTCAAAATATCTTATAAATATAATATGCATATATTTTCCTTCATGATGTTAATTATAATATATAAACATATGGTAAAGAGTAAATTTGCAGATAAACCCACATATGTTCTATATTTATAATAAACACCTTTAAATATTTAAGAAAAGTAAGGAAAATTTTATATCAAATGTGCAATATTTTCGACTGAACAATGGCATACAGAAAATAAGTGCAGGCTGGAAGGAGCTAGTAATCAGACTGTGCTGCAAGCTGGTCCAAGTCCTCCTGGCTCGGTTCTATCTCTTTAGTGTCCAGTCCTCCTGACGAACATTCCACAGAAAGAAACAGAAAGGAATGTCGTCAGCGAATTAGCGCTCGGTAAGTCCCAAAAGAAGAAATAGAAGATAGTATGTAATGTGAAATGAACAGGTAAAGTTGTATGATCGTTCACAGGTATAGGATTGTTATTCTAACGTGGTTATTTGTAGTTTGGTAAAGAAAGTATTCATGTATACGAGAGGAGTTTATCTTACTCCGTGGACTATGGTAACATATAGTTCAAGGCCCCGTTATAACCCACGTGACAACGGCATGTGAATTTATGTAGGTGTCTTTTAAGTGACCTCTCGTGCCACAATATACGTTCTGTACCAATCTACCTCTTTATCCCCGCGTAATGTATTGTATAGATTATGTTTAAAGGTCTTGACCAAAACCATGGATATAAAATGTTCAAGTTCATTTTCAAGATTTAATTATTTATTCAAGTAGTCATGTTGAGTTCATATCAAATTATAATCATAGTTCGGTCAAGTCAAGTATACAAGTTTGAGTTTGATATTGATTTCGAGTATTCAAGTTCATGATCAAGTATTCGATTTCGTGTTTGATTTTGGATTCAGGTTTAAGTTTGGACTCAGATTGAGTCAGGCACTTGTAACAAATTTAACTCTTGAATTCTTAAATTCGAGAATTATCGGCAACTGCTGCACATGGACGGCAGGATTTGTGTTTTTTTTCAAGACAGTTGCCATTGATAACTCCGTTAAGTTTTCTAACATGAATAGGAAAGCACTCACTTTCTCCGGCTCCGTGGGGCTCAAGAGAATTGATCCCGCTTAAACCTATATTTACTAAAGTCCTTAAAATATTGTTTTGTATATCTCGAGGGGGTTTTATGAAAAATATTTTAATATAGATTAAAAATAAAACCTCGAGGGTGATTTGTATTACTTAGGGTTTTCATGAACATGTATTTTAAATATTGTGGTATTATAATGATAAATACTTACCTTTTAAAATTTTACGGTATTTTATTGAAAACTAGCCTTTTTTAGTAACTTGAAGGTATTTTATTGACATTTTCTTTCTTTCATTTTTAGAAAAATATAGTTTAATAATATAATGAAAATATGGATTTATAATTTTATATAATTTTTAATTTTAAAAATTAGTTTTATTTAGAAAATTCGCATTTCTTAAAAACCGTATTTTATATCCTTTCGAGATCGAATACTCCGCGAGAAGTGCTGCATCTCGCTCTACTATTCCCAGGATGTGCGATAATCTGCACCGTCCATTAGCGGGTTCCCTAATGAGGTTTGTAGATGCATAATTGTAAGGGAATACAAATACCGCTTTAAAAGAAACCCGGTTTTTAAAATATGTGGTATTTTATTGTAAAGTTATTCTTTGAACCAAAAATACATGTATTTAGGCATCGTGCTATGAGACCAAAGTGTGCATGTGGGGTAGGTCGTTACCCCGTGAACTTTTCCTAAAGGTATTGTTTAAACATTTTGTGTAACGACACTGAATTTACGGTACGAAAATTTTCAATTTAATGTACAGAAAAGAGTTTACAAGCCTGAGTACAATTTAAAAGTTAATTTTTGTTTAAGAACAACAAGAAACAAATTGTAGCTCACTGGTAAAGTCTTGCACTGCTGTGACGTAGCCCCTGTGTTCGAACCCCATCAGACACATTATATTTTTTCTGATTTTTCTTTTAAACATTTTGAAAGCCCAAAAGTTTACACGTGCAATACACATAAAAATGAAAAGTCTGAAGAAATAAACATATGAAAAAGGGTGTAAATACAAGAGAGTACACGTTTCCAAAATCCGACGGCTCCCCTATACAAATCGACCGGCAGAATCACCTATTTGGCCGGCACCGACGGTCCAACCGTGGGCAATGATGCCCGGGCTTTGCACACAAGCCTTTTGGCCTACCCCTAACTTCCCTGCGTTGTTTGATTACTCTGCAATCAAACAGAGACCCCTCAGTTCCCCATTTATCGCCTTTTTAATGCATTTTAATTCATATTTTTAATTCCAAAATCCTAATTCCATACTGTAAATATTACCCCATGCCCTAGCCCTTCCTCATTCTGAAAATTATAACCAAAATTCTCAAAGTTTTCTAAGTACAAGAAAAGTACAAGTGGAGTTAGCAAGAAATCAAGTTCCGGCGAGAATCAAAGCAAGTTCCGGCGACCCCACGACGCCCCGACGACAACCCTTCCTACCCCTACCTTCCCTTCATCTTTCTGAGCTAACAATATCAGTTAACATATAATTATATAAAATATAATATATATCAAATTATCGAATCAACACTTGATTTAATAATCCGGTTATATCATATATAACCAACTAATATCATTTATCTGTATATCACATTATTAAATGAACACTTGATTCAATAATCCGGTTATATCATATATAACCAAACCGATAAAAAATAACTGCCAGATTAGAATACGGTATCACTTACTCGTATTTAATCTGGCCCCCGCACATATCAGCATATGTGGCCTACTTCGTTTCGCTTGAATCAGGAAACATCTGTGTGGGACTCTAAAGACTCGGCAATACGCCAGCAGTGGGTGATGATCACATCAATCACCCACAAGCCGTCGCGATACTAGCTGGACGTGACGGCTACCAGGTATTAAGCGATTAGAAGATCAACAAGCAAGCTTGTCCAAAATCTCATGAAACCTATAAGTAACACTTACCGTACAGTCCGGTCTCTTCGTCTGATATGTCGCATATCGAGTTGAGGGATGGTAACGTCAGACCCCAGTAACTTGATAAGTTATGCCGATTTATAGCTCATAACAGTTCGAGAAACTACTGATAACACTTACCAGTAAATCTCATCAACAGCCCTGGCCAGGGCTTACTGTTATAGCCAAGAGTATAGCGCAACATCAACTCCCAATACCGGGAGAGACAAAACCCTTCCTATCGCTCATTGCCTCCATGTGACTCGGGACTGTACCCAAAATTCACCTATTTGCACGACTCTTTTGAGCCGTGGTAAGGAGGAAATTAAAGCACAGTGGGAGCCACACAAGACTCTATGACGATCTCGGGTCTACAGACTAACCTATACCAGTGTCACCAGAGAACTACTATCTGACGATAGGTATAGTACCAACTAGGAGTTCTCGGTGAGTCCTGTTCGGTGTACTCATTCTCTAATGAACACATGTGCACAATCTTTGATGTCAAACACCAATGGATATGGATCAACCATCGCCTCCATACAGGGTCAAGAAACGTACACACTAGTCTACTCTGGTGTATCGATGCCCTGTTTCGATATACTCTCGACTAGGAACAATTAAAGGATGTGCTTGTGGACTACCCAGGTCTCACTAGTATGATTCGCATCATAGTCCTGGTAGTCAGGCTTACACCCTGAGGGCTTTATCAGCATGTATCTGAGAGACGGTATAATAATACTAATTGCACATGTTAAGATAAAGAGTAACCAGATAGCATACTATCATGTCGAGCAAGAAAGTCCTCTCTATATATATGTCCAAGCATCCACTATAATATACATCAATGTACAATAATGGCCTCTAGGGCATACATATCCCTAACAATCTCCCACTTGCACTAAGGCCAGTTGTTGTAGTATCTCATACCCAACATCCCAAATAGTCTCTCGAATTGCATCTGGGGGAGGGCCTTTGTGAGTGGATCCGCTATGTTGTCCTTCGTGTCAATTCTCTTGACCTCGATCTCCCGGCGATCAACTATCTCCCGGATCAGGTGATACCGTCTAAGAATATGTCTGGATCTCTGATGGGACCGGGGTTCCTTGGCCAAACCCACAGCTCCATTGTTATCACAATACACAGGTATTGGATGCTCAATGGATGGAACCACACCAAATTCAGCTATGAACTTCTTCATCCAGACAGACTCTTTGGCAGTATCATTGGCAGCGATGTATTCATCCTACATCGTCGAGTCTGCTACGGTATCTTTCTTGGAACTCTTCCAATATACCGCCCCTCCATTGAGGGTAAAGACAAAACCCGAGACCGGCTTACTGTCGTCCTTATCACTCTGGAATCTCGAATCGGTAAAGGACTCCACCTGGAGTTCACCGTTACCATACACCAAGAACATTTCTTTAGTCCTTCTCAAGAACTTAAGAATGTTCTTCACAGTTGTCAAGTGGTTTTCCCCAGGATCTGATTGATACCTACTCACTACACCTAGCGAGTAAGCTACATCCGATCTGGTACACAATATCGCATACATGATTGACCCGACTGCCGAAGCATAGGGTATCCCTTGAATGCGAGCCCTCTCCAAATCAGTCTTGAGAGACGTCACTTTGGAGAGAGTGATTCCTGAGCAAGCGGGTAAATTACCACGCTTAGAATCTTCCACACTAAACGTCTTTAGTATGGTGTCTATGTACCTGGATTGAGACAATCCCAACATCCATTTAGATCTATCTCTATAGATATTAATCCCCGGGATGTAGGAGGCATCACCTAGATCTTTCATGGAGAATTTGTGTGATAAGAAGAGCTTGACCGAGTGTAGCATAGGAACATCGTTTCCTATCAAGAGTATGTCATCCACGTACAATACGAGGAAGACAACCTTACTCTCTACAACCTTTTTATATATACAAGGTTCATCTACGTTTTTGATGAAGTCAAACTCTTTGACAGCGTCATCAAAATAGATGTTCCAGCTCCGCGATGCCTACTTTAATACGTAGATTGATTTAAGCAGCTTGCACACGCTTCCGCTGCTCCCACTGTCTACGAAGCCCTCTGGCTGAGTCATATACACGCTCTCTTTTAAATCACCATTTAGAAAAGCGGTCTTGAAGTCCATCTGCCAGATTTCGTAGTCATGGTATGCAGTAATGGCAGGTAAGATCCTGATGGACTTAAGTATAGCCACTAGAAAAAAGGTTTCTTCATAATCGACACCGGGTCGTTGACAAAAACCTTTTGCAACAAATCTAGCTTTGAAAGTCTCAACTTTTCCATCCACACCAATTTTCTTCTTAAAGATCCACTTACTCCCGAAGGGTTTTACTCTTTCAAGAGCAACTTCTAAAGTCCATACTTTGTTGGTGTACATGAATTCCATCTCGGATCGCATAGCATCCAACAATTTCACAGAGTCCCCACTTGTGATGGCCTGCTCGAAACTAGTTGGATCATCATCTTCCATGATGCAATCCTCGCTCCCACCGTCTATGAGAAAACCGTAGTATCTCTCAGGTGGATGAGAAACCCTACTAGATCTACGAAGTGGCTGGGGTTCGTTGGGGACTATTGAATTCTCCGGTTCTACCAAATTGTCGGTTATAGTTTGTGTAGCTGGAATTTCTTCCAGTTCTACCTCATTACCACTAATTTCTTTTACAAGAAATTCATTTTCTAAAAAGGTGGCATATTGAGAAAAAAGCACATTTTTTTCCTCAGTGTGGTAGAAGATATATCTTTGTGAATTCTTTGGATATCCTACAAACTTACATAGAATTGATCTTGCCTCGAGCTTGTCCGAATTTTGCTTTTTGACATATGTAACAACCCTAAACTTTTTGTACAGAATTTTTTCAAAATACAGAAAGAATCACCTAAGCCTGAGCACAAGTTATAAATTTAATTTGCTTTTGAACAGCAAGAAAGCACTTGTAGCTCATTGGTAAAGCCTTGCACTGCTATAACAATCCTAAACTTTCTGTACATAATTTTTTCAAAATACAGAAAGGAGTACCTTAGCCTGAGCACAAGTTATAAATTTAATTTGCTTTTGAACAGTAAGAAAGCACTTGTAGCTCATTGGTAAATCCATGCACCGCTGTGACGTAGCCCCTATGTTCAAATCTCTCCAGCCACATATTATTTTTATTGTATTTTCTTTTAAACTTTTAGAAGCTCAAAAGTTTGCACGTGCACTGCACGTAAAATGAAAAGCCACAATAAAAACAAACATGTGGAAATTTTTATTTATACAGCGTAGGACACGTGGCAGCAATCCAAGCCCACCCCAACACAAAATGACCGGTGAGATCCCCATTAAGGCCGGTGCCACAGGTCCCACCCGTCCTAATTGCTTCAAGATTCTAACCCTAGCACCCCTTCGTCTACCCCACTACCCCCATATTGTTTGTTTACTCTGAAAACATCCAGAAAGTGATAATTCCTCTCTTTAATTCATTTTTAATGCAAATTTTTATTCTATTCTTTATTACCCTAAACCCTAATTTTCCCTATAAATATCACACCACATTTCACCCCTCCTCGCTCAGAATTTCATTACAAAAACTCTCTAAAATTTCCAAATCCTAAGTTGTGCATGTGGAGTTAGCAAAGGTCGAAGTTCCGAGGAGAATCAGGCGAGGAAACGACGCCCCGAAGTTTCCAATAGCTTACTCTCTCTCTCCTCTTGTTTTCTAACCTGTAAGGCCCCACTCCCCTCCTCCATCTCTATTCTAAAATTTCTCTTTTTCAAAACTCGTCGGAAGCGGAGTTATTCCGACTTCCGGTTCGTTTTTCTTTAAAAACTCCATTTTTCTTAAATAATAAAATACTATATTCTCTCATAATGTTTAACAAACATAAATAAACATATTAGAACAAGTTTCATCTCAAAATAATTCATGCTGCAAATTTTATTTCACTTTTACAGTAAAATACTATCATGTTACACACAACTTATAATTGTTCAATTTAACTGTATTACCTTTACATAACTCACAAGGTAATGACCTAACTCATCACAACACACATTTTTGACATGGCACGATAAATTTTGGGACTCTAGTTTATGGGAAAATACGAGATTACGAATAAATACCTTAAACATTCAAAAACCGTTTTCTTTAATAACTGTGTTATTTTAATTCTGTGCAATTGCGCCTCTACAAGCCATTTTGGGAAACCCCGATCGGGATGGTACAGGTTATCGCACATCCTCGGGCCTAGTAGAGCGAGATGCAGACCTCCGCAAGGAGCATTCGATCTCGATGGAATTTTGATGCAATTTTTAAAAAAATGAGATTTCTACAAAATAAATAAACTTTATTTTTATTAAATATATATATATATATTGTCACGCCCCGCTTCCCAGTGTACGGCGAAGGGGACGCGACGAGGCCCGCTACGTATATACTCAGAAGTACATACGCTGAGCGTATCTAAGCAATATAAAATAAATACACAAGAGACAAGGGATAATAAAACAACAACTTTTATTTATTAACATTCTTTTATATAATGCATGAAAAGGAAATACAACTGAAATAAAAGATGTCTAAACAGTGGCATAACAGGAAATGAAAAGTACTGAATGGAAAAGTGTATAATGAAACTAAAGTGCTGGATCTTCGGCAAACTGCTCCAAGTCTTCTGCAGATGGCTCAATCTCTGCCGGGTCCAAACCACCTGACGACATTCAAAGAAGAAAGAAATAGAATGTCGTCAGCGAACAGGTCGCTCGGTAAGTCCCAAAGATAAGGGAGAAATAGACAGAGAGTAAGAGAGAGAGAGAGAGTAGCTTTTAATATTGTATTATAATATTGCAATGTTGTATTAACGCTGTTGTTTGTAGCCTGGTACAGAAGATGCCAGTGTATACGATGGGAGTCCCACTTACACCGGGGACCTTGGTAACCTGTAGTACAAGGCTCCGTCGATAATACCAGAGAACAACGGCATGTATGTAATTACGTCTTAAGTGACCACCTCATGCCACCTTTAACATATTCCATACCAGTCTACCCCTTAAACCCCGCGATGTCTTGTTTGTATTGTTATCTTGTAAATTGTATTGGTGGTATGAGTGATTGACTGACCGAAACCATGATATCAGTAAACAATTGTAACCGTAGAATCATGTAAATGGAATAACTGAGAATCATGTAAAAGAAATATATATATATATATATATATATATATATATATATATATATATATCCATGGTTTGGTTCGGTCAAGTTGTATAAATTGATAATTGAATTCATGGATTCATGTGTTCATATTGAATTGGAATATTATAGATTGTAGATTGACTTGAATCATATTTAAGTCAGATTAATCAGACTCAAACCCGAGTCAGACAATCAGGAATGTAAATCGAAGTCTTATAATTGCTAGGGTCCTTAGGGTAATTTATAAAACTTGAGGGGGTTTTATGTAAAAATACTTTTATATACTTTTCAAAATACACCTAAAGTATTTATTACTCGTCTTTAGAGTTGTAATGAGGGTGGATTTTATATTGTGACATTTCTAGTGAAAATATCCTAGTTTTATAAATAAGGCATTTGTCTGTAGTATTGATTTATTTGAAGTTCATGGTATTTTAGTGTAAAATTTATTCTTGTGATTTTTAGAAAAAAGTGGAATATTTATATCATAATAAAATAGATATTTAAATGATAAATATACATATATTTATACCAAAAAAATAATTTTAATAAATATTTTATATTCTAAAAATCTCATTTTCTTAAGATGTCGTATTTTAAACCTTTCGAGACCGAATGCTTCTTGCGGAGGTCTGAATCTCGCACTACTAAGCCCGAGGATGTGCGATAATCCGCACCATCCTGAACGGGTTCCCCAAAGTGGGTTGTAGCGGCGCTTTACAAAGATTGTAAAATACTAAATCCTTTAGAAAACGGTTTTATAAAGTAAAAGATATTTATTTGTAAAAAAGTCAATTTTCCGTATTTTAGATTCCAGGGTTTCCTAAGTCAACTAGCCTATTTCTAAATGGTCTAAACGATAAGTTGTTAGATGCCTCAAATCGTCTCTTCGCCGCCAATTGTGGCCAGGTAAGTACAAGTAAGGAAAGGAGGGATCCGCTCACGAATCACTGTGAGTCGGGCCTTTTAAAGTTACCTTTCTCACTTGCCTAGCCTAGACACCACAAAGTCAGGTTTAGATAAACGACCGATATCCACAACTTATCGTATTTTCCTAATAAGAGGTATTTATTTAAAAGTGTATCAAAACTAAATGTTTTAGAGATAGTTTTATTAAGTATATGGTATTTAAATGTAAATTCTTGTTTTCTCGTATTCTAAGGTTTCAATGGTATCGTGTTAAGTTGTATGTAAGTGTGTGAGAAGGTAGGTCGTTACCTCGTGATTCACTTTAACTGTATAGCAAGTTTGATAGGTTAAATGAAAGAGTGAAACAATGTGGTATTTAAGTGAAAAATACGGTAAATTGAGAAAGCTATCATTTCATGTGGTGAAACTTGTTCAAATTCTTTAATTAGTATTTAGTAGTCAACATAAGGATGTTTAATTATGATTGTATTAGTGAGAAGTGAAATTTATAGAAAACCGAATCGGAAATCGGATTTGTTCCGATTCCGTCGGGTTCGTAATTTCGTATTTTCTTGAATAGGAAAGAGAGAGATAGAAAGGGACTTACGGGTTTTGATTATACAAAAGAGTGAGGGGGAACTAAAGGAATTGCCGATGCGTTGCGTCGTGGCCGGTAGTTCCTAAAAACGTCGCCGGAATTTCGTCGGAGCTTCGCCGCGAGCTTGTTTTCAAAGTACAACACTCTTGGAAAATTTTGAGAGAGTGAGCTTAGGGTTTTAGGATGAGAGGGTAGAGGGTAGGGGGTGTATTTATTGGGTAGGTTAGGGGTAGGGTAAGTGAAGGGTTTTTAATAAAAAAATATAGAAAAATATAGAAAATTCATTAAAATTGGAATAATTAGGTGTTGATGGGCATTCTGGAACCGATCTGAAGATTTAAAGTGTGCAGGGGGGTTAGGAAGGCGAAGAGGCACATCTTTAGTGTTGACGACTCGGCCGTCCGGCCGAGTCCGGCCGGCGACGCCGGCCCGAGTCAGCCGGTCCGCCTGCCGACTCGGCCAAGTCGGGCCGAGTCGGAGTGTCGGGAGATGGGGGGTCTCGTGGGGTAAGCACTGGTATATTTAGATTTTAAAGTTCAGTTCAAGTTTTGGGAGTTATGGTGTGTGGACTGTTGGGCTTCCAAAGAATTTAAAACAAAATAATATTAAAAATAATGTGGGGCAGGGGATTTGAACTCTGGTGGCTTGGTTCAGCAATGCAAGGTATTACCAATGAGCTACAAGATCTTTCTTGTAATTAAATTTCTAATTAATTACTTAAGTCTTGTGCTCAGGCAATAAATATCCCTTTATGGATTTTTGAAAAAATATTTGAAAAATTTGTGTTGGAAAAAGTGTATAAGAAAATTAGGGTTGTTACATATATATATAACTATTATCAAAACATCTATTTTAAATATATTATATAAATATTTCATGTTTCCTAAAGCAAAAGAATCACAAGTTCATTAAACTACCATTACGATTCAATACCATTCCAATATTTCATTAAAATACCATATACAATGAAAACTAGGTTATACTCAGTAGAAAATTTCACTTTTATAAAATATACATCTATGGAAACCCTAAAGACGATAATTAAATACTTTAGGTGTATTTTGAAATTATATCAAAACTATTTTACATAAAACCCCTCAAGTTATATTAATTTACAATAAGGACCCTAGTAAACATAGGTTTAAGAGAGACCGGTTCTCTTGAGCCTCAGGGAGCCGGAGAATATGGGTGCTTGCCTATCTAAGGTATACAATCTAACAACGGTGTTATCAACACGATAATTGTCTTGGAAAAAGACACAGATCCTGCCGTTCATGTGCAGCAGTTACCGATAACATCAAAACTAATTCAGAATTTCAATTTCTTTTTAAGAGTCTGACTCGGTATGAGTCGTGGTCAAATCTGAATACAATTTGACTTGAATTCAATTTAAGTATAACTGCAATGCAACATGAATCCATGAATACCAGAATACAATCCATATCAACATGAACTTGACTGAACCGAACCATGGATATACTCTGATTACATGACTATCCATTTATATCCATTCCATTTACTGATATCATAGTTTCGGCAAGTCTTCCATTTACTACAAGACAATACAATGCAATCGGTACAATCAATACAAACAATACAATAAACATTACGGGGTTTATAAAGGGGTAGACTGGTACGGAATATGTTAAAAGTGGCACGAGGTGGTCACTAAAAGACATTATTACATCCATGTCGTTGTTCCGTGGTATTTTCGACGGAGCCTTGCACTATGGGTTACCAAAGTCCACGGTGTAAGTTGGACTCCTCTCGTATACATTGGCATATTCTGTACCAAGCTACAACAACTACATTAGTATAACAAATATAACATTATCTACTTCACCTGTTCTATTCTCTGTTTATTCTTCTTCTTCTTTCTTTGGAACTTATCGAACGATTGTTCGCTGACGACATTCATTTTCTTCTTTCTTTGGAATGTTGTCAGGTGGATCGGACTCACTGGAGATCGAGCCTAGTACTGAGGACTTGGAGCAGTTTGTCATCGACCCAGAACTGTAGGCACTTGTATATACTTTTCATTTCAGTTATGCCATTATTTAGGCATTGCTTTTCTATTCATGTATTTACATTTCCAATTGTACTTGTAAAGAATGTTTAATAAATAAAGTTGATGTTCATTATATTCATTTCTCTTGTGTACATTTTACTTATATTGCTTAGATACGCTTAGCGTGTTTACTTCTGAGTAAATACGTAGCGGGTCGTGTCGCATCCTCTTGCCCGTACACCGGGAAGCGAGGCGTAACAACTGCTGTGATATAGCCCCTGTGTTCGAATCCCCACAGCCACATATATTTTAATTGATTTTTCTTTAATCTTTCAAAAGCCCAAAAATTTGCACGTGCACTACACGTAAAATGAAAAGTCACAGATTAAACAAACATGTATACTGAGTTATACCAAACGACACCAACACGTGGCCAAAATCCCACCATCCATCACCGGAATTTGGCCGGCGAGATAGAGGCTTGAGACCGGCACCGCCCCCCTAGGGGATACTCCCCAAATCTTAACTCCTCACCCTTTGGCCTCCCCCTTAACCCCTGTACTGTTTGTTTTTATTAAAAAGAAACAGAGAATTAAAAAGAGGCATTAAACCAAATTTTTAATGCAAATTTTAACTATATTCTTCATTACCCTAAACCCTAATTTTCTCTATAAATATCACACCACATTTCACCTCTACTCATTCAGAATTTCATTACAAAAACTCTCTAAAAATTCCTAGTCCCAAGTGGAATTAGCAAAGAGCGAAGTGCCGACGACGTTTCGAGGAGAATACGCCGACGAAACGACGTCCCGGCAGTTTCGAAAGCTTTCTTCTTATCCCCTCTTCCTATTAACATGTAAGACCCCATTCTCTCATCCACCTCTATTCTAAAACTTCTCTTTTTCAAAACTCGTCAGAAGCGGAGTTATTCTGACTTCCGATTCGTTTTTCTTTAAAAACCCAATTTTTCTTAAATAATAAAATACCATATTCTCTCATAATATTTAACAAACATAAATAAACACATTAGAACAAGTTTCATCTCAAAATAATTCATATTGCAATTTCTATTTCACTTTTACAGTAAAATACCATCATATTACATACAACTTATAATTATTCAATTTAACTATATTACCTTTAGATAACTCACGATATAATGACCTACTTCATCACAACACACATTCTTGACATAGCACGATGAATTTTGGGACTCAAGTTTATGGGAAAATACGAGATTACGAATAAATACCATAAACATTCAAAAACCGTTTTGTTTAAAAGTGTATTACTTAATTCCTTGCAAATACGACTCTACAACTCATTTTGGGGAAGCTCGATCGGGATGGTGCGGGTTATCGCACGTCCTCGGGCCTAGTAGAGAGAGATGCAAACCTTCGTAAGGAGCATTCGATCTCGATGGAATTTTTGATGCAATTTTTAAGAAAATGAGATTTCTACAAAATAAATAAATTTTATTTTTGTAAAATATATATATATATATATGAATATTATCAAAAGATCTATTTTTAAATATATTATATAAATATTCCATGTTTTCTAAAGCAAAAGAATCATAAGTTCATGAAACTACCATTACAATTCAATACCATTCTAATATTTCATTAAAATACCATATACAATGAAAATTAGGTTCTACTCACTGGAAAATTTCACTTTTATAAAATATATATCTATGAAAACCCTGAAGACGATAATTAAATACTTGAGATTTATTTTGAAAATATATCAAAACTATTTTTACATAAAACCCGCTCAAGTTATATTAAATTACAATAAGAACCCTAGTAAATATAGGTTTAAGCGGGACCAGTTCTCTTGAGCCTCAGGAAGCCGAAGAATATGGGCGCTTGCCTATCTAAGGTAGACAACCTAAAAACGGTGTTATCAACACGGTAATTGTCTTGAAAAAAGACACAAATCCTGCCGTCCATGTGCAGCGGTTACCGATAACTCCAAAACAATCAGGACTTCAATTTTGTTTAAAAGTCTGACTCAGTTCGAGTCATGGTCAAATATGAATACAATCTGACTTGAATTCAATTCAAGTATAACTGCAATACAGCATGAATCCATGAATGCCATAATACAATCTATTTATAACAACATGAACTTGACTGAACCGAACCATGGATATACTCTGATTACATGACTATCCATTTATATCCATTCCGTTTACTGATATCATGGTTTCGGCAAGTCTTCCATTTACTACAAGACAATACAGTACAATCAGTACAATCAATACAATCAATACAATAAATATTACAGGGTTTATAAAGGGGTAGATTAGCACAGAACATGTTACATCCATGCCGTTGTTCCGTGGTATTTTCGACGGAGCCTTGTACTACTGGTTACCAGAGTCCACGGTGTAAGTTGGACTCCTCTCGTATACACCGGCATATTCTGTACCAAGCTATAACAACTACGTTAGTATAACAAATATAACATTATCTACTTCACCTCTTCTATTCTCTGTTTATTCTTCTCCTTCTTTCTTTGGGACTTACCGAGCGATTGTTCGCTGACGACATTCCTATTTCTCTTCTTCATTGGAATGTTGTTAGGAGAACCCGACTCTGAGGAGTTCGAGACCAGCCAGGAGCACTTGGAGTAGTTCACAGAAGACCCTAAGCATTGACTTTACTTGTACTCATTTTATTTTCAGTTCATGTCATTGTTTAGGCATTGCATTTCAGACTTGTATTTACTTTCCAGTTGTACTTGTAAAAAAATGTTGAATAAATAAAAGTTGATGTTCTTTTATATCTCTTCTTGTGTACATTTTACTTTATATTGCTTAGATACGCTTAGCATGTTTACTTCTGAGTAAATACGTAGTGGATCTCGTCGCGTCCCCACCCCGTACACCGGGAAGCGAGGCGTGACAACATAGGCCGGACAACCCCATATCTTAACTCGTTTAAGATATGGTCTCTTTCCACTCTATATCTCATATGGTGTTTTAGGCACAGATTTTGATGGAACTTAATTCAACAAGTATGCAGCTGTCTCAAGCGCATAACCCCAAAAAAAATAGGCAACTCAGCAGTACTCATCATAGAGCGTACCATATCTAATAAGGTGTGATTCCTCCGCTCCGATACTCCGTTGTGCTGTGGTGTATATAGAGGAGTAAGCTGAGAGAGAATCCCATTCTCGTTTAAATAGTCACAGAATTGCGTGCTCAAGTATTCTCCTCCCCGATCAGATCGAAGGATTTTAATATTTTTACCCGTCTGGTTCTCAACTTCGTACTTATATTCCTTGAATTTCTCAAAAGCTTCAGATTTGTGTTTCAACAAGAACACATGTCCGAATCTTGAGAGATCATCGGTGAATGTAATAAAGTATGAGAATCCATTTCTGGCATGTGTAGACATAGGACCACATACATCACTATGTATCAGTCCCAAGAGTTCAGTAGCTCTTTCTCCGTGTCCAGTAAACGGAGTTTTGGTCATTTTACCTTTGAGACATGACTCGCAAGTTTCACAAGATGTAAATTCGAATGAATTCAAATATCCCTTTTTATGTAACTTAGCTAGTCTTGTCAAATTAATATGACCTACTCTACAATGCCACAAGTAGGCCTCGTTCATTTCTGTACTCTTCCACTTGTGTGTGTTCTGTACGTTTAGAACTGTCATTTGATTTAGAACGTATATACCATTATATGACGTACCAAACCCAATCAACACTTGATTTAGAAAAATGTCCATAACATTATCCTCTAATATGAAATTATATCCTTCTCTAGTTAGCAAAGAAACCGATATAATATTGCACATCATCTTTGGTACGTAGTAACAGTCATTCAAAATCAATGTGTTACCAGTTGGTAACACTAGGTGATACTCGCCAACTGCTTTGGCTACAACAATTGCTCCATTCCCTACTGTTAGAGACTTATCACCCTTTCCCAGTTCTCTACCTCTCTTTAGCCTACGTAACAAATTACATACGTGGGATCCTAATCCGGTATCCAATACCCAGAACGTAGAGCAAACTGAGAAACAGTTCTCGATAACGCACACCCGAAGAAGATTCATCAGTATGCTCCTTCTTCGTTCGGGTGGCGTGGGGATCCGGGTATTCTCTTATTCCTTGCTCAGACTTATGACAGTCATAAGGTAAAGCGGAACCTAGCCTAGTATAATAAGCAGGTTCGGTCAATACATCCATATTATTATCTTGATTAAGGCATGTCATTGGTCTCTACCTGGAGAGAGAGAGATAGAGAAGGAAACGCATTAGCGTGCGCTCTTTGCAAGATTAGATTGGTTATTATCTTATCTAATCAGGATAGCTCCCACTGTTTTTATCAAATCTTCCTTCAAACCATAAAAGATAAGATTAGCGGGGATTAATTACACCCTACAAGTTCATCAATCGTTCGGCCAGGCAGGTATTGGTATTCCGAGAGAGTCTCCCCATGCTTTCGCATGGAACTAATTAAATAACCTCGTTTCCGCAGGGGCATCACCCCGTTAACACCTTTCTTAGACACCTAATGGATCGGCTAATTGTAAAGTGCAAAACTCTTTCAGGAGTAACTTTTACTCGCAGTGGGTATCGGGATCCAACTATTAAATAGAAGGTCTGCAATCTCATTGCAAATTCCAACACTTGAAATTCCCGATAATTATTTTTACCCCTAGCTACTTATGACCTTAACAAGGTCAACAAATCATAAGCGCTAGCCAAGTTCAACCCGTCATTTCTTGATTGAATTAAACCCACTCGTACGACCCTTAACATAGTCAACAAAGCCGTACGACTACCCTAATCCAATCGCATCATATGGTTGCAAATAAGCATTAATTAGCTACCGCACACTACACCTTAACATAGTCAACAAACGTAGCACAATACTAAATAACACTTATCTGAAATGACGGAGGGCTACGGCTGGTTTTGAAGAAAACCTTTAACATAATGAACTTGATATCGTTGTAGAATCTAATGATTTGAAAAGGAGTGTTTTTGTAGCTTTTGCTAGTTTCGCTAAAGAGGTCACTCCCGATGAAGAGATCTCGGCTCTTTCCTCATCGAATGAGGTGCTGGATATGCATCAAGGAATACCACTATGCAAAGTAAGAATTAGAGAAGCTATTAAAACAAAACCGATTGGGTTGTAGCATTTGCTAGTTTTGCTAAAGAGGTCACTCCCGGTGAAGGGATCTTGGCTCTTTCCTCATCGAATGAGGTGATGGATATTCATCAAGGAATACCACTATGCAAAGCAAGAACTAGAGCTACCCTTTTTAAAATTTTGATTCTGCAACATCTTTAGCTTTCTTTTCTTTTTATTAATCTCATTAATGAAGTCCCGTCATTTAATGTTTCTTAAACATCACAGAAAATAAAACGAAAATAGAACGTACGCTTATGCCATCCGCATTTGCCACGGGTCCCCGTCATGCACCATTAGGTTACTTAACTAACGGCAGAGCGGGGGATGGACTAGCGTGGGTGCAAAACATAAGCAACGTTTATTATATATCATATATATAATATAGCATTCGTCTCACGCGGTTATATGATCGCATCACAAAACCAAGCAGCAGAAGTCAACATATGAAATATTGGATATATTAGGAGGTCCGTGTTTTAAATTAAGCCAATAATGAAAGACACGGATTCAACAGTTGTGATGAATAGCCAAACCCACATCCCTAGACCCCTACGAGAGCGGCAAGCAACCCTGTCAATTCTAGAGTCAGGAGACCCGGTCTCAACTCCTCGAGATGGTCTCCCACTGGACTCCAGAACCCGGTTACTTGTGCTCCCCGTCTTGGGTCTATCCTAATATGGAAAATTAAATAATATACATCAATGGTGACATCATCCTCAACCCGGAAGTGTCCCAACAAAAGAATATTACATACAAATTTTACATGAATGAAAATTGTAAAACTCTCATCTCACATAAAACCCCAGCTATTCATTCACGACGGTCCAATATAACATATCCCAGCAACACATAATATCACATGTCATCAACGTAAGTAAATACGCGTATTCCAAATTCCGTTGACATATAGCAACGAGATTTGGGATACCCCACATATTACACTTACGGTCGCAGATAAGAAATGAAAAACTACAATAATTAGAATCCGCATATGCTTAGACATCATAAACCCGGAATATCTCATATTCCGAATTTCATGCCTAACCCTATAAATCTTGCATTTTAGTCTCATATCGAAAACACTTTTCAATAACTTAGTCGGGTAATTCAACAAGATTCTCGACTACCCGATCGAATGCTCGTCGGGAACTTTAGTAGATGGCCGCACCCCCGATGCCGTCGACCAAGTGCACTTAAGCGGAACACTATGGCCGCGAGCACCCAAGTGGATGCTTTTGGCAACGGGGTTCTCCTAGAGTCACTTAGTTGGGGCTTTGGGGCGTGGCTACCTAGTAAAGTTATCTGGCGAGTATTCACGTACGATACGCGATTGCGACGGGGTTTTGATCCGAATCGAAACTTCGTGGCAATCGATCAATAGAGACTAACATGCTAGATTTACAAACAAACTAGTTTTCACAAAACTAATTTAAGGTGGATTCTAACTACTGTATCACATATCAAACTTAAACCGGAAACAATGTTAAAATTACGACTACTAAACACTCCGAGTTGCCACAGCAAAAAAGTTAACATCACATGCAAACTTGGCCAATCAAACATGACCTGAAACCCTAAAACCAAGAGCTAAGAACAACATACAAAATTCAAACCCTAACACCTTGGAAAAACCGGCCAGGCCGGTTTTTTTGCTAATTTGGCCGGCCAATTTGTAAATTTTGGGGTTCGTTTTCGTAGGGTGTTCTAATTACATCATATGTAATCTTTTGCAGTTGTTAAAAAAAATTCAGAGATCGTTTTAAAATTGACAGAAACTTGATGTTTGGATTTCCGGTTTCGGAGTTGTTTTGGTTTCGTGATTCTATAAATATCGTATAATCTTCTAGATTTGGATCATGTTTCCCCCAATCAGAGCAAGGCTCTGTTTGAATTTCAAAATTTCAAAATTTTGAAGCAACGCTTCAAATCCCGTGCGCTGCGCGCAATGCGCCACGTGTCAGAAGTTGATGCGTCAGCACGGCGCCCGAGACAGCGCAACCAATCAGAGCAGGGCTCTATTAAAAAAACAAAAAGTAAAAGAAGCAACGTTCAGTTGCGCAAGCGCTGCGCTGCGCGACACGTGTCTGCGCAGTTGCGCAAGCATAGTTGCGCAAGCGCTGCGCCGCGCGACACGTGTCTGCGCAGTTGCGCAAGCACAACTGACAACTGCGCAAGCACAGTTGCGCAAGCGCTGCACGACACGTGTCTACGCAGTTGCGCAAGCACAGCTGCGCAAGCGCAGCGCTGCGCGACACGTGTCACGCGCTGGGGGAGTTGCGCAAAACAGAATAAATCTTTTCTGTTCTTGTTAAAACAAGAAGATTTTCTTCTGTAAAGCAGGGGCCTTTGGATCAAAGATCCAACGGTGGGGAAAATTCCCCATATCACTCAGAAAAAGATCTCTGTAACAAATTTAACTAATTTATGGGCACTATAAAAAGGACCCCAGACCTCATTTCAAAGGGGGGGAACATTTAAAAAAAAAGAGAGAAAGAGGACTCTGAAGAACTCCTCAAGAATAAAAAAGGTAAAAACCTTTGAAAGAAGAGAAATTTCTCTTATGAACAGATCAGTGATCTAAGAATAAGATCATGGATCTTCAATAAATAAATAAACAAATAAAATAAAAATAAAAATAGTGCCTTGCACTTGTTATGAACCTTTGGTTCTCTGAAACAAGGAAAAACTTGTTTAGATCAAGGGATCAAAAAGTGCTTTGCACTTCTGTTTTGAATCTAAAAAGATTCTTAGTGCTTTGCACAAATGCAGTGCATTACTTAAAGGGCCAGGCCCAAGTCAAAAAGACCTAACATGCCTAAATAAATTGCAAAGCAATAAAGAGGGCAGAGCCCCATTTAAATTAACACTCTGTTTGAGCAAAACCCAAAATAAATAAACAGCCATGGCACAGATCTAACAGACCAACAACAGATAAAAGTGCTTCCAATTGGACTTAGCCCAATCGCGACCATAAGTCTTAAATCAATTTACTACCGGTTCGAGGGTACATCTCCGAACTCCTCTGACACCTGTCGTTGTAATCCTTCAATGACGTCAGAGAGGTGACGGGTCCCAACGACCACATACTATATGGACTGCGGAGTCCTTAAACTCGCGGACCGAAACGTTCTTAAACTAATATCGGACCGAAACGTGCTTAAACTAATATCGGACCGAAACGTCCCTAAACTAATATCGGACCACCATGTCCCTAAACTGGAACATGGACCACCATGTCCCTAAACTGGAACAATAGAGCCCAAACGCTCTTTTGTCGGATCTAAACGATCCCGTTAAGTTGATCTTAGTCTCAAATTGGACTAACGTATCCTTAACAAACGATTAAGTTGATCTTAGCCTCAAATATGGCTAACGTGTCCTTAAACCAAACCATCAAACAAACTTTAGTCCCAAATTGGACTATAGATCTCTCAACCAACTTTGGTTCAAGGGTACATCTCTGAACTCCTCTGATATTTGTCGTTGTAATCCTTCAACGTCGTCAGAGAGGTGACGGGTCCTGACAACCACACATTAATACGGACTGTGGGGTCCTTAAACTCATGGACTTATGCGTCCTTAAAACAATATCCGCCCCCAAAATGGGAATGTTGGACCACTATGTCCCTAAACTGGAACAATAGAGCCCAAACGCTCTTTTGTCGGATCTAAACGATCCCGTTAAGTTGATCTTAGTCTCAAACCGGACTAACGTATCCTTAACGAACGTTTAAGTTGATCTTAGCCGCAACGCGACTAATGCATCCTTAAACTAAAAACACCAAACCCAAATCTAAGTAAATACGGATTTGGACTAATCCACGTCCTACGGGCGACGGCATTACTCAGTCTCCGTATACAATCCACAGGCAACCATAAACAAAACAAACACCCACGATACGAAGTGACCAGCTGGAGAAGGAGAAAGTTGTTACCGCGATGCGGTAGCGTAATTAACTGCAGGGGCTTGCGCCTGCAGGGAAGAGCGTCCCCACAATCAAAAACCCCTCAAACGAGGGGGAATCTGACGAAGTCTGCTACATCGGTCGCATCCGTCTAAACCTCCGATACACGGTGCCATAAATCAACTTGGGATCTTCGGAGAGGTGGACGGATAGCACCAATTAGCATCTGCCCCGAATCTCAGGCAAGACAGCCTAAGTCTCGGCCGCCATTCGGAGGGGAACAGATTCTGGCATGCCCGGTGGGACCTTTTCCTCTTTCCACTCCACACTTCGTGTGTCGTGTTCGCGAGCAAATCGCGGTTTGCTATGGTTGCCTGTGGATTCAAGATACTAAGATTTGGTGTCTTTCTCCGTGCAGAAAACAGAAAATCAATGGCTTCAAACTGCACTGCCTGCAACTGCAACTCTCGCTCGGTCCTTGCTGGAGGAGTGACTTATGGGCCCCAAGCGGCCTCCCTTTTCAAGATGCCAGTGGAGCAGGTAACTCAGGACACCACTGGATTATTCTTCGGGACCATGCTCCCACCGTTGAGCTTCAATGACACAATGACGTTGAAAGAAGCCTCAAAGAAGTCGGTCTTTGATCGGCTTACCACTGCCGCGACCCCTCTCAACGGGTCGCCCAGCTTCAATACCTCAGTTTTCAACAGACTGAGCCAGAACGTCTGCAAACCCGTGATACCCAAAGCTGTCATCCCAAAGCGGATAGCTATCCCGGCTCAAGCGGACAAAATCATTGGAAAGGCTCCTCCTTCCAAGAAGTCAGTTTTTACAAGGCTGGCCATTGCTGCTCCAGGCGAGGTCCTCAAAGCTGCTTCCCCTGCTCAGAGGTCTGTCTTTGACAGATTAAACATTGCTTCTCAACAGGCGTCAGTCTTCGATAGGCTAGCACCAATAACAGTCTCTCCTCAAAGCAGGGGGCATGAAGAAGCTTATCCAACAACGGAGGTGATCTCATCCGCACGACATGCTCGACGTCGTCACTGGCACCGAGTAAGAAAGGCTGGGGGCATCTCTCCGTCTGGACTTACTCCACCCGCTCCAACGGTGGAGACCGATGCTACTGTTCCAATCGGGAACAGCTTTGAATTGCTGAACACGGTGCACAGAAACTCTCCTACCGCCGTACTAAAAAGATCCCCTCCTCCGGTGGGAAATGTTGCAGAAGCCAAGCCAGAACAGTCCTCTCAACGGCTATCCTCTGAAATTTACAAGGTCTGGCGTCAAGTCCAAGACTCCGCGATGGATCAAGACTATCTCCGCCGACAGAAAAAGATGAAAGTTCGGAAGGAGAAAGACTACTCTGTCAGACCAGAAAAAGCAACAGCTACTCGGGTACCCACTGCGACGGCTCCCTCAACGTCAATCACTCAAAAGAAAAGGAGGCCGCAAAAGGCTCCTGTGAACATGGCGAACCGTAAAAGCGCAGAGCACAAACGCCCCAAGTCTGGGGGCATGGTGCTGCACACCGTTTATATGGCTTCCGGAAAGGAGGAAAGCCGTGCTTCGACGGGTCACCGACCGCTCACCCGATCCGTGACAAAAGCTCAAGAACAGCAACAGCAGAAGCTTCAGGAGATGCTGACTACAATGGCCGCACTTACCGAGCCAAAAGAAAGCCCAGAGGCATCATCAGAGCAGCGTCACGAACAAGAAACTGATGCTGACTTCTTACGCAGAGTCCTCGAAAAGAAGGACAAAGAAGCCGCAGAGCAAGCGGCTAACATAAAACAAATGGCGCTTCTCTTCCAAGATATGGTAGGGATGATGATCCAACAAGATTCTCCTGCTGAAGATCCTCTGATTGTCCTTGAAGATGACAAAGGAGAGACATCGAATCCTCCTCCGGCTCTTTCAGCAGCCAAGGAAGAAACCATTTCCAAGGCCGCACTGGATGACCATATAGCTCAGCAAATAAGAGCTCACCGGGAAAATGAAGCGGCTGGGCAAATTGCTAGAACCGGACGACCCTACCCAGGATGGTATGACCAAATTAGTTACCCGCCGGGATATACGATCCCTAAGTTCCACGTATATAAGGGAACAGAAAATCCGCATCAGCACGTCGCTCAATTTAGAGCCATGTGCGGTAACACTGGAGGTGATGATAAATTGCTGCTCCGCCAGTTTGTTGGCAGCCTGTCGGAAACGGCATTTGAGTGATACTCTGAACTCCCAAATGACTCTATCAAGACATTTACGGAGATGGAGCTGCTGTTTACACAGAGATTCGCGAGTGCTAGTGGACGCACCCCGATAACAGCACTGATTAATGCCAGGATAAGGTCAGGCGAAACATGGGTCCAATACGCAACACGATGGCGGAACCTATGGTCGAAATGCGAACAACGCATAGAAGAGGCTCCGGCAGTAGGCATGTTTGTGGGCACTCTCGATCCGCAGGCGACCATCTCACAATTCATGATGTTCTTCAGGCCGACCACCTTCCAGGCCTTGATTGACAAATTAGCCCAAATGGACCAGATGGGTCATAGACCATCTCCTCCAAAATCAGATTCCCGAGATGAGAAAGGAAAAGGGAAAGCGATCGTCGTCGCCAATGCTCAACAACAGTCGAGCAACTCAAAGCCGGTCGTTCGCCAAAACAACGTGCGTCCACGCCCATCCCTCGAAGAGAGACTAGGACGTCCTTACTCGTTTCCTCAGAATAAAACGAGAAGACTGTTTGAGCCGGCAGTGCGTAACAGACTCATCAATCTGCCGAGTCCAAAGCGTCTGTCGCAGCCAGGCGATCTTAATAATCCCAATTATTGCCCTTACCACCAAACGGTAAGTCACCCGATTGAGGATTGTTTCGTCTTTAAGGGATGGATCGAGGATCAATACCTGCAAGGCAAGTTCGCGCTGTCTGAAAGCTGGAAAGTAAACCCACCACAGCCGCACTCTCCAAAGAAGACGGACACGCCGGGGGCAACTTGTTCTTTAGTCAAGGATGAAAACAATGGAGAAAACTCATCGGATGAATCTGAAGACTACGTAGCGACTTGTCATGTGATTTCTCATTCACTGACGGATGATGAGGAGGCTCCTTGCGCTGAGAAATCAATGGCGAACCCTGAGCCAGAGATTCTACAGCCATCAGATGAGTTGATCGATGTCTTCCTAAATAAAATTCGTTTGAAAGCAAAAGCCAATCAAGAGCGTGAAATGGCCATACTGGAAAAAGCCAAGGCATTCCCATCAAATCAAAAGCCATCCACTGCGGATAAAACAAATTCAAGACAAGGAAAAGGTTCGCCAAAGCTCTGTCAGTAGGAATGAAGCTACGGCCCTCTGAAGAAAATACTCTCGCTAAGGCAGAGATGCACCCTAACTTCTGTTTATATCATCAGAAGATCATACATCCTACCGAAGACTGCGAATCCTTTAACTGTTGGTGGCAAGGGTATGTCGCTCAAAAGAAACACTTCGACGGGACAAAGTGTGAAGCTTGTGGACATCGGAAAAATGCGATATATGAGCGCAAAAGAGTCGCCGACGATTGCCATATAGCCAACTCTAAGGTATCGCAAATTATCACCTTTGGAAGCAACTCTGACGAAGAAGCTATCCCCAACTCTTCCCTCGGGGAATCTATTTCAAAAATAAAGGAATTGAGAAGCTGCGAGAACGTTCAGCCATGCAATCGCATGCTACTCGGAAAGAATCCCGGCCCCGCAAACAACGAAGCGAACAAAAAGGATAAAAGAAAAGGAAAAAAGGCCCTCGTCGCCAGCGCTCAACAACAATCAGGTGACCCTAGACCGGTTGCTTGCCAAAGCAACAAGCGGCAACCCCTCCAGGAAAAGTTGAAACGTCCTTACTCGTTTCCGCAAGATAAAACAAGGGGACTGTTCGAGCTGGCAGTGTGTGACAGACTCATCAATCTGCCGGGTCCAAAACGTCCGTTGCTGCCAGGCGATGTTAATAATCCTAATTATTGCCCTTACCACCAAACAGTAGGTCACCTGATCGAGGACTGCTACGTCTTCAAAAACTGGGTTGAAGAACAATACCAGCAGGGCAAGTTTGCGCTGTCTGAGAACTGGAAGGTGAGTCCGCCACAACCGCACGCCCCGAAGAAGATGGATATGCCGGGGGCATCATGTTCATTCATGGAGAAGGACTCATAGACCGAAAAGTCAATAAACCAGATATTCGCCTCAAATACGGCGACAACAGACCGAAACGTCCTTAAACTAACAACGGACCGAAACGTCCCTAAACTAACGACGGACCGCAATGTCCTAAAACTTGCAAATGACCGAAACGTCGTTAAACTACTATCAACCCGCGGCATCCTCAGGCCGGCGTGGTAAAAAAAACGGTATGTCCATAAGCAAAATGGGCACGAATGAAAACCCGAAAGGGCTCCGTGAGTAAAAACAGCAGGGCTACCGGCGAGTCTTGTGAAAACCCGAAAGGGCGCACCCTCGTTAGAATAAAAAAAAAAGAAAGAATAAACAAAAAAAAAGAAATAAAGAAAACGGTATGTCCATAAGCAAAATGGGCACGGATGAAAACCCGAAAGGGCTCCGTGAGTAAAAACAGCAGGGCTACCGGCGAGTGTTTGTGAAAACCCGAAAGGGCGCAACCTCGTTAAAAGACACTTACAGGGTCCTCTCGACCTTATAAGGAGAAACCACCCGCGTGAGATCCTTACGACTCACAAGGAAGCAACACACTTAGGGATCCTCACGATTCCTAAGGAGAAAATACACTTGCGAGATCCTCACGACTCGTAAGGAGAACTCTCTTATGGGACCCTCACGGCTCATAAGATTTGAAAGTCTTAAGTTACAGAGACTTAAACATGTGCTTAAGCAACCCCCACAACTTTCTATATTGCCCTACAAGCGGCTCATATTGACCCTTGTATACAATCCATGGGCACGAATAAATATTTCCCTAACAAAGTCCCATCCGTGACTAGGGATATGCTTGTACAGCAAACAACACTTGTAAGTCCTCTCGACTTATAAGGAGATAACACTCTTGTAAGATCCTTACGACTTATAAGAGAACATACACTTAGGAATCCTCACGATTCCTAAGGAGAAAACGCATCTGCGAGATCCTCATGACTCGTAGGGAGAAATACCTTTGTGAGACCCTTACGGCTCATGAAGTCAAAAGCCTTAGCCGACAGGACCCTTAACCCTGTTTACTAAGCCACCTTTGTTCAACATCGACAGAGGCAAATGATGATTCGCTCCTGGCAAAATCCCAGTTGCAGCGATGTTGATGCCTAAACCGGTATCAAATTCCAAGCCCTTTCAAGGCAAATGATGATTCGCTCCTGGCAATATCCCAGTTGCAGCGATGCTGATGCCTAAACCGGTATCAAATTCCAAGCCTTTTCAAGGCAAATGATGATTCGCTCCTGGCAATATCCCGGTTGCAGCGATGCTGATGCCTAAACCGGTATCAAATTCCAAGTCCTTTCACGGCAAATGATGATTCGCTCCTGGTAATATTCCAGTCGCAGCGATGCTGATGCCAAGATTGGTATCAGATCCCAAATCCCCTACTCTCAAAAAAAAATCAGCGAGCCAAAAAAAATGCATATGAAATAGCCGAAATGATGGGGCAACTTGCAAACAAAATCAGCAAGTAAAAATGTATGCATACGAAATATCCGAAATGATTGGGCAACTCGCAATAAAAAACAACGAGTAAAAATAAAATAAATGGCCGAAATGATTGGGCACCGCGAAAAATAGCCGAAATGATGGGGCAATCGCGACCTTCGCGATATAAAAGCTGAAATGATAGAGCATCGCGGAAAGAATTAAAAAATGAAAGAATGAAACTTTTTGGCCCTACAGTTAAGATCACATCGATCCCTGTATACAATCCAAGGGTGTAAACAAAGAGGGAACCATACTTTCCCAACAGGCTCCATCAGAAAGTGAAGCCAAATCTCGATGGTTCATAGACAACCTAGAGACAATCTCGACATTTGTCACAATATTACAGACACGATGTCAACAAATGAAGCAAACGAAGATCCCGAGCTTCAGGGTCTCGACGTCAACATCGACAACTTAGAGATCACCAACGGCGTTTCTCCTCACTCCAACTAGATGCAGACATGACGTCAACAACCGACCTCAGAGTCGCAACGAAACGGAGCCATGGCAAAGTCCCTAGTTCCAAATCTCAATGGCCACATCTACAGCCTGGAGACCAACAACGGTGGGCCTCCTCATTCCAGCATGACACAGATGTTATACCATCAAGCGGAGCGACGGCAAAATCCCCGCTCCACCTCAGCATTCGTCTCAATACAGCAGACGAGATGTCAACAATGGCGTTCCTCCGCAGTCCAGCAGAATGCAGACGCAACGTCAACAAAAGACCTCACAGTCAAAGCAAACGAAGCGAAGGCCAAATTCCTAGCTTCATGCGTCTTAACGGCAAGTCATATAAAGCCTGAAAGACAATCGAAGATCATCTCGCACCAGCGCGGAGTGGTCACCATCTCGACGATCGTCTCGATACAGCAGATGAAATGTCACCCCAGCGTTCTTCCCCCAGTAGGATTTGGACGCGCCAAAGCAAACGAAGCGAAGGCTAAATTCCTAGCTTCATGCGTCTTAACGGCAAGTCATATAAAGCCTGAAAGACAATCGGAGATCATCTCGCACCAGTGCGGAGTGGTCACCACCTCGGCATTCGTCTTGTTACAGCAGACGCAATGTCAACAGCAGCGTTCCTTCGCAGTCCAGCAAGATGCAGACGCAAAGTTAACAAAAGACCCCATGGTCGAAACAAAGCGGAGTGACGGCAAAATCCCAGCTCCACCTCAGCATTCGTCTCAATACACCAGACGCAGTGTGAGCAAATGAAGCGAAGGCCAAATTCCTAGCTTCAAGGTCTTAACGGCAAGTCATATAAGGCCTGAAAGACCACCGGAGATCATCTCACATGGAGTGGTCACCTCCTCGACGTTCGTTTCGATACAGCAGACGAGTTGTCACCCCAGCGTTCTTCCTCCAGCAGGGATTCGGACGTGACAAAGCAAACGAAACGAAGGCCACATTCCTAGCTTCAACGTCTTTACGGTAACTCACATAAAACCAAAAAGACAATCGGAGATCATCTCGCACCAGCACAGAGTGGTCACCACCTCGACGTTCGTCTCGATACAGCAGACGAAATGTCAACCCCATCATTCTTCCTCCAACAGGGATTCGGACGTGACAAAGCAAACGAAGCGAAGGCCACATTCCTAGCTTCAACGTCTTTACGGTAACTCACATAAAACCGAAAAGACAATCGGAGATCATCTCGCACCAGCACAGAATGGTCACCACCTCGACGTCCATCTTAATACGGTAGACGAGATGTCACCCCAACGTTCGTCTCGACACAGCAGGCGCAACGTCATTAAACGAATGGAGCCATGGCAAAATCCCTAGTTCCAAACCTCGGCGGTTCACCAGCAACCTAGAGACAATCTCGACATCCGTCTCGATACAGCAGACGAGATGTCACCCCAACGTTCGTCTCGACACAGCAGACGCAACGTCATCAAACCAACGGAGCCACGGCAAAATCCCTAGTTCCCACCGCAACATTCGTCTCGATACAGCAGACGCAATGCCAGCAAACGAAGCAAAGGCCAAATTCCTAGCTTCAGGGTCTTGACGGCAACTCATATAAAGCCCAAAAGACTATCGGAGATCATCCCCACACCAGCGCGGAGTGGTTATGACTCATCGGGGCTCACCAAAATAAGCCTAACCTCAAGTAAAAAGCGACATGGCAAATTCCTAACGCTTGCTCTTCCGACGGTCAAACTGCCAAGGAGGAATGCTTGAAGAAGTCTTGTCCAGCCCCCGAAGGGATTAGAGACACGGCAGTCGCAGGGCTACTCAAACAGCACGATTGCCTATCGAGGACTATATCAGCTTATGCGACGGTACGATGGCCAAAACCCTAAGTACCACCAACCTTAACGGGCTTCTGTCGTAAAGAGCAGAGGTTAAATGCGACGTTAAGATATTCTTGCGAGAAACGCTCGATTCGTCTCGACTTGCGGAAAAAATTGTTGAGGCGGCTCAACTCGTGAGATAAAGCCTTAGGCAGTGGGCATAAAAGAAGCATGTTTCCTAAGCACTAGGACCCTGCAAGTTGGCCCAAAACGGTCTCTTGCATACCATCCACGGGTCTCACCCTCCAACATCGAACTTCGACAAGGAGGGAAACAACCGCTTACAAGTCCTCTCGACTCGTAAGAGGGAAAAATTCTCTTGTAGGATCCTTACGACTTACAAGAGAAAACCACACTTAGGAACCCTCACGATTCCTAAGAAAAAAAACCCCACCTACGAGATCCCCTCGATCCGTAGGGAGAAAAGTCTCTATGAGACCCTCACGGCTCATAGAGTTGAAAAGTCTTAGGCAACGGATCTGAACCTGCGGCCTAAGCCCTCGCTATCTCGTGAAGAAATCAAGAAGCTTACTCTATTACCTGCTAATTGTGACAACATGCTGAGAAAGAGGAAAAGAAACAGAAAGAGCATCCGATTTACGTTTGATCAAGCGTTCAAGACACATTCATTCATGCATGGGCAAAAAGACTCAGGACAAAAGATATATAATAAAGAAGGCTGGGATCTTGCCACCGCTGCACTCACGTGCACGCCACGTGAGCGCAACGGTGGGGGGGTGATTAAGTGTCAAAAACTTGAGTTTACCGCAATCAGAAACGGCGTCGCTTCGCAGCTAGCCGGTGAGTACGGGTCGATCCACAGAGACGGGTAAATTCTTTTTATGTGTTTTAACGAGTTGATTCAAAATGTTGTTTTGATTGGTTTATAAAAATCTTTGAAAACTGGACCTAATTAATCTAATTAAAAGTCTTGCTAGGGTTAGGCTTAGGGGAAGTTTCGGAGATTAACGTTTTTCTTCACCGCTTTCAATGCCTTCTTTTTTTGATCTATTAGATGTTAAGGTAATTATTAATAAAGTGGATCCGAATCTTTTGGGAAGATGTTTCTTCCTCTAGATTTGTATCCTTCCTTTGTTGATAATTGCCCTAACCCTCACGGAAAACGCGCGCAACCGGCCCTTTATACTACGGTTCATCGTTACCTCGAAGGGTAGGATGCCGCAGGGAGCGGTTGTGCTCGTATGCGTGAAGTTCTAATTCATTAGGTGAAAGTGGCATTGAAAGGGGTGAGAGATTTCATCTCTCAACCCTTTCCCTAAGGCTAACCCTAACAAGCGAGGAGATTACTCGCTCATTAGGGGATGAGAAAACATTTTAATTAAAAGAAACAGAAATAAAATACCTTCCTAAGTTGACGGCTCCCTCCAAACAAGAAGAACAGATCTGAAAATAACTCCCAGAAAGTCTGAATTTTATTGATTGAAAAGAGGCATAACATTTTACAGATCTAAAATTACAATTTATAGGAAAATAGGAAACCTAGGGTTACAGACTCTCACACATGCAAAATTACATATTTGCCCACATAAAATCCCAACATCTGCACCGACGCGCCGACTCAGAAAAACTCCACCGACATGCGCACTAGATGGCCGCGGAACCGCGGCGCCAGGCTGGGTTTGGCCACGGTTCCGCGGCCAAATAAAGGGGTTGGGCCCTGCACTTTTTGGGCTTGGTTCAGTGGTTCTTGGGCTCTGTATTTTTATATGTATTTTCTCTGTTGGGCTTCTGGGTCTTCTCCAGATCTTCAGTGAAAACTTGTTCGTATCTTTTGACCGTTCACTTTGACATTTTGGACCTTGCACTGTTCTTCGTCTAGGCTTGACCAGGATCCGTCTAATTGTTGGTCAAAAGTCCCTTTTTTTATTGTTTTGTGTATTTTTCACTGTATTTGCTCCAGAAACCTGTATCCTGTAATATGCAACAAACGTGCGTCAAGAGTACCTGTTTATTTATAAAACGGATAAGAATAGGGGAATGAAAGATGCAATATTATGGTCTGAACAAATACCCCCAAACTTACCTTTTGCTCATCCTCGAGCAAACTTATTATTTATTCACTACAATCCTAACCACACTTTCGCAGGGAAACGCGATTGCACTGAGCACGTGCAACAAGCCGTTAAACCTCTAGGTGTCCCTAATAGGAGGAGTGTTGTCTCCTGAGGGTTTTCAGCGGATTACACCCATAAAATCCTATCAACTCGGCCCATTGACTTTTGTTCTCCAATTAGGTTTTCTAACAAGGAATTCTATTATCTTTTGACTCGCAAATTGTCCACCCATATTCTTCACACTTCCTCATCATTTAACTTAAGATTATATATGTTATGTAGACCTACTTAGCTTTCGGCATCTCTTAAGTTTTCCTTCTAGAGTTACATCTCCACTTAGGAATTTTCTATCAACTCTATTAAAGATACAAATTTTATCTTTCATTCCTCTCTCTTATCTAAATTCCAATCACATACCCTTACGTGTGTGTATATATCACCCCTACACTTGGAAATTCAAATCAAGCAATCATACTCTCGTCCATTATCCAAAGCACTTATTAATTAGTGAATTTTTTAAATGAAATTTGCTTACACATTCTTCATGCGACCGTTAATACTTCTTGAGGTACCAACGACCGATTACAAAATGCGTTTGCACCTTAAAGCGTACTTCCTAGTCTTTGCAACACCCAAGGCTTTAGCAGTGACTCCCAAACCAGTTGGTCTAAGGCACTAGGTGATAAGGCACCCTCGCTAAATATTTTTCTATTTTTGCAGCCTTAAGTAATCACAAAAACCAGTGTCCATTTTTTTTCTTTTCTTTATTCACATTTTTTTTTTATTTTCTTCGTACTAAGGACTTTAGACAAGAGCATTTCAAGGTCTCTTCTACTATTCCAAGTTTCAAGGTGCGTGATTGTGCAAATTGTAGGGTATACGTTTTCAGAATCTAGACTTAAGCTAGGAACTATTTTTCAAACTTATACTCTAATAGGAACATCAATACTCTTCCCTTGTTTCGACTTAGCCCAAGAAGTGAACCCAAAATTTGCCTATTTCTAAATAAACTACAAGGCATATACTTTCTACCGTTAAACTTTAAGGAATGTTATTTTTAGGGTTTTTAATTCAGTAAGTCTAAGATCTAGTTGTTCCTAGCTAGTTAACCTATCTGTCAAACTCAAGTCAAATAAGCCAAAATTGAATACGATAATTTTATAATTTTTCAAATTTTTCAAATTTTTATGGGTTTTCAAATAAGTATGCAAATGCAAAAAATATGTACAAATGAATGCGAAGGAAGAAGACGTACCGAGTATACCCCCAAACTTGAACTTGACAGTGTCCTCACTGTCATGCTAAACCAAGAGGGTCAAAATACCGGCACTCCCCTGTTTATTTATTTATAATTTTTTTTTATTTTTAAGAAAAACAAAAATATATACAAAAAGACCCTCCCCCAAACTTCATTTAAACTATGTTAGACTTACTGCCAAACTTTGCATCGGCCAAAAGTCAACACCAACCAGTTGAAAAATTTATCAGTAAAGAATATTGGTTGGTGGAAAAATAAGTTGTGGTGGTCCGCAAAGAATTGGGGAAGATAGAAGTAGTGGTATGGGAGGTGTGGAGGTAAATATACAGGTGATGGTGATGCATCGAAACGAGAATGTAAATGATCAGCAATCAGTGGAGTGTTGGCATTCTCGTACCTTATTAAAAGAAATGGGGGTATTTCAACTTCTAAGGGAGGAGGTTGATTCACCACAATACCCCCAAGATGTTCCTGTGGGTCCTCTAGTGACCTGGCATCATCCATCAATTGTGTATGATATTCAATTATGAGGGAACTTATCTCCTCGATGTCCGCCATAGTCCTACCGAAAACTTGCCGCCTATCTTGTAAGACCGTTAAGAGGGCATTCTCTTGCTCGAGGGCTAGAGGGGCCGACATGATAATGGGAAAGGTCTCATTCTCACCTATGTAGGCATATCTAAGGTGAGACGGCAAGGACGTGAGTTCGAATTTCTGAGGCGAAAGAATCATTGCGGAATCTACCTCGAACTCACAGGACTCTAACACAGGTTCGAAATCACTGCAAACAACCGATTCGGATGGTTCGACTGACTCATCCAAAAATTCAAACGACTCATATTCGAGCTGTGAGTTGTCGTCATCCGAAAAAGTGAAACATTCATAATCAATGTCGGCTGTGTCAACGGTGGTAGGCTCAAGGAGGGACGCACTAGTGGCGTCAAAACTGTTTTCATCAAATAGAAATCTTTCAAGCTCGCAGTCCTCCTGCGTGATTTCGTGAATAGAGCAAACTTCTCGTGTACTAGTTTTAGGTACGGGGGGTAGACTTCCCATCTTATAAATATTGAACTCACTAGACCTCTTTCCGAAGGATAGAGTCATGGAGCCATTGCGACAATTTATTACGGCATTGGAAGTGGCCAAAAATGGTCGACCAAGAATCACCGGAATTTGGTTTCTTGGGTTAGCAACAGGTTGTGTATCCATAACGATAAAATCAACGGGGAATATGAATTCCCCGACTTTGATCAACACATCCTCTAGTTGACCCCTTGGATAGGTGATTGATCGATCAGCCATTTGGAGAGTGCAACGAGTGGGTTTCAACTCTCCAACCCCTAATTGTTCGTATACGGAGTAGGGAATCAGGTTAACACTAGACCCAAGATCTAAAAGTGCTCGATTAATCGTCTTATCCCCAATTGTGATTGAAATAGTAGGACAGCCGGGGTCCTTTCGTTTTTGGGGTAAGGTTTGATGGTGGTTAATAGCATTGCTCACTGCACTAGCCACTAGCACTTTCTTGGGTACTTGAGATGCCTTTCTCTTCGAGGTGCATAAGCCCTTTAAGATTTTTGCGTATGAAGGGACTTGTTGGATAGCATCCAAGAGAGGTATATTTATGCTATCCTGCTTAAATATCTCCACAATTTTCTCCACTTGTGTATTTGGTTTATTAGGACTCAACCTGTTTGGGAATGGAGCATTCTGAAAATTTGTTGAGTCAAAAGTCTGTGGAGTAGAATGTGGAGTAGGAACGGATCCCAGTGTGGATGTGTTCGTGTTGTGAGAAATGGGTCCGTTCGAGTCAGGAGAAGTAGAGCCGTGTGAAGGGTGGAGAATAGGCTCTAAAGAAAAAGGTGAAGAAGGAATTGAAGAAAATGAAGAAGGGGAAGAAGAACCACCGGCGGGGATGTCATCACTAGTTCCCACATTATTTTGCAACTCTCTTCCGGATCTCAACGTGGTCACCGCATTTATATTGTGATTGTGATATGCGTTTTGTGTGTGACCGGGATTGGGCGATGGTTGAGATGGAAGCTTTCCCTTTTCTCTCTCGCTCAACGCAGCAGTTAATTGTACAATTTGTGCCTCAATAGATTTGATACTTTGATCGTGTGAGGCATTGTTATTCATTAAAGATTGAACATAACTTTCAAATCTTGCTGCGGATTCTGTAGTTTGCTTAAGAAATGCATCTAGACTTTTTTCGAGCGAGATAACCTTATCATCATTTGGTTGAACCAAATTGTTCGTTTGGTTTGTATAAGGTTGTTGTTGGAAAGGTTGCTGGTTTTGAGTTTGTAAAGGTGCTTGTTGTTGTTGTGGAGGAGGTCTTTGAAAATTGTTATTCCCTTGGAACTGTTGATTTGAGTGACTCCCCCACCCCTGATTGTATGCCGAAGAGTACGGATCGTTTCTTTGTCGTTGCTGAAATGCAGCATTGACTTGATCCTGTCCTTGAATAGGTGCATTATAAGGACACTCTTCGGTTAAATGCGATGGATTAGAACAACAAGCACAAACAGTGTGGGTAGAGTAGGGGCAGGAGAAGACGATGAGATTTTGGTCTCAATGGCTTCTAGCTTTTTCATAAGTGAGGCTATCTCGGCCTTCATAGCAATCGACATATCTATTTGATGTATGCCTGCCCTAGATTGACCAACTGAAGAAGATGATGTGATCTTGGTACTCTCCTACTGAATTGTTTGCTCACTTAGGTCCTCAAGAAACTGCCAAGCTTCGTCACTAGACTTGGAGAGAAAATGACCTTGACATATTGTTTCTAGCAACTGCTTCGTTGCTGCGTTCAATCCCTCGTATAATGTTTGGCAAAGTTGCCAACTTTCTATCCCATGATGAGGGCATTGAACAAGTAGGTCTTTAAATCTCTCGAAGCACTTCCAAAATGGTTCGGAAGGAAGCTGTGAAAATTGTATAATCTCGTTTCGGATTCTAGCAGTTTTGTGATGAGGATAGAACTTTTTCAGAAAAGCTCTCACAAACTCGTCCCAATTTCTAATGGAATGTGATGCGGTGCTGTATAGCCACTTCTCGGCTAGGTCACATAAGGTAAAAGGAATGACCCTTAGCCTTATTGCGTCATCACTTAATTGGGTTGTCTTCATCATGCCGCAAACGTTTTGGAATTTATTAATGAAAATATATGCATCTTCGGATTCCAAACCATGAAACTTAGGAAGCATATTGATGAAGTATGGTTTTATTTCAAAATTATCCCCATTCGCCGGTGGGGGTGAAAGACATGTAGGTAAAGAAGTGCGGACGGGGTAGAAGAGATCCTGGAGCGCGACTCGTGCGGGCGCTACTACAGGCGAAAGATTCGGGTTATTCGCACCTAACGGAGGTGGAATCATTCCCATCGGTAAGGTATTGTTGGGGTTGTGTCCCGACATACCTTCGAAAGAAAAATTTGAGGTTGGAGGTAAGGAAATGGACGGAATGTCGACGAAGGGTTCGTCGAAGGGTTCGTTGGTCGGTACCAACGAAACACGGACTAATCGGGCGTTAGTATCCCTAGTCCAAGATGACATACACTAAAGGGTAGTGCAGTCAGAAAAAAATAGAAAAACAGAATGTAGGGGTAAGATAACGTCAATGAAGGAGAAATGGTGGAAGTGAGGTGCAAGTTTTCTTAGCGGCAAGTTGCAAGTTTTGAAAAGATTTTTCTTTATTTATTTATTTTTTTTATTGGAGAGTTTTGCAAGACGGTTTTAGAAAATGGGACTCGTGACACAAATGTATCAACCACACATGCACAATCAGGCCTAGATCTAGGGTTGCCTAGGTCTGCTAGACAGCTCCTAACTAGGGCTAGAAATAGGACCTCAAACCGCCTCTTCACGGACAAATACGGCCAGGTAAGTGGGAAGGAACCACCACTACAGTGGGCCTAATTAATAACCACTAGCCTAGACACCGCAATGTCGGTTAGGATAAACGGCCGATGCCTATACTAGTCCTTTTCCTATTGAGCTCGCTGTCCTTAGGTCTGAGTCTAATCTTTTTTAATTAATTGTGGTCGATGCAAAAATGCTTTAGGTGTTTTCTAGGGTCCTGGGAAGGGTGATGAAATCCCCACCCAATCTGAATTTGGTCAATTAGCCCCTTAGAGTCCGGTTAAATTATGCAAAACAAATAAAATTTCACTTGCAATCAAAATTTTTTAAGCGCGGCGCAAAGAAACCTGCAGAAAATCTGTTATTCAGAAGGGGGTAGAAGATTTTTTTTTTTAGCGCAAAGAAACCTGCAGAAAATTTTTACAGTGGAGATATGGAGGTTGCAGAGGGGAAGAAGAAAGAGCAAACCGACTAATTTTGAGATGATGACGTGGCAGGTGGAGCGCGGATCCGCGGCGGGAGGCCTCTAATGCGGCGGAAACGCGGTCGTCTGGTGGGATCGCTCTCTGGAAAAATTTGTGTTGCTCTGTACTGATAGTTTCTCTCTGTTCTTATGTACCAATTTTTGTTTTGCCCTCTGTAAATTTCCAGATCCTCAATTCTTCGCTGTTCCTGCAAGGTTCAAAAGATATACCCTTCAAACAGATCAAAGTTGATAATTTTTGTATTTTTTTATATTTTCATATTTTTATAATTTTTTAAAATTTATATCAACCCGAAAATTCACAAAAAGAAAAATTACGCCGTCCCCGGCAACGGCGCCATTTGATTAAGTGTCAAAAACTTGAGTTTACCGCAATCAGAAACGGCGTCGCTTCGCAGCTAGCCGGTGAGTACGGGTCGATCCACAGAGACGGGTAAATTCTTTTTATGTGTTTTAACGAGTTGATTCAAAATGTTGTTTTGATTGGTTTATAAAAATCTATGAAAACTGGACCTAATTAATCTAATTAAAAGTCTTGCTAGGGTTAGGCTTAGGGGAAGTTTCGGAGATTAACGTTTTTCTTCACCGCTTTCAATGCCTTCTTTTTTTGATCTATTAGATGTTAAGGTAATTATTAATAAAGTGGATCCGAATCTTTTGGGAAGATGTTTCTTCCTCTAGATTTGTATCCTTCCTTTGTTGATAATTGCCCTAACCCTCACGGAAAACGCGCGCAACCGGCCCTTTATACTACGGTTCATCGTTACCTCGAAGGGTAGGATGCCGCAGGGAGCGGTTGTGCTCGTATGCGTGAAGTTCTAATTCATTAGGTGAAAGTGGCATTGAAAGGGGTGGGAGATTTCATCTCTCAACCCTTTCCCTAAGGCTAACCCTAACAAGCGAGGAGATTACTCGCTCATTAGGGGATGAGAAAACATTTTAATTAAAAGAAACAGAAATAAAATACCTTCCTAAGTTGACGGCTCCCTCCAAACAAGAAGAACAGATCTGAAAATAACTCCCAGAAAGTCTGAATTTTATTGATTGAAAAGAGGCATAACATTTTACAGATCTAAAATTACAATTTATAGGAAAATAGGAAACCTAAGGTTACAGACTCTCGCACATGCAAAATTACAGATTTGCCCACATAAAATACCAACATCTGCACCGACGCGCCGACTCAGAAAAACTCCACCGACATGCGCACTAAATGACCGCGGAACCGCGACGCCAGGCTGGGTTTGGCCGCGGTTCCGCGGCCAAATAAAGGAGCTGGGCCCTGCACTTTTTGGGCTTGGTTCAGTGGTTCTTGGGCTCTGTATTTTTATATGTATTTTCTCTGTTGGGCTTCTGGGTCTTCTCCAGATCTTCAGTGAAAACTTGTTCGTATCTTTTGACCGTTCACTTTGACATTTTGGACCTTGCACTATTCTTCGTCTAGGCTTGACCAGGATCCGTCTAATTGTTGGCCAAAAGTCCCTTTTTTGTTGTTTTGTGTATTTTTCACTGTATTTGCTCCAGAAACCTGTATCCTGTAATATGCAACAAACGTGCGTCAAGAGTACCTGTTTATTTACAAAACGGATAAGAATAGGGGAATGAAAGATGCAATATTATGGTCTGAACAGGGGGCATTTGTTTCCCCCGATCAGAGCAAGGCTCTGTTTGAATTTCAAAAATTCAAAATTTTGAAGCAACGCTTCAAATCCCGTGCGCTGCGCGCAATGCGCCACGCGTCAGAAGTTGATGCGTCAGCACGGCGCCCCAGGCAGCGCAACCAATCAGAGCAGGGCTCTTTTAAAAAAACAAAAAGTAAAAGAAGCAACGTTCGGTTGCGCAAGCGCTGTGCTGCGCGACACGTGTCTGCGCAGTCGCGCAAGCACAGCTGCGCAAGCGTTGCGCCGCGCGACACGTGTCTGCGCAGTCGCGCAAGCACAACTGCGCAAGCACAACTGCGCAAGCACAGTTGCGCTGCGCCGCGCGACACGTGTCTACGCAGTCGCGCAAGCACAGCTGCGCAAGCGTTGCGCCGCGCGACACGTGTCTGCGCAGGCACAGGTGCGCAAGCGCTGCGCTGCGCGACACGTGTCTGCGCAGTTGCGTAAGCATAGCTGCGCAAGCGCTGCGCTGCGCGACACGTGTCACGCGCTGGGGGAGTTGCGCAAAACAGAATAAATCTTTTCTGTTCTTGTTTAAACAAGAAGATTTTCTTCTGTAAAGCAGGGGCCTTTGGATCAAAGATCCAACGGTGGGGAAAATTCCCCAAATCACTCAGAAAAAGATCTCTGTAACAAATTTAACTAATTTATGGGCACTATAAAAAGGACCCCAGACCTCATTTCAAAGGGGGGGAACATTTAAAAAAAGATAGAGAAAGAGGACTCTGAAGAACTCCTCAAGAATAAAAAAGGTAAAAACCTTTGAAAGAAGAGAAATTTCTCTTATGAACAGATCAGTGATCTAAGAATAAGATAATGGATCTTCAATAAATAAATAAACAAATAAAATAAAAATAAAAATAGTGCCTTGCACTTGTTATGAACCTTTGGTTCTCTGAAACAAGGAAAAACTTGTTTAGATCAAGGGATCAAAAAGTGCTTTGCACTTCTATTTTGAATCTAAAAAGATTTTTAGTGCTTTGCACAAATGCAGTGCATTACTTAAAGGGCCAGGCCCAAGTCAAAAAGACCTAACAGACCTAAATAAATTGCAAAGTAATAAAGAGGGCAGAGCCCCATTTAAATTAACACTCTGTTTGAGCAAAGCCCAAAATAAATAAACAGCCATGGCACAGATCTAACAGACCAACAACAGATAAAAGTGCTTCCAATTGGACTTAGCCCAATCGCGGCCATAAGTCCTTAAATTAAATTGACTGAGCAAGATTGCTCTCTTAAATCAATTTACTACCGTTCGAGGGTACATCTCCGAACTCCTCTGACACCTGTCGTTGTAATCCTTCAATGACGTCAGAGAGGTGATGGGTCCCAACGACCACATACTATATGGACTGCGGGATCCTTAAACTCACGGACCGAAACGTCCTTAAACTAATATCAGACCGAAACGTCCTTAAACTAATATCGGACCGAAACGTCCCTAAACTAATATCGGACCACCATGTCTCTAAACTGGAACAATAGAGCCCAAATGCTCTTTTGTCAGATCTAAACGATCCCGTTAAGTTGATCTTAGTCTCAAATTGGACTAACGTATCCTTAACAAACGATTGAGTTGATCTTAGCCTCAAATATGGCTAACGTGTCCTTAAATCAAACCTTCAAACAAACTTTAGTCCCAAATTGGACTATAGATCTCTCAACCAACTTTGGTTCAAGGGTACATCTCTGAACTCCTCTGATATTTGTCGTTGTAATCTTTCAACGTCGACAGAAAGGTGACGGGTCCTGACAACCACACATTAATACGGATTGTGGGGTCCTTAAACTCATGGACTTATGCGTCCTTAAACCAATATCCGCCCCCAAAATGGGAATGTTGGACCACTATGTCCCTAAACTGGAACAATAGAGCCCAAACGCTCTTTTGTCGGATCTAAACGATCCCGTTAAGTTGATCTTAGTTTCAAACCGGACTAATGTATCCTTAACGAACGTTTAAGTTGATCTTAGCCGCAACGCGACTAATGCATCCTTAAACTAAAAACACCAAACCCAAATCTAAGTAAATACGGATTTGGACTAATCCACGTCAAAACAAACACCCACGACACGAAGTGACCAGCTGGAGAAGGAGAAAGTTGTTACCGCGATGCGGTAGCGTAATTAACTGCAGGGGCTTGCGCCTGCAGGGAAGAGCGTCCCCACAATCAAAAACCCCTCAAACGAGGGGGAATCTGACGAAGTCTGCTACATCGGTCTCATCCGTCTAAACCTCCGATACACGGTGCCATAAATCAACTTGGCATCTTCGGAGAGGTGGACGGATAGCACCAATTAGCATCTGCCCCGAATCTCAGACAAGACAGCCCATGTCTCGGCCGCCATTCGGAGGGGAACAGATTTGATACCATGAAAATGTATGTTAGCACCACCACTGGGTTTTACTAGCATCAAGCATGCTGTTTTTTAAAAATTAGGGGTGCTAAACTTCACTAACCAAGATCTTAAACTAGATGATTAGGGTTTAACTATGATATCATAAAAACTAGCTAAGAGAACGAAACTACAACCTTTGTAGATCGTGTCCTTCTCTTCTCAAGCTCCGGGTTGTAGTCCCTACGACTCCTCGTAGCTCTACTTGAAGATGGTACAAGCTCCCTTCGTGATTTTCGTGCCAAAGACGATCCATCCGAAGTCACTCTAGCTCAAGCTACCTCTTCACTAAACTATCTTTAGTGAAGGGAACACAATACACTTGATTGCTAATCAAGTGTAGGATGGTGAAGTGGGGTTGTGTTTGCTCACTAGGATTTGTTCAAAGCTCTATAGTTCACATCACATGTGAGTGTTAGAGCTTTGAGGCATGAGAAAGAAGAAGAAGAGAAATGTAGAGAGCAAAGAATAATAAGCTCTAAAAAATGGCTAGGTGTTGAATGACTCATTCATCCCCTCCTCACTTATTGAAGCATGGATTAAAAAATCCAACCATGCTTCAATAGTGATGGCAAATGAATAAAAAAATGAGAAAAGCCATGCTTCACCCATGCCCTCAAAAGTCTCCCCATTTTTCTTTTCATTTTCTATTTTCTAAAAATAGAAAATCCATGCCATTCTTCATTTTAATATTATATATATATATATATATTATGAAGAATAATTAGTGAGCTAACAATATTGGTTAACATATAATTATATCAAATATAATATATATCAAATTATCAAATCAACACTTAATTTAATAATCCGGTTATATCATATATAACCGACTAATATCATTTATCTGTATATCACATTATCAAATCAACACTTGATTCAATACTCCGATTATATCACATATAATTTAACCGATAACAAATAACCACCAGATTAGAATGCGATATCACATACTCGTATTTAATCTAGCCCCCGCACATATCAGCATATGTGGCCTACTTCGTTTCGCTTGAACCAAGAAACTTCTGTGTGAGACTCTAATGACTCATCAATATGCCAGCAGTAGGAGATGATCACATCAATCACCCATAAGCCATCAGCGGTACTAGCTGGACATAACGGCTACCTAGGTATTGAGCGATTAGAAAATCAACAAGCAAGCTTGTCCAAAATCTCATGAAGCTTATAAGTAACACTTGTCGTACAGTCCGGTCTCTTCGTCTGATATGTCACATATCGAGTCTAGGGGTGGTAACGTCAGACCCCAGTAACTTGATAAGTCATGCCAATTTATAGCTCATAACGATTCGATAAACTACTGATAACATTTACCAATAAATCTCATCAATAGCCCTATCCAGAGACTTACTGTTATAGCCAATCGAGCATAGCGCAACATCAACTCCCAATACCGGGAGAGACGAAACCCCTCCTATCGCTCATTGCCTCCATGTGACTCGAGACTGTACCCAAAATCCACATGTTTGCACGACTCCTTTGATCCGTGGTAAGGAGGAAATCAAAGCACAGTGGGAGCCACACAAGACTCTATGACGATCTCAGGTCTACAGACTAACCTTTACCAGTGTCACCAGAGAACTGCTATCTGACGATAGGTATAGTACCAACTAGGAGTTCTCGGCGAGTCCTGTTCGGTGTACCCATTCTCTAATGAGCACCTGTGCATAATATTTGATATCAAACACCAATGGATATAAGATCAACCATCGCCACTATACAGGGTCAAGAAACGTACACACTAGTCTATTCTGGTGTATCGATGCCCTGTTTCGATATACCCTCGACTAGGAACAATTAAAGGATGTGCTTATGGACTACCCAGGTCCCACTATATGATCTGCATCATAGTCCTGGTAGTCAAGCCTACACCTTAAGGGCTTTATCAACATGTATATGATAGACAGTATAATAATACTGTAACAACTCCATTTTTAGTGTACAAAAATTTGCTTAAAAAATTAATGTATACTTAGGGTATTTACTTTTGCTGTGATTACTTCAAGTAATTAATTAGCTCTTTAATTACAAGAAGGAGCTTGTAGCTCATTAGTAATACCTTGCACTGCTGAACCAAACCACCATAGTTCAAATCCCATACCCCACATTATTTTTAATATTGTTTTATTTTGGATTTTTAGAATACCAACAGTTTACACGTGCATATCTCACAAAACCCCCCACTACAGCCTGAAATGTAACTGTACCAGAGGATAGACCAGCCATCGGGGGAGAATTCTGGCCGCCTAACTCGGCCGGCATCGGCCAACTCGGCCCGCGAACCGGCCGACTCAGGCCGCCGACCGAGTCACGGCCGAGTCGGCCGATTCCGGCGACGACCCCAAAACAAAAAATGTGTCTTTTGGTCTCCCCTGTACACCTGCATAATCTATTTCCTCAGACCACTTCCAGAGCTCTTTTAAAACCCCAATTACTCCACTTTTAATATATTTTATTACATTTATCACATTTTTTTCCATTTTAACCTTTCGCCTACCCTAACACTATAAATACAACCACTAAACACTACCTCCTCATCCCAAAATTCTGAGCAAACTCTTAAGAAATTCCTAAAAACCCTAGTGTGCATTTGAAGTGAACAAAGAGGCGAAGCTCCGGCGAATTTTCCGGCGACAACCCTAGGAGTTCCCGGCGACGAAACGGCGCACCGGAAACTACGTCCACTCCCTCTCCCTCTTCTCTTTAAGCTAAACCCGTAAGTCCCACCTTTCCTTTTCTCTACTCTTTCTGAAAATACGAAATTCTAAAAGCCGACGGAATCGGAACAAATCCGATTTCCGATTCGGTTCTTCCTAAAATTTCACTTTTCTTTTAATACAATCTTGTTAAACCATTACATGTTGACTATTAAACACTAACTAATCATATTGAACAAGTTCCATATCAAAAGAAATTGCTATTTCCATTTTACCGTACTTTTTCATTAAAATACCATTTAGTTTCATTTTCGATATTTGAACATCACAAACTTGCTATACCTTTAAATAGATCACGAGGTAATGACCTATCTCCTCACAACACTCATATGCAACAAAGCAGAATACCTTTCGGGAACATAGAATACGGGAAAACGAAATATTTCAAATAAACACCATTACTATTAAAACCATTTTCTAAAAGATTAGTATTTTGCACAAATATTTGCAAAACGCCGCTACAACCCATTTTTGTAACAACCCCAAATCTCCAATACAAGTTTTTACAAAAAAATTTCAAAAAATCCATAAAGGGGTATTTTAGCCTGAGCACAAGTTATAAGTAATTATTTTGCTTTTTAATTACAAGTTTAAAGAATGTAACAACTCCATTTTTAGTGTACAAAAATTTGCTTTAAAATTATTGTATACTTGGGGTATTTACATTTACTGTTATTAGTTTAAGTAATTAATTAGCTCCATAATTACAAGAAGGAGCTTGTAGCTCATTGGTAATACCTTGCACTGCTGAACCAAGCCACCAGAGTTCAAATCCCATACCCTACATTATTTTTAATATTGATTTTTTTTTAAAACCTTTAGAATACCAAGAGTTTACATGTGCATATCTCACAAAAACCCCACTACACCCAAAGATGTAACATTTCCAAGAGTTAGATGAACCGTCGGGGGGATCCCGGCCGCCTGACTCGGCCGGGAATTGGCCAAATCGGCCTTGACTCGGTCTGACTATGTCCTCAGACCGAGTCACGACCGATTCCGGCGACGACCCCAACATGAAAGTTGTGTCTTTTCATATTCCCTATGCACCTGCAAAATTTCAGCCTCAGACCATTTTCAGAGCTCTTTAAAAACCCAAATTACTCCATTTTTAATACATTTTTATTACATTTTATCACATTTTTATTTTAAACTTTTCATCTACCCTAACCCTAGCCTAACCCTATAAATACCAACCCTACACACTACCCTCTCACCCCAAAATCCTGAGCCCACTCTCTCAAAAATTTTCCAAAGATCGTGTACTTTGAAAATAAGCTCAAGGCGAAGCTCCGACGAAATTCCGGCGATCATCTTAGGAACTATCGGCGACGACGCAACACACCGACGATCCCTCTAGTTCTCTCTCACTCTCTTGAGTAATCTAAAACCCGTAAGTCCCTTTTCTATCTCTCTTTTCCATTCTCAAAATACGGATTTACAAAACCCGACGGAATCGGAACAAATCCGATTTCCGATTCGGTTTTCTATAAAATTCCACTTCTCACTAATACAACCATAATTAAACTTCCTCATGTTGACTATTAAATACTAATCAAACAATTTGAACAAGTTTCATCACATGAAATGATAGCTATTTCAATTTATCGTATTTTTCGCTTAAACACCACATTGTTCTAATTCTTCATTTAACTCCATCAAACTTGTTATACATTTAAAGTAGATCACGAGGTAACGACCTACCTCCTCACACACTCATATGCAACACCCCCGAGAACCTAGAATACGAGAAAACAAACATTTTCATTTAAATACCATATACTTAATAAAACCATTTCTAAAAGATTTAGTTTTGATACACTTTTAAAGCAGTACCACTTATTATGAAAATACGATAAGTTGTGGACATCGATCGTTTATCTAAACCTGACTTTGTGGTGTCTTGGCTAGGCAAGTGAGAAAGGTAACTTTAAAAGGCCCGTCTCACGATGATTCGTGAACGGATCCCTCCTTTCTTCACTTGTACTTACCTGGCCACAATTGGTGGTGAAGAGGCGATTTGAGGCATCTCACAACTTATCGTCTGGACCAGTTAGGAATGGACTAGTTGACTTAGGAGAATCTAGAACATACAATACGGAAAATATACACCTTTATAAATAAATACCATTTACTTCATAAAACCATTTTCTAAAGGATTTAATAGTTACAATCTTTGCAAAGCGCCGCTACAACCCACTTTGGGGAACCCGTTCGGGATGGTGCGGTTTATCGCACATCCTCGGGCTTAGTAGTGCGAGATTCAGACCTCCGTAAGGAGCATTCGGTCTCGAAAGATTTAAAATACGACGTCTTAAGAAAATGAGATTTTTAGAATATAAAATATTTATTAAAATTATTTTTGTATAAATATATGTATTTATCATTAAAATACCTATTTTATTATGATATAAATATTCCACCTTTTTCTAAAAATCACAAGAATAAATTTTACACTAAAATACTATGAATTCCAAACAAATCAACTTTACAAATAAATACCTTTATTTATGAAATTAGGATATTTTCACTAGAAATATCACAATATAAAATCCACCTTCATTACAAATCTAAAGACGAATAACAAATACTTGAGGTGTATTTTGAAAAGTATATAAAAGTATTTTTACATAAAAAAACCCCTCAAGTTTTATAAATTTTCCTAAGGACCCTAGCAAATTATAGGTAAGAATTAATCAAGACTTCGATTTACATTTCTAATTGTCTGACTCGGGTTTGAGTCTGTTTATATTTGACTTGAATATGATTCAAGTACAATCTTCAATATTACAATTCAACATGAATTCATGAATCCAATTATCAATCTATACAACTTGACTGAACCGAACCATGGATATACATTCCATTTACATGGTTCTCCAGTTATTTCATTTACATGATTCTACGGTTACATCCGTTTACTGATATCATGGTTTCGGTCAGTCTTTTAATTATACATTTAATATACAATACAAAACAATACAAATAAAACACTACGGGGTTTAAGGGGTGGATTGGTACGGAAGGTGTTAAAGGTGGCACGAGACGGTAAGATTAAGACACCTAACATGAATCCAATTGTCGTTGTTCCGGGTTGTATAATGGAGCCTTGTACTTCCATTTGCCCTGGTCTCTAGCATACTGAGACCCCCTCTCGTATATACTGGCATTCTTCTGTACCAAGCTTCAAACAACAGCGTTAATACAACACAACAATATAATACAACACAACAATATAATACAACATTAAAAGCTACTCTCTCTCTCTTTCTTCTTTTCTACTTCTTCCTTATCTTTGGGACTTACCGAGCGATCTGTTCGCTGACGACGATCTATTTCTTTCTTCTTTGAATGTCGTCGGGTGGTTTGGACCCGACAGAGATCGAGCCATCTGCAGAAGACTTGGATCAGCTTGCTGAAGAACCAGAGCTCTAGTTTCATTGTACATTTTCCATTTAGTACTTTTCATTTCCTGTCATGCCATTGTTTAGGCATCATTTTTATTTCAGTTGTATTTCCTTTTCATGCATTGTACAAAAGAATGTTGATAAATAAAAGTTGTTGTTTTTATTATACCTGGCCTCTTGTGTATTTTCTTTTATATTGCTTAGTTACGCTTAGCGTATTTGCTTCTAAGTAAATACGTAGCGGGCCAGTCGCGTCCCCTTCGCCGTAGAATGGGAAGCGGGGCGTGACAGGTTTTGTTGGTGGCCCATGCAGGTCAGAGCTGTATGAAACCTTATCATGCAGTTCTGTTCTGCATGAACAACCTAAGCAATATAACACAAGAACCAGCAACTAAAATATTCTTTACAATTCATGTTCCTTGAATCTTACAATTTCATATTCCTTGAATCTTATCATTTCATGTACTTGAATCTGTCCTAACCCAAATCTTTTTCAAGGTTATGGATTCCCCGAACAACACCAGCACCAACGTCAACAACACACCTCCACCTCCACTACCAATCGTTCTTGCTGTTCCTACGCCACCCACCGAGCAAACAGTACTACTTGAGGCGATCCGCAGCCTTCTTGAGGGACAGCAACAACTCCTGAACCGTCCCGAGACTGACGCACCTGGGGTAAAGCAATTCAAGGCTTTACATCCCAAGCAGTTTTCCGAAAAGGGAAGCCCACTTGAAGCTGAGGAATGGGCACAAAATATAGAGTATGATCTAGCGGCAGCACAAGTGCCAGACATAGCTTGGGTCCGTGTGGCGAAACTGCAGCTCACGGACAATGCGAGCAACCGGTGGAAGGCGGAAGAAAGCAGTCTTGTACAGCCTATTGAATGGAAGACTTTTCGCGAGAAGTTCGACGCGAAGTACTTCCCTGTGAATGCCAGGTTTGCCATGGAGCAGCAATTCATTCATCTACAACAAGGTTTGATGTGGGACAAGTCAGTAGATGAGTACGACGCTGAATTCACCATGCTAAGCCGGTAAGATATGTCACAATAGTTCAATTTTTAAATATCACATACTACACAGCTAACACAGTCCTTAAACGGATTCGCGGCACACTTGATACCGACGGACGAGATCAGAGCCCGTCGTTTTCAAAAAGGTTTGGACACGGAAATTCAGGCTGCACTAGCCACAGGGAAATTTCTGACTCATGAAGATGCTTTGGAAGCTGCCCGTAGTTATGAGGCAGTAATAAAGGCGAGGGGCAGGCCTCAATCTGCCGGTTTAAAACGCCCTACCAATCAAATAGCAGGAGGAGCCCCATCCAGGCCATCGTTTGAACCCAGGAGAACTGAAGAAATTTGCCACTACTGCCATAGAAAGGGACACTTGTGGAAGGGCTGTAGTCGCGCAAAAGGCCTGTGTCTAATTTGTGGCACATCCAATCACAGAATTGAGACATGTCCATATAGATACAACTCAGCTCACACACCTACCAACTACCCGCAGCGGCCAGCTCTCCAGGCTCCTGCAACTCGTCCTGCACTACCTGCTCCACCACCTGCACAGCCTACTCGCCAATTCCAACAAGCAATGAGGGACATGCCTAGAGGGCAGAGAAACAGGCCCCAAAGGCAAAATGTGCCTCCAGCTAGAAGGAATGTACCACGGCGACAGACATTCACATTAGAAGCCGTAGAAGCCGAGACTGTAGGTCAAGGTAACACCAGTAAGCCTTCTTCACCCTTGTATCACTTTATTATTTTTATACACTATCTATACTCCAGTCACCAGACTTTCCTTAAAACTGTTACACTTTCCTTTTACAAATTTCGATGACGAAATTTTTATAAGGAGGGTAGAATGTAACAACCCCAAATTTCCAATACAAGTTTTTACAAAAAAAATTCAAAAAATCCATAAAGGGGTATTTTAGCCTGAGCACAAGTTATAAGTAATTATTTTGCTTTTTAATTACAGGTTAAAAGAATGTAACAACTCCATTTTTAATGTACAAAAATTTGCTTTAAAATTAATGTATACTTGAGGTATTTACATTTACTGTTATTACTTTAAATAATTAATTAGCTCCATAATTACAAGAAGGAGCTTGTAGCTCATTGGTAATACCTTGTACTACTGAACCAAGCCACTAGAGTTCAAATCCCATACCTCACATTATTTTTAATATTGATTTTTTTTAAAACCTTTAGAATACCAAGAGTTTACACGTGCATATCTCACAAAAAAACCCCACTACACCCAACGATGTAATATTTCCAAGAGTTAGATGAACCATCGGGGGGATCCCGGCCGCCTGACTCGGCTGGGAATCAGCCAAATCCGCCTCGACTCGGTCTGACTCCGTCCTCAGACTGAGTCACGGCCGAGTCGGCCGATTCCGGCGACGACCCCAACATGAAAGTTGTGTCTTTTCATATTCCCTATGCACCTGCAAAATTTCAGGCTCGGACCATTTCCAGAGCTCTTAAAAACCCCAATTACTCCACTTTTAATACATTTTTATTACATTTTATCACATTTTTATTTTAAACTTTTCATCTATCCTAATTCTAGCCTAACCCTATAAATACCAACCCTACACAATACCCTCTCACCCCAAAATCCTGAGCCCACTCTCTCAAAAAATTTCCAAAGATCGTGTACTTTGAAAACAAGCTCAAGGTGAAGCTCCGACGAAATTCCGGCGGAACTTCCGGCGATCATCTTAGGAACTATCGGCGACGACGCAACACACCGATGATCTCTCTAGTTCCCTCTCACTCTCTTGAGTAATCTAAAACCCGTAAGTCCCTTTTCTATCTCTCTTTTCCATTCTCAAAATATGGATTTACAAAACCCGACGGAATCGGAACAAATCCGATTTCTGATTCGGTTTTCTATAAAATTCCACTTCTCACTACTACAACCATACTTAAACTTCCTCATGTTGACTATTAAATACTAATCAAAAAATTTGAACAAGTTTCATCACATGAAATGATAGCTATTTCAATTTGTCATATTTTTCGCTTAAATACCACATTGTTCCAATCCTTCATTTAACTCCATCAAACTTGCTATACATTTAAAATAGATCACGAGGTAACGACCTATCTCCTCACACACTCATATGCAACACCCCCGAGAATCTAGAATACGAGAAAACAAACATTTTCATTTAAATACCATATACTTAATAAAACCATTTCTAAAAGATTTAGTTTTGATACACTTTTAAAGCAGTACCACTTATTATGAAAATACGATAAGTTGTGGACATCAATCGTTTATCTAAACCTGACTTTATGGTGTCTAGGCTAGGCAAGTGAGAAAGATAACTTTAAAAGGCCCGTCTCACGATGATTCGTGAGCAGATCCCTCCTTTCTTCACTTGTACTTACCTGGCTACAATTGGCGGTGAAGAGGCGATTTGAGGTATCTCACAACTTGTCATCTGGACCAGTTAAGAATGGACTAGTTGACTTAGGAGAATCTAGAACATACAATACGGAAAATATACACCTTTACAAATAAATACCATTTACTTCATAAAACTGTTTTCTAAAGTATTTAGTATTTACAATCTTTGCAAAGCGCCGCTACAACCCACTTTGGGGAACCCGTTCGGGATGGTGCGGTTTATCGCACATCCTCGGGCTTAGTGGTGCGAGATTCAGACCTCCGCAAGGAGCATTCGGTCTCGAAAGATTTAAAATACGACGTCTTAAGAAAATGAGATTTTTAGAATATAAAATATTTATTAAAATTATTTTTGTATAAATATATGTATATTTATCATTAAAATACCTATTTTATTATGATATAAATATTCCACCTTTTTCTAAAAATCACAAGAATAAATTTTACACTAAAATACTATGAATTCCAAATAAATCAACTTTACAAATAAATACCTTTATTTATGAAATTAGGATATTTTCACTAGAAATATCACAATATAAAATCCACCTTCATTACAACTCTAAAGAAGAATAACAAATAATTGAGGTGTATTTTGAAAAATATATAAAAGTATTTTTACATAAAACCCCATCAAGTTTTATAAATTTTCCTAAGGATCCTAGCAAATTATAGATAAGAATTAATCAAGACTTCGATTTACATTTCTAATAGTCTGGCTCGGGTTTGAGTATGTTTATATTTGACTTGAATATGATTCAAGTATAATCTACAATTTTCAATATTACAATTCAACATGAATTCATGAATCCAATTATCAATCTATACAACTTGACTGAACCGGACCATGGATATACATTCCATTTACATGGTTCTCCAGTTATTTCATTTACATCATTCTACGGTTACATCCATTTACTGATATCATGGTTTCGGTCAGTCTTTCAATTATACATTTAATATACAATACAAAACAATACAAATAAAACACTACGGGGTTTAAGGGGTGGATTGGTACGGAAGGTGTTAAAGGTGGTACGAGACGGTAAGATTAAGACACCTAACATGAATCCAATTGCCGTTGTTCCGGGTTGTATAATGGAGCCTTGTACTTCCATTTGCCCCGGTCTCTAGCATACTGAGACCCCTCTCCTATATACTGGCATTCTTCTGTACCAAGTTATAAACAACAACGTTAATACAACATTACAACAATATAATACAACATTAAAAGGTACTCTCTCTTTCTTCTTTTCTACTTCTCCCTTATCTTTGGGACGTACCGAGCGATCTGTTCGCTGACGACATTCTATTTCTTTCTTCTTTGAATGTCGTCAGGTGGTTTGGACCCGACAGAGATCAAGCCATCTGCAGAACACTTGGATCAGCTTGCTGAAGAACCAGGGCTCTAGTTTCATTATACATTTTCCATTCAGTATTTTTCATTTCCTGTCATGCCATTGTTTAAGCATTATTTTTATTTCAGTTGTATTTCATTTTCATGCATTGTACAAAAGAATGTTAATAAATAAAAGTTGATGTTTTTATTATACCTTGCCTCTTGTGTATTTTTTTTTATATTTCTTAGTTACGCTTAGCGTATTTGCTTCTGAGTAAATACGCAGCGGGCCAGTCGCGTCCCCTTCGCCGTAGAATGGGAAGCGGGGCGTGACAATTTCGGGGAACCCGACTGAGACGGTACAGATTACCGCACATCCCTGGGCTTAGTAGTGCGAGATGCAGATCTCCGCAAGGAGCATTCGGTCTCGAGAGATTAAAATACGACATCTTAAGAAAATGAGATTTTTAGAAATATAATATATATATTAAAATTATTTTATATAATTATGTATATATGTAACATTAAAATATCTATTTTGAAATAATATAAATATTCCAACTCTTTTCAAAAATCACAAGAATCGCTTTACATTAAAATACCATGAAGTCCATACAAATGCAATATTATAATTTAATACCATATATTATGAAAATTGAGTTATTTTCACTAGAAATATCACAATTATAAAATCTACATTCATGATAACTCTAAAAACGATAACTAAATACTTGGGGAGTATTTTGAAAAGTATATAAAAGTATTTTTACATAAAACCCCCTCAAGTTCTATAAATTACCCTAAGAACCCTAGTAAACATAGGTTTAAGCGGGACCAATCTCTTGAGCCTCAGGGAGCCGGAGAAGTGGGTGCTTGCTTATCTCAGGTAGACAGCTTAACAACGGTGTTATCAATACGGTAATCGTTTTTGAAAAAGACACAAATCCTGCCGCCCATGTGCATCGGTTACCGATAACATCAAAACCATCAGGACTTCAATTTACTTTTCTAATCATCTAATTCAGACCGAGTCTCATTAATAAACTGACTTGAATATGATTCAAGTACAATCTACAATATACAATCTACAATCTGCAATCTACAATATTACAATTCAACATGAATCCATTGAATCTATATTGACCGAACCGAACCGTGGATATACTTCCATTTACATGATTCTCCAGTTACATCCATAATTCTACAGTTACATCCATTTACTGATATCATGGTTTCGGTAAGTCATCCAATTATACAATATATACAGTTTACAATACAAGACAATATAATACAATTATACAAACAAGACATCTCGGGGTTTAAGGGGTAGATTGGTACGGAAGGTGTTAGAAGTGGCACGAGACAGTAAGATTAAGACACCTAACTTGTATTCTGTTGCTGTTGTACCGTGGCCCAACGGTTCTTTGTACATTCCGTTTGCCCTAGTCTCTAGCATATAGAGACTCCTCTCGTATACACCGGTATTCTTCTGTACCAAGCTACAAACAACAGCGTTAACACCACATTATAACAATATAATACAACTTTAAAAGCTACCTTCTTATTCTGTCTATTCTATTTCTCCCTTATCTTTGGGACTTACCGAGCGATCTGTTCGCTGACGACATTCTCTTCTTTCTTCTTTGAATGTCGTCAGGTGATCTGGACACGTCGGAGATCGAACCCAGCGCTGAAGACTTGGACCATTTCGTTGAAGACCCAGAGGTTTAGTTCATTGTACACTTTTATTTCAGTACATTTTCTTTTCTGTCATGCTATTGTTTAGGCATTGCTTTATTTCAGTTGTATTTACATTTCCATGCATTGTACAGAAAAAATGTGAATAAATAAAGTTGTTGTTTTATCATATCTTGTCTCTTGTTCATTTACTTTTATATTGCTTAGATACGCTTTAGCGTATTTACATCACAGTAAATACGTAGCGGCCCCGTCGCGTCCTCTGCCCGTATACTGGGAAGCGGGGCATGACAAATACTAAGTGCACATTGTTCCCCTCCGAACGGCGGCCGAGACATGGAATGCCTCGCCTGAGGTTCGGGGCAGATGCTAATTGGTGTTATCCGTCTACCTCTCCGAAGATACCAGGTTGATCCATGGCACCGTGCATCGGAGGCTTAGACGGATGCGGCCGATGTAGCAGACTTCGTCAGATTCCCCCTCGTGGAGGGGTTTTTGATTGTGGGGACGCTCTTCCCTGCAGGCGCAAGCCCCTGCAGTTAATTACGCTACCGCATCGCGGTAACAACTTTCTCCTTCTCCAGCTGGTCACTTCGTGTCGTGAGTGCTTGTTTTGTGTTTTATTGCCCGTGGATTGTTTACGGAGACTGAGTTATGTCGTCTCCCGTAGGGCGTGGACTAGTCCGAATCCGTGTTTATCTTAGATTTGGGTTTGGGGGTTTGGTTTGAGGATACGTCAGCCATACTTAAGGCTAAGATCAACTCAAACGTTTGTTAAGGATACGTTAGTCTAACGTTGAGACTAAGATCAACTTAACGGGATCGTTTAGATCCGACAAAGGAGTGTTTTAGGCTCCATTGTTCCAGTTTAGGGACATAGTGGTCCATCGTATGTATGGCCGCCGGGACCCGTCACCTCTCTGACGACGTTGAAGGATTACAACGACGGATGTCAGAGGAGTTCAGGGATGTACCCTCGAGCCAGAGTTAATTGGGGGGATTCATAGTCCAGTCTGTTTGAAGGTTTAAGGATATGTTAGCCATCTTTGAGGCTAAGATCAACTTAAACGGGACCGTTTAGATCCGACAAAAGAGCATGCGGGGCTCTATTGTTCTAGTTTAAAGACATTGCGGTCCATGGGTAGTTTAAGGACGTTGCGGTCCATGGGTAGTTTAAGGACATTGCGGTCCATGGGTAGTTTAAGGACATTGCGGTCCATTGTTAGTTTTAAGACATCTCGGTCGAGGTTAAGGACGTCGTAGTCCATGGGTTTAAGGACTCCACAGTCCGGTATGTGCTCTGGATGCTTCACACGGGTTCACTGCCGTGCTTGGCGAGGACCAGGCTCCGCTCTGGGCGTTTTCCGCGGGGTCAAAGAGTGACGTTATCCGCGTTTCACGTAACCAGGAATTTTGCACTAGATGCTTCACACGGGTCCACTGCCGTGCTCGGCGAGGACTAGGCTCCGCTCTGGGCGTTTTCCGCGGGGTCAAAGAGTGACGTTATCCGCGTTCCACGTAACCAGGAATTTTGCATTAGACACGGGTTTTAGGACCCCACAGTCCATATCAATGTGTGGTCGTCGGGACCCGTCACCTCTTTGAAGATATTGAGGGATTACAATGCCAAGTATCAAAGGAGTGAAGAGATGTACCCTAGAACCGGAATGGCTTAAGTAGTCCTTGGCCTAATTTGGGATCAAGACCGATTAATTATGTTATGAGCCCATTAGCCCAGTTAATTACGAATTGAAGACTCATGGCCTAGCTTGAGCTAAGTCCTATCATGTCTGGAATATTGGCTTCTTGTTGGTCCATTGAAGGAGAGGCTTTGCCTCTATCCATTTAGCCAATTGGGCCAAAGCCTAGTGTTGAACACTACAGAGCAATCAGTGTTGAACACTGGGAATGAGGTTGACAAGTTAGTGTTTAACACTAAAAGATAATTGGTGTAAAACACTAGCAACAAGGCTTTCAAATTATCATAAACACTAAAACAGATCAGTGTTGAACACTGGCAATGGAGATCTCATATTAGTGTTAAATACTAAGGTAATCAGTGTTGAACACTGCGAATAAAGTTCTTTGAGTAGTGTTGAACACTAAGGCCCAACAGTGTTTCAATACTGGATTCGAGAGTTCCAATTTAGCGTTGAACACTAAGGCAAGAGGGGTCACGTGGCAACACGTGAGAGCGCCCTCCCTTCATTTATTCTGCTGAGATTATCGCATCACGTGCCCTCACGTGAAGGGCATTTAAATGCTTATATGTTAAAGCTTCTGCCGAGGGTCACGTGGGTCACGTGGGGTGCTGCCTCAAAGGGGTTTTCTGTAGATCTCTTGGGGGGGTCACGTGGTGACACGTGACCCTGCCTCTATGTATGTTGTTTAGAGGATCTGTTAATCTTTTCCAGGAATTAAATTCCTCGTAGGGTTAAACCCTGACAGTAATTTCAGAGGAATTAAATTCCTACATCCTTTTAAAGATTTATATTCTGAATAGGGTTGGACTCTGAATTTTCTGTAGGAATTAAATTCCTCATACATGTGAAGAACTAAATAGGGTTAAACCCTGATAAAATCTTTTAAGGAATTAAATTCCCATTCTCTGTTAAATTATGATCAAGGGAATTAAATCCCCGCTGTTCCAACAGAACTAGGTTCTTAATTAGGGTTAAACCCTGTTTCTTTTTGTTCTGAAGGAATTAAATTCCCATAACACAGGGTCAAGCCCTAGTTTTATTTTAAAGGAATTAAATTCCTATAGTTCTGTGAGAATTAAATTCTCGTGCTTCCATTCCCTCTCTATGTTTTGGATCTGCATGGCAGGATCTCAACCCATTGAGAATTAAATTCTCAAATTCAAGGGGAGATGTGCACTTTGCAGATCCTCTATCAAAGAGAGAAGAAATATATTCTTCTGTTTTATATATATATCAGAGTTAAACTCTGTTAAGAATTAAATTCTCCTTTCTTTCAAGGAGCCTTCCCTTTCTTACCTAGGGTTTTCTTTTGCAGAAGATCCAAGTTCCTCGAAGTATCAAGGCTCTCTCTCCCTTTCTTCCCTCTGCGTATATGTCTTTTTGTAGCTCTTGGCTCCTATTTATAGGAGAAGCAGCCGAGTCAATTAGTTTTTGAAGAATCTTCATTGAGAGATTTGATTTGCATCCATTATTCGTTTTGGACCTTTGGATTATTGGGTGAATTTTATTCACCATTGGATTTTAAATCCAGGGATTCTCCTTTGTTATTTCTGTTAGATTTAAAGAGGAAATCTTTCCAAACTCGAGATTTTCCCATAGATAGATGATATTTAATCATCTTTAATTCGATTGGTTCCAGGTAATCGCTTTCCTTTGGAAAGATTTAAATCTCTTTCAGAACTTAATTCTGTTAGCAAAATGGGCTTTGAAAGCCGGTCACGTGTGACCATGTGACCCATGGTCACGTGTGGGCACGTGACCCTCTTTGGAATGAGCCCTCTTCTTTCCTTTGCGCTATGCCTTTGCCGCTGCTTGGTCATCACGTGCTAACCCGTGACCACTGGTCACGTGTGAGCACGTGACCCTTGTCTGGAGTCTTTTTCTTGATTTAACCGGAGAACAAGTCAGATGTTTTGAGCGTCACGTGCCAACACGTGACCCTGGTCACGTGGGAGCACGTGACCTCTTCTGAAGCCTTTTCCTTGACTTGATCAGGGAACCAATGTGCATTTGCCGCTGCTTTCATATGTCACGTGCTAACACGTGACTGCTGGTCACGTGTAAGCACGTGACCCCCCTTCTGAAGCTTTTCCCATAAGCTTTACTGATTTTAAATCAGGAAACAAATGCCCCCACAGCGTTGTTCTCACGTGTCCGCTCGTGAGTGCAACGCTGTCACCTTTTGTGACCGTTGGATTCCTTTAGGGATTTGGGGAGATGAAGCGTTTCCATCGCCTTCTATAAATACCACTGTTTCTTCAGAAGGGCCTTCACTTTGCTCATCTTCTTCTTCTGAGAACTTTTCCCTTGAAAATTTAATTCTCGCTTCCAGAGCTTAGTTCTCTATCTTGAAACGATCTTCAGAGTTTAACTCTGTTCAAAAGGACTCTTCCTCCTCAGGTAATGTCTTTGGACAAACGATGGACCTTCACATTCCTCTGGATTTTAAATCCAAAACAAGGGTTTTTACCCTTTTTTCTTCATGTTTTTCCATAAGAACATGAAACCGCTTAACCTTCAAACTGTAGATCTCTTAGGGTTTAGATGATCTTTGGGGAGATGATGATGGCGTTTCAACTCCATGGAATTTAATTCCATCCAAAAATGTTTCTGGGAATTTAATTCCCTTTTCTTAATAAGGAATTTAATTCCAATGAAGGGCTTGATTTCTTCACGCGGAGGCTTCCTGGGGTCTCTTGGCCCGAGGTTGTTCTTCTGCAATTAATGAAATAGGGGTTTTCTAATGATTCTCATGACCTTTATTTCAGGTATCATGGATGCCCATCTGTATAGTCTTGAAGAGATCATTTCCTATGGGAATATTCGTGCGCTGGGCCGCAGTCAGAACCAGGAGTTCACCGATGCTCAGTGTGCCGAGATCATGAGCCGCTTTGACGAGTACAACCATCGGCTACTCCCCCGTCGTTCTTCTCTTCTGAGGCTGATCGTGCTGGCGATCCGGGAGGCACTTCCTCTCTTTTGCACCGGCATACCGCTCGGGGCCTTGGACACTGCCGAGGATAAGGTGCATTCGGTGTACCTTATGGGCTTGATCTCAAAGAGGAGGCGAGATCACCTCATCGATCTTTTGCACCAGGCATTCCAGCAGTCAGCCATACTTGCCGCCTAGCGGAGGGTGGAGGACAATCGTGAGGACCCCGACGCTTGCGACCGCGAGAGGAAGCATACTCGGGAGGTTCGAAGTGCTTGGAGAATCTTGGACAAAGTTAATCTCGAGTTTCTCAACCCATGCCCCGCGTCTGAAGCCTTGCCATTGTAAAAGTTTTCTTTTTATTTTGTATGACCTTCTTGAAATCTGGATGATAAGTTCTATTGTGTTTTTGTATGTTTGCATGCTTTTTTGTGGGATTTTATCATTTCACTATTGTTGTTGCTGGTGCTTTTAATATGCATGGTGCTATTCTATTTTCTAGTGCACGTCAAATTTGGGCCTCACGTGTTCCGCATGTGGGATCATTTGATGGGACTATTCACAAAATTTTCCATGCCGCATCTTTAGCGCACAGTATCAGATGCAGAAAAGGAGCCTTGGAAATAGTTCCATCTCCTTGATTTTTGATGCCTTTCCTTTTTTGGGCCTTGGAAACAGCTTTCGCATGCAAGATTTTCCGCGCATAGCACTTAATGCACCTCTTTATATCTGAGGCAATGGCCTTCCTTTTCTCTTCACAGAGAACTTTTATTCCCATTTTGACGCGATTCAATTCGAGAATAACTAAGTGCCATGGCCTGCAATCGTTTACACGCCCGTCGACAGCCATGGGAAGTGCCTATCGAGGAGATGATTCCTCGCTTTGCTGCACGATTGGTGGACCCTCTCCTGACCGACGACGAATGTGACTCAGCGGCATACGAGCTCTCGACTCGTAGGGGGTCCCCTCTTCCAATGGGCTCTCTCTGGCTCCGGATGATTTTTGCTGCTGTGCTTTCCGACGTCCCTCCTCACCCGGCGGAGATGACCCTAGCGATGCTCGATGCGGCTGAAGAAAAGCTCGAGGGCTTTCATGAAGCGTGCCTGATTACTCAGGCTTTGAAAGATCGCTCAGTTCATCTTTTGAGCGAAATAAGAGCCCGACGGGCTGTTATGTTTGCTTTTGCAGATGGCCATGGCGCCAATCGATGGGGAGTGACTTCTCGCGAGAACCGTCGCTTTGACGTGTTGGAGAGAGCAGAGAGAGAGATGGAGAACCTTATTCTTTGTTTTGTTAACCCTTGTATTTCTGATCCCTTGTTTGGTGATCTTTTCCCACCAATGTAGTGTGTTTGAATCAATGTACTCCTTTAATCATTGGTGGTTTGTATGCTTTCTGTTGAATTTTCATGCTTGTCAGATAGTCGTACGTGTGTCTTGCTTGCGTAAATGAGCCGTCTATTTTTCTTTAATTACGAGCACCATCGTTACGTTGCATGCACATCAGTGCCTCAGGCAACATTTCCTTTTAAACATTCGTACAGTTGCAAATGCGTGCCTGATAGGATACAGATCATAAACTTGCCACGTTATCTCCCGTATCGGGTGGTTTGCGCTGGCTTTAGATCGAGTATTGTTTGTCGAAGAGAGGTTTATAAATGAAGACATATTCTTCTCTTCAATGGTGTGTCCCCTTTTTATTGAATGTATTCAGCGGATAATTTATCTTGATCTCTTTGCAGGACAGTGATGGCTTAGGATTCAGGGTTAAGATCTGCTTCCTAAGACTTTTGCATTCTATGAGCCATGAGGGTCTCATAAAGAGTTTTTCTCCCTACAGGTCGAGAGGATCCCATAGGTGTAAGTCCTTCTTAAGAATCGTGAGGATTCTTAAGCGGGTTTTCCCTTGAGAGTCGTAAGGATCTCACAAGAGAGTTTTTGCTTCCTTATAGTTTGTGAGGACTTGTAAGTGCTGGATGTGGTCACCCTTGTCCGTGTTTCACGGGGTCAGAGGCTGCTCCAGGTATCGTAGTTTAAAGACGTCGCGGTCAAGGTTAAGGACCTCATAGTCCGTGGATTTAGGGACTCCACCGTCCGCTGTTAGTTTTAAGACATCACGGTCAAGGTTAAGGACCTCATAGTCCGTGGATTTAGGGACTCCACAGTCCGATGTTAGTTTTAAGACATTACGGTCAAGGTTAAGGACCTCATAGTCCGTGGATTTAGGGACTCCACAGTCCGATGTTAGTTTTAAGACATCACGGTCAAGGTTAAGGACCTCATAGTCCGTGGATTTAGGGACTCCACAGTCCGATGTTTGGTTGCAGGGACCCGTCACCTCTTTGAAGACGTTGAGGAATTACAACGCCAGGTATCAAAGGAGTAAAGAGATGTACCCTTAAACCAAGGCAGAATCCGTAGGGAATCGGGGTGGTTGATCGTTAGTTTTAAGACATCACGGTCGAGGTTAAGGACGTCATAGTCCGTGGATTTTAAGGACTCCACGGTCCGGTATTTGCTCTGGATGCTTCACACGGGTTCACTGCCGTGCTTGGCGAGGACCAGGCTCCGCTCTGGATGCTTCACACGGGTTCACTGCCGTGCTCTGCGAGGACCAGGATCCGCTCTGGACGTTTTCCACGGGGTCAAAGAGTGACATTATCCGCGTTCCACGTAACCAGGAATTTTGCACTAGATGCTTCACACGGGTTCACTGCCGTGCTCGGCGAGGACTAGGCTCCGCTCTGGATACTTCACACGGGTTCACTGCCGTGCTCTGCGAGGACCAGAATTCGCTCTGGACGTTTTCCACGGGGTCAAAGAGTGACATTATCCGCGTTCCACGTAACCAGGAATTTTGCACTAGATGCTTCACACGGGTTCACTGCCGTGCTCGGCGAGGACTAGGCTCCGCTCTGGATGCTTCACACGGGTTCACTGCCGTGCTCTGCTAGGACCAGGATCCGCTCTGGACGTTTTCCACGGGGTCAAAGAATGACATTATCCGCGTTCCACGTAACCAGGAATTTTGCACTAGATGCTTCACACGGGTTCACTGCCGTGCTCGGCGAGGACTAGGCTTCGCTCTGGATGCTTCACACGGGTTCACTGCCGTGCTCTGCGAGGACCAGGATCCGCTCTGGACATTTTCCACGGGGTCAAAGAGTGACATTATCCGCGTTCCACGTGACCAGGAATTTTGCACTAGATGCTTCACACGGGTTCACTGCCGTGCTCGGCGAGGACTAGGCTCCGCTCTGGATGCTTCACACGGGTTCACTGCCGTGCTCTGCGAGGACCAGGATCCGCTCTGGACGTTTTCAACGGGGTCAAAGAGTGACATTATCCGCGTTCCATGTGACCAGGAATTTTGCGCTAGATGCTTCACACGGGTTCACTGCCGCGTTAGGCGAGGACTAGGCTCCGCTCTGGATGCTTCGCACGGGTTCACTGCCGTGTTCTGCGAGGACCAGGATCCGCTCTGGACGTTTTCCACGGGGTCAAAGAGTGACGTTATCCGTGTTCCACGTGACCAGGAATTTTGTTGATTGTATCCGCATTTCACGGGATGGAGGTTCGACTCTTGGTGATATGTATCGCCGAGCCATGGAACTGGGGGTTGCCGCTGTTCCGTTTCGCTTGATGTTGTGTCTGCTGCCTTGAGACGGACGTCGAGGTGATCTCTAGGCTATCTGTGAACCGTCGAGATTTGGCTTCCTCTTATGATGAAACCTGGGGGAGGAGTATGATCCCTTCTTTGATTGCGCCCCTGGATTGTATACAGGGATAGATGTAACATCACCTGTAGGGCGTGGATTTCATTTTTATTTTATTTCTTTTTCCGCGATGCTCTATCGTTTCAGCTCTTATACCGCGAAGGTCGCGATTGCCCCATCATTTCGGCTATTTTTCCATGCATACATTTTTACTTGCTGCTTGCAAGTTGCCCCATCATTTCGGCTATTTTGTAGGCATGTGTGGCTTGCTAGCTTTTTCGCCGCAAGCTTGGATTTCAGACACCGATTTCGACATCAGCACCGCTACAACTGGAATGTTGCCAGGAGCGAATCATCATTTGCCTTTGTCGATGATGAAGAAAGGTGGCTCGGCAAACAGGGTTAAGGGTTCTGCCGACCAAGGCTTTGACTTCATGAGCCGTAAGGGTCTCACAAAGGTATTTCTCCCTACAAGTCGTGAGGATCTTGCAGGTGTATTTTCTCCTTAGGGATCGTGGGGATTCCTAAGTGTGTGCTCCTCTGTAAGTCGTAAGGATCCTACAAGAGGGCTTTCTCCTTATGGATCGAGAGGACCTACAAGGGTTGGACTTTGCTGGGGAAATGTTTATTCGCGCCCGTGGATTGTATACAAGGGTCAGTATTGAGTCCCTTGTAGGGCAATATCGAGGGTTATGGAGGATTTGCTTAAGAACAGGTTTAGGTTTCTGTAACTTAAGACTTTCAAATCTTATGAGCCGTGAGGGTCCCATAAGAGAGTTCTCCTTACGAGTCGTGAGGATCTCGTAAGTGTATTTTCTCCTTAGGAATCGTGAGGATCCCTAAGTGTGTTGCTCCTTTGTGAGTCGTAAGGATCTCACGCAGGTGGTTTCTCCTTACAAGGTCGAGAGGACCCTATAAGCGTCTTTTAACGAGGTTGCGCCCTTTCGGGTTTTCACAAACACACGCCGGTAGTCCTGCTGTTTTTACTCACGGAGCCCTTTCGGGTTTTCATCCGTGCCCATTTTGCTTGTGGACATACCGTTTTTATTTTATTCTTTTTCATATATTTTTATTTTTTTTATTTTTATTTTTTTTTTCGTCAACCTAAAGATGTTGCGGTAGTAGTTTTAGGGACGTTTCGGTCCGTCGTTAGTTTAAGGACGTTTCGGTCCGTCGATAGTTTTAAGGACGTTTCGGTCCGTTTGTTAGTTTAAGGACGTTTCGGTCCATCGTTAGTTTAAGGACGTTTCGGTCCCGCGTTAGTTTAAGGACGTTTCGGTCCCGCGTTAGTTTAAGGACGTTTCGGTCCAGCGTTAGTTTAAGGACGTTTCGGTCCAGCGTTAGTTTAAGGACGTTTCGGTCCCGCGTTAGTTTAAGGACGTTTCGGTCCCTCGTTATGGGAAGGCCGGCTGCTGCTTGTAAAGTCTGAGCCTAGGAAGATAGCGAGCGGACATAGTCGTCGTCATCTATCATTGACCCAGGCTGTGGCTCATTAAGCATAGTATTTCTTTAAGAAGCGGTCGTTTATTGGCCTGAAAGGCCTTTCACCGTGCATGTCCATGAGTAGGTAGGCTCCACCCTGGTAGACCTTGTCTATGATGTACGGGCCTTCATAGTTTGTCTCAAATTTTCCCCGCTTGGCACGATTGGGGATCATAGGTCTTTTGACCACTAGTACGAGTTCGCCTTGGTGGAATGTCCTCGGCCTGGTCAATCTTTCGTACGAGCGCGTCATCTTTGCTTTGTAGGCTTCTAGATGTTGTTGCGCTATGAGCCGGGTTTCGTCGAGGGCATCAAGCTCCTCAAGCCGAAGGTGAGCAGTTTCTTCGTTCGTCAGCTCGTGGTGGACTGCTACTCGTAGAGAGGGTAACTCTATCTCGAGGGGGAGCACTGCTTCCGTCCCAAATACCAACGCGTACGGCGTTGTGTTCGTGGCCGTCTTGAATGTAGTTCGATAAGCCCAAAGGGCTTCTTGCAGCCTTTCGTGCCAGTCTCTCTTATTCCTGGAAACGGTCTTTTTTATGATCTTCGTCAAGGTCTTATTGAAATCCTCGGCCAGACCGTTAGCCCGTGGGTTGTAAACCGAAGAATATCTCCAGTCTATATTGTGCTGCTGTGCGAAGCGGCTAATCTTATGGCTTCGGTAGGCTGGCCCATTATCGGAGATAATCCGCCGTGGAGTTCCGAACCGATAGATGACGTGCGTCTTGAAGAAATGGAGGATATTCTCCGTCTTCACTTCCCTCAGTGGTACTGCTTCTGCCCATTTGGAGAAGTAATCAGTTGTCGCCAGGATAAAACGATGTCCCCGGGATGATGCTGGCTCGATGGGGCCGACTATGTCAGTCCCCCACATTTCGAATGGCCAGCTAGCCACCGTTGGGTGCAGTGGATTCGGATGCTGGTGGATAAAGTCTCCATGAATCTGGCACGAGTGGCATTGCTTCGCATACTCGAGGCAGTCCTGGATCATCGTGGGCCAGTAGTAACCCATCCGTTTAATTTTTAACTTCATCTTTGGTCCTGCTTGGTGAGAACCGCAAAGTCCGTCGTGAACTTCCTGAATGACTCTTTCTGCTTCGTCAGGTCCTAAGCATCTCAACCATAGAGAATCAAACGATCTCTTGTATAGAGTATCGTTGACGAAAGAGAAAGATAGAGCTCGTTTCATGAGCTGATGTCTTGAGGACGCTTCTTTGGGCATTCGGTGGGACTTAAAGTAGTCTATGAAGACTTCCCTCCAGTCCTCGACCTTCTCGTGGTCTTTTATTTGTAGGGTCATCTGTTCAGTCGCTCCCTTTTCTTTATATAATTCCGGAGGTATTTCTGCCGGGGCGAGCACTCGACGGCTTTGTACCACGATTCTGACGTTATCGAGGTTCTCGTCAGCCAGTTCTTTAGCAAGTTTAGCCAACACGTCTGCTTTGCTGTTTTCCGCGCGCGGTATGTTCTCCAAAGTATAGGAGGGAATTTGGGTCAATAGTTGTTGCACCTTTTCGCCGTACTTCACCAACTCCGGTTTGCACGTTTGGTAGTCACCATTTACTTGACTAACGACCAGTTGAGAATCCCCGTATATAAGGAGGTCTTCAATTCCCAGGTCGATGGCGATTTCGAGGCCTGCTATCAGAGCTTCGTATTCAGCTTCATTGTTTGTCCTCGGCTCTGTTAAGGAAAAGGCGAAGCGCATTATCCCTCCTTGTGGAGTTGCAAAGACGAGGCCTATCCCTGATTTGATCATTGGGATACCTTGTTTCTGTTTCTTTACGGAGGACGCTCCATCGAAATAGAGTTCCCATCGGGTGCTACCGCCGCCAATCGCATCAAACGCATGCTCGTCCGGCAAATCACAGTTCAGAGGAGAATCGGCCGGTATCGGGTGCTCAGCGAGGAAATCGGCAATGGCCTGGCCTTTCACTGCCTTGAGAGGTTGATACGTTATCGAGAACTCCATCAAGAGCAGGGCCCATTTAGCGAGTCGTCCCGTCAATATGGCTTTTGACATCAAGTATTTAAGGGGATCCACCTTTGAAATGAGACGGACTTCATGCGCCAACGCATAGTGCCTGAGCTTTGTTATCGCGAAGATTAACGCCAAGCAATGTTTTTCAATGGGAGAGTAGTTGCTTTCTGCCCCCAGTAGAACTCGACTTAAGTAGTAGAGTGCCCTCTCTTTCCCCTGATCATTCTCTTGTGCCTATAATGCGCCCAAGGAACCTTCGAGGGCGGTCGTATAAAGAATGAGGGGTTTTCCCTTGACCGGCGCAGCCAACACCGGAGGGTTCTGCAGGTACTGCTTGATCTCGTCTAGTGCACCTTGGCATTTGTGATCCCAAACGAATGGAGTTCCCTTCTTCATCAGGTGGCTGTAAGGACGGCATTTGCCTGAAAGATTGGCGATAAACCGCCGGATGTATGCGAGTTTCCCTTGGAGAGACCGCAACTGTTTGAGGGTTCTCGGCGGAGGCATTTCCATGATCGCTTTAATCTTTGACAGGTCTATTTCAATACCTCGGTGTCGAACGATGAATCCCAGGAATTTGCCCGAGGAGACTCCAAACGCGCATTTGAGGGGATTCATTTTCAACTTATATTGCCGAAGGCGTTGAAATACAGTCTCCAGATGCTTTAAGTGATCTTCGTATGACATGCTCTTTACTACGAGGTCATCGATATAGCACTCGACGATGTCATGTATGAGGTCGTCGAAGATCTTCGTCATGGCCCTTTGATAGGTAGCGCCAGCGTTCTTTAGACCAAAGGGCATAACCCTGTAGCAGAATATACCCACAGGGGTCCGGGAAGCGGTGTGCTTCTGGTCTTCGGGATGCATCTTTATCTGATTGTATCCTGACGAACCGTCCATAAAGGAGAAAACCTCGTGAGTGGACGTGTTATCTGTCATTAGCTCGGTTACTGGTACTGGGAAATCATCCTTTGGACAGGCTTTATTGAGATCCCTGAAATCCACGCATATGCGTACCGTCCCATTCTTCTTCATTACCGGGACGATATTGGCGATCCAATCGGGATATTGGACTTCTTGGATAAATCCAGAATCGATCAGCTTCTTGACTTCGGCGTTGATGCTCATCTCAAGCTCGAGTCGCATCCTTCTTGGCGCCTGCTTGACTGTCTTGATATCTGGGGATATTGCTAATTTGTGCACAGCAATCTCCGGATCTAATCCTGGCATCTCGGAGTAGTTCCACGCGAAGCAGTCTTTATGCCGTAGAAGCACGTTCTTTAACGCAGCCACCCTTTCTTCAGATAGCAGCTCGCTGACAAATGTCGGTCGCGGGTCGTCTGCCGATCCCAACTCAATCTTCTTGAGGTTATCTGCAGTAGTGTGTATACCATCTTCCAGTTCTTTCGGAGTGGGCGGAAATTCTGAGATCACCTCATCATCGCTGTTCTCAAAGCACCGGGGAAGGTCATCTATGTTCTCGGGCTCTTCTTTCAATATCGTAATCATATAACAGGTGCGAATCCGCTCCCAGGACTGAGGTGGATCCGGTTCTGCTCTTGCGGCCTTGGGTTCGTGCTTCTGTGGCGGCGTTACCCTCCAGCTGTCGGATAAAGCGAATCTGCCCTTTTGGTACTGGTCCTCGACCCAGTTCTTGAAGGTGAAGCAGTCTTCGGTAGGATGTCCTATGGCTCGGTGATAAGAGCAATAGCTCAGATGAGAAGCCTTGTTAGCTTGCTCAGGACGTCTAGACTCTGGAAGCGCGATCATTTGATGTTTTATAGCGAGCTTGAGTAACTTCTCCGTCTTGTCTCGGGGGAAGGAGTACGCTCGACTCATCTTCTTCATGAGGGACAAATCCGAGCCGTGCAACACCGGACCACGTAACTCTCTAATCCTGCGTCGTTGTTGTCGGCTCCTCTTTCCGCTTCTTGATTTATTTCCGGCTCTGCGTCGGGCCTTCCGTACAACGGATTGACAAGGATGAGCATCTTTGTCTTTTGCAGCCTGTTGAAATAGACGTTGCGTCCTGGCCTTCTCATAGATGGCCATTTCGCGGTTATGGTCTTCCCGAGCTTTCTGACCCACTTTCCTGATAGGCTTGCCCATTCGTTCTTCAGACGACGGACTTGGCGCCTCAATCGCAGGGTCTGGTTTTGATGAGGGGTTGGCATCTCCTGACGGGGCGTCCTCTTCTTCATCAAAGGTATATATGGCGTAGCTACTGTGGGCCCGTTCCCGTTTTCCGGCTCTCGCGTATCCAAGCCCGAGTGTTTCCATTTTCCCGTTGGGCAATTTGCGTTGAGTCCCGGGGACATCCCAAATCTTGTTGTAAAACCGAGCCTGCTGAACAGTCTGTTTTAAGGGTACTCCTTGGCGCTTCAATAGCTTCTTTAATCCATTTGTATAGTATCTGGGCAGACGGATGGGTTGGAGCCTGTCAAGTGTAGCATCCGCGCCATGCCAGATCTCTTTCTCTATTTTTGACTCTGAGGATCAGTAGAATAGGATCACCTTCTCACCCCTTTGCCTGGGAGGGACGTAAAACGTTTGCAGGTCCTGCACATTGTGAGCTTGAAGCGTGTCGAGATCCTTGTAGTGTTCTCGCGGTACCATGGTGATTTGCAAACTATGGTCATCGCCAAGGGGTGCTTGTATTGACAGCCGATTGGCGAACACGGCATTAACCTCATCTTCCGAGTCACTTCCGAAGACTAACATGGGGGCGGACGTCCCCGGGTTGTTGCGTTGAGATGGCCCGGCATAAACTATCTCTTCTTCTTCTTCGGTATCGCTCCCGAAAACAGGGATGGTGGCGGCGGTTTTGTTCTCCGGGTTGCGACACCTTTCTGTATCCTCGAAATCTGGCAAAAAGTACTTCGCATCTTCGTATTTGCGGACTTCGTTCACGGAAAATGGGTTTAACTCTCCTGTTACAGTATACTCGAAACCATCCTTAAAGTATTTCATACACTGATGTTGTGTAGAAGGGATGATGTTGTACTCGTGTAGCCAAGGACGGCCGAGCAAGGCGTTGTAGCAGGTCTTGGCGTCGATGACATGGAATTTGATGTCTGTGACGAGAAGTCCAAAGCGTAATGTTAGTATCACAGATCCGAGAGTCCGTGACGATTGTGAATCGAAACCGGAGATAATAATTTTGTCACGAGCGAGGTGTTGCACACTCATGCAGATTTCCTTCAACACCCGAACATTAAGGAGATTGACGGAGGATCCATTATCCACCAGGATCTTGCCTATCTTGATATCATGGCAGTATCCGGAGACATATAGGGGACGGTTGTGGTCGCACGTCCCGAGAAGGAGGTCTTCATCACCAAAAGTGATGTCGGCCGTATGCACTTCCTCCAGTTCATCCTTCATCTTTTCAGTGGCGAGGAGGGCTTGGAATTGCTCAGGTTCCTGTAACGCCTTAATTAGTAAGTCTCGCGCTTCTTTTGATAATAGGAGGGCATCGAGAATGCTAAGCTGAGAAGGTAGTTTTCTTAGGTGCGCTAGGATGTTATAGTCCACCTTATCCTTCCTAGGAGGGTCTTTGGCGGCCAGCTCTCTCATGACTTGGTCGTCTAAAGTGATATCTTCAGTGACCTTTTCCTTTCCCTTATCTTTTCTACTCACGGGCCCGAGATTCTTTTCTGGGAGTGTGCGATTGCGCAGCTGAATGTTCTCGCAGGCCTCCGGTTTCTCCTCTTTCCCTAAAACGGATTCTTTAAAGAGAGGGCCTAGAGCCATTTCTTCTTTAGAGTCGCTCCCAAAGGTGAGAACTTGTGACCCCCGGCGTGAGCCATACAACAGTTGCCAGTAGTTCTGTTGTGCCCATCGACAGTGCCTCTTTGCTCCCGACGGATCTTGCGTTTCATGCGCTTAACGTGTTGTCGACGAGCAACATATCCTTGCCACCATATCTTAAAGGCGTCGCACTCCTCCGTGGGGTGTGAGATTTTCCGATGATATGTGCAATAATCAGGGTGTCTCTCCACCCCGTCGAGCGTGTTTCCTTCCGAAGGCGGTAGCCTCATCCCCATTGACATGGCTTTGGCAAACCTTTTCCTCGTTTTGAATATCCTCTTGTCTACTTCGGATGCCTTTCGCTCTGGCAGAGGTAGTTCAACCCTTCCGTTCAGTCGCCTGCATTTGGTTCCTTCTGATGCTGCCATCTCACGCTCCTGATCCACTTTACTTTTTAGACGAATCTCGTCTAGAAAGGCACTGATCATTTCATTTGTCGGCCCCGCACGCTCTGGTTCAGGCTTTGCCTCCAGCTTCTTAGTGCCTAGAGTTTTCTCATCATCGGTAAACGAGTGGGAGATTACATTACAACTTGCCACATACCCTTCGGGTTCATCCGACGAGCTCTCTCCATCATCTCTCTCTTGAAAGATGTGGCTGAGAAACTCTTGCAGTGTGACAGGAGTTCGCGCCTTTTGATTGTATTCTTCCAGCGCGTCGATTTGCTTCTGCAAGTTCGTGTGCTCGTCTCCAAGCTTCGCGGGCTTCTTGGATTTCTTCTTCTTTTTCTTCGAAGATTTTGACGGTTGGGCTTGAGTATTTGGGCCCTTATCACGAGTCTTCATAGTTGTGTGGGGCTTCAACATCCCTTCGATAATTTGAGGTTCAAGAGGGTCCTTCCATTCGATCGCAGGGCACGCATGAAGGTCTCCCAGCATGCTTTTGGTTTTAGTCGATAGCACGACCTCCCATGGAGCTTCTTCAATAAAGGAGCAGGTTGCCCCCGGTGTATCTGCTTTCTTAGGAGTATGCGGTTGTGGCGGGTTCACCTTCCACTTTTCGGACAGTACAAACTTCCCCTGGAGGTATTGATCTTCAATCCATCCTTTGAAGACGAAGCAATCTTCAATCGGATGGCTTACCGTTTGATGGTAAGGGCAATAGTTAGGGTTATTCACCTCGGTGGGTTGCGGCGGTCGCCTTGGATTTGGCAGGCTTATAAGTCTGTTGCGTATTGCCAACTCGAATAACCGTTTCGTCTTGTCTCGTGGGAACGAGTAGGGACGTTTCATTTTCTCATTATAATACCGGCGTCTTTCTTCCAGTTGATCTGCCGGTTTCGGGGCGTTAGGTTGCTGCTGGGCATTCGCGACAAAGGTTGCCCTTCCTTTACCCTTGTCATTCCGAGGTTCTGACTTCGGGACAGGTGGTCTATGACCCATCTGGTCCATCTGAGCTAACTTGTCGATTAAAGCCTGAAATGTGGTTGGCTTAAAGAACGTCATAAACTGGGAGATAGTTGCGTGGGGGTCTAGGGTTCCCACGAACATGCCCACTGCGGGTGCCTCCTCAATGCGTTGTTCACATCTCGACCACAAGTTCCGCCAGCGTATAGCATACTGGACCCAGGTTTCGCTTGGTTTTACCCTGGCATTAATCAATGCAGTTATTGGAGTGCGTTCGCTGGCACTTGCGAATCGCTGAGTGAATAACAATTCCATTTCAGCGAACGTTTTGATAGAATCGTTCGGGAGTTCCGAATACCATTCGAACGCTGTTTCTGATAAGCTGCCCACGAATTGGCGAAGCAACAGTTTATCATCACCGCCGGTGTTACCGCAGAGGGCCCGGAACTGGGCGACATGTTGATGGGGGTTGCCGGTCCCCTTGTACACGTGGAATTTTGGTATCGTATAGCCTTGCGGGTATTTGATTTGGTCGTACCAGCTTGGATACGGCCGCCCCGTTTTCACGACTTGACCAGCTGCCTCAGTCGCGTGATGAACCCGGATTTGCTGGGTTATGTAGTCAACCAAGTCAGCCTTGGAGATTGCCTCCTCCTTGGCCGTTGAGAGGGCTGGTGGTGGATTTGACGTTTCTCCTCGGTCGTCTTCAAGAACGATTGGGGGATCCTCGGCGGGCAAGTCCTGTTGGATCATCATTCCTATCATATCTTGGAAGAGAAGGCCCATACGTTGTATGTTGGCCGCTTGTTCAGCAGCCTCTTTGTCCTTTTTCTCTAGTATCCGGCGAAGGAATTCAGCGTCGGTTTCTTCCTCCTGGCGCGCATCCGAGGACGTTTCTGGGCTTTCTTTTGGCCCGGTAAGTGCGGCCATAGCATTCATCATTTCCTGAAGCTTTTGTTGCTGCTCCTGGGCTTTTGTCACGGATCGGGTTAGCGGTCGGTGGCCCGTAGAAGTGAGGCTTTCCTCCTTTCCAGAAGCCATGTAGACAGTGTGCACCACCATGCCCCCAGACTTCGGGCGTCTGAACTTAGTGCTTTTAACCGTTGTTGCAGGCTGGGGGATCTTCTCTGGCCTCCTCCTTTTATGAGCCATGGAGGTTGAGGGGGTCGTTGAGGTGGGCGTCCAGACAGCCTTTTGGGGTTTAGCCTGGTGACCAGCCTCCGGTTGGATTTTCAGCTTCTTGTGCTAGCGGGAGAAGTTTGAATCAATGATCGAGTCTCGGATCTGCCGCCAAACCTTATAGATTTTGGAAGACAGCCGTTGAGGAGATCGGGGCTGTTCTGGTTTTATTTCCACAACCTTTTTTAATAGGGGAGGAGACCTCTTCAGCACTGCAGTAGGAGAATTCCTTCGCACCTTATTTAGCATTTCGAAGCTGTTCCCAGTTGGAACAGCAGCATTAACTTCTGCCACCGGGGCTGATGGAGTCAACCCAGAGGGGGAATTGCCCCCAGCCTTCCTTACTCGGCGCCAATGACGACGTCGAGCATGTCGAGCGGACGGCGTAGGCTCAGCGGTAAGAACGGTTTCGTCTTGCCCCCTGTGTAGGTGGGGGGTCGTTGCCGGTGTTAGCCTGTCAAAGACCGACGTTCTTTGGGCAGCAGGAGCGGGAGCTGAAGCCGTTAATCTTGTAAAGACCGACTTCGTGGCCGGAGAGGCCGCCTTGGCGACTTCGGGGGCAGGAGCGGCCACTTTCTTAGAAGCAGTCTCCTCTGAGATTGTAGGCCCCATGATGAGTTCGCAGGATTTCTGGCCCAATCTAGAGAAGACCGAGGGGTTGACGGTGGGCGACTCGTTGAGAGGAGCCGCGGCAGGGGTAAGACGATCAAAGACCGACTTCTTGAGAGCTTCCTTTGTCAGCACCGGGGCCGTGAAGCTTGTCGTTGGGAGTATAGTCCCAAAGAACAATCCGGTAGTGGCCTGAGTCACCTGGTCCACCGGCATTGTGAATAATGAAGCAGCTTGGGGTCCATAGGCTATACCTCCTGGCGAGGCAAAGCGTTGGTCGCAATTGCAGTCTGAGCGGTTGGAGGATTTCGCAGAAGTAGAAGCCATCGATCCTTTGCTTTCTGCAATAAGCAAGACGCCAATTCTTAGTATCTTGAAACCCAAGGGCAACCATTAGCGAACCGCGACTGGTTCGCGAATCACGACACACGAAGTGTGGAGTGGAAAGAGGAAAAGGTCCCACCGGGCGTGCCAGAATCTGTTCCCCTCCGAACGGCGGCCGAGACATGGAATGCCTCGCCTGAGGTTCGGGGCAGATGCTAATTGGTGTTATCCGTCTACCTCTCCGAAGATGCCAGGTTGATCCATGGCACCGTGCATCGGAGGCTTAGACGGATGCGGCCGATGTAGCAGACTTCGTCAGATTCCCCCTCGTGGAGGGGTTTTTGATTGTGGGGACGCTCTTCCCTGCAGGCGCAAGCCCCTGCAGTTAATTACGCTACCGCATCGCGGTAACAACTTTCTCCTTCTCCAGCTGGTCATTTCGTGTCGTGAGTGTTTGTTTTGTGTTTTATTGCCCGTGGATTGTTTACGGAGACTGAGTTATGTCGTCGCCCGTAGGGCGTGGACTAGTCCGAATCCGTGTTTATCTTAGATTTGGGTTTGGGGGTTTGGTTTGAGGATACGTCAGCCATACTTGAGGCTAAGATCAACTCAAACGTTTGTTAAGGATACGTTAGTCTAACGTTGAGACTAAGATCAACTTAACGGGATCGTTTAGATCCGACAAAGGAGTGTTTTAGGCTCCATTGTTCCAGTTTAGGGATATAGTGGTCCATCGTATGTATGGCCGTCGGGACCCGTCACCTCTCTGACGACGTTGAAGGATTACAACGACGGATGTCAGAGGAGTTCAGGGATGTACCCTCGAGCCAGAGTTAATTGGGGGGATTCATAGTCCAGTCTGTTTGAAGGTTTAAGGATACGTTAGCCATCTTTGAGGCTAAGATCAACTTAAACGGGACCGTTTAGATCCGACAAAAGAGCATGCGGGGCTCTATTGTTCTAGTTTAAGGACGTTGCGGTCCATGGGTAGTTTAAGGACGTTGCGGTCCATGGGTAGTTTAAGGACGTTGCGGTCCATGGGTAGTTTAAGGACATTGCGGTCCATGGGTAGTTTAAGGACATTGCGGTCTATTGTTAGTTTTAAGACATCTCGGTCGAGGTTAAGGACGTCGTAGTCCATGGGTTTAAGGACTCCACAGTCCGGTATGTGCTCTGGATGCTTCACACGGGTTCACTGCCGTGCTTGGCGAGGACCAGGCTCCGCTCTGGGCGTTTTCCGCGGGGTCAAAGAGTGACGTTATCCGCGTTTCACGTAACCAGGAATTTTGCACTAGATGCTTCACACGGGTTCACTGCCGTGCTCGGCGAGGACTAGGCTCCGCTCTGGGCGTTTTCCGCGGGGTCAAAGAGTGACGTTATCCGCGTTCCACGTAACCAGGAATTTTGCATTAGACACGGGTTTTAGGACCCCACAGTCCATATCAATGTGTGGTCGTCGGGACCTGTCACCTCTTTGAAGACATTGAGGGATTACAATGCCAAGTATCAAAGGAGTGAAGAGATGTACCCTAGAACCGGAATGGCTTAAGTAGTCCTTGGCCTAATTTGGGATCAAGACCGATTAATTATGTTATGAGCCCATTAGCCCAGTTAATTACGAATTGAAGACTCATGGCCTAGCTTGAGCTAAGTCCTATCATGTCTGGAATATTGGCTTCTTGTTGGTCCATTGAAGAAGAGGCTTTGCCTCTATCCATTTAGCCAATTGGGCCAAAGCCTAGTGTTGAACACTACAGAGCAATCAGTGTTGAACACTGGGAATGAGGTTGACAAGTTAGTGTTTAACACTAAAAGATAATTGGTGTTAAACACTAGCAACAAGGCTTTCAAATTATCATAAACACTAAAACAGATCAGTGTTGAACACTGGCAATGGAGATCTCAGATTAGTGTTAAATACTAAGGTAATCAGTGTTGAACACTGAGAATAAAGTTCTTTGAGTAGTGTTGAACACTAAAGCCCAACAGTGTTTCAATACTGGATTCGAGAGTTCCAATTTAGTGTTGAACACTAAGGTAAGAGGGGTCACGTGGCAACACGTGAGAGCGCCCTCCCTTCATTTATTCTGCTGAGATTATCGCATCACGTGCCCTCACGTGAAGGGCATTTAAATGCTTATATGTTAAAGCTTCTGCCGAGGGTCACGTGGGTCATGTGGGGTGCTACCTCAAAGGGGTTTTCTATAGATCTCTTGGGGGGGTCACGTGGTGACACGTGACCCTGCCTCTATGTATGTTGTTTAGAGGATCTGTTAATCTTTTCCAGGAATTAAATTCCTCGTAGGGTTAAACCCTGACAGTAATTTCAGAGGAATTAAATTCATACTTCCTTTTGAAGATTTATATTCTGAATAGGGTTGGACTCTGAATTTTCTGTGGGAATTAAATTCCTCATACATGTGAAGAACTAAATAGGGTGGGTTAAACCCTGATAAAAGCTTTTAAGGAATTAAATTCCCATTCTCTGTTAAATTATGATCAAGGGAATTAAATCCCCGCTGTTCCAACAGAACTAGGTTCTTAATTAGGGTTAAACCCTGTTTCTTTTTGTTCTGAAGGAATTAAATTCCCATAACACAGGGTCAAGCCCTAGTTTTATTTTAAAGGAATTAAATTCCTATAGTTCTGTGAGAATTAAATTCTCGTGCTTCCATTCCCTCTCTATGTTTTGGATCTGCATGACAGGATCTCAACCCATTGAGAATTAAATTCTCAAATTCAAGGGGAGATGTGCACTTTGCAGATCCTCTATCAAAGAGAGAAGAAATATATTCTTCTGTTTTATATATATATCAGAGTTAAACTCTGTTGAGAATTAAATTCTCCTTTCTTTCAAGGAGCCTTCCCTTTCTTACCTAGGGTTTTCTTTTGCAGAAGATCCAAGTTCCTCGAAGTATCAAGGCTCTCTCTCCCTTTCTTCCCTCTGCGTATATGTCTTTTTGTATCTCTTGGCTCCTATTTATAGGAGAAGCAGCCGAGTCAATTAGTTTTTGACGAATCTTCATTGAGAGATTTGATTTGCATCCATTATTCGTTTTGGACCTTTGGATTATTGGGTGAATTTTATTCACCATTGGATTTTAAATCCAGGGATTCTCCTTTGTTATTTCTGTTAGATTTAAAGGGGAAATCTTTCCAAACTCGAGATTTTCCCATAAATAGATGATATTTAATCATCTTTAAATCTTTAATTCGATTGGTTCCAGGTAATCGCTTTCCTTTGGAAAGATTTAAATCTCTTTCAGAACTTAATTCTGTTAGCAAAATGGGCTTTGAAAGCCGGTCACGTGTGACCATGTGACCCATGGTCACGTGTGGGCACGTGACCCTCTTTGGAATGAGCCCTCTTCTTTCCTTTGCGCTATGCCTTTGCCGCTGCTTGGTCATCACGTGCTAACACGTGACCACTGGTCACGTGTGAGCACGTGACCCTTGTCTGGAGTCTTTTTCTTGATTTAACCGGAGAACAAGTCAGATGTTTTGAGCGTCACGTGCCAACACGTGACCCTGGTCACGTGGGAGCACGTGACCTCTTCTGAAGCCTTTTCCTTGACTTGATCAGGGAACCAATGTGCCTTTGCCGCTGCTTTCATATGTCACGTGCTAACACGTGACTGCTGGTCACGTGTAAGCACGTGACCCCCCTTCTGAAGCTTTTCCCATAAGCTTTACTGATTTTAAATCAGGAAACACACATGTTAAGATAAAGAGTAACCAGATAACATACTATCATATCGAGCAAAAAAATCCTCTATATATATGTCCAGGCATCCACTATAATATACATCAATGTACAATAATGGCCTCTAGGGCATACATATCCCTAACACGTGAGGCGCTGAGTTCTTTGTTTAGGGCGCTCGCATGGGAAGCACATAAGGCGTTGAGTTTTTTTTTTTGGGAATCTTTTGGGCGCTTACGTGTTTTTCACGTGAGTCGCTGAGTTCCTTTTATTTTTTAGAGATTGGATCTCTGTTAATGACATTTTGGCCATTAATGATCACCAAGTCTCAGGTCTTTTATATAGGCTGTGTGATCCTTACGACTCAAAAGGGGCTTAGCCCAGGAATCTGGAGTCAAACTCGCAAAAGGATTTTTATTTTTTTATTGTGGACTTCAACTCCAAAAGAATTTTTATTATAGAGTTAAACTTCAAAAATATTTAAATGGAGTAAACTCCTGAAAGGAATTTATTTGTGGAGTTAGACTCCAAAAGATTTTGAATGGAGTTAAACTCCGAAAGACTCCAAAAGATTTTGATAAATGGGGTTGAACTCCCAAAATTTTTCGAAGATGATCAGAAGGGACCCCTTTAGCCCTGAATCTTTTTTTTGAGTCTTGGATCTTTCCAAAGTGGGATTTTGGGAGATGGGTCTCCTTCTTCCTACTCTCTGTTGGCTTGATCTTGGAGTAAAAGGGGGCGAGACTTAAAAATCTCTCATTTTGAAGATTTAATGGAAAATCTGAGCCCCTTCAAAGGTTTTATGGTGTAAAACTATTTTTTTTGGAAAAAGAAGATTTAAAATCTTGATTTAATTCAGAAAAGAGAAGAAGGTTTAGAACTTTGAGGAAGGAGAAGGAGGCACATAACTCTAACTTTTGGAGAGAATGAAAAGTTGTTGTTGATTTTTTCATCATATTTGCCTTTATAGGCTACACACTTTAGATATAGCCCCTTAGGCTTTGCCAAATGGCACTTGTGTCACCCCATATCTTATGTGCTTATTTATTTTTGCACATAAGTCACGGGGTTTACAAAAATTTGGTTTTCTGCCCATTTTCATACATTTATTTCTAAAAAATTGTATTGAACTTATTTATTATTTCATTCATGGCATGGAGTCGGCCCCTTCCATTCTTGGTCTTGATTTGGGCTTGGACCCACTTCGCTTGAGCTTGGGCCCGCTTGGCCGGGGGTTGACTGACTTTGACTTGGTCAACCGGGGTGTAATTTTTGACCCTAACATAGGCAAGGCAAATTGTTGATCAGTTTTGAGAAAATTTCTCATTGAGAGATTCCAATTGATTTTATTGGTCTCAAAAATTATTTAGGGAATTTTATCCACCGTTGGATTTTTGATCCAGTGATTTCTGTTTTACAGACTATATTTTCGTGTTTTTAACAAAATTAAGGAAATATTTTCCTAAATACAGAATTTAATTCTGTCAAACGGTGATTTTTAATCACCATTGGATTTTAATCCAAGAGCACTCTATTTTACAGAGAACAATTTTTTTTGTTTAGAAAGATTGGGGAAATATATTCCCAAAAATAGAATTTAATTCTATCATTGGATTTTCGATCTAACCTAGAATATTTTTCTCACTTAGAAAGATTAAGAAGATATTTTCTCTTAATAGAATTTAATTATATCATTTGATGATTTATCATCACCGTTGGATTTTTGATCCAACGATTCTATTTAACAGAGAATATCCTAAATTTTAGGGAAACAATTTTCATGTAGAATTTAATTCCGCCCGCTTTTAATTTGGGCGCTAGAGCTCACGTGTTATGCACGTGGACACCACTTAAAAATTAAATTTTTATATATAGCGGGTGTTTCTGTGCTTTGCATATTGGCACCCATATGAACTTCACGTGCGGCGCCACTATAGAATTTAATCTTATAAGACCGGCGCCGGCGCTAGCGCTCTCGTGGGAAACACGTGAGGCGCTGCCTCATTGGATTTAACAGAGCTTAGCTCTTATAACTGCGTGTTTAATTATTAGAGAAACACTCGCCATTAATGCGGACGTTACGTCTGGACGGAACTGACGATGAGAATTTCGTAATGGCTCGCTCCGATACGACCCCTATATAAACCCCTCCTCAAGACGATTCAGGTAACTCGAACTCATTCTAAAACTCCACTACTCTGCCTGAATATCTCCCGGTACTTACTTGATCGTCAGAGGGTTCTACAATGGTCTCTCACCTGGGACTTCTTTGTAGGTAGCTCGGTTTCAAAATCAACCAGCCACCCATTGAGATCCACACCCAATCTTTCACTACAAATCTCAACTGTTCAGTCCCGCTGGTCACAAGATCGACGAAGAACAACATCTGAGGGAGATTCCAACCTCCATTACTTCCTGAATACAAATCAGTCCTTTTTAATATCTTAGTTAGAGATGGAGGAGGAGTATCGATAGTAAGACAGAAAAAACAAGCGAAGGGAAAAGAAAATCGAAGAAGAAGGGGGAAAATGAGATAAGCTATGAAGATGATGAAGGAAATTAAGTTTGAGAACCTCCTAAGAAGACAAGCGGTCTTCCGAGTACACCCGACCTCAAAAGAAATTTTTACTGCTGTCAAGACTCTTTTGAAAATTCCTGACATTACGTGGTCTTCCGAGTACACCTGAGCTTTTACCAATCCCTAATTTCATGAAAAGTAGGGACGTGGGCAGCGAAAAATAATAATATTGAACCTAAGTAGAACTTTTGTAATCTTTTCATTAAATTTATTTTGCATATAAAATCTTTTACTATAATCATTTAATGAATATTGATGCATTTTACATAATATTATCAGAAAATATAATGTTTGCAGTATAAGTTACTCTTTAAAATTTATTTTCCCAAAAAGAAACAAGAATTTGATACAGGGCACCTTAATACACCTTCTTATATTCGCATCTTAAACACATACTTATATTCATATTTATTGTCAATTGATCATAGTCATTAATTTTCAATAATTTTCATATGAAAACTACTTCATAAGAATTCTTAGCTTCTATGCAATAATTATTGCTGAGAAATGATAAGTTTTTTTTTATATTTGTTTTAAAATAATAAAATGGTTCTGCATAGAAACAATACTTTACATGTACGGGTAAAATGCGCACATGAATTTATTCTAAGGAATTTTGTAGAATATCACATAATTTTAAAAGGGCAGAATTTTCTATAATATGATTTAAATATTAATTTAATCTTAAAATAATATTTTACCTTTTCTAAGCTGCGGCTGAAATTTCGTAAATCTAAAACCGTTGGTTTCGTAATTTCCTGCAAATAACTTATTTGTAATTTACTTTAAAATATTGTTTTAATCTCAAAATAGCATATATATATAGAGAGAGAGAGAATAATGGAGAAAAGAGGCCGGGGATTCCCTCTTATGGCGTCGAGAAAATACCTCCTCTCAAGTTTTTTCCGACGATCGGCACCCACCATCTTCATCGTTATCATCTAAGATGTGGGTACACCAAATTTCATGTGATTCTACAACTTTTTCACCATTGATTTAGCAGGTTCAAAATTAACGGTTTACCGACAATAGAACTTTTTACATTGCTAAATTAACGGTGAAAAAGTTGTAAAATCACATGGAATTTGGTATGCCCACATCTTAGATGATGACGATGAAGATGGTGAGTGCCGATCGTCGGAAAAAACTTAGGAGGGGGTATTTTTTCGACGCCATAGGAGGGAATTCCTTCCATTAATCTCATATATATATATAACAAACTCTCTTGTGTTTGAAGAGGGTTATATTCAAGTTACCACTACCATTATTCTCTCACTTGGTTGGCCAACAACCAATCTATCTCTCTCTCCCTCCGGCCCATCTCTGTTTTATCAATCGTCTCTGACAATTTCGAGACGTCCTCGCAGATTAAGGCCCTCGAGGACAACGGTCCCCAACATCCAATGTTAGGGTTTTATTTATTAAATCTTTCTTGTAAATATTTCAAGGTTTTATTTATTAAATCTTGGTATTATTTTAAGGCTTTATTTTCACCTCTAAATTTTTTGGGCTGGTGTGATCAAATAACTAAATATTTACTCGTAGGCTTGTATATTATGGGGGTTTTAAGGATTCTCTTTAAGCAATAAGCAATTAACTAGAGACTTGGGATGGTTTCTTTTAAGCTTTTGAAGTCAGTGAAGTGAAATTGAACAATGTTCATCTTAAAACCAATGTCTATATATAATAGATATATTAGGAATTTAGGAATATCATTTTGTTATTTTTTGAGATAAACTGTACTAAAATACCATGCACTTTTCTTGTTGAGATAAATATTACGAGTCTACGACCTTACTAAGTGTATTTGGTGCCCCCTCTGACAAAAAATCCTGGGTCTGCCGCCAATGATGATCATTCTGTTAATTATGATAGATAATGGAACTCTCGAGATTAAATTCACGGATCGAATAAGATACAACAAGCTTTATTATGCAAGCAAAAGAGCTAAATTAAATGAAACATTAATATTATACTAGATTCATAAATACCAAGAACGTAAGGGGCTTTATATAAATATGTATTCAAGGGATATGTAAATAGATGTTTCTATAGGGTGGTCAATATACAAAGCGCTGTAGTAAAATACAGATACTGCACAGTAAATCTTGGCCGTTGATTTCCTGTAACAGAAAAAGGATTTGGGGAAAAAAAATCGCACCTTTTGCATTTCAAAGATCGAATTTTTTTCATCGCTCAGATCTGAGAACGGATCTCGCTTTCTTCAACACGTCTCTTCACTTCGATATCTCGCTCGATCGAATCATCTCTTAGGCGACAGCGGCGACGACACCGAAGGCTAACCCTAGTTAGGGTTTCTTATCTGTGTAAGTAAAATTACATTTTGGGCGAATGATAAATTTGATTTAGTCAAAATCCGAAATTTAAAAATTTTCCGTTTTTGCGCGAATGATTTCCATTATCTGAGCCCATATCACACAGTTATTATTTTTTATTATGATTTTTGGAGGATGAGTTTGGAAGCAAGAGACTGGGACTTGAAGATGAAAGTGTAGAATGCTGTAGGATGTTGAAATGATGAAATTGTTATTGTTGTAAAGTGTAACTGGAGAATTCTTAATTGATTGCAATGATATGATTGCTGTAAAAAAAAACAAAAACAAAAATTAAAATTCTTGATTGTAATGCTGGAACTGTTTTAAAAATATGATTCTAATTGTGTAATGGTCTAATGCTATGTCTGTAAATTTCAATAGTACAAATGTTATAATGTCAATGATATCTTGGTTGTAATGTTGGAATTGGTTTAAAAAAATTCTCCGTTTAGCATTATAATGGGACATTTACTCCATTATAATTGTTATATTATTTTCAATTGATGTTATCCGTGTTCCATTAGCCACAATATTGTACCACATCCTTACAAGCACAGTAATTGGCTCTGTGACTCCTGCCCAAATTATCTCAATCCATCCTTCTCATTGAGCCTCACTTTTATATGCAATTTATGCATGTTTAATGTTCCTAGACCAAGCTACAGAACTTTACTATATGCATGCTGGTATAGTGCTTACATTTTTCACCATCGTGTTTTTTTGGCAGCTTCCTTGAAGTTGAGAAATCTAATGGCTATGATTGACGAGCCACTGTATCCCATTGCTATTTTGATAGATGAATTAAAAAACGAGGACATTCAGCTTCGACTGAACTCAATTCGCAGGCTTTCTACAATTGCACGGGCCCTTGGAGAGGAAAGAACCAGAAAGGAGTTGATCCCTTTTCTAAGTGAAAACAACGATGACGACGATGAAGTTCTTCTTGCAATGGCTGAAGAATTGGGCGTGTTTATCCCCTATGTCGGAGGAGTAGAATATGCTCATGTGTTGCTTCCACCTTTGGAAACATTGTGCACTGTGGAGGAAACATGTGTCAGGGACAAGGCTGCTGAATCATTGTGCAGGATTGGAGCTCAGATGAAGGAAAGTGATTTGGTAGATTGGTTTATTCCTATGGTAAAGGTAAGGAAGCCATTACCATGTCACCTGAACATAAGCTTAGACTTTCTTCAATCGCTGATCGTTGCCTAGTTGAAGTTCCTATCGTTTTGTCTTCTCTTAAAATTATTGAAGTCAGCCTTTGGTATATCTTACATTTATGGGAAACTAACATGGGAGGTGGAGAGCATTCTCCTTCATATGTGCTTCACTTATTTTTCCTGTGTCATGGAACAAGGAAATAGAATTGTAATTTTGCTAAATGGAAATTAAAGGTTACAATGTGCACTATTCTGTAATTTTGTGAACTTTACAGTTTACATTACTGAATTAAGAGAAGCATTTTATTCATCATACTCTTTCCTGTTTAGCATTCCAGGCCGCCAGCAATTGATAACAAGAACTAGTCAATCAATGTTTAATTACCATGTTCCTTTTTTTTGCTTGTCCATCCGTCTTGTGAGTTAGAACTTAGAAGCAGTTCCCAGAATGTGTCTTGACAGTTGTAGGGCTTTCTTTCAGTCAAATATTGGATTTATGGATTCATGGTTGTTTATAAATGGGGGGTTTGATCTATAACTAATACATATAGGCGCAGGCCTTGGCTTCTGTATTGCCAACTTCCATATTTGAATTTCATCATCAGCTTCTAGTTTACATTTCTCTCTCCAATTAACACTCCCTCTTAATCTGTTACCATCTCATGTTTTCAGAGGTTAGCAGCTGGTGAGTGGTTCACTGCCAGAGTTTCCTCCTGTGGATTGTTTCATATTGTTTATCCAAGTGCACCAGAGCCTTTGAAGACAGAATTAAGGTCCATTTATGGACAATTATGTCAAGATGACATGCCTATGGTGAGAAGATCTGCTGCTTCTAACCTAGGAAAATATGCAGCCACAGTTGAACCAGAGCATCTGAAGGCAGAGATAATGTCAATATTTGATGATTTGACAAATGATGGTATGCTTGTATAATTCCTTAGTATTATTGGGTAGTTGCACATAAACTCTTCATCTTGATGTCACCTAGCATTTATCACTCCTAAACTAGTTTATTAGCGTATGACACCCTTTAGTTAGAGAGAGATCAGATCATCTTTCCCCAATTTTTTGTTTTATCTTCTTTTGTGGTCATACTGAGACTGAACCCAGGTTGTTTATGATGCTATGCGATAATGAACCAGTTAAGTGATGAAAAGTGCTAGACGGGGTAAACATGAGGGGTTTTATATTCAATCGGTCTATTCTTTAGAATAACGAACAGGATGTAATTTATGAGTCAACGCTTGCATATATGTTAGCCATATTTTTCTTTTAATTATCGTTCTTTTTACTAGTTAAGTCGCTAACCCTTGAAGGCTTCCACATGGAGGAAACTTGCATCTTATAATTCCTGAAAGCTGATTTTTTTCAAATTTGTTTTTTAAATAAATGATGTCCTCTCTTTTGGACCTTCTTTTTCCCTCTCTTTGTACAAGGTTTCTATCACATTATCTTGATGCTTAATTGTCATTTGAACTTATAACATGAATGCCACATTATAATCAACATCTTTGTTTTCTAAAATATTCATCTTAAAGTGTCTTGGAGTTGCCAAGTTGGAACTCATAACTTCGCAGTTAGGCTTTCCTTTTAGTTCATAATCGACCCTCTTGAAAGACGAATAGACCATGATTCTATAATAAAAAAATTGCAGGCAGTTCTTTCTTTTTTACTCTTCTTTTTCCAGACATGCTTCATCATTTTGCTTGGATATAACTATATGGCCACTCCATTTCAGATCAAGACTCTGTGCGTCTGTTGGCTGTCGAGGGCTGTGCAGCACTCGGAAAGTTGTTGGAACCCCAGGACTGTGTTGCTCATATCCTACCAGTCGTCGTTAATTTCTCACAGGTGCTTTACTTTTGGTGGTCTTGTATCTTCTTGATGGTTAGAAGAATCTGTGGCATATGCATTTTAAAAAATGTTCCATGCATTCAAATATGCTTCAATTTTATGTCAATTGGAATAATTTACAGCGATCCTTAGTTGAATGATTTGTGCCGACATTTTATCTATGAATGTCGATATTATGTGATCTATGGTATATATATTTGCATGATTAATATTCATGTGCTCAAGTTCTTGTGTAGGATAAATCCTGGAGAGTGCGTCACATGGTTGTGAATCAATTGTATGAGCTATGTGAAGCTATTGGTCCTGAGCATACCAGGTGAAACTCTTTGAAATGTTCTACAAGCACCTACTATCCTTGCAGAGAAAACTCTGACCTTTTGTGACATCTTAGAGAATTTACACCTAAATATTAGAATTATGTAAAATTTTATATAATTGATATTTCAAGTCACCGCTGAGTTAACCTGTATATTTCTAAAGGTCTGAATTGGTGCCTGCTTATGTTCGGCTTCTACGTGATAATGAGGCTGAAGTAAGAATAGCGGCTGCTGGAAAAGTGACAAAATTTTGTCGGATTCTGAATCCACAACTTGCAATTCAGCTTATTCTCCCATGTGTGAAGGTATGTGTTTTTTATAAAAAAAATCTTTCTATAAATGTATTTTTGTTCGCCTCTGGCATTTGCTTTTTATAGCATATCTTTTGGTTTCCATAATTTTAATCCTCATTTTTGTTTTGAACTCATCTGGTCGAGAACTTTTTCATCTTCAGGAGTTGTCATCAGATTCTTCCCAGCATGTTCGCTCTGCTTTGGCTTCCGTAATCATGGGCATGGCACCTGTCCTGGGAAAGGTATGAGATGCTGCAAGATAAATTATATGATGGAAAATAAAATGAATTCAAGGTTTGTAAAGAAGGTTTTCGTTTTTGTTTTAATCTGGCTAAAACACATGCTTCAAAAGAGGGAGGCAACTAATGTCAAACTAAAACCTTGGTTTTAATGGACATATAAATGTTTCTGCTATTCTCCTCGAAAACTATTTAAATAAGTAACATTCATAATTACACATAGCAATTGGCTTCGTACTGACCCAAAATGCAAACTTTCATCATTACGCCTCAGAAGATCTACTTTTGATTATGTTGATGCAGCTTTATGTTTTTCATCTGGCTTAAGGTTGTTTTCACATAAAATTTACAAATTTTGCTAATTTTTCTGCCATAATTCTATCTTACAACAACAACAACTGAGCCTTTTATCCCAAGCATATGGGGTAGGCTACATGAACCAACATGAGAATCACGCCGGGTCCAGCACATGAATCCTCCGCCTCCACTCACTCCTATCGAACAATATACTTTCATTGAGTCCTTTGGCAACCATATCGTTTCGTATCACCTCCATCCATGTTTTCTTCGATCTCCCTTTTGCCTTTTTGCCATCGTCCATATCGAGAGTATCTATTCGTCGAACCGGTGCTTCCATAGGTCTGCGCCGCACATGACCAAACCATCTTAGTCGGTTTTCCCGCATCTTCTCCTCCACAGATGCTACACCAACTTTTGCACGAATATCCTCATTTCACACCTTATCTTTTCTAGTGTTACCGCACATCTAACGAAGCATGCGCATCTTCTCTTAGTGCATCTTCTGTGTATGATGCTTCTTAGGAGCCCAGCATTCTGTACCATATAATAAGGCAGGTCGAATAGCGCTCCGATAAAACTTCCCTTTCAATTTTAACGGAAAGTTACGATCACACAAAATTCCTGATGCATTCCTCCATTTCAACCAACCAGCTTGGATATTTTGATTAACATCACCATCGATCTCCCCATTATTTTGGATGATGGAACCTAAATATCTAAACTGGTCGCTCGGTGATATCTTTTGCCCTTCCAATGTTATATCAATATGGTTTTGACTTCTCTTGTTACTAAATTTGCAATGCATATATGCTGTCTTGGACCTGCTCAATTTGAATCCCCGAGATTCCAATGTCTGCCTCCATAATTCCAATTTGGCATTAACCCCTGCTTTCGTCTCATTTACTAGAACAATATCATCAGCGAATAGCATACACTAAGGTATCTCATCTTGGATAGTTCTAGTAAGCTCATCCATAATTCTATCTTACAATTCTTAAAAATACGAAGATGCCTTTAGGCTATGCTTGAGCATTTGTATGCCTAAAAGGATACAAAATACCCTCTTTTAAATATGGTGTACTTATTTCTTTGCAATTATGTATGATTTTTTGGTATCGTTGTAGGATGCAACTATTGAACAACTTCTTCTAGTTTTCTTGTCTCTGCTTAAAGATGAATTTCCTGATGTTCGGCTCAATATCATCAGCAAGCTTGATCAAGTGAATCAGGTATGCATATTTTTATTGCTTTCATCCTAAGTATTTTTGATTGATTTGCTATAAAAGTTATTGATGCTCGAATGTCTGTAGCTATATGCACTATATCTAGTTTTGCATTTATTTCCTTTCATGTAGGGGGGCATACACAGACATATAGATACATTTTCTTTCCTTCCCTTTCTTATTGTGTGAACCACTCAGAAAGGTTTATGAAATAATTTGGAACTGTAACAACTTAATTAGAGTACACATAGATGACTCAATCTAATGAGTCACCTTAAGGCCACCCCTCTCTCTCTCTCTATGAATGTGTGTGTGTTGGGGTTGAGCGGCTAATTTACTTCCTAGATGTAACTAAGTTAGTTACACCCTATGCAAAAACAACATGATAGATCATTTTTCCGGATCATCATTGTTCATCTTGATCTTCATATTTCAATATATGTGCATACCAAATTTTATGTCGGTTGGACACTTTTTGCCTATGCATCAGATGTCACCAAAATGAACGGTTTTGCTGATAACATAACATTTTACAAACCTAGATCAATGGGCAAAATGTGTTCAAATCATATGAAAATTTGTTTACCCATGTTTTGGAACATGAAGCTCAAGATGAACGGTGACGATCATCCGAAATAATGATCTATTATGTTGTTTTTGCATAGGGCATAACTAACTTAGTTACACCTAAGGAGTAAATTAGCCGCTCCCATATGCGCGCGCGCGGTGTTTATAGATCAAGTCTTACTCAATGAGAACGAAAAATAATGGCATAAGAAAAGCAGTTCTGTTTATTTATATAACCATTTTAGTTTCTCTTTATTTTTAGTTACCAAGTTATGACCGTTTGCCAAATCCTTTACCCATTGTTTTTTTTGTGTGTTGCGTGTGCATGTGAATATTCGTACATTTTGTGATCGTAATACTGTAGATGTCAATCAAGACACGAACTTCTGTGGTGTGTATGTTTTGGTTAGTTAAATTTGAACTATATATCATTCCTGACAGCAAGCATGCTGGCTGTAATCTAAGCTATATTTATGCTTATGCTATTTGTTTTGCAGGTAATTGGGATTGACCTGCTATCCCAATCTTTATTACCAGCCATTGTTGAGTTGGCAGAGGATAGACATTGGCGTGTTCGTTTGGCCATAATTGAGTACATTCCATTGCTGGCAAGTCAATTAGGCATGGGTTTCTTTGACAACAAACTTGGTGCTCTTTGCATGCAATGGCTAGAAGACAAGGTATGCTGGCTTCTTCTTTGTAATCATCATTATCCCTCGGCTCTTTTGGTTTTCTCTTTGCTATTTTTATGTATTAAATTTATAAATAATTTTGCCCTTGGGGGTAATGAGTTGTGACAGTTCCTCTGCTTAAAAAGGGTAATTACACATTTGCTAGCCTATTGCTTGAATGTTAGCTTCTACTGGTGCATTTTTAGTCAGTAAAATAAGCAAGACTGTTTTTTTTTGTTTCGTAGAAAATCTTGCAGCTTAGCTTTCAAATATATCACTAATTTTTTCTTCTTCTTTTCTTCTATGTAGCAATTAGTATTTGATTTGTGCATAATTGTGGAATATACAAGCAGGGCAGATATTTTGCTTGGTATCTTCAGATTAACCATGATAGTACTTATTTGCAGGTTTTCTCAATTCGAGATGCAGCTGCTAATAATCTGAAGCGGCTTGCAGAGGAATTTGGCCCAGATTGGGCAATGCAACATATAATCCCGCAGGCTAGTATAATTAATGCTTGCAGCCTAGCAACTCAGAAATCATATTGCTTGTAAAATTATGAATTCTTTTCCTAGCTTTGAACTTCTGCAAATTCAACTCATTTCATTATGGCTTAATTTCACAAAACCGCCCTCTAGTTTCGCTGAATCTCAGAATACTCCCATGCACTTCTAAATAGACAGAAAACTACCATATTTGACAGTGCTACATTAACTCCATTAAAAAAACAAAACCCCTTCTCTTTCTCTTTCTTCTTTTCACCCAATGGCGTGTTACCGTAGCTCTTACCGACGGCAACCTCGCCGTCGGCACAGCCTATAGCCGTCACCCCACCGGCGACAAACCCCGCCGCTCTAACCACCATCTTCTTTCTCATCTTTCAAATCCTCATCACCACCACCACCTTCGTTCTTTAAATCCTCCTAAACTATCATCATATTTCTCCAAATCCCTACCATCGTCACCTACTTCCTCCTCCTTCTAAAGCACCACCACCTTCTTCCTCCAAATCCCCATCACCACACCACCTTCTTCCTCTTCCAAACCCCATCTTCCTTCTTCTTCTTCTTCAAACTACCACCTTCTTCTTCCAAATCCCCACCACCACCACCTTCCTCGAAACCCCCGCCACCACCTTCTTCCTCCAAAATCCCCACCACCACCACCATCTTCCTCCAAATCACCACCACCATCTTCCTCTTCCAAATCCCCCACCACTACCATCATCTTCCTTCTCCAAATCCCATCACCACCGCCATTTCTTCCTCCAAGTCCCCACCACCTTCTTCATCCTCCCAATTTTCACCATCATCACTACCAATGATTCAAATAAGTTAGAGCTAGGATAAAGAGAGAAGACATTTTTTTGTGAAAAAAGGAGAGAGTAGAAGGGCATTTTGGGGATTTTTTAACGGAGTTACCGTGGCACTATGAAATAGGGTAATTTCTGCCTATTTAGAAGTACATGGGAGTATTCTGAGATTCAACGAAACTAGAGGGCGGTTTTATGAAATTAAGCCTTTAATTATTAACCCAAAATTCAACATCTTTCTTTAGACCACCATATTAAGAGAAGGGAAAGAAGAAGAAGAAACAATCAATTTGAATTGAATTATACCATTTTATGAATTTAATAACAAGCAGGCTTTACTTGAAGTATCATTTTTTTTATTATCAAGAGTATGTAAACTGCATTCTCTATAATTTTTACAAAGGGCTCTAAAACTTGTATGGCTTAAGGATCTGCTGCATGCATCTCCCGTGGAAATGCCAAAAATTGGGTTCTGGTGTCTGCGTTGCAGATAAAAACACCAAATCTGACAGGCCACATCAGGTTTTCCAGCAATTTTACTTGAAAACAATCCCTCCAAACAATCTTTTAGTGGTGTGGAATCAACTTTTCATCAATTTAATAGTTCTATCTCTTGGATCCGTCATGAATCTAAAGAGATTTGTGAATAATAAATGTAGTATAATGGGAATAACTAGCTTTTCTTTTGGTCATTGCCTCAAAGGCCTTTAACCAAACAAAATATTTTTTGGAGTGTTGCAGTAGCCAGTAGCCACCATCTTCTTTCTCATCTTTCAAATCCTCATCACCACCACCACCTTCGTTCTTTAAATCCTCCTAAACTATCATCATATTTCTCCAAATCCCTACCATCGTCACCTACTTCCTCCTCCTTCTAAAGCACCACCACCTTCTTCCTCCAAATCCCCATCACCACACCACCTTCTTCCTCTTCCAAACCCCATCTTCCTTCTTCTTCTTCTTCAAACTACCACCTTCTTCTTCCAAATCCCCACCACCACCACCTTCCTCGAAACCCCCGCCACCACCTTCTTCCTCCAAAATCCCCACCACCACCACCATCTTCCTCCAAATCACCACCACCATCTTCCTCTTCCAAATCCCCCACCACTACCATCATCTTCCTTCTCCAAATCCCATCACCACCGCCATTTCTTCCTCCAAGTCCCCACCACCTTCTTCATCCTCCCAATTTTCACCATCATCACTACCAATGATTCAAATAAGTTAGAGCTAGGATAAAGAGAGAAGACATTTTTTTGTGAAAAAAGGAGAGAGTAGAAGGGCATTTTGGGGATTTTTTAACGGAGTTACCGTGGCACTATGAAATAGGGTAATTTCTGCCTATTTAGAAGTACATGGGAGTATTCTGAGATTCAACGAAACTAGAGGGCGGTTTTATGAAATTAAGCCTTTAATTATTAACCCAAAATTCAACATCTTTCTTTAGACCACCATATTAAGAGAAGGGAAAGAAGAAGAAGAAACAATCAATTTGAATTGAATTATACCATTTTATGAATTTAATAACAAGCAGGCTTTACTTGAAGTATCATTTTTTTTATTATCAAGAGTATGTAAACTGCATTCTCTATAATTTTTACAAAGGGCTCTAAAACTTGTATGGCTTAAGGATCTGCTGCATGCATCTCCCGTGGAAATGCCAAAAATTGGGTTCTGGTGTCTGCGTTGCAGATAAAAACACCAAATCTGACAGGCCACATCAGGTTTTCCAGCAATTTTACTTGAAAACAATCCCTCCAAACAATCTTTTAGTGGTGTGGAATCAACTTTTCATCAATTAGTAGTTCTATCTCTTGGATCCGTCATGAATCTAAAGAGATTTGTGAATAATAAATGTAGTATAATGGGAATAACTAGCTTTTCTTTTGGTCGTTGCCTCAAAGGCCTTTAACCAAACAAAATATTTTTTGGAGTGTTGCAGTAGCCAGTAGCCAGTAGCCAGTAGCCAGTAGCCAAAAAGTTATACAGAAGAGACCGTTTTCTTCATCCAAACGTTTTCATGGAAACTCTTCTCTCACTTTTGAAAGTCGTTTACTATCCGAGTTTCCAGTAGGAAAGATCTAAAATTGCTGATTGATATCACTTATTAGCTACCATTCATGGCATTAGCAAATCATTCAAACAGTTAAATGCATTTGAGCAATTTGATGATTACATAAACCTGCAAAACAATTTTTCTCTCTGGCCATGTAAAAGTATGTGGATTCTACCATAGTCTTTATCCAAGGTCATGCCTTCTATTATAGCAAAAAAACCCGTCCCTAAATCTGTATCTGCTGAATAAACTCTTGCTGCAATTGCTACAGATATTGGACCAGAATGAGCATCAAGTGTAATTCTTGTCTTATGAAACAAAATGTTGAATCAGCATTTTTGTTCTTACAAATAGGAATAGAACAGAGCGGTATAATTAACTTTATGAGCATTTTATTTTCTTTTTCTTGTTATGCCCTTGTGATGAATAAAACGTTTCTTTTGTAGGTGCTTGACAAGATCAATAATCCACACTATTTGTACCGCATGACAATTCTTCATGCCATTTCTCTTCTAGCCCCTGTCATGGGCGCTGACATCACATACCAGAAATTATTACCGGTGGTGATTACTGCCTCTAAGGACAGGTACACGATCTACTTAGCATTAATTTACCTCAAAATTTTGGTTTGTTTGAGACCTATTTGATGAATTCGTGACATCATCAGGGTACCCAACATTAAATTCAATGTGGCGAAGGTGTTGCAATCCCTCGTAACCATAGTCGACAACTCGGTGAGCATGACAAAAGCATACCACTTTGTTCGTTTTTTAGCTAAATTGCAGGAACCCCCTCACTTTTGCCTGTATAGTAACACTAGCTTTGTAAAGCTACACATTACCATCAACTTCAACCAAAAAGAATCTGTTTCTGAGACTTTCTTTCAAATTATGGTGTTACCCTGTTAAACCAGCAAAAGTTTGGTGGTGTTTCCTGCGGTTGACCCTTTTTTTTGGCTAAATTGTAGGAAGTGCCTCACTTCCGGCCGTTCAGCAGGACATACCCTTGTCTTTTATAAACCTGCACTTTATTTTTCTTTCTTGGTTAAGTCAAACATATCCTCCCCCCCCCCCCCCCCCCCCCCCCCCCCCCCCCCCAATACCCTTTAAGTAGAATATTAATCACAAACCTTTAATGAAACAACTACAACAAATTGTAGAAATATAAGGGTATTTTTGGGGATTCTTGTTCAAAAAAGGGTATTTTGGTAGTTAAAATTTTAATTTAATTGAGATGATAACATTGCTAATCTCAGAGGGGGCAACACCAAAGTGAGGGGGATTTCTTGCATTATATAGCCTTTATTTTTTTTTAAAACACTTTCTTTCCATCAGGGCCTCCTTGAGATTTTGTGTTGTGATTGTAATCTCAGGTAGTAGAGCAGACAATACGGCCGATTCTGGTAGAGCTCAGTGAGGACCCAGACGTAGATGTCAGGTATTTTGCAACCCAAGCTCTACAGGCATGCGATTCTCTCATGATGTCGAGCTAGAAAACTGAACTGTTGAGTCTTGTCCATAGAAGTGCTATTGTTTTGTAACGCCTTCCACAGGTCATATATTGTTCGGGCTTTCCTGTAGTAACTTGAGATAAGAGGGAACAATTGATGATAGCTTTGTAAAACTAATTTCAATCGCTCTGACTGAAGAAACCACGCATGTTTCTTAGTTCTGCTTCCGTACCTCTAGCGCTGATTGTTCTGGTGTCAAACCTGTAATTTAGTCGATATCCATTCATATTGTATGGACTTGTATTGAAGAGTTGTTCTCTTTCCATTCGCCTGTTTTGTTACTCTTTTATAAACGATTTCGATGATGCTGTAGGTGGAACGATGAGTTTAGCTTATAAATTGTTCAAAAAAATTGTTGTCTCTGTTCCCTTTATTAATTTATTAATTTATTGGATAACTCTTATAAATTTATATTCATATTGTATGTGAATGTATTAATTTTACTTGTAACTATAGTAGTTAACCGGTATATGTAGAAGTTAACTGGTAAGTGTAAGAGTTATCAGATAAATGTAAACTCTGTAGTTAATTAATAATTGTGGTAGTTATGCCGTTATGTGTTGTACTTGTTGAGTATATGTGGTATGTTTATTTCGCTAGGTAATATCGAAATATTGGGGCGTACTGTTTGTTTGGAGAGAAGGGTTTTTCCTAAAAAAAATTTGAGGCCAAGGACTAAAAATTTATAGGTTTTTGTCCCAGTGACCTACAAATAATTTTCATAAGAGATAATATTATAATTTATACAGCATGCATGTTGAAGAAGGTAGAATTGCAAAAGTATATAAACTTTATTCTCTTTAATATTCTAAAATACAAGACGCCTTGCATACAACTTTCCGATTGTTTGGAAACTTTGACAAATAGAATCTAAATATGAATTATTTTGTCATACTCTTTTTATTTTTATTTTAGTAGTAGTATTACATAATCATATATGTATCAACCTCTGGATTGCATGACCCCTTCCCAGATTACAGAATCCACCGCTGATTTAAAATGCAGCAACCGCGACCACTGCTGTGACCACCCCACCGAAAACAACCCCAGCCGAACCGGTCCTAATAGCACCAGAATCAGCAAGAGCACCGGGAGCTTCTCCAGCCGGAGCATCGGCAACAGGAGGGGTTGCGGTGTCAGGTGATCCTGCAGTATCCGGAGGCATGGCCAAGTCGGATGAAGGGCTGTCTGCTGATGCCGGGCCCTCTGCGGCCGGAGGGGACGGAGGATCCGCCGGTGAAGCGTCAGGAGGCGAAACAGAAGGGGTCGACGACGGTGAGGGAGATTTCTTTGGGGAAGGGGAGGCGGATGGGGAATGGGACATCGGAGAGGCGGCCTTAGCGGGAGAAGATTCTGATGATTTTGGGGACGGCGATGCTTTCGGGAACGGAGACGATTGCAGGGATTTCGCCGAAGGCACAGCTGCCGGCTCTTGAGCTTGGACCGCGATGAAGAGGAGGACGGCGACGAGTGCGATGGACCGATACATTTTGATTATTATTTTTTTCTTTTTTTCCTCAAAGAAATTGTTGGGATGGGGTGGTTTATAAGCGAAATGAGGTTGACTTCTTTTTATAGGGTGAGAAGAGGGAAATTTTACCATTGGTAAATTTATTGGTTGCCCTTCAAAATTGCCCGGGTAAATAGTTCTTTTTTTTAATAGCTGGTGTGAAATTTATTTACCTCATTTTATGATTTGTAATTTTTTTAATGTGATATTACAGTGAGTTAATTAAATAAAATTCAGAATTTTATAGTGCATTTTATGACCAATAAATTTCTTTTTCTGTTAAGACTTATCTCATTATAATTCACAGAATATAATTTTACAGCTACTTATAAATATCTAGCTGCCTCAATTCTTACACTAATAAAACTTAATCAAGAATAATTTGAAAAATGCTATTAATTCGCGCGTGCCTATTGAGTACACCACACAAACACTTCCAAGAACCAAACTTTGTCCGATCGCCGATCATTCGATGGCCGCCGGTGAAGACGAAGGTGAAGGCTACGATGTCCTCTACAATCGGCCCCGAAGAAACTGACCTCTGCCTTGGGCTCCAATGATAGATCAAGAAAGTCCGAATTCCAACAGCTACAGGGGTCTATTTGTGGGGAATCTAGAGTGGTTGACAACGGACGCAGAGCTTGAATCCAAGGCGAGCAAGTACGGGCCTGTCAAGGAAGTGGATTTCTGTAGTCAGACGGGATCGGGGTTATCGAGAGGCTTTGCTCGGATCGATCTCCACGACCCGGCCTCGGCTGCTGCTTCCAGACAAGGGATGAAAGATCATGTTTTTAACGGTCGGCGTTGTTTCGTTGATTTCTATTGTAGTAAAGTTAGGAAACGGTACTTTAATTCAACGAAGAGGCAGATAGGGGAAAGGCGCGATGAGCATATTCTTTTCATCGACACGAATGAAAGGGGAAGATTATCGAGGAATCGAAGCCTAGAAAGGGAGGTTGAGAATGAGAAGAAGAGGCGACCAAGATCATCGAGGGATCGAAGCCGCGAAAGGGAGGTTGAGAATGAGAAGAAGAGGCGACGAAGATGGTCGGGGCATCGAAGCCTAGAAAGGGAGGTTGAGAATGAGAAGAAGAAGCGACATCAAAGATTATTGACGGATCGAAGCCAAGAAAGGATGGTTGAGAATGAGGAGAAGAGGCGACAAAGATTATCGAGATATCGAAGCTTAGAAAGGGGGGTTGAGAATGAGAAGAAGTGGAGACAAAGATCATCGAGGGAGCGAAGCCAAGAAGGGGGGGGGGGGGGGGGGGGGTTGAGAATGAGAAGTGGCGACCAAGATCATCGAGGGATCGAAACCACGAAAGGGAGGTTGAGAATGAGAAGAGAAGGCGACGGGGATCATCGAAAAGCGGGTAATGATGATATTTTGCTACAAATTCTTAGGGTAGTACTACTTTCTTTTGTTAACAAACTATATTTGATGTCATGCAAATGCTTAATGCTCAAAAAGTTTGTATTAGCTAGGCTTCATTGAAGTCATACATGTTCTGGTTTATTTAGTGATGTAATTATGAATCAAGATGCTACAACAATAATGTTACATTTTCTTGGTGAGATGAACTTATCAACATCCTACTATATTTTGGTTTATTTGTTTTCCTTGGTGAGATTTAGAATCCATGTTACAATTCCTGTCCCAAAACGAAAACCGAAAAATCGTTGATGTGGTTAAGACATACTCGACAAGTCCACTGGTCGACCCGATACACGGAATTTTGCATAAATTCGTATGCTTCCGATTCGAGCACACATGATAAAACACACAAAATCTTAATATGGCAAGTCCTAGGTAATATTATTGCAAATTAATGAAAAATAGCAAAAACATGCACAGAGTCACTGTGCATCACCATCATGTAGTATCTTTCAAGGGCTCAAGAGCTGATTTGCTTGTCAAGGTTCCTCAGAAAAATGACTTCGAATACTCTTCGAACTTGAACCCCTTGAACAAAGGCCAGCGCTCATCATCGATCATTGCATCACGATAAGCTCGTCTTTTTGCAGGTGAGTGAAGGCCGTTAGACGAACCGTGGTGGAGTTGGTCAGCACCCTGTGCTCTACGCTCCTGAACCTCCTTTTGCTCATCACCTGCACATATAGTGTTGAATTTTGAGTTTGGGCAACAACATTAGCAAGAAACCCCTATTTAACATAATACCATCACTACTTAACCCTAGAAACCCTAACGGTGTTAATTTTCCTGTGGCGTCAATGCATATGATTTTCAATGCCGAAACTGCCCCTCTATCGTAGCAGAAAAAAGTGCACAAGGGTATACTACTATACCTCCAAGATGTCACCCACATTGACAGCAAAAGCATTAGGAACAGGATCCACATCGATCCAGTTTCCGTCTTTTAGCACCTGAAGTCCTGTCAAGTCCTGCATCAGGATGCTGATTGCAGATGCACCCGAATGCCCATGTAGCCCGACCGTGAGTTCCGGCCTCGGGCAGGCAGGGTAATAGTTCAAACTCATCACTTGCGGGTGATCTTCCCTGAATTTATTCGCTAAATGCTCTTCGCCGAGACGGAGAGCTTGAGATAGCAACCTCAGTAGCTTTCCCTCTAGTGTCCTGATCTCCTTTGTGTAGGCCACTCCACTCTCTCTCTATATTTATCACACAAAAAAATTGCAAGTTTCAAAATAATTGCATTGTGACACGGGCATGCGACACGGGGTCGACAATCTTGGATAATCAGTTTGCTCATGAAAATATCCTAAGTATAACAAGTACAATCTGTTCCGGCTTGAAACATCCGTATTTTTATAAATATTGGGTTTTTATTCATAATTTTAAACATACATGATTAGAAAATTAGTCATCTCTCTCAACTGGGCACAGAAACAATTTTCTCTACATTTATTCTATGAGAATGCAATTAGCATTAGGCATCACCTGTAAGCAAGAGGTTTCTTAGGACCCTTGTTCAATAGAACATCTAGAGGGTAGCAGGGATGTCGAAGCGAGTCTCTCCAAGACCTATTCCTCTCTTTGTGTATGTTGAAGCTCGTGGCGATCTTTACCATCTCGAAAGGGTCCTTGGAATAGAGACAGGCCCTATCTTCCTACCGGCATCTCAAAGAACTCCTTCCCGACTTTATGCATCATCTCCATGATCTCTTTCGACGCCCAGTGGTTTATGATCTAAATACAATATGAAGCATGTTAGCTAAGAAACCCCATATCCATGTGTCTAGCAGCCCTATCGTTTCCATCCCGCGTCACTCTTAACTGGTGGTGGATGAAACTCTAACAGACCGATTCAACTTCGTTACCTATCCAAATTTAAAATTCCTCTAAAGATCTTTTTTCTATATGGTTATATCGATAATATTTTTTTCTCAAATCAGCTTACGCCTTAGTAAAACGCATGTCCAAGTTTCGATGCAATGGCAGAGACGGCTTTGGAGAGCAAAAAAACTTACTTGGAAGAAGCCGTAATCCTCACAAGCCTTCGCTACTTGTGCAACTTCAACAAGGTTCAAATCTATGATTGGAATTGTGATTGAATTTAGAGTGTTGAGGGAATTAATGTTGTTGTGGCCTCTCTTCAATTGGCAATATGTAGTCCTCTGTCACATAAAAGTTTGATTCTTTGTGATCTCCGTTGATGATACTCATAAGTGGGAACTTTCCAGATCATGACACGTGGTAGATGACATGTCCCGAAGCTCATGGAACTATACATTGGAGGCGTCCCCCGGGCTATTGTCCCGAGGCATGACCCGACCTTCGATGGATCCCTGAACACTCCTATGCTTGTGTTCATATCAGATTTTTGCATTTTTATATCGCCCATTCTGAATCACATTGCATATAAATAGGTACTTTTGATTCATATCTGCTAAATAGTTGTAGATTACAGGTTCTCAGCTCTTTACAGTGAAATTCATGAAAAGTCACAACAAATGTGGGACTACGACCAACAACAGATGAATACTGATCTCCGCTAACCATCTGTATGATACCGCCTACCAGTTCAAGGGAAAAATGGAAAATTATTAGGCACTTCAATGCACAAAGCACAAGGGCAGCACAAGATCCAAGACTTCAACCCGAACTCAAGGCAAAAGTCCACATCATTCTGCACTGTTGGAAATCTGAAAGGAAATTGAAGAGATTCTGAGAAACCAAGTGAATAAAACAGAAGATATAAGTGGAGAAGCCCTGAAAAGATGGCCTCATGATTCCACCAATTGGCCGCGGAACCGTGGCCAATCAGGCACTTCTGCCGCGGAACCGCGGCCGAGTTCTGCGCATGTCGGTGGCAGTGTCGATGCTTTGACTCGGCTCTCTTGGGATAGTTTTGTAATTTCATGTATGGATCAGAATGTAAACCTAGGGTTTTTCTATTTATAAATAGGAAAGCTCAAAACCAAATTAGCATGCCTCTTTTTATTTTTAGATGTAAAATTTAAAATTCTCTATGAAAAATTGTATTGAGTTTTTGAGAGCTTATCAATAAAAGTAAGTTCTTTTTATTTTTCTCGCATTTGTTTATCACATTTTTATTATCTGCAATTTTCATTTGTTAACTTAGTCGTAGAATTAAATCAGTATTTTTCTTTTGTTATCTCCTTTTCTATTTTTTTTACAACGATGATGCTTGAGTAAGATCCTTACCTAGGTGAGCTCTCAAATAGCTAGTTGTAAATTCCTCTTGACCTAAATTCTTTCTACCTTTCCTCTTGTTTTATTTTTATCTTTTTAATGGGCGAGTAATTTTTCACTTGTTAGGACAGGAGAATGAAGGTTTGAGAGAAGGAAATCTCCCTCCCTCCTTTCTTTACCCAACACCTTAATTCAGACTCTCTTTAATTGAACCACAATCCGCTCACTACGGCACTCTATCCTACATGATAGCGGTGATTCCCTAGTTAGACCGGTTGTGATTGAATTAATTGAAGGTTAGGGCTAAGAGACAAGAACGGACGGACAAAGACCAAAAGGAAGAAATTAAGTATGGAAATCCTAGCTTATATTTGTAAGTCTCTTCCTAGTCGTGCTAATCCCCGTTGTTTCCGATTACCTTAACACCGATATTAATAACTAAGGTATTGAAAGAAGTGAGAAATTCCTAACTCGAACTAACCTAATTCTAACCCTAGCAAGTATTTTATCATTCTTTATATCATTCATAGATCTTAAAACAAAACTCAAAATATTTTGGATTTAACTCGTTAAAATATAAAGAAAAAGATTCCATCTCCCTGTGGATCGACCCATACTCAACCGGCTAGCTACCAAGCGAAACCGTCTTGATTGCGGTAATTAAAATTAAAAGCACGCATATAAAACAACGAACAATCAAATGGCGCCGTTGCCGGGGAGACGGTAGTTTCTTTCTTTGTGAAATTTCGGATTAATTAAAAATATAAAAAATAAAAAAATAAAAAAAATTAAAAAACATCTTATTATTTTTGAAAAATCTTTGTGCAAGTGTGCAGGATTGGAAGAAGGTCTGATTCAGATATGGAGCAAACTCAGTGAACAAATCCAGAATCAGGAGATCTAAACAGAAAAAGAAGAACCAACTCAGCATAAGGAAAAAGTCAGAACATCCAAACCAACCGTTTAACCGCGGAACCACGGCAGAATCAAGGGTTTGACTGTGGAACCGCTGTCAACTGGTGACGTCAGCACCCAATTTTCTTTGTAAGTATCTCTTTTCTCCTTTCTTCTCCTCTGAACTCCACTGAAATATTTTTCCTGCAGGTTTCTTTAAACAGATTCTCTTTCTCCTATCCAATAAATTGTTTTTGTGCAGGATTCTCTGCGCTGCCAAATAAAAACAAATTTGCAAGTATTTTAGATTTTTGGTGTGTTACTGCTTTGTATAATGAATACGGAATCTAAGGGGCTATAACACCAATTAAGATTGGGTGAGGATTTCATCACCCTTCCTAAGACCCCAAAAATCACTATAAGCATACGCATCACCTTTAAAATTAATTAAAAAATATCTAGACTCAGCCAACTAAGAATTGTCGTGCTCATTAGGACAGAGGAAAGTTGTGGGCATTCAATCGTTTATCTAAACTTGATTTTATGGTGCCTAGGCTAGACAAGTAAGAAAGGTAATTTTAAAAGGCCCGTCTCACGGTGATTCGTGAGCGGAACCCTCTTTTCTTCATTTGTGCTTACCTGGCCACAATTGGCAGTGAAGAGACGATTTGAGAGTTATCTCACAACTTGTCACTTTGGAACAGTTAAGAGCAGTCTAATGGACTTAGAAGACCCTAGCTCTAGGTGTGTTTGTGCATATTGTGATTATGATTGTGCTTGTAAAAGGTTTAGTCCCATAATTCCGTATTCTTTCAAACAAACAATTTTTTTAAAACTCCAAAAACAAACAATTTTTAAAAAAAAAAATTTAAAAAACAAAAAAATAAATAAAAATACACCACTTCCCTCCCTCTTCCAACATGGGTACCCCACCTCGCAAAACTCTTGCCGAATTTTGGTACCCACAACCAGACATTACTTCCTACGGTTCTTACTTTGGTCGAATTTCGAACGATCCCTCCATGCCAAAAATATTTTTGAAAGATCGGATAGACGCGTCTAGGACAAACACTTGCACTCCGCAATCCACTTTGTATCAACCATCAACCTCCCCCACCCCCTTACGTTGATACCCCTTTTGCGAGTCGTCCATTGTCCATCGCTGGACGTATTGAACAATCCCGTAACCGATCTTTCACTCTTTTCACCACTGCGAATTCTTTGGATCAACAATTACATTCACCTTTTTATCCGTATGTTGATCCTACCCCTTTCCAACCATTCAATTCCTATCCATCCTACCCAACTTTTGCACCTTCCCTAGACATTGCTTCTAAACAGCCTTTTGGGAGTTTCCAGTATCTAAACGAGTTTGAATTTTTTACTGAAACCCCTTCATAACCCATGTCTAGTCTGGAACAGTCGTTGGAATACTTTAGGGTAGCGTCATGCCAACAGATGATGGATTTGAATGTGTCCATGGCCGCCCTCATACAACCTAGTGACCCGGTAGCTAGTTTTCAACCAGCTCCAAATTTTCTAATGTATGATGAGGCGGTTTGACAGATTGAGAATTTGAGTAGAGAGAGTGAGCTGTGCACCCTTCTAAATCAAACCTACCCATCCCCAATTGAATCCCACAACTCCGGTTTTGAATGTCTATCAAGTGTCCCAAATGATTCACCAGTTGAAGATAGAACGATTAATGAGTTGTGTGACTTTGTAGTGTTTGATTTACCTGATTGTGAAGGGTCCCTTTCGAGTGAAACCATCACCAATCATTTTGGTCTCTACACCTCCACTCTAGAACCTGAATTGATTAATGTCGATGCTTTTGATGAGGTGTCTGAGAAAATTGATTTTCACTTGATTGAGGATATCGACGCTGGGAACATTTCAGATGATGAACCCACAGATTTGGATGAGTTTCTCTCTCCAATTCATCATCCCGAGTCATTAACCGTTTTTCCCGAATTTCATATGCGTATGGATTTTGATAATAACTGCATGGATGAGATAACTTTTGAGGGAAATTTTGAGGATAGTATTGAGGATGAACCAGTTTTTCCTGATGAGTCGGATTTTCTAATTCATCCTGTCCCTTCCACTGATTGTGTACACCCTCCTGATCCTTAAACTGTTACCCTTCCTCAATCACCCCCTCCATCCTTTTCATCGTTCCAACCGCGCAAGACACCATATCACCTTCATTATCTGTGTCTGGTTTACCAAGTTCGGCGTACCCCTATTTTCTCACGAATCTTGAGAGATTTGACCCAATTTTTCGACATATTGATAGATTAGTGCAATCCATCTTTTCACATCGATCATTACAGATTGTACTAATTTATTCAATTCATTTTCACCATCAAGTTCGTACACCATTTCTTTTCCCCTTTCGCCTTCTTTTCATATACCGAGACCGTATTCCACTTCTATCCCCATACGGTCTCGCGTATTCTCCACTTCTTTCCTCGCCGTATTCTTTCACCAACCAGCACACTACAGAGAAAGGATTTTTGAATGGTTGGTACTCACTTTTGGCCTTTATAAGACCTTGTATAGCTTGATACTGTTTTCTCCCCTTAAGCCTGAACTTTAACGCTTAAACAGTGGAAACACTGTTTCACTTAAATTTGGGAGGACCTTTTTTTTGTATATATTTTTTTTGGTTTGCTTGTTGTTCTTTTAGGGACCGCCGAAAATTTTGACCCTCTTGGTGTAGCCTGACAGTGAGGGCACTGTCAAGTATAACTCTGGGGGTGAGAGTATTGTAAATAGTTATCTTTGCATTGCATCTGCATATTTTAAATTTTTTTTACATATTTGTTTTTTCTTTGCATATTTAATTCCGCATTGCATCTTTATAAAAAAAATATAAAAATTAACAATATAAAAAAATATAAAAAAATTGAAAAATTATAAAAAAATGAAAATTTCAATTTTTGCCATATTTGACTCAAGTTCAACATGACGGTTGACTAGTCAGGAAAAATTAGATCATAAACTTAGTAAATTAAAAACCCTAAAATATAACCTTTCTTAAAATTTAACTGTAGAAAATATACGTCCTTATAGTTTATTTAGAAATAGGTAAATTTTGTGTTCAGTTCTTGGGTTAAGTCTAAATAACGGAAAAGTATTTGAAAGCTTTTATTTGAAGTATAAGTCTGAAAAATAATTCTGAACCTTAAGTTCAAACTCTAAAAATATATGCCCTACTATACGCACTTACACATATCTTGAAACTTGGGATAGTAGAGAATACCTTGAAATGCTCTTGTCTAAAATCCTTAGTATGAAGGAAAATAAAATAAAAGTATAAGTGGTGAATAAAGAGATAAAAAAAATGAACACTGGTTTTGTAATTGCTTAAGGCAGCATAAAAAATAGATAGCGAGGGTGCTTTATCACCTAGTGCCTTAGACCAACTGGTTTGGGAGTCACTGCTAAGCCTTAGGTGTTGCAAAACGAGAATTTACGCATAAATGCGCAAGCACATTTTGTAATCGGTCGTTTAGTACCTCAAGAAGTATTAACGACCGCATGAAGGATGTGTGAGCAATTTCATCTAAAATTCACCAACTAAAAGTATTTTGGAAGATGGACAAGAATATGATAGCTTGAATTGAATTTCCAAGTATAGGGGTGGTAACTACACACACGTAGGGGTATATGATTGGAGTTTGGAGGAGAGATATGAATAAAAGATAGGGCTTATATCTTCAATAGAGATGATAAAAATTCCTGAATTAAGATTGTGCCTTAGAAGGAAAACTTAGGAGATGCTGAAAACTTTATAAACTGACCAAACGTATATGATTTAAAGTTAAATGAAAAGGAAGTGTGAAGAATACAGGTTGATGATTTCTAAGTTGAAAATAATAGAATTCTTAGCTAGAATACTGAATTGAAGAATTAGAGTCAACGGCCAAATTGATCGGATTTTGTGGGTAGTATTCACTGAAAACCCTCAGGAGACAACACTCCTCCTACTAGGGACACCTAGAGGTTTAATGGCTTGTTGCACGAGCTCAGTGGAATCGCGTTCCCTGCGAAAGTGAAGTTAGGACTTTTTGAGATAAAATTGGATTTGCTCGGGACGATCAAATGATAAGTTTGGGGGTATTTATTCATATCAGATTTTTGCATTTTTATATCGCCTATTCTTAATTACATTGCATATAAGTAGGTATTTTTGATCCATGTCTGCTAAATAGTTGCAGGTTACAGGTTCTCAGCTCTTTACAGTGAAATTCATGAAAAGTCACAACAAATGCGGGACTACGACCAACAACAGATGAATACTGATCTCCGCTAACCATCCGTATGATGCCGCCTATAAGTTCAAGGGACAAATGGAAAATCATTAGGCACTTCAATGCATAAAGCACAACGACAGCACAAGATCCAAGACTTCAACATGGAGCTCAAGTCAAAAGTCCACATCATTCTGCACTATTGGAAATCTGGAAGGAAATTGAAGAGATTCTGAGAAACCAAGTGAATAAAACAGAAGATATAAGCAATATGGAGAAGCTGTGAAAAGATGGCCCCACGATTCCACCAATTGGCCACGGAACCGCAGCCAATCAGGCACTTCTGCCGCGGAACCGCGGCCGTGTTTTGCGCATGTCGGTGGCAATGTCGGTGCTTTGACTCGGCTCTTTTGGTGTAGTTTTGTAATTTCGTGTATGGATCAGAATGTAAACCTAGGGTTTTTCTATCTATAAATAGGAAAGCTCAAAGCTAAATTAGCATGCCTTTTTTTATTTTTAGATGTAGAATTTAAAATTCTCTATGAAAAATTATAGTGAGTTTTTGAGAGGTTATCAATAAAAGGAAGTTCTTTTTATTTTTCTCGCATTTGTTTATCGCATTTTTATTATCTGCAATTTTCATTTGTTAACTTAGTCGTAGAATTAAATCAGTGTTTTTCTTTTGTTATCTCCTTTTCTATTTTTTTTACAACGATGATGCTTGAGTAAGATCCTTGCCTATGTGAGGTCTCAAATAGCTAGTTGTAAATTTCTCTTAACCTAAATTCTTTCTACCCTCCCTCTTGTTTTATTTTTATCTTTTTAGTGGGTGAGTAATTTCTCATTTGTTAGGGCAGGAGAATGAAGGTTTGAGAGAAGCAAATCTCTTTCACTCCTTTCTTTGCCCAACACCTTAATTCGGACTTCCTTTAATTGAACTACAATCCGCTCACTACAGCACCCTATCCTACATGATAGCGGTGATTCCCTAGTTAAACCGGTTGTGGTTGAATTAATTGGAGATTAGGGTTAAGAGACAAGAACGGACGGACAAGGACCAAAAGGAAGAAACTAAGCATGGAAAGCCTAGCTTATACTTGTAAGTTTCTTCCTAGTCGTGCTAATCCCCGTTGTTACCGATTAGCTTAACACCGATATTAATAACTAAGGTATTGAAAGAAGTGAGAAATTCCTAACTCGAACTAACTTAATCCTAACCCTAGCAAGTATTTTATCATTCTTTATATCATTCGTAGATCTTAAAACAAAACTCAAAATATTTTGGATTTAACTCGTTAAAACCTAAAGAAAAAGATTTCATCTCTGCATGGATCAACCCATACTCAACCGGCTAGCTACCAAGCGAAACCGTCTTGATTGCGGTAATTAAAATTAAAAGCACGCATACAAAACAACCAACAATCATCTTTCCATACAAATAACCATCGGCTCGCCTCCGAGCCCTCCTACACGCTAAGCTTCCTCAGCCCTCCCTGCTTGCCTCCGAGCTATCACAGAACCGAGCTTCCTCGGCCTCCCCGCTTGCCTCCGAGCCATCACAGAACTGTGCTTCCTCGGCCTCCCCACTCGCCTCCGAGCCTCTCGCTGAGCTAAGCCTTTCCGGTTCTACCGAGCAATCAAGAACGCAGAGTCCAAGCGCCTCCGTTACGACTCTGCGTATCTCGCCAGAAGCAAGATATCCGCCACCCAATATCCCGCGTTCCACGCTGTCGTATCCCCCCATTAACGAGCGTATCCCGTCATTAATGGGGGGATCCCGTCATTCACGTAGGCGTAACGTCAGGGGCGTAACCGACGGCGAAGATCTCGCGCCAGCTCGCTCTAAGCGACCACTATAAAACCCCTTCTCCCGACGACTCAGGGAAGGCAATTTCATTCTAATAAGCCGCTACTCTATTCAAATACCTCGGCTAACTTGATCGTCGGAGGGTCCACGGTGGTATAACCACCCTGGGACTTCTTTTGCAGATAGCTCGGCTTCGCCTTAAAATAAGCCCATTGAGATCCACACGCTCAAGGAAGCAACCCTCAAATCCAATCTCAGCTGTTCATCAACGCTCGCGACAGATTGACGGAGGACAATATCTGAAGGAGATCCACACCTCCATCAGTTGGCGCCGTCTGTGGGAAGTTAGAAATTTTTTCACCTATCAAAAGTTGATCTTCCGCTCTCGACTATATGGCGAGCGAAGACCATGGTGATCCCAGAAAAAGCCGCTGCCCTCCCACAACGGAGGCATGGACGGATCTACTCCCCCATCGAATTCCATCCACGCCCTCTTGGCAAGAATCGATAGGCTCATGTCCATAGTGAATGTCCTTGTCCGCGTCCAAACGGCGGGTCCAGCCCCCCAGGTCACCATTCTCCCGCCCGAGGATCACGACCTCTACAGAGGGGGGGAGGATGACGCCGCCTACGCTGGCACCACTGAACGTCTTCTTGCTCACTCCGGTGACCACAAATCCCTCGCAGTGACTGATTCTATGACCCACTGGGCTCCACATGGCCCCACGCCGCAGTCTCGCGAAAGAGCCCATCGCCCCGAGGCTTGTCGCATTCCTGTCCCTCCCGAGAAGGTATCGGTCAGCTCGCCTGCATCCAGGCATGACCGACACCCCCTCCCTTGACGGGATCGCACGAACGACACTCGCCGCGAGGACTCAAGAAGAAACTCACCGGGAGACCTGAGGAATTTGATGGACGGAACCGGAGTTGCATCTGGGAGCAGGTTACAAGCGGGAATGGCCACTACTCCGACCACGCCGAATCCTCGGGGCACCATAATCGTCTCGACGCCCTCAAAAAGAAAATCGAGGGTATACATCGGGAGGGTCACCCGTCGAGCGAGGGGGCCAGGTATGCCGCCAACTCGCTTACAAATCCCTTCACCGAAGAGTTGCTCATCGAACACATCTCATCCAGAAACAAACCTCCCAAGGTGGCCCTCTTCGACGGGAAGTCCGACCCGAAGGACCATGTGGACGCATTCACGGCGGGCATGAGCTTTTAGGATAACTCCGACGCTGCCCAATGCTGAGCATTTCCCACCACTTTCATCCGGGCTGGACGAGACTGGTTCTGAGGACTCACACCACGCTCTATCTCTACCTTTGATGAGCTGGCCGCCCAGTTCCTCGGACATTTCGTCGGGAATAGACGACAGAAGCGAACCGTCGATTACCTCTTCACCATAAAGAGCGGGGATAAGGAATCCTTTAAAGGATACATCACTCGCTTCTATAACACTCTTCTCGAGGTTCCCGAGCACCAGGACGAAACTGTCATCACCGCCATGAGGTCGGGTCTTAGGCACAAAGACTGGCTCCGCTCTTTTGCATTAGCGCAACCTAAGACCATAGCCGAGATAAAAGCATGGACCAAGCGGGAGATCCAACTCGAGTCGGAGGTGAACGCCAACCTGTCCCGGGGCAACCAAGCCGACCAAAAAAAGAGGGGCAGAGAAGAAAAGGAGAAGGTCGACCAGCCAAAACCCTACTCCTCGAAGTTCCAGGAGTACACTCCTCTTAACATCTCCCAGACCGAGCTGTTGGAGGAGGCGAAGGGCGAGAGATTCTTCAAGCTCCCGCCAGTCACCCACAGAGCGGCTAAACGTATCCGAGGCCAGTACTGCGCCTTCCATAGGTCGCAGGGCCACCCGACTGAAAAATGCAAACAACTCCGCGACTAAATCGAGGAGTTGATCCGCTCTGGCCACATGGCGAAGTACCTGTGGGAAAAGCGGCAGGCGGAATGAAAACAAAAAAAGACCCGATCTCCCCCGAGGAATTAACCATCGGCCAAATTATGGTCATTACCTAGGACCCTGCTCGGGAAACTTCGACCTTACAACGCCACAAAGTTTGAGTTGTTTAAATAAAGTGTGTCCCTTTTAGAAATAATGTAATTCTTGTCGGCACTTAATTAAGTCCGTAGAATGAACGAGGAAAGAAAAGGAAGAACTTTATTCATTAAAGGGTATTATAGGCCCTCAACCTTACAAAAAAAATATTATTACAATAAAGGGGGCCGAGGATGGAGGAAGCAATGTTGATGATACTCCGCCGAAATCTCCGTCAGCCGAGCCCTAACTTCCTCGACCACCTCTGAAGCGTCACCCACTGGACAAAAATCAACAATTAGGCTCTTCTGGAAACACTCCAGAAGAAGGCCCGCTGATTGATCCCGCCTGCTCTTCGAGATCAGACCGAGGTGGTAAAGCGAGTGCAACTTCTCGAACGCCTCATCCCTCAACTGTGGAGACAAGGCATTGTGCAGACCCGGGGACCTCCTCCAGATCGCATAAATAAGCACTTGGAGGAGTGGAGTTCGCCGGGGAAGAAGACGTCCAAAGTGGGCCTCCATGCGGTCTATCACCGCCTCGAACGTCTGTTCGGACCGATCGAGGTTGTAGAGGTACACATCATCCCGGAAAATCATCTCGCTGATAAGCATACACGAACGTCTGGCCATTTTCAGAATTGAAAGGCTAAAAGAAACCAACATGCCTTTCCTATTTATAGCCCCAACAGAATCCCTAAAGGCCGAACTTTGAGCGTGCATAAGCGCAAGTCGCAAAATATTTTCAAATTTCCCAATGCAGAGCTGCGGCGTGGCGGCCAGGAGCCCCTACGCGGTCAATAGAAGTCATAACGACGTGGATCTTGGAGCGTCGTGCCTCGCCTGTGCATTTCTGCCACGTTTCGTCTGCGACGGTCACTCTTCCCTGCTCGGTCAATCCTTAGCGGGCACATCCTGCCCACCAACGCTAAGGATTGAAACCCTCATCAAGAGGCCACCGAGCAGCTTCCCTGTAACACTCTAGTTCATTTATACCAATTCCAGTTCTCGTATTTCCTTAATTGTGGTATTTTCCTGATTTATCGTGTTTTGGGTGCGAATAGTATTTTACATTTTACATTGCATTCGACCCGACCCGCCTGCTTGAACCTGTTTGATTCATATTTATAGATTACCCTGACTTGTTACATAGACACGTGCATCTCATGTATACTGCATACTGGCATTTTACCATATAACATTTTAGGTCATGTAAAATAATTTAAAATTGCATTTCATAGCCTGCATGATACCCTAACCCCGTGGTAGCATCCGCGCATTTTGTTCTCGTCCCGTTCAGTGAAACGGACGTGTTTGGATGGCTACGCGCATGTACGTGCATCCGTTCTTAGGGGTATGCATTTTCGTTACCTGAGCATTCATTTTGAATTTTGAAAGTCGCACATATTTTTCGTATTTTAAATCTGAAGTTTTAGACCCGACCCGGGCGCGTTTTGAAATATTTTGGTATCCCGCCAAAATTCAATTTATTTAATTTTAAAATTTAGTTTAAATATTTTCATACGATTTCTTTAACAAACTGAAACCTCTTATCTAAAATTTTAAATCTAAAAATCTTTGAAAATTTTAAATCTAATTTCCTAACAAACTAACAACTCATTTCTCTCTCTCTCTCCTCTGCATATATATATATATATTTATATATATTTTATTTATTTAATTTTTCTTTCCTTATTTAATACATAGCCTCTTCTTCTTCTTCTTTCTTCTTTCTTTTTCTTGATCTTGTTTCTTGATTCCGGCGATCACCGCCGGAGCCGTGCTCGTCGCTGACGATTCGAGTGATCCACTGAATGTACCTAACTTGCATGATCACCCTCGTGCGTTGTTTGGAACCGTTCCGTGTACCTTGCGCGCGTCGTGACATTTCGCCGACGAAGGACGTTCCGTTCACATCCGTTCTTGTTCCGTCTAGGCAAGTCAATCTTGCTACATACTATATAATTCATTTTATACATATTTAAATAAATACCATACCTATAGTTTAAATCTAGTACCCCATGTTTAATTTTATAACGTTTCGATATTCCGTTTGCATCCGTTCATATCATTTTAAATCTAGATCATGAAAACTTATCTTGTGACATACTAGTTTACATTATACTGCATCCATATCATTTAAAATATATATCGTCGTAATATTTCTTATTATTATCTTTAATTAGTTTATAATCTGCATTTTATAATGTTATACATTTAAAAATATTATAGTTTACGCATGAAACGTCATCGCAAAGCGGATACGACAAATCTGAAATTTACTGTACACCTTACCTTATAAAATTCATTAAAAATCATAGAAAAATCATTAGTATACGTTCTTTAGTTCTTTGCGAAGCTAACTCAGAGTACTATAACTCTATGAAATATTTACTTACAAATAAATTGTTTAAATAACGTAAAATGCAAATGAATATGTCTCTAAACTGTTGTCCAGGGAAATTCCAGCAGCAAACTTTCAACTTCGAATATTCATAGTTTTTTGTAGGGACAACCTGAGATACTTATACTTATAAAAATGAAAACCTTATTGAATTATCTTTGTTTTGGTATGAGACACGTCCCTTTTGGAGAACGTTTGTTATTTTTAAGCTATTTTACAAATCAGGGTGACGCTGAATTTCTGAACGGAACTTTCTTGTGCATGGTTAATCAATACCACTTTTATAGTTATTAATCGCTTTGAATATGCTATCCATATTAATATTATTATATCAATATTTATATCAAATATTGCTTAGTTGTACATCCCACATTACCATTTTATAGTTTTATAACTTTTCGGATACCCGTTTGCATCCATCGCATTTAAGATACATATAATTGCATCTATAGATCACATTACTACATAATACTGTGATATTAACACTCCATGTTTAATAAATTGCATCCTAATTAATATTGAAACTATAAATGTAACCCTAATCGATAACTGTGCATCTGTATGCCTTAATCTGTACCTGATTGCATATCACATTACAATGTTCCATTTTATTGTGCTATTAGTACCCATGCTTGTTTTGTATACCCATACTTATGCTAGTTGATTATGAGCACCCACATAACATTTTTTGCTTCCTGACATGACTTGTTGCACTTCCTACCTGATAGGACATGGTACCGTACACTTTTGACATGACCTGACACCTAAATACACTACTTGACCTGACCTGATGTACCATGGCTTGACCTGTTACCCGATCTTGTGTCTAATGCCAACAAACCTAACATATAGTCCTTACGGACCGTTCCTGTTGTCTATCCAGACAAATTTGCACTTACCTGATCCTGAGTTGGCATTAGTTCTTGATTACTTAAAATACCTGACTAGACAATTATAACTTGGGGGTATGGGGAAATCAATGATGAAATCCTGACTTGTAACTCGACAGTTGCTTGCTTATACTGATCAGTTTTTAGAGGCTAGGCCCGCCTCGTGACGATGCTGGTGACATCGTTGGTCCGCACCCTTTTCCTGTTAGTGCCTAGCGGCACGTCTCGGTTTCAGCCCGAGAGTCTTAGACCGTGGTCCCGGGCATGCACGGGATACTATTGAGTTACATCGATGATTCATCAAATTGATTTCAAAGACTTGAGAGTAGATAACCAACTGACCAGTTTAGTTTACTCACTGCACGCTATCTTTCACTGCCCTGATTTAGATTGCTTTACACCTGCTTTACCATTTATGATTATACTTGCATGTCTTGTTACCCTGTTTACATATTGTTGCTTGATGTTATGACGCGCTGACGTCTGGGTTTTGCATGGTCCAGATCCTTCTACCTTTGTTGCAGACTGATCATGAGTATTGTCGCTGTTCGACCGAGCGGTGAAGTTCCTGTCGGTATGTAGTTTTACTTTCCAGGTGTTTCATTATTATATCTTTTGCTTCCGCATATCATTATTTCTTGACTCATTCATTCTGGCTCATGGACATGTACTAGATAGTTTAGTTTACTTTCCTGTTCTTGATATCTCTACAGCCGTAATGTGACTGTGGAGGGATTTTTCCTATTCACAGGTAGCATGGTTGGCTATGTCACGTGCCCATCTTAGCGTACTCTGGGAAGCGGGGCGTGACATTCCCTGCTCAGTAAATCCTTAGCGGGCACATCCTGTCCACATACGCTAAGGATCGAAGCCCTCTTCACGAGGCCACCGAGCAGCTTCCCTGCTCCGTCAATCCTTAGCGGGCACATCCTGCCCATCTACGCTAAGGATCGAAGCCCTCCTAATGAGGCCACCTAGCAGCTTCCCTTTTCGGTCAATCCTTCATGGGTACATCCTGCCCACCAACGCTAAGGATCGAAGCCCTCATCAAGAGGCCACCGAGCAGCTTCCCTGCTCGGTCAATCCTTAGCGGGCACATCCTGCCCACCAACGCTAAGGATCGAAGCCTTCATTAAGAGGCCACCGAGTAGATTCCCTGCTCGGTCAATGCTTAGTGGGCACATCCTACCCACCAATGCTAAGGATCGAAGCCATCATCAAGATGCCACCGAGCAGCTTCCCTACTCGGTCAATCCTTAGTGGGCACATCCTGCCCACCAACACTAAGGATCGAAGCCCTCATCAAGAGGCCATCGAGCAGCTTCCCTGCTTGGTTAATCCTTAGCGGGCACATCCTGTCCACCAACGCTAAGGATCGAAGCTCTTATCAAGAGGTAACTGAGCAGCTTCCCTACTCGGTCAATCCTTAGCGGGAACATCCTGCCCACCAACGCTAAGGATCGAAGGCCTCATCATGAGGCCACCGAGCAGCTTTCCTGCTCAGTCAATCCTTAGAGGGCACATCCTGCCCACCTACGCTAAGGATTGAAGCCCTCCTCATGAGGCCACCGAGCAGCATCCCTGCTCGGTCAATCCTTACCGGGCACATCCTTCCCACCTACGCTAAGAATCGAAGCCCTCCTCACGAGACCACCGAGCAGCTTCCCTGCTCGGTCAATCCTTCGCGGGCACATCCTGCCCACCAACTCTAAGGATCGAAGCCCTCATCAAGAAACCACAGAGCAGCTCCCCTGCTCGGTCAATCCTTAGCGGGCACATCCTGCCCACCGACGCTAAGGATCGAAGCCCTCATCAAGTAGCCACCGAGCAGCTTCCCTGCTCGGTCAATCCTTAGCGGGCACATCCTGTCCACCGACGCTAAGGATCGAAGCCCTCATCAAGAGGCCACCGAGCAGATTCCCTGCCCGGTCAATCCTTAGCGGGCACATCCTGCCCACCTACGCTAAGGATCGAAGCCCTCCTTATGAGGCCACTGAGCAGCTTCCCTGCTCGGTCAATCCTTAGCGGGCACATATTGCCTGCCTATGCTAAGGATCGAAGCCCTCCTCACAAGGCCACCGAGCAGCTTCCCTGCTTGGTCAATCCTTCGCGGGCACATCCTGCCCACCTACACTGAGGATCGAAGCCCTCCTCCTGAGGCTACCGAGCAGCTTCCCTGCTCGGACAATCCTTAGCGGGCACATCCGGCCCACCAACGCTAAGGATCAAAGCCCTCATCAAGAGGCCACCGAGCAGCTTGCCTGCTCGGTCAATCCTTAGCGGGCACATCCTGCCCACCTACGCTAAGGATCAAAGCCCTCCTCATGAGGCCACCGAGCAGCTTCCCTGCTCGATCAATCCTTAGCAGACACATTGTTGGGGTCAAAATTTGCACCCCGGTTGACCAAGTCAAAGTCAAAGTCAACCCCAAGTAAGTGGGCTCAAGCCCAGATCAAGTGGGTCCATGCCCAAGTTGAGCCCCGCGGCCGGCCTCCCCCATGCCAAAATGAAATCATGTAATAAATAATTTTGATGCAATTTTTTTATGCATGAATGAAATAAATATGGGCATAAAGCCAAATTTTTGTAAAGCCGATGGCTTATGTGGAAAAGAAATGATCACATGAGGCATGGGATGGGCAAAATGCCATTCTGTAATGCCCAATGGGCTATGTGTAAATGTGTAAGCCTATAAAAGGCAACATGATAATAAATTAAAAAAAAGGACTTTTCATTCTCTAAAAACTCTAGGGTTTTTGTGCCTCCTTCTACTTCCTCAAGGTTCTAAACCTTCTTCTCATTTTTGAATTAAATCAAGAGTTTTACTCTTCTTTTTCCAAAAATAAATAGTTTTTTTACCACAAAACCCACAAAGGGGAGCTCAGATCTTCCATTAGATCTCAAAAATGGGAGATTTTTAAATCTCACCCCCTTTCTCCAAGATCTGGCCAACCGAAAGGAAGAAGAAGGAGACCCATCTCTAGAAATCCCATCTTGGGAAGATCCAGGACCAAAGGGGAGAGAAACAAAGGGGTCCCTTTTGATCATTTCTAAATATTTCTAGAAGTTTAACTTCATTCAAGATCTGTTGGAGTTCAACTCCATAAATTAATCTCTTTTTAGGAGTTTAACTCCAGAAGTCAAATCGGAAGCACAACTCCCAGTACAGGGACAAAGTCTCTTTTTCTGCTAACGCCCAGCGCCTGTGTGCCAAGTACGTGGGGCGCCGGCGCCGAGCACCTAGCGCCGAGCACCTAACGCAAGCGCCCACGCGCCTAGCGCCAGCGTCCAAGAGCCCAGCGCCCACGTGCCGGGCACGTGAGGCGCTCGCGCCCAAGCTCCCAGTGCCAGCGTGCTATGCACGTGAGGCTCTGGCGCTCACGCGTCCTTTGGACGCCATTTCCCTCCTCATTTTATATACACTCCACACTAAAAATACCTCTCCCGTTAAATTTTTTTTCTAATGGGGCGCTGCCCCGCATCCCGTAAGAGGGCTGCTAGCTCCCTTGACCTCCAGCCCGCTATCCGAGTAGCGGGACCCCCGTAAAAACTCTGCGGGGCCCCCGATATCCAAAACCCCTTCAAAACACAACACTGCACATTGAGTTCGCATAACCTGCTTGACCCGTTAATCGGAGGTTCTCTCGCTCCAAAGGCGAGGGGTAATTAACGGCAGCTTAGTTCACGGCTGCCGGAGATTCGAATCCCCATAATCAATAAACCCCAGCCTACCCTAGGCAGGGGAATCTGTAATGCGCCTGTCAAGCGCGCGCGTATTCCCATCTCAACGGGGTGACGAAAAACACCCTACAGATTCTGGCACGCCCGGTGGACCAATCTCTCCTCCCATATTTCGGGTTAAACGTTCATGCAAACTCAGTCAATATACATATCAATTGCCTGTACTGAAATCATGCTTCTTTGTGTAGGTTAACAGTTTCCAATTTCAATCTTCGAACGCGGCGAAAATGTCTCCGAGGACAAGCTCAGCTCTCAACACCGCTCCCATCTCCTACACGATGAAGATGGACGCCAGGACGGTCCTTCCGGTCAGTCTGGGGCGACAGTGGGAGGAGCCGCTGCTACAGTTCGGCTCTATTCTATTCATGCCAGCAAGCACCATACCCACTCCTCAAGCTCCGGTAACAGAAAAACCAGCCTCGAAAGGAAAGAGGCCAAATGTGGTGGTCTAAAGGGCGCCCCAACCCAAACGCAAATCGATATCTGAACGGCTTTCCATGGCCCCAGCTGAGGGCAAAGCCGTTAGAACAAAAGAAGTTGCCAGACGTCGCGGGCAAGCCTACGCGATACCTTCAACGGACACGCGGACGGGATGTCTTCTCAAGCCTCCCCATCACTCGGCGTATGGCGGATTCCCTAAGAGCAGAAGCCTGCCAAGCGCTCAAAACAGAGAAGTTGAGGCAGAAGCAGCTCAGATACAGAGCCAACAAAAAAGCCAGGGCTCCGGCCATGTTGAAATTTATGAATTTCCAAAGTCCAGACCACTCCGCGAAACCAGCTGCCAGTGATGAAAGGATGGTTGAATGTGTTGTCCACACTGTCTACGTGGTGGGCATGCGCAGCAAGAGTAAGGACAGGGCCACCACATCTCAAATCCAATCTGGTGTGAATATGGCTGCCACATTCCAAGACCAGACTCCTATGGAAGGTAATGAAGACCCTTCCAGTGAGACTGATAAGTAGAGAGAGCCCTCAGTTCATGAGGAGTCGGGCTCGGAAAGCGAAGATGAGCCAACTTTCCATCCTAAGACCACAGAGCAGCAACTTCTCCAGGAGCTTCAAAAGCAGCTCATAAACAAAAACAAGGAGATGGCCAAGCTCTACTTAAACATTAACGACTTGACAAACGTCGTCTTACAGCTCACGGCCCAACTTGCCTCTCAGCCGCCCAATCAAGCGCAGGGCTCTGCTCATGAACCGGGAAACGGTGTCCCGAGACAGCCGACACCTATTCCCTCAAATCCAACGGTGGGCGGACCGCATGAAAGTCAATCGCATCCTATCTCGGGAAATATCTTGGCTACTGATGACAGTAGCCCACTAACTCAATATCAAATCATGGATTTGGTTGCCAACAAATTCAAAACATTGGTAGCCGAAGCCGAAGCCGAAGCGCAAAAGGATGTTAGCAGTAGCGGGAGACCATATCCTACTCAGTATGATCTGGTAGAATTTCCTAGCGGCTATGTCATCCCTAAATTCAGAAGATTCGATGGGACGGGAAATGCAAATCAGCACATCGCCCACTTTAAAGCCTTATGCGGGAATACTGGGGGAAATGACGTACTTCTCCTCCGCCAGTTCGTTAATAGCTTGACAGATGTTGCTTTCGACTGATACGCGAGCATGCCGGATGGCTCCGTCACAACTTTCGTCCAAATGGATTCTCTGTTTCGGCAGAAGTTCATGAGCGTCAGTGATAAGATCACCATTGCCGACCTCATAAGGACCAAGCCAAAGAACAACGAAAGCAGCGCGGATTTTATAATCCGATGGCGCAATCTCTCCGTCAAATGTGAACCACCGATAGAGCAGAACCAATATGTCAGTCTCCTCGTCGGAAATCTCAACAATTGGATGGTCCCGTTTCTATGCACCGCGGGTCTCAAAACATTCCAGGAGCTAATCAGGAAAATCCAGATATTGGATCGCTCAAAGAAGGAGTCCTCCTCGGATTCCCAAAATAACAGTAGGTCCTGGAGAAACCGAAAGGACGATAGTCGCAAAGGCGAAAATTCCGACGATACTGAATCTTTTAACACTTCGGCTAACCGAAATAAGCAAGGGATGAGCGGGCCTAATGAAAACCGACCTCGGAACCCAGTGTTCGGAGAGGGAGGAGAATCTCTACTGAAAGAGAGGCTGGATAAGGTCTATTCTTTCAGAAGGGACAAAGTCCGTAAAATATTCAAAGACGCCCTAAGAAACGGTCTACAACTGCCAGAATCAAAGAGACCACAAGAAGAGAATATGACCGGCGACCCCAAATATTGCCCCTATCACAGAGTGATAGGTCATGCCATTGAGGACTGCTTCATCTTCAAAGATTGGGTCGAAAAGCAATACAAGGCAGGAGAGATAGAACTGTCTAAAGGCGTGTTAACAAACAGTCAAGTCGCGACCGCCAATTTCATACAAACGGAGACCGAAGTCTTTCGGGAACCTGACTCTCTCAGACATCTGCCTTTCCATGAAAGGAGTTGACCACCACGTCGTTAAACTGGGAACAGTGGACCACCACGTCGTTAAACTGGGAACAATCGACCTCTAAGTCGTTAAACTGGGGATGTAAAAATGTGTAAATAAAACAAAAACAAAAAATATAAAAATGAAAATAAAAAAGCCGAAATGATGGGGCAATGTTCAGTCGAAAATATTGTGTATTTGATATGACATTTTCCTTACTATTTTTATATAATAAAAGGGGTTTATTATAAATATGACACATATGGGGGTTTATCTGTAAAAATACTATTTTCATATGTTTATATATTATAATTAATATTATGAAGGAAAATGTAAGCATATAATATCTATATAATATTTAGTCCATTTAAATATGCATACCTTATCAAATATCTTTGACCAATTCTTCTAAAACTATAATATCATGTCAAATGGTTAAGATAATATCTCAATAAAAACAAAATTCTACTAACATTATTTATTGAGTTACTGTGCAGAAATTATATCAGGACCGAAATCAAGGAAATCCGAGTTGGCGAGATCAAATCTGCCGAAATCTTAAAGTAAATCGAAGAAATCAATTCTGGCAGAGACTTAGAGAAGATTTTCTGATTCCAGATATCAAAATAGTCTACATATGTCACCAGAAGAGGCCGCAAGATTTTTGAAGCGAAGACTCCTCTATCCCACTGCGGATCCGCGGCCAAACCCACCCAATGGCTGCGGTTCCGCCGCAATATTGAGGAGTTGGGATTTTAGATTTTCAGGTTGGGATCCTAATAACTAGTTACCATATTAGGAAACTAGGGTTCTGGCTCTGTGACTATAAATAAGGACTGAGGGCCTCTTGGAAAAATCATCAAACCGACGCGATCACGAAGTCCACGACGGCTCAAGAATCCTGGTTGATCATCGACAGTTCATCTACCTCCTTAAGAAGAGATCGAGAAGCAAACTAGGGTTTTGTAATCATTTTCTAAAGGAACAAAGTGTACTTGATCTTGTTCATTAATAAATGTATTTTTATTCTATTGCATTTTATTTTATTTTCTTCATGATTTCTATCTTTTTCTTTTCCCAACATTCGCGAGTAATTCTCCGCTTGTTAGGATTCGTAGGATTATGGTAGATTAATGGATGATGAAGATCCTTAAACTCTTTTTACGTCTTATAAAGTTTATAAACTTTATCAAAAGAATAGTTAACATCCTAATCGGGCGCGCTATCAATTCATTGATATTCTCGACCGCGATTTAAGATTAGATTAACAATTGTTTTGGTAAAGGCTAGACATAAACGGAGATCCATGTCAAGATAGGGCTTAAGAGTGGGAACCCTTTTCCCTCCAGAAACCCTAATCTGCATGCATCACCGCCGATCTAGTTTTAAATCTATTAAAGGTAAAATGAGTAATCTTTAATTAATCATCCATGACCACTAAATCTTAACAAACCCTACAAGCCCCCTTCTAATATAAAACCTATATCTGTAGTTAATCTAGATCTATATTCTACATTCGTGTTTAACGTAGATCTGGAAACTATTTCCACTATTCATTATTCTTCCTCTTTTTCTAATCAACACGCTTAAAGTAAGATTAAAAGGTTCAACGTTTCTCTGAGGACGGCTCGTACTCATCTCGGTCTAGCTACACGCGGCACCGTTATTGATTGCGGTTACAACAACTCTAAAAAAAATCAAACAATCAAATGGCGCCGTTGCCGGGGAATACGTGCGTAATTTTTTTATTCTTACTATTTGTGTTGAATTCTTATTCGATCTATATCATAAAAATAAACAAAACTGCAAATTGTATATTTAACGATTATTGTGTGAATTTTGCAAGGGGATCTGGAGTCACAGACTTGAGGAAACAGAGATTCAGAAACATTCATCGAGATCCAGAGAAGAAAAGGAGGCCATGTAGCAAAAATACTCATTAGATCTTCCTAGTCGGCGGCGGAACCGCGACACAAAGAGCATATTGGCGGCGGAACCGTGGTGCATTAGGGGATTTAGGGTTTCCAAATTATCTGGTATCTTTTCTATATCTTTCTCTCTCCTCTAAAATCCAATAAAATATCTTTTCTGCAGGATTCTTTGCAAAATATCGCCGCTCAAAAATCTTTTTGCAAAAGTATTGTAATTGGTTTGTTTTTGCATATTTTAATACGGACATTAAGGGGTAAAGACCAAATTCAGATTAGGTGGGGATTTCATCACCCTTCCTAGGCCCCACAAATCATAAAATGAGCATCCCCATCAACCCTACAATAATTAAAAAATATCTAGACAAGACTCTAAGGACTGTCGCGCTCAATAAGGACAGAGGAAGGTCGTGGGTAATCTATCACTTATCCGCATTACTTTTGTGGTGTCTAGGCAAGTGTGTCTAAGGTAAGTGATTATTTAATTAGACCCGCTATTTTCGGTGATTCGTATAGCGGATACCTTCCACTTACATGGCACTTACCTGGCCATAAGAGTAGTAAAGAGGTGGTAGAGGATTGATCCTGCGGCTTGTCCTTTGGAAGTTTAGGAGCGGTCTAGAGACTTGACCTAGGTAACCTTAGTTCTAGGGTTGATTGTGCATTTTTGTGTGATTTGTTTTGAGTCCCACTTTTTCAAAAAACAAACCAATTTTAAATCACACACACGCTGCCACTTGCGCTAAAGACGTTTAGTGCATGCTCGGCTGGACACGGGATTCTAGTGCCTGTCTTGTCCGCGTTTCGGCTATCGACTCCGAAGTCGGTGCTTCTTCATCTTCTTTTTCCCCACCACCCACCACATCGACCGAGATGGACGGTACTCCATCAGATTATAACACCACCTTACCACCGCCCGTACGTGCGCAGAATCCACTGCTCATTTCTCTCCAAGAGAGATGCTATCCTATACGCGGTCCACTTCCTACCTGTCTATCCATTCCATCAGCTAACGGGGATAATTTTGAAATTAAACCCCACTACATCAACCTGTTGCCCAAATTTCACGGGCTCGAGTTTGAAGACGCATACGTTTTTATCACCAAATTCGAAAACGTATGCGTAATGATGGGTACTTCACAACTGTCCATGGATGCTATGCGATTACGTCTTCTCCCATTCACTTTGTGCAACTTGGCAGAAAAATGCCTTTATAACACTGCCGCACACTCTATTACCAATTGGGATGAATTCGCGATAGCATTCCTTAAAAAAATTCACCCAAATCATAAGACCACCCGTGTTCAGAGCGAAATCAACCAGTTTACCCAGCATCCCAATGAACCATTTTGGAAGTGCTTTGAAGGTTCAAGGATTTACTTGTCCAATGTCCTCATCATGGAATACATAGATGGGATTTATGCCGAATTATATATGAGGGCATTAATCCAGCGATAAAGCAGATGCTTGAAACCATGTGTCAATGCAATTTCATGTCCAAAGACGATGGTGAAGCCTGGAAATATCTGGAAGATCTCGCTGTAAACACTTTGCAGTGGGAAAGCGTTAGACCACCTTCATCTAGGGGAGATATTCATTAGCTCGATGTTTCCATCGCAGTAAAAGCCGAAATGGCAGCGATGCAAAAGAAACTCGACGCTATAGAGAACAAATTCTCATCAGTCTCCATAAACCAGGTAATGCTCCCCAAGACCGTGTGTGGTTGCTGTTCTGATCCATCACATTTGACGGAAGAATGTCCTATGAATGCACCGTTTCAAGGTCACGAGCAAACTAATGCTGCTTTTCAGTAGTAGCCTAGAAACGATCCTTATTCTTCCACATACAATCAGGGGTGGAGGAATCATCTTAACTTTGCTTGGAACCAAAACCAAAACCAAAACCAGTTCCAAAGCAATTATCAAAGATCTCCTCCACAGCAACAGCAACCACCACCACAGAGTCAGCACCCCTTTCAATCGCAATCTTTTCAAAACCCGACCAATAATTCTTTCCAAACGGCCGGGAATGAAAACTCATCTGCGCTCGAACGAAGCGTGGATATGTTTATTAAACATTCCATGCAATCGACGGATGAAATAAAGTCTTCTATCCAATGTTTAACATAGACCACCAACTCCCATGGTGAGAGTATAAATCGATAGAAGCACAACTTGCACAAATAAATGTTGCGATGAGTGTGAGAGAAAAAGGGAAACTTCCATCTTAACCCCTACCGAATCCTGGCCACCCACAAAGTCATAATGTGAGTGCCGTTATAATGTTGAGATCAGGAAGAGTGTTGAACAATCAAATGGGTGAACAGATTGATGATAAGGAATCAATTGAAACCCTGGCTTCTACTTCTTTCCATAATTCGTCTAGTCTCCCACCTTCTTCCGAGCCTATTCTCCATTTTCCCCAAGACTCGAACACTCCGCCCACTTCCTCGAATCTACCTAAAACGACCCCACTCCAATTCTGGGATCGATTCCATCCCCACAAGCTTCTCCACAAATGTTGGACCCAAGACTTATTAATAAAGCTCCTTTTCTAAACAGGTTGAGGGCCAACAAACCTAACACACAAATGGAGAAAGTTGTAGAAATGTATAAGCAAGTTAACATAAATATCCCTCTCCTAGATGCTATTCAACAAGTTCCGTCTTATGCGAAAATCCTTAAGGACTTGTGCATTAGGAAAAGAAAAACTCAAGTGCCGAAAAAGGTATTCATGACAAGTAACGTGAGCACAGCTTTTACCCAACAATTGCCTAAGAAACGTAAGGACCCCGGTTGTCCTACAATATCTATAACCATTGGGGGTAAAAGCATCAATCGTGCTTTACTTGATCTCGGCGCTAGTGTTAACTTGTTTCCATATTCCGTCTATAAGCAGCTAGGTATAGGAGAGTTAAAACTTGCCCATTGCACTCTCCAGATGGCAGATCGATCTATCGCCCAACCTAGGGGTGAGCTTGAGGATGTGTTAATCAAAGTTGGGGAATTCATATTCCCTGTGGACTTTATTGTTTTGGATACACAACCTGTGGCGAAACCACGTAATCAAATCCCGGTGATACTCGGTCGACCTTTCCTAGCAACTTCCAACTCTGTCATTAATTGTCGTAACGGTTCTATGAACTTATCTTTCGGGAAGATGACAATTGAGCTTAATATTTACAACCTAGGAAGTCAACCATCTGAACCTTCTGCTCATTTAATCGATGTCTGTTCCATCAACGAGATAGCTTCCGACAGTTGCGAAGTTGAAGTACTTTGCTATGATGATCTCGACAACACTAGTGCGACATTGTTTGATCTGGAAAATCATTATAGTGAGGATACTTTTGACGAGTCCACCCCTGAGTTCGAATCTTTTGACTTGTCGCAAAAGTTAGTAGCGCTTTCCGAGTCAATATCCTATGCAAGTTATGAATCTCTTGGGGAGTCCGAATATCATTCCCTTACCCCTCCTTCTATCGTCTCTCCATCGACTCTTGATCTCAAACCGCTACCTTCTCATCTGAAATATGCATATTTAGGTGAGAATGATTCTTTACCCATGATAATATCCGCTTCTCTAGTTTTAGAGCAAAAGAACGATCTTTTGACGGTATTGAGATCGAATCGGCAATCATTTGGTTGGACAATGGCTGACATCAAAGGGATCGGTCCTTTAATTGTTGAACAACATATACATTTGATGGATGAAGCCAAACCAACCCGAGACCCACAAAGACGATTAAACCCCGTCATGAAGGAGGCGGTAAAAAAAGAAATCATCAAGTGCTTAGATAGTGGTATAATTTACCCAGTATCTGATAACCAATGGATAAGTCCTATTCATGTAGTCCCTAAAAAGTCTGGCATCATGGACATAACCAATGAGGCTAATGAGTTAATCCAAACACGCACCCAAACTGGGTGGCGCGTATGTATTGATTATAGGAAACTCAATGCCGCAACGAGGAAAGATCACTTCCCTTTACCTTTCATTGACCAAATGTTAGAACGATTAGCTGGACATGAATACTATTGTTTCTTGGACGGATACTCTGTCTATAACCAGGTCCCTATCGCCGAAAAGAATCAAGATAAAACCATATTTACTTGTCCTTTCGGTAATTTTGCTTATAGACGCATGCCCTTTGGGTTATGCAACGCACCCGCTACATTTCAGCGGTGTATGATGGGGATATTCTCAGACATGGTTGAGAATTTCCTGGAGATATTTATGGACGATTTCTCCATATTTGGGGACTCTTTTGAAGACTGTCTTCGTCATCTTAACGCAGTTCTTACCAGCTGTAAGAATAAGAACCTAACTTTGAATTGGGAAAAATGTCATTCCATGGTCTAAGAAGGTATTGTCCTTGGACATATCATTTCACAAAAAGGCATTGAGGTTGACAGAGCTAAAATTGATGTCATCCATAACCTTCATCTTCCCAAATGCGTCAAAGATATACGATCCTTCCTTGGTCATGCAGGATTTTATAGGAGATTCATTAAGGACTTTAGCAAAATTGCTAGACCCTTAACTCTTCTCTTGGACAAGGATACCGTTCCCTGATAAAAATCAGGAAATACCTCAATGAGGTATCACGCGCTCACACGTGACCAAAGGTCACGTGTTGACACGTGATAGTTTCCTATGAACTCCACTTTATAGAATTAAAATTCTAAATCAAACGAAAATGTAACAAAACAGCTAAGGAAATACCTCAATGAGGTATCACGTGCTCACACATGACCAAGGGTCACGTGTTGACACGTGATAGTTTCCTAAGATCTCTACTTTATAGAATTAAATTCTGAATCAAACAAAAGTGTAAACAAAACGGCTAAGAAAAGACCCCAATGGGGCATCACGGGCGCACACGTGACCGAAGGTCACGAGCTGACACATGATGGTTCTTTAGCCCTGTTAAGAGACAGAATTGAATTCTGAATGAAAGAGGGTCACGTGCCAACACGTGACGGGCTTTAAAAACCTTAATGAGTTAATAGAATTAAATTCTAATTAAGGGAAATCAAAGACCCTAACTGAGAAAATATTTCTTTAAATCTTTCCAAACTGTCACGCCCCGCTTCCCGGTGTACGGCGAAGTAGACGCGACGAGGTCCGCTACGTATATACTTAGAAGTACATACGCTAAGCGTATCTAAGCAATATAAAAGTAAATCACAAGAGACAAGAGATAGAGAAATAACAGCAACTTTATTAATAACATTCTTTTGTACAATGCATGAAAAATAAATACAACTGAAATGAAAAGCGATGCCTAAACAGTGTCATAACAGGAAATGAAAATACTGAATAGAACAAGGTACAATATCTAGAGCTCGGGGTCTTCGTGAAACTGCTCCAAGTCTTCACCGGTGGGCTCGATCTCTGCTGGGTCCAAAACACCTGACGACATTCAAAGAAGAAAGAAATAGAATGTCGTCAGCGAACATGTCGCTCGGTAAGTCCCAAAGATAAGGGAGAAATAGACAGAAAGTAAGAGAGAGAGAGAGCTTTTAATGTTGTATTATAATATTGTAATATTGTATTAACGCTGTTGTTTGTAGCCTGGTACAGAAGATGCGAGTGTATACGAGGGGAGTCCCACTTACACCGGGGACCTTGGTAACCTGTAGTACAAGGCTCCGTCGATAATACCACGGAACAACGACATGGATGTAATTACGTCTTAAGTGACCACCTCGTGCCACCTTTAACATATTCCGTATCAGTCTTCCCCTTAATCCCCGTAGTATTTTGATTGTATTGTAGTATTGTATTGTGTAAGTTAGATGACCGACCAAAACCATGATATCAGTAAACAGATTGTAACTGCATAATCAGGTAAATGGAATAATGGAATAATGGATGTATATCCATGGTTTGATTCAGTCAAGTTGTATAGATTGTTAACTGGATTCTGAGATTCATGTGTTCATATTGAGTTGGAATATTAAAGAATGTAGATTGACTTGAACCATATTCAAGTCAGAAATAATCAGACTCAAACCCGAGTCAGACCGAAAGAAATGTAAGTCGAAGTTCTATATTTGTTAGGGTCATTATTGTAATTTATAAAACTTGAGGGGGTTTTATGTAAAAATACTTTTGTATAGTTTTCAAGATACACCTCAAGGATTTATTATTCGTCTTTATAGTTATAATGAGTGTGATTTTATTTGTGTTATTTCTAGTGATAATATCCTAATTATATAAATAAAGGTATTAATTTATAATATTGATTTAGTTGAAATTCATGGTATTTTAATGTAACTTTTAATCTTGTAATTTTTAGGAAAAGGTGGAAACTTTATCTTATAATAAAATAGGTGTTTAAATAATAAATATACATATGTTTATACAAGAATAATTTTTAATGAATATTTTATTTTCCAAAAATCTCATTTTTCTTAAATGTCGTATTTTAAACCTTTCGAGACCGAATGCTCTTTGCGGAGGTCTGAATCTCGCACTACTAAGCCCGAGGGTGCACGATAAACCGTACTAACCCTAACGAGTTCCCCAAAGGTGGGTTGTAGTGGCGCTTTGCAAAGATTTAATAAATACTAATCATTTAGAAAACGGTTTAAAAAAGATAAGGTATTTATTTGTAAAAGGGTGTAAATTTCCGTATTTTAGATTCTAGGGTTTCCTAAGCCAACTAACCTATTTCTAAATCGTCTAAACGATAAATCATAGAAGCTTCAAATCGCCTCTTCACCGTCAATTGCGGCCAGGTAAGTGCCAGGTGAGTGGGAGGCTCTCCACTACAAGTAGTGGTCTAATTAAGTAACCACTCGCCTTAGTCACACTTGCCTAGACACCACAAAGTTAGGTTTAGATAAACGATCGATGTCCACGACATATCGTATTTTCCTTTTAAAAGATATTGTTTTAAAATTGTATATAACTTAGAAGTTTTAGAAAAGGTTTTATAAGAAAAGGGTATTTAAATGTAATTTTCTTGTATTATCGTATTCTAAGTTTTGATGATATCATTTAGGGTTGTATTTGCGTGTGTGTGGAGGTAGGTCATTACCTCGTGATCTACTTTAAGGTATAGTAAAGTTTAGGGGTTAAATGTGATAAACTAAATATGGTGGTATTTAAGTGAAAGAATACGATATATTACAAAAGCTATCATTTCATGTATGAAAACTTGTTCAAATTAATTTTTGAGTGATTAGTAGTTAACATGAAGATGTTTAAGCATTATGGAATTGGTGATAAGTGAGATTTGATAGAAAACCGAATCGGAAATCGGTTTGTTCCGATTTCCGTCGGGTTTGAAAAGTCATATTTTTATGAAAGAATAGAAACGTAGAAATGTGGGACTTACGGGTTTGGACCACGCTAGAGAGTGAGAGGGAGGTAGTGGGTTTGTCGGTGCGTCGAAACGTCGTGAAGAGGTCCTAGTATGATCGCCGGGATTCGCCGTCGATTTCGGCAGCGCTTCGCCTTTCGCTCGTTTTCTAACGTACCAAGTTCTCTTAAAATTTTTAGAGAGTGGACTTAGGAATGTAGGGTGAGAGGGTAGAGGGTAGGGGTGTTTATATAGGGTTAGGCTAGGGTTAGGGTTTTAATTTAAAAAATATAAAAAATATATAAAAAACATTAAAAATCATTAAATTTTTGGAGTAAAAGGGATTTATTGAGAATTTGATAACCGATCAAAAAAATTAAAGTATTCAGGTGAGAAGACCAGGTCAACACGGAAAAATTCCGTGTTGACGACTCGACCGTCGGGCCTGGTCCGGCCGGCGGCGCCGGCCCGAGTCGGGCCGAGTCGAAGGCTCGTCAGGTGGGGAATCTCTTTGGGGGGAATTTTGGTGTATTTAACTTTTTGTCTTCAGTTCAAGTTTTGTGAGTTATGGCGGTTTGACTATTGACTTTCCAAAAATTTAAAACAAAATAATTATAAAAATAATGTGGGACATGGGATTTGAACTCTGGTGGCTTGGTTCAGCAATGCAAGGTATTACCAATGAGCTACAAGCTCTTTCTTGTAATTATGGAGTGAAATAAATGTTGGAGATAGTGCCCTCAAAGTCAATTATTGGATCGCAGGTACGTGATTGCAATGATTGAGGCAGGACCTATACCAATATGACAGTCTTGCTCAAGATGATAGTTTGTTATCTGGTTTGTCTTTATCATCGTATACATGCTTTAGTTCGCTATTGCATATTGATAGAGCCCATAGGATTCTTTCTTGACTACCAGCAGTATGATGGCGATCATATACGTGGGAGCTGGGGTCTGTAAGCACATCCTTAAAGTGTCCCTAGTCGTGGGAGTTTCGAGACAGGGCATCGATACTCCAGAGTAACTAGTGTATACAGTCGAGACCCCGACGAGGGGCGGTGGCCGGTCTCACAAGCCATTGGTGTCAGTTTGATCACCTAAGATGTATACAGATGCTCATTGAGTTATGAGTACACCGGACAGGACTCGTCGGGAATCTGCTAGTTGGTATTATACATATCGTCGGATAGCAATTCCCTGGTGACATGTCTATAGGTTAGTTCATCGACCTGAGATCGTCGTTTGTCTCGTGTGAGTTCCCACTGTGCTTAGATTACTACCCTACCACGCTCAAAGGAATTGTGCAAACATGTTTTAGTTGGGTACAGTCCCGAGCCACATTGTAGGCAAGTGAGCGGATCGTCGGGGATTCGTCTCTCCCGGTATTGGGGGTTGATGTCGCGCAGTGCACGGGTGGCCATCACTAGGAATCCTCGGCCGAGGTAGTGGAGAATTACTGATTTGGATCAGTTGTTTCTTAGGTTGTGATGGGCTTCATGCCGACACGATTTATCGCGTTATTAGGGGTCTGACTTTTATTCACCCCCCTAGACTCGATATGCGATACTCTTTAGACGAATGGACCGGACTGTATATACATTGTCACTGTCAGGCTCAGTAGGGTTTATAGATGAGTTCGCTCGTCAGCTTCCCTTCCAATCAATACATAGGCAAAACGTTACGTGTAGCTTGTACCTCTGACGTGCTAGTGGTTATACCCAGTGCCAGTGTGTTGATGAGTCATTAGAGTCCCCCACAGACACTTTCCCAAGTTCGGACGAAACGTTGTAGAGGCCGTATGGGTTTATGGCAAGGTTCGGAAAAAGCACGTGCGTTTTCGCACGTGTCGTTTTTCGGGCAGATAATACTGGTAGGCTTTGGTTTAAGCCGGAACCCAGTATTATACTGTGTAGATATAATATCTTTGTCTCAGTTGCATTTGTATTCGGTCGTAATACAAATGTGGGTATGTTTATACTGATACGGGGTTATCCTGTAATTCGTTTCAGGATCACTTTTGGAAGTTGCCAGTTTCCAGTTTTCTATCAGCCGTATTTTACATTCGGTTAAATACGGATTTATCTTTTCTTGGGATTTGTGTGGAAGCTTCTAGAAGAGGTGACTAGGATGGTGAGGTGGCTTTGTTCATTAATGGTGCATTAATTGAGTTGATGACTATGGTTATGAATCATTGTTTCATTTAATGAGTTCATACTAGGTGTATTATGACTCATTCATTTGTATTAGTGCTTATTCTCACCATCCCTCCTTCTACACTCACCCCCCTCTCCTTTATATGGCCGGCCACCTCCTTGAGAGGATGACATGGTTGTTGTTTGAAAAGATTAAGAATTTTGGTTCATGGAAATTGATATACTTCATTTCTCATTTCGTATCGATCCAAAAGGCAACTTCATTAACCGTTCGTCCATAGCCTTGGACGTAACGAGACAAAGTGTTCTACTCATTCTCTACTTCATCTTGGTCGTCTCTTTTAGCAAACTTGACGATCGAGTTGCCTCGGTTCAGAGGCGGGAGCCCGTTTAAAGATCCGTCGACGTGGTGCCACCTGGACGACAAGATTGGAGATTCAGGGGATCGGAGCAGCCGCAACAAAGCGTGGGATGATGGTTAAAGACCGAAGGACTCGGATCATTCGGTATAACGTTTCTACCCCTTTGTAGTTTGTTAGTTTAGCTTTAATGGCAGATCCGGGTTACGGTACACGATAGCGCCGGTTTCGTTAAAAGTTTTTGTTCCGCATTTGGCGTCTATTAGACGGCCGGGGCGCTACCGTGGACTTACAATAAATACTTAAAGAGATATCAGCTGCAATAAATACTCCAAGTATACATTGAATTTAAATCAATTCTTTGTACATTAAAAATGGAGTTGTTACAGTCTACCCTCCTTGCAAAAATTTCATCCTCGAAATTTACAACTTTTATTTGAGGACTAGTTTACAAAGAGGTATGGATATCTAGTACGCATTTCATCCTCCCTTTCCCAAGTGGACTCTCCTGGAGAGTCTTTCCTCCACATCACTCGAATCAAGTTAACTTCCTTGTTCCGAAGTGTCTTCATTTTCCTGTCTAGGATCTCCACGGGCTGTTGCTCACAAGACAAGTCGGGCTGTATAGTGAGCTCAGAATGATCGAGAACATGGCTGGGGTCACTCACATACTTTCTGAGTTGGGATATATGGAACACATTATGCACTCCTTCCAATGAAGGTGGAAGCGCTAAGTGGTATACCACTTCACCGACTCGTTCGAGTATGTCGAACGGTCCAATGTATCTCGGACTCAACTTACCCCGTCTTCCAAATCGGATCACTCCGCGGTTCGGAGATATCTTCAGGAATACGTGCTTTCCTGGCTGGAACTCCAAGTGTCGTCTCTTTGCATCAGCCCAGTACTTCTGTCGATCTTGGGCTATGCGCATCCTTTTCCTGATAGTGCGAACTACATCAACAGTTGTTACTATCATTTCTGGTCCAAGAAGTTCCCTATCTCCGATGTCGTCCCAACTTAATGGCGATCGACACTTCCTTCCATACAATGCTGCAAAAGGTGCCATTCCTATGCTTGCTTGGTAGCTGTTGTTGTACGAAAACTCCACAAGATGTAGGTGATCGTCCCACGATCCTTTGAAGTCTAGCATACACGCTCTGAGCATATCCTCCAAGATCTGAATAGTTCGTTCCGACTGACCATCTGTTTGTGGATGATAAGCCGTGCTGAAGTTCAGACTTGTTCCCAAGCTTGCTTGCAGACTCTGCCAGAATTGCGATCAGAACCTGGTGTCACGATCGGAGACAATGCAGACCGGTACTCCATGAAGTCTCACAATTTCCTGTATGAGTTCATGGGTATCAGAGATAGTACATTATGAAGAGTTTTAAATCTAAATTAGATTATTACCTTCATGTACTTCTTTGCTAGTGTCTCAGTTGATTGGCCAATTCGAAATGGGATGGAGTGAGCCTACTTTGTGAGTCGATCCATAATGACCCATATGGCATCGTTACCCTTTGTGCTGCGAGGAAGAGTAGTCACAAAGTCCATCGTGATGTGTTGCCACTTCCATTCTGGAATTGGTAACGGTTGAAGTAATCCAGCAGTCCTGTGATGTTCAGCCTTTACTTGCTGACACACAAAGCATTTTACGACGCTTCTGGCTACTTCACGCTTCATTCCATGGCACCAATAATTCTGACGTAGATCTTTGTACATTTTGGTACCTCCAGGATGTACTGAGTAGGGAGAGTTGTGGGCTTCTTTCATTAACTCTTCCCGAACAGGACCTTTTGGTACAAACAATCTGCTACCGTATCTCAAAGATCCGTCTTCATGGATGATGAAGTCTGTTCTGAGTCCATTCTCCACTTGTTCTCTGATCTTTTGCAACTTAGCATCGCTGGCTTGAGCTGCTTTGATCTGATTGACAATGGTTGATTGAACTTGTAAATTCATCAAACTTGAAGCATTACCTGGCATGACTACTTCAATCTCCATCTGATGCAAGTCTTGTTGAAGCTTCCACTGAGCGGTGAGATTCATTGCTAATGGTTGGCGACTAAGAGCATCAAGTACTACATTCACCTTCCCTGGGTGATATTGCAAGTTGATGTCAAAGTCCGCCATGAGTTCTAACCATCTTCTCTGCCGCATATTCAACTCCTTTTGAGTAAACACGTACTTCAGGCTCTTATGATCTGTGTAGATGTTCACTCGTTCACCAAGTAGGTAATGACGCCAAATCTTGAGAGCAAAGATGACGGCTGCCAACTCCAAATCATGCGTCGGATAATTGCGCTCGTGAATCTTCAGCTGTCTTGAAGCATAAGCCACAACCTTACCGTGCTGATGTAGAACACATCCTAGTCCCTTACCGGATGCATCGCAATGCACTTCGAATCTTCCAGATTGATCCGGTATGACGAGAATAGGTGTTGATGTCAACCTTGACTTAAGTTCTACGAAAGCTTGTTCGCATGCTTCTGACCACACAAATTCTTCATCTTTACGTGTGAGCTTGGTCAGGGGCGTTGCTATCTTCGAAAAGCCTTCAATAAACTTTCTGTAATATCCAGCTGAACCTAAGAAACTTCGAATATCATTCACTGACTTTGGTGTAGGCCATTCGCTAACTGCCGAAACTTTCGCTAGATCTACAGAGATACCTTCTCCTGATACGATATGTCCAAGAAAACCAACTTGATTTAGCCAAAACTCGCACTTGCTGTACTTGGCCTAAAACTGATGTTGTCGAAGAGTTTCTAGGACAATTCGTAGATGTTCTGCATGCTCTTTCCGACTCTTAGAATACACCAGGATGTCGTCGATGAAGATGACAACAAACCTGTCTAAGTACTCTCGGAAAACTTGATTCATAAGGTTCATGAATATTACGGGTGCGTTGGTCACTCCAAATGGCAGCACTAGAAATTCGTAATGTCCATAGTGAGTTCTGAAAGCTGTTTTGTGAATATCAGCTTCCTTGACCTTCACTTGATGATAACCTGAACGAAGATCTAGTTTAGAGAAAACACAAGATCCACTTAACTGATCGAATAAATCATCGATGCGCGGGAGTGGATACTTGTTCTTTATAGTGACTTCGTTCAAGGCTCTGTAATCGATGCACATTCTGTATGAACCTTCCTTCTTCTTCACAAGTAATACAGGTGATCCCCAACTTGAAGTGCTGGGACGAATCCATCCTTTCGCCAGTAATTCGTCCAACTGTGTTCGGACTTCCTTCAAACCTTCCGGACTTAAACGATAGGGTGCCTTGATCACCGGTTGTGCTCCTGGTACTAAATCAATACTGAATTCAAGAGCTCGATCGGGAGGCAAACCTGATATATCGTCAGGAAATACATCGTCGAACTCTCGAACCACATCTGGTCTTGATTCTTCCTCCGCTCGAACTGTTGCAACTACTGCTTCTCTTGGCTTCGCTTTGTAGGTACTTGGCTCCAGTGTACGGTCTCCGCTTTTGAAATAGAAGACCGGATGGTCTGGGATCTCGAATACTACCCTCCTTTGATGACAGTCTATGGTAGCATAAAAAGTTCCAAGCCAATCCATTCCTAGAACCACATCGAAGTTCGGTATGTCCAGCACTTTGAAGTCAGCATAAAACTCTCGACTGCAGACGACGACTGGACACATGCTGTATCCCATAGTTGCCTTTAGAACGCCATTTCCGGAACTGACATTCCAGCTGGATACAAGAGGTGAAACTGGAATCGCATGGGTTCAGACAAACCGTTGCGACATAAAGCAATGTGATGCTCCAGTATCAAATAGTGCAAGTGCAGGGATTGAAGATACTAAGATTGTACCTAAGGTATGTGGGATTTGTTTTAGGTATAGGAAATATGTAACTAAGTAGTAGAATAGAAAAGCAAAGTTTGAAAAGAAAAATTTACCAGTGATGACTTGGCCAGTGGCCTCAGCTTCTTCCACGGACATCGTGAAAGCCTGGCGCCTTGGTACATTCCTCCTGGCCTGAAGAGCATTCCTCGGAACGTTCCTTTGAGCTTGATGGAACTGACGAGGAGGTGGTGCAACTTGTGATCCTCTAGGTGGTGCAGGTAGTGCAGGTCTGGGAGCAGATGCCTGAAGAGCTGGTCGCTGCGGATAAGTAATTGCTGGCCTGGGTGCAGCAACTGGGTTCTGTCTTTGGGGACAAGACCTAATATCGTGAGTAGCTGAGCCGCAGACTAAGCAAAGGCGGTTGGCTCGACGACAGTCCTTCATCATATGTCCAGTTCTCTTGCAGTAGGCGCAAAAGGCTGGGCTGGGACGATGGGTTGGTACTCCGGGTCGCCTTGGCACGAAAGGTGGCCTGGACGAGGCTCCACCTGCCATCTGGTTGGCAGGGCGCTTGACTCCTGCAGACTGAGGTCTACCCCTTGCTTTTATCACTGCCTCATAACTGCGGGCAGCTTCTAGAGCATCCTCATGAGTCAAAAACTTTCCCGTGGCTAGAGCATCTTGAATCTCCGTGTCCAGTCCTTGTTGAAAGCGACGGGCTCTGATCTCGTCCGTCGGTATCAAGTATGCCGCGAATCTGTTTAAAGATTGTGTTAGCTGTATAGTATGTGATATTTAAAAATTGAACTATTGTGACATATCTTACCGGCTTAACATGGTGAATTTAGCGTCGTATTCATCTACTGATTTGTCCCACATTGAACCCTGTTGTAGATGAATGAACTGCCGCTCCATTGCAAACCTGGCAGTTACAGGGAAATATTTCGCGTCGAACTTCTCGCGAAAAGTCTTCCATTCAATCGGCTGTACCAGACGGCTTTCTTCCGCCTTCCACGAGTTGCGAGCATTATCCGTGAGCTGTAGTTTTGCTACACGGACCCAAGCGATGTCTGGCACTTGAGCTGCTGCCAGATCGTCTTCGATGCTTTGTGCCCATTCTTCTGCTTCAAGAGGGCTTCCTTTACCAGAGAACTGCTTGGGATGTAAAGCCCTGAATTGCTTTACTCCCGGTGCGTCGGTTTCAGGACGGTTCAGAAATTGTTGTTGTCCCTCGAGAAGGCTGCGAATCGCCTCAAGTAGCACTGTTTGCTCGGTGGTTGGTGCAGGAACAGCTGGTACGAGAGGTAGTGCTGGAGGTGTGTTGTTGACGTTGGTGCTGGTGTTGTTCGGGGAATCCATAACCTTGAAGAAAAATTTGGGTTAGGACAGATTCAAATACATGAAATGATAAGATTCAAGGAATAGAAATTTGTAAGATTCAAGAAACATGAATTGTAAAGAATGTTTTAGTTGCTGGTTCTTGTGTTATATTGCTTAAGTTGTTCACGCAGACCAGAACTGCATGATAGGGATTCATACAGCTCTGACCTGCATGGGCCACCAACAAAACCTGTCACGCCCTGCTTCCCGGTGTACGGCGAAGTGGATGCGACGAGGTCCGCTACGTATATACTTAGAAGTACATACGCTAAGCATATCTAAGCAATATAAAAGTAAATCACAAGAGATATAGAAATAACAGCAACTTTATTAATAACATTCTTTTGTACAATGCATGAAAAGTAAATACAACTGAAATGAAAAGCGATGCCTAAACAGTGGCATAACAGGAAATGAAAATACTGAATAGAACAAGGTACAATATCTAGAGCTCGGGGTTTTCGTGAAACTGCTCCAAGTCTTCACCGGTGGGCTCGATCTCTGCTGGATCCAAAACACCTGACGATATTCAAAGAAGAAAGAAATAGAATGTCGTCAGCGAACAGGTCGCTCGGTAAGTCCCAAAGATAAGGGAGAAATAGACAGAAAGTAAGAAGGAGAGAGAGAGATCTTTTAATGTTGTATTATAATATTGTAATATTGTATTAACGCTGTTGTTTGTAGCCTGGTACAGAAGATGCGTGTGTATACGAGGGGAGTCCCACTTACACTGGGGACCTTGGTAACCTGTAGTACAAGGCTCTGTCAATAATACCACGGAACAACGACATGGATGTAATTACGTCTTAAGTGACCACCTCGTGCCACCTTTAACATATTCCGTACCTGTCTACCCCTTAAACCCTGTAGTGTTTTGATTGTATTGTAGTATTGTATTGTGTAAGTTGGATGACCGACCAAAACCATGATATCAGTAAACAGATTGTAACTGCATAATCAGGTAAATGGAATAACGGAATAATGGATGCATATCCATGGTTTGATTCAGTCAAGTTGTATAGATTGTTAACTGTATTCTGGGATTCATGTGTTCATATTGAGTTGGAATATTAAAGAATGTAGATTGACTTGAACTATATTCAAGTCAGAAATAATCAGACTCAAACCCGAGTCAGACCAAAAGAAATGTAAGTCGAAGTTCTATATTTGTTAGGGTCATTATTGTAATTTATAAAACTTGAGGGGTTTTTATGTAAAAATACTTTTGTATAGTTTTCAAGATACACCTCAAGGATTTATTATTCGTCTTTATAGTTATAATGAGTGTGATTTTATTTGTGTTATTTCTAGTGATAATATCCTAATTATATAAATAAAGGTATTAATTTGTAATATTGATTTAGTTGAAATTCATGGTATTTTAATGTAACTTTTAATCTTGTAATTTTTAGGAAAAGGTGGAACCATTTTTATAATAAAATAGGTGTTTAAATAATAAATATACATATGTTTATACAAGAATAATTTTTAATAAATATTTTATATTCCAAAAATCTCATTTTTCTTAAATGTCGTATTTTAAACCTTTCGAGACCGAATGCTCCTTGCGGAGGTCTGAATCTCGCACTACTAAGCCCGAGGGTGCACGATAAACCATGCTAACCCTAACAAGTTCTCCAAAGGTGGGTTGTAGTGGCGCTTTGCAAAGATTTAATAAATACTAATCATTTAGAAAACGGTTTTAAAAAGATAAGGTATTTATTTGAAAAAGGGTGTAAATTTCCGTATTTTAGGTTCTAGGGTTTCCTAAGCCAACTAACCAATTTCTAAATGGTCTAAACAATAAATCATAGAAGCCTCAAATCGTCTCTTCACCGCCAATTGCGGCCAGGTAAGTCCCAGGTGAGTGGGAGGCTCTCCACTACAAGTAGTGGTCCTAATTAAGTAACCACTCGCCTTAGTCACACTTGCCTAGACACCACAAAGTTAGGTTTAGATAAACGATCGATGTTCACGACATATCGTATTTTCTTTTTAAAAGATATTGTTTTAAAATTGTATATAACTTAGAACTTTTAGAAAAGGTTTTATAAGAAAAGGGTATTTAAATGTAATTTTCTTGTATTATCGTATTCTAAGTTTTGATGATATCATTTAGGGTTGTATTTGCGTGTGTGTGGAGGAAGGTCATTACCTCGTGATCTACTTTAAGGTATAGTAAAGTTTAGGGGTTAAATGTGATAAACTAAACATGGTGGTATTTAAGTGAAAGAATACGATATATTACAAAAGCTATCATTTCATATGTGAAAACTTGTTCAAATTAATTTTTGAGTGATTAGTAGTCAACATGAAGATGTTTAAGCATTATGGAATTGGTGATAAGTGAGATTTGATAGAAAACCGAATCGGAAATCGGTTTGTTCCGATTTCCGTCGGGTTTGAAAAGTCGTATTTTTATGAAAGAATAGAAAGGTAGAAATGTGGGACTTACGGGTTCGGACCACGCTAGAGAGTGAGAAGGAGGTAGTGGGTTTGTCGGTGCGTCGAAACGTCGTGAAGAGGTCCTAGTATGATCGCTGGGATTCGCCGTCGATTTCGGCAGCGCTTCGCCTTTCGCTCGTTTTCTAACGTACCAAGTTCTCTTGAAATTTTTAGAGAGTGGATTTAGGAATGTAGGGTGAGAGGGTAGAGGGTAGGGGTGTTTATATAGGGTTAGGGTTTTAATTTAAAAAAATATATAAAATATATAAAAAAACATTAAAAATCATTAAATTTTTGGAGTAAAAGGGATTTATTGAGAATTTGATAACCGATCAAAAAAATTAAAGTATTCAGGTGAGAAGACCAAGTCAACACGGAAAAATTCCGTGTTGACGACTCGGCCGTCCGGCCGGCGGCGCCGGCCCGAGTCGGGCCGAGTCGAAGGCTCTTTAGGTGGGGAATCTCTTGGGGGGAATTTTGGTGTATTTAACTTTTTGTCTTCAGTTCAAGTTTTGTGAGTTATGGCGGTTTTACTGTTGACATTCCAAAATTTAAAACAAAATAATTATAAAAATAATGTGGGGCATGGAATTTGAACTCTGGTGGCTTGGTTCAGCAATGCAAGGTATTACCAATGAGCTACAAGCTCTTTCTTGTAATTATGGAGTGAAATAAATACTTAAAGAGATACCAGCTGCAATAAATACTCCAAATATACATTGAATTTAAATCAATTCTTTGTACATTAAAAATGGAGCTGTTACACGAACAAAAAAGATGGTGCTCTGTAAAGTAGAGCACCGTTGGATTAAAAATCCAATGGTGATTAAAAATCACCAATTTATGGAAAGATTTTATACAAGGAAAGAATTCCCTGAAATTCACCAAGAATAACAAACAGAAAATCTTTTGGATTAAAAATCCAGTGGTGAATAAAATTCACTGAGTGGTCTAAAAGATCATGTTAGTCACAAAAACAAACAAAATCTTTCAATGAAAGATTGACTAAACAAATTGATTCTTTTCCTTCTCTTATAAATAGGAGCCAAGGAGAGGAAAAACATATAAAATTTTGGGATATGTAGATTTTCTAAAAAAAGCAAATAGTAGAGAGAAAAGAAAGGAGAATTCAATTCTCAAGAAAGAAACCCTAGGTGAAAAAAGGGAAAAAGATAAAACTTCAAAAAGTGAATTTAATTCTCAAAATTTAAGAGTTTAACTCTTCTGCAAAAAGAACTTTGTTCTTCCTCTGGTTGAAGATCTGCAGAAGCAAATCTCCCCATAGATTGAGAATTTAATTCTCATCGGGTTGAGATTTTGCCATGCAGATCCAAGACTTAGGGAGAGAATTGAGTTTAGAGAATTTAATTCTCCCAAATTTATAGGAATTCAATTCCTTCATGATAAAACCAGGGTTTAACCCTATATGAGAATTTAATTCTCCTAAAATTATATGAATTTAATTCCTTCAAGATGGACAGAACCAGGGTTCAACCCTAATTGAGAATTTAATTCTCTCAAATTCACAGGAATTTAATTCCTCCTAAATGAAATTAGGGTTTCACCCTATATAAGAATTTAATTCTTTTACATATATGGGAATTTAATCCCTCCAAAAAGAGATTAGGGTTTAACCCTATATAAGAATTTAATTCTTGCACAATAGGAATTTAATTTCTCCAAAATCATAATTAGGGTTTAACCCTACAGAGAATTTAATTCTTAAAAAATAAAGAGACTTAAAAGATCTCCATATATGCAAAGAACTAAGGTCACGTGTCCCCACGTGATCCCTGAAAAGATCCCAAAAAATGAGAAGGAAAAAGCTTTGAGGCAATGCCTCACGTGCTCCCACGTGACCTCCAAAACAAAGAGAATAAAAGCAAAGGAAATGTTGGCTTTGGGCGCTCTCACGTGTTACCACGTGACCCCTAATAAATGCCTTAACGAATCAGTGCATGAGTGCCTATCACGTGCCCACACATGATGGCCAAAAAATTAAAAAGTGTTTAACACTTATTTGCAGAACAAAGTGAGGAGATCTGGCCCCACCTTTGGGCGCCCTCACGTGTCCCCACGTGACCCCTCTTTCTTTAGTGTTTAACACTAATTTGAGAGCTTTATTTCCAGTGTTTAACACTGATTGTCTTCTAGTGTTTAACATTAAATTGAGAATCTTATTTCTAGTGTTTAACACTACTTTGAGAATTTATTTCCAGTGTTTAACACTGTTATCTTCTAGTGTTTAACACTAATTTGAGAGCTTTATTCCCAGTGTTTAACACTGCTGTTCCCTAGTGTTTAACACTACTTTTAGCCAAATTGGTTAATTTTCCAGAGGCAAAAGTCTCCCCTTCAACTGAGTCTCAAAATTGAGTAAAACTCACAACTACAATATTAATGCTCAGTCAAAGATAAAAATGTTATCAGAGACCTCAAACTCTTGTTTAGCATTGCTAAATAATGTGAGCTTGAACCCAGACAAGTGTCTAATGGTCCAACAAAGGGCCAACACTTCAGATCTAATTGGACTTAGCCCAAATTGGCCATAAGTCCTCAATTCAGATTTAGCTGAGTCAATGTGCTCATAATCTAATTATTTGATCTTAGTTCCAAATTGGAATACAGATCCCCAAGCAACCTTGGTTCAAGGGTACATCTGTTCACTCCTCTGATATTTGGCGTTGTAATCCTTCAACGTCATCAGAGAGGTGACGGGTCCCGACAACCACACATTTCATGGATTGTGGGGTCCTTAAACTCATAGACTATGATGTCCTTAACCTCGATCGTAATGTCTTAAAACTAACATTGGATTGTGGGGTCCTTAAACCCATGGACTATGATGTCCTTAACCTCGATCGTGATGTCTTTAAACTAACATTTGACTGTGGGGTCCTTAAACTCACGGACTATGATGTCCTTAACCTCAACCGTGATGTCTTTAAACTAACATTGGACTGTGGGGTCCTTAAACCCATGGACTATGATGTCCTTAACCTCGACCGCGATGTCTTTAAACTAAAATTGGACCGTAATCTCCTTAAACTAACAATGGACCGTAATGTCCTTAAACTAATCGACCGCAATGTCACTAAACTAAACAATAGAGCTCAATTGCTCTCTTGTTGGATCTAAATGATCCCGTTAAGTTGATCTTAGTCTAAAATATGACTAACGTATCCTTATCAAACGTTTAAGTTGATCTTAGTCTCAAATGAGGCTAACGTATTCTTAAACCTAACCCCCAAACCCAAATCTAAGAAGATACGGATTTGGACTAATCCACGCCCTACGGGCGACAACATAAATTAGTCTCTGTATACAATCCACGGGCAACCACAAACAAAACAAACACACACGACACGAACTGACCATCTGGAGAAGGAGAAAGTTGTTATCGCGATGCGGTAGCGTAATTAACTGCAGGGGTTTGCGCCCGCAGGGAAGAGCGTCCCCACAATCAAAAACCTCTCAAACGAGGGGGAATCTGATGAAGTCTGCTACATCGGCCGCATCCATTTAAATTTTCGATACATGGCGTCATAAATCAACTTGGCATCTTCGGAGAGGTGGACAGATAGCACCAATTAGCATCTGCCGCGAAATTTAGGCAAGACGGACCTACGCGGTCACATCTCTGTGTTTCGGCGGGGAACAGATTCTGGCACGCCCGGTGGGACCTTTTCCTCTTTCCACTCCACACTTCGTGTGTCGTGTTCGCGAACGAATCGCGGTTTGTTAACGGTTACCCTTGGGTCCGGGATACTAAGATTTGGCGTTTTGCTTGGTGCAGAAAGCGAAGGATCAATGGCGTCCACTTGCGCAAAGTGTTCCAACTGCAATTGCAACCCACGCTCCGTCTCATCTGGAGGCATAACTTACGGGCCCCAAGCGGCCTCTCTGTTCACGATGCTGGTGGAACAGGTCACTCAGGCCACCACTGGTTTGTTCTTCGGGACCATGCTCCCACCGATGAGTTTCAGCGCTCCTATACCAACATCAGAAGCTTCCAAGAAGTTGGTCTTTGATCGGCTTACAACTACCGCGGCCCCTCTCAACGGGTCGTCCATCCCCAGTGCCTCAGTCTTTGCCAGATTGGGCCAAAGTTCCTGTAGGCCCGTGATGAAGCCTGCAATTCAAGAAAAGGTTACTCCGAAGAGAGTAACCATCCTTGCTCCCGAAGTCGTCAAGACGGCTTCTCCTGCTAAAGGGTCAGTCTTTACGAGGCTGACTATTCCGGCTCCAACTCCAGCCCTCGTTCCTGCTCAAAAGTTCGTCTTTGACAGATTGGATACCGTTACTCAACGAACGTCGGTCTTCAAGAGGCTAGTACCAGCAGCGCCTCACCAGAACATGGGGCATAACAAAGCCATCCCCATCACCGAACCAACACCAACAGCTCGACACGCTCGACGTCGCCACTGGCACCGAGTAAGGAAGGCTGGGGGCAACTCCCCCTCTGGGTTAACTCCACCAGCCCCAACGGTGGAAGTCAATGCTGCTGTTCCAATCGGGAACAACTTTGAATTGCTGAACAAGGTGCGCAGGAACTCTCCTACCGCCGTACTGAAAAGATCTCCTCCACCCATGGAGAGTGTTACAGAAACAAAGTCGGAGCAGCCCCCTCAGCGGCTATCCTCCAAGGTTTACAAAGTCTAGCGACGGGTCCAGGAATCAGCGATTGATCAAGACTATCCCCGCCGACAGAAAAAGCTAAAGGTTCAGCAGGAAGAGAACCGTCCTGGCAAGCCACGGAGGACGACAACCACCTGGGTGCCCGCTACAACGGCCCCCTCAACGTCAACTGCTCAAAAGAGAAGGAGGCCAGAGAAAGCCCCTGTGACCAGGGTAGAACGCAAAGACGCTAAGCCCAAACGCCCCAAGTCTGGGGGCATAGCAGTATATACGGTTTACATGGCTTCTGGAAAAGAGGAAAGCCGCACTTCGACAGGCCATTGACCGCTCACCCGATCGATAACAAGGGCTTAAGAATAACAACAGCAGAAGCTTTAAGAGATGCTAACTGCAATGGCCGCACTCACCGGGCCAAAAGAAGGCCCGGAGGCATCATCGGAACAACGTCACGAATAAGAGACCGATGCTGAATTCCTTCGGAGAATGCTCTAAAAGCAGGACAAGGAGGCTGCAGAACAAGCGGCCAATATAAAGAAAATGGCTCTTCTGTTCTAAGACATGGTGGGCATGATGATCTAGCCGGACCCTCCAGCTGAAGATCCTCAGATTATCCTCGAAGATGACCGAGCGGAGACGTCGAATCCACCTCCGGCTCTTTCAGCAGCCAAGGAGGAAACTATTTCCAAGGCTGCCCTGGATGACTATATTGCTCAGCAAATATGAGTTCACCAGGCAAATGAAGCGGCCGGCCAAGTCGTCAAAACTGGGCGACCATATCCAGGTTGGTATGATCAGATAAAGTACCCGCCGGGCTACACGATCCCCAAATTCCATGTGTACAAGGGGACAGGCAATCCCCATCAACATGTCGCTCAGTACAGGGCTCTTTATGGCAACACCGGTGGCGATGATAAGCTTTTGCTCCGCCAATTCGTCGGCAGCTTGTCGGAGATGGCATTTGAGTGGTATTCTGAACTTCCAAACGACTCCGTCAAGACTTTCGCAGAAATGGAGTTGTTGTTCACCCAGCGATTCGCGAGTGCTAGTGAACGCACCCCAATAACGACATTGATCAATGCCAGGGTGAAGCCAGGTGAGACGTGGGTTCAGTATGAAATCCGATGGCGGAATCTGTGGTCGAAATGCGAACAGCACATCGAAGAAGCACCAGCGGTGGGCATGTTCGTGGGCACCCTAGACCCTCATGCAACGATTTCACAGTTCATGATGTTCTTCAAACCGACCACGTTCCAGGATTTAATCGACAAGCTAGCCCAGATGGACCAGATGGGTCATAGACCGTCTCCTCCGAAGCCGGAGCCGCGGAACGAAAAAGGTAAAGGGAAGGCGACCTTCGTTGCGAATACCCAACAGCAGCCCAGTGTCCCAAAACTAACGGATCAACTGGAAGAGAGACGGCGCTATTATAATGAGAAAATGAAGCATCCTTACTCGTTCCCACGGGACAAAATGAAGAGACTATTCAAGCTGGCGATGCGCAACATGCTTATCAACCTGCCAAATCCTAAGCGACCACTGCAACTCGGCAAGGCTAATAATCCTAATTATTGCACTTACCACCAAACGGTAAGCCATCCGATTGAAGATTGCTTCGTCTTTAAGGGATGGATCGAGGATCAGAACTAACAAGGCAAGTTTGCGCTGTCTGAGAAGTGGAAAGTAAGCCCACCACAACCGCACACTCCTAAAAAGACGGACACACCGAGGGCATCGAGCTCTTTTATTGAAGAAGCTCCATGGGAGGTCGTTCTTTCAGCCATAACCAAAAGAATGCTGAATGATCTCCATATATGCCCGGCAATCAGGTGGACGAATCCGCTGGAACCCCGGATCATCGAAGGAATGCTGAAGCCGTGCCCAACTCCAAAGATTGGTGTTGATAGCCATAGTGTTCACACCCAGTCGTCAAAATCTTCGAAAAAGAAGAAGAAATCCAAGAAGCCCGTGAAGCCTGAAGACAAGCGCACAGACCTGCAAAAGCATATTGACTCACTGGAAGAATATAACCAGAAGGCGCGGACTCCGATCACGCTCCAAGAGTTCCTCGGCCACGTCCTTAAAGATGGAGATGATGAAGAAGACCCGTCGGATGAATCTGAGGATTACGTAGCAAGTTGCCATGTGATCTCTCATTCGTCGACAGACGATGAAGAAGCTACTTGCACCGAAAGACTGGGCGCAGGTCCTGAACCGGAACTTCCAGGGCCATCAGACGAAATGATCGACGCATTCCTAAACGAAGCTCTTCTGAAAAGTAAAGCTGACCGGGAGCGTGAGATGGCCATATTTGGAAAGGCCAAACGCCGGCGACTGGACGAAAGAGTCGAGACACTCCCGCCGAATCAAAGGGCATCCGCCGCGAATAAAAATAAGTTCAAGATGAGGAAAAGGTTGGCTAAAGACATATCAATGGGAATGAAGCTACCACCCTCCGAAGGAAACACTCTCGGAGAAGCAGAGATGCATCCTAACTACTGCCTATATCATCGAAAGATGGCACACCCTATTGAAGAGTGCAACACTTTTAAAAGATGGTGGCGGGGGTATGTCGCTCACCGGTAATATTTTAAGCGGATGAAACGCAAAACTCATCGGGAGCAGAGAAGTACGACCGAGGAGTATAAAAGAACTACCGGCAACTGTTGCACAGTCAACGCCGGAGGATCGCAGGTTCTCACCTTCGGGAGCGACTCTGACGAAGAAATGACTCTTGGCCCTCTTTTTAAAGAGTCCACCTTGGGAAAAGAGGAAGAACCGAAGATCTGTGAAAATATCCAGCTGCGCAATCGTACGCTGCCCGAAAAGAATCTTGGGCCCATGAATAGAAAAGATAAGGGAAAAGAAAAGGTCCCTGAGGATATCATCCTTGATGACCAAGCCATTGAAAAGCTGACAGCCAAGGACCCGCCAAAGAAAAATAAGGTGGACCACAACGTTCTGGCACACTTGAGAAAGTTACCTTCGCAGTTCAGCATTTTTGACGCCCTTTTACTATCAAAAGGAGCAAGAGATTCATTGATCTAGGAACTACAAGAGCCAGAGCAATTCCAAGCTTTCTTCGCCGAAGAAAAGATGAAGAATGAGCTGGAAGAAGTGCACACAGCCGATATCACCTTCGGCGATGAAGATCTCCTCCCCGGGACGTGTGAGCACAACCGTCCCCTTTATGTCTCCGGATACTGTCACGATATCAAGATAGGTAAGATCCTGGTCGACAATGGGTCTTCCGTCAATCTCCTCAACGTGCGAGTATTGAAGGAAATCTGCATGAGCGTTCAGCACCTTGCTCGTGATAAAATCACCATCTCCGGTTTCGACTCCCAGTCATCTCGGACTCTCGGATCTGTGATACTGACGCTACGTTTCGGGCTTCTTGTCACGGATATTAAATTTCACGTCATTAACGCCAAGACATGCTACAATGCTTTGCTTGGCGGCCTTGGTTACACGAGTACAACATCATCCCTTCTACACAACATCAGTGTATGAAATACTTCAAGGATGGTCTCGAGTACACTGTGACGGGGGAGTTAAATTCATTCTCCGTGAACGAAGTCCGAAAATACGAAGATGCAAAATACTTCTTACCAGATTTCGAGGATACGGAGAGGTGTCACAAACCGAAGGACAAAGCTATCACCACTATTCCAGTCTTTGGGAGTGATACCGAGGAGGAAGAAGAGATCGTTTATTTGGGGCCGCCTCAACGCAACAACCCGGGACCGTCCGCCCCCATGTTGATCTTCGGCAGCGACTCGGAAGACGAGGTTAACGCTATATTTTCCGCTCGGCCATCAATACAAGCCGTCACTGGCGATAATCAGAGTTTGCAGATTACCATGGTTCCACAAGAACATTACAAAGATCTCGATGCACTTAAAGCTTATAGTGTGCAAGAGCTGCAAACATTTTACGTCCCTCCTAGGCAAAAAGGTGAACAGGCAATCCTATTCTACCGATCCGGGGAAACCAAAGTGGAGAAGGAAATCTGGCACGGCGCCAATTCTACGCTCGACAGGCTCCAGCCCATCCGTCTGCCTAGATATTACACAGAAGGCTTGAAAGGGCTATTGACGCGTCAAGGAATACCCTTCAGACAGACTACTCGACAAGCTCGATTCTACAATAGGATTTGGGATGTCCCTGGAACTCAGCGCAAGTTGCCCAATGGGAGAATGGAAACGATCGGGCTTGGATATGTTCAAATCAGAAAACGGGAGCGAGTCCATGACAGCTACGTCATACATGACTTCGATGAAGAAGAAGACACTCTGCTAAGAGACGCCGATCCCGAACTAAGACAAGGTCCGGTCATCAAAATGCCGAGCCCGTCATTTGAAGAACAAATGGACAAGCTGGTAAGGGAAGCGGGTCAAAAGATCCGGGATGACCATAACCGCGAGATGGCCATTTACGAAAAAGCCAGGACACAGCGCCTCCTTCAACAGGCCGCAGAGAATGGCAATTCTCTTCCTTATCGACCTGTCATACAAAAGGCCCGACGCAGAGACAAAAATAAATCAAAGAGCGGGAAAAGCGTTCGAGAGCGACAAAGTGGGACTAAGAAGCCACGCTGTAACACCCGAGCCCAATGCTACTAATTCCTGCTACTTTATAAATGGAGTGCGACCTTTATTTTTTTACCTTGCTTGATTGCTACTTATTGTAACTTTTACCTCGTCAAGTCAATTTTGCATATAAAAATTTTTTGCATCTAAAATAAAATTAAAAATATTCATCTTGGCCTGCTTGACACCCCTAACCCTGTAGTAGCGTCCGTGCATCATGTTCTCGTCCCGTTCAGTGAAACGGGCGAGTTTGGACGGCTACACGCACGTACGTGTGTCCGTTTTGGGGGTATGCTTTTTGATCATAAAACACTTCATTTTAAAATTTGGATCCCGCTTAAAATCTTATTATTTCAATTTCAAATTTTTGGACCCGACCCGGGCGCGATTTGGAAATGTTTTACTTTGCGCCAAACCCCCAAATTTTAAATATATTTAAACCGTCAATAATTTAACCCATATAATATTCTTTAACAATCTTATGTTTTCTTAACTGTTTAAGATTTATAATATTCTTAAATTTTTCTCAATCTTTTACTAAATTTTCTTAACCTCCTACAGTTCCTTCAACCAATCATTTCCTTTTTAAACTCCCGCGGGCCCCATCCCTTTCTCTCGCTATCTCTGTCTCTCTCTCCCTTTCTCCTTCTCTCTCTCATCTCGATCTCTCTCTCATCTCCATCTCGATCTCTCTCTCTCCCCATCTCTCTCTCTCCCCATCTCTCTCTTTCCCTATCTCTCTCTCTAACTTTCTCCCTCTCTCTCCTCTATATAATTTTCCCCCTCCTTTCTTTTTTAAGAAAACACAGAACGCGAAACCCATCACCCTCTTGCAAACCCTAGCCACCTCCATCCTCGCCGCCGCAGCCCAGCGCCGACGACGCCGTCACCAACACCCTCGCTTCCTCATCCTCACCTCACCTAGCCCCTCTTCCTCCTTTACCGACGTTCCAGTACTCCCTGCACCAGCGCCGCGGCCGCCTGCAATTCCCTGCACGCATCTGCGTCGCCGGAGTCGCCGCCGGTGACCTCTTTCCCGTAGCCCCGACCCTCGCGCACACTCCTCGGTGTGTTCCACCTCCCCTCCTCTCTTCCTTCTTCTTTCCTTCTTTCCTAACACGATTCTTAATCTGCAGACCTCTTCCGCCGTCGTCGTAGACCACCGCCGGAGTTCCTTCGACGCCGTCGATCCTCACGACCCCTCTACAGACCAACGTAAGTTTCATTCTCCTCAGATCTCCCTTCATTCTTCTCTATTTTTCTTTTCCATCCTTGGTTGCAAGTCGTGGTTGTTTACTGTTCACATTTTGGCCGGAATCCGACGATGCCGACGACGTGACCCGACGTTCCAGCGAGGTACCCCGACCCGTGTGGTTCCATTGTTCGTTGTTTGGGTTCAATCCGTGAACTGTGCGCCTGTCGCGAGTTTCCCCACCGACATTTTACGTTCCGTTTTTCCCGGTTCGCGACCCGTTGAGGCAAGTACCCCTTGCTACATGCTATACAATATTTACATATACAATATGACACCCTAAACCTGTAAATTTAGCTTTGGTACAATTTATTCCTCATTTTCATGTACACTATTGTATTATATCATTTTACCGTTAAACTTGGAACCTACAGTTGCAAATTGAACCTAATAACCATATTTACCTGTTTAATCATATTTTTAATGTTAACATAGCTTATGGCATTTATCTCTATAGTTTTGTTCCATTCGGACACTCGCATGCATTTTAACCTGTAATAGCTGTACTAAACCGTTATATAAATCATTGCACCTCTAAAGTGCTTAAACTCGTTAACCTGATTAAAAGGCCATAATAGTCATACTGCATTCGCATAACATTGAAATCATCTCTATGACACGACTGATTACTGTACTGCAAATTGAGTAAATTTGCCTATTGCTTAATTCATTGCTTATATTATGTTGATGATAACCATGCTTGCTTGTATAACTGATTATGAGCACACCTACGATATTGTTTACATCTTGACCTGACTTGTTACATATATATTGTTCTACCCGACATGGTACCGTATTCTGCTTGACTTGACCTGATGTACCATGACCTGACCCGTTACCTGATCCTGTGTCTAATGCCAACAAACCTGACATGTAGTCCTCATGGACCGTTCCTGTTGTCTATCCAGACAAACCTGTTTACCTGATCCTGTGTTGGCATTAGTTTCTTGATTTCGGAATACCTGACTTGACCTACACATATAACTTGGGGGTATGAGGAAATCAAAGGTGAAACCTGACTTGTAACTCGACAGTTCACTACCTATCCTGGGTGTACACATCCGTGTTTTGTGCCTAGCGGCATGTCTCGGTTTCGGCCGAGAATATTGTGGCCGTGGTCCCGGGTATGCACGGGATACTATCGAGTGTACACATTCCTGTTTTGTGCCTAGCGGCATGTCTCGGCTGCAGCCGGGAATATTGAGGCCGTGATCCCGGGTATGTACGGGATACTATTGAGTTACATCGATGATTCATCGATTTGGTTTCAAAGACTTTAGAATAGAAAACCTGATAGAACAGTTTAGTTTACCCACTGCACACTACCCTGCACTACTATGATTCATATTATTGTTACCCCTGTTTTTATTCATGTTTATATTGCATTGCCTGTTACCCTGTTATTAGTTTATTACTTGATGACATGACGCGCTGACGTCTGGGTTTTGCATGGCCCAGATTCTGTACCGCTGTTGCAGTCCGAGCAGGAGTACTTCAGCCAGCAGGCTGAGCTGTGAGTTCAGTAGTAGCTAGTTCATTTATTTTCTGCAGTTTATTCCTGATGTGAGCCCGCATTATGGGACATACATTCTAGTTATTTTGTATTGGATTTTTCGCTTCCGCATTTATCTATTATTGACTCATGTTATCTTGGATTATGGACATGTTTTAGATAGTGTTATTTCGTTCTTGATATCTCTACAACCGTAATGTGACTATGGTAGATACTTCCTACCCATAGGTAGCATGGTTGGCTATGTCACGTGCCCATTTTAGCGTACTCTGGGAAGCGGGGCGTGACACACGCGATCGGGAATCGAGCAATCCGGAGTCGTCTCTTATAAAAATGATGGGTCGAGCATACTCTTTTCCTCAGAACAAAATACGGAAGATACTTGATCTCGCCATAAGACATCAGATGATTACACTTCCGGAGCCTAAACACCCCGAGCAAGCCGACGGGGTCTCTCACCCAGACTATTGCTCTTATCTCCGAGCAATATGACATCCTCTCGAAGATTGCTTCACCTTCAAGAACTGGGTCGAAGACCAATATCATCTTGGCAAGTTCGCTCTATCCAGCAGTTGGAGGATAAATCCGCCACAGAAGCACGAACCGAAAGCCGCACATACAGTGAGAGTAGAACCAGATCAACACCAGTCTTGGAAGCGAGCTCGTACCTGTCACATTATTACGCTATCAAAAGAAGAGCCCAAGAATATGGATGACCTCCCCTGGTGCTTCGAAAACAATGATGACGAGGTGATCTAAGAATTTCCACCGGCGACGAAAGAGCTGGAAGATGGAATACATACCACTGCAGATGATCTCAAGAAAATTGATTTGGGGACGACAAGTAATCCGCGGCCGACATTCGTCAGTGAGTCGCTGTCTGAAGAAAGGATAGCTACACTAAAAGACGTGCTTATGCAGCATAAAGATTGCTTCGCATGAAACTATTCCGAGATGCCAGGACTAGATCCAGAGATTGCTGTCCACAAACTGGCCATATCCCCGGACGTCAAGCCAATCAAACAAGCACCGAGAAGAATGCGGCTCGAGCTTAAGATGAGCATCAACACCGAGGTCAAGAAGCTGATCGACTCTGGCTTCATCCAAGAGGTGCAGTATCCTGACTGGATCGCCAACATCGTCCCGGTGATGAAGAAAAATGGGACAGTGCGCATATGCGTGGACTTTCGGGATCTCAATAGAGCGTGCCCGAAAGACGACTTCCCAGTACCGGTCACCGAGTTGATGATAGACAATACGTCCACTCACGAAGTTTTCTCCTTCATGGACGGCTCGTCAGGATACAATCAGATAAAGATGCATCCCAAAGACCAGAAGCATACTGCTTTCTGGACCCCTTTGGGTATATTTTGCTACAAGGTGATGTCTTTCGGTCTAAAGAACGCCGGTGCCACCTATCAGAGGGCCATGACGAAGATCTTCGATGACCTTATACATGAAATCGTCGAATGCTATATCGACGACCTTGTGGCGAAAAGCAAATCATACGAGGAACATCTAGAGCATCTGAAGATCGTGTTTCAACTCCTTCGGCAATACAACTTGAAGATGAACCCTCTCAAATGCGCGTTCGGAGTTTCCTCGGGCAAGTTCCTAGGATTCATCGTCCGACACCGAGGTATCGAGATAGATCCGTCAAAGATCAAGGCGATTATGGAGATGCCCTCGCCAATGACTCTCAAGCAATTGCGGTCTCTCCAAGAGAAGCTCGCCTATATCCGGCGATTTATAGCCAATCTCTCCGGCAAGTGCCGTCCTTACAGTCACCTGATGAAGAAGGGAACCCCTTTCGTCTGGGATCGGAAATGCCAAAATGCACTGGACGAAATCAAGCAATACCTGCAGAACCCGCCAGTGCTGGCTGCTCCGGTCAAGGGAAAGCCTCTCATTCTGTATACAACCGCCCTTGAAGGTTTCTTAGGCGCATTATGGACACAAGAGAACGACCAAGGGAAGGAGAGAGCCCTCTACTATTTGAGTCGAGTTCTACTGGGGCAGAAAGCAATTATTCTCCCATCGAAAAACACTGCCTGGCATTGATTTTCGTGATAATGAAGCTCAGGCACTATGCGTTGGCGCATGAAGTCCGTCATATCGAAGGTGGATCCTCTCAAATACTTGATGTCAAAGGCCATATTGACAGGGCGGCTCGCTAAATGAGCCCTGCTCTTGATGGAATTCTCGATAACCTATCGTCCCCTCAAGGCAGTGAAGGGCCAGGCCATCGCCGACTTCCTCGCTGAGCATCCGATACCTGCCGATTCTCCTTTGAATTGCGACCTGCCAGAAGAACATGCGTTTGACACGATCGACGGAGGTGATGCCTGGTGGGAACTTTATTTCGATGGAGCATCCTCCATGAAGAAGCACAAACAAAGCACCCCCATAATCAAATCATGGGTAGGCCTCATCTTCGTAACTCCACAAGGAGGGATAATCTTTGCCTTCTCCTTAACAGAGCCGATGACAAACAATGAAGCCGAGTATGAAGCTTTGATAGCAGGTCTTGAGATCTCCATCGACATAGGGATCGAGAACCTCCTCATATACGGAGACTCCCAACTGGTCGTTAGTCAAATAAACGGCGACTATCAAACATGCAAGCCAGAGTTGGTAAAGTATGGCGAGAAAGTACAACAACTGCTGACCCAAATACCTTCCTACACCTTGGAAAGCATACTGCGTGCGGAAAATAGCAAAGCGGATGCATCAGCCAAGCTTGCTAAAGAATTGGCCGATGAGAACCTCGATGACGTAAGAATCGTGGTACAAAGCCGTCGGGTTCTTACACCGGCAGAAATATCTCCGGAGCCGTCCGAGGAGAAGGGAGCAACCGAGCAAATGACTCTACAAATAAAATACCAAGAAACGGTTGAGGATTGGAGAGAAGTCTTTATAGACTACTTCAAATCCCGTCGTACACCTGAAGATGCGTCCTCAAGACATCAGCTTATGAAACGAGCTTTGTCTTTCTCCTTCATCAATGATACTCTATATAAGAGATCATTTGACTCTTTATGGTTAAGATGCCTGGGACCAGACGAGGCAAAGAGAGTCGTCCAAGAAACTCACGATGGACTCTGCGGTTCTCACCAAGCCGGCCCAAAGATGAAGCTGAAGATCAAAAGGATGGGCTACTATTGTCCCACGATGATCCAAGACTGCCTCGAGTATGCGAAGCAATGCCACTCGTGCCAGATCCATGGAGACTTTATCCATCAGCATCCGAATCTGCTACACCCGACGGTGGCTAGCTGGCCGTTCGAAATGTGGGGGGCTGACATAATCGGCCCCATCGAATCAGCATCGTCCAGAGGACATCGATTCATTTTGGCGATAACTGATTACTTCTCTAAATGGGCAGAAGCAGTACCGCTGAGGGAGGTGAAGACGGAGAATATCCTCCATTTCTTCAAGACACACGTCATTTATCGGTTTGGCATTCCGAGACGAATCATCTCCGATAACGGGCCAGCCTACAGAAGCCACAAGATCAGCCGCTTCGCACAACAGCACAACATAGACTGGAGATACTCCTTAGTTTATAATCCCCGAGCTAACGGTCTAGCTGAGGCTTTCAACAAGACCTTGACGAAGATCGTGAAAAAGAAGGTGTCACACAATAAGAAAGACTGGCACGAGAGACTGCATGAAGCTCTCTGGACGTATCGAACTACGTTCAAGACGGCCACGAACACAACGCCATACGTATTGGTATTCGGTACAGAAGCGGTACTCCCCCTTGAGATAGAGTTACCTTCTCTACGAGTGGTAGTTCATTATGAGCTAACGGACGAAGAGAATGCTCACATTCGGCTTGAGGAGCTCGATGCCCTTGATGAAAACCGGCTCATAGCGCAACAAAATCTGGAGGCTTATAAAGCAAAGATGACGCGCTTATACGAAAGATTGACTAGGCCGAGGACATTCCGCCAAGGAGAACTCGTGCTAGCGGTCAAAAGACCTATGATCCCCAATCGTGCTAAACGAGGGAAATTCGAGCCGAATTATGAAGGCCCGTATATTATAGACAAAGTCTACCAGGGTGGAGCCTATCTACTCATGGACATGCATGGTGAAAGACCTTTCAGGCCAATAAACGGTCGCTTCCTGAAGAAATACTACGCTTGACGAGTCACGGCCTAGGTCAATGATAGATGACAACGACTATGTCTGCTCGCTATCTTCCTAAGCCTAAACTCTGTAAGTAGTAACCGGATTCCTTAACAGCGGGCCGAAACGTCCTTAAACTAACGACGGACCGAAACGTACGTATACTAACGATGGACCGAAAACGTCCCTAAACTAACAGCGGACCGAAATGTCCCTAAACTAACAGCGGACCGAAACGTCCTTAAACTAACAGCGGACCGAAACGTCTTTAAACTAACAGCGGACCGAAACGTCTTTAAACTAACGACGGACCGAAACGTCTTTAAACTAACGACGGACCACTATGTCCTAAAACTAGCCGTTGACCGAGATGTCGATAAACTATGGTGGATTGCAGCATTCTAAAGCTGATACAAAAAAAATAATAAAAAAAGAGAAAAAAAGAAAACGGTATGTTCATAAGCAAAATGGGCACGGATGAAAACCCGAAAGGGCTCCGTGAGTAAAAACAGTAGGGCTACCAGCGAGTTTTGTGAAAACCCGAAAGGGCGCAACCACGTTAGAATAAAAAAAAAGAAGGAAAAAAAACGGTATGTACATAAGCAAAATGGGCACGGATGAAAACCCGAAAGGGCTCCGTGAGTAAAAACAGCAGGGCTACCGGCGAGTTTTGTGAAAACCCGAAAGGGCGCAATCTCATTAAAAGACACATGCAAGGTCCTCTCGACTTTGTAAGTGTAACGTTTCAGAAAATATAAAATAATATTTTTGGAATTTAATATTAAAATAATATTTTTCCCGAAAACTGCCGATTTGCGAAATTGGGGTTTTCGGAAAAAGGTATAAATATATACCAATAATTATGAAATAAATAGAAATTAAAATGATTTATTCGTTTAAATATATAACTAAAGGATTTGGCATTTAAAAAAAAAATTATTATATGCAGTTTCGATAAAAACCCGATTAGTGCACCGCTAATCGCGATTAAGCCAAATCCGCGTTTTTACAGTTTCCATGGTTAGTGCACCATGACATGTTTTATCTTGTTACATGTTTCATTTCATTTGTGCTTTATATTAGGGTTTATTGGTGTAGAGAAAAGAGAATGATTAAAGGAAAAGTCAACGGAAACATAATGATTAGGTTAGGTGAGCTTTGGAGAGAGAAGAGAGTGTGAATTAGTGAGAGAGAGAAGGGGGGCTGCTGCCCATTCTTTTCCCCCATCCTTTTTTTTGAAATCCTTCATCTCTACAACTCCACAACTCTCCACAAAAATCCCTAGATCTATCTCCAACCATGCCCCAAAACTCTACACTCCCTTCACAAAACTATATCCCCATCTCCTCCTCTACACGATGGACCGAGCAAAATGGGATTTTGACGACGTTGGGAAGTTAGTGCTGCCTAGAGTGGACTAGATGAGGTATAATTTCTTCCCTTTAGATTAGTTTTGTGAGATATCATGTTTAGATGTGATATTGTGAAGATTAGTGAGACATTGGGAAACCCTAGTGAATGTTTGAGTGTTGGTTTGAATTGGGTGATACCTAGTAGCTGTTAACTGAACTTAGGTGCTGTTTAGTGACCTGGACCAGACCCTAGAAACCCCAAAACACGGATTTAGAAACCCGACATCGGATAAATGTGTGATCTGTGAAGGTATTTTGGAATCTGGAGCAACCCGGGGACACTATAAATGAAATTGAGTTGACAGTGAGTCGTGCAGGCACCTAGGAAGCTACCACTGAGACCCGAGCCCCAAATTCAAACCTACGGCCGCAGATTTAATCATTCTGGCCGCAATTTGTGGCCAGAGTAGGATGGAATGGTTCCAGATTTGGTCCATGGCTCATTTTGCACTAAATTAGACCCCTCCTATATGTAGTTTTGGCTGATTGTCATCTGGGGAAAATCTGGGAGCATTTTGGTGTGTTTTAGGCGATGTTTTCCGTATTTTTAAATGCACTTTCTTGATATTTGGATTTGTATTTGGTTGTCGGGTGTTCGTACATCGACAACAGGGGTTGTTTGATTGATTTGCACGTTTAGGCCATAGGTTCTAACCTGTGAGCACACTGTGCGCTGTATCGGTTTTCTGCGTCGATTTTAATACGTATTGCGATTGGTTATTATTGTAGGTACCCTCGCATGGATTTCGAGGCGAAGAAGCGTGGCGTCATCGATTTGGGCGAGCGAAGACCAGGTGAGTAGATCTATATCTACCGGGGAAGTCGGGTGGATGACGTATAGCACCCCCGCAACTATTGATGGAATAACCGATTTATAGAGTATGGTTAGGGAACCTAGATTAGGAAACTAGGGTTAGAATATATATAGCTATGTAGTCATATTAGAAACTAGTGGATACTTAAGTGTGATATACTACTACTACTACCCTAAGATGACGTTTAGCGATACTACCGCTTAGGGTTCTGTAGGACTAGATAGTCGATGTAGATGCGTCATCCGAACCATACCTTTTCTAAACTAAAGAATCGTATGTATCTTTTTAAATGTATATCTTGAGGGATGTTACGTATTTTCAAATGATATCTTTTCCTTAAAAACACCGTAATCCTTGTTTTCAAAACTACGATTCACTTCTTTAAAAATCTGATTGTATGGTTCGGGTGTGTTTGTTAGATTAGATACTTATACATAGTAGAGATAGCATGTTTATGTAAATTCAACATGATATGATACATAAATGCGATGAAAAAATACAAGACAAATTTGATGATATGATGATATGATATGATGGTATACGGATGCGAGTCGATCGAGATGATTTATACCCTACCAGTCCCTTGATTTGAGATTATTGTGGATGTGACCCGGGACATAGGTATATAGGGTTATATATATTTATAGAATGTTGTGAATCATGGACGATAGGCCGTATGTGATATTAGGCCGTACCCTCATTTGTCGTATAGGATGATAAGATCCCTTTTAGTATAATGCCGCCGCACGTGATGAGTTGACTTGATGATTGATCCCTACCCTTGACTAGAGATTGCCGTACGATAGATTATACCATACGCGGTGTTATTTGGGCTAGATGCCGATTGATAGATTCACCGACTCGGACATGTGATAGTTATGTATACCTTATAGCTGTTAGCTGATGATTTACTTGCTGCATTCATGATATTATTATTGCATCACATATACCTGTGATAGTACACCTGCACCATTATCGATGATGCGTATGTTACACGTACACATATTTGCCGGCTCACACACTTCATCATCGATAATTGCCATGTCACTACACAGTAGAGTTGTTGCATCATGACATATACATAGATACATTCATACTTGCGGATATACACATTCGTATATCCATATTGGTGTATATATACCTTGATACACCCATACTTGTGCACATACACATTGTATATTCATATTTGTGCACACATACATGGTACATCTATACTTGTGCATATTCATATTGTACCTATATAGATGACTGGTTTTATTGGGAAATTGGGAACCGCAAGTTATATTTTAAAAACTGGAATCATTTTAAAAGAGCGGTTTTCCCCTTAATATGTCATATCACTATTCCATATTGCGTGATACATGGATATGCTCGCATTTCTTTTTACATGTCACATACATCATGCTTTATTACTTTACGCATTGAGATATGCTGTTTTCATGAGATTTCTGGATTTGAGAACCGTGGATATTTCAAAAGAGATTATGTGTGGTTTTAAAAACCCGGTTTCTCTTGATATGATATTTCAGTGCGTCCACCATGTGTTTTCTCGGTTCTGAGAGCGACATGTGAAACCCGATTCGAGGAGGCGGATGAGGCCGATTGCGGGTACATGGTGGGCCCGGTATGGTACCCCGGGGCGAGAACGGATCGCTGTGTAGTAGACGGTGAGCCTGGCAGAGGGACTACTACCTACCGGTGATAGTATTTTGACTCGGCGGATATCCGGAGGATACCGACCGGAGTCGAGAGATGATATGGGCTGATCCGGACTGACGGAGCTCGTGGGCCGATCCGGACTGACGGAGCCCTAGATATGAGGATTTACGTGCCGATGCTGGGCATGGTTTTCATGATGTTTTCGAGTGCTGATGCTAGGCACTCAGCTTCCATGGTTTTGATGTGTCGGGAGGGACACCGTTGATATATATCCTCATACTTTCATGCACATTCCTTTATGATATTTACGTGCATGCTGACATTGATTATATGGGTGGACGGGATCCCCATGCATGCATACCTTGATTATATTTGGACGAGATCCATATATATGCATTGATTATTACTGTTGGATGTTATCCGCATGCATATAGGTATTGACGACCTTGTTGGCACATATACGACTCGGTCACCCTAGATATCATAGTATTACCTGTATGATATAGTTGACCTAGGAGTCGTTGTTTATTCGATTTCTACTTGTAGATATATTTCTATTCATGAGTTGGCAACTCACCCCCGTTGTGCCACAGTTCTTGCAGGTTGACCGCTTGGATCAGTAGCGGATTCGCTGGCACACAGTTTTATTTAGGTGTTTTGCTTTGGTAGGTGGGACATTGTATCGTACCCACTCTTGTTTTATATTTCATATTGTATCTAGTTAACTCCATCAATCAATCAAAAGTTGTATTTGTATAAGTGATGAGACTTAGTGAGACTTGTAGTTGCGAGATTTGAGCAATGGGTTTTATTTTCCCTTTGGGGTTATATCTTGCTCTTTTCTTTATCTTTTTGTGGTGAACTTCGCCGTTGGGCATCGTATACTCATTTATATTGTATTGCGTGGTCGTGATCCACCGTTTGGCGAAGAGCTAGCTCCCGCTTGGGGATGCCATTATTCTTGCTATGTATTTATAGTTTTGGATCAAAATATACAAAGGAGGTGCTGCCAAAATTTTTCAAAAGACGAAACATGTTTTCAAATTGGTAAATTTCATTTGCATCATTCATGTTCCTTTTTCTATGCATTAAGAAAACTTGTTTTCATTATACCCTTATTTCAAAACCTCACCTCCTTTATTTTTCTAAAAGGTATAGATTTCTGGGTTTCAGCTTACTTGAATTCCGTTACGCCTTTAGACGTTGCGTGATTCAAGTGCTGGTCACGAGCTAATATTTTGGGTCATGACAGTAAGGAGAATCCACCTGCGTGAGATTCTTACGACTCACAAGGGAGCAACACACTTAGGGATCCCCACGATTCCTAAGGAGAAATTACACTTGCGAGATCCTCACGACTCGTAAGGAGAACCCTCTTATGGGACCCTCACGGCTCATAAGATTCAAAATTCTTAAGCTACAGGGATTTGAACCTGTTCTTAAGCAGCTCCCACAACCTCCAATATTGCCCTACAAGCGGCTCAATGCCGACCCTTGTATACAATCCACGGGAGCGAATAAACATTTCCCTAACAAAGTCCCATCCGTGACTAGGGATATGTTTACACGGTAAACTGCCCTTGTAAGTCCTCTCGACTTATAAGGAGAAAACACTCTTGTAAGATCCTTACGACTTATAGGAGGACACGCGCTTAGGGATCCTCACGATTCTTAAGGATAAAACGCACCTACGAGATCCTCACGACTCGCAGGGAGAAATACCTTTATGAGACCCTTACGGCTCATGAAGTCAAAAGTCTTAGTTGACAGGATCTTAACCCTGTTTACTAAGCCACCTTTGTTCGTCATCGACAGAGGCAAATGATGATTCGCTCCTGACAATATCCCAGTTGTAGCGTGCTGATGCCGAAATCGGTGTCTAAATCCAAGCTTGCGGCAAAAAGCCAACAAGCCACACATGCACACGAAATAGCCGAAATGACGGGGCAACTTGCAAACAAAATCAGCAAGTAAAAATGTATGCATACAAAAACAGCCAAAATGATTGGGCAACTCGCAATAAAAAGCAGCGAGTAAATAAAATAAATAGCCGAAATGATTGGGCACCGCGAAAAATAGCCGAAATGATGGGGCAATCACGACCTTCGCGATATAAAAGCTGAAATGATAGAGCATCGCGGAAAGAAATAAAAAAAATAAAATTTTTTGCCCTACAGGTGGTATCACATCAATCCCTGTATACAATCCAGGGGTGCAAACAAAGAAGGAATCACACCTTTCCTCCCTAGGTTTTATCAGAAGAAGAAGCCAAATCTCAACGGTTCACAGATAGCCTGGAGATCATCTTAACATTTGTCTCATTACAGCAGACAAAATATCAAGCAAAGCGGAACAGCGGCAACTCCTAGTTCCATGACTTGGCGGTGCACAGATAACCAAGAGTCAAACCCCGACTCCATGAAATGCGGATAAAGTCAAGAATTCCTGGCTACGTGGAACGCGGCTTATGTCAATCCTGACCCCGTGTGAAGCATCCAGAGCGGAGCATGGTCCTCACAGAACACGACAGTGAACCCGTGGGAAGCATCCAGAGCAAAATTCCTGGCTACGTGGAACGCGGCTTATGTCAATCTTGACCCCGTGGGAAACGTCCAGAGCGGATCCTGGTCCTCACAGAGCACGTCAATGACCCCGTGTGAAGCATCCAGAGCAGAGCCTGGTCCTCGCCGAACACGGCAGTGAACCCGTGGGAAGCATCCAGAGCAAAATTCCTGGCTACGTGGAACGCGGCTTATGTCAATCTTGACCCCGTAGGAAACGTCCAGAGCGGATCTTGGTCATTGCAGAGCACGACAATGACCCCGTGTGAAGCATCCAGAGCGGAGCCTGGTCCTCGCAGAACACGGCAGTGAGCCCGTGGGAAGCATCCATAGAAAAATTCTTGGTTATGTGGAACGCGGCTTATATCAATCTTGACCCCATAGGAAACGTCCAGAGCGGATCCTGGTCCTCGCAGAGTGCGGCAATGACCCCGTGTGAAGCATCCAGAGCAGAGCCTGGTCCTCGCCGAACACGGTAGTGAACCCGTGGGAAGCATCCAGAGCAAAATTCCTGGCTACGTAGAACGCGGCTTATGTCAATCCTGACCCCATGGGAAACGTCCAGAGCGGTTCCTGGTCCTCGTAGAGCACAGAAATGACCCTGTGTGAAGCATCCAGAGCGGAGCCTGGTCCTCACCGAACACGGCAGTGAACCCGTGGGAAGCATCCAGAGAAAAATTCCTGGTTACGTGGAACGTGGCTTAGGTCAATCCTGACCCCGTGGGAAACGTCCAGAGCAGAGCCTGGTCCTCGTAGAACACGGCAGTGAACCCGTGGGAAGCATCCAGAGCAAAATTTCTGGTTACGTGGAACACGGCTTATGTCAATCTTGACCCCGTAGGAAACTTCCATAGCGGATCCTGGTCCTCGCAGAGCACGACAATGACCCCGTGTGAAGCATCCAGAGCGTAGCCTGGTCCTCGCAGAACACGGCAGTGAACCCATGGGAAGCATCCAGAGAAAAATTCCTGGCTACGTGGAACGCGGCTTATGTCAATCCTGACCCCGTGGGAAACGTCCAGAACGGATCCTGGTCCTCGCAGAGCACGACAATGACCCCGTGTGAAGCATCCAGAGCGGAGCCTAGTCCTCGCCGAACACGGCAGTGAACCCGTGGGAAGCATCCAGAGCAAAATTCCTGGTTACGTGGAACGCGGCTTAGGTCAATCCTAACCCCGTGGGAAATGTCCAGAGCGGATCCTGGTCCTCGCAGAACATGGCAGTGAACCTGTGGGAAGCATCCAGAGCAAAATTCCTGGCTACGTGGAACGCGGCTTATGTCAATCTTGACCCCGTAGGAAAGGTCCAGAGTGGATCCTATTCCTCGCAGAGCACGGCAATGACCCCATTTGAAGCATCCAGAGCGGAGCCTGGTCCTCACCAAATACGACAGTGAACCCGTGGGAAGCATCCAGAGCAAAATTCCTGGCTACGTGGAACGCGGCTTATGTTAATCTTGACCCCGTAGAAAACGTCCAGAGCGGATCATGGTCCTCGTAGAGCACGACAATGACCCCGTGTGAAGCATCTAGAGCAGAGCCTGGTCCTCGCCGAACACGGCAGTGAACCCGTGGGAAGCATCCAGAGCAAAATTCCTGGTTACGTGGAACGCGGCTTAGGTCAATCCTGACCCCGTGGGAAACGTCCAGAGCGGAGCCTATTCCTCCCAGAACACGGCAGTGAACCCGTGGGAAGCATCCAGAGCAAAATTCCTGGCTACGTGGAACACAGCTTATGTCAATCTTGACCCCGTGGGAAACGTCCAGAGCGGATCCTGGTCCTCGCAGAGCACGGCAATGACCCCGTGTGAAGCATCCAGAGCGGAGCCTGGTCCTCGCCGAACACGGCAGTGAACCCGTGGAAAGCATCCAGAGCAAAATTCCTGGTCACGTGGAATGCAGATAATGTCAACTCTGACCCCGTGGGAAACGTCCAGAGCGGAGCCTGGTCCTCGCAGAACCCGACAGTGAACCCGTGGGAAGCATCCAGAGCAACTCCCGACTCCGTGAAATGCGGATAAGGGCAACTTCACCCATCACTTGCGGGTCCTCACGACTCGTAAGGGAGCAAATTCTCTTGTAAGATCCTTACGACTTTCAAGAGAAAACACACTTAGGAATCCTCACGATTCTTAAGGAGAAATTACACCTACGGGACCCTTTCGACTGGTAGGGAGAAAATTCTTTATGAGACCCTCACGGCTCATAAAATTGAAAAGTCTTAGGAGGCAGATCTTAACCCTGAATCCTAAGCCATCGTTGTCCTGCAAAGAGATCGAGATAGACTATCCACAGAATACATTCAATAAAAAGGGACACACCATTGTGAAGAAAAATGTCTTTTATTCATGAATCAAAATGAATACAAAGTACAATTCGTGAAAGAACAAAAAAATATACTCTTATTCAGGAGTATGTACAAAGGAAGAATGAAAAAATATATCTACAATTCTTCAAGTCGGCGGGCGATTTAGCAGATTTTCCAGCTCACCCCTTTTTCGCTGGGCCTCGGCTTCATGATTCATTATTGTCAAAAGACGGGCCTCCGCTTGAGCCTGTTGGGCCTGGTATGAGGCAAGCCGGCCTTCAAGCTCTTTTTCAGTAACCTTATGGGCTTCGATCATTTCATGAGTAAACACGGCGGCCTTATCAATGGCTACCACCTCCTTGATAGCCTCTTGAAGCACCCGCCAAAGCTCATATGCCCTAGTGGTCTTGGCCGTAAGGTTGGCTTGAAGCTCCCTCAGCGCTTTGGAAGCCAGCTCCCTCTCCGAAAACTTGTGGCTGAGCCTCTTCTCGCATGATATCATGTTCACAGCGCACTACTCAATCAGCCCCTGTAAGCTCGCCTTTGCAGCCACAACCTCTGAAGGAAGGTGCGTACACTCAAGAATATATAAACAAGCCTCCCTTCGACGACAATACTCGATCTAAAACAAGCACAAACCACCCGATATGGGAAGTAACAAGGAAAGTCTCTGATCTATATCCTATCAAACAAGCATTTGCAACTATACGAATGCTTAAGAGGAAATGATACCCAAAACACTGATGTGCATGCAACATAACGATGGTGCTCGCAATTAAAGAAAATTCCCATGGAAAAAATATGAAGCTCATTTACGCAAGCAAGACGCACGTACGAGTATCCGACAAACATGAAAATTCAACAGAAAGCATGCAACAACCAATGATAAAAAGAGTACATTGATAAACATACTACGTTACCGGGAAAAGGTCACCAAACAAAGGATCAGTGGCACAAGGGTTAACAAAAAAAAATGAAAAATTTTCTAACTCCCTCTCTGCCTTCTCCAGCACATCAAAACGACGATTTTCACGAGGAGTGGCTCCCCACCGATTAGCGCCATGTCCATCTACAAAGGCAGACATAATAGCCCGCCGGGCTCTTATCTGGCCCAACAGATGGACCGAGCGGTCTTTCAGAGCCTGAGTAATCAGGCACACCTCATAAAAACACTCGAGCTTGTCTTCGGCCGCATCAAGGACCGCCAGGGTCATCTCTGCTGGGTGAGGAGGGATGTCAGCGAGCACGGCAAGAAGAACCATCCGGAGCCAAATGGATCCTATTGGAAGAGGGGATCCCCTACGGATCAGGAGTTCATATGTCACTGCGTCACATTCGGCATCAGTGAGAAGGGGATCCACCAGTCGCGCAGCAAAACGAGGAATCATCTCCTCAACGGGTACCTCCCATGGTTTCCGACGGGCATGGGGACGATTGCAAGCCATAGCGATTGATCGGGTTCTCAAAGATGATCACCTTAAGATATAAATGGGTTTCTCTGTGAGGAAAGGAAGATAGGCTTGGTTTCAGGTTATAAAGGGGAGCATTTAATGCTATGTACAAAAAATGTTGTGCATGGTGGGACTATTCTCAAAGCCCGGAAAAAAGGGGAGAGCGTTGGAAATGAAATCCAATGACGCATTGGAATCAGATCAGGGAAATGAAACGTCCCCATCCAGCAGCGTCCCGCATGCGCAACACGTGAGCACAAGCCTTGATTGGAAGATAAAGCGGCATTGCACATACATGACAGAGAACTAAGCTCTGGGAAAGAGAATTAAATTCTCAGAGGAAAAAGTAAGCAAGGAAGAAGATGAACAAAGTGGAGGCGCTTCTGAAGGGACGCCGACATTTATAGGATGTGATAGAAAACGGTTCATCTTCCCTATTCCCTAGACAGATCCAACGATCACAAAGGTGACAGCGTTGCACTCACGTGCAGACTCGTGAGAACAACGCTGTGGGGGTATTTGTTCCCTGATAAAAATCAGGAAATACCTCAATGAGGTATCACGTGCTTACACGTGACCAAGGGTCACGTGTTGACACGTGATAGTTTCCTATGAACTCTACTTTATAGAATTAAAATTCTAAATCAAACGAAAATGTAACAAAACAGCTAAGGAAATACCTCAATGAGGTATCACGTGCTCACACGTGATAGTTTCCTAAGATCTCTACTTTATAGAATTAAATTCTGAATCAAACAAAAGTATAAACAAAACGACTAAGAAAAGACTCCAATGGGGCATCACGTGCGCACACGTGACCGAAGGTCACGAGCTGACACGTGATGGTCCTTTAGCCCCGTTAAGAGACAGAATTGAATTCTGAATGAAAGAGGGTCACGTGCCAACACGTGATAGGTCCCCCATCTCTTTAAGTGATAGAATTAAATTCTATTTCAATGGTCAAACGTTGGGATCACGTGCCAACACGTGATGGGCTTTAAAAGCCTTAATGAGTTAATAGAATTAAATTCTAATTAAGGGAAATCAAAGACCCTAACTGAGAAAATATTTTTTTAAATCTTTCCAAACAAAAAAGATGGTGCTCTGTAAAATAGAGCACCGTTGGATTAAAAATCCAATGGTGATTAAAAATCACCAATTTATGGAAATATTTTATACAAGGAAAGATTTCCCTGAAATTCACCAAGAATAACAAACAGAAAATCTTTTGGATTAAAAATCCAGTGGTGAATAAAATTCACTGAGTGATCTAAAAGATCATGTTAGTTACAAAAACAAACAAAATCTTTCAATGAAAGATTGACTAAACAAATTGATTCTTTTCCTTCTCCTATAAATAGGAGCCAAGGTGTAACAACTCCAATTTATATATACATAAAATTGATTTAAATTTGAAGTATACTTAGGGTATTTAATGTTGTTGTTACCACTTTAAGTATTTATTTTTCCATAATAATTACAAGAAGGAGCTTGTAGCTCATTGGTAATACCTTGCACTGCTGAACCAAGCCACCAGAGTTCAAATCCCCTGCCCCACATTATTTTTATATTATTTTTGTTTTAAATTCCTTGGAAGCCCAACAGTCCAAACACCATAACTCTCAAACTTTGAACTGAACCCAGAAAACTAAAAATACCAGTGCTTACACCATGAGACCCCCTACCCCCCGGCACCCCGACTCGGCCGGCGGACCGGCCGACTCGGGTCGGCGCCGCTGGCCGGACTCGGCCGGACGGCCGAGTCGTCAACACAAAAAATTTGGCTCTTCGCCTTCTCTAACCCCCTGCATACTCTAATTTATTGGATCGGTTCCAGAATGCCCATTAACACCTAATTACTCCAATTTTTAATGAATTTTCTATAATTTTTACAATTTTTTATAATTAAAACCTTTCACATACCCTACCCTATAAATACACCCCCTACCCTTTACCCTCTCATTCCAAAACCCTAGGCTCACTCTCTTAAAAAATTTCCAAGAAGTGTGTACTTTGAAAACAAGTTCGCGGCGAAGCTCCGACGAAATTCCGGCGACGTTTTTTGGAACAACCGGCGACGAAGCAACGCCTCGGCAACCTCTTTTGTCCCCCCTTCACTCCCTTACTTAAACGAAACCCGTAAGTCCTATTCTATCCCTCTTTCTATTTCTCTAAAATACGAAATTACAAAACCCGACGGAATCGGAACAAATCCGATTTCCGATTCGGTTTTCTATAAAATTTCACTTCTCACCAATACATTCATGCCTAAACATCTTTATGTTGACTACTAAACATTTAACAATCAATTTGAATAAGTTTCATCACATGAAATGATAGCCTTTCCAATTTATCGTATTTTTCACTTAAATACCACAATGTTTCGATTTCACATTTAACCCCTTAACTTTGCTATACATTTAAAGTAGAGCACGAGGTAATGACCTACCTCCACACACACCCAAATACAACCCTAAACGATATCATCAAAACTTAGAATACGATAAAACAATACTTTCATTTAAATACCATATCCTTAATAAAATCATTTCTAAAAGTTTTAGTTTTGATACACTTTTAAATAAATACCTTTTACTAGGAATAATACGATAAGCTGTGGACATCGATCGTTTATCTAAACCTGAATTTGTGGTGCCTAGGCTAGGCAAGTGAGAAAGGTAACTTTAAAAGGCCCGTCTCACGGTGATTCGTGAGCGGATCCCTCCTTTCCTCATTTGTACTTACATGGCCACAATTGGCGGTGAAGAGGCGATTTGAGGCTTCTAACGACTTGTCGTTTAGACCATTTAGAAATAGGCTAGTTGACTTAGGAAACCTAAAATACGGGAAATTGACACCTTTGCAAATAAATACCTTTTACTTTATAAAACCGTTTTCTAAAGGATTAGTATTTTACAATTTTTGCAAAGCGCCGCTACAACCCATTTTTAGGGAACCCGTTCGGGATGGTGCGGATTATCGCACATCCTCGGGCTTAGTAGTGCGAGATTCAGACCTCCGCAAGGAGCATTCGGTCTCGAAAGGTTTAAAATACGACATCTTAAGAAAATGAGATTTTTTGGAATATAAAATATTTATTAAAATTATTTTTTGTATAAATATATGTATATTTATCATTTAAATATCTATTTTATTATAATATAAATATTCCACCTTTTTCTAAAAATCACAAGAATAAATTTTACACTAAAATACCATGAACTTCAAATAAATCAATATTACCGATAAATACCCTTATTTATAAAACTAGGATATTTTCACTAGAAATGTCACCACATAAAATCCACCCTCATTACAACTCTAAAGACGAACAATAAATACTTGAGGCGTATTTTGAAAAGTATATAAAAGTATTTTTACATAAAACCCCCTCAAGTTTTATAAATTACCCTAAGGACCCTAGCAATTATAAGATTTCGATTCACATTCTTGATTGTCTGACTCGGGTTTGAGTCTGATTAATCTGACTTGAATATGATTCAAGTCAATCTATAAATCACAAGATTCCAATTCAATATGAACACATGAATCCATGAATACAATTATCAATTTATACAACTTGACTGAACCGAACCATGGATGTATATTTCGTTTACATGATTCTCAGTATTCTATTTACATGACTCTACGGTTATAACCGTTTCCTGATATCATGGTTTCGGTCAGTCAGTCAATCAATCATACAACCGATACAATTTACAAGATAACAATACAAACAAGATATCGCGGGGTTTAAGGGGTAGATTGGTACGGAAGGTGTTAAAGGTGGCATGAGGTGGTCAGATTTAATACACCTAACATGAATCCAGTTGCTGTTGTACCGTGGCATAAACGGTTCCTTGTACTATACATGCCTATAGTCTCTGGCATATAGAAACTCCCCTCGTATACACTGGCATCCTTCTGTACCAAGCTACAAACAACAGCGTTAATATGATATTACTACAGGATGATACAACTTTAAAATATATCTTCTTATTCTGTCTTTTTCTACTTTCCTCTTACCTTTGGGACTTACCGAGCGACCCGTTCGCTGACGACATTCTGTTTCTTTCTTCTTTGAATGTCGTCAGGTGATTTGGACCCGGCGGAGATCGAGCCATCTCAAGAAGACTTGGAGCAGTTTGCCGAAGACCCTGCACTTTAGATTCACTATACACTTTTCCTTTCTGTACTTTTCCTTTCCTGTTATGCCACTGTTTAGGCATCTTTTTATTTCAGTTGTATTTCCTTTCATGCATTGTACAAAGAATGTCAATAAATAAAAGTTGTTGTTCTTTTTATTTCTTGTCTCTTGTGTATTTATTTATATTGCTTAGATACGCTTAGCGTATGTACTTCTGAGTATATACGTAGCGGACCTCATCGCGTCCCCTTCGCCGTACACTGGGAAGCGGGACGTGACACAAGGAGAGGAGAAACATATAGAATTTTGGGATCTGGAGATTTTCTAAAAAAAGCAAATAGCAGAGAGAAAAGAAAGGAGAATTCAATTCTCAAGAAAGAAACCCTAGGTGAAAAAAGGGAAAAAGATAAAACTTCAAAAAGAGAATTTAATTCTCAAAATCTAAGATTTTAATTCTTCTGCAAAAAGAACTTAGTTCTTCCTCTGGTTGAAAATCTGCAGAAGCAAATCTCCCCATAGGTTGAGAATTTAATTCTCATCGGGTTGAGATTTTGCCATGCAGATCCAAGACTTAGGGAGAGAATTGAGTTTAGAGAATTTTATTCTCCCAAATTTACAGGAATTCAATTCCTTCATGATAAAACCAGGGTTTAACCCTATATGAGAATTTAATTCTCCTAAAATTATAGGAATTTAATTCCTTCAAGATTGACATAACTAGGGTTCAACCCTAATTGAGAATTTAATTCTTTCAAATTCACAGGAATTTAATTCCTCCTAAATGAAATTAGGGTTTCACCCTATATAAGAATTTAATTCTTTTACATATATGAGAATTTAATTCCTCCAAAAAGAGATTATGGTTTAACCCAATATAAGAATTTAATTCTTGCACAATAGGAATTTAATTCCTCCAAAATCATAATTAGGGTTTAACCCTACAGAGAATTTAATTCTTAAAAAATAAAGATACTTAAAAGATCTCCATATATGCAAAGAACTAAGGTCACGTGTCCCCACGTGACCCCTGAAAAGATCCCCAAAAATGAGAAGGAAAAAACTTTAAGGCAATGCCTCACGTGCTCCCACATGACCTCCAAAACAAAGAGAATAAAAGAAAAGGAAATGTTGGCTCTGAGCGCTCTCACGTGTTACCACGTGACCCCTAATAAATGCCTTAACGAATCAGTGCATGAGTGCCTATCATGTGCCCACACGTGATGGCCAAAAAATTAAAAAGTGTTTAACACTTATTTGCAGAACAAAGTGAGGAGATCTGCCCCGCCTTTGGGCCCCCTCACGTGTCCCCACGTAACCCCTCTTTCTTTAGTGTTTAACACTAATTCAAGAGCTTTATTTCCAGTGTTTAACACTGATTGTCTTCTAGTGTTTAACATTAAATTGAGAATCTTATTTCTAGTGTTTAACACTACTTTGAGAATTTTGTTTCCAATGTTTAACACTGTTATCTTTTAGTGTTTAACACTAATTTGAGAGCTTTATTCCCAGTGTTTAACACTGCCGTTCCCTAGTATTTAACACTACTTTTAGCCAAATTGGCTAATTTTCCAGAGGCAAAAGTCTCCCCTTCAACCGAGTCTCAAAATTGAGTAAAACTCACAACTACAATATTAATGCTCAGTCAAAGATAAAAATGTTATCAGAGACCTCAAACTCTTGTTTAGCATTGCTAAATAATGCGGGCTTGAACCCAGACAAGTGTCTAATGGTCCAACAAAGGGCCAACACTTCAGATCTAATTGGACTTAGCTCAAATTGGCCATAAGTCCCCAATTCAGATTTAGATGAACCAATGTGCTCATAATCTAATTATTTGATCTTAGTTCCAAATTGGACTACAGATCCCCAAGCAACCTTGGTTCAAGGGTACATCTCTTCACTCCTCTGATATTTGGCGTTGTAATCTTTCAACGTCTTTAAAGAGGTGACGGGTCCCGACAACCACACATTTCATGGACTGTGGGGTCCTTAAACTCATGGACTATGATGTCCTTAACCTCGACCGTGATGTCTTAAAACTAACATTGGATTGTGGGGTCCTTAAACCCATGGACTATGATGTCCTTAACCTCGACCGTGATGTCTTTAAACTAACATTGGACTGTGGGGTCCTTAAACTCACGGACTATGATGTCCTTAACCTCGACCGTGATGTCTTTAAACTAACATTGGACTGTAGGGTCCTTAAACCCATGGACTATGATGTCCCTAACCTCGACCACGATGTCTTTAAACTAACATTGGACCGTAATGTCCTTAAACTAATCGACCGCAATGTCACTAAACTAAACAATAGAGCCCAATTGCTCTCTTGTTGGATCTAAACGATCCCGTTAAGTTGATCTTAGTCTAAAACTAGACTAACGTATCCTTAACAAACGTTTAAGTTGATCTTAGTCTCAAATGAGGCTAACGTATCCTTAAACCTAACCCCCAAACCCAAATCTAAGAAGATACGGATTTGGACTAATCCACGCCCTATGGGCAACAACATAAATTAGTCTCCGTATACAATCCATGGGCATCCACAAACAAAGCAAAAACACACGACACGAAGTGACCATATGGAGAAGGAGAAAGTTGTTACCGCGATGCGGTAGCGTAATTAACTGCAGGGGCTTGCGCCTGCAGGGAAGAGCGTCCCCACAATCAAAAACCCCTCAAACGAGGGGGAATCTGACGAAATCTGCTACATCGGCCGCATCCGTTTAAACCTTCGATACATGGCGCCATAAATCAACTTGGCATCTTCGGAGAGGTGGACGGATAGCACCAATTAGCATCTGCCCCGAAATTCAGGCAAGACGGACCTACGCGGTCGTGTCTCTGTGTTTCGGCGGGGAACAAATACTACATTTCACTTCGATTCGGATTGTGAGGCTGCTTTTGAATCGCTTAAAAGATCTCTCACTACAGCCCCCGTTCTATCATCTCTGGATTGGAATCACCCGTTCGAGCTTATGTGTGATGCATCAAAATTTACTATTAGTGCAGTCTTAGGACAATACATTGATAAGATGCACATGTAATTTATTATGCAAGTAAGACCTTGAATGATGCACAAATTAATTATACAACTACCGAGAAAGAACTCTTGGCAGTTGTGTTTGCATTAGAAAAATTCAGGCCCTACTTGATTGGCTCGCCAATAGTGGTTTACACAGATCACTCCACCCTACGACACCTTTTATCGAAGAAGGATGCTAAGGCCAGGCTAATACTTTAGATCCTGTTGTTATAAGAATTTGATCTTGTCATCTGAGACAAGAGTGGATGTGAAAACGTAGTAGCTGACCATCTTTCACGCATCTCTTCTTCACTAACATTGACCGTGCCGATAAATGACTCATTTCCTGACGAACAGCTCTTGACCATATCCTGCGAACCTTGGTTCGTAGATATTGTGAATTATCTAGCGACGAGACTTATTCCTAGCAATTGGTCGAAACAAGACAAACTTCGATTTCTATCCCAAGTAAAACACTTTTACTGGGATGAACCTTATTTGTTTAAGTATTGTTCCGATCAAATCATTCGCAGATGTGTCCCTAACGATGAATTCAAGAGTGTGTTATCATTTTGTCATGATCAGGCATGCGGCGGTCACTTTGGTCCTCGAAAAACGGCGGAGAAAGTTTTGCAATGCGGATTTTATTGGCCAACATTATTTAAAGATGCATATGATCATTGTAAAACTTGCCCGCGGTGTCAACACTTGGGTCGGATTTCATGTAGAAATGAGATGCCGCTCCAACCTATCTTGGTTGTGGAGATATTCGACGTTTGGGGTATTGATTTTATGGGCCCTTTTCCCAACTCTTTTGGGAATTTATATATCTTGTTAGCGGTTGATTATATCTCAAAATGGGTAGAAGCAATACCGTGTCGCACTAATGACAATAAGGTTGTTATTAAGTTCCTTAAAGAAAATATCTTTTCGCGGTTCGGACACCCTCACGCTATAATTAGCGACAACGGGATGCATTTCTGTAATCGGTCTTTCGAGGCTTTGATGCGGAAATATGCAATTAACCACAAACTTTCTACGCACTATCATCCCCAAACAAGCGGGCACCCTGAGATCTCAAATAGGCAGATCAAGCAAATTTTGGAGAAGACGGTTTCTAAAAACCGTAAAGATTGGTCAACCAAATTGACGGATGCTCTTTGGGCATTTCGTACTGCTTATAAGACCGATCTTGGTATATGTCCATACCGCCTTGTGTTTAGGAAGGCATGCCACATTCCTGTCGAAATCGAACATAATGCAGTATGGGATATCAAAGAGCTAAACTTCTATTTTGATCAAGCCAGCAGCTATCGGAAGATGCAACTAAATGAGCTAAGCGAACTCCACGATGAAGCTTACGATAATGCGGTGATAGTAAAGAACCGGACTAAAGTGTTTCACGATAAAAACGTTTTTAGGAAAACTTTCACACCGGGACAACAAGTCCTTCTTTACGATTCCCGTATCTATCTTCATCCGGGTAAGCTTAAATCTCGTTGGAAAGGACCTTTTGTGGTGCGGTATGTACACCCGCACGGGGCAGTAGAAGTTGAAAATATAAAAAACGGTTCAATTTTTAAAGTAAATGGGCATAGATTAAAACCGTATTTCTCTGCTGACCCAGCGGAGGAGCTCCTGTTTTTACAGGAGCCACTTTATCATAACTAAATTCCTCCGCCTCACCTCCATTGTTCGGTAACATTGTATCATCTTAAGAATGGAGGTGAGTGAAAAAATGACTTAATTGAATATCTATGCGTGCCAAAGAACAAGTTTGGGGGTGGTTTTCATTTAACTATTATTTTACCCCTATCATTTTCTCTCCCCAAGTCTATAGGTCTATGCATTCAAAGAACAATATCAGTGAGGACACCGCTGAAAATAGGTTTGGGGGGGAGGTTTGTATTAATTGAACTATAGTTTGGCACTAGGCACTATGTAAAAAAAATTGATAATAAAAGATTAAAAAGTGAAGAATTACATATGAAAGATAGGAATAGTTTAAGAAAAGCAAGAAAATTAGAGGTTTTCTTAAATGAAACTAGTAATAAGTAGTTATGAGCCGCTGTCCCAAGGGTTAGTAAGATAAAGGAAATTACTAATCTGAGGATAAAATTAAGTCTGAAAAATAGTCCTTATTCTTGACGCCAAAAATTAGAATGTTGATACCCTACTATACGCACTTACACACATCTTGAAACTTGGGATAGTAGAGGATACCTTGAAATGCTCTTGTCTAAAAGCCTTAGTATGAAAAAAAAGTATAAATGGTGAAGAAGAAAAAAATGAACACTGGTTTTGTAATTACCAAGGCAGCATAAAAAAATATAGCGAGGGTGCTTTATCACCTATTGTTTTAGACCAACTGGTTTGGGAGCCACTGCTAAGTCTTAGGTGTTGCGAAACAAGGAATTACGCCTAAATGCGTAAGAACATTTTGTAATCGGTCGGTTAGTACCTTAAGAAGTATTAACGGTCGCATGAAAAATGTGTCAGCAATTTTATCTAAAATATTCACCAACTATAAAGTACTTTGGAAGATGGACAAGAGTATGATAGCTTGAATTGAATTCTCTAAGTGTAGGGATGTCTTTTACACACACGTAAGGGCATATGATCAATGTTTGGAAGAAAGATAGGGAGGAAGACTAAAGGCGATATTTTATTGAGGGATGATGTGATTTCTAATATTTTTTCATGACCATTAAGATAGGGCTCATAACAACTGAAAAGATGGTATAGTTGGAAACTCTTATTTTCAAGTTCTTTCTTTTATAATTCTTATCTTTATATGTAACTTTCACCATCTTTTATTATAGGATTTTGAGGGTGTAATCCGCTGAAAACCCTCAGGAGACAACACTCCTCCTACTAGGGACACCTAGAGGTTTAACAGCATGTTGCACGTGCTCAGTGCAATCGTGTTGCCTACGAAAGTGTGCTGCTTAGGTTTTTCATTTTCTTTTTCTCCTTCTCTTGAATAACTAGTTTGCTCGGGACGATCAAAGTCTAAAGGCGTGTTAATAAACAGTCAAGTCGCGACCGCCAATTTCATACAAACGGAGACCGAAGTCCTTCGGGAACATAATTCTCTCAGACATCTGCCTTTCCATGAAAGGAGTTGATCACCACGTCGTTAAACTGAGAACAGTGGACCACCACGTCGTTAAACTGGGAACACTCGACCTCTAAGTCGTTAAACTGGGGATGTAAAAATGTGTAAATAAAACAAAAACAAAAAAATAAAAATGAAAATAAAAAAGCCAAAATGATGGGGCAATGTTCAGTCGAAAATATTGTGCATTTGATATGATATTTTCCTTACTATTTTTATATAATAAAAGGGGTTTATTATAAATATGACACATATGAGGGTTTATCTGTAAAAATACTATTTTCATATATTTATATATTATAATTAACATTATGAAGGAAGTTGTAAGCATATAATATCTATATAATATTTAGTCCATTTAAATATGCTTACCTTATCAAATATCTTTGACCAATTCTTCTAAAACTATAATATCATATCAAATGGTTAAGATAATATTTCAATAAAAACAAAATTCTGCTACCATTATTTATTGAGTTATTATGCAGAAATTATATCAGGACTGAAATTAAGGAAATCCGAGTTGGCGAGATCAAATCTGCCGAAATCTTAAAGTAAATCGAAGAAATCAATTCTGGTAGAGACTTAGAGAAGATTTTCTGATTCCAGATATCAAAATAGTCTACATATGTCACCAGAAGAGTCCACGAGATTTTTGAAGCAAAAACTCCTCTATCCCACCACGGATCCGCGGCTAAACCCACCCAATGGCCGCGGTTCCGCCACAATATCGAGGAGTTGGGATTTTGGATTTTCAGGTTGGGATCCTAACAACTAGTTACCATATTAGGAAACTAGGGTTCTGGCTCTGTGACTATAAATAAGGACCAAGAGGCTCTTGGAAAAATCATCAAACCAACGCGATCACGAAATCCACGACGACTTAAAAATCTTGGTTGATCATCGACAGTTCATCCACCTCCTTAAGAAGAGATCGAGAAGCAAACTAGGGTTTTGTAATCATTTTCTAAAGGAACAAAGTGTACTTGATCTTGTTGATTAATAAAGCTAGTTTTATTCTGTTGCATTTTATTTTATTTTCTTCATGATTTCTATCTTTTCTTTTCCCAACATACGCGGGTAATTCTCCGCTTGTTAGGGTTCGTAGGATTAGGGTAGATTAATGGATGATGAAGATCCTTAAACTCTTTTTACGTCCTATAAAGTTTATAAACTTTATCAAAAAAATAGTTAACATCCTAATCAGGCGCGCTATCAATTCATTGACAGTCTCGACTGCGATTTGAGATCAGATTAACAATTGTTTTGGTAAAGGCTAGACATGAACAGAGATCCATGTCAAGATAGGGGTTAAGAGTGGGAACCATTTTCTCTCCAGAAACCCTAATCTGCATGCATCACTGTCGATCTGGTTTTAAATCTATTAAAGGATAAAAAGAGTAATCTTTAATTAATCATCCATGACTACTAAATCTTAACGAACCCTACAAGCCCCTTCTAATATAAAACATATATCCGTAGTTAATCTAGATATATATTCTACATCCGTGTTTATCGTAGATCTAGAAACTATTTCCACTATTCTTTATTCCTTTATTCTTCTTCTTTTTCAACACGTCTAAAGTAAGATTGAAAGATTCCACATATCCCTGAGGACAACCCATACTCATCTCGGGCTAGCTACACGTGACACCGTTATTGATTACGGTTACAACACAACTCTAAAAAAATCAAAAAATCAGGCAACTCGCAATAAAAATCAGCGGGTAAAAATAAAGATAAAAACATCTGAAATGATGGGGCAACCGCGAATAAATAGCTGAAATGATAGGGCAATCGCGACCTTCGCGATAAGAAAAGCTGAAATGATAGAGCAACAACGGTAAAAAAAATCCTCCTAATGGCGAATGATGAGTCGCTCCTGGTACCATATTCCAGTGAAACGATGCAAACGCCAACCAAAACTCAAGTCCCCAAACGGAGAATGATAAGTATCTCCTGATATCATATTCCAGTGCAGCGATGCTGACGCCAACCAAACTCCAATCTCCCAAAATTCTTCCAACCCTACGGTTGGTCTCCATGTTGACTACCGTATACAATTCACGGCCTCAAATAGTTCTCATCATACCCATGCCCCACCGCAATCACCAGTTACGCGGCTGGTCTCCGCCCTTGGAATTATGCTCCATTTTGGAAGACGCACTCATGTGTCCTCACGATACATGAGGAGAACAAACTTACGGGATCCTCACGACTCGTAAGAAAACACCTTCGTGGGATCCTTATGACTCACAAAGGAAAAACACACTTGGAAGTCCCCATAACTCCTAAGGAGAAAGTACACCTACGAGATCCTTTCGACTCGTTGGGAGAAAATGCTTTTATGGGATTCTTACGCTTCATAAAATTGAAAAGCCTTAGGTGATAGGGACATAAACCTGTCTCCTAAGCCATCTCTCCCCAACAGGAAAAGGCAAATGATGAATTGCTCCTGGCACCTGTGCTTCAGTGTTAAGCAACGCTGATGCCGACCCCTACCCTAAAATTCCAAACTTCCGATCCAATAGACCCCTAAGTCTTTAAACTGGGAACATATGACCTCTAAATCATTAAACTGGGCACAGATGACCTCTTAGTCGTTAAACTAGGCACAATAGATCTCTAAGTCGTTAAACTGGGAACATATGACCCCTAAGTCATTAAACTGGGAACAGAAGAACCCTAAGTCGTTAAACTAGGAGTGAGGGAAATCCCCTCACAGCAAATGATGATTCGCTCCTGGTACCATATTCCAGTGCAGCGGTGCTGATGCCAAACCAAAACCAAAATCCTCAAATCCTGTCATGGCAGATGATAATTCGCTCCTGGTACTATATTCTAGTGTAACAGTGCTGATGTCAAACCAAAACCAAAATCCCTAAATCCTCTCATGGCAAATGATGATTCGGTCCTGGTACCATATTCCAGTATAGCGATGTTGATGTCAACCCAAATCACATCAAGTTAGCAAGACGACCAACGACCTCTGCGGTGGAATCATGCTTCGTCACATAGGGTACCCCGTGTCAAAATTATGCATCGCCTCGGAGTATCTGTCTCCTTGTTGGACTTATGCTCCACCCTGGAACCAAGTCAACAAGTGACCTCCTCGTCGGAATTATGCTCCGCCCTGGAATCAAGTTAACCAGTGATCTCCTCGTCGGAATTATGTTTCGACCCAGAATCAAGTCAACCAATGACCTCCCCGTTGGAATTATGATCTGACTTGGAATCAAGTCAACAAGCGACCTCCCTATCGGAATTAAGCTCTGCCTCGGAATCAAGTCGACCAACAATCTCCGGATCAGAATCATGTTTCATCTCAGAATGTACCCCGTGTCGAAATCATGCTTCGCCTCAGAGCATCTGCTATCTTTGTCGGAATTATGCTTCGTGTGGGAATCAACCTTTGCATCGAAATTATGCTTCGGTCAGTATCTGCCTCTCCGACGGAATCAAGCTCCACCTCGGAAATAGGCCAAATCCCGACACCGCGGAAAGCTGAGCAAGTCAAATTGAATTCTGACACCGCAAGAAGCGGAGCAAGCCAAATCAAGCATCGACCGTCCACATCGCTAAAAGGGCAGTATCGACCGTCCACGTCGCTAAAAGGGCAGCATCGACTGTCCATGTCGCTAAAAGGGCAGAACCGACCGTCCAAGTTGCAAAAAGGGCAGCACTGACCGTCCAAGTCGCTAAAAGGGCAGTATCGTCCGTCCACGTTGCTAAAAGGGCAGCATCGACCGTCCATGTCGCTAAAATGGCATAACCGACCTTCCAAGTCAGAAAAAGGGCAGCACTGGCCGTCCAAGTCGCTAAAAGGGCAGCATCGACCGTCCACGTCGCTAAAAGGGCAGCATCGACTGTCCACGTCGCTAAAAGGGCAGAACCGACCGTCCATGTCGCTAAAAGGGCAGAACCAACCGTCCATGTCGCTAAAATAGCAGAACCGACCGTCCATGTCGCTAAAATAGCAGAACCGACCGTCCATGTCGCTAAAATAGCAGAACCGACCATCCAAGTCGCAAAAAAGGCAGCACCGATCGTCCAAGTCGCAATAAAGGTAGCACCGACCGTCCAAGTCGCTAAAGGGAAGCACCGACTGTCCATGCCGCTAAAAGGGCAGCATCGACCGTCCACGTAGCTAAAAGGGCAGAATCGACCGTCCACGTCGCTAAAAGGGCAGAATCGACCGTCCACGTCGCTAAAAGGGTAGCATCGACCGTCCACGTTGCTAAAAGGGTGGCATCGACCGTCCACGTCGCTAAAATGGCAGAATCGACCGTCCACGTCGCTAAAATGGCAGAATCGACCGTCCACGTCGCTAAAAGGGCAGAATCGACCGTCCACGTCGCTAAAAGGGCAGCACCGACCGTCCAAGTAGCAAAAAAGGCAGCAATGACTTCCTCGTTGGAATTATGCTCCGCTTTGGAATCAAGTCAACCAGACACTCCATGTCGAGGACACGTCAAACAGACACTCCGTCTCAGAGACACGTCAAGCATCGACCGTCCATGTTGTAAAAAGGGCAGTGCCGGCTTCCCAGAAATCGGGAACCAAAGCAAGTCGCCTCCACGCGAAAGAAAATCCATCAATTTCATGCACACGACTCACATATGTGGTATGCATTTATTGATGGAGGCACTTTGTTGAGGTCAAAATTTGCACCCCAGTTGACCAAGTCAAAGTCAAAGTCAACCCCAAGTAAGCGGGCCCAAGCCCAGATCAAGTGAGCCCATGCCCAAGTCGAGCCCCGCGGCCGGCCTCCCCCATGCCAAAATGAAATCATGTAATAAATAATTTTGATGCAATTTTTTTATGAATGAATGAAAGAAAAATGGGCATAAAGCCAAATTTTTGTAAAGCCGATGGCTTATGTGCAAAAGAAATGAGCATATGAGGCATGGAATGGGCAAAATGCCATTCTGTAAAGATCAAGGGGCTATGTATAAATGTGTAAGCCTATAAAAGGCAACATGATAATAAAATAAAAAAAGGACTTTTCATTCTCTAAAAACTCTAGGGTTTTTGTGTCTCCTTTTCCTCCCTCAAGATTCTAAACCTTCTTCCTCATTTTTGAATTAAATCAAGAGTTTTACTCTTCTTTTTCAAAAAATAAATAGTTTTTTTACCACAAACCCCACAAAGGGGAGCTCAGATCTTCCATTAGATCTCAAAAATGGGAGATTTTTAAATCTCACCCCCTTTCTCCAAGATCCGGCCAACCGAAAGGAAGAAGAAGGATACCCATCTCCAGAAATCCCATCTTGGGAGATCCAGGGCCAAAGGAGAGAGAAACAAAAGGGCCCCCTTTGATCATTTCTAAATATTTCTAGGAGTTTAACTCTATTCAAGATCTGTTGGAGTTCAACTCCATAAATTAATCTCTTTTTAGGAGTTTAATTCCAGAAGTCAAATCGGGAGCACAACTCCCAGTGCAGGGACAAAATCCATTTTCCTGCTGACTCCCAGCGCCCGTGTGCCAAGCACGTTGGGCCCCCGCGTGCCAAACATGTGGGCCCCGCGCCCAACACCTAGCGCCTAGCGCTAACACAAGCGCCCATGTGCCGGGCACGTAAGGCGCCAGCGCCCAAGCGCCCAGTGCCAGCGCCGTCGCCAGCGTGCTAAGCACGTGAGGCGCTGGCGTTCACGTGTCCTTTGGATGCCATTCCCCCCTCATTTTATATACACTCCACACTAAAAATACCTACTCCGTTAAAAAAATTCTAACGGGGCGCTGCCCCGCACCCCGCAAGGGGGCTGCTAGCCCCCTTGTCCCCCACCCCATTATCCGGGTAGCAGGCCCCCCGTAAAAACTCTGCGGGCCCCAGATATCCAAAACCCCTTCAAAACACAACACTGCACATTGAGTTCGCATGACCTGCTTGACCCGTCAATTGGAGGTTCTCTCGCTCCAAAGGCGAGGGGTAATTAACGGCAGCTTAGTTCGCGGCTGCCGGAGATTCAGATCCCCACAATCAATAAACCCCAACCTACCCTAGGCAAGGGGAATCTGTAATGCGCCTGATAAGCGCGCGCGTATTCCCATCTCAATGGGGTGACAAAAAACACTCTACACATATCCTTCCCACCAACGCTAAGAATCGAAGCCTTCATCAAGAGTCCACCGAGCAGCTTCCCTGCTCGGTCAATCCTTGGCGGGTAGCTCCTACCTATCCACGCCAAGGATCGAAAGCCCTCACCAAGAGGTCACCGAGCAGCTCCCCTGCTCGGTCAATCCATGGCAGGTAGCTCCTACTCATCCACGCCAAGAATCGAAAGCCCTCACCAAGAAGACATATAGCAACTTCCCTGCTCGGTCAATCCCTGGCGGGTAGCTCCTACCCATCCATGCCAAGGATCGAAGGCCCTCACCAAGAGGCCACCGAGCATCTTCCCTGCTCGGCCAATCTTTAGCTGGTAGATCCTACCCATCTATGCTAAGCATCCAAAACCCTCATCAGTCAGCGCCGACCAATCCTAACTTGGCTATTAATCAACTCACGTTAAGAGACGTGGTCATCGGTCCGATTCTAAGGAATGGGCAGATACTGACCTTCCTACAATGAGGGATCCTCCGATGTATTCTAAAAGAACTATCGCCACCTCGACTCCGGGGGCGGGAAGGGTACCGACCTTCATGCACTTGGTTAATCGACTTATACTCGATGTGCGATCGTCGTCTAAAAGTCCAGTCACCGACCTACGGCCTAACACTTGAATCGAAGAAAAGACTGACAAGCTCAAGTACTCACGCAGGAACACATTGTCATGTCGAGGAAAATAAACTCAGTTTATTTCATGTTCCAAAAAAAATTTCACAACGTATTTTGGGCTCCCCAGCCGTACAAAAAGTGCCCAGATGCTTACAAAAAGAAAAGAAAAAAGGACACAAGGCAAAAAATCTCAGGCAGCAGGCTGCGCCCGGATCTCGCCCTGCTCAGCATCACCGCCGGGGGCCAAGGCTTCTACCTCCACAACCTCCTCTCCTCCGATGGCCACCCCGGCACTAGTCGCTTGCGGCGCTTCCGTCGAGATCGGGACCCTAGCGTAGAGCTCACCGTTGGCAAACTCCGGCATCAACGCCTTGATGGCATCAAGGGCTTCATGCCAAACGATGGCAGAGGCTTCGCCGACGTCGGTGTAGAATTGGTCCGACTCCTTGTACAAGACCACCGCCTCGCGAGCTCGAAGCTCGGAGATCTTCACCACCTCAAGCGCTGCCTCGGTATGCCTCTTGCTGGCCTCCCTCGCCTTCTTCATTATGGCGTAGCGCTTGCCCAGCTCATCTAATTTGGCGTCAACAGCTCGGTGGGACTCACTCAGAAGTTGGTAGGACTCCTGGCCCTTGGAGACCATGAGCTCCCCGGTGGCCAACCGGGTTTTGAGGGCATCAGTCTTCTCCTTCTCTTTCCGCAGCTGAAGGAGCAGATCATCCACTAACGAAGACGATTCCCCCGCCTTCGCCATGGACGGGGCAATCTCTTCGGCTTCCATGTTGAAGATGAGAGCACAGTGTTGGAGGACCTGAAGAAAGCAACAGAAGAGGTCAGAAACACTCGAAATCAACCCGGGTACTTAAGACAATACTTAAGCGGATACCAACCTGAACAGCCTCCTGAGCTATGGTGGCCACTTGGGCCTTCATGAACCCCCGGGAAATCTTGGCCCCGGTAAACTGCTCCATGTCCGCGAGCAAGCTATCTATGACGGAAAGCCCCGAGGGGACCACGAAACAGACGTCCCCTTCTTGCACGGGGATCCCCTCAGGGATCTCAGTCGACGGCGCGTGAGAGACCGTCTTTTTCCTCTTGAGGGGAACCTCGGTTCCCTCCTCCTCCTCCCTCCTCCTCCTCCTCCTCTTCCTCCCTCGTCGGGAACCTGCTAGTTGGTATTATACCTAGCGTCAGATAGCAGTTTCCTGGTGACATGTGTACATGTTAGTTCATCGACCTGAGGTCGTCATTTGTCTCGTGTGAGTTCCCACTGTGCTTTGATTTCTACCCTACCACGGCTCAAAGGAGTCGTGCAAACAGGTCTTTTTTGGGTACAGTCCCGAGCCACATGGAGGCAAGTGAGCGGATCGGTAGGGGATTCGTCTCTCCCGGTATTGGGGGTGAGATCGCGCTGTGTCTAGGAGAGCCATTACACAAAGCCCTCGGCCGAGGCAGGAGATTTACTGGTAGGTACTCCAGTAGCATCTCAGGGTGTTCTGGGCAGCTCTCTGACACGACTTATACCGCTATTGGGGGTCTGACGTTACCAGCCCCTAGGCAGATATGCGATACTCATAGACGAACGGACCGGACTGTATGTATATTGTCACTGTCGGGCTCAGTAGGGTTTCTAGATGAGTTCGCTCGTCAGCTTCCCTTCCAATCAATACATAGGCAAACGTTACGTACAGCCAGTACCTCTGACGTGCTAGTGGTTATACCCAGTGCCAGTGTGTTGATGAGTCATTAGAGTCCCCAACGGACACTTTCCCAAGTTCGGGCGAAACGTTGTAGAGGTCGTATGGTTTTATGGCAAGGTTCGGAAAATGCACGTGCGTTTTCGCACATGTCATTTTTCGGGCAGATAATACTGGTAGGCTTTGGTTTAAGCCGGATCCCAGTATTATACTGTGTAGATATAATATCTTTGTCTCAGTTGCATTTGTATTCGATCGTAATACAAATGCGGGTATGTTTATACTGTTACGGGGTTATCCTGAAATTCATTTCAGGATCACTTTTGGAAGTTGCCAGTTTCCAGTTTTCTATCAGCCGTATTTAACATTCGGTTAAAAACCGATTTATCTTTTCTTCTTGAGGGTGAGTCATAGGGTGAGTCATGTGTGTGGATGCTTCTTGTAAGTGACTAGGATGGTGAGGTGGCTTAGTGCAGTAATGGAGCATTTATGTGTTGATGACTATGTGTTATGAATCATTGTTTCATTAATTGTGTTCATACTAGGTGTTTAGATGACTCATTTCTTCATTAATGTTATGGTCACTCTCCCCCCTCCTACACTCACCTCTCCCCTCTATATGTATGGCCGGCCACCCCTTGGTAGAAGATGGTTGCTTGAGAGAAAAAAAAGATGATAGTTTTAGTGTATGGAAATTGGATAGATACTAATTTCACATTTCCACCCGATCCAAAAAGGCAACTTCATTAACCGTTCGTCCATAGCTTTGGATATAACGAGACAAAGTGTTCTACTCATTCTCTACATCAATCTTGGTCATCTCTTTTAGCAAACTTGATGATCGAGTTGCCTCGGTTCAGAGGCGGGAGCCCATTTAAAGATCCGTCGACATGGTGCCACCTGGACGAGAAGACTGGAGATTCAGGAGATCGGAACAGCCGCAACAAAGCGTGGGATGATGGTTGAAGACCGAAGGACTCGGATCGTTCGGTATAACATTTCTATTCACTTTGTAGTTTGTTAGTTTAGCTTTAATGGCATATCCGGGTTATAGTGAGCGATAGCGCCAGTTGTAAAAAGTTTTTGTTCCGCATTTGGCATCTGTTAGACGGCCGGGGCACTACCGTGGACTTACAGTGGTATCAGAACCTCACCATTAAGCTTTACTAACTTGTGCTAACGCGTTTAAAATATCAATCGAATGGATTTTCGAAAACCGCAAATTCCAGGGTTAAAGTTTCTGTCGATTTTAAACAGTGTCTAAAAATTATTTTACATATCACAGAAAACTAAGCAGGCTTTTCTAAGCATTATTGAAAAATTTGGGAACGTGATCCCACAAGACCACCGCGGATCCGCGGTCAAACCAAACCGGAACCGCGGCGAGTTTGTGGGAACAGTGCTCCAACTTTTTCCAGAGAGCTTCATTTAGGAAATTGTGGTTTTTGGTATATATCTTTTGGGCCCAGATTTTGTTACTGTACAGCAGATGTTTGTGGGGCCCACTTTGGGATAGTTTTTCTGTTGAAATTTAAACATGTTAGTTTACAGTGCTTATATTATATCTCCGACCGGGAATTTCATTTGATCGGTAAACCGCGTCTAATTGCTATAGTTCTTTTAGACGGGTTTGCGAACGTGACATTCGCGTTGATGTTCTGTGTTGTGCTATAATGTTGCGGATTTGTCGTGGTGGATAGCAGTGTGCAATGGTAGTGCAGTTTGGATTTATTTGTACATTTGATATTGCGGGGCGAGCGTCCAACATGTGGACTGCCGTCACTGCCTGTTGTATAATATTCTTTTGGGGCACGACCGGATTGAGGTCGATGTACCTGTTGTATATAATTTTCATTTCTGTACTAGGTTTACCCCGCGACAGAGTGCACGGATAGCCGGGTTCTGGAGGGCAACAGGTCCGTATCTCATGGTATTGAGAGGCAGAGGGACCTCACTCTAGAATTGGCAGACTATTCGCCGCACTCGTAGGGGGTACAGGTTGACCCAAGGAGAGGTGCTCAATTTATCGGATTCCGTGAAGTGCCGGGTGTTCCATTCACTATGCTATGGGGGACTACCTCGCTTCAGGTTTTGGCGGGTAACTTGCCGCCCCCGTAGGGGTCTAGGTTTCATTGCACAGGCTATCCACACGACCAGGGGAACGTCGGGTTTCAGCAGTGGCTCTGTGAAACCCGGGGATCCCAGATTATCTGTATTGTTCTGTGATGCTTATAACTTTTCTGTAATGTTGCATTTTATCACGTCTAGAGCAATTATTGTATATTGGTATATATACTATTAGATGTGATCAGTCGAAAATAATGTATTTTTAACACGACAATTTCCTTATCATTTGCACTCATTTAGAAGTGTACGGTATTCATATTTCACATATTAGCAAATCAGTCGTTAAATATCAGATTGCATGTGTTAGACTCTAAAACCGGCACTATAAAGGAAATTGACTGCATTTCATGGCACCGCATCATCCCTATATTGCGCAACACTTGTTTCGAGATCTGTGCAGGAAAATCCAGAAGAAAGGTCAAAAATTTACATGGTGCTGATCAAACATTACGCCAACTCAATGATTTCAGATCTGGTAGCAATTCAGAAGGAAATACAAAAATCAACATATCAGAGAAAGGCCCAATTGTCAACCCAAGACCACTGCAGGGAGCCCAAGCCCCAAGGAGCCTACATGGCCGCGGAACCGCGGCCGGAGCCGGCTTGCGCCGCGGTTCCGTGGTGGGTCCAGGGATTCAGCTCCTCATTTTTAGGGCAAAATTCCTCCCTCAGCTCCTACACTTCAGAAAGACACTTCAAGTTCCAGAAGAATCCAGAGACTTCTGCCAGTTCAGCAAACTAGGGTTTCTAAAGCTTAAATTATCCTAGCTTAAAGCCTAAGCTAGCTCCTAACAAACTAATTCTAGAAGCTCCTCAACAAACTTTTGGAGGGAATTGTAATTTCAAACCTAGACTTAGGGTTTGGGAAGTCTATAAATAGAAGCCTAGACCTAGGGTTAAGGGATCCATCATTGAATCTAGAATCTAGAACCATTCAATCTCTACTTCTTCATTTTACCCTTTTCTTCATCTTCTTCCACAAGTCTAGTGACAAGACTTGTGTGAAACCCTAACCCTAATTCCAATCCAAAGCCAAGATTCCCGAGTACCAAATCAAGTAAGAAACCCTTCAACCTTTTAGGAGCGGAGCCGATCTTCAACAGAGCAAGTGGTCCAAGCCGATCCACGACTCACGGAGAAAAGCGACGCCAAATCGACAATCTAGTTCTTCCTCTTGTAGTTCTTGAGCGACTGTAATCAAATTGTTGATATAAATAAAAGGTGAAATTCTTTTATCTTGTTTTCTTTAAATTCTTGCATCATGATTCGATCTCAATTTCTAGTTGTAGTTCTTATTGTGATGTTTGAGTAATACTCCGCTCGTCGAGGAGTTGAGACGATCAATAGAATGATGATGTAACATATCTTAAAACGATTCTTGATTCCTACGAGTTTTGTAAACCTTAGCAATTTCAAGAATCGACGACCTAATTTCGTTGCGATGCTTTCTTGATTGTTATCGCTCGAAATTGGGGAGTTACGATCGTTTCTTGAATTTGCTAGAGGCTAGAATGTGAATGATATCGACGAAAGAACAAAGGAGAAATGATGAAACCCTAGTTTCACGAGAAATCCCTAACTCTCATCGATCATCATCGATCTAGTATCAATTCTTCGAAGGACAAGAATACGATATCTTGAGATTACATCACGTCTATAGATCCGATCGATTCCTGCGAGCCTCATTTAGATTCTTGACATTTGGTTGGAAATATCATCGAAACCCGATTCTCGATTGTTTATCATTTTCTTGATTCTTGATTAGATTAGTGACACTTGAATCAATCGATAAAATCTTGAATCATGTTTTCTTTTCTTTTCGATTAACTTTTCAATTCAAACAAATCAAACATAGAAACGAATCGCACAATCCCTGTGGACGATCCGTACTCGCTTACGATCTACAACTGACACCGTAATTGATTGCGGTCAAATATAATTCTTTGATTGTGATTCTATACATTTTCTTAAACCGACACACATAGAAATGATCAATCAAATGGCGTCGTTGCCGGGGACCATTTGAGTTACACACACAACAAGAAATTGGATCAATCAAATGGCGCCGTTGCCGGGGATCGCACGCTAATTCGTTTTATATTGAAATTTGAATTGAAATATTTATTCCATTGTAATTTTGAATTCAAAATTCGCGCAAAAATCTAAACAATTTATTGTGGTTCATTGCAAGGAGATCCGGAGCTTGCTGTGAAATTGGAAAATTATTTGGAGAATTCCAGAGGACTCATGAAGTGAACCCTAGATTTCTGGTGAAATTTTGTGCAGAGAGGACACTGCCCAACCGCGGAAGTGCGGTCTAAGCACCCATATGCGGCGGAACCGCGGCATTCTTGAGGGTTTTCTGTGAAATTTTTCTCTCAGGTACTTTCTTACCTTCTTCTCTCTCCTCATCTGCTCCAACTAACAAATTTATGCAGGCTTCTTTGCAAATAATCGCAGCTCGCAAAATAGCAAATTAAATTGTGCGTGTTTTTGATTCTTGGTTGTTTGCATTATAATACGGACATTAAGGGGCAATGACCAAATCCAGATTAGGTGGGGAGTTCATTACCCTTCCTAAGCCCCGAAAACCGCAAAACTTGCATCCGCATTTACCCCAATTAACTAAAAAAGATCTAGAGATGACTCTAAGGACTGTCGCGCTCACTTAGGACAGAAGAAGGCCGTGGGTAATTCATTGCTTATCCGCGTTTCTCTTGTGGTGTCTAGGCAAGTGTGTCGAAGGCTAGTGGTTACTTAATTAGGCCCACTACTTACGTAGTGGAGAACCTCCCACTTACCTAGCCACAGGAGAGACAAAGATGCAGTGGAGGATTTTATCCTGCGTCTTGTCTTCTGGCAGTTACGAGCAGTCTAGAGATCTGACCTAGGCGACCCCTAGAATTAGGGTTTTGTGTGCAGCATTTGTTGTGTCGCATCATTTTTTCAAAAATCAGTCCACTTTTTCAAAGCAAGGACCGCATTCATTCATTACCCCTAATTATAAGTCAACGCTGCCACTTGTACTAACCCTTTTTAGTACATGATAGGCTGGACACGGGATTCTAGTGCCCGTTTAGTCCGCGTACCCTTTATCGACTCCGAAGTCGATATTTCTCCATTTACTTATTCTTTACCCACTACCACACCCACATCGATGGATCCACCTCCATCGAACTTCTTTAACCCTAATCTGCCACCGTCCGTTGGTGCGCAGAATCCACCCCGCATCTCTCTCCAAGAGAGGTGCTATCCACTGCGAGGTCCTTGTTTCGCCCAATCAGAGCAAAGCTCTGTTGAAATTCAAAATTCGAAATTTTGAAGCAACGCTTCAAATCTCAGGCGCAACGCGCCACATGTCAGGCGCTGATACATCAGCGCAGCGCCCAAGAAGGCGCGCCCAATCAGAGCAAAGTTCTATTTAAATGAAGCAACGCTTCAGTTACGCATGCACTGCGCTGCGCTGCGCGACACGTGTCAGCACAGATGCGCTCGCGCAGTTGCGCTGCGCTGTGCGCTGCGCGACACGTGTCAGCGCAGTTGCGCTAGCGCAGTTGCGCTGCGCGACACGTGTCAGCATAGATGCGCTAGTACAGTTACGCTGTGCTGTGCGACACGTGTCACACGCTGGGGCATCTGCGCCAAACAGAATTAAAATTCTAAGAAATCTTTTATGTTCTTGTTAAAACAAGAAGATTTTCTTCTGCAAAGCAGAAGCCCTTGGATCAAAGATCCAACGGTGGGGAAAATTCCCCAAATCACTCAGAGAAAGATCTCTTTAACAAATTTAACTAATTTATGGGCACTATAAAAAGGACCCTAGGCCTCAATTCATGAAGAGAACATCTTTCTTGAAAAAAGTCAAGTGCTTCAAACAGAGAGAGAATTCTGAGAAAATTTCAAAGAAAAAGGTAAAAATCTTCACGAGAGAAAAGAAATCTCTTTTAATAAATCATTGATCTAAAAACAAGATCAATGTTCTTCACATAAAAAAACAGTGCTTTGCACTTATCATGAACCACTGGTTCTTTAAAAACAATAAAATAACAAAATAAAAATAGTGCTTTGCACTTTTATGAACCTCTGGTTCTTGAAACAAAAAGAAAAACTTATTTTTTCTTTGATCTAAATTAGATCAAGAAATCAAATAGTGCTCTGCACTTGTGTTCTTGAATCCAAAAGATTCTTAGTGCTTTGCACTTCCAAACTGCGCTGTTGCGCTCTTGAGAGAGCGCCACGTGTCAGCTACAGAAAAATTTGCGCTACGCGCTCTTGAAATAGAGCTTTGCTCTCTGGAATTGGCGCAACTCACCAGAGTGCGCCGCGTGTCAGCAGCGCAACAGCGCAGCGCACTAGCGCAGCGCACTGCGCCGTTGCGCTTGCGCTCACCAGAGCGTGACACGTGTCCTCACCACAAGCGCTTGCGCTCAGTAATTGGCGCAAAGCGCCTGACAAATGCAATGCATTTCTTTTCCTGAAGGGCCAGGCCCAATTTAAAGACCAAGCAGGCCTAATTAAATTGATGCTCTGTATCATTTATAAATGGGCAGAGCCCAAACGAAATAATAAAAATGCTACGCATTTTAAAAGGGACAGAGCCCAAACAAAATAGATGCCTTGCATCATTCATAAATGAGCAGAGCCCAGAATAAATTGATGCTCTGCACCTTTATGGGCAGAGCCCAAACAAAAAAATGGAAGCAATGCAATGCATTATTTAATAAAAGTGTTGAACATTTTCAACCGGACTTAGCCCAATTTTGGCCGTAAGTCCTCAAATTAAATTGACTGAGCATAGCTCTCTCTTAAATCAATTTATATCCGGTTCGAGGGTACATCTCCGAACTCCTCTGACACACGTCGTTGTAATCATTCAACTTCGTCAGAGAGGTGACGGGTCCCGATGACCACACCCTTCAATATGGACTACGGGGTCCTTAAACTCGTGGACTGAAACGTCCTTAAACTAATATTGGACCGAAACATCCTTAAAACTAATATCGGACCGAAACGTCCTTAAACTAATGTTGGACCGAAACGTCCTTAAACTAATGTTGGACCAAAACGTCCTTACACTAATAATGGACCAAAACGTCCTTAAACTATTAATATCGGACCGAAACGTCCTTAAAACTAATGTTGGACTGAAACGTCCTTAAACTAATCATGGACCACCACGTCCCTAAACTGGAATATGGACCACCACGTCCCTAAACTGGCGATAGACCACCACGTCCCTAAACTGGAATGTGGACCACTACGTCCCTAAACTGGAGTATGGACCACCACGTCCCTAAACTGGAACAATAGAGCCTCCAAATGCTCTTTTACCAGATCTAAACGATCCCGTTTAAGTCGATCTTAGCCCCAAACACGGCTAACGTATCCTTAAACATTCAAATGGATTATAAAATTCCAAATCATCTCTGGTTCGAGGGTACATCTCCGAGCTCCTCTGACACATGTCGTTGTAATCATTCAACGATATCAGAGAGGTGACGAGTCCTGACGACCATATATTAAACGGATCACTACGTTAAGTTGATCTTAGTCTAAAACAGGACTAACGTATCCTTAACGAACGTTTAAGTTGATCTTAGCCGCAACTCGACTAATGCATCCTTAAACTAAAAACACCAAACCCAAATCTAAGTAAATACGGATTTGGACTAATCCACGTCCTACGGGCGACGGCATCACTCAGTCTCCATATACAATCCACGGGCAACCACAAACAAAACAAACACACACGACACGAAGTGAAATTCTGGAGAAGGAGAAAGTTGTTACCGCGATGCGGTAGCGTAATTAACTGCAGGGGCTTGCGCCTGCAGGGAAGAGCGTCCCCACAATCAAAAACCCCTCAAGCGAGGGGGAATCTGACGAAATCTGCTACATCGGCCGCATCCGTCTAAACCTCTGATACACGGTGCCATAAATCAACTTGGCATCTTCGGAGAGGTGGACGGATAAAACCAAATAGCATCTGCCCCGAAATCCAGCGTCAGGACATCGCGGTCCTGTGCCCCGCCGTTCGGAGGGGAACAGATTCTGGCACGCCCGGTGGGACCTTTTCCTCTTTCCACTCCACACTTCGTGTATCGTCTTCGCGAACCAATCGTGGTTTATTAATGGTTGCCTCCGGATTTCAAGTTACTAAGATTTGGTCTTTTGCCTGGCGCAGATATCAAGATTCAATGGCCTTTAATTGCACCAACTGCTCGAAATGCCGCTGCAACGGACGCTCCACCTCACCGGGAGGTGTAGCATATGGGCCCCAAACGGCTTCCTTCCTCGCTCTGCCGGTAGACCAGGTGACCCAAGCCACCATTAGCCTGTTCTTCGGGACCATGATTCCACCTACAAGCTTCTCTACGTCAATACCTGCACCGGAAGTGAACAAAAAGTCGGTCTTCGACCGGCTCACTGCTACGACGACCCCTGTCAACGGGTCGCCCAATGCCAAACCAACAGCCTCTATTTTCGCCAGGCTGGATCAGAGCTCTAAATTAGTTGTCCCAAGGAAGGCAATAATTGCTGCTCCAGAAGTCGTCAAGGCGGCTTCCCCTGTCAGAGAGTCAGTCTTTTCAAGACTAGCGACTCATGCTCCTGCCCCTGCTCAAGGATCCGTCTTCGACAGGTTGAATATCATCCCTCAAAAGACAACCTCAGTCTTTAAGAGGTTAATACCAGCAGCGCCTCATTCAGACAGGGGGCAAAAAGAAGCTATCTCCATCTCTGAGCCTGTCCCAACGGCTCGTCGTGCTCGACGTCGCCATTGGCGACGAGTGAGGAAGGCAGGGGGAAACTCTCCCTCAGGGCTAACTCCACCGGCTCCAATGGTGGAAGTCAACGCAGCTGTTCCAACTAGGAACAGCTTTGAACTACTGAGGAGGGTACGAAAGAACTCTCCAACCGCTACACTGAAAAGATCCCCTCCACCTATAGAGAGAGATCCGGAAACAAAACAAGAACAGCCCCCTCAACGGCTGTCTTCAAAAATTTATAAAGTTTGGCGGAGGGTTCAAGACTCCGTGATTGACCCAGGTCACTTTCGTCGCCAGAAAAAGGCGAAGGTGGAAAAAGACAAGGACCGTCCCGTTAAGCAACAAGGGACAGCAGCTGCTAGGATGCCTACTTCAACGGTTCCTTCAACCTCAACGGCCCACAAAAGAAGGAGGCCAGAGAAAACTCCCGCGTCAGCAGCAAAAGTTAAAAATGGTGAACCTAAACGCCCCAAGACAGGGGGTATAACAGTTCATACGGTTTACATGGCATCGGGAAAAGAAGACAGCCGTGCATCCACGGGTCATAGACCGCTTACACGGTCAGTGACCAAGGCTCAGGAGCAGCAACAGAAGCTCCAGGAGATGATGAACGCTATGGCCGCACTTACAGGGCCAAAAGAGAACCCTGAAACGTCCTCAGATGAGCGCCAGGAAGAAGAAACCGATGACGAATTCCTTCGTCGGATATTGGAGAAGAAGGACAAAGAGGCTGCTGAACAAGCAGCCAACATACAGCGTATGGGCCTCCTCTTCCAGGACATGATAGGGATGATGATACAACAAGAGCCCCCGGTTGAAGAGCCCCCGATCGTCCTTGGAGACGATAGGGGAGAGACATCAAATCCTCCACCAGCTCTATCGACAGCTAAAGAGGATACAATCTCCAAAGCTGATTTGGATGAGTACATCGCCCAACAAATACGGGTTCATCATGCGACAGAAGCGGCCGGTCAGTTCATAAAAACGGGACGGCCATATCCAAGTTGGTACGATCAAATCAAGTACCCACCCGGTTACACAATTCCCAAGTTCCATGTCTACAAAGGGACGGGCAATCCTCATCAGCATGTTGCCCAGTTCAGGGAACTTTGTGGCAACACCGGCGGTGACGAAAAGCTGTTGCTTCGCCAGTTTGTTGGAAGCTTATCAGATACGGCTTTCGAATGGTACTCTGAGCTCCCGAACGACTCCATTAAAACCTTCGCGGAGATGGAGCTGCTGTTTACTCAGCGTTTTGCAAGCGCCAGTGAGCGTACCCCGATGACAGCACTGATTAAAGCCAGGGTAAAGCCAGGCGAGACGTGGGTTCAGTATGCTATACGGTGGCGGAACTTATGGTCGAAGTGCGAGCAGCGCATTGAAGAAGCTCCCGCGGTGGGTATGTTTGTGGGGACCCTTGATCCGCAAGCAACCATCTCGCAATTTATGATGTTTTTCAAGCCGACTACCTTCCAAGCCTTGATCGACAAACTAGCGCAGATGGATCAGATGGGCCATAAACCCCCTCTTCCAAGGCCGGACTCCCATAGTGACAAAGGGAAGGGAAAAGCAATCGTCGTCACTAATGCTCAACAACAACCGAGCGACCCGAAGCCGGTTGCTCGTCAAAATAATATGCGCCCGTACGTACCCCTTGAGGATAGGATGGGACGTCCTCATTCCTTTCCCCACGATAAAACGAGGAGGTTATTCGAGCTGGCGTTGCGCAACAGACTCATAAATCTGCCGGATCCAAAACGTCCATTGCAACCAAGTGACGTCAACGAACCCAACTACTGTCCTTATCATCGAGTAATAGGCCATCCGATCGAAGACTGCTACGTTTTCAAAAATTGGCTTGAAAACCAGTACCGACAGGGCAAGTTCGCGTTATCTGACAAATGGAAGGTGAATCCCCCGCAGCCCCACACCTCTAAGGGGACGAATGCGCCGGGGGCAACATGCTCCGTCGTTGAAGAAGCTCCTTGGGAGGTTGTATTATCAGCCAAGACAAAGAGGATGCTAAACGATCTTCAGACATGTCCAGCGATCAAGTGGAAGAACCCGCTGGAACCGCAGGTCATTGAAGGGATGTTGAAGCCACGTCCAACTCCAGAGACCGATGGTGGTGGTTCAAGCACTTGCAGCCAGCCGTCAAAATCTTCGAAGAAGAAGAAAAAGAAGTCTAAGAAGCCCGTGAAGCCTGGCGACAAGCGCACTGATTTACAAAAGCAAATTGACGCGCTGGATGAATACAACCAAAAGGCACGGACTCCCATTACGCTTCAAGAGTTCCTCAATCACGTCTTTCAAGAAGAAGATGAGGGAGAAAGTTCATCGGATGAATCCGAGGAATATGTGGCGAGCTGTCATATGATTTCCCATTCGATCGCGAACAATGAGGAGACTCCTGGCACTAAAACGCTGGGGGCAGATACCGAATCAAAAATTCCGGAGCTATCAGTTGAAATGATTGACGCGTTCCTTAACGAAGCTCGATTGAAAAGTAAAGCTGATCGAGAACGCGGGACGGCTACATTTGAAAGGGCCAAGCGCCAGCGACTTGATGAAAGAGCTGAGACGATCCCGCTGGAGCTAAACACCTCCGCTACCGACAAAAGCCAATTCAAGATAAAGAAAAGGTTTGCTAAGGCCATATCAATGGGCATGAAGCTACCATCCTCTGAAGGAAAAATTACCGGTGAAATAGAAACGCACCCCTCCTATTGCTTATATCATCAGAAGGTTTTGCACCCCACTCAAGAGTGCAAAGCTTTCGATAAATGGTGTCAAGGATACGTTGCTCATCGACAACGCTTTAAGAGGGAAAAGCGCAAAACTCGTCGGGAGCAAAGAAATACGACCGAAAGGCTTGAAAGAACTACCGGCGATTGTCGCATGGTTAACACTGGCGGGTCACAAGTGCCTACATTCGGGAGCGATTCTGATGAGGAGCTGGAACTCGCCCCTCTCTTTAAAGAGTCAACTTCGGGAAAAGAAGAAGAGCCGAAGGTTTGCGAAAATATTTGGCTGCGGAATCGGACGCTGCCTGAAAAGAATCTCGGACCCTCAAACAGAAAAGATAAAGGGAAAGAAAAGGTCTCTGAAGATATCGTCTTAGATGACCAAGTTCTGGAGGAGCTAGCCGCCAAGGACCCGCCAAAGAAGAATAAGATGGATTACAACGTCTTAGCGCATCTGAGGAAGCTACCCTCACAGCTCAGCATTCTTGACGCTCTTTTGCTATCAAAGGAGGCGAGAGATTCGTTAATTAAGGCACTCCAAGAGCCGGAACAATTCCAAGCTTGCCTGGCCGAGGAAAAGATGAAGGATGAATTGGAGGAAGTGCACACGACCGATATTACTTTTGGCGATGAGGACCTTTTCCTTGGGACGTGCGAACACAACCGCCCCCTTTATGTCTCAGAATACTGCCATGATATTAAGATAGGCAAAATCCTGATCGACAATGGATCCTCCGTTAATCTCCTCAACGTGCGGGTGTTAAAAGAAATATGCATGAGCGTCCAGCACCTTGCTCGGGACAAGATCACCATCTCCGGGTTCGACTCCCGATCGTAAAAGACTCTTGGATCTGTGATACTGACGCTACGCTTCGGGCTACTCGTCACGGACATTGAGTTCCATGTCATAGACGCCAAGACATGCTACAACGCTTTGCTCGACCGACCATGGTTACACGAGTACAACATCATCCCTTCTACACAACATCAGTGTATGAAGTATTTTAAGGATGGTTTTGAGTATACCGTGACGGGAGAACTGAACCCGTTCTCTGTCAACGAGGTCCGCAAATATGAAGACGCCAAATATTTCTTACCGGATTTCGAAGATACGGAGAAGTGTCACAAGCCGGAGAATAAAGCTAATGCCACCATCCCTGTCTTCGGCAGTGATACCGAGGAGGAAGAGGAGATAGTGTATTCGGGTCCACCCCAACACAACAAGCCAGGATCGTCCGCCCCTACATTGATCTTTGGTAGCGACTCAGAAGATGAGATCCATGCTGTATTCTCTGCTCGACCTTCAATACAAATGTTCCCTGATGAAGAGCAAAGTCTACAAGTCGCTATAGTGCCGCTTAAACACCATAAAGAACTGGACGCACTTAATATTTGCAATGTAGAAGAGTTACAAACATTCTACATCCCTCCCAGGCAAGAAAGCGAGAAAGCAATTCTGTTCTACCGCTCTGAAGAAACCAAGGTGGAAAAAGAAATCTGGCATAGCGCGGATCCTACGCTCGACAGGCTTCAGCCTATCCGTCTTCCCAGATACTATACAGAGGGTTTGAAAAAGCTGCTGAAATGCCAGGGGATATCCTTCAAGCAGACCGTTCGGAAAGCCAAGTTCTATGACAAAGTCTGGAACGTCCTCGGGACTCAACGCAAACTGGCTAATGGGAAAATAGAGACAATCGGACTTGGATACATCCGGTCAAAGAAGCGAGAGTTACTAAACAGCTGCTATATCGTGTATGACTTCGATGAAGAAGAGGATGCTCAATGGGAGGACGCTAATCCTAAGCCAGTGAAAGTTCCGGATGCAAAAGTGCCCAGTCCGTCGTTCGAAGAACAAATGGACAAGCTTATAAGGGAAGCGGGTCAAAAAGTCCGAGACGATCATAACCGCGAAATGGTCATCTACGAGAAAGCCAGAACGCAACGCTTTATCCAACAGGCTGTGAAAGATGAAAAGGCTGCTCCCTGTCAACCTGTTATAAACAAGGCTCGATGCAAAAGCAGAAATAAGTCGAAAGGCCGAAAAGGCGCTCAACAGCAACAAAGAAAGGCTAAGAAGCCACGCAAATGGGAGTTGAGCGTTATTGATCTATCCCTCATGAAGAAAATGGGTCGAGCATACTCTTTTCCTCAGGATAAGACGAAAAAGATACTTGACCTCGCTCTAAAACATCAAATGCTTACACCGCCGGAGTCTAAACACCCCGAACAAGCGGGCGACGTCTCACACCCGGACTATTACTCTTACCATCGAGTGATAGGGCACCATCTTGAAGATTGCTTCACCTTTAAGAATTGGGTTGAAGATCAGTATCAGCTTGGCAAGTTCGCTCTGTCCGACAACTGGAGGGTAGCACCACCACAAAAGCACGAGCCCAAGGCCACGAAAGAAGAACCAGTTCCGCATTGGGATGGGAAGCGAATTCGTACTTGTCACGTGATAACGATATCAAAAGAAGAGCCCAAGAACATGGATAACCTTCCCTGGTGCTTCGAAAACAGCAACGACGAGGTAATCTCAGAGTTCCCACCTGCGCCAAAAGAGCTGGAAGATGGAATCCATACCACTGCTGATAACCTTAAGAAAATTGAGTTGGGGACGGCAAATGACCCGCGACCGACATTCATCAGCGAGCTACTATCTGAAGAAAGGGTATCTGCGTTAAAGGACGTGCTCCTACAGCATAGAGATTGCTTCGCATGGAACTATTCCGAAATGCCGGGACTAGATCCAGAAATTGCTGTACACAGATTGGCGATATCTCCGGACGTCAAGCCATGCAAACAGGCGCCGAGAAGAATGCGGCTCGAGCTTGAAATGAGTATCAATGCTGAAGTCAAAAAGCTGATCGACTCTGGCTTCATCCAAGAAGTTCAATACCCTGAATGGATCGCCAACATCGTCCCGGTGATGAAGAAAAATGGGACAGTGCGCATATGCGTAGACTTCCGAGATCTCAATAAAGCTTGCCCGAAGGACGATTTCCCAGTGCCAGTCACCGAACTGATGATAGACAATATGTCCACTCATGAGATTTTCTCCTTCATGGACGGCTCGTCAGGATATAATCAGATAAAAATGCATCCAGAAGACCGGAAGCACACAACCTTCAGGACCCCTCTAGGAATATTTTGTTACAAGGTGATGCCATTCGGTTTAAAGAACGCCGGTGCCACCTACCAAAGGGCCATGACGAAGATCTTCGATGACCTTATACATGAAATCGTCGAATGCTATATCGACGATCTTGTGGTTAAAAGCAAATCATACGAAGAACATCTCAAGCATTTGAAGACTGTATTTCAACGCCTTCAGCAATACAACTTGAAGATGAACCCGCTCAAGTGTGCATTCGGAGTTTCCTCAGGCAAATTCCTGGGATTCATTGTTCGACACCGAGGTATTGAAATAGATCCATCAAAGATCAAAGCGATCATGGAAATGCCTCCGCCGAGAACTCTTAAACAGTTGCGATCTCTCCAAGGGAAGCTTGCATACATACGGCGATTTATAGCCAACCTTTCAGGCAAGTGCCGTCCCTATAGCCACCTGATGAAGAAGGGAACCCCATTTGTCTGGGATCACAGATGCCAAGGCGCACTAGACGAGATCAAGCAGTACCTGCAGAACCCTCCAGTATTGGCTGCTCCAGTTAAGGGAAAACCCCTCATTCTTTATACAACCGCCCTCGAAGGTTCCTTAGACGCATTATGGACACAAGAGAATGATCAAGGGAAGGAAAGATCACTCTACTACTTAAGTCGAGTTCTGCTGGGGGCAGAAAGCAACTACTCCCCTATTGAAAAACACTGCCTGGCGCTGATTTTCGCGATAACAAAGATCAGGCACTATGCATTGGCGCATGAGGTCCGTCTCATTTTGAAGGTGGGCCCTCTTAAATATTTAATGTCAAAGGCCATATTAACGGGACGACTCGCTAAATGGGCCCTGCTCTTGATGGAGTTCTCGATAACATATCAACCTCTCAAGGCAGTGAAAGGCAGGCCATCGCCGACTTCCTCGCTGAGCATCCGATACCGGCCGACTCCCTTTTAAACTGCGATCTTCCAGACGAACATGCATTTGATTCGATCGACGGCAATGATACCCGATGGGAGCTTTATTTCGACGGAGTATCTTCCGTGAAGAAGCGCAAACAAAGTACCCCTATAATCAAATCGGGGGTAGGCCTCATCTTCGTGACTCCACAAGGAGGGATAATGCGTTTCGCTTTCTCCTTAACAGAGCCAAGAACAAACAATGAAGCCGAATACGAAGCTCTGATAGCGGGCCTCGAGATCGCCATTGACATGGGAATTGAAAACCTCCTCATATACGGGGATTCTAAACTGGTCGTTAGTCAAGTAAACGGCGACTACCAAACGTGCAAACCGGAATTGGTGAAATACGGTGAAAAGGTGCAACAATTGTTGGCCCAAATCCCCTCTTATACTTTAGAGAACATACCGCGTGCGGAAAACAGCAAAGCAGACGCGTTGGCTAAAATTGCTAAAGAACTGGCCGACGAGAACCTCGATGACGTTAGAATCGTGATACAAAGCCGTCGAGTGCTTGCCCCCGCAGAAATATCTCCGGAATCATCCGAAGAAAAAGGAGCGAACGAGCAGACAACCCTGCAAGTAAAATATTGGGAAAATACCGAGGACTGGAGAGAAATCTTCATAGATTACTTCAAGTCCCACCGAATGCCTGAAGAAGCGTCCACAAGACATCAGCTCATGAAACGAGCCCTGTCTTTCGCCTTCGTCAGCAATACTCTGTACAAGAGGTCATTTGATTCTTTGTGGCTGAGATGCTTAGGACCTGACGAAGCGAAAAGGGTCGTCCAGGAAGTTCACGACGGACTCTGCGGTTCTCACCAAGCAGGCCCAAAGATGAAGTTGAAGATCAAACGGATGGGCTACTACTAGCCCACGATGATCCAGGACTACTTCGAATATGCGAAGCAATGCCACTCATGCCAAATTCATGGGGACTTCATCCACCAGCATCCTAATCCACTACATCCAACTGTGGCTAGCTGGCCATTCGAAATGTGGGGGACTGATATAGTCGGCCCCATCGAACCAGCATCGTCTAGAGGACATCGTTTCATCCTAGCAATGACTGACTACTTCTCTAAATGGGCAGAAGCGATACCGTTAAGAGAAGTGAAGATGGAAAATATCCTCCACTTCTTCAAGACGCACGTCATATATCGGTTTGGAACTCCGCGACGGATCATCTCCGATAACGGGCCAGCTTACAGAAGCCACAAGGTCAGTCGCTTCGCGCAACAGCATAATATAGACTGGAGATATTCTTCAGTTTACTATCCGCGAGCTAATGGTCTAGCTGAAGCCTTCAACAAGACCTTGACAAAGATCATAAAGAAAACGGTGGCCCGAAATAAGAAAGACTGGCACGAAAGACTGCAAGATGCTCTTTGGGCATATCGAACTACATTTAAAACGGCCACAAACACAACGCCGTACGCGTTGGTATTTGGAACGGAAGCAATACTCCCCCTCGAGATAGAGTTACCCTCTCTACGAGTGGCAGTCCACTATGAGCTGACGGACAAAGAAAATTCTCACCTTCGGCTTGAGGAGCTTGACGCCCTTGATGAAACCCGGCTCATAGCACAGCAAAATCTGGAAGCTTATAAAGCAAAGATGACGCGCTCATATGAAAGATTGACCCGACCGAGGACATTCCGCCAAGGCGAACTCGTGCTAGTGGTCAAAAGGCCTATGATCCCCAATCGCGCCAAGCGGGGAAAATTCGAGCCAAACTATGAAGGCCCGTACATCATAGATAAAGTTTACCAGGGTGGGGCCTATCTACTCATGGACATGCACGGTGAAAGGCCTTTCAGGCCAATAAACGGTCGCTTCCTAAAGAAATACGATGCTTAATGAGCCACAGCCTAGGTCAATGATAGATGACGACGACTATGTCCGCTCGCTATCTTCCTAAGCTCAAGCTTTATAAAAAAGTAGCCGGCCTTCTCCATGACGGACCGAAACGTCCTTAAACTAACGACGGACCGAAACGTCCTTAAACTAATAGCCGACCGAGACGTCTTTAAACTAATACCGCAGCATCTATAGGCGGACAAAATAAAAAAAAATAATATAAAAAAAATATAAATAAATAAAAACGGTATGTCCATAAGCAAAAAAGGGCACGGATGAAAACCCGAAAGGCGCCGTGAGTAAAAACAGCAGGGCTACCAGCGAGTGTTCGTGAAAACCCGAAAGGGCGCGACCTCGTAAAAAATATATATATATAAAAATAAAAATAAAAATAAATAAAAACGGTATGTCCATAAGCAAAAAAGGGCACGGATGAAAATCCGAAAGGGCGCCGTGAGTAAAAACAGCAGGGCTACCGGCGAGTGTTCGTGAAAACCCGAAAGGGCGCGACCTCGTAAAAAAATATATAAAAATAAAAAGAATAAAAAAAAACGGTATGTCCATGAGCAAAATGGGCACGGATGAAAACCCGAAAGGGCTCCGTGAGTAAAAACAGCAGGGCTACCGGCAAGTGTTTGTGAAAATCTGAAAAGGCGCAACCTCATTAAAGGACACTTATAGGGTCCTCTTGACCTTATAAGGAGAAACCGCCCACGTGAGATCCTTACGACTCACAAGGGAGCAGCACACTTAGGGATCCCTACGATTCCTAAGGAGAAAATACACTTGCGAGATCCTCACGACTCGTAAGGAGGACTCTCTTATGGGACCCTCACGGCTCATAAGATTTGAAAGTCTTAAGTTACAGAGACCTAAACCTGTGCTTAAGCAACCCCCAACCTTCGATACTGCCCTACAAGTGGCTCAATACTGACCCTTGTATACAATCTACGGGCGCGAATAAACATTTCCCTAACCTAGTCCCGTCCGTGACTGGGGATATGTTCGCATGACCCTTGTAGGTCCTCTCGACTTACAAGGAGAAAACCCTCTTGTAGGATCCTTACGACTTACAGAGAAACATACACTTAGGAATCCTCATGATTCTTAAGGAGAAAATGCACCTACAAGATCCTCACGACTTGTAGGAAGAAATACCTTTGTGAGACCCTTGCGGCTCATGAAGTCAAAAGCCTTAGTCGACAGGACCTTAACCCTGGTAGCTAAGCCACCTTTGTTCGACATCGACATAAGCAGATGATGATTCGCTCCTGGCAATATCCCAGTTGTAGCGATGCTGATGCCGAAATCGGCGTCTGATTCTAGGTTTACGGCGAAAAACCAGTAGGCCGCACATGCATACGAAATAGCCGAAATGATGGGGCAACTTACAATAAAAAACAGCAAGTAAAGAAAATGTATGCATGGAAAATAGCCGAAATGATTGGGCAACTCGCAATAAAAAGCAGCGAGTAAAAATAAAATAAATAGCTGAAATGATTGGGCACCGCGAAAAATAGCCGAAATGATTGGGCAATCACGACCTTCGTGATATAAAAGCTGAAATGATAGAGCATCGCGGAAATAAAATAAAATAAAAAGAAGAAATGATAAAACTTTAGCCCTACAGTTAAGATCACATCGATCCCTGTATACAATCCAAGGGCGTAAACAAAGAGGGAACCATACTTTCCTAACAGGCTCCGCCAGAAGACGAAGCCAAATCGCGACAGTTCAGTCCAACTCCGAAGAAACTAGTGTCTTCAACAGATACCTCGACTCACGGATACAAACACTCCTTGACGAGAGCCTCCTGATTCGCGTCGACTCGCAGAGCCACCAGTGCCTCCCTGGGAAATCCTCGACTCGTTTCAAACCCCAAGGAAACAAATAATCCTTAGCGCTTGGGAAACACATAATCCCTAGCAAACTCCTCGACTCACGGATACAAACACTCCTTGACGAGAGCCTCCTGATCCGCGTCGACTCGCAGAGCCACCAGTGCCTCCGTGGGAAATCCTCGACCCGTTTCAAACCCCAAGGAAACAAATAATCCTTGGCGCTTGGGAAACAAATAATCCCTAGCAAACTCCTCGACTCACGGATACAAACACTCCTTGACGAGAGCCTCCTGATCCGCGTCGACTCGCAGAGCCACCAGTGCCTCCGTGGGAAATCCTCGACCCGTTTCAAACCCCAAGGAAACAAATAATCCTTGGCGCTTGGGAAACAAATAATCCCTAGCAAACTCCTCGACTCACGGATACAAACACTCCTTGACGAGAGCCTTCTGATCCGCGTCGACTCGCAGAGCCACCAGCGCCTCCGTGGGAAATCCTCGACTCGTTTCAAACCCCAAGGAAACAAATAATCCTCGGCACTTGGGAAACAAATAATCCCTAGCAAACTCCTCGACTCACGGATACAAACACTCCTTGACGAGAGCCTCCTGATCCGCGTCGACTCACAGAGCCACCAGTGCCTCCGTGGGAAATCCTCGACCCGTTTCAAACCCCAAAGAAACAAATAATCCTTGGCGCTTGGGAAACAAATAATCCCTAGCAAACTCCTCGACTCACGGATACAAACACTCCTTGACGAGAGCCTCCTGATCCGCGTCGACTCGCAGAGCCACCAGCGCCTCCGTGGGAAATCCTCGACCCGTTTCAAACCCCAAGGAAACAACTAATCCTTGGCGCTTGGGAAACAAATAATCCCTAGCAAACTCCTCGACTCACGGATACAAACACTCCTTGACAAGAGCCTCCTGATCCGCGTCGACTCGCAGAGCCACCAACGCCTCCGTGGGAAATCCTCGACTCGTTTCAAACCCCAAGGAAACAAATAATCCTTGGCGCTTGGGAAACAAATAATCCCTAGCAAACTCCTCGACTCACGGATACAAACACTCCTTGACGAGAGCCTCCTGATCCCCGTCGACTCGCAGAGCCACCAACGCCTCCGTGGGAAATCCTCGACTCGTTTCAGACCCCAAGGAAACAAATAATCCTTGGCGCTTGGGAAACAAATAATCCCTAGCGAACTCCTCGACTCACGGATACAAACACTCCTTGACGAGAGCCTCCTGATCCGCGTCGACTCGCAGAGCCACCAGTGCCTCCGTGGGAAATCCTCGACTCGTTTCAAACCCTAAGGAAACAAATAATCCTTGGCGCTTGGGAAACAAATAATCCCTAGCAAACTCCTCGACTCACGGATACAAACACTCCTTGACGAGAGCCTCCTGATCCGCGTCGACTCGCAGAGCCACCAGTGCCTCCGTGGGAAACCCTCGACTCGTTTCAAACCCCAAGGAAATAAATAATCCTTGGCGCTTGGGAAACAAATAATCCCTAGCAAATTCCTCGACTCACGGATACAAACACTCCTTGACGAGAGCCTCCTGATTCGCGTCGACTCGTAGAGAAACCAGTGTCTCCACGGGAAATTCCCGATTCATCTCAACTTGCAAATGAAGCCTCAGGCAGCAGGGACTAAAAAAAAACTTGCTTCCTGAACAATGGGACCCTGCAAGTCAATCCAAAATGGTCTCTTGCATACTATTCACGGGTCTCACTCTCCAAAGTCGAATTTCGACGAGGAGGGAAACAACCACTTGTGGGTCCTCTCGACTCGTAAGAGGGAAAAATTCTCTTATAGGATCCTTACGACTTATAAGAGAAAACCACACTTAGGAATCCTCACGATTCCTAAGGAGAAAACCCACCTACGAGATCCTCTCGATCCGTAGGGAGAAAAGTCTCTATGAGACCCTCACGGCTTATAGAGTTGAAAGGTCTTAGGTAGCAGATCTGAACCTGCGGCCTAAGCCATCACTATTTCTTAAGAAAGTCAAGATACTCGTTCTAATCATCCGTCAACCATGTTTGCTAAGGTGACATGCTGATAGTAAAAGAAACAAAAGACGGAGAAAATGACACATTACAAAAAAGGTATATCTTTTATTCATAAACTTGATTGGGTACAGGATACATTATGTCAAAGAATAAAAAAATATATATATACATTCTTTTATCTACGAGTACAAATGATACAAAGATGGATAGCTACTGAGGAGGAAGTGTTTTTAGTAAATCCACAAGCTGCTCTCGCACTTCCTTCAGCGCTTCCTCCTGAATGACAGCCGCAGCCACCTCCGCCTCCACCTGGGCCCGCTGCTGCAAGAAGGATGAAAGTTGCTCCTCTGCCGCCTTCTGGGCTGCTTCCTGGCTGGTGCATCTCGCTCGACAATGTCAAGTTGTTGCCTCAATGATAACCCTTTAGAAAGACATTGCAGAAGGCCCTCAAAGACAACCTTCAGCCGTGCGGCGTTGTCCTCCACCCGAGCATGCAGTTGGGCAGACTTGCTCGAAGTCTCACCACGCTCCTTACGCCTTGAAATGACTTCCTGTTCGAGGTGGCGGAAGTAAGGAGCGCTCTTCTCAATGCACACTATTCTTTGATTACTGGCAGCCAAGGTCTCAGGAGCGGGACGCAGCGACTCCAACTGATATAGGCGACCCTCGATCTCCCTACAATGGTTAACCCAGGATGCGATGATGCCCTCATCATGAAAGTTCACGAGTATTGCTAGCATCGGGTTAACCACCATAGCGAAGTCTGCAGCAGATGTAGGAGTTTCAACGTCGAGTTCCTCGACGTAGTCACTCAACATGCGCAGACTCTTCGCGGCGCCTTTTGAAGATAGACTCCTCAGATAAGGACCCGCCGGCATTGTAATACGAGGCTTGAAGGGCGACGAGGCCGGAACGACAACTGAAAAGAAACAGGATGCGATCAGATAACAGTACAGAAAATAAAGAGAGGGAAGTTATCAACGTGATAGTCGCTGTACCAGTCGAGACAGGTGGCAAGGTCGAAAGGGTCGGTGGCGCAACTGATCTTTTATCCGCTCCTTCAATCTGTAGCACTGCAGTCGAAATAAAAAAGGGGGGTTAGAGGTAACTCCATCAATAAAAAAAGAAAGACATCAATGGAAATCATACTCACCAACGCCACCAGGGGAAGAAGCAAGTTCGGATGGGAAAGAGAAGTGTGGGAGCAACATCTGATATACATGATCAAAGAGCACTCCTGAAGAGACACAACAATATGACTTTAGTACATAAATTATATGTCTGAAGTATAGGATTAATAAATTGCAAATCCATACCTTCCAACATCTTAGATGGTATGAGAGAGGGTTGAGAGGTGACCACCGCCAAGGCAGTTGTTGAAGGCGCTCCCTCAAGCAGTGGAGCATCGACACTGGCTGCACCTGCGTTACAACAAATGCGAATTTGTCAGAAAGGATTGTAAGATAAAAAAGATAGCAACTTGGGATTTACCTGATGAGCTGCCGGCTGAAACGGAGGCGATTCCCTCCTCTATTGACATGAGACCACCGCCCGTGGCCTCATCACCCGACTCAATGGGAACCGTTGTGGTGCTCGCGAGACCTGGAGACGGCGGATGACCATAGACGGGGAGGGCTATGACTGGAGTATTGCCAGATTCCAGAGAAGGAGCAGTTGGCTCGTCCTCGGGAATCATGGCCACCTCACCCACTACTCTCTCAGGTTCAGTAGTCGCGGTTGTATCGTCCACCATCACCACGAGATCGCCAGCCTTGAGCGCCTCATCCGCCACCACCCTGGGCTCAGTTATAATGATCATATCATCTGCCACCACTTCAGGTTCGGCATCAAAGACCTTCTCGGCTGCAGGCCCCTCGACCTCCACCTCAGGCTCCAAAGCCACAATGACGTTGCCCACCTTCGGCTCGAGTTCGGCAGGTACCGCCTCCTCTGTTTCTTTGGGATCAACGGTTTCCGCCTCCCCCGCGATCGGACTTGGCCCTGCAAGATAAGAGATATAAGGACCAATGACATTAAAATCCTTATAACAAAAACTCTGAGAGAAATATTACCTGAAGCGGATTTACCGTTTGCGCTCCGAACTGCGCGTGCCACCTCTCTGCGGGCAGTGGATAGGGCGACATGGGCCTCTTCAGATGGAGTATCAGCACGAGGGGCGGTGCTGGGACCCGCTCCCGTAGCTAAGGCAGCCCTGCGCGCCTTCGCCTCACGCCTCAGCCGCTTCCTTTCCTCCCGGGCTATCGCGATGGACCTTTGTGACGCCTCCTTCAAGGCGTCGTCATCCTCGTTCAGGGATGCCTCCAGAGCCTTTAAGGCATTTTTCATCGGCTCTTCAAGACGAACCCCCTGTGGTGGCCCAGAGGAAGCAGGAACATCGGCAGCTGGTAGAACATCTGCGTCACTTGGAGGGAACGACATTGAGGTTCCTGTGATTAAAAGGGAAAGGTTAGATCGACCATAACATAAGGGAAATGAAAACTTGATGAGTCAAAACTTACTAAGGCCCATGGATGCTCTAAGACGTTCCTCCTCCTGGAAAGTCTTCAGAGAAGCGGCAATGGCTTCTTCATCAGTGATGCCTGTTGAAAGAAAAGAAAGAAAAACGTTAGTCAAAGGCAATGAAAAGGATATGTTGCAATAAAGAAAAGGCGACTAGTAGTTACCTGATTGCGCAAGCTTAGCTAGCCACGCGTCACGCCTCGCCAACCACGCTGAAGCTTCGAGAGCAGCCTCCAAGTCTGTATCGTCCGGCGGCGGCATCACTAATCCTTCGTTAGTCCCGTATTCGATCAGGCCCTCTGCATAGGGAGCATGGGGTTCCTGACTGAACACGACGTCCGCAGCGAAGAGCGACTTCTTTTTCTTTTGCCCTCCGACCCTAGGCTCACGGGGGATCGACTTCCGCTTAGCAGCCACTTTGGGACGACGGGCCCCGATGTCCGCACCTACGCTAGACTCCGGCGAGGATACAACCACTGTCTCCACTGGAGCACAAGGTGCGGGAGGTGCATCTGTGATATCAGGTAGCGGCAACTCACGTGGAGGACTTTGCGCACGCGATGGTCTGCCCCCGGCTTCTTTTAGAGGAGGAACCACCGGGGTCCTTGGCACTAAGGGAGCGTTACGGTTGGTTCCGCGAGGTGCTTCTTTACGGTCGATCAACACTCGCCTCTCTTCCTTTATAACGGCCCCCGTCGCATGATTGTACCACTCTTTATATACATTAAGGAGTCGTGGAGCGCAGGCCGGCGTGCTGATGAAAAAACGAGAACCCGTGTTCAGGCGCATGAAGTGATGTAACGCGTTCTCTATCCCTTCTTCATTGGCAGCAGGTTCCAGTAAGAAAGCTTCCAAGGGTACCCCTTGGTCGTAGCCCAGTTGTTGGGCAAAACGATGCGGGTTATATCTCATGAAGATTGCCGCCCCGCCCTGCCTGAAGACTAGGAAGCCCGGTCTAATAGAATACAAGTGGAGGGTCTCCCGGGCCGTCAACACTGAAGCTCCATCCTTAAAGGAGTCATGTAATGGTCGCACCGCAGTGGTAGACGCTTTTCCAATGGTTAATATCTTATCAATGAAGGACATCCCGACTCCAATGGTGTGAGGGCGAAGCAGTAAACCTCTGGCGTTCCGTGGTGAAGGGGTCACGATTGATGCGCCAATCAATTGAATAATGCGAGGGAAACCACACTTGTCAAAGAACGAGGGCCTTTTATGCATGCCGAAGACACCCGCCGTATGTAGCTCGAACCACGACATAAAGTAGTGCATCGGGAAGACCATGTGCAATACCCCGGGCTCGTTAGCATCCGCTGCTCGGTTGAGACCATGATATAGGTGCGCCAAGCCAGCGATCCCAATAGCCACCTTTACCCCGATGGCCATCCGGTGGGCTGGGTAAAAGACAGAGGGCCGCATACGATGAGAGTGCATTGGGATCGCAAACCAGCTCAGCCACAATCCAAGAAATCCTAAGAAAAAGGCCTCCTCATCCATTCCAGGGGCCGCAATTTCTGCAAATGACATAGTAGGGAAGTCCGGAAGGAAAAAAACCCTTTTGATCTATCTCCTTCTCCGGTAGGTTGTCCACACCTAAACCGAAAGGGTCATCCAGAGTGGTAAACTTGGTAGCCTCTGATGAGAGGACGCTTGGGCGAAGGAACCGAGTGGTGAAATCTTCAAAGTTAACCCCCCGACTCCCATGTTCGATAAAAAGAGATTCATAGATGTTCAACACCTTAATCAAACTTGGGAATTGATGTTGAACGGCATTCTCCGGTGTGACCCCCCTTACCACTGGCCTAGCACCAAAGACGTACACATCTGTCGGGAGCAGCTCCTCATAATGTTCTCCCATGACTGGTAGACCGGATACCTCCGTGAACTCCTCCAAAGAGATGGACACTTCCCGATCCATGGCAAGGAAAGTGTGGGTGGGAATGTTCCACTGCTCCAATAAAGCCTTAAACCGCCAGGTTGGGAGCGTGGGATACTGGAAGAGAGAGACGTAGACCGCGGTGTACAATCCTAATCTTATCAACTGCGACTTATTCGTCGACAGGATGTACTGGGCCCACGGCAGGTAGCCAATCGGATGACGGGGGATCAGACCAATGTTATATGATTGCCCCCAGAGTCTCGCCTCGCCCTGACAGATACGACGTCCTAGGATATCCAAGACCATAGGACGTTGGACCGGAACCGCATCCATAGCGGGATGAAGAAAGCTGTTCGCGGTCCAATCCACCATCTCCAAGGCATACTGCACCGAGGGTGGGGTAGCATAATGAATTGCCGTGATGGGCTCGGACGGCACTGCGCATGTGAAGCTGCGTCGACCCATGATGATCTGGTTATACCAAGACCCCCAAAGGTGGAGGTTCTTGTACTCCGGGTCGTATTCTCTAATCATGGTCAGGACTTCACGGTCCAAGGGTGCCTCGGGAAATCCCTCCTCCTAGCGGACGAACGGGAATGAAGTGTCTAGAGACATGATCGCTGCAAAAGAACAATTTAGCCGTTAGTGTTGTAATTCCAACGTTTGGCGTCTAAAAAAGAAAATGCATTAATTAAATTAAATTAAAATTAATTAATTACACCACACAGCAGTGCAGTGAGTAGGAGACCAAAGAGGGGACCCACAAAATCTGGATGACAATATGTCAGTTAACAAGACAACCTCATCATTGGATGAGATTGTCAGTTGGTCCCCAGGAAAACATTCCCATTTATAAAAAAAGGGGGGAAGAATCCCTAGAGACAAGGAGAAAATCTCCTCTTTCAGAGCAAAGCTCTGTCACAGAGTGACACTTGTCAAACTCCGGTCCCAGGGAAATAAGATTCTTTAAAGGAGCATGGCTCTGTGGTAATAATGGAAAAGGTCCATCAGAAAAAATTTTACACTTAAAAGAATCAACAATTTTGGAATCTTGAAAGATTCATGAAAAACTTATAAAAAGATTCCTCATTTTTCAAATCTGAAAGAGCTATTTTTGGATCCATGAGCAAAGCTTTGATCATGGGTTAAAACCCATGAACAAGATCTCTGTAGATTTATGGATTCATAAGAGCAAAGCTCTGTTGATGAAACCCCAAAGGGGATTTCTTTAGATCAGAAGATCTGTGAGAGCAAAGCTCTATTGGTTAATTAAAATTAATTTAACTTAAGATTAATTTTACCTAAAGTTTTCTAACTTGGAAAATGAGAGCAAAGCTCTAAAGTTCTGGAAACGAGAGCAAAACTCTGGAGTTCTAAGCAAGAGCAAACCTCTGGAAATCAAAATCTAGAAAATGGTGAGATTTTTTTCTAAGGGCCAGAGGTCCTATTTATAAGGCGCTTGCGCCCCTTGAGCTCACCGCTTGATCCAACGATCAGGAGTTTGCCACCGTTTCACTCACGTGTGCGCCACGTGAGCGCAACGGTAGGGGGGCATTTGTTTCGCCCAATCAGAGCAAAGCTCTGTTGAAATTCAAAATTCGAAATTTTGAAGCAACGCTTCAAATCTCGGGCGCAACGCGCCACATGTCAGGCGCTGATACGTCAGCGTAGCGCCTAAGAAGGCGCGCCCAATCAGAGTAAAGCTCTATTTAAATGAAGCAACGCTTCAGTTGCGCATGCACTGCGCTGCGCGACACGTGTCAGCGCAGATGCGCTCGCGCAGTTGCGCCGCGCTGTGCGCTCGCGCAGTTGCGCCGCGCTGTGCGCTCGCGCAGTTGCGCCGCGCTGTGCGCTCGCGCAGTTGCGCCGCGCTGTGCGCTCGCGCAGTTGCGCCGCGCTGTGCGCTCGCGCAGTTGCGCCGCGCTGTGCGCTCGCGCAGTTGCGCCGCGCTGTGCGCTGCGCGACACGTGTCAGCGCAGTTACGCTGCGCTGTGCGCTGCGCGACACGTGTCACGCGCTGGGGCATCTGCGCCAAACAGAATTAAAATTCTAAGAAATCTTTTCTGTTCTTGTTAAAACAAGAAGATTTTCTTCTGCAAAGCAGAAGCCCTTGGATCAAAGATCCAACGGTGGGGAAAATTCCCCAAATCACTCAGAAAAAGATCTCTTTAACAAATTTAACTAATTTATGGGCACTATAAAAAGGACCCTGGGCCTCAATTCATGAAGAGAACATCTTTCTTGAAAAAAGTCAAGAGCTTCAAACAGAGAGAGAATTCTGAGAAAATTTCAAAGACAAAGGTAAAAACCTTCACGAGAGAAAAGAAATCTCTTTTAATAAATCATTGATCTAAAAACCAGATCAATGTTCTTTACGTAAAAAAAAACAGTGCTTTGCACTTCTCATGAACCACTGGTTCTTTAAAAACAAGAAAACAACAAAATAAAAATAGTGCTTTGCACTTTTATGAACCTCTGGTTCTTGAAACAAAAAGAAAAACTTATTTTTTCTTTGATCTAAATTAAATCAAGAAATCAAATAGTGCTCTGCACTTGTGTTCTTGAATCCAAAAGATTCTTAGTGCTTTGCACTTCCAAACTGCGCTGTTGCGCTCTTGAGAGAGCGCCACGTGTCAGCTACAGAACAACTTGCGCTACGCGCTCTTGAAATAGAGCTTTGCTCTCTGGAATTGGCGCAATTTACCAGAGTGCGCCGCGTGTCAGCAGCGCAACAGCGCAGCGCACTGCGCCGTTGCGCTTGCGCTCACCAGAGCGTGACACGTGTCCTCACCACAAGCGCTTGCGCTCAGTAATTGGCGCAAAGCGCCTGACAAATGCAATGCATTTCTTTTCCTGAAGGGCCAGGCCCAATTTAAAGACCAAGCAGGCCTAATTAAATTGATGCTCTGCATCATTTATAAATGGGCAGATCCCAAACGAAATAATAAAAATGCTACGCATTTTAAAAGGGACAGAGCCCAAACAAAATAGATGCCTTGCATCATTCATAAATGAGCAGAGCCCAGAATAAATTGATGCTCTGCACCTTTATGGGCAGAGCCCAAACAAAAAAAAATGGAAGCAATGCAATGCATTGTTTAATAAAAGTGTTGATCATTTTCAACTGGACTTAGCCCAATTTTGGCCGTAAGTCCTCAAATTAAATTGACTGAGCATAGCTCTCTCTTAAATCAATTTATATCCGGTTCGAGGGTACATCTCCGAACTCCTCCGACACACGTCGTTGTAATCATTCAACGTCGTCAGAGAGGTGACGGGTCCCGACGACCACACCCTTCAATATGGACTGCGGGGTCCTTAAACTCGTGGACCGAAACGTCCTTAAACTAATATCGGACCGAAACGTCCTTAAACTAATGTTGGACCGAAACGTCCTTAAACTATTAATATTGGACCGAAACGTCCTTAAAACTAATGTTGGACCGAAACGTCCTTAAACTAATCATGGACCACCACGTCCCTAAACTGGAATATGGACCACCACGTCCCTAAACTGGCGATGGACCACCACGTCCCTAAACTGGAAAGTGGACCACTACGTCCCTAAACTGGAGTATGGACCACCACGTCCCTAAACTGGAACAATAGAGCCTCTAAATTCTCTTTTTCCGGATCTAAACGATCCCGTTTAAGTCGATCTTAGCCCCAAACACGGCTAACGTATCCTTAAACATTCAAATGGATTATAAAATTCCAAATCATCTCTGGTTCGAGGGTACATCTCCGAGCTCCTCTGACACATGTCGTTGTAATCATTCAACGATATCAGAGAGGTGACGAGTCCTGACGACCATATATTAAACGGATCACTACGTTAAGTTGATCTTAGTCTAAAACAGGACTAACGTATCCTTAACGAACGTTTAAGTTGATCTTAGCCGCAACGCGACTAATGCATCCTTAAACTAAAAACACCAAACCCAAATCTAAGTAAATACGGATTTGGACTAATCCACATCTTACGGGCGACGGCATCACTCAGTCTCCGTATACAATCCACGGGCAACCACAAACAAAACAAACACACACGACACGAAGTGAAATTCTGGAGAAGGAGAAAGTTGTTACCGCGATGCGGTAGCGTAATTAACTGCAGGGGCTTGCGCCTGCAGGGAAGAGCGTCCCCACAATCAAAAACCCCTCAAGCGAGGGGGAATCTGACGAAATCTGCTACATCGGCCGCATCCGTCTAAACCTCCGATACACGGTGCCATAAATCAACTTCGCATCTTCGGAGAGGTGGACGGATAAAACCAAATAGCATCTGCACTGAAATCCAGCGTCAGGACATCACGGTCCTGTGCGCCGTCGTTCGGAGGGGAACAGTCCTCTTTCGACCTGCTTATCCATTCCACCAGCCAATGAGGATAACTTTGAGATTAAACCCCAATACATCAACCTTTTACCCAAATTCTACGGACTCGAGACTGAGGACGCTTACGTTTTCATTACCAAATTTGAAAACGTATGCGCAATGATGGGTACGTCATAACTTTCAGTGGATGCGATGCGTCTACGACTTCTTCCATTTACTTTGTGCGATATAGCCGAGAAGTGGCTATATAACACTACCGCACACTCTATCATGAATTGGGAAGAATTCGTCGCGGCATTCCTTAAGAAATTTTACCCAATGCAAAAGACAGCTCGAATCCGTAGCGAACTATATCAATTCACCTAGCTCCCAGCTGAACCATTCTCAAAATGCTTTGAACGTTTCAAGGATCTATTGGTTCAATGTCCTCATTACGGCATCCTGAGATGGGACCTTTGCCGAATCATATATGAGGGCATTAACCCAAACACTAAACAGAACCTTGAAAACATGTGTCAAGGTACCTTCATGACCAAGGATGATGGGGAAGCTTGGCGATATTTAGAAGAGTTCGCTGAAAAGTCTTTACAGTGGGAAAGTCCATCATTTAGGGGTGGCAATAACCAATCGGATGTTTCCATAGGAGTTAGAGCTGACATTTCAGCTATACACAAGAAACTCGAGACTATGGAAAACAAATTTTTAGCTGCCGCCCTTAATCAAATGTCACTTTCCAAAACTGTATGTGGATGCTGTTCTGATCCTTCTCATTTGACGGAAGAATGTCTACGAAATTCTCCGTTTCAAGGTCATGAGCATACCAATGCCGCATTTCAAAGACCTAGAAACGATCCATTTTCTTCCACATATAATCAGGGGTGGAGGAATCACACTAATTTTGCTTGGAACCAATCACAATTTCAAAACACGGTTCCAAACCTAAACAATTTCCAAAGGGTCCCTCCACCACAACAGCAACCACAACTTCAATTAAGTCAGCACCCCTTTCAAGCACATAACTTTCAAAATCCGGTCAACACACCTGCACTGTCTAGTCCTTTACAGTTGACCGGAACTGATGAATCCTCTTCATTTGCATAATACATGAATTTGTTCTTAACAAATATCATGCAAGTTTCGGCTGAAATGAAGTCTTCTGTCGATAAAATTGAGAAAAACTCTGCGTCCCGAAACGAGAGTATTAAATCGATGGAAGAAGAAATAGCACGATTAAAAGCTGAAATGAGTGCAAGAGAGAAAGGGAAACTCCCAGCTCAACCTTTACCCAATCCTAGCTATTCACATCATGTGAATGCAATCACCACGTTGAGATCTGGGAGAGTGCTGGATAACCATGTTGGGGAAGAAGTTGATGATATTGACAATCCTATCAACACCCCGGCTGAGACCTTTCCTCACACACACGCTTCTAATTCTGACCCCAGTTCTTCTACCCCACCACCTTCTTCCGAGCCTATTCTTCGTTTCCCAAAAGGCTCGCCAGTTCAGCCCACCTCTTTTACTCCTCCACGGATGATCCCCACTTCTATTCTGGGATCGATTCCATACACACTTCCTTCTCCTATGATGGACCCAGCGCTTATTGCTAAAGCACCTTATCCTAATCGGTTAAGGAATATTTTTCGTTTTGTTCTAGAATTTGGAAGATATCCTTTTTGTTTGAGCAGAAACAAAAACAATAGATGAATCAAAAATGTTCTGCACCATGAACTTTGTACCGCGCATGTCACTTAGACAGACGCTTGAAAATAGGGTAAGCAAAAGTGAAAAAAGAAAATCGAAATATGAACGAAAATACGAAATGAAAAAAGAGCAGATTTTTTTTGTACTGTGTATGAAATGTATCCTGTCTTTTTCTAACGCACCAAGTCCACATATGGAGAAGATCACTGAGATGTTTAAACAGGTTAACATCAACATCCCTCTTCTAGATGCTATCCAACAAGTCCCCGCATATGCGAAAGTTCTTAAAGACTTGTGCACTAGAAAGAGGAAGAAACAAATGCCCAAGAAGATATTCATGGCAAAAATAGTAGACACGGCTTTCCCCCAGCAATTACCGAGGAAACGTAAGGATCCTGGATATCCTACTATTTCCATCTCTATTGGGGAGAAACACATTAACCGTGCTCTACTAGACCTTGGGGCAAGTATTAACCTGCTTCCTTTCTCAGTCTATGAGCAGTTAGGGATCGGAGAGTTGAAACCAGCCCATTGCACTCTCCAATGGCTGACCGATCAATCACCAAACCTAGGGATGAACTAGAGGATGTGTTAATAAAAATCGGGGAATTTATATTCCCTCTGGACTTTATTGTAATTGATACACAGCCTATAGCGAACTCACGGAATCAAATTCCGGTGATTTTAGGTCGCCCCTTTTTGGCCACTTCCAACACTATCATCAACTGTCGTAATGGTTCTATGACCCTATCCTTCGGGAAGAGGACAATTGAGATGAACATTTACAAGTTGGGAAGTGTACCGTCCAAACCTACTGCTCATGTCTATTCTGTCTACTTAATGGATGTCGACAGCAGCGAATTTGATGACCCTCATAATACTGATCTTGACTCTTTTCATACGTTGTTGTTTGACCCAACTATGTATCATACACATACGGACTCTTCCACCGAGATGTCCGGGTCAATAACTAACACTGATTATGAACTGCTTTTAGAGTCTGAAGATCATCCCGCACTTTGTGATGACATTATTCTTCGGGGTATTGATGAAACTTTTGAGGAGATCTTCGCTGATGAACTCGTATTTTTGAATAACACGGGTGTTGAGATGAATCATGTCCCAATCATTGAAATTGAACCTCCACCCCTTCTTCTGAATTGTAAAAAGAATGCGAGTAATCCATCACATTCACTGCATCGTCTCTCCAAAATGAGACGCACACACATTCTGTTCCACCACTTAACCTTTCCCCACTTCTTCTTCCACCAACCAGAGCATTGCATTGATAAAATTTTTGAATGCTTGGTGTTAACATTCGGTCTTTGCAAATCTTGGCATCGACCATTGATTTTTGACCCCCTCGTGTGATTTTCAAAGATTAACATTGCATAACTCAAGTTTGGAGGGGTACATTTTTTTCTGGCTCTTGAAAAGAAAATTTTTACAAAAGTTTGAGCCAAAAATAAGCTTGGGGGAGGATCTTCACTTAAATATTTTGCCCCCACTATTAAATTCCTCCCAAGCTTACAAGTTTTTCGAGATTTAGCAGATGGCAACAGTGAGGACACTGTTGAAAACAAGTTTGGGGGAGGTTTGTGCTTATTTTTGCATCATTTGCATCATACTTTGCATAAGCACAAAACATTTTTCAAAACTTATAAAAATTTAAAAATTTTCAAAATCTATAAAATTTTAAAATTTTCAAAATATATATTTTCACATTCAAACATTTTTGTACATAAATAAGATAATAAAAGTTTAGATAGTGAAAAATTACATCCATGAGATTAGAAAAATTTAAGAAAACCAAGAAAATTAGAAGTTTTCTTATACGAACTAGTAATAAGTAGTTATGAGTCGTTGTCCCAAGGGTTAGTAAGATGAAGGACGTCACTAATCTGAGGATAAAAATAAGTCTGAAAAATAGTTTCTATTCTGGAAGCCAAACATTTTGAATGTTGATACCCTGCTATTCGCACTTACACACGTCTTAAAGCCTGGGATAGTAGAGAATACCTTGAAATGCTCTTGTCTTAAAGCCAAAAGTATGAAGGAAATAAAAAAAATAATAAAATGAAGAAAATATAAAGTAGTGAGAAAAATGAACACTGGTTTTGTTATCACCGAGGGCAATAAAAAATATATAGCGAGGGTGCCTCTTCACCTAGTGCCCTAAGGCCAACTGGTCTGGGAGTCACTGCTATGCCTGGGGTGGTGCAAGACGAGGAAAATACACCAAGTAAGTAAGCACAGGAGTAATCGGTCGGTTAATACCTCAAGAAGTATTAACGGTCGCATGAAAGTGTGTGAGCAATCTCATCTAAATATTCATTAATCAAAAAGTACTGAGGCTGATGGGCAAGAGTATGATAACTTGAATTGAATTCTCCGGGTGTAGGGATGTCTTGACACACACGCAGGGTGATATGATCGATGTTTGGAAGAAAGATAGGAATGAAGAATAAGACGAAGTTTTATTGAGGGAGGACGTAATTTCTGACATCTTTTCATGACCATTAAGATAGGGCTCACGACAACCGAAAAGCTAGCTTAGTTAGAAACCCTAATTTTCGAAGCTTTTCTTTTACAATTCTTGTCTTTAAATGTAATATTCATGATCTTTCTTTTATTATTGGATTTTGTGGGTGCAATCCGCTGAAAACCCTCAGGAGACAACACTCCTCCTACTAGGGACACCTAGAGATTTAAAGGCTTGTTGCACGTGCTCAGTGCAATCGTGTTGCCTATGAAAGTGTGCTAGTTAGTTTTTCTCTTTCTTTATTTTCTCCTTCTCTTTTTAATAAAACAGTTCGCTCGAGACGATCGAAAATAAGTTTGGGGGAATTTGATCAGTCGAAAATAATGTATTTTTAACACGGCAATTTCCTTATCATTTGCACTCATTTAGAAGTGTACGGTATTCATATTTCACATATTAGAAAATCAGTCGTTAAATATCAGATTGCATGTGTTAGACTCTAAAACCGGCACTATAAAGGAAATTGACTGCATTTCATGGCACCACATCATCCCTATATTGAGCAACACTTGTTTCGAGATCTGTGCAGGAAAATCCAGAAGAAAGGTCAAAAATTTACATGGTGCTGATCAAACATTATGCCAACTCAATGATTTCAGATCTAGTAGCAATTCAGAAGAAAATACAAAAATCAACATATCAGAGAAAGGCCCAATTGTCAATCCAAGACCACTGCAGAGAGCCCAAGCCCCAAGGAGCCTACATGGCCGCGGAACCGCGACCGGAGCCGGCTTGCGCCGCGGTTCCACGGTGGGTCCAGGGATTCAGCTCCTCATTTTAGGGCAAAATTCCTCCCTCAGCTCCTACACTTCAGAAAGACACTTCAAGTTCCAGAAGAATCCAGAGACTTCTGCCAGTTCAGCAAACTAAGGTTTCTAAAGCTTAAATAATTCTAGCTTAAAGCCTAAGCTAGCTCCTAACAAACTAATTCTAGAAGCTAGTCAACAAACTTTTGGAGGGAATTGTAATTTCAAACCTAGACCTAGGGTTTGGGAAGTCTATAAATAAAAGCCTAGACCTAGGGTTAAGGGATCCATCATTGAATCTAGAATCTAGAATCTAGAACCATTCAATCTCTACTTCTTCATTTAACCCCTTTCTTCATCTTCTTCCACAAGTCTAGTGACAAGACTTGTGTGAAACCATAACCCTAATTCCAATCCAAAGCCAAGATTCCCGAGTACCAAATCAAGCAAGAAGCCCTTCAACCTTTTAGGAGCGGAGCCGATCTTCAACAGAGCAAGTGGTCCAATCCGATCCACGACTCACGGAGAAAAGCGACGCCAAATCGACAATCTAGTTCTTCCTTTTGTAGTTCTTGAGCGACTGTAATCAAATTGTTGATATAAATAAAAGGTGAAATTCTTTTATCTTGTTTTCTTTAAATTCTTGCATCATGATTCGATCTCAATTTCTAGTTGTAGTTCTTGTTGTGATGTTTGAGTAATACTCCGCTAGTCGAGGAGTCGAGACGATCAATAGAATGATGATGTAACATATCTTAAAACGATTCTTGATTCCTACGAGTTTTGTAAACCCTAGCAATTTCAAGAATCGACGACCTAATTTCGTTGCGATGCTTTCTTGATTGTTATCGCTCGAAATTGGGGAGTTACGATCGTTTCTTGAATTTGCTAGAGGCTAGAATGTGAATGATATCGACGAAAGAACAAGGGAGAAATGATGAAACCCTAGTTTCACGAGAAATCCCTAACTCTCGTCGATCATCATCGATCTAGTATCAATTCTTCGAAGGACAAGAACACGATATCTTGAGATTACATCATGTCTATAGATCTGATCGATTCCTGCGAGCCTCATTTAGATTCTTGACATTTGGTTGGAAATATCATCGAAACCCGATTCTCGATTGTTTATCATTTTCTTGATTCTTGATTAGATTAGTGACACTTGAATCAATCGATAAAATCTTAAATCATGTTTTCTTTTCTTTTCGATTAACTTTTCAATTCAAACAAATCAAACATAGAAACGAATCGCACAATCCCTGTGGACGATCCGCACTCGCTTACGATCTACAACTGACACCGTAATTGATTGCGATCAAATATAAATCTTTGATTGTGATTCTATACATTTTCTTAAACCGACATACATAGAAATGATCAATCAAATGGCGCCGTTGCCGGGGACCATTTGAGTTACACACACAACAAGAAATTGGATCAATCAAGATGCTGTATATGTTTTACACCCGCGCTAGTCCACCCCCGCTCTGTCGTTAGTTAAGTAACCTAACGGGTGATGACAGGACCCAGTGACGAATGCGGATGGCATATACGTACATTTTATTTTCGTTCTTTTCTGGTGTGATTGATTGATGGGACTGCATTGATTCTTATCAATGCAAGGATAAAACAAACCTATATTTGATGTTGTTGGAACAAATTTTAAAAGGTGTTATTACGAAGATGTTTCCTTTTGTTTTGCATAGTGATATTCAGTTGGAATATCCTGCACCTCATTCCACGAGGCAAGGGCCGAGATCCCTTCACCGGGAATGACCCCTTGGGCAGAAGTTTATGTCAGGGTAGTAACTTCAATATAGTCGATTACAAGTTGCTTTGCATCGCGGTATTCAGTTGGAATATCCTGCACCTCATTCCACGAGGAAAGAGCCGAGATTCCTTCACCTGGAGTGACCTCTTTAGCAAAGGTTTTTCGTCACTATATTTTTATAAAAAGCTATCAGGTTCCTTCAACGAGATCAAGTTCATTACGTTAAAGGTTTATCGCCAAAAACCAGCCGTAGCCCTCCGTCGTATCTTATGGATGGTCAGTAGTATTCAAGCTATGTTTGTTGGCCTTCGTCAAGGCATAGTGTTTGGTAGTTGCTAGGTATTCATTTGTTGTATAGATAGATGTGTTGGTTTGGGACAGTCGTATAGCCTTGTTGGCCTTCTTCAAGGGCTTGTACGGGTGGGTTCAAATTGACCTGGATAATGACGGGTAGAACTTGACATGTGACTTATGATTTGTTGGCCTTCGTCAAGGTCATAAGAGCATGAGGCAAAAATTCTCATCGGGAGTTTCAAACATACAGGAAACTTGCCAGGCATGCGCATACCTTCTGGAGTGTGATAACTTGAGTGGCTTCCATCAAGTTATCATGCGATGATAGTTGGATCCCGATTCTCACTGATGAGTTGGTTTACTCTTCGGGTGATCCCGACTAATTCTTCTTTCAGGTTTGGAGGAGAATTTGAGAAAACAGTGGGAGGTTTCCTGATTAGATAAAGTGATAACCTTTCTGATCTAGGTTAGAGTGCCCGCAGAGTGTTTCTTTTCTCTCTCTCTCTTTGGCAGCGACCTTTGACCGACCCTAGACTATGACTCAGTGACCAAGTTGACCGAACCTTCTTAAAATACTGGCTTTCGGATTGTACGAGTTGCATAAGTCATTGCCACTCCTTCTTTTACCTTTTGCATTTCTCATAACACCCCGTATTACTACGGATATCCACTTCCATTGGATAGATCCATCGTATGGTTATATACGAACTCGAAGGGACTTCTTCGAGGATGGATCCAGGTTCAGGAGAAATAGAATAAGTTTATTCAGTTGTCTTTTATTATCACCTTCTCTCAGGTTGCGAGGACTCCTTAGTTTAGGAGAGTACACCTATTATGCTTATTGGATAGTCTTATTCCAAACCATAGGCAGGTGCCGAAAGGTAGGGAATGAAGAAAACCAATTAGCCTAAGTAGGGTGTGCAGAAGGTAATATGTAAAGACAAAATAAAGGGATTAGAAAGAGAGGGCAAAGTAAATTGCGACTGTTATCATTCACGACCTAAACCACGTACTTCATCGCCACTCCTATTTCACCTTTGCTTTTTTCCCCAGTTCGGGAGAAATAGAATAAGGTATTATTCAGTTGTCTTTTATCATCACCTTCTCTCAAGTTGCGAGTACTCCTAGGATTAGGAGAGTACACCTATTATGCTTACCGGATAGTCTTCTTCCAAACCATAGGCTGGTGCCGAACGGTAGGGAAGGAAAAAAACCATTTAGCCTAACGATGGTGTACAGAAGGTAACAACTAAAGACAAATAAAGGGATTTGGAGAGATGGCAATAAAATATACGGTCAAAGTCATGAATTGGATTATGGAAGAGGCATTACTAGGAATACCAGGATACCCCTACGAAACATTTTCATGTTTCAGTACATTGTTAAAGGAAAACTGATTTCCCGATTAGATACTTACTCCAGGGTATGTATTTACCAGGTTTCATTCTCATATCTGTATGGTTTTACAGATGATGAGTGGGAGTAAGATATTGGGAATTCGGTGATTATCCTCATTATATCGGAATTCGTTGTAATTGGTGATATTTAAGGAAATCGCCTGGGTACAGTTTTCAACCTAAGATGCACAGGTTTTGAGTTATTCAAACTCAGCGGACTTATACAGAGTATTGTATATTGTCCAGTGTCCATCAGGACAAAGGGGTAGGTCCTCGTACTATGTTCTTTTTACTTATGCCTTCTCTAGTTTTTAGACAAGTGTTTCGTACAAATACAATGTCTAAGTTTTGAGAAGTTGTGGGTATAAGAATAAAGTAGAGAATCAGGTATCACAAGTATCGGGATTCTTCAAAGAGATCGAAGATGTAGATTCTTGTGATTAGTATTCAGTTGATAGTAATGGTTTTGAGAAACTCGTTTCTCTTTCAGGTTACTCATAATTGGATGGATTCCTAAGTTGAGTAATGCTGAGTAGCCACTTTCCATTAAGTTAATATGCACTGGAGACAGCTGCATGATTTGAATCTGGTTCCAATTAAATTAGTGCCTCTACTTCTATATTGTATATAGAATGGTTCATATCTTAACGATGTTAAGATACGGGGAGTTGTCCAGCTTATGCTTAGAACCAGACACTGGATAACTCAAGGCACGTTTCTGTAATGGCAGTTTGTGGGTTGACCCTGGCTTTGATGAAGGTTGACATTTCTGCCATCTGAAAGATCAATAGTGATATTGTTCTTGACTCACCACAGTTTTATTAAAATGGACTTTTTCAGAAAACAGTAGTGGGAGTATGGTAGAACTGGAAGTGATTCCAGAACCGCAAACGATTACGGAAAATTTAATAGGACCTATATATTCAATCAGGTTTGACATTCCAATAGCCACTCCGCAGATATGGTGGGTAACCTCAGACACCCGAGAGATACTCCGGTAGCCTCAAGGACGGTGACAGGGAGGTTCTTGTTTACCCAGACTTGACACTATTGTTGTTCTAGACTATGAGACCCGGCAGGAAGATATGTATAGCGTCGTTCTAAACTAGCTTTAGAAGTATACGTATATATTATTCTGCCAGAGGGTTGTCGTAGTCAGTGGGAGCAGCGGAAGCATAGTGGGCAAGTAGCTTATGTCTATTTATAGGCTTGAGCAGATATAGCGGAGATAAGATCATCTAATTTTGATGTAACAGTTATGGCTTTGACTTCATTAGAATAGAGGATGGATCTGTTAAGAAGGTAGTAGGGTGTGATGTCCTGGTATTTGGATGACATACACAGAGTAGGAAGTAAAATTCCTATACTACGATCGGTTGTACTTTGGTCGTCACACAGTTGTTTCTCCACAAAGGATATGGATATAATATCTGACATTCTGGTTACTAGATCTATGGTTTTAGATCTAGATTTGGGTAGTTTCCCAATATGGGTACTTTGACAATATTCTAATAGTATTTTAGAATAGATGACTCCTGGCATGGTGGTGTACCTGCAGGTGATGGAGTCACCCTCTCTAAAGGTGTCTTAGAGACTAAAAGAGAGAGGGAAGTGCATGATTGGCAGATCACTTGCTTAGGCAATTGAGTCAATCATGAGATGACAAGTACCACACCAGATGTTGTTTTTTCACTTGATACGATAAGTTTATATTAATCCAATCCTGAAGAAACATAAGGAAGCAGTTTTAGAACATAAGTGCATATTCTACGGATTTGATGACGGCAGCCTCCTTCGGGAAACGGTTTTAATTCCAGGCTTCCAAGGTGACATGGATGACAGAGTGATTGTCAGAGTTATAGTTTTCCCTCTGACAAGGGACAGTATTATGGACAGGTGGTCCAAGCGGATACTGTGGGAGGCATGGTGCTATATACTGATTAGGTTCAGTGATCACTACTGTCTAAGAAGTTTGGATTTGGAGTTCATTTATGAACTAGGTCCCATCAGATATCCAGACATATTCTAAGACAGGTATTGCTCAATTCGGGAGATGGCTTTCTCTGCGAACTTGAGATTAAGAGAGACATAGAAAGAAACATCAGGGCGGATCCACTCACTGAGGCTATTTCTCGAACACAAGAGTTTTACAAACTAGCTTTGTGAAACTGATTAGTAGAGGAGTTGGATGTTCGGTATCACACGGGCTGTGAGTATGTGACATCGCAATAATTAGCCTTAAGTGCAAGTGGGAGATTGTTGGATATAGTGCCCTCAAAGTCAATTATTGGATCGCAGGTACGTGATTGCAATGATTGAGGCAGGACCTATACCGATATGACAGTCTTGCTCGAAATGATAGTATGCTATCTAGTTTGTCTTTATCATCGTATACATGCTTTAATTCACTATTGCATGATGATAGAGCCCATAGGATTCTTGCTTGACTACCAGCAGTATGATGGCGATCATATACGTGGGAGCTGTGGTTTGTAAGCACATCCTTAAAGTGTCCCTAGTCGTAGGAGTTTCGAGACAGGGCATCGATACTCCAGAGTAGACTAGTGTATACAGTCGAGACCCCGACGAGGGACGGTGGCCGGTCTCACAAGCCACTGGTGTCAGTTGCTTCACCTAAGATGTATACAGGTGCTCATTGGGTTATGAGTACACCGGACAGGACTCGCCGGGAACCTGCTAGTTGGTATTATACCTAGCGTCAGATAGCAGTTTCCTGGTGACATGTGTACAGGTTAGTTCATCGACCTGAGGTCGTCATTTGTCTCGTGTGAGTTCCCACTGTGCTTTGATTTCTACCCTACCACGGCTCAAAGGAGTCGTGCAAACAGGTCTTTTTTGGGTACAGTCCCGAGCCACATGGAGGCAAGTGAGCGGATCGGCAGGGGATTCGTCTCTCCCGGTATTGGGGGTGAGATCGCGCTGTGTCTAGGAGAGCCATTACACAAAGCCCTCGGCCGAGGCAGGAGATTTTCTGGTAGGTACTCCAGTAGTATCTCAGGGTGTTCTGGGCCGCTCTCTGACACGACTTATACCGCTATTGGGGGTCTGACGTTACCAGCCCCTAGGCAGATATGCGATACTCATAGACGAACGGACCGGACTGTATGTATATTGTCACTGTCTGGCTCAGTAGGGTTTCTGGATGAGTTCGCTCGTCAGCTTCCCATCCAATCAATACATAGGAAAACGTTACGTACAGCCAGTACCTCTGACGTGCTAGTGGTTATACCCAGTGCCAGTGTGTTGATGAGTCATTAGAGTCCCCCACAGACACTTTCCCAAGTTCGGGCGAAATGTTGTAGCGGCCGTATAGTTTTATGGCAAGGTTCGGAAAATGCACGTGCGTTTTCGCACGTGTCATTTTTCGGGCAGATAATACTGGTAGGCTTTGGTTTAAGCCGGATCCCAGTATTATACTGTGTAGATATAATATCTTTGTCTCAGTTGCATTTGTATTCGGTCGTAATACAAATGCGGGTATGTTTATACTGTTACGGGGTTATCCTGAAATTCGTTTCGGGGTCACTTTTGGATGTTGCCAGTTTTCAGTTTTCTATCAGCCGTATTTAACATTCGGTTAAAAACGGATTTATCTTTTCTTCTTGAGGGCGAGTCATAGGGTGAGTCATGTGTGTGGATGCTTCTTGTAGGTGACTAGGATGGTGAGGTGGCTTAGTGCATTAATGGAGCATTTATGTGTTGATGACTATGTGTTATGAATCATTGTTTCATTAATTGTGTTTATACTAGGTGTTTAGATGACTCATTTCTTCATTAATGTTATGGTCACTCTCCCCCCTCCTACACTCACCTCTCCCCACTATATATATGGCCGGCCACCCCTTGGTAGAAGATGGTTGATTGAGGGGAAAAAAAGATGATAGTTTTAGTGTATGGAAATTTGATAGATACTCATTTCACATTTCCACCCGATCCAAAAAGGCAACTTCATTAACCGTTCGTCCATAGCTTTGGACGTAATGAGACAAAGTGTTCTACTCATTCTCTACATCAATCTTGGTCATCTCTTTTAGCAAACTTGATAATCGAGTTGCCTCGGTTCAGAGGCGGGAGCCCGTTTAAAGATCCGTCGACGTGGTGCCACCTGGACGAGAAGACCGGAGATTCAGGAGATAGGAACAGTCGCAACAAAGTGTGGGATGATGGTTGAAGACCGAAGGACTTGGATCGTTCGGTATAACATTTCTACCCACTTTGTAGTTTGTTAGTTTAGCTTTAATGGCAGATCTGGGTTATAGTACGCGATAGCGCCAGTTGTAAAAAGTTTTTGTTCTGCATTTGGTGTCTGTTAGACGGTCGAGGCGCTACCGTGGACTTACACTTGGAAAGGAGGACGTCGGCCCGCCGGATTGGCTCCCACATGGATACCGCCCTCGCCTCGGGTGAGGACGACTGCTTCGCCTTTGGGCAGTTGGGCCTGTGCCACTGTGCAGGCACAAGCCAATCCTCGCCCTCGGGTGGCCCGTTGAAGACGAACTTCTCCTTCCATTCATGAATGGATGAAGGAACGACTACCACTCCCGACCTGGCCGCCCCACCCTTACGATTTTTAAAGAAAAAGTACACCCAGCTCGGTTCACTCTTACCGGTGCCTGGGTGATTCTTGTAGCAAAGGAAGGAAGTGAGAAGGGTCAAGCTGAAGGGTATATCCTCGAGTTTCAACCGGACCCGAAACCTGAGGAGGATTCTCTACAAGTTCGGCGCTAGCTAGCCTAGGGCATGTTGGAAGCAACGAAGTACCCCATATACTTCGGTTGGAAAGGGCAAACGCATCCCAGCCTAGAATGCGTCCAAGTACAGAGCAATCTTCTTACCCTGCACCTGATCCTCTCTTTCGTCTGCCCTAGCTAAACGTAACGAATAGTTAGGGGGAATGTGGAAGCGAGCCCGAATCTCAGTAAGCCCATCCACGTTTCTCAAGATGGAGGGCGCATCACGAGCGTTACCGATGCGGACTTTGGGGGCCCTTGCCGTCGCCTGGCGACGAGCGACGCGGGTAGCCCTAACTCTATAGGGGGATCCCGACGCAGATGGAGCAGCCGAAGAGGCGGGAGAAGACACCCTGGACTCGGCTCCAACAACTGGAACTTCATCATCCGAATCGACCCTAACAATTTCTACAGACTCCTCAGAAAAAGACATCTAACCTAATGAGCTCTCCGAGGAAAAAAGCGAAGTGGATCCGACCTAAAGGATAGAGCGCCGAGCAATCTTTCACAGCGAAGGGAAATAATGGCAGAAGTGTTAGCCCTAGGGGGGTCCCCTCCTATTTATACAACTCAAGGGAAGCCATCCAACGACCCTGATCTATTCCCTCCAAAACCAAGCTTCGCGTCTGCCAGCCATCGAAGCTCTCACGTGTCGAACGACCATTAGAGACGTCCCTTCGGGCGGAGGTGACGACGACAGCCTGTCACGTTCGTTAGTCCGCGTCGGACGCGTGATGTAACAGCCCTAAACTTTCTGAACAAATTCTTTTCAAAAATACAAAAAGGGGTACTTGAGCCTGAGCACAAGTTTTAAGTATGATTTGCTTTTGAACAGAAAGAAGGAACTTGTAGCTCACTGGTAAGACCTTGCACTGCTGAACCAAAGCACCAGAGTTCAAATCCCATCAACCACACATTTTTTTAATTAAATTCTATAAAACTTATAAAAGCACAAGAGCCTACACGTGCACTATACGTAATAGGGTAAGTTACAAAATAAACAAACATGACCACGAGGCTGGGCCAAACGTCAGGGATACGTGGCGAAGACACGAGCCCCGACTCGCCCAACTCGGGCCAGCGACTCGCCTGACTCGGCCGGCGCCGCCGAGTCAACTCGGCCCAAACCCTAATTTTCTTTATTCCCCAACATCCTTTGGCCTGCCCCACTCCCTCTGCACTGTTTAAATTCTCTGCAATAACCAGAGAATTAAAATACCCTCTTTTAATCCTTTTTAATGCAAATTTAAATACAATTTTTATTACACCCTTTCACTACCCTAAACCCTAGATTTTTTCTATAAATACCACCCTCAAATCACCCCTCCTCACTCACAAATCCGTGCCCAAACACTCAAGAAATTTCCCAAGACTTTTTGTGTGCAAGTGGAGTTAGCAAAGGGCGAAGCTCCGACGAACTTCCGACGATGATCCGAGGAGATTCCGACGACGAAACGACGCACCGACACCTCATACCTCTTCTTCCTTCTCTCTTCTAGTCTAATAACCTATAAGTCCCCACTTCTTTCTCTTTTCTCTATTCTAAAAACATTCAAAACTAAAACCCGACGGAAGCGGAGTTAGTCCGACTTCCGATTCAGTTTTCTTTAAAAACTATAATTTTTCTTAATCAGATACCTTAATATCATCACATATTGTTCATTAAACATTAATAAACATCCTTAATAGGTTTCTTCAGAAAAAATTGTTATATGCATTTTTTATCGCAATTTTACATTAAAATGCCTTCATGTTTCATTTCGACATACCTGAACTTTTGAAACTGTATTATCTTAGAAAACTCACGAGGTAATGATCTACCTCCTCACAACACACATATCTAATATATCGCGATGAAATTTGGGAACATAGATTTGGGAAAATACGACTTTACGTATAAATACCTTCAACTATTAAAACCTTTTTCTATAAGAAATGTATTTTAACAAATCTTTGCAATTGCGCCTCTACAACCCATTTGGCGAATCCGTTCGGAATGATGTGGATTATCCCACATTCTCGGGCTTAGTAGAGTGAGATACAGACCTCCGCAAGGAGCATACGATCTCGAAAGATTTAAAATACAATTTTTTTTAGAAAATGTGATTTCTATTATAAATAAAACTTATATTTTGAATAAATAAATATATATGTAATTAATATCAAAATATCTATTTTTAATATTTATAATATTCCACATTTCCAAAATTCAAGAAAAATATTCCATTTACAAGAAAATACCATACAACTCCAATATTACAAATAAATACCATATATTATGAAATTAGGTTTTATTCACTAGAAATGTCACATTGATAAAATATACATCCATGAAAACTCTAAAGATGATAATAAAATACTTAAGGTGTATTTTAAAAATTAGACAAAATTATTTTTACATAAAACCCCCTCAAGTTATACCAATTTACAATAAGGACCTTAGTAAACATAGGTTTAAGCGAAACCAGTCTTTTGAGCCTCAGGGAGCCGGAGATATGGGTGCTTGCCTATTTAAGGTAGACAACTTAACAAACGGTGTTATCAACACGGTAATTGTCTTTGAAAAAGACACAAATCCTGCCGTCCATGTGCAGTAGTTACCGATAACACCAAAACCTAATTCAAGATTCAATTTCTTTTCTAATTGTCTGACTCAGACCGAGTCTCAATAAAATCAATCTGATTTGAATATGATTCAAGTATCAAACTTCAATACAACATGGATCTATGAATCCGTCTATTCAATCTATATCAAACTACATTGGCTGAACCGAACCATGGATATATTCCATCTACATGATCATCCATTATATCCGTTCTATTACTGATATCATGGTTTCGGCAAGTCATCCATCTATATACAATATACAATTCAAACAATACAAACAATACAATCAAGAGATCGCGGGGTTTATAAGGGGTAGACTGGTACGGAAGGTGTTAAAAGTGGCACGAGACTGTAACCATAATACACTTAACCTGAATTCGATTGCCGTTGTACCGTGGCTGAACGGTTCCTTGTGCTCCTTATGCCTTAGTCTCCGGGGAAAGTAAGACTCCTCTCGTATACACTGGCTTCTTCTGTACCAAGCTACAAACAACAGCATTAACACGAAATATAACATTATAATAATATACTCTCTATTCTGTCTATTCCATTCTTGTCTATTTACGGGACTTACCGAGCAATTTGTTCGCTGACGGCATTCTCTTTCTTTTATTTGGAATGTCGTCAGGTGATTCGGACTCACTGGAGATCGAACCCACCAGCGAGGATTTGGACCACCTAGCTTTCGACCCGGAGCTTTAGATTCCTTGTACACATTTATATTCTGTATTTTCCATTTCTATTATGCCACAGTTTAGGCATTGCTTTCCATTCCATGTATTTACTTTTCAGATGTATTGTAAAAATAATGTTAATAAATAAAGTTGTTGTTCATTTACATCTTGTCTTGTGTACATTACATTTTATATTGCTTAGATACGCTTAGCGTGTTTATTTCAAAGTAAATACGGAGCGGCCTAGTCGCATCCTCTGCCCGTATACTGGGAAGCGAGGCGTGACAGGTTTTGTTGGCAGCCCATGCAGGTCCGAGCTGTATGGAACCCTACCATGCAGTTCAGTTCTATATGGACAATCTAAGCAATATAACACAAGAACCAGCAACTGAAAACATTCTTTACAATTCATACTTCTTGAATCTTATCATTTCATGTTCTTTGAATCTATCCTAACCCAAATTTTCTTTCAAGGTTATGGATTCCCTAAACAACACCAGCACGAATGTCAACAACACTCCCCCACCACTACCACTCACACCTGCCGTCGCTACTCCGATCAACGAGCATACGGTTATGCTTGACGCAATTCGCAGCCTCCTGGAAGGATAGCAGCAGCAGACTTCTATCCTGATGAACAGACCAGAGGCATAAGCACCTGGGGTGAAGCAATTCAGAACTTTGCACCCCAAACAATTCTCAGGAAAAGTGAGCCCTCTGGAAGCGGAGCAATGGGCTCAAAGCATCGAAGATGATCTGGCAGTGGCACAAGTGTCAGAGATAGCTTGGGTCCTGTTTCCCCCAATCAGAGCAAAGCTCTGTTCAAATTTTGAAATTTGAAATGAAGCGGCGTTTCATAAAAGCGCTCGCGCCAGCGCTAAGAGTCAAAGACTCTGAGGCAGCGCTCACGTGCAAAGCACGAGAGCGCTCGCGCCAAGTGCGCCAGCGCTAAGAGTCAAAGACTCTAAGGCAGCGTGCACGTGCAAAACACGTTTGCGCTAGCGCCAAGTGCGCCAGCACTAAGAGTCAAAGACTCTGATGCAGCGCTCACGTGCAAAGCACGAGAGCGCTTGCGCCAAGTGTGCCAGCGCTAAGAGTTAAAGACTCTGAGGCAGCGCTCACGTGCAAAGCACGAGAGCGCTCGCGCCAAGAGCGCCAGCGCTAAGAGTCAAAGACTCTGAGGCAGCGCTTACGTGCAAAGCACGAGAGCGCCAGCGCCAAGAGTGCCAGCACTAGGAGTCAAAAACTCAGAGGCAGCGCTCACATGCAAAGCACGAGAGCGCCGGTGCCAAGTGTGCCAGCGCTAAGAGTCAAAAACTCCGAGGCAGCACTCACGTGCAAAGTACGAGAGCGCTAGCGCTGGAATTAAATGTTCCCCACCCATGGATCAAAAATCCAACAAAGATGACTAAAAATTATCAGATTACCTCCAAAAATTAGAGCACTGTTGGATCAAAGATCCAATGGTGATTAAAAATCACCAAGATACAGAATAAGTTCTGTATGGGAAAAGATTTTCTCAATCTTGTTAAAAACAAGAAAATTGCCTTCTGTAAAACAGAAGCTCTAGGATCAAATATCCAACGGTGGGAACATCCCCAAATCAATTAGAGGAAAGATCTCTTTAACTGATTCAACAAATCAGCCTCCCCTATATAAAGGATCGAAGACTTCAAGTCTTGCATAGAGGGACCCCCCCTAAACTTTGAGAAATTTCAAAGAGAAGAGCAAGCTCTCGGAAGAAGAAGAATTTCTTCAAGGTAAATAAAATAGAGAGATAAAATCATCTCATAAGAGAAGAAGAACCTATTTCTTTTTCTAGATAATAGATCTATAAAACCGAGGTCTTTCAAAAAAGAGATCATATCATCTCATTATAAAAAATGAGGGGGGGAGAACTTAATTCTCTTCAGATCATAGATCTATAAAATAAAGAAGAAGTCTTTCACAAAAACAGAAGAGATTGTAAAATCTCCTATTAAATTAAGAACGTAGTTCTTAGATTTATGAGACAAAGTCTCCTATGAATGAGAATTTAATTCTTAGAGCGCAGAACCAATCAAAGTTGCTTAAGAAGAGCCTTAGCGCGCCAATTTAAAGAAGCGCCTCAGCGCTCCAAGACTGGCGCACGGCGCTCCTAGTGCTCCAATTTAAAGAAGCGCCTCAGCGCTCCAAGACTGGCGCACAGCGCCGTAGCGTTCCTAGCGCTCCAATTAAAAGAAGCGCCTCGGCACTAAAAGCACTATTTTAAAACAGGCGTCCAGCGCTTCAAGGTTGGCGCTCAGCGCCAAGCGCACCACATGCTCCTCACGTGTGCATTCTTTCACAAGGAGCGCTCTGCACTCATTTACTGGCGTTCAACGTTAAGCACACCACGTGCTCCTTACGTATGTGCTCTTTCACAAGGAACGCTCTGCACTCATTTACTGGCGCTCAGCGCCAAGCGCACCACGTGCTCCTCACGTGTGCGCTATCTTACAGGAAGCGCCTTAGCGATTTAAATCTGGCGCTCAGCGCCAAGCGCACCACATGCTCCTCACGTGTGCACTGAGGGAACATAAACTGTTCTTTAAATAAAGCCTTAGAGCCATAATGAATGCTCAGCACTCAATAAAAGATAAAAGGTTGTCAGAACCCAAAACTAATGCGCAACATTGTTAAATGAAAAGGACTGAGTTTAAATAAATGTTCAACATTTTAACTGAGTAGGCCGAGCCCAAATTGGCCACATATCTCTCATTTAGATTAATTGAGCCCATATGCTTATAAATCTTTTTAACTGGTCTTAGTCCCAAACTTGACTACAGATCTCCCAACCAATATTGGTTCAAGGGTACATCTCTTCGTACCTCTGATATATGTCGTTGTAATTCTTCAACGTCTTCAGAGAGACGAAGGGTGCCAATAACCAATAATTTTTGGAACATCCCCAAACGGTTGAATCAAAACCACACAGACTATGATATCTTTAAACTGGACTATGATGTCCTTAAAGTTTACGGACTGTGGGGTCCTTAAACTCATGGACTATGATGTCCTTAAACTTTATGGACTGTGAGGTCCTTAAACTCATAGACTATGATGTCTTTAAACTTTACAGACTATGACGTCTTTAAACTTTCATGGACTATGATGTCCTTAAACTTATGGACCGCAATGTCCCTAAACTAAAACAATAGAGCCCGAATACTCTTTTGTTGGATCTAAATGATCCTGTTGAGTAGATCTTAGTCTAAACTTAGACTAACGTATCCTCAACAACGTTTAAGTTTATCTTAGTCTCAAATGAGATTAACGATCCTTAAACCCAACCCAAACCCAAATCTAAGAAAATACGGATTTGGACTAATCCATACCCTACGGGCGACAACATAAATTATTCTCCTTATACAATCTACGGGCAACCAAAAATAAAACAAACACACACGACATGAAGTGACCATATGGAGAAGGAGAAAGTGGTTACCGCGATTCGGTAGCGTAATTAACTGCAGGGGCTTGCGCTTGCAGGGAAGAGCGTCCCCACAATCAAAAAACCCTAAAACGAGGGGGAATCTGACGAAATTTGCTACATCGGCCGCATCTGTCTAAACCTTCAATACATGGTGCCATAAATCAACTTGGCATTTTCGGAGAGGTGGAAAGATAAAACCAAATAGCATCTACCCCCAAATTTAGGCAAGACGAACCTACGCGGTTCTGTCTCTCGTTTTCGGCGGCGAACAGATTCTGGCACGCCCGGTGGGACCTTTTCCTCTTTCCAATCCACACTTCGTGTGTCGTGTATGCGAACAAATCGCGGTTTAATATGGTTGCCCCTGGATTCAAGGTACTAAGATTTGGTGTCTTGCTCCCGTGCAGAGAAAATAGTTTCCCAATGCACCAACTTCAACAGCAACTCCCACTCCGTCCTCGCTGGAGGAGTGACCTATGGGCCCCAAGCAGCCTCCATCTTCGCCATGCCAGTGGAAGAGGTGACTCAGGACACCACTGGACTATTCTTTAGGACTATGATCCCACCGGCAAGCTTCAGCGTCTCAATATTGTCACAGGAAGCTCCAAAGAAGTTGGTCTTTGATCGGCTTACCACTACCACGGCCCCTCTCAACGGGCCGACCAATTCCAAGTCCAACGCCTCGGTCTTTAACAGACTAGGCTAAGTAGGTCTATGAAGAAGCCTGCAATATTTGAACGAGTCATCCGGAAGCGGATAGCCATTCCAACTCCGACGGACGAAGTCGTCAAAGGCATTTCCCCTGCTAAGGGATCGGTCCTTGCGAGACTGGACATCCCATTTCCTGCTTCGGGTGAGGTCATCCAAACTACTTCTCCTGCCTAAAGGTCAGTCTTCGACAGGTTGGACGTTTCTTCTCAGCGGACATCAATCTTCAAGAGGCTGACACCGGCAGCAACCCTCCACTAGAGCAGGGGGCATGATGAAGACACTCTCATAGCTGAACCAATACCGTCTGCAAGGCATGCTCGACATCGTCACTGGAGCTGAGTGAGGAAAGCTGGGGACAGTTCCCCTTCCGGACTTACCCCACCAGCTCCAACGGTGGAATTGACGCTGCTGTTCCAACTGGGAACAGTTTTGAACTACTTAGGAGGGTGCGCAAGAACTCTCCGACGGCCATGCTAAAAATATCTCCTCCACCTATGGAGAATGTTACAAAGGTGAAGCCAGAGCATCCCCCTCAGTGGCTGTCCTCTAAAATTCACAAGATCTGGCGACAGGTCCAGGACTCGGTGATCAACCAAGACTACTCCCGCCGACCTAAGAAGATGAAAATTCAGCAAGAGAAGAACCATCCTGTCGTACCACAGAAGGTGTCATCTACTTGGGTTCCCGCTGCAATGGCCCCCTCAACTTCGACCGCCTACAAAAGGAGAAGGCCGGAGAAAATCCCCGTGTCTACGACAAATCTCAAGGGCACTGAATCTAAACGCCCCAAGTCTGGGGGCATGGTGGTTCACACCGTCTATATGGCTTCTGGAAAAGAGGAAAGCCGTGCATCCACGGGTCATCGACCACTGACACGGTCTGTGATAAAGGCTCGGGAGTTACAATAGCAAAAGCTCCAGGAGATGTTGACAACGATGGTCGCACTCACTGGGCGAAAAGCAAGCCTGGAGACATCGTCGGAGCAGCGTCAGGAGCTGGAAACCGATGCCGAATTACTCCGAAGAATGCTCGAGAAGAAAGACAAAGAGGCCGTGGAACAAGCGGCTAATATAAAGCAAATGGCGCTTCTATTCCAAGATATGGTCAGGATGATGATACAGCTAGATCTCCCAGCTGAAGACCCTCCGATTATCCTTGAAGACGACAAAGAAGAGACATCAAACCCTCTTCCGGCCTCTTCAGCTGCAAAGGAGGAAAAAATCTCGAAATCCGCGCTCGATGATTATATAGCTCAACAGATACGAGCTCATCAGGCGAGCGAGGCCGCCGGCCAAATCGTCAAGACTGGACGACCTTATCCGGGTTGGTACGATCAAATAAAGTACCCGCCAAGATATACAATCCCTAAATTCCACGTATACAAGGGGACATGCAATCCCTATCAACATGTCACTCGGTTCAGGGCTCTGTGCGGCAACACCGGAGGTGACGATAAGCTACTGCTTCGCCAATTCGTTGGCAGCTTGTCGGAGACAGCATTCGAGTGGTATTCTGAGCACCCGAATGACTCTGTCAAGACATTTGCAGAAATGGAGCTACTGTTTACACAAAAGTTCACAAGCGCCAGCGAATGCACCCCAATCACGACATTGATCAATGCCAGGATGAAGCTGGGAGAAACATGGGTTCAGTATGAAATTCGGTGGCGGAACCTATGGTCGAAATGCAAACAACGCATCGAAGAAGCTCCTGCAGTTGGTATGTTCGTGGGTACCCTCGATCCGCAGGCGACCATAACCCAGTTCATGATGTTTTTCAAGCCGACTACCTTCCAGGCCTTGATTGACAAGCTGGCCCAAATGGATCAAATGAGCCATAGACCGTCTTCCTCGAAAATGGAGCCTCGAAACGAAAAAGGAAAAGGGAAAGCGACCTTCATCGCCAATACTCAGCAGCGGCCCAGCGGCCCAAAACCAGCTGATTTCCAAAACAATAGACATCGATTCTTCAACGAGAAGCTAAAACGCCCTTATTCGTTTCCCCGGGATAAAATAAGGAGACTGTTCGAACTGGCGGTGCGTAACAGGCTCATCAATCTACCAGATCCAAGACATCCGCTGCAGCCAGGAGACTCCAATAATCTTAATTACTGCCCCTACCACCGAGCAGTAAGCCATCCAATCGAAGATTGCTTCGTCTTCAAAGCCTGGATTGAGGACTAATACCAACAGGGCAAATTCGTGCTGTCTGAGAATTGGAAGGTGAGCCCGCCCCAGTCACACTCTCCTAAAAAGATGGACACGCCAGGGGCATCATGCTCTTTTATAGAAGAAGCTCCATGGGAAGTTGTCCTTTCGAAAAAAACGAAAAGAATGCTGAAAGATCTCCAAGCATGTCCGGCAATTAGGTGGAAGAGCCCGTGGAACCCGAGATTATTGAGGGGATGCTAAAGCTGCGCCCAACGCTAAAAGTTGGTGAAGGTGGACAAAACGTTCAGGCCAATCCTCCAAAGTCTTTAAAGAAAAAGAAGAAGGCCAAGAAGCCTGTCCGACCCGAAGATAGCCGTACAGGTCTACAGAAATACATTGATGCACTGGAAGAATATAACCAGAAGGCTCAAACCCCAATCACGTTGGATGAATTCTTTAAGCATGTTCTTGAGAATGAAGCCGATGACGCTGATGAAGGAGATAATTCTTCAGAAGAGCCCGAGAATTACGTGGCAAGCTGCCACGTGATCTCTCACTCATCAATAAATGGAAAAGAAGCTCACGATGCAGAGAACTGGGGCAGATTCAGAACTGGAACCAAAATCCCTGGGGCCATGGGACGAATTGATTGATAAACTGCTGAGCTAAGCTCTTCAGAAAAGCAAATCTGACCGAGAGCATGAAACAGCCATATATGAAAGGGCCAAACGTTGGCATCGCGTTGAAGAAGCTCCGGTATTGAGAAGTCATAGAGTACTCCAACCAGATAGAACTACTTCTGCCGCCAGCAAAAGCAGGTTTAAGACAAGGAAGCAGTTCGCCAAAGCCCTGTCGATAGGAATGAAGTTGCCACCTTTCAAAGAAGACACTTCAGAAAATACGTTCCCTGACGAACTAGATGCACATCAAAACTACTGTTTATACCATCGAAGGATTACACACCCTATCGAGGAATGTATGGCCTTTAAAAATTGGTGGCAGGGATACGTTGCTCATCGACAGCATTTCAAGCGGATGAAGTGTAAAACTCGTCGAGAGCAGAGAAGTACGACAGACGAGAACAGAAGAACTGCCAGCGACTATCACGTGGTTAATTCCGAGGGATCGCAAGTTCTCACCTTCGGGAGCGATTCTGATGAAGAAATAGCCCTCGGCCCTCTCTTCAAGGAATCCATCTCCGAAACAGAAAAGATGAAGACCTGCGAGAACATTCAGCTACGCAATCGCACGTTACCCGAAAAGAATCTCAGGCCCACAAACAAGGGATCGAACAAAAAATATAAGGGGAAAGAAAAGGTCCCTGAAGGTATTGCCCTCAATGACCGAGTCGTCGAAGAGCAGGCAGTCTAGGACCCGCCCAAGAAAAACAAGGTGGATTACAACATTCCGGCACACCTGAGGAAGATACCCTCGCAGCTAAGCATTCTCGATGCCCTTCTGCTATCTAAAGAGGCAAGAGATTCTTTGATCAAGGCACTATAAGAGCCCGAGTTATTCCAAGCTTTCCTTGCCGAAGAAAAGTTGAAGGACGAGCTGGAAGAAGTGCACAAGGCTGATATCACTTTCGGCGATGAAGATCTCCTCCTCGGAACATGTGAGTATAACCGTCCCATATATGTCTCCGGGTATTGCCATAACATCAAGATAGGGAAGATCCTAGTTGACAATGGGTCCTCTGTCAATCTCCTAAATGTGAGGGTGCTAAAAGAAATCTGCATGAGCGTCCAGCACCTCGCTTGGGATAAAATCACCATCTCCGGGTTCGACTCCCAGTCATCACGGACGCTCGGGTCTGTGATACTGACGTTACACTTTGGGCTGCTCATCACTTACATCAAGTTTCATGTCATTGACGCCAAGACTTGCTACAACGCTTTGCTCGGTAGGCCTTGGTTACACGAATACAACATCATCCCTTCTACACAACATCAGTGTATGAAGTACTTCAAAGATGGTTTCGAGTATACCGTGACAGGGGAGCTGAACCCATTCTCTGTGAATGAAGTCCGAAAGTACGAAGATGCAAAGTATTTCTTACCAGACTTTGAAGACACGGAAAGATGTCATAAGCCGGAGAATAAGCAGAAAGCTATCACCACTATTCTGGTTTTCGGGAGCGATACTGAGGAGGAGGAATAGATAGTCTGTTCAGGGCCGCTCCAATGCAGCAAGCCGGGACTATCTATCCCTATTCTGGTCTTCGACGGTGACTCTGAAGATGAGGTCAATGCAGCATTTTCTGTTCGGCCATCAATACAGGCCCTCATCGGAGATGATCAGAGTTTGAAAATTGCCATGGTTCCGCAAAAGCACTACAAAGAGCTCGATGCACTTGATACCTATAGTGTGCAGGAACTGCAGACGTTCTATACCCTTCCCAGGCAGAAAGATGAAAAGGCGATCCTCTTTTATCGATCTACGAAAACCAAAGTAGAGAAAGAAATCTGGCATGGTGCCGATTCTACGCTTGACAGGCTCTGGCCCATCTATCTGCCCAGATATTACACAGAAGGATTAAAAATGCTGTTGAGACGCCAAGGCGTATCCTTTGTTCCCTCATTGGAACTGAATAAAGCAGCAAGGAAATACACAAGAGGAGCATCATGTGTCCACACGTGATCGGGCATCACGTGGGGACACGTGACCTTCTATAAGCAAAGTTATAGGCGCTGAGATACACAATTTGAGATGGGGTCACGTGCCAGCACGCGATGGTTCCTGAACCTTTTGAACTAATAGAATTGAATTCTGATCAAAAGGGGTCACGTGCCCACACGTGATGGGCCTTTAAACCCACTGAAAGGAATTAAAAGGTATAATAAAACAGCAAGAAAAAACCCCAATGGGGCATCATGTGCCTACATGTAACCAGGGGTCATGTGCCGACACGTGATGGGTTCCCGAGATCTTTAAAAGAATGGAATTAAATTCTGGTTAAATGCTTAATCAGTGGGTCACGTGCCACCACGTGATAAGATCTTAAAACTCTCTGAATCAAAGGAAAGAAAATCCTAAATTGGGCATCACGTGCCCACACGTGACAGGGGGTCACGTGCCAACACGTGACAGGGGGTCACGTGCCAACACGTGATAGGCTCTTAAACCTTCTGAACTAATAGATTTAAATTCTAATTAAGGGAAATCAAAAACCCTAATATTTCCCTAGATCTTTCCAAACAAAAAGATTGTGCTCTGTAAAATGGAGCACCGTTGGATTAAAAATCCAATGGTGATTAAAAAATCACCAATTTATAGAAATATTCTATACAAAAAGAGATTTTCCTAAAATCTGTCAGGAACAACAAACAAAATATCTTTTGGATTAAAAATCCAATGGTGAATAAAATTCACCGAGTGATCTAACAGATCATGTTGGTTATAAAATCAATAAAATCTTTCAATGAAAGATTAACTAAACAAACTGATTCTTTTCTTTCTCCTATAAATAGGAGCCAAGAAGAGAAGAGAAAGAAGGATATACAACAACAGAGAGAGAATACAAAAGAAAAGAGAATTTAATTCTCCAGAGAGAAAAGAAGGCCTCTTCAGGAAAAGAAACCCTAGGTAAGAGAGCGAAAGAGATCATCTTATAAGCTCCCATAAAATAAAAAGAGAATTTAATTCTCAAACTAAGAGTTTAACTCTTCTGAATAAGAACTTAGTTCTTTCTTTGGTTGAAGGTCTGCAGAAGCAGATCTCCCCATAAGTTGAGAATTTAATTCTCATCGGGGAGATTCTGCCATGCAGATCTAAAACCTAAAGGAAGAACTAAGTTCAGAGAATTATATTCTCCCACAAAGCATATAGGACTTTAATTCCTCCAACAAAGTAGGGTTAAACCCTTAATATAAGAACTTAGTTCTTCTTCATAGTAATAGATCTGTAGAAGCAGATCTCCCCATAAGTTGAGAATTTAATTCTCATCGGGGAGATTCTGCCATGCAGATCCAAAACTTAGAGGGAGAATTGAGTTTAAAAAATTTAATTCTTCCAAATACATAGGAATTTAATTCCTCTAAATAAAATTAGGGTTTAACCCTATAAAAGAATTTAATTCTTAAACAAGGACTTAGGCTTTTCATGCACGATCACGTGGCAACACGTGACCCTCCCCTCAATGGTCAAAAAAGAATGAATGAGATGGGGTCACGTGCTCCCACATGACCCTTGGATAAATTCCTCAAAATAAAGAAAACAGAGCCAAGTCAGATCAGATTTTGGGCGCCTCACGTGTCCCCACGTGACCCCTGACAAAAAGAAAAAACAAGGAAAACTGAGAAGTTAATATCCAAATCATGGATACCCATCACGTGCCCGCACGTGATGGTCATAAAGGCAAAGTGTTTAACACTTGCATATTCTGAGAATAAAATAAAGGAAGTTTGGGCCCAACACTCAAGCGCCTCACGTGACCCCACGTGAGCACTTCTTTTTTTAGTGTTTAACACTATTTTGTGCGCTGCATCCTTAGTGTTTAACACTATTTTAAGCGCATCACGTCGGAGCACGTGATAGACGAGTCTATTTTAGTGTTTGATACTATATTCGAGCCAATCTTAGCACAAATTAGCTAAGTCTTCCAGAGACAGGACCCTCCCTTTTGACTGAACCTCAAATACACTCTTGTCTTCCATAATTAGTCATCCCATATGACATTCAAAGCAAAACCCAGAGCCTTTCATTCAACTTTGGTTCAAGGGTATATCTCTTCACACCTCTAATACATGTCGTTGTAATTCTTCAACGTCTTCAGAGAGGTGGTGGGTCCCAATGACCAATAACTATCTGGTGCATTTCCAAACCCATGTTGGCATCTGAACTTGGACCGCAATGTCCCTAAACTAAACAACAAAGCCCAAATGGTCTTTTGTTGGATCTAAATGATCCTGTTAAGTATATCTTAGTCTAAAATTAGACTAATGTATCCTTAACAAACATTTAAGTTGATCTTAATCCCAAATGAGATTAACGATCCTTAAATCAATCCAACTACAGACCCCCCAACCAATATTGGTTCAAGGGTACATCTTTTCACTCCTCTGATATTTGTCGTTGTAATCCCTCAACGTCTTCAGAGAGGTGACGGGTCCCGACAACCAGCAAATCTTACAGACTATGATGTCTCCAAACTGGACTGTGAGGTCCTTAAACCCATGGACTATGAGGTCCTTAACCTTGGATTGTGGGGGTCCTTAAACCCATGGACTATGATGTCCTTAACCTCGGGCTGTGGGGTCCTTAAACCCATGGACTATGATGTCCTTAACCTTTACAGACTATGATGTCTTTAAACTGGACCGAGATGTCCTTAAACTAACATTGGACCGTAATGTTCTTAAACTAACAATGGGCCGCAAAGTCCCTAAACTAAACAATAGAGCCTAAATGCTCTTTTGTTGGATCTAAATAATCCTGTTAAGTTGATCTTAGTCTAAAATTAGACTAACATATCCTTAACAAATGTTTAAATTGATCTTAGTCTAAAATTAGACTAACGTATCCTTAACAAGCGTTTAAGTTGATCTTGGTCTCAAATAAGACCAACGCATCCTTAAACCCAACCTAAAACCCAATTCTAAGAAAAAAGGATTTGGACTAATCCACGTCCTACGGGCGACAACATAAATTAGTCTCCGTATACAATCTACGGGCAACCAAAAAAGAAAACAAACACACACGACACGAAGTGACCATATGGAGAAGGAGAAAGTTGTTACCGCTATGCGGTAGCGTAATTAACTGCAGGGGCTTGCGCCTGCAGGGAAGAGCATCCCTACAATCAAAAACCCCTCAAATGAGGGGGAATCTGATGAAGTCTACTACAACGGCCACATCCGTCTAAATCTCCGATACATGGTGCCATAAATCAACTTGGTATCTTCGGAGAGATGGACGGATAAAACCAAATAGCATCTGCCCCTAAAATTCAGGCCAGACATCCCAATGTCCCGGTCTCTGTGTTCGGCGGAGAACAGATTCTGGCACGCCCGGTGGGACCTCTTCCTCTTTCTACTCCACACCTCGTGTGTCGTGTTTCGCGAACAAGTCGTGGTTTGACATGGTTGCCTTTGGATTTGAAGTACTAAGATTTGGTATCTTGCTCTGTGCAGAAAACAGAAGATCAAATGGCTTTCAACTGCACAAGCTGCAACAACGGCAATAACTCTCGCTCAGTCCCTACTGGAGGAGTGACCTACGGGCCTTAGGCGGCCTCCATTTTTACAATGCCGGTGGACCAGGTGACGCAAGCCACCACATGGCTAATCTTCGGGACTATGCTCCCACCGATGAGCTTCAACGCCCTTGTACCATTGCTAGAAGCTCAGAAGAAATCGGTCTTTGATCAGCTTACCACTAATGCGGCCCCTCTTAATGGGTCACCCAAACCAAGCGCCTCGGTCTTTAACAGATTGGGCCGAAGCTCCAATGAGACTGTGAAGAAGCCGGCGATACCGAAAAAGGTTATCCCGAAGAGGATAGCTATTCCTGCTCCTCAAGCCGCCAAAGCGGCTTCCCCTGCTAAGGAGTCGTTCTTTGCAAGACTGACTGTTTCGGCTCTCGCTCCAAACGAAGTCACCAAGACTGCTCCTGCTCGAAAGTCTGCCTTCGACAGGTTGGCTATCCCCGCTCAGCGGACGTCCGTTTTCAATAGGCTGGCGCCAATAACAGTACCTGACCAGAACAGGAGGCACGATCAAGCCACCCCTATAGTTGAGCCAGTACCGGCCGCTCGCCATGCTCGACGTCGCCACTGGCGCCGAGTAAGGAAGGCTGGGGGAGCTCTTTTTCTGGACTGACTCCGCCAGCTCCAATGGTGGAAATTGATGCTACTGTTCCAACTGGGAACAGCTTTGAACTACTTAACAAGGTGCGCAGGAATTTGCCAACTGCCATGCTAAAAAAGTCTCCTCCGCCTGTTGAAAAGATCATAAAGGCGAAGCCGGAGCAGCCCCCTCAGCGGTTGTCCTCTAAAGTTTACAAGGTCCGGCGTCAAGTCCAAGGCTCGATGATTGATCCAGATTACTCCCGCCGACAGAAAAAGATACAGGTTCGGCAAGAAGAGGACCACCCTGTCAAGCCATAGAAGGCGACAGCTACTTGGGTGTCCACTGCAACGGCCCCCTCAACTTCGAACTCCCACAAGAGGAGAAGGCCAGAGAAAATCCCCGAGTCTGTGACGAATCGCAAGACCACTGAACCCAAACGCCCCAAGTCTGGGGGCATAGTGGTCCACACTGTTTATATGGCATCCGGAAAAGAGGATAGCCGTATCTCTACGGGTCATCAACCGCTTACGCGATCCGTGACAAAAGCCCAGGAGTAGCAACAGAAGCTTCAGGAAATGCTAACGCAAATGGTCGTGCTTGCTGGGCCAAAAGAAAGCCCGGATGCGTCATCAGAGCAGCGTCATGAACAGGAAATCGATGCTGACTTCCTCCGCAGAATCCTCAAAAAGAAGGACAGAGAAGTAGCGGAACAAGCGGCCAATATAAAATGAATGGCGCTTCTCTTCCAAGACATGGTCGGGATGATGATACAACCGGATTCTCCGGCTGAAGACCCTCCGATTGTCCTTGAAGATGACAGAGGGGAGACATCGAACTCTCTTCCGGCTTGTTCAGCAGCCAAAGAGGAGACCATCTCTAAAGCCGCCCTGGATGATTACATCGCTCAACAGATACGAGCTCACCAGGTGAATGAAGCGGCCGGTCAGATTGTTAAGACTGGACGACCCTATCCGGGTTGATACGACCAAATAAAGTACCCACCGGGATATACGATCCCTAAATTCCATGTATATAAGGGGACGGGAAACCCGCACCAACATGTTGCTCAATTTAGAGCCTTGTGCGGTAATACTGGAGGTGATGATAAACTACTGCTCCGCCAGTTTGTTGGCAGCTTGTCGGAGACAGCATTCGAGTGGTATTCGGAACTCCCGAATGACTCTATCAAGACATTCGAGCTGCTATTCACGCAACAGGCTCATCAATCTGCCAGATCCTAGACGTCCGCTGCAGCCCAGCGATGCTAACAATCCCAATTACTGCCCTTACCACCGAGCAGTAAGCCATCCAATTGAAGATTGCTTCGTTTTTAAAGGCTGGATTGAAGACGAATACCAACAGGGAGAGAATTGGAAAGTAAGCCCGCCTCAACCGCACACTCTTAAAAGGGGGACACACCGGGGGCATCGTGCTCTTTTGTCGAAGAAGCTCCATGAGAGGTCACTCTTTCAGCCACGAAAAGAATGCTGAAGGATCTCCAAGCATGCCCAGTGGTCAGGTGGAAAAATCAGCTAGAACCCGAGATCATCGAGGGAATGCTGAAGCAACGCCCGATGCCAAAAATTGGTATCGAAAATCAAAACGCTCAGGCCCAGCCATCAAAGTCTTCGAAGAAAAAGAAGAAAACCAAAAAGCCCGTGAAGCCTGCTGACAAGAGCACGGACCTGCAAAAACACATCGACGCGCTGGAAGAATATAACCAGAAGGTGCAAACCCCGGTCACGCTCCAAGATTTTCTCGACCACATTCTTGAGGACAGAGACGATGACAATGATGGGGGAGAGGACTCGGCAGATGAAACTGAGGGATATGTGGCAAGATGCCACATGATCTCTCACTTGTCGATGGATGGTGAAGAAGTACCTGATGCAAAGAAACTGGGGGCAGATCCAGAACTGGAATCAAAACCCTTGGAATTGTCTGACAAGATCATCGACCTACTGCTGAACGAAGCCCGTCAGAAGAGCAAGGATGATCTAGAACGCGAAATGGCTATATTCGAAAAGGCCAGGAGTCAGCGTCAATTTAATGAAGTTATGGGTTATGAAATACCCCAACCAGATCAAAGCACTTCTGTCGCCAGCAAAAACAAGTTCAAGACGATGAAACGGATCGCCAAAGCCATATCGATGGGAATGAAGCTGCCACCCTCCGAAGGAGACACTCCTGATGGGATGCACCTTGATGAAGGGGATGCACATCCAAACTACTGTTTGTACCATCAGAGGACTACACACCCTACTGAGGAGTGCAACGCCTTTAAAAACTGGTGGCAAGGATATGTTGCCCACCGGCAGCATTTCAAGCGAATGAAGCGCAAGATGCGTCGAGAGCAAAAGAGCGCGACAGATGAGCGCAAAAGAACTGCCGGCAACTGTCGCATGGTTGATAGTAAGGGATCGCAAGTTCCTACCTTCAGGAGCGATTCTGATGAAGAAATACCCCTTGGCCCTCTCTTCAAGGAATCTACCTCCGAGGTAGAAGAAATGAAGACCTGCGAGAACATTCAGCTGCGTAATCGCACGCTATCCGAAAAGAATCTCAGGCCTGCAAACAAGGGATCGAATAAAAAAGATAAAGGGAAGGAAAAAGTCCCTGAGGATATTGCCCTCGACGATCGAGTCATCGAAGAGCTGGCAGCCAAGGACCCGCCTAAGAAAAGCAAGGTAGATTATAACGTTCTAGCACACCTGAGGAAGATTCCTTCACAGTTGAGCATTCTCGATACCCTTCTGCTATCTAAAAAGGCGCGAGACTCCCTAATCAAAGCATTACAAGACCCCGGATAGTTTCAAGTTTTCCTCGCCGAAGAAAAGATGAAGGACGAGTTGGAGGAAGTGCACACTACTGACATCACTTTCGGCGTGAGGACCTTCTCTTTGGGACATGCGAGCATAACCGTCCGCTATATGTCGTCGGGTACTGTCATGACATCAAGATAGGCAAAATCCTAGTCGACAATGGATCCTCCGTTAACCTTCTCAATATAAGAGTGTTGAAGGAGATTTGCATGAGCGTTCAACGCCTTGCTCAGGATAAGATCACTATTTCGGGGTTCAACTCTCAGTCATCACGGACGCTCGGGTCTGTGATTCTGATGTTACGCTTTGGGTTGCTGGTCACCGACGTCAAGTCACCTGCACAGTATGGTTCGCGAGAGAAAGGAGGCACCGACTCTGTCCACCTTATTGATGCCAAGACATGCTACAATGCTTTGCTCGGCAGGCCTTGGTTACATGAGTACAATATCATCCCTTCTACACAACATCAGTGTATGAAGTATTTCAAGGATGGTCTCGAGTATACCGTGACAGGAGAGCTAAACCCATTCTCCGTGAATGAAGTCCGAAAATACGAAGATGCAAAATACTTCTTACAAGATTTCGAAAACACGGAAAGATGCCACAAACCGAAGAACAAAGCTATCACCACTATTCCAATCTTCGGGAGCGATACCGTGGAGGAAGAAGAAATAATTTACCCAATGCAACAAGCCGGGACCGTCCACCCCTATGCTAGTCTTCGGCAGCGACTCGGAAGATGAGGTCAATGCAGTATTTTCTGTTCGGCCATCAATACAAGCCTTCACTGGCGATGATCGGAGTTTGCAAATCGCCATGGTTCCATAAGAGCACTACAAAGAGCTCGACGCACTTGATACCTACAGTGCGCAAGAACAGCAAACATTCTACGTCCCTCCCAGGCGAAAAGATGAAAAGGAGATCCTCTTTTATCAATCCACGGAAACCAAAGTGGAGAAAGAAATCTGGCATGGTTCCGATTCGACACTTGACAGACTTCAGCCCATCTGGCTTCCCAGATACTACACAGAAGGATTGAAGAAGCTGTTAAGGCGCCAAAGCGTACCCCTTAAGCAGACCACATGACAAGCTCAGTTCTACAATATGATCTGGAACGTCCCCGGAACTCAGCGAAAATTTCCCACCGGAAGGATGGAAACGATCAGGCTTGGATATATTCGATCCAAGAAACAGGAGCGAGTCCATGGCAGCTACGTCATACATGACTTCGATGAAGAATGAGATGTTCTGTTAAAAGACGCTAACCCTGAACCAAGACGAGGTTCCGCCATGAAAATGCCAAGTCCGTCGTTCGAAGATCAGATGGACAAGCTAATAAGGAAAGCGGTTCAAAAGGTCCGGGATGATTATAGCCGCAAAATGGCAATCTACGAGAAAGCCAGGACGCATCGCATCCTTCAACAGGCTACAAAGAATGACGATGCTCCTCGTCGTCAACCCATCATACAAAAGGCCCGACGCAGAGGTAGAAACAAGTTAAAGAACGTAAAAAACGTTCGACAACGGCAAAGCGGGTCCAAGAAGCCACGCAATCGAGAATTGGGCAGCCTGGATCCGTCTCTTATAAAGAAGATGGGTCGAGCATATTCTTTTCCCCAAGACAAGACAAGGAAGATATTCGATCTTGTCATAAAACATCAGATGATGACACTCCCGGAATCCAAACACCCCGAGCAAGCAGGCGAGGTCTCTCACCCAGACTATTGCTCCTATCACCGAGCGACAAGACATCCTATCGAAGACTGCTTCACATTCAAAGACTGGGTAGAAGACCTGTATCAGCAAGGCAGGTTCGCTCTATTCAGCAGTTGGAGGGTAACCCCACCACAGAGGCATATGCCGAAAGCCACACATGCAGCGGGAGTAAAGTCGGATCAACATCGGTCTTGGAAGCGATCTCATACCTGTCATGTGATAATGCTGTCAGGAGAAGGAGTGCCCGAGAATATGGATGACCTCTCCCGGTGCTTCAAAAATGAGGACGAAGACGAGGTGATCTCAGAATTTCCACCAGCGCCAAAAGAGATGGAAGATGGGATACACACTACTGCAGATAACCTCAGAAAAATCGACTTGGGAACGGCAAACGACCCACGGCCGACGTTCGTCAGCGAGTTGCTGTCTGAAGAAAAGGTGGCTACGCTAAAAGACATTCTAATGCAATATAAAGACTGTTTCGCATGGAACTACTCCGAAATGCCGGGACTAGATCCAGAGATTGCAGTGCACAAATTGGCGATATCTCCGGACGTCAAGCCAGTCAAGCAAGCACCAAGAAGAATGCGGCTAGAACTTGAGATGAACATCAATGCTGAGGTCAAAAAGCTAATCGACTCTGGCTTCATTCAAGAGGTTCGGTACCCTGACTGGATCGCCAACATTGTCCCAGTGATGAAGAAAAATGGGACGGTGCGCATCTGCGTGGACTTTCGGGACCTCAATAAAGCATGTCCAAAGGATGACTTTCCTGTACCGGTTACCGAGCTAATGATAGACAACACGTCCACTCACGAAATACTCTCCTTCATAGACAGCTCATCAGGATACAATCAGATAAAAATGCATCCCAAAGACCAGAAGCATACCGCTTTTCGGACTCCGCTAGGCATATTCTGCTACAAAGTGATGCCCTTCGGTCTAAAGAACGCCGGTGCCACCTATCAGAGGCCCATGACGAAGATCTTTGATGACCTTATACACGAGATTGTCGAATGTTGTATCGACGACCTCGTGGTAAAAATCAAATCGCACGAAGAGCATTGGGAGCATCTAAAAATAGTGTTCCAGCGCCTTCAGAAATACAATCTGAAGATGAACCCTCTCAAATGCGCATTCGGAGTCTCCTCAGGTAAATTCCTAGGGTTCATTGTACGACATCGAGGCATCGAAATCGACCCGTCAAAGATCAAAGCGATTATGGAAATGCCCTCCCTACGAACTTTGAAGCAACTGCGGTCTCTCCAAGGGAAGCTCGGGTATATCCGGCGGTTCATAGCTAACCTCTCCGGAAAATGCCGCCCCTACAGTCACTTGATGAAGAAGGGAACCGCGTTCGTCTAGGATCGCAAATTCCAAAGCGCACTGGACGAAATCAAGTAATACCTACAGAATCCTCCGGTGGTAACCTCTCCAGTCAAAGGAAAGCCCTTCATTCTGTATACAACTGCCCTTGAAGGTTTCTTAGGCGCGCTATGGGCACAAGAGAATGACCAAGGGAAGGAGAGAGCCCTCTACTATTTAAGTCGAGTTCTCCTAGGGGCAGAAAAAAATTACTCCCCCATTGAAAAACACTTCCTGGCATTGATCTTCGCGATAACAAAGCTCAGACACTATGCGTCGGCACATGAGGTCCATCTCATATCAAAGGTGGATCCTCTCAAATATTTGATTTCAAAGGCCATATTAACGGGACGGCTCGCTAAGTGGGCTCTACTCTTAATGGAATTCTCGGTGACATACCGACCCCTCACGGCAGTGAAAGGCCAAGCCATTGATGACTTCCTCGCAGAGCATCCGATACCAGCCAATTCTCCTTTAAACTGCGAATTGCCTGACGAGCATACGTTTGACACGATCGACGGGGAGAGAAGAAAGAATGATACCCGGTGGGAACTCTATTTCGATGGAGCATCTTCCATGAAGAAGCGCAAACAAAGCACCCCCATAATCAAATCAGGGGTAGGCCTTATCTTTGCGACTCCACAAGGAGGGAAAATACGCTTTGCCTTTTCCTTGACAGAGCCGAGGACAAACAACGAAGCCGGATACGAAGTTTTGATAGCAGGTCTTGAGATCGCCGTCGACATGGGAATCGAAAACCTCCTCATATACGGAGACTCCCAGCTGGTCGTTAGTCAAGTAAACGGCAACTATCAAACGTGCAAACCAGAGTTGGTAAAGTACGGTGAGAAAGTGCAACAATTGCTGGCTCAAATTCCCATCTACGCCGTGGAAAGCATACCGCGTGCGGAAAATAGCAAAGCGGATGCGTTAGCCAAACTCGCTAAAGAACTGGCTAACGAAAACCTCGATGATGTAAGGATCATGGTACAAAGCCGTCGGGTTCTTGCACTGGCAGAAATATCTCTGGAATCGTCTGAAGAAAAAGAAGCGACCAAGTAAACAGACCTACGAATAAAAGACCAGGAAAAAGCTAAGGATTGGAGAGAAGTCTTTATAGACTACTTTAAATCCCGTCGAACGCCTAAAGATGCGTCCTCAAGACATTAGCTCATGAAAAGAGCTCTGTCTTTCGCCTTCGTCAATGATGCGCTGTATAAAAGATCGTTCGACTCTCTATGGATAAGATGCATGGGACCTGAAGAGGCAAAGAGAGTCGTCCAAGAAACCCACGACGGACTCTGCGGTTCTCACCAAGCCGGGCCGAAGATGAAACTGAAGATCAAAAGGATAGGCTACTATTAGCCTATGATGATCCAAGACTGCCTAGAATACGCAAAACAGTGCCACTCGTGCCAGATTCACGGGGACTTTATCCACCAACATCCAAATCCGCTATATCCAATAGTGGCTAGCTGGTCGTTCAAAATGTAGGGAACTGATATAATCGGGCCCATTGAACCAGCATCATCCAGAGGGCATCGGTTCATATTGGAAACAACCGATTACTTCTCCAAGTGGGCAGAAGTGATACCGATGAGAGAAGTGAAGATGGAGAACATCCTCCATTTCTTCAAGACATACGTCATCTATCGGTTCGGCACTCCGCGACGGATTATCTCCGATAACGGGCCAGCCTACAGAAGCCACAAGATCAGCCGCTTCTCACAACAGCATAATATAGACTGGAGATACTCTTCGGTCTATAATCCCCGAGCCAACGGTCAACCTGAGGCTTTCAACAAGACCTTGACGAAGATCGTGAAAAAGACAGTGTCCAAAAATAATAAGGACTGGCACGAAAGACTGCATGAAGCTTTCTGGGCGTATCGAACTACGTTCAAAACGGCCACAAACACAACGCCGTATGCATTGGTATTCGGCACGGAAGCGGTACTCCCCCTCGAGATAGAGTTACCCTCTTTACGAGTGGCGGTTCACTATGAGCTAACCGACGAAGAAAATGCCCACCTTCGGCTTGAGGAGCTTGACGCCCTTGATGAAACCCGGCTCATGGCGCAACAAAACCTGGAGGCTTACAAAGCAAAAATGACGTGCTCATACGAGAGATTGACTAGGCCGAGAACATTCCGCCAAGGCGAACTTGTGCTAGTGGTCAAGAGACCTATGATCCCCAATCGTGCCAAACGGAGGAATTCGAGCCGAACTACGAGGGCCCGTACATCATAAACAAAGTCTACCAAGGTGGGGCTTACCTGCTCATGGATATGCATGGAGAAAGACCCTTCAGGCCAATAAACGGTCGGTTCCTAAAAAAATACTACGCCTGATGAGTCACGGCCTAGGTCAACGATATATGATGACGCCTATGTCCGCTCGCTATATTCCCAAATCCAAACTCTATAAGTAGTATCCAGCGAAATTGTTGTCTCCAAAATGGAAACAATGGACCGAAACGTCCCTAAACTAACAACGCACAACAATGTCCTGAAACTAACTACTGACCGAAACGTCTATAAACTACTACAAGTCGTAGCATCCCAAGGCTGACACAAAAAAATAATTAAAAAATATATAAGAAAAAAGAAAGAAAACGATATGTCTATAAGCAAGATGGGCACGGATGAAAAACTCGAAAGGGCTCCGTGAGTAAAAACAGCAGGGATACCGGTGAGTTTTGTGAAAACCCGAAAGGGCGCAATCTCGTTAAAAGACACTTACAAGGTCCTCTCGACCTTGTGAGGAGAAAATACCTGCGTGAGATCCTTACGACTCACAAGGGAGCAACACACTTAGGGATCCCTACGATTCCTAAGGAGAAAATGCACTTACGAGATCCTCACGACTTGTAAGGTGAATTCCCTTTTGAGACCCTGACGGCTCATAGGATTCAAAAGCCTTAAGTTACAGGGATCTGAACCTGTTCTTAAGCCATTACATTTACCAAATTGCCCTACAAGCGTTTCAATATTGACCCTTGTATACAATCCACGGGCACGTGTAACAACTCCATTTTTAATGTACAAATAATTGATTTAAATTCAAAGTATACTTAGAGTATTTAATGTTGCTGATATCTCTTTAAGTATTTATTTCATACCATAATTACAAGAAGGAGCTTGTAGCTCATTGGTAATACCTTGCACTGCTGAACCAAGCCATCAGAGTTCAAATCCCATACCCAACATTATTTTTAATATTATTTTGTTTTAAAATTCTAGAATACAACAGTCAACACGTGTTTTCTCACAAAAACCCCACTACCCATGAAAAGTTAAATGTTCCAGTAGCTACCCCTGGCGACCCCCCACCTCCCAAGCTCCTGACTCGGCCGCTGACTCGGGCCGGCGCCGCCGGCCGGACTCGGCCGGACGGCCGAGTCATCAACAGAGGAAATGAGCCCCTTGGTCTCCCCTACCCCCTGCACACTTTAATTTCTCAGATCGTTTTCAGAGAGCACAATAACTCTCATTCAATCCATTTTTAATACATTTTTCCTATTTTTTACATATTTTAATTAAAAACCCTACACCTACCCTAACCCTATAAATACACCCCTACCTCCTACCCTCTCATCCCAAAATTCTAAGCCCACTATCTCAAAATCTTAAGAAAACCTTGTGTACTTTGAAAACGAGCGAAAGGCGAAGCCCCGACGAAATCGACGGCGAACTTCCGGTGATCGTGCTAGGAACTCTCGGCGACGAATCGACGCATCGGCGAACCCTCTTCTTCCTTATCACTCTCGTGTTTGTCCAAACCCGTAAGTCCCTTTCTAGCTTCTCTTTTCTTTTCTAAAAGATACGAATTTACAAAACCCGACGGAATCGGCACAAATCCGATTTTCGATTCGGTTTTCTTATAAACTACTTCTCATTATTTCAATTATGTTTAAACACTATCATGTTGACTTTTAAATACTAAACAACTAAATTGATCAAAGTTAAATTCATAAAATGATAGCTATTTCCATTCTACCGTATTTTTACTTAAATACCACATGGTTTCAATACGCCTTTAACCCCATTTAAATTGTTATACCTTAAAGTAGATCACGGGGTAATGACCCACCTCCTTACACACTCATATGCAAACATAACATGCTACCTTGAGAACTTAGAATACAGAAAATAAAACAATTTCATTTAAATACCCTTTACTTAATAAAAACCAATTTTTGATACATCTTTATAAATAAATAACTTTTGGAACTAATAAAAAATATCTAGACTCAGTCAATTAGGGACCGTCGCCTTCATTAGGACATAGTAAGGTTGTGGACATCGGTCGTTTATCTAAACCTGATTTTGTGGTGTCTAGGCTAGACAAGTAAGAAAGGTAATTTTAAAAGGACCGTCTCACGGTGATTCATGAGCGGATCCCTCCTTTCTTCACTTGTACTTACCTGGCCACAATTGGCGGTGAAGAGGCGATTTAAGGTATCTCACAACTTGACAAAGAATACGGGAAATCGACATCTTTACAAATAAATACCATTTACTTCATAAAACCGTCTTCGAAAGGATTAGTATTTATAAAATCTTTGCAAAGCGCCGCTACTACCCATTTTGGGGAACCCGTTCGGGATGGTGAGATTTATCGCACATCCTCGGGCTTTATATTTATCATTAAAATATCTATTTTGTTATGATATAAATATTCCACCTTTTTCTAAAAATCACAAGAACAAATTTTACACTAAAATACCATAAATTCCACATAAATCAATATTACAAATAAATACCTTTATTTCTAAAATTAGGATATTTTCACTAGAAATATCACAATATAAAATCCACATTCATTACAACTCTAAAGACGAATAATAAATACTTGGGGTGCATCTTGAAAAGTATATAAAGTTTTTTTTTCATAAACCCCCCTCAAGTTTTATAAATTACCCTAAGGACCCTAGTAAATATAGGACTTCGATTTACATTTCTTCTGTCTGACTCGGGTTTGAGTCTGATTATAATCTGACTTGAATATGATTCAATTACCATATAAATCTACAATATTACACTTCAACATGAACACACGAATCCATGAATTCAGTTATCAATCTATACAACTTGACTGAACCAAACCATGGATATACATTCCATTTACATGATTCCAGTTTACATCATTTACATCCGTTACTGATATCATGGTTTCGGTCAGTCATCCAACTATACAACTTATACAATACAATATAACAATACTATCAAAACACTACGGGGTTTAAGGGGTAGATTGGTACGGAAGGTGTTAAAAGTGGCACGAGACAGTAAGATTAAGACACCTAACATGAATCATGTTGCTGTTGTACCGTGGCATAACGGTTCCTTATACTTTCCGTTTGCCCTGGTCTCTAGCATATGGAGACCCCTCTCGTATACACTGGCATCCTTCTGTACCAAGCTACAAACAATAGCGTTAACACAATATTCTACAATATTATACAACTTTAAAAGATACCTTCTTATTCCGTCTTTTCTATTTCTCCCTTATCGTTAGGACTTACCAAGCGATCTGTTCGCTAACGACATTCTATTTCTTTCTTCTTTGAATGTCGTCAGGTGATCTGGACACAGCAGAGATCGAGCCCACCAGTGAAGACTTGGATCAGTTCCTCGAAGACCCCGAGCTCTAGACATTGTACATTTCCATTCAGTACCTTTAATTTCCTGTTATGCCATTTTTTAGGCATCGTTTTTACTTCAGTTGTATTTCCTTTTCATGCATTGTACAAAAGAATGTTAATAAATAAAGTTGATGTTAGTTTTATATCTCTTGTCTCTTGTGATTACTTTTATATTGCTTAGATAAGCTTAGCTGATTTACTTCACAGTAAATATGTAGCGGACCAGTCGCGTCCCCTTCGCCGTATACCGGGAAGCGGGGAATGACAGATTTTGTTGGTGGCCCATGCAGGTCCGAGCTGTATAGAATCATACTATGCAGTTCTGTTCTGCGTGAACAAACTAAGCAATATAACATAAGAACCAGCAACTAAAACACTCTTTACAATTCATATTCCTTGAATCTTACAATTTCATATTCATTGAATCTTATCGTTTCAAATATTTTGAATCTGTCCTAACCCAATTTTTTCTTCAAGATTATGGATTCCCCGAACAACACCAGCACCAATGTCAACAACACACCTCCAGCCCTACCACTCACACCTGTCGTCCCTGCTCCGATCAACGAGCAGACGGTTCTGCTTGAGGCAATCCAAAGCCTCCTAAAGGGACAGCAGCAGCAGACTGCTCTTTTAATGAACCGTCCCGAGGCAGACGCACCTGGGGTAAAGCAATTTAGGGCTTTACACCCCAAACGGTTCTCCGGAAAGGGAAGCCCACTTGAAGCTGAGGAATGGGCACAAAGCATAGAGGATGATCTGACGGCAGCACAAGTGCCAGACATAACTTGGGTTCGTATGGCGAAACTGCAGCTCACGGACAATGCTCGCAACTGGTGGAAGGCGGAAGAAAGCCGTCTTGAACAGCTTATCGAATGGAAGACTTTCCGCGACATGTTCGACGCTAAGTACTTCCCTGAGACTGCTAGGTTCGACATGGAACATCAGTTCATCCATCTGCAACAAAGTTCGATGTGGACCAACACAATATTTTAACAGATTTGCGGCACACCTGATACCGACGGATGAGATCAGAGCCCGTCGCTTTCAACAAGGTTTGGATTCGGAAATCCACGCTGCATTGGCCACAGGAGATTTTCCGACTCATGAATCGGCTCTGAAAGCTGCCCGCCGTTATGAGGCAGTGGTAAAGGCGAGGAGAAGACCTCAATCTACTGGATTTAAGCGTCCTGCCAACCAGATGGCATGAGGAGCCTCGTCCAGGCCATCTTTTGTGCCAAGGCGACCCGGAGTACAGAACAACCGTCCCAGCCCAGCCTTTTGTACCTACTGCAAGAGAACTGGACATATGACGAAAGATTACCGGCGAGCCAACCATCTTTGCTTGATCTGCGGCTCAGCTGCTCATGATATTGGGTCTTGTCCCCAAAAGCAAAACCCAGTTGCTACACCCAGGCCAGCAATTACCTATCCGCAGCGACCAGATCTTCTGCTCCAAGACTTGCACTACCTGCACCACCCAGAGGACCACAAGCTGCACCACCTCCTCGTCAGTTCCATCAAGCTCAAAGGAACGTTCCGAGGAATGCTCCTCAGGCCAGGAGGAATGTACCAAGGCGCCAGGCTGAGGCCACTGGCCAAGTCATCACTGGTAAACTTTTCTTCTCAAACTTTTCTTTCAGTCTTGTTTACCTACATGCTTTCCCTAAAACATACCACACATACCTTAGGTACAATCTTAGTAGCCTCACTACCTGCACTAGCACTGTTTGATACTGGAGCATCGCACTGCTTTATGTCGCAACGGTTTGTCCGAACCCATGCGATTCCAGTCTCACCGCTTGTATCCAGCTGGAATGTCAGTTCAGGAAATGGCGTTCTAAAGGCAACCATGGGATACCATTTGTGTCCAGTCGTCGTCTGCAGCAGAGAGTTTTATACTGACTTCAAAGTGCTGGACATACCGAACTTCGATGTGGTTCCAGGAATGGATTGGCTTGGAACTTTTTATGCTACCATTGACTGTCGTCAAAGGAGGGTAGTATTCGAGATTCCAGACCATCCGGTCTTCTATTTCAAAAGCGGAGACCGTACACTGGAACCAAGTACCTATAAAGCGAAGCCAAGAGAAGCAGTAGTTGCAGCAGCTCAAGCGGAGGAAGAATCAAGACCAGATGTGGTTCGAGAGTTCGACAATATATTTCCTGACGATATATCAGGTTTTCCTCCCGATCAAGCTCTTGAATTCAGTATTGATTTAGTACTAGGAGCACAACCGGTGATCAAAGCACCCTATCGTTTAAGTCCGAAAGGTTTGAAGGAAGTCCGAAAGCAGTTGGACGAATTACTGGCGAAAGGATGGATTCGTCCCAACACTTCAAGTTGGGGATCACCTGTACTACTTGTGAAGAAGAAGAAAGGTTCATACAGAATGCCCATCGATTACAGAGCCTTGAATGAAGTCACTATAAAAAACAAGTATCCACTTCCGCGCATCGACGATTTATTCGGTCAGCTAAGTGGATCTTGTGTTTTCTCTAAATTGGATCTTCGTTCAGGTTATCATCAGGTGAAGGTCAAGGAAACTGATATTCATAAAACAGCTTTCAGAACTCGCTATGGACATTACGAATTTCTAGTGATGTCATTTGGAGTGACCAATGCACCAGCAATATTCATGAACCTAATGAATCAAGTTTTCCGGGAGTACTTAGACAGGTTTGTTGTCATCTTCATCGACGACATCCTGGTGTATTCTAAGAATCAGAAAAAGCATGCAGAACGTCTATGAATTGTCCTGGAAACTCTTCGACAACATCAGCTCTATGCCAAGTACAGCAAGTGCGAGTTTTGGCTAAAGCAAGTTGGTTTTCTTGGACATATCGTATCAGGAGAAGGAATCTCGGTGGATCCAGCTAAAGTTTCAGCAGTTAGCGAATGGCTTACACCAAAGTCAATGAAGGACATTCGGAGTTTCTTAGGTTTAGCTGGATATTACAGAAGATTCATTGAAGGATTTTCGAAGATAGCAACACCCCTGATCAAGCTCACACGTAAAGATGAAGAATTTGTGTGGTCAGAAGCATGCGAACAAGCTTTCGTAGAACTCAAGTCAAGGTTGACATCAGCACCTATTCTCGTTATACCGGATCAATCTGGAGGATTCGAAGTGCATTGCGATGCATCCGGTAAGGGATTAGGATGTGTTCTACATCAGCACGGTAAAGTTGTGGCTTATGCTTCAAGACAGCTGAAGATTCATGAGCGAAATTATCCGACGCATGATTTGGAATTGGCAGCTATCATATTTGCTCTCAAAATTTGGCGCCATTATCTACTTGGTGAATGAGTGAACATCTACATAGATCATAAGAGCCTGAAGTACGTGTTTACTCAGAAGGAGTTGAATACGCGGTAGAGAAGATGATTAGAACTCATGGTGGACTTTGACATCAACTTGCAATATCACCCAGGGAAGGTGAATGTGGTACCTGATGCACTTAGTCGCCAACCATTAGCAATGAATCTCACCGCTCAGTGGAAGCTTCAACAAGACTTGCATCAGATGGAGATTGAAGTAGTCATGCCAGGTAATACTTCAAGTTTGATGAATTTACAAGTTCAATCAACCATTGTCAATCAGATCAAAGCAGCCCAAGCAAGTGATGCTAAGTTGCAAAAGATCAGAGAACAAGTGGAGAATAGACTCAGAACAGACTTCATCATCCATGAAGACGGATCTTTGAGATACGACAGCAGATTGTGTGTACCAAAAGGTCATGTTCGGGAAGAGTTATTGAAAGAAGCTCACAACTCTCCCTACTCAGTACATCCTAGAGGTACTAAAATGTACAAAGATCTACGTCAGAATTATTGGTGGCATGGAATGAAGTGTGAAGTAGCCAGAAGCATCACAAAATGCTTGGTGTGTCAGCAAGTAAAGGCTGAACATCACAGGACTGCTGGATTACTTGTGTAACGCCTTGAAAAGTCGTTTTGGTGTTCTCCTGAAAATCGGTGAAAATTCGGTATTTTTCCGAAAACCGTCCTTTTTGTTATTTTGCAGTTTAGAACTAATTATACCTAATTTGGATAGGTAATTGCTAGTTTTTAGTAGCAAATGAGTTAATTATGAAATTCTGGTCGTTTAAAAATTTTCCCTAATTTTTCAATTTTTAATATTATTTTAAGCCGGTAGGAAAATACATTAAATTAGCGATAAATATAAATTTAAATGGGCTAAATTTAAGCTTTAAAATCATGTTAATTAAAATCTAGTTGTAACATAAATTTTTAGTATTTTATTTTAAGTTTTAACTAATTTTTATTATGGAAAACGAAATTTATTGAATTTAAGCTAAAACTTGCAATTTTGGACTTGTAGGGGGTCTTTTTGCATAAAATTTCTTTTGTAAAACCCCATTCACCCTCCCCTCACCCCTAGGCCAGCCCTACCTCAGTAGCAAGCCCACAAAATTTTTTCCCATCTCATTTGAACAAAATGATATGATAAGGGCTTTAATATATTAATTTGGGTATGGGTTTTGTTGTTTGACTTGGTCTTTTGACTTTGAAACTTCTCTACAATTTTCCCCAACTCCCCCACACCTCTCCCCACTCCCTCCTCAGCTCAGAAATCCTGCAGCAACAGCCCAAGAAAATTCCCCAATTCTCATTCCCTTTTTGCTTCATTTTTATCACAAAAATCCATCAAAATCCACAATTTCCTTCACAATTTCGAAGCAAAACCTTATTCCCTCTCTTCTCTAACCTAATTGGTTCAAATCTTGGAGAAAGATGGCATCTTTGGAGGCATATTGTTCTTGCTAGATCTCTAGTTGAGGTATAATTTCAATCCATGGCTAATTTGTAGTTTAAAGTGTGTTAATTAGAACTTGAATGTGTTAATTTTTAGTGCTAATTTCTAACCTAGTTTTTTTAGTTCATGGCTTGAATTTTAATTAGGGTTTTAGAAACCATTATTTAGTTAATTAAATCTAATTAGCTATCTAGTTGTTTACTAAACCAATCCTTGAGGTTACTTTGCTTAAGTGGCTTCAAATTTTGCTAATCTAAGTTAATTTAGTGTGAAATTTTGATTGTGGTTGCTAATTACCAAAATCAAGAGAAGGGTTGGTTGTGGAAAATATGTTTTGAAGCATAGTTAATGGTTTAAAATTAGTGTAGTGGCTATCTAGTGGGTTAGTTTGGATTGTTGTGTGGGATTGTGTTAACTTTGTCGTTAATTGTCGATGTTTGCACCGAATCGCAAATTCTAGCTTACTAGTTTTTATTAAAATATTGTGATGAATTAATTGCGATGTCTTGATGACATTTTTAGCGTATCCTATGACTTTTAGGATGTGTGAGTGCGGATTTTTGAGTGTTCGGGTTTTAGTTTTTCCGGGCGACCAAATCGACGATTCTAGTTAGTTTTGCGATTTTCGCGTGCGTTGTACCTAGCTTGTGGACGCAGATATTTTCGTTTGGGATTTGCGTCGTTTTATGATATGTAACCTTATGTTTTGTATTGATGCAAATTCCAGGTTCGGTCGTGGAGACTTTGGACGTGGCACGAAAAGGGAAAGCGGTGATTGGACGTAGCTAGCTGAGGATTCCTGTGAGTAGATGTAACATCTACGGGGGACTATCGTTGGATGGCGCAAGCCGCCCGATAATTTTAGTAGCTTAAAAAGATTCTTAGTAATTTTAGTAATTAGGGGTGTAATACTTGTATGATTAATTGCTACATCCATGCCTTATATTGACATACATATGCGAAACCATTCTATAGGACACCTGCACCATTGCCAGGGTTTTTATATGCAGCACGATCACTATTCATGCTTACACACACACCCTGCTAATTGCCATGCCACCATACTAGATAACCTATAATTTGAAACCTTTTACTAATTGATACTTAAACTTGTGTGATTGCCTTTAATTCCTTAAAATGAAATCGTAGGATTGCTATTCATGTGCATGTACCTCATCATATTATTTGTTCATGCCTAGTCTATCAATCATACATTGCAACTTGATTATTGATACCATATGCATTCATTATCATTGACATATGTACTTATGAGGATTTCTTGAGATTTTATGATATTTCTGGATTTCGGGGGAAAGCCGCAAAATTTCTAAACTTATTACTTTTTTTTTTAAATACGTAAATTGCGGTTTTCTAGTGATGTAAGTGTCGTCCACCATGAGTTTGCTGTGGTTTTCGAGATCCGTGTCGAGGAGTGGAGGAACCGTCACGGGTACATGGTGGGCCCGGTAAGGTACCCCGGGGCAAGAGGAATGTGTTGTTGACGTTGAGCCTGGCAGGGGATGGATTACCTACCGGTGACTGTTTTGGCACGGCGGATATCCAGAGGATACCGACCGTGGCCGCGAGATGATGAGATATTGATATTTGAGATGGGTCAGCCGGACGGCTGAGGCCAGAGATACTTTGATATGAGATTTGAGACAGTTTTGAGGTGTCGTTGCTGGACACGGATTCTTTTGGTTCTATTGGTATTGTGCTGATATTTCAAAGGAGATTCCTAAAGGAAAAAGATGATTTCTTATACTTACATATGCGGATCACGAGTATATTTATATTGCATACATACTTGCTAGTATAGTCATATTGCATACATACCTGTTATTATATCCTGCCATACCTGTATTCTAGATGCTAGGATGCTTGTGTGCATACTTGCGATAGCCTCTATAGATGATATTTATTACACACGAGTTGGCAACTCACCCCCGTTGTGCCACAGTCTTTTGCAGGTCCGCTCCGTCAGCACAGTAGCGGCGGGCGCACCGCTTCTTTTGCCTCTTTTGCCAGGACTCGAGGGTTTTGCTCGTAGGTGGGTTGTATTATTATTTTTGTACCATCTTGTATATTCTTTGTATCTAGAGTACTCCATCTACTGTATCTACCAGTATTGTTGTATATTGATTTAGAGATGAGACTGTGAGATTTGAGGACTTTTTATGCTGTATTTTGGGGTCGAGCTCACTTGAGTCGACATGCTGTTTTTCTCATGCTTCTTTATGATTATTTTACATGTTGTTGTTTTATATTGCGTGGGATTTGTGACCGCCTTGTGGCGAAGAGCTAGCTCCCGCTTGGGGATGCCTTATTTGTTGGATTCATATATATTCTTGTTGTACCCATTTTGGGGGCCAGTATTTACAAAGGAGACTCTGCCGAAATTTTCGGAAAAATTAATATTGTTTTTAAAGAGGTTTTATATGACTTATTTGATAAACTCGTTTTCAATTGATTGGGTTCTCTTCACTCTTTTGCTTATTTGGTTTTGGTTTCTGGGCTTTGGCTTACTTATTTTACGGACGTCTTGAGACGTTTCGTAAACTTAAGTGACAGTCACGTTCCGTACCTTGCGGGTCGTGACAACTTGAACCGTTACCAATTTCCGAATGGAAGTGGCAACACATTACGATGGATTTTGTGACTGCTCTTCCTCGCAGCACAAAGGGTAACGATGCCGTATGGGTCATTGTGGATCGACTCATAAAGTCGGCTCACTTCATCCCATTTCGAGCTGGCAAATCTACTGAGACACTAGAAAAGAAGTACATGGAGGAAATTGTGAGACTTCATGGAGTACCGGTCTGCATTGTCTCCGATCGTGACACTAGGTTTCAATCGCAATTTTGGCAAAGTCTGCAAGCAAGCTTGGGAACAAGTTTGAACTTCAGCACGGCTTATCATCCAAAAACAGATGGTCAGTCGGAACGAACTATTCAGATCTTGGAGAATATGTTCAGAGCATGTATGTTAGACTTCAAAGGATCGTGGGAAGATCACCTACATCTTGTGGAGTTTTCGTACAACAACAGCTACCAAGCAAGCATAGGAATGGCACCTTTTGCAGCATTGTATGGAAGGAAGTGTCGATCGCCATTAAGTTGGGACGACATCAGAGATAGGGAACTTCTTGGACCAGAGATGATAGTAGCGACAGTTGATGTGGTTCGTACTATCAGGGAAAGGATGCACATAGCCCAAGATCGACAGAAGCACTGGGCTGATGCAAAGAGACGTCATCTGGAGTTCCAGCCAGGAGATCATGTGTTCTTAAAGATATCTCCGAACCGCGGAATGATCTGATTTGGAAGATAGGGTAAGCTAAGTCCGAGATATATTGGACCGTTCGACATACTTGAACGAGTCGGTGAAGTGGCATACCGCTTAGTGCTTCCACCTTCATTGGAAGGAGTGCATAACGTGTTCCACATATCCCAACTCATAAGGTATGTGAGTGACCCCAGCCATGTTCTCGATCATTCCGAGCTCACTATACAGCCCGATTTGTCTTGTGAGCAACAGCCTGTGGGGATCCTGGACAGGAAAGTGAAGACACTTCAGAACAAGGAAGTTAACTTGGTCCGAGTGGTGTGGAGGAAAGACACTCCAGGAGAGTCCACTTGGGAAAGGGTGTATGAAATGCGTACTAGATATCCACACCTCTTTGTAAACTAGTCCTCAAATAAAAGTTGTAAATTTCGAGGACGAAATTTTTGTAAGGACGGTAGACTGTAACAACTCCATTTTAATGTACAAAGAATTGATTTAAATTCAAAGTATGCTTGGAGTATTTAATGTTGCTGATATCTCTTTAAGTATTTATTTCACACCATAAGTACAAGAAGGAGCTTGTAGCTCATTGGTAATATCTTGCACTGCTGAACCAAGCCACCAGAGTTCAAATCCCATACCCCACATTACTTTTAATATTATTTTGTTTTAAAATTTCTAGAATACCAACAGTCAACACGTGTTTTCTCATAAAAACCACACTACCCATGAAAAGTTAAATGTTCCAGTAGCTACCCCCGGCGACCCCCTACCTCCCAAGCGCCTGACTCAGCCCGACTCGGCCGGACGGCCGAGTCATCAACAGAGGAAATGAGCCCCTTGGTCTCCCCTACCCCCCTGCACACTTTAATTTCTCAGATCATTTCCAGAGAGCACAATAACTCTCATTCAATCCATTTTTAATACATTTTTCCTATTTTTTACATATTTTAATTAAAAACCCTACACCTACCCTAACCCTATCCTAACCCTATAAATACACCCCTACCTCCTACCCTCTCATCCAAAAATTCTGAGCCCGCTCTATCAAAATCTCAAGAAAACCTTGTGTACTTTGAAAACGAGCGAAAGGCGAAGCCCCGACGAAATCGACGGTGAACTTTCGGTGATCGTGCTAAGAACTCTTGGTGACGAATCGACGCACCGGCGAACCCTCTTCTTCCTTATCACTCTCGTGTTTGTCCAAACCCGTAACTCCCTTTCTAGCTTCTCTTTTCTTTTCTAAAAAAAATACGAATTTACAAAACCCGACGGAATCGGCACAAATCCGATTTCCGATTCGGTTTTCTTATAAACTTCACTTCTCATTATTTCAATTATGTTTAAACACTATCATGTTGACTATTAAAAAATAAACAACTAAATTGATCAAAGTTAAATGCATAAAATGATAGCTATTTCCATTCTACCGTATTTTCACTTAAATACCACATGGTTTCAACACGCCTTTAACTCCATTTAAATTGGTATACCTTAAAGTAGATCACGAGGAAATGACCTACCTCCTCACACACTCATATGCAAACATAACACGCTACCTTGAGAACTTAGAATACGGAAAATAAAAAAATTTCATTTAAATACCCTTTACTTAATAAAAACCAATTTTTGATACATCTTTATAAATAAATAACTTTTGGAACTAATAAAAAATATCTAAACTCAGTCAATTAGGGACCGTCGCCTTCATTAGGACATAGTAAGGTTGTGGACATCGGTCGTTTATCTAAACCTGACTTTGTGGTGTCTAGGCTAGACATGTGAGAAAGGTAATTTTAAAAGGCCCGTCTCACGGTGATTCGTGAGCGGATCCCTCCTTTCTTCACTTGTACTTACCTGGCCACAATTGGCGGTGAAGAAGCGATTTGAGGTATCTCACAACTTGACATAGAATACGGGAAATCGACATCTTTACAAACAAATACCATTTACTTAATAAAACCGTCTTCTAAAAGATTAGTATTTATAAAATCTTTGCAAAGCGCCGCTACAACCCATTTTGGGGAACCCGTTCGGGATGGTGCGATTTATCGCACATCCTCGGGCTTAGTAGTGCGAGATTCAAACCTCCGCAAGGAGCATTCGGTCTCGAAAGATTTAAAATACGACATTTTAAGAAAATGAGATTTTTAGAATATAAAATATTTATTAAAATTAATTTTGTATAAATATATGTATATTTATCATTAAAATATCTATTTTGTTATGATATAAATATTCCACCTTTTTCTAAAAATCACAAGAACAAATTTTACACTAAAATACCATAAATTCCACATAAATCAATATTACAAATAAATACCTTTATTTATGAAATTAGGACATTTTCACTAGAAATATCACAATATAAAATCCACATTCATTACAACTCTAAAGACGAATAATAAATACTTGGGGTGCATCTTGAAAAGTATATAAAGTTTTTTTTTCATAAAACCTCCTCAAGTTTTATAAATTACCCTAAGGACCCTAGTAAATATAGGACTTCGATTTACATTTCTTCTGTCTGACTCGGGTTTGAGTCTGATTATAATCCGACTTGAATATGATTCAAGTACCATATAAATCTACAATATTACACTTCAACATGAACACACGAATCCATAAATCCAGTTATCAATCTATACAACTTGACTGAACCAAACCATGGATATACATTCCATTTACATGATTCCAGTTTACATCATTTACATCCGTTACTGATATCATGGTTTCGGTCAGTTATCCAACTATACAACTTATACAATACAATATAACAATACTGTAGGGTTACTAGGCACTCTAACAAGGGTTAAGGAAGCATCAAACATGCCCGTTTAAAATTTTATCCGTGCCGAATAACCCTGAACGAGATCGTTGCTAGAAAATTAGGGTTTCATATGCAAGTAAACTACGTTTACGACTAAGTGAATACGAAATACAACCTTTGTAGATCGGTCCTTCACTTCTATATCTCCTTTTTGATGTCCCTTCGCTGCGATCGTGGTTCTCCCGGACCCTTGCATGGCTTCACGAGGCAAAAGACGCGTCCTTTCTTGAAGTCTTCGAGGCCGAAGATGATCTACGTCGAGAGGATGCCAACTCAAGCTTCTACTTCACTAACTTGAGAATTAGTGAAGGAAACACCCTAAACTAAAGTGCTAGTCTAGTAGAGGATGGAGAAATAGGAAGTGGGTTCTCTTTAGAATTTTATTTCTCACAATCTTTCTCACTTTGGATCAAACCCTAGTAAGCTTTTTCTTTTTAACAATGAAGAAGAAGATGAACAAAAGAAAGAGATGAGGATAATGATCAAGTGATCAAGCTAACCATGGTGAGTGAGTATCATATACTAACTCATGTAGAGACATAACCATAGCTAATCAAAATGGTTAGGTTAAATAAAAATCTAAAGTAAAACAAAGTTAGTGGACTTTGTCAAAGCAACCACAAGCTTCTACAAGCTTCATGCTTTTGACCTAAGCTCCACTAATTTGTAATTACCCTAAATAAATATAAACCACCATTTAAATATAGAATGGTGTATGTCTTGCACACCCATGTATGATGTATCATCAACCATGATACAAAAAGAAAATACATTTTAATATATATCACATATATATTAAATTTGTGTACATGTGAGAAAAAACCTAAAGTGAACAAGTGTTAGTTAATGTAAACTAGTATATCAAATATACAATTATACAATAAATTATTAAATCAACACTTGACTTAATAATCCGGTCATATCACATATAACCGACTAACATCCAATTTATCGACTTATCGAATCAACACTTGATTCGATAACCCGGCTATATCATATATAACCGACCGATACAAAAAGTCGCGAGAATAGAATATGGTATCACATACACGCATTATTCTCGGTCTCGCACATATCACATACGTGCTCCTATTTCGTTTTGCCTGAGCCAGTAAAACCTCTGTGTAGGACTCTAAAGACTCGTCAATATGCCGGCAGTAGGTGATGATCACATCAAGCACCCATAAGCCGTCAGCGGTACTAGCTAGACATAACGGCCACCCGGGTATTGAGCGATCAGAAGATCAGCAAGCAAGCCCGCTCCAACTCCTGTAAAAGCCTGCAGGTAACACTTCCCGTACAGTCCGGTCTCCTTGTCTGATATATCGCATATCAAGTCTAGGGGTGGTAAACGTCAGACCCCAATAACCGATAAGTCGTGCCGATGTGAGGCTCATAATGGGTCGAGAAACTACTGGTAACACTTAACAGTAAATCTCTAATCAGCCCTGGCCAGGGACTTCCCTGTTACGGCCAATCGAGCACAGCGCAACATCAACCCCCAATACCGGGAGAGACGAAACCACTCTTATCGCTCATTGCCTCCATGTGACTCGGAACTGTACCCAAAAACCACTGTTTTTCATGCCCTCATGGACGTGGTAAGGTGGAAATCAAAGCACAGTAGGAATCACACAAGACTCTATGACGATCTCGGGTCTACAGACTAACCTGCACAAGTGTCACCAGAGAACTGCCATCTGACGTAAGGTATAATACCATCTGGGAGTTCTCGGCGAGTCCGTCCAGTGTACCCAGTCTCCACTGAGCACCCGTATACCATCTCAGATGTCAAACACCAATGGATATGGGATCATCCATCGCCCATCTCATGGGTCGAGAAGCGTATACGCTAGTCTACACTGGTATATCGATGCCCCGTCTCGATACACCCACGACTAGGGACCTTGAAGGATGTGTTGGATATATGTATGCCCTAGAGGCCATTATGTGATAGTGGATGTATCTATACATGTATATATATATTCAGTTTGCATTCTTGCTCGACATGATAGTATGCTATCTGGTTCTTCTTTATCTGACATGTTGATTTGATCATGCTTTTATTCATTCATACATGCTGATAAAGCCCTGAGGATATCGGCTTGACTACTCTGATTATGATGGAGATCATACTAGTGGGACATCTGTAGTCTATAAGCATATCCTGGAACGTCCCTAGTCATAGGTATATCGAGACGGGGCATTGATATACCAGAGTAGACTAGCGTATATGATACTAGACCCATACGATGGGCGATGAATGTTCCCACATTCATCGATGTTTGACATCAAGATCATATACGGGTGCTCAGTGGTGACTGGGTACACTGGACGGACTCACCGAGAACTCCTATATGGAATTATATCTATCGTCGGATAGCAGTTCTCAGGTGACACTGGTACAGGTTAGTCTGTAGACCCGAGATCGTCATAGAGCCTTGTGTGTTCTCCCACTGTACTTTGATTACCACCCTACCACGGCTCTACTGAGTCGTGCAAGCAGGTGGCCGTTGGGTACAGTCCCGAGACACACGAAGGCAATGAGCGATAGGAGGGGTTTCGTCTCTCCCGATATTGGGAGTTGATGCTGTACTGTGCCCGACTGGTTATATCAGTAAGTCCCTGGCCAGGGCTGCTGAGATTTGCTGATAAGTGTTATCAGTAGTTTCTCGATCTGTTATAGACCATTCACCGGCACGACTTATTGAGTTATTGGGGTCGACGTGACCATCCCTAGGCTCGATATGCAGCATATCTGACGAAGAGACCGGACTGTACGGTAGTATTGCCGGATGGATCGACGGGAGTTGTAGCAGGTTCGCTTGTTGTCTTCTGATCGCTCAATACCCGGGTGGCCGTTACGTTTAGCTGACCGCTTGCGGCTTGAGGGTACCTGATATGATCATCACCCTCTGCCGGCGTATTGACGAGTCTTAGAGTCCCACAAAGGAGTTACCCAGTCCAGGCGAAATGTTGTGGTGCGCGTATGCGATATGCGCATGCACCCGATTGAAATGTGCGTATATGATACCGAACATTGATCGGGTGAACTGCTTTTGGTGGGGTCATATGAGATATGACCGGATTGATAAATCAAGTGTTGATTTATCATTTAACCATTAGTTTTCTCACTTAAAACCTTTTCTTGGATGATGGATGTGTGCATGCATGTGTGCTTTTCTTTCTTTCTTTCATGCTAGTTTCATGCACATGTGGATGTGCATACATGCATACATACATACACCCATCCATCATGGTTGTTAGCATATGGAAATGGTGGCAATATAAGACTCACACCATGGATTAAATAATGGATTATTATTTGATTTTGGATTTAAAAGAAAATGAAAAGGAAAGGATAATCATTCTAGCTTCTACATTCTTCCTTTGACCTAACCATGCTCAACTACCACTAACCTAGGGTTATCCTTCTCTTTATCATTTAAAACTCAAGTTAAATAATGTCTCCATCACTTTAACCATGGTTCATAGTAAGAAGAAATAAAATATATATTGAGATATTTTCTTTTTCTTCTTAAGAGTTATCTTTTTACCTCTTGTTAAAAATTGCCACCATCTTCTTCCTCTTTCTCTTTTGCTCTCTAGTTTTTTCTAGTGAGTAAATACCACTTAAAGAAAGGTTTTTGAAGTGAGAAACTTAACCACAACTTCATTCTACACAAGCTTAGCCGTCTTGTTTAGAGTGTTCTCTTCGGCTTTACGAAGTTTCGAGCTTGGACGGAGATCTCCGTGGTGGATCGTCGTGGACACAAGAGGACTTCAAGAGGACCTCCGTTCAACAACCTAGAGACCAAGGAGTCCAGCGAAAGGGGGCTACAAAGGTTGTAGTCTCGAAACCCTAGATAGTTCGCTTTATATTTCGAAACCCTAATTTTCTAGGATCGATTCCTTTGTATGTTCGTTTAGCACCATAAAAATTTAAACTTTGGGACATGTGATGCTTCAAAACTCTTCATAGGGTGCTAGACAAACCTTTCAGTGGTATCAGAGCCGACCTAGAACATTAGGCGACCTTTTTACGAAGTTAAAACTCCGATCGAACCGAAATACGACTTTTTAGGGTGCTCTCTGGAAATTTTCTAAAAATTGACATTTTTCAGAATTAAAAATATGTAAAAAATACATAAGGAAAAAATAAGGATTACGGTACAAAAATTATTCCATGAACAGTGATTCTTGCCGCGGAAACGCGGCCTAAGCCTGCTTAGGCCGCGGTTCCGCGGCCGTATATATTAATTGATGGATACTTTTTGTACAGTAATTCATGAATCTGCTTGTATAATTTTTTGGATATTTTTAATCTGTATTTGGTTTTGAAAAATTCTGGAGATGGTTTTGGACTCGTCGATTCGATCGGGATTTTCATTTCGTAGCTTTTCCGGGTAAATTAGAAAGTATTGAAGTGTTTGAACGAGTATCATTTACTCACTATTCACGGGGTTTAAATACTTTGGAGATACGTGCAAGTCTTTTTGCGGTGGTCCCTCTAGAAGACAACAAACCTTAACTCGATTATGTGACCGTCTCGAACTGCCCTTTGAACCCTAGGGTTTGGGGCAGTACGGCGTGCCACATGTGAGGCGTTGGCTTGACCCTTCTACGGGTGGACCGCTACTATTGTGTCACACTCCGGATTTTTGAATCCTGCTCAAGTGTTGAGCTTTAGTGAATCTTGGGTGCTTGATCGTTCGTTCAAAAACTTTAATACTGTCTGTTTGTCTGGAATGTGATACAACATGTGGAATTCATATAGTTTAGGCATGAAATACGAAATATGTGATATTTCGCATTTATGATGTCTAAAGAGAATCTGGATTCCAAATATTGTAGTTTTACACTTTCTTTTCTGTGACCGTAAGTGTAGTATGTACGATATCGCCGGTTTCGTTGCTATACATCAACGACAATCGGGGCACGCATACTTACTTACGTTGATGATATGTGATATTATGTGTTGCTGAGATATGATGTGCAGGATTGTCGCGATTGAATAGCCGGGGGGGTTTTATGTGAGATGAGAGTTTTATATTTTCATTCATGTAAATTCAAATGTAATGTAATATTCTTTTATTTGGGGAACTTCCAGGTTGAGGTTGTGTCACCAGTGTTGTATATTATTTACTTTTCCGCATTAGGATGGACCCAAGGAGGGGAGCACAGGTGACCGGGTTCTGGGGTTCAGTGGGAGGCCATCTCGAGGAGTCGAGACCGGGTCTCCTAAACTCCAGGATTGGTAGGGTCACTTGCTGCTCTCGTAGGGGTCCAGGGTGTGGGCTTGGCTATTCATCGCGACTGTAGAATCCGTATTTTCTATTCTGGCTAAATACTAAATACGGACGTCCTAGGATATCCCACGTTATATCTATGTTTCTGCTGCCTGTGTTCTGTGATATCTGAGACGAATGAAATATTATATATATGATATATAGTAGACGTTGCTTATGTTTTACACCCGCGCTAGTCCCGTCCCGGTATACCGTTAGTTAAGTAACCTAACGGTGCATAACGGAACATTGCGGCGAATGCGAATGGCATAAGCGTACGTGTTATTTTCGTTTCTTTTCTGTGATTGGCTTAAGGACTTAAATGATGGGATTACATTAATGTGATTAATGTAAAGAAAATAAACCTAAAAAGATGTTGTAGAATCGGATTTATAAACTACTCGGCTATTTATGAAAAAGCTACATTTCAAAACTGCGGAGCTTAAGCCACTCCTTTTGAAAACTGTTTGATTCTAGAACGATATCAAGTTCAAAGCATTAAAGATTTTCTTAAAAATCATTCGCAACCCTCCGTCATTTTAGGAAGTAGAGTACTTAGTATTCGTGCTACGTTTGTTGACTTTAGTTAAGGCGTAGTGTACGGTAGCTAAGTGATGTCTTCCTACACTGCATATAATGCAGATTAATTAGGACATTCATGCGACTTTGTTGACCATAGTTAAGGGTCATATGGGTGGGTCTAATTGATCAAGAAATGACGGGTAGAACTTGACTGGTACTTATGATTTGTTGACCATAGTTAAGGTCATAAGTACTAGGGGTAAAAATTACATCGGGAATTTCAAGTGTTGAAATTTGCAATGAGATTGCATACCTTCTATGTGATGGTTGGATCCCGATCCCACTGTGGGCAATAGTTGCTCCTAGGAGAGTTTTACAGTTTACAATTAGCTAACTCATTAGGTGTCTAGAAAGGTGTTAACGGGGCTCCGCCTCTGGGAAAACGAGGTTTACTCTAATTAGGTCCGTGCGAAAGCACGGGGAACCTCCCTCAAAGTACCGACACTGGCCTGGCTGAACGGTTAGCGAAGTTGTAGACTGTAATTAATCCTGGATAGTTTTTCTTTTTAAGGTTTGAAAGAAAAACTTGATAAAAAGCAGTGGGAAACATCGATTAGACAAGATAATAGACCAATCTAATCTGTGAAAGAGCTTTCGCTGAGTGTATTCTTTTCTCTCTCTTAATGGCAGATACCAATGACTGGACTTAAGCTTCTACTAGATAAAAACAAACTGAATGGGACCAACTATAAAGACTTGCTGAGGAATCTGAAGATCGCCTTGACTTATGATAAAGTATCATATGTCCTCACGGCTTCAGCCCCGCCCGTCCCAGGTACAAAATCCTCAGTTGCGGACATTGAAGTCCGCAAGACATGGGACGCTGACTGTGCCACGGCAAAATGCCTCGCGCTTGCATCGATGGACAACACACATCAAAAGCAGCACGAGGACATGGACATTCACGGTATATTGCTCCATACAAAGGAGTTGTATGGGGAGCAATCCCGCGTATTACGATACGAAGCATCAAAGAAACTGTTTCAGATGCGAATGGCCCCTGGCACACCAGTAGGAGACCATGTTTTGAAGATGATAGCTCTTATAGAAGAGCTTGAGGGCCTTGGATGGACAATGGACAATGAACAATATATAGATATTATTCTGCAGTCCCTCCCCTCCACCTTTGCTCAGTTCATAGTGAACTTTAACATGCATGGCATGGAGAAGGAACGCCCTGAACTCCTTAATATGTTAAGGAGTGCAGAGAGCACTATGAAGTCAGCAAAGACTCCCGTTATGACTATTGGACAGTCTTCTTCTTCTCGCCCGAGAGCTAAGGCCAAGGGAAAGAAAAAGAAGAAACCCACTAATCCTAAGGGCGGAGTTAAAAAGGTGAAGGGAAAGGGAAAGTCCACAGCTGGAGACCCGGGGAAAAGCGAGTGTTTTCATTGTCACAAGACAGGACATTGGAAGCGCAATTGCACGGAGTACCTAAGTCTCAAGAAGAAGCATGGTGATGCTTCTGCTTTAGGTGCGTTTGTGACTGAAAACTGTTTTTCTATAAACTCTGCTTCCTGGGTATTGGATACCGGTTCAGGTTCTCACATTTGCAATTCTATGCAGGGGCTGAGAAATAGCAAGGTTTTGAGGACAGGTGACCATACTCTCCGCGTTGGAAATGGTTCCAATGTACATACAGTCGCAGTGGGAGAGTATCACTTGGGGTTGCCATCTGGATGTATTTTGATTTTGAATCCATGTTATTTTGTACCAAGTATGCTATGTAATATAATATCCGTTTCTTTGTTGGACAATGAAGGATATAATTTTGTGTTGCAGAACAATGTTATGAACATTCACCTGAATCAAATGTTGGTTGGGTATGGTACGCTTTATAACGGAATATATGTCCTAAATCAACACACAGTTTTCAGTATACAACACACTAATAAAAGAAAACTTTCAGAATTAAATGAAGCTTTTCTTTGGCATTGTAGACTTGGTCATATTAACGAAACAAGACTAAACAGGTTACACAAAGATGGATATTTAAACTCTTTTGAATATAAATCTTATGCGACTTGCCAGTCTTGTATCAAGGGTAAAATGACCAAAACTCCGTTTACCGGACACGGAGAAAGAGCTACTCAGCTCCTTGGCCTCATACATAGTGATGTATGTGGGCCAATGTTTACACAGGCTAGAGGCGGTTTTTCATACTTCATTACATTCACCGACGATTTCTCAAGATTCGATCATGTATTTTTATTAAAGCACAAGTCCGAAGCTTTCGAGAAATTCATTGAATATAAACAAGAAGTAGAAAAACAAACCGGCTTGAGTATTAAGATGCTTCGATCAGATCGAGGTGGTGAGTATCTCAGCACAGAATTTGCAAACTTCCTAAAAGAGAATGGGATTCTCTCTCAGCTCACTCCTCCGTACACACCACAGCACAACGGTGTGTCAGAACGACGGAATAGGACCCTATTAGATATGGTCCGGTCCATGATGAGTGACGCTGAGTTACCAGTCTCGTTTTGGAGGCATGCATTGGAGACTGAAGCGTTTCTGCTAAACAGGGTTCCAACCAAAGCCGTGTCTACCACGCCATATGAGATATGGAATGGGAAGAGACCATCTCTTAAAAGAATTAAGATTTGGGGTTGCCCGGCCTATGTTAAAAAGCAGAATCCGGACAAACTCGAGACACGGTCAGTCATGTGTAACTTTGTGGGATATCCAAAGAATTCTTATGGATATCTGTTCTACCACAAAGAGGAACAAAAAGTGTTTGTTTCTCAGTATGCCACATTCTTGGAAAAAGAGTTTTTCACAGATAAAGATGATGGCAAGGTGGTAGATCTAGAAGAGGTTCTGGAGACACAAACTACAAATGACGATTTGGTTGAACCGGCTGTTGCAACAGAAACTGAAGAACCTCGGCCACTCCGTAGGTCTGGTAGGACTTCTCGCCCACCGGAGAGGTACTATGGTTTCCTCATTGATGGTAACGGAGAAGATTGCATCATGGATGATGATGATCCTACCAGTTTTCAGCAAGCTATCACGAGTGGTGACTCTATGAAGTGGCTGGATGCCATGAGATCCGAAATGGAGTCTATGTACACCAACAAAGTATGGACTTTGGACGTTGTACCCCCTGGGGTAAAACCTGTAGGATGCAAATGGATCTTTAAAAGAAAGATTGGTGTGGATGGGCAGGTAGAGACCTATAAGGCAAGACTTGTGGCGAAAAGTTTTCGTCAAAGACCAGGTTTGGACTATGACGAAACTTTTTCGCCCGTAGCCATGCTTAAATCCATTCGGATCCTACTTGCTATTGCTGCTCACTACGACTATGAAATCTGGCAGATGGACGTTAAAACAGCATTTCTAAATGGAGATTTAGAAGAATGCGTTTATATGGATCAGCCAGAGGGCTTCATTGACAGTGGGAGCAGCGAGAAAGCATGTAGATTGCTTAAATCCATATATGGGTTAAAGCAGGCATCTCGGAGTTGGAACATCTGTTTCGATGATGTTATCAAAGAGTTTGATTTCATCAAAAATCCAGATGAACCTTGTGTTTATAAGAAGGCTGTAGGAAGAGCTGTCACATTCCTCGTATTGTACGTGGATGATATTCTTCTGATAGGAAATGATATTCCTATGCTACAGTCGGTCAAATCATTCTTATCACTAAGGTTCTCCATGAAGGACCTGGGTGATGCCACATACATCCTGGGCATAAGGATCTATAGGGATAGATCCAAAAAGTTATTGGGATTGTCCCAAACCAGGTACATCAACACCATCCTAAAGAGGTTTAGTATGGAAGACTCCAAGCGGGGTGCCTTACCCGCTTGCCATGGAGTCACTCTCTCCAAGGATTCTTGTCCAAAGACCGATGAAGAGAGAGCTCGCATGAGCATTATACCTTATGCTTCGGCAGTAGGATCTATAATGTATGCGATGTTATGTACACGCCCAGATATAGCTTATGCACTTAGTGTTATAAGCAGGTATCAATCCAACCCAGGGGAGAACCACTGGACAGCTGTGAAGAACATTCTTAAGTACTTACGAAGGACTAAAGAATTGTTCTTGGTGTATGGTAATACAGATCTCCAAATGGAGGCCTTTACCGATTCGAGCTTCCAGAGCGATAAGGATGACAGCAAATCTATCTCAGGGTTTGTATTTACCCTCAATGGAGGGGCGGTAAGTTGGAAGAGTTCCAAACAAGATACCGTTGCAGACTCTACGATGGAAGCTAAGTACATTGCTGCAAATGATGCCGCCAAGGAAGCCGTCTGGATGAAGAAGTTCGTCTCGGAGCTAGGAGTAGTTCCAACCATTATTGATCCAATACCTTTGTATTGTGACAATAATGGGGCGATGGCGTTATCCAAGGAGCCCAGATCCCATCAGCGGTCCAGACATATCCTGAGGCGCTTTCATTTGATCCGGGAGATTGTAGATCGCCGCGAGATCGAGATTAAGAGAGTAGACACAAAGAACAATGCCGCGGATCCACTCACCAAGGCCCTCCCTCAGCCACAGCATGAGCGACTTTTTGAGATGTTGGGTATGAGATACGCCAATAACTGGCCTTAGTGCAAGTGGGAGATTGTTGGATATATGTATGCCCTAGAGGCCATTATGTGATAGTGGATGTATCTATACATGTATATATATATATTCAGTTTGCATTCTTGCTCGACATGATAGTATGCTATCTGGTTCTTCTTTATCTGACATGTTGATTTGATCATGTTTTTATTCATTCATACATGCTGATAAAGCCCTGAGGATATCGGCTTGACTACTCTGATTATGATGGAGATCATACTAGTGGGACATCTGTAGTCTATAAGCATATCCTGGAACGTCCCTAGTCGTAGGTATATCGAGACGGGGCATTGATATACCAGAGTAGACTAGCGTATATGATACTAGACCCATACGATGGGCGATGAATGTTCCCACATTCATCGATGTTTGACATCAAGATCATATACGGGTGCTCAGTGGTGACTGGGTACACTGGACGGACTCACCGAGAACTCCTATATGGAATTATATCTATCGTCGGATAGCAGTTCTCAGGTGACACTGGTACAGGTTAGTCTGTAGACCCGAGATCGTCATAGAGCCTTGTGTGTTCTCCCACTGTACTTTGATTACCACCCTACCACGGCTCTACTGAGTCGTGCAAGCAGGTGGCCGTTGGGTACAGTCCCGAGACACACGAAGGCAATGAGCGATAGGAGGGGTTTCGTCTCTCCCGATATTGGGAGTTGATGCTGTACTGTGCCCGACTGGTTATATCAGTAAGTCCCTGGCCAGGGCTGCTGAGATTTGCTGATAAGTGTTATCAGTAGTTTCTTGATCTGTTATAGACCATTCACCGGCACGACTTATTGAGTTATTGGGGTCGACGTGACCATCCCTAGGCTCGATATGCAGCATATCTGACGAAGAGACCGGATTGTACGGTAGTATTGCCGGATGGCTCGACGGGAGTTGTAGCAGGTTCGCTTGTTGTCTTCTGATCGCTCAATACCCGGGTGGCCGTTACGTTTAGCTGACCGCTTGCGGCTTGAGGGTACCTGATATGATCATCACCCTCTGCCGGTGTAATGACGAGTCTTAGAGTCCCACAAAGGAGTTACCCAGTCCAGACGAAACGTTGTGGTGCGCGTATGCGATATGCGCATGCATCCGATTGAAATGTGCGTATATGATACCGAACATTGATCGGGTGAACTGCTTTTGGTGGGGTCATATGAGATATGACCGGATTGATAAATCAAGTGTTGATTTATCATTTAACCATTAGTTTTCTCACTTAAAACCTTTTCTTGGATGATGGATGTGTGCATGCATGTGTGCTTTTCTTTCTTTCTTTCATGCTAGTTTCATGCACATGTGGATGTGCATACATGCATACATACATACACCCATCCATCATGGTTGTTAGCATATGGAAATGGTGGCAATATAAGACTCACACCATGGATTAAATAATGGATTATTATTTGATTTTGGATTTAAAAGAAAATGAAAAGGAAAGTATAATCATTCTAGCTTCTACATTCTTCCTTTGACCTAACCATGCTCAACTACCACTAACCTAGGGTTATCCTTCTCTTTATCATTTAAAACTCAAGTTAAATAATGTCTCCATCACTTTAACCATGGTTCATAGTAAGAAGAAATAAAATATATATTGAGATATTTTCTTTTTCTTCTTAAGAGTTATCTTTTTACCTCTTGTTAAAAATTGCCACCATCTTCTTCCTCTTTCTCTTTTGCTCTCTAGTTTTTTCTAGTGAGTAAATACCACTTAAAGAAAGGTTTTTGAAGTAGAAACTTAACCACAACTTCATTCTACACAAGCTTAGCCGTCTTGTTTAGAGTGTTCTCTTCGGTTTTACGAAGTTGCGAGCTTGGACGGAGATCTCCGTGGTGGATCGTCGTGGACACAAGAGGACTTCAAGAGGACCTCCGTTCAACACCCTAGAGACCAAGGAGTCCAGCGAAAGGGAGCTACAAAGGTTGTAGTCTCGAAACCCTAGATTAGTTCGCTTTATATTTCGAAACCCTAATTTTCTAGGATCGATTCCTTTGCATGTTCGTTTAGCACCATAAAAATTTAAACTTTGGGACATGTGATGCTTCAAAACTCTTCATAGGGTGCTAGACAAACCTTTCAGGATCTACTTATGGACTACCATGTCCCCACTAGTATGATCCGCATCATAGTCCAGGTAGTCAAGTACACAACCTAAGGGCTTTAACAACATGTAACTATAAGACAGTATAAAGAGACAAGTATACATGTTAAGATAAAGAGCAACCATATAGCATACTATCATGTCGAGCAAGAAAGTCCTCTCTATATATGTCCAAGCATCCAATATAATATACATCATCTGTACAATACTGTCCTCTAGGGCATACATACAACTAACAATCTCCCACTTGCACTAGGGCCAGCTGCTGTAGTATCGCATACCAAGCATCTCGAAGAGTCTCTCAAACTGTATCTGGGGAATGGCCTTCGTGAGTGGATCCGCAGTGTTGTTCTTCGTGTCAACCCTCCTGACCTCGATCTCACGGCGATCAACTATCTCCCAGATCAGGTGATACCGCCTCAGAATATGCCTGGATCACTGATAGGACCTGGGTTCCTTGGCCAAAGCCACCGCTCCATTGTTATCACAATACAAAGGTATTGGATGCTCAATGGATGGAACCACTCCAAGTTCAGTAATGAACTTTTTGATCCAGACAGCCTCTTTGGCAGCATCGTTGATAGCGATGTATTCAGCCTCCATCGTTGAGTCTGCCACGGTTTCCTGCTTGGAACTCTTCCAGCTAACCGCCCCTCCGTAAAGGGTAAAGACAAATCCCGACTGCAACTTAGAGTCATCCTTATCACTCTGGAAGCTCGAATCGGTAAAGGACTCCACTTGGAGTTCTCCGTTACCATACACCAAGAGCATCTCCTTAGTCCTTCGTAAGTACTTGAGAATTCTCTTCACAGCTGTCCAGTGACTCTCTCCAGGATCATCTTGATATCTACTCACTACACTTAGTGAGTATGCTACATCGGGTCTGGTACATAATATCGCGTACATGATAGAACCTACAGCCGAAGCATAGGGTATCCCTTGCATGCGAGCTCTCTCCAAATCAGTCATGGGAGACATCTCTTTGGAGAGAGTGAGCCCTGAGATCTTCCATACTAAACCTCTTTAGTATGGTGTCAATGTACCTGGATTGGGACAATCCCAATATCCTTTTAGATCTATCTTTATAGATCGTAATTCCCAGTATGCAGGAGGCATCACCTAGATCTTTCATTGAGAATCTTTGTGATAAGAAGAGCTTCACCGATTGCAGCATAGGAATGTCATTTCCTATCAAGAGTATGTCGTCCACATACAATACGAGGAAGACAACCTTACTCTCTGCCACCTTCTTGTAGATACAAGGTTCATCTACGTTTTTGACGAAATCAAACTTTTTGATAACGACGTCAAAGCAGATGTTCCAACTCTGCGATGCTTGCTTTAATCCATAAATGGATTTAAGAAGCTTGCACACCTTACCGCTGCTCCCACTATCTACGAAGCCTTCTGGCTGAGTCATGTACACGCACTCTTCTAAATCACCGTTTAGAAAGGCGGTCTTAACATCCATTTGCCAGATTTCGTAGTCATGATATGCAGCAATGGCAAGCATGATCCGGATGAATTTAAGCATAGCCAGTGGAGAAAAGGTTTCGTCATAGTCCACACCTGGTCTTTGACGAAAACCCTTTGCAACAAGTCTAGCTTTGAAAGTCTCCACTTTCCCATCTACACCAAGTTTTTTCTTGAAGATCCACTTGCTCCCAATGGGTTTTACCCCTTCAGGAGCATCTTCCAAAGTCCATACTTTGTTGGTGTACATGGATTCCATCTCGGACCGCATTGCATCCAGCCATTTCACTGAGTCCCCACCCGTGATGGCCTGCTCGAAGCTAGTTGGGTCATCATCAACCATGATGCAATCCTCGCTCCCACCGTCCATGAGAAAACCGTAGTATCCCTCAGGTGGGTGAGGAACCCTACTAGATCGGCGGAGAGGCTGAGGTTCGTTGGGAACTACCGAATCCTCCGGTTCCACTAAATCTTCAGTTTGAGTTTGTGTAGCCGGAATTTCTTCCAGTTCTACCTCGTTGCCACTAATTTCTTTTGCAAGAAATTCCTTTTCTAAAAAGGTGGCATGTCGAGAAACAAACACTTTTTGTTCCTCAGTATGGTAGAAAACATATCCATGTGAATGTTTGGGATATCCCACAAACTTGCATAAAACTGACCGTGCCTCGAGTTTGTCCGGATTTTGCGTTTTGACATAGGCCGGACAACCCCATATCTTAACTCGTTTAAGACATGGTCTCTTCCCACTCCATATCTCATATGGTGTGGTAGGTACAGATTTAGATGGAACTTGATTCAATAAGTATGCTACTGTCTCCAACGCATACCCCCAGAAGGAAATAAGTAACTCAGCTGTGCTCATCATATCTAATAGGGTGCGGTTCCTCCGTTCAGATACACCATTGTGCTGTGGTGTATATGGAGGAGTCAGCTGAGAGAGAATCCCATTCTCTTTTAGGAAGTCCAGGAATTCATTGCTCAAGTATTCACCTCCTCGATCAGATCGAAGGATTTTAATACTTTTCCCGGTTTGGTTCTCGACTTCTTGTTTATATTCTCTAAATTTCTCAAAAGCTTCTGATTTGTGTTTCATTAGGAACACATATCCGAATCTAGAAAGATTGTCAGTGAATGTAATGAAGTACGCAGAACCATTCCTGGCATGTGTAGACATGGGGCCGCATACATCGCTATGTACCAGTCCCAAGAGTTCCGTAACTCTCTCTTCGTGTCCCGTAAACGGAGTTTTGGTCATCTTGCCTTTGAGACATGACTGGAAAGTGTCATAAGATGAAAATTCGAACGGTTTCAAATATCCATCCTTATGCAACTTAGCTAGTCGTGTCGCATTGATGTGACCCAGTCTACAATGCCACAAGAAGGATTCGTTCAGTTCTGAACTCTTCCTCTTGTGTGTGTTTGTTATGCTCAAAACTGTTGATTGATTTAGAACATAAATGCCATTGCACAACGTGCCTGATCCAACCAACTTTTGGTTCAGAAAAATGTTCATAACATTATCCTGTAATACAAAATTATATCCCTCTTTACTCAACAAAGAAACCGATACAATGTTGCATATCAGGTTCGGCATGTAATAGCATTCGTTCAGAATCAATGTATTACCAGTTGGCAATACAAGGTGATATTCCCCGACGGTTTTAGCTGCAACAACTGCACCATTTCCAATCCTTATTTCTTTATCACCTTCTCCAAGTTCTCTACCTTTCCTAAGCCCATGTAACTGATTACATATACGGGATCCTGACCCGGTATCTAATACCCAGGACGTAAAGCAAATGGAGAAACAGTTCTCTGTAACGAACACACCCGAAGAAAATGCATCAACATGTACTTTCTTCATTCGGATGGCATGGGAATCCTGGTATTCCCCTATATCATGTTCAGTCTTATAACTTTTATAAGAAAGAACGGAACCAACGTTCCCCAGCACAGTATAACATGCGGGTTCGGTCAATACATCCATATTATTATCTTTATTAAGGCATGATATGGTCGCTACCTGGAGAGAGAGAGAAGAAAACACTTTAGCGTATGCTCTTGCAAGATCAGATTGGTTATTATTTTATCTAATCAGGATGGCTCCTACTGTTTTTATCAAATCTTCCTTCAAACCCTAAAAGGAAAGACTAGCCGAGATTAATTACACCCTATAACTTCGCCAATCTTTCAGCCAGGCCAGTGTCGGTAGTTTGAGGGAGGTTCCCCGTGCTTTCGGACGGACCTAATTAAAGTAAACCTCATTTTCCCATAAGTGTAACCCCGTTGACACCTTTCTAGACACCTACTTGATCGGCTAATTGTTCTGTGTAAAACTCTCCCAGGAGTAACAATTACTCGCAGTGGGTATCGGGATCCAACTATCTCATAGAAGGTATGCAATCTCATTGCAAATTTCAACACTTGAAATTCCCGATAATATTTTTCCCCTAACCCCTATGACCTTGAGAAAAGCCAACAAATCATAGGATGCTAGTCAAGTTCAACCCGTCATTTCTTGATTGAATCAAACACACCCGCACGACCCTTGACAAAGGCCAACAAGGTCGTACGACTACCCCAAAACAATCTGCGTCATATGCATAAGCAGATAAGCACCATTCAGCTACCGCACACTACGCCTTGACAAAGGCTAACAAACGCAGCACGAATACTAAACAGTTCTTATCTGAAATGACGGAGGGCTACGACAGGTTTTTCTGAAAACCTATTGCGTAATGAACTTGATATCGTCGTAGAATCGAGTGAATTTTGAAATGGAGTGATTTTGAGGCTTTCATTAGTTTTGCTAAAGAGGTCACTCCCGGTGAAGGGATCTCGGCTCTTTCCTCATCGAACAAGGTGCAGGACATATCATATATATCACTATGCAAAGCAAAACTCCAAAAGCAATCAAAAGACAAACCGAGTGTTATAGCATCTGCCAGTTTTGCTAAAGAGGTCACTCCCGGTGAAGGGATCTTGGCTCTTTCCTCATCGAATAAGGTGCGGGATATATCATATATATCGCTATGCAAAGCAAAAACTGTAGCTACCCTTTTTGAAAATTTGATTCTACAACATCTTTTAGGTTTCTTTTCTTTCATTAATCATATTAATGAAGTCTCATCATTTAATTCACCTAAATATCACAGATAAATACGACGTACACTTATGCCATCCGCATTCGCCTCGATGTCCCCTCGTGCACTGTTAGGTTAGGTAACTAACGGCAGAGCGGGGCAGGGCTAGCGCGGGTGTAAAACATAAGTAACGTCTATATAATATATCATATATACTATATAAAGTATCTATCATCACATATCAAATGAACACATCACAGATATCGCAGCAGAAGAAACATATGAAACATTGGATATATTAGGACGTCCGTGTTTTATTTTGAGCCTCTATAAAACACGGATTCCACGGTCGCGATAAATATCCAAACCCACACCCCTAGACCCCTACGAGAGCGGCAAGCAACCCTTCCAATTCTAGAGTTAGGAGACCTGGACTCGACTCCTTGAGTTGGTCTCCCACTGGACTCTAGAACCCGGTTACTTGTGCTCTCCTCCTTGGGTCTATCCTAGTACGGGAAAGTAAATAATATACAAATGGTGACATCGACCTCATCCCGGAAGTTCCCCAATAAAAGAATATTACATACATTTAAATTTACATGAATGAAAATAAAAACTCTCATCTCACATAAAAAAACCCGGCTATTCAGAACGCGACGATCCAATATAACATATCCAGCAACACATAACATCACATGTCATCAACGTAAGTAAATATGTGCATCCCAATTGTCGTTGACATATAGCAACGAAACCGGCGATATCACATATTACACTTACGGTCGCAGAAAAGAAAGTGTAAAATCACAACATTTGGAATCCACAATCTCTTTAGATATCGTAAATCCGAAATATAACATACTTCGCATTTCATGTCTAACTGTATGAATTCCACATATTGTATCACATTCCAGATAAATAGACAGTATTAAACTTTCCGATCGAATAATCAAATACCCAAGATTTCCTAAATAGCTCAACACTTGAGCGGAGTTCAAAAATTCCAGAATACGTCACAGTAGCAACGGTCCAGCCGTAGAAGGGTCAAGCCAACGCCTCACATGTGGCACGCCGTACTGCCCCAAACTGTCATGCCCCGCTTCCCATTAGATGAAAACGTGACGTGGCAAGCCCGCGACGTATGTATTCCGAGAAGGTCATTTCTCGAAACAAATACGCTAAGCGTATATAAGCAATATAAAACGACAAGAAAAGACAGGTAAAAAATAAAATCCAACCACTTTATATAATTACATTCTCAACTTTACAAGGTTTAAACTAATACAAGATTTCTAAAATAAGAACATAAACATAAATGCCTAAACATATGGCTTACTGAAATAAAAGCTGAAAGAAACTAGAGATCGGCCTGTGCTGTGAACTGGTTGTATTCCTGTTCCACCTTCTTAGTCTCTAAACCACCTGACGAACATTCCAAGAAAAGAAAAGTGGGTGGAATGCCCGTCAGCGAACTAGCGCTCGGTAAGTCCCCAGAAAGGATAAGAAAGGTATATGATGCATAACAAGTACAGAATGAAATAGAATATGACATATATAGCATAACATGTAATAATTATGTATGGGTAAACATGAGGTATGTGTCTTAATAGGTCTCTACAAGATAATCTAACTAACGTAAGTTTAAGTGTGAATGTCAACCAATCTCAAGAGTATTCTCGAACCCAAGGCTATCGTCCAGGGGCAAGGAATCACGGGCCCAAAATAGCGGGACTTCAATTTTTTATTGAAGTATTCCAAACCCAACAGGCTATCATCCAGGGGCTTGGAAACACGGGCCCTCATTCGTGAATTCATGATTTGTACCGTTTCAGCCCAGTACCACAGCAACATGCGTTGTACCGTTTCAGCCCGGTACCACAGCAACATGATTTGTATTAATGGGACTCGTGAGATTCCGTTGGATTCATACTCAAACTACCCAACACCCCGTGTATATAAGTCTGTGGTTAAAGTTACGAGTCTTGATCGAATCCATGAATACAAAAGGTAATGTATAATATCAAGTTTTTAAGATTTAGTTCATGTCAAGAATCATGTATCATATCAAGTGCAAATCATGTCAATTGTATTCATGGTTCGAGTCAAGTTAGATCCAGCATGTTGGTTTAGTACAAGTCATATCAATAGTCATGTAAACATATCAAGTATTCAAGTGTTCATTGCTAAGTCGTATAAGGTATCATGTATAGGGGTATATAGGTCATTTAGAACATCATAGTATTTATATGATTTATGCCACTAAATTCTCAAGGGTGTTTTATGTAAAATATTCTATTTTGAAAAAAAAATCTCGAGTGTTTACGGTAAAAGTTTATTATTTAGATTGTCGAGGGTTAGAAAAGTATTTTAGATTTTTATGGCATTTTAATGAAAAATCTATCTTTTTGAAAACTTAAGGTATTTTATTAGAAACTTAACCTTTTCAATTTAGTGGTATTTTATTAAAAATATAATTTTTAAATTTGTTTTCCTTTAAGTTACATATAAATGATAATTAAATTATTTTAGTATTTTAGTATCGTTGAAATTGTTTTGTTTTGTTTTGTTTTAAAACCGTATTTTCCTTTCGAGATCGTGCTCCGTGAAGAGCTCCGCATCTCGCTCTACTAAACTCAAGATATGCGATCATCCGCACCATCCGCAACAGGGCTCCCCTAAAGAGGGTTGTAGAGGCGAAATTGCAAGGGAAAATGATAGCCGATAATATTGTTTTAACATGTCACAATTTTAATGTAAATTTCATCATTGGTTTCAAATGTTAGACCTGTATAGTGACACAGACACAGGAATCAAAGAAACAAAGCTTACAAATATAGTCATTCATAGCAATAGGTGAAATAAATTATGGTTTATTATAGAATTTATTTAACCATTGAGGAGTTTTGTAAAATGAACGCTACAAGGGAATATGAGATTGTAAAATGGCACAAACCTGTTTGACAAGTAAAAGTTGGATGTGCTTTTAAACATAACTATCTGTGAACAGCTTACAACTATGAATATTCTTGAAATGCAAAATGATAACAACAATGACTACTGTATATTTGGGGGGGGGGGGGGGGGAATACGCTGCCTTTTATATTTGACCGAACTATCTTATGATAACTACTTACTTTTCTGACTTGAACTTATGGCATTTATACAAAACTGTAACTCATGATTATAAAATGTGATCTTATCTAACAAAACTAATTACTATTCATTGCTATATGACTAACAACTAACTAATTTATATAACATAAGAAACATCTAATCTACAAAACAATCTCAGTATTGACACTTAACAACTCCTCCAAAAAAAATCTTTAAAAAACATATCCTATTATACTGCTATGAAACATGAACACCACTAATATAGCAAAGTTAACATTATTTGACTAATACCATATTAACTGCTAAAACATTGCACAAATTAAAGAATTGAACACTATAAAGCTTTATATCAACATTCTGCAAGCAATTTAGATATAAATTCATCCACAATAACATAAAATGAAATTCAAGAGGAGATCGATCGAAAAACCTAGCAATCAAATCGAATAAAGAGAGGGAGATGGGAAGAGAGAAAGGGACTTACGTGCGATTGGAACATAAGAAAACGACGGAAGTTTTTCATTGAGGCATATAATCGAACACTTGGCGGCTTGATCGAGGGAGATGAAACATGCAGCAAGATGAGCTCGGGTCGTTTTCAAGCGGGGCTAACAAGGGGTCGGGTCTAGTTCCAATGGGGCCAGCGGCAAGGGTGCACTTCCCAGTGGAGGGTGGCCGGCCAAGGACAGCAAGGGAAGGAGCTCGGCTAGGTGGGGATGCTGTCAATGACAATGATAGCAATGGCTACGGGGTTGGTGGTTGGGATACAGCGAAGCACAGTATTGACGAGAAGAAGCCGCCGGTGATTAGGGGTCATTAGAGGTGGTCGGTGATGCTTGGGTATTAGATTTTGTAAAAGAGATCTTGGCCATGGGTGAGGCAGGGAAGCAAAAGAGAGGAGAAATTGAGAGTATGAGAGGGAGAGAGTGGTGTGTGTGTGTGTGTGTGAGAGAGAGAGAATAGAGAGAGAGAAAACTTATGAGAATTGAAGAGAGAGATAATGGGGTTGGTGTTAAAGGAGGAATGGGAAAAGGTGAAAGTGGGGAATGAACAGACGTGGATGATATGAATGGGTTAATGAATTTGGTTTTAAATGAGAGGTGGTGGGAAAATGAATGGTTGGGTTTGGGTTAATTATAGGAAAAAATTAAATTAAATGAGTGTGGAGTTGTGGGCTTTTGGTTTAGAGGAAATAGAGAAAGAGTATTGGTAACATTTTATGGATTATTTGATTTGTGTATTCAATAAAATAAAATGGGTTTACAAAGAATGTTTATTTGGTAATGGAAGGAAAATATAAAGAGGAGAATTAATATCTAAGTGATTAAATAATCGAAGCGGCTTTTGGGATAAAGGAAATTAATAGGAAAAATAGGTAGTGGGATTCAATAAATAAATAATATATTTAATAGAAAACAATATATACGGAAGATACCAAAAATAAATAATTACAGTATTTTCTTAAAGGAAGGTAATACGAAGATATAGGGATTTTGGGGTCGTTACACAAACCCTAAGGTTCAAAAGGCAGTTCAAGACGGTCACATAATCGAGTTAAGGTTTGTTGTCTTCTAGAGGGTCCATCGCGTCACATGCACGTTTTTCCGAAAGATTTAAACCCGAGAAAAATTCAACACTTGAATGTTTTTCGTGCCGGGAAAAATTGAGTTAATGATATCCGTTCAAACATTTTAATACTTTCTAAATTATGCGGAATAACATAACAAAATTAAATTCTCCGATCGAATCGACGATTACAAAATAAACCCCAAAAATACTCAACACTTGAGTAAGATAAAAAATACCCAGAAAATAGCAATTTTAGAAATAGAAATTACAGTATAAAAACGATGGCATATTTCCTCTGTACTGCCGCGGATCCGCGGCCCAAGCAGGGTACGGTCCCAGTTCCACGGCGGCTTGTACGGAATATGCTGTCGTTTTTCACCACAATTCTTAGAAAACCCTGCTGAATTTTTTAGGTATTTTTATTTTTGAAAAAACACAGATTTTAAAAAATGTACAGAGAGGGGTTCATTTTGACATATTTGGGTTCGTTCGGAGTTTTAACTTCGTTAACACATCGCCTAATGCTCTAGCTAGGCTCTGATACCACTTGTAGGGTTACTAAGCACTCTAACAAGGGTTAAGGAAGCATCAAACATGCCCGTTTAAAATTTTAACCGTGCCGAATAACCCTGAACGAGATCGTTGCTAGAAAATTAGGGTTTCATATGCAAGTAAACTACGTTTACGACTAAGTGAATACGAAATACAACCTTTGTAGATCGGTCCTTCACTTCTATAGCTCCTTGTTGATGTCCCTTCGCTGCGATCGTGGTTCTCCCGGACCCTTGCATGGCTTCACGAGGCGAAAGACGCGTCCTTGCTTGAAGTCTTCGAGGCCGAAGATGATCTACGTCGAGGGGATGCCAACTCAAGCTTCTACTTCACTAACTTGAGAATTAGTGAAGCAAACACCCTAAACTAAAGTGCTAATCTAGTAAAGGATGGAGAAATAGGAAGTGGTTTCTCTTTAGAATTTTATTTCTCACAATCTTTCTCACTTTGGATCAAACCTTAGCAAGCTTTTTCTTTTTAACAATGAAGAAGAAGATGAACAAAAGAAAGAGATGAGGATAATGATCAAGTAAGCAAGCTAACCATGGTGAGTGAGTATCATATACTAACTCATGTAGAGACATAACCATAGCTAATCAAAATAGTTAGGTTAAATAAAAATCTAAAGTAAAACAAAGTTAGTGGACTTTGTCAAAGCAACCACAAGCTTCTACAAGCTTCTTGCTTTTGACATAAGCTCCACTAATTTGTAATTACCCTAAATAAATATAAACCACCATTTAAATATAGAATGGTGTATGTCTTGCACACCCATGTATGATGTATCATCAACCATGATACAAAAAGAAAATACATTTTAATATATATCACATATATATTAAATTTGTGTACATGTGAGAAAAAACCTAAAGTGAACAAGTGTTAGTTAATGTAAACTAGTATATCAAATATACAATTATACAATAAATTATTAAATCAACATTTGACTTAATAATTCGGTCATATCACATATAACCGACTAACATCCAATGTATCGACTTATCGAATCAACACTTGATTCGATAACCCGGCTATATCATATATTACCGACCGATACAAAAAGTCGCGAGAATAGAATACGGTATTACATACACGCATTATTCTCGGTCTCGCACATATCACATATGTGCTCCTATTTCGTTTTGCCCGAGCCAGTAAAACCTCTGTGTAGGACTCTAAAGACACGTCAATACGCCGGCAGTAGGTGATGATCACATCAAGCACCCACAAGCCGTCAGCGGTACTAGCTGGACATAACGGCCACCCAAGTATTGAGCGATCAGAAGATCAGCAAGCAAGCACGCTCCAACTCCTGTAAAAGCCTGCAGGTAACACTTCCCGTACAGTCCGGTCTCCTCGTCTGATATGTCGCATATCAAGTCTAGGGGTGGTAAACGTCAGACCCCAATAACCGATAAGTCGTGCCGATGTGAGGCTCATAACAGGTCGAGAAACTATTGGTAACACTTACCAGTAAATCTCTAATCATTCCTGCCTAGGGACTTCCCTGTTACGGCCAATCGAGCACAGTGCAACATCAACCCCCAATACCGGGAGAGACGAAACCCCTCCTATCGCTCATTGCCTCCATGTGACTCGGGACTGTACCCAAAAACCACCGTTTTGCACGCCCTCATAGACGTGGTAAGGTGGAAATCAAAGCATGGTGGGAATCACACAAGACTCTATGACGATCTCGGGTCTACAGACTAACCTGCACAAGTGTCACCAGAGAACTGCCATCTGACGTAAGGTATAATACCATCTAGGAGTTCTCGGTGAGTCCGTCCAGTGTACCCAGTCTCTACTGAGCACCCGTATACCATCTCAGATGTCAAACACCAATGGATATGGGATCATCGATCGTCCATCTCATGGGTCGAGAAGCGTATACGCTAGTCTACACTGGTATATCGATGCCCCGTCTCGATACACCCACGACTAATGACCTTGAAGGATGTATTTATGGACTACCATGTCCCCACGAGTATGATCCGCATCATAGTCCAGATAGTCAAGTACACATCCTAAGGGCTTTACCAACATGTAACTATAAGACAGTATAAAGAGACAAGTATACATGTTAAGATAAAGAGCAACCATATAGCATACTATCATGTCGAGCAAGAAAGTCCTCTCTATATATGTCCAAGCATCCAATATAATATACATCATCCGTACAATACTGGCCTCTAGGGCATACATACAACTAACAAATACAATCAAAACACTACGGGTTTTAGGCGGTAGATTAGTACGGAAGGTGTTAAAAGTGGCACGAGACAGTAAAATTAAGACACCTAATATGAATCCTGTTGCTGTTGTACCGTGGCATAACGGTTCCTTGTACTTTCCGTTTACCCTGGTCTCTAGCATATAGAGACCCCTCTCGTATACACTGGCATCCTTCTTTACCAAGCTACAAACAACAGCGTTAACACAATATTCTACAATATTATACAGCTTTAAAAGATACCTTCTTATTCCGTCTTTTCTATTTCTCCCTTATTTTGGGACTTACCGAGCGACCTGTTCGCTGACGACATTCTATTTCTTTCTTCTTTGAATGTCGTCAGGTGATCTGGACACAGCAGAGATCGAGCCCACTAGTGAAGACTTGGATCAGTTCCTCGAAGACCCCGAGCTCTAGACATTGTACATTTCCATTCAGTACCTTTAATTTCCTATTATGCCATTTTTTGGCATCGTTTTTACTTCAGTTGTATTTTCTTTTCATGCATTATACAAAAGAATGTTAATAAATAAAGTTGTTGTTATTTTTATATCTCTTGTCTCTTGTGATTACTTTTATATTTCTTAGATACGCTTAGCGTATTTACTTCACAGTAAATACGTAGCGGACCAGTCGCGTCCCCTTCGCCGTATACCGGGAAGCGGGGCGTGACAGCACGAATAAACATTTCCCTAACAAAGTCCTACCAGCGACTAGGGACATGCTCACACGGTGAACGAACCTTGTAAGTCCTCTTGATTTATAAGGAGAAAACACTCTTGTAAGATCTTTACGACTTATAAGAGAATATGCACTTAGGAATTCTCACGATTCCTACGGAGAAAATGCACCTACGAGATCCTCACGACCCATAGGGAGAAACATCTTTATGAGACCCTTAGGCTCAAGAAGTCAAAAAGCCTTAGTCAAGAGGATCCTAACTCTGTTTGCTGAGCCACCTTTGTTCGACATCGATAACGGCAAATGATGATTCGCTCCTGGCAATATCCCAGTGGTAGCGATGCGGATGCATAATCGGTATCAAATCCGAAGTCTTTTCATGGCAAATGATGATTCGCTCCTGGCAATATTCCAGTCGCAGCGATACTGATGCTAAGACTGGCACTAGATTCCAAGTTCCATACTCGCGATAAAAATCAGCGAGCCAAAAATGCATATGAAATAGCCGAAATGATGGGGCAACTTGCAACAAAGTCAGCAAGTAAAAATATATATACATATAAAAATAGCCGAAATGATTGGGCACCGCGAAAAAATAGCCGAAATGATTGGGCAATCGTGACTTTCGTGATATAAAAAGCTGAAATGATAGAGTATCGCGGAAATAAAAAAAATGAAATGAAATGAAAATTTTTGCCCTACAGATGAGATCACATCAATCCCTATATACAATCCAGGGGCATAAACAAAGAGAGGATCATATCATCCCGCCAGGCTCCGTCAGAAAGAGAGCCAAGTCTCGATGGTAACATCTACAACCTGGAGACTCACAACGGCATTTCTCCTCATTCCAGCAAGACTCGAATGCGACAATCAATCTCGAAGCCACGGCAGAGTCCCTAGTTCCAAGCCTCGACGGTTCATCAGCAATCTAGAGGCCACCTTGACATTCGTCTCGACACAGCAGACGAGATGTCACCACAGCGTTCTTCCTCCAACTGGATTCGGACGCGCCAAAACAACGAAGCAAAGGCAATATTCCTAGCTTCAGGGTCTTGACGGCAACTCATATAAAACCTGAAAGACTATCGGAGATCATTCCACACCAGCGCGGAGTGATCACCACTAAGACATTCATCTTGATACAGCAGACGCAATGCCAGCAAACGAAGCGAAGGAAATATTCCTAGCTTCAGGGTCTTAACGACAACTCATATAAAACCTGAAAGACTATCGGAGATCATCCCTCACCAGCGTGGAGTGGTCACCACCTCGACGTTCTTCTTGATACAGCAGAGGAGATGTCACCATAGCGTTCTTCCTCCAGCAGGATTTAGACGCGACAATCAAACAACGGAGCCACGACAAAGTCCTTAGTTCCAAATCTCGACGGTTCACTAACAACCTAGAGACAACCGTGACATTCGTCTCGATACAGCAAACGCAATGCCAGCAAACAAAATGAAGGAAATATTCCTAGCTTCAGGGTCTTGACGGCAACTCATATAAAACCTGAAAGACTATCGGAGATCATCCCACACCAGCGTAGAGTGGTCATGACTCATCGGGGCTCCCAAACTGAGCCTAACCTCAAGTAAAAAAGTGACATGGAATATCCCTAACGCTTGTTCTTTCGATGGTAATACCACCTGGAAGATTTCTTGAAGACGCCTTGTCCAGCCTCTGAAGGGATCAGAGACACGACAGTCGCAAGGCTACTCGAACAGCAAAATTGCCTATCGAGGAATACATCAGCCAATGCGACGGTACGACGGACATAACCCTAGTACCACAGACCCTAACGGACCTCTGTCGTATAGAGCAGAGGTTAACTGTGACGTTAGGACATCCTTACGAGAACTTCTCAATTCGTATCGTCTTGTAAGGCAAAGTCTTAGGCAATGGGGATTAAAAAACTGTTTCCTAAGCACTAGGGCCCTGCAAGTCGGTCCAAGATGGACTCTTGCATACTATTCACGGGTCACACTCTGTCGAACATCGACAAAGAGGGAAACAACCACTTACGAGTCTTCACTTGTAGGCGGGAAAATTCTCTTGTGAGATCCTTACGACTCTCAAGAGAAAATGCACTTAGGGATCCTCACGATTCCTAAGGAGAAAATACACCTACGAGATCCTCTCGACTCGTAGGGAGAAAAATCTTTTTGAGATCCTCACGACTCATAAAGTTGGAAAGTCTTAGACAGAAGACCTGAACCTACTTCCTAAGCCATCGATACCCTACAAGAAGGCTAGGACGAAATATTCTCTACGCTTGCTAGAGTAACATAGCGACAATACAGCAAAGAGGAAAAATGACGGAGGGAGACAAGAATAATATGTCTTTTATTCATGAATCAAAATGAATACAAATTAGAACAAAAAAATACTCTCATTCAGGAGTATGTACAAAAGAAGAATAAAAGGAAAAATATACAATTTTTCAAGCCGGCGGACGATTTAACAGATTTGTCAGTTCATCCTTTTTCCGCTGGGTCTCGGCTTCATAATTTGTTATCGCTATGAAACGGGCCTCCGCTTGAGACTGTTAGGCCTGGTACGAGACAAGCCGACTTTCAAGCTCCTGTTCGGTGACTTTGTGGGCTTCAACCATCTCGCGGGTAAAAATGACGGCTGTATCAATAGCTACTACCTACCTAATAGCTTCTTGAAGCACCCATCAGAGTTCATAAGCACGAGTGGTCTTAGCCGTAAGTTCAGCTTGAAGTTCCCCCAGTGCATTTGAAGCCAGCTTCCTCTCTGAAAATTTTCGGCTGAGCCTCTTCTCGTATGACAGCATATTTGCGGCGCACCATTCAATCAGCCCCCGCAAGCTCGCCTTTGCAGCCACAACCTCTGAAGGAAGGCGCGTACATTCAAGACTATGCAAACTAGCCTCTACCTGACGACAAAACTCGACCCAGAATTGCACCAATGTTTTGCGATGGTAAGCGGAAAGAAAGGGGAAGGAACTATTGGCTTCGGCGGCAAATTCTTCGGCCGTGATCAAACTACCAGCACGAAGGTCTTCGATCAGAGCTGAAAAAGAGTGAAGGCTTAGCTTTTCCATCCATTCAGAGGCACGTAAAGCATAAGGGCTGGGTGGCATGACGATGCGAGATTCCAGCGTGGTAAGAACTGGCAAAGCTGTTAAGATTTATAAACAATCAGCGAGACTTGCAAGAAAATAGCAGATGGAACAACGTCGAAACTTTACTCACCCACAGTCATGCAAGAAGGGTCTAAAAGATCCCCAGGCCCGTCAAGAATCTCAACTTCGTCATCGGCTTCCAGAACTACAAAAGACATCAGTATCGTTATATGAAATAACAATAATGCCATCAAGCGGACAAATAACACTAACCTTACCCGGAAGAGAGGACGATGCGTTGAGGGGATATTGCCTGCGGAGCGGCCATCTCTAGCAAACGCTGAAAGGATTTTCGAGGAGACAGATTAGCGATAGACGCCGCCAACCCACATAATTCTGAAAAGACAGAAAGGTTCAGATGATGGAGAGATTATTAAAATAAAATATAGAAGGCTGCATTCGATGCTCTTCCCGCTTTGAACAGGAGGGATATCCGCTTCGGCAGCTTCTTCCGTACCTTCAGGTGCATCATCGGGGACACGGGCCGGTATAACAGCTTCCAATTGAGGAGAAGCGGCCACTGCTGCAGGCTCCAATGAAAGGACGGTGGCCTCGACTACCTATCCCACAGTCTTCGGGTCGTCACCAGAAAGATCCATTGAATCTGCGGCCAATGAAGATACCTCTTCCGGGAGAGCAAGCACCGGGAGAACGGAAGCCACCAATGGAAGCTCCGTGGCAAGAAGAGCAGCTGTATCGACCCCCTCCACACTTACTGGTGTCTCATCGGGGATCTTTACAGAGTCCATAGTCAATGTGCGACTCAAACTTAGATCCTCTGCCATTGCCGAAGTCCCTGCAAAGTTTTCACGAAGATAAGGATATATATATATATAAGCAGTGTAAAATACTACAAAAAGATGTATAAGTATACCTATGCGCCAAGGAGCTTCTAGTATGGCTTTTTCAAGCTGACGTTCCTTCTCAAGAATTTGTGCTCGCCGGGGCACAAATTCCAGTTCCGCATTTATTTATCCGTGGTCTTTCTCGATTTGGCATGTTTGGGTGCGAATGGTATTTCTACATATTACTTTGCATTCGACCCGACCCGCTTAATTGAACCTGCGTGACTCTTATTTATGATTTACCTTGACTGGTTGCATGGGCTACTGCATCTCATAATTTAGTTTACACTGGCATTTTATCTTGTATCGCATCTATTGCATATAACAGTTTAAATCATGTAAAATAAATTAAAATTGCTTTTCATGGCCTGCTTGATACCCCTGATCTTGTGCTAGCGTCCTTGCATCGTGCTGTAGGGTTCCTAGGCACACACATGAGGTTCTACAAGGCATCAACCATGCTCGTTTCAAAATTTTGATGCGCCGAACAATCCTATGCAAGATCGTTAACTAGAGGTAAGGCGAAACTAAAAGCAAGGAAACTACTTTACTACTAAGTGAAAGGGATTACAACCTTTGTAGATCCGGTCCTTCACTTCTAAAGCTCCGTGTTGACATCCCTTCGCTGCGATCATCGGGATCCCGCACCCTAGCGTTAGTTTCATCGGAGAAAAGAGCGGGCTAGGTCGTTGACTTCGAGGCCGAAGATGATCTACGTCGGGGAGACTCAAACTCAAGCTATTCGTTCACTTGGTCAAGAACTTTATGAAGAGAACACCCTATACTACATGGCAAGTAGCAGAGGATGAAGAAATAGGAAGTGGGCTCACTTTAGAATTGTTTTTCTCACACTTTTTCTCATGGAACCATTGGAGCTAGCAAGCTTTTTGATGAAGCTTGATGAAGAAGAAGAAGAAGAAGAAAGAATAAGAATCATCAATAAAGAATGAAACTTATCCTTTTAATTATGGAACCATGGTTGAGTTAAGACCTCATGCTTAACTCATGTAGAGAATTAACCAAACTATTAGGTTAAATGTTGGGTTAAAGAATATCAAGTGAAATGACAAAAGAGTGGACTTTGTCAAAGTTTCTCCAAGCTTCTTCAAGCTTGATAACTTTGACCAAGTTTAATTCTTTTGTTAAATCTTAAGATAAAACAATAACTCTAATCTTAAACCTAATCTTGGTATAAGTCTCATACATCCATCTTGTGTGTATCATCAAGTATGACACAAACATATGTACACAAATATATATCACATATACACTTATGCACAAACTAGTGAGAAAACAAATCTTAGGTGAACCAATACTAGTTAATGTAAAGTAATATATATCAAATATATAATTATACATTAAATCATTAAATCAACACTTGATTTAACGATCCGGTCATATTGCATATAACCGACTAATATCTAGTGTATCAATGTATCGAATCAACACTTGATTCGGTAACCCGGCTATATCTCATATAACCGTCCAATGATACATATCGCGAGAATAGAATACAGTATCACATACCGGTATTATTCTCGGTCCCACACATATCTCATATGCGCTCCTATTTCATTTCGCTTGAGCCAGGAAACCCCTGTGTAGGACTCTAAAGACTCGTCAATACGCCGGCAGTAGGTGATGATCATATCAAACACCCACAAGCCGCAAGCGGTCTGCTAAACGTAACGGCCACCCGGGTATTGAGCGATCAGAAGATCAACGAGCAAGCCTGCTCACACTCCTATGAATCCAACCAGTAACACTACCGTACAGTCCGGTCTGTTCGTCTGATATGCCGCATATCTCTCCTAGGGGTGGTAAACGTCAGACCCCAGTAGCTCGATAAGTCATGTCGATATGAGGTCTATAATAGTTCGAGAAACTACTCGTAACACTTACCAGTAAATCTCAGCAACCCTGGCCAGGGATTTCCGGTTATAGCCAATCGAACACAGCGCAACATCAACTCCCTATACCAGGAGAGACAAATCCCCTCCTATCGCTCATTGCCTCCATGTGATTCGGGAATGTACCCAAAACCCACCTTTTTACATGCCCTCTTGGACGTGGTATGATGGAAATCAAAGCACAGTGGGAATCACACAAGACTCTATGACAATCTCGGGTCAACATACTAAGCTGTACCAGTGTCACCAGAGAACTGCCATCTGACGTGAGGTATAATACCATCTGGGAGTTCTCGGCGAGTCCGTCCATTGTACCCAGTCTCCACTGAGCACCCGTACACCATCCTTGATGTCAAACACCGATGGATATGGGATCATCCATCGCCCATCATATGGGTCAAGATGCGTATACGCTAGTCTACTCTGGTGTATCGATGCCCTGTCTCGATACACCCTCGACTAGGAACAGTTATAGGATGTACTCGTCGACTACCGTGGCCCCACTTGTATGATCTCATCATAGTCCCAGTAGTCGAGTACATATCCTAAGGGCTTTCCCAACATGTAACTGAGAGACAATCAATGTACACGTTAAGGTAAAGAGTAACCAGATAGCATACTATTATGTCGAGCAAGAAAGTCCTCCATATATATGTCCAAGCATCCACTACAATATACATCTCATGTATAGTAATGGCCTCTAGGGTATACATATAACTAACAATCTCCCACTTGCACTAGGGCCATCTGATAACAGTGGTTATAGTATCCCATACTCAACTATCCCATAATAGTCTCTATCTGGGAAAAAGCCTTTGTGAGTGGATCTGCCGTGTTGTCCTCTGAGTCTACTCTCCTAACCTCGATCTCCCAGGAGATCAATCATCTTCATGATCAGGTGATACTGCCTAAGAATTATATCTGGATTTCTGATGGGACGGTAGTTCCTTGGCTGAAGCCACAACTCCATTGTCACACAATGGTAGGAACGAAGTTCATCTCATGAACTTATATATATCCAGACTACCTCTTTGGTAGCATCTTTGGTAACGATGTATCTTGCCTTTAATCGTCTAGTATGTCATGGTATCTAGCTTGGAACTCTTCCAACATACCGTCCATCCACTGAGGGTAAAGACAATGCCTGCGACTGACATTCAGTCATCCTTATCACCCTGGAACCTTTCCAGTGATTTTCCCCAGGATCGATTGATACCATCCCACTACATCTAGTGAGTATCCTAACATCCATTTAGATCTATCTCATAGATATAAAATCTAGGATTTATGAGGTATCACATAGATCCTATATGGAGAATCCTTGCGATAAGCGGAGATTGATCGAGCGTAGCATAGGAAACTCTTTTCCTATCAAGAGTATGTTGTCCACGTACAATACGAGGATGACCACCTTACTCTCTACTTCCTTTTTGTATATACAAGGTTCATATACCATTTTGATGAAGTCAAACTCTTTGACCACCACATCAAAACAGATGTTCCAACTCCGCGATGCCTGCTTTATCACATAAAACATCTTGCACAAGTTTCCGCTGCTCCCACTGCCTACGAAGCCCTCTGGCTGTGTACTTATAGACGCTCTCTTCCAAATCATCATTTAGAAAAGCAGTCATGACACCCAACCACCAGATATCGTAGTCATGGTATGTAGCCATGGCAAGTAGGATCTGAATGGACTTAAGTGTAGCTTTGAAAGTCTCAACTTTTCCATGTACACCAAGTAATCTTCTCAAGATATACTCGCTCCCGATGGGGATTTAACCCTTTAGATAAAGCAACCAAAGTCCATACTTTGTTGGTGTATAAGGATTCCATCTCAGATCGATAAGCATCCAGCCATTCTTACAGAGTCTCACTCCTGATGGCCAGCTCGAAACTAGTTGGGTCATCATCTCATGATGCAATCCTCGCTCCCACTGTCATAGAGAAACCGAAGTATCTCTCAGGTGGGTGAGGAACCCTACTAGATCGGCGGAGAGGCTGAGGTTCGTTGGAAACTATTGAATCCTTTGGTTCTACCAAATCATCAGCTGCAGTTTGTATAGCTGGAACCTTTCCAGTTCTACATAACAGACCTTGCCTCGAGCTTGTCCGGATTTTTCTTTTAGACATAGGCCGGACAACCCAAAATCTTAACAAACTTAAGATATGGGCTCTTCCCTTTCCATATCACATATGAAGTGGTAGGCAACTGATTTGATTTGAACCCTATTCAATAGGTATGCAGCTTCTCAAGCGCATAAAACCCAAAAACAAATAGGAAACTCAGTAATACTCATCATAGAGCACACCATATCACATAGGGTGCTATTGCTCCGCCCCGATACACCGACGTGCTGTGGTGTATACGGAGGAGTAATGCCGAGAGAAAATCTCATTCTCCTTTAGAATAGTCCAGGAATTCCGTGCTCAAGTATTCTCCTCCTTGATCACATCAAAGGACATAATACTTTTACCTGTATTTTGGTTCTCTACTTCTAACTTATATTCTGTGAATATCTCAAAAGTTTCGGACTTGTGATTCAACAGGAACATATGTATGAATCTTGAGAGATCATCAGAGAATGTAATGAAGTACAAAGAACCGGTCTTGGCATGTGTAGACGGGAGACTTTCATACATCAGCATGTATCAATCCCAAGAGTTCACTAACTCTTTCTCTGTTTCTAGTAAACGGAGCTATGGTCATCTTATCTTTGTGACATAACTGGCAAGTTTCATAAGAGGTAAATTTAAACTGATTTAAATATGCATCTAAATGTAACTTAGCTAGTCGGGTCGCATTGATATGACGTAGTCTATAATGCCTCAAGAAAAATTCGTTCATTTCTGAACTCTTCCTCTCGTGTGTGTTCTATATACTAAGAACTGTAGTCTGATTTAGAATGTGTATGCTTTTAGATAGCGTGCCTGAACCGATCAACTCTTGATATAGGATATGTGCAAAACATTATTCAACAATACAAAATTATATCCTTCTTTAGTAAATAAAGAGACTGATATGATGTTGTATATCAGGTTCGGTATCTAATAACATTCGTTCAGAATTAGTGTATTCTGGTAATACAGGGTGATAGTGACCAACACAGTTGGCTGCAACACTTGCACCGTTTTCTGTCTCATGAAACTTATCACCCGTTCTCAGTTCTCTACCTTTTTGTAGCCCTATGTAACAGATTACATATCTGGGATCCTGATCCTGTATCAAATACCCAGGACGTAGAGGATATAGAGAAACAGTTCTTTGTAATGAACATACCCGAAGAAGATGCATCATAATGCACTTTCTTCGTTTGGGCGGCACGGGAATTCTGGTAATCCCCAATTTCCTGCTCGGTCGTATAACAATTATAAGTTGGAGCGGGACCAACGTTCCCCAGCTCAGTATAACAAGCGGGTTCGGTCAATACATCCATATTATTATCTTGGTTAAAGTGTGATATAGTCGCTACCTGGAGAGAGAAAGAGAAGAAAACACTCAGCGTATGCTCTTGCAAGATTAGATTGGTTATCTAATATATCTAATCAAGATGTCTCCCACTGTATTAATCAAATCTTCCTTCAAACCCTAAAAGTAAAGACTAGCAGGGATTAATTACACGCTACAAGTTCACCAATCTTTCAGCCAGGCCAGTGTCGGTACTTTGAGGGAGGTTCCCCGTGCTTTCGCACGGACCTAATTAAAGTAAACCTCGTTTTCCCAGAGGCGTAACCCCGTTCACACCTTTCTAGACACCTACTTGATCGGCTAATTGTAATGTGTAAAACTCTCCCAGGAGTAACTCTTACTCGCAGCGGGTATCGGGATCCAACTATCTCATAGAAGGTATGCAATCTCATTGCAAATTTCAACACTTGAAATTCCCGATAATATTTTGCCCCTAACGTGCTATGACCTTGACGAAAGCCAACAAACCATAGCCCGCTAGTCAAGTTCAACCGTACATTTCTTGATTGAATTAAACACACCCGCACGACCCTTGACGAAAGCCAATAAAACCGTACGACTACCCTAATCCAATCTCATCGTATGCTGCAGATAAGCAGCATATAGCTACCGCACACTACACCTTAACGAAAGCCAACAAATGTAGCACGAATGCTATATACAACTTATCTGAAATGACGGAGGGCTACGACAGGTTTTTCTGAAAACCTATTGCGTAATGAACTTGATATCGTTGTAGAATCAAATGATTTTAAAATGGAGTGTTTTTTAGGCTTTTCTAGTTTTGCTAAAGGGGTCACTCCCGGTGAAGGGATCGTCGGCCCTTTCCTCATCGAATAAGGTGCAGGATATATCATATATATCACTATGAAAAGCAAAAAATCCAAAAGCAATCAAAAGACAAACCGAGGGGTGTAGCATCTGCTAGTCATTGCTAAAGGGGTCACTCCCGGTGAAGGGATCTCGGCCCTTTCCTTATCGAATAAGGTGCAAGATGTTCTACAAGGAACACCGCGATGCAAAGCAAGAACCGTAGCTACCTGTTTTTGAAAATTCGATTCCACAACATCTTTTAGGTTTCTTTTCTTTCATTAATCATATTAATGAAGTCTCATCATTTAATTCACCTAAACATCACAAATAAATACGACGTACACTTACGCCATCCGCATTCGCCTCGATGTCCCCTCGTGCACCGTTAGGTTAGGTAACTAACGGCAGAGCGGGGCAGGGCTAGCGCGAGTGTACAACATAAGTAACGTCTATATAATATATCGTATATACTATATACAGTATCTATCACAACATATCAAATGATCACATCACAGATATCGCAGCAGAAGAAACATATATGAGATATTGGATATACTAGGACGTCCGTGTTTTCAATACGAGCCAGTATAAAACACGGATTCCACGGTCGCAATGAATAGCCAAACCCACATCCCTAGGCCCCTATGAGAGCGGCAAGTAACACTGCCAATTCTAGGGTTAGGAGACCCGGTCTCGACTCCTCGAGATGGTTTCCCACTGGACCATAGAACCCGGTTACTTGTGCTCCCCGCCTTGGGTCTACCTAATGCGGAAAAGTAAATAATATACAAGTGGTGACATCAACCTCATCCCGGAAGTGTCCCAATAAAAGAATATTACATACAATTGAATTTTACATGAATGAAAAAGAAAAACTCTCATCTCACATAAAAACCCCGGCTATTCAAAAACGCGATGATCCAATACAACATATCACAGCAACACATAATATCTCATATCATCAACGTAAGCAAGTATGCGTATCCCAATTGTCGTTGACATATAGCAAAGAAACCGGCGATATCACATATTACACTTACGGTCGCAGAAAAGAAAGTGTAAAACTACAACAGTTGGAATCCGCAACCTCCTTAGACATCGCATGCCTAAACAAATGAATTCCTTAGACATCGCATTCCTAACAATTATAAACTCCGCATTTTAGTCTCATTATCGAAAACTATTTTCAATATTTAGTCGGGCAATTCAACAAGATTCCCGACATGCTGATCGAATGCTCGTCGCAAACTTTAGCAGACGGCCGCACCCCCGGATGCCGTCGACGAAGTGCACTAAGGCGGAACACCGCTGCCGCGAGCACCCGAACGGATGCTTTTGGCGATGGGGTTCTCCTACAGTCACTTGGTCGGGGCTATGGGGCGTGGCTGTCTATTAAGTTTACCCGGCGAGTATCCACGTACACTCGTGATTGCAACGGACTTTTGATCACATTAAAATCCCGTGGCAACCGATCAATTGAGAATAAAGTGCTATGTTTATAATATTCAAATCAGTTATCTCATAACAATTTGTGGATTCCAAATATTGTATCACATTCCAGATAAATAGACAATGTTAAACTTTCCGATCGAATAATCAAACACGCAAGTTTTCCAAATAGTTCTCAACACTTGAGGGGAGTTTAAAAACATCCATCACATGCCACAGTACTAATGGTCCAGCCGTAGAAGGGTTAAGCCAACGCCTCACATGTGGCACGCCGTACTGCCCTAAACCCTAAGGTTCAAAAGGCAGTTCAAGACGGTCACATAATCGAGTTAAGTTTTGTTGTCTTATAGAGGGTCCATCGCGTAACTTGCAAGATCTAGATGTTCTTAAACAACGGAAAAATCCAACACTTGGAAATTTTCCAGGTCGGGAAAAAGTGAGTTATTGATATCCGGTCGAACTTTTTAACACGTTCTAAAATACCCGGAAAAACAAAATAAACAAAGTTAAATAATCCGATCGAATCATCGAGTCCCCAATACAACCCAAAAAACTCGACTCTTGAGTATAAATTAAAAACACCCAGAAAACACAGGAATCACATTGGGACATTACTGTGCAAACAGTGAAGAAAGAAGCCACATTATGGCTGCGGAACCGCCGCGCCACCTAGGATACGGCCGCGGTTCCGCGGCTCCTTGATGGAGTTAGGGTCACGTGCTGCACAGTAATTCCTATAAAACCCTGCTAAATTTTTTAGATATTTTTAATTCACAAAAATCCACAGTTTCAGAAAATGTACAGAGAAGGGTTTTGATTAGGGTTTCGGGGTTCGATTGGGTTTCCAACTTCGTCTACACTTCGTCTAAAGCTCTAGCTGGGCTTTGATACCACTGTAGGGTTCCTAGACACACACATGAGGTTCTACAAGGCATCAACCATGCTCATTTCAAACTACTTTACTACTAAGTGAAAGGGATTATAACCTTTGTAGATCCGGTCCTTCACTTCTAAAGCTCCGTGTTGACGTCCCTTCGCTGCGATCATCGGGATCCCGCACCCTAGCGTTGGTTTCATCGGAGAAAAGAGCGGGCTAGGTCGTTGACTTCGAGGCCGAAGATGATCTACGTCGGGAAGACTCAAACTCAAGCTATTCCTTCACTTGGTCAAGAACTTTGTGAATAGAAAACCCTATACTACATGGCAAGTAGTAGAGGATGAAGAAATAGGAAGTGGGCTCACTTTAGAATTGTTTTTCTCACACTTTTTCTCATGGCACCATTGGAGCTAGCAAGCTTTTTGATGGAGCTTGATGAAGAAGAAGAAGAAAGAATAAGAATCATCAATAAAGAATGAAACTTATCCTTTTAATTATGGCACCATGGTTGAGTTAAGCCCTCATACTTAACTCATGTAGAGAATTAACCAAAGTATTAGGTTAAATGTTGGGTTAAAGAATATCAAGTGAAATGACAAAAGAGTGGACTTTGTCAAAGTTTCTCCAAGCTTCTTCAAGCTTGATAACTTTGACCAAGTTTAATTCTTTTGTTAAATCTTAAGATAAAACAATAACCCTAATCTTAAACCTAATCTTGGTATAAGTCTCATACACCCATCTTGTGTGTATCATCAAGTATGACACAAACATATGTACACAAATATATATCACATATACACTTATGCACAAACTAATGAGAAAACAAATCTTAAGTGAACCAATACTAGTTAATGTAAAGTAATATATATCAAATATATAATTATACATTAAATCATTAAATCAACACTTGATTTAACGATCCGGTCATATTGCAAATAACCGACTAATATCTAGTGTATCAATGTATCGAATCAACACTAGATTCGGTAACCCGGCTATATCTCATATAACCGTCCAATGATACATATCGCGAGAATAAAATACAGTATCACATACTAGTATTATTCTCCGTCCCGCACATATCTCATATGCGCTCCTATTTCGTTTCGCTTGAGCCAGGAAACCCCTGTGTAGGACTCTAAAGACTCGTCAATACGCCGGCAGTAGGTGATGATCATATCAAACACCCACAAGCCGCAAGCGGTCTGCTAAACGTAACGGCCACCCGGGTATTGAGCGATTAGAAGATCAACAAGCAAGCCTGCTCACACTCCTGTGAATCCAACCAGTAACACTACCGTACAGTCCGGTCTGTTCGTCTGATATGCCGCATATCTCGCCTAGAGGTGGTAAACGTCAGACCCCAATAGCTCGATAAGTCGTGTCGATATGAGGTCTATAACAGTTCAAGAAACTACTGGTAACACTTACCAGTAAATCTCAGCAACCCTGACCAGGGATTTCCGGTTATAGCCAATCGAACACACCGCAACATCAACTCCCTATACCGGGAGAGACGAATCCCCTCCTATCGCTCATTGCCTCCATGTGATTCGGGACTGTACCCAAAAGCCACCTTTTTGCACGCCCTATTGGACGTGGTATGATGGAAATCAAAGCACAGTGGGAATCACACAAGACTCTATGACGATCTCGGGTCAACAGATTAAGCTGTACCAGTGTCACCAGAGAACTGCCATCTGACGTGAGGTATAATACCATCTGGGAGTTCTCGGCGAGTCAGTCCAGTGTACCCAGTCTCCACTGAGCACCCGTACACCATCCTTGATGTCAAACACCGATGGATATGGGATCATCCATCGCCCATCATATGGGTCAAGATGCGTATACGCTAGTCTGCTCTGGTGTATTGATGCCCTGTTTCGATACACCTTCGACTAGGAACAGTTATAGGATGTACTCGTCGACCACCGTGGCCCCACTAGTATGATCTCATCATAGTCCCAGTAGTCGAGTACATATTCTAAGGGCTTTACCAACATGTAACTGAGAGACAATCAGTGTACACGCTAAGGTAAAAAGTAACCAGATAGCATACTATCATGTCGAGAAAGAAAGTCCTCCCTATATATGTCCAAGCATCCACTACAATATACATCTCATGTATAGTAATGGCCTCTAGGGCATACATATAACTAACACCTGCTCTCGTCCCGTTCAATGAAACGGACGTGTTTGGACGGATATGCGCACGTACGTGTGTCCGTTCTTGGGGATATTCTTTTTTTATTACAGAATCCTTCATTTCAATTTTTGGAACTTGCTGATAATTTTCATATTTCAAATTCAAAATTTTGTACCCGACCCGGGCGCATTTTTGATATATTTTGCATCCCACCAAATTTCAATTATTTAAATATTTTTTAAAACTTATTAACTTTTTCATCAGCGAAAGATTTTATGAGGAGAATATATTTTTTTAGCATTGGAAATCTTTTCCTTTTCTTTACCAGCCAATGAAATCATTCTTTAAGTTATTAAGATCTCTTATAAAATTCTTATCAAAATTTCCCGAGCCAATCAGGGCTCACTTTGCTTGCACTGGGTCCCATCATTAAATCTCTCCCTCTCTTATATCTTTCCTTTATATTTTCAACCAATCAGAAATCCCTCTTCTTATCACTGGGCCCCGCGCCCCTTTCTCATTCTTTTTTCCATTTCTCTTTCTTCCCAGCTACGCAGTTCTCTCTCTCCCTTCTCTTTCTCTCTCCTCTCGCACCCACTCTCTCTCCTCTCGCGATCACTATTCCCTTCTCGATTCCTGTCACCGCCTTCAAGTTCTCGTCACCTCCCTTCCGCGTTCCCTCCCCCTTCTTCTTTTGTTCTTCTTATAAACCCCCACGACGAGGAAACCCCAGAACCCAAAACACCTAGCCGCCTCCTCTCATTTTCCCCGACCTCGCTCCTCATTCCACTCTCCTTCCTCTCTCCTTCCTCTCCTTCTCATTCCTCCTTTCCCCGAGCCTGCAAACCCCAGAACCCATCACCGCCATCCTCACTTCCATCGCCGCCGATCACATCGTCATCGCCTCACCCCGAGACCACCATCTCCTCCACCTTCCTTTCCTCTCCCCATCTCTATCATCTCCTTCTTCTTCTCTTCTCCTCACCTCTCTCCAACCCCGACACCACCATCACCCACACCTGCACGCTCATGCACCAACCGACCTGAGCAACCCCCTTCGACCCACTTCGCCACCATCTTCTTCCTCGGACCCTCTATCCACCAGCACCACCTAACTCAACACCCTAACGCAATGAAACCCTAGACTACCTGTACAACCGAGCTGAGCCAACCCATGGAATCCATCTCGTCTCCATCATAGCTGACATCGTTTTCCCAAAGCGTCTAGCAACCCAACACCGTCATCTCACCCTCGTTGATAATTCTCGATGCCTGAACCCTAACTCCAAACTCAGCCCTCGAATTCATCCCTTAACCGTGAACTCCATCCACTTCGTCGTCGTCGGTCGAGCCACCAAGCCAAGCACCCAAGCTGAGCAATGTGGAGCCTAGCCTAACAGACCTAAGTTCAAAACGAGCCGTGTTCTTTAGACGAGATCAAGTTTCGACCTTGCTCCGTTTCGTGGTTTCATGTAGTCATGTCCGCGTTCGCCTCACGTTCGCCAGAAACCGGCGTACCGTCGACGATCCTGACGAGCGTACCTGACCCATGTGATCACACTGTACGTGGTTTGGATCCGTTCCGTGTACCGTGCGTGCATCGCAACGTTTTCCGCCGACGTGAGAAGTTCCGCATTCCCATTCTGGATCCATCCAGGCAAGTTAATCTTGCTACATGCTATTTAAACTAATACATATGCTATTTAAATTAATTTGTGCCTATTAGAGTGCACGGTGGATCTGTAGTTCCATTTAATACCAGAATTCCATTTTTCTTTAACATGTCGACGTCCCATTATATCATTTTATAATCATGGCTCGAAACATACCAGTTTGCTTTTAGTTCTGTTATACATAGTATGCGCACTCATATTTAAATCTTGTAACAATTACTGGCATGACCCACAGTACCCCTCTTTATACTTTATACCTGTCGGACGACCGTTCGCGTACGTCTAACCTGATTTATCGTCCATTGCATCTTAGATTATTTAATACATATTAACCTTTTTTTATCATCCATATTGTTAAACTGTAGTTGAGAAATGTTAAAACTATCCCTTAAACCCAAACCGATAACCATGCATCCTAGTAGTTCAATCTGTACCTATTTGCATATCATGTTCCAGTTTATTGTTCTGATAATTCCATGCTTGTTTATTTATAACCATGTTTATATTAGTTGATTTGTGAGCACCCATATATTATTTGTGCTTCCTGACATGACCTGTTGCACTTCCTATTTGATATGACATGGTACCATACACTCTTGACATGACATGACACCTGTATATATTACCTGGCTTGACCTGATGTACCATGGTATTACCTGTTATTTGATCTTGTGTCTAATGCCAACAAACCTGACATGTAGTCCTCACAGACCGTTCCTGTTGTCTATCCAGACAAACCTGCTCTTACCTGACCCTATGTTGGCATTAGTTCTTGATTACTGAATACCTGACTTGACATACACAACTTGGGGGTATGGTGAAATCAATGATGAAACCTGACTTGTAACTCGACAGTGTACTACCTTTACTGATCAGTTTTAGAGGCTAGGCCAGCCTTGGGATGCTGCTGTTGACATCATTCATCTGTACACATTTCCTGTTTTAGTGCCTAGCGGCATGTCTCGGATTCAGCCCGAGAATCTTGACCGTGGTTCCGGGTATGCACGGGATACTATTGAGTTACATCGATGATTCATCAAATTGATTTCAAAGACCTTAGAGTAGAAAACACAATAGAACAGTTTAGTTTACTCACTGTACAATACCCAGTACTGCCTGATTTATATTATTATTACACCTGCTTTTCATTCATGTTTATACTTGTATTGCCTGTTACCCTGTTTGTATTTTTTTACTTGATGACATGACGCGCTGACGTCTGGGTTTTGCATGGCTCAGATTCTTCTACCTTGTTGCAGACTGATCAGGAGTATTGCCGCTGTTAGACTGAGCGGTGAAGTTCCTGTCGGTATGTAGTCTTACTTTCAGGTTTCATTATTGTACCTCTTGGCTTCCGCACATTGTTATTTCTTGACTCTTTTGCTCTGGCTCATGGACATGTACTAGATAGTTGGTTTATTTTTCATGTTCTTGATATCTCTACAGCCGTAATGTGACTGTGGAGGGATTTTTCCTATCCACAGGTAGCATGGTTGGCTATGTCACGTGCCCATCTTAGCGTACTCTGGGAAGCGGGGCGTGACATGGTTCTTTTAGTATCAGAGCCTAGGATATAGGTTAATCGGGTTTGATTCTTTTGTAGTTGAGTATTGGACCCAATACACGAATCAGAATACTCGTGATTAGGAACATGTCCTGCCACCTTGTTATCGTGATTCTTGAATAATCTCTTTCTTTTGATCCTTGTCTTGATGATATGCAAACAACTTTGCATCTCGGCTTGATACCTTTTGCATTCATCATTGTTTCTCCCTGTTTCTTGATTCTGATACTAGGATTTGGGCGACTTGGGTGGAGTTATGTAATTGTGCCCATGAACTGCAGCATGGTTGCAATGCGGTACTCTATTTAAGTAACTTGGAGTCCTGGTCTTGATTCACTTCCGTATTCCATGATCGTTATGTTACCTTTCTTCTCTCGGTTCCATTGCTTACCAGTTATTGTTTCATCACCATCTTGAATCATGTTTACCGTGGTTAACCCTCTTCAATATCTTGACTTCGGATGAAGTCATCTTGATATCTTACTCATTCTTGTTTTTCCTCGCGTTAAGATTATTCAATCCTGGTGCATTTCCTTGTTTGTTATTGTCTTGGGAATGGGATTTCGCAACACTTTTCACGCTCATATTGATTATAAGGAAAGGAAGGTGATTCTCCAGATTCCTGGACATTCGGAAGTTGTTTTGCTGGAGGAAGCAGTTCTGCCGGGCTAGTCGAGTTAGGGCTAGGCCGACAAACAAGGTTCTTTCGTCAATGGCAGTGGATAAGGAAGAAGCGCCGGCTATATTTGAGTGTTTCATGGAAGTGTGAAGACATACCAATTTTACCGCCGAGGCGAGACGTGGAGTTCGCACTTGAACTTGTTCCTGGTGCAGCGCCAACCTCAAGGGGCATATTACCCGATGGCATCAGTGGAGTTGGAAGAAGTCAGGAAGTAGGTTGCTGAATTAGTTGAGAAGGGTTGGTTTCGCCGCAGCAACTTATCTGGGGAAGCTCCAGTTCTTCTAGTAAAGAAGAAAGATGACACAGGGAAGACGTGCGTCGACTATCGAGAATTAAACCGGGTGACTATTAAGAACGAATACTCGATCTCTCGCATTGGCAAAGTATTTGGGCAGCTGAGTGGCGCGAGGGAATTCTCGAAGCTGGATTTGCGGTTCGGACATCATCAGGTTCGAGCTAAGTCCGAAGATATTTGCAAGACTGCGTTCCGAACTCAGTATGGACATTACGAGTATTAGTGATGCCCGTCAGAGTAACGAATACACCGGCAATATTTGTGGACTTGATGAACCGAATCTTTTCACCATTCTTGGACCAGTTTATAGTGGTATTCATTGAAGATATTCTGGTCTACTCAGGGAGCAAGAAAGAGCGTGCAGAATACTTGAAGATCGCACTACAGACATTGAGGCAAGGAAGATTGTATGCGAAGATGAGCAAGTGCGAGCTTTGGCTGGAAGAAGTAAAGTTTTGGGACATATCGTAGCTGGAAATGAAATCTCCGTTTACCCAGGGAAGATTGCAGCAGTTCAAGACTGGCCGATTCCGAAGAATGTTATAAAGATCAGAAGTTTCTTGGACTTGCAGGATACTATAGAAGGTTCGTGGGGAATTTTGCTCGTTTGGTTGAGTCTCTGACCAAGCTTACGCACAAGAAGGTACCATTTGTGTGGACGAATAAGTGTGCGTCAGCCTTTGAGGCGTTGGAGCAAGATTTGATAACCGCTTTTGTTTTACCAGACCGTTCCGGAGAACTGGTGTTTCACAACAACGCATCTGGGAAAGGATTGGGATGTGGTTGATGCAGCGAAGGAAGGTTGTAGCTTACGCGTCGAGACAGTTGAAGACCCAAGAAAAGTATTACCCAACTTATGACTTAGAGCTAGCAGCTGTAGTGTTCACTTTGAAGATCGGAGACACTATTTATTGGGCGAAAGGGTCGAAGTTTTCACCGATCACAAAGGCCTCAAGTACGTGTTCACGTAGAAGGAGCTTAGTATGAGGCAGCGTAGATGGTTGGAGCCAATGGCTGACTATGGGCTGTATCTCAACTACCATCCGGGAAAAGTTAGTGTAGTACCGGATGCGCTTAGTCGGTGGCCAGCAATTCAGATGTTGACTACACAGAAGGAGGTTATGGAAAACTTTCGGAGTTTCGAATTGGAGATCGCGCTACCGCATTCTTCAGGACAGTAATGCAGCTGCAAGTACATTCGTCATTGATCGAGAGTAATAAGCAGCACAGTCGAAGGACCCAAGATTGCAAAAGTTTCGAGAATAGGTTGAAGCTAGACTTAGAACGGACTTATTGATTCATGAAGATGGTTCGTTACGATAGGTAGTCGTTGTGTGTGCCAAAGGGAGACATCCACGAAGAAGTTAAGAAGGAAGGCGCACAGTTCCGCATATTCCGTACATCCAGGAGGCACAAAGATGTACCGAGATCTACGGCAGTATTTCTGGTGGAAGGCATGAAGCGGGAGATGTCCTGCTTTGTGGCAAAGTGCTTGGTGTGTTAGCAAGTTAAGGCTGAACATCAAAGGGTTGCTGGTTTATTGCAACCACTTCTGATCAGTGGAAGTGGGAACATATAACCATGGATTTCGTGACGGCTCTACCAAGGAGTCCGAAATGCAACAATTTAGTTGGGTGATCGTTGATGGTTTGACCAAGGCAGCTCATTCATCCCTTTCGAATTGGTCAATCAACAGAAGTTTGGCAGAACGGTACGAGCGGGGGGATTGCAAGATTGCGTGGAATGTCGGTGAGCATCGTGTCCGATCGTGACACTCGTTTCTTAGCACACTTTTGGAAGAGCTTACAGAGAAGTTTGGGGACTCGATTGAAGTTAGCACATCTTATTGCCCTCTAACAGATGGCCAGTCGGAGAAAGCGATCCACATTCCCGAAGACACGTTGAAATCTTGCATGTTAAACTTCAAGGGGTCATGGGAGGATCATCTACATTTGGTGGAGTTTCTTACAACAACAGTTTCCAGGCGGCTTTTGGGATAGCTCATTCGAAGCTTTATGTGGTCGCAAGTGTCGTTTCACCTGTTTGTTGGGACGATGTCGGTGAACGAAGATTGTTGGGACCAGATTTGGTTATGCAGACAGTTGAGAAAGTTTATACTATCTGGAATCATATGCAAGCAGCACAAGACCGACAAAAGAGTTGGGCAGTTACATCGAGAAGACCTTTAGAGTTCGCTGATGGTGATTTAGTATTCTTGAAGATGTCACCGACTTGAGGGGTGATCCGTTGCAAAAGTCGAGGAAAGTTTAGTCCTCGATTCGTTGGACCTTTTAAGATTTTGGGGTGTATAGGAGAAGTGGCGCATCGTTTGGTGGTACCGCAATCTTTAGAGAATGTTCATGACGAGTTTCTTGTATCTCAACCCCGTAGGTAAGCTCGAGATGAAATACATGTATTGGATCTTTCGGAGATGACTGTACGAGAAGATTTAACCTTCGAGGAGCGACCGATGTCAATTGTGGATCGAAGAGAAAAGGTTCTTAAGAACGAGGTTATCACTCTTGTACTTGTTTCTTTGAGAAATCGCTCGTATGGAGGACCAACTTGGGAACGAGGAGATGAAATCCGGCAGAAGTTTCCACATCCATTCTTGAAATTTCTTGTTTGTGGATCCTTTCTTGTTTTTGGAATTTCGAGGACGAAATTCTTTTGTAGTTGGGTATAATATAACACCCGAGTTCACTTATACCAATTCCAGTTCCGCATTTATTTATCCGTGGTCTTTCTTGATTTGGCGTGTTTGGGTGCGAATGGTATTTCTACATATTACTTTGCATTCGACCCGACCCGCTTAATTGAACCTGCGTGACTCTTATTTATGATTTACCTTGACTGGTTGCATGGGCTACTGCATCTCATAATTTAGTTTACACTGGCATTTTATCTTGTATCGGATCTGTTGCATATAACAGTTTAAATCATGTAAAATAAAATAAAATTGCTTTTCATGGCATGCTTGATACCCCTGACCTCGTGCTAGCGTCCTTGCATCGTACTCTCATCCCGTTCAATGAAACGGACGTGTTTGGACGGCTACGCGCACGTACGTGCGTCCGTTCTTGGGGGTATGCTTTTTTTTATTGCAGAATCCTCCATTTCAATTTTTGGAATTTGCTGATAATTTTCATATTTCAAATTAAAAAATTTGGACCCGACCCGGGCGCATTTCTGATATATTTTGCATCCCGCCAAATTTTAATTATTTAAATATTTTTTTATTTCATTAACTTTTTCATCAGCGAAAGATTTTATGAGGAGAATATATTTTTTTAGCATTGGAAATCTTTTCCCTTTCTTTACCAGCCAATAAAATCATTCTTTAAGTTATTAAGATCTCTTATAAAATTCTTATCAAAATTTCCCGAGCTAATCAGGGCTTACTTTGCTTGCACTGGGTCCCATCATCAAATCTCTCCCTCTCTCATATCTTTCCTTTATATTTTCAACCAATCAGAAATCCCTCTTCTTATCACTGGGACCCACGTCCCTCTCTCATTCTTTTTCCCTTTCTCTTTCTTCCCAGCTACGCAGTTCTCTCTCTCTCTCCCTTCTCTTTCTCTCTCCTCTCGCACCCACTCTCTCTCCTCTCGCGATCACTATTCCCTTCTCGATTCCCGTCACCGCCTTCAAGTTCTCGTCACCTCCCTTCTGCATTCCCTCCTCCTTCTTCTTCTGTTCTTCTTATAAACCCCCATGACGAGGAAACCCCAGAACCCAAAACACCTAGCCGCCTCCTCTCATTTTCCCCGACCTTGCTCCTCATTCCTGTCTCCTTCCTCTCTCCTTCCTCTCCTTCTCATTCCTCCATTCCCCGAGCCTGCAAACCTCAGAACCCATCACCGCCATCCTCACTTCCATCGTCGCCGATCACATCGTCATCGCCTCACCCCGCGACCACCATCTCCTCCACCTTCTTCTCCTCTCCTCATCAATATCATCTCCTTCTGCTTCTCTTCTCCTCACCTCTCTCCAATCCCGACACCACCATCACCCACACCTGCACGCTCATGCACCAACCGACCTGAGCAACCCCTTTCGACCCACTTCGCTACCATCTTCTTCCTCGGACCCTCTATCCACCGGCACCACCTAACTCAACACCCTAACGTAATGAAACCCTAGCCTACCTGTACAACCGAGCTGAGCCAACCCATAGAATCCATCTCGTCTCCATCATAGCTGACATCTTCTTCCCAAAGCATCTAGCAACCCAACACCATCGTCTCACCCTCGTTGATAACTCTCGATGCCTGAACCCTAACTCCAAACTCAGCCCTCGAATTCATCCCTTAACCATGAACTCCAGCCACTTCGTCGTCGTCGGTCGAGCCACAAAGCCAAGAACCCAAGCCGAGCAATGTGGAGCCTAGCCTAACAGACCTAAGCTCAAGACGAGCCGTGATCTTTAGACGAGATCAAGTTTCGACCTTGCTCCGTTTCGTGGTTGCTTGTAGTCATCTCCGCGTTTGCCTCACGTTCGCCGGAAACCGGCGTACCGTCAACGATCCTGACGAGCGTACCTGACCCGTGTGATCACACTGTACGTGGTTTGGATCCGTTCCGTGTACCGTGCGCGCATCGCGACGTTTTCCGCCGACGTGAGAAGTTCCGCATTCCCGTTCCGGATCCGTCCAGGCAAGTCAATCTTGCTACATGCTATTTAAACTAATACATATGCTATTTAAATTAATTTGTGCCTATTCGAGTGCACGGTGGATCTGTAGTTCCATTTAATACCAGAATTCCATTTTTCTTTAACATGTCGACGTCCCATTATATCATTTTATAATCATGGCTCGAAACATACCAGTTTGCTTTTAGTTCTGTTATACATAGTATGTGCACTCATATTTAAATCTTGTAACAATTACTGGCATGACCCACAATACCCCTCTTTATACTTTATACCTGTCGGACGACCGTTTGCGTACGTCTAACCTGATTTATCGTCCATTGCATCTTAGATTATTTAATACATATTAACCTTTTTTTTATCATCCATATTGTTAAACTGTAGTTGAGAAATGTTAAAACTATCCCTTAAACCCAAACTGATAACCGTGCATCCTGGTAGTTCAATCTGTACCTATTTGTATATCATGTTCCAGTTTATTGTTCTGATAATTCCATGCTTGTTTATTTATAACCATATTTATATTATTTGATTTGTGAGCACCCACATATTATTTGTGCTTCCTGACATGACCTGTTGCACTTCCTATTTGATATGACATAGTACCGTACACTCTTGACATGACATGACACCTGTATACATTACCTGGCTTGACCTGATGTACCATGGTATTACCTGTTATTTGATCTTGTGTCTAATGCCAACAAACCTGACATGTAGTCCTCACGGACCATTCCTGTTGTCTATCCAGACAAACATGCTCTTACCTGATCCTGTGTTGGCATTAGTTCTTGATTACTGAATACCTGACTTGACATACACAACTTGGGGGTATGGGGAAATCAATGATGAAACCTGAATTGTAACTCGACAGTGTACTACCTTTACTGATCAGTTTTAGAGGCTAGGCCAGCCTTGGGATGATGATACTGACATCATTCATCTATACATATTTCCTGTTTTAGTGCCTAGCGGCATGTCTTGGATTCAGCCCGAGAATCTTGACCGTGGTCCCGGGTATGCACGGGATACTATTGAGTTACATCGATGATTCATCAAATTGATTTCAAAGACCTTAGAGTAGAAAACCCAATAGAACAGTTTAGTTTACTCACTGCACAATACCCTGTACTGCCTGATTTATATTATTATTACACCTGCTTTTCATTCATGTTTATACTTGTATTGCATGTTACCCTGTTTGTATTTTATTACTTGATGACATGACGTGCTGACGTCTGGGTTTTGCATGGCCCAGATTCTTCTACCTTGTTGCAGACTGATCAGGAGTATTGCCGCTGTTAGACTGAGCGGTGAAGTTCCTGTCGGTATGTAGTCTTACTTCCAGGTTTCATTACCGTACCTCTTGGCTTCCGCACATTGTTATTTCTTGACTCTTTTGCTCTGGCTCATGGACATGTACTAGATAGTTGGTTTATTTTTCCTGTTCTTGATATCTCTACAGCCTTAATGTGACTGTGGAGGGATTTTTCCTATCCACAGGTAGCATGGTTGGCTATGTCACGTGCCCATCTTAGCGTACTCTGGGAAGCGGGGCATGACAACAAGTGCATAGCTTCCTTGGGCTTCAAGGATGGTGCTCCCTCTTTCGATAAATCAAACAACTGTTGAACAGGTCCCGAGGGAGCAGAGAGAATTCAATCATTAAATACCATTCTGCCTTCATTGGCATACGGATTGAGCAGCACACGAAGTGCCCCTAATTGAGTTGGGTCAGGAGCAGAAGCGTCCACCAACCTCATGAGCCGCGGAAAGGTATAAGCATCGTAAAAGTTGGGTCTCTGGTGCGCAGCAAATGCCCCTAGCACGTGCATCTCAATCCATGACGTAAAATAATGAAGAGAGAAATTCACTACGTTCACCCTTGGGGTTGAGGTATTGGCTGCAGTGCTTAGCCCATGGTACAGATGCGATAGCCCTGCAATGCCCACAGCTAGTCGCATCCCTTCGGCAACGCGATGAGCAGGGTAAATGACCGAGGCTCTCATGAATCGACGGTGCGTTGGAACTACAAACCAACTGAGCCTAACGCTGATAAAACCGACGATGAAAGTTTCTTCATCCATGCCAGGAGTTGCGATCGACTCAAAAGATACAGCAGATAAGATTAGAATGTAGAACTGTGGCAAATCCTCTTCTCTAGCCGGTAGCTTATTTAAACCAAACCCGAAGGGGTCATTAATATTCGCGAACTTCAGAACCGCCTTTAATAAAACGTCTCCATGAAGGAAGCAGGCAATAAAGCTTTTAAAAGTGATGCCATGTTCCTCTGACTCTGTGAACCGCTTCTCAAAAATACCCAGGGTCTTGATTAAACTCGGGTACTTGTGGCGGACTGCATTTTCAGTCGACAAGCCGTCAAGCGTAGCGGGCACAGTCTCGAAGACATACTCGTCAGAGGGCAATAATTCTTCGTAAGGAGCTCCCCTGATCGGTAAACCCGAGATCTCACGAAACTCTTCCAAAGAAATCGAAACTTCGCGGTCCCCTAACAAGAAAGTGTTGGTGGGAAGATTCCATTGATTAAGGAAAGCTTGAACCCACCATACGTGAGGAGACTAATAATGGAAGAGAGACGCATACGCCGCCTGGTAAAGCCCGACCTTCTGCTGTCGCGCGTGATGAGCAGATAGGATGTAACGAGCCCAGAGAAGATAGCCCGTAGGATAGCGAGGAGTAAGCCCTATCTTATAGACTTGTCCCCAGGGCAGGGATTCTCTTTGGCAAATACGACGCCCCAAGATATCTATGGCCTGCACAGGTTAGTTTGGTATCCCAACTGTCGACGGCTCGAGCCGGCCTGTAGGAGTCCAATCCGCCACCTCTACAGCAAAAGCAGTAAGTGGACGATCCATCGGCAAGAACGGGCGGAAAGGTTCTGTTGGCACCTCGCAAAGAAAGATTCGGAGACCGCGGATGATATGCTCGTACCAGGTTCCCTATAAAAGTAAGTTTGTGCAATCCGGGTCATGAGCCATGATCATTGCCATCGCTTCTTCTTCTGACGATGATTGAGGAAAAGACGTCTCCGAGCGAGTAAAGGGAAAGTATGGAAGAGAAGCCATTGTTCCTGAAATAAAGGAAGAGGAAACTGTTAGTAAAGCCCACGCGTGTATAAATATATATAAGTATATATATAGGAAGACAATGGAAGAAAACGACAAACAACTTATTTCATGGGACCATGAGTTGCAAAACACATGGGCTCCACAAAATCAAGATGGCGGCCCACTAATGATGAGGCAGGGTAATCATTATGAGAACAAAAGGAAGATTCTCAATAAATTCAAACAACTCTACACATTCCCCCAAGGAGAAAACCCATTACAAAAACTCTGTGCAAATCAAGAAGGATCTCTCCTAAACTATTTTTGTAAGAACTGCTCAGGATGAAAAATCCCAAGAAGTCTTCTTTTAAGAACTAAGTTCTTTAGAGGAATTAAATTCCTTTTGAACAGGGGAATTAAATTCCCAGAAAAATTTTCAGAGCTAAGCTCATTGGAATGGAATTAAATTCCAGAGGCAGACAAGTATCATCATCAATCCCCTGAGATCAGAGAAATACCTAGCAGAGGGGGTTTATTACTTAAAGATCGAACATTTTTAAAGAACTTGGAAAGATGGGTTTTTGTTGAAGGGAAAAACCCTTGGCGTGGATTTAAAATCCAAAGAGTTTTTTATATATATAAAAGTTCTTCGGTCGTTCAAAACCATTACCTGAAGAAAAAATTCTTTCTTGAACAGAGTTAAACTCTGAAATTTTTTGGAAAAGAGAACTGAGCTCAGAGAAAGAGAATTAAATTCTCAAAGGAAAATGAACAAGGAAGAAGATGAAAGAATGGAGGCGCTTCTGAAGAGACCCTTGCATTTATAGGATGTGATGGGAAACGGTTCATCTGCCCCCTTCCCTAGGCAAATCCAGCGGCCACAAAGATGACAGCGTTGCACTCACGTGCAAACACGTGAGAACAATGCTGTGGGGGCATTTGTTCCCTCATGGGAACTGAATAAAGCAGCAAGAAAATACACAAGAGGAGCATCACGTGTCCACACGTGATCGGGCATCACGTGGGGACACGTGACCTTCTATGAACAAAGTTATAGGCGCTGAGATACACGATTTGAGATAGGGTCATGTGCCAGCACGTGATGGATTCCTGAACCCTTTGAACTAATAGAATTGAATTCTGATCAAAAGGGGTCACGTGCCCACACGTGATGGGCCTTTAAACCCACTGAAAGGAATTAAAAGGTATAATAAAACAGCAAGAAAAAAACCCCAATGGGGCATCACGTGCCCACACGTGACCAGGGGTCACGTGCCCACACGTGATGAGTTCCCGAGCTCTTTAAAAGAATGGAATTAAATTCTGGTTAAATGCTTAATCAGTGGGTCACGTGCCACCACGTGATAGGGTCTTAAAACTCTCTGAATTAAAGGAAAGAAAACCCTAAATGGGGCATCACGTGCCCGCACGTGACTGGGGATCACGTGCCAACACGTGATAGGCTCTTAAACCTTCTGAACTAATAAATTTAAATTCTAATTAAGGGAAATCAAAAACCCTAATATTTCCCTAGATCCGTCCAAACAAAAAAATCGTGCTCTGTAAAGTGGAGCACCGTTGGATTAAAAATCCAATGGTGATTAAAAAATCACCAATTTATAGAAAGATTCTATACAAGGAAAGATTTTCCTAAAATCGGCCAGGAACAACAAACAAAATATCTTTTGGATTAAAAATCCAATAGTGAATAAAATTCACCGAGTGATCTAACAGATCATGTTGGTTATAAAATCAATAAAATCTTTCAATGAAAGATTGACTAAACAAACTGATTCTTTTCTTTCTCCTATAAATAGGAGCCAAGAAGGGAAGAGAAAGAGGGATATACAACAACAAAGAGAGAATACAAAAGAAAAGAGAATTTAATTCTCCAGAGAGAAAAGAATGTCTCTTCAGGAAAAGAACCCCTAGGTAAGAGAGGGAAAGAGATCATCTTATAAGTTCCCACAAAATAAAAAGAGAATTTAATTCTCAAACTAAGAGTTTAACTCTTCTGAATAAGAACTTAGTTCTTCCTTTGTTGAAGGTCTGCAGAAGCAGATCTCCCCATAAGTTGAGAATTTAATTCTCATCGAGAAGATTCTGCCATGCAGATCTAAAACCTAAGGGATGAACTAAATTCAGAGAATTATATTCTCCCACAAAGCATATAGGAATTTAATTCCTCCAACAAAGTAGGGTTTAACCTTTAATATAAGAACTTAGTTCTTCTTCATAGTAATAGATCTGCAGAAGCAGATCTCCCTATAAGTTGAGAATTTAATTCTCATCGGGGGGATTCTGCCATGCAGATCCAAAACTTAGAGGGAGAATTGAGTTTAAAGGATTTAATACTTCCAAATACATAGGAATTTAATTCCTCTAAATAAAATTTGGGTTTAACCCTATAAAAGAATTTAATTCTTAAACAAGGACTTAGACTTTTCATGCACGATCACGTGGCAACACGTGACCCTCCCCTCAATGGTCAAAAAAGAATAAATGAGATGGGGTCACGTGCTCCCACATGACCCTTAGATAAATTCCTCAAAATAAAGAAAACAGAGCCAAGTCAGAACAGATTTTGGGCGCCTCACATGTCCCCACGTGACCCCTGACAAAAAGAGGAAACGAGGAAAAACTGAGGAGTTAATATCCAAATCATGGATACCCATCACGTGCCCGCACGTGATGGTCATAAAGGCAAAGTGTTTAACACTTACTTGCATATTCTGAGAATAAAATAAAAGAAGTTTGGGCCCAACACTCAAGCGCCTCACGTGACCCCACGTGAGCGCTTCTTTTTTTAGTGTTTAACATTATTTTGTGCGTTGCATCCTTAGTGTTTAACACTATTTTAAGCGCATCATGTCGGAGCATGTGATAGACGAGTCTATTTTAGTGTTCGACACTATATTCGAGCCAATTTTAGCCCAAATTAGCTAAGTCTTCCAAAGGCAGGACCCTCCCTTTTGACTGAACCTCAAATACACTCTTGTCTTCCAAAATTAGTCATCTCATATGACATTCAAAGCAAAACCCAGAGCCTTTCATTCAACTTTGGTTCAAGGGTACATCTCTTTACAACTCTAATACATGTCGTTGTAATTCTTCAACATCTTCAGAGAGGTAGTGGGTCCCAATGACCAATAACTATCTGGTGCATTTCCAAACCCATGTTGGCATCTGAACTTGGACCGCAATGTCCCTAAACTAAACAACAGAGCCCAAATGCTCTTTTGTTGGATCTAAATGATCCTGTTAAGTATATCTTAGTCTAAAATTAGACTAACGTATCATTAACAAACATTTAAGTTGATCTTAATCCCAAACGAGATTAACGATTCTTAAATCAATCCAACTACAGATCCCCCAACCAATATTGGTTCAAGGGTACATCTTTTCACTCCTCTGATATTTATCGTTGTAATCCCTCAAAGTCTTCAGAGAGGTGACAAGTCCCGACAACCAGCAAATCTTACAGACTATGATGTCTCCAAACTGGACTGTGAGGTCCTTAAACCCATAGACTATGAGGTTCTTAACCTTGGACTGTGGGGTCCTTAAACCCATGGACTATGATGTCCTTAATCTCGGGCTGTGGGGTCCCTAAACCCATGGACTATGATGTCCTTAACCTTTACAGACCATGATGTCCTTAAACTAACATTGGACCGTAATGTCCTTAAACTAACATTGGACCGTAATGTCCTTAAACTAACAATGGACCGCAAAGTCCCTAAACTAAACAATAGAGCCCAAATGCTCTTTTGTTGGATCTAAATGATCCTGTTAAGTTGATCTTAGTCTAAAATTAGACTAACGTATCATTAACAAATGTTTAAGTTGATCTTAGTCTAAAATTAGACTAACGTATCCTTAACAAACGTTTAAGTTGATCTTAGTCTCAAATGAGACTAACGCATCCTTAAACCCAACCCAAAACCCAAATCTAAGAATATACGTATTTGGACTAATCCACGCCCTACAGGCAACAACATAAATTAGTCTCCGTATACAATCCACGGGCAACCAAAAAAGAAAACAAACACACACGACACGAAGTGACCATCTGGAGAAGTAGAAAGTTGTTACCGCTATGCGGTAGCATAATTAACTGCAGGGGCCTGCAGAGAAGAGCGTCCCCACAATCAAAAACCCCTCAAATGAGGGGGAATCTGACGAAGTCTGCTACAATGGCTGCATCCGTCTAAACCTCCGATACACGGTGCCATAAATCAACTTGGCATTTTCGGAGAGGTGGACGGATAAAACCAAATAGCATATGCCCCCAAAATTCAGGCCAGACGTCCCAACGTCCCGGTCTCTGTGTTCGGCGAAGATCACCCTTCAAACAGACTGCTCGACAAGCTCAGTTCTATAACAGGATCTGAAACATCCCCGGAACTCAACAAAAATTACCTAACGGGAGAATGGAAACGATCGGGCTTGGATATGTTCGATCCAAGAAACATGAGCGATTCCATGGCTGCTGCGTTATACATAATTTCGATGAAGAAGGAGATGCACTGTTAGAAGATACTGCGATTGAACCAAAACGAGATCCTGCCGTAAAAAGGGAAGCGTGTCAAAAGGCCCGGGATGACCATAACCGTGAAATGGCCATTTACGAGAAAGCCAGGATGTGGTGCCTCTTTCAGCTGGCTACGGAGAATGACGATGCCCTTCGTCACCGACCGGTCGTACAGAAGACCCGACGTGGGGGTAAAAACAAACTAAAGAATGGAAAAAACGTTCGACGGCGGAAAAGCTGGTCCAAGAAGCCACACGATCAAGAATTGAGCAGCTGGGATCTGCCTCTTATAGAGAAGATGGGTCGAGCATATACTTTTCCCCAAGACAGGACAAGGAAGATATTCGATCTTGTCATAAAACATCAAATGATTACGCTCCTGAAGTCCAAACACCCCGAACAAGCAGACGAGGTCTTTCATCCGGATTATTGCTCCTATCACCGAGCGGTAGGACATCCTCTCGAAGGCTACTTCACATTCAAAAACTGGGTTGAAGACCAATATCAGCAAGGCAAGTTCGCTCTATCCAGCAGTTGGAGGGTAACCCCACCACAGAAGCATGTTCCACCGGGGGCCGCAATTTCTGCAAAAGACATATTCGGGAAGTCCGGAAGGAAAAAACCCTTTTGGTCTATCTCCTTCTCCGGCAGGTTGTCCACACCTAGACCGAAAGGGTCATCCAGGGTAGCGAACTTGGCAGCTTCTGATGAGAGGACGCTTGGGCAAAGGAACCGAGCGATGAAATCCTCAAAGTTAACTCCCTGACTCCGATGTTCGATAAAAAGGGACTCATAGATGTTCAACACTTTAATCAAGCTTGGGAATTGGTGTTGAACAGCATTCTCCGGCATGAGCCCCCTTACCACCGGCCTAGCACCAAAGACATACTCGTCTGTCGGGAGAAACTCCTCATAGTGTTCCCCTATAACCGGTAAACCGGATACCTCCGTAAACTCTTCCAGAGAGATTGACACTTCCCGATCCATTGCGAGGAAAGTGTGGGTAGGAATGTTCCACTGCTCCAGGAAGGCCTTGAACCACCAGGTGGGGAGCGTGGGATATTGGAACAGAGAGACGTACACCGCGGTATACAATCCTAACTTTATCAACTGCGACTTCTTCGTCGACAGGATGTACCGTGCCCACGGCAGATAACCGATCGGATGGCGGGGGATCAGACCAATGTTATATGATTGCCCCCAGGGTCGTGCCTTGCCCTGACAGATACGGCGTCCTAGGATATCCAAAACCATAGGACGCTGGACCGGAATCGCATCCATGGCAGGATGAAGAAAGACCTTTGAGGTCCAATCAACCATCTTCACGGCATACTGCACCGAGGATGGGGTAGCATAGTGAATCGCCGTGATGGGTTCTGACGGTACGGCGCACGTGAAGCTCCGTCGAACCATGATGATCTAGTTATACCACGACCCCCAAAGGTGGAAACTCTTATATTCCGGGTCGTAGTCCCTAATCATAGCCAAGACGTCACGGTCCAAGGGCGCTTCAGGAAACCCTTCCTCCGAGCGGACGAACGGGAACGAGTTATCGAGAGACATGGTCACTGCAAAGGAACAAGAAATAGTCGTTAGTGTTGCAATTCCAACGCTTGGCGTTTAAAAAATTTCCAATTAACTGAATTTAAAAATTAATTAAATTAAAATTAATTACACCACACTGCAGTGCAGTAGGTGGGAGACCAAATGGGGACCCACAAAATCTGGATGAAAATGCCTCATTTAATAAGACAGACTCATCATTGGATGAGACTGTCAGTTAAAGAAAAATCCCCAAGAGAATATTCTTATCAATGGGGAATCCCTAGAGATAAGGAGAAAATCTCCTCTTTCAGAGCAAAGCTCTGTCACAGAATGACACTTGTCAAATTCTGGTCTCAAAGGAATAAAATTCCTTAAAAGAGCATAGCTCTATGGTAATAATGGAAAGGTCCATCAGAAAATTTTTACACTTAAAAGAATTAAATTTTTTTTATGGAATCTTGAAAAATCCATGAAAAACCTATGAAAAATTCTTCATTTTTCAGATCTAAAAGATCTACAGTTGATTCAAGAGCAAAGCTCTGTTCATGGGTTAGAACCCATGAAAAAGATCTTTGCAGATCTATAAGTTTTTGAGAGCAAAGCTCTGTGTATGAAACCCCAATGGGGATCTCTTTAGATCAAAAGATCTGTGAGAGCAAAGCTCTTTGGTTAAGATTAATTTAAATTAATTTGATTTAAATTAAGTTTTACCTAAAGTTTCTAACTTTGGAAATGAGCAAAGCTCTGAAGTTCTTAAGCAAGAGCAAAGCTCTGTTGAAATCAAGAATCTTAAAAGATGGTGAAGATTTATTTTAAGGGCCATAGGTCCTATTTATAAGGCGCAAGCGCCCCTTCAACTCATCCCTTGATCCAACGGTCAGGAGCTTGCCACCGCTGCACTCACGTGCGCGCCATGTGAGCGCAACGGTGGGGGGGCATTTGTTTCCCCCAATCAGAGCAAAGCTCTGCTGGAAATTCAAAATTCAAATTTTGAAGCTACGCTTCAAATCCCGGGCGCAGCGCGCCACGTGTCAGGCGGAGACACATCAGCGCAGTGCCCAAAGCAGCGCACCCAATCAGAGCAAAGCGCTATTTAAAGTAAAATTAAAGGAAGCAACGCTTCAGTTGCGCAAGCGCTGCGCTGCGCGACGCGTGTCAGCGCAGACGCGCTAGCGCAGTTGCGCTGCGCGACGCGTGTCAGTGCAGTTGTGCTGCGCTTTGCTCTGCGCGACGCGCTAGCGCAGTTGCGCTGCGCTTTGCGCTGCGAGACCCGTGTCAGCGCAGACGCGCTAGCGCAGTTGCGCTGCACTGTGCGCTGCTTGACACGTGTCACGCGCTGGGGCATTTGCGCAAAACAGAATCAAGATTCTAAAGAAATCTTTCTGTTCTTGTTAAAACAAGAAGATTTTCTTCTGTAAAACAGAAGCCCTTAGATCAAAGATCCAACGGTGGGAAAAATTCCCCAAATCACTCAGAGAAATATCTCTTTAACTAATTTATGGGCACTATAAAAAGGACCCTAGACCTCAATTCAAGATCATCAACACTTTTGAGAAATCAAGAGCTTCAAACAGAGAGAACTCTGAAAAAGTTTCAAGAAAAAGGTAAAAAAAAACCTTCATAAAATAGAAGAAATTTCTTCTAATAGATCATTGATCTAAGAACAAGATCAATGATCTTCACATAATAAACAGTGCTTTGTACTTCTTATGAACTACTGGTTCTTTAAAACAAGAAAAACAAAATAAAAAACAGTGCTTTGCACTTTTTTATGAACCTTTGGTTCCTGAAATAAGAAAAAAACTTGTTTTTCTTTGATCTAAATTAGATCAAGAAAACGAATGGTGCTTTGCACTTCTTTTATAAACCATTGGTTCTTGAAACTAAAAGATTCTCAAATCATAGTGCCTTGCACTTGCAAACTGCGCTGTTGCACTCCTGGATTGGCGCAAGCCCCCAGAGCACGCCACGTGTCAGCAGCGCAGACGCAGCGCATTAGCGCAGCGCACTGCGCTTGCGTGACACGTGTCAACACCACAAGCGCTTGTGCTCTCTGATTGGCGCAAAGCGCCTGATAAATGCAAGGCATTTCCTAAAGGGCCAGGCCCAAATCAAAAAGACCAAGCAGGCCTAATTGAATTGATACTCTGCATCATTTATAAATGGGCAAAGCCCAAACGAAATAATAAAAATGCTATGCATTTTTAAAAAGGCAGAGCCCAAACAAAGTAGATGCTTTGCATCATTTATAAATGGGCAGAGCCCAAAACAAATTGATGCTCTGCATCCTTTATGGGTAAAGCCCAAATAAAAATAAAAAAGAAATGCAATGCAAAAGCAAATAAAATGTTGAACATTTTCAACTGGACTTAGCCCAATTTTGGCCGTAAGTCCTCAAATTAAATTGACTGAGCAAGATTGCTTTCTTAAATCAATTTACCTCCGGTTCGAGGGTACATCTCCGAACTCCTCTGACATCTGTCGTTGTAATCCTTCAACGGCGTCAGAGAGGTGACGGGTCCTGACGACCACACATATACGAATATGGACTGTGGGGTCCTTAAACTCGTGGACCGAAACGTCCTTAAACTAATGTTGGACCGAAACATCCTTAAACTAATGATAGACCGAAACGTCCCTAAACTGGCGATGGACCACCACGTCCCTAAACTGGAATATGGACCACTACGTCCCTAAACTGGCGATGGACCACCACGTCCCTAAACTGGAACATGGACCCCCACGTCCCTAAACTGGAATATGGACCACTATGTCCCTAAACTGGAACAATAGAGCTCCCAAATGCTCTTTTGTCGGATCCAAACGATCCTGTTAAGTTGATCTTAGTCTCAAATCAGACTAACGTATCCTTAACAAACGTTTAAGTCGATCTTAGCCTAAATACGGCTAACGTATCCTTAAACCAAAACACCAAACCCAAATCTAAGTAAATACGGATTTGGACTAATCCACGTCCTACGGGCGACGATATCGCTTAGTCTCCCTATACAATCCATGGGCAACCACAAACAAAACAAATATACACGACACAAAATGAAATTCTGGAGAAGGAGAAAGTTGTTACCGCGATGCGGTAGCGTAATTAACTGCAGGGGCTTGCGCCTGCAGGGAAGAGCGTCCCCACAATCAAAAACCCCTCAAGCGAGGGGGAATCTGACGAAGTCTGCTACATCTTCCGTATCCGTCTAAACCTCCGATACACGGTGCCATAAATCAACTTGGCATCTTCAGAGAGGTAGACGGATAAAACCAAATAGCATCTGCCCCGAATCTCAGGCTAGACGTCCTAACGTTGTCGCCCATCGTTCGGAGGGGAACAGATTCTGGCACACCCGGTGGGACCTTTTCCTCTTTCCACTCCACACTTCGTGTGTCGTCCTCGCGAACCAATCGTGGTTTGTTAAATGGTTGGCTTTGGATTTTAAGTTACTAAGATTTGGTCTTTTGCCTGGCGCAGAACTCAAACATCAATGGCTTCTAACTGCACCAACTGCTCGAAGTGCCACTGCAACGGACGCTCCACCTCCCCTGGGGGTGTAGCATATGGGCCCCAAGCGGCCTCCTTCCTCGCTCTACCGGTAGAACAGGTGACCCAGGCCACCACCGGCCTGTTTTTCGGGACCATGATCCCACCTACAAGCTTCTCTATGCCAATACCTGCACCGGAAGTGAACAAAAAGTTGGTCTTCGACCGACTCACTGCTACGACGACCCCTGTCAACGGGTCGCCCACTGCCAAACCAACAGCCTCTGTTTTCGCCAGGCTAGATCAGAACTCTAAATTGGCTGTCCTAAGGAAGGCAATAACTACTGCTCCAGAGGTCGTCAAGACAGCTTCCCCTGTCAAAGAGTCAGTCTTTTCAAGACTGACGATTCCTGCTACTGCCCCTGCTCGAGGATCTGTCTTCAACAGGTTGAATATCATCCCTCAAAAGACAACCTCGGTCTTTAAGAAGTTAACACCAGTGGCGCCTCATTCAGAAAGGGGGCAAAAAGAAGCTGTCTCAATCTCCGAGCCGGTCCCAACGGCTCGTCATGCTCGACGTCGCCATTGGCAACGAGTGAGGAAGGCAGGGGGCAAGTCCCCCTCAGGGCTAACTCCACCGGCTCCAGTGGTAGAAGTCAACGCTGCTGTTCCAACTGGGAACAGCTTTGAACTGCTGAGGAGGGTATGTAAGAATTCTCCAACCGCTACACTGAAAAAATCTCCTCCGCCGGCGGAGAGAGTTCCGGAAACAAAGCAAGAACAGCCCCCTCAACGGCTGTCCTCAAAAATATGCAAGGTTTGGCGAAGGGTTCAAGACTCCGTGATCGACCCAGATCACTCTCATCAACAAAAGAAGACGAAGGTGCAAAAAGAAAAAGACCGTCCTATTAAATAGCAGGGGACAACGATTGCTAGGGTGCCCACTGCAACGGCCCCTTCAACTTCAACGGCCCACAAAAGAAGAAGGCCGGAGAAAACCACCGCGCCGGCGACAAATATCAGAGGTGGTGAACCCAAACGCCCTAAGTCAGGGGGCATTGTAATTCATACCGTCTATGTAGCATCTGGTAAAGAGGAAAGTCGCATATCTACGGGTCATCGACCGCTTACGCGATCAGTGACCAAAGCCCAGGAGCAGCAGCAGAAGCTCCAAGAGATGATGAACGCTATGGCCGCACTTACTGGGCCAAAAGAAAACCCTGAAACGTCCTCGGATGAACGCCAAGAGAAAGAAACCGACGCCGAATTTCTTCGTCGAATATTGGAGAAGAAGGACAAAGAGGCTGCTGAACAAGCAGCTAACATACAGCGTATAGGCCTCCTCTTCCAAGACATGGTAGGGATGATGATACAACAAGATCCTCCGGCCGAAGAGCCCCCGATCATCCTTGGAGACGATAGGGGAGAGACATCAAATCCTCCGCCAGCTCTGTCGACGGCTAAGGAGGATACAATCTCGAAAGCTGATTTGGACGAGTACATAGCCCAGCAAATACGGGTTAATCATGCGACTGAAGCAGCTGGCCAGGTCATAAAAACGGGACGGCCATATCCAAGTTGGTACGATCAAATCAAATACCCGCCCGGTTACACAATTCCCAAGTTCCATGTCTACAAGGGGACGGGCAATCCTCACCAACATGTTGCCCAGTTCAGGGCACTCTGCGGCAACACCGGCGGTGATGACAAGCTTTTGCTACGCCAGTTTGTTGGAAGTTTATCAGATACAGTGTTCGAGTGGTACTCTGAACTCCCGAACGAATATATCAAGACCTTCGCAGAGATGGAGCTGCTGTTTAGTCAGCGTTTTGCAAGCGCCAGTGAACGCACCCCGATGACGGCACTGATTAACGCCAGGGTAAAGCCAGGCGAGACATGGGTTCAATATGCTATACTATGGCGGAACTTATGGTCGAAGTGCGAGCAGCGCATTGAAGAAGCTCCCGCGGTGGGTATGTTTGTGGGAACCCTTGATCCGCAAGCAACCATCTCGCAATTTATGATGTTTTTCAAGCCGACGACCTTTCAGGCCTTGATCGACAAGCTAGCGCAAATGGATCAGATGGGCCATAAACTGTTAGTGTATATGCCCTAGAGGCCATTACTGTATCATACTAGTATGTATATTACTTGATGGAAGCTTGGGATATTCACAGTTGTATAGACAATCTTGCTCGAAATGGTAGTATGCTACTTGGTTTGTCTCTGCTTTAATGTGTACATGTGTTTCTTTTATTATATCACCTATACGCATTAGTGGAGACCTTAGGATCCTTGCTTGATTACCAGCGTTGTTATGGCGCTCACACTCGTGGGGGCTGGGTAATCCATAAGCACATCCTTATACAGGTCCCTAGTCGTAGGACTATCGAGACAGGGCATCGATACTCCGGAGTAGACTAGCGTATGCGCTTCTCATCCCAGCGTGGGAGACGGTCTGTCCCACAGCCGTCAGTACGTCGTACTTGAGATAGTATGCGGGTGCTCGTTAGGTTACGAGTACACTGGACAGGACTCGTCGGGAACTGTTGGTTGGTATTATACCTATCGTCAGTTATCAGTTCCCAGGTGACATGAGTACAGCTTAGTCTGCTGACTTGATACTGTCACTTCGCCTCGAGTGTGTTCCCACTGTACTTTGATTACTACCCTACCACGGCTCAAAGGAGTCGTGCAAACAGGTAGTAGTTGGGTGCAGTCCCGAAGCACTTGGAGATAGTGACGGTTAGACAGGATTCGTCTCTCCCGGTATTGGGGGTTGACATAGCGCTGTGTCCAGGAGAGCCATTACACAAGTAGTCCCTGGCCAGGGCAAGCGAGATATACTGGTAGGTTTCCAGTGTTATCTTAAGGTGTTCTGGGCTACACTCCGACACGACTTGTACCGCTATTAGAGAACTGACGTTTGCCGCCCCCCTCGGCCCGCCATACGATGTATCAGACGAACAGACCGGACTGTACGGAGACTGTCACATTCAGGCTCAGTAGGAGTTCAGATGGGTTCACCTCGTCAGTCTTCTTATCGGCATCTACCTGGGGACCGTTACGTACAGCTAGTGCCGCTTGCAGTCTGTGGTTAAACCCACTGCCAGCGTAGTGTCGAGTCTTTAGAGTCCCACATAGAGGGTTATTCGCCTTTAGGCAAAATGAGTAGAGGTCGCATGGTTTTGCGACAGGGTTCGTTCACATCCGCGCACTTGTGCACGTTCGCTGTCCGAACAGCTTATACTAGTGGGCTTTGGTTTAAGCCAGATCCTAGTATATGATTTGGGATTGGTTTTATCTCATTGTATTCGTGTTCCTCGGATCACGGATACGGGTGCGTATGCACAGTTGACTGAGACAGAGGGAGAGGACTTTGATTAGGGTTGATGACTATTGTCATTTTCTTAACCCTAATGCTTATGTGTGAATTATGATTAATTGATATTAGTTAAATATAATTGTGCATGGTTAGGGTTGTTGACCATTTGACTATACTTGACTTGTTGACCTAGGTTGACATGTTGACCATCATCATTCCATATGAAAGATGCTCTTTGATCCTTGCAAATTACATTTAATGTGAAATGATAATGGTCAAGTCTTGATTAACCATGACAATTATCTTAGCTAATTATCAAATTTCAATAATTCACATATATGGAGAGAATGGTTCTTTATCTTATTCATTCTATCATTCTAGTTCTCTCTCCTCCTCTTCCTCTCTTCTAGCTCTCCCCTCTCATGAGTTGAGAAACACTTGAGCTTGAGATAAATCAATCTAAAATACTCTCTACTCTTTTCTAAGGTTCTAGGATTAGCACTCCAAGCATCTTAGTTACTTCTAGCTTGAAGTTGAAGCCAAAGGTTGAGGCTCTCGGGTGGATCCTTCTTCGACTAGAGAAGACGACAAGGAGATCACTTCCGTTCACTCCAAGGAGCAAGGAGAGAAGGACATAAAGCCCTAGGTATAACCACTCTTTCATGTAGCTAAACTCCTTTTAGCTTTGTAGTTAGTTTTTATTTAGCAAAGATCCTCCTTTTGATAGTCCATGTTGCCTAGTGCCATAAAAATCCGATTTTTATACCGTTTCCGCCTCCCCGCAAGCACCGGGGTGGGCAACGTGGACTTACAGTGGTATCAGAGCCTAACTAAACATAAACTAGCTAGTTAGTGAAGTGTATAAAAGTTCGATCGGTAAAAATCACAAAACCTTTTTCAAAAAACACAAGTTTCTTCCGATTTTTAAATCTGCTTTAAAAATAATAAATCACACCTTAAAAATCGGCTCAGGGTTTTTACAGTACACCCAAGAAAAACGAACCAGTGAACCGACCAACTCACCGCTGTTCCAAGCTTCTGCCGCGGATCCGCGGCCGAGTTGACTCGGCCGCGGCTCGTTTCTCTTGCAGTGTTCTTATTTTTTGGTTTTGGGATTTTTAAGACATTTTATTTCTGCCCAGATTTTCCAGAAAAGAAATTTGTATTTGGGGGGCTATAAATCCGTATTTTTTATCGAACTTCCCTATACTTTGACTAATGTGTTATATCTGTGATGTTTATATGTATTGAACGTCTGCTAATCGCTATACGTCGATTAGTGGGGGTTATACATATCTGTGATCTGTAATGCTTGTTGGTTTGTGTATATGAACTCGGTGGATTGTCGCGGATGAATAGCCGGGGTGGATGTAAGATGACAGTTTCTTTTTTCTTTCATTCATGTAAATATGTAAATTGATGTAATATTATTTGTTTGGCCGCACAACCGGATCAGGGTTGTAGCCGTCATTATATAATTTCTTTTTACTATTTTTTCTCCTAGGATAGACCCATGGTGGGGTGCACAAACTACCGGGTATCTCGAAGTGCCGAGTGGCCTACTCACGTCATTGAGGGAGGTTGCTTCGCTTCGGGTACTTGGCGGGTAGTTTGCCGCACCCGTAGGGGTCTTGGGTGGGGTATCGGCTATTCATCGCGACCGTGCAATCCGCTTTTCGTTGCAGGCTCGAACGAATCGCGGATTCCTAGTATATCCAAAGTGTTCATCTGTGATCTGTAATGGCTATCATTGCTATATATCTATATATGATAACTATTTAGGTGTTGCTTATGTTTTGCATCCGCGCTAGTCCAGCCCCCGCTCTGTCGTTAGTTAAGTAACCTAACGGATGATGCCGGGGCCCCGTGGCGAATGCGGATGGCATAAGCGTACACTATATTTTGGTTGTTTTCTGCAATGGTAGGATTAAAAGATGGGACGCATTAAAATTAATGCAAGAAAATAAACCAAGTAAAAGTCGATTGGAACACTTTGAAAACCACTCGGTTCTTTTCAAAACTAAACTTTTAAATGCGGAGCTTGAACCACTCCTTTTAAAAGCTATCTCGTTCCATCGATTATATCAAGTTCACTACGTTCACGGTTTCGCCAAAACCATTCGTAGCCCTCCGTCATTCCACATGAATGGTCAAAAAGTATTCAAGCTATGTATGTTGGCCAAAGTCAAGGCATAGTGATTGGTAGCTATTGGGTATTCATGTGCAGTATAGGTAGATGCGTTGGTTTGGGACAGTCGTGCTGCCATTTTGGCCAAAGTCAAGGGTATGTACGGGTGGGTCCGAATCAACCAGGAGAATGACGGGTAGAACTTGACATGTGACTTATGATATTTTGGCCAAAGTCAAGGTCATAAGAGCATGGGGCAAAAATCCACATCGGGAGTTTCATAAGTACTGAAACTTGCTAGCGCTGCATACCATTTGGAGTGTGATGATTCTGGTAGGATTCCTTCGGTTTTATCACGCGATGATATTTGGATCCCGATCCTACTGTGAGTATATGCTACTCCTCGGGAAATCTCTCACTTAACGATCAATGCTATAAACCTAGTAGGTGTCTAGAAAGGTGATAGCGGGGCTACGCCCATAGGGAAAAGAGATTACTTAATTAAGGAACTTCGCGAAAGCGTTGGAAAACCTCCATCAAAGTACCGACACTGGCCTGGCTGAACGGTTAAGCAAATATTGTACGGTGAGATTGATCCCGACTAATTCTTCCTTTATGATTTGAGGAGGGATTCGAGAGACAGTGGGAGCCATCATGTTTAGACAAACTAAAAACCACTCTAAACTTGCAAGAGCATCATGCTAAAGTGTTTCTTTTCTCTCTCCTAATTGCAGCGACCAATCAACATGACCGGACTTAAGTTATTACTAGATAAAAACATACTGACAGGGCCAAACTACAAAGATTGGCTCAGGAATGTCAAGATGGCAATCACTTATGACAAGTTGGGGTATATCCTTACCACCAAAGCTCCCCCTGTCCCAGGTCCCACCTCCAGCGTCGCGGATGTAGAAATCCGTAAGACATGGGAGATAGATTGCGCGAAGGCCAAATGCCTCGTGCTTGCCTCTATGGACAACGAACATCAGAGGAGGCACGAGAATATGGACCTAGAATCCATATTTCTTCATACAAAAGAACTGTATGGAGAGTAGTCTCGTATCGCCAGATACGAAGTGTCGAAGAAGCTGTTTTCGGCAAAATTGGTCGTCGGATCATCGGTAGCGGAACACGTGCTTAAGATGATTGGCTACATAGAGGAGCTCGCAGACCTTGGGACCACGTTGGAGAATGAACTCTACACTGACTTGATTCTCCAGTCCCTTCCTTCCACTTACGCCCAGTTTATCCTTAACTTCAACATGCAAGGAAAGGAGGTTGAACTTTCCGAATTTCTGAACATGTTGAGGAGTGCTGAGGGCACCCTACAGAAAGGTAGGGAGACATCCACTTTGTTTGTAGGAGGATCTTCCTTTTCTAGGTCCAGGGCGAAAGCCAAGAGAAAGAAGAAGAAAGCCCCCGCCAAACCAAGGGGCGGTGTCAGTAAAGTGGATACGAAGGGAAAGGGAAAGGCAACAAAGGTAGCGGGAAAGCTGGTGGGAAAGGAAGAATGCTTCTACTGTAACAAAAGTGGACACTGGAAACAGGATTGCAAGGCTTGGAAGGCCAGAACCCAGGATCTGAAGCGAGTTGCGGCTTCAGCTTCAGGTGTGTATGTTATTGAAAACTGTCTATCAATAAACTCTACTTCCTGGGTATTGGATACCGGATCAGGATCTCATATCTGTAATTCTTTGCAGGCGTTGAGAAAGCGTAGGGTTTTGAAGGCGGGTGATATGACCATCAGAGTTGCAAACGGAGCTAGCATGGATGCTGAGGCCGTGGGGGACTATCACCTGGGATTGTCAGATGGACACTTTTTGGTTTTGCGTAGTTGTTATTTTGTACCAAATGCAACTTGTAATATAATTTATGTATCTGTATTATCTAAAGAAGGTTATGAATTTGCATTTGTAAGTAATGTAGTGAACATTCACCTTAATCAAGTTTTGATTGGGTCAGGTACATTAAACAACGGTATATACGTATTAAACCAACCACAGATTTTCAATGTTCAGAATACACACAAAAGAAAATCTCCAGAAATCAATAAGACTTTCTTATGGTATTGTAGACTGGGTCACATCAATGAGAGAAGGTTGACTAAGTTACATACAGAAGGATATTTGGATCCGTTCGAATATCAATCATATGCAACTTGTCAATCCTGTCTCAAAGGAAAGATGACAAAGACTCCGTTCACTGGACACGGAGTAAGAGCGAGCAAGCTCTTGGGACTCGTACACAGCGACGTGTGCGGTCCAATGTCTACGCATGCACGAAGCGGTTATTCTTACTTCATTACTTTTACGGATGACTTTTCAAGGTACGGATATGTCTTCTTAATGAAACATAAATCCGAGGCTTTTGAAAAATTCCAGGAATATAAGAATGAAGTAGAAAAACAAACAGGCAAAAGTATCAAGGCAATAAGATCTGATCGAGGTGGTGAATACTTGAGTGCCGAGTTCCTGGATTACTTAAAAGAGAATGGAATTCTCTCTCAGCTTACTCCTCCATACACTCCGCAACATAACGGTGTATCGGAGAGACGGAACCGAACCCTATTGGATTTGGTACGGTCCATGATGAGTAACGCTGAGTTACCGCGATCATTCTGGGGATATGCGCTAGAATCAGCTGCATACCTTTTGAACCGAGTTCCAACTAAGACTGTGCCTACTACGCCATATCAGATGTGGTGTGGGAAGAGACCCTATCTTAATCACATTAAGACATGGGGTTGTCCAGCTTTTGTCAAAAAGTAGCATGCGGACAAGCTCGAGGCATGCTCAGTACGGTGCAAGTTTGTGAGATATCCAAAGAACTCCAAGGGATATTTCTTCTATTGCGAAGAAGAACAAAAGGTTTTTGTTTCTCGCCATGCCCACTTTCTAGAACACCAGTTCTTGGAAAAGGAAATTAGTGGGAGCGCAATAGAACTGGAAGAAATTCCAGAACGATGAGCTATTACTGAAAGCTTAGTAGAACCAGAGGGTTCGAAAGATCGGGACATTCCCACGCCACTCCGCAGGAGTAGTAGGTAGTCTCATCCGCCCGAGAGATACTACGGTTTTCTCATAGACGGGGATAGAGAGGATTGCATCATAGATTGTGTTGAGCCTAGTAGCTTCCAGCAAGCCATTCAGAGCGTTGACTCGGTAAAATGGCTGGATGCAATGCGGACCGAAATGGAGTCCATGTACACCAACAAAGTATGGACGTTGGACATTGCTCCAGATGGGGTAAAACCCGTAGGATGCAAGTGGATCTTCAAAAGGAAGATTGGTGTAGATGGATAGGTCGAGACCTATAAAGCTAGACTTGTTGCAAAGGGTTTTCGTCAAAGACCTGGTTTGGACTATGACGAAACCTTTTCTCCAGTGGCTATGCTGAAATCCATTCGGATCCTTCTTGCCATTGCTGCCTTCCACGATTATGAGATTTGGCAGATGGACGTAAAGCCCGCTTTTCTAAATGGAAATTTAGAGGCTATATGGACCAGCCAGAGGGTTTCATTCAGAGTGGGAGCAGCGGAAAGGTGTGCAAGTTGCTTAAGTCCATTTATGGACTAAAGCAGGCATCGCGGAGTTGGAACATCTGTTTTGATGAAACGGTCAAGGAATTTGGCTTTATCAAAAATCCAAATGAACCATGCATCTATTGTAGATTTGTAGCGAGAACTGTAGTATTCCTCGTTTTATACGTGGATGACGTTCTCTTAATAGGAAATGATATTCTTATGCTACAATCTGTCAAAGGGTTCTTGTCACACAGGTTCTCCATGAAAGACCTGGGTGATGCCTCATACATTCTGGGGATCCGGATCTACTGTGACAGATCCAAGAGGATTTTAGGACTCTCACAGTCCAGGTACATCGACACCATACTGAAAAGATTCAGTATGGAAAATTCCAACCGCGGTAATCTACCGGCTTGTCACGGGATCACCCTCTCCAAAGAGATGTCTCACAAGACTGATTTGGAGAGGGATCGCATGTCTATTATACCCTACGCCTCTGCGGTAGGCTCTATAATGTATGCGATATTGTGTACCATACCAGATATGGCTTATACACTGAGTGTGGTAAGCAGGTATCAGTCAAACCCTGGGGAGAAAAATTGGATAGCGGTAAAGAACATTCTCAAGTACCTGAGAAGGACAAAGGAGATGTTCTTGGTGTATGGTGGAAAAGACCTCCAGATTGAGGCCTTTCCTGACTCCAGCTTCCAGAGTGACAAGGATGATTCCAAGTCCATGTCGGGTTTTGTCTTTACCCTTAATGGAGGGGCGGTGTGTTGGAAGAGCTCCAAACAGGAAACCGTTGCTGACTCGACTATGGAAGCGGAATACACCGCTGCATCTGATGCCGCAAAAGAAGCTGTCTGGATGAGGAAGTTCTTGAAAGAACTTCAGGTGGTTCCGTCCATTGTTGATCCAATACCTCTGTATTGCGACAACAACGGGGCTATAGCTTTAGCGAAGGAACCCAGGTCCCATCAGAAATCCAGACACATCATAAGGTGGTATCACCTGATCAGAGAGATCGTGGATCGCCAGGAGATCGAGGTTCGGAGGGTTGCTTCAGAAGATAACACTGCAGATCCATTCACGAAGGCCTTACCCCAGACTCAGTTCGAGCGGCTGATCGAGATGATAGGTCTTCGATACGCCAGTACATGGCCTTAGTGCAAGTGGGAGATTGTTAGTGTATATGCCCTAGAGGCCATTACTGTATCATACTAGTATGTATATTACTTGATGGAAGCTTGGGATATTCACAGTTGTATAGACAATCTTGCTCGAAATGGTAGTATGATACGTGGTTTGTCTCTGCTTTAATGTGTACATGTGTTTCTTTTATTATATCACATATACGCATTAGTGGAGCCCTTAGGATCTTTGCTTGATTACCAGCGTTGTGATGGCGCTCACACTCGTGGGGGCTGGGTAATCCATAAGCACATCCTTATACAGGTCTCTAGTCGTAGGACTATCGAGACAGTGCATCGATACTCCGGAGTAGACTAGCGTATGCGCTTCTCATCCCAGTGTGGGAGACGGTCTGTCCCACAACCGTCAGTACGTCGTACTTGAGATAGTATGCGGGTGCTCGTTAGGTTACGAGTACACTGGACAGGACTCGTCGGGAACTGTTGGTTGGTATTATACCTATCGTCAGTTATCAGTTCCCAGGTGACATAAGTACAGCTTAGTCCGCTGACTTGACACTGTCACTTCGCCTCGAGTGTGTTCCCACTGTACTGTGATTACTACCCTACCACGGCTCAAAGGAGTCGTGCAAACAGGTAGTAGTTGGGTGCAGTCCCGAAGCACTTGGAGATAGTGACGGTTAGACAGGATTCGTCTCTCCCGGTATTGGGGGTTGACATCGCGCTGTGTCCAGGAGAGCCATTACACAAGTAGTCCCTGGCCAGGGCAAGCGAGATATACTGGTAGGTTTCCAGTGTTATCTTAGGGTGTTCTGGGCTACACTCCGACACGACTTGTACCGCTATTAGAGAACTGACGTTTGCCGCCCCCCTCGGCCCGCCATACGATGTATCAGACGAACAGACCGGACTGTACGGAGACTGTCACATTCAGGCTCAGTAGGAGTTCAGATGGGTTCACCTCATCAGTCTTCTTATCGGCATCTACCTGGGGACCGTTACGTACAGCTAGTGCCGCTTGCGGTCTGTGGTTAAACCCACTGCCAGCGTAGTGTCGAGTCTTTAGAGTCTCACACAGAGGGTTATTCGCCTTTATGCAAAATGAGTAGAGGTCGCATGGTTTTGCGACAGGGTTCGTTCACATCCACGCACTTGTACACGTTCGCTGTCCGGACAGCTTATACTAGTGGGCTTTGGTTTAAGCCAGATCCTAGTATATGATTTGGGATTGGTTTTATCTCATTGTATTCGTGTTCCTTGGATCACGGATACGGGTGCGTATGCACAGTTGACTGAGACAGAGGGAGAGGACTTTGATTAGGGTTGATGACTATTGTCATTTTCTTAACCCTAATGCTTATGTGTGAATTATGATTAATTGATATTAGTTAAATATAATTGTGCATAGTTTGGGTTGTTGACCATTTGACTATACTTGACTTGTTGACCTAGGTTGACATGTTGACCATCATCATTCCATATGAAAGATGCTCTTTGATCCTTGCAAATTACATTTAATGTGAAATGATAATGGTCAAGTCTTGATTAACCATGACAATTATCTTAGCTAACTATCTAATTTCAATAATTCACATATATGGAGAGAATGGTTCTTTATCTTATTCATTCTATCATTCTAGTTCTCTCTCCTCCTCTTCCTTTCTCTCTAGCTCTCCCCTCTCATGAGTTGAAAAACACTTGATCTTGAGATAAATCACTCTAAAATACTCTCTACTCTTTTCTAAGGTTCTAGGATTAGCACTCCAAGCATCTTAGTTATTTCTAGCTTGAAGTTAAAGCCAAAGGTTGAGGCTCTCGGGTGGATCCTTCTTCGACTAGAGAAGACGACAAGGAGATCACTTCCATTCACGCCAAGTGTCACGCCCCGCTTCCCAGTGTACGGCGAAGTGGACGCGATGAGGCCCGCTACGTATATACTCAGAAGTACATACGCTAAGCGTAACTAAGCAATGTAAAGTAAATCACAAGAGACGAATAATATAGAAATAACAGCAACTTTTATTAATAACATTCTTTGTACAATGCATGAAAAGAAAATACAACTGGAATGAAAAGCAATGCCTAAACAGTGGCATAACAGAAAATGAAAATACTGGAAAGAACAAGGTACAATTATCTAGAGCTCTGGGTTTTCTTGGAACTGCTCTAAATCTTCACCGGTGGGCTCGATCTCAGCTTGGTCCAACGCACCTGACGACATTCAAAGAAGAAAGAAATAGAATGTCGTCAGCGAACAGATCGCTCGGTAAGTCCCAAAGATAAGAAGAATAAGAATGACAGAGTAATAGTATTTTCTAAAGTATTATATTGTTGAATATTATGGAACATTGTTTAACGTTGTTGTTTGTAGCTTGGTACAGAAGGATGCCAGTGTATACGAGGGGGATCTCTATATGCTAGAGATCAGGGCAAAAGGAAAGTACAAGGAACCGTTATGCCACGGTACAACAGCAATAGGATTCAGGTTAGGTGTCTTAATCTGACCACCTCGTGCCACCTTTAACACCTTCCGTACCAATCTACCCCTTAAACCCCGTAGTGTTTTAACAGTATTGTAGTGTTGGAATATGTAATTTGGGTGACTGATCAAAACCATGATATCAGTAAACATGTTGTAACTGTATAATCAGGTAAATGGAATATCAGGATAATGGATGAATATCCATGGTTTGATTCAGTCAAAATGAATATATTGTTAACTGGATTCAGGGATTCATGTATTCAAATTGTATTGTAAAATAAAAGAATATAGATTGACTTGAATCATATTCAAGTCAGAAATAATCAGACTCTAACCCGAGTCAGACTAAAAGAAGGTAAGTTGAAGTTCGATCTTTGTTAGGGGCCTTATTGTAAATTATAAAACTTGAGGGGGTTTTATGTAAAAAGTACTTTTGTATAGTTTTCAAAATACACCTCAAGTATTTATTATTCTTCTTTATAATTATGTGAATTTTATTTGTGTTATTCTAGTGAATATATCCTAATAAAAGTATTAATTGTTTTATTAGAATTTCATGGTATTTTAATGTAACCTTTAATCTTGGATTTTTAGGAAAAAGTGGAATCTCTATATTATAATAAAATAGGTGTCTAAATGATAATTAAATATATATTAATATAAGAATAATTTTTAAAAAATATTTTATTTTCCAAAAATCATATTTTTCTTAAATGCCGTATTTTAAACCCTTCGAGACCGAATGCTCCTTGCGGAGGTCTGAATCTCGCACTACTAGCCTGCGGGTGCACGATGAACCGTACTATCCCTAACAGGTTCCCCAAAAGTGGGTTGTAGCAGCGCTTTGCTTAGGTTTAACAAATACTTTTCATTTAGGAAAACGGTTTTATAAATATAGGGTATTTATTTGTAAAAGAGTATAGTTTTCCGTATTTTAGTTGTTAGGGTTTCCTAAGCCAACTAGCCTATTTCTAAGGTCTAAACGATGGTAAGTGCCAGGTAAGTGAGAAGGAACCACAGTCGTGGGCCTAATTAAAAACCACTAGCCTAGACACACTTTCCTAGACACCACAAGACAGTTTAGATAAACGATCGATGTCCATGACCAATCGTGTTTTCATTTTATTAAAAGATTTTATTTAGAAATGTTTAAAGCTTTCAATAAAGGTTATAAAGATTAGGGTATTTTAGTGAAACGTCCTGTAATTTCGTATTCTGGGTTTTGATATTTATCAACTAGGGTTATATTGAGTGTGTGTAGAGGTAGGTCATTACCTCATGACTTATTTTAAGTTTTGATGTCGTTTAGAGGTAAAACATGACATGTTAAAGTTGAAGGTATTAAAGCGCAAGAATACGGTATTTGAAAACGTTATCATTTCATGTGTGAAAATTCATTCAAATTGGTTTCTACAAGTTTAGTGATCAAGATAAACCTATTTAGGAGTGAGGGAATTAATTAAACTAAGAAAAATGAACTTCGTGGTATTTTTATGTAAAGAATACGATATTGTAAAGAAACTATCATTTCATGTGAGAAAGTTTGTTTAAATTGGTTTATGGATGATTAATAGTCAACATGAATATAGGTAGGTGTTATGTATTAGATGATAAGTGGAAATTTATAGAAAAACCGAATCGGAAATCGATTTGTCCGATTTCCGTCGGGTTCCAAAAAAGTCGTATTTTTATATTAAGGAAAAGAGAGATAGAAGAGATGGGACTTACGGATTTGGACAAGCTAAGGGGCCTAAAGAAGGTGGTGGTTGTCGATGCGTCGAAAACGTCGCGAAGGTTCTGATCCGGTCGCCGAAATCCGTCTTCGGTTCCGGCAGCGCTTCGCTTCTCGCTCTTTGCACCGAGTTCTCAAGAATTTAGGAGAGTGGACTTAGAGTTGTGAGGTGAAATGGTAGAGGGTAGGGGTCTTTATATAGGGCTAGGCTAGGGTTAGGGTTTGGATTAAAAAATATTTTAAAAAATGTAAAATTCATTAAAAATTCATTAATTTTGGTCTTAAAAGGGGATTAATGGAATATCTGTAACAGTACAGGGAATTTAGACAATGCAGGGGAAAAGACCAAGTCAACATGAAACTTTTTCGTGTTGACGACTCGGCCGACCGGCCGAGTCCGGCCGGCGTCGCCGGCCGATTCGGCCGAGTCGGGTGCCGTTGGGTCGGGTTTGGTCTGGGGGAGGTTTTGGTGTAGTTTATTTTTTATAAATTGTAATAAATTGTGAGTTATGGCTGTTTGACCGTTTGACTTCTAAAAAAAATTAAAACAAAATGATATAAAAATTATGTGGGGTATGGGATTTGAACTCTGTTGGCTTGGTTCAGCAGTGCAAGGTATTACTACAAGCTCCTTCTTGTAATTATTGTAAGGAATTAGATACTTAAATTGTTTCCAGCAACATCAATACTCCAAGTATACACTATATTTAAAGCAAATTTTTGGTACACAAAATTGGAGTTGTTACACCAAGGAGCAAGGAGAGAAGGACATAAAGCCCTAGGTATAACCTCTCTTTCATGTAGCTAAACTCCTTTTAGCTTTGTAGTTAGTTTTTGTTTAGCAAAGATCCTCCTTTTGTTAGTCCATGTTGCCTAGTGCCATAAAAATCCGATTTTTTTACCGTTTCCGCCTCCCCGCAAGCACCGGGATGGGCAACGTGGACTTACATAAACCCCCTCTTCCAAAGCCGGACTCCTGAAATGACAAAGGGAAGGGAAAAGCAATCGTTGTCTCTAATGCTCAACAACAACCGAGCGACTCGAAGCCGGTTGTTCGTCAAAATAATATGCGTCTGTATGTAGCCCTTGAGGAGAGGCTAGGACGTTCTTACTCTTTTCCCCGCGATAAAACGAGAAGGTTATTCGAGCTAGCGTTGCGCAACCAACTCATAAATCTATCGGATCCAAAATGTCTGTTGCAACCAAGTGATGTCAATGAGCCCAACTACTGTCCTTATCATCGAGTACTGGGCCATCCGATCGAAGATTGCTACGTTTTCAAAAATTGGCTTGAAAACCAGTACCGACAGGGCAAATTCGCGTTATCTGACAAATGGAAGGTGAATCCCCCATAGCCCCACACCTCTAAAGGGACGAATACGCCGGGGGCAACATGCTCCGTCGTTGAAGAAGCTCCTTGGGAGGTTGTATTATCACCCAAGACAAAAAGGATGCTAAACGATCTTCAGACATGTCCAGCGATTAGGTGGAAGAACCCGTTGGAACCGCAGGTCATTGAGGGGATGTTGAAGCCACGTCCAACTCCAAAGACCGATGCAGGTGGCTCAAGCACTCGCAACCGGCCGTCAAAATCTTCAAAGAAGAAGAAAAAGAAATCAAAGAAGCCCGTGAAGCCTGGCGACAAGCGCTCAGACTTGCAAAAATAAATTGACGCGCTGGAGGAATACAACCAGAAGGCACAGACTCCCATTACATTCCAAGAGTTCCTCAATCACGTCTTTCAAGAGGAAGATGAGGGAGAAAGTTCATCTGATGAGTCTGAAGAACACGTGGCGAGCTGTTATGTGATTTCCCACTCGTTCATAAATGATGAGGAGACTTCTTGTACTGAAACGCTAGGGGCAGATACCGAATCAAAAATTCTGGGGCTATCGGATGAAGTAATCGACGCATTCCTCAATGAAGCTCGGTTGAAAAGTAAAACTGATCGAGAACGCGAGGCGGTCATATTTGAAAGGGCCAAGCGCCAGCGACTTGATAAAAGAGCTGAGACGATCCCGCTGGAGCAAAATACCTCCACTACCAACAAAAGCCAATTCAAGATGAGAAAAAGGTTTGCTAAGGCCATGTCAATGGGCAAGCTGCCATCCTCTGAAGGAAAAATTACTGGTGAAGTAGAAATGCACCCCTCCTATTGCTTATATCATCAGAAGGTTTCGCACCCCACTCAAGAGTGCAAAGCTTTCTATAGATGGTGGCAAGGATACGTTGCTCATCGACAACGCTTTAAGCGGGAAAGGCGCAAAACTCGTCGGGAGCAAAGAAATACTACCGAAGGGCTTAAAAGAACTACCGGCGATTGTCGCATGGTTAACACCAGCGGGCCACAAGTTCCTACATTCGGGAGCGATTCTGATGAAGAGCTGGAACTTGGCCCTCTCTTTAAAGAGTCCACTTCGAGAAAAGAAGAAGAGCCGAAGGTTTGCGAAAATATCCGGTTACGTAATCGCACGCTTCCCGAAAAGAATCTCGGACCCTCAAACAGAAAAGATAAAGGGAAAGAAAAGGTCTCTGAAGATATCGTCTTAGATGACCAAGTGGTGGAGGAGCTAAGTGCCAAGGACCCGCCGAAGAAGAATAAGGTGGATTACAACGTCTTAGCGCATCTGAGGAAGCTACCCTCACAGCTCAGCATTCTTGACGCCCTTTTGCTATCAAAGGGGGCGAGAGATTCGTTAGTCAAGGCACTACAGGATCCGGGGCAATTCCAAGCTTTCCTGGCCGAGGAAAAGATGAAGGATGAATTGGAGGAAGTGCACACGGCCGATGTCACTTTTGGTGATGAAGACCTTCTCCTTGGGACGTGCGAACACAATCGCCCCCTTTATGTCTCAGGATACTGCCACGATATAAAGATAGGCAAAATCCTGATCGACAATGGATCCTCCGTTAATCTCCTCAATGTGCGGGTGTTAAAAGAAATCTGCATGAGCATCCAGCACCTTGCTCGGGACAAGATCACCATCTCCGGGTTCGACTCCCAGTCATCAAGAACTCTTGGGTCTGTGATACGGACGCTACGCTTTGGGCTACTCGTCACGGACATTAAGTTCCACGTCATAGACGCCAAGACATGCTACAACGCTTTGCTCCGCCGACCATGGTTACACGAGTACAACGTCATCCCTTCTACACAATATCAGTGTATGAAATACGCTAAGGATGGTCTCGAGTATACCGTGGCGGGAGAACTGAATCCGTTTTCCGTGAACGAAGTCCGCAAATATGAAGATGCCAAGTACTTCTTACCGGATTTCGAAGACACGGAAAGGTGTCACAAGCCGGAAAACAAAGCTAACGCCACCATCCCTGTTTTCGGGAGTGATACCGAGGAGGAAGAGGAGATAGTGTATTCGGGGCCGCCCCGACACAACAAGCCAGGACCGTCCACTCCTACGTTGATCTTTAGTAGCGACTCGGAAGATAAGGTCCATGCTGTATTCTCTACTCGACCTTCAATACAAACGTCCGCTGACGAAGGGCAAAGTCTACAAGTCGTCATGGTGCCGCTTAAACACCATAAAGAACTGGATGCACTTAATATTTACAATGTAGAAGAGCTGCAAACGTTCTATATCCCTCCCATGCGAGAAAGCGAAAAAGCAATTCTATTCTACCGCTCTGAAGAAACCAAAGCGGAGAAAGAAATCTGGCATGGCGCGGATCCTACGCTCGACAGGCTTTAGCCTATCCGTCTTTCCAGATATTATACGGAAGGTTTGAAAAAGCTGCTGAAACGCCAAGGGATATCCTTCAAGCAGACCGTTCGAAAAGCCAAGTTCTATGACAAAGTCTAGAACGTTCCCGGGACTCAACGCAAACTGCCTAATGGGAGAACGGAGACAAAAGGACTTGGATACATCCGGTCAAAGAAACGAGAGCTACTAAACAGCTACTACATCGTGTATGACTTCGATGAAGAAGCGGATGCTCAATGGGAGGATGCTAATCCTGAGCCAGTGAAAGTTCCAGAGGCAAAAGTGCCCAGTCTGTCGTTCGAAGAACAAATGGACAAGCTTATAAAGGAAGCGGGTAAAAAAGTACGGGACGATCATAACCGCGAAATGGTCATCTACGAGAAATCCAAAACGCAACACCTTCTCCAACAGGCCGTGAAAGATGAAAATGCCGCTCCTTGTCAACCTGTTATAAAGAAGGCCAGACACGGAGGCAGAAATAAGTCGAAAGGCCAAAAAGGCGCTCAACAGCAACAAAGCAGGGCTAAGAAGCCACGCAAATGGGAGTCGAGCGTTATTGATCTATCCCTCATGAAGAAAATGGGTCGAGCGTACTCGTTTCCTCGGGACAAGACGAAGAAGATACTTGATCTTGCTCTAAAACATCAAATGCTTACACTGCCGGAGTCCAAACACCCCGAACAAGCGGGCGAGGTCTCACACCCGGACTATTGCTTTTATCACCGAGTGGTAGGGCATCCTCTCGAAGACTGCTTCACCTTCAAGAATTGGGTCGAAGATCAGTATCAGCTTGGCAAGTTCGCTCTGTCCGACAACTGGAGGGTAGCGCCGCCACAGAAGCACGAACCCAAGGTCACGAAAGAAGAACCAGTTCCGCATTGGGATTGGAAGCGAATCCGTACTTGTCACATGATAACGATATCAAAAGAAGAGCCCGAGAACATGGATGACCTTCCCTGGTGCTTCGAAAACAGCAACGACGAGGTAATCTCAGAATTTCCACCAGCGCCAAAAGAGCTGGAAGATGGAATTCATACCACTGCAGATAACCTTAAGAAAATTGAGTTGGGAACGGTAAATGACCCGCAACCGACATTCATCAGCGAGCTGCTATCTGAAGAAAGGGTGGCTGCGTTAAAGAACGTGCTTCTACAGCATAGAGATTGCTTCGCATGGAACTATTCCGAAATGCCGGGACTAGATCCAGAAATTGCTGTGCATAGATTGGCGATATCTCCGGACGTCAAGCCAGTCAAACAGGCGCCGAGAAGAATGCGGCTCGAGCTTGAGATGAGTATCAATGCCGAGGTCAAGAAGCTGATCGACTCTGGCTTCATCCAGGAAGTTCAATACCCTGAATGGATCGCCAACATCGTCCCGGTGATGAAGAAAAATGGGACAGTGCGCATATGCGTAGACTTCCGGGATCTTAATAAAGCTTGCCCGAAGGACGATTTCCCAGTACCAGTCACCAAACTGATGATAGACAATATGTCCACTCACGAGGTTTTCTCCTTCATGGACGGCTCGTCAGGATATAATCAGATAAAAATGCATCCCGAAGACCAGAAGCACACCGCCTTCAGGACTCCTTTGGGTATATTCTGCTACAAGGTGATGCCCTTCGGTTTAAAGAATGCCGGTGCTACCTACCAAAGGGCCATGGCGAAGATCTTCGATGACCTTATACACGAAATCGTCGAATGCTATATCGACGATCTCGTGGTTAAAAGCAAATCATACGATGAACATCTCGAGCATCTGAAGACCGTATTTCAACGTCTTCGACAATACAACTTGAAGATGAACCCCCTCAAATGTGCATTCGGAGTTTCCTCGGGCAAATTCCTGGGATTCATCGTTCGACATCGAGGCATTAAGATAGATCCGTCAAAAATCAAGGCGATCATGGAAATGCCTCCGCCAAGGACCCTCAAACAGCTGCGGTCTCTCTAAGGGAAGCTCGCATATATACGGCGATTTATAGCCAACCTTTCAGGCAAATGCCGTCCTTACAGCCACCTGATGAAGAAAGGAACCTCGTTCATCTGGGACCAAAAATGCCAAAGCGAGCTAGACGAGATCAAACAATACCTGCAAAACCCGCCAGTGCTGGCTGCTCCGGTCAAGGGAAAGCCCCTCATTCTTTATACAACCGCCCTCGAAGGTTCCTTAGGCGCATTATGGGCTCAAGAGAACGACCAAGGGAAGGAAAGAGCGCTCTACTATTTGAGTCGAGTTTTACTGGGGGCAGAAAGCAACTACTCCCCCATTGAAAAACACTGCATGGCACTGATCTTTGCGGTAACAAAGCTCAGACACTATGCGTTGGCGCATGAGGTCCGTCTCATTTCGAAAGTGGACCCTCTTAAATATTTAATGTCAAAGGCCATATTGACTGGACGACTTGCTAAATGGGCCCTGCTCTTGATGGAGTTCTCGATAACGTATCAACCTCTCAAGGCAGTGAAAGGCCAGGCCATCGCCGACTTCCTTGCTGAGCACCCGATACCTGCCGATTCTCCTCTGAATTGCGATCTTCCAGATGAACATGCGTTTGATGCGATCGATAGTAATGATACCCAATGGGAGCTTTATTTCGATGGAGCATCTACCATGAAGAAACGCAAACAAAGTGCCCCTATAATCAAATCCGGGCAGGACTCATCTTTGTAACTCCACAAGGTGGGATAATGCGTTTTGCTTCTCCCTAACAGAGCCGAGGACAAACAATGAAGCCGAATACGAAGCTCTGATAGCAAGCCTCGAGATCGCCATCGACATGGGAATTGAAAACCTCCTCATATATGGAGATTCCCAACTGGTCGTTAGTCAAGTAAACGACGACTACCAAACATACAAACCAGAATTTGTGAAGTACGGCGAAAAACTGCAACAATTGTTGACCCAAATTCCTTTCTACACTTTGGAGAACATACCGCGTGCGGAAAACAGCAAGGCGGACGCGTTGGCCAAGCTTGCCAAAGAATTGGCTGATGAGAACCTCGATGACGTCAGAATTGTGGTACAAAGCCGTCGGGTGCTCGCCCCAGCGGAAATATCTCCGGAATCATCCGAGGAAAAGGGAGTGACTGAGCAGATGACCTTACAAATAAAAGAACGAGAAAAGGCCGAGGACTGGAGGGAAGTCTTCATAGACTACTTTAAGTCCCATCGAATGCCCGAAGATGCATCCTCAAGACATCAGCTCATGAAACGAGCTCTGTCTTTCGCCTTCGTCAATGATACTCTGTACAAGAGGTCATTTGATTCTCTGTGGCTGAGATGTCTCGGACCTGACGAAGTGAAAAGAGTCGTTCAGGAAGTTCATGACGGACTCTGTGGTTCTCATCAAGCGGGCCCGAAGATGAAGTTGAAGATCAAACGGATGGGATACTATTGGTCCACGATGATTCAGGACTGCCTCGAATATGCGAAGCAATGCCACTCATGCCAAATTCATGAGGACTTCATCCATCAGCATCCAAATCCGCTACACCCGACAGTGGCTAGCGGCCATTCGAAATGTGGGGAACTAATATAGTCGGCCCTATCGAACCAGCATCGTCCAGGGGACATCGTTTCATCCTGGCGACGACTGACTACTTCTCCAAATGGGCAGAGGCAGTACCGCTGAAGGAAGTTAAGACGGAGAATATCCTCCATTTCTTCAAGATGCACGTCCTATATTAGTTTGGAACTCCACGAAGGATCATCTCCGATAACGGGCCAGCTTACAGAAGCCACAAGATCAGTCGCTTCGCGCAACAGCACAATATAGACTGGAGATATTCCTCGGTTTATAATCTGCGAGCTAACGGTCTAGCTGAGACCTTCAACAAAACCTTAACAAAGATTATGAAGAAGACGGTGTCCCGAAATAAAAAGGACTAGCATAAGAGGCTGCAAGAGGCTCTTTGGGCATATCGAACTACGTTCAAGACGGCCACGAACGCAACGCCATATGTGTTGGTATTCGGTATAGAAGCAGTACTCCCCCTCGAGATAGAATTACCCTCTCTACGAATGGCAGTCCACTACGAGCTGACGAACGAAGAAAATGCTCACCTTCAGCTTGAGGAGCTTGATGCCCTAGATGAAACCCGGCTCATAGCGCAACAAAATCTAGAAGCTTATAAAGAAAATATGACGTGCTCATATGAAAGATTAACTCGACCGAGGACATTCCGCCAAGGCGAACTTGTGCTAGTGGTCAAAAGGCCTATGATCCCCAATCGCGCCAAGCGGGGAAAGTTTGAGCCAAACTATGAAGGCCCGTACATCATAGACAAGGTCTACCAAGGTGGAGCCTATCTACTTATGGATATGCACGGTGAAAGCCTTTCAGGCCAATAAACGGTCTCTTCCTAAAGAAATACTATGCTTAATAAGCCACAGCCTAGGTCAATGATAGATGACGACGACTATGTCCGCTCGCTATCTTCCTCAGCTCAAGCTTTTTAAGCAATAGTCAGCTTTCTCAATGCCGGACCGAAACGTCCTTAAACTAATAGCGGACCGAGACGTCCTTAAACTAATACCGCAGCATCCGTAGGCTGACAAAATTAAAAAAAATAAATATATATATATATATATAAACGGTATGTCCATAAGCAAAAAAGGGCACGGATGAAAACCCGAAAGGGCGCCGTGAGTAAAAACAGCATGGCTACCGGCGAGTGTTCGTGAAAACCCGAAAGGGCGCGACCTCATAAAAAAAAGAGAAGAAGAAAATAAATAAAAAATAAAATAAAAACGGTATGTCCATAAGCAAAATGGGCACGGATGAAAACCCGAAAGGGCTCCGTGAGTAAAAACAGCAGGACTGCCGGCGAGTGTTTGTGAAAACCCGAAAGGGCGCAACCTCGTTAAAAGACACTTACAGGGTCCTCTCGACCTTGTAAGGAGAAACAACCCGTGTGAGATCCTTACGACTCACAAAGGAGCAATACACTTAGGGATCCCCACGATTCCTAAGGAGAAAATACACTTGCGAGATCCTCACGACTCGTAAAGAGAACTCTCTTATGGGACCCTCACGGCTCATAAGATTTGAAAGTCTTAAGTCACAGAGACCTAAACCTGGGCTTAAGCAAACCCCCCACAACCTTCAATATTGCCCTACAAGTGGCTCAATACTGGCCCTTGTATACAATCCACGGGCGCGAATAAACATTTCCCTAATCATGTTCCGTCTGTGAATGGGGATATGTGCGCATGATGAACAACCCTTATAAGTCCTCTCGACTTGTAAGGAGAAAACCCTCTTGTAGGATCCTTATGACTTACAGAGGAACAAACACTTAGGAATCCTCACGATTACTAAGGGGAAAATACACCTACAAGATCCTCACGATTTGTAGGGAGAAATACCTTTGTGAAACCCTTACGGCTCATGAAGTTAAAAGCCTTAGTCGACAGGACCTTAACCATGTTCGCTAAGCCACCTTTGTTCGACATCGACAGAGGCAAATGATGATTCGCTCCTGGCAATATCCCAGTTGCAGCGGTGCTGATGCCAAAATCGGTGTCTAATTTCAGGTTTATGGTGAAAAGCCGGTAGGCCGCACATGCATACGAAATAGCCGAAATGATAGGGCAACTTGCAATAAAATGGCAGCAAGTAAAATCGTATGCATACAAAATAGCCGAAATGATTGGGCAGCTCGCAGTAAAAAGCAGCGAGTAAAAATAAAATAAATAGCCGAAACGATTGGGCACCGCGAAAAATAGCCGAAATGATTGGGCAATCGCGACCTTCGCGATATAAAAGCTGAAATGATAGAGCATCGCGGAAATAAAACAAAAAAATGATAAAACTTTGGCCCTACAGTTAAGATCACATCGATCCCTGTATACAATCCAAGGGCGCAAACAAAGAGGGAACCATACTTTCCCAACAGGCTCCGCCAGAAAACGAAGCCAAATTTCGACGGTTCATCCCAACCTCGAAGAAACCAGCGTCTTCGGCAAATCCTTTGACTCGAGGAAACAAGCGTCCTTGACGAAGAAAATTCTGATTCGCATCAACTCGTAGAGAAAACAGTGTCTCCGTGGGAAATTCTCGATCCATTTCAACACCAAGGAAACAAATAATCCTTGGCGCTAGGGAAACAAATAATCCTTAGCAAATACCTCAACTCAGGGAAACAAACAATCCTTGATGAGAGCCTCCTGATCCGCGTCGACTCGCAGAGCAACCAGTGCCTCCGTGGGAAATTCTCGATTCGTTTCAACACCAAGGAAACAAATAATCCTTGGCGCTAGGGAAACAAATGATCCTTAGCAAATACCTCAACTCAGGGAAACAAACAATCCTTGATGAGAGCCTCCTGATCCGCGTCGACTCGCAGAGCAACCAGTGCCTCCGTGGGAAATTCTCGATTCGTTTCAACACCAAGGAAACAAATAATCCTTGGCGCTAGGGAAATAAATAATCCCTGGCAAATACCTCAACTCAGGGAAACAAACAATCCTTGACGAGAGCCTCCAGATTCGCATCGACTCGCAGAGCAACCAGTGCCTCCGTAGGAAATTCTCGATTCGTTTCAATACTAGGGAAACAAATAATCCTTGGAAAATACCTCAACTCAGGGAAACAAATAATCCTTGATGAGAGCCTCCTGATCCGCGTCGACTCGCAGAGTAACCAGTGCTTCCGTGGGAAATTCTCGACTCGTTTCAACACCAAGGAAACAAATAATCCTTGGCGCTAGGGAAACAAATAATCCCTGGCAAATACCTCAACTCAGGGAAACAAACAATCCTTGACGAGAGCCTCCTGATTCGCATCGACTCGCAGAGCAACCAGTGCCTCCGTGGGAAATTCTCGATTCGTTTCAACATCAGGGAAACAAATAATCCTTGGCAAATACCTCAACTCAGGGAAACAAACAATCCTTGATGAGAGCCTCCTGATCCGCGTCGACTCACAGAGCAACCAGTGCCATAATCCTTAGCAAATACCTCAACTCAGGGAAACAAACAATCCTTGATGAGAGCCTCCTGATTCGCGTCGGCTCGCAGAGAAACCAGTATCTCCGCAGGAAAATTCCCGATTCGTCTCAACTTGCAAGATGAAGCCTCAGGCAGCAGGGACTAAAAAACTTGCTTCCTGAACAATGGGACCCTGCAAGTCGATCTAAAACGGTCTCTTGCATACTATTCACGGGTCTCACTCTCCGAAGTCGAGTTTCGACGAGGAGGGAAACAACCGCTTACGAGTCCTCTCGACTCGTAAGAGGGAAAAATTCTCTTACAGAATCCTTACGACCTATAAGAGAAAACACACTAAGAATCCTCACGACTCCTAAGAAGAAAAACCCACCTACGAGATCCTCTCGATCCGTAGGGAGAAAAATCTTTATGAGACCCTCACGGCTCATAGAGTTGAAAAGTCTTAGGCAGCAGATCTGAACCTGCGGCCTAAGCCATCGCTATTTCTTGAGGAAGTCAAGATGCTTGCTCTAATTATCTATCAACCATGTTTACTAAGGCGGCATGCTGATAATAAAAGAAAGAAAAGATGGAGAAAATGACACAAGACATTACAAAAAAAATGTGTATCTTTTATTCATAAACTTGATTGGGTACGGGATACATTATGTTGAAGAATAAAAAATATATATATACACATTTTTTTTATCTACAAGTACAAACGATACAAAGAGGGATAGCTACTGAGGAGGAAGTGTCTTTAGTAAATCCGCAAGCTGCTCTCGCACTTCCTTCAGCGCCTCCTCCTGAGTGGCTACCGCAGCCACCTCCGCTTCCACCTGGGCCCGCTGCTGTAAAAAAGATGAAAGTTGCTCCTCGACCGCCTTCTGGGCTACTTCTTGGCTGGGTTCATCCCGCTCGATAACGTCAAGCTGTTGCCTCAACGATAACCCTTCGGAAAGACATTGCAGAAGGCCCTCAAAGACAACCTTCAGCCGTGCAGCATTGGCCTCCACCCGAGCATGCAGTTAGGCAGACTTGCTCGAAGTCTAACCGCGCACCTTACGCCTTGAAATGACTTCTTGTTCGAGATGGCGGAAGTAAGAAGCGCTCTGCTCAATCCACGCTGCTCTTTGATTACTGGCGGCTAAGGTCTCGGGAGCAGGATGCATCGACTCCAACTGATGCAGGCGGGCCTCGATCTCCCTGCAATGGTTAACCAAAGATGAGATGATACCCTCATCATGAAAGTTCACGAGTATCACCAGCATCGGGTTAACCGCCGTAGCGAAGTCTGCGGCAGATGTAGGAGTTTCAACGTCGAGTTCCTCGACGTAGTCACTCAACATGCGCAGACTATTCGCGGAGCCTTTCGAAGATGGACGTCTCAGATATGGACCTGCCGGCATTGTGATGAGAGGTTCGAAGGGCGCCGAGACCAGAACGACAGCTGAAAAGAAACAGGATGTGATCAGATAACAGTACAAAAAATAAAAGGGGGGAGTTATCAATGTGATAGTCGCCGTACCAGCTGAGACAGGTGGCAAGGCCGGAAGGGCCGGTGGCGCAGCCGATCTTTTATCCCCTCCTTCAATCTGTAGCACTACAGTCGAGATGAGAAAAAAGGGTTAGAAGTAATTCCATCAATGAAAAAGAAAGATATCGATGGAAATCATACTCACCAGCGCCACCAGAGGAAGAAGCGAGTTCGGATGGGAAGGAGAAGTGTGGGAGCAACACCTGATAAAGATGGTCAAAAAGCACTCCTGAAAGACGCAACAGTATGACTTTAGTACACGAATTATACGTCTGAAAAGATAAGATTAATAAATTGCAAACACATACCTTCCAACATCTTTGATGATATGAGGGAGGGCTGAGAGGTGACCACCGCCAAGGCAGTAGTTGAAGGCGCTCCCTCGAGCAATGGCGCGTCGACACTGGCTACACCTGCGTTACGAACAAATGTGAACTCGTCAAAAAAGATTGTAAGATAAAGAGGACAGTAACTTGGGATTTACCTGGTGAGCTGCCGGCCGAAATGGAGGCGACTCCCTCCTCCATCAACATGAAGCCACCGCCTGTGGCCTCATCACCCGACTCAATAGGAACCGTTGTCGTGCTTGCGAGACCTGGAGACGGCGGAGGACCATAGACGGGGAGGGCTATGACTGGAGCATTGCCAGATTCCTGAGAAAGATCGGTTGGCTCGTCCTCGGTAATCATGGCCACCTCACCCGCTACTCCCTCGGGTTCAGCAGTCGCGGTTGTCTCGTCCACCGTCACCACAAGGTCATCGGCCTCAGGCACTCCGCCCACTGCTACCCCGGGCTCAGCAACAACCGCTTGCTCAGGTATAGTGGACATGACCAGTTCGTCAGCCACTACCTCGGGCCCAGCAATCCCAGCTGTGTCATCCGCCACCGACTCGGGCTCGACCAATGTCTCTCCCCTCAGCCCCTCAGGTTCGACAGTCTCCGCCTCCCCCTCGGTTGGGCTTAGCCCTGCAGGGTAGAACATATAAGAACCGACAGCTTTATAAGTCTTATAACAAAATTCTGAAAGAAGTATTACCTGAGGTAGAATTGTCGTTAGCCTCTCTATTGGCGCGGATCGCCTGTCTATTAGCTGTAGACAGGGCGACCGGGGGCTCCTCTGACAGGGTGTCGGCATGAGGGATGGTGCTTGGGCCTGCTCCAATGGCCAAGGCAGCCCTGCGTGCCTTTGCTTCGTGCCTCGACCGCTTCCGTTCCTCCCGGGCTGTCACGAGGGACCTCTTTGACGCTTCCTTCATCAAAGCGTCGTCGTCCACATTTAAAGATGCCTCTAGATCCTTTAAGGCGTCTCTCATCGGCTCTTCAAGACGAACCTCCTGCAGTAGCCCAGAAGAAGCAGGAACATCGGCAGCTGGCAAAACATTTGCGTCACCTGGTGGGAACGACATTAAGGTTTCTGCAATAAAAAAGGGAGAGATTAGATTGACCATAACACAAGGAGAATAAAAACTTGATGAGTCGAAACTTACTGAGGCCTAAAGACGCTCTAAGGCGTTCCTCCTCTTGGAAGGTCTTGAGTGAAGCGGCAATGGCTTCTTCAGTGGTAATGCCTGTTGGAAGAAAAGAAGGAAAAATATTAGTCAAAGGCAATAATAAAGATATGATACAATAAAAAATGCGACTAGTGATTACCTGAATCCGCAAGCTTAGCCAGCCATGCGTCACGCCTTGCCAACCACGCTGAAGTTTCGAGAGCGGCCTCCAAGTCCGTATCATCCGGCGGCGGCATGACTAATCCCTTGTTAGTCCCATATTCACTCAGGCCCTCGGAATAGGGAGCGTGGGATTCCTGACCGAACACGACGTCTGCAGCAAAGAGCTACTTCTTTTTCTTCTGCCCTCCGACCCTAGGTGTGTTAGTGTATATGCCCTAGAGGCCATTACTGTATCATACTAGTTTGTATATTACTTGATGGAAGCTTGGGATATTCACCTTGTATAAACAATCTTGCTCAATATAGTAGTATGCTACTTGGTTTGTTTCTACTTCAATGTGTACATGTGTTTATATTAGTATATCACCTATACGCATTAGTGGAGCCCTTAGGATCTTTGCTTGATTACCAGCGTTGTGATGGCAGTCACACTAGTGGGGGCTGGGTAATCTATAAGCACATCCTTATACAGGTCCCTAGTCGTAGGACTATCGAGACAGGGCATCGATACTCCGGAGTAGACTAGCGTATGCGCTTCTCATCCCAGTGTGGGAGATGGTCTGTCCCAAAGCCATCAGTACGTCGTACTGGAGATAGTATACGGGTGCTCGTTGGGTTACGAGTACACTGGACAGGACTCGTCGGAAACTGACAGGTTGGTATTATACCTATCGTCAGTTATCAGTTCCCAGGTGACATGAGTACAGCTTAGTCCGCTGACTTGACACTGGCACTTCGCCTCGAGTGTGTTCCCACTGGACTTTGATCACTACCCTACCACGGCTCAAAGGAGTCGTGAAAACAGGTAATGGTTGGGTGCAGTCCCGAAGCACTTGGAGGCAGTGACGGTTAGACAGGATTCGTCTCTCCCGGTATTGGGAGTTGACATCGCGCTGTGTCTAGGAGAGCCATTACACGAGTAGTCCCTGGCCAGGGCAAGCAAGATATACTGGTAGGCTTCCAGTGTTATCTCAGGGTGTTTTGGGCTTCACTCCGACACGACTTGTACCGCTATTAGGGGACTGACGTTTTACCGCCCCCTAGGCCCGACATGCGATGTATTAGACGAACAGACCGGACTGTACGGAGACTGTCACATTCAGACTCAGTAGGAGTTCAGATGGGGTTCACCTCGTCAGCCTTCTTGTCGGCATCTACCTGGGGACCGTTACGCACAGCTAGTGCCGCTTGCGGTCTGTGGTTAAACCCACTACCAGCGTAGTGTCGAGTCTTTGGAGTCCCACACAGAGGGTATTCGCCTCTGGGCAAAACTGAGTAGAGGTCGCATGGTTTTGCGACAGGGTTCGTTCTCATCCGCGCACTTATGCACGTTTGGAGTCCGGACGGATTATACTAGCAGGCTCTGGTTTGAGCCAGATACTGGTATATGTTTTGGGGTTGTTTTTATCTCTCAGTATTCTTGTTCCTCGGAACGAGAATGCAGGTGTGTATGCACAGTTGTTTGAGGCGGAGGAAGAGGTCTTTCATTAGGGTTTCGGAACGGGTGCGTATGCACAGTTGACAGTCATATTTTTCCAAACCCTAATGGATTTATGAAATATCAATTAATAATGGTAATTAAATGAAATTGTGTCATGGTTGATTTTGTGGACTTATTGACCATGGTTGACTTGTTGACCATGGTTGAATGTTTGACCATCATCATTGTTTTGCAAGGATACTCCTTGATTCTAGCTTACATTCATTTAATAAAGTGATGATAGTGGTCATTCCAAATACAACCATCAACTATTTCATTTTGAATTATTATTATTAATTAGATATATCTTTTTCCTTTTGTTATGGTTGCAAGAGGAAAAAGAGCTCATTCTATCATATTGATTCTCTCTCCTCATTTCATCTTCTTCTTCCTTAAGCTCAAGGAGAATCCTTCTCATGTGTTGAGAATCCCTCTCCTTGAAAAGAAAACACCCCATAGATACACTCTACTCTCTCTAGGGTTCAAGGTTTAGCAAGCCGGAGATCCTAGTTCACTCCAAGTTCGAGAAAGAGCCCGAAGGTTGAACACTCAGGTGGATCCATCTTTGATGGAAGAAGGCGACGAGGAGAGAACCATCAACCCTCTACAAAGTTTCAAGAAGAAGGAGTTCAAGTTAGGTATAACCTTTATCCGAGTAGCTAACTCTCTTTAGCATGAAAGCTAGTTTAGTTTAGAAAAGATCCCGACTTTGTTAGTCCATGTTGCCCCATGCGCTAAAAATTTGTTTTTTTATACCGTTTCCGCCTCCCCGTAAGAACCGGGGGTCGCAACGTGGACTTACAGTGGTATCAGAGCCTAACTAAACTTAAATTAGCTAGGTAGCAAAGTGTAACGAAGTTCGGAACCGAAAAATCCAAAAACCAAGCTTTTCAAAAACCCTAGTTTCTGTTAAATTTTTTTCTGGTCAAAACAAAATTTGTTATGCACCTAAAATCGTCTCAGGGTTTTTTAAAGATAACCACCAAAAACGAGCCAGAGATCTGACCAAACGACCGCGTTTCCGCGGCGACAGCAAGCTATGTTGCCGCGGATCCGCGGCCGTCTTGTCTCCTCTCTGCCTCGATTTTGGTGCAGTGTATCTCTGGATTGGTTTTAGGATTTTTGAGATATATTATATGTGCCCAGATTTTCCAGAATAGAAATTTGTTTTTGGGGGCCTATAATTCCGGTTTTTTTTTTCCGAACTTCATTACACTTTGACTATGTTGGTTATATCTGTGATGTTTGAATGTATTGAACGTCGGCTAATCGCTATAAGTCGATTAGTCGAGGTTATACATCTCTGTGATCTGTGTTTGATATTGGAATGTGTATATGAATGTGTTGGACTGTCGCGGGTGAATAGCCGGGGTGGATGTGAGATGAGCTTTTGTTTTTCTTTCATTCATTTGTAATATGTAAATTGATGTAATATTATTATTTGTATGGCCGCACAACCGGGTCGGGGTTGTAGTCGTCATTGTATAATTCTTTTTACTATTTTTGCTCCTAGGATTGACCCATGGAGGGGTGCACAAACTGCCGGGTACTTGGCGGGTAGTTTGCCGCACCCGTAGGGGTCTTGGGTGGGGTATTGGCTATTCACCGCGACCGTGTAATCCGCTTTTCGTTGCAAGCTCGAACGGATTGCGGATTCCTAGTATATCCAATGTATTCATCTGTGATCTGTAATGTCTATCATTGCTATATTTATAACTATTTAGGCGTTGCTTATGTTTTACAGCCGCGCTAGCCCAGCCCCCGCTCTGTCGTTAGTTAAGTAACCTAACGGGTGATGACGGGGCCCAGTGGCGAATGCGAATGGCATAACCGTACGTCATATTTTGGTTGTTTTCTGCAATGGTAGGATTAAATGATGGCACGCATTAAAAGAACTAATGCAAGAATATCACGCATTAAAAGAACTAATGCAAGATAATAAACCAAGTTAAAGTCGTTGGAACACTTTCGAAAAACCACTCGGTTCTTTTCAAAACTAACTTTTAAATGCGGAGCTTGAGCCACTCCTTCTAAAATCTATCTCGTTCCATCGATTATATCAAGTTCACTACGTTCACGGTTTTACCAAAACCATTCGTAGCCCTCCGTCGTTTCACATGAATAGTCAATAGTATTCAAGCTGTGTTTGTTGGCCAAAGTCAAGGCATAGTGATTGGTAGCTATTGGGTATTCATGTGCAGCATAGATAGATGCGTTGGTTTGGAACAGTCGTACTGCCTTGTTGGCCAAAGTCAAGGGTAGGTACGGATGGATTCAAATTAACCTGGAGAACGACGGGTAGAACTTGACATGTGACTTATGATTTGTTGGCCAAAGTCAAGGTCATAAGAGCATGGGGCAAAAATCCACATCGGGAGTTTCATAAGTACTGAAACTTGCTAGATTTGCATACCATTTGGAGTGTGGTGATTCTGGTAGGATTCCTTCAGTTTCGTCACGCAATGATATTTGGATCCCGATCCTACTGTGAGTATATGCTACTCCTCGGGAAATTTCTCACTAAACGATCAATGCTATAAACCTAGTAGGTGTCAAGAAAGGTGTTAGCGGGCTACGTCCCCAGGGAAAAGAGGTTCTCTAATTAAGGAACTTCGCGAAAGCGTTGGAAAACCTCCCTCGAAGTACCGACACTGGCCTGGCTGAACGGTTAAGCAAGTATTGTGCGGTGGGATTGATCCCGACTTATTCATCCTTTATGGTTTGAGGAGGGATTCGAGAGACAGTGGGAGCCATCCTGTTTAGACAAATTAAAAACCACTCTAAACTTGCAAGAGCATCGTGCTAAAGTGTTCCTTCTCTCCCCCCTGCAGCGACCAAATCGAAATGACTGGACTTAAGTTACTTCTAGATAAAAACATACTGACAGGGCCAAACTACAAAGATTGGCTCAGGAATGTCAAAATGGCAATCACTTATGACAAGCTGGGGTATCTTCTTACCACCAAAGCTCCCCCCGTCCCAGGTCCCACCTCCAGCGTCGCGGATAAGGAAATCCGTAAGACTTGGGAGATTGATTGCGCGAAGGCCAGGTGCCTCGTGCTTGCCTCTATGGACAACGAACATCAGAGGAGGCACGAGAATATGGATTTGGAATCCATATTTCTTCATACAAAAGAACTGTATGGAGAGCAGTCTCGTATCGCAAGATACGAAGTGTCGAAGAAGTTATTTTCGGCAAAGTTGGCCGTCGGATCATCGGTAGCGGACCACGTGCTTAAGATGATTGGCTACATTGAGGAGCTCGCGGAACTTGGGACCACGTTGGAAAGTGAACTCTATACGGATTTAATTCTCCAGTCCCTTCCACCCACTTATGCCCAGTTTATACTGAACTTCAACTTACAAGAAAAGGAAGTTGAACTTTCAGAACTCCTCAACATGCTGAGGAGCGTAGAGGGCACCCTACAGAAAGGTAGGGAAACACCCGCTTTGTTTGTAGGAGGATCTTCTTCTTCTGGGTCCAAGGCGAAAGCCAAGGGAAAGAGGAAGAAAGCCCCCGCCAAACCAAGAGGCGGTGTTAGTAAAGTGGGTACGAAGGGAAAGGAAAAGGCAACAATGATTGCGGGGAAGCTTGTGGGAAAGGAGGAATGCTTCTATTGTCATAAGAGTGGACACTGGAAGAAAGATTGCAGGGCTTGGAAGGCCAGGACACAGGAACTGAAGCAGGTTGCGGCTTCAGCTTCAGGTGTGTATGTTATTGAAAACTGTCTTTCTATAAACTCTACTTCCTGGGTATTGGATACCGGATCAGGATCTCATATCTGTAATTCTTTGCAGGCGTTGAGAAACCGTAGGTTTTTGAAGGCACGTGACATGACCCTCAGAGTTGCGAACGGAGCTAGCATGGATGCTAAAGCCGTGGGGGACTATCACCTGGGAATGACAGATGGGCATGTTTTGGTTTTGCGTAATTGCTTTTTTGTACCCAACGCAACTTGTAATATCATTTCTGTATCTTTGGTTTCTAAAGAAGGTTATGAATTTGCGTTTGTAAGTAATGTTGTAAACATTCGCCTTAATCAAGTTCTGATTGGGTCTGGTACACTGAGCAATGGTATATACGTGTTAAACCAACCACAGATTTTCAATGTCCAGAATACACACAAAAGAAAGTCTCCAGATATTAATCAGGCTTTCTTATGGCATTGTAGACTGGGTCACATCAATGAGACACGGTTGACTAAGTTACATAAAGAAAGATACTTGGATCCGTTCGAGTATCAGTCTTATGCCACTTGTGAATCTTGTCTCATGGGAAAGATGGCAAAGACTCCGTTCACTGGACACGGAGAAAGAGCGAGCGAGCTCTTGGGACTCGTACACAGCGACGTGTGCGGTCCAATGTCTACACATGCGCGAAGCGGTTACTCTTACTTCATTACTTTTACGGATGATTTTTCAAGGTACGGTTATGTCTTCTTAATGAAACATAAGTCCGAAGCTTTTGAAAAGTTCCAGGAATATAAGAATGAAGTAGAAAACCAAACCGGCAAAAGTATCAAGATTCTAAGATCGGATCGAGGTGGAGAATACTTGAGTGCCGAGTTCCTGAATTATTTAAAAGAGAACGGAATTCTCTCTCAGCTTACTCCTCCATACACTCCGCAACATAACGGTGTATCGGAGAGACGGAACCGAACCCTATTGGATATGGTACGGTCCATGATGAGTAACGCTGAGTTACCGCGATCATTCTGGGGGTATGCGCTAGAATCAGCTGCGTACCTTTTGAACCGAGTTCCTACTAAGACTGTGCCTACTACACCATATGAGATGTGGTGTGGAAAGAGGCCCCATCTCAGTCACATTAAGACATGGGGATGTCCAGCTTTTGTTAAAAAGCAGCATGCGGACAAGCTCGAGGCACGCTCAGTACAGTACAAGTTCGTGGGATATCCAAAGAACTCCAAGGGATATTTCTTCTACTGTGAAGAGGAACAAAAAGTTCTTGTTTCTCGTCATGCCTACTTCTTGGAAACTGAGTTTTTGGAAACCCAGATAAGTGGGAGCACAGTAGAACTGGAAGAAATTCCAGAACCACAAACCATTACTGAAAGCTTAGAGGAGCCAGAGGGTTCAAAAGAACAGGACATTCCTATGCCGCTCCGCAGGAGTAGTAGGCAGTCTCATCCGCCCGAGAGATACTACGGTTTTCTCATAGACGGGGATAGAGAGGATTGCATCATAGATTATGATGAGCCTACTAGCTTCCAGCAGGCCGTTCAGAGCGTTGACTCGGTAAAATGACTGGATGCAATGCGGACCGAAATGGAGTCCATGTACACCAACAAAGTATGGACGTTGGACATTGCTCCAGACGGGGTAAAACCCGTAGGATGCAAGTGGATCTTCAAAAGGAAGATTGGTGTAGATGGACAGGTTGAGACCTATAAAGCTAGACTTGTAGCAAAGGGTTTCCGTCAAAGACCTGGTTTGGACTATGACGAAACCTTTTCTCCAGTGGCTATGCTGAAATCCATTCGGATCCTTCTTGCCATTGCTGCCTTCCACGATTATGAGATTTGGCAGATGGACGTAAAAACCGCTTTTCTAAATGGGAATTTAGAGGAGTGTGTCTATATGGACCAGCCAGAGGGTTTCATTCAGAGTGGGAGCAGCGGAAAGGTGTGCAAGTTGCTTAAGTCCATCTATGGACTAAAGCAGGCATCGCGGAGTTGGAACATCTGCTTTGATGAGATGGTCAAAGAATTTGGCTTTATCAAAAATCCAGATGAACCATGCATCTATAGTAGATTTGTAGCGAGAACTGTAGTATTCCTCGTTTTATACGTGGATGACATTCTCTTAATAGGAAATGACATTCCTATGCTACAATCTGTCAAGAGGTTCTTGTCACAAAGGTTCTCCATGAAAGACCTGGGTGATGCCTCATACATCCTGGGGATCCGGATCCATCGTGATAGATCCAAGAGGATATTAGGACTTTCTCAGTCCAGGTACATCGACACCGTACTGAAAAGATTCAGTATGGAAGATTCCAAGCGCGGTAACCTACCGGCTTGTCACGGGATCACCCTCTCTAAAGAGATGTCCCCTAAGACTGATTTGGAGAGGGGTCGCATGTCTATTATACCCTACGCTTCTGCGGTAGGCTCTATAATGTATGCGATGTTGTGTACCAGACCGGATGTAGCTTATGCACTGAGTGTGGTAAGCCGGTATCAGTCAAACCCTGGGGAGAAATACTGGATAGCGGTAAAGAACATTCTCAAGTACCTGAGAAGGACTAAGGAGATGTTCTTGGTGTATGGCGGAAAAGACCTCCAGATCGAGGCCTTTGCTGACTCCAGCTTCCAGAGTGACAAGGATGATTCCAAGTCCATGTCGGGTTTTGTCTTTACCCTCAATGGAGGGGCGGTGTGTTGGAAGAGTTCCAAACAGGAAACCGTTGCGGACTCGACTATGGAAGCGGAATACATCGCTGCATCTGATGCCGCAAAAGAAGCTGTCTGGATAAGGAAGTTCTTGATAGAACTTCAGGTGGTTCCGTCCATTGTTGACCCAATACCTCTGTATTGCGACAACAACGGGGCTATAGCTTTAGCAAAGGAACCCAGGTCCCATCAGAGATCCAGGCACATCTTAAGGCGGTATCACCTGATCAGGGAGATCGTGGATCGCAAGGAGATCGAGGTTCGGAGGGTTGCTTCAGAAGAAAACACTGCAGATCCATTCACCGAGGCACTGCCCCAGACTCAGTTCGAGCGGCTGATCGAGATGATAGGTCTTCGATACGCCAGTACATGGCCTTAGTGCAAGTGGGAGATTGTTAGTGTATATGCCCTAGAGGCCATTACTGTATCATACTAGTTTGTATATTACTTGATGGAAGCTTGGGATATTCACCTTGTATAAACAATCTTGCTCAATATAGTAGTATGCTACTTGGTTTGTTTCTACTTCAATGTGTACATGTGTTTATATTAGTATATCACCTATACGCATTAGTGGAGCCCTTAGGATCTTTGCTTGATTACCAGCGTTGTGATGGCAGTCACACTAGTGGGGGCTGGGTAATCTATAAGCACATCCTTATACAGGTCCCTAGTCGCAGGACTATCGAGACAGGGCATCGATACTCCGGAGTAGACTAGCATATGCGCTTCTCATCCCAGTGTGGGAGATGGTCTGTCCCACAGCCATCAGTACGTCGTACTGGAGATAGTATACGGGTGCTCGTTGGGTTACGAGTACACTGGACAGGACTCGTCGGGAACTAGCAGGTTGGTATTATACCTATCGTCAGTTATCAGTTCCCAGGTGACATGAGTACAGCTTAGTCCGCTGACTTGACACTGGCACTTCGCCTCGAGTGTGTTCCCACTGGACTTTGATCACTACCCTACCACGGCTCAAAGGAGTCGTGCAAACAGGTAATGGTTGGGTGCAGTCTCGAAGCACTTGGAGGCAGTGACGGTTAGACAGGATTCGTCTCTCCCGGTATTGGGAGTTGACATCGGGCTGTGTCTAGGAGAGCCATTACACGAGTAGTCCCTGGCCAGGGCAAGCGAGATATACTGGTAGGCTTCCAGTGTTATCTCAGGGTGTTTTGGGCTTCACTCCGACACGACTTGTACCGCTATTAGGGGACTGACGTTTTAGCGCCCCCTAGGCCCGACATGCGATGTATTAGACGAACAGACCGGACTGTACGGGGACTGTCATATTCAGACTCAGTAGGAGTTCAGATGGGGTTCACCTCGTCAGCCTTCTTGTCGGCATCTACCTGGGAACCGTTACGCACAGCTAGTGCCGCTTGCGGTCTGTGGTTAAACCCACTGCCAGCGTAGTGTCGAGTCTTTAGAGTCCCACACAGAGGGTATTCGCCTCTGGGCAAAACTGAGTAGAGGTCGCATGGTTTTGCGACAGGGTTCGTTCTCATCCGCGCACTTGTGCACGTTTGGAGTCCGGACGGATTATACTAGCAGGCTCTGGTTTGAGCCAGATACTGGTATATGTTTTGGGGTTGTTTTTATCTCTCAGTATTCTTGTTCCTCGGAACGAGAATGCAGGTGTGTATGCACAGTTGTTTGAGGCGGAGGAAGAGGTCTTTCATTAGGGTTTTGGAACGGGTGCGTATGCACAGTTGACAGTCATATTTTTCCAAACCCTAATGGATTTATGAAATATCAATTAATAATGGTAATTAAATGAAATTGTGTCATGGTTGATTTTGTTGACTTGTTGACCATGGTTGACTTGTTGACCATGGTTGAATGTTTGACCATCATCATTGTTTTGCAAGGATACTCCTTGATTCTAGCTTACATTCATTTAATAAAGTGATGATAGTGGTCATTCCAAATACAACCATCAACTATTTCATTTTGAATTATTATTATTAATTAGATATATCTTTTTCCTTTTGTTATGGTTGCAAGAGGAAAAAGAGCTCATTCTATCATATTGATTCTCTCTCCTCATTTCATCTTCTTCTTCCTTAAGCTCAAGGAGAATCCTTCTCATGTGTTGAAAATCCCTCTCCTTGAAAAGAAAACACCCCATAGATACACTCTACTCTCTCTAGGGTTCAAGGTTTAGCAAGCCGGAGATCCTAGTTCACTCCAAGTTCGAGAAAGAGCCCGAAGGTTGAACACTCAGGTGGATCCATCTTTGATGGAAGAAGGCGACGAGGAGAGAACCATCAACCCTCTACAAAGTTTCAAGAAGAAGGAGTTCAAGTTAGGTATAACCTTTATCCGAGTAGCTAACTCTCTTTAGCATGAAAGCTAGTTTAGTTTAGAAAAGATCCCGACTTTGTTAGTCCATGTTGCCCCATGCGCTAAAAATTTGTTTTTTTATACCGTTTCCGCCTCCCCGTAAGAACCGGGGGTCGCAACGTAGACTTACAAGGTGCACGTGGGATCGACTTCCGTTTAGTAGCCACCTTGGGACGGCGGGTCCCGATGTCAGCACCCACGCCAGACTCCGGCGAAGCTACAACCACTGTCTCCACTGGAGCACAGGGCGCTGGGGCTGCATCTGTAATATGGGGAAGCGGAAATCCGTGCGGAGGACTTTGCGCACGCGATGGCCCGGTTCTAACCTCTTTTAGAGGGGCAACTACTGGAGTCCTAGGAACCAAAGGAGCGTTGCGGTCACTGCCTGGAGGCGCACCCTTACGGTCAACCAGCAGTCGCCTTTCTTCCTTTATAACGGCTCCTGTTGCATGATTGTACCAGTCTTTGTACACGTTGAGGAGTCGTAGAGCGCAAGCCGGTGCACTGATAAAAAAATGAGAACTCGTATTCAGGCGCATGAAATGATGCAGCGCGTTCTCCATCCCTTCTTCAGTGGCAGCGGGTTCCAGCAGGAAAGCTTCCAAGGGGACCCCTTGATCGTAGCCTAGTTGTTAGGCAAAACGATGGGGGTTATATCTCATGAAAATCGCCGCACCATTCTGCCTGAAGACAAGGAAGCCTGGTCTAATAGAGTATAAGTGAAGGGTCTTCCGGGCCGTCAAAACTGAGGCTCCATCCTTAAAAGAGTCATGTAATGGTCGCACCGCGGTGGTGGACACCTTTTCAATAGTCAACACCTTGTCAATAAAGGACATCCCGGCTCCAACGGTGTGAGAGCGAAGGAGTAAACCCCTGGTGTTCCGTGGTGATGGGGTCACAATTGATGCGCCGATCAGCTGTATAATGCGAGGGAAACCGTACTTGTCGAAGAACGAGGTCCTTTAGTGCATGCCGAAGACACCCGCCGTATGTAGCTCGAACCATGATACAAAGTAGTGCATCGGGAGGACCGCGTGCAGTACCCCGGGCTCATTAGCATCCGCTGCTCGACTGAGGCCATGATATAGGTGTGCCAAGCCAGCGATCCCAACGGCCACCTTTACCCCGATGGCCATCTGGTGGGCTGGGTAAAAGACAGAAGGCCACATACGGTAAGAGTGCATCGGGATCGCAAACCAACTTAGCCACAACCCGAGAAATCCTAAGAAAAAGGCCTTCTTGTCCATCCCGGGGGCCGCAATTTCTGCAAAAGACATAGTCGGGAAGTCCGGAAGGAAAAAACCCTTTTGGTCTATCTCCTTCTCCGGCAGGTTGTCCACACCTAGACCGAAAGGGTCATCCAGGGTAGCGAACTTGGAAGCTTCTGATGAGAGGACGCTTGGGCGAAGGAACCGAGCGATGAAATCCTCAAAGTTAACTCACCGACTCCCATGTTCGAAAAAAAGGGACTCATAGATGTTCAGCACTTTAATCAAGCTTGGGAATTGGTGTTGAACAGCATTCTTCGGTGTGAGCCCCCTTACCACCGGCCTAGCACCAAAGACGTACTCGTCTGTCGGGAGCAACTCCTCATAGAGTTCCCCTATAACCGGTAAACCGGATACCTCCCTAAACTCTTCCAGAGAGATTGACACTTCCCGATCCATGGCGAGGAAAGTGTGGGTAGGAATGTTCCACTGCTCCAGGAAGGCCTTGAACTACCAGGTGGGGAGCGTGGGATATTGGAACAGAGAGACGTACACCGCGGTATACAATCCTAACATTATCAACTGCGACTTCTTCGTCAACAGGATGTACCAGGCCCACGGCAGATAACCGATCGGGTGGCGGGGGATCAGACCAATGTTATATGATTGCCCCCAGGGTCGCGCCTCGCCCTGACAGATACGGCGTCCTAGGATATCCAAAACCATAGGACGCGGGACCGGAATCGCATCCATAGCAGGATGAAGAAAGCCCTTTGAGGTCCAATCAACCATCTCCACGGCATACTACACTGAGGATAGGGAAGCATAGTGAATCGCTGTGATGGGTTCTGACGGTACGGCGCACGTGAAGCTCCGTCGATCCATGATGATCTGGTTATACCACGACCCCCAAAAGTGGAGACTCTTATATTCCGGGTCGTAGTCCCTAATCATAGCCAAGACGTCACGGTCCAAGGGCGCTTCAAGAAACCCTTTAGTTGCGCAAGCGCTGCGCTGCGCGACACGTGTCAGCGCAGTTGCGCTGCGCGACGCGTGTCAGCGCAGACGCGCTAGCGCAGTTACGCTGCGCTTTGCGCTGCGAGACCCGTGTCAGCGCAGACGCGCTAGCGCAGACGCGCTAGCGCAGTTGCGCTGCGCTGTGCGCTGCTTGACACGTGTCACGCGCTGGGGCATTTGCGCCAAACAGAATCAAGATTCTAAAGAAATCTTTCTGTTCTTGTTAAAACAAGAAGATTTTCTTCTGTAAAATAGAAGCCCTTGGATCAAAGATCCAACGGTGGGAAAAATTCCCCAAATCACTCAGAGAAAGATCTTTTTAACTAATTTATGGGCACTATAAAAAAGACCCTAGACCTCAATTCAAGATCATCAACATTTTTGAGAAATCAAAAGCTTCAAACAGAGAGAACTCTGAAAAAGTTTCAAGAAAAAGGTAAAAAAAACCTTCATAAAATAGAAGAAATTTCTTCTAATAGATCATTGATATAAGAACAAGATCAATGATCTTCATATAATAAACAGTGCTTTGCACTTCTTATGAACCACTGGTTCTTTAAAACAAGAAAAACAAAATAAAAAACAGTGCTTTGCACTTTTTTATGAACCTTTGGTTCCTGAAATAAGAAAAAAACTTGTTTTTCTTTGATCTAAATTAGATCAAGAAAACGAATGGTGCTTTGCAATTCTTTTATGAACCATTGGTTCTTGAATCTAAAAGATTCTCAAATCATAGTGCCTTGCACTTGCAAACTGCGCTGTTGCGCTCCTGGATTGGCGCAAGCCCCCAGAGCGCGCCACGTGTCAGCAGCGCAGGCGCAGCGCATTAGCGCAACGCACTGCGCTTGCGTGACACATGTCAACACCACAAGCGCTTGCGCTCTCTGATTGGCGCAAAGCGCTTGATAAATGCAAGGCATTTCCTAAAGGGCCAGGCCCAAATCAAAAAGACCAAGCAGGCCTAATTGAATTGATGCTCTGCATCATTTATAAATGGGCAGAGCCCAAACGAAATAATAAAAATGCTATGCATTTTAAAAAGGGCAGAGCCCAAACAAAGTAGATGCTTTGCATCATTTATAAATGGGTAGAGCCCAAAACAAATCGATGCTCTGCATCCTTTATGGGTAAAGCCCAAATAAAAATAAAAAAGAAATGCAATGCAAAAGCAAATAAAATGTTGAACATTTTCAACTGGACTTAGCCCAATTTTGGTCGTAAGTCCTCAAATTAAATTGACTGAGCAAGATTGCTATCTTAAATCAATTTACCTCCGGTTCGAGGGTACATCTCCGAACTCCTCTGACATCTGTCGTTGTAATCCTTCAACGACGTCAGAGAGGTGACGGCTCCCGACGACCACACACATACGAATATGGACTACGCAGTCCTTATACTCGTGGACCGAAACGTCCTTAAACTAATATTGGACCGAAACGTCCTTAAACTAATGCTGGACCAAAACGTCCTTAAACTAATGATGGACCATCACGTCCCTAAACTGGCGATGGACCACCACGTCCCTAAACTAGAACATGGACCACTACGTCCCTAAACTGGCGATGGACCACCACGTCCCTAAACTGGAACATGGACCCCCATATCCCTAAACTGGAATATGGACCACTATGTCCCTAAACTGGAACAATAGAGCTCCCAAATGCTCTTTTGTCGGATCCAAACGATCCTGTTAAGTTGATCTTAGTCTCAAATCAGACTAACGTATCATTAACAAACGTTTAAGTCGATCTTAGCCTAAATACGGCTAACGTATCCTTAAACCAAAACACCAAACCCAAATCTAAGTAAATACGGATTTAGACTAATCCACGTCCTACGGGCGACGATATCGCTTAGTCTCCGTATACAATCCACGGGCAACCACAAACAAAAAAAATATACACGACACGAAATGAAATTCTGGAGAAGGAGAAAGTTGTTACCGCGATGCGGTAGCGTAATTAACTGCAAGGGCTTGCGCCTGCAGGGAAGAGCGTCCCCACAATCAAAAACCCCTCAAGCGAGGGGGAATCTGACGAAGTCTGCTACATCGGCCGCATCTGTCTAAACCTCCGATACACGGTGTCATAAATCAACTTTGCATCTTCAGAGAGGTAGACGGATAAAACCAAATAGCATCTGCCCCGAATCTCAGGCGAGACGTCCTAACGTCGTCGCCCGTCGTTCGGAGGGGAACAGGTGAGACCAAGCAAACGGCCCTACAAATAAAAGACCAGGAAAAGGCTAAGGATTGGAGACTAGTCTTTATAGACTACTTCAAATCCCGTCGAACACCTGAAGGTGCGTCCTCGAGACATCAGCTCATGAAAAGAGCTATATCTTTCGCCTTCGTCAACGATACTCTATATAAGAGATCGTTCGACTCCTTGTAGCTAAGATGCCTGGGACCGGAAGAAGCAAGGAGAGTCGTCCAAGAAACTCATGATTGACTCTGCGGTTCTCACCAAGCCGGGCCAAAGATGAAGCTGAAAATCAAAAGAATGGGCTACTATTGTCCCACAATGATACAGGACTGCCTTGAATACGCGAAGCAATGCCATTCGTGCCAGATTCATGGAGACTTCATCCACCAGCATCCAAACTCGCTACACCCAACGGTGGCGAGCTGGCTGTTCGAAATGTGGGGAACCGAAATAATTGGGCCCATCGAACCAACATCATCTAGAGGACATCGGTTCATATTGGCGACAACCGATTACTTCTTTAAGTGGGCAGAAGCAGTACCGCTAAGAGAAGTGAAAACAGAGAATATCATCTATTTCTTCAAGACACACGTCATCAATCGGTTCGGCACTCCGCGACGGATTATCTCCAATAACGGGCCGGCCTACAGAAGTCACAAAATCAGCCGCTTCGTACAACAACATAACATAGACTGGAGATACTCTTCGGTCTATAATCCCCGAGCTAACGGTATGGATGAGGCTTTCAACAAGACCTTGACGAAGATCATAAAGAAGACGGCGTCCAAAAACAAAAAGGACTGGCACGAGAGATTGCATGAAGCTCTCTGGGCGTATCGAACTACGTTCAAAACAGCTACGAATACAACGCCGTATACATTGGTATTCGGCGCAGAAGCGATACTCCCCTTAGAAATAGAGCTACCCTCTCTGCGAGTGGCGGTTCAATACGAGCTAACAGACGAAGAGAATACTCACCTTCGACTTGAAGAGCTCGATGCCCTTGATGAAACTCGGCTCATGGCGCTGCAAAACTTGGAGGCTTACAAAGCAAAGATGACGCACTCATACGAGAGATTGACTAGGCCGAGGACATTTTGCCAAGGCGAACTCGTGCTGGTGGTCAAGAGACCTATGATCCCCAATCGTACCAAACGGGGGAAATTTGAGCCAAACTATGAGGGCCCGTACATCATAGACAAAGTTTACCAAGGTGGGGCTTATTTGCTCATGGACATGCATGGCGAAAGACCCTTCAGGCCAATAAACTGCCGGTTCCTGAAGAAATACTATGCCTGATGAGTCATGGCCTAGGTCAACGATAGATGACGACGCCTACGTCCGCTCGCTATCTTCCTAAGCCCAAACTCTATAAGCAAAACTGTTGTCTCCAAAACGGCAATAATGGACCAAAACGTCCTAAAACTAACGACTGACCGAAATGTCTGTAAACTACTACGAACCGCAGCATCCTAAAGCTGACACAAAAAAATGGTACGTCGATAAGCAAAATGGGCACGGATGAAAACCCGAAAGGGCTCCGTGAGTAAAAACAGCAGGGCTACCGGCGAGTTTGTGAAAACCCGAAAGGGCGCAATCTCGTTAAAAGACACTTGCAAGGTCCTCTCGACCTTGTAAGGAGAAAATACCTGCGTGAGATCCTTATGACTAACAAAGAAGCGACACACTTAGGGATCCCCACAATTTCTAAGGAGAAATTACACTTACGAGATCCTCACAACTCGCAAGGAGAACCCTCTTATGAGACCCTCACGGCTCATAAGATTCAAAAGCTTTAAGCTACAGGGATCTGAACCTGTTCTTACGCCATCACACTCCACAGACTGCCCTACAAGTGGTTCAATGTTGACCCGTGTAGATAATCCACGGGCACAAATAAATGCCTCCCCCACCAAGTTCCACCAATAGCGTGAAATTCCCCAATTCGGTGAACAAACGCTTATAAGTCCTCTCGACTTATAAGGAGAAAACACTCTTATAAGATCCTTACGACTTATAAGGGAATGCACACTTGAGGATCCCCACGATTCTTAAGGAGAAAGCGCACTTACGAGATCCTCACGACTTGTAGGGAGAAACACCTTTATGAGACCCTTACGACTCATGAAGTCAGAAACCTTAGTCGACAGGATCCTAACCCTGTTTGCTAAGCCACCTTTGTTCGACATCTACAGAGGCAAATGATGATTCGCTCCTGGCAATGTCCCAGTGGTAGCGATGTTGAAGCCTAAATTGGTATCAAATTCCAAGTCCTTTCACGGCAAATGGTGATTCGCTCCTGGAAATATTCCAGTCGCAGCGATACTAATGCTAAGATTGGCATCAGGTTCCAAGTTCCATGCTTAAAAAAAATCAGCAGGTAAAAGAAATGCATATGAAATAGCCGAAATGATGGGGCAACTTGCAACAAAATCAGCAAGTAAAAGATATGCATACAAAAATAGCCGAAATGATTGGGCACCGCGAAAAATAGCCGAAATGATTAGGCGATCGTGGCTTTCGCAATATAAAAAGCTGAAATGATAGAGCATCGCGGAAGGAAATAAAAAAATGATGAAAGAATGAAACTTTTTGCCTTACAGGCAAGTCCATACTAACCTCTGTATACAATCCATGGGCATAAACGAAAAGGGAACCACATGTCCCCTACCATATCCTGTCAAAAGGAAAAGTCAGATCTCAACAGCAACATCTGCATCCCAGAAGACCAACAACGGCGTTCCTCCTCCTGCCAGCAGAGCACGGACGCGACACCACCAATCGGAGCCACGGCAAGTCCTCAGTTCCAAGACTCTACGGTTCACAGGCAACCTAGAGTCAGCCCCGACACCGCAAAAAACGGAATACGTCATCCAATGACCCCATTGCGGAGATACGTCATCCGAGGACCCCATCGCGGAAATACGTTAGCAAATGACCCCGTCTCGAAAACACGTCAGCAAATGACCCCGTCGCGGAAATACGGCATCCAATGACCCCGTCGCGGAAGTACGTCATCCAATGACCCCGGCGCGGAAATACGTCATCAAATGACCCCTCACGAAACCACGTCATCAAATGACCCCGTCGTGGAAATACGTCATCCAATGACCCCGTCGCGGAAATACGTCATCCAATGACCCCGTCACGGAAATACGTCAGCAAATGACCCCGTCTCATAAATACGTCAGCCAATGACCCCGTCTCGGAAACACGTCAGCAAATGACCCCGTCGCGGAAATACGTCATCCAATGACCCCGTCGCGGAAGTACGTTAGCAAATGACCCCGTCTCGGAAATGCGTCATCAAATGGCCCCGTCACGGAAATACGTCATCAAATGGCCCCGTCGCGGAAATACGTCATCCAATGACCCCGTCGTGAAAACACATCAGCCAATGACCCCGTCATGGAAATACGTCAGCAAATGACCCCGTCACGGAAATACGTCATCCAATGACCCCGTCGCGGAAATACGTCAACCAAATGGACTCCTCGTCAGAGCAGTGCTTCGAATCAGAAAAAGGCCAACTCATCAATCACTTACAAGTCCTCTCGAATTGTAAGGGAGAAAATTCACTTGTGAGATCCTTACGACTCTCAAGGGAAAGCGCACTTATGAGTCCTCATGACTCCATAGGAGAAAATACACCTACAAGATCCTCACCACTCGTAGGGAGAAAAATCTTTATGAAACCCTCATGGCTCATAAAATTGATTAGTCTTAGGCAACAGATCTGAACCTGTTTTCTAAGCCATCGCTACCTTACGAAGAGTTCAAGATGAACCATTATCTATCATATAGAAGCCAAATTTGCTAAAATCACACGACAATAACAAAGCAAAGAAAAGAAGGCGATAATACAAGATGGAAAAGAAATGTGTCCTTTATTCATGATTTCAAATGGATACAAGTTACATCATATGAAAATGAATGGAATAAAAAATGAATAAAATGAATACATGTTATTCATAAGTTAAAAATGTACAATCGATACAAAGGCAACTACTGAGAAGGAGGCGTTTTCAATAAATCAGCCAGTTGCTCACGCACTCCTCTCAACTCCTTTTCATGGTCGGCCGCTGCGGCCAGCTCCGCTTCAACTCGATCTCGTTGTTGTAAGAAAGGCGAAAATTTCTCATCGATCTCCCTGTAGGGTGTTTTTCGTCACCCCATTGAGATGGGAATACGCGCGCGCTTGTCAGGCGTACTACAGATTCCCCCTGCCTAGGGTAGGCCGGGGTTTAATGATTATGGGGATCTGAATCTCTGGCATCCGCGGACTAAGCTGCCGTTAATTATCCCTCGCCTTTGGAGCGAGGGAACCTCCGATTGACGTGTTAAACTGGTCATGCGAACTCAATGTGCAGTGTGCGTGTGTTGTGTTTTGAAAGGGGGTTTTTGGATATATTGGGAGCGACGCAGAGTTTTTACGGGGTCCCGCTACCCGGATAGCGGGCTGGGGGTCAAGGAGGCTAGCAGCCCCCTTGCGGGGTGCGGGGCACCGCCCTGTTAGAAATTTTTTTCTAACAGGGACTGTGTCGTGGAGTATGTGTGTGTGTAAATATGTATGCATATGTACATATATATATATATATATATATGTATGTATGTATACATGTATATATATATATATATAAGAAAGAGGGGGAAAAGACATCCAAAGGATGCGTGGGGCAGCACCTTGGGCGCTGTGCGCCTAAGTGCTATGCGCTCAGGCGCTAGAGTGCCACGTGTCGGCACGTGGGTGCTTGAGCGCTGGGCGCTTGAGTGCAAGTGCGCCACATGTCGGCACGGGGGCGATTTGCGCTTGAGCGCAAGCACGCCACGTGTCGACACAGGGGCGGCTTGCGCCCGAGCGCTTGCACTGGACCGCAAGCGCGCCACGTATCAACACCGGGACGACTTGCGCTGGAGCGCTTGCGCTAGAGAGCAAGCGCGCCACGTGTCGACATGGGGCGACTTGCGCTCGAGCGCTTGCGCTTGAGGGAAAGCGCGCCACGTGTCGGCACCGGGACGACTTGTGCTCGAGCGCTTGCGCTTGAGCGCAAGCGCGCCACGTGTCGGCACGTAGGCGCTTTGCGTTCGAGCGCAAGCACGCCACGTGTCGACACGCGGGCGCTCTGTGCTTGAGCGCCGGCGAGAAAAAGAGGCTTTTAGCCTAAAAAAGATTTCTCGAAAGAGAAATCATAGAGGAGTTGGACTCCTGAGTGTGTTTTTGGGGTTAATGGAAGGGGTTCTTCTTCTTCCTCCTCTGTTAGCTAGATCTTGAAAATCAAGAGGTGTGAGATCTCAAAATCTCTCTTTTTTGAGATCTGATGACAGATATAAGTTCCCCTTTGTGGGTTTCGTGGTGAAAACTATTTTGTTTTTAAAAGGAAGAGTAAAACTCTTGATTTAATTCAAAAGAAAGAAGAAGGTTTAAGACCTTCAGGAAAGGGAAAGAGATACAAACCCTAGGTTTTTTTGTGAGAATGAAAAGTTGTGTATTTTATTCATCATCGTGTTGACTTATATAGGCTTACATATTTACATATAACCCCTTGGGCTTTACAAAAATGGCATTTTAGCCATCCCATGGCTCATGTACCATTTCATTTTTGCACATAAGCCATGAGCTTACAAAATATTGGCTTTATGCCCATTTTGTTTACATTCATGCATAAACAATTGCATAAAAATTATTTATTACATGATTTTGTTGTTGGCATGGGGAGGCTGGCTGCGGGCTCGACTTGGGCATGGGCCCGCTTGACCTGGGCTTGGACCCACCTGGCTTGGGGTTGACTTTGATTTTGACTTGGTCAACCGGGGTGTAAATTTTTACCCCAACAAATTGCCCCCCCATCAATAAATGCACACATCATATGTGGGTCGTGTGCATGAAATTGATGGATCTTCTTTTGCGTGGAGGCGACTTGCTTTGGTTCCCACTTTTTGGGATGCACTTCCCTTTTTACGACATGGACGGTCGACGCTTGATCCGTCTCCGAGATGGAGTGTCTGTGGTAGACGTTTCTCTGGCCCAGAGTAATTTGGTAGACGTGTCCCTGGCACGGAGTGTCTGTTGTCGGACGTTTCCCAGAGACGGAGTGCCTGCTGTAGGACGTTTCCCCGAGACGGAGCGCCTGCTGTGGGACGTTTCCCCGAGACGGAGTGCCTGTGGTAGGATGTTTCCCTGAGACGGAGTGCCTGTTGTAGGACGTATCGCCGAGAGGGAGTGCCTGCTGTAGGACGTAACCCCGAGATGGAGTGCCTGCTGTAGGACCTTTCCCCAAGACGGAGTGCCTGTTGTTGGACGTTTCCCCAAGACGGAGTGCCTGCTGTAGGACATTTCCCCGAGACGGAGTGCCTGTGGTAGGACATTTCCCCGATACGGAGTGCTTGTTGTAGGACGTATCCCCGAGACGGAGTGCCTGTTGTAGGACGTATCCCCGAGACGGAGTGCATGTTGTAGGACGTTTCCCTGAGACGGAGTGCCTGTGGTAGGACGTTTCCCCGATACGGAGTGCCTGTTGTAGGACGTATCCCCGAGACGGAGTGCCTGCTGTACGATGTTTCCCCGAGACGGAGTGTCTGCTGTAGGACGTTTCCCCGAGATGGAGTGCCTGCTGTAGGACGTTTCCCCGAGACAGAGTGCCTGTGGTAGGACGTTTCCCCGATACGGAGTGCCTGTTGCAGGACGTATCCCCGAGACGGAGTGCCTGCTGTAGGACGTTTCCCCGAGACGGAGTGCCTGTGGTAGGACGTTTCCCCGATACGGAGTGCCTGTGGTAGGACGTTTCCCCGATACGGAGTGCCTGTTGTAGGACGTATCCCCGAGACGGAGTGCCTGTTGTTGGACGTATCCCCGAGACGGAGTGTCTGCTGTAGGACGTTTCCCCTAAACGGAGTGCCTGCTATAGGACGTTTTCCCGAGACGGAGTGTTTGCTGTTGGACATTTCCCCGAGACGGAGCGTCGCTGTTTGACGCAGAGGTCGATGTTGGAATTGGTTGGTTTGATTTGTTTGAGTTGAGTTGACATCAGCATCGCTATACTGGAATATGGTGCCAGGAGCGAATCATCATCTGTCTTTGAAAGGATTTGGGAATTGGTTTTCTGTCGGCACCTGCATTGTTGCACTGGAATAATGCCAGGAGCAACTCATCATGTGCCCCGGGAGGATTTGGATTTTGGTTTTTTTTTTCGGCATCTGCATTGCTGCACTGGAATAATGCCAGGAGCAACTCATCATTTGCCCCGGGAAGATTTGGGAATTGGTGGCTTAGGAGACAGGTTTAGATCCCTATCACCTAAGGCTTTTCAATTTTATAGGTCGTAAGGGTCCCATAAAAGCATTTTCTCCCTACGAGTCGAAAGGATCTCGTAGGTGTATTTTCTCCTTAGGAGTCGTGGGGACTCCTAAGTGTGTTGCTCCTTTGTGAGTCGTAGGGATCTCACGCGGGAATTTTCTCCTCACAAAATCGAGAGGACTTTGCGAGTGCATTTCATTTCTTCTTCTTTTTTACGAGTTTGCGCCCTTTCGGGTTTTCACAAACTCGTCGGCAGTCCTGCTGTTTTTACTCACGGAGCCCTTTCAGGTTTTCATCCGTGCCCATTTTGCTTGTGGACATACCGTTCTTCTTTTTTTTCTTTTTTTTTGAGAGATCGGGATTGTTTTACGCCCGTGGATTGTATACGGTTTTGCAGGATGTATGATCCAGACTGTAGGGCCGGAAAAATTTCAGGACTTTGTTGGCATCTGCATCGCTGCACTAGAATGTGGTACCAGGAGCGACTCATCATTCGCCGTTGGGGTATGGGATTTGGAATTTGGTTGGCGTCTGCATCGCTGCACTGGAATGTAGTACCAGCGGCGACTCATCATTCGCCGTTGGGGTATGGGAGTTGGAATTTGGTTGGCGTCTGCATCGCTGCACTGGAATGTAGTACCAGCAGCGACTCATCATTCGCCGTTAGGGTATGCGAGTTGGAATTTGGTTGGCGTCTGCATCGCTGCACTGGAATGTAGTACCAGCAGCGACTCATCATTCGCCGTTGGGGTATGGGAGTTGGAATTTGGTTGGCGTCTGCATCGCTGCACTGGAATGTATTACCAGCAGCGACTCATCATTCGCCGTTGGGGTATGGGAGTTGGAATTTGGTTAGCGTCTGCATCGCTGCACTGGAATGTAGTACCAGCAGCAACTCATCATTCACCGTTGGGGTATGGGAGTTGGAATTTGGTTGGCGTCTGCATCGCTGCACAGGAATGTAGTACCAGCAGCGACTCATCATTCGTCGTTGGGGTATGGGAGTTGGAATTTGGTTGGCGTCTGCATCGCTGCACTGGAATGTGGTACCAAGAGCGACTCATCATTCGCCGTTGGGGTATGGGACTTGGAATTTGGTTGGCGTTTGCATCGCTGCACTGGAATGTTGTACCAGGAGCGACTCATCATTCGCCATTAGGGTATAGGATTTAGAATTTGGTTGGCGTCTGCATCGCTGCACTGGAATGTAGTACCAGCAGCGACTCATCATTCGCCGTTGGGGTATGGGAGTTGGAATTTGGTTGGCGTCTGCATCGCTGCACTGGAATGTGGTACCAGGAGCAACTCATCATTCGTCGTTGGGGTATGGGAGTTGGAATTTGGTTGGCGTTAGCATCGCTGCACTGGAATGTTGTACCAGGAGCGACTCATCACTCGCCATTGGGGTATAGGATTTAGAATTTGGTTGGCGTCTGTATCGCTGCACTGGAATGTGGTACCAGGAGTGACTCATCATTCGCCACTGTAATTTTTTTTTGTTTTTTTTTACCACGATTGCTCTATCATTTCAGCTTTTCTTATCGCGAAGGTCGCGATTGCCCTATCATTTCGGCTTTTATTCGTGGTTGCCACATCATTTCGGCTTTATTTTCATTTTTATTTTTACTCGCTGATTTTTATTGCGAGTTGCCCCATCATTTCGGCTTTATTTATTTTTCTTTTATTTACACATTTTTTTTATTTACATTTTTTTTTACATTCCCAGTTTAACGACTTAGAGGTCGAATATTCCCAGTTTAATGACGTGGTGGTCGATTGTTCCCAGTTTAATGACGTGGCGGTCGATTGTTCCCAGTTTAATGACGTGGCGGTCGATTGTTCCCAGTTTAATGACGTGGCGGTCGATTGTTCCCAGTTTAACGACGTAGTGGTCATCTGTTTCCAGTTTAACGACTTGGAGGTCATCTGTTTCCAGTTTAACGACTTGGTGGTCAACTGTTCCCAGTTTAAAGACGTGGTGGTCGAATGTTCCCAGTTTAACGACGTAGAGGTCATCTGTTTCCAGTTTAACGACTTGGAGATCATATGTTTCCAGTTTAACGACATAGGGGTCATCTGTTTCCAGTTTAACGACTTGGTGGTCATCTGTTTCCAGTTTAACGACTTGGTGGTCATCTTTTTTCCAGTTTAACGACTTGGTGGTCATCTGTTCCCAGTTTAACGACATAGAGGTCATCTGTTTCCAATTTAACGACTTGGTGGTCATCTGTTTCCAGTTTAACGACTTGGAGGTCATCTGTTTCCAGTTTAAAGACTTAGGGGTCTATCTGTTTCCAGTTTAACGACGTAGAGGTCATATGTTTCCAGTTTAACGACGTAGAGGTCATCTGTTTCCAGTTTAGAGACTTGGTGGTCATCTGTTTCCAGTTTAACGACTTGGTGGTCATCTGTTTCCAGTTTAATGACTTGGAGGTCATCTGTTTCCAGTTTAAAGACTTGGAGGTTATCTGTTTCCAGTTTAACGACTTGGTAGTCATCTGTTTCCAGTTTAACGACTTGGAGGTCGTCTGTTTCCATTTTAACGACTTGGAGGTCGTCTGTTTCCAGTTTAAAGACTTGGAGGTCGTCTGTTTCCAGTTTAACAATGTAGAGGTCATCTGTTTCCAGTTTAACGACGTGGTGGTCATCTGTTTCCAGTTTAACGACTTGGTGGTCATCTGTTTCCAGTTTAAAGACTTGGAGGTCGTATGTTTCCAGTTTAACGACGTAGAGGTCATATGTTTCCAGTTTAACGACTTGGAGGTCATCTGTTTCCAGTTTAAAGATTTGGAGGTCGTCTGTTTCCAGTTTAACGACGTAGAGGTCATCTGTTTCCAGTTTAACGACGTGGTGGTCATCTGTTTCCAGTTTAACGACGTGGTGGTCATCTGTTTCCAGTTTAACAACTTGGAGGTCATCTGTTCCCAGTTTAACGACTTGGTGGTCATCTGTTTCCAGTTTAACGACGTAGAGGTCATATGTTTCCAGTTTAACGACTTGGAGGTCATCTGTTTCCAGTTTAACGACTTGGAGGTCATCTGTTTCCACTTTAACGACGTGGTGGTCATATGTTTCCAGTTTAACGACGTGGTGGTCATCTGTTTCCAATTTAACGACGTGGTGGTCATCTGTTTCCAGTTTAACGACGTGGTGGTCATCTGTTCCCAGTTTAACGACTTGGTGGTCATTTGTTTCCAGTTTAACGACGTAGAGGTCGTCTGTTTCCAGTTTAACGACTTAGAGGTCATTTGTTTCCAGTTTAACGACTTAGAGGTCATGTGAAGAGGAGCTTAGAGAAGATACCTGATTGAGTAGCTCTAAGGGGCACCGCTGGAGTTTGCCCGAGATGCCTTATCACTTTGTCGGTGTTGATGGCCTTGCCCCCAGCTGGGGCCAAGAAAAATCGTTCAAATACCGACTTGCATCGAATATGGCAATTGGAAATTGTTAACCCTGCAAATAGAAACATTATTTCAGTATAGGCAATCGATATGTATATTGATTGAGTTCGCATGAACATTTAACCCGAAATATGGGAGAAGAGATGGTCCCACCGGGCGTGCCAGAATCTGTAGGGTATTTTTCGTCACCCCATTGAGATGGGAATACGCGCACGCTTGTCAGGCGTACTACAGATTCCCCCTGCCTAGGATAGGCCGGGGTTTAATGATTGTGGGGATCCAAATCTCCGGCAGCCGCGGACTAAGCTGCCATTAATTACCCCTCACCTTTGGAGCGAGGGAACCTCCGATTGACGGGTTAAACTGGTCATGCGAACTCAATGCGCAGTGTGCGTGTGTTGTGTTTTGAAAGGGGGTTTTTGGATATATTGGGAGCCACACAGAGTTTTTACGGGGGTCCCGCTACCCGGATGGCGGGCTGGGGGGCTAGCAGCCCCCTTGCGGGGCAGCGCCCCGTTAGAAAATTTTTTCTAACAGGGACAGTGTCGTGGAGTATGTGTGTGTGTAAATATGTATGCATATGTACATGTATATATATATATATATATATATATATATATATATATATATATATGTATACATGTATATATATATATATAAAAGAAAGAGGGGGAAAAGACATCTAAAGGATGCGTAGGGCAGCATCTTGGGCGCTGTGCGCCTAGGTGCTGTGCGCTCAGGCGCTAGAGTGCCACGTGTCGGCACGTGGGCGCTCTGCGCTTGAGCACAAGTGTGCCACGTGTCGGCACGGGGGTGATTTGCGCTTGAGCGCAAGCACGCCACGTGTCGCCACGGGGGCGGCTTGCGCCCGAGCGCTTGCGCTGGAGCGCAAGCACGCCACGTGTCGGCACCGGGGCGACTTGCGCTGGAGCGCTTGCGTTGGAGCGCAAGCACACCACGTGTTGGCACGGAGCGACTTGCGCTTGAGTGCAAGCGTGCCACGTGTCGGCACCGGGGCGACTTGCGCTGGAGCGCAAGTGCTGGAGCGCAAGCGCGCCACTTGTCGGCACGCGGGCGCTTTGCGCTTGAGCGCCGGCAAGAAAAAGAGGCTTTTAGCCTAAAAAAGATTTCTCGAAAAAGAAATCAGAGAGGAGTTGGACTCCTGAGTGTGTTTTTGGGGTTAATGGAAGGGGTTCTTCTTCCTCCTCTGTTAGCTGGATCTTGAAGATCAAGAGGTGTGAGATCTCAAAATCTCTCCTTTTTGAGATCTGATGACAGATCCAAGTTCCCCTTTGTGGGTTTCGTGGTGAAAAACTATTTTGTTTTTAAAAAGGAAGAGTAAAACTCTTGATTTAATTCAAAAGAAAGAAGAAGGTTTGAGACCTTCAGAAAAGGGAAATAGATACAAACCCTAGGTTTTTTTGTGAGAATGAAAAGTTGTGTATTTTATTCATCATCATGTTGCCTTATATAGGCTTACATATTTACATATAGTCCCTTGGGCTTTACAAAAATGGCATTTTAGCCATCACATGGCTCATGTGCCATTTCATTTTTGCACATAAGCCATGGGCTTACAAAATATTGGCTTTATGCCCATTTTGTTTACATTCATGCATAAACAATTACATAAAAATTATTTATTACATGATTTTGTTGTTGGCATGGAGAGGCTGGCTGCGGGCTCGACTTGGGCATGGGCCCGCTTGACCTGGACTTGGGCCCACCTGGCTTGGGGTTGACTTTGATTTTGACTTGGTCAACCGAGGTGTAAATTTTTACCCCAACACTCCCGTTGAGCAACTTCGCGATTCTACGTAACCCGCTCTAGGAGGTCGAGCTTCTGCCTTAGCGCTAGCCCGTCTGAAATGCATCGTTGCAAATTGTCGAAGAAGGCTCTCAGTTGCACAGCGTTTGCTTCAACCTGGGCGCATAGCCGGGCGGATTCACCTAAAGCCTCCTCGCGTTCCTTCCGTCTTAAGGTCGCTTCTTGTTCAAAATGACGAAGGAAGGGAACGCTCTGCTCAACCCATGCAGCCCGTTGGGAGTTCAAAGCCAACATTTTTGGAGCGGGACGCCTAAGCTCAATCTTATGTAGGCAGGCCCCGATCTTCCTACAGTAGTTAACCCAAGACTCGATGACACCTTCGCTATAGAAGTGCATAAGCGTCACCAACATCGGATTAACCTCAGCAGCGAGTGTAGGGGCCTCCGCGTCAAGCTCCTCGATGGATTCACTCAACATGCGTAGGCTCGTCACAGCGCCCTTGGAAGATGGATGTCTGAAAAAGGGCCTTGCCGGCATTAAGATGCGAGACTCGAAGGGAGCTAGAGTCGGCGCGATTGCAGCAAAAAAAATCATAGTCAGATATCGGCTCAAGAGATAAAGAAGATGCAAGAGCCATGAAGGCTACTATACCGGCTACGACAGGTGGCAGAGTTGGGAGTACTGGGGGCGCGACGATTCTCTCATCCCCTCCTTCAATTTGTAGTGCTGCAATCAATTCAAAATTAACAACGACACGGTCATCCATAAAAGAAAAGAAAGGATGTCGGTTAAAAAAACTATACTCACCGACACCAGCAGGTAAAGTGACTTCTGACTGGAAGGAGAAATGCGGGTGCAGCACCTGATACAGATGATCGAAGAGAACTCCTGCAAGGTTGCGACAATACATGGTCAGCACACAGAACATGTTATCCCCGATTTAAATTAATCGCAAACCCATACCTTCCAGCATTTGAGAGGATATAATAGGAGGCGAAGGGACAGCCACCGTCAGAGCGGCAACTGGTGACGCTTCTTCGGGTAGCACAACCTCAGCGCTCACCACACCTGCATTCGAAACAAACAAATTGTCATCAGAAGGGACTGAAAGGGATTCTGAAACAAAAGTAAACAGCGGCTCGAGACCTACCTGATGGGTCATCAGCCAAAATTGCCATGGAAGCATCACTGGGCGTTGCGATTTATTCGCTCTCCTTCAGCGGAATGGTTTCAGCGCCAGTGGCTTCATCCCCCGATTCTACGAGGGCCGTCGTAACACTCGCAATGCCAGGAGATGGCGGGGAACCGCAGAGGCAAAAAGCGACGGTTTGGACAGTCCCGGACTCCCGAGAGAGAATAGCCACTTCAGGCTCAGTGGTTGTCGTCTTCTCACCTGCGACCTCATCGCCAATACTTAGCCCTGCAAGATATGGTACATTAGAGTTTGCGAATCGAGTGAAAATGAGAAGACCGGGCATTACATTACCTGACGATGGATTCCGGGTTGCCTCCCGAGCTACACACACGGCCTGTCTGTGAGCGGTGGACAAAGCAGCTGGAGCATCCTCTGAAGAAATAGCGATATATGGGACAGTACTTGAACCCGCACCTACAGCCAAGCTGGCATCATGCTCCCTCGTCGCACGCTTTCGACACTTCTTGTCGGCCTTAGCAGTGAGAAAAGACCTCCTCAAGACATCCGTCAAAGTGACATCATCGTCCGAGCAAGGAGCTACCTCTGGAGCCGTTACGGCGTCCGTTATCGGCTGCTTAAGTGAAGCCTCTTTCGGCGATACTGGGGAAGCTAGGACTTCAGCAGCCAACCCTGGAAACGTCGCCGCGCCACCCTGCGGGATCGGCACTGCACTCGGGATATCCTGGGTCGTGGTAGTCCCAGCAATAAGATGAAAAATGAAGGGTCAGACCACCCATGAAGAAAAAGGGAATGAGGGCACAGTGAACCGAAATATACCGAGGCCCAAGGAAGCGTGAAGCCTCTCTTCCTCTTCAAAAGTCTTGAGGGAAGCTGCGAGAGCCTCTTCGGCAGAGATACCTATTGAAGAAGAAAGCATCAGTCAAAGCGTAATAATTAAAATAGCCACGGAAAAATATACCTGATTGTGCAATGGTGATTAATGTCGCTTCATCGCGAGCTAGTTGCTTTGAAACCACAATGGCCGCCTCTAGATCTATATCATCCGGCGCCATAAATAAAACCTCATTGGTCCCGTACTCACTTAAGCCCTTGCTGTAAGGAGCATGAAGCTTCTGGCCGAATACAACGTCTACAGAAAGTATCGACTTCTTTTTCTTCTGTGACTTAAAGCCAGCAGCCGATAACACGAGCTTGCGCGTGGCGGGCAATTTGGGGCGACGAGTCCCGATCTCCGAACCCACCCCAAAATCCGGAGACACTACAGCCACCGCTTCCACGGCCATATGGGGAGGGGTATCTCAGGTATAGCGCGCGGGGCCACGACCGCGGCAGCTTCTCTCATGGGAGGACGAACAATGGTCCGCCGCTTTAGGGGAACGGCTGGATTCCCAGCAGGGGATGTACCCTTACGATCAAGCAAGAGCCGTCTTTCTTCCCTAATAATGGCGCCCACCGAATGCTGATACCACGCCACATATGCGTTCAAGATTCGCGGAACGCAACTCGGCTCACAAATAAAGAAATTGGAGCCGATGTTCAACCGCATAAAATGGTGTAATGCGCTGCGGATACCTTCTTTTGTGGCAACTGGCTCAGCTAGGAAGGCCTCGAGCGGGACGCCCTGATTATAGCTTGATTACTGGGCGAAACGTGTGTAGGTTGTACCTCATGAACAACGCCGAATCATTCTGCCTAAACACGAGAAAGCCCAGCCTGATTGAATATAAATGAAGAATCTCCCGAGCTTTCAAGGTAGAGGCCCCGTCTTTAAAAGTGTCCCGCAGTGGCTGCACCGTCTTAGTGGACTCTTTGCCAATGGTTAAAACCTTATCGACAAAGGTCATGCCGTCTCCGGCCATACGCGGACGAAGGGCCACACCCCTAGCCTCCCACTGTGTCGGAGTTAAAACGGAAGCGTCAACTAGGCGCATAATCCGAGGGAAGTTGTAACTGTCGTAGAAACGAGGCCGTTTGTGAGCACCAAAAGCGCCAAGTATGTGCAGCTCAATCCATGACATAAAATAGTGCAGCGAGAAAGTGACTGGCTGTACCCCCGGCTCGGTGGTGTCCGCCGCTAAGCTGAGACCATGATACATGTGTGCCAACCCAGCAATCCCGATAGCCACTTGCATTCCCGTAACCATACGATGGGCTGGGTAAAATACTGATGGCCTCATATAACGAGGGTGCATTGGAAGAACGAACCAGTCTATCCATAAGCCAATGAACCCCAGCACGAACGTCTCTTCATCGATGCCCGGAGCAGCAAGCTCCGCGAAGGGAACGACAGGAGCAGCCGGAAAAAAGAAATTTTTTAAATCCGCCTCCGCCGTCAGTTGGTTATTCAAACCAAAACCAAACGGATCGTCAAGCTTGGCGAATAGTGCAACTTGCTTCGATAAGACTTCCTGACGAAGAAAATGAGCGATGAAGTCTGCGTAGCTGACTCCGTGCCCTCCGGATTCTAGAAATAGACTTTCGCAGATATTCATCACCTTGATCAAGCTCGGGAATTAGTGTTGAATGGCGTTCTCTGGGGTAAGACCCATTACCACTGATTTGGTGGAAAAGATGTACTCGTCCGGAGGAAGCAGCTCCTCGTAGTGTTCTCCCCTAACGGGTAAGCCAGAGATCTCCGCAAACTCCTCTAAAGAGATCGAAACTTCTCGATCCGACAGAAGGAAGGTGTGGGTCGGAATATTCCATTGCTTCAGAAAAGCCTTAACCCACCAAGTGGGGGCGTGGAATATTGGAAGAGAGACACATAAACGGCGGGGTACAACCCAAGCTTCAGCAGCAACGATCTCTTGGCCGACAAAATATAGCAGGCCCACTGTAAATACCCAGCTGGATGGCGAGGAGTCAAGCCTATCATGTACGGCTGTCCCCAAGGGCGCGACTCGCCCTGACATATGCGCCGCCCCAGAGTATCCAAAGCCATCGACGGCTGCACGGGTATCGCGGCCATAGAAGGCTGAAGGCAATCCTCTGAAGTCCAATTGCCCTCCTCCACAACATAGTTCACCGGAGGTGCGTCGACGTAATGGATCGCTGAAATGGGCTCCGAAGGTGCTGCGCAGGAAAAAATACGTCGACCCCTGATGATCTGATTGTACCACGTTCCCCATAAATGAAGATTCTTCCGCTCTGGGTCGTGATCCTTGATCAACGCAAAGACTTCCTTATCCACATGCGCTTCAGGGAATCCGCTTTCCGAACGGACGAACGGGAAAGGAGCGTCGAAAGACATAGTACCTGTGTGAAAAAGAACAAAAGTTAGCCGTCAATACTACGGTTTAAGTTCTGACACTTGGTACTTTAATTTCGTGCTGATGTCTCATCATTTGATGAGATAGTAATTAAATGAGGGAATCCTAAAAGAATTCTCATCTAATGAGGGCCCCTCGGGCCAGGGAGCAAATCTCCCTTGAGAGCAGCGCTCTACAACAGATATGACATCTGTTATAATTAATGATGAAGGGAATAAAATTCCCCCAAAAATTCTAAAAGAGCAATGTTCTGTGAAGAAGATGGAATAATCCATCCAAAAACCGTAAAAGCAAAGCTTTACTGAGTTAAAAACTCTGAGATCTTTAAGATCTGCAAGATGATCACTAAGAGTTCTTCTTTAATAGGTTAAGAGACCCTATGAAATATCTCTTTAGATCTATGATCTAAGAAGAGCAAAGCTCTGTTGAGAAACCCTAAAAAAGAGCAAAACTCTGTTAATGGGTGAAACCCTAGATTATGAAGTAATCCCTTCAAAGATTTAAATTTTACCTAAAATTTTCGACAGGGTTCTGTCTCTAAGAGAGTTCTTAAGACAAAGAGCTATGCTCTGAAAGAGAATTAATTCTCAAGTGAAAACAAGAAGATGAACAAACAGTCATCTCAAGGGCGAAAGGCCCTATTTATAAGCACTGAGAGCCGTTTCAACTTCTAAGTTGATCTAACGGCGGAGATGCTGCCACCACTGCACTCACGTGTGAGGCACGTGAGCGCAATGGTGGGGGGCATTTTTTTCCCCCAATCAGAGCAAAACTCTATTCAAATTTTGAAATTTGAAATGAAGCGGCGCTTCATAAAAGCACCCGCGCTAAGAGCGTCGGCGCTAAGAGTCAAAGACTCTGAGGCAGCGCTCACGTGCAAAGCATGAGAGCGCTAGCGCCAAGTGCGTCAGCGCTAAGAGTCAAAGACTCTGAGGCGGCGCTCACGTGCAAATCACGAGAGCGCTAGTGCTAAGTGCGCCAGCGCTTAGCGCTAAAAACTCTGATGCAGCGCTCACGTGCAAAGCACGAGAGCGCTGGCGCCAAGTGCGCCAGCGCTAAGAGTCAAAGACTCTGAGACAGCGCTCGCGTGCAAAGCACGAGAGCGCTGGCGCTTACTCTTAGGCGGCGCTAAGTGCGCTAGCACTAAGAGTCAAAGACTCTGAGACAGCGTTCACGTGCAAAGCACGAGAGCACTCGCGCCAAGTGCGCCGGCGCTAACAGTCAAAGACTCTGAGGCAGCGCTCATGTGCAAAGCACGAGAGTGCTAGCACCAAGTGCGCCAGCGCCAAGAGTCAAAGACTCTGAGGCAGCGCTCACGTGCAAAGTACGAGAGCGCTAGCGCTGGAATTAAATGTTCCCTACCTTTGGAAAGATCCAACAAAGATGACTAAAAATCATCAGATTACCTCCGAAAATTAAAGCACCGTTGGATCTTTGATCCAATGGTGATTAAAAATCACCAAGATACAGAATAAGTTCTGTATGGGAAAAGATTTTCCCAATTTTATTAAAAACAAGAAGATTGCCTTCTGTAAAACAGAAGCCCTAGGATCAAAGATCCAACGGTGGGAACATCTCTAAATCAATTAGAGAAAAGATCTCTTCAACTGATTCAAAAAATCAGCCTCCCCTATATAAAGGACCGGAGACTTCAAGTCTTGCATAGAGGAACCCCCCCATAAACTTTGAGAAATTTCAAAGAGATGAGTAAGCTCTCGGAAGAAGAAGAATTTCTTCAAGATAAATAAAATAGAGAGATAAAATCATCTCATATGAGAAGAAGAACCTAATTCTTTTTCTAGATGATAGATCTATAAGACCGAGGTCTTTCACAAAAGAGATCATAGCATCTCATCATAAAAAGTGAGGGGGAAGAACTTAATTCTCTTCAGATCATAGATCTATAAAATAAAAACGAAGTCTTTCACAAAAACAGAAGAGATTGTAAAATCTCCTATTAAATTAAGAACGTGGTTCTTAAATTTATGAGACAAAGTCTCCTAGGAATGAGAATTTAATTCTCAGAGCGCATAACCGATCAAAACTGCCTCAGAAGAGCCTTAGCGCACCAATTTAAAGAAGCGACTCAGTGCTCCAAGACTGGCGCACAGCGCCGCAACACTCCTAGCGCTCCAATTTATTGGAGCGCCTCAGCGCTCCAAGACTGGCGCACAGCACCGCAGCGTTCCTAACGCTCCAATTAAAAGAAGCGTCTCAGCGCTCCAAGACTGGCGCACAGCGCCGCAGCGCTCCAAGCGCTATTTTAAAAGAAATGCCTAGCGCTTCAAGGTTGGCGCTCAGCGCTAAGAGCGCCACATGCTCCTCACGTGTGCGCTCTTTCACAAGGAGCGCTCTGCACTCATTTACTGGCGTTCAGCGCCAAGCGCACCACGTGCTTCTCACGTGTGCGCTCTTTCACAAGGAGCGCTCTGCACTCATTTACTGGCGCTCAGCGCCAAGCGCACCACATGCTCTACACGTATGCGCTATCTTACAGGAAGCGCCTTAGCGCTCTAAATCTGGCGCTCAGCGCCAACCGCACCACGTGCTCCTCACGTGTACGCTGAGGGAATATAAACTGTTCTTTAAATAAAGTCTCAGAACCATAATGAATGCTCAGCACTCAATAAAAGACAAAAGGTTGTCAGAACCCAAAACCAATGCTCGGCATTGTTAAATGAAAAGGACTGAGTTTAAATAAATGTTCAATATTTTAAATGAGTGGGTCGAGCCCAAGTTGGCCATAGATCCCTCATTTAGATTAATTGAGTCCATATGCTCATAAATCTTTTTAACTGGTCTTAGTCCCAAACTTGACTATAGATCTCCCAACCAACATTGGTTCAAGGGTACAACTCTTCGTACCTCTGATATATGTCGTTGTAATTCTTCAACGTCTTCAGAGACGGGGAGTCCCAATAACCAATAATTTTTGGCACATCCCCAAACGGTTGAATCAAAACCACACAGACTATGATGTCTTTAAACTGGACTATGATGAATTTACGGACTGTGGGGTCCTTAAACTTATGGACTATGATGTCCTTAAACTTTATGGACTATGGGGTCTTTAAACTCATAGACTATGATGTCTTTAAACTTTACAGATTATGACATCTTTAAACTGTTATTGACTATGATGTCCTTAAACTTATGGACCGCAATGTCACTAAACTAAAACAATAGAGCTCGAATGCTCTTCTGTTGGATCTAAATGATCCTGTTGAGTAGATCTTAGTCTAACATTGGACTAATGTATCCTCAACAACGTTTAAGTTGATCTTAGTCTCAAATGAGATTAACGATCCTTAAACCCAACCCAAACCTAAATCTAAGAAAATACGGATTTGGACCAATCCACACCCTACGGGCGACAAAATAAATAAGTCTCCGTATACAATCACGGGAAACCAAAAATAAAACAAACACACACAACACGAAGTGACCATCTGGAGAAGGAGAAAGTGGTTACCGCGATGCGGTAGCGTAATTAACTACAGGGGCTTGCGCCTGCAGGGAAGAGCGTCCCCACAATAAAAAAAACCCTCAAACGAGGGGGAATCTGACGAAGTCTGCTACATCGGTCGCATCCGTCTAAACCTTCGATACATGGTGCTATAAATCAACTTGGCATTTTCGAAGCGGTGGACAGATAAAACCAAATAGCATCTGCCCCTAAATTCAGGCAAGACGAACCTACGCGGTTCCGTCTCCTGTTTTCGGGGCGATCCGAGTTGCGAAACCGCAGCTCACGAACAATGCACGGGTTTGGTGGAAGGTGGAAGAAAGCCGTCTTGATCAAACCATCAAATGGAAGACTTTTCGTGACATGTTCGACGCAAAGTACTTCCCCGAGACTGCCAGATTCGACATGGAACAGCAGTTCATCCATCTACAACAGGGTTCAATGTGGACCAAGTCTGTAGATGAGTATGATGATGTGTTTACCATGCTCATTAGGTAAGATATGTCTCAATGTTCGATTTTATATCACATACTACACAGCTAACATAAGACCGTAACAGGTTTGCGGCCCATCTCATACCGACTGCTGAGATCAGAGCTAGGAGATTTCAGCAAGGGTTGGACCCGGAAATCCAAGTTGCGTTAGCTACAGGGGATTTCCCAACCCATGATTTGGCTTTGAAGGTTGCCCGACAATATGAGACAGTGGTAAAGTGGAAGGGCAGACCTCAATCTGCCGGAGTGAAGCGTCCTGCCACTCAGATGGCAGGAGGAGCCTCTTCAAGACCAACTGTTGAACCCAGGATATCGGAAGAAATCAATAACCAGCCGAATCCACATTTGTGCTTCTATTGCAAGAAGAATGGACATTTGGTGAAGGACTGTAGGCACGCAAAAGGCCTATGCCTAGTTTGTGGCGCATCCAATCATGGAATTGGAAAATGTCCTTATAGACGCAACCCAACTCACACACACACTAACTACCCACAGCGGCCAGCTATCCAGGCTCCTGCACCTCGCCCTGCACTCCCTGCTCCACCACCTGCACAGCCTACTCGCCAATTCAATCAGGCACCGAGGAACATGCCTCGAGGGCAGAGAAACATGCCCTAAGGACAAAGGAATATACCTCCAGTTAGGAGAAATGTACCACGGCGTCAGGATTTCCTTTTAGCGGCAGAAGAAGCAGAGGCCGTAGACCAAGGTAAACCTGGTAATTTCCTCAAATCTTTTCAAATCTTTCGTTCTTCCACATATGTTCTCCTCCGAATACAGAGACACGACCGCGTAGGTCCGTCTTGCCTGAATTTGGGGGCAAATGCTAATTGGTGCTATCCGTCCACCTCTCCGAAGATGCCAAGTTGATTTATGACACCGGGTATCGAAGGTTTAAACGGATGCGACCGATGTAGCAGATTTCGTCAGATTCCCCCTCATTTGAAGGGTTTTTTTATTGTGGGGATGCTCTTCCCTGCAGGTGCAATCCCCTGCAGTTAATTACGCTACCGCATCGCGGTAACCACTTTCTCTTTCTCCAGATGGTTACTTCGTATCGTGTATGTTTGTTTTGTTTTTGGTTGCCCGTGGATTGTATACGGAGACTAATTTATGTTGTCGCCCGTAGGGCGTGGATTAGTCCAAATCCGTATTTTCTTAGATTTGGGTTTAGTGTTGGGTTTAAGGATACGTTAGTCTCATTTGAGACTAAGATCAACTTAAACGTTTGTTAAGGATACATTAGTCTAATTTTAGACTAAGATCAACTTAACGGTTTGTTAAGGACACATTAGTCTAATTTTAGACTAAGGTCAACTTAACCATTTGTGAAGGATACGTTAGTCTAATTTTAGACTAAGATCTACTTAACAGGATCACTTAGATCCAACAAAAGAGCATTTGGGCTCTATTGTTTTAGTTTAGGGACTTTGCAGTCAATTACCAGTTTAAGGACATGGTGATCAAAGGTTAAGGACATCATAGTCCATGGGTTTAAAGGACCCCACAGTCCGAGATTAAGGACATCATAGTCTATGGGTTTAAAGGACCCCACAGTCCGAAGTTAAGGACATCAGAGTCCATGGGCTTAAGGACCCCACAGTCCGTAGTTTAAAGACGTCATAGTCTATAAAGTTTAAGGATATCATAGTCCATGAGTTTAAGGACCCCACAGTCTATGGAATGATTGGTTATCGGGACCCGTCACCTCTTTGAAGACGTTGAAGGATTACAATGACAAATATCAAAGGAGTGAAGAGATGTACCCTTGAACCAATGCTGATTAGGAAATCTGCAGTCCAATTTGGGACTAAGATCAATTAATTAGATTATGAGCACGTGGGCTCAGTTAAATCTGTATTGAGGACTTATGGCCAAGTTGGGCTAAGTCCAATTAGGTTTAAGATGTTGGACCTTTGTTTGGACTGTTGAACATTTGTCTGGGCTCACCCCCCCCCCTCATTATTTAGCAATGCTAAACAGGGGCTTGGGGTTCTAACAACACTTTGTCTTTGGCTGAGCACTAGCCATTCATTATAGCTATGGACTTTACTTTGAATGTCACATGAAATGATCAAGTTTGGAAGAATATAGTTGGGGTTCAATCAAAGGGGAGATCTTGTCTCTGGAAAACTTAGCTGATTTTGGGCTAAGACTGGTTTGAAAATAGTGTTTAAACACTAACACATATTTGATGATCACGTGTTTCCACGTGATGCACTTAAAATAGTGTTAAACACCAGAGACAGAACACTCAAAACAGTGTTAAACACTAGAAATGAGGTAGTCACGTGGAGTCACGTGAGGCGCCATAGAATCGGGCCAGACTTCCTTTATTTTACTCTCAAAAGCTGCCAATAAGTGTTAAACACTTAATCTCTGTAATCATCACGTGTGGGCACGTGATAGTGGCCATGTATTGAGTATTAATTCCTCTGTTTTCCCTCATTTACCCTTTTAAAAAGGTGTTAGTCAGGGGTCACATAGGGACACGTGAGGCGCCCTAAATCTATATTGCCTTTGGCTTTATTCCCTTTAGTTTTGAGGGTCACGTGTGAGCACGTGACGCATTGCCTCCAAGCTTTTTCTTTCTCATTTTGAGGAGTCTGTTTGAGGGTCACGTAGGAGTACATGACCTAGTCTTGATCGTTCTTTTCTACTCATTGAGGATGAGGGTCACGTGTTACCACGTGACCAGGTTGGGTACTGATCTCTTTACGTGCATGGAGAGTTTTAAGTCCCTTGTTTTAAGAATTAAATTCTTTTGTAGGGTTAAACCCTAATTTGGTTTAGAGAAATTAAATTCCTATATATTTGAAAGAATTAAATTCTTTAAACTCGATTCTCCCTCTAAGTTTTGTATCTGCATGGCAGGATCTCCCCGATGAGAATTAAATTCTCAATTTATGGGAAGATCTGCTTCTACAGATCTTCAACCAAAGGAAGAACTAAGTTCTTGTATTAAGGATTAAAACCAATTTTATTTGAAGGAATTAAATTCCTAATAATTTTGATGTGAGAATTTAATTCTCTAAACTTAGGTCTTCGCTTAGGTTTTAGATCTGCATGGCAGAATCTCCCCGATGAGAATTAAATTCTCAACTTATGGGGAGATCTGCTTCTGCAGACCTTCAACCAATGGAAGAACTAAGTTCTTTTGAGAAGAGTTAAACTCTTAGTTTGAGATATAAATTCTCTTTTTATTTTGTAGAGCTTATGATCTCTCACCTATGATTTCTTTCTTTTCTCAAGAAACCTTCTTTCTCTCTGGAGAATTAAATTCTCTTCTTTTCACTCTCTCTGTTGTCTCCCTTTTTTCTTCCCTCTTGGCTTTTATTTATAGAAGAAAGAAAAGAATCAGTTTGTTTAGTCAATCTTTCATTGAAAGATTTTAATTGATTTTGTAACCAACATGATCTTTTAGATCACTCGGGGAATTTTATTCACCATTGGATTTTTAATCCAAAAGATCTTTTATCTGTTATTCCTGACAAATTTCAGGGAAATCTCTCCTTGTATAGAATCTTTCTATAAATTGGTGATTTTTAATCACCATTGGATTTTTAATCTAACGGTGCTCCACTTTACCGAGCACAATGTTTTTGTTTGGAAATATCTAGGGAAATATTAGGGTTTTTGATTTCCCTTAATTAGAATTTAATTCTATTAGTTCAGAAGGTTTAAGAGCCTATCACGTGTTAGCACGTGACCCCGCTGATTGACCAATTAATTAGAATTTAATTCGATTGGTTTAGAGGGCTCAGAAACCCATCACGTGTTGGCACGTGACCCCACTAATTAATTATTTAATTAGAACTTAATTCTATTGTTTCAGAGGGTTTAAGAGTCTATCACGTGTTGGCACGTGACCCCACTGATTAATTATTTCTAATTATTTATTTTATTCAGTCCCTACAGGTTTTGCCTGTAAATGGTCACGTGTCTGCACGTGATGCCCGGTCACGTGTGGGCACGTGATGTCCGGTCACGTGTGGGCACGTGATACTTCATAACTTTTGATCCCGGATGAATTATGAGACCCATAATATATCAAATCGAAGGATTTTTCGAGACGCTTTCGATATCATTAGAATTTAGCTGTTTCTCATTCGAAAGTTTGTCAAAATATAGCCCGGAAAATACTGGTTCGCATTTTCTTTAAACGTATCGCTGCCATTTGATACCTTGGGCTCTTTTGCGCAGAAAAATTTTTTTGCGAAAACAACATATTTTTCATACATTACCAATAGTTCTATCACCAAACTTTTCTTGAATCCGTTACACTTTCCTTTTACAAATTTCGAGGACGACATTTCTACAAGGAGGGTAGAATGTAACAACCCTAAACTTTCGGTATACAGAAAAGGGGTACTTGAGGCTGAGCACAAGTTATAAATTTGATTTGCTTTTGAATAGCAAGAAGGAGCTTGTAGCTCACTAGTAAGACCTTGCACTGCTGAACCAAAGCACTAGAGTTCAAATCCCATCAACCATACATTTTTTTAATTAAATTCTTTTAATCTTTTAGAAGCCCAAGAGTCTACACGTGCACTACACGTAATAGGGTAAGTTACAGAATAAACAAACGTGACCACAAGGCTGGGCCAAGCGTCAGGGACACGTGGCGAAGACACGAGCCCCGACTCGCCCAACTCGTGCCGGCGACTCGCCTGACTCGGCCGGCGCCGCCGGGTCAACTTGGCCCAAACCCTAATTTTCTTTATTCCCCTGCATCCTTTGGCCTACCTCACTCTCCCTACATTGTTTAAATTCTCTGCAATTAACCAGAGAATTAAAATACCCCCTTTAAATCCTTTTTAATGCAAATTTAAATACAATTTTTATCACACCCTTTCACTACCCTAAACCCTAGATTTTTCCTATAAATACCACCCTCAAATCATCTCTCCTCACTCACAAATCTCTGCCCAAACTCTCAAGAAAATTCCCAAGACTTTTTGTGTGCAAGCGGAGTTAGCAAAGGGCGAAACTCCGACGAACTTCCGACGACAATGCGAGGAGATTCCGACGACGAAACGACGCACCGGTACCTCCTACCTCTTCCTCTTTCTCTCTTCTAGTCTAATAACCTGTAAGTCCCTACTTATTCCTCTTTTCTCTATTTTAAAAACATTCAAAACTAAAACCCGACGGAAGCGGGGTTAGTCCGACTTCCGATTCGGTTTTCTTTAAAAACTACAATTTTTCTTAATTAAGATACCTTCATATCATCACATATTGTTCATTAAATATTAATAAACATCCTTAACAGGTTTGATCATAAAAGATTGTTATATGCATCTTTTATCGCAATTTTATATTAAAATACCTTCATGTTTCATTTCGACATACTTGAACTTTTTAAACCGTATTATCTTAGAAAATTCATGAGGTAATGACCTACCTCTTCACAACACACATATCTAATATAGCACGATGAAATTTAGGAACATAGATTTGGGAAAATACGACTTTACGTATAAATACCTTCAACTATTAAAACCTTTTTCTACAAGAAATGTATTTTAACAAATCTTTACAATTGCGTCTCTACAACCCATTTGGGGAACCCGTTCAGAATGATGTGGATTATCGCACATTCTCGGGCTTAATGGAGTGAGATGCAGACCTCCGCAAGGAGCATACGATCTCGAAAGATTTATAATACAATTTTCTTTAGAAAATGTGATTTCTATTATAAATAAAACTTATATTTTTAATAAATATATATATATGTAATTAATATCAAAATATCTATTTTTAATATTTATAATATTCCACATTTCCAAAATTCAAGAAAAACATTCCATTTATAAGAAAATACCATACAACTCCAATATTACAAATAAATACCATATATTATGAAATTAGGTTTTATTCACTAGAAATGTCACATTGATAAAATATACATTCATGAAAACTCTAAAAACGATAATAAAATACTTGAGGTGTATTTTGAAAATTATACAAAATTATTTTTACATAAAACCCCTCAAGTTATACCAATTTAAAATAAGGACCCTGGTAAACATAGGTTTAAGAGAGACCAGTCTTTTGAGCCTCAGGGAGCCGGAGATATGGGTACTTGCCTATTTAAGGTAGACAACTTAACAAACGGTGTTATCAACCCGGTAATTGTCTTTGAAAAAGACACAAATCTTGTCGTCCATATGCAGCAGTTACCGATAACACCAAAACCTAAATCAAAATTCAATTTCTTTTCTAATTGTCTGACTCAGACTGAGTCTTAATATAATCAATCTGACCTGAATATGATTCAACTATCAAATTTCAATACAACATGGATCTATGAATCCGTATATTCAATATATATCAAACTACATTGACTGAACCGAACCATAGATATATTCCATCTACATGATCATCCATTATATTTGTTCCATTACTGATATCATGATTTCGGCAAGTCATCCATCTATATACAATATGCAATTCAAACAATACAAACAAAACAATCATGATATCGTGGGGTTTATAAGGGGTAGACTGGTACAGAAGGTGTAAAATGTGGCACGAGACTGTAACCATAATACACCTAACCTGAATTCAATTGCCGTTGTACCGTGTCTGAACAGTTCCTTGTGCTCCTTATACCTAGTCTCCGGGGAAAGTGAGACTCCTCTCGTATACATTGGCTTCTTCTATACCAAGCTACAAATAACAGCGTTAACACTAAATACAACATTATAATAATATACTCTCTATTCTGTCTATTCCATTCTTGTCTATTTACGGGAATTACCGAGCGATTTGTTCGCTGACGACATTCTCTTTCTTTTCTTTGGAATGTCGTCGGGTGATTTGGACTCACTGGAGATCAAACCCTCCAGCGAAGATTTGGACCAGCTAGCTTTCGACTCAGAGCTTTACATTCCTTGTACATGTTTACATTCTGTATTTTCCATTTCTGTTATGCCACTGTTTAGGCATTGCTTTCCATTCCATGTATTTACTTTTCAGATATATTGTAAAAAGAATGTTAATAAATAATGTTGTTCATTTACATCCTATCTCTTGAGTACATTACATTTTATATTGCTTAGATACGCTTAACGTGTTTACTTCAGAGTAAATACATAGCGGCCTCGTCGCGTCCTCTGCCCGTATACTGGGAAGTGGGGCGTGACACATGGCTTGCGCCTTAACAGACGTGCAAGCGAATCGGCGCCCCTCTTTAAATACACGATCTATCCCCTTGATCCGCTGACGTCGTCCAAAATACGCGCAGAGATCCAAGCGCCCGGGATACGACACACGGGCTCAAAGATCTGAAAGATGCAACCGCTCTACACTGAGTCGCCCCGAAAATCCACACTGACAAATTCTTGACAACAGGCTGAGCCCGGAAAACCGATCCAGACCACTCTCGACCCGACCCATAAATAGGTCGGGACAAGAGTGGGAGGCTAATGATGATGCTCATAAGTGGGAACTCCCCAGATCATGAAACGTGGTAGATGACATGTCTCGGGGCTCACGGAAATAGGGCAAGCACCACACATTGGAGGCGTCCCCCGGGCTATCGTCCCGAGGCATGACCTGACCTTCGATAGATCCCTGAACACTCCTATGCTCGCCATACAAATAACCATTGGCTCACCTCCGAGCCCTCCTACACGCTGAGCTTCCTCAGCCATCCCTGCTCGCCTCCGAGCTATCACAGAATCGAGCTTCTTCGGCCTCCCCACTCGCCTCTGAGCCATCACAGAACCGAGCTTCCTCGGCCTCCCCGCTCGCCTCCGAGCCTCCCGCCGAGCTAAACCTCCCCGGTTATACCGAGCAACCAAGAACGCAGAGCCCAAGAGCCTCTGCTACGGCTCCGCGTATCTCGCCGGAAGCGAGATATCCGCCACCCAACATCCCGCGTTCCACGCCGTCGTATCCCTCCATTAACGAGCGTATCTCGTCATTAATGGGGGGATCTCGTCATTCACGCAGGCGTAACATCAGGGACGTAACCGACGACGAAGATCTCGCGCCAGCTCGCTCCAAGCTACCATTATAAAAAAACCTCTCGGACGACTCGGGAAAGGTAATTTCATTCCAATAAGCCGCTACTCTGCTCAAATATCTCGGCTAACTTGATCGTCGGAGGGTCCACGGTGGTACAACCATCCTGGGCTTCACCTTAAAACAAGCCCACTGAGATCCACACGCTCAACAAGGCAACCCTCAAATCCAATCTCAGCCATTTATCAACACTCGCGACAGATCGACGGAGGACAACATCTGAAGGAGATCCACACCTCCGTCATCCATAGATCAAAGTTTTAAGCATATAGGCTTTACTTTAATTGAACTTATACTCTTTACAAGATGTAGTCAATTGATATAGCATTGGGTTTGTTCTTGAGTTTGATGTCACAAGTTGATGTTGATGTAGGCAGAAGAATTCATTAGTTGCATGCTCAGTGGAAAAATGACTGGTTTGGGCTTGTTTGTTTGTGTTTGTTTGTTTGTTTTTTCCATGCTTTCACAGAAATATTGTAGTGTTCTTACCTAAACCTTTTTTTTTTATATTAAAATAGCTTAATTCCAAAAAACCTACCAATTTTTTGGCTACAAGAAACTATCAAATTCTCTCAAAAATTACAAAAAACCACCATACTCTAAAAGTTTTATAGTTGTTTCTTGCAACTATTGTTGACGCATCAACTTATTTATCGTAGTTTTTGAAAGTGTTGTGGTGGTTTCGTGTAGTTTTGAAAGTTTTTTCTGGTAGTTTCTTATGTATTTAACAAGAATTTGATTATTTCATCTAAATATGCCAAAATATTTGGCGGTTTTTTGGAATTAAGGCAACCTAAAAGTGAAAAAGATAAAATTTGCATATTTTTGCCTATTCAAGAACTGTATGGACTTTAAGACTGTGAATCCATGGGCCAAATTAAGCAGACACCAATATAGCAATCTTTTTGGGAGCCCAATTTGGAGTAGACCTTTTAGGCTGAATTGCAGGAAACCCCCTCAGTTCTGCCTAATAGCAAGAAACCACCATCGATTTTGAAACCAGCATTTCCTCTTGTTTTTACTCTTTTCTGTTTTTGTTCCCAAAATACCCCTCAGTTGTAATATTGTTTATGATCACTAGATAAAACGATAGAAGAAGAATCACTAGAAGTCTTTGTGGGAATAATCAGCAGACTGATAACAGACAAGGTAATATAATTTTAGGCATGTTTTCTCGGCTTTTTGAGTTCCTAAGAGTTTTTTGGTGCTAAAAAACCATTTTTAAAGAAAAAATGCCAAACATGCCCTATGCCCAAAGTCACTTTTGGTGCTAAAATAACATTTTTGAAGAAAAAATACTAAACAGGTCCTACACCCAAAACCTCTTTTGGAGCTGAAGAAGAAGAAGAAAATCTTCTTTTTCTAGAAGCTAAAAATCCCATGTTCGAAACGCTAAGCGATCGAGGCCTTCAGATCAAGACCCAAAAAGATGACGACAACAAAGAACCCTAGGAGATCGAGACCCCGAGCTCGACACGGTCATCGAGAAGTTGATCAACGAGTTCCAAGTTTTAAGGTTCATGCATCGGGCGATCAAAGTCTCTCGATTTCAACGAAGAATCCATAGAACGAGATGATGGATCATAAATATTTATCTACAGATATTTTTTGCAGATCTCTTGATCGTTATGAATCTTTTGAAAATAAATTGTAAATTAAAAAAATGATATTTTTCTTCACTGATTTCTCTCAAATATTAAGAAAAATGATGCTAGCCAATGACACTTCTGCAACTCCTAACAGTTTTTGAAACAAACATGATGGAGGGGCCTTTCCGGTCTCCTTCAGATGTTGTCTCCCGTTGATCTGCCGATGGCTGCGATTGACGGCTGGGATTTGATCTGGAGCGTGATCTCCTGCGATGTGTGGATAAATGGGTTGGAGGAGATTTGCGCCGAGTATCTGCAAGGAAGTTCCGGGATGGTTTGGTACCACCGAGAACCCTCCGACGATCAAGTCAGGAACAAGATCTGAGCAGAGTAACGGCTTAGTGGAGTAAAAATGGCTTACCTGATCCCTCTGGGAGAGGGGTTTATATAGCGGCGGCAGCATGCAGGGACAGGCGCAAGAATCACGCCGGCCGTTACGCTCCCGACGTCACGCCCGCGTGATAAGCGGATCTTCCCATTAATGGTGAGACAGGCTCGTTAATGGGGATCGTAATGGCGTGGAACGTGGGATGTGGCCGGTGGAGATCTCGCGCATGGCGAGATTCGCGGAGCGGCGGTTACGCCTGCGAGTGGTACCGTTGGTCGGTCGATGAGACCGAGGAAGATGGCCTCGGCGAGAGAGCCCGGGGGCGAGCGGGAGAGCCGAGGCATCTTAGTCCTGTGATAGCTCGGAGGCGAGCTTGGAGGCCGAGGAAGCCAATTTGTGCATGGGGGCTCTGAGGAGAGCCAGCTTGTGCTTGCAGGTCGGGCACAGGGATGGCATGGTCGGCCCATGTAGGCCATTTCTTCTGAGCTCCTGGACACGTCATCTACCACGTGTCCCGATCTGGGAGATCGCCGATATCGAGCATCATCATTAGCCCCCCACTCTCGTCCCGACTAGCTGACGGGTCGGGTCGAGAGTGGACTGCCAGGCCACCCAGGGTGAGCTTCCTTCGAAGATATCGTCGGGACGTGTCCCCGGGCAATCTGTAGTCTTTTCTGCCAGTGAATCATGAGCGAAATCTCTGCATTTAAGGAAGGTGCGCCGGTTCGTGCGTTCCTGTAACATTTCAGAAGAATAAAATATTATTTTTGGAATTTATATAATTAAAATAATAAATATTATGAATATTTGATATGGTATATACTAATAAATTGGAAAATATTGGAAAAATATCTTGAATGTTGAATTTTTTTTATGAATTTATATGATTTAGACATTTTTATAAATTTTATACAATTAATTATATATAAATTTATGTTTAATTTTGATTAATATCTACTAATGTTGCATTAAGTATATTTATGTGAATGACATGCACCACAACTTGTTGCATTATCCTTTCATGAACTATGTCTGCACCTTAATTATTTAAGTGTCTTTATTTTCTTTTGTTTTGTTTGAATGAAAAGAAAAGACAAGGGGAAAGAAAAAAGAAAATGAAAAGAAAGAAGAGAAAAGAAAAGAAAAAGGGTGTGGAATTTGTGAGAAAGAGAGAGAGAGTTCTAGAGAATTCCAAGACTTTTAAAAAAAAAACCATGGCCTCATTTCTTTCTCCTCTTCATTTTATTCATCATCTTTTCTCAACTCCTCCTCATCTCATGGCTGCCCTCTCACTCCCATCTCCTCTGGCACTTCACCACAAAATATACATTAAAACCTTGCTTTCACTTCACAAAAATTATGCACTAGCTCACTACAAGCATGGGGAACCAAGAAAAATTGGATTTTAGAGGTCGAGGGGATTCTTGAGTTGCCAATAAGGTAATTAAGTGTGGTTAGTGCCTTATAATCCAATTCATTTTGCAAGTTTACACTAAAACACTTTAATGTCACAAATTAGTGTTTTAAAACGTTTTTAATCTAGTTTTATAATACTGTTAATCTGCTATTACTCGGGTAGTTTTTAAATTATGCAAACATATACATTAGACTATAATTTGTGTTAAGGACATATTGTAAAAATCCGGAACCTTTTCGCCGGATTTAGACCGGTGAGACCCCCCTCGTGGTCGGCCCAATTTTGTCCAAAACTGTTGAAACTTTGCAGGTAGTCGTCTGGATGTATTGTATGGGGTTTGGTCTTATTTGTTTTTCTTGTTTCTTCTCCATATAAAATATGGGACCAATTACCTATAATTGTAATATTGTGATCTTATGTGACTTGAACCTTAGAAACCCAAATGTTGGTTTTGTGTTAAATTGGTGGCCTACAGGCAATCTGAAGTGACCTGAGACATTTACTAGAAAAACTAGCAAGACCATCAACCTATAATCAACACTAGAAGACCCCCTTCAAAGACAAACCCATTTTGAGCCAATGGGGCCGGCGAGCTCGGATTCTTGGCCTATGTGGCCGGCCATGCAGTGAGGGAACGTGTTGATATTTGTTCTGTAGCTTGTATGCCCCCTATAAATCATCCCAGTACTGTTTGTTTAACTTAATTTCACCTAAAATAAAATCTGGAATAAGTTTTGCAAGTTGATGTTTTGTTGATTCATGGGTTTTCATGACTTGGTTTTGGTATTTGATTTCGGATTTGGTCATCGAACGTTTGTACATCGACGACGAGGGTTATTTGGATGTTTTGATTTCATAGGCTATAGGTTCTAACCTATAGGCAACTCGCGTGTCGTTTTGGTTTTGAATCGGATTTTAATGCGATACATTATGTTATGATATATAGGTACCTCCGCGTGAACTTCAGGATGACAAGCAAGAGCATAGCGGCATCGGCTTTGGCAAGCACGGACCAAGGTGAGTAGATGTATATCTCGGGGGAAGTCGGGTGGATGGCGTATAACACCCCCGCAAACGTAGTATAAGGTTATTACATATTATTATTATGAGTCGGACGTGACCTCGGATTCTTGACTAGTAGGGTACTATTAAAGACCTTAAGTTGGATCAGATTGATTTAGAAAAACTTAACCAGAGGATGATTACCTTGGAGATAATTCTTAGGTTTCATGTAGACACACACACGCATACACGCATACACTTGACTTGGTGTATATGTGTCTGTACGTTTATACACACACACAAGTGATATGAGAATGTTATATGATACTTGGGGATGAGTCAATACACACACACGTGATATGAGAATGTTATATGATACTTGGGGATGAGTCAATATGACTGGGCATGATGCCGTGAGATATTGGATATATGATCGAGATATGATATGAAATGTGTTATGATATTAGCGGATCGTTTGGTAATGAGAAAATATATAAACGATAATATATGTAGATGACATTGAAATGAACGAGACTCTAAAATAAAACCCAGATTGTAATATGTGACTTAATCACGATATGATGTATGACATGATATTTTAGTGGATCATCTGATGATGTATATTCACACAGACGATGATATATATTGATGATATTGGAATGTATGTGATTATAGTACAGTACCTTTGATCATGATATTGGTTGATGATGATACTGTACGAACGATGATGTATATGTGATAGTTGACCCGTACCCTGATTTTGGGATGCCGTACGATGGATTTTACCGTACGAAGTATAGATATGATGATTGATCCGCACTCTTGACTCGAGGAAGTCGTACTATGTACGTGACGCTATTGAGGCTGGATCGCCGACTACTAGAGACATTGACTCAGACTTTAGGAGGATTCTTTTTACCTTTCGATTAGTTTCTTTAGTTTAGTTCCTTAGTGGGTTAGATAGATAGTAGTTTAGGCTTGAGTCATATTTATTTCCAAAACTAACGAATCGTGCGCATTTTTAAAGACGGCCTGAGGGATACTACGGATTTTTCAAAGAACATATCTTTTCTATAAAACCCAGTAGCCCCTACTTTTCTAAAAACCACGATTCAGTTATTTCAAACAACAAACTATATGACTCACAGTTAGATATGTATATTCTAAATGTGTGTTTAATACACATTCACCGTTATATTCATGTGCATTGCATGTTCATACATATGTTTCTTTAGCTAATATGAAACCCTGCCTGTTAGGACACCAGCACCATTACCGATGATGCGCATGTCCACGTACACTTATTTGCCGGATCACACACATCATCATCGGTAATTGCCAAGTCACGTACACTTTAGAACATATTATCTCATTAATATAATCAGTTAAATCATAGTTCCAATATAATATTAGTGTTATTGCTCTCGTTCACTAGTGAGATACTGCATTCTTTACTTAGACACTTCATGCATTCATAGATTCATTTGGTTATGCTATATGGTGGCTTTATGCTGGTACTCATGCTTATTGACTCTTGATTCTTGGATTTCAGATTTTCATGAGATTTCTGGATTTTGGGGAAAACCGCAAGAATTTTATAAATTTATCATTATTTAAAAATAGAAATTTACGGTTTTCTCATGATGTGATGTATGTGCTGTCCACCATGAGTTTTCTCGGTTCTTGAGCAGTATCATATACCCGATTCGAGGAGGTGGGTGCAGCGTCTGCGGGTACATAGTGGGCCCGGTATGGTACCTCGGGGCAAGAAAATCGCAGATGATGGCGTTGAGCCCGGCAGGGGAGCACTACCTACCGGTTATTTGTGACACGGCGGATATCCGGAGGATACCGACCGTAGTCGTGTGCTTTGATGATATGGGCCGATCCGGACTGCTGGCGCCCGGGATATTGAGATTTGAGATACCGAGATATGAGATTTGAGATACAGAGATATGAGATTGAGATACAGAGATATGAGGTATTGAGACTTTGAGATTTACATGTTTTGTGTCGATACTTGACACGGATTTCCATGGTTTCATTGATAATACTTCAGTTATTTCGGAACATTTTATCATGATAAAAGTAAAGATTTCTTATACAGATATATCCAGATTTCATGGTTGATTATTTTACATTCATGATGCATGCATACTCATTCATATGACATGTTACTACTTGAGGCACTGACACGAGCACTAAGTATTGCACTTACGCATAGATTATTACCCTGTCACTGCTAGATGACTAGTGTTATATATGTATATTATTATGACCTAGGAGATCGTCGTGCATGCGATTTCTACTCGCAGATGTCTTCTACTCACGAGTTGGCAACTCACCCCCGTTGTGCCAAATTTTCTTACAGGTTTAGATGTACAGGTTTCCTTGGCGGCTTGCTGGCAAAACACTTCATTCAGGGTGATTGCTTGGGTAGGTTAGTTCACTTACATCATGACCGCCGTTGTACTTTTATTTATTCAGTTGTATCTAGTAAACTCCATCAACCAGACTTGTATTCTTTGATAGACTTAGAAGACCAGTTGTTTATTCTTTTGACCTCAGAGTCGCGCTTGTTTTATGATGGTTTTCTGGTGGGTTTTGGTTTTCTTCTGCGTTTTGTTACTCGCCCTTCGGCGTTGTATATTTTATTGCTTACGTGGTTGTGACTGCCAATTGGCGAAGAGCTAGCTCCCGCTTGGGGATGCCTTTATTATTGCTTTTGTATATATATTCTTGTTTGTACCCATTTGGGGCCAGTTTTTACAAAGGAGACTCTGCCGAAATTTTCGAGAAAATATGATGTTGCTTTTAAACATATTTTCCTTCACTTCTTCTTTTAAATGGTTTATATTCTGGGCTTCGGCTTACTTAGATTACGTTACGCCTTTAGACGTTTCGTAATTTAAGTGCCGGTCACGTTCCGTACCTTCGGGTCGTGATAATTCCGTCACTGAAGCGACGGCCCTCGTGTCGAGCATCGGTTGTGCGACGCGACGTGTTGCAGACCTGCAGCGTCTGATGGGATGCGGCCCAATGCTGGAGCGACAAGTGGAGCAATCGGGGTCGTCGGACACGAGGAGTCGTTTTGGCGGGAGATGAAGGGCACCGTTGGATGAGGGCGATGGCAGCAATAAATATGGATGGGGTCCACTCCAGAGCCCCTATCTCTCCATATTTTCCTCTCTTTAAGTCCTGATAGCTCAGTGCTCTTCTTCCTTAGGTCGGATCTATGGATCGATCCAGAGCTTTGGGTGTCTCGTCCTGGAGGGAGGCCAGTGGTGCGGTCGCGCCCCCGGCCGGCTCGAGCCCTATTCCGAATGTTCTGCCGGCGGCGGGGCCGTCTGCTTCGCTGAGAGCTCCTGGCGATTGTCCCGGCAGCGGCTTGAGGTGTCCACGGGTTTCCGAGCCCCAGACGAGGGATGCAGGGGAGGGTGAAGACGGGACTCCCCTTAAGAGGAAGAGGACGGTTTCTCATGTACCACCGTCGAGGGTCTCTGAGGGAATTCCCGTGCAGGAAGGGGACGTCGTTTTCGCGGTTTTGTCTGGGCTTTCCGTTGCTGCCGGCCTGCTCGCCGGAATGGAAGAGTCGGCAGGGGGCAAGCTCCCGCATGGCACCCTTAGGGCCCAAGTGGTGGCCATAGCTCAAGAAGTGGTTCAGGTACGAACTCCTTCTCGTGTTGTTTTGACTCTTCTTTCTTTGGCTCGAGCGTCTCGAAGTTTCTCATCCGTTTCTCGTCAGGTTCTTCAACACTGCGCCCTTGTTACTCGCATGGAGGCCGAGGGGGCTTTCCATGCTGCGAGGCCAGTAGGAGAGTCTTCTTCGGAGGCCGAAGTCCTGCGACGTGACCTGCGTCTGGAGAGGGAGAGGGCCGATGTCCTAGCAGCCCGATCAGAGTCCGTCGAGCTTGTCGTCTTAATATGTCGGGAAACCTATCGTCGCCTGAGCGAGCCCCACCGAATCGTTGAAGCGAAGCTGACGGAACTGGCCGATCGCTTTGCAACCATGAAGAAGGAGAGAGATGCCAGCAGGAGGGATGCCGAGGAGGCGCTCCAGGCGGCCGAAGTCGTCGAGGTTCGGGCTAGGAAGGCGGTGGCCGATTACAAGGTGTCGGAGCAGTTTTACGCCAAACTTGGCGAGTATACCGCCATCGCGTGGAACAAGGCTCTTGATGCCATCAAGGAGCAGTTTCCTGAGTTTTCCGATGGTAAGCTCCGTGCTCGGGTCCCGCTCTCGGTAGTAAAGCCTCCGGCAGACAGTGATGAGGAAAGTGAGGCATAGGGGGGCTTATGACTTAGGCCCTTTTTTGATATTTCCTCTTCTCTCTTTTTGTAAGCTTCCGGGCCATTTGATAAGGCCGGGGAGCCCACAATACCCTTGTAAAGATATTGGTTTTTCAGCGAATAAAACTTTTGCTGTTTCATTACTTGCACACTATCCTTTACTCGGTCTGACTACTCGCAGAATATTCGGACTTGCACTGTTGAGCTTCCATGTCAGGTCAATTCTTCGTCTGGCGATCGCGCGTCGAGTTAGTTTCGATCACTTGCCAAGTGCAAAGGCTGTTGGGAAGAAGGTATCTCCGTGGCCCTGAAGTCGTGGGGGGATCGCTCAGACTTATATAGACCTTGTGTCTCTTGGAGAGTGTTTCAGATTCATGGCATTTGATGGGCAGCAGGCTTCCCGCTGCAGATGTGTCGAGCTGAAGAGAGCTCGGTGTCCTCACTCTGAGGGCTTCAGATGCCTCTTGGAGAGGGCTTTGATCCCTATTGTCGTGGGTAGGGGGCTACCAGCCGGGGATGACCGAGCAAGGTAGCCGTTCGGCTGCCTCTTGGTGAAGGCTTGGATCCCTGGCATCATGGGTAGGGAGCTACTGGTCGGGGATGACCGAGCAGGGTAGCCTCTCGGTTCCTCTTGGCAAGGGATTGGATCCCTGGCGTCGTGGGTAGGGAGTTACCAGCCGAGGATGACCTAGCAGGGTAGCCGCTCGGTTCCTCTTGGCGAGGGCTTTGATCCATGGCGTCGTGGGTAGGGAGCTACCAGCCGGGGATAACCGAGCAGGGTAGCCGCTCGGTGCCTCTTGGCGAGGGCTTTGATCCCTAGCGTCGTAGGTAGGGAGCTACCAACCGGGGATGACCGAGCAGGGTAGCTGCTCGGTGCCTCTTGGCGAGGGCTTTGGTCTCTGGCATCGTGGGTAGGGAGCTACCAGCCGGGGATGACCGAGCAGGGTAGCCGCTCGGTGCCTCTTGGCGAGGGCTTTGATCCCTGGCGCCGTGGGTAGGGAGCTATCCACCGGGGATGGCCGAGCAGGGTAGCTGCTCGGTGCCTCTTAGCGAGGGATTTGATCCCTGGCGTCGTGGGTAGGAAGCTACCAGCCGGGGATAGCTGAGCAAGGGTCGGGCTCGGCTGCCTCTAGGGAGGGCTTTGATCCTTCACGACAGGGGCCGAGCAGGGTTACTTCCCGGTGCTTCTTGGCAAGGGCTTTGATCCCTGTCGGTTGTGGTAGGAAGCTACCGGCCGGGGATAGCCGAGCAAGGGTCGGGCTCGACCACCTCTGGGGAGGACTTTGATCCTCAGCGTGGGAGGGGCTGCAAGAAGCCTGCTAAGGATGGGGGCCGGGCAGGGTTACTGCCCGGTGCCTCTTGGCGAGGGGTTTTGTCCTTTAGGATGGGGCCGAGCAAGGTTACTGCCCGGTGCCTCTTGGCGAGGGCTTTGATCCCTGTCGGTTGTGGTAGGAAGCTACCAGCCAGGGATAGCTGAGCAAGGGTCGAGCTCGGCCGCCTCTAGGGAGAGCTTTGATCCTTAGCGTTGAAGGGGCCGTAGGAGGCCTGCTAAGGATAACCGGGCAGTGAAGCTGCGCGGTTGCCTCTTGGAGAGGGCTTTGATCCCTGGCGTTGTGTGTAGGGAAGCTACCGGCTAGGGATAGCCAGGCAGGGTAGCTGCACGGCTGCCTCTAGACGAGATCTTTGATCCTTAGCGCTGGAGGGGACGTAAGAGGCCTGCTAAGGATAACCGGGCAGTGAAGCTGCGTGGTTGCCTCTTGGCGAAGGCTTTGATCCCTGGCGTTGTGTGTAGGGAAGCTACCGGCCAGGGATAGCCGGGCAGTGAAGCTGCGCGGTTGCCTCTTGGCGAGAGCTTTGATCCCTGGCGTTGTGTGTAGGGAAGCTGCCGGCCAGGGATAGCCGGACAGGGTAGCTGCGCGGCTGCCTTTAGACGAGAGCTTTGATCCTTAGCGCTGGAGGGGTGTTCAGTTGATAAAACTGCACATTTAATATGACATTTTTCCTACTATTATTATATAATAAAATGTGTTTATTATAATAAATGATACATATAAGGGTTTATCTGTAAAAATACTATTTTCATGTGTTTATATATTATAAATAACATTTTGTAGGAAAAAGTAAGCATATAATATCCATGTAACATTTGGCCCATTTAAATATGCTTACCTTATTAATACATTTGACCAATTCTTAATGGTTAAGTTAATATCTCAATAAAACAAACTCTACTAATATTGTTTGTTGAGTTATTGTGCAAAATTTTCAGGGCTGAAATCAAGGAAATCAAAGTTGGCAAATCAAATCTATCAAAGATATTCAAGAAACTAATTCTGGTAGAAATGTAGAAAAGATTTTCAAAATCTAGATACTCAAAAGATTACCAAGTGTTACAGATATGAAGCTACAAAAATTAGAGGCCATGATCTCACCAAAAGGGGGCTGATCCGCGGCCAAACCTATCTAATGGCCACGGTTCCGCCGCGGATTTGAAGAGTTGAGATATGGGATTGTGGTGGTTAGGATCCTAACAACTAGTTTCTATATTAGGAAACTAGGATTCTGGCTCTTTGGACTATAAATAAAGACCGAGAGCCTCTTGGAAAAATCATCAAGCCGACGCGATCACGAAGCCCCAGACGCTCACGCATCCAGGCTGATCATCAACTGTTCGTCTACCTCGTTAGGAAAGATCGAGAAGCAACTAGTTTGTAATCATTTTCTACGGAATAAAGTGTAAATTGTTCAAGTGATTAATAAAGGTAGTTATTTTATTTAATTCTTTTGCATTTTACATTATGTTTCCCCTCTCTGTCTTTTCATCTTCTTCTCCCAACATGCGCTAGTAATTCTCCGCTTGTTAGGGTTCGTAGGATTAGGGTAGGCTAATGGATGATGAACATCCCTAAACCCTTTTTAAGTCCTATAAAGTTTATGAACTTTATCAAAAGAATCATTAACATCCTAATCGGACGCGCTAGCAATTCTTTGCTAGTTCCGACCGCGATTAGAGATTAGATTAATGATTGTTTTGGTAAAGGCTGGATTTGAACGGAATTCCGTGTCGAGATAAGGGTTAAGAGTGGGATTCCTTTTCCCTCCAGAAACCCTAATCTACACGCATCACCGTCGTTCTAGTTTTAAATCTATTAATGGATAAAAATGGTAACTTTTAATTAATCGTCCATGACTACTAAATCCTAACGAACCTTACAAGCCCTCTTAGTATATTATCTAAATCTCTAAAAAAAATCTAAATCTATATTTTTGCATTCTTGCTTAACGTAGATCTAGAAACTTTTCACAAAATTCTTATTTCCTCCTCTCTTTCAACACATCTAAAGTAAGAGTAAAAGGTTCCACGTTTCCCTGAGGACGACCCGTACTCACCTCGGTCTAGCTACACGCGACACCGTTCTGATTGCGGTTAAACTACAAACACACTCTTTCGAACCAATCAAATGGCGCCGTTGCCGGGGAAACGTGCGTAATTTTTTATTCTTGCTATTTGTGTTGAATTCTTAGACGATTCATATCATTATTAAAACAAAACTGCAAATTTCATATTTAACGATTTGTGTGTGAATTTTGCGAGGGAATCTGGAGTCACGGACTTGAGGAAACAGGAGATCTAGGGTTTCACACTTCTCTGGTATCTTTCTTAACTCCTTCTCTCTCCTCTCAAATCCAATAAAATCTATTTTCGGCAGGATTCTTTGCAAAATATTCGCCGCTCAAAAATCTTTTTGCAAAGTTTTGTTTTGCGGTTTGTTTTTGCATATTTTAATACGGATTTTTAAGGGGAAAGACCAAAATCCAGATTAGGTGGGGATTTCCTCACCCTTCCTAAGCCCCATAAATCACAAACCGAGCATCTGCATCAACCCTTCATTAATTTAAAAAAAAATCTAGACCAGACTCTAAGGACTGTCGCGCTCAATAAGGATAGAGGAAGGTCGTGGGTAATCTTTCGCTTATCCGCATTACTTTTGTAGTGTCTGGGCAAGTGTGTCAAAGGCTAGTGGTTTTTAATTAGGCCCACTACTGTGGTTTCTTCCCACTTACCTGACACTTACCTGGCTACAAGGGTAGTACAGAGGCGGTAGAGTATTGATCCTGCGGCTTGTCCTTTGGAAGTCTAGGAGCGGTCTAGAGACTGGACCTAGGTAACCATAGTTCTAGGGTTGTTTGCGCATTTTTGTGTGATTTGTCTAAATCCGTCATTTTTCAAAACAAACCAATTATTTTCTCTCCTTTTTACCCCCTCCCCCTTCTTCTATTCTTATAATGGGTAACCTAAACAGAAGAACACTTGCCGAGCTTTGCTGTCCACAACCAGATATCTCTTGTTTTCGAAATCCCTTCGGTATACCGTCCGGCTCTTCCATGTCCTTAAGAGATCATATAGAACAAGCAGGAAGAAACAGTTGGCCACCTCAGTCTAGGTCTTATCAACCGTATCCTAATCCTACACCTGTTTCAGTTGATACCCAGAGTGAGGAAGCCCCTAGACGAATGTCCATTGCTGAGCACATAGCTAGGGCTAGAGGCCAAAGTTTCAACCCGGACCGATATCAACCATCACCTCCACTTTCCAAAGAAGAGTTTGATAGCCAACCGACCAACCCATATCAATATTCTTTTTATCATAATTTTAATCCTACTCCTACCCAATTTTCGCAACCATTCTATTCCTATCAATCCAATCCGACTTTTCCACCTTCTCTAGACAGTTCTTCTAATCAGTCATTTGGGAGTTTTAATTATCCACAGGAATTTCAATCTTATACCGAAACCCCTTATCAACCAAAGTCTAGTCTTGAGCGGAAATTAGAAGAAGGTATAGTGATGATGAACTGTATTAGAGAGGAATGGAAGGAAAGCATGGCTAAATATAAAAGGGCACCGAGAGCCTCTTGGAAAAATTATCAAGCCGAAGAGATCACGAAGTCTAAGACGGCTCACGCATCCTGGCTGATCATCAACGGTTCATCTACCTCCTTGGAAGAGATCGAGAAGCAACTAGTCTTTGTAATCATTTTCTAAGGAATAAAGTGTAGATTGTTCAAGTTGATTAATAAAGGTAGTTATTTTATTTAATTCTTTTGCATTTTACATTATGTTTTCCCTCTCTGTCTTTTCATCTTCTTCTCCCAACATGCGCGAGTAATTCTCCGCTTGTTAGGGTTCGTAGGATTAGGGTAGGCTAATGGACGATGAACATCCCTAAACCCTTTTTAAGTCCTATAAAGTTTATGAACTTTATCAAAAGAATCATTAACATCCTAATCGGGCGCGCTAACAATTCTTTGTTAGTTCCGACCGCGATTAGAGATTAGATTAATGATTATTTTGGTAAAGGCTAGATATGAACGGAGTTCCGTGTCGAGATAAGGGTTAAGAGTGGGATTCCTTTTCCCTCCAGAAAACCTAATCTACACGCATCACCGTCGTTCTAGTTATAAATCTATTAATGGATAAAAATGGTAACTTTTAATTAATCATCCATGACTACTAAATCCTAACGAACCCTACAAGCCCTCTTATTGTATTAACTACATCCCTAAAATAATCTAGATCTATATATTTTGCATTCTTTCTTAACGTAGATCTAGAAACTTTTCACAAAATTCTTATTTCCTCCTCTCTTTTTCAACACATCTAAAGTAAGAGTAAAAGGTTCCACGTTTCCCTGAGGACGACCCGTACTCATCTCGGTCTAGCTACGCGCGACACCGTTATTGATTGCAGTGGGAAAGCGTATGACCACCTTCAACTAAGGGAGGTATTCACCAGCTCGATGTTTCTATCGCAGTGAAAGCCGAAATGGCAGCGATACAGAAGAAACTCGACGCTATTAAGAACAAATTCTCATCATTCTCCCTAAATCAGGTCACGCTTCCTAAGGCCGTCTGTGGTTGCTGTTCGGATCCTTCACACTTAACGGAAGAATGTCCTATGAATGCTTCGTTTCAAGCTAATGCTGCTTTTCAGCAGCAACCTAGAAACGACCCTTATTCTTCCACGTACAATCAAGGATGGAGGAATCATCCTAATTTTGCTTGGAATCAAAACCAACAAAGCAATTATCAAAGACCTCCTCCACAGCAACCACAACCACAGAATCAGCCCCCCTTTCAGTCACAGAATTTCCAAAATCCGGCCAACATTTCTACACCACAAGTGGCCGGTACTGACAACTCCTTTGGATATGTTCATGAAACAATCCATGCAAATTTCGGCTGAGATGAGGTCTTCTATTGATACCATAACGAAAAACTCCACCTCCCATGGTGAGAGTATTAAATCATTAGAAAACCAAATCGCACAGTTAAACGCCGCAATGAGTGCGAGAGAGAAAGGGAAACTCCCATCTCAACCCATACCTAATCCTGGCCACTCATAAAGTTATAATGTGAGTGCTGTTACCACGTTGAGATCGGGAAAAGTGCTGAATAACCTAGTGGGTGAGCAATGTGATGATAGTGACACCAATGATACCCCAGCTTCTTCTTCTTTCCCTAATTCGTCTAATCTCCCACCTCCACCCGAGCCTATTCTCCGTTTTCCCCAAGGCTCGAACATTTCGCCGAATCTATCTAAGTCGATTCCCACTCCAGTTTTGGGATCGAATCCATCCCCACGGTCTTCTCCACAAACGTTAGACCCAAAACTTATTGATCAAGCACCTTATCCAAACAGGTTAAGGGGCAACAGACCAAGTCCACAAATGGAGAACATTGTGGAAATTTTTAAGCAAGTTAACATAAACATTCTTTTCCTAGATGCTATTCAACAAGTTCCGTCATATGCGAAAATCCTAAAGGACTTGTGCACTAGGAAGAGAAAAGTTCAAGTACCTAAAAAAGTTTTCCTTACGAGTAATGTGAGCATAGCTTTTACACAACAACTTCCCAAGAAACGAAAGGACCCCGGAAGTCCTACAATTTCAATTTCTATTGGGGGTAAAAATATCAATCGTGCTCTACTCGATTTAGGTACTAGTGTTAACTTACTTCCGTATTCTGTTTATGAGCAATTAGGGATCGGAGAGTTAAAACCTGCGCATTGCACTCTTCAGATGGCCGATCGATCTATCACCCAACCAAGGGGTGAGCTAGAGGATGTGTTAATTAAAGTCGGGGAATTCATATTTCCTGTGGACTTTATCGTTATTGATACACAACCTATGGCAAACCCACGCATTCAAATCCCGGTGATACTCGGTCGACCCTTTTTGGCCACTTCCAACGCAATAATCAATTGTAGAAACGGCTCTATGACCCTATTCTTTGGAAAGAAGTCAATTGAGCTTAACATTTACAAGTTGGGAAGTGAACCCTCCGAACCCTATGCTCATGTGTGTTCTGTCGAATTAATGGATGTCGACAGCAGCGAATTTGATCAACCTCATAATTCTGACTCTTTTCATATGTTGTTGCTTGACACGGACTCTTCCACCGAGTTGTCCGGGTCAACATCTAACGCTGATGAGAAACTTTTTATAGAGTCTGACGATCATCCTGTTTTTCCTGATGACATTATTTTTCGGGGTATCGATGAAAGCTTTGAGGAAATTTTCGCTGATGAACTCGCATATTTAAAAGACACGGGTGTTGAGATGAATCAACTCCAAGATAAAGAAATTGAACCTCCACCCCTTCTTCTTGACAATCACGATAATGCGAGTAATCCACCATCACTATTATTGTGTCGTCTCTCCAAATTGAGACGCAATCCTTTTCCATTACACCTCTTCTTCATGTCAAAAGGTGACATGTTCTTCCACCAACCTTGATGCTTCATCGATAAAATTTTTGAATGGTTGGTGTTGACTTTTGGTCTTTGTAAGGCTTTACTTTGACCAATAACCTTGACCCCCTCACGTGATTTTAAAAAAAAAAGATTAAAATTGTTTAACTCATGTTTGGGGGAGGTGGTATATTTTGGCTCTTGAAAGAAAATGATTTTTACAAAATTATGAGCCTAAAATAAGTTTGGGGGAGGATTTTCACTCTCATATATTCTTGCCCCCATTAATAATTTCCTCCTAAGTCTACAGGGTTTTGAGCTTAACGGATGACATCAGTGAGGACACTGCTGTAAACAGGTTTGGGGGAGGTTTGTACTTATTTACACATCAATTTGCATCATGCTTTGCATAAGCACAACATTTTCAACAATTTAAAAAAAATTATAACAAAAGAGTAGAAAATGAAAAATTACATCCAAAAGATAGGAATAGTTTAAGAAAACCAAGAAAATTAGAAGTTTTCCTAAATGAACTGGTAATAAGTAGTTATGAGCCGTTGTCCCAAGGGTTAGTGAGATGAAGGAAGTCACTAATCTGAGGATAAAAATAAGTCTGAAAAATAATTTCTATTCTGGAAGCCAAACATTTGAATGTTGATACCCTACTATATGCACTTACACACGTCTTGAAACTTGGGATAGTAGAGGATACCTTGAAATGCTCTTGTCTAAAAGCCAAAGTATGAAGGAAATGAAAAAATAAAGAAAATATAAAAATGGTGAAAAGAAAAATGAACACTGGTTTTGTTATCGTTAAGGCAGCAATAAAAAAAATATATAGCGAGGGTGCCTCTTCACCTAGTGCCCTAAGGCCAACTGGTCTGGGAGTCACTGCTAAGCCTTAGGTGGTGCAAGACGAGAAAAATACTATCACCTAATCAGCAAGTACATGAGTAATCGGTCGGTTAGTACCTCAAGAAGTATTAACGGTCGCATGAAAATGTGTGAGCAAATCTAAATATTCATCAAGTTAAAAAGTACTGAGGTAAATGGACAAGAGTAAGATAGCTTGAATTGAATTCTCCGAGTGTAGGGATGTCCATTTCACACACGTAGGGGTATATGATCGATGTTTAGATGAAAGGTAGGAATGAAGAATTAAGACGATGTTTTATTGAGGGATGATGTGATTTCTAACATTTTTTCATGACTATTAAGATAGGGCTCATGACAACTGAAAAGCTAGTATAGTTGGAAACTCTTATTTTCAAAGTCTTTCTTTTATGGTTCTTATCTTTATATGTAAATTTCATCATCTCTCTTTTGCTATTGGATTTTGTGGGTGTAATCCGCTGAAAACCCTCAGGAGACAACACTCCTCCTATTAGGGACACCTAGAGGTTTAACGGCTTGTTGCACGTGCTCAGTGCAACCGTGTTGCCTACGAAAGTGTGCTTAGCTTTCTCCTTTCTTTTTCTCCTTCTCTTGAATAAACTAGTTTGCTCGGGACGATCAAAGATAAGTTTGGGGGTATTTGTTCAGTTAATAAAACTGCACATTTAATATGACATTTTTCCTACTATTATTATATAATAAAAGGTGTTTATTATAATATATGATACATATAAGGGTTTATCTGTAAAAATACTATTTTCATGTGTTTATATATTATAAATAACATTTTGTAGGAAAAAGTAAGCATATAATATCCATGTAACATTTGGCCCATTTAAATATGCTTACCTTATGAATACCTTTGACCAATTCTTAATGGTTAAGTTAATATCTCAATAAAACAAACTCTACTAATATTGTTTGTTGAGTTATTGTGCAGAATTTTCAGGGCTGAAATCAAGGAAATCAAAGTTGGCAAATCAAATCTACCAAAGATATTCAAGAAACTAATTCTGGTAGAAATGTAGAAAAAATTTTCAAAGTCTAGATACTCAAAAGATTACCAAGTATTACAGATATGAAGCTACAAAAATTAGAGGCCATGATCTCACCAAAAGGGGGCGGATCCGCTGCCAAACCTATCCAATGGCCGCGGTTCCGCCGCGGATTTGAAGAGTTGAGATATGGGATTGTGGTGGTTAGGATCCTAACAACTAGTTTCCATATTAGGAAACTAGGGTTCTGGCTCTTTGGACTATAAATAAAGACCGAGAGCCTCTTGGAAAAATCATCAAGCCGACGAGATCACGAAGCCCCAGACGCTCACGCATCTAGGCTGATCATCGACTGTTCGTCTACCTCCTTAGGAAAGATCGAGAAGCAACTAGTTTGTAATCATTTTCTACGGAATAAAGTGTAGATTGTTCAAGTGATTAATAAAGGTTGTTATTTTATTTAATTCTTTTGCATTTTACATTATGTTTCCCCTCTCTGTCTTTTCATCTTCTTCTCCCAACATGCGCGAGTAATTCTCCGCTTGTTAGGGTTCGTAGGATTAGGGTAGGCTAATAGATGATGAACATCCCTAAACCCTTTTTAAGTCCTATAAAGTTTATGAACTATATCAAAAGAATCATTAACATCCTAATTGGGCGCGCTAGCAATTCTTTGCTAGTTCCGACCGCGATTAGAGATTAGATTAATGATTGTTTTGGTAAAGGCTAGATTTGAACGGAATTCCGTGTCGAGATAAGGGTTAAGAGTGGGATTCCTTTTCCCTCCAGAAACCCTAATCTACACGCATCACCGTCGTTCTAGTTTTAAATCTATTAATGGATAAAAAGGGTAACTTTTAATTAATTGTCCATGACTACTAAATCCTAACGAACCCTACAAGCCCTCTTAGTATATTATCTAAATCTCTAAAAACATCTAGATCTATATTTTTGCATTCTTGCTTAACGTAGATCTAGAAACTTATCACAAAATTCTTATTTCCTCCTCTCTTTTAACACATCTAAAGTAAGAGTAAAAGGTTCCACGTTTCCCTAAGGACGACCCGTACTCACCTCGGTCTAGCTACGCGCGACACCGTTCTGATTGCGGTTAAACTACAAACACACTCTTTCGAAACAATCAAGGGGCCGTAGGAGGCCTGCTAAGGATAACCGGGCAGCGAAGCTGTGCGGTAGACTCTTGGCGAGGGCTTTGATCCCTGGCGTTGTGCGTAGGGAAGCTACCGGCCAGGGATAGCCAGGCAGGGTAGCTGTACTGCTGCCTCAAGGTGAGGGCTTTGATCCTTAGCGCTGGAGGGGCCGTAGGAGGCCTGGTAAGGATAACCGGACAGTGAAGCTGCGCGATTGCCTCTTGGTAAGGGCTTTGATCCCTGGCGTTGTGTGTAGGGAAGCTACCGGCCAGGGATAGCCGGGCAGGATAGCTGCGCGGCTGCCTCTAGACGAGGGCTTTGATCCTTAGTGCTGGAGGGGCCGTAGGAGGCCTGCTAAGGATAACCGAGCAGCGAAGCTGCCCAGTTGCTGCCTCTAGGTGATGGCTTTGATCACAAAGACAGAACTCCTTCTTTTTGCAATGCTCTAACATTCCCTTTATTTGAAATAGAAAGGATTTTTAGAGAACATTTACATCGTCTTGCGAAAGGAGAGGTACACACTCGTAGGCTTTGGTCTCATTGGTACAGCTTGAGCTTCTCAACATTGTAAGGCCGCGGGAACTTGCGTCCGTCCGCGTCTTGTAAACGAGGCTCCGCCGGGGAGTACCTCGGAGATGGGGAAAGGACCGTCCCACTTTGTGGAAAACTTATGTAGCCTTCTTTGATCGACGAACTCGTTCCGCCGCAAGACCAGATCTCCGGTCTTGAAGGAGCGACGCTTGACCCGCGCGTGGTAGTATCGAGCAGTTTGTTGCTGGTAAGCGGCAGCTCTGATTTGAGCCCGGTCTCTCTTCTCCAGCAAGATGTCCAGGTTGGTCCGTAGTGCCGATGTGTTTGCTTCATCATCGAAGTGCTTTACCTGATGACTGGGTAGCCCGATCTCCGCTGGGACAATTGCCTCGGTCCCGTAGCAGAGGCTGAAGGGGGTTTCCCCAGTGGGGCTCTTCTTTGATGTGCGAGGAGCCCATAAGACCCAGGGCAGTTCCTCGACCTAACTGCCTTGTCGTCCTTCTAGGCGGGTCCGGAGACCTCGGAGGATGTCTCGGTTAGCAACTTCGGCCTGCCCGTTGCATTGGGGGTGCGCGACCGCGGCGAATTTCATGAGGATATGGTATTTACCGCAGAAATCTTTCACTTTTTCATTTTCGAAGTTCGTCCCGTGGTCGGTGATAATACACCTTGGGATGCCGAACCGAAGTATCAGATTGTTCTGCAGGAACTTGATGGTCATGGCGGCATCCGGTTTCCTGGTGGGGACGGCCTCGATCCACTTTGTGAAGTAGTCTACCGCGACAAGGACATATTTGTACCCTCCCGCACCGGTAGGGAACTGGCCTATCATGTCCAACCCCCACTGGGCGAACGACCACGGGGATGTTCAAGCGGTCAACTCGGTAGCTGGGAGGCGTGGTATGCTGCCGTGGAGTTGGCAACTTTTGCATCTTCTGACGAGCTTCTGGGCGTCTTTGTGAATAGTGGGCTAGTAGTACCCCTAGAGCAATGCCTTCTGGATCAAGGTTCAGCCCCATTGGTGTGCGCCACCGACCCCTTCATGGATTTCATGGAGGACGTAGTCGGCTTCGTGGGGGTCGACGCACCGATGCAGGGACTGGGTGAAGGATTTCTTCTAAAGGTTTCCATTGCTCCAGATGAAGTGACGGGCTTTGGCCCGGAGACGGCGGGCTGCTCCCCGATCTTCTGGGAGTGTACCGTCCCTTAGGAACTCTACGAGGGGCTTCCTCCAGTCTTGGTCGTCCTCCCGCGCCATATATATATGGAGTATCGTCGCTCCGTCCTCCACGCTGGGCTGGGGCAAGGTCTCGAAGAGGATAGACTGCTTGTTGTTGGCCGAGTAGGACGAAGCCAGCTTATTCAAGACGTCGGCTTGGGCATTGAGCTGCCTGGGTATTTGCTCCACCTGGATTTCGTCAAAGTTTTTCCAAAGTTTCCTTACTTCGTCGAGGTACTTCATCATCAGGGGTTCTCAAGTCTCGAAGCGGCCGGTCACTTGGCCGACGACTAAGGCTGAGTCGCTGCGAATTCGAATTGTCTTCAGCCCCATCCCAGAGGCCATGAATAGTCCAGCCAGTAGGGCCTCGTACTCTGCCGCGTTGTTTGAGGCCTTGAATCCGAGCTTCAGAGAGTACTCCATTTCTGCCTCGTTCGGGCCCCAGATGATGAGGCCGGCACCACAGCCTTCCTCGGTTGAAGACCCGTCGACGTAGATGAACCACTCAGGGACCGAGCCGGGCCTCTCCGCGATGGGGTGTCGGGCTGTGAGGGCTGGCGCGGATTCCGGTTCTTTGCCAGGGATGGTGCATTCAACGATGAAATCGACCAGGGCCTGCGCTTTGATGGCCTGCCTCGGGAGATATTTTATGTCGAACTAAGATAGCTCCTATCTCCACTTCTCTAAGCGTCCCGAGGATTCCGGTGATGCGAGGATAGCCCCAAACGGGCACTCGGTGAGGACGAGGATGGTGTGTGCCTGGAAGTAGTGCCGTAGCTGACTTGAGGCCACCACTAGGGCCAAGTCAATCTTTTCTCTGGCTGGATACCTCGTTTCTGCGTCCTTGAAGACGTGGCTCACATAGTACACCGGCTTCTGTACTCCATCAAACTCTCGGACGAGCACCGAGCCCGCTGCTTGGTCGGATACCGCCAGATACAGCGACAACTCATCTCCTTTGACTGGTCGGGTGAGCAGTGGTGGGGTCGTGAGATGCCTCTTCAATTGGTCGAAAGCGATCTGGCACTCCTCCGACCACTCGAACCTCGGGATCTTCCTCAGAGCTTTGAAGAATGGGAGGCACTTCTCCCCTGACCTTGACATAAAATGGCTCAGAGCGGCCATTCGCCCCGTGAGCCGCATGATCTCGACATTGGACTTGGGCGCGACCATGTTGAGGATAGCGTCGATTTTCTCCGGGTTAGCCTCGATTCCATGGTGAGTGACCATGAAACCGAGGAACTTTCCCCCGGTGACTCTGAATGCGCATTTAACGGAGTTTAGCTTCATTTTGAACTTGCGGAGCACTTCGAAGGCCTCGCCTAGGTCCTTGGCGTGGTCGGCCGACGAAATGGACTTGACAAGCATGTCATCGACGTAGACCTCCATATTCCTGCCGATCTGTGGCTTGAACATGTGGTTGACCAACCATTGGTACGTAGCTCCGGCGTTCTTGAGGCCGAAGGGCATCACCTTGTAGCAATATACCCCCCGGTCCGTAGTGAACGCGGTAAGATCTTCGTCTGCCGGATTCATACGGATCTGATTGTAGCCGGAGAAAGCATCCATGAAACTCAACAGCTCGTGGTCGGCCGAGCTTTCGACGAGCTGATCTATCCGAGGGAGGGGGTAGTTGTCCTTGGGGCAGGCCTTGTTGAGGTCGGTGAAGTCGACGCACATGCGCCACTTCCCGCTTGACTTCTTGACCAGAACTACATTTGCCAGCCACTCAGAGTAAGGTACATTCCGGATGAAGTTGGCGGCGAAAAGTCGATCAACTTCGTCTTTGATAGCCTTCTGTTTGACCGGGGCGAAGCTTCGCTTCTTCTGCCTGACGGGTCGGGCCGTTGGGTTAACCCCGAGCTTGTGAGAAATGATCTTGGGGTCGATCCCAAGCATGTCAGCAAGCGCCCAAGCGAAGACGTCGGAGTTTTTTCTGAGGAAACTGATCAGGTCCTCCCGCTGAGTTCCTGTCAGAAATGATCCGACTTGGACGGTTTTATCATCGCCCCCCTCTGCCAGGGGCACCTCGGTCAGTGGTTCGACCGGGGTCCCCCGAACCTCTTTTTGCTCGTCTCAGGTGTCCAGCGAGCCCTTGATGTCGCCTTCAACCTCGGCTCCATCGGCCAGCTGCTTGGACAAAGACGTCTCGATGAAGCATACCTTTGCGACCCGTTGGTCTCCATAGACCCGACCTATCCCACCCTGATTGAGGGGGGACTTCATTGCCAGGTGATAGGTCAATATCTGGGCCCGGAGTGAGTTCAGCGTCGGACGGCCGAGGAGGATGTTGTAGGCCGATGGGATTCTTGCTACGATGAACTCCATGGGCAATGTTCGCGTGTGGCCGGCCTCCCCGACGTTAAACTGCAGAGTGACCACCCCTTCCGTTGGAATGGAGTGGTTGGTGAACCCTGAAAGGACGTGTGAGGTCAGCCTTAGGTCTGCCGGGGTGCGCCCCATGCACAGAAAACAGTCGTGGAAGAGAATGTCCACCACGCTACCCGAGTCGACCAGTATCCTGTGCACCTCGTATTGGTGGACCCGAGCAGTGATCACTAGAGGGTCGTTGTGTGGCAGAGATATTCCATGGAAGTCCCCATCGTCAAAAGTGATCGGCTCGCGGTCTCTAGCCTTTTTCATCGGGCGGCTGTCGGCCTCTACTGCCGGCGGGGGGTGCGGAGTCTCGCAGGGACTTGATGGGCCCCTTGCTGACACGCCCATGATTTTTGATGAGCCTCGGCTCCTTCTGGCGAGGCCTCTTAGATCCTCCGGCGAGGATGTCTCTGAGCTGTCCTGGTGAGTCTCGTGTGCGTGACCTCGTCGAGGGAGGGGGTTCTTGTCATGCCTGGAAGCATGCGAGCTGACCGCCACCTCCTTGTAAGAGACATGAGTGCGACGAGATTCGGGGCAAAGCTCTCTGATGTGAGATCTCGAGGTTAAATGGGACGGCTTGGGGGACCTGCGACCGTCGGAGGCCGCAAGGCGGCGGCCGACGGAGGAGGAGGTGAGGTCATTCGGCGGAGGACGATTCGCGCCTCCGTTGAGGGGGAGGCGTCGGCTGGTGCTTGGATCTTCAGGATGACCGCTCGCCATGTGGTTGGAGATCGGGAGACAAACTTTTATTTTTATGGAGTTAGTTTCCCATAGATGGCGCCAGCTGATGGAGGGGCCTTTCCGATCTCCTTCAGATGTTGTCTTCCGTTGATCTGCCGATGGCTGCGATTGACGGCTGGGATTTGATCTGGAGCGTGATCTCCTGCGATGTGTGGATCTCAATGGGTTGGAGGAGATTTGCGACGAGTACCTGCAAGAAAGTCCCGGGGTGGTTTGGTACCACCGAGGACCCTCCGACGATCAAGTCAGTAATAAGATCCGAGCAGAGTAACGGCTTAGTGGAGTAAAAATGGCTTACTTGATCCCTCTGGGAGAGGGGTTTATATAGCGGCGGCAGCATGCAAGGGCATGCGCGAGAATCACGCCGGCTGTTACGCTCCCGACGTCACGCACGCGTGATAAGCGGATCTTCCCATTAATGGCGAGATAGGCTCGTTAATGGGGATCGTAATGGCATGGAACGTGGGATGTGGCCGGCAGAGATCTCGCGCATGGTGAGATTCGCGGAGCGGCGGTTACGCCTGCGAGTGGTACCGTCGGTCGGTCGATGAGACCGAGGAAGATGGCCTCGGCGGGAGAGCCCGGGGGCGAGCGGGAGAGCCGAGGTATCTTGGTCCTGTGATAGCTCAAAGGCGAGCTGGGAGGCCGAGGAAGCCAATTTGTGCATGGGGGCTCTGAGGAGAGCCAGTTTGTGCTTGCGGGTCGGGCACAGGGGTGGCCTGGTCAGCCCCTGTAGGCCCCTTCTTCTGAGCTCCTGGACACGTCATTTGCCACGTGTCTCGATTTGGGAGATCGCCGATATCGAGCATCATCAAAACAACTTTTCAAATAAAAAAACGCACTTTACAACCTCGTCTCTAAAACGATTGGATCAAAGTTAAACGGCTAGATCTGTCTGCACATCAGAATTATAACGGTTCTACTACCATTAATACATTAAAACCTCACAGTGATATTTTTTCGAGTAAATTATATAGAATATGATCAACTCCTCGTGATTTTGAGACAATGCCATAAAACTTAAAAAATCCTATGATTCCATGCGAAGGGTAATTTTGTCAGAAAAAAGCGGTATATTCAGCTCATTTTAGGATTGTCCAGTCTATATACAAAGTATTTTTGTATTATTCAATTTACCTATGCATCATGGGATAAGGAAACTAACCATTTAAGAAAGCCGTGCTAGCTTGAGGGTTATCATGTCATTTTCAAATTTCATTGGTGTTGTCTCAAGAGCTTTTATGGAAATTTACCTTTTTTCCCTATATTTTTTTATAGATTTAAAAAAAAAAAAAATTGGTGCTACGCTCTTGATATCGATTTTCGATTAGACAATTTTGATATTTTTTTGGCTGAATTTTTTGTTGTCAATAAATGGAAATCTGGACCTGCTGCCAAATTAATCGCCGAAACCCTAGCTCATGCCCTGTTTCTTCAAAAAGATCCCATTTTTATCCCCAATTCATTCCCAAATCCCATGAAAATCCCCCCAAAACCCTAACCTCAATAAATTCCTCAACCCCACAAACCAGCAAGCGTTGTTTCGAAATGAATGCAATTTTTATTTTTCTGCTGAGATGTCAAAATCATCCCCCAATTCCCATTTCTTGATGCTATTTATTTATGGTATTTAATGCACACTAGTGTTTGCTAAATTGCCTACCTGAATGGCCCTTCGAAATTTGCAAAATTGCAACTTGGCCCCTCTCTTCGTTGACTTTTACGATTAGAGTAATCCCACTTCTCTCTCACTATCACTATCCTTCGCTCTCATCTTTGTCCACTTGCTCTTTTCTATCTCTTTTTCTTTTTCTTTTTTTCTTTTTTAAACAAAAGGTTATTTAAATTTGAAAGTTCTCGATGTTTTGGAACTAAGAGTAGCTGTTTAGGAGATCCAAGGTCTTGATTTGTGGTCTAATCTTGATTTAGTGTTATTTTATTTGTTCAGGCTAGTTTGCTTTTATATGGGTCTGCTTTATTTTATTGTATTTTCTTATTATATAGTAAGGGCGTGGTGAAGAATTAAATTTTTTTGGGAAAAAAATTGAATTTTTTTTGAGGTAGTTGTAATCTTCAAGCTTTGTTCCAGGTGGAGGCAAATGTGTGATTTTTTTGGGTTTGGGATTAAAGACAACTAAATTGGTAAGTTGTTTCTGATCTCTCTCTCTCTCTCTCTCTCTCAAATTTTGGTGTTCTTTTTCCCTTGTGTGTCGCATAGTTTCTTTGTTTGTGTGTAAATTCTTTAGAAATTCTTGGGTTTGGGAGACCCTGAAAAGGATATCAAGATTCTTGAGAATCTTGGGCTTCTGATATTTAGATTCTACTATTCATTTCTCCCCTATAAATCATGTTTATTACGTTATTATGCTGTTTTAGAGATTGGAAAGTGGGGAAAAGTAAGTGAAGAAATCCTCTTCTGTGACTAAGTTGGCAATTTGTTGCTTGTTTTTTATGTTGTTAATTAGACAAGCACTTTCGTTCTTAGATGAGCTTTATTTCATTTTTCAGGCATCACTTAATTATTTCACCGATCAATTGTTCAGACTCGGTTGATTTTTTCATAGTGTTTATCAAGTTCCTGTTTGAATTCAGGGGAATGCCCAGATAGCTTTAATTGTCATTTGCATTCCAAGCTGGAAATAGAAATGTATTTATATGGGTAGTTTAGAATAATAATATATGTTTGTTTCTGTCCTCTATTTGTCAACAAACTACACATTCAGTTCACCTGTCTCTGAATTAACCATTAAATGCACTTGTATAGAAAGAATAAATCACTGCAATCTTACTATATTATATACTATGAAGTGTTAATTTGATATGCATATACCTAACATTTTACCTTTATAAACTATACCTTCAGGACTTTAACATTACTGGCAGATAAAGGGAACGCTTTTCGTCGTAATGTTTATTTTGCATTATGAATTTGATGTAACATAGTTCCATCATATATATGGAACAACATTTTCTTTGATTTGCTTCGAAACATCTTTCTGTTGCATAAATAACTATTTTGTTTCGCGTTCTATTGATTTGATAGTGGAAAATGTTTTAATGTTTCTGTCAACCAATACTTTTTTTTGCAGGTGTTTTATTAAAGCTCTGATCCAGTATGCAGAACTACTACAAGCCATGAAACTTGGTAATGCTTTGATTTGATTACATTATATTTTCTACTACCAAATTCCATATTTTTGCATTGTCATTTTACTTTTATTAGTGAGGAATAGCATTTATTTCCATTTTTCCTTGCTTGTAGATTCTGAATCACCATATCATCATACTTATCCTTCTGATGAGCATGCCACAGAAGTAATCATTCTTTTGAGTCAATAAAACTCTAACCAAATAAAATAACTTGTTGAAAATACGAATAAGGAGAGATGAAAAATAGAAAACTACTAGTTAAAGATAAACAATAGGCATCTGCAAAAACAAAAATTCAACCATGAAAGTAATAAAGATATGAAAATGGTTCATCAAAAACTCTTTTTATCATCTGTCAACAGCAAATCCGGGTAGCTAACTTAAGTAATTGTTCACAATTAGAATCTTTTCATCCTTGCAGAAGACAACCCTGCCATGGTCGATAAGCTAAACATAGACAAGAAAGCTCCAAAAGAAGGGAGGTATGATCCTACCTCTGTTATCGAGAGAAAAAGTTCCAAAGTCACAGACCCATGCGAGCCAACGGTAGCAGAAGAAGATTTCTATACCGACAAGATTGTTACCAAAGTTGAAGACGATCCTTGTTGCATTGTCAAAGATATATCTATTGATGAAGGAAACCGATCCTCTAACAAAAGTTTGGTAGAAAAAGAATCTTCTATATCCAAACAAACTTTGGACAACGGACTCAATGACATGACAAACAAAATGGGGGGCTCGGCTGGTTCAGATGATTTGAATAAATACGCTGTACTCAATAATCCAATCACCGTTGATGATAAGGATCAAACAGTTCTTTTGCACAATGATTCTGATGGAAAATGCTCTTCTATGAGCTCAATCAACGGTGTAGGTAACTTAAAAGTTACAGCTGCAAGTAATGCAATAGATGAGGTCACCGAAAGTCGAGCAGCTCCAGTTTCTGAAATTGATAATGATTGTAATAGTTCTTCTGTAAGTTCAATAGACGGTAGTGGAAAGCTAGATACAGATGAATCAGTTGTAAGTAATATAACTGCTGATGTCGGTGAACATCAGTTGCCTCCTTCACAAGAGGGTGCTCCAGATTCGCGAGTACATTCATATAATCAGATTTCCTATAGTGATCAGAAACAACCCGTTGATGGACGAAGCAATCAGGTAACCGACAAGAGGCCTTTATTCCCCCCCCCCCCCCAACCCCCAATATTTTTCTCACATTTTTTCTTTGTTATTTTCTTTCTTCTTTGTTTTGGTTGCTTTTGGTAGCTGTTTTGCTTATCAGTGGTTTTCTTTTTCTTTTCACTTCTGCGTGCATGCACGCACGCACACGAGAAGGGGTGAAAATTAGCCCGAAACCCTACTCACATTCCAATAGCCTTACCTGTTTATAAATATTATTGGCTATATGAATAAAATAAATTTTGCATAAACTATTGTGGAAAGGGGCTTTAATAATGAAGTCTGTAAAGAACACTCAATTCTGTACCTTGCACCCTGTTTACAGTCAGAGTGAAGATTATCCAATACTATATGTGATTGTAGATATGAAGATGGAAGTCCAATAAGCATGATCTTTCATGCCTATCTCATTTACATATTTTCTTAGTAATAACAAAAATTTTTTGAGGCTAGAAAAGGCATAATGTTAATAGTAGAAATGTGGAAACAAGCTTTAGAGTCTGAAAAAAAAAATAGAAATACCAGGAATATTCATTCATGATGATGGTATGATCGAGGACGACATTGTTCAGAACATGAAAAAATTCAAGTGGAGAAATGCTTCTAGCATTCTATTAGATCACACAATAATTAAGTTTTGTGTAGCTTTAATCACAGATGAGATGAGGGAATTCATTTGATGTTATATTTCAGACATAAGTGGAACACGACAGAGACTTCATGGCCACAAGCCAGTTAGTTGCTCTAGGCTGTAGTGGATGGATTACTGTGGAAGTAAAAACAGCATGCTAATAAATAAATAGGTTCCCGTTAAAGAGTTTGATGAAAATAAGATATAGGATTTATGCGGTCAACCCAGAAATTTGGGATGATGTTCCAGTTGTAGCTCTGTTAGAAATTTTTTTTAACGGATGTGTTTTGAGGGTGGAGCGTGTGGAAAAAGAGGTGTGAGGAACGTCCTAAGGACGTGCGTGGCTCGTGGACGCTGAGCGCCGGCGGCCACGCACCCGGCGTGCGGGCACTGGACGCCTGCGGAAAAAGGGGCTTAGCCCCTGGACTGAGAGTTAAACTCCTAAAAAAAAGATATGGATGTTTAGGTTCAACTCTTTCGAGAATTTGGATCTTGGAGTTGAGTTTCTCAAAGATTGGTTTGTAGTTAAACTCCTAAAGAAGAGATTCTTATTCAGAGTTAAACTCTGAAGAGATTTTCGGAGATGATGAAAGGGGATCCCTGTAAGGTGTTTTTCGTCACTCCATTGAGATGAGAATACACGCGCGCTTGTCGAGCGCATTACAGATTCCCCCTGCCTAGGTTAGGCTGGGGTTTATTGATTGTGGGAATCCGAATCTCCGGCAGCTGCGGACTAAGTTGCCGTTAATTACCCCCCGCCTTTGGAGCGAGAGAACCTCCGATTGACGGGTCGAACAGGTCATGCGAACTCAATGTGCAGCGTTGTGTTTTGAAGGGGTTTTGGATATATTGGGGGCCCCGCAGAGTTTTTACAGGGGTCCCGCTATCCGGATAGCGGGCTGGGGGTCAAGGGGGCTAGCAGCTCCTTTGTGAGGTGCGGGGCAGCGCCCTGTTAGAATTTTTCTAACGGGGGATGGTATTTACTGTGGAGTGCATAAAAAAATGGGGGGGAGGAGCGTCTTAAAGACGCGTGAGTGGCACGTGGGCGCATGGTGCCCACGGGCACGTGCCTGGCATGTGAGCGCTTGTCACGTGGGCGCCGGACGCCAGCGGGTCACGTGCAGCATGCGACCGCATGGCGCCCGCGGGTCATGTGCGCTGCACGCGACCACTAGGCGCTGAGCGGGTCGCGTGCCTTGCACGCGACCGCTGGGCGTGCGCGCACGTGGGCACTATAGTGCCCGCGGGTCACGTGCCTTGCACCGACCGCTGGGCGTGCGCGCACGTGGGCGCTTTAGTGCCCGAGGTTACGTGCGCTGCACGCGACCATTAGGCGCTTTAGCGCCCGCGGGTCACGTGCCGTGCACTCGACCGTTGGACGCCCACGGGGCACGTGCGCGGCACGCAACCACGGGAAACACCAGCGGAAAGGGGCTTAGCCCCTAGGTTGGGGAGTTGAACTCCCAAAGGGTTTTGGAGTTGAACTTCTAACAGAAATTTAATTTATGGAGTTAAACTCCAACAGATCTAGAAATGAGTTAAACTCCTAGGAATTTTTGGCTCTTCTTTTGAGCCTTGGATCCTCTCAACGTGGGATTTTTGGAGATGGATCTCCTTCTTTCTCTCGGTTGGCCGGATCTTGGGGGAAAAGGGGAGTGAGATTCAAAATCTTCCCTTTCAGAGATTTGATAGGAGATCCGAGCTCCCCTTGGTGGGTTTTGTGATGAAAAACTATTTTTTTAGAAAGGAAGAGTTAAACGCTTGATTTAATTGGAAAATGAAAAGGAAGAGGAAGAACTTGAGAGAGTGAGGATGGAGGCACAAACCCTAGAGATTTGAGGAGAATGAATTGTATATTTTATTTCATTATCATGTTGCCTTTTATAGACTTACAAAACGGCATTTTACCCATCCTATGTCTCATATGCTCATTTCTTTTCCACATGATCCATGGACTTTACAAAAATTTGGCTTTATGCCCATAAAGATTACATCAAAATTATTTATTACATGATTTTTATTTTAGCATGGAGGAGGCCGGCCATTGGGCCCGACTCGGGCATGGGCCCACTTGATCTGGGCTTGGGCCCGCTTGCTTGGGGTTGACTTTGACTTGGTCAACCGAGATGTAATTTTCGACCATAACAATCCCTTTCTTCTCCTTTGAGCCATGGATCTTCTCTTTGCCATGGATCTTCCTAAAGTGAGATTTTTGGAGGTGGGTTCCTTATCTCTGTTGGTTGGATCTTGGAGAAAAAGAGGGGCGGGATTTAAAAATCTCCCTTTTAAAGATTTGATGGGAGATTTGAGCTCTCCTTCAAGGTTCTACGGTGAAAAACTATTTCTATTTTAAAAGAAAGTTAAACTCTTGATTTAATTCAAAAAAAAGAAGGTTTAAAACCTTGGGAAAGGAGAAGGAGGCACAAAACCCTAGAATTTTTGAGAGAATGAAAGCTCTTGATTTTCTCAGCATGTTTGCTTTTTATAGGCTACACACTTTACATATAGCTCCTTGGACTTTTCTAAATGGCACTTATGTCTTTTCATGCCTCATGTGCTTATTTCTTTTTGCACATAAGATATAGGGTTTACAAAATTTTGGGTTTTTGCCTATTTTTCACCGTCGCTTCAAATCTTCCGAACGTAGGAATGACGTAACCGCTGGGGAACTCGATCAGATCGTACTGTGCGGGATATGGTCACCTGGTACTGCTAATTTCTTTCTAATTTTTGGTTTCGGCCACCAATATTTTGACCTTGCTGGTGACCAAATCTATTATTCGATCTTGCGTTAGCGGGATAGTGCTATCCGGGGCTAATGCGTCAGAAACGGAATGTGGTCGACTTTCGTGCGGCTCGTCCAAACTTTGACCTAATGGGGCAGGCATCGGTTGGTTCGGATTATCATCACCCGGCTCATGAGTAGAGATTTGCGCTTGATTGGAGGACGTCCGAGCGACTTGAGCCGTAAGTTGCATCACGACGTTTGTTAAGTCATCGTTTTTGAGTAAAGCCTGATCATCTCTTTATCTTTGCTCCTGAGCTGTTTTCAGAGCTTTTGAAGCAGCTCTTGCTCTGCAATCCTGGGGCGGAAAGTCGTCTCTTCTTTACTATCCGAGTTTGACTCTACATAGACTGAGGGATCCTTTTGTCTATCGGCCTTATCAAGAGGGTTTTCATCGTCATGCGGGGGCGGCTGATTTTGGGAAGCGGCGGCCACATTCAAGCCAGATTGGGCTTGGGATGTGGTGGCCCTATCCTTACTTTTGCTGCGCAGGTTGTCGTTGGGACGCCGCCTGCCATGTAGACCGTATGGATAACATATCCGAACGTCTTTTCATTCTTAACAGCTGATTTTGTGGACCGTTGTCGTGGCCCTTCTATTTCGGGAACGGGTAATCGATTGAAGACGTCTGGCCTGACCGAGTTCTTAAGTGGTGCCGGTGCATCTTTTCTGGCTTTACCCCGTTGCTCACGCGCGGCATAGAGTACCTGGTAGACTCTTGAAGAGACGGTGTCATGCTTTCTATATTGGGGCTGAGACAAGTCTCTTGGTAGCATCATTCGGATTGTTGTCTTCTTGATTCTAACGGCCATGACGTTTTTCTGAACCCACTTCAAATGTTCGAAAGAATTGCTGACTTTTACGGCCGACTCAGCCATCGTCGCGGGATAACCCTGCTCTTGGAACTTCACAAGATTCCACTTGGCCGGAGTCCCGACCTTCTTGTTGGTTCAATACCTGAGCCGCTTCTGACTCAACCTTCCTATTTTGAGCATTTGGGAGACTTCGATTCTTCGGGAAGACGCCGTAGACCGATTGATAGAGAGTCCGGAGAAGACACCTGCTCGCACCATTGTCATGGGTACCGTCTGAGCTTGCTAGAGATATTTTGTAGCTTCATTGGCGTTAACGGCCTTGCCCCCAGTCGGAATAGTGGAGAGCCGTCCGAATACGGATTTGCATTTGGGGTGGGATGTGTAGGGTGTTTTTCGTCATCCCATTGAGATGGGAATACGCGCACGCTTGTCAGACGTACTACAGATTCCCTATGTATAAGGTAGGCTGGGGTTTATTGATTGTGGGGATCCGAATCTCCGGCAGCCGCGGACTAAGCTGCCGTTAATTACCCCTCGTCTTTGGAGCGAGAGAACCTCCGATTGACGGGTCAAACAGGTCATGCGAACTCAATGTGTCGTGTTGTGTTTTGAAGGGGTTTTGGATATATCGGGGGCCCCGCAGAGTTTTTACTGGGGTCCCGCTACCCGGATAGCGGGCTGGGGGTCAGCCCCCTTACGGGGTGCGGGGCAGCACCCCGTTAGAATATTTTTCCTAACAGAAACAGTGTCGTGGAGTGTGTGTCTGTGTATATAAAGGGGAAAAAGCGTCCAAAGGACGTGGGGGCCAGCGCCCCACGTGCATGGCACGCGGGCGCTGGGCGTCAGCTTCCCACGTGCTTGGCACCGGCGCCCTATGTGCATGGCACGCGGGTGTTGGCGTCAGTAGGAAAAGGGACTTGGTTCCTGCACTGGGAGCTGTGCTCCCGATTTGACTTATGGAGTTGAACTCCTAGAAAGAGACTTCTTTTTTTTTTATGGAGTTAAACTCCCAGAAACTTTAATTTATGGAGTTAAACTCCAAGAAATCTTTGTAAATGCTCACGGAAACCCTTCTCTTCTCCCCTGAGCCTTGGATCTTTTCCAAAATGGTGTCTTTGGAGATGGGTCTTCTTCCTCCTCTGTTGGCCGGATCTTGAAGAACAAGAAGTATGAGATTTTAAAAATCTCTTATTTTTTAGATCTGATAGGAGATCTGAGTTCCCCTTTGTGGGTTTTGTTGTGAAAAACTATTTAATTTTGGAAAAAGAAGAGTAAAACTCTCGATTTAATTGGAAAAAAGGGGAAGAAGGTTTAGAATCTTGAGGAAGGAGAAGGAGTCACAAAAAACCCTAGATTTTTGAAAGGATGAAAAGTGTATGCTTTTTTCATCATCATGTTGCCTTATATAGGCTTACACATTTACACATAGCTCCTTGGGCTTTACAAAATGACATTTTGCCCATCTCATGCCTCAAGTGCTTATTTCTTTTGCACATAAGCCATGTGCTTTACAAAAATTTGGCTTTATGCCTATTTTGCTTACATTCATGCATAAAAAATTACATCAAAATTATTTATTACACGATTTTTTATTTCGGCATGGGGGAGGCCGGCCGTGGGGCTCGACTTGGGCATGGGCCCACTTGCTTAGGTTTGGGCCCGCTTACCTGGGGTTGACCTTGCCTTTGACTTGGTCAACTGGGGTGCAAATTTTGACCCCAACAGGATGCTTTGGCGATGACAACGTTTGGCCTCCTCCCTATTGAGGTCGATTTGGCCGCTTGGTTTGCCGAGGCCTCCGCCGGATGAGCGCTTCCGGCAGGGTAGATGATGACGGAACCAAATTGACGGGACGGTTCCTCCCATTGCCGGCTGAGAGAACCACACGTGCATTGATCTTGACCATGTAGGGAATCGGTGTTGCGTCAAAAACGGAGGTCGTCTTGAGAGACATGATTGTTGAGTTCGAGATTGTGACTGAAAACTGTTAACCTGTACACAAAAAAATATGACTTTAGTATAGCCAATCGATATATATGATTGAGTTGGCATAAACGTTTAATCCGAAATATGGGAGGAGAGAAAAGGTCCCACTGGACGTGCCAGAGTCTGTAGGGTGTTTTTCATCTCCCTATTGAGATACAAATACGTGTGCTTGTCAGGCGTATACAAATTCCTCTTGTTTAGGGTAGGCTGAGGTTTATTGATTGTAGAGATCTAAATCTCTGGTAGCCGCGGACTAAGCTGTCGTTAATTACCCCTCGTCTTTGGAGCGAGAAAACCTCCGATTGACGGGTCAAACTGGTCATGCGAGCTCAATGTGTAATGTGTGTATGTATGTCTTGAGAGATTTTGGGTATATCGAGAGCTTCGTAGAGTTTACGGGGTCCCGCTATCTGAATAGCGACCTGAGGGTCAAGGGAGCTAGCAGCCCCCTTGTGGGGTGCGGGGCTGCACCCCGTTAGAATTTTTTTTAACGGGAAATGTGTTTTAAGTGTGGAGTGTGCGGAAAAAAGAGGGGTGAGGAGCGTCCTAAGGACGTGTGAGACGGCACGCGGGTGCTGGGCGCCAGCGGGCCTTGTGCGTGGCGCGTGTGGGTAGGGCACCGGGCACCCAACGCGTCCTGCACGCGGGTGCCGGACTCCTGCGAAAAAAGGGCTTAGCCCCTGGAACGGGAGTTAAACTCCCGAGTGACTCTTGGAGTTAAACTCCTAAAAGATGATCTTTTGTGGAGTTAAGCTCCTAAAAGATCCGGATTTTTGGGGTTCAACTCTTTTAAGGATTTGGATCTTGGAATTGAGCTTCTCAAAAATTGGTATGGAGTTAAGCTCCTAAACAAGAGATTCTTGTTCGGAGTTAAACTCCTAAAAGATTTTCAGAGATGATGAAAGGGGATCTTTTTCTTCTCCCCTGAGCCATGGATTTTCTCTTAAGCCTTGAATCTTTCTAAAGTGGGATTTTTGGAGGTGGGTTTCCTTTCCTCCTCTCTGTTGGCTGGATTTTAAAGAAAAAGGGAAGGTAAGACTTAAAAATCTTCCATTTTAGATATTTGATGAGAGAGTTAGCTCCCCTTCACGAGGGTTTTATTGTGAAAAACTATTTATTTTTGGAAAAGAAAGAGTTAAACTCTTGATTTAATTCAAAAAAAGAAGAATGTTTAAAATCTTGAGGAAGAAGGAAACACGGAACCCTAGAATTTTTGAGAGAATGAAAGTTTTTCTTGATTTTCTTATCATCTTTGTCTTTTATAGGCTACACACTTTACATATAGCCTCTTGGGCTTTTCTAAATGGCACTTGTGTAGCCACATACTTATTTCTTTTTGCACATAAGCCATGCGGTTTACAAAATTTTGGGTTTTTACCTATTTTTCATACATTTATTTCTAAAAATTGCATTTAAACTAATTTATTGCCTTCTTTTTGGCATGGAGCCGGTCTTTTCCATGCTTAGTCTTGACCTGGGCTTAGGCCCACTTTGTTCGAGCTTGGGCCCATTTGCTTGGGCTTGGGCCACTTGGCTTGGGTTAATTGACTTTGACTTGGTCACGCAATTTTTGACCCCCAACATTGGTATTTTAGTAGAAATTTCCATTGATATTGAGAAATATAAATATAATTGACTCACTCTCTCTCAGTCTGAGCGATTGCAGACCATATCAGAAGAGAGTTTTGAAGCCGAAGAAGCATCAACAAGCGGAAGAGATGATAACAACGAAATCACAGATGGAAATCAATCCGAGGTGGCTCACAATGGGTCGGAAATCAAAGAGGCAATGATTGATGGTGCAACATCCTCAGCTGCATGTTCGTTTCATCGTCTTATTCAAGAAGAGTCAAATTTGTCCGGAGCTCTTTTATCATCCGGTCCCTTAGTCAACTCGGGTCGTATACCGTATTCTGGCAGCATTTCTCTTCGTTCTGATAGTAGCACTGCCAGTGCAAGATCTTTTGCATTTCCCCTGTAAGTCTCTGCTGTCTAATCGAAACAAAACAGACAAAAGGATACTAAATTACACTAGACTACCCTTAACTATTATTGTTATCTTTTACTGAACTACCTTACAGTTATTTATTACAATAAACTTTTGTTATAAGATATTTCTTTCAGCAAATTACTTTTCAATTTAGCACTTTTAGGGAGCTTACTGTAATAAAAAAAGATAAACTTTAAGGTAGGCAACTGAAAACAACGATATGTTAGGGTGGTTTAGCCAGAAGAGAAACAATTATAACAATTCAACTTGCGTGAAGTGGTCTAGGTTCAAAATTTTCGTAAAATTTACCTGAATGTGATTCATCCACATAAACTATTCAATCATGTTACTTGTATTAATTGCATGAAAATTTATTTTTGGATTCCCTACATGATGTGGCCCTTGGTTTTATTTGCATGAAAATATCTTTTGTCGGTCGCTGTTTCTTGAATGTTTTGAAACACACTAAAAATATTATCAAAATTGACAATGTTTACCAATGGGAAATTAAGTCATACCTATATTTAGAGGCACAACCTAGATAACTTCTGCTGAAATGATATAATTTTATATACATTGTGTATATGTGTTTTCACATTCAACGTTATGGACCATGACCAAACTGAAATCTATCCAATTATGTTAATTGGGTTTTATTAAATGGTTTCGATTATAGTCGTAAGTAGAAAAAATCTCAATTTTTTTTTAATATTCCTTGATCTATATAGATTCTGCCCATGTTCGAATTTTCATTTTTTCTTGTCTAAATTCAGGCTTCAGTCAGAGTGGAACAGCAGTCCAGTTAGAATGGCAAAGGCCAATCGGAAAAAGCATCTAGGCTGGAAAAGGGCACTTCGCTGTTGTAGATTCTGAGATCGTTTCTTCTTCCCTTTTGTTTATTGCCCTTTACTCGTTGGTCGAGCTTATTCGTTATACACCAATAAAATTACACATATCTAATACGAATTTGCCCTAAAATTTTCTTTTCTGTGTGTGAAGGTCCTGTCTGTTATGTTTTTCTTTTTTTACAGCTGGATCAAGAGAATTGTGTATGGTTTGTAGCATGCAAGTAACAAGTGAAAATGATCTTGGTTTTGTTATTATTGTTTAATTTTTGTTCTTTTTTATTTGTACGTTTCATAATGTGAGATAAAGTTATAATAAAGTTGATGTAAATGCAGACTTACACTTATTTGGGCCAAACTAATGATTGTGAAATATAATTTACTTACTCTTGTTGCCTATTTAAGTTTTCCCTAGCAATAGGAACATTTTGCGGTTCTTTTAACATGTGTTCTTGCAAAATTTTTCAAGAGAATAAAATTCATATGATTTAAGTATCGTTTGCTATGAAGACGATAAATGCTCAACTATCAAAAAACCGTTTACCTTTGCACTCAATAGATCAGGTAGCAAAAAGGTAAAGGTAAATAAAATAAAATTGGTGTGCATCTTTACTATTATGGGGCATGCGGTCAATTAATTTTGAAATTAATTGATGAGGTGACTTTTTAATTTTTAAGAGAAATCAAACAAAAAAATAATATAATGTTTTATGTGCTATGCGCGTAATTAAATGTCGTGTCATTATTATATTACAAAAGCAATGCACGTAATTGAATTGGGCATTATTAAATTTTGCATAAAAATTTCTGCAATTAGAGGCAAATGCACGTGCCAAAAACAGTAGAATTATGACGAAAGATTGGACATTATTTGATCGTTGATCAAAGATTTTTCCCCTCCATTATTATCATTTTTAAAGAAAAATAAGTATTTAAAATGAGTAAGATAGCAAACCCCACTTAAAATGCGCTCTTAACAAGCTCGAAGCCAGTGAAATACAAATCTCCTCTCAAAACGAAACAAAATCAATAGTTTTTCCATGGATTTTTGGCAAAGAGCTCGAGTTTTTGCCGAAGAAGCAGCGAAGCGATCGCAAGAGATCTCAATCGAAGCAGCGAAGAAATCTCAAGAATTCGTGTCGGAGACCGCGAAGAGATCGAAGGAGCTCGCCGCCGAGGCGTCGAAGAAGGCCGATCAAATTAAGGCCGAGGGGTTGAAGCGCGCCGATCAGATCAAGCACCACGCTGGCGAGATCGAGATCCCGATCCCACCGCTGCCATTAGCGTCGCAGGGATCGGAGCCGGCGGCGGATGAATTGGAGAGATTTGGGGTCACGGATGAGTTGAGCGAATTTCTTATTCATACCTTTACACACCCATGCCCTTCACTAATTAACATCTAACATATATCTTTTCTTTTTCCTTTTCTTTTGTATATACATATTCTTTTACTAGCCATTGCACTATACAGATAAAATCTTTAAATGGCTAGCATTAATTTCTGGACTAATCCAATCGCTTAACATGTAAATGTTGTAATTAATCTTAGGTTTTTTCTTTTTCTTTGAATAAAATTCTCACCATGATGTCTAAGTCTAGCTACCGGAGACGACGGCAACGATGAGGACATCGTAAAACTTAGGTTTGTGGATGAGCACTGCGTTTATTTTGCTGCATCATGTGTATATTCTGCATTACATACATATTAAAAAACCCATAAAAATTAAATTTTTTTACAAAAACATAAAAACTTTGTCGTCAAGTTAACTAGTAGGGTAACTTAGATTGTTATTCCGAAAATTTAGTTGATATATTAGAAATAACTAAATCCTAGGTCCTTACAGTTTTTTTGAGAAATAGGTAATCTTGAGTTCAGTTCTTTAGTTAAGTCAAGATGAAGGGAGAGTATTGAAGTCCAAATTAAAAAAATATATACCCTACAAACTGCACATACACGCACCTTGAAACTTGGGATAGTAGAAGATACCTAGAAATACTCTTGCCTAAAAGCCTAGTATAAAAGAAAAAACGGTATTTAAAGCTAACCACCATAAGAGCATTATTGAAAAATATATACGGTCTTGAAAAGAAAAAGGAAAAAAAATAAAGTCAAGACCTGAAAACTGCTAATTACGCTTTAAGCTCATACATTCAGTAATCGGCTGTTAGTGCCTCAAGAAGCATTAATAATCGCATGAAAGATGTGTGAGCAAAACCGTCCATCCATTAATGAAAAGAAGTAAGGCAAGGGTACTATATCTTGAAATGAATTCTTAAGTGTAGGGTGAAAATTTATACACTCGTAAGGGTATACAATCGATATTTAGAGGAAAGATAGGCATGAAGAATAAGACTTATGTTTTCTGTAATGATGATAAAATTCCCTGATTGGAGACCACACTTTAGAAGGAAAACTCAGGAGATACCAAGATTTTTTTAAACTGTAAAAACGTATAGGATCTGGGGTTGAATAAATATGAGGTGTGAAACATAATGGTTGAATATTTCCAACTTAAGATGATAGAATTTCTAACTTAGATACTATACTGTCGGAGTAGAATCAACGTTAACTTATGAAACTAGCTTGACGGGATTTTGTGGGTGTAATTCGCTGAAAACCCTCAGGATACATACTCCTCCTACTAGTGACACCTAAAGGTTTAACGGCTTGTTGCACGTGCTCAGTGCAATCGCGCTCTCTGCGAAAGTGAGGCTAGGATTTTTTGTTTTGCTCGGGACGAGCAAAAAATAAGTTTGGGGGTATTTGTTCACCACAGAAAACTGCATTTTAATACCTCTCATTCATTATCTATTTTGTATATATCGGTGCTATTAAACGTGTCTGCTCTGTAATTACAGTTTACATGTATTCGTGATACAATACTGAAAACACACTCAATATCACGGATATAGCATTTGGAAGCCGACACTGCAAACAGAACAGAAAACCGACCGATATCCCAAAAGCTTTTGCAAATAAACATGTGTGTACATAATTTTGGTCCAACACATACAAGTGTGCACATGATGGCTTGGACCATGGTGGGCTGCCCTTGGCACAAATTGTGCATATATGGTGTGATGTGCATTGAATAGGCAATAAATGCAATAAAGTGGTGATGTGATTTGAAATATCATGTTCCTTCCAAAACTATTGAGTATAACCTGAGCTGAAATGAAGAAATCAAACAATACCAGTGGACTTGTTGAGAGCACTCAAGATCACCACACAAAAACGAGCCTTATTGGCCTGACTTGGACTGGCGAGAATCCACAAAAATCCGAGCTCACCGGGTCAATTTGCTCCAAATGTCCCCATTTTTCTTCTGGTCATTTCTTAGGGTCACATTAGTCCATCTATATTGTTTGTTTATTTTGGAGTTGAGCCTATAAATACCAGAACAGAGTTCAGCAAGGGGACCATATGTATATACCCTATTTTCATTTCTCAGTTTTTTGTTTAGCTTGAGAGTGAGTGGGCTTCATCATTGGTTTCTTCTTCTTCTTTTCTCTTGAAGCTTTCTTTGGAAAGCTTCATTAAGGAGGTTGAACAAGTAACCAAAATTTTGTATCTCTTTCTTCAACTGTTAATAAATTGTTGTTTCTTTTATACTTGCTTATTTCCTTGCTTACTTTTCTTTATCATGCTTAACTAATCTTTCCTTTAGTTGTGGTATTGGTGAGGAAGTGAGATGAAAGGTTTTGCCTCCTCCACCTCTTGCGATTGTTTAACATGCTTTAATTTATGATTCTAACTTAAAAATTGCTTATGTTTAGATGTGATATAGTATTTTGACACATGGTTACTTTGTAACCTCCTCATATACCATATTCAATCATTTTCCCCATTTCAATATTTAAGTTAAAATCAAATTGGTGTTAAGTTTGCTAAGTTTAGATATGGTATTTTGTGATTAAGTGACTTGACAAATCTCTTAGTTTTATATATCATATACCATCACAACACTTAGCACACTCAACACTAAAATCATTTGCTCTCACTCACTATTTTGTGTTTTTGTTGTTGTGGGATACTTGCTAACCCTTGTGTTTAGTGTTGATACCCCAAGCTCGGACATACAAACAGTAAGTGATCAAAACAGACTCGTTTCGTGCTTTGCGGCGAACATCGAAATTTGACGACTTGTGCCTCGCAACTGCTTTGACAAGTCGTGCTTTATGCCGGGATCGAGATAAGGACGGACAACTCATAATCAAGAGAGCGTTGAAGGAATCGTCGCGATTCGATCTTCTAAACCAAAGCCACAACCATTCTTTCTTAACTCGTTTTCCTTGTTTTCTTGTTTTCGTGTTCTTTTTTATTTTTTGTGACAACCAACTCAATTCGTTAATTTGTTGAACCTTAAACAACAAAACCTAATACACAATTCCCTGTGGATCGACCCGAACGCGCGCCTTGCTGCAACGCGCCGTGCACTTGCGGGTTATAAATTTTAAAACGAGAACAATCTCGCGTGCGCAATATTTCTTAAAAACAATCTCTATTTCAAAACATACGTGTTTGCGCGCGCGGGTGGGTTCCCAATAAGTTAATTACGAAACGGTTAAAAATAACAAAAAAGGGGGATTTTTTTGGCAATTGCGGAAAAGTTTACATTCTTTATTGTTGTTGCCCGATGATTAGACCCTAATGTAGCTGAATTTACATTTTAATATTTTATTGTTATTGTTGTTGAATAACATTTAGAAGTGATAGGTAAATGTATATCATTTTTACTGATTTATGCTTCTGGACACACTGTCATTGAGAGTAGATAGTGAATTTCCTGTGAACTTTTAAAACCGGAGATATTGAGAGAATTAGATTGTTCTTTTCCCCCAATGAATTGTTTAGGTTCAGATGTAATAAGTTTAAAAGAGGAAAATCTTTCACAAGTAAATATTGACTATGATTCTGATTAGTTAATCACGAAATGGTTAAAAATTAAAAATCATGCTTATTCCATCTACAATAGCAAGAAAATGAAATTTGATCAAATGGTGGTACTGAAATTCTATTTTCAAAATTCATTTCGTTATATAAAAAACAAACTGAAATAACATGTGTAATTGTTTCAACAACAACAAGCCTCATCCCAAATTTAGGGGCCGGCTATGTAAATCCTTCCTTTCCATTTTGCTATGTCATGGGCTATTTTCTGTGTTAAATTTAAAATTGACATATCGTTTTTAAGAGTCTCTATCCATGTTCGTTTAGGTCTACCTCTATCCCTAATTGCTCTCAGAACTATAATTTTGACATTTTTTCTAATTGGTACATCGACTGGTCTTCGTTATACATGTCCAAACGATCACAATCGGTTCTCTCGCATCCTAACCGCTATGGAAGCTATCTCTATCTTGTTACGAATACACTAATTTCTTATTCTATCTTTTAGTTTATTACCGCTCATCCATCTTAATATTCGCATTTCAACCGCATTCTTTTTTGGGCATGTTATTTTTTAGGCGAAATTGCATAAATATATCCACGAACTATCACTTTTTATGCGATTGATACCATGAACTAATTTAATTACAAATAACTTAATCAGTACCATGAACTATCATCTTCGACCGCAACAAAGTACCCTCAAGTATAGAAACGTCTCCACTGGTTAAAATAAAAGCTGATATTATTCAAAAATGGCATGTTTTGACCATTTTACCCTTGTCCTTTTCCTCTTCTCTAGTTCTTTCCTTCTTTTTTCTTCCTCTTCACCGTCTTGGTTAACCTATCCATTCAAATCCTTTAAATCTTTAAATTCCCATACTTTTTAATCCAAACCCCCTCATTCTTTAAATCCATAATTCCAAAGTCTCAAATCTAAAAATTTCAAACTCTCAAAATTCCTAAATTCTAAACTCCTCTTTCTCTTCCTCGTCCATCATCTCAAAACCATCGAACTTATCCATTCAAGTACTTTAGATCTTTAAATTTTTATACTCTTTAAATCCTGAATCCTAAAATCTCTAAATCCTGAACCCTAAAATCTCTAAATCTCAAATATAAAAATTTCAAACTCACAAAATTCCTAAATTCCATACTCCGCTTCATCTTCATCACCCATCATTTCAAAACCTTAGAATCTTTACACTCCATAATCCCTAAATTACTAAACCCATAACCCTTAAAATCTCTTGATCCCAAAATTTTTGAGCCACAAATTTAAAACTCCCTAACATTTAAATCTTTAAACCATCAAAACCTAAATATTGAAATCTCTAAATTCCCAACTCTAAATCTTATATGCCCAGCTTCATCATTTCTCTAAATATTAGAGCTTAATCTTTGTCCTTTTTTCTCTGTATCTCTTTCTCCGCTCATCTTCACCCTTCAATCCGACACCACCTACTCCATCATTGCTCTTCCACTCTTCAATTACATTCTATAACTAACTTTTATGTAACTTTAGTTTTTAATTGATTATTTTTGTTTTAATTCACCCAATATTTTAGAGAAAAATGTTTAAAACAATGAAGGGTATAACGGTCCAATTAAAAAATATTAACGCCGTAACAAATAGTTATCTTTAATTTTTAAAGTTCATTGTATGAATCGCACAAAAATGAAAAGTTCATTGGGACATTTATGCAATTTAGCCTATTTTTTAATTGCCTAACATTCTGATCCATAGCGAAAGACATGTCTTTGCCGTCTTATAAATTTTTTCTTTTAATTTCAAAAGTACCTTACGATCACATATCACTCATGAATCACTTTTCTATTTCAATCATTTTGTTTTAATCCTACTATGAGTCACATCCCCCATAATCTCTCCATCATGATTAATTATAGATTCTAAGTAACGAAAATGGTTTTTCTTAGATATTTTATGGCCATCGATCGCTCATTCCTTTGCATTGTTTTGCTAAAATTACTCCATATATTCGGTTTTTGTTTTTTTAATTCTAAATTCTTTAGATTTTAAGTTCTCTCTTCATTTTTCTGCTTTAATAATTATCTCTTATTTGGACTCATCAACTAAAACATTATCGTCAGCAAACAACATACACCATGCCACGTCATCCAGAATATGTCTAGTAAGTTCATCCATAACTAACGCAAAAAGATAAGGACTTGGTACCGATCCTTGGTGTAAACCTAAGGTTATAGGAAATGAGCTTTCCTTTCCTCTACTTATTCTCATTCTAGTAATTGTTCCATCATACATATCTTTAATCATATCGATATATTTATAAGACTAGTTTATTTTCCAGAAGCCCATCATAAAATCTTTCGAGGGGCCCTATTATAAGCCTTTTCTAAGTCGATAAAAACCTTATGTAGATCTCTTTTCTTCTCTTTATATCTCTTTATTAATCTCCGTAATAGGTAGATCGCTTCCATAGTAGATCTTCCTGGTATAAAACCAAATTGAGATGTTTTCTCCCTTAATCTATGTTCGATTACTCTTTCCCATAGTTACATTGTAAATGTTTCGAATAATAAAATGTTTGGACGGGTCTCTCCATTGAACCCAAGAAAGTCCACACCGCCGCCTGGAACCCACGCAACCCTAAAACAGCACATAAATGAAGAGTTTTTTTCATGTAATATATATATATATATATATATATATATATATATATATATATATATATATATATATTGTTGATTATGTGTTAAAGATCTTTTATCTTTTCAAATGCAGATGAAACTGAGATATCTGAGGTTGCTACCGTGTCAAATGTGCGGCAGGATTTGAATGAATGGCAAGCAAGGCATGCTACTCTTGTTCTCTCAACTGTAAAGGTATCTTCTCTTCCACACTGGTTTCACCATTCAACTTCTTTTCTTCTTGAATCTCTATCAACATTATCGAACTATTTGGTCTTAGAATCGTTATGCATGAACCTTGCCAAAAGTGCTGTCAGTGTATACATGGTTATTCCACGACCCAACAACTTAAGCTTTTGGATGAAGTGGATCTTTAGATGGTATCTCAGCACCAGGTTTCAAGAGTTTTGAAGGGTTCCTGCGATTAAATCTCATCATTGTCAGTTAAAAATATATTTATTTAATCCCATTTATTCGAAATGTTTCTGCTGAAGGTGGAAATGTCCATGTGAGGGGGTGTTCAAAGTGATATGTTAGCATGATGTTTACATTTATCCTACAACTCATAGATTAAAATTTTGAATAAGGCGGTTCTTAACAAAACTTATCAATAATTATATTACCAATATTTTTATTAGTGCTTTGAAATTCTGTACGAGTCAAAATACCTAAATCTACAAGTTTTTTCATGCTGCAGGAGATATCAAAGTTCAGATATGAGCTATGCCCACGCTACATGAAAGAACAAAAATTTTGGTGGATATATTTCATTCTTGTAAACAATTATGTGGCGAGGCAAGTCTCTATCTATCTAAATATTGCATGTTTATGATGCCCGAAGCATGTTTTTTAAAAATTCACCAGGTTAAAATTAGGATTTGATTCGCTCCATTTCTTTGTAGATGCTGCACTATAAGTTTACTTTTCCTTTTACTAGACCCTTCTGCTGACTGCTCCAGAGGAACTTGATGAATTTCGATTTGTTGCTATTAACTTGGTTGTGTACGCTTTCTGGATACCTTAGTAAAATTTAGTCCCTTGCTTTCCAATCAGTTATGAGAAGCAGTATTTGGAGAACTTAAAAGTGGAATCGGTCGAACTAACACAAAATGATGGCGCTAAAAAGACTTCAAGCGCTGCACCAACTCCTGCAGCAGAAATGAAAGAAGCAAAATTGCAGAGTAAGACTTCAACCGCAGAACAGGACTTAGATGTGTTTCTGCTTGGAGATCTTGGTAGTAGCGATGAGGGGCCAGGTACATAACCGTTGCATTATCACATGCAATTGCTTGCTTATCGAGCTGAATTTTCATTAGCATAGGATCTGCTTCTCAGAGAGTTAAGAAGGGATCATTTTGTTCAATATTGGGTATTCTGACATTTGTTGATTATATATTCTTCTTTTCAGATGACCGGCGATGATGGTTTTGATGACGATTTTGAAAAGATTGAAAGCAACTCAGTAAGCACTTCACTCCTATCTCACTTTCTGGAATCCCAATTCTTTCTGAAAACTAATGAGAGTTGGATTATCCTCGCCCACTTTCTAGAATCAGATACGAATGATTATTAGATATTAGCTTTAATATCTATACTTATTATTTATGAAACCTGTCAGGGTGTAGAAAGCGATGATGACGATAAAAAGTCCAAGCAATAGAAAAAAGGACAAAGAACATACGGTTGATTTTGTTCAATCTGGTTCATAGGCTCAGGGAATTAGCAAGGGAACACTGGCAGGTGATCAGATGGCGAGGACGTCTAGATTTTTTCGGCCCCATTATTCTATTTGTATATTTAGCTTGACTGGTTTTGATGTAACTTAGTCGTTTTTGTAAGATGATTACATGGAACTCTAATTCGTTTCTTCTTTAATTTGTGTTGAATCTTAGTTGTGCCAGGACCATTCTGTTTGTGGTTGATGTCTTTGAGGACTTGTTGGAAAATTTGATCCTTGAAGTTGAAGGACCAAAGTCTTTTTGCGTTCATATTTCATTCATTTATATTTCTTTCATATGCATCACCGGATATATATGATCGATTCATTTCGCTGAAAATCATCATATGTACAATGCCATATGTTTTTGTATGATTTTTTCAACATGGCAAACATATAAAAGTATATTATATTTCGAAGATATCTAGATTACAATGAAGTCCCTTTGTTGATCTCGCTCTTGCGGTGAACACAGTAAAGCGGAGAAACTAAGGCAGCCTATCTTCTCGTTGATGATGCATTAATCAAATGGTGATGCATTCTAATGCTCATGATGCACAAGGAACAAGTGGTGATGCATTAATCAAATGCCAAGATTTGCTGCGCTGCGATAACAATTGTTCTAGATTGGCTGATGACGAGGATAGGACGATTCTTCAAAACCTATCTCATGTTTGCATCATACAGCTCTTGGAATTGAGACTTCAGTAACTCATCCATGGCGGCGACAACCCTCACACGCAACTAGTTTGGTCATTAGGAAGTACTGATATTCATGCTTCATTTTGTAATGGAGTGTATTTTGCAAAATTTTAGTTGCATGAATTAATAATAGTTAAGGCCATATTTTGATCCAAAAAGAAAAAAAGGGTAAATTACACTAAAATAGTCTTAACCATGCATGTTTTTCAATAAAAATTCCTTACGGTATTTTTATTAAAATACCTTAAACATTTGTTCTCAAGGCACTTATTTCACTAAAATGCCCTAAAAACAACACTTAAAGTATTGGGTAAATTGCAAAATTATACCATGAACTTTCACGTTTTTTGCAATTCATCACATGAACTTTCATAATCAGCGATCGATACCATAAACCTTTTTTTGCAGTTCATTTTTTTTTTGCGATTGATACCATGAAATCACATAAAATGGCAGTAATTTGCAACCCGAGTCGGTAGTTCATGGTAGCAATTTGCTATAAAATTAGTTCATGGTATCAATTGCGAAAAACGTGAAAATTCATGGATACATTTTTGCAATTTAGCCTAAGTATTTTACTCTAATAAAAATACATAAGTATTTTAGTGAAACGATTATTAGGTATTTTAGTGTAATTCATATGGTCTTCAGCTGCCTTCTCTCTCTCTCTCTCTCACATTAATCAATGGCGATGCTACGAAAAAGACTTCATCTTTCCTTCCCCTTCCTCGCTCTCCCCTACTCTTCTTCTGCCTCCTGCAAGCAGAAACCCTACCCTCTCCCTCGCCTCAAACCCCGACCCCCAAAAAGATCCCCTTCACAGCCTCCGCCCACGGCAAGACCTGGCACGATCCCTACCGCTGGATGTCCAAAGCCAACGACCCCGATCTCATCGACTATCTCAACAAGTAGAACTCCTACGCCGAGGCGTTCATGGCCGACACCAAACATCTGCGGAAGAGAGTGGTGGAGAGATCAGAGCTCGAATGCCGCCGAAGATTGCGACCCCGCCTGAGGCTTGGGGCGACTGGTATTACTTCTAAAACCCTAGCTTTTTTATTTATAAAAATTACTGAAAGTGCCACCTGACCCATTGTCGAAATCGAGGGTTTGGGAAATGGGTTTTGTTCAAAATCGAATTTTGGTCTATGGTGTGTTTAACTATACAAATGTTTATGTATTTTCTATCGTCAACAGTATAGTCGTGGGAGAATGCAGTTTCGGTTGCTTTATTTTTCGGCCTAATAAACAATATGAATATGTATAAGAACAAAATGATGTTATAACTTTGATGAAGCACTACGTCAGGTTTTACTTTGTAACTCTGTATTATATTTGTAGGTTATGCTATCAATATATCTCAGAGGGGAAGGAGTATCCAATCTTGTGTAGGAGGCCGAAGAGAGGCTGGAAATTTACTGAAACAGTTCTTAATTATTTGAAAGGCTGTGGAGAGGAGAAAATATTGTTTGACTGGAATGAAATAGCTGAAAAGTTTGGTAGGTATTTTTGATACATCTTGGTGCGCGCTCCCACACACATATAAATGTATGTATATCCATGTGTGTGCGTGTGCGTGTGCGATATATGTATATGTATGTGTATATATGTATATGCATGCTTATATGTCTATCTATATGTTTTATATAATTCTATTAATGTATGTATATATGTATATATGTATGCATGTCTTCTCTCTCTCTCTCTGTGTGTGTGTGTGTGTGTGTGTGTGTGTGTGTGTTATATTGTTCAGGAACGCATCCCTGTTGCTTTTCTTTTTTGGGTGCTTTTACCTATTTACCTTTTCTGTTATTCTAGATGTTCTGGTCAAGGATTTATTTGACATAAGATAACATACCGGAAAATAGCTTTGGAGCTGTCATACTCATAGATACTAAAAAGTAAAAACTATCATAAAACTTAAATGTGTCTTAGCAGTAACTTTGTTTATATTAATGTATCAACTCCTTATACTATTCACCGGTTTATGGGATACTCTCTGCACCCCAAGAGCAAATATTAACTTTTACCTGAACAAAAACCCTGAATTTTATGTTTATCAACAGATCGGTCACTGACTCGGCTGTGTTTCCCTCTTGGTGGGGATTACCGTAGTTGGATTTTCTCTAATTATTTTTATTTCATTTATTATCATATTTTGTACCATAGGGGAAATATGTATGATCTATTTCTCTTTTATTTTCTTTATCGGGCTCTGTTTAGTTGGTGTTTTTGAGAACTTACTGCTTGATGTCACACTACACATTCGTAGGTTATGTTCATGTAGGAACGTGTCGAATCTCTCCAAATCACAGGTACCTTGCATATACACTGGATAAAAATGGTGGCGAGAGGTTTGTCCTTCAAGTGAAAGATCTCCAAACTGGATGTATTATTTCAAATTCGGGAGTTGAAGGGGTTATTAGCTTGGCATGGGCTAAGGACAGTTGTTCTTTGCTGTATACGGTTTGTGATGAAAGTTTGCGACCTTACAGGTAATTCTTTCTTTGTATTGAATATAAGCTCTTACTAGCTTTTCTTTTTATTATTCCTCATTTTAATGACCTTGGGCAGGGTATTTTGCACAAATTTGGCATCGAATGAAGCAGGCGATTTACTTTTTACTGAGAATGACATCAATTGCTGTGTTAACATTACAAGCACCAAAGACGGAAAGTTTTTCACCATAAATTCCAACTCAAGGGCCTCATCTGAGGAAGGTCACTTTTCTCAATCATTTTTTCAAGCAAGATTTTTAATCACACATTATATTGTGATATCTATAATATGCATCGTTCTGAGTTCAATTCTTATTATGTTACAGGTATATGTGATGGACGCAGAGAACCTAAAAGATGGACTGTGGCCTGTTAAGAAACGCGTGCCTGGTGTTCAATATTTTTTGGAACACCAGTATGGTTTCTTTTATATTCTTAAATGCTCCTTTGGAAAACATGAAATCAGTTTCTGGAGGCTATCATTTAACTAGATGTAGAGCTGAAAAGTCGCTACTGACCAGTTGGCAGGCAAATCACTCTCTACGATACCCTGTATTTTTATTTGTTGTTTTTCTGGGTTTAAGACTCTTATTAGCCATTCAGACATTATGTTTTTACCAGATCAGGACATTGCATTTAGCGACTTGGATATGTTCCACGAACATTTGGTGCTTTCTGTTCACAAGGAGGGGCTTCCGTTGTTATGTTCCATAAACATGCCTATTGATGCCACCCATGAGTTAGTGGTGATTATTATTAGCTTTATCGCCTTCTTTTTTGTTATTAAAAGTTATTAATATCTGGATTCGATTTGTAGAATTGAAATGCAACCATGAGCATTTGGGTTTTGTTCATGAAGCCTATGATAAAGTTTTTGTTTCATATTATTTCAGCTCTATTCCAAGACTATCACTCTATTATATGGATTGAACAAAGAAGCAAATTTATTAAGACAAGGCCACAAGTCAAGCCACAGACATAAAGTTATTCTGTCATTTTGATTGAAATGAGGATTTGTAAATTTAACCCGTCAGATCATGTTCCAATAGTGTCATAATCCTTATATATAGCACTTGGATCTCTTGCCTGTCATAATGTCTTTAGGAAATCATTCTTGAATTAGGGACGGCAACAGTCCTTTCACTTTCAAATCTCCAACGAATTATATATATGACCAGTCCATCCTTCTGAGGTTTGATAGAGGTATCCAGTTATGATGTGGATATAGTTATGCACGGCGTTTATCATCCATTGGAATTACCCACCAAGTCCTTGTAGTTTAAGTGCTTTAAATTTTTTGATGCAACAGCTCTTTTAGCAAACTGGCACTTACTTTTCTTTCTTATTTTCTGTTTTTAAATACCTCAATAAATAAACTACTATTCTCAATTTACAAATTTAGTTTCTTTGTTATGTTTATAATGCGAATAATCAGCCCCATTCTATATTTAGTTTGGCAACCAACACCTCCTTTTTCATCTGATGAAGTTAATGAATTAGTTGGTTTACTCATTCATGGTCTCAGGGCTATTGGGATGATGCTCAACTGTAATTTTTTGTTTTTCCATTAGCAGAATGCAACTAAAGTCGAGGAATTTGATCCATGGTTTTTCCCAATACCCTCAAGCCACTGCAATATTACGCCAGGTTCAAACCATGATTTCTTGTCCTCCATATATCGTGTTGTGATCTCATCTCCAGTGGTACAGAACTCACCTTTTGCTTATTCTTCTAAATGTGTTTACTTACGTGAGTTCCAAGCATATTTTTCTTCGCACAATTGCTATGAGCTTGTGTTTTTGACATGTTACTCTAAGATATAGAACATAAGTGACTGATACTAAGTTTTTCTCTTCATAATCGCAGATGCCTGATGTCATGGTTGACTATGATATGGCAAAGAGGAAGTCAACTATCTTGCATCAAGAAGAGATAGTGGGATTAAGCAATGATGCCAAAGCAAAATTTTTCTTCCAAGAATTTATGTTCTGATTTTTCTAGATTTCTCTTACACGATCAAGGGCATTTGCAAAGTGTTGAAGTCTCGCTAAGATGGCATGATCTTTCTGGAGCATTCTCCTGCGAAAGGAAGGAAATTATTTCACATGATGGTGTCAAAGCCCCGCTGACCATATTGTACTCTAAAAATGCAGAATTTACCGGTCAACCTCCTGGGATATTACATGGATATGGAGCTTATGGAGAGGTTCTAGACAAGTTTTTTGTCAGATCTCATAAGTTTGCTGAGTCAAGGTTGGGTTGTTGCATATGCTGATGTCAGGTAAGCTGCCGTTGATTGCTGGTTTACATACTTATAAAACCACATTACACTGAAAAGAAGAAAGAAAATAAAACTTATATAGCTTGTGTTTGGTTGAAATGCATGCTCTTTAAACATTGTATTTATCATACATACCGAATCTTAAACTTGACTTGCTTTATCAGTTTATTCTAGTAGTACATAGCACATGCGATGCACATATATACTACTCCCGCTGTCCCCTTTTACTTGTCATTTTAGAGGAATGCACAAGCATTATCACTTTCTTAATATTTGCAATTAATCTACTACCACATCACCACTAAAAATCATATCATTTCTACCCCCAACTATTAAGGAAAGCATCATCACTTTTTTAATATCAGCAATTAATTTTCTAGGCTATTTTGGTATCGTACCATTTATTGATATCTTTATTATTAATGATTTTCTCGTTATTCCAAAAACGTCAAGTAAAATGGGACACTTTTCTCTCTCCAAAATGACAAGTAAAAAGGGACGGAGGGAGTATTATATGTTATGGGAAAACATTAAGAATATTTTTAGTTAAAATAGTAGAGATTTCAAAGGATTTATAGTATAATTGTTTGAAGATTTGAACAATCATCAATAATAGAGTTAAATATTATTTTTTTGTTCAAGATCATGAGGTTTTCTTGCAACATGCCCTGTTGAGAAACAAACTGGAATTTCAATTTGAGACCCCCTCCTCTTTTGAGTTAAAATAATAGAGATATCATCAGTTACCTTTCCATATTCTAAACTTTAAAGCTATATGGATGTAGTTTTGGCTGCTATTATTATTTTTTGCTTGAATTAAATATTTTCCCTCCCTTTATAGGGGTGGAGGAGGGGACTTAACATGGCATCAGGCTGGCACTAAATTGCAGAAGCTAAATGCGATGTATGATTTTTCTGCATGCGGCTCGTACCTTACCGGTGAGGGTTATGTTCATAAAAACCGGCTTTGTGCTATTGGTATTAGTGCTGGAGGCCTTCTTACCGGTGCATCTTTTAATATGTACCCAGAATTATTTTGTGCTGCCATTTTAAAGGTAATTGATGGATCATATTGTAAACAGTAATAGCTGCGAATAAAATATTGCAGGGGATGCTACATTTTTTTGTTCACCAATATCAACTATTCTTGTGAAATAGAGGACTGAGGAGACATAAGATCTGCACACACTGAATATTAGAACAAATCTAACTTGAGCGGGAAATATTTTTTAAACTATATTACACTAAAATACCCTTATCAATCGATATCTTTCACTAAACTGCCTTAACGTTTTTAATTACAATAAACTCCTTTAAACTTTGCTTTTAAGGGAATTCTTCTTACTAACATACCTTTAATTGCAGCACGTTAAGGGGACTTACTATAGTTACAACAAAATTTAAGGTGATTTGATGGAAAAATACTCATAGTTTCAGGTAGTTTAGTGCAATTTAGCCTATATTTTATTGTAATCAACTCGTCTTTCTGTGACACATTTCCTCAAGTATAATCTGCATTATTACTTAGTACAAACATGTATATATGTATGTATGTTATGCCTAATATAGATGCACATAGATTCTACACAGTATTTTGATAGTAATTTATTGCCCTCTTTTGAAGCAGGTTCCCTTTCTTGATACCTGCAACACAACGTTAGATCCCACTTTACCCCTAACTACTTTGGACTACGACGAGTTTGGTGATCCTAGATGTCAACCGAATTCGAGACGATTCAAAGTTATTCTCCGTATGATAACATACCTTCAGAAATGTGCTTTCCTTCAGTACTGGTTACAGCATCATTTTATGACTCAAGGTATGCTCAGAGCCTCAGATACTTGTTTCTTTTTAGATCCTTTCACAGGTTTAAAAGGTATAATATGCTCATCTTATTATGCTTAATCTCACTAAACTACCAAAAACTTTATAAATCGCAAGCAACTACCAACTACCAAAAACTTTCATATTAATACTACCAGCTACTCACCAAACTACCAAAACAACAATTTACAAATTTCGTTGCCACCAGTTTAGTAAAATAGTGGTATAATTCAATGGAAAAATGGGTACTGTTAGTGTGGAGCTTTTGGTAGTTATCCGTAATTTAGTTACTTGTAATTTACAAAGTTTTTGGTAGTTCAGTGGAAATCGAGCACAGTTTTTGGCATATTGGTAAAATTAAGCCATCTTATTATTTGTGAAGTTTTTGTGAGCCTCTGGTGGTTGGATGCTTCAATATTCACTTTTTCCCCTTAACTTTCTTTATTTTAGTTCTAGTGCCTACTTCATACTCGTATCTTCTTAGCCTTCAAAGTTCCGGATAAATAACAGGTTATCTTGGTTCAAATATCAGTCAAATTGAAGAAGTACATTGATTGGTCTGATGAAATGAATCTGTACCTTTTGACTTGATTTATCTTTGCAATCTTGCGATATAACTCTTATTATCTTTAGGGTAGGAGTCTGGGAAGCTGCTAAATGGGTTGCAAGAGTGAGAGAGATCACATGTCCTACATGTTGTAATTCTGTCATTTTGAAGACCAATATGAGCAGAGGGCATTTTGGCGAGGGCGTCCGATTTATGCATTGTGAAGAAACAGCTTTTGAGTATGCGTTTTTAATCAAAGTGATTGGACTGCAACTCTGAAACAAGATCAATGAAATTGAAATACCGTTCTATAAACTTTTATAATCTACGTACGCATTGAAGTTAACTGTTCAAATGATTGAAAATTGGAGCATCTTTTCAGCTAATATCAGAGCCATGATTGGCTAATTCTCTTTCTTCTTCAAGATGGAGATCCATGAACCTACATAGGAAAAATGTTCTTTTAGGCCAAGCAATCAGGTATAGTTCTTCTTCTAGATCTACTCTAGAAATATCTCTCTGCAAAGTTAATTATGGAACGACACCAAAGTCGCGTAGGGGATCCCATGTTAAGCCAGAGATTGGCGTGTTGGTAACCCGTAAATCGTTGACAGTCGTGTAATTAAAATTGCAGTCAGGTATCTCTTGAGTAACAACCTAAAAGAAGAATATACAGAATTGCATGTAGTAGAAGAACATTTATTCCTTGTAAGTTAATGGTATCGAAATCTTGAAAAAGAAATTTCATATGTCTACACCATCTTCATCTACTGCTATATCTACCAAGATTGCTCGTAATAAGAGCAAACACATAAAAAAAACTCAAATTTACTTGAGTATCCCTCAGATGAGGAACAGCTGAACAAATGGACAATTCCAAATATTCCAGCTAAAGAAATTTATAATATTGGGACGTTTGATCTATCGTCCAGACTCTCCATCAAAAGTATGGAAAAGACCATCTCTGTGGATAGCACAGAACAGACTTTCCAACTCCTTTCAGAAAAGGATGTTTACAGATTTGAAAAACAATACAAATACCTTCATAGTGGTCTAATTCAAGTGGCCTTTAAACCACTTACTCTCCGAGGTTTAAATGCCTCAATATTAACATCTTTAAGAGATGCAAGATACTTAGACTGGATCCCTTCCTTAATGGGAATTATGCAAACAAGTCTTTGTCATGGACCAGTTTACTTTGATGTTTATCCTAATTTAACCTTATCTTTAACTGACCCCAATATACTTGAGGCAGTAACCTTGAATCTGAAAACTCATGGTTATAACTTCATGAAAGGATCTGAAACTATATCTATAATTTATAGAATTCACTATAAAGTTTTAACAACTATGGCACCTAAGGTAAAAGCTAAGACTGAAAATGGTAAAACCACAGTTATTGAAACAAATCTTTTATCCTCTGGGGTTGCTACTAATAGAATTATAAAATGGGAAGAAATTGCCTTTCCTGAATCGTGGGTTATAACCTCAGCAGTTCCACCTGCACCAATTATAGATACAGATATCGATCAGATAATACAGACTGACGATGGAAATATTGAAGTGAAATTTGGCTCTAATAATATAGCCAGAATTTCAGGGAAACCTTATATAGAAGGTGGTTCCAGTTCTTCTGTTTTAAGAAGATCTTTTTCCAGACCGAGCATCTCTTATAGAGATGTTAAAGGGATTAATATTTCCCAAGATAATATTTCTCATCCTATCTATGAGAAGGAAAATAAAACTTCTCCTACGTCATCAGAGATGAGTTTTCACATATAATTTTATGGATTTAAGACCAGATAGTAATCTGAGAAAATTCCTTAATAAGGAATTTATGAATAAAAAGCATACTGCTTTTAGAGAATGGTTTGGAAAAACCTTTTCTACAGATCAAATGTATCATTATAAAAATCAATATTATAAACATCTAGAAGAAAACCAATGTCTGAAATATTTTATAGACTGGTTTGTTGAACACTTTCTTAATGAACAAGAAAGTAAAATTAATGTTTTAGAAGAACATTATAAACAGTGGACCACCCAAACTGGAAAAACTATAAGATCTATATACCCACCAACAAAACCATTAAGGTTATCTGGAATATCTACCTCTAATTTTGAGGCAACCATTTTTATAAAGCCCCTTATTGATGATAAAATGGAAAGTACTTTAAAAGAACTTCAAAAGGTTTTTTAAACAAAATAATTTTTCTAATATTTATATTCAAGTGATTGGTCAACAATTAACCATGGTAGAATCTGCTTTAGAAAGCCTGAATAATAGACTACAGGCTATGGGAGTTATAGAAACTCCTGTTATAAAGACAATAAATGAGAAAAATTATATACCAATAAAACCAGCCTTAGAAATTTCAGGATATAAATTATCCAAAGATAAAAATATATCTTTAGATATTATATATACTCTGGAGAAAAAGTTTAATAATGCGAGATTAAATATTATAGATGGAGAACAGTCTGAGATATCAGAAAAGGACTCTGATATAAACGACTTATCAGATGATCAGATTAATATGTCTGATAATATCATAAATACCATAAAATACCCATTAAGAACTCTGGAAAAGCATTATTATAAACGACCAACTCCTTTAGATGTCCTGTATGAAGAAAACGAAGCCGTTATAACAAATTCGTTTTCAGGACGAGCCATTTATGAATGGAATATTGATGGATTAGCTGATAAGCAAATCCATGATACTTTACACCGTATGATGATGTATGCAACAGTATCAAAATAACAAGGAAATTCAGATGCTGAGGTGGCAAGATTTATTTCATGTGGATTTACTGGAGTTTTAAAAGGCTGGTGGGATCATTGCTCATCTCCCGCACAAAAAATTGAAATTTTTAGCGCAGCAAGAATGGAGAATAATTCTCGTGTGTCTGATGCTGTTTATACCCTAATACTTACTATTCTCGATCATTTTACTGGGGATGTAAGTAATAAAGCTGAGAAAGTTAGGACTTTATTACAAAATTTAAGATGTCCTACATTAACACATTTTAGATGGTATAAAGATACCTTTCTTAACAGAGTTGTGCAACTAGAAGATGCAAATAACTCTCATTGGAAAGCTAAATTTATTGATGGCTTACCAAATCTTTTTGCTGAAAAGGTTCGGACAAGTTTGCGGACTCAATATGATGGGGTTATACCCTACAATACCTTTACATATGGTCGCTTAATAAGCACCTGTATTAAAGAAGGTTTATCTTTATGTAATGACATAAAGTTAAAAAACCAATTGAAAAGTCAGAGATTGACTGGTAAACACGAATTGGGAGAATTCTGTAGCCAATTCGCAATGGAAGATCATCATATGGATCGAAAAGATAAAAGAAAGACCAAAAGAACGGAGTCTAAACGGCCTCATTATAAAAAGAGGTATAAAAGGCCATATAAACCTTCTAAACAAAAGGAAGAAGGAGATAAGAAGAAAAAACCTTATAGGTTTAAGAAGAAATCTACTTCTTCAGCCACTTGTTATAAGTGTGGAAAACTTGGTCATTTTGCCAACAAGTGTTATACGAAAAAGAAGATTAATGAAATAGAAGATGAAGAATTAAGAAAATCATTATATAAAATAATGATTAATTCTTCAGAATCTTCTGAAACCTCAGAATCTGAATCAACAGATTCCTCATCAGATGATGAAAAAATTTGTAATAATAATTGTTCCAGTAAATGTTGTAATATCAACAATAAAGAAGATTACTGGAAATCTATAGTTGAGATGAACGGTCTCAGTATTAATGTCATAACTAAAGATGACAAAAAGACTATTCTCAAAATCATTCAAGATGAACACATTCAGCCAGAACTTAAATCTAAGTTGGTTGAAGTTCTTCTTAAAGAAGAAAAGAAGAAATCTCCTGCTATTGATAATGTTTATAGATTATCAGAAGTCTTTAAAAGACAACAATCAAGAGAAGGTAAGCCTGTAACAATTGCAGACTTACAGAAAGAAGTTAATAACCTCAAAACAGAAATTATAGAACTGAAAGTTCAAAATAAAGATATTTTGCAAAGAATATCTATTATTGAAAGAAACACCATTATACAAGGTGAATCTTCAAATAATGAAGATGAATTTACTGAGGAAATTGTCCCAGATAAATTCCTACAAACTATTGATTTAGTATTAAATCAAAAATGGTATATTAGAATTACCCTTATAATAAATAATGATTTGGTTATACCCGATCTTATTGCACTGGTTGATAGTGGTGCAGATTTAAACTGCATAAAAGAAGGAATTATTCCTATAAGGTATTGTGAAAGAACTACACAAACCTTGAGTACAGCCGATAATAGTACTCTTACTACACCTTATAAAGTGTCTAATGCAAATATTTGTAATAACGACATTTGTATTCCCTCTCCTTTGATTATAGTAAAGGAAATATCACAACATGTGATACTCGGAACACCCTTCCTTAGTAAGATAATGCCTATAAATAAAATAGACTCACAAGGCATTTATAGCTCTTACAAAGGAAAAGAGATTATGTTTCAGTTTATAACTGATCTTATGATGAAAATCATAAATGAAGTAAAAGATATTTACCTGAAAGAAAATCAAATAAATTTTATTAAAGAATAAATAACTTCTTTACAAATAAATAAACAACTTGATTCTAGTATAATAAAAACTAGAATTAAAAATTTAGAAAATGAGTTTATAACTCAAACTTGTAGTAACTTTCCTAATGCATTTTGGGAAAGGAAACAGCATATTGTCAATCTTCCTTATATAGATGGTTTTTCAGAGGAAAATATTCCTACCAAGGCAAGACCTTGCCAAATGAATCAAGAATATCTTGAACTTTGTAAAAAGGAAATTAGCGGTCTTATAGACAAAAAGCTAATAAGAAAATCAACTTCTCCATGGAGTTGTACAGCATTTTATGTAAATAATGCTGCTGAACAAGAGCGGGGGGTACCACGCCTTGTTATAAATTATAAACCTTTAAACAAAGTACTTAAATGGATAAGATATCCTCTCCCTAATAAAAGGGATCTGCTTAATAGAATAAGCAAGGCCAAAATATTTTCTAAGTTTGATTTAAAATCAGGCTATTGGCAAATTCAGATTAATGAATCTGATAAATATAAAACTGCTTTTGCAGTACCTTTTCGGCATTTTGAATGGAACGTTATGCCGTTCGGATTAAAAAATGCGCCATCTGAATTTCAAAATATTATGAATTCAATATTTAATCCTTATACCGACTTCATTCTTTCATATATAGATGATGTGCTTATTTATTCTGAGAACATTGATCAACATTTTAAACATTTAAATGTTTTTAGACATCTCATTATAAAAAATGGACTAGTCATATCTGCTCCAAAAATGAAGTTGTTCCAAACAGCTATACGTTTTTTGGGACATAATATTAATAATGGAACTATTGTTCCAATTGAAAGAAGTATAGAATTTTCTTCTAAATTTCCTGACTATATTCCTAATGTTAAGCAGCTCCAAAGATTTTTGGGTGCTTTAAATTATGTAGCAGATTATTATAAAAATTTAACTACAGATGCAGCCATTTTATATACTAGGCTAAGAAAAAATCCATCACCTTGGACAGATGATCATACTAAAGCTGTTCAAAAAATTAAAGAGACAGTAAAAAATTTACCATGTCTCCATATTGCCAATCCTAATTGGAAGAAAATTGTTGAGACCGATGCTTCAAACATAGGATACAGAGGCATCTTAAAACAAGTGGATCCTACTAATAATAAGGAAATTCTTGTAAGATTTACTTCTGGAAAATGGAATCCAGCCCAGTTGAATTATTCAACTATTAAGAAAGAAATTCTTTCTATTATTAAATGCATTTATAAATTCCAAGATGATTTATTAAATCAGAAATTCTTATTAAGAATTGATTGTAGTGCAGCCAAATCTGTGTTACAAAAAGACGTTAAAAATTTAACATCAAAGCAAATATTTGCTAGATGGCAAGCAGAATTATCTGTTTTTGATTTTGTATTGATTATATAAAAGGTACTAATAATTGTCTTCCTGATTTTTTGACCAGGGAATTTCTGCAGGATACTGCAGATGCAGACCCCGATGAGGGGACAAGGCCCAGACAGAGGGCGAGGAAGGGGAAGGAGTAATACTCCTAACAACTCCCCTTATGCGAACTGGCTTAAAATGCAAAAGCCAAAATCCATGCAAATAGACATGGAATCTGAGGCGTCATACGCCCAATCAGAATGGAAAATGTCTCATAAAAAGGCAAATAAAAATACTTCTAATATAAGTATTTACAGTCCTCAAAGCGAGGCTGAAACATCTTCAACAGGAAATATTCCTGGACAATCATTTAAAAAAGCAATTGAAGATGCTAATGACAGTTATATCTCAAAAGATAACTCTGAACAAATTATATGTTTAGAAAGGAATGATATTCCTAAGATGAATGATCCATGGTCCTTGAAAGAAAAATATATTGAGACCATTTCTTTTGCTGCATTAGCAGGAAAAACAAGGCAAGTATATGAAGCTTTGTTAATAGTTTCTGGATCAGTAGAAATAAAGCACTACTATCCAAACAGGAAAGAAGGTGGAGAAATTATAAACTTCTCCAAAGCCATTATTAAAAAGATTTTTAGCCCTCATGAATGGGCCTTACACCATAATAGGGCTAGGTCGTTCAAATTAGGAGAAGAACGACAGGAAAGCAATTATTGAGATTATATCCAAGCTTTTGAAAAGTTTTTATACTATGAAAATCCAGCGAAAAAACATTCCTGGTTTATAATTATAAAACCTGACGTTATAAAAGCAGGTATACCAGTTTGGTTTATCCAACTATGGCAAAAAATTGGGGTAGAGTTAGCCATACTGGCAAAATCAATTTTTGATCTATTTGTTCCTTGGATAGAGTCACATCCAAGATTTCATGATACCAATGATGACTCCATTATAGAAGGAGAAAGCACCCTCCACTATTTTATAGAAAATGAAATGCCATTTATATTTAGATGGACGATTATTTCTGAGTTTAATAACAAAAATATTCCTATTCTTTCCAGAAAATTCCTTATTAAATGGTGGAATGGGATTATTGAAGAAGAAAAGGTAGCTGGAATAAAAGCAGCTATTAAGGGAAATAATAATGCTCTGGATAATAAGATTAATGAGGAATTAGCAAAGGAAAATCCAATGCTAAAATTAAAATTATCGTTTCAGAGAAAATATCCTAATATCTCTGAAGAAGAATTAATGAAACGCTGCCTAGAACATATGAAAAGGCAGTTTGAGCAAACGTTTGATAATTCAGACACCAATTCTTCTACGTCTGAGAAAACTACCAAATCGGTAGAAATGAAAGAATGTTTTCAAGGACACTCCCAAGATCCAGAAGAAGATTTAAAGACAGCGGATCGGCTTTGGGAGGATCTCATGGGCTCAAAATTGAGTCAGGACAAAGGCAAGGGCCTCATGAAATAAGATAAAGAAGAAAAGGACTTTTTTATCAAAACGAACGACTGCAGAAGAATCTAGCACACGGTATTTGGTAAAAAGTATCTTGGGCCCATGGTTTTCATAAAACCAGAACCAGTGACGCATGCAATGACGATTGCGCACAAAAGACAACTAAGCATTTACAGCTGAAAAGTGCACCAGTGCAATGATAGAGCATCTTAATTATTGAAGACAGCTCATTCCTTTTCATAAAAGGTGTCGACAGAAGACGACAGACAGCTCACCCTCAATTATAGAGCATCGCAATCATGAAGGACAGCTCACACCCCAATCAGAGAGGCACTCATAGTCCTCAAGACCTTACCTTTACCTCTATATAAGGGAGAGCCTTCTCATTTCAGAGGGCATCAAAAAAAATAAATCTCTCTCTTTACCTCTTGTACTCTGATATCTCTCCATTCTCTCTTATATAATATTATCTCTTCTGATAGCTACTGTACTCTCGTTTCATTTGAAGATTATAAATAAATAAAACTTTGTAAGTTTTTCCTCTCTTGCTCTATTATTAATTTGTTGTTGTTTTAATTGATCCTCTTGCTGGTTATATTTTCCTAAACCATGAGCACATAACCCCTTTATACACAATACTAAAACTGGACCTACATAGGTTTAAATTGGTCTAATTCAAGTGGCCTTTAAACCACTTACTCTCCAAGGTTTAAATGCCTCAATATTAACATCTTTAAGAGATGCAAGATGCTTAGACTGGATCCCTTCCTTAATGGGAATTATGCAAACAAGTCTTTGTCATGGACCAGTTTACTTTGATGTTTATCCTAATTTAACCTTATCTTTAACTGACCCCAATATATTTGAGGCAGTAACCTTGAATCTGAAAACTCATGGTTATAACTTTATGAAAGGATCTGAAACTATATCTATAATTTATAAAATTCACTATAAAGTTTTAACAACTATGGCACCTAAGGTAAAAGCTAAGACTGAAAATGGTAAAACCACAGTTATTGAAACAAATCTTTTATCCTCTGGGGTTGCTACTAATAGAATTATAAAATGGGAAGAAATTGCCTTTCCTGAATCGTGGGTTATAACCTCAGCAGTTCCACCTGCACCAATTATAGATACAGATATCGATCAGATAATACAGACCGACGATGGAAATATTGAAGTGAAATTTGGCTCTAATAATATAGCCAGAATTTCAGGGAAACCTTATATAGAAGGTGGTTCCAGTTCTTCTGTTTTAAGAAGATCTTTTTCCAGACCGAGCACCTCTTATAGAGATGTTAAAGGGATTAATATTTCCCAAGATAATATTTCTCATCCTATCTATGAGAAGGAAAATAAAACTTCTCCTACCTCATCAGAGATGAGTTTTCACATATAATTTTATGGATTTAACACCAGATAGTAATCTGAGAAAATTCCTTAATAAGGAATTTATGAATAAAAAGCATACTGCTTTTAGAGAATGGTTTAGAAAAACCTTTTCTACAGATCAAATGTATCATTATAAAAATCAATATTATAAACATCTAGAAGAAAACCAATGTCTGAAATATTTTATAGACTGGTTTGTTGAACACTTTCTTAATGAACAAGAAAATAAAATTAATGTTTTAGAAGAACATTATAAACAGTGGACCACCCAAACTGGAAAAACTATAAGATCTATATACCCACCAACAGAACCATTAAGGTTATCTGGAATATCTACCTCTAATTTAGAGGCAACCGCTTTTATAAAGCCACTTATTGATGATAAAATGGAAAGTACTTTAAAAGAACTTCAAAAGGTTTTTAAACAAAATAATTTTTCTAATATTTATATTCAAGTGATTGGTCAACAATTAACCAGGGTAGAATCTGCTCTAGAAAGCCTGAATAATAGACTACAGGCTATGGGAGTTATAGAAACTCCTGTTATAAAGACAATAAATGAGAAAAATTATATACCAATAAAACCAGCCTTAGAAATTTCAGGATATAAATTATCCAAAGATAAAAATATATCTTTAAATATTATAAATGCTCGGGAGAAAAAGTTTAATAATGCGAGATTAAATATTATAGATGGAGAACAGTCTGAGATATCAGAAAAAGACTCTGATATAAACGACTTATCAGATGATCAGATTAATATGTCTGATAATATCATAAATACCATAAAATACCCATTAAGAACTCTGGAAAAGCATTATTATAAACGACCAACTCCTTTAGATGTCCTGTATGAAGAAAACGAAGCCGTTATAACAAATTCGTTTTCAGGACGAGCCATTTATGAATGGAATATTGATGGATTAGCTGATAAGCAAATCCATGATACTTTACACCGTATGATGATGTATGCAACAGTATCAAAACAGCAAGGAAATTCAGATGCTGAGGTGGCAAGATTTATTTCATGTGGATTTACTGGAGTTTTAAAAGGCTGGTGGGATCATTGCTTATCTCCCGCACAAAAAATTGAAATTTTTAGCGCAGCAAGAATGGAGAATAATTCTCATGTGTCTGATGCTGTTTATACCCTAATACTTACTATTCTCGATCATTTTACTGGGGATGTAAGTAATCAAGCTGAGAAAGTTAGGACTTTATTACAAAATTTAAGATGTCCTACATTAACACATTTTAGATGGTATAAAGATACCTTTCTTAGCAGAGTTATGCAACTAGAAGATGCAAATAACTCTCATTGGAAAGCTAAATTTATTGATGGCTTACCAAATCTTTTTGCTGAAAAGGTTCGGACAAGTTTGCGGACTCAATATGATGGGGTTATACCCTACAATACCTTTACATATGGTCTCTTAATAAGCACCTGTATTAAAGAAGGTTTATCTTTATGTAATGACATAAAGTTAAAAAACCAATTGAAAAGTCAGAGATTGACTGGTAAACACGAATTGGGAGAATTCTGTAGCCAATTCGCAATGGAAGATCATCATATGGATCGAAAAGATAAAAGAAAGACCAAAAGAACGGAGTCTAAACGGCCTCATTATAAAAAGAGGTATAAAAGGCCATATAAACCTTCTAAACAAAAGGAAGAAGGAGATAAGAAGAAAAAACCTTATAGGTTTAGGAAGAAATCTACTTCTTCAGCCACTTGTTACAAGTGTGGAAAACTTGGTCATTTTGCATTTTGGGAAAGGAAACAGCATATTGGGCCCAAAATTGAGTCAGGACAAAGGCAAGGGCCTCATGAAATAAGATAAAGAAGAAAAGGACTTTTTATCAAAACGAACGACTGCAGAAGAATCTAGCACACGGTATTTGGTAAAAAGTATCTTGGGCCCATGGTTTTCATAAAACCAGAACCAGTGACGCATGCAATGACGATTGCGCACAAAAGACAACTAAGCATTTACAGCTGAAATGTGCACCAGTGCAATGATAGAGCATCTTAATTATTGAAGACAGCTCATTCCTTTTCATAAAAGGTGTCGACAGAAGACGACAGACAGCTCACCCTCAATTATAGAGCATCGCAATCATGAAGGACAGCTCACACCCCAATCACAGAGGCACTCATAGTCCTCAAGACCTCAGCTTTACCTCTATATAAGGGAGAGCCTTCTCATTTCAGAGGGCATCAAAAAAAAAAAATCTCTCTCTTTACCTCTTGTACTCAGATATCTCTCCATTCAGAGTACAAGAGGTAAAGAGAGAGATTTTTTTTTGATGCCCTCTGAAATGAGAAGGCTCTCCCTTATATAGAGGTAAAGCTGAGGTCTTGAGGACTATGAGTGCCTCTGTGATTGGGGTGTGAGCTGTCCTTCATGATTGCGATGCTCTATAATTGAGGGTGAGCTGTCTGTCGACACCTTTTATGAAAAGGAATGAGCTATCTTCAATAATTAAGATGCTCTATTATTGCACTGGTGCACTTTTCAGCTGTAAATGCTTAGTTGTCTTTTGTGCGCAATCGTCATTGCATGCGTCACTGGTTCTGGTTTTATGAAAACCATGGGCCCAAGATACTTTTTACCAAATACCGTGTGCTAGATTCTTCTGCAGTCGTTCGTTTTGATAAAAAGTCATTTTCTTCTTTATCTTATTTCATGAGGCCCTTGCCTTTGTCCTGACTCAATTTTGAGCCCATGAGATCCTTCCAAAGCTGATCCGCTGTCTTTAAATCTTCTTCTGGATCTTGGGAGTGTCCTTGAAAACATTCTTTCATTTCTACCGATTTGGTAGTTTTCTCATACGTAGAAGAATTGGTGTCTGAATTATCAAATGTTTGCTCAAACTGCCTTTTCATATGTTCTAGGCAGCGTTTCATTAATTCTTCTTCAGAGATATTAGGATATTTTCTTTGAAACGATAATTTTAATTTTAGCATTGGATTTTCCTTTGCTAATTCCTCATTAATCTTATTATCCAGAGCATTATTATTTCCCTTAATAGCTGCTTTTATGCCAGCTACCTTTTCTTCAATAATCCCATTCCACCATTTAATAAGGAATTTTCTGGAAAGAATAGGAATATTTTTGTTATTAAACTCAGAAATAATCGTCCATCTAAATATAAATGGCATTTCATTTTCTATAAAATAGTGGAGGGTGCTTTCTCCTTCTATAATGGAGTCATCACTGGTATCATGAATTCTTGGATGTGACTCTATCCAAGGAACAAATAGATCAAAAATTGATTTTGGCAGTATGGCTAAATCCGCCCCAATTTTTTGCCATAGTTGGATAAACCAAACTGGTATACCTGCTTTTATAACGTCAGGTTTTATAATTATAAACCAGGAATGTTTTTTCGCTGGATTTTCATAGTATAAAAACTTTTCAAAAGCTTGGATATAATCCCAATAATTGCTTTCTTGTCGTTCTTCTCCTAATTTGAACGACCTAGCCCTATTATGGTGTAAGGCCCATTCATGAGGGCTAAAAATCTTTTTAATAATGGCTTTGGAGAAGTTTATAATTTCTCCACCTTCTTTCCCGTTTGGATAGTAGTGTTTTATTTCTACTGATCCAGAAACTATTAACAAAGCTTCATATACTTGCCTTGTTTTTCCTGCTGATGCAGCAAAAGAAATGGTCTCAATATATTTTTCTTCCAAGGACCATGGATCATTCATCTTACGAATATCATTCCTTTCTAAACATATAATTTGTTCAGAATTATCTTTTGAGATATAACTGTCATTAGCATCTTCAATTGCTTTTTTAAATGATTGTCCAGGAATATTTCCTGTTGAAGATGTTTCAGCCTCGCTTTGAGGACTGTAAATACTTATATTAGAAGTATTTTTATTTGCCTTTTTATGAGGCATTTTCCATTCTGATTGGGCGTACGACGCCTCAGATTCCATGTCAATTTACATGGATTTTGGCTTTTGCATTTTAAGCCGGTTCGCATAAGGGGAGTTGTTAGGAGTATTACTCCTTTCCCTTCCTCGTCCTCTGTCTGGGCCTCGTCCCCTCATCGGGGTCTGCATCTGCAGTATCCTGCAGAAATTCCCTGGTCAAAAAATCAGGAAGACAATTATTAGTACCTTTTATATAATCAATATCAAAAACAGATAATTCTGCTTGCCATCTAGCAAATATTTGCTTTGATGTTAAATTTTTAACGTCTTTTTGTAACACAGATTTTGCTGCACTACAATCAATTCTTAATAAGAATTTCTGATTTAATAAATCATCTTGGAATTTATAAATGCATTTGATAATAGAAAGAATTTCTTTCTTAATAGTTGAATAATTCAACTGGGCTGGATTCCATTTTCCAGAAGTAAATCTTACAAGAATTTCCTTATTATTAGTAGGATCCACTTGTTTTAAGATGCCTCCGTATCCTATGTTTGAAGTATCGGTCTCAACTATTTTCTTCCAATTAGGATTGGCAATATGGAGACATGGTAAATTTTTTACTGTCTCTTTAATTTTTTGAACAGCTTTAGTATGATCATCTGTCCAAGGTGATAGATTTTTTCTTAGCCTAGTATATAAAATGGCTGCATCTGTAGCTAAATTTTTATAATAATCTGCTACATAATTTAAAGCATCCAAAAATCTTTGGAGCTGCTTAACATATGGAATATAGTCAGGAAATTTAGAAGCAATATCTATACTTCTTTCAATTGGAACAATAGTTCCATTATTAATATTATGTCCCAAAAAACGTATAGCTGTTTAGAACAACTTCATTTTTAGAGCAGATATGACTAGTCCATTTTTTATAATGAGATGTCTAAAAACATTTAAATGTTGATCAATGTTCTCAGAATAAATAAGCACATCATCTATATATGAAAGAATGAAGTCAGTATAAGGATTAAATATTGAATTCATAATATTTTGAAATTCAGATGGCGCATTTTTTAATCCGAACGGCATAACGTTCCATTCAAAATGCCGAAAAGGTACTGCAAAAGCAGTTTTATATTTATCAGATTCATTAATCTGAATTTGCCAATAGCCTGATTTTAAATCAAGCTTAGAAAATATTTTGGCCTTGCCTATTCTATTAAGCAGATCCCTTTTATTAGGGAGAGGATATCTTATCCATTTAAGTACTTTGTTTAAAGGTTTATAATTTATAACAAGGCGTGGTACCCCCGCTCTTGTTCAGCAGCATTATTTACATAAAATGCTGTACAACTCCATGGAGAAGTTGATTTTCTTATTAGCTTTTTGTCTATAAGACCGCTAATTTTCTTTTTACAAAGTTCAAGATATTCTTGATTCATTTGGCAAGGTCTTGCCTTGGTAGGAATATTTTCCTCTGAAAAACCATCTATATAAGGAAGATTGACAATATGCTGTTTCCTTTCCCAAAATGCATTAGGAAAGTTACTACATGTTTGAGTTATAAACTCATTTTCTAAATTTTTAATTCTAGTTTTTATTATACTAGAATCAAGTTGTTTATTTATTTGTAAAGAAGTTATTTATTCTTTAATAAAATTTATTTGATTTTCTTTCAGGTAAATATCTTTTACTTCATTTATGATTTTCATCATAGGATCAGTTATAAACTGAAACATAATCTCTTTTTCTTTGTAAGAGCTATAAATGCCTTGGACTTTAAAGCATGGGTAAACTCAAGAGTGAAATACTACATAATCGCAATGCCTTAAATCTGTTTGCCGGACTTCATTTTCTATACACCAGCACAATCATCTGGCTGGAACTGATCTGGTGCCACAGTTCGTCAAACTCTTAAAAGTAACATAATGCCACTTCCCACAGGTTTGAAGGTCCATGCGATTCCAACTACACGGAATTATAAAATCAAGTGTTTGGTTTCAAGCAGTCGCTACTTCAACTTGTAGTTGGAAAAGCAAATTGTTTAAAAAATCATGTAGTTGCAACTACGCTCAGATTGAGTGCTTTTGCAACTGCATGAGTTCGAATGCAAAAGAGAATATAAAATTTTGTTATTGTGTTGCAACTAAATCCAAACAAACACATGTTTTGCAAAGCATCTAGTTGCAACTATATTCTAACCAAATAAATGAATGAAGTTGCAAACACGGTATTTGCGACTACATGTAATTGTAAATACATTGTTTTTCCAGCTACAGTCCCTTAGATGTTTAGTAATGTATGTTTAGTTTACTGCAACACGCAATGTAAGGTAAGTTTATTATTAGATGCAAATGAAACAAATCTTATAGATAGAAGTGGAACGGTTTCAGCAAATCATTAGTTGAGTTGCTCTTAAGCCTTTCCCCATTAAATAGGATTTCAAATGGAACATATGCTCCATGAAAGTTTTTTGATAAAGTTTTACAGTCTGTCAAGCTTCGATATCAACCATCTCTTAATTGGCGCCGAAATTTGAACCCAGAGAAATAATATACAAACTATAAGGATGCAAAATAACATCTTCGTCTCAAAATGTAAATTTTTATGTTTCCTGAAGGCTTTCTGGTTGCGTGATCCAGTGTGTTAAATGTAATGCAGGAATCAAAGAATGGCAGGGATAAGATTGCTTGAGATTCGTTTTGCTCACTCTTCTCTTGTAAATGTTATGCTTGCGGCAGTACCGTAGTGTGATAGAAGAATCAGGTTCGGGCTGTCTTCGCTGTTGATGCAAATTGTATCAAGAATTGCTGACTTTTCTTACAGTTTGTCTCACCAACACATAAATCTTTTCTGAACCACACATTCTGTATACTGAACTCTCTTTCTATACATTTTGCTATTTATTAGTTTTCCTCTAAAATCCTCCAACTCGCTTGGCCGTTGTGTTAATATTTATTTTAACCTATCAAAATGCATTCCTCACAAAAGCGTGCCAACTTATTTAGTGAGTATGGGTAAACTTACTACAAGGATTGTGGTCCAGTTGCACAATTACATCCTTCCTCGACTTGATGAACCGAATGTGTCGTCGTCCCAAAGGCATTTAAGGATGTCCTTCCTATTCAATTGCCTCGACAAATGAGTTCCCCATTGTAGCCGAGGGGTACATTTGAAAGTATAAGATGCAAAAATGAATTTCTGGCTACTGACGCATGTTTGGCCGTTCTGCTAATTCTTTTGTTTGATTAGGATGTAGGTTGAAATTGAAGGAGAGATTAGAAAACTTTGTCAAAATTTTCATGAATTCTTACTCCGTCGACTATTCTACTTAATATTGAAATTGCAGGAATGATAACGACCTCATGATAGAAAGAACAAAGCTTTGGTTGCCCCCATCAAATGCAATGAATATGCATTGATGTGTCTATTTACCATTGTCCCAGAGAATACACATTTGAGAGTGTATGTACCACATTTAGGTTGGTGGAGGAAGGGAACTGTCATAGAATCTTTTTGCTAAGCTCTCCATAAACTCCATTAAGCAACTTGCGGAAGACTATTTAGGCCCTGTTTGGACATGGAGTTGGGATAATTGTAGTTTATTTTTAAGTGGATGTAGGGGATGCAAACTGCGGTTTGCAAGTCCCAAACTCAAAAAATGGAGTTCACAAAACTTTGATCATATTGGAGCTGAGATAACCGCAGTTATCTCAACTTTTGGGCTGAGATAATTGCAGTTATCTCAACTCCAAAATGATCGCCAAATAATGTGAAGTTAGGATTTTGGAGTTTAGTTTTGCTAATTTTATGAAACTACGGTTTAGAAAACCTAACTCCATTCCTGAACAGGGCCTTACTGCTCTCAAATCTGGCATTAAACCATCGATCATTGTATGCAAGGGAGCATTTACTGTGTAGGCCCTAGATTTGGTGATGCAACATACCTATTTATGTCTTGATTTAAATTCATCAGTGTAGAGATACCAGATGGAAACATTAGAAGAAAGCCTCACCCTCCCCCCGTGAGATACTTGCTCTTTATTTTCTGCTTTGATGATTATAAGTGGTTGGTTGTTTCAAAGGAAATTAAATAGCAGCTACAGGACTTTGTCCCACATTTTGGGGGGTCGGCTATATGAGTCCTTTTCTTCCCGAGGATCGTCTCTTTGGTTAATTTAACCAGTTTGTGTTGCAAATGAAGTTAATGCAATCAGTATATATTTAGGCAAGGTTGCACGGATACGGACACGGGGACACGGACATGATATGATGCGACACAACGATACAGCAAAATCCCAAAATATAGGATACGGGGATACGGATATATATAATTATAATAAAGATAGTACCATAATATTACAGCATATTTAGCAAAAAGTCAACAATACAAAAAAGTTTCACTAAGATTATGTTTTTTCTCGTGTTTAATTAAAGAAAATAAAGTCGCCACTATTACTGGGATCGCATTTGGTGTCTTGGCTACACTTAAACGTGTTCGATACGTATCCAAATCCAAAGCCGCCTCATTTCGAAGCGGGACATGGAAATTCCGTGTTGGATACGTGTCGTGCAAGTGTCGGGCATGACGGATACGGCAACCAAAAAGACATGTCCTTGGAGCCTAGTAATTAGGTCAAGGCTAAAACTACCTTTAAAAAATTCCTTGCAGGAAATTCCCTTAAACTTTGGTTTTAGGGGAGTTTTTTTTGGCACTAAAATAACCTTATTAGATGTAGTTATAATAAAAGAAAAAACTTTATTGTTGGTAGTAACTCAAAAACAATTCTAGTTAAGGATAGTTTGGTTTAATTTTACCTTATTTTATTTAAATTGAATGGCATTACTCTAGTAACAAAAAACAAATCGAAACTAAAACTGTAGGGGAAAATATTTTCAAGCAGATTGAATGTATAGCTAGTAGGGACCATTACAGGCCATCTATCACCCCCCATAACTCAAACATCAATTCTTCTAGTAGATTGATTATATAGTATTATATATTGCATTTTATTACTTAAAGAATGATTTGCTGTATAGCCCAAGCCAAAAGAAACTATGTAGAGGTTTAGATTTCATCATTGACTTCAATCAAAAGGGAATTTAGTCCCACATTGGCTTTGGCTTTAGTCTAAAGGCAAAGGCAAAGCTTTGTATTTCCTTTGCAAATTAGAGCACATGCTGCTATAGCTTGACCTTTGTGCTTTAGGTAGTCCACACAAATATGATATGTGCATAGATTTTATAAGCAGTGGTTGGTTGATAAGATTCAAAAGTTTGGCCTTGGAAAACTGTAATTTTTTTAAGTATTTGCTAATATCACTAATAAGTAATAAGATGCATCATTTGTTGTCATTTTATTGCATTTCGCAGTTTCATCTACAAATTATACTCGTAGAAATAGAATCAGTTAACTCTTATGTTTGAGAGCAAAGTTTAACAATTTTTTATGTTTATTGGATTGCTGCACCACCCACCAAAACCACCACCAATTTAGTTTCATCCATGTAAATTTATACCTTTTGTATTATGGGTCCGGTCCTGGGTACAAAGTTAAATAAATTAATTTATCCAACAAATCTGAAATGTTTATTTTAACCTCTACTTAAATTAGCGGTTAAAATAAACGGTTCAGATTTAAAAGATATGTTAAAATTTTAACTGCTACTTAAAGTAGCAGTTCATATTATATAAAAGAGGAAATTGTCTCAACAGTTTCAGCAGTTTAGGATTTTGAGATCGAAATTGGTCAATTTTTGCTATGAACTGAATTACGATTCTTACTGGGTATTCTCTTGATTCTTGATCGATTTTATAAAGTAAATTAATTACTTTATTAAGTATAGGGTTTCTTATTTTTTGGGGATTTTTGTTAGGGTTTTCAGATGTAAATTAGGATTTTTTTCCTGTGATTTGAATTGCAATTGTTGCTGGGTATTCTCATATTTTTTGGATTGATTTTATAACATAAATCTATGGGTTCTATTGTTTTTTCGTCTGTTTCCACTACTATTCTTTCTTTTTCTTCTTCTTTCATCCAGCGTTGATATTAACCGCTACTTTAAGTAGCGGTTCTACTTTAAGTAGCGGTTCTGATTTGTCGGGTTCTTTCAACATCAACGTTGGATAAAAAATTATATAACAAATCAGAACAATTTATAGTTAACCGCTATTTTAAATAGCGGTTAAGTCTAACGGTTTATATATAACCTATACACGGTTAAAATAAAAAAGAATCCAACAAATCAAAAAACCGCTACTTTTAAGTAGCGGTTAATATCAATGTTGGATGAAAAAACCCAACAAATCAGAATTGCTACTTAAAATAGCGGTTAAATCTAATGGTTTATATTTAAAGTAGCGGTTAAAATTAAAAAGAATCCAACAAATCAAAACCGTTACTTAAAGTATTAGATGAAAAAAGAAACTAACAAATCAGAAAGCAGCGGTTAACATCAATGTTGGATGAAAAAAGAATCCAACAAACCAAAACCACTATTTAAAGTTGCAGTTATAGCAACGTTGAATGAAAAACGAAACCAACAAATCAGAACCGCAAATCAGTACCGCTGCTTAAAATAGCGATTAATATCAACGGATGAAAAAAGAATTCAACAAATCATAACCGCTATTTAACGTAGCCGTTACATCAACGTTGGATGAAAAAAAATCCAATAAATCAGAACCGTCAAAACCGCTACTTAAGTAGTACTTAACATCAATATTGGATGAAAAAAGAATCCAACAAATCATAACCGCTGCTTAAAGTATAGCGGTTAAGTTGGATGAAAGGAGGAATAGCGGTGAAAACAGGCAAAGAAACAATAGAACTCATTAATTTATGTTATAAAATTGATTCAAAAAACATGAGATTACTCGGTAACAATTGCAATTTAAATCACAGGAAAACCCTCCTAAATTACATTTGAAAACCTAACAAAAATCCCCCAAGAAACCTTATACTAATTAAAGTAATTAATTTATTCTATGAAATCGATCCAAGAATCAAGAGAATACCCGTAAGAATCTCAATTCAAATCATTGCAAAATTCGTCCAATTTCGATCTCAAAATCCTAAACCCTTGAAACTGTTGGGACGGTTTTCTCTTTTATACAATTTGAACTGCTATTTTAAGTAGCGTCTAAATATTTAAACCTATATTTTAAGTAGCGGTTAAATCTGAACCATTTATTTTAATCACTACTTTAAGTAGATGTTAAAATAAATGGTTAAGATAATAAATTAATTTATCCAACGTTGTATATTGTTCCTTTCCTTTGTATTATCTTCTTCTTTATAATGCAAATACTCCTATGGTGAGATGGACATCCTCTCCTTTCTCCAAAATTCAAAGAAAAAGAAGAAAAATCCTCTTCTCCTTCGGCCTTCATCTCATCATCCTCTTCTTCTAGGGTCTCTACCTACCTCATCAAGGAAATGTACAAAAAAATGATGTCTTCCAATGTAAATTTGCATATTTACACATAAACGCTCATTATTTATAAATTTACATATATATTTATTCTTATAAATATGAAATATTATATTTGACACGTGCGGGCACAAATTATAGTATATATAATGCTTGAATTAAACATTGTTGAGCTGGTATCATCTTTATAGTTCTTTTCAATCGCAGAGAGTGGAATATTTTGCAGGCATACCCACACTTTTGATTATTATCATTTGTATATATTAAGAAGATAATAAAGTACTGTTCCTTTTTTGGCTAGACTAGACAATATTGATTATTGTTGATGGGGTTGTTGACATCACTGAATCCTTTTCATATCTATAATTTGTATTTATATTGTATGTTATGAGAATGTAGGTGGCATGTTTTAAGAGTTTTGCGCTTCTGGAAAACCCCAGCTGGATCGAAGTATGGGTGCTTATTAACCCCATTTTTCTTTGGGCAAATTGTCAGGAAAAAAAACCCAAGCATTTTTTCCCGGTAACAAAACCCGCCGGTCTCGAAGCAGTTGTCAAAAACATCCTGAAATTTTTTCATACAGTATCAGTATAGTTGCCTGCCATATCTAAATAGGTCATAGATTTCGCAGGCAACTACATAGATATCATTCACAACTGCCGCAACTGCATGGATATCATAGTCAACAGATATTGCATAATTACTAAGTATAGCAGGCAACTATATGGATAACGAAGGCAAGGGGTATTTTGACAATTGAAAAATTTTCTCGGGGTTTTTGAGAACTGCTTCGGAGCTAGGGGTTTTTGTCAGCGGGAAAAACTGCTGGTTTTTTTTGCCGACAATTTACCCTCTTCTTTTGTGTGGTTTTTTTTATTTAATATTGTGGTAAATTTGTTACTCATCGAAAGCCTGTCATCAGGGATGCAAGCTGGTAGTTGTAGACAGATCCGAGCATGGATCCAAATAGTTATCGGAATGAGAATTACTATCCGTATTTATCCGTATTTAGGAAGGGTTGGATATGTGTATGAATATGAAGTGAATATTAAAAAAATACTCAATATATTACAAAGATTACTATGTTTGATATTAGATACATATGCGGAATGGATATAAGTGTTATCATATTCATATCCGGTGGCTATTGGCAGATACGAATGTAGGAAGCCACCGAAAATGAAAATTGCCATATGTATTTGATAATAATCGTATACAAATACAGAGTTAGCTCGAACTATACATATCCATTTACATCCCGCACCATCATTGATATTGCATGCAATATTGTTGGGAATACTTAGGTTTTGTTTATTTAAGGCAATATTTTTTCTAATTTTTTTTGAGATAGTTGCAACCAATGTTGCAGCCAATTATATACAACAAATTAAAGTGTGGCTACCTTTTGTTAAAATAAAATAACCCCATCTAAATTTGTATAAATCTCATAATACTTCTCAACACCATTAAATAAGAAAATAAATACCTTATTTAACGGTGTTATAGTAACACGGTTAAAAAATCCCCAAAATGCTCCCCACTATCACCAGCATCATCTTCTTCCTCCTCTTACAGCTCACAATCATCTTCCTTCAAATCCTTACCACCACAACCACTTTCTTCCTTCTTCAAATCTCATCTTCTTGCTCTTCCTCCAAATTCCCATTACCACCATCTTCCTTTTCCAAATCCCTGCCGCTATCTTCTTCCTCCAAATAACCACCACCTTTCTTCTCCAAATCCAATCTTTTTCTTTCAATTCCTCACCATCATTTTCATCTTCCAAACACCGGTTGCTATTACCATCTTCTTCCTTCTCCAAATCCCCCACAACCACCAAAACCATCTTTCTCCTTCAAATTCCCGCCGCCGCCGCCGCGACTTTCTTCCTCCAAATCCCCATCATCTACCACCACCACCACCATCTGTGTTCATCCTTCAAATTCCCACCATCATCACCACCAAAAATTCAAATAAGTTAGGTCTAGGGTAGAGAAAGATGATTGATAGTGCTCGATATTGGCGATCCCCAAGATCATGACACGTAGTAGGTGACGTGTCCCAGAACTCAGAAGAAAGGGCCCGCAGGGGCCGATCAGGCCACCCCGTGCCCGACCAGCAAGCACAAGCTGGCCCATCTCGGGGCCCCTGCAAATTGGCCTCCTCGGCCTCTCAGCTCGCCCCCGAGCTACCACAGGACCAAGACTCCTCGGCCTCCTTGCTCGTCCCCGAGATCCCGCCGAGGACGTCTTTCTTGGCCTTCCGACCTACTCCCAGGCGTAACCGCCGCTCCGCGAATCTCGCCATGCGCGGATTTTACGTCAGCAATGTCCCACGTTCCATGCCATCACGATCCCCATTAATGGGCGATCCGCTCTCTACGCGGGCGTGACGTCGAGAGCGTAATTGTCGGCGAGATTCTCGCGCCCGCTGCTGCGTGCTCCACTGCTATATAAACCCCCATCACAGAGGGGTCAAGTAAGCCATTTTTTATACTTTTATGCCGTTACTCTCCTCGGATCTCATCACTAACTTGAGCATCGGAGGGTCCTCGGTGGTACCAAACCACCCCGGGACTTCTTTGCAGGTACTCGGCAATAACTTCCTCACCTCACCTCTTCCTCCAAAAACTCATTGAGACCCACACGCAACGAAGGATAATCAGCTAAGTTCACCGCGAGATTAACGGAAGACAACATCTGACGGAGGCCCGAAAAGGAGCTCCATCAGTTGGCGCTGTCTGTGGGAAACTAACTCCACAAAATACAAAGTTGGCATTCCTATCTCTACCCTCATGGCAGGTGACTATCCTGGGGATCCCGGTACCAGCCGCCGTCCTCCACTCACTGAAGGCGGGGATGAACCTCCTCCCCTGACAGTCATCAATGCCCTTGCAGGCCGGATAGATCGCCTGCAATCCCTCGTGGAGGCCCTCGTTCGCGTCCAAACGGCCGCGCCCGGGCCCCAGATCGCTGCTCCACCGCCTCCAGAAGGCTCTGTCCCTGTCTGGACGGCCGACCACCAACAGGCCGCGTCCCCTGGCTGCCAGTCTCTCGAACCGGTGCTCCCTGAGGCCCGTTGGGCGCCCTAGTGCTCTACACTGAGATCCGCCGCCAGGGCGCCTCGCCCCGAGCCTCCTCGCGACCCCTATCCCCCTGAGGAGATGTCGGTCACCTCGCCTATCCACGGGCGTGGTCGGCCCCATCACCATCGGCTGGGCCGCACAGAAGGGGTCCGCCCCGGCAACTCAAGAGCTACCTCATCCCGGGACCTGAGGCACCTCATCGAGAGAAATCGGGGCCGCTCCCAGACGTAGGTCACCCGCAGCGGGGGCCAGGGATCCCGAGGTGCCGATTCCTCGGGGTACCACGGTCGGCTCGATGCCCTCGAGAAGAAGAACGAGGGCATGCGCCGAGAAGCTCACCTCTCGAGTGACGGGGCTAAGTACGCCTCCGACTCGCTCACGAAACCGTTCACCGAGGAACTGCTCGCCGTGCGCGTCTCCTCACGTAACAAGCCCCCAAAGGTCTCTCTGTTTGACGGGAAAACCGACCCGAAGGACCACTTGGATGCTTTCACCGCGGGGATGAGCTTCCAGGACCACTCCGACGCCACCCAGTGCAGAGCCTTCCCGGACACCCTCATCCGCGCAGGTCGAGACTGGTTCCGAGGGCTCGAGCCCCGCTCGATTTCGACCTTCGACGAGCTGGCTACTCAGTTCCTCGGCCATTTCATGGGGAACCGTCGACAGAAGTGCACGGTCGACTACCTCTTCACGGTTAAGAGTGGGGATAAGGAAACGTTCAAGGCCTACATCACCCGTTTCTACAACGCCCTTCTCGAGGTACCCGAGCACCGGGACGAAACCGTCATAACGTCGCTTAGATCTGGCCTGAGGCACAAGGAATGGTTACGCTCCTTCGCGCTGGCGCAACCTAAGACCATGGCCGAGGTCAAGGCGTGGACCGAGCGCGAGGTCCAGCTGGAATCAAAGGTGAATGCTAACCTTCCCCGGGCAGAATGGCCCGACCAGAAGAAGAGGGCTCGGGAGGAGAGGCCGGAGCGTCAGCAGCCCTACCACCCTAAGTTCCAGGAGTATACCCCGCTCAACGTTTCCCTCGCGGTGTTGCTGGAGGAGGCCCAGAACGAGGGGTTCTTCAAGTTCCCTCCGATCCCGCGTCAGGCCGCAAAGCGGACTCGGGGCCCCTACTGCACTTTCCACCGGGTGCTAGGCCACGCCACGGAGGATTGCAAGCAACTTATGGACTACATCAAAGAGCTCATCCGATCTGGGCATCTCGCTGCATACCTGAGGGAAAAACGGTAGGCCGACCGCGAGCAAGAGCAGCCTCGCCCTCCCACCGACCTGACAATCGGTCAGATCATGCTCGTTTCAGCAGACGGCCAGCCCGGAACTCGGGGAACCGGGAGCCCTGCGCCGAGCACGGGGGCCAGCGGTCCTTCAAGGAGCTCGGCCCGAGCCAATAAAGTCGTCTACTAGCCTGTACCTTTCCTTTAAAGAAATGTAAATTCTTCCTAGGATCTATTGTTAATTTAATAAAGATCAATGGGGCATTGCGAAAAAAGAAAGAAAAGCTTTGTTTATTCAAAGGGTATTATGGGCTCCTCAGCCATACATGCAAAAAGAAAAGAAAATTACAATAGTGGGGGGAGGGGGTGCAGCGAGCACTGCTCGTGGTACTCGGTAAAAATCTCCCCCAACCGAGGCCTCGCCAGTTCTAGCCTCTGTCCCCGGTTCTCCCCGCGGGCATCGACCCCGAGCCTCAGCTCGTAGCATTTGCGGACGAGCGCCTCTGAGCGGGCCAGCTGGTTCGCGGAGATTAAATCGAAGCTCTTCAAAGACCATAGCTTTCCCACGGCCTCATCAAACAGCAGCTCAGACAGCGGGTTGTAAAGCCCCGGCGATGCCCTCCAGATGGAGTACATCAGCAGCTGCAGCAAGGAGGAGCGTCGGGGGAGCAGCCGGCCAAAATGGTCCTTGATGCTCCCGTAGACCAGCTGCACCGTGTCCTCGGTGCAGTACGGGTCATAGAGGTACACGTCTTCAAAGTGAACGATGTCGGGGATGGTGAACGGGAAGTCCTGCATTCTCGGCGGCCTGTTTATAAAGGATGAAAGGACCAGTACTCCTTCAGCCTTATATAGCCCACTGCGCAACCCAACCGTCGCACGCTTTCGCCCAGGGAGTCGCTGCCACGCGGCGGCCATCGCCTTCTCCGGTGGAATCAAAGCGGCGCGCCCCTAGCGCTTCGCCTTCCCCCGCATTCAATAGGCTAGCTACACGCGCCGTTGCCCCGACCGTTCCCATTCCCCGCACCTGCAGCTGAACGGTCGGGATACACCACAACGAGATTCGGCCCAGCAGCTTCCCTGCCCGGTCGTCTCCAGCGGGCATCTTCCCTGTCGCAACGCCGGGATCAAAAAGCCCTCCCAGAGGCAGGCGAGCCCGAGGTCCCCTCGCTCGGCTATCCCCAGCGGGCAGCTTCCCTGCCGCAACGCCGGGGATCAAAAAGCCCTCTCAGAGTCAGTCGAGCCCGAGGTTCCCTCGCTCGGCTATCCCCAGCGGGCAGCTTCCCTGCCGCAACACCGGGATCAAAAAGCCCTCCCAGAGGCAGTCGAGCCCGAGGTCCCCTCGCTCGGCTATCCCCAGCGGGCAGCTTCCCTGCCGCAACGCCGGGGATCAAAAAGCCCTCTCATAGGCAGTCGAGCCCGAGGTTCCCTCGCTCGGCTATCCCCAGCGGGCAGTTTCCCTGCCGCAACGCCGGGGATCAAAAAGTCCTCTCAGAGGCAGTCGAGCCCGAGGTTCCCTCGCTCGGCTATCTTTCAGGACAAAAGCCCTCGCCAAGAGGCACCGGGCAGTAACCCTGCCCGGCCAAGGGTCCTTGGGAGGCTTCTTACAGCCTTATAGCTCTTCCCGCGCCTAGGACCAAAGTCCTCCCGGAGGCAGTCAGGCCCTCGCTCGGCTATCCCCAGCTGGTAGCTTCCTACCACAACCGACAGGGATCAAAGTCCTCGCCAAGAGGCTCTGAGCAGTAACCCTGCTCGGTCCCCGTCCTGAAGGATCAAAGCCCTCGTAAGAGGCAACCAAGCAGCCACCCTGCTCGGTAAGAACTCCGGCTGGTAGCTTCCTACCCGCGACACCAGGATAGAAGAGGCTGCCCCGCGCGTTCATCCCAGGCTGGTAGTTGCCTACCCACGATGCCAGAGGTCAAAGCCCTCGCCCAGAGGCCGCCGCGCAGCTCCACTGCCCGGACATCCTTAGTGGGCTTCGTACAGCCCCTCAAGCGCAGAGAGCTAAGCCCTCGCAAGGGGCAAAGAAGCAGCTACCCTGCTCGGCCATCCTTGGTGGGCAACTCCCCTACCACCACGCCAGGAAGTATAAAGCCTTTGCAAGAGGTGACGGGGCAGCTACCCTACCCAGTCAACCCCGGATGGCGACCAATGCTCGGAATCAGAGATGCTCTGTGGCCGTAGACCCGAGACCCCAGTGAGGGGCGTCAGGTCTGTCCAAGTCTAAATGATCTTCCCTCGACTCCGGGGCCTAGGGAGATACCTCCTCAGAAGCGCTCGTCGGCAAGTGATTGCAGACAACTCGACAGACGATCGCTAGACAGATGGCCAACCTGACGTAAAAGCACAACGATATAGGAAAAAATATTCCACGAGCATTCTTCACAAGCAGATGGCAGAACACAATTCTATGGAGCTGAGAAAAAAACTTTATTACTATTGCCAAAGACAAAAGTTTTTTTACAAAGGGTATTTTTTGGCTCCCCAGCCTTACAAAATTCAAAAGGAAAACAAAATGAAGAGAGGAGAACGGGGGCTCTACACCTCGGGGCTGGGCGTGACCTCGAGGTCCTCGACCTCCACCACTTGGGGCGCTGGGTCCCCGGCCACCTCCTCGCCGGGACCTTCTTCCCCTTGCTCGTCGGCGCCCACGAAGGGGAACTCAGCCCGGAGGTCCGCGTCGTCGAACCTTGGCATCCGAGACTTAACGGCATCGAGGGCGTCGTGCCAAATGCGGGTCGTGGCCACGGCCAGGTCGTTATAAAAATCCTTCGACCCCTTATAGCTCGCCACGGCCCTCGATTCGGCCGACTTAAACGCCTCGGCCGCCGCCCCCAGCTCCTTTCGGAGGGCCTTCACCATCTTCTTCAGGTTCCCGGCGAGCACCTGGGAGTCCTCGAGCTTGCCCTCGGCGATCACGGCGGCCTCGCGATGCCGGGCGACCTCCCTCTTCCCGGCATCCACCTCACCCTCCAGGGCAGCGATCTTCGCCGACATCGCCTCCTGCTCTCGCCTGGAGCTCTCTTGTAGCGCGGCGAGCTGGCCCGCGGCCTCCACCGCCGGGGCTACCACCTCGGTCTCCATGCGAAGGGCGAGGGCCACGTGCTGGAGGACCTGGGAAGACATAAAAAAGATCAGAAAATTCAAAGGGCACTAAATCTCACGATGAACCGGGGGCTTACCTGCACGGACTCCTGGGCGATCAACGCCAGCTGGGCCCTGAGGGTCCCTCCAGGAACTTGACCCCCGGCCGAGGTCTCTATTTCGTGCAGGAGGCTGTCCGCGACCGACAGCCCCGACGGCACCGCTAACCGGAGCCCCATTCCTCCACTACGGTCGGCGAGGACCGGCCTCGGGAGGGTCTCCGGGAACTCTTCTTGAGCGGCTCCGAGGGAGAGCCGATCTCCTTTTCCGAAGCCGTGTCCTCCAGAATCAGGGTCCGCTTCCGACCCGATGCTCTGCTGGGTCCCGGGGCGGGATCCTCCACCGAGCGTCCTCGAGGCGTCGCCTCCAGGGTAGCAGGGGCCGGAGCGGGCTGCGCCCGAGAAGAGCTGGCGCCCCCGGCCCTAGTAGGCTGCCTCGGCTGGCGCATAGCATCTCGGAGAGAGCCGAAGTCCATGGATCTTGCATGAAACGAACACCCAACAGATCAGCAACACAAGTAAAATGTAAACCCAAAAAGCAAGCCTAACTTACCGACGAACTCGACGGAGCTAAGCCCGGACCAGCTCAAAACCCTCTCGGACAGCAGCACGTCATGTCGAGGGACGGGCTCCCATGACGCCACTCTCACCGCGGCGGGGTCATCGGACAGGTTCCCCGGCAGACACTTCTCCCTCGACCATTTGGTGGGCACTGGCCAGTCCTCGCCCTCGGGAGGGGAAACGAAGAAAAATTTCTTTTTCCAATCGTGAATGGAGAAGAGCAAGGCCACGACCCCGGTCCCGGCAGCGACCCCGGGCCGCTTTCTAAAAGTAAAGTAAACCCATCTCGGGTCGCCAGCTCGACCGCCAGGGTGACTCTTGAAAACGAGGGAGGACTCGAGGAGGGAAAGACTGAAAGGAACCGCCTGCAGCCTCAGGCGGATCAAGAACCCAAGGAGAATCCTCCACGCGTTCGGCACTAACTGGCCGGGGGCCAAACCGAAGAAATTCAGAGCGGCGATGACCTCAGGAGAGAAGGGCAGGCGCATTCCGCCCCAAAAAGCTTCCAAATACAGGGCAATCTCCTTGCCCCGTACCTAGTCTGCCCTCTCTCCCTCCTCGGCTAGACGGAGCGTGTAGCGCGGGGGAATGTGGAAATGAGCCCGAGCGTTGGCGAGCTCGTCCTCATGCCTCACCCAGCACGAGGTGCTGGGGGCCACATCTGCCGCTTCCCCCCTGGAGGCAGCCCCTGCCTCACGGCCCCGGGAAGAGGGCCCAGCCCCTGCTCCCCGAGAAGACTCAGACACATCTAAAGGGACCCTAGCATCTACTCCTACAACGTCTACTGATTCTACAGAGGAAGGCATCTAACCTGGGAAAGAAATTCTCCAAAGGTTGGAAACGAAAAAGGGAGACGAGCGCCGAGCAGCTGAGGCTTGAGAGAGGAAAATATGAAAAGAGTAAGGGCCCTAGGGCAGACCCCACCTATATTTATTGCCGCATACGGCCTCATCCAACGGCGCCCATCGTATCCCGCCGAAACGTCTCCTCGCGCCCATCGGCTCCGATCATTCCACGTGGCAGCCCAGCTGTAACGTTTTGAAAATCATTTCGGTGAAATTTCGGAAAAATCGGTAAAATAAGGGAGTTTTCTGTAAAAAGTCAAAATACAAATATCTTTATTATAAAATTAAATATACATATTCTAGCTATGTAATTGCTAGTATTTGGTGTTTATTGAGCCACTGGTAAAATTTCTAATTTTCTGAATTTTTTTCCGAAATTAATTATTTTTATATTATTTTAAGCCGTCACTAATACATTTAATTAGGGGAAATTACAAATTGGAATGAGTTGAAACAAATTTTGTGCATCATAATACATTAAACAAAATTTTAACATGTGGTTTTTGAAATGAAATGAAGTTGTTAAACGGTGTTAGAAAATATGGAAGAAAAAGGCTTAAATGGTGAAATTAAAGGAATTTATTAAACAAGGAAGTGTGGTACATATTGAATTGGTGTTTGGTGTTCATTGCTTCACACACACACACCACATCCCCATCCCCATCTTGCTGGCCGAAAGTGGGGCTGCCCCAATCCACATGTCCCCACACTTTTTGCACAAAGAAAAACAATGAAAAGAAAAGAAAAAGAAAGAAAGTCAATGAGGTGTGGGCCTTGTCTTTTCATCTCACTTTCAACCCCTCCCTCTCTCTCCTCACTCCCCTCAAATTTCTGGCCGAAATTTCCAGCCCCCAACAGCAGCAGCCCCTCCCCCAAATCCCACTCCATTTTGCATCAAAAATCCACAAAAATCACTTCAAATCCATACAAATTCAAATCTAATTCCAATTCCAAGCCTTACCCATTATTCTTTAAGCAATCCTACTTGAATCCTTGGAGCAAAGAGAGCATTTTGGAGGCTAGGTTGTGTGTTTGATCATGGATTGTGAGGTATAATTCTTGACCTTTTGTTAAATTGTTGTTGAATTACTTCCAATCTAGCTAATTAGGAGTTAATTTTGGTTTTGATATTAAAGATTTAACTTTCAAGAAAGGGTTTTGAATGCAAGTTAGGGTTTTGTGTTGTGAGATTATGGTTGTGTGATGTATTTGACATATTAATGTTATGCTAAATCAAATCAAGTTGCCAGTTTGCATTTTTGTTAATTTAAATTGTGATAATTATATAAATTGCAAACTAGGTTTTAAAAATATTTATATTTTGATGAGATAAAATTCTAATTAGGGTTTCATGGCATTATTAACATTATAATTTGTGGTTTAATATTTTAGTATATGCAAAACCAAGCTTAATTGTAAAATTGTGAATTTTACTTTAAAAAGAGTTAAAATCGGTATTTTTGCAAACTAGGAATTTGGAAAACAAAACGATTGGTTTAACTTTATGGTTTTGACGAATTAAACCCTATTTCTTATGCAGTTAGTGAGTTTTGAAACCATGATTGGTATGTTTGGTGTTTTTCTTGATCAATCGACATTTGTACGCCGATGTCGAGGGTTTTTGGGTTGATTTGCGAGAGCAACCATAGGCTTTGACCTATGTGAGATTCGTGTGTCGTTTTGGACATGAGTCAGATTTTAATGCGATACGATAATATATATGACATGTAGGTACCCCATGTGGACTTCGAGACGACAAGCAAGCGCGTGGCGACATCGGCACCGGCGAGCGAGGACCAGGTGAGTAGATTTTATCTACGGGGGAAGTCGGGTGGATGGCGTATAGCACCCCCGCAGTCCGTAGTATAGTTGATGATATATATATGTTATAGGTGTTTTATGATACGAGAATGATTATCAAGGTATGATCTTGTGTTCATGGTTTAGTGTAGGGTAATTAGAAGTAAACTAGCATAACTTCTTAGTCGCGAATCCTAGAATAAGTTCACACCTACCCACACACCCGCATTTGCATACATATATCTTACATGTGTGTATATGGGGATATGTATATATATATATATATATATATATATATATATATATATACACACACACACTTGGGTATGGGACTAGGTATATATATATACGTGTGCATATACATAGATTATGAGGATAGTACTTGGGATTGTAGATGAGTCGATGAGATTGAGCTTGAGACCGTAAGATCGGTGATGTGACATAGTCCGTATTTGTGATACGACATGGTATTTTAGCGGTTTCTTTAGGCGTGGTGTTTTCATACACACGCATGCATTTCATAGATGGTATCAGTATTGTACTAGACGTAGATCAGTACCCCGATCATGATATTTGATAAAGAGGATACCAGATAAATAGTATGATGAACGTGATATTGACCCGTACCCAGATTTGGGATGCCGTACGAAGGATTTACGTACGAGGTATATATTGATGTTTGATCCACACTCTTGACTTGGGAATATCTGATTATAGATATGGTATCGGATGTGATATTATCGAGGCGGGATCACCGACTAATATATATATATATATATATATATATATATATATATATATATATATATATGTATCGACTCAGATATTAGGCGGTTTCCTTACCTTCAGTTAGCTTGTTAGTTCAGCCGTATAGTTTAGTGTAGTTGTTAGACTAGGTTAGATTCCTACCTATTTTAAAACTAACGGATCGTGGGTATTTTAAAGACAGGTCAAGGGATTCTACGGATATTTCAAAAGACGTATCTTTTCTTTAAAACACCGTAGCCCTTATTTTCAAAACCCCACGATTCGTGTTATTTCAAATGGCACCACTGTGGAACTCATATTTTAGTAAATGCAGATTAGTTATCATTGTGTTTAGTATTCAGCTCCCGCACGTTATTGCTGTTCGCTCCGCATCGCATACTTATTTTGTGATTCATATACCGTTATTGATATCATGCTGCTAGGACACCAGCACCATTACCGATGACGCGTATGTACCACGTACACTTACTTGCCGGCTCACACACATCTTCATCGGTAATTACCATGTCACGATCACTTTAGAAAATACTATTTCATTGACATAGTTTGTTAGCTAATAGTTTAGACATGATATTAGTGTACTTGCCTTATATGCTAGTTTAGACATTGTAGTTATTACTTGCTATTTCATGCATGTTATTATTCACTGTTATGCCGCATTCATGGATTTTTATGCCTATATTCACTGTTTACATGCTATTGAGGATTTGGATTTGGATTTTCATGAGATTTCCTGGATTTGGGGGAAAACCGCAAAAACATTTATAAACTTCTTTTCTCTCTCTTTTTAAATGAAAAGTGTGGTTTTCCTATGATGTATGAGTCATCCACCATGAGTTTGCTGATGGATTTCGAGACTCGATTCGAGGAGTTGGATGAACCGTTTCGGGTACATGGTGGGCCCGGTAAGGTACCCGGGGCAAGAAGTTCGAGTAGTAGACGATGAGCCTGGCAGGGGAGGACTACCTACCGGTGATTTTACCCGACGTGTCGGATATCCGGAGGATACCGTCGTGGTCTTGAGATTGATGGTAGGGGCCGGTCCGGACTGACGGCGCCCTAGATAGTGAGATTGGGACATTGAGATTTTGAGACATCGAGGTACTGAGATTGATGATCCAGGCCAGTCCGGGTAGCCGGAGCCTGAGATATTGAGATATTGGGATTTATGTTTTGTGTCGATGCTAGACACTGTTTATACTGATTTCATTTATGATACCTCGTTTTGAAATTACAGAAATCTCACTAAATTATGAAAGCAGTTTCTTCATTTACATGTATTCTGTTTTCATGCATTCATACCTCATCCATATGATATATTGCTACCTGAGGCACTGACACGAGCACTTGGTATTACCGTTGTTTAGAGGTATACCCTAGCCATTGTTATAGGCTGCAGATTATATATTTGAGGATATATTATGATCGTATGACTTGGATTGCGTTGTTCATGCGATTTCTGTTCGTAGATGTTTTCTACTCACGAGTTGGCAACTCACCCCCGTTGTGCCACAGTTTCTTACAGGTTTTGCCGTACAGGTTTCATTACGGCTTTGCTGGCACTGCTTCTTTTTTGGGTGACTTGCTAGTAGGTGGGTTTACTTGTATCGTACCCATCATTATACCTTGTATATTATTATTCTGTTGTATCTAGAAGTTCCATCAACCAAACATGTATTTATTTCAGAGATAGAGACCAGTGATGTTATTCTTTCGACCTTAGAGTCGCGCGTTGTATTTCTATGGATTTCTTGCTGTTTTGAGTTTCCTTTTGAGTTTTGATCCTCGCCCTTGGTGTTGTATATTATATTGCTTGCGTGGTTATGACCGTCGATTGATGAAGAGCTAGCTCCCGCTTGGGGATGCCCTTTTTATTCATTTCGTATACTATTCATGTTGTATCCTGTTTGCGGGCCAGTATTTACAAAGGAGACTCTGCCGAAATTTTCATGAAATATTTGATGTTTTTAAAAACGCATAATTCGGCTTATGCTATTAAAAGGTAATCACAAGTTTGCACATACGACGATACTCTAACATGTGCAAACAGATAACATCTATATGATGAGCTGGGTACGCAATAATCATGCATATCAAGTGCAATCTAATAACATCTATATGATGAGCTGGGTACGCAATAATCATGCAAAGTACTCTATCAGGTACTACGACTACATGATGCAATGCATAACAGGGAATGCTGAGCATAGGATAAAAATATCATCTATACGGATCATCAACGTGGAAAACCCCGGTGTCTACCAAAACACCCCAAAATCCCGATAACTCAGGCGTCGTCACTCTATACGGCCATCGATTCTGTAAATCTCATAGAAGCGGGGTGCCCAACATCGGCACCCAAAAACATCATGAAATACTCTTGTCCAGCAGCGACACGCAAATTCTCATCTATCGGGCTCCGTCAGTCCGGATCGGCCCACGGGCTCCGTCTACGGAATCAGCCCTCGGCCCCAGCAGTACGGGTCGGCCCATATCCATCTCTCGACTCTGTTCAGTATCCTCCGGATAACCGCCAGGTCCAACCAATCACCGGTAGGTAGTAGTCCCTCTACCAGGCTCACCGTCTGTATACACAGCATCCCTTTCTTGTCCCGGGGTACCATACCGGGTTCACCAAGTACCAGCAACCGGCCTCATCCAGCTCCTCGATTCGGGTTCACATGTCACACGTCTCAGATGTTAGTTATATGTATGCCCTAGAGGCCATTACTGTACATAGGATGTATATTGTAGTGGATGCTGGGACATATATAGGGAGGACTTTCTTGCTCGACATGATAGTATGCTATCTGGTTACTCTTTACCTTAACGTGTACACTGATTGTCTCTCTGTTACATGTTGGTAAAGCCCTTAGGATGAGTACTTGACTACCTGGACTATGATGCGGATCATACTAGTGGGGACATGGTAGTCCATAAGTACATCCTTCAAAGTTCCTAGTCGTGGGTATATCGAGACGGGGCATCGATATACCAGAGTAGACTAGCGTGTACCTTCTCGACCCATACAGATGGGCGATGGATGATCCCATATCCATTGGTGTTTGACATCAGAGATGATATACGGGTGCTCAGTAGAGACTGGGTACACTGGACGGACTCGCCGAGAACTCCCAGATGGTATTATACCTCACGTCAGATGGCAGTTCTCAGGTGACACTGGTACAGAGTAGTCTGTTGACCTGAGATCGTCATAGAGTCTTGTGTGGTTCCCACTGTGCTTTGATTTCCATCTTACCACGTCCAAGAGGGCGTGCAAAACGGTGGTTTTTGGGTACAGTCCCGAATCACATGGAGGCAATGAGCGATAGGAGGGGATTCGTCTCTCCCGGTATAGGGAGTTGATGTTGCGCTGTGTTCGATTGGCTATAACAGGAAATCCCTGGCCAGGGTTGCTGAGATTTACTGGTAAGTGTTACCAGTAGTTTCTCGAATTGTTATAGACCTCATATCGACACGACTTATCGAGCTATTGGGGTCTGACGTTTACCACCCCTAGGCAAGATATGCGACATATCAGACGATCAGACCGGACTGTACGGTAGTGTTACTGGTTGGATTCACTGGAGTGTGAGCGGGCTTGCTCGTCGATCTTCTGATCGCTCAATACCCGGGTGGCCGTTACGTTTAGCAGACCGCTTGCGGCTTGTGGGTGTTTGATATGATCATCACCTGCTGCCGGCGTATTGACGAGTCTTTAGAGTCCTACACAGAGGTTTCCTGGTTCAAGCGAAACGAAATAGGAGCGCATATGAGATATGTGCGGGACCGAGAATAATGCGTGTATGTGATACCGTATTCTATTCTCGCGATGAATGTGTCGTTTGGTTGTATGCGATATAACCTAGTTATCGAATCAAGTATTGATTCGATAAGCCGATACATAGGATACTAGTCGGTTATATGCGATATGACCGGATCATTGAATCAAGTGTTGATTTAATGATTTAATGCATATTTATATATTTGATTTATTACTTTGCATCAACTAGTATCGGTTTACTTAAGATGGATTTTCTCACTCGGATGTGCACATTGTATATGTGATATACTTTTTGTACACTAGATTGTATCATGTTTGATGATACATGTTTACTTGTGATTGTGTGAAGATTGAACCATGGTTATATGAATGGCTAGGGTTATGATTATTTATTCATTCATTTTATTCATTTATTCTTTTGGAAAAAGAAAAGCAAATGAGAAAATGGTGGCTTGTTTTGTTTTGTTCATGAAGCTTCATGAAGACTTTGACCAAGTGACCATTTTGTCTCATGCTTAACCCTAACCATTCCATTCAACCATGATTAACTCTCTACACATTACCATGGTTACATTATGATAAGTATTCTTATTATTTCTTTTTGGAAAAGAACTTATCATAACATTCTTCTTCTTCTTCTTCATTTCTTCAAGTGAAGAAAGCTTGCCTCCATCAATGGCAAGTGATGAAAAAGAGTGAGAAATCCAATTCTAAAGTCTACCCACTTCCTATTTCTTCATCCTCTACCTCTTGCCAAGTAGTAGAGTGTGTTTCCTTCACAAGTTTCCATGGCTTGGTGAAGGTGGAGCTTGATCTAGTGATGCTTCGACGTAGATCATCTTCGGCACGTCGTCGATGACCTAGCCCGTCCATTCTCCGATGAAGCCGACGCTAGAGCCCGGGATCCGTCTTGGACAGCGAGGAGGCTTCATTGCGGAGTCGTGGAGGTGGAGCACCGGATCTACAAAGGTTGTATATCCGTATTCTCATAGTTAAGTGTTAACTAGTTTAATTTTCGCCTAGAAATCTAGTCTAAGATCCGTAGTCTAGGATTTCCCGGCACCGTAATTTTGAAACGGGCATGGTTGATGCCTTGTGAGACCCCTTGAGAGTGCCTAGGAACCCTACATTGGTATCAGAGCTACTAGGCATTGGATGTCGACCTATGGGGGGTTCTCACTGTGTGACAGTGTGGCGAAGCATAGGCTCTTACCCCCAGGGTGTCCCGAGACCGGAAGGTGTTCCGGTGGGTTGTAGTCCTCGCGAGGGGGCATGCGTAAAAAGTAGCGGCTGAGGGACCCGTTGGTGCCACGGCGTCCCCATTGGATGGGGTGGCTGCCTGACCTACAGTGGTATCAGAGCCTAGCTAGAGCCTTAGGCGAAGTCTAGACGGAATTTGAAACCCGAACGAACCCGAAACCCAACTCAAAAATGCTCTCTGTCCTTTTTCTAAAATCTGGGATTTTTCAACATTAAAAATATGCAGAAAATTCAGCAGGGAAATCTAAGAATTACGGCGCAAAAAGTTTCCTATGAACAGTAAAGACTGCGGCGGAAGCGCGGCAGAAGCCTGCCTTCTGCTGCGGTTCCGCCGCACCTTGATGACGTCATCCTTGTATGTTTGCACAGTAACTCTTATTATATTATGCTGGATTTTCTGGGTATTTTTTAAATTTTATTCAAGAGTTGAATTTTCTGGAGTTGTTTTGGGGATTCGGTGTTTCAATCGGGGTATCAAATTTTGTCTTTTTGGCTTTCCGGATAATTTTACAATATGTTAAAAAGTTCGACCGGATATAAATACCCAATTTTTCCCCTGTCGGGAAATTTCCAAGTGTTGGATTTTTCCGTAGTTTAACGACGTTCTAAGTAGTGCAAGTAACTCGATGGACCCTCTAGAAGACAACAAACCTTAACTCGATTATGTGACCGTCTTGAACTGCCCTTTGAACCTTCGGGTTTGAGGCAGTACGGCGTGCCACATGTGAGGCGTTGGCTTGACCCTTCTACGGCTGGACCGTTGGTACTGAGGCACGAACTGAATGTTTTTAGACTTGTTTCATGTGTTGATTTATATCGGGAAAACTTGGGTGTTCGATTGTTCGATCGGAAAGTTTGACATTTTCTATTTTATCCGGAATGGGATACAATACTTGGAATTCACAAGTAGTTATGAGATAACTGAATGAATGTTATAAATCTAGCGGTTTAGTCTCACTTGATCGGTTGCCACGGAATTTTGATGTGATCAAAAGTCCGTCGCAATCACGTAGCGTACGCGGATACTCGCCGGGTAAACTTAATAGACAGCCTCACTCTATAGCCCCGACCAAGTGACTGTAGGAGAACCCCGTCGCCGAAAGCATCCGTCCGGGTGCTCGCGGCAGCGGTGTTCCGCCTTGGTGCACTTCGTCGACGGTATCGGGGGTGCGGCCGCCTACTAAAGTTTGCGACGAGCATTCGATCAAAATGTCGGGAATCTTGTTGAATTACCCGACTTGGTATTGAAAAGTGTTTTCGATAAAGAGACTAAAATGCGGGGTTTATAATTGTTAGGCATGCGATGTCTAAGGAATTCATTTGATTAGGCATGCGATGTCTAAAGAGATTGCGGATTCCAACTGTTGTAGTTTTACACTTTCTTTTCTGTGACCGTAAGTGTAATATGTGATATCGCCGGTTTCGTTGCTATATGTCAACGACAATTGGGATGCGCATATTTACTTACGTTGATGACATGTGATGTTATGTGTTGCTGGATATGTTATATTGGATTGTCGTGTTCGAATAGCCGGGGTTTTTTATGTGAGATGAGTGTTTTTCATTTTCATTCATGTAAAAACTTGTATGTAATATTCTTTTATTGGGGCGCTTCCAGGTTGCGGAAGATGTCACCGTTTGTATATTATTTTCTTTTCCGCACTAGGATAGACCCAAGGAGGAGGGCACAAGTAACCGGGTTCTGGAGTCCAGTGGGAGACCAACTCGAGGAGTCGAGTCCGGGCCTCCTAACTCCAGAATTGGTAGGGTTGCTTGCCGCTCTCGTAGGGGTCCAGGGGTGTGGGTTTGGCTATTCATCACGACCGTGGAATCCGTGTTTTATACTGGCTCGTATTGAAAAACACGGACGTCCTAGTATATCCAATATTTCATATGATTCTTCTGCTGCGATATCTGTGATGTGATCATGTGATGTTCTGTGATAGATACAGTATATAGTATATATGATATATTATATAGGCGTTACTTATGTTTTACACCCGCGCTAGCCCTGCCCCGCTCTGCCGTTAGTTACCTAACCTAACGGTGCATGAGGGGACATCGAGGCGAATGCGGATGGCATAAGCGTACGTCGTATTTATCTGTGATGTTTAGGTAATTTAAATGATGGGACTTCATTAATGTGATTAATGAAATAAAAGAAACCTAAGATGTTGTAGAATCGAATTTCAAAATAAAACAGGTAGCTACAGTTCTTGCTTTGCACAGCGGTATATGCGATATATCCTGCACCTTATTCGATAGGGAAAGGACCGGGATCCCTTCACCGGGAGTGACTCCTTTAGCAATAACTGGCAGATGCTACACACTCGGTTTGTCTTTTGATAGCTTTTAAGTGTTTTTGCTTTGCACAGTGATATATATGATATATCCCGCACCTCATTCGACGAGGAAAGGACCGACGATCCCTTCACCGGGAGTGACTCCTTTAGCAAAACTAGAAAAGCATCAAAAACACTCCATTTCAAAATTCATTCGATCCTACAACGATATCAAGTTCATTACGCAATAGGTTTTCAGAAAAACCTGTCGTAGCCCTCCGTCATTTCGGATAAGTCCTATTTAGTATTCGTGCTACGTTTGTTGACCTCCGTCAAGGCGTAGTGTGCGGTAGCTAACTAGTATTTATCTGCTTATGCATATGATGCAGATTGGATTAGGGTAGTCGTGCGGCCTTGTTGACCTCCGTCAAGGGTCGTGCGGGTGGGTTTAATTCGATCAAGAAATGACGGGTTGAACTTGACTAGTAGCCTATGGTTTGTTGACCTCCGTCAAGGTCATAGGGTGCTGGGGGTAAAATATTATCGGGAATTTCAAGTGTTGAAATTTGCAATGAGATTGCATACCTTCTATGAGATAGTTGGATCCCGATACCCGCTGCGAGTAAGAGTTACTCCTGGGAGAGTTTTATACATTACAATTAGCCGATCAAGTAGGTGTCTAGAAAGGTGTCAACGGGGTTACGCCTCTGGGAAAACGAGGTTTACATTAATTAGGTTCGTGCGAAAGCACGGGGGACCTCCCTCAAAGTACCGACACTGACATGGCTGAAAGATTGGCGAACTTGTAGTGTGTAATTAATCCCGGCTAGTCTTTCCTTTTAGGGTTTGAAGGAAGATTTGATAAAAAGCAGTGGGAGCCATCCTGATTAGATAAAATAATAACCAATCTATTCTTGAAAGAGCGCACGCTGAGTGATTTCTTCTCTCTCTCCTAGTAGCGACCATGTCACGCCTTAATCAAGATAATAATACGGAATATTGACCGAACCCGCTTGTTATACTGAGCTGGGGAACGTTGGTCCCGCTCCAACTTATAATTGTTATAAGACAGAGCAGGAAATTGGGGATTACCAGAATTCCCGTGCCGCCCTAACGAAGAGAGTGCATGCTGATGCATCATCTTCGGGTGTGTTCATTACAAAGAACTGTTTCTCAGTATCCTTTGAATCCTGGGTATATGATACCGGATCAGGATCCTAGATATGTAATCTGTTACATAGGGCTACAAAAGGGTAGAAAAACTGAGAACGGGTGATAAGTTTCATGAGGCAGAAAACGGGGCAAGTGTTGCAGCCAAGTCTGTCGGTCACTGTCACCCTGTATTACCAATACATTGATTCTGAATGAATGTTATTAGATACCGAACCTGATATACAAAATCATATCGGTCTCTTTATTAGTAAAGAAAGGATATAATTTTGTATTGTTGGATAATGTTTTGAACATTTCCTATATCAAAAGTTGATCGGTTCAGGCACGTTATCTAAAAGCATTAATGTTCTAAATCAAACTACAGTTCATAGTATACGGAACACACACAAGGGGAAGAGTTCAGAAATGAACGAATCCTTCTTGAGGTATTGTAGACTAGGTCATATCAATGCGACCCGACTAGCTGGAGTTACATTTAGATGCATATTTAAATCAGTTTGAATTTACATCTTGTGAAACTCTCCAGTCATGTCACAAAGATAAAATGACCATAGCTCTGTTTATTGGAAACAGAGAAAGAGTTAATGAACTCTTGGGTTGATACATGTTGATGTATGTAAGGTCCCCTGTCTACACATGCCAAGATCGGTTCTTTGTACTTCATTACGTTCTCTGATGATCTCTTTAGATTCAGACATATGTTCCTGTTGAAACATAAGTCCGAACCTTTTGAGATATTCATAGAATATAAGTTAGAAGTAGAGAACCAATACGGGTATAAGTATTATGTCCTATGATGAGATCAGGGAGGAGAATACTTGTGCATGGAATTCCTGGACTATTCTAAAGGAGAATGAGATTCTCTCTCAGCATTACTCCTCCGTATACACCATAGCACGATGGTATATCGGGGCGGAGCAGTCACACCCTATATGATAAGGTGTGCTCTATGATGAGTACTACTGAGTTACCTATTTCCTTTTGGGAGTTATGCGCTTGAGAAGCTGCATACCTATTGAATAGGGTCACGATCAAATCAGTTGCCTACCACTTCATATGAGATATGGAATGGGAAGAACCCATATCTTAAATTAGTTAAGATTTGGGGTTGTCCAGCCTATGTCTAAAAGCAAAATCCGGACAAGCTCGAGGCAAGGTCTGTAATGTAGAACTGGAAAGGTTCCAGCTATACAGATTGCAGCTGATGATTTGATAGAATCAAGGATTCAGTAGATTCCAACGAACCTCAGCCTCTCTGCCGATCTAGTAGGGTTCCTCACCCACCTGAGAGATACTTCGGTTGCTCTATGACAGTGGGAGCGAGGATTGCATCATGAGATGATGACCCAACTAGTTTCGAGCTGGCCATCAGGAGTGAGACTCTGTAAGAATGGCTGGATGCTTAGCAAACTGAGATGGAATCCTTATACACCAACAAAGTATGGACTTTGGTTGCTATATCTGAAGGGTTAAATCCCCATCAGGAGCAAGTATATCTTGAGAAGATTACTTGGTGTACATGGAAAAGTTAAGACTTTCAAAGCTAGACTTGTGAAAAGTTTGCATCATTGACCAGGTGCGGATAATGATGAAACCTTTTCAAGTAGCTATGCTTAAGTCCATCCAGATCCTACTTGTCACGGCTACATACCATGACTACGATATCTGGTGGTTGGGTGTCATGACTGCTTTTCTAAATGATGTTTTAGAAGAGTGCGTCTATAAGTACACAGCCAGAGGGCCTCGTAGACAGTGGGAGCAGCGGAAACGTGTGCAAGATGCTTTATAGGAAAAAGCAGGCATCGCGGAGTTGGAACATCTGTTTTGATGGATTAGTCAAGGAAGTTGACATCATCAAAATGGTAGATGAACCTTGTATATACAAAAAGGTAGTAGGGAGTATGGTGGTGATCCTCGTATAGTACGTGGATGACATACTCATGATAGGGAAGGAGTTTCCTATGCTACGCTCGGTCAATCTCCGCTTATCACAATGATTCTCCATAAAGGATCAAAGTGATACCTCCTATATCCTGGTTTTTGGATCTATGAGATAGATCTAATTGGATGTTAGGATACTCACTAGTAGTAGTGAGATGGTATCAATCGATCCTAGGGAGAATCACTGGAAGTGTTCCAGAGTGATAAAGACGACTGAATGTCAGTCGCAGGCATTGTCTTTACCCTCAGTAAAGGGACGGTATGTTGGAAGAGTTCCAAGCTAGATACCGTGACATACTACACGATAAAGGCAGGATACATCGCTACTAAAGATGCTACCAAAGAAGCTGTTTGGGTGTATATTGGTTCATGAGATGAACTATGTTCCTCCCATTGTGTGACAATGGAGTTGCGGCTTATGCCAAGGAACGCAGGTCCCATCAGTGATCCAGACTTATTCTAAGGCTGTATCACCTGATCATGGAGATGGTTGATCTCCAAGGTGATCGAGGCAAGGAGAGCAGATTCAGAGGATAACACGGCGGATCCACTCACGAAGGCCTATTCCCAGAGAGAGACTTTTATGGGATGGTTGAGTATGAGATACTACAACCACTGCTACAGATGACCCTAGTGCAAGTGGGAGATTGTTAGTTATATGTATGCCCTAGAGGCCATTACTGTACATAGGATGTATATTGTAGTGGATGCTGGGACATATATAGGGAGGACTTTCTTGCTCGACATGATAGTATGCTATCTGGTTACCCTTTACCTTAACGTGTACACTAATTGTCTCTCTGTTACATGTTGGTAAAGCCCTTAGGATGAGTACTTGACTACCTGGACTATGATGCGGATCATACTAGTGGGGACATGGTAGTCCATAAGTACATCCTTCAAAGTCCCTAGTCGTGGGTATATCGAGACGGGGCATCGATATACCAGAGTAGACTAGCGTGTACCTTCTCGACCCATACAGATGGGCGATGGATGATCCCATATCCATTGGTGTTTGACATCAGAGATGATATACCGGTGCTCAGTAGAGACTGGGTACACTGGACGGACTCGCCGAGAACTCCCAGATGGTATTATACCTCACGTCAGATGGCAGTTCTCAGGTGACACTGGTACAGAGTAGTCTGTTGACCCGAGATCGTCATAGAGTCTTGTGTGGTTCCCACTGTGCTTTGATTTCCATCTTACCACGTCCAAGAGGGCGTGCAAAACGGTGGTTTTTGGGTACAGTCCCGAATCACATGGAGGCAATGAGCGATAGGAGGGGATTCGTCTCTCCCGGTATAGGGAGTTGATGTTGCGCTGTGTTCGATTGGCTATAACAGGAAATCCCTGGCCAGGGTTGCTGAGATTTACTGGTAAGTGTTACCAGTAGTTTCTCGAATTGTTATAGACTTCATATCGACACGACTTATCGAGCTATTGGGGTCTGACGTTTACCACCCCTAGGCAAGATATGCGACATATCAGACGATCAGACCGGACTGTACGGTAGTGTTACTGGTTGGATTCACTGGAGTGTGAGCGGGCTTGCTCGTCGATCTTCTGATCGCTCAATACCCGGGTGGCCGTTACGTTTAGCAGACCGCTTGCGGCTTGTGGGTGTTTGATATGATCATCACCTGCTGCCGGCGTATTGACGAGTCTTTAGAGTCCTACACAGAGGTTTCCTGGTTCAAGCGAAACGAAATAGGAGCGCATATGAGATATGTGCGGGACCGAGAATAATGCGTGTATGTGATACCGTATTCTATTCTCGCGATGAATGTGTCGTTTGGTTGTATGCGATATAACCTAGTTATCGAATCAAGTATTGATTCGATAAGCCGATACATAGGATACTAGTCGGTTATATGCGATATGACCGGATCATTGAATCAAGTGTTGATTTAATGATTTAATGCATATTTATATATTTGATATATTACTTTGCATCAACTAGTATCGGTTTACTTAAGATGGATTTTCTCACTCGGATGTGCACATTGTATATGTGATATACTTTTTGTACACTAGATTGTATCATGTTTGATGATACATGTTTACTTGTGATTGTGTGAAGATTGAACCATGGTTATATGAATGGCTAGGGATATGATTATTTATTCATTCATTTTATTCATTTATTCTTTTGGAAAAAGAAAAGCAAATGAGAAAATGGTGGCTTGTTTTGTTTTGTTCATGAAGCTTCATGAAGACTTTGACCAAGTGACCATTTTGTCTCATGCTTAACCCTAACCATTCCATTCAACCATGATTAACTCTCTACACATTACCATGGTTACATTATGATAAGTATTCTTATTATTTCTTTTTGGAAAAGAACTTATCATAACATTCTTCTTCTTCTTCTTCATTTCTTCAAGTGAAGAAAGCTTGCCTCCATCAATGGCAAGTGATGAAAAAGAGTGAGAAATCCAATTCTAAAGTCTACCCACTTCCTATTTCTTCATCCTCTACCTCTTGCCAAGTAGTAGAGTGTGTTTCCTTCACAAGTTTCCATTGCTTGGTGAAGGTGGAGCTTGATCTAGTGATGCTTCAACGTAGATCATCTTCGGCACGTCGTCGATGACCTAGCCCGTCCATTCTCCGAAGAAGCCGACGCTAGAGCCCGGGATCCGTCTTGGACAGCGAGGAGACTTCATTGCGGAGCCGTGGAGGTGGAGCACCGGATCTACAAAGGTTGTATATCCGTATTCTCATAGTTAAGTGTTAACTAGTTTAATTTTCGCCTAGAAATCTAGTCTAAGATCCGTAGTCTAGGGTTTCCCGGCACCGTAATTTTGAAACGGGCATGGTTGATGCCTTGCGAGACCCCTTGAGAGTGCCTAGGAACCCTACATCAGAACCGAGAAAACGCATGGTGGACGCATTGAAATATCATATCAAGAGAAACCATGTTTTCAAAACAGTGCACATTTTCTTAAAATAATACCACGGTTCTCAAATCCAGAAATCAGAGAAAATCCAAAACTCAATGCGTAAATCCATGCATTATGTCGTATGCCACTAAGAGTAAAAAGGGAAAACCGCTCTTTTAAATAGATCCAGTTTTGAAAATATCTCATGCGGTTCCCATTTTCGAGAAATCAAAGCCAGTATCATTCATGTATGCGAAATATGTATGTATATAGGTATGGATGTGCAGGTGGATATATATGCATGTATGTGTGCACCAGTATGAATATACAATGTGTATGTGTGCAAGTATGAATATATCAATGTATGTGTGCACCAATATAGATATACAATGTGTATGTGCGCAATATGGATATATCAATGTATGTGTGCACCAATATAGATATACAATATGTATGTGCGCAATATGGATATATCAATGTATGTGTGCACCAATATGGATATACAATGTGTATGTGCGCAATATATCAATGTGTATGGATATACAATGTGTATGTGCACAATATGCGACAGAATCATGTCTAATCAATGATGCGGTAATCAAAATGAAATATGGTTCGTTGCAACCCTATAGTGCGAGTGTCATGGAAATCACTAACGGTGTGGGTGTAATATACAAATAGTGCTCGTGTAGCTTGAACGTTAGTGACAGTGCGGTGTTACATAGCTATTATTTCTATATGCAACAAAAATGGGTACGCTACAGCAATACATATGCACAAGCAATATACATATAAATATATATGTGTGACTACAATATCCTATCAAGCCCTGACGCTTAACGCCATATGGGAGATTTCCCCGTAGATGTTAAATCTACTCACCGTGATCTCGTGCTAAGTGTAGCCGACTATCTGTTTTCCTTTCTTTGCGGCGTCCGAAGTACCCGCCTGCGAACCTAGAAATTACACAAAGAATACACATAAGCCAGAATCCTGCAAAAACATGATATAAAAACCAAACGAGAAACTCGCGTCGCGAACTAAACGCGTGTGTATACGTAACGTGTGTGCATACGCCAAAAACCAACGCGACACGCTGTGACACACAGCAAACCAACTCAACTCGTATCGTACGTGTCGCGCAAGTCCCGCTACGCAAATAATAGGTAAACAGGTCCCAGATTTAATCTAGAGCAGAAATAAGAAAATCAAACAAGACCAAACATCTTATAATACCTGCAGATAGCTACCTGCAAAAATCCAGTACAATCTCTCAAAATTGGGCCGGCAACCATAGGAGTCATATCGGCCAAAATTAGGTGAAACTGGTCCAAGTTTTTACCCTATATTCCTAGCACAATTCATAGCCTAGTGTATATGTTTTCTCATCAAAAAGATACCCACAGATAAAGCAGATTCTACGTATCCTATAACTTGGTTTAAAAACGTTTTAAAAAGACTAATTGGTACAAAAGGGTATTTTAGTGAAAACCGAAACAAAAGACTTGGTTTAACAGTACTAATAGCACTTAATCAAGTTAATCAAACTCTAAACTCCCTAATCTTCACTTCAACCACAACCTTAGCAATAAGACTCACAAAACACTAAACTTAGCTAAACAAACCCAGATTTTGCCCACTGTCATTACTACAAAATCTAACAGTACCAAAACCCTCTAAACCATAGCAGATAGCTACCCTAAAAAGTTCAAGTCCCCAGCCCCTCTCTAGGCCGAGGTCGCCGTATTCCTCCCCCTAGCCGCCGGCCAAAACCGCCCAGGTAGGTCCCAAACTCTAGGTACACACTCAGGGTAGCTAGGTCTACACTTCTACATTGTTTGGGTTAAGCAAAAAGTCTCGGGGTCACAGCAGACTACAAGTATCCAAAACACGACACAAAATACGATATTAGAGCAAAACTGAAACTTTAAGGTTCTAACTGGAATTATAAGGCACTACAACATGCTAACTAACTAAATAACAGTACGAAGAAGACTACCTTCCCAAACTTGCTCAAAACTCCCACTTAAACCACAACTAGCACCAAAAATCACACTAAACACTAACTTAAGCTAACTAACTACAAGTAAGCAAAGAAGGGAGTTGAGTTTACGAAATTATACCCCACTTGATCCTAGGATGCAGGAAGAAGGAGGAGAAGAAGAGAAGGAGGAGGTGTCGCAACTGCTGCTGCTGCTGCTGATGATGGTGCTGATGCTGCTGCTACTGCTTGATGTTGCTGCTGTTGCTTGGTGCTGCTGCTGCTTGTGCTGCTGCTGCTTGCTACTGCTGCTGATGTTGTTGTGTTGTTGATGTTGCTGTTGTTGGTGTTGCTGCTGCTGCTCCAGATGTTGTTGCTGTTGTTGCTGCAAGTGTTGCTGCTGATATGTGTGTGTGTGTGAGTGAGAGGGAGAGATGTGAGGAAATGAGTGTTGAGTGTTTCAAAAAGAATGAGAAATATGAGAGTCAAACCCCTTCTCTCTCTCCTCATTAATTACAAGCATGGCTCACCCCATCATGCTCTCTCTCTCTCTCCAAGTCAACTCCCAAAACACCACAATTTAAAAAAAAAAACTAATACACTTACTAAATTCAAATTAGGTTAATAAAAATGGTTTAGTCCACCATGGTTGTTTAAACATGGCTTAGCCCTAAACTTAACCCTAGTTTACATGCACATGTGTGTGCAAGCCTAATTAAATTCTAATAAAATATTCATAAATTTTGATAAAATATTTGAAAATCGTTTTGGTAAACTTTTTACTAAAAACCACACATTAAAGTATAATTAGCCACTAATCACATTCTAAGGTGTTACAATCTTCCCCCCTTAAAGAAATTTGTCCCTGAATTTAAAAAAATATAGCTACGCGTACCTTCAAAGAGATGAGGGAATTTCTTCCGCATCTCGCCCTCGGCCTCCCAAGTGATTTCTTCACCATTTGGGCTGCGGCAAAGCACCTTCACAGATGGCAAGACCTTGGATCGAAGTTTCTTCACCTACCTGTCCAATATCACTACTGGCTGCTCGGTGAACGAAAGATCGCGCTCCAGCTGAACAGTCTGATGTTGAATCATGTGAGAAGGGTCATGAAGATATCTGTATAGGGTTAGCTTATGTCACGACCCAAAATATTAGCTCGCGACCAGCACTTAAATCACGCGACGTCTACAGGCGTAACGTAATTCAAGTAAGTTGAAACCCAGAAATCTAAACTTTTTTAAGAAATAAAGTTACAATAAATCATGTTTTGTCTTTTGAAAAATTGGGCAGCACCTCCTTTGTAAAAACTAACCCCGAAAACGGGTACAACAAAGAAAAATATAAAGCATCCCCAAACGGGAGCAAATCACGTCCAACGGCGGAAACAACCACCACAAGTATAAATAACAAGTATACGACGCCCAACGGCGAAGATCCACACAAAGAAATAAAGTAAAGCAAGACATCAACCCCAAAAGCGAACATAAAACCCATCGCTCAAGTCTCGCAACTACAAGTCTTCTAAGTCTGCAACATATACAATAACTAGTTTCTGATTTGATGGAGTGACTAGATACAATAAGAATAATGAATACAAGAGGTGCACGATCCAACATGAACCACCTACCACAAGCAAGTCACCCGAAAACAGCTGTGTGCCAGTGATGCCGCAACTGATCCATGCGGTCAACCTGCAAGAACTGTGGCACAACGGGGGTGAGTTGCCAACTCGTGAATAGAAAAACATCATCAGGTAGAAATCGAAATAAACAACGATTCCTAGGTCAACTATATTATAAAGGTAATACTATGATATCTAGGGTGACCGTATCTGCATATGTGCCAACACATAATAAATGCCTAACAGCAAGTGGATATCATCCAACAATATAATCAATGCATGTATGCAGGTGGATCTCGTCCAACAATATAATCAATGCATATATGCAGTGGATCTCGTCCAACAATATAATCAATGCATGTATGCAGTGGATCTCGTCCACGTGTCACCCACTGACACAACAACTCCTGCATGTAAATATCATAAAAGCATATGCAGGTAAATATGAGGATATAAAACAACGTGTCCCTCGCGACACAACAAAATCATGGAAACCTGAGTGTCTAACCTTGACACTCGAAACATCATGAAACCCGTGTCTAGCATCGATACGTAAATCCTCATGCCTCAGGCGCCGTCCACACGACTGGCCCTGATGTCATGTCTGTACATCACTCCGGTCGGTATCCCCATGATAACCGCCGAGTCCAAATACAATCACCGGTAGGTAGTGGTCCCTCTGTCAGGCTTATTGTCTACACCACGAAATCACCACTCGCCCTGGGGTACCATACCGGGTCCACCATGTACCCGCAGACGGTGCCTCCCGCTCCTCGAATCGGGTATCACAAGCCAAATCTCAGCACCGAGAAATCACATGGTGGACGCACTGAAATATCATATCAAGAGAAACCGGGTTTTCAAACAATACATAGTTTTCTGGAAATACCCCCACGGTTCTCAAATCCATAAATCACATGAAATCCATATCTCAATGCGTAAATCCATGAAAACTGATATATGAAACATAAAACAGCAACATGAGCATATGAAGGGAAAACCGCTCTTTTAAATGAATCCAGTTTAAAATATATCATGTGGTTCCCAAATCCTCTGAAATCAAGTGCAGGATCATATGAAGTGTACATGTAACTATAACAAGATAAATGTATCTACATGTAAGCAGGTATGTATGATGCATCTCATAAGCACAATAGCACAATAAGCAACATCTCAATATCACATGTCAAAACAAAACCACTTAGGGGTATATGCAGCTACAACGAGATATGTGGGTGTACAAGTCAGTATGTATGCATGATGTTCATGTAGCTGTAGTAAGGTATGCAACATATAACAGGATGTAAGCATGTCCGTATATCTCATGCAATGTGGAACAGTGATGTGAACATAGCAAGTATATCATAGCATGATGTAGCAATTCTACTGTGTGAGTGACATAGCAATTATCGATGATGAAGTGTGTGAGCCGGCAAATCTGTGTAAGTGTAACATACGCATCATCGATAATGGTGTAGGTGTACTAGCACAGGTATAATTAATGCAATGAGAATAACATAATCGTAGCATAAAGTACATCAGCTAAAAGCTATAAGGTATACGTGTCTACAATATATCCGAGTCGGTGAATCCATCAATCGGCATCCAGCCTCACAACATCACGTACGGTACAAACTATCGTACGGCATCCTCTAAACAAGGGTATGGATAAATCAACAGGTAAAACTCATCGCGTACGGTAATCCACGTACGGCAGCATTAAACAAATAGGGATTCTATCAACCTATACAACAACGGGGGTACAGATCTAAGTCTCGTACGTCATATCACTCAATATGCAAAACATTATCCATATATAAGTACCTATCTCTCGGGTAACATAGATGTCAATCTCGTATCAGGGGGCCTACAAAGGTATCAACAATCTCATATCGACTCGAATCCATAAAAAGACATATCACACTAAGTCATCATATCGCATTGTATACTCGTTCATCACATTAATATCTCGCATCACATTATATGAACGTCACACTTGTTCTCTTTAAATTTGTAGCCATCATGATTCACTTATCATTTCATATTCTCTTAAGTCCAATGTTCATTAGCATCAACTTCTATCATATTATCGTTTCTAAATCCTACAATCAGGTCTGTCGCATATCATTATCAGGGTAACATAATCAAACGATTTCCCATATCAAATGGTTGCGGGGGTGCTATACGCCATCCACCCGACTTTCCCCGTAGATATAAATCTACTCACCTGCTAAACTCATCGATTAGCCGTAGTCGATGCGCTTCATCGTCACGAAATCCACGCGAAGGTACCTACAATCAATATGAATTCGCAAAGTTATTAACATCAAATTCCGAAATCCAAATACGGCACGCGGTGCGTTCATAGCTTAGAACCTATAGCCTACGCATGCAAAACAACCAAACAACCCTCGTCGTTGAAGTAAAAACGTCCAACGCCCAAATACAATATCCAGTCGCAAAAAACCAAGAAAATCCAAATGCCGGAAAACATAGCCAAAACCCTAATTAGGGTCGCTATACAAGAAAACTACTACGCCAAAAACCCAATCGTACCAATACTCATTCACAACATATATAATTATCGTAGATAATAATATTCACGTCATCCATACGTCCATTAAAACTCACGTCTAAATTTTACCGAAAACCTAGTAAGCATTTTATATCAATTTAGCACAAAGCTATATGTTTAAACAATTCTAGTGATCGCAATCATCATAAAGCGGCTTAGTTAAGTCGTCCAAACCTTACTACCATTTTAATTTTACCCAAAATATGTTTTAGTAAAAGCTAGTTCGCTAATTATCTCAATTAGACAAATAGAAATTTAACAAATATCATTCTCACAAATTGATTAAGTTTTCCAAATCTACACTTCATGATTAACCATTTAACACATCAAAACCCTAACTAGTAAACTGTAAAGTGGTATAAGAAATTATACCGATCGATCCGTATCCTTCGGTCTTTAGCTATCATTCCACGCTCCTCGCGGCATCTCCGATCTCCGGTCTCCTCGTCGAAGTAGCACCACGTCAACGAATCTTTATACGGGCTCCCGCTTCAAACTGAAGCAACTCGGACATGAAGTTTGCTAGCCGATATGTCCAAGATTGAAGTAAAGAGAGTGTTGAATACTTTGTCTCGAGGCAAATGAAGTTGCCTTTTGAATTTGTGATGAAAATGAGCTAAGGAGATTTTGCTTTGGAATTTTTGTATGCATGAAAAATGAAATCAGCCACCACCAAAATTCAACCCATCTAATGAGCTCGGCCACAGATTGAGAAGCCAAAAAAAAAAAAATTGTTCACAATGAATGGATTGTGAGGTGTAAGCTTAAGGAATCAAGTGAGCTCAAATCTATTAATTAACATACAAAATAAAACCATATCCAAACAAGTGGGGCCGGCCATGGAGAGCGGTTCACTGTGAAATTGTAATGGGGGGTGAGCACAAGACCATAAGCTTACAACAACTCAATTGTTTTTGCATAATATCCTAAGCTTTCCAAAAAGAATTTAATGCTTGCAATGAGTCACAAAAACACCTCCCCATACTAGAACACTCTAAACAATGACTCATCCATCCAAATGAATTCCCCCCTCCCCCCACCCCAGTAATTTGGGCCAAGACAAGATCAAGGATAATTTTGGCCAAAATAAAAAAGAATGCACATAAATTAACCAATAATAAGTGCATAAATAACATCTTAAATAATAATTTAATTAGGAAAAATTCTATGTGAACCAAAACTTCGAATTGACCCTCAAAACCCGCGCTCTAGCACTATTATAGTTAAACTAAGCGCAGTCAAATCTGTACAGTGGTTTGATCACAATCGGGTTAAAACGGAAAATACCGACTATTTTATCCTAAAACGGAAAAATTCATATAAAGATTTCAGAAACGTTACAGCTTAGCACCTTAGCAAGGTTTTGGCAAGCATCAAACATGCAACTTTAAAATTTTTGGGGTGCTAAACGAACCCTAACCAAGATCTTAACTAGAGTATTAGGATAAACAAAGCATGCAAACAATTTTACATCTAAGAGAGAGGGATTACAACCTTTGTAGTCCGTTCCTTCACTTCATAAGCTCCGATTAGTAGTCCCTTTACCGCGATCCATGATCTCCTGGACTCAAGAGAGGCTCCACAAGTCGAATGATCAATTCTTGCTTGAAGTCTTCCTTTTCGAAGATGATCTACCTTGAAGAATCTCAAAATCAAGCTCTCACTTCTCTAATCAAGTATTAGTGAAGTGAACACCATAATCTAAGTGGCTAGAATAGATGAGGATGATGAAGTAGGAATTTTACACTCTTTTGTTTTCAATTTCTCACTTTTTATCATCAAATCACAAAAAGCTAGAAAGCTTTTTCAAGGAGGAAGAAGAAGAAGAAACTTTTTGTGATGAATAATGAATATTGTTGTGGTTACAAATCCAACCATGGGTTAAGTATGAAGACTTAACCCTTGTAGAGAATTAACTAGGGTAAAGGGTTTGGGTTGGGTTAAATAATATCTACACAAAATATCTAAGCTTAAAACAAAATAAAGTTTCTAGAAACTTCATGAAAAAGCTAACCAAAATGCTAATCTAAATCAAACCCTAACTTGTTTAATCTCCACAAATCATATTGTATTTGTAATCACAACTTGTTACAATATTATATATCACATATATAATATATTTTTGTAACAAAAGAAAATAATACAATTAACATATATCGCATATATATCAATGTATTATCCGGTGAGAAAATGAATCAATAAAGCGAGCTTATATTAGTTAATGTAATGTAATATATCACATATATAATTATGCATTAAATTATCGAATCAACACTTAATCCGAAAATCCGGCTATATCGCATATAACCGACTAATATAACATGTACCGATTCATCGAATCAACACTTGATTCGATGACCCGGCTATATCACATATACCCGGCCGATATCATATATCGCGAGAATGAAATACGATATCTCATATCGTAATATTCTCGGTCCCGCACATATCACATATGTGCTCCTACTCCGTTTTGCCTGAGCCAGGAAACCTCTGTGTAGGACTCTAAAGAATCGTCAATACGCCGGCAGTAGGTGATGATCATATCAAATACCCACAAGCTGCAAGCGGTCAGCTAAACGTAACAGCCACCCAGGTATTGAGCGATCAGAAGATCAACAAGCAGGCCTGTACATTCTCCTGTAAATCCAATTAGTAAACACTACCGTACAGTCCGATCTCTTCGTCTGATATGTTGCATATCTAGTCTAGGGGTGGTAAACGTCAGACCCCAGTAACCGATAAGTCGTGTCGATGTAAGGCTCATAACGGGTCGAGAAACTACTGATAACACTTACCAGTAAATCTCCATATCAGCCCTGGCCAGAGACTTCCAGTTATAGCCAATCGAACACTGCACAACATCAACTCCCTATACCGGGAGAGACGAAACCCCTCCTATCGCTCATTGCCTCCATGTGATTCGGGACTGTACCCAAAAACCACCGTTTTGCACGCCCTCTTGGACGTGGTAAGGTGGAAATCAAAGCACAGTGGGAATCACACAAGACTCTATGACGATCTTAGGTCTACAGACTAATCTGTACCAGTGTCACCGGAGAACTGCTATCTAACGATAGGTATAATACCATTCAGGAATTCTCGGCGAGTCCGTTCAGTGTACCCAGTCTCCACTGAGCACCCGTACACCATCTTTGATGTCCAACACCAATGGATATGGGATCATCCATTGCCCATCATATGGGTCAAGATGCGTGTACGCTAGTCTACTCTGGAGTATCGATGCCCTGTATCGATACACCCTCGACTAGGAACAGTTATAGGATGTACTCGTTGACTACCCTGGCCCTACTAGTATGATCTCATCATAGTCCTAGTAGTCGAGTACATATCCTAAGGGCTTTATTAACACGTGATCACAAAACAGTATTCGTTAACATGTTAAGATAAAGTGAAACCAGATAGCATATTATCATATCAAGCAAGAAAGTCCTCTCTATATATATCCAAGCATCCATTATAATATACATCACATGTACAACAATGGTCTTTAGGGCATACATATAACTAACAATCTCCCACTTGCATTAAGGCCAGCTGTTGTAGTATCTCATACCCAACATCCCGAAGAGTCTCTCAAATTGTATCTGAGGAATGGCCTTTGTGAGTGGATCCGCAGTATTGTCCTTCGTATCAACTCTCCTAACCTCGATCTCCCGGCGATCAACTATCTCCCGGATCAGGTGATACCGCCTCGGAATATGTCTGGACTTCTGATAGGACCTGGGTTTCTTGGCCAAAGCCACAGCTCCATTGTTATCACAATACAGAGGTATTGGATACTCAATGGACGGAACCACACCAAGTTCAGTGATGAACTTCTTTATCCAGATAGCCTCTTTGGCAGCATCGTTGGCAGCGATGTATTCAGCCTCCATCGTCGAGTCTGCCACGGTTTCCTGTTTGGAACTCTTCCAACAAACTACCCCTCCATTTAGGGTAAAGACAAATCCCGAGTGCGACTTAGAGTCGTCCTTATCACTCTGAAAGCTCGAATCGGTAAAGGACTCCACCTGGAGTTCTCCGTTACCATACACCAAGAACATCTCTTTAGTCATTCTCAAGTACTTGAGAATGTTCTTCACAGCTGTCCAGTGATTCTCTCCAGGATCTTCTTGATACCTACTCACTACACTTAGTGAGTATGCTACACCGGGTCTGGTACATAGCATTGCGTACATGATAGAACCTACTGCCGAAGCATAGGGTATCTCTTGCATGCGAGCTCTTTCCAAATCAGTCTTGGGAGACATCTCTTTGGAGAGAGTGAGTCCAGAGATCGTGGGTAAGTTCCCACACTTGGATTCTTCCATACTAAACCTCTTTAGTATGATGTCAATGTACCTGAATTGGGACAATCCCAATATCCGTCTAGATTTATTTCTATAGATCTTAATTCCCAAAATGCAGGAAGCATCACCTAGATCTTTCATTGAGAATCTATGTGATAAGAAGAGCTTGACCGAGTGCAGCATAGAAATATCATTTCCTATCAAGAGTATGTCATCCATGTACAATACGAGGAAGACAACCTTACTCTCCGCAACCTTCTTGTATATACAAGATTCATCTATGTTTTTGATGAAGTCAAACTCTTTGACTACCACATCAAAACAGATGTTCCAACTCCGTGATGCCTGCTTTAACCCGTAGATGGATTTAAGCAGCTTGCACACCTTTCCGCTACTCCCACTGTCTATGAAGCCTTCTGGCTGAGTCATGTACGCGCACTCCTCTAAATCACCATTTAGAAAGGCGGTCTTAACATCCATTTGCCAGATTTCGTAGTCATGGTATGCAGCAATGGCAAGTAAGATCCGGATGGACCTAAGCATAGCCACTGGAGAAAATGTTTCGTCATAATCCACACCTGGTCGTTGACGAAAACCCTTTGCAACAAGTCTAGCTTTGAAAGTCTCAACTTTTCTATCTACACCAAGTTTCTTCTTAAAGATCCATTTGCTCCCAATGGGTTTTACCCCTTCAGGAGCAATTTCCAAAGTCCATACTTTGTTGGTGTGCATGGATTCCATCTCAGATCGCATTGCATCCAGCCATTTCACAGAGTCACCACTGATGGCCTGCTCGAAACTAGTCGGGTCATCATCTTCCATGATGCAATCCTCGCTCCCACCATCAATGAGAAAACCGTAATATCTCTCAGGTGAATGAGGAACCCTACTAGATCGGCGGAGAGGCTGGGGTTCATTGGGAACTACTGAATTCTCTGGTTCTACCAAATCTTCTGTTTCAGTTTGTGTAACTGAAACTTCTTCCAATTCTACCTCCTTGTCATTAATTTCCTTTGCAAGAAATTCCTTTTCTAAAAAGGTGGCATGTCGAGAAACAAACACCTTTTGTTCTTCGGAGCGGTAGAAGATATACCCTCGCGAATGCTTGGGATATCCAATAAACTTGCACAGAGCAGACCTTGCCTCGAGCTTGTCCGGATTTTGTATTTTCACATAGGCCGGACAACCCCATATCTGAATGAAATTAAGACATGACCTCTTCCCATTCCATATCTCATATGGAGTGGTAGGCACTGATTTGGTTGGAACTCTATTCAATAGGTATGCAGCTGTCTCCAGCGCATAGCCCCAAAAGGAAATAGGCAACTCAGCATTGCTCATCATAGAGCGCACCATATCTAATAGGGTGCGATTCCTCCGCTCCGATACACCGTTGTGCTGTGGTGTATAGGGAAGAGTAAGCTGAGAGAGAATCCCATTCTCTTTTAGATAATCCAGAAACTCATTGCTTAAGTATTCTCCTCCTCGATCAGATCGAAGGATCTTAATACTTTTGCCCGTTTGGTTCTCTACTTCATGCTTATATTCTCTGAATTTCTCAATAGCTTCAGACTTGTGTTTCAACCGGAACACGTGCCCGTATCTTGAGAGATCGTCAGTGAATGTAATGAAGTACGAGAAACCATTCCTGGCATGTGTAGAAATGGGACCGCATACATCACTATGTATCAGTCCCAAGAGTTCCGTAACTCTTTTTCCGTGTCCACTAAACGGAGTTTTGGTCGTTTTGCCTTTGAGACATGAATGACAAGTTTCATAAGATGATAATTCGAACGTATTTAAATAACCATCTTTATGTAACCTGGCAAGTCGTGTCGCATTGATATGACCAAGTCTATAGTGCCATAAGAAGAATTCATTCATTTCTGAATTTTTCCTCTTGTGTGTGTTCTGTATATTAAGAACTGTGTTTTGATTTAGAACGTATATGCCATTATTTAACAAGCCTGATTCAATCAACATTTGATTTAGGAAGATGTTCATAACATTATCCTGTATTACAAAATTATATCCTTCTTTACTTAATAAAGAAACTGACATAATGTTGCATATCATGTTCGGTATATAATAGCATTTGTTCAGAATCAATGTATTACCACTTGGTAATACAAAGTGATATTCGCCAACTGCTTTGGCTGCAACATTTGCACCATTCCCTACTCTTACGGAATGATCACCCATTCCCAGTTCTCTACCTTTATTTAGCCCATGCAATATATTGCATATATGGGATCCTGATCCGGTATCTAATGCTCAGGACGTAGAGTGAACTGAGAAACAGTTCTCGGTAACTAACACATCCAAAGAAGATACATCAACATGTTTATTCTTCGTTTGGGCGGCATGTGAATTCTGGTATTCCCCTATTTCCTGTTCAGTCTTATAACAATTATAAGAAAGAACGGAACCAACGTTCCCTTGCTCAGTATAACAAGCGGGTTCGGTCAATACATCCATATTATTATCTTGATTAAGGCCTGACATGGTTGCTACCTGGAGAGAGAGAGAAGAAAAACACTTTAGTGTGCGCTCTTGCAAGATTATATTGGTTATTATCTTATCTAATCAGGATGGCTCCCACTGTTTTAATCAAATCTTCCTTCAAACCCTAAAAAGTAAGATTAGCCGGGAATAATTACACCTTACAATTTCGTCAATCTTTAAGCCAGATCAGTGTTGGTACTTTGAGGGAGGTTTCCCGTGCTTTCGCACGGACCTAATTAAAATAAACCTCGTTTTCTCAGAGGCATAACCCCGTTAACACCTTTCTAGACACCTACTTGATTGGCTAATTGTCCTGTGTAAAACTCTCTCAGGAGTAACTCTTACTCGCAATGGGTATCGGGATCCAACTATCTCATAGCAGGTATGCAATCTCATTGCAAATTTCAACATTTGAAATTCCCGATAAAATGTTTTACCCCTAGCGTCTTATGACCTTAACGGAGGCCAAACTACCCATAAGGCGCTAGTCAAGTTCAACCTGTTATTTCCTGATTGAATTAGACCCACCCGCACGACCCTTGATGGAGGCCAAACAACTCCGTACGAATACCCTAATCCAATCACATCTCATGCTTCAGGTAAGTACTAAATCAGCTACCGTACACTACGCCTTGACGGAGGCCAAACTACCATAGCATGAATACTAAAACAGCACCTATCTGAAATAACGGAGGGCTGCGCAGGTTTTTCTGAAAATCATGAGCGTAATGAACTTGATATCGTTTGTAGAAACAAGTGATTTTGAAAAAGGAGTGTTTTTTAGGCTTTTCTAGTTTCGCTAAAGAGGTCACTCCCGGTGAAGGGATCTCGGCTCTTTCCTCATCGAATAAGGTGCAGGATATTTCATAAATACCGCTGTGCAAAGCAAGAACTATAGAAGCAATCAAAAACTAAACCACGAGTTTGTAGCATCTGCCAGTTTTGCTAAAGAGGTCACTCCCGGTGAAGGGATCTTGGCTCTTTCCTCATCGAATAAGGTGCAGGATACTTCACAAATACCGCTGTGCAAAGCAAGAACTGCAACTACCCTTTTTGAAAATTTGATTCTACAACATCTTTTAGGTTTCTTTTCTTTTATTAATCTCATTAATAAAACTCATCATTTAAGCTTCCTAATCATCACAGAAGAAACGAAAGCAGCAATATATATATATATATATATATATATATATCAACATACAGTATAAGCATTCGTCTCAGGCAGTAATATGATCTTATCACAGAACATTGCAGCAGAAGTCAACATATGAAATATTGGATATATTAGGACATCCGTGTTTTATTTTGAGCCTATATAAAACATGGATTCCATAGTCGCGATGAATAGCCAAACCCACATCCCTAGACCCCTACGAGAGCGGCAAGTAACCCTGCCAATTCTAGGGTTAGGAGACCCGGTCTCGACTCCTCAAGATGGCCTCCCACTGGACCCTAGAACCCGGTTACTTGTGCTCTCCGCCTTAGGTCTATCCTAATGCGGAAAAGTAAATAATATACAATGGTGACATCAACCTCAACCCGGAAGTGCCCCAATAAAAGAATATTACATAAAAATGAATTTTACATGAATGAAAAAGAAAAATCCTATCTCACATAAACCCCCGGCTATTCAATACACAACGATCCAATATAACATATCACAGCAACACATAAACATCACAGATAACTAGGCGAAATTAGATAATTCGACAGACGCAACGAATTCCCAAAATACCCCAGTGAGCTCAACACTTGAGCGGAAAATAAAAATTCCCAGTAGCATGCCCCAGCACCTATGGACCGTCACTGAAGTACCCGTCCCAAGCCTCCACAGTGGCGCCGCGGAACCGCCACCAAAACCAGGTTTTGGCCGCGGTTACGCGGTCACTGTAGCGAGTTAGGGATCCTTTCTTCAGGTGGGCCCATAAAATTCCCTGCATGATTTTCTGAGTATTTTTAATATGAAAAATTTCAACTTTTGAAAAAGTTTCCAACAAGGGGTCAATTCTCGGTGTTTCGGGGTTCGATCGGACTTCTAACATCGTCTAGACTACGCCTAATGCTCTAGCTTGGCTCTGATACCACTGTAGGGTTAGCTTAGCACCTTAGCAAGGTTTTATCAAGTATCAAACATCCAACTTTAAAATTTTTGGGGTGCTAAACGAACCCTAACCAAGATCTTAACTAGAGTATTAGGATAGACAAAGGATGTAAACAATTTTATATCTAAGAGAGAGGGATTACAACCTTTGTAGTCCGTTCCTTTGCTTCATAAGCTCCGAGTAGTAGTCCCTTTTCCGCAATTCATGATCTCCTGGACTCAAGAGAGGCTCCACAAGTCGAATGATCCATTCTTACTTGAAGTCTTCCTTTTCGAAAATGATCTATCTTGAAGAATCTCAAAATCCAGCTCTCACTTCTCTAATCAAGTATTAGTGAAGTGAACACCTTAATCTAAGTGGCTAGAATAGATGAGGATGATGAAGTAGGAATTTTACACTCTTTTTTTTTTCAATTTCTCACTTTTTATCATCAAATCACAAAAAGCTAGAAAACTTTTTCAAGGAGGAAGAAGAAGAAGAAACCTTTTGTGATGAATAATGAATATTGTTGTGGTTAAAAATCCAACCATGGGTTAAGTATGAAGCCTTAACCCTTGTAGAGAATTAACTAGGGTAAAGGGTTTGGGTTGGGTTAAATAATATCTACAAAAAATATCTAAGCTTAAAACAAAATAAAGCTTCTAGAAGCTTCATGAAAAATCTAACCCAAATGCTAACCCAAATCAAACCCTAACTTGTTTAATCTCCACAAATCATGTTGTATTTGTAATCACAACTTGTTACAATATTATATATCACATATATAATATATTTTTGTAACAAAAGAAAATAATACAATTAACATATATCGCATATATATCAATGTATTATTCGGTGAGAAAATGAATCAATAAAGCGAGCTTATATTAGTTAATGTAATGTAATATATCACATATATAATTATACATTAAATTATTGAATCAACACTTGATCCGACAATCCGGCTATATCGCATATAACTGACTAATATAACATGTACCGATTCATCGAATCAACACTTGATCCGATGACCCGGCTATATCACATATACCCGGTCGATATCATATATCGCGAGAATAGAATACGATATCTCATATCGTAATATTCTCGGTCCCGCACATATCACATATATGCTCCTACTCCGTTTTGCCTGAGCCAGGAAACCTCTGTGTAGGACTCTAAAGAATCGTCAATACGCCGGCAGTAGGTGATGATCATATCAAACACCCACAAGCTGCAAGCGGTCAGCTAAACGTAACAGCCACCCAGGTATTGAGCGATCAGAAGATCAACAAGCAAGCCTGTACATTCTCCTGTAAATCCAATCAGTAAACACTACCGTACAGTCCGATCTCTTTGTCTGATATGTTGCATATCTAGTCTAGGGGTGGTAAACGTCAGACCCCAGTAACCGATAAGTCGTGTCGATATAAGGCTCATAACGGGTCGAGAAACTACTGATAACACTTACCAGTAAATCTCCATATCAGCCCTGGCCAGGGACTTCCAGTTTTAGCCAATCGAACACAGCATAACATCAACTCCCTATACCGGGAGAGACGAAACCCCTCCTATCGCTCTTTGCCTCCATGTGATTCGGGACTGTACCCAAAAGCCACCGTTTTGCACGCCCTCTTGGACATGATAAGGTGGAAATCAAAGCACAGTAGGAATCACACAAGACTCTATGACGATCTTAGGTCTACAGACTAACCTGTACCAGTGTCACCGGAGAACTGCTATCTGACGATAGGTAAAATACCATCCAGGAGTTCTCGGCGAGTCCGTTCAGTGTACCCAGTCTCCACTGAGCACCCGTACACCATCTTTGATGTCAAACACCAATGGATATGGGATCATCCATCGCCCATCATATGGGTCAAGATGCGTGTACGCTAGTCTACTCTGGAGTATCGATGCCCTGTCTCGATACACCCTCGACTAGGAACAGTTATAGGATGTACTCGCTGACTACCCTAGCCCTAGCCCCATTAGTATGATCTCATCATAGTCCTAGTAGTCGAGTACATATCCTAAGGGCTTTATCAACACGTGATCACAAAACAGTATTCGTTAACATGTTAAGATAAAGTGAAACCAGATAGCATACTATCATATCGATCAAGAAAGTCCTTTCTATATATATCCAAGCATCCATTATAATATACATCACATATACAACAATGGCCTCTAGGGCATACATATAACTAACAATCTGCGAAACGTCGACACGTGGAATACGGGGTGAACATCAGGAAAGTCGGGTGGAAGAGCCAAACGATATGCAACTGCGCCCACAGGCTCGAGGATTTCGAAGGGACCTATAAATCTGGGGCTAAGCTCCCCCTTCTGTCCAAATCTTATCACGCCCTTCATCGGAGAGACCCTCAGAAAAACGTGGTCGCCAACTGCGAACTCTAATCTGCGCCGGCGCCTGTCAGCATATTATTTCTTCCTGCTCTGAGCCGCTCTCATTCGATCTCGAATCAACTGGATCTTCGCGGTCGTCTCCTCGACAATCTGCGGCCCCAGAATACTTCTCTCACTGAGCTCTGTCCAACAGACAGGCGATCTACATCTCCTCCCATACAAGGCCTCGAAAGGTGCCATCTGAATAGTATCCTGGAAACTATTGTTGTAGGAGAACTCCACCAAGGGTAAATGATGATCCCAGCTACCACCAAAGTCTAAAATGCACGCTCGGAGCATGTCCTCGAGAGTCTGAATAGTCCGCTCTGACTGGCCGTCGGTCTGCGGATAAAATGCTGTGATGAAACTCAAGCGGGTGCCCAAAGCCTCGTGAAGCCTCTGCCATAGTCGGCTGGTAAACTGGGTGCCTCGGTCTGACACGATAGATGTTGGGACTCCATGCAGTTGTACGATCTCGTCGATGTATATCTGGGCATACTGAGCAAATCCGAAAGTCGTCTTCACCGGCAGGAAGTGAGCCGCTTTCGTCAATCGATCCACGATCACCCAAATGGAGTCATACCCCCGACTAGTCCTGGGTAGGCCCACAATGAATTCCATAGAAATCAGCTCCCATTTCCACTCCGGAATGGGTAACGGCTGTAGCTCTCCCACGGGCCTCTGGTGCTCGGTCTTGACTTGCTGACAAGTCAGGCATCTCGACATGAAGTCTGTGACGTCCCTCTTCATTCTGTCCCACCAGTAAATATCTCTCATATTATGGTACATCTTGGTGGACCCCGGATGAACACTGTATACCGATCGATGCGCTTCCTCAAGAATCTCACGCCGCAGTCCCTCAGCATCTGGTACGCACAGTCGAGTCCCAAATCGTAGTATCCCCTGATCATCAATCACGAACTCGGAAAATCTGCCCTATCCAATCTATGCCATGATCTCTGAACAACGGTCATCACTGTACTGTGCCTCATGTATACGGTCAAGCAACTGTGGGCGTGCACGAACATGCGCAAGCTGTCCCCCGATCGGAGTGAACTCGAACTGCACTCGGCTATCGCATAAAATCTGCCAATCTGCAGACGACTGCCTCCGCACTGCGCTCAAACAAGATAGACTACCCCCGGGCCTCCTACTCAAGGCATCCGCCACTACATTTGCCTTGCGCGGGTGGTAAAGGATCTCACAATCGTAGTCCTTCACTAACTCCATCCAACGGCGCTGTCTAAGATCCAGGTCTCGCTGCTGGAATATGTACTTCAAGCTCTTGTGATCAGTGAATATCTGGCATGACTCGCCGTATAGGTAATGTCGCCATATCTTGAGTGCAAAGACCACTGCAGCCATCTCCAAATCGTGAGTGGGGTAGTTCTGTTCGTGTTTCTTCAGCTGCCGAGAAGCATACGCGATCACCCTGTCGTGCTGCATTAATACGCACCCTAGCCCCACTCGAGAAGCGTCACAATAGACCATAAATCCGCCCGATCCCGAAGGTAAGGATAACACCGGTGCCGTAGTCAAACGAGTCTGCAACTGTTGAAAGCTATGCTCGCACGCCTCCGTCCAATCAAAAGGAACTCCCTTCCGGGTCAACCCGGTCAACGGTGCAGCAATACGGGAGAAGTCCTGTACAAATCGTCGGTAGTAGCCGGCCAGTCCTAGGAAACTGCGGACCTCCGTAACCGATGTCGGTCTGGGCCAATGCTGAATGGCCTCGATCTTCTTCGGGTCAACACATATACCATCTCGTGTAATCACGTGACCCAAGAAATCTACGCTGTCAAGCCAAAATGCGCACTTGGAGAATTTTGCGAGCAACTGGTGCTCCCTCAAAGTCTGCAATGTGATCCGCAGGTGCTGCTCGTGCTCCTCTCGGCTCCGGGAATACACCAAAATGTCGTCAATGAATAAGATGATGAACAGATCAAGATATGGCCTGAAAATACGGTTCATCAAGTCCATAAATGCTGCTGGGGCATTGGTGAGTCCGAACGACATCACCAAAAACTCATAGTGCCCATAACGCGTGTGAAAAGCCGCCCTCGGAATATCCTCCTACCGAACCCGTAGCTGATGGTAGCCTGATCGCAAGTCGATCCTCGAAAAGTATCCTGCACCCTAAAGCTAGTCGAACAAGTCGTCGATGCGTGATAAGAGATATATGTTCCGTACAGTAACACTGTTCAGCTGGCGGTAATCGATACATAAGCGCAAACTGCCGTCCTTTTTCTTGACAAACAGGACTGAAGCACCCCAAAGAGACACACTAGGTCGAATAAGCCCCTTATCCAGCAAATCTTGCAACTGACCTTTCAACTCTCTAAGCTCCGCCGGGGCCATCCGATAAGGCGGTATGGAAATAGGCCCCGTGCCGGGAATCAAATCAATGCAGAAAACAACATCGCGCTCAGGCGGTAGCCCAGGAAGCTCGTCATGGAAAACATCAGAGAACTCACTCACAATCGGAACCTGGTCCAACGGAACCTCTGTAGCTCTAGTATCGCAAACATAGGCTAGAAATCCCTAACATCCCTTCCTCAAAAGCTGTCCAGCGTGAAGAGAAGAAATTAAACTGTGAGGGGCGGTACCACGGTCCCCCTGCACAACAAAAACCGACTCGCCGGGAAAACAAAACCTAGCCGTCTTCTCGCGGAAGTTCACAGACGCATAGCACGTGGCTAACCAATCCATGCCCAGAAGAACGTCGAAGTCCAACATCTCAAGAAGGATCAAGTCGACAAGAAACTCTCTCTCGCCAATACGGACAACTCACGATCGGAACACGTGTTTAGCAATAAATGACTCACCCACAGGAGTGGTCACAGCAAGCGGCTGATCAAGCAAACCAGACTCTCTACCCAAACTCGGCACGAAGTGTGTGGAAACGTACGAGTGCGTGGATCCCGGATCAAACAACACGTGTGCGTTAACAGAACATATTAAAAGGGTACTTGAGACCACTGCATTGGACGCCTGCGCATCCTGATGCATCAAAGCGAAAACCCGCGCCTGTCCTCTACCTGCGACTGGCGGTCCCCTACTAGCAACTGGCTGTCCTCTGCCGGCAGCTGGCTGTCCTCTGCTTCGGCCACCTCGTCCTCTATGAGCAAACCCTCCGCGACCACGACCTCTCTGTACATGAGTCTGATACGGAGCAACAATAGGTACAATAGGAAACGCCCTCTGGGGTGGAGAAGGTGGAAACGTGACATGTGGTACGACTGTCTCGCCCTCATGTGGCTCCGGACAATCTCGCACACGATGATAAGTACTCCCGCATCGGAAACATCTAGATGGTGCCGGCTGAGCCTCCTGGGGATAAGAGCTAAACAGCTGACCTCGTCTTGAGCCTCCCCTACCCCCCATACCTGAACGGAACCTGTCGTGGCGCCTAAACGGCTGTCTCTGTGCTGACGTATCTGTACAAACTCTCATCGGCCCTGGAACTACCGAAGTCTCAGCAAGGCGCTCCTCGACTAATAGGGCTGCATCTACAGCTGCTGCATAAGTCTCGCATTGCTGTGCGCTGATCGCAAGAAACAGTAGGGTAAGCAAGCCTCGAACAAACCTCTTGACTTGCATCTCCTCAGTAGCCACTAAATACGGGGCATAAACAGATAGCTCAGTGAACTGCACATCATACTCTGCCACCGTCATATCCAGCGTCTGGCTTAATGACTCGAACCTGCGCGCTCGGGCATCCCTGACACTCTGGGGAAGGAAACGGGCTAGAAATACCGTCACAAACTCAGTCCAGGTCATAGGAGGAAGACCTGCTGCTCTGCCCTTCTCTACCGACTCGCACCATTTCTGTGCAAGACCTTCCAGGCGAAAGCTCGCGAACTCCACCCATCTCGCATCTGAGCATCTGAGTGAACGACATATCCGGGTCATCCTGTCGATAAATGACTATGGGTCCTCGGCTGCATCGGTGTCTGTGAAGACCGGAGGCTTCAGCCTCATAAACTCTGATAGCGATACTGTGAAAACCTCTGTAGCTGCAGGTGCAACTGCCTGAACTGTAGGTACCATCGCGATCCCCGTAATGGGTGGAACTACCTCTGGTCGCTGCGCTCGAAGCGTCTCGACTAACGACCCTATCATCTGGCGCATCTCCTGCATACCAGCCTCTAGCATGGCGATCTGGTCTGTCGAAAGAGGAACAGTCTGCTCTGGTACAACGGGTGTACTGCCCGGGTCAGTCCTCGTCTTAGACGAGTCAACTCTAATCTCGGCTCTCGCGGCCGCTCTCTGTGCCCTCGTAGTCTTTGGCGACATAATGGCTGAAAAGAGAATAGGATTCGATAAGGATACGGAAATCGAATCACGAGAATGCATATAATCTTGAAGGGATTTCAATCAATAAGTCCTAAGGTCACTTAGGCGGAGTACCGTGTCGTGAGTATGCCGCGGAACATACACACGCTACGCCACTCTGCTTCAGCTACCTACTCCATCATACCAGGGTCATCCTACACTCCGAAAGGTAAAACCTACGCTCTGATACTAACTTTGTCACGACCCGAAGTTCGGCCCGTAACCGGCACTTAACCACGTAACGTCTATAGGCGTAAAGCGACTAAGTAAGCCGAAACTCAGAAATCAAAACCATTGAAAGTAGTGAGTGTTGAAAACATTGGTTTAAAAACATTTAGAAAACTCGAGTAAAAATCATTAAAGTTTGTTATTTTCTTAAAAATTTCGGCAGCACCTCCTTTGTAAAAACTGGCCCCGAAAACGGGTACAAGACATGATATAAGTAAAAATGGCATATAATAAGAATAAAGCATCCCCAAACGGGAGCAATCACGCCCAACGGCGGAAACAACCATCACAATGATAATATACGACGCCGTAGCGAAGAAATGGACAATATAAGTAAAACAGCATAAAAGATGAAACTGCATAAATAAAGTCGGCTCACACGAGCTCGACACCAGAGTACAAAATAATATACATCGTCCTCATAACTGGTCTCTAAGTCAATACATGAAATGGTAGATGGAGAGTACAAGATACAATAGAATGTACAAATGGAAAATAAACGGATACCGCAAAAGCCCACCTATAAGCAAACGGCTCGCACGCCAACTGCAGTGGTATCCGTGGCAAAAAGATACAAGGAAGTAGCCTTGCCGCAACTACTCTGAGGGTCGACCTGCAAATATTGTGGCACAACGGGGGTGAGTTTCCAACTCGTGAATAGTAGATAACATATAAAGGTAATCGCGAGTATGCACGTACGACGATACTCTAACATGTGCAAACAGATAACATCTATATGATGAGGTGGGTACGCAATAATCATGCATATCAAGTGCAATCTAATAACATCTATATGATGAGCTGGGTACGCAATAATCATGCAAAGTACTCTATCAGGTACTACGACTACATGATGCAATGCATAACAGGGAATGCTGAGCATGGGATAAAAATATCATCTACACGGATCATCAACGTGGAAAACCCCGGTGTCTACCAAAACACCCCAAAATCCCGATAACTCAGGCGCCATCACTCTATACCGCCTTCGATCCTGTAAATCTCATAGAAGCGGGGTGCCCAACATCGGCACCCAAAAACATCATAAAATACTCGTGTCCCGTAGCGATACACAAATTCTCATCTATCAGGCTCCGTCAGTCCGGATCGGCCCAAGGGCTCCGTCTGCGGAATCGGCCCTCAGCCTCAGCAGTACGGGTCGGACCATATCCATCTCTCGACTCTGGTCAGTATCCTCCGGATAACCGCTAGGTCCAACCAATCACCGGTAGGTAGTAGTCCCTCTGCCAGACTTACCGTCTGTATACACAGCATCCCTTTCTTGCCCCGGGGTACCATACCGGGTCCACCATGTACCCGCAATCGGCCTCATCCAGCTCCTCGATTCGGGTTCACATGTCACACGTCTCAGAACCGAGAAAACGCATTGTGGACGCACTGAAATATCATATCAAGAGAAATCGGGTTTTCAAAACAGTGCACATTTTCTTAAAATAATACAACGGTTCTCAAATCCAGAAATCAGAGGAAATCCAAAGCTCAATGCGTAAATCCATGCAATGTGTCGTATGCCACTAAGAGTAAAAAGGGAAAACCGCTCTTTTAAATGGATCCAGTTTTGAAAATATCTCATGCGGTTCCCATTTTCTAGAAATCAAAGCCAGTATCATCCATGTATGTGAAATATGTATGTATATAGGTATGGATGTGCAGGTGGATATATACGCATGTATGTGTGCACCAGTATGAATATACAATGTGTATGTGTGCAAGCATGAATATATCAATGTATGTGTGCACCAATATAGATATACAATGTGTACGTGCGCAATATAGATATATCAATGTATGTGTGCCCCAATATGGATATACAATATGTATGTGCGTAATATGGATATATCAATATATGTGTGTATCAATATGGATATACAATGTGTATGTGCGCAATATGGATATATCAATGTGTATGGATATACAATGTGTATGTGCACAATATGCGACAGAATCATGTCTAATCAATGATGCGGTAATCAAAATGATGTATGGTTCGTAGCAACCCTATAGTGCGAGTGTCATGGCAATCACTAACGGTGTGGGTGTAACATACAAATAGTGCTGGTGCAGCTTGAACCGTTAGTGACAGTGCGGTGTTATATAGCTATTATTTCTGTATGCAACAAAAATGGGTACGCTACAGTAATACATGTGCACAAGCAATATACATATAAATATATATATGTGACTACAATATCCTATCAAGCCTTGACACTTAACGCCATACGGGCGATTTCCCCGTAGATGTTAAATCTACTCACCGTGATCTCCTGCTAAGTGTAGCCGACTATCTGTTTTCCCTTCTTTGTGACGTCCGAAGTACCCGCCTGCGAACCTAGAAATTACACAAAGAATACACATAAGCCAGAATCCTGCAAAAACGCGATATTAAAACCAAACGAGAAACTCGCGTCGCGAAATAAACGCGTGTGTATACGTAACGTGTGTGCATACGCCAAAAACCAACGCGACATGCTGTGGCACACAGCGACACGCTGTGACATACAGCAAACCAACTCAACTCGTATCGTACGTGTCGCGCAAGTCCCACTACGCAAATAATAGGTAAACAGGTCCTAGATTTAATTTGGAGCAGAAACAAGAAAATCAAACAAGACCAAATATCTTATAATACCTACAGACAGCTACCTGCAAAAATCCAATACAATCCCTCAAAATTGGGCCGGCCGCCATAGGGGTCATATCGGCCAAAGTTAGGTGAAACTGGTCCAGGTTTTTACACTATATTCCCAGCACAATTCATAGCCTAGTGTATATATTTTCTCATCAAAAAGATACCCACAGATAAAGCAGATTCTACGTATCCTATAACTTGGTTTAAAAACGTTTTAAAAACACTAATTGGTACAAAAGGGTATTTTAGTGCAAACTGAAACAAAAGACTTGGTTTAACAGTACTAATAGCACTTAATCAAGTTAATCAAACTCTAAAAACCCTAATCTTCACTTCAACCACAAGCTTAGCAATAAGACCCACAAAACACTAAACTTAGCTAAACAAACCCAGATTTTGCCTACTGTCATTACTACAAAATCTAACTGTACCAAATACCCCTAAACCATAGCAGATAGCTACCCTAAAAAGTTCAAGTCCCCAGTCCCTCCCCAGGCCGAGGTCGTCGGATTACTCCCCCTAGCCGCCGGCCAAAACCGCCCAAGTAGGTCCCAAACTCTAGGTACACACTCAGGGTAGCTAGGTCTACACTTCTACATTGTTTGGGTTAAGCAAAAAGTCTCGGGGTCACAGCAGACTACAAGTATCCAAAACACGACACAAAAATATGATATTAGAGCAAAACTGAAACTTTAAGGTTCTAACTGGAATTATAAGGCACTACAACATGCTAACTAACTAAATAACAGTAAGAAGAAGACTACCTTCCCAAACTTGCTCAAAACTCCCACTTAAACCATAACTAGCACCAAAAATCACACTAAACACTAACTTAAGCTAACTAACTACAAGTAAGCAAAGAAGGGAGTTGAGTTTACGAAATTATACCCCACTTGATCCCAGGATGCAGGAAGAAGGAGGAGAAGAAGAGGAGGGGGGTGTCACAACTGCTGCTGCTGTTGCTGATGATGGTGTTGCTGCTGCTTGCTATTGCTGCTGCTGCTTGTGCCTGCTGCTGATGTTGTTGTGTTGTTGATGTTGCTGTTGTTGGTGTTGCTGCTGCTGCTCCAGATGCTGCTGCTGTTGTTGTTGCAAGTGTTGCTGCTGCTTATGCTGCAGCTGCTCCTGATATGTGTGTGTGTGAGTGAGAGGGGGAGATGTGAGGAAATGAGTGTTGAGTGTTTGAAAAAGAATGAGATATATGAGAGTCAAACCCTCCCTCTCTCTCCCCATTAATTACAAGCATGGCTCACCCCATCATGCTCTCTCTCTCTCTCCAAGTCAACTCCCAAAACACCACAATTTAAAAAAAAAACTAATACACTTACTAAATTCAAATTAGGTTAATAAAAATGGTTTAGTCCAGGTTTAGCCCTAAACCTAACCCTAGTTTACATGCACATGTGTATGCAAGCCTAATTAAATTCTAATAAAATATTCATAAATTTTGATAAAATATTTGAAAATCGTTTTGGTAAACTTTTTACTAAAAACCACACATTAAAGTATAATTAGCCACTAATCACATTCTAAGGTGTTACAATAACAACGGATATTCAAAACCAAATATTTGTCGTCAGGCAAAAAAACCCAGGTGATTTCCTCAAATATCACCAGTTACAACGAATTCCGATATAATGAGGATATAATCACCTAATTCCCAATATCTTACTCCCACTCATCATCTGTAATACTATACAGATGTGAGAATCAAGTCTGATAAATACATACTCTTAAGTAAGGATCTAATTGGGAAATCAGTTTTCAATTAACAACGCACAGTGAAACTGAAACATGAAAATGTTTCGAAGGGGTATTCGGGTATTCCTAGTAATGCCTCTTCCACTATCCAGATTCATGACTGTAACCATATATTTCATCGTCATCTCTCCAATCCCTTTATTTGTCTTTACATATTACCTTCTGTACACCACCCTTAGGCTAAATGGTTTTCTTTCTTTCTTACCGTTCGACACCAGCCTATGGTTTGGAATAAGACTATCCAATAAGCGTAATAGGTGTACCCTCTTAATCCTAGGAGCCCTCGCAACCTGAGAGAAGGTAAAGATAAAAGGCAACTGAATAATCCTTATTCTATTTCTTCTGAACCAGAATCCATCCTCGAACTGGAACAAGTTCCTTCGGGTTCGTATGTAACTATATGATGACTTATCCAATAAATACGGATCTTCGTAGTGATACAGAATGTTCAGGAGAAATGCAAAGGTGAAGTAGGAGTGGCGATGATATACGCGGTTTCGTCGTGAATAATAGCAGTCACATTTTACTTTGCCCTTTTTCTAATCCCTTTATTTGTCTTTACTTATTACCTTCTGTACACCACACTTAGGCTAATTGGTTTTCTTCCTTCCGTACCTTTCGGCACCAGCCTATGGTTTGAAAAAAGACCATCCAAAAAGTGTAATGGGCGTACTCTCCTAAATACCAGGAGCTCTCGCAACCTGAGAGAAGGTAAAGGGAAAAGACAACTAAATAGTCCTATTCAATTTCTCCCGAACCGGAAACCATCCTCTAATCTGAAACAAGTTTCTTCGAGTTCGTATATAACTATACGATGGTCATATCCAATAAATGTGGATCTTTGTAGTGATACGGAATGTTCCGGAGAATTGCAAATGGTAAAAGTAGGAGTGACAATGATATATGCAACTATGACAATCCAAAAGCCAATGTGGTTTAAGAAGGTTCGGTTAACTTGGTTCATGAGTTTTAGTCTAGGGTCGGGCCATGGTCGCTGCCAGAAAGAGAGAGAAAAGAAACATTCAGCGTGCACTCTAACCTAGATCAGAATGGTTAATCACTTTATCTAATCAGGATGTCTCCCACCGTTTCCTCGAATTCTCCGCTAAACCCAAAAGAAGAATTAGTCGGGATCATCTAAAATCACCCGAGGAGTAAACTAACTCATTAGTGGGAATCGGGATCCAATTATCATTGCATGATAACTTGATGAAATTCACTCAAGTCACCACACTCCAGAAGGTATGCGCATGCCTGGCAAGTTTCCTTTATGTTTGAAACTCCCGATGTGATTTTTACCCCTAGGACCCAAGTGACCTTGACGAATAATCAACAAATCAAAAGGTCCTAGTCAAGTTCAACCCGTCATTATCTTGATTGCGTTAAACCCACCCGCACGACCCTTGACGAATAATCAACAAAGTAGTATGACCGTCCTAACCAATCCACATGTCCATGTGACAGAAAAGCATTACAAAGCTACCGCACACTACGCCTCGGCGAATAGCAACGACAAACGTAGCGCGAATACTAAGCAATACTAATCTGAAATGACGGAGGGCTACTACTGGTTTTTGGCGAAAAACCTTTAACGTAATGAACTTGATATCGTTGAAGGAACCGAGTGGTTTTACAAATACATAGTGGCGAAAACTTTTGCTAAAGAGGTCACTCCCGGTGAAGGGATCACGGCTCGTTCCTCGTCGAATGAGGTGCAGGATATTCCAAACTGAATATCACGTTGCAAAGCAAAAAAAAGTAATCGATTATAGTGAAGTTATTACCCTGACGCAAACTTCTGCCCATGGGGTCACTCTCGATGAAGGGATCTCGGCCCTTGCCTCGTCGAATGAGGTGCTGGATATTCATAACCGAATACCACTGTGCAAAGCAAAAGAGAACGTCTGTAATATCAGTTTTAAAAAAAAAAATTGGTTCCAACAACATCATATATAGGTTTGTTTTCTTTGCATTGATTAGAATCAACGCAGTCCCACCAATTAATCACACCAGAAAAGAACGAAAATATAATTTACGTATATGCTATCTGCATTCGCCACTGGGCCTCGTCATCACCCGTTAGGTTACTTAACTAACGACGGAGCGGGGGCTAGACTAGCGCGGGTGCAAAACATATACAACATGTACTAGTGTGTGTGTGTGTGTGTGTGTGTGTATAACAATCGTCCCAGGCATGATATATGCAACATCACAGAATAGCGATAAGCATCACAAAACAAACAGATAATCTGGGAGCCCCGGGTTTCCTTTGAACCGCAAGTGAAACCCAACGTTCCCCTAGTCGTGTGGATAGCCTGTGCAATGAAAACCTAGACCCCTACGAGCGCGACAAGTTACCCACAAATCCCAGTAGTGAGGCAACCCCAATCAACAACGTGAATGGGCCACCCAGCACATCACGGAATCCGGTAACTTGGGCACCCCTCCGTGGGTCAACCTATACCCCCTACGAGTGCGGCGAATAGCCCGCCAATTCTAGAGTAAGGTCCCTTCCATCTCAACGCCATGAGATGCGGACCCGTTGCCCTCTAGAACCCGGCTATTCGTGCACTCCACCGTGGGGTAATTCTAGTACAGAAAAGAAAATAAGTACAAGGGTGACATCGACCTCAACCCGGTCGTGCCCCAAACAAATAATATACAAACGGACAGTGACGGCAGTCCACATGTCGGACGCTTGCCCTACAACATCAAATGTACAAATAAAACTAAATTGTACTACCATTACACCCAAGTTATCCACCACGATGATCCAACCACAACCACAGCACAACACAAAACATCAACGTGAATGTTACATTCGCAAACCCGTCTAAAAGTCATATAACAATTAGACGAGTTGTACCGCTCTAATGACATTCACAGTCACAGATAGTAATGTATGTACTGAAAACTACGACATTAGAATTCCGCACACAATTAGCAAACTAAACCAATTTCCAAAACCATGAAAAAATAGTGAGCTAAAGTTCCGAAAACCGACCGTTTAAAACCAATTCGGAAGTCCGAATCAAAACGAAACACGCCCGAATCTTCGTGGAGAGTTAGAACACGAAATTAACTTCGAGTTGGGAGGCCTAAAAGGGGTACCCCACCCCCGAGGCCACCATGAGGTGGCCAGGGGGTGAGGCAGACCCGAAACTGCCCAAGGTGGGGCAGTTTCGGGTCCCCACCGCCAAGACCACCTTTTGGTGGTCTTGGGGAGTGGGCCCAGCCGTTCGGTCCCCCCAGGGGTGTCCCCTGGGGTACTTATGCACCAGCCCGCGGCTTCTCATTTCGAACTGTGAGCCCGTGGGGTGTGCAAACTTCTCAAACTTTCAGTTTTCGGAACTATTTTTGTCGGCAGTTTTTGCACGACAAAAACAGTGGATTTCTAATGTCGCAATGAGTTAACTAAGGCTTATGGAGTGGCTCTGATATCATGTTGGGTTATGCAAGCGCCCCGGTCATCAATCCGTGGCCAAATGTGGAACATAAATTTTCAAAAACCGGCGCTAACACAACCTTATAACCCGGATCGACCTATAAGCCCTAGATAACAAAACATGCAAAGGAGTTCGAATGGTTATATCGAACGATTCGTGTCCTTCGGTCTTGAACCATCTTCCCAAGCTCTTAGAGACTTCCTTGATCAAGCTTGATCTCCGGTCTCCCTTCATCAAAGATGATCCACCCAAAAGTCTATGAATCGAGCTCCAACCTCATATTCGAGGTAACTAGGGTATTTAGATTGCTACACTAAATGCCGTAGAAGAAGTAGAGAGTGATGAAGGATTAATCTGTCTCAAGACACCCAAGGTTTCTTAACACATGAGAGGGTTTGGGTGTAGGTAAAAGAAGATGCCATGATGATGAGAGTGAGGCAACTCAAGAAAGAAAATGGCTAAGTATTTTTCTTTGTTGTGAGATTTCTTTTTGTGTTAATCCTTTTCAATAATTGAAGCCATCCACATAAAAATCCCATGGCTCCAAAATATCTAGAGTCAATAAAAAATATCTCAAGTCAACAAAATCTCACAACAAACAAAAACTTAATCATGCGTAGAAAAGTAACCATGGGTCATTAATAAGCCATGCCACCAAAAATGCAATAAACACCTCATCCTACACCTCAATAACCTTTTAATCCAAAAAGGTCTAAACCATAATGAGGTGTAATCTTCTAAAAGTAATCTTGTAAGAAATTACAAGAATACCCCTCATTCGTATATACATACCCGCATCCGTATTCCGAAGAATACGAATACAATGATACGAAAATAATCCAACAATATAATACTAGGATCTGGCTTAAACCAAAGCCCACTAGTATTATCCATCCAAACATTATCTGTGCTAAAGTACACGTATGTGATCGAACCCTGCCATAAAACCATATGGCCTCTACTTCGTTTCGCCCGAAGCAGGAAAACCCTCTGTGTGGGACTTTAAAGACTCGTCAATACGTTGACAGTGGGTTTAATCACAAACACGTCAGCAGCACCAGCTGTATGTAACGGCTATCCAGGTATTGAGCGAAAGGGAGGCCGACGAGCAAACTCATCCTGAAACCCTTACTGAGCCTGACAGTGACAATATCCGTACAGTCCGATCCGTTCATCTATGAGTATCGCATATCGAGTTTAGGGGGTGAATAAAGTCAGACCCCTAATAACCCGACATTTAGTGTCGGTATTGTCACGCCCCACTTCCCAGTATACGGCGAAGGGGACGCGACTGGTCCGCTATGTATTTACTGTGAAGTAAATACGCTAAGCGTATCTAAGCAATATAAAAGTAAATACACAAGAGACAAGATATATAAACTGAACATCAACTTTATTTATTAACATTCTTTTGTACAATGCATGAAAAGTAAATACAACTGAAATAAAAGCGATGCCTAAACAATGGCATAACAGGAATGTAAAGTACTGAAAGGAAATGTGTACAATGAAACTAAAGCTCTGGGTCTTCACTGAACTGGTCCAAGTCTTCAGCGCTGGAATCGATCTCTGATGTGTCCAGATCACCTGACGACATTCAAAGAAGAAAGAAAGAGAATATCGTCAGCGAACAGATCGCTCGGTAAGTCCCAAAGATAAGGAAGACTAGAATAGACAGAATGAGAAGGTAGATTTTAAAGTTGTATTATATTGTTATAATATTGTGTTAACGCTGGTTTTTGTAGCTTGGTACAGAAGATGCCAGTATATACGAGAGGAGTCCCACTTACACCGGAGACTTTGGTAACCCGTAGTACAAGGCTCTGTCGATAATACCACGGAATAACGACATGAATGTAATTACGTCTTAAGTGACCACCTCGTGCCACCTTTAACATATTCCGTACCAGTCTACCCCTTAAACCCCGTAGTGTTATCTTGATTGTAATGTTGTATTGTATTGTCTTGTATTGTAAACTGTATAGATTGTATAATTGGATGACTGACCGAAACCATGATATCAGTAAACAGATGTAACTGTAGAATCATGTAAATGGAATGACTGGAGAACCATGTAAATGGAATGTATATCCATGGTTCGGTTCAGTCAAGTTGTATAAATTGATAATTGGATTCATGGATTCATGTTAAATTGTAATATTGAAGATTGTAGATTGTACTTGAATCATATTCAAGTCAGATTATACTGAGACTCAAACTGAGTCAGTCAATTAGAAAAGTAAATTGAAATCCTGATTGTTTTGATATTATCGGTAACCGCTGCACATGGACGGCAGGATTTGTGTCTTTTTCAAAAACGATTACCGTATTGATAACACCTTTATTAAGTTGTCTACCTTAAGTAGGCAAGCACCCACTTCTCCGCTCCCTAAGGCTCAAGAGATTGGTCCCGCTTAAACCAATGTTTACTAGGGTCCTTAGGGTAATTTATAGAACTTGAAGGGGTTTCATGTAAAAATACTTTTATATACTTTTCCAAATACACCCCAAGTATTTATTATTCGTCTTTAGAGTTGTAATGAATATAGATTTTACATTGTGATATTTCTAGTGAAAATATCCTAATTTCATAATAAATGGTATTTATTTGTAATATTGGTTTTGCATGGAATTCATGGTATTTTAGTGTAAAATTGATTCTTGTGATATTGTAGAAAAGGTGGAATATTTATAATACTTCAAAAATAGATATGTTTATGTTACATATACATATATTTATATGAAAATAATTTTAGTATATATATATATAATATTCTAGAAATCTCGTTTTCTTAAAATGTCGTATTTTAAATCTTTCGAGACCGAATACTCCTTGCGGAGGTCTGCATCTCGCACTACTAAGCCCGAGGATGTGTGATAATCCGCACCATCCCGAACGGGTTCCCCAAATGGGTTGTAGCGGCGCTTTGTAAAAATTTGTATAAATACTAATCATTAAGAAAAAACGGTTTTATTAATTATGGTATTTATTTGTAAAGATGTCGATTTCCCGTATTCTATGTTCTAGGGTCTCCTAAATCAACTAGATTGCTCCTAACTGGTCCAAAATGACAAGTTGTGAGATACCTCAAATCGCCTCTTCACCGTCAATTGTAGCCGGGTAAGTACAAGTGAAGAAAGGAGGGATTCGCTCACGAATCACCGTGAGACGGGCCTTTTAAACTTATCTTTCTCACTTGTCTAGCCTAGGCACCACAAAGTCAGGTTTAGATAAACGACTGAATGCCCACAACCTTCCTCTATTCTAATGAGTGCGACAGTCCTTAATTGGTTGAGTCTAGATATTTTTTTATTAGCTCAAAGGTTATTTATCTGTAAAGATGTATCAATATTAAATCTTTTAGAAATGGTTTTATTAAGTAAAGGGTATTTAAATGAAAATGTTTGTTTTCCCGTATTCTAAGTTCTCGAGGGTATCGTGTTATGTTGCATATGAGTGTGTGAGGAGGTAGGTTATTACCTCGTGGTCTACTTAATGGTATAGCAAGTTTAATGAACTTAAATGTATAATTGAAACAATGTGGTATTTAAATGAAAAATACGATAAAGTGAAATAACCATCATTTTATGAAATGAAACTTGATCAATTTGGTTGATTAGTGTTTAATAGTCAACATGAGGGAGTTTAAGCATAATTGTATTAACGAGAAGTGAAGTTTTATAAGAAAACCGAATCGGAAATCGGATTTGTTCCGATTCAGTCGGGTTTGTAAATCCGTATTTTAGAAAAGAAAAGAGAGGTAGAATTTGGGGACTTACGAGTTTAGGAAAACAAGAAGAGGGAGATTGATCGGAAGGAGTCGCCGGTGCGTCGCTTCGTCGCCGGGAGCTCCTAGAATGATCGTCGGAAGTTCGCCGGGAAATTCGTCGTAGTTTCGCCTCGTGCTCGATTTCAAAGTACGCAAGGTTTCTTGGAAATTTTAGAGAGTTGTCTCAGAGTTTAAGGTGGGGGTGGTGTGTAGCATTGGTATTTATAGGGTTAAGCTAGGGTTAGGGTAGATGAAGGGTTTTAAATAAAAAAAAAATGTAAAAATGTATGAAAATTCATTAAAAATGGAGTAAAAGTGGTATTAAAGACTCTCTGGAAACGATCTCAATAATTGAAGCATGCAGGGGGGTCAAGAAGTCCAAAAGCTCCAACTTTGTAGTTGGAGACTCGGCCGTCCGGCCAAGTCCGGCCGGCGGCGCCGGCCCGAGTCGGGCCGAGTCAGGGCCTGGGGAGGTGGGGGTCTCCTGGTTAAGCCTTTGGTGCTTTCAGTTTTGTGGGTGTAGTGGGAAAATCTGAAGTTATCATGTGTTGACTGTTGGGCTTCTATAAAATTTAAAACAAAATAAATATTAAAAATAATGTGGGCCATGGGATTTGAACTCTGGTGGCTTGGTTCAGCAATGCAAGTTATTACTAATGAGCTACAAGCTCCTTCTTGTAATTAAATTGCTAATTAATTACTTAAGTCTTATGCTCAGGCAATAAATACCCCTTTACGGATTTTTGAAAGTTTTTTGTAAAAACTTGTATACGAAATTTAGGGTTGTTACAGGTATGAAGCCCATCACCCACTAAGAAACTACTGATCCGAATCAGTAATTCTCGACTACCTTGACCAAGGATTTCTAATGATGGCCACCTGTGCACACCGCGACATCAACCCCCAATACCGGGAGAGACGAATCCCCTGACAATCCGCTCACTGCTTCCATGTGGCTCGGGACTGTACCTAACTAAAACATGTGTGCACGACTCCTTTGAGCCGTAGTAGGGTAGTAATCAAAGCACAGCGAGAACTCACACGAGACAAATGACGATCTCAGATCGATAGACTAACCTGTACACATGTCACCTGGGAACTGCTATCTGACAATAGGTATAATACCAACTAGAATATTCCCGGCGAGTCCGTCCGGTGTACTCATAACCCAATGAGCACCTGTATACATCTTAGGTGAAAAAACTGACACCAATGGCTTGTTAGACCGGCTACCGTCCCTCGTCGGGGTCTCGATCAGTATACACTAGTCTACTCTGGAGTATCGATGCCCAGGCTCGAAATCCCACGACTAGGGACATTTAAGAATGTGCCTATAGACCACCCAGCTCCCACGTATATGATTATCATCATAATGCTGGTAGTCAAGCAAGAATCCTATGAGTTCTATCAACATGTAATAGTGATATGTAATGCCACCTAATACTGTAGATGATGATAAAGACAAATCAGATAGCATACTATCATCTCAAGTAAGACTGTTCTACCGGTATAGGTCCTCCCTCAATCATCATAATCACATGCATGCGATTATGATAATTGCCTTGATGGCACTATAACCAACACTTTCGATGGTTGGAAAAAATTGCTTTCCCACAAACATCGCCAACTGATGGAGATCTTGATCTCCTTCATATGTTGTCCAACGTCGATCTGTCGTGAGCGTCGATGAAGGGTTGAGATTGGTGTTGAAGGTTGTTGCCTTAGACGTGTGGATCTCAATGGGTTGATTTTGAGGTGAAGCCGAGCTACCTGCAAAGAAGTCCCGGGATGGTTGTATCACCGTGGACCCTCCAACGATCAAGTTATCCGAGGAATTTTAGCAGAGTAGCGACTTGTTGGATTGAAATTGCCTTACCTGCGTCGTCTGGGAGAGGGTTTTTTATAGTGGTCGCATGGAGCGAGCTGAAGCGAGATCTTCGCCGTCAGTTACGCCCCTAACGTTACGCCTACGTGAATGACGGGATTTCTCCATTAATGATGCGATACGCTTGTTAATAGGGGGATACGACGGTGTGGAACGCGAGATTGTTGGATGGCAGATATCTCATTTCTGCCGAGATACGCGGAGCCGTGGCGGGGGCGCTTGGGCTCTGCGCTCTTGGTAGCTCGGTAGAACCGTGGAGGCTTAGCTCGGCGGTGTTGGGGTAAAAATTTACACCCCGGTTGACCGAGTCAAAATCAAGGTCAACCCCAAGCTAGGTGGGCCCAAGCCCAGGTCAAGCGGGCCCATGCCCAAATCAAGCCCGTGGCCAGCCTCCCCATGCCAACGACAAAATCATATAATAAATAATTTTTTATGTAATTTTTTATACATGAATGTATACAAAACGGGCAGAAAGCCAAATTTTTGTAAGCCCATGGTTTATGTGCAAAAATAAATGGCACATGAGCCATGAGATAGGCAAAACGCCATTTTGTAAAGCCCAAGGAGCTATATGCAAATATGTAAGCCTATAAAAGGCAACATGATGAATTAAAAAAAACACTTTCATTCTCTCAAAAAAAACCTAGGGTTTGTATTTCTTTCCCTTTTCTGAAGGTCTCAAACCTTCTTCTTTCTTTTGAATTAAATCAAGAGTTTTACTTTTCCTTTTCAAAAATAAGATAGTTTTTCACCACCAAACCCACAAAGGGGAACTTGGATCTGTCTTTAGATCCCCAAAAGGAGAGATTTTGAGATCTCACATCTCTTGATCTTCAAGATCCAGCTAACAGAGAAGGAGGAAGAAGAACCCCTTTCATTAACCCCAAAAACACACTTAGGAGTCCAACTCCTCTCTGATTTCTCTTCCGAGAATTTTTTTTAGGCTAAAAGCCTCTTTTTCTCGCCGGCGCTCAAGCACAGAGCGCCCGCCTGCCGACACGTGGCGCGCTTGCGCTCAAGCGCAAGCGCTCGAGCGCAAGTCGCCCCGGTGCCGACACGTGGCGCGCTTGCGCTCAAGCGCAAGCGTTCAGGCGCAAGTCGCCCCCGTGCCGACACGTGGCGCACTTGCGCTCGAGCGTCAGGCGTTCAGGCGCAAAGCGCCCACGTGCCGACACGTGGCGCGCTTGCGCTCCAGCGCCCAGTGCTCAAGCGCAGAGCGCCCACGTGCCGACATGTGGCACTCAAGCACCTGAGCGCACAACGTCCAAGGTGCTGCCCCCACGCATCCTTTGGATGCATTTTCCCCCTCTTTTTTTTTTTATGTGTGTGTGTGTGTGTATATATATATATATACACACACACATATGTGCATACACACATACTCCACGACACTGTCCCTGTTAGAAAAAATTTCTAACGGGGCGCTGCCCCGCACCCCACAAGGGGGCTGCTAGCCCCCTTGACCTCCAGCCCGCTATCCGGGTAGCGGGACCCCCGTAAAAACTCTGCGTGGCTCCCGATATATTTAAACCCCCCCTCCATAACAGAATACACGTACACTGCACATTGAGTTTGCATGACCAGTTTAACCAGTTAATCGGAGGTTCTCTCGCCCTAAAGACGAGGGGTAATTAACGGCAGCTTAGTCCTCGGCTGCCGGAGATTCAGATCCCCACAATCAATAAACCCCGGCCTACCCTAGGCAGGGAGAATCTGTAGTATACGCCTGACAAGCGCGTGCGTATTCCCATCTTAATGGGGTGACGAAAAACACCCTGCAGGCAGGAGGATCGGAGTTGAGCGGGAGGCCGAGCAAGCTCGCTTCTGTGATAGCTCGGAGGTGAGCTGGGAGGGCTGAGGAAGTTCAGCGTGTAGGAGGGCTCGGAGGCGAACCGATGGTTATTTGTAAGGCGAGCATAAGAGTGCTCTCGAAGGCCATCGAAGGTCGGGTCAATCCTCGGGGCGAAGGCCCGGGAAATGCCTTTAATGTATCGTGCTTGCTTCTGTCCCGTAAATCCCGGGACACATCATTTACTATGTGCCATGATCCGGAAAATCTCCACTTATGAGTATCATCAGTTACTAACTTAAGAGATTACATATGGAGGTACAAAGTTGGGAATTGGTAAGGGCCAACAGTGAGGTCCATCACTATCTCTATGGTGAGAAAGTGTCCTGTGTGGCCAAACAAAGATGATGGACTACACACCTTTGAAAATAAATGATGTGTTTGTTAATTACATAATATGTTTTACATTGACCTATTAGTTGGCAAGATAGCAATGTTTGAAGTATATTGGTATTCTATCAGTACATCCTGTTATCAATCCATCTAAATTGTTTAATTTCTTATGTTACTATAATATTTGTCATGCAGGCCGAATACTGTTACCAGTCAAACGTTGTTGCTCACTGTGTCAAGAATCACAATTTCAATCTAATTTTTAGAACCTTGTGAGTGTATTACATGAAGTTCTTAGAAATTTAAGATGCAAAGTTTAGACAAAAAATTTAAACAAAAAGGGAATTTTTTTTATCACAGTCATGTGGAGCAAAGGCTTTTTATCATTGAAATTTGAAAGATACAGTTATTTTTTATAGAATAGAATTTTCTTTGTTTGGAAAAAAAAGCAAAAATTTAGAAAAAAAATTAAAAATCTCCGATCCAAGCATAAAAAGTTGAGCCACAGCTTTACAAATTGTCAGGTTTATTTCCAGAAAACCCCCAGACATCAATTGCCCTTTTGCAAAAAATATCCAATAAAACTTACCGTTATTGCCAAACGCCGTCAACTAACGGGGGCAAGATCACGGGCCCCATGAGCCCTCGCCGCGCAATTTCAGCCGTCCACGTGTCCTCCATCCGCCGCCCGCGGGCCCCGCTGAGCTGGCGTCAATTAATTGGAAGTATTCGAATAGAAACGAACGGCCGAGATCTATCGAGGGCAGTTTCGTAATTTCGCAGACAGAGGCGGTCGCACTGGCACGTCGCTTCGTATTGACGCACACCGACGCCTCAAAATTCATTAAATTGGGGGTAATTTTAGGGCTTTTTTTTAGAACCCTTGCGAATTTTCGGCAAGTTTTCGCCTGATTCCGCCCCCAGATCCCCAAATTGGGTCCTCAGATCTCCATTCCGAGCACCTGAACTTTTCCCCCCATTTTCCCGCTGTTTTTTTGGTTGTAAATCAAGGTTTTTTTGGTTGGATTTGTAAATTGCTGTGAATAACGAGCTGCATTGATCTTAATCGACCAGGGTTTGCATGAATGGGGGTTTGGGGATTGGAAGATGTGCAGATTAGAGAAGAAGGAGCATTTTGATCGTGAGTTTGGCGGAAAAAAGCAGCATTTTGATCCTGTTATGGGTCTGAAGAGCAATTCGAAGGCCACGGAGAAGGTGAAGGGGTTGAATAGCATGGTTTCGAGGTCGAAAATGAAGCTGTGGATGATTAGGGCGACGACGACGGTGCTGCTGTGGACCTGCGTCGTGCAGTTGACGGCATTGGGGGAGATGTGGGGGCCGAGGGTCTTGAAAGGGTGGCCGTCTTGCTTCATGCCTTCCGATTCTCCGCGGCCCGTGAAGCCCTCGTCTTCTTCGATGTCCAAGTCATCGTCGTCTTCGGTTGTGGAGAAAGCTGCTGCTTTTCCACCTAAAAGTGAGTTTTTTTTCCTGATAATTAGATTGGAAATGGATTGAATTTTGTAGGTTCTAATGCTTTTGCTGGAAGATTGTTGGAATGTAGTTTATTAAAGAGAGATTCATGACGTGCTGCCCGAAATTTTGTATGTTTTCTGTGTGAGTTTATTGTTTTTCTTGTACCTAAATGCGACAAAGACATCTGTTTCTGCTTGGTAGGTGAATTTTTCCAACAAAAAAGAAAAAGTTTCCCCTTTTTCCTCCTTTTGGTGTGTTTTCTTGTCAACCAATCTTTTGGATTGCCAATCTATTTGCTCGATTAGTTTCTTGTTGATGGTGCTTGTTCCCCAAGATATTTACTTAAGAATTAACAAATTTAGAGAAAATTAGGTTGGATGGAAGTGTTTATTTGTTGAATTGATTATTATCTTTCGATGTACAGATCTTCATATATATCACACCTTTTTTTCTGCTTCCCTTTATCTAGGATTATACAGGAATAATGGTTATCTGATGGTGTCATGCAATGGAGGACTTAATCAAATGCGAGCAGCTGTAAGCATCGATACATCTCTTCAATATCTATTTTATAGATGTATATCTGTATCAAACAATCATCTTGTTTCTTCTTATATTGGAGTTTATATGTACAGATTTGTGACATGGTTGCAATTGCGAGATATTTGAACGTAACACTCGTAGTACCTGAGTTGGATAGAACCTCTTTCTGGAATGATCCTAGGTAAGTTGAATAAGTTTATGAAAGTTGATAGGATGCATCAATTACTGAAATTGTTCTCTTGCGTGCTGCAGTGAGTTTCAAGATATATTTGATGTTGATCATTTTATTATGTCATTGAGAGATGAAGTGCGAATATTGAAAGAACTCCCTCCTAGGTTAAAGAAAAGGGTTGAGCTGGGAATGTACTACTCCATGCCACCTGTTAGTTGGTCTGATATCTCTTACTATAAACAACAGGTCAGTTATTATTTGTACAACATCTCAAGAGTTACGTTACATGATATGGTTTGTTGCAGAGATTTACTTGGTACCGTTCTATTCTTTTTCAAGCAGATTCTTCCTCTGATACAAAAGTTTAAGGTTGTGCATTTGAATAAAACCGATGCGCGGCTGGCTAATAATGGTTTGCCATTGGAGATTCAGAAATTGCGCTGTCGAGTAAACTATGCTTCCCTGCGATTCACATCACAGATTGAAGAGTTGGGTAGAAGAGTGATCAGCTTGCTTTGTCAGAATGGTCCTTTTCTTGTTCTCCACCTCCGATATGAAATGGACATGTTGGCTTTCTCTGGCTGCACACAAGGCTGCACCAATGAGGAAGCAGATGAATTGACAAGAATGAGGTAACATTTTCCTCCCTTGGTCTCTTTTTTTTAAGGGTAAATTACATAAACACCATTGACCTTTTCACCAAAGGAGTTTAGCCCTGCTTTAAAACTTTCCTCTCCCAAGTGAAGATTCGGCGGTTCGAGCACCAAGTAGGAGTCAATCCCTATTTAAAGAAAACACTATCGAACATTTCTCTTGGAACACTATTGACTTAAAAAAAAAGCACATAAAGAACCCTTGAAGGAATAAAAAAGTGAATTAAAAAAAGTTACATAAAACGCCATCCAGAATTAATTAAATACCATGGCACTGGGGGCGTTTGTTTGTTCTTTTTTTCTCCCAAAAAAAAATTAATAGTTTTATGCCAAAAAAAATTGAAAAGGCTTGAAGCCTTGATGATGTTTTATGGTATCTACTTTTATTCTTATTTGGTAATTTTTGAGTCTGTATTCTTAATGTTCCTGCTACCATGCAAAAACTTTGAAGTTGCAGCGGGGGTTGAGAGAGTTGTATATACATTTTAGCACACCTTATAGTAGTTTCTTATTGTGCTGAGATATTGGATTTTGCGCATGATAACAGATAATCACATTATTTTTAAATATGCACTCAGCTGGATTTGAACCTAGATTGCTCTCAACACCACACTTGAAGTTTGAGGTGATTGATGGTCATTCATTTATATTCTAACATGGTTAATGACTTTTTCCGTGTATAGGTATGCATATCCTTGGTGGAAAGAAAAGATTATTGACTCGGATTTGAAACGGAAGGATGGTCTCTGTCCTTTGACCCCAGAGGAGACCACCATGGTTCTGAGGGCACTTGATATAGATCGTAGTGTCACCATATATGTTGCGGCTGGAGAAATTTATGGAGGAGCAAGGAGAATGGCTAGCCTTACTGCAGCTTATCCTAACGTGGTTAGTGTCTGTTGGTGTAATGATTTCTGTTCTTTGATCTCGATTTTGTTTTCTTTTCTTCTTTTCTTCGTCAGAAATTTGAGAATCTGCTATTATCTTAATCGACGTTGTCCCTTGTGTAGGTGAGAAAGGAAACACTTCTGGGACCTTCAGATCTTAGATTTTTCCAGAACCATTCATCACAAATGGCAGCTCTAGATTATTTGGTCTCACTGGAAAGTGACATCTTTGTTCCTACATATGATGGAAACATGGCCAAAGTCGTTGAAGGCCATCGAAGGTACTGCTGCCATGTTCTATCATCTAATGTATGCGTCTCTTGGTCATGATCACTCAATTTATTTTTCTTAATTGTGTTTTCTAACTAACAATACTCGGATAGTTTTAAAATCTGCGCCCACTTCTCTGTTGTTTCATTGGAGTGTCTATTTAAGATACGGTTAATTGACCTTATCCACAGACCATCTTTTTAGTGTGGCTTGATTTGAGGTTTCCTGTTCCAATATATTATGCCAAACGAAAACCGTGAACATTTCGTATCATGTCTAACAATGAAACCTTGGCCATCTGCTTTGTTAGTTGTTCAACCGCTTTTATAGAATTTGATCATGGGGTGGCTCGAATATTATCTTAAAATCACTACCATTGCACCTAAACTTTGAAGTTCCAATAAAAATTACAAAAAAGTACGTATATAACAGAGTGTTTCTTTTTTTTCTTCTTCTTCTAATGTTTCAGATACTTGGGCTTTAGGAAGACATTCCTATTGGATCGGAAACTCATTGTCGAGCTTATAGATCAGTACAGCACTGGTTCTTTGAGCTGGGACGAGTTTTCATCGTCGATAAAGGCAGCTCATGCGAATCGCATGGGAAGGCCTTCAAAGAGATTCATGATCCTCGATCGACCGAAGGAAGAAGATTACTTCTATGCAAATCCCCAAGAATGTTTAGTATCACACAGTGATGATGATCCGTCGATATCTTCGGTCTGATTCTATAGTATTTTTTTAGTATTCTTTTATAGATACAGCTAGTCTTTCTACTAATCCTCTTAGCAAGAGGGGGGAGGTCTACAAGACCCTAATGATCGAGATTGGAGATCTATTAGAAGATGTTGAGCGCATCGCAGCTGGTATATATACATATTTATGAAATGAGGCGGGTCGATAACGTGATCCATATCTTTCATCATATATTTCATTCATGTATAGAAGGTGAAGGCGAGAGCGGGAATGAGAGGTGAAGTTCATAATCCTGCACATTGCAGGTTTAATGCCAGCTGCTGCATGTAGGGAGGAAAAAGAAAACACAAAAGAGAAGGGAGGATGAGAGATCAGTTTGTTCATCAAGCTTGTGGGTATTTTGTGGAAGGTTGGCTATTTTTTGTTGTAATTTAAACCTTTTAATTTTATTATATTCACCTTGTTATCATCAATATACTTTAAATTGATTTTGTGTATGAATTTTGTTTCATATGTCTATATGTACCAGCAAAATTCTATTGATATATATCATTGTTTCTTTCTATCTCTTAAAATTTTGGATGAGATCTTCTGCATTTTATCAAGGATCATTAATGATGTGGTTGCCATCACATCTTTGCAAACAAACTCTACCCTTTTGCAAACAAATAATCTATAAATGAACAAGAAAAACAAAGTATGCAGCGTCACTATATAAATTTTCTGCAGCTGGGTTTCAATATGAAGATTCTTGTATTTGCGAAGTAAACCTATACATTTCAAATTATTCGATCTGACGTAAGGATTCATGATTATATGGATTTAATTACTTGCATTCAATCTAGGCTTGCATGATGGAACCAACTCTTCTAAAATCGGTGATTGGGATGTTGCCGTCATATTATTTCCGTCTTCCGCTATCAAAGGTCTTAAACTCTATTGATAAGTTAATGCGGAATTTCCTTTGGGGGAGGCGAGAGAATTATTCCTTACATGGATTGGGAGTTAGTTTGCACTCCTCGGGGGTTTGGAGGTTCAGGGTTGAGAACTACCAAGGACTCCAATTATCTTCTGCTTGCAAAACAAACGGCAAAGCTTTTGTCAAAACAAAAGACCATTTGGGTAAAGTTAATTGAAGCATCAACTTGCTCAGAAGATGGATGGAGGACTTCTGGGTGGCGTCGCATTCATTCTAAAATTAGTAGGTTACAAGGCATAACAAAATAGGAAGTGGGTAATGGATGTTTGATATATATGGTCGGATGGATAAACCTTTGCATCAATTTCTTTGGAGTTTTGATTTATGTAAAAGAGTGATCGACGGGTGAGGGTTAATTCTCTTTTGCTAAGGATGGTAAATGGGATGCTTCGAAACTCACTTCCTTTCCAGAACATATTACTACCAAAATTCTTGCAATTCAACCTCGAGGCGGAGAAGACAAAATAATTTGGTGGGGCACTTGCAATTTATTTTACCGTTGGCCGTGCATTCACAAAACTTTCCGCTGAGCGAAAACTTGGGGTAACAGGGGTTTGGCTCAAACCACCTATGTCATGCCTCGCTTCCCAGTGTACGGACAAGGGGACGTGGCGGGTCACGCGACGTATTTACTCAGAAGTAAACACGCTAAGCGTAAATAAGCAATATAATAAATTACACAAGAAAAATGATAAGAGATATAATTGAATAACAACTTTTATTTATTAAACATTTTTTTTACAATACAACTGAAAATGTAAATACAAGAATGGAAAGCAATGCCTAAACAATGGCATGCACTGAAAGTAAAGTATATACAAGAGTCCAGAGCTCTGGATCTTCTGCAAACTGCTCCAAGTCGTCTGAACTGGGCTCTATCTCCTGAGAATCGGATCCATCAGACAACATTCCAAAAAAAGAAGAGAAAGGAATGTCGATAATGAACAATTGCTCGGTAAATTCTAAAGAAAAGTAGAAATAGAATAGACAGATAAGAAAGAATATAACTGTATAATATTTGATTGTTATGTTAACGCAGTTGTTTGTAGCTTGGTACAGAATATGCCAGTATATACGAGAGGAGTCCAACTTACCCCGTGGACTATGGTATACGAAGCATAATGAACCGTTAAGCCATGGAACAACAACAACGGATATTCAAGTTAGATGTATTAAAGTGACCGTCTCGTGCCACTTCTAACGCATTCCGTACCAGTCTACTCCTTTTAAACCCGTAATTCTAACACCTGAGAATATATTAGTAACTAATTATATTTTAATAAGTGAATTTTTTTTAATAAAAGTTTACCAAATTGAATTTCAAATATTCTATCAAAATTAATAAACATTTTTCTAGAATTTTCCTAAGCTTGCACAAACATGTGCATGTAACCTAGGGTTAAAATTTGGGTTAAACCATGTTTAGGCAATCATGGTGGTCTAGCCCCTTCTTGTCAAACTATTTAGTTCTAGTCAAAGTCTTAGTTTTGGGTTAAGAGTGATTAGGGTTTTGTTTTGATTTTAAATTTTAAAATCCTTTTGGTTGACTTGAGGGAAGGAAAGAAAGTATGCATGGTGGCTTGGGCACATGCAAGCATTTATGATGAAATGAGAGATGGGTGGCTTTGAGGTTGAGTCACAATCCATCTCATTTCAAAGCTTTTTGCTATCTTTCAAACTCTCTCACTTACATCTTCTTACTCACACACACACATCACAACATCAGCTGCATCATCAGCAGCACTCCCTTTAACAAACAGCCCCTAACCTTATTTTAAACACCCAGCAGCTGCACAAGCAACAACAGGAGTTGCACCAGCAGCAACACCACACAACACACCCTCCACAACAATAACAACAACCCCAACAGCAGCGGCAGGCACAACAGTAACACCAGCAGCAGTTGCAAAGCAGCGGCATCAACAATAAAAACAGTAGCAGCAGTTCAGGCAACAGCAGCAGCAGTTCCAGGCAGCAACAGAAGCACCCCAGCAGCTCCATTCTCTCTTCTTCTTCTCCTTCTCCTTGTTTGTGAGGTTCCTAGTGGGGTATAACTTCTAAACTCCTTCCTTGTTTGCTTAGTCGTGTAGAAATAGCTTCGATTAGTGTAAAATATGAGATTTTGTGCTTGTTTTGGTGATATGTGTGAAGTGTTGTTTAAGTGATGTTAGTGTTGGGTTGACTAGTCTAAGTAAGTGTTGTTAGGGCCAATTTAACCTAGGTAAACCCCATATTACACTAAAATACCCTCAGTTTTCAAATTGTACAAAACTTGGCGTTTTTGAGCAAAACTTAGCTTTTTGAGATCTGCTGTTACCCCTGTAAGTTTAGAATGAAATTAAGTGGACCATAGCCTACTGGTGACACCCTGACCCAGTACGGTACCCCGGGGCGAGAAGACTCGTATTGTTAGACGGTGAGCCCGGCGGAGGGACTACTACCTACCGGTGATTGGTTAGACCTGGCGATTATCCGGAGGATACCGACCAGAGTCGATAGATGGATACAGGATGACACGCACTGCCGGGGGCCGAGGGCCGATTCCCCAGACGGAGCCCGTGGGCGGATCCGATGGACGGACGCCCCATACTGGAGGATTTGCGTGTCGATACTGGACACGGCTGATTTTATGAGATTTGGAGTGCCGATGTTTGGCACTCACGATTGTATGAGATTCACAGGATTTGTGGGCCGATGTGGATGACGGCGCCTGAGTTTTACTAGGATTTGGGTGTATTGATGGACACCGGCCATTTTTCCACGTTGATATTCCGTGTAGACACTATTTATTCCCATGCTCAGCATTTAGTATCGACATCTCATCCTGTACCTATTGTACCTGATATAGTACACATGCTATACATGATTATCACATACCCTGCTCATGTTATATAGGGTTGTTAGATTCCATATCAGACATGATTATTGCATATCTTGCACTTCATATGGAGAGACTTTTAGATTGCACTTGTTGCCTGATGTGAGCATTCAGTTCATCATATAGATGTTATCTGTTGGCATAGGTTAGAGTATCGCAGCACGTGCATACTCGCGATTACCTTTATATGTTATCTACTATTCACGAGTTGGCAACTCACCCCCGTTGTTCCACAGTGCTTGCAGGTTGCCCTTTGGAGTAGTCGCGGCTGGCTGTTTACCGCATCTTTTGGCACAGATACCATTGTTGAGGCGTGCTAGTCCTTTTGCTATTAGGTGGGTTTTGTACGGTATCTGTTTACTTTTCCGTAGTGTATTGATGTGTCTAGTACTCTCCATCTACCTTCATGTATTGACTTAGAGACAGTTGTGAGGGCGATGCATGTTATTTGTATTCTGGTGTCGAGCTCGTTGCGAGCCGACTTTATTATGCAGTTTATCCTTTTACCATATTTGTTTACATTTTACTGCTCATTCTTCGCTGCGGCGTCGTATACTATTGTGGTGATTTCTCCGCCGTTGGGCGCGATTCTCCCATTGAGATGCTCTATTAATTTCACATGTTACTTTCACTCATATCTCACCTATTACCCGATTTCGGGACAAATTTTTTGGTAAGGAAAATGTTGCTAGAATTATTTAAATAATAACTTGAACCTAAAAGGATTTCTACTAAACAACTTAAGGTTTTCTAAATGTTTTAACAAATATTCTAATAAATGTTTTAACACTCCAAATTTTAATGGTTTTGATTTTTGGGTTCGGCTTACTTAGTCACGTTACGCCTGTAGACGTTACGTGGTTAAGTGCCGGTCACGGGCCGAACTTTAGGTCGTGACAAAGTTGGTATCAGAGCGTAGGTTTTACCTTCGGAGTGTAGGATGACCCTGGTATGATGGAGTAGGTAGCTGCAGCAGGGTGGCGTGGCGTGTGTATGTTCCGCGGGATACTCACGACATGGTACTCCGCCTAAGCGACCTTAGGACTTATTGATTAAAATTCCTTCATGAGTGTATACATTCTTGCGATTCGATTTCCGTATCCTTATCGAATCCTATATTCCTTTTCAGCCACTATGCCGCCAAAGACTACGAGGGCACAGAGAGCGGCTGCGAGAGCCGAGGTTCGTGTTGACTCGTCCGAGACGAGGACTGATCCGGGCAGTACACCTGTTGCACCCGAGCAGACTGTCCCTCCTATGACAGATCAGATCGCCACACTAGGGGCTGGTATGCAGGAGATGCGCCAGACGGTGGGATCCAGCATGCAGGAGATGCGTCAGATGATAGGGTCTCTAGTTGAGACGCTTCGAGCGCAGCGACCAGAGCTAGCTCCACCAGTCACGGGGACCGCGATGGTATCTACAGCACAGGCAGTTTCCCCTGCAGCCACGGAGGTGATTACAGTATCGTTAGCAGAATTCATGAGGCTGAAGCCTCCGGTCTTCACAGGCACCGACGCAGCCGAGGACCCGTAGTCCTTTATTGATAGGATGGCCCGGATATGCCGTTCCCTTAGATGCTCAGATACGAGATGGGTCGAGTTCGCGAGCTTTCTCCTGGAAGGACTTGCGCAGAAATGGTGCGAATCGGTCGAGAAGGGCAGAGCAGCGGGTCTTCCTCCTATGACCTGGACAGAGTTTGTGACGATCTTTCTAGCCCGCTTCCTTCCCCAGAGTATCAGGGATGCCCGAGCACGCAGATTTGAGTCCTTGCGCCAGACGCCAGAGATGACCGTGGCATAGTACGATGTGCTGTTCACCGAGCTATCAGTTCATGCTCCGTACCTAGTGGCTACGGAGGAACTGCGAGTCAAGAGATTTGTCCGAGGCTTGCTTACACCACTGTTCCTTGCGATCAGCGCACAACATTACGAGACATATGCCGCAGCTGTAGACGCAAACCTATTGGTCGAGGAGCGCCTTGCCGAGACTTCAGTAGTTCCAGGGCCGAAGAGGGTTCGTACTGACACAGCAGCTCAGAGACATCCATTCAGACGCCGTGATAGATGTTATACAGGTGGCAGAGACTCGGGGCGAGGTCAGATGTTTAGCTCATACCTCCAGGAGGGTCAGCAGTCGTCCTGTGGATGCTTTGGATGTGGTAGTCTTCATCACCGCGTCAGAGATTGTACCGAGACACGCCAGAGGGAGCAAGCCGTACCGAATGTCACACTTCCACCTTCTCCACCCCAGAGGGCGTTACCTGTTGTACTCACAGTTGCTCCGCGTCAGACTCATGCATAGAGAGGCCATGGTCGCGGAGGGTTTATTCCTAGAGGGCGAGGCGGTCGAGGCAGAGGACAGCCAGCCACCGGCAGAGTACAGCCGGCTGCTAGTAGGGGACCGCCAGTTACAGGTGGAGGACAGGCACGGGTTTTCGCTTTGACGCATCAGGACGCGCAGGCGTCCAATGCGGTGGTCTCAGGTACCTTATCAGTATGTTCTGTTGATGCACACGTATTATTCAATCCCGGATCCACGCACTCGTACGTTTCCACACATTTTGTGCCGAGTTTGGGTAGAGAGTCTGGGTTGCTTGATTAGCCACTTGTCGTGACCACTCCCGTGGGAGAGTCGTTTGTTGCTAGGCACGTGTTCCGATCCTGTGTTGTCCGTATTGGCGAGAGAGATTTGCCTGTCGACTTGATCCTTCTTGAGATGTTGGACTTCGACGTTCTTCTGGGCATGGATTGGTTAGCCACGTGCTACGCGTCTGTGGACTGCCGCGAGAAGACAGTTAGATTTTGTTTTTCCGGCGAGTCGGCTTTTGTTGTGCAGGGAGACCGTGGTGCCACCCCTCACAAATTGATTTCTTCTCTTCGCGCTGGACAGCTTTTGAGGAAGGGATGTCAGGGATTTCTAGCACATGTTTGCGCTACTAGAGCTAGAGATGTTCCATTGGATCAGGTTCCGATTGTATGTGAGTTTCCTGACGTGTTCCCTGACGAGCTTCCTGGGCTACCGCCTGAGCGTGAGGTTGTGTTCTGTATTGATTTGATTCCCGGCACGGGGCCTATTTCTATACCGCCCTATCGGATGGCCCCGGCGGAGCTTAGTGAGTTGAAGAGTCAGTTGCAAGATTTGCTGGACAAGGGACTTATTCGACCCAATGTTTCTCCTTGGGGTGCTCCGGTCCTATTTGTCAAGAAGAAGGACGGCAGTTTGCGTCTGTGTATCGACTACCGGCAGCTGAACCGGGTGACCGTGCGGAACAGATATCCGTTGCTACGCATCGACGACTTGTTCGACCGGCTTCAGGGGGCAGGATATTTTTCGAGGATCGATTTGCGATCAGGATATCATCAGCTGAGAGTTCGACATGAAGACATTCCGAAGACAGCTTTCCGTACGCGTTATGGCCATTATGAGTTTTTGGTGATGTCGTTCGGACTCACCAACGCGCCAGCAGCCTTCATGGACATGATGAACCGTATATTCAGGCCGTATCTTGACTTGTTCATCATCGTATTCATTGACGATATATTGGTGTATTCCCGGAGCAGAGAGGAGCACGAGCAGCACCTGCGGATTACACTGCAGACTTTGAGGGAGCATCGGCTTTATGCAAAATTCTCTAAGTGCGCGTTCTGGTTGGATAGCGTAGACTTCTTGGGTCACGTGATTACACGGGATGGTATATGTGTAGACCCGAGGAAGGTCGAGGCCGTTCGGAGTTGGCCCAGACCTACATCCGCTACTGAGATACGCAGCTTTCTAGGACTGGCTGGCTACTACAGGCGATTTGTACAGGATTTCTCCCGTATTGCTGCACCCTTGATCGGATTGACCCGGAAGGGAGTTCCTTTCGTTTGGACGGAGGAGTGCGAGCACAGTTTCCAGCAGCTACAGACTTGTTTGACTACGACTCCAGTGTTATCATTGCCTTCAGGATCAGGCGGGTTTGTAGTCTATTGTGACGCCTCACGAGTGGGGCTAGGGTGCGTATTGATGCAGCATGGCAGGGTGATCGCATATGCTTCCCGGCAATTGAAGAAACATGAACAGAACTGTAAGGTGTTTTTCGTCACCCCAGTGAGATGGGAATACGCGAGCGCTTGTCAGGCGTACTACAGATTCCCCCTGCCTAGGGTAGGCCGGGGTTTAATGATTGTGGGGATCCGAATCTCCGGCAGCCGCGGACTAAGCTGCCGTTAATTACCCATCGCCTTTGGGGCGAGGGAACCTCCGATTAACGGGTTAAACTGGTCATGCGAACTCAATGTGCAGTATGCGTGTGTTTTGAAAGGGGGTTTTGGATATATCGGGAGCCACGCAGCCGAAAATTTTTTGGAGGGGGAGAATGTGGCGGAGTATGTATATGTGTGAATTTGTATATATATGTATGTGTATATGTATGTACATAAAAAGAGAGGGAAAAGGCATCCAAGGGATGCGTGGGGGCCACGTGTCGGCACGCGAGCGCCTTGCGCACTTGCGCAGGCGCGCAGGCGCGCGCGCCACGTGTCGGCGCGCGGGCGCCTTGCGCACTTGCGCAGGCGCGCAGGCGCGCGCGCCACGTGTCGGCGCGCGGGCGCCTTGCGCACTTGCGCTGCGCGCCGGAGAGGCACAAGAGGCTTTTAGCCTAAAAAAATTTCTCAGAAGAGAAATCAGAGAGGAGTTAGACTCCTGAATGTGTTTTTCTTCTTTTCTTGAGGGTTTAGTGAAAGATGTTCTTCTTCTTCCTCCTCTGTTAGCTGGATCTTGAAGATCAAGAGATGTGGGATTTCAAAATCTTTTCTTTTTGAGATCTGATGGAAGATCTGAGTTCCCCTTGATGGGTTTTGTGGTGAAAAACTATTTAGTTTTGAAAAAGGAAGAGTAAAACTCTTGATTTAATTCAAAAGAAAAAAGAAGGTTTTGGAACCTTGAAGATGGAAGAAAGAGCTCAGCTCTGAGACTTTTTTTTTTGGAGAGAGAAAAAAAAGTTGTTGGGATATTTCATTATCCTTGCCTTTATAGGTCATACATTTTACACATAGCCCCTTGGGCTTCACAAAATGGCATTTTGCCTATCCCATGGCTCATGTGCCATTTCTTTTTGCACGTAAGCCATAGGCTTTACAAAAATTTGGCTTTATGCCTATTTTTTCTTACATTTATCCAAAAATAAAATAAAAGAAATACAACAAAATTATTTATTACAAAATTTTTATCTTGGCATGGGGGGAGGCCGGCCGCTTCATGTTCGGGCTCGACCCGGGCATGGGCCCACTGGATCTGGGCTTGGGCCCACTTAGCTTGGAGTTGACTTTGATTTTGACTTGGTCAACCGGTGTAACACCCGAGCCTAATAATACTATTTATATTACTAGTTGAGGGTTATATTTTGCTCATTCCAATTTTCCTGATTTTCTGGTGTTTATTGCTAAATTTTACCCGGTTAAGTCATTTTGGCACATAACAAATTTTAACTCCGAAAATGAAATTTAAGATGTCCATGTTAGCCTACTCGTCGCCACTAGTCGCGTGGTAGCGTCCGCGTGTTGAGATTCCGTTCCGTTTGGCTAAACGGGCAATTTTGGGCGACTACGCGCGCGTGCAAGTGTCCGACTTGGGGGCATGCATTTTAATCATTAAACACCTATTTTCAAAATTTGGAACCCGCTTAAAATCATATAATTTGAATTTGGAACTTTTGGGCGCAACCCGGGCGCGATTTGGAAATGTTTCATTTCGTGCCAAAAAGGGCCCATTTAAGTTTAATATCGAATATATATATATTCCTAATCTAAATTTCCTCAGCTGCTTATCCCTAAAATCTTTACTTTAATATTTCTGTTATCCCGCATCAACCAATCGTGAGCTGGGGTTTTCCTCCGCATGGGCCCCGCCTCCCATTCCCTATCTCTCTCTCTCTCCTCATCAAACTCTCTCTCTCTCCACCTATCATAATCTTCTCCAATCTCTTTCTCTCTCTTCCTCTATATTTAAACACCATGCACAGCCGCCTCCTATTTTCCCCATCGACCGCGAGACACCCCCTCAAACCCTAACCTAGCCTACCGCGACCTCACCGCCGATCCTCCGCGACCTCGCCGTCGCCGCCCTCGCCACCACGAGACCCCCGCGCCTTCCTCCTCCCTCCTTCCTCCTCTCTCCTGCGCCTGCACCCATTCCCGACCTCGCCTCCACCTTCGCAGACCTCGCCGTCGACGCCACCCATCGTCGTCGACGACTCCCGCGGCACCCTCTCACCCTACTCGACCCGACCTCGCCGTCGTTTCCCTTCTCCCCTCGCCGGAACACCCAACACGAGCCCTAACCCATCGCCTACCCCGCTGTTCGCCGGAGAAACGCGCCGGCGACCTCGTCGACACCACCTCCGACCACCTCCTTCTCTCCCTCGACCACCAGAGCCGACCACACTCCTCCCCACTCACCGCAGCACCCCTTTCCAGCGACCCCGAGCCTTTCAGCCGTTCCAGCACCCTCGCCGCGCCTCCTGTTCACCGCCGGTGGGTCCATCGCCGTCGGGCCCGTCATAGTTACCCCTGGTTCTCCTCTGTAAGCATCACTTTACCTCCTTTGGTGCAAACCCCGTTGATCTTGTATGTTTATCGTATTGCTAACTTGTTGCCGTTAACTTTTGCCGGAATCCGACCGTGTCGCCTGACGAACCCGACGCTCCAGCGAAGTCCCCTGGTCCGTGTGATCCCGTTGATCTCTGTTGGGACTCGATCCGTGGCCCGTGCTTCCATATCGCAGTTTCTGCCGACATCGCATCCGTGTTCCCGTTTGCAGACCGTCGAGGCAAGTATTTGAATACTTGCTCTAACATGCTAGCGTGCGAGATCTAGTCTCGCCACGCACTTGAATTCATACTATAAAACAACTTAATGATGGTAATGTATATCATAGTATTGCAGTTATCTTAACCTGGAATCGTTCCAACTGTCCTCGTAATTAATCAACCCACATAAACCCGTATTTCAAATAAATAAAACGAATGAATCATATCCGCTTAAACTGTTAAATCATTCATGAGACAACCCTTATATTTAGTATAATTTCATGTAGTTTCCTTAATTTATAATCGTGGATATTGCTTTACCTTGTGGCTATTGCACCCTAAAGATGATTGAACATGTTAATAAGAGAATATAAACATCACTGTGGTTATATGGAATATTGTGGTTAAATACTGTTTCCTGCTGTTGTTCATTATTGATTGTGTACCTGTTGTGAGCACTTACCCGATTGCACGACATATTGGCCCGACCCTGATACACCTGACATATACATGCATACCGTCCCATCCTGTTGTACCATGACATTACTTGTTCCCTGATTTCATGCCTAATGCCGACAACCTGACCGTTCCTGCTGTCGACTCAGACAGACCTACTTTTACTTGACTTTATGTTGGCATTAGTCCTTGACTACTGAATACCTGACCTGACATACATAGCTTGGGGGTATGGGGAAATCAAAGTTGAACCTGACTTGTAACTCGACAGTTCACTACCGTTCGAGTGTACACATTCCTTTCTGTGCCTTACGGCATGTCTCGGTTTCAGCCGAGAATATTGTGGCCGTGATCCCGGGTATGTACGGGGTAATACCGAGTGTACACTTTCCTTTCTGTGCCTTACGGCATGTCTCGGCTGCCGCCGAGAATATTGTGGCCGTGGTCCCGGGTATGTACGGGATACTAATACTTCCTTTCTGTGCCTTACGGCATGTCTCGGCTGCCGCCGAGAATATTGTGGCCGTGGTCCCGGGTATGTACGGGATACTATTGGGTTACATCGAAGATTCATCAATTGGTTTCAAAGACTGTAGAGTAGAAAACCTGATAGGACAGTTTAGTCACCATTGCACATTACCCTGCTTGTTACTTCTTATTACTGCTTTATTCATGTTCATGCTTGCATTGTTTATTACCATGTTTATGCTATATACTTGATATCATGACGCGCTGACGTCTGGGTTTTGCATGGCCCAGATCCCGTACCTTTGTCGTCGGCCGAGCAGGAGTACTTCAGCCAGCAGGCTGAACAGTGAGTCCTTAGGATTTAGTTTATTTATTGCTTTTCATTTCCAGATGTGAGCCCGCATTATAGGACGTACTGTTTATTCATTGTATTGGATCATTAGCTTCCGCACTTATTGTTTATTGATTCTGTTATTATGGATTTGGACATGTATTAGTTTAGTTTTATCTTGTTCTTGATATCCTTACAACCGCAATGTGACTGTGGATGGATACTTCCTACCCACAGGTAGCATGGTTGGCTATGTTACGTGCCCAAATCTTGCGTACTCTGGGAAGCGGGGCGTGACATGGTTTTATGGTATCAGAGCCATAGGTTAATTGGGTTGATTCTTGTAGTTGGGTATTGCACCCGATACATGAATCAGAATACCCGTGATTAGGAAACATGTCCTGCCACTTTGACCGTTTTACTATCCTTGAATCATTCTTCCGGATCATGTCGACGTGCAAACTTACTTTGCATTTGTCAACTCAAAAACCTAATTTCTTGTTATCTCTAGGACTTAGGCGACTTGGGTGGAGTTAAGTAATTGCGGCTATGATACCGCGGCATAGCTACAATGCGGCACTCTATTTAAGTATCTTGGAGTTCTAGTCTTGATCTATACTCAGAATCTATCATCATGCTAATGTTGGGTACTTTGATTTCCAGGAATATGGCCGATCAGAATTTGGAGATGGACCCAGGGTATGCGGTCTTAGCCGCCAGGCAAAGAGTAATAAGGGGATTGTTGGAGAAACTGAAGGAACAACTCGAGCTGGAACCAGCATTTGCACTGGACCCCACGTCCGTACGTAGAAGTATTCCAGTGAACAGGCGCAGCGTAGCACCGATGAAGAAAATGATTATGGGTGATCGAAGGGGGAGCGTGATCTGTAGCCACTGCCATAAACCCGGACATGTGCGAAGGGAGTGTCGTATGAGACTGGGACTCTGTTTTAGATGTGGAGCGGCAGATCACACCGTTGATGCTTGTCCGTCGAAGCCTCGCACAAAGGATGATACACAGAAGCCTCCGCAAGGACCTTTCCAAGGACAGGAACCGCCTGCTCAAGGACCACAGCAGGCTCGAGCGTTCACGTTGACAGCTGAAGAAGCTAAGGCATCGGGAGAAGTGGTTTCAGGTAATTTACTCGTTCATGGTTTTCCCGCTTTGGCATTACTTAATTTCGGAGCATCCCATTGTTTATGTCATCCAAATTTATAACTACACACTCGATCAACTGCACGACCCTGTCTAGTTTATGGGACATACACACTGGGAATGGGAAAATTATAGCTAGTAAGGAAGGTAGAGATTGTACAGTTGTTGTTTGCGGACGGGAGCTTTTTGCAGACTTCTTGGGGATAGATACGGGCAGTTGAGGTTGTCTTGGGGATGGATTTTCTTGGCACTTCCCACGCCCACATTGGCTGTAGGGCAAGGAAGGTAATTTCCAGATTCCCGGACATCCTAAGTTTACTTTCATTGGAGAAAGCAATTCTGTCGGGCCAGTCGAGCTTAGGGCTAGGCCGACGAACAGCGTTCTTGCGGCTATGGTAGTGGAGAGTGATGAAGAGCCGGCAGTTGTCCGCGACCTTATGGATGTATTTGAAGACATTTCGGGCTTACCGCTGAAGCGAGAAGTAGAGTTTGCGTTTGACCTTATTCCTGGTGCAGTGCCAGTATCAAAATCTTATCCGATGGCACCGGTGGAATTGGGGGAAGTTAAGAAACAAGTGGGTGAATTACTCGAGAAGGGATGAATTCGAAGCAGCAACTCACCGTGGGAAGCTCCAGTTCTTTAGTGAAGAAGAAGGATCGCACTGCCGACGCTGAGACAAGAGAAATTATTCGCGAAGACGAGTAAGTGCGAATTCTGGCTGGAAGAAGTGAAGTTTCTGGGGCATGTCATGTCGGGCGATGGAATCGCCGTTGATCCTGAGAAGATAGCAGCAGTTCGAGATTGGCCTGTTCCAAAGAATGTTGCAGAGATAAGAAGTTTTCTTGGACTCGCCGGATACTACAGAAGATTTGTGGAGAACTTCGCTCGTCTAGCTGAGCCGTTAACCAAGCTTACGCGTAAGGAGGTACCGTTTGTTTGGACGGATGGATGTGCATTGGCCTTCGCGACGTTGAAGCAGAAGTTGATAACCGCCCCGATCCTGACCGTACCGGATAATTCAGGAGGACTGGTGATTCACAGCGACGCATCGGGAAAGGGATTGGGATGTGTTTTAATGCAGAACGGGAAAGTCGTCGCTTACGCATCGAGACAGCTGAAGACGCATGAGAAGAACTATCCGACTCACGACTTGGAGCTTGCAGCCGTGATCTTCGCCCTGAAGATTTGGAGACACTACCTTCTGGGCGAGAGAGTTGAAGTATTTACGGATCACAAGAGTTTGAAGTATGTGTTCACTCAGAAGGAGTTGAACATGAGGCAACGCAGATGGTTGGAGCTGATGGCCGACTACGACCTTGATCTTAAGTACCATCCGGGAAAAGTTAATGTCGTGCCGGATGCACTAAGTCGGTTACCAGCAATTCAGTTATTGACTGCACAGAGGGAGATCATTGAGGAGTTTCGGAGATTTGACTTGGAGGTTGTGCTACCGCATGCTACAGGATAGTTGTTGCAGTTGCAAGTACAATCGTCCTTAGTTGAGAAGATTAAAGCGACACAATCGCAGGACCCTAGACTGCAAAAGTTTCGAGAGCAGGTTGAAGCCGGACTACGAACCGATTTACTGATCCATGAAGATGGTTCGTTGAGATATGGTAGCCGTGTGTGTGTGCCAAAAGGAGATGTGCGTGAAGAGCTTATGGAGGAGGCACACAGTTCAGCTTACTCTGTACATCCAGGTGGGACAAAGATGTACCGAGATATTCGACAGCACTTCTGGTGGGAAGGTATGAAACGGGAAATTGCTCGCTTCGTGGCTAAGTGCTTGGTGTGTCAGCAAGTCAAGGCTGAACACCAAAGGGTTGCTGGTTTGTTGCAACCACTTCCGATTCCTCAATGGAAGTGGGAACATATAACCATGGATTTCGTGACGGCTTTACCGCGGAGTCCAAAGGGCAACAATGCTGTATGGGTGATTGTCGATCGGTTGACCAAGGCAGCTCACTTTATTCCTTTTCGGGTTGGTCAATCGACAGAGACTTTGGCAGAGCGGTACATGCAGGAGATTGTCAGATTGCATGGAGTACCGGTAAGCATCGTGTCCGATCGGGACACTCGGTTCTTGTCTCACTTTTGGAGGAGCTTACAAGAAAGCTTGGGGACTCGATTGAAGTTTAGCACAGCTTATCATCCTCAGACTGATGGACAATCGGAGAGGACGATCCAGACCCTTGAAGATATGTTGAGGGCTTGCATGTTGGATTTCAAAGGTTCTTGGGAAGATCATCTACACCTGGTGGAGTTCTCATACAACAACAGCTTCCAAGCAACTATTCAGATGGCCCCGTTTGAAGCACTGTATGGTCGTAAGTGCCGTTCACCGGTTTGTTGGGATGATGTTGGTGAACGAAGATTACTGGGACCAGATTTGGTGGTACAGACAGTCGAGAAGGTGAATACAATCAGGAAGCATATGAAGGCAGCTCAAGACAGACAGAAAAGTTGGGCCGACACGTCAAGAAGACCTTTAGAGTTCGCCGTGGGTGATTTGGTATTCCTGAAGATATCACCGACTAGAGGGGTGATTCGCTTTGGAAGTCGGGGAAAGCTTAGTCCCCGATTCGTTGGACCCTTCGAGATATTGGAGCGTGTCGGAGAGGTATCGTACAGGTTGGCATTACCGCCGTCATTAGCAGGAGTTCACGACGTGTTTCATGTGTCTCAACTACGGAGGTATGTTCGTGATGAGACTCATGTCTTGGATCATTCGGAGTTGACTGTGCGAGAGGATCTGACTTTCGAGAAGCAACCAGTTGAAATCAAGGATCGAAAAGAGAAAGTTCTTAAGAACAAGGTTATCCCTCTTGTGCTAGTTTCTTGGGGTAATCGATCGCATGGAGAATCCACTTGGGAGCGAGAAGACGAGATCCGGCAGAATTTCCCTCACCTCTTCCAGTAGTTAGTTATCTTGTATTCTTGGAATTTCGAGGACGAAATTCTTTTGTAGTTGGGTATGATGTAACACCCGAGCCCAATAATACTATTTATATTACTAGTTGAGGGTTATATTTTGCTCATTCCAATTTTCCTGATTTTCTGGTGTTTATTGCTAAATTTTACCCGGTTAAGTCATTTTGGCACATAACAAATTTTAACTCCGAAAATGAAATTTAAGATGTCCATGTTAGCCTACTCGTCGCCACTAGTCGCGTGGTAGCGTCCGCGTGTTGAGATTCCGTTCCGTTTGGCTAAACGGGCAAGTTTGGGCGACTACGCGCGCGTGCAAGTGTCCGACTTGGGGGCATGCATTTTAATTATTAAACACCTATTTTCAAAATTTGGAACCCGCTTAAAATCATATAATTTGAATTTGGAACTTTTGGGCGCAACCCGGGCGCGATTTGGAAATGTTTCATTTCGCGCCAAAAAGGGCCCATTTAAGTTTAATATCGAATATATATATATTCCTAATCTAAATTTCCTCAGCTGCTTATCCCTAAAATCTTTACTTTAATATTTCTGTTATCCCGCATCAACCAATCGTGAGCTGGGGTTTTCCTCCGCATGGGCCCCGCCTCCCATTCCCTATCTCTCTCTCTCTCCTCATCAAACTCTCTCTCTCTCCACCTATCATAATCTTCTCCAATCTCTTTCTCTCTCTTCCTCTATATTTAAACACCATGCACAGCCGCCTCCTATTTTCCCCATCGACCGCGAGACACCCCCTCAAACCCTAACCCTAGCCTACCGCGACCTCACCGCCGATCCTCCGCGACCTCGCCGTCGCCGCCCTCGCCACCACGAGACCCCCGCGCCTTCCTCCTCCCTCCTTCCTCCTCTCTCCTGCGCCTGCACCCATTCCCGACCTCGCCTCCACCTTCGCAGACCTCGCCGTCGACGCCACCCATCGTCGTCGACGACTCCCGCGGCACCCTCTCACCCTACTCGACCCGACCTCGCCGTCGTTTCCCTTCTCCCCTCGCCGGAACACCCAACACGAGCCCTAACCCATCGCCTACCCCGCTGTTCGCCAGAGAAACGCGCCGGCGACCTCGTCGACACCACCTCCGACCACCTCCTTCTCTCCCTCGACCACCAGAGCCGACCACACTCCTCCCCACTCACCGCAGCACCCCTTTCCAGCGACCCCGAGCCTTTCAGCCGTTCCAGCACCCTCGCCGCGCCTCCTGTTCACCGCCGGTGGGTCCATCGCCGTCGGGCCCGTCATAGTTACCCCTGGTTCTCCTCTGTAAGCATCACTTTACCTCCTTTGGTGCAAACCCCGTTGATCTTGTATGTTTATCGTATTGCTAACTTGTTGCCGTTAACTTTTGCCGGAATCCGACCGTGTCGCCTGACGAACCCGACGCTCCAGCGAAGTCCCCTGGTCCGTGTGATCCCGTTGATCTCTGTTGGGACTCGATCCGTGGCCCGTGCTTCCATATCGCAGTTTCTGCCGATATCGCATCCGTGTTCCCGTTTGCAGACCGTCGAGGCAAGTATTTGAATACTTGCTCTAACATGCTAGCGTGCGAGATCTAGTCTCGCCACGCACTTGAATTCATACTATAAAACAACTTAATGATGGTAATGTATATCATAGTATTGCAGTTATCTTAACCTGGAATCGTTCCAACAGTCCTCGTAATTAATCAATCCACATAAACCCGTATTTCAAATAAATAAAACGAATGAATCATATCCGCTTAAACTGTTAAATCATTCATGAGACAACCCTTATATTTAGTATAATTTCATGTAGTTTCCTTAATTTATAATCGTGGATATTGCTTTACCTTGTGGCTATTGCACCCTAAAGATGATTGAACATGTTAATAAGAGAATATAAACATCACTGTGGTTATATGGAATATTGTGGTTAAATACTGTTTCCTGCTGTTGTTCATTATTGATTGTGTACCTGTTGTGAGCACTTACCCGATTGCACGACATATTGGCCCGACCCTGATACACCTGACATATACATGCATACCGTCCCATCCTGTTGTACCATGACATTACTTGTTCCCTGATTTCATGCCTAATGCCGACAACCTGACCGTTCCTGCTGTCGACTCAGACAGACCTACTTTTACTTGACTTTATGTTGGCATTAGTCCTTGACTACTGAATACCTGACCTGACATACATAGCTTGGGGGTATGGGGAAATCAAAGTTGAACCTGACTTGTAACTCGACAGTTCACTACCGTTCGAGTGTACACATTCCTTTCTGTGCCTTACGGCATGTCTCGGTTTCCGCCGAGAATATTGTGGCCGTGATCCCGGGTATGTACGGGGTAATACCGAGTGTACACTTTCCTTTCTGTGCCTTACGGCATGTCTCGGCTGCCGCCGAGAATATTGTGGCCGTGGTCCCGGGTATGTACGGGATACTAATACTTCCTTTCTGTGCCTTACGGCATGTCTCGGCTGCCGCCGAGAATATTGTGGCCGTGGTCCCGGGTATGTACGGGATACTATTGGGTTACATCGAAGATTCATCAATTGGTTTCAAAGACTGTAGAGTAGAAAACCTGATAGGACAGTTTAGTCACCATTGCACATTACCCTGCTTGTTACTTCTTATTACTGCTTTATTCATGTTCATGCTTGCATTGTTTATTACCATGTTTATGCTATATACTTGATATCATGACGCGCTGACGTCTGGGTTTTGCATGGCCCAGATCCCATACCTTTGTCGTCGGCTGAGCAGGAGTACTTCAGCCAGCAGGCTGAACAGTGAGTCCTTAGGATTTAGTTTATTTATTGCTTTTCATTTCCAGATATGAGCCCGCATTATGGGACGTACTGTTTATTCATTGTATTGGATCATTAGCTTCCGCACTTATTGTTTATTGATTCTGTTATTATGGATTTGGACATGTATTAGTTTAGTTTTATCTTGTTCTTGATATCCTTACAACCGCAATGTGACTGTGGATGGATACTTCCTACCCACAGGTAGCATGGTTGGCTATGTTACGTGCCCAAATCTTGCGTACTCTGGGAAGCGGGGCGTGACAACCGGGGTGTAAATTTTTACCCCAACAAGAACTACCCTACTCACGATTTGGAGATGGCTGCAGTGGTTTTTGCACTTAAGATCTGGCGACAATACCTCTATGGCGAGTCGTGCCAGATATTCACTGATCACAAGAGCCTAAAGTATATATTTCAGCAGCGAGACCTGAATCTCCGACAGCGCCGTTGGATGGAACTGGTGAAAGACTGCGACTGCGAGATCTTGTATCACCCGGGCAAGGCTAATGTAGTAGCGGATGCTTTGAGCAGGAGGCCCGAGGGTAGTCTATCGTGTTTGAGTGCAGTACATGGGCAGTCGTCGGCAGATTGGCAGATATTATGCAACAGCCGAGTGCAGTTCGAGTTCACGCAGATCGGGGGACAGCTTGCGCATGTTCGTGCACGCCCACAGTTTCTTGATCGTATATATGAGGCACAGTGCAGGGATGACCGTTGCTCAGAGATCTTGGCACAGATTGGACAGGGCAGATTCTCCGAGTTCGTGATCGATGATCAGGGGATATTACGATTTGGGTCTAGACTGTGCGTACCAGATGCTGAGGGATTGCGGCGCGATATTCTTGAGGAGGCACATCGATCGGTGTATAGTGTCCACCCCGGTTCCACCAAGATGTACCATGATATGAGAGAGGTCTACTGGTGGGACGGAATGAAGAGGGACATCGCAGATTTCGTATCGAGATGCCTGACGTGTCAGCAAGTCAAGGCCGAGCACCAGAGGCCCGCAGGAGAGCTACAGCCGTTACCCATTCCGGAGTGGAAATGGGAACAGATTTCGATGGATTTCGTTGTGGGTCTACCCAGGACTAGGCGGGGGTATGACTCCATTTGGGTGATCGTGGATCGTTTGACGAAAGCGGCTCACTTCCTGCCGGTGAAGACGACCTTTGGATTTGCTCAGTACGCCCAGATTTACATCGAAGAGATTGTACGACTGCATGGGGTCCCGACGTGTATTGTGTCCGACCGAGACACCCAGTTTACCAGCAGACTATGGTAGAGACTTCGGGAGGCTTTGGGCACTCGTTTGAGTTTCAGCATGACATTTCATCTGCAGACCGACAGACAGTCAGAGCGGACCATTCAGACCCTCGAGGACATGGTCCGAGCGTGCGTTCTAGACTTTGGTGGTAGCTGGGATCATCATTTACCCTTGATAGAGTTCTCCTACAACAATAGCTTCCAGGACACTATTCAGATGGCACCTTTCGAGGCTTTGTATGGGAGGAGATGTAGATCGCCCGTCTGTTGGACAGAGCTGAGGGAGAGCAGTATTTTGGGGCTACAGATCGTACAGGAGACGACCGAGAAGATACAGCTGATTCGAGACAGAATGAGGACAGCTCAGAGCAGGCAGAAATCGTATGCTGACAGACGCCGCCGCAAATTAGAGTTCGCAGTTGGCGATCACGTTTTTCTGAGGGTCTCTCCAATGAAGAGAGTGATGAGGTTTGGACGAAAGGGGAAGCTTAGCCCCAGATTCATAGTTCCTTTCGAGATCCTCGAGCGGGTAGGCGCAGTAGCATATCGTTTGGCTCTTCCACCCAGTCTTTCGGATGTTCACCCCGTCTTCCACGTATCGATGCTACGCAGATATCTTCATGACCCTTCCCACACGATCCAGCATCAGACAGTTCAGTATGAGCCCGACCTTTCGTTCACCGTGCAGCCAGTTGAGATATTGGATCGGCAAGTGAAGAAACTTCGATCTAGGGTCCTGCCGTCGGTAAGGGTTCTTTGGCGCAGCCCGAATGATGAGGAGATCACTTGGGAGACCGAGGGGGAGATGCGGGAGAAATTCCCTCATCTCTTTGAAGGTACGCGTAGTCATATATTTTAAATTCGGGGACGAATTTTCTTAAGGGGGGAAGACTGTAACACCTGAGAATATATTAGTAACTAATTATATTTTAATAAGTGATTTTTTTAAATAAAAGTTTACGAAATTGACTTTCAAATATTCTATCAAAATTAATAAACATTTTTCTAGAATTTTCCTAAGCTTGCACAAACATGTGCATGTAACCTAGGGTTAAAATTTGGGTTAAACCATGTTTAGGCAACCATGGTGGTCTAGCCCCTTCTTGTCAAACTATTTAGTTCTAGTCAAAGTCTTAGTTTTGGGTTAAGAGTGATTAGGATTTTGTTTTGATTTTAAATTTTAAAATCCTTTTGGTTGACTTAAGGGAAGGAAAGAGAGTATGCATGGTGGCTTGGGCACATGCAAGCATTTATGATGAAATGAGAGATGGGTGGCTTTGAGGTTGAGTCACAATCCATCTCATTTCAAAGCTTTTTGCTATCTTTCAAACTCTCTCACTCACATCTTCTCACTCACACACACACATCACAACATCAGCTGCATCAGCAGCAGCACTCCCTTTAACAAACAGCCCCTAACCTCATTTCAAACACCCAGCAGCTGCACAAGCAACAACAGGAGTTGCAGCAGCAGCAACACCACACAACACACCCTCCACAACAATAACAACAACCACAACAGCAGCGGCAGGCACAACAGTAACACCAGCAGCAGTTGCAAAGCAGCAGCATCAACAATAACAACAGCAGCAGCAGTTCCAGGCAGCAACAGCAGCACCCCAGCAGCTCCATCCCTTCTTCTTCTTCTCCTTCTCCTTGTTTGTGAGGTTCCTAGTAGGGTATAACTTCTAAACTCCTTCCTTGTTTGCTTAGTCGTGTAGAAATAGTTTCGATTAGTGTAAAATATGAGATTTTGTGCTTGTTTTGGTGATATGTGTGAAGTGTTGTTTAAGTGATGTTAGTGTTGGGTTGACTAGCCTAAGTAAGTGTTGTTAGGGCCAATTTAATCTAGGTAAACCCCAGATTACACTAAAATACCCTCAGTTTTCAAATTGTACAAAACTTGGCGTTTTTGAGCAAAACTTAGCTTTTTGAGATCTGCTGTTACCCCTGTAAGTTTAGAATGAAATTAAGTGGACCATAGCCTACTGGTGACACCCTGACCCCACCACCAGAGCCCGACCCCACCACTCCAACCTACGGCCGCCGAAATAATCATTCTGGCCGCAAATTGCGGCCAGACCAGGGAGTAAGGAGCTAGGGTTTTTGGTACAGGTGTCTGCTACATTTTGTAGGTCCATGGTATATATAGTTTTGTAATATTCTAACCTGGGTAAAATCTGGGGCAGTATGTCATTTTCTGGTATTTTTAGTTTGCGCGATACGCGAGTGGATTCTGTGATTCAGCGTATCACGGCGTATCGGGTTGAGTTTTAGACACACACACACGTTCCAGTGTATCGCGCGCGCGCGCGCGTTAATTCGCGACGCGAGTTTCTCGTTTTGTTCCGATATCGCGTTTTACGAGATTTTGATTATATTGGGATTCTTGTGTAAATTCCAGGTTCGCAGGCGGGTACGTCAGACGCCGCCAGAAAAGGGAAACAGGTGGTCGGCTATACTTAGCACGCCACCAGGTGAGTAGATTTAACATCTATGGGGAAATCGCCCGTATGGCTTTAAGCGTCAGGACGTAATAGGATATTTAGTCATGTGTGTTCATATAGATATACTAGTAGCATACTCTCTTGTTATATATAGAACTGGTAGTATAGAACACTGCACTGTCACTAAAGGTCCAAGTTGCACGAGCACGATTTATATGCTACACTCATACCGTTAGTGATTGCCATGACACTCACATTATAGGATTTCCATAAACCGCATATTTGATTCTGCTTTGTTGACGTTGTCATGATTTGCCGCATACTATCATATGTATATTCATACTATGCACACCGTATACGCACTTTTGTGCGTACCTTCATTGATATATCACTACTTGGGCACATATGCATCGTATGTCTACCATAGTGCACATGTATATTGCTATATTTACTTTGCATACTTATCCATTCGCACATCCATACCTATACACAAATTCATATGCTACATACATGGATGATATTGACTTGATTTAAAACTAAGGGACCGCAAGCGATATTTTCAAAACCAGATCTTTTAAAAGAGCGGCTTTCCCTTTCTTTTACTCTTAGCGTCATACGACACATGGCATGGATTTACGCATTGTATTTGATTTATGTGATTTCTGGATTTGGGAACCGGAGTACTATTTTAAGAAATTACGCACTGTTTAAAAACCCGGTTTCCCTTGATATGATATTTTAGTGCGTCCACCATGAGTTTTCTCGGTTCCAGAGAGCTTGTGTGAGTATACCCGATTCGAGGAGAGGTAGGCACCGATTGTGGGTACATGGTGACCCGGTACGGTACCCCGGGGCGAGAAGACTCGTATTGTTAGACGGTGAGCCCGGCGGAGGGACTACTACCTACCTGTGATTGGTTAGACCTGGCGATTATCCGGAGGATACTGACCAGAGTCGATAGATGGATACGGGACGACGCGTACTGCTGGGGGCCGAGGGCTGATTCTGCAGACAGAGCCCGTGGGCGGATCCGATGGACGGACGCCCCATACTGGAGGATTTGCGTGTCGATGCTGGACACGGCTGATTTTATGAGATTTGGAGTGCCGATGTTGGGCACTCACGATTGTATGAGATTCACAGGATTTGAGGGCCGATGTGGATGATGGTGCCTGAGTTTTACTGGGATTTGGGTCTATTGATAGACACCGGTCATTTTTCCACGTTGATATTCCGTGTGACACTATTTATTCGCATGCTCAGCATTTAGTATCGACATCTCATCCTGTACCTATTGTACCTGATATAGTACACATGCTATACATGATTATCACATACCCTGCTCATGTTATATAGGGTTGTTAGATTCCATATCAGACATGATTATTGCATATCTTGCACTTCATATGGAGAGACTTTTAGATTGCACTTGTTGCCTGATGTGAGCATTCAGTTCATCATATAGATGTTATCTGTTGGCATAGGTTAGAGTATCGCAGCACGTGCATACTCGCGATTACCTTTATATGTTATCTACTATTCACGAGTTGGCAACTCACCCCCGTTGTGCCACAGTGCTTGCAGGTTGCCCTTTGGAGTAGTCGCGGCTGGCTGTTTACCGCATCTTTTGGCACAGATACCATTGTTGAGGCGTGCTAGTCCTTTTGCTATTAGGTGGGTTTTGTACGGTATCTGTTTACTTTTCCGTAGTGTATTGATGTATCTAGTACTCTCCATCTACCTTCATGTATTGACTTAGAGACAGTTGTGAGGGCGATGTATGTTATTTGTATTCTGGTGTTGAGCTCGTTGCGAGCTGACTTTATTATGCGGTTTATCCTTTTACCATATTTGTTTACATTTTACTGCTCATTCTTCGCTGCGGCGTCGTATACTATTGTGGTGATTTCCCCGCCGTTGGGCGCGATTCTCCCATTGAGATGCTCTATTTATTTCACATGTTACTTTTACTCATATCTCGTCTTTTACCTGATTTCGGGACAAATTTTTTGGTAAGGAAAATGTTGATAAAATTATTTAAATAATAACTTGAACCTAAAAGGATTTCTACTAAACAACTTAAGGTTTTCTAAATGTTTTAACAAATATTCTAATAAATGTTTTAACACTCCAAATTTTAATGGTTTTGATTTCTGGGTTCGGCTTACTTAGTCACGTTACGCCTGTAGACGTTGCGTGGTTAAGTGCCGGTCACGGGCCGAACTTTGGGTCGTGACAGTAATGTATTTTGTATTGTTTTGTATTGTTTTGTTTAATAGATGTAAGATTTGTCGAAACCATGATATCATTAGTTCATGTAAACGGAAGGGATATAAACGGATAATCATGTAACAATATATATCCATGGTTCAGTCAAATCAATTCATATTGATATAGATTGTATTTGGTATAAATGGATTCATGTTGAATTGGAGTTTGTACTTGAATTGTATTCAAGGATGGATTGATTTCAAATTAGACTGAGACTTTATCCGAGTCAGACACTTTAAAACGAATTGAAGTCCTAAATTAGTTTTGGAGTTATCGTTAACTGCTGCATATGGACGGCAAGATTTGTGATTTTTTCCAAGCCAATTACCGTATTGATAACCCCGTTTTTAGTTGTTTACCTTAAATAGGCAAGCACCCAAATTCTACGGCTTCCTGAGGCTCAAGAGAGCTGGTCCCGCTTAAACCTATATTTACTAGGGTCCTTATTGTAATTTAATATAACTTGAGGGGGTTTTATGAAAAATAGTTTTGATATATTTTCAAAATACTCCTCAAGTATTTAATTATCGTCTTTATGGTTTTCATAGATGTAATTTTTAAGAGTGATGAGATAGTCTAGTGGATATAAACCTAACTTGAATAGTATATGGTATTTTTATGTAAATTGACTTGTATTGATTCTTGATAGTATTTTCATAAACTTTTGTGATTCTATTCTTTTGATTAGAAAACATGGAATATATTATATATTTAAAATAGATATTTTGATATTATATATATATATTTATTAAAAATAGAATTTCTTTATTAATAGAAATCACGTTTCTTAAAAATTATAACAAAATTCCATCGAGATCGTATGATCCGTGAGGAGGTCTGCATCTCGTCCTACTAGTCCGATGGATGTGCGATAATCCGCACCAATCAAATCAAAATCCCTAAAATGGGTTGTAAGGACTTAATCGTATGGAACTTGATTAAAACAATTAAAAGAAATATGGTTTCATTAGTTTAGGGTATTTTAATGTAAAATATTGTATTTTGTCCCACAAAAATTGTTACAAAAGCCATCGTGCTATGTCAAGATGAGTGTTGTGATGAGATAGGTCATTACCTCATGAGTTTTCTAAAGGTAATATGAGCAAAACGATAAAGTAATGTCGTCTGTAAACTTGATGGTATTTTACCGTAAAAAAGTGAAATAAAAGTTGCAATACATATTATTTTGAATTAAAACTTGTTGTAAATGTTGTTTTATATTTGTTAAATAATATAAGAAGAGATGGTTAATTTGTTGTTTAAGAAAAATTGAGTTTTTAAAGAAATGAGAATCGAAAGTCGGAATAACTCCGCTTCCGACGAGTTTTGAAAAGATAGTGTTTTAGATTAGAAATGTAGGAGGGAAGAGGGGACTTACAGTTTGAGAATAGAGGGGGGAGGTAGAGGAAGATTTCGAAGGCGTTGTGGAGTCACGTTGTCACCAGATTTGTCCCGAAATGTCGCCGGAACTTTGACCTTGGCTAACTCCACTTGTACAATTTTTGGACTTAAATATTTTTTGGGAGTTTTGATACTAGATTTCATAATAGAGAAGGATAAAGTGTAGTGTGGTATTTATAGAATAGAATTAGGGTTTGGGGTATTAAAATTGAGAATTAAAATGTATTAAAATTTGGATTAATGCCTCATTTTAATTCTCTGAAAATGTGCAGAGAAAACAAACAGACTAGGGTTAGTGGGGTAGGCCAAAGGGTGTTACGGAAAAAATTGGAGCATTTGCTACCCGGGGGGACTGGCGGCGCCGGCCCCAAGCCCGATCTCGCCGGTCCAATTGTGGGGTCGGGGTGATGCCACGTGTTGGTGTCGTTTCATATATCTCAGAGTACATGTTTGATTAATCCGACTTTTCATTTTTACGTGTTTTGCACGTATAAACTTTTGGGCTTCCAAAAAGTTTAAAAGAACAATCAGCAAAAATATTATGTGGCTGAGGGGATACGAACACAGGGGCTATGTCACAGCAGTGCAAGGCTTTACCAATGAGTTACAAGTTGTTTCTTGCTGTTCAAAAGAAAATTAAATACTTATAACATACTCAGGGTTGCAAATACTCCATTTGTACATTAAATTTTAAACAAATTTTCTGTACACTGAAACAGAGTCGTTACATTCTACCCTCCTTATAAAAATTTCGTCTTCGAAATTTACAATTATTTAAGGACTAATTTACTAACAAGTGAGGGTATCTTGCACGCATATCGTCTTCTTTTTCCCACGTTGATTCTCCTGGCGTGTCTTTTCTCCACATCACCCGGACCAAGTTTACTTTCTTGTTCCGAAATGACTTTTCCTTTCTGTTCAGGATTTCAACGGGTTGTTGCTCACAAGATAGGTCCGTCTGTACAGTGAGCTCGGAGTGATCAAGAATGTGACTGGGGTCACTCACATACCTTCTGAGTTGGGATATGTGGAACACATTGTACACTCCTTCTAATGAGGGTGGAAGTGCCAAACGATATGCCACTTCTCCGACTTGTTCGAGTATGTCGAACGGTCCAATGTACCTCGGACTTAGCTTACTCCGTCTTCCAAGGTGAATCACTCCACGGTTTGGTGAGATCTTTAAAAAGACATGATCTCCCGGTTGGAACTCCAAGTGACGACGCTTTGCATCAGCCCAGTGCTTCTGTCGATCTTGGTATGCACATTCTTTCCCTGATAGTGTAAACTACATCTACAGTTGCTACTATCATCTCAGGTCCAAGGAGTTCTCTATCTCTGATGTCGTCCTAATTTAATGGTGATCGACACTTCCTTCCATAGAGCGCTGCAAACAGTGTCATTCCAATACTTGCTTGGTAGCTGTTGTTGTATGAAAACTCCACAAGATGTAGGTGATCTTTCCACGATCCTCCGAAGTCTAACATACAAGCTCTTAGCATACCTTCATGGATCTGAATCGTTCGCTCAGACTGACCATCTGTTTGTGGATGATAAGCTGTACTAAAGTTCAGACTTGTTCCCAAGCTAGCTTGCAGACTCTGCCAAAATTGTGATCGGAATCTGGTGTCACAATCGGAGACAATGCAAACCGGTATTCCATGTAATCTCACGATCTTCTGCATGAGTTCATGGGTATCGGAGATAGTACACTATGAAGAGTTTAAATCTTACTTAGATTCATACCTCCATGTACTTCTTTGCTAGTGTCTCGGTAGATTGGCCAACTCGAATGGGAATAAAGTGAGCCGACTTTGTGAGTCGATCCACAATAACCCATACATCATCGTTACCTTTTATGCTGCGATGAAGTGCAATCATGAAGTCCATGGTAATGTGTTGCCACTTCTATTCTGGGATAGGTAATGGTTGAAGTAAACCAGCAATCATGTGATGTTCAGCTTTCACTTGCTGACACACCAAACATTTAGCGACGCTTCTAGCTACTTCACGCTTCATTCCATGCCACCAGTAATGTTGCCGCAGATCTTTGTACCACCCGGGTGTACTGAATAGGGAGAGCTGTGAGCTTCTTTCATCAATTTTGTTAGTTATATGTATGCCCTAGAGGCCATTATTATACATGTGATGTATATTATAGTGGATGCTTGGACATATATAGGGAGGACTTTCTTACTCGACATGATTGTATGCTATCTGGTTGCTCTTTATCTTAACATGTACACTTATTGTCTCTCTATTACATGTTGATAAAGCTCTTAGGATGAGTACTTGACTGCCAGGATTATGATGTAGATCATACTAGTGGGGCAAAGGTAGTCGGTAAGTACATCCTTCAATTGTTCCTAGTCGTGGGAGTGTCGAGACGGGGCATCGATATTCCAGAGTAGACTAGCGTATACACTTCTCGACCCATATGATGGGCGATGGATGATCCCATATCCATTGGTGTTTGACATCAGAGATGGTATACGGGTGCTCAGTGGAGACTGGGTACACTGGACGGACTTGCCGAGAACTCCTAGATGGTATTATACCTATCGTCAGATAACACTTCTCTGGTGACACTGGTACAGATTAGTCTGTCGACCCGAGATCGTCATAGAGTCTTGTGTGATTCCCACTGTGCTTTGATTTCTACCTTATCACGTTCAAGAGATCGTGCAAAACGGTGGTTTTTAGGTACAGTCCCGAGTCACATGGAGGCAATGAGCGATAGGAGGGGATTTCGTCTCTCCCGGTATTAGGGGTTGATGTTGCGCTATGCTTGATTGGCCATAACAGGAAATCCCTGGCCAGGGTTGCTGAGATCTACTGGTAAGTGTTATCAGTAGTTTCTCGAACCGTTATGGGCCTCACATCGGCATGACTTATCAGGGCTATTGGGGTCTGACGTTTACCACCCCAGGCTGTGATATGCGACATATCAGACGAAGAGTCCGGACTGTACGGTAGTGTTACTGATTGGATTCGCAGGAGTATGTGTAAGCTTACTTGTTGATCTTTTGATCGCTCAATACCCGGGTGACCGTTATGTTTAGCAGACCGCTTGCGGATTGTGGGTGACTGATATGATCACCACCTACTGCCGGCGTATTGACGAGTCTTTAGAGTCCTACACAGAGGTTTCCTGGCTCAAGCGAAACGAAGTAGGAGCACATATGTGATATGTGCGGGACCGAGATTAATACACATATGTGATACCATATTCTATTCTCGCGATATGTGATATCGGTCGGTTATATGTGATATAGCCGGATTATCGGATAAAGTGTTGATTCGATAAGTTGATACGATTGATATTAGTTGGTTGTATGTGATATAACCGGGTTATTAAATCAAGTGTTGATTTAATAATTTAATGTATAATTATATATTTGATATATTAATTTACATTAACTAATATTAGCTCACTTAAGATTTCTTTTTTCTCACTTGTGTGCATTTAGTATATATGTGATATATATTAATGTACATTTTTTGTGTGTCATGCTAGATGATACATGTGACATGGGTGTATGAGACTCACACCATGCTTAACATAATCTAGGGTTTTTATTTATTAAAGTAATTCAATATTGGGAGGAAATTAGTCATGGTTGTTGCTTAGTGGAAGCTTGTAGAATCATTGACTAAGTCCACCAATTTTGTTTTACTTAAGATATTTGTTAACCCAACCATTATGATTAGTCATGGTTTAGTCTCTACAAGGGTTATATGATATTAACTCACCCATGGTTGCCATAATACTTGAGATTTTTCCATGGTTTCTTTTTCTTCATCTCCTTCCTCAAGCTCACTAGCTTTATGGGAGGTGAAGAAATGAGTGAGAAAAATATTTCTAATGTAAGAAAAATTTCTACTTCATCATCCTCTACTAGATTAGCCATTTAGTTTAGGGTGTTTGCTTCACTAATTCCATATTAGTATAGAGGTATCTTGAGTTGATGTCTCCTTGACATAGATCATCTTCGGCCTCGAAGACTTCAAGCAAGTTTGTTCCTTTCATCTTGTGGAGTCTTTCTAGAGTCCGGGAGTTCACTACTTGGAGCGAAGGGACTACTACATGGAGCTATTGAAGTGAAGGACCGGTCTACAAAGGTTGTATTCCTTGTTCATTTTGCATGTAAAGTTGTTTGCATGCCTGTATCCTCTAATTCTCTAGTTTAGATTCTAGGTTAGGGTTCTTTAGCGCGCTAATTTTTTAAAAATGGCATGGTCGATAACTCCCGAAACCCAGCGGTGACCTATGGAACCCAGTAGTGGTATCAAAGCCATGCTAGAGAATTAGACGATGTTTGTTAGATTACGAAACCGAAACAACTCCGAAACATGCAACACTAAAACCTAGTTTCTGTCGATTTTTAAATGGCCTCTAAATTTTTTTAAGTAATTGCAGAATGTTATATGAGATGTAACATGAACACCATAGAAAGTTGAACCCTCCTCGCCGGAAATCGGCCTGCGACAAGTTTGTAAAATCCGAGCGCGGCGGATTTGTGGTGGAATCTTGGCTTCAAATTTTTATAGTGTTTCAGTCTCTGGGTTTTGGTGTTTCAGGTGTTGCTTGTTTTTACCGATATTGCATGTGATGTTATATTTCTGTAAAGGCAATTCAGAGTGTTTCGTAGTCGTAATTCTAACATCGTTTCTGGTTTTTTAGACGACGTTAAAAAGTTCTAACGGATATCAATAACTCATTTTTTCCCGCTGGAAATTTTCCAAGAGTTGTATTTTTCCAAGTTTAAAATCTTCAGAAAATCATGCAGCTATTTTCTGTGGACCCTCTAGAAGAATGAAACCCTAACTCGATTCTGTGACCGTTGGAACCGTCACCAAACCCTAGGGTTTATGGTTGTTCCGCGACGCCATAGGTGAGGCAAGGGTTGACCCTTCTATGGCTGGTCTATAGGTGTTGTGGTATGTTCTGAGTATTTTTAGACTCCGCTCAAGTGTTGAGCTCTTTGGGAAATTTTGGGTGTTTGTTGATTCGATCGAAAAGTTTAATATCGTCTAGCTATCTGTGATTATGATACAATATTTAGAATCCACAAAGTTTAGTTTTGTGAAAACTAATTTGAATTTTATAAATCTAGCAATTTAGTCTCATTTGATCGGTTGCCACGGGATTTTGATGTGGATCAAAAGTCCGTCGCAATCACGCAGCGTACGCGGATACTCGCCGGGTAACCTTACTAGATAGCCACGCCCCATAGCCCCGACCAAGTGACTGTAGGAGAACCCCGTCGCCAAAAGCATCCGTTTGGGTGCTTGCGGCTGCGGTGTTTTGCCTAAGTGCACTTCGTCGACGGCATCGGGGGTGCGGCCGTCTACTAAAGTTTCCGACGAGCATTTGATCAGGTTGTCGGGAATCTTGTTGAGTTACCTGGCTTGTTATTGGAAAGCATTTTCAATATCGACACTAAAATGCGGGGTTTATAATCGTTAGGCATGTGATGTCTAAGGAATTCATTTGGTTAGGCATGAAATCCAAAGTATGTGATACATTGGGTTTATGATGTCTAAGGTAGTTGCGGATTCCAACTGTTGTAGTTTTTCACTTTCTTTTCTGCGACCGTAAGTGTAATATGTGGTGTATCACCGGTTTCGTTGCTATATATCAACGACAATTGGGATACACATATTTACTTACGTTGATGACATATGATGTTATGTGTTTCTGTGATATGTTATATTGGATCGTCGTATTTTGAATAGCCGGGATTTTTTTTATGTGAAATGAGAGTTTTTCATTTTCATTCATGTAAAAGCTTGTATGTAATATTATTTTATTGGGGCACCTCCGGGTTGAGGATGATGTTACCATTGATGTATATTATTTACTTTTCCGCATTAGGATAGACCCAAGGAGGGGAGCACAAGTAACCGGGTTTTAGGGTCCAGTGGGAAACCATCTCGAGAAGTCGAGACCGGGTCTCCTAACTCTAGAATTGGTAGGGTTGCTTGCCGCTCTCGTGGGGGTCTAGGGATGTGGGTTTGTCTATTCATCGCGACCGTGGAATCCGTGTTTTATACTGGCTTAATTTAAAACACGGAATTTCTAGTATATCCAATATTTCATTTATCATCTTCTGCTGCTGATATTCTGTGATGTGATCAGTATGTATGATGAGACGAATGCTTATATTATATATATGATATAAAATAAATATTGTTGCTTTCGTTTCTTCTGTGATGCTTAGGAAGCATAATTGATGGGACTTCATTAATGAGATTAATGAAATAAAAGAAACCTAAAGATATTGCAGAATCTTGTTTTAAAAACTGGTAGTTCTAGTTCTTGCTTTGCATAGTGATATTCCTTGTAGAATATCCAGCACCTTATTCAATAAGGAAAGAGCCGAGATCCCTTCACCGGGAGTGACCTCTTTAGCAAAACTGGCAGATGCTACAACCCACTCAGTTTTGTCTTTTGATTGCTTTTTTAGTTCATGCTTTGCATAGTGGTATTTGTGAAATATCCTGCACCTCATTCGATGAGGAAAGAGCTGAGATCCCTTCACCGGGAGTGACCTCTTTAGCAAAACCAGTAAAAGCCTAAAAAACACTCCTTTTCAAAATCACTCGATTCTACAATGATATCAAGTTCATTATGTAAGTCCACGGTAGCGCCCCGGCCGTCTAACAGACGCCAAATGCGGAACAAAAAACTTTTTATAACTGGCGCTATCGTGTACTATAACCCGGATCTGCCATTAAAGCTAAACTAACAAACTACAAAGTGGGTAGAAATGTTATACCGAACGATCCAAGTCCTTCGGTCTTCAACCATCATCCCACGCTTTATTGCGGCTGCTCCGATCTCCTGAAACTCCAGTCTTGTCGTCCAGGTGGCACCACGTCGACGGATCTTTAAACGGGCTCCCGCCTCTGAACCGAGGCAACTCGGTTGTCAAGTTTGCTAAAAGAGACGACCGAGATGATGTAGAGAATGAGTAGAACACTTTGTCTCGTTACTTCCAAAACTATGGACGAACGGTTAATGAAGTTGCCATTTGAATCGGGTGATAAGAATTTGAGCTATATGAAATTTCCATACACAAATCTATCATAATCTTTTCCCTAGTGAGAGTGAGTGAGAAGAGGAGGGGAGGGCCGGCCATATATAGAGGATGAAGGAGGTGAGTGTAGGAGAGGGGGGTGACCATTACCATGAATGAAAGAATGAGTCATGATACACCTTGTATGAACACAATTAAAGCAAAGGATGAATCATCAACCAAGTCACCAAAACCATTAATGCAATAATCAATGCACTAATGACTCACAAGCCTAGTCACCATATAGAAACTTCCACACTCATCTCAAGAAAAGATAAATCCGTTTTTAACCGAATGTTAAAGACGGGCGATAGAAAACTAGAAACTGGCAACTTCCAAAAGTGATCCTGGAATGAATTTCAGGATAACCCCGTATCAGTATAAACATACCCGCATTTGTATTACGACCGAATACAAATGCAACTGAGACAAAGATATTATATCTACACAGCATAATACTCGGATCCGGCTTAAACCAAAGCCGACCAGTATTATCTGCCTGAAATATGACACGTGCGTAAACGCATGTGCATTTTCCAAACCCTGCCATAAAACCATACGGCCTCTACAACGTTTCGCCCGAACTTGGGAAAGTGTCTGTGGGGGACTCTAATGACTCATCAACACACTGGCACTGGGTATAACCACTAGCACGTCAGAGGTACTGGCTGTACGTAACGGTTGCCTATGTATTGATTGGAAGGGAAGCTGACGAGCGAACTCATCCATAAACCCTACTGAGCCTAACAGTGACAATATACATACAGTCCGGTCCGTTCGTCTATGAGTATCGCATATCGGCCTAGGGGCTGGTAACGTCAGACCCCCAATAGCGGTATAAGTCGTGTCAGAGGGTGGCCCAGAACATCCTGAGATACTACTGGAGTACCTACCAGTAAATCTCCTGCCTCGGCCGAGGGCTTTTTGTAATGGCTCTCCTAGACACAGCGCGATCTCACCCCAAATACCGGGAGAGACGAATCCCCTGCCGATCCGCTCACTTGCCTCCATGTGGCTCGGGACTGTACCCAAAAAAGACCTGTTTGCACGACTCCTTTGGGCCGTGGTAGGGTAGAAATCAAAGCACAATGGGAACTCACACGAGACAAATGACGACCTCAGGTCTATGAACTAACCTGTACACATGTCACCAGGGAACTGCTATCTGACGATATGTATAATACCAACTAGCATGTTCCTGGCGAGTCCTGTCCGGTGTACTCATAACCTAATGAGCACCTGTATACATCTTAGGTGATCCAACTGACACCAGTGGCTTGTGAGACCGGCCACCGCCCCTCGTCGGGGTCTCGACTGTATACACTAGTCTACTCTGGAGTATCGATGCCCTGTCTCGAAACTCCCACGACTAGGGACTCTTTAAGGATGTGCTTACAGACCCCAGCTCCCACGTATATGATCGCCATCATACTGCTGGCAGTCAAGCAAGAATCCTATGGGCTCTATCAATATGCAATAGTGAACTAAAGCATGTATACGATGATAAAGACAAACCAGATAGCGTACTATTATCTCGAGCAAGACTGTCATATCGGTATAGGTCCTGCCTCAATCATTGCAATCACGTACCTACGATCCAATAATTGACTTTGAGGGCACTATCTCCAACAATCTCCCACTTGCACTTAAAGCTAATTATTGCGATGTCGCATACTCACAGCCCGTGTGATACCGAACATCCAACTCCTCTACTAATCATTTTCACAAAGCTAGTTTGTAAAACTCTTGTGTTCGAGAAATAGCCTCAGTGAGTGGATCCGCCCTGATGTTTCTTTCTATATCCCTCTTAATCTCAAATTCGCGGAGAAAGCCATCTCCCGAATTGAGTAATGCCTGTCTTAGAATATGTCTGGATATCTGATGGGACCTGGTTCATAAATGAACTCCAAATCCAAACTTCTTAGACTTTATTTATAACTGAACCTAATCAGTATCAAACACCATGCCTCCCACAGTATCCTCTTGGACCACCTGTCCATAATACTGTCCCTCGTCAGAGGGAAAACTATAACTCTGACAATCACTCTGTCATCCATGTCACCTTTGAAGCCTGGAATGATAACCGTCTCCCGAAGGAGGCTGCCATCATCAAATCCGTAGAACATTCACTTATGTTCTAAAACTGCTTCCTTATGTTTCTCCAGGATTGGATTAATATTAACTTTTCGCATCTAGTGCAAAAACAACATCTGGTGTGGTACTTGACATCTCATGATTGACTCAATTGCCTAAGCAAGTGATCTGCCAATCATGCACATCCCTCTCTCCTTTAGTCTCTAAGACACCTTTAGAGAGGGTGACTCCATCACCTGCAGGTACACCACCATGCCAGGAGTCCTCTAGTCTAAAATACTATTAGAATATTGTCAAAGTACCCATATTGGGAAATTACCCAAATCTAGATCTAAAATCATAGATCTAGTAACCAGAATGTCTGATATTATATCTATATCCTTGTGGAGAAACCACTGTGTGACGACCACAGTACAACCGATCGTAGTATAGGAATTTTACTTCCTACTGTGTGTATGTTATCCAAATACCAGGACATCACACCCTACTACCTTCTTAACAGATCCATCCCCTATTCTGATGAAGTCAAACCCATGACTTTCACATCAAAAATAGATGATCTTATCTCCGCTAAATCTGCTCTGGTCTATAAATAGACATAAGCTATTTGCCCACTATGCTTCCGCTGCTCCTACTGACTACGACAACCCTCTGGCAGAATAATATATACGTACACTTCTAAAGCTAGTTTAGAACGACGCTATACTTATCCTCCTGCCGGGTCTCATAGCCTGGAACAACAGTAGTGTCAAGTCTGGGTAAACAAGAACCTCCCTGTCACCGTCCTTGAGGCTACCGGAGTACCTCTCGGGTGTCTGAGGTTACCCACCATATCTGCGGAGTCGCTATTAGAATGTCAAACCTGATTGAATATATAGGTCCTATTAAATTTTCCATAATCATTTGCGGTTCTGGAATTACTTCCAGTTCTACCATACTCCCACTACTGTTTTCTGAAAAAATCCATTTTAATAAAACCGTGCCGAGTCAAGAACAATATCACTATTGATCTTTCAGATGGTAGAAATGTCAACCCTCGTCAAAGCCAGGGTCAACCCACAAATTGCCATTACAGAAACGTGCCTTGAGTTATCCAATGTCTGGTTTTAAGCATAAGCTGGACAACTCCCCGTACCTTAACATCGTTAAGATATGAACCATTCAATATACAATATAGAAATAGAGGCACTAATTTAATTGGAACCAGATTCAAACCATGCAACTGTCTCCAGTGCATTTCAACTTAATGGAGAGAGGCTAATCAGCATCACTCAACTTAGGAATAAATCCAATTATGAGTAACCTGAAAGAGAAACAAGTTTCTCAAAATCATTACTATTAACTGAATACCTATCACAAGAATCTACATCTTCGATCTCTTTGAAGAATCCCGATACTTGCGATACCTGATTCTCTACTTTATTCTTATACCCACAACTTCTCAAAACTTAGACTTTGTATTTCTACGAAACACTTGTCTAAAAACTAGAGAAGTCACAAGTAAACAGAACATAGTACGAGAACCCACCCCTCTGTCCTCACGGACACTGGACAACATACAATACTCTGTATAAGTCCGCTGAGTTAAATAACTCAAAACCTTGTGCGTCGTAGATTGAAAACTGTACCCAGGCGATTTCCTCAAATATCACCAATTACAACGAATTCCGATATAATGAGGATGATCACCTAATTCCTAATAACTTACTCCCACTCATCATCTGTAAAACCATACAGATATGAGAATAAAACCTGGTAAATACATACTCTGGAGTAAGTATCTAATCGGGAAATCTATTTTCCTATAACAATGCACTGAAACATGAAAATGTTTCGTAGGGGTATCCTGGTATTCTAGTAATGCCTCTTCCATAATCCAATTCATGACTTTAACCGTATATTTTATTGCCATCTCTCCAAATCCCTTTATTTGTCTTTATTCATTACCTTCTGTACACCAACGTTAGGCTAAATGGTTTTCTTCCTTCCCTACCGTTCGGCACCAGCCTATGGTTTGGAAGAAGACTATCCAGTAAGCATAATAGGTGTACTCTCCTAATTCTAGGAGTACTCGCAACTTGAGAGAAGGTGATGATAAAAGACAACTGAATAATACCTTATTCTATTAAAGGTGAAATAGGAGTGGCGATGAAGTACGCGGTTTGGTCGTGAATGATAACAGTCGCAATTTACTTTGCCCTCTTTCTAATCCCTTTATTTGTCTTTACATATTACCTTCTGTACATCCTACTTAGGCTAATTGGTTTTCTTCATTCCCTACCTTTCGGCACCAGCCTATGGTTTGGAATAAGACTATCCAATAAGCGTAATAGGTGTACTCTCCTAAACTAAGGAGCCCTCTCAACCTGAGAGAAGGTGATAACAAAAGACAACTGAATAAACCAATTCTATTTCTTGTGAACCTGGATCCATCCTCGAAGAAGTCCCTTTGAGTTCGTATATAACCATACGATGGATCTATCCAATGGAAGTGGATGTCCGTAGTAATACGGGGTGTTCTGAGAAATAAAAAGGGTAAAAGAAGAAGCGGCAATGACTTATGCAACTTTAGACAATCCAAAACTCAGTATTTTAAGAAGGTTCGGTCAACTTGGTCATTGAGTCATAGTCTAGGGTCGGTCAAAGGTCGCTACCAAAGAGAGAGAGAGAAAAGAAACACTCTGCGCGCACTCTAACGTAGATCAGAATGGTTATCACTTTATCTAATCAGGAAACCTCCCACTGTAATCTCAAATTCTCCTCCAAACCTGAAAGAAGAATTAGTCGGGATCACCCGAAGAGTAAACCAACTCATCAGTGAGAATCGGGATCCAACTATCATCACATGATAACTTGATGGAAGCCACTCAAGTTATCACACTCCATAATGTATGCGCATGCCTGGCAAGTTTGCTTTATGTTTGAAACTCCCGATGTGATTTTTGCCCCATGATCTTATGACCTTGGCGTTGGTCAAAATATCATAAGTCACATGCCAAGTTCTACCCGTCACTATCCAGGTCAATTTGAACCCACCCGCACATGCCCTTGACGTTGGCCAAAATGGCAGAACGACTGTCCCAAACCAACTCATCTATCTATGCAACAGATGAATACCCAGCAGCTACTAAACACTATGCCTTGGCGTTGGTCAAAATACATAGCTTGAATACTACTGAATACCCAAAAGAAATGACGGAGGGCTACGACTGGTTTTTGGCGAAAAACCTTTAACGTAATGAACTTGATCTCGTTGAAGGAACCTGATAGCTTTTTATAAAAATATAGTGACGAAAAAACCTTTTGCTAAAGAGGTCACTCCCGGTGAAGGGATCTCGGCTCTTTCCTCGTGGAATGAGGTGCAGGATATTCCAACTGAATACCGCGATGCAAAGCAACTTGTAATCGACTATAGTAAAGTTATTACCCTGACGCAAATTTCTGCCCAAGGAGTCACTCCCGGTGAAGGGATCTCGGCCCTTACCTCGTCGAATGAGGTGCGGGATATTCTAAATTGAATATCACTATGCAAAACAAAAAGAAACGTCTTTGTAATAACACTTTTAAAATTTGTTCCAACAATATCAAATATATGTTTGTTTTACTTTGTATTGATCAGAATCAACGCAGTCCCATCATTCAATCACACCAGAAAAGAACGAAAATAAAATGTATGTATATGCCATCCGCATTCGTCACTGGGTCCCGTCATCACCCGTTAGGTTACTTAACTAACGACAGAGCGGGGGCTGGACTAGCGCGGGTGTAAAACATATACAACATCTAATAGTATATATACCAATATACAATAATCGCTCCAGGCGTGATAATATGCAACATTACAGAAAAGTAATAAGCATCACAGAACAATACAGATAATCTGGGATCCCCGGGTTTCACAGAGCCACTACTGAAACCCGACGTTCCCCTGGTCGTGTGGATAGCCTGTGCAATGAAACCTAGACCCCTACGGGTGCGGTAAGTTACCCGCCAAAACCTGAAGCGAGGTAGTCCCCCACAGCATAGTGAATGGAACACCCGACACTTCACGGAATCCGGTAACTTGAGCACCCCTCCTTGGGTCAACCTGTACCCCTTACAAGTGTGGCGAATAGTCTGCCAATTCTAGAGTGAGGCCCCTCTGCCTCTCAAAGCCATGAGATACGGACCCGTTGCCCTCCAGAACCCGGCTATCCGTGCACTCCGTCGCGGGGTAAACCTAGTACAGAAAATAAAATATGTACAACGGGTACATCGACCTCAACCCGGTCATGCCCCAAAAGAATATTATACAACAGGCAGTGACGGCAGTCCACATGTTGGACGCTCGCCCCGCAATATCAAATGTACAAATAAATCCAAACTGCACTACCATTGCACACTGCTATCCACCACGACAAATCCGCAACATCACAGTACAACACAGAACATCAACGCGAATGTCACGTTCGCAAACCCGTCTAAAAGAACTATAGCAATTAGACGTGGTTTACCGCTCAAATGACATTCCCGGTCGGAGATATAAATTAAGTACTGTATACTAACAAGTTTAAAATTTCGATCGACAAAATTTCCCGAAGTGGGCCCCACGTACATCTGCTGTACAATAACAAAATCTGGGCCCAAAAGAACTATACCAAAAACCACAATTTCCACAATGAAGCTCTATGGAAAAAGTTGGAGCACTGTTCCCACAAACTCGCCGCGGTTCCGCGGTCAAACCCTAGGTTTGACCGCGGATCCGCGGTGGTCTTGTGGGATCACGTGCCCAAAATTTTCTATAATGCTTAGAAAAGCCTGCTTAGTTTTCTGTGATATGTAAAATAATTTTTAGACATGATTTAAAATCGACATAAAGTTTTGCACTGAAAAATGTGATTTTCGAAATTCCGTTCGATCGATATTTTAAACGTGTTAGCACAAGTTAGTATAGCTTAATGGTGAGGCTCTGATACCACCGTAAGTCCACGGTAGCGCCCGACCGTCTAACAGACGCCAAATGCGGAACAAAAAACTTTTTACAACTGGCGCTATCGTGTACTATAACCCGGATCTGCCATTAAAGCTAAACTAACAAACTACAAAGTGGGTAGAAATGTTATACCGAACGATCCGAGTCCTTCGGTCTTCAACCATCATCCCACGCTTTGTTGCGGCTGCTCCGATCTCCTGAAACTCCAGTCTTGTCGTCAAGGTGGCACCACTTCGACGAATCTTTAAACGGGCTCCCGCCTCTGAACCGAGGCAACTCGGTCGTCAAGTTTGCTAAAAGAGACGACCAAGATGATGTAGAGAATGAGTAGAACACTGTCTCGTTACGTCCAAAGCTATGGACGAACGGTTAATGAAGTTGCCATTTGAATCGGGTGATAAGAATTTGAGCTATATGAAATTTCCATACACAAATCTATCATAATCTTTTCCCTAGTGAGAGTGAGTGAGAAGAGAGGGGAGGGCCGGCCATATATAGAGGATGAGGGAGGTGAGTGTAGGAGAGGGGGGGGGGGTGACCATTACCATGAATGAAAGAATGAGTCATGATACACCTTGTATGAACACAATTAAAGCAAAGGATGAATCATCAACCAAGTCACCAAAACCATTAATGCAATAATCAATGCACTAATGACTCACAAGCTTAATCACCATCCTAGTCACCATCTAGAAATTTCCACACTCATCTCAAGAAAAGATAAATCCGTTTTTAACCGAATGTTAAAGACGGGCGATAGAAAACTGGAAACTGGCAACTTCCAAAAGTGATCCTGAAACGAATTTCAGGATAACCCCGTATCAGTACAAACATACCCGCATTTGTATTACGACCGAATACAAATGCAACCGAGACAAAGATATTATATCTACACAGCATAATACTCGGATCCGGCTTAAACCAAAGCCGACCAGTATTATCTGCCCGAAATATGACACGTGCGTAAACGCACGTGCATTTTCCGAACCCTGCCATAAAACCATACGGCCTCTACAACGTTTCGCCCGAACTTGAGAAAGTGTCTGCGGGTACTCTAATGACTCATCAACACACTGGCACTGGGTATAACCACTAGCACGTCCGAGGTACTGGCTGTACGTAACGGTTGCCTATGTATTGATTGGAAGGGAAGCTGACGAGCGAACTCATCCATAAACCCTACTGAGCCTAACAGTGACAATATACATACAGTCCGGTCCGTTCATCTATGAGTATCGCATATCGGCCTAGGGGCTGGTAACGTCAGACCCTCAATAGCGGTATAAGTCGTGTCAGAGAGTGGCCCAGAACACCCTGAGATACTACTGGAGTACCTACCAGTAAATCTCCTGCCTCGGCCGAGGGCTTTATGTAATGGCTCTCCTAGACACAGCGCGATCTCACCCCAAATACCGGGAGAGACGAATCCCCTGCCGATCCGCTCACTTGCCTCTATGTGGCTCGGGATTGTACCTAAAATAGACCTATTTGCATGACTCCTTTGAGCCGTGGTAGGGTAGAAATCAAAGCACTGTGGGAACTCACACGAGACAAATGACGACCTCAGGTCGATGAACTAACCTGTACACATGTCACCAGGGAACTGCTATCTGACGATATGTATAATACCAACCAGCATGTTCCTGGCGAGTCCTGTCCGGTGTACTCATAACCTAATGAGCACCTGTATACATTTTAGGTGATCCAACTGACACCAGTGGCTTGTGAGACCGGCCATCTCCCCTCGTCGGGGTCTCGACTGTATACACTAGTCTACTCTGGAGTATCGATGCCCTGTCTCGAAACTCCCACGACTAGGGACTCTTTAAGGATGTGCTTACAGACCCCAGCTCCCACGTATATGATCGCCATCATACTGCTGGCAGTCAAGCAAGAATCCTATGGGCTCTATCAATATGCAATAGTGAACTAAAGCATGTATACGATGATAAAGACAAACCAGATAGCGTACTATTATCTCGAGCAAGACTGTCATATCGGTATAGGTCCTGCCTCAATCATTGCAATCACGTACCTACGATCCAATAATTGACTTTGAGGGCACTATCTCCAACACATTACGCAAAAGGTTTTCCTCTCGTAGCCCTCCGTCATTTCAGATAAGGACTATTTAGTATTCGTATTGCGTTTGTTGACCTCTGTCAAGGCGTAGTGTGCGGTAGCTGATTAGTGCTTATCTGCAAAGCATGTGATGCGATTGGATTAGGGTAGTCGTATGACCTTGTTGACCTCTGTCAAGGGTCGTGTGGGTGGGTTTAATTCAATCATGAAATGGCAGGTTGAACTTGACTATCGCACTATGGTTTGTTGACCTCTGTCAAGGTCATAGGACGCTAGGGGTAAAATATTATCGGGAATTTCAAGTGTTGAAATTTACAATGATATTGCATACTATCTATGAGATAGTTGGATCCCGATACCCACTGCGAGTAAGAGTTACTCCTGGGAGAGTTTTACACATTACAAGTAGCCGATCAAGTAGGTGTCTAGAAAGGTGTTAACGGGGTTACGCCCCTGGGAAAACGAGGTTTATTTTAATTAGGTCCGTGCAAAAGCACGGGGAACCTCCCTCAAACTACCGATACTGACCTGGCCGAAAGATTGGCGAACTTGTAGGGTGTAATTAATCCTGGCTAGTCTTACCTTTTAGGGTTTGAAGGAAGATTTGATAAAAACAGTGGGAGCCGTCCTGATTAGATAAAATAATAACCAATCTGATCTTGCAAGAGCATACGCTGAGTGTTTTCTTCTCTCTCTCTCCTGGTAGCGACCGTAACATGCCTTAATCAAGATAATAATATGGATGTATTGACCGAACCTGCTTATTATGCTGAGCTGGGTAACGTTGGTTCCGCTCTATCTTATAATTGTTATAAGTCCGAGCAGGAAATAGGGGAATATTCGGATTCCTACGCGACCCAATCGAGGAATAAGCATGTTGATGCATATTCTTCGGGTGTGTTCATTACCAAGAACTGTTTCTCAATATCCTCTACGTCCTAGATATGAGATACCGGATCAAGATCCCACATATGTAATCTGTTACATGGGCTACAGAAAGGTAGAGAACTGGGATTGGGTGATATGTCTCTAAGTGTTAGAGAATGGTGCAATTGTTGCAGCCAAATCAGTTGGCAAATACCACCCTGTATTACCAAATGGTAAATACATTGATTCTGAACAAATGTTATTACATGCCGAACCTGATATACAGCATTACATCAGTTTCTTTATTAAGTTAAAGAAGGATATAATTCTGTATTGGAGGATAATGTTGTGAACATTTTCCTGAATCAAGAGTTGATTGGATCATGCACGTTATGAAATGGTATATACGTTCTAAATCAAACCACAGTTCAAAATATGTAGAACACACACAAGAGGAGTAGTTCAGAAATGAATGAATCCTTCTTGTGGCATTGTAGACTAGGTCATATCTATGAGACACGACCAACTAAGTTACATAAGGATGAATACGAGAATCTGTTCGAATTTTCATCTTATGATACTTGCCAGTCTTGTCACAAAGGTAAAATGATCAATACCACGTTTACTGGAAACAGAGAAAAAGTTATTGAATTCTTGGGATGGATACATGATGATGTATACGGTCATATGTCTATAAATGCCAGGGTTGGTTCTTCGTACTTCATTATATTCACTGATCATCTCTCGAGATTCGTACATATGTTCATGTTGAAACACTAGTCTGAAACTTTTGATAAATTCATGGAATATAAGCTTGAAGTTGAGAACCAGACGGGTAGAAGTATTAAGTCCTTCGATGTGATCGGGGAGCAGAATACTTGGGCATGGAGTTCCTGGATTTTCTGAACAGAGAATGGGATTCTCTCTCAGCTTACTCCTTCATATATACCACAGCACAACGGCGTATCGAGGCGGAGGTATCGCACCCTATGAGATATAGCGCGCTCTAAGATGAGTACTGCTGAGTTCCCTGTTTCCTTTTGGTGTTATGCACTTGAGAAGCTGCGTACCTATTGAATGGGGTTCCATCCAAATCAGTGCCTATCACTCCATATGAGATATGGAATGGGAAGAGACCATGTCTTAAACGAGTTAAGATATTGGGTTGTCCGGCCTATGTTGAAAAGCAAAATCCGGACAAGCTCGAGGCAAGGTCAGTTATGTATAAGTTTGTTGGATATCCCGAACATTCGCAAGGATATATCTTCTACCACACTGAGGAGCAAAAGATGTTTTGTTTCTCATCATGCCACCTTTTTAGAAAAGGAATTTCTTGTGAAGAAATTAATGGTCATGAGGTAGAACTGGAAGGAGTTCCAGCAGGACAAACTAACAGCTGATGATTTGGTGAAACCAAAGGATTCAATAGTCTCTAATGAAGCTCAGCCTCTCCATGAATCTGGTAGGGTTGCTCATCCACCTGAGAGATACTACAGTTTTCTCGGTGACGGTAGGAGCGAGGATTGCATCATGGTAGATGATGACCCAACCGGGTTCAGGCAGGCCATCACGAGTGGGGACTCTATGAAATGGTTGGATGCTATGCAATCAGAGATGGAATCCATATACACCAACAAAGTATGACTTTGAATGTTGCACCTGAAGGGGTAAAACTCATTGGGAGCAAATGGATCTTGAGAAGATTCTTGGTGTATATGGAAAAGTTGAGACTTTCAAAGCTAGACTTGTAGTAAAAGGCTATCGTTAATAACCAGGTGTGGTTTATGATGAAACCTTTTCTCCAGTGCTTATGCTTAAGTCCATCAGGATTACAGCACGCGTCGCAGAGTTGGAACATCTGTTTTGATGTGTCAGTCAAAGAGTTTGACTTTATCAAAAGGTAGATGAACCTTGTATATACAAGAAGGTTGTAGAGAGTAAGGTTGTCTTCCACGTATTTTACGTAGATAACATACTCTTGATAGGAAATGGTTTCCTATGCTACACTCGGTCAAGCTCCTCTTATCACGAGGATTCTCCATGGAAGATCTGGATGATACCTACTACATCTTGTGGATTATGATCTATGGTGATAGATCTAAGTGGATGTTGGGAGTGTCCCAAATCCAGGTATATTAATACCGTACTAAAGGGGTTTAGTATGGAAGATTCTAAGCGAGGTGGTTCGCCCACTTACTCAGGAATCACTCCCCCCCAAAAGATATTTTTCGAGACTGATTTGGAGAGAGCTCGCGTGCAAGGGATACCCTGTGCTTCGGAAGTAGGCTCTATCATATATGCGATGTTATGTACCAGATCAGATGTAGCTGACTCACTAGGTATAGTGATCAGGAATCAATCGGATTTTGGGAGAATCACTGGACAGCTGTGTAGGACATTCTTAAGTACTTGAGAAGCACTAAAGAAATGTTCTTGGGGTTTGGTAACGGTGAACTCCAGTGGGAGTCCTTTATCAATTGGAGCTCCTAGAGTGATAAGGTCGACTGAAAGTCAGTCACGGGATTTGTCTTTACCCTCAGTGGAGGGACGGTATGTTGGAAGAGTTCCAAGCTAGATACCGTGGCAATCTAGACGATAAAGGCTGAATACATCGCTACTAACGATGCTACCAAAGTGGATGTCTGGATATTTCTTGTTAATGAGATGAACATGGTTTCTATCATTGAGCGTCCAATAACTGTTATTGTGACAACAATGGAGTTGTGGCTTTGGCCTAGGAACGACGGTCCCATCAGCGATCCAGACATATTCTGAGGACGATATCACCTGATCAGGGAGATGGTTGATCTCCAAGGGATCAAGGTAAGGAGAGCTGGCGCGAAGGATAAAACGGCGGATCCACTTACAGAGGCCTTTCCCAAGAGAGACTTTTATAGGGCGTTGGGTATGAGATACTACAACAAATGGCCTTAGTGCAAGTGGGAGATTGTTAGTTATATGTATGCCCTAGAGTCCATTATTATACATGTGATGTATATTATAGTGGATGCTTGGACATATATAGGGAGGACTTTCTTGCTCGACATGATAGTATGCTATCTGGTTGCTCTTTATCTTAACATGTATACTTATTGTCTCTCTATTACATGTTGATAAAGCCCTTAAGATGAGTACTTGACTACTAGGATTATGATGTAGATCATACTAGTGGGGCAGAGGTAGTTGGTAAGTACATCCTTCAATTGTTCCTAGTCGTGGGAGTATCGAGATGGGGCATCGATATTCTAGAGTAGACTAGCGTATACACTTCTCGATTCATATGACGGGCGATGGATGATCCCATATCCATTAGTGTTTGACATCAGAGATGGTATAGGGGTGCTCAGTGGTGAATGGGTACACTGGACGGACTCGCCGAGAACTCCTAGATGGTATTATACCTATCGTCAGATAGTAGTTCTCTGGTGATACGGGTACAGGTTAGTCAGTTGACCTGAGATCGTCATAGAGTCTTGTGTGATTCCTACTGTGCTTTGATTTCCACCTTACCACGTTCAAGAGATCATGCAAAATGATGGTTTTTGGGTACAGTCCCGAGTCACATGGAGGCAATGAGCGATAGGAGGGGATTTCGTCTTTCCTGGTATTGGGGGTTGATGTTGCGCTCTTGATTGGCCATAACAGGAAATCCCTGGCCAGAGTTGCTGAGATCTACAGGTAAGTGTTATCAGTAGTTTCTCGAACCGTTATGAGCCTCACATCGGCATGACTTATCAGGGCTATTGGGGTCTGACGTTTACCACCCCAGGCTGTGATATGCGACATATCAGAAGAAGAGACTGGATTGTACGATGGTGTTACTGATTGGATTCACAGGAGTATGAGCAGGCTTGCTTGTTGATCTTCTAATCGCTCAATACCTGGGTGGCCGTTACGTTTCGCAGACCGCTTGCGGCTTGTGGGTGACTAATATGATCACCACCTATTTCCGGCGTATTGACGAGTCTTCAGAGTCCTACACAGAGCTTCCCTGGCTCAAGCGAAACCAAGTAGGAGCACATATGTGATGTGTGCGGGACCGAGATTAATACATGTATGTGATACCGTATTCTATTCTCGCGATATGTGATATCGGTCGGTTATATGTGATATAGCCGGGTTATCGGATAAAGTGTTGATTCGATAAGTTGATACGATTGATATTAGTTGGTTGTATGTGATATAGCCGGATTATTAAATCAAGTATTGATTTAATAATTTAATGTATAATTATATATTTGATATATTAATTTACATTAACTAATATTAGCTCACTTAAGATTTCTTTTTCTCACTTGTGTTCATTTAGTATATATGTGATATATATTAACGTACATTTTTTGTGTCATACTAGATGATACATGTGACATGGGTGTATGAGACTCACACCATGCTTAACATAATCTAGGGTTTTATTTATTTAAAGTAATTCAAAATTGGGAGGAAGTTAGTCATGGTTGTTGCTTAGTGGAAGCTTGTAGAATCATTGACTTAGTCCACCAATTTTGTTTCACTTAAGATATTTATTAACCCAACCATTATGATTAGACATGGTTTAGTCTCTACAAGGATTAGTATATGATATTAACTCACCCATGGTTGCCATAACACTTGAGAATTTTCCATGGTTGCTTCTTCTTCATCTCTTTCTTCAAGCTCACTAGCTTTATGGGAGGTGAAGAAAATGAGTGAGAAAAATATTTCTAAAGTGCGAAAAATTCCTATTTCATCATCATCTACTAGATTAGCCATTTAGTTTAGGGTGTTTGCTTCACCAATACCACATTAGTGAAGAGCTAGCTTGAGTTGGTGTCTCCTCGACGTAGATCATTTTCGGCCTCGAAAACTTTAAGCAAACTTGTTCCTTTCATCTTGTGGAGCTTTTCTAGAGTTCGGGAGTTCACTACTTGGAGCGAAAGGACTACTACACGGATCTATTGTAGTGAAGGACTGGTCTACAAAGGTTGTATTCCTTATTCACTTTGTATGTAAAGTTGTTTTCATGCTTGTATCATCTAATTCTCTAGTTTAGATTCTAGGTTAGGGTTCTTTAGCGTGCCAATTTTTTAAAAATGGCATGGTCGATGCCTCCCGAAACCCAGCGGCGACCTAGGGAACCCAGCAAATTCTTCCCGAACAGAACCTTGTGGTATACACAATCTACTGTCGTATCTCAAAGATCCGTCTTCATGGATGATGAAATCTGTTTGAAGTCCACTTTCTACTTGTTCTCTGATCTTTTGCAACTTGGCATCACTTGCTTGAGCTGCTTTGATCTGATTCAAAATTGTAGACTGAACTTGTAAGTTCATCAAACTTGAAACGTCACCTGGCAAGACCACTTCTATCTCCATCTGATGCAAATCTTGTTGTATCTTCCACTGTGCGGTAAGATTCATTGATAGTGGTTGGCGACTAAGTGCATCAGGTACTACATTCACCTTCCCTGGATGATATTATAGGTTGATGTCGAAATCCGTCATAAGTTCTAACCATCTTCTCTGCCGCATATTCAACTCTTTCTGAGTAAACACATATTTCAGACTTTTGTAGTCTGTGTAGATATCTACCTGTTCTCCAAGAAGATAATTGTAATACCCAGCCCCTTTTATACCAAAATCTGTATTTTGTTACTTTATGATTCTATTTATTTTATTTATAATTCTATTTATTTTATTTATAATTTTATTTATATTATTTATAAATTTATTCTAAACCTCAAGCCCATCCCTTTTTCTCATTTTATTCTTTGATTTTCCATTCATAGCCCGGCCCTTTCTTTTCTTATCTATTTTTGTTTTATTCCTTACCCCAGCACTAATTCCCCCAGCCCACTCTTTTTTTTAAAACTTAAACTCAATTTCTTTTAACCTGGCCCACTCCCTATTCACTCCTCAAATTTCCTTTATTTATATTTCTCGGCCCAAGCTTCCCGGCCCACTCCCTTAATTTCTCTATTTAATTTTTCCCTTTTTTATTTTCTGGCCCGGCCCACTCAATTCCCTAACAGCCCGCTTCAGCCCTCACCCGCACCCGCGCCTCGAACCCGACCCGCCTCCTACAGTGCTTCCTTCCTCCAACAGCTCCTTTCCTTTTCTCCCGCCCCTGTCGCTCGCGATCCGCAATCTCCGCCGACTCCTCCGCCCACGCTCGCTCACCGTTACCCCCACGACGCGCCCCCTCACGACCACTCGAAGCGCACCCTCGCCTCCTCAATCTCTTTCCTTCCTTTTTTCCCGCGAACCCACACCGCGCCCTCGTCCTCTCACCGTCGATCACCTCCTCCTCGCCTTCATTCTTCCCACCTTCTCTCTCCCTCCACCATCATCCGCAACCGACCACTTCTACACCCATCGCCGCCGGCACCTTTCTGAACCCACCATCAACACCCTCTACAGCTCCGATCACCGGCCACCTCCTCCCCGAGCACCCTCACCTGCACCCCTCACCAGAGCCCACTGCATCTCGTCGACCCCATCATCATCATCATCACCATCGCCATCATTCCTGCATCTCTCTCTCACTGATCTCTCTCTCTCTTCCTCTACACTCTCTGTTCTCTCACTCTCAATTCCTGCACTCTCTCCCTCCCTGCTTCTCTCTCTCTCTCTCTCTCCATCTCTCCCTCTTTCCTCTGCTCTCTCTCACTTTCCCTCTGCACTCCCTCACTTTCTCTTGCGATCTCTCTCTCTCTCTCTCTCACTGGTTTCTCTCTCTCTCTCTCTCTCACTATGCTCTCTCTGTCTCTCTCTGTTTCTCACTGTGCTCTCTCTGTCTCTCTCTGTTTCTCTCTGTGCACTCTTTCTCTCTCTCTGAAACCACCCTCTCTCTCTCTCCTTAACTCTACAGCCCCTCTCTGTTGCACCCGCAAACTACCAACAGCACGAGCCCCAACTTCTACGAGCCTCGACTGCATCCTACCCGACCCAAGCTCATTCCAAGACGTTGCCGTCGCCGTTCGTCACGCGTTCGTGACGTTACCGTCACCGTACATCCCCGAGACGTGTCCAGGAAAGTTCTCTACTTGCTACATGCTAAGTTATCTTTATTACAAATTAAAATAGTATAGATTCCGTAGTAAATTTTCATGATAAATTATATTACGTACCTGTTCGATGCATGTTCCCAAAGAAAATACTTTTATAATTTGACAGAACTGGATTGCTTACATTGGCCCTTGTTGTGATGAATACCTTGTACAAGTTTCGCTGGAAAATATAACCGTTAACGACTAAAACGACTACCCCCAAGTTTACCTGTAAAACCGGAAATTTCCTGTACCTGAAAACCGTTAAAATCACCATAAATTATATACATACTGGAATGATGCGTTCGAGGGCTTAAATCGAATCCGACTCGACGAACTATAACTCTATGTAAATTTCTAATTGTTTCTGTACTTAAACTGTATCAATATCTGGATCGGAGTGCGACTCTGGACTGCAGTCCAGAGCGACTCCAGTTGTTGTTTACTGTCCCGTATTGGATACCACACTGTTTCCTTAACTCGTAGGTTGCGGAAATCCACTGTTTATTATAGGTGAATCTGTTAGTTAGATAATATAAGTGGTTTCACCCCGTTTCGTCAACATATGCTATTTAATCTGTAATTTAAAAGATGGGGACGTATAACAGTCTCAGCAGAATCAGAACTGACATATTGGTATTGAATAGTGTATAACTCCTAATGTACAGACGCGATTGAGAAACCGTCTATTGCGTTGAAAACCTAAATGAAAACCCTAGCTTTCGTTCAACTGTAGAGTCGCTAAAATCTGATCCCAACTGGGATTAAAATGCGTTGCGAAACGGACTTCCGATTCTGAAACCGGATTTTCAGCCGTGAACGCTTAAAATGAAATGGCTATAATTAATGATCCTGAAACCCGATTGGCGTGAAACTAAATTCGCTGGATAGATAACTGAACATACTATTTATTCCCCATTCATCGTTTCATTAAATTGTAACTGTATGATTTATGATAAATTATGTAAGTGGTAGATTATTGATTCAGGACATCCTAAACATACTTTATATACTGTTCACGCATCATATCATACGCATGTCACTGCATTGATAACCTAGTGATAACGTGCATTTACCCAGTGTTAGGTATTAGTGATGATTGTGGCAAGTACATTAGTGTTCGTGTATCAGTGAATAAGTGAAAGTGATACGTACTTGTACACAATCAGTGAACCTTATTATTCTATTGCATTGTCGACGTCTGTGGGACGCGTGTACGTGTGACTATAAGTGGTATGGGACACTTATGGAAGCTCGTGCACGGGTGTCACAGATAAGGCACCAGACACTGCCATTTATCTTAGGTATTAGTCAGGACGTGCTTGCCAGTTCTCGCGCAGACTTGTCACAGAACGATTGGTATTTAGGGTTATGGTTAGCGTTTGATGTAGACCACGGGGTGTGGGGTAGTTTAAGTGTGAGTTCAACAGAATCTCGGGAGTCCCTTGTCGGATTATATATTTAGGGAGATATATGGAGATTTACAGGGTACATGATTATTACCGTGATATACATGTTGGGCCCGTGGTCCCTTGCCCTTGGGTTCTACCTTTGGGTGGAGGACACTCGCGAGTGGTTGACTCTCACACTTGGACTGACGATAGGCTTAGTGACCTGTACAGTGAGACTTAGAGACTGATAGGGATACTGGCATTGATATACCTTACTTACTGTGTTGACATACGTGGCATATCATTCTACTGCTTTTACTGTTCCGCTGCATTGATTACTGCATGTTCATACCCATACTGCCATTGATCTACTGTTATATACATATCTAATATCACTGTTAGAATTGTCACATGAATTTATATATTATATTGCTATTGTTTCGCTCTGACGACCTGAGTATGCATGCTCAGTGTGAGGAGAAGATTTAGCCTGGACCAGGACTAGACGCACATCACGGACATCTTGATTTACCATCCAGGGTTATACCCTTTTGTTTCCCATCAGGTCAGTTCTTTACATTGTTTTGTTTCAGTTACTGCATTTCTCATTACCTGCGTGTTATTTACTGATTACCAGTTAAAACTAGAAGCCGAAGTGTGACTACGGCAGGATATTTCCTTGACCGTAGGAGCATGGCTGGCCTTGTCAACCCCTCGTATTCCGTATTTTGAGAAGCGAGGCGTGACAATAATGGCGCCAAATCTTGAGAGCAAAGATAACAGCTGCCAACTCCAGATCATGCGTCGGATAGTTGTGCTCATGAACCTTTAGCTGTCTTGATGCATAAGCTATACCTTTACCGTGCTGATATAGAACACATCCTAATCCCTTACCGGATGCATTGCAATGCACTACGAAACCTCCAGATTGGCCCGGTATAACGAGAATAGGTGCCGATGTCAATCTTGACTTAAGTTCTACGAAATCTTGTTCACGTGCTTCTGACCACACGAATTCTTCACTTTACGTGTGAGTTTGGTCATGGGTGTTGCAATTTTCGAAAATCCTTCAATAAATCTTCGGTAGTATCCCGCTAATCCCAAGAAACTTCGAATGTCCTTCACTGTCTTTGGTGTCGGCTATTCGCTTACTGCTGCTAGTTTAGCTGGATCTACAGAGATTCCTTCACCTGAACGATATGTCCGAGAAATCTTACTTGTTCTAGCTAAAATTCACACTTGTTGTACTTGGCATAGAGTTGATGCTGTCCCAAAGTCTCCAGGACAATTCGTAAATGTTCAGCGCGCTCTTTCCGATTCTTTGAATATACCAGTATGTCGTCGATGAATATGACAATGAACCTGTCTAGGTACTCTCGGAAAACTTGATTCATTAGGTTCATGAATATGGCTGGTGCATTGGTCATTCCAAATGGCATTACGAGAAACTCATAATGTCCATAGCGAGTCCTGAATACTGTTTTCGGAATATCAAACTCTTTGACCTTCATCCGATGATAACCTGAACGAAGATCTAACTTTGAGAAAACGCAAGACCCACTTAGCTGATCGAACAGATCGTCGATTCGCGGTAGTGGATACTTGTTCTTTATCGTGACTTCATTCAAAGATCTATAATCAATGCATATTCTGTATGAACCTTCCTTCTTCTTCACAAACAAAACTAGAGATCCCTAACTTGAAGTACTGGGACGAATCCATCCTTTCTGCATAAGTTTATCTAGCTGAGTACGGACCTCCTTCAAACCTTCAGGGCTTAACCAATACGGTGCTTTGATCACCGGTTGTGCTCCAGGTACTAAAACAATCCCGAATTCAAAAGCTCGATCGGGAGGCAAACCTGATATATCTTCAGGAAATACATCTTTGAACTCTCGAACTACCTATGGCTTATCTTCTCCTGCCTGTAGAGTTGCAATCACTGCCTTCTTCGGTTTTGATTTGTATGTGCTTGGCTCCAGGGTATGGTCTCCACTTTTGAAATAAAAGATCGGATGCTCTGGAATCTCAAACACTACCATCCTTTGACGACAGTCGATGGTAGCGTAGAAAGTTCCTAGCCAATCCATACCCAAAACAATATCGAAATTCGGTATGCCCCGCACCTTGAAGTCAGCATAGAATTCTCTGCTGCAGACGACTACTGGACACAGGTCGTATCCCATTGTTGCTTTTAGAACCTCGTTCCCTGAACTGACATTCCAGCTGGATACGAGCGGTGTGACTGGAATCGCATAAGTTCGGACGAACCGTTGCGACATAAAGCAATGAGATGCTCCAGTATCGAAGAGTACTAATGCAGGTAAAGAGGCTACTAAGATCGTACCTAAGTTATGTGGGATAGGTTTTAGGTATAGAAAAAGATATATGGATATGTATAAGGATTGAAAGAAAGCTTGAAAGAAAAGGGTTACCGGTGATGACTTAGCATGTGGCTTCAGCTTCTTCCACAGTCATTGTGAAAGCCTGTCACCTCGGTACATTCCTACTTGCTGGAGGAGCATTCGTCTGTCCGTTCCTCTGTCCTTGAGGTAGGTTCCTTTGTGCTTGATGGAACCGACGAGGAGGAGGTGCAGTTGGTCTACGAGGAGGTGGAGCAGGGAGAGCAAGACGTGGTGCAGGTGCCTGGATAGCTGGCTGCTGCTGATAGGTGATTGCCGGTATGGGTGCAAAATTCGGATTGAGTCGACGAGGACAAGACCCAATACCATGTGTGGCTGAGCCGCAGGCTAAGCAGAGGCGATTAGCATGCCTGCAATCCTTTGCCAGGTGTCCATCCCTCCTGCAGTATGTGCAAAAGTCTGTACTGGGCTGGTTGAATTGTACTCCCGGTCTCCTGGGTACAAAAGATGGCCTGGAAGAGGCTTCTCCTGCTATCTGAGTAGAAGGGCGCTTTACACCGGCAGAGTGAAGTCTGTCCTTCTTCTTCACTACTGCCTCGTATCGACGGGCAGCTTTCAAAGCTAGGTCATGGGTTGGGAAATCCCCTGTAGCTAGAGCAGCTTGGATTTCCTGGTCCAACCCCTGCTGAAATCGTTTGGCCCTGATATCAGCAGTCGGAATAAGGTGTGCCGCGCGAACCTTTTACGGTCTTGTGTTAGCAGTGCAGTATGTGATATTATAAAATCGAATATTAAAACATATTTTACCTGCTCAACACAGTAAACTCAGTATCATACTTATCCACTGATTTGCTCCACATAGAGCCTTATTGTAGGTGGATGAATTGCTGCTCCATGTTGAATCGGGCAGTCTCTGGAAAATACTCCGCGTCAAACATGTCGTGAAATGTCTTCCATTCGATTGGCTGGACAAGATGGTTTTCTTCCACCTTCCACCAAACTTGGGCGTTATCCGTGAGTTGCAGCTTCGCAACCCTTACCCAAGCAATATCTGGCACTTGTTCTACTGCCAGATCGTCTTCGATCGACTGAGCTCATTCTTCAGCTTCCAAGGGGCTCTCTTTTCCATAAAATTATTTCGGATGAAGTGCCTGGAATTACTTCACCCCAGGTGCTTCCGCTTCTGGACGGTTCATTAGAATGACAGTCCGCTGCTGCTGTCCCTCCAAGAGGCTCTTTATTGCCTCGAGCAGTATCGTTTGCTTTTTGATCGGAGTTGCAACGGTAGGCGTAAGTGGAAGAGGTGGTGGTGGTGTGTTGTTGACGTTTATACTCGTGTTGTTGGGAGAATCCATAACCTTGAAAAAAAATAGGGTTAGGATAGATTCAAAGATTATGAAATATAAAGAATGTTTAGTTGCCGAGTCTTTTAATTCTTGTGTTATATTGCTTAGGTTTCCATGCAGAACTGACTTGCATAGTGGGTTCCATGCAGCACAGACCTGCATTGGGCCGCCGAAAAAACCTGTCATGCCCCACTTCCCGGTGTACGGACAAGGGGACGTGGCGGGCTACACGACGCATTTACTCAGAAGTAAACACGCTAAGCGTAAATAAGCAATATAATAAAGTACACAAGAAAAATGACAAGAGATGTAATTGAACACCAACTTTTATTTATTAAACATTTCTTTATAATACAACTGAAAATGTAAATACAAGAATGAAAAGCAATGCCTAAACAATGGCATGAACTGAAAGTAAAGTATATACAAGAGTCTAGAGCTCTGGATCTTCTGCAAACTACTCCAAGTCGTCTGAACTGGGATCTATCTCCCGAGAATCGGATCCACCTGACAACATTCCAAAGAAAGAAAAGAATGAAATATCGTCAACGAACAATCGTTCGATAAGTCCCAAAGAAAAGTAGAAATAGAATAGACAGATAAGAAAGAATATAACTGTATAATATTTGATTGTTATGTTAACGTAGTTGTTTGTAGCTTGGTATAGAATATGCCAGTGTATACGAGAGGAGTCCAACTTACCCCGTGGACTACGGTATACGGAGCTCAAGGAACCGTTAAGCCACGGAACAATAACAACGGATATTCAGGTTAGGTGTATTAAAGTGACCATCTCGTGCCACTTCTAACATATTCCGTACCAGTCTACCCCTTTTAAAACTCCGTAATGTATTTTGTATTGTTGTGTATTGTTTTGTTTAATAGATGTAAGACTTGCCGAAACCATGATATCATTAGTTCATGTAAACGGAAGTGATATAAACGGATAGTCATGTAACAATGTATATCCATGGTTCGGTCAAATCAATTCATGTTGATATAGATTGTATATAGTATAAATGGATTCATATTGAATTGGAGTTTGTACTTGAATTGTATTCAAAGATGGATTGATTTTAGATTAGACTGAGACTCTATCTGAGTCATACACTTTAAAACGAATTGAAGCCCTGAATTAGTTTTGGAGTTATCGGTAACTGCTGTATATGGACGGCATGATTTGTGACTTTTTCCAAGCCAATTACCATATCGATAACCCCATTTTTAGTTGTTTACCTTAAATAGGCAAGCACCCATATTCTCCGGCTCCCTGAGGATCAAGAGAACTGGTCCCGCTTAAACCTATATTTACCAGGGTCCTTATTGTAGTTTAATATAACTTGAGGGGGTTTTATGAAAAATAGTTTTGATATATTTTCAAAATACACCTCAAGTATTTAATTATCGTCTTTATGGTTTTCATAGATGTAATTTTTAAGAATGATAAGATAGTCTAGTGGATATAAGCCTAACTTGAATAGTATATGGTATTTTCATGTAAATTGACTTGTATTGATTCTTGATGGTATTTTCATGAACTTTTGTGATTCTATTCTTTTGATTAGAAAACATGGAATATATTATATATTTAAAATAGATATTTTGATAATATATATATATATATATATTTATTAAAAATAGAATTTCTTTATTAATAGAAATCACGTTTTCTTAAAAATTGTAACAAAATTCCATCGAGATCGTATGCTCCGTGAGAAGGTCTGCATCTCGCTCTACTAGTCCGATGGATGTACGATAATACACACCAACCAAATCGGATTCTCCAAAATGGGTTGTAAGGACTTAATCGTATGGAATTTGATTAAAGTAATTAAAAGAAATATGGTTTCATTAGTTTAGGGTATTTTAATGTAAAATATTGTATTTTGTCGCACAAAAATTATTACAAAAGCCATCGTGCTATGTCTAGATGAGTGTTGTGATGAGGTAGGTCATTACCTCGTGAGTTTTTTAAAGGTAATATGAGCAAAACGATAAAGTAATGTCGTATGTAAACTTGATGGTATTTTACCGTAAAAATGAAATAAAAGTTGCAATACATATTATTTTGACTTGAAACTTGTTGTAAATGTTGTTTTATATTTGTTAAACAATATAAGAAGAGATGGTTAATTTGTTGTTTAAGAAAAGTTGAGATTTTAAAGAAATGAGAATCGAAAGTCGGAATAACTCCGCTTCCGACGAGTTTTGAGAAGAGAGTGTTTTAGATTAGAAATGTAGGAGGGGAGAGGGGGCTTACAGTTTGAGAATAGAGGGGAGAGGTAGAGAAAGATTTCGAAGGTATCGTGGAGTCGCGTCATTGCCGGATTTGTCCCGAAATGTCGCCGGAACTTTGACCTTGCCTAACTCCACTTGTACAACTTTTGGACTTAGATATTTTTTGAGAGTTTTGATACTAGATTTCAAAATAGAGAAGGCTAAAGTGTAGTGTGGTATTTATAAGATAGAATTAGGGTTTAGGGTATTAAAATTGAGAATTAAAATGCATTAAAATTTGGATTAATGTCTCATTTTAATTCTCTGGAAATGTGCAGAGAAAACAAACAGACTAGAGTTAGTGGGGTAGGCCAAAGGGTGCCAGGGAACAAAAATTGGAGCATTTTCTACAGGGGAGACTGGCGGCGCCGACCCCAAGCCCGATCTCGCCGGTCCAATGGTGGGGTCGGGGTGTGGGATTGATGCCACATGTTGATGTTGTTTCATATATTTCAGTGCACATGTTTGGTTAATCTGACTTTTCATTTTTACGTGTTTTGCACTTGTAAACTTTTGGGCTTTCAAAAATTTTAAAAGAAAAATCAGCAAAAATATTATGTGGCTGAGGGGATTCAAATACAAGAGCTATGTCACAGTAGTGCAAGACTTTACCAATGAGCTACAAGTTGTTTCTTGCTGTTCAAAAGCAAATTAAATATTTATAGCATATTCAGGGTTGCAAATACTCCATTTGTACATTAAGTTTTAAACAAATTTTCTGTATACTGAAACAGAGTCGTTACATCGTAATTTGGATATTATAAGAAGGATGTCTTGGTTTCTATAGTGATTCTTGACTGACAAAATCCCGAGTGCTGAATGGTTGGAATCTAGACATATGCACTTGGATAGTTCAACTTGTGTGTTATATGTGTTGGGCGGTATTGCATCCATTTCTCACTTGTTCTGCCAGTGCCCGATTTGGAGTTCTTTTATTTACTACTTAGGTTGCAGAGTTGGGATGAACTTATGGCCTTCATAAATTATTCAACTTCGATGATGGTTAGATGGTTAAAGGGAGAGACTAAGGATTAATAAATACTAGGAGATAACGTCTTATACTATAGCTTTGTGGGCACGGCGGAATTGCCGAAATAAGATCCTTTTTTGAAGCTAATTATTCCTTCCATATTTATCATGAATCTCAGTTTACCGCGTTCCTTCTTAAAGAACGAAGATGTGGACAACCAAGTCGACAACCTTGAATTCAATATCTTTGAATTAGTTCTTGCTTCTAGGCTTCTGTTTCTGTTTTCTTTTCCTTTTTCCTTTCTTTATACTCCCTCTATTCTCTTTTAAATGTCCAATTTTGGTTCTATTTTTGTTCCATTATAAGTGTCCATTTATAATATCAATGCTATCTTTTATGTTATCGATACAAATTTAAATTTGGATTTCTATACCAACCCTCATTAATATTGATACCTAGGGGAAAAAGATGAGATATACATAAATAAACATTTAACGAGGTGAACTTAAATGAGGTTAATATAGTAATTTAGTATTAACCATATCATAAGTTTAAATGAGATAGTAGTTTTTCAATAGTTTTTTTTCAAAAGGAGTGCAAACCCAAAATTGTACACTTAAAAAAATAGTTAGGTTACTGGTTCTTTCCTTAAGTATGAGTTTGGCTTGTATTTTTTCTCTTTTTGGTGGATCATGTATGAACTCTGGTTTATATTAGTAAGAGAGAGAAAGAAGTAAACCAATACATGAAATAGTGAATAGTGTTATGCCATATCACTTTTCTATTATTTAACGGTGACATGATATGGGAAAGAGATAACCAACTTTTCCTACGTAACCAAGATATTAATTGCTTTGTTTTTTTTATTTAATTCCAAAAAATCTCCAAAGCATTTAGCTAAAATACAAGACAGTACCAAATAGTTTCAAAATTACGAGAAATCTAAATGATATGCAGTTTTGTGCTTTTTATTGCTGACGTGGTACCTGACTTTTGGGGGTTTCTTGTAGTTTTTGAAAGTTTTCGTGATAGTTTCTTATGTATCTTGAAAGTTTTGTGGCAGTTTCTTGTACATTTTAAAAGTTTTATAGAGGTTTTTCGTATTTTAGCTAAAAGATTTGAGTTTTTTTTTAATTAAGCCTTGTACATTTGGTTTATTGAGTTGACTTGCACAATGCTTATAGAGTGCACACACAAGTTAATGAATAATGAAGTTGGAATAGCAGCTTTATGAAATCTAGGTATTGGGATCTTACCAAAGCTCAACTCTACTTCTATAACTAGCATTGCCTCTTGCTAAATCATAGAAATTCTTTAATCAGTCGTTGATTTGAAGATAAAGACACCCATTTATTTAACAAGCCCAAGGTTCACTATCATGTAAAATTACAGCACTTAGTACAGATGGTCAAGCATGAGATGCTCATTGGGAAAGGTGAACAAGTAATGTAATGATTATATATTTATTCTAAAGTTTGTGTAACATTTAAGAAAAATAGTAAATATTATTTTAGAATTTAAATAATAATATAATGAGTTTTACGGATATTATATCGAGTATGGATTTGTATTTTAATAGATTGGTATAATTATATACCTTTATTTTGAAAAATAATTGGAATTAAAATGAATTGTTAATTATGCGAACATTTATTTATTTGGGCTTTTCTTAAATTAGCATATACTTATATCCATACAAGTTTAATGTTAAAATTTATTTGTATTTTACTAGTTAGTACACTAAACCAAATCTTACTTTGTTTAACTATGCTTAGGGTGGCACGACATGTTTATGAGAGGGCTAACATGACATTTGTGTTTTAAATGATGGTTTTATATTTTCAAAAGAAAAAGAAAAGAAAATGAGAGAATGAGAGAGAGACATGGAGGTAAAGTAATTAATTTAAAATGTGTTATGGGCAAGAGATAGAGAGAGAGATAGAGAGAGAATGAAGGGGTCATGGCTTGGCACCATTCATTTTCCTCATCTCATTTTCTTCATGTCTCGTTTCTTTATATCATCATCATCCTCCTCCTCTTCTTCTCCACCTCCTCCACCATCAACTCCAAACCACAAAACTAACGCAAATCACCTTCAAACTCCATGAAAGCTTCACTAAAAATGTTCAAATTCTCATACTACACATGGTAAGATGATCAAGTTTTTACCTTGAAATCTTTTGCAAGCTTGGAACTTTCCTATCTTGAGATAAAAATCCCACTTTTTAACAAGTTGTTATAATATTTGCCATGACAAACTAGTTTTAGAGCTAAAGTGCATGTTTTCTTAGATTTGAGATTTCAAAAGTGGGTTTTTGTGGATACAACCAGTAGTGGTCGTATGGTAGCTGTTTAATTAGTGATAACAACCTAAGTAGTGATAGAAGAGGGTATTATAATGCAAGTATTGTTGATCTAAAGAGTTTTAAAACATGAGTTAAGATTTTCAAATGTCGGTTTATTATGAAGTTTTTTTGTTCAAATAAAATCTGGAACAACTTGGGATCTCTGAAAAATATTTTGCATATAGATTATATCTATTTAGACCACCAGGAGACCCCACAAATTGCACGAGACCTTAACTCCTAATTGTGGCCGCAATTTTTGGGAAAATTGAATATATCTGCGGCCCATTTTTTGAGATATGTGTTGTGGTTTGGTCAGTAGATATTTTACATTGTATACAAGCCTATTTTATATGCTAAATTGCCCCATATTTCCTGAGTCAAAATCTGGGAGCATTTTGAATTGGTTTTGGTGATATTTTCGGATTTTTGAAACTTGGTTTTCGGATTTCTATGTTGTGACTTGGTCGTTCGACGTTTATACGTCGACGTCGGGAGTATTTTATTGGATTTAGCACGTATTGACCATAAGTTCTAACCTATATGCGCTTCGCTCGTCGTATCGGTTTTGATATGGGGTTTTATGAGATTTTATTACGATTTCGATTATAGGTACAACCGCGGGGACTTCCGAGACGACGAAGAAGCACAAGGCATTCATTGGCTTCGACCAGGGTGAGACGTGTATTAGATGAGTAGATGTATATCTACCGGGGAAGTCGGGTGGATGACGTATAGCACCTCCGCAACTATAGCAATTAGGATATTATATATAATAAAAATGTATACCCAGCCTAAAGGGTTGCTAGAACACCATATGCGGATATTCGTATACTTCGTAGATTTTATATCTAATCTCTATTCCTTAGCCATTGAGCTATATCTACATATGTAAATATATATGTGTGAGTACTTTATATGATATAAGTATATATAACATGAGTATATATACGATATAAGTATACATGATATAAGTATAGATGATATGTTTTGAGTTAGCGTATGCGGCTATAGATCCGTACCGTATTGATTGGATAATATCATACGAGCAAGATTCCGTACATGATATGTTGAGGATAGATTGCCGAATACGGTCGATATTCATTTCGACTCGAGGAGTCTTACTAATATTTCAAATCGGAAATTCATGAAATGTTTAGAGCTATACTTACTTTCAAAACTAACGATTTGTTACGTACTTTAAAATGATAACGTTAAGGGTGCGCTACGCATTTTCAAATGATATCTATTTCAAAAACATCGTAGTCTCTTATTTCCAAAACAACATTTTGTGCTATTTTAAACTATAACTGCATGGTTCATACGTAGTTGTTGGATATTTAAACACTTGTTCACGTTATGATTTTCTTATTCTGTATACGCTCTCACTTCAATTTCTTATGATATATACCACGTTTATATGTTTAACTCTACTTAATTTTATTTGTTAGGACACATACACCATTACCGATGATTTCAGGTTGCATTTGCACATACTCGCATGTTACACCTACACCTCATCGGTAATTTCCATGTCACGTACACATATATGACTTACTATGTCATCCGTATCACACTATACCTTATTAGCATTATAGATTATTACTTATTACTCAGTACCGCGTACTATTCCGGATATTGTTCTTTCTTTACATTGCTTATATGAACACGCCTGTAGTACACTGACTCGTATGTTTCATGTACACATCGCTATTTCGCATCATACTATACTCCTTCCAGTATCTTAGATACTGCTCATTTCACTTCAGCGTGTATTATATTACTGTTATATGCCTTTATATGTTGTTCCATTATTGCCATTTTCTTTTGAGATAGTGTTTTCATTGGATTTCTGAGATCTGAGAAACCGCACATACGATTTTATAAAACTTGTGAATATTTTAAAGATACGGTTTTCGCTTGATATGATATTTGGCGTCCACTATGAGTTTTCTGGGTTCTGAGCTATGGGTATTATCCGAATCGAGAGAGGGGGAGAAACAGATTGCGGATACATGGTGGACCCGGTACGGTACCGAGAGGCAAGAAACCCGTATAGAAAGGCGGGGTGGGCTTAGCGAGGATGAGGCCGACCGACGTAAAAGTGTGTCTTAGCACCTCTACTAGGTTTCCACATGCATTAAGTATGCAATTTTTAAAAATCTAGAGGTCTAAACTACACTAACCTAGAATTGAACTAGAGAATTAGGGTTTACAAAACAATAAAGCAAGTTCTATACTAAAGTGAAGAGGGTTACAACCTTTATAGACCAAGTCCTTCACTTCTATAGCTCCAAGTAGTAGTCCCTAAGCTCTAAGTAGTAGTCCCTAGAACTCTTCTTAGGCTCCACTTGGTGAAAAGAACGAGCTTGCTTCGTTGTCTTCGAGACCGAAGTTGATCCACCTTGAAGTTTCTCTAATCAAGTTATCTCTTCACTAATCAAAGTATTAGTGAAGCAAACAACCTATACTAAAGGGCTATGATAGTATAGGTTGATGAAGTAGGAATTTTGCTCACAATATTTTCTTCTTTTTCTTTTTCTTCTCAAGAAAAACTAGAGAGAGAAGAAGAAGGGGAATGAACTTGGAATAGAGATGGAATGAACCATGAAGTGAAGTGATTAGATGAGAGTGGAAAATATTTATGAATAAAACAAAAATGAGAGGTGAGTCATGGTTTCTCAAAGCTTTCATAAGCATCTTGAGAAAATGACCAATTCTCATTTTCACTAATTCATAAATAAATCCATTATCTACTCATCACTAATCCTCATGTGATTCTTATACATCCTAGTTCTATATATCATCAACCATGATACAATAATTTATACATATAATTATATATATCACATATATATTAAATATGTATAATGAGAAGAAAATGTTTAGTGAGCTAATATTAGTTAATATATATACATATATCAAATATATTAATATATATTAAATTATTAAATCAACACTTGATTCAATAATCCGGTTATATCATATATAATCGAATAATATCACACATATATATATATATATATATCACATTATTAAATCAACACTTGATTCAATAATCCGGTTATATCACATATAACCGTCTAATATTCAATACTAGTTAATATATATAATATATATATTAAATTATTAAATCAACATTTGATTTAATAATCCGGCTATATCAAATATAATCCGGCTAATATCAAATATATATTAACAACATATACATATACCATTGAATCAACACTTGATTCAATAATCCGTTATATCACATATAACCTGACTGATATCAAATATCGCTAGATTAGAATACGGTATCACTTACTCGTATTTAATCAAGCTTCCGCACATATCACGATATGCGTCTTACTTCGTTTCGCTTGAGCTAGGAAACCTTTGTGTGGGACTTTAAAGACGCGTCAATACACCAGCAGTAGGTAAGTCACCCACAAGCCGTCAGTGGTACTAGCTGGACGTAACGGCTACCCAGATACTGAACGAATAGAATATCAACAAGAAAGCTTGTCCAAACTCCTGCAAAGCCTATAAGCAACGCTTACCGTACAGTCCGGTCTCTTCATCTGATATGTCGCATATCGAGTCTAGGGGTGGAATCGTCAGACCCAGTAACTTGATAAGTCATGCGCCGATGTGCAGCTTATAACCGTTCGAGAAACTACTGATAACACTTACCAGTAAATCTCATCAGCCCTGGCCAGGGACTTGCTGTTATAACCAATCGAGCATAGCGCAACATCAACTTCCTATACCGGGAGAGACGAAACCCTTCCTATCGCTCATTGCCTTCATGTGATTCGGGACTGTATCCAAAATCCACCTGTTTGCACGACTCCTTTGAGCCGTGGTAGTGAAGAAATCAAAGCAAAGTGGGAACCACACAAGACTCTATGACGATCTCGGGTCTACGGACTAACCTCTACAAGTGTCACCAGAGAACTGCTATCTGACGATAGGTATGATACCAACTAGGAGTTCTCAGCGAGTCCTGTTTGGTGTACCTATTCTTTAATGAGCACCTGTGTACAATTTTTGATGTTAAACACCAATGGTTGTGGGATCAACCATCGCCCCATACAGGGTCGAGAAACGTACACACTAGTCTACTCTGGAATATCGATACCCTATCTCGATACTCCCTTAACTAGGAACGGTTAAAGGATGTGCTCGGGGACTACACAAGCCCCGCTAGTATGATCTGCATCATAGTCCTGGTTGTCAAGCATACATCCTAAGGGCTTTATCAACATGTATCAGAGAGACAGTATAATAATACAGGTGTATATATTAAGATAAAGAGCAACCAGATAGCATACTATCATATCGAGCAAGAAAGTCTTCTATATATATGTCCAAGCATACACTATATCATACAATAATGGCTTCTAGGGCATACATATTCCTAACACGATGATAGTATAGAAACTCGGCGGATATTCAGAGAATACCGACCGGAGTTGTATGATTCAGATGGATATGAGGGCCGATCAGAGAGACGGCGCCTGAGAGCGGGCCGATCCAAGAGACGATGCCTGAGATTTGAGGATTTCGAGTGCCGATATTGGACACAAGATTTATAAGGATTTTAAGTGTCGATGCTGGACACTCAGTTGTTTATATGAGGATTTCGAGTGTCGTTGATGGACACTCATTGGATAATATATATATGCGACGCGCACACACATTCTCTTTCGTTATCAAATAATATGACAGTATTATACAGTATGATCTAGGAGATCGTTATGCATTTGATTTCTACATGATAATGTTTTCTACTCACGAGTTGACAACTCACCTCCGTTGTGCCATAGTTTTCTTGCAGGACAGACTGTTCAGATTAGTAGCGGCTTATTGGCACACTTCTTCTTCGGGTGATTGCTTTGGATGGATGGGTTACATTCCAGATCGCAACCGCCACTTGTATATTTATATTCTGTTGAGATCTAGTTAAAAACCCTATCGACCAAAACTTGTATATTCTTTTGGACTTAGAGATGAGACTTGTATGATATTCTTTTATATGTCGTGTTGGATATAGCTGAGTTGATAATGCTTTAGTATTTCTTTTACCTTTCTTGTGTTGATTTTCGTCTTAGACGTCGTATATTACTGCGTGGTTGTGTTTCCGCCAATTGGGCGATGAGATAGCTCCCGATTGGAGATGCTGACATTATATTTATTGTTTATATCGGTTTTATTAAAATTTACAAAGGAGGTGCTGCCAAAATTTTAAATGACGAAAATGTTTTCAAATTTTAGTCTAAAACCCATTTGTGTTTTCAAACAAACTTCATGTATATTTTAAAAAGTGGAACTTGATTTCATAATTAACCATTTTCCAAAACATCATCTCCAATATTTACTTAAAAAGCTTTAAATTCCTGGTTTTTGGCTTACTTGGGTTACGGTGGGGTTTTATAAACTTCATATGATTCAAGTGCCAATCACGTGCCGTTTCCGGATCGTGACAGTTTGATTGGATGATGGACTGGGACGAATCCAGAAATCGATTGTTGGAATTACAAATGGTATATTCAAATATTGCAAAGATTTTATAACTAAGCATTTAATTTGAATGCTTATTAAGTATATATAATTGTTATACACAGTTCATGCTATAATCATTAGTATCCGCCAAGAAAAAATTAGCAAATTTATAGTAATGAGTTTCTAAGTATAATGTCAATGTCCATAAATTTTATGTAAAAAGAAAAATAGTGTTGTGAAGTAAAAAAAATATGGAGAAAATACACAACTAAAGAAGAGGGTTTGTTTTACCTTTTGTGTCAATACTAAACAGTATGGATAATTTTACCATGGAAGCTTTTGCCGAAACATAAACGAATGAAAGTGATAATTTCAAAACAATTTAAAATGTTCAAGAGAGTATAATCAATGTACACATGACATGGGGTGAGATGTAAATATGAAAAGTAAAGGGTTTTTTTTGTTGAAAACTTGTTACCTTGCATTATGCATGTAAATATGAGATAGCTTAATCAATGTACACAAGGTAAGGGGTGAGCTGCAGTACTAATCATAGTCAATGGTTGCATGCCTTTACCATTGTGCCTGTAAGGTTATTGGTAATATATATGACATTTATTTAATATATACATATATTTTCTATTATTTAACTAAATGCTTGTATTTTAATACTATTTCGAATTTTTTGCGGGCTTTCTTTTTCCTTTCTCCTGTTCTTTTTTTTATTTTGGGGCGGGGGCGAGGAGAGGGGGGAGCGGCATGGAGGGAGGCATTGGTTTGAATTAAATTTGAGTTTGAAAACATGTATATACAACTATCCTCAAATCCGACCTCGTTTTTCCACTTACAACGATGGAAAGCAGTGAAAAGAATGTGTCGGTCTTGTTATCTACTACACCAACAAATTCGATTGTTTAAAAAACATTCATTTTAAAGTGCATTCAAAGTTTCTAACCAAACAAAAATAATCAACTGTATTAATTATGTCTTTTAATATTTATAGACTTATAGCTAGTTGCTATATCAAGCAAAACATTGATAAATAGAACACAATTGAAAAGTTATGAATATTTGAGAAAAATTTGAATTTTTTTGTTTTTTCGTTCGTTAGCAAACAAAATATTGAAAAAAATGAAGAAAATCTAAAACTTTTCGACTTTTGTGTATTACAAGAAAAACATTGAAAACTAAAAAACTGATACTTTTATGATTTTTGAAAATTTTGCAATAATCGTGTGCTAAGCAAAATATTGATAAACCGAAGTGAACTGAAAATTATAGGATTTATAAAATTTTCATGATTTTTGTATGTAATAGCAAGCAATATACTGAAAAACCTTAAGAAAAGTTTAGGATTTGTTTAATGATTTTACGATTTTCGTGTGCTAGTAAGCAAAATATAAAAAAACAAAAAAAATAGTATTTTTGGATTTTAGAAAATTTCGTGATATTCATGTGCTATTAGCAAACAAATCATTGATAAACCGAAAAAACAGAAAATTTGTGAACTTAGGATAAACTTTGTTATTTGTATTATAGCATACAAAAAAATTTAAAAACGAAGAAAACTGAAAATTTCACGGCTTCCGTATGATAGCAAGTAAAATATTAAAAAACCAAAGAAATGAGAAACTTATAGGATTTCTGAAAATATTGATAAGCCGAAAAAACAGAATATTTTAGATTTCTGAAAATTTCATGATTTTTGTGTGTAGCAAACTATATATTGAAAAACAAAAGAAAGCAAAAGATTTCATGATATTGGTGTGCTATAAGCGAAATATTGATAAACAAGAAAAATAAAATTTTAGGATTTTTCAAAATTTCATTATTTCCGTATGCTATATATAACAAACAAAACATTGATAGACCGAAGAAAACTGAAAATTTTAGGAGTTCTGAATATTTTGCAATATTCATGTGTTATTGCAAGCAAATTGGAAAATAAAGAAACTTTCGGGATTTATAAAAATTTCGCGTGTTACAGCTAGTAAAATATTGAAAAATAAAATAAAATCTGAGATTCCGGAAAATTTAGCGATTTTCGTTTGCTATACCAAGCAATATATTAAAAAACTGAAAAATTGAAAATTTCACGATTTAAACCAAAGAAAATTGAAATATTTAGGATTTTTGAAAATTTCATGATTTTTACGTGCTATATAAAAAATGTTGAAAAAGCAAAGAAAACTGAAAATTTTAGAATTTATGAAAATGCGCTACTTTCATATGCTATAATAGCAAGCAAAATATTGATAAACCAAATAAAATATAAAATTTTAGGATTTCTGAAAATTTCATGATTTTCGTGTGACATATAAAATATTGATAACGCGAAGAAAACAGAAAGTTGTGGGATTTCTTAAAATTTCGTGATCTTCGTGTGGTATAACAAGCAAAATATTTATAAAATCTCACGATTTTCATGTTCAAAGTAAAATATTGAAAAAACTGAGCACATAAGAAAATTTTAAGATTTCTTAAAATTTAGGAATTTTCTTGTGTTTATAACTAGCAAAATATTGAAAAACCGAAGAAAATTGAAGATTTATGGATTTTCGAAAATTTCATGATTTAGTTGTTCTATAACAAGCAATATATTGAAAAACCGATGAAAATCGAAAATTTCGGGTATTCATGTAATTTTATAAGCAAAATAGAGGCTAACCAAAAAATTAAAATATTTATGATTCTGGAAATTTTATGAGTTTCATGTGTTCACCAAGCAATGTTAGGAATATGTATGCTTTAGAGACCATTATTGTATGATATAGTGAATACTTAGACACACACAAACACACACACACACACATATAGGACTTTCTTGCTCGACATGATAATATGCTATCTAGTTGCTCTTTATCTAAACATATACACTTGTATTATTATACTGTCTCTCTGATACATGTTGATAAAGCCTTTAGGATATTTGATTAACTACTAGGACGATGATGTGGATCATACTATTTGGACTTGTGTAGTTCACAAGCACATCCTTTAACTGTTCCTAGTCGAGAGAGTATCGAGACAGAACATCGATATTCCAGAGTAGACTAGTGAGTACATTTCTTGACCCTGTAGGGGGCGATGGTTGATCCCATAACCATTGGTGTTTGACATCAAAGATTGTACACATGTGCTCATTAGAGAATATGTAATACCCGGTTCCGTTTATACCGTAACCGCGTTTTAATAAATAAATTTCCCAATATTTTCCCCTAATTTTCTTATTTAATTTTCTATATATATTTTTCCTAAAAGAAAAACCTAATCTCTAAACTTTTCACCTAAAACTATATCCTACTACTTTAAACCCTATCATCTAAATTCTAACTCTAACATCCAAGCAGCCAACCCTTCTAAATTTCTTTTTTTCTCATTTTCCCCTAACCTTTTAAGCCCGGCCCATGACCCACACCCTAGCCCCTTATATTTATTTTCCCCTAATTCTTTCTAATCCTTTAACGCAAAGCCCAACACACAACCCACTTCCCTATTTCCCTTAACCCACGTCCGACCCGATTTAACCCTACCCGACCCGATACCCCACTCCCCTTCTTCTTATTCTTCTCTCCTTTTCGATCTTCCTCGTGTACCCCCGCGAGACCCGCGCCCGCCCCCATGACCAGCTCCCCTTTCTCGCCAACTCCCCATCTCCCTCGCGCTACCCCTACGACCCGCTCCCCTCATCCCACATCCTCTCGTCCGCACCCCCTCAACGGCGCTCTCTCTCTCTCTAACCCTCACTCTCTATCTCCCTCATTCTTATAACTCGAGCCCCTCCCTTCACCCCCGTCTGCCCCGAGCTCCCCTCTACCCCACCTCATCTCCTCGACCTTACCTCACCTTCCCTCATCGCCCTCGTCCCCGACCATCTTCACTGTCATCACCGCACCCCTGCGACCCCGTCGCCTCCACCAACCCATCTTCCCCAGCAACCCAAGAACTCATCACCTGCTCTCGTCTCGTTATCGCCGTCGCCACTACCACCGACGCCCTCGCTCTTACCTCCAATACCTCACCACACCTCTCTCTTCTCCCTCTCTCGGCCGCTGCAAACTCCTGACGAGAACCCATTCCCGAGCTGCAGAAACCATCGCCACCGGAACCCGACCTCGTCGCCGTCGCTTTGTCGCCGCCGACATCCCCCTCACGCCCTCGCCACCACCTCTCTCCTCCCCTCTCCTTTTTCCCTGGACACCCATCACCCACGAGCCACCGTCTCATACCACCGAGCTCCTTCTCGACACTCACCCCGCTTCCTTAACTCCCCTCACCGCACTGGAGCCGACCACCACCGTGATACTACCCCCCTGCATCTCCTTATCTCCACTACCGAGCTCAACGACCCACCACTCCCCTCACTACAAGCTCCAACCGACACTAACCCATCGTCGACAACACGCTCCCTACCACCTTCGCCGCCGTCCAAACCTTCTCGCCGTGCCCAGCTGTGCTCAGCAGTACACCGCACCATCTCCGACAACCCATCACTGCACATCACCGCCGCTGAGCCGCCGCCGCCGAGCTCCAGTAAACCATTGCACATCCACTGCAGTCGAGCTACTTAGCAGAGCTCCGAGCACTTTGAACCCTAGCTGTTCCGCTGCCTGTGCTATTACCGCTGCTGCCCATCGCCTGGATCATCGCCGCTACGACCTCATCATCTTCGCCACCATCACCAGCAACTCCCCCGACTCCTCATATCCACGCCAAGCTAAAATCGAGGCCGCGCCAAGCTCGAGCCAAGGCCAAACATTCCGTGTTGCCGTGTCGTGTCTAGCCCATGCATGCGTCGAGCTCATGCTATTCGTCGTCGTGAGTATTGCCAGGCAAGTGAATCCATTCACTTGTTTTCATGCTATACTTAGGACATTTTGTGTATAAATACAGCGCTTTTAATATTAACTGAACCAAAATTGAAACTTAGTGTAAACCACCCATTAATGGTTGCGGAACGTGTAATCAATGAATTCTTTATAGGATGACGAACAACATATTGAAAATTGACACCGATCGGATAATGTTTGACCATTGTTTCGATACCCCCAAGTCGAGTGCCGAAACATACTAATACGACACATTTTGGGCCAATCCTCGTCTGTACACCTCGATGGCGGTACTATTAATACTTGTGATTTTTTAGTGATATATAGTGACACTTTAAAGTTTCGTAGCAAAAGAATGCAAATTTCACACAAAAAGTAACGCCCTAATGTTTATACCGAAACTCGAGATTTTACCGAACACTTGATACCTTTAAATTTATAATTAATTCTAGAAAAATCCAATCGCAGCGTGCCTGGATTCGTTGTGAAGGGTACTGCATAATCTTTAACACGACGTGTATCTTTACTGTTAGGTATATCCTCAGATCGGCCATAGGAGTACTCCGGGATATACACCCTGATCAGTCGTCGTCTTCCTTGTACCCCCCAACTCATGCCGCACAAGATCTAGAGGTCTTTCTCTTTCACACTTCCGGAGCTTTTCGATAGAATCAGGTTCGGGTGCGCTTCTTCTTCCTGCTGGTTCAGGAGCTTAGGCCCAAGCGGTAGTAGTTTCCTAGTTCGGGGGAGGAGCTCTCGGCACATGGTCAGTCGGCGGTTGACGAGTCAAGGCGCTTCCTCTTCTTGTTTATATATAGATGCGGGTAGAGAAGGACTCAAGTCGAGAGTTCAATTTCTGAGTGCATGAGTTGAGTTAAGGTCTTAAGCCCATGGGGAAGTACGCAGGGGAGGCGGGTAGGATCAGACGAGAGGAAAGGATTTCCCCGATTCACACCAAGTTTTCTCTGTCGGGCATGGCCAAGGATTGACCCGGGGCCCTGTAAGATTCGCCTTCGGGACCTTCGTGAAGGCTCCTCCGCTCTCAGTTTACTTTGTCTTTACATAGAAAAAAATAACTTACCTGACCTTGGACCGTAGTCCAGTACATGAACTTACCCTTGACATGCATTTGAACCCCTGAAACCTTAATTTTTAATTGTGATAGTGTACGGATCCAATTACCGCTGCATAGAAAACTGTTTCACCTTTCCAAGGGTACTGGTTTTATAAATTCCAGCATCTTCTGGCATTTAAATCACATTTTAAACGGATGACACGTACGGCAGATTTCTGTCATTTCAGCTCGCACCCTTCATCGGTAATTCGATCATAACTCCTAAACCAAAATGAATATTGTTGATCCGTCTCATGTTATATAAATTTAAGTCATAACCCTAAAATTAGTTGAACAGTAGCGTCGCTTAATTGTGCTCCCAGCTGGGAGTAAAACGTGTTACGAAACGGACTTTCAGTTCAGAAATTGGATTTCCAGCAGTGAACACTTAAAAGGAAATGACCATAACTAGCGAATTTGAAACCCGATTGACGCGAAACCAATTTTGATGGACAGATAATTAAACATACTGCTTATCGCTTTTATATTTTTTTGCTTAATTCTGCACGTATGATTTATAGTAAATTTTGCGAGTGGTATGACACTGGCTGCTATATTTTATTCGTATTATAATTTATTGCATTCTCATCATATCATGTAGCGGTTATATCCTCATTTGAATAGTGGTCATAAATATTGATAACCTAGTGACCGTGTTACATTACCCATTGATAAATATTAGTGCTTGGATTGTGGCAAGTACGTTAGTGTTAAAGCGTGAATGAATAAGTGAAGTAACACGTACTTGTACACAATCAGCGGAACCAATTAGTTATTGCATTGTCGACACCTGTGGGACACATATAAGTGTAACTATAACTGGAATGGGACAGTTATAGAAGCACTTATATTAGTGTCATAGGTAAGACATCGAGTATTGTCTATTTATCTTGGATACCAGTCGAGACATGCTTGTTGGAGACCTTGTCTCCAGTTCTCACGTACACTTGTCATGGAGCGACTAGTATTTGGGTTCATGGTTGGTGTTTGATGTAGACCGCGGGTGTGGGTAGTTTGAGTGTGAGTTCGATCAACGGAATCTCAGAAGTCCCACTGCCGGCATATACAGTTTGAGAGTCATATGGGTGATATTACTGATTATTAGCGAGCGTGATTCGGGCCCGTGTTCCCTTGCTCCTGGGGCCTACCCTTAGATTGGGGATACTCCTGCGGTGGTTGACGCTCACACTTGGACCGACGATAGGTTTAGCGACCTGGACAGTGAGACTTAGAGACTAATAGGTTTAGTGACATGGATATGCATTGATTACTGATTCGATATACCTGCTTTATTGTTTGCCTGTACCGATTATTTTATGCTCGCGTCATTGTTTTATATTTACTGCTTCATGTTCATCATATTGCACATTATATTTATATATATTGATATTGTGTCGCTCTGACGACCTGAGTATGCATGCTCAGAGTGAGAAGTGGACTTAGCTCGGATCAGGATCTGTCGAACCTCGAGGATTTTGCGCACATGTAGATCAGCGACATCAGCGCTATCTTTCCCTTGATCTCTATCTGGTTAGTTTTATATCTGTTGATAGAAGTAGTGACTGCAGTTCTCATTACATGTGCATTGATTACTGATTACCACGTAATACTAGAAGACGAAGTGTGACTACGGCAGGATATTTCCTTGACCGTAGGAGCATGGCTGGCTTTGTCAACCCCTCGTATTCCGTATTTTGGGAAGCGGGGTATGACATGGTTTTGTTGGTATCAGAGCGCCGGGTTTAGATTAGGATTACAGTTTCCGGCTAGGGCTTGACAATTTAAGTCGCCTGTACGGTTTAGATTGTAAACTTGTTATCCTTGACTAGGATCCCTACAGTTTGTCAAGCTACATTTTTGACTCCATCCGCTAGAGTTTTGGGTGACTTAGTAGAGTTATGTGATTGTAACTATGAACTGCAGATAGTTACAAGGCAACACTCTACTTGAGTGACTTAGAGTTTTATATCTGATTCTCATTCGATTGAGTTTCACCTCACCACATATTCTTATTTTGTTCTATATCTTAGTCTGATTCTTATATCTTGTACCTTATATCGTCCTAAAATTTGTTGTTTCAGGACTATGACTTCCAACAACTCTCCGTCCTCCTCCACTATCCAGAGTCAAACTGTCGAGATTTTGGGTGTACTACAAGGTTTGATGGAAGCCCAAGAGCGAACAAACGATCTCTTAGCTGAAGGACTAAGAAGGAAAATGGTTCAAGCACCAGCGGGAGCCCCAAATCGTAGAGGAATCTCTGTTAGACGAAGAGGTGGCATGAAGATGAAGCACACATCTGTTCCTCAGCAACAGAAGCAGCGGAGAACTCAACGTTGTGGTTATTGCAAGAGACCAGGACACCTTCAGAGAGACTGTCGCAGGGCCAAAGGACAGTGCTTGATTTGTGGATCCGACGAACATCTTGTCAATGGTTGCCCTAGAAGGAAGGAGCTGCAAGGAGGAGATTCATCAACACTCTCCACTTCTGCTGAGTAACTTGGTTATTTTCATACTTAAATTTCGGGGACGGCACGAACCTAACACAGGATTCAAACTCGCTTGACGAGATCGCAGTGGTCTAGATATCAACACAGAATTATCACCCTTCCTGCTTTCAATAAAGACCTTGTTATTTTATTTAGTAATTGTTTCTTTTCGTCTGAACTTTGTATTTTTGTTAGACCCCTTAGTTTAAATGAAAAAAATGCAAGTTGTGATTTATATATCGTTCCCTTGTCACTCATTTCCTTATACTACTTACTGCATCATTATTCAAAGTTTTGATTTTCCATTCTTTATCTGCCGTATATTTTCCATGTGCTACACATATTTAGTTGTTTTATTTTGAGTTACGCAATCTGATCATGAATCTCCCTTTTCAGGCCATAGCCAACCTTGGGGCAGTGCCGCCTCTCGATGAGGACACTCGGTCTTGAGTTTCCTTAGATTGCATGCTGGTGAGTTCAGATGACGAGGTCGATGGCCCACAGGTTATTTTCGACAACATCGATCCCGAGGACGAGGAAGTCGCAGTCGCAGCTCCAAAAGTCGACATGATCAGTGACTCTGACGAGGAAGAGGAAGACCCAGTGGAAGAAAACCCAGTAGAAGAGAATCCAGAAGAGGAAGATCTTGAAGAGGATCTAGAAGAGGTGAATCACGTGGAAGAGGACCCCGATGAAGAAGCTCCCACCGAGAAAGAAGGACCAGGAGAAGAAAACCCCGTGGGGGAAGAACCCGAAAATGAGGCCCCGACCGAGAAAGAGTCGGAGGACGAAACCTTGAGTGAGGAGGAATTCGAGGCGGAAGAACCTCCAGTGGCAATCCCTGCGAAGCGCTATGGAAATGGACACCCCTATCTTAGCGCGAGAGCTTACCGTAACCTGTTGAACTTCCATAATCGCGACTGACGCGACTTGTCTTTGTTTTTTCTGGCCAAATAAATCTATCTATAGCTTAGGGTCACTTTTATTTTTCGAGTATGCTTTGTTTAAAATTTTTCTGAGGAAAAAAATATAACAATAAAGTTTCTGAGTACGAAAATCTTTTGAGTATTGATCTGCATGATGCATTGACTGTTTCCCCTCTCCAATAATTTCTTTCCCTCCTGAAATTCATTACTCTTACTTCATCCTTGAACCTTGTAGTAATTTGACCCCAGTCTCTTCAACATTCTAATTAAAGCACCACATTCCCGACTTCTTTTCGATTAGGCCATACTCTACTGTAATCCATGCTCTGGCTAGTCTCTTATACGTTACTAATATTATTCTCCTATTACTGTAATTAAATTCAGTGATGTTTGTTATTCAAAATTTAGTTTTCCTATTGTGTTTATCGAAAATTGTGTATTATTAACTACTTTCTTTTACTTATTCTAAATGCTTTACTATTCTTCACATTTTCAATAGTGCAAATTTACATCGCATATACTATTTGTTTTATTTTCTCTTGTACTTTTCCGTATAAGTGTTTTTTTAGTATTTTATAATTTCCTGATTTGTAGTCTTACAAATATAGTTTCGGAGCTTAAGGCTTAGCAGCCAATACTTCACTATTGTTTATTATTGTTATTCTATTTTTTATTGTATTGTATATACAATTTATTATTGTTATTATTTGTCATTTATTTTGACCTTACATATGATTTTTCCAGCCCTGTTTGCTTACATATAGATATTCGATTTTCTAGTGGTTAATTTCGCGTGGCTTTTATAGCTTATTGTTTATTTTAAATTTCGAGGACGAAATTTTATATAAGTGGGGTATAATGTAATACCCAGTTCCGTTTATACCGTAACCGTATTTTAATTGATGAATTTCCCAATATTTTCCCCTAATTTTCTTATATAATTTTCTATATATATTTTTCTTTAAAAAAACCTAATCTCTAAACTTTTCACCTAAAACTATATCCTACTACTTTAAACCCTGTCATCAAAATCCTAACTCTAACACCCAAGCAGCCAACCCTCCCAAATTTCTTTTCTTCTCCTTTTCCCCCTAACCTTTTAAGCCCAGCCCATGACCCACACCCTAACCCCTTATATTTATTTTCCCCTAATTCTTTCTAATCTTTAACTCAAAGCCCACCCCACAACCCACTTCCCTATTTCCCTTAACCCACGCCCGATCCGATTTAACCCTACCCGACCCGATACCCCACTCCTTTTCTTCTTCTTCTTCTCTTCTCTCCTTTCCCGCCTTCCTCGCGCACCCCCGCGAGACCCACGCCCCCCCAACGACCAGCTCCCCTCTCTCGCCAACTCCCCATCTTCCTCGTGCTACCCCCATGACCCGCTCCCCTCATCCCACGTCCTCTCGTCCGCAGCCCCTCAACGACTCTTTCTCTCTCTCTAACCCTCACTCTCTATCTCCCTCGTTCTCATAACTCGAGCCCCTCCCTTTACCCTCGCCTGCCCCGAGCTCCCCTCTACCTCACCTCATCTCCTCGACCTTACCTCATCTCCCCTCATCGCCCTCGTCCCCGACCATCTTCACCGTCATCACCGTATCCCTGCGACCTCGTCGCCTCCACCAACCCATCTTCCCCAGAAACCCAAGAACTCATCGCCTGCCCTCATCTCGTCGTCGCCGTCACCACCACCGCCCACGCCCTCGCTCTCATCTCCACTACCTCACCTCACCTCTCTCTTCTCCCTCTCTCAGCCAATGCAAACTCTCGACGAGAACCCATCCCCGAGCTCCAGAACCCATCGCCGCCGGAACTCGACCTCGTCGCCGTCACTTCTTCGCCGCCGACGTCTCCCTCGCGCCCTCGACACCACCTCTCCTCCCCTCTCCTTTTTCCCTGCACACCTATCACCCACGAGTCACCGTCTCACACCACCGAGCTCCTCCTCGACACTCACCCCGCTTCCTCAACTCCCCTCACCGCACCGGAGCCGACCACCACCGTGCTACTACCCTCCCTGCACCTCCTCATCTCCACCACCAAGCTCAACGACCCACCACTCCCCTCACTACAAGCTCCAACTGACACCAACCCATCGTCGATAGCACGCTCCCTGCCACCTTCGCCGTCGTCCCAACCTTCTCGCCGTGCCCAGTTGTGCTCAGTAGTACACCGCACCATCTCCGGCAACCCTTCACTGCACATCACCGTCGCTGAGCCGCCGCCGCCGAGCTCCAGTAAACCATTGCACAACTACTGCAGTCGAGCCACTTAGCCGAGCTCCGAGCACTTTGAACCCTAGCTGTTGCCGCCGCCTGTGCTATTGCCGCCGCTGCCCATCGCTTGGACCATCGCCGTTACGACCTCATCGTCTTTGCCACCGTCACCAGCAACTCCCCCGACTCCTCATATCCACGCCAAGCTCAAATCGAGGCCACGCCAAGCTCGAACCAAGGCCAAAAATATTGAAAAATCAAAGAAATCTGAAATTTTGAGAAAATTTTTGCAGTACTATACCAAGCAAAATATTGATAAGCCGAAAAAACTGAAAACTTTAGGATTTTTGAAAATTTTGTGATTTTTATGTACTATATTAAGCAATTTATTAAAAAACCAAAGAAAAATTTGGTATTTGTAAAAAGATCACAATTTTCGTATGCTTCGAAGCTAAATATTGAAAAAACAAAAAAAACAGAATATTTCAGGATTTCTGAAAATTTCTTGATTTGCTTGTGTTCTAGCAAGCAAAACATTGATAAGCCGGAAAAAAAAAGAATTCTTTTGAATTTTCGAAAAAGGTTATTTTATATGTTATTGCAAGTAAAATATTATAAACATGAAGAAAATTGAAAATTCCACGATTTTTTGGTGCTATAATATGTAAAATAGTGAAAACTCAAATAAAATTGAAAGTTCTAGCATTTCTAAACATTTTTCAATAATCATGTGCTTGCAAACAAAGTATTTAATAAACAGAAGCAAACTAAGTCAACAGTTTTGAAAATTTTGCAATATTCATGCGCTACTAACCAAAATATTACAAATCGAAAAAAGGAAAATTTTAAGATTTATGAAAATTTCGCGATTTGTGAGATGCAAGCAAATTATTGGAAAATCAAGGAAAACATAAAATATCAGGATTTCTGAAAATTTCGGGATTTTTATGTGCTATAACATTTAATATATCAAAAACCTAGTGCTATAACATTTAATATATCAAAAACCTAAGAAAACAAAAAATTTCTTAATTCAATATAGCAAGCAAAAGATTTAAAAGAAAGAAAACTGAAAATTGCACGACTTTCTTATGCAATCAGCAAAATATTGAAAAACCAAAGAAAACGGATAGTTTTAGGATGTCACGTCCTGCTTTCCAGTATACGGAAACGATGACATGGCAGGCCGCAACGTATTTACTATAAAATAAATACGTTAAGCGTAATTAAATAATATATATAAAATGCACAAGAATGACAAGAGGTATAAAATAAATAACAATTCTTATTTACATTCATCTTTACATACAACTGTTTTGAAAAGGAAAGATGCAATGAAATAAGCAGTGCCTAAACAGTGGCATACAAACTGAAAGTAAGTACAAGGAGAGCTAGTAGTCCGGCTGAGCGGTGAGCTGGTCCAAATCCTCCTGGCTGGGCTCGATCTCCTGAGGGTCCAGTCCTCCTGACGAACATTCCAAAAAAAGAAATAGAAAGGAATGTCTTCAGCGAAGTAGCGCTCGATAAGTCTCAAAAGAAAAAGAGAATATACCAAGTAATATGAAATGAATAGGTAAGTTGAGCATGATTGATTGCCGGTATATAATATTTATTCTAACGTGGTATTTGTAGCTTGATACAGAAGGTATTCGTGTATACGAGTGGAGTCCATCTTACCCCGTGGACTATGGTAATATGTAGTACAAGGCCCCGTCAAAACCTACGGGACAACGGCACGAGAATTCATGTAGGTGTTTTTTAAGTGACCTCTCATGCCACGTTATACGTTCCGTACCAATGTACCCCGTTATCCCCGCGTAATGTATTGTATAGGTTATGTTTACATGTCTTGCCGAGACCATGGATACAAAATGTTTCAAGTAGTCATATTCAGGATGTAATCTTGTATTCAAGTAGTCATGTCAAGTTATAACCATGGTTCGGTCAAGTCAAGTCAAGTATAAATGTTTGATATTGATGTTTGAATTCAAGTATTCATGTTCATGTTCAAGTATTCATATTTGATTTTAGATTCAGTTTTGAATTAGACTCAGACTTGAGTTTGGATTCAGGTTTGAATTAGACTCAGACTTGAGTCGGACACTTGTACGGATTTAAATCTTGAATTAAGTTTGGGAATTATCGGCAATTGCTGCACATGAACGACGTGATTTGTGTCTTTTTCCAAGATAATTATCATCGATAACTCTGTTATATTGTCTACCTTAAATAGACAAGCACCCACTTTCTCCGGCTTCCTGGGGCTTAAGAGAATTGATCCCACCTAAACCTATATTTACTAAAGTCCTTAAATATTGTTTTATATAAATCGAGGGGGTTTTATGAAAAAAATATTATAATATAGTTAAAAATAAATCTCAATAGGTTATTTATATTATTAGCGTTTTTATGAGCATGAGTTTTAAGGATTTGAGGTATTTTAGTGATAAGCACTTAACTTTGGAAGTTCATGGTATTTTACTGTAAAACTTGCATTTTTGGTATCTTGATGTTATTTTCTTGTCATTTGATAATCTTTTCATTTTTGAAAAAAATAGATTTATTATCTTTTTGAAAATATGGATTTATAATTTTATATAATTTTAATTTTAAAAAATAATTTTATATTATTTAGAAATTCGTATTTCTTAATTACCGTATTTAAATTCTTTCGAGATCGAATGCTCCGTAAAGAGGTCTGCATCTCGTTCTACTAGCCCAAGAATATGCGATAATCCACACCATCCATTAGCGGGTCCCCTAAAGGGGTTGTAGATGCGTAATCGCAAAGGATAGAAAATACCGTTTTAAAAGAAATCCGGTTTTTAAAATTATGTTGTATTTTATCGTAAAGTTTTCTTCGAAACAAAAATACATACAATGAGTATCGTGCTATGAAACCAAGTATGTGTGTAGGGTAAGTCATTACCCCGTGAAGTTTTCCTAAGGTATTGTTTTAATAAGTACTAAAAGAGGTGTTTAAAAAGTTCAAGATATTTTAATAAAAAAGTGCTACTATTGTTGTTTCACATAAGAATTTTGATGAAAATTTGATTCTAAATATTAGGGTTTAAGTTTACAAGTATTGTGATCAAAAAATAAGGATATGGAGTTTCTAGGGTTTAGAAAAAAAGATATCGGTATTAAATCCACTTACCGATATAAGTTTTGAAATTGAATTTCAACGAAGAGGAAAAGAGATTGAGAGGGACTTACTATTTGGTTATACTAAAAGGATGTAGAAGAAGAGGAGAGTGTTTTCTTGGTGTCGCGGGAGCTCCGGATATTGCTTCGATTCTTCGCCGGAAGTTGACCGCTTACTAACTCCTCTTTACTCCACTTGTACTTAGAAAATTTTCGAGAGTTTTGGCTAGAAATTTCAGAATGATGCCGAGCCAAAGTGTGGGATAGTATTTGTAGTGGAGAATTAGGATTTGGGAATTAAAATGGTGGATTAAAAAGCATTAAAATTATGATAAATTGTGAATTGAAGAGTCTCTGTTTGATTGCAGGGAAATCAAACAGTGCAGGGGAGTTACGGGTAGGTGAAGGTGTGTGTGTGCAAAGCACGGGGCCCTTTGGCCACCATCGAACTGTCAGCGCCAGCCCAGAAGCAAGATCCACCGGTCATTCTCGGGATTTGGGTATCTGGATTTGTGCCATGTGGATTTCTCAGTGTTTACTCTATTTTCCATATGTTTGATTTTTCTTACTTTTCATTTTTCTGTGTATTGCACGTGTAAAATTTTGGGCTTCCAAAAATTAAAAAGAAAAAAAAATCAGAAAAAAATATTGTGTCTGATAGGAATCAAACACAGGGTCTACGTCACAACAATGCAAGGCTTTACCAGTGAGGTACAAGTTGTTTCTTACTGTTATATAGCAAAATTAATTTATAATTCAAACTCAGGCTGTAAACTCATTTATGTATATTAAACTAGAAAATTCCGTACAGTAAATTCAGTATCGTTACATAAGATTTCTGCAAGTCGCAATATTCGATGTTAGTAAGAAAATATTGAGAAGCCGGATAAAATTAAAATTTTCAAGCTTCCGAAAATTACGCGATTTTCATGTGATTTAGTAAGCAACATATTGAAAATCCAATGATAGCTGAAAATTTCAAGATATTAGTGTATTATTTTAAGCGATATATTTATGAACAAAGAAGAAACTGAAATATTTAGGAATTTTCAAAATTTTCGTGTTTTTTGTGCGCGGCGGCATCTAACAAAATATTTATGAAATGAAGAAAACTTAAAATTTCATAATATTTGTTGCTATAGCAAGCAAAATATGAAGAACCCGAAAAAGGAAACTTTGGCGATTTTGGATGCTGTAGCAAGTAAGATATTGAAAACCCCAAGATAGAGAAAATTTGAGGATTTCTGAAAATTTTACAATTTTTATTTGTTAGACAAAGCATTATATTAAAAATACGAAGAAAATAGAGATATTCATGTACTATAGTAATCAAAATAGTAATAAACCAAACAAAACTGAAATATTTAGGAATTTTGAAAATTTCATGATTTTCATGTGCTATAAGAAATATGTTGAAAAACCAAAGAAAACCGTAAAATTTATGATTTTAAAAAAATTCAGGGTTGTTGTATGCTATAGCAAAAAAAATATCGATAAACCGAAGAAAACATAAAATTTCTGGATTTTTGAAAATTTCTGGATTTTTATGCTAGAAGCTAAATATTGGTAATGCGAAACAAATAAAAAAAAGAGATCTCTAAAAATTTCACGACTTACGTGTGTAAGAAAAATATTGAAAAACCGTGTAAACCAGAAAATTTTGAAATTTCTAAAAATTTCATCATTTTCATGTATTAATAACAAGCAATATGTTGAAAAACCGATGATAATTGAAAATATCACAATTTTTGTGTGATATAATAAGAGAAACATTAATAAACTAAAGAAACCGAAATATATAGGATTTTTGAAAATTTCTCGATTTTTCATATGGTATAACGAAGAAAATATTGATAAAACGAAGAAAACTGAAAATTTTAGGAGCTTTGCAACGTATTGAGAAACTGAAGAAAATTGGGATAATAATTTTCTTTATTAAGCAAAATATTGATACCGGAAGAAAACTAAAATATTTAAGATTTTTGAAAATTTCATAATTTTGGTGTGCATCAAATAAAATTTAGTTTGGTTTATCAATATTTTGTTTATTGGCATACGGATATATGGTAAGGCTCATTCCTGACTTACAAGCTCGTGTAATAAGGCGTTGTTGCTACGACCTCCACTCGCTGTCTACTAAACGAGCGTTAGAGCGAATTGAGCGAGCGAGAAATCTATGAGGATAGAACTTTGTCTCAACAGGAAAATTGATGTTTTACTGCTAATCACATGTTTTATGTTTGACGTAGTACTCATACTGGAAATTACGATCAAGAATTGCTCTATCAATTACCATCTACTTCAGAGATACTTTCTGAAACATTTTTCAAATGAAAAAGTTCTGTATCTTCACAGGAATTAGTGAATCAGGCAAGGTTCTTTTGTGCAGAATATGAAAGAGCGGGTAAATCTTTCAAAATTACCACAGCAATCCGCTGATATGTATCCTGGATATATTCCCATTATTACAGTACCCTTTTTGGTCAAAATGTTTTAAATATCCAATTTTCAATTTTTTTCGGTTTATAAATATTTTTATTTTAAAAAGCATGTAAAAATCACGAAATTTTCAGAAATCCTAAAATTTAAAGTTTTATTTCGTTTTTCAACATTTTACTTTGGGTATCAGTATTTCGCTATGTTCTTGTGCTATAGCAAATAAAATATTGAAAAATTAAAGAAAATTGAAAATTTTAGTATTTATGAAAATTTCAAGATTTTCGTGGGCTAGCAACTAAAATATTAATACACAAAGGAAAACAAAAGGTTTTGGGATTTTCTGAAAATTTTAAGATTCTCTTATGCTATAATAAACAAAATATTGATAAGACGAATAATGCTAAAATTTTAGGAATTCTAAAAATTGTGCGATATGTTGGATATGTATGCCCTAGAGGCCTTCATTGTATAGGATGGTAGGAATATATATGTACATGACAATCTTGCTCGATATGATAGTATGCTATCTGGTTTGTATTTATTTTAACATGTGATGCATTTTACTTAGTATTTCATATCTTGTATACATGTTGATAAAACCCGTAGGATCCTTACTTGACTACCAGCGTTGTGATGACAATCATACTTGCGGGAGGGGCGATGGATTAATGAGGTGCATTTAAGATTGTATACAGATGCTCACTGGGGGTGAGTACACTGGACGGACTGGCCGAGAACTGGCTAGATGGTATTATACCTAGTGTCAGATAGCAGTTCTCTGGTGACATGAGTGCAGATAGTCTGTCGACCTGAGGTCGTTATTTATTTCGTGTGAGTTCCTATTGTGCTTTGATTACTACCCTACCATGGCTCTACTGAGTCGTGAAAACAGGTTTTAGTTGGGTACAGTCCCGAGCCACATGGAGGCGGTGAGCGACTGTTGGGGATTCGTCTCTCCCGGATAGGGAGTCGATGTTGCGCTGTGATCGGTTGGCCAACACCATAAGTCCCTGGCCAGGACGGATTGAGAATTACTAGTAGTTGGACAAGTAGATCCTCGGATGGTCTTGAACCACACCGGCATAACTTGTCAGGTTATTAGGGGTCTGACGTTTTCCACCTCCTAGATCCGGCATGCGATACTCTCAGATGAACAGACCGGACTGCATGGAGATTGTAAGGACAGGCTCAGTAGGGGTTCGGATGAGTTTGCTCGTCGGCCTTCTTTTCGACAGATACCTGGATAGCCGTTACGTACAGCTAGTGCCAGTGACGGACTTGTGGTTAAACCTACTGCCAGCGTACTGTCGAGTCTTTAGAGTCCCACACAGAGGGTTTCCCTGGTTCAGGCGAAACGATGTAGAGGCCGTTTGGTTTTACGGTAGGGTTCCGATCATATACGTGTACTGGCTACGCGGATGTTGTTCGGACGTATAATACTAGTGGGCTTTGGTTTAAGGCGGATTCTAGTATTATATTATTGGATTATTATTATCTCATTGTATTCGTATTTTTTGGAATACGAATACGGGTATGTATATACGGTGAGGGCATTCTTGTAATTTCACAAGAGATGCTTCTAGAAGGGGACACCTCATTATTAGTTTTATCTATTTTTAGAAAAAGATTAATGAGGTGGAAAATGGAGATATTTGTGGCATGGTTGAAGCATGTCTAATTAATTTATTTTATTCATTTGACTTTACTATTCAAGCATGGTTTCTTATTTTCTATTGAAAATATTGCATGCTTGATTATTAAATGACTTAGCCATTCCTCATTTGCCTCCACCACTTGATTCATTTTGTGTTTACTCTTTCTCTCTCCATTTTCTCTTCTCCTTCTCCCTCAAGTCTTAACCCACACATGTGTTGTGAATCCTAGGGCTTCTTGAGATAAAATACTCTAATCATCTCTTTACATCTCCTAAGTTATCTAAATTAGCAAACTAGATATCTTAGTTACCTCACTCTTGAGGTTGAAACTTGAACCATAGACTCTCGGGCGGATCATCTTCGACACGAGGAGGCCGACGATCGAGGTTGATTCAAGCCATCTAAAAGCTTAAGAAGATAAGAAGAAGAAGACCCGAAGGACTTGAGCTATAGAGGTATAAAACTCTCACCGAGTAATTAGAACCTTTTTTTAGTATAGCTACGAAAGATCTTGGTTGTTTGGTCGATATTGCAAGTCTTGAAAAGATCGTTTTTTGTGTATTCCGCCTCCCCGCGAACCCGCGAGGTTTGCGATATCAACTTACACTGGTATCAGAGCCACTTAAATCTTAACTAGCCAGTTAGCAAGTAGTTAGAACTTCAATCGGCGGATAAATACCCAAAATCAAATTTCCATGTTAAGCTTGCTGTCGTTTTTCAAAACTGCTCAAAAAAATTATTTCAGTGGTCTTAAAAATACATGCAGGCTTTTCTGAGAACAAGGAAAAATTTTGAGCTCATAATCTACCAACATAACCGCGGAACAACGGCCAAACAGGTAGTTTATCCGTGGATCCGCGGCCGAGTCACGGCCGATTCGCACTAAATTTTTCCAGTAGTTCTATTCTTTGGAAATATGATTTATGGCATATTTGGTTTCTACCCAAATTTTTTTGTGTACTGGTTTGTGCATGGGGTAGACACGGAATGTTATTTTCAATCGAAATTCTAAGCTACTTGGTTAATCCGTATTTCTGTGTTTGAATATGTGTTGCTAAACGTCTGCTAATCGCTATATGTCGATTAGTGGGGGTTGCACATATATGTATCTTGTCGATAGTTTGTGTATATGAAGTATTGGATCGTCGTGAATGAATAGCCGGGGGGATATGAGAAGAGTGTTTTCTTTTATTTCATTCATGTAAATTTGTAAATTGATGTAATCTTCTTTTGCGGGACACATCCGGTTGAGGTTATAGCCACCGTTGTATTATTTCATTTACTTTTTCTTGCACCTAGGATAGACCCAAGGTGGGGTGCACAAAATATCGGGTTCTTGAAGTGCCGAGTGGCCTACTCATTTCATTGAGGGAGGTTGCTTCACTTCAGGAATTTGGCGGGTAGTTTGCCGCACCCGTAGGATTCTAGGGTGGGGTTTGGCTATTCATCACGACCGTGGAATCCGTGTTTCTTTATAAGTAAAACGAAACACGAAAATCCTAGTATATCCAAAATAATCATCTGTGTTTCTGTGATCTGGAATCCTTATTATTGCGTGAGACGAATGGCTATATATATTATATATATAATTAACGTTGCTTATGTTTTGCACTCATGCTAGTCCAGCCCCCGCTCTGCCGTTAGTTATGTAACCTAATGATGTATGACGGGGCCCCGTGGCGAATGCAGATGGCATAAGCATACGTTTTATTTTTGTTTCTTTTCTGCAATGATAAGGTTAATTGATGGGACCGCATTAATATTGATTAATGCAATGGAATAAACCTAAAATCTGATGTCGTTGGAACAATTACAAAACCACTTGGTTTTCTTCAAAAAGCATTTTTTAAAAGCGGAGCTTAAACCACTCCTTTTCAAAAGCTATTCGATTCCTTCGACTATATCAAGTTCATTACGTTAACGGTTTTCGCCAAAACCAGCCGTAGCCCTCTGTCATTTCAGATAGGTATCTACTAGTATTCATGCTATGTGTTTTGATCTTCACCAAGGCATAGTGTTTGGTAGCTAGTGGGTGCTTATCTGTAGCATAGATAGATGCATTAATCTAATACAGACGTACAACTGTTTTGGCCTTCGTCAAGGGTCTGTACGAATGGATCTAGATTAATCTGGATAATGACGGGTTGAACTTGACTTGCGACTTATGATGCTTTGATCTTCGTCAAGGTTATAAGCGCTTGGGGGAAAAATCACATCGGGAGTTTCAAATATACAAAAAACTTGCTAGTATTGCATACCTTCTGGAGTGTGGCATTTTTGGTAGGCTTCCTTCAAAATCATCACACAATGATAGTTGGGTCCTGATCCTACTGTGAGTATCCTCTACTCTTCGGGAGAATTTTTCACTTAACAATCAATACTATAAATCAAGTAGGTGCCTAGAACGGTGTTAACGGGGCTACACCTCCAGGGAAAAGAGATTATTTAATTAAGGAACTTCGCAAAAGCGTTGAAAAACCTCCCTCGAAGTACCGACACTAGCCTGGCCGAAAGGTTAAGCAAGAATTGTGAGGTGCGATTAATCATGACTAATTCTTCTTTTAGGGTTTGAAGAAGAATTCGAGGAAACAGTGGGAGCCATCCTGTTTAGATAAACTAATAACCAATCTAAACTTGCAAGAGCATATGATGAGTGTTTCTTTTCTCTCTCTCCTAATCGCAGCGACCATGACGGGACTTAAGCTAATACTAGATAAAAATAAACTCGATGGGCCAAACTATAAAGACTGGCTGAGAAATGTCTATATGGCCCTTACATATAATAAGGTCGCATACGTCCTCATGGCGAAAGTTCCCCCTGTTCCCGGTCCAGAATTCTCGGTCGCGGACATTGAGGTCTGTAAGACCTGGGATTTTGATTGCGAAAGCCAAGTGCCTCGTGCTGGCCTTCATGGATAATGAACATCAGAGGCGGTACGAGAAGATGGACCTTGCTTCCATCTTCCTCCATATCAAAGATTTATATGGAGAGCAATCTCGTATCACAAGATATAAGATCTCGAAGAAATTGTTTCAAGCGAGATTGGATATTGGATCATCTGTTGGGGACCACGTCCTAAAGATAATTTCTCTCATAGAAGAGCTCGCGAACCTGGGAACTACGTTGGAGAATGAGTTGTACATCGACTTAATTCTACAGTCCCTTCCCTCCACCTATGCCCAGTTCATATTGAATTTCAATATGCAAAATATGGAAGTTTCACTTCCTGAGCTCCTCAACATGCTGAGGATGGCAGAAGGCACCTTAAAGAAAACCAAGGAAACACTCGCTCTGTTTATTGAGGATTCTTTTTCTCCTAAATCCAAGGCTAAGGCTAAGGGGAAGAAGAAGAAGGCCCCCACCAAACCGAGGGGAGGTGTGCAGAAGGTGCAAGGAAAGGGAAAGGAAAAGATTTGGGGGGGGCATCCACAAAGGAAGAATGCTTCTATTGTCGGAAAAATGGACATTGGAAGAAGGACCGCCGAGCCTTAAAAGCCAAGAATCAGGACACGAAGCAAGTTGTGGCTTCGGCTTCAGGTGTGTTCGTGATTGAAAACCGTTTCTCTATAAACTCTACTTTCTGGGTATTAGATACCGGATCAAGAACTCACATCTATAATTCATTGCAGGCGCTGAGAAGCCGTAGAGTTTTGGGGAAATGTGATATTGCCCTCAGGGTTGGCAACGGAGCCAGTGTGGATGCTGTCGCAGTAGGAGAATATCACCTAGGATTGGCGAGTGGACATATTTTGTTATTGCGTAACTGCTTTTGTGTACCCAGTATGGTGTGTAATATTATATCTGTATCTTTGTTATCAAATGAAAGATATAATTTTGCACTTATAAGCAATTTCATAAACATTCACCTAAATCATGAAATGGTTGGGTCGGGTACACTTAGTAACGGAATATACATTCTCAATCAACATCAAGTTTTCAACGTCCAAAACACACTAAAAAGAAAGGCTTCAGAATCAAACCAAGCTTTCTTATGGCATTGTAGATTTGGTCATATCAATGAAATACGACTGACTAAGTTACATAAAGAAGGATACTTAGATCCGTTTGAGTATCAATCATATGCAACCTGTCAATCATACATCAGAGGAAAGAGGACAAAAACTCCATTCACTGGGCACGAAGAAAGATCTATTGAGCTCATGGGACTCATACACAACGACGTGTGTGGGCCAATGCTACGAATGCAAGAAGTGGCTATTCCTACTTCATTACTTTCACAGATGATTTCTCAAGGTATGGACATGTATTCTTAGTGAAACATAAATCCAAGGTCTTTGAGAAATTTCAAGAGTATAAGAATGAAGCGGAAAAGCAAACCGACAAAAGTATCAAGATGCTCCGATCTGATCGGGGTGGTGAATACTTAAGTGCTGAGTTCCTGGAATATCTAAAAGAGAAAGGAATTCTCTCTCAGCTTATTGCTCCATACACACCACAACACAACGGTATATCAGAAAGACAGAATCGCACCTTACTTGATATGGTGCGTTCCATGATGAGTAATGCTGAGTTGCCGCCCTCCTTCTGGAGTTATGCACTAGAAACTGCCGCATACCTATTGAATAAGGTTCCAACTAAGTTTGTGCTTACCACTCCATACGAAATATGGAGTGGGAAGAAACCCTGTATTAAGTATCTAAAGATATAGGGTTGTCCTGTCTTTATCAAAAAGGTTCATCCGGACAAGCTCGAGGCATGTTCAGTATTATGTAAGTTTGTGGGATACCCCAAGAAGTCTAGGGGGTATTATTTCTATTACGCTGAGGAATAAAAGGTCTTTGTTGCTCATCATGCCCGCTTCATGGAAACTCAATTTCTTGAAAAGGAGATAAGTGGGAGCGTAATAGAGCTGGAAGAAATCCCAGAACCACAAACTATTACTGAAAACTTAGTAGAACCTGAGATTTCAATGGAACCGGACATACCTACACCACTCCGCAGATCTAGTAGGCAGTCTCATCCGCCTGAGAGATACTACAGTTTTCTCATAGACAGGGATCGAGAGGATTGCATCATTAACAATGATGAGCCGACTAGTTTTCAGCAAGCCATCACGAGTAAAGACTCCGTGAAGTGGCTGGATGCTATGCGATCCGAGATGGAATCCATGTACACAAACCAAGTATGGACTTTGGATTTTGCTCCTGCTGTGGTAAAACCCTTAGGATGGAAATGGATCTTCAAAAAAAAGATTGGTATAGATGGTCAGGTAGAAACCTACAAAGCTAAACTTGTTGCTAAAGGTTTTCGTCAAAGACCAGGATTGGACTATGACGAAACTTTTTCACCAGTGGCTATGCTTAAATCTATTCGGATCCTACTTGCCATTGCTACCTTCTATGACTATGACATATGGTAGATGGATGTTAAAACCATTTTTCTAAATGGGAATTTAGAAGAGTGTGTTTACATAGATCAACTAGAAGGTTTCATAGACAGTGGGAGCAGCGGAAAGGTGTGCAAGTTGCTTAAATCCATTTATGGTTAAAGCAGACATCGCGGATTTGGAACATCTTCTTTGATGAGACGGTCAGGGAATTTGACTTTATCAAAAATGTAGACGAATCTTGTATTTATAAAAAATTATAGGGAGAACTGTGGTATTCCTCGTTTTATACGTAGATGACATTCTCCTGATATAAAATGATATTCCTATGCTGCAATCGGCCAAGCTGTTCTTGTCACAGAAGTTCTCTATGCAAGATTTGGGTGATGCCTCGTACATTCTAGGGATTAAGATCTATCGTGACAGATCTAAAAGAATGTTGGGACTTTCACAGTCAAGTTACATAGACCCCGTACTAAAGAGGTTTAATATGGAAGATTCTAAGAGCGGTTATTTACCCGCTTGTCACGGAATCACCCTCTCCAAAGAGATGTCTCCCAAGACTGATGAGGAAAGGGCTCGTATGAGTATAGTACCCTACGCTTCGGCGGTAGGGTCGATAATGTATGCGATGTTATGTACCAGACCAGATGTAGCTTACGCACTTAGCGTCGTAAGCATGTATCAGTCCAACCCAGATGAGAAACATTGGATAGCAGTAAAGAACATTCTTAAGTACCTGAGAAGGACTAAAGAGATGTTCTTAGTATACGGTAATGGGGACCTCTAGATCGAGGCTTTTACAGATTCTAGCTTGCAAAGTGACAAGGATGACTCTATATCTGTCTCGGGTTATGTGTTTACCCTCAACGGAGGGGTGGTCTGTTGGAAGAGTTCCAAACATGACACCGTAGCAGACTCGACGATGGAGGCTGAGTACATCGCTGCAAACGATGCCGCAAAGGAGGCAGTCTGGATATGGAAGTTCGTTTCTGAACTTCAGGTGGTTCCATCCATTGCTAATCCAATACCTTTGTATTGTGATAATAATGGAGCCATGGCATTGGTAAAAGAACCACGGTCCCATAAGAAATCCAGACATATCTTGGGGCGGTATCACCCGATCAGGGAGATTGTGGATCGCCGGGAGATCGAGATACGGAGAGTAGATACAAAAGACACCACGGTAGATCCATTCACCAAGGACATCCCTCAAGTCCAGTTCAAGAGACTGTTCGAGATGTTGGGTATGCGGTACGCCGGCAACTGGCTCTAGTGCATACGTTAGGTACTTAATACGCCAATTACTGGCCATAGTGCAAGTGGGAGATTGTTGGATGTGTATGCCCTAGAGGCCTTCATTGTATGAAGCTAGGAATATATATGTACATGAAAATCTTGCTCGATATGATAGTATGCTATCTGGTTTGTCTTTATCTTAACATGTGATGTGTTTTACTTAGTATTTCATATCTTGTATACATGTTGATAAAGCCCGTAGGATCCTTACTTGACTACCAGCGTTGTGATGGCAATCATACTTATGGGAGCTGGGTAGTCGATAAGAACATTCTTAAAATATTCCTAGTCGTGGGAGTATCGAGACTGGGAATCGATACTCCAGAGTAGACTAGTGTCTACATATCTAGACCCTGAGGAGTGGCGATGGATTGGTCCCGTGGCCATTGGTGAGGTGCACCTAAGATTGTATATAGGTGCTCACTGGGGGTGAGTACGCTGGACAGACTCGCCAAGAACTGGTTAGATGGTATTATACCTAGCGTCAGATAGCAGTTATCTGGTGACATGAGTGCAGATAGTCTGTCGACCTGAGGTCGTCATTTGTCTCGTGTGAGTCCCACTGTGCTTTGATTACTACCCTACCACGGCTCTACTGAGTCGTGCAAACAGGTTTTAGTTGGGTACATTCCCGAACCACATGGAGGTAGTGAGCGACTGTTGGGGATTCGTCTTTCCCAGTATAGGGAGTCAATGTCGCGCTGCGATCGGTTGGCCAATACAATAAGTTCCTGGCCAGGGCGGATTGAGAATTACTAGTAGTTGGACAAGTAGATCCTCGGATGGTCTTGAACCACACCGGCATAACTTGTCAGGTTATTAGGGGTCTGACGTTTTCCACCCCTAGATCCGGCATGCGATACTCTCAGTTGAACATACCGGACTGCATGGAGATTGTTAAGGACAGGCTTAGTAGGGGTTCGGATGAGTTCGCTCGTCGGCCTTCTTTTCGACAGATACCTGGATAGCCGTTACATACAGCTAGTGCCAGTGACGGACTTGCGGTTAAACCCACTGCCAGCGTACTATCGATTCTTTAAAGTCCCACACAGAGGGTTTCCCTGGTTCAGGCGAAACGATGTAGAGGTCGTTTGGTTTAACGGCAGGGTTCCGATCATATACGTGTACTGGCTACACGGATGTTGTTCGGACGGATAATACTAGTGGGCTTTGGTTTAAGCCGGATTCTAGTATTATAATATTGGATTATTATTATCTCATTGTATTCGTATTTTTCGGAATACGAATACGGGTATGTATATACGGTGAGGGCATTCTTGTAATTTCGAGATGCTTCTAGAAGGGGACACCTCATTATTAGTTTTATTTATTTTTAGAAATAGATTAATGAGATGGAAAATGGATATATTTGTGGCATGGTTGAAGCATGACTAATTCATTTATTTTATTCATTTGACTTTACTATTCAAGCATGGTTGCTTATTTTCTATGGAAAATATTGCATGCTTGATTATTGAATGACTTAGCCATTCCTCATTTGCCTCCACCACTTGATTCATTTCGTGTTTGCTCTTTCTCTCTCCATTTTCTCTCCTTCTTCCTTAAGCCCTAACCCTCACATGTGTTGTGAATCCTAGGGCTTCTTAAGATAAAATACTCTAATCATCTCTCTACATCTCCTAAGTTATCTAGATTAGCAAACTAGATATCTTAATTACCTCACTCTTGAGGTTGAAACTTAAACCATAGACTCTCGGATGGATCATCTTTGACACGAGGAGGCCGACGATCTAGGTTAATTCAAGCCATCTAGGAGCTTAAGAAGAGAAGAAGAAGACCCGAAGGACTTGAGCTATAGAGGTATAAAACTCTCACCGAGTAGTTAGAATCTCTTTGTAGTATAGCTAGTTAGGGTTTCCGAAAGATCTTGGTTGTTTAGTCGATATTGCAAGTCTTGAAAAGATCGTTTTTTGTGTATTCCGCCTCCCCGCGAACCCGCGGGGTGTGCGACATCGACTTATACAGTATTCTTATACTATATCAAGCAACATATTGAAAAATCTAAGGAAACAAAAAATTTGTGATTTCAGAAAACATCGCGATTTTCGTATGCTATATCAAGTATATTGAAAAACTAAAGAATGTTGATGTTTTTGGGGTTTCTAAAAATTTTGTGATTTCATGTGTTTAAGCAAACAAAATATTTTTAGTTAAACCCCCAAAAACATAGCTGATTACTAAAATAGAGCCCCAAAACTTGGTAATTACTTATTAATCCCAAAAACGTTTAATTGCTTTTAAACCCCCCGCCCTCTCGACTGCCCCTGCTTATTAACTTCGTTAGTTAGCTAACGGAAAATCGGATTAGGGCCATTAAAAAACCCCTCGATCCTTCTTCTTCGTTCCATTGGTCCCCCAACACTAACCCCTGCTCCTGTCCCCACTTCACCTGCATCGCCGACGGCCGCGTCGTCGCCGTTCGGATTAGCGACCTGTCCCTCATCAGTTACCTCCCATCCACCTTATCTAACCCTACCTCCCTCTCCCTCCTTGAGCTCCAATACAACCTCCTCTCCGGCCCCTTCCCCTTCTCCCTTCGCTCCCTCCTCCTTCACCACAACAACTTCACCTTCCTCCATCCCAATTTCTTCAATAGCCTCTCCTCTCTCAAATCCGCTTACCTTGACCATAACCCATTTGAGGCATGGCTGATCCCTTCCTCTCTTCATCACTACACCACTTTGGTAAATTTCTTCGCCGTTTCTGCCAATGTCGTCGGTAAAGCCCTCGCCTTTTACAGCACCGCCTTCCACAACTTATAAAGCTTGCATCATTCCTCGCCCTCTCCTACCACACAAACCCTAACTTTTTAAATCCCAAGCCTAACCCTTTGCCTCTTCATCACCCCAACCCTCGGCTCGGATCCCCTCTATCCATCTACCTCCGCCTCTCCTCAGACCCTAACCTAGCCTCTTTATCACCCTCAACCCCTGCCTCGTCCACTTCTCCTTCACCAAATCTTCCTCTATTATAACTTTTTCTAATAGCCACGTTATCTTTGGACGAAAAATTTAGAGGGTGTAAAATGTTGCAACTTACATGTTTTGGGGGTAATAAGTAATTACCGAGTTTTGGGGTTTTTTAAAGTAATTTTCTTGGTTTTTTAGGGGTTACCTTTTAAAAACTAAGAAAACAGAAAATTATAGAATTTCTAAAAATTTTGAGATTTTCCTTTTCTATGAAAACAACGCATTGATAATCAGAGAAAAAAAGAAAATCTGTGAATATTGAATTTTTTTTGTGATTTTCTTATACTATATAACAAGTTAAAATCTTGAAAAATTAAAAAATGGATAAAATTTTCGCTATATTCGTGTTGTTAGCGAGAAAAATGTTCATGTGTTATTGCAAGAAAAATATTGATAAGCTGAAAAAACTAAAAATTTTAGGATTTCAAAAATTTTCATGATTTTTATGTGTTATAACAAGCAATATATTGAAAAACCAAATAAAAGTTTAGGATTTCAAAAAATTTTGCGATTTTCTTCTATTATATCAAGCGTAATGTTGAAAAACAAAACAAATAATATTTCAGGATTTCTGAATATTTTATGATTATCTTATTCTATAGAAAACAAAATATTGATAAAATAGAACAAAATACAAAATTACTGAATTTTCGAAAAATTTCATACTTTCTTTCATAGTAAGCAAAATAATGAAAAAATAAAGAAAACTAAAGATTTCACCACTTTCTCGTGTGATAACAGTTAAAATATTGAAAAACCAAAGAAAACTAAAATTTTAATAATTTCTGAAAATTTGACAATATTCTTTTACTATACGAAGCAAAATATTGTTAAACCAAAGAAAAAATAAAATTTTAGCGGTCATGAAAATTTTGCAGTATTCGTGTGGTAATTATAGCAAACCAAAAAAATTAAAAACCAAAGAAAATAAGAAAATGTTGGGATTTATGGAAAATTTTGCGACTTTGCATGCCATAGCAAGAAAATAATGAAAAACAGAAGAAAATAGAAAATTTCATGATTTTCATTTTTCTATATTGAGTAACATATTGAAAAAAAAGAAATTTTTTGAATTTTTGAAATGTTTTGTTATTTTCGTGTGTTATAAAAAAATATTTAAAATGAAGAAAATTGTAAATTTCACTGCTTTTGTGTACTATATCAAGCAAAATATTTATAAAAAAAGAGAGAATTAAAACTTTTAGGATTTCAGAAAATTTCGCAACATTCGTGTGCTAAAATAACAATCAAAATATTGATAAGCAGAAGATAACTTCATATTTTATTTCTAAAAATTTCTTGTTTCATAGCAAACAATATATTGAAAAACCGAAGAAAATTGGGGATTTCTAAAGTTTCATGATTTTCGTGGAAGTAATGTATTAAAAAAACCCCAAAAAAATCGGGACACCAGAAAAATTTCTCGATTTTCATATGTTATAAACCATAAAAAAGAAAATTGACGACTTCTTCTACATTTCGTAACTTTTATGAGTTATAGCAAGCAAAATATTGATAAAACGAAAAAAATGAAAATTTCACGACTTTCATGTGTTAGTAAGCAAAATACTGATAAGCAGAAGAAACCTGAAAAATTTAGATTTTTTTTATAATTTCATGATTTTCGTTTGTTATAGAAATTAATATACTGAAAAATCCGTTGGAGTTAAAATTTCAACTCTCAAATATAAAAAATACTCATAGAAGTATTTTTATATTTTTTTTATAAAAATACAACCGGTGATCAAATTTTTGATCAAAACATGATCAAGAACAAGCTAAAGGCTTGTTCATCACTGGTGGGATCCCCTGCCTAGGGAGGTCCCCCTTAATACAACTAAAATTGAGTTGCCTCAACTTAAAGTTGAGTTGATTTGGAGCATCCCCTATCGGGAAGCCCCCTTCCAAGCTCGGGAGGCCCTTAATTGGGGTGTCCCGACACTAAATAGTGTCGGGACCTCCTTCTTCCGAATAAGTTTGACCTATTCTTCAGGAGATAGTGGAGGAATTTCCACTCCTTACTTCCCCTGATATTGAGCGAGTAGTTATTACTACTCCCCACTCACATAGAAATATAAATACCGCCGTGAGCAACTAAAATAGAGAGGGAACTTTTTTGCCTCGAATCTTTGAAACTTGTGCTAAAGTTCTCGAAAGAAGAAAGAAGCAGCAGAAGAGGAAGAAATAAAGTGAGAATACAAGAATGGGATACCCATTCCTTCACTCTTCTAATCCCCAACTCTCTCTCCATCTCTCTCTCTCTGTGATCAGAGAGAGAATCGTGAAAACTTATATAAGTTTTCAGCCTCAATAGAAGACCTTGGAAGCTATGACCATGGCTTGCTCCATGATGAAGGAGGCTTAAAACACAAAAGTGTTCTTGACTAGTATGAACTGAACCAAGAACATGAGTCATCACATATTCTGCATATTTGAGAAACGGGCCACCTTATTTCCTAACATATAAATAGAAATAGATGAGCTATTTCTTGAAAAATATAGGTCAAAACTCTATATTTTTCTTTTAAACAGAAATGGTGAATATAATATTCTATTCATTCTAAGACATACATATGTATTTCTAAATCACATGAATGAAAATCCCATTCATTCCCTAAAATATAAAAATATGTCTTTAGGATGCTTATGAATAGGAAAATCCTATTCATGAGACATGGAAATCATATCTCCTGACATGTGAATAGGAAATCTCTATTCATCTTCAGACATAAACATGTCTGTGTATGATATATGTCTATAACAGACATATATTAATGGAATACTCCATTTATGTCCTGAGATGTGAAAATCATGTCTTCATGATCTTCATGTATAGGAAAACCCCTATTCTCAACCCATTTATGAATATGAATACCCAATTCACTTATCAGACCTGCAGAGCATGTCTGTTTCAGTGAATGCAGTGCATTCATCACATGAACATGGCCCCAAAACCATGTTCTTATCTTTTGAATATAAACCCATATGTTTATTTTTCACAAACCATTGAGAATGATATCACATATTCCCAATAGGCACTTGAAACTCAAAATAAATGAGTTTCATGTCAGAAAACTCCATAACAGAGTTTTCTGATTTGGCTTGAAGCAGCTTTCGGGAAGCCCCAAAATGGCTTTTCGGCTGCTTTGGGACCCCCTCCTGATCCATCGGGAGGTCCTAAATAGGCCTCACTAAATGGAAACATCTATGTTTTCTTAACATATGTGAACCCCATCTAGGGGTCCCATATACACTTCGAATGAAGTGTTCCCTACGTCAAATGAACTAGTGTGGACCCCACTCACTCATGCAAGATTGGTGTGGACCCCACATAGTGTGTCCCATTTGCATTTAAAATGAAATGCCATCTATACTTCAAATAAAGTATTATCTATATTTCAAATGAAATAATACTCTTACCTTAAAGGAGTAGGTGTGGACCCTACCCAGGGTGTTCCACTTGCATACCTGCAGAAGTGATATGTGTTGGATATAGTGCCTTCAAGATAATTATTGTAATTGTAGGTAGGCGATTATGATAATTGAAGGAGGATCTATATAGGTAGAACAGTCTTACTAAAAATGATAGTATGCTATCTGGTTTGTCTTTTTCATTAATGTGTATACGTTTTATTTGTTATTACGTGTCGCTAATACATAATGATGAAGCCTGTAGGATTCTTGCTTGACTACCAGTATTATGATAGCGATCATATACGTAAGAGCTGGGTAGTCTATAAGCACATCCTTAAATGTCCCTAGTCGAGAGAGTATCGAGACTGGGTATCGATATTCCGGAGTAGACTAGTGTATACGTTTATAGACCCTGACGAGAGGCGGTGGCCGGTCTCACAAGCCATTGGTGTTGTGTCACCTAAGATAGTATACATGTGCTCACTGGAGGTGAGTACACTGGACGGACTCACCGAGAACTTCTAGATGGAATTATACGTATCGTCAGATAGCAGTTCTCTAGTGACATGAGCATAGGTTAGTCCTTTGACCCGAGATCGTCATTTGTCTCGTATGAGTTTCCACTGTACTTAGATTACTACCCTACCATGGATTAAAAGAGCCATGCAAATAGGTTTTAGTTGAGTACAGTCCCGAACCACATAGAGGCAGTGAGCGATTGTCAGGTATTTGTCTTTCCTGGTATTAAGAGTCGATGTCGCGCTGTGTTCGGTTGGACATCACCCTAAATCAATGGCCACGGTGGATGAGATTTACTGATATGAGTTCAGTAGTTTCTCGGTTAGTGATGAGCTTGACTCCGACATGACTTATGGGGTTATTAGGGGCCTTCCGTTATCCACCCCCTAGACCCGGTATGCGACACTCTTAGACGAAAAGACCAGACTGTATGAAAATTGTCACATTCAGGCTTAGTAGGGTACGAACGGACTTGATTGTCGACCCCCCTTTTGTTAGATATGTATGCCGTAGAGGCCTATATTGTATAGGATGCTAGGCATGCATATGTACAAAAACAATTTTTGCTCAAAATGATAGTATGCTATCTAGTTTATCTTCATCTTAACGTGTGATGTGTTGTATTTCATATCTTTATATACATGTTGATGAAGCCTTTAGGATTATGCTTGACTGCCAAGATTATGATGTAGATCATACCAATGGGGCCTGAGCAGTCTATAAGCATATCCTTTATTGGTTCCAAGTCGAGGGTATATCGAGACAGGGCATCGATATTACCAGAGTAGACTAGTGTGTACGTTTCTAGACCCTGAGGGCGATGGTTGATCCCACAACCATTGGTGTTTGACATCAAAGATTGTACACAGATGCTCATTAGAGAATGGGTATACCGAACAGTGTTGGAGATAGTGCCCTCAGAGTCAATTATTGGATCACAGGCACGTGATTGCAATGATTGAGGAAGGACCTGTCCCAGTAGGACAGTCTTACTCGAGATGATAGTATGCCATCTGGTTTATCTTTATCATCGTGTACTGCTTTAGGTGACTATACAGGTCACTATTGCACGTTGATAGAGCCCCTATGATTCTTGCTTGACTACCAGCAGTATGAGGGCGATCATATACGTGGGAGCTGGGGTCTATAAGCACATCCTTAAAAGGTCCCTAGTCGTGGGAGTTTCGAGACATGGCATCGATACTCCAGAGTAGACTAGTGTATACAGTCGAGACCCCGACGAGGGGCGGTGGCCGGTCTCACAAGCCACTGGTGTCAGTTGGTTCACCTAAGATGTATACAGGTGCTCATTGGGTTATGAGTACACCGGACAGGACTCGCCGGGAACCTGCTAGTTGGGATTATACCTGATGTCAGATAGCAGTTCCCTGGTGACATGTGTACAGGTTAGTTCATCGACCTGAGATCGTCATTTGTCTCGTGTGAGTTCCCACTGTGCTTTGATTACTACCCTACCACGCTCAAAGGAGACGTGCAAACAGGTTTTAGTTGGGTACAGTCCCGAGCCACATGGAGGCAGTGAGCGGATCTACAGGGGTTCGTCTCTCCCGGTATTGGGGGTGAGGTCGCGCTGTGTCTAGGAGAGCCAGTACATGAAAAGTCCTTGGCCAAGGCAGGAGATTTACTGGTAGGTATTCCAGTAGTATCTCAGGGTGTTCTGGGCTACACTCCGACACTACTTGTACCGCTTTTGGGGGTCTGACTTTTACCAACCCCCTAGGCCCGCCATGCGATGCTCATAGACGAACGGACCGGACTGTACGGATATTGTCACTGACAGGCTCAGTAGGGTGTCAGGATGAGTTCGCTCATCGACGTCCCTTTTGGTCAATAGCTGGTGGCCCGTCACGTATGGCTAATACCTCTGACGTGCTAGTGGTTAAATCCACAGCCAAAGTATTGACGAGTCTTTAGAGTCCACCACACACAGTTACTCAGGTTTCGGGCGAAACGCTGTAGAGGCTATATGGAGATATGGCAGGGTTCGATCAGATATGTGCGGTATTGCACGGATCGTGATCGGACGGTTTTTACTATCCGGCTTTGGCTTAAGCCGGATCCTAGTATTAGATAGTGTAGATTTTGTCTCTTTGCATTTGTGTTCAGTGGGAATACAAGGCATGTATATGCAGTCACGGGGTATTCCTGTAATTTATTACGGGATCAGTTTTCTGAAGTTACCAGTTTGCATTCCGTTCCGGCCGGTTTTCCTTTGTTCCTTCACGGCCGGACTTTCGATGAAGGGGGTTATTTGCAAGTTTGCAAATAACTTATTGTGGAGGGGTTTCTTGCATTTGTGGCTTCATCATGATGAGATTCTTTTTCTATCTCATCCTTTGCATTAAATGTGATTAGAAATGGAAAGGATGAGGAGTTGATTTGGATTTGAAATGTGGTGACTTTTTGATCATTATCTTCACACATTTCTCACTTGTATTATTCATTCCTTTATCTCTACCATTTTTCCATGAGAGGCCGGCCACTTGGGAGTGAGATGGAGAGAGGTTTCATTTTGAGTGAGGACATATTGATCATCTCATTTGCTTGCAAATTGATACATCACCATTTTTCCTAAGTCATTTTTCCTCCACCTCCATCCATACAAGGAAACTTCATATACCCCAAAAGAGACAAGTTTCTACACTAGTCTATAGCACTCCTTGGACGCGTCGGCTAGCCAACTTCGTGCCCGAGTTGCCTCGGTCCAGAGGTGGGAGCCCGTAAAAGAAATCGGCTACGTGGTGCCCTCTCCGACGAGGAGGTGACGGACGGAGATTCCGCGGGAGATCGGAGTGGAGACGAAGACCGAAGGACACGTATCGCTTGGTATATCTCTCTTCCCATCTTTTAGTTTGCTAGTAGCTAGGTTAATGGCCCGATCCGGGTTTTTTTTTGTGCGCGGTGGTGCCGGTTTGCTAGTTTGCAAAGTTTTTGTTTCCACGTTTCCGGCGTCGGATCGACGGCCGGGGCGCCGCCGTGCACTTACATTGGTATCAGAGCCACGCCATTAACCTAGTCTAGCTTGCTCTAGTATGTTTAAAGACTCGATCGAACAAAAATTCCGAAAACCCGATTTCAAGTGCACAAGTTTCTGTCGAATTTTTTTTAGCTCCAAAAATTTTTCAGGTTGTTTCAGAAACATGTGCAGAGAATTATAAGAACACTGTAAAAATTTTGTGACCTAATCCTTCAATATAGCAGCGGAACCGCGGCCATAACCCCACTTTGGCCGCGGTTCCGCCGCAGGAATATAGCTTTATCTCACCTGTTTTTTCCAGTGGGCTTCTGGGTTGGAAATAGGGGTTTTGGGATATTCTTTTTGGGCCCAGAATTTCTGTGAGTGCTACAGTAGTGCTTGGGGCCCACTTCGATATATTTGATCGATCGAGAATTTTAAACATGTTAGTTCACAGTATTTACATTATATCTGCGACCGTGAATGTCATTTGATCGGTAAATCCTGTCAATCTGCTATAGCCCTTTTAGACGGATTTGCGAACGTGACATTCACGTTGATGTTCTGTGTTGTGCTGTGATGTTGCGGATTGGTCGTGGGGGATAGCCTGGATGCAATGTTAGTACAGTTTTGTTTTATATGTACATTTGATATTGCGGGGCGAGCGTCCGACATGTGGACTGCCGTCACTGCCTGTTTGTATTATTCTTTTGGGGCACGACCGGGTTGAGGTCGATGTACCCGTTGTATGTATATTTTACTTTCTGTACTAGGATTACCCCACGGAGGGGTGCACGGATAGCCGGGTTCTAGAGGGCAACGAGCCCGCATCTCATGGCATTGAGACGGAGGGGGCTTTACTCTAGAATTGGCGGGCTATTCGCCGCACTCGTAGAGGGTACAGGTTGACCCAGGAGGGGTGCCCAAGTTACCGGATTCCGTGAAGTGCTGGGTGGTCCATTCACATCGCTGAAGGGGGCTGCTTCGCTTCAGGTTTTGGCGGGTGACTTGCCGCGCCCGTAGGGGTCTAGGATTTCATTGCACAGGCTATCCACACGACCAGGGGAACGTCGGGTTTCAGTAGCGGCTCTATGAAACCCGGGGATCCCAGATATCTGTATTATTCTGTGATGCTGTACAATTCTGTGATGTTGCATTTTATCACGCCTTGAGCGAATATTATATATTGATATATATACTAGTAGATGTTGTATATGTTTTGCATCCGCGCTAGTCCAGTCCCCGCTCTGTCGTTAGTTAAGTAACTTAACGGGTGATGACGGGACCCAGTGGCGAATGCGGATGGCATATACGTACATCATTATTTTCGTTCTTTTGTGGTGTGATCAATTGATGGGACTGCGTTGATTCGGATCAATGCAAGATAAACAAACCTATTCTGATGTTGTTGGAACACTTTTTCAAAAAGCTGTTATTGCAAGGACGTTCTCTTTTGTTTTGCATCGTGGTATTCAGTTGGAATATCCTGCTCCTCAGTCGACGAGGCAAGGGCCGAGATCCCTTCACCGGGAGTGACCCCTTGGACAGAAATTTGCGTCAGGGCAATAACTTCACTATAGCCGATTACTTTTGCTTTGCATCGTGGTATTCAGTTGGAATATCCTGCACCTCATTCTACGGGGAAAGAGCCGAGATCCCTTCACCGGGAGTGACCTCTTTAGCAAAGGTTTTCGTCACTATATTTTTAAAAGCTATCCGGTTCCTTCAACGATATCAAGTTCATTACGTTAAAGGTTTTCGCCAGAAACCATTCGTAGCCCTCCATCATTTCAGTTAAATATTCGGTAGTATTCAAGCTATGTATTTTGACCTCACGCCAAAGCATAGTGATTGGTAGCTGCCGGATATTTATCTGTTGCATAGATAGATGCGTTGGTTTGGGACAGTCGTACTACTATTTTGGCCTTCGTCAAGGGTATGTACGGGTGGGTTCAAATTAACCTGGGCAATGATGGGTAGAACTTGGCATGTGACTTATGATATTTTGACCTCACGCCAAGGTCATAAGAGCATGGGGCAAAAATCCACATCGGGAGTTTCTAAAGAAACTGAAACTTGCTAGATATGCGCATACCTTCTGGAGTGTGATAACATGAGCGGATTCCGTCACGTTATCATGCGATGATAGTTGGATCCCGATTCCCACTGATGAGTTGGTTTACTCCTCGGGTGATCCCGGCTAATTCTTCTTTCAGGTTTGGGGAAGAATTTGACGTTACAGTGGGAGGTTTCCAGATTAGATAAAGTGATAACCATTCTGATCTAGGTTAGAGTGCACGCTGAGTGTTTCTTTTCTCTCTTTGGCAGCGACCATTGACCCGACCCTAGACTATGACTCAGTGACCAAGTTGACCGAACCTTCTTAACACTGGCTTTTGGATTGTCAGAGTTGCAAACCTCATTGCCACTCCTATTTTTACCCTTTTCTCCAGGACACCCCGTATTACTACGAACGTCCACTTCCATTGGACAAAACCATCGTATGGTTATATACGAACTCGAAGGAATTCGAGGATGGTTTCTGGTTCTGGAGAAAACGAATAGGACTATTCAGTTGTCTTTTCCTTTTACCTTCTCTCTCAGATTGCGAGTACTCCTTGGCTTAGGAGATAGTACACCTATTACGCAAATTGGATAGTCTTCTTCCAAACCATAGGCTGGTGCCGAACGGTGGGGAATGAAGAAAACCAATTAGCCTAAACGGTGTACAGAAGGTATTAAGTTAAGACAAAGAAAGGGATTAGTAAGAGGGCAAAGTAAATTGCGACTGCTATTCACGACCAAACCAAGTATTTCTTCGTCAATCCTAAATCACCTTTGTATTTCTCCAGGACACTCCGTATCACTACGAAGATCCCAAGTTTATTGGATACTCCATCGTATGGTTATATACGAACTCGAAAGGAACTTGTTCCAGTTCGGGGATGGATCCTGGTTCAGGAGAAATAGGAATAAGGTTTATTCGGTTGTCTTTTATCTTCACCTTCTCTCGCATTGCGAGTGCTCCTGGGATTAGGACAGTACACCCATTATGCTTTTTGGATAGTCTTCATCCAAACCATAGGCTGGTGCCGAACGGTAGGGAAGGAAGAAAACCATTTGGCCTAAAGGGGTGTACAGAAGGTAATGACTAAAGACATATAAAGGGATTTGGAGAGATGACAAAGAATTATACGGTTATAGTTGTGAATCTGGATAATGGAAGAGGCATTACTAGGAATACCGAGATACCCCATCGAAATATTTCAATGTTTCAGTTTCACTGTGTATTGTTTAAAGAAAACTGATTTCCCAATTAGACACTTGCTCCAGGGTATGTATTTACCAGGTTTGATTCTCACATCTGTATGGTTTTACAGATGATGAGTGGGAGTAAGTTATTGGGAATTGGGTGATTGTCCTCATTATATCGGGATTCATTGTAATTGGTGATATTTGAGGAAATCACCTGGGTTGTTTGCCGGACGGCAAATATTTGGTTTTGAATATCCGTTGTAATGCACCAATTTCAAATTGATATATCTGTACGTCTATTTTTATAGAGTGAGATATACCTTTTTGAAATTATGTCTATGACATTTACCTATACCAGTGGATGGTTAGGTAAGGAGCATTGAACAGCGGTGTAATTCTTCTTAACCATAAGTACAGTTTTCAACCTACGACACACAATGAATGAGTCATTTGACTCAAGGGACTTATACAGAGTATTGTATATTGTCCAGTGTCCATTAGGACAGAGGGGTTGGTCCTCGTACTATATTCTGTTTACTTATGACTTCTCTAGTTCTTAGACATGTGTTTCATAGAAATGCAAGGTCTAAGTTTTGAGGAGTTGTAGGTATAAGAATAAAGTAGAGAACCAGATATTGCAAGTATCAGGATTCTTCAAGGTGATCGAAGATGTAGATACTTGTGTATGGTATTCAGTTGATAGTAATGATTAAGAGAACTTGCTTCTCTTTCAGGTTACTCATAATTGGAAGCATTCCTAAGTTGAGTAACGCTGATCGGCCTCCTTCCATTTAGTTGACATGCACTGGAGACAGCTGCATGATTTGAATCTGGTTCAATTAAATCAGTGCCTCTGTTTCTATATTGGATATAGAACAGTTCATATCTTAACGATGTTAAGGTACGGGGAGTTGTCCAGCTTATGCATAAAACCAGACTCTGGATAACTCAAGGCACGTTTCCGTAATGGCTGTTTGTGGGTTGACCCGGGCTATGACGAGGGTTGACTTTCTATCATCTGGAAGATCAATAGTGATATTGTTCTTGACTCGCCACAGTTTTAATTAAAAAGGGATTTTTTTTTCTTCAGAAAACAGTAGTGGGAGTATGGTAGAACTGGAAGTGATTCCAGAACCGCAAACGATTACTGAAGATTTGATAAGAACCTAAAGATTCAATCTGGTTTGACATTCCATTAGCCACTCCGCAGATATGGTGGGTAACCTCAGGCACTGGAGAGGTACTTCGGTATGCTCAAGGACAGTGGCAGGGAGGTTCTTGTTTACCCAAACTTGTCATTGCTGTTGTTCTAGACTGTGAGACCCGGCAGGAGGATGAGTATAGCGTCGTTCTGAAATAGCTTTAGAAGCGTACGTGTATATGACTCTGCCAGAGGGTTGTCGTAGTCAGTGGGAGCAGCAGAAGCATGGTGGACAAGTGGCTTATGTTTATTTATAGACTAAAGCAGATATAGCGGAGATAGATCATCTATTTCTGATGTGACAGTCATAGGTTTGACTTCATCAGAATAGGGGATGGATCTGTTAAGAAGGTAGTAGGGTGTGATGTCCTGGTATTTGATGACATACACAGAGTAGGAAGTGATATTCCTATACTACGATCGGTTATACTTTGGTTGTCACACAGTAGTTTCTCCACATAGGACTTGGATATTATATCAGACATTCTGGTTACTAGATCTATGGTTTTAGATCTAGATTTGGGTGGTTTCCCAATCTGGGTACTTTGACCGCATTCTATGAGTATTTAGAATGGACGACTCCTGGCACGGTAGTATACCTGCAGGTGATGGAGTCACCCTTTCTAAAGGTGTCTTACAGACTAAAGGGGAGAGGGATACGCATGATTGGCAGATTACTTGCTTAGGCAATTGAGTCAATCATGAGATGTCAAGTACCACACCAGATGTTGTTCTTGCAGTAGATGCAATAAGTTGATATTGATCCAATCCTGGGGAAATATTTGGAAGCAGTTTTAGAACATAAGTGGATGTTCTAGGGATATGATAACAGTATTCTCCTTCGGGAGACAGTTATCATTCCAGGCTTCCAAGGTGACCTGGATGGCAGAGTGGCTGTCAGAGTTATAGTTTTCCCTCTGACGAGGGGCAGTATTTTGGACAGATGGTCCAGGTGGATACTGAGGGAAGGCATGGCGCATGATACTGATTAAGTTCAGTTGACGATACAGTCTAAGAAGTTTGGATTTGGAGTTCATTCATGAGCTAGGTCCCATCAGATATCCAGACATATTCTAAGACAAGTATTGCTCATTTCGGGAGATGGCTTTCTCCGCGAACTTGAGATATAGAGAGACATAGAAAGAAACATCAGAGCGGATCCACTCACTGAGGCTATCCTCGAACGCAATAGTTTCGCAAATGAGCTTTGTGAGATTGACTAGTAGAGGAGTTGGGTGTTCGGTATCACACGGGATGTGAGTATGCGACATCGCAATAATTAGCCTTGAGTGCAAGTGGGAGATTGTTGGAGATAGTGCCCTCAGAGTCAATTATTGGATCACAGGCACGTGATTGCAATGATTGAGGGATGACCTGTCCCAGTAGGACAGTCTTACTCGAGATGATAGTATGCTATCTGGTTTATCTTTATCATCGTGTACTGCTTTAGGTGACCTTACAGGTCACTATTGCATGTTGATAGAGCCCCTAGGATTCTTGCTTGACTATCAGCAGTATGAGGGCGATCATATACGTGGGAGATGGGGTCTATAAGCACACCCTTAAAAGGTCCCTAGTCGTGGGAGTTTCGAGAAAGGGCATCGATACTCCAGAGTAGACTAGTGTATACAGTCGAGACCCCGACGAGGGGCGGTGGCCGGTCTCATAAGCCACCGGTGTCAGTTGGTTCATCTAAGATGTATACAGGTGCTCATTGGGTTATGAGTACACCGGACAGGACTCGCCGGGAACCTGCTAGTTGGGATTATACCTGATGTCAGATAGCGGTTCCCTGGTGACATGTATACAGGTTAGTTCATCGACCTGAGATCGTCATTTGTCTCGTGTGAGTTCCCACTGTGCTTTGATTACTACCCTACCATGCTCAAAGGAGACGTGCAAACAGGTTTTAGTTGGGTACAGTCCCGAGCCACATGGAGGCAGTGAGTGGATCTGCAGGGATTCGTCTCTCCCGGTATTGGGGGTGAGGTCGCGCTGTGTCTAGGAAAGCCAGTACATGAAAAGTCCTTGGCCAAGGCAGAAGATTTACTGGTAGGTATTCCAGTAGTATCTCAGGGTGTTCTGGGCTACACTCCGACACGACTTGTACCGCTTTTGGGGGTCTGACTTTTACCAACCCCCTAGGCCCGCCATGCGATGCTCATAGACGAACGGACCGGACTGTACGGATATTGTCACTGACAGGCTCAGTAGGGTGTCAGGATGAGTTCGCTCATCGACGTCCCTTTTGGTCAATAGCTGGTGGCCCGTCACATATGGCTAATACCTCTGACGTGCTAGTGGTTAAATCCACAGCCATAGTATTGACGAGTCTTTAGAGTCCACCACAAACAGTTACTCAGGTTTCGGGCGAAACGCTGTAGAGGCCGTATGGAGATATGGCAGGGTTCGATCAGATACGTGCGGTATTGCACAGATCGTGATCGGACGGTTTTTACTAGCCGACTTTGACTTAAGCCGGATCCTAGTATTAGATAGTGTAGATTTTGTCTCTTTGCATTTGTGTTCAGTGGGAATACAAATGCGGGTATGTATATGCAGTCACGGGGTATTCCTGTAATTTATTACGGGATCAGTTTTCTGAAGTTGCCAGTTTGCATTCCGTTCCGGCCGGTTTTCCTTTGTTCCTTCACGGCCGGACTTTCGATGGAGGGGGTTATTTGCAAGTTTGCAAATAACTTATTGTGGCGGGGTTTCTTGCATTTGTGGCTTCATCATGATGAGATTCTTTTTCTATCTCATCCTTTGCATTAAATGTGATTAGAAATGGAAAGGATGAGGAGTTGATTTGGATGAAATGTGGTGACTTTTTGATCATTATCTTCACACATTTCTCACTTGTATTATTCATTCCTTTATCTCCACCATTTTTCCATGAAAAGCCGGCCACTTGGGAGTGAGATGGAGAGAGGTTTCATTTTGAGTGAGGACATATTGATCATCTCATTTGCTTGCAAATTGATACATCACCATTTTTCCTAAGTCATTTTTCCTCCACCTCCATCCATACAAGGCAACTTCATATACCCCAAAAGAGACAAGTTTCTACACTAGTCTATAGCACTCCTTGGACGTGTCGGCTAGCCAACTTCGCGCCAGAGTTGCCTCGGTCCAGAGGTGGGAGCCCGTAAAAGAAATCGGCTACGTGGTGCCCTCTCCGACGAGGAGGTGACGGACGGAGATTCCGCGGGAGATCGGAGTGGAGACGAAGACCGAAGGACACGGATCGCTTGGTATATCTCTCTTCCCATCTTTTAGTTTGCTAGTAGCTAGGTTAATGGCCCGATCCGGGTTTTTTTTAGTGCGCGGTGGTGCCGGTTTTCTAGTTTGCAAAGTTTTTGTTTCCGCGTTTCCGGCGTCGGATCGACGGCCGGGGCGCCGCCGTGCACTTACAAACAGGACTCGCCGAGAACTCCTAGATGGTATATATATACCTATTGTCAGATAGCCTTTTCTTGAGAATTGAGTTCACTGTTGTTTTGGAAGCTTTCTGTATTTTTTTAAAAATCTTATGGTGGGTTCCCTCTATATAGATTTAATCTCCTTGCTCTTATTTATAGGAGAAGAGAAAAAAAATAATTTGTTGAGAAAATCTCTCATTGAGAGATCATAATTGATTTCATGATCTTTTAGATCAATTGGTGAATTTTATTCACCGTTGGATTTTTAATCCAAAGGCTCTCTGTTTAACAGAGAAGATTTTTTATTTGTTTAACAAGATTACGAAATTTTTTCCTAAGATAGAATTTTATTCAATCATATGAATATCTTGTTAGTTTAACAAAATTAGAATTTTATTCTATCATATGAATATCTTGTTGGTTTAACAAGATTAGAAAATATTTTTCTAATCATAGAATTTAATTATGTTTAAGAGAGAAGATCTCTCTTATTTTAGGAAGATCAGGGAAATATTTCCCACAGAGAATTTAATTCTATCATTGGATGTTTGATCCAACAGAGAATATCTTCTTTATTTATAAAGATCAGAGTAATATTTTTCCCTAATAGAATTTAATTCTATCATTTGATGATTTATTGTCACCATTGGATATTTGATCCAACTGCTCTGTTTAATAAAGAATATCCCAGATTTTAAGAAAATATCCCCCAATGTAGAATTTAATTCTACCCTCTTTAATTTGGACCCTGACGCTCATATGCTATGCACGTGGGCGCCGCCTAAGAATCTAATTCTTTTATAAATAGTCACTCTCGTGCTTTGCACGCCGGCGTTCACATGTGTTCCACGTGAGGCGCCACTATAAGATTTAATCTTAATAGAAGCAGGCGCTGGCGCTCACGTGGGAAACACATGAGGCGCTCAAGGATTTAATCCTATCTGAAACGGTACCTACGTGCTTTGCATGTGGGTGCACGTGTTTAACACGTGGAGGTTTCCCTTTATTTTTATAAGGGAACAGCAAGTTTTGAGCCAAAATTTTTGACGGGAACAGACTGGTTAAATGATCCTCCTGGCCTTTTGGGTGCAAAAGTCGGCCTAAAAGATGCTCCTCCTATCATCTGGGTAGCAGGGCGTTTGATTCCGGCTGTTTGGGGCTTACCCTTCTTCTTGACCACAGCTTCATAACGATGTGCTGCCTTCAGGGCGAGTTCATGAGTTGGGTAGTCGCCTGTGGCTAATGCCGCCTAAATCTCCGGGTCTAAACCTTGTTGGAATCGTCTAGCCCGAATCTCATCGGTCGGTATCAAGTGTGCTGCGAACCTGATAAGATGATGATGTCAGGATAGTGATATGTCTTACGGAACAGAATTTGATACGAATTATTTACCTGCTAAGCATGATGAATTCGACATCATATTCATCCACTGATTTTACCCACATAGAGCCTTGTTGTAGGTGGATGAACTGTTGTTCCATCTCAAAACGGGCAGTCTCGGGGAAGAACTTCACATCGAACAGATTGAGGAACGTCTTCCACTCTATGGGGGTGTGTGAGACGGATTTCCTCTGCTTTCCACCAGACTCTTACGTTTTCGGTGAGTTGGAGCTTGGCCACACGAACCCAAGCTATGTCTGGTACCTGTGTTGCGGCAAGATCGTCCTTTATACTCTTGGCCCATTCTTCAGCCTCAAGAGGACTCTCTTTCCCTGAAAAGTTCCTTGGATGCAACGCACGGAATTACTTTACTCCGGGTGCTTCGTCTTCCGGGCGGTTCATAAGAATAATAGACTGCTGCTGCTGGCCCTCCAGAAGACTTTTGATGACTTCTAGAAGCACCGTATGTCTATTGATTGGAGCAGCAACGGTAGGGGGAGATGGTAAAGTAGGTGGTGTGTTTCCTTTGACATTAATACTGGTGTTCCCCTCCGAAAGACGGCGCGACGGGGACGTCTCGCCTGAGATTCGGGGCAGATGCTAATTGGTGCTATCCGTCTACCTCTCCGAAGATGCCAAGTTGATTTATGACACCGTATATCGAAGGTTTAAACGGATGCGTCCGATGTAGCAGACTTCATAAGATTCCCCCTCGCATGAGGGGTTTTTGATTATGGGGACGCTCTTCCCTGCAGGCGCAAGCCCCTGCAGTTAATTATGCTACCGCACTGCGGTAACCACTTTCTCCTTCTCCAGATGGTCACTTCGTGTCGTGTGTGTTTATTTTGTGTTTAGCTGCCCGTGGATTGTATACGGAGACTGAGTTATGTCGTCGCCCGTAGGGCGTGGACTAGTCCAAATCCGTATTATCTTAGATTTGGGTTTGGGGGTTTGGGTTTAAGGATTCGTTAGCCTCATTGGAGACTAAGATCAACTTAAACGTTTGTTAAGGATACGTTAGCCTAGTTTTTAGACTAAGATCGACTTAACGGGATCGTTTAGATCCAACAAAAGAGCAATTAAGGGAGCCCTGTTGTTTAGTTTAGTGACATCACGGTCAATAGGTAGTTTAAGGACATTACGGTCCATAGGTAGTTTAAGGATTGCGGTCCAATGTTAGTTTTAAGACGTTGCGGTCAAGGTTAAGGACGTCATAGTCCGTGGATTTAAGGACCCCACAGTCCGATGTTAGTTTTAAGACATCTCGGTCAAGGTTAAGGACGTCATAGTCCGTTGTTAGTTTTAAGACATTCCAGTCAAGGTTAAGGACGTCATAGTCCATGGGTTTAAGGACCCCACAGTCCGATGTTAGTTTTAAGACATCCCGGTCAGGGTTAAGGACGTCATAGTCCATGAGTTTAAGGACCCCACAGTTCGTATCAATGTGTGGTCATTGGGACCCGTCACCTCTTTGAAGACGTTGAGGAATTACAACGCCAAGTATCAAAGGAGTGAAGAGATGTACCCTTGAACCAAGGTAGATTAAATAGTCTTTGGCCCAATTTGGGACTAAGACCAATCAATTATGTTATGAGCTCATTAGCCCAGTTAAGTTTGAATTGAGGACTTATGGCCATCTCGGGCTAAGTCCAATCATGTTTGGAATATTGGCTTTCTGTTGGTCCATTGAAGGAGAGGCTTTGCCTCTAGAACTTAGCCAATTGGGCTGAAGCTAGTGTTAAACACTGAAGACCAACCAGTGTTAAACACTGGGAATGAGATTGACAAGTTAGTGTTTAACACTAAAAGATAGTTGGTGTTAAACACCAGCAACAGAGGCTTTCAAATTAGTGTTAAACACTAAAACAAATCAGTGTTAAACACTGGCAACAGAGATCTCAAATTAGTGTTTGTAGGGTGTTTTTCGTCACCCCATTGAGATGGGAATACGCGCGTGCTTGTCAGGCGTACTACAGATTCCCCCTGCCTATGGTAGGCCGGGGTTTAATGATTGTGGGGATCCGAATCTCCGACAGCCGCGGACCAAGCTGCCATTAATTACCCCTCGCCTTTGGGGAGAGGGAACCTCCGATTAACGGGTTAAACTGGTCATGCGAACCCAATGTGCAGTGTGCGTGTGATGTGTTTTGAAAGGGGGGTTTTGGATATATCGGGAGCCACGCAGTGTCGTGGAGTACATGTGTGTGCAGATATGTATACATATGTATATGTATATGTATGTTCATAAAAAGAGGGGGGAAAGGCATCCAAGGGATGCATGGGGCTAGCGCCTTGAGCGTTGTGCGCTTAGGTACTGTGCGCTCAGGCACAAGCGCGCCACGTGTCAACACGTGGGCGCTTTGCGCATGAGCGCTGGGCTCTCGAGCGCAAGTGCGCCACGTGTCGTCACGCGGGCGCTTTGCGCTCGAGCGCAAGGGCGCTGGAGCGCAAGCGCGCCACGTGTCGGCACGCGGGCGCTTTGCGCTGGAGCGCAAACGCGCCACGTGTCGGCACGTGGGCGCTTTGCGCTCGAGCGCTAGCGCGCCACGTGTCGGCACGTGGGCGCTTTGCGCTCGAGCGCTAGCGCGCCACGTGTCGGCACGTGGGCGCTTGGCGCTCGAGCGCTTGGGCGCCGGCGAGGAAAAGAGGGCTTTTAGCCCCTGAAACCAGAAGCTATGCTTCAGAAAGGAAATGTTTATTATATATATATATATGTATATATATGTGGAGTTAAACTCCTAGGATGTGTTAAAGCTGATTAAGGGAGTTCTTCTTCTTCCTCCTGTTGTTTGGCCGGATCTTGAAGATCAAGAAGTAGGAGATTTTAAAAATCACTCATTTTTGAGATCTGATGGGAGATCCGAGTTCCCCTTTGTGGGTTTTGTGGTGGAAAACTACTTAGTTTTGGGAAAAGAAAGAGTAAAACTCTTGATTTAATTCAAAAGAAATGAGAAGGTTTAGAACCTTGGAGAAGGAGCAGGAGGCACAAAGAACCCTAGTTTTTGGGGGAATGAAAAGTATATCTTTTATTCATCATCATGTTGCCTTTTATAGGCTTACATATTTACATATAGCCCCTTGGGCTTCACAAAATGGCATTTTGCCTATCCCATGGCTCATGTGCCATTTCATTTTTGCACATAAGCTATGGGCTTACAAAATATTGGCTTTATGCCCATTTTGCGTACATTCATGTATAAAAAATTACATAAAAATTATTTATTACATGATTTTTTTGTTGGAATGGGGAGGCTGGCCGCGGGCTCGACTTGGGCATGGGCTCGCTTGACCTGGGCTTGGGCCCACCTAGCTTGGGGGTTGACCTTGACTTTGACTCGGTCGACAAGGGTGTAAATTTTTACCCCAACAAATTGCCCCCCATCAATGAATGCACAATGCATGCATGAGTTATGTGCACGAAATTGATGGATCTTGAAGCTGAACTTCGAGGTGGAACATCATTCTGGGGGCGGAGCATCATCCCGGGAAGCATGATTCCCGGGGATCGGAGCATCATTCCGATTCACGGAGCATAATTCCAACATCGGAGCATCATTCTGAAGAGTCGAAGCATAATTCCGAAGAGTAGAAACATGATTCCAGGGATCGGAGCATCATTCCGAAGGGCGGAGTATAAATCCAAGGATCGGAGCATCATTCCGATGGGCGGAGCATGATTTCAGGGATCGGAGCATCATGAGCGGAGTATGATTCCAGAGATCGGAGCATCATTCCGATGAGCGGAGCATGATTCCAGGGATCGGAGCATCATTCCGATGAGCGGAGCATGATTCCAGAGATCGGAGCATCATTCCGATGAGCGGAGCATGATTCCAGGGATCGGAGCATCATTCCGATGAGCGGAGCATAAATCCAAGGATCAGAGCATCATTCCGATGAGCGGAGCATGATTCCAGAGATCGGAGTATCATTCCGAAGGGCGGAGCATGATTCCAGAGATCGAAGCATCATTCCGATGAGCGGAGCATGATTCCAGAGATCGGAGCATCATTCCGATGAGCGGAGCATGATTCCAGGGATCGGAGCATCATTTCGATGAGCGGAGCATAAATCCAAGGATCGGAGCATCATTCCGATGAGCGGAGCATGATTCTAGAGATCGGAGCATCATTCCGAAGGGTAGAGCATGATTCCAGGATTCGGAGCATCATTCCGAAGAGCGGAGCATGATTCCAAGGATCGGAGCATCATTCCGAAGAGCGGAGCATGATTCCAGGGATTAGAGCATCATTCCGAAGAGCGGAGCATGATTCCAGGGATCGGAGCATCATTCCGATGAGCGGAGCATAATTCCAGGATTCGGAGCATCATTCCGAAGAGCAGAGCATAATTCCAGGATTCGGAGCATCATTCCGAAGGGTGACAGACATTCTAACCGAAGCATAATTTCGATGCGGAGGTTAATTCCCAGGCGAAGCATAATTCCGACAGAGAAGGCAAATACTCCGAGGCGAAGCATGATTTCGACACGGGGTACATTCTGAGACGGAGCTTGATTCCGGTGCAGAGCTTGTTGGTTGGCTTGATTCCGAGGCGGAGCATAATTCCGGCAGGGAAGGTAGATATCCTGAGGCAAAGCATGATTTCGACATGGGGTACGTTCTAAGACGGAGCATGATTCCGGCGCAGAGCTTGTTGGCTGACTTGATTCCGAGACGAAGCATAATTTCGACAGGGAAGGCAGGTACACTGAGGCGAAACATGATTTCGACGTGGGGTACACTCTGAGACGAGGCATGATTCCAGCGCAGAGTTGGTTGGTTGATTTGATTCCGATGCGGAGCATAATTCCGGCAGGGAAGGTAGATATCCCGAGGCGAAGCATGATTTCGACACGAGGTAAATTCTGGGACGGAGCATGATTCCGCCGCAGAGGTTGTTGGTTTTATTTGATTTGGGTTGACATCAGCATCGCTATACTGGAATATGGTACCAGAAGCGAATCATCATTTGACATGAGATGATTTGGGGATTTTTTTTTGTGTCGGCATCTGCATTGCTGCACTAGAATAATGCCAGGAACAACTCATCATTTGCCCAGGGAGTATTTGGGAATTGGTTTTTGCTTGGCATCAGTATTGCCACACTGGAATATGGTACCAGGAGCGAATCATCATTTGCGCTTGTTTATCAGGAAGCGATGGCTTAGGAGACAGGTTTTAAGTCCCTATCACCTAAGACTTTTCAATTTTGTGAGCCGTAAGGGTCTCACAAAGCATTTTCTCCCTACGGGTCGTAAGGATCCCGTAGGTGTATTTTCTCCTTAGGAGTCATGGGGACTCCTAAGTGTGTTGATCCTTTGTGAGTCGTAAGGATCTCACGCGAGAATTTTCTCCTCACAAAGTCGAGAGGACTTTATGAGTCATTTCATCTCTTTTTTACGAGTTTGCGCCCTTTCGGGTTTTCACAAACTCACCGGCAGTCCTGCTGTTTTTACTCACGGAGCCCTTTCGGGTTTTCATCCGTGCCCATTTTGCTTGTGGACATACCTTTTTTTATTATTATTTTTTATTATTTTATTATTTTTGGTGGGACTTTGAATGTGGTCTCACCGGTAGGACTTGGGAGAGATTGGGATCGTTTTACGCCCGTGGATTGTATATGGTTTTGCAGAATGTATGATCCAGACAGTAGGGCCATAAAAATTTTGGGACTTTGTTGGCGTTTGCATCGCTACACTGGAATATGGTACCAGGAGCGACTCATCATTCGCCACTTGGGGATTTAGATTTGGAATTTGGCTGGCGTTTGCATCGCTGCACTAGAATATGGTACCAGGAGCGACTCATCATTCGTCATTGGGGTATGGGATTTGGAATTTGGTTGGCGTCTGCATCACTGCACTGGAATATGGTACCAGGAGCGACTCATCATTCGCCATTTGGGGATTTGGATTTTGTCTAGCGTCTGCATCGCTGCACTGGAATATGGTACCAGGAGCGACTCATCATTCGCCATTGCATGTTGGGGAGCGATGGCTTAGGAGACAGGTTTTGGTCCCTATCACCTAAGGCTTTTCAATTTTATGGGCCGTAAGGATCCCATAAAAGCAATTTCTCCCTACGAGTCGTAGGGATCCCGCAGGTGTATTTTCTCCTTAGGAGTCGTGAGGACTCCTAAGTGTGTTTTTCCTTTATGAGTCGTAAGGATCCCACAAAGGTTTGTTCTCCTCATGTATCATGAGGACACATGAGTGGGTCTTCTCAATGGAGCATAATTCCAAAGGCGGAGACCGGCCGCGTAACTGGTGATTACGGTGGGGCATGAGGGTGATGAGAACTATTTGAGCCCGTGGATTGTATACGGTAGTTAATTTGGGGACTAACCGTAGGGCTGGGAGAATTTTGAAAAATTGGATTTTGGTTGGCGTCTGCATCGCTGCACTGGAATATGGTACCAGGAGCGACTCATCATTCGCCGTTTTTTTTTGTTTTTTTGTTTTTGTTTTACCGCAATTGCTCTATCATTTCAGTTTTTCTTATCGTGAAGATCGCGATTGCCCTATCATTTCGGCTTTTATTCGCGGTTGCCCCATCATTTCGGCTTTATTTTCATCTTTATTTTACTCGCTGATTTTTATTGCGAGTTGCCCCATCATTTCGGCCTTTCTTTATTTTTCTTTTATTTACACATTTTTTTTATTTACATATATATATTTTTTTACATTCCCGGTTTAACGACTTAGAGGTCGACTGCTCCCAGTTTAATGACGTGGTGGTCGACTGTTTTCAGAGAAAGGCAGATGTCTGAGAGAATCAATTTTACGAAGAACTTCGGTCTCCGTTTGTATGAAATTGGCGGTCGCAACTGGACTGTTTGTTAACACGCCTTTAGACAGTTCTATCTCTCCTGCCTTATATTGCTTTTCGACCCAATCTTTGAAGACGAAGCAGTCCTCAATGGCATGACCTATCACTCTGTGATAGGGGCAGTATTTAGGGTCGTCGGTCTTATTCGCTTCCTGAGGTCTTTTTGACTCTGGCAGTTGTAGACCGTTCTTCAGGACGTCTTTGAATATTTTACGGATTTTGTCCCTTCTAAAGGAATAGACCTTATCTAGCTTCTCTTTGAGTGGAGATTCTCCTCCCTCTCCGAACACTGGCTTCCAAGGCTGGTTGGCGCTAGGCCCGCTCATCCCTTTCTTATTTCGGTTAGCCGAAGTGTTGAAAGATTCAGAATCATCGGAGTTCTCGCCTTTGCGATTATCGTCCTTTCGGTTTCTCCAGGACCTATTGTTATTTTGGGAATCCGAGGAGGACTCCTGCTTTGAGCGCTCTAGCATCTGAACTTTCCTGGTCAGCTCTTGGACTGTTTTGAGACCCGCGGTGCATAGAAACGGGGCCATCCAATTGTTGAGATTTCCGACGAGGAGACTGACAGATTGGTCCTGCTCTATCGGCGGTTCACATTTGACGGAGAGATTGCGCCATCGGGTTATAAAATCCGTACTGCTTTCGTTGTTGTTGGGCTTGGTCCTTACAAGCTCGGCAATGGTGATCTTATCGCTGACGCTCATGAACCTTTGTCGAAACAAAGATTCCATTTGGACGAAAGTAGTAACGGAGCCATCCGGTATGCTCGCATACCAGTCGAAAGCAACATCGGTCAAGCTATTAACGAACTGGCGGAGGAGAAGCGCGTCGTTGCCCCCAGTATTCCCGCATGAGGCTTTGAAGTGGGCGATGTGCTGATTCGCATTTCCCGTCCCATCAAATCTTCCGAATTTGGGGATGACGTAGCCGCTAGGAAATTCTACCAGATCATATTGAGCAGGATATGGTCTCCCACTGCTGCTGATATCTTTTTGCGCTTCGGCTTTGGCTACCAATATTTTGACTTTGTTGGCAACCAAATCCATGATTTGATCTTGAGTTAGCGGGCTACTGTCATCGGTAGCCAAGACATTTCCTGAGATAGGATGCGACTGGCTTTCGTGCGGTCCGCCCACCTTTGGATTTGGGGGAATATGCGTCGGCTGTCTCGGGACATCGTTTCCCGGTTCATGAGCAGAGCCCTGCGCTTGATTGGGCGGATGAGAGGCCATTTGAGCCGTAAGCCGTAGGACGACATTTGTCAAGTCGTCGATCTTTGAGTAGAGCTTGGCCATCTCCTTGTCTTTGTTTCTGAGCTGCTTTCGGAGCTCTTGAAGCAGCTCTTGCTCCGCGGTCCTGGGGCGGAAAGTCGGCTCTTCTTCGCTTTCCGAGCCCGACTCCTCAAGGACCGAAGGGTCTTTCCGCCTATCATCCTCATCAAGAGGGTTTTCATTACCCAGCAGAGGCGGCTGTGCTTGGGAAGCGGCCACCACATTCAAGCCAGATTGGGTTTGAGATGTGGTAGCCTCGTCCTTGCTCTTGCTGCGCGTGCCCACCGTGTAGACAGTGTGGACCACATACCCAGCCATTTCCTCATCTTCGGCGGGGTAACCCTGTTCTTCGAACCTCATGAGGTTCAGCCTGGCAGGAGCCCTAGACCTTTTGTTGGCTCTATATCTGAGCCTTTTCTCCCTCAGCTTCTCGATTTTGAAGGCTTGGCGGGCATCCGCTACCCGGGAAGCCATTGTGAGTTGATCAGTGGGGAGCTTAGAGAAGACACCCGATCGAGCATTTGTCAGGGGCGCCGCTGGAGCTTGCTCGGGACGCGTTGTAGCTTTGTTGGTGTTGATGGCCTTGCCCCCAGCTGGGGCCAAGGAAAGTCGTTCAGACACCGACTTGCGTTTGGGTTGGGGCGCCCTTGAGATCACCACATTTGGTCTCCTGCCTTTCGAGACCGGTTTGTCTGCCACCGGGGCTTGAGGAGCTGGGATGGCGCCAACTGGTATGAACACAATAGAGCCGAATGGTAGCAGCGGCTCCTCCCATTGTCGCCCGAGACTGGCCGGAAGGACCGTCCTAGAGTCTATCCTCATCGTGTAGGAGACGGGAGCTGAGTTCATCATTGAAGACATCGTCGGAAGGTGCTTGCTTGAAAATCTGCATGAAAAAGCATTATTTTTAGTATAAATACAGGTATGTATATTGATTGAGTTCGCATGACCGCTTAACCCGAAATATGGGAGGAGAGATTGGTCCCACCGGGCGTGCCAGAATCTGTACGGTGTTTTTCGTCACCCCATTGAGATGGGAATACACGCGCGCTTGTCAGGCGTACTACAGATTCCCCCTGCCTAGGGTTGGCCGGGGTTTAATGATTGTGGGGATCCGAATCTCCGGCAGCCGCGGACTAAGCTGCCGTTAATTACCCCTCGCCTTTGGGGTGAGGGAACCTCCGATTAACGGGTTAAACTGGTCATGCGAACTCAATGTGCAGTGTGCGTGTGATGTGTTTTGAAAGGGGGGTTTTGGATATATCGGGAGCCACGCAGAGTTTTTACGGGGACAATGTCGTGGAGTACATGTGTGTGCAGATATGTATACATATGTATATGTATATGTATGTTCATAAAAAGAGGGGGGAAAGGCATCCAAGGGATGCATGGGGCCAGCGCCTTGAGCGTTGTGCGCTTAGGTACTGTGCGCTCAGGCGCAAGCGCGCCACGTGTCGACACGTGGGCGCTTTGCGCATGAGCGCTGGGCTCTCGAGCGCAAGTGCGCCACGTGTCGGCACGCGGGCGCTTTGCGCTCGAGCGCAAGGCGCTGGAGCGTAAGTGCGCCACGTGTCGGCACGCGGGCGCTTTGCGCTCGGGCGCAGAGCGCTGGAGCGCAAGCGCGCCACGTGTCGGCACGCGGGCGCTTTGCGCTCGAGCGCAAGGGCGCTGGAGCGCAAGGGCGCTGGAGCGCAAGCGCGCCACGTGTCGGCACGCGGGCGCTTTGCGCTCGAGCGCAGTGCGCTGGAGCGCAGTGCGCTGGAGCGCAAGCGCGCCACGTGTCGGCACGCGGGCGCTTTGCGCTCGAGCGCAAGGGCGCTGGAGCGCAAACGCGCCACGTGTCAGCACGTGGGCGCTTTGCGCTCGAGCGCTAGCGCGCCATGTGTCGGCACGTGGGCGCTTGAGCGCTTGGGCGCCGGTGAGGAAAAGAGGGCTTTTAGCCCCTGAAACCAGAAGCTATGCTTAAGAAAGGAAATGTTTATTATATATATATATGTATGTATGTATGTATGTATATATATGTGGAGTTAAACTCCTAGGATGTGTTGAAGCTGATTAAGGGGGTTCTTCTTCTTCCTCCTGTTGTTTGTCCGGATCTTGAAGATCAAGAAGTAGGAGATTTTAAAAATCACTCCTTTTTGAGATCTGATGGGAGATCCGAGTTCCCCTTTGTGGGTTTTGTGGTGGAAAACTACTTAGTTTTGGGAAAAGAAAGAGTAAAACTCTTGATTTAATTCAAAAGAAATGAGAAGGTTTAGAACCTTGGAGAAGGAGCAGGAGGCACAAAGAACCCTAGTTTTTGGGGGAATGAAAAGTATATCTTTTATTCATCATCATGTTGCCTTTTATAGGCTTACATATTTACATATAGCCCCTTGGGCTTCACAAAATGGCATTTTGCCTATCCCATGGCTCATGTGCCATTTCATTTTTGCACATAAGCTATGGGCTTACAAAATATTGGCTTTATGCCCATTTTGCGTACATTCATGTATAAAAAATTACATAAAAATTATTTATTACATGATTTTTTTGTTGGAATGAGGAGGCTGGCCGCGGGCTCGACTTGGGCATGGGCTCGCTTGACCTGGGCTTGGGCCCACCTAGCTTGGGGGTTGACCTTGACTTTGACTCGGTCGACAGGGGTGTAAATTTTTACCCCAACAGTGTTGAACACTAAAGTAAAGCAGTGTTAAACACTGGGAACAGAGTTTCAATTTAGTGTTAAACACTAAAGCAAGAGGGGTCACGTGGTAACACGTGAGGGCGCCCTGCTTCCCTTTATTTTATTCGGTCAAAAGTCTTGAATACTTTGAAGTATCACGTGCTATCACGTGATGGGCATTTTGATGTTTGTCTGTTAAAGCTTCGGCCAAGGGGTCATGTGGTAGCACGTGAGGGCGCCCTAGAGCTCTTTATTTTGTTCTGCAGATAAGTGTTTAACACTTTTATTTCTGAAAGCCATCACGTGTAGGCACGTGATGGGGGCTCATGCTTTGATCTGTTAAAATGTTCATTGGGGGTCACATGGTGACACGTGAGGGCGCCCCAGAGCTTCTTTTTTGTGGATCTTTTCAGGGGTCACGTGGTAGCACGTGACCCTGTTTCTCTGCCTGTTTGAAGATGTGTTTATCTTTTTAAGAATTAAATTCTTCATAGGGTTAAACCCTAGCAATAACTTTAGAGGAATTAAATTCCTAGTTTCTTCCGAAGAATTATATTCTTAGATAGAGTTATACTCTAGTTTCTTTTCTGTAGGAATTAAATTTCTCATGTATGTGAAGAACTAAATTCTATCATAGGGTTAAACCCTAATTTCTTCTGTAATTTTGGGAGAATTAAGTTCTCGATTATGGTTAAACCCTGGTTCTGTCCATTTTAAAGGAATTAAATTCCTATAACATAGGGTTAAACCCTAATTTTATCTCAAAGCAATTAAATTCCTATAATTTTGTGAGAATTAAATTCTCTAACATCCATTCCCTCTCTATGTTTTGGATCTGCATGGCAGGATCTCAACCCAATGAGAATTAAATTCTCAATTCATGGGGATATGTGCACTTTGCAGATCCTCTACTAAAGAGAGAACTAAGTTCTTCTTTTTAATATAAGAGTTAAACTCTTTTGAGAATTGAATTTTCTTTTGAAGCCTCTCCTTTCTTACCTAAATTTTTCTTTTGCAGCAGATCAAATTCTTCCAGAGTCTCAAGGCTCTATTTTTCTCTTTTTCTCCCCCCCTCTCTGTATATCTTGGCTCCTATTTATAGGAGAAGGAGCAGAATCAATTAGTTTTAGTGAATCACTCATTGAGGAATTTGATTTGTATTCGTTAGAGATTTGATTTGCATTCATCATTCATTTGGACCTTTGGATTATTAGGTGAATTTTATTCACCATTGGATTTTGAATCCAAAGATATTCCTTTGTTATTTCGGTTAGATTTTAAGGGGAAATCTTTCCAAGTTCAAGATTTTTCCATAGATAGATGATATTTAATCACCTTTAAATCTTTAATCCAATCGTTTCCAAATAATCATTCTCCTTTGGAAAGATCTGAATGCTGTTCAGAATTTAATTCTGTTAAATAGATGGGCTTTGAAAGCCGGTCACGTGTGGCCACGTGACCCTTGGTCACGTGTAGGCACGTGACCCATGGTCACGTGTAGGCACGTGACCCCCTGGGATAAGTTTTCTTCTCTTTTCTGCGCTCTGTCTTCTAGCCGCTATTCAACCGTCACGTGCCAACACGTGACCCCTGGTTCCGTGTGAGCACGTGACCCTTTCTGGAGCCTTTTCTTTGATTTGATCAAGGAGCTGAATCTGCCTTTGCCGCTGTTTTAAAAGTCACGTGCCAACACGTGACTGCTGGTCACGTGCTAGCACGTGATGCCTCTTCCGTAGGCTTTCCTGATTTTAAATCAGGAACAAATGCCCCCACAGCGTTGTTCTCACGTGTCTGTACGTGAGTGCAACGCTGTCACTTTTGTGACCGTTGGATCCATCTGGGGAATCGTGGAGATGAAGCGTTTTCCATCCCATCCTATAAATGCCCATGTCCTTTCAGAAGAGCCTCCACTTTGCTCATCTCTTTCCTTGCAAACTTTTTCTGAGAATTTAATTCTCTTCTTCCAGAGCTTAGTTCTCTGCCTTGAAACCTTTTCAGAGTTTAACTCTGTTCAAAAAGACTCTTTTCTTTAGGTAATGTTCTTGAACAAACGATGAACTCTCACATTCCTCTGGATTTTAAATCTAAAACAAGGGTTTTTACCCTTTTTGAATATGAACCCAATTTTTCTTCAAGTTTTTCAACCAAAGTATGAGACCATTTAACCTTCAACAGTAGATCTCTTAGGGTTTAGATGATCTTTTAGGGAATGATGGTGATAATCCATGGAGTTTAACCCCGTTCACAGAAAACATGTTTCTGGGAATTTAATTCCCTTTCTCTCAATCAGGAATTTAATTCCTATGAAGAACTCAGTTTCTTCGCATGGAGGCTTCCCAGGGTCTCTTTGCCCTAGGTTGTCCTCCTGTAATTAATGGGACAGAAGCTTTGTAACAATTCTCATGACCTTTATTTCAGGTATCATGGATGCCCATATGTATGGTCTTGACGAAATCATTTCCTATGGGAATATTCGTGCACTGGGCCGCAGTCAGAACCAGGAGTTCACCAATGCTCAGTGCGCTGAGATCATGAGCCGCTTCGACGAGTACAACCATCGGCTACTCCCTCGTCGCTCTTCTCTTTTGAGGCTGATCGTGCCGGCGATCTGGGAGGCACTCCCTCTCTTCTGCACCGGTGTGCCGCTCAGGGCATTGGACGCTGCCGAGGATAAGATACATTAGGTGTATCTGATGAGTCTAATCTCGAAGAGAAGGAGCGACAACCTCATTGATCTCTTGCACCGGGCATTTCAGCAGTCGGCCATACTTGCCGCCTATCGGAGGGTGGAGGACATTCGCGAGGACCCCGACGCTTGTGATCATGAGAGAAAACATACTCGGGCAGTTCGAAATGCTTGGAGGATCTTGGACAAAGTCAAGCTTGAGTTTCTCAATCCGTGCCCCGCGTCTGAGGTCTTGCCATTGTAATCGTTTTCTTTTCATTTTGTATGGACTTCTTAAAGCATGAATGATAAGCTTTATCGTGCCTTTCTATGTTTGCATGCCTTTCTGTGGGATTTTATCATTTTTCTATTGTTGTTGTTGATGCTTTTAATATGCATGGTGCTATTCCATTTTTAGTGCACGTCAAGTTTGGGGCTCACGTGTTCTTCACGTGGGGTCCTTTGATGGGACTGTTCAAAAAAAATTTCATGCCATATTTTTAGTGCACAATATCAGATGCAGAAAAGGAGCCTTGGAAATAGTTCCATCCCCCTGATTTTCGATGCCTTTCCTTTTTTTGGGCTTTGGAAATAGCTTCATCATGCAAGATTTTCCGCGCTCAACACTTACTGCACCTCTTTATATCTGAGGCCATAGCCTTCTTTTCCCTTCACAGAGAGATTTATTTTTTCATTTTGGTGTAATTTGTCTTCAGAAACAACCGAGCGCCATGGCCTGCAATCGCCCTCATGCTCGTCGACAGCCATGGGAAGTTCCTATCGAGGAGATGATCCCCCACTTTGCTGCCTGATTGGTGGATCCACTCCTTACCGATGACGAATGCGACTCGGCAATGTATGAACTCTCGATCCATAGGGGGTCCCCCTCCCGATGGGGTCCCTATGGCTCCGGATGATTCTCACGGCCGTGCTTGTCGACATCCCTCCTCACCCAGCGGAGATGACCCTGGCGATGCTTGATGCGGCTGAAGAGAAGCTCGAAGGCTTTCACGAAGCGTGCCTGATTACTCAGGCTTTGAAGGATTGCTCGATTCACCTGTTGACCCAAATAAGGGCCCGACGAGCTATTATGTCTGCTTTCGCAGACGAACATGGTTCCAATCGATGGGGAGCGACTCCTCGCGAGAACCGTCGCTTTGATGTGTTGGAGAAAGCAGAGAGAGAGATGGAGAATTTTGTTCTTTTCTTTGTTAACCCTTGCGCTACTGATCCCATGTTCGGTGACCTTTTCCCGCTGGCGTAGTATATTTAAATTTTTTCTGTATGCTTTATGCTGAACTTTCACGTAGGCTTGGTACTCGCATGTATGTTTTCGCTTGCATAAATAAACTTTGTGTTCTTCTTATGAGGACTTTCTTTAATCATTAACACTATCATCATGTCGCAGGCACATTAAAACTTCGAATATTTTTTCTTTTCCGGATGTTTATATAATTGTGAACACATGCTCGATAGGATAAACGTCGGAAATTATTTTTTCTTTTCATACCAGGTGATGTGAGCGCGTTTTAGATTGATTATTGCTGTCGACTGGAAGCCCATTTATACAGTCTTGAGCGTGTATGTCCCGTTTCCAAGGTTGCGGTCGCGAAAGTGAGCTTACGTGGCCTGATAGGGCGACACGTGGCGAACATATTGTTGTGCGAGAAAAGGGCTCGGCCGTAAATTCTCGAAGAGGGAGCTGGCTTCTAAGGCGCTGAGCGACCTTCAAGCTAATCTTACCGCCAAGGCCAACAAAGCGTATGAACTCTGGCGGGTGCTTCAAGAGTCTATCAGGGAGGTGGTGACTCTTAATAACGCTGCCACGCTCACTCGTGAGAGGGTCGAGGCTCATAAGGCCACCGAGAAAGAGCTTGAAGGCCGGCTCGCTTCGTATCAGGCCCAGCAGGCTCAGGCGGAGGCCCGTCTTCTGGCGATCCTGAATCATGAAGCCGTGGCCCAGCAAAAGCAGGATGAGCTAGCGAAACTGCTAAATCGCCCGCCGGCTTGAAAAACTTATATCTTTTCCTTTCTTCTTTATACATACTCATGGATGAGAGTATATTCTTTTTGTTTCTTTCATGAATTGTACTTTGTATCCATTTTGGTTTATGAATAAAAGATACATTTTTCTTCTCAATGGTGTGTCTCTTTTCATTGAATGTGTTTTGCGGACAATTTATCTTGATCTCCTTGCAGGGCAGCGATGGCTTAGGATTCAGGGTTAAGATCTGCTTCCTAAGACTTTTGCGCTTTATGAACCACGAGGGTCTCATAAAGAGTTATTTCTCCCCATGGGTCGAGAGGATCCCATAAGTGTAAGTTCTTCTTAAGAATCGTGAGGATTCTTAAGCGGGTTTTCCCTTGAGAGTCGTAAGGATCTCACAAGAGAGTTTTTCTTCCTTACAGGTCGTGAGGACCTGCAAGTGCTGGATGTGGTCACCCTTATCCGTGTTTCACGGGATCAGGGGTTGCTCAAGGCATCGTAGTTTAAAGACGTCGCGGTCAAGGTTAAGGACATCATAGTCCGTGGATTTAAGGACTCCACAGTCCGACGTTGGTTTTAAGACATCACGGTCAAGGTTAAGGACGTCATAGTCCGTGGATTTAAGGACTCCACAGTCCGATGTGAGTTTTAAGACATCACGGTCAAGGTTAAGGACGTCATAGTCCGTGGATTTCAGGACTCCACAGTCCGATATTAGTTTTAAGACATCACGGTCAAGGTTAAGGACGTCATAGTCCGTGGATTTTCGGACTCCACAGTCCGATGTGTGGTTGCGGGGACCCGTCACCTCTTTGAAGACGTTGAGGAATTACAACGCCAGGTATCAAAGGAGTGAAGAGATGTACCCCTAAACCAAGGTAGAATCAATATGGAATCAGGATGGTTGATCGTTAGTTTTAAGACATTACGGTCGAGGTTAAGGACATCATAGTCCGTGGATTTTAAGGACTCCACAGTCCGGTATTTGCTCTGGATGCTTCACACGGGTTCACTGCCGTGCTTGGCGAGGACCAGGCTCCGCTCTGGGCATTTTCCGCAGGGTCAAAGAGTGACGTTATCCGCGTTCCACGTAACCAGGAATTTTGCACTAGATGCTTCACACGGGTTCACTGCCGTGTTCGGCGAGGACTAGGCTCCGCTCTGGATTCTTCACACGGGTTCACTGCCGTGCTCTGCGAGGATCAGGATCCACTCTGGACGTTTTCCACGGGGTCAAAGAGTGACGTTATCCGTGTTCCACATAACCAGGAATTTGTACTAGATGCTTCACACGGGTTCACTGCCGTGTTCGGCGAGGACTAGGCTCCGCTCTGGATGCTTCACACGGGTTCACTGTCGTGCTCTGCGAGGACCAGGATCCGCTCTGGACGTTTTTCACGGGGTCAAAGAGTGACGTTATACGCGTTCCACGTAACCAGGAATTTGCACTAGATGCTTCACACGGGTTCACTGCCGTGTTCGGCGAGGACTAGGCTCCGCTCTGGATGCTTCACACGGGTTCACTGCCGTACTCTGCGAGGACCAGGATCCGCTCTGGACGTTTTCCACGGGGTCAAAGAGTGACATTATCCGCGTTCCATGTAACCAGGAATTTTGCACTAGATGCTTCACACGGGTTCACTGCCGTGTTCGGCGAGGACTAGGCTCCGCTCTGGATGCTTCACACGGGTTCACTGCCGTGCTCTGCGAGGACCAGGATCCGCTCTGGACGTTTTCCACGGGGTCAAAGAGTGACGTTATCCGCGTTCCACGTAACCAGGAATTTTGCTGATTGTATCCGCATTTCACGGAATGGAAGTTTGACTGTTGGTGATATGTATATCGCCGAGCCATGGAACTAGGGGTTGCCGCTGCTCCGCTTTGTTTGAAGTTGTGTTCGTCATTACAAGACGAGTGTTGGGATGATCTCTAGGTCGCTTGCGGCCCGTCGAGACTTAGCTTCTTTCTTTGATGAAACCTGCGGGGAAGTATGATCACTTCTTTGTTTATGCCCTTGGATTGTATACAGGGTGTGATGGAACATCACCTGTAGGGCATAATTTTTTTTTTATTTCATTTCTTTTTCCGCGATGCTCCATCATTTCAGCTTTTATATCGCGAAAGTCGCGATTGCCCTATCATCTCGGCTATTTTTCGCGGTACCCAATCATTTCGGATAAATTTTTTTTATTTTTACTCGCTGCTTTTTATTGCGAGTCGCCCCATCATTTCGGCTATTTTGCGTGCATACATTTTTTACTTGCTGCTTTTTATTGCAAGTTGCCCCATCATTTCGGCTATTTCGTATGCACGTGCGGCCTACTGGCTTTTCGCCATAAACCTGAAATTAGACACCGATTTCGGCATCAGCACCGCTACAACTGGGGTATGGCCAGGAGCGAATCATCATTTGCCTCTGTCGATGTTGAACAAAGGTGGCTTAGCAAACAGGGTTAGGGTTCTGTCGACTAAGGCTTTTGACTTCATGAGCCGTAAGGGTCTCACAAAGGTATTTCCCCCTACAAGTCGTGAGGATCTTGTAGGTGTATTTTCTCCCTAGGAATCGTGAGGATTCCTAAGTGTATGTTCCTCTGTAAGTCGTAAGGATCCTACAAGAGGGCTTTCTCCTTATAAGTCGAGAGGACTTATAAGGGTCGTTCACCATAGGGACATATCCCTAGTCATGGATGGGACTTTGCTGAGGAAATGTTTATTCGCGCCCATGGATTGTGTACAAGGGTCAATATGAGCCGCTTGTAGGGCAATATCGAAGGTTGTGGGGGTTGCTTAAGCACAGGTTCAGGTTTCTGTAACTTATGACTTTCAAGTCTTATGAGCCGTGAGGGTCCCATAAGAGAGTTCTCCTTGTGAGTCGTGAGGATCTCGCAAGTGCCTTTTCTCCTTAGGAATCGTGAGGATCCCTAAGTGTGTTACTCCCTTGTGAGTCGTAAGGATCTCACGCGGGTGGTTTCTCCTTACAGGGTCGTGAGGATCCCGCAAGTGTCCTTTAACGAGGTTGCGCCCTTTCGGGTTTTCACAAACACTCGCCGGTAGCCCTGCTGTTTTTACTCACGGAGCCCTTTCGGGTTTTCATCCGTGCCCATTTTGCTTATGGACATACCGTTTTTTTATTCTTTTTATTTTCTTCTTTTTTTTACGAGGTCGCGCCCTTTCGGGTTTTCACGAACACTCGCCGGTAGCCCTGTTGTTTTTACTCACGGAGCCCTTTCGGGTTTTCATCCGTGCCCTTTTTGCTGATGGACATACCGTTTTTATTTATTATATTTTTTCCCTTTTTTTTATCTCGTCAGCCTAAGGATGCCACGGTATTAGTTTTAAGGACGTTTCGGTCCGTCGTTAGTTAAGGACGTTTCGGTCCGTCGTTAGTTTAAGGACGTTTCGGTCCGTCGTGGAGAGGGCCGACTACTACTTATAGAGCTTGAGCTTAGGAAGATAGCGAGCGGACATAGTCGTCGTCATCTATCATTGACCTAGGTTGTGACTCCTTAAGCGTAGTATTTCTTTAGGAAGCGGCCGTTTATTGGCCTGAAAGGCCTTTCACCGTGCATATCCCTGAGTAGATAGGCTCCACCCTGGTAGACTTTGTCTATGATGTACGGGCCTTCATAGTTTGGCTCGAATTTTCCCCGCTTGGCGCGATTGGGGATCATAGGCCTTTTGATCACTCGCACGAGTTCGCCTTGGCGGAATGTCCTCGGCCTGGTCAATCTTTCATACGAGCGCGTCATTTTCGCTTTGTAAGCCTCCAGATTTTGTTGCGCTATGAGCCGGGTTTCATCGAGGGCGTCAAGCTCCTCAAGCCGGAGGTGAGCATTTTCTTCGTCTGTCAACTCGTGGTGGACTGCCACTCGTAGAGAAGGTAGCTCTATCTCGAGGGGGAGTACTGATTCCGTACCGAATACCAATGCGTATGGCGTCGTGTTCGTGGTCGTCTTGAACGTAGTCCAATATGCCCAGAGAGCTTCTTGCAGTCTCTCGTGCCAGTCCTTCTTATTTCGGGACACCGTCTTCTTCATGATCTTTGTCAAGGTCTTGTTGAAGGCCTCAGCTAGACCGTTAGCTCGTGGATTATAAACTGAGGAGTATCTCCAGTCTATATTATGCTGTTGCGCGAAGCGGCTGATATTATGGCTTCTGTAGGCCGGCCCGTTATCGGAGATAATCCGCCGTGGAGTTTCAAACCGATAAATGACGTGCGTCTTGAAAAAGTGGAGGATATTCTCCGTTTTCACTTCCCTCAGCGGTACTGCTTCTGCCCATTTGGAGAAGTAATCAGTCGTCGCCAGGATGAAACGATGTCCCCTAGACAATGCCGGTTCGATGGGGCCGACTATGTCAGTTCCCCACATTTCGAATGGCCAGCTAGCCACCGTTGGATGTAGCGGATTCGGATGCTGATGGATGAAATCCCCATGGATTTGGCATGAGTAGCACTGCTTCGCATATTCGAGGCAGTCCTGGATCATCGTGGGCCAGTAGTAACCCATCCGTTTAATTTTTAACTTCATCTTCGGGCCTGCTTGATGAGAACCACAGATCCCGTCATGAACTTCCTGGACGACTCTTTCTGTTTCGTCAGGTCCTAAACATCTCAGCCACAGAGAATCAAACGACCTCTTGTACAGAGTATTGTTGACGAAGGAAAAAGACAGAGCTCGTTTCATGAGCTGATGTCTTGAGGACGCTTCTTCGGGCATTCGGTGGGACTTAAAGTAGTCTATGAAGGCCTCCCTCCAGTCCTCAGCCTTCTTACAGTCTTTTATTTGTAGGGTCGTCTGCTCAGTCACTCCCTTCTCTTCGGATGATTCCGGAGATATTTCTGCTGGGGCAAGCACCCGACGGCTTTGCACCACGATTTTAACGTCATCAAGGTTCTCGTCAGCCAGTTCTTTAGCGAGCTTGGCCAACGCGTCTGCTTTGCTGTTTTCCGTGCGTGGTATACTTTCCAGAGTATAGGAGGGAATTTGGGTCAACAGTTGTCGCACCTTTTCACCATACTTCACCAATTCCGGTTTGCACGTTTGGTAGTTGCCGTTTACTTGACTAACGACCAGTTGAGAATCCCCGTATATGAGGAGGTTTTCAATTCCCATGTCGATGGCGATCTCGAGGCCTGCTATCAAAGCTTCGTATTCGGCTTCATTGTTCGTCCTCGGTTCTGTTAAGGAGAAAGTGAAGCGCATTATCCCCCCTTATGGAGTTACGAAGATGAGGCCTACCCCCGACTTGATCATTGGGGTACTTTGTTTGCGCTTCTTTACGGAGGACGCTCCATCGAAATAAAGTTCCCATCGGGTATCACCGCCGTCGATCGCGTCGAACGCATGTTCGTCCGGCAAATCGCAATTCATAGGAGAATGGGTTCAGCTCACCAGTTACGGTATACTCGAAACCATCCTTAAAGTACATCATACACTGATGCTGTGTAGAAGGGATGATGTTGTACTCGTGTAACCAAGGGCGACCGAGCAAGGCGTTGTAGCAGGTCTTGGCGTCAATGACGTGAAACTTGATGTCCGTGACGAGCAGTCTGAAGCGTAATGTTAGTATTACAGATCCGAGAGTCCGTGACGACTGGGAGTCAAAACCGGAGATGGTAATTTTGTCACGAGCGAGGTGCTTCACGCTCATGCAGATTTCCTTCAACACCCGATATATTAAGGAGATTGACGGAGGATCCATTATCCATCAGGATCTTGCCTATCTTGATATCATGGCAGTATTCGGAGACATATAGGGGACGGTTGTGGTCGCACGTCCCGAGGAGAAGGTCTTCATCACCGAAAGTGATGTTGGCTGTATGCACTTCTTCCAGTTCATCCTTCATCCTTTCTTCGGCGAGGAAGGCTTGGAATTGCTCGGGTTTTTGTAACGCCTTGATTAATGAATCCCGCGCTTCTTTTGATAATAGGAGGGCATCGAGAATACTGAGCTGAGAAGGTAGCTTCCTTAGGTCTGCTAGGATGTTGTAGTCCACCTTACCCTTCCTGGGAGGGTCTTTGGCAGTCAACTCTTTCATGACTTGGTCATCTAAGGTGATATCCTCAGTGACCTTCTCCTTTCCCTTATCTTTTCTATTCGCGGGTCCGAGATTCTTTTCCGGGAGCGTGCGATTGCGCAGCTGAATGTTTTCGCAGGCCTCTGGTTTTTCCTCTTTCCCTAAAACGGATTCTTTAAAGAGAGGGCCCGGAGCCATTTCTTCATCAGAGTCGCTCCCAAAGGTGAGAACCTGTGACCCTCCGACGTTAACAATGTAACAGTTGCCGGCAGTCCTTTTGCGCCCTTCGGTCGTACTTTTTTGTTCCCGACGAGTCTTGCATTTCATACGCTTAAAATATTGCCGGTGAGCAACATATCCTTGCCACCACATCTTAAAAGCGTCGCACTCTTCAGTAGGGTGCGAAATCTTCCGATGATATGAGCAATAATTAGGGTGCCTCTCTGCCACATCGAACGCGTTTTCTTCCGAGGGTGGTAGCTTCATCCCCACTGACATGGCTTTGGCAAACCTTTTCCTCGTCTTGAACACGTTTTTATTCGCATCGGATGTCTTTTGATCTGGCGGGAGTGCTTCGACTCTTTCGTTTAGTCACCTGCACTTGGCTCCTTCCGATGCAGCCATCTCACGCTCCTGATCGGCTTTACTTTTCAAACGAATCTCGTCTAGAAAGGCGTCGATCATTTCATCTGTTGGCCATACAAGTTTTGGATCAGGGTGTGCCCCCAGTTTCTCAGTGCCAGGAATTTTTCCATCGTCCGTAAACGAGTGGGAAATCACATGACAACTCACAACATATCCCTCGGATTCATCCGACGAGCTCTCTCCATCATCTTCCTCCTGAAAGACGTGGTTGAGGAACTCTTGCAGTATGACGGGAGTCCGTGCCTTTTGATTGTACTCCTCCAGTGCGTCAATTTGTTTCTGTAAATCCGTGTGCTTGTCTCCAGGCTTCACGGGCTTTCTGGATTTCTTCTTCTTTTTCTTCGAAGATTTTGATGGTTGGGTGTGAGTACTTGGGCCATCACCACCGATCTTTGTAGTTGGACGCGGCTTCAGCATCCCTTCAATGATTTGAGGTTCAAGCGGGTTCTTCCATTCGACCGCCGGGCATGCATGAAGGTCCCTCAGCATTCTTTTGGTTTTAGTTGATAGCACGACCTCCCATGGAGCTTCTTCAATAAAGGAACAAGTTGCCCCCGATGCGTCCGTCTTCTTAGGAGCATGCGGCTGTGGCGGGTTCACCTTCCACTTTTCGGACAGTGCAAACTTCCCCTGGAGGTATTGATCTTCAATCCATCCTTTGAAAACGAAGCAATCCTCAATCGGATGGCTTACCGTTTGATGGTAAGGGCAATAGTTGGGGTTATCCACCTCAGTGGGTTGTGGCGGTCGCCTTGGATTTGGCAAGTTTATAAGTCTGTTGCGTACTGCCAGCTCGAATAACCGTTTCGTCTTGTCCCGTGGGAACGAGTAGGGACGCTTCATCTTCTCATTATAATACCGCCGTCTTTCTTCCAACTGATCCGCCAGCTTTAAGGCACTGGGTTGCTGCTGAGCATTCGCAACGAAGGTTGCCTTCCCTTTACCCTTGTCACTCCGAGGCTCCGGCTTCGGGAGAGACGGTCTGTGACCCATCTGGTCCATCTGGGCCAACTTGTCGATCAAAGTCTGAAACGTGGTCGGCTTAAAGAACATCATAAACTGGAAGATAGTTGCATGAGGGTCTAGGGTTCCCATGAACATGCCCACCGCAGGCGCTTCCTCAATGCGTTGCTCGCATTTCGACAACAAATTTCGCCAGCGTATAGCATACTGGACCCACGTTTCGCCTGGTTTCACCCTGGAGTTAATCAATGTTGTTATTGGAGTGCGTTCGCTGGCGCTTGCGAATCGCTGAGTGAATAGCAACTCCATTTCAGCGAACGTCTTGATAGAATCGTTCGGGAGTTCCGAATACCATTCGAACGCTGTTTCTGATAAGCTGCCCATGAACTGGCGAAGCAACAGTTTATCGTCACCGCCGGTGTTACCGCAAAGGGCCCTGAACTGGGCAACATGTTGGTGGGGATTGCCGGTCCCCTTATACACGTGGAATTTTGGTATTGTATAACCCGGCGGATATTTGATTTGGTCGTACCAGCTCGGATATGGTCGCCCCGTTTTTACGACTTGACCAGCTGCCTCAGTCGCATGATGAACCCGGATTTGTTGGGCTATATAGTCGTCCAAGTCAGCCTTAGAGATTGTCTCCTCCTTGGCCGTTGAGAGAGCCGGTAGTGGATTTGACGTTTCTCCCCTGTCATCTTCAAGGACGATCAGAGGATCCTCAGCAGGTGGGTCTTGTTGGATCATCATTCCCACCATGTCCTGGAATAAGTGGGCTATTTGCTTTATGTTGGCCGCTTTTTCCGCAGCCTCTTTATCTTTCTTTTCCAGTATCCTCCGGAGGAACTCGGTGTCGGTTTCCTGTTCTTGACGCTCATCCGAGGACGTTTCAGGGATTTCTTTTGGCCCAGTGAGTGCGGCCATAGCGTTCATCATCTCTTGGAGCTTTTGCTGCTGCTCCTGCGCTTTGGTCACTGACCGCGTGTGCGGTCTATGACCTGTTGATATGCGGCTGTCTTCTTTCCCCGACGTCATGTATACAGTATGGACCATCCTGCCCCCAGCCTTAGGGCGTCTGGGCTCAGCGCTTTTAGCTTTCGTTGCAGGCCTGGGGATCTTCTCTGGCCTCTTCTTTTTATGAGCAGTAGAAGTTGAGGGGGCCGTTGAAGTGGGCACCCAGACAGTTTTTCGTGGCTTAGCCTGGTGATTGACTTCCTGTTGGATTTTCAGCTTCTTGTGCTGGCGGGAGAAATTTGGATCGATCACCGAGTCTCGGGTCTGCCGCCAGACTTTATAGATTTGGGAGGACAGCCGTTGAGGAGATTGGGGTTGTTCTGGCTTTACTTCTACAGCCTTTTTCAGTGGAGGGGGAGACCTCTATAGCACCGCGGTAGGAGAATTCCTACGCACCTTATTTAGCGTCTCAAAGCTGTTCCCAGTTAAAACAGCAGCATTAACTTCTGCCATCGGGGCTGGAGGAGTTAGCCCAGGAGGGGAGTTGCCTCCGGCCTTCCTCACTCGGCGCCAGTAACGACGTCGAGCGCGTCATGCCGATGGAATCGGCTTGGTGAGGGCGATAGTCTCGTCTTGCCCCCTGTGTAGGTGGGGGGTCGCTGCTGGTGTCAGCCTGTCAAAGACCGATGTCCTTTGGGTAGCAGGAGCGGGAGTCGTCAATCTTGTAAAGACCGACTTTTTGGCAGGGGAAGCCGCCTTGACAACTTCAGGAGCAGGGCTGGCGACTTTCTTAGGAGCAGCCTTCTCTGGGATTGTAGGCCCCATCGCGGATCCACAGGAGCTCTGGCCCAATCTGGAGAAGACCGAGGTGCTGGTGTTGGGCGGCCCGTTGAGAGGAGCCGCGGTAGGTGTAAGCCGATCAAAGACCGACTTCTTGGGAGCTTCCGTTGTCAGCGTAGGAGCGGTGAAGCTCGTTGGCGGGAGCATGGTCCCAAAAAACAACCCTGTGGTGGCTCGAGTGACCTGTTCCACGGGTATTGTGAATAGCGAAGCAGCTTGGGGTCTGTAGGCTACGCCTCCTGGCGAGGCAGAGCGCCGGTTGCAGTTGCAGTTGGAGCATTTCGCACAAGTGGAAGCCATTAATTCTTTGCTTTCTGCAATAAGCAAGACGCCAAATCTTAGTACCTGGAAACCCAAGGGCAACCATTAGCGAACCGTGTCTGGTTCGCGAACACGACACACGAAGTGTGGAGTGGAAAGAGGAAAAGGTCCCACCGGGCGTGCCCGAATCTGTTCCCCTCCGAAAGACGGCGCGACGGGGACGTCTGCTTGAGATTCGGGGCAGATGCTAATTGGTGCTATCCGTCTACCTCTCCGTAGATGCCAAATTGATTTATGGCACCGTATATCGAAGGTTTAAACGGTTGCGTCCGATGTAGCAGACTTCGTCAGATTCCCCCTCGCTTGAGGGGTTTTTGATTGTGGGGACGCTCTTCCCTGCAGGCGCAAGCCCCTGCAGTTAATTACGCTACCGCACTGCGGTAACCACTTTCTCCTTCTCCAGATGGTCACTTCGTGTCGTGTGTGTTTATTTTGTGTTTAGCTTCCCGTGGATTGTATACGGAGACTGAGTTATGTCGTCGCCCGTAGGCCGTGGATTAGTCCAAATCCGTATTATCTTAGATATGGGTTTGGGGGTTTGGGTTTAAGGATTCGTTAGCCTCATTGGAGACTAAGATCAACTTAAACGTTTGTTAAGGATACGTTAGCCTAGTTTTTAGACTAAGATCGACTTAACGGGATCGTTTAGATCCAACAAAAGAGCAATTAAGGGAGCCCTGTTGTTTAGTTTAGTGACATCACGGTCAATAGGTAGTTTAAGGACATTGCGGTCCATAGGTACTTTAAGGATTGCGGTCCAATGTTAGTTTTAAGATGTTGCGGTCAAGGTTAAGGACGTCATAGTCCGTGGATTTAAGGACCCTACAGCCCGATGTTAGTTTTAAGACATCTCGGTCAAGGTTAAGGACGTCATAGTCCGTTGTTAGTTTTAAGACATTCCGGTCAAGGTTAAGGACGTCATAGTCCATGGGTTTAAGGACCCCACAGTCCGATGTTAGTTTTAAGACATCCCGGTCAAGGTTAAGGACGTCATAGTCCATGAGTTTAAGGACCCCACAGTCCGTATCAATGTGTGGTCATTGGGACCCGTCACCTCTTTGAAGACGTTGAGGAATTACAACGCCAAGTATCAAAGGAGTGAAGAGATGTACCCTTGAACCAAGGTAGATTAAATAGTCTTTGGCCCAATTTGGGACTAAGACCAATCAATTATGTTATGAGCCCATTAGCCCAGTTAAGTTTGAATTGAGGACTTATGGCCATCTCGGGCTAAGTCCAATCATGTTTGGAATATTGGCTTTCTGTTGGTCCATTGAAGGAGAGGCTTTGCCTCTAGAACTTAGCCAATTGGGCTGAAGCTAGTGTTAAACACTGAAGACCAACCAGTGTTGAACACTGGGAATGAGATTGACAAGTTAGTTTTTAACACTAAAAGATAGTTGGTGTTAAACACCAGCAACAGGGGCTTTCAAATTAGTGTTAAACACTAAAACAAATCAATGTTAAACACTGGCAACAGAGATCTCAAATTAGTGTTGAACACTAAAGTAAATCAGTGTTAAACACTGGGAACAGAGTTTCAATTTAGTGTTAAACACTAAAGCAAGAGGGGTCACGTGGTAACACGTGAGGGCGCCCTGCTTCCCTTTATTTTATTCGATCAAAAGTCTTGAATACTTTGAAGTATCACGTGCTATCACGTGATGGGCATTTTGATGTTTGTCTGTTAAAGCTTCGGCCAAGGGATCACGTGGTAGCACGTGAGGGCGCCCTAGAGCTCTTTATTTTGTTCTGCAGATAAGTGTTTAACACTTTTAATTCTGAAAGCCATCACGTGTAGGCACGTGATGGGGGCTCATGCTTTGATCTGTTAAAATGTTCATTGGGGGTCACGTCGTGACACGTGAGGGCTCCCCAGAGCTTCTTTTTTGTGGATCTTTTCAGGGGTCACGTGGTAGCACGTGACCCTGTTTCTCTGCCTGTTTGAAGATGTGTTTATCTTTTTAAGAATTAAATTCTTCATAGGGTTAAACCCTAGCAATAACTTTAGAGGAATTAAATTCCTAGTTTCTTCCGAAGAATTATTTTCTTAGATAGAGTTATACTCTAGTTTCTTTTCTGTAGGAATTAAATTCCTCATGTATGTGAAGAACTAAATTCTATCATAGGGTTAAACCCTAATTTCTTCTGTAATTTTGGGAGAATTAAGTTCTCGATTAGGGTTAAACCCTGGTTCTGTCCATTTTGAAGGAATTAAATTCCTATAATATACGGTTAAACCCTAATTTTATCTCAAAGCAATTAAATTCCTATAATTTTGTGAGAATTAAATTCTCCAACTTCCATTCCCTTTCTATGTTTTGGATCTGCATGGCAGGATCTCAACCCAATGAGAATTAAATTCTCAATTCATGGGGAGATGTGCACTTTGCAGATCCTCTACTAAAGAGAGAACTAAGTTCTTCTTTTTAATATAAGAGTTAAACTCTTTTGAGAATTGAATTTTCTTTTGAAGCCTCTCCTTTCTTACCTAAGGTTTTCTTCTGCAGCAGATCAAATTCTTCCAGAGTCTCAAGGCTCTATTTTTCTCTTTTTCTCCCTCCCTCTCTGTATATCTTGGCTCCTATTTATAGGAGAAGGAGCAGAATCAATTAGTTTTAGTGAATCACTCATTGAGGGATTTGATTTGTATTCGTTAGAGATTTGATTTGCATTCATCATTCATTTGGACCTTTGGATTATTAGGTGAATTTTATTCACCTTTGGATTTTGAATCCAAAGATATTCCTTTGTTATTTCGGTTAGATTTTAAGAGGAAATCTTTCCAAGTTCAAGATTTTTTCATAGATAGGTGATATTTAATCACCTTTAAATCTTTAATCCAATCGTTTCCAAATAATCATTCTCCTTTGGAAAGATCTGAATGCTGTTCAGAATTTAATTCTGTTAAATAGATAGGCTTTGAAAGCCGGTCACGTGTGGCCACGTGACCCCCTGGGACAAGTTTTCTTCTCCTTTCTGCGCTCTGTCTTCTAGCCGCTATTCAACCGTCACGTGCCAACACGTGACCCCTGGTCACGTGTGAGCACGTGACCCTTTCTGGAGCCTTTTCTTTGATTTGATCAAGGAGCTGAATCTGCCTTTGCCGCTGTTTTAAATGTCACGTGCCAACACGTGACTGCTGGTCACGTGCTAGCACGTGATGCCTCTTCCGTAGGCTTTCCTGATTTTAAATCAGGAAACAACTGGTGTTGTTGGGAGAATCCATCACCTTGATAGAAAAGGAAAGGTTAGGATAAATTTAAGAAATTTGAAATGCAAGAAATGTATAGTTGCTGATTTTTATAATTCTTATGATACATTGCTTAAAAGTTCATGCAGAACTGACCTGAATGGGCCACCAACAAACCCTGTCATGCCCCGCTTCCCAGTAGACGGAAACGGTGACGTGGTAAGCCCGCAGCATATTTATTATGAAAATAAATACGTTAAACATAATTAAGAAATATATTAATGAACAAGAATGGCAAGATTAATAAAATGAAACAGCAAATTTATTTATATTCAACTTTACATACAACTGTCTTAGATAAAAGGTACAATAATAAAAGCAAATGCCTAAACAATGGCATACTAAATGTAAGTGCAGGCTGGAAAGAGCTTGTAGTGTGGCTGAGCAGTAAGCTGGTCTAAGTTCTCCGGGTTGGACTCTATCTCCTCAGAGTCCGGTCTTCCTGACGAACATTCCAATGAAAGAACAGAAAGGAATGTCGTCAGCGAACTAGCGCTCGGTAAGTCCCAAAAGAAGTAAGAGGAGATAGTATGTAATGTGAAATGAACATGTAAAGTTGTTTATGATCGTTCACAGTTATAAGATAGTTATTCTAACGTGGTTATTTGTAGTTTGATAAGAAAGGTATTCATGTATATGAGAGGAGTCCGTCTTACCCCATGGACTATGGTAACATGTAGTACAAGGCCCCGTCATAACCCATGGGACAACGGCACATGAATTCATGTAGGTGTCTTTTAAAGTGATCTCTCGTGCCACGATATACGTTCCGTACCAATCTACCCCTTTATCCCCGCATATTGTATCGGATAGATTAAGATTACAGGTCTTAGACGAATCCATGGATATAAAATATTCAGGTTCATGTTCACGATGTAATCATGTGTTCGGGTAGTCATGTCGAGTTCATGTCACGTTATAACCATGGTTCGGTTAATTCGAGTCAATTATACAAGTTTGAATTTGATGTTTGAATTCGAATGTTCAAGTTCATGATCAAGAATTCAAGTTCGTGTTTGATTTTGGATTCTGGTTTGAGTTTGGACTCATATTGAGTCAGACACTTGTGAACGGATTTTACACTTGACTTTTTTTTAGGTTTGTGAGTAATCGGCAATTGTTGTACATGGACGGCAGGATTTGTGTTTTTTTCCAAGACAATTGCCATTGATAACTCCGTTAAGTTGTGTAACCTGAATAGACAAGCACTCACTTTCTCCAGCTCCCTCGGGCTCAAGAGAATTGATCCCGCTTAAACCTATATTAAACTAGAGTCCTTAAAATATTGTTTTGCATTTCTTGAGGGGTTTTTATGAATAATTCTTTAATATAGTTTAAAACATAAATCTCGAGAGTGATTTATAACATTTAAGGTTTTCATGAGCATGTATTTTAATTATTGGGGTATTTTAATGATAAAAACTTAGCTTTTAAAAGTTTATGGTATTTTATTGAAAAATAGCCATTTTTTGGTAACTTGATGATATTTTATTAACATTTTAATCTTTCATTTTAGAAAATAAAGTTTCATAATATATTGAAAATACAGATTTATAATTTTTATATAATTTTCAAAAATTTAGTTTTGTTTAGAAAAGTCGCGTTTCTTAAAAACTGTATTTTATTTCCTTTCGAGATCGAATACTCCGTGAGGAGTTCTGCATCTCGCTCTACTACCTCAAGAATGTGCGATAATCCACACGATCCATTAGCGGGTCCCCTGACAAGGGTTGTAGAGGTGTATTTGCCAAGGATTACAAAATACCGCTTTAAAAGAAACCCGGTTTTGAAAAGACGTGGTATTTTAATGTAAAAGCCATCCTTTAAACCAACCATATATATATACATACATCGTGCTATGAAACCAAAGTGTGCATGTGGGGTAGGTCATTACCCCGTGAAGTTTTCCTAAGGTATTGTTTTAACAATTATCGAAAAGAGATTTATACTAAAGTTCAAGGTATTTAATGAAAAAGTTCGTTTATGTTTATTTCATATGAAAATTTTGGTTAAACTCGAAACTAAAAGATAGTAATTAAAGTTACAATTATGGTGGTAAAATTAGTTTGACTTATGTATAAAGAAAAGGGGAGTTCTAAGTTTTAAAAAAAATATATCGGAAGAAACTCCACTTTACCGATATATGTTTAGGAGATGAATTGAGATAAAAGGAAGAAGAGATGAGAGGGACTTACGGCTTGGTAATATCGAGAAGAGAGTAAGGAAGAAGGGAGGGGGCTTTGTGGCGTCGCGGAATCTCCGGAAACAGCTTTTATCTTCGATGGAAGGAGCTTGGTTGCTAACTCCACTTGACTCCACTTGCACTTAGGAATTTTTGAGGTGATTTTGCTAGAAATTTTTAGAATAGAGAGGAGATAGGGCATGAGGTGATATTTATAGTGAAGAATTAGGGTTTGGGAATTAAAATTTTGGATTAAAATGCATTAAAAATATGTTAAAGGGTAAATTGAAGGGTCTCTATTTGATTGCAGGAAAATCAAATAATGCAGGTGAGTTAAGAGGAGCTGAAGAGATAAGTGTTCAAAGCATGGAGCAAAATGAGGCACATCTAACCATCGGCGCTGGCCAATAGGTGGGTTTGGGTGGTCAAATCTTGTGGCATTGCCTCGAGATTCGTGTCGCGTGTGTTTATCTGTGTTTACTCCATTTTGCGTATGTTTGATTTTTCTGAAACTTTTCATTTTTCCATGTATTGCACGTATGACTCTTGGGCTTCCAAAAATTAAAAAGAAAAAATCTAAAAATAATTGGGTCTGATTGGAATCGAACGCACATGCTATATCACAGCAGTGTAGAGGCTTTACCAGTGAGCTACAAGTTACTTTTTGCTTTTTTATTTAACAAAAATAACTTTTAACTATTACACAGGCTGTAATACTCTTTTCTGTACAGTAAGAAAATTATGTACAGTGATTTCAGAGTCGTTATAAATATCAACTCCCAATACCAGGAGAGAGAAAACCCCAACTATTGCTTACTACCTCCATATGACTCGGGACTGTACCCAAAATCCACCTGTTTGCACGACTCCTTTGAGCCGTGGTAAGGAGGAAATCAAAGCACCGTGGGAACCACACAAGACACTATGATGGTCTCGGGTCTACAGGCTAATCTATACAAGTGTTACCAGAGAACTGTTATCTAACGATAGGTATGGTACCATCTAGGAGTTCTCGGCGAGTTATGTTCGGTGTACTCATTCTCCAATGAGCACCAGTATACAATCTTTGATGTCAAACACCAATGGTTATGGGATCAACCATCGCCCCATACAGGGTCAAAAAACGTACACACTAGTTTACTCTGGAATATCGATGCCCTGTCTCGATACTCTCTTAACTAGGAACTGTTAAAGGATGTGCTTGTGGACTACACAAACCCCACTAGTATGATCTGCATCATAGTCTAGGTAGTCAAGCCAACATCTTAAGGGTTTTATCAACATGTATCAATGAGATAGTAAACTAAAAAAAGTGCACATGTTAAGATAAAGAGCAACCAGATAGCATTCTATCATGTCGAGCAAGAAAGTCATCTATATATATGTCCAAGTATCCACTATAATATACAATAATGACCTCCAGGGCATACATATTCCTAACAGGTGCATGATGAGCTTATTTTTTGACATGATGGATCGTTTTCTTGAGGTCTTTATAGATGATTTTTCTGTCTATGGGGATTTATTTGATCAGTGTTTACATCATTTGGAGTTAGTACTCCAACGATGCAAAGAGAAGACTCTAACACTCAATTGGGAAAAATGTCATTTTATGGTCAAGTAAGGCATTGTGCTAGACCACGTCATTTCACATAAATGCATTGAGGTAGAAAAGCCCAAGATCAACATTATTTCTAATCTACCTCCTCCCAAAACAGTTAAAGATATTAGGTCATTCATTGGGCATGCGGGATTTTATAGACGCTTTATTAAGAATTTTAGCATGATTGCTAGACCTTTGACATCATTTCTTTCCAAGGTTATACCTTTCGAGCTTGATTCCGATTGTCTCAAATCTTTTGAGCAATTGAAGAAGAAGCTTACTTTCGCTCCTATTATTCACGCTCCCGATTGGAGCCAGCCTTTTGAGATCATTTGCGATGCATCTGATTATGCAATAGGAGCTATTTTAGGACAGCGAATCAATAAGATGCCACATGTGATCCATTACGCGAATAGGACGCTTAATGATGCACAGTTAAACTATTCTACCACAGAAAAAGAGTTTTTAGTTGTTGTATTCGCACTTGAAAAGTTTCGGTCCTATCTCATCGGTTCACACATAATGATTTACACAGATCATTCAGCCATTAGACATCTTATTTCCAAAACGGATGCTAAAGCCCGATTAATTAGATGGATCCTTCTATTACAAGAATTTGACCTTGAAATAAAAGACAAAAAAGGATCCGAAAATGTTGTGGCCGATCACTTATCACGATTTTCCCTTGCGCCGACACATGAACTTCCTTTATTTTCCCGATGAACAATTATATATGGTTTCGAATGAACCATGGTTCGCGGATATAGTTAATTTTCTCGTCACGAAAATGACACCTTCATATTGGTCTAAATAACATCGATATAAGTTTCATTCCCAAGTCAAGAACTTTTATTAGAATGATCCTTATTTGTTTAAACAATGTAACGACCAAATCATGCGAAGGTGTGTGCCTGATAATGAAATTAGGAGTTTTCTTTCATTTTGTCACGATCAAGCAAGTGAAGGGCACTTTGGGGCAAAGTAGACAGCCGAAAAGGTTTTACAAAGTGAATTTTATTGTCCCATGTTATTCAAAGAAGCTGGGAATATGCCGTCACTTCCTTTTTGTTTTGACGATACCGTGTAATTTCTTTGCTGAAATAGGGCAGACATCTGTAGGTACCTCTATGCTGTATGTATTGCAATTGAAGTCTGGAGCTAGGAATATGCCATTGCTCCAATTTCATTTGATATTCCTTTTTGTTTTGACGATACCGTGTCATTTCTTTGCTGAAATAGGGCAGACATCTGTAGGACCTCTATACTGTATGTATTGCAATTGAAGTCTGGAGCTAGGAATATGCCATTGCTCCAATTTCATTTGATAGTTGCGTCTGCATCCTGCCGAAATAAGGGGGGAACACCAAGATAGTCTCTAAATTGTATATGCGCCGTCGAGACTTGGAGCTAGGATTTTTCCATTACTCCGGTTTTGTTTCGACCCTTGGGTCTTTTGTAGACGTTGCATCTGCATTCTGCTGGAATAAGAAGGAACGTTGAGTCGATCTCTAGGCCGTAGATATCGCCATCAAGATCTGGAGCTAAGAATATGCCACCGCTCCATTTTAATTTGAGCTTTGGGTCCTTATTGACGTTGCGTCTACATCCTGGTGGCATGAGAAGCACGTCAAGCTGGAGTTAGGATTTTGCTGTCATTTCTTTTTTATTTGACCCTTGGGTCTTTGTCGACGTCGCGTCTTCACCCTGCTGTCATGAGAAGCACGTCGAGTCGATCTCTAGGCTGTAGATGTCTCCATTAAGATCTGGAGCTAGGAATATGCCATCGCTCCACTTTGATTTGACCTTTGGGTCCTTGTTGACATTGCGTCTGCATCCTGCTGGCATAAGAAGCATGTCGAGTTGGAGTTAGGATTTTACTGTCACTCCTTTTTTATCTGGCTCCTTGGAGCCTTTGTTGACATCGCATCTGCACCGAGAAAGAACGTCGAGCTGGAGCTGGGATTTTACCATTACTCCTTTTTTGTTAGACCCTTGGGTCTTTAATGACGTTTTGTCTATATCCTGCTGGCATGAGAAGCACGTCGAGCTGGAGTTAGGATTTTTCCATTACTCCTTTTTTGCTTTGACCATTGGGTCTTTTGTGGACGTTGCATCTGCATCCTACTGGAATGAGAAAGAACGCCGGGATAGTCTTTATACTGTAGATGTACCGTCAAGACTTAGAGCTAGGATTTTTTCATTACTCCTTTCGTGATTTGACCCTTGAATCTTTTGTGGACATTACGTCTGTATCCTGCTGGAATGAGAAGAACGTCGGACTGATCTCTAGACTGTAGATGTTGCCGTCAAGATCTGGCTCTCTCTTTGACGGAGCCTGGCGGGAAAATATGGTTCCCTTTTCATTTGTGCCCCTGGATTGTATACAGGGGTCGGTGTGGACCTACCTGCAAGGCAGAGGAAATTTCATTCTCTTTTTTTTATTTCCGCGGTGCTCTATCTTTTCAGCTTTTATGCCGTGAAAGTCGCGATTGCCCAATCATTTCGGCTATTTCATTCGCGGTGCCCGATCATTTTGGCTATGTATTTTTTATCTTTACTCGCTGTTTTTTTATTACGAGTTGCCCAAACATTTCGGCTGTTTCATATTTATTTACTCGCTGATTTTTATCGCGAGGTTGGGAATTGGGTCATGATACCAATTTTGGCATCAGCAATGCTGCAACTGGAATATTGCCAGGAGCGAATCATCATTTGCTGTGAGAGGACTTGAAGTTTGATACCTTTCTAGGCATCAGCATCGCTATAATTGGAATGTTGCCAGGAGAGAATCATCATTTGGCATTGTTGATTTGAGCAGGGATGGCTTAGTGAACATGGTTAGGATCCCGTTGACTAAGGCTTTTTGTCTTTATGAGCCGTAAGGGTCTCATAAGGGCTTTTCTCCCTGTGAATCGTGAAGATCTCATAGGTGTATTTTCTCCTTAAGAATCGTGAGAACTCCTAAGTGTGTTTTCTCTTATAAGTCGTAAGGATCTTTCAAGATTGTTTTCTCTTTATAAGTTGAGAGGACTTACAAGTGTCGTTCACCATATGGGCTATTTTGCGCCATTGGTGGAACTGGGTGAGAGCTATATTTATTCGTGCCCGTAGATTGTATACAAGGGTCAACATTAGACCGCCTATAGGGCAACAGGGATATGACGGCTTAAGAACAGCTTTAGATCCCTGTAGCTTAAGGCTTTTGAATCCTATGAGCCATGAGGGTCTCATATGGGGGAAATTCTCCTTACGAGTCATGAAGATCTTGCAAGTGTAATTTCTCCTTAGGTATCGTGAGAATCCCTAAGCGTGTTGCTCCTTTATGAGTCGTAAGGATATCACGCAGGTATTTTCTCCTCACAATGTCGAAAGGACCTTACAAGTGCACATGAATTTTTATTTTACGATTTTGCGCCCTTTTCGGGTTTTCATCAACTCGCCGGCAGTCCTGCTGTTTTTACTCACGGCGCCCCTTCGGGTTTTATCCATGCCTTTTTGCTCGTGGACATACCGTTTTTTTTTAACGAAACTCTCGAAAGTCGCTTCGTCGTAGGTGACCCATCCGTTTGCCGGTGGGATTTGAGAGTGGCTTCATTGCTGGAGTGGCTGTGTAGCCAGTAGGACTTGAGCTGCAACCCTCGTCGTCGAGACATCGATTGCAATATAGATCTCAAGGGAGTTTATCGCCGTATTTAGGGAGATGAGACATGTTTGAGGCGACGCACTAGTTTATGGACGTTTGGGTCCATTATCGCCATGTTTGAGGCGAATTTCTAGTTTTAAGGACTTTTCGGTCCATTGTTAGTTTAGGGACATCTCGGTCCGTTGTTAGTTTAGGGACATCTTGGTCCGATGTCGCCATGTTTGAAGCGGATAATTAGTTTAAGGACTTCTCAGTCCGTTATCGCCATGTTTGAAGAGGATAATTAGTTTAAGGACTTTTCGGTCCGTTATCGCCACGTTTGAGGCGGATAATTAGTTTAAGGACTTCTCGGTCCGTTATCGCCATGTTTGAGGTGGATAATTAGTTTAAGTACTTCTCGGTCCAATATCGCCATGTTTGAGGTGAGGTTTTTTTCTGCATACTGCCCTCAAAGTTCTGACTCAGGAAGATAGTGAGGGGACACGAGCGTCGTCATCTATCATTGACCTAAGTTGTGACTCGTCAAGTGTAGTATTTTTTGAGGAATCGGACGTTAATTAGCCGGAAGGGTCTTTCGCCATGCATATCTATGAGAAGCTAGGCTCCATCTTGATAGAATTTGTCTATGATATACGGGCCTTTATAATTCGGCTCGAACTTCCCCCATTTTGCACGATTGGGGATCATTAGTCTTTTAACGACTAGCACGAGCTTGCCTTGGTGGAATGTTCTCGGCCTGGTCAGTTTTTCGTAGGACCTCGTCATCCTTGCCTTATAAGCCTCCATATTTTGCTGTGCTATAAGGCGAGTTTCGTCGAGGGCATCGAGCTCCTCAAGCCGAAGATGAGCGTTTTCTTCATCTGCCAGCTCGTATCGAACCGCTACACATAAAGAAGGAAGTTTTATTTCAAAGGGAAGCACTGCTTCCGTGCCGAATACCAACGCGTATGGTATTGTATTCGTAGCCGTTTTGAACGTTGTTCGGTACGCTCAGAGAGCTTCATGCAGCCTTTCGTGCCAGTCTCTTTTGTTTCTGGACACTGTTTTTTTTTATAATCTTTGTCAAGGTCTTGTTAAAAGCTTTAGCTAGACCGTTGGCACTGTTGGGGTCGAAAATTACACCCTGGTTGACCAAGTCAAAGTCAAAGTCAACCCCAAGGAAGCGGGCCCAAACCCAGATCAAGTGGGCCCATGCCCGAGTCGAGCCCCGCAGCCAATCTCCTCCATGCCAAATGAAATCATGTAATAAATAATTTTGATGTAATTTTTTTTTATGCATGAATGTAAGCAAAATGGGCATAAAGCCAAATTTTTGTAAAGACCATGGCTCATGTGCGAAAGAAATGAGCACATGAGGCATGGGATGGGTAAAATGCCATTTTGTAAAATCCCAAAGGGCTATATGTAAATGTGTAAGCCTATATAAAGCAACATGATGATAAAATAAAGGATACTTTTTTCATTTCTCCAAAACACTAGGGTTTTTGTGCCTCCTTCTCCTTCCTCAAGGTTCTAAACCTTCTCATTTTTTTAATTAAATCAAGAGTTTCACTCTTTCTTTTCCAAAACTAAATAGTTTTTCACCACAAAACCCATAAAGGGAAGCTCAGATCTTCCATCAGATCTCAAAAGGGGGAGATTTTTAAAATCTCAACCCCCTTTCATCTAAGATCCGGCCAACAGAGAGGAAAAAGAAGGAGACTCATCTCCAAAAATCCCACTTTGGGGAAGATCCAGGGCTCAAGGGACCTTTCACCAGCTCCAAAAATATCTTAGGAGTTTAACTCCTCAAAAATATATATATAAATATACATATATATACACACACACACACAAACAAAATAATAAACCTTTTTTAGTACAACTCCCAGTGCAGGGACTAAGCGCAGTCTCTGTCAGGAGTTCAACTCCATAAGTCAAATCGGGAGCACAGCTCCCAGTGCAGGGACCAAGTCCCTTTTCCTGCTGACGCCCAGCGCCCGCATGCCAAGCACGTGGGGCGCTGGCGCCCGGCGCCCGGCGCCCAGCACGCTAGCACCCGCGTGCCAAGCACGTGAGGCACCAGCGCCCAGCGCCTGCGTGCCACGCACGTGAGGCGCTGGCCCCCACACGTCCTTTGGACGCTTTTTCTCCTTTTTATATATATGTATATATACATAGATATACACACACTCCACGACACTGTCCCTGTTAGAAAAAAATTTCTAACGGGGCGCTGCCCCGCACCCCGCAAGGGGGCTGCTAGCCTCTTTAATCCCCAGCCCGTTATCCGGGTAGCGGGACCCCTGTAAAAACTCTGCGGGGCCCCCGATATATCCAATTCCCCTCCAAAGCACAACACTGCACATTGAGTTCGCATGACCTATTTGACCCGTCAATCGGAGGTTCTCTCGCTCCAAAGGGGAGGGGTAATTAACGGCAACTTAGTTCGCGGCTGCCGGAGATTCGGATCCCCACAATCAATAAACCCCCGCCTACCCTGGGAGGGGGGAAATCTGTAGTATGCCTGACAAGCGCGCGTGTATTCCCATCTCAATAGGGTGACGAAAAACACCCGACAGGCATGAGGATTATAGACTGAAGAGTGTCTCCAATATATCTTATGTTGTTGTGCGAAGCGGCTGATAATTCATCGCGGAGTGCCGAATCGATAGATGACATGTGTCTTGAAGAAATGGAGGATATTCTCCGTCTTCACCTCCCTTAGTGGTACTGCTTCCGCCCACTTAGAAAATTAGTCGGTCGTTGCCAGTATGAACCGATGTCCTTTGGACGATACTGGTTCAATAGTGCCAATTGTATCGGTTTCCCACATTTCGAACGGCCAGCTAGCTACTGTTGGGTGTAACGGGTTTGGATGCTAGTGGATGAAGTCCCCGTGAATTTGGCACGAGTGATACTGCTTTGTATAATCGAAGCAATCCTGAATCATTATGGGTCAATAGTAACCCATTCTTTTGATTTTCAGCTTCATCTTTGGCCCAGCTTGATGAGAACCGCAGAGTCCGTCATGAGTTTCTTGGACGACTCACTTCGCTTCTTCTGGTCCCAGGCATCTAAGCCACAGACAGTCGAATGATCTCTTATATAGAGTACCATTGACGAAGGCGAAAGATAGAGCTCATTTCATGAGCTGATATCTAGACGACGTATTTTTGGGCGTTCGTTGGGATTTGAAGTAGTCTATAAAGACTTCCCTCCAATCGTTGACCTTTTCTTCACCTCTTACTTGAAAGGTTACTTGATCGGTCATTTCTTTTCTTCCAGGTGGCTCTATTATGTCTTCCGAAGATATTTCTGTTGGCATGAGAACCATGCGGCTTTGCATAATGATCCTTACGTCCTCGAGGTCTTCGCCGGCCAATTCATTAGCCAATTTGGCCAATGCGTTTGCCTTGCTATTTTTTGCATGCGGTATACTCTTCAGGATGTAGGAGGGGATTTGTGTCAGCAGTTGCTGCACTCTTTCGCCATACTTTATGAGTTTTGGTTTGCATTTCTGATAGTCACCATTTACTTGGCTAACGATTAGCTGGGAGTCTCCATATATGAGGAGGTCTTTGATTCCCATGTTGACAGCAATATCGAGACCTGCTATCATAGCTTCATATTCAGCTTCATTACTAGTCCTTGGCACTGTCAAGGAGAGGGCGTAGCGCAATATCCCTCCTTGCGGAGTCACGAAGATAAGGCCCACCCCAGCTTTGATTATGGGGGTGCTTTGCTTTCGCCGCTTCAAGGAAGATGCTCTATCGAAGTAGAGTTCCCATTTCGGGACAAATCCGGCGACGACGCGACTCCACGATACCTTCGAAATCTTCCTCTACCTCCCCCTCTATTCTCAAATTGTAAGTCCCCTCTCCGCTCCTACATTTCTAATCTAGAACACTCTCTTCTCAAAACTCGTCGGAAGCGGAGTTATTCCGACTTCCGATTCTCATTTCTTTAAAAACTCAACTTTTCTTAAACAACAAATTAACCATCTCTTTTTATATTGTTTAAAAAATATAAAACAACATTTACAACAAGTTTCAATTCAAAATAATATGTATTGCAACTTTTATTTCATTTTTACGGTAAAATACCATCAAGTTTACATACGACATTACTTTATCGTTTTGCTCATATTACCTTTAGAAAACTCATGAGGTAATGATCTAGCTCATCAAAAACTCATCTTGACATAACACGATGGCTTTTGTAACAATTTTTGTGGGACAAAATACAATTTTACATTAAAATACCTTAAACTATCAAAACCCGTATTCTTTAAATTTTTTTAATTAATTCCTTGCAAATAAGCCTCTACAACCCATTCTGGGTAACCTGATCGGGATGGTGTGGGTTATCGCACGTCCTCGGGACTAGTAGAGCGAGATGCAGACCACCTCACGGAGCATACGATCTCGATGGAATTTTTATTACAATTTCTAAGAAAACGTGATTTCTATTTAATAAATAAATTATATTTTTAATAATTATATATATATATAAATATTATCAAAATATCTATTTTAAATATATAAAATATTCCATGTTTTCTAATCAAAAGAAAAGAATCACAAAAGTTCATGAAAATACCATCAAGAATCAATACAAGTCAATTTACATGAAAATACCATATACTATTCAAGTTAGGTTTATATCCACTACACTATCTCATCACTCTTAAAAATTACACCTATGAAAACCCTAAAGACGATAATTAAATACTTGAGGTGTATTTTGAAAATATATCAAAACTATTTTTCATAAAACCCCCTCAAGTTATATTAAATTATAATAAGGTAAATATAGCTTTAAGCGGGACCAGTTCTCTTAAGCCTCAGGGAGCCGGAGAATTTGGGTGCTTGCCTATTTAAGGTAGACAACTAAAAACGGGGTTATCAATACGGTAATTGGCTTGAAAAAAGTCACAAATCCTGTCGTCCATGTGCAGCAGTTACCGATAACTCCAAAACTAATTCAGAACTTCAATTCGTTTTAAAGTGTCTGACTCAGACAAAGTCTCAGTCTAATCTGAAATCAATCCATCCTTGAATACAATTCAAGTACAACTCCAATTCAACATGAATCCATTTATACCAGATACAATCTATATCAACATGAATTGATTTGACCGAACCATGGATATACATTGTTACATGACTATACGTTTATATCCCTTCTGTTTACATGAACTACTGATATCATGGTTTCGGCAAGTCTTACATCTATTAAAAAAACAATACACATCAATACAAAATACATTACGGGGTTTTAAAGGGGTAGACTGGTACGGAATGTGTTAGAAGAGGCACAAGACGGTCACTTTAATACACCTAACATGAATATCCGTTGCTGTTGTTCCGTGGCTTAACAGTTCCTTATACTCCGTATACCTTATTCCACGTAATAGTTGGACTCCTCTCGTATACACTGGCATATTCTGTACCAAGCTACAAACAATTGCGTTAACATAACAATCAAACAATTTACCAGATATATCATCTTATCTGGCTACTTTACTTCTATCTTTCTTTGAGACTTACCGAGCGATTGTTCGCTGACGACATTCCTTTTCTCTTCTTTCTTTAGAATGTCGTCAGGTGGATCCAACTCACTAGAGATAGAGCCCAGTGCTGACGACTTGGAGCAGTTCACAAAAGACCCCGAGCTTTAGACACTTGTATATATTTTTCTTTCCAGTTTATGCCATTGTTTAGGCATTGCTTTCCATTATTGTATTTACATTTTCAGTTGTATTGTAAAGAAATGTTTAATAAATAAAAGTTGTTGTTCAATTACATCTCTTATCATTTTCTTGTGTACTTTATCATATTGCTTATTTACGCTTAGCGTGTTTGCTTCTGAGTAATTACGTAGCGGGCCAGTCACGTCTCCTTACCGTACACCGGGAAGCGGGGCGTGACAGGTTTTATTGGTGGCCCATGCAGGGCAGTGCTGCATGGAACCTTACTATGCAAGTCAGTTCTGCATGGAAACTTAAGCAATATAACACAAGAATTACAAGACTCGGCAACTAAACATTCTTTATATTTCATAATGTTTGAATCTATCCTAACCCTATTTTTCTTTCAAGGTTATGGATTCTCCCAACAACACGAGTACAAACGTCAACAACACACCACCATCTCTTCCACTTACGCCTACCGTTGTAGCTCCGATCAACGAGCAGACGGTACTACTCGAGGCAATTAAGAGCCTCCTGGAAGGACAGCAGCAGCAGACTGCCATCCTCCTAAACCGTCTAGAAGCGGAATCACCCGGAGTGAAGCAATTCCAGGCACTGCATCTTAAACAATTTTCTGGGAAAGAGAGCCCCTTGGAAGCTGAAGAATGGGCTCAGAGTATCGAAGACGATTTGGCAGCAGCACAAGTGCCAGAGATTGCCTGGGTTAGAGTTGCGAAGCTGTAACTCACAGATAACGCCAGAGTTTGGTGGAAGGTGGAAGAAAGCCGTCTTGACCAGCCGATTGAATGGAGGACTTTTCGCGAGATGTTCGACGCGAAGTATTTTCCGGAGACTGCCCGATTCGACATGGAGCAGCAATTCATTCACTTACAACAAGTCTCTATGTGGAGAAAATCAGTGGATGAGTATGATGATGAGTTTACTATGTTAAGCATGTAAGATATGTCTTAATATTCGATTTTATAATATCACATAACAGCTAATACAAGACCATAACAGATTCGCGGCACACTTGATACCAACGGCTGAGATCAGAGCTACACGATTTCAGCAAGTGTTGGACCCGGAGATCCAAGCTGCCTTGTGAGCATCATCATGGTGTCTCCTCAGATTATGACACATGGCAGATGACGTGTCCCGGACTCTACGGGGGTGGAATAAATGAGCCGCATCGGGGGAATTCCACGGGCCCCTTCTCGGTAAACTAACCCGGCCTTTCGGGAGACCCCCCTGAAGACATTCCACCTTCACCTAGAAGACTACCAGCAGCTCGTCTCTGAGCTTCCTTAGTCTCCCCTCCCGCTCGTCTCCGAGCTCTGTACACGCTGAGCTTCCTCGGCCTCCTGCTCGTCTCCGAGCCCCTGATGTGCCGAGCTTCCTCGACCTCCCCCGATCAACCAAGATTGCAGAGCCCTAGCGCCTTCGCAACGGCTCTGCGTATCTCGCCAAAGCGAGATAACCGCCGTCCCACATCCCGCATCCCATGCTAGTGCGTCCCCCCATTAATGAGCGTATCCCATCATTAATGAAGGATCCCGTCATTCACGCACGCGTAACGTCAGGGGCGTAACCGAAGGAGAAGATCTCGTGCCTGCTTGCTCCATGCGACCACTATAAAACCCCTCTCTCAGACGACTCAGATAAGGCAACTCGAATCCAATAAGCCACTACTCAGCTCAAATTCCTCGGCTAACTTGATCGTCGGAGGGTCCTACGGTGGTCACCCATACAGGGACTTCTTTGCAGGTAGCTCGGCTTCCACCTCAAACTCAACCCATTGAGACCCACACGCTCAAGAAGACAACCTCCGAATCCAATCCCAATCGTCCAGCAGCGCTCGCGACAGATCGACGGAGGACGTCATCTGAAGGAGATCAAAGCCTCCATCAGTTAGCGTCGTCTGTGGGAAACTCGAAAGTTTCTTCCACTCACCTAAGTTGATCTTCCGCCTTCGACCTAATGGCAAGCGAGAACCGTGACGATCCCAGTACAAGTCGCTGCCTTCCTCACAACGAAGGCGGGAGTGGCTCATCTCCTCCTTATAATGCCATCCACGCCTTGTCCGCCCGGATAGACCAGCTTACGACGCTGGTAGATGCCATCATCCGTGTTCAAGCGGTGCGCCTTACCCACCGGAGCGATGCCCTCCCTCCTGGGGATAATGACGTCCGCCGAAGGACGGACAGACATGCTCCGGCCCTCAATCCGACTCATGATCATCCCAGCATCACAGGGCGCCGGCGTGCCAACTCCGGTCACCGTCACCCTCATGCGGCGATTAATTCCATGACCCGCTGGGCGCCGGACAGCTCCACACCTCATTCCAATGCCCACCGCGCATTCTCTCCCCTGAGGAGGTATCGGTCGGCTCGCCTGCTTCCAGGCATTACCGACGCCTCCCCTCCCGCCGGGGCCGCGCAAACGACGAATGTCGGGGCCACTCGAGAAGGACCTTGCCCGAGGATTTGTGAAATCTTATAGAGTGGAATCAAAGCCGCACCCTAGCGCAGACCCGGAGCGGGGATAGTCACCATTCGTACTGTGCAGAATCCTCGGGATACCACCACCGACTCGAGGCCCTAAAGAAGAAAATTGAGGGCATACACCGAGATGGCCAAGCGTTCGGCGGCGAAGAGGCCGGATGCTCCGCCGATTTGCTGACAAAACCTTTTACGGAAGAACTGTTGGCCGAGCACGTCTCATCCATGAACAAACCGTCCAAGGTGGCCCTCTTCAATGGGAAATCCGACCAGAAGGACCATCTAGACGCCATTATGGCAAGCATGAGCTTCCAGGATAATTCCGACGCGGCCCAATGCCGAGCTTTTCCTGCCACCCTCATCCGGGCTGGCCGGGACTGGTTCCAAGGACTCACGCCACGCTCCATCTCGACCTTCGATGAGCTGGAGACCCAATTCCTCGGCCACTTCGTCGAGAATCGATGACAAAATAGAACAGTAGACTACCTATTCACCATGAAGAGCGGGGACAAGGAATCCTTTAAGGGATACGTCACTCGTTTCTACAATGCTCTCCTCGAAGTCCCCGAGCACCGGGATGAAACTGTCATCACCGCACTAAGATCGGGTCTTAGGCACAAAGAGTGGCTCCATGCTTTTGCATTAGCGCAACCTAAGAACATGGCCGAGGTAAAAGCTTGGACCGAGCGGGAGATCCAACTCGAGTCGGAGGTGAACGCAAAGCTGCCCCGAGCCGACCAACCAGACAAAAAGAAAAGGGACCGGGAGGAGAAAAATAAGGCCGATCGCTCGAAATCCTATACCCTGAGGTTTCAGGAGTACACTCCACTAAACATCTCCCAACCCGAGTTGTTGGAGGAAGAGAAAAGCGAGAGATTCTTCAAGCACCTGCCAGTCACCCAAAGAGCGGATAAGCGTAGCCGGGGCCCGTACTGTGCCTTCCAAAAGTCACAGGGTCACCCGACCGAAAACTGCAAACAACTCCGTGGCTATATCGAGGAGTTGATCCACTCTGGCCACCTGGTGAAGTACCTACGGGACAAGCGGCAAGAAGACCGGGAGTAGGAGAACCAGCCCCCTCCTGGGGAATTAACGATCAGGCAAATCATGGTCGTTACCTTGGCCGTTATCTTGGAACCTGCTCGGGAAGCCGGCGAAAACCACCAGCTCCTACCAGTCGAGGGTACAAGCGACCCACCCCGGAAGAAGTGCAGGACGGCCGAGCCCATTGTCTTCACTGATGAAGACCTCCACGATATATCCTTGCCTCAAAACGACCCTCTCGTTATATCAGCCCGGGTCCACCGTTACGAGGTACAGAGGATATTGGTCGATTCCGGGAGCTCGGCAGACATCCTCTTCGACGACTGTTTCGAGCGTATGGGGCTAGGACCGTCCGACCTACGACCCACCTCCCATGTCCTCTCGGGGTTTACCAGCCACTCCATTCCGGCCGGGGGAGTGGTCACCCTCCTCCTCAATATCGGAGAAGCGGGCAATACGAGGACCGTACCTGTAGAATTCATCGTCGCTAAAATCCCTTCATCCTACAACATCCTCCTGGGGCACCCGACATTAAACACCCTCCGGGCTCAAATCTCGACCTACCACCTTGCGATCAAATTTCCATTAGACCAAGGGAGGATAGGTCGGGCCTACGGGAACCAGAAAATTGCTAAGGTTTGTCCCGCCTCCGTGTCGTCCACCGGAGAGATGTGCGACGATTTTGAAGATGCGTGTGATTTCCAGGGGTCTCTGGACACGCGCGACGACCAAAGGGAAGTCCGAGGATCCCCGGTAGAAGCACTGACGGAAGTCCCCCTCGTCGAAGGGGTCGACGACCGAACCATCCGGATCGGCTCTCTTTTAACCGGGGACCGCCGTGAGGACCTGATACGGTTCCTCCGAGACAACTCAAACGTGTTCGCTTGGACCCCCGCGGACATGCTCGGGATCAACCCTAAAGTGATCTCCCACAAGCTCGGGGTCGACCCGAAAGCAAATCCCATTCGGCAAAAGACGAGAAGCTTTCCGCCGGCAAAGCAAGGGGCGATTAAGGACGAAGTGGATCGACTGCTCGCCGCCAACTTAATCAGAAACCCGAACTATTCAGAGTGGCCGGCGAACGTGGTCATGGTTAAAAAAGCGAACGTGAAATAGCGCATGTGCATCGACTTCAAAGATTTGAACAAGGCCTTCCCCAAAGACAACCATCCCCTCCCTCGGATAGACCAGTTAGTGGACAGCTCGGCTGGCCATGAATTACATAGTTTCATGGATACATTTTCCGGTTACAATCAGATCAGGATGAACCCGGCAGACCAAGAACTTACCGTGTTTACCACGGCTCGGGGGGTATACTGCTACAAAGTGATGCACTTCAATCTTAAGAATATTGTGGCCACATATCAGCGCCTCGTCAACAGACTGTTCAAGCCGCAGATCGGGAGAAACATGGAAGTTTACGTCGACGACATGCTAGTGAAATCCGTTTCTTCAGTGGGGCACACCAAAGACCTCGGCGAGACATTCGACATCCTGTGCAAATATAAAATGAAACTCAATCCGGCTAAGTGCGTGTTTGGAGTCACCAGTGGGAAATTCCTCGGGTTCATGGTGACTCACCGAGGAATCGAAGCAAACCCAGAAAAGATCAATGCCATCCTCGACATGGCATCTCCCAAGAGTAATGTGGAGATCATGCGCCTTACCGGTAGGGTCGCTGCCCTGAGTCGCTTCATGTCCAGGTCCGGGGAAAAGTGCTTACCATTCTTCAAAGCTCTAAGGAAGATTCCCAAATTCGAATGGTCCGAGGAATGCCAGAACGCCTTCGAGCAGCTCAAGGCACACCTAGCGACTCCTCCCATACTCACTCGACCAGTCGAAGGCAACGAGCTATTGTTATACCTCACGGTCTCTGATCAAGCTGCAGGCTTGGTGCTCGTCAGGGAAGTCAATGGTGTGCAGAAGCCGGTTTACTACGTGAGCCATGTCTTCAAGGATGCAGAGACAAGATACCCCGCCGTAGAAAAGATAGTTCCGGCACTTGTCGTCACTTCCAGAAAACTCCGACATTACTTCCAAGCACACACAATCCTCGTCCTCAGCAAGCGACCTTTAGGGTCTATCCTCGCCTCTCCCGAGTCATCGGGTCGTCTGGAAAAATGGAGGTGGTAATTGTCCTAATTCAATATCAGGTACCGCCCCCGGCAAGCCATCAAAGCGCAGGTCTTAGCCAATTTCGTTTTCGAGTGCACCATTCCCATTAAATTTGGAACGACGGAACAAGGCCCCGAACCATGTCCGTAGGTTGAAAAGGTATCCAACCCCATCCCGGACTGGGTTTTATACGTGGACGGGTCCTCTACCGAGGAAGGGAGCGGGGCTGGCTTGATCATCCGTGGCCCAAATGAAGTAGAGTTGGAATACTCCTTAAAGCTCGGGTTCAGAGCATCAAACAACGCCGTGGAATACGAAGCTTTATTAGCAGGACTCAGAATCGCATCCAGGGTGGGGCTGAAGACCATCAAAGTCCGCAGCGACTATGCATTAGTCGTCGGCCAGGTAACCGGGCGCTTCGAAGCCCGGGAACCGCTCATGATAAAGTACCTAGCCGAGGTAAAAAGACTTCGCAAAAATTTTAATGAAGTCCAGGTAGAGCAGATTCCCCGAAATCTGAACACCCAAGCTGACGCATTGAGTAAGCTCTCCTCTTACTATACAGCCAACCATAAAAGGAATATCCTCTTCGAAGTGTTACCACGGCCCAGCATGGAGGATGGAGAGGTAACACTCCAGATATACACGACTCAGAAGGAAGGCCAAGATTGGAGGAAGCCCCTCGTGGAATTCCTAAAAGATGGCACACTTCTAGAAGACCGAGGAGAGGCACGCCGCCTTCGAGCAAAAGCTCGTCATTTCATCTGGAGCAACGGGAACCTTTACAAGAAATCGTACACTCAGCCCATGCTCTGATGCGTCGACCCCCGCGAAGCCGACTATGTTCTATGAGAGATACATGAAAGGGTCGGCGGGTATACCAAGGGGCACGCACCCTGGTCCAGAAGACGCTGCTCCAAGGAATTATTGGCCGAGCATACACCAGGATGCTGAGAAGCTTGTCAGAAGATGCAAAAGCTGCCAACTCCACGGCAGCATACCTCGTCTCCCTACTACCGAGCTAACAACCCTCAGTTCCCCTTGGCTGTTTGCACAATGGGGGATGGACATGGTGGGCCAACTCCACACCGGCACGGGCAAACACAAGTACATCCTCATCGTGGTAGACTACTTCATAAAGTGGATAGAGGCCGTCCCCATCAGAAAACCAGACACCGCCTCTACTATAAAGCTCCTGCAGAACAACATAATCACCCGATTTGGGATCCCAAGATGCATCATCACTGACCATGGGACCAACTTCGAGAATGACAAAGTCAGAGAGTTTTGCAGCGATTACCATATATTGCTGAAGTTTGCCGCTGTTGCCTATTCTCAATGCAACAGACAGGCAGAGGTTGCGAACCGAGGCGTCATCCGCGGTCTTCGAGCCCATCTAGAAGGAAGACAAGGCGGATGGGTCGAGGAACTACCTCAGGTCCTGTGGGCACTGAGAACGGTAAGAAAAACACCCACGGGAGAAACCCCCTTCAGCCTCTGCTACGACACCGAGGCCATGGTCCCCACGGAGATCGGATTGCCCAACTACAGAGTTGAACACTTCGATGATGAAACTAACACCACGGAACTTCGGACCAACTTGGATATCTTACTAGAGAAAAAGGACCGAGCATAGATCAAAGTGGCCGCCTATCAATAACAAACTGCTCGCTACTACAACGCTCGAGTCAAGCATCGTGCCTTCAAGACAGGAGATCTAGTCCTACGAAGGAACGAGTTCGTAAACCAAACAAGGCTGCACAAATTCTCCCCAAAATGGGACGGCCCATTCCTCGTAGCAGATGCATTGCCCGGTGGAGCATATCGCATGCAAGACGCCGGGGGAAGAAAGTTTCTTCGGCCTTACAACGCTGAGAAAATCAAATTGTATAAATGAATGTATTTTCTCCTTTTAGGAGTGATGTAATTTCTATTAAGTCTCCCGAGTTATAAGAGACTTCTTCCACAAATTTTGTTTTCTTTCTCAGTTCTATGACCCCTAGGTTCGTCTTGAAAAAGCGCGTAAACAGTGCAAAAGGAACAGAAGGAACAAAATGCCTCAATAAGAAAAACTTTTATTCATCAAGGAGGTATTATAGGCTCCTCAGCCTTACATAAAATAATTACAACAAGGGGGACCGGGGATTAAGAAAGTATTGTTGATGGTACTCCGAGAAAATCTCCGCCAGCCGAGCCTTAGCTTCCTCGACTGCCACGGAAGCGCCATCCGCTGGACAAAAGTCAGTGACCGGCCTTTTCTGGAAACACTCCAGAAGAAGGCCCACTGATTAGTCACGCCTGCTCTTCGAGATCAGGCCGAGGTGATAGAGCGAGTGCAACTTCTCGATCGCCTCGTCTCTCAGCTGCGGAGACAGGGCATTGTGCAGCCCTGGGGATATCCTTCAAATCGCGTAAATGAGCAATTGGAGGAGCGGAGAACGCCGGGGAAGAAGGCGTCCAAAGTGCCCCTCCACGCGGTCTATCACTGCCTCATACGTGTTCTTGGAGTGGTCGAGGTTGTAAAGAAACACATCTTCATGAGAAATGATCTCCTTGATGAGCACACACGGACGCCCGGCCATCTTCAGAAACACAAGGCTAGAAAGAAACCAACATGCCCTCGCTATTTATAGCCTCAACAAAAATCTCCAAATGCTGTAATTTACGCACACAGCGACGCGAATCACGAAATGTCTCAATTTCTCGTTATGGAACGGCCACGTGTCGGCCTTGCCTGTCTTCAAGGGCAGCAATGCGGCCCGCGGAAGTTTGAATGACGCCCTCTATCCCGCCAATGCGGCCCACGGAAGGTTGAACGACGCCCTCACTCCCACCAATGCAACCGCAGAAGTTTGAACGACGCCCCAGGAAGGTGTAAGGGAGTCTCCAAAGCCCTCCTCACAAGGCCACTGAGCAGCTTCCCTGCCCAGTCCATCCCTAGCGGGTAGAATCCTACCCATCTACGCTAAGGATCCAAAGCCCACCTCATGAGGCCATCGAGAAGCTTCCCTTCCCGGTCCATCCCTAGCGGGTAGACTCTTACCCATCTACGCTAAGGATCCAAAGCCCTCCTCACGAGGCCACCGAGCAACTTCCCTGCCCGGTCCATCCCTAGCGGGTAGACTCCTGCCCACCTACGCTAAAGATCCAAAGCCCTCCTCATGAGGCCACCGAGCAGCTTCCTTGTCCGGTCCATCCCTAGCGGGTAGACTCCTACCCATCTATGCTAAGGATCCAAAGCCATCCTCACGAGGCCACCGTGCAGCTTCTCTGTCCGGTCCATCCCTAGCGGGTAGATTCCTACCCATCTATGCTAAGGATCTAAAGCCCTCCTCATGAATCCACCGAGCAGTTTCCATGCCCGGTCCGTCCCTAGCTGGTAGACCCCTACCCATCTACGCTAAGGATCCAAAGCCCTCCTCACGAGGCTACCGAGCAGCTTCCCTGCCTGGTCCATCCCTAGCGGATAGGTTCCTACCCATCTACGCTAAGGATCTAAAACTCTTCTCACAAGGCCACCGAGTAGCTTCCCTGCCCGGTCCATCCTTAGTGGGTAGATTCCTACCCATCTATGCTAAGGATCTAAAGCCCTCCTCACGAGGCCACCGAGCAGCTTCCCTACCCGGTCCATCCCTAGCGGGTAGACTCCTACCCATCTACGCTAAGGATCCAAAGCCTTCCTCACGAGGCCACCGAGCAGCTTCCCTACCCGGTCCATCCCTAGCGGGTAGAATCCTACCCATCTACGCTAAGGATCCAAAGCCTTCCTCACGAGGCCACCGAGCAGCTTCCCTGCTCGGTCCATCCCTAGCGGGTAGATTCCTACCCATCCACACCAAGGATCTAAAGCCCTCCTCACAAGGCCACCGAGCAGCTTCCCTGCCCGTTCCATCTCTAGCGAGTAGATTCCTACCCATCTACGCTACGGATCTAAAGCCCTCCTCACGAGGCCACCGAGCAGCTTCCCTGCCCGGTCCATTCCTAGCGGGTAGATTCCTACCCATCTACGCTAAGGATCTAAAGACCTCCTAACGATGCCATCGAGCAGCTTCCCTGCTCGGCTAATCTCCGAGGGGTAGATTCCTACCCTATGGAGACACGAGTCTAGAAACCGCATAAAGAGGAATCAGTCATTGCCGGTCTATTCTAACTTGGCTATTTTACAACTCGTGCTGAAGGACGTGGTCATCAATCCGACTCTGAGGAATGGACTAATACTGACCTTCCTACACTTGGATGTCTTTCGATTCATCCTAAATGAATGATCGCCGCCTCGACTCCGGGGAGCGGGAGGGCACCAAACTTCCTACATTTGGCAATTACTCGGCCCACACTCAACGCGGGATCGTCATCTAAAAAGCCGGGCATCTAAAATTCACACAGTCGTGCAGAGGAAAATAAGCTCAGCTTTATATTCCAGAAATTTTTATAAGATATTCTGGGCTCCTCAGCCTTACAAAATGCCACAAAACGTCCGGAGGCTTACAAAACATTTATAAAAAAAGAGAAAAGGGCAGGGAAGCTCAAGCCGTAGGCCCAGGGAGGATCTCGCCCTGCTCGACGCCAGCGTCGGGAACCAAAACGGTGACCTCTAGGTCGGTGCTTCCACCGGAAGCATCACCCCTGGCGCTTCTACCGGCAGCTTCACCCCCGGCGGCATCCCCGGCAGCTTCCGCCTACGACGCATCCTTGGAGAGAGGGTACTGGAGCCAGAGCTAGCCGTCAGCAAACCCCGGTATCTGTAACGACCCCAATATTAATATACCTCCGTATTTTCTTTCTTTAGTAAAACATTGTATTTATTTATTCTTAGTATTTTCTGTATATTTTGTTTTTTATAAATATATTATTTTATTATTCCATCCATTTTTCCCAAACACATTTCTTTAAAACTAAATTTTAACTTTTTTCAAATTAAACATAAGACCTAAGCCAGCCCATAACTCAAATCCAATTTCATTTTCATTTTTTAAAATAAAACTATGAGCCCAAAAGCCCACTTTCTTTTTAAGCAATATCATATATTTAATTCTTATTAAATATGTGTATAAACAACCTTGTAGCACATTGCTTAAGTACTTGCATTGCTATTCCATAAATCATATGTTCAAATCCCCATTCTTACAATTATTTTTTTTATCAATTTTTTATTCTTCTCATAACTTACAAATGAGACCTTTCATTTCCAAAATTAATGGTGACCTTTCATTTCTCTTTTAATTTCCATGTTGAATGCATATATTATTATAGATAATTCACCATTACACCATCTTTATTTGTCCTCTTTATTTTTCTTCCTCACATTTTTCTATCTCTCCCTTCTCCCTCTTCACCTAGAGTCCTAGAAGAAGAACACAAAGATGTTTTCAAGAAAGTCTCGTTAGAAACGCGAGGCTATCGGCGGATAGACAAGCCCGGTGACAATACCGGCTTGTGTATGTAAGTCCATTCTCTATTTTCCTCCCTCCATCTCCTTCTCTCTATCTTTCTCTTATCATATTGCTATGAAAAACATTCCTTATCATATCATAGTCCCTAAATATTTAATTAAATGTATACATATATAAATAATGAACACACACAAACATACACACATATATAGTTTGTAAAGTCTTTTTCATTACTCTCAATCCATATGTTAAGATTTCATAGTAACCAATTAGAATTGCATCGTTTATTGTTGTATTTTAAATTACTTTATTTAAAGTTTGTAAAAAAAATGAAGTTACGAATAAATACCATGGTTTTCTCATTTCTCACATATGACATATCAATACCTTTACTTTTAAAATAATTTTTATAAATTAATTTTTACTTCTAAAAATTTCAGGAGATTTACATATGATAGAATATATTATTTTCTACATGCTGTAAAAATTTCAGATCGAATCGCTTAACAGTTTAGGAATTATATCGTTTTTATGCACTGTTCGTAAAACAAAAAACTGTAGTTATCGGACAATTTCTACGACACATAACATAGTATAACGTTGTCCAAATTGAGAAAACTCAGGTGTTTTAGATATCTACATAAAATGATCTAGATTTTATTAGTTTTATATTTTTACTGAAAACCGACGTAAAATATAGAAAACCGCGTTACAATATTAAACGACGAATTTGGACAAAATCTGTCCTGATTCGCACACTGTTTTTAAATTGGACATAACTCGAACACCCGATGTCCGCTTGTGACAAACTTTAGATGTTTGGATGCATAATTGATAGAACTATAATTTTATGTATATTATATTACTTAGAAACACATAAAACAACCCGATATAGGCTTTGCAGTATAACATATAGTTGCTGTCCAGATATCTGAATTTCTGTTTTAAATGTTGATATTAAAATGATCATAATTAGAGCTTCAGAAATCCAAATCATGTTAATCTTGGTGTTTTGGATAATTATATCAAAATACCTAAAATTTTCTAATAATCTTCATAACCTGAAACCTGATGGAAATTAACTCAAAATGCGTTTTTAAAATATGTGACGGTGCCGAATAGATTCTGATCTGTTTTGCGCGACGATACGAAAACAAATATACCTCCCAAACCGGTAGTCGTATTTAGGTGAAACTGGAACTCATGCATGAAAAAAACTTAGAGCCATATTTTTGTTTATATTCTGCATTCGTTCGACTTGATTAATTGGTCGTCCATAATATTTCTTTACAGCATTGTTTATGGTAGTTACTCGAATAATGTACTTGCCTCATTTCATGCTATTCGAACATGTATACCGTGTTTTCCCTGATCTCTTAATTATCGCATGTACATGAATACATAATTAGATATTATATGTTTGACATAAACCTATTGCATACTTGACTCGACTTGACCCGAACCATGAATACGTAATGACTTGACATGAACACTTGACATGAATACATGAACCGTTGACTTTAATACTTGAACTCGACTCGATACTTGAATTGCACTCTCTGATGTATTCATAGATTTGGTCAAGACTCATAACATTAATCATAGACTTATATACACAGGGTGTTGGGGTAGTTTGAGTATAAATCCAACGGAATCTCATGAGTCCCATTATAATAAATAACGTTGCTGTGGTACCGGGCTGAAACGGTATAAATAACGTTGTTGTAGTACCGGGCTGAAACGGTACATCATAAATTCATGAATGAGGGACCGTGTTTCCAAGCCCCTGGATGATAGCCTGTTGGGTTTGGAATATTTCGATAACAATTGAAGTCCCACTATTTTGGGCCCGTGATTCCTTGCCCCTGGACGATAGCCTTAGGTTCGAAAATACTCTTGAGATTGGTTGACATTCATACTTGAACTCACGTTAGTTACTTTTACCCTTTTAGAGAAATTTTAGGACACTTACATTCAGTTCATGTTCACTATACTTATACTCCACGGCCATATTATACTTGTTTGTCATACTATATAGTTGACATACACATTACCATGCATACTACCATACTTGTTTATATGTTCATAATTTATATTCATGCTATACTTGTTTACTATGCTCATGTTATATTACCATGCTTACATAGTTGTCATTAATATCACCATGTTATACTTGTTCATGTTTTATTTCCATTCATACTATATCACATGTCACCTTAAATATTCATTTATATACTTTCACATCCCACATTTTTTGGGGACTTACCGAGCGCAAGTTCGCTGACGGGCATTCCACCCATTTCTTTGTTTCTTTGGAATGTTCGTCAGATGATCTAGAGATTGAAGAGATTGAGCCGAGTCGGGAGAATTACTTTTAGCTTGCGGAGCAGACCGACTACTAATTCATTCTTTTCAGCTTTTACTTCCATTATGTCACTTGTTTAGGCACTTCCTTTTATGTATCTTTGTTTTCAGATATCATGTATTCAGTTTGAAACTTGTGAAAGTTGGGAATGTAAATATATAAAATTGGATTTTCATTATCATGTCTTTTCTTGTTATTTTATATTGCTTATATAAGCTTAGCATATTTGTTTTGAGAAATTACCTTCTCATAATAAATACGTCGCGGGCTTGTCACGTGTCGTTACCGCTCTTTTAGGAAGCGGGACGTGACAGTATCAACGCCTTGACAGCATCGAGAGCCTGGTGCCAAACAATGGCCGAGGCGTCGGCGAGGTCGGTGTAGAACTGGTCCGACACCTTATACCTCTCCACGGACTTTGAAGCTCGGAGATCGGCAAGTCTCACCGCATTGAGCGCCGCCTGGGTGCCCTTCTTACAGGCATCCCGCGAGTTCCTCATCATGGCGTAGAGCTTGCTAGCCTCCTCCAACTTAGCCTGGATGGCCTTGCTGGATTCACTCAGAAGTCGATCAGACTCCTTACACTTGGAGTTCGTAAACTCCTCGGCAACCACCCGGGTTTCGAGGACGGCTATCATCTCTTTCGCCTGCTGTAGCTCCAGGTGCAAATCCTCCTCCCGTGAGGACGATTCGCCCGCCTTCCTCATGGCCGGGGAAATCTCCTCGGATTCCATATTGACGATAAGGGCGCAGTGTTGGAGGACCTGAGGAAAGCAGCAAAAGGAGTTAGAAATGTTTAAACTGAGGAAAAATACTTAATGAAATTCTTAAGGAAAAACGGATACCGACCTGAACCGCCTCCGAAGCGATGGCGGCCACTTGGGCCTTTAGGGTCCCCTGAGGAATTTTGCTCCCAGCCGATCGCTCCATGTCGGAGAGCAGGCTATCGGCAACGGAAAGCCCCGAAGGCACCTCAAAACAGACGTCCCCCTCCTGCACGGGGATCCCGGAGGGTGGCGTGCAAGAGACCGTCCTTTTGTGTTTCTTAAAGGGGACCTCGGTGAGGTTGGCTTCATCCTCCTCCCCCTCGCCCGGGGCTCTGGTCCCCGTGCATGCTTCTGGCTCTCCCCGCGGCGAGCTTCCGGGGCTCAAGGCGCAGCGGAAGGCTTCGCCGGTGCAGTTGGTTTCGGGGCCGAGCTCGAACCGGGACAGGACGAGCTAGCGCCCCCGGTCTTCTTTCCTGCCTTCGTGGTCATGGCAGCTAAGAATTTGGATCGGTCCATTTGCTTTGCAGAAAAGAGAAAACACGAAAGAGAGTTAGCGACACAGGAAAGGGCAAGCAAAACCTATTAACGTCTAAATAGATCTTCCAAAGACCTAACTTACCTAGGAAGCGCGTGGGGCTGAGCCTGACCCAGCTAAGAGCCTGCTCGGAAAGCAGAACGTCGACCCGCTGGATCGGCTCCCACATGGATACCGCCCTCGCCTCAGGTGAGGACGACTGCCTCACCCTCGGGTAGTCGGCCCTGTGCCACTGTGTAGGCACAGGCCAATCCTCTCCCTTGGATGGCCCGACGAATATGAACTTCTCCTTCCATTCATGAATGGAAGACGGGACGAATACTACCCCCGACCCGGCCACCCCACCCTTGCGTTTTTTGAAAGAAAAATACACCAAGCTCAGCTAATCCTTGCTGGTATCAAGAAGACTTTTAAAACAAAGAAAGGAGACTAGGAGGATCAAACTAAAGGGAATATTTTCAAGTTTCAACCGGACCAGAGACATGAGGAGGATTCTCCACGAGTTCGGTGCTAGCTGTCCCGAGGCAAGATGGAAGCAACGAAGCACCACACATACCTCGGTTGGGAAGGGCAGACGCATTCCCGCAATGCTTCCAAATACAGGGCAATCTTCTTGCCCTGCACCTGATCCACCCGCTCACCCTCTCTGGCTAAACGAAGAGAATAGTTAGAGGGGATATGGAATCGAGCCCGGATCTCGGCAAGATCGTCCACATTTCTCAAGACGGAGGGCGCATTACGGGCATTCCCGACGCGCACCTTGGGAGCCCTTATTGCCGCCCGACGGCGGGTAACGGGGGCGGCCCTAACTCTCGGACACGAACCCGATACAGAGGACGAAGAAGAAGAAGATGAACCCTCTTGGCTATCTCAAGCCGAAGGGGAGGAAGACCCACTAGACTCAACTCCAACAACTGGAGCCTCACCGTCCAACTCTACCCTAACTATCTCTACAGACTCCTCGGATGAAGACATCTAACCTGACTCAAAGGAATAGTCTGGCCGAGGAAAAAGCACGGGTGATCCGATCTAAAAGGAAGGAGCGCCGGGCAATCTTTGACAACGAGGATGAATTATAATGGAAGTGTTGGCCCTAGGGAGGTCCCCTCCTATTTATACACCCCAAAGAAGAACATCCAACGGTCCAGACTGATTCCCGCCAAAATGAAACGTCGCGCCCGATGACCGACGGGGCGCCACGTGGCGATCAGCCATTGGGGACGTCCCTTCGATTGCAGGTAGCAGCAACAGCCTGTCGCTTCCGCCAACCCATGTCGGATACGTAGCCTCTTTAGGGGCAAGTATTACTCCGTAGGGGCATGTTCAGGGCGAAGGCCGCAGGTGCAAGTATGGCCTTTGCACCTGCGGTCTTTGCACCTACAGGAGAATTTTATGTCTCTACGGATATATCCGTGGAGGCAGTGGTTTTCCCCTACAGCAAAATCCGTAAGGCCAACCCATTATTGTAGTACTGCACATTTTGATACTGCTCACTGGTATCAGATTGCATTGTGAAAAATGATAGCTTGGGGAGCATTACACTTCTCCGTTCTCTTCCAACTTTGATATTGCTCACCCTTTAGCTGTTGGAAGCCTAGATTGTCATTTTTCTCAGGCTTTGAAGGGTGCATGTGTGGTATTGTTGTTGTTTGGAAGTGGTTGTGGTAGTTCAGACTAAAACGAAGGTGGAAACTGCCCTGTGTTCCGTTAGATGAAGATTTCGACGAAACTAGTACATGGAAATGAAAAGATAACAAGCAAGGTAACTCTGGCCCTGGGGAACAAACCCCTGAGACAGTCTGAAACTAAATCATATATGCCCGATAACGATAACAAGTAACCCTAAACGAAGTCTATACAGTATCAAGTAAAGTAGCCAAAGGCCCCAACTCTAAATTCCGGAAGATATGACGCTCTCCTCATCGTATTCGTTGTGACGTCTGGTGTCCTCCTCAATCGGTAGACCTTCCAAGGCCTTAGATGCATCCGTTTTCTGAATATCATCTCCCGGCAATGATCATGCCCTCTTCTTGATCCTTGATGACTCTATGACCGACTTTGTGACCGTCCGAAATAAGATTGAGGTTTCCATCTCATTGATAATGGATGCATCCAATTTCACAGAATTATTAAAAATTCTAGCATTCCTTTCTTTCTTTTCATAACAACCAGAATATACATGCGCACGATCATCATCTCCTCACACATCATATGTGTCTTAGATTGAATTCGTCAAACTTCTGATTGCATCGAGTCACCTCGGATAAGGCCTACTATTTGAAAAAATAAATAAAATAATAGAAACACTTTACATTATGTTGTAGTCTTTATACACTAAATCAGTTCATGTGTAGACACTACTACAATGAGGGGTTGCCCCTACAGATAGAAGAATTCATAGGGGCAACTTTTTACTGCCCCTACGGTTTACTCCGTAGGGGCATTGTTTGCCCCTACGGCTAAATCCGTAGGGGTATAAATAAATTTAAAAATATTAAAATACAATGTTTTTATTTAGCTATACGGTGCCGCAAAAGAGAGCTCTACGGATTAATCCGTAGGGGCAAAAAATGGTTATTTAAAAAAAATAAAGCTAAGAATTTTCCCACTGTCCTCCAAAATTTCCCACCAACCCGTGCCCTCGTCCATCGTTGCCGCCCCACTCTCATCGCCGAGTTTCTCATCCATCGTCATCGATCGAGCTCGTCGTGGAGTTCCTCATCGCCGCCAATCGTCCTCGTCGCCGCCTCCACCACTTCGAGGTCTATCTTCCCAGCCTCCTCCACCTCATCGAAGACTTTCTCTCCACCTCCTCGAGGAACTTTACTCGTCTGCAAAGGTGAGTTAATTTTTATTTTAATTTATAATTTTGTTGTTTTAAATTGGTGTTATTGTTGTTGATTTTAAGGTTAGGGTTACGAGGCCAGGATAAATAGGGGTTAATTTAGGTTAGGGTTATGTTTTGGGTGATGATTAAGGTTAGGGTTAGGGTTAATTAGGCAAAACAGTGTTAGGGTTAGGGTTATAGGGCCGAGTTAATTGGGGGTTAATTTGGGTTAGGGTTAGGCTTTGGGTGATGATTAGGGTTAGGGTTAGGGTTAATTAGGTAAAATAGGGTTAGGGTTTGGGTGATGATTAGGGTTAGTATTAGGGTTAATTTAGGTTAATTAGGTAAAATAGAGTTGGTGATGATTAGGGTTAGAGTTAATTAGATTAAGTAGGGTTAATTTTCGTTTGGGCTACGGTTAATTTGGGTTAGGGTTTGGGTGATGATTAGGGTTAGGGTTAATTAGGTAAAATAGGGTTAATTTGGGTTTGGTTGATGATTAGGGTTAGGGTTAATTTGGGTTAATTAAGTAAAATAGGGTTAATTTGGGTTTGGGTGATGATTAGGGTTAGGGTTAATTTGGGTTAATTAAGTAAAATAGGGTTAATTTGGGTTAGGGTGCTGATTAGGGTTAATTTGGGTTAGGGTGCTGAATTTTGGGTTAATCATGGATAATTTGAGTTAGGGTGATGGTTAGGGTTAATTTGGATTAATTAGGTTAATTTGGGTTAATTAGGGTTAGGATTTAAGGTGCATTAGTTTTTTCAGTAGGATACTCGATGATAACGTAAACGTAAAACTTTACCGTAAACGTAAGAAAACCTTACTCTAAACTAAAAACTTCAAACCCTTAAAAACGAAACGTAAACGTAAAACCTATTCAAGTTAAATGTTCAAGTTAAAACCAATATATGATTCTCGATGACAATATGAAACTTTCATATTCTCATGATATTCATATGTGAAAATCAAAGCGCGACTTAGTCCCCGTCTATCGGTTAACATACGTTCGATGTTCGTCGTGACATAGAACTATACGAAGGTTGTTAAATATCGGATGGTATAGTTCGGTGCTAACAACCGCCATGTAGTCTATATGACGAGAAGATTGAATCGTATCATAACCGATAGATTTGTCCAGTGTGGACAAGTTAGGAATGTATAAAGCAAACACCTGCATTCACGTGTGTTTTCATTCGTTTTGAGTTATTTCGTCGGTACTTTTCCGCTGGTTCTCCATGTACAAAGATAGATTAGATGTTCATTTCAACATTGTTTCATAGCATTGAAATGATTATCTATTCTATTACAGTGTACTCGAAAAACAGCGGGGAGGTGCTGCCGAAATTTACTCGAAACGGATGAAAGCATAAGCGAATGGGTGTATGATCTATACATTCTTAATGGGATAGAAGCCTTACCCCCGACAGCCGAAACACACACATACAACACGAATACACAACAAATGCACACGCAAAACACATACACACTAACAATCCTACACTTAAGCGAAATCATAAATTGAAACACACATACATAGAATACAACTCATATTTGGGTATCTTCAAATCTAACTTCGTTTATCGATAATTATTCTTTTTAACGACAAACTTGCCTCTATAGATTTTCTTCTTTGTCAGTAACCATCCTGTTCTTAGATTTCTCAATATAGTCATCATAACCTACAATTTATATGTTATACAGTCTAACATGGCCCATGAGTACATCAGAGTTAAGGACTGAATGTACGTGGATTGGCAACAACGCATGCAATCTAAGTTTGTCACGAGAGTTACTGCTTTCATTGAATTTGCACGCGCACATAATAAGATCGTGTTAGAGAAGATTCTCTGCCCGTATGATAGATGTGGAAATAAGTTCTGGCAGAAGGTAGAAATCGTAAAGCTTCACATCGTTAAACATGGTTTTACTAGAGTTTATACAACTTGTCTATATCACGAGGAAGGACAAGAAGAAGACGGTAATGCGGCAGAAGAAGAAAGAGAAGACGGTAATACGACAGAAGAAGAAGAAGATGATAACTTTTTTCCAGGAGAAGAAATAGAGGATATGGTAGAGGCTGCCCTAGGTGATAGTATTCCTACCGAAGATGACATTCCTTCCAGTCAAGGACTGCGTGCGGATAAGTATGAAAAGTTCATGAATGATGCTAGAAGACCAATTTATGAGAATGCGAAGTATCCACCATATCATGGTTCGTCCAACTTTTCCAGATTAAGTGCCTAAATAGATGGAGAAATAAGTCATTCACGATACTTCTGAAGTTCCTGAAAGATTCTATATCCCGGGAAATAACATGCCCGATAGCTGGTACGAAGCCCAGAAGATGATGTCTGATTTGGGTCTGAAATATGAGAAGATTCATGCATGTCCTAAAGATTGTGTGTTGTACTGGAAAGAGAATTCAGATTTGAAAGAGTGTCCAACATGCAGAGAGGCCAAGTATAAGCCGAAAAAATCTGATAAGAATCCCGATTTACCTGTCAAGATAGCACGATAGTTTTCCATAACAAAGAGACTGCAAAGGCTATTCAGGTGCAAGAAAACAACCGAGATAATGATTTGGCATCACCGTGCTGCTCCAAGTGAAGATGGAAAAATGAGTCATCCAAGAGATTCACCGGTATAGAAGGATTTCAATAGGAGGCACGAAATATTCAGTAGTGATCCTCGCAATGTCAGGCTCGGACTTGCTAGTGATGGCTTCTGCCCATTCAACTATATGGCTGGAAGCCACAGCACATGGCCCGTTGTAATTATAGTTTATAATATGTTGCCTTGGTTGGCAATGGATCAATCCTACTTTATGATGCCTCTTCTTATTAACGGACCGAACTCACCGAGAAACAATATCGACGTCTATCTCTGACCTCTGATCGATGAGTTAAAATCTTTATTCATTGATGGTGTAGAGACTTACGATGCAAACACAGATACAATCTTCACAATGCGTGCGGCTTTAATGTGGATAATTAATGACTTTCCTGCGTATGGAATGCTATCAGGTTGGTCTGTACATGGTCACAAAGTATGCCCTTATTGCCATCAATATACAACATCGAAATGGTTGAATTTTAGCAGGAAGGTTTGTTATTGCGGTCATCGGCGTTTCCTGCCACTAGACCATCCCTACAGATTAGACGCTGCTCACTTTAATGGTCATCAGGAGCTTCTTGGGCCTCCAGCTTCATTGTCCGAAGAGGATGTGACTGCTCAGTGGGATGGTTACAATAATGTGACCTTCGAGATAGATCCGGCAAAACAGGTCAAACCACCCGTCTGGAACAAGTTAAGCATTTTCTACGAGCTTCTGTATTGGTCAAAAAATTTAGTGCGTCATTATCTGGACGTTATGCACATAGCGAAGGGAGTATCCGAGCACGTACTCAACTTGTTTCTTTGTAAAGATGGAAAATCGAAGACAATCTCCGTGCTCGGATGGATCTTCAGGACTGGGAAATTAGAAGTGAATTCCATCCTAAACCGATAGCATGAAAACCAGGTAAGTTTGTACTTCCCAATACCGCGTATCATATGTTACTACCGGAGAAGAAAAGGTTCCTGCGGGTGTTGCATGATTTGAAAGTTCCCACAGGTTTTTCACGATCATTTAGCAAGAAGATAAAAATTGTAAAAGGCAAGATCGATGGGCTGAAAAGTCATGATCACCATGTTATTATGGAGCACCTTCTCCCATTAGCCCTCAGGACATCCCTTCCCGAATCGGTTGGTCTAGTAATCAATGACCTTTGTTGCTTTTTTAGAGAATTGTGCGCTTAAACCCTGGATGTTGTGACGCTGGAGAATCTAGAAAATTCTATTTCATTGATACTTTGCAAGCTTGAGCGTATTTTCCCACCGTCATTCTTCGATATCATAATACACCTGACGGTTTATCTTGCAACCGAGGCTAAGTTGGCTGGACCGGTACAATATCGATGGATGTATCCCGTCGAAACGTACGTGGAATTTTTCGTTTCACGTAATTTGTAAAATTATTATTGTCCTATATGCCCATATTTATTTATTTAACATATTTTTCTTTCAGTACCTCTACACTCTAAAAAGGCATATACGCAATAGAAATCGACCAGAGGGTTTTATCATGCAAGGTTATCTTCTAGATGAAGTAACCACATTTTGTTCCCGCTATCTGGACGAGAACATTGAGACGAAACTTAACCGGTCTCGGAGAATTCGGGACGGGCTATATAGTAAAACTGATTATAAGATAGTAGACACTATATTTATCAACAAGATATATCGGTTTATCATCCTCAATAGCGTATGTCTTGAAGAAATTAAAGAATAAGTTTTTTTGGATTAATTGTTATACTTGTGTTTATGTGTGTATGAAATGCTATAATATTAATTTCATAATTTATTGTTGAGAACAGAATTCATATTAATGAGGTACGTGAGGGGCATCCTGATTGGAATGATGAACGATTGGAAAAATATCATCTAGATAATTTTTGCAATTGGGTTGCAGATCATGTAAGTTGTTAGAATAACATGTTATTGCTACCAGTTTTAATCTAAACTTATATCGTTATATATTTGCCATAAAATTTGTTTTGTCAGATCCACGATCCGAACTTGTTTGCATCATTAGAGAGAGATTCAAGATGTTTAGCTCAGTTTCCTATATGGAGGTTGCATATTATAAAAGATTCGGTGTCCTTGAATACAAATTTGAAGTTAAGGACATAGAAACATCTCGAACCACTCAGAATAGTGGTATTGCGACGGTAGGATCAGATGGTGTGATTTATTATGGATACTTAAATTGCATACTTGGCATCCAATATCCCAGACGATCAGAACCGTTTTATATATTTCAGTATACTTGGTACGATTCACGAACTGATACGGATAAGTGGAAAAATAATCTCGGGACTTGGAAAGATGAATACGGATTGACTAGTGTGAACACACTTCAATTTTACGGTCAGGACGATCCATTTATCTTTCTGAACCAAGCATTCCAAGTATACCACTCATAGTGCTTGAAGCATCCGGGATGGAGTATCGTATGCTGTTGGAAACCTAGGGATATTTACGATGTCCCAGAACTCGAGGATCGTATAGAGGACAGCGATGAGGATGAAGAAAAGAGAAGACTTAGAGTGCTCCAACCGTCTGTTTCAAAAGACCGGTTGTCTTCGGCTAATCGTGAAGTTACTTGGGTTAGAAATGATATCGATGATGAAATCCAAGTAGATATGTCTAATGCTTCCACGAAACGAAAAAAGTTATCGGTAATATTATATTATTACTTCACATTTCTACGATCTATTCATATATTGCATGCATATGTAATGATTGTACTCTTATCTAGGTTTGATGACGACGACCGGAGCAGCGAGGGGCAGCAAGAGCACCAGCCGTGGTAGCGGCAGAGGTAGAGGCAGAGAGGTTATGCCGTCCGGAGAGCTGCGTAGGGAGCTTCAGAGGACTGGTCTTGCACCCCGATCGGTATCCCTTTCGGATGACTCCTTCCGTGTAGACTTTGTCACACCTCCAGGTATATTACACGCATATTCATTTTGAATGTAATATTATAGATATACACGCATATTTATTTCAAAATTACTTATATAGTCAATGTTTAATTGTGTAGCTGTTGGTGGTGCGTCCACATCAGAAGCAGATGCCATTACCACACCTGCAGGTATGTTTATACATCATATAGTGCATGCATATTGATTTATAATATTATATCATAAATATACACATTCTTTTTGCTCTTACTTAGATAATCATTTTTTGATTGTCTAGCTGTAGGTGGTGCCTCTACATCTCGGGCAGAGGCCACCACCGCACCTGCGAGTATATTTATATATCCTATAGTGCATTCATATTGGTTTAGAATGTTATATTATTAATATACACATTCTTTTTGCAATTACTTATATAATCTATTTTAATTGTCTAATTATAGGTGGTGCATCCACATCTGGCACAGAGGTCACTCCCACCACTTCTGTACCCTCCGCTCAGTCTGCATGTTAGTATGAATAAATATAAAATATTTATTCATTTTACATATCCTCTAAGAATAAACATGAAATTCATGTAATTTTATTGTCAATGTTTATTTTCTAGTTGGAGGGGATGCGTCCACGTCCGGGTCACCGTCTGTTCCTCACCGGAGGAACTATCGTCCCGCTCGTGCCGCTGCCCGGGCCCAGGCTCGTGCTGCTGTCGCCGGAAGTATATATCGCACTTCAATTTTCGTTAATTCTTTATTTCTTAGTACCACTTTGTCTTAATATTGCTTATCTTGATATTTCTTGTAGATGCTAGGCATCCCCATCCCGGAAAGGGGACTCGAGGGCCGAATCAGTCCCACAGGATGAGGCCCGATAGAGTTAGGAGGGAGGCGCCATTCCCTCTCTTCTTTACCCCCGATTATCACTATTCTGGCGATTATGCCGAGAGGTTCGGCCGGTATATGGGGGATGAGAGCCGCATCCAAAAGAAGTATCCATTTCATGTTGAGTGGGGCGATCAGCACCGGCGCTCATCCCTCTCTTCTTTACCCCCGAAATTTTTTTGTACTGTGGCCTCCTTTGCTCCTAGTGTCCTCTCTGAAGGTCTCTGAATCTTTGTTTCCTCGTTCTTTTGTCTTCAGATTCCCTCGCAAAAATCACACACTAATCGTTAAATACACAATTTGTTGTTTTGTTTTATTTATGATATTGTTCGAATAAGAATTCGGCACGAATGGTAAGGAAAAAAAATATTACGCACGTATCCCTGGAAACGGCGCCATTTGATTGATCTGTATTTAAAGAAGTGTTTGTAGAATAACCGCAATCAATAACGGTGTCGCGTGTACCTAGACCGAGATGAGTACGGGTCGTCCTCAGGGAAACATGGAATCTTTCAATCTTATTTTAGACGTGTTGAAAAAGAGGAAGACTACAAGAATAAAGAATAGTGGAGAATAGTTTCTAGATCTACGTCAAAATACGGATGTAGAAAATAGATCTAGTTTAAATAAAGATGTAGATTTTATATCAGAAGAGGGCTTGTAGGGTTCGTTCGAATTTAGTAGTAATGGATGACTAATAAATATGACTCATTTTATCTGTTGATAGATTTAAAACTAGATTGATAGTGATGAATGAGGATTAGGGTTCTTAGAAGAAACTAGTGTTTCCACACTATTGACCCTTGTCCTTTCATTGATCTCTATTCATGTCTAGCCCTTGACAAAACAATTGTTAATCTAATCTCAAATCGCGGTCAAGACTATCAATAAATTGATAGCGCGCCCGATTAGGATGTTAACATTTATTTTGCTAAAGTTTATAAACTTCATAAGACTTAAAAGAAGTTAAGAAATTCTTCATCTTCCATTGATCTACCATAATCCTACGAACCCTATCAAGCGGTGAATTATTCGGGCATGATGGAGATAGAATAACGGATAGAGATCATGATGTAAATAAAGAAAATAAATGCAATAAGAATAAAACAACTACCATTATTAATCAAATTGATCAATTACACTTTTTGTTCCTTTAGAAAGTGGAATATAAAATCCTAGTTTGCTTCTCGATCTATCTTGAAGGAGGTAAATGAACAGCTGATTGATCAACCTGGATGCGTGAGTCAACGTGAACTTCGAGATCTCTTCAGTTTGATAATTTCTAGGTTTAGCCCTCAGTCTTTTATTCCCCATAATTAGGGTTAGTTGTAGCAAATCCAACCTGAAAATCCTAACTCCTGACTCGGTGAATCGGCCACGGATCCGTCGCATATTGCATGGTTTAGCGAAGGATCCACGGCCATTTGGTGGGATCTTGGCTTCAAAATTCTGGGTATGCTTCGATGTGACACATGGAGATTTATTTGATATCTGGAACTTGAAAATATTTCCTGAGTCTCTGTCAGTATTAATTCTTCGATTTTATCTAACTTCATCGGCAGATTTCTGATTCCCGATATCTCAACATCTCGATCTCCTGACCTGAACTAAATCTTGCACAATATCTCAATGAATAATATTAGTAATATTTAGTATGTTTTTTTGAGATATTATCCTAACTATTTGATATTATATTTTAAGAATATTGGTTAAGGATATTTGATATGATATGCATATTTAAATTATCAAAAGATTATATAAATATATTTTCCTTCATAATGTTAATTATAATATATAAACATATGAAAATAGATATTTTGCAGATAAACCCTCATATGTTTCATATTTATAAACACCTTTAAATATCTAAGAAAAGTAAGAAAAATGTTATATCAAATATGCAGTATTTTCGACTGAACAAATACCCCCAAACTTAACTTTGATCGTCCCGAGCAAACTTATTTATTTAAGAGAGGGAGAAAAAGAAAAAGAAAAACCTAAGTAGCACACTTTTGTAGGCAACACAATTGCACTGAGCACGTGCAACAAGCCGTTAAACCTCTAGGTGTCCCTAGTAGGAAGAGTGTTGTCTCCTGAGGGTTTTCAGCGGATTACACCCATAAAATCCTATAATAAAAGAAAGATATTGAAAGTTACATACAAAGATAAGAACTATAAAAGAAATAACTTGAAAATAAGAGTTTCCAAGTACACCAGCTTTTCAGTTGCTATGAGCCCTATCTTAATGGTCGTGAAAAGATGTTAGAAATCACATCATCTCTCAATAAAACATCATCTTTAGTCTTCCTCCCTATCTTTCTTCCAAATATCGTATACCCCTACGTGTGTGTAAAAGACATCTCTACACTTAGAGAATTCAATTCAAGCTATCATACTCTTGTCCATCTTCCAAAGTACTATTTAGTCGGTGAATTTTTTCGATAAAATTGCTCACACGTTCTTCATGCGACCGTTAATATTTCTTGAGGTACTAACCAACCGATTACAAAATGTGCTCGCGCATTTAAACGTAATTTCCTCGTCTTGCAACACCTAAGGCTTAGTAGTGGCTCCCAAACTGTCACGACCCAATTTAGGAACGTGACTGGCACTTAAACCACGTGACGTCAACAGGCGTAACGCAATTTAAGTAAGCCGAAAAACCCAGAAATCTAAACCAAGAGAAGGAGTAAAGTAATAGAACATTTGCTAAAAACATTTGAAAATCCCACGTTAAAATCTCAGACTTAAATCGTTTTCTTAAAAATTTTAGCAGCACCTCCTTTGTAAAACTAGCCCCGAAACGGGTACAAATACGGGATATAAATAAAGCATCCCCAAACGGGAGAAAATCATGCCCAAAGGCAGAACACAACCACCACAAGCTTATATATACGGCGCCGTAGCGAAGAAATATGCAATGAAAAGAAGACAACATAAAAAGAGGTAAAGCAATATAAGAAAAGCCGGCTCACACGAGCACGACACCCAGAATCACATATAATACAATATCGATCCTCACAACTCGTCTCTAAGTCAATACATGAAAGTGGTAGATGGAGAGTACTAGATACAATGAGATATACAATATATGTAATCGGATAACCGCAAACCCACCTACACCAAAAAGGTCTCACAGCCAACCGTAGCGGTATCCGTAGAAATAGATACAATAAGGTGCCCTGCCGCAACTACTCTGAGGGTCAAGCATGCAAAACACTGTGGCACAATGGGGGTGAGTTGCCAACTCGTGAATAGTAAATAATATCATACAGATAATTGCAAGTATGCACGAACAACGATAATCTTAAACATGCAATCTGATAGCCTAAGTATGGCAATATGGATATGCAACCAATCATGATCAAGGTACACCATCAGGGTACTACAACTACATGAAACAATGCATATCAAATAAATCCTGAGTGGGGGATAAAACATAATCATCATCAATGAATCATCATCGTGGAAAAACCAGTGTCTATCAACGACACCCCAAATCCCAATATCTCATGCGCCGTCACTCTGATCGGCCATCGTATCCGTCAATCTTATGGAACCTGAGTGTCCAACATCGACACTCGAAACATCATGAAAACCCGTGTCCAACATCGATACGTAAATCCATATAACTCGGGCTCCGTCTTTCCGGATCGGCCCATATCCATCTTACGACTCCGGTCGGTATCCTCTGGATAACCGCCGGGTCCAAACTATCACCGGTAGGTAGTAGTCCCTCTGCCAGGCTCATCGTCTACTGCACAACATAACTTTCTTGTCCCGCGGTACCATACCGCGTCCATGATGAACCCGCAAACGAATCGTCCATCTCCTCGAATCGGGTTTCGAAAACCAATCTCAGAACCGAGAAAACTCATGGTGGACGCATCGAAATATCATATCAAGAGAAACCGGGTTTCAAAACAATGCATACTTTCTTGAAATATAACCGCTGTTCTCAAATCCATAAATCACATGAAATCAGTATCTCAATGCGTAAATCCATGAAATACGATGTATGCAACATAGAACAGTAATATGAGCATATCAAGGGAAACCGCTCTTTTAAATGTATCAAGTTTTTAAAGATATCATGCGGTTCACAAATTCCCCGAAGTTAAATGCAACATCATATAAAGGTGTATGTGTAGCTATAGCAAGATATGTGTGTATACATGTATGTATGCATGCATGATGCAATTCATATGCGCAATAGAACAAGAATCAACGTCTAACTATTGATAATAATGAAAGCGGTACAATACATATTCCCTTAGTAAAGTGGTATAAGAACAACTGCCCCAATGTCAATAACGAATGCAGTACAATATATAAGTATATGTTGTGTGTGTCATAGTAATTACTAACGGTGTGTGTGTGTCATACAATTCAGTGCTCGTGCAACATGAACCGTAAGTAATTGTGCAGTGTCCAATAGGTACTAAGTCAATGTACAACAAGTAATGGTATACAAATGATGCTCATGCAAAATCAACGTATATACATATAAACATGTGGCTATAACACCGAATCTGGCCCTCGACGCATAACGCAATACAGGCGATTCCCCCGTAGATGTTAAATCTACTCACCGATGATCTCGAGCTAGGTAAATCCAAACACCTGTTTTCCCCTCCTTGCAGCATCCGAAGTCCCCGCCTGCGATCCTATTATCACACAACACAATAACGCGTGGATTTAGTAAACTACCCAATAATATACGAACACAACGCCGATTAACGAATCGGTTCCCTCAAGCTACAAAGGGTTCGCTTAGCGGATAAACGCATACAGCGGCACATCAAAAGAAATCCGCGACTGCAAGCTACCAGTAACAATTAAACTAAGTCGGATTAACGCGTACAGCGGCACATCTTTACGATTTTTAGAAACCGTCTTCTCCAAAATTTGTTTGATCTGCCTATTGGAAATCTCAGCTTGCCCGCTCGTTTGGGGATGATAGGGCGTAGAAAGTTTGTGGTTGATTGAATATTTCCGCATCAAAGCCTCGAAAGACCGATTACAGAAATGCGTCCCGTTGTCGCTAATTATAGCGCGAGGGTGCCCGAATCGCGAAAAGATATTTTCTTTAAGGAACTTAATAACAACTTTGTTGTCATTAGTGCGACACGGTATTGCTTCCACCCATTTTGAGACATAATCAACCGCTAACAAGATATATAAATTCCCAAAAGAATTGGGAAAATGGCCCATAAAATCAATACCTCAAATATCGAATATCTCCACAACTAAGATAGGTTGGAGCGACATCTCATTTCTTCGTGAAATCCGACCCATGTGTTAACACCGTGGACAAGTTTTGCAATGATCATATGCATCTTTAAATAATGTTGGCCAATAAAAGCTACGTTGCAAAACTTTCTCCGCCGTTTTACGTGGACCAAAGTGACCGCCAAATGCCTGATCATGACAAAAAGACAATACGCTCTTGAATTCATCATTAGGGACACATTTGCGAATGATTTGATTGGAACAATACTTAAACAAATAAGGTTCATCCCAGTAAATGTGTTTTACTTGGGATAAAAATCGAAAATTGTCTTGTTTCGACCAATCGCTAGGAATAAGTCCCGTCGCTAGATAATTCACAATATCCACGAACCAAGGTTCGCAGGATATGGTCAAGAGCTGTTCGTCTAGAAATGAGTCATTTATTGGCACGGTCAACGTTGGTGAAGAATTGATGCATGAAAGATGGTCGGCTACAACGTTTTCACATCCACTCTTGTCTCGTATGAAAAGATCAAATTCTTGTAACAACTGGATCCAACGTATTAGCATGGCCTTAGCATCCTTCTTCGATAAAAGGTGTCGTAGGACGGAGTGATCGGTGTAAACCACTATTGCCGAGACAATCAAGTAGGGCCTAAATTTTTCTAATGCAAATACAACTGCCAAGAGTTCTTTCTCGGTAGTTGTGTAATTAATTTGAATATCGTTCAAGGTCCTACTTGCATAGTAAATTACATATGGCATCTTATCAATGTGCTGTCCTAAGACCGCACCAATAGCAAAATCCGATGCATCACACATAAGCTCGAACGGGTAGTTCCAATCCGGAGATAATAGAACGGGGGCTGTAGTGAGAGATCTTTTAAGCGATTCAAAAGCAGCCTCGCAATCCGAATCGAAGTGAAATGTTGTATCCTTGGCCAAGAGAAGAGTTAAGGGTCTAGCAATTTTGCTAAAGTCCTTAATGAATCTCCTATAAAATCCTGCATGACCAAGGAAGGATCGTATATCTTTGACGCATTTGGGAGAAGGAAGGTTATGGATGACATCAATTTTAGCTCTGTCTACTTCAATGCATTTTCGTGAAATGATATGTGACAATACCTTTTTGGACCATGAAATGGCATTTTTCCCAATTCAAAGTTAAGTTCTTATCCTTACAGCGGGTAAGAACAGCATCAAGATTACGTAGGCATTCCTCATAGGAGTCCCCAAATAAGGAGAAATCGTCCATAAATATCTCCAGAAAATTCTCAACCATGTCTGAGAATATTCCCATCATACACCGCTGAAATGTAGCGGGAGGGTTGCATAACCCAAAAGGCATGCGTCTATAAGCAAAAGTACCGAAAAGACAAGTAAATGTTATTTTATCTTGATCCTTTTCGGCGATGGGGATCTGGTTATAGACAGAGTATCCGTTCAAGAAACAATAGTATTCATGTCCAGCTAATCATTCTAACATCTGGTCAATGAAAGGTAGAGGGAAGTGATCTTTCCTCGTTGCGGCATTGAGTTTCCTATAATCAATAAATACGTGCCACCCAGTTTGGGTGCGAGTTTGGATCAACTAATTAGCCTCGTTAGTTATGACCGTGATGCCAGACTTATTAGGGACCATATGAATAGGACTTACCCATTGGCTATCAGATATTGGGTAAATTATACCACTATCTAGGCACTTGATGATTTCTTTCTTTACCGCCTCCTTCATAACGGGATTTAACCGTCTTTGTGGGTCTCAGGTTGGTTTGGCTTTTTCCATCAGATGTATATAATATTCAACAATTAAGGGACTAATCCCTTTGATGCCAGCCATTGTCCAACCAAATGCTTGCCGATTTGATCTTAATGCCGCCAAAAGTGCGTTCTCTTGCTCTAAAACTAGAGAAACGGATATGATCACGGGCAGAGACCCATTCTCACCTAAATATATGTTTTTAAGATGAGAAGGTAGAGGTTTGAGATCTAGTGTCGGCGGAGAGACGATAGAAGATGGGGTAAGGGAATTATACTCGGACTCCCTAAGAGGTTCATAACTTGCGTAGGATATTGACTCAGAAAGAGCTACTGACTTTTGCGAAGAGTCAAAAGATTCAAACTCGGGGATGGACTCATCGAAGATATCTTCACTATAATAATTTTTCTGATCAAACAATGTTGCACTAGTGTTTTCGAGATCATCATAGCAAAGTACTTCAACTTCGCAGCTGTCGGAAGCTATCTCGTTGATGGAACAGACATCGATTAAATGAGAAGAAGGTCAGATGGTTACCCTCCTATCTTGTAAATATTAAGCTCAATTGTCATCTTCCCGAAGGATAAGTTCATAGAACCGTTACGACAATTAATGACAGCGTTGGAAGTTGCTAGGAAAGGTCGACCGAGTATCACTGGGATTTGATTATGTGGGTTCGCCACAGGCTGTGTATCTAAAACAATAAAGTCCACAGAGATCATGAATTCCACGACTTTGATTAACACATCCTCTAGTTCACCCCTAGGTTGGGCGATAGATCGGTCTGCCATCTGGAGAGTGCAGTGGGCAGGTTTCAACTCTCCTATACCTAGCTGCTCATAAACGGAATATGGAAGCAAGTTAACACTAGCGCCGAGGTCAAGTAGAGCACGATTGATGCTTTTTCCCCCAATAGTTATTGATATTGTAGGACAACCGGGGTCCTTACGTTTCTTAGGCAAATTGCTGGGTAAAAGCTGTGCTCACGTTACTTGTCATGAATACCTTTTTCGGCACTTAAGTTTTTCTCTTCCGAGTGCACAAGTCCTTAAGAATTTTTGCATAAGACGGAACTTGTTGAATAGTATCTAGGAGAGGGATATTTATGTTAACTTGCTTAAATATTTCCACAATCTTCTCCATTTGTGCGTTAGGTTTGTTGGCCCCCAACCTGTTTGGAAATGGAGCTTTATCAATAAGTTTTGGGTCCAACATTTATGAAGAAGTTTGTGGGGATGGAATCGATCCCAGAATTGGAGTAGGGATCGTTTTAGGTTGACTTGAGGAAGTGGGCGAAAGGTTCGAACCTTGCAGAAAACGGAGAATACGTGTTTCCCCCAATCAGAGTAAAGCTCTGTTTTGAAATTCAAAATTTAAAAATTGAAGCAACGCTTCAGATCCAGCGCTAGGCGCGCTGCGCGCCACGTGTCAAACACGGATGCGCTAGCGCCAGGTGCGCTGCACCCTAGGCAGTGCACCCCCAATCAGAGCAAAGCTCTGTTTTGAAATTCAAAATTCAAAAATTGAAGCAACGTTTCAGATCCAGCGCTAGGCGTGCTGCGCACCACGTGTCAAACACGGATGCGCCAGCGCCAGGTGCGCTGCGCCCTAGGCAGTGCACCATGTGTGCGCTGGCGCTAGGCGCGCTGCGCGCCACGTGTCAAACACAGGTGCGCTGGCGCAGGTTGCGCTGCTCTCTGAGCAGCGTACCACGTGCAAAGCACGGGTGCGCCAGCGCTGGAATTAAAAATTCTCCACCCTTAGATCAAAAGATCTAATAATAATGATAAATCATTAATTAATAAGAATTAAAATTCTGTTATGGAAAGATTTTCTCAATCTTGTTAAAAACAAGAAAATTGCCTTCTGTAAAACAGAAGCCCTAGGATCAAAGATCCAACGGTGGGAAACATCCCCAAATAAATCAGAGAAAGATCTCTTTAATTGATTCAACAAATCAGCTGGCCCTATATAAAGGCCCCAAGACTTCAAGTCTGATATAGAGAAACCCCCCCATAAAATTTGAGAAAAACTCAACAAGAAAGAGAGCAAGCTCTTGAAAGAAGATTATTTCTTCAAGGTAAAGATCATGAACGATGAACACAGAGATGAAATCATCTCTTAAAAAGAAGAATTATCTTCTTAAAATATCATAGATCTACAAAGACCAAGGTCTTTCATAAAAAAGATCAAAAGATCTCATCACATAATAAAAGAAGAACATATTCTTCACACAGATCATTGATCTATAAAGGCAAGCCTTTCAAAAATAAGAACTGTTGTTCTTGAATCTTGAGACAAAGTCTCTTCTAAAAAGAACATAAATTTGTTCCCAGATCATAAAATTGATCAACATGCGCTTTGCTCTATTGAAATGCGCTTTACGCTATTGAAATGCGCTTTGCGCTATTGAAATGCGCTTTGCGCTCTTGAACTGCGCTTCTGCGCTCTCTGGACCGGCGCTCTGCGCCAAAATACGCCACGTGTCAATCATGTATGCAACGTGCGCTTTGCGCTTCTGAAATAGCGCACTGCACTCATGGACTGGCGCTCTGCGCCTAGCGCGCCACGTGTCACTCACGCGTGCGCCACTAAATTGATAGCGCAATGCGCTCATGAACTAGCGCTTAGCGCTCATAAACTGGTGCAATGCGCTCACCACCTGGCACTTAGCGCCAAGAGCGACACGTGTCCTTCACATGTGTGCTACTTGGCAGAAGCGCATTGCACTCTTTGACTGGCGCAAAGCGCCTGGCGCGCCACGTTTTGCGCTGACAGAACATAAATTGTTCTGATGAATGCTCTGCATTCAATACAAGACAAAAAAAAGGTGTCAAGATCTAATGCTCAGCATTATTAAAAGGGCCAAGCCCAAATAAAGGCTCAATAGCCAGAATAAACAAAATGTTTAAATGTTTATTGGACTTAGCCCAATATTGGCCATAAGCCCTCAACTTATATTTAATTGAGCCCATCTGCTCATGAACATTTAACAGATCTTAGTCCCAAATTGGACTACAGATCTTTCAACCAACTCACACCGGTTCGAGGGTACATCTCTTTACTCCTCTGATATTTGTCGTTGTAATCCTTCAACGTCTTCATAGAGGTGACGGGTCCCGACAACCATACATCTTATAGACTATGATGTCTTTAAACTGGAATGTGGGGTCCTTAAACTCATGGACTACAATGTCCTTAAACTTTATAGACTATGACGTCTTTAAACTACGGACTGTGGGGTCCTTAAACTTATGGACTACGATGTCCCTAACCTCGGACTGTGGGGTCCCTTTAAACCCACGGACTACGATGTCCTTAACCTTGACTATGAGGTCGTTAAACTCACGGACTACGATGTCCTTAACCTGGACCACCATGTCCTTACACTGGTAATCGACCACAATATCCCTAAACTAAACAACAGAGTCAAAATGCTCTCTTGTTGGATCTAAACGATCCTGTTAAGTTGATCTTAGTCTAAAATTAGGCTAACGTATCCTTAACAAACGTTTAAGTTGATCTTAGTCTCAAATGAGGCTAACGTATCCTTAAACCCAACCCACAAACCCAAATCTAAGAAGATACGGATTTGGACTAATCCACGCCCTACAGGCGACAACATAAATTAGTCTCCGTATACAATCCACGGGCAACCACAAACAAAACAAATACCCACAACACGAAGTGACCATCTGGAGAAGGAGAAAGTTGTTACCGCGATGTGGTAGCGTAATTAACTGCAGGGGCTTGCGCCTGCAGGGAAGAGCGTCCCCACAATCAAAATCCCCTCGACGAGGGGGAATCTGACAAAGTCTGCTACATTGGCCACATCCTTTTAAACCTTCTAAATATGGTGTCATAAATCAACTTGGCATTTTCGGAGAGGTGGACGGATAGCACCAATTAGCATCTGCCCCGAAATTCAGGCGAGACGTCCGCTGCGTCTTCGTCCGCGTCTTTCGGCGGGGAACAGATTCTGGCACGCCCGGTGTGACCTTTTCCACTTTCCACTCCAGACTTCGTGTATCGTGTTCGCGAACGAATCGCGGTTTGATATGGTTGCCCTGGGTTCGAGGTCTAAGATTTGGTTTCTTGTTTGGCGCAGAAAACGAAACATCAATGGCGTCTACTTGCGCGAAGTGTTCCAGCTGCAACTGCAACTCGCGTTTCGCCTCATCTGGAGGCATAGCTTACGGACCTCAAGCGGCCTCCCTGTTCACGATGCTAGTGGACCAAGTAACACAGGCCACCACTGGGCTGTTCTTTGGGACTATGATCCCACCCATGAGCTTCAATGCCCCGATGTTGCCGCAAGAAGCCCCAAAGAAGTCGGTCTTCGATCGACTTACCACTACTGCGACCCCTCTCAACGGGTCGTCCAGCTCCGGCGCCTCAGTCTTCGCCAGATTGTGCCAAAGTTCATGTGGGCCCATGATGAAGCCTGCAATTCCAGAAAAGGTTATTCCGAAGAGGATAGCTGTAACAATCGAGTTCAGTTATACCAATTTCTGTTTCCGTATTTGTGGTATTTTATTGATATATCTTGCTTGGGTGCGAATGGTAGTTTACTTTTACATTGCATTCGACCTGACCCGCTTGCTTGAACTTGTTAATTCATATTTATAGATTGCCCTGGCTTGTTGCATAGACACATGCATTTAATGTGGATTGCATATTGATTTTTATTTGGCATCGCACATTTTATCATGTAACATTTTAGATCACGGAAAATAAATTAAAATTGCATTCCATAGCCTGCATGATACCCCTAACCCTGTGGTGGCATCCGTGTATCTTGTTCTCGTCCCGTTCAGTGAAACGGACGTGTTTGGATAGCTACGCGCACATACGTGCGTCCGTTCTTGGGGGTATACATTTTAGTTACCTAATTATTCATTTTAAAATTTGGAAGTTGCATTTATTTTTTCGTATTTAAAATCTGAATTTTTGGACCCGACCCGGGCGCATTTTTGAAATGTTTTATATTCCGCCTAAATTCAAATTTAATTAATATTTATTTTAATTTTCCTTTAAATTTTCGTTAACTAAAAATCTTTAACAGTCCATATTTTTGTTTTCATCAACTGTTGAAATCTTTTAAAACAAATCTTTTAAAATTTCTTTCCTTAGCCTATTTTCCCTCAGCCCTCTCTTTTTCCCTGGGCTCCACGCTCGCGAGCCAATCAAAATTTTCCCTTTTCCTTGTGCTGGCCCCACATCTCTCTCTACCTCTTTCTTCTCTCTCTCTCTCCCCCTCACCGAGCTCTCTCTCTCTCTCTCTTCTCTTTTCTCTCTCTCTCTCTCTTTCTCTCTCCCTCGCTAGAAGCCAAGCTTCTCTCTCCTCTCGCGTTTCTCACCCCTCTCGCGATCCCTGTTCATCAGGGATCCGCTCACCTCCCTCTCCCTTACGGTAACCTCCCTCCTTCATTCTTCTCCTTCTTCTAGAAACCCACGAGCATGAGAAAAAACCCCAGACCCTAACCGTCGTCACCTCACCTCATCATCTTCTCGATCTCGCCCCATCTCCCACACAGAGCCTCCTCTCCATCTTCTTCTTCTTTCTTCTTCCCTGAGCCTCTCTCCCCCTGCACACACCCAACTCAACCCAAGAACACACCTTCCCATCACCGCCGACCATCTCTCATCGCCATCGCCATCTCCTTCCTCTCCTCTCCCTCTCCTCTGCACCCTTGATTGATCTCAAAAACTATCTATTACCGCAATCAAGAACGGCGTCGCTTGGTAGCTAGCCGGTGAGTACGGGTCGGTCCACAGGGATTTTGTGAATTTCATAATCGCGCTAACGAGTTAATTCCGATTGTGGTCGGACAGATTATTAAATCTAAAAACTAAATTAATCTATATCTAAATCTTGCTAGGGTTAGGTCTAGATTAAGTTTGGAAAGTCAATAAATCTCACCGCTTTCTATACCCATATGAAGATCTAATTAGGTGTTATGGTAAATATTAATAAAAGGGATTTGGATGATTGGGAAGATTGTTCTTCCTCTAGATCCTTGTCCTTCCTTTCTTAATCTTTACCCTAACCTCCATGGAAAACCTTAAAATCCGGGCCTTTAGACTACGGTATCACCGCTACCTCGTGGGTAGAGTGCCGTAGGGAGCGGAATAAGAAGGTATGCATGGAGTTCTATGAAAATATATGACGGGCAAGAAAGGGGATGAGAGATCTTCGTCTCTCAAACCTTCCCCAGATCTAACCCTAACAAGCGAGGAGACTACTCACTCATTAGAGAATTAAAATACATTTATCTAGGGCAGGGAATGAAAATTAACTAAGGCAAGGAATTAAATTTATCTAGGGCAAGAATAGAAAATTAACCTATGGCAGAAAATAAAGAACTTACAAAAACATGATGCTCTCCAAAAGAATGCTGAAATTTATTAATGAAGGGAGGCATAAGAAATTACAATGATTTGGGTTCTATTTATAAGGAGATAGAAACCCTAGGTTTACAATTGATCTGCATGTCTGAAATTACAAAAATATCCCTAATTTGACCAGTCAAAGCCGCCACAAGACTTGGTAAAATTTTCTGCCAATAAATCATCAACTCCGCCGCGGAACCGCGGCCCAAGGCCTAGTTTGGCCGCGGTTCCGCGGCCCAATAAGAAGATTGGCCTTTGCAATTTTGTGGGCTGTATCTGGTCATTCTTGTCTTCTTATTTCTTCAGTACTTTTATGAACTTGGTTTCTAGGTTCCTTCCAGATCTCCAGTGAATACTTGTAGTGGACTTTTAACCGTTTCTTCGTGTCGCTGCCTTTATGCTCGGTGAACTGTTGCTCATTGTTCTTCATTGATCCTCAAAATGTAGGCGCGATCAAGATTTCACCATTTATCATTTGTAGTCTCACTTTGTATCATCTTTTTTAGCAACTTCACTGTTTTAGATCCAAGAACCTGTAACCTGTAATATGTAGCAGACATGCGTCAAAAGCACCTGTTTTCATTGTAAAATGCATAAGAATGGGGATTGCAAAATGCAATATTATGGTGTGAACAAATACCCCCACACTTATCTTTTGCTCGTCCTCGAGCAAACTTATTTTTTTATTCTCGATAAAAATCTAACCTAGCCGCACTTTCGCAGGGAGATGCGATTGCACTGAGCACGTGCAACAAGCCGTTAAACCTCTAGGTGTCCCTAGTAGGAGGAGTGTTGTCTCCTGAGGGTTTTCAGCGGATACTACCCACAAAATCCTATCAATTCGGCTTTTCGACTTTTGTTTTCCAATTAGGTTTTCTAACAAGGAAATCTATTATCGTCAACCCGTAAATTATCCACCTATATTCTTCACACTTCCTCATCATCTAACTTAAGATTATATATGTTCTATAGACTTACTTAGATTTCGGCATCTCTTAAGTTTTCCTTCTAGGGTTCCATCTCCACTTAGGAATTTTTATCAATTCTACTAAAGATACAAGTTCTATTCTTCACTCCTTTCTCTCATCTAAATCCCAATCACATACCCCTACGTGTGTGTATAAGTCACCCCTACACTTGGAAATTCAAATCAAGCAATCATACCCTTGTCCGTTGTCCAAAGTACTTATTAGTAGGTGAATTTTTAATTGAATTTTTCTTACACATCCTTCATGCGACCGTTAATACTTCTTGAGGTACCAACGACCGATTACAAGATGCGTTTGCACTTTAAAGCGTACTTCCTAGTCTTGCAACACCCAAGGCTTTTAGCAGTGACTCCCAAACCAGTTGGTCTAAGGCACTGGGTGATGAAGCACCCTCGCTAAATATTTTTCTATTTTTACAGCCTTAAGTAATCACAAAAACCAGTGTCCATTTTTTTATTCTTTATTCACACTTATATATTTTTTTTCTTCGTAATAAGGACTTTAGACAAGAGTATTTCAAGGTCTCTTCTACTATTTCAAGTTTCAAGGTGTGTGATTGTGCAAATTGTAGGGTATACATTTTCAGAATCTAGACTTAAGCTAGGAATTATTTTTCAAACTTATACTCTAATAAGAACATCAATACTTTTCCTTTGTTTCGACTTAGCCCAAAAAGTTAACTCAAAATTTGCCTATTTCTAAATAAACTACAAGGCATATACTTTCTACCGTTAAACTTTAAGGAATGTTATTTTTAGGGTTTTTAATTTACTAAGTCTAAGATCTAGTTGTTCCTAGCCAGTTAACCTATTTATCAAACTCAAGTCAATTAACCAAAATTGAATACATTAATTTTTATAATTTTTGAAATTTTTCAATTTTTATGGGTTTTCAAATAAGTATGCAAATGCAAAAATATGTACAAATGAATGCGAAGGAAGAAGACGTACCGAGCATACCCCCAAACTTGAACTTGACAGTGTCCTCACTGTCATGCTAAACCAAGAGGGTCAAAATATCGGCACTCCCCTGTTTATTTATTTATAATTTTTTTTATATTTTTAATGTTTTGAAATTTTTTATTTATTTTTTATAGAAAAAGAAAACAAAAAATATATATACATATATACAACAAGTTTTCCCCCCAAACTTAAGCAAGGCCTTACATAAGCCAAAGATGAGCACCAACCATTCAAAAATCTTATCGTGGTAATGACAGGGTTGGTGAAAGAATTGGGTGGAAAGAAAAGAAATGAGAAGCACACGAGACCCAATGGGAAGAAGAGTGGAATATGGTCTCGGCGGAGGAGAAGAATGGCGGAAAAAGGAAAGAAATGGAGTACGATCTTGAGGGTGTAAAGCGAGTGAATAAATTAGCGCAATTTGTGATGACCGATGTGTTATAAGCGATTGCGCTAACCTATCAACCCGTTGAGAAATGGGGTCAAATCCCTCAAGATTCGTAAGAAAATATGGGTACGCCGAACTTGGTATAGGAGATGAAAGCGTAACGGTCACTTGTACGGTCGGAACAATAGGAAGGACGAAAGGGAGTGAATTAGGGATAGCCTCATTCTCACCATAGTAAACTGTCTCGAACTTAAAAGATTCCATCAATGGTTCGAAACTACTGTAATCAACCGAGTCTGATGGTTCAACTAACTCATCTGAAAATGTAAAGGACTCAAACTCGGACGGTGAGTCATCAACATCGTCCGAAAAAGTGAAACACTCGTAAGTGTTATCGTCTGTGAAGACTGTGTCAGATTCAAAGGAAAATATTTCAAGGTCACGGTCTTCAAGTGTGGTCGGAACGATGGAAAGGAGAGAGGGTGATATAACAGTTAAAGGTTCAGGAGGATGAATTGGAAAATCAGACATATCAAACAAAAATGGTCCAACCTCAATATGATCCTCAAAACTCTCCTCAATACTATCCTTATAATTCTCCTCATCCATGCCATTATCATCAAAATCAAGACGCATATGAGATTCGGGAGAAACATTTAACAACTCGGGATGATGATTTGAACATAAAATTTCAATCAAATCGACAGGTTCATCATCCGAAATATTCCCGGCGTCTATATCCTCAATCAAGTGAAAATCAATTTCTTTAGACATCTCATCAAAAGCATGGATATTTATCGATTTAGGTTCTAGATGGGAGGTGTAAAGATCGAAAGGATTAGGTGTGGTTTCACTCGAAAGGGGTTCTTCACAATTGGGCAAATCAAACACTACAAAATCACACAACTCGTCTTTATTTTCAACTGGTGAACTATTTTGGACAATCGATGGAAAACCGGAGTTGTGGGCTGGAATTGGGTATGGGCAGGTTTGATTTGGAAATCCTCTCTCATTCTCACTCAGTCCAACCGCCTCCTCATACATTGAAAAATTTGGAGCTAGCGGAAAACTAGCTACCGGTTCAGCAGGTTGCATAAGGGTGGCCACGGACGCTTCCACATTCCTAACCATTTTGTTTGTTGCTGCGATATACGCCTCCAACGCTTCTTCCAAACTAGACTTGGGTGGTAAGGGGGTTTCGGTAAAAGATTCGAAATTGTTTGGATATGTAAAACTCCCTAATGGCTGTGTAGAAACATTGTCTAGTGACGGTGGAAAAGTCGGGTAGGACTGGTAGGAAGTGGGTGATTGGACTAGTGTAGGGTCAACATGTGGATAAAATGGTGAATAATCGTGCGGATCCCTAGAACTAGATGAGTGGAGAGGGGTGAAAGATCGGCTGCGAGATTGAGCAATATGCTCAGCAATGGACATCGGCCTAGGAGTGCCAGAAGGACTTGAAAAAGTGGTATCAACATATGGAGGTGGTAAAGGTTGACTTGGTTGACACAAAGTGGGTTGAAAAGTCAAACTGTTTCTCCTAGACGCCTCTATTTGATCTTTCAACGATTTTTTAGGCAAGGAAGGATCGTCTTTAAATTGACAGAACAAATTGCCGAATGACGTAAAATTAGGTTCGGGATACCAAAGTTCGGCAAGTGATTTATTATGTGGGGTACCCATGTTAGAAGAAAGAGTGAAAAGAAAGAGAGTTGGGCGGTAGTGCAAGGATTTATTTGCGGCAAAAGTTTGCAAGTTCTGTAGTAAAAATTTTCCTTTTTTCTTTTTCTTTATTTGAAAATTGTTGCAAAAGATTTTTAATAAAAGATATGCAACAGAAAAATATTACTTGCAATCAGTTATTGTGTTAAGCATATCACAAGAATCTTTATTTGGAAAAAATTTGTTGCAAAAAGATATTCGAGAAAAATATGCAACAGAAAATTTACTTGCAATCTATTTCTAATTTAAACGAGGGCCCACAAATCCTGCACAAGATTATTATTTGGAAAGATAAAGATTTTTAAAGCGCACAAAATCGTGCAGGAATTTTTCAGAAAAATATATCTAGATTTCCAGAGAATGTACAGGGAAGCTTACAGAGGAATTTTTCTGCGCTGAAGGCACAGGGGAGCCGCAGATCCACGGTGTGAGAGGCTTGGCGCGGCGGAACCGCGGCGGCGGAGGCGGCGCAGATCCCGAGACTTGATCAGATGACCGCGAATGGGCGGTAGAAGTCGACTTATGCCGCGGAAACGCGGTGTGATGGGCAGCTTGCGTCTCGGGATTTTTTCTGTTGTTCTGTTTCTGAAATTCCCCTCTGTTCTGATCTTCTGATTTCTGTTTGGCTTTCTGTAAAATTCCAGATCCGATTTTTTTCCTGCAAGATTTCACACAACAAAGTACCCTTTCCAAAAAAATAACAATTGATATATTTTTATAATTTTTGGATTTTTTTAGATTTTTATGATTTTTTTATTTTGATTAACCCGAAATTGCAAAAAGGAAAGTTCTACGCCATCCCCGGCAACGGCGCCATTTGATTGATCTCAAAAACTATCTATTACCGCAATCAAGAACGGCGTCACTTGGTAGCTAGCCGGTGAGTACGGGTCGGTCCATAGGGATTTTGTGAATTTCCTAATCGCGCTAACGAGTTAATTCCGATTGTGGTCGGACAGATTATTAAATCTAAAAACTAAATTAATCTATATCTAAATCTTGCTAGGGTTAGGTCTAGGTTAAGTTTGGAAAGTCAATAAATCTCACCGCTTTCTATACCCATATGAAGATCTAATTAGGTGTTATGGTAAATATTAATAAAAGGGATTAGGATGATTGGGAAGATTGTTCTTCCTCTAGATCCTTGTCCTTCCTTTCTTATCTTTACCCTAACCTCCATGGAAAACCTTAAAATCCGGGCCTTTAGACTACGGTATCACCGCTACCTCATTGGTAGAGTGCCGTAGGGAGCGGAATAAAAAGGTATGCATGGAGTTCTATGAAAATATATGACGGGCAAGAAAGGGGATGAGAGATCTTCGTCTCTCAAACCTTCCCCAGATCTAACCCTAACAAGCGAGGAGACTACTCACTCATTAGAGAATTAAAATACATTTATCTAGGGCAGGGAATGAAAATTAACTAAGGCAAGGAATTAAATTTATCTAGGGCAAGAATAGAAAATTAACCTAGGGCAGAAAATAAAGAACTTACAAAAACATGATGCTCTCCAAAAGAATGCTGAAATTTATTAATGAAGGGAGGCATAAGAAATTACAATGATTTGGGTTCTATTTATAAGGAGATAGAAACCCTAGGTTTACAATTGATCTGCATGTCTGAAATTACAAAAATATCCCTAATTTGACCAGTCAAAGCCGCCACAAGACTTGGTAAAATTTTCTGCCAATAAATCATCAACTCCGCCGCGGAACCGCGGCCCAAGGCCTAGTTTGGCCGCGGTTCCGCGGCCCAATAGGAAGATTGGCCTTTGCAATTTTGTGGGCTGTATCTGGTCATTCTTGTCTTCTTATTTCTTCAGTACTTTTATGAACTTGGTTTCTAGGTTTCTTCCAGATCTCCAGTGAATACTTGTAGTGGACTTTTAACCGTTTCTTCGTGTCGCTGCCTTTATGCTCGGTGAACTGTTGTTCATTGTTCTTCATTGATCCTTAAAATGTAGGCGCGATCAAGATTTCACCATTTATCATTTGTAGTCTCACTTTGTATCATTTTTTTAGCAACTTCACTGTTTTAGATCCAAGAACCTGTAACCTGTAATATGTAGTCAGACATGCGTCAAAAGCACCTGTTTTCATTATAAAATGCATAATAATGGGGATTGCAAAATGCAATATTATGGTGTGAACAACCCTCACCTCACCAATATCCCTACATACCCTGCACACCAAACCCAGCCAACAAAAACCGACCCCAAACCCTAAACCGAAACCCTAACGCCAAACTCTTGCTTCGCCGGAGCTCCGTCAACCTTGTTGACACCCTCACAACTCCTCTGTCCCCTGGAATCCTAGAGCAACTATCCACAGTAAGATCTCTTCCATTCTTCTCTTTTCTTCCCTCCATGCATTATTTCTTTAACATGTTCATTGATTTTCTTGCTTGCCGGAATCCGGTCGTGCCGACGACGATCCCGACGACCCAGCGAGCGTACCTGACCCGTGTGATTCCCTTGTACGTTGTTTGGATTCATTCCGTGTACCGTGCGCACGTCGCGACTTTTCCCGCCGACGTGTGACGTTCCGTATACCCGTTTCTTGATCCGTAGGCAAGTAAAACTTGCTAAATGCTATTTTATTTATTACATGCTTATTTAAATGCATATTAAACCTGTAGTTTACATCTAATACCACATGTTCCATTTTCTGCCATTTCGGTGTTCCATTTATATCATTTTTTTAGATCTAGAACCTGAAATATATCATGTTGTATATTAGGTTATAATACATTGTACCCACGTCCATATTTATATCACATAGTGCTCGGTTGCATAGCCCATAATACCATTTTAATAGTTTATAACCTTTCGGACACCCGTTTGCATCCATTTAGCCTATTATATATACACTTGCATCCCTAGATCATTTAATACATAATAACGAGATTTTAACATTCCATATTTGATAAAGTGTATTTTAATTAATGTTGGAACTATAATCTTAACCCAAATCGATAACCGTGCATCCATATGCTTTAATCTGTACCTATTTGCATATAACACCACAATGTTCCATTTTTATTATTCCATTAGTACCCATACTTGTTTTGTATACCCATGCTTATTTTATAGTTTGATTACGTGCACCCACGTGACATTTTGTGCACCCCTGACATGACTTGATACACCTACTACTTGACACGACATGGTACCGTACACTTCTTGACATGACATGATACCTATATACTACCTGACTTGACCTGATGTACCATGGCTTTACCTGTTACTTGATCTTGTTACTAATGCCAACAAACTTAACATGTTGTCCCTACGGACATTTCCTGTTATCGATCCAGACAAACCTGTACCTGTGTGATCCTGTGTTGGCATTAGCTCCAGATTATTTAATACCTGACTTGAACATAAATAACTTGGGGTATGGGGAAATCAATGATGAAACCTGACTTGTAACTCGACAGTTCGATACCTTTACTGATCAGTTTTAGAAGCTAGGCCAGCCTTGGGATGATGCCGCTGACATCATTCATCTATACATATTTCCTATTTTAGAGGCTAGGCCAGCCTTGGGGTGATGCTGATGACATCACTCATCGTTACCTTTTAGTGCCTAGCGGCATGTCTCGGCTTCAGCCCGAGAATCTTCACCGTGATCCCGGGCACGCACGGGATACTATTGAGTTACACCGATGATTCATCAAATTGATTTCAAAGACTTGAGAGTAGTTAACCCAATAGACCAGTTTAGATTACTCACTACACATTACCCCACTGTCCTTACTTACATCACTGGTATGCCTGTTTTATCATTTATACTCATACCTGCATGTATTGCTACCCTTGTTTATAGTATTGCTTGATATTATGACGCACTGACGTCTGGGTTTTGAATGGCCCAGATTCCTTACCTTTGCTGCAGTCCGAGCAGAAGTATTTCAGTCAGCAGGCTGAGCAGTGAGGACTTGCTAGTAGTTAGTTCATTTTACTTTCGGTATTTTCATTTCTGTTGTGAGCCCGCATTATGGGACGTACATTCCAGTTTATTCTTGTATTGGATCTTTTGCTTCCGCATTATTTTATTCTTGACTCGTTTTATTCTGGCTTATGGACATGTGTTAGATAGTTTATTATTGTTCTTGATATCTTTACAGTCGTAATGTGACTGTGGAAGGATATTTCCTATCCACAGGTAGCATGGTTGGCTATGTCACGTGCCTATCTTAGCGTACTCTGGGAAGCGGGGCGTGATAATAGCCATCCCTGCTCCCGAAGTCGTCAAGGCGGCTTCTCTTACCAAAGGGCCGGTCTTCACAGACTGACTGTTCCAACTCCCGCTCTAGTCGAAGTCCTCAAAGCTACTTCCCCCGCCCAAAGGTCTGTCTTTGACCGGTTAGACACTGCTGCTCGACGGACGTCGGTCTTCAAGAGGCTGGTACCAGCAGCGCTTCACCAGAACATGGGGCATGACGAAGTCACCCCTCAAGCTAAAACAATCCCAGCGGCTCGACACGCTCGACGTCGCCACTGGTGCCGAGTAAGGAAAGCTGGGGGAACTCCCCCTCTGGGCTAACTCCACCAGCCCTAACGGTGGAAGTCAATGCTGCTGTTCCTACCGGAAACAGCTTTGAATTGCTGAACAAGGTGCGCAGGAACTCTCCTACCATCGTAATGAAAAGATCTCCTCCACCCATGGAGAATGTTACAGAAACAAAGCCGGAGCAGTCCCCTCAGCAGCTGTCTTCCAAAATTTATAAAGTCTGGCGATGGGTTCAGGACTCAGTAATTGATCAGGATCACCTTCGCCGACAAAAGAAAGTGAAAGTTCAGCAAGATGAGAACCGTCCTATCAAGCCACAAAGGACGACAACTACCTGGGTCCCGCTGCAACGGCCCCCTCAACGTCAACCGCTCAAAAGAGAAGGAGGCCAGAGAAAGCCCCTATGACTACGGCAGACCTAAAGACGTTGAGCTTAGACGCCCCAAGTCTGGGGGCATAATGGTTCATACTGTTTATATGGCTTCCGGAAAGGATGAAAGCCGCACTTCGACGGGTCACCGACCGCTCACCCGATCCATGACAAAAGCCCAGGTGCAGCAACAGAAGCTTCAGGAAATGCTAACACAAATGGCCGCACTTACCGGGCCAAAAGAAAGCCCGGAGGCGTCATCAGAGCAGCGTCATGAACAAGAAACCGATGCTGACTTTCTCCGCAGAGTCCTCGAAAAGAAGGACAGAGAAGCAGCAGAACAAGCGGTTAATATAAAACGAATGGCGCTTCTCTTCCAAGACATGGTCGGGATGATGTTACAACCAGAACCTCCAGCTGAAGACCCTCCTATCATCATTGAAGACGACAGAGGGGAGACATCGAACCCTCCTCCGGCTCTTTCAGCAGCCAAAGAGGAAACCATTTCCAAGGCCGCTCTGGATGACTATATTGCTCAGCAAATACGAGCTCACCAGGCGAATGAAGCGGCCGGCCAAGTTGCTAAAACTGGGCGACCATATCCAGGCTGGTATGACCAAATAAAGTACCCGCCGGGATATACGATCCCTAAATTTCATGTATACAAGGGGACGGACAATCCCCACCAGCATGTCGCCCAGTTCAGGGCTCTATGTGGTAACACCGGAGGTGATGATAAATTGCTACTCCGTCAATTCGTCGGTAGCTTGTCAGAAACGGCCTTCGAATGGTACTCTGAACTCCCGAACAACTCCGTTAAGACTTTTGCGGAAATGGAGCTATTATTCACCCAGCGATTCGCGATTGCTAGTGAACGCACCCCGATTACAGCATCGATTAACGCTAGGGTGAAACCTGGTGAAACGTGTGTTCAATATGCAATACGATGGCGGAATCTATGGTCGAAATGCGAACAGCGCATCCAAGAAGCGCCGGCGGTGGGCATGTTCGTGGGCACTCTGGACCCTCATGCAACTATTTCCCAATTCATGATGTTCTTCAAGCCGACCACATTCCAAGCCTTGATCGACAAACTGGCCCAAATGGACCAGATGGGTCATAGACCGTCTCCTCCAAAGCCGGAGCCGCAGAACGAGAAGGGAAAGGGGAAAGCGACCATCGTCGCTAATGCTCAACAGCAGCCCGGTGGTCTAAGACCAGTTGATCGCCAAAATAATAGAACTCGATCTCTCGAAGATAAAATGAGACGCCCTTACTCGTTCCCTCGAGATAAGACGAAGAGGTTATTCGAGCTTGCACTACACAACAGGCTCATTACTCTGCCGGAGCCAAGACGCCCAGCGCAACCAGGCGACATTAGCAATCCTAACTATTGCCCTTATCACCGAATGTTGGGTCATCCGATCAAAGATTGTTACATCTTCAAAAGCTGGATAGAAGATCAGTACCAGCAGAGCAAATTCGTATTATCTGAGAATTGGAAGGTGAACCCGCCTTGGCCACACACTCCCAAGAAGACGGATACACCGGGGGCATCATGCTCTTTCGTAGAATAAGCTCCATAGGAGGTCGCTCTTTCAGCCAAGACGAAAAGAATGCTGAAGGATCTCCAAACATGCCCGGCGATTAGGTGGAAAAATCCACTCGAACCCAAGATCATCAAAGGAATGTTAAAACCGCGTCCAACTCCAAAGATCGGTGGTGATAGCCAAAGCACTCACACCCAGCCGTCGAAATCTTCGAAGAAGAAGAAGAAATCCAAAAAGCCCGTGAAGCCTGGTGACAAGCATACGGACCTGCAAAAGCAGATTGATGCGCTGGAAGAATATAACCAGAAGGCATGGACTCCAGTCACACTTCAAGAGTTTCTCAGCCACGTCCTTGAGGACGGAGATGATGACAATGGAGAAGACTCATCGGATGAGTCTAAAGATTACGTGGCAAGCTGCCATGTGATCTCTCACTCGTTAATAAACGATGAAGAAACTTCTTACGCAGAGAAACTGGGGCAGATCCTGAGCCGGAACTTCTAAACCCATCAGACGAGATGATTGATAAATTCCTGAATGAAGCTCTTCTTAAAAGCAAAGCTGCTCGAGAGCGTGAAATGTCCATATTTAAAAAAGCCAAACGCCGGCGACTGGACGAAGGGGTTGAAACACTCCCGCCAGATCAAAGTACATCCGTCGCAAATAAAAACAGCTTCAAGACGAGGAAGAGGTTCGCCAAAGTCATATCAATGGGAATGAAGCTGCCACCCTCCGAAGGAAACGTTCTTGGTGAAGCGAAAACACATCCTAGCTACTGCTTATATCATCGAAAGATTGCGCACCCTACCGAAGTGTGCAACGCTTTTAAAAGATGGTGGCAGGGATATGTTGCTCACCGGCAACATTTTAAGCGGATGAAACGCAAAACTCTTCGGGAGCAAAGAACTACGACCGAGGAGCGTAAAAGAACTACCGGCAACTGTCGCATGGTCAACGCCTGGGGATCACAAGTTCTCACCTTCGGGAGCGACTCTGACGAAGAAATGACTATTGGCCCTCTCTTTAAAGAGTCCACCTTGGGAAAAGAGGAAGAACCGAAGACCTGTGAAAATATTCAGCTGCGCAATCGTACGCTGCCCGAAAAGAATCTTGGGCCCTCGAATAGTGGGTCAAATAGAAAAGATAAGGGGAAAGAAAAGGTCTATGAGGATATCATCCTTGATGACCAAGCCGTCAAAGAGCTGACAGCCAAGGACCCGCCAAAGAAAAACAAGGTGGACTACAACGTTTTGGCACACTTGAGAAAGCTACCTTCGCAGCTCAGCATTCTCGATGCCCTTCTGCTATCAAAAGAGGCGAGAGATTCGCAGATCAAGGCGTTACAAGATCCTGAACAATTCCAAGCTTTCCTCGCCAAAGAAAAGATGAAGGACGAGTTGGAAGAAGTGCACACAGCCGATATCACCTTCGGCGATGAAGATCTTCTCCTCGGGACGTGTGAGCATAACCATCCCCTATATGTATCCGGATACTGTCATGATATCAAAATAGGCAAAATCCTGGTCGACAATGGGTCCTCCATCAACCTCCTCAACGTAAGGGTGTTAAAGGAAATCTGCATGTGCATTCAACACCTCGCTCGTGATAAAATCGCCATTTCCGGGTTTGACTCCCAGTCATCACGGACGCTTGGGTCTGTAATATTGACGCTACGCTTTGGGCTGCTTGTCACGGACATTAAGTTTCACGTCATTGACGCCAAGACATGCTATAACGCTTTGCTCGGCCGGCCTTGGTTACACGAGTACAATATCATCACTTCTACACAACATCAGTGTATGAAATATTTCAAGGTCTCGAGTATACTGTGACAGGAGAGCTAAACCCATTCTCCGTGAACGAAGTCCAAAAGTATGAAGACGCAAAATACTTCTTACCAGATTTAAAGGACACGGAAAGATGTCACAAACCGAAAACAAAGCTATCACCACTATTCCGGTCTTCGGGAGTGACACCGAGGAGGAAGAAGAAATAGTTTATTCAGGACCGCCCCAATGCAATAAGCCGGGACCGTCCACTCTCGGAAGATGAGGTCAGTGTCGTATTCTCTGCCCGGCCATCAATACAAACCTTCGCTGATGAAGATCAAAGTTTGAAAGTTGCCATGGTTCCGCCCAAGCATCATAAAGAACTAGACGCGCTTGATACCTACAGTGTGGAAGAACTGCAGACATTCTACGTCCCTCCCATGCGAAAAGGTGAAAAGGCAATCCTATTTTACCGATACGGGGAAGCCAAAGTGGAGAAAGAAATTTGGCATGGTGCGGATTCTGCACTTGACAGGCTCCAGCCCATCCGTTTGCCCAGATATTACACAGACGGACTAAAGAGACTCTTGAGACGCCAGGGTGTACCCCTTAAGCAAACTGCGCGACAAGCACGGTTTTATAACAGGATCTGGAACGTTCCCGGAACTCAACGAAAGTTTCCCAACGGGAGAATGGAAACAACAGGGCTTGGATATGTTCAATCCAAGAAACGGGAGCCGTTCTGTGACTGCTACGTCATACATGACTTTGATGAAGAAGGGGATGCTCTGTGGGAAAATGCTAACCCTGAACCAGAAAGAGCCCCCGCCGTGAAAATGCCCAGTCCGTCGTTCGAAGAACAAATGGACAAGCTTATAAGGGAAGCGGGCCAAAAGGTTCGAGACGACCATAATCGCGAAATGGCCATCTACGAGAAAGCCAGGACACAACGCCTCCTTCAACAGGCTGTGGAAAATGAAAATGCTCCTCCTTGTCAGCCCGTTGTACAAAAGGCCCGACGCAGAGGCAGAAACAAACCAAAGAACGGGAAAGGCGTTCGACAGCGACAAAGTGGGTCCAAGAAGCCACGCGATCAGGAATAGAGCAGTTCGGATTCATCTCTTATAAAAAAGATGGGTCGAGCATATTCTTTTCCCCAAGACATGACAAGGAAGATATTCGATCTTGTCATAAAACATCAGATGATGACACTCCCGGAGTCCAAGCATCCCGAGCAGGCAGGCGAAGTCTCTCACCTGGACTATTGCTCCTATCACAAGGCAATAGGACATCCCCTCGAAGACTGCTTCACATTTAAAGACTGGGTAGAAGACCAGTATTAGCAAGGCAAGTTCGCTCTATCCAGCAGCTGGAGGGTAACCCCGCCGCAGAAGCATGAACCCAAAGCCACGAGAGTAGAACCAGGTCAACATCGGTCTTGGAAGCGATCTCGTACTTGTCATATGATAATGTTGTCAAAAGAAGAGCCCGAGAGTATGGATGACCTTCTCTGGTGCTTCGAAAACGATGATAACAAGGTAATCTCAGAGTTTCCACCGGCGCCGAAAGAGCTGGAAGATGGGATACATACTACTGCAGATAACCTCAAGAAAATTGATTTGGGGACGGCAAGTGACCCGCGGCCGACATTCGTCAGTGAGCTGTTGTCTGAAGAAAGGGTGGCTACGCTAAAAGACGTGCTCATGCAGCATAAAGATTTCTTTGCATGGAACTATTCCGAGATGCCAGGATTAGATCCAGAGATTGTTGTCCACAAATTGGCGATATCTCCGGACGTCAAGCCGATCAAACAAGCGCCGAGAAGAATGCGGCTCAAGCTTGAGATGGGCATCAATGCCGAAGTTAAGAAACTAATCAACTCCGGTTTTATCCAAGAGGTTCAATATCCTGATTGGATCGCCAACATCGTCTCGGTGATGAAGAAGAATGGGACGGTGCGCATATGTGTGGACTTTCGGGATCTCAATAAAGCCCGCCCGAAAGACAACTTCCCAGTACCGGTCACCGGGATGATGATATACAATACGTCCACTCATGAAGTTTTCTCTTTCATGGACGGCTCGTCAGGATACAATCAAATAAAGATGCATCCTGAGGACCAGAAGCACACCGCTTTCCGGACTCCTTTGGGCATATTCTGCTACAAGGTGATGCCCTTTGGTCTAAAGAACGCCTGCGCCACCTATCAGAGGGCCATGAAGAAAATTTTCGATGACCTCATACATGAAATCGTTGAATGCTATATCGACGACCTCGTAGTTAAAAGCAAATCATACGAGAAACATTTAGAGCATCTAAAGATCGTGTTTCAGCGCCTTCGGCAATATAACTTGAAGATGAACCCTCTCAAATGCACGTTCGGAGTTTCCTCAGGCAAATTCCTAGGATTCATCGTCCGACACCGAGGCATCGAGATAGATCCGTCAAAGATCAAGGCGATTATGGAAATGCCTCCGCCAAGGACTCTCAAGCAATTGCGGTCTCTCCAAGGGAAGCTCGCGTATATCCGGCGATTTATAGCCAATCTCTTAAGCAAGTGTCGTCCTTACAGTCACCTGATGAAGAAGGGAACCCCTTTCATCTGGGATCATAAATGCCAAAACGCACTGGATGAAATCAAGCGATACCTGCAGAATCCGCCAGTACTGGCCGCTCCCGTTAAAGGAAAACCTCTCGTCCTGTACACAACTGCCCTTGAAGGTTCTTTAGGCGCGCTGTGGGCACAAGAAAACGACCAAGGGAAGGAGAGAGCCCTTTATTATCTGAGTCGAGTTCTCCTGGGGGCAGAAAGAAATTACTCTCCTATTGAAAAACACTGCCTGGCGTTGATCTTCGCAATAACGAAGCTCAGACACTATGCATTGGCACACGAGGTCCATCTCATATCAAAAGTGGATCCCCTCAAATATTTGATGTCAAAGGCCATATTGACGGGGCGGCTCGCTAAATGGGCCTTGATCTTGATGGAATTCTCAATAACTTATGGGCCTCTTAAGGCAGTGAAAGGCTAGGCCATTTCCAAATTCCTCGCTGAGCATCCGATACCTGCCGATTCTCCTTTGAATTGCGAACTGCCAGACGAACATGCATTTGACACGATCGACGGGGGTGATACCCGGTGGGAACTTTATTTTGATGGGGCATCTTCCATGAAGAAGCTCAAACAAAACACCCCCATAATCAAATCCGGGGTGGGCCTCATCTTCGTGACTCCATAAGGAGGGATAATGCGCTTTGCCTTCTCCTTAACAGAGCCGAGGACGAACAATGAAGCCGAATACGAAGCTTTGATAGCAGGTCTCGAGATCGCCATCAACATGGAAATTGAAAATCTCCTCATATACGGAGATTCCCAACTGGTCGTTAGTCAAATAAACGGCGACTACCAAACGTGCAAGCCATAGTTGGTGAAGTACGGCGAGAGGGTGCAGCAACTGCTGACCCAAATTCCTTCCTACACCTTGGAAAGCATACCGCGTGCAGAAAATAGCAAGGCGGATGCATTAGCCAAGCTCGCTAAAGAACTGGCCGACGAGAACCTCGATGACGTGAGGATCATTTTGCAAAGCCGTCGGGTTATTGCTCCGGCAGAAGTATCTCCGGAGTCGTCCGAAGAAAAGGGAGCGACCGAGCGAATGATTCTGCAAATAAAAGACCAGGAAAAGGTTACGGATTGGAGAGAAGTCTTTATAGACTATTTCAAATCCCGTCGAACACCCGAAGATGCGTCCTAAAGACATCAGCTTATGAAACGAGCTCTGTCTTTTGCTTTAGTCAATGATACCCTGTATAAGAGATCATTTGACTCTTTATGGCTAAGATGCCTGGGACCTGAAGAGGCAAAACAAGTCATCCAAGAAACTCACGAAGGACTTTGCGGTTCTCACCAAGCCGGGCCGAAGATGAAGCTGAAGATCAAACGGATGGGTTATTATTAGCCTATGATGATCCAAGACTGCCTCGAATACGCGAAGCAGTGCCATTCGTGCCAGATTCACGGGGACTTTATCCATCAGCATCTAAACCCACTACATCCAACAGTGGCTAGCTGGCCGTTCGAAATGTGGGGGACTGACAAATTCGGCCCCATCGAACCAGCATCGTCCAGAAGACATCGATTCATCTTGGTGACAAATGATTACTTCTCCAAATGGGCAGAAGCAGTACCGCTAAGGGAAGTGAAGATGGAGAATATCCTCCATTTTTTCAAGACACGCGTCATTTATCGGTTTGGAACTCCACGACAGATCATCTCCGATAACGGGCCAGCCTATAGAAGCCACAAGATCAGCTGCTTCGCACAACAGCATAACATAGACTGGAGATACTCCTCTGTCTATAATCCCTGAGCTAATGGTCTAGCTGAGGCTTTTAACAAGACCTTGACGAAGATCGTGAAAAAGACGGTGTCTCGAAATAAGAAGGACTGGCATGAACGACTGCATGAAGCTCTCTGGGCGTATCGAACTACGTTCAAAACGGCCACTAACACAACGCCGTACGCGTTGGTATTTGGTACGGAGGCGGTACTCCCCCTCGAGATAGAACTACCCTCTCTACGAGTGGCGGTTCATTACGAGTTAACGGACGAGGAGATTGCTCACCTTCGACTTGAGGAGTTCGATGCCCTTGATGAAACCCGGCTCATAGCGCAACAAAATCTGGAGGCTTATAAAGCAAAGATGACGCGCTCATACGAGAGATTGACTAGGACGAGGATTGCGTCAAGGCGAACTCGTGCTAGTAGTCAAAAGATCTATGATCCCCAATCGTGCCAAGCGGGGAAAATTCGAGCCGAACTATGAAGGCCCGTATATCATAGACAAAGTCTACCAGGGTAGGGCCTATCTACTCATGGACATGCATAGTGAAAGGCCCTTCAGGCCAATAAATGGTCGCTTCCTAAAAAAGTACTACGCCTGACGAGTCACGGCCTAGGTCAATGATAGATGACGACGACTATGTCCGCTCGCTATCTTCCTAAGCCCAAACTCTATAACTAGTAGCCGGCTAACGGACCGAAACGTCCTTAAACTAACAGCGGACCGAAACGTCCTTAAACTAACAGCGGACCGAAACGTCCTTAAACTAACAGCGGACCGAAACATCCTTAAACTAACAACGGACCGAAACGTCCTTAAAACTAACAACGGACCGAAACGTCCTTAAACTAACAATGGACCACTATGACCTAAAACTAGCTGCTGACCGAGACGTCGATAAACTACTGTAGACTGCAGCATCCCAAGGCTGACACAAAAAAGAGAAAAGAATAAAAAAAAGAAAGAAAAATAAAAAACGGTATGTCCATAAGTGAAAAGTGCACGGATGAAAACCCGAGAGGGCTCCGTGAGTAAAAACAGCAGGGCTACCGGCGAGTTTTGTGAAAACCCGAAAAGCCGCAATCTCGTTAAAGGACACTTGCAAGGTCCTCTCGACCTTGTGAGAAGAAACTGCCTGCGTGAGATCCTTACGACTCACAAGGGAGCAACACACTTAGGGATCCCCACGATTCCTAAGGAGAAATTACACTTGCGAGATCCTCACGACTCGTAAGGAGAACCCTCTTATGAGACCCTCACGGCTCATAAGATTCAAAAGTCTTAAGCTATAGGGATCTGAACCTGTTCTTAAGCAGCCACCATAACCTCCAATACTGCCCTACAAGCGGCTCAACGCTGACCCTTGTATACAATCCATGGGCGCGAATAAACATTTCCCTAACAAAGTCCCATCCGTGACTACGGATATGTTCGCATGGTGAACACCCTTGTAAGCCCTCTCGACTTATAAGGAGAAAACACTCTTGTAAGATCCTTACGACTTATAAGAGATCATACACTTAGGAATCCTCACGATTCCTAAGGAGAAAACGCACCTATGATATCCTCGCGACTCGCAGGGAGAAATACCTTTATGAGACCCTTACGGCTCATGAAGTCAAAAGCCTTAGTCGACAGGATCCTAACCCTGTTCGCTAAGCCACCTTTGTTCGATATCGATAGAGGCAAATGATGATTCGCTCCTGGCAATATCCCAGTTGTAGCGGTGCTGATGCCGAAATCAGTGTCTAATTCCAAGCTTGCAACGAAAAGCCAGCGAGCCACACATGCATACGAAATAGCCGAAATGATGGGGCAACTTGAAAATAAAGAGCAGCAAGTAAAAAAATGTATGCATGCAAAATAGCCGAAATGATTGGGCAACTCGCAATAAAAAGCAGCGAGTAAAAATAAAATGAATAGTCGAAATGATTGGGCGCCGCAATAATAGCCGAAATGATTGGGCAATCGCGACCTTCGCGATATAAAAGCTGAAATGATAGAGCATTGCGGAAAGAAATAAAAAAAATTATACCCTATAGGTGATATCACATCAATCCCTGTATACAATCCAGGGGCGCAAACAAAGAAGGAATCACACATTCTCTCCCCAGGCTCCATCAGAAAACGAAGCCAAATCTCGACGGTTTAGGGATAGCCTGGAGATGATCAACAGCGTTCCTCTCCATTCCAGCAGGATTCAGACGCCGCAATCAACCCTGGAGCTATGGCAAAACCCCTACTCCAAATCTCGATGGTTCCAAGACAACCCAGAGACCACTTCGATATTCGTCTCATTACAACAGACGCTACGTCATCCACATGACCTCGTCTCGGAAATACGTCATCCACATGACCCCGTCTCGGAAATACATCATCCACATGACCCCGTCTCGGAAATATGTCATCCACATGACCCCGTCGCGGAAATATGTCATCTACATGACCCCGTCGCGGAAATACGTCATCCACATGACCCCGTCTCGGAAATACGTCATCCACATGACCCCTTCGCGGAAATACGTCATCCACATGACCCCGTCTCGGAAATACGTCATCCACATGACCCCGTCTCGGAAATACGTCATCCACATGACCCCGTCTCGGAAATACGTCATCCACATGACCCCGTCGCGGAAATACTTCATCGACATGACCCCGTCGCAGAAATACGTCATCCACAGGGCCCCGTCTCGGAAATACGTCATCCACATGACCCCGTTGCGGAAATACGTCATCCACATTACCCCGTCTCGGAAATACGTCATCCACATGACCCCGTCTCGGAAATACGTCATCCACATGACCCCGTCTCGGAAATACGTCATCCACATGGCCCCGTCTCGGAAATACGTCATCCAAATGACCCCGTCTCGGAAATACGTCATCCACATGACCCCGTCTCGGAAATACGTCATCCACATGACCCCGTCTCGGAAATACGTCATCCACATGACCCCGTCGCTGAAATACGTCATCTACATGACCCCGCCTCGGAGATACGTCACCCAATGACGCCGTGAAATGCGGATAACGTCAATCTCATTAAACACTTACGGGTCGATTCGTAAGGAAGAAAACTCTCTTATAAGATCCTTACGACTTATAAGGGAAAACACACTTAGGAATCCTCACGATTCCCAAGGAGAAAATATACCTACGGGATCCTCACGACTCGTAGGGAGAAAAGTCTTTATAAGACCCTCACGGCTCATAAAGTTGAAAAGTCTTAGGTAGCAAATCTGAACCTGCTTCCTAAGCCATCACTACCCCTCGAAGAAGCCAAAACAAGATGCTCACTCTATCATCTGCCGGCTATACTTGCTAAGGTGGCATGCTAATAACAAAAGAAAGAAGAAAGCAAAGAGATGACACAAGACATTGCGAAAGAAATGTATCTTTTATTCATGAATTCAATTGGGTACAAAATACATCATATGAAAGAATAAAAGAATGAATACATTTTATTCAAAATTACAAATGGTACAAAAAACAATTATTGAGAGGGAAGCGCTTTCAATAATCCGATCAGCCGCTCGCGCACTTCCCTCAGCCCCTTTTCTTGATCAGCTGTCGCGGCCAACTCTGCTTCGACTTGGGCTCGCTGCTGCAAGTAAGACGAAAGTTGTTCCTCGACGGCCCGCTGAGCTGCTTCACGATTTTGTGCATCCCGCTCGACGACGTTGAGCTTCTGCCTCAGTGTTAACCCGTCAGAGATGCATCGCAGAAGACCTTCAAAGATAACTTTCAACTGGGCAGCATTCGCATCAACCTGAGCATGCAGTCGAGCAGATTCGTTTGAAGTTTCTTCACATTCCTTATGCTTTAAGGCCACTTCTTTTTCAAGATGGCGGAAGTAAGAAGTACTCTGCTCGACCCACGCAGCCCGTTGAGTGTTCACAGCCAGAATCTTAAGAGCAGGACGCCTAAGCTCAAGCTCATGCAGGAAAGCCTCAATTTCCCTGCACCGATTAACCCAAGACTCAACGACGCCCTCACTATGAAAGATCACGAGCGTCACCAGCATAGGGTTAACCTCCGCGGAAAAATCCACAGCAGATGTGGAAGTCTCCGCGTCAAGCTTCTCAATATAGTCGCTCAACATGCGCAGACTATTTGCAGTGCCTTTCAAGGATGCACGTCGAGAAAAAGGGCCGGCTGGCATTATGGTGCGAGACTCGAACAGGGCTGGAGTCGATATGACCGCTACAAAACAAATCACAATTAGATGTCGGCTCAAGAAATAAAGAAAATACACGAACAATAGAGTCTACTATACCGGCTGCAACAGGAGGCAGAGCTGGGAGTACTGGTGGCGCAACGATAGCCTCTTCCCCTCCTTCAATTTGTAAGGCTACAAGCAATACAAAGAAGAATTAGCAATAATGTGACTGCCCGTTAAAGAAAGGACGTCGTTTAGAAAAGATACTCACCGACACCAGCAGGCGGACTAATCTCTGACTGGAAAGAGAAGTGTGGATGCAACACCTGATACAGGTGATCAAAAAGGACTCCTGCAAGGATGCAGTAATGCAATGTCAGTATATAAATTATACAGCCTAGAAATAAAACTGATGGATCACAAATCCGCACCTTCCAACATCCGAGATTGTACGAGAGAAGGTAGAGGAGGGGTCACCGTCAAAACGGTAGCTGATGGTGCTGCCTTGGGTAGCGCAACCTCAGTGCTCACCACGCCTGCATTAGAAACAAGATAAATACTGTCAGGAAAGATTGAAAAGGATTGCAGATTAAAAGAAAAAGCAATGACCCAAAATCTACCTGGTGAGTCGCCGGTCGGAACCGCGACGAGGGCGTCACTTGATACGGCAACTGCTTCACCCTCCTCCATCGGAATGGTTTCACCGCCCGTGGCTTCATCCCCCAACTCCACGAGAATCGTCGTGATACTCACAGCGCCCGGCAGCGGCAGGGAGCCGCAAGGGGAAAGAGCGACGATCAGGGCAGTGCCCGACTCTTGCGAAAGAGTGACTACCTCGGGCTCAGCGGCTGTAGCCATCTCACCCATCGCCACCTCGGGCTCGGCAATTGTAGCCATCTCACCCGCCGCTACCTCGAGCTCGACAATGGTAGCGATCTCACTTACCGCCATCTCGGGCTCGGCGATCGTGACTGTCTCGCCCACCGCTACCTCGAGCTCGGAAATTGTAGCCATCTCGCCTACCGCTGCCTCGGGTTCGGCGATCATGGCTACCTCCTCTACCGCTACCCCAGGCTCAGCGGTCGCCGACACTTCTTCGGTAAGACTCGTCCCTGCAAGATAATAAATATGAGAACTGAAAGTTAAAACTTTGACAACAGGACCCAATGTCACATTATCTTGAGTTGGTCTTCCGATTAATTCCCGAGCCGCACGTGCTGCCCGTCTGTAGGAAGTGGACAAGGCAGCAAGAGATTCCTCTGAAGGAGTAGGGGTAGCGGTGCTCGAACCCACACCCGCGGCCAAGGCGGCACTACGCTCCCTTGCCGCACGCATTCTGCGCTTCCTTTCCGCTCGGACCGTTAGAGAGGATCTTCTAGAAGCCTCCATCAACAGGACGTCATCGTCCGCGCCAAGGGTTACCTCTGGAGCCATCGAGGCATTCGTCATCGGTCGTTTGAGTAAGGCCTCTTTCGGCAGTGCTGAGGAGGCCGGGACTTCGATGACTGGCCCGGGAAGAACCTCCGCATCACCTTGCGGGATTGGTATTGTAGTCCCTGCGGTAAGATAAAAAAAAGAGGTTAGATTGTCCATAAGAAAGGAAAATGAAGATGCAATGAGCCGAGACATACCAATGCCCAACAAAGCGCGATTCCTCTCCTCCTCCTCGAAGGTCCTGAGAGAAGCCGCCAGAGCCTCTTCAGTGGTAAAGCCTGTTACAGAAGGAAAAATGTCAGTCAAGACATGATAATAAAAATAAAAATATAATGCAATAACAGAAGTTAAGGCTTATACTCACTTGATTGCGCGAGGACGGTGTTCATAACATAATATTACATTTTATATTCCCCATTCTTATGCATTTAAGAATAAAAACAGGTGCTTTTGACCCATGTCTGTTACATGTTACAGGTTACAGGTTCTTGGAGCGAATACAGTGAAAAAGACGAAAGTTGATACAGGAAAGGGACTTTTGACCAACAAGTAAACGGATCCTAGACAAGCCCAGACTAATAACAGTTCAAGGCAACGCAGCATGTCAAAGCGAAACGGTTAAAAGACCAATACAAAATTTCACTGAAGATCTGGAGAAGAACAAGAAGCCAAACAGAGAAATAAAATGAAGAAATAACAAGCCCAGACAACTACAATGAAGCTCAGAAGATTTGGTGAGGTGATCTCACCAAAGGGCCGCGGAACCGCGGCCCAGACCCCCCCCATGCCGCGGTTCCGCGGCCGTTTGTTGCCCGTGTTGGTGCAAATTTTGTGTGTCGGTGCGTCGGTGCGGGTGTTGGGATTTTCAGTGGGCATATCTATAAAATCATGTGTTCGAGAATCTGTAACCCAAGGTTCCCTGTTTTCTTATAAATTGTAATCTCGAATCTGTAAAAATGGATGCCTCTTTTCAATCAATAAAAATTCAGAATTGTTGGGAGATCAAGAGCATCATTTTAGTAAGTTTTTATTTCTTTAAATTCTGCCGTAGTGTTAATTTAATTGTTGCCCTAGTTCTCTCGTATAATTCTTGCAGTAGATCAATCATATCATTGCCCTAGTTCATTTAGTGTAGTCTTTCAAATGCAATCGGTAAGTGCTTTAAAAATGTCACTTTTAAAAGACACCCTAATGAGCGAGTAAAATCCTCGCTTGTTAGGGTTGGGAATAAAGGAGGGAATGAGAGATGAATATCTCTCATCTCTTTCAATGCCGAATATTTTTAAATAGAACTTCATGCATGCATGCATGATCCGCTCCCTACGGCACCCTACCCACGAGGTAACGGTGACACCGTAGTATAAAGGACCGGACATGCATGACGTCCATGAAGGTTATAGCAATTAGTAGGAAAGGACGGACAAGGATCAAGAGGAAGAAACTTCGTTTCTTCCCAATCATCCTAATCCCCTTTGCTAATAATTGATATAACTTCTAAAACAGGTTTGAATCAAAAGCATTGAAAGAGGTGTTAATCTTTATCTACTCAACCCTACTTTAGACCTAATCCTAACAAGTTCTTTAATATCGTATAATTTAGTTTTTAAATCAATCAACAAAGACCAAACCACCATCGGAATCAACTCGTAAAAACACAAATCAGAAAATTACACATCTCTGTGGATCGACCCATATTCACCGGCTAGCTACAAAGCGACGCCGTTTCTGATTACGGTTAACATAAATTTTTGGTTTAATCAAATGGCGCCGTTGCCGGGGATGGCGTAATCTTTCTTTTGTGTAATTTCGGGTTGATATAAATTTTAAAAAATTATAAAAATCAAAAAATAGAAAAATTAAAAAAACATTGTATCGATTTTTATCTATTTGAAGGGTTTTATGGTTTGAATCTTGCAGGAACAGCGAAGCATCGCGGATCTGGAATTTTACAGAAAGCAAATCAGGAAAGTGAACATCAGAACAGAGGAGGAGTGGAACAAGGGTGCAGTAGAAATTTTTGCAGAGCCTGATCCCTCTAGCCGACCGCGGAACCGCAGCCAAGGAGCACCCCCAACCGCGGAACCGCGGCCCTTTGGTCTCTTCTCTGTTTGGAAATTGCAGGGTTTGTCTTCTCCTTCTCCCCTCTGTCAACCTTCATATATCTCTCTGTAAAAATTTTCTGCAGGAATTCTTTGCGCTAAAAAAAAAAATCTTTCTCCCCCTTCTAAATAACAGATTTTCTGCAGGTTTCTTTGCGCCGCGCTAAAAATTGCTTGCAAGTGAATTTTATTGTTTTGCATAATTTAATCGGACTTTAAGGGGCTAATTGACCAAACTCAGATTGGGTGGGGATTTCATCACCCTTCCCAGGACCCCAGAAATCACCCTAAAGCATTTTGCATCGACCACAATTAATTAAAAAATACTAGACTCAGACCTAAGGACATCGAGCTCAATAGGAAAAGGACTAGTATAGGTATCGACCGTTTATCCTAACTGACTTTGCGGTGTCTAGGCTAGTGGTTATTAATTAGGCCCACTATTGTGGTTCCTTTCCACTTACCTGGCCGTACTTGTCGGTGAAGAGGCGGTTTGAGGTCCTATTTCTAGCCCTAGTTAGGAGCTGTCTAGCAGACCTAGGTGACCCTAGATCTAGGCCTGATTGTGCATGTGTGGTTGATACATTTGTTTCACGAGTCCCTTTTCAAATAACCTCTTTTACAAAACTCTCACATAAAAAAAAAAGAAAAAATCTTTTCAAAACTTGCAACTTGTCGCTAAAGGAACTTGCAACTCACTTCCACCACTTCCCTTCACTGACGTTATCTTACCTCCACCTTCTGTCTTTCTTTTTTCTGACTACACTACCCCTTTTAGTGTATGTCACTTTGGACTAGGGATACTAGCGCCCGATTAGTCCGTGTTTCGTTGGTACCGACCGACGAACCCTTCGACACCGAAGTCGACATTCCGTCCACTTTCTTACCTACACCTTCATATTCTTCCACCGAAGGGATGTCGGGATTCAACCCCAACAATACCTTACCGACGGGAATGATTCCACCTCCGCCAGGTGCGAATAACCCGATTCAACCGCATGTTGAAACGCCCGCACGAGTCGCGCTCCAGGATCTCTTCTACCCCGTCTGCACTTCTTTACCTACCTGTCTTTCACCCCCACCGGCAAATGGGGACAATTTTGAAATAAAACCACATTTCATCAATATGCTGCCAAAGTTTCATGGATTGAAATCTGAAGATGCATATATCTTTATCAATAAATTCCAAAATGTGTGCGCTATGATGAAAACAACCCAATTAAGTGATGACGCGATAAGGCTAAGGGTCATTCCTTTTACCTTATGTGACTTAGCCGAGAAGTGGCTATACAGCACCGCATCACATTCCATAAGAAATTGGGACGAGTTTGTGAAAGCTTTTCTGAAAAAGTTCTATCCTCATCACAAAACTGCTAGAATCCGCAATGAAATAATTCAATTTTCACAACTTCCTTCCGAACCATTTTGGAAGTGCTTCGAGAGATTTAAAGACCTACTCGTTCAATGCCCTCATCATGGGATTGAAAGTTGGCAACTTTTCCAAACATTATACGAGAGATTGAACTCGGCAACGAAGCAGTTGCTAGAAACCATAAGTCAAGGTCATTTTCTTTCCAAGTCTAGTGACGAAGCATGGCAGTTTCTTGAGGATCTTAGTAAGCAAACAATTCAGTGGGAGAGTACCAAGACCACATCATCTTCTTCTAGTGGTCAATCTAGGGCAGGCGTACATCAAGTAGAAATGTCGATTGCTATGAAGGCCGAGATGGCCGCTCTTACGAAAAAACTAGAAACGATTGAGACCAAAATCTCATCGTCTTCTCCTGCCCCTGTTATGCCTCCACGAACTGTTTGTGCTTGTTGTGCGGATCCGTCGCACCTAACCGAAGAGTGTCCTTATAATGCATCTACTCAAGGACAGGATCAAGTCAATGCTGCATTTCAGCAACGACAAAGGAACGATCCGTACTCTTCTACATACAATCCGGGGTGGAGGAGTCACCCAAATTTCGCTTGGAACCAAAATCAACAATTCCAAGGAAATAACAATTTTCAAAGACCTCCTCCTCCACAACAACAACAAGCACCTTCACAAACTCAATTTCAACAGCAACCTTTTCAACAGCAACCTTACCCTAATCAGGTGAACAATTTTGTGCCTAACAATGCTTACCAGCCAAACAATTATGTTCAACCTAATAATGATAAGGTTAGCTCGCTCGAAAGAAGTCTAGATACGTTCCTTAAGCAATCTACACAGTCTACAGCAAGACTAGAGACTTCTATTCAATCTTTGGTGCAAAACAGTGCCTCACACGATCAAAGCATCAAATCTATTGAGGCACAAATTGCACAACTCAATGCAGCTTTGAGCGAGCGCGAAAAAGGAAAGCTCCCGTCTCAACCACTGCCCAACCCCGGTCACGCACATGCTGCAAATCAACAGCAGAATCATAACGTAAATGCGGTGACCACGTTGAGATCGGGAAAAGTGTTGCAAAACAATGTGGGTATTGACAATAACACCCCTGCCGGTGGCCCTTCTTCATCTTCTTCACCTTCTTCTTTAGAGCCTATTCTCCACCCTTCACATGGCTCTACATCTTCTAGCTCGAACGGACCCATTTCTCACAACACGAACACATCTACACGGGGTGCCATTCCAACTCGACAATCTGATCCGCAAAAATTGGACTCAACCACCTTTCAAAATGTTCCTTTTCCTAACCGATTGAGATCCAATAAACCAACTCCACAGATGGAAAAGATTGTAGAGTTGTTCAAACAGGTTAGCATAAATATCCCTCTTTTGGATGCGATCCAACAAGTTCCTTCATATGCAAAAATTTTAAAGGACCTATGCTCCAAAAAGAGGAAGTCGCAAGTGCCTAAGAAAGTTTTTGTGGCTAGTGATATTAGTGATGCTCTTGTAAATTCTTTACCCCCAAAGCAAAAGGACCCCGGGTGTCCTACCATTTCGATAACAATTGGGGACAAGAACATCAATAGAGCACTATTAGATCTTGGCGCGAGTGTCAATTTGCTACCTTATTCTGTGTACGAGCAATTGGGCATTGGAGAGCTTAAGCCCACTCACTGTACTCTCCAAATGGTCGACCGGTCAATAACCCATCCTAGGGGAGAGCTGGAGGATGTGTTAATTAGAGTAGGGGATTTTATTTTCCCCGTTGACTTTATCGTGATGGATACACAACCTGTCGCTAACCCCCGGAACCAAATTCCGGTAATACTTGGTCGACCATTTCTGGCAACTTCCAACGCAGTGATCAATTGTCGTAATGGTTCAATGAACCTATCTTTCGGCAATATGACAATTGAGCTCAATATTTTCAAGTTAGGAAGTCAGCCTGCTGAGCCTAATGCTAGCGTACTCGATGTTTGCTCGATCAATGAGATCGCGGAGGAGGACTGTGAGTTCGAGAATTTTTTGTTCGATCACAGCAATGTTAACGCCACTAGTGCATTCCTCCTAGAATCCGACACAGCTTTCACGGTGGATAATGATTTTGAGTGTTTTACCTTCGTTGACGACTTTGAAGACTCATCACCTGAATTGGAGTCTTTTGCTTTTTCGGATGAGTTAATTGAACCATCCGACTCTGTTGCGTACACTCGATTCGAACCTTTGATGGAATCCTTCGAGTTTGAAACAGTTACCCCATTGTTACCATCTATTGTTTCACCTCCTAAACTCGAATTGAAGCTTTTGCTGTCGCACCTAAAATATGCTTATCTAAGTGATAATGAGACCTTACCCGTCATTATATCGGCCTCTCTGGCTCTTGAGCAAGAGAAGGCTATTTTGATGGTCTTACATAATAATCGGCAAGCTTTCGGCTGGTCTATGGCGGACATTAAGGGGATTAGTCCCCTTATAGTCGAACATCATATACACTTGATGGATGATGCCAAGCCGGCAAGGGATCCTCAAAGACGCCTCAACCCCATTATGAAAGAGGCTGTTAAGAAGGAGATTGTTAAATGTTTGGATAGTGGTATCATTTACCCTATCTCGGATAGCCAATGGGTTAGCCCAATCCACGTCGTGCCAAAGAAATCGGGCATTACGGTCATTACCAACGAGGCAAATGAGTTAATTCCCACTCGCACCCAAACTGGGTGGCGAGTCTGCATAGACTATAGGAAACTCAATGCCGCGACAAGGAAAGACCACTTTCCTTTACCTTTCATTGACCAAATGCTCGAGCGATTGGCAGGGCACGAGTTCTATTATTTTCTGGATGGCTATTCCGGTTACAACCAAGTCCCCATCGCCAAAGAGGATCAAGACAAGACAACATTCACTTGTCCCTTTGGCACTTTTGCTTATCGTCGCATGCCCTTTGGGTTATGCAATGTACCCGCGACATTTCAGCGGTGTATGATGGGGATCTTTTCAGACATGGTTGAAAAGTTCTTGGTGATCTTTATGGATGATTTCTCCATCTTTGGCGACTCCTTCGACGAGTGTTTACGACATTTGGACGCTGTTCTTACCCGCTGTAGGGATAAGAACCTAACGTTGAATTGGGAGAAGTGCCATTTCATGGTGCGAGAAGGCATTGTCTTAGGACATGTCATCTCGCAAAACGGCATCGAGGTTGATAGAGCTAAAATCGAAGTGATTTCTAACCTCCCTCCCCCTAAATGCGTCAAAGACATTAGAGCCTTCCTTGGCCACGCCGGATTTTATAGACAGTTCATCAAGGACTTTAGCAAGATTGCTAGACCCTTGACTCTCTTATTGGCCAAGGACACAACATTTGCTTTCGACTCCACATGCATTGAAGCATTCGAGTCTTTGAAACATTCTCTCATCTCTGCGCCCATCCTTTCATCTCCGGACTGGACGCACCCTTTCGAAATCATGTGCGACGCATCAAATTTTGCCATTGGCGCTGTCCTTGGACAGCATATTAATAAAATGCCGCATGTGATTTATTATGCTAGCCGAACACTAAATGAGGCCTAACTAAATTACACAACAACAGAAAAAGAGTTTTTAGCAGTTGTGTTTGCACTTGAAAAATTTCGGCCTTATTTAATTGGCTCTCCAGTCGTTGTATATACTGATCATTCAGCTCTTCGCCACCTTTTTGCGAAGAAGGATGCTAAGTCAAGGCTAATACGTTGGATCCTTTTACTACAAGAATTTGACCTTGTCATAAAGGACAAAAAAGTATGTGAAAACGTAGTAGCTGATCACCTATCACGACTCCCTTCTTCGCCTACGCTTGATCTTCCAATCACTGATGTTTTTCCCGATGAGCAACTCTTGACCGTTTCTTGCGAACCATGATTCGCCGATATTGTAAACTACTTGGCCACCGGCCTGATACCTAAAGATTGGTCGAAACAGGATAAACTTAAATTTTTGTACCAAGTAAAGCATTTTTACTGGGATGAACCCTATCTTTTTAAATACTGTTCCGACCAAATCATTCGTCGGTGTGTACCTGAAAGTGAGGTCAAGAGCGTGCTGTCTTTTTGCCACGATCAAGCATGTGGCGGGCACTTTGGCCCGAAGAAGACAGCCGAGAAAGTTTTGCAGTGTGGTTTCTATTGGCCACGACTCTTCAAGGATGCATTTGAATACTGCAAAACTTGCTCCCGGTGCCAACACTTGGGCCGGATATCGCGGAGAAACGAAATGCCGCTCCAACCAATTTTGGTTGTGGACATTTTTGATGTTTGGGGTATAGATTTCATGGGACCATTTCCTAACTCTTTTGGAAATGTGTATATTCTTTTGGCGGTTGACTACGTTTCAAAGTGGGTTGAGGCTGTGCCCAGCCGAACGAACGATAACAAGGTTGTCGTTCGATTTCTTAAAGAACACATCTTCTCTCGATTTGGGCACCCTCGGGCGATAATAATTGATAATGGTTCTCACTTTTGCAATAGGACTTTCGAGTCCTTAATGCGCAAATACTCTATCACCCACAAACTGTCAACGCCATATCACCCCCAAACATATGGGCAAGCCGAGGTTTCAAATCGGCAAATAAAGCAAATCTTGGAGAAAACGGTTTCTAAAAACCGTAAAGATTGGTCACTTAAACATTGATGCACTATAGGCTTTCCGTACTGCATATAAGACCGATCTTGGTATGTCTCCATACCGGCTTGTTTACGGGAAGGCTTGCCACCTCCCAGTGGAGATTGAGCATCTATCAAAGAGCTAAATTTATCTTTAGGAGATGCGGGCAGCAATCGAAAGCTGCAGTTGAATGAACTAGAAGAGCTGAGGGATGAGGTATATGATAATGCCCTAATTACTAAAAACCGAGCTAAGGTGTTCCACGATAAACACCTGTTGCGAAAAACTTTTGAACCTGGTCAACAGGTTTTACTTTATGACACTCGGTTACATTATCATCCCGGCAAGCTCCGTTCCAGATGGAGAGGACCTTTTGTAGTCCGCACCGTTTATCCGCACGGTGCGGTTGATCTTGAAAATCCTGAAGACGGTACCTTATTCAAAGTGAATGGGCATCGACTGAAACCGTTCTTCACAGCGGACCCTTCGGAGGAGCTCCTGTTCTTGCAGGAGCCGATCTATTCTGAGTGATTTTCCTCCACTTTCACCCCCAAATTTCCTTTTCCAAAACATTATTTCAAATAAGTTTGGGGGTGTGTATATAATTTGTAAATATATAATCCCAAAATACCATAAAAAAAATAAAAATAATAATAATAAATAAAAAATATATATATATTTGGACCTAATTGCAAATTTTCAGAATTAAGAGCTGACATTTTTTAAATTTGCAAATAAAATCCTCATTTTTGAGGGTGTTTTCTTCAAATAACCCTCTTTCTCCTCTATTTAAAGAGACCCGAGCCTCCTGTCCTCATAACCCTAATATTTTCTCTCCCAAAAACCCTAGCCGCCGCCACCAACCTGCTCCAGAAAAATCTCACCGTGCCGCCGCCAATCCGCCGCGATCCCGCCGCGGTAGCCTCCTTACGCCGCGCTTCCGCCGCCGTCTGGTGTCTTCGCCCCCTGAAATTTTCAGGGGAGGTAACTCTGTCATATTACTCTCTGTTTTTAGCATATTTTTTCTGAAAAAATCTATATGGCACATAAAATGCAGTTTGAAAGATATTTTACCCCAGTTTTCACACACGAAGTGTACGGTAGATATTTTGCACATGAAATCGAGCAGAGGGACTGGAATTTCCTGACCTATAATCACTCCTCTGCGTTTGCCCTACCTGAACTAGTTGCCCTATTTTATGAATCAATGGAGGATAATAGTCTTGACAACTTAGGCTACATTAAAATAAATTGGGGAGATCGCGTAATTCACATCGATAGGGACATGATCCACGAGGTCACACTCATACCACGTGTACCCGCACATGACCACCCTTTGCACTTTGAGGATTATATGCCCTTGATGGGGAATGACTGCGCACGAGAGCCGCGTAAGGGTATCCAAGCACGGACCCTTTTCGCGAACGTTTTTACTGTGTGCTGGTGGGCACAAAACAATATATTTGGTAGTTCGCACAACACGACTTTCTTCACCCCCTCATTACATGTCGTACACACACTTATGACGAAAAATCCACGGTTCGACATGTGCACTGTATTGCTCCAGTCTATAGGTGCGGGGAAAAGAGGTACCATCTACCCATGTCCCATGCTAGTCACCCAACTCTGCCGTTATTTCCTCCCCGTTGAGGAATTTGATTCATACATAATAGATGGAGTTCCGGTTCGACCACTCGTTGAGGGCGTTACTTCGTCCTACTCTAGACTTACTGATATTTGGACATGAACGGAACCGGCAGAGAATATACCCGCACGCACCCCTAGCTCTAGCTCGACATCGAGCGGGGAAGAACTGACCCCTCAAGAGCATGCACGATTGATGCGGCGAACGGTAAGAAGAATTGACTCTTTGAGGGATGAGTTTCGGGCGACAGCACGAGATCACGACCGTCGGTTGACGGAAATTGAGAGGGGTATTCAAACCCTTTTGGCTAGAGGAGAACGATCACGTTCACGCTCACGAGCGAGACGTGGGGCCGGGCAGTGAGGGCACTGCTTTGCTCAAGTTTGGGGGAGAGGGTAGTGTATATAGTTATCTTTTGCATTGCATATTGTATATATTCTTTTCCTTTTGCATATTTAATTTCTGCAGTGCATCTTTATATAAAAAATCATAAAAATTTGAAAAATAAAAAAAATTAAAAAAAGAGAAAAACCCATAAAAATTGAAAATTTTCAAAAAAATTATAAAAATTAATGTATTCAATTCTGGTTAATTGACTTGAGTTTGATAAATAGATTAACTGGCTAAGAAAAACTAGATCTTAGACTTAGCAAATTAAAAACCCTAAAAATAACCTTCCTTAGAGTTTAACGGTAGAAAGTACATGTCTTTGTAGATTATTTGGAAATAGGCAAAATTTTGGGTTCACTTCTTGGGCTAAATCGAAGCGAAGGAAAAGTATTAAAACTTTTATTAGAGTATAAGTTTGAAAAATAAATCCTAGCTTAAGTCTGAATTCTGAAAACATATACCCTACAATTTGCACTATCACGCACCTTCAAACTTGGAATAGTAGAAGAGACCTTGAAATGCTCTTGTCTAAAGTCCTTAGTACGAAGAAAATAAAAGAAAAAAAGTGAAAGAAAAAAAAATGGACACTGGTTTTGTGATTACTTAAGGCTAAAACATAAAAAAATATTTAGCGAGGGTGCTTCATCACCTAGTGCCTTAGACCAACTGGTTTGGGAGTCACTGCTAAAAGCCTTGGGTGTTGCAAAACTAGGAAGTACGCTTTAAAGTGCTAACGCATCTTGTAATCGGTTGTTGGTACCTCAAGAAGTATTAACGGTCGCATGAAGGATGTGTAAGCGAAATTCACCAATTAATAAGTGCTTTGGACAATGGACGAGAGTACGATTGCTTGATTTGAATTTCGAAGTGTAGGGGTGATATTTACACACACGTGGGGATATGTGATTAGAGTTCAGATAAGAGAAAGGAATGAAGAATAGAACTTGTATCTTTAATTGAGTTGATAGAAATTCCTAAGCGGAGATAAAACCCTAGAAGGAAAACTTAAGAGATGCCGAAAGCTAAGTAATTCTATAGAACATATATAATCTTAAGTTAAATGATGAGGAAGTGTGAAGAATATGGGTGGATAATTTGCAGGTCGACGATAATAGAATTCCTTGTTAGAAAACCTAATTGGAGAACAAAAGTCGAGAAACTGAATTGATAGGATTTTGTGGGTGTAATCCGCTGAAAACCCTCAGGAGACAACACTCCTCCTACTAGGGACACCTAGAGGTTTAACGGCTTGTTGCACGTGCTCAGTGCAATCGCGTTTCCCTGCGAAAGTGCGGTTAGGTTAGATTTTTATCAAGAATAAATAAAATAATAAGTTGCTCGAGGACGAGCAAAAGATAAGTTTGGGGGTATTTGTTCATAACATAATATTGCATTTTATATTCCCCATTCTTATGCATTTAAGAATAAAAATAGGTGCTTTTGACCCATGTCTGTTACATGTTACAGGTTACAGGTTCTTGGAGCGAATACAATGAAAAAGACGAAAGTTGATACAGGAAAGGGACTTTTGACCAACAAGTAAACGGATCCTAGACAAGCCCAGACTAATAACAGTTCAAGGCAACGCAGCATGTCAAAGCGAAACGGTTAAAAGACCAATACAAAATTTCACTGAAGATCTAGAGAAGAACAAGAAGCCAAACAGAGAAATAAAATGAAGAAATAACAAGCCCAGACAACTACAATGAAGCTCAGAAGATTTGGTGAGGTGATCTCACCAAAGGGCCGCGGAACCGCGGCCCAGACCCCCTCCCCCCCCCCCATGCCGCGGTTCCGCGACCGTTTGTTGCCCGTGTCGGTGCAAATTTTGTGTGTCGATGCGTCGGTGCGGGTGTTGGGATTTTCAGTGGGCATATCTGTAAAATCATGTGTTCGAGAATCTGTAACCCAAGGTTCCCTGTTTTCTTATAAATTGTAATCTCGAATCTGTAAAAATGGATGCCTCTTTTCAATCAATAAAAATTCAGAATTGTTGGGAGATCAAGAGCATCATTTTAGTAAGTTTTTATTTCTTTAAATTCTGCCGTAGTGTTAATTTAATTGTTGCCCTAGTTCTCTCGTATAATTCTTGCAGTAGATCAATCATATCATTGCCCTAGTTCATTTAGTGTAGTCTTTCAAATGCAATCGGTAAGTGCTTTAAAAATGTCACTTTTAAAAGACACCCTAATGAGCGAGTAAAATCCTCGCTTGTTAGGGTTGGGAATAAAGGAGGGAATGAGAGATGAATATCTCTCATCTCTTTCAATGCTGAATATTTTTAAATAGAACTTCATGCATGCATGCATGATCCGCTCCCTACGGCACCCTACCCACGAGGTAACGGTGACACCGTAGTATAAAGGACTGGACATGCATGACGTCCATAAAGGTTATAGCAATTAGTAGGAAAGGACGGACAAGGATCAAGAGGAAGAAACTTCGTTTCTTCCCAATCATCCTAATCCCCTTTGCTAATAATTGATATAACTTCTAAAACAGGTTTGAATCAAAAGCATTGAAAGAGGTGTTAATCTTTATCTACTCAACCCTACTTTAGACCTAATCCTAACAAGTTCTTTAATATCGTATAATTTAGTTTTTAAATCAATCAACAAAGACCAAACCACCATCGGAATCAACTCGTAAAAACACAAATCAGAAAATTACACATCTCTGTGGATCGACCCGTATTCACCGGCTAGCTACAAAGCGACGCCGATCTTGATTACGGTTAACATAAATTTTTGGTTTAATCAGACGGCCATTTCCGCTTTGTGGCTTGCTGATCGCACAGAAGCTGCAATGGCGGCCTCGAGATCAGTATCTTCCGGCGCTATGACTAGACCTTCGTTGGTCCCGTATTCGCTTAGGCCCTCGTTATAAGGAGCATGAGGCTCCATCCCGAGTACAGCGTCTAGAGAGAGGACCGAATTCTTCTTCCTCTTATGCGAGCGAGCTCCAGTCACAGCCAGCACAAGCTTACGCTTAGTGGGCACTTTGGGGCGACGAGTCCCGATATCTGAGCCCATGCTAGATTCGGGGGAAGCTACATTTACCGTCTCCACGGTAGCACGGGGCACCGGTAGTACATCCGCCGTCTCCACGGGAGCACGGGGCACCGGTAGCTCAGACCTGTCGTCGGGGACTTCAATCACGGCAGCTTCTCTTAGCGGAGGAAGGACAATGGTCCGTCGCTTTAAGGGGAGGTTTCGGTCACTAGAAGGGGGTGCACCCTTGCGGTCGAGTAGCAGTCGCTTCTCCTCCTTGATAACAGCACTCATTGCATGTTGATACCAGGCCACGTGCACATTAAAGGCCCTCGGGACACAACTTGGTTCGCTGATAAAGAAGTGAGACCCCGTATTCAAGCGCATGAAATGATGCAGCGCGCCCCGCATTCCCTCTCCGGTGGCAGCGGGTTCTACTAAGAAAGCCTCCAGCGGGACTCCCTGATTGTAACTCAGCTGCTGGGAAAAACGATGGGGGCTGTATCTCATGAATAGCGCCGCATCATTTTGCCTGAATATAAGAAAGCCCGGCTTGATGGAGTATAAATAAAGAATCTTCCGGGCTTTCAACACGGAGGCCCCGTCCTAAAAAATGTCTTGCAGTGACAGCACCGCCTTTGAAGTTTCCTGGCCGATGGTCAAGACTTTGTCTGTGAAAGACATACCATCTTCGACCGTGCGCGGACGAAGGAGAAAGCCCCTAGCTTCCCGCTGTGACGGACTCACGATGGAGGCGTCAACCAGCCGCATAATTAGAGGAAACTTGCATCTCTCGTAAAACGAAGGTCTCTTGTGAATGTCAAAGACCCCGAGCACGTGCAGCTCCATCCATGAAGTGAAGAAATGCATCGGGAAGTTGGCAGGATGCACCCCCGGTTCAGTGGTATCCGCCGCTACGCTAAGACCATGGTATAAGTGGGCTAACCCGGCGATCCCGATGGCCACTTATATTCCGGCAACCATGCGATGCGCGGGGTAGAATATGGAAGGCCTCATGTAACAAGGATGCATAGGGAGCGCGAACCAACTCAACCATAGCCCAAGAAACCCAAGAAATAACGCCTCCTCGTTAATGCCCGGAGCGGCAATTTCTGACAGGGGGACGATCGCGACGTCACGAAGGAAGAAACCCTTCTGATCAGCTTCCGGTATCGGCCGACGGTCCAAGCCGAAGCCGAAGGGATCATCGAGTTTAGCAAACTTTTCGCTTTGTCGCGACAAAATCTCCGGGCGAAGAAAACGGGCAATGAAGTCCGCAAAACTAACCCCCCGGCCTCCGGATTCAAGGAAGAGGCTCTCGTACATGTTCAACACCTTTATCAGACTGGGGAACAGGTGTTGAATGGCGTTCTCTGGCGTGAGGCCCATCACCACTAGCTTGGTGGCAAAAACATATTCATCCGGAGGAAGAAGCTCCTCGTAGTGCTCCCCCCTGACCGGTAGACCAGAAACCTCGGCGCATTCTTCTAAGGAGATGGAGACCTCTCTATCCAATAGGAGGAAGGTATGAGTCGGGATGTTCCGCTGCTCCAAAAACGCCTTGATCCACTATGTGGGAGGTGCAGAATACTGGAACAACGAAGCGTAGACCGCAGGGTATAAGCCGAGCTTTAGCAGCTACGATTTCTTCGCCGACAAGATATACCGGGCCCACTGCAAGTACCCGGCCGGATGACAGGGAGTTAGCCCGATGTTGTAGGGCTGTCCCCAAGGGCGCGACTCGCCCTGGTATATGCGCCGCCATAAGGTGTCCAAAGCCGCAGGCGGCTGCATGGGTATGGCGGCGATCGAAGGTAGAAGGAGACCCTCCGAAGTCTAATTAACCACCTCCACGGCATAGTTCACCGGGGGTGCATCTGCGTACGGGATCGCCAAGATAGGCTCCGAAGGCGTTGTACAAGAGAAGCTTCGATGACCTCTGATAATCTGGTCGTACCATCTACCACACAAGTGAAGTTTTTTGTGTTCAGGGTCATGGTCTTTGATGAGCGCGAGAACCTCCCGGTCCACAGGTGCCTCAGGGAATCCTCCCTCTGAACGGACGAACGGAAACGAAGCATCGAAAGACATATCGCCTGCAAAAAAAAAGGGGACAAAAGTCAACTGTCAGTGCTATAATTTAATTTTAAATTTTGACACTCGGTACTTTAAAATTTGTACCACACTGCAATGCAGTGGAAAGGGGACCAAAGGAGGACCCACAAAATCTAGATGACAATGCATCAATTAATAAAATAGCCTCATCATTGGATGAAACTGTTAATTAAATAAGGAAATCCTCAAGAAAATTCTCATTAAATGAGAGATCACTCGGGAAAAGGAGAAAATCTCCCTTTGAGAGCAAAGCTCTATGACAGAGTGACACTTATCAAACTCTGATCATGAAGGAATAAAATTCCTCAAGAGCCTGGCTCTGTAATGATGATGGAAAAATCCATCAGAAAAGAATTAATTAAAATTAATTTTTATGAATTAAAAAATTCTGGGATCTTCAAGATCCATGAACAAACTCTTAAGAGTTCTTCACAAGAGATTAAGAAATCTACATATTATCAAAAGAGCAGAGCTCTGATTCATGGGCTAAGAAACCCCAAGAAAAGATCTCTTTAGATCTATGGGTTCTGGAGAGCAAATCTCTGTTAATGAAACCCTAAATGGGTTTTCTTTAGATCAAAGATCTATGAAGAGCAAGGCTCTGATTAATGGGTAAAACCCTAATTTATTAAAAAGTTTTAAACTTTACCTAAGTTTTGACAGAGTTCTGACTCTTAAAAGGTTCTTAAACAAGAGAGCTATGCTCTGTGGGAGAATGAAATTCTCAGAAGAGATAATTCTCAAGAAGAAGATGAAAATCGTCTAAGGGCCAAAGGTCCTATTTATAGGCATTGAAACGCCTCTTCAACTTATGAGTTGATCCAAGGGCGCAGATGCTGCCACTGCTGCACTCACATGTGGGCCACATGAGCGCAACGGTGGGGGGGCATTTGTTTTCCCCAATCAGAGCAAAGCTCTGTTTTGAAATTCAAAATTTAAAAATTGAAGCAACGCTTCAGATCCAGCGCTAGGCGCGCTGCGCGCCATGTGTCAAACACGGATGCGCTAGCGCCAGGTGCGCTGCGCCTTAGGTAATGCACCCCCAATCAGAGAAAAGCTCTGTTTTGAAATTCAAAATTCAAAAATTGAAGCAACGTTTCAGATCCAGCACTAGGCGCGCTGCTCGCCACGTGTCAAACACGGATGCGCTAGCGCCAGGTGCGCTACGCCCTAGACAGTGCACCATGTGTGCGCTAGCGCTAGGCGCGCTGTGCGCCACGTGTCAAACACAGGTGCGCTGGCGCAGGTTGCGCTGCGCTCTGAGCAGCGCACCACGTGTCAAACACAGGTGCGCTAGCGCAAAGTGCGCTGCGCTCTGAGCAGCGCACCACGTGCAAAGCACGGGTGCGCCAGCGCTGGAATTAAAAATTCCCCACCCTTAGATCAAAAGATCTAATAATAATGATAAATCATTAATTAATCAGAATTAAAATTCTGTTATGGAAAGATTTTCTCAATCTTGTTAAAAACAAGAAAATTGCCTTCTGTAAAACAGAAGCCGTAGGATCAAAGATCCAACGGTGGGAAACATCCCCAAATCAATCAGACAAAGATCTTTTTAACTGATTCAACAAATCAGCTGGCCCTATATAAAGGCCCCAAGACTTCAAGTCTGATATAGAGAAACCCCCCCCCCCATAAACTTTGAGAAAAACTCAAAAAAAAAAAAGAGTAAGCTCTTGAAAGAAGATTATTTCATCAAGGTAAAGATCATGAACGATGAACACAGAGATGAAATCATCTCTTAAAAAGAAGAATTATCTTCTTAAAAGATCATAGATCTATAAAGACCAAGGTCTTTCATAAAAAATATCAAAAGATCTCATCACATAATAAAAGAAGAACATATTCTTCACACAGATCATTGATCTATAAAGGCAAGCCTTTCAAAAATAAGAACTGTTGTTCTTGAATCTTGAGACAAAGTCTCTTCTAAAAAGAACACAAATTTGTTCCCAGATCATAAAATTGATCAACATGCGCTTTGTGCTATTGAAATGCGCTTTGCGCTATTGAAATGTGTCTTGCACTCTTGAACTGCGCTTCTGCGCTCTCTGGACCGGCGCTCTGCGCCAAAATGCGCCACGTGTCAATCATGTATGCAACTTGCGCTTTGCGCTTCTGAAATAGCGCACTGCGCTCATGGGCTGGTACTCTGCGCCTAGCGCGCCACGTGTCACTCACGTGTGCGCCACTAAATTGATAGCGCAATGCACTCATGGACTAGCGCTTAGCGCTCATAAACTAGCGCAATGCGCTCACCACCTGGCGCTTAGCGCCAAGAGCGACACGTGTCCTTCACATGTGCGCTACTTGGCAGAAGAGCATTGCGCTCTTTGATTGGCGCAAAGAGCCTGGCGCGCCACGTGTTGCGCTGACAGAACATAAATTGTTCTGATGAATGCTCTGCATTCAATACAAGACAAAAAAGGTGTCAAGATCTAATGCTCAGCATTATTAAAAGGGCCAAGCCCAAATAAAGGCTCAATAGCCAGAATAAACAAAATGTTTAAATGTTTATTGGACTTAGCCCAATATTGGCCATAAGTCCTTAACTTATATTTAATTGAGCCCATCTGCTCATGAACATTTAACAGATCTTAGTCCCAAATTGGACTACAGATCTTTCAACCAACTCACACCGGTTCGAGGGTACATCTCTTTACTCCTCTGATATTTGTCGTTGTAATCCTTCAACGTCTTCAGAGAGGTGACGGGTCCCGACAACCATACATCTTATAAACTATGATGTCTTTAAACTAGAATGTGGGGTCCTTAAACTCATGGACTACGATGTCCTTAAACTTTATAGACTATGACGTCTTTAAACTACGGACTGTAGGGTCCTTAAACTCATGGACTATGATGTCCCTAACCTCGGACGGTGGGGTCCCTTTAAACCCACGGACTACGATGTCCTTAACCTTGACTGTGAGGTCGTTTAACTCACGGACTACGATGTCCTTAACCTGGACCACCATGTCCTTAAACTAGTAATCGACCGCAATGTCCCTAAACTAAACAACAGAGTCCAAATGCTCTCTTGTTGGATCTAAACAATCCTGTTAAGTTGATCTTAGTCTAAAATTAGGCTAGCGTATCCTTAACAAACATTTAAGTTGATCTTAGTCTCAAATGAGGCTAACGTATCCTTAAACCCAACTCCCAAACCCAAATCTAAGAAGATACGGATTTGGACTAATCCACGCCCTACGGGTGACAACATAAATTAGTCTCCGTATACAATCCATAGGCAACCACAAACAAAACAAATACCCACGACACGAAGTGACCATCTGGAGAAGGAGAAAGTTGTTACCGCGATGCGGTAGCGTAATTAACTGCAGGGGCTTGTGCCTACAGGGAAGAGCATCCCCACAATCAAAAACCCCTCGACGAGGGGGAATCTGACAAAATCTGCTACATCGGCCGCATCCGTTTAAACCTTCGATACATGGTGCCATAAATCAACTTGGCATCTTCGGAGAGGTGGACGGATAGCACCAATTAGCATCTGCCCCGAAATTTAGGCGAGACCTCCGCTTTTGTGCAAGTTGTGCTTCTATCGATTTTATACTTTCACCGTGGGAGGTGGTGGTTTGTGTTAATTCTCGGATAGAAGATTTTGTTTCATCCGTAGATTGCATGGAATGTTTAATAAACATATCCACGCTTCGTTCGAGTGCAAATGAGTTTTCGTTACCAGCCGTTTGGAAAGAATTATTATAAGTTGTAGAATTGTTGGTCGGATTTTGAAAAGGTTGCGATTGAAAGGGATGCTGACTCTGTGGGTGTGGTTGCTGCTTCTGTGGAGGAGGTCTTTGATAATTTCTTTGGAACTGGTTTTGATTTTGGGTTTGGTTTTGGTTCCAAGCAAAATTAGGATGATTCCTCCATCCCTAATTGTACGTGGAAGAATAAGGATCGTTTCTAGGTCGCTGCTGAAAAGTAGCATTAGTGTATTCTTGACCTTGAAACGGTGCATTCACAGGACATTCTTCCGTCAAATGTGATGGATCAGAATAGCAACCACACACAATCTTGGGAAGCGTAACCTGGTTTAGGGAGATTGAGGAGAATATGTTCTCCATAGTATCGAGTTTCTTTTGCATTGCTGCCATTTCGGCTTTTACTGCGATGGAAATATCGAGCTGATAGATACCTCCCCTAGATGATGGTCTAACGCTTTCCCACTGCAAAGTGTGTTTAGCGAGATATTGCAGAAATTTTCAAGCTTCACCATCGTCTTTGGACATGAAATTGCATTAACACATGGTTTCAAGCATCTGCTTTGTCGCTGGAGTAATGCTCTTATATATAATTCGGCACAGATCCCATCTATGTATTCCATGATGAGGACATTGGACAAGCAGATTCTTAAACCGTTCAAAGCATTTCCAAAATGGTTCATTGGGAAGCTGGGCAAACTGGTTGATTTCGCTCTGAACACGGGCGGTCTTATGATTGGGGTAAAATTTCTTAAGGAATGCTATCACGAATTCATCCCAATTGGTAATAGAATGTGCGGCAGTGTTATAAAGCCATTTTCTGCTAAATCGCACAAAGTGAAAGGGAGAAGACGTAAGCGCATAGCATCCACAGACAGTTGTGACGTACCCATCATTGCGCATATGTTTTCAAATTTGGTGATAAAAACGTATGCGTCTTCAAACTCAAGCCCGTGAAATTTGGGCAACAGGTTGATGAAGTGTGGTTTACTTTCAAAATTATCCTCATTGGCTGGTGGAATAGATAGGATCGCATATAGGATAGCATCTTTCTTGAAAAGAGATGCGCGGTGGATTCTGAGCACCGACGGGTGGTGGCAGGGTGGTGTTATAATCTGATGGAGAACCGTCCAACTCGGTCGATGTGGTGGGTGGAGGGGAAAAAGAAGATGAAGAAGTACCGACTTCGGAATCGATAGCAGGAACGCGGACAAGACGGGCACTAGAATCACGTGTCCAGTCGAGCATGCACTAAGCGGGTTTAGCGCAAGTGGCAGCGTGTGTGTGTTTTAAAATTGTTTTGGTTTGAAAAGTGTCGGACGTGAGACAAATCACACAAAAATGCACAATTAACCCTAGAACTAAGGTTACCTAGGTCAAGTCTCTAGACCACTCCTAGACTTCTAAAGGACAAGCCGCAGGATCAATCCTCTACCACCTCTTTATCGCTCTTGTGGCCAAGTAAGTGCCAGATAAGTGGGAGGTATCCGCTATACGAGTCACCGAAAATAACGGGCCTAATTAAGTAACCACTTGCCTTAGACACACTTGCCTAGACACCACAAAAGAAATGCGGGTACCTACGACTTTCCTCTGTCCTTATTGAGCACGACAGTCCTTAGAGTCTCGGTCTAGATATTTTTTAATTAATGTAGGGTGATGCGGATGCTCGTTTTGTGATTTGTGGGGCCTAGGAAGGGTGATGAAATCACTACCTAATCTGAATTTGGTCTTTGTCTCTTAATGTCCGTATTAAAATATGCATAAACCAATTACAAAACACGCAAAAAGATTTTTTTTGAGCGGTGGTATTTTGCAAAGAATCCTGCAGAAAAATATATTATTGGATTTTTCAGAGGAGAGAGAAAGTATAGAGGAAGTTACCAGAGAATTTTGGAGCCCTATATCCCCAACTCGGTCGCGGTTCCGCCGCCAAAGCTCACTTCTTGCCGTGGTTCCGCCGCGGATTTAAGGGATCGCTTGAAAAAAATTTGTACTGTGGCCTCCTTTGCTCCTAGTGTCCTCTCTGAAGGTCTCTGAATCTCTATTTCCTCGTTCTTTCGTCTTCAAATTCCCTCGCAAAAATCACACACTAATCGTTAAATACACAATTTATTGTTTTGTTTTATTTATGATATTGATCAAATAAGAATTCAACACGAATAGTAAGAAAAAAAATATTACGCACGTATCCCCTGCAATAGCGCCATTTGATTGATCTGTATTTAAAGAAGTGTTTGTAGAATAACCACAATCAATAACAGTATCGCGTGTAGCTAGACCGAGATGAGTACGGGTCGTCCTCAGGGAAACGTGGAATCTTTCAATCTTACTTTAGACGTGTTAAAAAAGAGGAAGAATAGAAAAATAAAGAATAGTGGAGAATAGTTTCTAGATCTACGTCAAAATACGGATGTAGAAAATAGATCTAGTTTAAATAAAGATGTAGATTTTATATCAGAAGAGGGCTTGTAGTGTTCGTTCGGATTTAGTAGTAATGGATGACTAATAAAGATGAATCTTTTTATCTATTGATAGATTTAAAACTAGATTGATAGTGATGAATGAGGATTAGGGTCTTGGAAGAAACTAGTGTTTCCATACTATTGACCCTTGTCCTTTTATTGATCTCTACTCATGTCTAGCCCTTAACAAAACAATTGTTAATCTAATCTTAAATCGCGGTCAAGACTATCAATAAATTGATAGCGCGTCCGATTAGGATGTTAACATTTATTTTGCTAAAGTTTATAAACTTCATAAGACTTAAAAGAAGTTACGAAATTCTTCATCTTCCATTGATCTACCCTAATCCTACGAACCCTATCAAGCGATGAATTATTCGCGCATGATGGTGATAGAAGAACGGATAGAGATCATGATATAAATAAAGAAAATAAATGCAATAAAAATAAAACAACTATCTTTATTAATCAACTTGATCAATTACACTTTTTGTTCCTTTAGAAAGTGGAATACAAAATCCTAGTTTGCTTCTCGATTTAACTTGAATGAGGTAAATGAACAGCTGATTGATCAACCTGGATGCGTGAGTCAGCGTGAAATTCATGATCTCTTCGGTTTGATGATTTCTAGGTTTAGCCATCGGTCCTTTATATAACCTTAAAGCCAGAAACAAAAGATCCCCAGAATTAGGGTTAGTTGTAGCAAATCCAACCTGAAAATCCCAACTCCTGACTCGGTGAATCGGCCGCGGATCCGCCGCATATTGCATGGTTTGTCCACGGGTCCGCGGCCGTTTGGTGGTATCTTGGCTTCAAAATTCTGGGTATGCTTCGATGTGACACATGGAGATTTATTTGATGTCTGGAACTTGAAAATATTTTCTGAGTCTCTGCCAGTATTGATTCTTCGATTTTATCTAACTTCATCGGCAGATTTCTGATTCCCGGTATCTCAACATCTCGATCTCCTGACCTGAACAAAACCTTGCACAATATCTCAATGAATAATATTAGTAATATTTAGTATTTTTTTGAGATATTATCCTAACCATTTGATATGATATTATATTTTAAGAATATTGGTTAAGGATATTTGATATGATATGCATATTTAAATTATCAAAAGATAATATAAATACATTTTCCTTCATAATGTTAATTATAATATATAAACATATGAAAATAGATATTTTGCAGATAAACCCTCATATATTTCATATTTATAATAAACACATTTAAATATCTAAGAAAAGTAAGGAAAATGTTATATCAAATATACAGTATTTTCGACTAAACAGGCGTAGGGGCAAGTATTACTCCGTAGGGGTATGTTCAGGACGAAGACTTGCACCTGCGGCCTTTGCACCTATAGGGGAATTTTATGTCCCTACGGATATATCCGTAGGGGCAGTCGTTTGCCCCTACAGCAAAATCCGTAGGGACAACCCATTATTGTAGTACTGCACATTTTGATACTGCTCACTGGTATCAGATTGCATTGTGAAAGATGATAGCGTGGGGAGCATTACACTTCTCCGTTCTCTTCCAACTTTGATATTGCTCACCCTTTAGTTGTTGGAAGCCTAGATTGTCAATTTTTCAGAGGCTTTGAAGGGTGCATGCGTGGCATTGTTGTTGTTTGGAAGTGGTTGTGGTAGTTCAGACTAAAACGAAGGCGGAAACTGCCCTGTGTTCCGTTAGATGAAGATTTCGACGAAGCTAGTACATGGAAATGAAAAGATAACAAGCAAGGTAACTCTATCCCTAGGGAACAAACCCCTGATACAGTCTGCAACTAAATCATATACGCCCGAAAACGTTAACAAGTAGCCCTAAACGAAGTCTATACAGTATCGAGTAAAGTAGCCTAGGGCCCCAACTCTAAATCCCGGAAGATATGACGCTCTCCTCATCGTATTCGTTGTGACGTCTGGTGTCCTCCTCAATCGGCAGACCTTCCGAGGCCTTAGATGCATCCGTCTTCTGAATATCATCTCCCGGCAATGATCTTGCCCTCTTCTTGATCCGTGATGACTCTAAGACCGACTCTGTGACCGTCCGAAATAAGATTGAGGTTTCCATCCCATTGATAATGGATGCAGCCAATTTCACAGAATTATTAAAAATTCTAGTATTCCTTTCTTTCTTTTCATAACAACCAGAATATACATGTGCACGATCATCATCGCCTCACACATGGTATGTGTCTTAGATTGAATCGTCAGACTTCTGATTGCATCGAGTCACCTCGGATAAGGCCTATTATTCGAAAAAATAAATAAAATAATAGAAACACCTTACATTATGTAGTAGTCTTTATACACATAAATCAGTTCATGTGTAAAACAAGGTGGACCCAGACGGTCATCAAGTAGACGGCAAGATGCCAATTTAGACCGGAGCTGGCAGTTTTTATCAACATATTATCCTGTTCTTATAACACTAGTAAGGGCCTCAGCGCAATGTGCGGGTACAACACTCGAAGTCAAGAAAAATCATATTAATCTAAAAGTTTGTTTTTATATAATTTATAAATTGTAATATCTCATATTTATGAACTTCATATGTAAAATATATGAAGTATTAATTTGGAAATACTTCGGTTTTTCAATATTTTCTTTACTATGGTATACAAAAATCGTGAAATTTTTAAACATCTCAAAAATCTCTTTTTTCAGTTTTCATAATTTTGCTTATTATAGCACAGGAGAATCATAAAATGTACAAAAATGCCAAATTCTCAAATTTTCAACATTTTCATGCAATAGAGCACACGCATATAATGAAATTTTAAAAATCTCACTGTTTTCATCGGTTTTCCAAATTTTGTTTGCTATATAACACAATAATATATCATGAATTTTTCAATAATATTTTTTTTTGTTTTTCCGGTTCTTCATGATATAGCATAGGAAAGTCAAGAAAATCTTAAAATTTTCAGTTTTCTTCCAATTTATCAATATTATGCATGTTATAACACACGAAAATTAAGAAATTTTCAAAATCTCAATTTTTTCTATTTTCTTTATTTTTTATAATTTTGCATGATATAGCACATTACAATCACAAGAAATACAAAAATCACAAAACCGTATGTTTTCTTCAAATTTACAATATTTTGCACGCCCTCACACGAAATTTTATAATTTCCAAATATCTCAAACTTTCTATTTTCTTTGGTTTTTTAATATTTTCCTTGCCACAAGAAAATCGATCTTTAAAAATCTTTTTAAAACCTTCAGATTTTTTGATTTTTCAACATTTTGCTTGTAATCACACAAAAAAATCTTCATACATTCAAAAATCATATTTTTTTTATTATTCAATATTTTGCATACAAAAAGCACACCAAAATCATGAAATTTTCAAAAACCTAAAAAATCTACATATTTCCGACTTTTCAAAATTTTGCTTGTTATATCACACGAAATTTGTTTCCTGTAGCAACAAAAATTTCTTTTAAAAATCACTTTTAAAAATCTTAAGGCGAAATTTTTGCTTGTTATATATCACACAAAAATTTTGCTTGTTATATCACAAGAAAATAGAAAATTGCTTTTCGGTTTTTCAATATTTTGATTCCTGTAGCAACGAAATTCTCAATATTTTTAAAAATCCCAAATTTTTTGTTTCCATCAAATTTTTAATATTTTGCATGCAGCACACGAAAAACGTGAATTTTTTTAAAATTCAAAAAAAATTGTTTCCTTCAAATTTTTAATATTTTGCACGATATAGCACATGAAAAATTGTAGAATTTTCAAAATTTCAATATATTCTGTTTTTCAGTATTTTACTTGCTAAGAGCACAAAGATCCTGAACTTTTCAAAAATATCAAAATTTTCTATTTTCTTCTGTTTTCAGTATATTGCTTCTTATATAGCACCCGGAAATTTTAATCTATCAAAATTTTCTATTTTCTTCTCTTATTGCAATTTTTGTGTACTTTTCAAATATCTTAAAATTTTCTAATTTTCGGTTTTATATTATTTTGCTTCATATATAGAGCATGAAAATTGTGTTGTTTTCAAAATCCCCAAAATTTTCTTTTTTCAGTGTTCCAAAATTTTGCTTTTTATAACAAACGAAAATCATAAAATTTTCAGAAATCTAAAACATGTTATGTTTTCTTCACCTTTTCAAAATTTTATATGATATAGGACATGAAAATCACAAACTTTTCAGAAATATAAAAAAAATATGTTTTCTTCCCTTTTCATTATTTTGCATGTTCTACATACGAATATCATGAAATATCAAAAAAATTTAGAATTTTCTATTTTCTTCGGTTTTTCAATTTTTTAGTTGCTCATACTTTTAAAAAACTTTCAAGAATTAAGTAGACAAAAAATATATAAAGTAAAAGATAAAAGAAAATCGTCGATTGAACAAACCTAACTAAATAAAGAAATCTGATCTGAATGACTGAGATTTCAGAAGACTGGAAGCCCTAGATAAAACATGAAAATGATGAAATATTTAAGAATCAAAAAAAAAAATCTTCTTCAAATTTCCAATTTTTTTGTATGCGATAGTACACGAAAATCGTGTAACTTCCAAAAATTTCAAATGTTTTTTTTTTGTTTTTCAATATTTTACTTGTTATAAGTTTATAGCATTAAAAAATCGCAAAATCTTAAAAATCTCAAGAATTTTTCGTCTTCTTCGATTTTTATTAGTTTAGTTTGTTATATCGCACAAAAATCACGAAAATTAAAAGTCTCAATATTTTCTGTTTTCTTCTGTTTTTTTTATATCTTAAATGTTATGTATATAGCACATGAAAATCTCAAAATTTTAAAAAAAAATTATTTTTTCACTATTATGCATGCTATATAGCATTCTGAAAATCATGATAGCTTAAAATTTTCTCAAATTTTTGTTCCTTCAAAACTTCAATATTTTACATGTTATATAACATGTGAATATAGCGAATTTTTCAAAAATTGACAAAATATCAATTTTTGTTTTCTTCTGTTTTTCTGTATTTTTTCAATGTTGAACGAAAATCACAAAAATCTAACTGTAATTTTTTTTCGATATTTTGCATGCCATAACATACAAAAATCGTGAAATTTATCAATATTTTTGTAAAAAAAAAACCTAAATAGTGACAAAAAATAGAAAGAGATTTAAAAGAAGAGCCACTCAAAATTTTCCACCTTATATGACTTGTGCATGGGATAAAAAAATTGATAAATATTAAACAGGAAACCATTAAAAAAAATCCATGGCCTAAATATGGTAAGAGAATAAGATAGAGATTAGCTAATAATTTTTCTACTAAAGTCCAATCTAGATGAACATATGATTTTTTATATATATAATATAGATAGATAGCATGCTAAAGAGAATTTTCTTAACTTCTCTTGCACAACACGCGGCATGCACAGACAACAAACCCCCCACCAAAAAAAAACAGCCCCAAAAAAAAAGGAAACAAAAAAACCAACAAAACACACACACCATAGTTGATAAAATCTTCCGATTCGATACGAATCAGAAACCTCTGATACATATCACGAGGTTGTATCGGATTACGATTGAATCGTACGATTCACGATCCGTATCATACGATTTGATACGATTTTTACAATTTACGATTCGAATCAATTCGGTAAATGGGTCCCACTGGCACTAGACATCTTAATCACAGTTGGGCAGGATGTAACAGAACTTGCAGGGCTTAGCAAAAAAGAGTCGAGTTTAAAGTTTTTGGATCAGGTCTGGAAATTTCGAGCCCTATAACAACTTTAAATATCGTTTCATTTTTTTCCCAAATTAGCAAAATCCCTAATTTTCAATCCCTTCTCGTTCTTGCGAACAATCTTTTGAGCTTACTCGCTCAACCTGATGCCTCGCCCTCGACTTTCTTGATGTCTTATCCTTATCTCAACGGCTGACAATTGACTAATTATCTTAATTATTATGATTAATCACATAATATTCACATGATTTTTATTGATTCATGTATTCTTTGTTGGATTTTGCATATATATAAGTGTTTATTATGTCGGTTGTGACCTGTAATTGACTTAATACTATGTTTTTACATAATGTATTGTCATATATCGATAATCTAGTCATATAATTATTATATATTTGATAATATGTCTAATTGCTTCGATTTTGCATAAACGAATATCATATCTTACGATTTACGATTCGATACGATATACGATTCGATACGATATACGATATGATTCCTAAGAAAACCGATATACAATTCATATCATACTTTGACAACTTTGACGCACACAACAAAGTAGGATAGAAGATTTCCTCCCATCAATTAAAACAATATCCATAACTATTTAGATAACCTCCGACTCTGCCCAAGTTCCCATTTCAATCTTTATTCAAATGAATGAAGTGTACATACGCAGGGTTAACAGTTCCTTTGGTGGAGCTGTCTGTTGCCAATAAGGTTGTTTGTGTTACGGTTTTTGAGTTGCATGCTATTAAGCTTTGTTAGAGGATGTCGGATAAAGCATGAAAACACTTCTTCGATTATTGCAAAGTTGATGTTGGAGTATATCTGTAAATGGAGAAGGTTGCTCAAATCTGAAGCTTCTCACATCCTTCATGTAAATAGAGGCGGTGATTTTCTGGTTAATGCCAAAGTGTAGGATGGTGTGTGCAGATAAGAACATAAATTTAGGTTGGAATAAAAGGTTGAGCCCTGGTTTTAAGTTGGGACGAGACCCGACCTCCGAGTTGCGTCAAACAAACACAGGTGCAGGGCTATGGTAGACCCCTGCCCCATAAATTTTTAACTTAATCAAACGAATCACGGTTTAGCCAACGAAAAATCATTTCCTTCATATTCTTTGGTTTTGGAGTGAATATGTTTCATAACTTTTGTTGTGCTTCAATTGAGAGGAGAAATGCTCTACTCTAATGATTTTATCTCTAGCCAAACAATATCGATAGAACCATTGAACATTAAAAATGACATCAATCAACATTAACAAACAAGGTACTTTGATGCCAGCTAAAATAAGTTCACAACGAATCATTGTACTGTAATTGTCAGAGATCTGAGCTCTTTAATACGATGACAATCTCCACACAATCATAACAGCTAACCCCCAAAAAAGTAAAAATCCCCACCATGAATAACTTACAACATCAGCTTCTCAATTGGTAATGGAAGCGCCCCTCTTGAAACCACAAAATGCAACCATATAATACACCCACGATTTATCCGTCTACAAAATGTGTACATAAATCATCTTCGTTTGCCGTCCAAGATGAAGTTGATATAAAACAAAAGGGGTGTGCCCGCAAAAGGATGGCGTATCAACTCTTAGCACGTTTACGCCTCTTTCGGGCTTGCTCCGGTTCCTCGCCGACCTTAGACTCTCCAATAACTGGTGGATTTCCCAATGAATGACCGTCAAGTTCCTGCAATTTTATAGGAACAAGACCAGATATTACTTTACAGCGCCGGCAAACATTTTCCACATGGCAACAAAAATTCAACAAATGGTGTAAATTTTTACTCGTTTCCAAAGATACTATATTTAAACCATTAATTGATAATATATGTGTGAACATAATACGTTTCAGCTTTCTGCATAGTAATGTGCATGGCACATTTTCGGAAGCTAAATCACCAAAGTTTGATATAACGGTCGGTGAACGTCTATATATTCAAAACCATAATAAGCAATATTAGAAATAAAATGTGATAAGCCATTAGGCGCATTACTATTTAGCCATTGTGGAGGTGGGGCAGAGACCACACATAAACTACTTTAAGAGTTTCTGTTATATATTGACTAGGTTGCACAGAGGAAACATCTTTTAGGTTGCCGTGTCGGACACAGATTCGTACACAACACTTGCACGACCCATGTCCGACGCATCCGTGTCCCGCTTCGAAACGAGACGGATTTGGATTTGGATACGTGTCGGACACGTATCAAACACGATTTGGTGCAACAATGACACAAAGGAAAATCTAATTTTTTTTAATTAATAAAGGCGAATAAACCCTAATCTTACTTTCTTGATTTGTTGACTTCTCCTTTTATTTTACTCAATTTTACTGCTTAATATAAATTCTATGCGAAATATAAAAGGTATATTTGTTCAAGTGATTAGGAAATGCTGAAATTATATGATTTTCCTAAAATTATATTAAAGTACAGTTAGAAAACGATTAAAATTATATTGTTATTGCTCAAATCATGTTAAATACAAATAGGGAACTGCTAATCATATTTCTTCTGTGGATATTGCTATAGTTGCGCTAAAATAAATAAGTTCTTTACCGAGTCTTAATAAATACGGTCAAAAAGTGTTGAAATACTAATATTTTTGTTGAATATATTGTTACACTGATATTATATTTTTTTATGTATAGTCCCCGTATCTTATATTTTGGGATTTTGTCGTATCGCCGTGTCGCATCGTATCGTGTCCGTGTCTATGCAACCTTGTATATTGATATAAATGCATTTGCATTCTTAACAGTATAATTTATAATTTTGCAATCTAATTGAACCTATCACTACTAATCCAAAAGTATTAACCATCTATCTATCTATTTATGAATGAAATCTATATAAAGTTATATAAGAAAATATTCCTTGGAACATTCCTCATCTAGCTTGGACTTAAGTGGACTTCCCTATTTAATTCATAAGAATATTCTATCATCTAGCTTGGACTTAAACGAAACTTTTTTAATCTAGCCCTATTCAATTCTCTCGCAATAAATGGGTAATGGAAAAAACTCTCCCTACTCGAAATTTAGCTCATTTATCCCATACAGCCAAGAGTGGATCAAGGCTCAAAGGGAAGGCATGCCCCCGCTGAAAGTTGGGGGAAAAAAAGACTAGTATCCATTATAACTATAAACTGGGCGGGTTTGGGCATGTATTATATATTTCTGGCATACGTAATAAAATATAGGACTTAGTGCATTTTGCTTCCCAAGATATGGTCTTAGGCTATGTTACCCGGAACACAGATCGTTTCGATACAGGGAACGGGAACGAAAACAGGAACGCTAATTGTTATGGAACATAGTACGATAGGGATAGTTTTCTTCGATACAATTATATAGCTCGGAAAATATAGCTCTAGAACATGGTGTGTTTTGAATCGTTTGTATATGTGTGTATACAGTGTGCAAAAATCGGAATTTTCGGCCGAATATTTGGATTCGGTGGCTAACCGAGTAGAAAATGCAATATTCGGTCCAATATGCTGTCAACTTGAATATTTGCATACAAACTAAATATTCAATCGAATACCACGAATATTCGGCCAATATTAAGCCCAAAACAAAAAACCTAAACCTAAACAATACAAGTAGGATCCACAAATTAAATAAAAATAAATAAATGAGACCCACACTTAATAATAATATACCCACAATTTTTCGATTTAGTTCGGAGGCCTTACCATTAGACCATGAGTATATTAGTATTCTATGTCTTTATTATTTTTTCCAATTTTTTATATGTAATATTTATATAAAAATATTGATGGCCGCATGATTCGAATGAACCGGATATTCTTTATTCGGTGGTCAACCGAACAAAATCCGAATCCATTTTTTACAATATTGTGTGTATATGGATATGTATTATATACAAACATATAATTTAATATCTTTGCTATCAAGTTAAGTTCTTGAAAAAGAATTTAATATTTTTTTTAGTATATTTTAGTATCAATACAGAACCAATTTATGCCCATTTAAGTTAAATTCTTAATTGGTTGTTAAATCGGCACTATGATTCTTGCAATTTGGATCATTAATGTTCTTGATTTGGGAACGACCGTTCCAAATCGTAAATCGCTAATGGTTTAGCGATTTATGGTAACACAGGTCATGGGTTCAATTCCCACAACCATCTTCTGAATCATTTTGGACAATATTAAAGAGCCTATGGATTTCGTTAAGCTTTATCTTCATATTGAAAAAGTTTTTCCCCTTATGTCATATTTAACTTATTTAAACTTTTGTTACAACTTTGCAAATTATCCGACAAATTTATATAATATTTATTTTAACTTCTTAAGATAAGCTTGTTTTGTTTGGTGCCTCCTCTTGCGAAAATTCCTACGTCGCCCCTGCATACAGCCAGGCTTATACGGTAGAAAATTTTTGATCGGTCTCCTTTAAAATCTTTCTATTTTTTCTCTCCAACATAAGTTTTACAGGTAAAATATTGAAAAGCTCACAATTTTGTGCTATATATAACATGCAAAATAATTTTGAGTTTAAAATTTTGTGATTTTCGTTTAGTACTGAAAATATATACAAAAAACTAAAGAACACTGAAAATTTGGACTTCTTAAAAAAATCGCTATTCACGTGTCATGTCATGCAAAATTCACTATTATGATATTTTTGAAATTTCATGATTTTCGTGGCATATAATATGAAAAAGGTATCAAATGAAATTTTTGGAGTTTTTTGAAAAATTTACGTTTTTCATGCGTTTTATCATACAAAACTTTGAAAAAGTGTAGCAGAAAATTTGAGATATTGGAAATTTTGCGAAAATTGTCCAAAATGTTTTTTAAAAAACCAAAGAAAATTTAAGAAATTTGGATATTTATAAAATATTGCAATTTTCATGCTTTATTTAGCAAGCAAAATAATAAAAAATCCAAAAACTGGAAAAATATATTAAGATATTTGAAAATTTCATGATTTTCGTGTTCTAAATATAGAATAAAAAATTTGTAAAACCAAAGAAAACAAAAAAAAATGAGATTTGTAAAACATAACAAGCAAAATATTGAAAAAAGGAAAACAAACAGAAAACTTTGATATTTTGAAAAAATTTCACCATTTTTGTGTGCTATAGCAAGAGAAATATTGAAAACATAAATATTGATATTTTAAAAAAATTTGCGATTTTCGTACAGAAAAATTTTGAATTTTCAAAAAAATCGCGATTTTCGTATTCTATAGCATGCTAAATATTTGAGAATTTAAGAAAACATAAAAAAAATTGGATTTTTGAAGATATCGTGATTTTTGTGCATTATAACAAGCAAAATATTGAAAATCGAAGAGAACAACAGATTTTGAAAATTTTGCAATTTTCATGTTTTGCAATTTTCATGAGTTATAACATATAAAATATTGAAAAAAAAAAGACCACAAAAAAGTTTGAGATTTTTAAAATTTACGCAATTTTCATGCGATAGCGTGCAAAATATTGTGAATTTGAAGAAAACAATTAATTATGGGATATTTTGTAAATTTCGCGATTGTCATGTGCGCGCATGCAAAATATTTAAAAACAAAAAAAATGAGATTTTTTATCATGCAAAAAATTGAGAAAAGGAAAAAAACAATTTAAGAATTTTGTAAATTTTGCAATTTTTGTGCTATTATAGACAATAACATGATTTTCTTGTGCTATAGCATGAAAAATATTGAAAATTTGAAGAATACAACAAATTTGGGTTACTTCTTCATTCTTGTGTTTTTGAGATTTTTAAAAATTTTGTTGTTATCGTATGTTGTAGCAAGAAAAATATTGAAAGCTAAAGAAAAATGCTAAAGTAATTACAAGTTAATCCTCCATATATTTTACTTATGAAGTGCATAGAGATATTACAACCTACAAATCATAAAACAATAAACTTTTAAATTAATATGTTTTTCTTGACTTTAGACTTCATAGTCGCGCATTGCACGGGGGATATTGCTAGATATTGTACGGTCATGTAAAAATCAAGCTTCATCTTCTCCGTAATGTACTTCAACAAGTAAGAGTTGCCATAGGATCCAAATGTGAGGAATTGCTGCCCGTAGATTGAAGTATTCATTTTGGAATATTTTTACATTATATTTTTGCTAAACATATAAATATATGAAGAGTTTCAACTAATACTGCGCTCTTATGCTCAAAATGAAAATGAAGAACACGTTATCCTAAAGTTTAGGGTCGGCAGCGATGAAAATGGAAAAATAACTTGGGATCGCTTTTTCGATGAGAAACATACCTTAGCACTAGTTGTAGTAGTTGCATTACCTCCCCTAATTGCTCGCTTGCCCAGATTAATCTGCACATTAATGTCGGATTGTGACAGATCGAGACCAGAGTTCTCGAGTGCCTGATTCAGTATATTCAATATGCTGCACCACATGAAAAAAAAGTATTTTTGTAAGGTGTGATCTATTCTCAAGCGAACGGAGCAGTTTACAGCAATGCGGTTAAAATGGAGGAAGGTATTTTCTACCAATTTCCTGATCAAGTTCACAGTAATTTACCATCCAATATAATCAGACAAAAGAACTTAATAAACATTAGAGTTCCATCATTTATAAATAATAAATGAGAAGACGAAAAGCCATACTTTTGAGAGTAGGCAGTAGATAAACTAATTGTGCCTTCATCAACTGTCAGCTCTTCTTCTTCATTCAACATATTGCTGCTCCCACTATAATCACCAGTAGACGACGGCCTCAACCACCGAGATTGGGACTGAGCTGCCATGTTATCTATATCTGAAATCAACCTCTGCTGAGGTTCAACAACATTAGAAGGAATGGGGGCAGATTCTACAGGATTCTCCGGATCTCTGTTGTCATCAACAGAGTATAAGAATGGAGAAGCATCAACTTTAATAGGTTGAGAAGTATCAGCTGTACCATCTCCAGGGACTTGGTTGCTATTCTGTTTCAAATATTAAAAGAAAAAGGAAATGTAAACATGACATGTAACTAATTGTGCGGTTCTTATATTAAATCCTTACAAGAATAAAAAAATGATTAATACCTGTGCATCTTTCCAGAGTGATCTAAAATAGACCTTTACCTGCCCGCCCAAAAAGGAACAAAATGGAAATCAATGAAGAGTAATCCTATGTGGAAATGATGAAGACGCATGATATTTGTTGGGATCAACTCAAAATACTCCTCAAATTGTTGGTAATAAAAGTCATTGATCACTAAAAAGAAACTAGCATGTACAAAGTTGTTAGTGCAATCGTAAACTATAAGCAAGGTAGATGTGTCATGTGCTATTACCAACAGCAAAATCATATTAAGTAGATTTTTTTTACAAAAAAAACTTATCTATTTCGCAAAAAAGGAAAAAAGAAAACAAAACTTATCCACGATATTAATAAAATAATAGTTAAGGCGCAATGAGACAAAAACTTATATGACTAATTCCATGACCATGCAGAATAACAAGAAATATATCCATTGTTTTGATGCATGAAGCTTCTTTAGAAAACTAATGAGCTTAAAGAAGGGAGGTTGGTGCACATGTATACAAATGAGTTGCATTCTCTTGAAAGATTGTCATCGACTAAAACAGATGTTGCCTTTGTTGCCCTTTTGTAGTTTTCTGTAATATATTCATAAATGTAGGTAACTACTTATCATCATAAAAACGAAGTTCAAAATTTACCCATGGCATTAATTTGGCATTTTCATCACTCCATCCTGGGCATGAAGACTCATACTTCTGGACCTTCTCTTGTAAAAACTGAATATACTCTATAACCTACATAATTCGAGGGGTTAACAAATAAGCCACAAACAAACTGATTAATTGGAAGAAAGTACATCAACATTACACGGTTTAGATCTTATCAAGCTGGAGTGTACCTCTAATAGGAATGATGCCTTATCCCTCTTTTGGTCACTATGTGGTATGAGATCTCTAAGTATTTGAAACCTGCATGAAGAAAAAAATATTATCATCCATCAGAATCATACATAGTTCAATTTTCAATTTGAGGAAGAGAAAAGAAGTAATTTTAGCTAATACTCATAAACTCGTCCTTATCTTTGCTTTTCTTAAGTGGCTTTCTCTTATGAGTAACATTAGTAAGAAACAAAGTGATAAGTGTGTATGTGATTTAAAACACCAACAAAGTGCTCGATTTTGTTACACCCATTGTTTGAAAATAACAACTCGCATAGTTACGCCCAATGTTCGGAAAAACTGCCAATGCCACGATATTCTACATACACATGTGCTGTATAAAACAGAATATGAGCAATCTAATAACCACCCAAAAAATTGGTTTTGAATGACAGTCCATGTCAATGCTTTTTTTATCTTCTTCTTAGGAATAATAAGCAGTAACCTAATGTAAGTGGGAATCAAACCACCGCCCTCTTGCTCAGCTACAAAAAGTTTTACCTTTAGGCTATATAGTGGTAAACAAACAAACAAATAAGATCAATCAGAAAAACCGTCGTGTACTCTTCATGTTTAGAGCAATTCAATGATATGGACCCTAGATTGGTTAGTACTATTGCACATGTATGTATGTAAGTACGCAAGGAAAATAGTTCTCATTTTAATGCCATTCTCTCTGTGTCATATAGTTCAAACAAGAAAATTTTCAAGTAAAAGTCTTAATCCATGGTTACAGAAAGCATGAACTTTTAATAGTTAAGAATACATGATGCAAATTACACGATATTGTAATTGTCCCCCAATGCCAATGATGAGCTAGCAAGTAAAGGTAGGCCACTCAAAAGGATTCCAAGCCCTAATACATGTAGCAAATCATTGCCTATTTCTTTCATAAATTTCTTATCGTTTCCCTAGAAATTATCATCTATTACAGTGCATCTAGCTTAAGCATCCAAGGGCTCTTACCGAGGAAGCACAACACCTCATAATCAATTTCTCCTATTTGCTAGCTATAATTAGGTCTCAAAGGGAAGATTTCCAAGCCAATCAACAAAAATTCATCGCTCGCTCGAATAATGGAAAGATTAAGAAACACCCATACTCATTAGAGAAATTCATAAAGAATTACGGAATTGAAAACAAAGTTGGACATTGCTCACACAACTTGAAGCACATAAACTAAAGATTTCAATCAGCTAAAAGTTTCAAATTTTGATCAAGAGAACAAACTCACCTGTCATTGATCTTGCCCCTCCGCCGCTGCTCGGTAGCAGAATGCTTCGACCTCGGAGTCAAATTCCCAAACTCATCGCTCCCTCCCTTTCCATCTACTCTCACCCTCAATTCCACTGCAAACAAACCAAAAAAATAATTGCAGCTTTCTCAACAAAGCGAACAAAAATGAAAGAAACAAGGGGCTAAGAGCGAAAAAGGAGCAACCTTTCCTAGAAGTCCCCTCTCTCCTCCCATATTCGTCGTCGTCATCGTCCTCTTCGTCGAATCCCCTGCTGGATCTCGATCCCGACTCCATCAATCTCTTCTTATTCGATGATTTCTGTGATAATTTGATGGGGGAAAGGGATTTCTGCAGATCGAAAAACCCTAGAAAGACAAAATTTTAGCAGAAAGTCAAAGAAAATTTGAGGATTTGGAACCTGAAGGAGGAGAGAGAGGTGAAAGGTGACGGCCGTTGAGCTGAAATTTCTAAAAGAGGACAAAACAAAGAGCTGAGATGACTATAATGCGCCCCTACAGGTTGTGTATATATATGAAATAAATAAAAGGGCGTAGGTCAGTAAACTTGCGCACCCCTCAACAGTTTAAATTACACTAAAATACCCTCAGCTATAACCGTATTTCACTAAAATAACTTAAAGTTCTTTTGTTACAGTAAAATACCTTAAATTGTGGTTTGGTATTTTACTGCAATAAAAGAACTTTATGGTATTTTAGTTTTTAAAAAATTCTTAGGATATTTTAGTGTAATTTACCCTTTTATTGTGGGTATAATTTGTTCACAAGTTCTTTCCAGTATAGTCTCCAATACATATGTTTGTGAAATTCAGTAATCTCCTTTGGATTCGATTCGAATCGCGGATCTGCAAATCCATTGGCCTCTATTCGTGAGTGCTCATGGTTATACGGGATCATAAGGGAAATCCAACGGATGGGGTTTATTGAAACAGAGTGTCCAGAATGTAGTGTGTCAGGTAGGACAGAAATTAAGAAAAGAAATCGTGTTCGTACGAGTTTTAAGCTACAAGACAAACTGCAGATTTAGTTTTTGATGATGCTCGATATCGGTGACTCCCCAGATGATGACACGTGGCAGATGACGTGTCCCAGAGCTTACGAGAAAAGATCAAGAACGTTGCATTGGAACCACACCCCGGGTCCGGGTCTCCACCCCGGGTCCGGGTCTCCGACCCGGGGTTGATCCCAACCATCAGTTTGCATACCACCGCCCCCAGCTCACCTCCGAGCTATCACAGAACTAAGATGCCTCGGTCTCCCGCTCGTTTCCAAGCCTCCCGCCGAGCTCATATTCCTCGGTCTCACCGACCGACCCACGGCAACTATCATAGGCGCCTCCGCCATGGCTCCGCAAATCTAGCCAGGCGCGAGATATCCGCCGCCCATGATCCCGCGTTCCACGCCATCACGATCCCCCCATTAACGAGCATGTCTCGTCATTAATGGGGGATCTCGCCTATCACGCGGGCGTGACGCCAGAGGCGTAACTGCCGGCGTGAATCTCGCGATCGCCTGCCCACTACTGCTGCTATATAAACCCCTCTCTCAGACGACTCAGGTAAGCCAATTTAACCCCAATAGGCCGTTACTCTGCCAAAATACCCCGTCTAACTTGATCGTCGTAGGGTCCTCGGTGGCACAACCACCCCGGGACTTCCTTACAGGTAGCTCGGTCTCAACCACACAAAACCCACTGAGATCCACACGCTTCAGGAGGCAGCCCTCCAACTCAATCTCAGCCGTCCATCAGCGCTCGCAGCAGATCAACGGAAGGTAACATCTGAAGGAGATCCAGAGCTCCATCAGTTGGCACCGTCTGTGGGAATCGAACAGTTCCACTCAACTAAAGTTCACCTTCCAATCTCAACTTCATGGCGAGCGATCACCGTGACGATCCAAGCACTAGCCGCCGCCTCCCCCACATCGGAGGCACGGACGAATCTCCTCCCCCGAACGCCATTCACGCTCTATCCGCTCGGATAGATCGACTCGCGTCCGTCGTGGATGCACTCGTCCGTGTCCAAATGGTAGGGCAAGCTCCCCAGGTTGCCGCTCTCCCACCTCGGGACCGGGACCCCTACAGAGGGAGAGAAGACTCTGCCCGCGTCGGCACTACCGATCACCGCCTCGTTGCCTCCGGCGGCCGCAGATCCCCTGGGCCGACATATTCAATGACCCGCTGGGCGCCGCACAGCTCAACACCGAGATCTTTCGCCAGAGCGCCTCGCCCCGAGCCCCATCGCGCCTCGCCCCGAGCCCCATCGCGCCCATGTCCCTCCCGAGGAGGTGTCGGTCAGCTCTCCTGCACCCAGGCATGACCGGCACCCCCTCCCTCGACGAGGTCGCGCGGACGGGACTCGCCACGGCAGCTCGAAGACGACCTCGCCAAAGGACCTAAGGAACCTCATCGAACGAAACCGGGGCCGTGGCCAGGCACAGGTCTCCGGTAGCAGAAGCCAAAAATTAGAATGAGCCGAATCATCGGGATACCACAGCCGACTCGACGCCCTCGAAAATAAAATCGAAGGCATGCATCGAGAGAGTCGTCATTCGAGCGATGGGGCTAAATATGCCACCGACTCGCTCACGAAGCCCTTCACCGATGAGCTACCCGCAGTCCACGTCTCCTCCTGGAACAAGCCCCCTAAAGTCTCGCTCTTTGATGGGAAGTCCGACCCGAAGGACCATTTGGACGCGTTTACGGCCAGGATGAGTTTCCAGGACTGTTCCGACACCGCTCAATGCCGCGCTTTCCCGGCCACTCTCATCCGCTCCGGACGAGACTGGTTCCGAGGACTTGCGCCATGCTTAATCTCTACCTTCGATGAGCTGGCCACCCAATTTCTCGGCCACTTCGTCAGGAACAGACGGCAGAAGCGGACCGTCGACCACCTCTTAACAATAAAGAGCGGGGACAAAGAATCCTTCAAAGGATACGTCACCCGCTTCTACAATGCCCTCCTCGAGGTCCCAGAACACCGGGACGAAAAGGTCATTACGGCACTCAGGTCGGGTCTTAGGTACAAGAAGTGGCTACGCTCCTTTGCATTAGCTCAACCTAAGACCATGGCCGAGGTAAAGGCCTGGACCGAACGTGAGATCCAGCTTGAATCCGAAGTGAACGCCAACCTGCCCCGGACAGAACAAACTGATCAGAAGAAGAGGGCCCAGGAGGAGAAAAAGAAGATTGACCGGCCAAAGCCCTACTCCCCGAAGTTTCAGGAATACACCTTGCTCAACGTCTCCCAGACGGTACTGCTGGAGGAGGCTAAGGGCGAAAGGTTCTTCAAACTCCCCCCAGTCTCGAACAGGGCGGCAAAACGCACCTGGGGCCCCTACTGCGGCTTCCACAGGTCGCAGGGTCACTCCACTGAGAACTGAAAGTAGCTCCGAGACTATATCGAGGAGCTAATCCGCTCGGGGCACCTGGCAACGTACTTGCAAGACAAGCGGCAAGCCGACCGTGAGCAAGAGCAACGTCCCCCTCCCGGCGAATTGACAATCGGCCAAATTATGGCCATGTCAACGGGGGTAAGGCGGAAACCGACGAAACTCAGCGCCCCTCACCGATCGAGGGGACTGACAGCCACCCGAGGAAGAGGGCCAAAGCAACCGAGCCGGTCGTTTTTACTGACGAGGACCTCCACAGTATATCCCTGCCTCACAACGACCCGCTGGTGATCACAGCTCGGGTCCACCGCTACAAGGTACAGAGGATACTGATCGACTCGGGAAGCTCGGCAGACATCCTCTTTTATGACTGCTTTATGCGCATGGGACTCACCCCGTCAGACCTACGGCCGACCACTCATGTCCTGTCAGGGTTCACTAACCACTCCGTCCTGGCGGAAGGGGTGATCACCTTCCAATTTAACATCATGGAGGCCAGCCGTACGCGCACCGTGCCTGTGGAATTCATCGTAGCAAGAATCACATCGGCCTACAACGTCCTCCTCGGTCGCCCAACACTGAACTCCTTCCGGGCCCAGATATCGACCTACCACCTGGCGATGAAATTCCCGCTTGACCAAGGCGGGACAGGTCGGACCTACGGAGACCAACGAACCGCAAAGGTATGCTTCACTGCAACATCTACGTCTGAGCGGCCAAACAATGATGTTGAGGGCGAGGGTGACATCAAGGGTTCTCTGGACACTCGAGACGGGCAAAAAGAGGTCCGAGGGACCCCGGTGGAGCCACTGATAGAGGTCCCTCTCGTAGAGGGGGACAACGAACTAACCGTTCAGATCGGGTCGCTTTTGACGGGGACTCAGCGAGACGACCTGGTTCACTTCCTCATAAACAACTCTGACGTGTTCGCCTAGGCACCTGCCGACATGCCCGGGATCGACCCCAAAATCATATCTCACAAGCTCGAGGTAGACCCATCGTCCCGACCTGTCAGGCAGAAAAAACGAAGCTTTGCCCCGATCAAGCAAAAGGCGATCGAAGACGAGGTAGACAGGCTCCTCGCCGCCAACTTCATTCGGAATGTGCCTTACTCAGAATAGTTGGTCAACATGGTCATGGTCAAAAATTCAAGAGGGAAGTGGCGCATGTGCGTCAACTTCACCGACCTCAACAAGGTCTGCCCGAAAGACAACTATCCCCTCTCCCGGATAGATCAGCTCGTCGACAGCTCGGCAGGCCACGAACTACTTAGCTTCATGGATGCATTCTCCGGCTACAACCAGATTCGTATGAATCCGGCAGACGAGGATCTCACCGCATTCACAACGGACCGGGGGGTATACTGCTACAAGGTGATGCCTTTCGGCTTCAAAAACGCCAGAGCTACGTATCAACGCTTGGTCAATCGCATGTTCAAGCCGCAGATCGGCAGGAACATGGAAGTTTACGTCGACGGCATGCTCGTCAGATCGATCTCATCGGACGAGCACGCCAAGGATCTAGGTGAGGCCTTCGGCGTCCTCCGCAAATACAAGATGAAGTTGAACCCCGCCAAGTGCGCATTTGGGGTCACCGGTGGAAAGTTCCTCGGTTTCATGGTCACTCACCGTGGGATCGAAGCTAACCCGGAGAAAATCGACATGGCCGCGCCCAAGAATAACGTCTAAATCATGCGACTGACATGGCGGGTAGCCGCTCTGAGTCGTTTCATGTCGAGCTCTGGGGAGAAGTGCCTCCCGCTCTTCAAAGCTCTAAGGAAGATCCCAAGGTTCAAATGGTCGGAGGAGTGTCAGACCGCTTTTGACCAATTAAAGAGGCACCTTGCGACTCCCCCGCTGCTCACCCGACCAAGTGAAAGGGACGAGCTTTTGCTATACCTGGCGGTATCCGACTAAGCTGCAGGCTCAGTGCTCGTCCGTGAGGTCGACGGAGTCCAGAAGCCGGTATACTATGTGAGCCACTTCTTCAAGGACATGAAAACGAGGTACCCAGCCATTGAGAAGATCATCTTGGCACTCATCGTGGCCTCAAGGAAACTACGACACTATTTCCAGGCGCACACCATCCTCGTTTTTACCGAGCGGCCTTTGGGGGCTATCCTCGCCTCCCCCGAGTCCTCTGGCCGCTTGGAGAAATGGAGATGGGAGTTGTCCTAGTTTGACATAAAATACCGCCCGAGGCAGGCCATCAAAGCACAAGCCCTGGTCGATTTTATCGTCGAGTGCACCATCCCCAACAAAGAGCCGGAGTCCACGCCGACCCCCGCAGCTCAACCCTCAGTCGATGAGAAGCCCGACTCCGTCCCTGATTGGATCCTCTACATCGACGGGTCCTCGACCGAGGAAGGCTGTGGTGCCAGCCTCATCATTCGGGGCCCGAACGAGGCAGAGATGGAGTATTCTCTGAAGCTCGGGTTCAAGGCATCAAATAACGCGGCGGAATACGAGGCTTTGCTGGCCGGACTGTGCATAGCCTTCGGACTGGGGCTGAAAACGATTCGGATCCGCAGCGACTCTGTCCTAGTCGTTGGCCAAGTGACCGGTCGATTCGAGGCATGGGAACCTCTGATGGTGAAATATCTGGCCGAGGTGAGAAGATTGCGAAGGGACTTCGACGAAGTCCAGGTGGAGCAGATCCCTAGACAGCTAAACGCCCAGGCCGACGCCTTGAGTAAGCTGGCTTCATCTTATACGGCCAACAACAAGAGAAACATCCTCTTTGAGGTCTTGCCACGGCCCAGCGTGGAAGACGGGGCAACGCCACTTCAAGTGTACACAGCCCAGGAAGAAGAGCGGGACTGGAGAAGGCCCCTCGTAGAATTCCTGAAGGAAAGTATGCTCCCAGAAGATTGGGGAGAAGCCCGCCGTCTCCGAGCCAAAGCTTGCAATTTCGTTTGGAGCAATGGGAACCTCTACAAGAAGTCCTTCACTCGGCCCCTGCTCCGGTGCGTCGACCCTCATGAAGCCGGCCACGTCCTCCGTGAGATCCACGAAGGGGTCGGCGGCGCGCACCAAGGGGCCCGCACCTTAATCAAGAAGGCATTGCTCCAGGGGTACTACTGGTCGACAATTCATCAGGACGCCCAGAAGCTCGTCAAGAGATGCAAGAGCTGCCAACTCCATGGAAGCATACCTCGCCTTCCTGCTACTGAGCTAACCACCCTAACCTCCCCATGGCCTGTTCTCCGCCGAACACAGAGACGCGACCACGTAGGTCCGTCTTGCCTGAATTTCGAGGGCAAATGCTATTTGGTGCTATCTGTCCACCTCTCCAAAGATGCCAAGTTGATTTATGATACCGTTTATCGGAGGTTTAGACGGATGCGGCCGATGTAGCAAACTTCGTCAGATTCCCCCTCGTTGAGGGGTTTTTGATTGTGGAGACGCTCTTCTCTGCAGGCGCAAGCCCCTGCAGTTAATTACGCTACCACATCGCGGTAACCACTTTCTCCTTCTCCAGATGGTCACTCTGTGTCATGGGTGTTTGTTTTGTTTTTGGTTGCTCGTGGATTGTATACGGAGACTAATTTATGTTGTTGCCCGTAGGGCGTGGATTAGTCCAAATCCGTATTCTCTTAGATTTGGGTTTGGGGTTGGATTTAAGGATGCGTTAGTCTCATTTGAGACTAAGATCAACTTAAACGTTTGTTAAGGATACGTTAGTCTAATTTTAGACTAAGATCAACTTAACGATTTATTAAGGATACGTTGGTCTAATTTTAGACTAAGATCAACTTAACAGGATCATTTAGATCCAACAAAAGAGCATTTGGACTCTATTGTTTTAGTTTAGGGACTTTGCGGTCTATAATTAGTTTAAGGACGTTACGGTCCAAGATTAAGGACATCATAGTCCATGGGCTTAAGACCCCACGGTCCAAGGTTAAGGATATCATAGTACATAGGCTTAAGGACCCCACAGTCCATGGAATGATTGGTTATCGGGACCCGTCACCTCTCTGAAGACGTTGAAGGATTACAATGACAAATATCAAAGGAGTGAAGAGATGTACCCTTGAACCAATGTTGTTTGGGAAATCTGTAGTCCAATTTGGGACTAAGATAATTAGATTATGAGCACATGGGCTCAGTTAAATCTGAATTGAGGACTTATGGCCAATTTGGGCTGAGCCTGATTAGGTTTAAAATGTTGGACCTTTGTTTGGGCTGCTGAGCATTTATCTGGGTTCAGCCCCCTATTATTTAGCAATGCTAAACATGGGTCTGGGTTCTGACAATGTTTTGTCTTTTATTGAGTGCTGAGCACTCATATACCCATGAGATGATCAATCTTGGAAGACAAGAATGTATTTGAGGTTCGGTCAAAAGGGGAGTCTTGCCTCTGGGAGACTTAGCTAGTTTAGGCTAAGATTGGCTTGGATATAGTGTTTAAACACTAGCACATATTTGGCGATCACGTGTTCCGACGTGATGCATTTAAAGTAGTGTTAAACACTAGGGATGAAGTGCCTAAAATAGTATTAAACACTAAAAAGATGAAGCGCTTACGTGAGGACACGCGAGGCGCCCTAGGATTGGGCTAAGCTTCCTTTATTTTATTCTCAGAATATTCAAATAAGTGTTAAACACTTAAGTCTTCACGGCCATCACGTGTGGGCACGTGATGGGTATCCATGCACTGGATATTAAAGAGATTTGCTAGGGGTCACGTGGGGACACGTGAGGACGCCCATGGATTGGATTTTAATCCTTCAGTTCTTTCCATCTTCTCTATTTTAAAGAGGTGTTTGTCAGGGGTCACGTGGGGAAACGTGAGGGCGCCCAAAGTCTGTTCTGCCTTTATTTTGAGAAGTTTGTTCAAGGGTCACGTGGGAGCACGTGACCCGATCTCATTGTCATGCCCCACCCCTAATACAGAGAGTATTGTCCGCTCTGGCCGAAATTGCACGGTTTTGTCATGCGGGGCAAACTGGACCCGACCAGGGGCCACTTCCCAGAAGATCATCCATCCCAGAACTTCCCTGGCTCGAGCACGCTTAACTAAGGAGTTTTCAAGCTCCTGTAGTGCCGGTTCACTTAAAAGGCGTCTCTGTATTGAAGAGTGGTATCATTCCATTTATAGTACAGATCTGTCCTTTTTCGAAATGTATTTCGAAAATTCCCCATTGTTTTATAGTGGATCCCTATGCTTATCTGGTATATATGGGTATACCTGATAATACTTGGGGTATTACATTCTCCCCCCACTTAGAACAATGGTTCGTCCTCGAACCATAGACCTATTATTGAGGAACCAGCTTAGATACCATTCTGTCATGCCCCACCCCCAATACAGAGAGTATTGTTCGCTCTGGCCGAAGCCGCACGGTTTTGTCCTTAGGGGCGAACTGAACCCGACCAGGGACCACTTCCTAGGAGGTCACCCATCCCAGAACTTCCCTGGCTCGAGCACGCTTAACTACGGAGTTTTCAAGCTCCTGTAGTGCCGGTTCACTTAAAAGGCGTCTATGTATTGAAGAGTGGTATCATTCCATTTATAGTACAGATCTGTCCTCTTTCGGAATGTATTTCGAAAATTCCCCATTGTTTTATAGTGGATCCCCATGCTTATCTGGTATATATGGGTATACCGGATAATACCTGGGGTATTACACTCATTCATTCTTTTTTTGACCATTGAGGGGAGGGTCACGTGTTGCCACGTGATCAGGTTGGGTACTTGATCTTTTTACGTGCATGAAAAGTCCCTTGTTTAAGAATTAAATTCTTTTGTAGAGTTAAACTCTAATTTTATTTAGAGGAATTAAATTCCTATATATTTGGAAGAATTAAATTCTTTTATAGGGTTAAACCTTAATTTTGTTGGAGGAATTAAATTCCTATGTGCTTTGTGGGAGAATATAATTCTCTGAACTTAGGTCTTCTCTTAGGTTTTAGATCTGCATGGCAGAATCTCCCCGATGAGAATTAAATTCTCAACTTGTGGGGAGATCTGCTTCTGCAGACCTTTAACCAAAGGAAGAACTAAGTTCTTATTCAGAAGAGTTAAACTCTTAGTTTGAGAATTAAATTCTCTTTTTTCTTTTGTGGGAGCTTATAGAATGATCTCTCACCTAAGATTTCTTTCTTTTCTCAAGAGACCTTCTTTTCTCTCCGAAGAATTAAATTCTCTTTTTTTTGTATTCTCTCTCCGTTGTTCTCTCTCCTTTTTTTTCCTTTGGCTTCTATTTATAAGAGAAAGAAAAGAATCAGTTTGTTTAGTCAATCTTTCAGTGAAAGATTTTGTAACCAACATGATCTTTTAGATCACTCAGTGAATTTTATTCACCATTGGATTTTTAATTCAAAAGATATTTTATCTGTTACTCCCGACAAATTTCAGGGAAATCTTTCCTTGTATAGAATCTTTCTATAAATTGGTGATTTTTAATCACCATTGAATTTTTTAATCCAACGGTGCTCCACTTTACAGGGCACAGTCATTTTTGTTTGGAAAGATCTAGGGAAATATTAGGGTTTTTGATTTCCCTTAATTAGAATTTAAGTCTATTAGTTCAGAAGGTTTAAGAGCCTGTCACGTGTTGGCACGTGACCTTATTATTGACCATTTAATTAGAATTTAATTCTATTATTTCAGAGAGCTTGGGAACCCATCACGTGTTGGCACGTGACCCCATCAATCAGGCTTTCAGGTGCGGATAAACTCTGATCATAAAAGGTCACGTGTCTGCACGTGAGGCCTGGTCACGTGTGAGCACGTGATGCCTGCTTTTTTTAGGATTCTCCCCCTTTTTCGTAAGGGGACAAGTAGCTCTTGGCCGAAAAATTTGGCGGGAACAAATGCCCCCCACTACTTTGCCCACGTAAGCATGTACGTGGGTGAAGTAGTGCAGAGTTATGCATGGCCATAGAATTGAGGGCTTAGGAGACATGTTTAGAGTCCTTGTAGCCTAAGACTTTTTCATCTTCATGACCCGTAAGGGTCTTGAGAAGGTTTTTTCTCCCTACGAGTCGTGAGGATCTCGTAGGTGTATTTTCTCCTTAGAAATCATGAGGATTCCTAAGTGTGTTTTATCCTGAGAGTCGTAAGGATCTCGCAAGAGAATTTTCTCCCTTACAAGTCGAGAGGACTCGTAAGTGATTGTTTCCCTCCTTGCCGATGTACGACTTTGGAGAATATGGCCCGTAGATAGTCTATCTTGACCTCCCTGCAGGGCAATGATAGCTTAGGAGACACGGTTAGGATCTGCCACCTAAGACTTTTCAACTTTATGAGCCGTGAGGGTCTCATAAAGATTTTTCTCCCTACGAGTCGAGAGGATCTCATATGTGTATTTTCTCCTTAGGAATCGTGAGAATTCCTAAGTGTGTTTTTTCTCTTGGGAGTCGTAAGGATCTCACAAGAGAATTTTCTTCCTTACAAGTCCAGAGGACTCGTAAGTGATTGATGAGTTGACCTACTCCTGAATCAAAGCGTTGCTTTGACGGGGAGGTCGAGGGTTGACTTTAGTCATACGGGGTCAGGATTGACTTTGGCCGTACAGGGTCTGGGGTTGACTCTCGGTTGTCTGTGCACTGCCGAGTCCTGGAACTAGGAACTTTGCCGCGGTTCCGCTTTGCTGACTTTGCGCCTGTTGTAATGAGACAAATGTCGAGGTAGTCTCTAGGTTATCTGTGAACCGTCGAGATCTGGAACTAGGGACTTTGCTATAGCTCCGTTGGTTGATGTCGCATCCGTATCCTGCTGGAATGAGGAGGAACGCTGTTGATGATCTTTAGGCTGTAGATGTCGTCGTTGAAATCTGGAACTAGGGGCTTTGCCATGGCTCCATTTTGCTGATGTCGTATATTCCTGCAGAGACACTGATTTCTCTGCGGGTCGGCGTGAATCGAGATGTTCTCGTCAAGGATACTGATTTCCCTGAATCGAGGTATTTGCCAAGGACGCTGATTTCCCTGGGGGTTGAGACGAATCGAGGTATTCCTGCAAAGACACTGATTTCCTTGCGGGTCGACACGAATCGAGATGCTCTCGTCAAGGATGCTGATTTCCCTGAATCGAGGTTTTTGCCAAGGACGCTGATTTCTTTGGAGGTTGAGACGAATCGAGGTATTCCTGCAAAGACACTGATTTTCTTGCGGGTTGACGCGAATCGAGATACTCTCGTCAAGGATGTTGATTTCCCTGAATCGAGGTATTTTGACAAGGATGCTGATTTCCTCGGAGTTGAGACGAATCGAGGTATTCCTGCAAAGACACTGATTTCCTTGCGGGTCGACGCGAATCGAGATGCTCTCGTCAAGGACGCTGATTTCCCTGAATCGAGGTATTTTGCCAAGGACACTGATTTCTTCGGAGTTGAGACGAATCGAGAGATTCCTGCAAAGACACTGATTTCCTTGTGGGTCGACGCGAATCGAGATGCTCTCGTCAAGGACACTGATTTCCCTGAATCGAGGTTTTTGCCAAGGACACTGATTTCCTCGGAGTTGAGACGAATCGAGAGATTCCTGCAAAGACACTGATTTCCTTGCGGGTCAACGCGAATCGAGATGTTCTCGTCAAGTACGCTGATTTCCCTGAATCGAGGTTTTTGCCAAGGACGCTGATTTCCTCGGAGTTGAGACGAATCGAGGTATTCCTGCAAAGACAATGATTTCATTGCGGGTCGATGCGAATCGAGATGTTCTCGTCAAGGACGCTGATTTCCCTGAATCAAGGTTTTTGCCAAGGACGCTGATTTCCTCGGAGTTGAGACGAATCGAGGTATTCCTGAAAAGACACTGATTTCCTTGTGGGTCGACGTGAATCAAGATGCTCTCGTCAAGGACGCTGATTTCTCTGAATCGAGGTTTTTGCCAAGGACACTGATTTTCCTAGGGTTGAGACGAATCGAGATATTCCTGCAAAGACACTGATTTCCTTGTGAGTCGACATGAATCGAGATGCTCTCGTCAAGGACGCTAATTTCCCTGAATCAAGGTTTTTGAGTTGACTTGATTCCGAGACGGGGTCATTGGATGACTCCAGGTTGTCTGTGAACCGTAGAGTCTTGGAACTGGGGACTTTGCCGTGGCTCCGATTGATGGTGTAGCATCTGTGTCCTGCTGGAATGAGGAAGCACACCGTTGTTGGTCTTCGGGCCGTAGATGTGGCCATTGAGATTTGGAACTAGGGACTTTTCCATGGCTCCGCTTCGTTGCGACTCTGAGGTCGGTTGTTGACGTCACGTCTGCATCTGGTTGGAGTCAGGAGAAACGCCGTTGGTGATCTCTAGGCTGTCTGTGAACCATCGAGATTTGGAACTAGGGGACTTTGTCATGGTTCCGTTATTTTGACCCTGGGGTCGTTTGTTGACGTCGCATCTGCATCCTGCTGGAGTAAGGAGAAACACCGTTGGTGATCTCTAGGCTGTCTGTGAACCGTCGAGATTTGGAACTAGGGGACTTTGCCATGGTTCCGGGGTAGTCACTAGGTTGTCTGTGAACCATCGAGACTTGGCTCTCCTTTTGACAGAGCCTGGTGTGAAAATATGGTTACCTTTTTTGGTTTGTGCCCCTGGATTGTATACAGGAATCGATGTGATCTCATCTGTAGGGCAAAAGTTTTATTCTTTCATAAATTTTTTTATTTCTTTCAGCGATGCTCTATCATTTCAGCTTTTTATATCGCGAAAGTCGCGATTGCCCAATCATTTCGGCTATTTTTCGCGGTGCCCAATCATTTCGACTATTTTTTTTACTAACTGCTTTTTATTGCGAGTTGCCCAATCATTTCGGCTATTTTGTATGCATATATTTTACTTGCTGATTTTGTTGCAAGTTGCCCCATCATTTCGGCTATTTCTTTTGGCTCGCTGATTTTTTTATCGCGGGTGTGGAACTTGGAATCTGGTGCCAATCTTAGCATCAGCATCGCTACGACTGGAATATTGCCAGGAGTGAATCATCATTTGCCGTGAAAGGGCTTGGGATTTGATACCGATTTAGGCATCCGCATCGCTACCACTGGGACATTGCCAGGAGCGAATCATCATTTGCCTTTGTTGATTCGAACAAAGATGGCTTAGCAAACAGGGTTAGGATCCTGTCGACTAAGGCTTTTGACTTTACGAGCCGTAATGGTCTCATAAAGGTATTTCTCCCTACGAGTCGAGAAGATCTCGTAGGTGCATTTTCTCCTTAAAAATCATGAGGATTCTTAAGTGTATGTTCTCTTATAAGTCGTAAGGATCTTAAAAGAGTGTTTTCTCCTTATAAGTTGAGAGGACTTACAAGGGTCGCTCACCGTGTGAGCATATCCCTAGTCGCAGGTGGGAATTTGTTAGGGAAAGGTTTATTCGTGCCCGTGGATTGTATACAAGGGTCAATATTAAACCGCTTGTAGGGCAAACTGGGAATTGTGATGGCTTAAAAATGGGTTCAGATCCCTGTAGCTTAAGGCTTTTGAATCTTATGAGCCGTGAGGGTCTCATAAGAGGGTTCTCCTTACGAGTCGTGAGGATCTCGCAAGTGTAATTTCTCCTTAGGAATCGTGGGGATCCCTAAGTGTGTTTCTCTTTTGTGAGTCGTAAGGATCTCACGTAGGTGTTTTCTCCTTACAAGGTCGAGCGGACCTCGCAAGTGTGCACGAATTTTTTACGAGCCTGCGCCCTTTCAGGTTTTCACAAACTCGCCGGTAGCCCTGCTGTTTTTACTCACGGAGCCCTTTCGGGTTTTCATCCGTGCCCATTTTGCTTGCGGACGTACCGTTTTTTTTGCGTCAGCCTTAGGATGCTGCGGTCCGTAGTAGTTTATAAACGTCTCGGTCAGTCGCAAGTTTTAGGACATTGCGATCCGTCGTTAGTTTAGGGACATTTCGGTCCGTAGTTTATCATGTATGCATGTGCATTTGTCACGTGACGGGATACATGACGCTGATGTGGAATACACCCATTTAGGGTGTGATTTGATATGGTTGGAGTGTTTTGTGACCCATCCCTATCACGGTTTCTCCAACTTGACGCCGACGCCTGGCCCCTTCGAATAGGGCCATTTGGCGTTCTCGATCAGGTTTGCTCTTCTGACGGGTTTCGTTCAGTAGCATGTCGATCATCTTGTCTGGCGGTTCCAAGGATTTTGGCATTGATCCTGCCCCCAGCTCTTCTACATTATCTTCTGATGCTGAGTGAGATTCATTGTTATTTAGCAACGAATGAGAGATCATGTGGCAACTAGCCACATAATCTTCTGGTTCCTGTGACGAGTTGTCTCCCTCCTCATCGTTGCTATCTCCGCCTTCCAGGATATGGTTGAGAAATTCTTGGAGTTTGACCGGGGATCGCGCATTTTGATTGTATTCCTCCAGCTCGTCAATATGCTTTTGCAAGTCCGTGCGCTTGTCATCAGGCTTTACGGGATTTTTCTTCTTCTTTGAAGACTTTAACGGCTGGGCATGAGCGTTTTTACCATCGCTCCCGATTCTCGGTGTTGGGCGTGGTTTCAGCATCCCATCGATGATCTCCGGTTCTTGCGGACTTTTCCACCTGATCGCCAGACATGTTTAAAGATCTTTCAGCATTCTTTTAGTTTTTGCCGAAAGAACAACTTCCCATGGAGCTTCCTCTATGAATGAGCACGATGCCCCCGGCATGTCCATCTTTTTCGGAGCATGTGGTTGTGGTGGGTTCACCTTCCAATTTTCAGACAACGCGAATTTGCCTTGCTGGTACTGGTCTTCAACCCAGTTTTTGAAGACGTAGCAATCTTTGATTGGATGGCCCATTACTCGATGGTAGAGACAATAGTTAGGATGGTTAGTGTCACCGGGTTGCGATGAGGGTCTCGGCTCCGAAAAGATGATGAGCCCATTGCGTATTACCAGTTCGAACAGTCTCCTTGTCTTATCTCGGGAAAACGAGTAAGGACGTCCCAGTTTCTCTTTGAGGGATTGGCGTTTGTTGCTGTTCCCTGATTAAAAATCAGGAATTACCTCAATGAGATATCACGTGCTTGCACGTGACCAAGGATCACGTGTTGACACGTGATAGTTTCCTATGACCCCCACTTTATAGAATTAAACTCTAAAATCAAACAAAAGTGTAAACAAACGGCTAAGGAAGGACCCCAATGGGGCGTCACGTGCTCACACGTGACCAAGGGTCACATGTTGACACGTGATGGTCCTTCAGCCCAATTAAAAGACAGAATTAAATTCTGAATGAGGGAGGGTCACGTGCCAACACGTGATAGGCTTTGAAAGCCTTATAAGTTGATAGAATTAAATTCTAATTAAGGGAAATCAAAAACCCTAAATGGGAAAGTATTTCTTTAAAACTTTCCAAACAAAAGAGGACTATGCTCTGTAAAGTGAAGCACCGTTGGATTAAAAATCCAATGGTGATAAAAAATCACCAATTTATGGAAAAAAAATTATACAAGAAAAGATTTCCCTAAAAACTTATCAAGAATAACAAACAGAATATCTTTTGGATTAAAAATCCAATGGTGAATAAAATTCACTGAGTGATCTAAAAAATCATATTAGTTATGAAAAACAAACAAAATCTTTCAATAAAAGATTTACTAAACAAATTGATGCTTTTCCTTCTCCTATAAATAGGAGCCAAGGGGAAAAGGAAGACATAGAATTTTTGGATCTTGAAATTTTCTAAAGGCAAATAGCAGAGAGAAAAGAAAGGAGAATTTAACACTCAAGAAAGAAAACCTAGGTGAGAAAGGGGGAAAGGATCAAAACTTCAAAAACAGAATTTAATTCTCAATCTAAGAGTTTAACTCTTCTGCAAAAGAACTTAGTTCTTCCTCTGGTTGAAGATCTGCAGAAGCAAATCTCCCCATAGGTTGAGAATTTAATTCTCATCGGATTGAGATTCTGCCATGCAGATCCAAAACTTAGAGGGAGAATTAAGTTTAGAGAATTTAATTCTCCCAAATTTATAGGAATTTAATTCCTCCAAAATAAAACCAGGGTTTAACCCTATATGAGAATTTAATTCTTCTAAATTTATAGGAATTTAATTCCTCCAAAACAGAACTAGGGTTCAACCCTATATGAGAATTTAATTCTCTTAAATTTATAGGAATTTAATTCCTCCAAATAAAATTAGGGTTCACCCCTGCATGAGAATTCAATTCTCCCCAAATCATAGGAATTTAATTCCTTCATGACAGAACTAGGATTTAACCCTATATAAGAATTTAATTCTTCCACATACATAGGAATTTAATTCCTCTAAAACATAATTAGGGTTTAACCCTACAGAGAATTTAATTCTTAAAAAATAAAGAGACTTGAAAGATCTCCATGCATGCAAAGGACTAAGGTCACATGTCCCTACGTGACCCCTGAAAAGATCCCCCAAAATGAGAAGGAATTAGCCATGAGGCAATGCCTCACTTGCTCCCATGTGACCTCCAAAACAACGAGAATAAAAGCAAAGACAGATTATAACTTGGGCGCTCTCACGTGTTACCACGTGACCCCTTGATAAAAGCTTTAGTAATCAGTGCACAAATATCCATCACGTGCCAACACGTGATGGCCAAAAGAGCAAAAGTGTTTAACACTTATTTGCAGAACAAAGTAATCTGGCCCCACCTTTGGGTACCCTCACGTGTCCCCACGTGACCCCTCCCTCTCTATTGTTTAACACTAATTTGACAACTTTATTTCCAGTGTTTAACACTGTCATCTTCTAGTGTTTAACACTAATTTGACAATCTTATTTCTAGTGTTTAACACTAATTTGAGAATTTTATTTCTAGTGTTTAACACTGTTGTTCTCTAGTGTTTAACACTATCTTTAGCCAAATTGGCTAATTTTCCAGAGGCAAAAGCCTCCCCTTCAACTGAATCTCAAAATTGAGTAAAATTCAAAGCTATAATGTTTAATACTCGGTCAAAGACCAAAAATGTTACCAAAGCCCTCAAACCCTTGTTTAAGCATTGCTAAATGATGAGGGGCTGAACCCAGAAAAATGTCCAATGGTCCAACAAAGGGCCAACACTTCAAATTTAGTTGGACTTAGCCCAAGTTGGCCATAAGTCCTCAATTCAGACTTAACTGAGCCAATGTGCTCATAATTTAATTAATTGATCTTAGTTCCAAATTGGACTACAGATCACTTAATCCACTTTGGTTTGAGGGTACATCTCTTCACTCCTTTGATATTTGTCATTGTAATCCTTCAACGTCTTCAGAGAGGTGAAGGGTCCTGACAACCACATATTTCACAGACTATGATGTCTCTAAACTACGGACCGTGGGGTCCTTAAAATCATGGACTATGATGTCCTTAACCTCGACCGTGATGTCTTTAAACTAACATTGGACTGTGGGGTCCTTAAACCCATGGACTATGATGTCCTTAAGCTCGACCGTGATGTCTTTAAACTAACGTTGGACTGTGGGGTTCTTAAACCCATGGACTATGATGTCCTTAACCTTGACCGTGATGTCTTTAAACTAATATTGGACTGTGGCGTCCTTAAACCCATGGACTATGCTGTCCTTAACCTCGACCGCGATGTCTTTAAACTAACGTTGGACCGAGATGTCCTTAAACTAACAATGGACCGTAATGTCCTTAAACTAATCGACCGCAATATCCCTAAACTAAACATTATAGTCCAATTGCTCTTTTGTTGGATCTAAACGATCCCGTTAAGTTGATCTTAGTCTAAAATTAGACTAACGTATCCTTAACAAACGTTTAAGTTGATCTTAGTCTCAAATGAGGCTAACGTATCCTTAAACCCAAACCCCCAAACCCAAATCTAAGAAAGATACGGATTTGGACTAGTCCACGCCCTACGGGCGACAACATAAATTAGTCTTCGTATACAATCCACGGGCAACCAAACACAAAACAAAAACCCACGACACGAAGTGACCATCTGGAGAAGGAGAAAGTGGTTACCGCGATGCGGTAGCGTAATTAACTGCAGGGGCTTGCGCCTGCAGGGAAGAGCGTCCCCATAATCAAAAACCCCTCAACGAGGGGGAATCTGACGAAGTCTGCTACATCGGCCGCATCTGTTTAAACCTTCGATACATGGTGCCATAAATCAACTTGTCATCTTCGGAGAGGTGGACAGATAGCACCAATTAGCATCTGCCCCGAAATTCAGGCAAGGCGTTTGTCTTCCCGGCCTTCGGAGCGGAACAGATTCTAGCACGCCCGGTGGGACCTTTTCCTCTTTCCACTCCACACTTCGTGTGTCGTGTTCGCGAGCGAATCGTGGTTTGCTAATGGTTGCCCTTGGGTTCGAGATACTAAGATTTGGCGTCTTGCTTGGTGCAGAAAGCAAAGGATCAATGGCGTCTACTTGCATGAAGTGTTCCAGCTGCAACTGCAACGCACGTTCCGCCACATCTGGAGGTGTAGCTTACGGGCCCCAAGCGGCCTCCCTGTTCACGATGCCGGTAGAACAGATCACTCAGGCCACCACTGGATTGTTTTTCGGGACGATGCTACCGCCAACAAACATCAGCGCTCCTATACCAACACAAGAAGCTCCCAAGAAGTAGGTCTTTGATCGGCTTACAACTACTGCGGCCCCTCTCAACGGGTTGTCCGATTCCAGTGCCTCGGTCTTCGCCAGATTGGGCCAATGCTCCTGTGGGCCCATGATGAAGCCTGTAACTCAAGAAAAGGTCATTCCGAAGAGGATAGCCATCCCTGCTCCTGAAGTCGTCAAGGCGGCTTCTCCTGCCAAAGGGTCGGTCTTCACAAGATCGACCGTCCCGGCTCCCACTCTGACTCCCATTCCCGATCTAAAGTCTGTCTTTGACAGATTAAATACTGCTACTCAACGGACATCAGTCTTCAAGAGTCTGACGCCAGCAACAGCCCTTCTCCAAAACAGGGGGCATAACGAAGTCGCCCCTAAAGCTGAAACAATCCCAACGGCTCGACACGCTCGACATTGCCACTGGCGCCGAATAAGGAAGGCTGGGAGCAACTCTCCCTCTGGGCTAACTCCACCAGCCCCAACGGTGGAAGTCAATGCTGCTGTTCCAACTGAAGCAGTAGACTTGGGCGACCCGTTGAGAGGGGCCGCAGTAGTTGCAAGCCGATCAAAGACCGACTTCTTCTTAGCTTCTTGAGATGGCATAGGAGTGCTGAAGCTTGTTGGCGGGATCATGGTCCCGAAGAACAATCCAGTGGCGGCCTGAATCACCCGTTCCACCGGCATAGCGAAGATGGAGGCCGCTTGGGGCCCGTAAGTCACTCCTCCGGACGGGACGTAGCGAAAGTTGCAGTTGCAGTTAGTGCAGTTTGAAGCCATTGATCTTCTGTTTTCTGCATGGAGCAAGATACCAAATCTTAGTACCTCGAATCCAGGGGCAACCATGTCAAACCGCGATTCGTTCGCGAAACACGTGTTACGCCCCGCTTCCCGGTATATGGGCAGAGGATGCGACGAGGCCGCTACGTATTTACTCTGAAGTAAATACGCTTAGCGTATCTAAGCAATATAAAAGTAAAGCACAAGAGACAAGATATGAACTGAACATCAACTTTATTTATTAACATTCTTTTGTACAATACATGGAAAAGTAAATACATGGAATAAAGCGATGCCTAAACAATGACATAACAGAAATGAAAAAGTACTGAAATGGAAAGTGTACAATGACTAGAGCTCGGGGTCTTCACTGAACTGGCCCAAGTCTTCAGCAGTGGGCTCGATCTTTAAAGTGTCCAGATCACCTGACGACATTCAAAGAAGAAAGAAAGAGAATGTCGTTAGCGAACAGGTCGCTCGGTAAGTCCCAAAGATAAAGGAGAAATAGAAAAGAAGAAAGAGAGAGAGTAACTTTTAAAGTTGTATTATATTGTTATATTGTAGTATTTATTGTTAACGCTGTTGTTTGTAGCTTGGTACAGAAGGATGCCAGTGTATACGAGAGGAGTCTCACTTGCCCCGGAGACTATCAAAAACTCAAGGAACCGTTATGCCACGGTACAACAGCAACAGAATATAAGTTAGGTGTCTTATGGTTGCAGTCTCGTGCCACTTCTAACACCTTCCATACCAATCTACCCCTTAAACCCGCGATGTCTTGATTGTATTGTTTGTGTTGTATTGCAACTTGTATTATCTTGTAATATAGATTGTATAATTGGATGACTTGCTGAAACCATGATATCAGTAAATGAATGTAACTGGAGAATCATGGATGTAACTGGAGAATCATGTAAATGGAAGTATATCCATGGTTCGGTTCAGTCAATATAGATTGAATAGTTTGATCCGATTGATTATATGGATTTATGGATTCATATTGAATTGTAGTATTGTAGATTGTACTTGAATCATATTCAAGTCAGATTATTATGAGACTTAAACTGAGTCAGACAATTAGAAAAGTAAATTGAAGTCCTGATTGTTTTGATGTTATCGGTAACCGCTGCACATGGACGGCGGGATTTGTGTCTTTTTCAAAGACGATTACCGTATTGATAACACCGTTATTAAGTTGTCTAGCTTAGATAGGCAAGCACCCACTTCTCCGGCTCCCTGAGGCTCAAGAGATTGGTCCCGCTTAAACCTATATTTACCAGGGTCCTTAGGGTAAATTATAGAACTTGAGGGGGTTTTATGTAAAAATACTTTTATATACTTTTCAAAATACACCCCAAGTATTTATTAATCGTCTTTAGAGTTGTAATGAATGTAGATTTTATATTGTGATATTTCTAGTGGAAATATCCTAATTTCATAATAAATGGTATTTATTTGTAATATTGGTTTTGTATGGAATTCTTGGTATTTTAGTGTAAGATTGATTCTTGTGATTTTTGAAAAGAGTTGGAACATTTATATTATAATAAAATAGGTATTTTAATGATAAATATGCATATATTCATACAAAAATAATTTTAATATATATTTTATATTCTAAAATCTCATTTTCTTAAGATGGCGTATTTTAAATCTTTCGAAACCGAATGCTCCTTGCGGAGGTCTGAATCTCGCACTACTAAGCCCGAGGATGTGCGATAATCCGCACCATCCCGAACGGGTTCCCCAAAATGGGTTGTAGCGGCGCTTTGCAAAGATTTGTATAAATACTAAATCCTTTAGAAAACGGTTTTATTAAGTAAATGGTATTTATTTGTAAAGATGTCGATTTCCCGTATTCTATGTTCTAGGGTCTCCTAAGTCAACTAGACTGCTCCTAACTGGTCCAAAGCGACAAGTTGTGAGATATCCCTCAAATCGCCTCTTCAGCGCCAATTGTGGCCAGGTAAGTACAAGTGAAGAAAGGAGGGATCCGCTCACGAATCACCGTGAGACGGGCCTTTTAAAGTTACCTTTCTCACTTGTCTAACCTAGGCACCACAAAGTCAGGTTTAGATAAACGACTGAATGCCCACAACCTTCCTCTGTCCTAATGAGTGCGACAGTCCTTAATTGGCTGAGTCTAGCTATTTTTATTATTAGCTCAAAAGTTATTCATTTGTAAAGATGTATCAATACTAAATCTTTTTAGAAATGGTTTTATTAAGTAAAGGGTATTTAAATGAAAATGTTTGTTTTCCAGTGTTCTAAGTTCTCGAGGGTATCGTGTTATGTTGCATATGAGTGTGTGAGGAGGTAGGTCATTACCTCGTGGTCTACTTAAAGGTATAGCAAGTTTAATGGAGTTAAATGTAGAATTGAAACAATGTGGTATTTAAGTGAAAAATATGATAAATTGAAATAACCATCATTTTATGAAATGAAACTTGATCAATTTGGTTGATTAGTGTTTAATAGTCAACATGAGAGAGTTTAAGCATAATTGTATTAACGAGAAGTGAAGTTTTATAAGAAACCGAATCGGAAATCGGATTTGTTCCGTTTCCGTCGGATTTTGTAAATCCGTATTTTTAGAATAGAAAAGAGAGATAGAAAATGGGACTTACGGGTTTTAGAAAATAACGAGCGTGAGATGGAAAAAGAGGAATCACCGGTGCGTCGATTCGTCGCCGAGAGTTCCTAGAACGATCGCCGGAAGTTCGCCGGAATTTCGCCGTAGCTTCGCTTCGTGCTCGTTTTCAAAGTACATGTTTCCTGATTTAAAATCAGAAAAGCTTATGGAAAAAGCTTCAGAAGAGGGTCACGTGCTTACACGTGACCAGCAGTCATGTGTTGGCACGTGACATCTAAAAGCTTCAGCAAGGCAAATTCAGCTTCCCGACTGCAACAAAGAAAAGGGCTTCAGAAAAGGGTCACGTGTTCCCACGTGACCTGGGTCACGTGTTCCCACGTGACCTGGGTCACGTGTTGGCACGTGACAATTAAAAACGGCTTCAAAGGCAAACCGGTTCCCTGATCAAATCAAGGAAAAGGCTTCAGAAGAGGTCACGTGCTCCCACGTGACCAGGGTCACGTGTTGGCACGTGATAATCAAAAGCAGCAGATTTGTTCTCCGGCTAAATCAAGAAAAAGAGTCCAGACGAGGGTCACGTGCTCACACGTGACCAGGGGTCACGTGGTGGCACGTGACAGCTAAACAGCAACCAGAAGACAGAGCGCAGAAAGAAAGAAGAAGGCTCGTTCCAAGGGGGGTCACGTGCCCACACGTGACCAAGGGTCACGTGGCCACACGTGACCGACTTCAAAGCCCATTTGTTAACAGAATTAAATTCTGAGAAAAGAACTCACAAATCTTTCCAAAAGCAACCGATTGAATTAAAGATTTATAGGTGATTAAATATCATCTATCTATGGGAAAATCTCGAATTTGGAAAGATTTCCCCTGTAAATCTAACCGAAATAACAAAGGAGAATCTCTGGATTTGAAATCCAATGGTGAATAAAATTCACCTGATAATCCAAAGGTCCAAAACGAATGATGGATGCAAATCAAATCTCTCAATGAAAGATTCATCAAAAACTGATTGACTCGGCTGCTTCTCCTATAAATAGGAGCCAAGAGACACACAAAAAGAAGAAAAGAAAGAGAGGTGCAGAGGGAAGAAAAAAGAGGAGAGCCTTGATACTTTAGAGGAATTTGGATCTTCTGCAAAGAAAACCCTAGGTAAGAAAGGGAAGGTCTCATTGAAAGAAAAGAGAATTTAATTCTCAACAGAGTTTAACAGAAGGACTTATTTCTTCTCTCTTTGATAGAGCATCTGTAAAGTGCACATCTCCCCTTGAAGTTGAGAATTTAATTCTCAATGGGTTGAGATCCTGCCATGCAGATCCAAAGCATAGAGAGGGAATGGAAGCACGAGAATTTAATTCTCGCAGAACTATAGGAATTTAATTCCTTTAAAATAAAATTAGGGCTTGACCCTGTGTCATGGGAATTTAATTCCTTCAGAATAAAAGAAACAGGGTTTAACCCTAATTAAGAACTTAGTTCTGTTGAAACAATGGGAATTTAATTCCCTTAATCATAATCCTTTAACAGAGAATGGGAGTTTAATTCCTTAAAGCTTTTATTAGGGTTTAACCCTATTCAGTTCTTCACATATATGAGGAATTTAATTCCTACAGAAAATTCAGAGTCCAACTCTATTCCAGAATATAAATCTTCAAAAGGAAGTAGGAATTTAATTCCTCTGAAATTATTGTCAGGGTTCAACCTTACGAGGAATTTAATTCCTGGAAAAGATTAACAGATCCTCTAAACGACATACATAGAGGCAGGGTCACGTGTCACCACGTGACCCCCCCAAAAGATCTACAGAAAGCCCCCTTGAGGCAGTGCCCCACGTGACCCACGTGACCCTTGGCAGAAGCTTTAACATATAAGCATTTGAATGCCCGTCACGTGATGGCACGTGATGCTCTGAAAGATGCAATAGTCTCAGAAGAACAAATGAAGGGAGGGCGCTCTCACGTGTTGTCACGTGACCCCTCTTGCCTTAATTGGAACCCCTGAATTCAGTGATAGAACATTGTTTGACCTTAGTGTTCAACACTAAGCAAAGAACTTCATTTGCAGTGTTCAACACTGATTACCTTGGTGTTCAACACTAATTTGGGATATCTATTGCCAGTGTTTAACACTGGTTTGTTTTAGTGTTCAACACTAATCTGAAAGCCTCGTTACTGGTGTTTAACACCAACTATCTTTTAGTGTTAAACATTGACCTATCAATTTCATTCCCAGTGTTCAACGCTGATTGGTCTTTAGTGTTTAACACTAGACACTGACCCAATTGGCCGAATGGATAGAGGCAAAGCCTCTCCTTCAAGGGACCCACAGGAAGCCAATATTCCAGACATGATTGGACTTAGCCCAAGATGGCCATAAGTCCTCAATTCGTAATTAACTGGGATAATGGGCTCACAACATAATTGGTCTTGATCCCAAATTGGGCCAAAGACTATTTAATCCACTCCGGTTCCAGGGTACATCTCTTCACTCCTTTGATACTTGGCGTTGTAATCCCTCAACGTCTTCAAAGAGGTGACGGGTCCCGATGACCACACATTGATACGGACTGTGGGGTCCTTAAACCCATAGACTACGATGTCCTTAACCTTGACCGAGATGTCTTAAAACTAACAATTGACTGTGGGGTCCTTAAACCCATGGACTACGACGTCCTTAACCTTGACCGAGATGTCTTAAAACTAACAATGGACTATGGGGTCCTTAAACCCATGGACTACGACGTCCTTAACCTTGACCGAGATGTCTTAAAACTAACAATGGACCGCAATGTCCTTAAACTACCCAAGGACCGCAATGTCCTTAAACTACCAATGGACCGTAATGTCCTTAAACTACCCAAGGACCGCAATGTCCTTAAACTACCAATGGACCGCAATGTCCTTAAAACTACCAACGGACCACCATGTCCTTAAACTAGAACAATAGAGCCACGCATGCTCTTTTGCTGGATCTAAACAATCCTGTCTAAGTTGATCTTAGCCTCAAATATGGCTAACGTATCCTTAAACCTTCAAACAAACTGGACTATGAATCCCTCCCAATTAATTCTGGTTCGAGGGTACATCTTTGAACTCCTCTGACATCTGTCGTTGTAATCCTTCAACGTCGTCAGAGAGGTGACGGGTCCCGATGGCCATACATGCAATGGACCACTATGTCCCTAAACTGGAACAATGGAGCCCAAATGCTCTCTTGTCGGATCTAAACGATCCCGTTAAGTTGATCTTAATCTCAAGTTAGACTAACGTATCTTTAACAAACGTTTGAGTTGATCTTAGCCTCAAGCATGGCTAACGTATCCTCAAACCAAACCCCCAAACCCAAATCTAAGATAATACGGATTTGGACTAGTCCACGCCCTACGGGCGACGACATAACTCGGTCTCCGTAAACAATCCACGGGCAACAAAACATAAAATAAACACACACGACACGAAGTGACCATCTGGAGAAGGAGAAAGTTGTTACCGCGATGCGGTAGCGTAATTAACTGCAGGGGCTTGCGCCTGCAGGGAAGAGCGTCCCCACAATCAAAAACCCCTCAAACGAGGGGGAATCTGACGAAGTCTGCTACATCGGCCGCATCCGTCTAAACCTCCGATGCACGGTGCCATAAATCAACTTGGCATCTTCGGAGAGGTGGACGGATAGCACCAATTAGCATCTGCCCCGAATCTCAGGCGAGACGTCATGTCCATGCCGCCATTCGGAGGGGAACAGATTCTGGCACGCCCGGTGGGACCTTTTCCTCTTTCCACTCCACACTTCGTGTGTCGTGATTCGCGAACCAATCGCGGTTCGCTAATGGTTGCCCTTGGGTTTCAAGATACTAAGAATTGGCATCTTGCTTATTGCAGAAAGCAAAGGATCGATGGCTTCTACTTCTGCGAAACTCTCCAACTGCTCAGACTGCAATTGCGACCAACGCTTTACCTCGCCAGGAAGTATAGCCTATGGACCCCAAGCTGCTTCGTTATTCACAATGCCGATGGACCAGGTGACTCAGGCCACTACCGGATTGTTCTTTAGGACTATACTCCCTCCAACAAGCTTCGCGGCGCCGGCGCTGACAAAGGAAGCTCCCAAAAAGTCGGTCTTTGATCGTCTTACCCCTGCCGCGGCCCCTCTCAACGGGCCGCCCAACATCAGCGCCTCGGTCTTCTCTAGATTGGGCCAGAAATCCTGTGGACCCACAATGGGGCCTACAATCTCAGAGAAGGCTGTTTCCAAGAAAGTGACCGGCCCTACTCCTGAAGTCGTCAAAGAGGCTTCCCCTGCCAAAAAGTCGGTCTTTACAAGATTGACGGCTCCAGCTCCCGCTCCTGCTATCCAAAGGACGTCGGTCTTTGACAGGCTAACACCAGCAACGACCCCCCACCTACACAGGGGGCAAGACGAAGCCATCCTCACCGTTGAACCAACGCCGCCCGCTCGACACGCTCGACGTCGCCACTGGCCCCGAGTAAGGAAGGCTGGGGGCAACTCCCCCTCGGGGCTAACTCCACCAACCCCGATGGCAGAAGTTAATGCTGCTGTTCCAACTGGGAACAGCTTCGAGATGCTAAATAAGGTGCGAAGGAATTCTCCTACTGCGGTGCTAAAGAGGTCTCCTCCTCCACTAAAAACGGTTGCGGAAATAAAGCCAGAACAGCCCCGATCCCCTCAACGGCTGTCTTCCAAAATCTATAAGGTTTGGCGGCAGGCCCGAGACTCGATGATCGATCCAAACTTCTCCCGCCAGCACAAGAAGCTGAAAATCCAACCGGAAGCCAGTCACCGGGCTAAACCACGAAAGGCTGTCTGGGTGCCCGCCTCAACGGCCCCCTCAACCTATACTGCTCATAAAAGGAGGAAGCCAGAGAAGATCCCCCAGCCTACAACGATAGCTAAAGGCACTAGCCCAGACGCCCTAAGTCTGGGGGCATGATGGTCCACACCGTATACATGGCGTCAGGAAAAGAAGACAGCCGTGCGTCCACGGGTCATAGACCGCTTACACGGTCGGTGACCAAAGCTCAGGAGCAACAGCAAAAGCTCTAGGAGATGATGAATGCTATGGCCGCACTTACTGGGCCAAAAGAAAACCCAGAAACGTCCTCAGACGCACGCCAGGAGGAAGAAACCGACGCTGAATTCCTTCGCCGGATACTGGAGAAAAAGGACAAAGAGGCTGCTGAACAAGCAGCCAACATACAGCGTATGGGCCTTCTCTTCCAAGATATGATAGGAATGATGATCCAGCAGGACCCACCCGCCGAGGATCCCTCAATCGTTCTTGAAGACGACCGAGGAGAAACGTCAAATCCACCTCCGGCCCTCTCAATGGCCAAAGAGGAGACAATCTCTAAGGCTGATTTGGCCGACTATATAGCCCAGCAAATCCGAGTTCATCATGCGACTGAGGAAGCTGGCCAAATCGTAAAGACGGACCGGCCGTATCCAAGCTGGTACGACCAAATCAAATACCCGCCGGGCTATACAATACCAAAATTCCACGTGTATAAGGGAACTGGCAATCCCCATCAACATGTTGCCCAGTTCAGGGCCCTTTGCGGTAATACCGGCGGTGATGATAAACTGTTGCTTCGCCAGTTCGTGGGCAGCTTATCAGAAACAGCGTTCGAATGGTATTCGGAACTCCCGAACGATTCTATCAAGACGTTCGCCGAAATGGAGCTGCTATTCACTCAACGATTCGCAAGTGCCAGCGAACGCACTCCAATAACAGCACTAATTAAAGCCCGGGTGAAACCAGGCGAAACCTGGGTCCAGTATGCTATACGCTGGCGGAATTTATGGTCGAAATGCGAACAACGCATTGAGGAAGCACCCGCAGTGGGCATGTTCGTGGGAACCCTAGACCCTCACGCAACTATCTCCCAGTTTATGATGTTCTTTAAGCCGACCACATTCCAGGCTCTAATCGACAAGTTGGCTCAGATGGACCAGATGGGTCATAGACCACCTCCCCCGAAGTCGGAACCTCGGAATGACAAGGGTAAAGGAAGGGCAACCTTCGTCGCGAATGCCCAGCAGCAACCTAACGCCCCGAAGCCGACAGATCAATTGGAAGAAAGACGCCGGTATTATAATGAGAAGATGAAGCGTCCCTATTCGTTCCCACGAGACAAGACGAAACGGTTATTCGAGCCGGCAGTACGCAACAGACTTATAAACCTACCAAATCCAAGGCGACCGCCGCAACCCACTGAGGTGAATAACCCTAACTATTGCCCTTACCTTCAAACGGTAAGTCATCCGATTGAAGATTGCTTCGTCTTCAAAGGATTGATTGAAGATCAATACCTCCAGGGGAAGTTTGTACTGTCCGAAAAGTGGAAGGTGAACCCACCACAACCGCATACTCCTAAGAAAGCAGATACACCGGGGGCAACCTGCTCCTTTATTGAAGAAGCTCCATGGGAGGTCGTGCTATCAACTAAAACCAAAAGAATGTTGAGAGACCTTCATGCGTGCCCTGCGATCGAATGGAAGGACCCTCTTGAACCTTAAATTATCGAAGGGATGCTGAAGCCCCGCCCAACTACGAAGGCTCGCGATAAGGGCCCAAATACTCACGCCCAACCGTCAAAATCTTCGAAGAAAAAGAAGAAGAAATCCAAGAAGCCCGTGAAGCTTGGAGACGAGCACACGAACTTGCAGAAGAAAATCGACGCGCTGGAAGAGTACAATCAAAAGGCGCGAACTCCTGTCACACTGCAAGAGTTCCTCATCCACATCTTTCAAGAGGGAGATGATAGAGAGAGTTCGTCGGATGAATCCGAGGGATATGTGGCGAGCTGTAACGTAATCTCCCACTCGTTTACCGACGATGAAAAAACTCTTGGCACTAAGAAACTGGGAACAGAGCCTGAACTAGAGCGTGTGTGGCCAACAGATGAAATTATCAATGCCTTTCTAGACGAGATTCGTCTAAAGAGTAAAGCGGATCAGGAGCGTGAGATGGCCGCATCGGAAGGAGCCAAGTGCAGGCGACTGAACGAAAGAGTTGAACTACCCCCGCCAGATCGAAAGGCATCCGAAGTAGACAAGAAGATATTCAAGACGAGGAAAAGGTTTGCCAAAGCCATGTCAATGGGAATGAAGCTACCACCCTCGGAAGGAAACACGCTCGATGGGGTAGAGAGGCACCCTGATTATTGCGCATATCATCGGAAAATTTCACATCCCACGGAGGAGTGCGACGCCTTTAAGATATGGTGGCAAGGATACGTTGCTCATCGGCAACATTTTAAGCGCATGAAACGCAAGACTCGTCAGGAACGAAGAAGTACTGTCGATGGGCACAACAGAACTACTGGCAACTGTTACATGGTTAACGCCAGGGGGTCACAAGTTCTCACCTTTGGGAGCGACTCTGATGAAGAAATGGCTCTGGGCCCTCTCTTTAAAGAATCCGTTTTAGGGAAAGAGGAGAGATCGGAGGCCTGCGAGAACATTCAGCTGCGCAATCGCACACTCCCAGAGAAGAATCTCGGGCCCGCGAGTAGAAAAGATAAGGGAAAGGAAAAGGTCACCGAGGATATCACTTTAGATGACCAGGTCATGAAAGAACTGACTGCCAAAGACCCTCCCAGGAAGGGTAAGGTGGACTACAATGTCTTAGCGCACCTAAGGAAGCTACCTTCTCAGCTCAGCATTCTCGATGCCCTCCTATTATCAAAAGAAGCGCGAGACTCACTAATTAAGGCGTTACAAGAACCTGAGCAGTTCCAAGCCTTCCTCGCCGCTGAAAGGATGAAGGATGAACTGGAGGAAGTGCACACGGCCGACATCACTTTCGGTGACGAAGACCTCCTTCTCGGGACGTGCGACCACAACCGTCCCCTATATGTCTCTGGATACTGCCATGATATCAAGATAGGCAAGATCCTAGTGGATAATGGATCCTCCGTCAATCTCCTTAATGTTCGGGTGTTGAAGGAAATCTGCATGAGTGTGCAACACCTCGCTCGTGACAAAATTACTATCTCCGGTTTCGATTCACAATCGTCACGGACTCTCGGATCCGTGATACTAACATTACGCTTTGGACTTCTCGTCACAGACATCAAATTCCATGTTATTGACGCCAAGACCTGCTACAACGCCTTGCTCGGTCGTCCTTGGCTACACGAGTACAACATCATCCCTTCTACACAACATCAGTGTATGAAGTACTTTAAGGATGGTTTCGAGTATACCGTAACAGGTGAGTTGAACCCATTTTCCGTGAACGAAGTCCGCAAATACGAAGATGCGAAGTACTTTTTGCCAGATTTCGAGGATACAGAAAGGTGTTGCAACCCGGAGAACAAAGCCGCCGCCGCCATCCCTGTTTTCGGGAGCGATACCGAAGAAGAGGAAGAGATAGTTTATGCCGGGCCATCTCAACGCAACAACCCGGGGACGTCCGCCCCCATGTTGGTCTTCGGAAGTGATTCGGAAGATGAGGTTAATGCCGTGTTCTCCAATCGGCTGTCAATACAAGCACCCCCTAGCGATGATCATAGTTTGCAAATCACCATGGTACCGCGAGAACACTACAAGGATCTCGACACACTTCAAGCTCACAATGTGCAGGACCTGCAAATATTTTACGTCCCTCCCAGGCAAAGGGGTGAGAAGGTGATCCTATTCTACCGATCCTCAGAGTCGAAAGTAGAGAAAGAGATCTGGCATGGCGCGGATGCTACACTCGACAGGCTCCAACCCATCCGTCTGCCCAGATACTATACAAATGGATTAAAGAGGCTATTGAAGCGCCAAGGAGTACCCTTAAAACAGACTGTTCGACAAGCTCGGTTCTACAACAGGATTTGGGATGTCCCTGGGACTCAACGCAAATTGCCCAACGGGAAAATGGAAACACTTGGGCTTGGATACGCGAGAACTGGAAAACGGGGACGGGCCCACAGTAGCTACGCTATATATACCTTTGATGAAGAAAAGGACGCCCTGTCAGGAGATGCCAACCCCTCATCAAAACTAGACCCCGCGATTGAAGTGCCGAGTCCGTCGTTTGAAGAAAGAATGGACAAGCCTATCAGGAAAGTGGGTCAGAAAGCTCGGGAGGACCACAACCGCGAGATGGCCATCTACGAGAAGGCCAGGACGCAACGTCTATTTCAACAGGCTGCAAAAGACAAAGATGCTCATCCTTGTCAACCCGTTGTACGAAAGGCCCGACGCAGAGACGGAAATAAATCAAGAAGCGGAAAGAGGAGCCGACAACAACGACGCAAGATTAGGGGGTTACGTAATCGGGTATTGCGCGGCTCGGATTTGTCCCTCGTGAGGAAGATGAGTCGAGCGTACTCCTTCCCCCGAGACAAGACGGAGAGGCTACTCAAGCTTGCTTTAAAACATCAAATGATCGCGCTTCCAGGGTCTAGGCACCCTGAGCAAGCTAACAAGGCTTCTCATCTGAGCTATTGCTCTTATCACCGAGCCATAGGACATCCTACCGAAGACTGCTTCACCTTCAAGAACTGGGTCGAAGACCAGTACCAACAGGGCAGATTCGCTTTATCCGACGGCTAGAGGGTAACGCCGCCACAAAAACACGAACCCAAAGCCGCAAAAGCAAAACCAGATCCACCTCAGTCCTGGAAGCGGATTCGCACCTGTTATATGATTACGATATTAAAAGAAGAGCCCAAGAACATGGATGACCTTCCCTGGTGCTTTGAGAACAGCAATGATGAGGAGATCTCAGAATTTCCGCCAGCTCCGAAAGAACTGGAAGATGGTATACATACTACTGCAGATAACCTCAAGAAGATTGAGTTGGGATCGGCAGATGATCCGCGACCGACATTTGTCAGCGAGCTGCTATCTGAAGAAAGGGTGGTTGCGTTAAAGAAAGTGCTTCTACAGCAAAAAGACTGCTTCGCGTGGAACTATTCCGAGATGCCAGGATTAGATCCGGAGATTGTTGTGCATGAATTAGCAATATCCCCAGATATCAAGCCAGTCAAGCAGGCGCCGAGAAGGATGCGGCTCGAGCTTGAGATGAGCATCAACGCCGAAGTCAAGAAGCTGATCGATTCTGGATTTATACAAGAAGTCCAATATCCCGACTGGATCGCCAACATCGTCCCGGTAATGAAGAAGAATGGGACGGTACGCATATGCGTGGATTTCAGGGATCTCAATAAAGCCTGCCAGAAGGACGATTTCCCAGTACCAGTAACCGAGCTAATGATAGATAACACGTCCACTCACGAGGTTTTCTCCTTTATGGACGGTTCGTCAGGATACAATCAGATAAAGATGCATCCCGAAGACCAGAAGCACACCACTTTCCGGACCCCTTTGGGTATATTCTGCTACAGGGTTATGCCCTTTGGTCTAAAGAAAGCTGGCGCTACCTATCAAAGGGCCATGACAAAGATCTTCGACGACCTCATACATGACATCGTCGAGTGCTATATCGATGACCTTGTAGTAAAGAGCATGTCATACGAAGAGCATTTAAAGCATCTGGAGACTGTATTTCAACGCCTTCGGCAATATAATTTGAAGATGAATCCCCTCAAATGCGCGTTTGGAGTCTCCTCGGGTAAATTCCTGGGATTCATCATCCGACACCGAGGTATCGAAATAGATCCATCTAAGATCAAGGCGATCATGGAAATGCCTCCGCCAAGAACCCTCAAACAGTTGCGGTCTCTCCAAGGGAAGCTCGCATACATCCGGCGGTTTATCGCCAATCTTTCAGGCAAATGCCGTCCTTACAGCCACCTGATGAAGAAGGGAACTCCATTCGTTTGGGATCACAAATGCCAAGGTGCACTAGACGAGATCAAGCAGTACCTGCAGAACCCTCCGGTGTTGGCTGCGCCGGTCAAGGGAAAACCCCTCATTCTTTATACAACCGCCCTCGAACATTCCTTAGGCGCATTATGGGCACAAGAGAACGATCAGGGGAAAGAGAGCGCACTCTACTACTTAAGTCGAGTTCTACTGGGGGCAGAAAGCAATTACTCTCCCATTGAAAAACATTGCTTGGCGTTAATCTTCGCGATAACCAAGCTCAGGCACTATGCGTTGGCATATGAAGTCCGTCTCATCTCGAAGGTGGACCCTCTGAAATATCTGATGTCAAAGGCTATATTGACGGGTCGACTCGCTAAATGGGCTCTACTCCTGATGGAGTTCTCAATAACATATCGACCTCTTAAGGCAGTGAAAGGCCAGGCCATTGCCGACTTCCTCGCCGAGCATCCAGTACCTGCCGGTTTTCCCCTGAATTACGATTTGCCGGACGAGCATGCATTTGATGCGATCGGCGGCGGTAGTACCCGATGGGAACTCTATTTCGATGGAGCGTCCTCCGTAAAGAAGCGCAAACAAGGTACCCCAATGATCAAATCGGGGGTAGGCCTCATCTTCATAACTCCACAAGAAGGGATAATGCGCTTCGCCTTCTCCTTAACAGAGTCGAGGACAAACAATGAAGCTGAATACGAAGCCCTGATAGCCGGCCTCGAGATCGCCATCGACATGGGAATTGAAGACCTCCTTATATACGGGGATTCTCAACTGGTCGTTAGTCAAGTAAATGGAGACTACCAAACGTGTAAATCAGAGTTGGTAAGATACGGCGAAAAGGTGCAACAACTATTGACCCAAATCCCCTCCTACACTTCGGAAAGTATACCGCGTGCGGAAAATAGCAAAGCAGACGCGTTAGCTAAGCTCGCTAAAGAACTGGCTGACGAGAACCTCGATGATGTAAGAATCGTGGTACAAAGCCGTCGGGTGCTCGCCCCAACGGAAATACCTCCGGAATCACACGAAGAAAAGGGAGCGACTGAGCAGACGACTCTACAAATAAAAGACCATGAGAAGGCCGAGGACTGGAGGGAAGTCTTCATAGACTACTTTAAGTCCCACCGAATGCCCGAAGAAGCGTCCTCAAGACATCAGCTCATGAAACGAGCTCTATCTTTCGCTTTCGTCAATGATACTCTATACAAGAGATCGTTTGATTCTCTATGGCTGAGATGCTTAGGACCTGACGAAGAAGAAAGAGTCGTTCAGGAAGTTCACGACGGACTCTGCGGTTCTCACCAAGCAGGCCCAAAGATGAAGTTAAAAATTAAACGGATGGGTTACTATTGGCCCACGATGGTCTAAGACTGCCTCGAGTATGCGAAGCAATGCCACTCGTGCCAGATTCATGGAGACTTTATCCACCGACATCCGAATCCACTACACCCAACGGTGGCTAGCTGGCCATTCGAAATGTGGGGGACTGACATAGTCGGCCCCATCGAGCCAGCATCGTCCCGAGGACATCGTTTCATCCTGGCGACAACTGATTACTTCTCCAAATGGGCAGAAGCAGTACCGCTGAGGGAAGTGAAGACGGAGAATATCCTCCACTTCTTCAAGACGCACGCCATCTATCGGTTTGGAACCCCACGGCGGATTATCTCCGATAACGGGCCAGCCTACAGAAACCATAAGATTAGCCGCTTCGCGCAGCAGCACAATATAGACTGGAGATATTTTTCAGTTTACAATCCACGAGCTAACGGTCTGGCCGGAGCCTTCAATAAGACCTTGACAAAGATCATAAAAAAGACGGTGTCCCGAAATAAGAAAGACTGGCACGAGAGGCTGCAAGAGGCCCTTTGGGTCTATCGAACTACATTCAAGACGGCCACGAACACAACGCCGTACGCGTTGGTATTTGGGACGGAAGCAGTGCTCCCCCTCGAGATAGAGTTACCCTCTCTACGAGTGGCAGTCCACTACGAGCTGACGGACGAAGAAAATGCTCACCTTCGGCTTGAGGAACTTGATGCCCTCGATGAAACCCGGCTCATAGCGCAACAAAATTTAGAGGCCTACAAAGCAAAGATGACGCGCTCGTATGAAAGATTGACCAGGCCGAGGACATTCCACCAAGGCGAACTCGTACTTGTGGTCAAAAGACCTATGATCCCCAATCGTGCCAAGCGGGGAAAATTTGAGCCGAACTATGAAGGCCCGTACATCCTAGACAAGGTCTACCAGGGTGGAGCCTATCTACTCATGGACGTGCACGGTGAAAGGCCTTTCAGGCCAATAAACGGCCGCTTCTTAAAGAAGTACTATGCTTAATGAGCCACAGCCTGGGTCAATGATAGATGACGACGACTATGTCCGCTCGCTATCTTCCTAAGCTCAGACTTTACAAGCAGCAGCCGGCTTTCCCCTGAACGACGGACCGAAACGTCCTTAAACTAACGACGGACCGAAACGTCCTTAAACTAACGACGGACCGAAACGTCCTTAAACTAACGACGGACCGAAACGTCCTTAAACTAACGATGGGCCGAAACGTCCATAAAACTAATACCGCAGCATCTTTAGGCTGACGAGATAAAAAAAAAAGAGAAAAAAAATATATAAAAAGAATAAAAAAAAACGGTATGTCCACAAGCAAAATGGGCACGGATGAAAACCCGAAAGGGCTCCGTGAGTAAAAGCAGCAGGACTACCGGCGAGTGTTTGTGAAAACCCGAAAGGGTGCAACCTCGTTAAAGGACACTTACAGAGTCCTCTCGACCTTGTAAGGAGAAACCACCTGCGTGAGATCCCTACGACTCACACAGGAGTAACACACTTAGGGATCCTCACGATTCCTAAGGAGAAAACGCACTTGCGAGATCCTTACGACTCGTAAGGAGAATTCTCTTATGGGACCCTCACGGCTCATGAGATTTGAAAGTCTTAAGTTACAGAAACCTAAACCTGTTCTTAAGCAAATCCTCCATAACCTTCGATATTGCCCTACAAGGGGCTCAATACTGACCCTTGTATACAATCCATGGGCGCGAATAAACATTTCCCCAGCAAAGTCCCACCCGTGACTAGAGATATGTCCATATGATGAGCAACCCTTGTAGGTCCTCTCGACCCATAAGGAGAAAGCCCTCTTGTAGGATCCTTACGACTTGCAGAGGAACATACACTTAGGAATCCTCACGATTCTTAAGGAGAAAATACACCTACAAGATCCTCACGACTTGTGGGGAGAAATACTTTTGTGAGACCCTTACGGCTCATGAAGTCAAAAGCCTTGGTCGACAGGACCCTTAACCCTGTTTGCCAAGCCACCTTTGTTCAACATCGACAGAGGCAAATGATTATTCGCTCCTGGCGATATTCCAGTTGTAGTGGTGCTGATGCCGAAATCGGTGCCTAAAATCCAAGCTTGCGGCGAGAACATCCCAACACTCGCCTCGTAACGACGGACACAACTTCAAGCTAAGCGGAACAGCGGCAGCTCCCAGTTCCATGGCTCGGTGGTATACATATCGCCAACAGTCAAACCTCCATCCCGTGAAATGTGGATACAATCAGCAAAATTCCTGGTTACGTGGAACGCGGATAACGTCACTCTTTGACCCCGTGGAAAACGACCAGAGCGGATCCTGGTCCTCACAGAGCACGGCAGTGAACCCGTGTGAAGCATCCAGAGCGGAGCCTAGTCCTCGCCGAGCACGGCAGTGAACCCGTGTGAAGCATCTAGTGCAAAATTCCTGGTTATGTGGAACGCGGATAACGTCACTCTTTGACCCCGTGGAAAACGTCCAGAGCGGATCCTGGTCCTCGCAGAGCACGGCAGTGAACCCGTGTGAAGCATCCAGAGCGGAGCCTAGTCCTCGCCGAGCACGGCAGTGAACCCGTGTGAAGCATCTAGTGCAAAATTCCTGGTTACGTGGAATGCGGATAAAGTCACTCTTTGACCCCGTGGAAAACGTCCAGAGCGGATCCTGGTCCTCGCAGAGCACGGCAGTGAACCCGTGTGAAGCATCCAGAGCGGAGCCTAGTCCTCGCCGAGCACGGCAGTGAATCCGTGTGAAGCATCTAGTGCAAAATTCCTGGTTACGTGGAACGCGGATAACGTCACTCTTTGACCCCGTGGAAAACGTTCAGAGCGGATCCTGGTCCTCGCAGAGCACGGCAGTGAACCCGTATGAAGCACCCAGAGCGGAGCCTAGTCCTCGCCGAGCACGGCAGTGAACCCGTGTGAAGCATCTAGTGCAAAATTCCTGGTTACGTGGAACGCGGATAACGTCACTCTTTGACCCCGTGGAAAACGTCCAGAGCGGATCCTGGTCCTCGCAGAGCACGGCAGTGAACCCGTGTAAAGCATCCAGAGCGGAGCCTAGTCCTCGCCGAGCACGGCAGTGAACCCGTGTGAAGCATCTAGTGCAAAATTCCTGGTTACGTGGAACGCGGATAACGTCACTCTTTGACCCCGTGGAAAACGTCCAGAGCGGATCCTGGTCCTCGCAGAGCACGGCAGTGAACCCGTGTGAAGCATCCAGAGTGGAGCCTAGTCCTCGCCGAGCACGGCAGTGAGTCCGTGTGAAGCATCTAGTGCAAAATTCCTGGTCACGTGGAACGCGGATAACGTCACTCTTTGACCCCACGGAAAACGCCCAGAGCGGAGCCTGGTCCTCGCCAAGCACGGCAGTGAACCCGTGTGAAGCATCCAGAGCAAATACCGGACTGTGGAGTCCTTAAAATCCACGGACTATGACGTCCTTAACCTCGACCGTGATGTCTTAAAACTAACGATCAACCACCCCGATTCCCTACGGATTCTGCATTGGTTTAAGGGTACATCTCTTCACTCCTTTGATACCTGGCGTTGTAATTCCTCAACGTCTTCAAAGAGGTGACGGGTCCCTGCAACCAAACATCGGACTGTGGAGTCCCTAAATCCACGGACTATGAGGTCCTTAACCTTGACCGTGATGTCTTAAAACTAACATCGGACTGTGGAGTCCTTAACCCACGGACTATGAGGTCCTTAACCTTGACCGCGACGACTTTAAACTACGATACCTGGAGAAACCCCTGGCTCCGTGAAACACGGACAAGGGTGACCACATCCAACACTTGCAGGTCCTCACGACCTGTAAAGAAGAAGAAACTCTCTTGTGAGATCCTTACGACTCTCAAGGGAAAACCCGCTTAAGAATCCTCACGATTCTTAAGAAGAACTTACACCTATGGGATCCTCTCAACCTATAGGGAGAAAAACTCTTTATGAGACCCTCGTGGCTCATAAAATGCAAAAGTCTTAGGAAGCAGATCCTAACCCTGAATCCTAAGCCATCGCTACCCTGCAAGGAGATCAAGAGAGAATATCCGCAGAATACATTCAATAAAAAGGGGACACACCATTGAGAAGAAAAATGTATCTTTTATTCATAAACCAAAGTAGATACAAAGTACAATTTATGAAAGAAACAAAAAAAAGAGATACTCTCATTCATGAGTATGTACAAAAAAGGGAGAAAAGATATAAGTTCTCAAGCCGGCGGGCGGTGTAGTAATTTTACCAGCTCATCGTTCTGTTGCTGAGCCACGGCTTCATGACGCAAGATCTCCAGAAGACGAGCCTCCGCCTGAGCTTGCTGAGCCTGATACGAAGCAAGCCGAGCTTCGAGCTCTTTCTCGGTGGCTTTATGAGCCTCGACCCTCTCACGAGTGAACGTGGCAGCTTTATCGAGAGCCACCACCTCTTTTATGGACTCCTGAAGCACCCGCCAGAGTTCGTATGCTTTGTTGGCCTTGGCTGTGAGGCTGGCGCGAAGCTCGCTCAGCGCCTTGGAAGCTAGCTCCCTCTCCGAGAACTTGCGGCCAAGCCTCTTCTCGCATGACGTCATGTTGGCCGCACATCGTGCTATCAGACCCCGCAACTCTGCTTTTGCAGCCACGGCTTCCGAGGAAAGGCGAGAACATTCGAGAGCGTACAAACAGGCCTCCACCTTCCTACAGAACTCTACCCAGACCTGCACCACCTCCTCGCTATGATAGGTGGCGAGAAAAGGAAGAGAGCCGTTAGCTTCAGCGGCAAACGCTTCGGCTGTAGTCGCGCTACCAGCACGGAGCTCCTCAATGAAAGATGATAGGGAGACAAGGCTCAATTCGGCCAAGCGTTCTGAAACCCGCAAAGCGTAAGGACCGGGCGGCATCACGATGCGCGATTCCAAAGCCATGGAGACTGGCAGGGCTGTTCAAATTTGACAAATGTTAGTAAAATTCTTACGCACAGAACGAACGGGATTATAATAAAATGTCACTCACCGACAGTCATGCAAGTAGGAGCCGAAGGTTCCCCTGGCCCTTCAACGACCTCAACCTCATCGTCAGCTTCCAAAACTATAAGAGACATCAACGTCATTTCACAAGATGGTAACGATGCTGTGATAAAAGAAAAGATGGCGAATGACACTAACCTTGCCCGGAGGAAAGGACAATACGCTGAGGGGAGATCGCCTGCGGAGCTGCCATCTCCAATAAACGCTGAAATGACTGTCGAGGCGACAGATCAGCGATAGTGGCCGCCAAACCGCGCAATTCTGGGAAAGATAAAAGAGTTTAGACTATGAAGGGGTTGCTAAATTAAAACGCAGAGGGTTACCTTCAACGCTCCTCCCATTCTGAGCCGGGGGGATAGCAGCTTCAACGGTCTCCGCCGTAACATCAGGATTCAACAAAAGAAGAGTAGTCCCGACTACCTCCCTTCCAGCCTCTGAGCCGTCCTCAGTAAGGGTCATTGGGGCGGCGACCTCCAAAGGAGCTTCCCCCAAAGGGGCAAGCGCTCCCTGATCAAGAACCGCCGCTGGAGGTTCTACTATGAGAGGAGCAGCCTCATCAGCCCCCTCCACATCAAGCAAGGCTTCATTGAGAATTTCGGCAGGCTTTAGCTTTAATGGGCCCGTAGGGAGCTCCCCCAGCGTCGAAGATTCTGCGCGATTCAAATAAGAATAATGATACATATGCACGGGTATAAATAATCGGAAAGACTACAAAAGAAGCACAACGTACCTATACGCAAAGAAGCCCTCAATATGGCTTCTTCAAGCCGCTGCTCCTTCTTAAGGAGGTGGGCTCGCCGGGGTTCAAGGGTAGACTCATGACCGCCGGTCCATAAAGAAAGTGCATCAGCTGCGTCTTCTGAAGCGGCCTGCTTCAAAGCCCTTTCCCCCCATTCCTCCAAAGGACCGATAAATCGCCGCCGAATCCACGAAGGGTCTTCGTAAAAAATTACAGCGGGATAAGACTTCTTCGGAACCCTGGCGTTATGAGACGCGTCTTTTGAACGCTGTATGGCCTCAGCCAACTGTGCGGCCTCCTCATCAGCCGAACTCGGGAAGAGAAGTCCAGCGTCTGACTCTTGCAGGGCCAATGGTTCGTCTTCAAGGATAGGCTCAGACTCCGCCACAGAATCAAGCGGGGTGGTAGCCGCTTTCCTCCGCCGTTTAGACCCAGAGCCGGTCGCTGAGGATGACCGCTTCCTCCCTCGCGAGGCCTTAGGGCGGCGCTGGCCCACATCGCCCTCAGCGCCCTCATCCCTGTTACTCTCGCTCGGTGCCACAACCGAGGATGACATCACCATTGTCGACGCCACAGGGACAGGGGGCGGTGCCGCCACCGGCAGGGGTGCTACTACTGGGGCCCGTTTACCCCGTGATCGGGAACCCAAGGGCATACCAGCTGTTGGAGTAAGGTCTACCCCTGACTCCCCCGGAATGAGCGCGGTGCCAATCTCCCTCAAAGGGAAGCGGACCGGAACCCTCGGTCGTAGCTTAGCCCCCGAAACCTGAGGAGGGGCGTCGTGACCAAGAAGCACCCTTCTTTCTTCAAGAATAATTGGGCTGATCCGATGAAGATACCAGCCCGTAAATGCACCCACACACCGGGGCATGTACTCGGCTTCAGGGACCATGAAACAGGAGCCGGTGTTCAGCCTCATGAAATGATGAGCGGCATCGCGAACAACATCGAGCGAAGGGATCGGGGAGACTATAAAAGCCTCGAAAGGAACACCCTGGTCGTATCCAAGCTGCCGGGCGAATCGATGCGGATTGTACCGCATAAAAAGAGCTGCACTGTCCTGGCGAAACACCAAGTAGCCCGGTCTAATTGTATACAAATGCGCGGCCTCCCGGGGCTTCAAAGAAGGTGCGTTGTCTTTCGACTGGTCCCAGAGTTGTTGAACGGGACCCGAAGGAGTAGACAAGACCCGATCATTAAAAACCAACCCGCCAGCGGTGGCATGAGGAGAAATCAGCACCCGAATAGCCCCGAATTGAGTCGGGTCAGCTGCAGAAGCACCCACCAGTCGCATAAGTCGCGGGAAGGGATAGGCGTCGTAAAAGGCGGGCCTCTGATGCATAGCAAAAGCCCCCAGCACATGCATTTCGACCCAGGACGTGAAATAATGAAACGAAAAGTTCACTACATCCACGCCGGGTGTAGATGTATTAGCTGCGGTGCCAAATCCATGATAGAGGTGCGCCAAGGCCGGGATGCCGATGGCCAACCGCGTCCCCTCAGCAATACGATGAGCCGGGTAGATAACCGAGGCTCTCATGAAGCGGCGATGCATGGGGATAACAAACCAACTGAGCCAAACACTAACAAACCCCACAAAAAACGTCTCCTCGTCCATGCCTGGGACAGCAATGGATTCAAAAGATATCGGCGACATAATAGGGATGTAGTACTGAGGTAAATCTGATTCAGTGGTCGGCAGCCTCTTCGGACCGAACCCAAAGGGGTCTCCAATGTTGGCAAACTTCGGGGCCGTCTTCGATAAGGCGTCCTCGCGAAGGAAACGAGCACTGAAGCTCTTGAAAGTAACACCTTGCTCTTCGGATTCGGTGAATAATCGGTCGAAGATGCCTAGCGCCTTGATTAAACTGGGGCGCTTATGACGAACGGCATTCTCAGCAGACAGGCCGTCAACCGGGGCGGGTTCGGGTTCAAAAATGTACTCGTCAGAAGGCAGCAACTCCTCATACAAACTACTCCTGATTGGCAACCCCGAAATGTCATAGAATTCTGCTAGAGAGATCGAGACCTCGCGATCTCCTAGAATGAAAGTGTTGGTGGGAAGATTCCATTGGTTCAAAAACGCCTTAACCCACCAGACATGCGGGGACTTATAATGGAATAGTGACGCGTATATGGCCTGATAAAGCCCGACTTTCTGCAACCGCGCACGATGGGCAGAAAGGATGTAGCGAGCCCAGAGAAGGTAGCCCGTAGGATGTCGGGGAGTAAGCCCTATCTTATAAATTTGCCCCCACGGGTGGGCCTCACCCTGGCAGATACGCCGCCCCAAGATGTCTATGGCCGGGATCGGATGGTTCGGAATACCGGTCGTCGAAGGCTCGAGCCTTCCCGTTGGAGTCCAGTTGGGCATTTCCACAGCAAAAACCGTCCTCGGAGGATCCATCGGTAAAAATGGGAAAGTGGGCTCCGTCGGCACCGCGCAAAGAAAACTCCGGCGACCCTGAATAATCTGACTATACCAAGATCCCCATTGAAGAAGGTTGGTGCAGTTCGGGTCATGGGCCCGAATCATCGCCATCGCTTCCTCATCAGATGGTGACTGAGGAAAAGCAGCCTCCGAGCGAGAAAAGGGAAAGCGTGGGACAGAAGCCATCGCACCTGAAATCCAATAAAGGAAGACAGTTAAAAGAAAAGTCAGCAATATATATTCATGCATGAACATGAAGACTAGTTAAAGAAAGCAACAGCAGAGTTTTCTGGGACCATTGGCTACAAAACACATGGGCCCCACAGAATCCGGATGACGGCTCATTAATAATGAGACCAAACAGTTACAATAAAACAAAGGGAATACCCTCGTTAAATAAAGAATGATGACCATGCACATTCCCCCCCAACAGGATCTGTCTCGGGCTCTACAATGAATCCAACAAGATCAAAGGAATTAAATTCCCACAGAAGACATCATTACAAAGCCCCTATTTCATTAATTGCAGAAGAACAACCTCGGGCCAAGAGACCCCAAGGAGCCTCCGTGCGAAGAAACTGAGTTCTTCATTGGAATTAAATTCCTTATTAAGAAAAGCGAATTAAATTCCCAGAAACATTTTTAGATGGAATTAAATTCCACGGATTTAAACCGCCATCATCATCTCCCTAAGGGTCATCTAAACCCTAAGAGATCTACTGTTGGAGGTTAAGTGGTCTCATATTTTGGTTAAAGAACTGGAAGAAAAATGGGTTCTTTGTGAAACCCTTGATACGGATTTAAAACCCAGAGAGTTTTGTAAAAATAAAGGTGCTTCGATCACCATTACCTGATAAGGAAGAGTCCTTTTAAACAGAGTTAAACTCTGAAAATGTTTCAAGGCAGAGAACTAAGCTCTGGAAGAAGAGAATTAAATTCTCAGAAAAAGTTCTCAAAGGAAGGAGATGAGCAAAGTGAAGGCTCTTCAGAAGGGACGTGAACCTTTATAGGAGGTGATGGAAACGCTTCATCTCCCCAAATCCCTAGAGGAATCCAACGGTCACAAAAGGTGACAGCGTTGCACTCACGTACGGACACGTGAGAACAACGCTGTGGGGGCATTTGTTTCCTGATTTAAAATCATAAAAGCTTATGGAAAAAGCTTCAGAAGAGGGTCACGTGCTTACACGTGACCAGCAGTCACGTGTTGGCACGTGACATCTAAAAGCTTCAGCAAGGCAAATTCAGCTTCCCGACTGCAACAAAGAAAAGGGCTTCAGAAAAGGGTCACGTGTTCCCACGTGACCTGGGTCACGTGTTCCCACGTGACCTGGGTCACGTGTTGGCACGTGACAATTAAAAGCGGCTTCAAAGGCAAACCGGTTCCCTGATCAAATCAAGGAAAAGGCTTCAGAAGAGGTCACGTGCTCCCACGTGACCAGGGTCACGTGTTGGCACGTGATAATCAAAAGCAGCAGATTTGTTCTCCGGCTAAATCAAGAAAAAGAGTCCAGACGAGGGTCACGTGCTCACACGTGACCAGGGGTCACGTGGTGGCACGTGACAGCTAAACAGCAACCAGAAGACAGAGCGCAGAAAGAAAGAAGAAGGCTCGTTCCAAGGGGGTCACGTGCCCACACGTGACCAAGGGTCACGTGGCCACACGTGACCGACTTCAAAGCCCATTTGTTAACAGAATTAAATTCTGAGAAAAGAACTCACAAATCTTTCCAAAAGCAACCGATTGAATTAAAGATTTAGAGGTGATTAAATATCATCTATCTATGGGAAAATCTCGAATTTGGAAAGATTTCCCCTGTAAATCTAACCGAAATAACAAAGGAGAATCTCTGGATTTGAAATCCAATGGTGAATAAAATTCACCTAATAATCCAAAGGTCCAAAACGAATGATGGATGCAAATCAAATCTCTCAATGAAAGATTCATCAAAAACTGATTGACTCGGCTGCTTCTTCTATAAATAGGAGCCAAGAGACACACAAAAAGAAGAAAAGAAAGAAAGGTGCAGAGGGAAGAAAAAAGAGGAGAGCCTTGATACTTTAGAGGAATTTGGATCTTCTGCAAAGAAAACCCTAGGTAAGAAAGGGAAGGTCTCATTGAAAGAAAAGAGAATTTAATTCTCAACAGAGTTTAACAGAAGGACTTATTTCTTCTCTCTTTGATAGAGGATCTGTAAAGTGCACATCTCCCCTTGAAGTTGAGAATTTAATTCTCAATGGGTTGAGATCCTGCCATGCAGATCCAAAGCATAGAGAGGGAATGGAAGCACGAGAATTTAATTCTCGCAGAACTATAGGAATTTAATTCCTTTAAAATAAAATTAGGGCTTGACCCTGTGTCATGGGAATTTAATTCCTTCAGAATAAAAGAAACAGGGTTTAACACTAATTAAGAACTTAGTTCTGTTGAAACAATGGGAATTTAATTCCCTTAATCATAATCCTTTAACAGAGAATGGGAGTTTAATTCCTTAAAGCTTTTATTAGGGTTTAACCCTATTCAGTTCTTCACATATATGAGGAATTTAATTCCTACAGAAAATTCAGAGTCCAACTCTATTCCAGAATATAAATCTTCAAAAGGAAGTAGGAATTTAATTCCTCTGAAATTATTGTCAAGGTTCAACCTTACGAGGAATTTAATTCCTGGAAAAGATTAACATATCCTCTAAACGACATACATAGAGGCAGGGTCACGTGTCACCACGTGACCCCCCCAAAAGATATACAGAAAGCCCCCTTGAGGCAGTGCCCCACGTGCCCCACGTGACCCTTGGCAGAAGCTTTAACATATAAGCATTTGAATGCCCGTCACGTGATGGCACGTGATGCTCTGAAAGATGCAATAGTCTCAGAAGAACAAATGAAGGGAGGGCGCTCTCACGTGTTGTCACGTGACCCCTCTTGCCTTAATTGGAACCCCTGAATTCAGTGATAGAACATTGTTTGACCTTAGTGTTCAACACTAAGCAAAGAACTTCATTTGCAGTGTTCAACACTGATTACCTTGGTGTTCAACACTAATTTGGGATATATATTGCCAGTGTTTAACACTGGTTTGTTTTAGTGTTCAACACTAATCTGAAAGCCTCGTTACTGGTGTTTAACACCAACTATCTTTTAGTGTTAAACATTGACCTATCAATTTCATTCCCAGTGTTCAACGCTGATTGGTCTTTAGTGTTTAACACTAGACACTGGCCCAATTGGCCGAATGGATAGAGGCAAAGCCTCTCCTTCAAGGGACCCACAGGAAGCCAATATTCCGGACATGATTGGACTTAGCCTAAGATGGCCATAAGTCCTTAATTCGTAATTAACTGGGCTAATGGGCTCACAACATAATTGGTCTTGATCCCAAATTGGGCCAAAGACTATTTAATCCACTCCGGTTCCAGGGTACATCTCTTCACTCCTTTGATACTTGGCGTTGTAATCCCTCAACGTCTTCAAAGAGGTGACGGGTCCCGATGACCACACATTGATACGGACTGTGGGGTCCTTAAACCCATGGACTACGACGTCCTTAACCTTGACCGAGATGTCTTAAAACTAACAATGGACTGTGGGGTCCTTAAACCCATGGACTACGACGTCCTTAACCTTGACCGAGATGTCTTAAAACTAACAATGGACTATGGGGTCCTTAAACCCATGGACTACGACGTCCTTAACCTTGACCGAGATGTCTTAAAACTAACAATGGACCGCAATGTCCTTAAACTACCCAAGGACCGCAATGTCCTTAAACTACCAATGGACCGCAATGTCCTTAAACTACCCAAGGACCGCAATGTCCTTAAACTACCAATGGACCGCAATGTCCTTAAACTAGAACAATAGAGCCACGCATGCTCTTTTGCTGGATCTAAACAATCCTGTTTAAGTTGATCTTAGCCTCAAATATGGCTAACGTATCCTTAAACCTTCAAACAAATTGGACTATGAATCCCCCCAATTAATTCTGGTTCGAGGGTACATCTCTGAACTCCTCTGACATCTGTCGTTGTAATCCTTCAACGTCGTCAGAGAGGTGACGGGTCCCGATGGCCATACATGCAATGGACCACTATGTCCCTAAACTGGAACAATGGAGCCCAAATGCTCTCTTGTCGGATCTAAATGATCCCGTTAAATTGATCTTAGTCTCAAGTTAGACTAACGTATCCTTAACAAACGTTTGAGTTGATCTTAGCCTCAAGCATGGCTAACGTATCCTCAAACCAAACCCCCAAACCCAAATCTAAGATAATACGGATTTGGACTAGTCCACGCCCTACGGGCGACGACATAACTCGGTCTCCGTAAACAATCCACGTGCAACAAAACATAAAATAAACACACACGACACAAAGTGACCATCTGGAGAAGGAGAAAGTTGTTACCGCGATGCGGTAGCGTAATTAACTGCAGGGGCTTGCGCCTGCAGGGAAGAGCGTCCCCACAATCAAAAACCCCTCAAACGAGGGGGAATCTGACGAAGTCTGCTACATCGGCCGCATCCGTCTAAACCTCCGATGCACGGTGCCATAAATCAACTTGGCATCTTCGGAGAGGTGGACGGATAGCACCAATTAGCATCTGCCCCGAATCTCAGGAGAGACGTCATGTCCAGGCCGCCATTCGGAGGGGAACAGAACACAAGTTTCTTGGAAATTTTAGAGAGTTGGCTCAGAGTTTTGGGGTTAGAGGGTAGAGGGTAGGGGTTTATTTATATGGTTAGGCTAGGGTTAGGGTAGATGAAGGGTTTTAAATAAAAAAAAATGTAAAAATGTGTGAAAAATGTATTAAAAATGAAGTAAATGAGAGTTAATGGGCTCTCTGGAAACGATCCCAGAAATTGAAGTGTGCAGGAGAGTGGGGCATGCAAAGAGACACAATTTCCCTTCAGGCGACTCGGCCGTCCGGCCGAGTCAGGCCGGCGGCGCCGGCCTGAGTGGGCTTGTCCGCCGGCCGACTCGACCGAGTCGGGCCGAGTCGAAGTGTCGGGAGGTGGGGGTCTCGAGGTGTAGGCTCTGGTGCATTTACATTTGTGGGTGTAGTGGAAAAATTAGGAGTTATCTTGTGTGGACTGTTGGGCTTCTATAAAATTTAAAACAAAATAAATATTAAAAATAATGTGGGGCATGGGATTTGAACTCTGGTGGCTTGGTTCAGCAATGCAAGGTCTTACCAATGAGCTACAAGGTCTTTCTTGTAATTATGGAGTTATTTAATTACTTAAAGTAGTTACAGAAAATGTAAATACCCCAAGTATACATTAATTTTCAAGCAAATTTTTGTACACTAAAAATGGAGTTGTTACATTCTTTTAACTTGTAATTAAAAAGCAAAATAATTACTTATAACTTGTGCTCAGGCTAAAATACCCCTTTATGGATTTTGAAAAAAATATTTGAAAAAAATTGTATTGGAAAATTAGGGTTGTTACAACACGACACACGAAGTGTGGAGTGGAAAGAGGAAAATGTCCCACTGGGCGTGCCAGAATCTGTTCTCCGCCGAACACAGAGACACGACCGCGTAGGTCCGTCTTGCTTGAATTTCGAGGGCAGATACTATTTGGTGCTATCTGTCCAGCTCTCCGAAGATGCCAAATTGATTTATGACACCGTGTATCGGAGGTTTAGACGGATGCGGCCGATGTAGCAGACTTCGTCAGATACCCCCTCGTTGAGGGATTTTTGATTGTGGGGACGCTCTTTCCTGCAGGCGCAAGTCCCTGCAGTTAATTACGCTACCGCATCGCGGTAACCACTTTCTCTTTCTCCAGATGGTCACTTCGTGTCGTGGGCGTTTTTTTTTTGTTTTTGGTTGCCCGTGAATTGTATACGGAGACTAATTTATGTTGTTGCTCGTAGGGCGTGGATTAGTCCAAATCCGTATTCTCTTATATTTAGGTTTGGGGTTGGGTTTAAGGATGCGTTACTCTCATTTGAGACTAAGATCAACTTAAACGTTTGTTAAGGATACGTTAGTCTAATTTTAGACTAAGATCAACTTAACGATTTATTAAGGATACATTGGTCTAATTTTAGACTAAGATCAACTTAACAGGATTATTTAGATCTAATAAAAGAGCATTTGGACTCTATTGTTTTAGTTTATGGATTTTGCAGTCCATAATTAGTTTAAGGACGTTACGGTCCAAGGTTAAAGACATCATAGTCCATGGGCTTAAGGACCCCACAGTCTAAGGTTAAGGACATCATGGTCCATGGGCTTAAGGACCCCACAGTCCATGGAATGATTGGTTATCGGGACCCGTCACCTCTCTGAAGACGTTGAAGGATTACAACGAAAAATATCAAAGGAGTGAAGAGATGTACCCTTGAACCAATGTTGTTTGGGAAATCTGTAGTCCAATTTGGGACTAAGATCAATTAATTAGATTATGAGCACATGGGCTCAATTAAATCTGAATTGAGGACTTATAGCCAACTTGGGCTGCGTCCGATTAGGTTTAAAATGTTGGACCTTTGTTTGGGCTGCTGAGCATTTGTCTGGGTTCAGCCCCCCATTATTTAGCAATGCTAAAATGGGTCTGGGTTCTGACAATGTTTTGTCTTTTATTGAGTGCTGAGCACTCATATACAATATGAGATGATCAATCTTGGAAGACAAGAATGTATTTGAGTCTCAGTCAAAAGGGGAGTCTTGCCTCTGGAAGACTTAGCTAGTTTAGGCTAAGATTGGCTTGGATATAATGTTTAAACACTAGCACATATTTGGCGATCACGTGTTCCCACGTGATGCATTTAAAGTAGTGTTAAACACTAGGGATGAAGTGCCTAAAATAGTGTTAAACACTAAAAAGATGAAGCGCTCACGTGAGGACACGTGAGGCGCCCTAGGATTGGGCTAAGCTTCCTTTATTTTATTCTCAGAATATTCAAATAAGTGTTAAACACTTAAGTCTTCACGGACATCATGTGTGGGCACGTGATGGGTATCCATGCACTGGATATTAAAAGGATTTGCTAGGGGTCGCGTGGGCACACATGAGGGCGCCCATGCATTGGATTTTAATCCTTCGGTTCTTTCCATCTTCTCTTTTTTAAAGAGGTGTTTGTCAAGGGTCACATGGGGACACGTGAAGGCGCCCAAAATCTGTTCTGCCTTTATTTTGAGAAGTTTGTTCAAGGGTCACATGGGAGCATGTAACCCGATCTCATTCATTCTTTTTTTGACCATTGAGGGGAGGGTCACGTGTTGCCACGTGATTAGGTTGGGTACTTGATCTTTTTACATGCATGAAATGTCCCTTGTTTAAGAATTAAATTCTTTTGTAAGGTTAAACCCTAATTTTATTTAGAAGAATTAAATTCCTATATATTTGGAAGAATTAAATTCTTTTATTGGGTTAAACCCTAATTTTGTTGGAGGAATTAAATTCCTATGTGCTTTGTGGGAGAATATAATTCTCTGGACTTAGGTCTTCTCTTAGGTTTTAGATCTGTATGGCAAAATCTCCCCGATGAGAATTAAATTCTCAACTTGTGGGGAGATCTGCTTCTGCAGACCTTCAACCAAAGGAAGAACTAAGTTCTTATTCAGAAGAGTTAAACTCTTAGTTTGAGAATTAAATTCTCTTTTTTCTTTTGTGGGAGCTTATAGGATGATCTCTCACCTAGGATTTCTTTCTTTTCTCAAGAGACCTTCTTTTCTCTCTGGAGAATTAAATTCTTTTTTTTTTGTATTCTCTCTCCATTGTTCTCTCTCCTTTTTTTTTTCCTTTGGCTCCTATTTATAGGAGAAAGAAATGAATCAGTTTGTTTAGTCAATCTTTCATTGAAAGATTTTGTAACCAATATGATCTTTTAGATCACTCAGTGAATTTTATTCACCATTGGATTTTTAATTCAAAAGATATTTTATCTGTTACTCCTGGCAAATTTCAGGGAAATCTTTCCTTGTATAGAATCTTTCTATAAATTGGTGATTTTTAATCACCATTGGATTTTTTAATCCAATGGTGCTCCGCTTTACAGGGCACAATCTTTTTTGTTTGGAAAGATCTAGGGAAATATTAGGATTTTTGATTTCCCTTAATTAGAATTTAATTCTATTAGTTCAGAAGGTTTAAGAGCCTGTCACGTGTTGGCACGTAGCCTTCTGATTGACCATTTAATTAGAATTTAATTCTATTATTTCAGAGAGCTTGGGAATCCATCACGTGTTGGCACGTGACCCCATCAATTAGGCTTTCAGGTGCGGATAAACTCTGATCATAAAAGGTCACGTGTCTGCACGTGAGGCCCGGTCACGTGTGAGCACGTGATGCCTGCTTTTTTGAGGATTCTCCCCCTTTTTCGTAAGGGGACAAGTAGCTCTTGGCCGAAAATTTTGGCGGGAACATGGCCGTTTGCCCAGTGGGGAATGGACATGATAGGCCAGTTCCCTACCGGTACTGGCGGGCACAAGTGCATCCTCGTCGTAGTGGACTACTTCACGAAATAGATCAAGGCCATTCCCATCAAGAAACCGGACGCCACCACGACTATTAAGTTCCTGCAGAACAATATGATACTCCGGTTCGGCATCCCGAGGTGTATCATCACCGACCATGGGACAAATTTCGAAAACGAAAGAGTTAAGGAATTATGCAGCGAATATCATATCCTTATGAAGTTTGCCGCGGTCGCGCATCCCCAATGCAACGGGCAGGCCGGGATCTCTAACCGGGACGTCCTCGGAGGTCTTCGGACACGTCTAGAAGGACGCCAAGGCAGTTGGGTCGAGGAATTACCCCGGGTCTTATGGGCCCTGCGCACGTCGAAGAAAACCCCCATTGGGGAAACCCTTTTCAGCATCTGCTACGGTACCGAGGCAATGGTCCCAGCAGAGATCGGGCTCCCCAGTCACCGAGTCAAGCATTTCGACGACGATGCGAACACCTCAGTCCTACGAACTAACCCGGACATCTTGTTAGAGAAATGAGACCGGGCCCAGATCAGAGCTATCGCCTATCAACAGCAAACCTCCCGCTACTACAATGCGCGAGTCAAGCGTCGCTTCTTCAAGACCAGAGATTTAGTCTTAAGGCGGAACGAGTTCGTCGATCAAGGCAAGCTGTATAAGTTTTCCCCAAAATAGGACGGTTCTTTCCTCGTCTCTGTAACACCCTAGTCCATTTTACCAGTTCTAATTCGAGTATTTCTTTATTTATGGTATTTTCCTGATTTACTGTGTTTTGGGTGCGAATAGTGTATTTGACATCTGTATTTGCATCTGACCCGACCTACTTGCTGGAAACCCGTCTTGATTCCTGTTTATGATTTAACATGGCTTATTATGTGGATCCGTGCACTTTCATTATTTTCTATACTACATACTGGCATTTTATCTAGCATCTGCATTTTTATAACATTTAAAGTCAAGTAAAATATTTTAAAAATATCTAGGATGGCCTGCATGATACCCCTAACCCTGCCGTAGCATCCGCGCATCTTGTTCTCGTCCCGTTCAGTGAAACGGACTCGTTTGGATGGCTACGTGTACGTGCGTGCATCCGTTCTTGGGGGTAAGCATTTTCGTTACCCGGATATCCAATTTTAGTTTTGGTCGACACGTATATTTTCCGTATTTTAAAACTGGATTTTTTAGACCCGACCCGGGCGTGTTTTGGACTATTTTTTGTTTTAGCCAGGATATCAAATTTTTAACTAATATTATATTTTTTAATATTTCTAACCGTTTAAATTCTTTTATATAACTAAAAAAGATTTTTTAAATCTAAATTTTTTACAAACAGAACTCTAAATCACAACAGACTCTCTCTCTCTCTCTCTCTCTCTCTGCCTCTCTCTATCTCTCTCTCTCTCTTTCTTTCTCTCTCTCTCTTCTCGCAGTTACTGTGCACTTCTCGATTCTCGTCACCTCCCTTCACACCCTACTGTCACCTCCCTTCACACTTCTTGTTCTTTTCTTCTTCTTTATATAAATCCCTGCACCCCGCGACGAGAACCCATAGAAAACCCTAACCCTAACCCTAACCCTAGCCTCATGCAGCACCTTGCTGTCGCCACCTCCACCCTCGACCTCGATCTCCTCACCCTCTTCTTCACAACCTCCACCGCCTCCACCCTTTCCTCTCATCCTCACCCAAAAACTCCGACGAACCCATCACCCGAGCAAGCACCACAGACCTCCATCCCCAACCTCACCGTCGTCATCATCTCTCTTTCCCGACCTCGGCTTCTTCTCCCTATCCCCTTCATTTCCCGACGCCACCCTTCTTCTCCCGAGCCTGCAACCCTCTGCACACCCGACCTTAACCAAGCCCACTGCCTTGCCGGGAACCTTATTGCCGGAGCTCCGACCATCTCATCGTCGTCTCCACGCCCTCGACCACATCATCTCTTCCTCACCACCTTATTTCCCTGCCTGAACCCTAGCTTTACCCTGCACATTCGAAACCCCACGACCAAGAACCCAATCCTCGCCGGCAAACTCCTTGTCGTCGGAGACCCATTGCCGACTTCACCCCCGTACCGCCTCCTCTGACCCCAGTGCAACCTTCTCTTCTTTCTTTCTTTATTCCTCTCCTTATTCTTTTCTTTTCTTCTATTTTCTTGATTCATTTTCCAGTGATCACCCACCGGAGCCGTGCTCATCGCTGCCGATCTAGTCGATCCAGTGAACGTCCCTTACTTGCGTGGTTGTCCTCTTGCCCTGCCTGGACCCATTCCGTGTGCCGTGTGTGCGTTGCGACGTTTACCCGACGTCGGTCGTGCCGTACGTACCCATCGTGTGATCCAATCGAGGCAAGTTTATCTTGCTACATGCTATAATACTTATCTTGCATCCATATGAATAAAATATTACATGTTGATTGAATTATACATCCATATTAAAGTTTTACTATTTTCGGATACCCGTATGCATCCATATCATTTAAAATATATATAGTTGCATCTATATATCATATTAATTCATGTTATTATTGTAGTAACACCCCATGCTTGATAATGTGCATCCTACATAGTCTTGGAACTGTAGTTGTAACCCCTGATAGTTATTTAAGCATTCATATTTATTGTGTATCCATACCATTAATTCTGCATACCTAGTTGCATGCCATATTACATTAACTCATATTTCTATTATATTAGTACCCCATGCTTGATATTGTGCATCCTACTTAGTCATGATGTAACCCCTGATACATACTCGTGCATCCATGCTTTGACTGTACATCCGTACTTTACCCTGATTCAATACTCGCTACATTTTACTGTTGGGCACCCATGTGATACACTGTGCACTACTTGACATGACCTGATACACCATTACTTGACATGTTACCTGATCCTGTTTCTAATGCCGACAATCCTGACATGTTGTCCCGATGGACATATCCTGTTGTCTGTATAGACAAACATGTTCTTGCTTGATCCTGTATTGGCATTAGCTTCAGATTTATCAATACCTGACTTGAACACATAACTTGGGGGTATGGGGAAATCAATGATGAAACCTGACTTGTAACTCGACAGTTCGATACTTATACTGATCAGTTTTATGGGCTAGGCCAGCCCTGGGATGATGCTGCTGACATCATTCATCTGTACATGTTTCCTGTTTAGTGCCTAGCGGCATGTCTCGGATTTCAGCCCGAGAATCTGGACCGTGGTCCCGGGTATGCATGGAATACTATTGAGTTACATCGATGATTCATTAAATTGATTTCACAAACTTGAGAGTAGTTAACCCAGTAGCACAGTTTAGTTTTATCGCTGCACTTCACATATACTGTTACACTTCACTGTTCTTTATCCCTGCTCACTTATTACATTCAAGTTACTATTTTATAATTCATGCCTGCATATCCTGTTACCCCTGATTATATTATTGTTGATATTGTGATGCGCTGACGTCTGGGTTTTGCATGGCCCAGATCCGCTACCCTTGTCACAGGCCGAGTAGAAGCACTTCAGCCGACAGGCCGAGCAGTGAGGACCTGTTAGTATTTTAGTTTAGTTTCCTTTCAGCATTTTTTATTTCCTGACATGAGCCCGTATTTGGGACGTACCTTCCAGATTGTTTTATTTATTGGATTTATTGCTTCCGCATATTATTTCTTGACTCGTTTATTCTGGCTTATGGACATGTACTAGATAGTTTATTTTATTTTCCCGTTCTTGATATCTCTAGACAGCTATAATGTGACTGTGGAGGGATATTTCCTAGCCATAAGTAGCATGGTTAGCTCTGTCACGTGCTGATCTTAGCGCACTCTGGGAAGTGGGGTGTGACAGTCTCCGAGGTCCTGCCCGGCGGAGCCTACCGCTTACAAGACGCGGATGGTCACAGATTTACACAACCTTACAACGCTGAAAAGCTCAAGCTGTACCTCTGAATAAAATAGCTATACATGTATATTTCTTCTTTCACAAAGGCGATGTAAACCTTTTAAAAGTTCTTTCTTTTCAAATAATAAAAGGGAAACAACAGAGCATTGCAAAATGGAAGAATTTTATTCATTCAAAGGTATTAAGGGCTCCTCAGTCTTACAGAGAAGAGAAAGGAAAATTTACAACAGAGGTGGAACGGGATCGAGAAAATACTCCAGGTGATACTCAGAGTAGATTTCCACTAGTCGGGCCCTAGCCTCTGCAGCCCGCTCCCGCCGATGCTACACGCGAACCCGGGACGCCATGGAAGCACCCGACTCTCCGCCCTCTGCGCCTTGGCTAACGATGTACCTCATCTTGAAGCACTCCAAAATGAGGGCCAAGGACCAGTCGTGCTTGGCCTTCGAGATGAGGCCGAGCAGGAAGATCGAGCGCACCTTGTCGAGCGCCTCGTCCAGCAGCTCCTCGGAAAAGGGGTTGTCCAACCCCGGGGACCTCCTCCAAATTCCGTACATCAGCAACTGAAGCAGGGACGACCGCCGAGGGAGAAGCCGGCCGACGTGATCCTCGAGGCGCTGAACTACTCCCCGGTACCCAACCTCATCCAGTGATTGGTCGTATACGGAGACGTCGCCGAGGGTGATGATCTCTTCGATCGAATACATGCGGTTGATCATCTCAAAAGAAAGCGATGCCGAAGGAGTCGCCGTCTCCTTCTCTATTTATAACCTAAAACAGAATTCTGAAGGACCCGGATTCACACGCGCATGGGCGCGAATCCTGGGATCCGCTAAGATCGCTCCAATGCCGCGCCGTCACGTAGCAGAACTGACGCGACTTCCCGAAAAGTTATGCCTCCCCTAAGCGTCCCTGGCACGTGCGGCCTGCGACGGTCGCTTCCCCCAATGTTCACAAACCAAGGAAGGTTAGACTGAACCTCCGGATCCACCGAGCAGCTACCCAGCTCGGTCCATCCTGAGCAGACCGCTACTTGGGTTCTTCAACGAAGCAATGTAAATTCTTCTAAGTTCTTTTTTTAAGCAACAAGAAGGACACGATATAGCATTGCCTAAAAGAAGAATTTTATTGATTCAAAAAGGTATTATAGGCTCCTCAACCTTACATTACATAAAAAATAAAAATAAAAATTACGGCAACGGGGGAAGGGATTGCAAGAAGTATTCCTCGTGGTACTCCGAGGAAATCTCCACCAACCGAGCCCTTGCCGTCTCGGACCTCTGCCTCTGATGCTGTCCGCGGAACCTTGTGGCTACGGACGGGCCATAAAGCTCCACGGACGGGCACCCATGTAACACCCGAGCCCAATACTACTATTTTCAGTACTGTTTGAGCATAATGTGGTACTCATTTCATTTAGCTTGCTTGTTTGTTGCTTACTGTAAATTTTACCCGGTAAAGTCATTTCTGCATATAACAAATTTTGGCATCTAAAATAAAATTAAAAATAGTCATCTTGGCCTACTTGACACCCCTAACCCCGTGGTGGCGTCCGTGCATCGTGTGCTCGTCCCGTTCAGTGAAACGGGCGAGTTTGGATGGCTACGTGCGCGTACGTGTGTCCGTTTTGGGGGTATGCTTTTTAATCATATGACACATAATTTTAAAATTTGGAACCCGCTTAAAATCCTATTATTTCAATTTCAAATTTTTGGACCCAATCCGGGCGCGATTTGGAAATGTTTTATTTTGCGCCAAAATCCCAAATTTTATATTATTTAAACCATCATATATTTTTACTGTTAACCATGATTTTTTTCTGTTTCCTTATCTTATAAATCCTTTTAATTTTTTTCTTAACAAACGATTCCTTCACCACCAATCAAATCCCTTTATTTCCGTGGGCCCCTCATCCATTATCTCTCTCTCTCCTCTCTCTCACGACTCTCTATCTCTATCCCTCTCTATCTCTCTCTCTCTCCTTTCTCTCTCTCCCCAGTATTCTTCTCTCTCTCCCCGTATCTTTCTCTCTCTCTCATATATTTTTTAAATCTCCTTTTTCCCCCTCCTTTCTTTTCCAACGCTAACCTAAACCCAACCTCGTCGAGCCCGGCCGCCTCTCTCCTCGCCGTTGCCGCACCAACCCCAACACCGACGACACCCGCACCCTCACCTCCTCATCCTCACCTCGCCAAGCCCCTCTTCCTCCTTCTTCGAGCCACCTGCACACCCCGCCGCAGCCACCTGCAACCCCTCTGCACACCGTCGGACCGCCGTCTGTCGCCGCCTAAGACCCCGTTCCCGTGTCCCCGGCCTCGCAAGCACACCCCTCGGTGAAATAACTTCCCTCCTCTCTTCACTTCTTCTTTCATTCTCGGCTAATGCGTTCTTGATCTGCAGACCTCTCCCCGCGGTCACTGTAGGCCACCGCCGGAGCCGTCGACCTCGTCGTCGTTCTCACGTCTCCTCTCTGTAATCACAGAACATAACCTTAAAAGCCTCCTCTTCCTCTTCTTTAGTTTCCCTTCATTTCTTGTTGCATAGTCTTCATGACATTCACTGTTCACCTTTTCGCCGGAATCCGACGATGCCGACGACGTGATCCGATGTTCCAGCGAAGTACCCCGACCCGCGTGGTTCCATTGTTCGTTGTTTGGGTTCAATCCGTGAACCGTGCGCCCGTCACGAGTTTCCCTGCCGACGTTATCATTCCGTTTTTTCCCGGTTCGCTACCCGTCGAGGCAAGTACCCCTTGCTACATGCTATACAATATTTACATATATACTATGACACCCTAAACCTGTAAATTTAACTTGGTACGATCATTTCTCATTTTCGGGTACAATATTGCATTATATCATTTTACCGTTAAACTTGGAACCTACAGTTGCAAATTGAACCTAATAACCATATTTACCTGTTTAATCACATTTTTAATGTTAACGCAGCTTATGGCATTTATCCCGGTAGTTCTGTTCCATTCGGACACTCGTATGCATTTAACCTGAAATGGCTATACTGCACCGTTACATAAATCATTGCACCTCTAAGGGTTCTTAAACCTGTTAACATGACTAAACGGCTATACTTGTCTTACTGCACTCTTGTAATCATCTCTGTGACAATTTGATAACTGTATTGCAAATTGAATGAAACTGCCTATTACTTAGTTCATTGCTCATCTCATGTTGTTGATACCCATGCTAGATTATATAACTGATTGTGAGCACACCCACGATATTGTTTACATCTTGACCTGACTTGCTACACATATATATATATTGATATACTTGACATGGTACCGTATACTGTTGACTTGACCTGATGTACCATGACCTGACCCGTTACCTGATCTTGTGTCTAATGCCAACAAACCTGACATGTAGTCCTCATGGACCGTTCCTGTTGTCTATCCAGACAAACCTGCTCTTACCTGATCCTGTGTTGGCATTAGTTCTTGATTACTGAATACCTGACTTGACATACATAACTTGGGGGTATGGGGAAATCAAAGGTGAAACCTGACTTGTAACTCAACAGTTCGATACCTGTTCTGATCAGTCTTACGGGCTAGGCCAGCCCCGGAGTGATGATGCTGACATCACTCGCCCGCCCTGCTACCTTTTACTGCCTAGCGGCACGTCTCGGATTCAGCCCGAGAGTCTTGACCGTGGTCCCGGGCACGCACGGGATACTATTGAGTTACATCGACGATTCATCAATTGATTTCAAAGACTTTAGGATAGAAAACCTGATAGAACAGTTTAGTTTACCCACTGCACACTATCCTGTACCGATCTGATTCATATTATTGTTATTCTTGCTGTATTCATGTTTATTTTGCATTGCCTGTTACACTGTTCATATTATTACCTGATGACGTGACGCGCTGACGTCTGGGTTTTGCATGGCCCAGATTCTGTACAGCTGTTGCAGTCCGAGCAGGAGTACTTCAGCCAGAAGGCTGAGCTGTGTGGTGTTAGTAGTAGTTAGTTTTATTTCCTGCATTTATTTCCAGATGTGAGCCCGCATTATGGGACATACATTTCAGTTATTTGCATTGGATCATTTGCTTCCGCATTTATTTATTATTGACTCCTGTTATCTTGGATTATGGACATGTTTAGATAGTTTTATTTTGTTCTTGATATCGCTACAGCCGTAATGTGACTGTGGATGGATGTTTCCTACCCACGGGTAGCATGGTTGGCTATGTCACGTGCCCATTTTAGCGTACTCTGGGAAGCGGGGCGTAACATGGTTCTTTTGGTATCAGAGCCATAGGTTAGTTGGGTTGATTCTTTTGTAGTTGGGTATTGTACCCAATACACGAATCAGAATACCCGTGTTTAGGAAACATGTCCTGCCACTTTGCCGTTTACCATTCTTGAATCACATTCTTCCTGATTATATCTTTTACGATGTGCAAACTTCCTTTGCATATCGACTCGAAAACATGATTCCTTGTTATCTCTAGGACTTAGGCGACTTGGGTGGAGTTAAGTAATTGTGGCTATGATACCGCGGCATAGTTACAATGCGGTACTCTATTTAAGTATCTTGGAGTTCTAGCCTTGATCTAAATTCAGAATCTATCATCATGCTAATGTTGGGTGTTTTGAGTTCAGGAATATGGCAGATAGGAATTTGAAGACATACCAGAGGCGTGTGGACGAAGCCGCCATGCTTGGAGTGATAAGGGGAATGCTGGAGAATCAAAAGAGACAGACCGAGTTGATCCAGCAGCAAGCAGAATCATTCCAGGAAGGTTTGCGGACCGTTCAGCAGTCCGTAGACAAGGTTGAAGCTAAACCAGTTGATCGAGTAGGGACCGTGGCAGATTTCAGGCGTTTGGGTCCGTCTACATTTACTGGTTTGGAGGAGCCGTTGCCAGCCGAGCAGTGGCTAGTTGACACGGAGAATTTGCTGATTGCGGCACAGATTCCAGATGACAAAAGAGTTGATGTGGTACGCATTCAGTTAGTGGACTACGCCCGAAAATGGTGGCTTGTGGAGGAGACCCGCTTGCCCAAGCCGATCAAGTGGGCGGATTTTTCTAAGAGTTTCCTGGAGAAGTTCTTCCCGCGGACTGCACGGGAGGAAATGGAAGAGAAGTTTATTAGGCTAGGGCAGAATGGAGCACCCGTGGATGTGCATGCAGCAGAATGGACGAGACTCAGCAGATTCGCTGGACCTTTAGTCGCTAACGATGCAGACAGGGCACGAAGGTTCATGCGCAGTTTGGATGTGGACATCCAGAGGCAGATTGTCTCCCTGGGTTTGACCACTTTCTCACAGGTTCTTACGGCAGCTCGGGAACAGCAGAGTTTATCGGGAAAAACTGGGAGTTTGCAGCAGACAGCAGTTGCGGTAAGGAAGCAGTTCTGTCGGGCCAGTCGAGTTTAGGACTAGGCCGACAAACAATATTCTTGCAGCAATGGAAGCTGATTTAAGTGAAGAGCCGGCTGTTGTTTGCGATTTTATGGACGTGTTTGAAGATATATCGGGTTTACCACCGAAGCGAGACGTGGAGTTCGCAATTGATCTTGTTCCTGGTGCAGCGCCAGTATCCAAAGCGTATTATCCAATGGCACCAGTAGAGTTGGAAGAAGTTAAGAAACAGGTTGCTGAATTGCTTGAGAAGGGTTGGATTCGAAGCAGTAACTCGCCTTGGGGAGCTCCAGTTCTTCTAGTAAAGAAGAAGGATGTCACAAGAAGAATGTGCATCGACTATCGAGAATTAAACCGGGTGACTATTAAGAACAAGTACCCGATCCCTCGCATTGGAAAACTTTTTGAGCAGCTTAGTGGCGCGAGGGTATTCTCGAAGCTGGATTTGCGATCCGGATATCATCAGGTTCGAGTGAAAACAGAAGATATTTGCAAGACGGCATTCCGAACTCGGTATGGACATTACGAATACTTAGTGATGCCCTTCGGAGTAACGAATGCGCCGACAGTATTCATGGACTTGATGAACCGAATCTTTTCACCGTTCTTGGACCAGTTTATCGTGGTCTTCATTGACGATATTCTGGTTTACTCGAAGAGTTTTGAGGAGCATGCTGAGCATTTGAAGATCGCACTGCAGACATTGAGACAGGAGAAGCTTTATGAGAAGATGAGTAAGTGTGAGTTTTGGCTGGAGGAAGTGAAGTTTTTGGGGCATGTTGTATCTGGTGATGGAATTGCCGTCGATCCAGAAAAGATTGCAGCGGCTCGAGATTGGCCGATTCCGAAGAATGTTGCGGAGATAAGAAGTTTCCTTGGATTGGCCGGATATTACAGGAGATTTGTGGAGAACTTTGCTCGTCTGGCAGAGCCGCTAACCAAGCTTACGCGCAAGGAGGTACCTTTTGTATGGACGGATAAGTGTGCGTTAGCTTTTAAGACGTTGAAGCAGAAGTTGATAACCGCCCCTATTCTGACCGTGCCAGACAATTCCGGAGGATTGGTGATTCACAGCGACGCATCTGGGAAAGGATTAGGATGTGTTTTGATGCAGCATGGGAAGGTTGTAGCGTACGCATCGAGACAATTGAAGACCCATGAGAAGAATTATCCAACTCATGACTTGGAGCTTGCGGCTGTGATCTTCGCTCTGAAGATTTGGAGACACTACCTTTTAGGCGAAAGGGTCGAAGTTTTTACAGATCATAAGAGCTTGAAGTATGTGTTCACACAGAAGGAGCTGAATATGAGGCAGCGTAGATGGTTGGAGCTGATGGCTGACTACGATCTTGATCTTAAGTACCATCCGAGGAAGGTTAACATCGTGCCGGATGCGCTTAGTCGATTACCAGCAATTCAGGTGTTAACTACGCAGAGGGAGATCGTTGCAGACTTTCGAAGATTTGACTTGGAGGTTGTGCTACCACATTATACGGGACAGTTGTTGCAGCTGCTAGTACATTCGTCATTGATCGAGAATATTAAAGCAGCTCAATCGCGGGATCCTAGACTGCAAAAGTTTCGAGAGCAGGTTGAAGCCGGACTACGAACAGATTTATTGATCCACGAAGATGGTTCGTTGAGGTATGGTAGCCGTTTGTGTGTACCAAAGGGAGATGTTCGTGAAGAGCTTATGAAGGAGGCACACAGTTCAGCTTATTCTGTACATCCAGGAGGCACAAAGATGTACCGAGATATTCGACAGCATTTCTGGTGGGAAGGCATGAAACGGGAGATTGCTCGCTTTGTGGCAAAGTGCTTGGTGTGTCAGCAAGTTAAGGCTGAACATCAAAGGGTTGCTGGTTTATTGCAACCACTTCCGATTCCTCAGTGGAAGTGGGAACACATAACCATGGATTTCGTGACGGCTTTACCGCGGAGCCCAAAAGGCAACAATGCTGTATGAGTGATTGTTGATCAGTTGACCAAGGCAGCTCACTTTATTCCTTTTCGGGTTGGTCAATCAACAGAGACCTTGGCGGAGCGGTACATGCAGGAGATTGTAAGATTGCATGGAGTACCGGTGAGCATCGTGTCCGATCGTGACACTCGGTTCTTATCACACTTTTGGCGGAGTTTACAGGAAAGTTTGGGGACCCGATTAAAGTTTAGCACAACTTATCATCCTCAAACTGATGGTCAGTCGGAGAGAACGATCCGAACTCTTGAAGATATGTTGAGGGAATGCATGTTGGACTTCAAGGGTTCTTGGGAGGATCATCTACATTTGGTAGATTTTTCTTACAACAACAGTTTTCAGGCAACTATCCAGATGGCTCCGTTTGAAGCTTTGTATGGTCGTAAGTATCGTTCACCTGTTTGTTGGGACGATGTCGGTGAACGAAGATTGTTGGGACCAGGTTTGGTTGTGCAGACCGTTGAGAAGGTTAACACCATCAGGAAATCGTATGAAGGCAACTCAAGACCGACAGAAGAGTTGGGCAGACACGTCAAGAAGACCTCTAGAGTTCACCGTGGGTGATTTGGTATTCTTGAAGATATCACCGACTAGAGGGGTGATTCGTTTTGGAAGTCGAGGAAAGCTAAGTCCTCGATTCGTTGGACCCTTTGAGATCTTGGAGCGTGTTGGTGAGGTAGCGTATCGTTTGGCGTTACCGCAGTCCTTGGCTAATGTGCACGATGTGTTTCACGTACCTCAACTCCGTAAGTATGCGCGTGATGAAACACACGTTTTGGATCATTCGGAGTTAACAGTACGAGAAGACTTGACTTTTGAGGAGCGACCGGTTGAAATTGTGGATCGAAGGGAAAAGGTTCTTAAGAACAAGGTTATCCCCCTTGTGCTTGTTTCTTGGGGGTAATCGCTCGCATGGAGAGTCCACTTGGGAACGAGAAGATGAAATTCGGCAGAAGTTTCCTCACCTTTTCTTGTAATTATCTATTTTTGTATTCTTGGAATTTCGAGGACGAAATTCTTTTGTAGTTGGGTATAATGTAACACCCGAGCCCAATACTACTATTTTCAGTACTGTTTGAGCATAATGTGGTACTCATTTCATTTAGCTTGCTTGTTTGTTGCTTACTGTAAATTTTACCCGGTAAAGTCATTTCTGCATATAACAAATTTTGGCATATAAAATAAAATTAAAAATAGTCATCTTGGCCTACTTGACACCCCTGACCCCGTGGTGGCGTCCGTGCATCGTGTGCTCGTCCCGTTCAGTGAAACGGGCGAGTTTGGATGGCTACGTGCGCGTACGTGTGTCCGTTTTGGGGGTATGCTTTTTAATCATATGACACTTAATTTTAAAATTTGGAACTCGCTTAAAATCCTATTATTTCAATTTCAAATTTTTGGACCCGATCCGGGCGTGATTTGGAAATGTTTTATTTTGCGCCAAAATCCCAAATTTTATATTATTTAAACCATCATATATTTTTACTGTTAACCATGATTTTTTTCTGTTTCCTTATCTTATAAATCCTTTTAATTTTTTTCTTAACAAACGATTCCTTCACCACCAATCAAATCCCTTTATTTCTGTGGGCCCCTCATCCATTATCTCTCTCTCTCCTCTCCCTCACGTCTCTCTATCTCTATCCCTCTCTATCTCTCTCTCTCCTTTCTCTCCTCTCCCCAGTATTCTTCTCTCTCTCCCCGTATCTTTCTCTCTCTCTCATATATTTTTTAAATCTCCTTTTTCCCCCTCCTTTCTTTTCCAACACTAACCTAAACCCAACCTCGTCGAGCCCAGCCGCCTCTCTCCTTGCCGCTGCCGCACCAACCCCAACACCGACGACACCCGCACCCTCACCTCCTTATCCTCACCTCGCCAAGCCCCTCTTCCTCCTTCTTCGAGCCACCTGCACACCCCGCCGCAGCCACCTGCAACCCCTCTGCACACCGTCGGACCGCCGTCTGTCGCCGCCGACGACCCCGTTCCCGTGTCCCCGGCCTCGCAAGCACACCCCTCGGTGAAATAACTTCCCTCCTCTCTTCACTTCTTCTTTCATTCTCGGCTAATGCGTTCTTGATCTGCAGACCTCTCCCCGCGGTCACTGTAGGCCACCGCCGGAGCCGTCGACCTCGTCGTCGTTCTCACGTCTCCTCTCTGTAATCACAGAACATAACCTTGTAAGCCTCCTCTTCCTCTTCTTTAGTTTCCCTTCATTTCTTATTGCATAGTCTTCTTGACATTCACTGTTCACCTTTTCGCCGGAATCCGACGATGCCGACGACGTGATCCGATGTTCCAGCAAAGTACCCCGACCCGCGTGGTTCTATTGTTCGTTTTTGGGTTCAATCCGTGAACCGTGCGCCCGTCACGAGTTTCCCCGCCGACGTTATCGTTCCGTTTTTTTCCGGTTCGCGACCCGTCGAGGCAAGTACCCCTTGCTACATGCTATACAATATTTACATATATACTATGACACCCTAAACCTGTAAATTTAACTTGGTACGATCATTTCTCATTTTCGGGTACAATATTGCATTATATCATTTTACCGTTAAACTTGGAACCTACAGTTGCAAATTGAACCTAATAACCATATTTACCTGTTTAATCACATTTTTAATGTTAACGCAGCTTATGGCATTTATCCCGGTAGTTCTGTTCCATTTGGACACTCGTATGCATTTAACCTGAAATGGCTATACTGCACCGTTACATAAATCATTGCACCTCTAAGGGTTCTTAAACCTGTTAACATGACTAAACGGCTATACTTATCTTACTGCACTCTTGTAATCATCTCTGTGACAATTTGATAACTGTATTGCAAATTGAATGATACTGCCTATTACTTAGTTCATTGCTCATCTCATGTTGTTGATACCCATGCTAGATTATATAACTGATTGTGAGCACACCCACGATATTGTTTACATCTTGACCTGACTTGCTACACATATATATATATTGATATACCTGACATGGTACCGTATACTGTTGACTTGACCTGATGTACCATGACCTGACCCGTTACCTGATCTTGTGTCTAATGCCAACAAACCTGACATGTAGTCCTCATGGACCGTTCCTGTTGTCTATCCAGACAAACCTGCTCTTACCTGATCCTGTGTTGGCATTAGTTCTTGATTACTGAATACCTGACTTGACATACATAACTTGGGGGTATGGGGAAATCAAAGGTGAAACCTGACTTGTAACTCAACAGTTCGATACCTGTTCTGATCAGTCTTACGGGCTAGGCCAGCCCCGGAGTGATGATGCTGACATCACTCGCCCGCCCTGCTACCTTTTACTGCCTAGCGGCACGTCTCGGATTCAGCCCGAGAGTCTTGACCGTGGTCCCGGGCACGCACGGGATACTATTGAGTTACATCGACGATTCATCAATTGATTTCAAAGACTTTAGGATAGAAAACCTGATAGAACAGTTTAGTTTACCCACTGCACACTACCCTGTACTGATCTGATTCATATTATTGTTATTCTTGCTGTATTCATGTTTATTTTGCATTGCCTGTTACACTGTTCATATTATTACCTGATGACGTGACGCGCTGACGTCTGGGTTTTGCATGGCCCAGATTCTGTACCGCTGTTGCAGTCCGAGCAGGAGTACTTCAGCCAGCAGGCTGAGCTGTAAGGTGTCAGTAGTAGTTAGTTTTATTTCCTGCATTTATTTCCAGATGTGAGCCCGCATTATGGGACATACATTTCAGTTATTTGCATTGGATCATTTGCTTCCGCATTTATTTATTATTGACTCCTGTTATCTTGGATTATGGACATGTTTAGATAGTTTTATTTTGTTCTTGATATCTCTACAGCCGTAATGTGACTGTGGATGGATGTTTCCTACCCACAGGTAGCATGGTTGGCTATGTCACGTGCCCATTTTAGCGTACTCTGGGAAGCGGGGCGTGACAACCCATCGGCGAGATGCCTCAATTGGTAACACTCGAGGATGAGTGCCACCGAGCGATCCCGCTGACTCATCAAGATCTGGCCGAGACGACATACCGACCTCAGCTTCCCAACCGCCTCGTCCTTCTGCTGTTCGGACAAGGGGTTGAGCAGCCGCGGCGATGCCCTCCAGATGGAGTACATAAGCAGCTGGAGAAGGGGCGATCGCCGGCGGAGCAGGCAGCCAATGTGATCCTCAACCCGCCGGATCGCCGCCTGCCGCATCTCCTCGGAGCACAGCTGGTCGTACAGGTACACGTCCTCGAAAGAGACGATCTCGGGGATGGTGAAGGGGAAGTGTCCATTCTTACGTTTTGGGGATGAAGAAAGGAGTGATCAACACGCCCTCCATTTTATAGCCCCACGGCACCCCCAAGAGTCCAACAGTCGCTCGTCTCTTCCACTACTGTACCGCCACACGGCGGATCTCCCATCTTTCTTGGCGATCCGAAGTCGGAACGACACGGCTCTTCTAAATGCTTCGCCTCCCCCATGCGTTCATGACATGTGTCATCCACGACGTTTACTCTTCCCGATGTTCACGACCCAGAACCTCGGCAGCAAACCGAGCAGCTACCCTGCTCGGTCCATCCTTAGCAGGCCTCTCCATGCCCTCCTGCGCTAAGGATCAAAGCCCTCACCAAGAGGCAACCGGGCAGCAACCCTGCTCGGTCTATCCCTGGCTGGTCGTTCACTACCCACCGACGCCAAGGATCAAAGCCCTCACCAAGAGGCAACCGGGAAGCAACCCTGCTCGGTCTATCCCTGGCTGGTAGTTTACTACCCACCGACGCCAAGGATCAAAGCCCTCACCAAGAGGCCACCGAGCAGCTACCCTGCTCGGTCCATCCTTGGCTGGTAATTCCTTACCCTACGATGCCAAGGATCAAAGTCCTCACCAAGAGGCAACCGGGCAGCAACCCTGCTCGGTCCATCCTTAGCAGGCCTCTCCATGCTTTCCCGCGCTAAGGATAAAAGCCCTCACCAAGAGGCAACCGGGCAACAACCCTGCTCGGTCCATCCTGGGCTGATAGTTCACTACCCACCGACGTCAAGGATCAAAGCCCTCACCAAAAGGCCACCGAGCAGCTACCCTGCTCGGTCCATCCTTGGCTGGTAATTTCTTACCCCACGATGCCAATGATCAAAGCCCTCACCAAGAGGCAACCGGGCAGCAACCCTGCTTGGTCCATCCTTAGCAGGCCTCTCCATTCCCTCCCGCGCTAAGGATCAAAGCCCTCACCAAGAGGCAACCGGGCAGCAACTCTGCTCGGTCCATCCTTGGCTGGTAATCTCTTACCCCACGACGCCATGGATCAAAGCTCTCACCAAGAGGCAACCGGGCAGCAAACCTGCTCGGTCCATCCTTGGCTGGTAGTTCACTACCCATGATGCCAAGGATCCAAGCCCTCATCAAGAGGCCACCGCGCAGCTATCCTGCTCGGTCCATCCACGTCTAAGCGATCTCCACCTCGACTTCGAGACCATAGAGATACCGACCTTTCACCGGTCTTTGAACACTTGGTAAATGATCGACTTCAACTCTCAACTCGACGTGCAATCGCTAGACGAAAAACTAACCTAACTGTTTACCCCAATCAGAGCGAAGCTCTGTTCAAATTCCAAGGCGGGAAATGAAGCAACGCTTCAGATCCTCTGCGCTGCGCGCAGGGCGCCACGTGTCAAAATCAAGCACACCAGCGCAGAGAGCGCAGCGCCCGAGGCAGTACGCCCAATCAGAGCAAAGCTCTATTTAAAACAAAAATTAAAGGAAGCAACGCTTCAGCTGCGTAGGCGCTGCGCTGCGCGACACGTGTCAGCGCAGCTGCGCAAGCGCAGCTGCGTTGCGCTGTGCGCTGCGCGACACGTGTCAAGCGCTGGTGCATCTGCGCCAAACAGAATTAAAATTCCAGTAAAATCCTTCTGTTCTTGTTAAAACAAGAAGATTGTCTTCTGTAAAACAGAAGCCCTTGGATCAAAGATCCAACGGTGGGGAAAATTTCCCAAATCACTCAGAGAATTATCTCTTTAACAAACTTAATAAATTTATGGGCACTATATAATGACCCCTAGACCCCAATTCAAAGCATCAACATCGTGAGAGATCAAGAACTTCAAAAGAGAGAGAACTCTGAAGAATTTTGAAAAAAACTCAAGAAAAAGGCAAAAATCTTTATAAAATATAAGAATTTCTTCTAAATAGATCATTGATCTGAGAACAAGATCAAGGATCTTCAATAAAAAAAATAAATAATAACAGTGCCTTGCACTTTTTTTTATGAACCATTGGTTCTAGAATTTTAGAAAAATTCTTTTCTTGAATCCAAAATTGGATCAAGTTATTGAAACCGTGCCTTGCACTTGCAAAACTGCACTGTTGGCTCCTGGGTTGGCGCAAGCCACCAGAGAGCGCCACGTGTCAGCGGCGCAACAGCACAGCGCACTGCGTTGTTGCGCTCGCGCTCACCAGAGCGTGACACGTGTCACCTCCACATGCGCTTGCGCTCAATGATTGGCGCAAAGCGTCTGACAAGCCAATATCAGATAATTAATGCACTGCATTATTTACTGAAGGACCAAGCCCAATTAAAAAAGGCCTAACAGGCCAAATAAAATGCAATGTATTAAAAGGGCAGAGCCCAAACAAAGCAGATGCTCTGCATCATTTATAAAAGGGCAGAGCCCAAACAAAACAAAATGTAGTGCATTATTAAAAAAGGGCAAAGCCCTAGCACATGCCTAATAGGCCAAAGATAAATAAAAACGTTGAATATTCCCAACTGGACTTAGCCCAATCATGGCCGTAAGTTCTCAAATTAAATTGAATGAGCACGGCTGCTCTCCTAAATCAATTTACATTCGGTTTGAGGGTACATCTCCGAACTCCTCTGACTCCTATCGTTGTAATCCTTCAACGACGTCAGAGAGGTGACGGGTCCCGACAATTACACATCAACATGAACTGTGGGGTCCTTAAACCCACGGACTTATGCGTCCATAAACTACCTATGGACCACCATGTCCCTAAACTGGAATATGGACCACCATGTCCCTAAACTGGAATATGGACCACCATGTCCCTAAACTGGCAATGGACCGAAACTTCCTTAAACTACCTATGGACCACTACGTCCCTAAACTGGAACAATAGAGCCCCCCAAATGCTCTTTTGTCGGATCCAAACGATCCCGTTAAGTTGATCTTAGTCTCGAATCAGACTAACGTATCCTTAACGAACGTTTAAGTTGATCTTAGCCTCAATATGGCTAACGTATCCTTAAACTAAAACACCAAACCCAAATCTAAGTAAATACGGATTTGGACTAATCCACGTCCTACGGGCGACGGCATAACTTAGTCTCCGTATACAATCCACGGGCATCCACAAAAAAAACAAACACACACGACACGAAGTGAAATTCTGGAGAAGGAGAAAGTTGTTACCGCGATGCGGTAGCGTAATTAACTGCAGGGGCTTGCGCCTGCAGGGAAGAGCGTCCCCATAATCAAAAACCCCTCAAGCAAGGGGGAATTTGACGAAGTCTGCTACATCGGCCGCATCCGTCTAAACCTCCAATACACGGTGCCATAAATCAACTTGGCATCTTCGGAGAGGTGGACGGATAAAACCAAATAGCATCTGCCCCGAATCTCAGGCAAGACGTCTTCACGTCGCGCCGTCTTTCGGAGGGGAACAGATTCTGGCACGCCCGGTGGGACCATTTCCTCTTTCCACTCCACACTTCGTGTGTCGTCTTCGCGAACGAATCGCGGTTTGTTAATGGTTGCCTTTGGATTTCAAGTTACTAAGATTTGGTCCTTTGCCTGGCGCAGAAATACAGCATCAATGGCCTCCAACTGCTCGAGCTGCTCGAAATGCAAGTGCAACCGACGCTCTGCCTCACCTGGAGGTGTAGCCTATGGACCTCAAGCGGCCTCCATCCTTACCATGCCGGTGGAACAAGTGACCCAGGCCACCACCGGTCTATTTTTCGGGACCATGATCCCGCCTGCAAGCTTCACTATTCCAGTGCCCGCACCAGAAGCGCATAAGAATTCGGTCTTCGATTGGCTCACTGCTACAACGGCCCCTTTCAACGGGTCGTCCAATATCAAACCGGCAGCCTCTGTCTTTACCAGGCTGAACCAGAACTCTGATGGGGCCTGCCAAGAAGCCCATGAACCCTGAAGTGGCCGTCCCGAGGAAGACAGCCACCTCTGCTCCTAAACTCGTTAAGGCGGCTTCTCCTGTTAAAGAGTCGGTCTTTTCAAGGCTGACTATTCCGGCTCCTGCTTCTACTCGAGGGTCTGTCTTTGACAGATTGAATATCGCCACTCAAAGAACAACATCAGTCTTTAAGAGGCTAGCACCGGCAGCACCTCATCCAGATAGGGGGCAAGATGAAACTATCCCTATCGCCGAGCCAGTCTCAACAGCTCGACATGCTCGACGTCGCCACTGGCGCCGAGTAAGGAAGGCCGGGGGCAACTCCCCCTCAGGGCTAACTCCACCTGCTCCAGTGGTGGAAGTTAATGCTGTTGTTCTAACTGGGAACAGCTTTGAACCGCTAAAGAGGGTACGCAAGAACTCTCCGACTGCCACACTGAAAAGATCTCCTCCACCTGCGGAGAGAGTTACAGAAACTAAGCTGGAGCAGCCCCCACAGCGGCTATCCTCCAAAATTTATAAAGTCTGGCGGAGGGTTCAAGACTCCGTAATTGACCAAGGTCACTCTCGTCAGCAGAAAAGGGCGAAAGTGCAAGAGGAAAAGAACCGTCCGGACAAACAGCAAAGGACGACCACCACCAGGGTGCCTGCTGCAACGGCCCCCTCAACTTCAACGGCCCACAAGAGAAGGAGGACGGAGAAAATTCACACGCCCGCGGCAAATGCCAAGGACGGCGATCCCAAACGCCCTAAGTCTGGGGGCATGGTGGTTCATACCGTCTACATGGCGTCTGGTAAAGAGGACAGCCGTGCATCTACAGGTCATAGACCGCTTACACGGTCAGTGACCAAAGCTCAGGAGCAACAGCAAAAGCTCCAGGAGATGATGAACGTGATGGCCGCACTCACTGGGCCAAAAGAAAGCCCTGAAGCGTCCTCGGATGAACGCCAGGAGCAAGAAACTGACGCTGAATTCCTTCGTCGGATATTAGAGAAGAAGGATAAAGAGGCTGCTGAACAAGCAGCCAACATAAAGCGTATGGCCCTCCTGTTCCAAGACATGGTGGGGATGATGATCCAACAAGATCCTCCAGCTGAAGATCCCCCGATCGTCCTTGAAGACGATAGGGGAAAAACGTCAAATCCTCCACCGGCTCTGTCAACAGCCAAGGAGGAGACAATCTCCAAAGCTGACTTGGACGAATATATAGCCCAACAGATACGGGTTCATCATGCAACTGAAGCAGCCGGTCAGGTCGTAAAAACAGGACGACCATATCCGAGCTGGTACGATCAGATAAAGTACCCGCCGGGCTACACAATTCCTAAATTCCATGTCTATAAGGGGACGGGCAATCCCCACCAGCATGTTGCCCAGTTCAGGGCGCTTTACGGCAACACCGGCGGTGATGATAAATTGTTGCTTCGCCAGTTCGTCGGTAGCTTGTCAGATACAGCGTTTGAGTGGTACTCTGAGCTCCCAAACGACTCTATCAAGACATTCGCGGAGATGGAGCTGCTGTTTACCCAGCGTTTTGCAAGCGCCAGCGAACGCACCCCGATGACGGCATTGATTAATGCCAGGGTGAAGCCAGGAGAGACATGGGTCCAATATGCTATACGGTGGCGGAACTTATGGTCAAAATACGAGCAACGCATTGAAGAAGCTCCTGCAGTGGGTATGTTTGTTGGAACCCTTGATCCGCAAGCAACCATCTCGCAATTTATGATGTTCTTCAAGCCGACTACCTTCCAGGCCCTGATCGACAAGCTAGCGCAAATGGATCAGATGGGCCATAGACCTCCCCTTCCAAAGCCGGACTCCCGAAATAAGAAGGGGAAGGGGAAAGCGATCGTTGTCGCTAATGCTCAACAACAGCCGAGCAACTCGAAGCCAGTTGTCCGTCAAAATAATATGCGTCCGCACGTACCCCTTGAGGAGAGGATAGGACGTCCTTACTCGTTTCCCCGAGATAAAACGAGAAGATTATTCGAGCTGGCGTTGCGCAACCGACTCATAAATCTGCCGGATCCAAAACGTCCGTCGCAGCCAAATGATGTCAATGAGCTTAACTACTGTCCCTATCATCGGGTACTGGGTCATCCGATCGAAGATTGCTACGTCTTCAAAAATTGGATTGAAGACCAGTACCAACAGGGTAAGTTCGCGTTGTCCGACAGATGGAAGGTGAATCCGCCGCAACCTCACACCTCTAAAAGGATGAATACGCCGGGGGCAACGTGCCTTCTCGTCGAAGAAGCCCCATGGGAGGTTGTGCTGTCAGCCAAAACAAAGAGGATGCTGAACGATCTTCAAACATGCCCAGTGATCAAGTGGAAGAACCCGTTGGAACCTCAGATCATTGAAGGGATGTTGAAGCCGCGTCCAACTCCAAAGACCGATGGTGGTGGCCCAAGCACTCACAACCAGCCGTCAAAATCTTCGAAGAAGAAGAAGAAGAAATCCAAGAAGCCCGTGAAGCTTGGAAACAAGTGCACGGACTTACAAAAACAAATTGACGCGCTGGAGGAATACAACCAGAAAACGCGGACTCCCATTACACTCCAAGAGTTCCTCAACCACGTCTTTCAGGAGGAAGATGAGGGAGATAGTTCGTCGGATGAATCTGAGGAATACGTGGCGAGCTGCCGTATGATCTCCCATTTGTTTACAGACGATGAGGAAACTCCTTACACTGAAAAGATGGGGGTAGATCCTGAACCGGAAGTTCTGGGGCCATCGGATGAAATAATTGACGCATTCCTCAACGAAGCTCTGTTGAAAAGTAAAGCTAATCGGGAACGCGAGACGGCTATATTTGAAAGGGCCAAGCGCCAACGACTTGACGAAAGAGCTGAGACACTCCCGCTGGAGCAAAATACATCCACCGCGGATAGAAGCAAATTCAAGACGAGGAAAAGGTTTGCTAAAGCCATATCAATGGGTATGAAACATTACCGGTGAAGCGGAAATGCACCCCTCCTACTGCTTATATCATCGGAAGATTTCTTACCCCACCGAAGAGTGCAAAGCTTTCGATAGATGGTGGCAAGGATATGTTGCTCACCGACAACATTTTAAGCGGGAGAAGCGCAAAACTCGTCAGGAGCGGAAAAATACGACCGAAGGGCTTAACAGAACTACCGGCAATTGTCGCATGGTTAACGCCGGGGGATCACAAGTGCTTACATTCGGGAGAGATTCTGACGAGGAGCTGGCTCTTACCCCCTCTTTAAAGAATCCACTTCGGGAAAAGAAGAAGAGCAGAAGGTCTGTGAAAATATCCGGCTGCGTAGTCGGATGCTGCCCGAAAAGAATCTCGGACCCTCAAACTAGAAAGATAAAGGGAAAGAAAAGGTCTCTGAGGATATCGCCCTAGATGACCAAGTCATGGAAGAGCTAGCCGCCAAGGACCCGCCGAAGAAAAATAAGGTGGATTATAATGTTCTAGCGCATCTGAGGAAGCTACCCTCGCAGCTCAGCATTTTTGATGACCTTTTACTATCAAAAGAGGCGAGATTCATTAATCAAGGCACTACAGGAGCCGGAGCAATTCCAAGCTTTCCTGGTCGGAGAAAAGATGAAGGATGAATTGGAGGAAGTGCACATGGCCGATGTCACTTTTGGCGATGAAGACCTTCTCCTTGGGACATGCGAACACAATCGCCCCCTCTATGTCTCAGGATACTGCCACGATACAAAGATAGGCAAAATCATGATCGACAATGGATCCTCCGTTAATCTCCTCAATGTGCGGGTGTTAAAAGAAATCTGCATGAGCGTCCAGCACCTTGCTCGGGATAAGATCACCATCTCCGGGTTCGACTCCCAATCATCAAGAACTCTTGGGTCTGTGATACTGACGCTACGCTTCGGGCTACTCGTCACGGACATTAAGTTCCACGTCATAGACGCTAAGACATGCTACAATGCTCTGCTCGGCCGACCATGGTTACACGAGTACAACATCATCCCTTCTACACAACATCAGTGTATGAAGTATTTTAAGGATGGTCTCGAGTATACCGTGACGGGAGAACTGAACCCGTTCTCTGTGAACGAGGTCCGCAAATATGAAGATGCCAAATACTTCTTACCGGATTTTGAAGACACGGAGAGGTGTCACAAGCCGGAGAATAAATCTAATGCCACCATTCATGTCTTCGGGAGTGATACTGAAGAAGAGGAAGAGATGATTTATTCGGGTCCACCCCAACACAACAGGCCGGGACAGTCCGCTCCCATGTTGATATTTGGCAGCGATTCGGAAGATGAGGTCCATGCTGTATTCTCTGCTCGACCTTCAATACAAACATCCGCTGACGAAGAGCAAAGTCTGCAAGTCACCATGGTTCCGCTTAAACACCATAAAGAATTGGATGCACTGGATATCTACAGTGTAGAGGAGCTGCGGACGTTCTATATCCCTCCCAGGCGAGAAGGCGAAAAAGAAATTCTATTCTACCGCTCTGAGGAAACCAAAGTGGAGAAAGAAATCTGGCACGGCGCGGATCCTATGCTTGACAGACTTCAGCCCATTCGTCTCCCCAGATATTATACAGAAGGCTTGAAGAGGTTGCTAAAGCGCCAAGGGATATCCTTTAAACAGACCGCTCGAAAAGCCAAGTTCTATGACAAGGTCTGGAACGTTCCCGGGACTCAGTATAAGTTGCCTGACGGGAGAATGGAAACAATCGGGCTTGGATACATTCGGTCCAAGAAACGAGAGCTACTCCATGGTTGCTACGCCGTGCATGACTTTGATGAAGAAGCGGATGCTCAATGGGAGGATGTTAATCCTAAACCAGTAAAAGTTCCTGATGCAAAAGTGCCCAGTCCGTCGTTCGAAGAGCAAATGGACAAGTTTATAAGGGAAGCTGGTCAAAAAGTCCGAGATGACCATAACCGCGAAATGGCCATCTACGAGAAAGCCAAAACGCAACGCCTCTTCCAACAGGCTGTGAAAGATGAAAATGCCGCTCCCTGTCAACCTGTTATAAAAAAAGGCTCGACGCAGAGGCAGAAATAAGTCGAGAGGCGAAAAAGGCACTCAACAGCAATAAAGCGGGACTAAGAAGCCACGCAAGCGGGAATCGAGCGGTTCCGATCTATCCCTCATAAGAAAAATGGGTCGGGCGTACTCTTTTCCTTGGGACAAGACGAAGAGAATACTTGACCTCGCTCTAAAACATCAGATTCTTACACTGCCGGAGTATAAATACCCCGAACAAGCAAGCGAAGTCTCTCACCCGAACTATTGCTCTTATCACCGAGTAATAGGGCACCCTCTCGAAGACTGCTTCACCTTCAAGAATTGGGTCGAAGATCAGTATCAGCTTGGCAAGTTCGCTCTGTCTGACAACTGGAGGGTAACGCCGCCACAGAAGCACGAACCCAAAGCCACGAGAGCAGAACCAGTTCCACATTGGGCTTGGAAGCGAATTCGTACTTGTCATATGATAACGATGTCAAAAGAAGAGCCCGAGAATATGAATGACCTTCCCTGGTGCTTCGAAAACAGCAACGATGAGGTGATCTCAGAATTTCCGCTAGCACCAAAAGAGCTGGAGGATGGAATACATACCACCGCAGATAACCTCAAGAAAATTGAGTTGGGGACGGCAAACGACCCGCGACCGACATTCATTAGTGAGCTGCTGTCTGAAGAGAGGGTGGCTTCATTAAAAGACCTGCTTATGCAGCATAGAGATTGCTTCGCATGGAACTATTCCGAAATGCCGGGACTAGATCCAGAAATTGTTGTGCACAAATTGGCGATATCCCCGGACGTCAAGCCAGTCAAACAAGCACCGAGAAGAATGCGGCTCGAGCTTGAGATGAGCATCAACGCCGAGGTCAAGAAGCTGATCGACTCTGGCTTCATCCAGGAGGTCCAGTATCCCGAGTGGATCGCCAACATCGTCCCCGTGATGAAGAAAAATGGGACAGTGCACATATGTATGGATTTCCGGGATCTCAATAAAGCCTGCCCGAAGGATGATTTCCCAGTGCCAGTCACCGAACTGATGATAGACAATACGTCCACTCATGAGATTTTCTCCTTCATGGATGGCTCATCAGGGTATAATCAGATAAAGATGCATCCCGAAGACCAGAAGCACACCGCCTTCAGGACTCCTTTAGGTGTGTTCTGCTATAAGGTGATGCATTCGGTCTAAAGAACGCCGGTGCCACCTATGAGAGGGTCATGACGAAGATCTTCGATGACCTCATACATGAAATCGTCGAATGCTATATCGACGACCTCGTGGGGAAAAGCAAATCATACGAGGAACATCTCGAGCATCTGAAGACCGTATTTCAACGCCTTCGACAATACAACTTGAAGATGAACCCTCTCAAGTGTGCATTCGGAGTTTCCTCGGGCAAATTCCTAGGATTCATCGTCCGACACCGAGGTATCGAAATAGATCCGTCAAAGATCAAGGCGATCATGGAAATGCCTCCGCCAAGGACTCTCAAACAGCTGCGGTCTCTCCAGGGAAAGCTCGCGTATATACGGCGATTTATAGCCAACCTTTCAGGTAAGTGTCATCCTTACAGCCACCTGATGAAGAAGGGAACCCCGTTCGTCTGGGACCAAAAATGTCAAAGCGCGCTGGACGAGATCAAGCAATACCTGCAGAACCCGCCAGTATTGGCTGCTCCGGTCAAGGGAAAGCCCCTCATTCTTTATACAACCGCCCTCGAAGGTGCCTTAGGTGCATTATGGGCACAAGAGAACGATCAAGGGAAGGAGAAAGCTCTCTATTACTTGAGTCGAGTTCTACTGGGGGCAGAAAGTAACTATTCCCCTATTGAAAAACACTGCCTGGCGTTGATCTTCGCGATAACAAAGCTCAGGCACTATGCGTTGGCGCATGAGGTCCGTCTTACTTCAAAGGTGGATCCTCTTAAATATTTGATGTCGAAGGCCATATTGACGGGGCGACTCGCTAAATGGGCCCTGCTCTTGATGGAGTTCTCGATAACGTATCAACCCCTCAAGGCAGTGAAAGGCCAGGCCATCGCCGACTTCGTCGCTGAGCATCCGATACCTGCCGATTCTCCTCTGAATTGCGAGCTGCCAGACGAACAAGCGTTTGACGCAATCGATGGGAGTGATACCCGATGGGAGCTTTATTTCGATGGAGCGTCTTCCATGAAGAAGCGCAAATAGAGTACACCCATAATCAAATCGGGGGTAGGCCTCATCTTTGTAACTCCACAAGGAGGGATAATGCGCTTTGCTTTTGTTGCGCCACGGCAGCGCCCCGGCCGTCTACTCGAGGCCAAAATGCGGAATCAAAAATTTCTTAACTTTAAACCGGCGCTACCGCGGACAATAAACCCGGATCGTAACCATTAACCTAATGCTAGCAAACAAGAGATGGGATAGAATGCTATACCGAGCGATCCGTGTCCTTCGGTCTTCGTCTCCACTTCGATCTCCTGCGGAATCACCGTTCGTCACCTCCTCGTCGGAAAGGGCACCACGTAGCCGATTTCTTTTACGGGCTCCCACCTCTAGACCGAGGCAACTCGGGCGCGAAGTTGGCTAGCCGACGCGTCCAAGGAATGCTGTAGGCAAGTGTAGAATGGTTGTCTCATTCGGGGTTTATGTAGTTGCCTTTGGTGATGGAGGAATGAAGAACTTTGGAGAGGGTTTTCCTTTTGTTGCATGAATGGAATAATGAGATAGCTAAAAATGAGAACAACAATAATCTCCCCCTCCCTCTCAAGTGGCCGGCCCCTCCCTATAGGAATGGTGGAGGAGAGAAAAGAAAAAGCACAAGGGAGGTGAGTGTAGTAGAATGAAAATGGGTGACCATAAACATAAAGCAAGTCTCACATCAACTTCTAATCTTTTCTAATCTCAAACCTTTCTCATTTAATGCAAAAACCATGATGAAGAAAAGAACGGGATCTAATGATGATAGTCTTATCATAATTCTCATTTACAAACAAACCCCTCCACAAAGGATAATTTGCACAACTGTAAATAACCCCCTCCATCGGAAAAGTCCGGCCGGGAAGAAACAAAGGAAAACTGGCCGGAACGGAATACAAACTGGCAACTTCAGAAAAGTGATCCCGTAATAAATTACAGGAAAAATCCCGCGACTGCATATACATGCCCGCATTTGTATTTGTAAGTGCACGGCGGCGCCCCGGCCTCCATCCCGAGGCCAAATGCGGAAGAGATGGCTAACTTTAATTTTTCTTGAACCGGCACCACCGCGCACTAAAACCCGGATCGAACCATTAACTAGTCCTAGCTAACTACAAGATGGGGAAAAGAGATATACCGAGTGATCCGAGTCCTCCGGTCTTCTCGCCGTCCTCCCGATCTCCCGCGGAATGTCCGGTCTCCACCTCCTCGCCGGAAGGGCACCACGTCGCCTGCATCTTTTATGGGCTCCCGCCTCTATACCGAGGCAACTCGGGCATGAAGCTGGCAAGTCGACGTGCCCAAGGTTTGCTGTAGAATGTGTAATGCTCAAGTCTCATTTGGGGTAGAGGAATTGCCATATTGGAGGAGGTATGAACTATGGAGTTTTTCTTGGGAATTTTTGGTGAGGAAAATTGATATGATCTCAACAAAGAACCAAACCCAAAAATTGGACAGCCCCATGGAGCTTGGCCGGCCATGCTCATTGTGGTGGGGTGAGAAGGGAATGGAGTGAGGAAATAATCCCATGGGATAAGAATAATGCAAGGTAGAGTGTAAAAAAGGGAAAAAGGCAAGTCTCACATCAAACATCATAACCCTTCATCATCAACAAGCATGATAACAAACTAAAACCAACACTCCACCACAACCATCAACTCATGGCAAAGTCAAGCCATCATGAAAGAAGAAGTCAAAAGGTCAAGGGATGGTGCAACCATCATGATCCAACCAATATGCAAAAGACCCCCTTCCAAATTGCTTATTTGCACAAATGCAAATAAGCCCTCCTCCACCAATCTTCGGCCATTGAAAGATACAAATGAAAATGGCCGAAACGGAAAGCAAACTGGCAACTCCAGAAAACTGGTCCTGTAATAAATTACAGGAAAACCCCGATACTGTGCATACACACCCGCATTTGTAATCCGACCGAAATACAAATGCAATGAGACAAAATCTACACTGTACTATACTAGTATCCGGCTTAAACCAAAGCCGGCTAGTAACATCTGTCCGATCCTGATCCGTGCAATACCGCATGTATCTGATCGAACTCTTCCATATATCCATACGGCCTCTAGTACAAACTGTCCGATCCTGATCCGTGAAATACCGCACGTATCTGATCGGACCTTGCCATATCTCCATACGGCATCTACAGCTTTTCGCCCGAAAGATTGAGTAACTGAATGTGTGGTGGACTCTAAAGACTCGTCAATACTATGGCTGTGGATTTAACCACTAGCACGTCAGAGGTATTAGCCATACGTGACGGGCCACCAGCTATTGACCAAAAGGGACGTCGATGAGCGAACTCATCCTGACACCCTACTGAGCCTGTCAGTGACAATATCCGTACAGTCCGGTCCGTTCGTCTATGAGCATCGCATGGCGGGCCTAGGGGGTTGGTAAAAGTCAGACCCCCAAAAGCGGTACAAGTCGTGTCGGAGTGTAGCCCAGAACACCCTGAGATACTACTGGAATACCTACCAGTAAATCTCTTGCCTCGGCCGAGGGCTTTGTGTAATGGCTCTCCTAGACACAGCGCGACCTCACCCCCAATACCGGGAGAGACGAACCCCTGAAGATCCGCTCACTGCCTCCATGTGGCTCGGGACTGTACCCAATTAAAACCTGTTTGCACGTCTCCTTTGAGCGTGGTAGGGTAGTAATCAAAGTACAGTGGGAACTCACACGAGACAAATGACGATCCCCAGGTCGATGAACTAACCTGTACACATGTCACCAGGGAACTGCTATCTGACGTCAGGTATAAGACCAACTAGCATGTTCCCGGCGAGTCCTGTCCGGTGTACTCATAACCCAATGAGCACCTGTATACATCTTAGGTGATCCAACTGACACCAATGGCTTGTGAGACCGGCCACCGCCCCTCGTTGGGGTCTCGACTGTATACACTAGTCTACTCTGGAGTATCGATGCCCTGTCTCGAAACTCCCACGACTAGGGACCATTTAAGGATGTGCTTATAGACTACCAGCTCCCACGTATATGATCGCCCTCATACTGCCGGTAGTCAAGCAAGAATCCTAGGGGCTCTATCAACGTGCAATAGTGACCTGTCCGGTCACCTAAAGCAGTACACGATGATAAAGATAAACCAGATAGCATACTATCATCACGAGTAAGACTGTCCTACCGGGATAGGTCCTTCCTCAATCATTGCAATCACGTGCCTGTGATCCAATAATTGACTCTGAGGGCACTATCTCCAACAGTATTCCCACTGAACACAAATGCAAAGAGACAAAATCTACACCGTCTAATACTAGGATCCGGCTTAAGCCAAAGCCGGCTAGTAAAAACCGTCCGATCACGATTCGTGCAATACCGCACGTATCTGATCGAACCCTGCCATATCTCCATACGGCCTCTACAGCGTTTCGCCCGAAACTTGAGTAACTGTGTGTGGTGGACTCTAAAGACTCGTCAATACTATGGCTGTGGATTTAACCACTAGCATGTCAGAGGTATTAGCCATACGTGACAGGCTACCAGCTATTGACCAAAAGGGACGTCGATGAGCGAGCTCATCCTGACACCCTACTGAGCCTGTCAGTGACAATATCCGTACAGTCCGGTCCGTCCGTCTATGAGTATCGCATGGCGGGCCTAGCGGATTGGTAAAAGTCAGACCCCTAAAAGCGGTACAAGTCGTGTCGGAGTGTAGCCCAGAACACCCTGAGATACTACTGGAATACCTACCAGTAAATCTCCTGCCTCGGCCGAAAGCTTTGTATAATGGCTCTCCTAGACACAGCGCGACCTCACCCCCAATACCGGGAGAGACGAACCCCTGCAGATCCGCTCACTGCCTCCATGTGGCTCGGGACTGTATCCAACTAAAACCTGTTTGCATGACTCCTTTGAGCCATGGTAGGGTAGTAATCAAAGTACAGTGGGAACTCACACGAGACAAATGACGATCTCAGGTCGATGAACTAACCTGTACACATGTCACCAGGGAACTGCTATCTGACGTCTGGTATAATCCCAACTAGCAGGTTCCCGGCGAGTCCTGTCCGGTGTACTCATAACCCAATGAGCACCTGTATACATCTTAGGTGAACCAACTGACACCAGTGGCTTGTGAGACCGGCCACCGCCCCTCGTCGGGGTCTCGACTGTATACACTAGTCTACTAATGGAGTATCGATGCCCAGTTTCGAAACTCCCATGACTAGGGACCTTTTAAGGATTTGCTTATAGACTCCAGCTCCCACGTATATGATCGCCCTCATACTGCTGGCAGTCAAGCAAGAATCCTAGGGGCTCTATCAACGTGTAATAGCGACTTGTCAGGTCACCTAAAGCAGTACACGATGATAAAGATAAACCAGATAGCATACTATCATCTTGAGTAAGACTGTCCTACTGGGATAGGTCCTCCCTCAATCATTGCAATCACGTGCCCGTGATCCAATAATTGACTCTGAGGGCACTATCTCCAACAATCTCCCACTTGCACTCAAGGCTAATTATTGCGATGTCGCATACTCACAGCCCGTGTGATACCGAACACCCAACTCCTCTACTAGTCAGTCTCACAAAGCTCGTTTGCGAAACTATTGCGTTCGAGGAATAGCCTCAGTGAGTGGATCCGCTGTGATGTTTCTTTCTATGTCTCTCTATATCTCAAGTTCGCGGAGAAGGCCATCTCCCGAAATGAGCAATACCTGTCTTAGAATATGTCTGGATATCTGATGGGACCTAGCTCATAAATGAACTCCAAATCCAAACTTCTTAGACTGTATCGTCAACTGAACTTAATCAGTATTCTGCGCCATCCTTCCCTAAGTATCCACCTGGACCACCTGTCCAGATACTGCCCCTCGTCAGAAGGAAAACTATAACTCTGACAGCCACTCTGCCATCCAGGTCACCTTGGAAGCCTGGAATGATAACCGTCTCCTAAAGGAGGCTGCCGTTATCATATCCATAGAACATCCACTTATGTTCTAAATCTGCTTCCGAATGTTTCTCCAGGATTGGATCAACTTACTGCATCCTGTGCAAAACAACATCTGGTGTGGTACTTGACATCTCATGATTGACTCAATTGCCTAAGCAAGTGATCTGCCAATCATGCGCATCCCTCTCCCCTTTAGTCTGTAAGACACCTTTAGAGAGGGTGACTCCATCACCTGCAGGTACACTACCGTGCCAGGAGTCGTTCATTCTAAATACTCATAGAATGCTGTCAAAGTACCCAGATTGGGAAACCACCCAAATCTAGATCTAAAACCATAGATCTAGTAACCAGAATGTACGATATAAGATCCAATTCCTATGTGGAGAAACTACTGTGTGACAACCAAAATATAACCGATCGTAGTATAGGAATATCACTTCCTACACTGTGTATGTCATCCAAATACCAGGACATCACACCCTACTACCTTCTTAACAGATCCATCCCCTATTCTGATGAAGTCAAACCTATGACTATCACATCAGAAATAGATGATCTATCTCCGCTATATCTGCTTTAGTCTATAAATAGACATAAGCCACTTATCCACCAATGCTTCCGCTGCTCCCACTGACTACGACAACCCTCTGGCAGAGTCATATAGACGTACACTTCTAAAGCTAGTTTAGAACGACGCTATACTCATCCTCCTGCCGGGTCTCATAGTCTGGAACAACAGCAATGGCAAGTCTGGGTAAACAAGAACCTCTCTGTCACCGTCCTTGAGCATACCGAAGTACCTCTCGAGTGCCTGAGGTTACCCACCATATCTGCGGAGTGGCCAATGGAATGTCAAACCAGATTGAATCTTTAGGTTCTTATCAAATCTTCGGTAATCGTTTGTGGTTCTGGAATCACTTCCAGTTCTACCATACTCCCACTACCGTTTTCTGAAAAAATCCATTTTTATTAAAATTGTGGCGAGTCAAGAACAATATCACTATTGATCTTCCAGATGGTAGAAAATCAACCCTCGTCATAGCCTGGGTCAACCCACAAACAGCCATTACAGAAACGTGCCTTGAGTTATCCAGAGTCTGGTTTTAAGCATAAGCTGGACAACTCCCCGTACCTTAACAATGTCAAGATACGAACTGTTCTGTATCCAATACTGAAACAGAGGCACTGATTTAATTGAACCAGATTCAAATCATGCAGCTGTCACCGGTGCATGTCAACTAAATGGAAGGAGGCCGATCAACGTTACTCAACTTAGGAATGCTTCCAATTATTAGTACAGTAAAACCTCCGTATAGGAATACTCTATATAGGAATAACCTCCCTATAGTGATAAAAAGTCCCGGTCCCGACTCGGGACCAGTTATAAATAAGAATAACCTCCACAGTGTGATATTCCATACTTTTTCCAAGTCCCGCCTGTACTAATTTACCTCTATATAGTAATAAATTGGCATTAAATTTTAAATAATTTTTTATATATATAAAAAATACATAAAATTACTTGGCTATTACAATTGAACTTAAGATGACATAAATTACTTAACTACACAATTGAACTTAAGATGACATAAAGTACTTATTCAAAGTTGTTTGGGACAATGACTTAATTTTTTGAGTTACTACAAATACTTTCACTAATTTGAGTTCGTTTGATTTTGCTTCCAATCGGGGTTGTCTTGTTTCATTTTTCGCAACTCATGACGTATACTTTCACTAATTTGAGTTCGTTTGATTTTAGGTGCCATGTTTGGATTGAAGAAGAAAATTATGATATGAAATAATAGTTAAATTCATGATAAAACTAGCTTATATTTATATGAATGTATTGATGAAATGCACATCCATAAATTTTAATTTTCCAAGATGCATATGGCTGAATTTTGAAGGTCTAAGAATTTTGACTTGTTAATAAGTTTGAAGGTCTATATGAATTTTGAAGGTCTAAGAATTTTGACTACTATTTTTTCAAAAAAAAATCTAATTTTTATATATAAAACTCTACTTATGAATAACCCCCCTATAGTAATATTTTTCCCCGGTCCCAAGGATATTACTGTATAGAGGTTTTACTGTAACCTGAAAAAGAAGTAAGTTCTCTTAATCATTACTATCAACTGAATACCATGCACAAGTATCTACATCTTCGATCACTTTGAAGAATCCCGATACTTGCAATACCTGGTTCTCTACTTTATTCGTATACCTATAACTTCTCAAAATTCGGACCCTGTGTTTCTACGAAACACCTGTCTGAAAACTAGAGAAGTCACAAGTAAACAGAATATAGTACGAGTACCAACCCCTATGTCCTAATGGACACTGGACAACATACAATACTCTGTATAAGTCCCCTGAGTTTAATAACTCATTCACTGTGTGTCGTAGGTTGAAAACTATACTATGGTTATGAAGAATTACACCGCTGTTTAATGCTCCTTACCTAACCATCCACTGATATAGGTAAATGTCATAGACATAATTTCAAAAAGGTACATCTCACTCTATAAAAATAGACGTACAGATATATCAATTTGAAATTGGTGCATAATAACGGATATTCAAAACCAAATAGTTGCCGTCCGGCAAACAGCCCAGGTGACTTCCTCAATTATTACCAATTACAACGAATCGCGATATAATGAGGATGATCACCTAATTCCCAATAACTTACTCCCACTCATCATCTGTAAAACCATACAGATGTGAACATCAAACCTGGTAAATACATACCCTGGAGCAAGTGTCGAACTGGGAAATCAGTTTTCTTTTAACAATACACAGTAAAACTGAAACATTGAAATGTTTCGATGGGGTATCCTGGTATTCTTAGTAATGCCTCTTCTATTATCCAGATTCACAACTGTAACCGTATAATTCTTTGCCATTTCTCCAAATCCCTTTATATGTCTTTAGTCATTACCTTCTGTACACCCCTTTAGGCCAAATGGTTTTCTTCCTTCCCTACCGTTCGGCACCAGCCTATGGTTTGGAAGAAGACTATCCAATAAGCATAATGGGTGTACTATCCTAATCCTAGGAGCACTCGCAATGCGAGAGAAGGTGAAGATAAAAGACAACCGAATAAACCTTATTCCCATTTCTCCTGAACCAGAATCCATCCCCGAACTGGAACAAGTTTCTTTCGAGTTCGTATATAACCATACGATGAGTATCCAATAAACTGTGGATCTTCGTAGTGATACGGAGTGTCCTGGAGAAATACAAAGGTGATTTAGGATTGGCGAAGAAATACTTGGTTTGGTCGTGAATATCAGTCGCAATTTACTTTGCCCTCTTACTAATCTTTTGCTTTGTCTTAACTTAATACCTTCTGTACACCGTTTAGGCTAATTGGCTTTCTTCATTCCCTACCGGTCGGCACCAGCCTAAGGTTTGGAAGAAGACTATCCAATTTGCGTAATAGGTGTACTATCTCCTAAACCAAGGAGTACTCGCAACCTGAGAGAAGGTAAAAGGAAAAGACAACTGAATAGTCCTATTCGTTTTCTCCAGAACCAGAAACCATCCTCGAATTCCTTTGAGTTCGTATATAACCATACGATGGTTTTGTCCAATAGAAGTGGACGTTCGTAGTAATATGGGGTGTCCTGGAGAAAAGGGTAAAAGTAGGAGTGGCAATGAGGTTTGCAACTGCGACAATCCAAAATCCAGTGTTAAGAAGGTTCGGTCAACTTGGTCACTGAGTCATAGTCTAGGGTCGGGTCAATGGTCGCTGCCAAAGAGAGAGAGAAAAGAAACACTCAGCGTGCACTCTAGCCTAGATCAGAATGGTTGTCACTTTATCTAATCAGGAAACCTCCCACTGTAACGTCAAATTCCTCCCCAAACCTGAAAGAAGAATTAGTCGGGATCACCCGAGGAGTAAACCAACTCATCAGTGAGAATCGGGATCCAACTATCATTGCATGATAACGTGACGGAATCCACTCACGTCACCACACTCCAGAAGGTATGCGCATGCCTGACAAGTTTCAGTTTCTTTAGAAACTCCCGATATGATTTTTACCCCTAGGACCCAAGTGACCTTGACACAGTCAACAAATCAAAGGGTCCTAGTCAAGTTCAACCCGTCATTATCCTGGATTGCATTAAACCCACCCGTACGAGCCCTTGACACAGTCAACAAGGCCGCACGACTGTCTTAACCAATCCCATTAATATGCCGCAAACGAACACTACTTAGCTACCGTACACTACGCCTTGACACAGTCAACAAACGCAGCACGAATACTAAGTAATACTCGTAAGAAATGACGGAGGGCTACGTCTAGTTTTTGGCGAAAAACTTTTGACGTAATGAACTTGATATCGTTGAAGGAACCGGATAGCTTTTTATAAAAATATAGTGACAAAAACCTTTGCTAAAGAGGTCACTCCCGGTGAAGGGATCTCGGCTCTTTCCCCGTAGAATAAGGTGCAGGATATTCCAACTGAATACCACGATGCAAAGCAAAAGTAATCGGCTATAGTGAAGTTATTGCCCTGACGCAAACTTTTGTCCAAGGGGTCACTCCCGGTGAAGGGATCTCGGCCCTTGCCTCATCGACTGAGGAGCAGGATATTCCAACTGAATACCACGATGCAAAACAAAAGAGAACGCCCTTGCAATAACAGCTTTTTGAAAAATTGTTCCAGCAGCATCAGAAAAGGTCTGTTTATCTTGCATTGATCTGAATCAACGCAGTCCCATCAATTGATCACACTAATAAAGAACGAAAATAATGACGTACGTATATGCCATCCGCATTCGCCACTGGGTCCCGTCATCACCCGTTAGGTTACTTAACTAACGACAGAGCGGGGACTGGACTAGCGCGGATGCAAAACATATACAACATCTACTAGTATATATATCAATATATAATATTCGCTCAAGGCGTGATAAAATGCAACATCACAGAAATGTACAACATCATAGAACAATACAGATATCTGGGATCCCCGAGTTTCATAGAGCCGCTGCTGAAAACCCGACGTTTCCCTGGTCGTGTGGATAGCCTGTGCAATGAAATCCTAGACCCCTACGGGCGCGGCAAGTTACCCGCCAAAACCTGAAGTGAGGCAGCCCCCTTCAGCAACGTGAATGGACCACCCAGCACTTCACGGAATCCGGTAACTTGGGCACCCCTCCTGGGTCAACCTATACCCCCTACGAGTGCGGCGAATAGCCCGCCAATTCTAGAGTAAAGCCCCCTCCATCTCAATGCCATGAGATGCGGGCCCGTTGCCCTCTAGAACCCGGCTATCCGTACACCCCTCCGCGGGGTAATCCTAGTACAGAAAGTAAAAATATACATACAGCGGGTGCATCGACCTCGACCCGGTCGTGCCCCAAAATAATAATACAAACAGGCAGTGACGGCAGTCCACATGTCGGACGCTCGCCCCGCAAAATCAAATGTACATATAAAACAAAACTGTACAAACATTGCATCCAGGCTATCCCCCACGACCAATCCGCAACATCACAGCACAACACAGAACATCAACGTGAATGTCACGTTCGCAAATCCGTCTAACCGGGCTATAGCAGTTAGACAGGATTTACCGATCAAATGACATTCACGGCCGCAGATATAATGTAAATACTGTGAACTAACATGTTTAAAATATTCGATCGATCAAATTTTATCAAGTGGGCCCCAAGCAGTACTGTAGCACTTACAGAAAATCTGGGCCCAAAAATAATATCCCAATACCCCTATTTCCAAGTCTAAAGCCCTCTGGAAAAATTTGGCACGCTGAACAGTTAAAAGAGCGGCGGAACCGCGGCCAAAGCATGGGTTTGGCCGCGGTTCCGCGGCGGTATGGTGAGATCTCGCGACCAAATTTTCACAGATTGCTTAGATTTCCATGCACAGTATTCTGCAACAACCTGAAAAAATTTTGGAGCTAAAAAAATTTCGACAGAAACTGTGTTTTTGAAAACGCGGGTTTTTGAATTTTGTTCGATCGAAGATGTAAACACGCTAGAGCAAGCTAGGCAAGGTTAATGGCGTGGCTCTGATACCATGTTGCGCCACGGCAGCGCCCCGGCCGTCTACTCGAGGCCAAAATGCGGAATCAAAAATTTCTTAACTTTAAACCGGCGCTACCGCGGAAAATAAACCCGGATCGTAACCATTAACCTAATGCTAGCAAACAAGAGATGGGATAGAATGCTATACCGAGCGATCTGTGTCCTTCGGTCTTCGTCTCCACTCCGATCTCCCGCGGAATCACCGTTCGTCACCTCCTCGTCGGAAAGGGCACCACGTAGCCGATTTCTTTTACGGGCTCCCACCTCTGGACAGAGGCAACTCGGGCGCGAAGTTGGCTAGCCGACGCGTCCAAGGAATGCTGTAGGCAAGTGTAGAATGGTTGTCTCATTTGGGGTTTATGTAGTTGCCTTTGGTGATGGAGGAATGAAGAACTTTGGAGAGGGTTTTCCTTTTGTTGCATGAATGGAATAATGAGATAGCTAAAAATGAGAACAACAATAATCTCCCCCTCCCTCTCAAGTGGCCGGCCCCTCCCTATAGGAATGGTGGAGGAGAGAAAAGAAAAAGCACAAGGGAGGTGTTCCCCTCCGAACGGCGGCCGAGACGCGTGGGGCGTCTAAGCCTGGGGTTCGGGGCAGATGCTAATTGGTGCTATCCGTCCACCTCTCCGAAGATGCCAAGTTGATTTATGGCACCGTGCATCGGAGGTTTAGACGGATGCGGCCGATGTAGCAGACTTCGTCAGATTCCCCCTCGTTTGAGGGGTTTTTTGATTGTGGGGACGCTCTTCCCTGCAGGCGCAAGCCCCTGCAGTTAATTACGCTACCGCATCGCAGTAACAACTTTCTCCTTCTCCAGATGGTCACTTCGTGTCGTGTGTGTTTATTTTATGTTTTGTTGCCCATGGATTGTTTACGGAGACCGAGTTATGTCGTCGCCCGTAGGGCGTGGACTAGTCCAAATCCGTGTTATCTTAGATTTGGGTTTGGGGGTTTGGTTTGAGGATACATTAGCCATACTTGAGGCTAAGATCAACTCAAACGTTTGTTAAGGATACGTTAGCCTAGTTTGAGACTAAGATCACTTAACGGGATCGTTTAGATCCGACAAAGGAGCGTTTAGGCTCCATTGTTCCAGTTTAGGGACATAGTGGTCCATCGTATGTATGGCCGTCGGGACCCGTCACCTCTCTGACGACGTTGAAGGATTACAACGACAGATGTCAGAGGAGTTCAGAGAGTACCCTTGAACCAGAGTTAATTGGGGGGATTCATAGCCCAGTCTGTTTGAAGGTTTAAGGATACGTTAGCCATCTTTGAAGCTAAGATCAACTCAAACGGGATCGTTTAGATCCGACAAAAGAGCATGCGGGGCTCTATTGTTCCAGTTTGGGGACATGGTGGTCCATTGCTAGTTTAAGGACATTGCAGTCCATGGGTAGTTTAAGGACATTGCGGTCCATCGTTAGTTTTAAGACATCTCGGTCAAGGTTAAGGACGTCGTAGTCCGTGGGTTTAAGGACTCCACAGTCCATTGTTAGTTTTAAGACATCTCGGTCAAGGTTAAGGACGTTGTAGTCCATGGGTTTAAGGACCCCACAGTCCATTGTTAGTTTTAAGACATCTCGGTCAAGGTTAAGGACGTCGTAGTCCGTGGATTTAAGGACTCCACAGTCCGATGTTAGTTTTAAGACATCACGGTCAAGGTTAAGGACGTCGTAGTCCATGGGTTTAAGGACCCCACAGTCCATTGTTAGTTTTAAGACATCTCGGTCAAAGTTAAGGACATCGTAGTCCATGGGTTTAAGAACCCCACAGTCCATATCAATGTGTGGTCATCGGGACCCGTCACCTCTTTGAAGACATTGAGGGATTACAATGCCAAGTATCAAAGGAGTGAAGAGATGTACCCTGGAACCGGAGTGGATTAAATAGTCCTTGGCCCAATTTGGGATCAAGACCAATTAATTATGTTATGAGCCCATTAGCCCAGTTAATTACGAATTGAGGACTTATGGCCATCTTGGGCTAAGTCCAATCAGGAGAGGCTTTGCCTCTATCCATTTAGCCAATTGGACCAATGTCTAGTGTTAAACACTAAAGACCAACCAGTGTCGAACACTGGGAATGAGATTGACAGGTTAGTGTTTAACACTAAAAGATAATTGGTGTTAAACACCAGCAACAAGGCTTTCAAATTAGTGTTAAACACTAAAACAGATCAGTGTCAAACACTGGCAACAGAGATCTCAAATTAGTGTTAAACACTAAGGTAGTCAGTGTTGAACACTGCAAATAAAGTTTTTTGATTAGTGTTGAACACTAAGGCCCAACAGTGTTTTAACACTGGATTCGGGAGTTCTAATTTAGTGTTAAACACTAAGGCAAGAGGGGTCACGTGGCAACACGTGAGAGCGCCCTCCCTTCATTTATTCTGCTGAGATTATCGCATCTTTCAGAGCATCACGTGCCATCACGTGACGGGCATTCAAATGCTTGTGTGTTAAAGCTTCTGTCAAGAGTCACGTGGGTCACGTGGGGCACTGCCTCAAAAGGGCTTTCTGAAGATCTTTTTGGGGGGGTCACGTGGTGACACGTGACCCTGCCTCTATATATGTTGTTTAGAGGATCTGTTAATCTTTTTTCAGGAATTAAATTCCTCGAGCTTTAAATTTCAGAGGAATTAAATTCCTACTTCCTTTTGAAGACTTATATTCTGGAATAGAGTTGAACTCTGAATTTTCTGTAGGAATTAAATTCCTCATATATGTGAAGAACTGAATAGGGTTAAACCCTAATAAAAGCTTTTAAGGAATTGAACTCCCATTCTCTGTTAAATTATGATTAAGGGAATTAAATTCCCGCTGTTTCAACAGAACTAGGTTCTTAATTAGGGTTAAACCCTGTTTCTCTTTGTTCTGAAGGAATTAAATTCCCATGACACAGGGTCAAGCCCTAATTTTATTTTAAAGGAATTAAATTCCTATAGTTCTGTGAGAATTAAATTCTCGTGCTTCCGTTCCCTCTCTATGTTTTGGATCTGCATGGCAGGATCTCGACCCATTGAGAATTAAATTCTCAACTTCAAGGGGAGATGTGCACTTTGCAGATCCTCTATCAAAGAGAGAAGAAATATGTTCTTCTGTTTTATATATCAGAGTTAAACTCTGTTGAGAATTAAATTCTCTTTTCTTTCAAGGAGCTTTCCCTTTCTTACCTAGGGTTTTCTTTTGCAGAAGATCCAAATTCCTCAAAGTATCAAAGCTCTCTCCCTTTTCTTTTTCTCTCTGCGTATCTCTATTTTTTGTATCTCTTAGCTCCTATTTATAGGAGAAGCAGCCGAGTCAATTAGTTTTTGACGAATCTTCATTGGGAGATTTGATTTGCATCCATCGTTCGTTTTTTGACCTTGGGATTATTAGGTGAATTTTATTCACCATTGGATTTCAAATCCAGGGATTCTCCTTTGTTATTTCAGTTAGATTTAAAGGGGAAATCTTTCCAAACTCGAGATTTTTCCATAGATAGATGATATTTAATCATCTCTGAATCTTTAATTTAATCGGTTGCTTTTGGAAAGATTTGAGAGTCTTTTTCTCAGAATTTAATTCTGTTAACAAATGGGCTTTGAAAGCTGGTCACGTGCGGCCACGTGACTCCCTTGTAACGAGCCTTTTTCTTCTTTTGCACTCTGCCTTCTTCTGCTGCTTAGCCGTCACGTGCCACCACGTGACCCCTGGTCACGTGGGAGCACGTGACCTCTTCTGAAGCCTTTTCCTTGATTTGATCAGGGAACCAATGTGCCTTTGCCGCTTGCTTTTAAATGTCACGTGCCGACACGTGATCCTGGTCACGTGGGAGCACGTGACTCTTTCTGAAGCCCTTTTCCTCGATGTAGTTGGGAAACTGAACTTGCCTTGCCGATACTTTTAGGTGTCACGTGCCAACACGTGACTGCTGGTCACGTGTAAGCACGTGACCCTCTTCTGAAGCTTTTTCCATAAGCCTTTCTGATTTTAAATCAGGAAACAAATGCCCCCACAGCGTTGTTCTCACGTGTTCGCACGGGAGTGCAACGCTGTCACCTTTTGTGACCGTTGGATTCCTCTAGGGATCCGGGGAGATGAAACGTTTCCATCGCCTTCTATAAATACCATTGTCTCTTCAAAGGAGCCCTCACTTTGCTCATCTTCTTCTTCTGAGAACTTTTCCCTTGAGAATTTAATTCTCGCTTCCAGAGCTTAGTTCTCTGTCTTGAAACAATCTTCAGAGTTTAACTCTTTTCGAAAAGACTTTTCTCTTTGGGTAATGCTCTCGAATGAACGATGAACTCTCACATTCCTCTGGATTTTAAATCCAAAACAAGGGTTTTTACCCTTTTTTAACAAAGAACCCATTTTTCTTCGAGTTTCTTAACCAAAATACGAAACCATTTAACCTCCAACAGTAGATTTCTTAGGGTTCATATGATGATCCATGGAGTTTAACTCTGTTCACAGAAAAGGCTTTTTTTTTGGGAATTTAATTCCCTTTTCTTAATAAGGAATTTAATTCCTGCGAAGAACTCGGTTTCTTCCCATGGGGGCTCCTTAGGGTCTCCTTACCCTAGGTTGTCATTCTGTAATTAATGAGACAGGAACTTTGTAATGATGTCTTCTGTGGGAATTTAATTCCTTTGATCTTGTTGGATCTGTTGTAGAGCCCGAGACAGATCCTGTTGGGGGGAATGTGCATGGTCATCATTCTTTATTTAACGAAGGTGTTCCCTTTGTTTTATTGTAACTGTTTGGTCTCATTATTAATGAGCCGTCATCCGGATTCTGTGGGGCCCATGTGTTTTGTATCCAATGGTCCCAGAAAACTCTGCTGTTGCTTTCTTTAACTAGTCTTCATGTTCATGCATGAATATATATTGCTGACTTTTCTTTTAACGGTCTTCCTTTATTGGATTTCAGGTGCGATGGCTTCTGTTCCACGCTTTCCCTTTTCTCGCTCGGAGGCTGCTTTTCCTCAGTCGCCATCTGATGAGGAAGCGATGGCGATGATTCGGGCCCATGACCCGAACTGCACCAACCTTCTTCAATGGGGATCTTGGTATAGTCAGATTATTCAGGGTCGCCGGAGTTTTCTTTGCACGGTGCCGACGGAGCCCACTTTCCCATTCTTACCGATGGATCCTCCGAGGACGATTTTTGCTGTGGAAATGCCCAACTGGACTCCAACGGGGAGGCTCGAACCTTCGACGACCGGTATTCCGAACCATCCGATCCCGGCCATAGACATCTTGGGACGGCGTATCTGCCAGGGTGAGGCCCACCCGTGGGGGCAAATTTATAAGATAGGGCTCACTCCTTGGCATCCTACGGGCTACCTTCTCTGGGCTCGCTACATCCTTTCTGCCCATCGTGCGCGGTTGCAGAAAGTCGGGCTTTATCAGGCCGTATACGCGTCATTATTCCATTATAAGTCCCCGCATGTCTGGTGGGTCAAGGCGTTTTTAAACCAATGGAATCTTCCCACCAACACTTTCATCCTAGGAGATCGCGAGGTCTCGATCTCTCTAGCAGAATTCTATGATATTTCGGGGTTGCCAATCAGGGGTAGTTTGTATGAGGAGTTGTTGCCTCCTGACGAGTACGTTTTTGAACTCGAGCCCGCCTCGGTTGACGGCCTGTCTGCTGAGAATGTCGTTCGCCACAAGCGCCCCAGTTTAATCAAGGCGCTAGGCATCTTTGACCGATTATTCACCGAATCGGAAGAGCAGGGTGTTACTTTCAAGAGCTTCATTGCTCGTTTTCTTCGTGAGGACGCCTTATCGAAGATAGCCCCGAAGTTTGCCAACATTGGGGACCCCTTTGGGTTCGGTCCGAAAAGGTTGCCGACCACCGAATCAGATTTACCTCAGTACTACATCCCTATTATATCGCCGATATCTTTTGAATCCATTGCTGCCCCAGGCATGGACGAGGAGACGTTCTTTGTGGGGTTTGTTAGTGTTTGGCTCAGTTGGTTCGTTATCCCCATGCATCGCCGCTTCATGAGAGCCTCGGTTATCTACCCGGCTCATCGTATTGCTGAGGGGACGCGGTTGGCCATCGGCATCCCGGCCTTGGCGCACCTCTATCATGGATTGGGCACCGCAGCTAATACATCTACACCCGGCGTGGATGTAGTGAACTTTTCGCTTCATTATTTCACGTCCTGGGTCGAAATGCATGTGCTGGGGGCTTTCGCTATGCATCAGAGGCCTGCTTTTTACGACGCCTATCCCTTCCCGCGACTTATGCGACTGGTGGGTGCTTCTGCTGCTGACCCGACTCAATTTGGGGCTATTCGGGTGCTGATTTCTCCTAATGCCACCGCTGGCGGGTTGGTTTTTAATGATCGGGTCTTGTCTACTCCTTCGGGTCCCGTTCAACAACTCTGGGACCAGTCGAAGGACAACGCACCTTCTTTGAAGCCCCGGGAGGCCGCGCATTTGTATACAATTAGACCGGGCTACTTGGTGTTTCGCCAGGACAGTGCAGCTCTTTTTATGAGGTACAATCCGCATCGATTCGCCCGGCAGCTCGGATACGACCAGGGCGTTCCTTTCGAGGCTTTCATAGTCGTCCCGATCCCTTCGCTCGATGCTGTTCGCGATGCCGCTCATCATTTCATGAGGCTGAACACCGGCTCCCGTTTCATGGTCCCTGAAGCCGAGTACATGCCCCGATGTGTGGGTGCATTTACGGGCTGGTATCTTCATCGGATCAGCCCAATTATTCTTGAAGAAAGAAGGGTGCTTCTTGGTCACGACGCCCCTCCTCAGGTTTCGGGAGCTAAGCTACGACCGAGGGTTCCAGTCCGCTTCCCTTTGAGGGAGATTGGCACCGCGCTCATTCCGGGAGAGTCAGGAGTAGACCTTACTCCAACAGCTGGTATGCCCTTGGGTTCTCGATCGAGGGGTAAACGGGCCCCAGTGGTAGCACCCCTGCCGTTGGCGGTACCGCCCCCTGTGGCGTCGACGATGGCGATGTCATCCTCGGTTGTGGCACCGAGCGAGAGTAACAGGGATGAGGGCGCTGAGGGCGATGTAGGCCAGCGCCTCCCTAAGGTTTCGCGAGGGAGGAAGCGGTCATCCTCAGCGACCGGCTCTGGGTCCAAACGGCGGAAGCAAGCGGCCACCACCCCGCTTGATTCTGTGGCGGAGTCTGAGCCTATCCTTGAGGACGAACCATTGGCCTTGCAGGAGTCAGACGCTGGACTTCTCTTCCCGAGTTCGGCTGATGAGGAGGCCGCACTGTTGGCTGAGGCCATACGGCGTTCAAAAGACGCGTCTCATAACGCCAAGGTTCCGAAGAAGTCTTATCCCGCTGTTATATTTTATGAAGACCCTTCGTGGATTCGGCGGCGGTTTATCGGCCCTTTGGAGGAATGGGGGAAAGGGCTTTGAAGCAGGCCGCTTCAGAAGACGCCGCTGATGCGCTTTCTTTATGGACTGGCGGTCACGAGTCTACCCTTGAACCCCGGCGAGCCCACCTACTTGAGAAGGAGCGGCGGCTTGAAGAAGCCATATTGAGGGCTTCTTTGCGTATAGGTATGTTGTGCTTCTTTTACAGTCTTTCCGATTATTTATGCCAGTGCATATGTATCATTATTCTTATTTGAATCGTGCAGAACCTTCGACGCTGGGGGAGCTCCCTACGGGCCCATTAAAGTTGAAGCCCGCCGAAATTCTTAATGAAGCCTTGCTTGATGTGGAGGGGGCTGATGAGGCTGCTCCTCTCATAGTAGAGCCTCCAGCGGCGGTTCTTGATCAGGGAGCGCTTGTCTCTTTGGGGGAGGCTCCTTTGGAGGTCGCCGCCCCAATGACTCTTACTGAGGGCGGCTCAGAGGCTGGAAGAGAGGTAGTCGGGACTACTCTTCCTTTGTTGGAGCCTGAGGTCACGGCGGAGACCGCTGAAGCTGCTATCCCCCCGGCTCAGAATGGGAGGAGTGTTGAAGGTATCCCTCTGCGTTTTAATTTAGCAACCCCCTCATAGTCTGAACCCTTTTATCTTTCCCAGAATTGCGCGGTTTGGCGGCCACTATCGCGGATCTGTCGCCTCGACAGTCATTTCAGCGTTTATTGGAGATGGCAGCTCCGCAGGCGATCTCCCTTCAGCGTATTGTCCTTTCCTCTGGGCAAGGTTAGTGTCATTCGCCCTTTTTTACCATAGCATTGTTACTATTTTGCGAAATGACGTTGATGTCTCTTATAGTTTTGGAAGCCGACGATGAGGTCGAGGTCGTTGAAGGGCCAGGGGAACCTTCAGCTCCTACTTGCATGACTGTCGGTGAGTGACATTTTATTATAGTCCCGTTCGTTCTGCGTTTAAGAGTTTTACTAACATTTCCCAAATTTGAACAGCCCTGCCAGCCTCCATGGCTTTGGAATCGCGCATCGTGATGCCGCCCGGTCCTTATACTTTGCGGGCTTCAGAATGCTTGGCCCAATTGAGCCTTGTCTCCCTATCATCTTTCGTCGAGGAGCTCCGTGCTGGTAGCGCGACCACAGCCGAAGCGTTTGCCGCTGAAGCTAACGGCTCTCTTCCTTTTCTCGCCACTTATCATAGCGAGGAGGTGGTGCAGGTCTGGGTAGAGTTCTGTAGGAAGGTGGAGGCCTGCTTGTACGCTCTCGAATGTTCTCGCCTCTCCTCGGAAGCCGTGGCTGCAAAAGCGGAGTTGCGGGGTCTGATAGCACGATGTGCGGCCAACATGACGTCATGCGAGAAGAGGCTTGGCCGCAAGTTCTCGGAGAGGGAGCTGGCTTCCAAGGCGCTGAGCGAGCTTCATGCCAGCCTCACAGCCAAGGCCAACAAAGCATACGAACTCTGGCGGGTGCTTCAGGAGTCCATAAAAGAGGTGGTGGCTCTCGATAAAGCTGCCACGTTTACTCATGAGAGGGTCTGCCACGTTTACTCGTGAGAGGGTCGAGGCTCATAAAGCCACCGAGAAAGAGCTCGAAGCTCGGCTTGCTTCGTATCAGGCTCAGCAAGCTCAGGCGGAGGCTCGTCTTCTGGAGATCTTGCGTCATGAAGCCGTGGCTCAGCAACAGAACGATGAGCTAGTAAAATTATTGCACCGCCCGCCGGGTTGAGGACTTGTATCTTTTCTCCCTTTTTTGTACATACTCATGAATGAGAGTATCTCTTTTTTTCTGTTTCTTTCATAAATTGTACTTTGTATCTATTTTGGTTTATGAATAAAAGATACATTTTTCCTCTCAATGGTGTGTCCCCTTTTTATTGAATGTATTCTGCGGATATTCTATCTTGATCTCTTTGCAGGACAGCGATGGCTTAGGATTCAGGGTTAGGATCTGCTTCCTAAGGCTTTTGCATTTTATGAGCCACGAGGGTCTCATAAAGAGTTTTTCTCCCTATAGGTCGAGAGGATCCCATAGGTGTAAGTTCTTCTTAAAAATCGTGAGAATTATTAAGCGGGTTTTCCCTTGAGAGTCGTAAGGATCTTACAAGAGAGTTTTTCTTCCTTACAGGTCGTGAGGACTTGTAAGTGCTGGATGTAGTCACCCTTGTCCGTGTTTTACGGAGTCAGAGGTTTCTCCAGGTATTGTAGTTTAAAGACGTCGCGGTCAAGGTTAAGGACCTCATAGTCCGTGGATTTAAGGACTCCACAGTCCGATGTTAGTTTTAAGACATCACGGTCAAGGTTAAGGACCTCATAGTCCGTGGATTTAGGGACTCTACAGTCCGATGTTAGTTTTAAGACATCACGGTCAAGGTTAAGGACCTCATAGTCCGTGGATTTAGGGACTCCACAGTCCGATATTTGGTTGCAGGGACCCGTCACCTCTTTGAAGACGTTGAGGAATTACAACGCCAGGTATCAAAGGAGTGAAGAGATGTACCCTTAAACCAAGGAAGAATCCGTAGGGAATCGGGGTGGTTGATCATTAGTTTTAAGACATCACGGTCGAGGTTAAGGACATCATAGTCCGTGGATTTTAAGGACTCCACAGTCCGGTATTTGCTCTGGATGTTTCACACGGGTTCACTGCCGTGCTTGGCGAGGACCAGGCTCCGCTCTGGGCGTTTTCCGCGGGGTCAAAGAGTGACGTTATCCACGTTCCACGTAACCAGGAATTTTGCACTAGATGCTTCACATGGGTTCACTGCCGTGCTCGGCGAGGACTAGGCTCCGCTCTGGATGCTTCACACGGGTTCACTGCCGTGCTCTGTGAGGACCAGGATCCGCTCTGGACGTTTTCCACGGGGTCAAAGAGTGACTTTATCCGCGTTCCACGTAACCAGGAATTTTGCACTAGATGCTTCACACGGGTTCACTGCCGTGCTCGGCGAGGACTAGGCTCCGCTCTGGATGCTTCTCACAGGTTCACTGCCGTGCTCTGTGAGGACCAGGATCCGCTCTTGACGTTTCCCACGGGGTCAAAGAGTGACGTTATCCGCGTTCCACATAACCAGGAATTTTGCACTAGATGCTTCACACGGGTTCACTGCCGTGCTCGGCGAGGACTAGGCTCCGCTCTGGATGCTTCACACGGGTTCACTGCCGTGCTCTGCGAGGACCAGGATCCGCTCTGGACATTTTCCACGGGGTCAAAGAGTGACGTTATCCGCGTTCCACGTAACCAGGAATTTTGCACTAGATGCTTCACACGGGTTCACTGCCGTGCTCGGCGAGGACTAGGCTCCGCTCTGGATGCTTCACACGGGTTCACTGCCGTGCTCTGCGAGGACCAGGATCTGCTCTGGACGTTTTCCGCGGGGTCAAAGAGTGATGTTATCCACGTTCCACGTAACCAGGAATTTTGCACTAGATGCTTCACACGGGTTCACTGCCGTGCTCGACGAGGACTAGGCTCCGCTCTGGATGCTTCACACGGGTTCACTGCCGTGCTCTGCGAGGACCAGGATCCGCTCTGGACGTTTTCCACGGGGTCAAAGAGTGACGTTATCCGCGTTCCACGTAACCAGGAATTTTGCTGATTGTATCCGCATTTCACGGGATGGAGATTTGACTCTCGGTGATCTGTACATCGCCGAGTCATGGAACTGGGAGTTGCCGCTGTTCCTTTTGGTAATGTTGCGTCTGCTGTATCGAGACGAACGCAGAGGTGGTGACCATTCCACACTGGTGCGAGATGATCTCCGATTGTCTTTCCGGTTTTATATGACTTGCCGTTGAGACCCTGAAGCTAGGAATTTGGCCTTTGCTTCGTCTGTTTTGACCGTAAGGTCTTTTGTTGACGCTGTGTCTGCATCCTGCTGGACCGCGAAGGAACGCTGCTGTTGACATTGCATCTGCTGTAACGAGACGAATGCTGAGGTGGAGCGAGGATTTTGCCGTCACTCCGTTTGATGGTGTAACACTTGTGTCCTGCTGGAATGAGGAGGCCCACCGTCGTTGGTCTCCAGGCTGCAGATGTAGCTATTGAGATTTGGAACTAGGGACTTTTCTATGGTTCCATTCTCGTTGCGACTCTGGGGTCGATTGTTAACGTCACGTTTGCATCTCGTTGGAGTGAGGAGAAACGCCGTTGGTGATCTCTAAGTTGTCGATATTGACGTCGAGACCTTGAAGCTAGGGACCTTCTTTTGCTTCGTCTATTGACATTATGTCTGCAAGATTGCGACAAATGTCGAGGTTGTCTTTGGGTTGTCTATGAACCGTCGAGATTTGGCTTAGCTTTCTGATGGAGCCTGTTGGGAAGGTATGGTTTCCTCTTTGTTTGTGCCCCTGGATTGTTTACAGGGATCGATGTGATCTCACCTGTAGGGCAAAAAGTTTCATTCTTTCATTTTTTTTTATTCTTTCCGCGATGCTCTATCATTTCAGCTTTATATATCGCGAAAATCGCGATTGCCCAATCATTTCGGCTATTTTTCGCGGTGCCCAATCATTTCGGCTATTTATTTATTCTTTACTCGCTGCTTTTTATTGCGAGTTGCCCCATCATTTCGGCTATTTTTCATGCATACATTTTTACTTGCTGCTTTTTATTGCAAGTTGCCCCATCATTTCGGCTATTTTGTAGGCATGTGTGGCTTGCTAGCTTTTTCGCCGCAAGCTTGGATTTTAGACACCGATTTCGACATCAGCACCGCTACAACTGGAATGTTGCCGGGAGCGAATCATCATTTGCCTTTGTCGATGTTGAACAAAGGTGGCTCAGCAAACAGGGTTAAGGGTCCTGTCGACCAAGGCTTTTGACTTCATGAGCCGTAAGGTTCTCACAAAGGTATTTCTCCCTACAAGTCGTGAGGATCTTGCAGGTGTATTTTCTCCTCAGGGATCGTGAGGATTCCTAAGTGTGTGTTCCTCTGTAAGTCGTAAGGATCCTACAAGAGGGCTTTCTCCGTATGGGTCGAGAGGACCTACAAGGGTTGGACTTTGCTGGGGAAATGTTTATTCGCGCCCGTGGATTGTATACAAGGGTCAGTATGAGCCGCTTGTAGGGCAATATCGAAGGTTGTGGAAGATTGCTTAAGCACAGGTTTATGTCTCTGTAACTTAAGACATTCAAATCTTATGAGCCGTGAGGGTCTCATAAGAGAGTTCTCCTTACGAGTTGTGAGGATCTCGTAAATGTATTTTCTCCTTAGGAATCATGAGGATCCCTAAGTGTGTTGCTCCTTTGTGAGTCGTAAGGATCTCACGCAGGTGGTTTCTCCTTACAAGGTCGAGAGGACCCTATAAGTGTCTTTTAACGAGGTTGCGCCCTTTCGGGTTTTCACAAACACTCGCCGGTAGTCCTGCTGTTTTTTACTCACGGAGCCCTTTCGGGTTTTCATCCGTGCCCCTTTTGCTTATGGGCATACCGTTTTTTTTTTAATTCTTTTTCATATATTTTTTTATTTTTTTTCTTTTTCTCTCTTTTTTTATCTCGTCAACCTAAAGATGCTGCAGTAGTAGTTTTAGGGACGTTTCGGTCCGTCGTTAGTTTAAGGACGTTTCGGTCCGTCGATAGTTTTAAAGACGTTTCGGTCCGTCGTTAGTTTAAGGACGTTTTGGTCCGTCGTTAGTTTAAGGACGTTTCGGTCCGGCGTTAGTTTAAGGACGTTTCGGTCCAGCGTTAGTTTAAGGACGTTTCGGTCCATTGTTATGGGAAGGCCGGCTGCTGCTTGTAAAGTCTGAGCTTAGGAAGATAGTGAGCGGACATAGTCGTCGTCATCTATCATTGACCCAGGCTGTGGCTCATTAAGCATAGTATTTCTTTAAGAAGCGGCCGTTTATTGGCCTGAAAGGCCTTTCACCGTGCATGTCCATGAGTAGATAGGCTCCACCCTGGTAGACCTTGTCTATGATGTACGGGCCTTCATAGTTTGGCTCAAATTTTCCCCGCTTGGCGCGATTGGGGATCATAGGTCTTTTGACCACTAGTACGAGTTCGCCTTGGTGGAATGTCCTCGGCCTGGTTAATCTTTCATACGAGCGCGTCATCTTTGCTTTGTAGGCTTCTAGATGTTGTTGCGCTATGAGCCGGGTTTCATCGAGGGCATCAAGCTCCTCAAGCCGAAGGTGAGCATTTTCTTCGTCCGTCAGCTCGTGGTGGACTGCTACTCGTAGAGAGGGTAACTCTATCTCGAGGGGGAGCACTGCTTCCGTCCCAAATACCAACGCGTACGGCGTTGTGTTCGTGGCCGTCTTGAATGTAGTTCGATAAGCCCAAAGGGCTTCTTGCAGCCTTTCGTGCCAGTCTCTCTTATTCCGGGAAACGGTCTTTTTTATGATCTTCGTCAAGGTCTTATTGAAGGCCTCGGCCAGACCGTTAGCTCGTGGGTTGTAAACTGAAGAATATCTCCAGTCTATATTGTGCTGCTGCGCGAAGCGGCTAATCTTATGGCTTCTGTAGGCTGGCCCGTTATCGGAGATAATCCGCCGTGGGGTTCCAAACCGATAGATGACGTGCGTCTTGAAGAAATGGAGGATATTCTCCGTCTTCACTTCCCTCAGTGGTACTGCTTCTGCCCATTTGGAGAAGTAATCAGTTGTCGCCAGGATAAAACGATGTCCCCGGGATGATGCTGGCTCAATGGGGCCGACTATGTCAGTCCCCCACATTTCGAATGGCCAGCTAGCCACCGTTGGGTGTAGTGGATTCGGATGTTGGTGGATAAAGTCTCCATGAATCTGGCATGAGTGGCATTGCTTCGCATACTCGAGGCAGTCCTGGATCATCGTGGGCCAGTAGTAACCCATCCGTTTAATTTTTAACTTCATCTTTGGGCCTGCTTGGTGAGAACCGCAAAGTCCGTCGTGAACTTCCTGAATGACTCTTTCTGCTTCGTCAGGTCCCAAGCATCTCAGCCATAGAGAATCAAACGATCTCTTGTATAGAGTATCGTTGACGAAAGCGAAAGATAGAGCTCGTTTCATGAGCTGATGTCTTGAGGACGCTTCTTTGGGCATTCGGTGGGACTTAAAGTAGTCTATGAAGACTTCCCTCCGGTCCTCGGCCTTCTCATGGTCTTTTATTTGTAGGGTCGTCTGCTCAGTCGCCCCCTTTTCTTTATATAATTCCGGAGGTATTTCTGCCGGGGCGAGCACTCGACGGCTTTGTACCACGATTCTTACATCATCGAGGTTTTCGTCCGCCAGCTCTTTAGCAAGTTTGGCCAACGCGTCTGCTTTGCTGTTTTCCGCGCGTGGTATGTTCTCCAAAGTATAGGAGGGAATTTGGGTCAATAGTTGTTGCACCTTTTCGCCGTACTTCACCAACTCCGGTTTGCACGTTTGGTAGTCACCATTTACTTGACTAACGACCAGTTGAGAATCCCCGTATATAAGGAGGTCTTCAATTCCCAGGTCGATGGCGATTTCGAGGCCTGCTATCAGAGCTTCGTATTCAGCTTCATTGTTTGTCCTCGGCTCTGTTAAGGAGAAGGCGAAGCGCATTATCCCTCCTTGTGGAGTTGCAAAGACGAGGCATATCCCCGATTTGATCATTGGGATACCTTGTTTCTGTTTCTTTACGGAGGACGCTCCATCGAAATAGAGTTCCCATCGGGTGCTACCGCCGCCAATCGCGTCAAATGCATGCTCGTCCGGCAAATCACAGTTCAGAGGAGAATCGGCCGGTATCGGGTGCTCAGCGAGGAAATCGGCAATGGCCTGGCCTTTTACTGCCTTGAGAGGTTGATACGTTATCGAGAACTCCATCAAGAGCAGGGCCCATTTAGCGAGTCGTCCCGTCAATATGGCTTTTGACATCAAGTATTTAAGGGGATCCACCTTTGAAATGAGACGGACTTCATGCGCCAACGCATAGTGCCTGAGCTTTGTTATCGCGAAGATTAACGCCAAGCAATGTTTTTCAATGGGAGAGTAGTTGCTTTCTGCCCCCAGTAGAACTCGACTTAAGTAGTAGAGTGCCCTCTGTTTCCCCTGATCGTTCTCTTGTGCCCATAATGCGCCCAAGGAACCTTCGAGGGCGGTCGTATAAAGAATGAGGGGTTTTCCCTTGACCGGCGCAGCCAACACCGGAGGGTTCTGCAGGTACTGCTTGATCTCGTCTAGTGCACCTTAGCATTTGTGATCCCAAACGAATGGAGTTCCCTTTTTCATCAGGTGGCTGTAAGGACGGCATTTGCCTGAAAGATTTGCGATAAATCGTCGGATGTATGCGAGCTTCCCTTGGAGAGACCGCAACTGTTTGAGGGTTCTTGGCGGAGGCATTTCTATGATCGCTTTAATCTTTGACGGATCTATTTCAATACCTCGGTGTCGAACGATGAATCCCAGGAATTTGCCCGAGGAGACTCCAAACGCGCATTTGAGGGGATTCATTTTCAAATTATATTGCCGAAGGCGTTGAAATACAGTCTCCAGATGCTTTAAATGATCTTCGTATGACATGCTCTTTACTACGAGGTCATCGATATAGCACTCGACGATGTCATGTATGAGGTCGTCGAAGATCTTTGTCATGGCCCTTTGATAGGTAGCGCCAGCGTTCTTTAGACCAAAGGGCATAACCCTGTATCAGAATACCCAAAGGGGTCCGGAAAGCGGTGTGCTTCTGGTCTTCGGGGTGCATTTTTATCTGATTGTATCCTGATGAACCGTCCATAAAGGAGAAAACCTCGTGAGTGGACGTGTTATCTATCATTAGCTCGGTTACCGGCACCGGGAAATCGTCCTTTAGACAGGCTTTATTGAGATCCCTGAAATCCACGCATATGCGTACCGTCCCATTCTTCTTCATTACCGGGACGATATTGGCGATCCATTCGGGATATTGGACTTCTTGGATAAATCCAGAATCGATCAGTTTCTTGACTTCGGCGTTGATGCTCATCTCAAGCTCGAGTCGCATCCTCCTTGGCGCCTGCTTGACTGGCTTGATATCTGGGGATATTGCTAATTTATGCACAGCAATCTCCGGATCTAATCCTGGCATCTCGGAGTAGTTCCACGCGAAGCAGTCTTTATGCCGTAGAAGCACGTTCTTTAACGCAGCCACCCTTTCTTCAGATAGCAGCTCGCTGACAAATGTCGGTCGCGGGTCATCTGCCGATCCCAACTCAATCTTCTTGAGGTTATCTGCAGTAGTATGTATACCATCTTCCAGTTCTTTCGGAGCTGGCGGAAATTCTGAGATCACCTCATCATCGCTGTTCTCAAAGCACCGGGGAAGGTCATCTATGTTCTCGGGCTCTTCTTTTAATATCGTAATCGTATAACAGGTGCGAATCCGCTCCCAGGACTGAGGTGGATCCGGTTATGCTCTTGTGGCTTTGGGTTCGTGCTTTTGTGGTGGCGTTACCCTCCATCCGTTGGATAAAGCGAATCTGCCCTGTTGGTACTGGTCCTCGACCCAGTTCTTGAAGGTGAAGCAGTCTTCGGTAGGATGTCCTATGGCTCGGTGATAAGAGCAATAGCTCAGATGAGAAGCCTTGTTAGCTTGCTCAGGATGTCTAGACCCTGGAAGCGCGATCATTTGATGTTTTATAGCGAGCTTGAGTAACCTCTCCGTCTTGTCTCGGGGGAAGGAGTACGCTCGACTCATCTTCTTCATGAGGGACAAATCCGAGCCGTGCAATACCCGATCACGTAACCCTCTAATCCTGCGTCGTTGTTGTCGGCTCCTCTTTCCGCTTCTTGATTTATTTTCGTCTCTGCGTCGGGCCTTTCGTACAACGGGTTGACAAGGATGAACATCTTTATCTTTCGCAGCCTGTTGAGATAGACGTGTCCTGGCCTTCTCATAGATGGCCATTTCGCGGTTGTGGTCTTCCCGAGCTTTCTGACCCACTTTCCTGATAGGCTTGCCCATTCGTTCTTCAAACGACGGACTCGGCGCTTCAATCGCGGGGTCTAGTTTTGATGGGGGGTTGGCATCTCCTAACAGGGCGTCCTCTTCTTCATCAAAGGTATACATAGCGTAGCTGCTATGAGCCCGTTCCCGTTTTCCGGTTCTCGCGTATCCAAGCCCAAGTGTTCCCATTTTCCCGTTGGGCAATTTGCGTTGAGTCCCAGGGACATCCCAAATCCTGTTGTAGAACCGAGCCTGCCGAACAGTCTGTTTTAAGGGTACTCCTTGGCGCTTCAATAGCTTCTTTAATCCATTTGTATAGTATCTAGGCAGACGAATGGGTTGGAGCCTGTCAAGTGTAGCATCCACGCCATGCCAGATCTCTTTCTCTATTTTCGACTCTGAGGATCGGTAGAATAGGATCACCTTCTCACCCCTTTGCATGGGAGGGACGTAAAACGTTTGCAGGTCCTGCACATTGTGAGCTTGAAGCGTGTCAAGATCCTTGTAGTGTTCTCGCGGTACCATGGTGATTTGCAAACTATGGTCATCGCCAGGGGGTGCTTGTATTGACAGCCGATTGGAGAACACGGCATTAACCTCATCTTCCGAGTCACTTCCGAAGACTAACATGGGGGCGGACGTCCCTGGGTTGTTGCGTTGAGATGGCCCGGCATAAACTATCTCTTCTTCTTCTTCGGTATCGCTCCCGAAAACAGGGATGGTGGCGACGGCTTTGTTCTCCGGGTTGCGACACCTTTCTGTATCCTCGAAATCTGGCAAAAAGTACTTCGCATCTTTGTATTTGCGGACTTCGTTCACGGAAAATGGGTTTAACTCTCCTGTTACGGTATACTCGAAACCATCCTTAAAGTACTTCATACACTGATGTTGTGTAGAAGGGATGATGTTGTATTCGTGTAGCCAAGGACGACCGAGCAAGGCGTTGTAGCAGGTCTTGGCGTCAATGACATGGAATTTGATGTCTGTGACGAGAAGTCCAAAGCGTAATGTTAGTATCACAGATCCGAGAGTCCGTGACGATTGTGAATCGAAACCGGAGATAGTAATTTTGTCACGAGCGAGGTGTTGCACACTCATGCAGATTTCCTTCAACACCCGAACATTAAGGAGATTGACGGAGGATCCATTATCCACCAGGATCTTGCCTATCTTGATATCATGGCAGTATCCAGAGACATATAGGGGACGGTTGTGGTCGCACGTCCCAATAAGGAGGTCTTCGTCACCGAAAGTGATGTCGGCCGTATGCACTTCCTCCAGTTCATCCTTCATCCTTTCAGTGGCGAGGAAGGATTGGAATTGCTCAGGTTCTTGTAACGCCTTAATTAGTGAGTCTCGCGCTTCTTTTGATAATAGGAGGGCATCGAGAATGCTGAGCTGAGAAGGTAGCTTCCTTAGGTGCGCGAGGATGTTATAGTCCACCTTACCTTTCCTAGGAGGGTCTTTGGCAGCCAGCTCTCTCATGACTTGGTCATCTAAAGTGATATCTTCAGTGACCTTTTCCTTTCCCTTATCTTTTCTACTCACGGGCCCGAGATTCTTTTCTGGGAGTGTGCGATTGCGCAGCTGAATGTTCTCGCAGGCCTCCGATTTCTCCTCTTTCCCTAAAACGACTTCTTTAAAGAGAGGGCCCAGAGCCATTTCTTCATCAGAGTCGCTCCCAAAGGTGAGAACTTGTGACCCCTCGGCGTGAGCCATATAACAGTTGCCAGTAGTTCTGTTGTGCCCATCGACAGTACTTCTTCGCTCCCGACGGATCTTGCGTTTCATGCGCTTAACATGTTGCCGACGAGCAACATATCCTTGCCACCATATCTTAAAGGCGTCGCACTCCTCCGTGGGGTGTGAGATTTTCCGATGATATGCGCAATAATCAGGGTGCCTCTCCACCCCATCGTGCGTGTTTCCTTCCGAGGGTGGTAGCTTCATTCCCATTGACATGGCTTTGGCAAACCTTTTCCTCGTTTTGAATATCTTCTTGTCTACTTCGGATGCTTTTCGCTCTGGCAGGGGTAGTTCAACTCTTTCGTTCAGTCGCCCGCCTTTGGTTCCTTCTGACGTTGCCATCTCACGCTCCTGATCTGCTTTACTCTTTAGACGAATCTCGTCTAGAAAGGCATTGATCATTTCATTTGTTGGCCACACACGCTCTGGTTCAGGCTCTGCCTCCAGCTTCTTCGTGCTAGAAGTTTTCCCATCATCGGCAAACGAGTGGGAGATTACGTTACAACTCGCCACATATCCTTCGGATTCATCCGACGAGCTCTCTCCATCATCTTTCTCTTGAAAGATGTGGTTGAGGAACTCTTGCAGTGTGACAGGAGTTCGCGCCTTTTGATTGTATTCTTCCAGCGCGTCGATTTGCTTCTGCAAGTTCGTGTGCTCGTTTCCAAGCTTCACGGGCTTCTTGGATTTCTTCTTTTTCTTCGAAGATTTTGATGGTTGGGCGTGAGTATTTGGGCCCTTATCGCGAGTCTTCGTAGTTGGGCGGGGCTTCAGCATCCCTTCGATGATTTGAGGTTCAAGAGGGTCCTCCAATTCGATCGCAGGACACGCATGAAGGTCTCTCAGCATTCTTTTGGTTTTAGTTGATAGCACGACCTCCCATGGAGCTTCTTCAATAAAGGAGCAGGTTGCCCCCGGTGTATCTGCTTTCTTAGGAGTATGCGGTTGTGGTGGGTTCACCTTCCACTTTTCGGACAGTACAAACTTCCCCTGGAGGTATTGATCTTCAATCCATCCTTTGAAGACGAAGCAATCCTCAATCGGATGACTTACCGTTTGATGGTAAGGGCAATAGTTAGGGTTATTCACCTCAGTGGGTTGTGGCGGTCGCCTTGGATTTGGTAGGTTTATAAGTCTGTTACGTATTGCCAGCTCGAATAACCGTTTCGTCTTGTCTCGTGGGAACGAGTAGGGACGCTTCATCTTCTCATTATAATACCGGCGTCTTTCTTCCAGTTGATCTGCCAGTTTCGGGGCGTTAGGTTGCTGTTGGTCATTCGCGACGAAGGTTGCTCTTCCTTTACCCTTGTCATTCCGAGGTTCCGACTTCGGGGGAGGTGGTCTATGACCCATCTGGTCCATCTGAGCCAACTTGTCGATTAAAGGCTGGAATGTGGTTGGCTTAAAGAACATCATAAACTGGGAGATAGTTGCGTGGGGGTCTAGGGTTCCCACGAACATGTCCACTGCGGGTGCTTCCTCAATGCGTTGCTCGCATCTCGACCATAAATTTCGCCAGCGTATAGCATACTGGACCCAGGTTTCGCCTGGTTTTACCCTGGCGTTAATCAATGCAGATATTGGGGTGCGTTCGCTGGCACTTGCGAATCGCTGAGTGAATAACAACTCCATTTCAGCGAACGTTTTGATAGAATCGTTCGGGAGTTCCGAATACCATTCGAACGCTGTTTCTGATAAGCTGCCCACGAACTGGCGAAGCAACAGTTTATCATCACCGCCGGTGTTACCGCAGAGGGCCCGGAACTGGGCAACATGTTGATGGGGATTGCCGGTCCCCTTATACACGTGGAATTTTGGTATCGTATAGCCTGGCGGGTACTTGATTTGGTCGTACCAGCTTGGATACGGCCGCCCCGTTTTTACGACTTGACCAGCTGCCTCAGTCGCATGATGAACCCGGATTTGCTGGGCTATGTAGTCAACCAAGTCAGCCTTAGAGATTGCCTCCTCCTTGGCCGTCGAGAGGGCTGGTGGTGGATTTGACGTTTCTCCTCGGTCGTCTTCAAGAACGATTGGGGGATCCTCGGCGGGTAAGTCCTGTTGGATCATCATTCCTATCATATCTTGGAAGATAAGGCCCATACGTTGTATGTTGGCTGCCTGTTCGGCAGCCTCTTTGTCTTTCTTTTCCAGTATCCGGCGAAGGAATTCAGCGTCGGTTTCTTCCTCCTGGCGTGCGTCTGAGGACGTTTCTGGGCTTTCTTTTGGCCCGGTAAGTGCGGCCATAGCATTCATCATTTCTTGGAGCTTTTGCTGTTGCTCCTGGGCTTTCGTCACGGATCGGGTTAGCGGTCGGTGGCCCGTAGAAGTGCGGCTTTCCTCCTTTCCAGAAGCCATATAAACAGTGTGCACCACCATGCCCCCAGACCTTGGGCGTCTGGGCTCAGTGCTTTTAGCCGTCGTTGCAGGCTGGAGGATCTTCTCTGGCCTCCTCCTTTTATGAGCCATGGAGGTTGAGGGGACCGTTGAGGTGGGCGTCCAGACAGCTTTTTGGGGTTTAGCCTGGTGACCAGCTTCCGATTGGATTTTCAGCTTCTTGTGCTGGCGGGAAAAGTTTGGATCGATGATCGAGTCTCGGGCCTGCCGACAAACCTTATAGATTTTGGAAGACAGCCGTTGAGGAGATCGGGGCTGTTCTGGTTTTATTTCCACAACCTTTTTTAATGGGGGAGGAGACCTCTTTAGCACTGCAGTAGGAGAATTCCTTCGCACCTTATTTAGCATTTCGAAGCTGTTCCTAGTTGGAACAGCAGCATTAACTTCTGCCATCGGGGCTGATGGAGTCAACCCGGAGGGGGAGTTGCCCCCAGCCTTCCTTACTCGGCGCCAATGGCGACGTCGAGCGTGTCGAGCGGACGGCGTTGGGTCAGCGGTAAGAATGGTTTCGTCTTGCCCCCTGTGTGGATGGGGGGTCGCTGTTGGTGTTAGCCTGTCAAAGACCGATGTCCTTTGGGCAGCAGGAGCGGGAGCTGAAGCCGTTAATCTTGTAAAGACCGACTTTGTGGCAGGGGAAGTCGCTTTGATGTCTTCAGGAGCAGGACCGGTCACTTTCTTAGAAGCAGCCTTCTCTGGGATTATAGGCCCCATGATGAGTTCGCAGGATTTCTGGCCCAATCTAGAGAAGACCGAGGCGTTGACGTTGGGCGACTCGTTGAGAGGAGCCGCGGCAGGGGTAAGACGATCAAAGACCGACTTCTTGAGAGCTTCCTTTGTCAGCACCGGCGTCGTGAAGCTTGTTGGCGGGAGTATAGTCCCAAAGAACAATCCGGTAGTGGCCTGAGTCACCTGATCCACCGGCATTGTGAATAACGAAGCAGCTTGGGGTCCGTAGGCTATACCTCCTGGCGAGGTAAAGCGTTGGTCGCAATTGCAGTCTGAGCGGTTGGAGGATTTCACAGAAGTAGAAGCCATCGATCCTTTGCTTTCTGCAATAAGCAAGACGCCAATTCTTAGTATCTTGAAACCCAAGGGCAACCATTAGCGAACCGCGATTGGTTCGCGAATCACGACACACGAAGTGTGGAGTGGAAAGAGGAAAAGGTCCCACCGGGCGTGCCAGAATCTGTTCCCCTCCGAACGGCGGCCGAGACGCGTGGGGCGTCTAAGCCTGGGGTTCGGGGCAGATGCTAATTGGTGCTATCCGTCCATCTCTCCGAAGATGCCAAGTTGATTTATGGCACCGTGCATCGGAGGTTTAGACGGATGCGGCCGATGTAGCAGACTTCGTCAGATTCCCCCTCGTTTGAGGGGTTTTTTGATTGTGGGGACGCTCTTCCCTGCAGGCGCAAGCCCCTGCAGTTAATTACGCTACCGCATCGCGGTAACAACTTTCTCCTTCTCCAGATGGTCACTTCGTGTCGTGTGTGTTTATTTTATGTTTTGTTGCCCGTGGATTGTTTACGGAGACCGAGTTATGTCGTCGCCCGAAGGGCGTGGACTAGTCCAAATCCGTGTTATCTTAGATTTGGGTTTGGGTGTTTGGTTTGAGGATACGTTAGCCATACTTGAGGCTAAGATCAACTCAAACGTTTGTTAAGGATACGTTAACCTAGTTTGAGACTAAGATCACTTAACGGGATCGTTTAGATCCGACAAAGGAGCGTTTGGGCTCCATTGTTCCAGTTTAGGGACATAGTGGTCCATCGTATGTATGGCCGTCGGGACCCGTCACCTCTCTGACGACGTTGAAGGATTACAACGACAGATGTCAGAAGAGTTCAGAGATGTACCCTTGAACCAGAGTTAATTGGGGGGATTCATAGCCCAGTCTGTTTGAAGGTTTAAGGATACGTTAGCCATCTTTGAGGCTAAGATCAACTCAAACGGGATCGTTTAGATCCGACAAAAGAGCATGCGGGGCTCTATTGTTCCAGTTTGGGGACATGGTGGTCCATTGCTAGTTTAAGGACATTGCGGTCCATGGGTAGTTTAAGGACATTGCGGTCCATGGGTAGTTTAAGGACATTGCGGTCCATCGTTAGTTTTAAGACATCTCGGTCAAGGTTAAGGACGTCGTAGTCCGTGGGTTTAAGGACCCCACAGTCCATTGTTAGTTTTAAGACATCTCGGTCAAGGTTAAGGACGTTGTAGTCCATGGGTTTAAGGACCCCACAGTCCATTGTTAGTTTTAAGACATCTCGGTCAAGGTTAAGGACGTCGTAGTCCGTGGATTTAAGGACTCCACAGTCCGATGTTAGTTTTAAGACATCACGGTCAAGGTTAAGGACGTCGTAGTCCATGGGTTTAAGGACCCCACAGTCCATTGTTAGTTTTAAGTCATCTCGGTCAAGGTTAAGGACGTCGTAGTCCATGGGTTTAAGGACCCCACAGTCCATATCAATGTGTGGTCATCGGGACCCGTCACCTCTTTGAAGACATTGAGGGATTACAATGCCAAGTATCAAAGGAGTGAAGAGATGTACCCTGGAACCGGAGTGGATTAAATAGTCCTTGGCCCAATTTGGGATCAAGACCAATTAATTATGTTATGAGCCCATTAGCCCAGTTAATTATGAATTGAGGACTTATGGCCATCTTGGGCTAAGTCCAATCAGGAGAGGCTTTTCCTCTATCCATTTAGCCAATTGGACCAATGTCTAGTGTTAAACACTAAAGACCAACCAGTGTCGAACACTGGGAATGAGATTGACAGGTTAGTGTTTAACACTAAAAGATAATTGGTGTTAAACACCAGCAACAAGGCTTTCAAATTAGTGTTAAACACTAAAACAGATCAGTGTCAAACACTGGCAACAGAGATCTCAAATTAGTGTTAAACACTAAGGTAGTCAGTGTTGAACACTGCAAATAAAGTTTTTTGATTAGTGTTGAACACTAAGGCCCAACAGTGTTTTAACACTGGATTCGGGAGTTCCAATTTAGTGTTAAACACTAAGGCAAGAGGGGTCACGTGGCAACACGTGAGAGCGCCCTCCCTTCATTTATTCTGCTGAGATTATCGCATCTTTCAGAGCATCACGTGCCATCACATGACGGGCATTCAAATGCTTGTGTGTTAAAGCTTCTGTCAAGAGTCACGTGGGTCACGTGGGGCACTGCCTCAAAGGGGCTTTCTGTAGATCTTTTTGGGGGGGTCACGTGGTGACACGTGACCCTGCCTCTATATATGTTGTTTAGAGGATCTGTTAATCTTTTTTCAGGAATTAAATTCCTCGAGCTTTAAATTTTAGAGGAATTAAATTCCTACTTCCTTTTGAAGACTTATATTCTGGAATAGAGTTGAACTCTGAATTTTCTGTAGAAATTAAATTCCTCATATATGTGAAGAACTGAATAGGGTTAAACCCTAATAAAAGCTTTTAAGGAATTGAACTCCCATTCTCTGTTAAATTATGATTAAGGGAATTAAATTCCCGCTGTTTCAACAGAACTAGGTTCTTAATTAGGGTTAAACCATGTTTCTCTTTGTTCTGAAGGAATTAAATTCTCATGACACAGGGTCAAGCCCTAATTTTATTTTAAAGGAATTAAATTCCTATAGTTCTGTGAGAATTAAATTCTCGTGCTTCCGTTCCCTCTCTATGTTTTGGATCTGCATGGCAGGATCTCGACCCATTGAGAATTAAATTCTCAACTTCAAGGGGAGATGTGCACTTTGCAGATCCTCTATCCAAGAGAGAAGAAATATGTTCTTCTGTTTTATATATCAGAGTTAAACTCTGTTGAGAATTAAATTCTCTTTTCTTTCAAGGAGCTTTCCCTTTCTTACCTAGGTTTTCTTTTGCAGAAGATCCAAATTCCTCAAAGTATCAAAGCTCTCTCCCTTTTCTTTTTCTCTCTGCGTATCTCTATTTTTTGCATCTCTTGGCTCCTATTTATAAGAGAAGCAGCCGAGTCAATTAGTTTTTGACGAATCTTCATTAGGAGATTTGATTTGCATCCATCATTCGTTTTTGACCTTGGGATTATTAGGTGAATTTTATTCACCATTGGATTTCAAATCCAGGGATTCTCCTTTGTTATTTCAGTTAGATTTAAAGGGGAAATCTTTCCAAACTCGAGATTTTTCCATAGATAGATGATATTTAATCATCTCTGAATCTTTAATTTAATCGGTTGCTTTTGGAAAGATTTGAGAGTCCTTTTCTCAGAATTTAATTCTGTTAACAAATGGGCTTTGAAAGCTGGTCACGTGCGGCCACGTGACTCCCTTGTAACGAGCCCTTTTCTTCTTTTGCACTCTGCCTTCTTCTGCTGCTTAGCCGTCACGTGCCACCACGTGACCCCTGGTCACGTGGGAGCACGTGACCTCTTCTGAAGCATTTTGCTTGATTTGATCAGGGAACCAATGTGCCTTTGCCGCTTGCTTTTAAATGTCACGTGCCGACACGTGACCCTGGTCACGTAGGAGCACGTGACTCTTTCTGAAGCCCTTTTCCTCGATATAGTTGGGAAACTGAACTTGCCTTGCCGATACTTTTAGGTGTCACGTGCCAACATGTGACTGCTGGTCACGTGTAAGCACGTGACCCTCTTCTGAAGCTTTTTCCATAAGCCTTTCTGATTTTAAATCAGGAAACAGGAGGTGAGTGTAGTAGAATGAAAATGGGTGACCATAAACATAAAGCAAGTCTCACATCAACTTCTAATCTTTTCTAATCTCAAACATTTCTCATTTAATGCAAAAACCATGATGAAGAAAAGAATGGGATCTAATGATGATAGTCTTATCATAATTCTCATTTACAAACAAACCCCTCCACAAAGGATAATTTGCACAACTGCAAATAACCCCCTCCATCGGAAAAGTCCGGCCGGGAAGGAACAAAGGAAAACTGGCCGGAACGGAATACAAACTGGAAACTTCAGAAAAGTGATCCCGTAATAAATTACAGGAAAAACCCCGTGACTGCATATACATGCCCGCATTTGTATTCCCACTGAACACAAATGCAAAGAGACAAAATCTACACTGTCTAATACTAGGATCCGGCTTAAGCCAAAGCCGGCTAGTAAAAACCGTCCGATCACGATTCGTGCAATACCACACGTATCTGATCGAACCCTGCCATATCTCCATACGGCCTCTGCAGCGTTTCGCCCGAAACTTGAGTAACTGTATGTGGTGGACTCTAAAGACTCGTCAATACTATGGCTGTGGATTTAACCACTAGCACGTCAGAGGTATTAGCCATACGTGACGGGCTACCAGCAATTGACCAAAAGGGACGTCGATGAGCGAGCTCATCCTGACACCCTACTGAGCTTGTCAGTGACAATATCCGTACAGTCCGGTCCGTTCGTCTATGAGTATCGCATGGCGGGCCTAGGGGGTTGGTAAAAGTCAAACCCCCAAAAGCGGTACAAGTCGTGTCGGAGTGTAGCCCAGAACACCCTGAGATACTACTGGAATACCTACCAGTAAATCTCCTGCCTCGGCCGAGGGCTTTGTGTAATGTCTCTCCTAGACACAGCGCGACCTCACCCCCAATACCGGGAGAGACGAACCCCTGCAGATCCGCTCACTGCCTCCATGTGGCTCGAGACTGTACCCAACTAAAACCTGTTTGCACGACTCCTTTGAGCCGTGGTAGGGTAGTAATCAAAGTACAGTGGGAACTCACACGAGACAAATGACGATCTTAGGTCGATGAACTAACCTGTACACATGTCACCAGGGAACTGCTATCTGACGTCTGGTATAATCCCAACTAGCAGGTTCCCGGCGAGTCCTGTCCGGTGTACTCATAACCCAATGAGCACCTGTATACATCTTAGGTGAACCAACTGACACCAGTGGCTTGTGAGACCGGCCACCGCCCCTCGTCGGGGTCTCGACTGTATACACTAGTCTACTTATGGAGTATCGATGCCCAGTCGCGAAACTCCCACGACTAGGGACCTTTTAAGGATTTGCTTATAGACTCCAGCTCCCACGTATATGATCGCCCTCATACTGCTGGCAGTCAAGCAAGAATCCTAGGGGCTCTATCAACGTGTAATAGCGACCTGTCAGGTGACCTAAAGCAGTACACGATGATAAAGATAAACCAGATAGCATACTATCATCTTGAGTAAGACTATCCTACTCAGATAGGTCCTCCCTCAATCATTGCAATCACGTGCATGTGATCCAATAATTGACTCTGAGGGCACTATCTCCAACAGCTTTCTCCCTAACAGAACCGAGGACAAACAATGAAGCCGAATACGAAGCTTTAATAGCAGGCCTCGAGATTGCCATCGACATGGGAATTGAAAACCTCCTCATATACGGAGATTCCCAACTGGTCGTTAGTCAAGTAAACGGCGACTACCAGACGTGCAAACCAGAGTTGGTGAAGTACGGCGAAAAGGTGCAGCAACTGTTGACCCAAATTCCCTCCTACACTTTGGAAAATATACCGCGCGTGGAAAACAGTAAAGCGGATGCATTAGCCAAGCTCGCTAAAGAATTGGCTGACGAGAACCTCGATGACGTCAGAATTGCGGTACAAAGCCGTCGGGTACTTACCCCAGCGGAAATATCTCCGGAATCATCCGAAGAAAAGGGAGCGACTGAGTAGACGACCCTGCAAATAAAAGATCGAGAAAATACCGAGGATTGGAGAGAAGTCTTTATAGACTACTTCAAATACCGTCGGGTGCCCGAAGATGCATCCTCAAGACATCTGCTTATGAAACGAGCTCTGTCTTTCGCCTTCGTCAATGATACTCTGTACAAGAGGTCATTTGATTCTCTGTGGTTGAGATGTCTGGGACCTGACGAAGCGAAAAGAGTCGTTCAGGAAGTTCACGACGGACTCTGCGGTTCTCACCAAGCATGCCCAAAGATGAAGTTGAAGATCAAACGGATGGGCTACTACTGGCCCACGATGATTCAAGACTGCCTTGAGTATGCGAAGCAGTGCCACTCATGCCAAATTCATGGGGACTTCATCCACCAGCATCCAAATCCACTCCATCCAACGGTGGCTAGCTGGCCATTCGAAATGTGGGGAACTGACATAGTCGGCCCCATCGAACCAGCATCGTCCAGGGGACATCGTTTCATCCTGGCGACAACTGACTACTTCTCCAAATAGGCAGAAGCAGTACCGTTAAGAGAAGTGAAGACGGAGAATATCCTCCATTTTTTCAAGACGCACGTCATATATCGGTTTGGAACTCCACGACGGATCATCTCCGATAACGGGCCAGCTTACAGAAGCCACAAGATCAGTCGCTTCGCGCAACAACACAATATAGACTGGAGATATTCCTCGGTTTATAATCCGCGAGCTAATGGTCTAGCCGAGACCTTCAACAAGACCTTGACAAAGATCATGAAGAAGACGGTGACCCGAAATAAGAAGGACTGGCATGAGAGGCGGCAAGAGGATCTTTGGGCATATCGAACTACGTTCAAGACAGCTACGAACACAACGCCGTACGCGTTGGTATTCGGTACAGAAGCAGTACTCCCCCTCGAAATAGAGTTACCCTCTCTACGAGTGGCAGTCCACTATGAGCTGATAGACGAAGAAAATGCTCACCTTCGGCTTGAGAAATTTGATGCCCTTGATGAAACCCGGCTCATAGCGCAACAAAATCTGGAGGCCTATAAAGCAAAGATAACGCGCTCATATGAAAGATTGACCCGGCCGAGGACATTCCGCCAAGGTGAAATCGTGCTAGTGGTCAAAAGGCCTATAATCCCCAATCGCGCCAAGCGGGGAAAATTCGAGCCAAATTATGAAGGCCCGTACATCATAAACAAGGTCTACCAGGGTGGAGCCTATCTACTCATGGATATGCACGGTGAAAGGCCTTACAGGCCAATAAATGGTCGATTCCTAAAGAAATACTACGCTTAGCGAGTTACTGCCTAGGTCAATGATAGATGACGACGACTATGTCCGCTCGCTATCTTCCTAAGCTCAAACTTTATAAGCAGTAACCAGCCTTCTCCTGGATGGACCGAAACGTCCTTAAACTAATGGCGGACCGAAACGTCCTTAAACTAATGAAGGACCGAAACGTCTTTAAACTACTACCGCAGCATCTTTAGGCTGACGAGATAAATAAAAATATATATATATATATATATATAAAATATAATAAACGGTATGTCCATAAGCAAAATGGGCACGGATGAAAACCCGAAAGGGCTCCGTGAGTAAAAACAGCAGAGCTACCGGCGAGTGTTCGTGAAAAACCCGAAAGGGCGCGACCTCGTAAAAAAAAAGAAGAGAATAAAAAGAATTTAAAAAAACGGTATGTCCATAAGCAAAATGGGCACGGATGAAAACCCGAAAGGGCTCCGTGAGTAAAAACAGAAGGACTACCGGCGAGTGTTTGTGAAAACCTGAAAGGGCGCAATCTCGTTAAAGGACACTTACAGGGTCCTCTCGACCTTGTAAGGAGAAACCACCCGCGTGAGATCCTTACGACTCACAAGGGAGCAACACACTTAGGGATCCCCACGATTCCTAAGGAGAAAATACACTTGCGAGATCCTCACGACTCGTAAGGAGAACTCTCTTATGGGACCCTCACGGCTCATAAGATTTGAAAGTCTTAAGTTACAGAGACCTAAACCTGTGCTTAAGCAACCTCCACAACCTTTGATTTTGCCCTACAAGTGGTTCAATACTGACCCTTGTATACAGTCCATGGGCGCGAATAAACATTTCCCTAATCAAGTCCTATCCATAACTGGGGATATGTACGCATGACGAGCAACCCTTATAAGTCCTCTCGACTTACAAGGAGAAAACCCTCTTGTAGGATTCTTACGACTTACAGAGGAACATACACTTAGGAATCCTCACGATTCCTAAGGAGAAAATACACCTACAAGATCCTCACGACTTGTAGGGACAAATACCTTTGTGAGACCCTTACGGCTCATGAAGTTAAAAGTCTTAGTCCACAGGACCTTAACCCTGTTCGCTAAACCATCTTTGTTCGACATCGACAGAGGCAAATGATGATTTGCTCCTGGCAATATCCCAGTTGTAGCGGTGCTGATGCCGAAATCGGTGTCTAATTTCATGTTTACGGTGAAAAGCCAGCAAGCCGCATATGCATACGAAATAGCCGAAATGATGGGGCAACTTGCAATAAAAAGCAGCAAGTAAAGAAAACGTATGCATACAAAATAGCCGAAATGATAGGGCAACTCGTAATAAAAAGCAGCGAGTAAAAATAAAATAAATAGCCGAAATGAGTGGGCACGGCGGGAAATAGCCGAAATGATTGGGCAATCGCGACCTTCGCGATATAAAAGCTGAAATGATAGAGCATCGCGGAAATAAAGCAAAAAAAAATGATGAAACTTTTGCCCTACAGTTGTGATCACATCCATCCCTGTATACAATCCAAGGGCACAAACAAAGAGGGAACTACACCTTCCCAACAGGCTCCGCCAGAAAGCTAAGTCAAATCTCGACGGTTCATCAACAGCCTAGAGACAGCCTAGAGACATTCGTCTCAATACAGCAGACGCAGTGCCAGCAAACGAAGCGAAGATCAAATTCCTAGCTTCACGGTTTTGACGATAACTTATATAAAACCTGAAAGACCGCCACAGATCAGTTCAACTTCAAGGGAAACCAGTGTCCCTGGCAAATACCTCAACTCAGGGTAACTAGCGTCCTTGATGAGAGCCTCCTGATTCGCGTCGGCCCGCAGAGAAACCAGTGTCTCCGCAGGAACACCCCGATTCGTTTCAACCCCGAAGAAACCAGTGTCTTCAGCAAAATCCTTCGACTCAGGGAAACCAGTGTCCCTGACGAGAACATCCTGATTCGCGTCGACCCGCAGAGAAACTAGCGTCTTTGCAGGAATACATCGACTCGTTTCAACCCCAGGGAAACAAGTGTCCTTGGCAAATACCTCAATTCAGGGAAACTAGCATCCTTGATGAGAGCCTCCTGATTCGTGTCGGCTCGCAGAGAAACCAGTGTCTCCGCGAGAAATTCCCGATTCGTTTCAACCCCGAAGAAACCAGTGTCTTCGGCAAAATCCTTCGACTCAGGGAAACCAGTGTCCCTGATGAGAACATCCTGATTCGCGTCGACCCGCAGAGCAACTAGCGTCTTTGCAGGAATACATCGACTCGTTTCAACCCCATGGAAATAAGTGTCCTTGGCAAATACCTCAATTCAGGGAAACTAGCGTCCTTGATGAGAGCCTCCTGATTCGCGTCGGCTCGCAGAGAAACCAGTGTCTCCGCGAGAAATTCCCGATTCGTTTCAACCCCGAAGAAACCAGTGTCTTCGGCAAAATCCTTCGACTCAGGGAAACCAGTGTCCTTGACGAGAAAATCCTAATTCGCGTCGACCCGCAGAGAAACTAGCGTCTCCGCAGGAATACATCGATTCGTTTCAACCCCAGGGAAACAAGTGCCCATGGCAAATACCTCAATTCAGGGAAACTAGCGTCCTTGATGAGAGCCTCCTGATTCACGTCGGCTCGCAGAGAAAAGAGGTGTCTCCGCGAGAAATTCCCGATTCGTTTCAAACCCGAAGAAACCAGTGTCTTCGGCAAAATCCTTCGACTCAGGGAAACCAGTGTCCTTGACGAGAAAATCCTGATTCGCGTCGACCCGCAGAGAAACTAGCGTCTCCGCAGGAATACACCGATTCGTTTCAACCGCGAAGAAACCAGTGTCTTCGGCAAAATACCTCAATTCAAGGAAACTAGCGTCCTTGATGAGAACCTCCTGATTCGCGTCGGCCCGCAGAGAAACCAGTGTCTCCGCGAGAAATTCCCGATTCGTCTCAACTTGCAAAATAAAGCCTTAGGCAGCAGGGATTAAAAAACTTGTTTCCTGAGCACTAGGACCCTGCAAGTCGGTCTAAAACGATCTCTTGCATACTATTCACGGGTCTCACTCTCCAAAGTCGAATCTCGACAAGGAGGGAAGCAACCGCTTACGGGTCCTCTCGACTCGTAAGAAGGAAAATTCTCTTATAGGATCCTTACGACTTATAAGAGAAAACGCACTTAGGAATCCTCACGATTCCTAAGGAAAAAATACACCTACGAGATCCTCTCGATCCGTAGGGAGAATAATCTCTATGAGACCTTCACGGCTCATAGAGTTGAAAAGTCTTAGGCGGCAGATCTGAAACCTGTGGCCTAAGCCATCGCTATTTCTTGAGAAAAAAAAACTAAGATGTTTACTCTATTATCTGTCAACCGTGTTTATTAAGACAACACGCTGATAATAAGAGAAAGGGAGAAAGCAAAAGAGCATACAAGACATTGCAAAGAAAAAAATGTGTATCTTTATTTATTAATTCAATCAAGTACAAGGTGAATCGTACAAAAGAATAAAGAATGGATACATCTTATTTGAAAAAGAAAAATTTTACAAGTATATTGATACAAAGGCAGCTACTGGGAAGGAAGTGTCTTAAATAGCCATATCAGTTGTTCGCGCACTTCCTTCCATGCCTTTTCCTGATCGGCCACCACCGCCAGTTCTGCCTCCACTTGAGCCCGTTGCTGCAAGAGGGATGCAAGCTGCTCCCCAACAGCCTGCTGAGCTGCTTCGCGGCCTTGGGCATTACGCTCGGCAGCGTCGAGTTTCTGCTTCAAGTTCAGCCCATTTGAGATGCGTTCCAGGAGACCCTCGAAGATAGCCTTCACCTGGGCAGCGTTCGCCTCAACTTCAGCATGTAGGCAAGCAGTCTCGCTTGAAGACTCTTGACATTCCCTCAGCCTTAAAGCCGCTTCTTGTTCCAAGTGGTGGACGTAAGAAGCGCTTTGCTCAATCCACGCCGCTCTTTGATGGCTTGCGGCTAAGGTCTCGGGAGCAAGGCGCATAAACTCCAGTTGATGCAGGCGAGCCTCGATTTCCCTGCAGTGATTAACCCAAGACGCGACGATGCCCTCGTTATAGAAGTTTACGAGTATCACCAGCATTGGGTTAACCACCGTAGCAAAATCTGCGGCAGACGTAGGAGTCTTGATGTCGAGTTCCTCAATGTAGTCGCTCACCATGCGCAGACTATTCGCGGCGCCTTTCGAGGACGGACGTCTCAGGAAAGGGCCTGCCGGCATTGTGACACGAGACTCGAAAGGCGCCGAGATCGGAACGACAGCTGAAAAAACAAAATACGATTAGATGACAGTTCAAGAAATACAATAAAAAGGTCATCAATGCGATAGTTTACTATACCAGCTGCAGCAGGTGGCAAGGCCGGAAGGGCCGGTGGCGCGGCCGATCTTTCATCCCCTCCTTCGATTTGTAGCACTGCAATCAGGACGAGGGAAAGTTAGAAATAATTCCATTACTGAAAAAGAAAGATATCAGTTGGAAACTATACTCACCAGCACCACTAGAGGAAGAAGCGAGTTCAGATGGAAAGGAGAAGTGTGGGTGCAACACCTGATAGAGATGATCAAAAAGCACTCCTGAAAAGACACAACAGTACGACTTTAGTACATAAATTATGCGGCTAAAAGATAAAACTAATAAGTTGCAAATCCATACCTTCCAATATCTTTGATGGTACAAGGGAGGGCTGAAAGGTGACCACCGCCAAGGCAGTAGTTGACGGCGCTCCCTCGAGTAATGGAGCATCGGCACTGGCCGCACCTGCGTTAAAAACAAGGATAAACTTGTCAGAAAGGATTGCAAGATAAAAAAAGGGGACTGTAACTCGAAATTTACCTGATGAGCCGCCGGCTGAAACGGAGGCGTCTCCCTCCTCCATCGATACGAGTCCACCTCCCGTGGCCTCATCACCGGACTCGACAGGGGCTGTCGTCGTACTCGCCCGACTAGGAGACGGCGGAAGACCGTAAACAGGGAGAGCAATACTTGGAGCATTGCCGGACTCTTGAGAAAGAGCGGCTGGCTTTTCCCCAAGAGTCGTGCATGTCTCACCCGCTACTTCTTCGGGCTCGGCGGTCGCCATTGTCTCATCCGCCGTCACCATAGGGTTGCCGGTCTCAGGCGCCTCGTCCGCCGCTGCCCCGAGCTCAGTTATAGCGGTCGTCTCATTTTCCGCCACCTCAGGCTCGGCATCAACGACCTTCTCAGGTGCAGCTCCCTCATCCCCCAGCTCAGGCTCGGCAACCCCAGCGACGTTGCCCACCGTCAGCTCGGGTTCGGCCGGTGCTTCTTCCTCTGGCCCCTCAGGTTCGACGGTTTCCGCCTCCCCTTCGGTTGGACTTGGCCCTACAGGACAAGACATATAAGAACCGACGAATTTACAATTCTTACAAACAAATCTCGAAATATACATTACATGAGGTAGACTTATCATTACCCCGCGAGCTGCACACGCCACTTGTCTGCGAGCTGTGGACAAGGCGACCGGAGGCTCTTCCGAGGGGGTATCAGCACGAGGGGCGGTGCTTGGGCCAGCTCCCACGGCCAAAGCAGCCCTGCGTGCTTTCGCCTCGCACCTTAGCCGCTTCATCTCCTCTCGAGCCGTCAAGACGAAGCTCTTCAAAGCCTCTTTCATTGAGACGTCCTCATCCGTGAACAGGGATGCCTCCAAATCCTTCAAGGCATCCCTCATCGACTTGTCGAGTCGAGGCTCTCGCGGCAGCTCCGAAGAGACTGGGACTTCAGTTTCGGGCCCGGGGAGAGTCCCCGCATCAGCTGGCGCAGCCCCTGTAAAGAAACAAAAGAAGAAGGTTAGGTTGGCCATCAGAAAGGAGGAAAAAAACTCAATAAGGCAAGACGTACCAACGCCCGTTAAAGCGCGCTTATTTTCCTCCTCCTAGAAGGTTTTCAAAGAAGCAGCGATGGCTTCTTCGGTAGTGACACCTGTTAAAAAAGGGGGGAACGCATTAGTCAAGGATAATGATAGAAATGCTATAAAATGATGAAGAGTACAGCTAATGATTACCTGCTCGAGCGAGTTTATCCAACCACGCTTCAAGTCTGGCTGATCGCTCAGAAGCCGCAATGGCGGCCGCCAGATCGGTGTCTGTCGGGTCTACCGAGAAGCCCTTATTGCTGCCATACTCGCTTATACCTTCGGTAAGAGGGGCCTGAGACTCCTCTAAACCGAGGATAGCATCGAGAGAGAGGAGCGACTTCTTCTTCCTCTTCTGCCCACCAGCCTTGGGTGCACCCGAGATTGACTTGCGCTTTGCAGGCACCCTAGGGCGGCGGGTCCCAATATCCACGCTCACGCCGGACTCCGGCGAAACCACATCTACCAACTCCACTGGAGCACGGGGCGCTGGTGGTGCATCCGCAGTACCACGGAGTGGCAGTCCGCGCGGAGGGCTCAACATGCGCGGTGGCACGGCTCCGGCATTTTTCAGCGGAGGAATGACCGGGGTCCTTGGCTTCAAAGGAACCTTGCGGTCGCCGCCGGGAGGCGCACCCTTCCGGTCAACCAACATGCGCTTCTCCATATGGATAACCGGACCCATTGCGTGGGCGTACCAAGCCACGTACGCGTTGAGGACTTTGGGGACGCAGCTCGGCTCGCTGATGAAGAAATAAGAGCCCGTGTTAAGCTGCATGAAATGGTGCATCGCACTCCTTATCCCCTTCCGGCTGGCCATGGGCTCTTCCAAAAAGGCTTCCAACGGGATCCCCTAGTGATAGCTGGATTGTTGGGCGAACCGGTGAGGGTTATACCTCATGAAAAGCGCCATCTCATTCTGCCTGAACACCAGGTAGCCCGGCCGAATGGAGTAGAGGTGGAGGATCTCTCGGGCTTTCAATATGGAGGCCCCGTCCTTAAAATCATCGCGCAGCGGCACCACCGACTTAGTGGTTTCTGAGCCTATGGTTATGACTTTGTCCAAAAAAGAAACCTTCGCTCCGACCAGGTGTGGACGAAGGAGTAACCCCCTAGCCTCTCGCGGAGACACAACCACGATCGAGGCACCGACCAGCCGCATGACTCTTGGGAGTCTGCACTTTTCAAAAAATGGAGGGATCTTGTAGACGCCGAACACACCATGCACGTGCATTTCCATCCAAGAGGTGAAGTAGTGCATCGGGAAATTAGCAGGCTGCACCCTAGGTTCATTAGCGTCCGCCGCCACGCTAAGTCCATTATAGAGGTGAGCCAACCCGGCAATTCCTATTGTTAACTGCAGGCCAGCCACCATCCAATGCGCTGGGTAGAAAACGGATGGCCGCATGTGGCGCGGGTGCATGGGGAGTGCAAAGCTGCACAGCCACAATTCCAGGAACCCTACAAAAAAGGTCTCTTCATCCATGCCCGAGACGGCGATCTCCGACAACGGCGTGACGGCGGCGCTGGGGAGATAAAAATCCTTTTGATCGCCCTCCGATGTTGGTCGACGGTCCAGGCCGAAGACGAAAGGGTCGTCAGGCTTGGCGAACTTCTCGCTCTGTTCCGATAGAAGCTCCGGTCGAATGAAGAGGGCAATAAAATCTGCGAAACTGACTCCCCGGGTGCCCGATTCCAGATAGAGCCCTTCATAGATCTCCAGCACCTTCACCAAGCCCGGAAACTGGTGCTGAATAGCGTTCTCCGGCGTCAGATTAAACACCAATGGCTTGGTGGCAAAGACGTATTCGTCAGGAGGAAGCAGCTCCTCGTACTGCTCCCCTCTCATCGGCAGACCCGAGATTTCAGCAAACTCCTCCAAGGAGATAGAGACTTCCCTGTCCGTCATCAGGAAGGTGTGGGTAGGGATATTCCATTGTTCAATAAAAGCCTTAACCCACCACGTTGGAGGAGAGGGGTACTCAAAGAGCGAGACATAGATGGCCGAATACAAACCAATTTTCATCAGATGAGTCCTCTTCGCCGATAAGATATACCGGGCCCACTGCAAATATCCGGCGGGCGGTCGCGGGATCAATCCAATGTTATAGGCCTGTCCTCAAGGGCGTACTTCACCCTGACAGATTCGCCTCCCTAAAATGTCTATTGCCGGCGGCGGCTGCACAGGAATAGCACCAATCGCGGGTTGGAGGAGGTCATCCGAATTCCAATTTTTAACCTCCACGGTATACTTCACCGGGGGTTCATCCGCGTAAGGGAGCGAAGATATAGGCTCAGACGGCGCGGCGGAACTAAAACTTCGGCGACCCTGGATGATCTCATTATACCACCTACCCCACAAGTGAAGGCTCTTATGATCGGGGTCATGATCCTTGATGAGAGCGAGCACTACTCGGTCCACTGGTGCCTGGGGAAATCCTCCCTCCGAGCGAACAAACGGGAAAGACAAATCAGTAGACATGTTCACTGCAAGGGGACAAAAATCAACCGTCAGTATCGCAGTTCCAACGCCTGGCATTTTAAAATTTATACCACACTGCAATGCAGTGGGTAGGGGACCAAAGGGGGACCCACAAAATCTGGATGACAGTGCATCAGTTAATAAGACAACCCCATCATTGGATGAGACTGTCAGTTAATCCCCAAGAGAAGATTCTCATTAATAATAAAAATCCCTAGAGACATGGAGAAAATCTCCTCTTTCAGAGCAAAACTCTGTCACAGAGTGACACTTGTCAAACTCTGGTCTCAGGGGAATAAAATTCCTTAAAAGAGCCTAGCTCTGTGATAATGATGAGAAAATCTATTAAAAGAAAAAAATTCTTTAAACTCCTAAACATTAAAATTTTTTTTTTTGGGATCCTAAAGATCCATGAAAACTCTTAGGAGTTCTTCATTTTCATATCAAAAAGATCTACATTTGATTCATGAGCAAAGCTCTGTTCATGGGTTAAAACCCATGAAACAAGATCTCTGTAGATCTATAGACTTTTGAGAGCAAGGCTCTATTGATAAAACCCCAGAAAGGTTTTCTTTAGATCAAATATCTATAAGAGCAAGGCTCTGTTAATTTAATTTAATTTAATTTTACCTAAGATGATTCTAGGATCTGAACTCTGAAGTTCTTGGGAAGAAACGAGAGCAAGGCTCTAAAATTCTTAAACAAGAGCAAGACTCTGAAAATTTAAGTTCTTGAAAAATGGTAAAACATTTTCCAAGGACCAAGGGTCCTATTTATAGACGCCTGCGCCCCTTCAACTCACCCGTTGATCTAACAGCCAAGATCTTGCCACCGCTGCACTCACGTGTGCGCCACGTGAGCGTAACGGTGGGGGGCATTTATTTACCCCAATCAGAGCGAAGCTCTGTTCAAATTCCAATGCGGGAAATGAAGCAACGCTTCAGATCCTCTGCGCTGCGCGCAGGGCGCCACGTGTCAAAATCAGGCACGCCAGTGCAGAGAGCGCAGCGCCCGAGGCAGTACGCCCAATCAGAGCAAAACTCTATTTAAAACAAAAATTAAAGGAAGTAACGCTTCAGTTGCGCAGGCGCTGCGCTGCGTGACACGTGTCAGCGCAGCTGCGCTGTGCGCTGCGCGACACGTGTCAGCTCAGCTGCGCTGCGCTGTGCGCTGCGCGACACGTGTCAAGCGCTGGTGCATCTGTGCCAAACAGAATTAAAATTCCAGTAAGATCCTTCTGTTCTTGTTAAAACAAGAAGATTGTCTTCTGTAAAACAGAAGCCCTTGGATCAAAAATCCAACGGTGGGGAAAATTCCCCAAATCACTCAGAGAATGATCTCTTTAACAAACTTAACAAATTTATGGGCGTTATATAAAGACCCCTAGACCCCAATTCAAAGCATCAATATCGTGAGAGATCAAGAACTTCAAAATAGAGAGAACTCTGAAGAATTTTGAAAAAAACTCAAGAAAAAGGTAAAAACCTTTATAAAATAGAAGAATTTTTTCTAAATAGATAATTGATCTAAGAACAAGATCAAGGATCTTCAATAAAAAAAATTAATAATAACAGTGTCTTGCACTTTTTTTTTATGAACCATTGGTTCTAGAATTTTAGAAAAATTCTTTTCTTGAATCCAAAATTGGATCAAGTTATTGAAACATTACCTTGCACTTGCAAAACTGCACTGTTGCGCTCCTGGGTTGGCGCAAGCCACCAGAGAGCGCCACGTGTCAGCGGCGCAACAGCACAGCGCACTGCGCTGTTGCGCTCACGCTCACCAGAGTGTGACACGTGTCACCTCCACATGCGCTTGAGCTCAATGATTGGCTCAAAGCGCCTGACAAGCCAATATCAGACAATTAATGCACTGCATTATTTACTGAAGGGCCAAGCCCAATTAAAAAAGGCCTAACAGGCCAAATAAAATGCAATACATTAAAAGGGCAGAGCCCAAACAAAACAGATGCTCTGCATCATTTATAAAAGGGCAGAGCCCAAACAAAACAAAATGTAGTGCATTATTAAAAGGGGCAAAGCCCTAGCACAGGCCTAATAGGCCAAAGATAAATAAAAACGTTGAATATTCCCAACTGGACTTAGCCCAATCATGGCCGTAAGTCCTCAAATTAAATTGACTGAGCACGGCTGCTCTCCTAAATCAATTTACATTCGGTTCTAGGGTACATCTCCGAACTCCTCTGACTCCTATCGTTGTAATCTTTCAACGACGTCAGAGAGGTGACGGGTCACGACAACTACACATCAACATGGACTGTGGGGTCCTTAAACCTATGGACTTATGCGTCCTTAAACTACCTATGGACCACCATGTCCCTAAACTGGAATATGGACCACCATGTCCCTAAACTGGCAATGGACCGAAACGTCCTTAAACTACCTATGGACCACTACGTCCCTAAACTGGAATAATAGAGCCCCCCAATGCTCTTTTGTCTGATCCAAACGATCCCGTTAAGTTGATCTTAGTCTCGAATCAGACTAACGTATCCTTAACGAACGTTTAAGTTGATCTTAGCCTCAATATGGCTAACGTATCCTTAAACTAAAACACCAAACCCAAATCTAAGTAAATACGGATTTGGACTAATCCACGTCCTACGGGCGACGGCATAACTTAGTCTCCGTATACAATCCACGGGAATCCACAAACAAAACAAACACACACGACACGAAGTGAAATTCTGGAGAAGGAGAAAGTTGTTACCGCGATGCGGTAGCGTAATTAACTGCGGGGGCTTGCGCCTGCAGGGAAGAGCGTCCCTACAATCAAAAACCCCTCAAGCGAGGGGGAATCTGACGAAGTCTGCTACATTGGCCGCATCCGTCTAAACCTCCGATACACGGTGCCATAAATCAACTTGGCATCTTCGGAGAGGTGGACGGATAAAACCAAATAGCATCTGCCCCGAATCTCAGGCAAGACGTCTTCACGTCGCGCCGTCTTTCCTAGGGGAACACTAACATGAAAGCAGTACTGCGCGAATAAAAATGTTGATCACAAACAAAAGAACAATGCAAAATGGATTTTCTATTCATAAAAATCAGAAGTCTTTACAGAGGTATTTTGAGCTCCCCAGCCTTACAAAAACGCCCGGAGGCTTACAAAATTTTAGCGCAAAGAAAATTAGGAGGCGGGAAAGTTCAGGCCTCGGGGCCGGGGAGAACGTCGATGAGCTGCGTCCCCACTACGACAACCGGGGTTGCGTCTTGAAGGTCGGAGTCCATCGCAGGAGCCTCGGCACCGGGAGCCGGGGGGACCGACTTCTCCCCAACCCTCCCATCGGGGGCCTCTTCCCCTGCAACGTTTCCAAAGGCATTCCCTTGCGCGACATCCTCGAGAGGGTACTCACCCCGGAGCTTGCCGTCAGGAAACTCCGGCATCATGGCCTTGGCAGCGTCGAGGGCGTCGTGCCAAACGACGGCAGCAGCTCCAGCAAGGTCGGTGTAAAACTGGTCCGACTTCTTGTAGCTCTCCACCGCCTTCGACGCCAGAAGCTCGGCCTTCGACGCCCGAAGCTCAGCATGCCTCGTCCCCTCCTTCGCCGCCTCATTCTCCCTCCGGAGGGTGTTCGCCATATTCTTCAAGGCGACGATGAGCACCTTGGAGTCTTCCAACTGGGCCTCGGCGGCTCGGGCGGCCTCTCGGCACCTGGCGATCTCCCGATCCCCGGCCGCCGCCCGGTCCTCAAGGGCAGCAACCCACTCCATTGCCGCCTCCAGCACCAGCCTTGAGCTCTCCTCCCGTGAGGAGAACTCTCCCGCGGCATGCATCGCCGGGGCTATCTTCTCGTCCTCCATGTTGACAACGAGGGCGACGTGCTGGAGGACCTAGAGAAAACAAAGAGGGTTAAAAAAGAAAGGGGGCACCCAATCACGCGAACAAAAATATTGAATGGAGAACCAAGTGGGGTGCGGACACTAATCTGCACGGCCTCTTGAGCTATGGCTGCCATTTGGGCCCGGAGGGTCCCCCGAGGGATTTTTCCCCCGGCCGACCTTTCCATCACCGAAAGCAGGCTGTCGGCGATGGAAAACCCCGAGGGCACCTCGAAGCGAAGCTCCCCATCATCCACGAGGATCGGGGAAGCCGGGGACGTCCTATGAAACCTCTTGAGGAGCGACGCAGGGGAACCGGTCTCACCCCCCACCTTTGGGGCCCGGGGCTCTTGCTCCCGAGCACGCTTTCGGCTCGGCGCACGGCTGGACTCTGGGGCCCGGGGCACGCTTGGGTGCCTGGATGGAGCGGCTGCTGGTGGAGCCGGAGCCGGCGGCGGGCGAGAAGGACCGGCGCCTCCGGCCTTCTTCCTCTTCTTCGTCTCGACCAGGGCTGCCGGAAATTTGCCTAGGTCCATGGGTTCTGCACAAGACAAAATACACAGGAGTCAGCAATGCCCGAAAAATAAAAGAATGCACATGTATAAACAGGTCGCCTGAGAACTCCTGATTTACGCGCGAACTGGGCGGGGCTGAGCCCGACCCAACTGAGGGCTCGCTCAGACCGCAGCACATCAGCCCGAGGGAGGGGGTCCCACTCCGACACCGCCACCGTGTAAAGATGATTTGATCGACTCACCCGCGGGCAGCTGGCCCCGTGCCACTGGATGGGCACAGGCCAATCCTCACCCTCGGGCGGCCCAACAAACAAAAACTTCTTCTTCCATTCGTGAATGGAAGAAGGTACTACGACGACCCCCGACCCGGCGGCGTCCCCCCGTTGTTTCCTAAAAGAGATGTATACCCAGCTTGGCTCGCCCCTGCGAGCGTCAGGATGGTTTTTGTAGCAAAGAGAAGAAATGAGAAGGCTCCGGCTGAAAGGGATCAGATGCAATTTCAACCGGACCAGGAACCCAAGGAGAATCCTCCAAGAGTTCGGCACTAACTGTCCCGGGGCTAACCCAAGACAATTCAACGCCGCAATTACCTCAGGGGAAAAGGGCAGGCGCATCCTGGCCCAAATGGCTTCCAGGTACAAGGCAATCTCCTTACCCCGTACATGGTCTACCATCTCCCCCTCCTCGGCCAGACGAAGCGAATAGCTGGGGGGGATGTGGAAATGAGTTCGGATGGTGGCGAGCTCATCCGCGTGCCTCAGCGTGGATGACGCGCCATGAACACCCGTGACTTGCGCTCTGGGGACCGCCCCTGTCGCACGACCCCGGGGAGCATGACTAACCCTAACTCCCCGAGGGGACCCCGACTCAGAGGAAGAAGTAGAAGAGGAAGTTTCAGAAGACTCCCTAGACTCTACTCGGACTATATCTACAGACTCCTCGGATGAATACATCTAACATGATCGAAAGGACGTGTCCTCGGGAGAGAAAAAGCGAAGAATCCGACCGGAGGAGGAGAGCGTCGGGCTAACATAACTAGGGAAGAGGAAATTATGAAGAGGTATGAGCCCTGATGGGGATCCCAACTCTATTTATAGCTGCCGGCGTACACATCCTACGGCTTCGATCGCCTCCCGCCAAAATAACGTTTCGCAACCAACGGCCAACAACGTTCCACCTGTCGCACTCACATTGGACGCGTCCCATCGGACGCGGGAACGCCTGCGGCACGTCTCGCCAGCCAACCAGCGCCAGACATGTGGGTTGTCGCTTCGACGAACGTACACACGATCCGGCGCTTCCCCTTTAATGCGAGATCTCTCCCCTTATCCGCTGACGTCATCAAGAAAATACGACTGATTGCCCGGGAATGCCCACCGCCGATATCTTCAAGTGAGAGCTCATCCCGGGTGACCGGTCAGACCACTCTCGACCCGACCCAAGAACGGATCGAGATAAGAGTGGGGGGCTAATGATGATGCTCGATATCGGTGACTCCCCAGATGATGACACGTGGCAGATGACGTGTCCCAAAGCTTACGAGAAAAGATCAAGAACGTTGCGTTAGAACCACACCCCGGGTCTCCGACCCGGGGTTGATCCCAACCATCAGTTTGCAGACCACCCCCCAGCTCGCCTCCGAGCTATCACAGAACTAAGATGCCTCGGCCACCCGCTCGTTTCCGAGCCTCCCGCCGAGCTCATATTCCTCGGTCTCACCGACCGACCCACAGCAGCTATCACAGGCGCCTCCGCCACGGCTCCGCGAATCTCATTAGGCGCGAGATATCCACCGACCATAATCCCGCGTTCCACGCTATCACGATCCCTCCATTAACGAGCATGTCTCGTCATTAATGGGGGATCCCGCCTATCACGCGGGCGTGACACCAGGGGCGTAACTGCCGGCGTGAATCTCGCGACCGCCTACCCACGGCTGCTGCTATATAAACCCCTCTCTCAGACGACTCAGGTAAGCCAATTTCACCCCAATAGGTCGTTACTCTGCCAAAATACCCCGTCTACTTGATCGTTGGAGGGTCCTCGATAGCACAACTACAGCGGGACTTCCTTGCAGGTAGCACGGCCTCAACCACACAAAATCCACTGAGATCCACACGCTTCAGGAGGCAACCCTCCAACTCAATCTCAGCCGTCCATCAGCGCTTGCAGCAGATCAACGGAAGGGAACATCTGAAGGAGATCCATGTTCTCCGCCGAAATACAGAGACGGGACCGCGTAGGTTCGTTTTTCCTGAATTTCGAGGGCGGATGCTAATTGGTGCTATCCGTCCACCTCTCCGAAAATGCCAAGTTGATTTAAGGCACCATGTATCGAAGGTTTAAACGGATGCGGCCGATGTAGCAGACTTCGTCAGATTCCCCCTCGTTGAGGGGTTTTTGATTGTGGGGACGCTCTTCCCTGCAGGCGCAAGCCCTTGCAGTTAATGATGCTACCGCATCGCGGTAACCACTTTCTCCTTCTCCAGATGGTCACTTCATGTCGTGGGTGTTTGTTTTGTTTTTGGTTGCCCGTGGATTGTATACGGAGACTAATTTATGTTGTTGCCCGTAGGGCGTGGATTAGTCCAAATCCGTATCTTCTTAGATTTGGGTTTGGGGTTGGGTTTAAGGATACGTTAGTCTCATTTGAGACTAAGATCAACTTAAATGTTTGTTAATGATACGTTAGTCTAATTTTAGACTAAGATCAACTTAACGGGATCGTTTAGATCCAACAAAAGAGCATTTGGGCTCTATTGTTTAGTTTAGGGACTTTGCGGTCCATTATTAGTTTAAGGACATTACGGTCCAATGTTAGTTTAAGAACATTACGGTCCATGGGCTTAAGGACCCACAGTCCGAGGTTAAGGACATCATAGTCCATAGGTTTAAGGACCCCACAGTCCAAGGTTAAGGACATCATAGTCTATGGGTTTAAGGACCCCACAGTCCAGTTTAAAGACGTCATAGTCTACGAAATGTATTGTTGTCGGGACCCGTCACTTCTCTGAAGACGTTGAAGGATTACAACGACAAATATCAAAGGAATAAAGAGATGTACTCTTGAACCAATTTTGGTTGAGAGATCTGTAGTCCAATTGGGACTAAGATCAAAAAGATTAAGAAGCATATGGGCTCAGTTAATCTGAATTAAGGACTTATGGCCAATCTTGGGCTAAGTCCAATCAAGTTAAAATGTTTAACATTTATTTTAAGTTGTTGAGCATTTATTTGGGCTTGGCCCTTTTAACAATGCCGAGCATTGATTTGGATTCTGACAATATTTTTGTCTTTTACTGAATGCTGAGCATTCCTCATAACTCTGGGCTTTATTTTAAAGAACAATTTATGTTCTATCAGTGCACACGTGAGAAACACGTGGCGCGCTTGGCGCTTTGCACCAGTCAAAGAGCGCAGAGCGCTAGTTTATGAGCGCATTGCGCTTCTGCTGGGTAGCGCACACGTGAGGAGCACGTGGTGCGCTTGGCGCTTTGCGCCAGATCAAGAGCGCAGAAGCGCTAGTTCATGAGCGCAAAATGCTATTTGTTCAATGGCGCACACGTGAGGAGCACGTGGTGTGCTCAGCGCTGAGCGCCAGTCCATAAGCGCTATTTTATGAGCGCAAAGCGCTTTCTGTTCTGTAGCGCACACGTGAGGAGCACGTGGTGCGCTTGGCGCTTTGCGACAGTCAAAGAGCGCAGAAGCGCATCTGATCAATTTTATGATCTGAGAAATAAATTCTCGTTTAGAAGAGACTTTGTCTCAAGGTTCCAAGAACAAAGTTCTTATTTTGTAGGAGATGTTTCAATCTCTTATATTGATGAAAGGCTTTGCCTTTATGGATCTGTGATCCTTAAGAGAATTGAATTATTCTCCCCCCTTTTTTATAATGAGATGTTCAGGATCTCTTTGTATAAAAGACCCTAGTCTTATAGATCTATGATCTGTGAGAAGAATTATGTTCTTTTTTTTTATGATGAGATCTTTTGATCTCTTTGTGAAAGACCTTGGTCTTATAGATCTATGATTTTTAAAGAAGTGAATTCTTCTTCTTAATTATGAGATGATTTCATCTCTCGGTTTATTTTTTTTTACCTTGAAGAAAATCTTCTTTTTCTGAGAGCTTGGCTCTTCTTTCTGAGATCTCTCAAAGCTTATAGGGGGTTCCTCTCTTTGTTTGAAGTCTTGGGGCCTTTATATAGGACAAGCTGATTTGTTCAATCAGTTAAGGAGATCTTTTCTCCAATTGATTTGGAGAGTTTCCCATCGTTGGATCTTTGATCCAAGGTCTGATTTACAAAAGGCAATCTTCTTGTTTTTAACAAGATTGAGAAATCTTTCCATACAGAATTTATTCTGTACTTTTGGTGATTTTTAATCACCATTGGATCATTGATCCAACGGTGGTCTGATTTACAGAGCACAATCTTGTTATTTGGAAAGATTTTGAGGAATCTTTCCTTAACAGAATTTATTCTAGTCAATTAATGATTTATCATTATTATTGGATCTTTGATTTGACGGTGAGGAGCTCTTAGTTCCAGCGCTAGCGCACCCGTGCTTTGCACGTGGTGCGCTGCTTAGGGCGCTGCGCACTTGGCGCTGCCTCTGAAGCGTTGCTTCATTTCAAAATTCGAATTTTGAACAGAGCTTTGCTCTAATTGGGGGAAACAAATGCCCCCCCACCGTTGCGCTCACGTGGCCCACACGTGAGTGCAGCGGTGGCAGCATCTGTGCCCTTGGATCAACTCAGAAGTTTAAACGGTATCTCAGTGCCTATAAATAGGACCTTTGGCCCTTGAGATGATTTCTGTTCATCTTCTTCCTTCTGAGAATTTTTATTCTCCTGCAGAGCATAGCTCTTTGGCTTAAGAACTTTCTTAAGGACAGAACTCTGTCAAAATCTTAGGTAAAGATTAAATCTTTGAGTTTATCAGCTTTGCTCTTCATAGATCTTCGATCTAAAGAAAATCTTTTTTAGGGTTTTGTTGACAGAGCTTTGCTCTCTTGAATCCATAGATCTAAAGAGATCTTTCTTAAGGTTCCTTAACCCATTAACAGAGCTTTGCTCATGAAGAACTCTTAGAGTTTGTTCATAGATCTTGAAGATCTCAGAATTTCAATTCATTAAAAGAAAATTATTTAAATTTTTCTGATGGTTATTCCATCATTTTTAAAGGGCAAGGCTCTTCAGAATTTTCTTTTGAGGAATTTTCTTATTCCCAGAGCTGACAGATGTCACTCTGTCATAGAGCACTGCTCTCAAGGGGAGATTTACTCTCTGGCCCGAGGAATTCTCATTAAATGAGAATCAATTGAGGATTTCCTCATTTAATGACAGTCTCATCAAATGATGAGACTGTTTTATTAATGATGAACTGTCATCTAAATTATGTGGGTCCCCTTTGGTCCCTTTTCACTGCATTGCAGTGTGGTACCGATTTAAAGTACCTAGTGACAGAACTTAAATTGTAGCATTGGCGGCTGAAAATTTATTCTTTTCCGCGCAGGTACTATGTCTTTCGACACTTCTTTCCCGTTCGTCCGCTCAGAAGGCGGATTCCCCGAAGCGCCCGTAGACCGAGAGGTTCTTGTGCTGATCAAAGACCATGACCCGGAGCACAAGAATCTTCATCTATGGGGTAGATGGTACGATCAAATTATCAGAGACCGCCGGAGCTTTTCTTGTGCGACACCCTCGAAGCCTATCTCTGCGATCCCTTATGCAGATGCACCCCCGATAAGCTATACTGTGGAGGAGGTGAATTAGACTTCAGAAGGTCTCCTTCGGCCTTCTATGGCCGCAATACCCGTGCAGCCGCCGGTAGCTTTGGACACTCTAGGGCGGCACATATGCCAAGGTGAATCGCGCCCTTGCGGACAGCCATACAACAACGACAAATACCTGCAGTGGGCCCGATATATCTTATCGGCGAAGAAGTCACAGCTGCTAAAGCTCGGATTGTACCCTGCGATCTACGCTTCCTTGTTCCAGTATTCTGCACCTCCTACATGGTGGATCAAGGCGTTTCTAGAGCAATGGAACATTCCGACCCACACCTTCCTCTTATTGGATCGAGAAGTCTCAATTTCCTTAGAGGAATTTACCGAGGTCTCTGGTTTACCCGTTAGGGGAGAGCATTACGAGGAGCTGCTTCCTCCGGATGAGTATATTTTTGCCACCAAATCAGTGGTAATGGGTCTTACCCCAGAGAACGCCATTCAAAACCAATTTCCAAGTTTGATAAAGGTGTTGAATATCTACGAGGGCCTATTTCTTGAATCTGGAAGCCATGGGGTCAGTTTTGCGGACTACATCGCCCGTTTTCTTCGCCCAGAAGTTTTATCGCGACAAGATGAAAAGTTTGCCAAACTTGATGATCCTTTCGGCTTTGGCTTGGATCGCCGGCCAATATTGGAAGCCGATCAAAAGGATTTCTTTCTTCCAAACGTTGCGATCGTCTCCTTTTCAGAAATTGCCGCTCCGGGCATCGATGAGGAAGCGTTCTTTCTAGGGTTCCTCGGTTTGTGGTTAAGCTGGTTTGCGCTTCCGATGCACCCTCGCCATATGAGGCCGTCCGTCTTCTACCCAGCGCATCGAATGGTTGCCGGGATACAAGTGGTCGTCGGGATTGCTGGGTTAGCCCACCTGTATCACGGCCTCAGCTTGGCAGCGGATACTACTAAGCCAGGGGTGCAGCCTGCCAACTTCTCAATGCATTATTTCATCTCATGGCTCGAGTTGCACGTGCTTGGGGTCTTCGGTATCCACAGAAGACCTTCCTTTTATGACAAATGTAAGTTCCCTCAGATAATGCGGCTAGTCGATGCAAGCATCGTAAGTCCGACACTGTGGGAAGCTAGGGGTTTGCTCCTTCGTCCACGCACGGTTAGAGATGGTATGTCCTTTACCGATAAAATTTTGACCGTCGGCCAGGAATCTACAAAAACGGTGCTGCCATTGCAGGACATTTTTAAAGACGGGGCCTCTGTTTTGAAAGCTCGGGAGATTCTCTATCTGTACTCCATCAGGCCGGGCTTTCTCGTATTTAGGCAGAATGATGCGGCGTTGTTCATGAGATACAACCCGCATCATTTTGCCCAGCAGTTGAGCTACAATCAAGGCGTCCCGCTTGAGGCTTTCTTGGCAGAAACTGCTGCTACCGAAGAGGGTATCCGGAGCGCGCTGCACCATTTTATGCGTCTAAACACAGGGTCCAACTTCTTCATCAGCGAACCGAGCTGTGTTCCGAAGGCCCTGAATGTATATGTGGCGTGGTATCAACATTCGATGAGCGCTGTCATTAGAGAGGAAAAAGGATTGCTTCTTGATCGCAAAGGTGCAGCGCCGGCTGGTAATCCAAATGTTCCTCTGAAGCGACGGACCATTGTTCGTCCTCCCTTAAAAGAAGTCGCTGCGGTCGAGGTCCCGCATGATAGGCCTGAGCTACCGATACCCCATGCTCCCATGAAAGCGGTGACTGTGGCGTCTTCCGAGTCTGGCGTGGGTTCAGATATCGGGACTCGTCGTCCCAAGGTGCCCACCAAGCGTAAGCTTGTGCTAGCGGCGACCGGTACTCGCTCGCAGAAGAAGAAGAAGAAGTCGATTCTTTCTGCAGACGTTGTATTTGGCCAAGAGCCTCATGCTCCTTATAGCGAGGGCCTGAGCGAATATGGGACCAACGAGGGTCTACTCATGGCACCAGATGATACTGATCTGGAGGCTGCCATCGCAGCTTCCGAGCGTCTAGCTAGTCACAAAGCAGGACTGATCATCCTTGCTGAGTCAGGTAATCTTCAGTCGCATCTTTTTGCTGTTATGTTTTTGTTATCATGTTTTGACTAACATTCCTTCTTTAACAGACATTTCCACTGAAGAGGTTCTCGCGGCTTCCCTCAAAACTTTTAAGGAGGAGGAGAGGCTCCGCGCTTCGCTGGGCGTTGGTATATTTTGGCTCATTGTGCCTTCATTCGCCTTTCTTATGGATAATCTGAACCTTTTTTCATCTTATCGCAGGGACTACCTCGACTCAGGTCATGCCCGGTACAGTGCCAATCCCGCAGGGTGATGCGGAAATGCTTCCAAGGCCAGCTATCGAAGTCCCGGCCTCCTCAGCATTGCCAAAAGAGGCTTTACTTAAGCAACCGATGACGGACGCCATAACGGCTCCAGAGGTAGCTCCTGGCGTGGACGATGACGTCCCCTTGACGGAGGTCTTGAGAAGCTCAGCTGTCACGGCCCAGGCGGAAAGGAAGCGCAGAAGGCGTGCGGCAAGAGAACGTAACGCCGCCTTGGCCATAGGTGTAGGCTTGAGCGCTGCTTCTCCTGTCCCTGCTTCTTCACAGGGTGCTCCGGTTGCCCTGTCTATCGCTCATAGACAGGCGATACGCGCGGCTCGGGAGGCAGCTGAAAGGTCATCTCAAGGTAACATAACGTTGAGTCATTTTATCAAAGTTTTAATCTTCAGATTCTCATATATCCTATCCTGCAGGGCCGAGTCTTGATGAGGAAGTGGTAAGTGAGATGGCGGCAACCACCGAGTCTGAAGTGGCCACTCTTTCTCAAGAGTCTGGAACTGCCCCAATTGTCATTCTTTCCCCTTGCAGTTCCTTGCCGTTGCCGGGCGCTGCGAGTATCACGACAGTTCTCATGGAGTCGGGGAATGAAGCTACGGGCGGCGAAACCATTCTGATGGAGGAGGGTGAAGCAGTCGTTGCACCCAGTGACGCCCTTGTCGCGGTTTCGACCGGCAACTCACCAAGTAGATTTTGGGTCATTGATTTCCTTTTTATTCTGCAATCCCTTTCAATCTCTTCTGACAGCATTTCTCTCATTTCTAATGCAGGTGTGGTGAACGTTGAGGTTGTGATACCTGAAGAAGCACTACCAGTTTCCGCTTTGACGGTCGCTGCCCCTTCGTCCTCTCTCATATCTTCTCAAATGCTGGAAGGTATGGGTTCGCGACTAATTTAAATCGGGGATAGCATCTTTCGTGTACCGACCATGTGTTATCGTAATCTTGTAGGAGTTCTATTTGATCATCTGTATCAAGTGCTGAACCCGTACTTCTCCTTCCAGTCAGAGATTAGTCTGCCCGCTGGTGTCGGTGAGTATCTTTTCCAACCAACGTCTTTTCTTTTCTTTAACGGGCAGTCACGTTATTTCTAATTCTTCTTTGTATTACTCGTAGCCTTAAAAATTGAAGGAAGGATCAAGGGTATCATCGCACCACCGAAACTCCCAGCTCTGCCCCCTGTTGCAGCCGGTATAATAGACTTTTTTGTTCATGTATTTTTCTTTATCTCTTAAGCCGACATCTGATTATGATTTGTTTTGCAGCGGTCATACCGACTCCAGCTCCGTTCGAGTCTCGAATCATAATGCCAGCAGGCCCCTTTTCCAGACGTCCATCTTCAAAAGGCGCTGTGACCAGTCTGCGTATGTTGAGCGATTACATCGAGAAGCTTGACGCGGAAACCCCTACATTCACTGCAGATTTTGCTGCCAAGGTTAATCCAATGCTGGCGACACTTGTGAACTTCCATAGCGAGGGCGTCGTTGAGTCTTGGGTTAATCACTGCAGGAAAATTGAGGCATGCCTACATGAGCTTGAGCTCGGACGTCCTGCTCCCGAGGTCCTGGCTGTGAACCCCCAACGGGCTGCGTGGGTCGAGCAGAGCACTCCCTACTTCCGCCATCTTGAACAAGAAGCGGCCTTAAAGCATAAGGAGTGTGAAGAGACTTCAAGCGGATCTGCCCGACTGCATGCTCAGGTTGATACAAATGCTGTACAGTTGAAAGCTATCTTTGAGGGCCTTCTACGATATATTTCTAACGGGCTAATGCTGAGGCAGAAGCTTGACCTCATCGAGCGAGATGCGCAAAGTCGTGGGGCAGCTCAGCGGGTCATTGATGAGCAACTTTCATCTTATTTGCAGCAACGGGTTCAGGTTGAAGCGGAGTTGGCCACGACAGCTGACCGTGAAAAGGGGCTGAAGGGAGTGCACGAGCAACCGACTAGTTTATTGAAAACGCCTCCTTCCCAATAATTGTTTTTGTACCAATTAACATTTGTAATTTTTCGAATAACATGTATCCTTTTTTTATTCTTTCATATGATGTATCTTGTACCCAATTGAATTTATAAATAAAAGATACATTTCTTCCGTACTATCTTGTGTTATCTCTTTCTTTCTTCTCTTTTCTGTGTTGCCGGCATGTTACCTTAGTAGGCGTAGCCTGTAGATGATAAGTGGACAGTCCATCTTGGACTCTTTATCGAGTAACAATGGCTTAGGAAACAGGTTCAGGTCTGCTTGCCTAAGACTTTTCAATTTTATGAGCCGTAAGGGTCTCATAAAGAATTTTCTCCCCACGAGTCGAGAGGATCTCGTAGGTGTATTTTCTCCTTAGGAATCATGAGGATTCCTAAGTGTGCTTTCTCTTGAGAGTCGTAAAGATCTCACAAGAGAATTTTCCCTCATACAAGTCGAGAGGACTCGTAAGTGGTTGTTTCTCTCCTTGTCGAGATTCGACTTTGGAGAGTGTGGTCCGTGAATAGTATGCAAGAGTCCATTTTGGACCGACTTGCAGGGCCCAGTGCTTAGGAAACAAGTCCTTATCTCCATTGCCTAAGGCTTTTCCTTACGAGTCGAGACGAATCGAGAAGTTCTCGCAAAGACACTAATTTCCTCACGAGTCGAGACGAGTAGAGAAGTTTTCGCAAGAATGTCTTAACGTCATAGTTAACCTCTGCTCTTTACGACAGAGGTCCGTTAGGGTCTGTGGTGCTAGGGTTTTTCCTGTCGTACCGTCGCGTTGGCTTATGTATCCTTCGATAGGCAATCTTGCTGTTCGAGTAGCCTTGCGACTGTCGTGTCTCTGATCCCTTCGGGGGCTGGACAAGACGTCTTCAAGCAATCTTCCTAGGCAGTTTGACCGTCGGAAGAGCAAGCGTTAGGAATTTTGCCATGCCGCTTTTTACTTGAGGTTAGGCTCAGTTTGGGGAGCCCCGATGAGTCATAACCACTCCGCGCTGGTGTGGGATGATCTCCGATAGTCGTTCAGGTTTTATATGAGTTGCCGTCAAGACCCTGAAGCTAGAAATTTGGATTTTGCTTCGTTTGCAGGCATTGTGTCTGCTGTATCAAGACGAATGTCGCGGTTGTCTCTAGGTTGTTGGTGAACCGTCGAGGTTTGGAACTAGGGATTTTGCCGTGACTCCGTTGTTTTGATTGTCGCGTCTGAATCCTGCTGGAGAAAGAATGTTGTGGTGACATCTCGTCTGCTATATCGAGACGAACGTCGAGGTGGTGACCACTCCGCGCTGGTATGGCATGATCTCCGATAGTCTTTCAGGTTTTATATGAGTTGTTGTCAAGACTCTGAAGCTAGGAATTTAGCTTTCGCTTCGTTTGCTTTGGCGTGTCCGAATCCTGTTGGAGGAAGGACGCTGTACTGACATCTCGTCTGCTGTATCGAGACGAACGTCGAGGTGGTGACCACTCCGCGCTGGTGTGGGATGATCTCCGATAGTCTTCCAGATTTTATATGAGTTACCATCAAGACCCTGAAGCTAGGAATTTGGCATTCGCTTCGTTTGCTTTGGCGTGTCCGAATCCTTTGGAGGAAGGACGTTGTAGTGACATCTCGTCTGCTGTATCAAGACGAACGTCGAGGTGGTGACCACTCCACGCTGGTGTGGGATGATCTCCGATAGGCTTCCAGGTTTTATATGAGTTACCATCAAGACCCTAAAGCTAGGAATTTGGCCTTCACTTCGTTTGCTTTTGCGTTTCCGAATCCTGTTGGAGGAAGGACGTTGTAGTGACATCTCGTCTGCTATATCGAGACGAACGTCGAGGTGGTGACCACTCCGCCCTGGTGTGGGATGATCTCCGATAGTCTTTCAGGTTTTATATGAGTTGCCGTCAAGACCCTGAAGCTAGGAATTTGGCATTCACTTCGTTTGCTTTGGCGTGTCCGAATCTTGTTAGAGGAAGGACATTGTAGTGACATCTCTTCTGCTGTATCGAGACGAACGTCGAGGTGGTGACCACTCCGCCCAGGTGTGGGATGATCTCCGATAGTCTTCCAGGTTTTATATGAGTTACCGTCAAGACCCTGAAGCTAGGAATTTGGCTTTCATTTCATTTGCTGGCATTGCGTCTGCTGTATCGAGACGAATGTCGCGGCTGTCTCTAGGTTGTTGGTGAACCGTCGAGATTTGGAACTGGGGACTTTGCCATGGCTCCATTGTTTTGACCCTGGGGTGACATTGCGTCTGCTGTAACGAGATGAATGCTGAGGTGGAACTGGGATTTTGCCATCACTCCGCTTTGTTTCGACCGTGAGGTCTTTCGTTGACGTTACATCTGCATCCTGCTGGACTGCGAAGGAACGCCGTTGTTGACATTACGTCTGATGTAACGAGACGAATGCTGAGGTGGAGTTGGGATTTTGCCATCACTCCGCTTTGTTTCGACCTTGAGGTCTTTTGTTGACGTTACGTTTGCATCCTGCTGGACTGCGAAGGAACGCCGTTGTTGACATTGCGTCTGTTGTAACGAGACGAATGTTGAGATGATCTCTAGGCTGTCTGTGAACCGTCGACACTTGGCTCTCTTTCGGATGGAGCCTGGGGGGAAGATATAGTTCCCTCTTTGTTTGCGCCCCTGGATTGTATACAGGGATCGATGTGATCTCACCTGTAGGGCAAAAAGTTTCATTTTATATATTTTTCTTTCCGCGACGCTCTGTCATTTCAGCTTTTATATCGCGAAAGTCGCGATTGCCCAATCATTTCGGCTATTTTTCACGGTGCCCAATCATTTCGGCTATTTGTTTTATTTACTCGCTGCTTTTTATTGCGAGTTGCCTAACCATTTCGGCTATTTTGTATGCAAACATTTTTACTTGCTGATTTTGTTGCAAGTTGCTCCATCATTTCGGCTATTTCATATGCATTTATGACTCGCTGGCTTTTCGCTGCGAGTTTTGGATTGGATACCGATTTCGGCATCAGCATCGCTACAACTGGGATATTGCCAGGAGCGAATCATCATTTGCCTCTGTCGATGTCGAACAAAGGTGGCTTAGCAAACATGGTTAAGATCCTGTCGACTAAGGCTTTTGACTTCATGAGCCGTAAGGGTCTCATAAAGGTATTTCTTCCTACGAGAGGTGAGGATCTCGTAGGTGCATTTTCTCCTTAGGAATCGTGAGGATTCCCAAGTGTATGGCTTCTCGTAAGTCGTAAGGATCTTACAAGAGTATTTTCTCCTTATAAGTCGAGATGACTTACAAGGGTTGTTCACCGTGTAAACATATCCCTAGTCGCAGGTAGGACTTTGTTAGGGAAATGTTTATTCGCGCCCGTGGATTGTATACACGGGTCGATATCGAGACGCTTGTAGGGAAACACTGGAGGTTGTGATGGCTTAAGAACATGTTCAGATCCCTGTAGCTTAAGGCTTTTGAATCCTATGAGCCGTCAGAGTCTCATAGGGGAATTCTCCTTACGAGTCGTTAGGATCTCATAAGTGTGTTTTCTCCTTAGGAATCGTGGGGATCCCTAAGTGTGTTGCTCCCTTGTGAGTCGTAAGGATCTCACGCAGGTGGTTTCTCCTTGTAGGGTCAAGAGGACCTTGCAAGTGTCTTTTAACCAGATTGCGCCCTTTCGGGTTTTCACAAAACTCGCCGGTAGCCCTGTTGTTTTTACTCACGGAGCCCTTTCGGGTTTTCATCCGTGCCCATTTTGCTTATGGACGTACTGTTTTTTTTAGCCTTGGGATGCTGCGGGTTGGTAGTAGTTTAACGACATTTCGGTCAATAGCCAGTTTTAGGACATAGGGGTTCATTGTTAGTTTAACGACGTTTCGGTCCGCCGTTGCTATATTTGAGGCGAGTTTCTAGTTTACGGACTTTTCGGTCCATGGGGCTTTCTCAATGAATGAGCACGATGCCCCCGGCATGTCCATCTTTTTCAGATCATGTGGTTGTGGCGGGTTCATCTTCCAGTTTTCAGACAGAGTGAATTTGCCCAGTTGGTATTGGTCCTCAATCCAGCCTTTGAAAACGAAGCAATCTTCAATTGAATGGCTTACCGCTTGGTGGTAAGGGCAGTAATTAGGATTGTTGACATCACCTGGCTGCAACGGACGTTTTGGATCCGGCAGATTGATGAGTCTGTTGCGCACTGCCAGCTCGAACAGTCTCCTCGTTTTATCCCGGGGAAATGAGTAAGGACGTCCAAGTCTCTCCTCAAGGGATGGGCGTGGACGCACGTTGTTTTGGCGAACAACCGGCTTTAAGTTGCTCGGCCGTTGTTGAGTATTGGCGATGAAAGTTTCTTTTCCTTTCCCCTTTTCATTCCGAGGATCCGTCTTTGAGGAGGACGGTCTATGGCCCATCTATGGCCCATCTGGTCCATTTGGGCCAGCTTATCGATCAAGGCCTGAAAAGTGGTCGGCTTGAAGAACATCATGAATTGAGATATGGTCGCCTGAGGGTCTAGAGTACCCACGAACATGCCTACCGCAGGTGCTTCTTCGATGCGCTGCTCGCACTTCGACCATAGATTCCGCCACCGTATTGCATACTGAACCCATGTTTCTCCAGGCTTCACCGTGGCATTGATCAATGCCGTGATTGGGGTGCGTTCACTAGCACGCACGAAACGCTGGGTGAATAGCAGCTCCATCTCTGCAAATGTCTTGATAGAGTCATTCGGGAGTTCCGAATACCACTCGAACGCCGTCTCCGACAAGCTGCCAACAAACTGGCGGAGCAGAAGTTTATCATCACCTCCAGTCTTGCCACACAAGGCTCTGAATTGAGCGACGTGCTAATGCGGATTTCCCGTCCTTTTATATACGTAGAATTTGGGGATCGTGTATCCTGGCGGGTACTTTATTTGGTCGTACCAACCCGGATAGGGTCGTCCAGTTTTAACAATTTGGCCAGCTGCTTCATTCGCCTGGTAAACTCGTATCTGCTGAGCGATGTAATCATCCAGGGCAGTTTGGAGATTGTCTCCTCCTTGGCTGTTGCCAGAGCCGGCAGAGGATTTGATGTCTCTCCTCTATCATCTTCAATTATTATTGGAGGATTTTCAGCTGGAGGGTCCAGCTGGATCATCATGCCCACCATATCTTGAAATAGAAAGGCCATTTATTTTATATTGGCGCCTGTTCCGCAGCCTCCTTGTCCTTCTTCTCAAGCATTCTCCAAAGGAACTCGGCATCAGTTTCCTGCTCACGGCGCTGCTCCGAGGATGTCTCCGGGCTTGCTTTCGTTCCCGTAAGTGCAGCCATGGCTGTTAGCATTTCTTAGAGATTTTGTTGTTGTTGCTCCTGAGCCTTAGTCACTGATCGCGTAAGCGGTGGATGACCTGTGGAGATACGGCTGTCCATTTTTCCGGATGCCATATAAACGGTATGCACCACCATGCCCCCAGCCTTGGGGCATTTAAATTCAGTGGTCTTACGATTCGTCGCAGACTTAGGGATTTTCTCCGGCCTTCTCCTCTTGTGGGCGGTCGAAGTTGAGGGGGCCGTTGCAGTGGGCACCCAAGTAGCTGTCGCCTTTTGTGGCTTGACAGGATGGTCCTCTTCTCGCTGAACTTTCACCTTTTTCTGTCGGCGAGAGTAATCTTGATCAATCACCGAGTCTTAAACTTGACGCCATACCTTGTAAATTTTAGAGGACAGCCGCTGAGGGGGCTGCTCTAGCTTCACCTTAGTAGCGTTCTCCATGGGTGGAGAAGATCTCTTCAGCACAGCAGTCGGAGAGTTTTTGCACCCTCCTTAGCGGTTCAAAACTGTTCCCAGTTGGAACAGCAGCATCAACTTCCACCGTTGGAGCCGACGGAGTCAGTCCGGAAGGAGAATTGCCCCCAGCCTTCCTCACTCGGTGCCAGTGGCGACGTCGAATGTGTCTTGCAGTTGGAATTATCTCAGCTATGGGGGTGGTTTCCTCATGCCTCCTGTCTTGATCAGAAGTTGTCGTTGTCAACTTGTTGAAGACTGACGTCTGCTGAGTAGGGATGGCCAATCTATCGAAAGCAGACTTCTGAGCAGGTGAAGCAGCCTTGACGATTTCGCCTAAAACAGGAGCTGAAACAGTTAGTCTTGTGAAGACCGACCCTTTAGCAGGAGAGGCCGCTTTGAAGACTTCGAGAGCAGGAATGGTTATCCTTTTTGGGATAACCATTCCTGGTATCGCAAGCTTCTTCACGGGCCCACATGAGCTTTGGCCCAATCTGTTAAAGACTGAGGCGTTGGATTTGGGCGACCCGTTGAGAGGGGCCGCAATAGTGGTAAGTCGATCAAAGACCGACTTCTTTGGGGATTCTTGCGACAGCGGCAGGGCATTGAAGCTCATCGGTGGGATCATGGTCCCAAAAAACAGCCCAGTGGTGGCCTGAGTTACTTGCTCCACTGGCATTGTGAAAAGGGAGGCCGCTTGTGGCCCGTAGGTTACCCCTTCAGATGAGGCAGAACGGGAGTTGCAGTTGCAGCTGGAGCAGTTAGAGGCCATTGATGTTCTTTTTTCTGCACGGGAGGAAAACCAAATCTTAGTATCTCGAACCCAAGGGCAACCACATTAAACCGCGATTCGTTCGCAAACACGACACATGAAGTGTGGAGTGGAAAGAGGAAAAGGTCCCACCGGACGTGCCAGAATCTGTTCTCCGCCGAAATACAGAGACGAGACCGCGTAGGTTCGTTTTGCCTGAATTTCGAGGGCAGATGCTAATTGGTGCTATCCGTCCACCTCTCTGAAAATGCCAAGTTGATTTATGGCACCATGTATCGAAGGTTTAAACGGATGCGGCCGATGTAGCAGACTTCGTCAGATTCCCCCTCGTTGAGGGACTTTTGATTATGGGGACGCTCTTCCCTGCAGGCGCAAGCCCCTGCAGTTAATTATGCTACCGCATCGTAGTAACCACTTTCTCTTTCTCCAGATAGTCACTTCGTGTCGTGGGTATTTGTTTTGTTTTTTGTTGCCCGTGGATTGTATACGGAGACTAATTTATGTTGTCGCCCGTAGGGCGTGGATTAGTCCAAATCCGTATCTTCTTAGATTTGGGTTTGGGGTTGGGTTTAAGGATACGTTAGTCTCATTTGAGACTAAGATCAAATTAAACGTTTGTTAAGGATATATTAGTTTAATTTTAGACTAAGATCAACTTAACGGAATGGTTTAGATCCAACAAAAGAGCATTTGGGTTCTATTGTTTAGTTTAGGGACTTTGCGGTTCATTATTAGTTTAAGAACATTACGGTCTAATGTTAGTTTAAGGACATTACGGTCCATGGGCTTAAGGAACCCACAGTCCGAGGTTAAGGACATCATATTCTATGGGTTTAAGGACCCCACAGTCCAAGGTTAAGGACATCATAGTCCATGGGTTTAAGGACCCCACAGTCCAGTTTAAAGACGTCATAGTTTATGAAATGTATGGTTGTCGGGACCCGTCATCTCTCTGAAGACGTTGAAGGATTACAACGACAAATATCAGAGGAGTAAAGAGATGTACCCTTGAACCAATTTTGGTTGAGAGATCTGTAGTCCAATTGGGACTAAGATCAAAAAGATTAATAAGCATATGGGCTCGGTTAATCAGAATTAAGGACTTATGGCCAATCTTGGGCTAAGTCCAATCAAGTTAAAATGTTTAACATTTATTTTAAGCTGTTGAGCATTTATTTGGGCTTGGCCCTTTTAACAATGCTGAGCATTGATTTGGATTCTGACAATGTTTTTGTCTTTTACTGAATGCTGGGCATTCTTCATAGCTCTGGGCTTTATTTTAAAGAACAATTTATGTTCTACCAGCGCACACGTGAGAAACACGTGGCATGCTTGGCGCCAGTCAAAGAGCGCAGAGCGCTAGTTTATGAGCGCATTGCGCTTCTGCTGGGTAGCGCACACGTGAGGAGCACGTGGTGCGCTTGGCGCCAGATCAAGAGAGCAGAAGCGCTAGTTCATGAGCGCAAAACGCTATTTGTTCAATGGTGCACACATGAGGAGCACGTGGTGTGCTCGACGCTGAGCGCCAGTCCATAAGCACAAAGCGCTATTTTATGAGCGCAAAGCGCTTTCTGTTCTGTAGCGCACACGTGAGGAGCACGTGGTGTGCTTGGCGCTTTACGCCAGTCAAAGAGCGCAGAAGCGCATCTGATCAATTTTATGATCTGAGAAATAAATTCTCGTTTAGAAGAGACTTTTTCTCAAGGTTTCAGGAACAAAGTTCTTATTTTGTAGGAGATATTTCAATCTCTTATATTGATGAAAGGCTTTGCCTTTATGGATCTGTGATCCTTAAGAGAATTGAATTATTCTCCCCCTTTTTTATAATGAGATGTTCATGATCTCTTTGTATAAAAGACCTTAGTCTTATATATTTATGATCTGTGAGAAGAATTATGTTCTTCTTTTTATTTTATGATGAGATCTTTTGATCTCTTTGTAAAAAACCTTGGTCTTATAGATCTATGATCTTTAAAGAAGTGAATTCTTCTTCTTAATTATGAGATGATTTTATCTCTCTGTTTATTTTGTTTTTACCTTGAAGAAAATCTTCTTTTTCTGAGAGTTTGGCTCTTTTTTCTGAGATCTCTCAAAGCTTATGGGGGTTCCTCTTTTTGTTTCTCTATCCCGAGACTTGAAGTCTTGGGGCCTTTATATAGGACAAGCTGATTTGTTCAATCAGTTAAGGAGATCTTTTCTCCAATTGATTTGGAGAGTTTCACATCGTTGAATCTTTGATCCAAGGGCTTCTGATTTACAGAAGGCAAACTTCTTGTTTTTAACAAAATTGGGAAATCTTTCCATACAGAATTTATTCTGTACTTTTGGTGATTTTTAATCACCATTGGATCATTGATCCAACGGTGCTCTGATTTACAGAGCACAATCTTGTTATTTGGAAAGATTTTGAGGAATCTTTCCTTAACAGAATTTATTCTGGTCAATTAATGATTTATCATTATTATTGGATTTTTGATCTGACGGTGAGGAGCTCTTAGTTCTAGCGCTAGCGCACCCGTGCTTTGCACGTGGTGCGCTGCTTAGGGCGCAGCGCACTTGGCGCTGTCTCTGAAGCGTAGCTTCATTTCAAAATTCGAATTTTAAATGGAGATTTGCTCTAATTGGAAGAAACAATCCAGAGCTCCATCAGTTTTAGACATTAAATTTTCGTTATGATTTTTTGAATCAATCTTTTTAACATTAGTATTTGGCATTCAAGAGCTTATATTTATGGCATGTTTGTTTGACATGAAGTAATATGGAAATAACGGAAATAAGCCTGCTTATGATATTTCGAGCGTTTTTTTTTCTTTGAGAGAAAAACAGAGCAAGTTGTTCTACTCAATAAAATAAATTTAAAAAAACAAAATATTGGAGCATTTGTTTTTTAAGGAAGAAGTACTTCCAAACGATGACATGGATACTATTTTGCATGCTTACTTTAAAAAAAATTAAGTTGGAAGAAACCATGGAGAACAAGAAAAAGATAAAGAACCCGTTGTTTATTACTGCTCTTTAAAGCAATAAATTATCTCCACTAAAAAAACACCACTAGTTTTTTATTTTCTTTTTAGCTGCTCATGTAGAAAAATAAGAAAGTTACTTCATTATTTATTCACTTTTTTTCAAAATATATATGTACAAACAAACACTAAAAAGTAAAGTCTTAGGGGTACTTCCATATAATTTTTTGAAAGCTATACTTAAAGGCTATTTATGGCCATCCAAACAGCCCGATACAGTCCAAACATTAACAGCTAATTATAAATGCTAATAATGCTATGTGAATAAATTGCATTTTTTATGAAGTATATATAAGTCCCAAATAATTGGAAGTATAAGCAAACTTTTGGGCGTTTTTATGAAACAAAAAAATTAGTCCACAATAGTTATATAATAAACGCTACAGACATGTCATGTCCGTAACTGATGGAGGTTTGGATCTCTTTCAAATGTTGTCCTCCATCGATCTGTCGCGAGCGTTGGTGAACGGCTGAGATTGGTGTTGAGAGTTGTCTCCTTGAGCGTGTGGATCTCAGTGGGCTTGTTTTGAAACGAAACCGAGCTATCTGCAAAAGAAGTCCCGGGATGGTTGTACCACCGTGGACCCTCCGACGATCAAGTTAGCCGAGAAATTTGGGCAGAGTAGCGGCTTGTTGGAATAAAATTGCGTTACATGAGTCGTCTGAGAGAGGTGTTTTTATAGTGGTCGCTTGGAGCGAGCTGGCGTGAGGTCTTCGCCGTCGGTTACACCCTTGACGTTACGCCTGGGTGAATGACGGGATCCCCCCATTAATGATGAGATACGCTCGTTAATGGGGGGATACGACGGCGTGGAACGCGGGATGTTGGGGCGGATATCTCGCTTCTGGCGAGATACGCGGAGCCGTGGCGGAGGCGCTTGGGCTCTGCCTTCTCGGTTGCTCGGTAGAACCGGGGAGGCTCAGAGGCGAGCGGGAGGCCGTGCATGCTCGGTTCTGTGATAGCTCGAAGGCGAGCAAGGAGAGCTGAGGAAGCTTAGCGTGTAGGAGGGCTCGGAGGCGAGCCGATGGTTATTTGTAAAGCCAGCATATGAGTGTTCAGGGATCCATTGAAGGTCGGGTCATGCCTTGGGACGATAGCCTGGGGGATGCCTGCAATGTATGGTGCTTTCCCTGTTTCCGTGAGCCCCGGGACACGTCATCTGCCACGTGTCATGATCTGGGGAGTTCCCACTTATGAGTATCATCATTAGCCCCCTACTCTCATCCCGACCTATTTATGGGTCGGGTCGAGAGTGGTCTGGATCGGTTTCCCGGGCTCAGCATGTTGTCAAGAATTTGTTAGCGCGGATTTCCGGGGCAACTCGGCGTAGGGCGGTTGCGTCGTTCAGATCTTTGAGCCCACGTGTCGTATCTCGGGCGCTTGGATCTCTGCGCGTATCTTGGATGACGTCAGCGGATCAGGGGAAAGGATCGTGCATTTAAAGAGGAGCGCCGATTCGCTTGCACGTCTGTTGAGGCGCAGGCCACGCGTCCAACGCGGATTGGCGGACGTGACAGGCTGTCGCTGTCGCCTGCGCCCGCACTCGAAGGGACGTCTCCAATGGTCGTTCGACACATGGGGCTTCGACGGCTGGCGGACGCGAAGCTTCGTTTTGGCGGGAAATGATCTGAGCCGTCGGATGCGTCCCCCATGCAGTATAAAAAGGGTTGGGATCCCTCTAGGGTTCGTACCTTCGCCACTATTTTCCATTGCTGCGAGAGATTGCTCGGCGCTCCATCCTTTAGATTGGATCCTTCGCACTCTTTCCTCGGAGAACTCTTTCCTTTGAATCAGTTAGATGTCTTCTTCTGAGGAGTCTGTTGAAATAGTTAGGGTAGAGTCTAGGGAGTCTTCCACCTCTTCCCGAGAGGGTTCGCTTGTTGCTTCCTCATCGTCGGGCCTGCCCCGTAGAGTCAGGGCTACTCGCGCCGCTAGCCGCCCGGTTGCGACGAGGATCCCTAAGGTGTGCATCGGGAATGCCCACGATGCGCCCTCTATCTTGAGGGATCTGGACGAGCTTGCCGAGATTCGGTCTCATTTCCATATCCCCTCTAACTATTCGCTCTGTTTGGCAAAGGGGGGCGAACGGGCGGACCAGGTGCAGGGGAAGGAGATTGCCCTGTATTTGGAGGCGTTCCGTGCGGGAATGTGTCTGCCCTTTCCAACCGAGGTATGCGGGATACTTCGTTGTTTCTAACTCCCGCCGGGCCAGCTTGTGCCGAACTCGTGGAGGATTCTCCTCGGGTTTCTGGTCCGGCTGAAGCTTGAGGAGATCCACTTCAGCTTGACCCTTCTTACTTCCTTTCTCTGCTATAAAAATCACCCCGGCACCAGTAAGAACGAGTCGAGCTGGGTGTATTTTTCCTTTAAAAACACAAGGGTGGGATGGTCGGGTCAGGTGTCGTGGTCGTTCCTTCTTCCATCCATGACTGGAAGGAGAAGTTTGTATTCGTCGGGCCACCCGAGGGTGAGGACTGTCATGTGCCTGTACAGTAGCACCGGGCCGACTGCCCGCGGGCGATGCAATCATCCTCTCCCGAGGCTATGGCGGTGTCTATGTGGAAGCCGATCCAGCGGGCCGACGTCTTGCTTTCCGAGCAGGTCATTAGCTGGGCTAGGCTCATCCCCGCGTGCTTTGTGGGTAAGTTAGGAGATTGGACGACCTGTTTAGACTTGAGTAATTTACCTTTTCCCCTTCTTGTATCACTAACTTCTATGTGCTTTCTCCCTTTGCAGGACACATGGACCGGTCTAAGATTCTAGCTGCCATATCCACCACAGCCCGGAAGAAGGTCGGGGGCGTGGTCTTGTCCCAAACAGGCCCGAGCTCGGCCCTGAAACCGTCCCCACCGGCGAAGTCCTCCGTGGCGCCCCGGGCCCCCGATGACCGTCGCGAGGGAAGCCAGAAGAGCGCCCGAGACCCGGAACCCCGTGCGAGGGAGGAGGAAGAGGTGACCGAGGTCCCCCTCAAGAGGAAAAGGACGGTTTCCCACACACCGTCGACTGATATCCCCGAGGGGATTCCGATGCAGGAGGGGGACGTCATGGTCCCCTTGGGACTTTCCGTTGCCGACAGCTTGCTCGCGGACATGGAGCAGTCGGCCGAGGGAAAGATTCCGCGGGGGCCCCTGAAGGCCCAAGTGGCCGCCATCGCTCAGGAGGCTGTCCAGGTCGGTATTCGTTTAACTGTTGTCTTAATTGCCCTTTCTTAGCCCGGACACTTCTAAATCCATATGTTTCTTCCCTTAGGTCCTCTAACATTGCGCCCTCATCGTCAACATGGAAGCCGAGGAGATTGCCCCGGCCATGCAGAAGGTGGGGGAGTCGTCTTCGGTGGCGGAGGATCTGCACCTTCAGCTGCTGCAAGAGAAGGAGAAGACGGCCGCCCTAGATACCCGGTTGGCCGCCGGGGAGCCCATGCTCTCCAAGAGCCAGGAGTCCTACCGGCTCATGGGCGAGTCCCACCGAGCCATGGAGGGCAAGTTGGAGGAGCTGGGTAAGCGCCACGCCTTAATGAAGAAGGCGAGGGATGCCAGCAAGAGGGAGACCGAGGCTGCGCTTGAGGCGGCGAAGATCGCCGAGCTTCGGGCCCGCAAGTCAGTGGACGCATACAAGGCGTCAAACCAGTTCTACAGCGACCTCGGCAAAGGATCCTCTATCGTTTGGCACGCAGCCCTTGATGCCGTCAAGGAGTTGATGCCAGAGTTTGCCGACGGTGAGCTCCGTGCTCGGGTCCCTCTCTCGGTGGAAACGCCGCAGGCGGGGCGGCTACGGAAGCAGAAACCCAGGCCCCTAAGGGCGGTGCCGAACAAGGCGAGGTCCCGGCGGAGCCTGCTGCCTGAGCTCCTCTCTTTTTTTCTTTTAGCTACGAAAAATTTTGTAAGCCCCCGGGCAATTTTTATAAGGCTGAGGAGCCCCGAATACCTTGTAAAGGATTTTTAGAACATAAATAAAACTGAGTTTATCTTCCTCTGCATGGCAATGTTTTTCTTGTGTGAGTACTTGAGTTTGTCGGTCTCTTCCTCGATGCAAATGTTAGGCCGTAGTTCAATGACCGACCTTTTAGATGACGATCACGCGTCGAGTGTAAGCCAACTAGTTCTCAAGTACAGGAAGGCCGGTGTCCTCCCGCCCCGAAGTCGAGGCGGCGATCGTTCACTTAGGACACATCGCGAGACTCCTCCGAGTAGGAAGGTCGGTATCTGACCACTCCTTAGAGTCGGTTTTTACCGTTAGGTGAACAACGACCAAGTCAAATTTGGTCGGCGTCGGCGGGTTCTCCCTTGGCGCGGTTCCCAGACCTCCGTCTTGGGATGGTAAGGATTCACCACTCGGAGGTTAGCCGAGCAGGAATCTGCGCGGTTGCCCCTTGAGAAGGACTTCGATCCTTAGTGTTGGTGGGCACAATGTGCCCGCTAAGGATTGACTGAGCTGGGAAGCTGCTCGGTGGCCTCGTGAGGAGGGCTTCGATCCTTAGCGTAGGTGGGCACGATGTGCCCGCTAAGGATTGACCAAGCAGGAAAGCTGCCCGGTGGCCTCGTGAGGAAGGCTTTGATCCTTAGCTTTGGTGGGCAGGAAGTGCCCGCTAAGGATTGACCGAGCAGGGAAGATGCTCGGTGGCCTCGTGAGGAGGGCTTCGACCCTTAGCGTTGGTGGGCACGATGTGCCCGCTAAGTATTGACCGAGCAGGGAAGCTGCTCGGTGGCCTCATGAGGAGGGCTTCGATCCTTAGCGTAGGTGGGCACGATGTGCCCGCTAAGGATTGACCGAGCAGGGAAGCTGCCCGGTGGCCTCGTAAGGAGGGCTTTGATTCTTAGCGTTGGTGGGCAGGATGTGCCCGCTAAGGATTGACCGAGCAGGGAAGCTGCTGGGTGGCCTCGTGAGGAGGGCTTCGACGCTTAGCGTTGGTGGGCACGATGTGCACGCTAAGGATTGACCGAGCAGGGAAGCTGCTCGGTGGCCTCGTGAGGAGGGCTTCGACCCTCAGCGTAGGCTGGGCAGGATGTGCCCGCTAAGGATTGACCGAGCAGGGAAGCTGCTCGGTGGCCTCGTGAGGAGGGCTTCGATCCTTAGCATAGGTGGGCAGGATGTGCCCGTTAAGGGTTGACCGAGAAGGGAAGCTGCTTGGTGGCCTCGGGGGGAGGGTTTCGATCCTTAGCGTAGGTGAGCGCGATGTGCCCGCTAAGGATTGACCGAGCAGGGAAGCTGCTCGGTTGCCTCGTGAGGGGGGCTTCGATCCTTAGCGTTAGGTGGGCAGGATGTGCCCGCTAAGGATTGACCGAGCAGGGAAGCTGCTCGGTGGCCTCGTGAGGAGGGCTTCGATCCTTAGCGTAAGTAGGCACGATGTGCCCACTAAGGATTGACCGAGTAGGGAAGCTGCTCGGTTGCCTCGTGAGGAGGGCTTCGATCCTTAGCGTTAGGTGGGCATGATGTGCCCGCTAAGGGTTGACCGAGCAGGGAAGCTGCTCGGTGGTCTCGTGAGGAGGGCTTCGATCCTTAGCGTAGGTGGGCAGGATGTACCCGCTAAGGATTGATAGAGCAGGGAGGCTGCTCGATGGCCTCGTGAGGAGGGCTTCGACCCTTAGCGTAGGCTGGGCAGGATGTACTCGCTAAGGGTTGACCGAGCAGGGAAGCTGCTCGGTGGCCTTGTGAGGAGGGCTTCGATCCTTAGCGTAGGTGGGCACGATGTGCCCGCTAAGGATTGACCAAGCAGGGAAGCTGCTCGGTTGCCTCGTGAGACCCGTAAACCCTGGAAGAGAGACCGTCGCGGACAATACGTGGCAGAAACGCACAGGCGAGGCGCGACGCTCAAAGATCCGCGTCGTTCCGACTTCCATTGACCATGTAGGGGCTCGTGAGGTATAGCATGGTCGCCACACGGCAGCTATGTATTGGGAAATCTAAAAATATCCCGCGATTCGCGCTGATGCGCGCACAAATTTCGGCCTTTAGGGATTTTGTTGAGGCTATAAATAGTGAAGGCATGTTGGTTTCTTTCAGCGTTGCATTTCTGAAAATGGCCGGGCTCATCTACTCCATTGAAGAGATCATCTCCCGCGACGATGTCTACCTCTATGATCAGGAGTGCACGGAGGAGACGTACCAAACGGTGGTCGAACACATAGAGGACCACTTAGGCCGCCTACTTCCTCGGCGGTCACCTTTCTTCCAATTGCTCATGTACGCAATTTGGAGGATGTCCCCGGGTTTGTTCAACGCCTTGTCTCCGCAGCTGCAGGACGAGGCGCTCGATAAGCTGCACAAACTTGTTCCGTCTCAGGACTAAATCTCCCGTCTTGAAGATGCGATACTTAACTCGTGCGTTGTAGTAGCGAGTAGTTTGCTGTTGATAAGCGGCGGTTTTGATCTGTACCCGGTCCCGCCTCTCTAGCAAGATGTCCAAATTAGTCCGGAGCACCAAGGTGTTTGCTTCATTATCGAAGTGTTTGACTCTGTAACTGGGCAGTTCGATCTCTGTCGGGACCATTGCCTCGGTACCGTAGCAGAGGCTGAAGGGGGTCTCTCCCGTGGGCGTCTTCTTCGATGTGCGTAAGGCCCATAACACCCGTGGTAGTTTCTCAACCCAGCTGCCCTGCCTTCTTTCTAAACGAGTTCGAAGACCTCGGATGACGTCTCAGTTAGCAGCCTCGGCCTGCCCGTTGCATTGAGGATGCGCGACCGCGGCAAACTTCATTAGTATGTGGTATTCGCTGCAGAACCCTTTGACTTTGTCGTTTTCGAAATTCGTCCCGTGGTAAGTAACGATGCACCTCGGGATCCCGAATCGGGAGATTACGTTGTTCTGCGGGAATTTGATGGTCATGGTAGCGTCCGGTTTTCTGATGGGGACGGCCTCAATCCACTTCGTGAAATAGTCTACCGCGACGAAAATGTATTTGTGCCTGCCCGTACCTATGGGGAGTTGGCCCACCATGTCCATCCCCCATTGGGCGAACGACCAGGGGGAGGTGAAGGCCGTTAGCTCGGTAGCCGGAAGACGTGGTATGCTGCCATGGAGTTGACAGCTTTTGCATTTTCTGACGAGCTTTTGAGCGTCTTGGTGAATCGTCGGCCAATAGTACCCTTGGAGCAGCGTCTTTTGCACTAAGGTACGGGCCCCTTGATACGCTCCGCCGACCCCTTCGTGTATCTCACGCAGGACGTAGTCGGCTTCGTGGGGGTTGACGCACCGGAGCAGAGGCTGTGTGTGTGAATTCTTGTAAAGGTTTCCATTGCTCCAGACAAAATGGCGGGATTTAGCTTGAAGGCGACGAGCTTCCCCTCGATCCTCTGGAAGTGTACCCTCCTTCAGGAACTCTACGAGGGGCTTTCTCCAATCCCGGCCTTCCTCTTGAGTAGTGTATACTTGAAGCGTTGCCTCTCTGTCTTCCACGCTGGGCCGTGGCAAGACTTCGAAGAGGATAAAACTCTTATTGTTAGCCGTATAGGAATAGGCTAGCTTGCTCAGGGCGTCGGCCTGGGCGTTCAGGTGCCGAGGAATCTGCTCCACTTGAACTTCGTCGAAACTTTTTCGTAGTCTTTTTACCTCGGCTAAGTACTTCACCATGAGCGACTCTCGGGCCTTAAAGCACCCGGTCACTTGGCCGACGACAAGGGCGGAGTCACTGCGAATTCGGATCGTCTTCAGCCCCACTCCGGAGGCGATTCGCAACCCGGCGAGCAAAGCCTCGTATTCCACGGCGTTGTTTGACGCCCTGAATCCGAGCTTCAAAGAGTACTCCATTTCTGCCTCATTCGGGCCTCGAATGATGAGGCCGGCACCACTCCCCTCCTTGGTAGATTATCCATCGATGTAGAGGACCCAGTCGAGGACGGAGTCAAGCACTTCCTCGACCGAGGGTCGGGACCTGGGGACGAGCGCCGGCGCTGCTTTCTTGTTGGGGATAGTACACTCGACAACAAAGTCTGCCAGGACTTGCGCTTTGATGGCTTTCCTGCGGCGGTATTTGATGTCGAACTGGGATAACTCCCACCTCCTTTTCTCCAGACGACCAGACGATTCGGGGGAGGCGAGAATAGCCCCTATGGGCCGCTCGGTGAGGACGAGCTTGGTGTGTGCCTGGAAGTAGTAAGTAGCTTCCTTAAGGCGACGATAAGCACTAAGACAATCTTTTCTATGGCCGGGTACCTCGTTTCCGCGTCTTTAAGGACATGGCTCACGTAGTAGACCGGCTTCTGTACTCTTTCGACTTCTCGGACGAGCATCGAGCCAGTAGCGTGACCGGATACCGCAAAGTACAGCAACAGCTCATCTCCTTCGATTGGCCGGGTGAGCAGTAGGGGGGGTTGCCAGGTGCACTTTGTGTTGCTCGAAAGCGTTTTGATACTCTTTCGACCATTCGAACCTTGGGATCTTACTCAGGGCTTTGAAGAACGGTGGACGCTTTTCTCCGGATCTCGACATGAAGAGACTAAGAGCGGCCACTCTCCCCGTGAATCGCATGATCTCCACGTTGCTCTTTGGCATGGCCATGTTGAGAATAGCGCTGATCTTCTCCGGGTTAGCTTCGATTCCTCGGTGGGTAACCATGAACCCGAGGAATTTCCCGCTGGTGACTCCGAACGCGCACTTGGCTGGATTCAGCTTCATTTTGTACTTGTGAAGGATATCAAATGTCTCGCCAAGATCCTTGGCGTGCTCGTCTGACGAGGTTGATTTCACGAGCATGTCGTCGACGTAAACCTCCATGTTCCTCCCGATCTGGAGTTTGAACATTTTGTTAACTAGGCGCTGGTATGTAGCCCCGGCGTTTTTGAGACCGAAAGGCATCACTTTGTAGCAATATACCCCCCGGTCCGTAGTAAACGCGATTAGTTCTTCATCTGCCAGGTTCATATGGATCTGGTTGTAGCCGGAGAAAGCGTCCATGAAACTGAGCAATTCATGGCCTGTCGAGCTGTCCACAAGATGGTCTATCCGAGGGAGGGGATAGTTGTCTTTCGGGCAGGCCTTGTTCAAATCTGTGAAGTCGACGCATATGCGCCACTTCCCGTTCGCCTTTTTAACCATGACCACATTCGCCAACCATTCCGAGTAGGCCACATTTCGAATGAAGTTGGCTGCAAGCAATCTATCGATCTCATCCTCGATCGCCTTTTGTTTGATCGGAGTGAAACTTCGCTTCCATTGTCTGACGGGTCGGGCCGTCGGGTCGACCTCGAGCTTGTGTGAGATTACCTCGGGGTCGATCCCGGGCATGTCAGCAGGCGCCTAGGCGAACACGTCCGAGTTTCCTCGGAGAAAGTGGATCAAGTCTTCGCGCCGGGATCCCATCAAAAGGGATCCGATCTGGACAGTTCGTACCATGTTCCCCTCGACGAGGGGGACCTCTGTTAGCACCTCCACCAGGGGCCCTCGGATTTCCTTCTGTTCGTCACGAGTATCCAAGGACCCCTGGAAATCATTTGCGCTTCCGAGGTCGTCGCTTTGCTCTTCAGTGGTAGATATCGTCGTGAAGCAAATCTTGGCGATTTGCTGGTTCCCGTAGGGCCGGTCTATCCCACCTTGATCCAATAGAAACTTGATCGCGAGGTGGTAGGTCAAGATCTGAGCCGGAAAAGTGTTTAGCGTCGGGCATCCCAGGAGGATATTATAGGATGAGGGGATCAGGGCGACGATGAATTCCACCGGTACGGTCTTCGTACGGCCTGCTTCCCCAATGTTAAGGAGGAGGGTAACCACTCCCTCGGCCGGGATGGTGTGGTTAGTAAACCCTGATAGGATGTGGGCGGTTAGCCGTAGGTCTGATGGGTCGAGCCCCATACGCTGGAAGCAGTCATTGAAAAGGATATCTGCCGAGCTTCCTGAGTCGAACGGTATCCTTTGAATCTCGCAGGGGTGGACCCATGCCATAATCACGAGGGGGTCATTATGAGGCAGGGATATACCGTGGAGGTCTTTATCAGTGAAGATGATGGGCTCGGCGGCCTTGCATTTCTTCTGGGGCTGGTCGCTTGTTCCTTCGACGGGTAGGAGGCGACGAATCTCGCCAGCCCTATGTGCACATCCCGAAGAAACGACCATGATTTGGCTGATCGTTAATTCGCCGGGAAGGGGATAGTTGTCGTGCTCCCTGTCTGCCTGTCATTTTTCCCGCAGGTATTTCGCCAGGTGGCCCGAGCGGATCAACTCCTCGATATAGTCGCGAAGTTGTTTGCAGTTCTCAGTCGAGTGTCCCTACGACCTATGGAAGACGCAGTACGGGCCCTGGGTCCCTTTAGCCGCTCTATTGGTGACCGGAGGGAGCTTGAAGAATCGCTCGCCCTTCGCCTCCTCTAACAGCTCGGTCTGAGAGATGTTGAGTGGAGTATACTCCTGGAACTTTGGGGAGTATGTCTTTGGCCGGTCGACCTTCTTCTTCTCTTCTCTGCCCCTCTTCTTTAGGTCGGCCTGGTCGCTCCGGGGTAGGTTTGCGTTTACCTCAGACTCGAGTTGGATTTCCCGCTCAGTCCAAGCTTTTACCTCGGCCATGGTCTTAGGTTGCGCTAATGCAAAGGAGCGGAGCCACTCCTTGTGCCTAAGACCCGACCTCAGAGCGGTGATGACAGTTTCATCCCGGTGCTCGGGAACCTCAAGAAGAGCGTTGTAGAAGAGAGTGACGTATCCTTTAAATGATTCCTTGTCCCCGCTCTTTATGGTGAAGAGGTAATCGAAAGTCCGCTTCTGTCGTCTGTTCCCGACGAAATATCCGAGGAACTGGACGGCCAGCTCATCAAAGGTAGAGATGGAGCGTAGCGTGAGTCCTCGGAACCAGTCTCGTCCAACCCGGATGAGAGTGGCGGGAAATGCTCGGCATTGGGCAGTGTCGGAGTTATCCTGGAAGCTCATGCCCGCCATGAATGCGTCCAGATGGTCCTTTGGGTCGGACTTTCCGTCGAAGAGAGCCACCTTGGGAGGTTTGTTTCTAGACGAGACGTGTACGGCGAGCGACTCTTCGGTGAAGGGCTTTGTAAGCGAGTCGATGGCATACCTGGCCCCCTCGCTCGACGGGTGACCCTCCTGATATATACCCTCGATTTTCTTTTTGAGGGTGTCGAGACGATTGTGGTACCCCGAGGATTCGACGTGGTCGGAGTAGTGGTCATTCCCGCTTGCAACCTGCGCCGAGCTGCGACTCCGGTTCCATTCTATCAAATTCCTCAAGTCCCCCGGCAAGGTCCTTCTTGAGTCCTCGCGGCGAGTGTCGTTCGTGCGATCCCGTCGAGGGAGGGGGTGTCGGTCATGCCTGGGTGCAGGCGAGCTGACCGATACCTCATCGGGAAGGACGGGAACGCGACGAGCCTTAGGGCGATGGGCACTTTCGCAAGACCGCGGCGTGAGGCCATGTGACGCCCAGCGGGTCATAGAATCGGTCGCCGCGGGGGACTTGTGGTCGCCGGAGTGAGCAAGACGTTGTTCAGTGGTGCCAGCATGGGCGGCGTCATGTCCCCCTCTGCGAAGGTCGTGATCCCGGGTAGGGGAACGGCGACCTGGGGGGCTGGGACCGCCATTTGGACGCAGACAAGGGCATCCACTATGGACGCGAGTCGATTGATCCATGCCGAGAGGGCGTGGATGACATTCGATGGGGGAGTAGATCCGTCCGCGCCTCTGTTGTGGGGAGGATGGCGGCTTGTGTTGGGATCGCCATGGTCTTCGCTCTCCATCTAGTCGAGAGCGGAAGATCAGCTTTTGATGGGTGGAAAAATTTCTAGTTTCCCATAGACGGCGCCAACCGATGGAGGTTTGGATCTCCTTCAAATGTTGTCCTCCGTCGATCTGTCGCGAGCGTTGGTGGACGGCTGAGATTAATGTTGAGGGTTGCCTTCTTGAGTGTGTGGATCTCAGTGGGCTTGTTTTGAGGCGAAGCCGAGCTATCTGCAAAAGAAGTCCCGGGGTGGTTGTACCACCGTGGACTCTCCGACGATCAAGTTAGCCGAGAAATTTAGACAGAGTAGCAGCTTGTTGGAATAAAATTACGTTACCTGAGTCGTCTGAGAGAGGGGTTTTTATAGTGGTCGCTTGGAGCGAGCTGGCGCGAGATCTTCGTCGTCGGTTACGTCCCTGACGTTACGCCTGCGTGAATGACGGGATCCCCCCATTAATGACAAGATACGCTCGTTAATGGGGGGATACGACGGCGTGGAACGCGGGATGTTGGGGCGGATATCTCGCTTCTGACGAGATACGGGGAGCCGTGGCGGAGGCGCTTGGACTCTGCGTTCTCGGTTGCTCGGTAGAACCGGGGAGGCTTAGCTCCGCAGGAGGCTCGGAGGCGAGAGAGAGGCCGAGCAAGCTCGATTCTGTGATAGCTCGGAGGCGAGCAGGTAGGGCTGAGGAAACCCAGCGTGTAGGAGGTCTCGGAGGCAAGCCGATGGTTATTTGTAAGGCCAGCATAGGAGTGCTCAGGGATCCATCGAAGGTCGGGTCATGCTTCGGGACGATAGCCCGAGGGATGCCTCCGATGTATGGTGCTTGTCCTGTTTCCGTGAGCCCCGGGACACGCTATCTGCCACGTGTCATGATCTGGGGAGTTCCCACTTATGAGTATCATCAATAACGGTAGATCTTTCGGGTGTTCGACTGCATCATGTCAATAGAAGGTGCTACCTGCAGATTTAGTTACATACTTTATTTCAATTTCACAATATTTATCATTTGTAAAACACAAACCCAATTCTGCAATTCCCAAGTTCATAATAAACCGTTGGATTTTGTCAGAACATGTCTACACAACTTATTTCAGTATTCGGATTCCCCGCTCTAAAATTAGTGCAGCGATGCTATGATAAAATCCAATGGTTTATAACATTTGACATAGAGTTTGATTTGGTCATCGCTTGAGCAATGCTTATTCTAAAAGCTTATACAACAAAACTCTTCCAACTCGTTTGCAAACACAAGACTGAAACAAAAAAAAAAAACAAAACAAGCTAATTTTATATATGCCTTATATATCCTCCATGGTGATCAGGTAACCGCCAATCTTAAAACTTTATCAAATCTATGTTTGATATTTGCTTCAGAGCCAATCTCGTTTGGATGTAAAACGGCTTAGATGGTGGTGATGTGGCACGATATATCCTCCATGAACTCTGGAAGCTTATATTTACTTGTATCAAAGCTTGATCATGAGATGCCATCAAAACTTGAATATTCTGGCGCAGCCTCTTTCTGTTCCTTAATTTTGTTGTTTCATGCATGCAACTTTCTCTTTCCTTCTCCAATATGACAGGATCTCATAGAACTGAGATTTATTATTTAGGGGGGCAAAAAAAAAAAAAGAAATTAGTTAATATGGTTTTAAAATATAACACTCGTCATTTTTAATGTTATGCATGCATGCAACTGTTCTTTTCTGAGCAGATACTGCTTCTAAGAAAACTATCCTTTAATGGAAACGCGCGGTGTCTACCTTCGTTTTAGTTTTAAAAAGGGAGGTAATTGCACTAAACAACCCATAGAGTTTATCGTGTGTGACAATTGCACCCCTCCAAGCAATTTATTAGCACAAACACCCCGTCTGTTCGTCATTCGCAACATTAAAAAATGCTCAAATTCAATCCTAAATAACAAAACATGTTCTGCAGAGAGATTAGATAATCATTTGACTTACTTACAATTGAATTTGAGCAGATGTAAACCTAATTTAGGGTTCTGATAGATGAGCAAAAGGGATGTTTATGCCAATAAATTAGTTGAGAGGACATATATAAGTACCATAATAAACCACATGGGTGTTTTGTGCTATTAAGCCCCAAAAGGAAATGATTTTGATTTTCAAGACAAAAAAAAAGAAACTTACACTCCTATATTCTCCACTCCTAGTTGGACCAAAAGTTTCAAAATCCAACAAATCTTGGCTGATCATCCCTTCCTTAGAATTCTCTGCAAACACCTTATGAACCTCCTCCTCCTCATCTTCTTCTTCGGATTCTCCGAATGACGGAATCTCGAATGTTTCGAAATCGATACACTCTGGAACACCTTCAAGAACGTCACCATATGGCATCCACTTGTTGAAAGTTGAGGCTCCAATCTTTATCGACAATTTTATTACGTAGCCGATTCGGACTCCACTTACGGTCTTCGGCAAGAAAAAGATGGCAATGAGAATACATGAAATGGGGAAGAAGAGGAGGAGAGAGAAGAGAGTGAAGAAGATGAGAGAGGCTATGAGAGAAGGGAGGAAGAGGAGGAAGAGGAGGACTAGGGCAAGAGACAGCTTGCATGTCTTCAACAAAGAGGACTTGTGCTGTTGAGACGAATGCATCAAGATTTTTTGAAGGTGATGATGATGGAGATTAGTTGGCTTGAGAGCTAGTGAGTTGTTTTTAAGATGATGTTGTTTCCCTTCTCATTCTGTTAGGGCTAGGGCTTTTGATACGTGGAGCTTGAGGAGGGAACAAAGACAAAAATAGGATGAGTTTAGCTCACACTTGGCACTTTTCAGACATGAAACGGGTTTTTCACCGTCTATGATGTAATCCATGGATAGCTATCTCATTATTGTATATCAAAGCAGATTCGCTTGTGTATTGCGTTAGTGAATAATCAACTTCTATCTTAAAAGAAAAGATGGATTGATTATTGTATATCGTCAATTCTATCTCTTCGTCATGTTTGGAAAGTTAGGATTAAAATTTGTAGAATTTAATTTGAGATAAAAATATCCTGAAATGCACTTACATTTCTATTGGGTGAAAATATAGTGACTTTTCAAGTTGAATGATTGTTTGGATAGTTTGAGATAAGAATATTCATTTTTTTCCCACTAATCAAGTCACAAAATCAAAACTTGCAGAGAAATTATACCATGGCTTGTCCCAGCCCACCACATCCATCCTATTAAAATTAGGGACATACATAAACGGATTAAAAAAGAAACCGGATTGAAACTCACATCCACAATGGCTTCTGCGGCTTCAGTTAGTATAGAAGATATATCAAGCAAATCTCTTCTAATCAATGAAACAAGATTAATATCAGTTGTCAGAATGAAAATATTCAAAATTTGAATGTGTTTGTCATATAGATCAACAAAATGAGATTTTGACATATACCCACACGAGAAACAAGCCACAATTGATAACTCAAAGTATATTTATTTAAATTTATCTCAATAAAGAACAATCCCCAGAATTAAAAAATTTGATAAGGAGGACAAGATTTGAAGGAGAATGTCATGAATAGATCAACAAGATGAGATTTTGGCAAGTACCCCATGAGTAAACGAGCCCTAAATGATAAATAAAACTAAATTTGTATCATCATTCAAATGAGAAAAATGGAACAATAACACAAATTGCAGCAGATACCCATATGAGAAATAGATCCCAAACATCAATCACAAGAAACATCCAATAAAAAAGGAAGGCAAATTTTGAGAGGAAATCATACAAGTGGAGCTTCTCATGAGATTGATGGAACACCTCAGATGGGAGATACTCTTCGATGTTCGGCCAAATCGATGTCGATCTCTGCACTTAGTGATTCGAGGCCCGCCATTGAAGAGAAAGAAAGAATGGCAGAGGGGGAGAGAGAAGGAAAGGGAGAGGAGAGAATCTAAGCCATAGCCACCGCCGGCGGAAGAGGGAGGAGGACAGCGCGAGGGGAGAAGATGGAGAGGAGGCGAGCGTAAGCCATAGCCACCGCCGGCGGTGACTCTAAGCGCACGCGCGCCGGAAGGAGCCTTCGTGGAGAATGGAATGGCCTTTCAGCTTGCGGAAGAGAGAGAAGGAAGAAGAAGAACAGAGGGAGAGATGGGAAGGAAGCAATAGAAAGCTGAGAAAGAAAATTGGTTGAGTCAATTTTTTCTGGATAGAGCCAAAGAAAGAAGTAGGGTTTTTTTCTCTCTAGATCAAAAAGCAAATCCTTTGTGTGAGACTTTAAAAACTCAACAGTATGCTGGCAGTAAGTTTAACCACAAGCACGTCAACGACACTAGCCGTACGTAACGGCTACCCAGCTACCTGTCGAAAAGAAGGCCGACGAGCAAGCTCATCCGGACCTCTACAGAGACTATCCATGACAATCTCCGTACGATCTGGTCTCTTCGTCTAAGATTATCGTATACCGGGTCTAAGGGGTGGTAAACGTCATACCCCTACTGATCTGATAAGTCGTGTCGATTTGGCTCGGGACCAATCCGAGAAACTACTTATCTAACCATCAGTAAATCTCAACTGTCTTGGCCAAGATCTTATAGTTCTGGCCAATCGGACATAGTACGATATCGACCCCCAATACTGGGAGAGACAAATCCTTGACAATCACTCACTGCCTCCATGTGGTTCGGGACTGTACCCAACCAAAACCTATTTGCACGACTCAGTAGAGTCGTGGTAGGGTAGTGATCAAAGCACAGTGGGAACTCACACGAGACAAATGATGATCTCAGGTCCAAAGACGTTATCTGAGAACCGCTATCTGACGATAGGTATAATACCATCGAGAGGTTCTCGGCGAGTCCGTCCAGTGTACTCACCCTCAGTGAGCACACGTATATAATCTTAGGTAATCACAGACAATGGCTGTGGGACCAACAAACGGCCCCCGTCGGAGTCTAGAAACGTATACACAAGTCTATTCTGGAATAACGATACCCGGTCTCGATATTCCGTCGACTTGGAACCTTTAAGGATATGCTTATGGACTACCTAGCCCCCACAAGTATAATCGCCATCATAACGCTGGTAGTCAAGCAAAATCCCACAAATTTCATCAATATGTATCCGCCATATGTGATATCGAGTATAACATATATACATGTTAAGATAAAGACAAAGTATAATAGTATACTACTGTATCGAGTTTTTATCAATATGTGTAAACAATATAAAGCAATAAAAGAAAGAAATACACATATTAAGACAAAGACAACTCAAAGAACATAGTATATACAACTGAGCAAGATTGTCCTGTACATACATATCCCTAGCATTCTATACAATACAGGCCTCTAGGGCATGCATATCCAATAGCTACGATGTGCAGGGTAACCATCTTGGATGTATATTCTTTTGTATCTAGTGTCGCTCCATCTACCACTTATAATATTATTTGATTTAGATCGAGTCGAGATTTGATGTATATTCTTTTGGGTCGAACTAATGTGGATTCGACTATTGCCTTCATTTATGAAGTTATTTATAGTTGTTTGTGATCCTTCGCCTTCGAACGTCGTATATTACTGCATGGTTGTGATTCCGCCGAGTGGGCGTTGATTTTGCTCCCGTACGTGGGATGCCTCTATATTTATCATCTTGTATTTGTTTTATTTAAATTTTACAAAGGAGTTGTCTGTTTTTCAAACAATATATCAAAACAAACTTCACTTTTTACAAAACTTTTCAAAACTTCACCTCCACTATTTCTTTTAAAAATGGTTTAAATTCTGGAATTTTGCTTACTTCAATTGCGTTATCGTTTTTAGACATTGCGTGATTTAAGTATCGATCACTTCCATTTTCATTTCGTGACAAAACTCCTCGCCAGAAACCTGAAGAATTTGCTGCATTCTTCTGTCCTCTTAATGTAATACCCTAGTTCATTTATACCGGTTCTGTTTTGAGTATTTCTTTATTTATGGTTATTTCTTGATTTATTGTGTTTTGGGTGCGAATAATGTAATTGATATCTATGTTTGCATTCGACCCGACCCGCATACTGGAAACCCGTTTTGATTCATGTTTATAATTTATCTCGGTTAATTATGAGGATCCGTGCACTTTCATATTATTTATGCTGCATATTTGCATTATATCTGGCATCTGCATTTTAATAAAACAAGTAAAGTCAAATAAAATATTTTGAAAATATCTAGCATGGCTTGCATGATACCCCTAACCCTGTCGTAGCGTTCGTACATCGTGTTCTCGTCCCGTTCAGTGAAACGGACCCGTTTGGATAGCTACATGCACGTTACGTGCATCTATTCTTGGGGGTATGTATTTTCGTTACCCGGATATCCTATTTTGGTTTTTGTTTATACGTACATTATCCGTAATTTTAAACCGTAATTTTAGATCCGACCCGGACGTATTTTGGAGTAATTTTATATTAGCCAAAAACTTAAATTCTCCTGATATTATATTCCATATACTTTTTCCGTTAAATATATATGAATTATATATCTGTTTTAAAAACTAAATGTTTGTTTTAAAAACTAAATGTTTGATTTAAAGATCAGATCCTAACTGACCCCCTCTCTCCTCCACATATATAAATATATACATATATTATCTTAAGATTTTCCTTGGAAAACCCAAACCTATTTAATCCCCTACGTATCTTCTTCTTCTTCTAAAAAAACAAAAATTTCTTTCCCGCCTCGTGACGAAAACCCTGCCCATGCCATGCAGCCGTCGCCGCCTCCAGCCTGTCACCTACGTTCGCTGCCTCACCCTCATCAATCCCCGACCTCGCCTTCTCAACCACACCTCTCTCTCCTCTCGTCTCCCGGGCAAACCCGCAACCCCACAAACTCAGGAACCCATCATCTCGCCTGCCCCTGCCTTCGCCAACCTCATCGCCGTCCCCATCACCCGACCTTATCCCGGCCTCTTTACCTTTCTCATCCCTATCTCCCGACCTCCTGACACCACCACCACCATCAACTCACAACCCCCGACAACCACGACTGCACCCAAGAAAACCCTCACCTCGCCGGAAAACTTCGCCATTCCCATCACCCCGCCATCACCAACCTCATCCCGACCACTTCATCCTCCTCCGCTTCTCTTTCTCTCTTTTCCCGAGCTCACAACCCGACCCAAGAAACCCTGCACTCACCCGCACCCCACACCTAACGCCGGAAAGCCCCATCGCCGGAGACCTCGTCACCTCCCATCGCATCGTCTCTGACTCCAAACCCAGAGCACCAAACCCATAGCCCTCTTCTTCTTCTCCTTCTTCTTCCTCTTCTTTCTTCTCTTTTCTTGGTTGCGCATTTTCGGGTGATCGCCGCCGCCGTGCCGCCGCCGCCGATCCGGGCGACCCAGTGGACGTTCCCAGTCAGCATGGTCACTTTCTTGCATCGCCTAGTTCAGTTCTGTACGCCCGCATGTGCATCGCGGCAGTTACCGACATCGGACGCAGTGTACGCACCCGTCGTGAGATCCGTTCAGGCAAGTTTATCTTGCTACATGCTATGTCTATATATTTTCATTATATGAATAAAAATATTGCATGTTTATTTTATTATGCATTCCATGTTACCGTTATACTGTTTTACGATACCAGTTCACATACGTATCATTTATTACATATCTAGTCGCATGCAAGTTTATCTTGCTATATACTATGTCTATATATTTTCATTATATGAATAAAATTATTGCATGTTCATTACATTGTGCATCCCTGTTATAGTTTACCATTTTATGACACCCGGTCATATCCGTACTGTATATTACATATTTAATTGCATGCCTGAACCTGATTGCTTCATGTTACTGCTAGATTCATATACCATACTTGCTAGTATGCATTATACGACTCATGGACTCATTATATGTTATCACTGATTACTATTCGTGCATCCGTGCTTTTACCGTGATTCGATACTGGTTACATTTTACTGTTGGGCATCCATTGGATACACTGTACACCACAGACATGACCAGATACATCACTGCTTGACTTGATACCTGTCCTGTTATTAATGCCAACAACCCTGACTTGTTGTCCCGATAGACGTTACTGTTGTCTGTATAGACAAAACCTGTACCTGTTTGATCCTGTGTTGGCATTAGATATCGATTGGCAATACCTGACTTGAACACATAACATTGGGGGTAAGCGGAAATCAAGAATGTAACTGAACGTAACTCAAATGGCTGTTATATTGTTTGCCGTTTTTCCGGGCGTTACGGAATATATTGTTTGCCGTTTTTCCGGGCGTTACGGAATTGTCACGCCCCGCTTCCCAAAATACGGAAAACGAGGGATGACTAGGCCAGCCATGCTCCAACGGTCAAGGAATAATCCCGCCGTAGTCACACTTTGGCTTCTAGCATTATATGGTAATCAGTAAACAAGGTGCAGAAGTAAAGGAAATACATCACTAAATCATTACATCAACTTTCATTGTTCACAGTTTACAATAAAATAAGGAAAAGAACTACTAACCAAGTGCGAATACAAGGTTACTTTAAAGAAAGCAGTAAAGGTGAAGGAGATACCCCCGACTAAATCTCCGCAAGCTCGAAGGGCAAGTCTGACTCCTGTACTGGTTCTTTCTCGACGTCTGAGCATGCATACTCAGGTCGTCAGAGCGACGTAATAGCAATATTATAATAGTGACAAGAAACAAGAAAAGAAAGTAATAACAATGGAGATAAAATGCAGGTAGTCAATATGTCACTAACTGATGCAATGTATGATCTGTGTCCCTATCAGTCTCTAAGTCATCTTTGAAATCGAGTTGTGGAAAGGAGTATCATGTTTAACGAGGGTCTCGTACATACTCGAGACTACGGTCCGCTATCGCCCGGGACATAACCCTGTCAGCCGGACCGCTAGACCCAACCTAATATATATAAGAGTCGTTGTTCGAATGATCATCCTCTAAATCACTGTCCTCGCTAAATACAATTCTCTTTCCACTTCGATTTCCTCTTTTTCCCCAGATTTACACTATCTATGAGTATGGTCTAGTCGTGTACAAGTATGCACCAATAACACGGTTTTTGTCACTGTTCACTGTATTATTCACCGTCACGAATCATTCACTTTTTCACCGGCGTACTTGACACTCCTAAACCAATACCATTCACGCACGACAATGCATTGTACACTGAATAATAACGCGCACTATCACTAAAAGTATAGCAGTCGGGTAAAATGTGTGCATTTATGCAGTTAACAAATCATGTGTAATACGAGCTACCATGCATCTTATGAACTTATAAAAATTACCTTAAATCATACATTCAAAATTCAGTAAAATGATGTAAAGGCGGTAGCAAGTAAACTCAGTCGGCAGTTCAACAAAAATTAATTTCAGGGCAATCGGATTTCGGGTTTGCAAGTTACAGCCGTTTCATTTTAAGTGTTCGCTGCTGGAATTTCAGTTCCTGAACTGAATGTCCATTTTGTAACACAATTTTCACCCTGTTGGGATCAAAATTAGGTGACGCTGTAGTTGAACGAAATTTATGTTTCTCAATAGGGTTTCCAACGCACCAGACGGATTCTCAATTGCGCCTTTACGTCAGAAGTTATGTACTGTACAACAATATGGTATAAGTTCTGTCCCTGTTTGGGCCTGCTATACGTCATGTTAATCTAAAATACAGTTTAAATACTAAACGACAGTGAAAAGGGATGAAATCACTTTCATTAGTTAGCTAACTCTTTCATCTTCACTATGGTTTAGGGTTCCGCAATATAACATATTCAAGCAGTAGAGGGTAAGCATTACAAGATGAGAATCAACAGCCAGTGCTGCTCTGGACTGCAGTCCAGAGCCGCACTCCGCACAAGTTTCCGTCGTCTTTTCAGTATAGAAACAAATTAAAACTCTTATGGGGTTCTAAGTCGTCGAGTCGGATTCTATTTGAGCTTTCGAACGCAACATTCTAATTTATAATCAATTAGTTGTGATTTTTACAAGTTTCAGACGCGGGAAATTTCAGTTTTAATGGGCTTGAATGAGAATGACCGATCACGTCAGTAACGTCGGTATTTTTCAACCAAATTATAACACGATGTTCATTACTATACGGGCCAACCTATGCGATCAGTTTCCGTCAATTTAATGGGAGTTTTTCATTCGGGTTTTGTATCAAACACTTGCATCATATTAATTTACACGAATTGTATACACGGAATTCATTAGCATTTCGAATTGTAATAGATCAATTTAGCATGAAGCAAGCAGGGTACTTGCCTAATGACGCGTTGACGACGCACGGCAGCGGCAACGGCGAGATCGCGCCACGAACGGCGCGGCTAGGGTTCACGGTCTCGGCTCGAGTTTGGGTTCGTCGTCGGAGTTGCTCGGGGGATGGCTCTATTGGCGTCGAGGATGGTTGAGGAGCTCGAGTGGCTGCAACGTCGAAGCTCAAGCGAACGGCGATGGCTGTGGTGGTCGCCGGTGAGGGTGCAGCGAGGGGGTCGATGCTCAAAGCTTGGTGTAGGGTGCAGTGAAGTAGTGGAGGTAGGGGAGTTCGGTGATGGGTCTATGGTGCTTGGTATAGGCGATGAGGTGGAGGGGTCGGCTATGGAGCTGGTCGACGGCGACGAGATTGGAGGAAAGGGGTCGGCTAGGTGAAGGATGGCCATGGGTTTGGGTGGTGCAGTCGGGGTTGGGTCGTCGTGACGAGGGTGAGGAGACGAGGGGGAAGGAGGCGACGACAAGATCGGTGGCGGTGGACGCGAGAGACGGCGAGGCAGGCGAGTGCGGGCGTAGGCGTGGGTGTGGGTTCGAGAGAGGGATGGTGCTTGGGTGTTTTTGGAGAGAGGAGAAGAGGAAGGGAGGGAGGGGGAAAGGACGAGGTCGAGAGGGGTGAATGGGAGCGCGCGAGATCGTGGTCAAGGAGTGGAGACGTGGGGCGACGAGGATGGGGGCGCGGTGTGGAGCGTGGCGACGTGGGGCGTATGCGACACGTGGTTGTGGGGAAGAAGGAAGAAAAGAAGCGGGAGAATGGGGGAGAAACAGGTCGGGTCGGTTATGGGGCACGGGATTGGGTTTGGGCCGGTAAGAAGTTGGGCCTATTCATTTATTTAGTTTTTATTTTGTTGGGCTTTTCTTAATTCTTTTGTTTAGAAAGTTTTTATTATTTGAAACCTAAGCGTCTCAATTTATACAAAATGCGAAGAAAAATAGAAAACATTCAAGAGGACTTGGAAAATTTTTAGAAATTTTTTATTGACGGAACCGAGAATTTACAGGAATAATCTTGTTACTGTGGTCCTGTGGGGAATGAACGGGGCATAAACCGATGGGTTACGATGATAATTACATTAATTGATTTCAAAGACTTGAGAGTAATTAACCCAGTAATATAGTTTAGATTACTCACCACACGACACATACATTCATACATTTCTATATCCGTGTTTACCTGATTATATTCGTGTTATTGTTTATACTAATGCCTGCATATCTCGTGTATTCTGGTTATTTATTATTGTTGATATTATGACGCACTGACGTCTGGGTTTTGCATGGCCCAGATCCTCTGTCTTTATTACAGGCTGATCAGGAGTACTTTAGCCGACAGGCCGAGCAGTGAGGATCCTGTTAGTATTCAGTTTAGTTTAGTTTCTTTCCATATTTTTTTCTTGTTGTGAGCCTGTATTTGGGACGTACTTTCTAGATGTTATTGTTATTGGATTTATTGCTTCCGTATAATTATATTTCTTGACTCGTTTATTCTGGCATATGGATATGTACTAGATAGTTTATTTTATTTTATTGTTCTTGATATCTTATAGACAGCCGTAATGTGATTGTGGAGGGATGTTTCCTAACCACAGGTAGCATGATTGGCTCTGTCATGTGCCGATCTTAGCGCACTCTGGGAATGTGTATTCTCGTTTTTTTAATTTTTTTTGATTAATTTATATTGGAAGCGCTCCTAACATAAACATGTACACATACGTAATTTAAACTAAAACCTTTAAAATTTTCAATATTACTAGCATATATAGGATGCTATATTGATGGATAAGAAATCTTAGGCTGAGGATCAATCAATACAATGATTTAGGATGTCTCCTTCGGAGATCAACACAATGGATACTTAATTTGTGGCGATATCTAAGATATTAGATTCTCTAATAAAATAATGGCCTATTTCACATAAACCACTACTACGTGGTTTGCTTTAGTTTTCCCAAACTATCTCATAGTTCAAACTTATCATAAAACCCCCGAACTTTCAACCTGTATAAACCTCCCATACAATTATTTGTTATAAAATTGACTAAATTAATATCTTATTTTAATATAAAAAAATATGGAGCATCTGGATGCATTGAACATATATAAACTATACTTCTAATGCCATTTAAAGAGCAATTTGCCCAAATTTGGAGACAAAGACTTTAGATTTAAGGATTAAGAAAAGAAGTCTCAATTTGAAATTAAATTAAAATTTAGAGAAAAAAGAGCTTGATATATTAAGATTAGGATGCATAATTTAGGATAAAACTACAAGAATCGGTCAATGTGAAGTCATATGATCCGTTATTTGCCAAAAACCTTTATAAATCAAACCACATGGAGTTTTTGTACAAGGAGTTGAAAGTTCAGGAAGCCTAAAATAATACATGGTTGGTTTTCTCTCTTCCCATATAAATCGATATTGATCGGCTAACTTATGAGAAAAACCCAAAGAAATTTGGGACAAAAAAGGAAGAAAACTTATATGTCATGCTGGCATATATATACATGAATGGGTGAATTAATGATGATGATTGGTTTGAAGATATTTTTGTGTATTTAGATAGAAAATAAGAGGAAGACTTCTCATTGTATATTACCAACCTAAAAAAAATAAATTACAAGTGGCGCACACATTTAATTAAAAGAAAGTAAGGGGGAAATACCCTGTGCGATGGAGGCCCTAATACGAGATCTCCTATCCCGGACATCAATGCCACAGCCAACCAGTCCATGAGTTATGGGTGTCAATCTACAAAATTAATATATTAAAATATGCTGAGATCAAAATTTCAGCTCAGGTTTCTGATGTTACAAAATTTGATACCTAGATGCAGTCTAGATTCTGGATTCTCAATTATTTTCCCCTTGATTGCCTTATGTTGGTAACTCTCGTAACATATACACGTATTCATAAATAATTAATCCAACTCTTAAATTTTTTTCAAATCACCAGCATATATATATATAGGATCGATGCTTTATTGATGAATACGAAATCTCATGTTGAGGATCAATCAACACATCAAGAAGATGTCTCTACTACAACAAGTAGAACACAAAAGGGTTCTACGCCCCTTGGTTTAATTTAGGCTCTCTTGTGAGTTAATTTCTGTGGTGAGGTTGAACTTGCTTGGGCCTGCCTTCCCTTACCACCGTTAGATATGCCTCATATTTAGATTCTTGAAGATTTCCTATTTTGAAGATCCGACATTAACATGAAGAACTCGAAATTTGGTGTTGTCAGCAATGCAGACGTCTGAAGCTCATCGCAACAGACGTCTGAAGCTCATCGTACGCGTGATCTTCCCTTATGCAGACGTATGCCTCGTTGAGGTTCAGACTTCTTCCAAGCGCTCTGTTAATTCGATTGAAATTCCAGACGTCTGCCAGATCTTTCTGCAGACGTCTGGTAGTGCTCTTGATTTTCATGATACAATTCCAGACGTCTGTTTATTCCTTCAACAGACGCCTGCCGTCTGTTTGGACCGGATATTTCCTTTGTTTGGAAATTAGTTTTTTTAGGGAAATCTTTTGCATGCTATTTATATATATAATAGTTTGTATTAGCCCTAGATCTTATAGTTTTTTGTTAATTTGAGGGAACCCATTGTTATTTTGAGAGAGCTAGGGTTTTGAGAGGGATTTGTATTCTCCATCGATCTGTACTTCTCCGATATTTGATTATTAGTTAAGTTTCGTCTTTATCTATTTGTTTTGTGGTCGTTAGTACTCGTATTTTTTTTCTTGTCTGTGATTTGTTTTCTTATCATTATCGATTGTTTGTGCTTTGTGGTTGTCTGGCATACGCAGCACTTACTATATATGATTTTTGGTGGATTGCTTTTAATAGCTTTACCATGTGTGAGAAAAGGGGAAAATAGAATCTTAAATTTAGTTTTTAGGCAAAACACATTACCATAATTTCTACTGTGAGAATTTCAAAAGCAATTTTAATATTTAGCCATTTAAACATCGATCACAGGTGCATGCCACAAGCTAGTAAAAAGTATAATTACCAGTGTGAAAAAGTGTGCCATAGGGGCAAGTTGGCTCTTGTTAATCAACTAAATTAACTAAACATATGACTGATATTGGGACTTGCATCAACTTTAATTAGACTAGTAGTGAGAAGATGTTAAACCCAAAACCCTAGGAGAAAATTGTAAGTTAGGGTTGGCAAAAGCCATGGCCACAAATTCCAACCCCCTTCTCCTCATCGTTGCATATGCATGGAGGCAGACAAGCGCAGAACACTTTGTTTCTTCACTTTTACGCAATGCTTCACCCTTCACACATCCTCAAGCTCCTCTCACTTCATCCCAAGAAAAACCCTCGCACATTCAAACCCTCTCTCTTTCTCTCTCTTCATGCATGCAGTTGTTCAATCTTTTGATGGAAATAGTTTGTGTTGGAATTGTTGCAAGCTAGCTAGCTTTGACCTGATATCTTAATTGGATTCTTTCATCTATAAAAAACCCTAACCCCCCTACTCATCTCCTCCCCTTCTTGTTATTGTTGAAGACAACCAACATACCTAAAGAGTACTTGATAGTGTGGAAAAAGGATTATGGTGTGCTTAAGGTTCTCAAGCCTAGTTGTTGGTCTTTTTCTTTCTTTGGCTGCTCTAGGAGATTCCATTTCCACAGTCAATCAAGGTACATATTCTTCTTACTCTTTATGCCAACTTTATTATAAAGAGAATAAAGTTGATCTCAATAAGCCTCCATTAAAGGCTTTTAAACACACGCTTTTGATCAATGAGCAACGACTCAGCCGGAGAGTGCGGGTGTTCGATCCCAGTGGGGGAAGTGGCCACAATTTATTGCTTTCAAGGCAAATTCGTGGATCCTCTGGATGTGTGCGTTGGTGTGTTATGTGTGTTGTATGCATTGGTTAGGGCTTAAGTGTAAGTGCAAAAAAAAAAAACACTTTGGAAAACGAGTAACTATATGAATCATTTTCTTACATTCTGCGATGTTAAATCAATATTAATTTAGTCTTCATATGCAGCAATTGAGACGCTTGTTGATAATCATCATGTTGTAGTAACCGACATGATTGTACGAGAAGTTCGCGTCGAACTGGAGACAAGAAAATGGCTGAAAATGAGGAAGATGATGGTCAAGGAAGTGATGAAGAAAGATACGAAGGGGAAGATGAAGAGAGGTGTTGGAAAATGTAAGAATTTAGAGTGTGAGATGAGAGTTAGTAGAAGTCCCCCATCAAGTGTAGAATTGGTTGGGTTGATACCTTTTAGTTCTGATTATCATGCTCCCAAAACTCACCCACCAAAAAACAACAAGTGATATGAATTGAGTATTTAGTTAATTTCATGCATGGTAGCGACTAACTCCAAAAAATTTGGGCAATTTTGTTTTTGTCTTCATTTTATATACATGTTCATGTGTGAAAAGATGGAGAGCTCCCCTATATATATTTGTATGGGATTAATGGCTTTGATTGAGTAATCTTTCTTATGTAACATTATAACATCTGCAAGTTAATTATGATTCCTTGTAAGTTTTTACTTTGAGAATAATATAGAAAAGACTCCCGGAAGGAATTTACTTTTATGGCGTCGAAACGATACGCACTTCATCATTTTTTCTGATCGGTACCATCATTTTCGTCTTTATCATTTAACATGTTGATACACCAAATTTCATTTGATTCTACTACTTTTTCGCTGTTGATTTAGTAGACGCAAAATTAATGGTTTATCGAAAATAGAACTTTTTGCATTACTAATTCAACGGTAAAAAAGTGGTAGAATCAAATGAAATTTGGTGTATTCATGTTTTAGATAATAAAGAAGAAGATGATGAATGCCGATTGTCAAAAAAATCTTGAAATATGTATATTTTCGACACCATAGGAGGCTCCATGTGACATTTTTTCTACATTATTCTCCTTTCCTTTAGTATCTTTTGAATTTAATTGTAGCAAATGGCTCCTGTGTAAGGCCTTGTCCAAAGCGAAAAATGTTTGAGCAAAAATATTGTTGCATATTTATATGGATATTGTGTGTGGAAAAAATATGAATATAAATAAATCATATAAAAAGGTAAAGACAACACAAATTCCATCAAATTAAATATTGAAAACAATATCAAAATATTGGCAACCATGAGAGAACAGACTCGAGGTTTTAAAAAAATAAACAAAAGCCATGGATTTAAGTAAGCAAATCAATGGCAAAATTTTGCTTTCTCTTGGAGTGTCTTCCGGCCCTTCTTCCCATACACAAATGTAGATTCGCATAAAGCAACACATATACTCAATGATTTTGGTGGCATAATAATGCTCATCCCTGCGCACCAATCGGTTCAAATCGCTAACCAAGTACAAATTACATAATCGACGAATGTAATTTTTTGCTCATTTTAATAGCTATCACGGCTTAGGGATGTAAACGAATCGGATATAAACATTACAATATCTGTATCCGATACCTATTCATGTGTGCGAATGCGGACACAGATGGTTGTCGGTAACAAAAATTTACTATCCATATCTATTACAAATCGAATTCGGATACAGATCGGATATTGTAAAAAACATATCTGCTAAAATCAAAGACAGATACTATTGCAACAAACATAAAAGTCATGATTCATATATAACTACAATTAATAAAATATTTAAATAGATTTACCAATATATTTTAGATTCAAACAATCGCATCAAGTACACAAGTCTCGATAGTTTCAAATTGTAACTTTTCATGTAATATCAAGTCAACCAACCATCCATAAGCCTAGCTTATAACTAATAGTAATTAGCAGTTGGATAGTGGGTTCTATTAGTTTGGGATTCTGGATTCAGATCCGAAAAATTTGTCAGTATCTGGATTCGAATTCGAATCCGACTTCGATACAAATTTCCTATTCAAATCCGTTTGGATATGGATTTTTAGTATCTATATCCGCAGTTTAACAGATTCGAAAACGTATCCGGATCGGATTATCCGGATCCGTTCACAGCTTTTCTAAATAACCCGATCCCTTTATGTAAAGGATAAGGAGGTTAATTTTTGTTTTAAATCAGGAGCTAATATATATTAGGATGAGTCAAATAATTCCAAAAGAAAGTTCTAGTTGAGGGCTGCGGTCAGTCCGCAGAGGAGATAAGTGGAATTAAAGCTGAGGACATAAGAGGAATTGAAGCTAAACAGAGGGGCAAATTAGGAAAATAAAAGCTTGAAATCAAGCTTCAATCTTGTAAAGGACTGAATTTTAATATATTTGATTGCAAGCAAATCGTTTAAGTCTAACATAAATCGAGTCCCTTTCAAAATAATTTAGAAAATCTCTTCATTTTCTTTCAAAATAGTTCCAGAAAAGTATCCGTCTTTACACATTTCTGCATATTGCATGTATTTAAGGGATGACAAATTGCATTCCACAATTCATGCAATCGTCATTGACTGCATTTGATATTTTAAAAGATTTTCTCTGCAATCTTCCTGCCATCATCACTGATTGCACTCGACCTTCATCCTCTTTCAGACGGCGGTTTTCTTCACTCATCATGTACTCTTCTCTTGCTAATTTTCATATTTTATAATTCAACTCGCCGTTTTAATATATATTTCATAAGTGTATATAACTTTTAATATATATTTCATAATCTTATTGGTAGTGGATCTATAATATACGGAGTTTCATTTCTTATAACTATTCATATCCATATTTGCATCCGTCAATGACCACATGATATGAATATGATAATATCTACGTCCGATTCGTATCTGAACGATGAAAACATATAAAAAATAATAACGAAAGTGTTGATTGCAATCTTTAAAAAAACATCAGAAGGCTCGTATAATTTTTCATCCATGTACTTATGCAAAGTAATAATGGACGGACGTATCCGATCGATGAAAACACATACAAAGTAATAATGAAGGTGTTGACGGCAATTTTTCAAAATACATCCGAGTCTTATCTAATTTTCCATACACGCGTATATACAAATTAATAATAGAGTGGTTGATTGCAATTTCAAAAGATATCAAAGATTTTATTTAATTTTCTATCCACATGCGTCCATGAAGAAAATACATTTCATAAATGTTGCAGTACAGTTTGGGTTGAACAGTGATAATTTGTATGAAAATAAATACAGATAATTCATCAGAAAATATATTGGAGGAATATGAAGATAAATTTAGAATGAGTTAAATGCATATTAACTATAAATTACAGGGGCGAAGAATTAGTTTCCCGCAATAATGGACTAAAAGCAGATTTTCTTAAAATAGAAGTCTAATTTTAGAAAAATTTGAAGATATTTAGGACACAATAATAATTAAATTGAATGCAAAAGGCAAAATGCGGAAAAGAAAAGCTTGAATCAAGATTTCAAACGCTTTATATTATATATAATATATTATATAATACCATTCTTTTTCTTGTGGAATTTACATAAGCTTTGGATACTTGTGAGAAATCAGGTCACCTACAGGCCTATTAATTAGAGGTCATAATTATGGACCCACAATCTTTGATAGGGAAGTTGAATTGTTGATGGACCTTGCATACAAATATATATTTTAATGACGCATATATAAACTTGCAAATCATGAGTGGTACAGGGATGTTATTTCTTTATGCAACTCCGATAGAGTATCAAATCACATCTTGCAACGGTCGTCAAAACTTCAAAGTTATGGTGGAATGGTTCAAAAATCAAACATTTAGTACGTAGGGTATCTTAAGGAGAAGTACGGGCATGTGACAGGGTGTGGACAGTGGGGTCCGTTTCGGTGGGGGTGCCGGGGCAGGCGGTGAGGGGCGGGGAGAGCTCGGTGGCGGTGAAGGAGGTGACGGGGTGGCTGAACGGGTGCCCGGAGAGGTCCGTGGTGTATGTCTGCTTGAGAGCCAGTTCCGGATGGGGAGGGACCAGGCCGGGGCTATTGCCGTGGGGCTCGAGACTAGAGGGGCGCGGTTCGTGTGGTGCGTCGGGTCCGCTGAGGTGGAGGAAGGCGGGGAGTTCGAGCGCCTGACCGCGTGGAAAGGGCTGGTTATCAGGGGTTAGGCTCCTCAGGTTTGCCCCTTAATTTGACAGCTCTTGTCTGACTGCGGAAAACACCCCCGCGGTTTTATCATACCGTCATAAGTGATTTACTTGCGCAAACACTCACTCTGTTTCATTGATACAACTTAAAATGATCATCTGGTTTAACTTTATAACTTCATTGAAAACCATAGCTTTGTTGCTAAATGGCGCCTCGATAACGGAGCTAATCGATCGGTTATGATTTGAACACAGACGGCAGTTTTAAGACATAGAGCGGTGGGTGCATTCCTGACACACTGCGGATGGAACTCGGTGCTGGAACGGGGCATGAACGGGGTGGAGCTGCTTAAGTGGCCCATGGAGGCGGACCAGTTCGTGAACGCAAGGTTGTCAGGTGGAGGAGACGAGGATAGGGGCGGCGGCGTGCGAGGGCGGGCCCGGGGTATTGCCGGAGACGGAGGAGCTAGGGAGGGTGCTGGCGGAGAGTGTGGACGACGGGAAGTGGCCAGAGGTGCAGTGGCGGGCGGCCAAGATGGGGAGAAAGGCGGTGGAGGCCGTGGCGGAAGGGGGGAGTTCTTGGAGGGATATGATGAAGTCGAGGGATGCATTGTGTGAGATTAGAAAGAATTGATTCTCAAAAGAACAAAAACATCGATGCTTCAAAAATTGAAGTAAAAAGAACAAGATTTGTTGATGAATAAAAACTAAAAAGAATAGATTCGTAAATAGCGGTTTTAGTGTACCGACCGGCATTTATGTTTCGCCATATAAAATACCATACATGTTTTTTGTATGTGTTTTAATAATTTTGAACTGCTATTTCACTTGCATTCATGTTGTTGAGATTAAATTATTATTGATTTTTGATTTACAATGGACGCAATAGCAAATAGAGCAGAAAGAAAAGTTCAAGATTTCATAAATCTCAAGGTGGAAACAGACTTTTAGAATCTTATTGAAATTTGTCACAAACTTTGTTTCCTTCGGTCTTATTGCTTGAAAACTAGTAGTTTCAGGAAGTTTTCGTTTCTCTTCAAACACACACACTCTCTCTCTCTCTCTCTTTCTGTCCATTCATCGACTTTAGGCAAACTATTTATACTATCATTATCATTATGCTAATAAAAATCGATATGAGAAATGGAAATTTAGTGATATCCCCAAAATCCCCATCCTTTGGATTTGTTTACAAAAATCTGGTATTTTTGTAAATTCTAATATTTTGGTGAGGGTATTTTATGTAGTTTAAGGCAAAATTTTGTCAATCTTATCGTTATTTACAATTTTGCCATCATCTCAACTTCTCAGTTCTCATAATTTCGGAATGTGCCGTTAGTTCAAAATTTTCGATAATTACAAGTATGACATCAATTCAAAATCTTGACAGGTTTTCCCTAAAATACTATGAACTTTCAATGTCTTATACGTGAATACCATTAGATTTTCTTTAAAATACAATAACCTATCTCTAATTTCAAATATATACAATGCATTTTGTCTATAAAAAATACCATAAATATCCAACGTTTTCCAGGTAAATACTAGAGGTTTTATCCTTTACCTCGATAACTTTCAACGTTTTTCATATAAATATAGTGGACTTTTTACGTTACAAATAAACAACGTTAACTTTCACCGTTTTCAGATAAATACCATGGACTTGCTATGTTTACAAATAAACAGCATAAACTTTCAATGTTGTATAAGTTAATAGCACTAGATATTCATTAAAATAAAATGAACATTCCCTTTTTGAAATAAATACCAAGAACTTTGTCCGTTATAAAAAACACCATAAACTTTCGATGTTTTTCAGATAAATACCGTGAACTTTGTCTGTTACAAAAAAATATCAATAAATTTCAATATTGCTTAGATAAATACCATGGCTTTGTTCGTTACAAATAAATAACATTAAATTTCAACATTTTTCAGATAAAATACCATAGATTTTGTTTTTCATAAATAAATACCAATTTTACATATCATGCATGTGCGTGGGGTTTACCGCTAGTTATTTTACTAATAAACTGTTGTATTTAATCCAAACTTTGACAAACCCATCAAAAACAAATTTAAAAATCTGTACAACATTAACATTTGATAGCTAAGTGCCTGTTTGGTTGCAAGATTATGAAATTTGGATTCCAAAATATTACGGTTGGAAATTTCTGGATTTGGTAATTTGTTGTTTGGTTAGTTTTGGATTTCTAGTATTGGATTTGTAGATTCTTGTAATCATTATTTCGTTGGTGAAAATAAAGTGAGATTTGGATTTGAGGATTTTATAGAGAGATAGTAGAGAGAGATAGATATGACATCAACCTAGCCTATTCCCGAAATAATGAAAATATCCGTAGAATCCCTTACCTGTCTTTAACTACTCCCGATTCGTTAGTTTTTGAAATAGGTATGATATCAACCTAGCCTAACATCTACTAGCAAAACTACAGCTCTAACTAACAAGTCAATCAGGAGGGATATGGAAACCACCTAAATCTGAGTCGATATATATATATATATATATATATATATATAAGTCGGTGATCCCGCCTCAAAAGTACCGCGTATGATACAATATCATATGACATCCTCGAGTCATGAGTGCGGATCTATCATCAATATAAAGCTCGTACGGTAAATCATCGTACGACATCCCAAACGCTGGGTACGGGTCAATGTCACATTCATCTCATCAATTATCTGGTATCCTTATCATCATATCACATTATCTGGGGTACTGATCTAAGTCTAGTACAAATCGATACCATCTATATAAATATAAGTGCGTGTGTGAAACACACGTCCCAAGGCCCGCTAAAATCACATGTCGTATCCCAAATACGAATCACAACATATTACCGATCTCATGGCACCCAATCTCGTCGACTCATCTCCAAATATCATCCACTATCCTCATCATCTAGGTATATGTATAACAAGCAAGCATATGTGTGTGTGAGTGTAACCTGTTTTAGGGTTCGCAACTAGGAACTATACTAGTTTACTTCTACGCCATAATCTAACCATAGTACACCTAATCTCATCTCAAATATTCACGACACACTATAAGCTATCATAAATAGTACATATATACTATACTAAATATCGAACTGCGGGGGTGCTATACGCCATCCACCCGACTTCCCCCGTAGATATAATCTGCTCACCTTGATCTTGCTTGCCGATGTCGATATCGCCACCATCTCTTTCATCATCTCGGATCACCGTGGGGGTACCTACATGTCACACGTATCGCATCGCATTAAAACCAAATCGAAACCAAAACGACACGCGAAAACCAAAACGACACGCTTAAAAGCTTATAGGTTAGAACCTATGGTTGGCTCTCGCAAAACAACCCGATATCACTCGAGATAGACGTACAAACGTCACATGATCGAGATAAAGCACAAATACTAAAATCACCAAATCGAAATACGGAAAACCATACTCAAATCAAAGAAGCAACCCAAGTTTTTAGTCCCAGATTTTTATCAGGGTCAAAACAAGGTTCCAAAACAACACTAGGGTGATATATAGGGTACATATGACCTACTGAAGCAACCCGGACCCACCCCCTCACCAAGTGGCCGAGCCCCTCCCCCTAAATTCCGGCCAGGCCGGCCCTGGGTGCTCCTCTGTGGTTCGTCTTGCTACAGGGGGTTCCTAGGGTCTTAAATTGGTCTCTGGAGTTGTTTATTTTTCTAGTGTTGGCCCCGGATCACTCCAGATTTCCCTGCACGCCTTAAACTCTCACAAACCGACATGCAAGTTTCTGTTTTCCAGAAAATGGGTTTCAGGTTGTATATTGTGCAAGTTCTGGGTTTTCTAACATCTATGGGGGTTTAAGGTCATCTTTAGAGCCCAAGTTCACCAACACAGCTCCAATTAACCCTAACCCTCTCAAGAATCTTCAAAGTTCATCAAAACTTTACTAAAACGATTTTAAACTTGAAATGAGGCTTAAGCAAAAGAAATACTGCACTAATTGTGAAAGGGTTCACCTCATTTAGCTCCAAGGAATCTCCTACGGCGCCAAAATCGAATTTTTCTTTGTCCATTGGGTAGCTAGAGGGCTTGTGCACCTTTTTTGTGAAATGAGACTTGGGTTTTGGAGTTGTTTTGGAGATAAAGTGAGTAGATTTGTGGAGGGGAGAATGGAGGCAGCAGCACCTAAGGAAATGGGGGGAGAAAATGATGGAGGAAGAAGAAAGAAACATATGGGCATGGCTCTCCTTTGACCCCTCACTTTCTCTCACTCGCCCATACCTTATATAATATCATTCCTTTTCTTTTCTTCTCTAATTCCTTCTCTCCTCAATAGTAACCCCAAAACAAAAGTCATGCACCCAAAACATGTAGAAAAATGCAACAAGTGTAAATAAAAAGATATGGTGCATGTTTGCACAAAATACGCTCAAAGCGCGATTATCGATTTTTAATCGTGATTAGCACTAAATTAGTATGTAATTAGTCATAAAAACTTAAAATTTGCATAATTCACATGAAACACCCTCTTTTAGTAATTTCTATAATTTTCAAAAATTTTCCCCAATTTATCGGTATTTAATTATACCGAAATATTAAAATATTTATTAAAATAATATTAAATTATAAAAATTCCCAAAATAATATTTTATTTTTTTGAAATGTTACAAACTCGGTGCTGGAAGGGGGCATGAACGGGGTGGAGCTGCTCACGTGGCCGATGGAGGCGGACCAGTTCATGAACGTGAGGATAGGGGGCGGCGGCGTGCGAGGCGGGCCCGGGGTATTGCCGGAGACGGAGGAGCTAGGGAGGGTGCTGGCGGAGAGTGTGGACGACGGGAAGTGGCCAGAGGTGAAGAGGCGGGCGGCCAAGATGGGGAGGAAGGTGGTGGAGGCCGCGGCGGAAGGGGGGAGTTGTTGGAGGGATATGATGAAGTCGAGGGATGCATTGTGTGAGATTAGAAAGAATTGATGCTCAAACGAACAAAAACATTCGATGCTTCAAAAATTAAAGTAAAAAGAAAAAGATTTGTTGATGAATAAAACCAAAAAAGAATAGATCCGTAAATAGCGGTTTTAGTGTACCGGCCAGCATTTATGTTTCGCCATATAAAATACCATACATGTTTTTTGTATGTGTTTTAATAATTTTGAACTGCTATTTCACTTGCATTCATGTTGTTGAGATTAAATTATTATTGATTTTTGATTTACAATGGACGCAATAGCAAATAGAGCAGAAAGAAAAGTTCAAGATTTCATAAATCTCAAGGTGGAAACAAACTTTTAGAATCTTATTGAAATTTGTCACAATCTTTGTTTCCTTCGGTCTTATTGCTTGAAAACTAGTAGTTTCAGGAAGTTTTCGTTTCTCTTCAAACACACACACACACGGACTCTCTCTCTCTCTCTCTCAAAATCTCTTTCGAAATCCATTCATCGACTTCAGCCAAACTATTTATACTATCATTATCATTATACTAATAAAAATCTATATGAGAAATGGAAATTCAGTGATATCCTCAAAATCCCCATCCTTTGGATTTGTTTACAAAAATCTAGTATTTTTGTAAATTCTAATATTTTGGTGGGGGTATTTTAGGTAGTTTAAGGCAAAGTTTTGTCAATCTATCGTTATTTACAATTTTGCCATCATCTCAACTTTTCAGTTCTCATTATCTACGAATGTGCCATTAGTTCAAAATTTTCAATAATTACAAGTATGACATCAATTCAAAATCTTGACGGGTTTTCCCTAAAATACCATGAACTTTCAATGTCTTATACGGAATACCATTAGATTTTCTTTAAAATACAATAACCTATCGCTAATTTCAAATAAATACAATGCATTTTGTCTATAAAAAAATACCATAAATATCCAACGTTTTCCAGATAAATACTAGGGGTTTTATCCTTTACCTCGATAACTTTCAACGTTTTTCATATAAATATAGTGAACTTTTTACGTTACAAATAAACAACGTTAACTTTCACCGTTTTCAGATAAATACCATTGACTTGCTATGTTTACAAATAAACAGTATAAACTTTCAGTGTTGTATAAGTTAATAGCATTAGATATTCATTAAAATAAAATGAACATTCCCTTTTTCAAATAAATACCAAGAACTTTGTCCGTTATAAAAAAAACACCATAAACTTTAAATGTTTTTCAGATAAATACCACAAACTTTGTCTGATACAAAAAAATATCAATAAATTTCAATGTTGCTTAGATAAATACCATGGTTTTGTCCGTTACAAATAAATAATATTAAATTTCAATATTTTTCAGATAAAATACCATAGATTTTGTTTTTCATAAATAAATACCAATTTTACATATCATTCCAAAATCCGCCGCATGGGCGTGGAATGGGGTTTAACGCTAGTTATTTTACTAATAAACTGTTGTCTTTAATCCAAACTTTGACAAACCCATCAAAAACAAATTTAAAAATCTGTACAACATTAACATTTGATAGGCTAAGGGCCTGTTTGGTTGCAAGATAATGAAATTTGGATTCCAAAATATTACGGTTGGAAATTTCTGGATTTGGTAATTTGTTATTTGGTTGGTTTTGGATTTCTAGTATTGGATTTGTAAATTCTTGTAATCTTTGTTTGGTTGGTGAAAATAAAGTGGGATTTGGATTTGAGGATTTTAGAGAGAGATAGATAGAGAGAGGATCACTAAATAAATAAAGTACACGGGTCCCATCTAAAAGTACAATGAATAGTGCCAAATTCTTGAAAATCCTTAAAAAATTTTAGGATTCAGGAATCCATGTTTTGTGGTGGGCGTCCCATAAAAACAAAGAAATCATAGAAATCCAAATTCTCCAACCAAATACAAAATTATGGAATCTTAGAATTTCACAATCCAAATCCAAATAAATCCTGCGGCAAAACGGGCCCAGACAATTAAATGGGCATGAAACGGATTGAAAACTCGGATGCAAAGATGATGTGGGACCATTTAGATTTTTGCAATCTGCCGTACCGAACGAGCAGCACGGGAATGATAGAGCTGCTGAACATACACGATGACATCACAAAGCATTATTAGTAACTGAAAAGGGGGAAAAATTGAAGGAAAAAAATAAAAAAAAGGAAACGTTAGGTATTGAAGTGAAAGCAAACAAAACCTTTGGGATCAAAAGGCCGAAGGAAAAAAACAACCACCCCAATTTGCAAGTAATAAATTATAATAATGGCGGAGTTCTCAGCCCTCTCAATCAAAAAAAATCAACGCGTGTACAAATCTCTTCTCCTTGACTCCTTCCCCTTTTTAACTCCATGTGTCTGCGACTCAATCTTGAGAGAGGAGGAAGAGGAAGAAGAAGAGGAGCAAAGGCAGCTGCTTTTTTCAGATTCCGATTACAGGCTCAAAGAGAGACAGAGCTGGCTTTTTTCCTGATCAAACGGTATGATTTTTTGGCTAAAAGCTGATCGATTCTCGGCGATATAGCAGTTTCTGGCAAATGGGTAATCTTCATATGTTGTGATTGATGGGGGGTTTTGTGGGGTTTTTGCTGATTTTCGATCGTGGGTAAATTTTGATGGAGATGAGATGAGGATTTTGGGGTTTAAGAATTTTTTCTTCTTGATTGAAAATGGATTGTGGATTCTACATGTTTAATGAGATTGATAACATTTTCATCAGGTAAAAAAAACAGGATTGAAAACATGGAACTTAATATCGGTAAAGTTTTGGAGGAATTCCTATATGTTTATAGTTCCAGAAAAATTGGGCTGTCATTGTAATTTCAATCAATCACAATTTTGGGGGAGCTTTGTTGTGAGAGAGAGAGAGAAGATTTGTATATGAAATTTAAGTATAAAGGCTGTATAACTGTGTAACATGTGCTTATATAACTAATTGGAATGGAGTTAAGTTCTTATTAACTGTTCACAGAGATCAGTGTTTGCATCAAGTTATTGAAGGAAGCGATGTAGAGATGATATCTATAATATAAATTGATAATTAACACCAGTTTCATACCTTTGAGTGCAGAACCATTCCTGAATATTTAATTGATCACAACCTTCGTGGTTGGTCATACGATCTGACCGAAAAGCACGCACACATTTATGTATTAAATATACCATGTTTCTTGAAAGGATCTTTGGATGAGAGAATTTCTATGGTGAAAGAAATTTCTGGAGAGAGAAGTGGAATGAGCGTTTGTTTAGAGAACTTATGTTGTCTGTCTTTTATAACACTACGTATAGTATTCGAAAAGGAAAACTGATTGTTTTAGTTAGTTTCTACGACTCCTAAGTAACCACTTAACTAATGGGTTTGGGCTAGCCAATCATGGGCACCCAACGACCCAATTCCAAAGGTTGTAGACGCCGACATGTGTGCAAATCGATAAGAGAAGCAAATGTTTCTTACAAGAATTTCATATTCTGTATACCTAGTTACTTACTAGTTACTACCTGAATTTTGCTCCAAGTTTCTATTAATTGTGTTCTGAATTTGAAGTCGACTTGTTGCACGATGCATCAAGTGCACTTGTGATTTCTTAGTCAAGCAATATCATTTAAAAAATTTAAAAGAAAAATCTTGGAAGCTAGTCATTTAAAAAACAAGGGGCCATATGATTAGAACTGATATTAATGCCGTTTTATGGCAGAAAGCTTGACATTTTCAAAGGCCTTAAAGATGTCCTGTTTGTTTGAATATCAAAATAGAGAGGGCGATGGCGAATCAAACTAACGTAATCATAATCGGGGTCTCCGTTGGGGTCGCAATTGGAATCTTGGTAGCATTATGTGCATTTATTGCTGTAAGGTTTTATAAAAAGCGTTCTCATGTCCAACATCGTTCAAGCGAGCTAAGCGGAGCTTCACTTCCCATTCGTGTAAATGGGATTGATGCAAGTATCGATTCTAGTGCTTCAATATCAGTTTCTGAGATTGGCCATGGACAAATTGCGAAAAGAAATCCCTATTGGGGTCGGCGAGGGAACCAAAACAAAGATCTACTTCATTCTTTATCAGGCATTCCAAAGTACTTATACAAGTATGTACTCACCAGCCTTTGCATTTTTCTTATTTCACCCTTATTACATTTGCCCTGCCGAAAGATGAGCTTTTTTGTAAAAAAAGCTTTTGAAACTTTCTCCGTTCCCAGTCGTGCATTATCTTTATATTAATTTACCTACTGAAACGTAGAAGAAGTTGACGTCATAAAAGAGTATACAAATATATTGCAGTTTATATTCTAGGTGGAATTATAATAATATAGCTTACAAACATAATCCAATATCCAATATTTAAAGTTTAGCATATCGCACCAAAAGTTTCTTCCATTATGTTGAAATCGACAGTTATTTCAACGATGAGCTTACCGAGGCCGTATCTTCAATTTCAGGCTTTGTATGTTTGTAGTCCAATGTTTTAAGTTATATAACTATTCATAATTACCTTAATTACTCTTATGCAAACATGACACTTTTGTATTCCAGGTTTGTAGAAGAAATGGTATTTTCTTGATCTGTGTAATTTTTGACAAAGCTGTTTGATAGACCAGTTCCTTAAGCAATGGATTTACCTTGTGATTTTGTTTATGTATCGAAATTAACCCTACTGCTCTGTTATATAGGGACATTCAGAAAGCCACACAGAATTTTACAACTATTTTAGGAGAAGGTTCTTTCGGTCCAGTCTATAAAGCTATAATGCCTACAAGTGAGGTAGTAGCTGTAAAGGTGCTTGCAAATAATTCGAAGCAAGGGGAGAAAGAGTTCCAAACAGAGGTAAACTGCTCAGCCTATAAATTTAACACGTGCTAACTGATAAGCATAATGTGCATTTTCACTAGGGATATTACTCCTATGTGATGATTCACTATTCTTCATCTTTACTTCCTCAAGGTGCCTTTTAGTGCGCGTATGTGCACACACATGTAAGTGTTATGTGTATACACACGTGAATATATGTATATTATACATATGCATGATTGAATACATATATGTATATTTTAAGTACACTTGTGCATGCACACTCATGCACATACATATATGCAGGACTTGATTAGATCCTACTATAATTCACAAGCAAATCCTTCTACTTCAAATCCATCGATTGGCCATGTAAATTGCAAATGGACAATGTTTATGTTCATGTTCGACATTTACGATGCCTTACAATCAAAATGTAAATAATTTTGAGGTTTCTTTTCCATGCATTAAGCATACACCTGAAAATGAACACCTGGAAGAACATAGTTGTGAGTATCTATGAAAATTAACTTTTGAGACCATACGAGAAGGTTACAAAGTGCTTAGATCATGATCAAGTCATATGCTCTAATTTTTGAAACTCGAAATCATTTACCATTTGGCTTTTATGCATTCTTATTCATGTCCTTCAAGATAAGCAAAGTAGTTGGCAATTAAAACCTTTCATTTGTTGGCCAGGTTTGACACTAAATAAGAGAGATGAATACATTAAAATGTCATGTGTAGAATGATGAGAAAAATGCAAACCAAACTCCGTAGTACCAGCAAAATTTTATACTCATCTGTCTTGTACATAAGCTGTTTGAACTCCAAGGATTCTTACGAAATCTTTGCTTCCTTTTTTTGGGGGGTGGTTATCCGATGATTTGTTTACATGTCACGTCCCGCTTCCCAAAATACGGAATACGGGAGGCGGCTAGGCCAACCATGCTCCTAATGTCAGGGAAACAATCCCGTCGTAGTCACACTTCGGCTTCTAGTATTACATAGTAATCAGTAAATACATCGCAGAAGTAAAGAAATCACATCACTAGTTTATCACATTAAATTTCGTTGTTCACAGTTTACAATAGTTCGAAAGAAAAGAAACTACTAACCAAGTGCGAATACAAGGTTGATTTAGGGAAAGCGGTAAAAATACTGGTGGTACGACTGTCTAGATCTCTGCGAGCTCGAATAGTAGGTCTGACTCATGAACGGGGTTTCAAGCTCTGAGCATGCATACTCAGGTCATCAGGGAGACACAATAGCAATATTATACTAATAAAAATGAGGCAAGAAATAAAAGTAATAACGGGGGAGACAATAAACGCAGGTAATCAATATGTCAATAATCAATGCAGTGTATGACATGTGTTCTAACTTCTCTCTAAGTTTTGAAATCGAGTCTGCGGAAAGGAATGATCATGTTTAGCGAGAGTCTCGTGCGTACCCGAGACTACGGCCCACTGTTGCCCGGGACATAATCCTGTCAACCGGACCGCTAAGTCCAAACCTAATATATATAAGTGTCGCTGTTCGAATAATCATCCTCTAAATCGCTAACCTCGCTAAGTACAAGTTCCTTTCCACTTCGATTCCCCCTTTTACCCAGGTTTCACCATCTATAGGTATGGACCAGTTGTATATAAGTACGCACCAATAATACTGCTTTATTCACTATTCACTGTGTTGTTCATTATCACAATTCATTCACTTTTTACTGGCGTACGCGACACAACTAAACCGATACCACTCACGTTCGACAATGCATTATACACTGAGAATTAATAAGGCCGCTCACTATCGCTAAAGATATCGCAGTCGGGTAATATATGAATTATGCCGCCAAACAAATCATATGCAATACAAATCATTACATGTCCTAAGAACTTAGAAAAAATCACATTAAATCGTACGATCAGAATTAAGCAAAATGATACAAAAGGGGTAAAAAGTAAACTTAATCAGCAATTCAACGAAATTGGTTTCAAGTCAATTGGGTTTCGGGTTCGTGAGTTACGGTCATTTCTTTTTAAGTGTTCTCTACTGGAAGTTCAGTTTCTGAACTGAAATTCCGTTTCGTAACACAGTTTTCACCCTGTTGGAATCATAATTAGGCGATGCTACAGTTGGATAATATTTAGGTTTATTAGTTAGGTTTCCAACGCGCCAGACGCATCGACAATATCTGCTGTGTGCTGGGAGATATGCATTATTTAAGATCGGGATATATGTTCTGTCCTTGCTTGGGACAGCAGTATGTATCGATAATTTAAAATATGATTAAAATAGCAAACGACGGTAAAAACGAATGAAACCACCTCCGATAGTTAGCCAACAGATTAAACTTCACAGCGGTATAGGGTTTTGCATATTTTCATTTTCATACAGTGGTATACAAACAAATTGATTCAGGTGTTGAAAAGAAGTACTGCTCTGGACTTTATTTCAGAGCCACTGTTTTCGCTATCTAAAAGACATGCTAACCTGCAACTATTTTCATAGATTTAAAGATTAAACAGTCCTCTTCGTAATGAGCCCAAGCACGTCACGATACGAGTTATATCCAATTTACTATTAATTTTACTTGATATGTACGATAATTTCCAGATTTGACGTCGTCTTTTGGGGGCGACTTTTCATAATGATAAACGAGATATTTTAACTCAAGTTCCTACCCGACATGCATTAACAGTAAAGGGATTCGACGGTCACAAAATATGGCACTTTAATCAAGATTTTCATACATAACTTAGGTTATAAGTACGACTATCGATCGTCATCAGTTTCTTATAATTGATTAAAACAAAATAATTAGACCCTATATATGCTCCTCTAGTATAGCCAATAACAAGGAGTTGCTACTATAGCTTCAAGGATAGTTCACGACACGGCATAGGCATGAATGTACTATAATTTAAACTCATCGATCTGCTCAACATAATTTATCGGTGTATATATATATATATATATATATATATCAAATCAATTAACATTATCAATTTGTTTAACTACTATATTAGCATGAATAAGCAAGTGATGAATATTCACTCGCCTGGCGACGATATCGGCACGACGACGATGGCGACGACACTGGCGCGACTATAACACAGCACAAGCAACGACAATGGCTTGCCGAGGGTGAGCTCGAAGGCTTGGAAGCTGGGCTCTGTTGTGGTGTAGTTGACGTTGGGGAGGCGATTGGAGGCGGCTCAACGGCGGCGATGTACAGCGGCGAGTGGCCGTGGGCAGTGGCTTTGGAGGGCTGGAGGGGAAATAGATAGATGGGTGGTGGTCGTAGTTGATGACGGGAAGGTGGTCGGCTGCTGCAAGCCGTGGAGAGAAGCTTGAGATCGTTGAGGAGATTGGCAGCAAGGGTGAAGGCGGCGGAGTTCAAGGGAGGAAAAGAAGGTGGAGGTGGAGGTGATGGCAGATCGGTGTGGGTTCTTGATCGAGGTTGGGGTTGCGGAGCTCAGGGAAGATGGCGACAGGGGCATGTTGGCGACGAAGGAGTTTGGGCTTGGCCGGAGCTGCAGAAAGGCTCGGTTGTAGATGGCGGGCTGCAGCTGTGAGGATCGGCAGCGGAGGCGGCGGGGAGTCGGTGATGATGGCGAGGTCGGTGGCGGTTCAAGGTGGTGCCAATGATGGTTGTTGTGTTGGAGAAAGCTTGGAGGGGATGAAGGAGCAAGATGACGAGAGAGGAGCAAGATGGGAAAAGAAGGGAGAGGGGGCTCGGTTGAGTGAGACCGCCGTTGAGGAGATCGTGGGAGTTAGCGCGTATATCACGCGGCCGTTGGCGACGAGGTGGCGCGGATCTCGCGGAGGGAGTGCGATGAGAGGGGAAAGAGTCGTTGGGGGGAAGAGAGAGGAGGCGTGGGATGTTGGGCCCAAGGCGAAGTCGTCACGGAGGTGGTGCGGGTCTTGAGGCAACATCGCGATGAAGGAGGAGAGGGACGTGGGAAAAGAGGCGGGAAAGATAAAGGAAAAAAGAAGAAGAGGGGGGGGGGGGGGTTCGGGTCGGGTCGGGTTTGGGTTTAAGAAAAAATAATAAATAAAAAAAATATATAAAATATGTGCAAAAAGAAAAATAATAGGAAAATTCTGGAAAAATGCGAAAGAAAAAAAAATATATACATGGAATTGGGGATTTATATTTACCATGCTAGTTGACTGCCACCAGGAAGTTGCCTTTTTCTACTAAGAGGAGTACAAATTTCATGCTCTGTTCTTGTCTCTTGTGCAGGTGTTGTTGCTGGGTAGACTGCATCACAGAAATCTTGTGAATCTGGTTGGATATTGTGTTGATAAAGGCCAGCACATGCTCGTCTATGAATTCATGAGTAATGGAAGTTTAGCTAGCCTCTTGTACGGTAAGTTTAGCTTTCCGGTCTGGTATTTTGATAGTAAGTTAGGAAATTTAGAATGAATGGGTGGTTTTATTAGATGATAATACAAGTGAAATGTGAAATAACACTTGTCTTATCTTGTAGAGTTTGGTGAACCTATTTACTACTGATGGATGTTATGTGTGTAATCTCAGGCTACTACTGAATGCTCTTTTGTTAATAAACTATAAATTTTCTCATCTTTGCTTAAATTTCCAAGTGATACCTCCTTTTCTGACTACTTGTGAATTGTCTGTATGATATAAGTTTGCTTATAATTTTAGAATCTGTAACAAAAAGCTAACGTGGAAAAAGTAAAAAAGGGTTATTTCTATAATTAACCCCCAAAGCTTTTGTATTACTAAATAAAATCCCTTAATCTTCATATTTCTAGATAAGACCCCCAAATCTTATAAGTTATCTAAATTGTTCCCCATAGTTAATATTTCATCCAAACTCCATAAAAAAAGACCATTTTGCCCTCATCTTTTTCCTCCATACTCCATCAACATCATTCTTAGTCTTATCCTTCTTTTCAAATTGTAACATCATTCCTTTTCAACCACCCATTAGAAATGCACCCACCTATAATCATGAATTTCTTGGTCATTCTCTTGAACCGTCCAGAATCACCTTCATGAATAATAAGCGATTATTTTTTTCTACAAGAGGACCAAATATACTAGGTAGGATGGGTTGAAAGTTGATTAGGTCACTGAGGGTAGATTAGGCATTTAGCATGTTAGTTAGGCTAATTAACCATTATTTACCTGATAGGGGCTCCTTTTGGGCGGCTCTTATGTAGAAATATGAAGATTTAGGGGTTGTATATAGAAATAACCCAAAAAATACTGGTGATTCTAAATATTTGGTTTGTTTTGCACCCTTCTATGGAATTATTCATAGTTTTTGTCAACAAGAGTCTGTTTGGTTTCCTTTAAAGAGAAAATAATTCCTTTTGAATTCATGAAGCTGCACACCAAGAAATTGCAAATCCCAGATCCTGTGCCTGGAGGGTCTTCTTTTTTGTTTTCCTCTTAGAAAAATGAACAAATTAGAATTGACACATTTTGTGGGTTAATCGAATTTAGCAATAAATTTCTGGGTTTCCAATTACATGTTGCCAACCAGACCCTGGGAGGGATATCCGTCAGGAATCAACTTTTATTCTCTTCTGTAATGAAACGCTATCCTACTCTGTTCATGTACACTCTTTGTAACATGAATTAAAACAAAAAAGATGTCATCTCATGTGAATCTACAGGTGATGGACCCCGAAACTTGAATTGGGAAGAAAGACTACAAATTGCGCTCGATGTTTCACATGGAATAGAGTATCTCCATGAAGGGGTATATAGTGATTGTTAATTGAGGATTTTTCAAAAAAATTCTAAGAACTGTTAATCTCTTTCTCACGCATGCTGATTAAGTATACTGTTTCTTGAAACAGGCAGTCCCACCCGTCATTCATAGGGATCTGAAGTCTGCTAACATTCTCTTGGACAAGTCAATGAGGGCTAAGGTAAGACTATATCTTACAGCGGCATCAATACTCACAAGTTGGATGAGACAAAGTTTCAAATTTTCTTCTCTATTTGCATGACACTGAATGAACAAATTTCCCCCCTAATCTCATGGTATAACGGAATATCATTATATGCATTTCTTACCTACTTGTTTCATCATTGACTATATATCATTCAATTTCTTTTAAACTTGAATCTGACAACTCATTCAAAATGCTATTGGTACAGTATATTCAAAACAATAGGCTTACCGATATTTAGTATTACTCTAGATTTTCTGCCTTCATAGGCATTGGGCTGATGCGCTGCATTGCATTTAGTCTAAATAAATGCGTGGAGTTTTTCTTATCGTTTATTGATTCAAGTCTTTTAAGATTTCTTGTGTTATCTCTTTACTGTGGTTCCTAACCAGGTGGCCGATTTTGGGCTTTCTAAAGAAGAGGTATACGACGGAAGAAACTCAAGTCTTAAGGGAACGTACGGCTACATGGATCCTCACTACATGTCAACAAACAACTACACGAAGAAGAGCGACATTTATAGCTTTGGCATCATATTATTTGAACTCATAACAGCTATAAACCCTCAGCAGGGTCTCATGGATTACATCAATCTCGTAAGTTGTTCTTTCGTGCAAGGTTTATATTCATAAAGGGATAATTGCATATTAACACCCTTATTGTATACGTTTTCTAGCAGTTAACCGCCCTTGATTGGATTATTAGCACATGGTAGTATCCTTTAGCCAGTCTCGAAGAGGAAATTTGACCGAACTGTTGATAGGACTATTGGTATTGAGACTTTAGAATGATATCATAGCAATTGTTGTTATTGTTATATATAATATAAAGCCCTTAAAAGCTTGATTCAAGCTTTTCGTTCCCACATTTTGCCCCTTGCATTCAATTTAATTACTATTTTGTTCTAAATATCTTCAAGCTTTTCTTTTATCTTCATGCATGGAAAATGAGACTTCACCCCTTTAGTTTAAGAAAATATGCTTTTAGCTCCTTATTGTAAGAAATTAATTCTTTGCACTCTATAATTTAAGTTAATATGCATTTGACCTATTCTAAGCTTATCTTCATATTCATGCAATATATTTTTTGATAAATTATTTTTATTTATTTTCATACAAGTTATTACTATTCAACATAAATTGTACCATAACATTTATGGAAAATATTTTCTTCATGGACACATGTGGATAGAAAGTTAAATGAGATCTTTAATATCTTTTGAAAATTGCAATCAACCATTCCATTTTTAATTTGTATATGTGCATGCATGGAAAATTAGATGAGGCTCAGATGTTCTTATCGATCGGATACGTCCGTCTATTATTACTTTGTACAAGTACAGGGATGAAAAATTATATGACGCTCAAATGTCTTTTAAAAAATTGCAATCAATACTTTTACTATTATTTTTTTATACGTTCTCATCGTTCGGATACGGATCACATGCAAATGTTATCATATTTGTATCATGTGGTTGTTGACGGATGCAAATATGCATATGAATATTTATAAGAAATGAAAATCTGTACATTATAAACCGACTACCAATAAGATTATGAAATATATATTAAAAGTTATATACACTTATGAAATATATATTAAAAGCGGTGAGTTGAATTATATATTATGAAAATTAACAAGAAAAGAGTACATGATGAGTAAAGATAACCGTCGTCTGAAAGAGGACGGAGGTCGAGAGCAATCAGTGACGATGACAGGAACATTGCGGAGAAAATCTTTTAAAATTTCAAATGCAGTCAGTGATGATTGCATGGATTTTCGAATGTAATTTGTCATTCGTTGAATACATGCAATAGGCAGAAATGTGTAAAAACAGATGCCTTTCTGGAATTATTTTGAGAGAAAATGAAGTAATTTTCTAAATTGTTTCGAAAGAGACTCCATTTATATTAGATTTGAACGATTTGCTTATAATAAATTTTAGTTAAAATTCAGTTATTAATGCGATATCAATTTTTTGGGCGACTCCTCGGGCCCGTGCATAGCATGGGGGCATACTTAAGCTTTTTTTTTGTCCTTTTCCCTGGAAAATTAGTCATCACCTCTTAGGTTTTAGGGAATTTGCATTTAGCCCTTTATTTTAAATGAATGGTAATTGGATATGGAAAAATTTAGACCCCGCCCTCCTATATTTTAAGAAAATTTGCATTTGGCCCCTTCTATGTTTATCAACATAGAGCTAAAAGATTGGAAAATTTGATTTTACCTTTTCTTTTTATTGGAATTTTCATTCAGGCCATTTACAATGTATCATTTGGCCTTTTTAAATTTTGCTAATAGACTAAAAATTTAATTGCTTCTTTTTGCTTGAGATCGATTAAGCTAACATGCATAATTTATTTTGTATTAATTATTACTTTAGATACATTTTCATGTTAATCATTTTTGTTCAAGTACGGTATTAATATAGGTTGCAGTATACTATCTTCATTGAATTGTCATAATTTATTTTGTATTAGTTGTCATAATTTTTTTTTTATATCAGGCAATATTTATTTTTACGACTTGTTTATATGCATCGTAGATCATGTAAAATATCAAAACAGAATTTTCGCGTCATATTTTTCGGACCCGTGCTTCTGCACGGGGCCCCTCCTAGTACTAATAATATAATTAATGCAACAATATTGGCATATGATTATATCATTTACAAGCTCCATATCTTGAAACTAACCATAGTAGTCCATAATCGAAATTAGCATTTAGAGGGCATAATGCCCAAATTAGCCTTTTGCATTCCGAGTTTTTTCAAATGAGAATGCAGGGCCTTAAATGTCATTGTAAGATGCAACATATAACGGAGTTGATGTGCTAAAAACTCATTGGATGATGCATATTATATAATGTGATATAAAGTGAATCCAGTACTAAACACGTGGAAGATGTCATCTCACTTAACTAGTAATGTAAAATACTTTTCCCATCCACTTTTATTCCCTACCTGCATGCTACCCAAGAGATAAACACTATGGACCCCAGTGAATGACATCGATATCTATGTGATGTGAGCCCCATCCTTCATCTCTTAGGTACATGCCGGTATGTGAAAATAGTGGTTAGGTAAAGCATTTCCCTCTGTAGTACTCAATGACCATGCCAGCTCCACTATATGATGCGGATTCCTCTTTTCAAATACTAAAAGAAAACAATTTAACAAGAAAAATCGAAGAATATTGGAATGCATATCCTTTACCACTTGAAGCATTGTCTTTGGTTTTCCCCCTTTCGTTTTTAGGCGGTAATTGGTGGGGACGGGAAAGAAGATTGGGACGAGATAGTCGATAACAAGATCGTGGGCACGAGCAATATAGAAGAGATCAGGCAACTTGCCGATATAGCTCACAGGTGCTTACGCAAAATCCCAAGGAAACGCCCTGCCATAGCCGACATCACACCTGCTATATCGAGAATCGGAAGAAGCCGTCTCAAAAGAGATGAGCCCATTTCTATTTCAGGAAGCATCGACGCTCTGAGATTTCTGAAGAGGATCGAGTGTCAACAGGTCGAACTCGGGCACCTGGCCATAATTCAAGAGTCTCCATCAGCAGCCGCCTGAACCAAAGAAACATAGCTTCTGTTTAACAATGTTAGATAGATTTCTCTATTTTGTGAATAGCATATTGAGTTGAATCCATACCCTTCAAAAAAACAAACAAACTGGCAAGTGAAGTAAATTTGTTAATTTTTTTTTGAATGAGCAGTGAAGAATAGAATTGATACCATTGTTTTCTTAAGCCAGGAGGCAGAATTTGAATTATAGCAATTAGCAAGTGTAGTAAATTTGTTTGAATGGGCTTAAAGAAAGAGAATTGATGATATAGAATAAAATATGGCATCTTCTTTTTAACGTTTCAAGACAGAATCCGGTTATCCACAGCGTGATACATGGGCGATTCAGAGAAATAATATCTATAAGAATAAAATTGAATTTTCTTGTAGCCCAAGAATTACACAATGGATGGCGAATAATCCGTTTCTATCTAAAATATTGAATTATAGCAATTGGCAAGTGTAGCAGCCTTGCTTGAAATTTTTTGAATGGGCTTCAGCCTTGTTTGAGTACTCTCTATCCCATAGAAAAAAAACCCTGATACCATTTTTCCGCCGGATTAGTCCAATCCTGCAAAAGAGGCTGTTAAATCCACACAAAGGGTTTCTTTGGTGGCCGTATGTTTATACGTGCAAGGTTTCGATCGAATTATAATACTAGCCGGCTTAGGATTAAACCAGATTATTAAATCAGATATTGATTTAATAGTTTACATATACATATTTTGATATATATATTCTAGTGTTAACCAGGTTTTCGATCGGACGGTTTATAATACTAGTGGGCTTAGAATTAAGCCGGTTTGTAAATCAGATATTAATTTAATACCAGTATTATATTAGTAGTATTATTTTATCTCTTGGGTATTCGTAATTTGGTACGAATACAGATATGTATATACGGTATAGTGTATTCCGTATTTATACTGAAAATATTTTAGAAGGTGGACACCTCATTTTTTATTTCTCCATTTGTTCTTTTTAATAGAAATGAGGTGTAAAGGTGGTGATGTGAGAATGGTGAGAACCATGCTTCAATAGTACTGACAAATGAGTTGAATATTCATTTGTGCAAACTATTCAAGCATGGTTATGTTTTTACATTGAAAAAATGAGATATACAAAACCAAGGTTCATTATTTTTTCACACAAGTTTTCATTTCATTCTCACCATGAGTTTCTCTCTCCTCGCTTGCCTTTCTCGAGTTCCTCTTCCTTCTTCATCTTTCTTCCTACAATGTGTTGAGAATCAACGGAGGAAGAGAGAGAGAGAGAGAAATATACTAGAAAACTTACTACATCTCCTTAGTAACTTAGATTAGTAAATTAGATTACTAAGTTGCTTCATTAGTGAAGCTAAGCTTGGATTATAAACTCTCGGGTGGATGATCTAGGATCAAGAAGACCATCAAGCAAGCTTGATCTAGGAGATCTCGAGAAGTTTAAGAAGAGAAGTGAAGACCCGAAGGACACAGACCTTAGGTATAAAATTCTATCACAGTAGCTAGAACTCCTACTGCTTGCTAGTTTTGATATTTGGTTAGATTCTAAGATGTGTTTTCTAGCGCCAAAAATTTTAAAAGTCAAAGTTTTTTGTTCCACAATGGCTGCGGTTAGCGGCCAGGATGATTGAAATTCCAACATGGTATCAGAGCTACCCAAATATTAGAAACTAGTAGTAGACGATACATTAGTTTCAAAACCGAAAAATTTCGATTTCAAAACCCCCTCTTTGTCCACAAAATTTTTTGGTCGCTGATTTTTTTTTAAAATAAGTGCAGAGGCTTACTCTTAACATGTATATGACACACGATGAAAACGAGGCAAATCCACCATAGTAAAACTGCCCAAATTCCCCAAAATCCTGATATTGGCGGTTCACTGTTCACCTCTGTACCTAGTTTTCATCCAGTGTGTTGGGATTTGTAAATTGGTATTTTTGGTTTTGTTTGATTTGCTCCAGATTTCACTTAGTGTTATTTTTGCGTAGGGGCAACTCGGAAAGTTTAGAACTTGAAACTTTTGCATCGTTGATATCTGTGATGTGGTGTATGTGTTTTCAAATGTCGTCTATTTGTTATATGTCATTTAGACGGGGTTGCACATACTTATGTTGCTGTGATATTTATATCTGTGATGGCTTATTCGGATTATTGTGTTGGATAGCCCTAGTGCAATGATAGATGTACAGTTTAGATTCATTTGTATATTCATTATTATAGGGTGAGCGTCCGATATGTGGACTGCCGTTTCCGCCTGTTTGTATATTCTTTTATTGGGGTACGGCCGGATTGAGGTCGATGTCACCGTTTGTATATATATTTTTCTTTTTTGTACTAATATTACCCTACGGATGAGTGCTCGAATATCCGGATTCTACAGCGCAACGAACCCGCATCACATGGCGTTGAGATGGAAGAGGCCTTACTCTAGAACTAGCGGGCTGTTCGCTGCACTCGTAGGGGGTATAGGATGACCCATAAAGGGGTGCTTAAGTTACCGGATTCCGTGAAGTGTTGGATGACCCATTAACTTTGTTGATTAGGGTTGCCTCACTTCCGGGATTGACGGGTAACTTTCCGCGCTCGTAGGAGTCTAGCTTTTTCATTGCACGGGCTATCCACATGACCGGGGAACGTTGGATTTCATTTGTGGCTCAAATGAAACCCGGGGCTTCTAAATTATCCGTTATTCTGTGTTGCTTATTGATGTTCCGTGATGTTGCTTATGTTGGATGTAGTGCCCTTAAGGCAATTATTATGATTGCAAGTAGGCGATTATGATAATTGAGGGAGGACATATACAGGTATAACGGTTTTACTCGAGATGATAGTATGCTATTTGGTTTGTCTTCATCATTGATGAAGCCCGTAGGATTGTTGATTGAAAACCAGCATTATGATGTCGATCATATATGTGAGAGCTGGGTTGTCCATAATGTCACGACCCGAAATATTAACCCATGATCAGCACTTAAATCATGCAACGTCTAAAAGCGTACGTAATTCAAGTAAGCTTAAACCCATAAATCTAAACCTTTTTACGAAAATAAAGGAGGTGAAGTTTTGAAATAAAGGTATAATCAAATCAAGTTTTCTTAATGCATAGAATAGGAACATGAAAATTGCAAGTGGATTATGCAAGTTTAAAAACATGTTTCGCCTTTTTAAAAAAAAATTTGGACAGCACCTCCTTTGTATATTTTGATCCAAAACCTCACATACAAGATAATGATAAGGACATCCCCAAGCGAGAGCTAGCTCTTCGCTAAACGGCGGATCACAACCACGTAAGACAATATATATAAGTATACGACGCCCAACGGCGAAGTTCACCACAAAGAGATAAAGAAATAAGCAAGACATCAAAACCACAAGTAGCGGAAAACCCCCCGCTCTAAGTCTCGCAACCACAAGTCCCACTAAGTCTCATTACTTATACAATTTACCAATTTTGATTGATGGAGTTGACTAGATACAATATGAAATATAAATACAAGAGTGGGTACGATACAAATGTCCCACCTACCAAAGCAAAACACCCAAATGAAGCTATGTGCCATTGAAGCCGCTACTGATCCGTGCGGTCAACCTGCAAGAACTATGGCACAACGGGGGTGAGTTGCCAATTCGTGAGTAGAAAAACATCAACAAGTAGAAATCGAATAAATAACGACTCCTAGGTCAACTATATCATAAGGGTGATACTATGATATCTAGGGTGACCGTATTATTATATGTACCAACAATGTAATCAATACCTATATGTATGCGGATATAATCCATCAATATAATCAATGTATGTATACATGTGGATCTCGTCCAACCATATAATCAATGTCTATATGCACGTAAATATCATAAAAGAGTATGCATGAAAGTATGAGGATATAAATCAACGGTGTCCCTCGCGACACATCAAAATCATGGAACCTGGGTGTCCAACATCGACACCCGAAAACATCATGAAACCCGTGTCCAGCATCGACACGCAAATCCTCATATCTCTCGGGCTCCGTCAGTCCGGATCGGCCCACGGGCTCCGTCAGTCCGGATCGGCCCATATCATCTCTCGACTCCGGTCGGTATCCTCCGGATATCTGCCGAGCCCAAATACAATCACCGGTAGGTAGTAGTCCCTCTGCCAGGCTCATCGTTATCCACACGAAATCTCTCTCTCGCCCCGGGGTACCATAGCGGGTCCACCATGTACCCGCAAACGGAATCATCCGCCTCCTCGAATCGGGTTTCACATGTCACTCTCAGAACCGAGAAAACACATGGTGGACGCACTGAAATATCATATCAAGAGAAACTGGGTTTTTAAAACAGTACATACTTTCTTTTGAAATAGCCACGGTTCTCAAATGCAGAAATCTCATGAAAACAGCATATCTCAATGCGTAAAATCATAAAGCATGATATATACGACATATGATAAAAATGTAAGTATATCCGAATAACATGCAACATGGAACAATGATATGACATATTAAGGGGAAACCGCTCTTTTAAATGGATCCGGTTTTGAAAATATATCATGCGGTTCCCAAATTCTCCAAGTCAAATGCAACATCGTATAAGGTGCATATGTAACTATAGCAAGCAAATTATGCGAGGAGTCATATCATAATGCAGCAATCCTACTGTGTAGTGACATGGCAATTATCGATGATGAAGTGTGTGAGCCGGCAAATCTGTGTACGTGTAACATACGCATCATCGATAATGGTGCAAGTGTACTAGCACAGGTATAAGTAATGCAATGCGAATAACATGGATGCAGCATAAGATAAATCACATGCAAATGCTGACAGGTACACGTATCTAATATGGCCGAGTCGGTGAATCTATCAATCGGCATCCAGCCTAACAACATCGCGTACGGTATAATCCATCGTACGGCAACCTCTAGTCAAGGGTAAGGATCAATCATCAAGTCAAACTCATCACGCACGGAAAATCATCGTACGGCGGCATTAAGCTATCAGGGATCCTATCAACCTATAAGACGAGGAGGATACAGACCTAACGTCACGTACGGCTAACACTCACGATTCACAACATATAAAAATATCTCTATATACCTATGTCCCAGGTCACATCCACAATAATCTCATATCAGGGGATCGGCAGGGTATAAATCATCTCAATCGACTCGCATCCGTATACCAACAAATCACCAAATCATCATATCACGTCATATATCCTTTTCATCGCATTTATATCCCTCATCAAGTCAATTTTACAAATACATGCTACCCTTACTACAAGCATAAGTATCTAATCTAACATACACACCCGAACCATACAAACAGTTTTTTTGAAAGATGCGAATCGTAGTTTTGAAAGTAGGGGCTACGGTGTTTTTAAAGAAAGGATATCATTTGAAAATCCGTAACGTCCCTCACGGTACATGTTTAAAAGATGCATACGATTCTTTAGTTTAGAAATAAGTATGGTTCGGATGACGAATCTACGTCGGCTATCTAGTCCTATAGTACCCTAAACGGCAGTATCATCAAATATCATCCTCAAGTCCCGTCATCACCTACTAGCCGTATCATATCGCTTTTAACTATACTTTAGTTTCAATTATGGTTCTCTATCTAGTTTCCTATTAAAGGTTTCGTTAACCATTTACTATGAATCGGTTTCCATCAAAGACTTGCGGGGGTGCTATACGCCATCCACCCGACTTCCCCTGTGGATATAGATCCACTCACCTTGGTCTTCGCTTGCCGAAGTCGATGACGCCACGCTCCGTCACCTCGGAATCCACGCGAAGGTACCTATAATAACAACACATATCGCAACGCGTATTAAAATCAAGGCGGAAAACCAAAACGGCACACGCTTCGCTCGCAGGTTGGAACCTATAGCTTACGCGTGCAAAATCAACCAAACAACCCTTATTGTTGATGTACAGACATCCAACAACCAAATACGAATCCAAATATAAAAAAATGAGCATCTCAAAATACGGAAAACACATCCAAAATCACACTAATGTGCCCCAGATTTTGACTCAGGTCAAACTAGCCAAAGTTGCACATACACAGGGTCTAGTTTACTGGAGAACAAGACATGGACCAAATACGGACACTTTTCCTCACACCCTGGCCGCAAATTGCGGCCAGGAACAATAAATTTGCGGCCACACTTGAAGGGTAGGGGCTCAGGTCTTGGGTGAAGGTTCCAGGTTGCCTACACACTCCTCTGTGTTTGCTAAATAATTCCTAGTGCCCCCGGGTGATAGCAGATCACAAAATACCACCACAAATTCCACAATTTCCCGATATCGACGAATCTAAAGTTCATGTTTTGGGGTTTTGTCACTGGTCCAGATCAAGAATTGGTCTCTAGGGTCTTATAACAGTCACTAAGCATCCCCCAATCGACACCACACTCAAACCCCTCTCTAGAATTTTCCAAGTTCACAAATCCACCACTAAACGAATTCTAAACTAAAATAAAATGCTACGAATACATAACTAAAATAAATGGAAGGGATTATACTTCATGTTTGAAACTCAAGAGAAACCCTAGCTTCCCAATGTCATCAAAATCCAACTTTGCTTGGTCCATTTTGTAGAGGATGAAGAGGCGGTCATTATTTGTAACAGGGGTTTAGGGTTTTGAGAAGTATTTTGAGATGGATTTAGGGTTGAAGGTGGAGGGAAGTGATGAAGAAGAAGGAGAAGAAGAAAAAATAACGGGGAGGAGAAAAATGGTTGCCCTTTCTCTCATCTACTCTCACTCTCTCTTATTCACACCCTCCTTTTCTCTCTCCAATCATTCTCTCTCTTAACCCTTTTCTTTTTCTTTTAAAACCGACCATATAATACCCCAAAACAATACAAGAAAACAACATGTAACCAAAATGCAACATGACATGGTGCACTGGCCAAGAAAAACTGTAGAAATACGGATTTGGCTTAATCGCGATTAGCAGTGCACTAATCGGGTTTTTACCCAAACTGCATATAATAAATTTTAAAAATGTCAAATCCTTTAAATATATTTTAAATTGAATAAATCATTTTAATTTCCATTTATTTCACAATTATCGGTATATATTTATACCCTTTTTCGAAAACCCCAATTTTGCAAATCGGGCAGTTTTCGGAAAATATATTATTTTAATATTAAATTCCAAAAATAATATTTTATATTTTTCTGAAATGTTACACATAAGCACCCCCTTAAATAAATTCGGTCCCCGAATTTAAATTAAAACCCTCAAAATCTAAAACATTTCAATAATCAGCTCAAATCAACGGGGCTCCGAAATCACGGAAAATACAGAAATAACACAGCACATCGCGCCAAGTGCGCATGAAAACGAGTACAAACTCAAAATCGAACTCCGTCAAGCGTCATGCAAATCATCTGATTAGCACGCAGATCCTCAGAGTTACAATAGAGATACAGATCTCGAAATCCACTAGTGAAATCTAATATACATTAGTCAAATACTATAACATGTATATAGTATGCATCCTTGAAACCCCCCAAAATTTGAATAAAATACATGCAAAATCCTTTCTGAATCGCCTTGTGATGCGTAAGTGACGGCATAAGTAACGGACGCTCATTTGTAAAATAGTAAATCTAGTTTCATATATGTTTTGCTCAAATATACGTTCCGTCGTTTTTCAAAATATCCCAAAAGGTTTTCCTTATAAACGTTCGTGTCGCTCACGGACACGTAGGAAATAGAGAGACTATAGCTCTTTTTTAAAAACCTCTTGGTAAACTTTTCATGCATGCAAAGTACTCAGGTACTGTCCTCAGATCATTCCTGTTTTGGCTACTACACAATATAGTTCCTATTATGAAAACAAAGTGCTCAAAAAGCAAAATCAGCCTCAAAAGGCGTATCCAACCATCACGTGCGTCTAGTGCGCATGAAAATCAAATCCAAGTACAGGTGCCACAATATGCACAAAAGCCAAAACTAAGTGCAACGGGTGTGCACGAAAGTATCTGTCCACTGCAACGGGTGTGCATAACAACAAAATCTGGTGTATCTATTGTGCACGAAAATCTCAAATCTGGTGCATCAATTGCGCGAAATACAAGTACGGTGCAACCAATGCACGAAAATCACATTAATAACTCAAATGCGTATAAGAACAACACCGAGTGTACCAAGGTGTATAAATAAAAAAACGTGTGCAACTATGAACACAAAACCCGTATCAATGCACTGCAAGCACATGTGAGCTATACCGAGTGCAAAAATCACATCATCCGTATGAAATCCATGAAATCATAAACACATGCTACGAAGGTACAAAATCGACATCAAATGCAATGGATATGCACAAATCGCAAATCAACACAATGGTGTATAAAATATATCAAGTGCGATAACTATGCGCAAAAATGTAAATACCCAGTAGGTGCAGCCATGGTGCACGAAAACCAATATCATGAAACCCAATCATCAAAACTCAAATCCAAGCGATAAAAGCGTGATACTCGGATCACAAACGCACATCGCAATAAATGACATTGAGATACACCTCCTATAATGTCGAAAAATAAATCGGTGCGCCTAAAACCGGCAGAACAAGAACATCCGCTTGCCTCCTGCTCACGGTCTGGCGTCCTCTGTCTTTGGGTCTTCATTCCTCTGTGGATTACCAATCTCGCAATCCATCGGCTCATCGGCCCTGTCGGGTGTGCTAACAGAAATGATTCCGCTCTGGCACTTCTTTGGTCATTTCTCGGCCAATCATCACGACCACTCGTAAGGCAGCACGTCACTGGCGTCGGCCTCTGGTCCTCTGAATACTCGTGACACAACTGATTCTCGGTGCAAATCTTATTGCAGCAGTGTCCTGGAAGGAACCTGCTCAAGGTCTCTTCTGATCTCGCCTATGCCGAACTGTACGGAGGCTGGTACTCTTACATAATCTTTTCTCGTTTTCTGGACATCTGCGTGTTTCACACACATTTTCTCGGGAACTGGTTGTATCCCAACACCTCTGTATGCATATCAGATCTCTAATCTCGACGGGGAGTGGCAACAGCTCGTCAGCATCTCGCATGAATCTCTGGCTCCACTAGTCTTTATCATCGTCCGCTTCGACGTCACATCTTGCTATCTGCGTACTGCTACTGTTCTCGGCCAGGGTCAGTCCGAAGTCTCTCACACGGACTCGAAATTACGAACTCGGTATCTTCATCACTCTGTAGAAGATATCTTGGCCGAACACATCCTCGGGAACTCGTCCCAACCATCGGAAGAATACTCAATCCTCGTCCGTCCTCGATCAGCTCACAACGCATCTGGGTGAGGTCCTCTATCCGAAGCTAGTCAGCTTACTGGTCTCTTATCACATGATATCCGGACGACGTCAAACCTTTCGATCGAGTCATCAAAGTCCCAAAGTTTCCCGAAGGCTCAACACCTGAGCACAGTCTAAAAATATCTGGTACATACCACAGTACTTCTGGACCAGCTGTAGAAGGGCAAACCTAAGCCTCACTGATGGCACCGCTAAACTGCCACAAACCCTTAGGTTCAAAAGCGGTTCCATGGTCATCATGTCGAGTTAGGGTTTCATTCTTCTAGAGGGTCCACAGAATTACCTGCATGTTCCTCCGAACACTTTAAACTTGGGAAAAATGGGTTTCTGACACTCGTTCGAACTTTTTATCTACGCCTATACAACATGTGAATATTCTTCGCCCGCATGCTAAATAATGCCTCAATCCTCCAGGAAAGACGATACATCAACGGTCATCTCTGAATCGGTCTGCTCTAGATCTGAGTAAGACTCTCCACACATGAAAATCTTCAACTCAACTGGGCCTGCGTCGGCGCATCAATCTGACGAATCACCTTCGTCTCTCAACTCGGGATAGACTAGCTATCGTCTGTCGCATTTCTGCCTGGAAGCTCCAGCGATCTCAGCTCGTAAGCTCTGGAAGCGATATCCTATCAATCTCAGCAACAGCTGGGTCATCTGTCTGCACGGTAGGCGACATCAAAATCTCTGAGGTATGCTGTACATCAACAGTCCTCTCGCAACTGGCAGCTCTAACAATGGCCCGATCATCCGGTGTAAAACCAAATACTCGCCTCATCCGAGAGGTCACAACACAAAACTAACTCGATACGTTCCCATGTCACCAGAAAACACAATGGTCAGCCCTCGTACCAGACGAGCTCGCCTTGACCGTAACACTAACAGCAGCTCAATCTGCGCTCAAAAATGGTGACAGGAACCTCAATCGAGTATCGAAGAGAGCAGATCAACGGCAAGAAAGGAAACGACAGATCCAGAATGGATACATGATCATAAGAAGGAACAACATCAATGAGAGTATGATCATGGAAACGAATAGAATCAAGGATCTCAAAATATGTACATCCTTAGGTTTCTTAAGTAGAGTATCGTGTTGTAAATATGCCGCGGAACATACGTACGGTACGTCACTCTACTCAAGCTACTTACTCCATCAATCAGGGTCAGCCTATGAAACGAAAGTTCGGGTCTAATACCCCCCCATTCAAGTCTAAGTTCCGTAAGGTCAAGCCTAGGTTCCGAAATACATACCCGCCCTAGACTCCGCATAGTCAAACATATACTCGAACCAAGGTTTAACCTAGCGCTCTGATACCAACTTTGTCACGACCCGAAATATTAGCTCGTGACCGGCACTTAAATCACGCAACGTCTAAAGGCGTACGTAATTCAAGTAAGCTGAAACCCAGAAATCTAAACCTTTTTACGAAAATAAAGGAGGTGAAGTTTTGAAATAAAAGTATAATGAAATCAAGTTTTCTTAATGCATAGAATAGGAACATGAAAAATGCAAGTGGATTATGCAAGTTTAAAAACATGTTTCGCCTTTTAAAAAAAATTTTGTGCAGCACCTCCTTTGTATATTTTGATCCAAAACCTCACATACAAGATAATGATAAGGGCATCCCCAAGCGGGAGTTAGCTCTTCGCCAAACGACGGATCACAACCACACAAGACAATATATATAAGTATACGATGCCCAACGGCGAAGTTCACCACAAAGAGATAAAGAAATAAGCAAGACATCAAAACCACAAGTAGTGGAAAACCCCTCGTTCTAAGTCTCGCAACCACAAGTCCCACTAAGTCTCATTACTTATACAATTTACCAATTTTGATTGATGGAGTTGACTAGATACAATATGTAATATAAATACAAGAGTGGGTACGATACAAATGTCCCACCTACCAAAGCAAAACACCCAAATGAAGCTATGTGCCATCGAAGCCGCTACTGATCCGTGCGATCAACCTGCAAGAACTGTGGCACAACGGGGGTGAGTTGCCAACTCGTGAGTAGAAAAACATCAAAAAGTAGAAATCGAATAAATAGTGACTCCTAAGTCAACTATATCATAAGGGTGATACTATGATATCTAGGGTGACCATATCATCATATGTGCTAACAATGTAATCAATACCTATATGTATGCGGATATAATCCATCAATATAATCAATGTATGTATGCATGTGGATCTCTTCCAACCATATAATCAATGTCTGTATGCACGTAAATATCATAAAAGAGTGTGCATGAAAGTATGAGGATATAAATCAACGGTGTCCCTCGCGACACATCAAAATCATGGAACCTGGGTGTCCAACATTGACACCCGAAAACATCATGAAACCCGTGTCCAGCATCGACATGCAAATCCTCATATCTCTCGGGCTCCGTCAGTCCGGATCGGCCCATATCATCTTTCGACTCCGGTCGGTATCCTCCGGATATCCGCCAAGCCCAAATACAATCACCGGTAGGTAGTAGTCCCTCTGCCAGGCTCATCATCATCCACATGAAATCTCTCTCTCGCTCCGGGGTACCATACCGGGTCCACCATGTACCCGCAAACGGAATCATCCGCCTCCTCGAATCGGGTTTCACATGTCACTCTCAGAATCGAGAAAACAAATGGTGGACGCACTGAAATATCATATCAAGAGAAACCGGGTTTTTAAAACAGTACATACTTTCTTTTGAAATAGCCACGGTTCTCAAATCCAGAAATCTCATGAAAACAACATATCTCAATGCGTAAAATCATAAAGCATGATGTATGCGACATATGATAAAAATGTAAGCATATCCGAATAACATGCAACATGGAACAGTGATATGACATATTAAGGGAAAATCTCTCTTTTAAATGGATCCGGTTTTGAAAATATATCATGCGGTTCCCAAATTCTCCAAGTCAAATGCAACATCGTATAAGGTGCATGTTTCCCTAATCAGAGCAAGGCTCTGTTTAAATTTCAAAAAAATTCAAATTATGAAGCAACGCTTCAGATCCCGTGCGTTGCACGCAATGCGCCACGTGTCAGAAGTTGATGCGTCAGCACAGCGCCCGAAGCAGCGCAACCAATCAGAGCAGGGCTCTTTTAAAAAACTAAAAGTAAAAAGAAACAACTTTCAGCTGCGCAAGCGCTGCGCGACACGTGTCTGCGCAGTTGCGCAAGCACAGCTGCGCAAGCGCTGCGCGACACGTGTCTGCGCAGTTGCGCAAGCACAGCTGCGCACGCACATTTACGCAAACGCTGCGCTGCGCGACACGTGTCCGCGCAGCTGCGCAACCACAGCTGCGCAAGCGCTGCGCTGCGCGACACGTGTCCGCGCAGTTGCGCAAGCACAGAATAAACCTTTTCTGTTCTTGTTAAAACAAGAAGATTTCCTTCTGTAAAGCAGGGGCCTTTGGATCAAAGATCCAACGGTGGGGAAAATTCCCCAAATCACTCAGAGAAAGATTCTTTTAACAAATTTAACTAATTTATGGGCACTATAAAAAGGACCCCAGACCTCATTTCAAAGAGGAGGAACATTTTTTAAAAAAAAAGAGAGAAAGAGGACTCTGAAGAACTCCTCAAGAATAAAAAAGGTAAAAACTTTGAAAGAAGAGAAATTTCTCTTATGAACAGATCAGAGATCTAAGAACAAGATCATGGATCTTCAATAAATAAATAAACAAATAAAATAAAAATAAAAATAGTGCCTTGCACTTGTTATGAACCTTTGGTTCTCTGAAACAAGGAAAAACTTGTTTAGATCAAGGGATCAAAAAGTGCTTTGCACTTCTGTTTTGAATCTAAAAAGATTCTTAGTGCTTTGCACAAATGCAGTGCATTACTTAAAGGGCCAGGCCCAAGTCAAAAAGGCCTAACAGGTCTAATAAAATGCAATGCATTTTTCTTTTAAAAAAGGGGCAGAGCCCAAACTAAAATAGATGCTCTGCATCATCAAAAGCCTAGTAGGCCAGAATAGAATGCAGTGCATTATTAAATATGGGCAAAGCCCTAGCACAGGCCTAATAGGCTAAAGATCAAGAAAAATGTTAAATATTCTCAACTGGACTTAACCCAATTTTGGCCGTAAGTCCTTAAATTAAATTGACTGAGCAAGATTGCTCTCTTAAATCAATTTACTACCGGTTCGAGGGTACATCTCCGAACTCCTCTGACATCTATTGTTGTAATCCTTCAACGACGTCAGAGAGGCGACGGGTCCCAACGACCGCACATGAATATGGACTGCGGGGTCCTTAAACTCGTGGACCGAAACGTCCTTAAACTAATATCGGACCGAGACGTCTTTAAACTAATATCGGACCGAGACGTCCTTAAACTAATATCGGAACGAAACGTCCTTAAACTAATATCGGACCACCACGTCCCTAAACTGGAATATGGACCACCACGTCCCTAAACTGGCGATGGACCACCACGTCCCTAAACTGGAAAATGGACCACTACGTCCCTAAACTGGAACAATAGAGCCTCCAAATGCTCTTTTGCCGGATCTAAACGGTCCCGTTTAAGTTGATCTTAGCCCCAAATACGGCTAACGTATCCTTAGACATTTAAATGAATGATAAAACTCCAAATCAACTTTGGTTCAAGGGTACATCTCCGAACTCCTCTGACATCTATCGTTGTAATCCTTCAACGACGTCAGAGAGGCGACGGGTCCCAACGACCGCACATGAATATGGACTGCGGGGTCCTTAAACTCGTGGACCGAAACGTCCTTAAACTAATATCGGACCGAGACGTCCTTAAACTAATATCGGACCGAAACGTCCTTAAACTAATATCGGACCGAAACGTCCTTAAACTAATATCGGACCGAGACGTCCTTAAACTAATATCGGACCGAAACGTCCTTAAACTAATATCGGACCACCACGTCCCTAAACTGGAATATGGACCACCACGTCCCTAAACTGGCGATGGACCACCACGTCCCTAAACTGGAAAATGGACCACTACGTCCCTAAACTGGAACAATAAAGCCTCCAAATGCTCTTTTGCCGGATCTAAACGGTCCAGTTTAAGTTGATCTTAGCCCCAAATACGGCTAACGTATCCTTAGACATTTAAATGAATGATAAAACTCCAAATCAACTTTGGTTCAAGGGTACATCTCTGAACTCCTCTGACACCTGTCGTTGTAATCCTTCAACGACGTCAGAGAGATGACGAGTCCCGACGGCCAGATATTAAATCGATCATCACGTCAAGTTGATCTTAGTCCAAAACAGGACTAACGTATCCTTGACGAACGTTTAAGTTTATCTTAGCTGCAACGCGACTAATGCATCCTTAAACTAAAAACACCAAACCCAAATCTAAGTAAATACGGATTTGGACTAATCCACGTCCTACGGGCGACGGCATTACTCAGTCTCCGTATACAATCCACGGGCAACCACAAACAAAACAAACACACACGACACGAAGTGAAATTCTGGAGAAGGAGGAAGTTGTTACCGCGATGCGGTAGCGTAATTAACTGCAGGGGCTTGCACCTGCAGGGAAGAGCGTCCCCACAATCAAAAACCCCTCACCCTGAGGGGGAATCTGACGAAGTCTGCTACATCGGCCGCATCCGTCTAAACCTCTGATACACGGTGCCATAAATCAACTTGGCATCTTCGGAGAGGTAGACAGATAAAACCACATAGTATCTGCCCCGAATATTAGGTAAGACGCAAAGTCTAGGCCGCCATTCGGAGGGGAACAGATTCTGGCACGTCCGGTGGGACCTTTTCCTCTTTCCACTCCACACTTCGTGTGTCGTCCTCGCGAACCAATCGCGGTTTGTTAACGGTTGCCTTTGGATTTCCAAGTTACTAAGATTTGGTCTTTTGTCTGGCAAAGAACTCAAGCATCCATGGATTCTAACTGCACCAACTGCACGAAGTGCCATTGCAACGGACGCTCCACCTCACCTAGAGGTATAGCATATGGGCCCCAAGCGGCCTCTTTCCTCGCTCTGCCGGTAGAACAGGTGACCCAGGCCACCACCGGCCTGTTTTTCGGGACCATGGTCCCACCTATAAGCTTCTCTATGCCGATACCTGCACCGGAAGTGAACAAGAAGTCGGTGTTCGGCCGGCTCACTGCTACCACGACCCCTGTCAACGGGTCGCCCACCACCAAGCCAACAGCCTCTGTCTTTGCGAGGCTGGATCAAAACTCTGAAGGGCCCGCTAAGAAGCCCAGGAACTCTAAAATGGCTGTCCTAAGGAGGGAAACGACCGCTGCTCCGGAAGACGTTAAGGCGGCTTCTCCCGTCAAAGAATCAGTCTTTTCAAGACCGACGATTCCCGTTCCTGCCCCTACATGAAGATCTGTCTTTGACAGATTGGATATTACCCCGCAAGGAACAACCTCAGTTTTTAAAAGGTTAACACCGGCGGTGCCTCATTCAGACAGGGGGCAAAAAGGAGCTATCTCTATCTCTGAGCCAGTCCCAACGGCTCGTCGTGCTCGACGTCGCCATTGGCGACGAGTGAGGAAGGCAGGGGGCAACTCCCCCTCACGGCTAACTCCACCGGCTCCAGTGGTGGAAGTCAACGTTGTTGTTCCAACCGGGAACAGCTTTGAACTGCTGAGGAGGGTACGAAAGAACTCTCCAACCGCTACATTGAAAAGATCTCCTCCGCCCGCCGAGAGAGTTCCGGAAATGAAACAAGAACAGCCCCCTCAACGGCTGTCTTCAAAAATTTATAAAGTTTGGCGGAGGGTTCAAGACTCCGTGATTGACCCAGGTCACTCTCGTCGCCAGAAAAAGGCGAATGTGGAAAAAGATAAGGACCGTCCCATTAAACAGCAGGGGACAGCAGCTGCTGTGAGTGCACGGCGGCGCCCCGGCATCTATCCCGAGGCCAAATGCGGAAGCGATGGCTAACTTTAAATTTTCTTGAACCGGCACCACCGCGCACTAGAACCCGGATCGAACCATTAACTAGTCCTAGCTAACTACAAGATGGGGAAGAGAGATATACCGAGTGATCCGAGTCCTCCGGTCTTCTCGCCGTCGTCCCGATCTCCCGCGGAATGTCCTGTCTCCATCTCCTCGCTGGAAGGGGCACCACGTTGCCTGCTTCTTTTACGGGCTCCCACCTCTATACCGAGGCAACTCGGGCACAAAGCTGGCGAGTCGACGTGCCCAAGATTTGCTGTAGAATAGTGTAGAGATCTATATCTCATTTGGGGTTTGTATGGAGTTGCCTTTTGAGATGGTGGAGGAATGGAGTTTTGGAGATGGAACTTGTGGGAATTTTTCAAGAGCCAAATGAACAAAAACCCACACATAAAAAATGGGCAGCCCCTCCTCTAACTTGGCCGGCCATGTATATAGAATGGAGAGAATGAGAGAGGTTGTGAAGTTGTGAGAGTGTGAGCCAACCAATCAAGCAAGAGAGAGAAAGGGTGATGATGACAAACAATGATCACAAAGCAAACCCTCACTCCACCAACCAATCAACAACCATGATTGCTTCAAAGGTCAAGCCATCATGATAGAAGAAGAAGTCAAAAGGTCAAAGGATGGTGCAACCATCATGACACAAGAATATGCAAAGACCCCCTTCCAAATTGCTTATTTGCACAAATGCAAATAAGCCCTCCTCCACCAATCTTCGGCCATTGAAAGATACAAATGAAAATGGCCGAAACGGAAAGCAAACTGGCAACTCCAGAAAACTGGTCCCGTAATAAATTACAGGAAAACCCCGATACTGTGCATACACACCTGCATCTGTATTCCGACCGAAATACAGATGCAATGAGACAAAATCTACACTGTACTATATTAGGATCCGGCTTAAACCAAAGCCGGCTAGTAATATCCGTTCGATCCTGATCCGTGCAATACCGCACGTATCTGATCGAACCCTGCCATATATCCATACGGCCTCTAGTACTAACTGTCCGATCCTGATCCGTGCAATACCGCACGTATCTGATCGGACCTTGCCATATCTCCATACAGCCTCTAGTACTAACTGTCCGATCCTGACCCGTGCAATACCGCACGTATCTGATCGGACCTTGCCATATCTCCATACAACCTCTACAGCTTTTCGCCCGAAACTTGAGTAACTGAATGTGGGGGACTCTAAAGACTCGTCAATACTATGGCTGTGGATTTAACCACTAGCACGTCAGAGGTATTAGCCATACGTGACGGGCCACCAGCTATTGACCGAAAGGGACGTCGATGAGCGAACTCATCCTGACACCCTACTGAGCCCGTCAGTGACAATATCCGTACAGTCCGGTCCGTTCGTCTATGAGCATCGCATGGCGGGCCTAGGGGGTTGGTAAAAGTCAGACCCCCAAAAGCGGTACAAGTCGTGTCGGAGTGTAGCCCAGAACACCCTGAGATACTACTGGAATACCTACCAGTAAATCTCGTGCCTCGGCCGAGGGCTTTGTGTAATGGCTCTCCTAGACACAGCGCGACCTCACCCCCAATACCGGGAGAGACGAACCCCTGAAGATCCACTCACTGCCTCCATGTGGCTCGGGACTGTACCCAACTAAAACCTGTTTGCACGTCTCCTTTGAGCGTGGTAGGGTAGTAATCAAAGTACAGTGGGAACTCACACGAGACAAATGACGATCCCCAGGTCGATGAACTAACCTGTACACATGTCACCAGGAAACTGCTATCTGACGTCAGGTATAAGACCAACTAGCATGTTCCCGGCGAGTCCTGTCCGGTGTACTCATAACCCAATGAGCACCTGTATACATCTTAGGTGAACCAACTGACACCAGTGGCTTGTGAGACCGGCCACCGCCCCTCGTCGGGGTCTCGACTGTATACACGAGTCTACTCTGGAGTATCGATGCCCTGTCTCGAAACTCCCACGACTAGGGACCTTTTAAGGATGTGCTTATAGACTGCCAGCTCTCACGTATATGATCGCCCTCATACTGCTGGTAGTCAAGCAAGAATCCTAGGGGCTTTACCAACGTGTAATAGCGACCTGTCAGGTCACCTAAAGCAGTACACGATGATAAAGATAAACCAGATAGCATACTATCATCTCGAGTAAGACTGTCCTACCGGGATAGATCCTCCCTCAATCATTGCAATCACGTGCCTGTGATCCAATAATTGACTCTGAGGGCACTATCTCCAACAATCTCCCACTTGCACTCAAGGCTAATTATTGCGATGTCGCATACTCACAGCCCGTGTGATACCGAACACCCAACTCTTCTACTAGTCAGTCTCACAAAGCTCGTTTGCGAAACTATTGCGTTCGAGGAATAGCCTCAGTGAGTGGATCCGCCTTGATGTCTCTTTCTATGTCTCTCTATATCTCAAGTTCGCGGAGAAACCCATCTCCCGAAATGAGCAATACCTGTCTTAGAATGTATCTGGATGTCTGATGGGACCTAGCTCATAAATGAACTCCAAATCCAAACTTCTTAGACTGTATCGTCAACTGAACTTAATCAGTATCCCACGCCATGCCTCCCTCAGTATTGCCTTGGACCACCTGTCCAAAATACTGCCCCTCGTCAGAAGGAAAAACTATAACTCTGACAACCTCCTTGTCGTCCAGGTCACCTTGGAAGCCTGGAATGATAACTGTCTCCCAAATGAGGCTGTCGTTATCATATCCCTAGAACATCCACTTATGTTCTAAAACTGCTTCCGACTGTTTCTCCAGGATTGGATCAATGTCAACTTATTGCATCTAGTGCAAGAACAACATATGGTGTGGTACTTGACATCTCATGATTGACTCAATTGCCTGAGCAAGTGATCTGCCAATCATGCACATCCCTCTCCTCTTTAGTCTGTAAGACACCTTTAGAGAGGGTGACTCCGTCACCTGCAGGTACACTACCATGCCAGGAGTCGTCCATTCTAAATACTCTTAGAATGTTGTCTAAGTACCCTTAATTGGGAAACCACCCAAATCTAGATCTAAAACCATAGATCCAGTAACCAGTATGTTTGATATAACATCCAAGTCCCTTGTGGAGAAACCACTGTGTGACGACCAAAGTATAACCGATCGTAGTATAGGAATTTCTTTTCCTACTCTGTGTATGTCATCCAAATACCATGACATCACACCCTACTACCTTCTTAACAGATCCATCCCCTATTCTGATGAAGTCAAACCTATGACTGTCACGTCAGAAATAGATGATCTATCTCCGCTACATCTGCTTTAGTCTATAAATAGACATAAGCCACCTGTCCACCAATGCTTCCGCTGCTCCCACTGACTACGACAACCCTCTGGCAGAGTCATATACACGTACACTTCTAAAGCTAGTTTAGAACGACGCTATACTCATCCTCCTGCCGGGACTCGCAGCCTGGAACAACAGCAATGGCAAGTGTAGGTAAACAAGAACTTCCCTGTCACCGTCCTTGAGGCTACCGGAGTACCTCTCGGGTGCCTGAAGTTACCCACCAAATCTGCGGAGTGGCCAATGGAATGTCAAACAAGATTGAATCTTTAGGTTCCTATGAAATCTTCAGTAATCGTTTGTGGTTCTGGAATCACTTCCAGTTCTACCATACTCCCACTGCTGTTTTTCTGAAAAAATCCATTTTTAATAAAACTGTGGCGAGTCAAGAACAATATCACTATTGATCTTCCAGATGGTAGAAAATCAACCCTCGTCATAGCCTGGGTCAACTCACAAACAGCCATTACAGAAAACGTGCCTTGAGTTATCCAGAGTCTGGTTTTAATCATAAGCCGGACAACTCCCCGTACCTTAACACCGTTAAGTTACGAACTGTTCTATATCCAATATAGAACCAGAGGCACTGATTTAATTGAACCAGATTCAAATCATGCAGCTGTCTCCAGTGCATGTCAACTAAATGGAAAGAGGCCGATCAGCGTTACTCAACTTAGGAATGCTTCCAATTATAAATAACCTGAAAGAGAAGCAAGATCTCTTAATCATTACTATCATCTGAATACCATACTCAAGTATCTACATCTTCGATCACTTTGAAGAATCCCGATACTTGCAATATCTGGTTCTCTACTTTATTCAAATACCTACAACTTCTCAAAATTCAGACCCTGTGTTTCCACGAAACACCTGTCTAAAAACTAGAGAAGTCATAAGTAAACCGAATATAGTACGAGGACCAACCCCTCTGTCCTGATGGACCCTGGACAACATACAATACTCTGTATAAGTCCCTTGAGTCTGATAACTCATTCACTGTGTGTCGTAGGTTGAAAACTGTACTTATGGTTAAGAAGAATTACACCGCTGTTTAATGCTCCTTACCTAACCATCCACTGATATAGGTAAATGTCACAGACATAATTTCAAAAAGATATATCTCACTCTATAAAAATAGACGTACAGATGTATCAATTTGAAATTGGTGCATAACAGCGGATATTCAAAACCAAATATTTGCCGTCCGGCAAACAACCCAGGTGGCTTCCTCAAATATCACCGATTACAACGAATCCCGATATAATGAGGATGATCACCCAATTCCCAATAGCTTACTCCCACTCATCATCTGTAAAACCATACAGATGTGATAATCATACCTGGTAAGTACATACCCTGGAGCAAGTGTCTTAATTGGGAAATCAGTTTTCTTTTAACAGTACACAGTGAAACTGAAACATTGAAATGTTTCGATGGGGTATCCCGGTATTCCTAGTAATGCCTCTTCCATTATCCAGATCCACAACTGTAACCGTGTAATTCTTTGCCACCTCTCCAAATCCCTTTATATGTCTCTAGTCATTACCTTCTGTACACCCCTTTAGGCCAAATGGTTTTCTTCCTTCCCTACCGTTCGGCACCAGCCTATGGTTTGGAAGAAGACTATCCAATAAGCATAATGGGTGTACTGTCCTAATCCTAGGAACACTCGCAATGCGAGAGAAGGTGAAGATAAAAGACAACCGAATAAACCTTATTCCTATTTCTCCTGAACCAGAATCCATCCCCGAACTGGAACAAGTTCCTTTCGAGTTCGTATATAACTATACGATGGAATATCCAATAAACTGTGGATCTTCGTAGTGATACGGAGTGTTCTGGAGAAATACAAAGGTGATTTTGGGAGCGGTAATGAAATACCTGGTTTGGTCATGAATATCAGTTGCAATTTACTTTGCCCTCTTACTAATCCCTTACTTTGTCTTAACTTAATACCTTCTGCACACCATCGTTATGCTAATTGGTTTTCTTCATTCCCTACCGGTCGGCACCAGCCTAAGGTTTGGAAGAAGACTATCCAATTTGCGTAATAGGTGTACTATCTCCTAAACCAAGGAGTACTCGCAACCTGAGAGAAGGTAAAAGGAAAAGACAACTGAATAATCCTATCCGTTTTCTCCAGAACCGAAAACCATCCTCGAATAAATTCCTTCGAGTTCGTATCTAACCATACGATGGTTTTTTCCAATGGAAGTGGACGTTCGTAGTAATACGGGGTGTCCTGGAGAAAAGGGTAAAAGTAGGAGTGGCAATGAGGTTTGCAACTCTGACAATCTAAAAGCCAGTGTTTAAGAAGGTTCGGTCAACTTGGTCACTAAGTTATAGTCTTAGGGTCGGGTCAATGGTCGCTGCCAAAGAGAGAGAGAGAAAAGAAACACTCAGCGTGCACTCTAACCTAGATCAGAATGGTTACCAATTTATCTAATCTGGAAACCTCCCACTGTACCGTCAAATTCTCCTCCAAACCTGAAAGAAGAATTAGTCGGGATCACCCGAGGAGTAAACCAACTCATCAGTGGGAATCGGGATCCAACTATTATCGCATGATAACGTGACGGAATCCGCTCATGCTATCACACTCCAGAAGGTATGCGCATATCTGGAAAGTTTCAGTTTCTTTAGAAACCCCCGATGTGATTTCTACCCCATGCTCTTATGACCTTGGCGTGAGGTCAAAATATCATAAGTCACATGTCAAGTTCTGCCCATCATTATCCAGGTTAATTTGAACCCACCCGTACATACCCTTGACGTAGGCCAAAATAGTAGTACGACTGTCCCAAACCAACGCATCTATCTATGCAACAGCTAAATATCCAGCAGCTACCAATCACTATGCCTTGGCGTGAGGTCAAAATACATAGCTTGAATACTACCGAATATTTAACCGAAATGATGGAGGGCTACGAATGGTTTCTGGCGAAAACCTTTAACGTAATGAACTTGATATCGCTGAAGGAACCGGATAGCTTTTTTTAAAAATATAGTGACGAAAACCTTTGCTAAAGAGGTCACTCCCGGTGAAGGGATCTCGGCTCTTTCCCCGTAGAATGAGGTGCAGGATATTCCAACTGAATACCACAGTGCAAAGCAAAAGTAATCGGCTATAGTGAAGTTAATGCTCTGACGCAAACTTTTTGTCCAAGGGGTCAATCCCGGTGAAGTGATCTCGGCCCTTGCCTCGTCGACTGAGGAGCAGGATATTCCAACTGAATACCACGGTGCAAAGCAAAAGTAATCGGCTATAGTGAAGTTATTGCCCTGACGCAAACTTTTTGTCCAAGGGGTCACTCCCGGTGAAGGGATCTCGGCCCTTGCCTCGTCGACTGAGGAGCAGGATATTCCAACTGAATACCACGATGCTAAACAAAAGAGAACGTCCTTGCAATAACAGCTTTTTGAAAAGTGTTCCAACAACATCTGGTTAGGTTTGTTTTTAACTTGCATTGATCCGAATTAACGCAGTCCCATCAATTGATCACACCACAAAGAACGAAAATAATATGACGTACGTATATGCCATCCGCATTCGCCACTGGGTCCCGTCATTACCCGTTAGGTTAGCTAACTAACGACAGAGCGGGGACTGGACTAGCGCGGATGTAAAACATATACAACATCTACTAATATATATACCAATATATTATATTTCGCTCAAGGCGTGATAAAAAATGCAACATCACAGAAATGTACAGCATCACAGAACAATACAGATATCTGGGATCCCCGGGTTTCACAGAGCCACTACTGAAACCCGACGTTCCCCTGGTCGTGTGGATAGCCTGTGCAATGTAATCCTAGACCCCTACGGGTGCGGCAAGTTACCCGCCAAAACCTGAAGCGAGGCAGCCCCCTTCAGCAACGTGAATGGACCACCCGGCACTTCACGGAATCCGGCAACTTGGGCACCCCTCCTGGGTCAACCTGTACCCCCTACGAGTGCGGCGAATAGCCCGCCAATTCTAGAGTGAAGCCCCCTCCGTCTCAATGCCATGAGATACGGGCCCATTTCCCTCTAGAACCCGGCTATCCGTGCACCCCACCTTGGGTTAATCCTAGTACAGAAAGTAAAATATACATACAACGGGTACATCGACCGCAACCTGGTCGTGCCCCAAAATAATAATACAATCAGGCAGTGACGGCAGTCCACATGTCGGACGCTCGCCCCGCAATATCAAATGTACATAATACAACCACAACTGTACTAGCATTGCATCCAGGCTATCCCCCACGACCGATCCGCAACATCACAGCATAACACAGAACATCAACGTGAAAGTCACGTTCGCAAATCCGTCTAACCGGGCTATAGCAGTTAGACTGGATTTACCGATCAAGTGACATTCACGGTCGCAGATATAATGTAAATACTGTGAAATAATGTGTTTAAAATATCCGATCGATTAAATTTTATCAAGTGGGTCCCCAAGTACTACTGTAGCACATCAAGAAATTCTGGGCCCAAAAATAATATTCCAGAAACCCTATTTTCACCCCAGAAGCCCACTGGAAAAATTCGACACATCGATCCCTCCATACCGCGGCGCCAAGTGGGGTTTGGCCGCGATTCCGCGCTCCCCTTGAAAGATCAACGTCTCGAATTTCTCCAGAATTCTTAGGACTTCCAGTACATCAGTTTTCTACAACCTGAAAAATTTTTAGAGCCAGAAAAAAATTGACAGAAAACTGATGCATGTGTTATTGGGTTTTCGGAACATTTGTTCGATCGGAATTATAAAACACATTAAACAAAGCTAGACTATGTTAATGGCGAGGTTCTGATACCACTGTAAGTGCACGGCGGCGCCCCGGCCTTCATCCCGAGGCCAATTGCGGAAGCGATAGCTAACTTTAGATTTTCTTGAACCGGCACCACCGCGCACTATAACACGGATCGAACCATTAACTAGTCCTAGCTAACTACAAGATGGGGAAGAGAGATATACCGAGTGATCCGAGTCCTCCGGTCTTCTCGCCGTCGTCCCGATCTCCCGCGGAATGTCCTGTCTCCATCTCCTCGCCGGAAGGGGCACCACGTTGCCTGCTTCTTTTACGGGCTCCCACCTCTATACCGAGGCAACTCGGGCACGAAGCTGGCGAGTCGACATGCCCAAGATTTGCTGTAGAATAGTGTAGAGATCTATATCTCATTTGGGGTTTGTATGGAGTTGCCTTTTGAGATGGTGGAGGAATGGAGTTTTGGAGATGGAACTTGTGGGAATTTTTCAAGAGCCAAATGAACAAAAACCCACACATAAAAAATGGGCAGCCCCTCCTCTAACTTGGCCGGCCATGTATATAGAATAGAGAGAATGAGAGAGGTTGTGAAGTTGTGAGAGTGTGAGCCAACCAATCAAGCAAGAGAGAGAAAGGGTGATGATGACAAACAATGATCACAAAGCAAACCCTCACTCCACCAACCAATCAACAACCATGATTGCTTCAAAGGTCAAGCCATCATGATAGAACAAGAAGTCAAATGGTCAAAGGATGGTGCAACCATCATGACACAAGAATATGCAAAGACCCCCTTCCAAATTGCTTATTTGCACAAATGCAAATAAGCCCTCCTCCACCAATCTTCGGCCATTGAAAGATACAAATGAAAATGGCCGAAACGGAAAGCAAACTGGCAACTCCAGAAAACTGGTCCCGTAATAAATTACAGGAAAACCCCGATACTGTGCATACACACCTGCATCTGTATTCCGACCGAAATACAGATGCAATGAGACAAAATCTACACTGTACTATATTAGGATCCGGCTTAAACCAAAGCCGGCTAGTAATATCCGTTCGATCCTGATCCGTGCAATACCGCACGTATCTGATCGAACCCTGCCATATATCCATACGGCATCTAGTACTAACTGTCCGATCCTGATCCGTGCAATACCGCACGTATCTGATCGGACCTTGCCATATCTCCATACGACCTCTAGTACTACTGTCCGATCCTGATCCGTGCAATACCGCATGTATCTGATCGGACCTTGCCAAATCTCCATACGGCCTCTACAGCTTTTCGCCCGAAACTTGAGTAACTGAATGTGGGGGACTCTAAAGACTCGTCAATACTATGGCTGTGGATTTAACCACTAGCACGTCAGAGGTATTAGCCATACGTGACGGGCCACCAGCTATTGACCGAAAGGGACGTCGATGAGCGAACTCATCTTGACACCCTACTGATCCTGTCAGTGACAATATCCGTACAGTCCGGTCCGTTCGTCTATGAGCATCGCATGGCGGGCTTATGGGGTTGGTAAAAGTCAGACCCCCAAAAGCGGTACAAGTCGTGTCGGAGTGTAGCCCAGAACACCCTGAGATACTACTGGAATACCTACCAGTAAATCTCGTGCCTCGGCCGAGGGCTTTGTGTAATGGCTCTCCTAGACACATCGCGACCTCACCCCCAATACCGGGAGAGACGAACCCCTGAAGATCCGCTCACTGCCTCCATGTGGATCGGGACTGTACCCAACTAAAACCTGTTTGCACGTCTCCTTTGAGCGTGGTAGGGTAGTAATCAAAGTACAGTGGGAACTCACACGAGACAAATGACGATCCCCAGGTCGATGAACTAACCTATACACATGTCACCAGGGAACTGCTATCTGACGTCAGGTATAAGACCAACTAGCATGTTCCCGGCGAGTCCTGTCCGGTGTACTCATAACCCAATGAGCACCTGTATACATCTTAGGTGAACCAACTGACACCAGTGGCTTGTGAGACCGGCCACCGCCCCTCGTCGGGGTCTCGACTGTATACACGAGTCTACTCTGGAGTATCGATGCCCTGTCTCGAAACTCCCATGACTAGGGACCTTTTAAGGATGTGCTTATAGACTGCCAGCTCTCACGTATATGATCGCCCTCATACTGCTGGTAGTCAAGCAAGAATCCTAGGGGCTCTACCAACGTGTAATAGCGACCTGTCAGGTCACCTAAAGCAGTACACGATGATAAAGATAAACCGGATAACATACTATCATCTCGAGTAAGACTGTCCTACCGGGATAGATCCTCCCTCAAACATTGCAATCACGTGCCTGTGATCCAATAATTGACTCTGAGGGCACTATCTCCAACAGCTGCTAGGGTGCCCCCTTCAACGGTTCCTTCAACCTCAACGGCCCACAAAAGAAGGAGGCCAGAGAAAACCCCTGCGCCGGCGACAAATATCCAAGGTGGTGGACCCAAACGCCCTAAGTCAGGGGGCATTATAGTTCACACCGTCTACGTGGCATCTGGTAAAGAAGATAGCCGCATATCTACGGGTCATCGACCGATTACCCGATCAGTGACCAAGGCGCAGGAGCAACAACAAAAGCTCCAAGAGATGATGAACGCTATGGCCACACTTACAGGGCCGAAAGAAACCCCGGAAACATCCTCGGACGAGCGTCAAGAACAAGAAACGGACGCCGAATTCCTTCGGCGCGTGCTAGAGAAGAAAGATAAAGAAGCTGCGGAGCAGGCAGCCAACATAAAGAAAATGGCCCTCCTGTTCCAGGATATGGTGGGTATGATGATTCAACAAGATCCACCTGCTGAAGATCCCCCGATCATTCTTGAAGACGATAGGGGAGAGACGTCGAATCCTCCACCGGCTCTATCCACAGCTGAGGAGGATACAATCTCAAAAATTGATTTGGATGAATACATCGTCCAGCAAATACGGGTGCATCATGCGACCAAAGCGGCCGGTCAGATCGTAAAAACGGGGCGGCCATACCCAAGTTGGTACGATCAAATCAAGTACCCGCCAGGTTATACAATTCCTAAGTTCCATGTCTACAAGGGGATGAGCAATCCTCATCAGCATGTTGCCCAGTTCAGGGCACTCTGCGGCAATACCGGTGGTGATGACAAGCTTTTACTGTGCCAGTTTGTTGGAAGTTTATCGGATACGGCGTTTGAGTGGTACTCTGAACTCCCGAATGACTCTATCAAAACCTTCGCGGAGATGGAGCTACTGTTTACTCAACGTTTTGCAAGTGCCAGTGAACGTACCCCGATGACGACACTGATTAACGCCAGGGTAAAACCCGGCGAGACGTGGGTTCAGTACGCTATACGATGGCGGAATTTATGGTCAAAGTGTGAGCAGCGCATTGAAGAAGCTCCCGCAGTTGGTATGTTTGTGGGAACCCTCGATCCACAAGCAACCATCTCGCAGTTTATGATGTTTTTCAAGCCGACTACCTTCCAGGCCTTGATCGACAAATTAGCTCAGATGGATCAGATGGGATATAAACCTCCTCTTCCAAGGCCGGACTCCCGAAATGACAAAGGGAAGGGAAAAGCGATCGTCGTCGCTAATGCTCAACAACAACCGAGCGACCCGAAGCCAGTGGCACGTCAAAATAATATGCGCCCGTACGTACCCCTTGAGGATAGGATGGGACGTCCTTATTCCTTTCCCCACGATAAAACGAGGAGGTTATTCGAGCTGGCGTTGCGCAACAGACTCATAAATCTGCCGGATCCAAAACGTCCGTTGCAACCAAGTGACGTCAACGAGCCCAACTACTGTCCTTATCATCGAGTACTAGGCCATCCGATCGAAGATTGCTACGTTTTCAAGAATTGGCTTGAAAACCAGTACCGACAGGGCAAGTTCGCGTTATCTGACAAATGGAAGGTGAATCCCCCGCAGCCCCACACCTCTAAGGGGACGAATACGCCGGGGGCAACATGCTCCGTCATTGAAGAAGCTCCTTGGGAGGTTGTATTATCAGCCAAGACAAAGAGGATGCTAAACGACCTTCAGGCATGTCCAGCGATCAAGTGGAAGAACCCGTTGGAACCGCAGGTCATTGAAGGGATGTTGAAGCCACGTCCAACCCCAAAGACCGATAGTGGTAGCTCAAACACTCGCAACCAGCCGTCAAAATCTTCGAAAAAGAAGAAGAAGAAATCTAAGAAACCCGTGAAGCCTGGCGACAAGCGCACGGACTTACAAAAGCAAATTGACGCGCTAGATGAATACAACCAAAAGGCGCGGACTCCCATTACGCTCCAAGAGTTCCTCAATCACGTCTTTCAAGAGGAAGATGAGGGAGAAAGTTCATCGGATGAATCCGAGGAAAATGTAGCGAGCTGTCATATGATCTCCCATTCGATCACGAACGATGAAGAAACTTCTGGCACCAAAACGCTGGGGGCAGATACCGAATCAAGAATTCCGGAGCTATCAGTCGAAATGATTGACGCGTTCCTTAACGAAGCTCGACTGAAAAGTAAAGCTGATCGAGAACGCGAAATGGCTATATTTGAAACTTGATGAAAGAGCTGAGGCGATCCCGCTGGAGCAAAACACCTTCGCTACCGACAAAAGTCAATTCAAGATAAAGAAAAGGTTTGCTAAGGCCACATCAATGGGCATGAAGCTACCATCCTCTGAAGGAAAAATTACTGGTGAAATAGAAATGCACCCCTCCTTTTGCTTATATCATCAGAAGGTTTCGCACCCCACTCAAGAATGCAAAGCTTTTGATAAATGGTGGCAAGGATATGTTGCTCGTCAACAACGATTCAAGCGGGAAAAGCGTAAAACTCGTCGAGAGCAAAGAAATACGACAGAAGAGCTTAAAAGAACTACCGGCGATTGTCGCATGGTTAACACTGCCGGGTCACAAGTGCCTACATTCGGGAGCGATTCTGATGAAGAGCTGGAACTCGCCCCTCTCTTTAAAGAGTCAACTTCGGGAAAAGAAGAAGAGCCAAAGGTTTGCGAAAATATCCAGCTACGCAATCGGACGTTACCTGAAAAGAATCTCGGACCCTTAAACAAGAAAAATAAAGGGAAAGAAAAGGTCTCTGAGGATATTACTCTAGATGACCAAGTTGCGGAAGAGCTAACCGCCAAGAATCCGCCGAAAATAAATAAGGTGGATTACAATGTCTTGGCGCATCTGAGGAAGCTGCCCTCACAACTCAGCATTCTTGATGCCCTGTTACTATCAAAAGAGGCGAGGGATTCTTTGATTAAAGCGCTACAAGATCCGGACCAGTTCCAAGCCTTCCTGGCCAAAGAAAAGATGAAGAATGAGTTGGAAGAGGTGCACACGGCCGACGTTGCTTTTGGCGATGAAGACCTTCTCCTTGGGATGTGCGAACACAATCGCCCTCTCTATGTCTCAGGATACTGCCATGATATAAAGATAGGCAAAATCCTGATCGATAATGGATCGTCTGTTAATCTCCTCAACGTGCGAGTGTTGAAGGAAATCTGCATGAGCGTCCAGCACCTTGCTCGGGACAAGATCACCATCTCCGGGTTCGACTCCCAATCGTCAAAGACTCTTGGATCTGTGATATTGACGTTACGCTTCGGGTTGCTCGTCACAGATATTAAATTCCATGTCATAGACGCCAAGACGTGCTACAATGCTCTGCTCGGTCGACCATGGTTACACGAGTACAATATCATCCCTTCTACACAGCATCAGTGTATGAAATATTGTAAGGATGGTCTCGAGTACACTGTGGCAGGAGAATTGAATCCGTTTTCTGTGAATGAAGTTTGTAAGTATGAAGATGCCAAATACTTCTTGCCGAGTTTCGAAGACACGGAAAGGTGTCACAAGCCTGAGAACAAAACTAACGCCACCATCCCTGTCTTCGGCAGCGATACCGAGGAGGAAGAGGATATAACTTATTCGGGTCCGCCCCAATACACCAAGCTGGGACCATCCGTTCCTTCATTGATCTTCGGTAGTGATTCGGAGGATGAAGTTCATGCTGTATTCCCTGCTCGGCTGTCAATACGAACTTCTGCTGATGAAGAGCGAAGTCTACAGATAGCCATGGTGCCGCCTAGACACCATAAAGATCTGGATGCACTTAATATCTACAGTGTAGAAGAGCTGCGGACATTCTATATCCCTCCCAGGAGAAAGAGAGAGAAAGCAATTCTGCTTTACCGCTCTGAAGAAAATAAAGTGGAGAAAGAGATCTGGTATGGAGCAGATCCAACACTGGACAGGCTTCAACCCATTCGTCTACCCAGATATTATACAGAAGGCTTGAAACGACTGTTAAAGCGCCAAGGGATACCCTTCGAACAGACTGTTAGGAAGGTCAAATTCTATGACAGGGTTTGGAATGTCCCCGGAACTCAACACAAGCTACCTAATGGGAGGATGGAGACGATCGGGCTCGGATACATCCGGTCAAAGAAACGAGAGCTATTAAACAGCTGCTATGTCATATATGTCTTCGATGAAGAAGCGGATGCTCAATGGGAGGACGCTAATCCTGAGCCAATAAAAGTGCCAGATGCAAAGGAACCCAGTCCATCGTTCGAAGAACAAATGGACAAGCTTATAAGGGAAGCGGGTCAAAAGGTCCGAGACGACCATAACCGTGAAATGGTCATCTACGAGAAAGTCAGAACGTAACGCCTTCTCCAACAAGCCGTGAAGGATGAAAAGGCTGCTCCCTGTCAACCTGTTATAAAGAAGGCTCAGCGCAAAAGCAGAAATAAGTCGAAAGGCCAAAAAGGCGCTCAACAACAACAAAGCAGGGCTAAGAAGCCACGCAAACGGGAGTCGAGCGCTATTGATCTATCCCTTATGAAGAAAATGGGTCGAGCGTACTCGTTTCCTCGGGACAAAACGAAGAAGATACCTGACCTCGCTCTAAAACATCAGATGCTTACACTGCCGGAGTCCAAACACCCCGAACAAACAGGCGAAGTCTCACACCCAGAATATTGCTCTTATCACCGAGTAATAGGGCATCCTCTCGAAGATTGCTTCACCTTCAAGAATTGGGTCGAAGATCAGTACCAGCTTGGCAAATTTGCTCTGTTCGACAACTGGAGGGTAACGCCACCACAAAAGCACGAGCCCAAGGTCACGGAAGAAAAACCAGTTCCACATTGGGATTGGAAGCGAATTCGCACCTGTCACATGATCACAATATTAAAAGAAGAGCCCGAGGACATAGATGAGCTCCCTTGGTGCTTCGAAAATAGCAGCGACGAGATAATCTCAGAATTCCCACCAGCGCCAAAAGAGCTGGAAGATGGAATCCATACCACTGCAGATAATCTCAAGAAAATTGAGTTGGGGACGGCAAATGACCCGCGACCAATATTCATCAGCGAGCTGCTATCTGAAGAAAGGGTGGCTGCGTTAAAGGATGTGCTTTTACAGCATAAAGATTGCTTCGCATGGAACTATTCCGAAATGCCGGGACTAGATCCAGAAATTGCTGTGCACAGATTGGCGATATCTCCAAACGTCAAACCAGTCAAACAGGCGCCGAGAAGAATGCGGCTCGAGCTTGAGATGAGTATCAATGCCGAGCTCAAGAAGCTGATTGACTCTGGTTTCATCCAGGAAGTTCAATACCCTGAATGGATCGCCAACATCGTCCCGGTGATGAAGAAAAATGGGACAGTGCGTATATGCGTAGACTTTCGGGATCTTAATAAAGCTTGCCCGAAGGATGATTTCCCTGTGCCAGTCACCGAACTGATGATAGACAATACATCCACTCATGAGGTTTTCTCCTTCATGGACGGCTCATCGGGGTATAACCAGATAAAGATGCATCCCGAAGACCAGAAGCACACAGCCTTCAGGACCCCTCTAGGTATATTCTGTTATAAGGTGATGCCCTTCGGTTTAAAGAACGCCGGTGCTACCTATCAAAGGGCCATGACAAAGATCTTCGATGACCTTATACACGAAATCGTCGAATGCTATATCGACGATCTCGTGGTTAAAAGCAAATCATATGAGGAACATCTCGAACATTTGAAGACCGTATTTCAACGCCTTCGACAATACAACTTGAAAATGAACCCGCTCAAGTGTGCATTTGGAGTTTCCTCAGGCAAATTCCTGGGGTTCATTGTTCGACACCGAGGTATTAAAATAGATCCGTCAAAGATTAAAGCGATCATGGAAATGCCTCCGCCGAGAACTCTCAAACAGCTGCGGTCTCTCCAAGGGAAGCTCGCATACATACGGCGATTTATAGCCAACCTTTCAGGAAAGTGCCGTCCCTACAGCCACCTGATGAAGAAGGGAGCCCCATTTGTCTGGGATCACAAATGCCAAGGCGCACTGGACGAGATCAAGCAATACCTGCAGAACCCGCCGGTGTTGGCTGCCCCGGTTAAGGGAAAGCTCCTCATTCTTTATACAACCGCCCTCGAAGGTTCCTTAGGCGCATTATGGGCACAAGAGAACGATCAAGGGAAAGAAAGAGCACTCTACTACTTAAGTCGAGTTCTGCTGGGGGCAGAAAGCAACTACTCTCCCATTGAAAAACATTGCCTGGCGTTGATTTTTGCGATAACAAAGCTTAGACACTATGCGTTGGCGCATGAAGTCCGTCTCATTTCAAAGGTGGACCCCCTTAAATACTTGATGTCGAAGGCCATATTGACGGGACGACTCGCTAAATGGGCCCTGCTCTTGATGGAGTTCTCGATAACATATCAACCTATCAAGGCAGTGAAAGGCCAGGCCATCGCCGACTTCCTCGCTGAGCATCCGATACCGGCCGACTCTCCTCTGAATTGCGATCTTCCAGACGAACATGCGTTTGATGCGATCAACGGTGATGATACCTGATGGGAGCTTTATTTCGACGGAGAATCTTCCGTGAAGAAGCGCAAACAAAGTACCCCTATAATTAAATCGGGGGTAGGACTCATCTTTATAACTCCACAAGGAGGGATAATGCACTATGCGTTCTCCCTGACGGAGCCGAGGACAAACAACGAAGCCGAATACAAAGCTCTGATAGCAGGCCTCGAGATCGCCATTGACATGGGAATTGAAGACCTCCTCATATACGGGGATTCTCAACTGGTCGTTAGTCAAGTAAACGGTGACTACCAAACGTACAAGCCAGAATTGGTAAAGTACGGCGAAAAAGTGCAACAACTGTTGACCCAAATTCCCTCCTATACTTTGGAGAACATACCGCGCGTGGAAAACAGCAAAGCAGACGCGCTGGCCAAACTTGCTAAAGAACTGGCTGATGAGAACCTCGATGACGTTAGAATCGTGGTACAAAGCCGTCGGGTGCTTGCCCCAGCAGAAATATCTCCGGAATCATCCGAAGAAAAAGGAGCAAGCGAGCAGACGACCCTGCAAGTAAAAGATTGGGAAAATACCGAGGATTGGAGAGAAGTCTTCATAGATTACTTCAAGTCCCACCGATTGCCCAAAGAAGCGTCCACGAAACATCAGCTCATAAAACGAGCTCTGTCTTTCGTCTTCGTCAATGATACTCTGTACAAAAGGTCATTTGATTCTCTGTGGCTGAGATGCTTAGGACCTGACGAAGCGAAAAGAGTCGTCCAAGAAGTTCACGACGGACTCTGTGGTTCTCATCAAGCAGGCCCTAAGATGAAGTTGAAGGTCAAACGGATGGGCTACTATTGGCCCACAATGATTCAGGACTGCCTCGAATATGCGAAGCAATGCCACTCATGCCAAATTAATGGGGACTTCATCCACCAGCATCCAAATCCACTACATCCAACGGTGGCTAGCTGGCCATTCGAGATGTGGGGGACTGATATAGTCGGCCCCATCGAACCAGCATCGTCTAGGGGACATCGTTTCATCTTGGCGACGACTGACTACTTCTCCAAATGGGCAGAACCAGTACCGTTAAGAGAAGTTAAGACGGAGAATATCCTCCATTTCTTCAAGACGCACGTCATATATCGGTTTAGAACTCCGCGACAGATCATCTCCGATAACGGGCCAGCTTACAGAAGCCACAAGATCAGTCGCTTCGCGCAACAGCATAACATAGACTGGAGATATTCCTCGGTTTACAATCCGCGAGCCAACGGACTAGCTGAAGCCTTCAACAAGACCTTAACAAAGATCATAAAGAAAACGGTGTCCCGAAATAAAAAAGACTGGCACGAAAGACTGCAAGAAGCTCTTTGGGCATATCGAACAGCGTTCAAGACGGCCACAAACACAACGCCGTACGCGTTGGTGTTCGGTACAGAAGCAGTACTCCCCCTCGAGATAGAGTTACCCTCTCTACGAGTGGCAGTCCACTACGAGTTGACGGACGAAGAAAATGCTCACCTTCGGCTTGAGGAGCTTGACGCCCTTGATGAAACCCGGCTCATAGCGCAACAAAATCTGGAGGCTTATAAAGCAAAGATGACGCGCTCATATGAAAGATTGACCCGACCGAGGACATTCCGCCAAGGCGAGCTTGTGCTAGTGGTCAAAAGGCCTATGATCCCTAATCGCGCCAAGCGGGGAAAATTCGAGCCAAACTATGAAGGCCCGTACATCATAGATAAAGTCTACCAGGGTGGAGCCTATCTACTCATGGATATGCACGGTGAAAGGCCTTTCAGGCCAATAAATGGTCGATTCCTAAAGAAATACTACGCTTAATGAGTTACGGCCTAGGTCAATGATAGATGACGACGACTATGTCCGCTCTCTGTCTTCCTGAGCTCAGGCTCTATAAGCAGTACCCAGCCTTCTCAATAACGGACCGAAACGTCCTTAAACTAACGACGGACCGAAACGTCCTTAAACTAACGACGGACCGAAATGTCCTTAAACTAATAGCAGACCGAAACGTCTTTAAACTACTACCGCAGCATCTTTTAGGCTGACGAGATAAAAAAAAACATATAAAAATAAAATAAAATAAAAACGGTATGTCCATAAGCAAAAAGGGCACGGATGAAAACCCGAAAGGGCTCCGTGAGTAAAAACAGCAGGGCTATCGGCGAGTGTTCGTGAAAATCCGAAAAGGGCGCGACCTCGTAAAAAAAAAAAGAGAAGAAGAAAATAAATAAAAAATATATATAAAATAAAAACGGTATGTCCATAAGAAAAATGGGCACGGATGAAAACCCGTAAGGGCTCCGTGAGTAAAAACAGCAGGACTACCGGTGAGTGTTTGTGAAAACCCGAAAGGGCGCAATCTCGTTAAATGACACTTATAGGGTCCTCTCGACCTTATAAGGAGAAACCACCCACGTGAGATCCTTACGACTCACAAGGGAGCAACACACTTAGGAATCCCCACGATTCCTAAGAAGAAAATACACTTGCGAGATCCTCACGACTCGTAAGGAGAACTCTCTTATGGGACCCTCACGGCTCATAAGAGTTGAAAGTCTTAAGTTACAGAGACCTAAACCTGTGCTTAAGCAACCCCCACAACTTACGATATTGCCCTACAAGTGGCTCAATACTGACCCTTGTATATAATCCATGGGCGCGAATAAACATTTCCCTAACCAAGTCCCATCCGAGACTGGGGATATGTTCGCATAGTGAATGACCCATGTAAATCCTTTCGATTTACAAGGAGAAAACCCTCCTGTAGGATCCTTACGACTTACAGAGGAACATACACTTAGAAATCCTCACGATTCCTAAGGAGAAAATACACCTACAAGATCCTCATGACTTGTAGGGAGAAATAACTATGTGAGACCCTTACGGCTCATGAAGCCAAAAGCCTTAGCCGACAGAACCTTAACCCTGTTCGCTAAGCTACCTTTGTTCGACATCGATAGAGGCAAATGATGATTCGCTCCTGGCAATATCCCAGTTGTAGCGGTGCTGATGCCGAAATCGGTGTCTAATTTCAGGTTTACGGTGAAAAGCCGGTAGGTCACACATGCATGCGAAAAATAGCCGAAATGATGGGGCAGCTTGCAACAAAAAAACAGCGAGTAAAGAAAATGTATGCATGAGAAATAGCCGAAATGATTGGGCACCGCGAAAAATAGCCGAAATGATTGGGCAATCGCGACCTTTGCGATATAAAAGCTGAAATGATAGAGCATCGCGGAAATAAAATAAAATAAAAAGAAGAAATGATAAAACTTGGCCCTACAGTTAAGATCACATCGATCCCCGTATACAATTCAAGGGCGTAAACAAAGAGGGAACCATACTTTCCCAGCAGGCTCCGCTAGAAGACGAAGCTAAATCTCGACGGTTCAGTCCAACTCTGAAGAAACCAGTATCTTCATCAAATTCCTCGACTCACGGATACAAACACTCCTTGACGAGAGCCTCCTGATCCGCGTCGACTCGCAGAGCCACCAGTGCCTCCGTGGGAATCCTCGACTCGTTTCAAACCCCAAGGAAACAAATAATCCTTGGCGCTTGGGAAACAAATAATCCCTAGCAAACTCCTCGACTCACGGATACAAACACTCCTTGACGAGGGCCTCCTGATCTGCGTCGACTCGTAGAGCCACCAGTGCCTCTGTGGGAATCCTCGACTCGTTTCAAACCCCAAGGAAACAAATAATCCTTGGCGCTTGGGAAACAAATAATCCCTAGCAAACTCCTCGACTCACGGATACAAACACTCCTTGACGAGAGCCTCCTGATCCGCGTCGACTCGCAGAGCCACCAGTGCCTCCGTGGGAATCCTCGACTCGTTTCAAACCCCAAGGAAACAAATAATCCTTGGTGCTTGGGAAACAAATAATCCCTAGCAAACTCCTCGACTCACGGATACAAACACTCCTTGACGAGAGCCTCCTGATCCGCGTCGACTCGCAGAGCCACCAGTGCCTCCGTGGGAATCCTCGACTCGTTTTAAACCCCAAGGAAACAAATAATCCTTGGCGCTTGGGAAACAAATAATCCCTAGCAAACTCCTCGACTCATGGATACAAACACTCCTTGACGAGAGCCTCCTGATCCGCGTCGACTCGCAGAGCCACCAGTGCCTCCGTGGGAATCCTCGACTCGTTTCAAACCCCAAGGAAACAAATAATCCTTGGCGCTTAGGAAACAAATAATCCCTAGCAAACTCCTCGACTCACGGATACAAACACTCCTTGACGAGAGCCTCCCGATCCGCGTCGACTTGCAGAGCCACCAGTGCCTCCGTGGGAATCGTCGACTCGTTCCAAACCCCAAGGAAACAAATAATCCTTGGCGCTTAGGAAACAAATAATCCCTAGCAAATTCCTCGACTCACGGATACAAACACTCCTTGACGAGAGCCTCCTGATTCGCGTCGGCTCGCAGAGAAACCAGTGCCTCCGCTGGAAATTCCCGATTCGTCTCAACTTGCAAATGAAGCCTCAGGCAGCAGGGACTAAAAAACTTGCTCCCTGAACAATGGGACCCTGCAAGTCAATCCGAAATGGTCTCTTGCATACTATTCACGGGTCTCACTCTCCAAGGTCGAGTTTCGACAAGGAGGGAAACAACCGCTTACGAGTCCTCTCGACTCGTAAGAGGGAAAATTCTTTTATAGGATCCCTACGACTTATAAGAGAAAACCACACTTAGGAATCCTCACGATTCCTAAGGAGAAAAACCCACCTACGAGATCCTCTCGATCAGTAGGGAGAAAAGTCTCTCTGAGACCCTCACGGCTCATGGAGTTGAAAAGTCTTAGGCAGCAGATCTGAACCTGCGGCCTAAGCCATCGCTATTTCTTAAGAAAGTCAAGATGCATGCCCTATTATCCGTCAATCATGGTTACTAAGGTGGCACGCTGACAACAAAAGAAAGAAAAGGGCGGAGAAATGACACAAGACGTTACAAAAAAAAATATGTATATTTTATTCATAGACTTGATTGAGTACAAGATACATTGTGCTAAAGAATAAAAAATATGCATATACATTTTTTATTTACAAGTACAAACGATACAAGGAGAGTTACTGAGAAGGAAGCCTCTTGAATAGCTCTATCAACCGCTCGCGTACTTCCTTCCACGCCTTCTCTTGATTAGCCGCCATCGCCAGTTCGGCCTCTACTTGAGCCCGCTGCTGCATGAAGGAGGAAAGCTGTTCCCCAACGACCTGCTGAGCTGCTTCACGGCCTCGGGCATCACGCTCGGCGGCATCAAGCTTTCGCTTCAGTGCTAGCCCATTAGAAATACGCTCCAGAAGTCCTTCAAAGACGACTTTCACCTCAGCAGCATTCGCCCTAACTTCAGCACGTAGGCGAGCAGCTGCGCTTGAAGATTCCTGACGTTCCTTCAACCGTAAAGCTGCTTCTTGCTCCAAATGACGGAAATAAGAAGTGCTTTGCTCGAACCAAGCTGTCCGTTGGGTGCTTATGGCCAAAACTTCAGGAGAAGGACGCGTCGACTCCAGCCGATGTAGGCAGGCCTCGACCTCCCTGCAGTGGTTAACCCAAGATTCGACGACGCCTTCATTGTGAAAGTTTACGAGCGCCGCCGACATTGGGTTGACTTCCACAGCGAAATCTGCGGTAGAAGGGAGAGCGTCCACGTTAAGATCTTCGATATACCCACTCAGCATGCCCAAACTCATCACGGCACCCTTTGAAGATGGACGTTTCAAGAAAGGGCCTGCCGGTGAAAGGACGCGAGACTCAAGAGGGATCGGAGCCAGAACGATAGCTGCAAAATAAAACATGGTTAGACGATGGTTCAAGAGATGTTAAAGAATCGTCAAAAAAAGGAGATTTACTATACCAGCTGCAACAGATGGTAAAGCTAGAAGAGCCGGTAGCGTGGCAGGTCTTGCGTTCCCTCCTTCAATTCGTGGCACTACAATAAGGAAGAGGAAAATTCAGAAATCATCCCATTGCTAAAAAAGGGGGGGAAATAAAGACATCGAAATGAAAGTATACTCACCGGCACCACTAGAAGGAGAAGCCAATTCGCATGGGAAGGAGAAGTGTGGGAGCAACACTTGGTATAGATGATCAAAGAGCACTCCTGAAAGGACACAGTTGTATAACGTTAGTACATAAGCTACACGTTTAAAAGACTAACTCATGAGTCGTAAATCCATACCTTCCAGCATCCGCGATGGCACAAGGGAAGGCTGGGAGATGACCACCGCCAGAGCAGTAGTTGACGGTGCTCCTTCGAGCAATGGAGCATCGGCACTGGCCGCGCCTGCGTTAAAAACAAAGACAGAATTGTTAGAAAAGATCGCAAGATATGTAAAAAAAAGAGGGAATGATGGTAACTCGAAGTTTACCCGGCGAGCTGCCAGCCGAAACTGAGGCAATTCCCTCCTCCATCGACATGAGGCCACCACCCGTAACCTCATCACCCGACTCGATAGGGACCGTCGTCGTGCTCGTGCGACCAGGAGACGGCAGAAGATCGTAGATGGGAAGGGCAATGATTGGAGCGTTGCCGGACTCTTGGAAGGAAGCGGCTGACTCTTCCCCAAGAGTCGTACCCATCTCACCCGCTACTTCCTCGGGCTCCGCTGTCTCCATCGGCTCATCTATCGTCACCACGAGGTCGCCAGCCTCAAGTGCCTCGTCCGCCATCACCCCGGACTCAGTTGTAATGATCATTTCATCTGCCGCCACTTCAGGCTCGGCATCAACGACCTTCTCGGCTATAGGCCCCTCGACCTCTGCACCAAGCTCCATGGCCTCAACGATGTTGCCCACTGTCAGCTCGAGTTCGGCAGGAACCGCCTCCTCTGTCCCCCTGGGTTCAACGGTCTCTACCTCACCCTCGGTCGGGCTTGGCCCTGCAAAATAATAGATATAAGAACCGTCGACATTATAACTCTCACAATAAAAATTCTGAAAGAAATGTTACCTGAAGTGTACTTATCATTTGCGCTTCGAACGACGCGCGCCACTTGTCGGCAAGCAGTGGATAGGGCGACAGGGGCCTCTCCGGAAGGAGTATCTGCCCGAGGGACGGTGCTTGGGCCCGCTCCCATAGCCAAAGCAGTCTGGCGCGCCTTCGCCTCGCGCCTCAGCTGCTTTCTCTCCTCCTGGGCCGTTGAAACGGACCTCACCAGAGCCTCTCTCATTGAGGCGTCTTCGTCCGTGAGTAGGGATGCCTCCAAATTTTTCAAGGCATCCCTCGTCGTTTTGTCAAGTCGAGGCTCTTGCAGCAGCCCCGACGAGACCGGGACGTCAGTAACAGGCTTGGGAAAGATCCCCGCATCAACTGATATAGCCCCTACAAAGAAACAAAGGAAGAAGGTTAGATTGACCATCAGAAGAGATAACAAATTTTTCTTATAAAAAAAAGGGGGGTGGAACGTACCAACGCCTGCTAGAACACGTTTCTCCTCCTCCTCTTGGAAGGTTTTCAAAGAGGCAGCAATAGCTTCTTCGGTAGAGACACCTGTTGAAAATAGGAAAAGTATTAGTCAATAATAATGATAAAAAAAATGCGATGAAATAATGAGGAAAGCGGCTAATAATCACCTGACTCCATGAGTTTGCTTAACATCGCTTCGAGCCTCGCTGATCGCTCAGAAGCTGCAATAGCGGCCTCCAAATTGGTGTCTGCAGGGTCTACCAAGAAGCCCTTATTGCTGCCATATTCACTTATTCCTTTGGTAAGAGGGACCTCAGGCTCTAAATTGAGGATCACGTCGAGAGAAAGGATCGACTTCTTCTTCTTTTGCCCGCCAGCTCTAGATGCACCCGGAATTGATTTGCGCTTGGCAGTCACCTTGGGGCGGCGGGTCCCGATATCCGTTCCTACGCCGGACTCTGGCGACATTACACTAACCGTCTTCGTAGGAACACGGGGTGCCTGTGGTGCATTCACCGTAGCAGACAGCGGCAATCCACGCGGGGGGCTCAACACGCGTGGTCGGTCGACTCCGACATCTTTCAACGGAGGAATGACCGGGATCCTTGGTTGCAAGGGGGCTTGCGATCACCGCCAGGAGGCGCACCCCTACGGTCAACCAGTATACGCTTCTCCGTTAAGATAATTGGGCCCACCGCATGCGCATACCAAGCCACGTACGTGTTAAGCATCTTAGGGACACGGCTGGGTTCACTAATGAAGAAATAGGAACCCGTGTTAAGCCGTGTGAAATGATGCATTGCATTTTTCATCCCCTCCCGGCTGACCACAGGCTTTTCCAAGAAAGCTTCCATCGGGATCCCTTGGTTGTAGAGAGAAGGCTTTTCCAAGAAAGCAAACCGGTGCGGGTTGTACCTCATGAAAAGTGCGGTCTCATTCTGCCTAAACACTAGATAGCCTGGCCGAATGGAGTAGAGGTGGAGGATTTCCCGAGCCTTCAATACAGAAGCCCCGTCCTTGAAATCATCGCGCAGTGGCACTACTGACTTAGTAGTCTCTGAGCCTATGGTTATAACCTTATCCACAAAGGAAATGTTTGCCCCGACCAGATGTGAACGAAGGAGCAGCCCCCTAGACTCCCGTGGGGGTGCGAACACAATTGAAGCGCCGACCAACCGCATGACTCTCGGGAGTCTGCATTTCTCGAAGAACGGAGGAATCTTATGGACACCGAACACCCCTTGCACGTGCATTTCCATCCAAGAGGTGAAATAATGCGTCGGGAAGTTAGCAGGCTGTACCCCCGGCTCACTAGCGTCCGCCGCTACACTAAGTCCTTTATAAAGGTAGGCCAGCCCGGCGATTCCTATCGATAACTGTAAACCAGCCACCATCCGATGCGTTGGGTAAAAGACGGAGGGCCGCATGTGACGCGGGTGCATGGGGAGCGCAAAGCTGCATAGCCACAAACCCAAGAACCCAATAAAAAAGGTCTCTTCATCCATGCCTGGGACGGCAATTTCTGAGAAAGGGACGACGGCAGCGCCAGGGAGATAAAAATCCCGTTGATCATTCTCCGATACAGGTCGGCGGTCTAAGCCGAAGCCGAAAGGGTCGTCGAGCTGGGCAAACTTCTCACTCCGCTCTGATAGGAGCTCCGGGCGAATGAAGCGGGCAATAAAATCTGCGAAACTGATGCCCCGGTCGCCCAATTCCAGATGGAGTCCTTCGTAGATCTCCAACATCTTCACCAGGCCCGGATACCGATGCTGGACGGCGTTTTCCGGAGTTAGGTCAAACACCAGCGGCTTGGTGACAAAAACGTATTCGTCAGGAGGTAGCAACTCCTCGTAATGCTCCCCCCTCATCGGTAAACCCGAGAGCTCGGCAAACTCCTCCAAGGAAATTGAGACCTCCCTATCCGCCATCAAAAAAGTGTGGGAGGGGATATTCCATTGTTCAATGAAGGCTTTGATCCACCACGTTGGAGGAGAGGGATACTCGAAGAGCGAGACGTAGATGGCCGAATACAACCCAAACTTCATTAGGTGAGTCCTTTTCGCTGATAAGATGTATCGGGCCCACTGCAAGTATCCGGCGGGCGGTCGCGGCACCAATCCAATATTACAGGCCTGTCCCCAAGGGCGTGCTTCTCCCTGACAGATTCGCCTTCCTAAAATATCTATTGCCGGCGGCGGCTGCACGGGAATAGCACCAATTGCGGGTTGAAGGAGGTCATCCGAATTCCAATTTTTAACCTCCACGGCATACTTCGCCGGGGGTTCGTCCGCATAAAGGGATTGGAGTTATGGGTTCAGACGGCGTGGCAAAACTGAAACTGCGGCGACCCTGGATGATCTGGCTGTACCACCTCCCCCACAGTTGGAGTTTTTTGCACTCGGGGTCATGATCCTTAATAAGAGCAAGTGCCACCCGGTCCACTGGCGAATGAGGGAACCCTCCTTCCGAGCGAACAAAGGGGAAAGACAAATCGTCAGACATGTTTCCTGTGGAAAGACAAAAATAACCGTTTAGTGTTCTAACGCTTGGCAGTTTAAAATCTTACTCCACACTGTGATGCAGTGGGTAGGGGACCAAAGGGGGACCCACAAAATCTGGATGACGGTGCATCATTTAATAAGACAATCCCATCATGAGATTGTCAATTCATGGAAAAAGTTCCATAAAAGAATATCCTCATTGATGGGAAATCCCTAGAGACAAGGAGAAAATCTCCTCTTTTAGAGCAAAGCTCTGTCACAGAGTGACATTTGTCAAACTCTGGTCTCAGGGGAACAAGATTCCTCAAAAGAGCATAGCTCTTTGGTAATAATGGAAAGATCCATCAAATTTTTTTAACACACTTAAAAGAATTAAAATTTTGGAATATTGAGAAATCCATGGAAACTTTAAAAAAAAAAAATTCTTTCTTTTTCAGATCTAAAAAGATCTACATTTGATCCAAGAGCAAGGCTCTGTTCATGGGTTAAAACCCATGGACAAGATCTCTGTAGATCTGTAAGTTTTTGAGAGCAAGGCTCTGGTGATAAAACTCTAAAGGAGTTTTTCTTTAGATCAAAGATCTATAAGAGCAAGGCTCTGTTAATTAAATTAAATTTAATTTAATTTAAATTACCTAGAGTGATTCTAAGTTCTGAACTTTGAAGTTCTTGGGGAAAGAACAAGAGCAAGGCTCTGAAAATTCTTAGGCAAGAGCAAGGCTCTGAGAATCAAAATTCTTAAAAGTTGTAAGAATTTTCTAAGGACCAAGGGTCCTATTTATAGGCGCCTGCGCCCCTTCAACTTATCAGTAGATCCAAGGGCTGAGGTTTTGCCACCGCTGCACTCACGTGCGCGCCACGTGAGCGGAACGGTAGGGAGGCATTTGTTTCCCCAATCAGAGCAAGGCTCTGTTTAAATTTCAAAAAAATTCAAATTATGAAGCAACACTTCAGATCCCGTGCGCTGCGCGCAATGCGCCACGTGTCAGAAGTTGATGCGTCAGCACAACGCCCGAGGCAGCGCAACCAATCAGAGCAGGGCACTTTTAAAAAACTAAAAGTAAAAAGAAACAACTTTCAGTTGCGCAAGCGCTGCGCTGCGCGACACGTGTCTGCGCAGCTGCGCAAGCACAGCTGCGCAAGCGCTGCGCTGCGCGACACACAGTTGCGCAAACGCTGCGCTGCGCTTGCGCAGCTGTGCTTGCGCAGCTGCGCAGACACGTGTCCGCGCAGTTGCGCAAGCACAGCTGCGCAACCACAGCTGCGCAAGCGCTGCGCTGCGCGACACGTGTCCGCGCAGCTGCGCAAGCACAGCTGCGCAAGCACAGCTGCGTGACACGTGTCCGCGCAGTTGCGCAAGCACAGCTGTGCAAGCACAGCTGCGCGACACGTGTCACGCGCTGGGGGAGTTGCGCAAAACAGAATAAATCTTTTCTGTTCTTGTTAAAACAAGAAGATTTCCTTCTGTAAAGCAGGGGCCTTTGGATCAAAGATCCAACGGTGGGGAAAATTCCCCAAATCACTCAGAGAAAGATTCCTTTAACAAATTTAACTAATTTATGGGCACTATAAAAAGGACCCCAGACCTCATTTCAAAGAGGAGGAACATTTTTTTAAAAAAAAAGAGAGAAAGAGGACTCTGAAGAACTCCTCAAGAATAAAAAAGGTAAAAACCTTTGAAAGAAAAGAAATTTCTCTTATGAACAGATCAGGGATCTAAGAACAAGATCATGGATCTTCAATAAATAAATAAACAAATAAAATAAAAATAAAAATAGTGCCTTGCACTTGTTATGAACCTTTGGTTCTCTGAAACAAGGAAAAACTTGTTTAGATCAAGGGATCAAAAAGTGCTTTGCACTTCTGTTTTGAATCTAAAAAGATTCTTAGTGCTTTGCACAAATGCAGTGCATTACTTAAAGGGCCAGGCCCAAGTCAAAAAGGCCTAACAGGTCTAATAAAATGCAATGCATTTTTTTTAAAAAAGGGGCAGAGCCCAAACTAAAATAGATGCTCTGCATCATCAAAAGCCTAGTAGGCCAGAATAGAATGCAGTGCATTATTAAATATGGGCAAAGCCCTAGCACAGGCCTAATAGGCCAAAGATCAAGAAAAATGTTGAATATTCTCAACTGGACTTAACCCAATTTTGGCCGTAAGTCCTTAAATTAAATTGACTGAGCAAGATTGCTCTCTTAAATCAATTTACTACCGGTTCGAGGGTACATCTCCGAACTCCTCTGACATCTATCGTTGTAATCCTTCAACGACGTTTGAGAGGCGACGGGTCCCAACGACCGCACATGAATATGGACTGCGGGGTCCTTAAACTCGTGGACCGAAACGTCCTTAAACTAATATCGGACCGAGACGTCCTTAAACTAATATCGGACCGAGACGTCCTTAAACTAATATAGGACCGAAACGTCCTTAAAAAATTTTGTGCAGCACCTCCTTTGTATATTTTGATCCAAAACCTCACATACAAGATAATGATAAGGGCATCCCCAAGCGGGAGCTAGCTCTTCGCCAAACGACGGATCACAACCACACAAGACAATATATATAAGTATACGATGCCCAACGACGAAGTTCACCACAAAGAGATAAAGAAATAAGCAAGACATCAAAACCACAAGTAGTGGAAAACCCCTCGCTCTAAGTCTCGCAACCACAAGTCCCACTAAGTCTCATTACTTATAAAATTTACCAATTTTGATTGATGGAGTTGACTAGATACAATATGTAATATAAATACAAGAGTGGGTACGATACAAATGTCCCACCTACCAAAGCAAAACACCCAAATAAAGCTATGTGCCATCGAAGCCGCTACTGATCCGTGCGATCAACCTGCAAGAACTGTGGCACAACGGGGGTGAGTTGCCAACTCGTGAGTAGAAAAACATCAAAAAGTAGAAATCGAATAAATAACGACTCCTAAGTCAACTATATCATAAGGGTGATACTATGATATCTAGGGTGACCATATCATCATATGTGCTAACAATGTAATCAATACCTATATGTATGCGGATATAATCCATCAATATAATCAATGTATGTATGCATGTGGATCTCTTCCAACCATATAATCAATGTCTGTATGCACGTAAATATCATAAAAGAGTGTGCATGAAAGTATGAGGATATAAATCAACGGTGTCCCTCGCGACACATCAAAATCATGGAACCTGGGTGTCCAACATCGACACCCGAAAACATCATGAAACCCGTGTCCAACATCGACATGCAAATTCTCATATCTCTCGGGCTCCGTCAGTCCGGATCGGCCCATATCATCTTTCGACTCCGGTCGGTATCCTCCGGATATCCGCCAAGCCCAAATACAATCACCGGTAGGTAGTAGTCCCTCTGCCAGGCTCATCATCATCCACATGAAATCTCTCTCTCGCTCCGGGGTACCATACCGGGTCCACCATGTACCCGCAAATGGAATCATCCGCCTCCTCGAATCGGGTTTCACATGTCACTCTCAGAACCGAGAAAACATATGGTGGACGCACTGAAATATCATATCAAGAGAAACCGGGTTTTTAAAACAGTACATACTTTCTTTTGAAATAGCCACGGTTCTCAAATCCAGAAATCTCATGAAAACAACATATCTCAATGCGTAAAATCATAAAGCATGATGTATGCGACATATGATAAAAATGTAAGCATATCCGAATAACATGCAACATGGAACAGTGATATGACATATTAAGGGAAAATCTCTCTTTTAAATGGATCCGGTTTTGAAAATATAACATGCGGTTCCCAAATTCTCCAAGTCAAATGCAACATCGTATAAGGTGCATGTTTCCCCAATCAGAGCAAGGCTCTGTTTAAATTTCAAAAAAATTCAAATTATGAAGCAACGCTTCAGATCCCGTGCGCTGCGCGCAATGCGCCACGTGTCAGAAGTTGATGCGTCAGCACAGCGCCCGAGGCAGCGCAACCAATCAGAGCAGGGCTCTTTTAAAAAGCTAAAAGTAAAAAGAAACAACTTTCAGCTGCGCAAGTGCTGCGCTGCGCGACACGTGTCCGCGCAGCTGCGCAAGCACAGCTGCGCAAGCGCTGCGATGCGCGACACGTGTCCGCGCAGGTGCGCAACCACAGCTGCGCACACGTGTCACGCGCTGGGAGAGTTGCGCAAAACAGAATAAATCTTTTCTGTTCTTGTTAAAACAAGAAGATTTCCTTCTGTAAAGCAGGGGCCTTTGGATCAAAGATCCAACGGTGGGGAAAATTTCCCAAATCATTCATAGAAAGATTCTTTTAACAAATTTAACTAATTTATGGGCACTATAAAAAGGACCCCAGACCTCATTTCAAAGAGGAGGAACATTTTTTTAAAAAAAAAGAGAGAAAGAGGACTCTGAAGAACTCCTCAAGAATAAAAAATGTAAAAACCTTTGAAAGAAGAGAAATTTCTCTTATGAACAGATCAGGGATCTAAGAACAAGATCATGGATCTTCAATAAATAAATAAACAAATAAAATAAAAATAAAAATAGTGCCTTGCACTTGTTATGAACCTTTGGTTCTCTGAAACAAGGAAAAACTTGTTTAGATCAAGGGATCAAAAAGTGCTTTGCACTTCTGTTTTGAATCTAAAAAGATTCTTAGTGCTTTGCACAAATGCAGTGCATTACTTAAAGGGCCAGGCCCAAGTCAAAAAGGCCTAACAGGTCTAATAAAATGCAATGCATTTTTTTTCAAAAAAGAGGCAGAGCCCAAACTAAAATAGATGCTCTGCATCATCAAAAGCCTAGTAGGCCAGAATAGAATGCAGTGCATTATTAAATATGGGCAAAGCCCTAGCACAGGCCTAATAGGCCAAAGAACAAGAAAAATGTTGAATATTCTCAACTGGACTTAACCCAATTTTGGCCGTAAGTCCTTAAATTAAATTGACTGAGCAAGATTGCTCTCTTAAATCAATTTACTACCGGTTCGAGGGTACATCTCCGAACTCCTCTGACATCTATCGTTGTAATCCTTCAACGACGTCAGAGAGGCGACGGGTCCCAACGACCGCACATGACTATGGACTGCGGGGTCCTTAAACTCGTGGACCGAAACGTCCTTAAACTAATATCGGACCGAGACGTCCTTAAACTAATATCGGACCACCACGTCCCTAAACTGGAATATGGACCACCACGTCCCTAAACTGGCGATGGACCACCACGTCCCTAAACTGGAAAATGGACCACTACGTCCCTAAACTGGAATAATAGAGCCTCCAAATGCTCTTTTGCCGGATCTAAACGGTCCCGTTTAAGTTGATCTTAGCCCCAAATACGGCTAACGTATCCTTAGACATTTAAATGAATGATAAAACTCCAAATCAACTTTGGTTCAAGGGTACATCTCCGAACTCCTCTGACATCTATCGTTGTAATCCTTCAACGACGTCAGAGAGGCGACGGGTCCCAACGACCGCACATGAATATGGACTGCGGGGTCCTTAAACTCGTGGACCGAAACGTCCTTAAACTAATATCGGACCGAGACGTCCTTAAACTAATATCAGACCGAGACGTCCTTAAACTAATATCAGACCACCACGTCCCTAAACTGGCGATGGACCACCACGTCCCTAAACTGGAAAATGGACCACTACGTCCCTAAACTGGAACAATAGAGCCTCCAAATGCTCTTTTGCCGGATCTAAACGGTCCCGTTTAAGTTGATCTTAGCCCCAAATACGGCTAACATATCCTTAGACATTTAAATGAATGATAAAACTCCAAATCAACTTTGGTTCAAGGGTACATCTCTGAACTCCTCTGACACCTGTCGTTGTAATCCTTCAACGACGTCAGAGAGATGACGAGTCCCGACGGCCAGATATTAAATCGATCATCACGTCAAGTTGATCTTAGTCCAAAACAGGACTAACGTATCCTTGACGAACGTTTAAGTTGATCTTAGCTGCAACGCGACTAATGCATCCTTAAACTAAAAACACCAAACCCAAATCTAAGTAAATACGGATTTGGACTAATTCACGTCCTACGGGCGACGGCATTACTCAGTCTCCGTATACAATCCACGGGCAACCACAAACAAAACAAACACACACGACACGAAGTGAAATTCTGGAGAAGGAGGAAGTTGTTACCGCGATGCGGTAGCGTAATTAACTGCAGGGGCTTGCGCCTGCAGGGAAGAGCGTCCCCACAATCAAAAACCCCTCACCCTGAGGGTGAATCTGACGAAGTCTGCTACATCGGCCGCATCCGTCTAAACCTCTGATACACGGTGCCATAAATCAACTTGGCATCTTCGGAGAGGTAGACGAATAAAACCACATAGCATCTGCCCCGAATCTCAGGCAAGACGCAAAGTCTAGGCCGCCATTCGGAGAGGAACAGTGCATATGTAACTATAGCAAGTAAACTATGCGAGGAGTCATATCATGATGCAGCAATCCTACTGTGTAGTGACATGTCAATTATCGATGATGAAGTGTGTGAGCCGGCAAATCTGTGTACATGTAACATATGCATCATCGATAATGGTGCAAGTGTACTAGCACAGGTATAAGTAATGTAATGTGAATAACATGGATGCAGCATAAGGTAAATCACATGCAAATGCTGACATGTACATGTATCTAATATAGCCGAGTCGGTGAATCTATCAATCGGCATCCAGCCTAACAACATCGCGTACGGTATAATCCATCGTACGGCAACCTCTAGTCAAGGGTAAGGATCAATCATCAAGTCAAACTCATCACGCACGGAAAATCATCGTACGGCGGCATTAAGCTATCAGGGATCCTATCAACCTATAAGACGAGGAGGGTACGGACCTAACGTCACATACGGCTAACACTCACGATTCACAACACATAAAAATATCTCTATATACCTATGTCCCAGGTCACATCCGCAATAATCTCATATCAGGGGATCGACAGGGTATAAATCATCTCAATCGACTCGCATCCGTATACCAACAAATCACCAAATCATCATATCGCGTCATATATCCTTTTCATCGCATTTAAATCTCTCATCAAGTCAATTTTATAAATACATGCTACCTTTACTACAAGCATAAGTATCTAATCTAACATACACACCCGAACCATACAAACAGTTTTTTTTAAAAGATGCGAATCGTAGTTTTGAAAGTAGGGGCTACGGTGTTTTTCAAGAAAGGATATCATTTGAAAATCCGTAACGTCCCTCACGGTACATGTTTAAAAGATGCATACGATTCTTTAGTTTAGAAATAAGTATGGTTCGGATGATGCATCTACGTCGGCTATCTAGTCCTATAGTACCCTAAACAGCAATATCATCAAATATCATCCTCAAGTCCCGTCATCACCTACTAGACCTATCATATCGCTTCTAACTATCCTTTAGTTTCAATTATGGTTCTCTAAATACCTTTTAACTCTATCTAGTTTCCTATTAAAGGTTTCGTTAACCATTTACTATGAATCAGTTTCCATCAAAGACTTGCGGGGGTGCTATACTCCATCCACCCGACTTCTCCCGTGGATATAGATCCACTCACCTTGGTATTCGCTTGCCGAAGTCGATGACGCCACGCTCCGTCGCCTCAGAATCCATGCGAAGGTACCTACAATAACAACACATATCGCAACGCATATTAAAATCAAGGCGGAAAACCAAAACGGCACACGCTTCGCTTGCAGGTTAGAACCTATAGCTTACGCGTGCAAAATCAACCAAACAACCCTTGTTGTTGATGTACAGACATCCAACAACCAAATACGAATCCAAATATCAAAAAAATGAGCATATCAAAATACGGAAAACATATCCAAAATCACACTAATGTGCCCCAGATTTTGACTCAGGTCAAACTAGCCAAAGTTGCATATACACAGGGTCTAGTTTACTGGAGAACAAGACATGGACCAAATACGGACACTTTTCCTCACACCCTGGTTGCAAATTGCGGCCAGGAATAATAAATTTGCGGCCACACTTGAAGGGTAGGGGCTCAGGTCTTGGGTGAAGGTTCCAGGTTTCCTGCACACTCTTCTATGTTTGCTAAATAATTCCTAGTGCCCCCGGGTGATAGCAGATCACAAAATACCAACACAAATTCCACAATTTCCGGATATCGACGAATCTAAAGTTCGTGTTTTGGGGTTTGGTCACCGGTCCAGGTCAAGAATTGGTCTCTAGGGTCTTATAACAGCCACTAGGCATCCCCCAATCCACACCACACTCAAACCCCTCTCTCGAATTTTCCAAGTTCACAAATCCACCACTAAACGAATTTTAAACTAAACTAAAATGCTATTAATACATAACTAAACTATATGGAAGGGATTATACCTCATGTTTGAAACTCAAGAGAAACCCTACCTTCCCAATGTCATCAAAATCCAACTTTGCTTGGTCCATTTTGTAGAGGATGAAGAGGTGGTCATTATTTATAACAGGGGTTTAGGGTTTTGAGGAGTATTTTGAGATGTATCTAGGGTTGAAGGTGGAGGGAAGTGATGAAGAAGAAGGAGAAGAAAAAAAAATAATGGGGAGGGGAAAAATGGCTGCCCTCTCTCTCCCCTACTCTCACTCTCTTTTATTCTCACCCTCCTTTTCTCTCTCCAATCATTCTCTCTCTTAACCCTTTTCTTTTTCTTTTAAAACCAACCATATAAAACCCCCAAAAAAATACAAGAAAACAACATGTAACCAAAATGCAACATGACATGGTGCACTAGCCATGAAAAACTGTAGAAATACGGATTTGGTTTAATCGCGATTAGCAGTGCACTAATCGGGTTTTTATCCAAACTACATATAATAAATTTTAAAAATGCTAAATCCTTTAAATATATTTTAAATTGAATAAATCATTTTAATTTCCATTTATTTCACAATTATCAGTATATATTTATACCCTTTTTTGAAAACCCCAATTTCGCAAATCGGGCAGTTTTCAGAAAATATATTATTTTAATATTAAATTCCAAAAATAATATTTTATATTTTTCTGAAATGTTACATATAAGCACATCCTTAAATGTCCCTAGTCATGGGAGTATCGAGACTGGGTATCGATATTCCAGAATAGACTAGTGTATACGTTTTTAGACCTCGACGAAGGGCGGTGGCCGGTCTCACAAGCCATTGGTGTTATGTCACCTAAGATAGTATACAGGTGCTCACTGGAGGTGAGTATACTGGACACACTCGCTGAGAACTTCTAGATGATATTATATCTATCGTCAGATGGAAGTTCTCAGGTGGCATGAGTACAGATTAGTCCTTTGACCTGAAGTCGTCATTTTTCTCGTGTGAGTTCCTACTGTACTTTGATTACTTTCCCACCACGGCTCAAAGGAGTCGTGCAAATAGGTTTAAGTTGGGTACAGTCCCGAGCCACATGGAGGCAGTGGTCGACTGTCAGGGATTCGTCTCTTTTGGTATTAGGAGTCGATGTCGCGCTGTGTTCAGTTGGCTATCACCAGAAATCCGTGGCCATGGTGGATGAGATTTACTGATAATTGATCAGTAGTATCTCTGTTGGTGATGAACTTGACTCAGAAATGACTTATCGGGTTAGTAAGGGTCCGACGTTATCCACCCCTAGACCCGATATGCGATACTCTTTAACAAAGTGACCGGATTGTACGGAGATTGTCACATTCAGGCTCAGTACGGTAAGGACGTACTTGATTGTCAACCCCCTTTCGACAAGTACCTGGATAGCCATTACGTACAGCTAGTGCCGCTGACATGCTTGTGGTTAACCCCACTGCCAGCGTATTGTCGAGTCTTTAGAGTCCCACACAGAGGGTTTTCCGGTTTAGGCGACAGATGTAGGAGCTATACGTTGGTACGTGCAGGAGTCCGATTAAATACGTGTACGGGATACACGGACTTTAATCGGGCGGTTGATAATACTAGCTGGCTTAGGATTAAGCCTGATTATTAAATCAGGTTTTGATTTAATAATTTATATATGTGTATTTTGATACATATATTTTAGTATTATTGTTCACTATTCATTTTCACTCTTTGGTGCTATCCGTATTTTTATACGGATACGCGTATATGTAGCGATACATATACCAGGTGAAGTATTTCGTATTTATACGGGAATGCTTTTAGAAGATGGACACCTCATATTTGATTTTCCATTTGGAAATCAAATAGGAAAATGAGGTGGAAAATGAGATTTGATGAAGCATGGTCATGAGTATAGCTTGGACATTTATTGTATGCATTTATTGGTGCACTATTGCATCATGGTTGTGATTTATGTAGCCATTCCTTTTCATTTGGACTTGTCACGTCCCGCTTCCCAGAGTGCGCAAACTACAACACGTGACAGAGCCAACCATACTACCTGTGGATATGAATCATCCCTCCACAGTCACATTACGGCTGTCTATAGGATATCAAGAACAGTAAAAATATAAAATTTATCTAGTACATGTCTATTTGCCAAAATAAAAGAGTCAAGAAAATGTATAAGCGGAAACGAATTAATATCTAATAAACAACATCTGAAAATACGTCCCAATATGGGCTTACATCAAGAAATAAAACTGCGGAAGAATAAACTAAACTAAATATCTCTAAACAAACATGTTCAATTCCTCACTGCTCGGCTTGACGGCTAAAGTACTCCTGTTCAGCCTGCGATAGAGATAGAGGAACCAGGCCATGCAAAACCCAGATGTCAGTACGTCATAATATCAAAACATTAGTAATAACCAGGATGTAACGAGATATGTAGACATGAATATAAATCAACAACATAAATATAAACAGTGAGCTACGTGTGTGCATGTGATGTGTAACCTAAAATTGGGCTTCTAGGTTATCTATACTATAAGTCTTTAAAATCAATTAATGTAATCCTCATCGTAACCCAACAGTCTATGTCCCGTTCATTCCCCACGGGACCAAGGTAACAGGATTATTCCGTAACGTCCGGAAAAACGGCAAACATGATATTCCGTAACGCCCGGAAAAACGGCAGACATGTAATTATTCCGTAACGCCCGGAAAAACGGCTAACATGATATTCCGTAACGCTCGGAAAAACGACAAATATGTAATAATAGCCTTATGAGTTACGTTTTAGTTATATTCTTGATTTCCCCTTTACCCCCAGATTTTTGTTCAAGTCAGGTATTGCCAATATAAATCTAATGCCAACACAGGATCAAGCAGGTACAGGTTTTCATCTATACAGACAACAAGTAACATCCGTCAGGACAACAAGTAAGAATCGTTGGCATTAGTCACTAGATCCAATTAATGAGTCAAGTAGTGGGTCGTGAACATATCATGTGATGCATATGTATCAAAATAGATACCCAAAGATGAAACTGTAACGAATATCTGAACATGGTAAGCACGACGGATATCAGGATGTATATATGCTTATCTGTAATAACCTGTATACGTATCTATGACTACGTATGATGCGACTAGATAGCATGTTGCACTAATATAGAAGTAATATAATATAATGAAGTTCCGGCATGCAACTAGATATGCAATTGTCAGTACGGATACGAACAGATATCGAAAACGGTAAATCTATAATATTTGATGCATAATTAAAATACATGTATTATTTTTATTCATATGGATATAAATATATTGACATAGCATGTTGCAAGATAAACTTACCTGATTGGATCTCACGACGGGGTACGTACATCACGTTCGACGTTGGGTAAACGCCGCGATGCAACCACGCGCGTACAGGACTGGACCAGGCTACTCAAAGATGTGACCACGCTGGATGGCGACGATGATTGGGTCGCCCGGATCATCGGCGACGTGCATGACTCTGGCGACGGTCAAGAACCGATAAAGAAAGAAAGAAAAGAAAGAAAGAAGAAGAGAAAGGATAAGGAGAATATGGTTGAGTGTCGGCTCTGGGTTCAGAGGACAGGGGAGATGAGGAGGTGACGACGGCGACGATAGGCAGTCGTCGACGGCGAAGGGCAGAGGGGTTTCTTGAGTTGGTCGAGGTTGCTGTTAGGGTTCAAGGGTGGCGAGGATGGTGGTGGTGGTGTTGGGAGTTGAAGAAGGAGGTGATGCGACGGAGGGGGAACGACGACGAGGTCGTCGGTGATCGGCGGTGAGGTCTCCGGCGATGGGTTCTTGGGTTCTCGGGTGTTGGGGTCGGCTGCTGGGTTTGCTGCAGGGGGATAGGAGGTTGAAGGTGAAGAGGTAGTGAGGAGGTGATGTCGGGGTGATGGGGACGGCGAGATTGTGGGGAGGTCGGCGACGAAGGCAAGTTCTTGGGTGCTCAGGGTTTGGGTGCAGGTTGCAGGGTTGTTGGGTTCGGTTGCAAGGATGAGGTCGTCGAGGGTTGGAGAGGAGGTGAGGAGGTTGTTAGGGTAACGATGAGGGTGGTGAGATGGTGAGGTGAAGAGGTTGACGACGATGAGGTCTAAGGCAAAGGCGAGGACGTGGGCTACGGTATAGGTTTCTTTTCGTCGCGGGCGGAACAGGGAAAGAGAAGAAAGAGAAGAGCGAGAGAGGTGAGTTTAATAATTAGGTTATATATATATATATATATATATATATATATATATATAAAAGAGAAAGAGAGAGGCAGGAGAGAGAGAGATAGTATACGAGAGGAGAGAGAGAGGCAGAGGGTAGAGAGAAGGAGAGAGGCTGAGCGAGAAGAGAGAGCGAGAAGAGAGAGTTGGAAATATTATTGTTTAGTTAATATATATATATATATATTATATTCGATTTAAACTGTTAATATATATATATATATATATATATATATATATATATATATATAGAGAGAGAGAGAGAGAGAGAGGCCATATGAGGGAAATTCCTCCTATGGCGTCGAAAATATACACCCCCATAATGTTTTCCGACGATCGGAACCCATCATCTTCATCGTTATCATCTAAGATATGGGTACACCAAATTTCATGTGATTCTACAACTTTTTCATCTTTGATTTAGCAATGTAAAAAGTTCTATTGTCGGTAAACCGTTAATTTTGAACCCACTAATTCAACGGTGAAAAAGTTGTAGAATCACATGAAATTTGGTATACCCATATCTTAGATGATAACGATGAAGATGATGGGTTCCGATCGTCGGAAAACACGATAGATGTTGTATTTTTTCTACGCCATAGGAGGAAATCCCCTCGTATGACATCTTTCCTCCATTATGCTCATATATATATAAATATTATAATATATTTTTTTAGGATTATATAGCTAATACAAAAATACTCCGAAAAATAGCCCGGTCTCATCTAAAATTCTAGTTTTAAAATATGAAGAATATACGTATCAGCCAAAACCATATTACGATGTCCGGTTAAATAAAATGCATACCCCTAAGCACGGATACACGTAAATACACGTAGCGATCCAAACGAGTCTGTATTATCAAACCGGAAGTGAACACGATGTCTGAATGCAACCATAGGGTATGGGGTATAATGCAAGCCATGCTAGATATTTAAAAAAATATTATTTGACTATTATTTGTATTATCTAAAAGAAATGCAGATGCCAAATATTATACATGTATATATAGAACCTAGATATGCATGGATCATCTGTACTAGCAAGGATATGTCATAATCTATAACCATGATGGGTTTCGATCATGCGGGTCGGGTCGGATACAAACCACAGTTACCAAATGCACTATCCACACCCAAAACGATAATAATCAATAGATAGTCGCAAGATTAGAAAATACCCAAATAAAATATGGTATAATGCATTAGGGTGTTACAGGACTAGATGATGATTTTCTTCATCTCATGGCTCATGTCATGGTTGCAAGGATGAGCAACTATCTTCTCCTCTTCTCCTTCTTCTTCTTGCTCTCACTTGAGCATGAAGTTTAGAGAGAAATTTTCAGTGAAATATTCCTACATCACCGACTATCCAGACCTAATAAGTCTGGATCATCGGTTAGAGCCTCCTCAGGTTTCCTTCGGGTGGATCGTCTTCGGCGAGAGTGGACGATTCTCAACCGCGATCCCGACGGCTACGAGCTTGGAGGAGTCTTCCACAATTGGGTGGACACGCGATAAAGGTTGTAGTTTCTCAACCCTTGCACTCCTAACTAGCTGGTTTAGATTATTGGACCATATCCTGGGTTTTACGGGTGTTCGATACTCGTGTAATTTTTGTTTTCGCTTCCGCCTTTGCCGAGGCTTTCGCGGCGCGGGCACCGAAATCCAACATGATGTCAAAGCCACTCCATAAACCTTAACTAGCTTGTTTGCACTTATTTAGAGTTTCGATTGAAAGATTTTTCTGAATCGCATTTCTAAATCGTTGCTTGCTGTTCGAATTTTAAAGTTGTTCAAAAAATTGTTTTGGTTGCTTGAAAATTATGTGCAGGCAATACTAGAGGCCACGAAGAAATTGGAGCACATGATCCCAAGTTTTGGCTGCGGAACCGCCGCCTAACATGGCATTTGGCCGCGGTTCCGCGGTTAACATTGTGCCGTTGTGCCCTAAATTTCTTCAGGTGCTCTAGTATATAGAAATGTGATTTTTGGGATATTTGGTTTTGGCCTAGATTTGTTTGAGTACTGGTTTGTACTTGGGGCCAATGCAAAAAGTTTTAATCGATCGAAATTTTGAATTCGTGGCTTTCAAAGCGTTTGTTAGTTTCTGCGACCGTGAATATCATAGCGCGGTACAATCCGACTGGTTGTTATATGTACAATCAGACGGGTTTATGAACATGATATCCACGTTGATATTCTGTGTTGTATTGATATTATGGATAGATTGTCATGATGGATATCCTTGTGTGCAATGTTAAATGTACAGTCCAGATTAATTTGTATATTCATTATTACGGGGCGAGCGTCCGACACGTGAACCGCCGTTTCTGCCAGTTTGTATATTCATTTATTGGGGCACGACCGGGTTGAGTTCGATGTCACCGTTGTATATATATTTTTCTTTTCTGTACAAAGATTAACCCCACGGAGGAGTGCTTGAATTACCGGGTTCTACAGGTCAACGGGCCTGCATCTCATATTGTTAAGATCGGAGGGGCCTTACTCTAGAATTGGCGGGCTATTCGTCGCACTCGTAAGGGGTATAGGTTGACCCACGAAGGGGTGCTCAAGTTACCGGATTCCGTGAAGTGCTGGGTGACCCATTCACTTTGTTGATTGGGGTTGCCTCACTTCGGAGATTGGCGGATAACTTGCCGCACTCGTAGGGGTCTAGGTTCTTCATTGCACTGGCTATCCATATGACCGGGGAACGTCGCATCTCATTTATGGCTCCAATGAAACACGGGGCTCCTAAATTATCCGCTATTCCATATTGTTGTTCGCATGCTTGTGATGATTTTTTATCTGCATGTGATGACTATTATCTGCCTGCGACGTTGATATATATATATATATATATATATTATATATATATTTAGTAGATACTTCTATATGTTTTGCATCCGCGCCAGTCCTGCCCCCGCTCTGCCGTTAGTTATGTAACCTAATGGTTCATGACGGGCCCCGTGGCAAATGCGGATGGCATATAAAAAGCATGTTATTTTGGTTGTTTCTTTTATGGCTTGGAAACTTAAAATGATTGGAATGCATTATCTGAATAATGCAAGGAAAATAAACCTAAATGATGCCGTCAGAACCAATTTTTAAAACTACTCGGTTTTCTTCAAAACTCATAGTCATATTCTTTTGCTTTGCATAGAGGTATTCGGTTAGGAATATCCTGCATCTCATTCTATGAGGGAAGGGCCTTGATCCCTTGTCACGCCCCGCTTCCCAGTAGATGGAAACGGTGACGTGGAAAGCCCGCGACATATTTATCCAGAGAAGGTCATTTCCTAAATAAATATACTAAGCGTATTGAAAACAATAATACACAATGCAAGAATAAATGGAGACTGTAAAATTTTTCAACAAATATTTTTATTTACATTCAACTTCAAATATGTACAAGTACATGAGTTTATGCTGGAAAGTAAATACAATAAGGAAAATGCCTAAACAAGTGGCATATATCAACTGAAGAAAAGTGAAGCTGAGCTAGTTCTGAGTAGCTTTCTGGTCGTAATCCTCCTCAGTAGCGTCCACTTACTCCGTCTCGACCATATCTGACGAATATTCCAAGAAAACAAAGGTGGGTGGAATGCCCGTCAGCGAACTTGCTCTTGGTAAGTCCCAAAGATAAGTAATTGTTAGGAATAAGTATGCCCTAGAGGCCATTATTGTATGATATAGTGGATGCTTGGACATATATATAGAGGAATTTCTTGCTCGACATGATAGTATGCTATCTGGTTGCTCTTTATCTTAACATGTACAGTTGTATTATTATACTGTCTCTCTGATACATGTTGATAAAGTCCTTAGGATGTTTGCTTGACTACAAGAACTATTATGCGGATCATACTACTGGGACTTGTGTAGTCCACAAGCACATCCTTTAACTGTTCCTAATCGAGCGAGTATCGAGACAAGGCATCGATATTCCAGAGTAGACTAGTGTGTACGTTTCTTGACCCTGTAGGGGGCGATGGTTGATCCTATAACCATTGGTGTTTGACATCAAAGATTGTGCACACGTGCTCATTAGAGAATGGGTACACCGAACAGGACTCGCCGAGAACTCCTAGATGGTACTATACCTATCGTCAGATAGCACTTCTCTGGTGACACTGGTACAGATTAGTATGTAGACCCGAGATCGCCATAGTGTCTTGTGTGGTTCCCACTGTGCTTTGATTTCCTCCCTATCACGGCTCAAAGGAGTCGTGCAAACAGGTGGATTTTGGATACAGTCTCGAGTCACATGGAAGCAGTGAGCTATAGGAGGGGTTTCGTCTCTCCCAGTATTGGGAGTTGATGTTGCGCTATGCTCGATTGGCTATAACAGTAAGTCCCTGGTCAAGGCTGATGAGATTTACTGGTAAGTATTATCAGTAGTTTCTCGAACCGTTATGAGCCACACATCAGCATAACTTATCAAGTTACTAGGGCCTGACGATTCCACCCATAGACTCGATATGCGATATATCAGACGAAAAGACCGGACTGTACGGTAAGTGTTACTTATAGGCTTCATGGGAGTTTGGACAATCATACTTGTTGATCTTCTGATCGCTCAATATCTGGGTAGCCGTTACGTCCAGCTAGTACCGCTGATGGCTTGTGGGTAACCGATATGATCATTAACTATTGCTGGTGTATTGACGAGTCCTCAGAGTCCCACACAGAGGTTTCCTAGTTGGGTGCAGTCCCGAGCACTTGAAGGAAGTGGCGGTTAGACAAGATTCGTCTCTCCTGGTATTGGGAGTTGATATCGCGCTGTGTCAGAGAGCCATTACGCAAAGTCCCTAGCGAGGGCAAGCAAGATTTACTGGTAGGTTCCAGTTGTTTCTCAGGGTGTAATGGGCTACGCTCCAACACGACTTATACCGCTATTAGGGGACTGACGCTTACCGCCCCTAGGCCCGATATGCGATAGTCTTAGACGAACAGACCGGACTGTACGGAGATTGTCACATCAGGCTCAGTAGGAGTTCGGATGGGTTTCCTCATCGGCCTTCTTATCGACATCTACCTGGGGACCGTTACGTACAGTTAGTGCCGCTTGCGGTCTATGGTTAAACCCACTGCCAGCGTAGTAGTCGAGTCTTTAGAGTCCCACACAGAGAGTTTCCCTACTCCAAGCGAAACGATATAGAGGTCGTATGGTTTTATGACAAGGGTTCGGACGCATACGTGTGTTTACGCACGTACGACATTCGGACAGTTTTTACTAGCCAGCTTTGGTTTAATCCAGTTTCTAGTATCAGGTTATTGGATTTATACAGTCTAAAGTTTTTCCGTGTTTTCACGGATAGGAGGGGCGTTCTCGTAATTTCGCGGGAAGCTTCTAGAAGGATGGTGGCTTGAGGGTTTAGGTGGCATTAGCATTAATTGATTTTGTGACTCATGAGATGAATCATTCAAGTGAGTTAATGAAGCATTTATTGCTTAATGACTCACTTGATGATTCATTGCACATATTAAATGAAGCATGATGATAAATCATTTGATTTATTTTATTTGATATTCTTTATGCTTCATGATATATTAGAAGTGAGAAACAATTTCAATTCATTATCATTCTCACCTTCTCTCTCCTCAAGCTCTCTCTCTTCAAACCCTAACCCTAACCTCTCATGTGTTGAGATCAAGGGTTAGCTAGACTAATACATCCATAATCCAACTCTATATCACCTAGGTTGCTTAGATTAGCACTTTAAGAAACCTAGTTACCTTAAGTTAGAGGTGAAGCTTGGAGTATAGCTCTCGGGTGGATCATCTATTATGTGGAGGAGGCCGAGAAGGAGGTGGATAACGAAAAGGAGAAGGACACAGTTTATTAGGTATAATCACTTATCATAGTAGTTAACAACTTCTATATTTCTTGTTAGTTATAGTTTAGCAAAGATTTTCGGTTAGTCGATGTTTACGCAAAGAACAAGATCGTTTTTCAATTTTCCGCCTCCCCGCAAGTCGTGGGGTGTTGTACATCGACTTACATGCAGACCGTTGTTCAGGGAATTCTTGAATATCTTACGGACCTCGTCCCTCCAGAAAGAGTAGATTTTGTTCTTTTTCTCCTCTAAGGAAGGCCCTTCTCCTCCTAGCACTGGCTTTCGGGCCCGATCTGTTTTTGACTCGCCCGCCTTTCTCTTATCTTCACTGTGAGACGCGCTGACAGCGTTGGTCTTGATGGAGCTCCCACTTTTACGGTTGTCTTCTTTTCTGCTCTTCCAAGACTTGTCACCCTGAGAGTCCGGGGTAGACACTTGCTTCGAGCGTTCCAACATTTGTACTCTCTTGAAACGTCTTGAGGCATGTTGTACATAAGAATGGGACCATCTAATTGCTGAGGTTCCCAATGAGGAGGCTGACAGACTGTTCTTGCTCTAGCAGCGGTTCGCACTTGACAGTGAGGTTGCGCTATCGAGCAATAAAGCCGTGTTGCTTTCGTTGTTTCCCGGCTTGGTTCTCACAAGGTCAACAATGGGGATTTTATCACTAACGCTCATAAACCATTGCCGAAACAGAGACTACATTTGGGCAAAAGTAGTGACGGACCCGTCTGGTATACTCACGTACCAGTCGAAAGCAACATCGGTCAGGCTGTTGACGAACTGACGAAGAAGGAGTGCATCGTTGCCCCCTGTATTCCCGCACGACGCTTTAAAGTAGGCGACATGCTGATTTGCATTTCCCGTCCCGTCAAATCTTCTAAACATAGGAATGATGTAGCTGTAACAACTCTGATTTTACTGTACGAAATTTTTTAAGTTAATTTACAGAATGGAGTTTGCAAGCCTGACTACAATTTAAAAGTTATTTTGTTTAAGAACAGCAAGAATACACTTGTAGCTCATTGGTAAAACCTTGCACTGCTGTGACATAGCCCCTGTGTTCGAATCCCATCAGTCACAAATTATTTTTTTATTGATTTTTATTTTAAACTTTTTGGAAGCCCAAAATTTTACACGTGGACTGCACATAGAAATGAAAAGTCAGAGAAAACTAACATGTGCAAAATGTTATATGCACTGAGGAGAACACGTGGCAAGCATCCAACCTCCAACACCCACCATAAGGCCGGCGAGATTGGGCTTTCCACCGACGCCGACGGTTTGCCCGTAAGGAAAAGTCCCCGGGCTTTGCACACTGGTCGATTGGCATGCCCCCTTTACCCATGCACTGTTTGTTTTCTCTGTAATTTAACAGAGAATTCAATTTTCCAATTAATCCAATTTTAAATGCATTTTAATTCATTTTTTCAATTCCAAAACCCTAATTCCACACTATAAATACAACCACATACCCTAGCCCCTCTTCATTCTGAAATTCTTAGCCAAAATTATCAAATTTTCTAAGTACAAGTGGAGTAGAAGTGGATTTAGCCCAAGCTCAACTTCCAGCGAGGAAACGAAGCAATTCCGGCGACTCCACGATACCGCGGCAACTACACAATCTTCTTTTACCTTATCTTCACCCTTCTAGCTAGTAAATCCTACCCCCTTCTTTTCTTTCTACATATAAAGTATTTTCTATAAAACATGTCGGTAAGTAGAATTATACTGACATTTAATTCTAAAATCTTTGAAACTACAATTTTTCTTAATAATTGCTCATTTATATTCCTATACATTGCTTGTTAATCATAAAACTAAAGTTTAGAACAACTTTCACCCTAAATCATCATACTAAACAACTTTAAAATTGAGTTTTACCTTTAAATACCATGAACTTTGTATCGACCATATTTATTTGTTTTTCTTGTTATTACCTTTAGAAAAATTCACGAGGTAATGACCTACCCCTCACATACACATATATTGACATAGCATGATACTCTTGGAAACCTATTTTGTGGCGATTACAATTTTTCATCAAAATACCTTGAACTATAAAAAAAACGGTTTTCTTTTAAATAGTATTATAAAACTCTTTGCGATTATACCTCTACAACCCTTTTTAAGGGACCCGCTATTGGATGATGTGAATTATCGCACATCCTCGGGCTAGTAGAGCGAAATGCAGATCTTCTCATGGAGCATCCGGTCTCGAAAAAATTTTAATACGTTTTTTAAGAAAAACGAGATTTTCTAATTAATAATAAAAATTAAATTTTTTTAATATATAAATATTATCAAAACACATATTTTCAAGATATAATAAAATTCCATATTTTTCTAAAAATAAAAGAATGACAAGTTTCACTAAAATACCATCAGGTAACAATACAAGACATGTCTTATACTTAAATACCATGAACTATTCAAACTAAGTTAATATTCACTAAAATACCACAAATCTTAAAAGTTACATCCATGAAACCCTAAACACGATAAATAAATACTCGAGGTTTATTTTGAAAGTATATAAAATATTTTTCATAAAACCTCGTCGAGTAATATAAAATTACATTTAAGGACCTTAGTAAATATAGATTTAAGCGGGATCAATTCTCTTGAGCCTCATGGAGCCGGAGAAAGTGAGTGCTTGCCTATTTAAGAGAGAAAACTAAAATGGAGTTATCAATGATAATTGTCTTGGAAAAAGACACAAATCCTGCTGTCTATGTGCAACAGTTACCGATAACTCCTATACCTAATTCAGGATTTAAATCAGTTCTAAGTGTCTGACTCAAGTCTGAGTCCAAATTAATCTGAATCCAAATCTAACATGAATCCAACATGTATACTTGAACCTGAACCTGAATACCAGAACAATATCAAAATGCAAACATGACTTGACTTAACCGAACCATGGCTATAACTTGACTTGACTACATGACTACTTGATACAATCCTGAAACAGTTTACATGAACAACTTATATCCATGGTCCCGGAAAGTTTGATAACTACAATCTATATAACATACATTATAGGGTTTAACGAGGTATACTGGTAAGGAATGTATTAGAAGTGGAACGAGATGGTCACTAAAACACACCTACCTGAACATCCGTGCCGTTGACGGGGCCTTATACTTCCGATTACCATAGTCCATGGAGCAAGTTGGACTCCTCTCGTATACACTGATACATTCTGTACCAAACTACAAACAACTACGTTAGTATAACAAATATATACCTGTTTATATTACCAGTTCTCTCCTCTTTACTTGTTCTATTCTATCCTTATCTTTAAGACTTACCAAGCGCTAGTTCGCTGACGATATTCATGTTTCTTTCTTTCTTTGGAATGTTCATCAGGAGGACCCGACTGTCAGGAGACAGAGCCCAGCCAGGAGGACTTGGATTAGTTCACAGAGGAGTCAGACTTTTAGTTTTTACTTGTACTTATTTCCTTTTCCTTCGTATGCCACTGTTTAGGCATTGCTTTTATCATTGCATATTTCCTTTTCAAATCAGTTGTAATGTAAAGAATGGATATTAATAAAAGTTGTTGTTTATATTACATCTCTTGTCAATCTTGTGTTTTTATTTATATATTGCTTATTTACGCTTAGCATTTTACTTATGAGTAAATACATCGCGGCCCGTCACGTCTACTTCTCCGTACACTGGGAAGCAGGGCGTGACAGGTTTTGTTAATGGCCCATGCATGTCAGTTCTACATGAAATCCTAAGAAATATATCAAAAGAATTATAAGAATCATCAACTAAACATTCCTTACATTTTTAATCTCTTAAATCTATCCTAACCTTCCTTTACTCTCAAGGTTATGGATTCTCCGAACAACACGAGCACCAATGTGAATGGCAACACCCCACCACCTCCTCTACCACTACCACCTACCGTTACAGCTCCTATCAATGACCAGACGGTATTGCTTGAGGAAATCAAGAGCCTCTTAGAGGGTCAGCAGTAGCAAACCGCTATCCTCATGCACCACCTTGAAGCTGAGGCACCCAGAGTCAAACAATTCCGGGCATTACACCCTAAGCATTTTTCTGGGAAAGAGAGCCCACTAGAGGCAGAGGAATAGGCTCGGTCTATAGAAGATGACCTGGCAGCAACACAAGTGCTAGAGGTTGCTTGGGTGAGAGTTGCGAAGCTGCAACTCTCAGACAACGCCAGAGTATGGTGGAAGGCTGAAGAAAGCCCTCTTGCCCAGCCGATTGAATGGAAGACTTTTCGCGACATGTTTGACACGAAATACTTCCCTGAGATTGCCCGATTCGACTTGGAACAGCAGTTCATCCACTTGCAGCAAGGTTCAATGTGGAACAAATCTGTGGATGAATACGATGCCGAGTTTACCATGCTCAGCAGGTAAGATATGTCTTGATATTCAATTTCTTGATATCACATAATACACTGCTAACACAAGACCGTAACAGGTTCGCGGCACACCTGAGCCCGACTGTTGATATCAAGGCACAAAGATTTCAGCAAGGGTTGGACCCGGAGATCCAAGCTCCATTAGCTACAGGGGATTTCCCAACCCATGATCTTGCACTGAAGGCTGCCCGACGATATAAGGCAGTAGTGAAGAAGAAGGGCAGAACTCAGACTGTCGGTGTGAAGCGCCCTACCACCCAGATGGCAGGAGGAACCACTTCCAGGCCTACTTTTGTACCCAGAAGACTGGGAGTACCATTTAACCAGCCCATTCCAGATTTTTGCTTCTACTGCAAGAGGAATGGACACCTGATGAAGGACTGCAGTCTTGCAAACGGCATGTGCTTAGTTTGTGGCGCATCCACTCATGACATTGTTGTATGTCCTCATAGACTCAATCCAAATCTAGCCCCCATACCAGCTATCACCTTTTCGCACTGGCCAGCTATTCAGGCTCCTGCACCTCGCTTAGCTCTACCTGCTCCACCTCCTTGTGGACCTCTTGCACAGCCTCCTCGTCAGTTCCATCAGGCACAGAGGAACATGCCTCAAGGACAGAGAAACGGACAGAGGAATGTGCCTCCAGTAAGGAGGAATGTACCCCGGCGTCAGGGTTTCACAATGACTGTAGAAGAAGCTGAAACCACTGGCCAAGTCATCACTGGTAACTTTCCCTATTTCAAACCTTTTCAATCCTTATACATCAATATATATTTTTCCTAAACCTAAACATACCCACACAACTTAGGTACAATCTTAGTAGCCTCCCTACCTGCCTTATCACTCTTCGATACTGGAGCATCACATTGCTTTATGTCGCAACGGTTCGTCCGAACTCATGCGATTCCAGTTAAATCGCTCGTATCCAGCTGGAATGTCAGTTTAGGGAACGACATTCTAAAGGCAACTATGGGATACGATCTGTGTCCAGTGGTCGCCTACAGCAGAGAATTTTATGCGGACTTCAAGGTGCTGGATATACCAAATTTCGACGTAGTCTTCGGAATGGACTGGCTAGGAACTTTCTTCGCTACCATCGATTTTCATCAAAGGAGGGTAATGTTCGAGATACCAGATCATCTGATCTTTTATTTCAACAGTGGAGACCATACCCTGGAACCTAGCACCTACAAGGCTAAACCAAAGAAGGCAGTGGTTGCAACACTACAGGTGGAAGAAGAAAAGCCAGAGGTAGTTCGAGAGTTTGATGATGTATTCCCTGAAGACATCACATGTTTACCTCCCGATCGAGCTCTTGAATTCAGTATTGACTTAGTACCTGGTGCACAGCCAGTGATCAAAGCTCCGTACCGGTTAAGTCCAGAAGGATTGAAGGAGATTCGTACTCAGTTGGACAAACTTCTGAATAAAGGATGGATTCGTCCCAGTATATTAAGTATGGGATCTCCAGCTTTGCTGGTGAAGAAGAAAGAAGGTTCATACAGAATGTGTATAGACTACCGAGCTCTGAACGAAGTGACGATTAAGAACAAGTATCCACTACCGTGCATCGACGATCTATTCGATCAGCTAAGTGGGTCTTGTGTTTTCTCAAAGCAAGATCTTTGTTCGGGTTATCATCAGGTGAAGGTCAAAGAGTCTGATATTCCGAAGAAGGCATTCAGGACTCGCTATGGTCATTATGAGTTTCTCGTGATGCCATTTGGAGTGACCAATGCACCTGCTATTTTCATGAATCTGATGAACCAAGTTTTCCGAGAGCACCGAGACAGGTTTGTTGTTATCGACGACATCCTGGTGTATTTAAAGAATCGGAAAGAGCACACTGAGCATTTGTAGATTGTCCTGGAGACATTATGACAGCATCAACTCTATGCCAAGTACAACAAGTGCGAATTTTGTCTAGATCAAGTCGGATTTCTTGGACACATTGTTTCGGGCGAAGGAATCTTAGTAGATCCAGCTAAGGTATCAGCCGTCAGCGAATGGCCGACACCCAAGACAGTGAAGGATATTCGAAGTTTCTTGGGATTAGCATGATCCTACCGAAGATTCATTGAAGGGTTCTCGAATATTGCAACACCCCTGACCAAGCTCACACGTAAAGATAAAGCATTCGTGCTGTCAGAATCATGTGAACAAGCTTTTGTAGAACTCAAGTCAAGATTGACACCATCTCCTATTCTCGTAATACCAGACCAATCTAGAGGATTTTTTGTGCACTGCAATGCATCCGGTAAGGGATTAGAATGCGTTTTACACCAGCATGGAAAATTTATAGCTTTTGCATCAAGATAGCCGAAGGTTCATGAGTGCAACTATCCAACACATGACTTGGAGTTGGTAGCCATTATCTTTGCACTTAAGATTTGGTGTCATTATCTTCTAGGAGAACGAGTGGATATATACACGGATCACAAGAGTTTGAAGTATGTGTTAACTCAGAAGGAGTTGAATATGCGGAAGAGAAGATGGCTAGAACTTATGGCGGACTTCGACATCAACCTACAATATCATCCAGGGAAAGGGAATGTAGTTCCTGATGCACTTAGTCGCCATCCACTATCAATGAATCTCACCGCACAGTGGAAGCTTCAGCAGGAATTGCACGGGATGGAAATAGAAGTGGTTATGCCAGGTAACGCTTCATATTTGATAAACTTACAAGTTCAGTATACTATTGTCAATCAGATAAAGGCAGCTCAAGCAAGTAATGCCAAGCTGCAAAAGATCCGAGAATAAGTAGAAAGTGGACTACGAACAGACTTCATCATTTACGAAGACGGATCTTTGAGATATAGAAGCAGGTTGTGTGTACCACATGGTTCTGTTCGGGAAAAGTTGATGAAAGAAGCTCACAGCTCTCCGTTCTCAGTACACCTTGGTGGTACAAAGATATACAAAGATCTACGGCAATATTACTGGTGGTATGGAATGAAGCGTGAAGTAGCCAGAAGCGTAGCCAAGTGCATGGTGTGTCAGCAAGTGAAAGCTGAACATCACAGAACTGCTGGTTTACTTCAACCATTACCTATCCCAGAATGGAAATGAAAACACATCACCATGGACTTCGTGACTGCCCTTCCTCACAACACGAAAGGTAACGATGCAGTATGGGTTATTATGGATCGACTCACCAAGTCGGCTCACTTCATCCTATTTCGAGTTGGCCAATCTACTGAGACACTAGCAAAGAAGTACATGGAGATAAGTATGAATCAAATGTAAGATTTAACCTCAAGATGTACTATTTCTGATACCCATGAACTCATGCAGGAGATCGTGAGATTACATGGAATACCAGTTTGCATCGTCTCCGATCGTGACACCAGATTCCGCTCGCAGTTTTGGCAGAGTCTGCAAGTTAGCCTGGGAACGGGTCTGAACTTCAGCACATCTTATCATCCAAAAACAGATGGACGGTCTGAGCAAACAATTCAGATTCTAGAAGACATGCTAAGCGATTGTATGTTAGACTTCGGAGGATCGTGGGAAGATCACATATATCTTGTGGAGTTTTCATACAACAACAGCTACCAGGCAAGTATTGGAATAGCACCATTTGCAGCTCTCTATGGAAGAAAGTGTCGATCACCACTAAGTTGGGATGACATCGGAGATCGTGAACTCCTTGGACCAGAGATGATCGTGGCAACTGTGGATGTAGTTCGTACGATCAGGGAAAGAATGCGCATAGCCTAAGACAGACAGAAGCACCGAGTTGATGCAAAGCGTCGACACCTGGAGTTCCAACCTGGAGATCATGTTTTCTTGAATATCCCTCCAAATCTTAGAGTAATTCACTTTGGTAAGAGGGGTAAGCTCAGTCTGAGATATATAAGACCGTTCGACATTCTCAAACGAATCGGAGAAGTGGAATATCGTTTGGCACTACCACCCTCATTGGAAGGAGTGCACAACATGTTCCACATATCCCAGCTTCGAAGATATGTGAGCGACCCTAACCATATCCTTGATCACTCCAAGCTCACTGTACATACAGACTTAACTTGTGAGCAACAACCCGTTGAAATCCTAGATCGAAAGGTAAAGTCACTGAGGAACAAGGACGTAAACTTGGTCCGAGTGATGTGGAGAAAAGATTCGCCAGGAGAATCAACTTGGGAGCGAGAAGATAACATACGTGCAAAATACCCTTACTTATTTGTAAATTAGTCCTTATGTAATTATAAATTTCGAGGACGAAATTTTTGTAAGGAGGGTAGAATGTAACGACTCTAATTTTACTCTATGAAAAATTTTAAGTTAATGTACAGAATAGAGTTTGCAAGCCTGACTATAATTTAAAAGTTATTTTTGTTTAAGAATAGCAAGAAAGTACTTGTAGCTCATTGGTAAAGCCTTACACTGTTGTGACATAGCCCCTGTGTTCGAATCCAATCAGCCACGGATTATTTTTTTACTGATTTTTTTAAAAACTTTTTGGAAGCCCAAAAGTTTACACATGCACTGCACATAGAAATGAAAACTCAGAGAAAACAAACGTGTGTAAAATATTGTATGGACTGAGAAGAACACATGGCAAGCATCCAACCCCCAACACCCACCATATGGCCAGCAAGATCGGGTTTTCCACCGGTGCCGACAGTTGACCCATAGGGAAAGGTCCCCGGAGTTTGCACACTGGTCGATTGTCCTACCCCCTTTACCCCTGCACTATTTATTTTCTCTGCAATTTAACAGAGAATTCAATTTTCCAATTAATCCAATTTTAAATGCATTTTAATTCAATTTATCAATTCCAAAACCCTAATTCCACACTATAAATACAACCCCATACTCTAGCCCCTCCTCATTCTGAAATCCTTAGCCAAAATTATCAAATTTTTCTAAGTACAAGTGGAGTAGAAGTGGTGTTAGCCCAAGGTCAACTTCCGGCGAGGAAACGAAGCAATTCCGGCGACTCCGCGATGCCACGGCGACTACACAATCTTCTTCTATCTTATCTTCACCCTTCTAACTAGTAAGTTCCACCCCTTTTTTCTTTCTACATAAAAAGCCTTTTTTTATAAAACATGTCGATTAGTGGAGTTATACCGACATTTGATTCTAAAATCTTTGAAACTATAATTTTTCTTAAGAATTGCTTATTCATATTCCTATACATTCCTTGTTAATCATAAAACTAAAGTTCAGAACAACTTTCAACTTAAATCATCATGCTAAACAACTTTAAAATTGAGTTTTACCTTTAAATACCATGAACTTTGTATCGACCATATTTATTTATTTTGTTTGCTATTATCTTTAGAAAACTTCACGGGGTAATGACCTACCCCTCACATACACACATATTGACATAGCACGATACTCTTAGAAACCTATTTTTGTGGCGATTACAACTTTTCATCAAAATACCTTGAATTATAAAAAAAACGGTTTTCTTTTAAATAGTATTATAAAACTCTTTGCGATTATGCCTCTACAACCCTTTTTAGGGGATCCGCTACTGGATGGTGCGGATTATCGCACATTCTCGAGCTAGTAGAGCGAGATGCAGACCTCCTCACGGAGCATTCAGTCTCGAAAGAATTTTAATACGATTTTTTTAAGAAAAACGAGATTTTCTAATTAATAATAAAAATTAATTTTTTTAATATATAAATATTATCAAAACACATATTTTCAAGATATAATAAAATTCCATGTTTTTCTAAAAATAAAAGAATGACAAGTTTCACCAAAATACCATCAGGTAACAATACAATACAAGACTTATACTTAAATACCATGAACTATTCAAGCTAAGTTAATATTCACTAAAATACCTCAAATCTTAAAAGTTACATCCATGAAACCCTAAACACGATAAATAAATACTCGAGGTTTATTTTGAAAGTATATAAAATATTTTTCATAAAACCTCCTCGAGTTATATAAAATTATATTTAAGGGACTTAGTAAATATAGGTTTAAGCGGGATCAATTCTCTTGAGCCTTACGGAGCCGCAGAAAGTGAGTGCTTGCCTTTTTAAGGTAGAAAACTAAAATGAAGTTATCAATGGTAATTGTCTTGGAAAAAGACACAAATCCTGCCGTCTATATACAGCAGTTACCGATAACTCCTAAACCTAATTCAGGACCCAAATCAGTTCTAAGTGTCTGATTCAAGTCTGAGTCAAAATCAATCTGAATCCAAATCTAACATGAATCCAACATGTATACTTGAACCTGAACCTGAATACCAGAACAATATCGACATGCAAACATGACTTGACTTGACCGAACCATGGCTATGACTTGACTTGACTACATGACTACTTAATACAATCCTGAAACCGTTTATATGAACAACTTATATCCATGGTCCCGGCAAGTCTGATAAATACAATCTATAAAACATACATTATGGGGTTTAACAGGGTAGACTGGTATGGAATGTATTAGAAGTGGAACGAGATGGTCACTAAAAGACACCTACCTGAACATCTGTACCGTTATCCCGTGGGTTTTGAAGGGGCCTTGTACTTCCGATTACCATAGTCTACGGAGCAAGTTGGACTCCTCTCGTATACACTGATACATTCTGTACCAAGGTACAAACAACTACGTTAGTATAACAAAGATATACCTGTTTATATTACCAGTTCTCTCCTCTTTACTTGTTCTATTCCATCCTTATCTTTGGGACTTACCGAGTGCTAGTTCGCTGACAACATTCTTGTTTCTTTCTTTCTTTGGAATGTTCGTCAGGAGGACCCGACTCTCAGGAGACAGAGCCCGGCCAGGAGGACTTGGATCAGTTCACAGAGGAGCCAGACTTTTAGTTTTTACTTGTACTTATTTCCTTTTTCTTTGTATGCCACTATTTAGGCATTGCTTTAATCATTGTACATTTCCTTTTCAAATCGGTTGTAATGTAAAGAATGGATATCATTAAAAGTTGTTGTTTATATTACGCCTCTTGTCATTCTTGTGCTTTTATTTATATATTGCTTATTTACACTTAGCGTGTTTACTTCTGAGTAAATACATCGCGGCCCGTCACGTCTACTTCTCCATACACTGAGAAGAGGGGCATGACAGTAGCCACTCAGGAACTCGATTAAATCATACTGTGCAGGATATGGCCGCCCACTACTACCAATTTCTTTCTGAGCTTCGGCTTCGGCTTCGGCCACCAATGTTTTAACCTTGCTGGTGTCCAAATCCATTATCCAATCTTGTGTGAGCAGGAAGGTTCCATCTTGGGCCAAGGCATCCCTAGAAGTGGAATGTGGCCAACTTTCGCGTGGCTCGCCTATACTCGGGCCTAAATGGACAGGCATTGGTTGCTTCGGGTCATTATCACCGGACTCATGAGTGGTAACTTGTGCTTGATTGGATGGCGTCCGGGCAATTTCAGCCGTGAGCTACATCACGACATTGGTCAAGTCGTCGATTTTGGAGTAAAACTTGGCCATCTCTTTATCTTTGCTCCTGAGCTATTTTCGGAGCTCTTGAAGCAGCTCTTGCTCTGCGGTACTAGGGTGAAAAGTTGACTCTTCCTCGCTATCCGAGCTTGACTCCACATGGACTGTAGGGCTTTCTGCCTATCAGCCTCATCAAGAGGGTTTTCATCATCCAGCGGAGACGGTTGATCTTGGGAAGCGGCAACCACATTCAAGCCAGATTGGGCTTGGGATGTGGTAGCCCCATCCTTGCTTTTGCTGCTTAAGTTATCTCTGGGCCGCACACCCGCCATATAGATCGTATGGATAACATATCCAGCCGTCTTCTCATTATTGGCAGCTAATTTCGTGGACCGCTGTCGTGGCCCTTCTGTTTCGGTAACGGACAATCGATTGAAGATGGCTGGCCTAACCGGATTCTTGAGTGGTGATGGCGCTTCTTTTCTGGATTTGCCCCGCTGCTTTCACGCGGCACAGAGCACCTGATAGACTCTTGAAGAGACAATATCATGCTTTCTCTATTGGGGCCGGGACACGTCTCTTTGTAGTATCGTTCGGACTGTTGTCTCCTTGATTCTGGCGGTCATGGCATTTTTCTGAACCCATTTCAGAGGTTCGAAGAAATTGCTGATTTTGACGGCCGACTCAGCCGTCGTCGCGGGGTGGCCTTGCTCTTGAAACCTCACAAGATTCTATTTGGACGGAGTCCTGGCCCTCTTGTTGGCTCGATACCTGAGCCGCTTCTGTCTCAACCTTTCTGTTTTGAGCACTTGGCTGGCTATGGCTATTCGGGAAGCTGCCAAAGATCGGACGATGGAGGGCTTTGGAGATACGCATGATTGTGCACTTGTTGGAGTCATCGCCGGAGCTCATCCGTAACGTTTGATGAAGCCCTTTGTACCAGAAGTCTTGCCCCCAGCTGGAGCACCAGAGAGTCGTTCGGACACCGTCTTAAGTTTGGGTTGTAGTGCCTTAGCGATCACAACGTTCGGCCTCTTGCCCCTTTAGACCGGCTTGGCCACCTGGTTTGCTGGGATTTCTTCCAGATGAGCGCTTCCGGCAGTGTAGATGATGACAGAACCAAATTGGCGGGGTGACTCCTTCCATTGCCGGCTAAGACTTGCAGGGGGAACCACACGGGCATTGATTTTGAGCACGTAGAGAATCGGAGTTGCGTCAGAAACGAAGCTCGTCTTGGGAGACATGATTGCTGAGTTTAAGATTATGACTGAAAACTTGTTAACCTGTATACAAAAAAAATGACTTCAGTATAGGAAATCGATATATATGTTGATTGAGTTCGCATGAACGTTTAACCCGAAATATGGGAGGAGAGAAAATGTCTCACCGGGCGTGCCAGAATCTGTAGGGTGTTTTTCGTCATCCCATTGAGATGGGAATGCGCGCACTTGTCAGGCAAGTACAGATTTCCCCTGCCTAGTGCAGGCCACGGTTTATTTATTATGGAGATTCGAATCTCTGGCAGCCGCGAACTAAGCTGTCGTTAATTACCCCTCGCTTTTGAGAAAACCTCCGATTAATGGATCAAACTAGTCATGCGAACTCAATATATCGTGTGTGTTTGTTGTGTTTTGAGGGGTTTTGGGTATATCGGAGGCCTCGTAGAGTTTACGGGAGTCTCGCTACCCAGATAGCGGGCCGGGGGTTAGAGGGGCTAGCAGCCCCTGTCAGTGATATATGCCCCAGAAGCCATTATTGTATAGTACTAGTTTGTATATTACATTTTGGAAGCTTGGGATATACACGGATTTTATGACAGTCTTGCTCAATATGATAGTATTCTACTTGGTTAGTTTCTATCTTAATATGTGTATATGTTTCTTTTAGCGTATCGCTAAAACATATTGGTGGACTCTTAGAATCTTTGCTTGACTACCAGCGTTTTGATGGCAGTCATGCTAGTGGGGGCTGCGTAATCTATAAGCACATCCTTATACAGGTCCCTAGTCGTAGGATTATCGAGACAGGGCATCGATACTCCAGAGTAGACTAGTGTATACGCTTCTCATCCCAACAGAGGAGATGGTCAGTCCCACAGACATTAGTACGTCATACTGGAGATAGTATGCAGGTGCTCACTGGGTTATGAGTTATACTGGACGGACTCATGAGGAGCTGTTGGTTGGTACTATACCTATCGTCAAGTAGCAGTTCCCAAGTGACATGAGTACAGCGTAGTCTGTTGACTTGACACTGCTGTTTACCGCCGAAAATAGAGACGAAACCGCGTAGGTCGTCTTTCCTGAATTTGGGGGCAGATGCTATTTGGTTTTATCCGTCCACTTCTCCAAAGATACCAAGCTGATTTATGGCACCGTATATCGGAGGTTTGGATAGATGCGGCCGTTGTAGCAGACTTCGTCAGATTCCCCCTCGTTTGCGAGGGGTTTTTGATTGTGGGGATGCTCTTCCCTGCAGGAGCAAGCCCCTGTAGTTAATTACGTTATCGCGTAGCGATAACCACTTTCTGCTGCTCCAGATGTTCACTTCGTGCCGTGTGTGTTTGTTTTGTTTTTGGTTGCTCGTGGATTGTGTACGGAGACTAATTTATGTTGTCGCCCGTAGGGCGGGGATTAGTCCAAATCCGTATTTTCTTAGATTTGGGTTTGGTGGATTTAAGGCTCGTTAACCTCGTTTGAGATTAAGATCAACTTAAATGTTTGTTAAGGATACGTTAGTCTAATTTTAGACTAAAATCTACTTAACAAGGTTTTAGGATCATTTAGATCCGATGAAAGAGCATTTGGGCCCTATCATTTTAGTTTAGGGACGTTATGGTCCATTGGGTTTAAGGATATCATAGTCCATGTTTAAGGACATCATAGTCCGTAGAGTTTAGATTAGGGATGTTGTGGTCCATAAGTTTAAGGACATCATAGTCCGTGTTTAAGGACATCATAGTCCATAGAGTTTAGTTTAGGGACGTTGCGGTCCATTGGGTTTAAAGACATCATAGTCCATGTTGTTTTGGCTCATTGGTTTGGAGGTGTGCCAAGAGTTATTGGTTATTGGGACCCTCCACCTCTCTGAAGACGTAGACGTTGAAGAATTACAATGACATGTATCAGAGGTGTGGAGAGATGTACCCTTGAACCAATTTCCAGATTGAGGGATGGGATGGACATCATTTTAGATGCCATCTGTAGGAGATCACTAGTCATCTTTGGAACTAAGATCGACTTGGGGAGACCTGAGTATAGGAGTTCATTTGATTGGTGACCAAAAAGGGTTTTGGTCTCGGGAGACTTAACTAATTTGTGCTAAGGTTGTCCTCTCATAGTGTTAAACACTAACATTTGCTCGACGCTCACGTGCTCCCCCGTGAGGCTCTAAAGCAGTGTTAAACACTGAAAATTTGAGGCGCTCACGTGGGGTCACGTGAGGCACTTGAAGTAGTATTAAACACTAAAAATTTGAGGCGCTCACTTGGGGTCATGTGAGGCGCTTGAAGTGGTGTTAAACACTGAAATTTGAGGCGCTCACGTGGGGTCACGTGAGGCACTTAAAGTAGTGTTAAACACTGAAATTTAAGGCGCTCACGTGGGGTCACGTGAGGCGCTTGAAAGCTGGCGCTATTCCTTTGGGTTTATTCCCTTGTTTTTTCTGAGTGTTAAGCACTACTGGGTCACGTGGGATCACGTGAGGTGCCCCCAAAAAATGGAAATTGCCTTTGATTTATTACCTTTTTGCTTTATAAGTGCTAAGCACTATTTGAGGGTCACGTGGGATCACGTGAGCCGATCTCAGTTGTCATTGTAATGTTCAAGCACTAATCTTTTCTTTATGTGCATGGAAGTCTTGAGTTTTGGGACATTCGAGCCCCTTTGATTTTATAAGAATTAAATTCTTTTAGGGTTAAACCTTAGTTTTATTAGAGGAATTAAATTCCTTTATGTTCTCGTAAGAATTAAATTCTTTGAACTTAATTCTTTCCTCTAGATTTGAATCTACATAACAGAATTTCCCCGATGAGAATTAAATTCTCAACTTGTGGAGGGATCTGCTTCTGCAGATCTCAATCAAAGGAAGAACTAAGTTCTTTTTTGAAGAGTTAAACTCTTGTGGAGGCTACGAAGAGGTAAGATATTCTCTGTTGTTTTGTTCCTTCTCTTACCTAGGGTTTCTTTTTCTCTTTGAGGAGATCTTTTTCTCTCTGGAGAATTAAATTCTCTTTTCTTTTTAGGTTATGAGGGGTTTTTTCTCTCTATCTCTGTATATCATTTTTTCTGTCTCTTGGCTCTTATTTATAGGAGAAAGAAAAGAATCAATTTGTTCAAAAAATCTCTCGTTGTGAGATTTTGATTGATTTTATAATCAACCAAAATGATCTTTTAGATCAATCGGTAAATTTTATTCACCGTTGAATTTTTAATTCAAGGACTTCTGTTTTACAGAAAAAAAATTCTCTTTTTTTAACAAGATTTAGGAAAATATTTCCCCGTACAGAATTTTCTTCTGTGGATTGGTGATTTTTAATCACCATTGGATTTTTAATCCAACGGTGCTCTGTTTTACAGAGCGTAATCTTTCTTGTTTAGAAAGATCTAAGGAAATATTTTCCAAATAGGGCTTTTGATCCCTTTTTTTTAGAATTTAATTCTATCGGCTTAGAAGGCATAAGAGCCCTCACGTATAGCACGTGACCTCCCAAAATTAAGCCCACCAAGGAGCGTCACGTGCCGTAACGTGAGTTTTTCTGACCAATTGTTCGTTTTTTAGGATGGTGCCTATATACTTTGTATATAGATGCTCACGTGCCTGCACGTGAGGCTTAGTTTTAGCCTTATTTTGTTAAGCGCAATGCCTATCACGTGTGGGCACGTGGTGCTCCATTTGGGGACTTTTCCCATTACTTTTTATTTATTATTCATTTTTCATAAGGGAACAACTGCTACTTCGCCTCAAGTGTGTTCCCACTATTCTTAGATTACTATCCTACCACGGCTCTGGTGAGTCGTGGAAACAGGTAGTAGTTGGGTGCAGTCCCGAAGCACTTGGAAGCAATGACGGTTAGATAGGATTCGTCTCTCCCGGTATTGGGGGTTGATGTCGCGCTGTGTTCGGAAAGCCATTACACAAAATCCCTAGCCAGGGCAAGCGAGATTTACTGGTAGGTACTCCAGTAGTTTTTCAGGGTGTTTTTGGGCTCTACTCTAGCATGACTTATTACGCTATTAGGGGTCTGACGGCTACCGCCCCCTAGGCCCGATATGCGATACTCTTAGACGAACAGACCGGACTGTATGGAGATTGTCACAGATAGGCTAAGTAGAAGTTCAGATGAGTTTGCCGATGTGCTTGTGGTTAAACCAACTGCCGGCGTACTGTCGAGTCTTTAGAGTCCCACACAGAGGGTTTCCCTGCTTCGGGCGAAACGATGTAGAGGTCATATGGTTTTACGACATGGTTCAAACATATACGTGTACTTGTGCACGTATGATGTTCGGGCGGATAATACTAGTGGGCTTTGGTTTAAGCCGGATCCTAGTATTAGATTATTGGATTAATTTCGTCTCATTGTATTCATGTTTTTCGGAATAAGGATACGGGTATGTATATACGGTGATGGGTATTCTTGTAATTTATTCAAGAATTCTTCTAGAAGAAGACACCTCATTACTTGTATTACCATTTAGGTTAAATGGTTAATGAGGTGGAGGTATGAGGTGTTATTTTTTAAGATAAATGAAGCATGGCTATTTGATGACTCATGGATGACTATTGAGGCAAGAGTGGACTTAGATATTTTGTGATATTTTCTGAGATATTTTGGCATGCTTCATAGTCATCACAAGTAGCCATATTCATTTCATTATTATCTTAAACACTCTCTGTCCTCAAGCTCTCTCTTCTTCTTCCTCAAACCCTAATTGTCTTATGTGTTGAGAAACCCAGGGTTATTGAGACTAATCTATCCATAATCACTCTTTACATTCTCTAGACTACTTAGATTAGCACATTAGGTACCCTAGTTACCTCATCTTAGTGGTAGGAGCTCTTAGTAGACACTCTCGGGTGGATCTTCTTTGACTCGAGGGGGCCGAAGAGGAGGCGCGATCCGTACACTCTTCAAGGACACAAGAAGAGGAGGAGGAGTACAAGAAGAAGAAGGACTTGATACTTGAGTTATAACATTCTTACATAGTAGTTAAACCTCTTAGTTGTTTTGTTAGCTAGAGTTTAGTATCGATCCTGGAGTTTAGTCGGTGTTGCGAAGCATATGAAAATCGTTTTTTGCCAACTCCGCCTCCCCGCGAACCCGCGGGGTGTGTGACATCGACTTACAGTGGTATCAGAGACAACTAAACCCTTAACTGACAGATTAAACGACAAGTAAAACTACGAAACCGAAATAACTCCGAAACATCGAAACATGGATCCAAGTTTCTGTTGAATTTTTCAGAGGCTCTAAATTTTTTAAACACTTGTAGAGTGCTCTATTACTTGTAAGATGAACACCAAACAAAAACGAGACAAATCCACCTATATCTGGCCGGCCAAACACTTAAAAAACCCGGCCTGGCCGATTTTACTGTTGTATTTTGTCTTGAATTTTGTTTGGTGTTCTTGTCACTTGGATTTAGGGTTTCAGGTGGTGTTTGATTTTGCCAAGTTTGCATATACTGTTATTTTTCTGTTGTGGCAATACGAGTATTTCGAAGTCGCAGTTTTAACGTCGTTTAACAGGTTTCAGGTGGTGTTTGATTTTGCCAAGTTTACATATACTGTTAACTTTCTGTTGTGGCAATTCGGAGTGTTTCGAACTCGCAGTTTTAATGTCATTTAACATGTTTCAGTTGTTATATGTGTTCGTAAACTTTTGCTAATTGCTATATGTCGGTTAGTTGGGGGTTGCATATATCTATGTTGCTGTTGTTGTTGGTTTGTGAATATGGAATATTGGATCGTCGATGATGAATAGCCGGGGGATGTGAGAAGAGAGTTTTCTTTCTTTCATTCGATGTAAATTGTAATATTAATGTAATATTATTTTGCAAGGCACATCCAGGTTGAGGTTTTAGCCACCGTTGTATTATTTCATTTACTATTTTTTCTCCTAGCACAGACCCAAGGTGGGGTGCACAAACTACCGGGTTCTTTGAAGTGCCGAGTGGCCTACTCATTTTACTGAAGGAGGTTGCTTCACTTCAGGAATTTGGCAGGTAGTTTGCAGCACTCGTAGGGGTCTAGGGTGGGGTTTGGCTATTCATTACGATCGTGGAATCCGTCTTTCGTTACAGACTTAAACGAAACGCGGAATTCCTAGTATATCCAATATATTCATCTTTGATCTGGAATGCCTATTATTTCGTGAGTTAAATGGATATATTATATATGTAATATAATAGACGTTGCTTATGTTTTGCATCCGCGCTAGTCCAGCCCCCGCTCTGGCGTTAATTAAGTAACCTAACGGTGTTAGACGGGGCTCAGTGGCGAATGTGGATGACATAAGCGTACATGGTATTTTCGTTTCTTTCTGCAATGGTAGGTGTAAATGATGGGACTACATTGATTAATGTAAAGCAAAAAAACCAAAGCTGAATCGTTGGAACAATTTCAAAAACCACTCGGTTTTTTCCAAAAAGCAAACTTTTAAATACGGAGCCTAAACCACTCCTTTAAAAATCTATCATGGTTCCTTCGATCTTATCAAGTTCATTACGTTCACAGTTTAGCCAAAACCATTCGTAACTCTCCGTCATTTCAGATGGACATTCAGTAGTATTCAAGCTATGTATTTTGACCTTCGCCAAGGCATAGTGATTGGTAGCTGCTGAATATTCATCTATTGCATAAATAGATGTGTTGGTTTGGGATAGTCGTACTGCTATTTTGGCCTTCGTCAAGGGTATGTACGGGTGGGTTCAAATTAACCTGGATAATGACGGGTAGAACTTGACTTGCGACTTATGATATATTTGCCTTCGTCAAGGTTATAAGAGCTTAGGGCAAAAATCCACATCGGGAGTTTCTAAAGAAAATGAAACTTGCTAGTGTTGCATACCATTTGGAGTGTGAAAATTTTGGTAGGATTCCTTCAAGGTTATCATACAATGATATTTAGATCCCGATCCTACTGTGAGTATCTGCTACTCCTCGGGAGATTTTTTTCACTAAACGATCAATGCTATAAACCAAGTAGGTGTCTAGAACGATGTTAGCGGGGCCACGCCTCCAGGAAAAAGAGGTTATATAATTAAAGAACTTCGCGAAAGTGTTGGAAAACCTCCCTCGAAGTACCAACACCAGCCTAGCTGAAAGGTTGAGAAAGTATTGTAGGATGAGATTAATCCTGACTAATTCTTCTTTTATGGTTTGAGAAATGATTCGAGAAACAGTGGGAGCCATCATGTTTAGATAAACTAAAAACCAATTTAAACTTGCAAGAGTATCATACTAAAGTGTTTCTTCTCTCTCTCCTAATTGCAGCAACCAAGATGACCGGCCTTAAGTTACTTTTAGATAAAAACATATTGACGGGGCCAAACTATAAAGATTGGCTCAGGAATGTCTAGTTGGCCATCACATATGACAAACTGGGCTATTTTCTTACTACTAAATCCCCCGCCGTCCCATGTCCAGATTCCAGCGTCACGGATAAAGAGATCTGTAAGACATGGGAAATTGACAATGCGAAAGCCAAGTGTCTCGTGCCGGCCTTTATGGATAATGAACAGAGGCGGCATGAGAAGATGGAACATGAATCCATCTTCCTCCATACAAAAGATTTATATAGAGAGCAATCTCGTATCGCAAGATACGAGACCTCGAGGAAACTATTTCAAGCGAGATTAGTTATCGGGTCATCTGTAGGAGACTACGTCCTTAAGATGATCAGCTTGATTGAAGAGCTCGCGGACCTAGAGACCGCATTGAAGAATAAGCTGTATACAGACTTGATTCTACAGTCCCTCCCCTCTACCTACGTTCAGTTTATCTTGAATTTTAACATTCAAGGGAAGGAAATTACATTTCTAGAACTCCTCAACATGTTGAGGAGCGCTGAGGGAACCCTACAGAAGTCCAGGGAGACACCCGCTCTGCTTGTTGGGAGATCTTCCTCTTCTAGATCCAGGGCGAAAGCCAAAGGGAAGAAGAAGAAAGCCCCCACCAAGCCGAAAGGCAGTGTTAGTAAGGTAGAGGGAAGGGTCAAGGCAAAAGTTGGGGGGCTGACGGTAGGGAAGGAAGAATGCTTCTACTGTTACAAGAAGGGTCATTGGAAGAAGGATTACAGGGCCTGGAAAGCCTAGAACCAGGGTGCGAAGCAGATTGTGGCTTCGGCTTCAGGTGTGTTTGTGATTGAAAACTGTCTGTCAATCAACTCTATTTCCTGGGTATTGGATACCGGATCAGGATATCATATCTGTAATTCTTTGCGGGCACTGAGAAGCCGTAAAGTTTTGAAGGCGGGTGATATGACCCTCAGGGTTGCTAACGGAGCGAGCGTGGATGCTGTGTCCGTAGGGGAATATCACTTAGGATTGATAAGTGGACACATTTTAGTTTTGCGCAACTGTTTTTGTGTACCTAGTTTGACTTATAATATTATTTCTGTATCTTTGTTATCTAAAAAAGGTTATGATTTTACATATGTAAGTGATGTCGTAAACATCCACCTTAATCATGGTTTGATTGGGTCGGGTACACGAAACAACGGTATATACGTATTAAACCAACTACAAGTTTTCAACGTCCAGAAAACACACAAAAGAAAGTCTCCAGAATTAAATCAAGTTTTCTTATGACATTATAGACTGGGTCACATCAATGAAAAATATGGTTGACCAAGTTACATAAAGAGAGATATTTGGATCCGTTCGAATATTAGTCTTATGCAACTTGTCAATTATGTCTCAGAGTAAAGATGACAAAGACTCCGTTCACTGGACAAAGAGTAAGAGCGAGCGAGCTCTTGGGACTCATACACATCGATGTGTGTGGTCCAATGTCTACACATGCAAGAAGTAGTTATTCCTATTTTATTGCTTTTATGGATGATTTCTCTAGGTATGGACATGTCTTCTTGATGAAACATAAATCCGAGGCCTTTGAGAAATTCCGAGAATATAAAAATGAAGTGGAAAACCAAACCGGAAAAAGTATCAAGACACTGAGATCTGATCGAGGTGGTGAATACTTAAGTGCCGAGTTCCTGGATTACTTAAAAGAGAATGGAATTCTCTCTCAGCTTACTCCTCTATACACACCATAATACAATGGTGTATCGGAAAGGCGGAACATAACCTTATTGGATATGGTACATTCTATGATGAGTAACGCTGAGTTACCGCGATCCTTCTGAGGTTATTCACTAGAATCAGCTGCATATATTTTGAAAAAGGTTCCTACCAAGACTGTGCCTACCACACTATATCAGATGTGAAGTGGGAAGAAACCTTATCTTCAGTATCTGAAGATATAGAGATGTCTAGCTTTTGTTAAAAAAAGCATGCAGACAAGCTCGATGCACGCTCAGTACTGTGTAAGTTTGTGGGATACCCAAAGAACTCCAGGGGGTATCTTTTCTATTACGCAGAGGAATAAAAGGTTTTTGTTTCTCGTCATGCCCACTTCTTGGAAACTCAATTTTTAGAAAAAGAGATAAGTGGGAGTGCAATAGAACTGGAAGAAATTCTCGAACCACAAGTTATTACTGAAAGTATGGTGTAACCAGAAGTTTCAAAAGAAAGGGCATCCCCACGCTACTCTGCAGGAGTAGTAGGTTGTCTCATCCGCCCGAGAGATACTATGGTTTTCTCGTAGACGGGGATAGAGAGGATTTCATCATTAACAATGATGAGCCAACTAACTTCCAGCAAGCCATTCAAAGTGGAGACTCGATAAAATGGTTGGATGCAATGTGGACTGAGATGGAGTCCATGTACACCAACAAAGTATGGACTTTGGACATTGCTCCAGAAGGGGTAAAACCCGTAGGCTACAAACAGTCTTCAGAAAGAAGATTGGTGTAGATGGACATGTTGAAACCTATAAGGCTAGACTTGTTGCAAAAGTTTTTCGTCAAAGACCTAATTTGGACTATGATGAAATCTTTTCTCCAGTGGCTATGTTCAAATCCATTCGGATCCTTCTTGCCATTGCAGCCTTCCATGAATATGAGATTTTGCAGATGGACATAAAGACCGCTTTTTTAAATGGAAATTTGGAAAAGCGCGTCTATATGGATCAACCAGAAGGTTTCATTCAGAGTGGGAGCAGCGAGAAAGTGTGCAAGTTGCTTAAATCCATTTATGGATTAAAGAAGGCATCGCGGAGTTGGAACATCTGTTTTGATGAGACGGTCAAAGAATTTGACTTTATCAAAAATCCAGATGAACCATGCATCTATAGTAAGATTGTAGCAAGAACTGTTGTATTCCTCGTCTTGTACGTGGATGAAATTATCTTGATAGGAAATGACATTCCTATACTACAATCAGTCAAAGGATCCTTATCACAAAGGTTCTCCATGAAAGACCTGGGTGATGCCTCCTACATTCTGGGGATCCAGATCTATCGTGATAGATCTAAGAGGATGTTGGGACTTTCATAGTCCAGGTACATCGACACCATACTGAAAAGATTCAGTATAGAAGATTCAAAGTGCGGTAATCTTCCGGCTTGTCACGGAATCACCCTCTCCAAAGAGATTTCTCCCAAGACTGATTTGGAAAGGGATTGTATGTCAACTATACCCTATGCTTCTGCGGTAGGCTCTATAATGTATGTGATGTTATGTACCAGACCAGATGTTGCTTACACACTAAGTATGGTAACCCGGTATCAGTCAAACCCTGAGGAGAAGCACTGGATATCAGTAAAGAACATTCTCAAGTACCTGAGAATGACTAAGGGGATGTTCTTGGTGTACGGCGGAAAAGACCTCCAGATCGAGGCCTTTGCTACTACAGCTTCCAGAGTGACAAAGATGACTCCAAGTCCATGTTGGGTTATATCTTTACCCTTAATGGAGGGGCGGTCTGTTGGAAGAGCTCCAAGCAGGACACCGTTACTGACTTGACGATGGAAGCGGAGTATATCGCTGCATGTGACGCCGTAAACGAAGCAGTCTGGATAAGGAAGTTCTTAACAGAACTTCAGGTGGTTCCGTCCATTGTTGATCCAATACCTCTTTATTGTGACAACAATGGGGCTATAGCTTTAGCGAAGGAACCCAGGTCCTATCAGAAGTCCAGACATATCTTGAAGCGGTATCACCTGATCAGGAAGATCATGGATCGCCGGGAGATCGAGGTAGGGAGAGTTGATACAGAGAACAACACTGCAGATCCACTCACAAAGGCCATCCCTCAGACTCAGTTCGAGAGGCTATTCGAGATGATAGGTCTGCGATATGCCAACACATGGCCTTAGTGCAAGCGGGAGATTGTTAGTGATATATGCCCTAGAGGCCATTATTGTATAATACTAGTTTGTATATTACATTTTGGAAGCTTGGGATATACACGGATTTTAGGACAGTCTTGCTCAATATGGTAGTATGGTACTTGGTTTGTTTCTATCTTAATATGTGTATATGTTTCTTTTAGCGTATCACTAATACATTTTGGTAGAGCCCTTAGGATCTTTGTTTGACAACCTGCGTTGTGATGGCAATCACATTAGTGGGGCTTGGTAGTCTATAAGTACATCCTTATACAGGTCCCTAGTCATAGGATTATCGAGACAGGGCATCGATACTCCAAAGTAGACTAGTGTATACGCTTCTCATCCCAGCAGGGGAGATGGTCTGTCCCACGGCCATTAGTACGTCGTACTGGAGATAGTATGCAGGTGCTCATTGAGTTATGAGTTACACTGGACAGACTCGTGGGAAATTGTTGGTTGGTACTATACCTATCGTCGGGTAGCAGTTCCTAGGTGACATGAGTACAGCGTAGTCCGTTGACTTGACACTGCTACTTCGCCTCGAGTGTGATCCCACTGTTCTTAGATTACTACCCTACCATGGCTCTGATGAGTCATGCAAACAGGTAGTAGTTGGGTGCAGTCCCGAAGCACTTGGAGGAAGTGGCGGTTAGATATGATTCGTCTCTCCCGGTATTGGGGGTTGATGTCGCACTGTGTTCGGAAAGCCGTTACACAGTCCCTGGCCAGGGCAAGCGAGATTTACTGGTAGGTACTCCAGTAGTTTCTCAGAGTGTTTTTGGGCTCTACTCCGGCATGACTTATTGCGCTATTAGGGTCTGACGGCTACCGCCCCCTAGGCCCGATTTGCGATACTCTTAGACGAATAGACCAGACTGTACGGAGATTGTCATAGATAGGCTCAGTAGGAGTTCGGATGAGTTTTCTCATCGGCCTTCTTATCGACAGATACCTGGGTAGCCGTTACGTGCAGCTAGTACCGCTAACGTGCTTGTGGTTAAACCCACTGCCAGTGTTCTGTCAAGACTTTAGAGTCCCACACATAAGGTATCGCTGCTTCGGGCGAAACGATGTAAAGGTCGTATGGTTTTACGACAGGGTTCGAACATATACATGTACTTGTGCATGTATGATGTTCGGGCGGTTAATACTAGTGGGCTTTGGTTTAAGCTGGATCCTAGTATTAGATTATTGATTAGTTTCATCTCATTGTATTCGTGTTTTTCGGAATACAAATACGGGTATGTATATACGGTGAGGGGTATTATTGTAATTTATTCATGAATTCTTCTAGAAGAAGACACCTCATTCCTTGTATTACTATTTAGGTTAAATGGTTAATAAGGTGGAGGTATAAGGTGTTATTTTTTATGATAAATGAAGCATGACTACTTGGTGACTCATAGATGACTACTGAGGCAAGAGTGGACTTAGATATTTTGTGAGATATTTTGGCATGCTTCATAGTCATCACAAGTAGCCATATTCTTTTCATTATTATCTTAAACACTCTCTCTCCTCAAGCTCTCTCTTCTTCTTCCTCAAACCCTAATTGTCTCATGTGTTGGGAAACCTAGAGTTATTGAGACTAATCTATCCATAATCACTCTCTACATTCCTTAGGCTACTTAAATTAGCACACTAGGTACCCTAATTAGCTCATCTTAGAGGTAGGAGCTCTTAGTAGACACTCTTGGGTGGATCTTCTTTGACTCGAGGGGGCCGAAGAGGAGGCGTGATCCGTACAATCTTTAAGAAGCACAAGAAGAAGAGGAGGAGTACAAGAAGAAGAAGGACTTGATACTTGAGCCATAACTTTCTTACAAAGTAGTCAAATCTCTTAGTTGTTTTGTTAGCTAGGGTTTAGTATTGATCCTGGAGTTTAGTGGGTGTTGCGAAGCATATAAAAATCGTTTTTTGCAAACTCCGCCTCCCCACGAACCCGCGGGGCGCGTGACATCTACTTACATCCCCTTGCGGGGTGCGGGACAGTGCCTCGTTAGAAATTTTTTCTAGCAGGGGACGTGTTTTGAGTGTGGAGTGTATGAAAAAAAGAAAGAAGAAAAAAAATAGTGAGTAACGTCCTAAGGACGTGTGGGCGCTGGGCGCCAGCACCTCACGCGTCGGACACGTGGGCGCTGGGCGTCTACAGAAAGAAGGGGTTTAGCCCCGAAATGAGGAGTTGAACTTCCGAAAAGGATTTTTATCTATGGAGTTAAACTCCAAAAAAATTTGAGTAGAGTTAAACTCCCAAAAAGGAATTACATTTATGGAGTAAAACTCCAAAAGATTTTGAATGAAGTTAAACGCCTAAAAGGGTTTTATTTGTGGAGTTAAACTCCAAAAGATTTTGAACGGAGTTAAACTCCTAAAAAAGGGTTTTATTTATGGAGTTAAACTCCAAATTATTTTGAATTGAGTTAAACTCCTAAAAAATGGTTTTATTTGTGGAGTTAAACTCCATAAAGATCTTGAAAAATGGAGTTGAACTCTCAGAAATCTTTGGAGATGATCAAAATCTACCCCTCTTTTCTCCCCTTTAGCCCTAGATCTTCTTTTAAGCCTTGGATCTTCCCAAAGTGGGGTTTTTTGGAGATGTGTCTCCTTCTTCCTCCTCTCTGTTGGCTGGATTGTTGAGAAAAGGGAGTGAGACTTAAAAATCTCCCATTTTGGGGATTTGATGGAAGATCCGAGCTCCCCTACAAGGGTTTTATGGTGAAAAACTGTTTCTTTTTGAAAAAAGAAGAGTTAAACTCTTGATTTAATTCAAAAAAAGAAAGAAGGTTTAGAACCTTGAGGAAGGAGAAGGAGGCACAGAACCTAAATTTTTGAGAGAGTGAAAAGGATGTTGTTGGTTTTTTCATCATGTTTGCCTTTATAGGCTACACACTTTACATATAGCCCTTTGGGCTTTGCCAAATGGTTCTTGTGCTACCTCATGCCTTATGTACTTATTTATTTTTGCACATAAGCCATGGAGTTTACAAAATTTTGGCTTTCTGCCCATTTTTCATACATTTATTTCTAAAAAAAATTGCATTGAACTAATTTATTGCTTCATTCTTGGCATAGAGCCGGCCCTTCCATTCTTAGTCTTGACTTGGGCTTGGGCCCACTTCGCTTGAGCATGGACCCGCTTGGCTGGGGGTTGACTGACTTTGACTTGGTCAAATGGGGTGTAATTTTTGACCCCAACAATAAGTCCAGAGGAGGGTTTGATGTTTCCCCTCTGTCATCCTCGATAGTTATCGGTGGATTTTCGGCTAGGGGTTCTAGCTGGATTATCATTCCAACTATGTTTTGGAACAAGATAGCCATTTTCTTCATGATAGCAACTTGTTCAGCGGCTTCTTTGTGTAAGTCGATGTCGTGCACCCCGCGGGTTTGCGGGGAGGCGGAATGTGCAAAAAACGATTTTTATATGCTTCGCAACACCAACTTGAACTCCAGGATCGATACTAAAACCTAACTAGAAAAACTATATGAGGTTAACTACTCGGATAGAAAGTTATACCTCACAGAACCATGTCCTTCGGGTCTTCTTGTTGTCATCCTCCTCATCATAGGCTCCTCGGATCGTACACGGATCGGGCCTCTTCGTCGGTCTTCTCAAGTCAAAGACGATCTACCCAAGAGTCTATAGTCTGAGCTCCAACCTCAAATCCGAGGTAACTAAGGCATCTAGTACGCTAAACTAGATGTCCTAGATGATGTAGAGAGTGAAGATAGATTAGTTTGTCTCTAAATACCCTAGGTTTCTCAACACATGAGACATTTAGGGTTAGAGGAAGAAGGGGAGCTTGAGAAAGTGAGAGTGTAAAAATGAACATTAGAAATGAGATGGCTCTCTCTTGTTGACTTATGAAGCATACCAATAATTCATAAGCATAAATATCTAGCATGCTTCCAAAATATCTAGCATGCTTCAATGAGTCACCTAGTGAGTCATGCCATGAGTCACCAAGTAGCCATGCCTCATTTAATGAAAACCCCATCTCATTTCTGAAGGGTTACACTAGCACCCCGACCAACTTCCGTGGACAAATGCGGAACAAAATTTTTACTACGATAACAAACTTGGCGCTAGAATAAACCCTAAACCGAATCTTTACCATAAACCTAGTAAACATAAAAGAGTTCTATCTACTATGATAGAAGTTATACCTCAAGCTTGAACTCCTTCTCTTCTTGTGGTTCTTCTATTTGTTGTGAGCTCCTTGGAGTGGTTGTAGATGGCTCCTCCTCACCGGCTTCTCCACGTCAAAGAAGATCCACCCGAAAGCCTCTATCTTGAGCTCCAACCTCAACAATGAAGTAACTAGGGTGCTTGGTGTGCTAGACTAAGAACCCTAGAGTGAGTAGAGAAGTGTTTTGGTGGTTTGATCTCACAATGCTCTTGATTTTCAACTCATGAAACAATAGAGCCTTGAGAGAGGAAGAGGAGAGAGCAAGAAAAAGAGAGAATGTGTCATGATAAAATGAGGTGTATACTCTCATATGAGGAAAAAGAATAATGATAATTTTAATTAGGATAATTGTCATGGTTGATGTTGATTTGACCATTATCATGTCATAATTAATGCTAAGCAAAAAATATCTCATGCTTAACAAAAATATCTAAGTCAACAAAAGTCAACAAGTCAAACGGTCAAACCAATTTACCATGATACAATTATCTTTAATTAAAACTCATTAATCAATTTTCTCCATCTCATTATGGTTTTAATCAAGTCAATGGTCAAAACCCTAGTGAGGTTTTTCTGCCTCTGTCAACTGTATATACATACCCGCATCCGTGTTCCGAGGAACACGAATACAATGAGACCGAACCAACCCAAAACCAAATACTAGGATCTGGCTTAAACCAAAGCCTACTAGTATCAACTGCCCAAACACCAAGCACGCACAAGTGCGCGTATGTGAACGGACCCTATCGTAAAACCATACGACCTCTACTACGTTTCGCCCAAAGGTGAACAACCCTCTGTGTGGGACTCTAAAGACTCGACACTACGCTGGCAGTGGGTTTAACTACAGGCCGCAAGCGGTACTAGCTGTACGTAACGGTCCCCAGGTAGATGTCGATAAGAAGACCGATGAGGTGAACCCATCCGAACTCCTACTGAGCCTGAATGTGACAATCTCCGTACAGTCCGGTCTGTTTGTCTAAAAGTATCGCATATCGGGCCTAGGGGGTGGTAAACGTCAGACCCCTAATAGCGGTATAAGTCATGTCGGAGTGTAGCCTAGAACACCCTGAGAAACTACTGGAACACCTACCAGTAAATCTCACTTTCCCTGGCCAGGGACTTTGTGCAATGGCTCTCCTAGACACAGCGCGATATCAACCCCCAATACCGGGAGAGACGAATCATGTCTAACCGCCACTACCTCCAAGTGCTTCGGGACTACTACTTGTTTGCACGACTCAATAGAGCCGTGGTATGGTAGCAATCAAAGAACAGTGGAAACACACATGAGGCGAAGTAGCAGTGTCAAGTCAACAGACCAAGCTGTACTCAAGTCACCTGGGAACTGCTACCTGACGATAGGTATAATACCAACCAACAGTTCCCGACGAGTCCTGTCCAGTGTACTCGCAACCTAACGAGCACCTGCATACTATCTCCAGTACGACGTACTGATGGCTGTGGGACAGACCATCTCCTCTGCTGGGATGAGAAGCGTATGCACTAGTCTATTCTGGAGTATCGATGCCCTGTCTCGATAATCCTACGACTAGGGACCTGTTTAAGGATGTGCTTATAGACTACCCAGCCCCCACTAGTGTGATCGCCATCACAATGCTGGTAGTCAAGCAAAGATCATAAAGGCTCCATCAATATGTATTAGCGATATGTTAAAAGAAACATATACACATATTAAGATAGATACAAACCAAGCAGCATGCTACAATATCGAGCAAGACTGTCGTCAATCCATGTATATATCCTAAGCTTCCAAAATGTAATATACAAACTAGTACTATACAATAATGGCCTCTAGGGCATACATATCCAAAAATCTCCCAATTGCACTAAAGGCCAGAAATTGGTGTACCGCATACCCAACGTCTGCACTAAGGCCAACTGCTGGCGTACCACATACCCAATGTCTACACTAAGGCCAATTGCTGGCATGCCGCATACCCAATAGCTCAAAAATTCGCTCGAACTGTGTTTGAGGGAGGGCCTTTGTGAATGGATCCTCCGTGTTTTCTTTAGTGTCCACTCTCTGTACCTTGATCTCCTGGCGATCAATGATCTCCCTGATCTGGTGATACCGCCTTAAGATGTGTCTGGATTTCTGATAGGACCGTAGTTCCTTCGCTAAAACTATAGCCCCATTATTATCGCAATACAAAGATATTGGGTCAACAATGGACGGAACCACCTGAAGTTCACTGATGAACTTCTTCATCCAGACCGCTTCTTTTGCGGCGTCGCTTGCAGCAATGTATTCGGCCTCCATCGTCGAGTCTGCGACGGTATCCTGTTTGGAACTCCTCCAATACACCGCCCCTCTGTTGAGGGTAAACACAAACCCCGAGACAGACTTGCTATTGTCCTTGTCACTCTGGAAGCTTGAATCGGTAAAGGACTCGACCCTGAGGTCTCCATTACCGTAAACCAGGAACATCTCCTTAGTCCTTCTTAGGTACTTGAGAATGTTCTTCACTGATGTCCAGTGGTTCTCACCTGGGTCTGACTGATACCGGCTCACCACGCTTAGCGCATAAGCTACTTCTGGTCTTGTACATAGCATCGCATACATTATTGATCCTACCGCCGAAGCGTAGGGTATAGTGCCCATGCGAACCCTCTCCTCGTCAGTCTTGGGAGACATCTTCTTGGAGAGGGTGATTCCATGCAATGCGGGTATATTACCGTGCTTGGAATTTTCCATACTAAATCTCTTTAGTACGGTCTCTATGTACCTGGACTGCGAAAGTCCCAATAATCTCTTAGATCTATCTCTGTAGATTTTGATCCCCAGAATGCACGAGGCATCACCCAGGTCCTTCATGGAGTACCGTTGTGACAAGAACAGCTTGACCGATTGTAGCACAGGAATGTCATTTCCTATCAAAAGAATTTCGTCCACGTACAAGACAAGGAATACGACAGTTCGTCCTACAATCTTCTTATAAATACAAGGCTCATCCTCGTTCTTGATGAAGTCAAATTCCTTGATTGCTTCATCAAAACAGATGTTCCAGCTCCGCGATGTCTACTTTAATCCATAAATGGATTTAAGCAACCTGCACACCTTCCCTCTGCTCCCACTGTCTACAAAACCTTCTGGCTGATCCATATAAACACACTCTTCCAAACCGCCGTTTAGAAAAGCTGTTTTTACGTCCATCTTCCAGATCATAGTCATGGAAGACAGCAATGGCAAGTAGGATCCGAATGGATTTGAGCATAGCCACTGGAGAAAAAGTTTCATCATAGTCCACACCAGGTCATTGACGAAAACCTTTTGCAACGAGTCTAGCCTTATAGGTTTCCACCTGCCCATCTACACCAAGTTTCCTTTTGTAGATCCATTTGCATCCAACGGGTTTTACCCCAGGTGGAGCAATATCCAAGGTCCACACTTTATTGGTGTACATGGACTCCATTTTGGATCGCATAGCACACAGCCACTTATCAGAGTCCCTACTAATAATGGCCTGTCTGAAACTGGTAGGATCATCTTCTTCCAAGATGCAATCCTCTTGATCCCCGTCTGTGAGAAAACCGTAGTATCTCTCGGGCGGATGAGCAATCCTACCAGATCTGCGGAGTGACTGAGGTTCGTCTGGGATTACTGAATCTAGTGGTTCCTCCAAATCCTCAGTTACATTTTGTGGTTCATGGATTTCTCCCAGTTCTACCGTACTCCCACTAGTTTCTTTTACAAGAAACTCCCTTTCTAAAAAGGTAGCATGACGGGATACAAACACCTTCTGTTCCTCAGTGTGGTAGAACAGATATCCTAGTGAATCTTTAGGATATCCCACAAATTTACATAGAACTGACCGTGCCTCTAGCTTGTCCGGTTTCTGTGTTTTCATATAGGCCGAACAACCCCATATCTTAAATTACTTAAGATATGGATTTCGTCCACTCCATACTTCATATGGAGTCTTAGGAAAAGATTTGGATGAAACGTAGTTCAGTAGGTAGACCGCTATCTGAAGCGCATGTCCCCAGAATGAAAGAGGCAACTCAGCACTACTCATCATGGAGCGAACCATATCCAATAGGGTACGATTCCTCCGCTACGATACACCGTTGCGTTGTGGTGTATAAGGAGGAGTAAGCTGAGAGAGAATTCCATTCTCTTTTAAGTAATCTAGGAATTCCATGCCTAAGTACTCCCCTCCCCTATCCGATCGGAGGATCTTGATACTTTTGCCAGTCTGGTTCTCTACTTCGTTTCTGAATTCCTTGAAAGCTTCAGATTTGTGTTTCATAAGAAATACATATCCGAATCTAGAGAGACCGTCAGTGAATGTGATGAAGTACGAGAACCCACCCCTTGCATGTATAGACATCGAACCACACACATCACTGTATATGAGTCCCAAGAGTTCTGTTGCTCTTTCTCCATGTCCGGTGAAAGGAGATTTGGTCATCTTTCCTTTGAGACAAGACTGACAGGTTTCATAAGATGAAAATTCGAACGTATTCAAGAGTCCATCTTTATGTAACTTACTTAGTCTTTTCTCTCCGATATGACCAAGTCTACAATGCCAAAAGTAGGATTTGTTTGTATCTGAACTCTTCCTCTTGCGTGTGTTTTGTACATTGAGAACTGTATTCTGGATTAGAACATAGATACCATTACACAGTGTAACTTCTGCAACCAGCACCTTATTAAGGTAAATGTTCATGATATTTCTATCAAGAACAAAGTTATATCCATCTTTATCAAGTAAAGAAACTGATATGATATTGCAAACCATAGAAGGTACATAGGAGCAATTGTTCAATACAATCTAGGGGCACAAACAAAGAAGGAACAATATCATCCCACCAGGCTTCATCAGAAAGAGAGCTCTGGCTACTTTCGGTTTGGGTAAGCCTTCGAAAAGGAAGAGCTCGTCGGTGAAAAAAGGATTCCTTTAGTAGGGCAGGATCCGCGTACAAGAGATCGTGAGAGGAGGCGAATAGAGGACAGACAGGTAGAGTCCGACAGGGCAGTTAGTTTATGTATAAGTGAAAGGAGGGGTTCAATATCGGGAACTAGAGTCCAACTCCCAAATGTCATCTTTTTGAATTCCATTATCCTTTCTCTACGCATCCCAGGGCTTTCACCCCGGAGTCGAACCTTCACTGCCTTTCCTTGGCTCACTTCCCTTAGAGTGGGGAATCCAGTTTGAATCTAAATTACGGGGTTTCGTCAAACTTTCTTCCTTCTTCTTCGAATTCTCTGGATTACCCAAAAGAGGAGGATCTCTGAAGTTGGTCACATTGATTCGGTGATCGGTAGACGCCAAATTTCCTTCGATAGGAACTATTTGCCAAGCCCAAAGAAAAGAGTAGTTAGCGGTCACAATCTGAGCATCCCGACTTTGGAGAGACCTTTAGCAGGGAGCCAAATAACAGAGAGGGAAGGGAAATCCGAGCAAGTCATACATTGTGGTTCAAGGAGATACTCTACATTCGGCTCATCCCATGCTAATGATTCTGACCTTGGAAATGAGGAAGCGGTAAAGGCCCCCCTATCATCCTGCGTACCAAGATCCGTGTCCACTTTGCCAAAGATAAGGGCAAAGGCCTGTCTGCAAATTCACGCTTAAGATGACCATTCGATCACAGAATGACTGAAAAAAGCCAAAGAACGAAGAGAAGGGAGACCTTAAATCGGGTCAAAGAAAGGGGATATGGGGATCTTGCCCTCAGATGATGGACCACTCGATCATGTCATGTCTGTCCGTGATTGTTCATTTAAGCCTTCTTACCCACTCATTCTGTCTAGCATACAGTGGAACTTGCACTGGATCGGCTTCTTGCTCAGATGGGCCCTTCACCTCAGATCATCTTTCAAACGGGAATCAGGATTCGGTGAAAGAGATGCTTTTCTTTCTTCATCACCATGAGGTCTTAGACAGAGGGATAGACCCAGTCAACGGGAGTGATACCATGAGCGCTCCAGAGCTATGTCAAGTGAGTTCCTGCAGATGTATAGCAAAGAGAGGAATCCATTCTATGCTTTTGAGTAAACGTAGGTTTCCACAAGCTAAGTTATCCAAGCGTTGCATTCAAGCCAAGCTACTTCAACAGGTGGACCATAAAACCAGGATCAAAAAGTGAAAACCAGTATCACGGCGAGGGCTCACTCTGATCCGGGATCCCAATGCTTCTCTCATTCCCTCTCTTCTGTCATTCAATTCCGGACCAAGGTGGCATAAGCCCCTGGTGCTTGAGGGCTCCCCTAAGCTTGTTTTCTTTTTCAACGTGAGAGAACGAAGGAGCCTTCACGAGCGGAACTTAAAGCTCTTTTTTACAAGACCGGGTGTTCGATGAAAAGAGTGACTTCTGCAAGAAAGTAAGAAACCTTATACTATTGAACACAGACTTTCTGAATTGTAAACTTAGTGAAGCTCAGGTCCCCGGCACGAGCGAAATGGTACTTTAAGCTATTTTCACAAGGCCGCAAAGTGAAGTGAGTCTCACGAGTTAAGATGAGTACGGCGCATTCAAGACGTCCTGTCTGTAAGTCAAGAAGACTCGTTGAGTATGGTATACTATTAGTGAGCGTAGCTCTGTCAAGCATATGAGAGAGAAGTTATGCTTGGAAGGCTTTCTTCAAACAAAAAACCTCATCGGCGTTGCCTTTCTGTGAAGAAACCTTTGAGTGAGTGAGAGAGCGGAGGCCCCTTCGCGAAGGAACGTATCCCGAAGGGTCCCTCAGTAGTATGAGCTACCTGACTCTAAAAAGACAGGGAATCAAAAGGTGCTAGATCCTTCTTGTACTACTGATCGCATCAGACGTTGAGATTGTAGTTCATCAATTTCAGTAGTTGTTTACACTCGAGCGAGGTAGTTGACCTGCTGACTTGTTACAGGGTTTTACAGGGATTCAAAGAGAAGGACGCGATTACTATAAAGCAAGAATAGCAGAAGTCCTTGACGAGTTCAATGATATTATGCCACCTAGGATCATCGCATTGAGCTGGAACCTGAGGCTAAGCCACCAGCAATGGCACCTTACAGGATGGCCCCACCGGAGCAAGAAGAACTGAGGAGTTGTTGGATGACAAGCCATCAAAGGCCCCATATGGTGCTGTTTCAAAAGAAGCACGATGGGAGTCTTCAACTTTGCATCGATGATAGAGCCTTCAACAAGGTAAGGATCAATAACAAGTACCCCATCCCTCTCATTGCGGATCTGTTCGATCAGCTAGAAAGAGCAAGAGAAAGAGGTGCGGTGACTGACCATGGAGATAGAGCTGGTTGCCTTGAATAGGCAGCGGAAAGAGACTTTACGGATTGGGGATATCCAAGAGAAATGGTGGTAGAGAAGGACCTAAATTAAATGACGCTAATAAGGTGGTTGGAACTAAGAAAGAGCCTTGTTCTGTAGGAGCCATCTCTTCTGGGTTGGAGAAGGCAGATCCTGAACTTCATTAAGAAGAATGGTTGGTCCACCACACCGCCGGGCTAGGTCAGTTTACCATCACAAAAGACTCAATCGAATTGGGAAACTTTCACTTCCAGATTAGCATACTCGGAAAGGAAATGCTCTTTGCCAGAAGCTTATGTGGTTCCAACTCATGCGGCTAGGTCGAGATATGTTACGGCACCTGAATCCACTCCTGCAATGTTGCAGTTGGTTGATCATGAAGTAGTCAGATGCTCTATTATACAACATTTGTCGGGTGTGAGGCAGATCTGGCAGATTCATCACAGACCTTGGTAGTCTTGTCTGACGAATCTGATTTACTCCTTTCTTCTTTTGCATCCGTTTTCTTGCTAGGCTCTGTTCCTCTTGCAAGTGCAGGAGCGGTGTCGGCCCAAGCAGTACGTAGGTGGAGCTCTTAGTGTTTGGTCCCTTCCTTGGCCTCAGTAGGTGCTTCTTTGGCATGAGCTGTAGCGTAGGCACAAGAGGTCGGAGGATCCGGAGGCGTAGGAGCAAGGTGCAGGAAAGCCAGGTGCTAGCTAGGTCTGGTCTCCTGCCATTGGCTTAGCCTTAGCTTAGCCCTTGCAATTGGTCAGCTACACACGTTGCTTTCATTTCCTATATTATATGCCACTTCCCGGTCAACGCGAATAGATTCTTTGCTTCTTTACCTCGTCTGTTAGACAGATGTGATCTCCTTACCCCCGCCTTTGCTTAAGGATTCTCGGCCTCCTTAGCTCTCTTCTTCCATCGGCACTTCTTTCATTTGGAAGAAATGGTCCTATCCAGTAGGCGAATCCTCTTTCTATTGTTCTTTCAAATATTTGAATATAATCATTCTAAATAGAAATATTAGATATCTCCTGCCTGTCCTGCCGCACATGCGGTACCGGCTCTTGTTCTTGATGTAGCTCTTTCGGAAGTTGCAGAAGATAGTATAAATGTTCCTCTTCTTTCTGCGGCAGTTGTGGATGCGCTTTACTTCTTTCTGAGTATCCCGGTGTAGCTGTCTTGATCAAGCTATGGATCTTATATAGAGGAGTGTGAAAGCTAGCTCTTGAAAGCAGTGTGAGTTAGGCCCGAATCGAATCCCTGAGATTGGAATGAGATATCGAGAAATTCATTCCACTTAAAATCAATATTTTCTTTGTCTTCAGTACTGGTGGGCACATAGGGTATTGAAGTATGAAAGTCTGGGTCTCCCGCCCATCTTAGCTTTAGCTCTTATCTCTCTTCAGTAGTTGCAGTACGATTCTTTAATTCATCTCCTGCCCTTCTTAGTCGTAGTCGCTATAACATTGGCAATTGGCATTGGCGTAATCTTCTTTCTCCTGTCGGAAAGGAGGGAGGTCTTGTCAAAAGCAAGAAAAGGAATGTCTTAGCTTACTCTAATTTCAAATAAAGCTTTTTCGTGCTTTTGGTCGGGCCTCTAACAAGTATCTAAAAAATAATGTTTTCTTTTAGGCCTATGCAGCTAATCCACTGCTTGAGCCTGCTATATTCAGTCGCGCTCATCCCTTGCTTGTTGGAAAGAATGAATGAAACTTTACATTACATCATGGAAGACTACGTCGATGACATCCTCACAGAGTCAGGAACCCAACACATCTAAACATCCTCAGACGTGCCATAGGGGATGGTTCTCTTTCTCTCATAGCCTTAAAATCGTTCAGACTTACAAAAGTCCTCCTAGCCTGTAAATAGGAAGGACTATGGGAGCCTTCACTGGCTAAAGCGAACAACTAAGCCATTAACTAATTGAAGACCAATGCAACACAACTATTTGTCATACACATGCGGCCAAGAAGTAAATATAGGACTAAGCAAGGGAGAGTAAAGGCTGAGGCTAAAGGGAAAGCAGAGCTAGCTATTAAAAGACAAGAGCGTCTATCCCTGCTAGCGAAAAATAGCCAATATCCATCTCTTCAGCGTGAGTTGTTGGAATTCCCATCCATCCGTGGAACTCCTCCATTATAAATGACTTTTTTCCTTTATCATAGTTGGGGAGGTAAAGAGTCAGAGCAGCTATGCAAGCACACACATGGGCACTAGTCAACGCCCTTGGTTTCGTAAAGTCAGTGCCCTTGCTTTGTTTGGTTCAACAATGGTTGGTCGATCAGTCTACTCGCCCAAAAGGAAGAACATCGATTGCGCGTTTCACAAAGGTAAGCGTATAGTTAGTTATTCGATGGTTCCTTTTGTCCACAAGCTATTACCACACAGAATCAGCGATGAAACCTGTATAGCCAAAGCCCCATCCGCTAATTGTGGTCGTCCTTGTCGGCTGGCTGCAACAAGATGCCTGCTTTTTTCAAATGAGCTAGTAAAGCGCGCAAGTGAGTTCGATAGAGATCGAGAAACCAGTGACGCTTGATAAGTGAGTTCTATCTAGAGGGCACGGGAGCTGGAGGTTTCCTTCCATTGATAGGTAAGCATCAACGGTTAGTCTAGTTACTTCAGACTGAAGCGAAAGCGCGGGCGGCAGAATAGAAGTCTCACTACTAGCTTTTAGTCTTAAGCAGGCAGCGGCGCTAAGGAATGAATGTTCTACTCTACTATCATCCATTTCATTAGGACAACACTTGCTTAGTCTTTTTCTAGCTTGATTGCGAAGCATGGTTTGGAAAGGTCAGCTGAAAGACGGTATATATCTTAATTTGAGCCTCTTCCTTTGTGGTTGGCCCCATGCCCCCATATAAAAAAAAGTAAGCCAGCCGTATTAGCTCATCAACTCGCCTTAACGCACCGTCATAGGTCCGGACTTGCGCACGGTATCACTTGCCTAACAGCTGCCAAAAGCGGTCAATGTTGACGGGCTTATTGTCTCCTTTCTAAAGGGAAAAGAAAAGAGGTATCACTCCTCGGGCAGTCGCTAACCGTTGCGCTTCCCTTCCGCTTACACCATTTCTTTGTGAATGCTCCGCTTTGCTCTTTGGCGTGCTACTTCCGCTAGCAACCAGCTTCGGATTCTCCTTAAGGCGTTTCCATGAGATTCGTTGAGTAGGGATTTGAATAGAAAACTCTTTTTTGGGGCTCAATCTTGCTGGACTCTACTCCTATCCCAATGCCTGCCCCATAAACCTTCCATTGTCACCATGGAGAGGAGAACGACCCGATCATGCGAGTACCGACAGACAAACCCACTGGACAAGCACCTTATACTGGGATCAATTCCTGCTAAAAAGAAAATGCCATCATCGCTTTCGTTCATTTGGCTAAGACCTATAGCACTACTTTGGCGAAAGCTTCCCAGTTAAGGTACGGATTTATACCAACTCGATCAGCTAGTTCATTTCATGCCAAGTAACGAACCTGTTCAGGAATCGCACTAATGGCACCTTTCAGTAAATCGCAAACAAAAGGAAGACACGATCCTGCGCGATAGCTGAAGATACGTGCCACATCAAGAACCCAAGCGGGAACCTTCCCCGGCTTGCCGGGGCCGCTTGGCGCAGACGGAACAAACATGGGTCAATATCCTCCGCAGGCGAATCAATAAGAATCCTCCAACCATTCGCTGCTGTTTAAACAATCACCTAATCCAAAAGCGAGATGAATTGCATCGAGCAGTAGCGCATGTCAAGAGGCGAAAGAAAGGAAGTAGGCACTCTGCCAGGAAAGCCAAGTAACTCCTTCTACGATGAAAGAAAGCCATTGAGAGCGAATCCTGAACTCAAGGAATGCTAACAGCAAGTAGTACAGTTAGAAAGGGCTAGAGATCTATCGATTAACTGATTGCCTAACTGCTACCGAATGCTTGATCTAACAATTCCTTAGAGGGAAACTTTTAAGACGTCTTTACAATATACTATAAACTACGTTATGAAATAGCTGAGCGGCACATAACCTATAAGTATGAGAGGTTATACACATCATTTTATCGAATCTCCTATGCGCCCTGGCTGCTGGGTAACAAAGTCTAGACCTCTTACAGGAGGTGGTCATAGCGAGGAAGCTCATTGATGAATCAGGCGGCGAATGAAAGCTAGGATCAATGGAGGACTGATGAAGAGAAAATTTCCTGTCAAGAAGGTTACTAGAAAAAGAAATGAAAAGCTTTTCTTTCAAAGAAAATAGGTTTCTCCCGTAGTTGTCGATCAAGAGGGATAGGTGGCATTCTCCTATAAAGGAGAGGGCTAAACGATTACATCGCCTTTCTTTATGATTTCGTGGTTGTGTAGTAAGATTATATCCCTGTCTACAGCAAGACGTGGTCCGAGCACGTGCAACATCTGCGATCCGTACTGGAGGTCTTTCGAAAGGAGAAGATATGTAAAAGATGTCTAAGTTAAAGTTATGCAACACGAGTAAGCCTAGGTGAACGCTTTGGTCTCACTCGCTAAGCGGAAGAAGCCTACTCTATCTACTTCTCCGGAAGAAAATCCAGATGCCAAGATCTCGATTATGGAACTTCTGTTCTGGACCTGATATTGGATCTCATTTTAGTCCGTTTATAGTAGCCCGGAAAGCCTCTCTCTCTGTGGGTCCTTAGGAAGTCAGTCATCTCTCTTTCTCGACCACCTATCTCTTCAGATAAAGAATGACCAAAGCGACTAGGGCGTAGCGAGTGCCTTCCTTCCTTTCTTCTTTCTGAGTTAGAGATTGAGAGTGTGGAGAATGAAAGAACCTTTATAGAATGCGCATTAGCAAATCTCATCTTTCATTGAAGTATCTGTTGGAGATGATACCGTGAAAGTTTCTATTGCCGCTACTGGACTTAGTCATCCAGGGATGAAGGACAATCTATCGAAAGATGAACGAGGGACGAGTGGTAGGAGCCAACAAACAAATCGTAGTGCCGGTTCAGTGAAGTAAAGTTCCGTCTCCCATCCCGAACCATACAAAAGTGAAGGGTATGTGTTGTTTCTTGGCACTTTCTTTCTTTGTTATGCCAACCTAAAAACAGATACAAAAATGGGATTCCATCGCCTCCTATTTTATAGGAATAGAATGAATTTCTGATCGAAGGATAAGAAAGAAAAACTATTTGATCAAAGACGGATCTCTTGCGAGAATGATTTGGACGATCAGGACAGGTAGTAAGGAACCCTAGATCTACCTATGAAACACCGGAACAAGCTGTAGGGGCCTTTGCCAAATGCCACTCACAATGTGACCGCAGCAGGATATCGCCAGATCCCTCCCTATGACTTAGAAGCACACATTTGTAACGCCCATATTTCCATCTTAGAACTTCTTCAGACCCTCGCAAAAAATACGCCGTTCTATACCCTTCTTAGATAAGCACGAATCCTGTGGGAGACTCCCGCAACTGGATGCAGTCTACATTACCGCCTACGTAGGAGACTGCAGGATTAGACGAAGAATGGTTGACAATGGGGCAGGAATCCACGTCTGCATCCTAAAGCAGAAGTTCGCGGGATATTATAAGATGACTTGACTTTTTTTTCTTCTTATTTTATGAAAAGTATTCAAAATGGTTGGTAGGGAGCAGAGTGAGAGGATTCCCGGGTGCCCGAGCGGGAGCAATTGACGTTGAGCTTCAAGAGCAAGCAATATCAATCTTCTTTTCCAAAATCAAAAAGACAAGAAAGAAGCAAGAGTAGGCTAAACAAAAAGCCGTATCGCGCGAGGCGCTCACGTTTTTTTGGCTGGTTGCGATTAGATGTCGGAGAGAAGTTCGTTTAGGAGCCACCGCATACGTCGACTCTGGAATTTCTTCGTTAGATTTGCGATGGCTCTTGCTGGTCCTCAAAATCCCCTATTGTATTCAAAGAGAAATGGTTTGATCATTCAATGGATCAAGCAAGGTCTTTCTTTCTCTTTTCAATCAAAGAAAGGTTTTCTTCGAAAGCACCAGAGATAGCCGAGTAGCTCGAGCAGGAAGCTGAGAAAGGGAAACCAAACGTCGGATGCCGCACGGCGGAAACAAGAAATGGAATACCTAGGTCGTAAGGCAAGGGAGGACGTAACCCCACTTCGACTCACCAAGGATAAGGTAAGTACTGCGGCATCCTTTATTCGAAAGTGATATAGAGAAATGCCTGGACTGTGGGGGGGCGTCGCCCCCCCGGGAAACGTTTGCAGATGCGACCATGAATAGAACCAGGTCGAAACATTCAGCTGTCGATGGACAAACAACGCTAGAACGTCGACCGGGATGGGATGGCTAGGCCCCGGTTCCCAGGGTTTTAGTATTCCCTATGTTATGTTGAGCCTACTCAGAAGTGACAATTGCGAAACTTGTTGATTCTCTTTCGTCTATCGAAATTACATGAATACCGGCTTTAAGCAACCTTCGCATTTCCCGCTGAGATCCCAAGTCTCCAAGTGGGCCCTCTTTGCCATCCACGACCTTGGCTTTTTAGAGAATCCCACTCCTGTGTCGTAGGACTTGTAGCTCGGCAGTCCACCGGGTAGGTTTCTTTATCCTTCCAGTTTCGAGTGTCTTCTTAGATAGTTATAGCGGCCCATAGGCACGAGATGTACCTTGTGGGGGGCGTCAGACTCCTGGACATAGTCCTTTCAGGCAGTGGCCATTTATTCCATGGTCCGTTGGATGGTCGGTGCAAGGACAGAAATTGGAACACATTGATTCCGCTCGTTCCTATCCTTCGCTTCAGGGCCTGTCCCTCGGTGTGGTCAGTACAGTACTCCATACTGTCGGGCAACGAAGCTTACACTTGTTCACTTATTATTATTATGACGGTTCACCGGGGCCTCTTTCCTCCTCCCTTTTCTGCTCACTCGTAGGGGTCCGGACCCCACTAAGGGGGGGGAGTCGACTGAACATCTCAGCCATTGGCGGGAATTTCGCCCGCATCCGATCCCCAATTCTTGTTCACCCCGGATGATCGTGTTGGGAGAATTGTGACCTCGTATGATTGTGTCGGGTGAGAAACAGCCGCTTCATCACAGTACTGACTTATAGGCTAACGGGTCACACTTTGGCCAAGTATCCTACAAAGAGACTCCCGAGAGCCAGAAGTATTGAAGGAATGGCCATAGGAATGGGCGCATCATGACATCGTAATCTGTCTCGCCCGAATGAATTTGTTGGTACTAGAAATGTTAGAAATAGTAAACGAAAAGAGTAATAAGAAGTGAAAAGGACAAAGACACTTCCCAACCAGAAAGCAAAGTTCCCACTGATGGTATACTTAGTGTAAGCGAGCTCTAAGATCACATCTTTAGAATAAAATCCAGTTGGAAAATGAAATCCAATAAGAGATAAGTTGCCCATGAGCATCATGGCATAGGTTAAAGGAAACGAGGAGGCAAGCCCCCCCATCTTCCGCATATCTTGCTCATCCGACATGGCATGAATCACCGAACCTGCACTCGGGAAGAGTAATGCTTTGAAAAAAGCGTGATTCATTAAGTGAAAAATGCTAACCGAATAGTTAGAAATGTCGCAAGCAAAGATCATATAGCCTAATTGACTGCAAGTTGAATAAGCTATGACCCTCTTTAGATCGTTCTGTAATATTCCAGTGGTTGCCGTAAGGAATGACGTTATAGCTCCTGCAGAAGTAATAACAATCAAAACTGTAGGTGGGTATTCGAATAAAGGGGAGCATCTTGCTATCATGAAAACGCCAGCTGTGACCATAGTAGCTGCATGAATCGAAGCAGATACTGAAGTGGGACCCTCCATTGCATCGGGTGACCGAGTATGCGATCCTATCTGTGCAGATTTCCCTGCAGCACCAATAAGAAGTAAAATACAAATCAGAGTTATGGCATTAAATCTCATATTGCGAGAAATCCATGAATTTCTGGGGGCAAACGTACGAGCAAAAATGGTTGAAAAGTCTACTGTTTGAAAGAGGGTAAAACGACCCGAAATCCCAGGAGCTAATCCAAAATCACCTGCTCGATTGACAGGCATAGCTTTTGTAGCTGCTTTATGTGCTTGAAGTCGTGTGAACCAGAAATGAATTAACAAATATGAAGCAAGACCTACTCCCTCCCATCCCAGGAATAATTGAAGAGAGTTATCTCCAATCACCAACATTGGCATAAAAAAAAGTAGGAATGGATAAATAACACATAAATCGAGGCCAATGTGGATCCTCAGACATATATGAAATTGAATAAAGATGGACCAAGCTACTAATGGATGTAACCACAATTAACATCACTACGGTCGGGCTATCGAACACGGAGTCAGAAGTGAATTATGAGTCGGACCAATCCGCGGATCGAGCGAGCTCCCCTTGCAATGATGTGGTGGTGAACCTCTCATTCATCTTTAGTGCTCTCCGAACTGTGCGGGAAGGTTTCCCATCACACAGCTCACTAACTTGATCTTCCGCGGGAACCGTATGTCTAAACATGCCTGGAAAAACGGGTACGGTCTCGCTTTCTTGCCACTCAAGTGTACGGCGGATGCCGTGCTTAGGCCCCTTACTTCCCTTCCCTAATCAAACAAAGAGTCCACCGCCTACCTGCCATACACTGTATGGGTATAGGTATGGCGTGCGGGCGTTTTCACCCTTACCCGGCACGACCAAACAATGGAGTGAGCGCTAGAGCGATATTGGTTTTCATGGTGCGGTAGCACATCCGTTTTCTTGCTCAAGTATTCACTACCAGCAAGAAAACGGATGCAACAATCAACCTTATGAACTTTATACAAGGCTTTGAATAAAGCAGCGTCATTAAAACAAACGCAATTTCGACTAATCAAGGGTTCATAAAGGTAAATTAGTTGACTTTCCCTTACTTGTTCACAATGGCTTTCTTAGTTTGCGCTCATCCCTTGGCTCACACAAGTCAGCAAGTATGAACTACCTTGGATTTTAGGTGATTAACTACCGAAGTGAAGAAAAGGCTGGATCAAGAAAAGAAAAAGGGGAGTACTATGAGCCCTCTACCCCACGCATCTAACCAGCTTGCGTGGTTCACCTGTTCCACCGACGTCACCCTTAGATAGAGTGATTCAGTCGATACAGAGGTGCGCTTAAAGTGGGGGGGGTGCTGTCCCTATTGGGCTAGGCCCTTTCCCATAAAGCCCCACCGTCAGGGCATAAGCGCCCTCTTGCTACCCATATGCAAGGCGCCGTCTTAGCCTTCCCTGACCAGGATCGCTCCCACACTTGTAGCGTTCGTGATCGGCCTCCTCAACCGTGTATCGATCGAAAGGCAGGGCGGCACAGCCCCCAACCGACGGGAGTTGTTACGTCCAGTATGTCCCCCCTCGATTCCCGACATGCTATGATACCCCGGGGGTGGGTAGGAGCGAGTCGAGTCCGTATCGCCGCGGAGCAACTGCAGCGTCCGGATATGATCCTATCTACTCGGCAATTCATCCGGTGACTTCATGGTCGCCAAAGAAGCCCCAAGAAGCATTAAACATTTCCGATGAGATCCATGGAGCTATTCTGAGATAGCAAGAACTAGCTCCCGGTGCGACTTCATAAAAAGCAATCATTGAGAAGATCGAAGAAAATGAAACGCACGTGGTGTTCATTATAGCGGTTCCTTCTGATCCTAGAAAACGTTCGAAAAAACCGGCTACGGAACTACCGAGCAGAGGCAAAAAGACAATAAGTAGATATATAAGATCGAGTGTATTCATCAAACCAAAAAAGTAGACAATGAAAGAGCAGCCTGTCATTGAGAAAGGAACGACAAGGCTAATGACTCTAAGAGGCGAACGAAGTGAGGACGAAGAATCCATGTGTTAAGCATATAGCGAGCCTTCCTTCTTGAGCCAGGATGGCTCTTTCTCGTATATAGTCAACTCCACTCTTAGAGAAAACTCAAATTTTTTCTTTCTCTACGAGACACCGATGAATATGGAGATTCGCAATTCTTGTGAATGGAAAGCGCATACATCGAGTGAAGACTAAAGAATAGGAAATGCTAATGATTGACAAAGCTTCCATTCTCGGCTGACTTACCACTTCTACTTGGTCCCTCGATGGGACTACGACCACTGATTGATCTTCAAAGCCCTTCCTTTTGGTTAAATTAGCACTTTTCCTTTCCAGTGTGGAGGAGGTCATCATCATTCTGTTTTCTAACAGCGACTCTTTAGTTTTTTCTAACTGGATGATGAGTGATGAGTGCTTTTCAGAGTGCATGCTGACATATTATGAGTCAAGTTATTCGCTGTCTAAAACCTCGATGCTGGCTGGATCGGTGCGCACTTATCTTGGACTACTTTCACTATAGCCCTTATTATCGCATGAAATGCTCGAATTACCCTTTCCGGACCTGACCTTTCTGCTTTGCTCTTTGGTCTCACTTCATTGCGGAATTCTCCGATCAAGGATTTTAGATCATATCATCATTCTTTCAAGAGGACAGGACTCCAACTGATCGACGCCCTTGTCTTTCCACTTATTGGCAGAGTGCCCCCTGGAACCAATCAATGTAGTACGACTGAACGGACTGACTAGCCTTTTCGAGACCCAGCAAGAAAACGGATTATATGCAAGGCTTTGAAATATAGCACGCGAAATTCAAACCAATTGAGCGTGCTATATTCAATCATGCTCATCCCTTGCTTGTTGACTATAACGAGTAAGCAAGTCAAAACTACCTTCGTTCTCCGATGGTCAGTCATTTCTCCGTAAGCAAGGCAGGAGCCAAGCTCTAAAGAAGAAAGGCGTGCCTCTTAGCCTCTCTTCAAAAAAACCCGTGTCATTGGAATCATTGCTCAGTTTCATACATGCTTTTCCAAAAAGTCTCGTTTTGGAAAGGTAAATATGCCGTTAAGCATGAATTTTTTGGCGACGTCATAGCATAGCAGAGAAAATAATCTCAGTTCTCAGTCTAAGTAAGCCCGTCCTAGCAATAGTGGCTGAAGCTGGTCTTGATCAATAGAGGAGAGCGAGATAGCTGTGTTCGACCAGACCGTCAATCTTCACCCTCGGAAGAGGGAAGCAAGCGCACGGAAGGGTAATCAGTCCAGCTTTCAGTATCTGTTCAACCAGAGCTCTCAGCTAGAATAGTCCATCTAGCGGGAAGGCGATCAAAGGCCGTTCGGAGTGCTGTAGCGGTATTATTGAACCAGACGAAACCTCTTTTTTTCCATACATCAAGCTTTCCTTTGAAGGCCTTTTTCGCTTATCAAAAATGGTCGATCCACTCATTGTCTTCTTACTTTGTTGAATGAATTCTATCTATCGATCTAACAGAGTGCTTTCTGCCAAAGCAAAGAGAGCCATAGGCGGCCCCTGGCGATAAAGAGAGTCAAAAACTTCTAAAATGAAAAGAGGTAGCAGGAATCCATGGTAATCTTTAGCGGTACTATCTTGATTAGATAGCGAGGTAGTGAGAGAGGACTCACTCAACAGAGGTCTCAGTTCCCCCACGGAGCGGTAAGGCTGAATCAAAAGGCTCTTAGCGTAAGGGTTGGTATAAAGGCCGGTGAATGTGCTTCTTTCAACGAATTATTCAACCAACTTTCACCGGTCGCGAGATAAAAGACCGTCGAACTACCTCCTTACGAAGTGGTCCTTCATCTCTCTATAACTAGCCGTATAATTCAGTTCAGGTGGACTCAACCTTCCCTCTATCAGAAAGGAGAAAAGAAGACGACTGGTAACCAAACACTGCTTAGGCGTATGGAGCGTTAACCACCTAATCACGAAATCAAGAAGCGCTCTTTATCCGATTCCGATGCCGCTGATGATAGCATCCCCTGGTGGAAGATGTTGTGAAGAATAAGGATAAAAATCTTAGATTTGACTGAACCAAGTGGACACTTTTAGCCTACAGTGACAGCCTCCCTCTCTACTGCGGGCCCTGATATCGCTTACAGCTCACTTCCTGGGCCTGGCCTGGACTATATTGTTTGCCTGCCTGACTTTGACCTCCCGCTGGTCTCATTATCGCTCCTGCTAAAGCCGATTCAAACCTGTGTTCACCGTAAAGAAAAGATTAGTAGTTTTTTCTGTTGACTATAAGAGAAGTTTTATATACTTTGGCCAATCTATCTACATGCACGTCAGTGAACGCTTGAGTCAATAGGCCTATGTGCTTCCCCGTTCAAAAAAAAAGGAGTAATGATCTATAAGGGCGATGATTATAACCGTATGAACTAGTCCTTAAGGACGTATTAGGGTGAAACTATAGCTCGTTCAATCGTTTAGGGATGAATACAAACTGCATGGCCTTCCTACTATAGTCCACGGCAATATAGCGCGGGTATAATAGACGATGTTTGAAACTTTTAGGGTTGTATTTTCCTTTTACCGAAAACCCCGTCAACCTAACCCATATTGCTTGGCTTGGGTTACTTATATATAAAGGGCTATACAATATACTATACTCCTGTATCCTTAAGGGCGACCAGCGACGTTCGTATCACTTCCAGGGAATGGATCAGCAAAACTTTAAGGATCCGTCCTTAGCACCACAGGACATAAAGTCAAAAAGTCTATTTTTCTTTCTTAGCTCCACAGGCCTTTATGGGTTACTTAAGAAGTCTCACATACTCATGCTCTTAGAACCAAAATTCTCTGGGTGTAATAGATGATCATGATCAGATAAGTCATCGCGTAAAGATTTTATCCAATCTCTATTCTTCGCTTTTTTGTACCCGGAGATCATAAAAGGTGCTACGCATGGACATATAATTGGTAAGGTTTTCTTGCGTGAGAATAGGGTCATCAAAGACGTCAATCCAATCTTTTTTCTCCTCTAAGACATGAGCCACATGCTCCTTAGCTAAAGTAGGATTCGTCCTCTTGCGCTGGCGTCTCGAATCCACTATTTTCAAGATCGTTTCCCTCTGGTCGCCCCATACATAGAAATCAAGATCCTTTTTCGTTACATATGTACAAATGGATGACCAGGAACGGTGAAAAGAGACGTCGAGCTCTTTCCCTTCGAACTCCGGGAAAAGAGACCGCAATTGACTAGTGGCCGTGTTTTTGCTAGCTGTTGAATTCAAAATACCAAAATTCATGTGAAAGCCACCAGACTCGCCCTTACCCTCCCCAACCAAGATTTTTTGACAAGTGAACGCCTTTCGTAAACGAGAAACTATTTCATCTTTATCCAAAAACGGACTTTCCACATGAGATAAGGTTAATAAAACATATCTTCGAAGAGTAGAATTAGATAGAACTACATTCATTTCTTTTTTTTACTTTAGATAATAGCTTAACGGTGCCTATGTTACCCGTTTGAAAGGAAAGAAGAGAAATTTGGCTATGTTTCCCGAGAGAGACTGCCTTCTCTCAGGTCAGCAGTCGACTAGAAGTAGAAGACTGCTCTATGACGGTCTGACCTCTTTTCCTGGGCTCTGCTCGCTCGTTTACGCTCCGACCAATTAAGTAAAACAAAATGGAAAAACGATGTTTCCTTGCTTTAAGTAAAGTATAAGAAATAGTAGTTGTAGTAGTAAAAAAATCAATCGGAAAAAATGAATTCAAGTAGTAGTCAAAAAGTGCACTTTTTCCTATATATATATATATATATATATATGAATCGATCTAGACTATCCTCTATCCAGATAGAGATGTCCCTATGAGCGACTACGTCGATCTTTTCTTATATGTTTTGGCCATATCCGTTTCCGCTCTGAAGAGAAAGGTATGGATCTTTCAATCTTATGTCGTGAGGATGTGACCTATGTTAGGTCCATAAGATACCACAGCTTTTGGTGTTCTATGATTCACCTCCGAATAATGAGTATGTAGTTCGATCATTTTGATTCTTATCTTCCTAGTAAACGGGGATCCGGAGCAATAGGTCGAATTACTATATAAAGAAGACTTGTAAACAAAAGGACTTATTGTTCGAGTAGGAAGATTTCGGTTTTGATCTTTTCTTCTCTTCGATAAGAAGAATTATTTGAAATGAAACAAATTCCTCTTCATTCTGTTGTGTTCAGCGAAGGAATTGCCTAAGCATACTTTTGCGGATCCAAACTTCTTTGTTCTTTCTAAGTCTTCTTCTTGCATAGAAGAATGCAACTCTTGCAAAAATCGGGATTTGAGTAGTAGGCGGCACCCCCTCCGAGTTTTGAGTAGGCGGAACTATTCTGTTTTGGTTCTTCTCCACATTCTGACCGGCAGGAATTTGCCTATGATTTTCCCAACTGATATGTCGATATAGAAAGATCTCCTTATTTCTTCACCGCGGGTGTTCATCACAGAAAACTGCATTTTATACCGCCCATTCTTATGCTCGTTTGTTTATAGGCAGGTGCTTTTAATCCGTGTTTGTTACATATTTACAGAGTACAGGTTTTCAGTCCAAATATTGCAAATCAAGACAAAATCTCCACAGTTACACCAAATACAGAACATCTGTCACAGCAGATAAAAGCCGGGTTCCGGTCATCCATATCCGTCCAGTGCCGAGTACCAGTTCCAGGGACAAGATATATGACAGCGGTCATTCGTGTCTCGGACAAGCACAGAGCACGAGGGGGGCAGCACAAGAATCAATGGGTGCGCGGAGCTCAAGAGAGATAAAGTCAAAAGTGAAGAATAGATGCAATCTTGGACTAAGAATCTGAAGATATTCTGGAAGAATTATCAGAAAATATGTGTACCAGACAACAGGGGACAGCAGATCAGGGCCGTACAAGAAACCCCACACCCTAAACCTACTGTAGGGGCGCGGATCCGCGGCCAATAGGGGGTATTGGCGGCGGATCTGCGGCTAGGTGGGGCCCTCTCTGCGTCAACTTTTGGGGGCTGTTTGGGTATTTCCCATGTGGTCTGGTGGTTGCCCTAGAACTCCATTCTCCTGCCTATAAATACAGCAGTTTTGAGCACAACCAAGGGTCATTCTTTTGTCCAATTTTGTCTCCATTCTTTTGTAGTTTTAGTTCTTTTTCTTCTTCTTCTTCATTCTTTTTCCATGAAAATTGTAGTGAGAGCTTTTGAGTGGGAGATTAATGAAGATGAGGTTTTTGTATCATTCTCTTGTGTTTCTTCTTCCCCTTGAGATTCTTGCTTTCTCTTGCTCATTCAACCTCTTCATTGAGCTTGAATGGTTAAGGGTTAGTTATCGATCTCAAGGGTCGTATTTCCTCACGGGACTAGCATTTCATTTCACATGCGTTCTCTACCCTTCCCTTGATCTTGCAACCTCTTCATTGAGCTTGCAAGTTTAAGGGTTGGCTATTGATCACATGCTTGTCTTGAGTCCTAGTTTCGTATTCTTTTTATCGCTTTTTCTTACTTGCAATTTATTACCTTGTCTTTAATTACTTGCAATTTAATTCATGCACTTTCATTCTTGTAATCTTTTCTTTTCTTTGTTCTTTTCTTTTTGTTCTCTCTTTTTGGTTCTCTTTTGTGAATGTTGTATTTATTGTTGTTGTTAAGAATCCATATGATATTGTAAGTTAACATTTCTTTACCAATTCCTTTTCCCGTTATTTTCCATTTGAACTTCGCCCAAACCATACGCAAGCGCTCCGTTAGGCACTCTACCCTGACAAGGTAACGGTGATTCCTAACCGCGACCGGTTGCGTTCGGTTTGGCCGGAGGCGAAAGCAAGAGACAAGAACGGAAGGACAAGGGTAAATAAGCCGGATTCCACGAATACCGCGCTTAAACCCCCTAATCCACGTTGTTGCCGATTGCTCTAGCTTCAATTGGTCAAGACTCGGCTCAAAGGTTTTGAGTACGGATTTCTTTAGCTTACAATCTCGTATTTTTCTTAACAACTTTATACTTGCAAATAAACACATAGGTTAGATCAAACAAACATACAGATTCTTTATTGACTCGTCTAAGACAAGAAGGTAAAATACCACCATCTCCCTGTGGACCGACCCGTGCTCAACCGGCTAGCTGCAAAGCGACACCGTCCTGATCGCGGTTACACTTAAATTCTTTGAACATCCGACACGCCAAAAGCGTGCGATCAGCAGCCAAGGACCCGCCCAAGAAAAACAAGGTGGATTACAACATTCTGGCATCCCTGAGGAAAATACTCTCGCAGCTAAGCATTCTCGACGTCCTTCTTCTATCCAAAGAGGCGAGAGATTCTCTAATCAAGGCATTACAAGAGCCTGACCAGTTTCAATCTTTCCTCGCCGAAGAAAAGATGAAGGACGAGCTGGAAGAAATTCACACAGCTGACATCACTTTCGGATGCGGATGCGGGTGTGTATGCACAGTTGACAGAGAGACAGAGGCAGAGGATTCTCATTGGGGTTGTTGACTGTTGACTGTTGACTATTGACTTTTTGCTAAACCCTAATGAGAATAAGAAATATAATTAACAATAATATTAATTAAGTATTATAGTGATATGGTTGTTGAGGGGTTGACTAGGTTGGACAAGTTGACCATCATCATGATAATGGCTATCATTTCATGGCAAAGACTTTTGCTTGCTTGTTTCTTTTTGCAAAATGAGTGCATGAAATGATATAGCCATTTTGACTTGAACCATCACATAATACTTGATTACTATTATTTGTTATGATGGTTTTGGATTATGAGAGCTTGGATGGCAAAAGACTTACTCATTCTCTCATTTGCTTTCTCTCTCTTGCTTGAGCTCTCCCTCTTGCTCTCTCTCTAGCTCAAGGCAACTCCCTCTCATGAGTTGAGAAACATTGCCTTAGAGATAAAAGAAAACTCAAATCACTTCTCTACTCATCCTAGTTCACAAGGTTTAGCAAACCAAGTGTTCTAGTTTCTTCATGTTCGAAGAAGAATCCAAAGGTAGAAGCTTTCAGGTGGATCCATCTTCGGCGCAAGGAGACGACGAGGTGAAGCCGATCCGTACACCGCAAAGAGTTGAAGACGAAGAAGTTCAAGAAAGGTATAACACCCTAACCGAGTAGGTAAATCTCAAGTTAGGTTGTTAGGTAGTTGTTTAACAAAGATCCGTATTTTGAGTCCATGTTACCACCTCTTGAAAAATCGTTTTTCATCATTTCCGCAAGCCCGTAAGTACCGGGAGAGGTAACGTGGACTTACAGCGGTATCAGAGCCTAGTTAAACACTATCTAACATGTTAGCAAAGTAACTAGAAGTTGGATCGGAGAAAAAGTCGCGAAACGAACCCGTAAAATCAACTTTCTGCCGAATTTGTTTTCTGTTCCAAAAATGATAAATCTTATCTTAAAATTCGGCTCAGGGTTTTTAGAAGAAACTGTAGAAAAATGGTCCACTGAACCGATCAACGCGCCGCGGAACCGCGGCCGAGTTGACTCGGCCGTGGACGATTTTTCATGCAGTTTGTTCAGAGGGTTGTTTTGGGATTTTTACAATATGATTTTTCTGCCCAGATTTTCCAGAAAGCAAAATTAGTTTTTGGGGTCTAAAAATCCGTATTTTGATTGAACTTCTAAAGACTTAAGCTGACGGGCATATATCTGTGATGTGTTATATGTATTGAACGTCCGCTAATCGCTATACGTCGATTAGTGGGGGTTATACATATCTGTGATTTGTAATGTTGATGGTATGTGTATATGAATTCATTGGATTGTCACGGATGAATAGCCGGGGGTTGTGAGATGCGAGTTTTTCTTTTTCTTTCAATTCATGTAAATTTGTAATTGATGTAATATTATTTTATGGCCGCACAACCGGGATGGGGTTGTAGCTGTCATTGTATAATTTCTTTTACTGTTTTTGCTCCGAGGATAGACCCATGGTGGGGTGCACAAACTACCGGGTATCTTGAAGTGCCGAGTGGCCTACTCACGGCGTTGAGGGAGGTTGCTCCGCTTCGAATATTTGGCGGGTAGTTTGCCGCACCCGTAGGGGTCTAGGGTGGGGTATTGGCTATTCATCGCGACCGTGTAATCCGCTTTTCGTTACAGGCTTGTACGAATTGTGGATTCCTAGTATATCCAATGTGTTCATCTGTGATCTGGAATGGCTATCATTGCAACATATCTATATATGATATTATTTAGGCGTTGCTTATGTTTTGCATCCGCGCTAGTCCAGCCCCCGCTCTGTCGTTAGTTAAGTAACCTAACGGGTAATAACGGGGCCCCGTAGCGAATGCGGATGGCATAAGCGTACGTCATATTTTGGTTGTTTTCTGCAATGGTAGGATAAAATGATGGGACACATTAAAATTAATGCAAGAAAAATAAACCAAGTAAAAGTCGTTGGAACACTTTCAAAAACCACTCGGTTTCTTTTCAAAAATAACTTTTAAACGCGGAGCTTAAGCCACTCCTTTTAAAAGCTATCTCATTCCTTCGATTATATCAAGTTCACTACGTTCACGGTTTCGCCAAAACCATTCGTAGCCCTCCGTCATTTCACATGAATGGTCAATAAGTATTCAAGCTATGTATGTTGGCCAAAGTCAAGGCATAGTGATTGGTAGCTATTGGGTATTCATGTGTAGCATAGATAGATGTGTTGGTTTAGGACAGTCGTACTGCCATGTTGGCCAAAGTCAAGGGTAGGTACGGGTGGGTTCAAATTAACCTAGAGAATGACGGGTAGAACTTGACATGTGACTTATGATATTTTGGCCAAAGTCAAGGTCATAAGAGCATGGGGCAAAAATCCACATCGGGAGTTTCAAAAGAACTGAAACTTGCTAGTGCTGCATACCATTTGGAGTGTGATGATTCTGGTAGGATTCCTTCAGTTTTGTCACGCGATGATATTTGGATCCCGATCCTACTGTGAGTATATGCTACTCCTCGGGAAATTTCTCACTTAACTATCAATGCTATAAACCAAGTAGGTGTCTAGAAAGGTGTTAGCGGGGCCATGCCCTCAGGGAAAAGAGGTTATTTAATTAAGGAACTTCGCGAAAGCGTTGGAAAACCTCCCTCGAAGTACCGACACCAGCCTGGCCGAACGGTTAAGAAAGTATTGTACGGTGAGATTGATCCTGACTAATTCTTCCTTTTTGGTTTGAGGAGGGATTCGAGAGACAGTGGGAGCCACCCTGTTTAGACAAATAAAAAACCACTCTAAACTTGCAAGAGCATCATGCTAAAGTGTTTCTTCTCTCTCTCCTAATTGCAGCGACCAAACATCATGACCGGACTTAAGTTACTACTAGATAAAAACATACTGACAGGGCCAAACTACAAAGATTGGCTCAGGAATGTCAAAATGGCAATCACTTATGACAAGTTGGGGTATCTCCTTACCACCAAAGCTCCCCCTGTCCCAGGTCCCAAAACCAGCGTCGCGGATAGGGAAATCCATAAGACCTGGGAAATCGATTGCGCGAAGGCCAAGTGCCTCGTGCTTGCCTCTATGGACAATGAACATCAGAGAAGGCACGAGAATATGGACCTCGAATCCATATTTCTCCATACAAAAGAACTGTGTGGAGAGCAATCTCGTATCGCCAGATACGAAGTGTCGAAAAAGCTGTTTTCGATAAGGTTGGCCATCGGATCATCGGTAGCGGAACACGTGCTTAAGATGATTGGCTTCATAGAGGAGCTCGCGGACCTTGGGACCACGTTGGAGAATGAGCTCTATACGGACTTGATTCTTCAGTCCCTTCCTTCTACTTACGCCTAGTTCATCCTGAATTTCAACTTGCAAGAAAAGGAAGTTGAACTTTTAGAGCTCCTCAACATGCTGAGGAGTGCAGAGGGCACTCTACAGAAAGGTAGGGAAACATCCACTTTGTTTGTAGGAGGATCTTTCTCTTCTAGGTCCAAGGCGAAAGCCAAGGGAAAGAAGAAGAAAGCCCCGCGCCAAACCAATGGGCGGTGTTAGTAAAGTGGATACGAAGGGAAAGGCAAAGGCAACAAAGATAGCGGGGAAGCTTGTGGGGAAGGAAGAGTGCTTTTACTGTCATAAGAGTGGACACTGGAAGAAAGATTGCAGGGCTTGGAAGGCCAGAACACAAGATCTGAAGCAAGTTGCGGCTTCAGCTTCAGGTGTGTATGTTATTGAAAACTGTCTATCAATAAACTCTACTTCCTGGGTATTGGATACCGGATCAGGATCTCATATCTGTAATTCTTTGCAGGCGTTGAGAAAGCGTAGGTTTTTGAAGGCAGGTGACATGACCCTCAAAGTTGCAAACGGAGCTAGCATGGATGCTAAGGCCGTGGGGGACTATCACCTGGGAATGTCAGATGGACATGTTTTGGTTTTACGTAATTGCTTTTTTGTACCCAACGCAACTTGTAATATCATTTCTGTATCTTTGATTTCTAAAGAAGGTTATGAATTTGCGTTTGTAAGTAATGTTGTAAACATTCACCTTAATCAAGTTCTGATTGGGTCAGGTACATTAAGCAATGGTATATACGTATTAAACCAACCATAGATTTTCAATGACCAGAATACACACAAAAGAAAGTCTCCGGAAATAAATCAGACTTTCTTATAGCATTGTAGACAGGGTCACATCAATGAGAGAAGGTTGACAAAGTTACATACAGAAGGATATTTGGATCCGTTCGAATATCAATCGTATGTCACTTGTCTATCCTGTCTCAAAGGAAAGATGACAAAGACTCCGTTCACTGGACACGGAGTAAGAGCGAGCGAGCTCTTGGGACTCGTACACAGCGACGCTGTTCCCCTCCGAATGGCGCTCGAGACATTAGGACGTCTCTTGCCTGAGATTCGGGGCAGATGCTATATGGTTTTATCCGTATACCTCTCCGAAGATGCCAAGTTGATTTATGGCACCGTGTATCGGAGGTTTAGACGGATGCGGCCGATGTAGCAGACTTTGTCAGATTCCCCCTCGCTTGAGGGGTTTTTGATTGTGGGGACGCTCTTCCCTGCAGGCGCAAGCCCCTGCAGTTAATTACGCTACCGCATCGCGGTAACCACTTTCTTCTTCTCCAGAATTTCACTTCGTGTTGTATGTGTTTGTTTTGTTTGTGGTTGCCCGTGGATTGTATACGGAGACTGAGTAATGTCGTCGCCCGTAGGACGTGGATTAGTCTAAATCCGTATTTACTTAGATTTGGGTTTGGTGTTTTGGTTTAAGGATACATTAGCCGTATTTAGGCTAAGATCGACTTAAACGTTCGTTAAGGATACGTTAGTCCTGTTTGAGACTAAGATCAACTTAAAGTGGTGATCCGTTTAATATATATATGGCCGTCAGGACTCATCACCTCTCTGACGTCGTTGAAGGATTACAACGATAGGTGTCAGAGGAGTTCAGAGATGTACCCTTGAACCAAAGTCGATTTGGAGTTTTATAGTCCATTTAAATGTTTAAGGATACGTTAGCCGTATTTGGGGGTAAGATCAACTTAAACGGGACCGTTTAGATCCGGTAAAAGAGCATTTGGAGGCTCTATTGTTCCAGTTTAGGGACGTAGTGGTCCATCCCCAGTTTAGGGACGTAGTGGTCCATATTCCAGTTTAGGGACGTGGTGGTCCACCATTAGTTTAAGGACGTTTCGGTCCATCATTAGTTTAAGGACATTTCGGTCCGATATTAGTTTAAGGACGTTTCGGTCCACGAGTTTAAGGACCCCGCAGTCCGTATTAATGTGTGATCGTCGGGACCCGTCACCTCTCTGACGACGTTGAAGGATTACAACGACATGTGTCAGAGGGGTTCAGAGATGTACCCTTGGACCATGTGTAAATTGATTTAAAAGAGCAACTGTGCTCAGTCAATTTAATTTGAGGACTTACGGCCACGATTGGGCTAAGTCCAGTTGAGAGTATTCAACGTTTTATTTGCATTTGGCTTGTTAGGCCTTTACTGGGGCTCTGTCCCTGTTTAATAATGCATATCATTTTCTCTGGCCTTTTAGTCCCAGAGCATTTTATTTTGGTCTGATAGATTTTTATTTGGGCTTTATCCCCTTTAATAGTGCATAGCACTTTGTTTGGTCTGATAGACCTTTCTTTATTGGGCTCTGCCCTTGATGATGCATTGCATTAATTAGTCTGACAGAATGCCACATGGCTTGTCAGGCGCTTTGCGCTGATTGAGGAGCGCAAGGCGCAAGTCCAGGGGAGGTGACACGTGTTACACTCAGGAGAGCGCAAGCGCAGTGCGCTGCGCTGTTGCGCTGCTGACACGTGGCGCGCTCTGGTGGGTTGCGCCAATTCATGAGAGCAGTGCTCTGTTTTAGAAGCGCATAGCGCAGATCATCATGGGGCTGACACGTGGCGCTCTCTGGTGGCTTGCGCCGACCCGAGAGCGCAATAGTGTAGGTTTTGCAAGTGCAGGGCACTGTTTTATTATTTGAGAATCTTTTAGATTCCAGAACCAATGGTTCATAAAAGAAGTGCAAAGCACTTTTTGTTTTCTTGATCTAATTTAGATCAAAGAAAACAAGTTTCTCTTGTTTTTCTTATTTCAGGGAACCAGAGGTTCATAAAAAGTGCAAAGCACTATTTTTATTTGTTTTTTTTTATTGAAGATCATTGATCTTATTCTTAGATCAATGATCTATTAGAAGAAATCCTTCTATCTTAAAGGTTTTTACCTTTTTTCTTCTTGAAATTCCTTCAGAGTTTTCTCTGTTTGATGTTCTTGATTTTTTCACCAATGTTCATGCCTTTGAATTGAGGTTTAGGGGTCTTTATATAGTGCCCGTAGGTTTGTTAAGTTTGTTAAAGAGATCATTCTCTGAGTGATTTGAGGAATTTTCCCCACCGTTGGATCTTTGATCCAAGGGCTTCTGTTTTTACAGAAGACAATCTTCTTGTTTTGACAAGATTGAGAAAGATCTTTCCAGAATTTTTCTGTTTTGGTGCTGGCATTGGCGCAAATGCATCTGCGCTTGACACGTGTCACGCAGCGCAACTGTGCTAGGGCAACTGCGCTGCCATGTGTCGCGCAGAGCGCAGCGCAACTGCGCTAGCGCAACTGCGCTGCCACGTGTCGCGCAGCGCAGAGCGCAGGTCACCTGAAGCGTTGCTTCTTTTATTTTTATTTTAATTTTCAAAACAGAGATTTGCTCTGATTGGGGGAAACAGAAGCGTTGCTTCTTTTCCCGCCTTGGAATTTGAACAGAGCTTTGTGTTCCCCTCCGAAAGACGGCGCACAAGACTGCGATGTCTTGGCACTGAGATTCGGGGCAGATGCTAATTGGTGCTATCCGTTCACCTCTCCGAAGATGCCAAGTTGATTTATGGCACCATGTATCGAAGGTTTAAACGGATGCGTCCGATGTAGCAGACTTCGTCAGATTCCCCCTCGTTTGAGGGGTTTTTGATTGTGGGGACGCTCTTCCCTGCAGGCGCAAGCCCCTGCAGTTAATTACGCTACCGCATTGCGGTAACAAGTTTCTCCTTCTCCAGCTGGTCACTTCGTGTCGTGGGTGTTTGTTTTGTATTTTGTTGCCCGTGGATTGTTTACGGAGACTGAGTTATGTCGTCGCCCGTAGGGCGTGGACTAGTCCAAATCCGTATTATCTTAGATTTGGGTTTGGGGGTTTGGTTTGAAGATACGTTAGCCATACTTGAGGCTAAGATCAACTCAAACGTTTGTTAAGGATACGTTAGTCTAGTTTGAGACTAAGATCAACTTAACGGGATCATTTAGATCCGACAAAAGAGCAATTGGCTCTATTGTTCCAGTTTAGGGACATAGTGGTCCATTACATGTATGGCTGTCGGGACCCGTCACCTCTCTGACGACGTTGAAGGATTACAACGACAGGTGTCAGAGGAGTTCAGAGATGTACCCTTGAACCAATGAGTTGATTGGGGGGATTCATAGTCCAATTTGGGACTAAAGTCTGTTTGAACGTTTAAGGATACGTTAGCCATATTTGAGGCTAAGATCAACTTAAACGGTTGTTAAGGATACGTTAGTCCAGTTTGGGACTAAGATCGACTTAACGGGATCGTTTAGATCCGACAAAAGAGCATTTGGGGGCTCTATTGTTCCAGTTTAGGGACATGGTGGTCCATTGCCAGTTTAGGGACATGGTGGTCCAATGCCAGTTTAGGGACATGGTGGTCCAACTCCAGTTTAGGGACATGGTGGTCCATGGGTAGTTTAAGGACGCATAAGTCCATGGGTTTAAGGACCCCACAGTCCATATGGGTGTGTTTAAGGACGCATTAGTCCGTTAGTTTAAGGACGCATAAGTCCGCGGGTTTAAGGACCCCACAGTCCGTTAGTTTAAGGACGCATAAGTCCGCGGGTTTAAGGACGCATAAGTCCATGAGTTTAAGGACCCCACAGTCCGTGTTGATGTGTGGTTGTCGGGACCCATCACCTCTCTGAAGACGTTGAAGGATTACAACGACAAATATCAGAGGAGTTCAGAGATGTACCCTTGAACCAATGAGTTGGTTGAAAAAGCAGATGTGCTCAGTTCAAGATGATTTGAGGACTTATGGCCAGTTTGGGCTAAGTCCAATTATATTTGAAATATTGGCCCTTTGTTGGCTCATTGAAGGAGAGGCTTTGCCTCTAGAAACTTAGCCAATTGGGCTAAAGCTAGTGTTAAACACTAAAGACCAACAGTGTTGAACACTGGAAATAAGATTAGCAAGTTAGTGTTAAACACTAAAAGATAACCAATGTTAAACACTAACAACAGGGCTTTCAAATTAGTGTTAAACACTAAAGCAAATCAGTGTTAAACACTGGTAATCAGAGATTTCAAATTAGTGTTAAACACTAAAGCAAATCAGTGTTAAACACTGGGAACAAAGTCTTCAGATTAGTGTTAAACACTAAGGAAAGAGGGGTCACGTGTGGACACGTGAGAGCGCCCTAAATGTGAAGCCAGATCTCCTTTGTTTTATCCTCAAATCTGTGAATAAGTGTTAAACACTTTTCCCTTTTATTTCGAGCATCACGTGTTGACACGTGATGGGGGATTTATGCGCCGACTGTTAGAACGTTTTCTAAGGGGTCACGTGGTAAACACGTGAGAGCGCCCAAAGCCTTCATTTCCATTGATCTTTCTTTCTACGTTTTGGGAGTCACGTGGGAGCACGTGATGGCATCAAAAAGTGGGGCCAGATCCCTTTTATTTTGTTCTGCAAAACAAGTGTTAAACACTTTTATTTTTATTTTAGAGCATCACGTGTTGGCACATGATAGGGATCTGTGCGCCAATTGTTAAAGCATTTGCTGAGGGGTCACGTGATAACACGTGAGAGCGCCCAAAGCTTTCATTTCCTTTGCTTTTTCTTTCTGCGTTCTGGGAGTCACGTGGGAGCACGTGGGGTGATGCTTCAAAGTTCTTTGCAGGGGATCTTTTCAAGGGTGACCCTAGTTCTTTTCATGAACAGAGATCTTTTAAGAAATGAATTCTTCTTATCTTTAAGAATTAAATTCTTATTTAGGGTAAAACCCTAATTTTGATTCTGGAGGAATTAAATTCCTATTTTGAAAGAATTAAATTCTTATTTAGGGTAAAACCCTAGTTTTGTTTTAGGAGAATTAAATTCCCAGAACTCAATTCCCCTTCTAAGTTTAGGATCTGCATGGCAGGATCTCGACCCGATGAGAATTAAATTCTCAACTTATGGGGAGATGTGCTCTGTGCAGATCTTCAACCGGAAGAAGAACTAAGTTCTTTTCTTTAAATAAGAGTTAAACTCTTTTGAGAATTAAATTCTCTTTTGAATCCTCTCTTTCTTACCTAGGGTTTTTCTTTTGCAGAGAATTAAATTCTTCTCTCTTTTTCTTCTTCTCTTGAGAATTAAATTCTCCTCCCTCTGTTTTTCTCTCCAAAAAAGTAGATCCCCCCTCTCTTCTCTTCTTGGCTCCTATTTATAGGAGAAGGAAGAGAATCAATTTGTTTAGCAAATCTCTCATTGAGAGATTTGATTTGTATGTTGAGAGATTTGATTTATATTTATCATTAATCTGGGCCTTTAGATTGTTAAGTGAATTTTATTCACCGTGGATTTTAAATCCAAAAGATATTCTATTTGTTATCCTGGTGAGATTTTCAGGGAAATCTTTCCTTGTCCAAGGGTTTTCTTTAAATTGGTGGTTTTTAATCACCCTTGGATTTTTAATCCAACGGTTCCCCATGATCCTTTTCCATTTGGAAAGATTCAGAAACTTTTAGAATTTAATTCTATTAAATTATAATGCTTTTAAAGCCAGTCACGTGCTGGCACGTGACCTTTGGTCACGTGTGAGCACGTGACCCCCAATTAGGTTCCTTTCTCAGCCGCTTATTTATGTTTCAGTTTTAACCATCACGTGTCAACACGTGACCATTGGTCACGTGTAAGCACGTGATACCTCGTTGAGGTATTTTCTGACTTTTAGAATTAAATTCTATTCATTATTTTAGAGGCTTTAAAAGCCCATCACGTGTCTGCACGTGACCCATGGTCATGTGTGAGCACGTGATGCCCCATTGGGGTCTTTTCTAAGTTTTTATTGCATCTTTTAACTCCTCCAGCGGGTTCTTAAAAGCCCATCACGTGTGGACACGTAATTCCTCATAACTTTTGATCCCGGATGAATTACGAGGCCCATAATATATCAAATCGAAGGGTTTTTCGAGCCGCTTTCGATACCATCAGAATTTATCTGTTTCTCATTCGGGAGTTTGTCAAAAAACAGCCCGGAAGATACTGGTTCCCATTTTCTTAAGCGTATCGCCGCCATTTGATACCTTGGGCTCTTTTGCGCAGAAATTTTTGGCGGGAACAAATGCCCCCCACTACTTTGCCCACGTAAGTATTTACGTGGGTGAAGTAGTGCAAAGTAATGCATAGCGTATGACCAGTTTCGGGTTGGTATATTACTTTCAGAATCTTGATCTGAGAAGATAACGAGCGGACACAAGCGTCGTCATTTATCATTTACTCAAATCGCGACTCTGAAGAGATATAGTTCCAAACCCTTAACTCCATGAGCCGCACCCTTCTATCTCTTTATATCTTACTCTGGAGTGAAGTAGTTTATATGCTCATGAGTAGCTTTTCCATTTCAGTGGCATGTAGCTTTGGCGAGTGTGGCTCATAGATGGTCCATCTTGACCTCTTTGCAGGGCAGTGATGGCTTAGGAGACAGGGTTAGGATCTGCCACCTAAGACTTTTCAACTTTATGAGCCGTGAGGGTCTCATGAAGACTTTTCTCCCTACGGATCGAGAGGATCTCGTAGGTGTATTTTCTCCTTAGGAGTCGTGAGGATTCCTAAGTGTGTTTTCTCTTATAAGTCGTAAGGATCTTATGAGAGAATTTTTCCCTCTTACGAGTCGAGAGGACCCGTAAGCGGTTGTTCCCCTCCTTGTCGAAATTCGACTTCGGAGAGTGAGACCCGTGGATAGTATGCAAGAGACCATTTTGGGCCGACTTGCAGGATCCCAGTGCTTAGGAAACAGGTTTTTTAATCCCTACTGCCTAAGGCTTTATCTCACGAGTCGAGACGAATCGAGAAGTTCTCGCAAAGACATCATTTTCCTCACGAGTCGAAACGAATCGAGCAGATCTCGTAAGAATATCCTAACGTCACAGTTAACCTCTGCTCTTTACGACAGAAGTCCGTTAGGGTCTGTGGTACTTAGGGTTTTGGCTGTCGTACCGTCGCATGAGCTGATGTATTCCTCGATAGGAAATCGTGCGGTTCGAGTAGCCCTGCGACTGCCGTGTCTCTGATCCCTTCGGGGGCTGGACAAGACGTCTTCAAGCAATCCTCCTTGGCAGTTTGACCGTCGGAAGAGCAAGCGCTAGGAATTTGCCATGCCGCTTTTTACTTGAGGTTAGGCTCATTTTGGAGAGCCCCGATGAGTCATAACCACTCCGCGCTGGTGTGGGATGATCTCCGATAGTCTTTCAGGCTTTTTATGACTTGCCGTTAAGACCCTGAAGCTAGGAATTTGGCCTTTGCTTCGTTTGCTGGCATTGCGTCCTCTGTATCGAGACGAATGTCGTGGTTGTCTCTAGGTTGCTGATGAACCGTCGAGGTTTGGAACTAGGGATTTTGTCGTGGCTCCTTTTGGTGATGCTGCGTCTGCTGTATCGAGACGAACGTCGAGGTGGTGACCATTCCATGTGGGATGATCTCCGGTGGTCTTTCAGGCTTTATATGACTTGCCGTTAAGACCCAGAAGCTAGGAATTTGGCCTTCGCTTCGTTTTCTGGCATCGCGTCCTCTGTATCGAGACGAATGTCATGGTTGTCTCTAGGTTGCTGGTGAACCGTCGAGGTTTGGAACCGGGGATTTTGCCGTGACTCCTTTTGGTGATGTTGCGTCTGCTGTGTCGAGACGAACGTTGAGGTGGTGACCGCTCCGTGCTGGTGCGAGATGATCTCCAATTGTCTCTCAGGCTTTATATGACTTGCTGTTAAGACGTTGAAGCTAGGAATTTGGCCTTAGCTTCGTTTACTTTGTCATGTGCGAATCCTGTTGGAGGAAGAACGTTGTCGTGACATCTCGTCTGCTGTATCGAGACGAACGTCGAGGTGGTGACCACTCCACACTGGTGTGGGATGATCTTTGATGGTCTTTCAGGCTTTATATGACTTGCTGTTAAGACGTTGAAGCTAGGAATTTGGCCTTCGCTTCATTTGCTGGCATTACGTCCTCTGTATCGAGACGAATGTCGCGGTTGTCTCTAGATTGCTGGTGAACCGTCGAGGTCTGGAACCAGGGATTTTGTCGTGACTCCTTTCGGTGATGTTGCGTCTGCTGTGTCGAGACGAACGTCGAGGTGGTGACCACTCCATGCTGGTGTGGGATGATCTCCGATTGTCTTTCAGGCTTTATATGACTTGCCGTCAAGACCCTGAAGCTAGGAATTTGGCCTTCGCTTCGTTTGCTGGTATCGCGTCTGCTGTATCGAGACGAATGTCGCGGTGGTGATCACTCCATGTTGGTGTGAGGACCAGGATCCGCTCTGGATGTTTCCCACGGGATCGAAGAGTGACGTTGTCCGCGTTCCACGTGACCAGGAATTTTGCTCTAGATGCTTCACACGGGTTCACTGCCGTGTTAGGCGAGGACTAGGCTCTGCTCTGGATGCTTCGCACGGGTTCACTGCCGTGCTCTGCGAGGACCAGGATCCGCTCTGGACGTTTTCCATGGGGTCAAAGAGTGACGTTATCCGCGTTCCACGTGACCAGGAATTTTGCACTAGATGCTTCACACGGGTTCACTGCCGCGTTAGGCGAGGACTAGGCTCCGCTCTGGATGCTTCGCACGGGTTCACTGCCGTGTTCTGCGAGGACCAGGATCCGCTCTGGACGTTTTCCACGGGGTCAAAGAGTGACGTTATCCGCGTTCCACGTGACCAGGAATTTTGCTCTAGATGCTTCACACGGGTTCACTGCCGTGTTAGGCGAGGACTAGGCTCCGCTCTGGATGCTTCGCACGGGTTCACTGCCGTGCTCTGCGAGGACCAGGATCCGCTCTGGACGTTTTCCACAGGGTCAAAGAGTGACGTTATACGCGTTCCACGTGACCAGGAATTTTGCACTAGATGCTTCACACGGTTTCACTGCCGCGTTAGGCGAGGACTAGGCTCCGCTCTGGATGCTTCACACGGGTTCACTGCCGTGCTTTGCGAGGACCAGGATCCACTCTGGACGTTTTCCACGGGGTCAAAGAGTGACGTTATCCGCGTTCCACGTGCCCAGGAATTTTGCACTAGATGCTTCACACGGGTTCACTGCCGCGTTAGGCGAGGACTAGGCTCCGCTCTGGATGCTTCACACGGGTTCACTGCCGTGTTCTGCGAGGACCAGGATCCGCTCTGGACGTTTTCCACGGTGTCAAAGAGTGACGTTATCCGCGTTCCACGTGCCCAGGAATTTTGCACTAGATGCTTCACACGGGTTCACTGCCGCGTTACGCGAGGACTAGGCTCCGCTCTGGATGCTTCACACGGGTTCACTGCCGTGTTCTGCGAGGACCAGGATCCGCTCTGGACGTTTTCCACGGTGTCAAAGAGTGACGTTATCCGTTCCACGTGACCAGGAATTTTGCACTAGATGCTTCACACGGGTTCACTGCCGCGTTAGGCGAGGACTAGGCTCCGCTCTGGATGCTTCACACGGGTTCACTGCCGTGTTCTGCGAGGACCAGGATCCGCTCTGGACGTTTTCCACGGTGTCAAAGAGTGACGTTATCCGCGTTCTACGTGACCAGGAATTTTGTTGTTTATATCCGCATTTCACGGAGTTGGGATTTGACTCTCTGTGGGAGTACATCGTCGAGTCATGGAACTGGGAGTTACCGCTGTTCCGCTTTGCTTGATGATGTGTCCGCTGTGACGAGACGAGTGTTGAGATGATCTCTAGGTTATTTGTGGCCCGTCGAGATTCGGCTTCTTCTTCTGATGAAACCTGTGGATGAGGAGTGCGACTCCTTCTTTGTTTGCGCTCCCGGATTGTATACAGGGATTGATGTAGCATCACATGTAGGGCAAAAGTTTCATTCTTTCATTATTTTTTTATTCTTTCCGCGATGCTCTATCATTTCAGATTTTTATATCGCGAAAATCGCGATTGCCCAATCATTTCGGCTATTTTTCGCGGTGCCCAATCATTTCGGCTATTTATTTTATTTTTACTCGCTGTTTTTTTTATTGTGAGTTGCCCAATCATTTCGGCTATTTTTTTATGCATATATTTTTACTTGCTGATTTTGTTTGCAAGTTGCCCCATCATTTCGGCTATTTCGTATGCATTTTTTTTTTTGGCTCGCTGATTTTTTCTCGCGAGTGTGGAACTTGGAATCTGGTGCCAATCTCAGCATCAGCATCGCTGCGACTGGAATACTTCCAGGAGCGAATCATCATTTGCCGTGAAAGGACTTGGAATTTGATACCGGTTTAGGCATCAGCATCGCTGCAACTGGGATATTGCCAGGAGCGAATCATCATTTGCCTCTGTCGATGTTGAACAAAGGTGGCTTAGCAAACAGGGTTAGGATCCCGTCGACTAAGGCTTTTGACTTCATGAGCCGTAAGGGTCTCACAAAGGTATCTCTCCCTACAAGTCGTGAGGATCTTGTAGGTGTGTTTTCTCCTTGGGAATCGTGAGGATTCCTAAGTGCATGTTCTCTTGTAAGTCGTAAGGATCTTACAAAAGGGTTTTCTCCTTATAAGTTGAGAGGACTTACAAGTGTTGTTTGCTGTACAAGCATATTCCTAGTCACGGATGAGACTTTGTTAGGGAAATATTTATTCGTGCCCGTGGATTGTATACAAGGGTCAATATGAGCCGCTTGTAGGGCAATATCGAAGGTTGTGGGGGTTGCTTAAGAACAGGTTAAGGTTTCTGTAACTTATGACTTTCAAATCTTATGAGCCGTGAGGGTCCCATAAGAGAGTCCTCCTTACGAGTCGTGAGGATCTCGCAAGTGTATTTTCTCCTTAGGAATCGTGAGGATCCCTAAGTGTGTTGTTCCCTTGTGAGTCGTAAGGATCTCACGCGGGTGGTTTCTCCTTACAAGGTCGAGAGGACCCTGTAAGTGTCTTTTAACGAGGTTGCGCCCTTTCGGGTTTTCACAAACACTCGCCGGTAGCCCTGCTGTTTTTACTCACGGAGCCCTTTCGGGTTTTCATCCGTGCCCATTTTGCTTGTGGACATACCATATTTTTTTATTCTTTTTTTTTTTTTAAACGAGGTCGCGCCCTTTCGGGTTTTCACGAACACTCGCCGGTAGCCCTGCTGTTTTTACTCACGGAGCCCTTTCGGGTTTTCATCCGTGCCCATTTTGCTTATGGACATACCCTTTTTTTTTAATTTTTTTTTTAATTTTTTTTTTTTTACCATGTCAGCCTGAAAATGCTGCGGGTTGGGAGTAGTTTAACGACGTTTCGGTCATTTGCAAGTTTTAGAACATTGCGGTCCGCCGTTAGTTTAAGGACATTTCGGTCCAACGCCAGTTTTAGGACATAGTGGTCCATCGTTAGTTTAACGACATTTCGGTCTACCGTTGCCGTATTTGAGGCGAATTTCTAGTTTACTGACTTTTCGGTCTAGGAGGCCTTCCCTATGAATGACCATGATGCCCCCGGCATATCCACATTTTTCGAAGCATGTTGTTGTGGCGGGTTTACTTTCCACTTTTCGGGTAACGCGAACTTGCCATGTTGGTATTGGTCTTCAACCCAGTTTTTGAAGACGTAGCAATTGTCGAGTGGGTGACCCATTAATCTGTGGTAGGGACAATAGTTAGGATTGTTAACGTCACCTGGTTGCAATAGACGTTTTGGATCTGGCAGAGTGATAAGCCCGCTGCGCACTGCTAGCTCGAACAATCTCTTTGTTTTATCTTTGGGAAATGAGTAAGGACGTTTCAACTTCTCATTGAGGTGTCGCGGCTTGTTGTTTTGACGACAAAACGGTCTCGGGTTACTCGGCTGTTGTTGAGTGTTGGCAACAAAGGCCGTTTCTTCCTTTTCCTTTCTCATTTCGTTTGCTCCGTCGTTTGCGGGTCCGAGATTCTTTCCGGGTAGCGTGAGATTGTACGGCTGAACATTCTCGCAACTCTCCAATTCTTTTGTTTTAGAGATGAATTCCTTGAAGAGAGGGTTGAGAGCGGCTTCTTCATCAGAATCGCTTCCAAAGGTGAGAACTCGTGATCCCCCGGGCTCGTCCTTATGACAATTGCCGGCAACTCTTTTATGCTCATCTGTCGTATTTTTTCGCTGTCTACGAGCTTCACGCTTTGTCCTGTTGAAGTGTTGCCTGTGAGCGACATACCCTTGCCACCAACACTTAAAAGAGTTGCAGTCTTCAGTAGGATGTACGATCTTCTGATGATATAAGCAGAAGTTAGGGTGTACATCCGTTTCATCAAAATGTATACCACCAGGAGAATTTTTTCTGAAAGAGGGCGGCCTCATCCCCATTGCTATGGCTTTGGCGAATCGTTTCCTTGTCTTGATCCTACTTTTATTTGCGGCGGATGTACTTTCATCCGGTGGGAGTGTTTCGACCCTTTCATCTAGTCGTCGGCGTTTGGCTTTCTCGAATATGGCCATCTCGCGCTCTCGATCAGCTTTGCTTTTAAGACGGGCTTCGTTCAGGAAGGCATCGATCATCTCGTCTGATGGCCACAGAAGTTCTGGTTCAGGCCCCGCCCCTGGTTTCTCGGTGCAAGGAGCCTCTTTATCATCTATCAATGAGTGAGAGATCACATGACAACTTGCTACATAGTCCTCAGATTCATCTGATGAGTCTTCTCCATCATTTTCGTCCTCGAGGACGTGGCTGAGGAACTCTTGGAGCATGATTGGAATCCGCGCCTTCTGGTTATACTCTTCCAGCACGTCAATCTGTTTCTGCAAATCCGTGCGCTTGTCGCCGGGCTTCACGGGCTTCTTGGATTTCTTCTTGTTTTTCGAAGATTTCGACGGCTGGGCGTGAATGCTTTGGCTATCACCACCGATATTTGGAATTGGGCGCGGCTTCAGCATCCCCTTGATGATCTCAGGTTCCAACGGGTTCTTCCACCCGATCGCCGGGCATGTCTGGAGATCATTCAGCATCTTTTTGGTTTTGGATGACAACACGACCTCCCACGAAGCTTCTTCAACAAAAGAACAAGTTGCCCCCAGTGTGTCCGTCTTCTTTGGAGTGTGCGGTTGTGGTGGGTTTATTTTCCATTTCTCGAACAACGCAAACTTGCCTTGTAGATACTGATCCTCGATCCATCCTTTAAAGACGAAGCAATCCTCGATCGGGTGACTTACCGTTTGGTGGTAAGGACAATAATTGGGATTGTTGACATCGCCTGGCTACAACGGACGCTTTGGACTCGGCAGATTGATGAGTCTGTTGCGCACTGCCAGCTCGAACAGTCTTCTCGTTTTATCCTGGGGAAACGAGTAAGGACGTCCCAGTCTCTCCTCGAGGGATGGGCGTGGACGCACGTTGTTTTGGCGAACAACCGGCTTTAAGTTGCTCGGTTGTTGTTGAGCGTTGGCGACGAAGGTTGCTTTCCCTTTGCCCTTTTCATTCCAAGGCTCCGTCTTTAAAGAGGGAGGCCTATGGCCCATCTGGTCCATTTGGGCCAGCTTGTCAATCAAGGCCTGGAAGGTGGTCGGCTTGAAGAACATCATGAACTGTGAGATGGTCGCTTGCGGATCAAGGGTACCCACAAACATGCCTACTGCAGGAGCCTCTTCCATGCGTTGTTCGCATTTCGACCATAGGTTCCGCCATCGTGTTGCGTACTGGACCCATGTTTCGCCTGGCCTTATCCTGGCATTGATCAGTGCTGTTATCGGGGTGTGTTCACTGGCGCTTGCGAACCGTTAAGTGAACAGCAGCTCCATCTCCGTAAATGTCTTGATAGAGTCATTTGGGAGTTCAGAGTACCACTCAAATGCCATTTCCGACAGACTGCCAACAAACTGGCGGAGCAGCAATTTATCATCACCTCCAGTGTTGCCGCACATGGCTCTAAATTGAGCGACGTGCTGATGCGGATTTCCCGTCCCCTTATATACGTGGAACTTAGGGATCGTATATCCCGCGGGGTAACTAATTTGGTCATACCAGCCCGGGTAGGGTCGTCCGGTTCTAGCAATTTGCCCAGCCGCTTCATTTGCCTGGTGAGCTCGTATTTGCTGAGCTATATGGTCATCCAGTGCGGCCTTGGAAACGGTTTCTTCCTTGGCAGCTAAAAGAGCCGAAGGAGGATTCGATGTCTCTCCTTTGTCATCTTCAAGGACAATCGGAGGATCCTCAGCAGGAGGATCTTGCCGGATCATCATTCCTACCATATCTTGGAAGAGAAGCGCCATTTGTTTTATGTTAGCCGCTTGCTCTGCGACTTCTCTGTCCTTCTTTTCGAGGACTCTGCGTAGGTAGTCAGCGTCAGTTTCTTGTTCATGACGCTGCTCTGATGATGCCCCCGAGCTTTCTTTTGGCCCGGTAAGTGCGGCCATTGCAGTCATCATCTCCTGAAGCTTCTGTTGCTGCTCCTGGGTTTTCGTCACGGATCGGGTGAGTGGTCGGTGACCCGTCGAAGCATGGCTTTCCTCCTTTCCAGAAGCCATATAAACAGTGTGCACCACCCTGCCCCCAGACTTGGGGCGTTTGGGCTCAGCGTCTTTGTGGTCTGCCACGTTTACTGGGGCTTTCTCTGGCCTCCTTCTTTTCTGAGTGGCTGACGTTGAGGGGGCCGCTGTAGTGGGCACCCAAGTAGCCGTTGCTTTTTGCGGCTTGACGGAGTAATCCTTCTCTGGCCGAACCTTCATCTTTTTCTGTCGGCGGAGATAGTTTTCATCAATCACCGACTCTTGGACCCGTCGCCAGACCTTATAAATCTTGGAGGATAGCCGTTGAGAGGGCTGCTCCGGCTTTGCATCTGTAATACTCCCCGCAGGTGGAGGAGATCTTTTTAGCGTGGCAGTCGGAGAGTTCTTGCGTACCCCCCTTAGCGGTTCAAAGCTGTTCCCAGTTGGAACAGCAGCATTGATTTCCACCATCGGAGCTGGCGGAGTTATCCCAGAGGGGGTATTGCCCCCAGCCTTCCTTACCCGGCGCCAGTGGCGACGTCGAGCATGTCGTGCAGATGAGATCACCTCCGTTGTTGGATGAGCTTCTTCATGCCCACTGCTTTGAGGAGAGACTGTTATTGGTGCTAGCCTATCGAAGACTGACGCCCGTTGAGAAGCAATGTCTAATCTGTCAAAGACAGACCTTTGAGCAGGGTAAGCAGCTTCGAGGACCTCGCCTGGAGCAGCAACCGGAATGGCCAGCCTCGTAAAAACTGACTTCTTGGAAGGAGGAGCCTTTCCAATGATTTCGTCTGCTTGAGCCGGGATGGCTATCCGCTTTGGGATGGCAGCTTCGGGTATCACGGGCTTATAGATGTTCTGGCCCAGTCTGTTGAAAACTGAGGTATTGAAGATAGGCGACCCATTGAGAGAGGCCGCGGCAGTGGTAAGCCGATCAAAGACCGACTTCTTTGGGGCTTCTTTCAACGTCATTGTGGCATTGAAGCTCAACGGTGGGAGCATGGTCCCGAAGAATAGTCCAGTGGTGGCTTGAGTTACTTGCTCCACTGGCATCTTGAAAAGGGAGGCCGCTTGGGGCCCATAAGTCACTCCTCCAGCAAGGACCGAGCGAGAGTTGCAGTTGCAGGCGGTGCAGTTTGAAGCCATTGATCTTCTGTTTTCTGCATGGAGCAAGACACCAAATCTTAGTACCTCGAATCCACAGGCAACCACAGTAAACCGCGATTCGTTCGCGAACACGACACACGAAGTGTGGAGTGGAAAGAGGAAAAGGTCCCACCGGGCGTGCCAGAATCTGTTCCCCTCCGAAAGACGGCGCACAAGACTGCGATGTCTTGGCACTGAGATTCGGGGCAGATGCTAATTGGTGCTATCCGTTCACCTCTCCGAAGATGCCAAGTTGATTTATGGCACCATGTATCGAAGGTTTAAACGGATGCGTCCGATGTAGCAGACTTCGTCAGATTCCCCCTCGTTTGAGGGGTTTTTGATTGTGGGGACGCTCTTCCCTGCAGGCGCAAGCCCCTGCAGTTAATTACGCTACCGCATTGCAGTAACAACTTTCTCCTTCTCCAGCTGGTCACTTCGTGTCGTGGGTGTTTGTTTTGTATTTTGTTGCCCGTGGATTGTTTACGGAGACTGAGTTATGTCGTCGCCCGTAGGGCGTGGACTAGTCCAAATCCGTATTATCTTAGATTTGGGTTTGGGGGTTTGGTTTGAGGATACGTTAGCCATACTTGAGGCTAAGATCAACTCAAACGTTTGTTAAGGATACGTTAGTCTAGTTTGAGACTAAGATCAACTTAACGGGATCGTTTAGATCCGACAAAAGAGCAATTGGCTCTATTGTTCCAGTTTAGGGACATAGTGGTCCATTACATGTATGGCTGTCGGGACCCGTCACCTCTCTGACGACGTTGAAGGATTACAACGACAGGTGTCAGAGGAGTTCAGAGATGTACCCTTGAACCAATGAGTTGATTGGGGGGATTCATAGTCCAATTTGGGACTAAAGTCTGTTTGAACGTTTAAGGATACGTTAGCCATATTTGAGGCTAAGATCAACTTAAACGGTTGTTAAGGATACGTTAGTCCAGTTTGGGACTAAGATCGACTTAACGGGATCGTTTAGATCCGACAAAAGAGCATTTGGGGGCTCTATTGTTCCAGTTTAGGGACATGGTGGTCCATTGCCAGTTTAGGGACATGGTGGTCCAATGCCAGTTTAGGGACATGGTGGTCCAACTCCAGTTTAGGGACATGGTGGTCCATGGGTAGTTTAAGGACGCATAAGTCCATGGGTTTAAGGACCCCACAGTCCATATGGGTGTGTTTAAGGACGCATTAGTCCGTTAGTTTAAGGACGCATAAGTCCGCGGGTTTAAGGACCCCACAGTCCGTTAGTTTAAGGACGCATAAGTCCGCGGGTTTAAGGACGCATAAGTCCATGAGTTTAAGGACCCCACAGTCCGTGTTGATGTGTGTTTGTCGGGACCCATCACCTCTCTGAAGACGTTGAAGGATTACAACGACAAATATCAGAGGAGTTCAGAGATGTACCCTTGAACCAATGAGTTGGTTGAAAAAGCAGATGTGCTCAGTTCAAGATGATTTGAGGACTTATGGCCAGTTTGGGCTAAGTCCAATTATATTTGAAATATTGGTCCTTTGTTGGCTCATTGAAGGAGAGGCTTTGCCTCTAGAAACTTAGCCAATTGGGCTAAAGCTAGTGTTAAACACTAAAGACCAACAGTGTTGAACACTGGAAATAAGATTAGCAAGTTAGTGTTAAACACTAAAAGATAACCAGTGTTAAACACTAACAACAGGGCTTTCAAATTAGTGTTAAACACTAAAGCAAATCAGTGTTAAACACTGGTAATCAGAGATTTCAAATTAGTGTTAAACACTAAAGCAAATCAGTGTTAAACACTGGGAACAAAGTCTTCAGATTAGTGTTAAACACTAAGGAAAGAGGGGTCACGTGTGGACACGTGAGAGCGCCCTAAATGTGAAGCCAGATCTCCTTTGTTTTATCCTCAAATCTGTGAATAAGTGTTAAACACTTTTCCCTTTTATTTCGAGCATCATCTGTTGACACGTGATGGGGGATTTATGCGCCGACTGTTAGAACGTTTTCTAAGGGGTCACGTGGTAAACACGTGAGAGCGCCCAAAGCCTTCATTTCCATTGATCTTTCTTTCTGCGTTTTGGGAGTCACGTGGGAGCACGTGATGGCATCAAAAAGTGGGGCCAGATCCCTTTTATTTTGTTCTGCAAAACAAGTGTTAAACACTTTTATTTTTATTTTAGAGCATCACGTGTTGGCACGTGATAGGGATCTGTGCGCCAATTGTTAAAGCATTTGCTGAGGGGTCACGTGATAACACGTGAGAGCGCCCAAAGCTTTCATTTCCTTTGCTTTTTCTTTCTGCGTTCTGGGAGTCACGTGGGAGCACGTGGGGTGATGCTTCAAAGTTCTTTGCAGGGGATCTTTTCAAGGGTGACCCTAGTTCTTTTCATGAACAGAGATCTTTTAAGAAATGAATTCTTCTTATCTTTAAGAATTAAATTCTTATTTAGGGTAAAACCCTAATTTTGATTCTGGAGGAATTAAATTCCTATTTTGAAAGAATTAAATTCTTATTTAGGGTAAAACCCTAGTTTTGTTTTAGGAGAATTAAATTCCCAGAACTCAATTCCCCTTCTAAGTTTAGGATCTGCATGGCAGGATCTCGACCCGATGAGAATTAAATTCTCAACTTATGGGGAGATGCGCTCTGTGCAGATCTTCAACCGGAAGAAGAACTAAGTTCTTTTCTTTAAATAAGAGTTAAACTCTTTTGAGAATTAAATTCTCTTTTGAATCCTCTCTTTCTTACCTAGGGTTTTTCTTTTGCAGAGAATTAAATTCTTCTCTCTTTTTCTTCTTCTCTTGAGAATTAAATTCTCCTCCCTCTGTTTTTCTCTCCAAAAAAGTAGATCCCCCCTCTCTTCTCTTCTTGGCTCCTATTTATAGGAGAAGGAAGAGAATCAATTTGTTTAGCAAATCTCTCATTGAGAGATTTGATTTGTATGTTGAGAGATTTGATTTATATTTATCATTAATCTGGGCCTTTAGATTGTTAAGTGAATTTTATTCACCGTGGATTTTAAATCCAAAAGATATTCTATTTGTTATCCTGGTGAGATTTTCAGGGAAATCTTTCCTTGTCCAAGGGTTTTCTATAAATTGGTGATTTTTAATCACCCTTGGATTTTTAATCCAACGGTTCCCCATGACCCTTTTCCATTTGGAAAGATTCAGAAACTTTTAGAATTTAATTCTATTAAATTATAATGCTTTTAAAGCCAGTCACGTGCTGGCACGTGACCCCCAATTAGGTTCCTTTCTCAGCCGCTTATTTATGTTTCAGTTTTAACCATCACGTGTCAACACGTGACCATTGGTCACGTGTAAGCACGTGATACCTCGTTGAGGTATTTTCTGACTTTTAGAATTAAATTCTATTCATTATTTTAGAGGCTTTAAAAGCCCATCACGTGTCTGCACGTGACCCATGGTCACGTGTGAGCACGTGATGCCCCATTGGGGTCTTTTCTAAGTTTTTATTGCATCTTTTAACTCCTCCAGCGGGTTCTTAAAAGCCCATCACGTGTGGACACGTAATTCCTCATAACTTTTGATCCCGGATGAATTACGAGGCCCATAATATATCAAATCGAAGGGTTTTTCGAGCCGCTTTCGATACCATCAGAATTTATCTGTTTCTCATTCGGGAGTTTGTCAAAAAACAGCCCGGAAGATACTGGTTCCCATTTTCTTAAGCGTATCACCGCCATTTGATACCTTGGGCTCTTTTGCGCAGAAATTTTTGGCGGGAACACTTTGCTCTGATTGGGGTAAACAAATGCCCCCCACCGTTGTGCTTACGTGGCCCCCAAACGTGAGCGCGGCGGTGGCAGAATTCCAACCGTCGCGGCAACTTTTGGAAGCTGAAAGGGCATTTGATGCCTATAAATAGGACCTTTGGTCCCTTAGATGATTTTCATCTTCAAAATTTTACTTTCAGAAATCAGAGCCCTGCTTTTTATTTTCAAGAACTTCAAGAGTTAAACTCTTAAAACTTTCACGTGAAAATTTGAATTTGAATTAAATTAAATTAATTTTCATTGACAGAGCTTTGCTCTCAATAGATCCCTGATCTAAAGGAAACCCATTTAGGGTTCCACTTAGCAGAGCTTTGCTCTCTGAAAGATTTTTCTTGGATTTTCTTAATTCATTAATGGAGCTTTGCTCTTTCCAAATCATATAGAAGAACTCTTAAGAGTGTTTCATTGATTTTGGAGTTTAAAGATGGCATTTTATTTCTCAGTGCATTATATCGTTTTGCTTAATCAGTCTTTCTGATAATTTTGTTGATTTTCTTTCACAGAAACAATGGACGCCCACATGTAAAATCTTGACGAGATCATCTCTTATGGGGACATCCGCCGACTTGGCCGCTCTCAAAATCGAGAGTTCACAAACGCGGAGTGTGCTGAAATCATGAGCCGCTTCGACGCATATAACGGTCCACTGCTTCCCCGACGTTCCTCCCTCCTTAAGCTTATCGTGGGAGCCATCTGGGAAGCGCTTCCCCTATTATGTTCCGGTGTGCCGCTTAGGGCGTTGGATGCCGCCGAGGATAAGGTGCACTCGGTGTACCTGATGAACTTTATCTCGAAGAGACGGCGAGACAGTCTTGTTGATCTCTTGCACGAGGTCTTTCAACAGTCTTCCATACTCGCTGCTTATCGGAGGGTGGAAGACATCAGGGGGGACCCTGACACTTGTGCTCGTGAAAGAAAGCACACCAGGATGGTCCGCGAGGCTTGGAAAGTCATAGATAGGGTCACTTTCGAGTTCCTCAATCCATGTCCTGGGTTTGAGGTTATACCTTTGTAAACATTTTAATAATGTTATTATCTATTTCTCCGTGATTGTAAGAACCCCTTTTTATGATATGAATAGAAAATTTCCATTTCAGCTTGTCTTATCCCTTGTTCTGAATCTTTTGCACATGCATGAATGAGTGTGTCTCGAACGCTTGATCAAATGCAAATCGGATGTTCTTTCTGTCGCTTCTCTCTTTCTTTTATTATCAGTATACTGCTTTAGTAAACATGGTTGACAGGTGATAGAGCGAGCATCCTGTATTGGTTCCTTCACAAGGCAGCGATGGCTTAGACCGCAGGTTCAGATCTGCTGCCTAAGAATTTTCAACTTTATGAGCCGTGAGGGTCTCATAAAGACTTTTCTCCTTACGGATCGAGAGGATCTCATATGTGTGTTTTCTCCTTAGGGATCGTGAGGATTCCTAAGTGTATGTCCCCCTTGTAAGTCGTAAGGATCTTACAAAAGGGTTTTCTCCTTGTAAGTCGAGAGGACTGATAAGGGTTTTCATCATGCGTACATATCCCCAGTCACGGATGGGACTTGGTTAGGGAAATGTTTATTCGTGCCCATGGATTGTATACAAGGGTCAATATGAGCCGCTTGTAGGGCAATATCGAAGGTTGTGAAGGTTGCTTAAGCACAGGTTTAGGTCTCTGTAACTTAAGACTTTCAAATCTTATGAGCCGTGAGGGTCCCATAAGAGAGTTCTTCTTACGAGTCGTGAGGATCTCGCAAGTGTATTTTCTCCTTAGGGATCGTGGGGATCCCTAAGTGTGTTGCTCCCTTGTGAGTCGTAAGGATCTCACGCGGGTGGTTTCTCCTTACAAGGTCGAGGGGACCCTGTAAGTGTCTTTTAACGAGGTTGCGCCCTTTCGGGTTTTCACAAACACTCGCCGGTAGTCCTGCTGTTTTTACTCACGGAGCCCTTTCGGGTTTTCATCCGTGCCCATTTTGCTTATGGACATACCGTTTTTTTTTATTCTTTTTATTTTTATTTTTTTTTACGAGGTCGCGCCCTTTCGGGTTTTCACGAACACTCGCCGGTAGCCTTGCTGTTTTTACTCATGGAGCCCTTTCAGGTTTTCATCCGTGCCCTTTTTGCTTATGGACATACCGTTTTTATATTATTATTATTTTTTTATACATATACTTTTTTTTCGATCTCGTCAGCCTAAAGATGCCGCGGTAATAGTTTAAAGACGTTTCGGTCGTCATTAGTTTAAGGACGTTTCGGTCCGTCGTTAGTTTAAGGATGTTGCGGTCCGATGTCGCCGTATTTGAGGCGAATCTCTAGTTTACTGACTTTTCAGTCGATGGGGCTTTCTCTATGACTGAGCATGATGCTCCCGGCGTATCCGTCTTTCTCAGAGCGTGCGGTTGTGGCGGGTTCACCTTCCAGTTTTCGGAGAGCGCGAACTTGCCCTGTAGGTATTGGTCTTCAACCCAGTTTTTGAAGATGTAGCAATTCTCGATTAGGTGACCTACTGTTTGGTGGTAAGGGCAATAATTAGAACTGTTGACATCGTCCAGTTGTAGTTGGTGTTTCGGCTCCGGTAGAGTGATAAGCTTGTTATGCACTACCACTTTGAACAGCCTTCTTGTTTCATCCTGGGGAAATGAGTAAGGACGTCTTAGCCTTTCCTTGAGGGATATGCGTGGACGCACATTGTTTTGACGAACAATTGGTCTAGGGCCACTCGACTGTTGTCGAGTGTTGGCGACGAAGGTCATTTTCCCCTTTCCTTTATCCTTTCTGCTCGATCCTTTGCTTGTGGGGCCGAGATTTTTTTCGAGTAGCGGGCGATTGCACGGCCGAATGTTCTCGCAACTCCTTATTTCTTTCATTCTTGAAATGGATTCCTTGAGGAGAGGGTTGAGGGCAACTTCTTCGTCAGAGTCGCTTCCAAAGGTGATAATTTGCGATCCTTTGGAGTCGGCTATGTGACAGTCGGCGGCGGCTCTTTTGCGCTCATCTATCGCATTTTTCCGATGTCTACGAGCTCCACATTTTGTCCTGTTGAAGTGTTGCTTTTGAGCAACATGTCCTTGCCACTAACACTTAAAGGAGTCGCATGATATAAGCAGAAGTTAGGATGCATCTCTACTCCACCGAGAGTATTCTCTTCAGAGGACGGTAGCTTCATTCCTGCTGACAGGGCTTTGGCGAACCTTTTCCTCGTCTTGAATTTGTTTTTATCCGCAGCGGATGGCTTTTGATTTGATGGAAGTGCTTCGACTCTTTGGTCTAGTAGTCGGCGTTTGGCTCCTTCCAGTATGGCCATCTCACACTCTTGATCGGCTTTAACTTTCAGACGAATCTCATTCAGGAAGGCATCGATCAACTCGTCTGATGGCCGCGGAATTTCTGGTTCAGGGTCCGCCCTCGGTTTCTCGGCGCAAGGAGCCTCTTTATCATCCGCTAATGAGTGAGAGATCACATGACAAGTTGCCCCCGGCGCGTCCGTCTTCTTTGGAGTATGCGGCTGTGGTGGGTTTACCTTCCACTTTTCAGACAGCGCAAACTTGCCTTGTAGGTATTGATCCTCGATCCATCCTTTGAAGACGAAACAATCCTCGATCGGGTGACTTACCGTTTGATGGTAAGGACAGTAATCGGGATTATTGAGATCGCCTGGCTGCAGCGGACGTTTTGGATTCGGCAGATTAATGAGTCTGTTGCGTACTGCCAGTTCAAACAGTCTTCTCGTATTATTCTGAAGAAACGAGTAAGGACGTCCTAGTCTCTCCTCGAGGGACGGGCGTGGATGCGCGTTATTTTGGCGAACGACTGGCTTTGAGTTGCTCGGCTGTTGTTGAGCATTGGAAATGACAGTCGTCTTCCCTTTTCCTTTCTCATTTCGAGAGTCTGGTTTTGGAGGAGACGGTCCGTGGCCCATCTGGGCTAATTTGTCGATCAATGCTTGGAAGGTGGTCGGCCTGAAGAACATCATGAATTGTGAGATGGTCGCTTGCGAATCAAGAGTGCCCACGAACATGCCTACCGCAGGTGCCTCTTCTATGCGTTGTTCGCATTTCGACCATAGGTTCCGCCATCGTGTTGCGTATTGGACCCATGTTTCGCCGGGCCTTATCCTGGCATTTATCATTGCTGTTATCGGGGTGCGTTCACTAGCACTCGTGAATCTTTGCGTAAACAGTAGCTCCATCTCCGCAAATGTTTTGACAGAGTCATTAGGTAGCTCCGAATACCATTCAAAGGCTGTTTCTGCTAAGCTGCCGACGAATTGGCGAAGCAACAATTTGTCATCGCCTCCAGTATTGCCACATAAGGCCCTGAACTGAGCGACGTGCTGATGTGGATTCCCTGTCCATTTATGTCACGCCCCGCTTCCCAGTATACGGCAAAGGAGACGCGACAAGGCCCGCTACGTATATACTCAGAAGTACATACGCTAAGCGTAACTAAGCAATATAAATACACAAGAGACCAAAGATGGAAAATAACAGCAACTTTTATTAATAACATTCTTTTTACAATGCATGAAATGGAAATACATCTGAACTGAAAAGCAATGCCTAAACAATGGCATAATAAAGGAAATACTGAGAAGAGCAAGTACAAAGTCTAGAGCTCTGGGTCTTCCTGGAATTCCTCCAAATCTTCACTTGTAGGCTCGGTCTCAACTTGGTCCAACGCACCTGACGACATTCAAATAAGAGAGAAATAGAATGTCGTCAGCGAACAGGTCGCTCGGTAAGTCCCAAAGAAAAATGAAGAATGAGAGTGACAGAGTATGGTATTTTCTAAAGTTTTGTATTGTAGTATATTATGGAATATTGTTTAACGATATTGTTTGTAGCTTGGTACAGAAAGCTGCCAGTGTATACGAGGGGAGTCTCTATATGCCAGAGACTAAGGGCACGTATAGTACAAGGAACCGTTTATGCCACGGTACAACAGCAACTGAATATAGGTTAGGTGTCTTAATCTGACCACCTCATTCCACTTTTAACATCTTCCGTACCAATCTACCCCTTTAAACCCCGCGATGTTATATTTGTATTGTTATCTTGTAAACTTGTAATGATTGCTTGATTGACTTGATTGACTGACCGAAACCATGATATCAGGAAACGGTTATAACCGTAGAGTCATGTAAATGGAATACTGGGAAACATGTAAAAGGAATATCCATGGTTCGGTTCAGTCAAGTAGATTGTTAACTGGATTCTGGAATTCATGTATTCATCTTGAGTTGAAATATAAAGAATATAGATTGACTTGAATCATTTTCAAGTCAGAAATAGTCAGACTCTAACCCGAGTCAGACTAAAAGAAAATGAGTTGAAGTTCAATAATTGTTAGGGGCCTTATTGTAATTTATAAAACTTGAGGGGGTTTATTGTAAAAATACTATTGTATATTTTTCAAAATACAACTCAAGTATTTAATTATCGTCTTTATGTACATACAACAATTTAATGATCAAGATAAATATGTATATATGTTCGAATAACATGAAATGAGTCAAGTATATTATTCGAGTAACTACCATAAACAATGCTGTAAAGAAATATTATGTACGACTAATTAATCAAGTTGAACGAATGCGGAATATAAACAGAGATATGTCTCTAAATGTTTTGCCTGCGTAAGTTCCAGTTTCACCTAAATACGACTACCGGTTTGAGAGATATATATGTTTTCGTATCGTCGCGCAAAATAGATCAGAATCTATTCGGCACCGTCACATATTTTTAAAACGCAGTTTGAGTTAATTTCTATCGGGTTTCAGGTTATGAAAATTATTATAAAATTGTAGGTATTTCGATGTACTTATTCAAAACACCAAGATTCACATGATTTGGATTTCTGAAGCTCTAGTTATGATCATTTTAATATCAGCGTTTAAAACAGAAATTCAGATTTCTGGACAGCAACTATATATTCTATTGCAAAGCCTATATCAGGTTGTTTCATGCATTCCTAAGTAATATAATATACAGAAAATTATAGTTCTATCAATGGTGCATCTACACATCTAAATTTTGTCACAAACGGACATCGGGTGTTCGAGTTATGTCCAATTTAAAAACAGTGTGCGAATCGGAACAGATTCTGTCCAGATCCGTCACTTAATATTGTAATGCCGTTTTCTTTATCTTAGATGGGTTTTCAGTAAAACTATAAAACTAAGAAAATCTAGTTCATTCGATGTAGATATCAAAAACACCCGAGTTTGCTCAATTTGGATACCGGTATACCAAGTTATATGTCCTAGAAGTTGACCGATAACTGCAGTTTTCTGTTTTACGATCAGTGAATAAATACGATGTAATTCCTAAACCGTTATGCGGATCGATCTAAAATTTTTACAGCGTGTAAAAAATAATATAGTCTATCATATGTAAATTCCGTGAAATTTTCAGATGTAAAAATTAATTTCTAAAAATTATCTTAAAGGTAAAGATATTGATATGTATACTAAAATCGGCAAAAAGATTAACTAGAATTTTTACGCAAGCTTCATCTTTTCTTTTAATAGCCAAACCGATTCCATGAGATATCGTAAATATATTGTGACATGAAATCTATGTTCTCACTACTCATAATAAACATTTATAGCCATGAACAAAGAATTGAAAACACTTTAATTTGAACAAGAGATAATAAGATATTATTAAACCATATAGAATCATATATATCTAAACTTATGTATATGTATATGTATATGTTTATGTGTATCTTCTCTTATGGATTATGATATGAAAAGAATAGGGGGTTCACGATGCATGACAAGAGGAAAATAAGAGGTGGGGGGAAAGGAGAGAGAAGGGACTTACATGCACAAGCCGGTATTGTCACCGGGCTTGTCTATCCGCCGATAGCCTCGCGTTACTAGCGAGACCTTCTTGAAGACTTCTTCATGTTCTTCTTCTTGGATTCTAGGTGAAGAGGAAGAAGTGAGAGATAGAAAAATAAAAGGAAGGAAAAGATGGAGGAGGACAATAAGGATGGTGTAATGGTGAATTATAATATATGCATTTAACATGAGAATTAAAAGAGAAATGAAAGGTCACCATTCATTTTGGAAATGAAAGGTCTCATTTGTAGGTTATGAGAAAAATAAAAAATGATAAAAAAAAAAATAATTGCAAGAATGGGGATTTGAACATGTGACTTATGGAATAACAATGTAAGGACTTAACCAATGAGCTATAAGGTTGTTCATGCATATATTTAATTAGTATTAAATATATGATGTTGCTTAAAAAGAAAATGGGCTTTTTAGATGGGCTGTAGAAAATAAGAATAATGGATTTGGGTTAAATATTTATGAAAGGAAAAAATAAGAATGAGAAGTTAAAAACTTAAATATAAGAAAAAGAAATTGTACCTAGAAAAATATACATAATAGATTGAGAAATAAATAATAATAAATTTAGGAGAAAACGGAAAATACCAAGTACAAATAAATACGGTATATTATTGAAGAGGGATAATACAAATGTATAAAGATTTTGGGGTCGTTACACTTTATATACGTGGAACTTAGGGATCGTATATCCCGGCGGGTAACTGATTTGGTCATACCAGCCCGGATAGGGTCGTCCAGTTCTAACAATTTGCCCAGCCACTTCACTCGCTTGATGTGCTCGTATTTGCTGAGCTATATAGTCATCCAGCGCGGCCTTGGAAATGGTTTCATCTTTGGCTGTTGAAAGAGCCGCCGGAGGATTAAATGTCTCCCCTCTGTCTCTTCCAACAATGATCGGAGGGTCTTCAGCTGGAGGGTCCGGGTGTAACATCATCCCTACCATATCTTGGAAGAGGAGCGCCATCTGTCTTATGTTAGCCTCTTGTTCTGCGGCTTCTCTGTCCTTCTATTCGAGGATTCTACGTAAGAAGTCAGCATCAGTTTCCTGTTCGCGACGCTGCTCTGATGATATTTCTGAACTTTCTTTCGGTTCGGTAAGTGCAGCCATCACAGTCATCATTTCCTGAAGCTTCTGTTGCTGCTCCTGAGTTTTTGTCACGGATCGGGTGAGCGGTCGGTGACCCGTCAAAGCATGGCTTTCCTCCTTTCCGGAAGCCACATAAACAGTGTACACCACCATGCCCCCAGACTTGGGGCGTTTGTGCTCAGCGCTTCTACGGTTCGCCATATTCATAGGGGCCTTTTGCGACCTCATTTTCTTCTGAGTGATTGACGTTGAGGGAGCCGTTGCAGTGGGCACCCATCTAGCTATTGCTTTTTCCAACTTGATAGAGTAGCCCTTCTCCTGCTGAACCTTCATCTTTTTCTGTCGGCGGAGGCAGTCTTGATCGATCACTGACTCTTGAACTTGACGCCAGACCTTGTAAATTTTAGAGGACAACCGTTGAGGGGGCTGCTCTAGCTTTTTCTCTGGAGCATTCTCCACAGGTGAAGGAGTTCGTTTCAACACCGCAGTAGGAGAGTTTCTGCGCACCGTGTTCAGCAATTCAAAACTGTTCCTGGTTGGAACAGCAGCATCGATCCTCACCGTTGGAGTTAGCGGAGTTACCCCAGAGGGGGAGTTGCCCCCAGCCTTCCTCACTCGGCGCCAGAGACGACGTCGAGCGTGTCTTGCGGATGGAGTCACCTCCGTTGTTGGATAAGCTACTTCATGCCCCCTGCTCTGGGCAGGGGAAGCAGCTTTGAGGACCTCGCCTAGAGCAGCAACCGGAATGGCCAGCCTTGTAAAAACTGACTTCTCGGAAGGAGGAGCCTTTCCAATGATTTCGTCCGTTTGAGTCGGGATGGCTATCCGCTTTGGGATGGCAGCTTCGGGTATCCCAGGTTTGCGGACGTTCTGGCCTAGTTTGTTGAAAACTGAGGTATTGAAACTGGGCGACCCATTGAGAGGGGTCGCGGCAGTGGTAAGTCGATCAAAGACCGGCTTCTTTGGAGCTTCTTGCGATGTCATTGGGGCATTGAAGCTCATCAGTGGGAGCATAGTCCCGAAGAATAATCCAGCGGTGGCCTGAGTTACCTGCTCCACTGGCATCTTGAAAAGGGAGGCCGCTTGGGGCCCATAAGTCACCCCTCCAGCGAGGACGGAGCGAGAGTTGCGGTTGCAGGAAGTGCAGTTTGAAGCCATCGATCTTTAGTTCTCTGCACGGAGCAAGACACCAAATCTTAGTATCTCGAATCCACAGGCAACCACAACAAACCGCAATTTGTTCGCGAACACGACACACAAAGTGCGGAGTGGAAAGAGGAAAAGGTCCCACCGGGCGTGCCAGAATCTGTTCCCCTCCGAATGGCGGCCGAGACAATAGGACGTCTCTTGCCTGAGATTCGGGGAAGATGCTATATGGTTTTATCCGTCTACCTCTCCGAAGATGCCAAGTTGATTTATGGCACCGTGTATCGGAGGTTTAGACGGATGCGACCGATGTAGCAGACTTCGTCAGATTCCCCCTCGCTTGAGGGGTTTTTGATTGTGGGGACGCTCTTCCCTGCAGGCGCAAGCCCCTGCATTTAATTACGCTACAGCATCGCGGTAACCACTTTCTCCTTCTCCAGAATTTCACTTCGTATCGTATGTGTTTGTTTTGTTTGTGGTTGCCCGTGGATTGTATACGGAGACTGAGTAATGCCGTCGCCCGTAGGACGTGGATTAGTCCAAATCCGTATTTACTTAGATTTGGGTTTGGTGTTTTGGTTTAAGGATACATTAGCCGTATTTAGGCTAAGATCGACTTAAACGTTCGTTAAGGATACGTTAGTCCTGTTTGAGACTAAGATCAACTTAACGTGGTGATCCGTTTAATATATATATGGCCGTCAGGACTCATCACCTCTCTGACGTCATTGAAGGATTGCAACGATAGGTGTCAGAGGAGTTCAGAGATGTACCCTTGAACCAAAGTCGATTTGGAGTTTTATAGTCCATTTAAATGTTGAAGGATACGTTAGCCGTATTTGGGGCTAAGATCAACTTAAACGGGACCGTTTAGATCCGGTAAAAGAGCATTTGGAGGCTCTGTTGTTCCAGTTTAGGGACGTAGTGGTCCATCGCCAGTTTAGGGACGTAGTGGTCCATATTCCAGTTTAGGGACGTGGTGGTCCACCATTAGTTTAAGGACGTTTCGGTCCATCATTAGTTTAAGGACATTTCGGTCCGATATTAGTTTAAGGACGTTTCGGTCCACGAGTTTAAGGACCCCGCAGTCCGTATTAATGTGTGATCGTCGGGACCCGTCACCTCTCTGACGACGTTGAAGGATTACAACGACATGTGTCAGAGGGGTTCAGAGATGTACCCTTGGACCATGTGTAAATTGATTTAAAAGAGCAACTGTGCTCAGTCAATTTAATTTGAGGACTTACGGCCACGATTGGGCTAAGTCCAGTTGAGAGTATTCAACGTTTTATTTGCATTTGGCTTGTTAGGCCTTTACTGGGGCTCTGTCCCTGTTTAATAATGCATATCATTTTCTCTGGCCTTTTAGGCCCAGAGCATTTTATTTTGGTCTGATAGACTTTTATTTGGGCTTTATCCCTTTTAATAGTGCATAGCACTTTGTTTGGTCTGATAGACCTTTCTTTATTGGGCTCTGCCCTTGATGATGCATTGCATTAATTAGTCTGACAGAATGCCACATGGCTTGTCAGGCGCTTTGCGCTGATTGAGGAGCGCAAGGCGCAAGTCCAGGGGAGGTGACACGTGTCACGCTGGTTATTCCAAAATTATGTAAGTTTACCGCAATCAGAAACGGCGTCGCTTCGCAGCTAGCCGGTGAGTACGGGTCGATCCACAGAGACGGGTAAATTCCTTTTATGTGTTTTAACGAGTTGATTCTATTTGTAGTTTTGATTGGTTTATAAAAATCTAAAATACTGGATCTAATTAATTTAATTAAGAATCTTGCTAGGGTTAGGCTTAAGGGAAGTTTTGGAGATTAATGTTTTTCCTCACCGCTTTCAATACCTTCTTTTTTTAGATCTATTAGGTGTTAAGTTAATTATCAATAAAGTGGATACAAATCTTTTGGGAAGATGTTTCTTCCTCTAGATTTGTATCCTTCCCTTGTTGATAATTATCCTAACCCTCACGGAAAACGCGCACAACCGGCCCTTTATACTACGGTTCATCGTTACCTCGAAGGGTAGGATGCCGCAGGGAGCGGTTGTGCTCGTATGCGTGAAGTTCTAATTCATTAGGTGAAGGTGGCATTGAAAGGGGTGAGAGATCTCATCTCTCAACCCTTTCCCTAAGGCTAACCCTAACAAGCGAGGAGACTACTCGCTCATTAGGGGATGAGAAGACATTATAATTAAAAGAAACATAAATGAAAGACTTACTAGGTTGACGGCTCCCTCCAAACAAGAAGAACAGATCTGAATTTTGCTTTCAGAAATTCTGAATTTTATTGATTGAAAAGAGGCATACAATTTTCAGATCTAAGATTACAATTTATAGGAAAATAGGAAACCTAGGGTTACAGACTCTCGCGCATGCGAAATTACAGATTTGCCCACGAAAAATCCCAACATCTGCACCGACGCAACAGCCCAGAGATTTTCCACCGACACGGGCGCTTGATGTCCGCGGAACCGCGGCGCCAGCATGGGTTTGGCCGCGGATCCGCGGCCAAACTAGGGAATTGGGCTCTGTGATTTTTGGGGCTTTTTCCTTGGCTCTTTGGGCTTCTGTTTTTACTCTTCTTTTCTCTGTTGGACTTCTGGATCTTCTCCAGATTTTTAGTGAAGACTTGTATTGGGCTTTTTAACCGTTTCACTTGACTTTTTGGACCTTGCACTGTTCTTCGACTAGGCTTGACTAGGATCCGTCTACTTGTTGGTCAAAAGTCCATTTTTCTGTTGTTTTGTGTCTTTTTCACTGTATTTGCTCCAGAAACCTGTATCCTGTAATATGCAACAAACGTGCGTCAAGAGTACCTGTTTATTTATAAAAAGGATAAGAATAGGGGAATGATAAATGCAATATTATGGTCTGAACAAATACCCCCAAACTTACCTTTTGCTCGTCCTCGAGCAAACTTATTATTTATTCACTAAAATCCTAGCCGCACTTTCGCAGGGAAACGCGATTGCACTGAGCACGTGCAACAAGCCGTTAAACCTCTAGGTGTCCCTAGTAGGAGGAGTGTTGTCTCCTGAGGGTTTTCAGCGGATACTACCCACAAAATCCTATCAACTCGGCCCATTGACTTTTGTTCTCCAATTAGGTTTTCTAACAAGGAATTCTATTATCTTCTACTTGTAAATTATCCACCCATATTCTTCACACTTCCTCATTATTTAACTTAAGATTATATATGTTATGTAGACCTACTTAGCTTTCGGCATTTCCTAAGTTTTCCTTCTAGGGTTCCATCTCCACTTAGGAATTTTTATCAACTCTACTAAAGATACAAGCTCTATTCTTCATTCCTTTCTCTCATCTAAACTCCAATCACATATCCCTACGTGTGTGTATAGATCACCCCTACACTTGGAAATTCAAATTAAGCAATCAACCCCTTGTCCGTCGTCCAAAGTACTCATTAGTTGGTGAATTTAAATGAAATTTGCTTACACATCCTTCATGCGACCGTTAATACTTCTTGAGGTACCAACGACCGATTACAAAATGCATTTGCACTTTAAAGCATACTTCCTAGTCTTTGCAACACCCAAGGCTTTAGCAGTGACTCCCAAACCAGTTGGTCTAAGGCACTAGGTGATGAAGCACCCTCGCTAAAGATTTTTCTATTTTTGCAGCCTTAAGTAATCACAAAAACCAGTGTCCATTTTTTTTTATTCACACTTTTTCATACTAAGGACTTTAGACAAGAGCATTTCAAGGTCTCTTCTACTATTCCAAGTTTCAAGGTGCGTGATTGTGCAAATTGTAGGGTATATGTTTTCAGAATCTAGACTTAAGCTCGGAACTATTTTTCAAACTTATACTCTAATAAGAACATCAATACTCTTCCCTTGTTTCGACTTAGCCCAAGAAGTGAACCCAAAATTTGCCTATTTCTAAATAAACTACAAGGCATATACTTTCTACCGTTAAACTTTAAGGAAGATTATTTTTAGGGTTTTTAATTCACTAAGTCTAAGATCTAGTTGTTCCTAGCCAGTTAACCTATTTGTCAAACTCAAGTCAATTAGCCAAAATTGAATACAATAATTTTTATAATTTTGAAATTTTTCAAATTTTTATGGGTTTTCAAATAAGTATGCAAATGCAAAAATATGTACAAATGAATGCGAAGGAAGAAGACGTACCGAGCATACCCCCAAACTTGAACTTGACAGTGTCCTCACTGTCATGCTAAACCAAGAGGGTCAAAATACCGGCACTTCCCTGTTTATTTATTTATAATTTTTTTTTATTTTTTTTATCAAAAATATATACAAAAAACCCCTCCCCAAACTTCATTTAAACTAAGTTAGACATTACTGCCAAACCTTGCATAGACCAAAAGTCAACACCAACCAGTTGAAAAATTTATCAGTAAAGAGTATTGGTTGGTGGAAGAATAAGTTGTGGCGGTCCACAAAGAATTGGGGAAGATAGAAGTGATGGTAAGGACGGTGTAGAAGCGAATATACATGAGGTGGTGATGCATCAAAACGAGAATGGGAAGGATCAGCAATCAATGGAATGTTGGCATTCTCGTATCTTCTCAAAAGAAATGGGGGTGGTTCAACTTCTGAAGGAGGAGGTTGACTAACCACAATACCCCCAAACTGTTCCTGTGGGTCCTCTATTGACTTGGCATCATCCATCAATTTCATATGATATTCAATTATAAGGGAACTGATCTCCTCGATGTCCGCCATAGTCCAACTGAAAACTTGCCGCCTATCTTGTAAGACTTTTAAAATAGCGTTCTCTTGCTCGAAGGCTAGAGAGGCAGATATGATAATGGGAAAAGTCTCATTCTCACCTATGTAAGCATATTTAAGGTGAGGCGGTAAGGACATTAGTTCGAGTTTCGGAGGCGAAAGAATCATTGCGGAATCTACCTCGAACTTAAAGGACTCCAACACAGGTTCGAAATCACTGCAAACAACCGATTCGGATGGCTCGACTGACTCATCCAAAAATTCAAACGACTCATATTCGGGCTGTGAGTCGTCATCATCCAAAAAAGTGAAACATTCATAATCAACATCGGTTGTGTCAAAGGTAGTAGGCTCAAGGAGGGACGCACTAGTGGCGTCAAAACTGTTTTCATCAAATAGAAATCTTTCAAGCTCGCAGTCCTCCTGCGCGATTTCGTGAATAGAGCAAACTTCTAGTGTACTAGTTTTAGGCACGGGGGGCAGACTTCCCATCTTATAAATATTGAACTCACTAGACCTCTTTCCGAAGGATAGAGTCATGGAGACATTGCGACAATTTATTACGGCATTGGAAGTGGCCAAAAATGGTCGACCAAGAATCACCGGAATTTGGTTTCTTGGGTTAGCAACAGGTTGTGTATCCATAACGATAAAATCAACGGGGAATATGAATTCCCCGACTTTGATCAACACATCCTCTAGTTGACCCCTTGGATAGGTGATTGATCGATCAGCCATTTGGAGAGTGCAACGAGTGGGTTTCAACTCTCCAACCCCTAATTGTTCGTACACGGAGTAAGGAATCAGGTTAACACTAGACCCAAGATCTAAAAGTGCTCGATTAATTTTCTTATCCCCAATTGTAATTGAAATAGTAGGACAGCCGGGGTCCTTTCGTTTTTGGGGTAAGGTTTGATGGTGGTTAATAGCATTGCTCACTGCACTAGCCACTAGCACTTTCTTGGGTATTTGAGATGTCTTTCTCTTCGAAGTGCACAAGCCCTTTAAGATTTTCGCGTATGAAGGGACTTGTTGGATAGCATCCAAGAGAGGTATATTTATGCTAACCTGCTTGAATATCTCCACAATCTTCTCCACTTGTGTATTTGGTTTATTAGGACTCAACCTGCTTGGGAATGGAGCGTTCTGAAAATTTGTTGAGTCAAAAATCTGTGGAGTAGAATGTGGAGTAGGAACGGATCCCAGTGTGGATGTGTTCGTGTTGTGAGAAATGGCTCCGTTCGAGTCAGAAGAAGTAGAGCCGTGTGAAGGGTGGAGAATAGGCTCTAAAGAAAAAGGTGCAGAAGGAAGTGAAGAAAATGAAGAAGGGGAAGAAGAAGAACCACCGGCGGGGATGTCATCACTAGTTCCCACATTATTTTGCAACTCTCTTCCGGATCTCAACGTGGTCACCGCATTTACATTGTGATTGTAATATGCGTTTTGTGCGTGACCGGGATTGGGCAATGGTTGAGATGGAAGCTTTCCCTTTTCTCTCTCGCTCAACGCAGCAGTTAATTGTGCAATTTGTGCCTCAATAGATTTGATACTTTGATCGTGTGAGGCATTGTTATTCATTAAAGATTGAACATAACTTTCAAATCTTGCTGCGGATTCTGTAGTCTGCTTAAGAAATGCATCTAGACTTTTTTTGAGCGAGGTAACCTTATCATCATTTGGTTGAACCAAATTGTTCGTTTGATTTGTATAAGGTTGTTGTTGGAAAGGTTGCTGGTTTTGAGTTTGTAAGGGTGCTTGTTGTTGTTGTGGAGGAGCTCTTTGAAAATTGTTATTCCCTTGGACTTGTTGATTTTGGTTCCAAGCGAAATTTGGGTGACTCCTCCACCCCTGATTGTATGTTGAAGAGTACGGATCGTTTCTTTGTCGTTGTTGAAATGCAGCGTTGACTTGATCCTGTCCTTGAATAGGTGCATTATAAGGACACTCTTCGGTTAAATGCGATGGGTTCGAAAAACTAGCACAAACAGTTCGTGTGGGTAGAGTAGGGGCAGGAGAAGACGATGAGATTTTGGTCTCAATGGCTTCTAGCTTTTTCATAAGTGAGGCCATCTCGGCCTTCATAGCGATCGACATATCTATTTGATGTATGCCCGCCCTAGATTGACCAACTGAAGAAGATGATGTGGTCTTGGTACTCTCCCACTGAATTGTTTGCTCACTTAGGTCCTCAAGAAACTGCCAAGCTTCGTCGCTAGACTTTGAGAGAAAATGACCTTGACAAATTGTTTCTAGCAACTGCTTCGTTGCTGCGTTCAATCCCTCGTATAATGTTTGGCAAAGTTGCCAATTTTCTATCCCATGATGAGGGCATTGAACAAGTAGGTCTTTAAATCTCTCGAAGCACTTCCAGAATGGTTCGGACGGAAACTGTGAAAATTGTATAATCTCGTTTCGGATTCTAGCAGTTTTATGATGAGGATAGAACTTTTTCAGAAAAGCTCTCACAAACTCGTCCCAATTTCTAATGGAATGTGATGCGGTGCTGTATAGCCACTTCTCTGCTAGGTCACATAAGGTAAAAGGAATGACCCTTAGCCTTATTGCGTCATCACTTAATTGGGTTGTCTTCATCATGCTGCAAACGTTTTGGAATTTATTAATGAAAATATATGCATCTTCGGATTCCAAACCATGAAACTTAGGCAGCATATTGATGAAGTGTGGTTTTATTTCAAAATTATCCCCATTCGCCGGTGGGGGTGAAAGACATGTAGGTAAGGAAGTGCGGACGGGATAGAAGAGATCCTGGAGCGCGACTCGTGCGGGCGCTACAACAGGCGGAAGATTCGGGTTATTCGCACCTGGCGGAGGTGGAATCATTCCCGTCGGTAAGGTATCGTTGGGGTTGAATCCCGACATACCTTTGGTGAAAGAATTTGAGGTTGGAGGTAAGGAAATGGACGGAATGTCGACGAAGGGTTCGTCGAAGGGTTCGTTGGTCGGTACCAACGAAACACGGACTAATCGGGCGTTAGTATCTCTAGTCCAAGATGACATACACTAAAGGGTAGTGCAGTCAGAAAAAAAAATAGAAAAACAGAATGTGGGGGTAAGATAACGTCAATGAAGGAGAGATGGTGGAAGTGAGGTGCAAGTTTTCTTAGCGGCAAGTTGCAAGTTTTGAAAAGATTTTTCTTTATATTTTTTTATTGGAGAGTTTTGCAAAGAGGTTTTTAAAAACGGACTCGTGACACAAAAGTATCAACCACACATGCACAATCAGGCCTAGATCTAGGGTTGCCTAGGTCTGCTAGACAGCTCCTAACTAGAGCTAGAAATAGGACCTCAAACCGCCTCTTCACGGATAAATACGGCCAGGTAAGTGGGAAGGAACCACCACTACAGTGGGCCTAATTAATAACCACTAGCCTAGACACCGCAAAGTCGGTTAGGATAAACGGTCGATGCCTATACTAGTCCTTTTCCTATTGAGCTCGCTGTCCTTAGGTCTGAGTCTAATCTTTTTTAATTAAAGGTGGTCAATGCAAAATGCTTTAGGTGTTTTCTGGGGTCCTGGGAAGGGTGATGAAATCTCCACCCAATCTGAGTTTGGTCAAATAGCCCCTTAGAATCCGGTTAAATTATGCAAAACAATTAAAATTTCACTTGCAATCAGAATTTTTTTAGCGCGGCGCAAAGAAACCTGCAGAAAATCTGTTATTTAGAAGGGGGAGAAAGATTTTTTTAGCGCAAAGAATTCCTGCAGAAAAAGTTTTACAGAGAGATATATTGTAGGTTGCAGAGGGGAGGAAAAGAGAGCAAACTGGGCAAAAATGATGCGCTGACGTGGCAGCCAGAGCGCGGATCCGCGGCGGGTGGCCCCCTTATGCGGCGGAAACGCGGTGGAGTGGAGAGATTGGCCTCTGGAAAAAATTCTGTGGTTCTGTATCTTCAGTTCCTCTCTGTTCCTATGTACCAATTTTTGTTTTGCCCTCTGTAAATTTCCAGATTCTTAATTGTTTGCTGTTCCTGCAAGATTCAAATAACAAACCCTTCAAACAGATCAAATTTGATAATTTTTTTTATTTTTTATATTTTCAGATTTTTATAATTTTTAAAATTTATATCAACCCGAAAATTCACAAAAAAGAAAGATTACGCCGTCCCCGGCAACGGCGCCATTTGGTTATTCCAAAATTATGTAAGTTTACCGCAATCAGAAACGGCGTCGCTTCGCAGCTAGCCGGTGAGTACGGGTCGATCCACAGAGACGGGTAAATTCCTTTTATGTGTTTTAACGAGTTGATTCTATTTGTAGTTTTGATTGGTTTATAAAAATCTAAAATACTGGATCTAATTAATTTAATTAAGAATCTTGCTAGGGTTAGGCTTAGGGGAAGTTTTGGAGATTAATGTTTTTCCTCGCCGCTTTCAATACCTTCTTTTTTTAGATCTATTAGGTGTTAAGTTAATTATCAATAAAGTGGATACAAATCTTTTGGGAAGATGTTTCTTCCTCTAGATTTGTATCCTTCCCTTGTTGATAATTATCCTAACCCTCACGGAAAACGCGCACAACCGGCCCTTTATACTACGGTTCATCGTTACCTCGAAGGGTAGGATGTCGCAGGGAGCAGTTGTGCTCGTATGCGTGAAGTTCTAATTCATTAGGTGAAGGTGGCATTGAAAGGGGTGAGAGATCTCATCTCTCAACCCTTTCCCTAAGGCTAACCCTAACAAGCGAGGAGACTACTCGCTCATTAGGGGATGAGAAGACATTATAATTAAAAGAAACATAAATGAAAGACTTACTAGGTTGACGGCTCCCTCCAAACAAGAAGAACAGATCTGAATTTTGCTTTCAGAAATTCTGAATTTTATTGATTGAAAAGAGGCATACAATTTTCAGATCTAAGATTACAATTTATAGGAAAATAGGAAACCTAGGGTTACAGACTCTCGCGCATGCGAAATTACAGATTTGCCCACGAAAAATCCCAACATCTGCACCGACGCAACAGCCCAGAGATTTTCCACCGACACGGGCGCTTGATGGCCGCGGAACCGCGGCGCCAGCATGGGTTTGGCCGCGGATCCACGGCCAAACTAGGGAATTGGGCTCTGTGATTTTTGGGGCTTTTTCCTTGGCTCTTTGGGCTTCTGTTTTTACTCTTCTTTTCTCTGTTGGACTTCTGGATCTTCTCCAGATTTTTAGTGAAGACTTGTATTGGGCTTTTTAACCGTTTCACTTGACTTTTTGGACCTTGCACTGTTCTTCGACTAGGCTTGACTAGGATCCGTCTACTTGTTGGTCAAAAGTCCCTTTTTCTGTTGTTTTGTGTCTTTTTCACTGTATTTGCTCCAGAAACCTGTATCCTGTAATATGCAACAAACGTGCGTCAAGAGTACCTGTTTATTTATAAAAAGGATAAGAATAGGGGAATGATAAATGCAATATTATGGTCTGAACACACGCTCAGGAGAGCGCAAGCGCATTGCGCTGCGCTGTTGCGCTGCTGACACGTGGCGCGCTCTGGTGGGTTGCGCCAATTCATGAGAGCAGTGCTCTGTTTTAGAAGCGCATAGCGCAGATCATCATGGGGCTGACACGTGGCGCTCTCTGGTGGCTTGCGCCGACCCGAGAGCGCAACAGTGTAGGTTTTGCAAGTGCAGGGCACTGTTTTATTATTTGAGAATCTTTTAGATTCCAGAACCAATGGTTCATAAAAGAAGTGCAAAGCACTTTTTGTTTTCTTGATCTAATTTAGATCAAAGAAAACAAGTTTCTCTTGTTTTTCTTATTTCAAGGAACCAGAGGTTCATAAAAAGTGCAAAGCATTATTTTTATTTGTTTTTTATTGAAGTTCATTGATCTTATTCTTAGATCAATGATCTATTAGAAGAAATCCTTCTATCTTAAAGGTTTTTACCTTTTTTCTTCTTGAAATTCCTTCAGAGTTTTCTCTGTTTGATGTTCTTGATTTTTTCACCAATGTTCATGCCTTTGAATTGAGGTTTAGGGGTCTTTATATAGTGCCCGTAGGTTTGTTAAGTTTGTTAAAGAGATCATTCTCTGAGTGATTTGGGGAATTTTCCCCACCGTTGGATCTTTGATCCAAGGGCTTCTGTTTTTACAGAAGACAATCTTCTTGTTTTGACAAGATTGAGAAAGATCTTTCCAGAATTTTTCTGTTTTGGTGCTGGCATTGGCGCAAATGCATATGCGCTTGACACGTGTCACGCAGCGTCAGCTGAAGCGTTGCTTCTTTTATTTTAATTTTAATTTTCAAAACAGGGCTTTGCTCTGATTGGGGGAAACAGAAGCGTTGCTTCGTTTCCCGCCTTGGAATTTGAACAGAGCTTTGCTCTGATTGGGGTAAACAGACGTGTGCGGTCCAATGTCTACGCATGCACGAAGCGGTTATTCTTACTTCTTTACTTTTACGGATGACTTTTCAAGGTACGGTTATGTCTTCTTAATGAAACATAAATCCGAAGCCTTTGGAAAATTCCAGGAATATAAGAATGAAGTAGAAAAACAAACAGGCAAAAGTATCAAAACACTGAGATCTGATCGAGGTGGTGAATACTTAAGTGCCGAGTTCCTGGATTACTTAAAAAAGAATGGAATTCTCTCTCAGCTTACTCCTCCATACACACCGCAACATAACGGTGTATCGGAGAGACGGAACCGCACCCTATTGGATATGGTACGGTCTATGATGAGTAACGCTGAGTTACCGCGATCATTCTGGGGATATGCACTAGAATCAGCTGCATACCTTTTGAACCGAGTTCCAACTAAGACTGTGCCTACTACACCATATCAGATGTGGTGTGGGAACAGACCCTATCTTAATCACATTAAGACATGGGGAAGTCCAGCTTTTGTCAAAAAGCAGCATGCGGACAAGCTCGAGGCGCGCTCAGTACAGTGCAAGTTTGTGGGATATCCAAAGAACTCCAAGGGATATTTCTTCTATTGCGAAGAGGAACAAAAGGTTTTTTTTTCTCGGCATGCCCACTTCTTGGAAACTCAGTTTTTGGAGAATCAGATAAGTGGGAGCGCAATAGAACTGGAAGAAATTCCAGAACCATGAGCTATTACTGAAAGCTTAGTAGAACCAGAGGGTTCAAAAGATCATGACATTCCTGCGCCGCTCCGCATGAGTAGTAGGCAGTCTCATCCGCCCGAGAGATACTACGGTTTTCTCATAGACGGGGATAGAGAGGATTGCATCATTGATAGTGATGAGCCGACTAGCTTCCAGCAGGCCATTCAGAGCGTTGACTCAGTAAAATGGCTGGATGCAATGCGGACCGAAATGGAGTCTATGTACAGCAACAAAGTATGGACGTTGGACGTTGCTCCAGATGGGTAAAACCCGTAGGATGCAAGTGGATCTTCAAAAGGAAGATTGGTGTAGATGGACAGGTTGAGACCTATAAAGCTAGACTGGTTGCAAAGGGTTTTCGTCAAAGACCTGGTTTGGACTATGACGAGACCTTTTCTCCAGTAGCTATGCTGAAATCCATTCGGATCCTTCTTGCCATTGCTGCCTTCCACGAGTATGAGATTTGGCAGATGGACGTAAAGACCACTTTTCTAAATGGAAATTTAGAGGAGTGTGTTTATATGGACTAGCCAGAGGGTTTCATTCAGAGTGGGAGCAGCGGAAAGGTGTGCAAGTTGCTTAAGTCCATCTACGGACTAAAGCAGGCATCGCGGAGTTAGAACATCTGTTTTGATGAGACGGTCAAAGAATTTGGCTTTATCAAAAATCCAGATGAACCATGCATCTATAGTAGATTTGTAGCGAGAACTGTAGTATTCCTCGTTTTATACGTGGATGACATTCTCTTAATAGGAAATAACATTCCTATGCTACAATTTGTCAAAGGGTTCTTGTCACACAGGTTCTCCATGAAAGACCTGGGTGATGCCTTATACATTCTGGGGATCCGGATCTATCTTGACAGATCCAAGAGGATACTGGGACTCTCACAGTCCAGGTACATCGACACCATACTGAAAAGATTCAGTATGGAAGATTCCAAGCGCGGTAATCTACCGGCTTGTCACGGGATCACTCTTTCCAAAGAGATTTCTCCCAAGACTGATTTGGAAAGGGATCGCATGTCTATTATACCCTACGCTTCTGCGGTAGGCTCTATAATGTATGCGATGTTGTGTACCAGACCAGATGTAGCTTATGCACTGAGTGTGGTAAGCCGGTATCAGTCAAACCCTGGGGAGAAACACTGAATAGCAGTAAAGAACATTCTCAAGTACCTGAGAAGGACTAAGGAGATGTTCTTGGTGTATGGCGGAAAAAACCTCCAGATCGAGGCCTTTGCTGACTCTAGCTTCCAGAGTGACAAGGATGATTCCAAGTCCATGTCGGGTTATGTCTTTACCCTCAATGGAGGGGCGGTGTGTTGGAAGAGTTCCAAACAGGAAACCGTTGCTGACTCGACGATGGAAGTGGAATATATCGCTGCTGCAGATGCCGCAAAAGAAGCCGTCTGGATAAGGAAGTTCTTAACGGAACTTCAGGTGGTTCCGTCCATTGTTGATCCAATACCGCTGTATTGCGACAACAACGGGGCTATAGCTTTAGCGAAGGAACCCAGGTCCCATCAGAAGTCCAGACACATCTTGAGGCGGTATCACCTGATCAGGGAGATCGTGGGTCGCCAGGAGATCGAGGTTCTTTCTATGGAAGATAACACTGCTGATCCACTCACAAAGGCCTTACCCCAGACTCAGTTCGAGCGGCTGATCGAGATGATAGGTCTTCGATACGCCAGTACATGGCCTTAGTGCAAGTGGGAGATTGTTAGTGTATATTCCCTAGAGGCCATTACTGTATCATACTAGTTTGTATATTACTTAATGGAAGCTTAGGATATTCACCTTGTATAGATAATCTTGCTCAATATAGTAGTATGCTACTTGGTTTGTTTCTGCTTTAATGTGTGCATGTGTTTCTTTTAGCATATCGCCTTTACACATTAGTGGAGCCCTTAGGATCTTTGCTTGATTACCGGTGTTGTGATGGCAGTCACACTCGTGGGGGCTGGGTAATCTATAAGCACATCCTTATGCAGGTCCCTAGTCGCAGGACTATCGAGACAGGGCATCGACACTCCGGAGTAGACTAGCGTATGCGCTTCTCATCCCAGTATGGGAGACGGTCTGTAACACAGCCGTCAGTACGTCGTACATGAGATAGTATGCGGGTGCTCATTAGGTTACGAGTACACTGGACAGGACTCGTCGGGAACTGTTGGTTGGTACTATACCTATCGTCAGTTATCAGTTCCCAGGTGACATGAGTACAGCTTAGTCCGCTGACTTGACACTGTCACTTCGCCTCGAGTGTGTTCCCACTGTACTTTAATTACTACCCTACCACGGCTCAAAGGAGTCGTGCAAACAGGTAGTAGTTGGGTGCAGTCCCGAAGCACTTGGAGGCAGTGACGGTTAGACAGGATTCGTCTCTCCCGGTATTGGGGGTTGACATCGCGTTGTGTCTAGGAGAGCCATTACACAAGTAGTCCCTGGCCAGGGCAAGCGAGATATACTGGTAGGTTTCCAGTGTTATCTCAGGGTGTTCTGGGCTACACTCCGACACGACTTGTACCGCTATTAGGGGACTGACGTTTACCGCCCCCTAGGCCCGCCATGCGATGTTATCAGACGAACAGACCGGACTGTATGGAGATTGTCACATTCAGGCTCAGTAGGAGTTCAGATGGGTTTCACCTCGTCCGTCTTCTTGTCGGCATCTACCTGGGGACCGTTACGCACAGCTAGTGCCGCTTGCGGTCTGTGGTTAAACCCACTGCCAGCGTAGTGTCGAGTCTTTAGAGTCCCACACAGAAAGCTATTCGCCTTTAGGGAAAAGAGTAGAGGTCGCATGGTTTTGCGACAGGTCGCATGGTTTTGCGACAGGGTTCGGTCACATCCGTGCACTTGTGCACGTTTAGTGTCCGGACAGTTAACACTAGCGGGCTTTGGTTTAAGCCAGATCCTAGTGTACGTTTTGGGATTGGTTTTATCTCGTTTGTATTCGTGTTCCTCGGAACGCGGATGCGGGTGTGTATGCACAGTTGACAGAGAGACAGAGGCAGAGGATTCTCATTGGGGTTGTTGACTGTTGACTGTTGACTATTGACTTTTTGCTAAACCCTAATGAGAATAAGAAATATAATTAACAATAATATTAATTAAGTATTATAGTGACATGGTTGTTGAGGGGTTGACTTTGTTGACTTGTTGACTTTGTTGACCGGATGACTAGGTTGGACTAGTTGACCATCATCATGACAATGGCTATCATTTCATGGCAAAGACTTTTGCTTGCTTGTTTCTTTTTGCAAAATGAGTGCATGAAATGATATAGCCATTTTGACTTGAACCATCACATAATACTTGATTACTATTATTTGTTATGATGGTTTTGGATTATGAGAGCTTGGATGGCAAAAGACTTACTCATTCTCTCATTTGCTTTCTCTCTCTTGCTTGAGCTCTCCCTCTTGCTCTCTCTCTAGCTCAAGGCAACCCCCTCTCATGAGTTGAGAAACATTGCCTTAGAGATAAAAGAAAACTCAAATCACATCTCTACTCATCCTAGTTCACAAGATTTAGCAAACCAAGTGTTCTAGTTTCTTCATGTTCGAAGAAGAAGCCAAAGGTAGAAGCTTTCAGGTGGATCCATCTTCGGCGCAAGGAGACGACGAGGTGAAGCCGATCCGTACACCGCAAAGAGTTGAAGACGAAGGAGTTCAAGAAAAGTATAACCTCCTAACCGAGTAGGTAAATCTCAAGTTAGGTTGTTAGGTAGTTGTTTAACAAAGATCCGTATTTTGAGTCCATGTTACCACCTCTTGAAAAATCGTTTTTCATCATTTCCGCAAGCCCGTAAGTACCGGGAGAGGTAACGTGGACTTACACCTACAAGTGCTGCGAATAGCCCGCCAATTCTAGAATGAAGCCCCCTCCGTCTCAACACCATGAGATGCGGGCTTGTTGCCTTCTAGAACCCGTCTATTCGTGCACTCCACCGCGGGGTAATCCTAGTATAGAAAAAGAAAATAATATGTACAAACGGTGACATCGACCTCAACCCGGTCGTGCCCCAAAATAATATACAACCCGGCAAAGACGGTAGTCCACATGTCGGACGCTCGCCCCGCAATAACAAATTTACAAATGAATATAAACTATACTACTAACATTGCACCATATGCTATCCATCATGACTATCCAACCAAAATCACAACACAAGAACAAAACATCAACGCGAATGTCACGTTCTTAAAACCCGTCTAAAAGAACATATAGCAATCAGACGAGTTTTACCGATTGAGTGACATTCACGGTCGCAGATAAAAGTGAATGAACTGTAAAATACACATTTAAAATTTCGATCGACTAAACTTTTCCAAATAGGCCCCAAATGCAAATCCAGCACTCAAATAAACCTGGTCCAAAACTATATATCACAAATATCATATTTTCATGAACTAGAGCCCTAGAAATTTTTTGGGATACTATAGCCCAAAAAGCGCCGCGGAAGGGCCGCAAAATGCGACATTTTGCTCACTTTCCGCGGCGTAATGTTGGAGTTAGGCCCCCAAATCTTTTCTGTAGCTATAGTTTTACCTGCACATAATTCTAAGATACCCAGAAAATTTTAGAACAACTTTGAAAATCGACAGCAAGCTCATGAACATAGATTCGTGATTCGGAAAAATTTGTCAATCGAGATTTTAACCTTGTGCAAACTAGCTAGTAGAGTTTATGGGTAGGCTCTGATACCATGAAGGGTTACACTAGCGCCCCGGCCAACTTCCGTGGCCAAACGCGGAACAAAATTTTTACTACGATAACAAACTTGGCGCTAGAATAAACCCTAAACCGGATCTTTACCATAAACCTAGTAAGCACAAAAGAGTTCTATCTACTATGATAGAAAGCTATACCTCAAGCTTGAACTCCTTCTCTTCTTGTGGTTCTTCTCCTTGTTGTGAGCTCCTTGGAGTGGTTGTAGATGGCTCCTCCTCACCGGCTTCTCCACGTCAAAGAAGATTCACCCGAAGGCCTCTACCTTGAGCTCCAACCTCAACAATGAAGTAACTAAGGTGCTTGGTGTGATAGACTAAGAACCCTAGAGTGAGTAGAGAAGTGTTTTGGTGGTTTGATCTCACAATGCTCTTGATTTTCAACTCATGAAACAATAGAGCCTTAAGAGAGGAAGAGGAGAGAGCAAGCAAGAGAGAGAATGTGTCATGATAAAATGAGGCGTATGCTCTCATATGAGAAAAAAGAATAATGATAATTTTAATTAGGATAATTATCATGTTTGATATTGATTTGACCATTATCATATCACAATTAATGCTAAGCAAAAAATATCTCATGCTTAACAAAAATATCTAAGTCAACAAAAGTCAACAAGTCAAATAGTCAAACTAATTTACCATGATACAATTATCTCTAATTAAAACTCATTAATCAATTTTCTCCATCTCATTATGGTTTTAATCAAGTCAATGGTCAAAACCCTAGTGAGGTTTCTCTGCCTCTGTCAACTATATATACATACCCGCATCCGTGTTCCGAGGAACACGAATACAATGAGGCCGAACCAACCCAAAACCAAATACTTGGATCTGGCTTAAACCAAAGCCCACTAGTATCAACTTCCCGAACACCAAACACGCACAAGTGCGCGTATGTGAACGGACCCTATCGTAAAACCATACGACCTCTACTACGTTTCGCCCAAAGGTGAACAACCCTCTGTGTGGGACTCTAAAGACTCGACACTACGCTAGCAGTGGGTTTAACCACAGTCCGCAAGCGGTACTAGCTGTACGTAACGGTCCCCAGGTAGATGTCGATAAGAAGACCGATGAGGTGAACCCATCCGAACTCGTACTGAGCCTGAATGTGACAATCTCCGTACAGTCCGGTCTGTTCGTCTAAGAATATCGCATATCAGGCCTAGGGGGTGGTAAACGTCAGACCCCTAATAGCGGTATAAGTCGTGTCAGAGTGTAGCCTAGAACACCCTGAGAAACTACTGGAACACCTACCAGTAAATCTCACTTGCCCTGGCCAGGGACTTTGTGTAATGGCTCTCCTAGACACAGCGCGATATCAACCCCCAATACCGGGAGAGACGAATCCTGTCTAACCGCCACTACCTCCCAGTGCTTCGGGACTGCACCCAACTACTACCTGTTTGCACGACTCAATAGAGCCGTGGTAGGGTAGCAATCAAAGAATAGTGGAACACACTTGAGGCGAAGTAGCAGTGTCAAGTCAATGGACTAAGCTGTACTCATGTCACCTGGGAACTGCTACCTGACGATAGGTATAATACCAACCAACAGTTCCTGACGAGTCATGTCCAGTGTACTTGCAACCTAACGAGCACCTGCATACTATTTCCAGTACGACGTACTGATGGCTGTGGGACAGACCATCTTCCCTGCTGGGATGAGAAGCATATGCACTAGTCTACTCTGGAGTATCGATACCCTGTCTCGATAATCTTACGACTAGGGACCTGTATAAGGATGTGCTTATAGACTACCCTGCCCCCACTAGTGTGATCGCCATCACAACGCTGGTAGTCAAGCAAAGATCATAAAGGCTCCATTAATATGTATTAGCGATATGTTAAAAGAAACATATACACATATTAAGATAGATACAAACCAAGTAGCATACTACAATATCAAGCAAGTCTGTCGTCAATCCATGTATATATCCCAAGCTTCCAAAATGTAATATACAAACTATTACTATAAAATAAAGTCCTCTAGGGCATATATATCCAACAATTTCCTCCACCTATTTAATCTTTTAATCAAAAGATTAAAACCCTAATGAGGTGTCTTCTTCTAGAAGCAATCTTGAGTAAATTACAAGAATGCCCCTCATCCGTATATACATACCCATATCCGTATTCTGAAAAATACGAATACAAAGAGACGAAAATAATCCATCAATATAATACTAGGATCCGGCATAAACCAAAGCCCACTAGTATTATCCGTCCGAACATCATACGTGCACAAGTACACGTATGTGATCGAAGCCCTGCCATAAAACCATACTTCCTCCACATCTTTTGCCCGATGCAGGATAACCCTCTGTGTGGGACTCTAAAGACTCAACACTACACTGGCAGTGGGTTTAACCATAAGCCATCAGCGGTACTAGCTGCACGTAACGGCTACCCAGGTATCTGTCGATAAGAAGGCCGATGAACAAACTCATCCGAACTCCTACTGAGCCTATCTGTGACAATCTCTGTACAGTCCACACGTCCTCCGTGTTTGGAGGTGAAGGTGGCTTGATTGTCGCCTGCGCTGTCCGGTTCGGTGAAAAGAAAGAATCATGGGAATACTTACTATGTGAAGGGAAGCGCATCGGTCTTTTTTTTTTGCGTATAGAAAGAAAGATCGGAAACCGTCGGAAAGAGGGATAGGCGGGAAGAAAGAAAGGAAAGAGGATCAATTGATAAGCACTAAAAAGGAGATCAGTAGGGTTAGGTATAGCACCGTGTTCAGTAAATCAGTCGAGTGGACATCAAATTAGAATTCAGAATTATTTTTAGTTTGCTTCGACACGGCCTAAGAGAACAAGCAAAGGAAAGGGAAGTAGTGGGGGTGGGGTTATTCAGCAGTTTCTCATGCTTAGACAATTACTAAGTAAGCAGAGGCACTTTTCTTCAAATCCTTGTGTCAGTGGTTCGATTCCCATTATACGTGATGTGGCGAAAAAGACTGATTCGACGAGATCTGACATGCCTGCATTAAGATTTCAAAAGTGTCGTCTACTTCAAGGAAATGTTCGGAACAGAAAACTTTCTCTAATACAATGCCGCATTCTCAGAAGATTGAGGAACAAGAGGAGATCCATTAAAAGAAATCTTTCTCTTAGAGAAAATCTAAACAGTAACATCAAATCACAAACTACACGAAAGTTGCCCCTTTATTATGGGGATTTAACCATAAGGGATGTGCATAGAGGAGGAGAACGAACTTCATATATCCCTTTTCTACTCAATCAAGAAACAAGATCGGACGTGATTCTGGTTCGTCTCCATTTTAGTAACACTCTTCCTCAAGCAAGGCAGCCGATAAGTCATCGAAGGGTTTGTGTGAATAATGGACTGGTAAGCATTACTCATTTCAAAGTTTCCCACGGTGATCTAATATCTTTTCAAGAAAATGAAGCGGGAACCCGCTGATCGCACGCTTTTGGCGTGTCGGATGTTCAAAGAATTTAAGTGTAACCGCGATCAGGACGGTGTCGCTTTGCAGCTAGCCGGTTGAGCACGGGTCTGTCCACAGGAAGATGGTGGTATTTTACCTTCTTGTCTTAGACGAGTCAATAAAGAATCTGTATGTTTGTTTGATCTAACCTATGTGTTTATTTGCAAGTATAAAGTTGTTAAGAAAAATACGAGATTGTAAGCTAAAGAAATCCGTACTCAAAACCTTTGAGCCGAGTCTTGACCAATTGAAGCTAGAGCAATCGGCAACAACGTGGATTAGGGGGTTTAAGCGCGGTATTCGTGGAATCCGGCTTATTTACCCTTGTCCTTCCGTTCTTGTCTCTTGCTTTCGCCTCCGGCCAAACCGAACGCAACCGGTCGCGGTTAGGAATCACCGTTACCTTGTCAGGGTAGGGTGCCTAACGGAGCGCTTGCGTATGGTTTGGGCGAAGTTCAAATGGAAAATAACGGGAAAAGGAATTGGTAAAGAAATGTTAACTTACAATATCATATGGATTCTTAACAACAACAATAAATACAACATTCACAAAAGAGAACCAAAAAGAGAGAACAAAAAGAAAAGAACAAAGAAAAGAAAAGATTACAAGAATGAAAGTGCATGAATTAAATTGCAAGTAATTAAAGACAAGGTAATAAATTGCAAGTAAGAAAAAGCGATAAAAAGAATACGAAACTAGGACTCAAGACAAGCATGTGATCAATAGCCAACCCTTAAACTTGCAAGCTCAATGAAGAGGTTGCAAGATCAAGGGAAGGGTAGAGAACGCATGTGAAATGAAGTGCTAGTCCCGTGAGGAAATACGACCCTTGAGATTGATAACTAACCCTTAACCATTCAAGCTCAATGAAGAGGTTGAATGAGCAAGAGAAAGCAAGAATCTCAAGGGGAAGAAGAAACACAAGAGAATGATACAAAAACCTCATCTTCATTAATCTCCCACTCAAAAGCTCTCACTACAATTTTCATGGAAAAAGAATGAAGAAGAAGAAGAAAAAGAACTAAAACTACAAAAGAATGGAGACAAAATTGGACAAAAGAATGACCCTTGGTTGTGCTCAAAACTGCTGTATTTATAGGCAGGAGAATGGAGTTCTAGGGCAACCACCAGACCACATGGGAAATACCCAAACAGCCCCCAAAAGTTGACGCAGAGAGGGCCCCACCTAGCCGCGGATCCGCCGCCAATACCCCCTATTGGCCGCGGATCCGCGCCCCTACAGTAGGTTTAGGGTGTGGGGTTTCTTGTACGGCCCTGATCTGCTGTCCCCTGTTGTCTGGTACACATATTTTCTGATAATTCTTCCAGAATATCTTCAGATTCTTAGTCCAAGATTGCATCTATTCTTCACTTTTGACTTTATCTCTCTTGAGCTCCGCGCACCCATTGATTCTTGTGCTGCCCCCCTCGTGCTCTGTGCTTGTCCGAGACACGAATGACCGCTGTTATATGTCTTGTCCCTGGAACTGGTACTCGGCACTGGACGGATATGGATGACCGGAACCCGGCTTTTATCTGCTGTGACAGATGTTCTGTATTTGGTGTAACTGTGGAGATTTTGTCTTGATTTGCAATATTTGGACTGAAAACCTGTACTCTGTAAATATGTAACAAACACGGATTAAAAGCACCTGCCTATAAACAAACGAGCATAAGAATGGGCGGTATAAAATGCAGTTTTCTGTGATGAACAAATACCCCCAAACTTATCTTTTGCTCGTCCCGAGCAAAACCAATTATTCACAAAAATAAAATCCAAACCGCACTTTCGCAGGGAACGCGATTGCACTGAGCATGTGCAACAAGCCGTTAAACCTCTAGGTGTCCCTAGTAGTAGGAGTGTTGTCTCCTGAGGGTTTTCAGCGGATACTACCCACAAAATCCGGTCAAGTTGGTTTTGTACAATAACTAAGATTCAAACTCTAAAGTTTTTGTTTCAGAAAATAACAATTCTATAATCCTAAGTTTAGACTATCGAACCTTTATTTTTCACACCTCGCTTCTTATTTAACTATAGATTTTATATGTCTTTACGTGCAGTGCAATTAGTGTCGTTAAGTTCCAGAAGGATCGATTAAAGTCATCATGTCGCACAATAAAGCCCAGATAACAATTTTAAAAGGATCACATAAGTTTTATAAAGAGTTAAGCATTTTTCAAGTTTCGTTTTCCAGTAAGGTTTCAACTTCAGAATTTCTATCTTCCTTAACAGGAAACTAAGTCGTATTTTTCACTCCACCTTTTTCTTGTTTTCATTTCATACACACCTCTGTGAACGTGCAATAGTCTTTATCATAGAATAAAACCTTCGTATCTCCGTTAAAATTTTTATAAAAGCCTGTCTTTTATCAAGATTATTCTCACACAAAGAACCGTTAGGAATTTTAACTCGGAGAGAACACTTGCTTGACTTTGTTTTAAACTGAACTTTCTAGGCTTCTTAACGAGCTTTGGGCCAATGCACCCAAACCAGTTGGTTTTAGGGCATTAGGTGTAGAAACACCCCAGCGGACTTAATTACTCAAGTTACCTAGGTCCAAAAAACAAAAGACAGTTTGGCGTGAAAATCAGATGATTTGATACGAACGGAGATATAACCGGCAGTTCAAATATTTTTTTGGATAAAAGACGTGTTTAGTGGGTTTGGTGTGTAATCATTCCAATCAAGTTTCAGATGGGTTATTTTTCAGACTTAGCTCTAATTACGGCATCAATAACATTCCTTCATATTCGCTTTACTTCATAAACTATTCTTGACATTACTTATTTCAGAACAAACCTATTTGATCCTCAGAAAATCATTTATCTGTTTAAAAGTTTAAACATGAAAGACTTGTCATCTAATTCCCAAAATTCACGACACGTGTAGTGTGATGTAAAGACTTATATCAGCTATAGTTAACTTCAAAGGAGAGTTATCTTCCAGGTTTTCAAAATCTAAACATAAGATTTAGTTATTCCTATTTTTTCAAACAAAAACCGTCGAATGTTGAATCAGAGTTCTTCCACAAGCTAACTTGACAAAAAGTTTTTATATTTATAGAAAATTTTCAGATTTTTATGGATTTTATGGATTTTATGGATTTAATATGCAGATGCAAAATATACATATGAATGGGAAGGAAGAAAGCTTACCGAGCACACCCCCAAACTTAAACTTGACAGTGCCCTCACTGTCAGGCTATACCAAGAGGGTTAAAATTGACGGCGCTTCCTAGAAACAAATTATATACAAAACAAAAAGGAAAACAAAAATATATACAAAAAAGTGTCCCCCCCAAACTTAAGTAAAACAGTGTTTCCACTGTTAAGCGTTGAAATTCAGGATTAGGGGGGAAAGAAAACAGTATCAAGCTATACAGCGATCAGGACGGTGTCGCTATGCAGCTAGCCGGTGAGCACAGCGATCAAGCGTTGAAATTCAGGATTAGGGCGGATCCGCGGCCTGGACCCCACTTTGGCCGCGGATCCGCGGCTCTACTGTAGAGTTGGGCAGTGGGCTTTTCTTGGATTCCCTGGTTTCCTGTTTCCTCGTGTTTGCCAACTTTAAACTGCGCAAAAGTCTTCAGAATATTTCCAGATTCCAAGTCCAAGATTGCATTACTTTTTCACTTTTGACTTTTCTCTCCCTCGAGCTCCGCGCACCCATTGATTCTTGTGCAGCCCACCTCGTGCTCTGTGCTTGTCCCAGACATGAATGACCACTGTCACATGTCTTGCATCGGGAACCGGTACTCGGCACTGGACGGATATGGATGACCGGAACCCGGCTTTTATCTGCTGTGGACAGATGTTCTGCATTTGGCGTAACTGTGGAGAATTAATCCTGATTTGCAATATTTGTACTGGAAACCTGTATTCTGCAAACATGTAACAAACACGGATTAAAAGTACCTACCTATAAACACACGAGCGTAAGAATGGGCGGTATAAAATGCAATATTCTGATATGAACAGCTGCCAGCTCTTTGACGACTCGGTCATCGAGGGTGATATCCTCAGGGATCTTTTCTTTCCCCTTATCCTTTTTGTTCGATCCCTTGTTTGCGGGTTCGAGATTCTTTTCAGGTAGCGTGCGATTGCGCAGTTGAATGTTCTCGCAGGTTTTCATCTCTTCTGTTTCAGAGATGGATTCCTTGAAGAGAGGACCGAGGGCTATTTCTTCATCAGAATCACTTCCGAAGGTGAGAACTTGCGATCCCCCAGAATAAACCATGTGATATTCACTGGCAGTTCTTTTATGCTCATCTGTCGTGTTTCTTTGCTCCCGACGAGTCTTGCGCTTTATCCGCTGAACGTGTTGTCGGTAGGCAACATATCCCTGCCACCAGTTTTTAAAGTCCATGCACTCTTCGGTAGGGTGTGCAACCCTCTGATGTTTTAAGCAGAAGTTAGGATGTACGTCCGCTTCATCAAGATGTATACCACCGGGAGAATTTCCTCTGAAAGAGGGCAACTTCATTCCCTTTGACAGGGATCTAGCGAATCGTTTCCTTGTCTTAAGTTTGCTTTTGTCTGTGGCGGACGTGCTTCGATCTGGTTGGAGTGCTTCAACCTTTTCATTCAGTCGCCGGCGTATGGCTTTTTCGAATATATCCAGTTCACGCTCTCGATTGGCTTTGCTTTTCTGGCGGGCTTCATTCAGGAATACGTCAATCATCTCGTCTGACGGTTCTAGGAGTTCTGTTTCAGGATCTGCCCCCAGTTTTTCTGCATCAGGAGCTTCTTTGCCATTTATCGAGTGAGAGATCATGTGGCAGCTTGCCACATAATCCTCAGGTTCATCTGACGAGTCTTCTCCCTCATCTTTGTCGCTATCTCCATCTTCAAGGATGTGGTTGAGAAACTCTTGAAGCGTGACCGGGGTTCGCGTCTTCTAGTTATATTCTTCCAACGCGTCAATATGTTTTTGCAGGTCCGTGTGCTTGTCACCATATTTCACGGGCTTTTTGGTCTTCTTCTTCATCTTCGAAGACTTTGACGACTGGGCCTGAGCGTTTTGATTATCGGTACCAATTTTTGGAGTCAGGCGCGGCTTCAGCATTCCCTCAATGATCTCGGGTTCCAGCGGACTTTTCCACCTGATTGCCGGGCATGTTTGGAGATCCTTCAGCATTCTTTTCGTCTTAGCTGAAAAGCCACCTCCCATGGGGCTTCTTCTATAAATGAGCATGATTCCCCCGGCGTGTCCACTTTTTTAGAAGCGTGAGGTTGTGGTGGGTTCACCTTCCAGTTTTCGGATAACACGAACTTACCCTGTTTGTACTGATCTTCGATCCAACTTTTGAAGATGTAACAATCTTCGATTGGATGACCCAATATTCGGTGATAAGGGCAGTAATTAAGATTGTTAACATCGCCTGGTTGCGTTGGGCGTCTTAGCTCCGGCAGAGTGATGAGCCTGTTGCGCAGCGCTAGCTCGAATAACCTCTTCGTCTTATCCTGAGGGAACGAGTAAGGGTGTCTCATCTTTTCTCCAAGGGATCGCTGTCTATCATTTTGGTGATCAGCTGGTTTTGGACCACTAGGCTGATGTTGAGCATTGGCGACGAAGGTCGCTTTCCCCTTCCCCTTTTCATTTCGAGGCTCCGTTTTTTAAGAGGAAGGCCTATGGCCCATATGGTCCATTTGGGCCAGCTTGTCGATCAAGGCCTGGAAAGTGGTCGGCTTGAAGAACATCATGAATTGGGATATGGTCGCCTGCGGATCAAGAGTTCCCACAAACATGCCCACTGCAGGAGCTTCCTCTATGCGTTGTTCGCACTTTGACCATAGATTCCACCACCGTATCGCGTACTGAACCCATGTTTCGCCTGGCCTCACCCTGGCGTTAATTAGTGCAGTGATCGGGGTGCGCTCGCTAGCGCTTGCGAATCTCTGTGTAAACAGTAGCTCTATTTCTGCAAATGTCTTGACAGAGTCATTCGGAAGCTCAGAGTACCATTCAAACGCTGTCTCCGACAAGCTGCCAACAAACTGGCGAGGCAGCAGTTTATCGTCACCCCCAGTATTACCGCACAAGACTCTCAATTGAGAAACGCGCTGGTGTGGATTCCCCGTCCCCTTATATACATGGAATTTAGGGATCGTATATCCCGGCAGGTACTTTATTTGGTTGTACCAACCCGGATATGGTCGTCCAGTCTTAACAATTTGGCCGGCCGCTTCGCTCGCTTGATAAGCTCGTATCTGTAGAGCGATATAATCATCCAGGGTGGCTTTAGAAATGGTCTCCTCTTTGGCTGCTGAACAAGCCGGAAGAGGGTTTGATGTCTTTCCCCTATCGTCTTCAAGGATAATCGGAGGGTCTTGAGCTGGAGGATCCGGCTGTAACAGCATCCCGACCATGTCTTGGAATAAAAGCGATATTCGTTTTATGTTGGCAGCTTGTTCTGCTGCCTCTTTGTCCTTCTTCTCGAGGATTCTGCGGAGGAACTCAGCATCAGTTTCTTGTTCATGACGCTGCTCTGACGACGTTTCCGGGCTTTCTTTTGGCCCAGTGAGTACGGCCATCTGTGTTAACATTTCCTGGAGTTTTTGCTGTTGCTCCTGGGCCTTCGTTATGGATCTGGTGAGTGGTCGATGACCTATAGAGATACGGCTATCCTCTTTCCCGGATACCATATAAACACTGTGCATCACCATGCCCCCAGACTTGGGGCGTTTAGATTCAGTGCCCTTAAGATTCATCGCGGCCACAGGGAATCTCTCCGACCTCCTTCTTTTGTGGGCTGTCGAAGTTGAGGGAGCCGTTGTAGCGGGCACCCAAATAGATGACATCCCCTGTGGTATGACAAGGTGGTCCTTCTCTTGCCGAACTTTCATCTACTTTGATCGGCAGGAGTAGTCTTGGTTGATCGGAAGGAGTATTCTTGGTTGATCACCGAGTTTTGGACCTGTTACCAAACCTTATGAATTTTAGAGGACAGCCGCTGAGGGGGCTGCTCTGGCCTCACCTTTGTAGCGTTCTCCATAAGTGGAGGAGATCTTTTTAGCATGGCCTTCGGAGAGTTCTTGTGTACCCTCCTAAGTGGTTCAAAGTTGTTCCCAGTTGGAACAGCAGCATCAATTTCCACCATCGGAGCTGGTGGAGTCAATCCAGAAGGAGAGCTGCCCCCAGCCTTCTTTACTCGGTGCCTGTGACGATGGAGAGCATGTCGTGCTGACGGGACCGGCTCAATTATGGGGGTGGATTCGTCATGCCCCCTGCTCTGATAAGGTGTCGTCGTCGTCGTTAGTCTGTTAACAACTGACGTCCGCTGAGAGAGGATGGCCAACCTATTGAAGGCCGACTTCCGAGCAGGGGAAGCAGCCTTGGTGACTTTGCCTGAAGCAGGAGTTGGAGCGGACAGTCTAGCGAAGACTGATCCCTTAGCAGGAGAAGTCGCTCTGATGACTTCTTTCACCGAAGCAGGGATGGCTATCCGTTTTGGGATGGCCGCTTCAGGTATCGCGGGCTTCTTCACGGGCCCACTTGAGCTTTGGCCCAGTCTGTTGAAAACTGAGGCACTGGACTTGGGCGACCCGTTGAGAGGGGCCGCGGTAGTTGTAAGCCGATCAAAGACCGACTTCTTCGGAGCTTCTTGCGACGACAATGGGGCGTTGAAGCTTATTGGTAGGAGCATGGTCCTAAATAATAGCCCTGTGGTGGCTTGCGTCACCCGGTCCACCGGCATCGTAAAAAGGGAGGCCGCTTGAGGCCCGTAGGTCACTCCTCCGGCGAGGACGGAGTGAGAGTTATTGCCATTGTTGCAGTTAGTGCAGTTGAAAGCTATTGATCTTCTGTTTTCTGCACGGAGCAAGACACCAAATATTAGTACCTCGAATCCAGGGGCAACCATAGCAAACCGCGATTCGTTCGCGAAACACGACACACGAAGTGTGGAGTGGAAATAGGAAAAGGTCCCACCGGGCGTGCCAGAATCTGTTCTCCGCCGAAAGACCATGAAGACTGACGTCTTGCCTGAATTTGGGGGCAGATGCTATTTAGTTTTATCCGTCCACCTCTCCGAAGATGCCAAGTTGATTTATGGCACCGAATATCGGAGGTTTAGACAGATGCGGCCGTTGTAGCAGACTTCGTCAGATTCCCCCTCATTTGAGAGGGTTTTGATTGTGGGGATGCTCTTCCCTGCAGGCGCAAGCCCCTGCAGTTAATTACGCTACCGCATTACGGTAACCACTTTCTCCTTCTCCAGATGGTCACTTCGTGTCGCATGTGTTTGTTTTATTTTTGGTTGCCCGTGGATTGTTTACGGAGACTAATTTGTGTTGTCACCCGTAGGGCGTCGATTAGTCCAAATCCGTATTTTCTTAGATTTCGGTTTTGGGTTGGGTTTAAGGATCATTAATCTCATTTGAGACTAAGATCAACTTAAAAATTTGTTAAGGATACGTTAGTCTAATTTTAGACTAAGATCAACTTAACAATTTGTTAAGGATATGTTAGTCTAATTTTAGACTAAGATCTACTTAACAGGATCATTTAGATCCAACAAAAGAGCATTTGGGCTCTATTGTTTTAGTTTAGGGACTTTGCGGTCCAGTTTAAAGACATCATAGTCTGTAAAGTTTAAGCACATCATAGTCCATGAGTTTAAGGACCCCACAGTCCGTGATAGTTTAGAGACATCATAGTCTGTAAAGTTTAAGGACATCATAGTCCATGAGTTTAAGGAACCCACAGTCCGTGGAATGTCTGGTTGTCGGGATCCGTCACCTCTCTGAAGACATTGAAGGATTATAACGAAAAATATCAGAGGAATAAAGAGATGTACCCTTGAACCAATATTGGTTGGGAGATCTGTAGTCCAATTTGGGACTAAGATCAAAGATTTATAAGCATATGGGCTCAATTAATCTGAATTGGAGATCTGTGGCCAACTTAGGCTTGGCCCATTCATTTAAAATGTTAGACATTTAATTAGGCTCAGTCCTTTTTCATTTAACAATGCTGAGCATTGGTCCTGAAAATATTTTGTCTTTTATTGAATGCTGAGCACTCATAATGGCTCTGGGCTTTATCATTTAAAGAACAATTTATGTTCTCTCAGCACACACGTGAGGAGCACGTGGCGCGCTTGGCGCTGAGCGCCAGTTAATGAACGCAGAACGCTTCTTGTGAAGTAACGCACACGTGAGGAGCACGCGGCGCGCTTGGCGCTGAGCGCCAGTCAATGAGCGCAGAACGCTTCTTTGAAATAGCGCACACGTGAGGAGCACGTGGCGCGCTTGGCGCTAAGCGCCAGTCAATGAGCGCAGAGCGCTTCTGTTTAGTAGCGTACACGTGAGGAGCACGTGGCGCGCTTGGCGCTATGCGTCAGTCAATGAGCGCAGAGCGCTTCTTGTGAAATTAGGAGCGCTAAGGCTCTGCAGCGTTGTGCGCTAGATTTGGAGCGCAGAAGCGCTCCTTTTAATTGGAGCGCTAAGGCTCTTTTTAGGCAGCTTTGCGCTTTGAGAATTAAATTTTCTCTTATACGAAACTTTGTCTCACGGATCAAAGAACAAAGTTCTTATTTTATAGGAGATGTTTCAATCTCTTATGTTTTTGGTGAAAGGCTTTACCTTTATGGATCTGTGATCCTAAGAGAATTGAATTATTCTCCCCCATTTTTTTATAATGAGATGTTATGATCTCTTTTGTGAAAGACAATTTGTCTTAAATATCTATGATCTAGCAAAAGAGCTAAGTTCTTTTCTGATGAGGTGCTTTGATCTCTTTATTTTACCTTGAAGAAATTCTTCTTCTACAGAGAGCTTACTCTTCTCTCTGAAATTTCTCAAAGTTTATAGGGGGTTCCTCTCTATCAGACTTGAAGTCTTGGGGCCTTTATATAGAAGATGCTGATTTGTTGAATCGGTTGGAGAGATTTTTTCTCTAATTTATTTATGGATTTCCTCACCGTTGGATCTTCGATCCTAGGGCTTCTGTTTTACAGAAGGCAATCTTCTTATTTTTAACAAGATTGGGAAATCTTTTCCCATACAGAATTTATTCTGTATTTTGGTGATTTTTAAGCACCATTGGATCATTGATCCAACGGTGCTCTGATTTTCAGAGCATAATTTTTCCTGTCTGGAAAGATTCTGAGGAATGTTTCCTTAACAGAATTTTATTCTGGTCAATTGATGATTTTTAATCATGTTCGTTGGATCTTTGAACTAAGGGCCGAGAACATTTTGTTCTATCGCTAGCACTCACATGCTTTGCACGTGGTACGCTGCTTAGAGTGCAACGCTCTTAGCGCTAGCACTCATGTGCTTTGCATGTGGTGCGCTGCTTAGAGTGCAGCGCTCTTAGTGCTAGCGCTCACATGCTTTGCACGTGGTGCGCAGCTTAGAATGCAGTGCTCTTAGCGCTAGCGCTCATTGCTTTGCACGTGAACGCTGCCTCAGAGTCTTTGACTCTCAGCGCTGGCGCTGCTTTAGTTCAAATTTCAAAATTTGAACAGAGCTTTGCTCTGATTGGGGAAACACCATACTGCATCGTTACCCTTCGTGCTGCGAGGAAGGGCATTCACAAAGTCCATGGTAATATGCTGCCATTTCTATTCTGGGATAGGTAACGGCTGAAGTAGACCAGCAATTCTGTAATCTTCAGCCTTCACTTGCTGACACACCTAGCACTTGGCTATGCTTTTGGCTACTTCGCGTTTCATTCCATGCCCAGTAGTGTTGCCGTAGATCCTTATACATTTTGGTACCACCGGGGTATACTGAGTAAGGTGAGCTATGAGCTTCTTTTATCAACTCTTCTCGAACAGGACTGTGTGGTACACACAATCTACTTCCATATCTCAAGGATCCATCTTCATGGATGATGAAGTCAGTTCGAAGTTCACTTTCTACTTGTTCTCGGATCTTTTGCAGCTTGACATCATTTGCTTGAGTTGTTTTGATCTGATTGACAATAGTAGACTAAACTTGTAAGTTCATCAACTCTGAAGCATTACCCGGCATGACTACCTCGATCTCCATTCTGTGCAATTCCTGTTGCAGCTTCCACTGAGCGGTGAGATTCATTGATAATGGCTGACGGCTAAGTGCATCAGGAACTACATTCTCCTTCCCTGAATGATATTGTAGGTTGATGTCAAAGTCCGCCATAAGTTCTAGCCATCTTCTCTGCTGCATGTTCAATTCTTTCTGAGTAAATACATACTTCAAACTTTTGTGGTCCGTGTATATATCCACCCGTTCTCCCAGAAGATAGTGGTGCCAAATCTTAAGTGCAAAGATAACGACTACCAATTCCAAGTCATATGTTGGATAGTTGTGCCCATGAACTTTCAGCTGTCTTGATACCAAAACTACAAGTTTTCCATGCTGATGTAGAACACATCCTAATCCCTTACCGGACGCATCACAATGTATGACGAAACCTCCAGATTGATCCGGTATTACGAGAATAGGAGCTGAAGTTAACCTTGACTTGAGTTCTACAAAAGCTTGTTTACATGCTTCTGACCACACGAATGCTTCATCTTTACGTGTGAGTTTGATCAGGGGTGCTGCAATCTTCGAAAAACCTTCAATGAATCTTCGGTAGTATCCTGGTAATCCTAAGAAACTTCGAATGTCCTTCACCGTCTTTGGTGTCGGCCATTCGCTGACAGCTGACACCTTAGCTGGATCTACTGAGATTCCTTCACCTGAAACAATGTGTCCGAGAAATCTTACTTGATCTAGCCAAAATCCGCACTTGCTGTACTTGGCATAAAGTTTATGCTGTCGCAATGTCTCCAGGACAATCTGTAAATTCTCGGAGTGCTCTTTCTGATTCTTTGGATACACCAGGTCGTCGATGAAAATAACAACAAACCTGTCTAAGTACTCTAAGAAAACTTGGTTCATCAGATTCATGAATATAGCAGGTGCATTGGTCACTCCAAATAGCATCACTAGATATTCGTAATGACCATAGCGAGTCCCGAACGCCGTTTTAGGAATATCAGACTCTTTGACCTTCACCTGATGATAACCTGAACGAAGATCTAGCTTTGAAAATACGCAAGACCCACTTAGTTGATCGAATAGATCATCGATGCGTGGTAGTGGATACTTGTTCTTTATTGTCGCTTCATTCAGAGCTCGGTAGTCTACACACAATCTGTATGAACCTTCTTTCTTCTTCACAAGCAAAACTGGAGATCCCCAACTTGAAGTGCTGGGTCGAATCCAGCCTTTCTTTAGAAGTTCGTCCAACAAAGTACGGATCTCCTTCAATCCTTCTGGACTTAACCGATATGGAGCTTTGATCACCGGTTGCGCACCAGGTAGTAAATCAATGCTGAATTCAAGAGCTCGATCGGGAGGCAAACCTGTTATATCTTCAGGAAACACATCCTCGAACTCTCGAACTACCTCTGGCTTTTCTTCTTCATCCGGTAGAATAAATACTTCTGCATCCTTCGGCTTAGCACAGAAGATTCCTGGCTCTAAAGTTATGTCTCCACTCTTGAAGTAAAATACTGGGTGATATAGTATCTCAAATACTACCCTCCTTTGACGGCAGTGAATCGTAGTATAGAAAACTCCCAGCCAGTCCATTCCCAACACAACATCGAAGTTTGGAATGTCCGGTACTTTAAAATTCACGTAAAATTATCGTCCACAAACTACAACTGGACACTAATCAAATCCCATAGTTGCCTTCAAGACTCCATTCCCGGAACTGACATTTCCAACTTGAAATGAGTGGTTTCACGGGAATCATGTGCGTTCTCACGAATCGTTGCGACATGAAGCAGTGTGATGCTCCAGTATCGAATAGTGCAAATGCAGGAAGAGTGGCTACTAGTATAGTACCTAAGTTATGTGGGGTAAGTTTATGTCACGCCCCGCTTCCCGGTGTACGGACATGGGGACGCGACGAGGCCCGCTACGTATTTACTCAGAAGTAAACACGCTAAGCGTAACTAAGCAATATAATAAATGTACACAAGAAAAATGACAATAGATGTAACTGAACAGCAACTTTTATTTAATAACCATTTCTTTACAAGTACAACTGAAAATGTAAATACAGGAATGGAAAGCAATGCCTAAACAATGGCATGAACTGAATGAAAAGTAAGTACAAGTAAAGTCTAATGGCCATGCTGCTCTGTGATCTGCTCCAAGTGCTCCTGGCTGGTCTCGAACTCCTCAGAGTCGGGTCCTCCTGACAACATTCCAAAGAAGAAGAGAAGGAATGTCGTCGGCGAACAATCGCTCGGTAAGTCCCAAAGAAAGAAAGAAATAGAATAGACAGGTGGAAGAATATAGTTGTTATGATATTTGATTGTTATGTTAACGAAGTTGTTTGTAGCTTGGTACAGAAGATGTCAGTGTATATGAGAGGAGTCCAACTTACACCGTGGACTTTGGTAACTCGTAGTACAAGGCTCCGTCGATAAAACCACGGAATAACGGCATGGATGTATAGTTACGTCTTTTAGTGACCATCTCGTGCCACCTTTAACATGTTCCGTACTAGTCTACCCCTTTAAAACCCCGTAATGTCTTTTATATTGTTTAGTTTTATAAATGGAAGACTTGCTGAAACCATGATATCATGTAAACGGAATGGATATAAATGGATATTCATGTAAACAGAGTATATCCATGGTTCGGTTCAAGTCATGTTCATGTTGTTATAAATTGAATTCTGGTATAAATGGATTCATGTTGAATGGAGTTATACTTGAATTGAATTCAAGTCAGATTATTATCAGATTAGACCGTGACTCGAACTGAGTCAGACTTTTAAACAGAATTGAAGTCCTGATTTATGTTTTGGAGTTATCGGTAACTGCTGCACATGGACGGCAGGATTTGTGTCTTTTTCCAAGACAATTACCGTATTAATAACACCGTTTTTAGGTTGTCTACCTTAGATAGGCAAGCACCCATATTCTTCGGCTCCCTGAGGCTCAAGAGAACTGGTCCCACTTAAACCTATATTTACTAGGGTCCTTATTGTAAATTAATATAACTTGATAGGGTTTTATGAAAAATAGTTTTGATATATTTTCAAAATACACCGCAAGTATTTAATTATCATCTTTAGGATTTTCATAATTGTATTTTTTTTAAAGTGATATATTATAGTGGATATAACTTAGATTTCATTGTATATGGTATTTTAGTGTAATATTGGAATTGTATTGATTTGTAATGATAGTTTCATGAAATTTGCGATTCCTTTGATTTAGAAAACATGGAATATATATATATATATATATATATATATTGTATACTTAAAATAGATATTTTGATAACATTTATATATATTTATTTATAAAAATAGAACTTATTTATTAAATAGAAATCACGTTTTTCTTTAAAATTGCATTAAAAATTCCATCGAGATCGGATGCTCCGTGAGGAGGTCTGCATCTCGCTCTACTAGGCCCGAGGATGTGCGATAACCCGCACCATCCTGATCGGGGTTCCCTAAAATGGATTGTAGAGGCGCATTTGTAAGGAATTAAATAATACACTTTTAAAGAAAACGGGTTTGAATGTTTATGGTATTTAAATGTAAACTCGTATTTTCCCACAAACTAATGTTCCAAAAGTCGTCGTGCTATGTCAAAAATGTGTGTTGTGATGGGGTAGGTCATTACCTCGTGAGTTTTCTAAAGGTAATATGGGTAAAATGAATAAGCAATATCGTATGTAAACATGATGGTATTTTACCGTAAAAATGAAATAGAAGTTGCAATACATATTATTTTGAATTGAAACTTGTTGTGAATATTTTTTTATGTTTTTTAAACAATATAAGAATAGATGGTAATTTGTTATTTAAGAAAAAATTGAGTTTTTAAAGAAAAGAGAATCGGAAGTCGAAATAACTCCGCTTCCGACGAGTTTTGAAAAGTGGAAGTTTTAGACTAGAGATTGAGAAGGGGAGAGGGGACTTACTGATTGGTATTAGAGAGAAGAGGTAAGGGAGATTTTGGGATCGCCGGGGAGTCGTTTCGTCACCGGATTCTTCCTGAAACGTCGCCGGAACTTGACCTTGAGCTAACTCCACTTGTACAACTTTTGACTTGGAAATTTTAGAGAGTTTTTATGATAATTTTTAGGATGGAGATGACTATGGTGTAGGGGGATTTATAGGATAGAATTAGGGTTTTGGGTAATGAAGAATGAAATTAAAATGTGCATTAAAATGATTTAAGAGAGGAATTATCACTCTCTGGAAAATTGCAGAGAAATCAAACAACATGGGGGTAGTGGGGTAGTCTTAGGGGTGCTAGGGAAAAATTTTCAGAGCATTTCCTACGGGGGAGCCTGGCGGCGCCGGCCCCATAAGCAATCTCGCCGGTCCAAATCTGAGGGTTGGTGTCTGGATTAATGCCATGTGTCCTAGTCGTCTCATATATCTCAGTGCACATGTTTGATTTTGTTGTGACTTTTCATTTTACGTGTTTTGGACGTGGAAACTTTTGAGATTCTAAAAGTTTAAAAGAAAAGTCAATAAAAAAATATATGTGGCTGCGGGGATTCGATCACAGGGGCTACATCACAGCAATACAAGGCTTTACCAATGAGCTACAAGTGTTTTCTTGCTGTTCAAAAGCAATTTAAATTTATAGCTTGTACTCAAGCTTAAGTATTTCTCTCTGTACTTTGAAAAAAAATTGTACAGAAATTTTAGGGTTGTTACAGTTTAGATACAGGAAAAATATAGAGATATACAAGGATTTGAAAAGATGAAAGGGTTGGGAATTACCAGTAATAAATTGACCGGTGGTTTCGGCTTCCTCAACTGTCATGGTGAAAGCCTGACGCCGGAGTATATTCCTCCTTGCTGGAGGCACATTCCTTTGTCCTTGGGGCATATTCCTCTGCCCTTAAGGCATGTTCTTCTGGGACTGATGGAATTGACGAGGAGGCTGTGCAGGGGGTCCAAATGGAGGTAGAGTAGGTAGAGCAAGACGAGATGCAAGAGCCTGAATAGCTGGCCGCTGCGGAACGGTGATTGCAGGTCTAGATGCGGGAGTTGGGTTGAGACGATATGGACAAGCTCCAATGGCATGAGTAGATGCGCCACAAACTAAACACAGGCCATTTGCACGCCTGCAGTCTTTCGCCAGATGTCCATTCCGCTTGTAATAGAAGCAAAATTCTAGACTGGGCCGGTTAAAGGTTACTCCCGGTCTCCTGGGTGCAAAAATTAGCCTGGAAGATTCTCCTCCTGCCATCTGAGTGACAGGGCGTTTCACACCGGCAGTCTGAGTTCTGCCCTTCTTCTTCACAACTTCCTCATAGCGTCGGACAGCCTTCAGAGTAAGATCATGGGTTGGGAAATCCCCTGTAGCTAGTGCAGCTTGGATTTCCGGGTCTAACCCTTGCTAAAATCGCCGTGCCCGGATTTTAGCAGTCGGGATCAGATGTGCCGTGAACCTGTTACGACCTTGTGTTAGCAGTGTAGTATGTGATATCAGGAAATTGAATATTGAGACATATCTTACCTGCTAAGCATGGTAAACTCAGTATCGTATTCATCCACGGATTTGCTCCACATTGAGCCTTATTTTAGTTGGATAAACTGCTGTTCCATATTGAAATGAGAAGTCTTGGGGAAGTATTTCGCGTCGAACATATCATGAAATGTCCTTCATTCAATCGGTTGAGCAAGTCGGCTTTCTTCAGCCTTCCCCCAGACTCTGGCGTTATCCGTTAGTTGTAGCTTCGCAACTCTCACCCAAGCAATCTCTGGCACTTATGCTGCTTCCAGGTCGTCTTCGATAGACTGAGCCCATTCCTATGCCTTTAGGGGGCTCTCTTTCCCAGAGAAATGTTTCGGGTGCAATACCCGGAATTGTTTGACTCCGGATGCCTCGACCTGTGGAGGGTGCATGAGGATAGCAGTCTGTTGCTGCTGACCCTCCAAGAGGCTCTTGATCGTCTCAAGCAATACCGTTTGCTCGTTGATGGGAGCTACAACGGTAAGTGGTAGTGATAGAGTAGGTGGTGGGGTGTTTTCATTGATGTTGGTACTCGTGTTGTTGGGAGAATCCATGACCTTGATAGAAAAAGAAAGGTTAGGATAGATTCAAGGAATTTGAAATGTAAGGAATGTATAGTTGTTGATTCTTATACTTCTTATGATATATTGCTTAGGATTTCATGCAGAACTGACCTGCATGGGCCGCTAACAAAACTTTTCACGCCCCGCTTCCCGGTGTACGGAGACGTGGCAGGCACGCGACGTATTTACCCAGAAATAAATACGTTAAGCGTAAATAAGCAATATATAAGATGCATAAGAAATGACAAGAGATATAAAATGAACATCAACTTTTATTAACATTCATCTTTACAATACATTGCTTTGGAAAGGAAAGTACAATGATATAAAGCAATACCTAAACAGTGGCATACGAAATGAAAAGTAAGTACAAGGAAAAGCTAGAAGTCCTGCTGCTCGGTGAACTGGTCCACGTCCTCCTGGCTAGGCTCGACCTCGAGAGAGTCCGGTCCTCCTGACGAACATTCCAAAGAAAGAAAAGACAGGAATGTCGTCAGCGAACTAGCGCTCGGTAAGTCCCAAAAAAAAGACAGGAATATAGCAAGTATAGAGTATTGAATTGTTAAGTTGAACAGGTATAAAATTGTTATTCTAACGTAGTTGTTTGTAGCTTGGTACAGAAGGTATCAGTGTATACGAGAGAAGTCTATCTTACCCTGTGGACTATGGTAGCATGTAGTACAAGGCCCCGTCAAACCCCATGGGACAACGGCACGAGAGTTCATGTAGGTGTCTTTTAATGATCATCTCATGCCACTTTTAATACATTCCATACCAATCTACCCCTTTAACCCCGTAATGTATTGTATAGATTATATGGCTTGCCGAAACCATGGATACAAGTTGTTCAAGTAATCAGGTTCAGGATATAAGCTTGTAGTCATGTCAAGTTACAGCCATGGTTCGGTCAAGTCAAGTCTTGTATTCAGGTTTGATAATCAGATTCAGGTTTAAGTATACATGTTAGAGTTTGGATTCATGTTTGAATTGGATTCTGGTTTGAGTTTGAATTTAAGCTTGATTTAGACTCAGACTTGAGCCAAACACTTATAACTGATTTGGATCCAGAATTAGGTTCGGGAGTTATCGGTAACTGCTGCACATGTACGGTAGGATTTGTGTCTTTTTTCAAGACAATTATCATTGATAACACGGTTAGGTTTTTCTACCTTAAATAGACAAGTACTCACTTTCTCCAGCTCCCTGAGGCTCAAGAGAATTGATCCCGCTTAAACCTATATTTACTAAAGTCCTTAAATATAATTTTTTATAACTCGAGGGGGTTTTATGAAAAATATTTTTAATATAGTTTCAAAATAATCTCGAGAAATTATGTATATTATTTAGGGTTTCCATAGATGTATATTATATGGATTTGAGGTATTTTAGTGATAATTACCTTAACCTGAATAGTTCATGGTATTTTTCTGTAAGGCTTGACTTTTATTGGTATTTTGATGGTATTTTGATGAAACTTGTAATTCTTTTCCTCTGAAAAAAATTAAATTTATTATATTTTGAAAATATATGGATTTGTAATATTTATATAATTATTAAAAATTAATTTTATTATTAAGTAGAAAATTTCGTTTTTCTTAAAATTCGTATTAAAAACCTTTCATGACCGAATACTCCGTGAGAAGGTCTGCATCTTGCTCTACTAGCCCAAGGATGTGCGATAATCCGTACCATCCAATAGCGGCTCCACTAAAAGGGGTTGTAGAGGCTTATTTGCAATGGATTTTGAAATACAATTCAAAAAAAAAAACCGTTTTTTATAGTAGATGATATTTTAATGAAATATATTATATTCGCCACAAAAATAGGTTCAAAGAAAATCGTGCTATGGAACCATGTGTGTATGTGAGTGGTAGGTCATTACCCCTTGAAGTTTTCTAAATGTATGTTTCAACAAAGGAAAATAAGATGACATATATAAAGTTCATGGTATTTAAACGAAAAACTCAATTTAAAGTTATTTTACATGAGAATTTAGATGGAATTTGATTTTAAATAACTATGAGTTAAAGTTAAAAGTGGTATGTATAAACTGGACTTAACGAAGTATTAAAGATGAGTAGTTTTCTAGGTTTTAGTAAAAGTTGTCGGTAGTAACTTCACTTCAACATATATTTTGAGAAAAGATATTCAAAGAAGAAGGTGAGGAATTGAGAAGGACTTACGAGTGAAATAGTTTAAGGAGAGGTAAAAGAAGAGTGGGTTGTCGTCGTAGTGTCGCGGGGTCGCCGGAATATCCTCGATTCCTCGCCGGATGTTGGTCGTTGACTAACTCCTCTTCTACTCCACTTGTACTTGAGAAAATTTGAGAGTTTTGGCTAGAATTTTCAACATGAGGAAGGGCTAGAGTATGGGATAGTATTTATAGTATGGAATTAGGGTTTTGAAATTAAAAGAGTGAATTAAAATGCATTAAAATATGATAAATTGGGGAATTGACGGGTCTCTGTTTGATTGCAGAGCAATGAAACAGTGCAGAGGAGTTAGGGGTAGGGGAAACGACACTTGTGCAAAGCACGGGCCTCATTGCCTATGGAGGGACCGTCGGCGCCATCTCGCCGGTCAAATTGTGAGGGAAAGCCGGTCAAACTCTCCACATGTTTATTTTTTTCATACCTTTTATTTTTATGTGCATTGCACGTGTAAACTTTTGGGCTTCCAAAAAGTTTAAAAGAAAAATCAGAAAAAATATAATGTGTCTAATAGGGTTCAAACACAGGGGCTACGTCACAGCAGTGCAAGGGCTTTACCAGTGAGCCATAAGTTGTTTCTTGTTGTTCTTAAACAAAATTAACTTATAAATTATACTGAGGCTTGTAAACTCCTTTCTGTACATTAAATTGAAAATTTTCGTACAGTAAATTCAGATTCGTTACAATAGCATTCATTGTATTCTGGTATTCATGTTAAGTTCATATCAAGTCATAGCATTCTAGTATTCAGGTTTTGAGATATTCAAGTTTAAGTGTTCTGATTCATGATCAAGGATTCAAGTTTATGTTCAGATTTAGATTCGAGTTGGGTTATAGTTCGAGTTTTTGTTCGGGTTCGAGTTCAGATTAGATTCGAGTTTGGATTCGAGTTCATGTTTGTTTCCCTCAATCAGAGCAAAGCTCTGTTTGAATTTCAAAAATTCAAAATTTGAAGCAACGCTTCAAATTCCTTACGCTGCGCGCAACGCGCCACATGTCAAAAGCTGATACGTCGGCGCAGCGCCCAAGGCAGCGCGCCCAAACAGAGCAAGGCTCTATTTAAAACAAAAATTAAAGGAAGCAACGCTTCAGTTGAGCAAACGCTGCGCTGCGCGACACGTGTCAGCGCAGTGGCGCAAGCGCTGCGCTGCGCGACACGTGTCAGCGCAAACGCAGTTGCGCTGCGCGACACGTGTCAGCGCAGTTGCGCTGCGCTCGGCGCTGCGCTCTGCGCTGCGTGACACGTGTCACGCGCTGGGGCGTTTGCGCCAAACAGAATTAAAATTCTAGTAAGATCTTTCTGTTCTTGTTAAAACAAGAAGATTGCCTTCTGTAAAACAGAAGCCCTTGGATCAAAAATCCAACGGTGGGGAAAATTCCCCAAATCACTCAGAGAATGATCTCTTTAACAAACGTAAAAAATCTATGGGCACTATATAAAGACCCCTACACCCCAACTCAAAAGATCATCAACATTGTGAGAGATCAAGAACTTCAAAACAGAGAGAACTCTGAAGAAAATTCAAGAAAAAGGTAAAAACCTTTACAAAAATAGAAAAATTTATTCTGAATAGATCATTGATATAAGAACAAGATCAATGATCTTCAATAAAAAATAAATAAATAATAACAGTGCCTTGCACTTTTTATGAACCATTGGTTCTGGAATTTCAGAAAAAATCTTTTCTTGAATCCAAAATTGGATCAAGTCATTGAAACAGTGCCTTGCACTTGCAAAACAGCACTGTTGCGCTCCTGGGTTGGCGCAAGCCACCAGAGAGCGCCACGTGTCAGCACCAGAACCACTTGCGCTATGCGCTTTTAAGATAGAGCATTGCTCTCTGAAATTGGCGCAACTCACCAGAGCGCGCCACGTGTCAGCAGCGCAAGCGCAGCGCACTGTGCTTGCGTGACACGTGTCACCACCACAAGCGCTTGCGCTCAATGATTGGCGCAAAGCGCCTGACAAATGCACTGCATTGTTTACTGAAGGGCCAGGCCCAAATCAAAAAGGCCTAGTAGGACGAAATAAAATGCAATGCATTAAAAGGGCAGAGCCCAAATAAAATAGATGCTCTGCATCATTTATAAAAGGGCAGAGCCCAAACAAAATAAAAATGCAATGCATTAAAAGGGGCAGAGCCCAAACAAGATAGATGCTCTGCATCATTTATAAAAAAGGGCAGAGCCAAACAAAATAGATGCTCTGCATCACTTATAAAAGGACAGAGCCCAAACAAAACAAAAAAAATGCATTGCATTATTAAAAGGGGCAAAGCCTTAGCACAGGCTTAATAGGCCAAAGACAAATAAAAATGTTGAACGTTTTTCAACTGGACTTAGCCCAATCATGGCCGTAAGTCCTCAAATTAAATTGACTGAGCACGGCTGCTCTCATAAATCAATTTACATCTGGTTCGAGGGTACATCTCCGAACTCCTCTGACTCCTATCGTTGTAATCCTTCAACGACGTCAGAGAGGTGACAAGTCCCGACAACCACACATCAACACGGACTGTGGGGTCCTTAAACCCACGGACTTATGCGTCCTTAAACTACCTATGGACCACTATGTCCCTAAACTGGAACATGGACCCCCATGTCCCTAAACTGGCGATGGACCACTATGTCCCTAAACTGGAACAATAGAGCCCTCAAATGCTCTTTTGTCGGATCTAAACGATCCTGTTTAAGTTGATCTTAGCCTCAAATATGGTTAACGTATCCTTAAACATTCAAACAGACTTTAGTCCCAAATTGGACTATAAGACCCCCAATCAACTTTGGTCCAAGGGTACATCTCTGAACTCCTCTGACACCTATCGTTGTAATCCTTCAACGACGTCAGAGAGGAGACGGGTCCCGATGGCCATGCATACTATGGACCACTACGTCCCTAAACTGGAACAATAGAGCCCCTAAATGCTCTTTCCGTTAAGTTGATCTTAGTCTCAAATCAGACTAACGTATCCTTAACGAATGTTTAAGTCGATCTTAGCCTAAATATGGCAAACGTATCCTTAAACTAAAACACCAAACCCAAATCTAAGTAGATACGGATTTGGACTAATCCACGTCATATGGGCGACGGCATCACTTAGTCTCCGTATACAATCCACGGGCATCCACAAACAAAACAAACACACACGACACGAAGTGAAATTCTGGAGAAGGAGAAAGTGGCTACCGCGATGCGGTAGCGTAATTAACTGCAGGGGCTTGCGCCTGCAGGGAAGAGCGTCCCCACAATCAAAAACCCCTCAAACGAGGGGGAATCTGACGAAGTCCGCTACATCGGCCGCATTCGTCTAAACCTCCGATACACGGTGCCATAAATCAACTTGGCATCTTCGGAGAGGTAGAAGGATAAAACCATATAGCATCTGCCCCGAATCTCAGGCAAGACGTCCATGTCTTGGCCGCCGTTCGGAGGGGAACAGATTCCGGTACGCCCGGTAGGACCTTTTCCTCTTTCCACTCCACACTTCGTATGTCGTCTTCGCGAACGAATCGCGGTTTGTTAATGGTTGCCTTTGGATTTCAAGTTACTAAGATTTGGTCTTTTGCCTGGCGCAGAAATCAAGCATTGATGGCCTCTAATTGCTCGAACTACTCGAAGTGCCAATGCAACCGACGCTCCACCTCACCTGGAGGTGTAGCATATGGGCCTCAAGAGGCCTCCGTCCTTACTATGCCTGTGGAGCAAGTGACTCAGGCCACCACCGGCCTATTTTTCGGAACCATGATCCCTCCAGCAAGCTTCACCATCCCTGTGCCCGCACCGGAAGCTTCAAAAAAGTCGGTCTTCGATCGACTTGCTACTCCCACGGCCCCTCTCAACGGGTCGTCCAATTCTTCAGTCTTCACCAGGCTGAGCTTGAGCACCAAAGGGCCTATCAAGAAGCCCATAACACCTGAGGCGGCCATCCCAAAAAAGACAGCTGCTCCTGAAGTCGTCAAGGCGGCCTCTCCTCCCAGAGGATCGGTCTTCGCGAGACTGGCTGCTTTCGTTCCCACTCTCGCTCAGAAAGCTGCTTTTGACCGGTTGGACACAACTTCTCAACGGACATCAGTCTTCAAGAGGCTGACACCGGCAACAGCCCCTCACCTGAACGGGGGGCAAGAAGAAGCTGTCTCTGTCGCTGAACCAATACCGACAACTCGTCACGCCCGACGACGCCACTGGCGCCGGATAAGGAGGACTGGGGAAACCCCCCCTCTGGGATAACTCCGCCAGCTCTAATGGTGGAAGTTAATGCTGCTGTTCCAACTGGGAACAGCTTTGAGCTGCTGAACAGGGTACGCAGAAATTCGCCAACTGCGGTGCTCAAAAGATCTCCTCCACCGGTAGAGACCGCCGTGGAAGCAGAAAAGCCGGAGCAGTCTCTTCAATCACTGTCCTCCAGGATCTACAAGACGTGGCGACGAGTCCGAGAATCGGTGATTGATCCTAATTTCTCTCACCAGCACAAGAAGTCGAAAGGTTGGCAGGAAGAAAGTCCCCATGTCAAGCAATGAAAGACGACGACCGCTTGGGTGCCCAAAGCAACGGCCCCTTCAACTTCGACGGACTACAAGCGAAGAAGGCCGAAGAAAGTCCCCACGCCTGCGGCGAATATCAAAGGTGGTGAACCCAAACGCCCTAAGTCCGGGGGCATTGTAGTTCATACCGTCTACATGGCGTCTGGTAAAGAGGACAGCCATACATCTAAAGGTCATCGACCGCTTACACGGTCAGTGACCAAAGCTCAGGAGAAACAGAAAAAGCTCCAGGAGATGATGAACGCGATGGCCGCACTCACTGGGCCAAAAGAAAGCCCTGAAGCGTCCTGGGATGAACGCCAGGAGCAAGAAACTGACACCGAATTCCTTCGTCGGATACTGGAGAAGAAGGATAAAGAGGCTGCTGAACAAGCAGCCAACATAAAGCGTATAGCCCTCCTGTTCCAAGACATAGTGAGGATGATGATCCAACAAGATCCTCCGGCCGAAGATCCCCCGATCGTCCTTGAAGACGATAGAGGAGAAACGCCAAATCCTCCACCAGCACTTTCAACAGCCAAGGAGGAGAAAATCTCCAAAGCTGACTTGGACAAGTACATAGCCCAACAAATACGGGTTCATCATGCGACTGAAGCAGCCGGTCAGGTCGTAAAAACAGGACGACCATATCCAAGCTGGTACGATCAGATAAAGTACCCGTCGGGCTATACAATACCCAAATTCCATGTCTATAAGGGGACGGGCAATCCTCACCAGCATGTTGCCCAGTTCAGGGCGCTCTGCGGAAACACCGGCGGTGATGATAAGTTGTTGCTTCGCCAGTTCGTAGGCAGCTTGTCAGATACAGCGTTCGAGTGGTACTCTGAGCTCCCAAACGACTCTATCAAGACCTTCACGGAAATGGAGCTGTTGTTTACCCAGCGTTTTGCAAGCGCCAGCGAACGCACCCTGGGGGAAGTGGAAAGCGATCGTTGTCGCTAATGCTCAGCAACAGACGAGCAACTCGAAGCCGGTTGTTCGTCAAAATAATATGCGTCCGCACGTACCCCTTGAGGAAAGGCTAGGACGTCCTTATTCGTTTCCCCGAGATAAAACGAGAAGATTATTCGAGCTAGCGTTGCACAACCGACTCATAAGTTTGCCGGATCCAAAACGTCCGTCGCAGCCAAATGATGTCAATGAGCCCAACTACTGTCCCTATCATCGAGTACTGGGTCATCCGATCGAAGATTGCTACGTCTTCAGAAATTGGCTTGAAGACCAGTACCAACAGGGCAAGTTCGCGTTATCAGACAGATGGAAGGTGAATCCGCCGCAACCTCACGCCTCTAAAAGGATGAATATGTCGGGGCAACGTGCTCTCTCGTCGAAGAAGCCCCATGGGAGGTTGTGCTGTCAGCCAAGACAAAGAGAATGCTGAACGATCTTCAAACATGCCCAGCGATCAGATGGAAGAACCCGTTGGAACCGCAGGTCATTGAGGGGATGTTGAAGCCGCGTCCAACTCCAAAGACCGATGGTGGTGGCCCAAGCGCTCACAACCAGCCGTCAAAATCTTCAAAGAAGAAGAAGAAGAAATCCAAGAAGCCTGTGAAGCCTGGCGACAAGCGCACGGACTTACAAAAACAAATTGACATGCTGGAGGAATACAACCAGAAAGCATGGACTCCCATCACACTCCAAGAGTTCCTCAACCATGTCTTTCAAGAGGAAGATGAGGAGGAAAGTTTGTCGGATGAATCTGAAGAATACGTAGCGAGTTGTCATGTGATTTCCCATTCGTTCACGGACGATGAGGAGACTCCTTGCACTGAAAAGCTGGGGGCAGATCCTGAACCAAAAATTCTGGGGCCATCGGATGAAGTAATTGACGTATTCCTCAACGAAGCTCTGTTGAAAAGTAAAGCTGATCGGGAACGCGGGACGGCTATATTTGAAGGGGCCAAGCGCCAGCGACTTGACGAAAGAGCTGAGACATGTTCACACCATAATATTGTATTATTATATTCCCCATTCTTATTCGTTTTATAAATAAACAGGTGCTTTTGACGCATGTCTGCTACATATTACAGGTTACAGGTTCTTGGACAGAAAACAGTGAAAACGATGAAAAGACGATGCAAAAGTGGACTTTGATCAAAAAACAGAAGACTCTTGACCAAGCCTACATCAAAGAAAAAATTCACAAAGTACAAGGCAATGCAAGGTCCAAGATTACAAAGCGAACGGTTAAAAGTCCACCGCAATTATTCACTGGAGATCTGGAAGAAACATAGAAGCTATTTTAATAAAAGAACCAAATAATAAGGAAGCCCAAAGACAGAAGAGCCAACAAAGGAAATTTCAAGGCCCAATACTTCCTTTTAAAGAGACAGAGACATAAAATTTTATCAAAGCTTGGAGTCTACTTTGACTAGGTCTTCCTAAGGATATTTTGGTAAATGTAGACGTGCGAATCAATTGTAACCTAGGGTTTCTTATCCTCTATAAATTGGAACTCTAAATCATTGTAAAAGCTATGCCTCCCTATGCCTCTTTCTATGAATAAAATTTAGAATTCTTTTGGAGAGCATCGATGCCTCTTTTCATATCATGAATTCAGATCTGACAACCCTGTGTTAATGTTTGGAGAGAGCCATCTGTAAAGTAAGTAGGTAATTTCAATTCTTGCCCTAGGTAATTTTTCATTCTTTGCCACAGATAAATGTTCTTCAATTCCCTAATGAGTGAGTAGTCTCCTCGCTTGTTAGGGTTAGCTTTGGGGAAGGCTTTTGAGAGATGAGATCTCTCATCCCTTTCTTGCCCGTTATATATTTTAATAGGACTCCATGCATACATGCACATACCGCTCCCTACAGCACCCTATCCATCGAGGTAGCGGTGATACCGTAGTATAAAGGTCCGGTTGTGATGGTTTTCCATGGAGGTTAGGGTAAGGATCTCTAAAGGAAGGACAAGAACTTAGAGGAAGGAACACCTTCCCGAATGGATCTAATCCCCTTTATTGATAATTACCATAACTCCTCTTAGATCCTAATTTGGGTATAGAAAGCGTTGAGATTTATTTACATTTCCAAACCATTCCTAAACTTAACCCTAGCAAGATTTAGATCTAGATAATTTTAGTATAGATAGATTTAGTTTTTAGATTTAATAATCAATCCGATCACCCATCGGAATTAACTCGTTTGAGCGACTAGGAAATTCACAACATCCCTATGGACCGACCCGTACTCACCGGCTAGCTACCAAGCGATGCCGTTCTTGATTGCGGTAACATATATTTTTGAGATCAATCAAGACACTCCCGCTGGAGCAAAATACATCCACTATCAATAAAAGCAAATTCAAGACGAGGAAAAGGTTTGCTAAGGCCATATCAATGGGCATGAAGCTACCATCCTCTGAAGAAAGCATTACTGGTGAAGTGGAAATGCACCCCTCCTACTGCTTGTATCATCGGAAGATTTCGCACCCCACCGAAGAGTGCAAAGCTTTCGATAGATGGTGGCAAGGATATGTTGCTCATCGACAATATTTTAAGCGGGAGAAGCGCAAAACTCGTCGGGAGCAAAAAAATACGACCGAAGGGCTTAACAGAACTACCGGAAATTATCTCATGGTTAATGCCGGGGGATCACAAGTACCTACATTCGGGAGCGATTCCGACGAGGAGCTGGCTCTTAGCCCCCTCTTTAAAGAGTCCACCTCGGGAAAAGAAGAAGAACCGAGGGCCTGCGAAAATATCCGGTTGCGTAATCGCACGCTACCTGAAAAGAATCTTGGACCCTCAAATAAAAAAGATAAAGGGAAAGAAAAGATCTCTGAGGATATCACCCTAGATGACCAAGTCATGGAAGAGCTAGCCGCCAAGGACCCGCCAAAGAGAAATAAGGTGGATTACAATGTCTTAGCGCATCTGAGGAAGCTACCCTCGCAGCTCAGCATTCTTGACGCCCTTTTACTATCAAAAGAGGCGAGAGATTCATTAATCAAGGCACTACAGGAGCCGGAACAATTCCAAGCTTTCCTGGCCGAAGAAAAGATGAAGGATGAATTGGAGGAAGTGCACACGGCGATGTCACTTTTGGCGATGAAGACCTTCTCCTTGGGACGTGCGAACACAATCGCCCCCTCTATGTCTCAGGATACTGCAACGATATAAAGATAGGCAAAATCCTGGTCGACAATGGATCCTCCGTTAATCTCCTCAATGTGCGGGTGTTAAAAAAAATCTGCATGAGCGTCCAACACCTTGCTCGGAACAGGATCACCATCTCCGGGTTCGATTCCCAGTCATCAAGAACTCTCGGGTCTGTGATACTGACGCTACGCTTCGGGCTACTCGTCACGGACATTAAGTTCCACGTCATAGATGCCAAGACATGCTACAACGCTCTGCTCGGCCGACCATGGTTACACGAGTACAACATCATCCCTTCTACACAACATCAGTGTATGAAGTATTTTAAGGATGGTCTCGAGTATACCATGACGGGAGAACTGAACCCGTTCTCTGTGAACGAGGTCCGCAAATATGAAGATGCCAAATACTTCTTACCGGATTTCGAAGACACGGAGAGGTGTCACAAGCCGGAGAACAAAGCTAATGCCACCATCCCTGTCTTCGGGAGTGATACTGAAGAAAAGGAAGAGATGATGTATTCGGGTCCGCCCCAATACAACAAGCCAGGACTATCTACTCCTACGTTGATCTTTGGTAGCGACTCAGAAGACGAGGTCCATGCTGTATTCTCTGCTCGACCTTCAATACAAACGTCCGCTGATAAAGAGCAAAGTCTGCAAGTCGCCATGGTTCCACCTAAACACCATAAAGAACTGGATGCACTTGATATCTACAGTGTAGAAGAGCTGCGGACGTTCTATGTCCCTCCCAGGCGAAGAGGTGAAAAGGCAATTCTATTCTACCGCTCTGAAGAAATCAAAGTGGAGAAAGAAATCTGGCATGGTGCGGATCCTATGCTTGACAGGCTTCAGCCCATCCGTCTCCCCATATATTATACAGAAGGCTTGAAAAGGCTATTGAAGCGCCAGGGGATATCCTTCAAACAGACCGCTCGAAAAGCCAAGTTCTATGACAAGGTCTGGAACGTTCCTGGGACTCAACACAAGTTGCCTAATGGGAGAATGGAAACAATCGGGCTTGGATACATCCGGTCAAAGAAATGAGAGCTACTCCGCGGTTGCTACGTCGTGCATGACTTCGATGAAGAAGCGGATGCTCAATAGGAAGATGCTAATCCTGAACCAGTAAAAGTTCCTGATGCAAAAGTGCCCAGTCCATCGTTCGAAGAACAAATGGACAAGCTTATAAGGGAAGCTGGCCAAAAAGTCAGAGACGGCCACAACCGTGAGATGGCCATTTATGAGAAAGCCAAAACGCAACGCCTCCTCCAACAGGCTGTGAAAGATGAAAATGCCGCTCCTTGTCAACCTGTTATAAAAAAGACACGACGCAGAGGAAGAAATAAGTCGAAAGGTCAAAAAGGCGCTCAACAGCAACAAAGCGGGACTAAGAAGCCACGCAAGCGAGAATCGAGCGGTTCCGATCTATCCCTCATGAGGAAAATGGGTCGGGCATATTCATTTCCTCGGGACAAGACAAAGAAAATACTTGACCTCGCTCTAAAACATCAGATGCTTACACTGCCGGAGTCTAAACACCCCGGACAAGCAAGCGAAGTCTCTCACCCGGACTATTGCCCTTATCACCGAGTGATAGGGCATCCTCTCGAAGACTGTTTCACCTTCAAGAATTGGGTCAAAGATCAGTATCAGCTCGGCAAGTTCGCTCTGTCTGACAACTGGAGGGTAACGCCGCCACAGAAGCACGAACCCAAATCCACGAGAGCAGAACCAGTTCCACATTGGGCTTGGAAGCGAATTCGTACCTATCATATGATAACGATATCAAAAGAAGAGCCCGAGAACATGGATGACCTTCCCTGGTGCTTCGAAAACAGCAGCGATGAGGTGATCTCAGAATTTCCGCCAGCACCGAAAGAGCTGGAGAATGAATACATACCACTGCGGATAACCTCAAGAAAATTGAGTTGGGGACGACGAATGACCCCCGACCGACATTCATTAGTGAGCTGCTGTCTGAAGAGAGGATGGCTTCATTAAAGGACATGCTTATGCAGCATAGAGATTGCTTCGCATGGAACTATTCCGAAATGCCGGGACTAGATCCAGAAATTGCTGTGCATAAATTGGCGATATCTCCGGACGTCAAGCCGGTCAAACAAGCGCCAAGAAGAATGCGACTCGAGCTTGAGATGAGTATCAATGCCGAGGTCAAGAAGTTAATCGACTCTGGCTTTATCCAGGAGGTTCAATATCCTGAATGGATCGCCAACATCGTCCTCGTGATAAAGAAAAATGGGACAGTGCGCATATGCGTGGATTTCCAGGATCTCAATAAAGCTTGCCCGAAGGACGATTTCCCAGTGCCAGTCACCGAACTGATGATAGACAATACGTCCACTCACGAGGTTTTCTCCTTCATGGACGGCTCATCAGGGTATAATCAGATAAAGATGCATCCCGAAGACCAGAAGCACACCGCCTTCAGGACCCCTTTGGGTATATTCTGCTACAAGGTGATGCCCTTCGGTCTAAAGAACGACGGTGCCACCTATCAGAGGGCCATGACGAAGATCTTTGATGACCTTATACACGAAATCGTCGAATGCTATATCGACGATCTCGTGGTTAAAAGAAAATCATATCAGGAACATCTCGAGCATCTAAAGACTGTATTTCAACGCCTTCGGCAATACAACTTAAAGATGAACCCTCTCAAGTGCGCATTCGGAGTTTCCTCAGGCAAATTCCTGGGATTCATCGTCCGACACCGAGGTATTGAGATAGATCCGTCAAAGATCAAGGCGATCATGGAAATGCCTCCGCCAAGGACTCTCAAACAGCTGCGGTCTCTCCAAGGGAAGCTCGCGTATATACGGCGATTTATAGCCAACCTTTCAGGCAAGTGCCGACCTTACAGCCACCTAATGAAGAAAGGAACCCCGTTCGTCTGGGACCAAAAATGCCAAAGTGCGCTAGACGAGATCAAGCAATACCTGCAGAACCCGCCAGTATTGGCTGCTCCAGTCAAGGGAAAGTCCCTCATTCTTTACACAACCGCCCTCGAAGGTTCCTTAGGCGCATTATGGGCGCAAGAGAACGATCAAGGGAAAGAAAGAGCACTCTATTATTTGAGTCGAGTTCTACTGGGGGCAGAAAGTAACTATTCCCCTATTGAAAAACACTGCTTGGCGTTGATCTTTGCGATAACGAAACTCAGGCACTATGCGTTGGCACATGAAGTCCGTCTCATTTCGAAGGTGGACCCCCTTAAATATTTAATGCCAAAGGCCATATTGACGGGGCGACTCGCTAAATGGGCCCTGCTCTTGATGGAGTTCTCGATAACGTATCAACCTCTCAAGGCAGTGAAAGGCCAGGCCATCGCCGACTTCCTCGCTGAGCATCCGATACCCGCCGATTCTCCTTTGAATTACGATCTTCCAGACGAACATGCGTTTGATGCAATCGACGGTGGTGATACCCGATGGGAGCTTTATTTCGATGGAGCATCCTCCGTGAAGAAGCGCAAACAAAATACCCCTATAATCAAATCGGGGGTAGGACACGTCTTTGTAACTCCACAAGGAGGGATAATGCGCTTTGCTTTCTCCCTAATAGAACCGAGGACAAACAATGAAGCCGAATACGAAGCTTTGATAGCAGGCCTCGAGATCGCCATCGACATGGGAATTGAAGACCTCCTCATCTACGGAGACTCCCAACTGGTCGTTAGTCAAGTAAACGGCGACTACCAAACATGCAATCCAGAGCTGGTGAAGTACGGCGAGAAGGTGCAGCAACTGTTGACCCAAATTCCCTCCTACACTTTGGAAAACAAACCGCGCACGGAAAACAGCAAAGTGGACGCATTAGCCAAGCTCGCTAAAGAACTGGCTGACGAGAACCTCGATGACGTCAGAATCGTGGTACAAAGCCGCCGAGTGCTTGCCCCAGCGGAAATATCTCTGGAATCACCCGAAGAAAAGGAAGCGACTGAGCAAACGACCCTGCAAATAAAAGATCGGGAAAATACCGAGGATTGGAGAGAAGTCTTTATAGACTACTTCAAATACCGTCGAACGCCCGAAGATGCGTCCTCAAGACATCAGCTTATGAAACGAGCTCTGTCTTTCACCTTCGTCAATGATACTCTGTACAAGAGGTCATTTAATTCTCTGTGGTTAAGATTTCTGGGACCTGACGAAGCGAAAAGAGTCGTTCAGGAAGTTCACGACGGACTCTGCGGTTCTCACCAAGCAGGCCCAAAGATGAAGTTGAAGATCAAACGGATGGGCTACTACTAGCCCACGATGATTCAAGACTGTCTTGAGCATGCGAAGCAGTGCCACTCATGCCAAATTCATGGGGACTTCATCCATCAACATCCAAATCCTCTACACCCGACAGTGTCTAGCTGGCCATTCGAAATGTGGGGAACTGACATAGTCGGCCCAATCGAACCAGCATCGTCCAGAGGACATCGTTTTATCCTGGCGACGACTGACTACTTCTCCAAATGGGCAGAGGCAGTACCGCTGAGGGAAGTGAAGACGGAGAATATCTTCCATTTCTTCAAGACGCACGTCATATATCGGTTTGGAACTCCGCGACGGATCATCTCCGATAACGGGCCAGCTTACAGAAGCCACAAGATTAGTCGCTTCGCGCAACAACACAATATAGACTGGAGATATTCCTCGGTTTATAATCCGCGAGCTAACGGTCTGGCCGAGGCCTTCAACAAGACCTTGACAAAGATCATGAAGAAGACGGTGTCCCGAAATAAGAAGGACTGGCATGAGAGACTGCAAGAAGCTCTCTGGGCGTATCGAACTACGTTCAAGACAGCCACGAACACAACGCCATATGCGTTGGTATTCGGTACAGAAGCAGTACTCCCCCTCGAAATAGAGTTACCCTCTCTACGAGTAGTGGTCCATTACGAGCCGACGGACGAAGAAAATGCTCACCTTCGGCTTTAAGAGCTTGATGCCCTCGATGAGACTCGGCTCATAGCGCAACAAAATCTGGAGGCTTACAAAGCAAAGATGACGCGCTCATACGAAAGATTGACCAGGCCGAGGACATTCCGCCAAGGCGAACTCGTGCTAGTGGTCAAAAGACCTATAATCCCCAATCGCGCAAAACGAGGAAAATTCGAGCCAAACTATGAAGGCCCGTACATCATAGACAAGGTCTACCAGGGTGGAGCGTATCTACTCATGGATATGCACGGTGAAAGACCTTTCAGGCCAGTGAACGGTCGCTTCCTGAAGAGATACTACGCTTAACGGGTCAAGGTCTAGGTCAATGATAGATGACGACGACTATTTCCGCTCGCTATCTTCCTAAGCCCAAACTTTATAAGTAGTAGCCGGCTTAGCGGACCGAAACGTCCTTAAACTAATGACGGACCGAAACGTCCCTAAACTAATGGCGGACCGAAACGTCCCTAAACTAATGGCGGACCGAAACGTCCTTAAACTACTACCACAGCATCCTTAGGCTGACGAGATAATAAAAAAATATTAAAAAATATAATAAACGGTATGTCCATAAGCAAAATGGGCACGGATGAAAACCCGAAAGGGCTCCGTGAGTAAAAACAGCAGGGCTACCGTCGAGTGTTCGTGAAAACCCGAAAAGGCGCGACCTCGTAAAAAAAAAGAGAATAAAAAGAATAAAAAGAATAAAAGAAAATGTATGTCCATAAGCAAAAGGGACACGGATGAAAACCCGAAAGGGCTCCGTGAGTAAAAACAGCAGGACTACCGGCGAGTGTTTGTGAAAACCTGAAAGGGCGCAACCTCGTTAAAGAACACTTACAGGGTCCTCTCGACCTTGTAAGGAGAAACCACCCGCGTGAGATCCTTACGACTCACAAGGGAACAACACACTTAGGGATCCTCACGATTCCTAAGAAGAAAATACACTTGCGAGATCCTCACGACTCGTAAGGAGAACTCTCTTATGGGACCCTCACTGCTCATAAGATTTGAAAGTCTTAAGTTACAGAGACCTAAACATGTGCTTAAGCAACCCCCACAACCTTCGATATTGCCCTACAAGTGTCTCAATACTGACCCTTGTATACAATCCACAGGCACGAATAAACATTTCCCTAACCAAGTCCCATCCGTGACTAGGGATATGTACGCATGATGAACAACCCTTATAAGTCCTCTCGACTTACAAGGAGAAAACCCTCTTGTAGGATCCTTACGACTTACAGAGGAACATACACTTAGGAATCCTCACGATTCCTGAGGAGAAACACACCTACAAGATCCTCACGACTTGTAGGGAGAAATACCTTTGTGAGACCCTTACGGCTCATGAAGTTAAAAGCCTTAGTCGACAGGACCTTAACCCTGTTCGCTAAGACACCTTTGTTCGACATCGACAGAGGCGAATGATGATTCGCGCTGGCAATATCCAAGTTGTAGCGGTGCTGATGCCGAAATCGGTGTCTAATTTCAGGTTTACGGTGAAAAGCCGGTAGGCCGCACATGCATACGAAATAGCCGAAATTATGGGGCAAGTTGCAATAAAAAGCAGCAAGTAAAAACGTATGCATATAAAACAGCCGAAATGATTGGGAAACTTGCAATAAAAAGCAGCGAGTAAAAATAAAATAAACAGCCGAAATGATTGGGCACCGCGAAAAATAGCCGAAATGATTAGGCAATCGCGACCTTCGCGATATAAAAGCTGAAATGATAGAGCATCGCGGAAATAAAACAATAAAAATGAATGAAACTTTTTCCCTAGATCACATCGATCCCTGTATACAATCCAAGGGCACAAACAAAGAGGGAACCACACCTTCCCAACAGGCTCCGCCAGAAAGCTAAACCTAATCTTGACGGTTCACCAACAGCCTAGAGACAACCGCGACATTCGTCTCAATACAGCAGACGCAGTGCCAGCAAACGAAGCGAAGATCAAATTCCTAGCTTCACGGTTTTGACGGTAACTTATATAAAACCTGAGAGACCACCACAGATCAGTTCAACCCCCAGGGAAACAAGTGTCCTTGGCAAACTCCTCAACTCAGGGAAACTAGCGTCCTTGATGAGAGCCTCCTGATCCGCATCGGCTCGCAGAGAAACCAGTGTCTCTGCGAGAAATTCCCGATTCGTTTCAACCCCGAAGAAACTAGTGTCTTCGGCAAAATCCTTCGACTCAGGGAAACCAGTGTCCTTGACGAGAAAATCCTGATTCGCGTCGACCCGCAGAGAAACTAGCATCTCCGCGAGAAATTCTCGATTCGTTTCAACACCAGGGAAACAAGTGTCCTTGGCAAATACCTCAATTCAGGGAAACTAGCGTCCTTGATGAGAGCCTCCTGATCCGCATCGGCTCGCAGAGAAACCAGTGTCTCCGCGAGAAATCCCCGATTCGTTTCAACCCCGAAGAAACCAGTGTCTTCGGCAAAATCCTTCGACTCAGGGAAACCAGTGTCCTTGACGAGAAAATCCTGATTCGCGTCGACCCGCAGAGAAACTAGCATCTTCGCGAGAAATTCTCGATTCGTTTCAACACCAGGGAAACAAGTGTCCTTGGCAAATACCTCAATTCAGGGAAACTAGCGTCCTTGATGAGAGCCTCCTGATTCGCGTCGGCTCGCAGAGAAACCAGTGTCTCCACGGGAAATTCCCGGTTCGTTTCAACCCCGAAGAAACCAGTGTCTTTAGAAAAATCCTTCGACTCAGGGAAACCAGTGTCCTTGACGAGAAAAGCCTGATTCGTGTCGACCCGCAGAGAAACTAGCGTCTCCGCGAGAAATTCTCGATTCGTTTCAACCCCAGGGAAACAAGTGTCCTTGGCAAACTCCTCAACTCAGGGAAACTAGCATCCTTGATGAGAGCCTCCTAATTTGCGTCGGCTCGCAGAGAAACCAGTATCTCCGTGAGAAATTCCCGATTCGTCTCAACTTGCAAGATAAAGCCTCAGGCAGCAGGGATTAAAAAACTTGTTTCCTGAGCACTGGGACCCTGCAAGTCGGTCTAAAACGGTCTCTTCAATACTATTCACGGGTCTCACTTTCCAAAGTCGAATTTCGACAAGGGGAAACAACCGCTTACGGGTCCTCTCGACTCGTAAGAGGGAAAATTCTCTTATAAGATCCTTACGACTTATAAGAGAAAACACACTTAAGAATCCTCACGATTCCTAAGGAGAAAATACACCTACGAGATCCTCTCGATCCGTAGGGAGAAAAGTCTCTATGAGACCCTTATGGCTCATAGAATTGAAAAGTCTTAGACGGCAGATCTGAACCTGCGGCCTAAACCATCGCTATTTCTTGAAGAAAAAAAACTAAGATGTTTACTCTATTATCTGTCAACCGTGTTTAATAAGACAGCACGCTGATAATAAGAGAAAGGGAGAAAGCAAAAGAGCATACAAGACATTGCAAAGAAAAAATGTGTATCTTTATTTATTAACTTCAATCAAATACAGGGTGAATCGTACAAAAAAATAAAGAATGGATGCATATTATTTGGAAAAAAAAGAAAAAATTTACAAGTGTATTGATACAAAGGCAGCTACTGGGAAGGAAGCGTCTTAAATAGCCCTATCAGTTGTTCGCACACTTCCTTCCACGCCTTTTCCTAATCGGCCACCACCGCCAGTTCTGCCTCCACTTGAGCCCGTTGCCGCAAGAGAGATGCAAGCTGCTCCCCAACGACCTGCTGAGCTGCTTCGCGACCTTGGGCATTGCGCTCGGCAGTGTCGAGTTTCTGCTTCAAGTTCAGCCCATTTGAGATGCGTTCCAGGAGACCCTCGAAGATAGCCTTCACCTGGGCAGCGTTCGCCTCAACTTCAGCACGTAGGCGAGTAGTCTCGCTTGAAGACTCTTGACATTCCCTCAGCCTTAAAACCGCTTCTTGTTCCAAGTGGTGGAGGCAAGAAGCGCTTTGCTCAATCCACGCTGCTCTTTGATGGCTTGCGGCTAGGGTCTCGGGAGCAGGGCGCATGAACTCCAGTTGATGCAGGCGAGCCTCGATCTCCCTGCAGTGATTAACCAAAGACGCGACGATGCCCTCGTTATGGAAGTTACGAGTATCACCAGCATTGGGTTAACCGCCGTAGCAAAATCTGCGGCAGACGTAGGAGTCTCGACATCGAGTTCCTCAATGTAGTCGCTCAACATGCGCAGACTATTCACGGCGCCTTTCGAGGACGGACGTCTCAGGAAAGGGCCTGCCGGCATTGTGACACGAGGCTCGAAGGGCACCGAGATCGGAACGACAGCTAAAAAAACAAGATACGATTAGATGACACTTAAGAAAGACAAAAAAAAGGTTGTCATCAATGCGATTGTTTGCTATACCAGCTGCAGCAGGTGGCAAGGTCGGAAGGGCCGGTGGCGCGGCCGATCTTTCATCCCCTCCTTCGATTTGTAGCACTGCAATCAGGACGAGAAAAAGTTAGAAATAATTCCATCACTGAAAAAGAAAGATATCAGTCGGAAACTATACTCACCAGCGCCACTAGAGAGAGAAGCGAGTTCAGATGGGAAGGAGAAGTGTGGGAGCAACACCTGATAAAGATGGTCAAAAAGCACTCCTGAAAAGACACAACAGTACGACTTTAGTACATAAATTATACGTCTGAAAGATAAAACTAATAAGTTGCAAACCCATACCTTCTAACATCTTCGATGGTACAAGGGAGAGCTGAGAGGTGACCACCACCAAGGCAGTAGTTGACGGCGCTCCCTCGAGCAATGGAGCATCGGCACTGGCCTCACCTGCGTTAAAAAACAAGGATAAACCTGTCAGGAAAGATTGCAAGATAAAAAAAAAGGACAGTAATCCGAAATTTACCTGATGAGCCTCCAGCCGAGACGGAGGTGTCTCCCTCCTCCATCGACATAAGTCCACCACCCGTGGCCTCATCCCCAGACTCCACGGGGGCCGTCGTCGTGCTCGCGAGGCCAGGAGACGGTGGAAGGCCGTAGGCGGGGAGAGCAATGATCGGAGCATTGCCAGACTCTTGAGAAAGAGTGGTCGGCTCGTCCTCAGGAATCATGTCCACCTTACCCGCTACTCCCTCGGGCTCAGCAGTCGCGGCCGTCTCGTCCACCGTTGCCACGGGGTCATCGGTCTCAGGCACTCCGTCCGCTGCTGCCTCGGGCTCGGCATCGGCCACCTTCTCAGGCATAGTGGATGTGACCATTTCGTCAGCCACTAGCTCGGGCCCGGCAATCCCGGTTGTGTTGTCCGCCATCGGTTCGGGTTCGACCAATACCTCTTCCTATGGCCCATCAGGTTCGACGGTCTCCGCCTCCCCCTCGGTTGGACTTGGCCCTACAGGACAGAATATATAAGAACCGACAGATTTATTATTCTTACAACAAAATTTTGAAAGAAATATTACCTGAGGTGGACTTATCGTTAGCCTCCCTATTTGCGCGCACCGCCTGTCTGTGAGCTGTAGACAAGGCGAATGGGGGCTCTTCTGAGGGAGTATCAGCACGAGGGACGGTACTTGGGCCCGCTCCAATGGCCAAAGCAGCCCTGCGTGCCTTCGCTTCACGCCTCAACCGCTTCCTCTCCACCCGGGCCGTCGCGATGGACCTCTTCGACGCTTCCTTCATCAAGGTGTCGTCGTCCTCATTTAGAGTTGCCTCCAGAGCCTTCAAGGAATCTCTCATCGGCTCTTCAAGTCGGGTCTCTCGCGGTAGCCCTGAAGAGACCGAAACATCAGTGGCTGGCCCGAGAAGAGTCTCCGCGTCACCTGGCGGGACTGGCATTGTGGTTCCTGCGATATAAAAAAAAGGGATTAGATCGACCATAACAAAAGGAGAATAAAGACTTGATGAATCAAAAAGTACCAAGGCCTAAGGACGCTCTGAGTCGTTCCTCCTCTTGGAAAGTTTTGAGGGAAGCAGCAATGGCTTCTTCAGTGGTGATGCATGTTTGAAGAAAAGAGGGAAAAAAACGTTAGTCAAAGGCAATAATAAAGATATGATGCAACAAAAAAAATGCGACTAGTAATTACCCGATTGCGCAAGCTTAGCTAGCCACGCGTCGCGCCTCGCCAATCGCTCTGAAGCTGCAATGGCGGCCGCCAGGTCCATGTCATCCGGCGGCATAACTAAACCCCTGTTGGTCCCGTACTCACCCAGGCCATCGCTATAGGGAGCGTGAGGTTCCTGACCGAACGCAACGTCAGCTGCGAAGAGCGACTTCTTTTTCCTCTTTTGCCCACCAGCCATGGGTGCACCTGGGATCGACTTGCGCTTTGCAGGCACCTTGGGGCGGCGGGTCCCGATGTCTGCACCCACACCAGACTCCGGCGAAGCCACAACTACGGTCTCCACTGGAGCACAGGGCGCTGGTGGTGCATCCGCAGTATCGGGAAGCGGCAATCCGCGTGGAGGACTCTGCACACGCGGTGGTCCGGCTCTAGCATCTTTCAGAGGGGGAACTACCGGGGTCCTTGGCACTAGAGGAGCTTTGCGGTCGCTACCTGGAGGCGCACCTTTACGGTCGACTAGCAATCGCTTTTCTTCCTTTATAACGGCGCCCGTCGAGTGATTATACCATTTTGTATATGCATTGAGGAGTCGTGGGGCGCAATCCGGCTCGCTGATAAAAAAGTGAGAACCCGTATTCAGACGCATGAAGTGATGCAGCGCGCTCTCCATTCCTTCTTCAGTAGCGGCAGGTTCCAGTAGGAAAGCCTCCAATGGTACCCCTTGATTGTAGCTCATTTGTTGGGCGAAACGATGCGGGTTGTATCTCATGAAAATCGCCGCACCGTTCTGCCTAAATACCAGGAGGCCCGGTCTGATAGAATATAGATGGAGGGTCTCCCAGGCTGTCAAAACTGAGGCCCCATATTTGAAAGTGTCTTGCAATGGCTGCACTGTGGTGGTAGATGCCTTTCCAATAGTCAACACTTTGTCAATGAAAGACACCCCGTCTCCAACGGTGTGGGGGCGAAGGAGCAAACCCCTGGCATTCCGTGGCGATGGAGTCACAATTGATGCGCCAATCAGTCGTATGATTCGAGGGAAGCTGCACCTGTCATAGAACGATGGCCTTTTGTGCATACCGAAGACGCCCAATGTATGTAGCTCGAGCCATGATACGAAGTAGTGCATCGGGAAGATCACGTGCAGTACCCCAGGCTCATTAGCATCCGCCGCTTGACTGAGGCCGTGATACAGGTGTGCCAAGCCGGCGATCCCAACAGCTACTTTTACCCTAATGGTCATCCGGTGAGCCGGGTAAAAGACAGAGGGCCGCATGTGGCGAGAATGCATCGGGAGCGCAAACCAACTCAGCCATAGCCCAAGAAATCCTAAGAAGAAGGCCTCCTCGTCCATCCCGGGGGCTGCAACTTCCGCAAAAGACACAGTTGGGGAGTTAGGAAGGAAAAAACCATTTTGGTCTATTTCCTTCGCCGGTAGGTTATCCAAACCTAGACCGAAAGGGTCATCAAGGGTGGCAAACTTAGCAGCTTCTGCCGAGAGGACGTTTGGGTGAAGGAATCGAGCGATGAAATCCTCGAAGCTAACTCCGTGGCTCCCACGTTCGATAAAAAGGGCCTCATAGATGTTCAACACTTTGATCAAACTTGGAAATTGATGTTGAACAGCATTCTCCGGAGTGAGGCCCCTTACTGCCGGCTTAGCACCGAAGACATACTCGTCTGTAGGAAGCAACTCCTCATAGTGCTCCCCTATAACCGGTAAGCCGGAGACCTCTGTGAATTCCTCCAAAGAAATCGACACTTCCCGGTCCATTGCGAGGAAAGTGTGGGTAGGAATGTTCCACTGCTCCAAAAAGGCCTTAAACCACCAAGTGGGAAGCGTGGGATATTGGAAGAGGGAAACGTAAACTGCAGTGTACAACCCTAGCCTTATCAACTGCGACTTCTTCACCGACAGAATGTAGCGAGCCCATGGCAGATAGCCGATCGGATGGCGGGGGATCAGACCTATGTTATATGATTGCCCCCAAGGTCGCGCCTTGCCTTAACAAATACGGCGTCCCAGGATATCCAAAACCATAGGACGCTGAACCGGAATTGCATCTATAGCAGGATGAAGAAAGCCCTTTGAAGTCCAATCAACCATCTCTACGGCATACTGCACCGGGGGTGGGCTGGCATAGTGAATCGCCGTAATAGGCTCTAACGGTACTGCGCACGAGAAGCTCTGTCGACCCATGATAATTTGGTTATACCACGACCCCCAAAGGTGCAGATTCTTATATTCCGGGTCGTGGTCCCTGATCATAGCTAGGACTTCACGGTCCACGGGCGCTTCGGGAAATCCTTCCTCCGAACGAACAAATGGGAATGAAGTATCGAAAGACATGTTTCCTGCAGAGGGACAAAAATTAGCCGTCAGTGTTGTAATTCCAACGCTTGGCGTTTTAAAAAAAAATATTAATTAATTAATTAAATTAAAAATTAATTGAAATTAATTATACCACACTGCAATGCAGTGGGTAGGAGACCAAAGGGGGACCCACAAAATCTGGATGACAATGCATCAGTTAATAAGACAACCCCATCATTGGATGAGATTGTCAGTTAATCCCCAAGAGAATATTCTCATTAATAATAAAAATCCCTAGAGACAAGAAGAAAATCTTCTCTTTCAGAGCAAAGCTCTGTCACAGAGTGACACTTGTCAAACTCTGGTCTCATAAGATTCCTTAAAAGAGCCTAGCTCTGTGATAATGATGAGAAAATATATTAAAAAAAAAGTTTTCTTTAAACTCCTAAAAGATTAAAAAAAAATTGGTATCCTAAAGGATCCATGAAGACTCTTAGGAGTTCTTCATTTTTAGATCAAAAAGATCTACATTTTGATCCATGAGCAAAGCTCTGTTCATGGGTTAAAACCCATGAACAAGATCTCTGTAGATCTATGGATTCTTGAGAGCAAAACTCTGTTGGTGAAACCCCAAAGGGGTTTTCTTTAGATCAGAAGATCTATAAGAGCAAAGCTCTGTTGGTTAAGATTAATTAAAATTAATTCAATCTAAAATTAATTTTACCTAAAGTTTTTCTAACTTTGGAAATGAGAGCAAAGCTCTGGAGTTCTTGAAAACAAGAGCAAGGCTCTGGAAAATCAAATTTCTTAAAAGATGGTAATCATCTACTGAGGGCCAGGGGTCCTATTTATAGGCGCTTGTGCCCCTTCAACTCCTGAGTTGATCTAACGGTGAGGATCTTGCCACCGCTGCACTTATGTGCGCGCCACGTGAGCGCAACGGTGGGGGGGCATTTGTTTCCCCCAATCAGAGCAAAGCTCTGTTTGAATTTCAAAAATTCAAAATTTGAAGCATCGTTTCAAATTCCTTATGCTGCGCGCAACGCGCCACGTGTCAAAAGCTAATACGTCAGCGCAGCGTCCAAGGCAGCGCGCCTAATCAGAGCAAGGCTCTATTTAAAACAAAAATTAAAGGAAGTAACGCTTTAGTTGCGCAAACGCTACACTGTGCGACACGTGTCAGCGCAGTTGCGCAAGCGCTGCGCTGCGCGACACGTGTCAGCGCAGTTGCACAAGCGCAGTGGCGCAAGCGCTGCGTTGCGCGACACGTGTCAGCGCAAACGCAGTTGCGCTGCGCTGCGCTGTGCGCTGCGCGACACGTGTCAGCGCAGTTGCGCTGCGCTCTGCGCTGCGTGACACGTGTCACGCGCTGGGGCGTTTGCGCCAAACAGAATTAAAATTCTAGTAAGATCCTTCTGTTCTTGTTAAAACAAGAAGATTGCCTTCTGTAAAACAGAAGCCCTTGGATCAAAGATCCAACGGTGGGGAAAATTCCCCAAATCACTCAGAGAATGATCTCTTTAACAAACCTAACAAATCTATGGGCACCATATAAAGACCCCTAGACCCCAACTCAAAAGATCATCAACATTGTGAGAGATCAAGAACTTCAAAACAGAGAGAACTCTGAAGAAAATTCAAGAAAAAGGTAAAAACCTTTACAAAAATAGAAGAATTTCTTCTGAATAGATCATTGATCTAAGAACAAGATGAATGATCTTCAATAAAAAATAAATAAATAATAACAGTGCCTTGCACTTTTTATGAACCATTGGTTCTAGAATTTCAGAAAAATTCTTTTCTTGAATCCAAAATTGGATCAAGTCATTGAAACAGTGCCTTGCACTTGCAAAACTGCACTGTTGAGCTCCTGGGTTGGCGCAAGCCACCAGAGAGCACCACGTGTCAGCACCAGAACCACTTGCGCTATGCGCTTTTAAGATAGAGCATTGCTCTCTGAAATTGGCGCAACTCACCAGAGCGCGCCACGCGTCAGCAGCGCACTGCGCTTGCGTGACACGTGTCACCACCACAAGCGCTTGCGCTCAATGATTGGCGCAAAGCGCCTGACAAATGCACTGCATTGTTTACTGAAGGGCCAGGCCCAAATCAAAAAGGCCTAGCAGGACGAAATAAAATGCAATGCATTAAAAGGGCAGAGCCCAAACAAAATAGATACTCTGCATCATTTATAAAAGGGCAGAGCCCAAACAAAATAAAAATGCAATGCATTAAAAGGGGCAGAGTCCAAACAAGATAGATGCTTGCATCATTTATAAAAAAGGGCAGAGCCCAAACAAAATAGATGCTCTGCAACACTTATAAAAGGGCAGAGCCCAAACAAAACAAAAAAATGCATTGCATGATTAAAAAGGGGCAAAGCCTTAGCACAGGCTTAATAGGCTAAAGACAAATAAAAATGTTGAACGTTTTTCAACTGGACTTAGCCCAATCATGGCCGTAAGTCCTCAAATTAAATTGACTGAGCACGGTTGCTCTCATAAATCAATTTACATCCGGTTCGAGGGTACATCTCCGAACTCCTCTGACTCCTATCGTTGTAATCCTTCAACGACGTCAGAGAGGTGACAGGTCCCGACAACCACACATCAACACGGACTGTGGGGTCCTTAAACCCACGGACTTATGCGTCCTTAAACTACCTATGGACCACTATGTCCCTAAACTGGAACATGGACCCACATGTCCCTAAACTGGCGATGGACCACTATGTCCCTAAACTGGAACAACAGAGCCCTCAAATGCTCTTTTGTCGGATCTAAACGATCCTGTTTAAGTTGATCTTAGCCTCAAATATTGCTAACGTATCCTTAAACATTTAAACAGACTTTAATCCCAAATTGGACTATAAGACCCCCAATCAACTTTGGTCCAAGGGTACATCTCTGAACTCCTCTGACACCTATCGTTGTAATCCTTCAACGACGTCAGAGAGGCGACGGGTCCCGATGGCCATGCATACTATGTACCACTACGTCCCTAAACTGGAACAATAGAGCCCCTAAATGCTCTTTCCGTTAAGTTGATCTTAGTCTCAAATCAGACTAACGTATCCTTAACGAACGTTTAAGTCGATCTTAGCCTAAATATGGCTAACGTATCCTTAAACTAAAACACCAAACCCAAATCTAAGTAGATACGGATTTGGACTAATCCACGTCCTACGGGCGACGGCATCACTTAGTCTCCGTATACAATCCACGGGCATCCACAAACAAAACAAACACACACGACACGAAGTGAAATTCTGGAGAAGGAGAAAGTGGCTACCGCGATGCGGTAGCGTAATTAACTGCAGGGGCTTGCACCTGCAGGGAAGAGCGTCCCCACAATCAAAAACCCCTCAAACGAGGGGGAATCTGATGAAGTCCGCTACATCGGCCGCATTCGTCTAAACCTCCGATACACGGTGCCATAAATCGAACTTGGCATCTTCGGAGAGGTAGACGGATAAAACCATATAGCATCTGCCCCGAATCTCAGGCAAGACGTCCATGTCTTGGCCGCCGTTCGGAGGGGAACAATGTTGTTTCATGTGGATTGTTAAAAATCTTATGTTCGGGAGAAATTGGCAACTGCTGCATATGGACAGCAAGATTTGTATATTTTTCCAAGATAGTTGCCATTTGATAATTCCGTTGAGTTTTCTACCGTGAATATGCAAGCACTCACTTTCTCTGGCTCCCTGAGCCTCAAGAGAATTGATCCCGCTTAAACCTATATTAATCTAGAGTCCTTAGTATATTATTTGTTTACATTGTTTTATTCCTCGAGGGGGTTTTAGGAAAAATATTTTTATATTGTTTAAAAATAACCTCGATGGTGATTTATATTTTTTAGGGTTTTCATGAACATGTGTTTTAATTGTTGTGGTGTTTTGGTGATAATACCTAGCTTTTCTTAAAGTTGTTGGTATTTTTATGAAAACTACTAATTTTGGAAACTTGGTGGTATTTTATTAACAATTTTAATCTTTCATTTTTTTAAAATATAGTTTCTTAATTTGTTTTTATTGAAAATACGGATTTATGATTTTTATATAATTTTTCAAAAATTAGTTTTGTTTAGAAAAGTCGCGTTTCTTAAAACCGTATTTTTATTCTTTTCGAGACCGAATACTCCTTGAGGGGTTCTGCATCTCGCTTTATTATCCCAAAGATGTACGATAATCCACACCATCCATTAGTGGGCCCCCTAACGAGGGTTGTAGAGGCATAATTTCCAAGGATTTCGAAATACCAATTTAAAGAAACCCGTTTTGAAACGATGAGGTATTTTAATGAAAAAGCTCTTCTTTGAATTAACTATAGCTCTCGAATACCGTGCTATAGAACCATAGTATGCGTGTGGGGTTGGTCGTTACCCAGTGAAGTTTTCCTAAAGATATTTAAACTAATTATCAATAATAGGGTGATACTAAAGTTCATGGTATTTTGCTGAAAAAGTTTATTATATGTTTGTTTCATATGTAAATTTTGGTTAAATTAAAAACTAAATGATGAGAAATAAGGTTAAAATTATTATAGGATGTTAGTCTGATCTCGTTGGCTTATCACATGGCTTACAAATATTAAAAAGAAAACTATATCGGAGATAACTCCTCTTTTGTAAGTTTGTTTTAAAAAGTTGTTTTGGCATGGAAAAGAATAGAGATGAAGGGACTTACAGTTTGGTAATATCGAGAAAGGGGTAAGGAAGAAGAGAGGGGGATTCGTGGCATCGCGGGAGCTCCAAAAACGGCTTCGATCTTCGACGAAAGGAGCTTGGTTGCTAACTCCACTTGACTCCACTTGCACTTAAGAACTTTTGAGGTGATTTTGCTAGAAATTTTCAGAATAGAGGAGAGCTAGGGCATGGGGTGGTATTTATAGTGAAGAATTAAGGTTTGGGAATTAAAATTTTGGATTAAAATGCATTAAAAAGATGTTAAATGGTGAATTGAAGAGTCTCTGTTTGATTGCAGGAAAATCAAACAGTGCAGGGGAGTTAAGGGGAGTCGAAGGGGTGTGTGTGCAAAGCATGGAAGGAATTGGCCTCATCCCAACCGTCGGCGCCGGCTATATGGGAACTTTGGGCAGTCGAATTTGAATGTTCTGCCTCGAGATTCATGCCATGTGGGTATTTGGGTGTGTACACCTCCTTGCGCCTGTTTGATTTTTCTAAAACTTTTCATTTCTCCTTTTATTGCACGTGTAACTCTTGGGCTTCCAAAAATTTAAAAAAAATCTAAAAAATAATTGGGTCTGATGGAATTTGAACACGCAGGCTATGTCACAACAGTGCAGAGGTTTACCAGTGAGCTACAAGTTATTTCTTGATTTTATTTAACAAAAATAACTTATAACTTTACAGTAGGCTTGAATACCCCCTTTTCTGTACAATAAACAAGAAATTTTTGTATAGGGATTTCTGAGTCGTTACACATGCCCCCACTCTGCCGGTAGTTAAGTAACCTAATGGTGTATGAAGAGGCCCTGTGGAGAATGCGGATGGCATATACGTACATTTTATTTTCATTCTTTTCTGATGTGATAGGATTTAATTGATGGGACTGCATTAATTTTAATTAATGCAAGGAAAAGAAACCTAAAAGATATTGTTGGAAAAATATTTCGAAAAACCATAGTCATACTCTTTCGCTTTGTATAGTGGTATTTGGTTAGGAATATCCAGCACCTCATTCGAGGAGGCAAGAGCCTAGATCCTTTCACGGGGAGTGACCTCTTGAGCAAAAGTTTATGTTACTGTAGATTACACGATTTTCTTCAAAACTACTAGTTTTCAAAAGCGGAGCCTAAACCACTCCTTTTCAAAACTACTTGGTTCTTTCAACGATATCAAGTTCATTACGTTAAACGGTTTTCACCAAAAACCAGTCGTAGCCCTCCATCATTTCCTACGAGTGGTGCTTAGTATTCGTGCTACATTTGTTGACTCCGTCAAGACGTAGTGTATGGTAGATGAGTGGTGCTTATTTGTAGCATTAGATGCGATTGATTATGACAGTCATGTAACCTTGTTGACTCCTTAAAGAGTTATGCGAGTGGGTTTAATGCAATCAAGATAGTAACGGGTTGAACTTGACTAGGCCTCTTTGATTTGTTGACTCTGTCAAGGTCACTAGGGTCTTAGGGGCAAAAACCACATTGGGAGTTTCAAATATACAGGAAATTTGCTAGTGTTGCATACCTTCTGGTGTGTGGTAATTAGAGTGGTTTCCATCTTGGTTATCATGCGATGATAGTTAGATCCCGATCCCACTGATGAGTAGAATTACTCTTGCGAGATATTTTTCACTTCACAATTAGCTAACCTATTAGGTGTCTAGAAAAGTGTTAACGGGGCTACGCCTCTGCGGAAACGAGATTTATTTTAATTAGGTCCGTACGAGAGCACGAGGAACCTCCCTCGGAGTACCAACACTCACCTGGCTGAACGGTTAGCGAACTTGTAAAGTGAGAATGATCCCGGCTAGTTTTCCTTTTAAGGTTTCAAAGAAAATTTGAGGAAACAGTGGGAGCCATCCTGATTAGATAAACTAATAACCAATCAAATCTTGCAAGAGCGCACACTGAGTTTTTCTTTTCTCTCTCTCCAGGTAGCAACCATGTCACGCCCTAATCAAGATAATAAAATGTTTGATTTGACTGAACCAGATTATTACACTGGGCTGAGGAACGTTGGTTCGGTTCAAACTTGTGATAACCATCATGAGTATGGGTAAGGGAAAGAGGACTGTAAGGAATTCCAGATGACCCTATTGAAGGAGAAGCATTCTAATGCATCTTCTTCGGGTGTATTTGTTATTGAAAACTATTTTTTGGTCAACCCTACCTCCTGGGTACTAGATACCGGATCAGGATCTCATATCTGTAATTTATTATAAGGACTGAGAAAAAATAGAATGGTTGGACCGGGTGATATGTCCCTCGGAGTAGGGAATGGAGCACAAGTTAATGCTACCGCCGTCGGTGAATATCACCTAGTATTGCCAAGCGGCAATACTATAATTTTGAACAATTGCTACTATGTACCTTCCATGCTTTGCAACATCATATCAGTTTTTTTACTTAATAAAGATGGAAATAACTTTGTTCTAGATAGAAATATCATGAACATTTACCTTAATCAGGTATTAGTTGCAGAAGGTACACTGTGTAATGGTATCTACGTTCTAAATCAAAATACAGTCTTCAATCTACAAAATACACGCAAAAGGAAGAGTTCAGATACGAACAAAACCTACTTGTAGCATTGTAGACTTGGTCATATCGGTGAGAAAAGACTAGGTAAGTTGCATAAGGATGAATATCTGAATTCGTTCGAATTTTCATCTTATGAAACTTGCCGGTCATGTCTCAAAGGAAAGATAACCAAATCATCGTTCACCAGACACATAGAAAGAGCTACAAAGCTTTTGGGACTCATACACAGTGATGTATGTGGTCCGATATCTATACATGCGAGGGGTGGGTTCTCGTTATTCATTGCATTCACTTATGATCTCTCTAGATTCGGATATGGGTATATTTTGAAACACAAATCTGAAACTTTTGAGAAATTCAAAGAATATAAGAGCGAAGCAAAGAACCAGATTGGCAAAAGTATCAAGATCCTCAAATCTGATAGAGGAGGGGAATACTTAAGACGGAATTCCTAGAATACCTAAAAGAGAATGTAATTCTCTCTCAGCTTACTCCTTCGTACGCACTACAAAACAACGTTATATCGAAGCGGAGAAACCGTACCCTTTTGACATGGTTCGCTCCATGATGAGTAGTGTTGATATGCCTATTTCTTTCTAGGGTTATGCGCTTTAGACAGCAGCATACCTACTAAATTATGTTCCATCCAAATATGTACCTAAGACTCCATATGAAATATGGAGTGGAAAGAATTCATATCTTAAGCGGTTTAAGATATGGGATTGTCCGGCCTATGTGAAAACGCAAAAACCAGACAAACTTGAGGCACGATCAGTTCTTTGCAAGTTATAGGATATCCTAAGAATTCTCTAGGATATCTGTTCTACCACACCGAGAAACAGAAGGTGTTTGTTGCTCGCCATGCCGTCTTTTTAGAGAAGGAATTTCTTGCAAAAGAAATTAGTGGGAACACGGTAGAACTGGAAGAAATTCTGGAACCACAAACCGAAATTGAAGGTTTGGTAGAACCAGAGAATTCAATAATCCTGGACGAACCTCAGCCTCCATAGGTCTAGTAGGATTTCTCGTCCGCCCGATAAATACTACGGTTTTCTTATAGATGGGGATCGAGAGGATTCCATCTTGGAAGAAGATGATCCTACTAAATTCGAGCAGGCAATTAACAATAGGGACTCTATAAAATGGCTTGATGCTATGCAATCCGAAATGGAGTCCATGTACACCAACAAAGTTTGGACTTTAGATGTTGCTCCTCCTGGGGTAAAACCCGTCGGATGAAAGTGGATCTTCAAAAAGAAAATTGGTGCAGATGGACAAGTGGAAATCTATAAGGCTAGACTTGTTGCAAAAGGTTTTCATCAAAGACCAGGAGTGGACTATGACGAAAGATTTTCTCCAGTGGCTATGCTGAAATCATTCGGATCCTACTTGCCATTACTGCCTACCATGACTATGATATCTGGCAAATAGACATAAAAACGAATTTTCTAAATGAAAGTTTAGAAGAGTGCGTTTATATGGATCAGCCGGAGGGATTCGTAGACAGTGGGAGCAGCGGGAAGGTGTGCAAGTTGCTTAAATCCATTTATGGATTAAAGCAGGCGTCGTGGAGCTGGAACATAAGTTTTGATGAAACGGTCAAGGAATTTGACTTTATCAAAAACGAAGATGAACCATATATCTACAAGAAAATTGTAGGGAGAACTGTTGTATTCCTCATCTTGTACGTGGATGACATTCTCTTGATAGAAAATGACATTCATATGCTGTAATCGGTCAAACTATTCTTGTCACAAAAGTTCTCCATGAAAGACCTGGGTGATGCCTCCTACATTCTGGGGATTAAGATTTATAGAGATAGATCTAAGAGACTATTGGGACTTTCACAGTTCAGGTCCATAGAGACCATACTAAAGAGAATTAGTATGGAAGATTCTAAGCGCTATAATATACCCACATTGCACGGAACCACCCTCTCCAAAGAGATGTCTCCCAAGACTGATAAGGAGAGGGTTCGCATGAGCCCTGTTAGTGTATATGCCCTAGAGGCCATTACTGTATCATACTAGTTTGTATATTACTTGATGGAAGCTTGGGATATTCACAGTTGTATATACAATCTTGCTCGAAATGGTAGTATGCTACTTGGTTTGTCTCTGCTTTAATATGTGCATGTGTTTCTTTTAGCATATTGCTGATATACATATTGGTAGAGCCCTTAGGATCTTTGCTTGATTACCAGCGTTGTGATGGCGCTCGCACTCGTGGGAGCTGGGTGATCTATAAGCACATCCTTATACAGGTCCCTAGTCGTTGGACTATCGAGACAGGGCATCGATACTCCGGAGTAGAGTAGCGTATGCGCTTCTCATCCCAGTATGGGAGACGGTCTGTCCCACAGCCGTCAGTACGTTGTACTTGAGATAGTATACGGGTGCTCGTTGGGTTACGAGTACACTGGACAGGACTCGTCGGGGACTGTTGGTTGGTATTATACCTATCGTCAGTTATCAGTTCCCAGGTGACATGAGTACAGCTTAGTCCGTTGACTTGACACTGTCACTTCGCCTCGAGTGTGTTCCCACTGCACTTTGATTACTACCCTACCACGGCTCAAAGGAGTCGTGCAAACAGGTAGTTTTTGGGTGCAGTCCCGAAGCACTTGGAGGCAGTGACGGTTAGACAGGATTCGTCTCTCCCGGTATTGGGGGTTGACATCGCGCTGTGTCCAGGAGAGCCATTACACGAGTAGTCCCTGGCCAGGGCAAGCGAGATATACTGGTAGGTTTCCAGTGTTATCTCAGGGTGTTCTGGGCTTCACTCCGGCACGACTTGTACCGCTATTAAGGGACTGACGTTCACCGCCCCCTAGGCCCGCCATGCGATGTATCAGACGAACAGACCGGACTGTACAGAGATTGTCACATACAGGCTCAGTAGGAGTTCAGATGGGGTTCACCTCGTCAGTCTTCTTATCGACATCTACCTGGGGACCGTTACGTACAGCTAGTGCCGCTTGCGGTCTGTGGTTAAACCCACTGCCAGCGTAGTGTCGAGTCTTTAGAGTCCCACACAGAGAGCTATTCGCCTTTAGGCAAAATGAGTAGAGGTCGCAATGGTTTTGCGACAGGGTTCGTTCACATCCGCGCACTTGTGCACGTTTGATGTCCGGACAGTTTATACTAGCGGGCTTTGGTTTAAGCCGGATCCTAGTATATGTTTTGAGATTGGTTTTTCTCATTGTATTCGTGTTCCTCGGATCACGGATGCGGGTGCGTATGCACAGTTGCTTGAGACAGAGGGAGAGGACCTTGATTAGGGTTAATGGCTATTGTCATTTTATTAACCCTAATGTTTATGTGTGTGTTATTGTTAATTAATAATTAGTTTAATAATTGTCCATGGTTATGGTTGTTGACCATTTGACCTCTTTGACTTGTTGACCTATGTTGACACTTTGACCATCATCATTTCTTTTGGAAGATGCTTTTTGATCCTCACAAATTGAAATGATAATGGTCATATCATGATTAACCATGACAATTATCTAGCTAATTATTTAATTAAAATAATACACATATACTTGTGAGAATGGCTGAATTATTCTCATTCTATCATATCCCTTCTCTCTCTTGTTTTTCCTCTCCCTCAAGCTCTCTCCCTCTCATGTATTGAGAAACACTTGAGCTTGAGAAAAACCCTCTCTTGATCTTCTTTACTCTCATCTAGGGTTCAAGTGTTAGCACTTCTTGCACCCTAGTTACTCCTAGCTTGGAGTTGAAGCCAAAGGTTGAGGCTTTCGGGTGGATCCTTCTTTGACGGGAGAAGACGACAAGGTGACCTCCTTCCACTACTTCTAGGAGCAAGGAGAGAAAGACTAAAGACCAAAGGTATAACCTTTCTACCACTTAGCTACTTTCTAGTGAGCTTTAGCAAGTTTTTGTTTAGTAAAGATCCTTTCTTGCATAGTCCATGTTGCCTATAGTTGATAAAAATCCGATTTTTATTATGTTTTCCGCCTCCCCGTAAGCACCGGGGTGGGCAACGTGGACTTACAGTGGTATCAGAGCCTAACTAAACGTAAACTTGCTAGGTAGTGAAGTGTAACGAAGTTCGGAACCGAAAAAATCCAAAAACCAAACTTTTCAAAAACCCTAGTTTCTGTTAATTTTTTTCTGGTCAAAACAAAATTTGTCATACACCTAAAATCATCTCAGGGTTTTCTAAAGATAACCACCAAAAACGAGACAGAGATCTGACCAAACGACCGCGTTTCCGCGGCAATAGCAAGCTATTGCCGCGGAACCGCGGCCGTCTTGTCTCCTCTCTGCCTCGATTTTGGTGCAGTGTATCTCTGTATTGGTTTTAGGATTTTTGAGATATATTATAAGTGCCCAGATTTTCCAGAATAGAAATTTGTTTTTGGGGGCCTATAATTCCGTATTTTTTCCGAACTTCACTACACTTTGACTATAAAGGTTATATCTGTGATGTTTGCATGTATTGAACGTCGGCTAATCGCTATATGTCGATTAGTCGGGGTTATACATCTCTGTGATCTGTGTATGATATTGGAATGTGTATATGAATGGGTTGGATTGTCGCGGGTGAATAGCCGGGATGGATGTGAGATGAGTGTTGCTTTTCTTTCATTCATTTGTAATATGTAAATTGATGTAATATTATTATTTGTTTGGCCGCACAACCGGGTCGGGGTTGTAGCCGTAATTGTATAATTCTTTTTACTGTTTTTGCTCATAGGATAGACCCATAGAGGAGGTGCACAAACTACCGGGTATCTCGAAGTGCCGAGTGGCCTACTCACAGTGGTGAGGGAGGTTGCTTCGCTTCGGGTACTTGGCGGGTAGTTTGCCGCACCCGTAGGGGTCTTGGGTGGGGTATTTGGCTATTCACCGCGACCGTGTAATCCGCTTTTCGTTGCAGGCTCGAACGGATTGCGGATTCCTAGTATATCCAATGTATTCATCTGTGATCTGTAATGTCTATCATTGCTATATATTTATATATGATAACTATTTAGGCGTTGCTTATGTTTTACAGCCGCGCTAGCCCAGCCCCCGCTCTGTCGTTAGTTAAGTAACCTAACGGGTGATGACGGGGCCCCGTGGCGAATGCGAATGGCATAAGCATACGTCATATTTTGGTTGTTTTCTGCAATGGTAGGATTAAATGATGGGATGCATTAAAAGAACTAATGCAAGAAAATAAACCAAGTAAAAGTCGATTGGAATACTTTGAAAACCACTCGGTTCTTTTCAAAACTAAACTTTTAAACGCGGAGCTTGAACCACTCCTTTTAAAAGCTATCTCGTTCCATCGATTAGATCAAGTTCACTACGTTCACGGTTTCGCCAAAACCATCCGTAGCCCTCCGTCATTCCACATGAATGGTCAAAAAGTATTCAAGCTATGTATTTTGGCCAAAGTCAAGGCATAGTGATTGGTAGCTATTGGGTATTCATGTGCAGCATAGATAAATGCGTTGGTTTGGGACAGTCGTGCTGCCATTTTGGCCAAAGTCAAGGGTAGGTACGGGTGGGTCCAAATTAACCAGGAGAATGACGGGTAGAACTTGACATGTGACTTATGATATTTTGGCCAAAGTCAAGGTCATAAGAGCATGGGGCAAAAATCCACATCGGGAGTTTCATAAGTACTGAAACTTGCTATCTTTGCATACCATTTGGAGTGTGATGATTCTGGTAGGATTCCTTCGGTTTTATCACGCGATGATATTTGGATCCCGATCCTACTGTGAGTATATGCTACTCCTCGGGAAAACTCTCACTTAACGATCAATGCTATAAACTTAGTAGGTGTCTAGAAAGGTGTTAGCGGGGCTACGCCCACAGGGAAGAGAGGTTACTTAATTAAGGAACTTCGCGAAAGCGTTGGAAAACCTCCCTCGAAGTACCGACACTGGCCTGGCTGAACGGTTAAGCAAGTATTATACGGTGAGAGTAATCCTGACTAATCCTTTTCTTTACGGTTTGAGAAGGGATTCGAGAGACAGTGGGAGCCATCCAGTTTAGACAAATTAAAAACCACTCTAAACTTGCAAGAGCATCATGCTAAAGTATTTCTTTTCTCTCTCCTAATTGCAGCGACCATTCAAGATGACCGGACTTAAGTTATTACTAGATAAAAACATATTGACAGGGCCAAACTACAAAGATTGGCTCAGGAATGTCAAGATGGCTATCACTTACGACAAGTTGGGATATGTCCTTACCACCAAAGCACCCCCTGTCCCAGGTCCCACCTCCAGCGTCGCGGATAAGGAAATCCGTAAGACATGGGAGATAGATTGCGCGAAGGCCAAATGCCTCGTATTAGCCTCGATGGACAATGAACATCAGAGGAGGCACGAGAATATGGACCTTGAGTCCATATTTCTTCATACAAAAGAACTGTATGGGGAGCAGTCTCGTATCGCAAGATACGAAGTGTCGAAGAAGCTATTTTCGGTAAGGTTGGCCGTCGGATCATCGGTAGCGGAACACGTGCTTAAGATGATTGGCTACATTGAGGAGCTCGCGGACCTTGGGACCACGTTGGAGAATGAACTATATACTGATTTGATTCTCCAGTCCCTTCCTTCCACTTACGCCCAGTTTATTCTGAACTTCAACATGCAAGGAAAGGAGGTAGAACTTTCCGAACTTCTGAACATGTTGAGGAGTGCTGAGGGCACCCTACAGAAAGGTAAGGAGACATCCGCTTTGTTTGTAGGAGGATCTTCCTCTTCTAGATCCAAGGCGAAAGCCAAGGGTAAGAAGAAGAAAGCCCCCGCCAAACCAAGAGGAGGTGTCGGTAAAGTGGATACGAAGGGAAAAGGTAAAGCAACAAAGATAGCGGGGAAGCTAGTGGGGAAGGAAGAATGCTTCTATTGTCACAAAAGTGGTCACTGGAAACAGGATTGCAAGGCTTGGAGAGCCAGAACACAGGATTTGAAGCGAGTTGCAGCTTCAGCTTCAGGTGTGTATGTTATTGAAAACTGTCTATCAATAAACTCTACTTCATGGGTATTGGATACCGGATCAGGATCTCATATCTGTAATTCTTTGCAGGCGTTGAGAAAGCGTAGAGTTTTGAAGGCAGGTGACATGACCCTCAGAGTTGCGAACGGTGCTAGCATGGATGCTGAGGCCGTGGGGGACTATCACCTGGGATTGTCGGATGGACATTTTTTGGTTTTACGTAGTTGTTATTATGTACCAAATGCAACCTGTAATATCATTTTTGTATCTTTATTATCTAAAGAAGGTTATGAATTTGCATTTGTAAGTAATGTAGTGAACATTCACCTTAATCAAGCTTTGATTGGGTCAGGTACATTGAACAACGGTATATACGTATTAAACCAACCACAGATTTTCAATGTCCAGAATACACACAAAAGAAAGTCTCCAGAAATTAATAAAACTTTCTTATGGCATTGTAGACTGGGTCACATCAATGAGAGAAGGTTGACTAAGTTACACACAGAAGGATATTTGGATTCGTTCGAATATCAATCGTATGCAACTTGTCAATCCTGTCTCAAGGGAAAGATGACAAAGACTCCGTTTACTGGACACGGAGAAAGAGCGAGCGAGCTCTTGGGACTCGTACACAACGACGTGTGCGGTCCAATGTCTACACATGCGCGAAGCGGTTATTCTTACTTCATTACTTTTACGGATGACTTTTCAAGGTACGGTTATGTCTTCTTAATGAAACATAAATCCGAGGCTTTTGAAAAATTCCAGGAATATAAGAATGAAGTAGAAAAACAAACAGGCAAAAGTATAAAGACACTGAGATCTGATCGAGGTGGTGAATACTTGAGTGCCGAGTTCCTGTGTTACTTAAAAGAGAATGGAATTCTCTCTCAGCTTACTCCTCCATACACTCCGCAACATAATGATGTATTGGAGAGACGGAACCGAACCCTATTGGATATGGTACGGTCCATGATGAGTAATGCTGAGTTGCCGCGATCGTTTTGGGGATATGCGCTAGAATCAGCTGCATACCTTTTGAACCGGGTTCCAACTAAGACTGTGCCTACTACACCATATCAAATGTGGTGTGGGAAGAAACCCTATCTTAATCATATTAAGACATGGGGATGTCCAGCTTTTGTAAAAAAGCAGCATGCGGACAAGCTCGAGGCACGCTCAGTACAGTGCAAGTTTGTGGGATATCCAAAGAACTCCAAGGGATATTACTTCTATTGCGAAGAGGAACAAAAAGTCCTTGTTTCTCGCCATGCCCACTTTCTAGAACACCAGTTCATAGAAAAAAAATTAAGTGGGAGCGCAATAGAACTGGAAGAAATTCCAGAAAGAGCCTACTAGCTTCCAGCAAGCCATTCAGAGCGTCGACTCGGTAAAATGGCTGGATGCAATGCGGACCGAGATGGAGTCCATGTACACCAACAAAGTATGGACGTTGGACATTGCTCCAGACGGGGTAAAACCCGTAGGATGCAAGTGGATCTTCAAAAGGAAGATTGGTGTAGATGGACAGGTTGAGACCTATAAGGCTAGACTGGTAGCAAAGGGTTTTCGTCAGCGACCTGGTTTGGACTATGACGAAACCTTTTCTCCAGTAGCTATGCTGAAATCCATTCGGATCCTTCTTGCCATTGCTGCCTTCCACGATTATGAGATTTGGCAGATGGACGTAAAGACAGCTTTTCTAAATGGTCATTTAGAGGAGTGCGTCTATATAGATCAGCCAGAGGGTTTCATTCAGAGTGGGAGCAGCGGAAAGGTGTGCAAGTTGCTTAAGTCCATTTATGGACTAAAGCAGGCATCGCGGAGTTGGAACATCTGTTTTGATGAGACGGTCAAGGAATTTGGCTTTATCAAAAATCCAGATGAACCATGCATCTATTGTAGATTTGTAGCGAGAACTGTAGTATTCCTCGTTTTATACGTGGATGACATTCTCTTAATAGGAAATGACATTCCTATGCTACAATCTGTCAAGGGGTTCTTGTCACACAGGTTCTCCATGAAAGACCTGGGTGATGCCTCTTACATTCTGGGTATCCGGATCTACCGTGACAGATCCAAGAGGATATTAGGACTTTCGCAGTCCAGGTACATCGACGCCATACTGAAGAGATTCAGTATGGAAGATTCCAAGCGCGGTAATTTACCGGCTTGTCACGGGATCACCCTCTCCAAAGAGATATCTCCCAAGAATGATTTGGAGAGGGATCACATGTCGATTATACCCTACGCTTCTGCGGTAGGCTCTATAATGTATGCGATGTTGTGTACCAGACCGGATGTGGCTTATGCACTGAGTGTGGTAAGCAGGTATCAGTCAAACCCAGGAGAGAAACATTGGATAGCAGTAAAGAACATTCTCAAGTACCTGAGAAGGACTAAGGAGATGTTCTTGGTGTATGGCGGAAAAGACCTGCAGATTGAGGCCTTTGCTGACTCCAGCTTCCAGAGTGACAAGGATGATTCCAAGTCCATGTCGGGTTTTGTCTTCACCCTCAATGGAGGGGCGGTGTGTTGGAAGAGCTCCAAACAGGAAACCGTTGCTGACTCGACGATGGAAGCGGAATACATCGCTGCATCTGATGCCGCAAAAGAAGCTGTCTGGATGAGGAAGTTCTTGAGAGAACTTCAGGTGGTTCCGTCCATTGTTGACCCAATCCCTCTGTATTGCGACAACAACGGGGCTATAGCTTTAGCGAAGGAACCCAGATCCCATCAGAAATCCAGACACATCTTAAGGCAGTATCACCTGATCAGGGAGATCGTGGATCGCCAGGAGATCGAGGTCCGGAGAGTTGCATTAGAGGATAACACAGCAGATCCATTCACCAAGGCCTTGCCCCAGACTCAGTTCGAGCGGCTGATCGAGATGATAGGTCTTCGATACGCCAGTACATGGCCTTAGTGCAAGTGGGAGATTGTTAGTGTATATGCCCTAGAGGCCATTACTGTATCATACTAGTTTGTATATTACTTGATGGAAGCTTGGGATATTCACAGTTGTATATACAATCTTGCTCGAAATGGTAGTATGCTACTTGGTTTGTCTCTGCTTTAATATGTGCATGTGTTTCTTTTAGCATATTGCTGATATACATATTAGTAGAACCCTTAGGATCTTTGCTTGATTACCAGCGTTGTGATGGCGCTCGCACTCGTGGGAGCTGGGTGATCTATAAGCACATCCTTATACAGGTCCCTAGTCGTTGGACTATCGAGACAGGGCATCGATACTCCGGAGTAGACCAGCGTATGCGCTTCTCATCCCAGTGTGGGAGACGGTCTGTCCCACAGCCGTCAGTACGTTGTACTTGAGATAGTATACGGGTGCTCGTTGGGTTACGAGTACACTGGACAGGACTCGTCGGAGACTGTTGGTTGGTATTATACCTATCGTCAGTTATCAGTTCCCAGGTGACATGAGTACAGCTTAGTCCGTTGACTTGACACTGTCACTTCGCCTCGAGTGTGTTCCCACTGCACTTTGATTACTACCCTACCACGGCTCAAAGGAGTCGTGCAAACAGGTAGTTTTTGGGTGCAGTCCCGAAGCACTTGGAGGCAGTGACGGTTAGACAGGATTCGTCTCTCCCGGTATTGGGGGTTGACATCGCGCTGTGTCCAGGAGAGCCATTACACGAGTAGTCCCTGGCCAGGGCAAGCGAGATATACTGGTAGGTTTCCAGTGTTATCTCAGGGTGTTCTGGGCTTCACTCCGGCACGACTTGTACGGCTATTAGGGGACTGACGTTCACCGCCCCCTAGGCCCGCCATGCGATGTATCAAACGAACAGACCGGACTGTACAGAGATTGTCACATACAGGCTCAGTAGGAGTTCAGATGGGGTTCACCTCGTCAGTCTTCTTATCGACATCTACCTGGGGACCGTTACGTACAGCTAGTGCCGCTTGCGGTCTGTGGTTAAACCCACTGCCAGCGTAGTGTCGAGTCTTTAGAGTCCCACACAGAGAGCTATTCGCCTTTAGGTAAAATGAGTAGAGGTCGCAATGGTTTTGCGACAGGGTTCGTTCACATCCGCGCACTTGTGCACGTTTGCTGTCCGGACAGTTTATACTAGCGGGCTTTGGTTTAAGCCGGATCCTAGTATATGTTTTGAGATTGGTTTTTCTCATTGTATTCGTGTTCCTCGGATCATGGATGCGGGTGCGTATGCACAGTTGCTTGAGACAGAAGGAGAGGACCTTGATTAGGGTTAATGGCTATTGTCATTTTATTAACCCTAATGTTTATGTGTGTGTTATTGTTAATTAATAATTAGTTTAATAATTGTCCATGGTTATGGTTGTTGACCATTTGACCTCTTTGACTTGTTGACCTATGTTGACACTTTGACCATCATCATTTCTTTTGGAAGATGCTTTTTGATCCTCACAAATTGAAATGATAATGGTCATATCATGATTAACCATGACAATTATCTAGCTAATTATTTAATTAAAATAATACACATATACTTGTGAGAATGGCTGAATTATTCTCATTCTATCATATCCTTTCTCTCTCTTGTTTTTCCTCTCCCTCAAGCTCTCTCCCTCTCATGTGTTGAGAAACACTTGAGCTTGAGAAAAACCCTCTCTTGATCTTCTTTACTCTCATCTAGGGTTCAAGTGTTAGCACTTCTTGCACCCTAGTTACTCCTAGCTTGGAGTTGAAGCCAAAGGTTGAGGCTTTCGGGTGGATCCTTCTTTGACGGGAGAAGACGACAAGGTGACCTCCTTCCACTACTTCTAGGAGCAAGGAGAGAAGGACTAAAGACCAAAGGTATAACCTTTCTACCACTTAGCTACTTTCTAGTGAGCTTTAGCAAGTTTTTGTTTAGTAAAGATCCTTTCTTGCATAGTCCATGTTGCCTATAGTTGATAAAAATCCGATTTTTATTATGTTTTCCGCCTCCCCGTAAGCACCGGGGTGGGAAACGTGGACTCACAAGCCCTATACCCTACGCTTCGGTGGTAGGATCTATAATTTATGTGATACTGTGTACCAAACCAGATGTAGCATACGCGCTTAACATAGTGAGCCGGTATCAGTCAAACCCAGGTCAGAAGTTGTAACACCTTAGAATACGATTAGTGTTAATTAAGCGATAATGCAGGTTTTAGTAAAAAGTTTACCAAAATAGTTTTCACATATTTTATAAAAATTAATTAATATTTTATTATTATTTATTTTGGGCTTGCACACACTTGTGCAAGCTAATCCAGGGTTAATTAGGGTTAATCATGTTTAAGTAGCCATGGCACCTTAAACCCCATTTCAATTAAGTTATATGAAATTATCTAAATTATTTAGTTTTTAAATTAAAAGGTTTGAATTTTGGGATTGACTTGGGGGGGAGAGGGGGGGTTGACATGCATGATGAAGCATGGCTTGCATTTAATGAGGAGAGAGAAGGGGGCATGGCTCTCTCTAACCCCATCCCCTCATTTCACTTCACCACTCTCACACCCTCACTCTCTTCTTCACACACACACTCCCTCATTCACAACATATTTTCTTCATCTCATTTCCTTCACACCCTAAAACTGAAACCCTACCCAAAATCTTCACAAATCCTCATAAACCCAAACAAAATCTTCACTAAACCCCACTAAAACCCTTCACAAGTCAAGATTAAGCCACTAGGATCACTTGGAGCATGGAAAGCAAGGATTTTTGAGCAAGTGTGGATAGGTAATAATCCCTAACTGTTAATTAGGTTGTTATTATGCTGTGTAGCTTAGTAGTTGTTGTTTAGAACCCTAAAGATGTAGTTTTGAGCACATATCGTATTTTTAGGGTCATTTTTGAGTCTCTGTGATCTGCTACGACCACGAATGTTTACTGGAAAATCTAGCGATGTAGTGGTGCTGTACTAGAGGCCCTGAATGTTCACCTGAAACCCTGACCCAACCCGACCTAGGAAAACCGGCGACACTTGGGGAAAATCCGGCAAGCTCGGGTTTTTGGGAGCCTGGTGTTGTGTTTTAGTGGGTAGTTATCCTAGGTGTTTGGTACTGCTAGATTTTTAGGTTTTGACAGTAGGTAATATCTGGGAGCACTTAGCTAAATTTTGGCGTTTCGGCAAAGTGCGATACGATTGATCCGACGTAGTTTTAGTGTTACGGATAGCTTGCTGTCGTGGACTTGTTTTGATGTTGTCACTACATACGTTAGCCACTAAGCGAACTCTTTTGTAGGTTAGGGAAACCGATTCATTAATTAGGGTTGTGTTCGTTTATTATTGCGTAGTTTTCTAAATCCACGCGTTATTATGTTTTGTGTTAATAGGATCGCAGGCGGGGACTTCGGACGCTGCGAAGAAAGGAAAGCAGGTGGTTGAATTTACTTAGCTCAAGATCATCGGTGAGTAAATTTAACATTTATGGGGAAATCGACCGTATGGCATTAAGCATCAGGGCTAGATATGATATTATAGCCGCATGTTTATATGCATACATGTTGATTGTGCATGAGCATCATTACATACCATTACTTTTTGTGCCTTGCCTTAGTACCTAGTGGACACTATACCATTACTGACGGTTTATGTTGCACGAGCACTAAATTGTATGCTACACCCACACCATTGGTAATTGCCATGACACGCACAACCTTTACACATATGCGGTATTGTATTATTATTGACATCGAGACGTTGATTCTTGCTCTATTGCGCATATAAAATGCATCGTGCATACATAGCTACATGTACACCTTTATATGATGTTGCTTTGGATTTTGGAGGAATTGGGAACCGCGTGATATATTTAAAAACTAGATTCATTTAAAAGAGCGGTTTTCCCTTGATATGCTCATATTACTGTTTTATGTTGCATATATCATATTTCATGTATTTACGCATTGAGATACGGATTTCATGTGATTTATGGATTTGAGAACCGTAGTATTATTTCAAGAAAGTATGCATTGTTTTGAAAACCCGGTTTCTCTTGATATGATATTTCAGTGCGTCCACCATAAGTTTTCTCGGTTCTAAGATTGTGTTAGAAACCCGATTCGAGGAGCTGGATGATCCGTTTGCGGGTTCATGGTGGACCCGGTATGGTATCCCGGGGCAAGAAAGGGATGTTGTGCAGCAGACAATGAGCCTGGCAGAGCGACTGCTACCTGCCGGTGATTGGTTGGACCTGGTGGTTATCCAGAGGATACCGACCGGAGTCGTGAGATGGATATCGGCCGATCCGGACTGACGGAGCCCGAGTTATGTGGATTTACGTGTCGATGTTGGACACGAGTTTTCATGATGTTTCGAGTGCCGATGTGGGTACTCAGGTTCCATGAGATTTACAGATATGAGGGCCGATCAGAGTGACGGCGCCTGAGGTATTGGGATTTAGGGTGTCGTTGATGGATACCGGTTTTTCCACGATGATGATTCGTTGATGATGATATGTTTTATCCCATACTCATCATTCTTTGATATGCATTGTTTCATGTATTTGTAGTACCTGATAGAGTACCTTTCATGATTGCTGCATATCCATATTACCATATTTATGCTATCGGATTGCATGTGATAAATTGTCGATGTACGTGCATACCTGCGATTATCTGTACGATGTTACTTACTATTCACGAGTTGGCAACTCACCCCCGTTGTGCCACAGTGTTTTGCAGGCTTGACCCTCAGAGTAGTCGCGGTAGGGCTTCTTATTGTATCTCTTTCAGCGGATACCGCTACGGTTGGCTTTGAGCCTTTTTGCTATAGGTGGGTTCGCGGTTATCCGTTTATGTTCATTGTATCTAGTACTCTCCATATACCACTTTCATGTATTGATTTAGAGACGAGTTGTGAGGACGATATTGTATATTTCTTCGCTACGGCGTTGTATATATTCTTGTGGTGGTTGTTTCCGCCTTTGGGCGTGATTTGCTCCCGTTTGGGGATGCTTTATTTATATCATATGTTTGTACCCGTTTCGGGGCTGGTTTTTACAAAGGAGGTGCTGCCGAAATTTTTAAGAAAATAAACTTAAGTTTAAAGATTTTTACTTGAGATTTCCAAATTTTTTTAATAATGTTTTTTTCACTTACTACTTTTGATGATTTAGATTTCTGGGTTTTCGGCTTACTTAAATTGCGTTACGCCTGTTAACGTCACGTGGTTTAAGTGCCGGTCATATGCCAAATTTTGGGTCATGACAAAGTTGGTATCAGAGCCCTAGGTTTTACCTTTCAGAGTGTAGGATGACCTTGGTATGAAAGAGTAGGAGGCTTAAGCAGAGTGACGTAGCGTGTGTATGTTCCGCGGCATACTTACGACACGGTACTCCACCTAAGTGACCTTAGGACTTGTTAGTTGAAATTCCTTCCATGATTATATACATCCTTGAGATTCGATTTCTATATTCTTATCGAATCTTGTTTTCATTTCCTGCCATTATGCCGCCGAAGACTACGAGGGCGCAGAGCGGCCGTGAGAGCCGAGGTCAGAGTTGGCTCATCGGAGACGAGGACTGACTAGGGCGTTACGCCCGTTGTATAGGAACAGATTGATCCACCTTCGATAGATCGTATTACTAGGCTAGAGGCCGGTATGCAGGATTTGCGCCAGATGATGGGATCGTTAGTTGAGTCCAGTCGAGCGCAGTGACAGGAGGTTGTCCCACCTGTTACGGGGACTGCGTTGGTGCCTACTGTTCAAGCAGTCGTACCTGTAGCTACGGAGGTTATCACCGTGTCATTATCTGAGTTCATGAAGCTGAAGCCTCCGGTTTTCACCGACACTGATGCAGCTGAGGACCCCCAGTCATTTATAGATCGGATGGCCAGGATCTATCGTTCACTGAGATGCTCCGACGTGAGATGGGTAGAGTTCGTGAGTTTTCGTCTGGAGGGTCATGCCCAGACCTGGTGCGAGTCTTTAGAGAGGGGCAGAGCTACAGGTCTTTCTCCTATGACCTGGGTTGAATTCGTGACGGTATTTCTTGCCCGTTTTCTTCCGCAGAGTGTCAGGGATGCTCGCGCTCGCAGTTTTGAGTCATTACGCCAGACTTCGGGCATAACGGTGGCAAAGTACGATGTTCAGTTTACCCAGCTATCTGTGTATGCTCCATATTTGGTGCACACTGAGGAGATGCGGATCAAGATGTTTGTACGAGGCCTGCTTACCCAGTTGTTCCTCGCTATCAGCGTACAGCATTGTGACACATATGCAGCCGCAGTGGACGCAGCCCTACTGGTTAAGGAGTGTCTTTCCGAGACTTCGGTCGTTTCGAAACCAAAGAGGGTTCGTACTGGTGTATCAGCCCGGAGGCAGATGTTTAGACGCCGCAACAGATTTCGTTCAAGTCGTGGGAGTAGCAGAGGCTTGGAACGAGGCCAGTTGTTTAGCTCTTATCCCCAGGAGGGTCAGCAGTCATCATCTGGATGTTTCCGGTACGGGAGTGTTTATCATCGCGTTCGAGATTGTACTGAGCCACGTGAGGACGAGGCAGCTGTATCGCATGTTACCTTACCACCTTCTCCACCTCAGAGAGCGTTGCCTCTTGCGCCTGTTGTTGCTCCGCGTCAGACTTATGCTCAAAGAAGTCGTGGTCGCGGAGGGTTTGTTCAGAGAGGATGGGGTGGCAGAGGCGGAGGACAGCCAGTTGCCGGTAGAGGGCAGGCACGAGTATTTGCTTTGACTCATCAAGACGCGCAGGTGTCCAATGCAATAGTTTCAGGTACTCTTTCAGTATGTTCCTTCGATGCACAAGTTTTGTTTGATCCGGGATCTACGCACTCGTATGTTTCTACACACTTCATGCCGAGGTTGGGCCGAGAGTCGCGTTTGCTAGATCAGCCGCTTGTCATGATTACTCTTGTTGGCGAGTCGTTTGTTGCACGACACGTGTTTCGGTCGTGTGTCGTCCGTATTGGAGATAGAGATTCGTCCATCGACTTGATCCTTCTTGAGATGTTGGACTTTGATGTTCTCCTGAGCATGGGCTGGTTAGCTACTTGCTATGCCTCTGTGGACTGCCGTGAGAAGACAGTCAGGTTTTGTTTTCCCAGCGAGTCAGCCCTACTGGTTAAGGAGTGTCTTTCCGAGACTTTGGTCGTTTCATAACCGAAGAGGGTTCGTACTGGTGTATCATCCCGGAGGCAGATGTTTAGACGTCGCGACAGATTTCATTCAGGTCGTGGGAGTAGCAGAGGCTTGGGACGAGGCCAGTTGTTTAGCTCTTATCCCCAGGAGAGTCAGCAGTCATCGTCTGGATGTTTCCGGTGCAAGAGTTTTTATCGTCGCGTTCGAGATTGTACTGAGCCACGTGAGGACGAGGCAGCCGTATCGCATGTTACCTTACCACCTTCTCCACCTCAGAGAGCGTTGCTTCTTGCGCCTGTTGTTGCTCCGTGTCAGACTTATGCTCAGAGAGGTCGTGGTCGCGGGGGGTTTGTTCAGAGAGGACGGGGTGGCAGAGGCGGAGGACAGCCAGCTGCCAGTAGAGGGCAGGCACTTTAACTCGTCAGGACATGCAGGCGTCCAATGCAGTGGTTTCAGGTACTCTTTCAGTATGTTCCTTCGATGCACACGTTTTGTTTGATCCGGGATCTACGCACTCGTATATTTCTACACACTTCATGCCGAGGTAGGGCCGAGAGTCGTGTTTTCTAGATCGGTCGCTTGTCATGATTACTCCTGTTGGCGAGTCGTTTGTTGCACGACACGTGTTTCGGTCGTGTTCCGTCCGTATTGGAGATAAAGATTTGTCCGTCGACTTGATCCTTCTTGAGATGTTGGACTTCGACGTTCTCATGGGCATGGACTGGTTAGCTACTTGGTACGCGTCTGTGGACTACAGTGAGAAGACAGTCAGGTTTTATTTTCCCGACGAGTCAGTTCTTGTTGGGCAAGGGGACCGTGGTGCCGCCCCTCATAGTTGGATTTCAGCCCTTTGTGCTAGTCGGCTTTTAAGGAGAGGATGTCGGGGATTCTTATCTTTCATTCGTGATACCGGAGCCATGGTAGATTCGTTGGACCGGGTTCCTATCGTGCGAGATTTTCCCGACGTATTTCCCGATGAGTTGCCTGGATTGCCACCAGAGCATGAGATTGAGTTTTGCATTGATTTGATCCCCGGCACGGGGCCTAATCTATACCGCCTTTACCGGATGGCCCCGGCGGAGCTTAAGAAGCTTAAGGATCAGCTGCAAGATTTGCTTGATAGGGGACTTGTACGTCCAAGTGTTTTGCCTTGGGGAACTCCGGTTCTGTTCGTCAAAAAGAAGGACGACAGTTTGAGGTTGTGCATTGATTATCGTCAATTGAACCGAGTGACGGTGCGGAATAGGTATCCTTTACCTCGCATTGATGATTTGTTTGATCAGCTCCAGGGTGTGGGACATTTTTCCAAGATTGATTTGAGATCAGGTTATCATCAGTTGCGGGTTCGGAATGATGACATTCCGAAGACTGCTTTTCGTACGCGCTACGGGCATTATGAGTTTTTGGTGATGTCGTTCGGGCTCACCAATGCCCCAGCAGCGTTCATGGATTTTATGAACCGGATTTTCAGGACGTTTCTCAACCAGTTCATTGTTGTGTTTATTGATGATATTATGGTTTATTCTAAGAGTCAAGAGGAGCATGAGCAGCACTTGAGGATTGCTTTGCAGACATTGAAAGAGCACCAGCTATTTGCTAAATTCTCGAAATGTGCCTTCTGGCTTGATAGAGTTGACTTCTTGGGTCATGTGGTTACGGGAGATGGTATTTGTATGGACCCGAGGAAGATCAAGGCCGTACAGCTTTGGCCCAGACCTGTATCAATGACAGAGGTCCGCAGCTTTTTGGGCTTAGCCGGTTATTACCGCCGTTTCGTGCAGGACTTCTTGAGTATCGCTGCACCACTGACCGGACTGACCAGGAAGTGGGTTCCTTTTCTTTGGACTGAGGCATGCGAGCTGAGTTTTTAGCAGTTGAAGACTCGGTTGACGACTGCACCGATTTTATCTTTGCCTTTTGGATCGGACGGCTTTGTCGTTTACTGTGATGCTTCTCGAGTGGGGCTCAGTTGTGTATTGATGCAGCATGATAGAGTTATCGCTTATGCTTCTCGGCAGTTGAAGAAGCACGAGCAGAATTATCCCACTCATGATCTTAAGATGGCCGCGGTGGTCTTTGCGCTTAAGATTTGGAGACACTACTTGTACGGGGAGTCGTGTCAGATTTTCACAGACCACCAGAGTTTAAAGTACATCTTCCAGCAGCGGGATCTGAATTTGAAACAGTGCCGTTGGATGGAGCTTGTGAAGGATTATTATTGTGAGATCCTTTATCACCCGGGCAAGGCGAATGTGGTAGCCGATGCTTTGAGTCGTAGGCCCGGGGGTAGCTTGTCCCAGTTGAGCGCAGTTCAGAGACAGTCTTCTGCAGATTGACAGATCTTGTGTGACAGTATAGTACAGTTTAAGTTCACTTCCACTGGGGGCCAGCTTGCTCATATCCGTGCCCATCCACTTCTACTTGATCATATTCGTGAAGCACAGCCCGCCGATGCCCGTTTGTCTGAGATTCTTGAGCATGTTCGGTAGGGTAGAGATTCGGAGTTCGAGATTGATGACCAGGGTGTGCTCCGTTTTGGGACTCGTTTGTATGTATCTGATACCGATGGGTTGAAACGCGAGATCCTAGAGCAGGCACATCAGTCAGCTTATAGTGTTCACCCAGGTTCCACCAAGATGTACCGTGACTTGAAAGATATCTACTGGTGGGCAGAGATGAAGAGTGATGTTTCGGATTTTTTTTCGAGATGCCTGACTTATCAGCAAGTCAAGGCTGAGCATCAGAGACCGGCAGGAGAATTGCAGCCTTTACCCATTCTGGAGTGGAAATGGGAACATATCTCCATGGATTTCGTTGTGGGTCTACCCAGGTCCAGTCGAGGGTATGACTCTATTTGGGTGATTGTTGAATGGTTGACGAAAACGGCTCACTTCCTTCCAGTGAAGACCACTTTCAGTTATGCTCGGTATGCTCAGTTGTACATTGATGAGATTGTGCGTTTGCATGGTGTTCCCATATGCATCGTATCCGACAGGGGCACCCAGTTCACCAGCCGTCTTTGGCAGAAGCTTCAGGAAGCATTGGGTACCCGATTGAATTTTAGCACCGCTTCCATCCGCAGACCGATGGTCAGTCAGAGCGGACTATACAGACTCTGGAGGATATGCTTCGTGCGTGCGTGCTTGATTTTGGTGGCAGTTAGGATCGTTACTTGCCATTGATAGAGTTCTCATACAATAACTGTTATCAGGAGACGAATCAGATGGCACCTTTTGAGTCTTTGTATGGTAGAAAGTGTCGATCGCCAGTCTGTTGGACCGAACTCAGGGAAAGCAGGATTTTGGGACCCCAGCTAGTTCAAGAGACTATGGAGAAGATTCAGTTGATTCAGGATAGGATGAGAGCAGCCCAGTGCAAACAGAAGTCTTGTGCCGACTGTCGTCGTCGCAGGCTCGAGTTCGAAGTGGGGGATCATGTATTCCTGCGGATTTCTCCGATGAAGGGCGTGATGAGATTTGGGAAGAAAAGGAAGTTTAGTCCCAGATTTGTAGGTCCTTTTAAGATCCTTGAGCGAGTTGGTACCGTTGCATATCGTTTGGCATTTCCGTCCAGTTTTCCGGATGTTCACCCCGTATTCCATGTATCGATACTTCGCAAGTACCTTCATGACACTTCTCACATGATTCAGCACCAGACCGTTCAGCTAAAGCGCGATCTTTCGTTCACCGAGCAGCCGGTAGTTATATTGGATCGGCAGATGAAGAAACTTCGGTCAAAGGTCTTACCGTCTGTGAAGGTTCTTTGGCGTAGCTCGAATAGTGAAGAGGTCACTTGGGAGGCCGAGAGCGAGATGCGGAAGAAATTCCCTCATCTTTTTGAAGGTATGCATAGTAAGATTTTTAAATTCGGGGACGAATTTCTTTAAGGGGGAAAGATTGTAACACCATAGAACGCGATTAGTGTTAATTAAGCGATAATGCATGTTTTTAGTAAAAAGTTTACCAAAATAGTTTTCACATATTTTATAAAAATTAATTAATATTTTATTATTATTTATTTTGGGCTTGCACACACTTGTGCATGTTAACCTAAGGTTAATTAGGGTTAACCATGCTTAAGTAGCCATGGCACCTTAAACCCCATTTCAATTAAGTTATATGCAATTATCTAAATTATTTAGTTTTTAAATTAAAAGGTTTGAATTTTGGGGTTGACTTAAGAGAGAGGGAGAGAGGGTTGACATGCATGATGAAGCTTGGCTTGCATTTAATAAGGAGAGAGAAGGGCGCATGGCTCTCACTAACCTCACCCCCTCATTTCACTTCACCACTCTCACACCCTCACTCTCTTTTTCACACACACACTCCCTCATTCACAACATATTTTCTTCATCTCATTTCCTTCACACCCTCAAACTGAAACCCTACCTAAAATCTTCACAAATCCTCACAAACCCAAACAAAATCTTCACTAAACCCCACTAAAACCCTTCACAAGTCAAGATTAAGCCACTAGGATCACTTGGAGCATGAAAAGCAAGGATTTTTTAGCAAGTGTGGATAGGTAACGATCCCTAACTGTTAATTAGGTTGTTATTATGTTGTGTGGCTTAGTAGTTGTTGTTTAGAACCCTAAAGATGTAGTTTTGAGCATATATCGTATTTTTAGGGTCATTTTTAAGTCTCTGTGATCTGATACGACCACGAATGTTTACTGGAAAATCTAGCGATGTAGTGGTACTGTACTAGAGGCCCTGAAAGTTCACCTAAAACCCTGACCCAACCCGACCTAGGAAAACCGGCGACACTTGGGGGAAATTCGGCGAGCTCGGGTTTTTGGGAGCCTGGGGTGTTGTGTTTTTGTGGGTAGCTGTCTGTGTGCTATCCTAGGTGTTTAGTACTGCTAGATTTTTAGGTTTTGACAGTAGGTAAAATCTGGGAGCACTTAGCTAAATTTAGGCATTTCGGCAAAGTGCGATACGATTGATCCGACGTAGTTTTAGTATTACGGGTAGCTTGTTGTCGTGGACTTGTTTTGATATTGTCGGTACACAAGTTAGCCACTAAGCGAACCCTTTTATAGTTTAGGGGAACCGATTCGTTAATTGGCGTTGTGTTCGTTTATTATTGCGTAGTTTGCTAAATCCACGCGTTATTGTGTTTTGTGTTAATAGGATCGCAGGCGGGGACTTCGGACGCTGTGAAGAAAAGAAAGCAAGTGGTTGGATTTACTTCGCTCGAGATCATCGGTGAGTAGATTTAACATCTACGGGAAAATCGTCCGTATGGCAATAAGCGTTAGGGCTAGATATGATATTATAGCTGCATGTTTATATGCATACATGTTGATTTTGCATTAGCATCATTACATACCATTACTTGTTGTGCCTTGACTTAATACCTAGTGGACACTGCACCATTACTGACGGTTCATGTTGCACGAGCACTAAATTGTATGCTACACCCACACCGTCGGTAATTGCCATGACACGCACAACCTATACACATATGCGGTATTGTATTGTTATTGACATCGAGATGTTGATTCTTGTTCTATTGCGCATATGAAATGTATCATGCATACATAGCTACATGTACACCTTTATATGATGTTGCTTTGGATTTTGGAGGAATTGGGAACCGTATGATATATTTAAAAACTGGATTCATTTAAAAGAGCGGTTTTTCCTTGATATGCTCATATTACTGTTTTATGTTGCATATATCATATTTAATGGATTTATGCATTGAGATACGTATTTCATGTGATTTATGGATTTGAGAACCGTGGTATAATTTCAAGAAAATATGCATTATTTTGAAAACCCGGTTTCTCTTGATATGATATTTCAGTGCGTCAACCATGAATTTTCTCGGTTCTGAGATTGTGTAGAAACCCGATTCGAGGAGCTGGATGATCCGTTTGCGGGTTCATGGTGGACCCGATATGGTACCCCGAGGCAAGAAAGGGATGTTGTGCAGTAGGCGATGAGCCTGACAGAGGGACAACTACCTACCGGTGATTGGTTGGACCTGGGGATTATCCGGAGGATACCGACCGGAGTCGTGAGATGGATATGGGCCGATCCGCACTGACGGAGCCCGAGTTATGTGGATTTACGTGTCGATGTTGGACGCGGGTTTTCATGATGTTTCGAGTGCCGATCTTGGGCACTCAGGTTCCATGAGATTTACAGATATGAGGGCTGATCAGAGTGATGGCGCTTGAGGTATTGGGATTTGGGGTGTCGTTGATGGACACCGGTTTTTCCACGATGATGATTCGTTGATGATGATATATTTTATCCCATACTCAGCGTTCTTGATACGCATTGCTTCATGTATTTGTAGTATCTGATAGAGTACCTTTCATGATTGTTGCATATCCATATTACCATATTTATGTTATCAGATTGCATGTGATAGATTGTCGTTGTACATGCATACCTGCGATTATCTGTACGATGTTACTTACTATTCATAAGTTGGCAACTCACCCCCGTTGTGCCATAGTATTTTGCAGGCTTGACCCTCAGAGTAGTCGCAACAGGGCTTCTTATTGTATCTCTTTCAGCAGATACCGCTACGGTTGGCTTTGAGCCTTTTTGCTATAGGTGGGTTCGCGGTTATCCGTTTATGTTCATTGTATGTCTCATTGTATCTAGTACTCTCCATCTACCACTTTCATGTATTGACTTAGAAACGAGTTGTGAGGATGATATTGTATATTTTCTGACTCTGGGTGTCGAGCTCATGTGAGCCGGCTTTTATTATGTAGTTTTATCTCTTTATGATGTTTTTCACTTATATTGTCTATTTCTTCGCTACGGCGTCGTATATATGTTTGTGGTGGTTGTTTCCGCCTTTGGGCATGATTTGCTCCCGTTTAGGGATGCTTTATTTATATCATATGTTTGTACCCGTTTCGAGGCTGGTTTTTACAAAGCAGGTGCTGCCGAAATTTTTAAGAAAATAAACTTAAGTTTAAAGATTTTTACTTGAGATTTCCAAATGTTTTTAACAATGTTTTTATCACTTACTACTTTTGATGGTTTAGATTTCTGGGTTTTCGGCTTACTTAAATTGCGTTACGCCTGTTAACGTCACGTGGTTTAAGTGTCGGTTACATGCCGAATTTTGGGTCGTGACAGAAGTATTAGACAGCTGTGAAAAACATTCTCAAGTACCTAAGAAGGACTAAGGAGATGTTCTTAGTTTACGATAATGGAGACCTTTAGGTCGAATCCTTTACCAACTCAAGCTTCCAGAGTGACAAGGATGATAGCAAGTCTGTCTCGGGTTTTGTGTTTACCCTCAATGGAGGGGCGATATGTTGGAAGAGTTCCAAACAGGACACTGTCGCAGACTCGACGATGGAGGCTGAATACATTGCTGCGAACAATGCCGCAAAAGAAGCGGTCTGGATAAAGAAGTTCATTATTGAACTTGATATACTTCCATCCATTGTTAACCCAATACCTTTGTATTGTGATAACAATGGGACTATAGCTTTAGCGAAGGAACCACGGTCCCATCAAAAGTCCAGACATATCTTGAGGCGGTATCACCTGATCAGGGAGATCGTAGATCGCCGGGAGAACGAGGTCCGGAGAGTAAATACAAAAGAAAACACGGTAGATCCATTTACCAAGGCCCTCCCTCAAGCGCGGTTCGAGCGACTTTTTGAGATGTTGGGTATGCAGTACGCCAACAACTGGTCCTAGAGCAGACGTTGGGTATTCGATACGCCAATTATAGGCCTCAGTGCAGATGGAAGATTGTTGGATATGTATACCCTAGAGGCCTGTATTGTATAAGATGCTAGGGATATGTATGTACAAGACAATCTTACTCAGTTGTATATACTATATCATTTGAGTTGTCTTTATCTTAATATGTGTATTTCTTTCTTTGGTTGCTTTATAATATTTACACATATTGATAAAGACTCGATACAGTACTATACTATTATGGTTTGTCTTTATCTTAACATGTGCATATGTTATACTCGATATCACATATGGCGGATACATATTGACAAAACCCGTAGTATTTTGCTTGACTACTGTCACGCCCCGCTTCCCGGTATACGGCAAAGGGGACGGGACCGGTCCGCTACGTATTTACTGTGAAGTAAATACGCTAAGCGTATCTAAGCAATATAAAGGTAAATCACAAGAGATATAAAAATAACAGCAACTTTATTTCTTAACATTCTTTTGTACAATGCATGAAAAATAAATACATCTGGAATAAAAGCGATGCCTAAACAATGGCATAACAGGAAATGAAAAATACTGAATAGAAAAAGGTACAATGTCTAGAGCTCGGGGTCTTCGAGGAACTGATCCAAGTCTTCACTGGTGGGCTCGATCTCTGCTGTGTCCAGATTACCTAACGACATTCAAAGAAGGAAGAAATAGAATGTCGTCAGCGAACAGGTCGCTCGGTAAGTCCCAAAGATAAGGGAGAAATAGAGAAGACAGAATAAGAGGTATCTCTAAAGTTGTATAATATTGTAGAATATTGTGTTTACGCTGTTGTTTGTAGCTTGGTACGGAAGGATGACAGTGTATACGAGAGGGGTCTCAGTATGCTAGAGACCAGGGTAAACGGAATGTATAAGGAACCGTTAAGCCACGGTACAACAGCAACGGAATATAGGTTAGGTTTCTTAATCTTACCGTCTCGTTCCACTTCTAACACCTTCCGCGCCAATCTACCCCTTAAACCCCGTAGTGTTTTGATTGTATTATTGTATTGTATTGTATAAGTTGGATGACTGACCAAAACCATGATACCAGTAAACAGATTGTAACTGCATAATCATGTAGACGGAATAACTGGATAATGGATGTTTATCCATGGTTTGATTCAGTCAAGTTGTATAGATTGATAACTGGATTCATGGATTCATGTGTTCATATTGAATTGGAATATTATAGAATGTAGATTGACTTGAATCATATTCAAGTCAGAAATAATCAGACTCAAACCCGAGTCAGACAATTAGAATGTAAATCGAAGTCCTATATTTACTAGGGTCATCAAGGTAATTTATAAAACTTGAGGGGGGTTTATGTAAAATACTTTTATATACTTTTCAAAATATACCCCAAGCATTTATTATTCGTCTTTAGGGTTGTAATGAATGTGGATTTTATATTATAATATTTCTAGTGAAAATATCCTAGTTTTATAAATAAAGTTATTTATCTGTAATATTGATTTATTTGAAATTCATGGTATTTTAATGTAAAATTTATTCTTGTGATTTTTAGAAAAAGTGGAATATTTATATTATAACAAAATAGATATTTTAATGATAAATATACATATATTTATACAAAAATAATTTCAATAAATATTCTATATTCTAAAAATCTCATTTTCTTAAGATGTCGTATTTTAAATCTTTCGAGACCGAATGCTCCTTGCGGAGGTCTGAATCTCGCACTACTAAGCCCGAGGGTGCACGATAAACCGTACTATCCCAAACGGGTTCCCCAAAAATGGGTTGTAGCGGCGCTTTGCAAAGATTGTAAATTACTAAATCCTTTAGAAAACGGTTTTATAAAGTAAATGGTATTTATTTGTAAAAAGTCAATTTTTCGTATTTTAGGTTCTAGGGTTCTCTAATTCAACTAGACTATTTCTAAATGGTCTAAACAACAAGTTGTTAGATGCCTCAAATCGCCTCTTCACCGCCAATTGTGGCCAGGTAAGTACAAGTGAAGAAAGGAGGGTTCCGCTCACGAATCATCGTGAGACGGGCATTTTAAAGTTACCTTTCTCACTTGTCTAGCCTAGACACCACAAAGTCAGGTTTAGATAAACGACCGATGTCCACAACTTATCGTATTTTCATATTAAGAGGTATTTATTTTAAAAGTGTAACAAGCTAAAACTATTAGAAATGATTTTATTAAGAATATGGTATTTAAATGAAAATATTGTTTTATCGTATTCTAAGTTTTCAGTGGTATCGCGTTAGGTTGTATGTAAGTGTGTGAGGAGGTAGGTCGTTACCTCCTGATCTACTTTAAAGGTATAGCAAGTTAATGGGATTAAATGTGAAATCGAAACATTGTGGTATTTAAGTAAAAAAATACGATAATTTGGGAACGCTATCATTTCATGTGATGAAACTTGTTCAAATTGTTTGTTAAATGTTTAATAGTCAACATAAAGATATTTAAGCATGAATGTATTGGTGAGAAGTGAAATTTTATAGAAAACCGAATCGGAAATCGTATATGTTCCAATTCTGTCAGGTTTTGTAATTTCGTATTTATTTTAGAAAAAGAGAGAGAGGTTAGAATGGGACTTACGGGTTTGGACAACACGAGAGTGATAAGGAAAAAGAGGGTTCGCCGGTACGTCGATTCGTCGCCGCGAGTTCCTAGCACGATCACCGGAAGTTCCCCGTAGATTTCGTCGAAGTTTCGCCTTTCGCTCATTTTCAAAGTACACAAGATCTCTTGGAATTTTGAGAGAGTGGGCTCAGAAATTTAGGATGAGAGGGTAGGGGGTAGGGGGTGTATTTATAGGGTTAGGCTAGGGTTAGGGTAGGTGTAGGGTTTTTAATTAAAAAATGTAAAAAATATATAAAAATCATTAAAAATGGAGTAAATGGGGGTTAATGGGCTCTTTGTAACCGATCTGACTATTTAAAGTATGCAGGAGAGTTGACGAGGAAAAGATACCCAACTTCTATGTTGGGGACTCGGCCGTCCGGCCGAGTCCGGCCGGCGGCGCCGGCCCGAGTCCGCCGGTCGACTCGGCCGAGTCGAGCCGAATCGGAGGGTCGGTGGGTGGGGGGTCTCCTGGGGTGCTTACTGGTGCATTTACATTTTCATGTGTAGTAGGAAATTTGTGAGAAATGCACGTGTAACTGTTGGTATTCTAAAAAATCAAAAACAAAATAATATTAAAAATAATGTGGGGCATGGGATTTGAACTCTGGTGGCTTGGTTCAGCAGTGCAAGGTATTACCAATGAGCTACAAGCTCCTTCTTGTAATTATGGAGTGAAATAAATACTTAAAGAGATATCAGCAACATTAAATACTCTAAGTATACATTGAATTTAAATCAATTCTTTGTACATTAAAAATGGAGTTGTTACAGTCTACCCTCCTTACAAAAATTTCGTCCTCGAAATTTACAACTTTTATTTGAGGACTGGTTTACAAAGAGGTGTGGATATCTAGTACGCATTTCATCCTCCCTTTCTTAAGTGGACTCTCCTGGAGTGTCTTTCCTCCACATCACTCGAACCAAGTTAACTTCCTTGTTCCGAAATGTCTCCACTTTCCTGTCCAGGATCTCCACGGGCTGTTGCTCACAAGACAAATCGGGCTGTATAGTGAGCTCGGAATGATCGAGAACATGGCTGGGGTCACTCACATACCTTCTGAGTTGGGATATGTGGAACACATTATGCACTCATTCTAATGAAGGTGGAAACGCTAAGCGGTATGCCACTTCACCGACTCGTTCGAGTATGTCGAACGGTCCAATATATCTCGGACTTAGCTTTCCCCGTCTTCCAAATCTGATCACTCCGCGGTTCGGAGATATCTTCAAGAATACGTGATCTCCTGGCTGGAACTCCAAGTGTCGTCTCTTTGGATCAGCCCAGTGCTTCTGTCGATCTTGGGCTATGCGCATCCTTTACCTGATAGTACGAACCACATCAACAGTCGCTACTATCATCTCTGGTCCAAGAAGTTCCCTATCTCCGATGTCGTCCCAACTTAATGGCAATTGACACTTCCTTCCATACAATGATGCAAAAGGTGCCATTCTTATGCTTGCTTAGTAGCTGTTGTTGTACGAAAACTCCACAAGATGTAGGTGATCTTCCCACGATCCTTTGAAGTCTAACATACACGCTCTGAGCATATCCTCCAAGATCTGAATAGTTCGTTCCGACTGACCATCTGTTTGTGGATGATAAGCCATGTTGAAGTTCAGACTTGTTCCCAAGCTTGCTTGCAGATTCTGCCAAAATTGCGATCGGAACCTGGTGTCACGATCGGAGACAATGCAGACCGGTACTCCATGAAGTCTCACAATTTCCTGTATGAGTTCATAGGTATCAAAGATAATACATTATGAAGAGTTTAAATCTTTAAATAGATTATTACCTCCATGTACTTCTTTGCTAATGTCTCAGTAGATTGGCCAACTCGAAATGGGATGAAGTGAGCCGACTTTGTAAGTCGATCCACAATGACCCATACGGCATCGTTACCTTTTGTGCTGCGAGGAAGAGCAGTCACAAAATCCATCGTGATGTGTTGCCACTTCCATTCTGGGATTGGTAACGGTTGAAGTAATCCAGCAGTTCTGTGATGTTCAGCCTTTACTTGCTGACACACCAAACATTCTGCGACGCTTCTGGCTACTTCACGCTTCATTCCATGCCACCAATAATTTTGACGTAGATATTTGTACATTTTGGTACCTCCAGGGTGTACTGAGTAGGGAGAGCTGTGAGCTTCTTTCATTAACTCTTCCCGAACAGGACCTTTTGGTACACACAATCTGCTGCCATATCTCAAAGATCCGTCTTCATGGATGATGAAATCTGTTATGAGTCCATTCTCCACTTGTTCTCTGATCCTTTGCAACTTAGCATCACTTGCTTGAGCTGCTTTGATCTGATTGACAATGGTTGATTGAACTTGTAAATTCATCAAAGTTGAAGCATTACCTGGCATGATTACTTCAATCTCCATCTGATGCAAGTCTTGTTGAAGCTTCCACTGAGCGGTGAGATTCATTGCTAATGGTTGGCAACTAAGAGCATCAGGTACTACATTCACCTTCCCTGGGTGATATTGCAAGTTAATGTCAAAGCCCGCCATGAGTTCTAACCATCTTCTTTGCCGCATATTCAACTCCTTCTGAGTAAACACGTACTTCAGACTTTTATGATCTGTGTATATGTTCACTCGTTCACCAAGTAGATAATGGCGCCAAATCTTGATAGCAAAAATGACGGCTGCCAACTCCAGATCATGCGTCGGATAATTGCGCTCATGAGTCTTCAGTTGTCTTGAAGCATAAGCCACAACCTTACCGTGCTGATGTAGAACACATCCTAATCCCTTACCGGATGCATCGCAATGCACTTCGAATCCTCCAGATTGATCCGGTATGACGAGAATAGGTGCTGATGTCAACCTTGACTTGAGTTCTACGAAAGCTTGTTCGCATGCTTCTGACCACACAAATTCTTCATCTTTACGTGTGAGCTTGGTCAGGGGTGTTGCTATCTTTGAAAAGCCTTCAATAAACCTTCTGTAATATCCAGCTAAACCCAAGAAACTTCGAATATCCTTCACTGACTTTGTTGTAGGCCATTCGCTAACTGCTGAAACTTTCGCTGGATCCACAGAGATTCCTTCTCCTGATAAGATATGTCCAAGAAAACCAACTTGCTTTAACCAAAACTCGCACTTGCTGAACTTGGCATAGAGCTGGTGTTGTCGAAGAGTTTCCAGGACAATTCGTAGGTGCTCCGCATGTTTTTTTCGACTCTTAGAATACACCAGGATGTCGTCGATGAAGATGACAACAAACCTGTCTAAGTACTCCCGAAAAACTTGATTCATTAGTGTAACAACCCTAATTTTCCTATACACTTTTCTATACAAATTTTTTTTTAAATTTTTAAAAATCCATAAATGGGTACTTTAACCTGAGCACAATATATATATAAGTAATTATTATTTTTTTAAATAACTCCATTTTTAGTGTACATAAAATTGTTTTAAAATTAAAGTAATACTTGGGGTATTTAGTGTTGCTGTTACCACTTTAAGTAGTTATTTTCCCACAATAGTTACAAGAAGGAGCTTGTAGCTCATTGGTAATACCTTGCACTGCTGAACCAAGCCACCAGAGTTCAAATCCCATGCCCCACATTATTTTTATATTTATTTTGTTTTAAATTTTTTGGAAAGTCAACATTCAAAATGCTATAACTCACAAAATATGTACTGGACACCAAAAAGTAAATATACCAAATTGTACCCACGAAGAATCCCCGGCCATTGGAGCCCTGACTTGGCCCGACTCGGCGCCGCCGGCCGGCGACTCGGCCGACTCGGTCCGGCGCCGCCGGCCGGACTTGGCCGGACGGCCGAGTCGCCAACATAGAAAAGTTGTCTCTTGACCTGGTCCACCCTCCTACATACTCTAAATGCTTGGATCGGTTACCAATTGCCCAATAAATCCCTTTTACTCCTGGGTTTAATGATTTTTTAATGATTTTATATATTTTTATATTTTTTTTATTGAAAACCCTAACCCTAGACTAACCCTATATAAACACCCCTACCCTCTACCCTCTCATCCTAAATTCCTAAGTCTACTCTCCCAAAATCTCAAGAGAACTTGGTACGTCGGAAAACGAGCGAAAGGCGAAGCGCTGACGAAATCGACGGCGACTTTCCGGTGATCGTGCTAGGAGCTCTCGACGACGTTTCGACGCGCTGGCAAACCCTCTACCTCCCTCTCACTTTCTAGCGTTGTCCAAACCCGTAAGTCCCTCTTTTCTACCTTTCTATTCTTTCATAAAAATACGACTTTTCAAACCCGACGGAAATCGGAACAAACCGATTTTCGATTCGGTTTTCTATCAAAACTCACTTATCACCAATTCCATAATGCTTAAACATTTTCATATTGACTACTAATCACTTAAAAATTAATTTGAACAAGTTTTCACACATGAAATGATATCTTTTGTAATATACCGTATTTTTGCACTTAAATACCACCATGTTTAGTTTATCGCATTTAACCCTTTAACATTGCTATACCTTAAAATAGATCACGAGGTAATGACCTACCTCCACATACACTCATATGTAATCATAACACGCTACCTTGAAAATTTAGAATACGATAAAACAAGATTTTACATTAAAATACCATTTTCTTAATAAAACCTTTTCTAAAAGTTCTAAGTTTTAAACAATTTTAAAACAATATCTTTTAATAGGAAAATACGATATGTCGTGGACATCGATAGTTTATCTAAACCCGACTTTGTGGTGTCTAGGCAAGTGTGTCTAAGGCGAGTGGTTACTTAATTAGGACCACTACTTGTAGTGGAGAGCCTCCCACTCACCTAGCACTTACCTAGCCGCAATTGGCTGTGAAGAGGCGATTTGAGACTTCTAATGACTTATCGTTTAGACCATTTAAAAATAGGTTAGTTGGCTTAGGAAACCCTAGAATCTAAAATACGAAAATTTACACCCTTTTTCAAATAAATACATTATCTTTATAAAACCGTTTTCTAAATGATTAGTATTTATTAAATCTTTTCAAAGCGCCACTACAACCCACCTTTGGGGAACTCGTTAGGGATAGTACGGTTTATCGTGCACCCTCGGGCTTAGTAGTGCGAGATTCAGACCTCCGCAAGGAGCATTCGGTCTCGAAAGGTTTAAAATACGACATTTAAGAAAAATGAGATTTTTGGAAAATAAAATATTTATTAAAATTATTCTTGTATAAACATATGTATATTTATCATTTAAACACCTATTTTATTATAAGATAGAGTTTCCACCTTTTCCCAAAAATTACAAGATTAAAAGTTACATTAAGATACCATGAATTTCAAATAAAACAATATTACAGATAAATACCTTTATTTATGAAATTAGGATATTTTCACTAGAAATATCACAAAATAAAATTACACTCATTATAACAATAAAGACGAATAATAAATACTTGGGGTGTATCTTGAAAACTATACAGAAGTATTTTTACATAAAAAACCCTCAAGTTTTATAAATTACAATAATGACCCTATCAAATATAGAACTTCGACTTACATTTATTTTAGTCTGACTCGGGTTTGAGTCTGATTATTTGTGACTTGAATATGATTCAAGTCAATCTATATTCTTTAATATTCCAACTCAATATAAACACCTGAATTCCAGAATCCAGTTATCAATCTATACAACTTGACTGAATCAAACCATGGATATACATCCATTGTTCCGATATTCCATTTACCTGATTATGCAGTTACAATCTGTTTACTGATATCATGGTTTTGGTCAGTCATCCAACTTATACAATGCAATACAACAATACAATCAAAACACTACGGGGTTTAAGGGGTAGATTGGTACGGAAGATGTTAAAAGTGGCACGAGACGGTCAGACTTAAGATACCTAACATGAATCCAATTGCCGTTGTTCCGAGCCTTCTAACGGAGCCTTGCACTCTATTTTCCGTTTGCCCTGGTCTCTAGCATATAAAGACCCCTCTCGTATACACTGGCATTCTTCTGTACCAAGCTACAAACAACGGCGTTAATACTACATTACAACAAATAGTATACAACTTTAGAAGATACTTCTTATTCTGTCTTTCTAATTCCTCTTTATCTTTGGGACTTACCGAGCGACCTGTTCGCTGGCGACATTCTATTTCTTTCTTCTTTGAATGTCGTCAGGTGCTTTGGACCCGGCAGAGATCGATCCCACCGCTGAAGACTTCGATCAGTTTCACGAAGACCCCGAGCTCTAGACATTGTACCATGTTCTATTCAGTATTTTCATTTCCTGTTATGCCATTGTTTAGGCATCGCTTTTCATTTCAGTTGTATTTACTTTTCATGCATTATACTAAAGAATGTTATTAATAAAGTTGCTGTTATATCTCTTGTCTCTTGTGATTTACTTTTATATTGCTTAGACACGCTTAGCATATGTACTCCTAAGTATATACGTAGCGGACCTCGTCGCGTCCCCTTCGCCGTACACCGGGAAGCGGGGCGTGACAGGTTTTGTTGGTGGCCCATGCAGGTCAGAGCTATATGAATCCCTATCATGCAGTTCTGGTCTGTGTGAACAACCTAAGCAATATAACACAAGAACCAGCAACTAAAACATTCTTTACAATCATGTTCCTTGACTCCCATCATTTCATATTCCTTAAATCATATACTTTGAATCTATCCTAACACAAAATTCCCTCACCTCTTTTACAATTTTACCAAAACCTTCGCATTCTTTCATTCCTTCACACAATCTTTACATTTTTAAAACCCTGTCAGTACACTAGCACTAAACTTTTCTTGGATTTGTTACACTTTCCTTTTACAAATTTCGAGGACGAATTTTTTTAAGGAGGGTAGAATGTAACAACCCTAATTTTCCTATACACTTTTCTATACAATTTTTTTTTAAAATTTTTAAAAATCCATAAAGGAGTACTTTAACCTCAGCACAATATATATATAAGTAATTATTTTGTTTTTAAATAACTCCATTTTTAGTGTACATAAAATTGTTTTAAAATTAAAGTAATACTTGGGGTATTTAGTGTTGCTGTTACCACTTTAAATAGTTATTTTCCCACAATAATTACAAGAAGGAGCTTGTAGCTCATTGGTAATACCTTGCACTACTGAACCAAGCCACCAGAGTTCAAATCCCATGCCCCACATTATTTTTATATTTATTTTGTTTTAAATTTTTTGGAAAGTCAACAGTCAAAATGCCATAACTCACAAAATATGTACTGGACACCAAAAAGTAAATATACCAAATTTTACCCCCGAAGAATCCCCGGCCATTGGATCCCTGACTTGGCCCGACTCGGCGCCGCCGGCCGGCGACTCGGCCGACTCGGTCCGGCGCCGCCGGCCGGACTTGGCCGGACGGCCGAGTCGCCAACATAGAAAAGTTGTCTCTTGACCTGGTCCACCCTCCTGCATACTCTAAATGCTTGGATCGGTTACCAATTGCCCAATAAATCCCTTTTACTCCTAGGTTTAATGATTTTTTAATGATTTTATATATTTTTATATTTTTTTTATTGAAAACCCTAACCCTAGCCTAACCCTATATAAACACCCCTACCCTCTACCCTCTCATCCTAAATTCCTAAGTCCACTCTCCCAAAATCTCAAGAGAACTTGGTACGTCGGAAAACGAGCGAAAGGCGAAGCGCTGACGAAATCGACGGCGACTTTCCGTTGATCGTGCTAGGAGCTCTCGACGACGTTTCGACGCGCCGGCAAACCCTCTACCTCCCTCTCACTCTCTAGCGTTGTCCAAACCCGTAAGTCCCTCTTTTCTACCTTTCTATTCTTTCATAAAATACGACTTTTCAAACCCGACGGAAATCGGAACAAACCGATTTCCGATTCGGTTTTCTATCAAAACTCACTTATCACCAATTCCATAATGCTTAAACATCTTCATGTTGACTACTAATCACTTAAAAATTAATTTGAACAAGTTTTCACACGTGAAATAATAGCTTTTGTAATATACCGTATTTTTGCACTTAAATACCACCATGTTTAGTTTATCACATTTAACCCTTTAACATTGCTATACCTTAAAATAGATCACGAGGTAATGACCTACCTCCACATACACTCATATGTAATCATAATACGCTACCTTGAAAATTTAGAATACGATAAAACAAGATTTTACATTAAAATACCATTTTCTTAATAAAACCTTTTCTAAAAGTTCTAAGTTTTAAACAATTTTAAAACAATATCTTTTAATAGGAAAATACGATATGTCGTGGACATCGATCGTTTATCTAAACTCGACTTTGTGGTGTCTAGGCAAGTGTGTCTAAGGCGAGTGGTTACTTAATTAGGACCACTACTGTTAGTGGAGAGCCTCCCACTCACCTGGCACTTATCTTGCCGCAATTGACGGTGAAGAGGCGATTTGAGGCTTCTAATGACTTATCGTTTAGACCATTTAAAAATAGGTTAGTTGGCTTAGGAAACCCTAGAATCTAAAATACGAAAATTTACACCCTTTTTCAAATAAATACCTTATCTTTATAAAACCGTTTTCTAAATGATTAGTATTTATTAAATCTTTGCAAAGCGCCACTACAACCCATCTTTAGGGAACTCGTTAGGGATAGTACGGTTTATCGTGCACCCTCGGGCTTAGTAGTGCGAGATTCAGACCTCCGCAAGGAGCATTCGGTCTCGAAAGGTTTAAAATACGACATTTAAGAAAAATGAGATTTTTGGAAAATAAAATATTTATTAAAATTATTCTTGTATAAACATATGTATATTTATCATTTAAACACCTATTTTATTATAAGATAAAGTTTCCACCTTTTCCTAAAAATTACAAGATTAAAAGTTACATTAAGATACCATGAATTTCAAATAAAACAATATTACAGATAAATACCTTTATTTATGAAATTAGGATATTTTCACTAGAAATATCACAAAATAAAATTACACTCATTATAACGATAAAGACAAATAATAAATACTTGGGGTGTATCTTGAAAACTATACAAAAGTATTTTTACATAAAACCCCCTCAAGTTATTACAATAATGACCCTATCAAATATAGAACTTCGACTTACATTTATTTTAGTCTGACTCGGGTTTGAGTCTGATTATTTCTGACTTGAATATGATTCAAATCAATCTATATTCTTAATATTCCAACTCAATATAAACACCTGAATTCCAGAATCCAGTTATCAATCTATACAACTTGACTGAATCAAACCATGGATATACATTCATTATTCCGATATTCCATTTACCTGATTATGCAGTTACAATCTGTTTACTGATATCATGGTTTTGGTCAGTCATCCAACTTATACAATGCAATATAACAATACAATCAAAACACTACGGGGTTTAAGGGGTAGATTGGTACGGAAGATGTTAAAAGTGGCACGAGACGGTCAGACTTAAGATACCTAACATCAATCCAATTGCCGTTGTTCCGGGCCTTCTAACGGAGCCTTGTACTCTATTTTCCGTTTGCCCTGGTCTCTAGCATATAAAGACCCCTCTCGTATACACTGGCATTCTTCTGTACCAAGCTACAAACAACGGCGTTAATACTACATTACAACAAATAGTATACAACTTTAGAAGATACTTCTTATTCTGTCTTTCTAATTCCTCTTTATCTTTGGGACTTACCGAGCGACCTGTTCGCTGACGACATTCTATTTCTTTCTTCTTTGAATGTCGTCAGGTGCTTTGGACCCGGCAGAGATCGAGCCCACCGGTGAAGACTTGGATCAGTTTCACGAAGACCCCGAGCTCTAGACATTGTACCATGTTCTATTCAGTATTTTCATTTCCTGTTATGCCATTGTTTAGGTATCGCTTTTCATTTCAATTGTATTTACTTTTCATGCATTGTACAAAAGAATGTTATTAATAAAGTTGCTGTTATATCTCTTGTCTCTTGTGATTTACTTTTATATTGCTTAGACACGCTTAGCGTATGTACTCCTAAGTATATACGTAGCGGACCTCGTCACGTCCCCTTCGCCGTACACCGGGAAGCGGGGCGTGACAATTAGGTTCATGAATATTGCGGGTGTGTTGGTCACTCTAAATGGCATCACTAGAAATTCGTAGTGTCCATAGCGAGTTCTGAAAGCTGTTTTGTGAATATCAGTTTCCTTGACCTTCACCTGATGATATCCTGAACGAAGATCCAATTTAGAGAACACGCAAGATCCACTTTAGCTGATCGAATAAATCGTCGATGCGTGGGAGTGGATACTTGTTCTTTATAGTGACTTCGTTCAAGGCTCTGTAATCGATGCACATTCTGTATGAACCTTCCTTCTTCTTCACAAGTAGTACAGGTGATCCCCAACTTGAAGTGCTAGGACGAATCCATCCTTTCGCCAATAATTCGTCCAACTATGTTCGGACTTCCTTCAAACCCTCCGGACTTAAACGATAGGGTGCTTTGATCACCGGTTGTGCTCCTTGTACTAAATCAATACTGAATTCAAGAGCTCGATCGGGAGGCAAACCTGATATATCGTCAGGAAATACATCGTCGAACTCTCGAACCACGTCTGGTCTTGATTCTTCCTCCGCTTGAGCTGCTGCAACTACTGCTTCTCTTGGCTTCGCTTTGTAAGTACTTGGCTCTAGTGTACGGTCTCCGCTTTTGAAATAGAAGACCGGGTGGTCTGGAATCTCGAATACTACCCTCCTTTGATGACAGTCAATGGTAGCATAAAAAGTTCCAAGCCAATCCATTCCTAGAACCACATCGAAGTTCGGTATGTCCAGCACTTTGAAGTCAGCATAAAACTCTCTACTGCAGACGACGACTGGACACAAGATGTATCCCATAGTTGCCTTTAGAACGCCATTTCCTAAACTGACATTCCAGCTGGATACGAGCGGTGAGACTGGAATCGCATGGGTTCGAACAAACCGTTGCGACATAAAGCAGTGTGATGCTCCAGTATCAAACAGTGCTAGTGCAGGGATTGAGGATACTAAGATTGTACCTAAGGTATGTGGGATATGTTTTAGGTATAGGGAAAGTGTGTAGATAAACAAGACTAAAAGAAAAGTTTGAGAAGGAAAGTTTACCAGTGATGACTTGGCCAGTGGCCTCAGCTTCTTCCACGGACATCGTGAAAGCCTGGCACTTTAGTACATTCCTCCTGGCTTGAGGAGAATTCCTCGGAACGTTCCTTTGAGCTTGATAGAACTGACGAGAAGGTGGTGCATCTTGTGGTCCTCTGGGTGGTGCAGGTGGTGCAGGTAGTGCAGGTCTTGGAGCAGGTGCATGAAGGGCTGGTCGCTGCGGATAGGTAATTGCTTGCCTGGGTGCAGCAACTAGGTTTTGTCTTTGGGGACAAGACCCAATGTCATGAGTAGCTGAGCCGCAGACTAAGAAAAGACGGTTGGCTCGACGGGAGTCTTTCATCATATGTCAAGTTCTCTTGCAGTAGGTGCAAAAGGCTGGGCTGGGACGATGGTTCGGTACTCCGGGTCGCCTTGGCACGAAAGGTGGCCTGGACGAGGCTCCTCCTGCCATCTGGTTGGCAGGGCATTTGACTCCTGCAGACTGAGGTCTGCCCCTTGCTTTTATCACTGCCTCATAACTGCGGGCAGCTTCCAGAGTATCCTCATGAGTCAGAAATTTTCTCGTGGCTAGAGCAGCCTGAATCTCCGTGTCCAGACCTTGTTGAAAGCGACGGGCTCTGATCTCGTCCGTCGGTATCAAGTGTGCTGCGAATCTGTTTAAAGGATTGTGTTGGCTGTGTAGTATATGAGATTTAAAAATTGAACTATTGTGACATATCTTACAGGCTTAGCATGGTGAATTCAGCGTCGTACTCGTCTACTGATTTGTCCCACATCGATCCTTGTTGTAGATGAATGAACTGCTGCTCCATGGCAAACCTGGCAGTCACAGGGAAGTATTTCGCGTCGAACTTCTCGCGAAAAGTCTTCCATTCAATAGGCTGTACCAGACGGCTTTCTTCCGCCTTCCACCAGTTGCGAGCATTGTCCGTGAGCTGTAGTTTTGCCACACGGAACCAAGCTATGTCTGGCACTTGTGCTGCTGCCAGATCATCTTCTATGCTTTGTGCCCATTCTTCAGCTTCAAGAGGGCTTCCTTTTCCAGAGAACTGCTTGGGATGTAAAGCCCTGAATTGCTTTACCCCCGGTGCGTCGGTCTCAGGACGGTTTAGGAGTTGTTGATGTCCCTCAAGAAGGCTGCGGATCGCCTCAAGTAGCACTGTCTGCTCGGTGGGTGGCTCAGGAACAGCTGGTGTGAGAGGTAGTGCTGGAGGTGTGTTGTTGACGTTGGTGCTGGTGTTGTTCGGGGAATCCATAACCTTGAAGAAAAATTTGGGTTAGGACAGATTCAAATACATGAAATGATAAGATTCAAGGAATAGAAAATTGTAAGATTCAAGAAACATGAATTGTAAAGAATGTTTTAGTTGCTGGTTCTTGTGTTATATTGCTTAGGTTGTTCACGCAGAACAGAACTGCATAGTATGGTTCTATACAGCTCTGACCTGCATGGGCCACCAACAAAACCTGTCACGCTCCGCTTCCCGGTATACGGCGAAGGGGACGGGACCGGTCCACTACATATTTACTATGAAGTAAATACGCTAAGCGTATCTAAGCAATATAAAGGTAAATCACAAGAGATATAAAAATAACATCAACTTTATTTCTTAACATTCTTTTGTACAATGCATGAAAAATAAATACATCTGGAATAAAAGCGATGCCTAAACAATGGCATAACAGGAAATGAAAAATACTGAATAGAAAAAGGTACAATGTCTAGAGCTCGGGGTCTTCAAGGAACTGATCCAAGTCTTCACTGGTGGGCTCGATCTCTGCTGTGTCCAGATTACCTGACGACATTCAAAGAATAAAGAAATAGAATGTCGTCAACGAACAGGTCGCTCGGTAAGTCCCAAAGATAAGGGAGAAATAGAGAAGACAGAATAAGAGGTATCTCTAAAGTTGTATAATATTGTAGAATATTTTGTTTACGCTGTTGTTTGTAGCTTGGTACGGAAGGATGCCAGTGTATACGAGAAGGGTCTCAGTATGCTAGAGACCAAGGCAAACGGAATGTACAAGGAACCGTTAAGCCACGGTACAACAGCAACGGAATATAGGTTAGATGTCTTAATCTTACCGTCTCGTGCCACTTCTAACACCTTCCGCACCAATCTACCCCTTAAACCCCGTAGTGTTTTGATTGTATTATTGTATTGTATTGTATAAGTTGGATGACTGACCAAAACCATGATATCAGTAAACAGATTGTAACTGCATAATCATGTAGACGGAATAACTGGATAATGGATGTATATCCATGGTTTGATTCAGTCAAGTTGTATAGATTGATAACTGGATTCATGGATTCATATGTTCATATTGAATTGGAATATTATAGAATGTAGATTGACTTGAATCATATTCAAGTCAGAAATAATCAGACTCAAACCCGAGTCAGACAATTAGAATGTAAATCGAAGTCCTATATTTACTAGGGTCCTCAGGGTAATTTATAAAACTTGAGGGGGTTTTATGTAAAATACTTTTATATACTTTTCAGAATATACCCCAAGCATTTATTATTCGTCTTTAGGGTTGTAATGAATATGGATTTTATATTGTAATATTTCTAGTGAAAATATCCTAGTTTTATAAATAAAGTTATTTATCTGTAATATTGATTTATTTGAAATTCATGGTATTTTAATGTAAAATTTATTCTTGTGATTTTTAGAAAAAGTAGAATATTTATATTATAACAAAATAGATATTTTAATGATAAATATACATATATTTATACAAAAATAATTTCAATAAATATTTTATATTCTAAAAATCTCATTTTCTTAAGATGTCGTATTTTAAATCTTTCGAGACCGAATGCTCCTTGCGGAGGTCTGAATTTCGCACTACTAAGCCCGAGGGTGCACGATAAACCATACTATCCCAAACAGGTTCCCCAAAAATGGGTTGTAGCGGCGCTTTGCAAAGATTGTAAATTACTAAATCCTTTAGAAAACGGTTTTATAAAGTAAATGGTATTTATTTGTAAAAAGTCAATTTTTCGTATTTTAGGTTCTAGGGTTCTCTAATTCAACTAGACTATTTCTAAATGGTCTAAACAACAAGTTGTTAGATGGCTCAAATCGTCTCTTCACCGCCAATTGTGGCCAGGTAAGTACAAGTGAAGAAAAGAGGGTTCCGCTCACGAATCATCGTAATACGGGCCTTTTAAAGTTACCTTTCTCACTTGCCTAGCCTAGCACAAAGTCAGATTTAGATAAACGACCGATGTCCACAACTTATCTTATTTTCATATTAAGAGATATTTATTTTAAAAGTGTAACAAGCTAAAACTATTAGAAATGGTTTTATTAAGAATATGGTATTTAAATGAAAATATTGTTTTATTGTATTCTAAGTTTTCAATGGCATCGCGTTAGGTTGTTTGTAAGTGTGTGAGGAGGTAGGTCGTTATCTCGTGATCTACTTTAAAGGTATAGCAAGTTAATGGGATTAAATGTGAAATCGAAACATTGTGGTATTTAAGTAAAAAAATACGATAATTTGGGAACGCTATCATTTCATGTGATGAAACTTGTTCAAATTGTTTGTTAAATATTTAATAGTCAACATAAAGATGTTTAAGCATGAATGTATTGGTGAGAAGTGAAATTTTATAGAAAACCGAATCGGAAATCGGATTTGTTCCGATTCCGTCGAGTTTTATAATTTCGTATTTTTTTTAGAAAAAGAGAGAGAGGTTAGAATGGGACTTACGGGTTTGGCAACATGAGAGTGATAAGGAAAAAGAGGGTTCGCCGGTACGTCGATTCGTCGCCGCGAGTTCCTAGCACGATCACCGGAAGTTCGCCGTAGATTTCGTCGGAGTTTCGCCTTTCGCTCGTTTTCAAAGTACACAAGATCTCTTGGAATTTTGAGAGAGTGGGCTCAGAAATTTTGGATGAGAGGGTAGAGGGTGTATTTATAGGGTTAGGCTAGGATTAGGGTAGGTGTAGGGTTTTTAATTAAAAAATATATAAAAATCATTAAAAAAAATGGAGTAAATGGGGGTTAATGGGCTCTCTGTAACCGATCTGACTATTTAAAGTATGCAGGAGAGTTGACGAGGAAAAGATACCCAACTTCTATGTTGGGGACTCGGCCGTCCGGCCGAGTCCGGCCGGCGGCGCCGGCCCGAGTCGGAAGGTCGGTGGGCGGGGGGTCTCCTGGGGTGCTTACTGGTGCATTTATATTTTCATGTGTAGTAGGAAATTTGTGAGAAATGCACGTGTAACTGTTGGTATTCTAAAAAATCAAAAACAAAATAATATTAAAAATAATGTGGGGCATGGTATTTGAACTCAGGTGGCTTGGTTCAGCAGTGCAAGGTATTACCAATGAGCTGCAAGCTCCTTCTTGTAATTATGGAGTGAAATAAATACTTAAAGAGATATAAGTAACATTAAATACTCCAAGTATACATTGAATTTAAATCAATTCTATGTATATTAAAAATTGAGTTGTTACAACTACCAGTGTTATGATGGCGATCATACTTATGGGAGCTGAGTAGTCCATAAGCACATCCTTAATGGTCCCAAGTCGAAGGAATATCGAGACCGGGCATCGATATTCCAGAGTAGACTTGTGTATACATTTCTGGACCCCGATGAGGGGCAGTGGTTAGTCCCACAGCCATTGGTGTGATCACCTAAGATTGTATACAGGTGCTCACTGAGGGTGAGTACACTGCACGGACTCACCGAGAACCTCTAGATGGTATTATACCTATCGTCAGATAGCGGTTCTCAGATGACATAAGCACAAGTTAGTCTTTGGATCTGAGATCATCATTTGTCTCATGTGAGTTCCCACTGTACTTTGATCACTACCCTACCACGGCTCTACTGAGTCATGCAAACAGGTTTTGGTTGGATACAGTCCCGAGCCACATGGAGGCAGTGAGTAATTGTCAGGGATTCATCTCTCCTAGTATTGGAGGTCGATATCGTACTGTGTCCGGTTGGCCAGAACCATAAGACCTTAGCCAAGGAAGTTGAGATTTACTGATGGTTAGATCGGTAGTTCCTCGGATTGGCCCTAAGCCAAATCGACACGACTTATCAGGTCAGTAAGGGGTCTGACATTTACCACCCCTTAGACCCGGTATGTGATACTTTTAGATGAAGAGACCGGACTGTACGGAGATTGTCACGGATAGGCTCAGTAAGGATCCGAATGAGCTTGCTCATCAGTCTTCTTTTCGACAGGTACCTGGGTAGCCATTACGTACAGCTAGTGACGCTGACATGCTTATAGTTAAACCTACTGCCAGCGTACTGTCGAGTCTTTAGAGTCCCACATAAAGGGTTTCTCTGATTCAGGCAAAACGATGTGGTGGTCGTATGTTTATACGTGCAGGGTTTCGATCGAATGATGATACTTGCCGGCTTAGGATTAAACCGAATTATTAAATCAGGTATTGATTTAATAATTCACATATACATATTTCGATATGTATATTCTAGTATTATCCAAGCTTTTGATCGAACGGTTGATAATACTAGTGGGCTTAGGATTAAGCCGGTTTGTTAAATCAGATATTGATTTAATGCTAGTATTATATTAGTAGTATTATTCTATCTCTTGGGTGTTCGTATTTTGGTACGAATACGGGTATGTATATACGGTAGAATGTATTCAGTATTTATACAGAAAACATTCTTGAAGGTGGACACCTCTTCTTTTTTTTATCCATTTATTCTTTTAAATGGAAATGAGGTGTAAAGATGGTGAGGTGAGAATGGTGAGAACCATACTTTAATAATGTTGATAAGCGAATTGAATATTCATTTGTGCAAACTATTCAAGCATGGTTATGATTTTATATTAAAAAAATGAGATATACAAAACCATAGTTCAATATTTTTTCACACAAGTTTTCATCTCATTCTCACCATGAGTTTCTCTTTCCTCACTTACCTTTCTTGAGTTCCTCCTCCTCCTTCTTCATCTTTCTCCATACCATCTCATGTGTTAAGAATCAAGAAAGAAAGAGAGATAGAAATACACTAGAAAACTCACTACATCTCCTTAGTAACCTAGATTGGAAAACTAGGTTACTAAGTTGTTTCATTAGTGAAGCAAATCTTAGATTATAAACTCTCGGATGGATCATCTAGGATCAAGAAGGCCATCAAGCAAGCTTGATTTAGAAGATCTCGAGGAGCTTAAGAAGATGAGTGAAGACCCAAAAGACATGGACCTTAGGTATAAAATTCTATTACAGTAGCTAGAACTCCTATAGCTTGCTAGTTTCGATATTTTGTTAGATTCTAGGATGTGTTTTCTAACGCCAAAGTTTTTAAAAGTCAAAGTTTTTAAAAGTCAAAGTTTTTCGTTCCGCAACGGCCGTGATCAGCGGCCAGGGCGCTAGGAATCCCAACAGCAACCCACCTAGCAAAAGCAAGCAAGATGCCGTGCCAACGCTGCCTCTAGGGATCTATGCGATCGGTCCTGCAAGGGGTTATGACACAACGAGGATGAGTCGCCAACTCGGTAAATAGAATATAACATCACAATATATATAAGCATGGTGATTAAAAGTGAACGCAATGAAATCAACATCATCATTATAATCATCACGAAATCCATATCAATCATCGCTAACCAGAATCTCATCATATCACACCGATATATGCGAATCGATCTCTCCTCCCTTCCTCGATTACCGGATCACACCAAACATATATCGCACCGGTGTATCCAAATCGGTCTCTCCCCCTTTCTCGATTACCGAATCACACCAAACATATCAACACAAGAAACCCGTGAAATCTGTACCGGTCTCTCCCCCTTTGCTCGATAACCGGATATCAGCACATATAAAACAAGTTTTATAATTATCATACGATATATATACATATTAGTGTCCCATACCACTTATTTATCATCATCTTCAATAAAGACCGCAACCTAACAAGATCAACCATATATAACGCATAACGAAATCAGGGTAAGCAACAATCAATACTTACTAATAGCATGAAGATAATATAATACTAATAGCATGATAGTTTCTAAGTGTCATGCCAGTACCAACGATGTGTAGTTTAGCATATGCGTATGTGATTGTGCAACATGGCAATCATTCGTAATTGTACAGTATTCTATCAAGTGTGTACATATAATCAGGGCAATTAGAATATAAGAATTGAATTTTAATATAAAATATGGCATTTAACTAAGTATCAATAACATACGGCAATGCAAGCAAGTATAGATATGGAACATGGTATGGTACTCAATATAATACTAATAGAATGGTAATGCAATCAAGTGTCGCAAATAGATTTAAAATAGCGACACGAAGTTTTATAAGTTTTCTGGTAGTCGGGATGCTATACATCATCCGTCCAATTTTCCACTTGTAGATATTATTCCACTCACCAAAAGTCGACTCGTACTAGTCGAAGTCCGCAAACACTTTGCATTTCCTTGCCGTGTCGAACGCCTTCGCGACCTTTCCTAAATATCCAAACAATAGCTCACAAATAAGTATCACGTAGCAACCGTTACTAACGTCCTAAGCATACGTAGGGTAGAACCTACGATTAACGTGGTTTAACATGTGCTAATTATATTGAACTACCCCTCCAACGACATTTAAAAGTAAAACGATTTGAATTGCGAACAAAGAGTTAGATTTCACACTTAAAAGTTTGAAAACGACGGACAATGTTACGTAAAATAGCTCCAGATTTTTCTATAGGAAATCTGGGAGTTTTTAGTATATACAGTGGACTTAATTATCATAAAAGTAATCCACCATCAAAATTACAGACCAAACCATGGAAGTGGGGCCGACGTTTGGCAGAGAATGGCGGCTTGGATAGGGTCAAATGGCATCGATTTCCATGCCCAACTCCAAAATTGTCTAAATAGCTTTAAACGATACCTCTTTTATTTTTCAGAGATCTTGAATAATACCATAATTATTTTGTACACCAAAATTTCACAAAAACTAGTTTTAGGAAATTTTAAAAAACATCCTGGTGAAATTATCAAGTGTGACACTTTTGAAATAAAGATAACTTGCATTAAAATACCATCATATATCCCAATATTAGCTGTGATTAGCTAAGAAACTATCTAGCACAACATCCATCTTTAACACCTATTTTGAAATATAAAAACCAACTAAAACATGAACCTTAACTTAAAAATCTTGAGTTATCATGGCAAGCAAGTATAAAAACTTATTAAAGATCGGATTTTTACCTTATAAGTGGAAAAAGAAGACGATCCAAGTTGTAGAAGACCACTAAGTTAATGATGATGGCTTGACGCTTGAGAGAGAGAGAGGATTATTTGAGTGCGGAGGTAAATTTTTGTGTTAGAATGGTTGTATGTGTGTGAGAGTGAGGGTATTTGTAGGAGAGGATGAAGAAGAAGAAAGAGAAGAAGAAAAAGAAATGAGATGAGATGAGGAGGATATGGTATATGATTTAACTATACCCTCCTTCCTTTCCTATATTTTTTTAAATAAAACATGTAGCCATGCTCATCCCCATGCCTCCATGTTCCCCCTCCAAGATAGTTTCAAACCCAATTTAATAATTAAAAAAATAGATAAATAAATAATGGAAATATTAATCTACTGTTTAGTTGTCATGACAACATAGACCTAATTAGGGGAAGGAAAAAACTAGTTTTATTGTAGTGATTAGATTAGATATATATTTACATTAATGCCAAATTAGGGGGGAAACAAATTTAAAAATAATTGTTATCATGATTATAAAAATTCATTTTATTATCAATTAACTTCTAAAATAAACATTTAAATTTTCGAAATATTATAAATTTACAGGGCTGAAAGAATCTTCATTTCAGAGGTAACGTTCACAATTAGAGATGGGAACGAAATTAATTTTTGGAAAAATATTTGGTGTGAAGAGATGTCGCTCCGTTTTAAATTCCCAAGACTTTATGGAATAGCAAGAGATAGATATGCGAAGGTGGCGGAGGTCTGGAATGGACGGGAGGGGCGTCTTACCTTCAAGCGTGCACTGACGGCAAGGGAAAGAAATGATTTAAGGGCACTGTTTTTGGACGATTGGTGCCCGCGTAACCAGAATATTGATCGCCCGAAATGGAGATGGAACTGCAATATCAAATTTTCTGTCAAGTCGCTTTACAAGATCATCAATGGTAGGGGCAAAATGGGCGGACAACTGGCTCAAATATGGAAAGCGATGAGGGTGCCAGGCAAAATAGAAGTATCCAATTGATTGATAACCAAAAGGGCGATTCTAACTAGAGACAGCTTATTAAAGCGGAAATGACAAGGCCCTTTCTTTAGTGAGTTTTGCAAAACCGACGACGAGACGGGATCACCTTTTCTTCACTTATCCCTTCGCTAAAGACGTGTGGTCATATTTCTGTGCTATGAATAATATTCCTCTTTTACCAACGTAGATTGATGATGTCTGGAAAAATTTGAGAAAACAAATGGGCAGGGATACCAATAAGGGAAATTGAGACATCATCATCATCATGGGTGTTATTTGGGGTATTTAGAAAGGACAGGGGGAAATAAATATTGTTTTAGATCATATCGCATCCATGCTTCTCGATTGTCGCCCGAAATGGAGATGGAACTGCAATATCAAATTTTCTGTCAAGTCGCTTTACAAGATCATCAATGGTAGGGGCAAAATGGACGGACAACTGGCTCAAATATGGAAAGCGAGGAGGGTGCCGGGCAAAATAGAAGTATCCAATTGATTGATAACCAAATGGGCGATTCTAACCAGAGACAGCTTATTAAAGCGGAAATGACAAGGCCCTTTCTTTAGCGAGTTTTGCAAAACCGACGACGAGACGGGATCACCTTTTCTTCACTTATCCCTTCGCTAAAGACGTGTGGTCATATTTCTGTGCTATGAATAATATTCCTCTTTTAGCAACGTAGATTGATGATGTCTGGAAAAATTTGAGAAAACAAATGGGCAGGGATACCAATAAGGGAAATTGGGACATCATCATCATCATGGGTGTTATTTGGGGTATTTAGAAAGGACAGGGGGAAATAAATGTTGTTTTAGATCATATCGCATTCATCCTTCTCGATTGGTCGTGCTTGCTTGCAGATAAGGCGAAGTTAAAAATAAGGAAAATGGTGTCCGAGACAGACGAGAGTGCAGGGGAGGGCGATTTGGCGGCCAGAGGTGATGCAGGCGAGGACGGCGACACTGGAGATGAGGTCTGAGATGGGGTGGAGTTATTTGGAGGTGGAGGACTGGTAGTTTTGTTTTGGGTTTTGTGTTCAGTGTGTCTCGGATGTGAGGCATCGCTTCTACTTTTACTTGCTGACGTGTAATTTTAGCTTGTAATGTTGCAGAACTTGTTTGTATGTATTTTTTGGCCCTGGTCACGAATCGCTGTATCCATTAAAAGCTTTTTAATGATATTGGGTGGCTAATTATTCATCTTTATTTCAAAAAAATAAAATTAAAACCAGTAATGTATTTTGTTTAGTCCATATTTGATCGCATTTGGCTACAGTTTTTTCTGATATCTTCACAATGTATAGACTGTGTTGATGTATGAAGAAGACATCCTAAATCATTGAATATGCATCTCTCATATGTTGTTTCATATAAAACTGAATTAAAAAGGAGAAGAGAATGAAAATACTCATTGAATGTCAGTTCATCCAAGTTTCGCTTTATTTGTTCATGTGCTCATGTTCGTTGCATTTATAACAGTATTCAAGCGAGGAAAGCAAGATCTGATCTTTGCGAAGTTAGATTTTCTATTTTTTCTTTGCATGTGTCGCCCATGTATACATCCCATTTTTTCTCTTTTTTTTAAAGGATAAGATGCGGGAAACCCCCTCATTTTTGCTTAAAAAAATAGGAAACCGTCTAAACTTGAAAAATATACAATTTGCTCCAAAACCCCTAACAATATTAACTTTTACGTCCACAAGATTTTTTTATTCCAAAAGTGTCCCTCTAATAGATTTAACTTACTGGACTAATATTATGTTTTCTTTCTTTCTTTCTTTCTTTCTTTTCATTTTTTCCAAATTCATATCTGGATAGAATATGTATCATCTCGTGGAGGGTTAGCCGCTAATTATGATTATCATCTGTCATCCAAAACTGTATTTTTAAATATAAGTTGGATGCTTCTAATTTAAGTATGATTTGATTACATTTTTCCAAGAATTGATGGCAAATATCCACAGAAATGTTTTCAAAGATTGGTCAATGATCCCATCGTTGTGTACTACCAGCTCCGTCCCTTTTTACTTGTCATTTTGGAGAGAAAAATGGTCCATTTTACATGACGTTTTTGGAATAACGAGAAAATCATTAATGATAAAAATATCAATAAATGATACAATATAAAAAATAGCCTAGAAAATTAATTGCCGATATTAAAAATGTGTTGATGCTTTTCTTGATAGTTGTGGCAGAAATGGTATGATTTTTTTAGTGGTGATGTGGCAGTAGATTAATTGCTGATATTAAGAAAGTGATAATATTTTACATAATCGATATGTATTTTTCTAAAATGACAAGTAAAAAGGGACGGGAGTTGGTAACTTAAAGGTGTGCTTGATAATATATTAATGATCAAAAGTAAGATTAATTAAATGATTAATGTGGATCTAATTAATGTCAGGCCTTGTTGGGGATCTTAACTATAGGAAACTAGGCATTTAGTTTAATTACTTCACCATTGATTTGCTAATTAATTAATTGTTAATAACTCTTTGAATCAAAATGATTTATGATTCTATACCGATGGACATGTCCGATACAGACGATAAAGTGAGTCTGTCGTATAAGAATGTATCGGTACTGACGGTAGGGCCATCGTTATAGGATGATGGCAAATGACATTTTGACGTGGACATATCTAGAAGGGTAATTTCATAAAATTTCTTTGGAATTCAATGTAGCTGCGGATGTCTGCAGCCGCTTAGCTATGGAAGCCGGACCTAACAAGAAGGAACGCGTCCCGTCTACTTGGGTATCAAATAAGACCCTCTTGTTATACACTCTGAACCCAAGGCTCCGTTCATCCCATTTCTTTAATATGTAAGTGTCAGAAGAAGCATATGCGATTAGGGGGTGATGGAGGCCTTGATCTCCTTCAGATGTTGTCCTCTTTCGATCTGTCGTGAGCATTGATAAAGAGTTGAGATTGGTGTTGAGAGTTTTCTTCTTGGGTGTGTGGATCTCAGTGGGCTTGTTTTGAGGTGAAGCCGAGCTATCTGCAAAAAAAGTTCCGGAGTGGTTGTACCACCGTGGACCCTCCGACGATCAAGTTAGCCGAGAAATTTGAGCAGAGTAGCGGCTTAGTGGATTGAAAATTGCCTTCCCTGAGTCGTCTGGGAGAGGGGTTTTTATAGTGGTCGCATGGAGCGAGCTGGCGCGAGATCTTCGCCGTCAGTTACGCCCCTGACGTTACGCCTGCGTGAATGACGGGATCCCTCCATTAATGACAAGATACGCTCGTTAATGGGGGATACGACGATGTGGAACGCAGGATGTTGGGTGGTGGATATCTCGCTTCTGGCGAGATACGCGAAGCCATGGCGGAGGCGCTTGGGCTCTGCGTTCTTGGTTGCTCGGTAGAACCAGGAAGGCTTAGCTCGGCGGGAGGCTCGGAGGCGAGCGGGAGGCCGAGAAATCTTGGTTCTGTGATACTTCGGAGGTGAGCTGGGAGGGCTGAGGAAGCCATCGAAGGTCGGGTCAATCCTCGGGGCGAAGGCCCGGGGAATGCCTTCAATGTATCATGCTTACTACTGTCTCGTAAGCCCCGGGACACGTCATCTACCACGTGTCATGATTTAGGGAATTCCCACTTATAAGTATCATCATTAGCCCCCCACTCTCGTCCCGACCTATTTATGGGTTGGGTCGAGAGTGATCTGATCAGTTTTCTGGGCGCAGCCTATTGCCAAGAATCTATCGGCGCGGATCTCCGGGACGACTTGGTGTAGCGCAGTTGCGTCGTTCAGATTTATGAGCCCACGTGGCGTATCCCGGGCGCTTGGATCTCCGCACGCATCTTTGATGACATTAGCGGATCAGGGAAAGGATCGTGCATTAAAGAGGGGGCACCGATTCGTTCGCACGTCTGTTGAGGTACAGGCCACGTGTCCGACGCGGATTGGTGGATGCGACAGGCTGTTGCTGTCGCCTGTGGCCGAAAGGACGTCTCCAATGGTCGTTCTACACGTAGGGCTTCGACGGCTGGCAGACGCGACACTTTGTTGTGGCGGGAATTGATCAGGGCCGTCGGATGCTTCCCCTCGAGTTGTATAAATAGGAGGGGGATCCCCTAGGGTTAACACTTCCACCATTATTTTCCTTCGTTGCGATAGATTGCTCGGCGTTCCTCCTTCCTTTTAGATTAGATCCCCTGCGCCTTTCCTCGGCGAAACCTTCCCTTTGAATCAGGTTAGATGTCTTTCTCTGAGGAGTCTGTAGAAGTTATTAGGGTCGAGTCGGGCGATGAGGTTCCAGTTGTTAGAGCCGAGTCCAAGGTGTTTTCTCCCGCCTCTTCGGCTGCCCCATCTGCGTCGGGTTCCCCATAGAGTTAGGGCTACTCGTGCCGCTCGTCGCCAGGCGACGGCAAGGGCCTCTAAAGTGCGCAACAGGAATGCTCGCGATGCGCCCTCCATATTGAGAAACGTGGACGAGCTTACCGAGATTCGGGCTCGCTTCCACATTCCCCCTAGTTATTTGCTTCGTTTAGTTAGGGAGGATGAAAGGGCGGATCAGATGCAAGGTAAGGAGATTGCCCTGTACTTGGATGCATTCCAGGCTGGAATGCGTCTGCCCTTTCCAACCGAAGTATGTGGGGCATTTCGTCGCTTCCAACTTGCCCCGAACTAGCCAGTGCCGAACTCGTGGAGAATTCTCCTCGGGTTTCTGGTCCTGTTGAAACTTGACGACATCCCTTTCAGCCTGACCCTTCTTACTTCCTTCCTCTATTATAAAAATCACCCTGGCACCCGCAAGGATGAGCCGAGCTGGGTGTATATTTCTTTCAAAAAACGCAAGTGAGGGGCGGCCGGGTCAGGAGTAGTAGGTGTTCCTTCTTCCATTCACGAATGGAAGGAGAAGTTTGTATTCTTCGGGCCACCCGAGGGCGAGAATTGGCATGTGCCGGTACAGTGGCACAAAGCCGACTGCCCGCAGGCGAAGCAGCCGTCCTCTCCTGAAGTGAGAGCGGTGTCCATGTGGGAGCCGATCCAGCGGGCCGACGTCTTGATTTCCGAGCAGGTCCTTAACTGGGCCGGGCTCATCCCCGTGCGCTTCGTGGGTAAGTTAGGAGCTTGGACGATCTATTTAGACTTGAATAATTATCTTTTGCCCTTCTTGCATCACTAACTTTTCTGTATATTCTCCTTTTGCAGGACAAATGGACCGATCCAGGATCCTAGCTGCCATAGCCGCTATGTCCCAAAAGAAGGCCGGGGGCGTGACCATATCCCGAGCCGGCCCAAGCTCGGCCCTGAGACCGTCACCATCGGCGAGGCCTTCTGCATCGCCTCGAGCCTCCGATGACCGCCGCGGGGGTAGCCAGAAGCACGCGCGAGATCCGGAACCCCGGGCGAGGGAGGAGGAGGAGGGAACCGAGGTTCCCCTAAAGAGGAAAAGAACGGTCTCCCGCGCGCCGTCGACTGAGATCCCTGAGGGGATTCCCGTGCAGGAGGGGGATGTCTGCTTCCTGGTCCCTCGGGGATTTCCGTCGCCGACAGCTTGCTCGCGAACATGGAGCAGTCGGCCGGGGGTAAGATTTCCCGGGGGACCCTAAAGGCCCAAGTGGCTGCCATTGCTCAGGAGGCAGTTCGGGTTGGTATCGTTTAAGTATTATCTTAAATGCGATTTCTTAGTTTGAACACCTCTAAATCCATCCGCTGCTTTCCTTTGGTCCTCCAACATTGCGCCCTTATCATCAACATAGAATCCAAGGAGATTGCCCTCGCCATGAGGAAGGCGGGGGAATCGTCTTCGGAGGCGGAGGATCTTCGCCTTCATCTGCGGCAGGAGAAGGAGAAGACAGCCGCCCTCGAAACCCTGTTGGCCGCCGGAGAGCTCACGATCTCCAAGTGACAGGACTCCCGCCGACTTCTGAGCGAGTCCCACCGAGCCGTCGAGGTCAAGTTGGAGGAGTTGGGCAAGCGCTACGCCATAATGAAGAAGGCAAGGGACGCCAGCAAGAGAAAGACTGAAGCTGAGCTGGAGGCGGCAAAGATCGCCAAGCTCCAAGCTCACAAGTCGGTGGACATATATAAGGCGTCAGACCAGTTCTACGCCGACATCGGCGAAGCCTCTGCATCATTTGGCACGAAGCTCTTGATGCCGTCAAGGCATTAATGCCGGAGTTTGTCGACGGTGAGCTCCACGCTCGGGTCCCGCTTTCGGTGGACACGTCGCAAGTGGATGGCGCCGGGGGAAGGGCGGTTACGGAAGTAGAAGCTCCGACTCCTGAGGGCGATGCCTAGCAAGGCGAGATCCGGGCAGAGCCTGCAGCCTGAGCTTTTTGTTTTTCCCTTTATTTTTTCTCAAATTTTGTAAGGCTATGGGCACTTTTTGTAAGGTTGAGGAGCCCAGAATACCTTGTAAATATTTTCGGAACATGAATAAAACTGGGTTTATTTTCCTCTGCATGACATTGTGTTTCTTGCATGAGTACTTGAGCTTGTCGGTCTTTTTCTCGATTCAAGTGTTAGGCCGTAGGTCGATGACCGGCCTTTTAGATGATGATCACGCATCGAGTGCAAGTCAATTAATCGCTAAGTGCAGGAAGGTTGGTGCCCTCCCGCCCCCGGAGTCGAGGTGGCGATCGTTCGCTTAGAATACATCGGAAGATCTCTCAGTGTACGAAGGTTCGTATCTGCCCATTCCTTAGAGTCGGATCAACGACCACGTCTCATAGCGTGAGTTGAACAATAGCCAAGTTAGAATTGGTCGGTGTTGACTGATTCCCCCTTGATGTAGTTCATAAACCCTCATCTTGGGATGGTAGGAATTTATCACTCGGAGGTTAGCCGAGCAGGGATCTGCGCGGTTGCCCCTTGGTGGGGCTTCGATCCTTAGCGTCGATGGGTAGGAAGTTACCCACTAAGGATTGACCAAGCAGGAAAGCTGCTCAGTGGCTTCTTGATGAGGGCTTTATGTTCTTAGCGTTGGTGGGTAGAAAGTTACCCGCTAAGGATTGGCCGAGCATGGAAGCTGCTCGACGGCCTTTTGATGCGGGCTTCGATCCTAGGCGTAGATGGGTAGGGGACTACCTGCCAGGGATTGACCGAGCAGGGAAGCTGCTCGGTGGCCTCTTGGTGAGGACTTCGATCCTTAGCATAGGTAGGTAAGAAGTCACCCGCTAAGAATTGACCGAGCAGGGAAGCTGCTCGGAGGCCCCTTGATGAGGGCTTTGGATCCTTGGCGTCGGTGGGTAGGGAACTACCCCCGGGGGATTGACCGAGCAGGGAAGATGCTCGGTGGCCTTTAGGTGAGAGCTTCGATCCTTGGCGTTGATGGGTAGAGGACTACCCGCCAGGGATTGACCGAGCAGGGAAGCTGCTCGGTGGCCTCTTGGTGAGGGCTTCGATCTTTAGCGTAAGTGGGTAGGAAGTTACCCACTAAGGATGGACCGAGCAGGGAAACTGCTCGGTGGCCTCTTGATGAGGGCTTTAGATCCTTGGCGTCGGTAGGTTGGAAACTACCCGCCAGGGATTGACCGAGCATGGTAGCTGCTCGGTGGCCTCTTGGTGAGGGCTTTTTAGACTTCTCTTCGCCTTCATGGGGCGTCGTTCAATCTCCCTTGACCCGTAAAATCTGGAAGAGTGACCGTCGCAGACAACATATGGCAGAAATGCACAGGCAAGGTGCGACGCTCTGTGGTTCGCGTCGTTCCAACTTCCATTGACCGCTTAAGGCTCGTGAGGATTGGCATAGTCTCCATGTGGCAGCTCTGTATTGGGAAATTTGAAAATATCCCATGATTCGCGTTGCTGCGCGCGCAAATTTCGGCCTTTAGGGATTTTGTTGGGGCTATAAATAGCGAAGGCATATCGGTTTCTTTTAGCCTTGCGTTTCTGAAAATGGCCGGGTTTATCTACTCCATCAAAGAGATCATCTCTCGTGATGACGTGTATCTGTACGATCAGGGATGCACCGAGGAGACGTACCAAACGGTGATCGAGGGCGTGGAGGACCACTTCGATCGTCTAATTTCCCGGCGGTCACCCCTCCTCCAATTGCTCATGTATGCGATTTGGAGGATGTCCCCGGGGCTGCATAACGCCTTGTCTCCGCAGCTGCTGGACGAGGCGCTTGACAAGCCGCACACGCTCCATCACCACGGCCTGATTTCGAAAATTCGGCAGGACCGATCGGTGGCTCTTCTTCAGGAATGTTTCCAGAAGAGGCAGATCGCGGACTCTTGCTTAGCGGCGCGGGAGCTCTGGTGGTTCCGTGGCATCTCGGGTCCGCGGGCAACATCAGAGGGAGCGAGCTGAAGAAGCTAGGGCTTGGCTGGCGGAGATCTCCTCGGAGTATCATCAGCAATGCTTTCTCAACCCCTTACCCCCTGTGTTGTAATTTTTTGTAAGGCTGGGGAGCCCATAGTACCTTTTAATGAATAAAGCTCTTCTTTTCTGATGTGTTTTGTCTTTTTTTGTCTCTTAGTACTTTTTACACACTCTCTCAGAAATGAATCTACGAATCTCGAAACCGAGAAAAAGAACAAAATTTGAGGAAGATGTCGCGCCCCGCTTCCCAGTATACAGGCAGAGGATGCGACGAGGCCGCTACGTATTTACTGCGAAGTAAATACGCTAAGCGCATCTAAGCAATATAAAAGTAAATGCACAAGAGAAAAGATATAATAAAACAGCAACTTTATTTATTCACATTCTTTCTGTACAATGCATGGAAAGTAAATACAACTGAAATAAAGCAATGCCTAAACAATGGCATAACAGAAATGAAAAGGTACTGAAATGAAAGTGTACAATGAACTAAAGCTCGGGATCTTCACTGAATTGGTCCAAGTCTTCAGCAGTGGGCTCGATCTCAGGAATGTCCAGATCACCTGATGACATTCAAAGAAGGAAGAAAGAGAATGTCGTCAGCGAACAAATCGCTCGGTAAGTCCCAAAGATAAGGGAGAACTAGAATAGACAGAAAGAGAATGTAGCTTTTAAAGTTGTATTATCTTGTTTTAGTGTTAACGCTGTTGTTTGTAGCTTGGTACAGAAGGATGCCAGTGTATACGAGAGGAGTCTCTATATGCCAGAGACTAGAAACAAGTGTAGTACAAAGAACCGTTTATGCCACGGTACAACAGCAATTGGATTTAGATTAGGTGTATTAAATCTTACTGTCTCGTGCCACTTCTAACACCTTAAACCCCGTATTATCATGATTGTATTGTTGTATTGTATCGTCTTGTATTGTAAACTGTATAGATTGTATAATTGGATGACTTTGCCGAAACCATGATATCAGTAAACGAATGTAACTGTATAATCATGTAAATGGATAAACTAGAGAATCATGTAAATGGATGTACATCCATGGTTCGGTTCAGTCAAGTTGTATAGATTGATAAATGGATTCATGAATTCATGTTGAATTGTAATATTGTAGATTGTAGATTGTACTTGAATCATATTCAAGTCAGATTATAAAGAGACTCAATCTGAGTCAGACAATTAGAAAAGTAAATTGAAGTCCTGATTGTTTTGATGTTATCGGTAACCGCTGATGCACATGGGCGACAGGATTTGTGTCTTTTTCAAAGACGATTACCATGTTGATAACACCGTTTGTTAAGTTGTCTACCTTAGATAGGCAAGCACCCACTTCTCCGGCTCCCTGAGGCTCAAGAGATTGGTCCCGCTTAAACCTATGTTTACTAGGGTGCTTAGGGTAATTTATAAAATTTGAGGGGTTTTATGTAAAAATACTTTTATATAGTTTTCAAAATACACCCCAAGTATTTATTAATCGTCTTTAGAGTTGTAATGAATGTAGATTTTACATTGTGATATTTCTAGTGAAAATATCCTAATTCCATAATAAAGGGTATTTATTTGTAATATTGACTTGTATGGAATTCGTGGTATTTTAATATAAAATAATTCTTGTGATTTTTGAAAAGAGTTGGAATATTTATATTATTACAAAATAGATATTTTAATGTTATAAATACATATATTTATATGAAAACAATTTTAATATATATTATATTCTAGAAATCTCGTTTTTCTTAAGATGTCGTATTTTTAAATTTTTCGAGACCGAATGCTCCTTGCGGAGGTCTGTATCTCGCACTACTAAGCCTGAGGATGTGCGATGATCCGCACCATCCCGAACGGATTCCCCAAATGGGTTGTAGCAGCACTTTGCAAAGATTTGTTAGTAATATGTATGCCCTAGAGGCCATTACTGTACATGCGATGTATATTGTAGTGGATGCTTGGACATATATAGGGAGGACTTTCTTGCTCGACATGATAGTATGCTATCTGGTTGCTCTTTATCTAAACATGTACACTGATTGTCTCTATAATACATGTTGATAAAGCCCTTAGGATGAGTACTTGACTACCAGGACTATGATGCAGATCATACTAGTGGGGACAGAGTAGTCGTTAAGTACATCCTTCAAATGTTCCTAGTCGAGGGTGTATCGAGACAGGGTATCGATATACCAGAGTAGACTAGCGTATACGCTTCTCGACCCATATGATGGGCGATGGATGATCCCATATCCATTGGTGTTTGACATCAGAGAAGGTATGCGGGTGCTCAATGGAGACTGGGTACACTGGACGGACTCGCCGAGAACTCCTAGATGGTATTGTACCTATCGTCGGATAGCAGTTCTCTGGTGACACTGGTACAGGTTGGTCTGTAGACCCGAGATCGCCATAGAGTCTTGTGTGATTCCCACTGTGCTTTAATTTCCACCTTACCACGTTCAAGAGAACGTGTAAAACGGTGGCTTTTGGGTACAGTCCCAAGTTACATGGAGGCAATGAGCGATAGGAGGGGTTTCGTCTCTCCCGGTATAGGGAGTTGATGTTGCGCTATGCTCGATTGGCCATAACATGAAATCCCTGGCCAGGGTTGCTGAGATCTACTAGTAAGTGTTATCAGTAGTTTCTCGAACCGTTATGGACCTTGCATCGGCATGACTTATCAAGCTATTGGAGTCTAACGTTATACCACCCCCAGGCTGTGATATGCAACATATCAGACGAAGAGACCGGACTGTACGGTAGTGTTACTGATTAGATTCATAGGAGTACGAGCAGGCTTGCTTGTTGATCTTTTGATCGCTCAATACCCGGGTGGCCGTTACGCTTAATAGACCGCTTGCGGCTTGTGGGTGTTTGATATGATCATCACCTACTGCCGGCGTATTGACGAGTCTTTGGAGTCCTACACAGAGGTTTCCTGGCTCAAGCGAAACGGAGTAGGAGCACATATGTGATATGCGCGGGACCGAGATTAATACGATATGTGATACCGTATTCTATTCTCGCGATATGTGATATCAGTCGGTTATATATGATATAGCCGGGTTATCGGATCAAGTGTTGATTCGATAAGTTGATTCATATAGTATTAGTCGGTTATATATGATATAGCCGGATTATTAAATCAAGAGTTGATTTGATAATTTAATGTATAATTATATATTTGATATATTATATTACATTATCTAATATTAAGCTCACTAATGATTTCCTTTCTCACTTGAAGTGCACATTGTATATATGTGATATGTATGTTTGTGTACATGTATTGTGTCATGCTTGATGATACATACAAGATGGGTGTATGAGACTTATACCATGCTAGGGTTAAATTAGGGTTTTGTTTATTTCTTAAGTTATTACAAAAGAGGAAAATACTTGGTCAAAGTTTTCAAGCTTGGAGAAGCTTGTAGAACATTGTCAAGGTCAACTCTTTTGTCATTCCTTAGGATATTTTTCCTTAACCCAACCTTTAATCATAGCCTTGGGTTTATTCTCTACATGAGTTAAGCATGATGGCTTTAACTCAACCATGGGTGCAATAATTCATTTGGATGAATTATTCATGAGTTCTTCTTCTTCTTCTTCTTCAAGCTCCATGAAAAGTTTTTTAGCTTCAATGGGGGTATGAGAAATAATGTGAGAAAATCAATTCTAAAGTGATCCCACTTCCTACTTCATCATCCTCTACTACTTACCATTTAGTATAGGGTGTTCTCTTCACAAAGTTCATGACCTAGTGAAGGAATAGCTTGGGTTAGTGTCTCCTCGACGTAGATCATCTTCGGCCTCGAAGTCATCGAAGCAAGCACTTTCGTTTCTTCATGGAGCCTCTCTAGAGTCCAGAGTTTATGATCGCAGCGAAGGGGACTACTACACGGAGCTATTGAAGTGAAGGACCGGTCTACAAAAGTTGTATTCCTTGCTCACTATTAGATGCAAAGTGTTTGCATACGTTTTCCGTATTATTTCTAGTAGACGATTCATGGTTAGGGTTAGCTAGAACGACAAATTTTTGAATTTGGCATGGACGATGCCTCCCGAAACCTTGCTGCCGTCGTAGGTAACCTTACAAGATTTGTATAAAATACTAATCATTAAGAAAAATGGTTTTATTAGTAATGGTATTTAAATGAAAAGGTGTCGTTTTCCCGTATTCTATGTTCCCGAGGGTATTGTGCTATATTGCATATGAGTGTGTCAGGAGGTAGGTTATTACCTCGTGATCTACTTAAAAGTATAGCAAGGTTTTGATGGTTTAAATGTAGAAATGAAACTATATGGTAGTTTAATGAAAAAAATACGGTAAAATGGAAATAGCAATTACTTTTGATATGAAACTTGTTCAATATGATTAGTTAGTATTTAATAGTCAACATATAGTGGTTGTAGCATGATTGTATTAAAGAAAGAGTTAGGTTTTATAAAGAACCGAATCGGAAATCGGATTTGTTCCGATTCCGTCGGGTTTTGAAATTTCGTATTTTAAAATAAGAATAGAAAAGAGGGAATTGGGACTTACGGGTTTAGTTAACAGATGAGAGGGAGTGGGAGTGGACGTAGCTTCCGGTGCGTCGTTCCATCGCCGGGATCTCCTAGGGTTGTCGCCGGAGCTTCGCCTTTCGCTTCTTCCAAAGTACACTAGAGATTTTAGGGATTTCTTGGGAGTTGGCTCAGAATTTTGGGGTGAGGAGGTAGTGTTTAGGGGTGGTATTTATAGGGTTAGGGTAGATGAAGAGTTTAATTGAAAAAATGTATTTAAAATATATTAAAATGTAATAAAGGTGGAGTAATTGAGGTATTAAGAGGTCTCTGGAACCAATCTAGGTAAATGAAGTGTGTAGGGGGGTAGGGGAGGTCAAGAGCCCCAACTTTACTGTTGGGGACTCGGCGATCCGGCTGAGTCCGGCCGGCGGCACCGGCCGAGTGAGGCCCCCAATGGGTCCCCTGATGGTCCATATACTCACTGGTATATTTAAGTTTTTATGGGTAGTGGGATTTTTGTGAGATATGCACGTGTAAACTCTTGGTATTCTAAAAATTCAAAACAAAATAATATTAAAAATAATGTGGGGTATGGGATTTGAACTCTGGTGGCTTGGTTCAGCAGTGCAAGGTATTACCAATGAGCTACAAGCTCCTTCTTGTAATTAAGGAGTTAATTAATTACTTAAAGTAATCACAGCAAAAGTAAATACCCCAAGTATACATTAATTTTAAAGAAAATTTTTGTACACTAAAAATGGAGTTGTTACAGAAGAAGTCCCTTTTAATTCAAGAGACTTAAGAAAAACTACATAGCTTTGAAAAGAAGAAAATACATTCATTTGTATAGTTTGAGTTTTTTAGCATTGTAGGACTGAAGAAACTTGCGTCCCCCGGCGTCTTGTTAGCGATACGTTCCACCGGGCAATACTTCGGAGACGAGGAAAGGGCCGTCCCACTTCAGGGAGAACTTGTACAGTTTGCCCTGATCTACGAATTCGTTCCACCTTAAGACCAAATCTCCTGTCTTGAAGGCACGATGCTTAACTCGTGTGTTTTAGTAGCGAGCAGTTTGTTGTTGGTAAGCGGCCGCTTTGATTTATGCTCGGTCCCGCTTCTCTAACAAGATGTCCAAATTGGTCCGGAGCGCCGAGGTATTGGCTTCGTCATCGAAGTGTTCGACTCTGTAACTGGGCAGTCCGATCTCTGCTAGGACCATTGCCTCGGTACCGTAGCATAGGCTGAAGGAGGTGTCTCCCGTGGGCGTTTTCTTCGATGTGCGTAAGGCCCATAGTACCCGCGGTAGTTCCTCGACCCAGCTGCCCTACCTTCTATCCAAACGAGCTCGAAGACCTCGGATGACATCTTGGTTAGCTACCTCGGCCTGTCCGTTGCATTGAGGATGCGCGACCGCGGCAAACTTCATTAGTATGTGGTATTCATTGCAGAACTCTTTGACTTTGTCGTTTTCGAAATTCGTCCCGTGGTCGGTAATGATGCACCTTGGGTTCCCGAATCGAGAAATTACGTTGTTCTGCAGGAACTTTATGGTAGTGGTGGCGGCAGGTTTTCTGATAGGGACGGCCTCAATCCACTTTGTGAAATATTCTATCGCGGCGAGGATGTACTTGTGTCCGCCCGTACCAGCGGGGAGTTGGCCCACCATGTCCATCCCCCACCGGGCAAACGGCCAAGGGGAGGTGAGGGCCGTTAGCTCGGTAGCCGGAAGACGGGGTATGCTGCCATGGAGTTGGCAACTTTTACATCTTCTGACGAGCTTCTAAGCGTCTTGGTGTATCGTCAGACAATAATATCCTTAGAGCAGCGTCTTCTGGACCAAGGTACGGGCCCCTTGATGAGCTCCACCGACCCCTTGGTGTATCTCACGCAGGATGTGGTCGGCTTCGTGAGGGTCGACGCACCGGAGCAGAGGCTGTGTGTATGACTTCTTGTAAAGGTTTCCATTGCTCCAGATGAAATGGTGGGCTTAAGCTCGAAGGCGGCGCGCTTCCCTTCGGTCTTCCGGAAGTATACCATCCTTCAGGAACTCCACGAGGGGCTTCCTCCAATCCTGGCCTTCCTCCTGAGCAGTGTATACTTGAAGCGTTACCTCTGTGTCTTCCACGCTAGGTCGTGGCAAGACTTCGAAGAGGATATTCCTCTTATTATTGGCCGTATAGTAAGAGGCAAGCTTGCTCAGGACGTCGGCTTGGACGTTCAGGTGCCGGGAAATCTGTTCCACTTGGACTTCGTCAAAAAAATTTCGTAGTCTTTTCACCTCGACCAAGTACTTCACCATGAGCGGCTCTCGGGACTCGAAGCACCAGGTCACTTGGCCGACGAGTAGGGAAGAGTCGCTGCGAATCCGGATCGTCTTCAACCCCACCCCGGAAGCGATTCGCAACCCGGCTAGCAAGGCCTCGTATTCCGTGGCGTTGTTTGACACTCTGAACCCGAGCTTCAAAGAGTACTCCATCTCTACCTCGTTCAGGCCTCGAATGATAAGGTCGACATCGCTCCCTTCCTCGGTAGAGGATCCATCCACGTAAAGGACCCAATCGGGGACGGAGTCGGGCATTTCCTTGACCGAGGGTCGGGACCCGGGGATATGTGCCGATGCTGCTTCATTGGTGGGAATAGTGCACTCGACCACGAAGTCTGCCAGGACTTGTACTTTTATGGCTTGCCTGGGGCGGTATTTGATGTCGAATTGGGATAACTCCCACCTCCATTTCTCCAGACGACTAGACGACTCAGGGGATGCGAGAATAGTCCCTATAGGCTGCTCTGTGAGGATGAGGATAGCGTGTGCCTGGAAGTAGTGTCGTAGCTTCCTTGAGGCGACGATAAGCGCCAAGACTATCTTTTCTATGGCCGAGTACCTTGTTTCCGCGTCTTTGAAGATGTGGCTCACGTAGTAGACCGGCTTTTGTACACCTTCGGCTTCCCTGACGAGCACCGCACCTGCAACTTGGTCGGAGACCGCTAGGTACAATAATAGCTCGTCTCCATCGATTGGTCGGGTGAACAGTGGAGGAGTTGCCAGGTGCGCTTTGAGCTGTTTGAAAGCATTTTGACAATCTTCCGACCATTCGAACTTTGGGATCTTTCTCAGGGCTTTGAAGAATGGGAGGCACTTTTCTCCGGATCTCGACATGAAGCGACTCAGAGCGGCCACTCTCCCCATGAGTCGCATGATCTCAACGTTGCTCTTTGGTGTGGCCATGTTGAGAATGGCGCTGATCTTTTCCGAGTTAGCTTTTATTCCTCGGTGGGTAACCATGAACCCGAGGAATTTCCCGCTAGTGACTCCGAACGCGCACTTGGCTAGATTCAGCTTCATTTTGTACTTGTGGAGGATGTCAAATGTCTCGCCAAGATCTTTGGTGTGCTCGTCCGATGAGGTTGATTTCACGAGCGTGTCATCAACGTAAACCTCCATATTCTTCCCGATCTGTGGTTTGAACATTTAGTTAACTAGGCGCTGATATGTATCCCCAGCATTTTTGAGCCCGAAGGGCATCACTTTGTAGCAGTATACCCCCGGTCCGTGGTGAATGAGGTAAGTTATTCATCTGCCAAGTTCATACGGATCTAGTAATAGCCGGAGAAAACGTCCATAAAGCTAAGCAAGTCGTGGCATGCCGAGCTGTCTACTGGCTGGTCTGTCCGAGAGAGGGGATAGTTGTCTTTCGGGCAGGCCCTGTTCAGGTCTGTGAAGTCGACGCACATGCGCCACTTCCCGTTCGTCTTTTTAACCATGACTACATTCGCCAGCCAATCCGAGTAGTCAACATTTCGAATGAAGTTGGCTGCGAGCAATCTATCGACCTCGTCCTCAATCGCCTTTTGCTTGATCGGCGCGAAACTTCACTTCTTTTGTCTGATGGGTCGGGCCTTCGGGTCGACCCCGAGCTTGTGCGAGATTACTTTGGTGTCGATCCCGGGAATGTCAGTAGGCGCCCAGGCAAACACGTCCGAGTTCCCTCGGAGAAAGCGGATCAAGTCTTCGTGCCGGACTCCTGTTAAAAGGAATCTGATCTGGACGGTTCGTCCCTCATTCCCCTCGACGAGGGGGACTTCTATTAGCGCCTCTACCGGAGCTCCTCGGATTTCTTTATGTTCGTCGCAAGTGTCCAAGGACCCCTGGAAATGATTTGCGTCTTCGAGGCCGTCGCTCTGCTCTCCGGTGTTGGATATCGCGGTGAAGCAAATCTTGGCGATTCGCTGGTTCCCGTAGGCCCGGCCTATCCCCGCTTGATTTAATGGAAATTTGATCGCAAGGTGGTAGGTCGATGTCACGACCCGAAAGAGCACGTGACTGGCCCTTGAATCATACGAAGTCTATAGGACCTCATCTAATCCAAGTAAGCCAAAAACCCGGAAATCTAAAACCATTTTAAGGAGTAAATAAAGAAACTAGTTTTTAGGAAGTAAGAAAACAAGTATAAAAGTGAGGTTTTTAAATAAGTAAGCCGAATATGCATTTATAAAATCCTCAATGTCTTTTCTGAAAATTTCGGCAGAGTTTCCTTTGTAAATACTAGCCCCGAACGGGGTACAACATAAATAATATATGTGCAATGATAAAAGGCATCCCCAAGCGAGAGCTAGCTCTTCGTCAATAAACGGTCACAACCACGCAAGCAATATAATATACAATGCCGAAGGGCGAGGATCAAAACTCAAAAAGAAAACTCAAATCAGCATGAAAACCATAATACTACAACGCGCGACTCTAAGGTCGAAATAATACACCACTGGTTTTCTAAGTCTGAAACAATATACAAGTTTTGGTTGATGGAATTACTAGATACAACTGAATAAAATAATACAAGGGTGGTCACGATGCGAGTGAACCCACCTACCAATGCAATCACCCAGAAAAGAAGCAGTGTGCCAGAAAAGCCGCAATGGAATCTGTACGGCAAAACCTGCAAGAACTGTGGCACAACGGAGGTGAGTTGCCAACTCGTGAATAGAAAACATCGCAGAGTAGAAATCGTATGCATGACATAATTCTAGGTCAATACGATCAGATATATATATAAACCTCAAATGAATAAGTCTGAAGCAAGATAAGGTGGCAAAGTAACATCTATACAGGAGTGTAGTGCTAAGTGCTCGTGCCAGTGCCTCAGGTAATAACATATCATAAATATGAGGTATGATCAATGTAATCAATGTCAACTATATCAAGCCTATGAGTATGTGGATATCATCCAACCATGTGATCAATGTCATCAATGTCAACTATATCAGGAAGCCTATGAGTATGTGGATGTTTACCCCATTCAGAGCAAAGCACTGTTCAAATTCCAAGGCGGGAGATGGAGCAACGCTTCCGATTCCCCCCAATCAGAGCAAAGCTCTACTTTGAAAATTTAAATTTTAATAAATGAAGCAACGCTTCAGATCCTCTGCACTGCGCGCAGGACACCACGTGTCAAAATCAGGCATGCCAGCGCAGAGAGCGCAGCGCCCGAGGCAGCGCGCCCAATCAGAGCAAGGCTCTATTTAAAACAAAATTAAAGGAAGCAACGCTTCAGTTGCGCAAGCACTGCGCTGCGCGACACGTGTCAGCGCAGTTGCGCTGCGCGACACGTGGCAGCGCAGTTGCGCTTGCGCAGTTGCACTGCGTTGTGCGCTGCGTGACACGTGTCAAGCGCTGGGGCGTTTGCGCCAAACAAAATTAAAATTCCAGTAAGATCTTTTTGTTCTTGTTAAAACAAGAAGATTGTCTTCTGTAAAACAGAAGCCCTTGGATCAAAGATCCAACGGTGGGGAAAATTCCCCAAATCACTCAGAGAATGGTCTCTTTAACAAATATAACAAATTTATGGGCACTATATAAAGGCCCCTAGACCCCAATTCAAAGAGATCGACATCAAGAACTTCAAAACAGATAGAACTCTGAAGAATTTTGAAAAGAACTCAAGAAAAAGGTAAAAACCTTTATAAAATAGAAGAATTTCTTCTGAATAGATCATTGATCTAAGAACAAGATCAATGATCTTCAATAAAAAAAATAATAACAGTGCCTTGCACTTTTTATGAACCATTGGTTCTGAAATTTTAGAAAAGATTCTTTTCTTGAATCCAAAATTGGATCAAGTTATTTAAACAGTGCCTTGCACTTGCAAAATTGCACTGTTGCGCTCCTGGGTTGGCGCAAGCCACCAAAGAGCGCCACGTGTCAGCAGCGCACTGACACAGCGCACTGCGCTAACTGCGCTTGCGCTCATCAGAGCGTGACACGTGTCACCTCCACATGCGCTTGCGCTCAATAATTGGCGCAAAGCGCCTGACAGGCCACATGGTCACTGTCAGTGTGATTAATGCACTGCATTACTTACAGAAGGGCCAAGCCCAATTAAAAAAGGCCTAACAGGCCAAATAAAATGCTATGCATTATTTTAAAAAAGGGCAGAGCCCAAGTAAGAACAGATGCTCTGCATCATTTATCAAGGGACTGAGCCCAAATCAGAAAAGCATAGCAGGCCAAAATAAAATGCAGTGCATTATTAAACAGGGGCAAAGCCCTAGCACAGGCCTAATAGGCCAAAGATCAACAAAAACGTTGAATATTCTCAAATGGACTTAGCCCAATCATGGCCGTAAGTCCTCAAATTAAATTGACTGAGCACGGCTGCTCTCCTAAATCAATTTACATCTGATTCGAGGGTACATCTCCGAACTCCTCTGACACCTATCGTTGTAATCCTTCAACGACGTTAGAGAGGTGACGGGTCCCGACAACCACACATCAACACGGACTGTGGGGTCCTTAAACTCATGGACTTATGCGTCCTTAAACCAAGATACGGACTGTGGGGTTCTTAAACTCATGGACTTATGCGTCCTTAAACCAAGATACGGACTGTGGGGTCCTTAAACCCACGGACTTATGCGTCCTTAAACTAACGGACTAATGTGTCGTTAAACACACCCATATGGACTGTGCGGTCCTTAAACCCATGGACTTATGCGTCCTTAAACTACCCATGGACCACCATGTCCTTAAACTGGCAATGGACCACCATGTCCCTAAACTGGCAATGGACCGCAATGTCCTTAAACTACCTATGGACCACTACGTCCATAAACTAGAACAATAGAGCCCCTAAACGGTCTTTTGTCGGATCTAAACGATCCCGTTTAAGTTGATCTTAGCCTCAAGTCTGGCTAACGTATCCTTAAACATTCAATCAGACTACATATTCCTTAATCAACTTTGGTTCAAGGGTACATCTCCGAACTCCTCTGACACCTGTCGGTGTAATCCTTCAACGTCGTCAGAGAGGTGATGGGTCCCGACGGCCATATATTAAACGAACCACTACGTCCTTAAACTGGAACAATAGAGCCCCAAATGCTCTTTCCGTTAAGTCGATCTTAGTCTCAAACAGGACTAACGTATCCTTAACGAACGTTTAAGTTGATCTTAGCTTCAATACGGCTAACGTATCCTTAAACTAAAAACACCAAACCCAAATCTAAGTAAATACGGATTTGGACTAATGCACGTCCTACGGGCGACGGCATCACTTAGTCTCCGTATACAATCCACGGGCATCCACAAACAAAACAAACACACACGACACGAAGTGAAATTTCTGGAGAAGGAGAAAGTGGTTACCGCGATGCGGTAACGTAATTAACTGCAGGGGCTTGCGCCTGCAGGAAAAAGCGACCCCACAATCAAAAACCCCTCAAGCGAGGGGGAATCTGACGAAGTCTGCTACATCGGCCGCATCCGTCTAAACCTCCGATACACGGTGCCATAAATCAACTTGGCATCTTCGGAGAGGTGGACGGATAAAACCAAATAGCATCTGTCCCGAATCTCAGGCAAGACGTCTTCACGTCGTCGCCGTCTTTCGGAGGGGAACAGTGGATATCATCCAACTATGTGATCAATGTCATCAATGTCAATATATGTATGTGGAAATCGTCCACGTGTCACCCAATGACAATACGCATCATGCATGTAAATATCAGAAACATATGCATGGAAGTATGATGATGTAAATCAACATGTGTCGCTCGCGATATATCAAAATCATGGGACCTGAGTGCCAAGCATCGACACTCGAAAACATCGTGAAACATGTGTTTAGCATCGGCACGTAAATCCTCATATATATAGGGCCACATCCATCCGGATCGGCCTATATCATCTCTCAACTCCGGTTGGTATCCCCCAGATATCCGCCGAGCTCAAATAATATCACCGGTAGGTAGTACTCCCCTGCCAGGCTCACCGTCCAATATATACGAGTCTTCTTGTCCCGGGGTACCTCACCGGGTCCACCGTGTACCCGCAGACGGTGCCTACCGCTCCTCGAATCGAGTTTTACATGCCACTCTCAGAACCGAGAAAACACATAGTGGACGCACTGAAATATCATATCAAGGGTAACCGGGTTTTTCAAACAATACATACTTTTTTTAAAATACCCACGGTTCCCAAATCCAGAAATATCATGGAAATAACATATCTCAATGCATATAATCAGAAAGCATGATGTATGCGACATATAAAAGAAATGTAAGCATACTGGTATATCATGCAACATGGAATAGTAATATGCACATATTTAGGGAAGACCGCTTCTTTAAAATGAATCAGTTTTAGAAAGTATCTCGCGGTTCCCAGATCTCCAAGTCAAACCAGAATCACCTATGTATGTGCAAATATGTATGTGTACAAATATGAGTGTACAATAGATGTGTGCACAAGTATGAGTGTACAATATGTAAGTACACGAGTATGCCATGCAAGGATCATATCCTGAATGCAACAGTACTACAGTGTAGTGACATGGCAATTATCGATGATGAAGTGTGTGAGCCGGCAAGAAGGTGTACGTGGAATATATGCATCATCGATAATGGTGCTGGTGTCCTAACAGCATGAGTTTAATATAACAATAACCATATTTATCATGCAATGCGATGCAAACAGTAAGCATATGCAGCAAATGAATAATAAACACAACAGTGTAGAAGCTACATCAATGCATCCATATCATACGGTTTTGCCATTTGAAAGAAGACGAATCGGGGTTTTTAGGAAAATAAGGGCTACGGTGTTTTTAAGAAAAGATGCGTCTTTTGAAAATATCCGTAGAATCCCTTGCCTGTCTTTAACTACTCCCGATTCGTTAGTTTTTGAAATAGGTATGACATCGGCCTAACCTAACATCTACTAGCAAATCTATCGGGAGGGGTATGGAAACCACCTAAATCTGAGTCGATATAATATATATATGTAAATATAATAGTCGGTGATCCCGCCTCAAAGGTACCACGTACGATACAATATCATATGACATCCTCGAGTCATGAGTGCGGATCTATCATTAATATGAAGCTCGTACGGTAAATTATCGTACGGCATCCCAAAAGCTGGGTACGGGTCAATATCACATTCCTCTCATCAATTATCAGGTATCCTTATCATCATATCTCATGATCTGGGGTACTGATCTAAGTCTAGTACAAATCGATACCCTCTATATAAATATAAATGCGTGTGTGAAACACACGTCTAAAGGCCCGCTAAAATCACCTGTCGTATCCTAAATACGAATCACATCATATCACCGATCTCATGGCACTATGCCCAATATCATCGACTCATCTCCAATTATCATCCACTATCCTCATCATGTAGGTATATGTATAACAAATATGCATGTGTGTGCGTGTGGGTGTAAATCTATTCTAGGGTTCGCAACTAGGAACTATACTAGTTTACTTCTACGCCCTAATCTAACTATAGTACACCTAACCTCATCTCAAATATCCACGACACACAATCAACTATCATAAATAGCATATATATAATATACTAAATATCGAACTGCGGGGGTGCTATACGCCATCCACCTGACTTCCCCCGTAGATATAATCTACTCACCTTGTGTCCTGCATGTCGGTGTCGACGTCGACGTCATCTTCTTCATCGCATGGAATCCACATGATGGTACCTACATAGATAACATAATCGGAACGCGTATTAAAATCACATCGGGAATACCCAAAACGACACGCTAATGCCTATAGGTTAGAACCTATAGACTACGCTTTCAAAACCATCAAACGACCCTCGATCTCGTCGTACAAACGTCAAGTGATCGAGGTAAAACACAATACGCAAATCCAGAATTTAAAATACGCAATACGAAAACACGAATCAAAACAGAAACTATAGAAAAGGGTCCAAGATTTCACCCTAGGTCAAATCAGACAATTTTGCATATGCCAAGGGTCTAGTTTACTGGAGATAAGGCCCTGAAACAAAAACGAAGCATTTCCAACCTGATCTGGCCGCAAATTGCGTCCAGAAAGAATTAATTTGCGGCTTGAAAGAGCGGGTAGGGGCTAGGGTTTTGGGTGATGGTTCCTAGGTGCCTGCATGTATCACTGTTCTTGCAAAAATATTTTCAGGTGACCCGGGTGTTAGCAGATTTCCAAATACAATCACAGAATCCACAATTCTTCCGATATCGGGTTTCTAAATCCGTATTCTGGGTCCTAGTCTCTGGTTTAGGTCTCAAATCAATCACCACAGGGGTTGTATAGCCTCTAGTACCCCTAATTTCACCTTTGATTTCAACTAAAACCCTAATTCTCAACTCAAGTTTTCAAACTCCCCAAAACCACACAATATCGGTTACAATTTTAACATGGATGCTAAAGGAAAGGAAATTCTATACTAGTGATGGAAAAATTACCTCATTTGGGACCCAAGAATCCCCTACAGCACCAAAATCAAATCTTTCTTGGCCCAAGGTGTTGCTAATGAGCTTGTGCACAACTTTTGTGAAAAGGAGATAGGGTTTTGGAGTGTTTATTAAGGTGATTTGAGGAGGTGAAGAGGGGAGGGAGAAGGAGGAGCAGTAGCAGCAGGGAATGAAGAGGAGAGGAGAGAGGAAAATGAAGGAAATGGTGAGATGCAAGTCAAAGATAACCCCCCTCACTTTCTCTCTCACACCCATACCTAATACTCTATCCATATCTTTTCTTTTTCCCCCTTTTTCTTTTCTATTTTCCAACAATCAACAACCATGCTAAAACATGAAGAAAGCCATGGAAAAAATTATGTAACAAGTGTAAAATGATATGGTGCATGTTTGCACAAAATATGCTAAAAATCCGATTAGCGATTTTTAATCACGATTAGCACTAAATTAGTGTCAAATAAATCATAAAAACTTAAAATTTGCATAATTCACATAAAACACCCTCTTTTTAGTAATTTCTATAATTTTCCAATTTTTTCCCAATTTATCGGTATTTAATTATACCGAAATATTAAAATATTCATTAAAAATTAATATTAAATTATAAAAAATCCCCAAAAATAATATTTTATTTTTCTGAAATGTTACAGTCGAGATTTGAGCCCGGGGGGCATTTAATGTCAGGCGTCCCAGGTTATAGGATGAGGGGATCCTTGCGACGATGAATTCCGCTGGTGCGGTCCTCGTATGGCCGACTTCCCCAATGTTGAGGAGGAGGGTGACCATTCTCTCAGCCGAGATGGAGTGGTTGGTAAACCCTGATAGGACGTGAGAGGTTGGTCATAAGTCGGACGGCCCTAGCCCCATACGCTGGAAGCAATCATAGAAGAGGATATCTGCCGAGCTTTCGGAATCGACCAATATCCTCTGAACCTCGTAACGGTGGACCCGTGCCGTAATCACGAGAGGGTCGTTGTGAGGTAAGGATATACCGTGGAGGTCTTCATCAGTGAAGATGATAGGCTCAACAGTCCTGCATTTCTTCTGGGGCGGGTCGCTTGTTCCCTTGACGAGTAGGAGGCGGTGAGTCTCGCCGGCTCCACGGGCGGACCCCGAGGAAACGACCATGATTTGGCCGATCGTTAATTCACCGGGAGGGGGCTGGTTCTCTTGCTCCCTGTCTCCCCATCGCTTGTCCCGCGGGTACTTCGCCAGGTGGCCAGAGCGGATCAACTCCTCGATGTAGTTGCAGAGTTGTTTACAGTTCTCGGTCGGGTGGCCCTGCGACCTATGGAAGGCGCAGTACGGGCTCCGGGTTCGTTTAGCCGCTCCATGGGTGACCGACGAGAGCTTTAAGAATCTCTCGCCCTTCACCTCCTCTAACAGCTCAGTCTGGGAGATATTGAGAGGAGTATACTCCTGGAACTTTGGGGAGTATGGTATTGGCCGGTCGACCTTCTTCTTCTCTTCTCTTTCCCTCTTCTTTTGGTCGGCTTGGTCGTCCCGGGGCAGGTTGGCGTTCACCTCAGACTCGAGTTGGATCTCTCGGGAAGTCCAAGCTTTTACCTTGGCGATGGTCTTAGGTTGCGCTAATGCAAAAGAGCGGAGCCACTCTTTGTGCTTAAGACCCGACCTTAGAGCGGTGATGACAGTTTCATCTCGGTGATCGGGGACTTCGATGAGAGCGTTGAAGAAGCAAGTGACAGATCCCTGTTCCCGCCGAAAATTTCTGGGCAGAAGAGTCCAAGTTATCAAATGGAAGCGATACGCTTAAGGAAATGCGAACCAATATCTTCCGGCCTGTATTTTGATAAGTTCCCGAAGGAGAAACTATTAAATTCTGGTGGTATTGGAAGCATCTCGAAAAACCCTTCGATTTGATATATTATGGGCCTCATAATTCATCCGGGATCAAAAGTTATGAGGCATCACGTGTCCACACGTGATGGACTTTTAAGAACCCGCTGGAGGAGTTAAAAGATATAATAAAAACTTAGAAAAGACCCCAATGGGGCATCACGTGCTCACACGTGACCATGGGCCACGTGCAGACACGTGATAGGCTCTTAAGGCCTCTAAAATAATGAATAGAATTAAATTCTAAAATCTGTTCCCTGATTAAAAATCAGAAGTTACCTCAATGAGGTATCACGTGCTCACACGTGACCAATGGTCACGTGTTGACACGTGATGGTTAAAACAACAACATAAATAAGCGGCTGTTAAAGGAACCAATTTGGAGGTCACGTGCTCACACGTGACCAAGGGTCACGTGCCAGCACGTGCCAGGCTTTGAAAGCCTTACAGTTTAATAGAATTACAATTCTAAATTTCTCTAAAATCTTTCGAAATAGAATTAAAATTCTAAATTTCTCTAAATCTTTCCAAATGGAAAAGGATTATGGGGACCGTTGGATTAAAGATCCAAGGGTGATTAAATATCACAAATTTATGGAAAAATCCTAGACAAGGAAAGATTTCCCCAAATCTCACCGAAATAACAAACAGAATATCTTTTGGATTTAAAATCCAACGGTGAATAAAATTCACTGAATGATCTAAAGGATCATATTAATGATGAAAGTAAATCAAATCTCTCAATAAATAAATCAAATCTTTCAATTAGAGATTTGCTGAACAAATTGATTCTTTTCCTTCTCCTATAAATAGGAGCCAAGAAAAGAAGATGGTGGACCTTTTTTTTAGAGAGAAAAACAGAGAAAGGAGAATTTAATTCTCAAGAAGGAAGAAAAGAAAGGAGAATCTAATTCTCAACAAAGAAAACCCTAGGTGAGAAAAAGGAAAAAGATCAACTTCAAAAAGAGAATTTAATTCTCAAAATTTAAGAGTTTAACTTTTCGGCAAATAAAGAACTTAGTTCTTCTTCTGGTTGAAGATCTGTACAGAGCACATCTCCCCATAGGATGAGAATTCAATTCTCATCGGGTCGAGATCCTGCCATGCAGATCCTAAACTTAGAAGGGGAATTGAGTTTTGAGAATTTAATTCTCCCAAACTCACAGGAATTTAATTCCTCCTAAAATGAAACTAGGGTTTAACCCTAATTAAGAATTTAATTCTTTTATATATCTGGGAATTTAATTCCTTTGAAAAGAAATTAGGGTTTTGCCCTAAATAAGAATTTAATTCTTTCATAATAGGAATTTAATTCCTCCAAAACAAAATTAGGGTTTAACCCTACAGAGAATTCAATTCTTAAAAGATCTCTGTTCATGAAAAGAACTAGGGTCACGTGTCCCCACGTGACCCCTAAAAAAGATCCCCAAAAATAAAAAGGAAGAAACTTTGAGGCAATGCCTCACGTGCTCCCACATGACCTACAAAACACAGAAAGAAAAAGCAAAGGAAATATGAGCTTTGGGCGCTCTCACGTGTCCCCACGTGACCCCTTAGCGAGTGCTTTAATGATCAGTGCATAAATCTCCATCACGTGTCAACACGTGATGCTCAAAAGATGAAGAAGTGTTTAACACTTATTCGCAGAACAAAGCGACGAGATCTGGCCCCACCCTTAGGAGCTCTCACGTGTTACCACGTGACCCCTAATAAATCTTTTAATAAAACAGGGCATGGGTATATGTCAGGTGCCCACACGTGATGGCTATGAAAATTAAAAAGTGTTTAACACTTGTTTGCAGAACAAAATAAAGGGGATCTGGCCCCACTTTTTGATGCCATCACGTGTCCACACGTGACCCCTCTGTCTTTAGTGTTTAACACTAATTTGGAGATTATATTTCTAGTATTTGACACTGATTGTTTCTAGTGTTTAACACTAAATTAAAGATTATATTTCCAGTGTTTAACACTGATTGTCTTTTAGTGTTTAACACTAATTTGAGAGTTCTATCTCCAGAGTTTAACACTGTTCATTTCAAACAAATGTCTAATGACCCAGACGAATGTCTAATGACCCAAAGGGCCAATATTTCAAACATAATTGGACTTAGCCCAAACTGGCCATAAGTCCTCAAATCATCCTGAACTGAGCACATCTGCTCTTTCAACCAACTCATTGGTTCAAGGGTACATCTCTGAACTCCTCTGACATCTGTCGTTGTAATCCTTCAACGTCGTCAGAGAGGTGACGGGTCCCGACGGCCATACAGGCAATGGACCACTACGTCCTTAAACTGGTATTGGACCACTACGTCCTTAAACTGGTATTGGACCACTACGTCCTTAAACTGGTGTTGGACCACCATGTCCCTAAACTGGAAATGGACCACCATGTCCCTAAACTGGAACAATAGAGCCCAAATGCTCTATTGTTGGATCTAAATGATCCCGTCAAGTTGATCTTAGTCTCAAACTGGACTAGCATATCCTTAACAAACGTTTAAGTTGATCTTAGCCTCAAACACGGCTAACGTATCCTTAAACCCTCAAACAAACTTTAGTTCCAAATTGGACTGCAGGTCTCCCAACCAACTTTGGTTCAAGGGTACATCTCTGAACTCCTCTAATATCTGTCATTGTAATTCTTCAACGTCGTCAGAGAGGTGACGGGTCCCGACGGCCATACATTAATGGACCACTACGTCCTTAAACTGGTATTGGACCACCATGTCCCTAAACTGGCAATGGACCACTATGTCCCTAAACTGGAACATGGACCCCCATGTCCCTAAACTGACAATGGACCACTATGTCCCTAAACTGGAACAATAGAGCCCCAAATGCTCTTTTGTCGGATCTAAACGATCCCGTTTAAGTTGATCTTAGCCTCAAATACGGCTAACGTATCCTTAAACCTTCAAACAGACTTTAGTCCCAAATTGGACTATAGATCCCTCAATCGACTTTGGTTCAAGGGTACATCTCTGAACTCCTCTGACACTTGTCGTTGTAATTCTTCAACGTCGTCAGAGAGGTGACGGGTCCCGACGGCCATACATTAAACAAGGACCACTATGTCCCTAAACTGGAACAACATAGCCCAAATGCTCTTTTGTCGAATCTAAACAATCCCGTTAAGTTGATCTTAGTCTCAAATTAGACTAACGTATCCTTAACAAACGTTTGAGTTGATCTTAGCCTCAAATATGGCTAACGTATCCTCAAACCAAAACCACAAACCCAAATCTAAGTAAACACGGATTTGGATTAATCCACGTCCTACGGGCGACTACATAAATTAGTCTCCGTATACAATCCACGGGCAACCACAAACAAAACAAACACCCACGACACGAAGTGACCAGCTGGAGAAGGAGAAAGTTGTTACCGCGATGCGGTAGCGTAATTAACTGCAGGGGCTTGCGTCTGCAGGGAAGAGCGTCCCCACAATCAAAAACCCCTCAAACGAGGGGGAATCTGACGAAGTCTGCTACATCGGCCGCATCCATTTAAACCTTCGATACATGGTGCCACAAATCAACTTGGCATCTTCGGAGAGGTGGACGGATATCACCAAATAGCATCTGCCCCGAATCTCAGGCAAGACGCCCATGTCTTGGCCGCCATTCGGAGGGGAACAGATTCTGGCACGCCCGGTGGGACCTTTTCCACTTTCCACTCCACACTTCGTGTGTCGTGTTCGCGAACGAATCGCGGTTTACTTTGGTTGCCTGTGGCTTCGAGGTACTAAGATTTGGTGTCTTGCTCCGTGCAGAAAACAGAAGATCAATGGCTTCAAACTGCACTGCCTGCAACTGAAACTCTCGCTCAGTCCTTACTGGAGGAGTGACTTATGGGCCCCAAGCAACCTCCCTTTTCAAGATGCCAGTGGAGCAGGTAACTCAGGCCACCACTGGATTATTCTTCGGGACCATGCTCCCACCGTTGAGCTTCAATGCCACAATGACGTTGCAAGAAGCCCCAAAGAAGTCGGTCTTTGATCGGCTTACCACTGCCGCGACCCCTCTCAACGGGTCGCCCAGCTTCAATACCTCAGTTTTCAACAGACTGGGCCAGAACGTCTGCAAACCCGCGATACCCGAAGCTACCATCCCAAAGCGGATAGCTATCCCTGCTCAAGCGGACGAAATCATTGGAAAGGCTCCTCCTTCCAAGAAGTCAGTTTTTACAAGGCTGGCCATTCCGGTTGCTGCTCCAGGCGAGGTCCTCAAAGCTGCTTCCCCTGCTCAGAGGTCTGTCTTTGACAGATTAGACATTGCTTCTCAACGGGCGTCAGTCTTCGATAGGCTAGCACCAATAACAGTCTCTCCTCAAAGCAGGGGGCATGAAGAAGCTTATCCAACAACGGAGGTGATCTCATCCGCACGACATGCTCGACGTCGCCATTGGCGCCGAGTGAGGAAGGCTGGGGGCAACTCCCCCTCTGAGATAACTCCGCCAGCTCCAACGGTGGGGATCGATGCTGCTGTTCCAACCGGGAACTGCTTTGAATTGCTGAACACGGTGCGCAGAAACTCTCCTACCGCCGTACTAAAAAGATCCCCTCCTCCGATGGGAAATGTTGCGGAAGCCAAGCTAGAACAGTCCTCTCAGCGGCTGTCCTCTAAAATCTACAAGGTCTGGCGCCAAGTCCAAGACTCGGTGATTGATCGAAATTTCTCCCGCCAGCAGAAGAAGCTGAAGGTCCGGCAGGAAGAAAACCGTCCTGTTAAGCCACAAAAGATGATGACTACTTGGGTGCTCACGACAGCGGCCCCCTCAACGTCAACCACTCAGAAAAGAAGGAGGCCAGAGAAAGCCCCAGTAAACGTGGCAGACCACAAAGACGCTAAGCCCAAACGCCCCAAGTCTGGGGGAATGGTGGTGCACACCGTATACACGGCTTCTGAAAAGGAGAAAAGCCGTGCTTCGACGGGTCACCGACCGCTCACCCGATCCGTGACGAAAACCTAGGAGCAGCAACAGAAGCTTCAGGAGATGATGATTGCAGTGGCCGCACTCACTGGGCCAAAAGAAAGCCCGGAAGCATCATCAGAGCAGCGTCACGAACAAGAAATTGATGCTGACTTCTTACGCAGAGTCCTCGAAAAGAAGGACAGAGAAGCCGCAGAGCAATCGGCTAACATAAAGCAAATGGCGCTCCTCTTCCAAGATATGGTAGGGATGATGCTACAACCGGACCCTCCAGTTGAAGACCCTCCGATCATTACTGAAGACGATAGAGAAGAGACATCTAATCCTCTTCCGACTCTTTCAACAGCCAAAGATGAAACCATTTCCAAGGCTGCGCTGGATGACTATATAGCTCATCAAATACGGACTCATCAAGTGAATGAAGCGGCTGCGCAAATTGTTAGAACTGGGCGACCCTATCCGGGTTGGTATGACCAAATCAGTTACCCGCCGGGATATACAATCCCTAAATTCCACGTATATAAAGGGACAGGGAACCCACATCAGCATGTCGCTCAATTCAGGGCCTTATGCGGCAACACTGGAGGCGACGACAAGCTGCTGCTTCGCCAATTGGTCGGCAACTTAGCGGAAACAGCCTTTGAATGGTATTCGGAGCTACCTAACGACTCTGTCAAAACATTTGCGGAGATGGAGCTACTGTTTACACAAAGATTCACGAGTGCTAGTGGACGCACCCCGATAACAGCACTGATAAATGCCAGGATAAGGCCAGGCGAAACGTGGGTCCAATACGCAACACGATGGCGGAACCTATGGTCGAAATGCGAACAACGCATAGAAGAGGCACCTGCGGTAGGCATGTTTGTAGGCACTCTTGACCCTCAAGCGGCCATCTCCCAGTTCATGATGTTTTTCAAGCCGACCACCTTCCAGGCCTTGATTGACAAGCTGGCCCAAATGGACCAGATGGGCCATAGGCCTTCTTCTTCAAAGACAGAGCCTTGGAATGAAAAGGGCAAAGGGAAGGCAACCTTCGTTGCCAATACTCAACAACGGCCGAGCAACTTAAAGCCGGTTCTTTGCCAAAACAATATGCATCCACGCCCATCCCTCGAGGAAAGACTAGGCCGTCCTTACTCGTTTCCTCAGAATAAAATAAGGAGATTGTTCGAGCTGGCAGGGCGCAACAGACTCATCAATCTGCCGAGTCCAAAGCGTCCGTTGCAGCCAGGCGATGTCAACGATCCCAATTATTGTCCTTACCACCAAACGGTAAGTCACCCGATCGAGGATTGCTTCGTCTTTAAAGGATGGATCGAGGATCGGTATCTACAAGGCAAGTTTGCGCTGTCCGAGAAGTGGAAAATAAACCCACCACAACCGCACACTCCAAAGAAGACGGACACACCGGGGGCAACTTGTTCTTTTGTTGAAGAAGCTTCGTGGGAGGTCGTGCTGTAAGCCAAAACCAAAAAGATGCTGAATGATCTCCAGACATGCCCGGCGATCGGGTGGAAGAACTCGCTAGAACCCCAGATCGTCGAAGGGATGCTGAAGCCGCGCCCAACTCCAAAGATCGATGGTGAAGGCCCCAGCACTCACACCCAGCCGTCAAAATCTTCAAAGAAAAACAAGAAGAAATCCAAGAAGCCCGTGAAGCCCGGCGACAAGCGCACGGATTTGCAGAAACAGATTGACGTGCTGGAAGAGTATAACCAGAAGGCACGGATTCCAATCACGCTCCAAGAGTTCCTCAGCCACGTCCTCGAGGACGAAAATGATGGAGAAGACTCATCAGATGAATCTGAGGACTACGCAGCAAGTTGTCATGTGATCTCTCACTCATTGATAGATGATAAAGAGGCTCCTTGCACCGAGAAACCAGGGGCGGGTCCTGAACCAGAACTTCAATGGCCTTCAGACAAGATGATCGATGCCTTCCTGAACGAAGCCCGTCTTAAAAGCAAAGCTGATCGAGAGCGCGAGATGACTATATTCGAGAAAGCCGAACGCCGGCGACTAGATGAAAGGGTCGAAACACTCCCACCGGATCAAAGTACATCCGCCACAAATAAAAGAAGGTTCAAGATGAGGAAAAGATTCGCCAAGGCCATATCGATGGGAATGAAGCTCCCCTCTTTCAGAGGAAATTCTCCCACCGATATATATCTTGATGAAGCGGACATGCATCTTAACTTCTGCTTATATCATCAGAAGATTGCATACCCTACTGAAGAATGCAATGCCTTTAAAAACTGGTGGCAGGGATACGTTGCTCACCGGCAGCACGTTCAACGATTGAAGCGCGAAGCTCGTCGAAAACAGAACACGACAAATGAGCATATGAAAACTGCCGGCAACGGTTACATGGTTGACGGCAGAAGATCGCAAGCTCTCACCTTCGGGAGCAATTCTGAAGAAGAAATGACTCTCAGCCCTCCCTTCAAAGAATCCACCTCAGGAAAAGAGGAAGAAAAAAAGAGCTGCGAGAACGTTCAGCTGCGCAATTGCACGCTACCCGAAAAGAATCTCGAACCCGCAAACAAGGGATCGAACAAAAGGGATAAGGGGAATGGAAAAGCGACTTTCGTCGCCAACGCTCAACAACAGCCGAGTAACCCGAGACCGTTTTGTCGTCAAAACAACAAGCCACGATACCTCAATGAGAAGTTGAAACGTCCTTACTCGTTTCCCAAAGATAAAACAAAGAGATTGTTCGAGCTAGCAGTGCGCAACGGGCTCATCACTCTGCCAGATCCAAAACGCCCGTTGCAGCCAGGTGACGTTAACAATCCTAACTATTGTCCCTACCACAGAGTAATGGGTCACCCACTCGAAAATTGCTACGTCTTCAAAAACTGGGTTGAAGACCAATACCAACAAGGCAAACTCGCGCTGTCCGAAAAATAGAAGGTGAACCCACCACAACCACATGCTCCGAAAAAGATGGACATGCCGGGAGCATCGTGCTCTTTCATAGAGGAAGCCCCATGGACCGAAAAGTCCATAAACTAGAAACTCGCCTCAAATATGGCAACGATAGACCGAAACGTCGTTAAACTAACGATGGACCACTATGTCCTAAAACTGGCTGCGGACCGAAACGTCCCTAAACTAACGACGGACCGCAATTTCCTAAAACTTGCAAATGACCGAAACGTCGTTAAACTACTATCAACCCGCGGCATCCTCAGGCCGGCGTGGTAAAAAAAAAAACAAAAAAACAAAACGGTATGTCCATAAGCAAAATGGGCACAGATGAAAATCCGAAAGGGCTCCGTGAGTAAAAACAGCAGGGCTACCGGCGAGTGTTTGTGAAAACCCGAAAGGGCGCAACCTCGTTAAAAGACACTTACAGGGTCCTCTCGACCTTATAAGGAGAAACCACCCGCGTGAGATCCTTACGACTCACAAGGGAGCAACACACTTAGGGATCCTCACGATTCCTAAGGAGAAAATACACTTGCGAGATCCTCACGACTCGTAAGGAGATCTCTCTTATGGGACCCTCACGGCTCATAAGATTTGAAAGTCTTAAGTTACAGAGACCTGAACCTGTTCTTAAGCAACCCCCACCACCTTCGATATTGCCCTACAAGCGGCTCATACTGACCCTTGTATACAATCCACGGGCACGAATAAACATTTCCCTAACCAAGTCCAACCCGTGACTGGGGATATGTCCATACGGTGAACAACCCTTGTAAGTCCTCTCGACTTATAAGGAGAAAACCATTTTATAAGATCCTTACGACTTATGGGGGAACGTACACTTAGGAATCCTCACGATCCCTAAGGAGAAAACACACCTACGAGATCCTCACGACTTGTAGGGAGAAATACCTTTGTGGGACCCTTACGGCTCATGAAGTCAAAAGCCTTAGTCGACAGGATCCTAACCCTGTTTACTAAGCCACCTTTGTTCAACATCGACAGAGGCAAATGATGATTCGCTCCTGGCAATATTCCAGTTGTAGCGATGTTGATGCTGAGATTGGCGCCAGACTCCAAGTTTTACACTCGCGATAAAAATCAGCGAGCTAAAAGTGCATATGAGATAGCCGAAATGATGTGGCAACTTGCAATAAAAAGCAGCAAGTAAAAATGTATGCATGAAAAATAGCCGAAATGATTGGGCAACTCGCAATAAAAAGCAGTGAGTAAAAATAAAATAAATAGCTGAAATGATTGGGCAACTCGCAATAAAAAGCAGCGAGTAAAAATAAAATAAATAGCCGAAATGATTGGGCACCGCGAAAAATAGCCGAAATGATTGGGCAATCGCGACATCCGCGATATAAAAGCTGAAATGATAGAGCATCGCGGAAAGAAAATAATAAAAAAATATGAATGAAACTGCTGCCCTACAGGTGAGATCACACCGATCCCTGTATACAATCCAGGGGCACAAACAAAGAGAGAACCATACCTTCCCAACAGGCTCTACCAGAAAGCGAAGCCAAATCTCGAAGGTTCATAGACAACCCAGAGACAACCTCGACATTTGTCGCAATATTGCAGACATAATGTCAACAGACGAAGCAAAAGGAAGATCTCGAGCTTCAGGGTCTCAACGTCAACATCGACAACTTAGAGATCACCAACAGCGTTTCTCCTCACTCCAAACAGATGCAGACGTGACGTCAACAATCGACCTCAGAGTCGCAACGAAACGGAACCATGGCAAAGTCCCTAGTTCCAAATCTCAATGGCCACATCTACAGCCTGGAGACCAACAATGGTGTGCGTCCTCATTCCAGCAGGACACAGATGTTACACCATCAAGCGGAGTGACGGCAAAATCCCAGCTCCACCTCGGCATTCGTCTCGATACAGCAGACGAGATGTCAACAATGGCGTTCCTTCGTAGTCCAGCAGGATGTAGATGCAACGTCAACAAAAGACCTCACGGTCGAAACAAAGCGGAGTGACGGCAAAATCCCAGCCCCAACTCAGCATTCGTCTCGATATAGCAGACGCAATATCGACAACGGCGTTCCTTCGCAGTCTAACAAGATGCAGAAGCAACGTCAACAAAAGACCCCATGGTCAGTAAAGCGGAATGACGGAAAAATCCCAGCTCCACCTCGACATTCGTCTCGATACAGCAAACGAGATGTCACTACAGCGTCCTTCCTCCAATAGGATTCGGACACACCAAAGCAAACGAAGCGAAGGCCAAATTCCTAGCTTCAACGTCTTGACGGTAAGTCATATAAAACCGGAAAGACAATCAGAGATCATCTCACACCAACATGGAGTGATCACCACCTCGACGTTCGTCTCAATACAGCGGACGCAATGCAAGCAAACGAAGCAAAGGCCAAATTCCTAGCTTCATGGTCTTGACGGCAAATCATATAAAGCCTGAAAGACATTCGGAGATCATTTCGCACCAGCGCGGAGTGGTCACCACCTCGACGATCGTCTCGATACAGCAGATGAAATGTCACCCCAGCGTTCTTCCCCCAGCAGGATTCGGACGCGCCAAAGCAAATGAAGCGAAGGCCAAATTCCTAGCTTCAGGGTCTTGACGGCAAGTCATATAAAGCCTGAAAGACAATCGGAGATCATCTCGCACCAGCGCGGAGTGGTCACCACCTCGACGATCGTCTCGATACAGCAGATGAAATGTTACCCCAGCGTTCTTCTCCCAGCAGGATTCGGACGCGCCAAAGCAAACGAAGCGAAGGCCAAATTCCTAGCTTCAACGTCTTGACGGTAACTCATATAAAACCGAAAAGACAATCAGAGATCATCCCACATGGAGTGGTCACCACCACGACATTCGTCTCGATACAGCAGACGAGATGTCAACAACAACGTTCTTCCTCCAACAGGATTAGGACACACCAAGCAAACAAAGCGAAGGCCAAATTCCTAGCTTCAGGGTCTTAACGGCAAGTCATATAAAGCCTGAAAGACAATCGGAGATTATCTCGCACCAGTGCGGAGTGGTCACCACCTCGACGTTCGTCTCGATACAGCAGACGCAACATCACCAAAAGTAGCCACGGCAAAATCCCTAGTTCTAAACCTCGACGGTTCACCAGCAACCTAGAGACAACCACAACATTCGTCTCGATACAGCGGACGCAATGCCAGCAAACGAAGTAAAGGCCAAATTCCTAGCTTCAGGGTCTTAACGGCAAGTCATATAAAGCCTGAAAGACAATCGGAGATTATCTCGCACCAGTGCGGAGTGGTCACCACCTCGACGTTCGTCTCGATACAGCAGACGCAACATCACCAAAAGGAGCCACGGCAAAATCCCTAATTCCAAACCTCGACGGTTCACCAGCAACCTAGAGACAACCATGACATTCGTCTCGATACAGAGGACGCGATGCCAGCAAACGAAGCGAAGGCCAAATTCCTAGCTTCAGGGTCTTAACGGCAAGTCATATAAAGCCTGAAAGACTATCGGAGATCATCCCACACCAGCGCGGAGTGGTTATGACTCATCGGGGCTCTCCAAAATGAGCCTAACCTCAAGTAAAAAGCGGCATGGCAAATTCCTAACGCTTGCTCTTCCGACGGTCAAACTGCCAAGGAGAATTGCTTGAAGACGTCTTGTCCAGCCCCCGAAGGGATCAGAGACACGGTATTCGCAGGGCTACTCGAACAGCACGATTGCCTATCGAGGAATATATCAGCTCATGCGATGGTACGACGGCCAAAACCCTAAGTACCACAGACCCTAACGGACTTCTGTCGTAAAGAGCAGAGGTTAACTGTGACGTTGGGATATTCTTGCGAGATCTGCTCGATTCGTTTCGACTCGTGAAGAAATTGATGTCTTTGCGAGAACTTCTCGATTCGTCTCGACTCGTGAGATAAAGCCTTAGGCAGTAGGGATTAAAAAACCTGTTTCCTAAGCACTGGGACCCTGCAAGTCGGCCCAAAACGGTCTCTTGCATACTATCCACGGGTCACGCTCTCCAAATTCGAATCTCGATAAGGAGGGAAACAACCACTTACGAGTCATCTCGACTTATAAGCGGGAAAATTCTCTTGTGAGATCCTTACGACTTTCAAGAGAAAACACACTTAGGAGTCCTCACGACCCCTAAGGAGAAAATACACCTGCGGGATCCTCTCGACTCGTAGGGAGAAAAGTCTTTATGAGACCCCCACGGCTCATAAAGTTGAAAAGTATTAGGTGGCAGATCCTAACCCTGTCTCCTAAGCCATCACCGCCCTGCAAAGAGGTCAAGATGGACCATCTATGAGCCACACTTACCAAAGCTACATGCCACTGAAATGGAGAAGCTACTCATGAGCATATAAACTACTTCACGCCTGAGTAAAACATAAAAAATGGAAGGGTGCGGCTCATGGGGATCAGGGTTTGGAACTATATCTCTTAAGAGTCGAGATTTGAGTCAATGATAAATGACGACGCTTGTGTCCGCTCGTTATCTTGTCAGATCAAGATTCTGAAAGGAATATACCAATCCGAAATTGGTCATACGCTATGCATTACTTTGCACTACTTCACCCACGTATATACTTACGTGGGCAAAGTAGTGGGGGGCATTTGTTCCCGCCGAAAATTTCTGCGCAGAAGAGTCCAAGGTATCAAATGGAAGCGATACGCTTTAGGAAATGCGAACCAATATCTTCTGGCCTATATTTTGATAAGTTCCTGAAGGAGGAACTATTAAATTCTGATGGTATTGGAAGCATCTCGAAAAACCCTTCGATTTGATATATTATGGGCCTCATAATTCATCCGGGATCAAAAGTTATGAGGCATCACGTGTCCACACGTGATGGACTTTTAAGAACCCGCTGGAGGAGTTAAAAGATATAATAAAAACTTAGAAAAGACCCCAATGGGGCATCACGTGCTCACACGTGACCATGGGTCACGTGCAGACACGTGATGGGCTCTTAAGGCCTCTAAAATAATGAATAGAATTAAATTCTAAAATCTGTTCCCTGATTAAAAATCAGAAGTTACCTCAATGAGGTATCACGTGCTCACACGTGACCAGTGGTCACGTGTTGACACGTGATGGTTAAAACAACAACATAAACAAGCGGCTGTTAAAGGAACCAATTTGGGGGTCACGTGCTCACACGTGACCAAGGGTCACGTGCCAGCACTGCCAGGCTTTGAAAGCCTTACAGTTTAATAGAATTAAAATTCTAAATTTCTCTAAAATCTTTCGAAATAAAATTAAAATTCTAAATTTCTCTAAATCTTTCCAAATGGAAAAGGATTATGGGGACCGTTGGATTAAAGATCCAATGGTGATTAAATATCACCAATTTATGGAAAAATCCTAGACAAGGAAAGATTTCCCCAAATCTCACCGAAATAACAAACAGAATATCTTTTGGATTTAAAATTCAACGGTGAATAAAATTCACTGAATGATCTAAAGGATCATATTAATGATGAAAGTAAATCAAATCTCTCAATAAATAAATCAAATCTTTCAATGAGAGATTTGCTGAACAAATTGATTCTTTTCCTTCTCCTATAAATAGGAGCCAAGAAAAGAAGAGGGTGGACCTTTTTTTTTAGAGAGAAAAACAGAGAGAGGAGAATTTAATTCTCAAGAAGAAAGAAAAGAAAGGAGAATCTAATTCTCAACAAAGAAAACCCTAGGTGAGAAAAGGGAAAAAGATCAACTTCAAAAAGAGAATTTAATTCTCAAAATTTAAGAGATTAACTCTTCTGCAAATAAAGAACTTAGTTCTTCTTCTGGTTGAAGATCTGTACAGAGCACATCTCCCCATAGGATGAGAATTCAATTCTCATCGGGTCGAGATCCTGTCATGCAGATCCTAAACTTAGAAGGGGAATTGAGTTTTGAGAATTTAATTCTTCCAAACTCACAGGAATTTAATTCCTCCTAAAATGAAACTAGGGTTTAACCATAATTAAGAATTTAATTCTTTTACATATCTGGGAATTTAATTCCTTTGAAAAGAAATTAGGGTTTTGCCCTAAATAAGAATTTAATTCTTTCATAATAGGAATTTAATTCCTCCAAAACAAAATTAGGGTTTAACCCTACAGAGAATTCAATTCTTAAAAGATCTCTGTTCATGAAAAGAACTAGGGTCACGTGTCCCCACGTGACCCCTAAAAAAGATCCCCAAAAATAAAAAGGAAGAAACTTTGAGGCAATGCTTCACGTGCTCCCACGTGACCTACAAAACACAGAAAGAAAAAGCAAAGGAAATATGAGATTTGGGCGCTCTCACGTGTCCCCACGTGACCCCTTAGCGAGTGCTTTAATGATCAGTGCATAAATCTCCATCACGTGTCAACACGTGATGCTCAAAAGATGAAGAAGTGTTTAACACTTATTCCCAGAACAAAGCGAGGAGATCTGGCCCCACCCTTGGGAGCTCTCACGTGTTACCACGTAACCCCTAATAAATCTTTTAATAAAACAAGGCATGGGTATACGTCAGGTGCCCACACGTGATGGCTATGAAAATTAAAAAGTGTTTAACACTTGTTTGCAGAACAAAATAAAGGGGATCTGGCCCCACTTTTTGATGCCATCACGTGTCCACACGTGACCCCTCTGTCTTTAGTGTTTAACACTAATTTGGAGATTATATTTCCAGTGTTTGACACTGATTATTTCTAGTTTTTAACACTAAATTAAAGATCATATTTCCAGTGTTTAACACTGATTGTCTTTTAGTGTTTAACACTAATTTGAGAGTTCTATCTCCATAGTTTAACACTGTTCATTTCAAACAAATGTCTAATGACCCAGACGAATGTCTAATGACCCAAAGGGCCAATATTTCAAACATAATTGGACTTAGCCCAAACTGGCCATAAGTCCTCAAATCATCCTGAACTGAGCACATCTGCTCTTTCAACCAACTCATTGGTTCAAGGGTACATCTCTGAACTCCTCTGACATCTGTCGTTGTAATCCTTCAACGTCGTCAGAGAGGTGACGGGTCCCGACGACTATACAGGCAATGAACCACTATGTCCCTAAACTGGAAATGGACCACTATGTCCTTAAACTGGTATTGGACCACTACGTCCTTAAATTGGTGTTGGACCACCATGTCCCTAAACTGGAAATGGACCACCATGTCCTTAAACTGGAACAATAGAGCCCAAATGCTCTTTTGTCGGATCTAAACGATCTTTTTAAGTTGATCTTAGTCTCAAACTTGACTAACATATCCTTAACAAACGTTTAAATTGATCTTAGCCTCAAATACGGCTAACGTATTCTTAAACCCTCAAACAGACTTTAGTCCCAAATTGGACTACAGGTCTCCCAACCAACTTTGGTTCAAGGGTACATCTCTGAACTCCTCTGATATCTGTCGTTGTAATTCTTCAACGTCGTCAGAGAGGTGACGGGTCCCGACGGCTATACATTAATGTACCACTACGTCCTTAAACTGGTATTGGACCACCATGTCCCTAAACTGGCAATGGACCACTATGTCCCTAAACTGGAACATGGACCCCCATGTCCCTAAACTGACAATGGACCACTATGTCCCTAAACTGGAACAATAGAGCCCCAAATGCTCTTTTGTCGGATCTAAACGATCCCGTTTAAGTTGATCTTACCCTCAAATACGGCTAACGTATCCTTAAACCTTCAAACAGACTTTAGTCCCAAATTGGACTATAGATCCCTCAATCGACTTTGGTTCAAGGGTACATCTCTGAACTCCTCTGACACTTGTCGTTGTAATTCTTCAACGTCGTCAGAGAGGTGACGGGTCCCGACGGCCATACATTAAATAAGGACCACTATGTCCCTAAACTGGAACAACATAGCCCAAACGCTCTTTTGTCGAATCTAAACAATCCCGTTAAGTTGATCTTAGTCTCAAATTAGACTAACGTATCCTTAACAAACGTTTGAGTTGATCTTAGCATCAAATACGGCTAACGTATCCTCAAACCAAAACCACAAACCCAAATCTAAGTAAACACGGATTTGGATTAATCCACGTCCTACGGGCGACTACATAAATTAGTCTCCGTATACAATCCACGGGCAACCACAAACAAAACAAACACCCACGACACGAAGTGACCAGCTGGAGAAGGAGAAAGTTGTTACCGCGATGCGGTAGCGTAATTAACTCCAGGGGCTTGCGCCTGCAGGGAAGAGCGTCCCCACAATCAAAACCCCCTCAAACGAGGGGGAATCTGACGAAGTCTGCTACATCGGCCGTATCCATTTAAACCTTCGATACATGGTACCATAAATCAACTTGGCATCTTCGGAGAGGTGGACGGATAGCACCAAATAGCATCTGCCCCGAATCTCAGGCAAGACGCCCATGTCTTGGCCGCCATTCGGAGGGGAACAATCCCTTAAAGGATTCTTTGTCCCCGCTCTTTATGGTGAACATGTGGTCGACCGTTTTCTTCTGTCGCATGTTGCCGACGAAGTGTCCGAAGAATTGGGTGGCCAACTCATCAAATGTCAAGATAGAGTGTGGCTCCAATCCCCGGAACCAGTCCCGACCTGCACGAATGAGGGTGGTCGGCAAAGCTCGGCACTGGGCTGTGTCCGAGTTATCCTGGAAGCTCATGCTCGCCGTGAACGCGTCCAGGTGGTCCTTCGGGTCGGACTTCCCGTCGAAAAGGGCCGCATTGGGCGGCTTGTTCCTGGACGAAATGTGTACGGCGAGCAACTCCTCGGTGAAGGGCTTCGTAAGTGAGTTGGCGGCGTACCTGGCCCCTTCACCGGATAGATGACCCTCCCGATGTATACCCTTGATTTTCTTTTCGAGGGTGTCGAGGCGGTCGTGATACCTCGAGGATTCGGCGCAGTCAGAGTGGTGGCCCTTCCTGCTTGTGGTCTGCGCCAGACTGCGACTCCAATTTCGTTCTATCAAATTCCTTAGGTCCCCTGGCGAGGTCCTTCTTGAGTCTTCGCGGCGAGTGCCGTTTGCGTGATCCCGTCGAGGGAGAGGGTGTCGGTCATGCTTGGGAGCAGGCGAGATGATCGATACCTCCTCGGGAGGGACGGGAACGCGACGAGCCTCGGCACGACGGGCTCTTTCGCAGGACCGCGGCGTGGAGCCGTATGGCGCCCCGCGGGCCATTGAATCGGTCGCCGCGGGGGAGCCACAGTCGCCGGAGTGAGCACGACGCTGTTCGGTGGTGCCAACGTTGGCGGTGTCATCCGTCCCTCTGTGGAGGTCGTGATCCCTGGGAGGGGGAACAATGACCTGGGGGGCTGGGCCCACCGTTTGAACATGAACAAGGGCGTCCACTATGGACGCGAGCCTGTCGATTGTTACCGAGAGGGTGTGGATGGCGTTTGGAGGGGGAGTAGATCCATCCGCGCCTCTGTTGTGGGGAAGACGGCGGCTTGTGCTGGGATCGTCACGGTTTTCGCTAGCCATGAAGTCGAGAGCGGAAGATCAACTTTCGATGGGTGGAAAAAATTGGGTTCCCACAGATGGCGCCCGTCTGATGGAGTCCTTGATCTCCTTCAGATGTTGTCCTCCGTCGATCTGTCGTGGGCGTTAATGAAGGGTTGAGATTGGTGTTGAGGATTGTCTTCTTGATCGTGTGGATCTCAGTGGGCTTGTTTTGAGGTGAAGCCGAGTTATCTGCAAAAGAAGTCCCGGGATGGTTGTACCACCGTGGACCCTCCGACGATCAAGTTAGCCGAGGAATTTGAGCAGAGTAGCGGCTTAGTGGATTGAAAATTGCCTTATCTGAGTCGTCTGGGAGAGGGGTTTTTATAGTGTTCGCATGGAGCGAGCTAGCGCGAGATCTTCGCCGTCAGTTACGCCCCTGACGTTATGCCTACGTGAATAATAGGATCTCTCCATTAATGACGAGATACGCTCGTTAATGGGGGGATACGACGGCGTGGAATGCGGGATATTGGGTGGTGGATATCTCGCTTCTGGCGAGATACGCGAAGCCGTGGCGGAGGCGCTTGGGCTCTGCGTTCTTGGTTGCTCAATAGAACCGGGGAGGCTTAGCTCAGCGGGAGGCTCGGAGGCGAGCGGGAGGCCGAGGAAGCCCGGTTCTGTGATAGCTCGGAGGCGAGCTGGGAGGGCTGAGGAAGCTATCGAAGGTCGGGTCAATTCTCGAGGCGAAGGCCCGGGGAATTCCTTCAATGTATCGTGCTTGCTCCTGTCCCGTAAGCCGCGGGACACGTCATCTACCACGTATCATGATATAAGGAATTCCCACTTATGAGTATCATCACGGGGACAAGTTTTTCTATGCATAAGTTACTTTAGTTTAGAATTTTTTAATCGGTTAACGTCGCTAACTACCATGAATTTTTGCTCTGTCTTTATCTTGACCATCTCTAATTTGATCTTTATTTTTGAAATCGCAGTAAATAATCTCGCTATTTTCACATCTTATAAATAAAGCAAAAAAACTATATATTTTTTTGAAGAACTAAAAGTACTATAATAAAAAAATTATTATACAAAAGGAAAACATGGGTGTTATGTTTTTTTATATATAATGTGCATGCCATCAATATAGATTTTTTTTAAAATGACATCTAAACTAAAATTCCAAAAATAGACCAACTCTCATGACTTTTGAATTAGATAAGAAATAAATCAATCAAATTCAATGAATTGTGAAGCAAAATGGGTTGTTAACAAGAAAAGAAGGCTATAAATCTTGGAGTGGACCCTCCCTTTGAAAGCTACAGTTGAACTGTACCCATATCTAAGTCCCTTTATCTGCATTAAACCCCCCAACACACAAAAACTAAACTTGTATAAGCTTTGTTGGTCCCAATTATTTTTTTCGAAGAAAAATATTTAGACCGTTTCACGATTGCGCAGGAAAGAGCCAACCTCAGCTATATCGTTTCAATATTATCGGATATCTCGGAAAAGACTATTAATCTCAATTATTGAGCTGAGTCTTTTGCACTTTTTCTTTCATCTTAGCTTATCCTGGTTATTTGTGTCTTAAATTTAATCGTTTATTAAAGCAAATTTTCTCCCTTCAAATTGAGAGTTAGGGTGGTTTGAATCTTGTTAATCAATATCACTAAAAGAGTTTTAAATACTTTATCAGAACACCTAATGGTTTCAATGTTGATAGACTGCTCAGTATATTAAAGAGGTTGTTGTAATGCCGAAAAGGATAAATCGGTAAGAGTGTCTTTGGATTTAGTGAAGACATTATCCATCCTCTCGGGACTGTTGCAATCGACCTCGGCCTCACTTTTCTCTAAATCAAGCCTCAATGACTTTTTAAAATACTTGTGTTGTAGCGGTAAGGACTTCACTAATAATATATCCAAAAGCTTAAAATAATGGATTGTGTATGGACAATATATATCTAATTTAATTCTTAAAGCTTTCTGTCGGAAACAAGATTAATACCTAATAGACTGTGGGCTATCAATAAATATCAAAAAACAATTTAAGCCGAAAACTGAAAAAGCTATTCGTCTTAAACTGTTCCCATGTGTTGCATGCTGTATATAGAAACAGTGTGATTATGGGAATTTATTGATATGCTGAGCAAACCAAATAAAGTTGGTTCTAATCGCATATCTACGAACAAGCAGGAGCCAACTCCTGCCAATCATGGATGCGATTATGGGAATGTTAGGTAATGGAAATGGAATAACAGCATGGATGATTAATTTAATCTACTATCTATTTATTTTATGGATTTTTGACTTAAAGGACCCCAGAACTTACCCGATCACTAAAAAAAAAAAAACAAAACTGAATAATTAATTATTACCCAAAAACTTTTAAGTTGCTCCTAAAACATCCCATTAACCATTTTCCTTTCACTCAGATTGTCAGTCAACGGAAAAGGCCGGGTTAGAGTTATTAAAACCCCTATCCCACCAATCTTCACTCTTTTCATTTAAAATTTCTAACCAGAGCCCTAATTCAAAATTAGGTTTATGATTTGTTCTTGAAATACTCCAATTGGTGATGGAATGGAATGTGGGTTTTTTTCTCAACTTTCTCTAGCCATGAAGCAATGAAATGCAGATATGAGCTTAATTGCAAGTTTTGTCTAAGCGGGAACCTAAAACAAAGGAGAGAAAGTTCTTGATTGCCCTAGATACAATGGTCCGGATGAAAATGGATGCGACTTCTTTTTATAGTCGAAGGATCTTCTCAAGTACCTTAAAATCAAGAGAGCAGCTGAAACCAAAAGAATTGAAAGATCAAGGATCAAATATACGTTGGAGATTCCCCCGATCTTTACAAAAGCAAATTTTGGATTGAAAATCAAGAGGAAGAAGAAAATGAAGAAGAAGAGAAAATTGACGATTCTATCGAATAGAGCCGTGGAGTTATAAATGAGATAGATGGTGATGTTATAAATTTGCTAGCGACCGCTTTTTTTTTAATGTAAAATTTGAAGGGGTAATATGAAGTAGCTTAAAAGTTTTTGGGTGATAATTGATTACCAGGTTTTGGGTTTTTTAGTAATTATCTAAGTCTCTAGGGGGCTTTAAGCAAAAACCCTTTATTTTTATTGACTTAATTGCCGGAACCATTTAATGATCTGAGCTCCGCAGGAGTAGTGTAACAAATGCGCATATATTTCTCCTCCAACAGCTGCGCAGACATTGATCATAGTCAATGATAGTCAATTATTACCGCATCTTTCCCTAGATGGACCCATTTTTCATGTAGACCCTTCTACGATTTAAAATTTATAAAACTGTTCTAGGAAAATATTTGCAAGCCATGCTCTTTTATAAAGAGACTCAGACCTATGGAAGCATAGTGTTTGCTCTCGATATGGGCAACCGGCTAAGATGGTTTGGTCATGTGCGACACAGACCTATAAAAGCACCGGTTCGACGAATAGATACTCTCGATATGAGCAATGACAAAAGGGCAAAAGGGAGACCGAAGAAAACATGGATGGAGGTGATACGAAACGATATGGTTGCCAAAGGACTTAATGAAAGTATATTGTTCGATAGGAGTGAGTGGAGACGGAGGATTCATGTGCTGGACCCGGCGTGATTCTCATGTTGGTGCATGTAACCTACCCCATATGCTTAGGATAAAAGGCTCAGTTGTTGTTGTTGTTCTTTTATAAAGAGAGAGTATTTTTTTTAACAAAAAAGCTAGTTATAAGTTCTACCTTGTTACTTTGTCGAGCCGTCCTAAAAATATTATTTTGTGACCGTCGGCCATGTTTTTGCATTTGATAATATTATCCATAAAAATTAAATTTTTCTCGACCATTGAAAGCAAAACAAGTCAGACTCTCAGTTCTATAAAATATGTATATGACTTTACACGACAGGGGTTCAGACTGTAGCAACAAGTGATAAAATTTTGGTATTTTCTTATTTAACATGTCGATGGAAGAAGCCGATTGCAGGGCGCATTAAATATGATTAGACTATTGTTATCATTTAGGAACAAAAAAACTTGTCCCTATCCAAAGCCGTTGTTTTCATTTGCCCATTTTGGGAAAACCAAAGTCATAACTGTACCAGCTAAGCATGCATATGGACCATTATTTAAGTAAAAAATGGGCCATTATTTATGTCAAAATTTCCATAAATAGGACCAAATTGATATTTTCAACCCTAGGCTAAGTTATAGTTTTGCACTTGCAAATGAACTTTAATTTTTTTTACCTTATTTGCCTACTGAGCAAATACTATGCATTTCAACCACATGACCCTTATGCATACATGTTTGAATTTTTCCCTAAAAAGAGAACAAAACGTTGCTTTAAATAATGTTATCTGCTAGCAATGGTTAAACATTTTGTAAAAGTAACAATTTCAGTTGATACCAAAAAAATCCAAAAGTGCCATATTTTTCTATATCCAAAAGTTTTCTACGGTTTTTCGATTGTCGGATGCATCCGAACACCAAACAGACTTATAAAAAATGTAAATTAAGTAACATATACGAAAAGATATGGATGCCAAAGGTTTTAACGAAAGTATATTGTTCGATAGAAGTGAGTGGAGGCGGAGGATTCATGTGCTCGACTCTGCAGGATTCTTATGTTGGTTCATGTAGACTACCCTATATGCTTAGGATAAAAGCCTCAGCTGTTGTTCTTGTTGTAAGTAATAAATATTAATTGTACCACAACATATACGTATAGTTTGTTTACGATGTCTTTGATTTCTCAAGCATAAAAGATTTTTTAGCTATAAAATATTGTTATATTTTGAAACAAATTGCCAAACAAACAAATCCCTATGGCCTCCTTTTCCTTTTACAACAAATTCCCATCAATTACGAAACTCACCAACTTCAACCACAATTTGCTAAAACCCATAATGGCAGGGGCCTATCTGAAAAGGTCTTCTGCTGCAAAAGCGAAATCACAGCGTATATTTTCAAAAAGGCATCAAATAAACGTGTATATTTCTCCCTCCCTCCCTCTCCCCCCTTCTTCCTTCGCCTCTTCCCCTTCATCTCTCTCTTAAAAATCCCCAAATCCTCAAAAAACCCTAAACCCTAACCCTAATCCTAATAAGATCTCGAGGAAACCCTAACGGAAACGGGGAAAGGCGACCCCTTGCGGCGAAATGGGAGGCGTGACGTCGACCATGGCGGCAAAGCTCGCTTTTTTCCCGCCCGATCCGCCGTCGTACTCGCTGATCGAGTCGGAATCGGAGGCGGAGGGGACGAAGGGGTTGACTATGACGGGGGTGCCGATGAGAGAAGGGGTGGAGCTGATGAAGGTGAAGACGAAGAGAGGGAACGAGATCGTCGCCATGTATGTGAGGAGCCCATCTCGAGGGGGGCTGACCTTGCTGTACTCGCATGGGAATGCTGCGGATTTGGGGCAGATGTATGAGCTCTTCGTCGAGCTCTGTATCCATCTCAGAGTCAATCTCATGGCGTAAGTTAATTTTTGTTCTTTGATTATTTTGGGGGAAATTTGGAATCAGAAAATCTGAAAAGATTCGATTTTGATGCGTGAGGATCCTTTGCTTTGTTCTTTAAAGGAAAGCTTTATGAGTTTGATGCGTGAGGATCCTTTGCTTTGTTCTTTAAAGGAAAGCTTTATGAGTTTGTGAAGGAAAAAATCTTTCGGTTGCTAAAAATAGAAACTTAGTTCCTGACATTTACCAATTTGAACAACATGATTGTTCATACAATCAGCATTTACCAATTTGAACAACATATTATATGGTTGGTCGCCAACTGGGAGAAAGCGCGCTTATGCTGACTTTCACTAGACATGCTATGATATATACCGTCGAGAAATGTAGGTATTGGAGGTTTAGGAGAGAATCTCTGTCATATATTGGTCAAATAGTCGACTTTCTACGACTTTTTTGATGATCAGCATCGCCATTCTTGATCTTCGTAGACTAAATGATATGTGCACCAATTTCAATTTGATTTTGATTTTCTTCAACCGTTGATTTGGTATTGGAAATTTGCGATCCACCGTTGCAAGTGCACTAAGTATCATAATCATATAACCTTTTGTGCGTGCCTAACTTAGATTATATTGATCAAATATGAATGGTGCCCATCATTAAATAGTTAGTCGATTGTTGACTTTCGCACTAGCTATTAGAGTTTTTTCTCATAGACTTTGACCTCCATATTCCTCATATATTGTCGTAGTAGAAAGAAACATTTACCTAATTGTAAAACATATCCATGGTACGTCACAAACTGGGAGAATTCGCGCCAATGCTAAGTTTCGCTAGACATGCAAGAAGCTATAATATATCCTGCCATTGATTTGGAAAAATACAGATATTTATCATTCTACGCACAGGGATAACTTTATGATAAAGATGAAGAACTTGAACTTGGGTTCTGAAGTAAAGCTACACAATACAGAAGTTAATAATAGATTTTGTTTCAATGAAGGAGGTGGGTTAGTTTATGGGTAGAAGGTTTGCTCGGATTGATCTAAAAATTGGACCTTTTCTTACGAGGGGGCCGAAGAGTTGTCTTCTCTCTCGTCCTTGTGATGGTTTTCATTTTTGCAATTGAGGGAGATCATCTTTTTTAAATTTAAGAATATGAAGTAGTAATTTACTTTTGCTCTATTTTGTTGCTTTGTGTTTTCTTGGAATTACGTTTGGGCTAATTTCTCACTTCAAAATAGATGTTGTTTTAGAGCAGTGATTCATAAAGTCTATTGATGTGATAGAGAGGCATAGCTTCAACTTTAGATCTCCTTAAATATTAAAACTGTAGGTTACGGCAAACACGTTAAATTTTCTTTGAACCATATGTGCCCACACTCAGAATGCTCGTCTAGTTATCATCTAACACTAACTTTTGTCCCTACTAAATACTAAAGTACAGCACTAATGACATCTGATATATAATTAGTAAACGTTTAGCCTTTTAGCCTGTTATGAATTTTCTATATTCGTGATCCTCCAAAAAGTCACAAAACACACCGAGAGTCGCAGCAGAAAATTAATCTATCAGGATCACGTACAAACAAACTACTTGAAAAAGACTAACCGGAAAATCTACCTAAACAATGCAAATTATCAAAAGCACACACCAAACAGCATAAACACAAGATTTACCCAGGTTCGGCGCAATTTGCACCTAATCCTGCAAACCGACGACGAGAACTTCCACTATTAAGAAAGAATTACAACGAGAACGCCCTCTCCGATCACCGCCCAAATACAATAAAATCCCTATCTCTACAAATCTCTCCGCCTCTCTCTGCTACAACTGCAGCTTTCCAAAATCCCCTCTGGATTTTAATTTCTGCCGCAGACCTCTTCAAGATGGCTCTCTGCTTATGGCCGCACAAAGAAATTGGTGGATTAATTCTTAGAATTCTTATGCTGCAGACTTCACCACACACAATGATGGATTCCTTTAATTAATATATATATATATATATATATATATATATATAGAGAGAGAGAGAGAGAGAGAGAGAGAGAGAGAGGACTTGGAAGCTTGTGGATTTTAAAGCCTGGCCGCAGACCCTCATCAAACTTATCTGTTCATTAATTTAATCCAATCACAACCTAATTAGGCCTAGGATTAATTAAATAATATATGGAGATTCTAAGAGATAAAATTGGTATTTAAATTAATGATTAATTTAAATCCCACTACGTGTACTGCACGTATTCATTCTTGGGCTTTTGAGCTCTTGATCTTAGGCTCTGAATTTGTAATCAATTTCAACATAGCCATTGTAGGGGGGTTTTCGTCACCCCATTGAGATGAGAATACGCGCGCGCTTGTCAGGCGTACTACAGATCCCCTGCCTAGGGTAGACGGGGGTTTATTGATTATGGAGATCCGAATCTCCTGCAGCCGCGAACTAAACTGCCGTTAATTACCCCTCGCCTTTGGAGCGAGAGAACCTCCGATTGACAGGTCAAACTGGTCATGCGAACTCGATGTGCAGTGTATGTATGTTTTGAAAGGGTTTTGGATATATCGGGGGCCCCGCAGAGTTTTACTGAGGTTCCGCTACCTGGTTAGCGGGCTGGGGGTCAAGGGGGCTAGCAGATCCCTTCCCGGCCCCATCAAGAAATAGAACTAAGTAATCCTAAGGCAAAGGGTCGAGAAACTCAACGCCACTATTCCTGAACAACTTGGAGCCGGGACTTCTTTTCGCACCATTATGGATAGTAAAATAATGGGAAAAATTGGATTCAATTGTCAACCGCTCCTATCGGAAATTGGATTGACTATGGATGCTAGCCCCCCTTTGCGGGGTGCAGGGCAGCGCCCCGTTAGAAATTTTTTTCCAACGGGGGACGTGTTTCTGGTGTGGAGTGCATGGAAAATTAGGGATGAGGAATGTCTTAAAGACGCGTGCCCGGCGCGTGGGCGTCCGCGGGTCACGTGCCCGGCGCGTAGGCACTGGACGCCCGAGGGTCATGTGCCCGGCGCGCGACCGCTGGGCGCTGAGCGCCCGCGGGTCGCTTGAGGCGCACGTGGGCGCTTAGCGCACGCGGGTCACGTGTCCTGTACGCAACCTCTGGACGTCCGCTGGTCACGTGCGCGGCGCGCGCCCGCGGGTAACGTGCGCGGCACGCGACCGCTGGAAACACCAACGGAAAAGAGGCTTAGCCCCAGGTTAGGAGTTAAACTCCCAAGGGGGTTTTGGAGTTGAACTCTTAACAGAAATTATGTATAGAATTAGAGTTAAACTCTTAAAAAGGGTTTGATTTATGAAGTTAAACTCCAACAGATCTTGAATGGAGTTAAACTCCTAGAGATCTTTGGATTTTCTTTTGAGCCTTGGATCCTCCCGGAATGGGATTTTTGGATATAGGTCTCTTTCTTCCTCCTCTTCGTTGGCTGGATCTTGAAGGAGAAAGGGGGAGAGATTCAAAATCTCCCCTTTACAGATCTGATGAGAGATCCGAGCTCCCTTTTATGGGTTTTATGGTGAAAAACTATTTCTTTTTGAAAAACGAAGAGTTAAACTCTTGATTTAATTCAAAAAGGGGAAGAAGATTTAGAACATTGACGAAGGAGAAGGAGGCACAGAAACCCTAGAATTTGAGAGGAATCAAATCTTTTTTTATTTCATTATCATGTTGCCTTATATAGGCTTACAAATTTACATATAGCTCCTTGGGCTTTACAAAATGGCATTTTGGCCATCTCATGCCTCATGTGCTCATTTCTTTTGCGCATAAGCCATGGGCTTTACAAAAATTTGGCTATATGCTCATTTTCCTTACATTTATAACAACTACATCAAAATTGTTTATTACCTAATTTTGGCATGGGGGAGGCCGGCTACTTCATGGTCGGGTATGACTTGGGCATGGGCCCACTTGGCCTAGGCTTGGGCCCAATTAGCTTGGGGTTGACTTTGATTTTGACTTGGTCAACCGGGTGTAATTTTTGACCTCAACAAAGTGCCCATCAATAAATGCACACCGCATGTATGTGTTGTGTGCATGAAATTGATGGATCTTGGAGTTGGACTTCGAGGCGGAGCATCATTCCGGGGGCGGAGGCATGATTCCAGGGATCGGAGCATAATTCCGATGAGCAGCGCATGATTCCGGGGATCGGAGCATAATTCCGAAGAGTGGAACATAATTCCGGGATCGGAGCATCATTCCGAAAAGCATGATTTCAGGATCGGAGCATAATTCCGGGGATCGGAGCATCATTCCGACATGGGACAGGTGTATCCTGAGACGAAGCTTAGTTCCGGCACAGGACAGACATTCTGACCGAAGCATAATTTTGATGCAGTGGTTAATTTCAGACGAAACATAATTCCGACAGGGAAGGCAAATACTCCGAGGCGAAGCATGATTTCGACACGGGGTATACTCTGAGACGAAGCATGATTCCGACGCAGAGGCCAATTCCCAGGCGAAGCATAATTCCGACGGGAAAGTCATTGGTTGACTTGATTCCAAGACGGAGCATAATTCCGACAGGGAGGTCGTTGGTTGACTTGATTTCGAGGCGGATCATAATTTCGACTGGGAGGTCGTTTGTTGACTTGATTCCGAGTCGAAACATAATTCCGACGGGGAGGTCATTCTGAGACGAAGCATGATTTCGCCGCAGACCTTGTCGGTTGACTTGATTCCGAGACGGAACATAATTCCGCCGGGGAGGTCATTTGTTGACTTGATTCCGCGTCGAAACATAATTCCGACGGGGAGGTTACTGGTTGTCTTGCTGATTGTGATTTGGGTTGACATCAGCATCGCTACACTGGAATATGGTACCAGGAGTGAATCATCCTTTGCCATGAGTGGATTTGGGGATTTTGGTTTTGGTTTGGCATCAGTATCGCTTCACTGGAATACGGTACCAGGATCGAATCATCATCTGCCATGAGGATTTTCCTCGTTTCCAGTTTAACGACTTAGGGGTCATCTGTTCCCAGTTTAACGACTTAGAGGTTATCTGTTCCCAGTTTAAAGACTTAGGGGTCTATTGTGCCCAGTTTAATTACTTAAAGGTCATCTGTTCCCAGTTTAAAGACTTAGGAGTCTATTAGATCGGAAGTTTGGAATTTTGGGATAGGGGTCGGCATCAGCGTTGCTAACACTGAGGCACATGTGCCAAGAGCAATTTATCATTTGCCTTTTCCTGTTGGGGAGTGATGGCTTAGGAGACAGGTTTAGGTCCCTATCGCCTAAGGCTTTTCAATTTTATGAGCCGTAAGGGTCCATAAAAGCATTTTCTCCCTACGAGTCGAAAGGATCTCTCTGGTGCATTTTCTCATTAGGAGTCGTGGGGACTCCCAAATGCGTTTTTCCTTTGTGAGTCGTAAGGATCTCACGAAGGTGTTTTCTTACGAGTCGAGAGGATCTCGTAAGTTTGTTCTCCTCATGTATCGTGAGGACACATGAGTGCCTTCCCAAATGGAGCATAATTCTAAGGGCGGAGACCGGCTGCTGGACTGGTGGTTGCGGTAGGGCATGGGTGTGATGATAATTATTTGAGCCCGTGGATTGTATACGGTAGTCAACTTGGGGACCAACCGTAGGGCTGGGAGAATTTTGGGAAATTGGATTTTGGTCAGCGTCTGCATCGCTGCACAGGAATATGGTACCAGGAGCGACTCATCATTCGCCGTTTAGGGATTTGGAATTTGGTTGGCGTCTGCATCGCTACACTGGAATATAGTAGCAGGAGCGACTCATCATTCGCTGTTGGGAATTTAGTGATTTGGAATTTGGTTGGCGTCTGTATCGCTGCACTGGAATATGGTAGCAGGAGCGACTCATTATTCGCCGTCTGGGGATTTGGATTTTGGTTGGTGTCTGCATCGCTGCATTGGAATATGGTACCAAGAGAGACTCATCATTTGCCATTTGGAAGGGTTTTTTTTACCGCGATTGCTCTATCATTTCAGTTTTTCTTATCGCGAAGGTCGCGATTGCCCTATCATTTCAGCTATTTATTCGCGGCAGCCCCATCATTTTGGCTTTATTTTCTTATTTACGACTTAGGGGTCGATTTTTCCCAGTTTAACGACGTGATGGTCCTCTCCTTTCATGGGAAGGCAGATGTTTGAGAGAATCATGTTCCCAGAGGACTTTAGTCTTCATTTGTATGAAATTGGTGGTCGCAGCTTGACTGTTTGCTTACACGCCTTTAGACAGTTCTATCTCTCCTGCCTTGTATTGTTTTTCGACCCAATCTTTGAAGACGAAGCAGTCCTCAATAGCATGACTTATCACTCTGTGATAGGGGTAATATTTGGGGTCGTCGGTCATATTCGCTTCTTACGGTCTTTTTGATTCTTGCAATTGTAGACCGTTTCTTAGGGCGTCTTTGAATATTTTATAGATTTTAACCCTTTTGAAGGAATAGATCTTATCCAGCTTCTCTTTCAGTGGAGATTCTTCTTCCTCTCCGAACACTGGCTTTCGAGGCTGGTTGGCATTGGGTCCGTTCATCCCTCGCTTATTTCAGTTAGCCGAAGTGTTAAAAGATTCAGTATCGTCGGAATTTCCGCCTTTGCGATTATCATTCTTTCGGTTTCTCCAGGACCTATTGTTATTTTGGGAATCAGAGGAGAACTCCTGCTTTGAGCGCTCCAACATCTGGACTTTCCTGGTCAGCTCTTGGAATGTTTTGAGACCCGCGGTGCATAGAAACGGGGTCATCCAATTGTTGAGATTTCTGACGAGAAGACTGACAGATTGGTCCTACTCTATTGGCGGTACATTTGACGGAGTGATTGTGCCATCGGGTTATAAAATCCTTGCTGCTTTCGTTGTTCTTTGGCTTGGTCCTTACGAGGTCGGCGATGGTGATCTTATCGCTGACACTGATGAACCTTTGTCGAAATAGAGATTCCATTTGGACGAAAGTAGTAACGGAGCCATCCGGTATACTCGCATACCAGTCGAAAGCGACATTGGTCAGGCTATTAACGAATTAGCGGAGGAGAAGCACATCATTGCCCCCGGTATTCCCGCATAAGGCTTTAAAATGGACGATGTGCTGATTCGCATTTTTCGTCCCATCAAATTTTCCGAATTTGGGGATGACATAGCCGCTAAGAAATTCTACCGGATCATACTGAGCAGGATATAGTCTCCCGCTCCTGCTAACATCTCTTTGCGCTTCGGCTACCAATGTTTTGATTTTGTTGGCAACCAAATCCATGATTTGATCTTGAGTTAGCGGGTTACTATCATTGGTAGCCAAGACATTTCCCAAGATAGGATGCGACTGATTTTCATGCGGTCCGTCCACTTTTGGATTTGAGGGAATAGGCATCGGCTGTCTCGGGACACCGTTTCCCGATTCATGAGCAGAACCCCGCGCTTGATTGGGCGGCTGAGAGGCAACTTGGGCCGTGGGCTGCATCACGATATTCATCAAGTCGTCAATTTTTCAGTAGAGCTTGACCATCTCTTTATCTTTGTTTCTGAGCTGTTTTCGGAGCTCTTGGAGAAGTTGCTGCTCTGCGTTCTTGGGACGGAAGATTTGGTCATCTTCGCTTTCCGAGCCCGACTCCTCATGAACCGAGAGATCTCTCTGCTTATCAGCCTCACTGGAAGGGTTTTTATTACCTTCCAGAGGAGGCTGGTCTTGGAAAGTGGCAGCCACATTCATGCCAGATTGGATTTGAGATGTAGTGGCCCCGTCCTTGCTCTTGCTGCGCGTGCCCACCATGTAAACAGTGTGGACCACATATCCAGCCATCTTTTTATCTTTTGCGGGGTAACCCTGTTCTTGGAACCTCATTAAGTTCAGTCTAGCATGAGCCCTAGCCCTTTTGTTGGCTCTATATATGAGCCTTTTCTGTCTTTAACTTCTCAATCTTAAGGGCTTGATGGGCATCCGTCATTCAGGAAGCCATCGTGAGTCGATTGACGGGGAGCTTAGAGAAGATACTCGATTGAGCAGTTGTTAGGGGCACCGTTGGAGCTTGCCCGAGATGTCTTGTTGCTTTGTTGGTGTTGATGGCCTTGCCCCCAGCTGGGGCCAAGGAAAGTCGTTCGAACACCAACTTGCGTTTGGGTAGTGGTGCCCTCGAGATCACCATATTTGGCCTCTTGCTTTTCGAGACCGGTTTATCCATCACCGGGGCTTGAGGAGCAGAGATGGCGTTAGCTGGCACGAACAAAATAGAGCCGAATGGTAGCAGCGGCTCCTCTCATTGTCGCCCGAGACTGGCCGGGAGGACCGTCCTGGCGTCCATCTTCATCGTGTAGGAGACATGAGCCGTGTTGAAAGATGAGCTTGTCCTTAGAGACATTTTTGCTGTGTCCGAAGATTGCAATTGAAAACCGTTAACCTGCACAAAGAAGTATAATTTCAGTACAGGCAATCAATGTATATGTTGATTGAGTTCGCATGAACGTTTAACCCGAAATATGGGAGGAGAGAAAACGTTCCACCGGACGTGCCAGAATCTGTAAGGTGTTTTTCGTCACCCCAGATACGTCCGCGCTTGTCAGGTGTACTACAGATTCTCTCTGCCTAGGGTAGGCGGGGGTTTTTTGATTGTGGGGATCCGAATCTCCGGCAGCCGCGGACTAAGCTGTCGTTAATTACCCCTCGCCTTTGGAGCGAGAGAATCTCTGATTGACGGGTCAAGCTGATCATGCGAACTCGATGTGCAGTGTACGTATGTTTTGAAAGGGTTTTGGATATATAGGGGGTCCCGCAGAGTTTTACGGGGGTCCTGCTATCCGGATAGCGGGCTGAAGGTCAAGGGGCTAGCAGCCCCCTTTGCGGAGTGCGGGGCAGCGCCCCGTTAGAAAAAATTTCCTAACGGAGGACGTGTTTCTTGTGTGGAGTGCATGGAAAATGAGGGGTGAGGAACGTCTTAAAGGCGCGTGCGCGGGCGCTGGCGCCAGCGGGTCACGTGCGCTGCACACGACTACTGGACGCTGAGCGCCCGCGGGTCGCTTGAGGCGCATGTGGGCGTTTAGCTCCCGCGGGTCACGTGCCCTGCACGCGACTGCTAGACGCCCGCGGGTCACGTGCACGGCACGCGACCGCTGGAAACACCAACGGAAAAGGGGCTTAAATTAGGAGTTAAACTCCCAAGGGGGCTTTGGGGTTGAACTCCTAACATGGATTATGTATAGAATTGGAGTTAAACTCCTAAAAAGGGTTTGATTTATGGAGTTAAATTCCAACAGATCTTGAATGGAGTTAAACTCCTAAAGATCTTTGGATCTTCTTTTGAGCCTTGGATCCTCCCGGAATGTGATTTTTGGAGTTGAGTCTCCTTCTTCCTCCTCTTCGTTGGCTCCTCTTCGTTGGCTGGTTCTTGAAGGAAAAGGAGGGTGAGATTCAAAATCTCCTCTTTAGAGATCTGATGGGAAATCCGAGCTCTCTTTTGTGGGTTTTATGATGAAAAACTATTTCTTTTTGAAAAAAGAAGAGTTAAACTCTTGATTTAATTCAAAAAAGGGAAGAAGGTTTAAAACCTTGGAGAAGGAGTCACAAAAACCATAGAATTTGAGGAGAATCAAATCTTTTTTTTATTTCATTATCATGTTGCTTTATATAGGCTTACAAATTTACATATAGCCCCTTGGGCTTTACAAAATGGCATTTTGCCCATCCTATGCCTCTTGTGCTCATTTCTTTTGCACATAAGCCATGAGCTTTACAATAATTTGGCTATATGCCCATTTTCCTTACATTTATAACAATTACATCAAAATTGTTTATTACCTAATTTTGGCATGGGGGAGGCCGGCCGCTTCATGGTCGGATATGACTTGGGCATGGGCCCACTTGGCCTAAGCTTGGGCCCAATTGGCTTGGGGCTGACTTTGATTTTGACTTGATCAACCAGGGTGCAATTTTTGACCCCAGCAGCCATCATGTTTATTGACTAAAAGCCAAACCAGTACGAAAATAATGGACCACCATATTTGCCAAAATCCTTATTTGTATGACCAATGATGACGTAACATATAATCCAACCCTTGTCAAACTTATTTGCTTGTAACAATGAACAACTTTTGCATTCTTATTTGTCACACGCTTGGTAGTTTTGTGACATGCAAGTTAGTAGTTGAGTTGTCAACAACTCAATGCTTTTTTCTTGCTTAATTTTGACAAAACTTTACCAATTCTTTGTGGAAAAAGATTAGATACAGCTAGAGGAGTCCTGGAACCTTCTTTTGCCTTGGAATGAAGTTAGGTAATTTAGTTTTCACTTTTCAGAGGTTTCGCCTTAATCAATTTAGAAGCGGTCGCTGAAATTTTTAATGCCTTGTTGTTTAGCATATTATTGGGATTGGGAATATTTGAAAGTGCTTGCCTGGCATGATTTATGTTGTTTAGTTTAATTCCATAGTCCATAGGCCTAATTCCTTTCTTTAGACTTATCCTTCCTATGTATTTTTCTCTCTTTCTTTTCTTTAGAATATTCACGACACTAGTTTATCTTGCATATAGAGCCTTTCAACTCCACACCTAATCTCTGTCCTATATTTTAAGGGCCAGTTGTATTGCAAGTTGTGGGTTGAGTGTTCTTAACATTGTATTGGAGCCTTATGGTCTATTCGTGTATCAGGAAGCTTTATCTATTTCCTGACTCTTATAAGACTATTTCTGCCATGGTTAACTTTTGGACTATTTGACTATGTTGGATGATGATATTTGTTTGGATGATGATATTTGTTGGGATGTCCTGTATCCCAACTCTGCTATGATTCCCAAGCTGGCTCAGTTCACCACCCCGTGCTTGTACCTGAATTGTGTACCCGAACTATATTTGTACCAGTACTTGTTGAGAGGTATTTTGGAAATCTTGTTTGTAATTAACTCCCTAAGTGATCTCCATTAAAATTAGTGAAAGGATCTATGCTGCGGCCCGTGGTATTTCCCGATTTGGGTTTTCCACGTAAAATCTGTTTGTCTTTGTATTGATTGCTTTATCAATTTGTTTGCGTTTTTTGTTTGCTCTGTTTATCTCGTTAATCTGTAACAGTATTAATGTGTATTTGGCTAACTTATTTCCTTTTTCTTGTATTTTTCTTTTTGCTTCTGTTTTTTTTTTTGACTTGTTTCGTTAAGTTGATTTAATGGATCACGGGGGGCTCTCGCTCTTTTATCTCAATTTTTTTGTACTTCCTACTGCAGGTATGATTATTCTGGGTATGGACAGTCATCTGGAAAGGTTGGAATTGTTTTTCAGAGATAATAAAAACTCTCTCCTTTTCTTATAGCAATATTATCATTCTACTTATCGCCATTGTCTAAAGCAGCCAAGTGAGCAAAATACATATGCTGATATTGAAGCAGCTTATAGATGTCTCATTGAAAATTACGGAGCTCGCCCTGAGGATATTATTCTCTATGGTCAATCTGTTGGAAGCGGACCTACATTGGATTTAGCCGCTCGCTTATCTTGCTTACGAGCAGTTGTTTTACATAGCCCCATATTATCGGGTTTGCGAGTCATGTATCCTGTGGAGAGGACATATTGGTTTGACATATATAAGGTTCTTTGTTTCCTCCTCTTTTTGTGTGAGAGCTCTGAATTTTCATTCTTATTTTATTGTTCGGTGTTCTTGATGTCTTTGCAGAACATCGATAAAATTCCACTTGTCAACTGTCCTGTTTTAGTAATTCATGTAAGTTTTCGACTCTGATAACTTTTAAATTAGTTGTATCTGAGCTCGATCTTAATTATTTATATCTTTCTTTTCCCCACACAATCGTATATTTTGTCCATCTTTGGCACATTCCTTTCAAGATAGAAGAATATCTGTGGCATATAACTCGTCAAGTATGATTGTTTTAGGGAACTGCAGATGATGTTGTGGATTGCTCCCATGGGAGGCGTCTCTGGGAGCTTTGTAAAGAGAAATACGAGGCTCTATGGATTAATGGAGGCACTCATTGTAACTTGGAGCTTTTCCCAGAATACATAAGGCACTTGAAAAAATTTATATCCACTGTAGAAAAATCACCCATCACCAACATTGAATCAAGTGAGAGTTCAAAGCTCCCGGAGGCTCCAAGAACAACTTCTGACGACATTTTCGAGTTTCCTAGGAAGAGCACAGACCAAAAGGAGGAACCTAGACCAAGCACCGATCGAAAAGAGAAGCCAAGGAGATCAAGCACGGATCGAAAGGAGATATCGAGGAAGAATGTTGATAAGAAAGAGAAATCGAGGACTAGTGTTGATCGTAAAGAGAAAGAGAAATCGAGGAAGAGTGTTGATCAGTCCGACAAGGGAAATGATAACGAGGAGCCACGACCGCTAGAGAAACCAAGAAAGAGCATTGACCGGTAAGATAAAAGCAGGGTTTATTTTATATAACACCTCTCATGTATGCCACGTATGCCGCTTATCACCTCTCAACTAGTTTATACACCGCGAGTTATCAAATACAGGTCTAATTTTATTTAAGTCATATCGAGACTGCCTTCATGGTTGTTACATGCTAATTAACCAGCTGAGGGATGATAAGCGCGGGATGAATATTCATGAAGGGTGTTATATGCGATTCACTCTATAAGTTGATGAATAGTTTTTTGTTTTTGTTTTTGTTTTTGTGGTTAATTGATTAGTTTATCAAATGGTGGCAGATTTGGGGAGATGATAAGAGCAGTTGGTCTGTGCAACATTGACTGTCTGAGGGGCCCTGCTTCGTCTTCTGGTTCATGAGGATTATTTACTTGGCTGGTGTGGCTTCAAGGTTGTATTTTTCTTTCTTTCTTTTTTCTTAATTAATTTGACTAGATGGGTGATCTGTGGTGATGATGGAAAAATGCAGCTCTTTTTTGCTTTATTTAAAGAAAAATTATAGATGTTAATTATCATTAATATCATGAAATTTATCTTTAAACAATCTTCTCTCACACTTTTTTTTCATGGTGTTATCTATTGAAGTGTATATGTAAAAAAATATTGTTATACTTTTTTCTAATTATTCTTAGGTTTTTTTTTTATACACAACCACAAAAAATCTCATATTTTTAAAAGCAACCACCAGAAACTTACCGTTAACTAAATAGATCCATTTGTTAGATTAACTCGATTTCGATATTGAGTTCGAGATAATCATGGTTAAACTGAGGAAGTCAAAGTCCTAAATGCTCTCGTCCCTCTCTCTCAATCCCAAGTTCATGAAGACCGAAGCCCTAAAATTTCTCCCAAAAAAATGACTTCTTTAAATTTCTCCTCGGTTCTCAAATCAATCTTCTTTGTTAGTGAAGCAGATGCCCAGTGGAGATCGTCCAAGTTTCTTTGCAGGGAGACTCAAGAACTTGAAAGGTAAAAACTTGGATCACTCAAGAACATCCAAGTTTCTGCTACTATGTTTTTTGATGTTGTTTAGGAGAGAGCTTGAGTGGGCTTGAGAGGTTGCCGCTGCTCGAGGGAAGGAGTGGCGACTACTGGGAGTTGAGTGGAGTAGCTGCTGCTGGTGGATGGAGAGGAATTGTCGGTGCTGCTAATGTTGATGCAGCTTGCCATTTTGAAAGCCAGTTATAGCCGGTGGATGGGCAAAACAGTGTTTTTGCTCTTCCAACGGTTATATTTAATAGAGTTACCCATTAATTTAACTAGGAGGTTGTATTAGATAGGTTAAAAATTTTAGTGGTTGTTTTTAGAATTTCTATTTTTTGATAGTTGTTTTTGAAAACATTATATTTTTGTGGTCATATGTCACAAAAACCCTTATTCTTATATTCTTATAGCCATATTACTGGGCTTCTCCTCTTCTTTTGTATGGTGAAATATCTGCATCTCGGCAAACAAAATTATTTATACAGCTTATTGAAATTACATGTATCTTTTAGTGCCGAGAACACATAAGATCAGTCCATTATTCATTAAGATGAATTAGTTCTTCAAAAAGAAAAAAAAGATAGAAAGATGTATTGGTTCTTGTCATGCTGTGATATTCCAAATGAAGGAGTTCATTCAAATTGCTGCTTTTATGTGAAGTTGACATGCATAAAACATGTTTTCTTTCGACAACAAGAATCTGACACAAAAAAAAAACACATTTTGCAGCAAAGTCTTTGAAAGTATCAACTCATCAAACCCCACAAAACCATCCAATATTGTCGGGTTTGATGAGTTTATACTTTCAAGGACTTTGTTGCAAAATGCACCGTCCGATATTACCAACTGGGAGGTTAAGCTACCAATTTCCTTTTCAACATGAGAGATCGTAAGTTTGACCCCGAAAAAGGATTGATTTAAAAAAACCACCATCCAATATCTCAATATTCATCAAGAAGTGAGCATCACTACTTCCTTCACGCAAAATCCGAGAAGCTCCAAAATTCTCAAGCAGTCCAATTTAATGTCATACATCATCAATCATCAACTTTACAATGCTAAAAGTAGAGCCGGCATGACTAATCCAACCTATAACAATACATTCGGTTACTCTATAATCAAAGTTTAGCGGTTGCATGCAGCGCAAATACTATAACTTGCACATCATCTCTAGCAATCAATCATGTAAAACATATGTAAGATATTCTATTGTCGGTAAATCGTTAACTTTGCAATCATCCGATGCAAGAACGAATGGTATCCAAATAACATGAAAATTGAAAAACATATTTTTAACGACATGAAAATCAGCATGACCGGAATCGATCGCCGAAAATATCGACGGATAGTTGACTTTTAGAGACGCAGAATAACTAATTTCCTACCTGCTGTACCACTGTATACTCCCTTTCCTCCACATGTCATATACAGCAGCAGCAGCAGCAGCTAAAAGATAAAAATAAAAAAAATAAAATGATGACGATGACGACAACAGATCCCATATTCTTCTTCTTCTTCCCCTTCTCTCACATTTTCACTCCTCGCGATATCATTTATTTCTCCCATCTCTAATTCGATGATTTCTGTTTCAAATCTCTTCCTGTTTTTTGTTTCCTTAGTATTTTCACCGCCTTAATTACACTCCTTCCTCTTCAAAATCCCAACTTTAACAATCTTTCACCCAAAAATCCAACCTTTTTTTCAATTAAAAAACCCAACAATGATGTTCAGAATCATTTTAAGAAAAGCACCAATTTTGTCCCAAACCCTAATTTTTTCTGCCCATCCCTCCCTCTCCTCTCTCAGACCCATCTCTAGTTTCTCTCGAAATTCACCCTCATGCCCTCAAAATTACATCTTGGCCCTCAAAACCCCCCATTACCATAGATTTTCTGAACCGGGTATGCTCCAAAATCGAGAGTTTTTGCCTTTTTTGATTAACCCTCGGTACCCAATTCCAAACCAGCAGTTGAGGAAACTTGAGGCACCGACATCGAAGAAGAGAGAACACAAGACTTGCCTGAAGAGTTGAGCAAGAACACTACCCAAATGAAAGCATGGAAGCTCAAATTGCATTGTCGTAGGCAAGTGAAGATCGAGACGGAAGCATGGGAAGAGGGGGCGAAAGAGTACAAGGAGTTTTTGAAGGAAATGTGTGAGCAAAAGTTAGCCTCCAATTTGCCTTATATGAAGTCATTGTTTTTGGGTTGGTTCGAGCCGTTGAAGGATGCGGTTGAGGCAGAGCAGGAGCAGGAGCAGGAGCGGTGTAGAGGCATGAATAAGCGGGCAGCGGGCCCTACATTGGTCAGCTGCCGGCGGAGATGACTGCGGTGATCACGATGCACAAGTTGATGAGCTTGATGATGACTGGTGAGGGTTGTAGAGGCAGTGTTCTTGTGGTTCAGGCTGCTTGCCATATTGTGAGGCCATCGAAAATGAGGTGAATACGATTAGTTGCTTTCTTGTTATCTCTAATTAAGTGGTTTTTTTGTGCATTGGATATGAGTAGATTGTTCAAGTATTCAGTTGATGTTTTTTTGAGTATTTAGTCTTGAGGACCTGAACAATAGTTTCTTTTAGAATAAATTAGGAGTGTCATAGGAAAATAGGTAAAGGGGTGGGGGGGGGGGGGAGGTTTTGGTACAATATGAGATTTGATGGCGGTGTCTAATTATGCACTCAATAACCTGTGGAAAACGGAAATCCATTATTTATTTGGGTAAAATTCTAAAGCCCCTGCACTCCACCAATGCTTTGAAGTTATAGTTATGATGAGGGTTGAGGGTAAACTATTTATATTCCGACGCACCTATGAAGGCGAGCGTCCTTTTCAATAGGCCGAAACCTGGGCTTTTGTTCGGAGGTATTTGTTTTTAATCTATAATTTAAATTCACGTATGGTGAGACTTGAACCTGTGATTGCACCAAAACTCTGAAGTTCTGATGAGGGTCGAGAGAAATCTATTTATATACTACCAAAAATCATTGACTGGAAAGGTGCCTCGCTTAATCATGCTCGTTTCCAACTTTTATTGCAGTTTTATTCATTTATTTGTTATATTTGCCTAGTCTTGTGATTTGTACTGTATGGGCATAAAACTCGTAACTTCATTTGTGGCATTAATTAGGCAAGGATCCACAAATTTCAAGAAAAGACCAGGAAAAACACTGTCAGAGGTAAAAAGCTTGAAAGTGAGGAGAATCGTACTATTACCAAAGAGCAAGAATTTCTAAGAAAGAAGGTCACTCGTTTGATGAAGAAGCAAAAGTTGCGTCAAGTGACAAATATAGTGAAGGGGCAAGAAGAATTTACACCATGGGGCCAGGATGCTCACACCAAGGTTTGCATTTTCCTGTCGGCTATGGTGTGCATAGTTCTTTGTTCTTGATGCGATATTTTATTTGATTTATTTTTTTGTTTTTCTTATGTAGGTTGGAAGCCGACTAATTGAGTTATTGCTGGAGACAGCTTATGTTCAACCTCCTGTTGATCAGTCAGCAGAAGGCCCTCCTGGCGTTCTCTCTGCATTTACGCACAATCTAAGAATGGTCAGGAAAGAACGAGGGTAAGATATAAAATTGGGTAAATTATCCTAAAATACAATGAACTTTATAAATTACATTAAAATACCATGATATTTCTACCATACGTGACATCCGTCAGCTATCTTTTCAAAATCGGTACCTGAGTAGTCACATGACCACCATGTAACCAACATATCCTCATTATACCTTTGTAGCTTCTATAAAACATTTCCAGCACTCTTGTTTTTACTTCGTCTTTCCAAATCCAAATTGATTGCTTCAAGGTGTGAGGGGAGGGGGCATGAACCAAATGGGAAGAATTAGAAAAGAGATTGGGAAATGAGTTCTTGAAGAAGCTACAAACGGCAGGCACGTGCTATTACAGTAAAGACCTTAGACAACTGCGATGCAACAAAACAGGGGAGGTTTCATGGTATTTTAACGTAATATATAAAGTTCATTGATATATCTAAAGAATTGTAGAATTTACATGGTAATTTAGGATGAATTCTCATATTTTAGCTTATTTTCTTAAGAATAATTATTACTCTATTTTAAACTTCTTGATTACCTATTGGCCTGCAGAAAATTCGGCAGGAGATTTGGGTACATTGAATGCGATCCCCTTGTTCATCAAGGATTAGATAAAACTGTAAGAACACAATCATCACTACTTGAAGCGTACAGCCAGCCTATTGTTTGCTATATTGGTTGCTTTATCGCCTTTTCTCATTAGAAGCAAACTTTTTGTTTTGTTTTTGTTAGGCAAAGCATATGGTGATTCCTTATATGCTGATGTTGGTGCCTCCTATTAATTGGTTAGGGTGTGTGTCCAAGATTACGTGTTAAATTTTCATTTCTGCCAATCTTTTTAGTATCTCTCACTGATAGTATATAAATAATGGCACAATTTGATTTTCTTAACAAGAATCATTTTCTGTGCTGTTTACAATGTGGAGTAAACCTCATAGCCCACCCCATTTTTGGCAGGGAAAGGTTTAGATGATGATGTAATGACTGGTGATGTCATCTTTGACAGATATGACAAAGGAGCACATTTATTTTTACCATCGTACATTATGCGCACACATCGTTCTAGGAAGCGAGAAGCAGTCAAAAGGACCCCAGGAAACCAATTGGAACCGATTTTTGAGGTTTGTCATTTTTATCATCGCCTCAAATTTTACACCATGACTGCTACATGTATTTGCTCAATTGTTTATTTGTAGTTCCTTGAATGTTGTGGTGGCTCTTATCGTAGTTCTTTGAACATTAGGAGGCTGTTGTGTTGGCTTTTCTTAACACAAAAGGCTGAATGACACTAAATACCTTAACTATTGTGGTTTTTAACTAAACTATTTTGAGAGTATTTTATTTCAGCGAACCCCTTAAACTTTGGTTTATGGGAGATTTTTGAACTAAAATACCCTTAAATGTAGTATTTTAAGGAGCTTGCTGTAATGAAAATCTCCTAAGGTATTTAGTGGAAAACAGTGATAGTTAAGGGTATTTTAATGTAATTTTGCTAACATAAATATGTCATCAGTTCTCTTAATGATCTAACCTCATTATCTTATTTCCCTGGACACACTTGACAATACTAAATGGAGAGTAAACAAAAACGTTCTTAGTATCATCGACAGAATCTGGTGTAGAGGAGGTCGGCTAGCCGACTTGGTTGATCGTGAAGATGTGAGTGAAATTCGTGTTTGGTATTGCATTTTGATACACCTTTTATATGTAAAATGGCATAGTATGAGCCTTTTTGTGCCTTTTATTTAAGAATATGCAGCTAACTCTCATATTAATATGCAGCTAACTCTCATATTAATATGCTCTCAGAAATGTTTGCATTACAGCTTCTTCTACCCGAGAAGCCTGACGTAGACGATGATACTGAACTTAGGAAGTGGAAATGGAATTTAAAAGCGAAAAAGAAGGAAAATAGTGAAAGGCATTCCCAGCGATGTGACATAGAACTAAAACTTGCCGTAACATTTTATACATTGTTACTTAAACAGTTAAAGTGCAGGAAACCCCCTTAATTCTGCCTGATCAGCAGAGCACCGTCATAAGAAGAAAAAGCCTACAGATTCCTGTCGACCCATGAGGCTAACATAGTTATTCTGCTACTGCAGTGTGTTTATTCAGAGGGCGGTTTTCTGTTAATCGGGTAAAAGAGAGGGAGTTTCCTGCAATTATTTTATTTAGAACATTAGAAATGCCCATATTATACCAAACATCCCCGCCCCCTTTCCAAACAGGTAGCTAGAAAATTGAAAGATGAGGAAGGCTTCTACTATCCTCACAACTTAGACTTTCGAGGCCGCGCATACCCCATGCATCCTTACTTAAACCATCTTGGTTCGGATTTATGTCGAAGAATTTTGGAGTTTGCCGAGGGACGTCCATTAGGGTAATCGGGATTGCGTTGGTTAAAGATACATCTCGCAAATTTATCTACCCGCGGAGTTGACAAGTTATCAAACGATGGCAGAATATTGTTCATTGAGAATCACTTGGAGGATATATTTGACTCTGCGGATCGACCACTTGAAGGAGCGCGATGGTGGCTTGGTGCAGAGGATCCGTTTCAGTGCTTGGCAGGTTGCATGAACCTTGCCGAAGCAGTAAGGAGCAAACCATGAGAGTGTACGATTTCACATTTACCTGTGCATCAGGTGATTGGAAAGTTTTTATGCAATGCCCTTCTTAATTGTTCTAATACTATTTCTATTTGCGAAAATCAAGTTGTGTGTTGATGAACCTATTTTAATGTTTCATTGACCGTGAGTTAATATGTTGCACGCGATCATTGTTGAGGAGACGTATCCGTATCAAATTCATATCAGATTCTATTTGATTCATCGATGATATTTGAGGAACCCCTTTTACCACATCCTAATATTTATTTTGTGTGCTAAATGTATTGACATGCATCAATGATACCAACAATCTATGATTCGACACGAACAAATTATTTGTGTTCTTAGTTTAGATTTGCTAAAATGATAATTTTTTGTTGTGTAATTGTGTGTGTGTTATATTTATCATCTCCTAACAATTCGTATATTAATTTTTTTGGAAATTTGTGAATTGTGGATATGACATGTATTATGTCATGTATGATTGTATCCCTATTTGAACTCATGCTATTTAGGAGAGAGATTCCAGTAATTTGGAGCAACTTGTTTGTTACTGTGCAGATGTTTTAATTTGAGAAATCACCGTCTAGATGAATTATTCTTTCTAATTTATTTCAGGATGGGTCTTGTAATGGTCTTCAACATTATACCGTTCTTGGAAGAGGCAAGGTGAGTCTGTTACTGCCACTTTTTTTTGGGGGGGTTTATGTATAAGCCTCTCGACATAGCTATTTCGATATATCATCCCAGAAACTTCATATTTTCATATATCACCCCTAAAACCTGCAAGTTATATTCAAAATTTCCCCTCTGGTTTTGTGAACCAAAAATATTTGTGACTTTTGTGCATTGTAGATGTTAATTTCCCTTCCTTCTGGTTTATGTTGTGCATTGTTGATGTTAAAACTTTTACAGAATAATGGTAAATGAGCATTTTCTCTTTCCACAGTTTCCTCTACTAGAAGAAACGGAGAACAATATGACACCAGTGGGTCTTGGTCTTCAAAACAGCTATAGATTTAAGCAACTAAACTAGCCTTAATTAGTTTCATCATGACATAAAGTTAAATTGATAGCATGCGGCCACTAATGTAGGGTTATTTGAGTAATTTTAAGGAAATATTTAGTTTTGGGAGTGCTATATGAGAACCCCTTTTTAAATTATATGCCAATATTTCTTCTTTAGGCAGTTAGGTGTGATCATTGACCTGAGAATTATTTTCCATTTCTTGCTTTCATATTAGAATAAATAGTTATATCGGTTTTCCTTCAATGGAAATTTTATATATGTCGGCTATCTTTAATTCAGTTAGGGGCTATTCAGTTGGGGACCCTTTCTGTGGATAGCACAGAACAAACCATACAGCTCCTTTCAGAAAAGGATGTTTATAGATTTGAAAAACTATATAAGTACATTTGTATAGGACTTATTCAAGTGGGTTTTAAGCCTCTTACTTTTCAAGGCCTTAATGCCTCAATTTTAACTTCGTTAAGAGACGCGAGATGTCTAGACTGGATCCCTTCCCTTATGGGAATTATGCAAACAAGTTTTTGTCATGGACAGTTTATTTTGAAGTTTATCCAAATCTAACATTGTCTTTAACTGATCCAAACATACTTGAAGCTGTTACGCTCAACTTAAAAACTCATGCTTATTAATTTCATGAAAGGATCTTTTCCATACTTTTTATGGAAAATCTAGACGAGAGATCAAATGTGTTATATATTTCTTTTGGTGGAACATTTGGAATAGCCCCCAACTATTCCAGAGGAGTTGTCGTAAATATTATAAGGTATAACCCCATCATGCTATTGTCGTAAATTTTTACGAACTCTTTCAGCAAAAAGATTTAACAAGCCATCAATAAACTTGGCTTTCCAATGTGAGTTATTTGCATCTTTTAATTGCATAACTTTGCTGAAAAAGATATTTTTATACTATCTAAAGCGTGTTAAAGTAGGACACCTTAAATTTTGTAATATGGTTCTCACCTTTTCAGCTTGATTACTTACATACTCTATAAAATGATCGAGGATTGTAAGTATTAATGTGTAAACAGCGTCAGGAACTTGAGTATTATTTTCAAATTTTACTGCGCTAAAGATCTCCATTTTTTGGGTGAGTGACAAACAGTTGTCCCACCAACCCTTTATGGTTCCTGTGAAACCACAAGAAATAAATCTTGCAACGTCAACATCAGAATTTTCTTGTTGCTTAGAAACCGTTGCATACACCATAATTCGATGTAAGGTATCGTAGATTTGTTTATCAACTAATCAATCGATATTCCATTCATAAATGGCTCTTCCAGAAAATGAATTTGTTATAACTGCTTTATTTTCTTCATATAAGACATCTAACAGAGTAGGTCTTTTATAATAATGCTTATCCAACGATCTTTTTGGGTATGTTATAGCATTGACCTTTTCTGCATTAAATTCTTGGTTTATGTCGGAAATATGAATCCGAGATTCTATATCAGAATCTTCTTCTGACATTTCAGAAGGTTTTCCTTCAATAATGTTAAGTTTAGCATTGCTAAATCTTTTTTCCAGAGCATTTATAATATCTGGAGCTATTTGTTTGTCTTTAGATAATTTATAACCCGAAATCTCTAAAGATGGTTTAATTGGAACATAGCCAATATTACCAGCTGATTTTGCTATCATAGGAGCTTCTAGTATAGCAATTGCTTGTAATTTTTTAATCAAGCTTTCAAGAGCAGATTCTAGTCAGTTGCTGATCTACGACTTGTATATGGATATTTGTAAAATTATTTTGCTTAAAAACCTTTTGTAGTTCTTTAAGCGTATTTTCCATTTTGTCATCAATGGAAGGTTTTATAAAGGCCGTTGCCTCTAAATTAGAGGTAGATATTCCAGATAACCTCAGCGGTTCTGTTGGAGGGTATATTGACCTCACATTTTTTTCACTTATGGACCATTGTTTAAAATGTTCTTCTAGATTATCTTATTTCCTTGTTCTTTAAGGAAATATTCTAAAAACCAATTGACGAAATATTTTAAACATTGGTTTTTTTCAAGATGCTTATAATACTGATTTTTATAGAAATATAATTCTTCTTTTGAAAAGGTTTTTCCAAACCAATTCCTAAAGGCTTCATGCCTTTTTTTCATAAATTCCTTATTAAGGAATATTCTGAGTGAGCTATTTGGTGTGAAATCCATAACACTTATATATGGAAGCTCATTTCAGAGGCAGTAGGAGAGGACTTATTTTCCTTCTCATATATTGGATGAGATATATTTTCATCAGAAATATTTATCCCTTTAATCTCTCTATAAGAGGAGCTAGGTCTAGAAAAAGACCTTCCATTATAAATGGAGGATGAAGTACTAGCCATATAAGGCTTGCCTGCAATTCTGGCTATATTATCAGAGCCAAATTTTACTTCAATGTTACCATCATCAGTCTGTATAATCTGATCGATGTCTGTATCAATAACGGGTGCAGGTGGTACTGCAGAGGTAATAACCCATGATTCAGGAAAGTCAATCTCTTCCCATTTTATAATTCTGTTGGTAGCAATACCGGAAGACAATAAATTTGTATCGATCACCGTGGTCTTTCCATTTTCAGTCTTTGCTTTAACTTTGGGTGCCATGGTGGATAGGACCTTATAATGAATCCTATAAACTATTGATATAGTCTTAGATCTTTTTATGAAATTATAACGAGTCTTTAAGTTAAGCGTAACAGCTTCAAGTATGTTGGGATCAGTTAAAGACAATGTTAGATTTGGATAAACATCAAAATAAACTGGTCCATGACAAAGACTTGTTTGCATAATTCTCATAAGGGAAGGGATCTGGTCTAGACATCTCGCGTCTCTTAACGAAGTTAAAATTGAGGCATTAAGGCCTTGAAGAGTAAGAGGCTTAAAAGCCATTTGAATAAGTCCTATATGAAGGTACTTATATAGTTTTTCAAACCTATAAACATCCTTTTATGAAAGGAGCTGTATGGTTTGTTTTGTGCTATCCACAGAAAGGGTCTTTTCCATACTTTTTATGGAAAATCTGGATGAGAGATCAAATGTCCCTATGTTATAGATTTCTTTTGGTGGAACATTTGGAATAGTCCATTTGTTCAAATGTTTGTAATTTTTTAATCAAGCTTTCAAGAGCATATTCTACTCTGGTCAGTTGCTGACCTATGACTTGTATATGGATATTTGTAAAATTATTTTGCTTAAAAACCTTTTATAGTTCTTTAAGCGTATTTTCCATCTTGTCATCAATGGAAGGTTTTATAACGGTCGTTGCCTCTAAATTAGAGGTAGATATTTCAGATAACCTCAGCGGTTCTGTTGGAGGGTATGTTGACCTCACAGTTTTTCCATTTATGGTGGACCATTGTTTAAAATGTTCTTCTAGAACATTTATCTTATTTCCTTGTTCTTTAAGGAAATATTCTAAAAACCAATCGACGAAGTATTTTTAACATTGGTTTTCAACATTAGAATATCTTTCACAAAGATTATTACAAACCATCGGTAGAGAAATACAAGAGAGGGGGAGCGGGGTACTTTCTTCCGAGCTCTTCCTCTTCTTTTATAGAAGAGGGGGTCTTCAGAAGGGCTCTGGATATGCCTTGCTGTCTTTGATGAGCTGTCCTCCATTATTTTTGTCGGCCCTTAACTTTTTATAAAAGTTGTCCTTTATGAAAGGTGGTGAGTCCCACGACCAAAACCAGTGTGCCGGTTTTGGATGAAAACCGTGTGCCGGTTTTGAATGAAAACCGTGTGCTACAATACCTTTGGTCTTAATGAAATCATTGGTTATATCAAAAATTTTGTGTGCTTTAATGTTTTGCAGTCGATTAGTATTTTTGGTATAGCTTGTCTTTTGGGCTTTATTTTAATATGCCCTTGCTCTTTTCTTTATTATTCTGGCCCATTTCATTTTCATTGTTCTGGCCTAAAGCTGAGCCCATAAGATCATCCCAAAGCTAGTCTGCTGACCTCAGATCTTCTTCTAGATCTTGGACTTGTTCCTGAAAGTTATCTTTCATTTCTACCGATTTGGTAGTTTTGTCAGACGTCGAGGAACTAGTGTCGAAGATCTGTTCGAACTGCTTTTTCATATGTTCTAAGCAGCGCTTCATTAATTTTTCTTCAGAGATGTTTGGCTATTTTCTCTGGAAGAAGATCTTCAATTTCTGCATAGAATTAATGAAAAATGAAAATACCCAAATCGGTAGAAATGATTTTTCAGAAATGTAGCGCTGCTTAGAACATATGAAAAAGCAGTTCAAACATATGAAAAGGCGCTGCTTAGATCTTCAATTTCTGCAAAGGTGGTAGTTTTTTCATTAATCCTTTTATCCTGCGCAGAAATTGAAGATCCCCTTCTAGAGAAAATACCCAAACATCTCTGAAGAGGAATTAATGAAGCGCTGCTTAGAATATATGAAAAAGCAGTTCGAACAGATCTTCGACACTAGTTCCTCGACGTCTGACAAAACTACCAAATCGGTAGAAATGAAAGATAACTTTCAAGGACAAGCCCAAGATTCAGAAGAAGATTTGAGATCAGCAGACCAGCTTTGGGATGACCTTATGGGCTCAGCTTTGGGCCAGAACAATGAAAATGAAATGGGCCAGAATAATAAAGGGCAAGGGCATATTAAAATAAATCCCAAAAGACAACATATACTAATCGACTGCAAAACATTAAAGCACACGAAATTTTTGGTATAACCAATGGTTTCATTAAGACCAAAGATATGGTAGCATATGGTTTTCATCCAAAACCGGCACACGGTTTTCATTCAAAACCGGCACACGGTTTTTAGTCGTGGGACCCACCACCTTTCATAAAGGACAACTTTTATAGAAAGTTAAGGGCCGACAAAAATAATGGAGGACAGCTCATTAAAGACAGCAATGCATGTTCAGAGCCTTCTAAAGACCTCCTCTTCTATAAAAGAAGAGGAAGAGCTCAGAAGAAAGCACCTCGCTTCCTCTCTCTTATATTTCTCTACCGATAGTTTGTAATAATCTTTGTGAAATATATTCTAGTTTGATAAGGGTTGCGTCCAAGTAAGAGCTTCTTGTCTTTCTTTTCATATTTCTTTGTTGTTATTTATTGATCAATTGTGAATGGTATCAGAGCCATTAATAAACATATATTTAAAGTTTTTAATTATACTTAGCAAGATTTGATTATATGAACATATTACTCGAGCAAGACGAGAGCAATCATCTATTAGGTGCATTTCTCCGTTTTCATATAGATGGTCTATCTTATATAAAATAAATCAAGTGATTATGTGAGGTTAAACCTTTGTGCAATCCGCAGGCCAGCTCAAGATACCTTTTGCAGCTTGAAACATTTCCTCTAGTGCAGTCAAGGTAGTCTGAACAATTTCAAAGAACGAAGAAAGAGTGTAAAAAATAATAATAATATAAGGTATGATCCCCTTGTACTCTTAATTAAGCTGTTGTTTTAAAATTGAATCGTGTTATGAAAAGAAGTAAAGCAGGCTTAAAGTGCCACTCTAGGATGCAGCCAACAATGACACTGATTTAAAGTGATATGACATTTCTCGCATATTAAATGTTCGATTTGCTTTACGCCACATCATTTTATTTAATATGAAACAACAAATGAGCTGTCCTAATGTCAGTATCAACGTAGGGTTCATCCTACAATGACACTATAGGCCCTGATTGCTTTATGAACCCGATTGCTTTATAAAAAGAGAGAACCAAATTGAGAAATTAATCGTTACTTTAGCTGCATAACAAGAGGCACGAAATAGCTCTAACTCATCTTCTTGCAGACCGTTTTTTCAACCTCCTTTTTACTTGCTCTCGTGCACCAATATAGGAGACACCATACATAGTGGTCATAGCTGTCTGCTTTACCAATTTTTGATCAACCAACACCCTGTTAAGAGTTTTTTGATAAAAAATGTTAGCACTTAGCACATAATTTCGTATAACTTTCATATTGTTAATAAAACATAGTAACGGGTAATTTATCTAATTGATTTCATTAACTTTGACAAACATATGCAGAAATAATATGACAATACAAAAATGCATGTGTGAGAGGATGTGTGTGAACAAAAAATCTTGCAGAATATGGAAAATTTGTAACAATAATATTGAGAGAAAGTAGCTAGGATAAAGAGCTGACCTGATCAATTAATAGTTTAGCATGTAATGCATTGGGGTTAGTAGCAGGTCTCCCTGTGCATCTCTTCGCATGATATCAATTACTCTAAAAACAAAATATTAAGCACATGTAAGTCTTGTGTGTGTTTCTTTGAGCAAAATCACCTAGAAGAATATTTTTTACATTTTAATATTGAAACTTAATAAAGAGCTTGTACTTCTATAAATAAAATGAAAAGTAAATATTTCAACAACAAACTTCATGTACAAGTTATTAATATGCTACATCAGTTTGAGGGTGAATGATAAAATCTAGAAATTAATCCTGCTTCAAAACATATAGGACTACATATAGCTAATTTCTAGTCGGCATATAGAAGCTTCCTAGACTCACTTATCCATGAACCACATGCATGGTGAAAACAATTTGAAGCATTACTGGTATTGCTAGTTTTGCCCAATAGATCATATATATTATATAAGAGTAAACATATGATTCTAAATTCTATAAATGCATGAAATAAAATCTTACCTTGCAGCTATTGCAGAGTAAACATCTGCATGTTTCTCTCCAGACATCAAGTTTGCAGAAATAGCCCCCAACTGAATTAAAGATAGCCGACATATATAAAATTTCCATTAAAGGAAAACTGATATAACTATTTATTTTAACATGAAAGCAAGAAATGGAAAATAATTCACAGGTCAATGATCACACCTAACTACCTAAAGAAGAAATATTGGCATATAATTTAAGGGGGTTCTCATATAGCACTCCCAAAACTAGATATTTCCTTAAAATTACTCAAATAACCCTACATTATTGGTCGCATGCTATCAATTTAACTTTATGTCATGATGAAACTAATTAAGCCTAGTTTAGTTGCTTGAATTTACAGCTATTTTGAAGACCAAGACCTACTGGTGTCGTATTGTTCTCCGTTTCTTCTAGTAGAGGAAACTGTAGAAAAGAGAAGATGCTCATTTACCATTATTCTATCAAAGTTTTAACATCAACAATGGACAACATAAACCAGAGGAGGGGGGATTAACATCTACAATGCACAACAGTCACAAATATTTTTGGTTCACAAAACCAGAGAGGAAATTTTGAATATAACTTGCAGGTTTTAGGGGTGATATATGAAAATATGAAGTTTGTAGGATGATATATCAAAATAGCTATATCGAGAGGCTGATACATAAACCCCCCCCCCCCCCCCAAAAAAAATAGTAGCAGTAACAGACTCACCTTGCCTCTTCCAAGGGCGTCATAATGTTGAAAACCATTACAAGACCCATCCTGAAATAAATTAAGAAGAATAATTCATCTAGACGGTGATTTCTTAAATTAAAACATCTGCACAGTAACAAACAAGTTGCTCCAAATTACTGGAATCTCTCTCCTAAATAGCATGAGTTCAGATAGGGATACACTCATACATGTCATATTCACAAATTTCCAAAAAAATTAATATACGAATTTTTAGGAGATGATAAATATAACACACACTCAGGGCCTATGGTGTCATTGCAGGATGAACCTTACATTGATACTGACATTAGGACATCTCATTTGTTGTTTCATATTAAATAAAATGATGTGGCTTAAAGCAAATCGAACATTTAATATGCGAGAAATGTCATATCACTTTAAATCAGTGTCGTTGTAGGTTGCATCCTAGAGTGGCACTTTAAGCATGCTTTGCTTCTTTTCATAACACGATTCAATTTTAAAACGATAGCTTAATTGAGAGTACAAGGGGATCATACCTTATATTATTATTATGTTTTACACACTTTCTTCCTTCTTTGAAATTGTTCAGAGTACCTTGACTGCACTAGAGGAAATGTTTCAAACTGCAAGAGGTATCTTGAGCTGGCTTGCGGACTGCACAAAGGTTTAACCTCACATAATCACTTGATTTATTTTATATAAGATAGACCATCTATATGAAAACGGAGAAATGCACCTAATAGGTGATTGCTCTGTTCTTGCTCGAGTAATATGTTCATATAGTCAAATCTTGCTAAGTATAATTAAAAATTTTAAATATATGTTTATTAATGGTGTCAAGATCATGAATCGAACAGGTGATTGCCTCAGAAAATCAGCCGGTGAGGTGGACCACCCCTCTTGGATTGCCGGTAGTTCAGCCTTACAGCAAATTCAGCAGACATCTTGTAAGTTGTACTAAATATATTGAAATACTAATTTCATGTATATTTGTCTTGTAATTTTTCCTTAAGAATGCTTTATTCTCATATCGAAAATTTACCCTTCAGATTAGAATTTCTCTTCGGACTCTGGGTTTGCAGCAGGAAACCGACAAGGTTGCTCACTGCCTGCTATTTATATTTTGTTTTACACTCATTTTTCGCTAGGAATATCTATTTATTTCTCTTTATTAATTGGTTTAAGTTTTGTAGGTAATGGTGAAGCGGCAAAGAATAGCTTTCCCTCCAAACTTCGTCCACTCTCTCGACGGTTCCCATATGATGACGACTGCAGTTGCAAGCAAAAGGGCAGGATTAAATTTCGCAGGTCTTGTGATTTACACGATTAATTGTATTTGTGCACCCTGTCAACTTGAATGAAACTAGTATGAAAGAATTCTGTTTTAAGTTTTTTTTTCTCATCCAATTGCAGGAGTACATGATTCGTATTGGACGCATGCATGTGATGTTGATGAGATGAACAGAATACTTCGTGAGAAGTTCATGGAACTATATGAGACCCTATATGAGACCCCGATACTGGAAAATGTAGGCAGCCCTAAATTTCTCTCTAGGAGACATAATTATATCTATTATTTTAGCAGCCTTAAAATCTTGATTTAGGTGACCATAATGGATGGTTTTTGCGAAAAAGCTCCTTGTGTTTTGACGGTGTTTGCAGAACACCGTCCTGTGGATTTTCCGTTGGCTTCGAATAACCACCCTACTTATACATTACATATATCATATTCTTGCGATTTGACGGCTGCATCTTGCATGATCATTTTTGCTGCTTGCATTTATATATGCAATCTCCATTCAATTTTATTAATAACTTAATCTCTGTTATACATTTGTGCAGTTGCTGGAGAGCTTTCAGAATTCATTCTCTTCATTAGCTTTCCCACCATTGCCTGAGCGAGGCGATTAACTTAAACGATGTTCTAGACTCGACGTATTTTTTCAACTGACGTCTTCTTCGCTGCCTTTCCTCTCCTGAGCCAGTTCTTTTTACGACCGGCTTATTCTGTATAGCAACCCGGTAATCCTTTGATAACGTTCGGTCCATTCTTTGATTCGTAACAAAGATTTTCAACCGGATGCTGCCACATCTTCAAAAATTCTTTTAACAATTTGATGCAGACGAGCGATCAAATTCCAAATGCCTGCAGGCAGGTAAGATTTTGAAGATGAAGCAAGATTTGAACCTGTGACCGCACCTTTGTTCATGCTGGAGGTTATATCAGACCAGGAATGGCGTTTCTTAATGATTGTAAAGCATGTTTTATGATCAGTGATGAACGATGACGACGACAACAATGAAAAGCTGTATAGCATGAATTAATATTCGGTATAACCTCGTGAATACATGTATGGAACTTCTATTTGTCTGTTATTTGTTCTCAATTTTTTTAGGCCATTTTTTTAAGCTATTGTATTATTTTGTTACTTCAATTTTCAATCATATGGTTCAACTATGAAGATGTGGGTTTTGCAGCACCAGTTTAGAAGCTCAAGTCGATCAATAACGATGTTTTCTCCAAGGATTTTGACGTGATAGCTGGCTGTCTTAGCTTTTAGCTTTTGTTTAGCGGGTCTATTGTTTGGAGCATTGGTCATGGGTATTTCATATCCTAGCTTGCTCTTTTTTACCTTTTCCGTTGTTACCTCATTTCTTCTGTACCATTATATCTTTTTTCATTTTTAATTGAGTGCGGAGGTTTTCCTGCTTTGTCCCTCAAAAGAAAAGAAAAAATTCAATCATAAATCTCTGTGCATGTATTTTACTTTGGTTTACAAAGAGTTTAGGCTTTTACCCATAAAGAGTACCATCCTTTTAACTCTTCGATTATTTTCCATTTGTCTTGAGTATATTTGGTCTTTCTCTTATTTCTTTATGCTATCTGTTTGTAGTAGAAACCAAATGCCATCACGAGCTCCTATCTCAGCCCAAATTTTTTCTAAATAATTTTGTAAGCTCTATTTTCAAAAGTAAAGGAGGAGAGATATTTCCAACCATTTAATTCAATGATAGAAGTTAAGAAACTTTTTTAGTTTTTTAGGACAAACTAAAAGGTGAAAAATAAAAAATGAAGGAAAATGACAAGGTCATGTTGTTGGAATATGACTTATACGTCTGTGAGAGGCCAAATGCATGAATGATAACCAAGGGCAAACTCACTTGACTCTCGTTCATATTAACACTGAGGGTGTGAAAACGATGCTCTCTCGTTTTGATTGAGCGTGGACTCGCTCGAGTTTTTGTCCATATCTGGCATATGATTGAGTCCATGCAACAAGAAACTATTCGGCGTACATGGTCCTTTCGGTGCTGTTCAGGATGCTCAAGCCTGTTTGTTTTTTGAAGATTTGACTCGGATGCAATGCATCAGGACGTGAGGGAAAATGAGACGGAGAATTCCGGTCACGTTTCTAACAGCTCGGTAAGTTCCATGCCAAAAAATCATGCTGCTGCTTTATGATCTCCTAAACTAAAGTATAAGTTTTTGAACATTTTAAATTATAAATATATACTTCACATGAATGAGAGCAAACAAACAAATTTTCGCAAGAGCCTACCACAATAGCCCCTTTGCAATCAAGAAAGAGACGTGAAGTTTAGAGAAATCGAAATGGAAATGGAGTACCCATGATTACTTTTGGTAGGTCTATTCGAACCGGACTGGCTCATGGTAATAGCCGGCCGTATTCAGAGGATAAGTATCACGTGGAATTTCTATCTATATTTTACTTGTTATTTACCGTCCATGAGAGGAAAAGAGTATTCTTTCATGCATGACAGGAGAAAACGTGGCAAATAGCAGCAACCAATCAGAGTAGGAAATGATTGCAAAATCAATGGTCAAAAGCAACACCAATCTCTTCTCTTCTTCTCCTCTATCCTCTATTTTCTCTCTCATCGATTGAAGAGAGAGAGAGAGAGTAGCAAAGGGGGAAAAAAGATCTCTCCTTTTTCGATAGATACAACTAGAGATTCATCTTCCTTCTCGATCAAATAAGAGACCGAGGGGAATCTAGAGCCTTGTGCGTCAACGGATTCTTTTCGCAAAGGTGCCATCTTCTTTCGCTTTGGATTTCAAGTTTGATGGTGATTTCTTATCTATTTCAGCTCAAAGTTGTAATCATGATTGTAAAGATGGTTTCTTTTTCCAATCGGTCGCAGTTTCTAGGGTTTATTCTGCTCCCATGCTCTCAATTTCGTAAATAGAACATAAAGTTGTCATTTTTACCACGGAAAAAAATTGGGATTTAGCATTTATTAGAGACTAATTAGGGATTTAGCATACTTTTAAAACTATATAGGGATTTAGCACTTTATGTTCACATCAAAGACACGAAGGCCCTACATAGGAATAACAGTTTGCAACTGGGGCGACTTTAAGCCGTACTTTCCAAGTGCGGCTTATACTTGGGCCTGTGAGAGAGCTCAAGTCTTAATCCGCGCTTTACAAGTGCGGATTAGACTTGGGTCTGTCCTAGAGACCAAAGTTCATCATAAGGGACTTATTCCGCACTTTCAAAGTGCAGAATAAAACCCCCAACCCATCCAGAGACTTGACCCTCAACCAGAGAGCCAAGTCTTGGGTCTCTGGTTGGGGGCCAAGTCATATTCCGTACTTGCAAAGTGCGGAATAGACTCCCCAACCCATCCAGAGACTTGGTTCTCAGACTTGTTTCTCTGGTTTGGGGGCCAAGTCTTATTTCGCACTTGCAAAGTGCGGACTAGACCGGCACCTCCATCCAACAAACCTGAAAGCCTTCGCCCTCTCCTTAGATACAATGTCCAATTTGTAAATTTTGTCAACTCCTCATTAGTTCCAGCAAACCTGAAAACCTCAATTTTTGCAACTCCTTCAAAAACCAACTGTCTAAAAGTTCGAATAAAAAACGGACAACACCTTCTTTGTAAATTTTGAATAAATTCATGTACAACATCAATAAAATAAACGCTACCCAATACGGAAGCTAACTCGACGCCTAACACGGCGGAGACACAATCTACGCAAAATATACGTCTAAAGGCGAAAAACAACAAGTAGAACGCAATAAACAATATATATAAATAAAGTGAAGTCGACTCCACACGAGTTCGACACCCAAATATATACATCTTATGAATTCGATAAAAACAAATACAAAAGAGAGCGTCACATCAAGCACGACAAACATCAAGCACGACAAAGCTCGTTGAATCCTAGATCGGCCGCGACGCCGCTGAGATGAACCGGGTATATCCTCCGGTTGTCTGGCTCGTTGTGAAGGTCCAGATTTGTCCGCAGTTCTAGAAGGATTAGCTTCGCCTCTATGTCGGCGACGTTGACGTTGATAAGTTACGTTTACCGGTGCTCGAGGGGGAGGAGGATCCAGACGTCGTATCGGACGCCGTTGGAAAAAACGACCGACCGATCTCCAAATGGTCTCGATCCCATTAGCTGATGTCGTATGTCCGCGACATCATGGACATGAAATAAGACGTCGGCCCGTAACATAGATAAGTAAATATCTCAACTATATAATATTAAGAAATTGCATAATAAAAAATAGAAAGTAACAACGAGGTGTTTACCATCTCATGCTTTACGGGTCCCTCGGCTCATATGTCACCCGTGGAGGACACGCCGTTTGAATGTACCGCCGTGTTATTCTCGAATACCAGTCTTGGTAACCTTCTCTCGGTAAAGGCTGATCTCTTTGGTGTATGACAAGCAGAACTCGTGCATCCCGTCGAATGATGTAAATATATCGAAAAGCCCTCCAATCTATAGCTTTTCCTCTTCGTGTGACTCGATCAATCTGCTCTACCGAATCCGGGATGTGCTGTACAAGCCTGAATTGTCGTAATACATGATCGGGACATGATATGCGACGATGTCGAGACAGATAATAGGCGTCCGAGTACGCCAGATATCTGGAAATTGTAAACACACATCCGGTAGAGCCCGGTAGATATCCAGTGTATTTAGCATCCAGAGTACAACTCGGTCTGGGAGCATATCTAACTCATTTCGGTAAAATTCGAACGACCTGGCGGGTGTCCAATTCCATGTCCAACCGACGTTAAACCCGTAACGCAAAAAAATATTGTAATTTAGGAGTCACTTACGATTCATAACTTCAAATTTCGTAAAAGTTGATTTTAATTAGATAACTTATAGTTTTACCTGCATCCTAATAGCTGATCTCCATCTAGCTGCGCCTCCTGGATAAATGTAGGACAACCGATGGATAGTCGGGTCCAGCACCACATCTACAGATATTATACTTTATTAGATACCGATATATTTAACATGATAACAAAATCTATTAAGTATTTCAAATTTTTACCCGAAGAAAATAAAAACCACCTATAATATTGCGCTTCTACAGAGCGACAGGTCAACTCCTCGTACAGGTAAGCCGGCACGGCACCCCCACGACAATGTGCCACATGCGTCTAAATCGGCTAATAATGGTAGCCACATGAGGTGTACTATATTCTTCGATGTGTCGGGAAATAAGGATGTCCCGAGCTGATGAAAAATATAAACACGTACGTACTGCTTGACCGCCGCCTGATCTGTATCATCTCCAGGGATCGAATGCTTCGTGAAGCCATGTAAGCCTGATAGCATCTCCTTTCATTTGTGCGGAAGCCGGAACAAGATGTTCAATGCAAAGCTCTCACCAGTCATGACCCGTATCCCTTGTCACCGGTGGACCGTGGACATGCAAGCCAAGCAGTACAACATCCTGAAAGGTCATCGTCATCTCCCCATAGGCAAATGAAATGTGAAGGTCTCTGGCCTTCTTCGCTCGACCAACGCTGTAATGAAAGGATGGTCGATACGAATGTAGTCAATCCTCGAGTAGTGATAAAACCCTGCACGTGCTAACCCAGCCTGCACACGTGCATCTCCAATTGCCTATTACTTAAGCTACTGTGAGCAGTACATGTCAAAACGACGCTCTCCTGTACATTAAACAAACTCGTTAGAAATATACAATTAAAATTAAGTACAAGCACTATATTGAATTGAATTAATTTCTTACCGTCACGCATGTCGTCGCCCGATGTCGGTCCGACAGGTATAAAACAGACATCTACAGGTCCTGGGTCCATCGACACAATATCTGCTAAAAGTAATAATTTAAAAATAGTGCAAATTATACATCAACGAATGCAATATGTAGCTGTAGATAAAATACAATATATCGAACGAACACAATATGTAACTGGCGATAAATGATACAATGTATCAGGTGACGCAATACAATACTGTCAATATGATACAATACATCATCGAACACGATACATCAAGCGGCACAATACACAACGGTTCTTACGGATACAAGACATCAATGAACAAAATACATAACCGAATAAAAAGCTACATTATATCATTGCGGTTGATTTTGAAGTTGATGTGGAAGGTTAGGACATTGCGATATTTTATGACCATAGGTTTTGCAATTGCTACATCTGTTCTTTCCTTTCATCCCTTTGCGTCCTTCATCCATAGCACCCTTGATACGACAGCTTGGAGGCCAATCTTTCTTTCTCGTATTGCTAGGTGGGAATATACATGGCCCACGATATTCTTCCCAGTGTCGATCTGGAACAGGGCTAAACAAAAGTGCATATGACTCTCGATAGTATTGTGTGTAATACTCGCTATGGTATAAGATCTCGTATGATATGTTTGCTCCCACTAAGCTTTTGTTAATCCAAGTATCTGCCTCCGGATTTAATTCTCTAATACGAACTCTTTTTTGAGCATAAATTAGAGGATCCGAAATACAGCTGGCTTCATACAACAAAAGCTGTAATGATCCGTCTTTGATTTTTTTTGAGAAATTAGCTTTGATATGCCTCAAACAGTAGTGATGATAATGGGGTGCACGCCAGCCTTGAGCTAGTGCCCATGGAAGTCCCTTCATCCAATCATACAACCATGTAATTTGGCGACGTCTTACACTGGGGATATACATACGAATACATGCAAAGAACCATTCCCAATTTGCTTCAGTTTCACCACCGACAAGCGCAAACACCAAAGGATACAATCCTCCATCTGCATCTATCCCGGTAGCAGCAAGCAAAGTCTTTTATATTTACCATATAAGTGTGCCATCGATGCTCAGAACTGGACGACAATATTCAAATCTCTTAATTGATGGTCCAAATGCTCAGAACACGCTGGTAAATTGGACTGCTGTTGGAGTCAGGTTTTCGTAGGTGATCTTGTAAACTGTGCCGGGATTGTTTTTCGTGATTGCCTCTAGGTATCGCGACAGAGTTTGATATGATTTCTCCTAATCCTTAAAAATCATGCATAAACCCTTCTTGCCTCTTATGCTTTGAAATAAGAAATATTAATTTGATATGCCTATTCCATTTGACCTTGAATGGCAGCCGGTGTCATATCAAGCCGCCTCTTCAGCAAAGACAAGATGCACTGACATATAAATGTTGATATGGCATGTTTGTGTCCCACATCCCTTGAAGTATTTCAACACCGATGCTCTGGATTATATTTCTTTATAGTGAAGCGTGTCGAATACGCTCACCGTTTTGAAATTATTGCATGAAGTTTCCAAGGGTATTGTCCAGGGCCCGTATCTGGATTGTTAGGACACACCACAGTGTACTTTGTTTCAGTATTCCTGGCCGTTTTGAATGACACACCCCTCATAATGGACCATGTACTCACTTCAATCAATTCTTCCTTCGTCGCAAACATCTGTCCGGCTTGAAATCCGACAATATCGTCCGTTCGCATCGTCCAACGAGTGTCATTGATGATCATATCCTCGGTGCCATATGCTTCTACCATGGTATCATCAATCGCCTCATCAGGATGTGGCTCTTCGAACTCAACATATTCATCAGCATATCCTTGATGCACTCACTGGTCGTCCACTTCATCTTGGTCATCATACTGCATATTATCTTCTTGCATGACACCATCTCCTTCATAATCGGTATCTACATTATCATTTCCCTCGTTTTCGGGGTCATCTTTTTCTTCAACATGATGTGATGAAGATGGTGCCGCATAAGGTGTTCCAACTCCTAAAAATGCACCGGCACCAAACTCCCTTTGCATTGAATTTTGTGTTCGCATATGCTCCGATACAAAAATGAAGACCTATGCAACATATAAATTCAAATATCAATTAACCATGATTCGATATACAATGAGTATCGTCAGTTTTATTTAATATAGTAAGTTACCTGTTCGTTCCAGCCATCCCCATTGTACAATCTGTATTATACGGATTTGACATTGTCTGACCATACAAATTCCAATCACAGTTATACATATCCGTGTCAACCTGTGTGCCATGGAATGGAACTTGCATGGAATTGAATGCGTCATCATGCACGTTCGGCTCTCCGGTACTGCACATAGTCGTATTGAGCATGCGTGTAAATTCCCCTTGTTGTATTGCTTCTTGAGGCGATTGTACTGCTTCTTGAGGTGAATGTACATCTTGATACGATTGTACAGCTTCTTTCACCACTAATATCTGTATTGATGGATTTTGAAGATATAAGCTAAGCATCATGCTTGTATCCTCGTCATTGGCTATTTCAACGTTTGTATAGTCCTGATTTGTGATCGGAACCTTGCATACCAATTCGATCTTACAATCTCTCGGATTTATCGCTTCAACTCATTATATGAGTACGATTTATTAACTCTCATCATTTTACCCTTTCCACCAACGTAGTTCGGCTTTTCACTCGCTTCAATACTTAAGGTGCCGTTATAATGACAAATCAACACAACATTCTTATTTGTCATCGTACCTAATATTAATAATAATTGTGAAATTATCGTAAACTCAAGAAACAAACTTAAACACTATACAACATTCACAACAATAACATTCAATACCATATTTTAATTGAAATCCAGTGCTTATGAAATGTACTTAACCCCCAAAATACACCAATCCCAACCCCCACAAGAACACTAAATTATCCTAACCCCAAAATACCCTAATCTTAACACTGAAAAAACCTAAATTACCCGAATCCTAACCCGCAAAATACCCAAAATTACCCTAACACTAAAATACCCTAAACCTAGCACTAAAATACCATAAATTGGGAATTGAAGATGATTTCAAACAATTTCAAACAAATAATTTTAAATTAAAACTCACTGGTGAGGAAGAGGGGGTTCGACCTTGACAAGGAGGGGATCGGCCACAGTAGAGAGGGTTTCGAAGGATGGGGGCGGGAGATTGACCCTGGAGGGGGGCTGGGCTTCGAAGATGAGGGGCTTGGCTTTGAAGGAGGAGGGAGAGAGAGAGAGAGAGAGGAGAGATGTCGAGATATATGAGAGTCTGATGTATTAAAGGGGAAAGGGGTGGGATCAAGTGTGAAATTGTATGACAGTATATTCCGCACTTCGTAAGTGTGGAATATACTTGGCCCAAACAGAGACTTGGCTCTCTGGATGAGGGCAAGTCAAATTCCGCATTTGCAAAGTACGGAATAAGACTTGGACTCATCTGTTGTGAGGCCAAGTTCAATTCCGCACTTTGCAAGTGCGGAATTTGACTTGACCCAAGAGAGCCAATTTCAACCTAGGTGAAGTCCCTATTCCGCACTTGCAAAGTGCGGAATTGGACTTTAACACTCCCCAAACTGCCAATCCTATGCGGCGCTTATGTGGCAGTTAATTTGACTCAAATGTGCTAATCTTCTAAATAGTTTTAAAAGTAGGCTAAATCCCTAATTAGTTTCTAATAAATGCCTATTCCCAAATTTTGTCCTTTTTACTACAAATTCATATTAGTTCCAATTTTTATGATACTTCGTTGATTGCAGAAAATTTGTGGAAAATTGGCGAACACTGATTGAATCTCAACTCCTAGTACTTTGAAGATTGATCGTATTGTTCCGAATCCATGACTATTGGAAAAAGCAAGCATATCGTCGAGGAGAATGCTCCTCTTCTACCAACCAAGAAAGAGGAAAACGAAGGGTCTAGTGAGTTCAATGGAGCTTCGTTCAGCGGCGCGGTGTTCAATCTGTCTACAACCATCGTTGGAGCCGGGATCATGTCGTTGCCCGCGACAATGAAAGTGTTGGGGTTGGTCCCTGGAATTCTTATGATTGCCTTCATGGCTTTTCTCACCGAAGCTTCGATTGAGATGTTGATAAGATTTAGCCGAGCGGGGAAAACCGTTTCTTATGGTGGAGTCATGGGGGATGCCTTTGGAAAATTCGGGAAGATGTTGCTTCAGATTTGTGTGGTTGTGAATAATGTTGGAGTGATGATCGTCTACTTGATTATCATAGGTATAATATCACACACACACCTTTCATTGTTTCTGGCAGTTTGTGGTCGCTCATTATTATTCCTTTATTTTAGTTTTGTTTCTGGCCCTTTATACTTTGGCATCAGTCATGAATTCCTCAAAGCATCCGTTTTAGTTATGAATTTTTTTAGAGCTGTTAAGATCGTTTATGCATGAATATTTTCGAAGTGAGCTACTGAAATCAGTGTTTAGTTTGTAATTGTTTAAGCCATCCTCTTTTTGACACTTTCAGAGGATTGACTTCATTCCATTCATTCTAAAACCAAAAAGGGTACTGTTAGTTTCCCTATGAAGTAAACTTCGGTGATATTACATGCTTGATGTATTTTTTCTCTTTCTTGTCTCTGTGTCACTTTGCTTCGTTATGCTTATCTGTAATGAAATGCGGAGGGAGTTTTCTTACTGTTCTATTCAGAAAAAAGAATCTTAGGCACCATAATACACTAGTATAAATTAAATCATATACTGCCCGCAGTGTGTATCGTATAGCAAAATTTGATATACTAATCTTTGATAAGCATGTAGAAGTGCGATGTTCGTGAATTTTCCTTATAAGAATCGTGCTAGATTATATTCTAATAATTAGAATCTGTTTATTGCCAGGTGATGTGCTTTCAGGTACATCTACTGATGGCGTTCATCATTCCGGTGTCCTTGAAGGATGGTTTGGGGTACATTGGTGGAATGGTCGATTCTTTGTTCTTCTTGTCACCACTCTCTTTGTGTTTTCTCCACTGGCATGCTTCAAGCGAGTAGGTTAGTAACAAATTTATGAGTGAATTACATAAAACATCATTTTACTTTCTCGATTGTTTAAAGAACGTCATTGCACTTTGAAAATACGAATACCACCACTGGCTGGGTGTTGACTGCAAGTAAAAGCGTGTTTGATGTAAATTTTAAAGTTTCATGGTATTTAATATAATCTCTGTACTGTTCAGGATAATTTTCATTTTTGATCTTATATAGACGGATCATCTGTGTGCAGATTCTTTGAGATACACATCGGCCTTATCGGTTGCTCTAGCTGTGGTTTTTGTTGTAGTCACGGCTGGGATTGCTATCATCAAGATGATAAACGGCAGCATTTCAATGCCCAGATTGTTTCCTGATATTCCTGATTTGACATCAGTATGGAATTTGTTTACCGTGGTCCCGGTTCTTGTCACTGCGTATATCTGCCATTACAATGGTATGCATGCCCTAGAAAATCTCGTCTTCCAATTTTTTAAAATGCGATAAAATTATTACATGAGGCCGAGTGTGTTATGGATGATTTTGCTTTTGGTCGTTAAAAATTTCTATCAAAGGTCTTGTGGTGTACCCAATCACAATAATTTGTGTTTTTGGTTGGTTTATATCTGGCATTGGAGATAATCTCTTGAAATTGGACTCTCGAAAATTCATCAAAACATGGGAATGGTGGGATTGAAGGCTAAGTTACACTGAACTACCATGTTGTTTCTTGGGAAACTACCTTAAATTTTCTTATACTACGGTAAACTCTCTTAATCTTTGGTTTTAAGGGAGTTGTTTTTCACTCGAATTCCCTTAAATGTAGTGCTTTAAGGGAGCCTACTGCAATTAAAAAACTCTTAAGATAGTTTAGCGAAAAACTATGATATGTATTTTAGTTTAATTTAGACTATGTTGAAAATATGAATTCGGAAAAGAAAGATCCAAAGACAGGCTACATGGATGCATTTGCCTGAAATACTCTCTCGTATGTCTCCATTTATTTTTTACTTGAGCTAAGTTTCTCAAGTAAGTCGACACACTTTTTAAATATGTCGATAGTTTGCTTGAACTTGTATTATTGTTATCTGCAGTGCATACCATAGACAATGAACTCGAGAACTCATCTCAGATAAAGCCCATTGTACAAACCTCTCTACTGCTCTGTTCTACCGTGTACATCGCCACAAGCTTCTTCGGTTTCCTCCTTTTCGGTGAGTCCACTCTTCATGATGTACTCGCAAATTTCGACACAAATCTCGGAATCCCATACAGCTCTCTTCTAAGCGATACCGTTAGAGTGAGCTATGCGCTGCACCTCATGCTTGTGTTCCCGATCATTTTCCATGCACTCAGAGTCAATTTAGACAGCCTCCTATTTCCCAAGGCAAGATCTTTGTCTTCTGATAATATGAGGTTTACCTCGATCACGGTGGCTTTGTTAACTATCGTTTTCTTGGCTGCAAATTTCATACCGAGTATTTGGGATGCGTTTCAATTTACGGGTGCAACTGCTGCTGTTTGCATCGGGTTCATATTTCCTGCTGCCATTACCCTAAGGTAGCAGTTTGAGAATTCATTTATATATTCACTTGCGCTGAATTTCACTTAAATACCATGAACTATTGGCATTCCTTAGATAGATACCGTGAACTCATTATTTACAACAAAATATCATGAACTTTCAACAATTGTCAAGCTAATACCATGTCATTTTTCCAACTGCAATGTCTAAATTGAAAAACGGTATTAAATTGAAAATTATAGAAAGTTCATGGAATTTATTTGCAGTCATAACGGTTATGTTATTTTCTCCAAAATGCTGGTAGTTCATGGTATTTTAGTGAAAATATCATGTTCGCTTGTTCTAGATAAACTAAGCCTTTTGATTTAATTTATTTTCCTATTTCCAGGGATTCACATGGAATAGCGACGAGATGGAACAAGATTTTATCGGTTTTCATGATTGTCCTTGCTGTGCTATCAAATTCTGTTGCCATTTACAGTGATGCCGTCTCTCTTTTCAACAAGAGCAAGGCTACCCCTCAGTCTTGAGTGTACACTATACTGATATATTTCAAGAAAGGACAGTCCCTATATAGATCATGTCATGCTACGGTAGATATATCGCGTGTATGTTGTCTCAGATTGTATTTGTGTGGGCGCGTTGCAGGATTTTTTATTTCTATTCTTTTTGTGAAAGATTCTTGAATATGTTGTAATAGTTGGTACCCTAATGTATGCATATGATCAGATATAAAATTATAAGATGAATTTGTTGGTGTGAAATCTTCTATGAAATTTGTTTTCTTCATCGAGTTTTCAATAGTGAGCAAGTGATGGAAGAGAAGGCAGTTCATCATGTCCGTGAAATTGAGACAGTGACATTATGTGTAAGGTAACATAAAACACCCAGAAGCTTTTTCGGCTTTTCCGTTGGTATAGCATTTAACCGTAAAACTTGCATTTAACTCCATTTAACTACCACATCAGTCTTCATAAACCTCGAAAAAACCCCATGAAAGGCCGTCTCCTTCGCCTCGAGAACCCTACAAGTAAAGTAAGCGGCAAATCAATACAACCACTTTATAAGACTTTCTTCAAGACCAAATTCATCCCTCATAAGCTCAGCAAGATGTATGGGGTTCAAACTTCGCCTGGATTAGGTTTAATCAGGTTACACCCCGACATCATAGTCCGTGTTCTCACTTTTCTTGGGCCCAAGATCGAGTCATTTTAAACTAGGCTATGATATCGAGGTGGTGTGTGCTTGAATTAAAATTAAGAGTTCATGTCAAGCACCAAACTATCTCAAATTGACACCAAGAGTTCAACCAGCTCAGTTTTCCCCTCTTGGGAAAAGTGCTTGGTGCGAACCCTATGAGGGGAAGTAGCCACAAATTAACGCTTGCAGGGCAAATTTGTGGGTCTCCTGGGTACGCGCATGTGTTGTTGTCTATGTGTGAAGTGTGCATGGATGTGTTGAGTACATAGGTTAGGACTTACAACCCCCAAAAGTGGTCACAAATTAACGCTTTCGGGGCAAATTTCGTAGACCTCCTGGGTGCGTGCGTGTGTTGTGTTTGATGTATGCCTGAATGTGTTGTGTGTTGAATGCATAGATTAGGGTTTACGGGCCAGTGCCAAAAAAAAATAAGTTTTCAGATCAAGCCCTAGCTATATCTCAAAAACAATAAAGATTCTATTTGTGCTTAATAAATTCTCTTTCTACTTTCTAATCAAGCTTACCCTCTTTTCGGGTATGGATCAGGTAGAATCCACATCTGACATTTATAGGTAGAAACAAATTATCCACCATCCATAGTGTGACTATTAAGATTTGGTCAAAGAGGAAAATTATTTATTCGTTCATGTATTACACCATGAACGGTGGATATCCGCGGTTCGAATTAAGAAATGTTAAATGTGAATCCTAAATTATCTCTACCCCTACTTGGTGCTTGTCCCACGTCATATGGTGCCACATTACAAGGCACTTTCCTATAGGGCATGTTTGGGATTAGGAAAGTCAAAAAATAAAAATAAAAATAAAAAGGTAAGAAAGTAAAAGTAAAGTGAGATGAAAAGAGAGAAAATAAAGTATTAATTATTGTTTGTTTTGTTAAAATGAAAATGAGAACGAAGATGAGCTGATGCTCATGTGGCAGTGGAAAGTGAGGTTGGACTGTTTGATTGAAATGATAGAAAGTAAGAAAGTGTGAGGGAGAATAAGATAGCAGAATAAAATAATCAATTTCTTTTACTTTCTACCCATTTTCTCAAAGCTGGGTAAGAAAGTGAATATGACTAAAATTCCAAAAAAATGAGAAATTACTTTGTCACTTTCTTTTTCCTACCCAAACAAGTAAACTTGGATGCTTTCTCACTTTCTTGCTCGGGACACCCCCATACTTTGTCTATATTTTTTATTTTCCAGACAGGCCCAGAAAGGTTGTGGTGCCCAGGATTAATGGTGCTTGGAGGGTTTCATTTTAAGAAATTTGAGAGGGGGCACCTGCTCCCTCTTCCCTCCAAGGGTGTATCTGGATCCACCATTGATTAAAAGACGAATTTTTAGGTGTGAATTTATGAAATTCCTTATGTCTTTAATGAATGTTCTTTAGTGAAAAAGCGATTAAAGAGTAGACCGTTCATGTTTTTGCACGATGCTCGTTAAATTGAGTTAGCGATATAAAGTGCTGCCTCCGTTTCAATTTGTAACAAGCACACTTGATCAGCGGTTGTCACAAGTACAACTGTAGCGTTAACTGGTCATATGGGTTGTCATAGCTGCAAATAAAAAATACAATCCAGATTTTTTTGACAAAAGGGTTTTTTGACATGAAGGAATGGACTTGGAGGGGATTGACAATTTCAAATTAAAATAATATTTTGAGGGTAAATTACACTAAAAACACCTATAATCACCACAATTATCACTAAAATGCTTTAAAGTGTTTTTTGGGTTCGATACTAGGGTTGTTATTGATATTAGAGAGAGCAAACAGAATAAGAGTAGAAAGTTCTATGATGTTCAATATTTGCAAATGGGAGGAGTCCAAGTGAGGAGGCATAGAGAAGGTCCTTTCTATTGATTTTCCATATTAAACAGATGTTTGATCAGAGATAAAAGAAAAATGAAAAGTAGATCTTGATAACAATTTGGAGGAGAGAGGATTAATTAAAGTGTTTTAATTAAAAAATATCAAATTTATCTTTTTTTGAAATAAAAAGTAGGAAAAATACAATTTACTCAATAAAATAAATTGAAATAAAATACAAAACAAATCAATTGTGCATCTAAATAACCAATTAGTACCAATTAGTGATCGAACAAATATCTAATGGTTTTTATTTGTGGAAGGAGAATGTATCATTGTAATCTTTCACACAAATACAACCATAAGATGTAAGCCCCACACCTCATAATAAAAATTATAGATACAAAAGAAAAAAAAGAATAAAGAAAAAAGTACAATGAAAAAGAAAATATTGCTACAATTTATTCCAAATGTTGGCTGCTGCTAGATTTGAGTCAGTTGCAAAATTATGGTCTTTGAAGGTAAAATCTGCATCCACTCATTGATAGCTTCATGTCCTTCGCTGAAATAAGCAAATCTAAACAATCAAGATTTTTCCTTCTTTGTTTCTTATCCAACATATGAATACTATTAATTGTATTGACATCCTTGATAATAACCTGTAAGAAATATCAACATTCATAAAATCATTGTCATCAAAATCATCAAGAGATTTACGAGGAGTTTTCAAGGAAGGTTTCACACTCAGCTTCTATGTAGAATTTTTCGACGAAGTGGTGGATCCACGCGATCGAGAAAGATGCTTTGAAAGCAGTAGTAATTGATTTTCTCTTTGCGGACATCTTCTTGAGCGTGATGTGTTTTGAAATCAGGAGGGACAATAGGATCTCCTTCCGAGTCCAACTCAGTCAGATTAGAACTTTGCATAATTGAGCTATTCGAGTCGACGGGAGACGGGTTCAGTTCTCGAGTTGATCGATTTAGGATCAATGTTTGAAGAATCCAATCCTTCGTATTACCCATATTATTATGTCTTTCTTTTTCTCTTGTATCATCAATTTGAGCATCAGAATTGATGACGATATTAAATTGTAAAGCTGCAGAGTTTTTGCTAACATTAATGGTATGCTCTTCAGAAGGAATATGTTTGTTAAGCATATACAAATGATTACTAAAAGCTACTGTAACATTAACATTTCCTGCAGATTTAGGAAAAATATTACCCGTGAGCTTCCAATTTTTCTTAGAGAATCTTTTTGATTGATATTTACGATTGGCGCTTTCCGAATCACAATCGCTGAATCTTTGGCGGCAGTTTTATTCTTATTCATGGAATTCTTTTTGCAAAACTCAGAACAATTCCTATGCTTAGAACATAAATCGTAGTGTTAAAATTTCTTGTTAAAATTTCTTTTCACAAACGACATCCTGTTAAAATTTTGTAGATGAGGATATACCAATCCAAATATTGGATGGAATATCATTTTGAAGTTTAAATTCCAGAAAACTCACACTCTATTTTCCGGTGCACTGTAAAGTATTGACATTTACCTTAATGAATTGATCCATGAGTTTAACAATAGATCTCAACATTTTCACATAAAAGAAATTTGGTGATAGCTTGGATAGAGTAATCCATGCCACGACAATGGTAGGTTCTTGATTGAGATTGAAGAAATGAGTCCATTTGAAAAATCAAAATAAGAATCCGTCAATATATAAATATTCCTTCAGCCATACCTCATTGAAATCTTCATGAACATGAAATCGGAGTAGAAGACGTCTACGATCAAAAGGACTATAAATATATAGCAGGTTCACCATCAACAGTGAGCACTACATGCTTTTCTGAAAGATTAATGGAAGGAAGATGAAGATTTGTATTCAAAGCAGAAACATAAGAGGATCTCCGGGGAGGAGGGAGAGGGACCTTCATATAGGAAGGTGGCTCTTCGAACGCCATACTATATGATGAATTTGATCAATGACGGCGGGCCTATAAGAAAACCCCCATCAAATATAACTTCTTTCCATCAAACTTTCTTTCTTCTGAATCGTCCTCACTCTCTCTGTTTTTATTTCCTGAGGATTAATGGTACTTAATTTCTAGAAAGTTGGGTGGGGGCACTCCTCCTTCCATGGGTCCGCCATTGATTAAAAGACGATTTTTTAGGTGTGATATTGTTTATGAAATTCGTTATGTCTTTAATGGAGTGATAAAAGAGCAAATGGATGTTTTTTGCATGATGCTCGTTGAATTGAGAAATTGAGATGAAGTATATGAAAAACCAACTATAGCATGCGTGTCTCTCACGTGACTTTATCAACCCAATCCATAAAGCATATGTGCGCGTGCGCACACATGCTTATGCACGTAAGATGTAGATTTTTTATTTTTAGTTTCGGGAAAAGAAGGGCGAGCATGTAAATTGATGTATGCATTCATTTATTTTTCCTATTAATAATGAAAGTGGTAAGATATAGTTAGCATTATCAATCTCCTGCAATTACAAAAACTTCAGTCGGAAAAAAACGGGGAGCTCTGTGAATGATATATTCAACACATTAGATTCCGATGCGTTCACAAAGGAGGCTCAAGCTGTCGCAGAATTCATATCCGATTACTATCGTGGCATTGAGCAGTACCCGGTTCGCACTGAAGTCGAGCCTGGCTACCTGAAAGACAAACCTGTCCACAATGCCTGTCGAAAATAAACTATAATTTTATTTATTAATAATAATTTTTATTAAGTCATGCAGTCAGTAAAAGCCATGCATGTTGTAGGGTGTTTTTCGCCACCCCATTGAAATGAGAATGTACCTGCTTGTAAGGCATGTAAAGATTCTCCCTGTCTGGGGTAGGCAGTGATTTATTGATTGTGGAATCCAAATCTCCGACAGCCACGGACTAAGCTGCCGTTAATTACCTCCCACTTTTGGAGTGAAGAAATCTCTGATTGACGGGTCAAACTGGTCATGCGAACTCAATATGAGGTGTTGGTATTTTAAAAAAAGTATAGGGACGTGTTCATTTCATTTTTTGTGACAAACGGATTTTTTTTATTCAAAAACACATTTTTTAAAATTTAATTTAATTTATTATTATTATTTTATTTTATTCATTTTTTTCTTTTATTATATATATATATATATTTTAAAACATGAAGGGGAAGGAAACCAACCTCCCCCTCACGTGAGGGAGCGAGAGCTTCCATTAAGTGGGAGCCTCCTCACGTGAGGGGAAAGCTCCCACTAAGTGGGAGCTTATAATATTTCAGAAAATATAAAAAATTATTTTAGAATTTAAATAATAAAATAATAAATTTCACGGATATTATATGAATAAAGATTTAAGTTTTCGTAGATTGATATAATTATATATCTATATTTTTAGGAAAATAATTGGAATTTGAAAATGAATTATTATTTATGGAAATGTTTATTTAATTATTATTTATGGAAATGTTTATTTAACTGGGCATGTTTATTTAATTATTATTTATGGAAATGTTTATTTAATTGGGCTTTATATATATATATATATATATATATATATATAAAAGTTTATGTTAAACTTGATTAATATTTTTCTAATTATGCATTCAACCAAGTCCATTTTATTAAACATGCTCTGTATGCATGACATGTAACATTTTATTCATGATTTATACCATGGTTTCATTTTTTATTTTGTTTTTAAATTGCTTTAAAAGAAAAAAAATAAGAAAAGAAAAGAAAAGGAAAGGAAAAAGAAAAATGGGGGAGGGAGGACAAGAAAACATGTAGGTATGGACATGAGAAAGGGAGAAAGAGAGAAGGAGCCATGGTCATAACAATGGTTAGTTTTCTTCTTCACCTTACTTTTCATCTCTTCTTCCACCTCAAAGGAGTAGTGCAAACATATTTTAATTGGGTACGGTCTCGAGCCACATGAAGCATTGAGTAATTATTAGGGATTCGTCTTTCTCGGTATTGGGAGTCGATGTCGTACTGTGTTTGGTTGGTCAACGTCATAAACCCCTGGCCAGAGCAGTTGAGAATTACTAATAGTTAGATAAGTAATTTCTCGGATGGTCTTGAGCCACACCAGCATGACTTATCAGGGTTAGTAGGGGTCTAACGTTAACCGCCCCTAAACCCGATATGCGATGCTCTCAGATGAATAGACCGGACTGTACGGATATTGTCACGGTTAGGCTCGGTAGGGGTTCAAACGAGTTTGCTCGTCGACCTTCTTTTCGACAGGTATCTGGATAGTCGTTACGTGCAGCTAGTGCCACTGACGGACTTGTGGTTAAACCCATTGCCAGCGTACCGTCGAGTCTTTAAAGTCCCACACAGAGGGTTTCCCTGGTTCAGGAGAAACGAAGTAGATACCGTATGGTTTTACGTGCAGGGTTCCGATCATATACGTAACTAGCTACACAGATTTTGTTCGGACGGATAATAGTAGTGGGCTTAGGATTAAACCGCATTCTGGTATTATATCATTGGATTATCTTTATCTCTTGGTATTCGTATTTTTTGCAGTACGAATACGGGTATGTATATACGATAAGAGCATTCTTGTAATTTTGCAAGAAGTGCTTCTAGAAAGAGACACCTCATTTTGCATATATCTATTTTGAAAAATAGATAATGAGATGGAGAAATAGAGATATTTGAGGCATGAGATGAAGCATGGCTAATTCTTTTGTTTATTCATTTGCTCTTACTTGCATTTTTATATGGAAAAATAATGCATGCTTGTTTTTTTAGGTAAAAGACTTAGCCATTCTTCACTTGCTCATTCTACACTTTGCAATCTCTCTCCATTGCTCTTCTTCTTCTTCAAACCCTAACCCTCACATGTGGTGTGAAACCTAGGATTCTTTAAGATAAATTAGTCCAATTAACTCTCTACATCTCCTAAGCTATCTAGATTAGCAAACTATATACTTTAGTTACCTTATTCTGAGGTTAAGCTTGAACCATAAACTACCGGGTGGATCGTCTTCGACACGGGGAAGCCGACGACCAAGCTTGATCTGTATCATCTTGGAGCTTAAGAAAGGGACAAGAATACCCGAACGACTAGAATCATCAAGGTATAAACCACTAACATAGTAGTATAGAACCTTTATAAGTTTAGTTACTTAAGGTTTCTGAATGATTTTGGAAGTTTAGTCGATGTTACTTATATAAAAATCGATTTTTGTAAATTCCGTCTTTCCACAAGCCTTATGGAGTGTGTGACATTGACTTACATGTTTATCTGTCATCGGAGCTTGAGAAGCAAGAATGATGTTAGCCGAGACAAATAAAATAGATCCAAATTGCAGCAGCGGTTCCTCTCACTGCCGCCCGAGACTTGCCGAGAAAATCGTTCGAGCGACCGTCTTCAACGTGTAAGAGACGAGAGTTGCCTTAAGAGCTGCGCTTATTTTTGGAGATATCTTTGAGCGATTTGATTCTTGAAAGTTGATTGCTTGATTGATGTATGGAAGAGCATTATTTCAGTATAAATACCGATATATATATTAATAAGTTCATATAATTGCTTAACCCGAAATATAGGAGGAAAAATAAGTCTCACCGCGCGTGCCAGAATCTGTAGAGTGTTTTTCGTTACCCCATTAAGATGGGAATGCGCACACTTATGAGACATGCACAGATTCCTCCGGTTTGGGGTAGGCAGGGATTTATTGATTGTGGGGATCAAAACCTCCGACAGCCGTAAACTAAACTTCCGTTAATTACCGCTCGTTTTTGGAACGAAGGAATCTCCGATTGACGGGTCAAACTGGTCATGCGAACTCAATATGAGGTGTTGGTGTTTAAAAAAAAGTATAGGCGTGTACATTTCATTTTTTTATTCTATTTGTAACAAACGGATTTTTTTTACTCAAAGCAACATTTTTAAATTTTTATTTATTATTTTATTTTATTCATTTTATCTTTTATTATGTATTTTTTTATTAAAAAAAAAGAAGGGAGAAGCCCCAACTTAGTGGAAGCTTCCCCCTCATGTGAAGGGGAAGGAAACCTCCTCACGTAAGGGAGCAAAAGCTTCCATTTAAGTGGGAGCCCCCTCTCACATAGAGGGAAAGGGTGGGAAAAAAAGAACCCCCATCATGTGGGGAATGGCGTGAAGGGGCACGTGCCCGCGGAGCATGAGCGCGAACCGAAAATGGGGCTAAGCTCTCGAATTTGGAATTGAACTTTTTTTTTATTATTATAGAGTTAAATCCCTAAAAATTTTATTTTGGAGTTAAACTCCTGAAAAAGGTTTTATTTTGGAGTTAACCTCTCAAAAGATTTTAAATGGAGTCCCAGAAGAATTTTTATTATAGAGTTAAACTCCAAAAGATTTTAAATGAAGTTAAACTCTTAGAATAATTTTTATTATGGAGTTAAACGCCAAAGATTTACTCCTTTCTCTTTTGAAAAGAAACCAAATGGGTTCGCTTGAATCCCCAATATTTGAATTTTTAGTGATGAAAAGAGACCCTTTTCTTTTCTTGATGGAGCATTGGAATGTGGGTTTCACTTTTTCTCTCTCTCAAATTGGATTTTGAGAAGGAAGAAGATAGCAAAAATCTTTTCTTTTTGGATTTGATATGAGAATTAAGCTCTCCTTTAATGGGTTTATGGTAAAACTTTATTTAATTTTTATAAAAAAGAGATAAGCTCTTGATTTAATTGAAAATGAAGAGGAAGAACTTGAGAGAGAGAAGACGAAGACACAAACCTAATACTTTTAAGAGGAATGAATATGTTTCATTTTTCATAATGTTGACTTATATAGACTTACAAATTTACATATAGCCCCTAAGACTTTATAAAATGACATTTTGCACATCGTATTACCATGTGCTTATTTTTTTGCACATGAACGCGAGCTTTACATAATTTGGCTTTTTGCCCATTTATTTTACATTTTGCACATTTATTTTAATATTACAATTATTTGTTGTATTTTCTTGGCATGGAGCCGGTCTGGACTTGGACCCACCCGCTTGGGCTTGGGTTTGGGCATGGGCTCGGCTTGAGTTCGGGCATGGGTCCGGCTTGGATTCGACAATATGGTCCGTTTGCTTTGGATTGGGCCTACTTGTCCATGGTTGGACTTTGACTTTGACTTGACCTTTAGTCAACGGGATGTAAATTTTAACCCAACACATGTCTTTCAGTAAGTTTTCGAGCATTTACTGAATAAGGTTGTGCATCTGTCAAACCTGTAGTGTTATGTGTATTTGCAAGTGAATAAGAAAATGTTGTGTATTTGTAAGTGATGAAGAAAATGTTATGTGTACATGCCAAGTTGAAACTACGAGCTCCACTCATCGGATTCGCTCAGTGCCAGAAAAGCCCTGAACGGTTGGTGAACTAAGCTGGCTTGGAAAACATAATAGAGTTAGGATCCAAGACATTCTAAAAAGCAGCACATAAGGAGTGATGTACTGATGGCTGAGAAAGCCGAAGGCTCGGTTTTCAAGGATGAGAGGTTTGGCATTGCGTGCCTCGACTGTTTTCTTCAGTGTGTGTCTGTCCGAAAGCCAAATATAATGGCATCCCCGCATAAAACCTCTAATAACCAAGTTATCGGGTCGCTCACTGTAAAAGCAATAGCAAATACTGGTAGCAACATCAATGGATAAAAACATAATCAAGAACTGGTTTAATTATTAAGTAACAGATTCTTTTAAATAAATAAAAATTTCAATAATCCATTGGGTCATGGGAGATAGATTAAAAGAAGATACATCGCGCAATTAAATGAATGCTTAACACAAAACACTAGTGCCTCTACCTATAGTATCGCACAGTGAAAACTACGTCGTCACACCAAAACTCTAAATTTGTAAAGTGAATCGTCTCGTTATTTTTGCCGAATGATGCTTTATTTTTATCGGATTTAAACATGCGAGGAAAAATAAAAGCATATTTCTAGCATAGCATCAATTGATTCATATGATTACCTGAATGGGTACCAATCTGAAACTTCTGCAGAGATGGATTAATCACTGAAATAAAAACATATTAGTTGAGCTTACAAGAAGTAAGTTATACTAGAGAGATGACAACAGAATAAAGTAACAAAAGAAAGGACATGAGAATTTTTGGTCAAGGCTAAGAATATCACATAAACGTCATAGCAAATCTAAGAAATTTATTCTTGCTCTCATATTCAGCAGACAAACAGTCAAAGACTCGAAGATGATTTTCACCGTCTTTACCTAACTTCCGCCATCTCAGAAGTAAACCTCATTGAATTGGGATGCTAGCTATCTTCCGCCATCTCAGATTCATCTTTGCGTAGTTTTAACACGCGTTCGTCATATATAAGCAGATTTAATCTCACTATCTAACATGATTGAGAATACATGAGATGACAGACAAATAGCTTGGTGACTATCATCAATAAATTTAACATGACTTTGTATTGCTTAGTGGTAAAGGATGTAGTTTTTACTGTAGAGAGTTACAGATCCAAGTTTAAGTCCAGACTAGGATCCATGTTCAAGAACCTTTTCGGCCTTGCCTTGAATCAGATTCCAACTCTCTTCCGCATGCCTCATCTCCGTTAAAGTTGCACCAACCGCATACCTCAGCATAAAATCTCCTTCAAGAACGCCATGCTTCATGAAAACTGGCCCGCTCGAGTTTATGGCCTCTACGAGCCTGCGGTTCATCTCTGTACCATCTTCACATGCATTGCTCGGTTTCAGACGGAAGCACACCAGAGAGAGCATCCGAGGCACCAAAACCTCGAAGCTCTCATCCATAACAATCAGACTCACGAATTTCTCAGCCAGTCGCTCCTTATGTGCTCCATCAAGTTATCCTCAACTCCTTTCTTGTAGACCCTAACCCATAACCTTCTTATTAGCCCTGTCTCCGTTCAATCCCTCTTCCCTCACCTCTTCGTTCTCTTGTTTCTACCTTTTGTAACTTTAACGTTAGGCCTAAGGCCTAGTTTAGCTACACAGTTCCTCGAAACCCTGGTTCCGCTTCAGTTAAAATGAAATGCGGTTTGCAGGAAACCTCATTTCCATAAAATTGGGGTTTTGTAAAGTTTAGGATCGTTTGACAACGTGGATTTTGAATATTCCTTTTAAGCAAGGGAGACAAAGAGAGACGGTCCGGAACCTTTCAAAACTCCAGTCATTTTGGAGTTTAGAAAAATGGGGTTTCAAGCCCTCGAAACTTTTAAAACTATTGTTTGGAAAACTCTGTTTTGGTTGCCAAATAAGCCACATTTTCAATTTTGGAGTGAAATTTTGGAACCCCACGAAACCAGAGTTTCAAAAACCTTCAATGAATGCTTAACAACAAAAAAATGCCTCTACCTAGTACCTACCACTAACGACACACTGAATACTTAGGGCCTGTTTGGGAATGGAGTTATGTTTTCTAAATTGGAGTTTCATAAAATTAGCTAAACTTAACTTCAAAAGGCTAACGTTGCCATGTTTGGCATCAATTTTGGAGTTTAGATAACTAGGGTTATCTAAACACCAATAAGATCTAAGTTTAATAAACTCTATTTTGCCAAACACATCTCTATAAACATAACCATAGTTTATTGAAAATGGAGTTTAGGGCTTGCAAACCATAGTTTGCATCCCCTCTACCTCTACTTAAAAATAAACTCTAGTTTTCCCAACTCCATATCCAAACGAGGCCTTAATAGTCTTCGTCACTGCAGCTAAACTCCAAGTTTGTGGCGTGTCCAAATAGGCAGGGTGTTTTTGGCTGCAGTGTTGATTTCTCACAAATGAAACCTTTGTTTCATCCAATTTAAACATGCAACCGGATTCAAATTTGGATGGCTTGAATACCATTTTAAATCCCTGGCACTACATCAAAACTAGAAGCGTGACGTCGATAAAGGAAACTAATTAATACGCTAAGTAAACAGAGAAGAAGCTAATAAATAAATTAAACTGTTGTAAAGTAACCTCTGGGCCAGGTGCAATCTCTTCTGCCAGAAAGCAACGTTCTCCTTCAGACTCAGTCTCATAGCTTCTGTGAAGGTCTTACATAAATCTGCATACATTGGAAACAAGAAGAGGGGGAAAATAACATAAAAATTAATATGATTGGCATTAGCTCACACCATAAAATAAGTATATTACTAGCAAAACAACATCAATTTAATGTAAATTCTGGTCCCATACAAAGTAGTGTAAGAGAGATGGCAATAGTAATAAATAACTAAATAAAGTTTAACAAAAGAAAGGACATCAAAAAACAATATTTCGCTTTCTTGACCTGTTGATATGTAATTTCTTTTATTTACATAAATCTGCATGCACTGAAAACAATATTTCACTTTCTTGACTTGTCAGCCAAGCTCAGTGCATTGCACTCGAACTGAAAGCCTTATCCTCTATATTTTCTTTTTGAATATATGTGGTCGTCAAAAGAATCTTCTCTTTTTCGAAAAATATCTTATGAACTTCTTGTTGCTTTAGACTCGCCGTCATTTTCAATCTCCATATGCTGAAATTGTTCCTTCCGTCAAACTTATCGATCTTATAATGTGTAGAAGCTATCTTCCCAATAATCCGAAATACCGTAATAAAGCTCTAATACCACTTGTTTTGAAAAATAGCACCAAAGTATGCAGCGGATGATCGATACGCGTGAATAGAAATTAATAAAAAAGATCGAACACAACAACTACGCAAAAGCAATAAGTAATAAAAGAAAAAACACACAAAGTAAAGGACACAAAATATTGCCTAGGTTCAATGCACACTTGCACCTAATCCTGCAAACCGAAGAATTGCTTCCACTATTTAACGAAGAAGTACAAGAGATAATTCTACCTTCTCGATCTCACCCAAATACAAAATTCTCTCTATACAAATCTTTCTTTCTCTCTCAGATTTTAATTAGCCGCCGCCGCCAAAAAATCCCTTCTGGATTTTATTATGCCGCAACCCCCGATTCTCATGACTCTGTGGATTTTTTTTAAGGCGCTGTTAATTGTTCATTGATTAATTAATATATAGGAGTAGAGTTAAAGATTTTTAGAGATAAGTCCAAATTCTCAAGACTTTTAGAGATAAGTCCAAATTTGAATAGAGATTAGTTTAAATAGAGATAAGTTTGAGAATTTAATTAATTAGATTAATTAAATCTTCTCCAAACATATTCCTACCCAAAATCTTATAGCTGCCTTTGCGCATGCCTAGTCGTACGTATTGCGTTCCACACGTGCTGCACTTGCACGCACTAAACATGTGCCTCCGAGTCTTGAGATTTTGGGCTCTTGATCTCGGACTCCGAATTTACAATCAATTTCAACAATCTCCACCTTGATTTAAATTCACAAAATCTCCACACTTACATGAAAAAACTTGGAATTCTGCATTTCGTCGTCTCTAACTTTTATCAAGCAACTAGGCAAATTAAATCCAAGCAAAGCTTGAACCTTGAAATTGGGACCACCTTCGTAAATACGTCCGCCGGATTTTCATGGATACCAATCTTCATAAGAGAAATAACTTTCTTCTCGTTCTCCAAAAAGAAATCTTTCATCTCGATATGCTTAGTTCTCGAACTATAAACCCGATGCTCTGCCAAGTGAATCACGCTCTGACTGTCGCAAAACACCTCCGTAAAATCCTGCGGAACACCCATATCACCCATCAATCCACGTAAATATATAACCTCCTTGATAGCCTCCATAGCAGCTATCAACTCTGCTTATGTCGTCGATAACGCGACAATAGACTGTAACGTCGATCTCCATGACACTGCACCAGTGCCTAAAGTGAATACATAACCCGTCATAGATCTCTGTATGTCCCCATCACTAGCAAAATCTAAGCCACAATACTCTATCACTATACAACCATCCGTATTGCCTTTACTGAATAACAAGACGAACCCCATAGTACCCTTCAAGTACCTCAGAATCCACTTTACAACATGCCAATGCTCTTTACCCGGATTATCCATGTATCTATCGACTGACCATCCCTGCTGCATGTGCAATGTCCGGACGCTTGCAAACCATCGCATACATCAAACTGCCTACTGCACTTGCATATGGCACTCTAGACATGTACTCCAAGTCTGTATCCGATCCTGGTGATAATTTCGCCGAAAGCATGAAGTGCGCTCCTAAAGGAGTAGACACGGGCTTTACCTTCTCCATCTCATACCGAGCGAGAACTTACTCTATATACTGTTTCTGTTGCAGACACAGCTCACCACGCTTACTCTCCCTGACAATCTCCATGCCAAGTATTTTCTTCGCGGCCCCCAAAATTTTCATCTCGAAATCCCTGACTCAACTGCTGTTTCAACCTGTTAAGCTCTAACATGCTGCGTGATGTCACCAACATATCACCCATGTATGATAAAAGATAAATTCGGAACCCATCGTCTAGTAACCTCATATAAACATACCGATTCTTAATACAAAATCGCCAACATAAACTAATCAAATCGCTTATACTACTATTTCGGAAACCGTTTCAAATCATAAAGCGACTTCTTCAATTTGCAAACATAGCCATCCTTATCATCGGCAACGAACCCCACTGGCTGATGCATATAAATATCCTTCTCTATTGCAACTCTTCAACTAGGAAAATCGGTAGACAACACGGTCTCTTTGTAACTGGACAGTTTCTCGTGCTCGATAGTTAACACATATGATGTCATGTCGTGGAAACCAATCGCGGTCATGTCTTCAAAACCGAGTCTGACCGGCAAACGCCTAACTAGCGTAGTTCTCCACCCCTCTGTACTGGACCATCTTGTTCTGTCGGACTCTTCGCCTGAATCTGAATATCAATCTCCTCATCTCCTTTACTATCCTGAAATGAAATGTTGATCTCCACCTCACTCTGTGGCGCAACCGTTCTCTTTTCACCATCTGATTGAGTCTGTTTTCTATGAATCACCGCAAACTCATCGAATGTAACATGCCGGCTAATTACTATCTTTTGAGTCTCAGAACACCACAGCGTGTACCCTTTGGCTTCACATCCGTAGCCGAGTAAGACATACTTCCTAACTCTTGGCTCTGGCTATCGCTCCTCTACTGAATATAAGCTGGGCATCCAAATATACGAAGCCGCCTATAATCTCCAGCCTTTCCGGTACACACTTCCTCAGGAATTTTCTTATCTATCGCCGCCGGTGGCGATCTGTTGATGAGGTACACGGCGGTAGATAGGGTTTCAGCCCAAAACTCCTTAGGAAGCCCAACTGTAAGCCGCAAACATCTGGTCTTCTCCAGTAATGTGATTCATCCCTATGCAACACCATTTGACTGAGGGTCTCCTAAAATGGTGTAATGGCGCACAATCCCCTTTGAATTGCAGAACTCTACAAACGCATGCGAAATAAACTCTTCGTTGTTATCGAACCAAAGAACCTTTACGTGCCTACCAGTTTGCTTCTCCATCCTGGCCTTCCACGTCTTGAACTTCTCAAAAGTCTCGGTCTTAGACTTGACAATATACACCCAGATTTTTCTCGAAAAGTTATCAATGAAGGAAACAAAGTATTTGGCTCCACCTCGCGAAAGAACCGATGCTGGACCCTAAATATCAGTGTGAACATAATTAAGAATACCCTTCTTACCATGTACTGCTGTCCCGATCTTCACATTTGCCTGCTTTCCTAGTACACAATCCTCATAGAAATCCAGACTGTCAAAATCTCCATCTCCAAGTAGTTGTCTCTTACGAAGCACCTCCATACCCGACTCCCCAATATGGCCCAATCGTAAGTGCCACAATCTAACCGAATCCGAATCACCTAAATTAGTAGATACGCGGCAATATCATCTGTAATTGATTGTCCCTCTAAAAAGTATAAGTTCCTCACGTTCTTTCCTTTCATGATAATAAGAGACCCCTTGAAAATTTTCATGGAACATCCATCGACTACGCACTTGCAGTCGATCCCCGCCAAAGTATCTACAGAAATAAACTCTTCTTCAGATCTAGCACATATCCAACATCCGTCAAAGTCCGTACTACCCCATCAAATATGCATATCTGAACAGAACCAATCCTCTCGATCTTGCACGCTGCATTATTCCCCATCAAGACCGAACCTTCATCAAGAGAACGAAACATCACAAACCAATTCCGATATCGAGTCATATGGAAAGAGCTCCCCGAATCTAGCATCCATAGATCATATACATCGCCAACTGCACAAACTGATAATACAGAACAATCACTGCTATCATCTGAATCATCTATGACAACTGCGGTACAAGAAGACTCCTCGGTATCCTTCTTGAATTTCTGACGGTCTCTCTTCCAATGGTCTCACTTTGCAATAATTGCACTTGTCATTAGTGCGATTTCTCGTTTTAGACCTCGCTCTATTCTTGAAACCACCATGTTACCATTTCTCAAAACGGCCTCTAAAACCAGCGTATCGCCCTGACCACCTTTATCACCCGATACCTTCTCCCTCAGCATCTCGCTGTGTAGGCCCGCTTTAATATCTTTTAAAAATTTTTTATCTCTGCCGTACATTATTGATTTCATGAACTTGCTATATTCAGAAATCAAAGAGCAAACAGGATCACAGCTTGGTCCTCGTCATCACCTCTACGTTGAAAATGAACATAATGATTTGGTTGAGTTTGTTCAGATGGTCTTTGACTGATGTACCTTCCTTCATATTCAATGTGTATAAACGTTGCTTGAGATAGAGACGATTTGTTAGAGATTTCATGTACAAGAATTCTAGCATGCTCCATAAACCTGATGTCGTTGTCTCTTGCGCAACCTCGCATAGAACCTTGTCAGCCAAGCTCAGTGCATTGAATTGAAAGCCTTATCCTCCACATCTTCTTTCTGAATACATGTGGTCGTCGAAAGAATCTTCTCTTTTTCGAAAACTATCTTATGAACTCCTTGTTGCGTTAGACTCGCCGTCATCCTCAATTTCTATAGACTGAAATTGTTCCATTTATCAAATTTATCGATCTTATAATATGTAGAAGCCATCTTTCCAATAATTCTAAACACCGTAACAAAACTCTAATACCACTTGTTGTGAAAAACAACACCAAAGTACGCAACGGATGATCGATACGCGTGAATCGGAACTAATGAAAAAGATCAAACGTAGCAACTACGCAAAGGTAATAAGTAATAAAAGAAAAAACACACCAAATAAAGGGCACAAGATATTAATCAGGTTCGGTGCGCATTTACACCTAATCCTACAAACCGACGAATTGCTTCCATTATTCAACGAAGAATTATAAGAGATCATTTATGTCCTCTCGATCTCGTCCAAATATAAAATTCTCTCTATACAAATCTCTCTTTCTCTCTCTCGGATTTTAATTAGCCTCCGCCACCAAAAAATCCCCTCTGGATTTTATTATGCTAGAGCCCCTGATTCTCATGGCTCTCTGGGGATTTTTATTTTCAAGGCACGGTTAATTGTGCATTAATTAATTAATATATAGGAGTAGAGTTAAAGATTTTTAGAGGTAAGTCCAAATTCTCAAGACTTTTAGAGATAAGTCCAAATTTGAATTGAGATTAGTTTAAATAGTGATAAGTTTGAGAATTTAATTAATTAGATTAATTAAATCTTCTCCAAACATATTCCTACTCAAAACCCCATAACAGCCTCTTGCGCACGTCTAGCCGCACGTATCGTCTTCCGCACGTGCACGCACTATGCATGTGCCTCCAAGGCTTGGACTTTTGGACTCTTGATCTCAGGCTCCGAATTTGCAATCAATTTCAACACTGGAAAGGCAATTACCAATCCTGATACCAACATCAATGGACAGTAACATAACCAACTGGTTGATTTAAATATTAATTACAAGTTCTTAACATATTCAATGATTTATTGGATCATGGGAGAAAAATTCAAAGAAGATATATTGCTCAATCAAATGAATGCTTAACAAAAAAACTGCCACTACCTACCTCCAACAACTCATTGAAAACTCGAAAGTCTTCGTCAGTGCACTGAAACCTCGAATTTCTGGTGTGAGTTGTCCATGCAGGCAGAGTATGTTTTTGGCTGAAACCTCGGATTTTGCCTGCAATGATACTTTTTTCATCCAACTTAAACACGCGATCAGTTAAATTTGGATTGATCAGTTAAATATGATTTTAACGCCCATCAAAACTTTGAAGTTGTGGCATGGCATGCGGAAAATAATATTATATTCTAATGATCTCCATCTAAAGAATCAGTTCACGTGCTTCAGTGAACAGGTCATTCATAAATCTGCATGTATAGGAAAACAATATCATAACTAATATCATTGGCATTAACCTACTCCATAAAACAGGTATATCACTACCATAAGCACATCGATTGCTTCTTATAATAATCTGCAAGGGATGGATTGATCAATGAAATCAACATATTGTCTGGGCCTGCAAGAAGTAAGTTGGGAGTGATGGCTACAGGATAAAGTTTAATAAAAGATGAGATATCAAAATCAAAATTATCGCTTTCTTGATCTTTTGATACGCAACTCTTATTTGTATATTAACAGTTGCAGTTTAAGTCAATTAATGAAATAATTATATCTGACTAATTCAACAAGGTCTTTCTCTTAGAGGGGAGTTGAGTTCTTCTGATGCTATTATTGCAATTCTTTGTGAATGTAAAGCTGTGAAGACCAACCCTGCAAGCAGAGCCTCAGATGTCGGTAAGCTCTTTCATTCTTCCAAATAGTTGGTTTCATTATTTCTCTTGAATGATTATTTTAAAGCCAAAGGAATGAAGAAATTCATAATACATGTCCTAGCAATCCTAATGAGATATGGGACTGATTAAATATCTATCAGTATGTTAATTTTATTCTTGCAACATAACGAAAAGCAGTATCAATAGCATGGTGTAGATTAGAGGGAATAAAAAACGAAAAGAAAATTCTGATATGCATTACTCTACCACTAAACCAAAAAAGAAGAAGATATCAAGAAATTGAAATGAATAATGGATAAGTCTATTGAGAATGGAAGTAAACCTCATTCACAGAAAACACACCCAAGATAGATATATCCATCTAGTTACAAGGCGATTATTTATTAATATATCGAGTAAATATTTGGAAAACTTTTTCGAGTTTTATTAGCATTATTGTCAAAACTAGCCTGTCACAGCCTATTAATTCCATTATCATTTGGTGTGAAGTCCTTATGTATGTTCTTGGGTTATCTAGTTATTGAATTATAAATTTTCACATGATACCATTTTTGGCGAATAAAATTATTCTTGGTTCTCATATTCCACAGATACCAGTTGAAGACGAAAAGATAATTTTCGCAGACACTTTACTAACAGCAATCGTAGAAGTCATGTCAACAGTTGGCACCATGGATGCTGAACAAGAAAACCTCATCGAATTCGGATGCTATTTCTATCGCATTATTCCATTTATTCTCGAGTTGAAGATGTCGCCAAATACCCCTCCAAATGCAACAGCGATTCTGCAATCTTTGTCCTCCAATGTCAATATTGCCCACGACCTGGTCAAAAATTACAAAACAGGAGAAAAATCATCACTTCCGGAAAGCAAGTCTAAAAATACTGGACAAGAGCTGAAGAAAGTAGTGCAAAACCTCGGTCATGACCTTAGTTTGATTCCGTCATCAACATTTCAGAACCAACAATATGTAGAAATCGCCGTCCGATCACTTTCAAGAGAGATGAAAAATGTTGGTTTTAATGCAAGTGAAGATCCGTCTATTGAATCTCCAAAACGCTCTATTGAATCTCCAAAACCCAAATCCGATGATGGTAATGACATCATTCTCCTAGGAGAATTCCTCGAAGGGAAACTAACAGAGAATATAGAGCCTCTATATGATACATTCTTCTGCCCTTTAACAAAGAAGATTATGCAAGAGCCAGTCACCATAGAAAGTGGCATAACATATGAGAGAAGAGCTATAATTGACTGGTTTGATAAGTTTAATGATGACGCACAAACGATTTTTTGTCCAACTACAGGGACAAAAATTAAGAATAGAGCTTTAAATTCAAATATAGCCTTGAAAGAGACAATAGAAGAATGGAAGGAAAGAAACGAAACGGCCAGGATAAAGGTTGCTTACAATGCCTTGAAATTGGCTAAATCAGAGGCTGTGGTGCTTGATGCAATCAGAGAGCTGCAGCTTCTCTGCAGAAAAAGAAGTCATAATAAGATGAAAATACATAATGTTGGAATCACCATGTTGCTTACGAAATTTTTGGAATACAAAGATAGAAAGTTGAGATGTGAAACACTGGACTTTTTGTGTGTATTAGCTGAAGATGAAAATGGGAAGGTTTGTTTCTCTCGTTGTATGGCATTTAATTTTGTTTTCCATTGAAAGTAAAACAGGAAATAAGCACTATGTCAAATGTGTAAACTTTCTCAAAGGTTTCATAATGTGCAGGAGATCATTTCACAGACCAAAGCCATTCCGACAGCAGTCAAGATGCTTTCAAGCAATCATTTGCCAATAAGGCACGCATCTGTTTCTTTCTTGTTAGAGCTTTCAAAATCTGAAATTTTATGTGAAAATATCGGATCCGTTACTGGTGGAATCCTGATGCTTGTTACAATGAAATATAACAAGTCTTCAGATCCTTTTGCTTCTAATAAATCAGGAGAAATATTAAAGAACTTGGGAGCATGTAAAAAGAACATTAAGCTCATGGCAGAAAATGGACACTTGGAACCTCTGCTCAACCATCTGATTGACGGTGAATCCTCTAGCTATTCTCACATATCTATCTTGCTTGTAGTAATGAAATAATCCATAAATCATTATCCCAATAACATTACCATGACCATGATGATAAAGCTCCTTTTGAAAGTCTGCCAAAGGAATATTGTAATCAAACTGGCACTGATCAAGCAACAAAGAACTTTTTGATAAAATCGAGCAACAAAAAACTCAGTAGTTTCAATTTTGTCATTAAAGTTGATTGCATCCTGCTCTAGAAACTAAAATCCACTATCATACAAAATTTTACCATAACCGAACCTCAAGCAAGTAAACTCTAGTAATGAAACTGGTATCTTAATCTTCTTGCAACTTCATTCTAGTTTAAAATCAATAACAAAGGCTTCATCTCAATTAGTTATCCCAAATTTTGCAAGGAATCATGACTTAAAGCATCATTGTAGGGTGCACCCTACAGTGGAGCTGGCATGGCAAGGCCTCACTGGTGTTGCATGTTAAATAAGAGTGAATATTTAATACAAGAGAGATGTCATATCACTTAAAATAATAGATATCACATAATAGTGTGCTGTTAGGATGCAACCTATTATGCACTGAGATTGGAAAAAGAACTCATGCATTTACAATTGCAAGTTCTTATAGCGGCATGTCATTAACTCCAATTTATTATGAATACAGGTTCAGAAGAGATGCAGAGGGAGGTGGTCAGATACCTCAGTGAGCTCAACATTGGAAATAACATGAAAACTCATGTAGCAGACCGAGCCTCGAAGTCCCTTATCAAAATGATCTCCAAAGGGGACAATCTAACTCGAAAGGGAGCATTTAAAGCCCTAGTCCACATCTCATCCCACCACCCAAACAATAAACCTCTAATTGATGCAGGTGTGGCCTCAATCATAATCGAAGAATTATTCACACAACCATTCAGCAACAAACCCATGGACTCAAAAGAAGAATCTGTTGCCATTCTTGCTAACATTCTTGAATCCGGAATATATCCCAGCACTATGGCTTCAGACTCAGTTATCCTCAACATTATCCGTATGCTCAAGTACTCAACTACAGATGCACTCAGCCTAAACCTCGTCAAAATACTTTTATCGCTAACAAAAGTAGAAAAGCTATTTTCCACCATTTTGTCAAAGATCGAGGAGGCTGAAACAAGCCTCATTATCATAAATTTCCTAAACTCTCCTCATGACGAGCTTATTACGGTCTCTGCGGAGCTACTTATCACATTCTCATCTCAGATGGGTTATACAATAGCAGAAGGATTCAGCAAAACAGGAGGACAGCTCGAAGGCATAATTAGTAATCTCGAGACCAATATTATCACCAAAAAGCACGCGATGACAACAAACCTGCTTGCTAAACTTCCACACAAGAATCTCGCGCTAAATATTTGCTTGTGCAGTAGAGGAACGGTGCCTATTGTGCTGGAAAGAGTAAACGAGATCCAAAGAGGTGGAGCAAGGACAAGCAAGTATACAAAGACTTACCTTGAAGGGCTAGTAGGGATTCTGGTGAGGTTCACGGCAACTTTGTACGACCACAACATACTCCAAATGGTAAAAGAGCAGAATCTGGTGTCCGTGTTCACCGAGTTGCTCATAAGAGCATCAGGAAGTTGCGAGGTGCAAAGGCTATCTGCAGTTGGGCTCGAAAGACTCTCTTTGGAATCTATTAACTTATCAAGAACGATAACAGAGACCAAAAGGCCCAGAGTGAAAAGTATGACTTTGTTCTTGATGTGCTTCGGCTCATTTGCAAGAAAGGAAAGCAAGGTAAGGTTGTGGAAGTGTGGAACAACACCAACACGCCTTTATCCGAAATTTTGGGGTTGACTATATGTATTCATTTCTTCCATTATGGTCTATTAAGGGGTTGTCTCCTCGATTAAATTGGCAATTAACATAACTTCTTCAATTATCTCTGTCCATATACATCTAGGTCTAACCATATCCCTTGTTGCCCGTTAATTACATTTTTTTTCACTTTTCCTAATTGGAGAATTTATTGGCCTCCATGCAGGCAAGGTTGTGCCCGGTGCACAGAAGTGAGTGCTCTCGGTGCAGAAACTTCTGCCTCTTGGAGGCGCGGGCTGTAGAAAGGCTATTAGGGTGCTTAGACAATGAAAACGATGAGGTGATAGAAGCTGCATTGGCAGCTATTAGTACACTGTTGGGCGAAAACGTAAACGTGGAGGGGGGCATTGAGGTGTTGAATGAAATGAAGGGGATGGAACAAGTTCTGAAGCTATTGAGTGAGCATAGGAGCCTCGGAGTGGTGAACAAATCGTTATCGGTGATTGAGAGGATTTTAGTAGGGGGAGAGCAGACATCGGCCACTGTTATATCTGGTGACAAGGAGTTGCCTTTTGCTTTAGTGAACGCGTTGCATCAAGGCAGCTGCAGCACAAGGAAAGTGGCGGAGAATATTCTGAAGAAATTGAATGGCGTGCCAGAATTCTCCAGCAGTTTATTTTGAAGGATTGTTGATAGCAGTTGTGCATAATGTACAGTGTTTTACTTTAGAGGAGAATAATGTATTGGCACACTCGCATGACTGCTTAGATTTCATATATGTTTAGGTTAAGGATCTTTGAAGAGGAAAACTATGCCTTCTCCATCGTATATGCCGTGCTTATCTAGGATATAGCCACGTATATACCTTTACCTTTTCCTATTACCCTCCCAGTTTCAGATAATACTCAAGCATGAAGCTTACTAGGCTAAATTTTCACTACAGTGCCCTTAACTACCAGTGCTTTTCACGAGACTGCATTGGATGTTTTCATTAATTACGGTAAGCTCCCTTAGGCTGTTTCTTTTAAGGGTATCTTTGTGAGAAAGACTACCTTAAAACCAAGTTTAAGGGATATGCCATAAAAGATAAGGCAGTTTAGCGAGAAACGACGCTAGTTAAAGTTATTTTAGTGAAATTTACCCAAGTTCTTAGAAGACCCCTTCTCCGATGTGAGCATACTCAAATGTCGTTCTACAATACTAGATTGATATTTACAGATATCCCTGCCACTTTCAATATTTAAAAGGAACTGTTCTAAATTTTTATGTAGTTAACAACAACATTGGGCTCCAGAATTATTGAGGTGCAACAAGTTGTACAAAATGTCTTCATGAGCAAAGCATATCCTCGTATCTCTATATACAAATGAGAGAGCACTTACCTCGAACACTTTGTGGGCTTTCTTTTTACCCTTCGATTAGCGGAAGGACTCTTATGGGCAAATCGTCGAACACATGGTGTGCCTCTCTGTAGTGAAGCAGCCAAAGGCTTGGCCGACAAATTTGTGTGTTTTGGATTCAAATACTGTGATCAAGGTGTTGTAATCAGCCAAGGGTTGCCTCTGATCAGAAAACGCAAAAACTTAGCTGTGGGTAATTTGAAGATGGCACAGTTTAAGCACCATTTGTCATAAAATCAACACTGCAGAAGATTTATGCACGTTAAAAAAACGTAACGCGATTCGTAAACTAATTTATACATTGATAAAATATCATTTCTCCATGATAAGAGAGATATTTACGTTTTTACTCGAGCTCAAGAATCTCATTTTTTGCATGATATAACAGGCCAGCAGAAACTCAAATTTCCCGCCACGTGAAGAAGAGTGGACAGTTTCGGCGCGATTAAATTAAAATATCTAGAAATGAAATTCGAGAGCGAAAAGTAAAATAGGAAATATTAGGGTTTTATAGGTAAGTCTGTAGATGGAGATGTATAGGGATAGTTAAATGAAAGTTACTGTCCATATTTAAGAAAAAATAATCAGATATTAGTAGGAAATGATTTTTGTCTATGATACATGCATATAAATGCCAGACTAGATTAAGGATATAAAAGGATATAGATTCTACCATGTCCATTGCCGATGGTTGTGGGCGAACACGAATACAAATACTAGTAGTAATTGAATGATAATTATTGTTCGTAGTTGATACAAATCGGATATGAATACGGATATAGGTGCTACTATATACATATCTTGGCTTCTGGTGGATGCATGCGTATATATTGCTGTGCCAAAGTTTGAACGGATCCGTTCTAATCTTATAAGCCCAGATAGCATCCTAATTTGGTTGGATCTAACTATCTATGCTGAGGCCATTTAATTAATTTATTTAGATTGAAATATGCATTACTGAGTCTAATGCATTCTTATATCAAGCGGGCAGTGACTGTTTTATAAGGTTTGATTATATAATTTTATATGGGATTTTTTTATATATTTTTAAATATGTTTTACTATACATAACAAACACGGTAGGCTAAGATTTCCGAGAATGTATAAAGTACATAATGTGCGGTTTCTAAGAATCAAATGAGACCCCACGGAAGTCTTCTATTTATGACGCGCACCTTATTACATCCTTCGCTCCATATATTTTGTGCAAAATTATATCGGTGTATATATATATATATATATATATATATATATATATATATATATATATATGCTTCGCACGTGCAAGCATTTATCAGTAGAAACTGCCAGCTAGCCCTTTTGTTTATAACTTTATGGATTTTTTTTTGAAATAGGATAGTTTTAAATTTATATTATTAAAATAGGGCAGTTAAATTTTTTTTTATGAAAATAGGACGGTTTGGTGGACACCATCCCCCTCCCCGGTTTAGAGGGCGGGTTCTAGGAACCCGCCCTCTACCTATTATAGGGGAGGGCGGGTTCCCTAGAACCCGCCCTCCCGTCATTTTTGAAGAGGGCGGGAACCCGCCCTCTTTAAGAAAAAAAAATTTAATTTTGTGGGGCCAACAAACCATCCTATTTTCATAAAAAAAAATTTTACTAAACTATTTTAATAATATAAATTTAAAATCACCCTATTTCAAAAAAAAACACCTAACTTTATTCTCCTTCGTTCCATTTGGGAAAGGAAAACAACAACAACGCAGAAAGAGAAAGAAACAGAAAAGGGAGAGAGAGACGAAGGAAATTTCCAAAGGAGAAGCTGATCGATCAAAGAAACCAAGCAACTTCTCAAATTCGAATTGGTTTCTCTTTCCGATTACAAATCTCTCTTTATCTTCAAACCCTAACCCTAATGGAATCGGACGAGATCATCATCATCGATCCATGGAATTGATCTCCTATCTCTAACATCTTCGTCGCCTCCGATCCCTTCGATCGTCAAATCGGCATCTTCCTCCCTCCTTCCTTCTCTGTGGATGTATCATCTCTTCCCCGGTTCCGATTCGGATGCGAAGGAACCCTACGAGTTTCTTGGCATTCGCTCTCACCACCAAACACTAAGACTGTTCCTCTCTCATCGGAAGGATCGCTGCTACTGCCTCTCGAGAGATCGATGGGATAAGGAGTTTGCGAAGCTGCAGGCTGGGTGATTTTGAATTGAATTAGGGTTTCGAGATTGTTGGGTATTTTTGTTTTGATTGGGTATTTTTACAAGGGGGTTTGAGATATGGGGTCTTCGCAAGGGTCCACTCTGACGTCAGCCGCGACCGCGGACGTGGGGGTTTGTGTGGATCTGCTGCCAGTTTATGTGAAGGAGTTGATCGCCGGTGGAGCGGCCGGGGCCTTCGCGAAGACGGCGGTGGCTCCTTTGGAGCGGGTCAAGATATTGTTGCAGGTATATTCTTGCCGATCGAATTTGAATTTGGTGCTGTCTTTAAAGGGTGAGTTTTTGTTTCAAAAAATAAAAAAAAAATCCTTGCCTTTAGTGTTGGAAAAAATTGATCTTTTTATTATTTTGAAATATTGATATGACGGAGAAGCAAAGCAGATATATATGTCTTGCATCATGTGGTGCTGAGTTAATTTGGATCATAGCTTCTATCAGGTGATGCTGTACAAATTTATGCTATAAAAATCTCAGTTTATTTTACTTAAATGGTTTTGCTGTTTGGTTGCAAGATTATGAAATTTGGATTCCAAAACAGTACAGTTGAATATTTCTGGATTTGGTAATTTGCTGTTTGGTCGGTATTGGATTCCTGGTATTGGATTTGTAGATCCCTGTTATTCTTGTTTGGTTGGTGAAAAGAAAGTGGGATTTGGATTTGAGGATCTTAGAGAGAGATAAATAGAGAGATTATTAAATAAATAAAGTACCCGGACCCCATCTAAAAGTGAGGTGAATAGTGTCAAATCCTTGGAAATTCTCTAAATTTTTGAGGATTCAAGGATCCTTGTTTTGTGGTGGGCCCCCCATAAAAAACAACCAAACACAAAATTGTGGAATCCTCTCATTTTTTTTCGATTCCACAATTCAATTCTCTTGCAATCCTCCAACCAAATTGACCTTAGTGAGTGGTGAGAATCATGTTGATATTTTCCCCGTCTAACAAGAGTTTTCTCTTTCTTTCTTTAATAGACGAGAACTGAAGGGTTTAAATCTCTTGGAATATTCCAATCTTTGAGGAAGTTGAAGCAACACGAGGGTGTCCTTGGATTCTATAAGTAAGTTTTAGACTAGTGGATTAAGCAATTTTACATTCAAACACTCTTTTATCTCTCTTGGATCCAAGTCATTTTATGTTTGCTGTACCTTAGAGGAAATGGTGCTAGTGTGCTTCGGATTGTTCCTTATGCCGCATTGCACTATATGACATACGAACAATATCGGTGCTGGATTTTAAACAACTATTCCTCATTAGGAACGGGGCCTTTTGTAGATTTGTTAGCTGGTTCAGCTTCCGGTGGGACTGCTGTTTTGTGCACTTATCCTTTGGATTTGGCTCGAACAAAACTTGCCTATCAGGTAGTTTCTTATTTCTATTTATCTTTATATTGTTATTTTGATAATTCTTAGTATGCAATATAAAGTTCTATACAGTCCCTTTGGTAGTTTGACTATTTATGTAAACTAGCTCATCCTAAGTTTGGAACTTGAGACTTTAGCTATCAATCGGGATACATATTACACTTATCAAGGTTTTAAATATCATATTTCGGCAGCTATCGGAATCGTATTAGACAGGTGTTTCCTATATCATATATCGGTTGATATATCACCAAAAATATATAAATTTTTATCGATGTTGTAAAGAACGGATTCAGAGTTTGTTCGGTTAGCCGGCGAATAAAGAATATCCGGTTTATTTGGTGAATATTTAGTTTATTCGGATTATGCCGCCATCAATATTTCCATATAAAAAATTCGAAAAAAATTATAAACATATATAAAACTAATATACTTGTGGCTTAATGGTAAGGCGTCCGAACTAATAATGATATAGAGATGGGTTGAGAGTGTTTGTAAAATAATAAGTGGATCATACTTATTTTTTTAATTAAATTGTGGATCTTACACTTGTTTTTTATTTATGTTTTTTTTGTTTTGGCAATTGTTCCGAAGATTTTTGTCATTCAGCTGAATAAACCGCATATTCGGCCGAATATGCGGTTTATGCGGCGTATATTCGGTTTGACCGCATATTGCAGTTTCTATTTGTTTTGTCGTCAAATATTTCATTTTTCTCAACACTGGTTTTTATTATTGTATAATGAGGGGCCGAGGTACCAATATGGTATTTTGGCCGATATAACTGACATTTGATTCAATGACAATTAATAACTATATATCATAAAAAGCTGAGGAAATATAAAATACAGAACCACGGACAAATTTGGAAAATGTTTAACACATCATGCAACCTTTTCCATTGAAAAATAAGCTATATGATGAATGAACAAATTGATAATAGGCCTAAATATTAAAATAAAAATATGTTATTTATTTACCATCAACTTCACCATGATATAATTGCCAGTGTTTTATAAGCGGTGAAGAAAATGTAGATCGGTTTAATGGTTGCTTAACCGACCGCTCAAAAATAATCTCGTCTTATTTAAGTTTATTTTTGTTACTTATGATACTTTGTTAAACATTGGTTTTACCATATTTTAATGGGTTTTTAAACTCGTTTTAAATACTCTGGACCCTCTCGAATCGAGTCTCGAAGTTAAAATTGATATCGTTTGAAGTCAGAATTGAAAACTCGAAGCCCAAGTTGCTCAAAAACCTTAGCTTCAGTGTTCTAAGTGTGCCGACATCGCCGAAATATCGGTTATGGAAAGAAAACAATACAAACATGAAAAAAATTTGGATAACCATATTTGGTGAATGTCAGCCGACATTTCATGATTTCAGCTGAAATGTCGTGATGTCGGCATTTAGGCCGACATTTTCTAATACGAAAGGAAAACAATTTGAGAGTAATTTTCTTCTTGGGGTTTTGGGTTTCTTTGTAAATAACCCAGTCCATTTGAACCAACTTATTTTGCAAAATCCTCATTTCATCTCTCCTATTGAGCCATTAAGGAAGATTTAAATTTAATAAAACTAAAAATCTAAATAAGTTAATTTAAAAAAAACAAGTTATAAATGACGTTTACATTACAAAAAATGCAGAACCCGATATTTGATAATACCATCTGACGTTTCATGATATATGATATCAAAATCTTCGGTCTCACACAACATCGACATCTGAAATTTAAAAGTGATTCAAATCAAAACTCAAAAACCCTAGTTGCTCGACGTCTCGCTTGAAATCCAAAATCGAATCTCCTTAAAGATCGAATTTGAAATTTCCAAGCTAAAAATCTTAGTTGATCAAAGTTTAAGTTGAACCGTCGGACTCGAAGTTGAAGCCTCCAAGTTGAAGTTCCGAAAATCCTAGTTTGAAGTTTTGGACGTAGGGAAAAGGAAAAGATGAAAATGATTGGGAATTTGGGTTTAATTTAGATGTTATCACACCAAATACAATGCATGTCATTATGAGACTTTATAAAAATTTAAACATCAATAAAGAGTGCGATGAGAAAATTATTAAATCTACAGTCATAAGAAACATAGTATGGTTACCTGAATAATGGGGTGAGTATATCGCCTCACTCAAGCGGTAAAAAGCGGAGCGACGGAGAGCGGTCCGCCGCTTAAGCGTCCCCTTTTTAGTACGCTGATAATCGCTAACGAAATAAATATAATGGCCATAAGGGTTAGCTAAAATGAAACCATGTTAAACATATTACTTGAAATTAGAGTTTAAAGAATGAAAAATAATAGATCCAAATAGCTACTCATAAAGTATGTTTATCATGCTCAATTTTCATATAATAAACATGTAATTCATTAATGGAAGCATAATGAATTGATCACCCACAGTTTTTTCCGGCTTAGTTGTCGTTTATTAATAGCTTTTCCTTGGTAGAGATCAGTTTCGTGTGTTTGGAAAAAACAATTTACTAATTTAGATTGTTGCAAGTTTAAATAGGACTTTCAGAACTAGTCATGTCCTTTATCGTGATACTGAAAGAAAGCAGAGATCTATGCTGGCTTGAGTTGTTTATCATCAACAAAATATGGTTTCTTGGTTTGAATCTCCGATCTTGTATTTTGTTACAAGACTAGACAATATTTAAGGCTTAATTCATGTAATTTTACTGAAAAGACATTTCTAATTTAGTTCAAATCTATGCACTTAAATTATTCATTGTCCGAACCGTCCTACCTCTTTTAAGTCAATTGTAAGATGTGCATCTTTAGCATTGTAAGAGCCTAATTGGTTGGGCCGTTGCGAAAAGAGATTTTAGCAAAAGTGTTATTGAAGAAATCTCTTTAGGCAAAAGTGTTGTTGAAGAAAGCTCTTTAGGCAAAAGTGTTGTTGTAAAATGCACTTTTTGATTTGAAAAGCTGTTTGGTTCAAGAAGTTGTTAGGAGTTGCAGAAGTGTCGTTGACCCTTTAAATGACCATAAAAGACATCATTTTTCTTAAAATTTGAAAGAAATCGGTGAAAGAAAACTTCATTTTTTAATTTTACAATTTACTTTCAAAAGATTCACAAAGATCAGAAGATCTGCAGAAAAATATTGGAAATCCATCATCTCGATCTATGGATTCTTCGTCGAAGTCGAGAGGTTTTGATCGTATGCATGAAGTTCAAAACTTGGATTTCGTTGATCAACCTCTCGATCGCGTCGAGCTCGGGGGCCTCAATCGTCTAGGGTTCATCATCATCTATTAGGGTTTCGATCCGAGCACCTCGATCGTCTCGATCGCCTAGGGCTTCGAACTGGGGAGTTGATAAGGAGAGAAATCAAGTGCAAGGGTCGGGCTGAGACGACGATGATGAGATGGGATTAAAAAAATTTAGGGAGCTTTTTCCTAGAAGCTTCATTTTTTAACTTCTGAAAAAAGAATATTTTCTTCTTCTTTAGCCCCAAAAGAGCTTTTGGGTATAGAGCATGTTTGATATTTTTTCTTCAAAAGAGCTTTTAGGAGCTCAAAACGCCCAACCAAACGGGCCCCAAGACACATTGTATTGTGACATATGGTGACCTTGTAATACATATATAGGATTCGTATCAATATTTTATATATTGTATCAAATTATTAAATATGTATCACATATTGTAAGATGTTATCGATGGAGACCGTCAGTAATTTCAAATTTTGCAATGCATCACTCTAATCAAAATATATCTGAATTCAGTTCGTTGTAAATATCGTCATGCTTTAAAACACGACCCATCGGCTCATGCAAGATCTCCATTGAAAATTAGGCTAAAACTCAAGTAATAATTATATGCACTACTGCACAAGTGTAAATTTGAGAAATGAACAAACTCCATCCCTTATAAGTATACGGCTCACGTAATATAACTTGCGCAAACAATCGGCGGAATAATAAAAAAGAGCTGATTCTATAAAAGATAGATTGCGTTAATTTTAAATTAACCATGAAAGTGTGTTAAAGACTATAAATAAGACATGTTATAAGTGTCAAATATAATGATGAGCTAACATCCTTTTTAATGGGTTTTCACTTGCACAACAATTTTTGATTGATTTTAAACAACATTCATGGAATCTATAATGACGTGTAAAGATAGGTCATTCATCATCGGCACAACCAACATCTGTCCATAGATTATGAGTTAATTAATAGATATAAATTTTTAAAATATGTTGAGCATGTGAGAAAATAATCGATATTTGCATAGAGGATAATGGTTGAATGAGGGCAGCCTTGATAATTGTTCAAAGGTCCTTAAATTAATTATGATAAGCAACAATGGATAGCACGCATCACATAATCAATTATAAAATCGAGCATGTATAATTGATAACGGATAAATAATTTTTTGTTAAACAATGGCATAAATAATAAGCAATCAAAAAAGAAATTAAATCACAAATCATGAATCTAATACTTACAATGTTCATCCAACTTCATCGATTAAGTGATTCGAAAACTATACCTCAAGTCTCGATAGATCATACTAAGAGTTACTATATAATCACCTACTAATATATGATTTTGTGATATAGTTTACTTATAAACCAACATATTTAGAACTCCAGTAGTTGAACTTTACCCTTATCCCCTTTAATAATATTAAGAGTACTATATAATTTTTGGGGTCAGTTTGTATTTGTCTATATTATTTTATTATCTTATAGGGTATTTCTCTTTCGATGCCTTAAAAGGGGCTGTTTGAGAATTAAATAACTTGGTCTTTCGGCATACGCTACTTGTTCTAGCATCCCGTGGATATATTATTATAGGTCATTGCTATAAGCACTAAAAACTTCTAGTTGTAGGCAAACCGGGCACTCCAATATATGTGAGAATTCATAAATAGAACATTACCAAATTTTCACAAAGGTTGACCTTTATCACATGCCTTTAGATATTATGCCCTTTATACCTGTTACGTAGTTTGTGATTACCTTTTTTTATATAATAGTCAACTTCTTTTATCAAGTTACATGATGTGAATCTTATATATATTGACCATGTGTTTTGTTGCATGATTTATACATATTGAGCGTGGGGTCCGCTCACTCAAAGAGTTTTACTATTTTTAGATTAGTGTGGCTCAAGGTTTTTAGCTTGTTATTGGTTGTCAAAGAGCCTTTGCTTGAGCGGGCTATGACACTCTCTTACTTGGTGGAAGGTCTTGGGTTCGAAACCTCCCACCTACGTCAAGGGATTTTTTTAACCAATTATGTGGAGAAACCTCCCATTGACCTAGAGGCCCAACCCCCCTCCCCAAAGCCTACGGGTTGCAAAAAAAGCTGGTTATTTGTTATAGTTCTTGTTTGGCTCGGTAGTAGCATTTGGAGAAAGAATTTATTAAGATAGAAGTATTATTTAGGATGTTATTGGGACGCATTATATTATGTGGACAATTTTAGACTTTGATAACAAATATTTTAGAGATGAGAACTGCTTGTTTATTAAGCAAATAAATGTGCGGGATATTATAATTTTCATGGGTAGGTTTAGTTTTTTGTTCTTCTCATAATAGTGGATTGTGATCAGGACACCTGCACTTGTCTCTAGGCATGTTATTTTAGATTACAAATTCATTTTTATATGATTATATGGGTCTTCTTTAATAGGAGATAACTAGTGGATAGATATAAGGCTTGATAATTATCTGAATCTTATCTAAAACAATTCGAGAAACTAAAAGATAACTAAAACAAATCTTGAATGAACTACGAAAGCTAAACAAAGTACAAACTCAAACTAACAATATAGATTCAATTCTAAAATGGAAAGATCACAACAGCTCACCTTAATTTTGGATAATTTCGCCTATATCAATGGAGCTCCACCAAATGAAACAAAGCTGTATTATGCCATCCTTGTGATATCGTCATTCCACTTCAAATTTCTGCTTCAGAATACTGGACGTTGTTTGAGAATAACTACACAGGTAGAAATCTCACTTTTTTATGACAAGGATTTCCATGTTGCTAAATGAGCAACATAATGTGAGGGCTGGCTCGTGTGCTACAGCCATTATTGAAAGTCAATTGTAGCAATTCCAGATAAAGAGCCCTCCGATCCAATGGATAGATGGATTGATATTTCTACTTATATAGACTAATATTCCAGCTAGTTAGTGCTGGAATAGTGTGCTAAATATCCCTTGCCATGTAATATGTCATCAGCTAGTTACTGGAATTCAACCTCATCGTCTTAAAATAGTGAATTGGAACTGGCATTACCTTCCAGCTTCCTAGTAAATAGAAAGTCTAATGCAACTGCAAGAAGGATCCCCATCTTTTAGCAAGATGTGCCTGCCATGAGACAGGCCTCTTATTTCGTTATGCAAAGTCATTAATGGGAATATGAATTTCATATTATTGTACTAATTCCAGTTTTATAATGAGCGCACAATTGAAAAATAGTCATATTTTATTGGCGTTCAGATCATCATTCCTTATTATTTCCATGACATTTGTGTATAATTGATTAAACATGTTTTCCCCCTTTTTGCAAGGTGTCAAACTCACATGGATATCAGAATGGTTTAAGCAGCTTCAATACGCAGCATGTTTATACCGGAATAAAAGATGTTTTTAGGGATGTTTATAGTGAAGGTGGAGTGCGTTCGCTGTATCGAGGAGTAGGTATGTTCTTTCTTCCCTTTTTTGGTTTAATCTTCTGATTAGTCTATTAAGTTTGCATGTTCACTCTTTTACAAATGTTCGAGGACAACCACTTGGACAACATATCAGTGATAAGGGGTGATACGGGTAATATCATTATCTGGAATTGATAGTGGACTATTCTTCTCTTATCACCTTAAAATACTGTAATCCATTAATATATATTGTATTATTCTATGTTGCCCGCATTTGCATAGAATACTTATTCTTCATTTCCCTTATAGACTGTGATCCATTAATATTATAGTTATAATTCGTTTTGTCTAGTTATAGTTATATCTTTGATGGATCACGGGGCCCTGTCATCAATGATGAGCAATATCTAGTGATTAAAATTGGGTGGTAAATTTGAGTTTGTTTGAGTCAATTTTCTCGTAAACTATCCGGTGCTTAAAATTTTTACTATAATGTAGCCTTGCTTCATAGTTGACCCCATCAACCTGACCTTAACCCTCATCTAGCACCAAACCCATGATTGCGGGAACCATCTACAAAAGAGGCTTGCTATAGTCTTCAATGACTAGATATTATCTTTCTGATTCTTGTAGACTAGGCTGACAAGTCTAGAAGGAGAAGAACGGGAGAACTGCTACAAGGATTTATTTCTAACTCGAGGCACAAATAATATTGAGAGGGTAACAGAACACATGTTCATACTCTAAACAGTGTTTCGTCAGCATTAAGATTACATGCTCTGCCATTAGCCTTTATTTATATTCTTTTTGGCCTCTAATATTCAGTTAATGGTATTTATGGCTATTCCTTATTCTAATCCCTTATCTTGATTGTGTTTAAAATGAATGCCAGGCCCCACACTCATTGGAATCCTTCCTTATGCTGGCCTGAAGTTCTACATATACGAAGAACTGAAGAATCGCGTGCCTGAAGATTACCAAAGGTCTGTCATGTTGAAGCTCTCTTGTGGTGCTTTAGCAGGTTTATTTGGACAAACTCTCACCTATCCTCTAGATGTGGTTAGGAGACAAATGCAGGTATTTCGTCGCCTTTTCATTTGAATAGGATAGCTTGTGATTGCTTAAAAACTGTCCGATGTCTCACAATTTCATGGATTTGGATAGGTCCAGAGCAAGCAATCATCGAATGAGCTTGGTTCTTCACGCATCAAGGGCACAATCCAAGGGCTGGCTACCATTGCTCGGAACCAAGGCTGGAGGCAGCTATTTGCGGGATTGAGCCTCAACTATGTCAAGGTAAGCAGATGCCATTAAGCAACTTAACATGTCCTAATTTTATCGGTAAGGGTGGCCATATGCCTTATTGATTAGTTTTATATTTTAACGTGGTGGGTATGTTCACAAATATGTAAGATGAGATCTAGCTGTATCAAGAACACGCATTAGATACTTGATTCTAGACTTCTAGTTGATATTCGTTTCATATTTCTTCTTACTCTAGCAAAAATTTATGTTGGTTTTTGAATATATTGAATATTTTAAGCGGATGGAAGTTTCATTGTGAAATAATTGAGAGAGAATAAAAACGAGGTGAAGGATTTGAGAGCTCCTCCCCTCTTTATATATACTAAACCGAAATATGAAAACTACAATTTTCCCGATGTGGGACTATTATTCTCACATTCTAACACCCCTCTCAAGTTGGAGCATAAACATCAAACATGCCCAACTTGTTATAAATAAAATTCACTTCTGTACACCCAAGCGGCTTAGTGGGTAAATCAGTTAACTAGTTTGTCGAGGAGACAATATGTATCAATGACACCTTGGGTTACTATCTATCGAACAAAATGACAATCCAGCTCAATATGCTTTGTCCTCTCATGGAAGACTGGATTGGATGCAATATAGATGGCTGTCTTATTATCACAGTACAAACATATAGGAAGGATATTACCAAGTCCAAGCTCATTGAGTAGATAACTAATTCATAGCAACTCACAGAAGGTAACGGTTATGGCTCAATACTCTCATTTTGCACAAAATGGAGCTACATGTTGCTTCTTGCTCCACGATATAAGATTTCCTCCAACGAACACACAATAACTAGTAGCAGACCTCCAATCTATATGTGATCCTGTCCAATTAGCATATGTAAATCCAGCTATTCGAGAATGTCCCTGATCTGAATATACTAAAACTCTTCCAAGTGCACCCTTCAAATATCGCAAGATCTGAATGGCTGCATTCCAATGCTTCACCCTCGGATCTGTCATAAACTGACTAACAGCGCTTACCGAAAATGAGATATCTGGTCGAATAACTGTCAAGTAATTCAGTTTACCCACCAATCTTATGTATGGGATCACTTAACCTATCTCCTTTCCCTGGTAGCAGCTTAGCATTTGGGTCTATACGCGAATCAACAGGTTTACAACCCAACATGCCAGTTTCTGACAACAAATCAAGCACATATTTCCTCTAGAAGATATATATAACTATCTTAGACCTCGCAACCTATATACTTAGGAAGTACTTCATACTCCCTAAATCCTTGGTCTGAAAATGACTCTGAAAATACATCTTCAGTTCTGCAATATCCCTATCATCCCATGTAATCACGATGTCATCCACATACACAACCAAGAGAATGCATCTACCCTGAAGATTACGGTAGAACACAAAATGATCATTATCACACCGAGCAAGTCCGTCCAAATGACTTGACAATATCGAAAAATCATCAAAACCACGCTCTAGGGGATTGATTCAATCCATAAAAGGATCTCTTCATTTCCCAAACTCCCCTTGAGCAACAAACCCTGGAGGTTGCTCCATATAAACTTCCTCTGACGGATAACTATGAAGAAAAGTGTTCGACATCTAATTGATGGAGTGGCCAATGATATGCAGTAAAAGATAGTAGAAAACGGACCGAAGTCATTTTAGCAACTGGAGAGAATATCTTGAAATCTGTGCCATAAACCTGAGAATAGTCTTTAGCCACCAGTCGGGCTTTAAGGCGAGAAAGAGTGCCATCGGGATTCAATTTCATAGTATACATCCATCGACATCCCACTACTTTCTTTACAATAGGAAGAGTAACCAACTCTCATGTATCATTTGCCTCTAAAGCTGACATCTCTTCAATCATAGCTGCTTTCCAATCTGGATGAGACAATGCATGTGACAGAGACTTGGCAAGATGAAATTCAACAGCAGAAATGAAAGTTCGACATGAGGGAGACAAATGATCATATGAATCAAATTGAGCAATAAGATGAGAAGTGCATGATCGGGTACCTTTTCGCAAAGCAATGGGAATATCAAGAGCAGAAGATGAAGGAGCTAAGCTTATGGGATCTGTAACGGTGGAAGGGATTGGCACTGAATCTGAAGGAATAGTCTCATCTCTTTGACAAGTGTAGGTCTTCGTAACCTTATCAAGCATCTGCTTCTTGATTGTCAAAATGAACATCTGAATCCTCCAAAGAAAAATCTTCATTGAATTCAGGCCGAGAATGATTATCTATATAGTATGAAGTAGACTCGAAGAAAGTGACATCAGACGACATAATACCACGCTTTAACGCAGGACTATAACACTTGCAGCCCTTCTGAGTTCTCGAATACCCAAGAAAGATACATTTACATCCAAAGATGCGAGGTGGCAGAGGAAATAAAGATTCAAAAGGAAACAATACAAAATATGGAACCTAGCCTTCTAACACAGATATGCGATTAATTAGATAACACAGTGAGTATATCGTCCATCCAGAAAATCTTAGGGACATGCATATGAAGCAATTAAGTGTGAGTTATCTCTAGAAGATGTTTATTTTTCCGTTCTACCATCCAATTTTGTTGGGGTGTGTATGGACAAGAAAAGTGGTGTGTAATATCATTGTGTCATGAATGTTTGAAAGGAAGGGTTAAAGTAATCCTTAGCATTATCATTACGAAGAGTGCCAATAGATTTTCCAAAATGATTTTTAATTTCAGCACAAAATTCTTTAAAAACATATAAAACTTCAGAACTGGATTTTATTAGATATAGCCATGTCACATGAGAGTAATCATCAATAAATGTAACAAAATGACGGTAACCAAGCTGTGAGACAACAGGACAAGGATACTAAACATCATTGTGGATAAGTTTAAAGGATTGGTCCACATTTATTGACTCTAGGTGGATAAGACACGGTGGCGCTTACTCAATTGACACGACTCACAATCTAAAGAATTAACAGAACTAAAAGAATTATCCATTTCTTCAAAATCTCTAGTGATGGATGATTAAGCCGGAAGTGAAGATTAATGGTTTAAGTTGTGATCAAACAGACTACTGGATCAGTGCACTCGGCAAGATAGTAAAGCCCATCAGCTTCATACCCGATACCAATTGTCTTCCTCATTTCAAGATCTTGCATAACATAACCATGTGGAGTATATAAGATCGAGCAATTCATAGAACGAGTAAGCTTGCTCACAGAGAGTGGACTAAATGGAAAATGTGGCAAGTATAGTACAAAAGACAATGATAATGAAGGTGTATGAGAGACAGTACAAATATCTAGGGATGGTAATTGAACGAGCTAGCTCGGGTTCGATTAGGATTCAGCTCGGTATCAGTTCGTTCAAGTTCGGTTCATTAATTAATGGGCCGAACATGAGTCAAAAAGCTCGGCTCGTTTAATAAACGAGCTGAACTCGAGCTCAGCCAGGCTCGTTCGGTATTGACTCGAGTTCGGCTCGGTTACACAATTTGAAAAAAAAGTAATATATAATATAGAGCAGATTTTACACAACTCTCAGGACACTTAATTTAATTAAGAGTCTATATAAAGTACAACCGAGATGAATATAAAACCCAACACTTGAAACACATTCCATGCTCTAGATGGTAATTTTTTTTAATCTTTCCATATCTTAAAGCCATGGGTCTTAGGCTCTATGCTTGTTGTCCCCAACCTAACCTCTTACAAAACTTTCATGTTCTTCTAAAACACCTGTAATGACTATTAACTTATCCTCAGCCTCCACTAAACGCCTCTTTGACTTTTTCCTTTCAGAAATCGCCTAATAGAAAGATGCATCCGAGCTCGACTTTGGCTCGTTTAAGGCTCGGTAAGCTAACGAGCTAGACATGAGCCAGACCTGCTCAGCTCAAGACGAACTCGAGCGGAGCTGAGTTAGCATAAACTAAGCCGAGCCGAGCTTCGACAAGGGTCGGGTCGTTCAAGCTCGGCTCGGTTACACCCGTACCAATACCCTCCACCCTCGATGTGGATCTATCTGCTAAAATGACGGATTCATATGGAGTAGGTGAAAAGGATGTGAATATACCCGACTCCCTAGTCATATGATCATATGCACCCGAATCAGTAACCCAAGCCTTGGGTGATGTAGTGGTTAGACAAGCAGTATTTTTACCTCTCACCAAAGTAGCAGTGGGGTAACTTGAAGAGGATGACGATGGCACCGAAGAAAGAGATCCACCCTGAGTCTTCAAGAATGTCTGATAGCGAGAAAGGTTATCTCCACTTAAAGTCAGACTCGAGAGATGCGGGGATATAGGAGTGATGTCCTGAACCGCGGCGAGAGCCGGTGTTGAAGAAGATAGACGCTGCATGGTGTAGCGGTTAGACAGGTGGCCTTCACATGGCCCGGACGATGACAGTAATCACAGTTCTCTCGCGTGGTGGGAACCGGTTCCTTCTGCCTCTACCGGGTCCATGACCTCCATGTCCACAATCTCCGAGACTTCCATGGCCTCTAGTCCACATCTCCCTCAAACTGGCAACTCTGGGCTGAGTAAGGAGAGCAGATCTCTCGATTATCCCCTGTAGACAAGCTAGAATATAGCTGCTGCAGCATATGATATGTATCAGTCAATGAGCTGGATGTCCCTTCTAAGATTTGCGGGCGGGCCCTTTCATACTCACGACCTAGGGCACGAAAAAAGGCTAAAACCCCCATTTGCTCTCACCGACGTTGCATCTCTTGAATATCGGTGGTGATTTGAAACACCTCATTGGGTTCCTCCTATCGACTCATGAACTCTGCAAAGAAATGTTGAAGAGATTCAGAGCCCCGCAACTCCGTATGGATGCTATGCGTCAGATCAAATGCGCGGGTCAGATGATTCTTGCCAAAGATCAGTGTCTTCAAGTACTCCCACATACCATATATGGTGTAGAACCAAGGAATAAACTGAATGCTCTATACTTAGGAACATCTGATGACAAATCTGAGCGTCGATCCATTCTTCGGTCATGGGATCGGGTCCCTTCGAGGACCGGTGTTTGTCTTTCCTACGAGAGATCAAATACATCTCGACCATATCACGCCATTCAAAAAAATTATCGCCATTCAATTTCCACTCTGTGATTTTTCCATGATGGATTTCCGCAAAAACAAGAGTTTTAGTATCTTCATCATCATCTTGCCACAAATAATTGATCATATTCTCACTTGATTTAGTGGCACAAGAAAGAACGAATCACCTCATATCAAACTCGAGGCATCACGAGATTGAGTGGCGACCGATGAAATCGAGGTCGGAGGAGGAACACCACCGCACGTGAACGGCACCCGATGAACAGCACTGCGGGTACTGCAGCATGAACTGCCACGCGATCCTGTAGCAGTTGGAGGCGGCTGCTCCTGGTGTTGGGGGCAGCAGCTAGGGTTAGTTCGAAACCTTAGTTTTTTGTTTTTTATTTTATTTGAGAGTTATTCTCTTCCTGGCTCTGATACTATGAAATAATTGAGAATAAAAATGAGTAGAAGGATTTGAGAGCTCCTCCCCTCTTTATATATACTAAACCAAAATATGAAAAACCACAATTTTCCCGATGTGGGACTATTATTCTCACATTCTACCAGTTAGTGCTAACAATTCGTACATAAATTATAGGGTCATATTTCAGTTTATTTTATAGAAGTATTCATGTAATTTGTACACTTTGAAAATAAAAGTTAAAACACAACCGTTGTTGGGTAACTATGGTTTTTAATACAAAAAAATGATTGGTTGGCATCCAAATTCTTCGAGACCAGTGAAAAGTCTTGAAGAACATGAAAGATTTGGGATTATCAGTAATCTTAGTTTAGATTTGTTAAAATGATAATATTTGTGTTGTCATGTATATCTAAATATTGACGGTAAATTGCATAAATGTACCCTCGAACTTTCCTGCTTTTTATAACAAGTACCTTGAACTAATTTAATTAAAGAATTGTACCATGAACTTCCATCTCCGATTGCAAAAATATACCCTTAACTATTGAAACATCTGCTGACATTAATATTAACAACACATCATCCAAAATGGTCATGTTTTGACCATCTACCCTTTACCACTTATCTCGTTTTATCCTTGCCAATTTTTTTAACCCATTATTTCAGAACTTTTGAATTGCTAATCTCAACTCTAAACGACTAAGAGCATCTTCCTAACCCTTCTCTCAAATTTCCTATTTCCAAATTTCCAAATTTCTAAACCCTAATTCTTTGAACGTCTATTTCTGACTCCCAAATCTCAAGATCCCAAAATATATATACCCTAAAGGTTTTCAATCATCAAATTTTGAAAATCCCTGATTTATATATCGTTAAATCTCCAAATTTCGAAATACCAACTTTCAATCTCTTCAAGTCTACTCACAAATTTCTCTAAATTTGCCAAATTTCTATACCCCAAATCTCAAGTTCCCAAAATATTTAAACCCTAAAGTTTCTATCATCAAATTTTGAAAGAAAAAACCCATGAACCATAATATATCTTTAAATATCCACATCCCCAAATTTCGAAATCCCTATTAAATCCTTTCAATTCTACCCATAAATTTCGCTAAATTCTTAAAAACTTGATCATTACCTCATTGTTTTCTTTTTTCTCCTTGCTTTGCTAAATCTTTAGCGCCAACTCAAGGTTGTCCATGTATTCATTGCTCTGATGTTTTTTTCTGTTTTTGATTACGTTTTAATTAAATTTTTTTGTAATTCTTAGTTTGAAATTCATCATCTATAATTTTATTATTACTGTATTTTTAAGGGCAAAAAAGATTAAAACTAAACGAATGATAGAACGGCCTAGCCGTCCAATTAAGAAAAAAATCTACGCCATTAGGGTACATTTACAACAAATATGTGCCTTTTATCCCAAGCATATGTGGTAGGCAAGTGAACCAACATGAGAATCACGTCGGATGAGCACATGATTCCTCCGCCTCCACTCACACCTATTGAACAATATCCACTTATCGAACCGGTGCTTCCGTAGGTTTGCGTCGCACATGATCGAACCATCTTTAGATGGTTTTTCCACATCTTTTCCACCATAGGTGCAACACCAAACTTTGCATGAATATCCTCATATCACACCTTATCTTTTCTAGTGTTACCACACATCTAACGAAGTATGCGCATATCCGCTACATGCATCTTCTATGCATGACGGCATTCTGTACCATATAATAAGGCAGGCCGAATAGCGTTTCAATAACACTTAACTTTCACAATTGCACAAAATTCTCATTGCACTCCATTTCAACCAACCAGCCTGAATCCCCTGGGTGACATCGCTATCGATCTTCTCATCCTTTTGGATGATGGAATCTAGATATCTAAATTGATCGCTCGGTGATCTTTTACCCGTCCAGTGTTATACAACTGTGATCTCGACTTTCGAACGTTTGCCTCCATAACTCCAGTTTGGCATTAAGGTATACTTGTGTTCAAAAAATAGTCCGTCGTACTTGTCTCTATTTTTTGAAGTAGTTCAGGGGTACATTCATGCACATCATCCAGATATTAATTGTATCTTAAGGTTTCATATTCAAAACTTTTGAAATGTGGATTGGCTAATCCGAATCATATTCGTATTCGAAACTGTGCTGCTTAGGTGGCTATTAGAGGATGAACAAAACTTATTTACATGAACAATTTTGGATCAAGTATAGCTTAACTCTATGGAACAAGTTGTATTTTCCTTTTTAGCTGAGCCAAAAGTTGCTAAATGTAATTTTTTTCTTCTTTTTTTTTTCCTTATTTTTTTGGCAGGTCGTTCCATCGGTTGCCATTGGTTTCACAGCATATGACATGATGAAGTCACTTCTGCATGTTCCACCAAGAGAAAGGACTCGTTCCACTGCTGCTGCTTCATGAATCGGGAACAGGCCTATTGAAAAGAGTCAATAATCATTGCAAATTTATTGGTTCTCACCAAACATAGACCTTCACATTTCTGGTGCTATTGTTTGAAGCGAACATAGACTTCATTTATTGATTATTATGACCCCCTAGTCCTCTCTCTTTACATGTATCATATTAACGCTGAGATGCTTTGTATTTTTCTCTTTTTCTCTTTTTCTCTTTTGGTTGAGCATCGCGAGGCCCGAAACGAATTGAAAAAGAAAAAAGGAAGGCAACAATAACAGCAGTATAATTAGAAGATTAAGGGAACTAAACTTAAATATCAGACATTTTTATATGAATTGATTGTTTGGTTATTATTATAATTTTTTAGGCTTAGCTACTGTTCATTGTCTCATTGTTATTTTGCGTTTTTAGCAAAATCTGATTCCAGCCAGAAACTTGGCATTGATTCGGAGAGCATTAGTCATGGATGGTAAACATATGTTATGATAAATATGGGGGAAATAATGATTGCTGTAATGGTTAAAGCATCAGCATGTCTGCAGATATAATTTTGCTATTAGCCATTAGGTTGTGGAAAATTCATTATATTTTGTTATCTCGAGTTTAAGGTATCTTGCATTCTGTAAGCCTGTAACCCATAAAATTAATGGAGATTTGCAATCTTTTATTTCTGTTGCTAAAACCATCAATGCTTTGTGTGATAACATCGAAATTTTATAAATTTTGTTTTAGTCAGTGTTGCAATTTTTCGTATGCTACATGGCCCATTAAAATCTGAAACAATTCACAATATATTATCATCTTGAGTTCAGATATTTTGAATGCTATATGATCTATGAAAATTGATAAAATATCAACTTTTATTTTCATGATTTTGCATACATCATCTCATTAAAATGGGTAAAAGTTCACAATATTTTAATTTTTCTCAAGCTTTAGATAGTCCACATGCTATATCCCATTAAAAAATATTAATAGACCAAGGAAAACATTAAATGTTGGGATTTCTGAAAATTTGGTGATTTTTTTCAAGCAAAATGATAAACCGAAGGCAAATGAAATTTTAGAATTAAAAAAATTATGTGATATTCATGTGCTCGGAAACAAAATATTGTAAATACCAAAAACATAAAATTTAGAGATTCTGAAAGCCATGCGATATCAATATGCTATACGAAGAAAAATATCAAAAACAAAAAAAACAGAAAATTTTATGATTTTATCAAAATTTATGATTTTCGTGTGTTATGTAACAAACAAAATAGTGAAAATTCGAAAAAAAGCTGAAACTTCAAGGATTTCTGAAAATTTCGCAATATATTTGTTTCACATGGCAAAAATATTGATAAACAGACGAAAATATTTTTTATTTAATTTTCTTAAAATTTCGCAGTTTTCGTGTATATAGCAAGCAAAATATTGAAAATCCGAAAAAAAACTAAAAATTTTAAGATTTTTGAAATTTTTGCTAAATTCGTGTGTGATAGCAAACAAAATATCGGTAAACTACAGAAAATGAAAATTTTAGGATTTTTAAGGATTTCACGATTTTTGTGTTGTGTATACAAAGCAAAATATTGATAAACTGATGAAAATTGATAATTTCAAGATTTTTGAGAATATCGCAATTTTCGTTAGCAATAACAAGTAAAATATGATAATCCGAAGAAAACCTAATATTTTAATATTTTTGAAAATTTCTTTATTTTTCGTTGGGAAGCAAAATATTGATAACCTGAAGACTAGAATTTTTTAGTTTTTTGAGAATTTTGTGTGTTGTAGCAAGAATAATATTGATAAATCGAAGAAAACAAAAAATATGAGATGTCTAGAAATTTATGATATTCGTGTATAATAGCTAGTAAATTATTAAAAAACCAGGTATATTTTTTTAAGTAATTCTTGAAATTTCATGATTTTCATACACTATAGGAAACAACGGCATTGGTAAACCAAACAGGAAAATACCTAATTTAAAAAAATCATGATTCTCGTCTGTTGTAGAAAGCAAAATATGAAAGAAAAAATTGAAAATTTCACTATTTCCATATGGTTTTATTGGAAAACATAAGACTGCAACATTTACGATTTCTGAAAATTTCGCAATATTCATATGTTAGCAAGCATGATAAACTGAAAAAACTAAAAAATTTGGGATTTCTGAAAATTCCGCTATTTGCATGAGCTATATATCTAGCAAACAAAATAGAGAAAACCCGAACAAATTTTATGGTATTCGTGTTATATCAAACAAAATATAAAAAAAGAAACAAAGAAAAAAAACTTTAGGCTTTCTAAAAATTTCGCTATATCCATATGTTATACTTAGAAAAATATTGATAAACCCAAGAAAATGAAAGTTTTAGGATTTTTTAAAATTTCACAATTTTGGTGTGTTGTATATAGAAAGTAAAATATTAAAAAACCGAAGAAAATATAAAATTTTAGGATTTCTGAAAATTTCACGATATTTTTGTGCCATTATATAATAGCAAGCAAAATACTAAAAATCAAAAGAAAATGGAAAAATTTTGGGAGTTATGAACATTCGGCGATTTTAGGTATTATAACGAAGAAAAATATTTTAAAATAAAAGAAGACAGAAAATTTCTGGATTTCAGATTATTTCACAATTATCATGTTCCATAGCAAGCAATATATTAGAAAACAAAAAAACTGAAAACGTCACGATATTCGTGTGCTATAGTAAGCAAAATTTTTATAAAACCAAGAAAACTGAAATATTTAGAATTTTCGAAAAGTTTATGATTTTCGTGTGGTACATATATAGAAAACCAAAAGTTGACAAACCAAAGAAAATTATGAATTTTAGGATTTTCGTAATCTTCGTGTGCTACAAGTAAATATTGAAAATCCGAAGAAATCAGAAAATTTTGGGCTTTTTGAAAATTTCCTCGTTTTTCTTGAGCTATATAGGAAGCAAAATATTGATAAACCGAAACATACAAAAAAAAATTTCAATTTTGGAAATTTTCATGGTTTTAGTGTGAAGCAAGCAAAATATTGATTAACCGAAGAAAACTAAAAATTTCACGATTTTGTGCACCGTAGCAAGCAAAAATATTAAAAATCGAAGAAAATATAAAATTATGGTTTCTGAAAATTTCGCGATGTTCGTTTCACAAGCAAAATACTGAAAATCTGAAGAAAAAGAATTCAAGATTTCAAACTTTCTAAAAAATTCATGACATTCATGCGCCGTATCAAGCAAAATATTAAAAAATAGAAAAGCGTTTGCGATATTAGAGTGCTTTAAAAAGCAAAGTATTGAAAATCGAGAAGACTAAAATGGTTTGGATTTTTGAAAATTTCTCTATATTCATGTGCTAGCAAGCAATATATTGAAAATTTAAAGAAAACTGAAAATTTTACGATTTTTTTGTGTTATAAGAAAAATATTGATAAAACGAAGAAAACTAAAACTTTTAGGATTTATAAAAATTTCGTCGTATTCATATGCTTTAGAAAGGAAAATTTTGAATCAACCGAAGAAAACGGAAAATTTCGGAATTTCTTAAAAGAGCTCTATAAGGCAGCGGTTGAGCTCTTGAGTGTGAAACAGAGAGGGTAGGGACCTTTTTTAAAGTGAGGAGGGCCCTGCCCCCCGATGGCAGGGTGAGCTCGAGCGTAGTTATGTGGTCGCCCCAGCCACATTAAATTCTTCTGTAAATTTCTCAAGTTTGATGTGCTAGCAAGCAATATATTGAAACCAAAGAATCAAGATATTAATATGCTAAAACAATTGACACAGGAAGGCACCACAGAATACCTGAACGAGAAATATTTATTTTTATTAATTTGTTCATTCAATTCAATTCAAATAAGTCCTATCTTGTTCAAACCAATCAATAGAGCTAGGGTTATAGTTGAAGCAACCAATAGAAAACCAAAATAACTAGTTATAGTAGGCATGAAAGTGCTAAATTGGATACCTTCTTTTGGTTGCCACATATGTTGATAAAACATTTACCTAAGTTTTCATTCTTTTAGATACGGCGGTAAGAACAAATCAATTGAGAATTGAATTAGTTTATTAGTTCTAATTGAAAGTTCTTGATTCATCAGTCATTATATATAGCACTAAAAAATAGAATTACTACAAATTACATAGGAAAAAATTGATAACTAAGAAAAATTGAAAATTTTAGGATTTATGTAAATTTCACGATTTTCGTGTGCAAGCAACCAAATATTGATTGAAGAATTTGAGGGTTATAAAATTTTGTGATATTCCTATGCTTGCAAAATTCTGAAAAACGGAAGAAAACAGATATTTTCGGAGTATATGAAAATTTCACGATTTTAAGTTTTACAAGAAGCAAAATACTGAAAATCAAAGAAAACTAGAAAATTTCGGAATTTCTGAAAATTTCACGATTTTCATTTGTTTTAGCAAGTAATATATTGAAAAAACGAAGAAAACTTACACTTTCGTGATATTCATGTACTATAAGCAAAATATTTATAAACCAAAGAATACTAAAATATTTAGCATTTTTGAAAATTTCATATACTACAAGCAAAATATTAATAAATTAGGGAAAACTGAATTTTGGTATTTCTAAAAATTTCACGATTTTCATATGCTAGCAAACAATATATTGAAAAGATCGTCGAAAACCATGATTTTAGAATTTTCGAAAATTTCACGATATTCATGTCTATAGCAAGAAAATATTGAAAATCCAAAGAAAACAGAAAACATTGTGATATTTTCAAAATTTGTTATTATTGTGCGATATAGCAAGCAAACTTTTGGGAAACCCAACACAGGAATTTTTTGTGATTTATGAAAATTTCGTTGTTTTCTTTTGTTATAGACAGCAAAACATTAATAAATAAATAAAATATATTGTAAAAAAAGAAAACTACAAGTTTTAGGATTTCTACACATTTCGTGTTTTTTGTTTGCTATAACAAACTATATATCTAAATCGAAGATAAACAGAATATTTCACGATTTTGGTGCGCTATACAAAGCAAGATATTAAAGATATAGCAAGATATTAAAGAAAGAAGAAAAATGAAATTTTTGCGATTTTTTATAATTTCACTGTTCTCATCTATAATATCAAGCAAAATATTAATAAACAGAAAAAAACTGAAAATTTTAGTATTTATGAAAATTTCGTAAATTTTTTTCTATGTCAAAGTATAATATTGGAAAACCAGAGTAAACTATAAATTTTAGAAAGAAAAAACTCTAAATTTTAGGATTTAAAAATTTTTGCAATATTCATATGCAATAATGAGCATAATACTGAAAAACCGAAGTAAACTGAAAGCACTATGATTCCTGCACAAATTTTAAGTTCTATAGCAAACAAAATATTGAAAAACAATGAATATAATAAAAATTTGATTTTAAAAGTACGAGATTTTCGCATCCTACAGCAACAAAAATATTGAGAAACCCAAGGAAACAAGAAGGTTCATGATTTTATAATTTTTGAAAAATCAAATTAAACAGAAAATTTTATAGTTTTGAAAATTTCATGGTTTTTGTGTATTATGGAAAGCAAAATATTAAAAAAAAACCAAAGAAAACTGAAACTGTAGGATTTCGAAAATTTTTGTAATATTTGTTTGCCATAATAAGAAAAATATTGATGAACCGAATAAAATAAAAAAATTAGGTTTTCTTAAAATTTAGTAGTTTTCTGTGTTATATAACTAGCAAAATATTTAAAAATCGAAGAAAACTAAAAATTTAAAGTTCTTTAAGAATTTCGCTATATTCATGTTCGATATCAAACAAAGCATTGATAAAATGAAGAATATTGAAAATTTTATAATTTTTAAAATTTCACGATTTTCGTTCGCTATACTAAGCAAATATTGATAAGCCGAAAAACTAATAATTTTAGAATTTTTAAAAATTTCATAATTTCCGTATGCTACGACAGGTAAAATGCTGATAAACCAAAGAAATCTAAATTTGTTTGGATTTTTTGTGCTATATAACAAACAAAATATTTATAAACCGAAGGAAATAGAAAATTTTGGAATTCCTGGATATTTCACAAATTTCGTGTACTATATAGACAGCAAAATATTGACAAAAAGAAAACAAAAAAATTTAGGATTTTAAAAGTTTCACAATTTTCTTGTGCCATATCAATCAAAACATTGATAAAAAAACATAAATTTTCAAAATTTGCGAAAAATTGAATGGTTTTTCATATGTTATTACAAGCAAAATATTGAAAAAATTAAGAAAACTAAAAATTTAACAATATGAAAAACCAATGAAACATTTAGGATTTCTTAATATTCGTAATATTTGTGTGTTATAATAATCAAAATATTGATAAACTGAAGAAAATTGAAAATTATAGGTTTTTTTGAAAATTTCCTGTTTTTCGTATGTTATATAGCAAGCAATATATTGTACAATCGAAGAAAATTGAAAATTTTGGATTTTTGAAAATTTTGCATTTGTCTTATTTTCCTATAGCAAAATATTAAAAACGAAGACAAAAGGAAATTTTAGGATTTTTGAAAATTTCGCACCCTTCGTATTTTAAGCAAAATATTGTTAAATCGAAAAAAACTGAAAATTTTAGATTTTTTGAAAACTCTACTCCTTTTGTAAGCTTAGCAGGCAAAACAGTGACAAATCGAAGATATAGAAAATTTTGCGATTTGTGAAAATTTTATAGTTTTCGTATGCGTAGTAAGCAAAATATTGAAATGAGAATAATGGAGGAAAGAGGCCACGGGAGGGAATTTCCTCTCCTATCGCATCGAAAAACTACGCCTCCATCGTGTTTTCCGACGATCGGAATCCATCATCTTCATCGTTATCATCTAATATATGGGCACACCAAATTTCATGTGATTCTACAACTTTTCACTGTTGATTTAGCAATGTAAAAAGTTCTATTGTCGGTAAACCGTTAATTTTGAACCTACTAATTCAACGGTGAAAAAGTTGTAAAATCATATGAAATTTGGCGTATCCATATCTTAAATGATAACGATGAAGATGATAAATGCCGATCGTCGGAAAATACGACGGAGGGCGTGGTTTTTCGACGCCATAGGAGGAAATTTCCTCCTATGGCATCTTTCCTCCATTATTCTCATATTGAAATACACTATATTCATATACTATAACAAGAAAAATATACTGTTATAACCAGATAAGAAGAGACTTTGTGCGACACTCTCTGAATTAACTGAAATAAAATAGTAAAACAAAATTTAATTCATTGATAGTCCACGATCATTGACTTTTTGCATGTAGGTATATGCTACCATTATAGACAAAAGATTTGATAATATTCATTAAGTCATTTAGTTACGATTTCTTAAAGACGGGTAAACATAAGGAAGATATCCAAATCAAACTTTTATTTTAATATACACATTAATAATACGTTCAAAACTATTAGTATTGATAAACCAAAGTAACTTAATTTTTTTGAAAATTTTGCAATTTCATATTCTATAGAAAGCAAAATATTTATAAACCAAAGAAAACTAATTTTTTTAAGATTTCTAGAAATTTCGCTATATTCTTTTGTGATAGCAAGCAAAATATTAAAAATGAAAATTTCCGAGATTTATAAAAATTTCACGATTCTACTTATAGCAAGCAAAATATTAAGAAACCGAAGAAAACTGATAATTTCAGGTTTTCTAAGAAATTCACAATTTTCATAAGATATATTGCAAGGAATATATTGAAAAACGGAAGAAAACTTAAAATTTCGCAATATTCGAATGTCACTAAACAAAATATTGATAAATCAAAGGAAATTATAATATTAAGAATTTTTGAAAATTTCATGATTCTCGTGAGCACAACAATCTAGATATTGAAAAACAAAAAAATATAAATTTTAGAATTTCTGTAAATTCCGCGATATTGATGTGGTATAAAAATAAAATATTGAAACCCCCAAAGTGAATATAAAATTTTGGGATTCTTGAAATATTCATCGTTTTCATGTACCGAAGTAACTAGAAAATTGTGTTTTTCTAAAATTTTAGAGTTGTCGCGTGATATAGCAAACAAAATATTGATTAACCGAAGAAAAACAAATAAAATTAGGATTTTTTAAATTTTGGCGAATTTTATAATCAAGCAAAATATAGAAAATCGAAAGAAAATATCAAATATTCGGATTTACGAAAATTTCAAGATATTCTTGTTTCAACCAAAATATTGATAAACCAAAAAATATATAAAATTTTATAATTGCCGAAAATTTCATAATTTTCATGTCCTACAACAAGTAAATTATCAATAAACCGAGAAAATATAAATTTTTGGTATTTCAGAAAATTTCGCAATTTACGTTTCCTAGAAGTAAATATTGAAAAAACAAAGAAACAAAATATGTGATTTAAAAAATTTCATAGTTTTCATATGCCAAAATATTGAACAACCGGAAAAAAAAAGGTTTTGGGATTTCCATTTGTTGTTTAACCAACTAAATATTGAAAAACTAAAGAAACAGAAAATTTGCTCATTTTCATGTTTTATTGCAGCCAAGATTGATAAACCGAACAAACAAAAGGGTTTGGAATTTTCTTAAATCTTTCTTGTGTTGTAGCAAACAAAATAATGAAAAACCGAAGAAAACTAAGAATATCACGATATTCGTGTGCTATCGAAAGCAAAATATAAACCAAAGAAAACTTAAAAATTTAGGTTCTCTGAAAATTTCGCAACATTCGTGTGCTATATCAAAGAAAACTGAAAATTTTAGGAGTTCTAAAATTTTCAATATTCTCATGCGCTACAAAACGGAATGTATTGAAAAATTGAAATTTTTTGCTAAACTTATGTGATATAAACAAAATATTGATAAACCAAAGAAAACTAGTTTTTAAAGATTTTTAAAAATTTCACGATTTTCTTTGCTCTAGCAAACAAAATATAAATGAACAAAGAAAACTGAAAATCTTAGAATCTCTAAAAGTTTCACATTATTCGTGTGCTATAATAAGAAAATTATTGAAAAGGAAGAAAACAAAAAAGTTTAGTATTTTCGGAAATTTCATGATATTCTTATTCTATAACCATGCAAAATATTTAAAAAACAAAGAAAAAAGAAAATTTCGGGATTTCTGGAAATTTCACCGTTTTATTGTGTGTTTTAGCAAGCTACATATTTAAAATACGAAGAGAATTGAAAATTTTAGGATTTTTGAAAATCTCGTTATATTCGTGTGAAATATGCAAAATATTAATAAACTGAAGAAAACTGAAAATTTTAGAATTTCTATAAAATCCGCTATATTCATGATTTTTGTGTGATATTTGAAAATTTCATGGCTTTTATGCGCCCTATAGAAGGCAAAATATTGGAAAAACTGAAGAAACTGAAAATTTTAGGATTTCTGAAAATTTCGCTATATTTGTGTGCAATAATAAATAGAATATTGATAAACGAAAGATAACTAAAAGTTATACAATTCTTAAAAAATTTGCATTTTCCGTAAGCAATAGCAAGCAAAATATTAATTAATCGAAGTAAACGGAAAATTATAGGATTTTTGAAAATTTCGCAATTTTCAGCATTCAAAAACCCAAGAAAACATAAAATTTAACGATTTCTAGAAATTTCATGATATTCGTATACTAAGAAGTAAAATATTGCAAAACCGAAGAAAACTTCAGAAGTTTTAGTATTTTTGTGTATTAGAAAAATATTTAAAACCTGAAGAAAATAGAAAATTTTAGGATCTCTGGGAATTTCAGGATCTTCAAATGCTATAACAACCAAAATATTGATAAATCGATGAAAAATAAAAAATTTAGGATTCTAAAAGTTTCATGATTTTCACGAGGAAAACAAAAAAAATTAGGGTTTCTAAAAATTTATACAATAAACAATATATTTTAAAAATTCTAAGAAAACAGAAAATTTACGATTACCAACAATTTCCCTATTTTGTGTTCTAGCACGCAAAATTCTGAAAAACCGAATAAAACATAAATTCTCAGGGTTTCAGAAAATTCCGCGCTACTCATGTGCATATATGGCTAGTAGAATATTGATAAACCAAAAAAAACTAAATCAATTAGGATTTTTGAAAATTTTACGTCTTTCGTGTGCAATAGCAAGCAATATATTGATAAACCAAAGAAAACAGAAATTTATGAGATTTTTTATAATTCCACAATTTTCGTATGCTATAGAAAACAAAATATTGAAATCCGAAGAGAACATAAAATTTTATGACTTCTGAAAATTTCCCGATATTCATGCTCTAGGAAGCAAAATATTAAAAAACTGAAAATAAGAGAAAAATTTCATGATTTTCAGAAATTTCAAGATTTAAGTGTGATATAGCAACCAAAATATTAAAAAACTAATAAGAACAGAAATATTTAGGATTTCTGAAAATTTTAGGATTTTTATGTGCTATATATAGAAAGCAAAATATTGAAAAACCGAGAAAAACAAGAAAGTTTAGATTTCTAAAATTTCTGGAGCAAAATAAAAGCAAAATCATGTCATTTTTATAAATCCAAAAAAATTTATTTTTTCTTTGGTTTTTCAATATTTTTCTTGCTATTAAACACGAATATTGTGAAATTTTCATAAATTCTAAAACTTTATGTTTACTTGGTTGTTTTCTTTCCAGTATTTTGTATTCTATATAAACACGAAAATTATGAAATTTTTAAAAATCCAAACAAAATTAGTTACTTTTTTTATTAATATTTTTCTTATTAAAGCACACAAATATAACGAAATTTTCAGAACTATTGAAATTTAAGTTTTTTCTTCAACTTTTTGTAGTTTGCTTGTTATAACACACGAAAACCATGAAATTTTCACAAGTTATAAAATTTTATGTTTTCTTTGGTTTGTCTCTATTTTTCTTTTAGCTTACGAAATTAGAAGAATTTTAAGAAATTCTAAAATTTCCGTTTTCTTCGTTTTACCAATATTTAAGGATTTCTTAAAATACAAAAAAATTGAAGAGAACAAAAATATTTAGGATTTCTTAAAATTTCTCGATTTTTGTATGTTATATTATAGAAAAACCGAAGAAAACAAAAAATTTCGTGAGATTTGTGTGCTATATAGTAACAAAAAATAATGATAAACCATAGAATATCGAAAATTTTAGGATTTTCCAAAATTTTATAATTTTCATGTGATATAATAAACAAAATATTTTAAAACGATGTAAACGGAAAATTAAAAAAAATTATGAAGCAAGTAATTAAATATTGATAGACCCAAGAAAACTATAAAATTTTAGGATTTCGAGAAATATCACGGTTTCCGCGAGATATATCAAACAAAATATTGATAAAATGAAGAAAACGAAATATTTTAGGATTTATGAAAATTTCAAGATATTCCTTTAGTAAGCAAAACATCGGAAACAACGAAAAACAATAAAATCCGGGAATTGTGAAAATTTCGTGATACTCATGTGCCCAAGCAAAATATTAAAAAAACCAAAGAAAACAAAATCTTTCAAGATCTCTAAAAATTTTGTAATTTTTGTGTGCTAGAAGATAGAAAATTGAAAGGTTTAGGATTTAAACAAAATTCCATTACATTATTGTGCTATAGTTAACAAAATATTGATAGACTATAGAAAATTAAAATTTTATGAAAATTTCATAATTTTCGTGTTTAATAAGCAAAATATTGATAATACGAGTTAAAAACACAAAATTTAGAGATTTATGAAAATTTCGCGATTTTCATGTGCTAAGCAAAATATTTGGTAAACTGTTGACAACTGAAAACTTTAGGATTTCTAAAATTTCAGTTATATATATGTTCCATATACCAAGAAATATATTTAAGAAAATAGAAATCTTTGAGATTATTGAAAGTTTCGTGATACTTGTATGCTATAGAAAGAAAAATATTAAAAACCTCCTATAACTTGCAAAATGCTGGAATCTATGGCTTCAGAGAAATGATAGAATTTTTGCGGATACTGTCAAAGGTGTGGACACAATTGTTGGCTCAATTAATGGTATGTTTGTGCATTGGTCAGCTGTGACTGGTGTGAAGAAGAAGAGCAAATTTTTGAAGGCTTTGCATAAGCTAAACTTCCAAGGTTCATATTAACCTTGTGAACCCTAGTGAGTTGCGCCAATAGTGAGGAACTATGCACCAGATTTTGATTTTAATTGAGATCTGAGTGGAGTCATTACTATTGTTGTTTTCTGGCCTGTCTTTTTTATGACCTTATGTATTTTTAGGTTCACTAGTTTTGAGGGGCCGTTGTCGAAGGAATTTTTTTTTATTGGAGGGTAGAAAAACCGAAGTAAATAGAAAATTATAAGATTTCTGAAAATTTAGCGATTTTCGTGTGCTGAAGAAAGCAAAACATTGATTCATCGAACAAAACAGAACAAAACGGTATGATTCTATTGTGCTATAGAAAAAGAATATTTAAAAAATCATTTCTGGAAATTACGCAACATTAATATAGCAAGCAAGATATCGATAAACCGAAGTGAACTGAAAATTTTGAGATTTCTAAAAATTTCACGATTTTCAATATATTAAACAACTTTAGAAAATAGAAAATTTTGTGATATTCATATGCTATAGGAAGCAAAATATTGATAAACACAAAAAAGTTGGAATTTTTAGGATTTTATAAAATTTACAATTTTCGTGTGCTGGCAAGAAAAATATTGAAAAACAGGAAAAAAAACATAAATTTTTAGTATTTCTGAAGATGTCATGATATTCGTGTGATAAGCAAAGTATTGATAAAACAAAGAAAACTTTTAGGATTTTTGAAAATTCCAATATATTCATGTGCAAACAAAATAGTGGCAAACCGAAGATCACAATTTCTTTTATGAATTTTGAAAATTACGTGGTCCTTGTGTGCCATAGAGGGCCAAATATTGAAAAACTAAAGAACTCTAAAAAATTTAAGGTTTCTATAAATCTTATGAAATTATAGCAGACAAAATATTGAAAAATCAATAAAACATAAAATTTTCGAATTTCTGAAAATTTTGCTATATTTGTATATGTCCTATTGCAAGAAAAATATTAGAATGCCGAAGAACCGACAAAATATTTTGATTTCTAAAAATTTCATGATATTTGTGTCCTCTAACAAGAAAAATATCGATAAACAGATGAAAACTGAAAACTTTAGAATTTTTGAAAATTTCACGATTTTCTACGCTATAACAAGCAAAATATTGAAATACTTGAGGAATTTGAAAACTTAAAGATTTTTAAAAATTTCGCAATTTTCATAAGCTATGGAAAACAAAATATTGATGAACAAAAGAATCCAAAATTAATGGATTTTGAGAATTTGTAATTTCCGTGTGATATAGCAAGTAACATATTTGAAGAACCGAAGAAAGCTGAAAATTTTGCTATATTTTTGTGATATGGCGCGCAAAATATAAATAGATTGAAGAAAACTAAAAAATTTAGAATTTTTTCAATAATTTTGCGATTTTTATGTGTTATATATAGTTAACAAAATATTGAAAACCGAAGAAAACAATAATTTTTGGGATTTTTGAAAATCGAAATTTTCGCATGATATAACGAGCAAAATATTGAAAAATCATTGGCGATTTTCATGTGATATATAGCCAGCGTAATATTGAAAAACTAAAGAAAACAGTTCAGGATTTCTGAAAGTTTTATGATTTTTGTGTGCAAGTGAATTCATAAACCAACAAATTTCTGAGGGCATCATCTCCAACCTTCTAACGGCCTAATGGCCACCATCGAGGGGCCTTCCCTATCGAAGGTCCCTCAACCTCTCTCTAAGATCTTTTATGCATCAGCGCTGCACAAAAACCTACATTTGCCGTCCATTCTTGTGCTAGAAAAGAAGGTCTCTTTATCGGTGGATAGCGATCATGTCACACTTTTCTCTCAAGAAGAAATATTGAGATCTTCCGAGTCATTCAACCATTCCATTATTGCGAAATGTTTCTACGGCAGACCGAATATCCTAGATACAAAGGAGATCTTGAAGCAACATTTTTCAATCTCAGAGGATTCGTCATCAGTCATCTGGATTGTCATCACCTACTACTACGTTTTCATGTTCCGGAAGATTTCACAAAAGTATGACTTAAGGAATTTCTATATGTTAAAGGATTTTTATTCTGTTTCTTCAAATGGACCGCTTTTTTTACTCCTGATCATGAACCGACATTAGTTCCAGCATGGATCTCTCTCCCTGGTTTGCCACCAAATTTTTATCACATAGATATGATTTGATCTATGGTGAAACCTATTGGTAATCTTCTTAAAGTCGATGTCAACACGTTGCGTTGCATGAGAACAGACAAGCCAGGTTTGTGTTGAATTGAATCTTCAAAAAAACACCACCATCAAAAATTTGGCTCGGCACATCTTCTTCTAAATTTTGTCAAGATGTGATCTTCGAAAAAGATTTGCTCATTTTGTTTTAAACATGGACATACATCAAAATCTTGTAATAAGCATATCAAAAAGTCCCCAGTAGAAGAAAATGAGATGCCTATCAGAAACACAACCGATATCCCATCCTCTACTCATGAAGATGACTGTTCAGTCGAAAATATCGCTCTTTTGATATGGCATTTTTCCTACTTTTCTTAAATATCTAAAGGTGTTTATTATAAATATAACACAAAAGGGTTTATCTGTAAAAATATTATTTACCATATGTTTATATATTCTAATTAACATTATAAAGGAAAATGAATGCATATAATATTTATATAATATTTTGATAATTTAAATATGCATATCATATCAAATATCCTTAATCAATATACTTAAAATATAATATCATATAAAATTATTAGGATTGTATCTCAAAAATACCAAATATTACTAACATTATTCATTGAGATATTGTGCATGAGTTGGCTCAGGTCAGGAGATCGAGATATTGAGATGTCGGGAATCAAAATTTGCCGATGAAATTAAATAAAATCAAAGAATCAATACTGGAAGAGACTCAGGAAATATTTTCAAGTTCCAGACATCAAATAAATCTCCATGTGTCACATCGAAGCAGCTCCAGAATTCTAAAGCAAAGATCTCACCAACAAACCGCGCTTCCGCGGCCAAACTAGCATCAATGCGGCGGATCCACGGCCGATTCACTGAGTCAGGATTTAGGATTTTTAGTTGTGATTTGCAACAACAAACCCTAATTCTTGGGATCTTTGGTTTCTGGGTTTAGGGCTATATAAAGGACCGATGACAAAACATAGAAATCATCAACCTTTTACACGAAGCAAATCACCGTAAAAAAAACAAGTGATCCAAGACAGGTCCGCGATTCGACGTGATAAAGCGACGTGGGATTCGACGGAGCATCCACTTCCTACAAGGCAGAAATGAGAGCAACTTCTTCTTCCTCTTCTAATCTAAACTTGAAGGTATTGTACTTGTGAAGTTGATTAATAAAGGTAGATCATTTGATTAATTAGTTTGCATTTACTTTCTGTATTTACATCATGATATCTATCCGTTTTTTTTCTATCTCCATCATGCGCGAGTAATTCTCCGCTTGATAGGGTTCGTAGGATTAGGATAGAACAATGGATGAGAAAATACTTTAACTTCTTTTAAGTCTTATGATATTTATAAACTTTAGCAAAAGAATCGTTAACATCCTTATCGGGCGTGCTACCAATTTATTGCTAGTCTCGATCGCGATTTGATATTAGATTAACAATTGTTTTGTTAAGAGCTAGACATGAATAGAGATCAATGAAAAGACAAGGGTCAATAGTGTGGAAACACTAGTTTCTTCCAAGAACCCTAACCCTCATTCATCACTATCAATTTAGTTTTAAATTTATTAATAGATAAAAGGAGTAATCTTTATTAGTCATCTATGACTACTAAATCCTAACGAACCCTAGAAGCCATCTTCTTATAAAATCTATATCCGTATTTAAACTAGATCTGTATTCTACATCCGTATTTCGACATAGATCTAGAAACTATTCTTCACTATTCTTTATTCTCCTTCCTCTTTTCTAATCAACACGTCTAAAGTAAGATTGAAAAATTCCACATATCACTGAGGACAACCCGTACTCATCTCGGCTAGCTACAAGCGATACTGTTATTGATTACGGTTATTCTACAAACACTTCTTTAAAATAGAAATCAATCAAATGGCGTCGTTGCCGGGGATACGTGCGTAATATTTTTTTCTTACTATTTGTGTTGAATTCTTATTCAATCAATATCATAAATAAAACAAAACAGCAAATTGTGTATTTAACGATCAGTGTGTGATTTTTGTGAGAGAATCTGAAGACAATAGAACGAGAAAATCAAGATTCAGAGACTTTCAGAGAGGTCCAGAGGAGCATAGGAGGGCACATGAGCAATTATTTTCAAACGATCCCACCAAGTCGAGGCGGAACCGCAGCAACAAGGGCATTTCGGCGGCAGAACCGCGACGATCTTGAGGGATCGTGCATCCAAAATTCTCTGGTAAATTTCCTACATCTTTCTCTTTCCTCTGAAAAATCCAATAATATATTTTCTGCAGGATTCTTTGCAAAATATCGCCGCTTAAAATTTTTTTCTCTCCATGTTTTGTAATTGGTTTGTACATATTTTAATACGGACATTAAGGGGCAAAAACCAAATTCAGATTAAGTGGGGATTTCATCACCCTACCTAGGCCCCACAAATCGCAAAACGAGCATCCGCATCATCCTACATTAATTAAAAAATATCTATAGCAAGACTCTAAGGACTGTCACGCTCAATAAGGACAGAGGAAGGTCGTGGGTAATCTATCGCTTATCTGCATTTATTTTGTGGTGTCTAGGCAAGTGTGTCTAAGGCAAGTGGTTACTTAATTAGGCCCACTATTTTCTGTGATTCGTATAGCGGATACCTCCTACTTATCTGTCACTTACCTGGCCATAAGAGTTATAAAGAGGTGGTAGAGGATTGATCCTGCGGCTCGTCCTTTTGAAGTCTAGGAGCGGTCTAGTACTTGACCTAGATAACCTTAGTTCTAGGGTTGCTTGTGCATATTGTGATTTGTCGTGTCAACCCTCAAGTCTCACTTTTCAAAGCAAAACAATCCGAATAGAGCTCAAATCTTTTCACCCTCCTTCTTCTTTTCACCTTCTTATAATGGGTAACCCAAATAAAAGAACTCTTGTCGAGCTTTGCTATCCAGAATCGGATATTTCTTGTTATGGTAATCGTTTCAGTATACCATCCGACTCTATCATGTCTTTAGGAGATCGTATAGAGCAAGCGGAAAGAAACATTTGGCCTCCTCACTCCAGGTCCTATCAACCGCATCAAAATTCTACATCTTCTTCTGTTGATACTCCATCTAACGCGTGTGAGGGAACTCCTAAACGCATGTCCATCGTTGAGTATATAACGAGGACTAACGGCCAAAGTTTCAATTCGATCAAACCGTTAGGACAAAAAACAGCACCACTATCTAAAGAAGATTTTACTACTGGGTTTGTGGCGTATATGACATCTGTTGACAATCGCCAACCACACAACCAATATCAATATTCTTCTTCTCACAATGTTGATCCCACTCTTGCCCAATTTTCACAACCATTCAATTTCTATTAATCCTACTCGACTTTTACACCTTCTCTAGACATTCCTTCTAATCAGTCATTTGGGAGTTTTACCTATCCATAAGAATTTCAATCTTATGCTGAAACCACTTACCGACCCATGTCTAGTCTTGAACAGACCGTGGAATAATATGTGGTAGCGTCGCGCCGCGCCAAAGAGGAATTGAATGAGTGCATGGCCGCCTTCATACAACAAAACGAACGAGCAACTAGTTTCGAACCAGCTTAAAATTTTCCAATGTATGATACGGCCGTAGGACAAATCGAGAATTTGGGTAGTGAGAGAGAGAGGTACACCCTTCCAAATCAAACATCCCCATCCCAAATTGAAATCCACAACTCCAGTTTCACAGATCTATCGAGTATACCAAATGATTCACCAATTGAAGATAGAATGTCTGATGAGTTGTGTGACTTTGTATTGTTTGATTTACCCGATTGTGAAGGGTCCATTTCAAGTGAAGCTACACCCAATCCTTGTGATCTCTACACCTCCACTCTAGAACCACAATTGATTGAAAACCATGCTTTTGATGAGGTGTCTGAGAATTTTAACCTTCGCTTAATTGACGAGATTGACGTTGGGGATATATTGGATGATGAACCCGAAATTTTGGATGAGTTTGTCCCACCAAATCATCAGGTCCTTTCACTCCCGTACGGTCATCATCTCGAACCTTTAGCTATTCTTCTAGAACCCCATATACGTCTTGAAGTTGATGATAAATGTATGACCGAAAAGCAGAATGAAATTCAGCCTTCATTTCCCACATCTGGTTCAACAATACTCGACACACCAATTTGTTTACCCATTTCATCTCCTACTTTCTCCGGTTCTTCTTCTAATCAACCTTTACTTTTAGCGAGTGTTGATGAATCACAATCCGATATTTCGAGTTCGATAATTTTAGAAAGACAACTTGACTTAGATTCTTTTGAGAATGAGGTAGATGAGTTTTTCGAGTCTCTTACCTCCATAATTTTTGACAAATCAAGTGTGTTGAATTTTGGCGTGACACTTATTGACATTGAAATGTTCAATCGGACCATCGATGAAACTTTCGAAGATATTTTCGCCGACGAACTCGCATTCCTAAACGACACGGATTTTTTGATTAATCAACCTCCACTTGAAGAAGTTGAACCACCGCCATTTCTTCTTATCCCATACGAGAATGTGACCATTCTTTCCATTCCTAATCATCCATATTCTCGTTTCCGTTCACCATTATTATTTCGTCTCTACCAACTGATACGTAAACCATACCGCCTCCTATCTCCTCACTTCTTCAAATCTCCGATCTTCCACCAACCAGTGCGTTATATCGATAAAATATTTGAATGGTTGGTGTTGACTTTTTGTCTTTGTAAGGCTTTACTTTGACCAATAAATTTAACCCCCGTTATAATTTTAAATGCTTAATACGATTTTACTCAAGTTTGGGGGGATATGTTTTGGCTCTTGAAAGAAAATAAATTTTTACACAATTATGAGCCAAAAATAAGTTTGGGGGAGGATTTCACTTTCATTATTTTTTGTCCCCTTTGATAACTTTTCCTCCCAAGTCTACATTTTTTTCAAAGCTTAACAGATGACATCAGTGAAGACACTGCTGTAAACAGGTTTGGGGGAGGTTTGTGCTTATTCACGCATCATTACATTATACTATATATAAGCATAAAAAAAAATTGATAATGAAAGTTTGAAAGTGAAAATTTACAGATGGAAGATAGGAATAGTTTAAGAAAAGCAAGAAAGTTAGATGTTTTCTTAAACGAAACTAGTAATAAGTAGTTATGAGCCGTTGTCCCAAGGGTTAGTAAAATGAAGAAAATTGCTAATCCGAGGATAAAAATAAGTCTGAAAATAGTCCCTATTCTTGAAGCCAAACATTTGAACGTTGATACCCTACTATATGCACTTGCACACATCTTGAAACTTGGGATAGTATAGGATAGCTTAAAATGCTCTTGTTTAAAAGCCTTGGTATGAAGTAAAATAAAAAAAAATAAGTGGTGAAGAAAAAAATTATGTCACGCCCCGCTTCCCAGAGTACGCTAAGATGGGCACGTGACATAGCCAACCATGCTACCTGTGGATAGGAAATATCCTTCTACAGTCACATTACGGCCGTAGAGATATCAAGAACAATAATAAACTATCTAACGCATGTCTATAAGCCAGAATAAAACGAATCAAGAATAAAATAATGCGGAAGCAAAAGATCCAATACAATAATAACTGGAATGTATGTCCCATAATGCGGGCTCACATCAGGAATGAAAAAAACCAAAAGTAAAAGAACTAACTACTAACAAGTCCTCACTGCTCAGCCTGCTGACTGAAGTACTCCTGCTCGGCCTGTAGTACAGGTAAAGAATCTGGGCCATGCAAAACCCAGACGTCAGTGCGTCATAACATCAAGCAAGAATATATAAACAGGGTAGCAAGACATGCAGGTATGATCATAAATGGTAAACAGGTGTAACAGCAATATAAATTAGGACAGTGAAGGGTAGTGTGCAGTGAGTAATCTAAAACTGGTCTACCGTATTAACTACTCTCAAGTATTTGAAATCAATTTGATGAATCATCGATGTAACTCAATAGTATTTCGTGCGTGCCCGGGATCACGGTCTATGACTCTCGGGCTGAATCCGAGACGTGCCGCAAGACAGTAAAGGGTGGTAGGTAATGATGAGTGATGTCAGCAGCATCACCCCGAGGCTGGCCTAGCCCATAAGACTGATCAGAAAAGGTGTCGAACTGTCGAGTTACAAGTCAGGTTTCATCATTGATTTCCCCATACCCCCAAGTTATATGTGTTCAAGTCAGGTATTAAATAATCTGGAGCTAATGCCAACATAGGATCAGGCAGGTACAGGTTTGTCTGGATAGACAACAGGAAATGTCCGTAGGGACAACAGGTCAGGTTTGTTGGCATTAGTAACAAGATCAGGTAACAGGTAAAGCCATGGTACATCAGGTCAAGTCAGGTAGTATATAGGTATCATGTCCTGTCAAGAGGTGCGCTGTACCATGTCGTGTTAAGTAGTAGGTGTAACAAGTCATGTCAGGGGTGCACAAAATGTCATGTGGGTGCTCATAATCAAACCATAATAAGCATGGGTATACAAAACAAGTATGGGGTACTAATGGAACAATAAAATGGAACATTGTGATGTGATATGTAATTAGGTACAGATTAAGGCATATAGATGCACAGTTATGATTAGGGTTAAAGTTAAAGTTCCAATACTAATTAAACTACAATTTATCAAATGTGGAATGTTAATATTTCAATGTTATACATTCAAGTGATCTATGGATGCAATACTATGTAAACTAGACGAGATGGATGCAGACGGGTGTTCGATAGGGTAGAAACTATTAAAAGGGTACTATGGGCTATGCAAATAATTATTGTGTGATTTAAATACGGATGTGGGTACTATGTATAGTAAATCAAAAATGCAACATGGTAGGTTTCAAGTTATAAATCTAAAATGATAAAATGGACATCGAAGTGTAAAATGAAACAAATGGCCTAAGATTTAAGTTACAGGTTTAACATGCAATTAAATATGTATAAAATAATAATAGTAGCATATAGCAAGTTTTACTTGTCTAGACGGATCAAGAAACGGGTATACGGAACGTCACACGTTGGCGGAAAAAGTCGCGACGCGCGCACGGTACACAGAACGAATCCAAACAACGTATAAGGGGCTCACACGGGTCAGGTACGCTCGCTGGGTCGTCAGGATCGTCGACGTCGTCACGGCTCCGGAGATCTACAGAAGTATTAAAAAATACAGAAAATAAAAAAATACAGAAAGAAGAATAGAAAGAAGAAGAAGAGAATAAGGGAAGAATGAGCGAGAAGGGGTTGCTCACTGGGGTTGGGAGAAGGCTAGGATGTGGTTGCAAAGGTGAGAGGTCGTCGGCAAGGGATCACCGGTGAGAACGACGGCAAGGCAGCAAGGGTTCTTGGTTGCAGGGAAAGGGCTCGGTGCTAAGGTTTCTTGTGCAGGGGGAGTTCTGGTGTAGGTGTTGGGGAGTTTGGAGAGAGGAGAAGAATGAGGAGGCGACGGCGAAAGGTCGTCGGCGACGGGATGAGGTGGTGGTGATGGGTTCTTGGGGTTCTTATGGGTGCAGTGGGCTCGGAAATATAGAAGGAGAAGAAGAAGATGACGAGGAGGAGAGAGAAGAGGCTCTGCTGAGTTGAGAGGTGATGGAGTGATGGAGTTTAGGGTTAGGGTTTGAGGAGGAAGGAATTGTGGTGGCGACGAGGCGAGAGAGCTCGGTTTTTAAAAAAAATAAGGAAAAAGGGGATACGTAGAAGGGAGGTGACGAGATCCGCGGGGGGTGACGGGACTCGAGAAATCTACAGTGATTGCGAGAGGAGCGAGAGAGAGTGCGAGAGGAGAGAGAAAGAGGAGAGAGAGAGAGACAGTTGCGCTGGGGAGAGAGAAAGAGAAGAGGAAAGGAAGAGAGAGAGTGATTATAGTGGGGCCCGGCGCAATGGAAAGGAGGGATTTGATTGGCTCGCATTGGTGGGGCCAGAAAAAGAAAGAAAGCGAGTTGAGGGAATTGGTTAAGGAAAGGGTTTAAGAAAATTTAAAAAGATTTTTATAATTTGAAGAAAATATTTCGTTGGATGAGAAATCTTACGCTGTTTTAAAAAAAAATTGGAATTAGATTTTAAACAAATTAAATAATTGAATTTTAGGCGGGATATTAAAATATTTCAAAATGCGCTCGGATCGGGTCCAAAAATTCAGGTTTTAATTATGAAAAAATAAATGCAACTTCCAAACTTTAAAATGAATAATCAGATAACAAAAATGCATACCCCAGAGAACGGACGCACGTACGTGCGCGTAGCCATCCAAACACGTCTGTTTCACCGAACGGGACGAGAATATGATGCGCGGACGCTACCACAGGGTTACGGGTATCATGCAGGCTATGAAATGCAATTTTAATTTATTTTACGTGATCTAAAATGTTACATGATAAAATGTGCGATACCAAATAAAAATCAATATGCAATCCACGTTAATTGCACGTGTCTATTTAACAGGTCAGGGTAGTCTATAAATATAAATCAATAGGTTCAAGCAAGCGGGTCGGGTCGAATGCAATATCAAATGTAAACTACCATTTGCACCCAAACAAGATAAATCAATAAAAAAAATACCACAGATAAACAAATACGGAAGCAAAAATTGGTATAACTGAACTCGGTTGTTACAAATTAACACCGGTTTTGTAATTGTTTAAGGCAGCATAAAAAAATATAGCGATGGTGCTTTATCACCTAGTGCCTTAGACTAACTGGTTTGAGAGCCACTGCTAAGCCTTAGGTGTTGCAAAACGAGAATATTACGCCTAAATACGTGAACACATTTAGTAATCGGTCGGTTAGTATCTCAAGAAGTATTAACGGTCGCATGAAGAATGCGTGAGCAATTTCATCTAAAATATTCACCGACTAAAAAGTACTAAGGAAGATGGACAAGAGTATGATAGCTTGAATTGCATTCTCTAAGTGTAGGGATGTATTTTACACACACGTAGTGGTATATGATCGATGTTTGGATGAATGGTAGGGAGGAAGGCTAAAGGCGATATTTTATTGAGGGATGATGTGATTGCTAACATTTTTTCATGACCATTAAGATAGGGCTCATAGCAACTGAAAACCTGGTATAGTTGGAAACTCTTATTTTCAAGATTCCTTCTTTTATAGTTTTTATTTTTATATGTAACTTTCATCATCTTTCTTTTATTATAGGACTTGTGGATGTAATCCGCTGAAAACCCTCAGGAGATAACACTCCTCCTACTAGGGACACCTAGAGATTTAACGGCTTGTTGCACGTGCTTAGTGCAATCGTGTTGCCTACGAAAGTGTGCTACTTGGGTTTTTCTTTTTCTCCATCTCTTGAATAAATAAGTTTGCTCGGGACGATCAAAGTTAAGTTTGGAGGTATTTGTTCAGTCGAAAATATCGCACTTTTGATATGACATTTTCCTTACTTTTCTTAAATATCTAAAGGTGTTTATTATAAATATGACACATATGTGGGTTTATCTGTAAAAATACTATTTACCATATATTCATATATTATAATTAACATTATGAAGGAAAATGTATGCATATAATATTTTGATAATTTAAATATGCAGATCATATCAAATATTCTTAAATATAATATCATATAAAATGGTTAGGATAATATCTCAAAAATACTAAATATTACTAACGTTATTCATTGAGATACTATGCATGAGTTGGCTCAGGTCAGGAGATCGAGATATTGAGATGTCGGGAATCAAAAATCTGCCGATGAAGTTAAATAAAATCGAAGAATCAATACTGTCAGAGACTCAAGAAATATTTTCAAGTCCCAGACATCAAATAAATTTCCATGTGTCGCATCGTAGTAGCTCCAGAATTCTGAAGCCAAGATCTCACCAACAAACCGCGCTTCCATGGCCAAACTAGCATCAATGCGGCGGATCCGCGGCCGATTCACTGAGTCGGGATTTGTCACGCCCCGCTTCCCAGAGTACGCAAGTTCGGGCACGTGACATAGCCAACCATGCTACCTGTGGGTAGGAAGTATCCATCCACAGTCACATTACGGTTGTAAGGATATCAAGAACAAGATAAAAATAAACTAAATACATGTCCAAATCCATAATAACAAGAATCAATAAACAATAAGTGCGGAAGCTAATGATCCAATACAATGAATAAACAGTACGTCCCATAATGCGGGCTCACATCTGGAAATGAAATGAAATAATTAAACTAAACTCTAAAGAACTCACAGTTCAGCCTGCTGGCTGAAGTACTCCTGCTCGGTCGACGTCAAGGGCACGGAATCTGGGCCATGCAAAACCCAGACGTCAGCGTGTCAAGATATCAAGTATGAAGCATAAACATGGTAATAAACAGTGCAAGCATGAACATGAATAAGCAGTAATAAGAAGTAATAAACAGGGTAACGTGCAGTAGTGACTAAACTGTCCTATCAGGTTTTCTACTCTATAGTCTTTGAAACCAATTGATGAATCGTCGATGTAACTCAATAGTATCCCGTGCGTGCCCGGGACCACGGTCATGATTCTCGGGGCTGAATCCGAGACGTGCCGCTAAGCAGTAAAAGGTAGTAGGATAGATGAGTGATGTCAGCATCAACACTCCGGAGCTGGCCAAGCCCGTAAGACTGATCAGAACAATGTATCGAACTGTTGAGTTACAAGTCGGTTTCACCTTTGATTTCCCCATACCCCCCAAACTATATATGTCAGTCAGGTATTCAGTAGTCAAGGACTAATGCCAACACAAGTCAAGTAAAGGTAGGTCTGTCTGGATCGACAGCAGGAATGGTTAGGTTTGTCGGCATTAGGCATGAGATCAGGTAACAGGTCAGGTTACTTTCAACAGGTAGAGTCGATATGTACAGGGTGTTGTGTCCGGTGTATCAGTGCATGTGTCAGGTGTATCAAGATCAGTCAATATGTAATGCAATCAGGTTTATGATGATAACAGGTATAGTAACAAATAATGAACAGTAGCAGGAAACAGTAAATAACAAATATTATTCTATGTGACCACAGTGATGTTTGTATTTTCATATTAGTCCGGTTCACGCACCTTTGAGGTGCAAAAGCCCCAAGGTAAAGCAGTATTCACAATATAAATTTAGGAACTACATGAAATTATACTAAGCATAAAAATTGTCTCAAGAATAGTTTAACAGTTCAAGCAGATCAGATTCAGTTGTTTTATTTAGTTAAAGCATGGAGTGATGTGGGTTACCTAATTACGAGAAACGGTTGCAATGATTCCATTATGAGGATAAAAGCAATATTACGATATCAAATGTCATCATTAAGTTACGGTATTAAATAGTTGGAATTAAATTGCGTGGCGAGACTAGATCTCGCACGCTAGCATGTTCAAGCAAGTATTCAGATACTTGCCTCGACGGTCAGCGAACTGGAATACGGATGCGATGTCGGAAAAAGCACGATAAGCTAGCACGGGCCACGGATCAGGTCTCAACAGCGAACAACGGGATCACACGGACTAGGGGGCTTCGCTGGAGCGTCGGGTCCAAAGAACGGCACGGTCGGAATCCGGCAAAAGTCAAAAGCAACGAAGTTAGCAAACCCGATACACGCAACAAAGACCAGCGAGGGATTAAACATGAATGGAAAGCTAAAGGGATGCTTACAGGGAAGAACCAGGGGCAACTACGACGGGCCCGACGGCGATGGGCGCGCCGGCGGTGAACAGGAGATGCGACGAGGGCTGGAATCTCTCTGGTTCGCTGGAAAGAGATGTTGTCGTGCGTAGGGGAGGTCCTGACCTGATCTGGATCGTAGGGGGAACGAAGAGGTGGTCGGCGGTGTCTCTGGCAACGCCGACGATGGTCTACGGCAGCTTTCCCGACGACCGGAGAATGCTAGGGTTAGGCTCGGGTGTAGCTGCAGTACCAGCGAGGGAAGGAGGAAGAAGACGATGAGGTTGGGATGAGGATGAAGAGAGGAAGTCTTGGGCGTCGTCGGCGATGGGATGCGGCGGCGACGGCGGCCACGGGATGCTGGTGATGGCGTCAGGGTGGGTTTGCAGGTTCTGGAGGAGGGAGAACGGAGGAGGGAGGTTACGATGGTGGTGATGGGGTGATGGTGGCGAGATCGGCGCGGGGACTGCGGCGGCGATGGCCCGAGGGAGCTAGGGTTCGGTGAGATTTTCTGGTGAGGTTTGTGCGGGTTCTCGTGAAGATGACGAGGTAATACAAATATGGGGATAGAGAGAGAGAGGTTATAGGAGAGAGAGATAGAGAGATTGGAGAGAGAGAGAGAGAGAGAGAGATGGTGGACTGGGGCCCACGAGAGTTTACTCTCTCGCGATTGGCTGTGCATGAAATCTTTTGAAGATTGAAAAAAATAAAGAATTAACAAACAGTGAGATTCGTGTATATTTTATGGTTTGAGAGTATATTATATAGTTTTATATTATTTAATTAAATGGGTATTTTTGGCGCTAAAAGAAACATTTCCAAAACGCGCTCGGGTTGCGCCCAAATGTTTCAAATTCAAATTATAGGATTCTAAGCGGGTTCCAAATTTTGAAAAGAGGTGTTTAGTGATTAAAATGCATGCCCCCAAGTCGGACACTTGCACGCGCGCGTAGTCGCCCAAACTTGCCCGTTTAGCCAAACGGAACGGAATTTCGACACGCGGACGCTACCACGCGACTAGTGGCGACGAGTAGGCCAACATGGACATCTTAAATTTCATTTTAGGAGTTAAAATTTGTTATGTGCCAAAATGACTTAACCGGGTAAAATTTAGCAATAAACACCAGAAAATCAGGAAAATTGGAAATGAGCAAACCATAACCCTCAACTAGCAATATACATAGTATTATTGGGCTCGGGTGTTACATCATACCCAACTACAAAAGAATTTCGTCCTCGAAATTCCAAGAATACAAGATAGCTAACTACTGGAAAGGATGAGGGAATTTCTGTCGGATCTCGTCTTCTCGCTCCCAGTAGATTCTCCAAGCAATCGGTTACCCCAAGAAACTAGCACAAGAGGGATAACCTTGTTCTTAAGAACCTTTTCTCTTCGATCCTTGATTTCGACTGGTCGCTCCTCAAAAGTCAGGTCCTCCCGAACGGTCAACTCCGAATGATCCAAGACATGAGTCTCATCACGAACATACCTCCGTAGTTGAGACACAAGAAACACATCGTGAACTCCTGATAATGACTGTGGTAACGCCAACCTGTACGATACCTCTCCGACACGCTCCAATATCTCGAAGGGTCCAACGAATCGGGGACTAAGCTTTCCCCGACTTCCAAAGCGAATCACCCCTCTAGTCGGTGATATCTTCAGGAATACCAAATCACTCACGGCGAACTCTAGAGGTCTTCTTGACGTGTCGGCCCAACTCTTCTGTCTGTCTTGAGCTGCCTTCATATGCTTCCTGATTGTATTCACCTTCTCGACTGTCTGTACCACCAAATCTGGTCCTAGTAACCTTCGTTCACCAACATCATCCCAACAAACAGGTGAACGGCACTTACGACCACACAGTGCTTCAAACGGGGCCATCTGAATAGTTGCTTGGAAGCTGTTGTTGTACGAAAACTCCACCAAGTGTAGGTGATCCTCCCAAGAACCCTTGAAGTCCAACATTCATGCCCTCAACATATCTTCAAGGGTCTGGATCGTTCTCTCTGATTGTCCATCAGTCTGGGGATGATAAGCTGTGCTGAACTTCAATCGAGTCCCCAAACTTTCTTGTAAACTCCTCCAAAAGTGTGACAAGAACCGAGTGTCCCGGTCGGACACGATGCTTACCGGTACTCCATGCAATCTGACAATCTCCTGTATGTACCGCTCTGCCAAAGTCTCTGTCGATTGACCAACCCGAAAAGGAATAAAGTGAGCTGCCTTGGTCAACCGATCGACAATCACCCATACTGCATTGTTGCCCTTTGGACTCCGCGGTAAAGCCGTCACGAAATCCATGGTTATATGTTCCCACTTCCATTGAGGAATCGGAAGTGGTTGCAACAAACCAGCAACCCTTTGATGTTCAGCCTTGACTTGCTGACACACTAAGCACTTAGCCACAAAGCGAGCAATTTCCCGTTTCATACCTTCCCACCAGAAATGCTGTCGAATATCTTGGTACATCTTTGTCCCTCCTGGATGTACAGAGTAAGCTGAACTGTGTGCCTCCTTCATAAGCTCTTCACGCACATCTCCTTTTGGCACACACACACGGCTACCATATCTCAACGAACCATCTTCATGGATCAGTAGATCGGTTCGTAGTCCGGCCCCAACCTGCTCTCGAAACTTTTGCAGTCTAGGATCCTGCGATTGCGCCGCTTTAATCTTCTCAACTAAGGACGATTGTACTTGCAACTGCATCAACTGTCCTGTAGCACGGGGTAGCACAACCTCCAAGTCAAATCTCCGAAACTCCTCAATGATCTCTCTGTGTGCAGTCAATAACTGAATTGCTGGTAACCGACTTAGCGCATCTGGCACGACGTTAACCTTTCCCGGATGGTACTTAAGATCAAGGTCGTAGTCGGCCATCAGCTCCAACCATCTGCGTTGCCTTATGTTCAACTCCTTCTGAGTGAACACATATTTCAAACTCTTGTGATCCGTAAAGACTTCAACTCTCTCGCCCAGAAGGTAGTGTCTCCAAATCTTCAGGGCGAAGATCACGGCTGCAAGCTCCAAGTCGTGAGTCGGATAGTTCTGCTCATGAGTCTTCAGCTGTCTCGATGCGTAAGCGACGACTTTCCCATTCTGCATCAAAACACATCCAATCCTTTTCCAGATGCGTCGCTGTGAATCACCAGTCCTCCTGAATCATCCGGTACGGTTAGGGTAGGGGCGGTTATCAACTTCTGATTCAACGTCTCGAAGGCCAATGCGCATCCATCCGTCCAAACAAATGGTACCTCCTTATGCGTAAGCTTGGTTAACGGCTCAGCTAAACGAGCGAAGTTCTCCACAAATCTTCTGTAGTATCCGGCGAGTCCAAGAAAACTTCTTATCTCTGCAACATTCTTTGGAACAGGTCAATCTCGAACTGCTGCTATCTTCTCGGGATCAACGGCGATTCCATCGCCTGACACGACATGCCCCAGAAACCTCACTTCTTCCAACCAGAATTCGCACTTACTCACTTTCGCAAATAACTTCTCTTGTCTCAGCGTCGGCAGTGCGATCCTTCTTCTTTACTAAGAGAACTGGAGTTTCCCACGGTGAGTTGCTGCTTCGAATTCATCCCTTCTCGAGTAATTCACTCACTTGTTTCTTAACTCCCTCCAACATTACTGGTGCCATTGGATAGTCAGTTTTGATACTGGCGCTGCACCAGGAATGAGGTCAATCGCAAACTCCACATCTCGCTTCGGTGGTAAGCCCGAAATGTCTTCAATCACATCCATAATGTCGCGGACGACTGCCGGCTCTTCATCACTCTCCACTACCATAGCCGTAAGAACACTGTTCGTCGGCCTAGCCCTAAACTCGACTGGCCCGACAGAATCTCTTTCTCCAATGAAAGTAAACTTAGGATGTCCGGGAATCTGGAATTACCTTCCTTGCCCTACAGCCAATGTGGGCGTGGGAAGTGCCAAGAAAATCCATCCCCAAGACAACTTCATAACTGCCCGTATCTACCACCAAGAAGTCTGCAAAAAGCTCCCGTCCGCAAACAACAACTGTACAATCTCTACCTTCCTTACTAGCTATAGTTTTCCCATTCCCAGTGTGTAAGTCCCATAAACTAGACAGGGTCGTGCAGTTGATCGAGTGTGTAGTTATAAATTTGGATGACATAAACAATGGGATGCTCCGAAATTAAGTAATGCCAAAGCGGGAAAACCATGAACGAGTCAAGTACCTGAAACCACTTCTCCCGATGCCTTAGCTTCTTCAGCTGTCAACGTGAACGCTCGAGCCTGCTGTGGTCCTTGAGTAAGCGGTTCCTGTCCTTGGAACGGTCCTTGCGGAGGCTTCTGTGTATCATCCTTCGTGCGAGGCTTCGTCGGACAAGCATCAACGGTGTGATCTGCCGCTCCACATCTAAAACAAAGTCCCAGCCTCAAACGACACTCCCTTCGCACGTGTCCGAGTTTATGGCAGTAACTACAGATCACGCTCCCCTTCCGATCACCCATACTGGTTTTCTTCATTGGTGCTACGTTGCGCCTGTTCACTGGAATACGTCTACGTACGGACGTGGGGTCCATTGTAAATGCTGGTTCCAGCTCGAGTTGTTCCTTTAGTTTCTCCATCAATCCCCTTATCACTCTTTGCCTGGCGGCTAAGACCGCATGCCCTGGGTCCATCTCCAAATTCTGATCGGCCATATCCCTGAAATCAAAGTACCCACATTAGCATGATGATAGTTTTCGAGTATAGATCAAGGCTAGAACTCCAAGATACTTAGATAGAGTGCTGCATTGTAGCTATGCCGCGGTATCATAGCCGCAATTACTTAACTCCACCCAAGTCGCCTAAGTCCTAGAGATAACAAGAAGTTAGGTTTTCAAGTTTGACGATGCAAAGTAAGTTTGCATGTCGACATGATCTGGAAGAATGATTCAAGGACGGTAAAACGGTCAAGGTGGCAGGACATGTTCCCTAATCACGGGTATTCTGATTCGTGTATCGGGTGCAATACCCAACTACGAGAATCAACCCAATTAACCTATGGCTCTGATACCATAAAACCATGTCACGCCCCGCTTCCCAGAGTACGCAAGTTCGGGCACGTGACATAGCCAACCATGCTACCTGTGGGTAGGAAGTATCCATCCACAGTCACATTACGGTTGTAAGGATATCAAGAACAAGATAAAAATAAACTAAATACATGTCCAAATCCATAATAACAAGAATCAATAAACAATAAGTGCGGAAGCTAATGATCCAATACAATGAATAAACAGTACGTCCCATAATGCGGGCTCACATCTGGAAATGAAATGAAATAATTAAACTAAACTCTAAAGAACTCACAGTTCAGCCTGCTGGCTGAAGTACTCCTGCTCGGTCGACGTCAAGGGCACGGAATCTGGGCCATGCAAAACCCAGACGTCAGCGCGTCAAGATATCAAGTATGAAGCATAAACATGGTAATAAACAGTGCAAGCATGAACATGAATAAGCAGTAATAAGAAGTAATAAACAGGGTAACGTGCAGTAGTGACTAAACTGTCCTATCAGGTTTTCTACTCTATAGTCTTTGAAACCAATTGATGAATCGTCGATGTAACTCAATAGTATCCCGTGCGTGCCCGGGACCACGGTCATGATTCTCGGGGCTGAATCCGAGACGTGCCGCTAAGCAGTAAAAGGTAGTAGGATAGATGAGTGATGTCAGCATCAACACTCCGGAGCTGGCCAAGCCCGTAAGACTGATCAGAACAATGTATCGAACTGTTGAGTTACAAGTCGGTTTCACCTTTGATTTCCCCATACCCCCCAAACTATATATGTCAGTCAGGTATTCAGTAGTCAAGGACTAATGCCAACACAAGTCAAGTAAAGGTAGGTCTGTCTGGATCGACAGCAGGAATGGTTAGGTTTGTCGGCATTAGGCATGAGATCAGGTAACAGGTCAGGTTACTTTCAACAGGTAGAGTCGATATGTACAGGGTGTTGTGTCCGGTGTATCAGTGCATGTGTCAGGTGTATCAAGATCAGTCAATATGTAATGCAATCAGGTTTATGATGATAACAGGTATAGTAACAAATAATGAACAGTAGCAGGAAACAGTAAATAACAAATATTATTCTATGTGACCACAGTGATGTTTGTATTTTCATATTAGTCCGGTTCACGCACCTTTGAGGTGCAAAAGCCCCAAGGTAAAGCAGTATTCACAATATAAATTTAGGAACTACATGAAATTATACTAAGCATAAAAATTGTCTCAAGAATAGTTTAACAGTTCAAGCAGATCAGATTCAGTTGTTTTATTTAGTTAAAGCATGGAGTGATGTGGGTTACCTAATTACGAGAAACGGTTGCAATGATTCCATTATGAGGATAAAAGCAATATTACGATATCAAATGTCATCATTAAGTTACGGTATTAAATAGTTGGAATTAAATTGCGTGGCGAGACTAGATCTCGCACGCTAGCATGTTCAAGCAAGTATTCAGATACTTGCCTCGACGGTCAGCGAACTGGAATACGGATGCGATGTCGGAAAAAGCACGATAAGCTAGCACGGGCCACGGATCAGGTCTCAACAGCGAACAACGGGATCACACGGACTAGGGGGCTTCGCTGGAGCGTCGGGTCCAAAGAACGGCACGGTCGGAATCCGGCAAAAGTCAAAAGCAACGAAGTTAGCAAACCCGATACACGCAACAAAGACCAGCGAGGGATTAAACATGAATGGAAAGCTAAAGGGATGCTTACAGGGAAGAACCAGGGGCAACTACGACGGGCCCGACGGCGATGGGCGCGCCGGCGGTGAACAGGAGATGCGACGAGGGCTGGAATCTCTCTGGTTCGCTGGAAAGAGATGTTGTCGTGCGTAGGGGAGGTCCTGACCTGATCTGGATCGTAGGGGGAACGAAGAGGTGGTCGGCGGTGTCTCTGGCAACGCCGACGATGGTCTACGGCAGCTTTCCCGACGACCGGAGAATGCTAGGGTTAGGCTCGGGTGTAGCTGCAGTACCAGCGAGGGAAGGAGGAAGAAGACGATGAGGTTGGGATGAGGATGAAGAGAGGAAGTCTTGGGCGTCGTCGGCGATGGGATGCGGCGGCGACGGCGGCCACGGGATGCTGGTGATGGCGTTGGGGTGGGTTTGCAGGTTCTGGAGGAGGGAGAACGGAGGAGGGAGGTTACGATGGTGGTGATGGGGTGATGGTGGCGAGATCGGCGCGGGGACTGCGGCGGCGATGGCCCGAGGGAGCTAGGGTTCGGTGAGATTTTCTGGTGAGGTTTGTGCGGGTTCTCGTGAAGATGACGAGGTAATACAAATATGGGGATAGAGAGAGAGAGGTTATAGGAGAGAGAGATAGAGAGATTGGAGAGAGAGAGAGAGAGAGAGAGAGAGATGGTGGACTGGGGCCCACGAGAGTTTACTCTCTCGCGATTGGCTGTGCATGAAATCTTTTGAAGATTGAAAAAAATAAAGAATTAACAAACAGTGAGATTCGTGTATATTTTATGGTTTGAGAGTATATTATATAGTTTTATATTATTTAATTAAATGGGTATTTTTGGCGCTAAAAGAAACATTTCCAAAATGCGCCCGGGTTGCGCCCAAATGTTTCAAATTCAAATTATAGGATTCTAAGCGGGTTCCAAATTTTGAAAAGAGGTGTTTAGTGATTAAAATGCATGCCCCCAAGTCGGACACTTGCACGCGCGCGTAGTCGCCCAAACTTGCCCGTTTAGCCAAACGGAACGGAATTTCGACATGCGGACGCTACCACGCGACTAGTGGCGACGAGTAGGCCAACATGGACATCTTAAATTTCATTTTAGGAGTTAAAATTTGTTATGTGCCAAAATGACTTAACCGGGTAAAATTTAGCAATAAACACCAGAAAATCAGGAAAATTGGAAATGAGCAAACCATAACCCTCAACTAGCAATATACATAGTATTATTGGGCTCGGGTGTTACAGGATTTGGGAGTTTTAGTTTTGATTTGCAACAACAAACCCTAATTCTTGGGATTTTTAGTTTCTGGTTTTGGGGCTATATAAAGGACCGAGGGCTAAACTTAGAAATTATCAACCTTTTACACGAAGCAAATCACCGTAAAAAAACAAGTGATCCAAGACAGGTCCACGATTCGACGTGATATAGCGACGTGAGATTCGACGGAGTATCCACTTCCTACAAGGCAGAGATCGAGAGCAACTTCTTCTTCTTCTTGTAATCTAAACTTGAAGGCATTGTACTTGTGAATTTGATTAATAAAGGTAGATTATTAGATTAATTAGTTTGCATTTATTTTTTGTATTTACATCATGATCTCTATCCGTTCTTCTTCTATCTCCATCATGCGCGAGTAATTCTCCGCTTGATAGGGTTCGTAGGATTAGGGTAGAACAATAGATGAGAAAATACTTTAACTTTTTTTAAATCTTATGAAGTTTATAAACATTAGCAAAAGAATAGTTAACATCCTTATCAGGCGCGCTACCAATTTATTTCTAGTCTCGACCGTAATTTGAGATTAGATTAACAATTGTTTTGTTAAGGGCTAGACATGAATAGAGATCAATGAAAGAACAACGGTCAATAGTATGGAAACACTAGTTTCTTCCAAGAACCCTAATTCTCATTCATCACTATCAATCTAGTTTTAAATCTATCAATAGATAAAAGGAGTAATCTTTATTAGTCATCCATGACTACAAAATCCTAACGAACCCTACAAGCCCCCTTCTTATAAAATCTATATCTGTGTTTAAACTAGATCTGTATTCTACATCTGTATTTCGACGTAGATCTAAAAACTATTCTTCACTATTCTCCATTCTCCTTCCTCTTTTCTAATCAACACATCTAAAGTAAGATTAAAAGATTCTACATATCTCTGAGGACGACTCATACTCATCTCGGTTAGGTACAAGCGACACCGTTATTGATTGTGGTTATTCTACAAACACTTCTTTAAAATATAAATCAATCAATGACAATTCAGAAAATTTAAATTCGAGGTCTATTTCGATAGCAGAAACTCGAAAAAAGGTTTAGCTTCCAACTACCAAGATTATTAGTCCAGCACATTCCACTGAGATTGTGGATGTTATTTGTATATTTGTTATCAACCCCATACCCTCTACAAGCAATCAAAATCCTTCAATCTTGACAAAAAATCTAAATAACCAAGATGATCTCATGATTCAGAAGTTTGATAGTATACCCATATTTACAAAAGAATGGGTACAAAAAACCTTTACCACAACACATTTTAACGCTTCAAGTGACTCTGTTTCCTGATTTAAAATCAGGAAAGCTTCTGTGGAAAGCTTCAAAAAGGGGCCACGTGCTTACACGTGACCAGCAGTCACGTGTTGACACGTGACCTATAAAGTGCAGAAAAGGCGCACATTGAGTCGCTGAGCAAAGTCAAGGAAAAGAGCTTCAGAAGAGGTTACGTGCTCCCACGTGACCAGGGTCACGTGTCGACACGTGACGTTCAAAGCAGCAAACTCGCTCTCCAATTGAACCGAGGAAAGAAGTGCCAGACAGGGGTCACGTGCTCACACGTGACCAGGGGTCACATGGTAGCACGTGATGGCTAAAACAGCAACCAGAAGACAGCGCAGAAAGAAAGAGGATCCTTCGTCCCAAAGGGGGTCACGTGTCTACACGTGACCATTGGTCACGTGGTCACACGTGACCGGCTTTCAAAGCCCATTTTTGATGACAGAATTAAATTCTGAAGGAAATTTGAATCTTTCCAAAGGAAAGTGATTATCTGAGACCAATCAAATTAAAGATTTAGAGATGATTAAATATCGTCTATCTATGGAAAATCTCGGGTTTGGAAAGATTTCCCCCTTAAATCTAACCAAAATAACAAAGGAGAATCTCTGGATGTAAAATCCAATGGTGAATAAAATTCACCCAATAATCCAAAGGCCCAAAACGAATGATGGATGCAAATCAAATCTCTCAGTGAAGATTCATCAAAAAACTAATTCATTCGGCTGCTTCTCCTATAAAGAGGAGGCAAAAAGAGAGAGAGAAAGAGACACATACGCGCAGAGAAAGAAAAAAGGAGAAAAAGCTTTGATACTTGGAAAAGACTTGGATCTTCTGCAAAAACCCTAGGTAAGAAAGGGAAGGCTTTCGGAAAGAAAGAGAATTTAATTCTCAACAGAGTTTAACTCTAATATATATAAAACAGAAGAACACATTTCTTCTCTCTTTGATAGAGGATCTGCAAAGTGCACATCTCCCCTTAAGGTTGAGAATTTAATTCTCAATGGGTCGAGATCCTGTCATGCAGATCCAAAACATAGAGAAGGAATGCAAGCATGAGAATTTAATTCTCGCAGAACTATAGGAATTCAATTCCTTTAAAATAAAATTAGGGCTCGACCCTGTATCATGGGAATTTAATTCCTTCAAAATAAAAAGAAGCAGGGTTTAACCCTAATTAAGAACATAGTTCTGTTGAAACAGCAGGAATTTGATTCCCTTAATCATAATTCTTTAAAACGGGAAGTTTAGCTCCTTAAAAGCTTTCATTAGGGTTTAACCCTATTCAGTTCTTCACATACATGAGGAATTTAATTCCTACAGAAAATTCAGAGTTCAACTCTGTTTCAGAATATAAATCTGCAAAAGGAAGTAGGAATTTAATTCTTTTGAAAATTAAAGGCCCGAGGAATTTAATTCCTGAAAAAAAAGATCAACAGATCCTCTAGAAACGACACACATAGAGGCAGGGTCACGTGCTACCACGTGACCCCCCCAGAGATCTATAGAAAACCCTTTGAGGCAGTCCCTCACGTGACCCACGTGACCCTTAACAAAAGGCTCTAACAAATGAGCATATGAATGCCCGTCACGTGCTGACACGTGATGCTCTGAAAGATGCAGTAATCTCAGCAGAACCATTGAAAAGAAGGCGCTCTCACGTGTTGCTACGTGACCCCTTTCGCCTTAGTGTTCAACACTAAATTGGAACTCTCAAACCCAGCGTCAAAACACTGTTGGGCCTTAGCATTCAACAATGATTAAAAAAAAAGCCTTATTGGCAGGGTTCAACACTGATCTGTTTTAGTGTTTAACACTAATTTGAAAAAGCCTTATTGCTGGTGTTTAACACCAATTATCTCTTAGTGTTGAACACTAACTTATCAACCTTATTCCCAGTGTTCAACACTGATTGCTCTGAAGTGTTTAACACTAGGTTTTTGCCCAATTGGCTAAAGGGATAGAGGCAAACATTCTCCAACAAAGAGTCAATATTCCAGACCTGACTGGACTTAGCCCAAGCTGGCCATAAGTCCTCAATTTGTGATTAACTGGGCCGATAAGCTCATAACATAATTGACCAGTCTTGACCCAAATTGGGCCAGGGACTATTTAATCCACCCCGGTTATAGGGTACATCTCTTCACTCCTTTGATGCTTGGCATTGTAATCCCTCAATGTCTTCAAAGAGGTGACGGGTCCCGAAGACCATTCATGATATGGACTGTGGGGTCCTTAAACCCATGCATAATGCAAAATTCCTGGTTACGTGGAAAGCGGATAACGTCACTCTTTGACCCCGCGGAAAACGTCCAGAGCGGATCCTGGTCCTCGCAGAGCACGGCAGTGAACCCGTGTGAAGCATCCAGAGCGGAGCCTGGTCCTCGCCTAGCACGGCAGTGAACCCGTGTGAAGCATCCAGAGCACATACCGGACTGTGGAGTCCTTAAACCCATGGACTATGACGTCCTTAACCTTGACCGAGATGTCTTAAAACTACCAACGGACCGTAATGTCCTTAAACTACCCATGGACCGCAATGTCCTTAAACTACCCACGGACCGCAATGTCCTTAAACTACCCATGGACCGCGATGTCCTTAAACTAGAACCATAGAGTCTCCATATGCTCTTTCGTCGGATCTAAACGATCCTGTTTAAGTTGATCTTAGCCTCAAAGATGGCTAACGCGTCCTTAAACCCTCAAACAGACTGGACTATGAATCCCCCTAATTAACCCTGGCTCGAGGGTACATCTCTGAACTCCTCTGACATTCGTCGTTGTAATCCTTCAACGTCGTCAGAGAGGTGACGGGTCCCGACGGCCACACATACGACGGACTACTATGTCCTGAAATTGGAACAATGGAGTCCAAACACTCCTTTGTCGGATCTAAACGATCCTGTTAAGTTGATCTTAGCCTTAAACTAGACTAATGTGTCCTTAACAAATGTTTGAGTTGATCTTAGCCTCAAGCATGGCTAGCGTATCCTCAAACCAAACCCCTAAAACCAAATCTAAGGAGATACGGATTTGGACTAGTCCACGCCCTACGGGCGACGACATAACTCGGTCTCCGTAAACGATCCACGGGCAGTAAAACATAAAACAAAACACACGACACGAAGTGACCATCTGGAGAAGGAGAAAGTTGTTACCGCGACGCGGTAGCGTAATTAACTGCAGGGGCTTGCGCCTGTAGGGAAGAGCGTCCCCACAATCAAAAACCCCTCACCCTGAGGTGGAATCTGACGAAGTCTGCTACATCGGCCGCATCCGTCTAAACCTCCGATATATGGCGCCATAAATCAACTTGGCATCTTCGAAGAGGCAGACGGATAGCACCTATTGGCATCTGCCCCGAATCTCAGGCAGGACGTCCTAACGTCTCGGCCGCCATTCGGAGGGGAACAGATTCTGGCACGTCCGGTGGGACCTTTTCCTCTTTCCACTCCACACTTCGTGTGTCGTGATTCGCGAACCAATCGCGGTTCGCTAATAGTTGCCCTTGGGTTTCAAGGTACTAAGAACTGGCGTCTTGCCTGTTGCAGAAAACAAAGGATCGATGGCTGCTGCTTCCGCAAAGTCCTTCAACTGCTCAAACTGCAATTGCGACCAACGCTCTACCTCGCCAGGAGGTATAGCCTATGGACCCCAAGCTGCTTCGTTGTTCACAATGCCGGTGGACCAGGTGACTCAAGCCCCTACTGGATTGTTCTTTGGGACTATACTCCCACCATCCAGCTTCACGGCGCCAGTGCTGACGAAGGAAGCTCTCAAGAAGTCGGTCTTTGATCGTCTCACCCCTGCCACGGCTCCTCTCAACGAGTCGTCCGATGTCAACGCCTCAGTCTTTTCTAGATTGGGCCAGAAATCCTGCAAATTCATCGCGGAGAAGGCTGCTCCTAAGAAAACGGCCGTTCATGCCTCCGAAATCGCCAAGGCAGCTTCCCCGGCCAAAAAGTCGGTCTTTACCAGATTAACGGCTTCAGCTCCCGCTCCCGCTGCACAAAGGACATCGGTCTTTGACAGGCTAACACCAACAACGACCCCCCACCCACACAGGGGGCAAGACGAAACCATTCTTATATCTGACTCTACGCCGTCTGCTCGACGTGCTCGGCGTCGTCATTGGCGCCGAATAAGGAAAGATGGGGGCAACTCCCCCTCCGGATTGACTCCACCAGCCCCGGTGGCAGAAGTTAATGCTGCTGTTCCAACTGGGAACAGCTTCGAAATGCTAAATAAGGTGCGAAGGAATTCCTCTACCGCAGTGCTGAAGAGGTCTCCTCCCCCATCAGAAAAGGTTGTGGAAATAGAATCAGAACAGCCCCGGTCTTCTCAACGGCTGTCTTCCAAAATCTATAAGGTTTGGCGGCAGGCCCGAGACTTAATCATCGATCCAAACTTCTCCCGCCAGCATAAGAAGCTGAAAATCCAACCGAAGGCTGGTCACCAGGCGAAACCCCAAAAGGCTGTCTGTACGCCCACCTCGATGGCCCCCTCAACCTCCATGGCTCATAAAAGGAGGGAGCCAGAGAAGATCCCTCAACATGCAACGACGGCTACAAGCAATGAGCCCAGACACCCTAAGTCCGGGGGCACGGTGGTGCACACTGTTTACATGGTCTCTGGAAAGGAGGAGAGCCGCGCTTCTACGGGCCACCGACCGCTGAACCGATCCGTGACGAGAGCCCAAGAACAACAACAAAAGTTGCAGGAAATGATGAGTGCTATGGCTGCACTTACCGGGCCAAAAGAAAGCCCAGAAACATCCTCAGACGCGCGCCGAGAGGAGGAAACCGACGCTGAGTTCCTTCGCCGGACATTGGAGAAAAAGGACAAAGAGGCTGCTGAACAAGCGGCTAATATACAGCGCATGGGCCTTCTCTTCCAAGATATGATAGGAATGATGATCCAACAGGACCCACCCATTGAAGATCCCCCAATCATTCTGGAAGATGACCGAGGAGAAACATCAAATCCACCGCCAGCCCTCTCTACGGCCAAGGAGGAGACGATCTCTAAAGCGGACTTGGCCGACTACATAGCCCAGCAAATCCGGGCCCATCATGCGACTGAGGCAGCTGGTCAAGTCGTGAAGACGGGGCGGCCGTATCCAAGCTGGTACGATCAAATCAAATACCCGCAAGGCTATACGATACCGAAATTCCATGTGTATAAGGGGACCGGCAATCCTCATCAACACGTCGCCCAGTTCCGGGCCCTCTGCGGTAACACCGGCGGTGACGATAAACTGTTACTCCGTCAGTTCGTTGGCAGCTTATCAGAAACGGCGTTCGAATGGTATTCGGAACTCCCGAACGATTCCATCAAAACGTTCGCTGAAATGGAGTTGTTATTCACTCAGCGGTTCGCAAGTGCCAGCGAGCGCACTCCAATGACTGCTTTGATTAACGCCAGGGTAAAGCCAGGCGAAACCTGGGTCCAGTACGCTATACGTTGGCGGAATTTGTGGTCGAGATGCGAGCAACGCATTGAGGAAGCACCCGCAGTGGGTATGTTCGTGGGAACCCTAGACCCCCACGCAACTATCTCCCAGTTTATGATGTTCTTTAAGCCAACCACATTCCAGGCTTTAATCGACAAGTTGGATCAGATGGACCAGATGGGTCATAACCACCTGCCCCGAAGCCAGAACCTCGGAATGACAAGGGTAAAGGAAGGGCGACTTTTGTCGCGAACGCCCAACAGCAACCAGACGCCTCGAAATCGGCAGATCAATTGGAAGAAAGACGCCGATATTATAACGAAAAGATGAAGCGTCCCTACTCGTTCCCACGAGACAAGACAAAACGGTTATTTGAGCTGGCAATACGCAACAGACTTATAAACCTACCAAATCCAAGACGACCGCCACAACCCACCGAGGTGAATAACCCCAACTATTGCCCTTACCATCAAACGGTAAGCCATCCGATTGAAGATTGCTTCGTCTTCAAAGGATGGATCGAAGATCAATACCTCCAGGGGAAGTTCGTACTATCCGAAAAGTGGAAGGTGAACCCACCACAACCGCACACTCCTAAAAAGGCCGATACACCGGGGGCAACCTGCTCCTTTATCGAAGAAGTTCCATGGGAGGTCGTGCTATCAACGAAAACCAAAAGGATGCTGAGAGACCTTCATGCGTGCCCTGCAATCGAATGGAAGGATCCTCTCGAACCCCAAATTATCGAAGGAGCAGTGAAGCCCCGCGCAACTACGAAGACTGCTGATAAGGGCCCAAATACTCACACACAATCGTCAAAATCTTCAAAGAAAAAGAAGAAGAAATCCAAGAAGCCCGCGAAGCTTGGAGACGATCGCACGAACTTGCAAAAGCAAATCGACGCGCTAGAAGAATACAATCAAAAGGCACGAACTCCTGTCACACTGCGAGAGTTCCTCAACCATACCTTTCAAGAGGGAGATGATGGAGAGAGCTCATCGGATGAATCCGAAGAGTATGTGGCAAGTTGTAACGTAATTTCCCACTCGTTTCCCGACGACGAGAAAACTCCTGACACTAAGAAGCCGGAGACGGAGCCCGAACCAGAGCGTGCGAGGCTGACAACTGATATGATCAATGCCTTCCTAGACGAAATTCGTCTAAAAAGTAAAGCGGATCAGGAGCGTGAGATGGCAGCATCAGAAGGAACCAAATGCGGGCGACTGAACGAAAGAGTTGAGCTACCCCTGCCAGAACAAAAGGCATCCAAAGTAGACAGGAAGATATTCAAGACGAGGAAAAGGTTCGCCAAAGCCATGTCAATGGGAATGAAGTTACCACCCTCGGAAGGAAACACACACAATGGGGAGGAGAAGCACCCCGATTACTGCGCATATCATCGGAAAATCTTACACCCCACAGAGGAGTGCGACGCCTTTAAGATATGGTGGGAAGGATATGTTGCTCGTCGGCAACATTTCAAGCGCATGAAACGCAAAAGCCGTCGGGAGCAAAGAAGCACTGTCGACGGGCCTAATAGAATTACTGGCAACTGTTATATGGCTCGTGCCGAGGGGTCGCAAGTCCTCACCTTTGGGAGCGACTCTGATGAAGAAGTGACTCTGGGCCCTCTCTTTGAAGAATCCGCGCTAGGGAAAGATGAGGAATCAGAGGCCTGCGGAAACACTCAGCTGCGCAATCGCACACTCCCAGAAAAGAATCTCGGGCCTACGAACAGAAAAGATAAGGGAAAGGAAAAGGTCACTGAAGATATCACTTTGGATGACCAAGTCGCGAAAGAACTGGCTGCTAAAGACCCTCCTAGGAGGAGTAAAGTGGACTATAACATCCTCGCGCATCTAAGGAAGCTACCTTCTCAGCTTAGCATTCTCGACGCCCTCCTATTATCAAAAGAAGCACGGGACTCACTAATTAAGGCATTACAAGAACCTGAGCAATTCCAAGCCTTCCTCGCCACTGAAAAGATGAAGGACGAACTGGAGGAAGTGCATACGGCCGACGTCACTTTCGGTGATGAAGACCTCCTTCCTGGGACGTGCGACCATAACCGTCCCCTCTATGTCTCCGGATACTGCCATGACATCAAGATAGGCAAGATCCTGGTGGATAATGGATCCTCCGTCAATCTCCTTAATGTTCGGGTGTTGAAGGAGATGTTGGAGATAGTGCCCTCATAATCAATTATTGGATCGCAGGTACGTGATTGCAATGATTGCGGAGGACCTATACCGGTATGACAGTCTTACTCGAAATGATAGTATGCTATCTGGTTTGCCTTTATCAGTCGTATACATGTTCAGGTGACTGATTGCATGTTACACTTTGATAGAGCCCTTAGGATCTTGCTTTACTACCAACAGTATGATGGCGATCATATACGTGAGAGTTGGGTAGTTTATATGCATATCCTTAATTGTGGTCCCTAGTCGTGGGAGTTTCGAGACAGGGCATCGATACTCCGGAGTAGACTAGTGTGTACAGTCGAGACCCCGACGAGGGGCGGTGGCCGGTCTCACAAGCCACTGGTGTCAGTTGGATCACCTAAGATGTATACAGGTGCTCATTGGGTTATGAGTACACCGGACAGGACTCGCCGGGAATCTGCTAGTTAGTATTATATCTACCGTCAGATAGCAGTTCCCTGGTGACATGTGTACAGGTTAGTTCATCGACCTGAGGTCGTCATTTGTCTCGTGTGAGTTCCCACTGTGCTTTGATTTCTACCCTACCACGGCTCAAAGGAGTCGTGCAAACAGGTAGCTTTTGGGTACAGTCCCGAGCCACATGGAGGCACGTGAGCGGATCGGCAGGGGATTCGTCTCTCCCGGTATTGGGGGCGAGGTCGTGCTGTGTCTAGGAGAGCCATTACACAAATCCATGGCCATGGTAGGAGATTTACTGGTAGGTACTCCAGTAGTATCTCAGGGTGTATTGGGCTTCACTCCGACATGACTTATACTGCTATTGGGGGTCTGACGTTACTAGCCCCCTAGACAGATATGCGATACTCATTGACGAACGGACCGGACTGTATATACATTGTCACTGTTAGGCTCAGTAGGGTTTTCGGAGGAGTTCGCTCATCGGTCTCCCTTGAGTTCGCTCCTCGGCCACCCTTGAGGTCAGTCCATGGGCAGCCGTTACGCATTGCTAGTGCCGCTGACGGTTTGTGGTTAAACCCACTGCCAGGGTACTGACGAGTCATTAGAGTCCCCCACAGACAGTTTCCCAAGTTCGGGCGAAACGTTGTAGAGGCCGTATGGTTTTATGGCAGGGTTCGGAAAATGCACGTGCGTTTACGCACGTGTTATTTTTTTGGGCAGATGATACTGGTCGGCTTTGGTTTAAGCCGGATCCGAGTATTATATTGAGTAGGTATAATATCTTTGTCTCAGTTGCATTTGTATTCAGTCGTAATACAAATGCGGGTATATTTATACTGTTTCGGGGTTATCCTGAAAGTCGTTTCAGGATCACTTTTGGAAGTTGCCAGTTTTCAGTTTTCTATCAGCCGTCTTTTAACATTCTGTTAAAGACGGATTTATCTTTTCTTCAGATATGATGAGTCGTGCTTCTAGAAGTTTCTAGATTTGGTGACTAGGGTGATGACTTGGCTTCATGACTCATTAGGTATTAATGGTGTCATTAAAGCTTTTGGTGACTAGGGTTTTTAGTTCAATGTTTCTAAATGACTCATCCTTTTTCATTAAAGCATTTTGTTTTTGCTTAAGATATTTTAGTGAGAAGCTTCATACCTTATGGTCACCACTTGCTCCTACGGTCACCTCCCTCTTCTATATTAGTGCACACCCCTCTCTCTCCTCATACACTCTCTCACTTGATAGTTTTTCATGGTTGGAAAAAAGATTATGATAGATTTGGGGTGTATGGAATCCACAGTTCATTTCATTCCATCACCCAATTCCCTCGGCAACTTCATTAACCGATCGTCCACGGATTTGGACGAAGTGAGACAAAGTCATCTACTCATTCTCTACATCATTCTTGGTCGTCTCTTTTAGCAAACTTGACGATCGAGTTGCCTCGAGTCAGAGGCGGGAGCCCGTTTAAAGAACCGATCATGTGGTGCCACCTCGAAGAGGAGATCGGAGATCGACGAGATCGGAGCAGCCGCAACGGAGCGTGGGATGATGGTTGAAGAACGAAGGACTCGGATCGTTCGGTACAATCTTCCTACACTCTTTACAGTTTGTTAGTTTAGCAATAATGGCAGATCCGGGTTAAAGTATACGATAGTGCCAGTTAAAAAGTTTTTGTTCCGCATTTGGCGTCTGTAGACTGCCGGGGCGCTAGCGTAGACTTACAGTGGTATCAGAGCCTCACCATTTTGCTATACTAACTTGTGCTAACGCGTTTAAAACATCGATCCGACCGAAAATCGAAAAACACAAAATCCATGCCCGACAGTTCTGTTAATTTTAAACGGTGTCAAAATTGATTTCTGGATGTCTTAAAAATCCGTGCAGGCATATTTAAGAACCACGACGAAATTTGGATTCGTAACTCCTCCAAGCCGCCGCGGAAGGGCGGCCAAACCCATGGTTTGGCCGCGCTTCCGCGGCCATGTGAGGAGCACGTGCTCCCAAATTTGGTCAGTGTGTTCAGTGTTGGATTTTGGGGTTTTTTGGTATATATAATTTTGGCCCAGGTTTTGTTACTGTTCACCAGTAAGCAGTGGGGCCCACTTTTTGATATTTGGTCTTTGGTCGATCGTAATTTAAATGCGTTAGTTTACAGTGCTTACATTATATCTCCGACCGGGAATGTCATTTGATCGGTAAACATCGTCTGATTGCTATAGTTCTTTTAGACGGGTTTGCGAACGTGACATTCGCGTTGATGTTCTGTGTTGTGCTGTGATGTTGCGGATTTGTCGTGGTGGATAGCAGTGTGCAATGGTAGTACAGTTTGTGTTCATTTGTACATTTGATATTGCGGGGCGAGCGTCCAACTTGTGGACAGCCGTCACTGCCTGTTGTATAATATTCTTTTGGGGCACGACCAGGTTGCGGTCGATGTACCTTTTGTACTATTTTTCATTACTGTACTAGGTTTTGCCCCGAGACGGAGTGCACGGATAGCCGGGTTCGGGAGGGCAACGGGTCCGCATCTCATGGCTTTGAGAGGCAGAGGGGTCCCACTTCAGAATTGGCAGACTATTCGCCGCACTCGTAGGGGGTACAGTTTGACCCAAGGAGGGGTGCTCAATTTACCGGATTCCGTGAAGTGCCGGGTGTTCCATTCACTATGCTGTGGGGACTACCTCGCTTCAGGTTTTGGCGGGTAACTTGCCGCACCCGTAGGGGTCTAGGTTTCATTGCACAGGCTATCCACACGACAGGGGAACGTCGAGTTTCAGCAGCGGCTCTGTGAAACTCGGGGATCCCAGATATCTGTATTGTTCTGTGATGCTTATTACTTTTCTGTAATGTTGCATATTATCACGCCTGGAGCGATTATGTATATTGGTTTATATACTATTAGATGTTGTATATGTTTTACACCCGCGCCAGTCCAGTCCCCGCTCTGTCCTTAGTTAAGTAACCTAACGAGTGATGACGGGACCCAGTGACGAATGCGGATGGCATATACGTACATTTTATTTTCGTTCTTTTCTGGTGTGATTGATTGATGGGACTGCGTTGATTCTGATCAATGCAAAGTAAAACAAACCTGTTTTAGTTGTTGGAACAAATTTAAAAAGTGTTGTTACAAAGACGTTTCCTTTTGTTATGCATAGCGGTATTCAGTGGAATATCCTGCACCTCATTCGACGAGGCAAGGGCTGATATCCCTTCACCGGGAAAGACCCCTTGGACAGAAGTTTGCGTCAGGGTAATAACTATACTATAGTCGATTACATGTTGCTTTGCATAGCGGTATTCAGTGGAATATCCTGCACCTCATTCCACGAGGAAAGAGCCGAGATCCCTTTACCGGGAGTGACCTCTTTAGCAAAAGGTTTTCGCCACTATATTTTAAAAAGCTATCAGGTTCCTTCAGCGATATCAAGTTCACTACGCTAAAGGTTTTTCGCCAAAAACCAGCCGTAGCCCTCCGTCATTTCATATGGATGGTCAGTAGTATTCAAGCTATGTTGGTCTAGCCCTTAGCTAGGACATAGTGATTGGTAGCTGCTGGGGTATTCATTTGTTGCATAGATAGATGAGTTGGTTTGGGACAGTCGTACAGCCTTGTTGGCCCTTAGTCAAGGGCGAGTACGGGTGGGTTCAAATTAACAAGATAATGATGGGCAGAACTTGACATGTGACTTATGATTTGCTGGCCCTTAGTCAGGATCATAAGAGCATGGGGCAAAAACTATATCAGGAGTTTCTAAAGAAACTGAAACTTGCCGAGTATGCGCATACCTTCTGGAGTATGAGTAACGTAGATGCATTCCATCACGTTATCATGCGATGAGAGTTGGATCCTGATTCCCACTGATGAGTTGGTTTACTCTTCGGGTGATCCCGATTGATTCTTCTTTAGGTTTGGAGGAGAATTTGACAGGACAGTGGGAGGTTTCCGGATTAGATAAAATGATGACCATTCTGATCTAGGTTAGAGTGCACGCATAGTGTTTCTTTTCTCTCTCTCTCTTTGGCAGCGACCTTTGACCGACCCTAGACTATGACTCAGTGACCAGGTTGACCGAACCTTCTTAAAATACTGGCTTTTGGATTGTCTGAGTTGCATAAGTCATTGCCACTCCTTCTTTTACCCTTTGAATTTCTCAGAACACCCGTATACTACGGATATCCACTTCCATTGGATAGATCCATCGTATGGTTATATACGAACTCGAAGGAACTTCTTCGAGGATGGATCCAGGTTCAGGAGAAATAGAATTGGTTTATTCAGTTGTCTTTTATTATCACCTTCTCTCAGGTTACGAGAGCTCCTTGGTTTAGGAGAGTACACCTATTACGCTTATTGGATAGTCTTATTCCAAACCATAGGCTGGTGCCGAAAGGTAGGGAATGAAGAAAACCAATTAGCCTAAGTAGGGTGTGCAGAAGGTAATATGTAAAGACAAAATAAAGGGATTAGAAAGAGGGCAAAGTAAATTGCGACTGATATCATTCACGACCAAAACCGCGTACTTCATCGCCACTCCTATTTCACCTTTAAAGGAATAAGGTATTATTCAGTTGTCTTTTATCGTCACCTTCTCTCAGTTGCGAGTACTCCTTGGTTTAGGAGGGTACACCTATTATGCTTACTGGATAGTCTTCTTCCAAACCATAGGCTGGTGCCGAACGGTAGGGAAGGAAGAAAACCATTTAGCCTAACGATGGTGTACAGAAGGTAACGACTAAAGACAAATAAAGGGATTTGGAGAGATGGCAATAAAATATACGGTTGAAGTCATGAATTGGATTATGGAAGAGGCATTACTATGAATACCAAGATACCCCTACGAAACATTTTCATGTTTCAGTGCATTGTTAAAGGAAAAACTGTTTTTCCCGATTAGACACTTACTCCAAGGGTATGTATTTACCAGGTTTCATTCTCATATCTGTATGGTTTTACAGATGATGAGTGGGAGTAAAATATTGGGAATTAGGTGATCATCCTCATTATATCGGAATTCGTTGTAATTGGTGATATTTGAGGAAATCGCCAGGGTACAGTTTTCTACCTACGACGCACAGGTTTTGAGTTGTTTAACTCAGCGGACTTATACAGAGTATTGTATGTTGTCCAAGTGTCCATCAGGACAAAGGGGTAGGTCCTCGTACTATGTTCTGTTTACTTATAACTTCTCTAGTATTTAGACGAGTGTTTCGTAGAAATACAAGGTCTAAGTTTTGAGAAGTTGTGGGTATAAGAATAAAGTGGAGAACCAGGTATCACAAGTATCGGGATTCTTCAAAGAGATCGAAGATGTAGATTCTTATGATTGGTATTCAGATGATAGTGATGGTTTTGAGAAACGTGTTTCTCTTTCAGGTTACTCATAATTGGATGGATTCCTAAGTTGAGTAATGCTGATTAGCCTCTTTCCATTAAGTTGATATGCACTGGAGACAGCTGCATGGATTGAATCTTGGTTCCAATTAAATTAGTGCCAAAGTTTCTATATTGGATATAGAATAGTTCGTACCTTAAAAGATATTGAGGTACGAGGAGTTGTCCAGCTTATGATTAAAACCAGACACTGGATAACTCAGGGCACGTTTCTGTAATGGCTGTTTGTGGGTTGACCCTGGCTATGACAAGGGTTGATATTCTACCATTTGGAAGATCAATAGTGATATTGTTCTTGACTCGCCACAGTTTTAGTAAAACAGATCTTTTTCAGAAAACAGTAGTGGGAGTATGGTAGAACTGGAAATGATTCCAGAACCGCGAACGATTACGGAAAATTTAATAGGACCTATACATTCAATCAGGTTTGACATTCAAATAGCCACTCCGCAGGTATGGTAGGTAACCTCAGACACCCGAGAGGTACTTCGGTAGGCTCAAGGACGGTGACAGGGAGGTTCTTATCTACCCAGACTTGACACTACTGTTGTTCCAGGATATGAGACCCGGTAGGAGGGTTGTCATAGTCAGTGGGAGCAGCGGAAGCATAGTGGGTAAGTAGCTTATGTCTATTTATAGACTAGAGCAGTTATAGCGGAGATAGATCATCTAATTTTGATGTGATAGTCATGGGTTTGACTTCAATCAGAATAGAGGATGGATCAGTTAAGAAGGTAGTAGGGTGTGATGTCATGGTATCTGGATGACATACACAGAGTAGGAAGTAAAATTCCTATACTACGATCGGTTGTACTGTGGTCGTCACACAGTTGTTTCTCCAGACGGGATATGGATATAATATTTGACATTCTGGTTTCTAGATCTATGGTTTTAGACCTGGATTTGGGTAGTTTCCCAATGTGGGTACTTTGACAGATATTCTAATGGTTTTTGGAATAGTTGACTCCTAGCATGGTGGTGTACCTGCAGGTGATGGAGTCACCCTCTCTAAAGGTGTCTTACAGACTAAAGGGGAGAGGGATGTGCATGATTGGCAGATCACTTGCTTAGGCAATTGAGTCAATCATGAGATGTCAAGTACCACACCAAATGTTGGTTTTGCACTAGATGCAATAAGTTTGTATTAATCCAATCCTGGAGAAACATAAGGAAGCAGTTTTAGAACATAAGTGCATGTTCTACGGATTTGATAACGGCAGCCTCTTTCGGGAGACGATTATCATTCCAGGCTTCAAAGGTGACATGGATGACAGAGTGATTATCAGAGTTATAGTTTTCCCTCTGACGAAGAGGGACAGTATTATGGACAGGTGGTCCAAGAGGATACTGTGGGAAGCAAGGTGCCCGATACTGATTAGGTTCAGTGATCGATTCAGTCTAAGAAGTTTGGATATGGAGTTCATTTATGAACTAAGGTCCCATCAGATATCCAGACATGTTCTAAGACAGGTATTACTCAATTCGGGAGATGGTTTTCTCCGCGAACTTGAGATTAAGAGAGATATAGAACGATACTTCTAGGCGGATCCACTCACTGAGGCTATTTCTCGAACACAATAGTTTTACAAACGGACTTTGTGAAACTGATTAGTAGAGGAGTTGGATGTTCGGTTTCACACGGGCTGTGAGTAGTCGACATCGCAATATTAGCCTTGAGTGCAAGTGGGAGATTGTTGGAGATAGTGCCCTCATAGTCAATTATTGGATCGCAGGTACGTGATTGCAATGATTGCGGAGGACCTATACCGGTATGACAGTCTTACTCGAAATGATAGTATGCTATCTGGTTTGCCTTTATCAGTCGTATACATGTTCAGGTGACTGATTGCATGTTACACTTTGATAGAGCCCTTAGGATCTTGCTTTACTACCAACAGTATGATGGCGATCATATACGTGAGAGTTGGGTAGTTTATATGCATATCCTTAATTGTGGTCCCTAGTCGTGGGAGTTTCGAGACAGGGCATCGATACTCCGGAGTAGACTAGTGTGTACAGTCGAGACCCCGACGAGGGGCGGTGGCCGGTCTCACAAGCCACTGGTGTCAGTTGGATCACCTAAGATGTATACAGGTGCTCATTGGGTTATGAGTACACCGGACAGGACTCGCCGGGAATCTGCTAGTTAGTATTATATCTACCGTCAGATAGCAGTTCCCTGGTGACATGTGTACAGGTTAGTTCATCGACCTGAGGTCGTCATTTGTCTCGTGTGAGTTCCCACTGTGCTTTGATTTCTACCCTACCACGGCTCAAAGGAGTCGTGCAAACAGGTAGCTTTTGGGTACAGTCCCGAGCCACATGGAGGCACGTGAGCGGATCGGCAGGGGATTCGTCTCTCCCGGTATTGGGGGCGAGGTCGTGCTGTGTCTAGGAGAGCCATTACACAAATCCATGGCCATGGTAGGAGATTTACTGGTAGGTACTCCAGTAGTATCTCAGGGTGTATTGGGCTTCACTCCGACATGACTTATACTGCTATTGGGGGTCTGACGTTACTAGCCCCCTAGACAGATATGCGATACTCATTGACGAACGGACCGGACTGTATATACATTGTCACTGTTAGGCTCAGTAGGGTTTTCGGAGGAGTTCGCTCATCGGTCTCCCTTGAGTTCGCTCCTCGGCCACCCTTGAGGTCAGTCCATGGGCAGCCGTTACGCATTGCTAGTGCCGCTGACGGTTTGTGGTTAAACCCACTGCCAGGGTACTGACGAGTCATTAGAGTCCCCTACAGACAGTTTCCCAAGTTCGGGCGAAACGTTGTAGAGGCCGTATGGTTTTATGGCAGGGTTCGGAAAATGCACGTGCGTTTACGCACGTGTTATTTTTTTGGGCAGATGATACTGGTCGGCTTTGGTTTAAGCCGGATCCGAGTATTATATTGAGTAGGTATAATATCTTTGTCTCAGTTGCATTTGTATTCAGTCGTAATACAAATGCGGGTATATTTATACTGTTTCGGGGTTATCCTGAAAGTCGTTTCAGGATCACTTTTGGAAGTTGCCAGTTTTCAGTTTTCTATCAGCCGTCTTTTAACATTCTGTTAAAGACGGATTTATCTTTTCTTCAGATATGATGAGTCGTGCTTATAGGAGTTTCTAGATTTGGTGACTAGGGTGATGACTTGGCTTCATGACTCATTAGGCATTAATGGTGTCATTAAAGCTTTTGGTGACTAGGGTTTTTAGTTCAATGTTTCTAAATGACTCATCCTTTTTCATTAAAGCATTTTGTTTTTGCTTAAGATATTTTAGTGAGAAGCTTCATACCTTATGGTCACCACTTGCTCCTACGGTCACCTCCCTCTTCTATATTAGTGCACACCCCTCTCTCTCCTCATACACTCTCTCACTTGATAGTTTTTCATGGTTGGAAAAAAGATTATGATAGATTTGGGGTGTATGGAATCCACAGTTCATTTCATTCCATCACCCAATTCCCTCGGCAACTTCATTAACCGATCGTCCACGGATTTGGACGAAGTGAGACAAAGTCATCTACTCATTCTCTACATCATTCTTGGTCGTCTCTTTTAGCAAACTTGACGATCGAGTTGCCTCGAGTCAGAGGCGGGAGCCCGTTTAAAGAACCGATCATGTGGTGCCACCTCGAAGAGGAGATCGGAGATCGACGAGATCGGAGCAGCCGCAACGGAGCGTGGGATGATGGTTGAAGAACGAAGGACTCGGATCGTTCGGTACAATCTTCCTACACTCTTTACAGTTTGTTAGTTTAGCAATAATGGCAGATCCGGGTTAAAGTATACGATAGCGCCAGTTAAAAAGTTTTTGTTCCGCATTTGGCGTCTGTAGACTGCTGGGGCGCTAGCGTAGACTTACAGGAGATCTGCATGAGTGTGCAACATCTCGCCCGTGACAAAATTACTATCTCCGGTTTCGATTCACAATCGTCACGGACTCTCGGATCTGTGATACTAACGTTACGCTTCGGGCTTCTCGTCACAGACATCAAATTCCATGTCATTGATGCCAAGACCTGTTACAATGCCTTGCTCGGCCGTCCTTGGTTACACGAGTACAACATCGTCCCTTCTACACAACATCAGTGTATGAAGTATTTTAAAGATGGTTTCGAGTATACTGTAACGGGTGAGCTGAACCCATTTTCCGTGAACGAAGTCCGCAAATACGAAGACGCGAAATACTTTTTGCCAGACTTCGAAGATACAGAAAGGTGTCGCAACTCGGAGAACAAGGCCGCCGCCACCATCCCTGTTTTCGGAAGCGATACCGAAGAAGAGGAAGAGATAGTTTATACGGGGCCATCTCAACGCAACAACCGGAGGACGCCCACCCCCATACTGGTCTTCGGAAGTGATTCAGAAGATGAGGTCAATGCCGTATTCTCCAATCGGCTTTCAATGCAAGCACCCCTTGGCGATGGCCACAGTTTGCAAATCACCATGGTACCGCGAGAACACTACAAGGATCTCGACACGCTTCAAGCTCACAGTGTGCAGGACCTGCAAACGTTTTACGTCCCTCCCAGGCGTAGGGGTAAGAAGGTGATCCTATTCTACCGATCCTCAGAGTCGAAAATAGAGAAAGAGATCTGGCATGGCGCAGATGCTGCGTGCGACAGACTCCAACCCATCCGTCTGCCCAGATACTATACAAATGGATTAAAGAAGCTATTGAAGCGCCAAGGAGTACCCTTAAAACAAACTGTTCGACAGGCTCGGTTCTACAACAGGATTTGGGATGTCCCTGGAACCCAACGCAAATTGCCCAACGGGAAAATGGAGACACTTGGGCTTGGATACGTGAGAACCGGAAAACGAGAGCGGGCCCACAGCAGCTACGCTATATATACCTTTGATGAAGAGGAGGACGCCCTGTCAGGAGAGGCCGACCCCTCATCAAAACCAGACCACGCGATTGAGGCGCCGAGTCTGTCATTTCAAGAACGAATGGACAAGCTTATCAGGAAAGTGGGTCAGAAAGCTCGGGAAGACCACAACCGCGAAACGGCCATCTATGAGAAGGCCAGAACGCAACGTCTGTCTCAACAGATTGCAAAAGACAAAGATGTTCATCCTTGTCAACCCGTCATACGGAAGGCCCGATGCGGAGACGGGAGTAAGTCAAGGAGCGGAGAGAGGAGCCGACAACCAGGACACCGGATTAGAGGGTTACGGGTACTGTGCGGCTCGGATTCGTCCCTCAAGGAAAAGAGGAGCCGAGCGTACTCCTTCCCCCGAGACAAGACGGAAAGGTTACTCAAGCTCGCCCTAAAACATCAGATGATCACGCTTCCGGAGTCTAGACACCCTGAGCAAGCTAATAAGGCCCCTCGCTCGGGCTATTGCTCTTATCACCGAGCCGCAGGACATCCTACCGAAGACTGCTTCACCTTCAAGAACTGGGTCGAGGACCAGTACCGACGGGGCAGGTTCGCTTTATCCAACAGCTGGAAGGTAACGCCGCCACAAAAGCATGAACCTAAGGCCGCAAGAGCGAAACCAGATCCACCTCAGTCCCGGAAGCGGATTCGCGCCTGTTATACGATTACGATATTAAAAGAAGAGCCCGAGAACATAGATGGCCTTCCCCGGTGCTTTGAAAACGGCGATGATGAGGTGATCTCAGAATTTCCGCCCGCTCCGAAAGAACTGGAAGATGGCATACATACTACGGCAGATAACCTCAGGAAGATTGAGTTGGGATCGGCAGATGACCCACGACCGACATTCGTCAGCGAGCTACTCTCTGAAGAAAAGGTGGCCGCGTTAAAAAACGTGCTGCTACGGCATAAAGACTGCTTCGCGTGGAACTACTCCGAGATGCCAGGATTAGATCCGGAAGTTGCTGTGCATAAATTAGCAATATCCCCAGATATCAAGCCAGTCAAGCAAGCGCCAAGAAGGATGCGACTCGAGCTTGAGATGAGCATCAACGCCGAAGTCAAGAAGCTGATCGATTCTGGGTTTATTCAAGAAGTCCAATATCCCGAATGGATCGCCAATATCGTCCCAGTAATGAAGAAGAATGGGACGGTACGTATATGCGTGGATTTCAGGGATCTCAATAAAGCCTGTCCAAAGGATGATTTCCCAGTACCGGTAACCGAGCTGATGATAGATAACACGTCCACTCACGAGGTTTTCTCCTTTATGGACGGTTCGTCAGGATACAATCAGATAAAGATGCATCCCGAAGACCAGAAGCACACCGCTTTCCGGACCCCTTTGGGTGTATTTTGCTACAGGGTTATGCCCTTTGGTCTAAAGAACGCCGGCGCTACCTATCAAAGGGCCATGACAAAGATCTTCGACGACCTCATACATGACATCGTCGAGTGCTATATCGATGACCTCGTAGTAAAGAGTATGTCATACGAAGATCACTTAAAGCATCTGGAGACTGTATTTCAACGCCTTCGGCAATATAATTTGAAGATGAATCCCCTCAAGTGCGCGTTTGGAGTCTCCTCGGGAAAATTCCTGGGATTCGTCATCCGACACCGAGGTATTGAGATAGATCCGTCTAAGATTAAAGCAATCATGGAGATGCCTCCGCCAAGAACCCTCAAAAAGTTGCGGTCTCTCCAAGGGAAGCTCGCATACATCCGGCGATTTATCGCAAATCTTTCAGGCAAATGCCGCCCCTACAGTCACCTGATGAAGAAGGGAACCCCATTCGTCTGGGATCAAAAATGCCAAGGTGCACTAGACGAGATCAAGCAGTACCTGCAGAACCCGCCGGTACTGGCTGCGCCGGTCAAGGGAAAACCCCTCGTTCTTTATACAACCGCCCTCGAAGGTTCCTTGGGCGCATTATGGGCGCAAGAGAACGATCAGGGGAAAGAGAGAGCACTCTACTACTTAAGTCGAGTTCTACTGGGGGCAGAAAGCAATTACTCTCCCATTGAAAAACATTGCTTGGCATTAATCTTCGCAACGACAAAGCTCAGGCACTATGCGTTGGCGCATGAAGTCCGTCTTGTTTCAAAGGTGGACCCCCTTAAATACTTGATGTCAAGAGCCATATTGACGGGACGACTCGCTAAATGGGCCCTGCTCTTGATGGAGTTCTCGATAACATATCAACCTCTCAAGGCAGTGAAAGGTCAGGCCATTGCCGATTTCCTCGCTGAGCACCCGATACCGGCCGATTCTCCTCTGAACTGTGATTTGCCGGACGAGCATGCATTTGATGCGATTGGCGGCAGTAGCACCCGATGGGAACTCTATTTCGATGGAGCGTCCTCCGTAAAGAAACAAAAGCAAGGTATCCCAATGATCAAATCGGGGATAGGCCTCATTTTTGCAACCCCACAAGGAGGGATAATGCGTTTCGCCTTCTCCTTGACAGAGCCGAGGACAAACAACGAGGCTGAATATGAAGCTTTGATAGCAGGCCTCGAAATCGCCATCGACATGGGAATTGAAGACCTCCTTATATATGGGGATTCTCAGCTGGTCATTAGCCAAGTTAATGGTGACTACCAAACGTGCAAGCCGGAGCTGGTGAGATACGGAGAAAAGGTGCAACAACTGTTGACCCAGATTCCCTCTTATACTTTGGAAAATATACCGCGCGCGGAGAACAGCAAAGCAGACGCGCTAGCCAAACTTGCTAAAGAACTGGCTGACGAGAACCTCGATGATGTCAGAATCGTGGTACAAAGCCATCGAGTGCTCACACCGGCAGAACTATCTCCGGAACTACATAAAGAGGGAGCGACTGAGCAGACGACCCTGCAAATAAAAGACCACGAGAATGCCGAGGACTGGAGGGAAGTCTTCATAGACTACTTTAAGTCCCACCTAATGCCCAAAGATACATCCTCGAGGCATCAACTCATGAAACGAGCTTTATCATTTGCCTTCGTCAACGATGCTCTATACAAGAGGTCATTCGATTCTCTGTGGCTGAGATGCCTAGGACCTGACGAAGCGAGAAGGGTCGTCCAAGAAGTTCACGACGGACTTTGCGGTTCTCACCAAGCAGGCCCAAAGATGAAGTTAAAAATTAAACGGATGGGTTACTACTGGCCCACGATGATCCAGGACTGCCTCGAGTATGCGAAGCAATGCCACTCGTGCCAGATTCATGGAGACTTTATCCACCAACATCCAAATCCACTACACCCAACGGTGGCCAGCTGGCCATTCGAAATGTGGGGAACTGACATAGTCGGCCCCATTGAGCCGGCATCATCTCGGGGACATCGTTTTATCCTGGCAACTACTGATTACTTCTCCAAATGGGCAGAAGCAATACCACTGAAGGAAGTAAAGACGGAGAATATCCTCCATTTCTTCAAGACGCACGTTATCTACCGGTTTGGAACCCCACGGCGGATTATCTCCGATAACGGGCCAGCCTACAGAAGCCATAAGATTAGCCGCTTCGCACAGCAGCACAGTATAGATTGGAGGTATTCTTCAGTTTATAACCCACGAGCTAACGGTCTGGCCGAGGCCTTCAATAAGACCTTGATGAAGATCATAAAAAAGACCGTTTCCCGGAATAAGAGAGACTGGCACGAAAGGCTGCAGGAAGCCCTTTGGGCTTATCGAACTACATTCAAGACAGCCACGAACACAACGCCATACGCGTTGGTATTTGGGACGGAAGCAGTACTCCCCCTCGAGATAGAGTTACCCTCTCTACGAGTGGCAGTCCACCACGAACTGACCGACGAAGAAAATGCTCACCTTCGACTTGAGGAGCTTGATGCCCTCGACGAAACCCGACTCATAGCGCAACAACATCTAGAAGCCTACAAAGCAAAGATGACGCGCTCATACGAAAGATTGACCAGGCCAAGGGCATTCCGCCAAGGCGAACTCGTGCTGGTGGTCAAAAGACCTATGATCCCCAATCGTGCCAAGCGAGGGAAATTCGAGCCAAACTATGAAGGCCCGTACATCATAGACCAGGTCTACCAGGGTGGAGCCTATCTACTCGTGGACATGCACGGTGAAAGGCCTTTCAGGCCAATAAACGGCCGCTTCTTGAAGAAATACTATGCTTAGCGAGCCACAGCCTGGGTCAACGGTAGATGACGACGACTATGTCCGCTCGCTATCTTCCTAGGCTCAGGCTTTACAAGCAGTAGCTGGCCTTCCCATAACGACGGACCGAAACGTCCCTAAACTAACAACGGACCGAAACGTCCCTAAACTAACAACAGACCGAAACGTCTTTAAACTAACGACGGACCGAAACGTCCTTAAACTATCAACAGACCGAAACGTCTTTAAACTAACGATGGACCGAAATGTCCTTAAACTAACAACGGACCGAAACGTCCTTAAACTAGCGACGGACCGAAACGTCCCTAAAACTACTACCGCAGCATCCTTAGGCTGACAAAAAAAGGGAGAAAAGGAAGAAGAATAAAAAAAAAATGAAATGATAAAAAAAAAAGAAAGAAAAAAAAGAAAAAAAACGGTATGTCCATAAAGCAAAATGGGCACGGATGAAAACCCGAAAGGGCTCCGTGAGTAAAAACAGCGGGACTACCGGCGAGTGTTTGTGAAAACCCGAAAGGGCGCAACCTCGTTAAAAGGAACTTACAGGGTCCTCTCGACCTTGTAAGGAGAAATCACCTGCGTGAGATCCTTACGACTCACAAAGGAGCAACACACTTAGGGATCCTCACGATTCCTAAGGAGAAAATACACTTACGAGATCCTCATGACTCGTAAGGAGAATTCTCTTATGAGACCCTCACGGCTCATGAGACTTGAAAGTCTTAAGTTACAGAAACCTAAACCTGTTCTTAAGCAAATCCCCCACAACCTTCGATACTGCCCTACAAGCGGCTCGTACTGACCCTTGTATACAATCCACGGGCGCGAATAAACATTTCCCCAGCAAAGTCCGACCCTTGTAAGTCCTCTCGATCCATAAGGAGAAAGCCCTCTTGTAGGATCCTTACGACTTACAGAGGAGCACACACTTAGGAATCCTCACGATCCCTAAGGAGAAAAATACACCTGCAAGATCCTCACGACTCGTAGGGAGAAACACCGTTGTGAGACCCCTACGGCTCATGAAGTCAAAGCCTTGGTCGACAGGACCCTTGACCCTGTTCGCTGAGCTACCTTTGTTTATCATCAACAAAGGCAGATGATGATTTGCTCCTGGCAACATTCCAGTTGTAGCGATGCTGATGCTGAAACCGGTATCTAAAAATCCAAGCTTACAGCGGAAAAGCTAGCAAGCCACACATGCATACGAAATAGCCGAAATGATGGGGCGACTTGCAATAAAAAGCAGCAAGTAAAAGTGTATGCATGACAAAATAGCCGAAATGATGGGGCAACTCGCAATAAAAAACAGCGAGTGAAAATAAATAAATAGCCGAAATGATTGGGCACCGTGAAAAAATAGCCGAAATGATGGGGCAATCGCGATCTTCGCGATATAAAAGCTGAAATGATAGAGCATCGAGGAAAAAGAAATAAAATAAAAGTGAAATCCTCGCCCTACAGGTGATGTTACCCTGTATACAATTTAGGGGCGCAATCAAAGAAAGGATCATACTCCTCCCCCGAGTTTCATCATAAGGAGAAGCCAAATCTTGACGCTTCACAGATAGCCTAGAGATCATTTCGACGTTCGTCTCGTGGCAGCAGACACAACATCAAGCGAAACGGAACAGCGGCAACCCCAAGTTCCATGGCTCGGCGATACATATCACCAAGAGTCAAACCTCCACCCCGTGAAATGCGGATACAATCAACAAACTTCCTGGTTACGTGGAAAGCGGATAATGTCACTCTTTGACCCCGTGGAAAACGTCCAGAGCGGATCCTGGTCCTCGCAGAGCACGGCAGTGAACCCGTGTGAAGCATCCAGAGCGGAGCCTAGTCCTCGCCGAGCACGGCAGTGAACCCGTGTGAAGCATCTAGTGCAAACTTCCTGGTTACGTGGAACGCGGATAACGTCACTCTCTGACCCCGTGGGAAACGTCCAGAGCGGATCCTGGTCCTCGCAGAGCACGGCAGTGAACCCGTGTGAAGCATCCAGAGCGGAGCCTAGTCCTCGCCGAGCACGGCAGTGAACCCGTGTGAAGCATCTAGTGCAAACTTCCTGGTTACGTGGAACGCGGATAACGTCACTCTTTGACCCCGTGGGAAACGTCCAGAGCGGATCCTGGTCCTCGCAGAACGCGGCAGTGAACCCGTGTGAAGCATCCAGAGCGGAGCCTAGTCCTCGCCGAGCACGGCAGTGAACCCGTGTGAAGCATCTAGTGCAAACTTCCTGGTTACATGGAACGCGGATAACGTCACTCTTTGACCCCGTGGGAAACGTCCAGAGCGGATCCTGGTCCTCGCAGAACGCAACAGTGAACCCGTGTGAAGCATCCAGAGCGGAGCCTAGTCCTCGCCGAGCACGGCAGTGAACCCGTGTGAAGCATCTAGTGCAAACTTCCTGGTTACGTGGAACGCGGATAATGTCACTCTTTGACCCCGTGGAAAACGTCCAGAGCGGATCCTAGTCCTCGCAGAGCACGGCAGTGAACCCGTGTGAAGCATCCAGAGCGAAGCCTAGTCCTCGCCGAGCACGGCAGTGAACCCGTGTGAAGCATCTAGTGCAAGATTCTTGGTTACGTGGAACGTGGATAACGTCACTCTTTGACCCCGCGGAAAACGCCCAGAGCGGAGCCTGGTCCTCGCCAAGCACGGCAGTGAACCCGTGTGAAGCATCCAGAGCAAACACCGGACTGTGGAGTCCTTAAAATCCACGGACTATGACGTCCTTAACCTCGACCGCGATGTCTTAAAACTAACGATCAACCACCCCTATTCCTTACAGATTTTTGCCTCGGTTTAAGGGTACATATCTTCACTCCTTTGATGCCCGGCGTTGTAATTCCTCAACGTCTTCAAAGAGGTGAAGGGTCCCTGCAACCAAACGTCGGACTGTGGAGTCCCTAAATCCACGGACTATGAGGTCCTTAACCTTGACCGTGATGTCTTAAAACTAACATCGGACTGTGGAGTCCCTAAATCCACGGACTATGAGGCCCTTAACCTTGACCGTGATGTCTTAAAACTAACATCGGACCGTGGAGTCCTTAAATCCACGGACTATGAGGTCCTTAACCTTGACCGCGACGTCTTTAAACTACAATACCTGGAGAAACCCCTGACTCCGTAAAACACGGACAAGGGTAGCTACATCCGGCACTTACAAGTCCTCACGGCTGGGAGAAAAACTCTTTATGAGACCCTCGGGGCTCGTAAAACGCAGAAGTCTTAAGAAGCAGATCTTAACCCTGAGCCCTGAGCCACTGCTGTCCTGCAAGGAGATCAAGATAGAATATCCGCAGAATGCATTCAATGAAAAGGAAACACACCATTAAAAAAAATGTATCTTTTATTCATAGACCAAAATGGATACAAAATACGATTCATGAAAGAAACAAAAAGGAAGATACTCTTATCCATGAGTATGTACAAAAAAGGGGAGAAAAAGATACAGTCCTTAAGCCGGCGGGCGGTGCAATAATTTCACCAGCTCATCGTTCTGTTGCTGAGCCACGGCTTCATGACGCAAGATCTCCAGAAGGAGAGCCTCCGCCTGAGCTTGTTGGGCCTGATATGAAGCGAGCCGAGCTTCAAGCTCTTTTTCAGTGGCCTTGTGAGCCTCAACCCTCTCGCGAGTAAACGTGGCGGCTTTATCAAGAGCCACCACCTCCTTGATGGACTCCTGAAACACCCACCAGAGTTCACACGTTTTATTGGTCTTGGCTGTGAGGCTGACCTGAAGCTCGCCCAACGCTTTGGAGGCTAGCTCTCTCTCAAAAAAATTTACGACCGAACCCTTTTCTCACACAACAATATGTTCGCTACGTGGCCACGAAAGCCCGCACTCGCAACCACAGCCTCGAACACAAGACATTTACAAGACCGTATAAATGGGCCCCCGGTCGACAGAGATGATCGATCTGAAACGTGTTCACATCACCTGGTATGAAAAGCAATGAGAAAATTTCCAGTGTTTATCCTATCAAGCATGTGTTCACGATTATATGAGCATCCGAAGAAGAAATAAAGTTCGAGGCATTAATTTGCATGCGACATAATGACAATGTTGGTAATTAGAAGAAGCTTGCATAAGAAGAACACAATGTTTATTCAGGCAAGCGAAAACATGCATACGAGTACCAAGCCTACATAGGGATTCAGCATAAAGCATACAAAAGAAGAGGACTAATTTAAAAACACTACGCTAACGGAAAAGATCACCAAACACCGGATCAATGGCACAAGGGTTAACAACGCAAAGAACAAAATTCTCCATCTCTCTCTCTGCTTTCTCCAGCACGTCAAAGCGACGGTTCTCACGAGGAGTCACCCCCCATCGATTGGTGCCGTGTTCGTCTGCAAAAGCGAACATAATAGCTCGCCGGGCCTTAATCTGACCCAGCAGGTGAATCGAGTAATCCTTCAAAGCCTGAGTAATCAGGCACGCTTCATGGAAGCCCTCGAGCTTTTCTTCTGCCGCGTCGAGCATCGCCAGGGTCATCTCCGTCGGGTGAGGAGGAATGTCGGCAAGCACGGCCGTGAGAATCATCCGGAGCCAGAGAGAACCCATCGGGAGGGGAGACCCTCTACGGATCGAGAGCTCGTGCATGGCCGAGTCACATTCGTTGTCAGAAAGGAGGGGGTCCACCAACCGAGCAGCAAAACGGGGGATCATCTCCTCAAGAGGAACTTCCCACGGTTGTCGACGAGCATGAGGGCGATTGCAAGCCATGGCACTCGTTTCTCTCTTAAAAATATATATATATATATATATATATATATATATATATATATATATATATGATATGAATCTCTCTGAGAAAGGAAAAGAAGGCTATAGCCTCATATATAATGAAGTGCATTAAGTGCTATGCGCGGAAAATCTTGCATGGTGAATTTATTTTCAAGGCCTAATAAAGGAAAGGTACCGAAAGTCAAGGAGATGGAACGATTCCCAAGCCCCTTTTTCAGCACCTAATATTGTGCACTGAAAATATGGCATGAGGAAAATCTTGTGAACCGTCGCATCAAGAGATCTCACGTGTAGAACACGTAAGGCCCAAACCTGCAGTGTATTTAAAAGGAAGAATATGGAGTAGTACCCTGCATGTTAAAGCACAAACAACAATAGTAACAGAATAATAAGATTTCAGAGAAAAAGCATGCAAACACACAGAGACACAGCAAAGCTTATCATCCAGACTTTAAGAAGGCGATACAAAATAAAAGAAAGACTTTTACAATGGTAAGGTTTCAGACGCGGGGCATGGGTTGAGAAACTCAAAATTGACTTTATTCAAGATCTTCCAAGCATTTCGAACCTCCCGGGTGTGCTTTCTCTCACGGTCACAAGCATCGGGGTCCCCGCGGATGTCCTCTACCCTCCGGTAGGCACCCAATATGGCTGACTGCTGAAAAATCCGATGAAGGAGATCGATGAGATCATCCCGCCTTCTCTTTGAGATCAAGCCCATAAGGTACACCGAATGCACCTTGTCCTCGGCAGTGTCCAAGTCCCCGAGTGGTATACCGGCGCAAAAGAGAGGAAGGGCCTCCCGGATCGCCAGTACGATCAGCCTCAGAAGAGAAGAGCGACGGGGAAGTAGCCGGTGATTGTACTCGTCGAAGCGGCCCATGATCTCGGCACACTGAGCATCAGTGAACTCCTGGTTCTGACTGCGGCCCAGCGCACGAATATTCCCGTACGAAATGATCTCGTCAAGACGATACAGATGGGCGTCCATGATACCTGAAATAAAAGTCACGAGAATCATTACAAAATCCCCATCGCATTAATTGCAGAAGAACAGCCTCGGGCCAAGAGACCCCAAGGAGCCTCTGTGTGAAGAGATTGAGTTCTTCATAGGAATTAAATTCCTTATTAAGAAAAAGGGAATTAAATTCCCAGGAATAATTTTGATGGAATTAAAGTCCAGGGAGTTGAAACGCTGTCATCATCTCCCCGAAGATCACCTAAACCCTAAGAGATCTACAGTTCGAAGGTTCCCTGTTCTCAAGAAAAAACTTGAAGAAAAATGGGTTCTTTGCGAAACCCTTAATACAGATTTGAAATCCAAAAAGTGCTTTTAAAGACGAAGGCGCTTTGGCCGTTCAACACCATTACCTGAGAAGAAAGGTTCTTTGCGAACAGAGTTAAACTCTGGGAAATGTTCAAGACAGAGAACTGAGCTCTGAAAGCGAGAATTAAATTCTCAAAGAAGAAATTCTCAAAGGAAGAAGAATGAGCAAAGTGAAGGCTCTTGTGAAGAGACGGCAGTATTTATAGAAAACAATGGAAACGTTTCATCTCCCCAGATCCCTAAAGGAATCCAACGGTCGCGAGAGGAGACAGCGTTGCACTCACGTGCTGACACGTGAGAACAACGCTGTGGGGGCATTTGTTTCCTGATTTAAAATCAGGAAAGCTTCTGTGGAAAGCTTCAAAAAGGGGCCACGTGCTTACACGTGACCAGCAGTCACGTGTTGACACGTGACCTATAAAGTGCAGAAAAGGCGCACATTGAGTCGCTGAGCAAAGTCAAGGAAAAGAGCTTCAAAAGAGGTCACGTGCTCCCACGTGACCAGGATCACGTGTCGACACGTGACGTTCAAAGCAGTAAACTCGCTCTCCAATTGAACCGAGGAAAGAAGTGCCAGACAGGGGTCACGTGCTCACACGTGACCAGGGGTCACGTGGTAGCACGTGATGGCTAAAACAGCAACCAGAAGACAGCGCAGAAAGAAAGAGGATCCTTCGTCCCAAAGGGGGTCACGTGTCTACACGTGACCATGGGTCACGTGGTCACACGTGACCGGCTTTCAAAGCCCATTTTTGATGACAGAATTAAATTCTGAAGGAAATTTGAATCTTTCCAAAGGAAAGTGATTATCTGAGACCAATCAAATTAAAGATTTAGAGATGATCAAATATCGTCTATCTATGGAAAATCTCGGGTTTGGAAAGATTTCCCCCTTAAATCTAACCAAAATAACAAAGGAGAATATCTGGATTTAAAATCCAATGGTGAATAAAATTCACCCAATAATCCAAAGGCCCAAAACGAATGATGGATGCAAATCAAATCTCTCAGTGAAGATTCATCAAAAAACTAATTCATTCGGCTGCTTCTCCTATAAAGTGGAGCCAAAAAGAGAGAGAGAAAGAGACACATACGCGCAGAGAAAGAAAAAAGGAGAAAAAGCTTTGATACTTGGAAAAGACTTGGATCTTCTGCAAAAACCCTAGGTAAGAAAGGGAAGGCTTTCGGAAAGAAAGAGAATTTAATTCTCAACAGAGTTTAACTCTAATATATATAAAACAGAAGAACACATTTCTTCTCTCTTTGATAGAGGATCTGCAAAGTGCACATCTCCCCTTAAGGTTGAGAATTTAATTCTCAATGGGTCGAGATCCTGCCATGCAGATCCAAAACATAGAGAAGGAATGCAAGCATGAGAATTTAATTCTCGCAGAACTATAGGAATTCAATTCCTTTAAAATAAAATTAGGGCTCGACCCTGTATCATGGGAATTTAATTCCTTCAAAATAAAAAGAAGCAGGGTTTAACCCTAATTAAGAACATAGTTCTGTTGAAACAGCAGGAATTTGATTCCCTTAATCATAATTCTTTAAAACGGGAAGTTTAGCTCCTTAAAAGCTTTCATTAGGGTTTAACCCTATTCAGTTCTTCACATACATGAGGAATTTAATTCCTACAGAAAATTCAGAGTTCAACTCTGTTTCAGAATATAAATCTGCAAAAGGAAGTAGGAATTTAATTCCTTTGAAAATTAAAGGCCCGAGGAATTTAATTCCTGAAAAAAAAGATCAACAGATCCTCTAGAAACGACACACATAGAGGCAGGGTCACGTGCCACCACGTGACCCCCCCAGAGATCTATAGAAAACCCTTTGAGGCAGTCCCTCACGTGACCCACGTGACCCTTAACAAAAGGCTCTAACAAATGAGCATATGAATGCCCGTCACGTGCTGACACGTGATGCTCTGAAAGATGCAGTAATCTCAGCAGAACCATTGAAAAGAAGGCGCTCTCACGTGTTGCTACGTGACCCCTTTCGCCTTAGTATTCAACACTAAATTGGAACTCTCAAACCCAGCGTCAAAACACTGTTGGGCATTAGCATTCAACAATGATTAAAAAAAAAAGCCTTATTGGCAGGGTTCAACACTGATCTGTTTTAGTGTTTAACACTAATTTGAAAAAGCCTTATTGCTGGTGTTTAACACCAATTATCTCTTAGTGTTGAACACTAACTTATCAACCTTATTCCCAGTGTTCAACACTGATTGCTCTGAAGTGTTTAACACTAGGCTTTGGCCCAATTGGCTAAAGGGATAGAGGCAAACATTCTCCAACAAAGAGTCAATATTCCAGACCTGACTGGACTTAGCCCAAGCTGGCCATAAGTCCTCAATTTGTGATTAACTGGGCCGATAAGCTCATAACATAATTGACCAGTCTTGACCCAAATTGGGCCAGGGACTATTTAATCCACCCCGGTTATAGGGTACATCTCTTCACTCCTTTGATGCTTGGCATTGTAATCCCTCAATGTCTTCAAAGAGGTGACGGGTCCCGAAGACCATTCATGATATGGACTGTGGGGTCCTTAAACCCATGCATAATGCAAAATTCCTGGTTACGTGGAAAGCGGATAACGTCACTCTTTGACCCCGCGGAAAACGTCCAGAGCGGATCCTGGTCCTCGCAGAGCACGGCAGTGAACCCGTGTGAAGCATCCAGAGCGGAGCCTGGTCCTCGCCTAGCACGGCAGTGAACCCGTGTGAAGCATCCAGAGCACATACCGGACTGTGGAGTCCTTAAACCCATGGACTATGACGTCCTTAACCTTGACCGAGATGTCTTAAAACTACCAACGGACCGTAATGTCCTTAAACTACCCATGGACCGCAATGTCCTTAAACTACCCACGGACCGCAATGTCCTTAAACTACCCATGGACCGCGATGTCCTTAAACTAGAACCATAGAGTCTCCATATGCTCTTTCGTCGGATCTAAACGATCCTGTTTAAGTTGATCTTAGCCTCAAAGATGGCTAACGCGTCCTTAAACCCTCAAACAGACTGGACTATGAATCCCCCTAATTAACCCTGGCTCGAGGGTACATCTCTGAACTCCTCTGACATTCGTCGTTGTAATCCTTCAACGTCGTCAGAGAGGTGACGGGTCCCGACGGCCACACCTACGACGGACTACTATGTCCTGAAATTGGAACAATGGAGTCCAAACACTCCTTTGTCGGATCTAAACGATCCTGTTAAGTTGATCTTAGCCTTAAACTAGACTAATGTGTCCTTAACAAATGTTTGAGTTGATCTTAGCCTCAAGCATGGCTAGCGTATCCTCAAACCAAACCCCTAAAACCAAATCTAAGGAGATACGGATTTGGACTAGTCCACGCCCTACGGGCGACGACATAACTCGGTCTCCGTAAACGATCCACGGGCAGTAAAACATAAAACAAAACACACGACACGAAGTGACCATCTGGAGAAGGAGAAAGTTGTTACCGCGACGCGGTAGCGTAATTAACTGCAGGGGCTTGCGCCTGCAGGGAAGAGCGTCCCCACAATCAAAAACCCCTCACCCTGAGGGGGAATCTGACGAAGTCTGCTACATCGGCCGCATCCGTCTAAACCTCCGATATATGGCGCCATAAATCAACTTGGCATCTTCGGAGAGGCAGACGGATAGCACCTATTGGCATCTGTCCCGAATCTCAGGAAGGACGTCCTAACGTCTCGGCCGCCATTCGGAGGGGAACAGACTCATTGACTGACTCTTCTTTAGAGTGTGCTGAAGTACTAGTACATAATGAGACTCATCCTAAAGATTCAGAGCCTTTTATGGTGCAAAAAATAGTTGATACTCAGGAAATCATAATGCACGCTGCTGATTGTTGGATATAGTGCCCTAAAGGCAATTATTCTAATTGCAGGCAAACGATTATGATAATTGAGGGATGACCTATACAGGTAGAACAGTTTTACTCGAGATAATAGTATATTATCTAGTTTGTCTTTATCATTCATGTGTATACATTTTAATTGCTATTACGTGTCGCTAATACATAATGATAAAGCCCATAGGATCCTTACTTGACTATCAGTATTATGATGGCGATCATACTTATGCGAACTGGGTAGTCCATAAGCACATCCTTAAATGTCCCTAGTCATACATCGATATTTCAGAGTAGACTAGTGTATATGTTTCTTGACCCCGACGAGGGGCGATAGCCGGTTTCACAGCCATTGGTGTCTGGCACCAAATATTGTATACATGTGCTCATTGGGTTATGAGTTACACTGGACGGACTCGCCGAGAACTCCTAAATGGTATTATACCTATCGTCAGATAACAGTTCTCTGGTGACATGAGTACATGATAGTCTGTTTACCTGAGATTGTTATTTATCTTATGTGAGTACCCACTGTACTTTGATTACTACCTTACTGTGGCTCTACTGATTCATACAAACAGGTTTTAGTTGGGTATAGTCCCTAACCAGATGGAGGTTGTTCTCCGTCGAAAAGACGCGACCGGGACGTTGGGACGTTTGGCCTGAATTTTGGGCGCAGATGCTATTTGATTTTATCCGTCCACCTCTCCGAAGATACCAAGTTGATTTATGGCACCGTGTATCGGAGGTTTAGACGATGCGGCCGTTGTAGCAGACTTCGTCAGATTCCCCCCCCCCCCTGTTTGAGGGGTTTTTGATTGTGGGAACGCTCTTCCCTGCAGGCGCAAGCCCCTGCAGTTAATTACGCTACCGCATCGCGGTAATAACTTTCTCCTTCTCCAGATGGTCACTTTGTGTCATGTGTTTTTGTTTTATTTTTGGTTGCCCGTGGATTGTATACGGAGACTAATTTATGATGTCGCCCGTAGGGCATGGATTAGTCCAAATCCGTATTTTCTTAGATTTGGGTTTTGGGTTGGGTTTAAGGATGCGTTAATCTCATTTGAGACTAAGATCAATTTAAACGTTTGTTAACGATACATTAGTCTAATTTTAGACTAAGATCAACTTAACGGGATCGTTTAGATCCAACAAAAGTGTATTTGGACTCTATTGTTTTCATTGGGTTTATTGATTGTCAGGACCCGCCACCTCTCTGAAGACGTTGAAGAGTTACAACGACATATATCAGAGGTGTGATGAGATGTACCCTTGAACCAATGTCAGTTGAGGGATTTGTAATTGGATTGATTTAAGGATCGTAAATCTCGTTTGAGATTAAGATCAAATTAAGTGGTTGTTAAGGATACGTTAGTCTCATTTAGACTAAGATCTACTTAACAGGATCATTTAGATCCAACAAAAGAGCATTTGGGCTCTATTGTTTTAGTTTAGGGACGTTGCGGTCCATAATATGCATGAGCAAGTGGTTGTTGCTGAGCCCGAGGTGGCAGCGGGCGGAGTGCCTGAGGCTGATGACCTCGTGGTGACGGTGGACGAGACAACCGCGACTACTGAGCCCGAGGGAGTAGCGGGTGAGGTTGACATGATTCCTGAGGACAAGCCAACCGCTCTTTCTCAGGAATCTGGCAATGCTCCGGTCATACCCCTCCTTGCCTATGGTTCCCCGCTGTCTCCCGGCCTCGCGAGCACGACAACGGTCCCCATTGAGTCGGGTGATGAGGCCACGGGCGGTGGCCTCATGTCGATGGAGGAGGGAGTAGCCTCCGTTTCGGCCGGCAGCTCATCAGGTAGATCCCAAGTTACTGTCCTCTTTATCTTACAATCCTTTCTGACAAGTTCACATTTGTTCGTAACGCAGGTGCAGCCAGCGCCGATGCCCCATTGCTCGAGGGAGCGCCTTCAACTACTGCCTTGGCGGCGGTCACCTCTCAGCCCTCTCTCATACCATCGAAGATGTTGGAAGGTATGGGTTTGCAACTTATTAATCTTATCTTTCATACGTATAATTTGTGTACTAAAGTCATACTGTTATGTCTTCCAGGAGTGCTTTTTGACCATCTCTATCAGGTGTTGCTCCCACACTTCTCCTTCCCATCTGAACTCGCTTCTCCCTCTAGTGGCGCTGGTTAGTATGGTTTCCCATTAATATCTTTCTTTTTCATTGATGGACTTACTTCTAACTTTTTTTCTCGTCCCGACTGCAGTGCTACAAATTGAAGGAGGGGATGAAAGATCGGCCGTGCCACTGGCCCTTCCGGCCTTGCCATCTGCCGTAGCTGGTACAACAACTATCACATTGATAACTCCCTTTTTTTTCTCTTGAACTGTTATCTGATCATATCTTGTTTTTTTAGCTGTCGTTCCGGTCTCGGCGCCCTTCGAGCCTCGCATCACAATGCCGGCAGGTCCTTATCTGAGACGTCCGTCTTCGAAAGGCGCCGCGAATAGTCTGCGCATGTTGAGCGACTACGTCGAGGAACTCGATGTCGAGACTCCTACATCTGCTGCAGACTTTGCTACGGCGGTTAACCCGATGTTGGTGATACTCGTGAATTTCCATGATGAGGGCATCATAACATCTTGGGTTAACCATTGCAGGGAGATCGAGGCTCGCCTGCATCAGCTAGAGTCGATGCGTTCTGCTCCCGAAACTTTAGCCGCGAGCAATGAAAGAGCAGCGTGGATCGAGCAAAGCGCTTCTTACATCCACCACTTGGAACAAGCGGCTTTAAGGCTGAGGGAATGCCAAGAGACCTCGAACGAAACGGCTCGTCTGCGTGCTGAGGTCGAGGCGAATGCTGCCCAAGTGAAGGCTATCTTTCAGGGTCTCTTGGAACACATCTCTCATGGGCTAAACTTGAAGCGAAAGATTGATGTCGCCGAACGTGACACCCCAGGCCGCGAAGCTGCTCATCAGGCGGTTAGGGAGCAGCTTGCATCTGTCTTGCAGCAGTGGGCTCAGGTGGAGGCAGAAATGGCGATGGTGGTAGATCAGGAAAAGGCGTGGAAGGAAGTGCATGAACAATTGCTAGAGTTATGCAAGACGCTTCCTTCCCAGTGATTCCCTTTGTATCTACATACTTGTAACAATTTTTTTTTAATAATATGTATCCATTCTTTATTCTTTTGTACGCTTCACCTTGTAGTTGATTACGTTCAATAAAGATACACATTTTTCTTTCTCTGTAATGTCTTGTATGCTCTTTCGCTTTCTCTCTTTCTCTTATTATCAGCATGTTGACTTGATAAACATAATTGGCAGATAACTTAGTTTTTCCAAGAGATAGCGATGACTTAGGCCACAAGTTCAGATCCACCGCTTAAGAATTTTCAACTCTATGAGCCGTGAGGGCCTCATAGAGACTTTTCTCCCTACGGATCGAGAGGATCTCGTAGGTGTATTTTCTCCTTAGGAATCGTGAGGATTCCTAAGCTCGTTTTCTCTTATAAGTCGTAAGGATCTTATAAGAGAATTTTTCCCTTTTATGAGTCGAGAGGACCCGTAAGCGGTTGTTTCCCTCCTTGTCGAAATTCGACTTTGGAGAGTGAGACCCGTGAATAGTATGCAAGAGACCGTTTTAGACCGACTTGCAAGGTCCATTGCTAAGGAAACAAGTTTTTTTTTATCCCTGCTGCCTGAGGCTTCATCTTGCAATTTGAGACGAATCGGGAATTTCCCGCGGAGACACTGATTTCTCTGCGAGCCGACACGAATCAGGAGGCTCTCACCAAGGACGCTAGTTTCCCTGAGTTGAGGTATTTTGCCAAGGATATTTGTTTCCCTGGTGTTGAAACGAATCGAGAATTTCCCGCGGAGACACTGGTTTCTCTGCGAGCCGACGCGAATCAGGAAGCTCTCATCAAGGATGCTAGTTTCCCTGATTTGAGGTTTTTGCCAAGGATATTTGTTTCCCTGGTGTTGGAACGAATCGAGGATTTCTCGCGGAGACACTGGTTTCTCTTGGAGCCGACGCGAATCAGGAGGCTCTCATCAAGGACGCTAGTTTCCCTGAGTTGAGGTATTTGCCATGGATATTTGTTTCCCTGGTGTTGAAACGAATCGAGGATTTCTCGCGGAGACACTGGTTTCTCTGCGAGCCGACGCGAATCAGGAGGCTCTCATCAAGGACGCTAGTTTCCCTGAGTTGAGGTATTTGCCAAGGATATTTGTTTCCCTGGTGTTGAAACGAATCGAGGATTTCTCGCGGAGACACTGGTTTCTCTGCGAGTCGACGCGAATCAGGATTTTCTTCATCAAGGACACTTGTTTCCTCGAGTCGAAGGATTTTGCCGAAGACACTGGTTTCTTCGGGGTTGAGACGGATCAGGAATTTCCCGCGGAGACACTGATTTCTCTGCGAGCCGACGCGAGTCAGGAAGCTCTCATCAAGGACGCTTGTTTCCCTAAATTGAGGTATTTGCCAAGGATATTTGTTTCCCTGGTGTTGAAACGAACCGGGAATTTCCCGCGGAGATACTGGTTTCTCTGCGAGCCGATGCGGATCAGGAGGCTCTCATCAAGGACGCTAGTTTCGCTGAATTGAGGTATTTGCCAAGGATATTTGTTTCCCTGGTGTTGAAACAAATCGAGAATTTCCCTCGGAGACACTGGTTTCTCTGCGAGTCGACGCGAATCAGGATTTTCTTCGTCAAGGACACTTGTTTCCTCGAGTCGAAGGATTTTGCCGAAGACACTGGTTTCTTCGGGGTTGAGACGGATCGGGAATTTCCCGCGGAGACACTGATTTCTCTGTGAGCCGACGCGAGTCAGGAGGCTCTCATCAAGGACGCTTGTTTCCCTGAATTGAGGTATTTGCCAAGGATATTTGTTTCCCTGGTGTTGAAACGAACCGGGAATTTCCCGCGGAGATACTGGTTTCTCTGCGAGCCGATGCGGATCAGGAGGCTCTCATCAAGGACGCTAGTTTCCCTAAATTGAGGTATTTGCCAAGGATATTTGTTTCCCTGGTGTTGAAACGAATCGAGAATTTCTCGCGGAGACACTGGTTTCTCTGCGAGTCGACGCGAATCAGGATTTTCTCCGTCAAGGAAACTTGTTTCCTCGAGTCGAAGGATTTGCCGAAGACACTGGTTTCTTCGGGGTTGAGACGGATCGGGAATTTCTCGCGGAGACACTGGTTTCTCTGTGAGCCGACGCAAATCAGGAGGCTCTCATCAAGGACGCTTAATTCCCTGAATTGAGGTATTTGCCAAGGATATTTGTTTCCCTGGTGTTGAAACGAACCGGGAATTTCCTGCGGAGATACTGGTTTCTCTGCGAGCCGATGCTGATCAGGAGGCTCTCATCAAGGACGCTAGTTTCTCTGAATTGAGGAATTTGCCAAGGATATTTGTTTCCCTGGTGTTGAAACTGTAGGGTTCCTAGGCACACTAATGAGGTCTCACAAGGCATCAACCATGCCAATTTCAAAAATTACAAGTGCCCAGAAACCCTAATACGGATCGTTGATTAGAGTTTAAGCGAAAACGATAACTAGTTAACAACTTAACTAAGAGTGAACTCAAAATACAACCTTTGTAGATCCGGTCCTCCACCTCCATAGCTCCGTGATGATGTCTCCTCGCTGCGATCATCGGATCCCGGGCTCTAGCGTTGGCTTCATCGGAGAAATGGGCGGGCTAGGTCATCGACTTCGATGCCGAAGATGTTCTACGTCGAGGCAACACAAGATCAAGCTCCAACTTCACCAAGCCATGAAACTTGTGAAGAAAACACCCTATACTACTTAGCAAGTGGTAGAGGATGAAGAAATAGGAAGTGGGTTCACTTTAGAATTGGATTTCTCACTCTTTTTCTCAAGTTTCCATTAAAGGTTGCAAGCTTTCTTCATTGTTGAAGAAGAAGAAGAAGAAGAAGATAATATGATAAGTTATTTTCAAAATAGAAAACCAAATGATACTTATCATATTTCCAACCATAGTTAGGTGTAGAGAATAAACTAAGGTTAGGTTGAATGGTTAGGGTTAAGCATGAAACAAAAATGGTGGACTTATTCAAAGCTTCATGAAGCTTCAACTAGAAAACAAATCAAGCCACCATTTTTCCTTTTGCCAAAATGAATGAATAAATAAATAAATAAGCAAATAAATCAAGTGAAACCCTAACCATTGACCAACCATGGTTTAAACCAAACATACACCAAAACTAGCATGCATCATCAAACATGATGCAATCTTGTGCACAAAAATATATCATATACACAATGTGCACATCAAGCGAGAAAATCCATCTTAAGTGAACAAATACTAGTTAATGAAAAGTAATATATCAAATATATAATTATGCATTAAATCATCAAATCAACACTTGATTTAACGATCCGGTCATATCGCATATGACCGGCTTATATCCGATGTTTCGACTTATCGAATCAATCCTCGATTCGATAACTAGGTTTTATCGCATACAACCAATCGATACATTCATCGCGAGAATAGAATACAATATCATACACTGGTATTATTCTTGGTCCCGCACATATCTCATATGCGCTCCTATTTCGTTTCGCTTGAGCCAGGAAACCTCTGTGTAGGACTCTAAAGACTCGTCAATACTCCGGCAGTAGGTGATGATCATATCAAACACCCACAAGCCGCAAGCGGTCTGCTAAACGTAACGGCCACCCGGGTATTGAGCGATCAGAAGATCGACGAGCAAGCCCGCTCATACTCCTGTGAATCCAACCAGTAACACTTACCATACAGTCCGGTCTCGTCGTCTGATATGCCGCATATCTCGCCTAGGGGTGGTAAACGTCAGACCCCAATAGCTCGATAAGTCGTGTCGATATGAGGTCTATAACAGTTCGAGAAACTACTGGTAACACTTACCAGTAAATCTCAGCAACCCTGGCCAGGGATTTCCGGTTATAGCCAATCGAACACAGCGCAACATCAACTCCCTATACCGGGAGAGACGAATCCCCTCCTATCGCTCATTGCCTCCATGTGATCCGGGACTGTACCCAAAAACCACCGTTTTGCACGCCCTCTTGGACGTGGTAAGGTGGAAATCAAAGCACAGTGGGAACCACACAAGACTCTATCACGATCTCGGGTTAACAGACTACTCTGTACCAGTGTCACCAGAGAACTGCCATCTGACATAAGGTATAATACCATCTGGGAGTTCTCGGCGAGTCCGTCCAGTGTACCCAGTCTCTACTGAGCATCCGTATATCATCTCTGATGTTAAACACCAATGGATATGGGATCATCCATCGCCCATCTGTATGGGTCGAGAAGGTATACGCTAGTCTACTCTGGTATATCGATGCCCCGTCTCGATATACCTACGACTAGGGACCTTGAAGGATGTACTTATGGACTACCCTGTCCCCACTAGTATGATCCGCATCATAGTCTAGGTAGTCAAGTACACATCCTAAGGGCTTTACCAACATGTAACAGAGAGACAATCAGTGTACACGTTAAGGTAAAGAGCAACCATATAGCATACTATCATGTCGAGCAAGAAAGTCCTCCCTATATATGTCTAAGCATCCACTACAATATACATCCTATGTATAGTAATGGCCTCTAGGGCATACATATAACTAACAATCTCCCACTTGCACTAGGGCCATCTGATAGCAGTGGTTGTAGTATCTCATACTCAACCATCCCATAAAAGTCTCTCTGTGGGAAAAGGCCTTTGTGAGTGGAGCCGCCGTGTTGTCCTCTGAGTCTGCTCTCCTAACCTCGATCCCCTGGAGATCAACCATCTCCATGATCAGGTGATACCGCCTCAGAATATGTGTGGATCACTGATGGGACGGACGTTCCTTGGCATAAGCCACAACTCCATTGTCACACAATGGGAGGAACTAAGTTCATCTCATGAACAACTATACACCCAGACAGCCACTTTGGTAGCATCTTAAGTAGCGATGTATCCAGCCTTTACAGTCTAGTATGCCACGGTATCTAGCTTGGAATTCTTCCAACATACCGTCCCTTTAGTGAGGGTAAAGACAATGCCTGTGACTGACATTCAGTCAGCCTTATCACCTTGGAACCTTTCCAGTGATTCTCCCCAGGATCTATTGATACCATCTCACTACATCTAGTGAGTATTCTAACACCCAATAACATCTATCTCATAGATGAAAACTCAGGATTTAAGAGGTATCAATTTGATCCTATATGGAGAATCCTTGTGATAAGCGGAGATTGATCAAGCGTAGCATAGGAAACTCCTTCCCTATCAAGAGTATGTCATCCACGTACTCTACGAGGATCGCTACCATACTCCCTACTACCCTTTTTGTATATACAAGGTTCATCTACTATTTTGATGATGTCAAACTCTTTGACTACCACATCAAAATAGACGTTCCAACTCTGCGATGCCTGCTTTATCCTATAAAGTATATTGTACACGTTTCAGCTGCTCCCACTGTATACGAAGCCCTTTGGCTGTGTACTTATAGACGCACTCTTCTAAAACATTATTAAGAAAAGCAGTCATGACACCCAACCGCCAGATATCGTAGTCATGGTATTTAGCCGTGGCAAGTAGGACCTGGATGGACTTAAGCATAGCCACTGGAAAAGGTTTCATCGTTATCCACGCCTGGTCGATGACGAAAACCTTTAACAAGTCTAGTTTTGAAAGTCTCAACTTTTCCATGTACACCAAGTAATCTTCTCAAGATATACCTGCTCCTAATGGGGATTTAACCCTTCAGATATAGCAACCAAAGTCCATACTTTGTTGGTGTATAAGGATTCCATCTCAGATCGCTAAGCATCCAGCCATTCTTACAGAGTCCCGCTCCTTTTGGCCAGCTCAAAAATAGTTGGGTCATCATCTCATGATGCATTCCTCGCTCCCACTGTCATAGAGAAACCGAAGTATCTCTCAGGTGGGTGAGGAACCCTACTAGATCGGCGGAGAGGCTGAGGTTCGTTGGAATTTACTGAATCCTTTGGTTCTATCTAATCATCTGCTGTAGTTTGTATAGCTGGAACCTTTCCAGTTCTACATAACTGACCTTGCCTCGAGCTTGTCCGGATTTTGCTTTTAGACATAGGCCGGACAACCACAGATCTTAACTAACTTAAGATATGGGCTCTTCCCTTTCCATATCACATATGAAGCGGTAGGCTTCTGAATTGATCGGAACCCTATTCAATAGGTATGCAACTTCATAAGTGCATAACTCCCTAAAGGAAATAGGTAACTCAGCAGTACTCATCATAGAGCACACCATATCAAATAGGGTGTATCTGCTCCGCCCCGATATACCATCGTGTTATGGTGTATACGGAGGAGTAATGCTGAAAGAGAATCTCATTCTCCTTTAGAATAGTCCAGGAATTCTATGCACAAGTATTCTCCTCCCTGATCGCATCAAAGGACATAATACTTTTACCCGTATTGGTTCTCTACTTCTAACTTATATTCTTTGAATATCTCAAAAGGTTCGGACTTGTGTTTCAACAGGAACATATGTCTGAATCTAAAGAGATCATCAGAGAATGTAATGAAGTACAAAGAACCGGTCTTGGCATGTGTAGACAGGGGACCTACATACATCATCATGTATCAGTCCCAAGAGTTTACTAACTCTTTCTCTGTTTCCAATAAACAGAGCTATGGTCATCTAATCTTTGTGACATGACTGGCAAGTTTCACAAGTTGTAAATTCAAACTAATTTAAATATACATCTAAATGTAACTTCAGCCAGTCGGGTCGCATTGATATGACCTAGTCTATAATGCCTCAAGAAGGATTCATTCATTTCTGAACTCTTCCTCTTTTGTGTGTTCTATATACTAAGAACCGTAGTTTGATTTAGAACATCAATGATCTTAGATAACGTGCCTGAACCGATCAACATTTGATATAGGAAATGTTCAAAACATTATCCAACATAACAAAATTATATCCTTTCTTTACTAATAAAGAGACTGATATGATTTTGTATATCAGGTTCGGTATCTAATAACATTCGTTCAGAATCAATGTATTGGTAATATAGGGTGACAGTGACCAACAGACTTGGCTGCAACTCTTGCCCCATTTTCTGCCTCATGAAACTTATCACCCGTTCTCAGTTCTTTACCTATCTGTAGCCCATGTAACATATTACATATGCGGGATCCTGATCCGGTATCATATATCCAGGACGTAAAGGACACTGAGAAACAGTTCTATATAATGAACACACCCGAAGATGATGCATCAGCATGCACTTTCTTCGTTTGGGCGGCACGGGAATTCTGGTAATCCCCTATTTCCTGCTCTGTCTTATAACAATTATAAGTTGGAGCGGGACCAACGTTCCCCAGCTCAGTATAACAAGCGGGTTCGGTCAATACATCCGTATTATTATCTTGATTAAGGCGTGACATGGTCGCTACCAGGAGAGAGAGAGAGAAGAAAACACTCAGCGTGCGCTCTTGCAAGATCAGATTGGTTATTATTTTATCTAATCAGGATGGCTCCCACTGTTTTTATCAAATCTTCCTTCAAACCCTAAAAGGAAAGACTAGCCGGGATTAATTACACACTACAAGTTAGCCAATCTTTCAGCTAGGCCAGTGTCGGTAATTTGAGGGAGGTCCCCCGTGCTTTCGCACGAACCTAATTAATGTAAACCTCGTTTTCCCAGAGGCGTAACCTCGTTAACACCTTTCTAGACACCTACTTGATCGGCTAATTGTAATGTGTAAAACTCTCCCAGAAGTAACTCTTACTCGCAGCGGGTATCGGGATCCAACTATCTCATAGAAGGTATGCAATCTCATTGCAAATTTCAACACTTGAAATCCCCGATAATATTTTGCCCCAAGCCTCCTATGACCTTGACAAAGGCCAACAAATCATAGGTTGCTAGTCAAGTTCAACCCGTCATTTCTTGATTGAAATAAACCCACCCGCACGGCCCTTGACAAAGGCCAACAAGGTCGCACGACTACCCTAATCCAATCTGCATCATATGCATAAGCAGATAAGCACCAGTTAGCTACCGCACACTACGTCTTGACAAAGGCCAACAAACGCAGCACGAATACTAACTACTACTTATCTGCAATGACGGAGGGCTACGACAGGTTTTTCTGAAAACCTATTGCGTAATGAACTTGATATCGTTGTAGAATCAAATGATTTTGAAATGGAGTGTTTTTGAAGCTTTTCTAGTTTTGCTAAAGGGGTCACTCCCGGTGAAGGGATCGTCGGCCCTTTCCTCGTCGAATGAGGTGCGGGATATATCATATATATCACTGTGCAAAGCAGAAACTATAGAAGCTATCAAAAAAACAAACCGAGGGGTGTAGCATCTGCCAGTTATTGCTAAAGGAGTCACTCCCGGTGAAGGGATCTCGGTCCTTTCCTTATCGAATAAGGTGCAGGATGTTCTACAAGGAACACCGCGATGCAAAGCAAGAACTGTAGCTACCTGTTTTTTATTTTGAAATTTGATTCCACAACATCTTAGGTTTCTTTTATTTTCATTAATCATATTAATGAAGTCCCATCATTGAAATCACCTAAACATCACAGATAAATACGACGTACGCTTATGCCATCCGCATTCGCCTCGACGTCCCCTCGTGCGCCGTTAGGTTAGGTAACTGACGGCAGAGCGGGGCAGGGCTAGCGCGGGTGTAAAACATAAGTAACGTCTATATAATATATCATATATACTATATACAGTATTTATCACAGAACATCACATGATCACATCTCAGATATCGCAGCAGAAGAAACATATGAAATATTGGATATACTAGGACGTCCGTGTTTTCAATACGAGCCAGTATAAAACACGGATTCCACGATCGTGATGAATAGCCAATCCCACACCCCTAGACCCCTCCGAGAGCGGAAAGCAACCCTACCAATTCTAGAGTTAGGAGACCCGGACTCGACTCCTCGAGTTGGTCTCCCACTGGACTCCAGAACCCGGTTACTTGTGCCCTCTTCCTTGGGTCTATCCTAGTGCGAAAAAGTAAATAATATACAAACGGTGACATCTTCCGCAACCTGGAAGTGCCCTAATAAAAGAATATTACATACAAGTTTTTACATGAATGAAAATGAAAAACACTCATCTCACATAAAACCCCCCGGGCTATTCAAACACGACGATCCAATATAACATATCCAGCAACACATAACATCACATGTCATCAACGTAAGTAAATATGCGCATCCCAATTGTCGTTGACATATAGCAACGAAACCGGCGATATCACATATTACACTTACGGTCACAAAAAAGAAAGTGTAAAACTACAACAGTTGGAATCCGCAAACTCTTCAGACATCGCATGCCTAATCAAATGAATTCCTTAGACATCACATGCTTAACAATTATAAACCCCGCATTTTAGTCTCATTATCGAAAACTCTTTTCAATATCAAGTCGGGAAATTCAACAAGATTCCCGACATCCTGATCGAATGCTCGTCGCAAACTTCAATAGACGACCGCACCCCCAATGCCGTCGACGAAGTGCACCAAGGTGGAACACCGCTGCCGCGAGCACCCGAACGGATCCTTTTGGCGACGGGGTTCTCCTACAGTCACTTGGTCGGGGCTATGGGGTATAGCAGTCTATTAAGTTTATCCGGCGAGTATCCGCGTACGCTACGTGATTGTGACGGACTTTTGATCACATCAAAATTCCGTGGCAACCGATCAAGTGAGACTAAAGAGCTATGTTTATAACATTCATTCAGTTATTTCATAACTACTTGTGAATTCCAATTATTGTATCACATTCCAGATAAATAGAAAATGTTAAACTTTCCGATCGAACAATCAAACACCCAAGTTTTCCCGATACAGCTCAACACATGAAATAAGTCTAAAAACATTCAGTTCATACCTCAGTACCAACGATCCAGCCGTAGAAGGGTCAAGCCAACGCCTCACATGTGGCACGCCGTACTGCCCCAAACCCGAAGGTTCAAAGGGCAGTTCAAGACGGTCACATAATCGAGTTAAGGTTTGTTGTCTTCTAGAGGGTCCATCGCGTTACTTGCACTACTTAGAACGTTATTAAACCACGGAAAGATCCAACACTTGGAAATTTCCCGACAGGGGAAAAAGTGGGTATTTATATCCGGTCGAACTTTTTAACATATTCAAAAATTACCCGGAAAGACACATAGACAAAGTCTGATAATCCGATCGAATCTACGAACTCCCAATACAACCTAGAAAACTCAACTCATGAGTAAACATTAAAAATTCCCAGAAAACTCAGCACCTGAAGAGACAAATTACAGTGCAAAAATGGAAGCATAATCACATAATTTGGTCGCGGAACCGCCGCAGAAGCCATGCTTCTGCCGCGATTCCGCTGCGCTTTGGGGGTATCGTTTTCTCGTTTTTGCACCGTAATTCTTAGCATTTCCTGCTGAATTTTTTAAGCATTTTTAATCTGGAAAAAACCCAGTTTTTGAAAAATGTCCAGAGAGCATTTTGGAGTTAGGGTTTCGGTTCGATCGGACTTCTAACTCCGTCTACGCATCGCCTAAGGCTCTAGCTAGGCTCTGATACCACTGTAGGGTTCCTAGGCACACTAATGAGGTCTCACAAGGTATCAACCATGCCAATTTCAAAAATTACAAGTGCCGAGAAACCCTAATATGGATCGTTGACTAGAGTTTAAGCGAAAACGATAACTAGTTAACAACTTAACTAAGAGTGAACGGAAAATACAACCTTTGTAGATCCGGTCCTCCACCTCCATAGCTCCGTGATGATGTCTCCTCGCTGCGATCATCGGATCCCGGGCTCTAGCGTCGGCTTTATCGGAGAAATGGGCGGGCTAGGTCATCGACTTCGATGCCGAAGATGATCTACGTCGAGGCAACACAAGATCAAGCTCCAACTTCACCAAGCCATGAAACTTGTGAAGAAAACACCCTATACTACTTAGCAAGTGGTAGAGGATGACGAAATAGGAAGTGGGTTCACTTTAGAATTGGATTTCTCACTCTTTTTCTCAAGTTTCCATTAAAGGTTGCAAGCTTTCTTCATTGTTGAAGAAGAAGAAGAAGAAGATAATATGATAAGTTATTTTCAAAATAGAAAACCAAATGATACTTATCATATTTGCAACCATAGTTAGGTGTAGAGAATAAACTAAGGTTAAGTTGAATGGTTAGGGTTAAGCATGAAACAAAAATGGTGGACTTATGCAAAGCTTCATGAAGCTTCAACTAGAAAACAAATCAAGCCACCATTTTTCCTTTTGCCAAAATGAATGAATAAATAAATAAATAAGCAAATAAATCAAGTGAAACCCTAACCATTGACCAACCGTGGTTTAAACCAAACATACACCAAAACTAGCATGCATCATCAAACATGATGCAATCTTGTGCACAAAAATATATCATATACACAATGTGCACATCAAGCGAGAAAATCCATCTTAAATGAACAAATACTAGTTAATGAAAAGTAATATACCAAATATATAATTATGCATTAAATCATCAAATCAACACTTGATTTAACGATCCGGTCATATCGCATATGACCGGCTAATATCCGATGTTTCGACTTATTGAATCAATCCTCGATTCGATAACTAGGTTTTATCGCATACAACCAATCGATACATTCATCGCGAGAATAGAATACAATATCATACACTGGTATTATTCTCGGTCCCGCACATATCTCATATGCGCTCCTATTTCGTTTCGCTTGAGCCAGGAAACCTCTGTGTAGGACTCTAAAGACTCGTCAATACTCCGGCAGTAGGTGATGATCATATCAAACACCCACAAGCCGCAAGCGGTCTGCTAAACGTAACGGCCACCCGGGTATTGAGCGATCAGAAGATCGACGAGCAAGCCCACTCATACTCCTGTGAATCCAACCAGTAACACTTACCGTACAGTCCGATCTCGTCGTCTGATATGTCTCATATCTCGCCTGGGGGTGGTAAACGTCAGTCCCCAATAGCTCGATAAGTCGTGTCGATATGAGGTCTATAACAGTTCGAGAAACTACTGGTAACACTTACCAGTAAATCTCAGCAACCCTGGCCAGGGATTTCCGGTTATAGCCAATCGAACACAGCGCAACATCAACTCCCTATACCGGGAGAGACGAATCCCCTCCTATCGCTCATTGCCTCCATGTGATTCGGGACTGTACCCAAAAACCACCGTTTTGCACGCCCTCTTGGACATGGTAAGGTGGAAATCAAAGCACATTGGGAACCACACAAGACTCTATCACGATCTCGGGTCAACAGACTACTCTGTACCAGTGTCACCAGAGAACTGCCATCTGACGTAAGGTATAATACCATCTGGGAGTTCTCGGCGAGTCCGTCCAGTGTACCCAGTCTCTACTGAGCACCCGTATATCATCTCTGATGTTAAACACCAATGGATATGGGATCATCCATCGCCCATCTGTATGGGTCGAGAAGGTATACGCTAGTCTACTCTGGTATATCGATGCCCCGTCTCGATATACCTACGACTAGGGACCTTGAAGGATGTACTTATGGACTACCCTGTCCCCACTAGTATGATCCGCATCATAGTCTAGGTAGTCAAGTACACATCCTAAGGGCTTTACCAACATGTAACAGAGAGACAATCAGTGTACACGTTAAGGTAAAGAGCAACCATATAGCATACTATCATGTCGAGTAAGAAAGTCCTCCCTATATATGTCCAAGCATCCACTACAATATACATCATATGTATAGTAATGGCCTCTAGGGCATACATATAACTAACAGAAACGAATCGAGAATTTCTCGCGGAGACACTGGTTTCTCTGCGAGTCGACGCGAATCAGGATTTTCTTCGTCAAGGACACTTGTTTTCTCGAGTCGAAGGATTTGCCGAAGACACTGGTTTCTTCGGGGTTAGGATGAACCGTCGAGATTTGGCTTCGTTTTCTGGCGGAGCCTGTTGGGAAAGTATGGTTCCCTCTTTATTTGCGCCCTTGGATTGTATACAAGGATCGATGTGATCTCAACTGTAGGGCCAAAGTTTTATCATTTCCTTTTTTTGTTTTATTTCCGTGATGCTCTATCATTTCAGCTTTTATATCGTGAAGGTCGCGATTGCCCAATCATTTCGGCTATTTTTCGCGGTGCCCAATCATTTCTGCTATTTATTTTATTTTCACTCGCTGCTTTTTATTGCGAGTTGCCTAGTCATTTCGGCTATTTTGCATGCATACATTTTTACTTGCTGCTTTTGATTGCAAGTTGCCCTATCATTTCGGCTATTTCGTATGCATGTGCGGCCTACCGGCTTTTCATCGTAAACCTGAAATTAGACACCGATTTCGGCATCAGCACCGCTACAACTGGGATTTTGTCAGGAGTGAATCATCATTTGCCTCCATCGATGTTAAACAAAGGTGGCTTAGCGAACAGGGTTAGGATCCTGTCAGCTAAGGCTTTTGACTTCATGAGCCGTAAGGGTCTCACAAAGTTATTTCTCCCTACAAGTCGTGAGGATCTTGTAGGTGTATTTTCTCCTTAAGAATCGTGAGGATTCCTAAGTGTATGTTCCTTTGTAAGTCGTAAGGATCCTACAAAAGGGTTTTCTCCTTGTAAGTCGAGAGGACTTGTAAGGGTTGTTCATCATGCGCACATATCCCCAATCACGGATGAAATTTGGTTAGGGAAATGTTTATTCGCGCCCGTTGATTGTATACAAGGGTCAGTATTGAGCCACTTGTAGGGCAAAATTGAAGGTTGTGGGGGTTTGCTTAAGCACAGGTTTAGGTCTCTGTAACTTAAGACTTTCAAATCTTATGAGCCGTGAGGGTCCCACAAGAGAGTTCTCCTTACGAGTCGTGAGGATCTCGCAAGTGTATTTTCTCATTAGAAATCATGAGGATCCCTAAGTGTGTTTCTCCCTTGTGAGTCGTAAGGATCTCACGCGGGTGGTTTCTCCTTACAAGGTCGAGAGGGCCCTGTAAGTGTCCTTTAACGAGGTTGCGCCCTTTCAGGTTTTCACAAACACTCGCCGGTAGTCCTGCTGTTTTTACTCACGGAGCCCTTTCGGGTTTTCATCCGTGCCCATTTTGCTTATGGACATACCCCTTTTTTTATTCTTTTTATTTTTATTTACTTTTTTTTTACGAGGTCGCGCCCTTTCGGGTTTTCACGAACACTCGCCGGTAGCCCTGCTGTTTTTACTCACGGAGCCCTTTCGGGTTTTCATCCGTGCCCTTTTTGCTTATGGACATACCGTTTTTATCATCATTTTTATCATCATTTTCTTTTTCTTTTTTTTATTCATCTCGTCAGCCTAAGGATGCTGCGGTAGTAGTTTAAAGACGTTTCGGTCCTTCATTAGTTTAAGGACGTTTCGGTCCTCCATTAGTTTAAGGACGTTTCGGTCCGTCCAGGAAACGGCTGGCTACTGCTTATAAAGTTTGAGCTTAGGAAGATAGCGAGCGGACATAGTCGTCGTCATCTATCATTGACCTAGGCAGTAACTCGCTAAGCGTAGTATTTCTTTAGGAATCGACCATTTATTGTCCTGTAAGGCCTTTCACCGTGCATATACATGAGTAGATAGGCTCCACCTTGGTAGACCTTGTCTATGATGTACGGGCCTTCATAGTTTGGCTCGAATTTTCCCCGCTTGGCACGATTGGGAATTATAGGCCTTTTGACCACTGGCACGAGTACGCCTTGGCGGAATGTCCTCGGCCGGGTCAATCTTTCATATGAGCGCGTCATCTTTGCTTTATAGGCCTCCAGATTTTGTTGTGCTATGAGCCGGGTTTCGTCAAGGGCATCAAGCTCCTCAAGACGAAGGTGAGCATTTTCTTCGTCCGTCAGCTCGTAATGGACTGCCACTCGTAGAGAGGGTAACTCTATCTCGAGGGGGAGTACTGCTTCTGTACCGAATACCAACGCATATGGCGTTATGTTTATGGCTGTCTTGAACGTAGTTCGATACGCCCAGAGAGCTTCGTGCAGTCTTTCGTGCAAGTCTTTCTTATTTCGGGACACCGTTTTCTTCATGATCTTTGTCAAGGTCTCGTTGAAAGCTTCAGCTAGACCGTTGGCTCGCGGATTATAAACCGAGAAATATCTCCAATCTATATTATGCTGTTGCGCGAAGCGACTGATTTTGTGGCTTCTATAAGCTAGCCTGATGTGGCATTGTCGGGGCCCGGGGACCATTGAATGAAAGTACAGTTGAGAATATAAGTCAAAGGGGAAAAGACAGGAAAGAGGATAAGAATGCGTGTGATCGGAGATGATCCGTCGTGGAGTTCCAAACCGATATATGATGTGCGTCTTGAAGAAATGGAGGTTATTCTCCGTCTTCACTTCCCTTAGCGGTATTGCTTCTGCCCATTTGGAGAAGTAGTCAGTCGTCACCAGGATGAAACGATGTCCCCTGGACGATGCTGGTTCGATGGGGCCGACTATGTCAGTTCCCTACATTTCGAACGGCCAGCTAGCCACTATCTGGTGTAGCGGATTTGGATGCTGGTGGATGAAGTCCCCATGGATTTGGCATGAGTGGCATTGCTTCGCATATTCGAGGCAGTCCTGAATCATCGTGGGCCAGTAGTAGCCCATCCGTTTGATCTTCAACTTCATCTTTGGGCCTGCTTGGTAAGAACCGCAGATTCCGTCATGAACTTCCTGGACGATTCTTTTGGCTTCGTCAGGTCCCAGACATCTCAACCACAGAGAATCAAATGGCCTCTTGTACAGAGTATCATTGACGAAGGCGAAAGACAGAGCTCGTTTCATAAGCTGATGTCTCGAGGACGTATCTTCGGGCGTTCGACGATATTTAAAGTAGTCTATAAAGACCGCTCTCCAATCCTCGGTATTTTCCCGATCTTTTATTTGCAGAGCCGTCTGCTCAGTCGCTCCCTTTTCTTCGGGTGATTCTGGAGATATTTCCGCTGGGGCAAGCACCCGACGGCTTTGTACCACAATTTTGACGTCATCGAGGTTCTCATCGGCCAGTTCCTTGGCGAGCTTGGCCAACGCGTCCGCTTTACTGTTTTCCGCGTGCGGTATGTTCTCCAAAGTATAGGAAGGAATTTGGGTCAACAGTTGCTGCACCTTTTCGCCGTACTTCACCAACTCTGGTTTGCACGTTTGGTAGTCACCGTTTACTTGACTAACGACCATCTGGAAGTCTCCGTATATGAGGAGGTTTTCAATTCCCTGTCGATGGCGATCTCGAGGCCTGCTATCAGAGCTTCGTATTCGGCCTCATTGTTTTTCCTCGGCTCTGTTAGGGAGAAAGCAAAACGCATTATCCCTCCTTGTGGAGTTACAAAGATGAGTCATACCCCCGATTTGATTATAGGGGTACTTTGTTTGCGTTTCTTCATGGAAGATGCTCCATCGAAATAAAGCTCCCATCGGGTATCACCACCGTCGATCGCATCAAACGCATGTTCGTCTGGAAGATCGCAATTTAGAGGAGAATCGGCGGGTATTGGATGCTCAGCGAGGAAGTCGGCAATGGCCTGGCCTTTGACTGCCTTGAGAGGTTGATATGTTATCGAAAACTCCATCAAGAGCAGGGCCCACTTAGCGAGTTGTCCCGTTAATATGGCCTTTGACATTAAATATTTAAGAGGGTCCCCACCTTTGAAATGAGACGGACCTCATGCGCTAACGCATAGTGCCTGAGCTTTGTTATCGCGAAGATCAACGCCAGGCAGTGTTTTTCAATGGGGGAGTAGTTGCTTTTTGCCCCCAATAGAACTCAACTTAAGTAGTAGAGTGCTCTTTCCTTCCTTTGGTCGTTCTCTTGCGCCCATAATGCGCCTAAGGAACCTTCGAGGGCGGTTGTGTAAAGAATGAGGGGCTTTCCTTTGACCGGAGCAACCAACACCGGCGGGTTCTGCAGGTATTGCTTGATCTCGTCTAGCGCGGTTTGGCATTTTTGGTCCCAGACGAACGGGGTTCCCTTCTTCATCAGGTGGCTGTAAGGACGGCACTTGCCTGAAAGGTTGGCTATAAATCGCCGTATATACGCGAGCTTCCCTTGGAGAGACCGCAGTTGTTTGAGAGTCCTTGGCGGAGGCATTTCCATGATCGCCTTGATCTTTGACGGATCTATTTCGATACCTCGGTGTCGGACGATGAATCCTAGGAATTTGCCTGAGGAAACCCCGAATGCACACTTGAGAGAGTTCATTTTCAAGTTGTATTGTCGAAGGCGTTGAAATACGGTCTTCAGATGCTCGAGATGTTCCTCGTACGATTTGCTTTTAACCACGAGATCGTCGATATAGCATTCGATGATTTCGTGTATGAGGTCATCGAAGATCTTCGTCATAGTCCCATGGTAGGTGGCACCGGCGTTCTTTAAACCGAAGGGCATCACTTTATAACAGAATATTCCCAAAGGAGTCCGAAAAGCGGTGTGCTTCTGGTCTTCGGGGTGCATCTTTATCTGATTTTACCCTGATGAGCCGTCCATGAAGGAGAAAACCTCATGAGTGGATGTATTGTCTATCATCAGTTCGGTGACTGGCACCGGGAAATCGTCCTTCGGGCAGGCTTTATTGAGATCCCGGAAGTCTACGCATATGCGCACTGTCCCATTTTTCTTCATCACCGGGACGATGTTGGCGATCCATTCAGGATATTGGACCTCTTGAATAAAGCCAGAGTCGATTAACTTCTTGACATCGGCATTGATGCTCATCTCAAGCTCGAGCCGCATTATTCTCGGCGCCTGTTTGACCGGCTTGACGTCTGGGGATATTGCCAATTTGTGCACAGCAATTTATGGATCTAGTCACAGCATGTCGGAATAGTTCCATGTGAAGCAATCTTTATGCTGCATAAGCAGGTCTTTTAACGAAGCCACCTTCTCTTCAGACAGCAGCTCACTAATGAATGTCGGTCGCGGGTCATTCGCCGTCCCCAACTCAATTTTCTTGAGGTTATCCGCCGTGGTATGGATTCCATCTTCCAGCTCTTTCGGCGCTGGTGGAAACTTTGAGATCACCTTATCGTTGCTATTTTCGAAGCACCAGGGAAGGTCATCCATGTTCTCGGGCTCTTCTTTTGATATTGTTATCATGTGACAAGTACGAATTCGCTTCCAATCCCAATATGGAACTGGTTCTTCTTCCGTGGCCTTGGGTTCGTGCTTCTGTGGTGGCGCTACCCTCCAGTTGTCGGACAGAGCGAACTTGCCAAGCTGATACTGATCTTCGACCCAATTCTTAAAGGTGAAGCAGTCTTCGAGAGGATGCCCTACCACTCGGTGATAAAAGCAATAGTCTGGGTGTGAGACCTCGCCTGCTCGTTCAGGGTGTTTAGACTCCGGCAGTGTAAGCATTTGATGTTTTAGGGCGAGGTCAAGTATTTTCTTCGTCTTGTCCCGAGGAAAAGAGTATGCTCGACCCATTTTTCTCATAAGGGATAGATCGGAACCGCTCGGTTCCCGCTTGCGTGACCTCTTAGCCCCGCTTCGTTGCTGTTGAGCGCCTTTTTCGCATTTCGACTTGTTTCTACCTCTGCGTCGAGCCTTCTTTATAACAGGTTGACAAGGAGCGGCAATTTCATCTTTCACGGCCTGTTGGAGGAGGCGTTGTGTTTTGGCTTTATCGTAGATGGCCATTTTGCGGTTATGGTCGTCTCGGACTTTTTGACCAGCTTCCCTTATAAACTTGTCCATTTGTTCTTCGAACGACGGACTGGGCACTTTTGCATCTGGAACTTTTACTGGTTCAGGATTAGCGTCCTCCTATTGAGCATCCGCTTCTTCATCGAAGTCATAAACGACGTAACAGCCATGTAGTAACTCTCGTTTCTTTGACCGGATGTATCCAAGCCTTTTTGTTTCCATTCTCCCATTAGGCAGTTTGCGTTGAGTCCCGGAAACGTTCCAAACTTTGTCATAGAACTTGGCTTTTCGAACGGTCTGCTTGAAGGATATCTCTTGGCGTTTCAGCAATCTCTTCAGGCCTTCTGTATAATATCTGGGGAGACGGGTGGGCTGAAGCCTGTCAAGCGTAGGATCCGCGCCATACCAGATTTCTTTCTCCACTCTGGTTTCTTTAGAGCGGTAGAATAGAATTGCTTTTTCGCCTTCTCGCCTGGGAGGGATATAGAATGTCCGCAGCTCTTCTACATTGTAAATATCAAGTGCATCCAGTTCTTTACGGTGTTTAAGCGGCACCATGGCGACTTGTAGACTTTGTTCTTCATTAGCGGACATTCGTATTGAAGGCCGAGCAGAGAATATAGCATGGACCTCATCTTCCGAGTCGCTGCCAAAGATCAACGTGGGAGCAGATGGTCCCGGCTTGTTGTGTTGGGGTGGACCCGAATAAACTATCTCCTCCTCTTCTTCAGTATCACTGCCGAAGACAGGGATGGTGGCGTTAGCTTTATTCTCCAGTTTGTGACACTTCTCCGTGTCCTCGAAATCTAGTAAGAAGTATTTGGCATCTTCATATTTGCGGACTTCGTTTACAGAGAACGGGTTCAATTCTCCCGCCACGGTATACTCGAGACCATCCTTAGAATACTTCATACACTGATGTTGTGTAGAAGGGATGATGTTGTACTCGTGTAACCACGGTCGGCCGAGTAGAGCGTTGTAGCATGTCTTGGCATCTATGACGTGGAACTTAATGTCCGTGACGAGTAGCCCGAAGCGTAGCGTCTGTATCACAGATCCAAGAGTTCTTGATGACTGGGAATCGAACCCGGAGATAGTGAACTTGTCCCGAGCAAGGTGCTGGACGCTCATGCAGATTTCTTTTAACACCCGCACATTGAGTCGGTTAACGGAGGATCCCTTGTCAATCAGGATTTTGCCTATTTTTATATCGTGAAAATATCCTGAGACATAAAGGGGGCGATTGTGTTCGCACGTCCCAAGGAGAAGGTCTTCATCACCAAAAGCGACATCGGCCGTTCGAACTTCCTCCAATTCATCTTTCATCTTTTCCTCGGCCAGGAAAGCTTGGAATTGCTCCGAATCCTGCAATGCCTTGACTAACGAATCTTTCTCCACCTTTGATAGCAAAAGGGCGTCAAGAATGCTGAGCTGTGAGGGTAGCTTCCTCAGATGCGCTAAGATGTTGTAATCCACCTTATTTCTCTTCGGAGGGTCCTTGGCGCTTAGCTCTTCCACAACTTGGTCATCTAAGACGATATCTTCAGAGACCTTTTCTTTCCCTTTATCTTTTTTATTTGAGGGTCCGAGATTCTTTTCGGGAAGCGTACGATTACGTAGCCGGATATTTTCGCAGACCTTTGGCTCTTCTTCTTTTCCCGAGGTGGACTCTTTAAAGAGAGGGCCAAGCTCCAGCTCCTCATCAGAATCGCTCCCGAATGTAGGCACCTGTGATCCCCCGGCGTTAACCATGCGACAATCACCGGTAGTTCTGTTAAACCCTTCGGTCATATTTTTCCGCTCTCGACGAGTTTTACGTTTCTCCCGCTTAAAATGTTGTCGATGAGCAACATATCCTTGCCACCATCTATCGAATGCTTTGCACTCTTGAGTGGGGTGCGAAACCTTCTGATGATATAAGCAATAGGAGGGGTGCATTTCCATTTCACCAGTAGTGTTTCCTTCGGAGAGTGGTAGCTTCATGCCCATTGATATGGCCTTAGCAAACCTTTTCCTCATCTTGAATTTGCTTTTGTTAGTAGTGGATGTATTTTGCTCCAGCGGGAGCGTCTCAGCTCTTTCATCAAGTCGCTGGCGCTTGGCCCTTTCAAATATAACCGCCTCGCGTTCCCGATCAGCTTTACTTTTTAAAAAAGCTTCATTAAGGAATGTGTCAATTACTTCATCCGATGGCCCCATAATTTTTGGTTCAGGATCTGCCCCCAGCATTTCAGTACAAGGAGTCTCCTCATCGTCCATGAACGAGTGGGAAATCACATGACAGCTCGCCACGTATTCTTCAGATTCATCAGATGAACTTTCCCCCTCATCTTCCTCTTGAAAGACGTGATTGAGGAACTCTTGGAATGTAATGGGAGTTCGTGCCTTCTGGTTGTATTCCTCCAGCGCGTCAATTTGTTTTTGCAAGTTCGTGCGCTTGTCGCCAGGCTTCACGGGCTTCTTTGATTTCTTTTTCTTCTTCTTTGAAGATTTCGACGGCTGGTTGTGAATGCTTGGGCCCCCTCCATTGATCATTTGAGTCGGACGCGGCTTCAACATTCCTTCAATGATTTGAGGTTCCAAAGGGTTCTTCCACCTAATCGCTGGGCATGTTTGAAGATCGTTTAGCATCCTCTTTGTCTTGGCGGATAATACAACCTTCCAAGGAGTTTCTTCAACGACAGAGCATGTTGCCCCCGGCGTATTCATCCTCTTAGAGGTGTGGGGCTGCGGGGGATTCACCTTCCATTTGTCAGATAACGCGAACTTGCCCTGTTTGTACTGATCTTCAAGCCAATTTTTGAAGACGTAGCAATCTTCGACCGGATGACCCAGTACTCGATGATAAGGACAGTAGTTGGGCTCATTGACATCATTTGGTTGCAACGGACGTTTTGAATCCGGTAAATTTATGAGTTGGTTGCGCAACGCCAGCTCGAATAACCTTCTCGTTTTATCCCGGGGAAATGAGTAAGGACGTCCTAGCCTCTCCTCAAGGGCTACGTACGGGCGCATATTATTTTGACGAACAACCGGCTTCGAGTTGCTCGGTTGTTGTTGAGCATTAGCGACAACGATCGCTTTTCCCTTCCCCTTGTCATTTCGGGAGTCCGGCTTTGGAAGAGGGGGTTTATGGCCCATCTGATCCATTTGCGCTAGCTTGTCAATCAAGGCCAAGAAGGTAGTCGGCTTGAAAAACATCATAAATTGCGAGATGGTTGCTTGCGGATCAAGAGTTCCCACAAACATGCCCACTGCAGGAGCTTCTTCAATGCGTTGCTCGCACTTTGAGCATAAGTTCCTCCACCGTATAGCATATTGAACCCATGTCTCGCCTGGTTTTACCTTGGCGTTAATCAGTGCCGTCATCGGGATGCGTTCACTGGCGCTTGCAAAACCTGGGTAAACAGCAGCTCCATCTCCGCAAATGTCTTGATGGAGTCGTTCGGGAGCTCAGAGTACCACTCGACCGCTGTATCTGATAAGCTTCCAACAAACTGGCGAAGCAACAGCTTGTCATTGTAAGTCGATGTAGTACACCCCAGTACTTATGGGGAGGCGGAATTTTGAAAAACGATCAAGTTTAAACAACGAACATCGACTAACCGCTTGAATCGAAGCTAAACTATAAATAACCGTATCTTATGAGTTTCTTTTCATAAGTGATTAGGGATTATACCTAATGAAACCGGTCCTTCTTCTTTGCGTCCTCCTTTGTTCTCCTCGACCTTCTCTAGGTAGTAGACGATCCACCCGAGAGCAAAACACCAAGCTAAACCTCTAACTTGAGGTAACTAATCAACTTTGATTGCTAATCAAAGATGAAAGGATGATATAGAGTGTAGGTTATGGATTGTTTAGTCTAACTAAACCTTTGTTCTCAACACATGAGGATTAAGGTTAGTATCTTGAAGATGAGAGCTTGAGGAGAGAGAATGTGTGATATGATAATGAGAGGAGAGAGAGTGTATCATAATATATTATGAAGCATTTCTTTTTAAGAATAATGAATAAAGGAAATGAATAATCATGCTTCATAAAATATCTAGTGGTGATTCATTAGCATGAGTCATTAAGCAATAAATGTGCATTAATGAAATGAATGAATCACCACCATGACTCACTTTCTTTCCAAAAGAAACCTCCTTAGTCACATCTTCTAGAAGCTTCTCGAGTAATTACGAGAACGCCCCTCCGATCCGTAAAAATACGGAAAAACTTTAGACTGTATAAATCCAATAACCGGATACCAGTAACTGGCTTAAACCAAAGCCGACTGGTAAAAACTGTCCGAAAGTCGTACGCGCGTAAACGCACGTATGCGTCCGAACCCTTTGTCGCAAAACCATGCAACCTCTATATCGTTTCGCCTGGAGTAGGAAACTCTCTGTGTGGGACTCTAGAGACTCGACTACTACGCTGGCAGTGGGTTTAACCACAGACCGCAAGCGGCACTAGCTGTACGTAACGGTCCCCAGGTAGTTGTCGATAAGAAGGCCGATGAGTAAACCCATCCGAACTCCTACTGAGTCTGATGTGACAATCTCCATACAGTCCGGTCCGTTCGTCCAAGACTATCGCATATCGGGCCTAGGGGGGCGGCAAGCGTCAGTCCCCTAATAGCGGTATAAGTCGTGTCGGAGTAAAGCCCATTACACCCTGAGAAACTACTGGAACCTACCAGCAAATCTCGCTTGCCCTGGCCAGGGACTTTGCGTAATGGCTCTCTGACACAGCACGATATCTACTCCCAATACCGGGAGGGACGAATCCTGTCTAACCGCCACTGCCTCCAAGTGCTCGGGACTGCACCCAACTGCTACCTGTTTGCACGACTCCTTTGAGCCGTGGTAGGGTAGCAATCTAAGAACAGTGGGACACACTCGAGGCGAAGTAGCAGTGTCAAGTCTGCGGACTACGCTGTACTCATGTCACCTGGGAACTGTTCACTGACGACTGGTATCAAACCAACCAACAGTTCCCTGTGAGTCCTGTCCGGTGTACCCGTAACCTAACGAGCACCTGTATACTATCTCCAGTACGACGTACTGACGGCTGTGGGACAGACCATCTCCCCAACTGGGATGAGAAGCGTACACACTAGTCTACTCCGGAGTATCGATGCTCTGTCTCGATAATCCAACGACCAGGGACCTGAATAAGGATGTGCTTGTAGACTACCCAGCCCCCACTAGTGTGACTGCCATCACAACGCTGGTAGACAAGCAAGATCCTAAGAGCTCTATCAATACGTACACTCACATATTAAGATAGAAAAACCAAGTAGCATACTACCATGTTTAGCAAGACTGTTATATACATGTGAATATCCCAAGCTTCCATTAAGTAATATACAAGCTAGTATGATACAGTAATGGCCTTCTAGGGCATAAACACTAACAATCTCCCACTTGCACTAGGGCCATGTACTGGCATATCGCAGACCAATGATCTCGAGCAGCCTCTCGAACTGAATCTGAGGAAGGGCCTTCGTGAATGGATCAGCAATGTTCTCTTCTGAAGCAACTCTCCGAACCTCGATCTCCTGACGATCAATGATCTCCCTGATCAGGTGATACCGCCTCAAGATGTGTCTGGACTTCTGATGGGACCTTGGTTCCTTCGCTAAAGCTATAGCTCCGTTGTTGTCGCAATACAGAGGTATTGGATCAACTATGGTAGGAACCACCTGAAGTTCTGTTAGGAACTTCTTCATCCAGACTGCTTCTTTTGCGGCATCGCAAGCAGCTATATACTCCGCTTCCATCGTCGAGTCAGCAACGGTGTCCTGCTTGGAGCTCCTCCAGCACACCGCCCCTCCATTGAGGGTAAAGACATAACCCGACATGGACTTGGAATCGTCCTTATCACTCTGGAAGCCGGAATCAGCAAAGGCCTCCAACCTGAGGTCTTTTCCGCCGTAAACCAAGAACATCTCCTTAGTCCTCCTCAGGTACTTGAGAATGTTCTTTACTGCTATCCAGTGTTTCTCCCCTGGGTCTGACTGATACCGGCTTACCACGCTCAGTGCGTAAGCTACATCTGGTCTGGTACACAACATCGCATACATTATAGAGCCTACCGCAGAAGCGTAGGGTATAATAGACATGCGTTCCCTTTCCAAATCAGTCTTGGGAGACATCTCTTTGGAGAGGGTGATTCCGTGACAAGCCGGTAGATTACCGCGCTTAGAATCTTCCATACTGAATCTTTTCAGTACAGTGTCGATATACCTGGACTGCGAAAGTCCCAACATCCTCTTGGATCTATCACGATAGATCCGGATCCCCAGAATGTAAGAGGCATCACCCAGGTCTTTCATGGAGAACCTGTGTGACAAGAATCCTTTGACAGATTGTAGCATAGGAATGTCATTTCCTATCAATAGAATGTCATCCACGTACAAGACGAGGAATACGACACTTCTGGCCACAACTTTACTATATATGCACGGTTCATCTGGATTTTTGATAAAGTCATATTCTTTGACTGTCTCATCAAAACAGATGTTCCAACTCCGCGATGCCTGCTTTAGTCCGTAAATAGACTTAAGCAGCTTGCATACTTTCCCGCTGCTCCCACTCTGATTGAAACCCTCTGGCTGATCCATATAGACGCTCTCTTCTAAATTTCCATTCAGAAAAGCCGTCTTTACGTCCATCTGCCAGATTTCATAATCATGGAAGGCAGCAATAGCAAGAAGGACCCGAATGGATTTGAGCATAGCCACTGGAGAAAAAGTTTCGTCATAGTCCAAACCAGGTCTTTGACGAAAACCCTTTGCAACAAGTCTAGCCTTATAGGTTTCCACCTGTCCATCTACACCAATCTTTTTCTTGAAGATCCATTTGCATCCTATGGGTTTTACCCCATCTGGAGCAAAGTCCAAAGTCCATACTTTGTTGGTGTACATGGACTCCATTTCGGTCCGCATTGCATCTAGCCATCGTACCGAGTCGCCGCTCTGGATGGCCTGCCTGAAGTCAGTAGGTTCATCATCATTTATGATGCAATCCTCTCTATCCCCATCTATGAGAAAACCGTAGTATCTCTCAGGCGGATGAGACGGCCTACTACTCCTGCGGAGGGGTGCAGGAATGTTCTGTTCTTCATGAACCTCTGGTTCTACCAAACTTTCAGTAGCAGTTTGTGGTTCTGGAATTTCTTCCAGTTCTACTACGCTCCCACTCTTCTGATTTTCCAAAAATTCAGTTTCTAAGAAGCGGGCATGACGAGAAACAAAAACCTTTTGTTCCTCTGCGTAATAGAAATAATATCCCATAGAGTTCTTTGGATATCCCACAAACTTACACTCTACTGAGCGTGCCTCGAGCTTGTCCACATGCTGCTTTTTAACAAAAGCTGGACATCCCCATGTTTTCAGGTACTGAAGACAGGGTTTCTTCCCACTCCATATCTGATATGGTGTGGTAGGCACAGTCTTGGTTGGAACTTTGTTCAAAAGATATGCCGCCGATTCTAGCGCATAACCCCAGAAAGATCGCGGTAACTCAGCATTACTCATCATGGATCGTACCATATCCAATAGGGTTCGATTCCGTCTCTCCGATACACCGTTGTGCTGTGGAGTGTATGGAGGAGTAAGCTGAGAGAGAATTCCTTTCTCTTTTAGGTAACCTAGGAACTCGGCACTCAAGTATTCACCACCTCGATCAGATCTAAGTGTCTTTATACTTTTGCCGGTTTGGTTTTCTACTTCATTCTTATACTCTTGGAATTTCTCAAAAGCCTCGGATTTATGTTTCATCAGATAAATGAATCCGTATCTTGAGTAATCATCCGTGAAAGTAATGAAATAGGAAAAACCACCTCTCGCATGTGTAGACATTGGACCGCATACATCACTGTGTATGAGTCCTAAGAGCTCGCTCGCTCTTACTCCTTGTCCAGTGAATGGAGTCTTTGTCATCTTTCCTTTGAGACAAGATTGACAAGTGTCATAAGTTTGATATTCGAACGTGTCCAAATATCCTTCTCTATGCAACTTAGTCAACCTTCTCTCATTGATGTGACCCAGTCTACAATGCCATAAGAAAGCTTTATTCAAATCTGGAGACTTTCTTTTTAGTGTGTTCTGGACATTGAAAATTTGGAGTTGGTTTAACACATATATGCCGTTATTTAGAGTACCGGACCCAATCAAACCATGATTAAGGTGGATGTTGACAACATCTCTTACAAACGTGAAATCATAACCTTTATTTGATAACAAGGAAACTGATATGATATTACACGTTAAGCTGGGTACAAAATAACAGTTATGTAAAACCAAAATGTGTCCACTTGTCAATCCTAGGTGATAATCCCCGACGGACGCAGCTCCCACGCTAGCTCCGTTAGCAACCCTGAGGATCATATCACCTTCCTTCAGCACTCTACGGTTTCTCAGTGCCTGCAATGAATTGCAAATATGAGATCCTGACCCGGTATCCAATACCCAGGAAGTAGAGTTGATCGACAGACAATTCTCAATTACAAACACACCTGAAGTCGAAGCCACAGCCTGCTTCGGTTCCTGGTTCTTGGCGTTCCACGCCTTGCAATCCTTCTTCCAGTGCCCTTTCCTGTGACAATGGAAGCACTCATCCTGACCAACTATCGGTACTGCTTTCTTTTTCTTTCCCTTCCCTCCCACCTTACTAACACCTCCTCTAGGTCTGGGTGCGGCTTTCTTCTTCCTTCCTTTGGCCCTTGCCTTGGACCCGGAAGAAGATGAACCGCCAACAAACATAGCGGGTGTTTCCCTTGCCTTCTGCAAGGTGCCCTCTGCACTCCTTAACATGTTCAGGAGTTCCGCAAGTTCAACTTCTTTTCCTTGAAGATTGAAGTTGAGGATAAACTGGGCGTAGGTGGGAGGAAGGGACTGGAGAACAAGGTCTGTATAGAGCTCATTATCCAAAGTCGTCCCAAGGTCTGCGAGCTCTTCTATATAGCCAATCATCTGTAGGACATGTTCACCTACCGATGACCCGACAGCCAACCTCGCTCGAAACAATTTCTTTGAGGTCTCGTATCTTGCTATACGAGATTGCTCTCCATAAAGTTCCTTTGTATGGAGAAATATGCCATCTAAGGACATATCCTCGTGCCTCCTCTGATGTTCATTGTTCATCGAGGCAAGCACGATGCACTTGGCTCTCGCGCAATCTAAATCCCAGGTTTTGCGGATTTCCTTATCCGCATTACTGGATTTGGGACCAGGGACAGCAGGTGCCGTAGCGGTGAGGACGTACCCCAGTTTGTCATAGGTCAAAGCCATCTTGACATTCCGCAGCCAATCTTTATAGTTTGGCCCCGTCAGTATATTTTTCTCTAAAAGTAACTTAAGTCCAGTCATTTTCAGGGTCGCTGCAATTAGGAGAGAGAGAAGAAAACTCTTTAGCATGATGCTCTTGCAAGTTTAGAGTGGTTTTTAGTTTATCTAAACTGGATGGCTCCCACTGTTTCTCGAATCCTTCCTCAAACCATAAAAGAAGAATTAGCCAAGACTATTCTCACCGTACAATACTTGCTTAACCGTTCAGCCAGGCCGGTGTCGATACTTCGAGGGAGGTTTTCCAACGCTTTCGCGAAGTTCCTTAATTAAGTAACCTCTTTTCTCTGGGGGCGTAACCCCGCTGACACTTTTCTGGACACCTACTAGGTTTATAGCATTGATCGTTAAGCGACGAATATCCTGATAAGTAGCATATACTCACAGTAGGATCGGGATCCAAATATCATCGTATGATAATGTTGAAGGAATCCTACCAACATTCATCAAACTCCAAATGGTATGCATCTCTTTGCAAATTTCAGTTTCTTTAGAAATTCCCGATATAAGTTTTTGCCCCATGCTCTTATGACCTTGACGAAAGCCAACAAATCATAAGTCACATGTCAAGTTCTGCCCATCATTATCTTGTTAATTTGAACCCACCCGTATATACCCTTGACGAAAGCCAACAAGGTAATGCGACTGTCCCAAACCAACACATCTATCTATGTAACAAATGAATACCCCAGCAGCTACCAAACACTATGTCTTGACGAAAGCCAACAAACATAGCTTGAATACTACTGACTATCCATAAGAAATGACGGAGGGCTACGACTGGTTTTGGCGAAACCGTGAACGTAGTGAACTTGATATAACCGAAGGAACCTGATAGCTTTTAAAAGGAGTGGTTAAAGCTCCGCATTTAAAAATATCTGTTTTTAAAAATAACCGAGTGGTTTCTTTTAAATTGTTCCAACGATTTAAACTTTGGTTTGTTTTACTTTGCATTATAGATAATGCATCCCATCATTAACCTATCATTGCAGAAAACAACGAAAATACAACGTCCTCTTATGCCATCCGCATTCGCCACGGGGTCCCGACATCACCCGTTAGGTTACTTAACTAACGACAGAGCGGGGGCTGGGCTAGCGCGGGTGTAAAACATAAGTGGCGTCTAAATAGCTATCATAATATAGATATTTTACATTCGTCTGACGCAATGATATTCATTCCAGAACACAGATAAACAATATTGGATTTGCAAGCAATCTGTATTTCTTTTGAGCCTGCAAGAAAAGACAGATTACACAGTTGTGATGAATAGCCGTTACCCCACCCTCGACCCCTACGGGTACGGCAAACTACCCACCCGGCAGTCTGTGTACCCCACCTTGGGTCAGTCCTAGGAGCAAAAACAGTAAAATGAAATAATACAACGGTGGCTACAACCGCAACCTGGAAGTGCCCCGCGAAAATAATATTACAACAAATTACATTTACAACAAATGAATTAAACTATAACCCTTTGCTAACCCCGGCTATACACCACAACAGTCCAATACAGTTTATATGCACAAACAGATATAACCATTTCAGAAATGTGCAACCCCCTGCCAACCGACATACTAGCAGTTAGGGGAGGTTTACGAACACATTAAACAATCACAGATATAATCCAATACGCAAATACTGTACAATTCGATCGAATAAACAACTTCAATATTGCTCCAAAATCTGCTCTGTTAAACAGTAACCTGAGCAATAATTAAACATTCCAGAAAACACTAAATATCACAGGGGACCCACACAAAAAATTTGGGATCGTGACTCGGCAACTCGGCGGCGGAACCGCGGCGGATCGGTGGGATCCGCCGCGCTTCCGCGGCGCTTTAGCCGAGTCATGGGCCCAATTTTCTTGGGTGTTCTCCTGGACCCATGTCAAGCTTTCTGAACATCCCTGAAAAATTTTAGGACATCATTTTGGATTCGACAGAAACTGATTTTTATTAGGGTTTTCCGGCTTCGTTTTTCCGTTCGAAATTCGTACAAATTTGCAACTAGGTTATTTATTGTTTAGCGAGGCTCTGATACCACTGTAAGTCGATGTAGTACACCCCAGTACTTATGGGGAGGCGGAATTTTGAAAAACGATCAAGTTTAAACAACGAACATCGACTAACCGCTTGAATCGAAGCTAAACTATAAATAACCGTATCTTATGAGTTTCTTTTCATAAGTGATTAGGGATTATACCTAATGAAACCGGTCCTTCTTCTTTGCGTCCTCCTTTGTTCTCCTCGACCTTCTCTAGGTAGTAGACGATCCACCCGAGAGCAAAACACCAAGCTAAACCTCTAACTTGAGGTAACTAATCAACTTTGATTGCTAATCAAAGATGAAAGGATGATATAGAGTGTAGGTTATGGATTGTTTAGTCTAACTAAACCTTTGTTCTCAACACATGAGGATTAAGGTTAGTATCTTGAAGATGAGAGCTTGAGGAGAGAGAATGTGTGATATGATAATGAGAGGAGAGAGAGTGTATCATAATATATTATGAAGCATTTCTTTTTAAGAATAATGAATAAAGGAAATGAATAATCATGCTTCATAAAATATCTAGTGGTGATTCATTAGCATGAGTCATTAAGCAATAAATGTGCATTAATGAAATGAATGAATCACCACCATGACTCACTTTCTTTCCAAAAGAAACCTCCTTAGTCACATCTTCTAGAAGCTTCTCGAGTAATTACGAGAACGCCCCTCCGATCCGTAAAAATACGGAAAAACTTTAGACTGTATAAATCCAATAACCGGATACCAGTAACTGGCTTAAACCAAAGCCGACTGGTAAAAACTGTCCGAAAGTCGTACGCGCGTAAACGCACGTATGCGTCCGAACCCTTTGTCGCAAAACCATGCAACCTCTATATCGTTTCGCCTGGAGTAGGAAACTCTCTGTGTGGGACTCTAGAGACTCGACTACTACGCTGGCAGTGGGTTTAACCACAGACCGCAAGCGGCACTAGCTGTACGTAACGGTCCCCAGGTAGTTGTCGATAAGAAGGCCGATGAGTAAACCCATCCGAACTCCTACTGAGTCTGATGTGACAATCTCCATACAGTCCGGTCCGTTCGTCCAAGACTATCGCATATCGGGCCTAGGGGGGCGGCAAGCGTCAGTCCCCTAATAGCGGTATAAGTCGTGTCGGAGTAAAGCCCATTACACCCTGAGAAACTACTGGAACCTACCAGCAAATCTCGCTTGCCCTGGCCAGGGACTTTGCGTAATGGCTCTCTGACACAGCACGATATCTACTCCCAATACCGGGAGGGACGAATCCTGTCTAACCGCCACTGCCTCCAAGTGCTCGGGACTGCACCCAACTGCTACCTGTTTGCACGACTCCTTTGAGCCGTGGTAGGGTAGCAATCTAAGAACAGTGGGACACACTCGAGGCGAAGTAGCAGTGTCAAGTCTGCGGACTACGCTGTACTCATGTCACCTGGGAACTGTTCACTGACGACTGGTATCAAACCAACCAACAGTTCCCTGTGAGTCCTGTCCGGTGTACCCGTAACCTAACGAGCACCTGTATACTATCTCCAGTACGACGTACTGACGGCTGTGGGACAGACCATCTCCCCAACTGGGATGAGAAGCGTACACACTAGTCTACTCCGGAGTATCGATGCTCTGTCTCGATAATCCAACGACCAGGGACCTGAATAAGGATGTGCTTGTAGACTACCCAGCCCCCACTAGTGTGACTGCCATCACAACGCTGGTAGACAAGCAAGATCCTAAGAGCTCTATCAATACGTACACTCACATATTAAGATAGAAAAACCAAGTAGCATACTACCATGTTTAGCAAGACTGTTATATACATGTGAATATCCCAAGCTTCCATTAAGTAATATACAAGCTAGTATGATACAGTAATGGCCTTCTAGGGCATAAACACTAACAGTCATCACCGCCGGTGTTGCCGCAGAGTGCCCTGAACTGGGCAACATGCTGGTGAGGATTGCCTGTCCCCTTGTAGACATGGAACTTGGGAATTGTATAGCCCGGCGGGAACTTAATCTGGTCGTACCAACTCGGATACGGCCGTCCTGTTTTTACGACCTGGTCGGCTGCTTCAGTCGCATGATGAACCCGTATTTGTTGGGCTATGTACTCGTCCAAGTCAGCTTTGGAGATTGTCTCCTCCTTAGCTGTTGACAGAGCTGGCGGAGGATTCGATGTCTCTCCCCTATCGTCTTCAAGGACAATCGGGGGATCTTCAGCCGGAGGATCTTGTTGGATCATCATCCCCACCATGTCTTGGAACAGGAGGCCCATACGCTTTATGTTGGCTGCTTGTTCAGCAGCCTCTTTATCCTTCTTCTCTAATATTCGACGAAGGAACTCGGCGTCAGTTTCTTGCTCCTGGCGTTCATCCGAAGACATTTCAGGGTTTTCTTTTGGCCCAGTAAGTGTGGCCATTGCGTTCATCATCTCTTGAAGCTTCTGCTGCTGCTCCTGCGCCTTGGTCACCGATCGCGTGAGCGGTCTATGACCCGTTGATATGCGGCTGTCCTCTTTACCGGATGCCATATAGACGGTATGAACTACCATGCCCCCAGACTTAGGGCGTTTGGGTTCACCACCTTTGATTATCGCCGTAGGTGTAGGGACTTTTTCTGGCCTTCTTCTCTTATAGGCTGTAGAAGTTGAGGGGGTCGTTACTTTGGGCACCCAAGCGGTCGTCGCCTTTCGTTGTTTGACCGGGGGATTTTCTTCTTGCCGACCTTTCGACTTTTTGTGTTGGCGAGAGAAATTAGGATCAATCACAGATTCTCGGGCTCGTCGCCATGTCTTGTAAATCCTGGAGGACAGCGATTGAGGAGACTGCTCTGGCTTTTCTGCTTCTACGGTAGTCTCTACTGGTGGAGGAGATCTTTTGAGCACCGCAGTTGGCGAGTTTCTGCGTACTCTGTTCAGTAGCTCGAAGCTGTTTCCAGTTGGAACAACAGCGTTAACTTCCACCGTTGGAGCTGGCGGAGTTATCCCAAAGGGGGAGTTGCCCCCAGTCTTCCTTATCCGGTGCCAGTGGCGTCATCGGGCGCGACGAGTCGTCGGTATTGGTTTAGAGACAGAAACAGCTTCTTCTTACCCCCTGTTTAGGTGCGGGGCTGTTGCCGGCGTCAGCCTATTGAAGACTGATGTCTTTTGAGCAGCAGGAGCAGGAGTGGGAGTTGGGACGGTCAGTCTTGTAAAGACCGATCTCTTAGCAGGAGAAGCCGCCTTGACGACTTCAGGAGCAGGTTTGGCTACTCCTTTTGAGGTAACCTTTTCTGGGACTGCAAGCTTCATTGCGGGTTCGCGAGAGTTTTGGCCCAATCTGGAGAAGACCGAGGCACTGGTGTTGGGCGACCCGTTGAGAGGGGCCGAGGTAACTGAAAGTCGATCGAAGACCGACTTCTTAGGAGCTTCTTGTACGGGCACAGGGGTGCTGAAGCTTGTTGGCGGAAGCATAGTTCCGAAAAACAACCTCGTGGTGGCTTGAGTAATCTGCTCCACGGGCATGGTGAACAAAGAGGCCGCTTGGGGCCCGTAGGTTATGCCCCCAGTTGAGGCCAGACGCGAGCTGCAGCTGCAGTTGGAGCACTTCGAACAGGTAGAGGCCATCGATGCTTGATTTCTGCACCAGGCAAAAGACCAAATCTTAGTAACTTAAAATCCGGAGGCAACCATTAACAAACTGCGATTCGTTCGCGAAGACGACACACGAAGTGTGGAGTGGAAAGAGGAAAAGGTCCCACCGGGCATGCCAGAATCTGTTCCCCTCCGAACGGCGGCCGAGACGTGAGGACGTCTTGCCTGAGATTTGGGGCAGATGCTATATGGTTTTATCCGTCCACCTCTCCGAAGATGCCAAGTTGATTTATGGCACCGTGTATCGGAGGTTTAGACGGATGCGGCCGACGTAGCAGACTTTGTCAGATTCCCCCTCGCTTGAGGGGTTTTTGATTGTGGGGACGCTCTTCCCTGCAGGCGAAGCCCCTGCAGTTAATTACGCTACTGCATCACGGTAACAACTTTCTCCTTCTCCAGAATTTCACTTCGTGTCGTGTGTGTTTGTTTTGTTTGTGATTGCCCGTGGATTGTATACGGAGACTAAGTGATGCCGTCGCCCGTAGGTCGTGGATTAGTCCAAATCTGTATTTACTTAGATTTAGGTTTGGTGTTTTAGTTTAAGGATACGTTAGCCGTATTTGAGTCTAAGATCAACTTAAACGTTTGTTAAGGATACGTTAGTCTGATTTGAGACTAAGATCAACTTAACGGGATCGTTTAGATCCAACAAAAGAGCATTTGGGAGCTCTATTGTTTAGTTTAATAACGTTACGGTCAATAAGTAGTTTAAGGACGTTGCGGTCCATATTCCAGTTTAGAGACATGGTGGTCCATATTCCAGTTTAAGGACATAGGGGTCCGTAGGTAGTTTAGGGACATTGCGGTCCATACTTAGTTTAAGGACGCTTAAGTCCGTGGGTTTAAGGACCCCACAGTCCGTATTTTAGTTTAAGGACGCTTAAGTCCGTGGGTTTAAGGACCCCACAGTCCGTATTAATGTGTGGTTGGCGGGACCCGTCACCTCTCTGACGTCGTTGAAAGATTACAATGATAGGAGTCAAAGGAGTTCGGAGATGTACCCTCGAACCGGATGTAAATTGATTTTTAAGAGAGCAGCTGTGCTCAGTCAATTTAATTTGAGGACTTACGGCCATGATTGGGCTAAGTCCAGTTGAAAAATGTTCAACGCTTTTATTTGTTTTTTTGGCCTATTAGACCTGTGCTAGGGCTTTACCCTGGTTTAAATAATACATTGCATTACTTTTTATTTTTGTTTGGGCTCTGCCCATAAAGGATACAGAGCATCAATTTTGTCTGGGCTCTGCCCATTTATAAATGATGCAGAGCATCGATTTTACCTGGGCTCTGCCTATTTATTGCTTTGCAATTTATTTTGGCCTACTGGGTCTTTTTGATTTGGGCTTGGCCCTTTAGTAAAAGAAATGCATTGCATTTGTCAAGCGCTTTGCGCTAATCACTGAGCGCAAGCGCTTGTGGTGGTGACACGTGTCATGCAAGCGCAATGCGCTGCGCTAGTGCGCTGCGCTTGCACTGCTGACACGTGGCGCGCTCTGGTGAGTTGCGCCAATTTCAGAGAGCGAGGCTCTATTTCAAAAGCGCATAGCGCAAGTGGTTCAGATGCCGACACGTGGCGCTTTCTGGTGGCTTGCGCCAACCCAAGAGCGCAACAGTGTAGTTTTGCAAGTGCAATGCACTATTAACTTGAGAATCTTTTAGATTCCAGAACTAATGGTTCACAAAAAAGTGCAAAGCACTGTTTATTTTCTTGATCTAATTTAGATCAAAGAAAACAAGTATTTCTTGTTTTTCCTTGATCTCAAAGAACCAATGGTTCATAAGTGCAAATCACTATTTTTATTTTGTTTCTTTTTTTTATTGAAGATCATTGATCTTGTTCTTAGATCAATGATCTATTAGAAGAAATTCTTCTATCTTAAAGGTTTTTACCTTTTTCTTCTTGAAATTTCTTCAGAGTTCTCTCTGTTTGAAGTTCTTGATTTCTCACAAATGTTCATCCCTTTGATTTGGGGTCTAGGGGCCTTTATATAGTGCCCATAAATTTGTTAAATTTGTTAAAGAGATCTTTTTCTGAGTGATTTGGGGAATTTTCCCCACCGTTGGATCTTTGATCAAAGAGCTCTTGTTTTACAGAAGAAAATCTTCTTGTTTTAACAAGAACAGAAAGATTTCTTTAAAATTTTAATTCTGTTTGGCGCAAATGCCCCAGCGTATGACACGTGTCACGCAGCGCACAGCGCAGCGCAACTGCGCTGACACGTGTCGTGCAGCGCAACTGCGCTGACACGTGTCGCGCAGCGCACAGCGCAGTGCAACTGCGCTAGCGCATCTGCGCGCAACTGCGCTGACACGTGTCGCGCAGCGCAGCGCTTGCGCAACTGAAGCGTTGCTTCCTTTAATTTTGTTTTAAATAGAGCTTTGCTCTGATTGGGCGCACTGCCTTGGGCGCTGCGCTGATGTATCAGCTTTTGACACGTGGCGCGTTGCGCGCAGCGCAAAAAATCTGAAGCGTTGCTTCGAATTTTGAATTTTGAAATTCAAACAGAGCTTTGCTCTGATTGGGGGAAACAACCGCGAAGTTTCGATTTCTTTGGAAGAGTTTCGCAAGATCTCGGGTTTACCGATCAGGGGAGCGCCTTACAAAGAATTGTTGCCTTCTAACGAGTATGCTTTCGAGACTGTGCCCGCTACGCTTGACGGCTTGTCGACTGAAAATGCCGTCCGCCATAAGTACCCGAGTCTAATCAAGACTCTGGGTATTTTTGAGAAGCTATTCATAGAGTCAGAGGGACAGGGCGTCACTTTTAAAAGCTTTATCGCCTGCTTCCTTCGTGGTGACGTCCTATCAAAGGCGACTCCGAAGTTTGCAAATATCAACGACCCCTTCGGGTTTGGTTTAAATAAGCTACCGGCTAGAGAAGAAGATTTGCCACAGTTCTATATTCCAATCTTGTCTGCTATACCTTTTGAGTCGATTGCAGCTCCTGGTATGGATGAAGAAACTTTCTTCGTCGGCTTTATCAGCGTTTGGCTCAGTTGGTTTGTCGTTCCAACGCATCGTCGATTTATGAGAGCCTCAGTCATTTACCCTGCTCATCGCATTGCCAAAGGGACGCGACTAGCCGTGGGCATTGCAGGGTTATCACATCTGTACCATGGGCTAAGCACTGCTGCCAATACCTCAACCCCAGGCGTGGATGTAGTGAGTTTCTCTCTTCATTATTTTACGTCATGGATTGAGATGCACGTGCTAGGGGCATTTGCTGCGCACCAGAGACCCGGCTTTTATGATGCTTATACTTTCCCGCGGCTTATGAGGTTGGTGGATGCTTCTGCTCCTGATCCGACTCAGTTAGGGGCTTTTCATGTGCTGCTTAATCCTTATGCCCATGAAGGCGGGATGGTTTTTAATGATCGAGTTCTCTCTGCTCCTTCGGGACCTGTTCAGCAGCTGTTTGATTTATCGAAAATGGGAGCACCATCCTTGAAGCCCAAGGAAGCCATGCACTTGTACTCGATCAGGGCGGGTTATTTGGTGTTCCGCCGAAATGATGCGGTTCTTTTTATGCGGTATAATCCATACCGCTTTGCCCGGCAATTAGGTTATGACCAGGGTGTTCCCTTTGAGGCATTCATGGTGGAGCCTAACTCTTCTCTCGAAGCTATTCGCAACGCCACCCATCATTTCATGCGGCTGAACACCGGTTCTCATTTCATGATCCCCGAGACCGATTATATTCCGAGGTGTGTAGGGGCTTTCACGGGTTGGTACCGCCACCGAGTTAGTCCCATCATTGCAGAGGAGAGGAGGATACTTTTTAGGTTTAGAGCTCCTGCCCCGCTCCAGGCTACGGGAGCCCCGCCCCAGGCTACGGGAGTCTCGTCGCGACCGCGGGCAATGGCTCGCCCTCCCTTGAGGGGTGTTAGCGCCTTACTTATTCCTGAGGCGGTGGATGCGGGTCTGACTTCTCCCACAGTTGGCATGCCGATGCGCACTAGAGCTCAAGCGAAGGCTTCTGATAAAGCGCCAGTAGCAGTTTCATCGGCTGCGGCGTCAACAATGGCAGTGTCATCATCGGTAGCACCGCCAAGAGAGGATATCGAAGGCGAAGTGGGTCAACGTCGCACCAAAGCGCCGAAGGGAAGGAAGCGATCATCTTCCAGCGCCAGCTCACTGGTCTACTTGACCTTTTAATGGAATCCGAGCCCATCATTCAAGACAAACCAATCTCTATGCAAGAGCCGGATGATGGTATTCTTTTTCCAGACTCGTCTGCCGAGGAAGCTACACAACTGGCTGAGGCTATAAGGCATTCCCAAGATGAGACCAAGAACGTGCGCGTCTCGAAGAGTTCCTACCCTGCTGTAATATTCTATGAAGATCCTCCATCAGTACGGTGGGTGTTTATAGGCCCTCTGGAGCGGGGAGGCGAGATAGCCCTCAAACAGCCTATCTCTGCCACTTCTGAAGATGCATTGTCGTTATGGACCGGCGGTCATGAATCTACATTAGAACCCCGGCGAGTATACCTTCTGAGGAAGGAACGTCGGCTTGAAAAAGCCATACTCGAGGTATCTTGGCGAATCGGTATGCATTTCTTTTGTATTTTTCCTTCGGCGAGTAATTTGTTTTGCTTACCATGTCTTCTTATCTCCGTAAAACACTGCAGGGACTTCGGCGACGGCAAAGAATCTGGGCTCGAGTAGCGTCTTGACTGTGGACTCTGTAAATATCCCCGATGAGATACCAGTAGGTGTGGAGGGGGACGCTACAGCTGCTATTCCTGCTGCAGAGCTTCCATCGGCGGCTTCTGTTTCCCTTGTGCCTGTTCACCTTGAAGAGGTGTCCCTTCCGTCTGTGGATTTAATAGACCTTTCTGGCGATGGCCTAGAGATGGCAGAACAAATAATTGAAATTGTCGTCCCTGAAGTGGTGGCCGCTGCCCCTCGACTGATAGCCGTCACACCAGCAAGTGTCTCCGATGATGTGCCTGAGGGTACAGAGGAAGCTGCCGAAGCGGCTATCCCTCCTGTTCAAAGCGAGAAGAATATCGAAGGTATCCTTCTATCTTTTGTTTTAATGATCTCTTCATTACCTGAATCCTTCCATCTTTTCAGAGTTACAAGAATTGGCGGTATCCATCGCGGACCTATCTCCCAGAAAGTATTTCCAGCGTTTGCTCGAGATGGCCGCTCCACAGGCAATATCCCCGCAATGCATCGTCCTCTCTTCCGGGCAAGATTATTGTTATTTCCCTTTCTCATGGCATTATTATTATTTCATATGACGATGCTGATGTCTTTTGTAGTTCTGGAAGCTGACGACGAAGTTGAGATTCTTGACGGGCCTGGAGATCTTTTAGACCCTTCTTGCATGATTGTTAGTAATTAAAGTTTCGACGTTGTTCCATCTGCTCTTTGCTTGCAAATCTCGCTGATTGTTTATAAATCTTAACAGTTTTGCCAGTTCTTACCACACTGGAATCTCACATCGTTATGCCACCCGGCCCCTATGCTCTACATGTCTCTGAACGAATGGCAAAGCTAAGCCTTCACTCTTTGTCAGCTCTGATCGAAGACTTTCGTGCTGGTAGCTTGATCACGGCCGAAGAATTTGCTGCCGAAGCCAACATTTCTCTTCTCTTTCTTGCTGCTTACCATGGTGAAGCATTGGTGCAAGTCTGGGTTGAGTTTTGTCGTCGGGTGGAGCCTTGCTTGCATAGTCTTGAATGTACGCACCTTCCTTCAGAGGTTGTGGCTGCAAAAGCGAGCCTATGGGGGATGATTGAACGGTGCGCCACAAATATGCTGTCATGCGAGAAGAGGCTCAGCCGAAAATTTTCAGAGAGGGAGCTGGCTTCAAATGCGCTGGGGGAACATCAAGCTGAACTTACGGCCAAGACCACTCGTGCGTATGAACTTTGGAGGGTGCTTCAAGAAGCTATCACGGAGGTGGTAGCTATTGATAAAGCCATCATTTTTACCCGCGAGATGGTTGAATCCCACAAAGTTACCGAACAGGAGCTTGAAAGTCGGCTTGTCTCGTACCAGGCCCAACAGTCTCAAGCGGAGGCCCGTCTCATAGCGATAACAAATTATGAAGCCGAGGCCCAGCGGAAAAAGGATGAACTGACAAATTTATTAAATCGTCCGCCGGCTTGAAAAATTGTATATGTTTCTTTTTATTCTTCTTTTGTACATACTCCTGAATGAGGGTATTTTTTGATTCTTTCATAAATTGTACTTTGTATTCATTTTGATTCATGAATAAAAGACATATTTTGCTTCATGGTGGTGTGTCCCTTTTAGTAAATGCATTTTGTGGATAATATATTTTGATTTTCTTATAGGACATCGATGGCTTAGGAGTCAGGTTCAGATTTGTCTCCTAAGGCTTTCCAACTTTATAAGCCATGAGAGTCTCATAAAGATTTTTTCTCCCTACGAGTCGAGTGGATCTCGTAGGTGTATTTTCTCCTTAGGAATCGTGAGGATTCCTAAGTGTGTTTTCTCTTGAGAGTCATAAGGATCTCACAAGAGAATTTTCCCGCTTATAAGTCGAGAGGACTCGTAAGTGGTTGTTTCCCTCCTTGTCGATGTTTGGCTTCGGAGAGTGTGGCCCGTGAATAGTATGCATTCGCCCATCTTAGATTGACTTGCAGGGCCCCAGTGCTTAGGAAACAGGTCCTTATCCCCATTGCCTAAAGCTTTTCCCTACGAGTCGATACGAATCGAGAAGTTCTCGCAAGGACACTAATTTCCTTACAAGTTGAGACGAATCGAGAAGTTCTTGCAAGAATGTCCTAACGTCATAGTTAACCTCTGCTCTTTACGCCAATGGTCCGTTGGGGTCTATGGTACTAGGGTTTTTTCCATCGTACCGTCGCGTAGGCTGATGTATTCCTCGATAGGCAATTTTGCTGTTCGAGCAGCCTTGCGACTGTCATGTCTCTGATCCCTTCGGGGGCTGGACAAGACGTCTTTAAGTAATCTTCCTAGGCGATTTGACTGTCGGAAGAGCAAGCGTTAGGAATTTTGCCATGTCTCTTTTTACTTAAGATTAGGCTCAGTTTGGGAGCCCCGATGAGTCATGACCATTCCGCGCTGGTGTGGGATGATCTCCGATAGTCTTTCAGGTTTTATATGAGTTGCCGTCAAGACCCTGAAGCTAGGAATATTAACTTCGCTTCGTTTGCTGGCACTGCGTCTGCTGTATCGAAACGAATGTCGCGGTTGTTTCTAGGTTGTTGGTGAACCGTCGAGGCTTGGAACTAGGGACTTTGCCATGGCTCCGTTGTTTTGTGTCGCGTCTGAATCCTGTTGAGGGAAGAACGCTGAGGTGACATCGCGTCTGCTGTATCGAGACGAACGTCGAGGTGGTCTCTAGGTTGTTGGCGAGCCGTCGGGACCTGGAACTAGGGACTTTTCCATGGCTCCGTTGTTTTGTGCCGCGTCTGCATCCTACTGAGGAAAGAACGATGGGGTGACATCGCATCTGCTATATCGAGACGAACGTCGAGGTGGTCTCTGGGTTGTTGGTGAACCGTCGGGACCTGGAACTAGGGACTTTTCCATGGCTCCGTTGTTTTGTATCGCGTCTGCATCCTACTGGGAAAGAACACTGGGTTGACATCGCGTCTGCTGTATCGAGACGAACGTCGAGGTGGTCTCTGGGTTGTTGGTGAACCGTCGGGACCTGGAACTAAGGACTTTGCGATGGCTCCATTGTTTTGTGTCGCGTTTGCATCCTGCTGGGGAAAGAACGCTGGGGTGACATCACGTCTGCTGTATCGAGACGAACGTCGAGGTGGTCTCTGGGTTGTTGGTGAACCATCGGGACCTGGAACTAGGGACTTTGCCATGGCTCCGTTGTTTTGTGTCGCGTCTGCATCCTGCTGGGGAAAGAACACTGGGGTGATATCACGTCTGCTATATCGAGATGAACGTCGAGGTGGTCTCTGGGTTGTTGGTGAACCGTCGGGACCTGGAACTAGGGACTTTGCCATAGATCCGTTGTTTTATGTCGCGTCTGCATCCTGCTGGGGAAAGAACGCTGGTGTGACATCACATCTGCTGTATCGAGATGAACGTCGAGGTGGTCGCTGGGTTGTTGGTGAACCGTCGGGACCTGGAACTAGGGACTTTGCCATGGCTCCGTTGTTTTGTGTCGCGTCTGCATCCTGCTGGGGAAAGAACGCTGGGATGACATCGCGTCTGCTGTATCAACGTCGAGGTGGTCTCTGGGTTGTTGGTGAACCATTGGGACCTGGAACTAAGGACTTTGCCATGGCTCCGTTGTTTTGTATCGCGTCTTCATCCTGTTGGAGGAAGAACGCTGGGATAACATCACGTCTACTGTATTGAGACGAACGTTAAGGTGGTCTCTAGGTTGTCTGTGAACCGTCGAGATTTGGAGCTAGGGGTATGCCATGGCTCCGCTTCACTGACGTTGCATCTGCTTCTGGTTGGAACGAGAAGGAACGCTGCTGTTGATCTCTTGAGATGCAGATGCTACCATCGAGACTTGGCTCTCTTTCTGATGGAGCCTAGTGGGATGATATGGTTCCCTCTTTGTTTGTGCCCCTGGATTGTATACAGGGATCGATGTGATCTCACCTGTAGGGCAAGAGTTTCATTTTGTTATTTTTTATATTTCCGCGATGCTCTATCATTTCATCATTTTTTTATATCGCGAAAGTCGCAATTGCCCAATCATTTCGGCTATTTTTCGCGGAGCCCAATCATTTCGGCTTTTGTATGCATATATTTTACTTGCCGATTTTGTCGCAAGATGCCCCATCATTTCGGCTATTTTATATGCATTTTTGGCTCGCTGAATTTTATTGCGAGTTTAGATTTGGAATTTGATACTGATTTAGGCATCAGCATCGCTACAACTGGGATATTACTAGGAGCGAATCATCATTTGCCCTTTTCGGTTTGAACAAAGGTGGCTTAGCAGACAGGGTTAGGATCCTGTCGACTAAGGCTTTTAACTTCATGAGCCGTAAGGGTCTCATAAAGGTATTTCTCCCTACGAGTCGTGAGGATCTCCTAAGTGCATTTTCTCCTTAAAAATCGTGGGGATTCTTAAGTGCATATTCTCTTATAAGTCGTAAGGATCTTACAAGGGTGTTTTCTCCTTATAAGTCGAGAGGACTTACAAGAGTTGGTTCACCGTGCGAGCATATCCCTAGTCGCTGATGGGACTCTGTTAGGAAAATTTTTATTCGTGCCCGTGGATTGTATACAAGGGTCAATATTGAACCACTTGTAGGGCCAAAGCGGGGTGTATGACGGCTTAAGAATAGGTTCAGATCCCTGTAGTTTAAGGCTTTTGAATCCTATAATCCGTGAGGGTCTCAAAGGGTAATTCTCCTTACGAGTCATGAGGATCTCGTAAGTGTGTTTTCTCCTTAGGAATCGTGGGGATTCCTAAGTGTGTTGCTCGTTTGTGAGTCGTAAGGATCTCACGCAGGTATTTTCTCCTTGTAAGGTCGAGAGGACCTTACAAGTGTCTTTTAACGAGATTGCGCCCTTTCGGGTTTTCACAAACTCGCCGGTAATCCTGCTATTTTTACTCACGGAGCCCTTTCGGGTTTTCATCTGTGCCCATCTCGCTTATGGACGTACCTTTTTTTTTCCCGTCAGCCTTGGGATGCTGTGGTCCGTAGTAGTTTAAAGTCGTTTTGGTCAGTTGCTAATTTTAGGACATTACGGTCCATCGTTAGTTTAAGGACATTTCGGTCCGTTGTTGCAACGGTTTGGTTGGCTATCACTTATAAAGTTTGGGCTTGGGAAGATAGCGAGCGGGCTTAGGCGTCGTCATCTATCATTAACCCAGGCCGTAACTCGTCAGGCGTAGTATTTTTTTAGGAACCGACCGTTTATTGGCCTGAAGGGTCTTTCTCCATGCATATCCATGAGCGAATAATCCCCACCTTGGTAGACTTTGTCTATGATGTATGGGCCTTCGTAGTTTGGCTCGAACTTCCCTCGTTTGGCACGATTGGGGATCATATGTCTCTTGACTGCTAGCACGAGTTCGCCTTGGCGGAATGTTCTCGGCCTAGTCAATCTCTCGTACGAGCGCGTCATCTTTGCTTTGTAAGCTTCCAAGTTTTGCTGCGCCATAAGCCGAGTTTCGTCGAGGGCATCAAGCTCCTCAAGAAGAAAATGAGCATTTTCTTCATTCGTTAGCTCGTAATGAACTGCCACTCGTAAGGAGGGTAACTCTATCTCCAAAGGGAGTACTGCTTCAGTGCCGAATACCAATGCATACGGCGTTGTGTTTATGGTCGTTTTGAACGTGGTCTGATACGTCCAGAGAGCTTCATGCAGTCTCTCGTGCCAGTCCTTCTTATTTTTGGACACCGTCTTTTTCACGATCTTCGTCAGGGTCTTGTTGAAAGCCTCAGCCAGACCATTAGCTCGGGGATTATAAACCGAAGAGTATCTCCAGTCTATATTATGTTGTTGTGCGAAGCGGATGATTTTGTGACTTCTGTAGGCCGACCCGTTATCGGAGATAATCCGTCGCGGAGTGCCGAACCGATAGATGACATGTGTCTTGAAGAAATGGAAGATATTCTCCGTCTTCACTTCTCTTAGTGGTACTGCTTCTGCTCACTTGGAGAAGTAGTACGTTGTCGTCAATATGAATCGATGTCCTCTGGACGATGCTGGTTCAATGGGCTCGATTATGTCAGTTCCCTACATTTCGAACGGCCAGCTCGCCACTGTTGGGTGTAGCGGGTTTGGATGCTGGTGAATGAAGTCTCTATGAATCTGGCACGAATGGCATTACTTCGCGTATTCAAGGCAGTCTTGAATCATCGTGGGCCAATAGTAGCCCATTCTTTTAATCTTCAGCTTCATCTTTGGCCCGGCTTGATGAGAACCGCAGAGTCCGTCATGAGTTTCTTGGATGACTCTCTTTGCTTCTTCTAGTCCCAGGCATCTTAGTCACAAGGAGTCGAACGATCTCTTATACAGAGTATCATTGACGAAGGCGAAATACATAGCTCGTTTAATGAGATGATATCTTGAGAACGCATCTTCGGGTGTTCGACGGGATTTGAAGTAGTCTATAAAGACTTCTTTCCAATCCATAGCCTTTTCTTGGTCTTTTATTTGTAGGGTTGTTTTCTCGGTCGCTCCCTTTTCTTCGGACGACTCCAGATATATTTCTACCGGTGCAAGAACCCGACGGCTTTGCACAACGATCCTTACGTCATCGAGATTCTCGTCGGCCAGTTCTTTAGCGAGCTTGGCTAATGCATCCGCCTTGCTATTTTCCGCACGCGGTATGCTTTCCAGGGCGTAGGAAGGGATTCAAGTCAGCAGTTGTTGCACTCTCTCACTGTACTTTACCAACTCTGGTTTGCACGTTTGATAGTCGCCATTTACTTGACTAACGACCGGCTGGGAGTCTCCGTATATGAGGAGGTTTTCGATTCTCATGTCGACAGCGATCTTAAGATCTGCTATCAAAACATCATATTCGGCTTCATTGTTTGTCCTCGGCTCTATTAGGGAAAAAGAAAAGCGCATTATCCCTCCTTGTGGAGTCACAAAGATGAGGCCTACCCCAGATTTGATTATGGGGGTGATGTGCTTTTGCTTCTTCATGGAAGATGCTCCGTCGAAGTAAAGTTCCCACCGGGTGTTACTCTCACCTTCCTCCCGTCGATTGTTTCAAACGCGTGCTCGTCTGGCAATTCGCAATTTAGAGGTGAATCGGCAAGTATCGGATGCTCAGCGAGGAAGTCCGCGATGGCCTGGTCTTTCACTGCCTTGAGCGGTCGATATGTTATCGAGAACTCCATCAGGAGTAGGGCCCATTTAGCGATCCGTCCTCTTAGTATGGCTCTCGACATCAAATATTTGAGAGGATCCACTTTTGATATGAGGTGGACTTCATGCGCCAACGCATAGTGTCTGAGCTTCGTTATCGCGAAGATTAACGCTAGGCAGTGTTTTTCGATGGGGCAGTAGTTGTTTTCTGCCCCCAGGAGAACTCGAATCAAATAGTATAGGGCTCTGTCCTTCCCTTGATCATTCTCTTGTGCCCATAGCGCGCCTAAGGAACCCTCCAGGGCGGTTGTGTGCAGAATGAGGGCTTTTTCTTTGACCAGAGTGGTCAGTGCTGGAGGATTCTGCAGGTATTGCTTGATTTCATCCAGTGAGCTTTGGCATTTGCGATCCCAAATGAATGGGGTTACCTTCTTCATCAAGTGACTGTAGGGATGGCATTTGCCGGAAAGATTGGCTATGAACCGCCGAATATATGCGAGCTTCCTTTGTAGAGACCGCAGTTGCTTCAGAGTTCTTAGCGGGGGCATTTCCATGATCGCCTTGATCTTCGACGGGTCTATTTCGATGCCTCAATGTCGTATGATAAATCCTAGGAATTTGCCCGAGGAAACTCTGAACGCGCATTTGAGACTGGTCAGGTTCTTGTAGTGCCTTGATCAGAGAATCTCTCGCCTCTTTAGATAGCAGGAGGGCGTCGAGAATGCTTAGCTGCGAGGGTATCTTCCTCAGGTGTGCCAGAACGTTGTAATCCACCTTGTTTATCTTGGGCGGGTCCTTGGCTGCCAGCTCTTCAACGATTCGGTCATCGAGGGTGATATCTTCAGGGACTTTTTCCTTCCCTTTATCTTTTTTACTCGACCCCTTGTTTGTGTGCCCAAGATTCTTTTCGGGTTGCGTGTGATTACGCAGCTGAATGTTCTCACAGGTCTTCATCTCTTCTGCTTCATAGATGGATTCCTTGAAGAGAGGACCGAGGGCTATTTCTTCATCTGAATCGCTCCCGAAGGTGAGAACTTGCGATCCTTTGCTATTAACCATGTGACAGTTGCTGCCAGTTCTTTTGCGCTCATCTGTCGTGCTCTTCTTCTCTCGACGCGTCTTGCGCTTCATTCGCTTGAAATGCTGCCGGTGGGCAACATATCCTTGCCACCAGTTTTTAAAAGCGTTGCACTCTTCGGTAGGGTGTGTAGTCCTTTGATGGTACAAGCAGTAGTTTGGATGTGCGTCTGTTTCGTCAGGATGTATCACACCAGGAGTGTTTCCTTCGGAAGGTGGCAGCTTCATCCCCATCGATATGGCTTTGGCGAATCGTTTCCTTGTCTTGAACCTGCTTTTGCTGGCGGCGAATGTGGTTTGATCTGGTGGGAGTTTTTTTACCCTTTTGTCCAGTCGGCGACGTTTGGCTTTTTCGAATATGGCCAGTTCGCGCTCTCGATCAGCTTTGCTTTTCTGACGGGCCTCATTCAGGAATACGTCAATCATCTCTGTTTACCCCAATCAGAGCAATGCTCTGTTCAAATTCCAAGGCGGGAAACAAAGCAACGCTTCTGTTTCCCCCAATCAGAGCAAAGCTCTGTTTTGAAATTGAAGTGAAAATTAAAGTTAAAATAAATGAAGCAACGCTTCAAGGCAGCGCGCCCAATCAGAGCAAGGCTCTATTTAAAACAAAATTAAAGGAAGCAACGCTTCAGTTGCGCAAGCGCTGCGCCGCGCGACACGTGTCAGCGCAGTTGCGCAAGCGCTGCGCTGCACGACACGTGTCAGCGCAATGGCGCAAGCGCAGTTGCGCTGCACGACACGTGTCAGCGCAGTTGCGCTGCGCTCTGCGCTGCATGACACGTGTCAAGTGCTGGTGCGTTTGCGCCAAACAGAAATAAAATTCTGGTAAGATCTTTCTGTTCTTGTTAAAACAAGAAGATTGTCTTCTGTAAAACAGAAGCCCTTGGATCAAAGATCTAACGGTGGGGAAAATTCCCCAAATCACTTAGAGAATGATCTCTTTAACAAATTTGACAAATTTATGGGCACTATATAAAGGCCCCTAGACCCTAATTCAAAAAGGATCAACATCAACATCAACATCAACATCAACATCAAGATCATTATCAAAAAACAACAAAACAGAGAGAGCTCTGAAGAACTTTGAGAAGAACTCAAGAAAAAGAAAAGAAAAGGTAAAAACCTTTAAAAAAGAAGAATTTCTTCTGAACAGATCATTGATCTAAGAACAAGATCAATGACCTTCAATAAAAAAAATATATAATAAATAAATAATAACAGTGCCTTGCACTTTTATTATGAACCATTGGTTCTGGAATCTTAAAGATTCTTTTCTTGAATCCAAAATTGGATCAAGTTATTGAAACAGTGCCTTGCACTTGTAAGTCTGTACTGTTACGCTCCTGGTTTGGCTCAAGCCACCAGAGAGCGCCACGTGTCAGCTCCAAGACCATTTGCGCTATGCGCTTTTAAAATAGAGCATTGCTCTTTAAGGTTGGCGCAACTCATCAAAGCGCGCCACGGTGCAACAACGTAGCGCACTGCACTAGCGTGACACGTGTCACCTTCACATGCGCTTGCGCTCAATAATTGGCGCAAAGCGCCTGACAAGCCAATGTCAAACAATTAATGCACTGCATTGTTTACAGAAGGGCCAAGCCCAATTAAAAAAGGCCTAACAGGCCAAATAAAATGCAATGCATTACTCTAAAAGGGCAGAGCCCAAACAAAACAAGTGCTCTGCATCAGAAAAATAAAGGGACAGAGCCCAAATCAAATAGGCCTTATAGTCCAAAACAAAATGCAGTGCAAGGGAAAAGCCCTAGCATAGGCCTAATAGGCCAAATGCAAATAAAACGTTGAACATTCTCAACTAGACTTAGCTCAATCATGGCCGTAAGTCCTCAAATTAAATTGACTGAGCAAGAATGCTCTCTTAAATCAATTTACATCCGGTTCAAGGGTACATCTCCGAACTCCTCTGACACCTATCGTTGTAATCCTTCAACGACGTCAGAGAGGTGACGAGTCCCGACAACCACACATCGATATGGACTGCGGGGTCCTTAAACTCGTGGACCGAAACGTCCTTAAACTAATATTCGTCCCGAAATGGGAATGTTGGACCGAAATGTCCTTAAACTAATGTTCGTCCCCAAATGGGAATGATGGACCACCATGTCCCTAAACTGGAAATCGACCGCAACGTCATTAAACTAAACAATAGAGCCAATTGCTCTCTTGTCGGATCCAAACGATCCCGTTAAGTTGACTTTAGTCTGGAGATTAGGCTAACGTATCCTTAACGAACGTTTAAGTTGATCTTAGCCTCAATATGGCTAATGTATCCTTAAACTAAAACACCAAACCCAAATCTAAGTAAATACGGATTTGGACTAATCCACGTCCTACGGGCGACGACATAACTTAGTCTCCGTATACAATCCACGGGCATCCACAAACAAAACAAACACCCACGACACGAAGTGAAATTCTGGAGATGGAGAAAGTTGTTACCGCGATGCGGTAGCGTAATTAACTGCAGAGGCTTGCGCCTGCAAGGAAGAGCGTCCCCACAATCAAAAACCCCTCAAGCGAGGGGGAATCTGACGAAGTCTGCTACGTCGGCCGCATCCGTCTAAACCTCCGATACACGGTGCCATAAATCACCTTGGCATCTTCGGAGAGGTAGACGGATAAAACCAAATAGCATCTGCCCCGAATCTCAGGCAAGACGTACACCGCGTCTCCGCCGCCATTCGGAGGGGAACAATCTCGTCTGTCGGTCCTAGGAGTTCCGGTTCAGGATCTGCCCCCAGTTTCTCTGCATCCGGAGCTTCTTCACCATTTATTAACGAGTGAGAGATCACGTGGCAGCTTGCCACATAATCCTCAGATTCATCTGATGAGTCTTCTCCCTCATCTTCATCGCCATCTCCATTTTCAAGGATATGGTTGAGGAATTCTTGGAGTGTGACCGGAGTTCGCGCCTTCTGGTTATATTCTTCTAGCGCGTTAATATGTTTTTGCAGGTCCGTGCACTTGTCATTAGGCTTCACGGGCTTTTGGTCTTCTTTTTCTTCTTTGAAGACTTTGACGGCTGGGCATGGGCGTTTTGACTATTATCACCAACTTTCAGTGTTGGGCGCAGCTTCAGCATTCCTTCAATGATCTCAGGTTTCAGTGGACTTTTCCACCTGATTGCCGGTAATGTTTGGAGATCCTTCAGCTTTCTTTTCGTCATGGCTGAAAGAGCGACCTCCCATGGAGCTTCTTCTATAAAAAAGCACGATGCCCCTGGCGTGTCCACCTTTTTAGGAGCGTGAGGTTGTGGCGGGTTCACTTTCCAGTTCTCGGACAGTGCGAATTTTCCTTGTTGGTATTGGTCCTCAATCCAGCCTTTGAAGACGAAACAATTTTCGATCGGATGGCCTACTGCTCGGTGGTAGGGGCAGTAATTAGGATTGTTGGCCTCACCGTATTGCAATGGGCGTTTCGAATCTGGCAAGGTGATGAGCCTATTGCGCACTGCCAACTCGAACAGTCTCCTCGTTTTATCCCGGGGAAATGAATAAGAATGTCCCAGTCTCTCCTCGAGGGATTGGCGTGAACGCACGTTGCTTTGGCGAACAACCGGGTTTAAGTTGCTCGGCTGTTGTTGAGTATTAGAGACAAAGGTCACTTTCCCTTTACCCTTTTCGTTCCGCGGTTCTGTCTTTGAAAAGGAAGGCTTATGACCCATCTGGTCCATTTGGGCCAGCTTATCAATCAGGGTCTGAAAGGTAGTCGGCTTGAAAAACATCATGAACTGGGATATGGTCGCCTGCGGATCAAGGGTACCTACGAACATGCCTACTGCAGGCGCTTCTTCGATGCACTGCTCGCACTTCGACCATAGATTTTGCCATCGTAAGTACTGGACCCATGTCTCGCCCGGCTTCACTCTAGCATTAATTAATGTTATGATTGGGATGTGTTCGCTAGCGCTCGCGAAACGTTGGGTGAACAGCAATTCCATCTCCGTAAAAGTTTTGACGGAGTCGTTGGCAACTCTGAATACCACTCAAAGGCCGTTTCCGCCAAGCTGCCGACGAACTGACGAAGTAACAATTTGTTGTCACTTTCGGTATTGCCACAGAGAGCCCTGAACTGAATGACATGTTGATGGGGATTGCCTGTCCCCTTGTATACGTGAAACTTAGGAATCGTGTATCCTGGCGGATACTTGATCTGATCGTACCATCCTGGATATGGTCGCCCAGTTCTGACGACTTGGCCATTTGCTTCATTCACTTGATGAGCTCGTATTTGTTGAGCTATATAATCATCGAGCATGGCTTTGGAGATGGTCTCCTCCTTGGCTGCTGACAGAGCCGGCAGAGGATTTGATGTCTCTCCTCTATCATCTTCAATTATTACTGGAGGATTTTCGGCTGCAGGGTCCGGCTGGATCATCATGCCTACCATATCTTGGAATAGGAAGGCCATTTATGTTATGTTGGTTGCTTGTTCCACGGCCTCTTTGTTCTTCTTCTCAAGCATTCTTTGGAGAGGCCGCGGTAATTGTAAGCCGATCAAAGACCGACTTCTTTGGAGGCTCGTGGGATGGCATCTGAACGTTGAAGCTCGTTGGTGAGATCATGGTCCCCAAGAATAGCCCAGTGGTGGCTTGGGTCACTTGTTCCACCGGCATTATAAAAGGGAGGCCGCTGTTGGAGATAGTGCCCTCAAAGCCAATTATTGGATCGCAGGTACGTGATTGCAATGATTGAGGCAGGACATATACCGATATGACAGTCTTGCTCGAAATGATAGTTTGCTATCTGGTTTGTCTTTATCATCATATACATGCTTTAGTTCACTATTGCATGATGATAGAGCTCTTAGGATTCTTGCTTGACTACCAGCAGTATGATGGCAATCATATACGTGGGAGCTGGGGTCTGTAAGCACATCCTTAAAGTGTCCATAGTCGTAGGAGTTTCGAGACAGAGCATCGATACTCCAGAGTAGACTAGTGTATACAGTCGAGACCCTGATGAGGGGCGATGGCCGGTCTCACAAGCCATTGGTGTCAGTAGGATCACCTAAGATGTATACAGGTGCTCATTAGGTTATGAGTACACCAGACAGGACTCGCCGGGAACATGCTAGTTGGTATTATACATATCGTCAGATAACAGTTCCCTGGTGACATATGTACAGGTTAGTTCATCGACCTGAGGTCGTCATTTGTCTCGTGTGAGTTCCCACTGTGCTTTGATTTTTACCCTACCTCGGCTCAAAGGAGTCGTGCAAACAGGTCTTTTTTGGGTACAGTCCCGAGCCACATGGAGGCAAGTGAGCGGATCGGCAGGGGATTCTTCTCTCCCGGAATTGGGGGTGAGATAGCGCTGTGTCTAGGAGAGCCATTACACAAAGCCCTCGGTCGAGGCAGGAGATTTACCGGTAGGTACTCCAGTAGTATCTCAGGGTGTTCTGGGCCACTCTCTGACACGACTTATACCGCTAATGGGGGTCTGACGTTACCAGCCCCCTAGGCAGATATGCGATACTCATAGACGAACGGACCGGACTATATGTATATTGTCACTGTTAGGCTCAGTAGGGTTTAGAGATGAGTTCGCTCGTCAGCTTCCCTTCCAATCAATACATAGGCAACCGTTACGTACAGCTTGTACCTCTGACGTGCTAGAGGTTATACCCAGTGCCAGTGTGTTGATGAGTCGTTAGAGTCCCCCACAGACACTTTCCCAAGTTCGGGCGAAACGTTGTAGAGGCCGTATGGTATTATGGCAGGGTTCGGAAAATGCACGTGCGTTTTCGCACGTGTCATTTTTCGGGCAGATAATACCGGTCGGCTTTGGTTTAAGCCGGATCTTAGTATTATGCTGTGTAGATTTAATATTTTTGTCTCAGTTGCATTTGTATTCGGTCGTAATACAAATGCGGGTATGTTTATACTGATACGGGGTTATCCTGAAATTCGTTTCAGGATCACTTTTGGAAGTTGCCAGTTTCCAGTTTTCTATCGGCCGTATTTAACATTCGGTTAAATGCGGATTTATCTTTTCTTTTTGGGTGAGTCATGAGGGTGAGTCATGCTTCTAGAAGGTTCTAGAAGTGGTGATTAGGCTTGTGACTCATTTGTTCATTAATGGTGCATTTATTGTTGATGACTAAGGGTTATGAATCATAGTTTTCATTAATGAGTTCATACTAGGTGTTTCTTGACTCACACTTTTCTTTGTATGCTTATGGTCACCCTCTCCTTTCCTACACTCACCCCCCCACCATATATGGTCGGCCACCCCTTTGGAGAAAGTGGTATGGTTGTTCATTTGAAGGAAAAAAGATTATGATAGATTCGGGTTCATGAAAATTAGATAGTCTCATTTCTCATTTCACCCGATCCAAAAGGCAACTTCATTAACCGTTCGTCCACGGCTTTGGACGTAACGAGACAAAGTGTTCTACTCATTCTCTAAATCATCTTGGTCATCTCTTCTAGCAAACTTGACAATCAAGTTGCCTCGGTTCAGAGGCGGGAGCCCGTTTAAAGATCCGTCGACGTGGTGCCACCTGGACGAGAAGATTGGAGATCAAGGAGATCGGAGCAGCCGCAACAAAGCGTGGGATGATGGTTGAAAACCGAAGGACTCGGATCGTTCGGTATAACAATTCTACGCACTTAGTATTTTGTTAGTTTAGCTTTACTGGCAGATCCGGGTTATAGTACGCGATAGCACCAGTTGTAAAAAGTTTTTGTTCCGCATTTGGCGTCTGTTAAACGGCCGGGGCGCTACCGTGGACTTACAGTAGTATCAGAGCCTCACCATTAAGCTATACTAACTTGAGCTAACGCGTTTAAAAGATCGATCGAACGGAATTTCGAAAATCATATTTTTCAGTATAAAAGTTTCTGTCGATTTTAAACTGGGTCTAAAAATTATTTTGAGCATCACAGAAAAACAAGCAGGCTTTTTAAAGAATAATAGAGAAAAACGATACACTGAATCGTCCGTACGACCGCAGAACCGCGGTCAAAGCCTAGCTTTGACCGCGGAACCGCGACCGTCTTGGCGTTTCAGTTGGTCAGGTTTCTACTGTTTGTTCTTTGTTGGAAATTGTGGGTTTTGGTATATACCTTTTGGGCCCAGATTTTGTTACTGTACAGCAGATGTTTGTGGGGCCCACTTTGGGATATTTTGTCGATCGAAATTTAAACGTGTTAGTTTACAGTACTTACTTTATATCACCGACCGGGAATGTCATTTGATCGGTAAACCGCGTCTAATTGCAATAGTTCTTTTAGACGGGTTTGCGAACGTGACATTCGCGTTGATGTTCTATATTGTGCTGTGATGTTGCGGATTTGTCGTGGTGGATAGCAGTGTGCAATGGTAGTGCAGTTTGGATTTATTTGTACTTTTGATATTGCGGGGCGAGCGTCCAACATGTGGACTGTCGTCACTGCCTGTTGTATAATATTCTTTTGGGGTATGACCGAGCAGAGGTCGATGTACCCGTTGTACATATTTTTATTTCTGTACTAGGTTTATCCCGCGAAGCAGTGCACGGATAGCCGGGTTCTGGAGGGCAACGGGTCCGTATCTCATGGTTTTGAGAGGTAGAGGGACCTCATTCTAGAATTGGCAGACTATTCGCCGCACTCGTAGGGGGTACAGGTTGACCCAAGGAGGGGTGCTCAATTTACCGGATTTCGTGAAGTGCCGGGTGTTCCATTCACTATGTTGTGGGGACTACCTCGCTTCAGGTTTTGGCGGGTAACTTGCCGCACCCGTAGGGGTCTAGGTTTCATTGCACAGGCTATCCACACGACCAGGGGAACGTCGGGTTTCAGTAGCGGCTCTGTGAAACCCGGGGATCGCAGATTATCTGTATTGTTCTGTGATGCTTATTACTTTTCTGTAATGTTGCATATTATCACGCCTGGAGTGATTATTGTATATTGGTATATATACTATTAGATGTTGTATATGTTTTACACCCGCACTAGTCCAGCCTCCGCTCTGTCGTTAGTTAAGTAACCTAACGGGTGATGACGGGACCCAGTGACGAATGCGGATGGCATATACGTACATTTTATTTTCGTTCTTTTCTGGTGTGATTGATTGATGGGACTGCATTGATTCTTATCAATGTAAGGATTAAAAAAAACCTATATTTGATGTTGTTGGAATAAATTTTAAAAAAGTGTTATTGCAAAGATGTTTACTTTTGTTTTGCATAGTGATATTCAGTTAGAATATCCTGCACCTCATTCCACGAGGCAAGGGCCGAGATCCCTTCACCGGGAGTGACCCCTTGGGCAGAAGTTTACGTCAGGGTAATAACTTCAATATAGTCGATTACAAGTTGCTTTGCATCGCGGTATTCAGTTGGAATATCCTGCACCTCATTCCACGAGGAAAGAGCCGAGATCTCTTCACCGGGAGTGACCTCTTTAGCAAAGGTTTTTCGTCGCTATATTCAAGTTCCTTCAACGAAATCAAGTTCATTACGTTAATAGTTTTTCGCCAAAAACCAGCTGTAGCCCTCCGTCATTTCTTTTGGGTATTCAGTAGTATTCAAGCTATGCATTTTAGCCAAAGTTAAGGCATAGTGTTTGGTAGCTGCTGGGTATTCATCTGTTGCATACATAGATGAGTTGGTTTGGGATAGTCGTTCTGCCATTTTGGCCAAAGTCAAGGGCATGTGCGGGTGGGTTCAAATTGACCTGGATAGTGAAGGGTAGAACTTGGCATGTGACTTATGACATTTTGACCAAAGCCAAGGTTATAAGAGCATGGGGCAAAAATCACATCGGGAGTTTCAAACATACAGGAAACTTTCCAGGCATGTTCATACCTTCTGGAGTGTGATAACTTGAGTGGCTTCCATCAAGTTATCATGCGATGATAGTTGGATCCCGATTCTCACTGATGAGTTGGTTTACTCTTCGGGTGATCCCGACTAATTCTTCTTTCAGGTTTGGAGGAGAATTTGAGATTACAGTGGGAGGTTTCCTGATTAGATAAAGTGATAACCATTATGATCTTGGTTAGAGTACACTCAGAGTGTTTCTTTTATCTCTCTCTCTTTGGCAGCGACCTTTGACCGACCCTAGACTATGACTTAGTGACCAAGTTGACCGAACCTTCTTAAAATACTGGCTTTTGGATTGTCTTAGTTGCATAAGTCATTGCCTCTCCTTCTTTTACCCTTTTTATTTCTCAGAACACCCCGTATTACTACGGATATCCACTTCCATTGGATAGATCCATCGTATGGTTATATACGAACTCGAAGGGACTTCTTCGAGGATGAATCCAGGTTCAGGAGAAATAGAATTAGTTTATTCAGTTGTCTTTTATTATCACCTTCTCTCAGGTTGCGAGGGCTCCTTGGTTTAGGAGGGTACACCTATTACGCTTATTGGATAGTCTTATTCTAAACCATAGGCAGGTGCCGAAAGGTAGGGAATGGAGAAAACCAATTAGCCTAAGTCGGGTGTGCAGAAGGTAATATGTGAAGACAAAATAAAGGGATTGGAAAGATAGCAAAATAAATTGCGACTGTTATAATTCACGACCAAAACCGCGTACTTCATCACCGCTCCTTTTTCACCTTTGTTTTTCCCCAGTTCGGGAGAAATAGAATAAGGTATTATTCAGTTGTCTTTTATCATCACCTTCTCTCAAGTTGCGAGTACTCCTAGAATTAGGAGGGTACACCTATTATGCTTACTGGATAGTCTTCTTCCAAACCATAGGCTGGTGCCGAACGGTAGGGAAGGAAGAAAACCATTTAGCCTAACGAAGGTGTACAGAAGGTAATGACTAAAGACAAATAAAGGGATTTGGAGAGATGACAAAGAATTATACGGTTAAAGTCATGAATTGGATTATGGAAGAGGCATTACTAGGAATACCAGGATACCCCTAAGAAACATTTTCATGTTTCAGTTACACTGCGCATTGTTAAAAGAAAACTGTTTTCCCGATTAGATACTTACTCCACGGTATGTATTTACCAGTTTTCATTCTCATATCTGTATGGTTTTTACAGATGATGAGTGGGAGTAAGTTATTGGGAATTAGGTGATCATCCTCATTATATCGGAATTCGTTGTAATTGGTGATATTTGAGGAAATCGCCTGGGTACAGTTTTCAACCTACGATGCACAGGTTTTGAATTATTCAACTCAGCGGACTTATACAAAGTATTGTATGTTGTCTAGTGTCCGTCAGGACAAAGGGGTAGGTCCTCGTACTATGTTCTGTTTACTTATGGCTTCTCTAGTTTTTAGACAAGTGTTTCGTAGAAATACAATGTCTAAGTTTTCAGAAGTTGTGGGTATAAGAATAAAGTAGAGAACCAGGTATCGCAAGTATCGGGATTCTTCAAAGAGATCGAAAATGTAGATTCTTATGATTGGTATTCAGATGATAGTAATGGTTTTTTGAGAAACTTGTTTCTCTTTCGGGTTACTCATAATTGGATGGATTCCTAAGTTGAGTAATGCTGATTAGCCTCTCACCATTAAGTTGATATGCACTGGGGACAGCTGCATGTTTTGAATCTGGTTCCAATTAAATTAGTGCCTCCATTTCTATATTGTATATAGAATGGTTCATATCTTAACGATGTTAAGATACGGGGAGTTGTCCGGCTTATGCTTAAAACCAGACTCTAGATAACTCAGGGCACGTTTCTGTAACGGCAGTTTGTGGATTGACCCGGGCTTAGTCGAGGGTTAACTTTCTACCATCTGGAAGATCAATAGTGATATTGTTCTTGACTCGCCACAGTTTTAGTAAAATGGATTTTTTCATAAAACAATAGTGGGAGTATGGTAGAACTGGAAGTGATTCCAGAACCGCAAACGATTACGGAAAATTTAATAGGACCTATATATTCAATCAGGTTTGACATTCCAATAGCCACTCCGCAAATATGGAGGGTAACCTCAGACACCCGAGAGGTACTCCGGTAGCCTCAAGGACGGTGACAGGAAGGTTCTTATTTACCCAGACTTGACACTACTGTTGTTCCAGACTATGAGACCCGGCAAGAGGATAAGTATAACGTCGTTTTAAACTAGCTTTAGAAGTGTACGTAGATATTATTCTGCCAGAGGATTGTCATAGTCAGTGGGAGCAGCGGAAGCATAGTGGACAAGTAGCTTATGTCTATTTATAGGCTTGAGCAGATATATAGCGGAGATAGATCATCTATTTTTTATGTGACAGTCATGGGTTTGACTTCATCAGAATAGGGGATGGATCTGTTAAGAAGGTAGTAAGGTATGATGTCCTGGTATTTGGATGACATACACAGAGTAGGAAGTAAAATTCCTATACTACGATCGGTTGTACTGTGGTTGTCACACAGTTGTTTCTTCACAAAGGACATGGATATAATATCTGACATTCTGGTTACTAGATCTATGGTTTTAGATCTAGATTTGGCTAGTTTCCTAATATGGGTACTTTGACAGTATTCTAATAGTATTTTAGAATAGATGACTCCTGGCATGGTGGTGTACCTGCAGGTGATGGAGTCACCCTCTCTAAAGGTGTCTTACAGACTAAAGGGGAGAGGGATGTGCATGATTGACAGATCACTTGCTTAGGCAATTGAGTCAATCGTGGGAAGTCAAGTACCACACCAGATGTTGTTTTTGCACTTGATGCGATAAGTTTATATTAATCCAATCCTGAAGAAACGTAAGGAAGCAGTTTTAGAACATAAGTGCTTGTTCTACGGATTTGATGACGGCAGCCTCCTTCGGGAGACGGTTATCATTCCAGGCTTCAAAGGTGACATAGATGACATATTGATTGTCAGAATTATAGTTTTCCCTCTGATGAGGGACAGTATTATGGACATGTGGTCCAAGAGGATATTGTGGGAGGCATGGTGATACTGATTAGGTTCAGTTATTGATACAGTCTAAGAAGTTTGGATTTGGAGTTCATTTATGAACTAGGTCCCATCAAATATCCAGACATATTCTAAGAAAGGTATTACTCGATTCGGGAGATGGCTTTCTCCGTGAACTAGAGATTTAGAGAGACATAGAAAGAAACATCAGGGCGGATCCACTTACTGAGGCTATTTCTCGAACACAAGAGTTTTACAAACTAGCTTTGTGAAACTAATTAGTAGAGGAGTTGGATGTTCGGTATCACACGGGCTGTGAGTATGCGACATCGCAATAATTAGCCTTAAGTGCAAGTGGGAGATTGTTGGAGATAGTGCCCTCAAAGCCAATTATTGGATCGCAGGTACGTGATTGCAATGATTGAGGCAGGACCTATACCGATATGATAGTCTTGCTCGAGATGATAGTTTGCTATATGGTTTGTCTTTATCATCGTATACATGCTTTAGTTCACTATTGCATGATGATAGAGCCCTTAGGATTCTTGCTTGACTACCAGCAGTATGATGGCGATCATATACGTGGGAGCTGGGGTCTGTAAGCACATCCTTAAAGTGTCCCTAGTCGTGGGAGTTTCGAGACAGGGCATCGATACTCCAGAGTAGACTAGTGTATACAGTCGAGACCCCGACGAGGGGCGATGGCCGGTCTCACAAGCCATTGGTGTCAGTAGGATCACCTAAGATGTATACAGGTGCTCATTAGGTTATGAGTACACCGGACAGGACTCGCCGGGAACATGCTAGTTGGTATTATACATATCGTCAGATAGCAGTTCCCTGGTGACATGTGTACAGGTTAGTTCATCGACCTGAGGTCGTCATTTGTCTCGTGTGAGTTCCTACTGTGCTTTGATTTCTACCCTACCACGGCTCAAAGAAGTCGTGCAAACAGGTCTTTTTTGGGTACAGTCCCAAGCCACATGGAGGCAAGTGAGCGGATCGGCAGGGGATTCGTCTCTCCCGGTATTGGGGGTGAGATCACGCTGTGTCTAGGAGAGCCATTACATAAAGCCCTCGGCCGAGACAGGAGATTTACTGGTAGGTACTCCAGTAGTATCTCAGGGTGTTCTGGGCCACTCTCTGACACGACTTATACCGCTAATAGGGGTCTGACGTTACCAGCCCCCTAGGCAGATATGCGATACTCATAGACGAACGGACCGGACTGTAGGTATATTGTCACTGTTAGGCTCAGTAGGGTTTAGAGATGAGTTCACTCGTCAGCTTCCCTTCCAATCAATACATAGGCAACCGTTACGTACAGCTTGTACCTCTGACGTACTAGAGGTTATACCCAGTGCCAGTGTGTTGATGAGTCGTTAGAGTCCCCCATAGACACTTTTCCAAGTTCGGGCGAAACGTTGTAGAGGCCGTATGGTATTATGGCAGGGTTCGGAAAATGCACGTGCGTTTTCGCACGTGTCATTTTTCGGGCAGATAATACTGGTCGGCTTTGGTTTAAGCCGGATCCGAGTATTATGCTGTGTAGATTTAATATCTTTGTTTCAGTTGCATTTGTATTCGGTCGTAATACAAATGCGGGTATATTTATACTGATACGGGGTTATCCTGAAATTCGTTTCAGGATCACTTTTGGAAGTTGCCAGTTTCCAGTTTTCTATCGGCCGTATTTAACATTCGGTTAAATACGGATTTATCTTTTCTTCTTGGGTGAGTCATGAGGGTGAGTCATGCTTCTAGAAGGTTCTAGAAGTGGTGATTAGGCTTGTGACTCATTTGTTCATTAATGGTGCATTTATTGTTGATGACTAAGGGTTATGAATCATAGTTTTTATTAATGAGTTCATACTAGGTGTTTCTTGACTCATGCTTTTCTTTGTGTGCTTATGGTCACCCTCTCCCTTCCTACACTCAACCCCCCCACCATATATGGCCGGCCACCCCTTTGGAGAAAGTGGTATGGTTGTTCATTTGAAGGAAAAAAGATTATGATAGATTCGGGTTCATGAAAATTAGATAGCCTCATTTCTCATTTCACCCGATCCAAAAGGCAACTTCATTAACCATTCGTCCACGGCTTTGGACGTAACGAGACAAAGTGTTCTACTCATTCTCTACATCAACTTGGTCGTCTCTTCTAAAAAACTTGACGATCGAGTTACCTCGGTTCAGAGGCGGGAGCCCGTTTAAAAATCCGTCGACGTGGTGCCACCTGGACGAGAAGATTGGAGATCAAGGAGATCGGAGCATCCGCAACAAAGCGTGGGATGATAGTTGAAGACCGAAGGACTCGGATCGTTCGGTATAACAATTCTACCCACTTAGTATTTTGTTAGTTTAGCTTTAATGGCAGATACGGGTTATAGTACGCGATAGCGCCAGTTGTAAAAAGTTTTTTTTCCGCATTTGGTGTCTGTTAGACGGCCGGGACGCTACCGTGGACTTACAACCGCTTGGGGCCCGTAGGTTACTCCTCCAGATGAGGCGGAATGGGAGTTGTTGTCGCAGCTGGAACAGTTAGAGGCCATTGATGTTCTTTTTTCTGCACGGGAGCAAAACCAAATCTTAGTATCTCGAACCCAAAGGAAACCATATCAAACCGCGATTCATTCGCGAACACGACATATGAAGTGTGGAGTGGAAAGAGGAAAATGTCCCACCGGGCGTGCTAGATTCTGTTCTCCGCCGAAAAGACGCGACCGGGACGTTGGGACGTCTGGCCTAAATTTTGGGGGCAGATACTATTTTGTTTTATCCGTCCACCTCTCCAAAGATGCCAAGTTGATTTATAGCACCGTGTATCGGAGGTTTAGACGGATGCGGCCGTTGTAGCAGACTTCATCATATTACCCCTCGTTTGAGGGGTTTTTGATTGTGGGGACGCTCTTCCCTGCAGGCGCAAGCCCCTGCAGTTAATTACGCTACCGCATCGCAGTAACAATTTTCTCCTTCTCCACATGGTCACTTCGTGTCGTGTGTTTTTGTTTTATTTTTGGTTGCCCGTTGATTGTATACGGAGACTAATTTATGTTGTCGCCCGTAGGGTATGGATTAGTCCAAATCCGTTTTTTCTTAGATTTGGGTTTTGGGTTGGGTTTAAGGATGTGTTAGTCTCATTTGAGACTAAGATCAACTTAAACGTTTGTTAACGATACGTTAGTCTAATTTTAGACTAAGATCAACTTAACGGGATCGTTTAGATCCAACAAAAGAGTATTTGGACTCTATTATTTTTATTGGGTTTATTGATTATCGGGACCCGCCACCTCTCTAAAGACATTGAAGAGTTACAACGACATATATCAGAGGTGTGATGAGATGTACACTTGAACCAATGTCGGTTGTGGGATTTGTAATTGGATTGATTTAAGGATCGTTAATCTCGTTTGAGATTAAGATCAACTTAAGTGGTTGTTAAGGATACGTTAGTCTCATTTAGACTAAGATCTACTTAACAGGATAATTTAGATCGAACAAAAGAGCATTTGGGCTCTATTGTTTTAGTTTAGGGACGTTGCGGTCCATAATTAGTTTAAGGACATTACGGTCCAGTTTAAAGACGTCATAGTCTATAAAGTTTAAAGACATAATAGTCTATGATTTTAGGGATCTCACAGTCCATAGAGGTTATGGACATCATAGTCCGTGAGTTTTAAGGACCTCACAGTTCATAGAGGTTAAGGTCATCATAGTCCATGAGTTTAAGGACCTCATAGTCCATAGAGTTTAGTTTAGGGACATTACGGTCCAGTTTAAAGACGTCTTAGTCTGTTTGGTTTTGATTCAAACCGTTTGGGGATGTACCAAAAGTTATCGGTTATCGGGACCCTCCATCTCTCTGAAGACACTGAGGAATTACGACATGTATCAGAGGTATGAAGAGATGTACCCTTAAACCAATGTTGGTTGAAAGGCTCTGGGTTTTGCTTTGACTGTCATATGAGATGATCAACTTTTAAAGACAAGAGTGTATTTGAGGTTCAGTCAAAAGGGGATCCTTCCTCTTGAAGACTTAGCTAATTTAGACTAAGATTGGCTCGAATATAGTGTTAAACACTAGAGTACAATCGGCTATCACGTGCTCCCACGTGATGCGCTTAGAATAGTGTTAAATACTTGGGATAAAGCGCACAAAATAGTGTTAACCACTAAAAAAAGAAACGCTCACGTGAGGCGCTTGAGTATTCGGCCAGATGTCACGCCCCGCTTCCCAGTGTACGGCGAAGGGGACGCGACGAGGTCCGCTACATATATACTCAGAAGTACATACGCTAAGCGTATCTAAGCAATATAAAATAAATACACAAGAGACAAGCGATAATAAAAACAACAACTTTTATTTATTAACATTCTTCTGTACAATGCATGAAAAGGAAATACAACTGAAATAAAAGATGCCTAAACAGTGGCATAACAGGAAATGAAAAGTACTGAAAAGAAAAGTGTACAATGAAACTAAAGTGCTGGATCTTCGGCAAACTGCTCCAAGTATTCTGCAGATGGCTCGATCTCTGCCGGGTCCAAGTCACCTGACGACATTCAAAGAAGAAAGAAATAGAATGTCGTCAGCGAACAGGTCGCTCGGTAAGTCCCAAAGGTAAGAGGAAAGTAGAATAGACAGAATAAGAAGATATCCTTTAAAGTTGTATACTATTGTTATAATATTGTGTTAACGCTGTTGTTTGTAGCTTGGTACAGAAGGATGCCAGTGTATACGAGGGGGGTCTCTATATGTTAGAGACCAGGGCAAACGAATTGTACAAGGAACCGTTAAGCCATGGTACAACAGCAACGGAATATATGTTAGGTGTCTTAATCTGACAACCTCGTTCCACCTTTAACACCTTCCGTACCAATCTACCCCTTAAACCCCGCGATGTCTTGTTTGTATTGTTATCTTGTAAATTGTATTGATTGTAACATTGATTGACTGACTGACTAAAATCATGATATCAGGAAACGGTTGTAACCGTAGTGTCATGTAAATGGAATAACTGAGAATCATGTAAAAGGAATATGTATATCCATGGTTCGGTTCAGTCAAGTTGTATAAATTGATAATTGAATTCATGGATTCATGTATTCATATTGAATTGGAATATTGTAGATTATAGATTGACTTGAATCATATTCAAGTCAGATTAATCAGAATTAAGCCCGAGTCAGACAATCAGAAATGTGAATCGAAGTCTTATAATTGCTAGGGTCCTTAGGGTAATTTATAAAACTTGAGCGGATTTTATGTAAAAATACTTTTATATACTTTTCAAAACACACCTCAAGTGTTCATTATTCATCTTTAGAGTGGTAATGATGGTGGATTTTATATTGTGACATTTCTAGTGAAAATATCATAGTTTTATAAATAAGGTATTTATCTGTAATATTGATTTATTTGAAGTTCATGGTATTTTAGTGTAAAATTTATTCTTGTGATTTTTAGAAAAAAGGTGGAATATTTATATTATAATAAAATAGATATTTAAATGATAAATATATATATTTTTATACAAAAATAATTTTAATAAATATTTTATATTCCAAAAATCTCATTTTCTTAAGATGTCGTATTTTAAACCTTTCGAGACCGAATGCTCCTTGCGGAGGTCTGAATCTCACACTACTAAGTCCGAGGATGTGCGATAATCCACACCATCCCGAACGGGTTCCCCAAAAATGGGTTGTAGCGGCACTTTGCAAAGATTGTAAATACTAATCCTTTAGAAAACGGTTTTATAAAATAAAAGGTATTTATTTGCAAAAGTGTAAATTTTCCATATTTTAGATTCTAGGGTTTCCTAAGTCAACTAGCCTATTTCTAAATGGTCTAAACGATAAGTCGTTAGATACCTCAAATCGCCTCTTCACCGCCAATTGTGGCCAGGTAAGTACAAATGAGGAAAGGAGAGATCCGCTCACGAATCACCGTGAGACGGGCCTTTTAAAGTTACCTTTCTCACTTGCCTAGCCTAGACACCACAAAGTCAGGTTTAGATAAACGATCGATGTCCACAACTTATCGTATTTTCCTAATAAGAGATATTTATTTAAAAGTGTATCAAAGCTAAAACTTTTAGAAATGATTTTATTAAGAATATGGTATTTAAATGAAAGTATTGTTTTATCGTATTTTAAGTTTTTGATGATATCGTTTTAGGTTGTATTTGCGTGTGTGTGGAGGTAGGTCATTACCCCGTGTTCTACTTTAAATGTATAGCAAAGTTAAGGGGGTTAAATGTGAAATCGAAACATTATGGTATTTAAGTGAAAAATACGATAATTTGAGAACGCTATCATTTCATGTGATGAAACTTGTTCAAATTGTTTGTTAAATATTTAATAGTCAACATAAAAATGTTTAAGCATGAATGTATTGGTGAGAAGTGAAATTTTATAGAAAACCGAATCGGAAATCGGATTTGTTCCGATTCCGTCTGGTTTTGTAATTTCGTATTTTAGAGAATAAAAAAGAGGGATAGAATGGGATTTACGGGTTTCGATTAATCAAAGGAGTGAGGGGGGACTAAAGGGGTTGCCGAGGCATTGCTTCGTCACCGGTTGTTCCTAAAAACGTCACCGGAATTTTCGCCAGAATTTCGTCGGAGCTTCGCCGCGAACTTGTTTTCAAAGTACATAACTCTTGAGAAGATTTTGAGAGAGTGGACTCAGGATTTTAGGATGATAGGGTAGAGGGTATTTATTAAAATTTGAGTAATTAGGTGTTAATGGGTATTCTGGAACCGATCCATTAATTTAAAGTGTGCAGGGGGGTACAGAAGACGAAGAGCCAACTTTTTGGTGTTGACGACTCGGCCGTCCGGCAGAGTCCGGCCGGCGGCGCTGGCCCGAGTCGGCCGGTCCGCCGGCCGACTCGACCGAGTCGGGGTGCCGGGGGGTGGGGGGTCTTCAGGTGGGTCCTCTGGTATATTTAGTTTTTAAAGTTCAGTTCAAGTTTTGGGAGTTATGGTGTGTGGACCGTTGGGCTTCCTAAGAATTTAAAACAAAATAATATTAAAAATAATGTGGGGTATGGGATTTGAACTCTGGTGGCTTGGTTCAGCAGTGCAAGGTATTACCAATGAGCCACAAGCTCCTTCTTGTAATTAATTGCTAATTAATTACTTAAGTCTTGTGCTCAGGCAATAAATACCCCTTTATGGATTTTTGAAAAAATTAATTTAAAAATTTGTATAGGAAAATGTATATAAGAAAATTAGGGTTGTTACACCAGACTTCCCTTATTTTATTCTCAGAATATGCATATAAGTGTTAAACACTTGATTTCTACGATTATCACGTGTGGACACGTGATGGTGCCCATGCATTGGGTATCAATTCCTCAGATTTCCCCCCATTTGCTCTTTTTTTTAAAAAGTGGTTTATCAAGGGGTCACGTGGAGACACGTGAGGCGCCCACAGTTTGTTCTGCTCTTCTTATTTTGAGGAGTCTGTTCAAGGGTCACGTTCTTATTCGTTCTCTTTTGATCATTGAGGGGGAGGGTCACGTGTTGCCACGTGATCATGTTAGATACTTGATCTTTTTACGTATATGGAGAGATAAATCCCTTGTTGAAGAATTAAATTCTCTTATAGGGTTAAATCCTGATTTTGTTTAGAGGAATTAAATTCCTATATGTTCGAAAGAATTAAATTCTTTAAACTCAATTCTCCCTCTAAGTTTTGGGTCTGCATGGCAGAATCTCCCCGATGAGAATTACATTCTTAACTTATGGGGAAATCTACTTCTGAAGATCTATTATCATGAAGAAGAACTAAGTTCTTATATCAAGGGTTAAACCCTATCTTTGTTGGAGGAATTAAATTCCTATGTGCTTTGTGGGAGAATAAAATTCTCTGAATTTAGGTCCTCCCTTAGGTTTTAGATTTGCATGGCAGAATCCTCCCGATGAGAATTAAATTCTCAACTTATGGGGAGATCTGCTTCTGCAGATCTTCAACCAAAAGAAGAACTAAGTTCTTATTCAGAAGAGTTAAACTCTTAGTTTGAGAATTAAATTCTCTTTTTGTTTTGTGGGAGCTTATAGAATGCTCTCTTTCCCTTTCTTACCTAGGGTTTCTTTCTTTTCTGAAAAGATCGATGACCATTCGATCACAGAATGACTGAAAAAAGCCAAAGAACGAAGAGAAGGGAGACCTTAAATCGGGTCTTTTTGGAGATTAAATTCTCTTCTTTTTTCTCTCTGTTGTTGTATTTCTCCCTTTTTTGTGTATCTCTTTTTCCTTCCTTCTTTGCTCCTATTTATAGGAGAAAGAAAAGAATCGGGTTGTTTAGTCAATCTTTCATTGAAAGATTCTGATTGATTTTATAACCAATATGATCTTTTAGATCAATCAGTGAATTTTATTCACCATTGAATTTTTAATCCAAAAGATATTTTATTTGTTGTTCCTAATAAATTTTAGGAAAATATTTCTTTGTGTGGAATTTTTCTATAAATTGGTGATTTTTAATCACCATTGGATTTTCAATCCAACGGTGTTCCCTTTTACATAATGCAATCTTTTTTGTTTGAAAAGATCTAGGAAAATATTTTTCCAATTAGGGTTTTTAATTTCCTTTAATTAGAATTTAATTCTATTAGTTCAGAAGGTTTAGGAGTCTATCACGTGTTAGCATGTGACCCCACTTGATAAAGTATCTGATTAGAATTTAATTCTATTAGTTCAAAGGGTTCAGGAGCCCATCACGTGTTGGCACGTGACCCCGCTGATACAGCATTTAATTAGAATTAATCCATAGGGCTCAGAAACCCATCACGTGTTGGCACGTGACCCCACTGACTAAGTATTTCTAATTATTTATTTTATTCAGCGTCTATAGGCTTTGCCTGCAAAAGGTCGCGTGTCCATACGTGAGACCCGGTCACTTGTGGGCACGTGCCCCCCCCTTTGGGGTTTTCCTTACTGTTTTTAATTAGAATTTTAATTCTATTAATTCAGTGGGTTTAAGAGCCCATCACGTGTGAGCACGTGACTTTATCAATTTAGACATCCAAACACAGATAGAATCTGCCCATAAAAGGTCACGTGTTTGCACGTGAGGCCCCATCACGTGTGAGCACGTGATGCCCCATTTGGGGTTTTTCTCGCTGCTTTATTCGTATTTTATTCAGTTCCCATGAGGGAACAGATGCAGTGGGTGGATTGAGAGGATTCGTCTCTCCCGGTATAGGGAGTCGATATTGCGTTGTGCGCAATTTGGCTATAACCACAAGTTCCTGGTTAGGGGGATGATATTTACTGATAGGAGATCAGTAGTTTCTCGGTTGGTTATCAGCACGACTTATTGGGTTGTTAGGGGTCTGACGTTTTTCACCCCTAGATCCGATATGCAACACTCTTAGACGAATAAATCGGACTGTATGGTTACTGTCACTGATAGACTCATGCATGGTTCGGACAAGCTTGCTTGTCGACCGGCTTTTCGTTCAATACCCGGATAGCCGTTACGTACAGCTAGTGCCACTGACTTACTTGTGGTTATATATTGGATCCAGTAACTTACTGTCGGTGTATTTTCGAGTTTTTAAAGTCCCACACAAATTTTTCCGCTCTAGCGATATTATGTAGATGTGCGCATTGGATGCGTACCGGAGTTCGATTAAATCAGTGTATTAGATACACCGATTGTAATCGGACGTTTGATAACACTGGCCGGTCTTTTGAAAAGAATGATATTAAATCAAGTGTGATGTATTTTGGAAATACATTTTCCCTTTTTCTCTTTTGTCTCATATTTAAGCTATGTGATGGCATTTGCTTGTGGCTACATACCCACCCCATTTGTGAGGACAAGTGGAAGAGAGAGGGAGGGAGGGAGAATATTATGAGTGTAGTATTTATTAAGAAAATATTCATTCAAGTATAACAATTCTTTCTCCTATTTTCTCTTCTCCTTCCTCCTCTCTTGAGACAAGAAAGTAAAAAGAAAATGAAGGGAAAAATTATGAGAGACTGCATCCCTTGCCATTTTATCCTAGCAAAATAAAATGACAAGTTACTTCACAAAAATTATCATCCTAGTGGAGTTGAAGCTAGAGAAGGGTTTCCTCAAGTGAATCATCTTTGGCAAGACAATCGGAGACCAAGCACGATTCGGAGAACCTAGGAGCCTAGCTAGAGTTTAAGTTCATCCTAGAAGCATATAAAGATGCTACAAAGGTTGTATTTGCCTAACTCTATGTGTTGTGCTCTCTAGATTTGTCTAGTTTAGTTGTTTGGATGATTCTAAGGTTGTGGATGTTTGTGGTTTGCCATGACTTTCGTTGTTGTTGGTTTTTCCCATGTTTCCCCAGCACAAACCCACGCATCCCTTACACTAATGGCTTCAATAAGTCCAAACCAGAAAACCTGCACAAATCTTTAACTCAAATCACTCAAGAAGATGTGGTATCTGAACCCGTAAACTCAGATAATTCGGTCGTGCAAAGTTCGTATTCGAATGAGTTTGACTCGAATGGAGACCTTATGATCCCTCCCGGATTCAAACCATCCCGCGCTAAGAAGAAGACCCCAAAGAGAAAATTGATTACTTCTGCTGCTTTTAGTAAATATAATTTTCTATTGCATGGATCCGGTTCCTCATTCAAGAATGTTAAGAAGAAACCGGGTTCGAAATGCTCTATTTCCTCTACAAAATCTCCAGATGATTATGACAATAATGCCATTATGAATGTTTCTACTTTTTGCGGTATTATTGTTAAAGATGGAAATACTATTAATGTAAGGAAGGTTCTTAAGCCTGAATTTGCAAAGCATTCAATCTAGGAGCGGCTGATATTCGCTAATATTTGAAATAAATAATAGCAGATTTTCTTTTACGTCTGTAACTTTTATATGATATATCGAGAATTTTTATTGTTGCCCTTCTTTTTCCTTCAAAAAATAGCAAATTTCCGAATCATTGAAAAAAATTATGATTTTTGTGTGTTTTTACAAGCTAAATATTTTTAAAAACGAAGAAAACTGAAAATTTCATGATTTTAGTGTTTAACAGCAAGCAAAATATTGAAAAACCAAAAAACCCCTAATTTTAGGATTTCTAAAATTTTTGCAATAATTGTATGTTTTAGCAAGCAAAGCATATGATACACTAAAGAGTGAAAATTTTGGGATTTCTGAAATTTTCGTAATATTCGTGTGCTACAGTGATTAAAATTTTGATAAATTAAAGAAGCTGAAATATTTAGGATTTTATAATTTGGGATTTTCTGAAATCTTCAAAATATTCGTGTGTTATTGTGATTAAAATGTTGATAAATTAAAGAAACTGATATTTAGGATTTTTGAATATTTCATGATTTTCATGTGTTTTCAGGAAGCAAATTATTGATAAATCAAAGAAAACTGAAAATTTTAAGACTTCTAAAAAATTTTGCGATATTCGTGTGATATAAAAAGTAAAATAATGGAAAATCGATGAAAACAAAAAAAATCGGGATTTTTAAAAATATTGATATTTTGTGTGGCGATATATTTCAGAAATCCAAGCAAAACCTTTAAACACAAAAGAAAACAGAAAATTTCTGGATTTTCGATATATATTTCACGATTTAATGCTATAGGCGATATATGAAAAACCAAAGAGAATTAAAAAATTTATGATTTCTAAAAATTTCGTTATAATCAAGTGACATAGCAAAATAGTGACAATTGAGTAAAACGGAAAATTTTGCGAACTTTGAAAATTTCCGGGGTTTCGTGTGGCAAATAAAAAATTTCGCCGTATACGTTTGTTTATGGCAAACAAAAAATTAATAAATCGGAAAAAGGAAAGTTACTTGGATTTATGAAAATTTTGTGATTTTCATATGTGCTGTGACAATTTAGCAAAATATAGATAAATCAAATGGGTACAGTTGAGCAATATTTTAGCCTTTCTAAAATTCCACAATATTCATATGTTATATCAAGTAAAATATAGATAAGCCAAGGAAAACTGATAATTTTGGGATTTCTGATAATTTCACAATTTTCGTGTGTTATTGTTAGCAATATAACGAAAAAGCGAAGTAAACTGAAAATTTCGCGTTATTCGTATGGTATTAGCAAAATATTGATAAATCAAATAAAACCAAAATATTTATGATATTTGAAAGTTTCACGATTTTTAAAAATTAGGATTTTTAAAAATTTCGCAATATTCGTATACCATAAAAAACAAAATACTAAAATATTGAAAAACCGAAAAATAGAAACTTTCGTGATTTTGCTTGCTATATAGCAAGCAAGAAACATAAAAACCAAGGAAAATAGAAATTTTCGGGATTTCTTAAAATTTCACGATTTTCATGAGTTATAGTAAGTAATATTTTGAAAAACCCAAGTAATCTGAAAAGTTTCGCGATATTCGTGTTTTATAGCAAAATATTGATAAACCAAATAAAACTGAAATGTTTAGCATTTTTTAAAACTTAATGATTGTGCTATAGCAAGCAAACATGTGGAAAGACCAAACTGTAAATTTTAAAATTTCTTAAATTTTCCGGATAATTCGTGTGCTATAAACAAAATATTGAAGAACAAAAAAATCAAGGATCTTTGAAAAATTCGCTAGTTTCGTGTATTATATAAAGCAACCAAATATTGATGAACCGAAGTAAACAGGATTTTACGATTTAAAAAAATTTCACGGATTTCGTATAATATAGCACATTGATAAACCGAAAATTTCAGTATTTTAAAAATTTCCCAATTTTTGTGTGCTTAAAAAACATGAATTAATGAAGAATTGTAAATTTTCTATTATTCTTAAACCAATGATCTCTGTAAATTTTCATAGTTTTTATTTTCCTAATTTTCTAATGTATGGCATGCTATATAGTTCACAAAACTAGTGAATCAACTAAATTTTCTGTTTTTCTTGAACTGTCTATCTATATTTCATGTGCTACGAGCCTACAACACATGACAATCCGTGGAGTTTCATAATTTTTGTTTTCTCGTTTTTTCCCACACTTTGCATGGTATAGCTCATTAAATTCGGAGAAAAGCTCATGTATTTTATTATATTTATTATATGAGTTTTAGATGTTTCCCGTTCTATAGCTCATAGCACTAATAGAAACTGTACGTATTAGAGACCGTTTATTAGGGACCGTGTATATATATATATATATACGGTTCTTAATAAATTATTAGCAGCCGTATATATTATACGATCTCTAATGAACGGTCGCCAATGTATTGACGACCGTTCATATAATCCGTTCTAAACGATCGCTAATAGGTCGATCAGATAAGAGCCGCGAAGGCCTTTCTTTCTTCTTATTCCCTAATTTCAACCCGCCACCAAGGTAATCCTCATCCCCTTTTGCTCCAAATTTTCGAAAAAATTATTAGATTTAATCCAAAAAAATTTCTGTATGTGTTATTGTTGCAGTTGGTGGTGTAGGAGCTTGCAATCACTCTTTTTTTTTTAAATCCGGACCAAGATTAGTGTTTTCTCCTCCTAGCCCTAATTTTGTCAATTAGATTATTAAATTTTGAAATTATGTGATTATAATATGTGATTTGTGTTGGTTTTGATATATTAAATATGGATAATGAGGAATTGAATCGGTTGTAGAATGATGAGTTTGAAATTAGGGTTTAAAATTTATTATGATTTTGGGGGTTGATGGGTTTTAGCATTACATTATAATTGAGGAAAATTGTTTTAAATGGAATTTAGAATTGAAAATAGATGAAAAATTGAAATATAAATTTGGTAATTTAGGGTTAGAGTTGAAGATATAAGGATTATAGGTAATCGATGAATTTACTTATTAGATTAATTTAGGGTAAGATGGATTGTAGAATTATGTTAGATGAAATTAGGGTAAAATGTATTATAGTTAATTGAGGGGGTGTGAGCGATTGTGTACGCGCGTATATGTGTTTGTGAGTATGTGTAAGTATGTGTCCGTGCGTACATATGTGAGCGAGTGTGAGTGAGTGTATGTATGGGTGTTTGAGTACACACGCGTATGTGTGGGTGTATGAGTGTGCGCCCGCATATGAAATATTTCAAATATATATTCATCTTAAGTTCTAACTAGTATTTTGTAAATTTAATGATTCGATATCTTTTATTTTATAAATTTAATAATTTGATATCTTGTTGCTTATGATTTATTGCTCAGATTTTTTAATGGTAGCATAATTTATAAACCAAATCAAAATAAAAATCAAATCCTTTAATACCAATTAAACTATAGTAGATACATAAATCAAAAATAAAATCAAACTTATTAAGAAAAATTAACACTAATTAACCAATAACATTAATTAAGAAATCTTAATTAAGACCAAACAATAGTGAACCAAGACGCTGATTAAAAAAACTAAAAAACGATTAAATAGAAAATTAAAGAATACCCTAAAATATCATAATTTTTTATTTTATTGATTTTCCAAATATTTCGTATTCTATAATGATAATAGTGAACAATTGCATATTTTCAGTTTATATAAAACCATATTCGATATTTCACTGCTATAGCATATGAATAAAAAGTTGTGGAGATCGGTAAGTCCATTGCTTATGAAAGCAGATACAAAGCGTGGGTGGATGTCCTACCAAGGTAAGTTGTGTTGGAAATTTGCTGTTTAATGCGTTTTATATCTGAAAAATTGACTAAACAAAATTCTAACTTTTGTGAACCACAAGTATGAAAATTGAAGTTTATACGAAAAAGGCATGCACTTGAGTGCACTGATCTAAGAAAGATATCGCCGCCCTCTCTGCAGGTTTACAGCGGCGATTCAATCCCAAAATACAACTCTCTCAGCCTTTCTGGTACTCCGGCTTGCACAAGTCGCCGAAATAGTATTAGAACTATTTCTGTTTCAAAATCAGATGCTCAGGATGTTTATAAATGCAGTGAAGAAGAAGAAGAAAGATCTGTGTCTGTCAGTGATTTTTGGATTATTGGGTTTGTGTTCTTTTTCTTTTGCCTTCAAGGAAGGCGTTATATAGCCTCCCAAAATGTTGGAACCCCAACAGTTGCAACCGATTATTTGCGACCGATAGATTGCAATTGTCCGTTCTCAATCGTTTGATCTGCAGCCGCCCGATCTCAATCATTCGATCTGCAACCGCTGGCAACCGTTCAAACTACAACGGTCAACTACCAACAGTTGCACCCGTTCCTAAAAACCATTCGGGAAAAAACATTTCAAAAAATATAGTTAAAATATTTTTAAAATATATATATTTATATAATTTTCTCTCGTGGGGCTCGAACCCCGCACTATTTCTAAGAGAGGAAGTGCTCATACCAACCGAGCTATTGCTCGTTGGTCCATCCCAGTTTTAATATAAGATGATGTTACTGATGTAAATATGATTGCATCTTGATCAGATACAGAGCAAATATGAGCATTATCATATCCGTATTTGTTTTCCGGTGATGTATATGGATACGGATACGAATACGGATATACTTCTGTAGTAAAAAGTCATATCCATATTAGCAATATCGTATACGGATATGAAGCGGGACATAGATATAAATAAGAAACAGATGCATATTTGGCAGTATAAAACAAATATGAAGACGGAGCGGTATTTATGTATGTAATTGATACATTTCATTAGATAATTATTTAACATGAGTACATAAAATATTTGATAAAGAGAAATATACAAATGAATAAATAAATATGTTAACAAATATATTGTACATATTACTAGACTATATTGCATATTTTGATGCAAACATGATAAAATAATATAGAAATATTCTTTTAAATGCATAACATATAAATTTTTATGCAATCGCCAATGGCAGCAGAAGGCGAGCGTTCTAGAAAGTCAACGGTCAAGCGAGAGGATCCACGTGTTAAGACCCCACACGCTCCTCACATCACCGCAGGCTCTTGACTTCTTGTGCTGCTTGCAAATAATATATTTCATCTTTTTTCCATTCTTAAATGCTCTATTTTTTTTTATCTTTAAATAATCTAATTTTTAATTATCACAGCTGTAATCGTTTTGGAAATCGTAGCATGTGCTTGTCAGGGCCCAGGACAAGCTTAGAAATCGATATTTTTCCTTAATTTATATTAAAAAACCCGTCTAAATCCAAGGAATAAATCTTACATTTTGGAAGAATGAAATCAAAGGTGGGAGTCATCAAATCAATGTCGGGTCAAATGGATGATATTTTTTTTCAAACCATGCTCTGAAATTTTGTTGAAATCAAGGTTGCCTACTAATAGCATGTGCATTTCTTTGATTCAATATAATCAACAAAGAATGTAATTAAATAAAGATTTTCCTTTCGGTTCCAAGTTTATATGCACCGGTTTCAAAATGAAATATTAACCTCTTTATGATTAAAAAAAACTATGACCATGGTTTCATGTGGCATGCTGTAAATGATGTGTAAGGACTCGGACATAGCAGGTATCATGTGCAGAACGTATAGGTCGATTTTGGTTAATTTCTCAACAGGAGGTAAAATTTACATCAGTAGTAGCTGATGTTTTACAGATATGGATAGCGCGGATCTAACGAATCATGGAAGGGTAATACACAATGTGTTGGGTATTGGTTCTTACAAGCTATCAAATAAACCAAGTAACACAAGGAATGCTACAAATGTGATATTCATCAAACAGCTATATATTAAATTATTTATTGATATTTGCAGATATTTAATGGCGAAAAGGACTGAGAGTAAGAAAGTTACAGTAGGCCCATATGACAGCTAGCACACTGTCACTCCAATAATTGGATATATTTTATAAAATTTAGATAAAACTTGTCACACGTGGCACCTGGCTGTTGTACAAATTATGATCAGCAGTTGTAAAAAAAAAATTACACGAAAAGTAAGTTAAAACCCATCTTAAAAAGTTTTTAGTTGCCCAAAAACCATTAACTGTGATATCTAATAGTTGCCTGCTATATCTAGTTTCCTGCAATATCTAAGCAGTAGCCAGCGATATCTAAGCAGTTGTATGTGATATTTAAACCGTTTCCTACGATATCTAAATAGTTTATGTAAATTGGTTAGATATAGCAGGATACTATGTAAATACTGCAGGAAAAGTTTCTAAAAGGTTTTTGACTACGGTTTCGTGGTTTTGACAGGGACAAAAGTGCTCGGATGTTTTTGACAATTTATCCTTGTAATAATCCAAACCATACAAAATGGCAAGTCAACACTAAGAGATGAATATTTTTGTATGCATATATAATAGGCTTCTCAAACAATTTAGCTTTTAGCTCAGTTTACAATTTTAAACTAACTATAGGAAGATAAATTAATTAAATCAGTATAGCATGCAAACGGATACGAATAATTCAAGATGAGTATCGGATTTCTAACTAATATGGATAGTGATTTTTGTTGCTGACGACTCTCCATATTCGTATCTGGATCTGCCGACAGCCACCAAATACAAATAGGATAACATTCATGTCACGCCCCGCTTCCCGGTATACGGACAAGGAGACGCGATGAGGCCCGCTGCGTATTTATTCAAAAATAAACACGCTAAGCGTAACCAGGCAATATAATAAAATACACAAGAAAATGATAAGAGATGCAAAAGAACATCAACTTTTATTTATTAAACATTTCTTTACAAGTACAACTGAAAATGTAAATACAGAAATGGAAAGCAATGCATAAACAATGGCATGAACTGAAAAGAAAATATATACAAGTATCTAAAGCTCTGGATCAATGGCGAACTGCTCCAAGTCTTTGGTACTGGGCTCGACCTCCAGAGAGTCCGATCCACCTGACAACATTCCAAAGAAAGAAAAGAAAGAATGTCGTCAGCGAACAATCGCTCGGTAAGTCCCAAAGATAGGTAAGAATAGACAGATGAGAATATAACTGGTATATTGTAATTTTTTTGTTCTATTAACGCGGTTGTTTGTAGCTTGGTATAGAATATGCCAGTGTATACAAAAAGAGTCCAACTTACACCGTCAACTATGGTAACCCGTAGTACAAGACTTCGTCGATAAAACCACGGAACAACGGCAATGGATGTATAGTTACGTCTTTAAATGGCCATCTCATGCCACTTTTAACACATTCTGTGCCAGTCTACCCCTTTAAAACCACGTAATGTCTTTTTGTATTGATTGTATTGTTTTGTTTTATAAACAGAAGACTTACCGAAACCATGATATCATGTAAACGGAATGGATATAAATGGATAGTCATGTAATCAAAGTATATCCATGGTTCGGTTCAATCGAGTCATGCTGATATAGATTGAATTCTGGTATAAATGAATTCATGTTGAAATGGAGTTATACTTGAATCATATTCAAGGATAGATTGGTTTCATATTAGACTGAGACTCAGACAGAGTCAAGCCTTTTAGATAGAGTTGAAATCTTGAATTAGTTTTGGTGTTATCGGTAACTGCTGCACATGGACGGCAGTATTTGTATCTTTTTCCAAGATAATTACCGTATTAATAACACCGTTTTTAGGTTGTCTACCTTAGATAGGCAAGCACTCATATTTTCCGGCTCCGTGAGGCTTAGGAGAACTGGTCCCGTTTTAACCTATGTTTACTAGGGTCCTTATTGTAAATTAATATAATTTGAGAGGGTTTTATGAAAAATAGTTTTGATACATTTTCAAAATACACCTCAAATATTTAATTGTCGTCTTTAGGATTTTCATAATTGTATTTTTTATAAAATGAAGTTTTCTAGTGAACAGAACCTAAATTTCATTGTATATGGTATTTTAGTTTAATATTGGAATTGTATTGATTTGTAATGGTAGTTTCATGAAATTTATGATTTTTTTGATTTAATAAAACATGGAATATATATAATATATTTAAAGTAGGTATTTTGATAATATTCATATATATATATATATATATATATATATATATAATAATAAAAATAAATTTTATTTATTAAATAGAAATCTCATTTTTCTTAAAAATTGCATTAAAAATCCCATCGAGATCGGATGCTCCGTGAGGAGGTCTGCATCTCGCTCTACTAGGCCGGAGGATGTGCGATAACCCGCACCATCCCGATCGGGATTCCCCAAAATGGGTTGTAGAGGCGCATTTGCAAGGATTAAATAATACACTTTTTAAAGAAAACGGTTTTTGAATGTTTATGGTATTTAAATGTAAACTCGTATTTATCCAACAAACTAATATTCCAAAAGTCATCGTGCTATATCAAGAATGAGTGTTGTGATGAGATAGATCATTACCTCCTGAGTTTTCTAAAGGTAATATGATCAAAATGAATAAGCAATATCGTATGTAAACATGATGGTATTTTACCGTAAAACTGAAATAGAAGTTGCAATACATATTATTTTGAGACGAAACTTGTTCTAATGTGTTTGTTTATGATTGCTAAACAATATACAAAAAGACTGTAAATTTGTTATTAAGATAATGGTGTTTTTAGTTAAATTAGAAACGGAAGTCGGATTAACTCCGCTTCCGACTAGTTTTGAAAATGGAATTCGTTTTAATAGAAGGAGAAAAGGGGAAGTGGGACTTCCAGATTAGAAAGAAAGAGGAGAGGTAGAGGAAGCTTATGGAATCTTCAGGGAGTCGTTTCGTCGCCGGATTTGTCCCGAAATGTCGTCGGAACTTGGCCTTAAGCTAACTCCACTTGTACGACTTCTGACTTGGAAATTTTAGAGAGTGTTTTTGATAATTTTCAGAATGAAGATGATTATGGTGTAGGGGGTATTTATAGGAGAAACTAGGATTTAGGGTAATGAATTGAGAATTAAAAAATGCATTAAAATGTGGATTAATGCCTTATTTTAATTTCTCTGTTAATGTGCAGGGAAATCAAACAGATCAGGGCTGTTGATGAGATTTTGGCCAGGGACTTACAGAAAGAGGAGAGGTGGATTTTGGGTACAGTCCCGAATCATATGGAGGCAATGAGCGATAGGAGGAGTTTCGTCTCTCCCGGTATAGGGAGTTGATATTGTGCTACTCGATTGGCTATAACAGTAAGTCCATGGTCAGGGCTGTTGATGAGATTTACTGGTAAGTATTATCAATAATTTCTCATACCGTTATAGGCCTTACATCGGCATGACTTATCAAGTTATTGGGGTCTGACGATACCACCCCCAGACTCGATATGCGACATATCAGACGAAAAGACCGGACTGTACAGTAAGTGTTACTTATAGGTTTCATGGGAGTTTGGACAAGCTTGCTTGTTGATTTTCTAATCGCTCAATACCGGCGAAGCCGTTACGTCCAGCTAGCACCGCTGACGGCTTGTGGGTGATTGATGTGATCATCACTTACTGCTGGCGTATTGACGAGTCTTTAAAGTCCCACACAGAAGTTTCCTAGTTCAAACGAAACGAAATAGGGCACATATGTTGATATGTGCAGGGGTCTGATTAGATACGTGTATGTGATACCGTATTCTAATCTGGCAGTTATTTGTTATCGGTTAGGTTATATGTAATATAATCGGATTATTGAATCAAGTGTTGATTTGATAATGTGATGTACAGATAAATGATATTAGTCGGTTATATGTGATATAACGAGATTATTAAATCAAGTGTTGATTTGATAGTTTGATATATATTATATTTGATATAATTATATATTAACTAATATTATTTGGTCACTAATTATTTGCTATATATATATATATATATATATATATATATATATTAAGCATGGTTTGATTTTCTGTTTTTGTGAAAAATAGAAATGAGGTGGAAAATGAGAGTATGGGTAGAAGCATGGCATTTATCATTGTTTATTTGTTTGTGTGCACTATTGAAATACCTATACTTCAATAATGCAACACAAAAAGGTTACTATTCTATGATTTTTTATCACTTGGTGGTTTTTCTTGACATGAGCTCCTCTTTCTCTAGCTCCCATCATCCACCTCCTCATCAATTTCATGCTTCAAGCTCTAAACAATCACGTATGTTGTGAAACATAGAGCTTGAAATCCTAGTGAGCTAAACAAAACCCCCACTTCACCATCCTACACTTGATTAGCAATAAAGTGTAGCGTTTTTTCTTAACTAAAGTGTTTAGTGAAGAGATAGCTTAATTGCGGAGCTTCGGGTGGATCATCTTCGGAATGAAGGTCACGGAGCAAGCTCGATCCAACTTGAAGTGGAGCCTAATGGAGTCGCGTGGACTACAACCCGGAGCTTTAGAAGAAAATAACACGATCATCAAAGGTTGTAGCCATCCATCCCTTCTTATAGTTTATCATATCACATAGTAAAACCCTAATATTCTAATTAGATCTTGGTTAGTGTTCATTAGCATCCGGAATTTTTTAAAATTGCATATATGATGCCCGTTTTAACCCCGTCGTAGTGCTCGCAAATACTTTCAATTTGTCTTGTGTGAGTTCTTGCTGTACTTAGATTACTATCTTACCACAGCTCTATTGAGTCGTGCAAACATGTTTTAATTGGGTATAGTTTCAAGCCATATGGAGGAAGCGAACGATCAGAAGGGTTTCGTCTCTCCCGAAATAGGGAGTCGATATCACGCTATGTACGGTTGGACAGCACTACAAGATCTTGGCCAAAGCAGATGAGATTTACTGATAGTGAGATCAGTAGTTTCTCGGTTGATCCCGAGTCTGATATCGGTACGACTTATCGGATTATTTAGGGGTCCGACGTTATCAACCCCCTAGACCCGGTATTCGACACTCTTAGAAGAAGAGACCGAACTGTACGGAGATTGTCACTTATATGCTCAGTAGGGATACAAACGAGCTTGCTTGTCGACCTTCCTTTCGACAAATATCTGGATAGCCGTTACATACAGTTAGTGTCGCTGACGTGCTTATAGTTATAGATTTATCCAGTAAATCACTGACAGCGTAATGTCAAATCTTTAGTGTCCCACACATAGGGTTCTCCCGGTTCAGGCGAAACGATATAGAGGCTATATGTTGATATGTGCAGGGGTCCGATTAAATACGTATACTAGCTACACGAACTTTAATCGAACGATTGATAATACTAGCCGGCTTAGGGTTAAGCCGGAGTAATAAATCAAGTATTGATTTATCAATTTATATATATATATTGTAGTGTTATGTTCATTGTCTTTTGCTATCTCTTTGGTATTTGTATTTTGATGTGAATACGGGTATGTATATACGGAGTTGTATTTTTATATCCATACAAAAATATTTCTAGAAGGAGGACATCTTATATGTGTATTTTCCATTTATAGAAAATGGAAATGAGGTGGAGGGTTGAGATGGCATTAGGAATGATGAGAGTGGTGGCTAATGAATTGTTTAATTCATTTGCCATCACTATTGAGGCATGGCTACATTTCTTTATTGCAAAAATGGTTTTATCAAGACCAAAATTGTCTTGGCTCATTCTCTCTCATGCTTTCATTCTCATCTATTTGTTCTCTCTCCTCATTCTTACCTTCATGCTTGCTATTCTCATGTGTTGAGAACAAGAGCAAAATGCTCTCTTGAATTTAAGTAAGAGAAGCAAAAGAGATAGACACTAGATTTCGACACTCTCTACATCTCTAAGCATCACCTACTAGCAAGTTGTGATGTTTAGTTACTTCACTAGTCATTTAGGTGAAGCTAGAGCTTTGACTGCTTCCCTCGGATGGACCATCTTCAACGAAGGACGATCGGCTTGTAAGCGTCATCCAGAGCACTCGGGAGCCTAATTAGAGTGCACCACAATATCACTTGATCACAACAAGTTCGTTTGGACGCTACGGCGATGACTGACACGCCGGCTAGTTCCCGGCGGTCGAAGAGCATAGAAGTGGGTCTTCCGCAATTAGACGGACACGCTACAAAGATTGCTAGCTCTTCTAACTTGTAGTTAAGATATTTTAGTTTGCTAGTTTAGTATTTGGAACGATCGCTAGACCTTAGTGGCTAGTGCTTGCGAGAAATTTTTTTTTATCGATTCCGCCTTTGCTGTGAGTTAGCGGCACGAGTACTGGCAACTACTTTCAAAAGTAACGAGCAGGTTCTAGCTCGGTATGAAATGAAGAAGACTTGGCCCGTGTCTTCTCACTTTGAGCCGCATTTCAGGTTTACGGCGATATTATCACCAGGGTCATATGTAGATCATGTGTCTTTAGTGTCATATGCGAGTGTAGAGGTTGGTATAGAATGCACGAAGCCGAGTATTGCACAGGCAGCCGGCGCAGTCAATAGGTACTTGACTATTCAGAGCGGAGAGTATTGGCAGGTTGTGGAGAGGATCCTGAGATACTTGAGAGATGGTGAAAGGTTTGGCTCGTTATTAACAGTGTTGATGGAAGTATCGTGATAGGGTATGGTGACATGGGCAGATGGAGGTCGACGACGAATGTCATGTTAGACGCAGACATAGTGTCAGGTTGATCGACGTTTCAGCCAGGTATCACGCAATCAACAACAAAGACAAGTTTGGATTATCATCTTGGAGGCGATTATTGGGACCATATATTTGCGGAGGATGATTGGTTTTGGAGTTCCACAGGAGGCAAGAGTGTTCTTCTTGAAGGCCGAGAAGAAGGTAATGCCTCCTACTAAAATTGGTATTTTAAAGAATCTGGCGGACGCGTTTATGAGATTGTTCCGGTCCAAGTTCAAGTTATACTTAGTTGATTGTTAAGGGAAAACCGTGATGAGAACAGAGTTTCAAGAATTGAGAAAGCGTCAAAATTGTGATGAATTTAAATTAAGGTGGAGATTGTTGAAATTGATTGCAAATTCGGAACGCAAGATCAAGAGCTCAAAAGCCAAAAAGAGAATACGTGCCGTGCACGTGATGGGTTTCATAGTTGAAGTAGGATTTAGATTAATCTAATTCTTTTAATTCTAATCTTATTTTTAAGGCTATCTCATATAGATATATATTAATTAATTAATATGCCTAAGAATAGGCTAGATAAATTAATACATAGAGCCTAGGAGAAGGTGGCGGCCAGAGGATTAATTGGAGAGAGCTGCTGCGGCATCAGCTAAATCAATCAACAGAGATATTTCAAGAAAAGTGTCTGCGGCTTTCAGAGAGAGAAAATAAAGCAAGATTTGAATAAAGAGAGATTGGACATTTTGTACTTGTGTGAGATTTACGGTGCAGAAATTATCTAATGTAATTTTTTACTCAAGTGAACCAGAATTAGATGATGATTGCGCCGAAGCTGGGTATATCATTGTGTCCTTTATATTGTTGGTGTGTTTTACTATCTGTTTGATGTGTTGTGATAGCCGTCGGATATATCTTTTTCATAGTCTTTGTTTTCACGCAATTCTGGTTATTTCCGTTGCGCCGTACTGCTTGATTGCACGATAGGCTTGTATGATCCTTTCGTGGTTCGCCGCGCCATATTAGAGTAGATCGGGATACAACAGATTCTACCAAATACGGATAGTAATTTTAGTTTTACAGTAACCGTCTGCATTTGTATTTGAACCCCTATAGCTGCCGGACACGGTTCTGGTAATATCGGCTCCGTTTACATCCCTAGTTTCACGGGAAGCGCTGTTTGTATTCATTCCTTTTTTTTTATCAAATACTTTATTATCTTGCCATTAGTGAAAAAATTATGGATGGTAATTTTCATTTTCAATAACTATTCATAAGGCACCCCATGTACAAATCTTGTAACACCAACAACCCATTCCTTAGCTTATAAATTAGGATGCCTAATTTAATTAATTATTATAAGTGCAAGGCTACAATATCTATTTGCTCGCAAGTATAAGTTTGATCATAAAATTTAATAAGTATCTTAGTAAAGATTATTTTAAAAACATTGACCCACGTTCCAATATGCAGACGCTAGAAGCTTACAATACTACAAATACACGCTTTAAATAAATGAATGGATGCCAATTGAAGGGGAAAAGATTATTTATCAACAACTAAAATTTATATATCGATATGAAGCATAGGGTAAATTTTCTAAGCAGCAGTGGATTTTCAAAGCTTTTGAGATAACACTATTGAACTTTAAAACAGAAAAAACCCTAATTATCCTCTTGAAAGGCATTTTCGATTTATTTTGAGACTATTTGGTGCACGTGCAAAATAGTTTATAAAGTTCACCCTAAGAAATAAAGGGCTATACAAATATACTAATGTATGACATGGTATTATTTCAACAAGCACCAATACTAGATGGTACTCTAAAATGCTCCTAGAAAAATACTTTCATCTTCAAAATCTTTTCTCACATGTTAACTGCTTAAATTTCATGTTCAGTCCGATTTGAAGTTAGATGGCTCTTAAATATAAGTGTTTGGTCACGTGTACAAATCCACTTACTACAGCTGAAAATTCACTCTATTATTTGGTTACAATCGAGCCCTGACTACATATTTGTCACAAAAATATAACGTTGATTAGATGTAAAATTGTCATCATATATACTTTATATTTTACATTTCATCTTCAGTTCCAACAACACACTAAAAGAATATCAGCTTTTAGATTTTAATATACGACGACGAGACTCCGACTACATCCAATCAAACATTCGCGTCACACAAACAAGGAACGGAACACATTGACCATAATTTTCGAGGTTAAAAAAACAGCGATGACTATAGGAAATTCCAACAGCATATTCTATATTCTTTTACCCATCTATCTGACACAAATGGAAGTAAAATTTTCAAACCCTAAAATTCAATTCAATCCAACCCTATCTTTGGCACAACCCATTGACTAGTTTAAAACCCTATCTTTGGCACAACCCATTGACTAGTTTAAAAGAGACCGTTTCCAGGAAAGTTTTTCATCAATTCCCAACTGCTCAATTGTTGACCTCTCTCTTTCTCTCTCGTTTATTCAGAAACGCAAAATCCAAACACAATAAAGAACAATTGAACATGGAAAATTTTAAAATATTTGAACCCTTCAAAGGGTCCAAAACTATGTAAAATAAAAAAATATAGAAATTAACATGCACGCATTTGAATTCTACATGGAAAAATTTTGCGAACAAAACATATCTTTTGTCCACACTACGTAATTGAAGGTTTACAGAAATACCTGCTACCGCTCATTCATTATCTCACTTATAAATAAACATTGAGGCTGCTCCTTTGAGTTCAACAAACAACTAACAATTTTTTTTCCAACCAACCTCTTACACTACTTTCCCCTTTCATTAAAACTTCAAGGCTTTTGATTTCTTTCAACAAATTCACAAGGTATTCATCTCTCTCTCATTTGCTTTCAATTGATTATGATAAGCTTTTTAGCTAGTTGTTTGAACCCTTTTTTTGGATTATAAAGTTCATTCAATGGCTTAATTGTTCACGGGGTTTAATTTGGACAGGAAAAACCTTGAAAGAGTTTGAGAACCAAGAGTAGTTTCTCAAGCGAAATCCCTCAGCCTCGGTGAAAACGAAATCAAGATGACCTTAAAATCACTAAGTTTCAAAATAAATGATTCAGGAATCAAGATGTCACCTAGGGGTCCTACAATCACAATGGAGAGATCATTAAGCTTCAAGAATTGGCAACCAACCGAAGAAATCAAACCCGAAAGCAATTCTCCATTGAAAAAACCAGAAGGTCACATTAATCGACCATTGATTGTAGAGAAGCCCCAAATGAGTTTAAATCGTTTGTCAGGGTTCACCTCGCCGAGGCCTTTGAGCGAATTAGATGCGGCGGCGGTAAAGCTACAAAAGGTCTATAAGAGTTATCGGACTCGGAGAAATCTAGCAGATTGTGCTGTTGTCGTCGAAGAGCTCTGGTTAGTTAAATTTCTTTCTTGTTTTGTTTAGTTGTGAATTTTATCTTAATCTTTAGTTGGGATTAATATCTTGATGGTTTTCAGGTGGAGGGCACTTGATTTTGCTTCTCTCAAACATAGCTCGATATCTTTCTTCGATGTCGAGAAACCAGAGACCGCGGTTTCTCGTTGGGCAAGAGCGCGAACAAGGGCAGCCAGGGTAATTTTAATAATCATTTGATTTGGTTTATGTTTTCATAATGGAGGTTTAATTTTGTATCAAAACTTATGCTCTATGTTTTTTTATTTTTTAATTGTTTAGGTTGGTAAAGGTTTGTCCAAAGATGAGAAGGCTCAAAAGCTAGCACTACAACACTGGCTTGAAGCAGTAAGTTCCTTCTTATTCTTCATCATTTTTTGTACTAGTGCTCATTTTTTGTAATAAGAAGATCGATAGCTTAACATTTTCCGTTCGATTACAGATAGACCCACGACATCGTTACGGACACAACTTGCATCTATACTATGATGTATGGTTCAATAGCGAGAGCACCGAACCGTTTTTCTACTGGTAAACAAATATATCTTGATATGATGCTAGTTTTAGACTTTTGATTCAAAACTCTATACTAATCTTTTCTTCGTTGAAATGAAGGTTGGATGTAGGAGATGGCCGAGAAGTTAATCTCGAGAAATGCCCAAGAAGCAATCTTTTAAACCAATGCATCAAATATCTTGGACCTGTATGTTTCTTGATCTATTGCAATTCATTGTTGCCCTTAATTATCAGCTTATATATATCTATGACTTAACAAGTTTGTTCGAACAATTAAATTGCAGAACGAGAGGGAAGCCTATGAAGTTATTGTGGAGGATGGAAAGCTTGTACATAAACGTTCCCAAAGCCTCGTTAACACCGTTGATGGTTCAAAATGGATATTTGTTCTCAGCACATCAAGGGCCCTATATGTTGGACAGGTAAAAAGCTGGTCACGTACAAATTGTTTTCGGTTACTTTTTTATGCAATAATGATCAAGTGTTCTAAAATCTTTCCTTTTTCCATGAGCAGAAGAAAAAAGGATCATTTCAGCATTCAAGCTTTCTAGCCGGAGGAGCTACAACTGCCGCAGGACGGATGGTCGTAAAGGACGGGATTTTGAAGGCGATATGGCCATACAGCGGTCATTATCTCCCCACTGAAGAAAATTTCAAGGAATTCATTAGTTTTCTTCAAGAGAACAATGTAGACCTCACCAATGTCAAGGTAAAAGTCAGAACTCCTCTCCTCGAACTTATTATTCACTCGTGTATAGCTGAACTCACTGAAACCCTTAAGGCCTTAACTATCTCTGTTTTTCACTAATCCGCCTTGAATTATTTTATTTCTTTTAGTTAGTTAATAGTGAAAAACAATAATTGTTAAAGGTAGTTTAGTGTAAATTATCCCTTTTGTATTATTCAACTAACATAAACCCTTTTTTGGTATATTTCAGAGATGTTCGGTTGATGATGACGAATTCCCATCATTCAGGAAGAACGACACCAAACCCTCAACAAATGTTGCGGAGGTTGTTGAATCAGCAATAAGAGCAGTGACACCAAAGGCTAAAGCAACACAAGAAACACCTAACGGTCCTACATTCGAATTCGGGCGACATTTATCGTGCAAATGGTCTACGGGCGCCGGCCCCCGTATTGGATGTGTTCGTGATTATCCGACTGAGCTACAATTCAAAGCGCTCGAACAAGTTAACTTGTCGCCTAGGATTGTTCCTTCTCCAAAAGCAAATAAAATTCCAATTCCATCGCCACGACCGAGCCCAAGGTTCAGGCTCTCTCCCAGGCTTGCTTATATGGGAATTCCTACTCCTACAGTATCCCTTACTCTTCCTAAGGGCAAAAAGGTGTGAGGGGCTTAGTTGTGACATCCAACATGAAAATATTTGGCTAAGGAATAAGCGAGGCGAAGAACTAAAGTCTCCGATATCATAGTTATAAGCTTGTTCAATTGATTTTTTATTTATTTTTTTTAGAATTTTGATCGTTTTAACTTGTTCATTTGTTCAACTTAGGGCTGAACTATTCTTTCTTTCTTTTATCTTCCTTCCTTTAACATTGTTTGAGGGGCCATCAATGAATATTATGGTCGCCACTAAAGGAATGTAACAAAAACCCTCTTTTTTTTGTCGCAAGACATAGTGATACACTGGAAATAAAAAAATTATTTTGGTCATAAGTTATTTTTCCAATTGTACGATTGTATCTTTCGATACTTGTGTTATCGCTCAAAGGAAAACACTATCGGCTGGAGAAACGCAGGGCATTGTTTATTTCTCACATAAGAAAAAATAGAAACAATTTATATAAAGACATGCACGCACACAGAGTTGTATGCATGCTCGAATGAACTCAAGATTTCAGATAAAATGTTTTTATTTTTCTTCATCAAGTGTTTCTCATCGTAAGTTTTCGATCTGATATCATCTAACATACTTTTTTTTAGTGTATGCATAAATTTTTCTGATTTATCCATGAACACAATTAACAGTTCTCTAAGGTGAATTATATGAAAATCATACATATTATTATTAGCAATCCAAATTTATTTGAGCAAAATTTGAGTCCTAGATCAGAATCAGCAAACAAATAAAAGGAACAGAATCTTGAAAGCAAAAGGGGGTTAAAGACGAGATTTTGAAACCTGCGAAATGATCGCCAAGTCGGCGCCTTTCGGCACGCAATGCGCGTCGAAAGAAACCCTGGGGTCTCCGCCGGCATCGCTCCACGTCATCTACGACGGCGTTAGGGTTAGGGTTTCGGCAGCAGAAGTCCCAGAGCATGACGACGAGAATGACGATTCCTGGGATGGGTCCCTGCTGCAGTCTTCAGAGCACGGCCCATGGGGCCCAGGCGATGGATGAGTCGTCGGGATGATGAAGAAGGCGGCGCGGCCGCCGTTGTGGGCCACCGCGGGCATTTTGGAGGAAGAGGAGGGGCACGTTGGGTATTTCGGTATAGTTTTTTTCAAAAATGTGAGCTTTCCCTTTTCTTTTAAAAAGGGAATTTCCTTTTTTCTGAAAGAAGAAATTGAGATTTTTTTTATATATGTGTCAGTATTTAGAATGAAAATAGGGATTTTCATTTGGATTTCGAAAATTTAGTTATGATTTTCTGATGACGCTCGATATTGGCGACCTCCAAGATCAAGACACGTGGCAGATGACGTGTCCCAAGACTCGGAAAAAAGGGCCCACAGGGGCTGACCAGGGCACCCTGTGCCCGACCTACAAGCACAAACTGGCCCTCCTTGAAGCCCCCTGCAAATTAGCCTCCTCGGCCCCTCAGCTCGCCCCGAGCTACCGCAGGACCAAGACTCCTCGGCCTCCTCACTCGTCCCCGAGCCCTCGGTCGAGGCCGTCTTCCTCGGCCCTCCGACCAACTTCACTATCCACAGGCGTAACCGCCGCTCCGCGAATTTCGCCATGCGCAGATTCTACGCCAACAACATCCCACGTTCCACGCCCTCACGATCCCCATTAATAGGCGATCCGCTCTCTGCGCGGGCGTGACCTCGGGAGCGTAACTGCCGGCGAGATTCTCGCGCCTGCTGCTGCGTGCCACCACCGCTATATAAACCCACATCACAGAGGGGTCAGGTAAGCCATTCTTTACACTTTGACGCCGTTACTCTGCTCAGATCTCATCACTAACTTAAGCGTCGGAGGGTCCTCGGTGGTACCAAACCACCCCGGGACTTCTTTGCAGGTACTCGGCGGCAGCTTCCACATCTCACCTCTTCCTCCAATAACCCATTGAGACCCACACGCAACGAAGAATAATCAGCTAAGTTCACCGCGAGATCTACGGAAGACAACATCTGACGGAGGCCCGAAAAAGAGCCCCATCAGTTGGCGCGGTCTGTGGGAACATTAAATTCCACAAAATACAAATTTGGCATTCCTATCTCCTCTCTCATGGCAGACGACCATCCTGGGGATCCCAGTACCAGCCGCCGCCTTCCGCTCACCGAAGGCGGGGATGAACCTCCCTCCATGACCGTCATCAACGCCCTTGCAGACCGGATAGATCGCCTGCAATCCCTCGTGGAGGCCCTCGTCCGCGTCCAAACGACCGCGCCCGGGCCCCAGATCGCTGCTCCTCCGCCTCCAGAAGACTCTGTCCCTGTCTGGACGGCCAACCACCAGCAGGCTGCATCCCTTCGTCACCGGTCCCTCGAACCGGTGCTCCCTGAGGCCCGCTGGGCGCCCCAGGGCTCCACGCCGAGATCCACCGCCGGGGAGCCTCGTCCCGAGCCTCCTCGCGACCCTTACCCCCCTGAGGAAATGTCGGTCACCTCTCTTATCCACGAGCGTGGCCAACCCCATCATGATCGGCGGGAACGCACAGAAGGGGTCCGTCCCGGCGACTCAAGAGCTACCCCATCCCGGGACCTGAGGCACCTTATCGAGAGAAACCGGGGCCGCTCCCAGACGCAGTCCACTCGCAGCGGGGCCCGGGAATCCCGAGGCGCCGATTCCTCGAGGTACCACGGTCGGTTCGACGCCCTCGAGAGGAAGATCGAGGGCATGCGCCGAGAAGCTCACTTCTCGAGCGACGGGGCTTAGTACGCCTCCGACTCGCTCACGAAGCCATTCACCGAGAAACTGCTCGCCGTGCGCGTCTCCTCGCATAATAAGCCCCCGAAGGTCTCTCTGTTCGACGGGAAAACCGACCGGAAGGACCACTTGGACGCTTTCACCGCGGGAATGAGCTTCCAAGATCACTCCGACGCCCCCCGTTGCAGGGCCTTCCCGGCCACCCTCATCCACGCGGGTCGGGACTGGTTCCGGGGGCTCGAGCCCCGCTCAATTTCGACCTTCGACGAGCTGGCCACCCAGTTCCTCGGCCATTTTGTGGGGAACCGTCGACAGAAGCGCACGGTCGACTACCTCTTCACGGTTAAGAGCGGGGACAAGGAAACGTTCAAGGCCTATGTCACGCCCCGCTTCCCAGTGTACGGCGAAGGGGACGCGACGAGGCCCGCTAGGTATATACTCAGAAGTACATACGCTAAGCGTATCTAAGAAATGTAAAACAAATACACAAGAGACAAGAAATAAAAAGAACAGCAACTTTTATTTATTAACATTCTTTGTACAATGCATGAAAAAAATTACAACTGAAATAAAAGATGCCTAAACAGTGGCATAATAGGAAATGAAAAGTACATAGAGAAAAAGTGTACAATGAAACTAAAGTGCATGGTCTTTAGCAAACTGCTTCAAGTCTTCTTGCGATGGCTCGATTTCTGCCGGGTCCAAATCACCTGACGATATTCAAAGAAGAAAGAAACAGAATGTCGTCAGCGAACAGGTCGCTCGGTAAGTCCCAAGGGTAAGAAGAGAAATAGAATAGCCAGAGAGTAAGAGAGAGAGAGAGAGAGTAGCTTTTACAGTTGTATTATATTATTATATTGTTGTATTTAGTGTTAACGCTGTTGTTTGTAGTTTGGTACAGAAGAATGCTAGTGTATACAAGAGGAGTCTCTATATGCCAGAGACTAGATGCACGTTTAGTACAAGGAACCGTTTATGCCACGGTACAACAGCAACTGGATTCATGTTAGGTGTATTAAGTCTGACCACCTCGTGCCACCTTTAACACCTTCCGTACCAATCTACCCCTTAAACCCCGCGATGTCTTAGTTGTATTGTTATCTTGTAAAATTGTATTGATTGTATGAGTGATTGACTGACTGACCGAAACCATGATATCAGGAAACGGTTATAACCGTTGAGTCATGTAAATGGAATACTGAGAATCATATAAAAGGAATATATATCCATGGTTTGGTTCAGTCAAGTTGTATAAATTGATAGTTGTATTCATGGATTCATGTGTTCATATTGAATTGGAATATTGTAGATTATAGATTGACTTGAATCATATTCAAGTCAGATTAATCATAATCAAACCCGAGTCAGACAATCAGAAATGTGAATCGAAGTCTTATAATTGATAGGGTTCTTAGGGTAATTTATAAAACTTGAGGGGGTTTTATGTAAAAAATACTTTTATATACTTTTCAAAATACACCTCAAGTGTTCATTATTCGTCTTTAGAGTTGTAATGAATGTGGATTTTATATTGTGCCATTTCTAGTGAAAATATCCTATAAATAAAGGTATTTATCTGTAATATTGATTTATTTGAAGATCATGGTATTTTAGTCTAAAATTTATTCTTGTGATTTTTAGAAAAATGTGGAATATTTATATTATAATAAAATAGATATTTAAATGATAAATGTACATATATTTATACAAAAAATAATTTTAATAAATATTTTATATTCCAAAAATCTCATTTTCTTAAGATGTCGTATTTTAAACCATTCGAGACCGAATGCTCCTTGTGGAGGTCTAAATCTCGCACTACTAAGTCCGAGGATGTGCGATAATCCGCACCATCCCGAACGGGTTCCCCAAAAATGGGTTGTAGCGGCGCTTTGCAAAGATTGTAAGATACTAATCTTTTAGAAAAAGGTTTTATAAACTAAAAGGTATTTATTTGCAAAGTGTAATTTTCCGTATTTTAGATTCTAGGGTTTACTAAGCCAACTAGCCTATTTCTAAATGGTCTAAACGACAAGTCGTTAGAAGCCTCAAATCGCCTCTTCACTGCCAATTGTGGCCAGGTAAGTACAAATGAGGAAAGGAGGGATCCGCTCACGTGAGACGGGCTTTTTAAAGTTACCTTTGCTCACTTGCCTAGCCTAGACACCACAAAGTCAGGTTTAGATAAACGATCGATATTCACAACTTATCGTGTTTTCCTAATAAGAGGTATTTATTTAAAGGTATATCAAAGCTAAAACCTTTAGATATGATTTTATTAAGAATATGGTATTTAAATGAAAGCATTGTTTTATCGTATTCTAAGTTTTTGATGATGTCGTTTAGGCTTGTATTTGCGTGTGTGTGGAGGTAAGTCATTATCTCGTGCTCTACTTTAAATGTATAGCAAAGTTAAGGGGTTAAATGTGAAATCGAAACATGATGGTATTAAAGTGAAAAAATACGATAAATTGGAAAGGCTATCATTTCATGTGATGAAACTTATTCAAATTGATTTTCAAAAATTTAATAGTCAAGATAAAGATGTTTAAGCATGAATGTATTGGTTAGAAGTGAAATTTTATAGAAAACCGAATCGGAAATTGGATTTGTTCCGATTCCGTCGGGTTTCGTATTTTCGTATTTTAGAGAAATAGAAAGAAGGATAGAAAGGGACTTACAGGTTCCGATCTATACTAAGGAGTGAGGGGGGACTAAAGAAGTTGCCGAGGCGTTGCTTCGTCTTCGGTTGTTTCTAAAAACGTCGTCGGAATTCCCGCCGGAATTTCGTCGGAGCTTCGCCGCGAACTTGTCTTCAAAGTACACACTTCTTGGAAAATTTTGAGAGAGTGAGCTTAGGGTTTTGGGATGAGAGGGTAGAGGGTAGGGGGTGTATTTATAGGATAGGGTAGGTGAAAGGTTTTTAATTAAATTTTTTTTTAAAAATTATAGAAAATCATTAAAAATTGGAGTAAATGGGGGATAATTAAGTTTCGGGAACCGATCCAAATAAATGGTGTATGCAGGGGGTTAAGGAATACGAAAAACCAAAATTTTTGTGTTGACGACTCGGCCGTCCGGCCGAGTCGGGGGTCGAGGGGGTGGGGAGTCTCATGGTGTAAGCTCTGGTATTTTTAGTTTTCTGGGTTCAGTTCAAAGTTTGGGAGTTATGGTGTTTGGACTGTTGGGCTTCCAAAGGATTTAAAACAAAAACAATATAAAAATAATGTGGGGCAGGGGATTTGAACTCTGATGGCTTGGTTCAGCAGTGCAAGGTGTTACCAATGAGCTACAAGCTCCTTCTTGTAATTATGGTGTGAAATAATTACTTAAAGTGGTAACAGCAACATTAAATACACTAAGTATACTTCAAATTTAAATCAATTTTATGTACACTAAAAATGGAGTTTTTTAAAAACAAAATAATTACATATATATTGTGCTCAGGTTAAAATACTCCTTTATGGATTTTGAAAAAAATTTAATTTAAAAATTTGTATAGGAAAAAAGGTGTATAAGAAAATTAGGGTTGTTACAGCCTATATTACCCGCTTCTACAACGCCATCCTCGAGGTGCCCGAGCACCGGGACGAGACCGTCATAACGGCACTCAGATCTGGTCTGAGGCACAAAGAATGGTTGCGCTCCTTCGCGCTGGCTCAACCTAAGACCATGGCCGAAGTCAAGGCGTGGACCGAGCGTGAGGTCCAGCTGGAATCCAAAGTGAATGTTAACCTTCCCCGGGCGGACCGGCCCGACCAGAAGAAAAGGCCGGAGCGTTAGCAGCCCTACCACCCGAAGTTCCAGGAGTATACCCCCCTCAACGTCTCCCTCGCGGTGTTGCTGGAGGAGGCCCAGAATGAGGGGGTTTTCAAGTTCCCCCGGGTCCCACGTCAGTCCGCTAAGCGAACCCTGGGCCCCTACTGCACTTTCCACCGGGTGCTGGGCCACGCCACGGAGGACTGCAAACAACCGAGGGACTATATCGAGGAGCTCATCCGGTCTGGGCACCTCGCCACCTACTTAAGGGACAAACGGCAGACCGACCGCGAGCAGGAGCAGCCTCGCCCTCCCACCGACCTGACCATCGGCCAGATCATGCTTGTTTCAGCGGACAGCCAGCCCGGGGCTCAGGGAGCCCCATGCCCTATGCCAAGCGCAGGGGCCGGCAACCCTTCAGGAGGCTCGGCCCGAGCCAACGAAGTCATCCTTTAACCTGTACCTGTACCTGTTCTTTTTTTTTTTTAAAGCAATGTAAATTCTTCCTAGAATCTACTGTTGACTAAATAAGGATCAATGGAGCATTGCGAAAAAGAAAGAAAATCTTTGTTTATTCAAAGGGTATTATGGGCTCCTCAGCCATACATGCAAAAAAAAGCACTGCTAAGTTACAATAGCGGGGGTAAGGGGTGCATCGAGCACTGCTCGTGGTACTCGGCGAAGATCTCCGCCAACCGGGGACGCACAAGTTCCAGCCTCTGTTCCCGGTTCCCCCCGCGGGCATTGACCCCGAGCCTCAGCTCGTAGCATTCGCGGACGAGCGCCTCCAAGCGTGCCAGCCGGTTCGCGGAGACCAAGTGGAAGCGCCTCAAAGACCGCAGCTTGCCCACGGCCTCATCGAAGAGCTGCTCCGACAGGGGGTTGTAAAGCCCCGGCGATTACCTCCAGATGGAGTACATCAGTAGCTGTAGCAGGGAGGAGCGCCTAGGGAGCAGCCGACCGAAGTGCTCCTCAATGCGAGCAACAACCAACTGCACCGTGTCCTCGGTGCGGTCGCGGTCATAAAGGTACACATCCGCAGAACTGATGATTTCGGGGATAGTGAACGGGAAATCCTCCATTTTCGATGGCCTATCTGCGAATGGGGAAGAACCAGTACTCCTTATATAGCCCGCTGTGCAGCCCAACGGCTGCCACGCGGCGTCCATCGATCGTTACCCGGCGGAAACGAAGCGACGCGCCACGCGGCGTCCATCGAACGTTACTCGGTGGAAACGAAGCGACGCGCCCCTGTCGCTTCGCCTCCCCCGCATTCAATGCACTAGATGCGCGCGCCGTTGCCCCGACCGTTCCCATTCCCCGCACCTACAGCCGAACGACCAGGCTGCGCCTCGTCAAAGATTCAACTCAGCAGCTACCCTGCTTAGACATCCCCGGCCGGCATCTCCCCTGCCACAACGCCGGGGATCAGAAAGCCCTCCCAGAGGCAGCCGAGGCCAGAGGTTCCCTCACTCGGCTATCCCCAGCGGGCAGCTTCCCTGCCACAACGCCGAGGATCAAAAAGCCCTCTCAGAGGCAGCCGAGCCCGAGATTCCCTCGCTCGGCTATCCCCCGCGGGCAGCTCCCCTGCCAAGACGCCGGGGATCAAAAAGACCTCCCAGAGGCAGTTGAGGCCCGAGGTTCCTTCTCTCGGATATCCTCCGCGGGTAGCTCCCCTGCCACCACGCCGGGGATCAAAAAGCCCTCGCAGAGGCAGTCGAGGCCCGAGGTTCCCTCACTCAGCTATCCCCCGCGGGCAGCTTCCCTGCCACAACGCCGGGGATCAAAAAGCCCTCCCAGAGGCAGTCGAGGCCAGAGGTTCCCTCACTCGGCTATCTTTCAGGACAAAAGCCCTCGCCAAGAGGCACTGGGCAGTAACCCTACCCGGCCAAGGGTCCTTGATGGGCTTCCTACAGCCTTCTAGCTTTTCTCGCGCCAAGGACCAAAGTCCTCCCAGAGGCAGTCGGGTCCTTGCCCGGCTATCCCCGGCTGGTAGTTTCCTACCACAACCGACGGGGATCAAAGTCCTCGCCAAGTGGCACTGGGCAGTAACACTGATCGGTCCATGTCCTGAAGGATCGGAAAGCCCTCCCAGAGGCAGTCGAGCCCGATGTCCCCTCGCTCGGCTATCCCCGGCGGGCAGCTTCCCTGCCATACGTCGGGGATCAGAAAGTCCTCCCCAAGGCAGTCGGGTCATTGCTCGGCCATCAACGACTGGTAGATCCTACCACCGCCCTTACGGATCAAAAGCCCTCATACAGAGGCACCCGAGCAGCTACCCTGCTCGGTCAAACTCCGGCTCCTACCCTCTGCGCCATGGATCAAGAACCCTCACAAGGGGCATCAGAGCGGCTACTCCGCTCAACCACCCCAAGCTGGTAGTCGCCTACCCACAACTCTAAAAAACCAAGCCCTCGAAAGACACGACCGATCAGCTACACTGCTCGGCCATCGTTGGCGAGTAACCCCCCACCCGCCGCTACAGATGCATGAAGCTTTAGCAGGAGATGACAGCGCAGCTACCCTGCCCGGTCACCCCAGATGACGGCCAATACCTTAAATCAGAAATGGATGTCAGGTCTGTCCAAGCCTAAACGATCTCCCCTCGACCTCGGGGCCCAGGGAGATACCTCCTCGGAGACGCTCGTCGGCAAGCAACTGCAGTCAGCTCGATGGACGATCGTTAGACAGAGGGCCAACCTGACATGAGAGCACAACGGTGCAAGTAAAAATATCTTAAACGAGCATTCTTCACAAACAGATGGTAGAAAGGAAAACTTTATCACAACTGAAGAAGGAAAACTTTATTACTACTGCCAAAGATAAGTTTTTACAAGAGGTATCCTTTGGGCTCCTCAGCCTTACAAAATTCAAAAGAAAAACAAAATGAAGATAGGAGAGCGGGGGCTCTACACCTCGGGCCTGGGCACGACCTCGAGGTCCTCGACCTCCACCACCGTAGGCGCTAGGTCCTCGGCCCCCTCCCCACCGGGAGCCTCTCCCCCTTGCTCGTCGACGCCCACGAAGGGGAACTCGGCCCGCAGATCCGCGTCGTCGAACTCCGGTATCCGAGACTTGACGGCATCAAGGGCGTCGTGCCAAATGCGAGTCGTGGCCACGGCCAGGTCGTTATAAAAGTCCCTCGACCCCTTGTAGCTCGCCACGGCCCTCGATCCCGCCGACTTATAGGCCTCGGCCGCCGTCCCCAGCTCCTTCCGGAGGGTCTTCGCCGTCCTCTTGAGGTTGCCGGCGAGCACCTGGGAGTCCTCGAGCTTGCCCTCGGCGATTGCGGCGGCCTCGCGATGCCGGGCGACCTCCCTTTTCCCGGCATCCACCTCGCCCTCCAGGGCTGCGATCCTCGCCGACATCGCCTCCTGCTCCCGTCTGGAGCTCTCTTGCAACGCGGCGAGCTGGCCCGCGGCCTCCACCGCCGGTGCTACCACCTCGATCTCTATGCGAAGGGCGAGGGCCACGTGCTGGAGAGTCTGGGAAGGCATAGAAAAGGAGAAGGATCAGAAATATAAAGGAAAACACTAAATCTCACCGTGCACTGGGGGCTTACCTGCACGGCTTCTTGGGCGATCGACGCCAGCTGAGCCTTGAGGGTTCCCCCGAGAACCCAACCCCCGGCCGAGGTCTCTATCTCGTGGAGGAGGCTGTCCGCGACCGACAGCCCGGACGGCACTGTGAACCGGAGCCTCCCTTCCTCTACCATGGTTGGCGAAGACCGGCCCCGGGAAGGTCTCCGGGAACTCCTCTTGAGCGGCTCCGAGGGGGAGTCGAGCTCATCTTCCGAGGCCGTGTCCTCCACAATCAGGGCCCGCTTCCGGCCCGACATTCTGCTAGGGCCCGGGGCGGGATCCACCACCGAGCGTCCTCGGGGCACCGCCACCGGGGCGGTGGGAGCGGGGGCAGCCTGTGCCCGAGAAGACCTGGCGCCCCCAGCCCTAGCAGGCTGCCTCGGTTGGCGCATAGCATTTCGGAGAACGCCGAAGTCCATGGATCCTGCACAAAACAAACACCCTACTTATCAGCAACGCGAGTAAAACATAAACCCAGAAAGCAAACCTAACTTACCAACGAACTCGACCGGGCTAAGCCCGGCCCAGCTCAGAACCCTCTCGGACAGCAGCACGTCGTATCGAGGGATGGGTTCCCACGACGCCACTCTCACCGCGGCGGGGTCATCGGACAGGTTCCCCGACAGACTCTTCTCCCTCGACCACTTGATGGGCACCGGCCAGTCCTCGCCCTCGGGAGGGGAGACGAAGAAAAACTTCTTCTTCCAGTCGTGAATGGAGGAGGGCAAGGCCACGACCCCAGTCCCGGCAGCGACCCCGGGCCGCTTCCTAAAAGTAAAATAAATCCACCTCGGGTCGCCAGCTCGACCGCCGGGGTGACTCTTAAAAGCAAGGGAGGAATCGAGAAATGAAAGACTGAAAGGAACCGCCTGCAGCTTCAGGCGGATCAGGAACCCAAGGAGGATCCTCCACGCGTTCGGCACTAACTGGCCGGGAGCCAAGCCGAAGAAATTCAGAGCGGCGACGACCTCAAGAGAAAAGGGCAAGCGCATTCCGCCCCAAAAAGCTTTCAAATACAGGGCAATCTCCCTGCCCCGTACCTGGTCTGCCCTCTCTCCCTCTTCGGCCAGACGAAGCGTGTAGCGCGGGGGAATGTGTAACAACCGAGTTCAGTTATACCAATTTCTGTTGCCGTATGTGTTGTTTGTGGTGTTTATTTCATTTACTGTATGGATGCGAATGGTAGTCTACTTTACGTTCGACCCGCTTGCTTGAGCTTGTTGTTTCATAGTTATAGAATACCCTAACATCACATATTTTGCATATAACAATTTAAGTCACTTAAAATAATTTAAAAATACATGACATGGCCTGCATGATACCCCTAACCCTGTGGTAGCGTCCTTGCATCGTGTTCTCGTCCCGTTCAGTGAAACGGACATATTTGGATGGCTACGCGCACGTACGTGCGTCCACTCTTGGGGGTATGCATTTCTGTTATATAATCCTTCATTTTAAATTTTGGAACTTACGAATAATTTTCATATTTCAAATTCAAAATTTTGGACCCGACCCGGGAGCATTTCTGAATTATTTTATATCCCGCCAAATTCTAATTATTTTAAATATTTTTAAAATTCATTTAATATTTTTTAACAGCTAAGATTTGCTCAGCTAACAGAAGAAATTATTCTTAACGATTAAAATCCTTTTAAAATTTCTCCCCAACCAATCCCAGCCTTCCCTTTTTACTACTGGCCCCACCACCGAGACTCTCTCTCTTCTATCTCTTTCTTTTTTCCCACAGCCAATCAGAAACCTTCCTTTAATTCACTGGGCCCCACGTCTCTCTCTCTCCCCCCCTCAAATCTTTCTCCTTCTCTTTCTCTCTCCCCGAGCGCAGCTCTCTTTCTCCCCCTCTTCTTTCTCTCTCCTCTCGCGCTCTCTCTCGCTCATCTCGCGAATACTGTACGCTTCTCGACTCCCGTCACCGCCCACGCGATCCCGTCACCTCCCTTCTATCTCCTTCTCCTTCTGTTTAAAACCCATGCACCCCTCGCCACGAGAACCCACCAGAGAAAACCCTAACCCTATTTTCCTCCGCTCCTCAGCCCTGGTCGACACCCTTTCTCGCCTCCTCGTCACCCTCATCTCCATCACCTCCTTCTCCTTCTTTCTCCCTCGAACGAACCCATTGCAACCAAGAAACCCGAGCACCCTTCTCCACCACCACCTTCTCACGTCGCCGACCATCTCCCATCGCCATCTCCTCCCTCTCCTCTGTTCTTCCTCCTGCACTTAAAAAACCCCCACCAAACATCAAACCGAGCCCAAACCCTAACCAAACCCTAGCTCTTCAAAACCCTTCGCCAGCGCCCCTCACCGCCGTTGTTCTCGCCGCCACCGCTAGCTCACCCCTCTGCAACCCAGTAAGGCACTCATCCCTCCCCCATTCTCTTTTCTTGCTTTCTTTCCTTTCTTTCTTTCTTTACCTTCTTTAATGTTCTCTGTTCTGTCGAGATCGCCGGAGTTGGCCACAACGTCGACGATCCCAACGACCCAACGATGATATTTAACCCGTGTGATTCCATCGTGCGTTGTTTGGACTTATTCCGTGTACCGTGCGCGCGTCGCGACTTTTCCCGCCGACGCGTGACGTTCCGTATACCGCTTCGCGATCCGTCGAGGCAAGTAAAACTTGCTACATGCTATCTATATGATTTTATAACTATTTATTTGAATATTAAACTTATAGATCGAATCTAAAGTCACATGTTCCAATTTAGCAGTGCGATGTTCCGTTTATATCTTTTAGATTCAGAACTTGAAACATACCCGTTGCATTTTAGTTTACTATACCTAGTAACCACATCTGTATTTTAAATCACATAATAGCTATTTACATAGTCTATGGTACCCTTTTATAGTTTTACCCTATTGGACCCCCGTGTGCGTCTTTAACCTGTTTTAGATACATTTGCATCCTTAGATCTTTTAACCCATAATAACGAGATATTAACAATCCATATTTGTTTAAGTGTATGATACTTAATGTTGGAACCATAACCCTAACTCTAATCGATAACCGTACATCTATATAGTTTATTCTGTACCTTTTTGCATGTTATATTACATGTTCCAGTTTATTGTTCTGTTAGTACCCATGCTTGTTTATATATACCCATGCTTATGTGAGTTTGATTATGAGCACCCACATGACATCTTGTACATCCTGACATGACTTGTTACACTTCCTACTCGACACGACATGGTACCGTGCACCTCTAGACATGACATGATATCTATATACTATCTGGTTTGATCTGTTGTACCATGGCTTTACCTGTTACCTGATCCTGTGTCTAATGCCAACAAACCTGACCTGTTGTCTATCCAGACAAACCTGTAACTGCCTGATCCTGTGTTGGCATTAGCTCTAGATCACTTAATACCTGACTTGAACACTTTTGACTTGGGGGTATGGGGAAATCAATGATGAAACCCGACTTGTAACTCGACAGTTCTATATCTGTTCTGATCAGTCTTACGGGCTAGGCCAGCCCCGGAGTGATGCTACGGACATCACTCATCATTACCTACCATCCTTTACTGCCTTGCGGCACGTCTCGGGTTCAGCCCGAGAGTTATAGACCGTGATCCCAGGCACGCACGGGATACTATTGAGTTACATCGATGATTCATCAAATTGATTTCAAAGACTTGAGAGTAGTTAACCCAATAGACCAGTTTAGAACACTCACTGCACACTACCTTTCACTGCCCTGATTTATATTGCTGTGACACCTGCTTTACCATTTATGATTATACTTGCATGTCTTGCTACCCTGTCTATATATTACTGCTTGATGTTATGACGCGCTGACGTCTGGGTTTTACATGGCCCAGATTCCGTACCTTTGCTGCAGTCCGAGCAGGAGTACTTCAGTCAGCAGGCTGATCAGTGAGGACTCATTAGTAGTTAGTTCTTTTACTTTTTCAGTATTTTCTTCCTGATGTGAGCCCGCATTATGGGACATACTTTCCAGTTATTCTTGTATTGGATCTTTTGCTTCCGCATTATTTATTCTTGACTCATTTTATTTTGGCTTATGGACATGTGCTAGATAGTTTTATTATTGTTCTTGATATGTCTACAGCCGTAATGTGACTGTGGAAGGATAATTCCTATCCACAGGTAGCATGGTTGGCTATGTCACGTGCCTACCTTAGCGTACTCTGGGAAGCGGGGCATGACAGAATGTGAAAGCGAGCTCGAGCATTGGCGAGCTCGTCCTCATGCCTCACCCAGCACGGGGTGCTGGGGGCTACATCTACCGCCTCCTCCCTGGAGGCGGCCCCCGCCTCACGACCTCGGGGAGAGGGCCCAGCCCCTGCTCCCCGAAAGGACTCGGACACATCTAAAGGAACCTTAACATCTACTCCTACGATGTGTACTGATTCTACAGGGGAAGACATCTAACATGGGAAGGAAATTCTTCAAAAGTTGGGAACGAGAGAGGGGAGGCGAGCGCCGAGCAGCTGGGGCTTGAGAATGAGGAATATGAGAGAGTAAGGGCCCTAGGGCGGGCCCCACCCATATTTATTACCACATACGGCCTCATCCAATGGCGCCCATCGTCTCCCGCCGAAACGGCTCCTTGCACCCAGCGGCTCCGATCGCTCCACGTGGCAGCCCAGCGATTGACCGCGTCCCGTCAGACGCCGCAGACCTGCGCACGTCACATCAGCCAGTTGGTGCTCGACACGTGGATCGTCGCTTCGACTGCAGAGTGCACGAACCGGCGCACCCTCCTTAAATGCAAAGATCTCGCCTCGATTCGCTAGCGGAAAAGACAACTGACGGCTCGAGGACCCATCCTGGCATAACCCTGAGAAGGAGCTTACCTCGGTGGGCCCGGCAGTCCACTCCTGACCCGACCCGCTAGCTGGTCGGGGCAAGAGTGGGGGGCTAATGATGACGCTCGATATTGGCGACCTCCAAGATCAGGACACGTGGCAGATGACGTGTCCCAAGACTCGGAAGAAAGGGCCCACAGGGGTCGACCAGGCTACCCTGTGCCCGACTTGCAAGCGCAAACTGGCCCTCCTCGGGGTCCCCTGCAAATTAGCCTCCTCGGCCCCTCAGCTCGCCCCGAGCTGCCGCAGGACCAAGACTCCTCGGCCTCCTCGCTCGTCCCCGAGGCCGTCTTCCTCGGCCTTCCGACCAACTCCACCACTCACAGGCGTAACCGCCGCTCCGTGAATCTCGCCATGCGCAGATTCTACGCCAACAACATCCCACGTTCCACGTCCTCACGATCCCCATTAATGGGCGATGCGCTCTCTGCGCGGGCGTGACGTCGGGAGCGTAACTGCCGGCGAGATTCTCGCGCTTGCTGCTGTGTACCACCACCGCTATATAAACCCCAATCACAGAGGGGTCAGGTAAGCCATTCTTTACACTTTGACGCCGTTACTCTGCTCGGATCTCATCACTAACTTGAGCGTCGGAGGGTCCTCGGTGGTACCAAACCACCCCGGGACTTCTTTGCAGGTACTCGGCGGCAGCTTCCACATCTCACATCTTCATCCAATAACCCATTGAGACCCACACGCAACGAAGAATAATCAGCTAAGTTTACCGCGAGATCTACGGAAGACAACATCTGACGGAGGCCCGAAAAAGAGCCCCATCATTTTCTAAACTATTTTTTGACACATAATAGTCTTGGTGATGTGTACTGTATGAGAATTAAAGAATTTTTCATTAATATTGATTTTGCGTGTGATCTAGTCATAATTAATTTATTTGCACGTGCGATATACATGTATTATAATAAAGATTTAGCAATGTGGGGAGCGTGACGCTATCATATTTAATTATATTTAGAAATAACAAGAAAATTTCTTGAAAATAAGAGACGTTTTTGGTAAGAAAATCCTATAGAACGCAAAATTCTAAAGAATCAATAACTATTTGCCAACGGAAAAGGAATATTATTTCAACTCTGCAATCCATTCCAAGGGACCTAGGTGTTAACAAAAACTTCAACACTTACAACAACTATAAAATTCATTTTTATTAGCAAATTTCTTCAAAAGAAGGTTCCTAATAAATTAATAACAAGTTAAACAAATATAATATATATATATATATATATATATATATATATATATATTTATTTATTGCAATATCAACTAACCCTTTTTTATTAATTAACTCATGTGCGTTGCACGTGCCAAAAATGATAGTTAAAATATTGTGGAGTTAGCTCTTATAATGAAATAAGTTTTCACTTTTCCTTAAGATTTAATTGAAATACGGTACACATGGTATCAAAATGGATTCAGTTTATTTTTATTATTAATCAAACTTTAACCATTTCAAGAAATAAAGGGTTTTTTAAATTGAACTACGAAAAAACTGAAATTATCCCTCGACTATTTAAATATTAATCGAACCAATCCCACTTTGACCAATAAACTATACTCGCTACCTATATATGTTATTATATATGATTGGATCCTTGGTCAAACAAAAGAATGAGATTCAATTAAGATAGCATGAGATATATGAAAATTCTGAATTAATAGTTTCAAAAGAATCATGGAAAATCATTCATTTGAAATTTCTGCAATGCAGTTGTGATCTATACAAGCTGTAACAGAGCCTGATGAAACAACAAAAATGTTTAAATTTTTATTTAATCAAAATTCAAGTACTAAACCTAACAAATTACAAAACAAAATCAAACCCTTAAATAAATAAATAAAATCTATGAAAGCAAGTTAATTGGGTTCAAAGATGAGAATTTGGAACCTGAAACCTGCAAAATGATCATACCAGCACCCTTCTGCACACGGGACACGCCAAATGAAACGTATGCTCGCAACCGCCGATCATCTTCAACATCTCCCCTTCTTTGTACCTGCACAAACATATCGGACACACTTCATCCACTTTGGACTCAGTAGCTTAGGGTTCGAATCGATTGCTCCAGGAACGGTGCCTCGGCCTCGCTCCAAATCGTTATCTTTGTCTCTGTTATTTTCTTCGTTACAGTCTCCGGTGCTACGGTTAGGGTATCGGCAGCAGTAGAGGAAGCATGCACAGCACAGGAAAATTATGAAAAAGATTAGGACCAGTAGAAGAACTACCCAGGCAAATTTGCGGCACTCATTAGGATGGCAAGCTCCTGTCGGAGGTTGATGAGTACCCGGAATGAACATGAACGGCATTTTGGAGGAAGAAGAGGAGTTTCAGGTTTGGTTGGTATCGAGAGTGACTGAGATTGTCTCTGCTATCTTTTTTCCGGCTACGATAAAAACGACATTTTGGGTTCATTGCCCACATAACTTAATTTCCTTTTTCTGTTAGGATTCTTCATGGATAAGGTTTATGCAGAAGCAAAATGGTTCAAGCAGCTTATCCGCCGACTGTGGTGGATCACACGGACGGTTGGGATTCAAAGAAAAACAAGCTCCATTTTTTTTAGGAAACCGTCCATCCGTGAATAAACTGCTTTTACGATTTTGTTATATACACCGAATAATTTCTCGGAATCCCAACCCGGTTCACCATGAACTCAATTCAAGTGTTGAGGAAGAACACGATGATAAAGACGGAGACTATGGAAAGGACTATGAAAAGACCGAATATTACATAGTTGCTGCAGTACTGTTCACCACGGAAGGCATGCCGCTGATCTTGTTGATGATTATGGTTCAATACAATGTCAACTGTACAAATATATTTACGTGTGCATGTACAAAATAAGAGCAGCTAAAAGTAAGATAGATCATACGGAAAGAATTTCCTCTCGCTGTTCTGGAAGGGATGAGCATCGGAAAAAGTAGAAATTAAAATTAAGAACTTCGTCAAATCAGAGCCTTTCTGCAAACAGGGCATGAAGCTTTAAGCCTCAAGCAAGCACCAATTATGCACATCAAATGCAACTTATGCTCGCAATCCGGGATCATCATCAACATCTCCTCTTCTTTGTACTTACACAAACATATCGCGCACGCATTATCCTCGCTCCCCTTCGATTCCATCGAGCATGGAAACTTAGGGTACGAATCTTTCGTTGCATTATCGAGGCCTCGGCCTAACTCCAATTTGTCGTCGTCGTCCATACGGTTAGAGTTTCTAGCGCTGCACATACGACTTACGCAACCGCAGAGCAAGAGCATGAGAAAAATGACTGCGACTATGCGTATTTGCTGCAGTGTTCATTGCATGAGGCCGGCTGCTGGTGTTGACTATGATTACCAGCCACGGAGATGATGAAGGCGGCCGCCATTTTGGAGCATGAGGAGGGGGTTCAAACATGAGGTTTTTATTCTTATTTTTCAGGTGACATTGTTTTTGTAACGTATTGAGAATTTTTGCCGCCACTTGTCATTCCCAGAATCGAAACCGGGATTCCCGGACGATAGATGCCACTGACAAAAAATAAATAAAAACATTTGATTCGATTTTTGAGATGATGGTTGTTGTTCATAAAAATAAAAATAAAAGATTTGACTAGGTTTTAAAGATAATGGGTTGCCCCCACGGGCACACCACACCACGGCCCCCACGGATATATTCGTAGGGACACAAAATTCCCCCGTACGTGCAAAAGCCGCAGGTGAAAGTCTTATCCCTGAACATGTCCCTACGGAGTTATAATTGCCCCTACGGCTTACGCCGTAAGGACATTTGGCCCTATGGATTACGCCGTAGGAACATAATATTTATTTAATTTATTAATTTATAAAATAAAATACTTGTCCTTTCGGATTTATCCGTAGAACCTTACACTTATCCCTACGGATAAATTCGTAGGGCCTGATAAATGCCTTTACGGATTAATTCGTAGGGACAATTTTTACCTATGTTACTGAGTCCATAAGAACAAAATATCAGGTATCATGATATTTTTTCTCTACGGCTAACTGTGTAAGGGCAAACCTTGCACATGCGGATTAATCCGTAGATGCATTAGATGGCCCTACAGATTAATCCGTAGATGCATTAGATGGCCCTACGGATTAATCCGTAGGGACAAAGTATCAGGTTTTTTTTTTTGAAAAGAGGCTTCCTGTTTTTTTCCCGCCATGTGCACAATAACATATACATCATATAACCAAATACAGAAATATTCACAATCAATATCTCACGCATAATATATAAAAAAATAAACAAACAAAATACGATATCAATCTAAATTATCGTGAGCAAGCAACCAACCACCAATACCGTCTAAAAAATATACAATACATATCAAATAAGTACATACATCCTCAAAAATATTATAAAAAAAAAGCTACCCTAGATCGGCTGAGTTCCTCCACCGCTGATAAATGCCGTAATCTGGCGCATCTGCTTCTCGGTGTGAGTCGTCAAAAACTCGTCTAATGAAGGAGTGGACTGTGAGGGAGTCTGAGCGGGCTGTGGAGCTGCAGGAGTGGTCTGCGTAACCACAGCCGAGGAAGTGGCTTGCGGAGCTGCAGCCGAAGAAGATGCGTGTGGAGCCGCCGCCGAAATAGCCTGTCGCATTTGTTAAATTTTGTGTGTAATAAATAAGTAAGAACGGTGTATAAGATTCTAGCCGAATTCGTATCATTATCAGGTTATTGCGAAACCCCAATCTAAAAATACTTAGGGACTTAGGCGGTGTATTAGATTCTAGTCGAATTCGTATCATATGTTACTATCTGTAATGTGATATAATAATTTACTATTAAATAGTATACGTACCATCTCCTTCAACTCCTCGACGGTGCTCTTCAAGACGGCAACATCATGCTCTAGACGTTGCTTACGGGGGGTAGGGGAAGTAACCGCCGGAGTGGAGTCCAACCTCATACGGGCCGTGCTAAGACCAAATCCCCGGCCTTTCTCCCAACCTCCGTAGTGCCCTCCGTGTGCGGTGTCTAGGACTGGGGTCAGTAGTATCGGATCGGTCTGTCCAGTAAAATCGATCCCCCGATACCTCCGCCTGCTCCACCACCCGCTCCTACAGCTATATTAACCATTAAAATATAAGTATATCATTTAAATTTGAACTTTTCAAACGTGTTAGAATAAATATTAACACTTACACAATACTCTTAGGTAGAGATGTCGGGGAATCGAAGCTAGCTCATGGCGGGATCTGTCGAGGTGCCGTGGACGGCAAGATACGCGGTAAGCACGCTCGGTGTACCATCCTGCGCTAGGGTCTGAGCTCTCTGCAATTCACCAAAAATTTACATATATTATAAAATAACTCTTAAGTTTACATTATATTAAAATAGATCTATTGTAATTTACCAATGCATCCACGATACAAGTAATGTTCCTCGAGCCACCTGTATAAGTGGGGCGACCTCTCTTCGCCAACTTCCTATTCTCCTTATTTTGATCGGCATGTTTCTACACAACACATTTAGATTTAGTTTTCTAATTAAGCAACACAAAAAAATAAATTATATACTAAACAATGAATTACATTTAAATTGCAAACCTGTTTGCGCTGAGAGTCGAAATATGGGCACAAGAGAGGCCTTGTATCTACGTCGACTCTCACAAAGGCCGGAGTATGTAGGAGAGCCGCTCTCTCTGCCTCAGGGGTCGCCATCCATAGGGTATAGCAGTCAATCTTCAGCTCGTTTCTATTGTATCGGACATTTGATTGCATGTTCTTTATCAGGTCCTAGTAAAGAGCGTGAAGATCGAGCACTCTTTCAGGATGATCAGGGTCGGGTATAGGCTGAAAGTCGTAATCCAACTGCAAAGACAAAAAAACAATGTATTTAAATTGTAAGTGTTAAATAATAATAAATATATTGGATAAGTCAAATGAAAATATATATTAATACCCGAGCCTGATCCCAGAAGAAGGCAAATGAGCGCCGGTGCAGATCGCCCCACTCAACGTGAAGTGGATATTTCTTTAGGATGCGGCTCTCATCCCCCGTATACCGGCCGAACCTCTTGGCACAATCGCCGGTATAGCGATAATAGGGGGTAAAGAAGAGGGGGAATGGTGCTTCCCCCCTAACCCTGTCGGGTCTCAACCAATGGGACTGATTCGGCTCTCGAGTCCCCCTCTCGGGATGGGGCTACCCTGCATCTACAAGAACTATCAAGACAAGCAATATTAAGACAAAATGGTATTAAGAAATCAAGGATTAACGAAAATTGAAGTGCGATATATACCTCCGGCGACAGCAGCACGAGCCTGGGCCTGGGCAACAGCACGAGCGGGACGATAGTTCCTCCGTTGAGGAACAGCCGGTGATCCGGACTGTAGCGTGTTTATCGTCACCCCATTGAGATGGGAATACGCGCATGCTTGTCAGGCGCATTACAGATTCCCCCTGCCTAGGTTTGGCTGGGGTTTATTGATTGTGGGGATCCGAATCTCCGACAGCGTGGACTAAACTGCCGTTAATTACCCATCACCTTTGGAGCAAGAGAACCTCCGCTTGACGGGTCAAATGGGTCATGCGAACTCAATGTGCAATGTTGTGTTTTGAAGGGGTTTTGGATATACCGGGGGGCCCGCAGAGTTTTTACGGGGGTCCCGCTACCCGGATAGCAGGCTGGAGGTCAAGAGGGTTAGCAGCCCCCTTACGGGGTGGGGGGCAGCGCCCCGTTAGAAAAAATTTCCTAGCAGGGAATGTGTTTTGAGTGTAGAGTGTGAAAAATGAGGGGTGAGGAGCGTCTTAAAGACGCGTGCATGGCACGTGGGCATTGGTCGCCCATGGGTCACGTGCCTGGCGCGTGGGCGCTTGGTGTCCGCAGGTCACATGCGAGGCGCGTGGGCACCCGCGGGTCATGTTCCTGCCGCCTGGGCGCTTGGCGCCCGAGAGTCACGTGCCAGGCTCTTAGGCGCCGGGCGCCCGCGGGTCATGTGCGCGGCACGCGAGGGCGCTGGGCGCCCGCGGGTCACGTGCGCGGCACGCGACCGCTGGAAACTCCAGCGAAAAAGGGCTTAGCCCGTGGGCTAGGAGTTGAATTCCCAAGGGATTTTGAGTGGAGTTAAACTCCAAAAGATTTAGATTTGGAGTTAAACTCCTAATTGATCTGGAATAGGAGTTAAACTCCTATGAGGATTTAGGACTTAGAGTTGAACTCTCCAAAGATCTTTAGAGGTGATCAAAGGGGACCCCACTCTTCTCTCTTTAGCCCTGGAGCTTCTTTTGAGCCTTGGATCTGTCCAAACTTGGATTTTTGAAGATGGGTCTCCTTCTTCCTCCTCTTGATCGGCTGGATCTTGGAGAAAAAGGGGTGAGACTTAAAAGTCTCCCCTTTTCGAAATCTGATTGAAGATCCGAGCTCCTCTTCGAGGGTTTTGTGGTGAAAACTATTTCTTTTTGGAAAAGGAAAGAGTTAAACTCTTGATTTAATTTAAAAAGGGGGAAGGTTTTAGATCCTTGAGCATGGAGAAGGGGGCACAAACCCTAGAATTTTTTAGAATGGAAAAGTTGTCATAGATATTTTCATCATGTTTGTATTTCTAGGCTACACACTTTACATGCAGCCCCTTGGGCTTTGCCAAATGGCGCTTGTACCACCCCATGCTTTATGTGTTTGTTTCTTTTTGCACATAAGCCATAGGGTTTACAAAATTTTGGCTTTCTACCCATTTTACATACATTTATTTTATAAAAAGAAAAAAATTACATTAAACCAATTTATTGCTTCATTCCTTTTGTCATGCGACCGGTCCCTTCTATGCTCGGTCCTGACCTGGGCTTAGGCCCGCTTGGCTTGGAGTTGACTTGGTTGACCGGGTATAAATTTTGACCCCAACAAATTGCCCCCCAATCAATAAATGCACACCGCGTGTATAGGTCGTGTGCATGAAATTGATGGTTCTTCTTTCGCGTGGAGGTTGACTTGATCTCGTTCCCGTTTTTACGACGTGGAGGTCGATGTTGCCCTTTTTGCGACATGGATGGTCAGTACTGCCCTTTTAGCGACGTGGACGGTCGGTACTGCCCTTTTAGCGACGTGGACGGTCGGTGCTGCCCTTTTTGCAACGTGGACGGTCGGTGCTGCCCTTTTTGCGACTTGGACGGTGCTGCCCTTTTTGCGACTTGGACGGCCGCTGCTGCTCTTTTTGCGACTTTGACGTTTGGTGCTGCCCTTTTTGCGACTTGGACGGTCGTTGCTGCCCTTTTTGCGACTTGGACGGTCGGTGCTGCCCTTTTTACGGCTTGGACGATCGGTGCTGCCCTTTTTGCGACTTGGACGGTCAGTGCTGCCCCTTTTACGACTTGGACGGTCGGTGCTGCCCTTTTGTGACTTGGACGGTCGGTGCTGACCTTTTTGCGACTTGGACGGTCGATGACTTGATTTGACTTGCTCCGTTTCTTGCGGTGTCGGGTTTGGATTCGACTTGGTCCCCTTTCTACGGTGTCGAGGTTGAAGTTGACTTGCTCCGCTTTCTGCGATATCGGGATTCGACTTGTTTCCGAGGTGGAGTTTGATTCCTCCAGGGGATCGTTGGTTGTCTTTCTGACTTGATGTGATTTGGGTTGACATCCGCACCGCTACACTGGAATATGGTACCAGGAGCAAATCATCATTTACCATAAGGGAATTTCTCTCGTTCCCAGTTTAACGACTTAGGAGTCGTTTGTTCCCAGTTTAACAACTTAGAGGTCATTTGTTCCCAATTTAACGACGTAAGGGTCTATTGGATCGAAATTTTGGAATTTTAGGATGGGGTTAGCATCAACGTTGCTAACACTGAAGCACGGGTGCCAGGAGAAATTCATCATTTGCCTTTACTTGTTAGGGGAACGATGGCTTAGGAGACAGGTTTAGGTCCCTATCACCTAAGGCTTTTTCAATTTTATGAGCCGTAAGGGTCCTATAAAAGCATTTTCTCCCTACGAGTCGAAAGGATCCCGTAGGTGTATTTTCTCCTTGGGAGTCGTGAGAACCCCCAAGTGTGTTTTTCCTTTGTGAGTCGTAAGGATTCCATGAAGGTGTTTTCTTACGAGTCGAGAGGATCTCATAAGTTTTGTTCTCCCCATGTATCGTGAGGACACATGAGCGGGTCTTCCCAAATGGAGCATAATTCCGATGGCGGAGACCGACCGTGGGGATTGTGATTGCCGTGGGGCCTGGGTGTGATGAGAATTATTTGAGCCCGTGGATTGTATACAGTAGTCAATTTGGGGACTGGCCGTAGGGCTGGAAGAATTTGGGATATTTGGATTTTGGTTGGCGTCTGCATCGCTACACTGGAATATAGTACCAGGAGCAACTCATCATTCGCCGTTTAGGAAGACTTATGATTTGGGTTTTGGTCGGCATCAGCATCGCTAACACTGAAGCGTAACGCCAAGAGCGACTCATCATTTGCCATTTCCCGTTGGGGAGTGATGGCTCAGGAGACAGGTTCAGATTCCTATCACCTAAGGCTTTTCAACTTTTTCAGTCGTAAGGGTTCATAAAAGCATTTTCTCCCTATGAGTCGAGAGGATCTCGCAGGTTTATGTTCTCCTTAGGAATCGTGAGGATTCCTAAGTGTGTTGCTTCTTTGTGAGTCGTAGAGATCTCACGCATGGATTTTCTCCTCACAAGGTTGAGAGGACTTTGCAAGTGTATTTTATCTCTTTTCACGAGTTTCTGCCCTTTCGGGTTTTCACAAACTCGCCGGCAGTCCTGCTGTTTTTACTCACGGGGCACTTTCGGGTTTTCATCCGTGCATGTTTTACTTGTGGACATACCGTTTTTTTAATCACTGGTGGGAATTTAAAAGTAGTTTCGCCGGTAAGACTTGGAGAGAAAGGGGTCGTTTACGCCCGTGGATTGTATACTGTTTCCCCCAATCAGAGCAAAACTCTGTTTCAAAATTCAAAATTCAAATTGAAGCAACGTTTCAGATTCTGCGCGCTGCACGCCACGTGTCAAACACAGATGGGCTGGCGTCAGGAGTGCTGCGCCCTAGGTAGCGCACCCCCAATCAAAGCAAAGCTCTGTCTTAAATTTTAAAATTCTAAAATTCAAAAGTTGAAGCAACGCTTCAGATCCAGCGCTCTGTGCAGCGCGCCACGTGTCAAACACGGGTGCGCTAGCGCAGTTGCGCTGCGCGCCACGTGTCAAACACGGGTGCGCTAGCGCAGTTGCGCTGCACGCCACGTGTCAAACGTAGGTGCGTTAGCGCAAGGTGCGCCAGCACTGGAATTAAAAATTCTCACCGCTAGATCAAAAGATCTAAGAATAATGATACATCATTAATTAACCAGAATCAAATTCTGTTAAGGAAAGATTCCTTAAAATCTTTCCAAACAACAAGATTGTGCTTTAAGCACCGCTGGATCAACGATCCAATGGTAAATAAAAATTACCAAAGACAGAACAAATTCTGCATGAAAAGATTTCTTAATCTTATTAAAACAAGAAGATTATCTTCTGCGAAACAGAAGCCTTAGGATCAAAGATCCAACGGTGGGAAATATTCTCAAATCAATCAGAGAAAGATCTCTTAAACTGATTCAACAAATCATTTAGCCCTATATAAAGGCCCCTAGATTTCAAGTCTAAAATATATACAGAGACACACAGAGAGAGAGAAAATCCTCTAAAAATTTTGAGAAAAACTCAAAGAGAAAGAAGAGCAAGCTCTTAGAAAAAAGAAGATCATTTCTTCATTTTCAAGGTAAAGAACTAGTTCTTGAACAACAGAGATGAAACCATCTCGTAAAAAGAAGAACCATCTTCTAAAATGATCATAGCTCTACAAAAGACCAAGGTCTTTGATAAAAAGAAAAAGATCAAAAGATTTAATCATAAAAAAACAAAAGAAGTATTTTACTTCATTCACAGATCTTTGATCTATAAACGCAAAGCCCTTTTATAAAAGAAGAACTTTTGTTCTTGAATCTTGAGGCAAAGCCTCCTTTCTAAACGCTAAGCGCTATTAGAAAGTGCCTTGCACTCATGAATTGCACTTTTTGCGCTTCTTGACCCGGCGCTCAGCGCCAAAACATGCCACGTGTCAACCAAAGGCACAATCTGCGCTTTGCGTTTCTAAAACAGTGCACTGCACTCATGGGCTGGCGCTCAGCGCCAAGCACGCCACGTGTCGCTCACTGGCGCGCCAACAGACTAGCGCAACGCGGTCATAAATTAAAAAGCGCAATGCGCTAATAAACTAGCGCTTAGCGCTAAGCGCGACACGTGTCCTCTTCGTGTGCGCTACCCGACAGAATGCGAAATGCGCTCTTTAGCTGGCGCAAAGCGCCTGGCGCGCCATGTGGCGCGCTGTCAAAACACATTTTGTTCTGATGAAGACAAAAGATGTCAGAACTCAATGCTTAGCATTATTAAAAGGGCCGAGCCCAAATAAAGGCTTAACAGCCAGAACAACAAAAAATGTTAAACATTTTAATTGGACTTAGCCCAACTCTGGCCATAAGTCCTCAACTTATATTGAACTGAGCACATCTGCTCACAAATATTCAACTGATCTCAGTCCCAAACTGGGCTACAGATCTCTCAACCATCTCATATCGGTTCGAGGGTACATCCCGTTACTCCTCCGATATTTGTCGTTGTAATCCTTCAACGTTTTCAGAGAGATGACGGGTCCTGATGACCATACATTTCTACGGACTGTGGGGTCCTTAAACCCATGGACTATGATGTCTTTAACCTCGACCGTGATGTCTTTAAACTAAACATCGGACTGTGGGGTCCTTAAACCCACAGACTATGATGTCCTTAATCTCGACCGTGATGTCTTTAAACTAAACATTGGACTGTGGGGTCCTTAAACCCACGGGCTATGATGTCTTTAACCTCGTCCGTGATGTCTTTAAACTAAACATTGGACTGTGGGGTCTTTAAACCCATGGACTATGATGTCCTTAACCTCGACCGTGATGTCTTTAAACTAGACATTGGACTGTGGGGTCCTTAAACCCATGGACTATGATGTCCTTAACCTCGACCGCGATGTCTTTAAACTAACAATGGACCGAGATATCCTTAAACTAACAATGGACCGTAATGTCCTTAAACTAACAGACCGCAATGTCACTAAACTAAACAATAGAGCCCAATTGCTCTCTTATTGGATCTAAACGATCCCGTTAAGTTGATCTTAGTCTAAAATTAGATTAACGTATCCTTAACAAACGTTTAAGTTGATCTTAGTCTCAAATGAGACTAACGTATCCTTAAACCCAACCTCCAAACCCAAATCTAAGAAAGATACGGATTTGGACTAGTCTACGCCCTACGGGCGACAACATAATTAGTCTCCGTATACAATCCACGGGCAATCAAACACAAAACAAACACCCACGACACGAAGTGACCATATGGAAAAGGAGAAAGTTGTTACCGCTATGCAGTAGCATAATTAACTGCAGGGGCTTGCGCCTGCAGGGAAGAGCGTCCCCACAATCAAAAACCTCTCAAACGAGGGGGAATCTGACGAAATCTGCTACATCGGCCGCATCCGTTTAAACCTTCGATACATGGTGCCATAAATCAACTTGGCATCTTCGGAGAGGTGGACGGATAGCACCAATTAGCATCTGCCGCAAAATTCCGGCTAGACGTTCGCCGCGTCTTTGCCGCGTCTTTCGGAGGGGAAGAGATTCTGGCATGCCCGGTGGGACCTTTTCCTCTTTCCACTCTACACTTCGTATGTCGTGTTCGCGAACGAATCGCGGTTTGATATGATTGCCCTTGGGTTCGAGGTACCGGTACTAAGATTTGGTTTTTTGCTTGGCGCAAAAAGCAAAACAGCAATGGCATCCACTTGCGAGAAGTGTTCACAACTGCAACTCGCGCTCCGCCTCATCTGGAGGCATAGCCTACAGGCCCCAAGCGGCTTCCCTGTTCACGATGCCGGTTGAACAGGTCACTCAGGCCACTACTGGACAGTTTTTCGGGACCATGCTCCCGCCAACGAGCTTCACCGCTCCTGTGCCAACGCCGGAAGCTCCCAAGAAGTCGGTCTTTGATCGGCTTACAACTACTGTGTCCCCTGTCAACGGTCGTCCAGCTCCAGCGCCTCAGCCTTCGCCAGATTGGGCCAAAGTTCCCGTGGGCCCAAGATGAAGCCTGCAATTCAAGAGAAGGTTATTCCGAAAAGAGCAACCAACCCTGCCCCCGAAGTCGTCAAGGCGGCTTTGCCTGCCAAAGGGTCGGTCTTTACAAGACTGACTGTTCCAGCTCCCACCCCGGCTCCCATTCATGCTCAAAGGTCTGTCTTCGACAGATTGGATACCGCTACTCAAAAGACGTCAGTCTTCAAGAGGCTGGCACCGGCGGCGCCTCACCTGAACAGGGGGCAAGAAAAAAGCCATCCCCATCGCCGAACCAACCCCAACAGTTCGACACGCTCGACGTCGCCACTGGCGCTAAGTAAGGAAGACTGGAGGCAACTCCCCCTTGTTCATACCAGAATATTGCATTTTATACCGCCCATTCTTACGCTCGTGTGTTTATAGGTAGGTGATTTTTGATCAGTGTTTGCTACATAATTGCAGAATACAGGTTCTCGGCTCTGAACAGTGAATATCATGGAAGAGTACGACAAATTCCGGATTACTGCCAACAACAGATAAAACACGGGTCTCCGCTCTCTATCCGTGTGTTGCCACATACCAGTTTAAGGGACAAGATGGCAAATCGATTGTCATGTCATGCACAAAGCTCTAGGTCAACACAAGATCCAAGAAATCTACGCGGAGCTCGAGAAAATCATGGCAAAAGATCCACATCACATCACATTTTTGTTCTACTAAAATTCTGAAATAATTGTGAAGAGTTTCTGAGAAAAGTCATATACCACACTGAAGAGGACAACCAACCAGGAAATATCCCAAAAGCCCAGAACCCAACTCCACCATAGGGCCGCGGAACCGCGGCCAAAGGGGGGTCTAGGCCGCGGTTCCGCGGCCATGTGGGCTCCTCTCTCTGACGTTTTTTAGGGGTAGTTTGGGTACTTCATTTTATGGCAGATCGTTGCCCTAGGTTTTCAGTTCACCTCCTATAAATACCCCAGAACTTGCCAAGCTTGAGGTTCATTCTTTGTTCTTCTTTTTGTTAGGATTTAGTCTTTTTCTTCTTCTTCTTCATCTTTTCTCCATGAAAATTGTAGTGAGAGCTTTTTGAGTGGAAGATCAATGAAGATGAGGGCTTTTGTATCATTCTCTTTTGTTTCTTCTTCCCCTTGAGATTCTTGCTTACTCTTGATCTTTCAACCTCTTCATTGAGCTTGAAAGGTTAAGAGTTTGTTATTGATCTCAAGGGTCGTATTTTCTTATGGAATTAGCATTTCATTTCACATGCGTTCTCTACCCTTCTCTTGATCTTGCAACCTCTTGATTGAGCTTGCAAGTTTAAGGGTTGGCTATTGATCACATGCTTGTCTTGAGTTCTATGTTCTTGTAATTACTTTCTTGTTCTTTTTATTGCTTATTTCTTTCTCGCTTTTTATTACCTCGCTTTACTTTCTTGCAATTTAATTCATGCACTTAATTACTTGTAATCTTTTCTTTTCTTTGTTCTTTTCTTTTGCTCTCTTTTATTCATTTTGTGAGTGGTTGTAATTATTGTTGTTAAGATGAAATACGGTATTGTAAGTTAATATCTTCTTTCTCATTTCCTTTTCCCGTTATTTTCCATTGAACTCCGCCCAAACCATACGCAAGCGCTCCGTTAGGCACCCTACCCTAACAAGGTAACGGTGATTCCTAACTGCGACGGTTGCGTTCGGTTTGGCCGGAGGCGAAAGCAAGAGACAAGAACGGAAGGACAAGGGTAAATAAGCCGTATTCCACAAATACCGCGCTTAAATCCCCTAATCCACGCTGTTTCCGATTGCTCTAGCTTCAATTGGTCAAGACTCGGCTCAAAGGTTTTGAGTACGGATTTCTTTAGCTTACAATCTCGTATCTTTTTCTTAACAAAGCAGATGCTTGAAACAATATGTCAATGCAATTTCATGTCTAAAGATGACGGTGAAGCATGGAAATATCTGGAAGACCTTGCTGAACACACGTTGCAGTGGGAAAGCGTAAGACCACCTACAACTAAGGGAGGTATTCACCAGCTCGACGTTTCCATCGCAGTAAAAGCCGAAATGGCAGCGATGCAGAAGAAACTCGACGCTATTGAGAGCAGATTCTCATCAGTCTCCCTAAATCAGGTTACGCTTCCTAAGACCGTCTGTGGTTGCTGTTCGGATCCTTCACACTGAACGGAAGAATGTCCTATGAATGCATCGTTTCAAGCTAATGCTGCTTTTCAGCAGCGACCTAGAAATGATCCTTATTCTTCCACATATAATCAAGGATGGAGGAATCATCCTAACTTTGCTTGGAATCAAAACCAACAAAGTAATTATCAAAGACCTCCTCCACAGCAACCACAACCATAGAATCAACCCCCCTTTCAGTCACAAAATTTCCAAAATCCGGCCAACATTTCTACACCACAAATGGCCGGTACTGACAACTCACTTGCATAAACTTTGGATATGTTCATGAAACAATCCATGCAAAATTCGGCTGAGATAAGGTCTTCTATTGATACCCTAACGAAAAACTCCTCCTCCCATGGTGAGAGTATTAAATCAATAGAAAACCAAATCGCACAGTTAAACGCCGCAATGAGTGCGAGAGAGAAAGGGAAACTCCCATCTCAACCCCTACCGAATCCTGGCCATTCACAAAGTCATAATGTGAATGCCATTACTACGTTGAGATCGGGGAGAGTGCTGAATAACCAAGTGGGTGAGCAAGTTGATGATAGTGACACATTTGATACCCCTTCTTCTTCTTCTTCCCCTAATTCGTCTAGTCTCCCACCTTCATCCGAGCCTATTATCCGTTTTCCCCAAGGCTCAAACATTTCGCCAAATCTATCTAAGTCGATGCCCACTCCAATTTTGGGATCGAATCCGTCGCCACAGTCTTCTCCACAAACGTTGGACCCAAAACTTATTGATCGTGCTCCATTTCCAAACCGATTAAGGGCCAACCGACCTAACCCGCAAATGGAGAAGATTGTGGAAATGTTTAAGTAAGTTAGCGTGAATATTCCTCTCCTAGATGCTATTCAACAAGTCCCATCTTATGCAAGAATCCTTAAAGACTTGTGCACTAGGAAGAGAAAAACTCAAGTGCCTAAAAAGGTTTTCATGACGAGTAATGTTAGCACAGCTTTTACCCAACAAATACCAAAGAAACGTAAGGACCCCGGCTGTCCTACAATCTCTATTCTATTGGGGGTAAAAATATAAATCGTGCTTTACTCGATCTAGGCGCTAGCGTCAACTTGCTTCCTTATTCAGTATACGAGCAGTTAGGAATTGGAGAGTTAAAACCCGCCCATTGTACTCTCCAAATGGCTGATCGATCTATCACCAAATCTCGGGGCGAACTAGAGGATGTGTTAATTAAAGTCGGGGAATTCATATTTCCCGTGGACTTTATTGTTTTAGATACACAACCTGTGGCAAACCCACGCAATCAAATCCCGGTGATACTTGGTCGACCCTTCCTAGCAACTTCTAACGCTGTGATTAATTGTCGTAACGGTTCTATGAACTTATCCTTCGGGAAAATGACAATTGAGCTTAATATTTACAAGCTAGGAAGTCAGCCATCAGAACCTTCTGCTCATTTGCTGGATGTTTGTTCCATCCACGAGATAGCTCCCGAAAGCTGCATGGATGAGGAACTTTGCTTTGATGTTCTCGACAACACTAATGAGACATCGTTTGATCTTGCACCACTTCACAGTGAGGATATGTTCAATGAGTCCGACCTTGAGATTGAACCCGTTGACTCGTTGCAAAAGTCAGCAGCACTTTCCGAGTCAATATCTTATGCAAGTTTTGAACCTCTTAAGGAGTCCGAATATCATTCCGTTACCCCTCCTTCTATTGTCTCTCCGCCAATTCTTGATCTCAAACCACTACCTTCTCATCTTAAATATGCATATTTAGGAGAGAATGAGACTTTGCCAGTGATTATTTCCGCTTCTCTAGCCTTAGAGCAAGAGAATGCACTTTTGGCGGTGTTGAGATCGAATCGGGAAGCATTTGGTTGGACAATGGCCGACATCAAAGGGATTAGTCCCTTAATTGTTGAACATCACATACATCTGATGGATGAAGCCAAACCAACCCGAGACCCACAAAGACGGTTAAATCCCGTTATGAAGGAGGCGGTAAAGAAAGAAATCGTCAAGTGTCTTGATAGTGGAATAATTTACCCCATATCTGATAGTCAATGGGTAAGTCCAATTCATGTGGTCCCTAAAAAGTCTGGCATCATGGTCATCACTAACGAGGCTAATGAGTTAATCCAAACACGCACCCAAACTGGGTGGCGCGTATGTATCGATTACAGGAAACTCAATGCCGCGACGAGGAAAGATCACTTCCCTCTACCTTTCATTGACCAGATGTTAGAACGATTAGCGGGACACGAATACTACTGTTTCTTGGACGGATACTCTGGTTACAACCAGGTCCCCATCGCCGAAAAGGATCAAGATAAAACCACTTTTACTTGTCATTTCGGAACTTTTGCTTATAGACGCATGCCCTTTGGGTTATGCAACGCTCCCGCTACATTTCAGCGGTGCATGATGGGGATCCATAAAATTTTCTAGAAATTTTTATGGACGATTTCTCCATTTTTGGGGACTCCTTTGAGGACTGCCTTCGTAATCTTGACGCTGTTCTTACCCGCTGTAAGGATAAGAACTTGACTTTGAATTGGGAAAAATGCCATTTTATGGTCCAAGAAGGTATTGTACTTGGACATATAATTTCACATAAAGGCATTGAGGTTGACAGAGCTAAAATAGATGTCATTCAAAACCTCCCTCGTCCCAATTGCATCAAAGATATACGATCCTTCCTTGGTCATGCAGGATTTTATAGGAGATTTATTAAGGACTTTAGCAAAATTGCTAGACCCTTAACCCTTCTATTGGCCAAGGACACTACTTTTCACTTCAATTCGGATTGTGAGGCTGCTTTTGAATCACTTAAAGAATCACTCACTACAGCCCCCGTTCTATCATCTCCGGATTGGAACCACCCGTTCGAGCTTATGTGTGACGCATCAGATTTTGCTATTGGTGCTGTCTTGGGACAGCATATTGATAAGATGCCACATGTAATTTACTATGCAAGTAGGACCTTGAATGATGCACAAATAAATTACACAACTACCGAGAAAGAACTCTTGGCAGTTGTATTTGCATTAGAGAAGTTCAGGCCCTACTTGATTGGCTCGCCTATTGTGGTTTACACAGATCACTCCACCCTACGACATCTTTTAACGAAGAAGGATGCAAAGGCCAGGCTAATACGTTGGATCCTATTGTTACAAGAATTTGATCTTGTTATCAAAGACAAGAGTGGATGTGAAAACGTAGTAGCAGACCATCTTTCACGCATCACTTCTTCGCCAACTGTGACCGTGCCGATAAATGACTCATTTCCCGACGAACAGCTCTTGAATGTATCCTACGAACCTTGGTTCGTGGATATCGTGAACTATCTTGCGACGGGACTTATACCTAGCGATTGGTCGAAACAAGACAAACTTCGGTTTTTATCCCAAGTAAAATATTTTTACTGGGATGAACCATATCTATTTAAGTATTTTTCCGATCAAATCATTCGCAGGTGTGTCCCTAACGATGAATTCAAGAGTGTGTTATCATTTTGTCATGATCAGGCATGCGGCGGTCACTTTGGACCTCGAAAAACGGCGGAGAAAGTTTTGCAATGTGGCTTTTATTGGCCAACATTATTTAAAGATGCATTTGAACATTGCAAAACTTGTCCGCGATGTCAGCATTTGGGTCGGATTTCACGAAGGAATGAGATGCCGCTCCAACCTATATTGGTTGTGGAAATATTTGATGTTTGGGGTATTGATTTTATGGGCCCTTTTCCCAACTCCTTTGGGAATTTATATATCTTGTTAGCGGTTGATTATGTCTCGAAGTGGGTGGAAGCTATACCGTGTCGCACTAATGACAACAAAGTTGTCATTAAGTTCCTTAAAGAAAACATCTTCTCGCGATTCGGACACCCTCGCGCTATCATTAGCGACAACGGGACACATTTCTGCAATAGGTCTTTCGAGGCCCTGATGCGGAAATATTCAATCACTCACAAACTTTCTACGCCCTATCATTCCCAAACAAGCGGGCAGGCTGAGATCTCAAATAGGCAGATCAAACAGATATTGGAGAAGACGGTTTCCAAAAACCGTAAGGATTGGTCAACCAAATTAACGGATGCTCTTTGGGCATTCCGCACCGCTTATAAGACCGATCTTGGTATGTCTCCATACCGCCTTGTGTTTGGGAAGGCATGTCACCTCCCTGTCGAGATTGAACATAAGGCAATGTGGGCTATTAAAGAGCTTAATTTTGATCTTGATCATGCAGACAGCTATCGGAGCTGCAATTGAATGAGCTAAGCGAACTCCGCGATGAAGCTTACGATAATGCGGTAATAGTAAAGAATAGGACTAAAGTGTTCCATGATAAAAATCTTTCTAGAAAAACCTTCACATCGGGGCAACAAGTCCTTCTTTACGATTCCCGTCTCCATCTTCATCCGGGTAAGCTTAAATCTCGTTGGAAAGGACCTTTTGTGGTGCGGTATGTACACCCGCACGGGGCTGTTGAAGTCGAAAATTTGAAAAACGGTTCGATTTTTAAAGTAAATGGGCATAGATTAAAACCGTATTTTTCTGCTGACCCCGCGGAGGAGCTCTTGTTTTTACAGGAGCCGCTTTATCAAAACTAAATTTCCTCCGCCTCACCTCCATGTTTTGGTAACTTTTTCACATTTTAAGAATGGAGGTGAGTAAAAAAAATGATTTGATTGAAAATCTGTGCGTGTCAAAGAATAAGTTTGGGGGAATTTGTTCAGTTAACTATTATTTTACCCCTTGTATCTCTCCCTTAGTATACAGGTCCATGTTCTCAAAAGGCTACATCAGTGAGGACACTGCTGAAAACAGGTTTGGGGGGGAGGTTTGTATTCACTGAATTATCTTTGACACCGGGCATTAAATTTTTTTTTTATATATAACAAAAGAATAGAAAGTGAAACATTACATCCAAAAGATAGGAATAGTTTAAGAAAACCAAGAAAATTAGAAGTTTTCTTATACGAACTGGTAATAAGTAGTTATGAGCTGTTGTCCCAAGGGTTAGTAAGATGAAGGAAGTCACTAATCTGAGGATAAAAATAAGTCTGAAAAATAGTTTCTATTCTGGAAGCCAAACATTTGAATGTTGATACCCTACAATATGCACCTACACACGTCTTGAAACTCGGGATAGTAGAGGATACCTTGAAATGCTCTTGTCTAAAAGCCAAAGTATGAAGAAAATGAAAAAAATGAAGAAAATATAAAAATGGTGAAAAGAAAAATGAACACTGGTTTTGTTATCGCCAAGGCAGCAATAAAAAAATATAGCGAGGGTGCCTCTTCACCTAGTGCCCTAAGGCCAACTGGTCCGGGAGTCACTGCTAAGCCTTAGGTGGTGCAAGACGAGAAAAATTTTATCACCAAATCAGCAAGCACATAAGTAATCGGTCGGTTAGTACCTCAAGAAGTATTAACGGTCGCATGAAAATGTGTGAGCAAATCTAGGTATTCATCAAATTAAAAAGTACTAAGGTAGATGGACAAGAGTATGATAGCTTGAATTGAATTCTCTGAGTGTAGGGATGACCATTTCACACACGTAGGGGTATATGATCAATGTTTGGATGAAAGGTGGGAATGAAGAATAAAGACGATGTTTTATTGAGGGATGATGTGATTTCTAACATTTTTTCATGACTATTAAGATAGGGCTCATGACAACTGAAAAGCTAGTATAGTTGGAAACTCTTCTTTTCAAGGCCTTTCTTTTATGGTTCTTATCTTTATATGTAAATTTCACCATCTTTCTTTTGTTATTGGATTTTGTGGGTGTAATCCGCTGAAAACCCTCAGGAGACAACACTCCTCCTACTAGGGACACCTAGAGGTTTAACGGCTTGTTGCACGTGCTCAGTGCAATTGTGTCTGCCTACGAAAGTGTGCTTAGTTTTCTCCTTTCCTTTTCTCCTCTTGAATAAACTAGTTTGCTCGGGACGATCAAAGATAAGTTTGGGGGTATTTGTTCAGTCGATAAAACTGCACATTTGTAGTACATTTTTCCTACCATTTTTATATTAAAAAAGGACTTTATTATAATATATTATACATATGAGGGTTTATGTGTAAAAACATTATTTTCCATGTGTTAATATATTTTAATTATCATTTGGTAGGAAAATGTATGCAAATAATATTATTGATCTAATCCTAGTAGAACAAAGTCTACTAAAATCTTATTTGAGTTGTTGTGCAGATTATTTCCAAGTTGTTATGAAGGATTTAACAAACAAATCAATTTGTTGAAGAAAACTTGCCAAATTAAGAAGCAAACTTGGAGACCAAGTCTGGAAGCAACCGAGAGAATATTTTAAAGATACAAAGATTCCAGAGGAGCCCACATGTCACAAGAACAGAGCCCCTGAATTTTGATGAACGGCAGAGATTAAATGGCCGCGGATCCGCGGCCTTACCCACCTTGTGCCGCGGATCCGCGGCAATATTGAGGGATCATTTGCTGCGATTGTTTGGCATGAATCTCTGACATATTTTACCAAGTTTCCAACTGAAATATTCGGGGTTTGCACTATATAAAGGCACCGAGGGCCTCTTGGAAAATCTATCAAGCCGAAGAGATCACGAAGCTCCCGACGCTCACGCATCCAGGCTGATCATCGACTGTTCGACTACCTCCTTAGGAAAGATCGAGAAGCACTAGTTTGTAATCATTTTCTACGGAATAAAAGTGTAGCTTGTTCAGTTGATTAATAAAGGTAATTCTTTTTAATTGTTTTTGCATTTTACATTATGTTTTCCTTCTCTTTCTTTTCATCTTCTTCTCCCAACATGCGCGAGTAATTCTCCGCTTGTTAGGGTTCGTAGGATTAGGGTAGGCTAATGGACGATGAAAATAATTAAACCCTTTTTAAGTCTTATAAAGTTTAGGAACTTTATCAAAATAATCATTAACATCCTAATCGGGCGCACTAGCAATCCCTTGCTAGTTCCGACCGCGATTAGAGATTAGATTAATGATTGTTTTGGTAAAGGCTAGATATGAACGGAGTTCCGTGTCGAGATAAGGGTTACGAGTGGGATTCCTTTTCCCTCCAGAAACCCTAATCTACACGCATCACCGTCGTTCTAGTTCTAAATCTATTAATGGATAAAAAGGGTAACTTTTAATTAATCTTCCATAACTACTAAATCCTAACGAACCCTACAAGCCCTATTATTATATTATTTAAATCTCTAAAATAATCTAGATCTATATTTAACATTCTTGTTTAAAGTAGATCTAGAAACTTTTCACAAAATTCTTTATTCCTCCTCTCTTTCTCAACACATCTAAAGTAAAAATAAAAGGTTCCACGTTTCCCAGAGGACGACCCGTACTCATCTCGGTCTAGCTACGCGCGACACCGTTATTGATTGCGGTTAACTACAAACACAAATTTTCACATCAATCAGGAAGCATCCAGAGCAAAATTCCTGGTTACGTGGAACGCGGTTTATGTCAATCCTGACCCCGTGGGAAACGTCCAGAGCGGATCCTGGTCCTCGCAGAGCACGACAATGACCCCGTGTGAAGCATCCAGAGCGGAGCCTGGTCCTCGCCGAACACGGCAGTGAACCCGTAGGAAGCATCCAGAGCAAAATTCCTGGCTACGTGAAACGCGGCTTATGTCAATCCTGACCCCGTGGGAAACGTCCAGAGCGGATCCTGGTCCTCGCATAGCACGGCAATGACCCCGTGTGAAGCATCCAGAGCGGAGCCTGGTCCTCGCCGAACACGGCAGTGAACCCGTGGGAAGCATCCAGAGCAAAATTCATGGCTATGTGGAACGCGGCTTATGTCAAACCTGACCCCGTGGGAAACGTCCAGAGCGGATCCTGATCCTCGCAGAGCACGGCAATGACCCCGTGTGAAGCATCCAGAGCGGAGCCTAGTCCTCGCCAAACACGGCAGTGAACCCGTGGGAAGAATCCAGAGCAAAATCCCTGGCTACGTGGAACGTGGCTTATGTCAATCCTGACCCCATGGGAAACGTCCAGAGCGGAGCCTGGTCCTCGCCGAACATGGCAGTGAACCTATGGAAAGCATCCAGAGCGAAATTCCTGGTCACGTGGAACGTGGATAATGTCAACCCTTATCCCGTGGGAAACGTCCAGAGCGGAGCCTGGTCCTCGCAGAACACGGCAGTGAACCCGTGGGAAGCATCCAGAGCAACCCCCGACTCCGTGAAATGCGGATAAGGACAACTTCACCCATCACTTGCGGGTCCTCATGACTCGTAAGGGAGTAAATTCTCTTGTGAGATCCTTACGACTTTCAAGAGAAAACACACTTAGGAATTCTCACGATTCTTAAGGAGAAATTACAGCTACGGGATCCTCTCGACCGGTAGGGAGAAAATTCTTTATGAGACCCTCACGGCTCATAAAGTTGAAAAGTCTTAGGTGACAGATCCTAACCCTGTTTTCTAAGCCATCACCACCCTACAAAGAGCCCAAGATTGACAGCTATATACTATCTACAGACCGCACTTGCTAAAATCACATAGCAATAACACAATAAGGAGAAGAAAGCAACGGTATAACAAAAAATGTGTATCTTTTATTCATGAATTCAATTGAGTACAAGGCAAATCGTATAAAAGAATAAAAAATGGATACATGTTGTTCAAAGATTACAAGTGTTCAATATATACAAAAGCAGCTATTGGGAGGGAGGCGCCTTCAATAGACTAGCTAGCTGCTCGCGCACTCCTCTCAACTCTTCCTCACGATCAGCCGCCGCGGTCAGCTCTGCTTCAATTTGGGCCCGTTGCTGCAAATAGGATGAGAGTTTCTGATCAACTTCCTGCTGGGCAGCCTCCTAACTCTACGCGACCTGCTTATTAAGATCAAGTTTCTTCCTCAACACCAGCCCGTCAAAATACATCGTTGAAGTTTTTCAAAAATGGTGTTCAGCTGGGCAGCATTAGCTGCAACCTCAACACGCAGTTGGGCAGATTCAGCAGAAGTCGCCTCACGTTCCTTTCGCTTAAGGGTTGCCTCTTGTTCGAAATGGCGAAGGAACGGAACACTCTACTCAACCCATGCGACCCGCTGGGAGTTCAAAGCCCGAGTCTCAGGGGCAGGACGCAGGAGCTCAAGCTCATACAGACAGGCCTCAATCTTCCTGCAATGATTAACCCCAGACTCGACGATGCCTTCATTATGGAAGTTCACAAGCGTTGCTAGCATTGGATTGAACTCGGCAGCGAAATCTGCGGCAGATGTAGGAGCCTCCGCGTCAAGCTCCTCGACGTATTCGTTCAGCATACGCAGACTGGTCACAGCACCTTTTGAGGATGGACGTCTGGAAAAGGGCCCTACCGGCATCATAATGCGAGACTCAAAAGAGGCCGGAGTCGAAGCGACCGCTGCAAAACAAATCACAATCAGATGACGGTTCAAGAAGTATAATAGGTTCATGAACAATGGGATTTACTATACCATCTACAGCAGGTGGCAAAGCCGGGAGGACCAGTGGCGCAGCTGTTCTCTCATCTCCTCCTTCAATCTGTAGTACTGCAATCAAGGCAAAGAAGAATCAGAAATGATTTCACTGTTGGTAAAAGAAAGAACATTAACTGAAGGCCGTATTCACCAGCGCCACTGGATAAAGCAATCTCCGACGGGAAGGAGAAGTGGGGGTGCGGCACCTGGTACAGGTGGTCAAAAAGGACTCCTACAAAGACGCAATAATGCAACGTCAGTACATAAATTATACAGCCTGGAGATAAGACTGAAGGGTCACAAATCCATACCTTCCAGCATCTGAGACGATGCGAGAGAGGGTAGAGAGGTGGTCACCGTCAGGGTGGTAACTGATGGCGCTGCCTCGGGTAGAGCGACATCAGCACTAGCCGCACTTGCATTAGAAACAAGATAAACCCTGTCAGGAAAAATTGAAAAAGATTGCAAAATAAAAAGAAGGGCGGTGACCTAAAATCTACCTGATGAGTCGCCAGTCGGAACCGTGACGAGGGCGTCACTTGATACAACAACGGTGTCTCCCTCCTCCATTGGGGTGGTCTCACCTCCCGTCGCCTCATCCCCTGACTCCACAAGAGCCGTCGTCACTCTAGCGACACCAGGAGACGGCAAAGAACCGTAGGCGGGAAGAGCGATGATCGGGACAGTGCCCGACTCTTGAGAGAGAGCGGCCACCTCGGGCCCAGCAATTGTACCCATTTCGCTCGCCGCCACCTCGGGCTCAGTAATTGTAACCGTCTCATCCACCGTCGCCTTGGGCTCGGACATGGTAGCCGTCTCACCCGCCGCCACCTCGGGCTCGGCAATGGTAGCTGTCTCGGGCATAGCAATAGTGACTGTCTCATCAGCCACTACCTCGAGCCCGACAATTGCGGCCACCTTGCCTACCGCGTCCAGGGTTCGGCAATCACAGCTACCTCCTCCACCACTACCTCAGGCTCAGCAGTCGCCGCCACTTCTTCGGTAAGGCTCGACCCTGCAAGATAAGATATATGAGAACTGATAATTTAAAACTTTGACAACGGAACCTCACGACACATTACCTGGAGTTGATTCACCGTTTGCTTCCCGAGCCGCACGTGCCGCCCATCTGTAAGAAGTAGACAAGGCGACCGGAGACTCCTCTGAAGGAGCAGCAGCAGGGGTAGCGACGCTCGAACCCGCACCCGCAGCTAAAGCAGCACTACGCTCCCTTGCTGTGCGCCTCCGGTGCTTCCTTTCCTCCCGGGCCGTCCAAGCAGACCTTCTATAAGCCTCCTTCAACAGGATGTCATCATCCGCATCCAGGGTTACCTCTGGAGCCGTCAAGGCTTCCGTCATCAGTCGTTTAAGTAAGACCTCTTTCGGCAGTGCCGAAGAGGCCGGGAATTCGGTTGCTGGCCCGGGAAGAATTTCCGCATCAGCTTGCGGGATCGGCATTGTGGTCCCTGCGATAAGACAAAGAAAGGGTCAGATTACTCATAAGAAACGGGAGCAGGAACATGGTGAACCGAAATGTACCGATTCCTAAGGATGTTCGAAGTCGTTCCTCTTCCTCAAAAGTCTTGAGAGAAGCAGCGAGAGCTTCTTCGGTAGAAATGCCTGTTAAAGAAGGAAAAACGTCAGTCATAACACGATAATAGGAATATGTTGCAATGGTGAAAGATACAGTTAATGGTTACCTGATCGTGCGAGGATAGCCAACCCCTCTTCGTGGTTAGCCAATTGCTCGGAAGCTGCAATGGCAGCCGCCAGATCAGTATCATCTGGAGACATGAATAAGCCCTTATTTGTCCCATACTCGCTCAGGCCCTCGCCGTAAGGAGCGTGAGGCTCCTAGCCAAGTAAAACGTCGATAGAAAGGATCGACTTCTTTTTCTTCTTCTGTGAGCGAGCTCCGGCCGCAACCAGCACCAGCTTGCGCTTCGTGGGCACTTTGGGACGGCGAGTCCCAATATTCGAGCCCACACCAGATTCGGGTGAAGCTACATTTACCGTCTCCACGGGAGCACGGGGCACCGATAGCACATCCACCGTCTCCACAGGAGCATGGGGCAATCCACGCGTGGGGCTTAGCACACGTGGAGGCTCAACTGCAGCAACATCTCTTAGCGGAGGGGGGATAGCGATCCGTCGCTTTAAAGGGACGTTGTGATCGCTGGCAGGGGGCGCACTCTTGCGATCGAGCAGCAGCCGCCTCTCTTTCCTGGTAACAGCACCGATCGTGTGTTGATACCAGGCCGCGTGTACATTGAGAGCCCTTGAGACGCAACTCGGCTCGCTAATGAAGAAGTGAGAGCCCGTATTCAAGCGCATAAAATAATGCAGCGCACCTCGTATTCCCTCTTTGGTGGCACCAGGTTCTTCCAAGAACGCCTCCAGTGGAACCCCCTGGTTATAACTCAGCTGCTGGGCAAAATGATGGGGGTTGTATCTCATAAATAGCGCCGCATCATTTTGCCTGAATACGAGAAAGCCCGGCCTGATGGAGTATAGATAGAGAATCTCCCGAGCTTTCAACATGGATGCCCCGTCCTTGAAAACGTCGCGCAATGCCAGCACCGTCTTGGAAGTTTCCTGGCCGATCGTCAGGACTTTGTCCGTGAAAGACATACCAGCTCTGACCATGCGCGGACGAAGAAGCAAGCCCCTAACTTCCCGCTGAGACGGATTCACGATAGAGGCGTCAACCAGCAGCATAATTCTCGGGAGCTTGAATTTCTCGTAAAACGAGGGTCTCTTGTGAATGCCAAAGACCCCAAGCATGTGCATCTCCATCCACGAAGTAAAGTAATGCATCGGGAAGTTGGTGGCATGCACCACCAGTTCAGTTGTATCCGCCGCCACGCCAAGACCATGGTACAGGTAGGCTAACCCAGCAATCCCAATGGCCACTTGTATCCCGACAACCATTCGATGCGCTGGGTAGAAGACGTACGGCCTCATATAGCGAAGGTGCATAGGGAGCGCGAACCAGCACAACCACAGCCCAAGAAACCCAAGAAAGAAGGCCTCCTCGTCAATGCCCGGAGCGGCGATTTCTGACAGAGGAATGATCGCGACACCAGGAAGAAAAAAGTCCTTCTGATCGTCTTCCAGTACTGGTCGACGGTCCAAGCCAAAGTTGAAAGGATCGTCGAGCTTGGCCAAATTTTCGCCTCGTTGCAATAAAATCTCCGGGCGAAGAAACCGGGCAATGAAGTCTGCGAAACTGACCCCCGGCCTCCGGATTCCAAGAAAAGTCTCTCGTACATGTTCAACACCTTTATCAGACTAGGAAACTGGTGTTGAATGGCGTTCTCCGGCGTTAGGCCCATCACCACCGGCTTGGTGGCAAAAACGTATTCATCTGGAGGAAGCAGCTCCTCATAGTGCTCCCCCCTAACCGGCAGACTGGAAATCTCAGCAAATTCTTCTAAGGAGATGAAGACTTCTCTGTCCAGTAGAAGAAAGGTATGGGTTGGGATGTTCCACTGCTCTAAGAACGCCTTAATCCACCATGTGGGAGGAGCAGAATATTAGAACAACGAAGTATAAATCGCAGGGTATAGGCCAAGCTTCAGCAGCTGTGTTTTCTTCGCTGACAAGATGTACCTGGCCCACTGCAAGTACCCGGCCGAATGTCGGGGAGTCAAACCGATGTTGTAGGGTTGTCCCCAAGGGTGCGACTCGCCCTGGTATATGCGCCGCCCTAAGGTATCCAAAGCTGCCGGCAGCTGCATGGGTATGGCGGCAATCGAAGGTTGAAGAAGACCCTCCGAAGTCCAATTGACGACCTCCAAGGCATAGTTCACCGGGGGCGTGTCTGCATATGGAATCACCGAGATCGGCTCCGACGGCGCCGCACAAGAGAAGCTTCGACGACCTCTGATAATCTGGTCGTACCATCTATCCCACAAGTGGAGATTTTTGTGTTCCAGGTCACGATCTTTGATAAGTGCAAGAACCTCTCGGTCCACAGGTGCCTCTGGGAATCCTCCCTCTGAGCGAATGAATGGGAACGTAGCATCGAAAGACATGTCGCCTGCAAGGAGGGACAAAAGTCAACTGTCAGTGCTTTAATTTAATCTGACACTTGGTATTTTAAAATTTGTACCACACTGCAATGCAGTAGAAAGGGGACCAAAGGGGGACCCACAAAATCCAGATGATAATACATCAATTAATAAAACAGCCTCATCATTGAATGAGACTGTCAATTAATGAGGAAATCCTCAAAGAATTTTCTCATTGAATGAGAAATCCCTCGGGAAAAGGAGAAAATCCCCCTTTGAGAGCAAAGCTCTATAACAAAGTGACACTTATCACACACTGATCATGAAGGAATAAAATTCCTTAAAGAGCCTGGCTCTGTAATGATGATGGAAAGATCCATCAAGGATTAATTAAAATTAATTAATTTTTTTTTGTGAATTAAAAATTCTGGGATCTTCAAGATCCATGAAAAAGAACTTTTAAGAGTTCTTCATCAAAGATCAAAAGATCTACATATTATCAAAAGAGCAGAGCTCTGATTCATGGGCTAAGAAACCCCAAGAAAAGATCTCTGTAGATTTATGGGTTCATGAGAGCAAGTCTCTATTAATGAAACCCTAAAAGGGTTTTCTTTAGATCAAAGATCTATGAAGAGCAAGGCTCTGTTAATGGATAAAAACCCTAATTTATTAAAAAAAAAATTAATTTTATTTAAGTTTGGAAAGAGTTCTGACTCTTCAAAGTTCTTAAACAGAAGAGCAAGGCTCTGAGTGAAAATTCTCAAGAAGAAGATGGAAATCATCTAAGGGACCAAAGGTCCTATTTATAGGCACTGAACTGTCTCTTCAACTTCTGAGTTGATCCAAGAGCTCAGATGTTGCCACCGCTGCACTCATGTGTGCGCCACGTGAGCGCAACGGTGGGGGGCATTTGTTTCCCCCAATCAGAGCAAAGCTCAGTTTCAAAATTCAAAATTTAAATTGAAGCAATGCTTCAGATTCTGCGCGCTGCGCGCCACGTGTCAAACACAGATGGGCTGGCGCCAGGAGCGCTGCGCCCTAGGCAGCGCACCCCCAATCAGAGCAAAGCTTTGTCTTAAATTTTAAAATTCTAAAATTCAAAAGTTGAAGCAACGCTTCAGATCCAGCGCTCTGCGCTGCACGCCACGTGTCAAACACAGGTGCACAAGCACAGTTGCGCTGCGCCCCACATGTCAAACACGGGTGCGCTAGCGCAGTTGCGCTGCGCTTTGCGTTGCGTGTCACGTGTCGAACGTAGGTGCGCTCGCGCAAGGTGAGCCAGCGCTGGAATTAAAAATTCCCACCGCTAGATCAAAAGATTTAAGAATAATGATAAATCATTAATTAACCAGAATCAAATTCTGTTAAGGATAGATTCCTCAAAATCTTTCCAAACAACAAGGTTGTGCTTTAAGCACCGCTAGATCAACGATCCAATGGTAAATAAATATTACCAAAGACAGAACAAATTCTACATGAAAAGATTTCTTAATCTTATTAAAACAAGAAGATTATCTTCTACGAAACAGAAGCCTTAGGATCAAAGATCCAACTGTGGGAAATATTCTCAAATCAATCAGAGAAAGATCTCTTAAACTGATTCAACAAATCATTTGGCCCTATATAAAGGCCCCTAGACTTCAGGTCTAAAATATATACAGAGACACACAGAGAGAGAAAATCCTCTAAAAACTTTAAGAAAAACTCAAAGAGAAAGAAGAGCAAGCTCTTAGAAAAAAGAAGATCATTTCTTCATCTTCAATGTAAAGAACTAGTTCTTGAACAACAGAGATGAAACCATCTCTTAAAAAGAAGAACCATTTTCTAAAAAGATCATAGATCTACAAAAGACTAAGGTCTTTGATAAAAAGAAAAAGATCAAAATATCTAATCATAAAAAAATAAAAGAAGTATTTTACTTCATTCACAGATCTTTGATCTATAAAGGCAAAGCCCTTTTATAAAACAAGAACTTTTGTTCTTGAATCTTGAGGCAAAACCTCCTTTAAGAAAAACATAAATTTGTTCTTTGATCTTAAATTTGATCAAATGCGCTTTGCGCTATTAGAAAGTGCCTTGCACTCATGAATTGCACTTTTTGCACTTCTTGGACCGGCGCTCAGCGCCAGAACATGCCACGTGTCAACCAAAGGCACAATCTGCGCTTTGCGTTTCTAAAACAGTGCACTGCATTCATGGGCTGGCGCTCAGCGCCAAGCACGCCACGTGTCGCTCACTGGCGCGCCAACAGACTAGCGCAATGCGCTAATAAACTAGCGCAATGCGCTAATAAACTAGCGCTTAGCGCTAAGCGCGACACGTGTCCTCTTCGTGTGCGCTACCCGACAGAAAGTGCAATGCACTCTTTAGCTGGTACAAAGCGCCTGGCGCGCCACGTGGCGCGCTGTCAAAACACACTTTGTTCTGATGAAGACAAAAGATGTCAGAACTCAATGCTTAGCATTATTAAAAGGGCCGAGCCCAAATAAAGGCTTAACAGCCAGAACAACAAAAAATGTTAAACATTTCAATTGGCCTTAGCCCAACTCTGGCCATAAGTTCTCAACTTATATTGAACTGAGCACATCTGCTCACAAATATTCAACTGATCTCAGTCCCAAACTGGGCTACAGATCTCTCAACCAACTCATATCGGTTCGAGGGTACATCCCGTTACTCCTCCGATATTTGTCATTGTAATCCTTCAACGTCTTCAAAGAGGTGACGAGTCCTGATGACCATACATTTCTACGGACTGTGGGGTTCTTAAACCCACGGACTATGATGTCCTTAACCTCGACCGTGATGTTTATAAACTAAACATCGGACTGTGGGGTCCTTAAACCCACAGACTATGATGTCCTTAATCTCGACCGTGATGTCTTTAAACTAAACATTGGACTGTGGGGTCCTTAAACCCACGGATTATGATGTCCTTAACCTCGACCGTGATGTCTTTAAACTAAACATTGGACTGTGGGGCCCTTAAACCCATGGACTGTGATGTCCTTAATCTCGACCGTGATGTCTTTAAACTAAACATTGGACTGTGGGGTCCTTAAACCCATGGACTATGATGTCCTTAACCTCCACCGCGATGTCTTTAAACTAACAATGGACCGAGATGTCCTTAAACTAACAATGGACCGTAATGTCCTTAAACTAAAGACCGTAATGTCTCTAAACTAAACAATAGAGCCCAATTGCTCTCTTGTTGGATCTAAACGATCCCGTTAAGTTGATCTTAGTCTAAAATTAGACTAACGTATTCTTAACAAACGTTTAAGTTGATCTTAGTCTCAAATGAGACTAACGTATCCTTAAACCTAACCCCTAAACCCAAATCTAAGAAAGATACGGATTTGGACTAGTCCACGCCTTACGGACGACAACATAAATTAGTCTCCGTATACAATCCACGGGCAATCAAACACAAAATAAACACCCACGACACGAAGTGACCATATGGAGAAGGAGAAAGTTGTTACCGTGATGCGGTAGCGTAATTAACTGTAGGGGCTTGCTCCTGCAGGGAAGAGCGTCCCCACAATCAAAAACCCCTCAAACGAGGGGGGATCTGACGAAGTCTGCTACATCGGCCGCATCCGTTTAAACTTTCGATACATGGTGCCATAAATCAACTCGGCATCTTCGGAGAGGTGGATGGATAGCACCAATTAACATCTGCCCCGAAATTCAGGCTAGACGTTCGTCGCGTCTTTGCCACGTCTTTCGGAGGGGAACATATACGGTTTTACAGGATGTATAATCCAAACCATATGGCATGTGTGCTCAATTTGTCTGCGACTTGGAGCATTCACGCATAGTATTTCTTGAGATATCGGCCATTGATGGGTGGCATGGGCCTTTCTCCCTCGGCACTTATTAGTTGGTAGGATCCTCCGTCGAACACTTTCTCGATGACGTATGGTCCTTTCCAGTTTGGCTCGAATTTCCCTTTGGCATGTCGATTGGGGATGATCGGCCTTTTGAGGACCAACACCAATTCGGCTTTCTTGAAAGCGCGGAGATGAGTCATCTTCTTATAGGCCCGTGACATTTGGGCTCGGTATAGCTCCAGATTTTGCTGCACCGCGAGTCTCTTTTCTTCGAGAGCGTCAAGCTCTTCAAGCCGAAGAAGCACGTTTTCCTCTTCCGTAAACTCGTGCTGGACGGCCATTCTTAAGATTGGAACTTCGATTTCGAGGGGGAGGATCGCCTCCACTCCGAAGAGTAATGAGTATAGAGTGGACTGAGTTGGAGTGCGGTGCGTGGTACGATATGCCTACAATGCCTCGTGGAGATTCAGATCCCAGTCTCGTTTATTGGCTGAGGCATTTTTCCTCAGGAGCTTGCATAGAGTTTCATTGAAGGCTTTGGCTAGCCTATTGGCTCTTGGATTATAGATGGAGGAATATCTCCAGTCTATCTTATGTTGAGTAGCGAATTCTGAGACTTTGAAGCTCTTGAAAGAAGGCCCGTTGTCGGACATGATTATTCTTGGTGTACCGAAGCGGTATAAAATATTATGCCGGAAGAATGTCAGAATATTTTCCATCTTGACTTCTTTTAGCGGGACAGCTTTAGCCCATCTGGAGAAGTAGTCTGTTGCAGCCAGTATGAACCGGTGGCCTTTGGATGATGGAGGATCGATTGGACCAACTATGTCGGTGCCCCAAACTTCGAAGGGACATGACGCCATCGTAGGATGCAGCGGATTGGAATGCTTATGAATGAAGTCACCATGAATTTGGCAGAGATGACACCTCTTCGCATGCTCTTCTCAATCCTTTATCATGGTAGGCCAGTAATACCCATGTCGTTTAATTTGAAGCCGCATTTTGGGACCAGATTGGTGAGCTCCGCAGACGCCTGAGTGAACTTCTTTCATAACTTTTTGGGCTTCGGCCGATGACAGGCACCTGAGCCAGAGTTGGTCATATGATATGCGATATAGAGTATTATTTACGAACACGTATCGGAGAGTTCTCTTCTTCAGCTGAATTCTCGCAGATTTTTCTTCGGGCAGCTTGTCGTATCGGAGGTACTCTATGAAGGATTCTCTCCAATCGGGCTCATCTTGAATGATCGAAGCTTCTTCGGTTGGATTGTTATCTTATTCTACGCTTTCTTCTTCACACAAAGAGACTGGAGACAGAATTTGCCGGCTTCTGACTGTGATCAGAATTTCATCCATGTCGGGATCAGCCAGCTCCTTGGCTAAGCGAGCGAGTATGTCAGCTTTTCCATTCAACTTCCTAGGAACTCTCATTAGTTCAATATAGGTGAACTGTTTCATAAGCTCCACCACCCGGCTTCTGTACCGAGCTAACTCGGGTTTATATATCATATAGTCACCGCTTACTTGGTTGACGACAAGCTGGGAATCACCGTAAACCCATAGCCGAAGGTTTCCCATTTCTATGGCGAGCTCCAGACCAGCTATCAGAGCTTCGTACTCAGCCTCATTGTTTGTGCGAGGCTCGGTGAGAGCAAAAGAACGTCGTAGGGTTCCCATCGATGGCGTGATGAACACTAATCCTATCCCTGCTTTTATCTACGGGATGCTTGATTTGCCAAAGCTCCTCATTGATGAGGCTCCATCGAAGTAGAGCTCCCAACATGGATCATCTTCTTCGAGGTGCAGCACTTGTTCGTCGGGTAACTCGCAATTGAGCGGTGACCCTTCTGATACGGGATGAGCAGCAAGGAAGTCTGCAAGAGCTTGCCCTTTTACTGCTTTCTGAGGAGTATAAACTATGTCAAACTCAAGTAGCATGACAGCCTATCTTGACATTCTACCGGCTAGGCTTTCTATGGTCATTAAGTGTTTGAGCGGGTCGACCTTAGAGATCAGCATAACCCGATGAGCGAGCAGATAGTGCCTCAGCTTCTTCACAGCGAACATTAGAGCCAGGCAATGCTTTTCGATCGGGAAATAGTTGTGTTCCGCCCTGACTAGAGTTCGACTGAGGTAGTAGAGGGCATTTTCTTTTCCCTGCTCGTTGTTCTGGGTAAGGAGTGCACCGAGTGATTCATCTAGCGCGGTAGTGTAGAAAATCAGCGATTTATCTGGAATGGGAGTGGCCAGCACTATTTGATGCTTTCGAACGCTTCTTGACATTCGGCATCCCAGACAAAAGGAGCTCCTTTCTTCATGAGCTTTGAGAAGGGCCTACATCTCCCCGATAAATTTGAGATAAACCTTCATATATAAGCAAGCTTGCCTTAAAAAGATCTTAGCTACGTCAGACTCTCTGGAGGGGGCATCTTCATGATGGCATTTATCTTGGATAGGTCAACTTCAATCCCTTAATGTCGGACTGTGAAGTCCAGGAATTTTCCCGATGACATGCCAAAAGCGCACTTCAAAGGATTCATCTTCAGATCGTATTCCCTCGGTCTAGTGAGAACGGTCCTAAGATCTTGGATGTGATCGGCCTTGGCTTTATTCCTGACGACCAGATCATCAACATAACATTCGACGACTTTATGGATTAGCTCATCAAAGATATTGGTCATTGCCCTTTGATATGTAGCACCTTCATTCTTCAGTCCGAACGGCATCACTTTGTAACAGTATATACCGATCGGGGTTCGAAATGCTGTATGCCTCTCATCCTCAGGCGACATTTTTATCTGATTATACCCAGATGAACCATCCATGAAGGTGAACAGCTCGTAATTTGAGGTGTCATCGACCATCATTTCCATGACCGTAAGCGGGAAATTATCTTTAGGGCATGCCTTATTAAGGTCCCTGAAATCGACACAAACCCGAATCTGCCCATTTTTCTTCTTTACTGGGACAATGCATGCGATCCAGTCTGAGTACTTCTCTTCCCTGATGAAGCCAACATCGATAAGTTTCTTAGTTTCCTCGATGACCTTTTCTTCCATCTCCCTTCTCATTCTTCGAGGAGCTTGTTTGATAGGCTTGGCATCAGGAGATATAGACACCTTATGCACGGCCACTTCAGGGGATAGGCCAGGCATTTCTTTGTACGTCCACGCGAAGCAGTCGGCGAACTCATGCAGTAGGGCAATTATCTGCTCTTTCATTTTCTCTGATAAGATTGAGCTGATGTAGGTCGGCCTTGGATTATCAGGCGTTCCCAAATCAATCTCGGTTAGCTCATCGAAGGTTACTTGTCCACCATCTTCGATCTCTTAAGGGGCTTCTTCTGGCTCGGCTGGCTCGTCTTCATCATTTGACTCTTCGATGGCTTCCCCAATATGGATCATGTAGCATGCTTTGGAATCAGGCTGGATGAAACCTACGCCCCGTCTATCTGGAATTCGTCTATCAATGAGTGCTCGGACCTGAGGCGGATGCCATAGCCCTTCATAAAACTTTGCTTCGGACTCCGTTTGATGTAACCGGCATTCACACCTTTTGGAATATTCCCGCATCTCGGGTGCATAGTATCTGGGATTGAGGATGGCTCTTATGCCTCTCTCATAGGGAAGGCACGCGATAGACAAATCGTCTGGGTGCGCGACAGGATTTGACCCATAAAATAGGATACCCTTCTGTCCACTTTTCCTTCCGGGAGCGTAGAAAGTTTTAAGCTGGTCCACGGTAGAGACTAACAATGCATCTATCTCTTTGCACATCTGTTCCGGCACCCTTGTAACGGCTAGAGACCCTTCTATAGTCTTGAAGGTCTCTCTTAGCTTCGCTTTTTGCATGAAGGCCTAATCTGCATAGTTGTTGCAAGATGGATCCTCTTCCTCCGACTTTTCGGTGTCACTGCGGAAACGAGAGTGAATTTTGCTGCCGGATGGGCCTTCATCATCAGACTCGTCCGTATCACTACCGAAATGCGGACGCACTTAAGGGTTTTTGCTTTTGAAAGTGACAGCCGGATCAGATTTGCTTTTAGGTTTTGGGAACGTTCTGTCCTCGGTCAATTGTGGCTTAGCATTCTGGGGGTTCACAAAGTACCGAGAATCTTCATATCGGACTTCATACACACCGAACGGCTGGATGTCTCCGTCAATGCGTCTTTCTTCGCCATTTTTAGTATACTTCATGCATTGATGGAGAGTTGACGGAACAATGCCGTAATCATGGAGCCACGGCCGTCCCAAGAAAATTTTATAAGACATGTCGGCGTCGATCACGTATATCTTAGCTTCGGTTTGCAAATCCCCAAATTTTATTAGCAGAGCTATAGACCCAAGAACTTGCTGGCAGTTTTGATTGAATCCTTGAATGAGAATCCTTTCCCTTGACAAGTGTCGGACGTCCATTGACAAACTCTTCAGAGTCCGCAAGTTCATGATGTTCACTGAGGATCCCGGATCAATCAATATGCGATTAATCCGATCTCTGTCGATGTACCATGTCACGTAAAGCGGGCGGTTATGCTCGGCTGTTCCCAGTAGCAGGTCTTCATCCTTAAACGTGACCGCGGCGGTATGCAGGATGTACTGGGATTCTTTCATATTAATTTCCGCAAAGCGAGCCTGGTACCGCTTGGGGTTTTGTAAAGCATGAATGAGAACATCTATAAGCTCTTTAGATAGAACCAAGGTATCGTAGATGCTCAGGAGAGACGGAAGCTTTCGGAGATGAGCCAAGACATTATAGTCCACCAAGGAAGGACTCGAATTTTCATGAGCCGGCACTCCGCCATCTTCTTCATTAGCGACTTGTTTTTCCTTCCCTTTTGGGGCGTTGCCCTGGTTCGGCGGTAAAGCCCTGCCGCTTTTGAGCTGGATTTGGTTGGCCTTTGTGGAGCTCCTCGTCCTCTTCGGGAAAACAAAGCTACTCCTCAGAGTCACTGCCTAGATGGATGGCGTAGTAGGTCACTATAGAGATCTCTTCATTGGAGTATTCTTCTAGCTCCTCTAGAATCCCAGCCGCTTCTATAGGGAAGAACTCCTTCAATTGAATTAGAGTCCTTTCCTTTTGTTCATAGTCTTCGAGGGATCGATATATTTTTGAATGATCGATCTCCCTGCAAACTACTTTTCACGTCGAGCTGCGCTTTTCTTCTTCTTGAGCATTTTGGATTTTGAGCTTGATTGAGCCGAATTGGCAGCTGGAATGGTAGGCTTCTTCTGCACTTCCCATTCTGTTCTGGGCTCTTTCCGAAGTAACTTTAGCATCTTATTCATCTTATTAGATATGTGCGTACTCCATGGAGGCTGTGGTGAGTAAGTTTCATTTCTCAGGGCAGCGGGTTCGGCTGTCTGCTCCCAGAAAGGTTTAGCTTCTGCCTGTATAAAGTTGGTGGTTGCAACTTGATTGTTCACCAACACACACTTGGACAGCTCGATCTCTCCAGCCTTGTACTGCTTCTCGATCCAGTCTTGAAGATATAGCAATCCTCGATTGCATGGCTCACTACTTTGTGGTATGGGAAATACAGGGGATTGTCGTTCATTTTTGCTTCGTGGGGTCTCTTCGACTCCAGCAATTGTAGACCATTGTTCAAGGCATCTTTGAATATCTTGTGGACCTTGTCCTTTCTGAAAGAGTAAATCTTGTTCTTTTTCTCCTCTAGGGAAGGCCCTTCTCCTCCCAGCACTGGCTTTCGAGACCGGTTGGTTTTGGATTCGCCTGCCTTTCGCCTGTCTTCATTATCGGACGCATTGAAGACATTGGTATTGCCGGAATTCCCGCTTCTACGGTTATCGTCCCTCTTGCTCTTTGTTCATATCATAATATTGCATTATTATATTCCCCATTCTTATATATTTTATAAATAAACAGGTGCTTTTGACGCATGTCTGCTACATATTACAGGTTACAGGTTCTTGGACAGAAAACAGTGAAAACGATGAAAAGACGATGCAAAAGTGGACTTTGACCAACAAACATAAGACTCTTGATCAAGCCTACATCAAAGATAAAATTCATAAAGTACAAGGCAATGCAAGGTCCAAGATTACAAAGCGAACGGTTAAAAGTCCACCGTAATTATTCACTGGAGATCTGGAAGAAACATAGAAGCTATTTTAATAAAAGAACTAAATAATAAGGAAGCCCAAAGACAGAAGAGCCCACAAAGGAAATTTTAAGGCCCAATACTTCCTTTTGAAGAGACAGAGATATAAAATTTTACCAAAGCTTGGAGTCTACTTTGACTAGGTCTTCCTAAGGATATTTTGGTAAATATAGACGTGCGAATCAATTGTAACCTAGGGTTTCCTATCCTCTATAAATAGGAACTCTAAATCATTGTAAAGGCTATGCCTCCCTATGCCTCTTTTTATCAATAAAATTTAGATTTCTTTTGGAGAGCATCGATGCCTCTTTTCATTTCAGAAATTCAGATCTGACAAGTCTTGTGTTGATGTTTGGAGAGAGCCATCTGTAAAGTAAGTAGGTAATTTCAATTCTTGCCCTAGCTAATTTTTCATTCTCTGCCCTAGATTAAATTTAATTCCTTGCCCTAGTTAGATAGTTAGATCTTTAATTCAATTGCCCTAGATTAATTTAGTTTTTAGATTTAAATAATCCATTCACACAGTTTGGAATTAACTCGTAAGAGTGATTAGTAAATTCACAACATCCCTGTGGACCGACCCGTACTCACCGGCTAGCTACATGCGACACCGTTTTTTATTGCGGTTAATAGATAGTTTTTGAGATCAATCAAATGGCGCCGTTGCCGGGGATGGCGTGTTATTTCCTTTTTGCAATTTCGGGTTAATCTAAAATTAAAAAAAATCTGAAAAATCTGAAAAATATAAAAATATCTCATCTGTTATTTTTGGGAAGGGTATTTTTGTGTGAATTTTGCAGGATTTACGAACAAATTCGGATCTGGAAATCTACAGAGATCAAAACAGCAAATATCAAATCCGAACAAACAGAAGATCATAATAATCGAGGAACAGAAGAAATTTGGAGGACCGAGTCTATAAGTCAACCGCGGAGATCTGGTGACAAAAAAACTGTTAAACCGTTCAACCGGCCACGGAACCGCCGCGGGACCTCCCTTTTGGTCGCGGAACCGCCGCGGCTTGGTCTATTCAGGGCTTGAAAAAAAAATCTGTAAGTCTTCTGATCTCCTCCTCTGCAAATCTCTGATATCTCCTCTGAAAAATCTCTTGCAGGATTCTTTGCGCTTAAAAATCTTCCCCTTCCAAATAACAATCTTGTGCAGGATTCTTTGCGCCGCGCATAAAATAAAAAGATTTGATTGCAAGTGATTTTTCTGTTTTGCATATCTTTAAAACTGACTTTAAGGGGCTTTTGACCAATTCAAATTGGATGGGGATTTCATCACCCTTCCCAGGACCCCAGAAATCACATAAGGCATATGCATTGACCATCTATTAATTAAAAAATACTAGACTCAGCCCTAAGGACTTCGAGCTCAATAGGACAGAGGACTAGTTATAGGCATCAGCCGTTTATCCTAACCTGACTTTGCGGTGTCTAGGCAAGTGTGTCAAGGCAAGTGGTTACTTAATTAGGACCGCTACTTGTAGCGGGGAGCCTCCCACTTACCTGGCACTTACCTGGCCGTAATTGGCGGTGAAGAGGCGGTTTGAGGTCCTATTTCTAGCCCTTTGGAACAGTTAAGAGCTGTCTATCCGACCTAGGTGACCCTAGATCTAGGCCTGATTGTGCATTTTTGGTTGATTGCATTTGTATCTAAGTCCTTTATCGAAAATTTTTGCTAAACAAATAAAAAAAAATAATAATAAGAGGAAATTTTTTTTATAAAAAGACTTGCAACTTTTGTCGCTAAGAAATCCATGCACTCCAATCTTCTTTCTCTTCTCCTTCTACTATCATGGGTACCCCACATCATAAATCTCTTGCCGAACTTTGGTATCCCGAACCTAATTTTGCCTCGTACGTCAATTGTTTCGGTCGATTTAAGGAAGATCCCTCCGTGCCCAAAATATCTTTGAAAGATCAAATAGAAGTGTCTAGGAGAAATAGTTCGACTTCACAACCCACTATGTGTCAACCAAGTCAACTTTTACCACCTTCATATGTTGATACCACTTTTTCAAGTCCTGCTGTAACTCCTAAACCGATGTCCATTGCTGAGCATATTACTCAATCTCGTAGCCGATCTTTCACCCCTCTCCACTCATCTAGTTCTAGGAATCCACAAGACTATTCATCTTTTTATCCACATGTTGACCCTACCCCTGTCCAACCATCCACTTCCTATCAGTCCTACCCGACTTTCCCATCTTCACTAAACACTGCTTCTACACAGCCTTTTGGGAGTTTCACGTATCCAAACAATTTCGAATCTTTTACCGAAACCCCTTCACAACCCATGTCTAGTTTGGAACAGTCGTTGGAAGCTTATATTTTGGCAACAAACAAAATGGTTAGGAATGTGGATGCGTCCATAGCCGCACTTATGCAACCTACTGAACCGGTAGCTAGTTTCCAACTAGCTCCAAATTTTTCAATGAATGAGGAGGCGGTTGGACAGAGTGAGAATTTGAGAAGAGCGAGTGAGTTCTACACATTCCCAAATCAGACCTACCCATACCCAGTTGAAGCCCACAACTCCGGTTTTTCATCGATTGCCTCAAATAGTTCACCAGTTGAAAATAAAAACGAGTTGTGTAACTTTGTAGTGCTTGATTTGCCAAATTGGGAAGAACCCCTTTCGAGTGAAACCACACTTAATCCTTTCGATCTTTACACCTCCAATCTAGAACCTAAATCGATAAATATCCATGCTTTTGATGAGGTGTCAGAAAATATTGATTTTCACTTGATTGAGGATATAGACGCCGGGAATATTTGGATGATGAACCAGTCGATTTGATTGAAATTTTATCCCCAATTCATCATCCCGAGTCATTAAATGTTTCTCCCGAACTTCATATGTGTCTTGATTTTGATGATAATGGCATGGATAAGCTAAATTTTGAGGAGAATTATGAGGATAGTATTGAGGAGAGTATTGAGGATAGTATTGAGGTTGAACCATTTTTGTTTGATGTGTCGGATTTTCCAATTCATCCTCTTGAACCTTTACCTAAATCACCCTCCTTCCTTTCCATCGTTCCGACCACGCACAAGACCACGCTTGAAGACTGTGAGTTTGAAAACTTTTCCTTTGAATCTGACACAGTTCTCACAGCCGATGACACTTACGAGTGTTTCACTTTTTCGGACGATGTTGAAGTCTCATCGCCCGAGTTTGAGTCCTTTGAATTTTCAGATGAGTTAGTTGAACCATCAAACTCGGTTGCTTACAGTCATTTCGGACCATTGATGGAATCTTTAAAATTCGAGACAGTTTACTACGGTGAGAATGAGCCTATCCCTAATTCACTCCCTTTCGTCCTTCCTATCGTTCCGACCATGCAAGAGACTGTTACACCTTCATCTCCACTACCGAGTTCGATGTACCCATGTTTTCTTGCGAATATTGAGGAATTTGACCCCATTTCTCGACGGGTTGATAGGTTAGCATAATCACTTTTAACACATCGGTCATCACAAATTGCGCTAATTTATTCACTCGATTTACACCCTCAAGATCATACTCCACTTCTTTCTCCTTTCCGCCATTCTTCTCCTCCACCGAGACCATATTCTACCCTTCTTCCCACACGGTCTCGTGTGTTTCTCATTTCTTTCCTCTACACCCCATTATTTCACCAACTCGGCCATTACCACGATAAGATTTTTGAATGGTTGGTGCTAACATTTGGCTTGTGTAAGGCCAAGCTTAAGTTTGGGAGGAACCTTGTTGTATATATGTATATATATTTTTGTTTTCTTTCTCTATAAATAAAAAAAATAATAATAAAAAAAAATTCAAAACATTAAAAAATATAAAAAAAAATTTATAAATAAATAAACAGGGGAGTGCCAGCATTTTGATCATCTTGGTGTAGCATGACAGTGAGGACACTGTCAAGTTTAAGTTTAGGGGTATGCTCGGTAAGTCTTCTTCCTTCACATTCATTTGTACATATTTTTGCATTTGCATATTTATTTGAAAACCCATAAAAATTGAAAATTTTCAAAAATTATAAAAATTATTGTATTCAATTTTGGCCATATCTAACTTGAGTTTAACAAATAGGTTAACTGGCTAGGAACAACTAGATTTTAGACTAAGTAAATTAAAAACCCTAAAAATAACCTTTCTTAAAGTTTAACGGTAGAAAGTATATGCCTTTGTAATTTATTTAGAAATAAGCAAATTTTGAGTTCACTTTCTGGGCTAAGTCAAAACAAAGGAAGAGTATTGATATTTTTATTAGAGTATAAGTTTGAAAAATAGTTCCTACCTTAAGACTAGATTCTGAAAATGTATACCTTAAAATTTGCACAATCATGCACCTTGAAACTTGGAATAGTAGAAGAGACCTTGAAATGCTCTTGTCTAAAGTCCTTAGTATGATGGGGGAAAAAATACAAGTGTGAATAAAGAAAAAAAAATGAACACTGGTTTTTGTGATTACTTAAGGCTAAAAAAATAGAAAAATATTTAACAAGGGTGCTTCATCACCTAGTGCCTTAGACCAACTGGTTTGGGAGTCACTGCTAAAGCCTTGGGTGTTGCAAGACTAGGAATTACGCTTTAATGTGCAAACACATCTTGTAATCGGTTGTTGGTACCTCAAGAAATATTAACGGTCGCATGAAGGATGTGTAAGCAAAATTCATTTAAAAATTCACCAATTAAGAAGTGCTTTGGACAACGGACGAGAGTATGATTGCTTGATTTGAATTTTCAAGTGTAGGGGTGATCTATACACACACGTAGGAATATATGATTGGAGTTTAGATGAGAGAAAGGAGTGAAGAATAGAACTTGTATCTTTAGTAAGGGTTAATAGAAATTCCTAAGTGGAGATGGAACCCCAGAAGGAAAACTTAAGAGATGCCGAAAGCTAAGTAAATCTATAAAACATACATAATCTTAAGTTAAATGATGAGGAAGTGTGAAGAATATGGGTGAATAATTTACGGGTCGACGATAATAGAATTCCTTGTTAGAAAACCTAATTGGAGAATTAAAGTCGAAAAGCCAAATTGATAGGATTTTGTGGGTAGTATCCACTGAAAACCCTCAGAAGACAACACTCCTCCTACTAGGGACACCTAGAGGTTTAACGGCTTGTTGCACGAGCTCAGTGCAATCGCGTTTCCCTGCGAAAGTGCGGTTAGGTTTTTGTCGAGAATAAAACTAAGTTTGCTCGAGGATGAGCAAAAGATAAGTTTGGGGGTATTTGTTCATATCATAATATTGCATTATTATATTCCCCATTCTTATATATTTTACAAATAAACAGGTGCTTTTGACGCATGTCTGCTACATATTACAGGTTACAGGTTCTTGGACAGAAAACAGTGAAAACGATGAAAAGACGATGCAAAAATGGACTTTGACCAACAAACAGAAGACTCTTGATCAAGCCTACATCAAAGATAAAATTCACAAAGTACAAGGCAATGCAAGGTCCAAGATTACAAAGCGAACGGTTAAAAGTCCACCGTAATTATTCACTGGAGATCTGGAAGAAACATAGAAGCTATTTTAATAAAAGAACCAAATAATAAGGAAGCCCAAAGACAGAAGAGCCCACAAAGGAAATTTCAAGGCCCAATACTTCCGTTTAAAGAGACAGAGACATAAAATTTTACCAAAGCTTGGAGTCTACTTTGACTAGGTCTTCCTAAGGATATTTTGGTAAATGTAGACGTGCGAATCAATTGTAAACTAGGGTTTCCTATCCTCTATAAATAGGAACTCTAAATCATTGTAAAGGCTATGCCTCTTTTTATCAATAAAATTTAGATTTCTTTTGGAGAGCATCGATGCCTCTTTTCATTTCAGAAATTCAGATCTGACAAGTCTTGTGTTGATGTTTGAAGAGAGCCATCTGTAAAGTAAGTAGGTAATTTCAATTCTTGCCCTAGCTAATTTTTCATTCTCTGCCCTAGATTAAATTTAATTTCTTGCCCTAGTTAGATAGTTAGATCTTTAATTTAATTGCCCTAGATTAATTTAGTTTTTAGATTTAATTAATCCATTCACACCGTTTGGAATTAACTCGTAAGAGCTATAGGAAATTCACAACATCCCTGTAGACCGACCCGTACTCACCGGCTAGCTACATGCGACACCGTTCTTGATTACGGTTAATAGATAATTTTTGAGATCAATCACTCTTCCAAGTCTTGTCTCTCTGAGAATCCGAGGTAGACTCTTGCTTTGAGCGTTCCAGCATTTGGACTTTCTTGGTCAGCTCCTGAAACGTCTTGAGGCCTACTGTACACAAGAATGGGACCATCTAATTGCTGAGGTTCCCAATGAGAAGGCTGACGGACTAGTCCTGCTCCAGCGGCGGTTCACACTTGACCGTGAGATTACTCCATCGAGCGATAAAGTCGGTGTTGCTTTCATTCTTCCCGGCTTAGTCCTCACAAGGTCAGCAATGGAGATTTTATCACTGACACTCATGAACCTTTGCCGAAATAGAGACTCCATTTGGGCGAAAGTAATGACGGACCCGTCTGGTATACTTGCGTACCAGTTAAAGGCGACACCGGTCAAGCTGTTGACAAACTGGCGAAGAAGGAGTGCATCATTGCCCCCTGTATTTCCGCATGATGCTTTAAAGTGGGCGACGTGCTGATTTTCGTTTCCCGTCCCGTCAAATCTTCCGAATTTAGGAATGACATAACCGTTAGGGAACTCGATTAGATCGTACTGTGCGGAATATGGCCGCCCACTACTGCCAATTTCTTTCTGAGATTCGGCTTCGGCTACCAATGTTCTAACCTTGCTAGTGACCAAATCCATTATCCGATCTAGTGTTAGCGGTATAGTGCTATATGGGTCCACGGCGTCCCCAGAAGCGGAATGTGGCTGGCTTTCATGCGGCTCACCCAATCTTGGACCCAAGGGGACATGCATCGGTTGCTTCGGGTTGCCATCACCCGGCTCATGAATAGAAACATGTGCCTGATTGGAAGGCGCTCGAGCAATTTGAGCCGTGAGCTGCATCGCAACATTCGTTAGGTCGTCGATTTTGGAGTAAAGCTTGGTCATTTCTTTATCTTTTCTCCTGAGCTGTTTTCGAAACTCTTGAAGCATCTCTTGCTCTGTGGTCCTGGGGCGGAAAGTCGGCTCTTCCTCACTGTCCGAGCTTGACTCTACATGGACTGAGGGGTCTATCTGCCTATCGGCCTCATCGAAAAGGTTTTCCTCATCTAATGGAGGCGGCTGATCTTGGGAAGCAGCAACCACATTCAAGCCAGATTGGGCTTGGGATGTGGTGGCCCCATCCTTGCATTTGCTGCGCAAGTTGTCGCTGGGACGCGCGCTCGCCATATAGACCGTATGGATAACATATCCCACTGTCTTTTTATTACTGGCAGCTGATTTCACGGATCGCTGTCGTGGCCCTTTTGTTTCGGTAACGGGCAATCGACTGAAAGCGGCTGGACTGACCGGGTTCTTGAATAGTACTGGCGCTTCTTTTCTGGGTTTGCCCCGCTGCTTTCGCGCGGCACAGAGTGCCTGATAGACACTTAAAGAGATGGTGTCATGCTTTCTCTGACGGGGCTGGGACACGTCTCGTTGCAACATCGTTCGGACTGCTGTCTTCTTAATTCTGGTGGTCACGGCGTTTTTCTGAACCAACTTCAGAGGTTCGAAAGAATTGTTGACTTTTACGGTCGACTCAGCCGTCGTCGCAGGATGACTATGCTCTGGGAATCTCACAAGATTCCACTTGGCCGGAGTCCTGGCCCTCTTGTGGCTTGATACCTGAGCCGCTTCTGTCTCAGCCTTTATGTTTTGAGCACTGGGCTGGTTACGGCTCTTCGGGAAGCCGCCGTAAACCGGCGATGGAAGTCTTTGGAGATACGCCTGATTGTGCACTTATTGAGTCGTCTGAGCTTGTTGGGGATGCTTTGTGGCTCCATTGGTGTTGACGGCCTTGCCCCCAGTCGGGATAGCGAAGAACCGTTCGAACACAGATTTGCCTTTGGGGTGGGGTGCTTTGGCGATCACAACGTTCGGCCTCCTGCCCCTTGAGGTCGGTTTGGCTGCTTGGTTTGTCGGGACCTCCGCCAAATGAGCGCTTCCAGCAGGGTAGATGAGGTAACCAAATTGACCGGGTGGCTCCTGTTGTGGTAAAAATTTACACCCTGTTGACCAAGTCAAAATCAAAGTCAACCCCAAGCCAAGTGGACCCAAGCCCAGATCAAGTGGGCCCATGCCCGGGTCGAGTCCGAACATGAAGCGGCCGGCCTCCCCCCATGCCAAGATAAAAATTTTGTAATAAATAATTTTATTGTATTTCTTTTATTTTATTTTTACGAATGAATGTAAGAAAAATGGGCATAAAGCCAAATTTTTTTAAAGCCCATGGCTTATGTGCAAAAAGAAATGGCACATGAGCCATGGGATAGGCAAAATGCCATTTGTGAAACCCAAGGGGCTATGTGTAAAGTGTATAGCCTATAAAGGCAAGGATAATGAAAATATCCCAACAACTTTTTTTCTCTCCAAAAGAAAAATTTAGATCTGAGATCTTTCTCCTTCCTCAAGGTTCTAAAACCTTCTTCTTTCTTTTGAATTAAATCAAGAGTTTTACTCTTCCTTTTTTAAAACTAAATAGTTTTTCACCACAAAACCCACAAAGGGGAACTTGGATCTACCATTAGATCTCAAAAAGAAGAGATTTTTAAATCTCACATCTCTTGATCTTCAAGATCCTGCCAACAGAGGAGGAAGAAGGAGACCCATCTCCAGAAACCCCACTTTGGGGAAGAACTAAGGCTCAAGAAAAGAAGCCCTTCATCAGCTTCAAAACATCTTACGAGTTTAACTCCACTCTAATTTCTCTTTCGGGAGTTTTTGGGGCTAAAAGCCCCTTTTTCTCGCCGGCGCCCGAGCTCCTTGCGCTCCAGCGCCCACGTGGCGCGCTAGCACCCAGCGCTCAAGCGCCCAGTGCCCACATGCCGACACATGGCGCGCTAGCGCTCGAGCGCCTCGTGCTCAAGCACCCAGCGCTCAAGCGCCAAGAGCCCACGTGCCGACACGTGGTGCGCTAGCGCTCGAGCGCCCAGCGCCCACATGTCGGATACGTGGCGCGCTAGCGCCTAAGCGCACTGCGCTCAAGGCGCTGGCCCCACGCGTCCTTTGGGCCCTTTTTCCCTTTTTCATATATATGTATACATGTATATATATGTATAGATACGCACACACTCTACAACACTGTCCCCCTCAAAAAAAAAATTTGGGGTGGGGCGCTGTCCCGCATCCCGCAAGGGGGCTGCTAGCCTCCTTGACCCCCAGCCCGCTATCCGGGTAGCGGGACCCCCGTAAAAACTCTGCGTGGCTCCCGATATATCCAAATCCCCCTCCAAAACAAAATACACGTACACTGCACATTGAGTTCGCATGACCAGTTTAAACCGTTAATCGGAGGTTGCCTCGCCCCAAAGGCGAGGGGTAATTAACGGCAGCTTAGTCCGCGGCTGCCGGAGATTCGGATCCCCAAAATCAATAAACCCCCGCCTACCCTAGGCAGGGGGAATCTGCAGTATGCCTGACAAGCACACGCTATTCCCATCTTAATGGGGTGACGAAAAACACCCTACAGATTCTGGCACGCCCGGTGGGACCCTTCTCTCCTCCCATATTTCGGGTTAAACGTTCATGCGAACTCAATCAATATACATATCGATTGCCTATACTGAAATGATGTTTTTTTCCGTGCAGCAATCAACTTTCGACGACAATGTCTCCCAAGATGAATTCAGCTTCCAACGTGACCCCGATCCCGTACATGGTCAAGGCCAATGCTCGTATGGTTCTCCCCGCAAACCTCAGTACAGTGGGAGGAACTGCCCCATCAGTTTGGCTCCGTCATCATCTATCCTGCCGGAAGCGCTCATCTGGCAGAAATCCCGGCAAAACAGGTGGCCAAGCCGGTCTCAAGGGGCAAGAGGCCGAATGTTGTGATCGCTAAGGCACCACAACCGAAGCTTAAGACAGTGTCTGAACGACTCTCTGACGCTCCAGCTGGGGGCAAAACTTCCGGTACAGAGGGCAACATCAAATGTTGCGGACGAGCTCAGGCGATGACTCCAACAAATGCGCAATCGAGCGTATCTCCAAAATCCTCCATTGACCGGTCTACGGCGTCTTCCCGAAGAGCCAAAGTCTGCCAAACGCTTAAAACAGAAAAGTTAAGGCAGAAGCGGCTCAGGTATCGAGCCAACAAGAGGGCCAGGACTTCGGCCAAGTGGAGTCTTGTGAGGTTGCGAAAGCAGGGTTACTCCGCGACGACGGCTGAGTCGGCCGTAAAAATCAGCAATTCCTTCAAACCTCTGAAGTGGGTTCAGAAAAATGCCATGACCGCCAGGATCAAGAAGACAGCGGTCCGAACAATGCTACAAAGAGACATGTCCCGGCCCCAACAGAAAATGTATGACACTGTCTCTTCAAGTGTCTATCAGGCGCTCTATGCCGCGCGAAACCAGCGGAGCAAATCCAGAAAAGAAGCGCCAACACCATTCAAGAATCCGGTCAGGCCATCTGCCTTCAATGGACTGCCCGCTACTGAAACAGGGGGGTCAAGACAGCGATCTGTGAAATCAGCCGCCGATAATAAAAAGAAGGCTGAATATATTATCCATACGGTCTATATGGTGGGCGGGCGCCCCAGCGACAACCTTCGCAGCAAAAGCAAGGATGGGGCCACCACATCCCAAGCCCAATCTGGCTTGAATGTGGTTGCCGCTGCCCAAGAACAGCCGCCTCCGCTGGATGAAGAAAACCCTCTCGATGAGGATGATAGGCAGAAAGACCCCTCAGTCCATGCAGAGTCAAGCTCGGACAGCGAGGAAGAGCTGACTTTCCGCCCCAGGATTGCGGAGCAAGAACTGCTTCAAGAGCTTCGGAAACAGCTCAAGAGCAAAGATAAAGAGATGGCAAAGCTCTATTCAAAGATCGACGACCTAATGAACGTTGTGATGCAGCTTACGGCTCAAATTGCTTGAGCGCCTCCCAATCAAGCACAAGTCGCTACTCATCAGCCGGGTGATGACAATCCAAAGCAGCCAATGCCTGTTCCTTTGGGTCCAAGGCTGGTTGAGCCGCACGAAAGCCGGCCACATTCCGCTTCTGGGGACGCCTTGGCCCCAGATAGCACTATCCCGCTAACACAAGATCGGATAATAGATTTGGTCACCAGCAAAGTTAAAACATTGGTGGCTGAAGCTGAAGCTCAAAAGGAAATTGGCAGTAGTGGGCGACCATATCCCGCACAATACGATCTGATCAAGTTCCCGAGCGGTTACATCATTCCTAAGTTCGGAAGATTTGACGGAACGGGGAATGCAAATCAGCACGTCGCCCACTTCAAAGCCTCGTGCGGAAATACAGGGGGCAATGACGCGCTCCTTCTTCGTCAGTTTGTCAACAGCCTGACCGGTGTCGCCTTCGACTGGTACGCGAGCATACCAGACGGGTCCGTCATTACCTTTGCCCAAATGGAGTCTCTGTTTCGGCAAAGGTTCATGAGTGTCAGTGATAAAATCTCCATTGCCGACCTTGTGAGGACCAAGCCGGGGAAAAATGAAAGCAACACCGACTTTATCACCCGATGGCGTAATCTCACGGTCAAGTGCGAACCGCCGCTGGAGCAGGACTAGTCCGTCGGCCTTCTCATTGGGAACCTTAGCAATTGGATGATCCCATTCTTGTGTACAACAGGTCTCAAGACATTTCAGGAGCTAACTAAGAAAGTCCAAATGCTGGAACGCTCGAAGCAAGAGTCCCCGCCGGACTCTCAGAGAGACAAGACTTGGAAAAGCAAGCGGGACGACAACCATAGAAGCGGGAGTTCCAGCAGTACCAATGTCTTCAATGCGTCTGACAATGAAGAAAAGCGAAGGGCGAGCGAATCTAAAACCAACTGGTCTCGAAAGCCGGTGCTAGGAGGAGAAGGGCCTTCCCTAGAGGAGAAAAAGAACAAGGTTTACTCTTTCAGGAAGGACATGGTCCGAAAGATATTTAAAGATGCCTTGAACAACGGTCTACAATTATCAGAGTCGAAAAGACCTCAAGAAGCAAAAATGACCGACAATCCCCTGTATTGCCCATACCACCGAGTAGTAATCCATGCGATCGAGAATTTCTATATCTTCAAAGACTGGGTTGAGAAGCAGTACAAGGCTAGAGAGATCGAGCTGTCCAAAAGCGTGTTGGTGAACAATCAAGTTGCAACCACCAACTTTATACAGACAGAAGCTGAAACTTTTTGGGAGCAGACAGCCGAACCCGCTACCTGAGAAATGAAATGGACTCACCGCGACCTCCGTGGAGTACGCACATATCTAATAAGATGAAGAAGATGATAAAGCTACATCGGAAAGAGCCCAGGACGGAATAGGAAGGACAGAAGAAGCCTACCAGCCCAGCTGCCAATGCGGCTCCATCAGGCTCAAAATCCAAGAAGCTCAAGAAGAAGAAAAGTGCAGCTCGGCACGAAAAAGAGTCTACAGGGAGATCGACCATTCAAAAATATATCGATTCTCTTGAAGACTATGAACAGAAAGAAAGAACTCTAATTCACTTGAAAGAGTTCTTCCCCATAGAAGCAGCGGAGATTTTGGAGGAGTTGGAAGAAGGCTCCAGTGAAGAGATCCCTATAGTGACCTGCTACGCCATCCATCTGGGCAGCGACTCTGAGGAGGATCTCTGTTTTCCCGAAGAGGACGAGGAGCTCGCCGTAAAGGCCAACCAAGTCCAGCTCAGAAGCGGCAGGGCTCTACCGCCAAATCAGGGCAACACCCCAAAAGGGAAGGAAAAAGAAGTCGCTAATGAAGAAGATAGCAGAGAACTTGCTCGTGAAGATTCGAGTCCTTCCCTAGTAGACTGTAATGTTTTGGCTCACCTCCGAAAGCTTCCGTCTCTCCTTAGCATCTACGATGCCTTGGTCCTATCTAAGGAGCTTAGAGATGTTCTCATTCACGCTCTACAAAACCCCGAACGGTATCAGGATTGCTTTGCAGAAATTAATATGAAAGAAGCCCAGTGCGCTTTGCATGCCGCCGCAGTTATGTTTAAAGACAAAGACTTGCTACTGGGAACGGCTGAGCATAATCGGCCGCTTTACGTGACCGATACAGCGATGGAGATCAGATTAATCGTATATTGATTGATTCGGGATCTTCGGTGAACATTATGAACTTGCGGACACTGAAGAGTTTGTCGATGGACATCCGACACCTGTCAAGGGAAAGGATTGTCATTCAAGGCTTCAACCAAAATTGCCAGCAAGTTCTGGGGTCCATAGCTCTGCCAATCAAATTTGGGGAGCTGCAGACCGAAGCTAAGATATACATGATCGATGCTGACACGTCTTATAAGATTCTCTTGGGATGGTCGTGGATCCACGATTACGGTATCATTCCATCAACTCTCCATCAATACATGAAGTATACTAAAAATGGCGAAGAAAGACGCATTGACGGAGACATCCAGCCGTTCGGTGTGCATGAAGTCCGATATGAAGATTCTCGGTACTTCATGAACCACCAAAATGCTAAGCCACAACTGACTGACGATAGACCGGCCCCAAAACTCAAAAGCAAATCTGAGCCGGCTGTCACTTTCAAAAGCAAAAATGCCCAAGTGCGCCCGCGTTTCGGTAGTGACACTGATGAGTCCAACGCTGGAAGTCCGTCCTTCCATAAAACTCATCCTCATTTCAATAGTGATATGGACGAATCCGATACTGAAGGCCCATCTAGCAGCAAAGTCCGCCCTCATTTTAGCAGCGACACTAAAGAATCGGAGGAAGAGGACCTGCCATGCAACAGCGGTGCAGATTGGACCCCCATACAATAAGTAAAACTACGAGAGACCTTCAAAATTGCGGAAGGGTCCCTAGCCGTCACAAGGGTACCGGAGCAGATATGCAAAGAGCTCGATGCGTTGCCAGTCTCCACCGTGGACCAGCTGAAAACTTTCTACGTCCCCGGAAGGAAAAGTGGACAGAAAGGCATCCTGTTTTATGGGTCAAATCCCATTGTGCACTCGGACGATTTATCTGTCGCGTGCCTTCCATATGAGAGAGGCATAAGAGCCGTCCTCAATCCCAGATACTATGCACCCGAGATGCGGGAATATTTCAAAAGGTGCGGCTATATCAAACGGAGTCCGAAGCAAAGTTTTATGAAGGGCTATAGCATCCGCCCCAGGTCCGAGCACTCATTGATGGACGAATTCCGGATAGACGGGGCATAAGCTTCATTCAACCTGATTCCAAAACGTGCTACATGATCCATATTGGTGAAGCCAGCGAAAGTTCAAATGAAGATGATGAGATAGCCGAACCAGAAGAAGCTCCTCAAGACCTCGAAAATGGCGGACAAGCAACCTTTGACGAGCTAACCGAGATTGACTTAGGAACGCCCGATAATCCAAGGCCGACCTACATCAGCTCACTCTTGTCGGAGGAAATGAAAGAGCAGATAATTGCCCTACTGCATGAGTTCGTCGACTGCTTTGCGTAGACATACAAAGAAATACCTGGCCTTTCCCCTGAAGTAGCCATGCATAAGCTGGCTATATCTCCTGATGCTAAGCCAGTCAAACAAGCTCCTCGAAGAATGAGAAGGGAGTTGGAAGAAAAGGTCATCGAGGAAACCAAGAAACTCATCGATGTCGGCTTCATCAGGGAGGAAAAATATGCGGACTGGATCGCATGCATAGTCCCAGTGAAGAAGAAAAATGGGCAGATCCGAGTTTGTGTCGATTTCAGGGACCTCAACAAGGCATGTCCTAAAGATGACTTTCCGCTACCAGTCATGGAAATAATGGTCGACGACATCACAAATTATGAGTTGTTCACCTTTATGGATGGCTCGTCTGGGTATAATCAGATCAAGATGTCGCCTGAGGATGAGAAGCACACAGCATTTCGAACCCCGATCGGAATATACTGCTACAAGGTGATGCCGTTCGGACTGAAGAACGCAGGTGCCACATATCAAAGGGCAATGACCAATATCATTGATGACCTAATCCATAAATTCGTCGAATGCTATGTTGATGATCTGGTCGTCAAAACTAAAGCCAAGGCCGACCACTTCCAAGATCTTAGGACCGTTCTCACCAGACTGAGGGAATACGATCTGAAGATGAATCCTTTAAAGTGCGCTTTTGGCGTGTCATCGGGAAAATTCCTAGGGTTCATAGTCCGACATCGAGGGATCGAAGTTGACCCATCAAAGATAAAGGCCATCATGGAGATGCCCCCTCCAAAGAGTCTAACGCAGTTGAGATCATTTCAAGGAAAGCTTGCTTATATACGAAGGTTTATCTCAAATTTGTCGGGGAGATGTAGGCCCTTCTCAAATCTCATGAAGAAAGGAGCTCCTTTTATCTGGGATGCCGAATGTCAAGCAGCGTTCGAAAGCATCAAACAGTACTTGTTGCACCCTCCAGTGCTGGCCGCTCCCATTCCAAATAAACCGCTGATTCTCTACACTGCCACGCTAGATGAGTCACTCGGTGCGCTCCTTACCCAGAATAACGAGGAGGGAAAAGAAAATGCCCTCTACTACCTCAGTCGAACTCTAGTCGGGACGGAACACAACTATTCCCCAATCGAAAAGCAGTGCCTGGTTCTGATATTTGCTGTGAAGAAGCTGAGGCACTATCTGCTCGCTCATCGGGTTATGCTGATCCCGCTCAAACACTTGATATCCAAAGCAAGCCTAGCCGGCAGAATGGTAAGATGGGCTGTCATGCTACTTGAGTTTGACATAGTTTATACTCTTCAGAAAGAAGTAAAAGAGCAAGCTCTTGCAGACTTTCTCGCTGCTCATCCCATACCAGAAAGGTCACCACTCAATTGCGAGTTACCCGACGAACAAGTGCTGCACCTCGAGGAAGATGAGCCATGTTGGGAGCTCTACTTCGATGGGGCCTCATCGATAAGGACTTCCAGTAAATCAAGCGTCCCGGAGATAAAAGCAGGGATAGGATTGGTGTTCACCACGCCATCAATGGGAACCCTACGGCTTTCTTTTGCTCTCACCGAGCCTCGCACAAACAATGAGGCCGAGTATGAAGCTCTGATAGCTGGTTTGGAGCTCGCCATAGAAATGGAAATCCTTCGGCTACGGGTTTACGGTGACTCCCAGCTTGTCGTCAACTAAGTAAGCGGCGACTATAAGATATACAAACCCGAGTTAGCTCGGTACAAAAGCTGGGTGGTGGAACCCATGAAACGGTTCACTCACATTGAACTAACGAGAGTCCCTAAAGCGTTGAACGGAAAGGCTGACATACTCGCACGCTTAGCCAAGGAGCTGGCTGATCCTGACATGGACGAAATTTTGATCACAGTCAGGAGCAGGCAAATTCTACCCCCTATCTCTCTACGAGAAGAGGAAAGCGCGGAACAGAAGAGCAGTCCCGCCGAAGAAGCTTCGATCTTTCAAGACGAGCCCGATTGGAGAGAACCCTTCATAGAGTACTTCCGATACGACAAGCTGCCCGAAGGAAGGTCTGCGAGGGTTCAGCTGAAGAAAAGAGCTCTCCGATACGTGTTTGTAAATGACACGCTATACCGCAGGTCATATGACCAACTCTGGCTCAGGTGCCTGTCATCGGCCGAAGCCCAAAAAGTCATGAAAGAAATTCACTCAGGCGTTTGCGGTGCTCACCAATCTGGCCCTAAGATGCGACTTCAAATCAAACGGCTTGGGTATTACTAGCCCACCATGATACAGAATTGCGTAGAGCATGCAAAGAAATGTTATATCTGCCAAATTCACGGTGATTTCATTCACAAGCACCCCAATCCGTTGCATCCTACGGTGGCGTCGTGGCCCTTCAAAGTCTGGGGAACCGACATAGTTGGCCCAATTGATCCTCCGTCATCCAAAGGCCACTGGTTCATATTGGTCGCAACTGACTATTTCTCCAGATGGGTTGAAGCTCTCCCGCTAAAAGAAGTCAAGACAGGAGATATTCTAACATTCTTCCAGCATAATGTTCTATACCGCTTCAGTACACCAAGAAGAATCATATCTGACAACGGGCCTTCTTTCAAGAGCTTCAAAGTCGCAAGGTTCGCTGCTCAACGTAAGATAGACTAGAGATATTCCTCCATCTATAATCCAAGAGCCAATGGGCTAGCCGAAGCCTTCAATAAGACTCTATGCAAGCTCCTAAGGAAAAATGCTTCAGCCAATAAGAGAGACTGGAATCTCAAACTTCACGAGGCGTTGTGGGCGTATCGTACCACGCACCGTACTCCAACCCAGTCCACTCCATACTCATTGCTCTTCGGAGTGGAGGCGGTCCTCCCCCTCGAAGTCGAAGTTCCAAGCTTAAGAATGGTCGTTCAGCACAAGTTGACAGAGGAGGAAAACGTGCTCCTTCGGCTTGAAGAGCTCGACGCCCTCGAAGAAAAGAGGCTTGTGGTGCAGCAAAATCTGGAGCTATACCGATCCCAAATGTCACGGGCCTATGACAAGATAACCCGTCTCCGCGCTTTCAAAAAGGTGAATTGGTGTTGGTCCTCAAAAGACCGATCATCCCAAATCGACATGCTAAAGGAAAATTCGAGCTAAACTGGGAAGGACCATACGTCGTCGAGAAAGTGTTCGACGGAGGATCCTATCAACTAATAAGTGCCGAGAGAGAAAGGCCCAAGCCACCCATCAATGGCCGATATCTCAAGAAATACTATGCGTGAATGCTCCAAGTCGCAGGCGAATTGAGCTCACCGGCCCTACGGTCTGGATCATACATCCTGCAAAACCGTATACAATCCACGGGCGTAAACGACCCTTATCTCTCCCAAATCCTGCCGGTGAGACTACTTTTAAATTCCCACCAGCGGCAAAAAAAAACGGTATGTCCACAAGCAAAATGGGTACGGATGAAAACCCGAAAGGGCTTCGTGAGTAAAAACAGCAGGACTACCGGCGAGTTTGTGAAAACCTGAAAGGGCGCAAACTCGTGAAAAGAGATGAAATACACTCGTAAAGTCCTCTCGACCTTGTGAAGAGAAAATCCCTGCGTGAGATCCTTACGACTCACAAAGGAGCAACACACTTAGGAATCCTCACGATTCCTAAGGAGAATATACACCTGCGAGATCCTCTCGACTCGTAGGGAGAAAATGCTTTTATGAGACCCTTACGGCTCATAAAATTGAAAAGTCTTACGTGACAGGGACCTGAATCTGTCTCCTAAGCCACCGCTCCCCAACGGGAAATGGCAAATGATGAGTCGCTCCTGGTGTTAAGCTTCAGTGTTAGCGGTGTTGATGCCGACCAAAACCCAAATCCCAAGTCCTCCCGAGGCAAATGATGAGTTGCTCCTGGCATTGCTCCAGTGCAGCAATGCTGATGCCGACCAAATCCCAAATCCCAAGTCCTCCCGGGGCAAATGATGAGTTGCTCTTGGCATTATTCCAGTGCAGCAATGTTGATGCTAAACAAGATCCAAATTCCAAGTCCCCAAACGGCGAATGATGAGTCGCTCTTGGTACCATATTCCAGTATAGCGATGCAGACGCCAACCAAAATCCAATTTTTCAAAATTCTCCTAGCCCTACGGTTAGTCCTCAAATTGACTACCGTATACAATTCACGGGCTTAAATAATTCTCATCATACCCATACCCCACCGCAATCACTAGTCCAGCGGCCGGACTCCGCCCTTGGACTTATGTTCCACTTAGGAAGACCCACTCTGTGTCCTCACGATACATGAGGAGAACAAACTTACGGGATCCTCACAACTCGTAAGAAAACACCTTCGTGGGATCCTTACGACTCACGAAGGAAAAACACACTTGGGAGTCCCCACGACTCCTAAGGAGAAAGTACACTTACGAGATCCTTTCGACTCGTAGGGAGAAATGTTTTTATGGGACCCTTACGGCTCATAAAATTGAAAAGCCTTAGGTGATAGGGACCTAAACCTGTCTCCTAAGCCATCGCTCCCCCAACAGGAAAAGGAAAATGAGGAATTGCTCCAGGCACATGTGCTTCAGTGTTAGCAACGCTGATGCCTACCCTAACCCCAAAATTCCAAACTCCAATCCAAATGACCCCTAAGTCGTTAAACTAGGAACGAGGGAAATTTCCTCATGACAAATGATGATTCGCTCCTGGTACCATATTCCAGTGTAGCGGTGCAGATGTCAATCCAAATCAAAAAACAACCAATGACCTCTCTGGCAGAATCAAATTCCACCTCGGAAGCAAGTCAACTCCATCACTGACACTGCAAGAAGCGGAGCAAGTGGGTGCTGATGTCAATCCAAATCAAAAAACAACCAATGACCTCTTTGGCAGAATCAAATTCCACCTCGGAAGCAAGTCAACTCCATCCCTGACACTGCAAGAAGCGGAGCAAGTCAAATCCAGCATCGACCGTCCACATCGCTAAAAGGGCAGCACCGACCGTCCAAGTCGCTAAAAGGGCAGCACCGGTCGTCCAAGTCGGAAAAAGGGCAGAACCGACCGTCCACATCACAAAAAGGGCAGCATCGACCGTCCAAGTCGCTAAAAGGGCAGCATCGACCGTCCACGTCGCAAAAAGGGCAGCATCGACCGTCCACGTCGCTAAAAGGACAGAATCGACCGTCCACGTCGCAAAAAGGGCAGCAGCGACCGTCCAAGTCGTTAAAAGGGCAGCACCGACCGTCCAAGTCGCAAAAAGGGCAGCATCGACCGTCCACATCGCTAAAAGGGCAGAACCGACCGTCCACGTCGCAAAAAGGGCAGCACCGACCGTCCAAGTCGCAAAAAGGTCAGAACCGACCGTCCACGTCGCAAAAAGGGCAGTATCGACCGTCCAAGTCGCTAAAAGGGCAGTATCGACCGTCCAAGTCGCAAAAAGGGAAGAATCGACCGTCCATGTCGTAAAAAGGGCAGTGCCAGCTTCCCAAAAGCGGGAACCAAATCAAGTCGCCTCCACGTAAAAGAAGATCCATCAATTCTATGCACACGACCCACATGTGGTGTGCATTCATTGATGGGGGGCAATTTGTTGGGGTAAAAATTTACACCCCGGTTGACCAAGTCAAAATCAAAGTCAACTCCAAGCCAAGTGGGCCCAAGCCCATATCAAGTGGGCCCATGTCCGGGTCGAATCCGAACATGAAGCGGCCGGCCTCCCCCCATGCCAAGATAAAAAATTTGTAATAAATAATTTTATTGTATTTCTTTTATTTTATTTTTACGAATGAATGTAGGAAAAATGGGCATAAAGCCAAATTTTTGTAAAGCCCATGGCTTATGTGCAAAAAGAAATGGTACATGAGCCATGGGATAGGCAAAATGCCATTTTTTGAAACCCAAGGGGCTATGTGTAAAGTGTATAGCCTATAAAGGCAAGGATAATGAAAATATCCCAACAACTTTTTTTCTCTCCAAAAGAAAAATTTAGATCTGAGATCTTTCTCATTCCTCAAGGTTCTAAAACCTTCTTCTTTCTTTTGAATTAAATCAAGAGTTTTACTCTTCTTTTTTCAAAACTAAATAGTTTTTCACCCAAAAACCCACAAGGGGGAACTTGGATCTACCATTAGATCTCAAAAAGAAGAGATTTTTAAATCTCACATCTCTTGATCTTCAAGATCATGCCAACAGAGGAGGAAGAAGGAGACCCATCTCCAGAAACCCCACTTTGGGGAAGAACTAGGGCTCAAGGGGAGAAGCCCTTCATCAGCTTCAAAACATCTTAGGAGTTTAACTCCACTCTAATTTCTTTTTCGGGAGTTTTTGGGGCTAAAAGCCCCTTTTTCTCGTCGGCGCCCGAGCGCCTTGCGCTCCAGCGCCCAGCACCCAGCGCTCAAGCGCCAAGCGCCCAAGTGCCGACACGTGGTGCGCTAGCGCTCAAGCGCCCACGTGTCAGATACGTGGCGTGCTAGCGCCTAAGCGCACAACACTCAAGACGCTGGCCCCACGCGTCCTTTGGGCGCTTTTTCCCTTTTTTATATATATGTATACATGTATATATATGTATAGATACACACACACTCCACAACACTGTCCCCCTCAAAAAAAATTTGGGCCGGGGCGCTGCCCCGCACCCCGCAAGGGGCTGCTAGCCCTCTTGACCCCCAGCCCACTATCCAGGTAGCGGGACCCCCGTAAAAACTCTGCGTGGCTCCCGATATATCCAAACCCCCTCCAAAACAAAAAACATGTACACTGCACATTGAGTTCGCATAACCAGTTGTTTCTCCAATCAGAACAAAGCTCTGTTTAAATTCCAAGATTTGAAATGAAGCGACGCTTCCTTTTCCAATAAAGAGCAAGGCTCTGTATTAAAAATCTAAAGTAAAAAATTGAAGCAACTCTTCAGATTCTGCGCGCTGCGCGCCACGTGTCAAAAGCAGACACACCAGCGCCAGGAGCGCTGCGCTCTAGGCAGCGCGTCCTCAATCAGAGCAAAGCTCTGCTCCGAAATTTGAAATTTAAATTGAAGCAACGCTTCAGATCCAGCGCTCTGCTCTGCGCGCCACGTGTCAAACACGGTGCGCTAGGCAGTTGTGATGCGCTCTGCGCTGCGTGCCACGTGTCAAACACGGGCGCGCTAGCGCAGTTGCGCTGCGCGCCACGTGTCGAGCGCAGGTGCGTTAGCGCAAGGTGCGCTAGCGCTGGAATTAAAAATTCCCCACCGTCAGATCAAAAGATCTATTAATAATAAATTATTAATTAATCATAACTAAAATTCTGTTATGAAAAGATTTTCCAATTTTATTAAAACAAGAAGATTATCTTCTGTAAAACAGAAGCCTTAGGATCAAAGATCCAACGATGGGAAATATTCCCAAATCAATCAGAGAAAGATCTCTTAAAACCGATTTAACAAATCATTTGGCCCTATATAAAGGACCCTAGACTTCAAGTCTAAAACACACACAGAGAGATAGAAATATACAGAAAAAGAGAGAAAAACCCTCTGCAAAAAAAAGCAAACTCTTAAGAAAAAGAAAATTTTTCTTCATCTTAAAGGTAAAGAACTATGTTCTTGAATAACAGAGATGAATCCATCTCATAAAAAAGAAGAACCATCTTCTAAAAAGATCTTAGATCTATAAAAAAGACCAAGGTCTTTGATTAAAAAGAAAAGATCAAAAGATCTAATCATAAAAATATAAAAAGAAGTATTTTACTTCATTCACAGATCTTTTGATCTATAAAGGCAGAGCCTTTTATAAAAAACAAGAACTTTTGTTCTTGAGGCAAAGCCTCTTTTGAAGAACATAAATCTGTTCTTTAATCTTAAAACCGATCAGAAGCGCTTTGCGCTATTAAAAAGTGCCTTGCACTCATGAACTGCGCTCTTGCGCTCCTTGGACCGGCGCTTTGCGCCAAAACATGCCACGTGTCAACCAAAGATACAATCTGCGCTTCTGAAGCAGTGCACTGCGCTCATGGACTGGCGCTCAGCGCCAAGCGCGCCACGTGTCACTCACTGGCGCACCCATAAACTAGCGCAGCGCTCTCATAAATTAAAAGCGCAATGCGCTAACAAACTAGCGCTTAGCGCTAAGCGCAACACGTGTCCTCCTCGTATGCGCTATCCAACAGAAGCGCAATGCGCCCTTTCCTTGGCGCAAAGTGCCTGAAGCACCACGTGGCGCACTGTCAGAACATACTTTGTACTGATAAATGCTATGCATTATTAAAAGGGCCGAGCCCAAATGAAGGCTCAATAGCCAGAACAATAAAATATTCAACTCATATCAACTGAGCCCATATGCTCATAAACCTGCAAACAGACTTTAGTCCTAAATTGGACTATAGATCTCCCAACCAACATTGGTTCAAGGGTACATCTCTGAACTACTCTGATATTTTTCGCTGTAATCCTTCAACGTCTTCAGAGAGATGACGGGTCCCGACAGCCATAAATTCCACAGACTATGATGTCTTTAAACTGGACTGTGGGGTCCTTAAACCCACGGACTATGATGTCCTTAACCTTAACTGTGAGGTCTTTAAACTCATGGACTATGATGTCCTTAACCTCGACCGTGATGTCTTAAAACTAACATTGGACTGTGGTGTCCTTAAATCCACGGACTATGGTGTCCTTAACCTTGACTGTGAGGTCTTTAAACTCATGGACTATGATGTCCTTAACCTTGACCGGGATGTCTTTAAACTAACATCGGACCACTATGTCCTTAAACTGGTAATCGACCGAAATGTCCGTAAACTAAACAATAGAGTCTAAATGCTCTTTTGTTGGATCTAAACGATCCCGTTAAGTTGATCTTAGTCTAAAGTAAGACTAACATATCCTTAGCGAACGTTCAAGTCGATCTTAGTCTCAAATAAGACTAACGTATCCTTAAACCAAACCCCCAAACCCAAATCTTAGAAAATATGGATTTGGACTAATCCACGCCCTACGGGTGACAACATAAATTAGTCTCCGTATACAATCCACGGGCAACCACAAACAAAACAAACACCCACGACACGAAGTGACCATCTGGATAAGGAGAAAGTTGTTACCGCGATGCGGTAGCGTAATTAACTGCAGGAGCTTGCGCCTGCAGGGAAGAGCGTCCCCACAATCAAAAACCCCTCAAACGAGGGGGAATCTGACGAAGTCTGCTACATCGGCCGCATCCGTTTAAACCTTCGATACATGGTGCCATAAATCAACTTGGCATCTTCGGAGAGGTGGACGGATAGCACCAAATAGTTTCTGCCCCCAGATTCAGGGAAGACAGTCCGTCTTCCCGTGTTTCGGAGGTGAACACCAGTTTAACCCGTTAATCGGAGGTTCCCTCGCCCCAAAGGCGAGGGGTAATTAACGGCAGCTTAGTCCGCAGCTGTCGGAGATTCGGATCCCCACAATCAATAAACCCCCGCCTACCCTAGGCAGGGGGAATCTGTAGTACGCATGACAAGCGCCCGCGTATTCTCATCTTAATGGGGTGACGAAAAACACCCTACAGCTCCTCCCATTGCCAGCTGAGACTGGAAGGGAGAACCACGCGGGCATTGATCTTGACCACGTATGAGATCGGGGTCACGTCGGAAGCTGAATTCATCTTAGGAGACATCGTCGTTGAAAGTTGATTGTTGCACGAAAAGAAGCTACTTCAGTACAAACATCGATATATATGCTAAATGAGTTCGCATGAACGCTTGACCCGAGATATGGGAGGAGAGAAAGGTCCCACCGGGCGTGCCAGAATCTGTAGGGTGTTTTTCGTCACCCCATTGAGATGGGAATACGCGCGCACTTGTCAGGCACATTACAGATTCCCCCTGCCTAGGGTAGGCGGGGGTTTGTTGAATGTGGGGATCCGAATCTCCGGCAGTCGCAGACTAAGCTGTCGTTAATTACCCCTCGTCTTTGGAGCGAGAGAACCTCTGATTGACGGGTCAAACATGTCATGTGAACTCAATGTGCAGTGTTGTGTTTTGAAGGGGTTTTCGATATACCGGGGGCCCCGCAGAGTTTTTACGGGGGTATGGGGGTCAAGGGGGCTAGCAGCCCCTTGCGGGGTGCGGGGCAGCGCCCTGTTAGAAAACTTTTCCTAGCAGGGGACCTCTTTTGAGTGTAGAGTGTGAAAAATGAGGGGTGAGGAGCGTCTTAAAGACGCGTGGATGATACGTAGGAACTGGTCGCCCACGGGTCACGTGCCTGGCGTGTGGGCGCTTGGCGCCCATGGGTTACGTGCTAGGCGCATGGGCGCCCCCTGGTCACGTTCCTGCCGCGTGGACGCTGGGCGCCCGTGGGTCACATGCGCGGCATGCGTGGGCGCTGGGCGCCCGCGGGTCACATGTGCGGCACGCGACCGCTGGGCGCCAGCGGGTCACGTGCGCGGCACACGACTACTGGAAACACCAGCGAAAAAGAGGCTTAGCCCTGGGCTAGGAGTTGAACTCCCAAGGGATTTTGAGTGGAGTTAAACTCCAAAAGATTTAGATTTGGAGTTAAACTCCTAAATGATCTGGAATAGGAGTTAAAGTCCTATGAGGATTTGGATCTTGGAGTTGAACTCCCCAAAGATATTCAGAAGTGATCAAAGGGGACCCCTCTCTTCTCTCTTTAGCCCTGGAGCTTCTTTTGAGTCTTGGATCTGTCCAAAATTGGATTTTTGGAGATGGGTCTCCTTCTTCCTCCTCTTGATCGGCTGGATCTTGGAGAAAAGGGGGTGAGACTTAAAAGACTTCCCTTTTCAAGATCTGATTGAAGATCCAAGCTCCCCTTCGAGGGTTTTGTAGTGAAAAACTATTTCTTTTTGGAAAGGGAAGAGTTAAAGTCTTGATTTAATTTTAAAAGGGAGAAGGTTTTAGAACCTTGAGCAAGGAGAAGGAGACACAAACCCTAGAATTTTTTAGAATGGAAAAAGTTGTCATAGATATTTTCATCATATTTGTCTTTATAGGCTACACACTTTACATGCATCCCCTTAGGCTTTGCCAAATGGTGCTTGTGCCACCCCATGCTTTATGTGCTTGTTTCTTTTTGCACATCAGCCATGGGGTTTAAAATTTTTTGGCTTTCTACCCATTTTACATACATTTATTTTATAAAAAGAAAATAATTATATTAAACCAATTTATTGCTTCATTCCTTTTGTCATGGGGCCGGTCCCGTCCATGCTCGGTCCTGACCTGGGCTTAGGCCCGCTTGGCTTGGAGTTAACTTTGATTTTGACTTGGTCGACCGGGGTGTAAATTTTGACCCCAACACGGACGTGGACGCATCCCCTCCAACTAGAACGTAAACATTGACGATAATATTACATGAAGTTCATATTTATTCTTAGAGGATTTGTAAAATGAATAAATATTTTATATTTATTCATACTAACCTGCAGACTGAGCGGAGGGTACGGAACTGGTGGGAGTAGCCTCTGCTCCAGATGTGGATGCACCATCTATAATTAGACAATTAGTAATAGATTATATAAGTAATTGCAAAAAAATGTGTGTATATTTATGAACATACCCGCAGATGCGGTGGTGGCCTCTGCTCGAGATGTGGAGGCACCACTCAAAAAATAATTACCTAAGTAAGAGCAAAAAGAATGTGTGTATATTTATGATATAACATTCTAAATCAATATGCATGCACTATAGGGTATATAAACATACCTGCAGGTGCGGTAGTAGCATCCGCTTCTGATGTGGACGCACCACCAATAGTTAGATAATTAAACATTGACTATATAAGTAATTTTGAAATAAATATGCGTGTATATCTATAATATTATATTCAAAATGAATATGCGTGCAATATACCTGGAGGTGTGGCAAAATCCACACGGAAGGAGTCATCCGAAGGGGTCTCCGATCGGGGTACAAGACCGGCCCTCTGAAGCTCACTAAGCAGCTCTCCGGGCGGCAGAACCGTTCTGCCTCTGCCGCTGCCTTGGCTGGTGCTCCTGCCGCCACTCGCTGTTCCGGTCGTCGTCGTCAAACCTAGATAAGAGTACAATCATTACATATGCATGCAATATATGTATAGATCGTAGAAATGTGAAGTAATAATATAACATTACTGATAACATTTTTCGTTTCGTGGACGCATTAGACATATCTACTTGGATTTCATCATCGATATCATTTCTAACCCGCGTAACTTCACGATCAGCCGAAGACAACCCGTCTTTTGAAACAGATGGTCGGTGCACTCTTAGTCTTCTCTCTTATTCATCCTCATCGCTGTCATCCATACGATCCTCGAATTCTGGGACATCGTAAACATCCCTAAGTTTCCAACGGCATACGACACTCCATCCCGGATGCTTCAAGCACTGTGAGTAGTATACTTGGAACGCTTGGTTCGGAAAGATAAATGGATCGTCCTGACCGTAAAATCGAAGTGTGTTCACACTAGTCAATCCATATTCATCTTTCCAATTCCCGAGATTGTTTTTCCACTTATCTATATCGGTTCGTGTATCATACCAAGTACATTGAAATATATAAAATGGTTCCGACCGTCCGGGATATTGGATGCCAAGTATGCAATTTAAGTTCCATAATAAATCACGCCATCCGATCCTACCGTCGCAATTCCACTATTCTGAGTGGTTCGAGATGTTTTTATGTCTTTAACTTCAAATTTGTATCCAATGACACCGAATCCTTTATAATATGCAACCTCCATGCTAGGAAACTGAGCTAAACATCTTAAATCTCTCTCTAATGATGCAAACAAGTTCGGACCGTTGATCCGACAAAACAAATTTTACGACAAATACATAACGATATAAGTTTAGATTAAGACTGGTAGCAATAACATGTTATTCGAACAACTCACATGATCTGCAACCCAATCACAAAAATTATCCTGATGATATTTTTCTAATCGTTCATCATTCCAATCAGGATGCCCCTCACGTACCTCACTAAAATGAATTCTGTTCTCAACAATAAATTATGACATTAATATTATATCATTTCATACACACACAAACACAAATATAAAAATCAATCCAAAAAAACTTACTCTCTAATTTTTTCAAGACATACGCTATTGAGGTGGATGTTTCCTGATTTAAAATCAGGAAAGTTTACGGAGGAGGCATCACGTGATTGCACGTGACCAGCAGTCACGTGTTGGCACGTGACATTTAAAAGCAGCGGCAAAGGCAGATTCAGCTCCTTGATTAAATCAAAGAAAAGGCTCCAGAAAGGGTCACGTGTTGGCACATGACGGCTGAACAGTGGCTAGAAGACAAAGCGCAGAAAGCAGAAGAAAGCTCGGGGTCACGTGCCTACACGTGACCAGGGGTCACGTGGCCACACGTGACCGGCTTTCAAAGCCTTTCTATTTAACAGAATTAAATTCTGAACATCATTCAAATCTTTCCAAAGGAGAATGATTATTTGGAACCGATTGGATTAAAGATTTAAAGGTGATTAAATATCACCTATCTATGGAAAAATCTTGAACTTGGAAAGATTTCCCCTTAATCGAAATAATAAAGGAATATCTTTGGATTCAAAATCCAATGGTGAATAAAATTCACCTAATAATCCAAAGGTCCAAATGAATGATGAATGCAAATCAAATCTCGAATGAATACAAATCAAATCTCTCAATGAAAGATTCACCAAAACTAATTGATTCTGCTCCTTCTCCTATAAATAGGAGCCAAGAGATACACGGAAAGAGATATACAGAGAGACACAGAGACATAGAGAGAAAAAGAAATAGAGCCTTGAGACTTTGGAAGAATTTGATCTGCTGCAGAAGAAAACCTTGGGTAAGAAAGGGAAGGCCTTTAAAAAAAGAGAATTTAATTCTCAAAAGAGTTTAACTCTTATAATAAAAAGAAGAACTTAGTTCTCTCTTTAGTAGAGGATCTGCAAAGTGCACATCTCCTCATGAATTGAGAATTTAATTCTCATTGGATTGAGATCCTGCCATGCAGATCCAAACCATAGAGAGGGAATGGAAGTTTGAGAATTTAATTCTCACGGAACTATAGGAATTTAATTCCTTTGAAATAAAATTAGGGTTTAACTCTATGTTATAGGAATTTAATTCCTTCGAAATGAACAGAACCAGTTAAGAACTTAATTCTGTCAAAATAACAGGAATTTAATTCCCTTAAGAAAGAAGAAATTAGGGTTTCACCCTATGACAGAACCTAATTCCTCACATATATGGGAATTCAATTCCTCAGATTATAAATTAAGGGTTTAACTCTATCTAAGAGTAATTCTCTAAGAGAAAGTGGGAATTTAATTTCTCTAAAATTATTATTAGGGTTGAACCCTATGATAGAATCCAGTTCTTCACATACATGAGGAATTTAATTCCTAAAGAAAAGAATTTATAGTTCAACTCTATCTAAGAATATAATTCTTCAAGAAAATGGGGATTTAATGAAGAATTTAAATCTTAAACAAAAATGCAAAGGAGCAGTCACGTGCTACCACGTGACCCCTGAAAAACTCCGCAGGGGAGGGCGCCCTCACGTGCTACCACGTGACCCCTCTTGCCTTGGTGTTTAACACTAAATTGGAAACTCTGAATCCAGTGTTCAACACTGATTTACCTTAGTGTTCAACCCTAATTAAAGAGCTTTATTCGCAGTGTTTAACACTGAATTTCTTAGTGTTAACATTAAATTAAACCTCTGTTAACAGGGTTTAATATTAATTTTCTTAGTGTTCAACACTAAATTAAAATCTCTGTCACCAGTGTTCAACACTGATTACCTTAGTGTTTAACACTAATTCGAGATCTCTGTTTCCAGTGTTTAACACTGATTTGTTTTAGTGTTTAACACTAATTTGAAAGTCATGTTGCTGGTGTTTAACACCAACTATCTTTTAGTGTTAAACACTAACTTGTCAATCTCATTGCCAGTGTTCAACACTGATTGGTCTTTAGTGTTTAACACAAGCTTCAGCCCAATTGGCTAAGTTCTAAAGGCAAAGCCTCTCATTCAATGGACCAACAGAAAGCCAATATTCCAAACATGATTGGACTTAGCCCAAGATGGCCATAAGTCCTCAATCCAAATTTAACTGGGCCAATGGGCTCATAACATAATTGATTGGTCTTAGTCCCAAATTGGGCCAAAGACTATTTAATCTACCTTGGTTCAAGGGTACATCTCTTCGCTCCTTTGATACTTGGCGTTGTAAATCCTCAACGTCTTCAAAGAGGTGATGGGTCCCGATGACTACACATTGATACGGACTGTGGGGTCCTTAAACATATGGACTATGACGTCCTTAACCTTGACCGGGATGTCTTAAAACTAACATCGGACTGTGGGGTCCTTAAACCTATGGACTATGACGTCCTTAACCTTGACCGGAATGTCTTAAAACTAACAACGGACTATGACGTCCTTAACCTTGACCGTGATGTCTTAAAACTAACTTCGGACTGTGGAGTCCTTAAATCCACGGACTATGACGTCCTTAACCTTGACCGCAACGTCTTAAAACTAACATTGGACCGTAATGTCCTTAAACTATCTATGGACCGCAATGTCCTTAAACTACCTATTGACCGCAATGTCACTAAACTAAACAACAGGGCCCCCCTTAATTGCTCTCTTGTTGGATCTAAACGATCCCGTTAAGTTGATCTTAGTCTAAAAACTAGACTGACGTATCCTTAACAAACGTTTAAGTCGATCTTAGTCTTAAACGAGGCTAACGTATCCTTTAACCCAAACCCCCAAACCCAAATCTAAGATAATACGGATTTGGACTAATCCACGCCCTACGGGCGACGACATAACTCAGTCTCCGTATACAATCCACGAGCAACCAAACACCAAACAAACACACACGACACGAAGTGATCATCTGGAGAAGGAGAAAGTTGTTACCGCAATGCGGTAGCGTAATTAACTGCAGGGGCTTGCACCTGCAGGGAAGAGCGTCCCCACAATCAAAAACCCCTCAAGCGAGGAGGAATCTGACGAAGTCTGCTACATCGGACGCATCCGTTTAAATCTTCGATGCACGGTGCCATAAATCAACTTGGCATCTTCGGAGAGGTAGACAGATAGCACCAATTAGCATCTGCCCTGAATTTCAGGCAAGACGTCTGTCGCGCCGTCTTTCGGAGGGTAACAGATTCTGGCATGCCCGGTAGGACCTTTTTCTCTTTCCACTCCACACTTCGTGTGTCGTGTTCGCGAACCAGACACGGTTCGGTAATGGTTGCCCTTGGATTTCAAGGTACTAAGACTTGGCGTCTTGCTTATTGCAGAAAGCAAAGAATCAATGGCTTGCACTTGTGCGAAATGCTCCAACTGCAACTGCAGCCGGCGCTCTGCCTCGCCAGGAGGTGTAGCCTACGGACCCCAAGCTGCTTCGCTGTTCACAATACCCGTGGAACAGGTCACTCGAGCCACCACAGGGTTGTTTTTTGGGACCATACTCCCGCCAACAAGCTTCACCGCTCCTACGCTGACAACGGAAGCTCCCAAGAAGTCGGTCTTTGATCGGCTTACACCTACCGCGGCTCCTCTCAACGGGTCGCCCAACACCAGCGCCTCGGTCTTCTCCAGATTGGGCCAGAGCTCCTGTGGATCCGCGATGGGGCCTACAATCCCAGAGAAGGCTGCTCCTAAGAAAGTAACCAGCCCTGCTCCTGAAGTCGTCAAGGCGGCTTCCCCTGCCAAAAAGTCGGTCTCCACAAGATTGACGGCTCCCGCTCCTGCTACCCAAAAGACATCGGTCTTTGACAGGCTGACACCAGCAGCGACCCCCCACCTACACAGGGGGCAAGACGAGACTATCGCCCTCACCAAGCCGGTTCCATCAACACGACGCGCTCGACGTCGTTACTGGCGCCGAGTGAGGAAGGCCGGAGGCAACTCCCCTCCCGGGCTAACTCCTCCAGCCCCGATAGCAGAAGTTAATGCTGCTGTTCCAACTGGGAACAGCTTTGAGATGTTAAATAAGGTGCGTAGGAATTCTCCTACCGCGGTGCTAAAGAGGTATCCCCCTCCGCTGAAAAAGGCTGTAGAAGTAAAGCCAGAACAGCCCCAATCTCCTCAATGGCTATCCTCCCAAATCTATAAAGTCTGGCGGCAGACCCGAGACTCGATGATCGATCCAAATTTCTCCCGCCAGCACAAGAAGCTGAAAATCCAACAGGAAGTCAGTCACCAGGCTAAGCCACGAAAAGTTGTCTGGGTGCCCACTTCAACGGCCCCCTCAACTTCCACTGATCATAAAAAGAAGAGGCCAGAGAGGACCCCCGGGCCTGCAACGAAAGCTAAAAGCGCTGAGCCCAGACGCCCTAAGGCTAGGGGCAGGATGGTCCACACTGTATACATGGCGTCGGGGAAAGAAGACAGCCACGCGTCCACAGGTCATAGACCGCTTACACGGTCGGTGACCAAAGCCCAGGAGCAATAGCAAAAGCTCCAGGAAATGATGATCGCAATGGCCGCGCTTACTGGACCGAAAGAAAGCCCCGAGGCATCCTCGGATCAGCAACAAGAACAGGAAACCGATGCCGAGTTCCTCCGGAGGATACTGGAAAAGAAAGATAAAGAGGCTGCGGAACAAGCGGCCAATATAAAGCAAATAGCCCACTTATTCCAGGACATGGTGGGAATGATGATCCAACAAGACCCACCTGCTGAGGATCCTCCGATCGTCCTTGAAGACGACAGGGAAGAAACGTCAAATCTACCACCGGCTCTCTCAACGGCCAAGGAGAAGACAATCACTAAGGCTGACTTGGACGACTATATAGCCCAGCAAATCCGGGTTCATCATGCGACTGAGGAAGCTGGTCAAGTCGTAAAAACGGGGCGACCATATCCAAGCTGGTACGACCAAATCAAATATCCGCCGGGTTATACAATACCAAAATTCCACGTGTATAAGGGGACCGACAATCCCCACCAACATGTTACCCAGTTCAGGGACCTTTGCGGTAACACCGGCGGTGACGATAAACTGTTGCTTTGCCAGTTCGTGGGCAGCTTATCAGAAACAGCGTTCGAATGGTATTCGGAACTCCTGAACGATTCTATCAAGACGTTCGCTGAAATGGAGTTGCTATTCACTCAGCGATTCGCAAGCGCCAGCGAACGCACTCCGATAACGGCATTGATTAATGCCAGGGTGAAACCAGGTGAAACGTGGGTCCAGTATGCTATACGCTGGCGAAATTTGTGGTCGAAATGCGAGCAACGCATTGAGGAAGCGCCCGCGGTGGGCATGTTCGTGGGAACCCTAGACCCTCATGCAACTATCTCCCAGTTTATGATGTTCTTTAAGCCGACCACGTTTCAGGCTTTGATCGACAAGTTGGCCCAGATAGACCAGATGGGTCACAGACCGTCTCTTCCGAAGCCGGAGCCTCGGAGTGACAAGGGTAAAGGGAAGGCAACCTTCGTCGCGAATGCTCAGCAGCAACCCAGTGCCTCAAAGCTGGCGGATCAATTGGAAGAAAGACGGTGGTATTATAATGAGAAGATGAAGCGTCCCTACTCGTTCCCACGGGACAAGACGAAACGGTTATTCGAGCTGGCAGTACCAACAGACTTATAAACTTGCCAAATCCAAGGCGACCGCCACAACCCACTGAGGTGAATAACCCCAATTATTGCCCTTACCATCAAACGGTAAGCCATCCGATTGAGGATTGCTTCATTTTCAAAGGATGGATTGAAGATCAATACCTCCAGGGGAAGTTTGCACTATCCGAAAAGTGGAAGGTGAACCCGCCACAACCGCATACTCCTAAGAAAGCAGATACACCGGGGGCAACCTGTTCCTTTATTGAAGAAGCTCCATGGGAGGTCGTGCTGTCAACTAAAACCAAAAGAATGCTGAGGGACCTTCATGCGTGCCCGGCGGTCGAATGGAAAGACCCGCTTGAACCTCAAATCATCGAAGGGATGTTGAAGCCGCGCCCAACTACAAAGATTCGTGGTGATGGCCCGAATACTCACACCCAACCGTCAAAATCTTCGAAGAAAAAGAAGAAGAAATCCAAATAGCCCGTGAAGCCTGGAGACAAGCGCACGGATTTACAGAAACAGATTGACGCGCTGGAGGAGTACAATCAAAAGGCGCGGACTCCCGTCACGCTGCAAGAGTTCCTCAACCACGCCTTTCAGGAGGAAGATGATGGAGAGAGCTCATCGGATGAATCCGAGGGATACGTGGCGAGTTGTCATGTGATTTCCCACTCGGAAGATGAGAAAACTCCTGGCACTAAGAAACTGGGGGCACAGCCTGAGCCAGAACTTATATGGCCAACAGATGAAATGATCGACGCCTTTCTAGACGAGATTCGTTTGAAGAGTAAAGCCGATCAGGAGCGTGAGATGGCTGCATCGGAAGGAGCCAAGCGCAGGCGACTAAACGAAAGAGTCGAAGCACTCCAGCCAGATCAAAAGACATCCGATGCGAATAAAAACGTGTTCAAGACGAGGAAAAGGTTTGCCAAAGCCATGTTGGTGGGGATGAAGCTACCACCCTCGGAAGAGAACGCGTTCGATGGGGCGGAGAGGCACCCTAATTATTACTCATATCATCGGAAAATTTCACACCCTACGGAGGAGTGCGACGCTTTTAGGATATGGTGACAGGGATATGTTGCTCACCGGCAACATTTTAAGCGCATGAAACGCAGAACTCATCGGGAGCAAAGAAGTATAACCGACAGGCACAAAAGAACTACCGGCAGCTGTTACATGGTCGACGCCGGAGGATCACAAGTTCACACCTTTGGGAGCGACTCTGATGAGGAAATGGCTTTGGGCCCTCTCTTTAAAGAGTTCATCTTAGGGAAAGAGGAAGAACCGGAGGCCTGCGAGAACATTCAGCTGCGCAATCGCACGCTCCCGGAAAAGAATCTCGGGCCCGTAAATAGAAAAGATAAGGGAAAGGAAAAGTTCACTGGGGATATCGCCTTAGATGACCAAGTCATGAAAGAGCTGACTGCCAAGGACCCTCCCAGGAAAGGTAAGGTGGACTACAACATCCTAGCGCACCTAAGAAAGCTACCTTCTCAGCTCAGCATTCTTGATGCCCTCCTATTATCAAAAGAAGCGCGAGATTCATTAATCAAGGCATTACAAGAACCCGAGCAATTCTAAGCCTTCCTCGCCGAAGAAAGGATGAAGGATGAACTGGATAGAGTGCATACAGCCGACATCACTTTCGGTGACGAAGACCTTCTTCTCGGGTCGTGCGACCACAACCGTCCCCTATATGTCTCTGGATACTGCCATGATATCAAGATAGGCAAGATCCTGGTGGATAATGGATCCTCCGTCAATCTCCTTAATGTCCGGGTGTTGAAGGAAATCTGCATGAGCGTGCAGCACCTCGCTCGTGACAAAATTACCATCTCCGGTTTCGACTCACAGTCGTCACGGACTCTCGGGTCTGTAATACTAACATTACGCTTCGGACTGCTCGTCACGGACATCATGTTTCACGTAATTGACGCCAAGACCTGCTACAACGCCTTGCTCGGTCACCCTTGGTTACACGAGTACAACATCATCCCTTCTACACAGCATCAGTGTATGAATTACTTTAAGGATGGTTTCGAGTATACTGTAACAGGTGAGCTGAACCCATTCTCCGTGAACGAAGTCCGCAAGTACGAAGATGCAAAGTACTTTTTGCCAGACTTCGAGGATACAGAAAAGTGTCGCAAGCCGGAAAACAAAGCCGCCGCCACCATCCCTGTTTTTGGGAGCGATACCGAGGAAGAAGAAGAGATAGTTTACGCTGGGCCGTCTCGACGCAACAACCCGGGATCGTCCGCCCCCATGTTGATCTTCGGAAGTGACTCGGAAGATGAGGTAAATGCCGTGTTCTCCAGTCGGCCGTCAATACAAGCATCCCCTGGCGATGATCAGAGTTTGCAAATCACCACGGTACCGCGGGAACACTACAAGGATCTCGACGCACTTCAAGCTCACAATGTGCAGGACCTGCAGACGTTTTACGTCCCTTCCAGGCGAAAGGGTGAAAAGGCGATCCTATTCTACCAATCCACGGAAACGAGAGTGGAGAAAGAGATATGGCATGGTGCGGATGCTACCCTCGACAGGCTCCAACCCATCCGTTTGCCCATATATTACACAAATGGACTAAAGAGGCTATTGAAGCGCCAAGGAGTACCCTTAAAACAGACTGTTCGACAAGCTCGGTTCTACAACAGGATTTGGGAGGTCCCTGGGACTCAGCACAAATTGCCCAACGGGAGAATGGAAACACTTGGGCTTGGATATATGAGATCCAAGGAATGGGAGAGAGTCCACGGTAGCTACGCCGTATATAACTTCGATGAGGAGGAAAATGCCCTGTCCCGCAATGCAAACCCCTCATCAAAACCAGACCCCGCAAGCGAAGTGCCGAGTCCGCCATCTGAAGAACGAATGGACAAGCTTATCAGGAAAGCGGATCAAAAAGCTCGGGAAGACCATAATCGCGAGATGGCCATCTACGAGAAGGCCAGGACGCAACGTCTGTTTCAACAGGCTGCAAAAGACGAAGATGCTCCTCCCTGTCAACCCGTTGTACAAAAGGCCCGACGCAGAGGCAGAAGTAAGTCAAGAAGCGGAAAGAGGAGCCGACAACAACGACACAGGATTAGAGAGTCATGTGATCAGGTATTGTGCGGCCCGGATTTGTCCCTCATAAAGAAGATGAGTCGAGCGTATTCCTTCCCCCGAGACAAGACGAAGAAGTTACTCGAGCTCGCTATAAAACATCAAATGATCGCACTTCCGGAGTCTAAGCACCCTGAGCAAGCTAACAAAGTTTCTCATCCGGGCTATTGCTCTTATCACCGAGCCATAGCACACCTTATCGAAGACTGCTTCACCTTCAAGAACTGGGTCGAAGACCAGTACCAGCAAGGCAGATTTGCTTTATCCAGCAGCTGGAGGGTAACGCCGCCACAAAAGCACGAACCCAAAGCCGCAAGAGCAGAACCAGATCCACATCGATCTTGGAAGCGGATTCGCACCTGTCACATGATTACAATATTAAAAGAAGAGCCCTAGGACATAGATGAGCTCCCTTGGTGCTTCGAAAACAATGACAATGAGGTAATCTCAGAATTTCCATCGGCTCTGAAAGAACTGGAAGATGGCATACATACTACTGCAGATAACCTCAAGAAGATTGAGTTCTGATCGGCAGACGATCCGCGACGACATTCGTCAGCGAACTGCTATCTGAAGAAAGGGTGGCTGCGTTAAAGGACGTGCTTCTACAGCATAGAGATTGCTTCACGTGGAACTATTCCGAGATGCCGGGATTAGAGCCAGAGATTGCTGTGCATAAATTAGCAATATCCCCGGATATCAAGCTAGTCAAGCAGGCGCCGAGAAGGATGCGGCTCGAGCTTGAGATGAGCATTAACGCCGAAGTCAAGAAGCTGATCGATTCTGGGTTTATCCAGGAGGTACAGTATCCTGACTGGGTCGCCAACATCGTCCCTATGATGAAGAAAAATGGGATAGTGCGCATATGTGTGGACTTCCGAGATCTCAATAAAGCCTGCCCGAAGGACGATTTCCCAGTGCCGGTCACCGAACTGATGATAGACAATACATCCACTCATGAGGTTTTTCTCCTTCATGGACGGTTCATCAGGGTACAATCAGATAAAGATGCATCCCGACGACCAGAAGCACACCGCTTTCCGGACTCCTTTGGGTATATTCTGCTACAAAGTCATGCCCTTCGGATTAAAAAATGCCGGTGCCACATATCTGAGGGCCATTACAAAGATCTTTGATGATCTCATACATGAAATCGTTGAGTGCTATATCGACGACCTCGTAGGAAAGAGCATGTCATATGAAGAGCATTTAGAGCATCTGAACACCGTATTTCAACGCCTTCGGCAATATAATTTGAAGATGAATCCCCTCAAATGCGCGTTCGGAGTCTCCTCGGGTAAATTCCTGGGATTCATCATCCGACACCGAGGTATCGAAATAGATCCATCTAAGATCAAGGCGATCATGGAAATGCCACCGCCAAGGACTCTCAAACAGCTGCGGTCTCTCCAAGGGAAGCTCGCGTACATCCGGCGATTTATCGCCAATCTGTCAGGCAAGTGTCGTCCTTACAGTCACCTGATGAAGAAGGGAACTCCGTTCGTCTGGGACCAAAAATGCCAGAGCGCGCTAGATGAAATCAACCAATACCTGCAGAACCCGCCGGTGCTGGCTGCTCCGGTCAAGGGAAAGCCTCTTATCTTATATACAACAGCCCTCGAAGGTTCCTTAGGCGCATTATAGGCGCAAGAAAACGACCAAGGGAAGGAGAGAGCGCTCTACTATTTAAGCCGAGTTCTTCTGGGGGCAGAAAGCAATTACTCCACTATCAAAAACACTGCCTGGCGTTAATCTTTGCGATAACAAAACTCCGGCACTATGCATTGGCACATGAAGTCCGTCTTATATCAAAGGTGGACCCCCTAAAATATCTAATGTCAAAGGCCATATTGACAGGGAGACTCGCTAAATGGGCCCTGCTCCTGATGGAGTTTTCAATAACCTATCAACCTCTTAAGGCAGTGAAAGGCCAAGCCATCGCCGACTTCCTTGCTGAGCATCCAGTACCTGCCGGTTCTCCTCTGAATTGCGATTTGCCAGACGAACATGCGTTTGACGTGATCGACGGTGGTGATACCCGATGGGAGCTTTATTTCTATGGAGCGTCCTCCGTAAAGAAGCGTAAACAAAGTACCCCAATGATCAAGTCGGGGGTAGGCCTCATCTTCGTAACTCCACAAGGAGAGATGATGCGCTTCGCTTTCTCCTTAACAGAACCGAGGACGAACAATGAAGCCGAATACGAAGCTTTGATAGCAGGCCTCGAGATCGCCATCGTCATGGGAATTGAAAACCTCCTCATATACGGGGATTCTCAACTGGTCGTTAGTCAAGTAAACGGTGACTACCAAACGTGCAAACCGGAATTGGTGACGTATGGTGAAAAGGTGCGACAACTGTTGACCCAAATTCCCTCCTATACTCTGGAAAGTATACCACGTGCGGAAAACAGCAAAGCAGACGCGTTGGCCAAGCTCTCTAAAGAACTGGCTGACGAGAACCTTGATGACGTTAAAATCATGGTGCAAAGCCGTCGGGTGCTTGCCCCAGCAGAAATATCTCCGGAATCATCCGAAGAGAAGGGAGTGACTGAGCAGACGACCCTACAAATAAAAGACCGTGAGAAGGCTGAGGACTGGAGGGAGGTCTTCATAGACTATTTTAAGTTCCACCGAATGCCCGAAGAAGCGTCCTCAAGACATCAGCTCATGAAACGAGCCCTGTCTTTCGCCTTCGTCAACGATACTCTGTATAAAAGGTCGTTCAATTCTTTGTGGTTGAGATGCCTGGGACCTGTCGAAGCGAAAAAGGGTCGTTCAGGAGGTTCACGATGGACTCTACGGTTCTTACCAAGCAGGCCCAAAGATGAAATTGAAGATCAAACGAATGGGTTATTATTGGCCCACGATGATCCAGGACTGCCTTGAGTATGCGAAGCAATGCCACTCGTGCCATATTCATGGGGACTTTATCCACCAACATCCAAATCCACTACATCCAACGGTGTCTAGCTGGCCATTCGAAATGTGGGGAACTGACATAATCGGCCCCATCGAACCAGCGTCATCCAGGGGACATCGTTTTATCCTGGCGACGACTGATTACTTCTCTAAATGGGCAGAAGCACTACCGTTAAGGGAAGTGAAGACAGAAAATATTCTCCATTTCTTCAAGACGCACGTCATTTTTCGGTTTGGAACTCCGCGGCGGATTATTTCTGATAACGGGTCAGCCTACAGAAGTCACAAGATCAGCCGCTTTGCGCAACAGCATAATATAGACTGGAGGTATTTCTCGGTTTATAATCCGCGAGCCAACGGCTCGCCGAGGCCTTCAACAAGACCTTGACGAAAATCATAAAGAAACGGTGTCCCGAAATAAGAAGGACTGGCACGAGAAACTACAGGAGGCTCTCTAGGCATACCGAACTACGTTCAAAATGGCCACGAACACAACGTCGTGCGCGTTAGTATTTGGTACAGAAGCAGTACTCCCACTCGAGATAGAGTTACCCTCTCTACGAGTGGCGGTCCACTACGAGCTGACGGACGAAGAAAATGCTCACCTTCGGCTTGAGGAGCTTGATGCCCTTGATGAGACCCGGCTCATAGCGCAATAAAATCTGGAGGCTTACAAAGCAAAGATGACGCGCTCATACGAAAGATTGACCAGGCCGAGGACGTTCCGCCAAGGCAAACTTGTGCTAATTGTCAGAAGACCTATGATCCCCAATCGCGCCAAGCGGGGAAAATTCAAGCCAAACTATGAAGGCCGGTACATCATAGACAAGGTCTACCAGGGTGGAGCTTATCTACTCATGGATATGCACGGTGAAAGGCCTTTCAGGCCAGTGAACGGTCGCTTCTTGAAGAAATACTACGCTTAACGGATCAAGGTTTAAGTCAATGATAGATGACGACGATTATGTCCGCTCGCTATCTTCCTGAGCCCGAACTCTAGGTAGTAACCAGCATCCTTAATGGCAGACCGAAACGTCCTTAAACTAACGATGGACCGAAACGTCCTTAAACTAAAAATGGACCACTATGTCCTAAAACTAGCCGTTGACCGAGAAGTCGATAAACTACGGTGGATTGCAATACCACAAAGCCGATATATAAAAATAAAAAAAATAAAAACGGTATGTCCATAAGCAAAAAGGGCACGGATGAAAACCCAAAAGGGCTCCGTGAGTAAAAACAGCAGGGCTACCGGCGAGTGTTTGTGAAAACCCGAAAGGGCGCAACCTCGTTAAAAGACACTTACAGGGCCCTCACGACCTTGTAAGGAGAAACCACCCGCGTGGGATCCTTACGACTCACAAGGGAGCAACACACTTAGGAGTCCTCACGATTCCTAAGGTGAAATTACACTTGCGAGATCCTTACAACTCGTAAGGATAACTCTCTTATGGGACCCTCACGGCTCATAAGATTTGAAAGCCTTAAGTTACAGATACCTGAACCTGTGCTTAAGCAACCCCCACAACCTTCGATATTGCCCTACAAGTGGCTCAATACTGACCCTTGTACACAATCTACGGGTGCGAATAAACATTTCCTCAGCAAAGTCCCACCCGTGACCAGGGGAATGTCCATATGGTGAACAACCCTTATAAGTCCTCTCGACTTATAAGGAGAAAGCCCTCTTGTAGGATCCTTACGACTTACAGAGGAACATACACTTAGGAATCCTCACGATCCCTAGGGAGAGAATACACCTACAAGATCCTCACGACTTGTAGGGGAAATACCTTTGTGAGACCCTTACGGCTCATGAAGTCAAAAGCCTTAGTCGACAGGACCCTAACCCTGTTTGCTAAGCCACCTTTGTTCAACATCGACAGAGGCAGATGATGATTCGCTCCTGGCCATATCCCAGTTGTAGCGGTGCTGATGCCGAAATCGGTGTCTAATTTCAGGTTTATGGCGAAAAGCCAGTAGACCGCACGTGCATACGAAATAGCCGAAATGATAGGGCGACTTGCAATAAAAAGAAGCAAGTAAAAATGTATGCACGCAAAATAGCCGAAATGATGGGGCAACTCGCAATAAAGAGCAGCGAGTAAAATTAAAAAAATAGCCGAAATGATTGGGCACCGCGAAAAATAGCCGAAATGATAGGGCAATCGCGACCTTCGCGATATAAAAGCTGAAATGATGGAGCATCGCGGAAAAAGAAATGAAATAAAATAATTTTTTTTTAATTTATGCCCTACAAGCGATGTTCCATCACACCCTGTATACAATCCAAGGGCGTAAACAAAGAAGTGATCATACTTCCCCCCAGGTTTCATCAAAGAAAGAAGCTAAATCTCGACGAGCCGCAAGCGACCTAGAGATCATCCCAACACTCGTCTCGTAACGACGGACACAACTTCAAACAAAGCGGAGCAGCGGCAACCCCTAGTTCTATGGCTCGACGATATACAAATCACCAAGAGTCAAATCCCTACCCCGTGAAATGCGGATACAATCAACAAATTCCTGGTTACGTGGAACGCGGATAACGTCACTCTTTGACCCCGTGGAAAACGTCCAGAGCGGAGCCTGGTCCTCGCAGAACACGGCAGTGAACCCGTGGGAAGCATCCAGAGCAAATTCCTGGTTACGTGGAACGCGGATAACGTCACTCTTTGACCCCGTGGAAAACGTCCAGAGCGGAGCCTGGTCCTCGCAGAACACGGCAGTGAACCCGTAGGAAGCATCCAGAGCAAATTCCTGGTTACGTGGAACGCGGATAACGTCTCTCTTTGACCCCATGGAAAACGTCCAGAGCGGAGCCTGGTCCTCGTAGAACACGGCAGTGAACCCGTGGGAAGCATCCAGAGCAAATTCTTGGTTACATGGAACGCGGATAATGTCACTCTTTGACCCCGTGGAAAACGTCCAGAGCGGAGCCCGGTCCTCGCAGAACACGGCAGCGAACCCGTGGGAAGCATCCAGAGCAAATTCCTGGTTACGTGGAATGCGGATAATGTCACTCTTTGACCCCGTGGAAAAGGTCTAGACCGGATCCTGGTCCTCGCAGAGCACGGCAGTGAACCCGTGTGAAGCATCCAGAGCGGAGCCTAGTCCTCGCCGAGCACGGCAGTGAACCCGTATGAAGCATCTAGTGCAAAATTCCTGGTTACGTGGAACGCGGATAACGTCACTCTTTGACCCCGTGGAAAACGTCCAGAGCGGAGCCTGGTCCTTGCAGAGCACGGCAGTGAACCCGTGTGAAGCATCCAGAGCAAACACCGGACTGTGGAGTCCTTAAAATCCACGGACTATGATGTCTTTAACCTCGACCGTAATGTCTTAAAACTAACGATCAACCACCCTGAGTCTATATTGATTCCACCTTGGTTTAGGGGTACATCTCTTCACTCCTTTGATACCTGACGTTGTAATTCCTCAACGTCTTCAAAGAGGTGATGGGTCCCCACAACCACACATCGGACTGTGGAGTCCTTAAATCCACGGAGTATGACGTCCTTGTTGGGGTAAAAATTTACACCTCGGTTGACCAAGTCAAAATCAAAGTCAACCCCAAACCAAGTGGGCCCAAGCCCAGATCCAGTGGGCCCATGCCCGGGTCGAGCCCGAACATGAAGCGGCCGGCCTCCCCCCATGCCAAGATAAAAATTTTGTAATAAATAATTTTGTTGCATTTCTTTTATTTTATTTTATGGATAAATATAAGGAAAATAGGCATAAAGCCAATTTTTTGTAAAGCTCATGGCTTATGTGCAAAAAGAAATGGCACATGAGCCATGGGATAGGCAAAATGCCATTTTGTGAAGCCCAAGGGGCTATGTGTAAAATGTATAGCCTATAAAGGCAAAGATAATGAAAATATCTCACAACTTTTCTCTCTCTAAAAATTTTTCAGATCTGAGATCTTTCCTCCTTCTTCAAGGTTCCAAACCCTTCTTCTTTCTCTTGAATTAAATCAAGAGTTTTACTCTTCTTTTTATAAAACAAATTAGTTTTTCACCACAAAACCCATAAAGGGGAACTCGGATCTTCCATTAGATCTCAAAAAGAAGAGATTTTTAAAAATCCCACATCTCTTGATCTTCAATCCAGCTAACAGAGGAGGCAGAAGAAGAACCTCTTTCACTAAACCAAAAAAAAAACAACATACTCAGGAGTCCAACTCCTCCTTGATTTCTCTTCTGAGAAATTTTTTTAGGCTAAAAGCCTCTTTTCCTCGCCGGCGCTCGAGCGCAGAGCGCCCGCGTGCCTACACGTGGCGCGCTTGCGCTCAAGCGCAAGCGCTCGAGCGCAAGTCGCCCCAGTGCCGACACGTGGCGCGCTCGCGATCCAGCGCAAGTCGTCCCCGTGCCGACACGTGGCGCGCTCGCGCTCCAGCGCAAGCGCTCGAGCGCAAGTCGCCCCCGTGCCGACACGTGGCGCGCTTGCGCTCGAGCGTCAAGCGCTGAAGCGCAAAACGCTCACGTGCCGACACGTGGCGCGCTTGCGCTCGAGCGCCCAGCGCTCAAGCGTAGAGCGCCCACGTGCCGACACGTGGCACTCTATCGCCTGAGCGCACAGTACCTAGGCGCACAACGCCCAAGGTGCTGCCCCCATGCATCCTTTGGATGTTTTTCCCCCCTTTATTTATATATGAATGTATATATATACTCTGCGTGGCTCCCGATATATCCAAAATCCCCTTTTAAAACAAAACACACGCACACTGCACATCGAGTTCGCATGACCAGTTAACCCGTCAATCGGAGGTTCCCTCGTCCCAAAGGCGAGGGGTAATTAACGGCAGCTTAGTCCGCGGCTGCCGGTGATTCGGATCCCTACAATCATTAAATCCCGACCTACCCTAGGCAGGGGGGATCTGTAGTACGCCTGACAAGCGTGCGCGTATTCCCATCTCAATGGGGTGACGAAAAGCACCCTACAGGTTCTGGCACGCCCGGTGGGACCCTTCTCTCCTCCCATATTTCGGGTTAAACGTTCATGCGAACTCAATCAATATACATATCGATTGCCTATATTGAAATGATATTTTTTTTCCGTGCAGCAATCAACCTTCGGCGACAATGTCTCCCCGGACGAATTCAGCTTCCAACGTGACCCCGATTCCGTACGTGGTCAAGATCAACGCTCGTGTGGTTCTCCCCGCAAGCCTCAGTCGACAGTGGGAGGAACCGCCTCGCCAGTTTGGCTCCGTCATCATCTACCCTGCCGGAAGCGCTCATCTGGCGGAAATCCCGGCGGAACAGGTGGCCAAGCCGGTCCCAAGGGGCAAGAGGCCGAATGTTGTGATTGCTAAGGCACCACAACCGAAACTTAAGATGGTGTCTGAACGACTCCCTGGCACTCCAGCGGGGGGCAAGAACTTCGGTACAAAGGGCAACATCAAATGTCGCGGACGAGCTCAGGCGATGACTCCAGCAAATGCACAATCGAGCATATCTCCAAAGCCCACCATCGACCGGTCTGCGGCGTCTTCCCAAAGAGCCGAAGTCTGTCAGGTGCTTAGAACAGAGAAGTTAAGGCAGAAGCGGCTCAGGTATCGAGCCAACAAGAGGGCCAAGGCTTCGGCCAAATGGAAACGTGTGAAGTTCCAAGTGTAGGGTTGCCCCGCGACGACGGCTGAGTCGGACGTAAGAATCAGCAATTCCTTCGAGCCACTGAAGTGGGTTAAGAAAAATTCCATGACCGCCAGAATCAAGAAGACAGTAGTCCGAACAGTGCCACAAAGAGACGTGTCCCGGCCCCAACAGAAAAAGTATGACACTGTCTCTTCAAGAGTCTATCAAGCACTCTGTGCCACACGAAAGCAGCGGGGCAAACCCAGAAAAGAAGCGCCAGCACCATTCAAGAACCTGGTTAGGCCAGCCGCCTTCAATCGACTACCAGCTACCGAAACAAGGGGGTCAAGACAGCGATCCGTGAAATCAGCCGCCAATGATAGAAAGACGGCCGGATATATCATCCATACGGTCTATATGGCGGGCGGGCACCCCAGCGAAAACCTTCGCAGCAACAGCAAGGATGGGGCCACCACATCCCAAGCACAATCTAGCCTGAATGTGGTTGCCGCCGCCCAAGAACAGCCGCCCCCGCTGGATGAAGAAAACCCTCTCGATGAGGATGATAGGCAGAAAGACCCCTCGGTCCATGCAAAGTCAAGCTCGGACAGCGAGGAAGAGCCAACTTTCCGCCCCAGGACTACGGAGCAAGAGCTGCTTCAAAAGCTTCGAAAACAGCTCAGGAGCAAAGATAAAGAGATAGCCAAGCTCTATTCAAAGATTGATGACTTAACGAACGTGGTGATGCAGCTTACGGCTCAAATTGCTCGAGCGCCTCCCAATCAGGTACAAGCCGCTACTAATCAGCCGGGTGATGACAATCCGAGGCAGCCAATGCCAGTTCCTTTGGGACCAAGACTGGTCGAGCCGCATGAAAGCCGGCCACATTCCGCTTCTGGGGACGCCTTGGCCCCAGATAGCACTATCCCGCTAACACAATATCGGATAATGGATTTGGTCACCAGCAAGGTTAAAACATTGGTGGCCGAAGCTGAAGCTCAGAAAGAAATCGGCAGTAGTGGGCGACCAAATCCCGCGCAGTACGATCTGATTGAGTTCGCAAGCGGCTACGTCATTCCTATCGGAAGATTCGATGGAACGGGGAATGCTAATCAGCACGTCGCCCACTTCAAGGCATCGTGCGGAAATACAGGGGGCAATGACGCGCTCCTTCTTCGTCAGTTTGTCAACAGCCTGACCGGCGTCGCTTTCGACTGGTATGCGAGTATACCAGACGGGTCCATCATTACCTTTGCCCAAATGGAGTCCCTGTTTTGGCAAAGGTTCATGAGTGTCAGTGATAAAATCTCCATTGCCGACCTTGTGAGGACCAAGCCGGGGAAGAATGAAAGCAACACCGACTTTATCTCTCGATGGCGTAATCTCACAGTCAAGTGCGAACCGCCGCTGGAGCAGGACCAGTCCGTCAGGCTTCTCATTGGGAACCTCAGCAATTGGATGGTCCTATTCTTGTGTACGGCGGGCCTCAAGACGTTTCAGGAGCTAACCAAGAAGATCCAAATGCTGGAACGCTCGAAGCAAGAGTCCCCGCCGGACTCTCAGAGAGACAAAACTTGGAAAAGCAAGCGGGACGACAGCCGTAGAAGCGGGAGTTCCAGCAGTACCAATGTCTTCAATGCGTCCGACAATGAAGAAAAGCGAAGGGCGGGCGAATCCAAAACCAACCGGTCTCAAAAGCCATTACTGGGAGGAGATGGGCCTTCCCTAGAGGAGAAGAAGAACAAGGTTTACTCTTTCAGAAGGGACAAGGTCCGTAAGATATTTAAAGATGCCTTGAACAACGGCCTACAATTGCCGGAGTCGAAAAGACCCCAAGAAGCAAAAATGACCGACAATCCCCTGTATTGCCCGTACCACCGAGCAGTGAGCCACGCGATCGAGGATTGCTATATCTTCAAGGACTGGGTCGAGAAGCAGTACAAGGCTGGAGAGATCGAGCTGTCCAAAAGTGTGTTGGTGAACAATCAAGTTGCAACCGCCAACTTTATACGGACAGAAGTTAAAGCCTTCTGGGAGCAGACAGCTGAACCCGCTGCCCTGACAAACGAAACTGACTCGTCGCGGCCTCCATGGAGTACGCACATATCTAATAAGGCGAAGAAGATGCTAAAGCTACTTCAGAAAGAGCCCAGGATGGAATGGGAAGAACAGAAGAAGCCTACCAGTCCAGCTGCCAATGCGGCTCCATCAGGCTCAAAATCCAAGAAGCTCAAGAAGAAGAAAAGTGCAGCTCGGCGCGAAAAAGAGTCTGCAGGGAGATCGGCCATTCAAAAATATATCGATTCCCTCGAAGAATATGAACAAAAGGAAAGAACATTGATTCAATTGAAGGAGTTCTTCCCTGTACAAGCGGCTGAAATTCTGGAGGAGTTTGAAGAAGACTCCAATGAAGAGATCCCAGTAGTGACCTGCTACGCCATCCATCTTGGCAGAGACTCAGAAGAGGAGCTCTGTTTTCCCGAAAAGGACGAGGAGCTCGCCACAACGGCCAATCAAATCCAGCTCAGAAGCGGCAGGGCTCTACCGCCAAATCAGGGCAACGCCCCAAAAGGGAAGGAAAAACAAGTCGCTAATGAAGAAGATGGCGGAGAACCGGCTGATGAAAACATAAGTCCTTCCTCGGTGGACTATAATGTCTTGGCACATCTCCGGAAGCTTCCGTCTCTCTTGAGCATCTACGACGCCTTGGTCCTATCTAAGGAGCTTAGAGATGTTCTCATTCACGCTCTACAAAACCCCGAGCGGTATCAGGCTCACTTTGCGGAAATTAATATGAAGGAAGCCCAGCACGCTTTGCATGCCGCCGCAGTCACATTTAAGGATGAAGACTTGCTACTGGGAACGGCTGAGCATAATCGGCCGCTTTACGTGACCGGGTACAGCGATGGAGATCGGATTAATCGCATATTGATTGATCCGGGGTCTTCAGTGAACATCATGAACTTGCGGACGCTGAAGAGTTTGTCAATGGACATCCGACACCTGTCAAGGGAAAGGATTGTCATTCAAGGATTCAACCAAAATTGCCAGCAAGTTCTGGGGTCCATAGCTCTGCCAATCAAATTTGGGGATCTGCAAACTGAAACTAAGATATACGTGATCGACGCCGACACATCTTATAAGATTCTCTTGGGGGGGCCGTGGCTCCACGATTATGGTCATTCCGTCAACTCTCCATCAATGCATGAAGTATACTAAAAATGGCGACGAAAGACGCATTGACGGAGACATCCAACCGTTCGGTGTGCATGAAGTCCGATATGAAGATTCTCGGTACTTGATGAACCACCAAAATGCTAAGCCACAACTGACTGAGGATAGACTGGCCCCAAGACTCAAAAGAAAATCTATGCCGGCTGTCACTTTCAAAAGCAAAAATGCCCAAGTGCGCCCGCATTTCGGTAGCGACACTAATGAGTCCGACGCTGGAAGTCCGTCCTTCCGTAAAACTCGCCCTCATTTCGGTAGCGATACGGATGAATCTGTCACTGAAGCCCCATCTAGCAGTAAAGTCCGCCCTCATCTTGGCAGTGACACTGAAGAGTCAGAGGAAGAGGACCTGTCGTGCAACAGCGGTGCAGATTGGACCCCCATGCAAAAAGCGAAACTACGAGAGACCCTCGAAATTGTAGAAGGGTCCCTAGCCATCACAAGGGTGCCGGAGCAGATGTGCAAAGAGCTCGATGCGTTGTCAGTCTCCACCGTGGACCAGCTGAAAACTTTCTACATCCCTGGAAGGAAAAATGGACAGAAGGGCATCATGTTTTATGGGTCAACCCCCGTTGTGCACCCGGACGATCTTTCCATCGCATGCCTTCACTATGAGAGAGGCATAAGAGCCGTCCTCAATCCCAGATACTATGCGCCCGAGATGCGGGAATACTTTAAAAAGTGCGGATGCCGGTTATATCAAACGGAGTCCGAAGCAAAGTTTTACGAAGGGCTATGGCATCCACCCCAGGTTCGAGCACTCATCGATGGACGAATTCCAGATAAACGGGGCATAGGCTACGTTCAACCTGATTCCAAAGCGTGCTACATGATCCATGTTGGTGAGGCCAGTGAAAGATCAAATGATGATGACGAAATAGCCGAGCCAGAAGAAGCTCCTCAAGAGCTCGAAGATGGAGGACAAGCAACCTTTGATGAGCTAACCGAGATTGACTTAGGAACGCCCGATAATCCAAGGCCGACCTACATTAGCTCACTCTTGTCGGAGTAAATGAAAGAGCAGATAATTGCCCTACTGCATGAGTTCGTCGACTGCTTCGCATGGACGTACAAAGAAATGCCTGGCCTTTCCCCTGAAGTAGCCGTGCATAAGCTGGCTATATCTCCGGATGCTAAGCCAGTCAAACAAGCTCCTCGAAGAATGAGAAGGGAGTTGGAAAAAAAGGTTATCGAGGAAACCAAGAAACTCATCGATGCCGGCTTCATCAGGGAAGAGAAATATGCGGACTGGATCGCATGCATAGTCCCAGTGAAGAAGAAAAATGGACAGATCCGAGTTTGTGTCGATTTCAGGGACCTCAACAAGGCATGTCCTAAAGACGACTTTCCGCTACCGGTCATGGAAATGATGGTCGATGACACCTCAAATTACGAGTTGTTCACCTTTATGGATGGCTCGTCTGGATATAATCAGATCAAGATGTCGCCTGAGGATGAGAAACACACAGCATTTCGAACCCCGATCGGAATATAGTGCTACAAGGTAATGCCGTTCAGACTGAAGAACGCAGGTGCTACATATCAAAGGGCAATGACTAATATCTTTGATGACCTAATCCATAAAGTCGTCGAATGCTATGTTGATGATCTGGTCGTCAAGACTAAAGCCAAGGCCGATCATATCCAAGATCTCAGGACCGTTCTCACCAGACTGAGGGAATACGATCTGAAGATGAATCCTCTGAAATGTGCTTTTGGCGTGTCATCGGGAAAATTCCTGGGCTTCATAGTCCGACATCGAGAGATCGAAGTTGACCCATCAAAGATAAAGGCCATCATGGAGATGCCCCCTCCGAAGAGTCTGACGCAGCTAAGATCTTTTCAAGGCAAGCTTGCTTATATACAGAGATTTATCTCAAATTTATCGGGAAGGTGTAGGCCCTTCTCAAAGCTCATGAAGAAAGGAGCCCCTTTTATCTGAGATGCCGAATGTCAAGCAGCGTTCAAAAGCATCAAACAATACTTGTTGCACCCTCCAGTGCTGGCCGCTCCCATTCCAAATAAACCGCTGATTCTCTATACTGCCGCGCTAGATGAGTCACTCAGTGTGCTCCTTGTCCAGAATAACGAGGAGGGAAAAGAAAATGCCCTCTACTACCTCAGTCGAACTCTAGTCGGGGCGGAACACAACTATTCCCCAATCGAAAAGCAATGCCTGGTTCTAATATTTGCTGTGAAGAAGCTGAGGCACTATTTGCTCGCTCATCGGGTTATGCTGATCTCCAGGGTCGACCCGCTCAAACACTTGATGACCAAAGCAAGCCTAGCCGGCAGAATGGCAAGATGGGCTGTCATGCTACTTGACTTTGACATAGTTTATACCCCTCAGAAAGCAGTAAAAGGGCAAGCTCTTGCAGACTTTCTCGCTGCTCATCCCATACCAGAAGGGTCACCGCTAAATTGTGAGTTACCCGACGAACAAGTGCTGCACCTCGAGGAAGATGAGCCATGTTGGGAGCTCTACTTCGATGGGGCATCATCAATAAGGAGCTCCGGCAGATCAAGCGTCCCGGAGATAAAAGCGGGGATAGGATTGGTGTTCATCACGCCATCAATGGGAACCCTACGGCGTTCTTTTGCTCTCACCGAGCCTCGGACAAACAATGAAGCTGAGTATGAAGCTCTGATAGCTGGTTTGGAACTCGCCATAGAAATGGAAATCCTTCGGCTACGGGTTTACGGTGACTCCCATCTTGTCGTCAACCAAGTAAGCGGCGACTATAAGATATACAAACCCGAGTTAGCCCGGTACAAAGGCCGGGTGGTGGAACTCATGAAACGGTTCACTCACATTGAACTAATGAGAATCCCCAGAGCGTTGAACGAAAAAGCCGACATACTCGCTCGCTTAGCCAAGGAGCTGGCTGATCCTGACATGGAAGAAATTCTGGTCATAGTCAGGAGCCAGCAAATTCTACCTCCAATCTCTCTACGAGGAGAGGAAAGCGCGGAACGGAAGAGCAGTCCCGCCGAAGAAGCTTCGATCATCCAAGACGAGCCCGATTGGAGAGAACCCTTCATAGAGTACCTCCGATACGACGAGCTACCAGAAGAAAAATCTGCGAGGATTCAGCTGAAGAAAAGAGCTCTCTGATACGTGTTTGTAAATGACACGTTATACCGCAGGTCATATGACCAACTCTGGCTCAGGTGTCTGTCATTGGCCGAAGCCCAAAAGGTCATGAAAGATGTTCACTCGGGCGTTTGTGGTGCTCACCAATCTGGCCCCAAGATGCGACTTCAAATCAAACGGCTTGGGTATTACTGGCCCACCATGATACGGGATTGCGGAGAGCATGCAAAGAAATGTCAGATCTACCAAATCCATGGTGATTTCATTCACAAGCATCCCAATCCGTTGCATCCTACGGTGGCGTCGTGGCCCTTCGAAGTCTGGGGCACCAACATTGTTGGCCCAATTGATCCTCCGTCATCCAAACGCCACCGGTTCATACTGGCCGCGACAGACTACTTCTCCAGATGGGCTGAAGCTGTCCCACTAAAAGAAGTCAAGACAAAAGATATTCTAACATTCTTCCAGCATAATATTCTATACCGCTTCGGTACACCAAGAAGAATCATTTCTGACAACGGGCCTTCTTTCAAGAGCTTCATTGTCTCAAGATTCGCTACTCAGCACAAGATAGACTGGAGATATTCCTCCATCTATAATCCAAGAGCCAGTGGGCTAGCCGAAGCCTTCAATAAGACTCTATGCAAGCTCTTGAGGAAAAATTCTTCAGCCAACAAGAGAGACTGGAATCTCAAGCTCCACGAGGCGTTGTGGACATATCGTACCACGCACCGTACTCCAACTCAGTCCACTCCATACTCATTGCTCTTCGGAGTGGAGGCGATTCTCCCCCTCGAAATCGAGGTTCCAAGTTTAAGAATGGCCATCCAACACGAGTTGACGGAAGAGGAAAACGTGCTCCTTCGGCTTGAAGAGCTCGACGCGCTTGAAGAAAAGAGGCTCGCGGTGCAGCAAAACCTGGAGCTATTCCAAGCCCAAATATCACGGGCCTATGACAAGATAACCCGCCTCCGCGCTTTCAAGAAAGGTGAATTGGTGTTGGTCCTCAAAAGACCGATTATCCCCAATCAACATGCCAAGGGAAAATTCGAGCAAAACTGGGAAGGACCATACGTCATCGAGAAAGTGTTTGACGGAGGATCCTACCAACTAATAAGTGCCGAGGGAGAAAGGCCCATGCCACCCATCAGTGGCCGATATCTCAAGAAATACTGCACGTGAATGCTCCAAGTCGCAGGTGAATTGAGCACATCAGCCCTACGGTCTGGATCATACATCGTGCAAAACCGTATACAATCCACGGGCATAAATGACCCCTATCTCTCCCAAATCCTGCCGGTGAGACTACTTTTAAAGTCCCACCAGCGGCAAAAAAAAGAAAGGAAAAAAAGAAAAATTAAATAAATAAAAGAAATAAAAAATAAACGGTATGTCCACAAGCAAAACGGGCACGGATGAAAACCCGAAAGGGCTCCGTGAGTAAAAACAGCAGGACTACCGGCGAGTCTGTGAAAACCCGAAAGGGCGCAAACTCGTGAAAAGAGATGAAATACACTCGCAAAGTTCTCTCGACCTTGTGAGGAGAAAACCCCTGCGTGAGATCCTTACGACTCACAAAGGAGCAACACACCTAGGAATCCTCACGATTCCTAAGGAGAACATACACCTGCGAGATCCTCTCGACTCGTAGGGAGAAAATGCTTTTATGAGACCCTCACGGCTCATAAAATTGAAAAGCCTTAGGTAATAGGGACCCAAACCTGTCTCCTAAACCATCATTCCCCAATGGGCAACGGCAAATGATGAGTCGCTCCTGGCATTTCGCTTCAGTGTTTGCGGTGCTGATGCCGACCAAAAACCCAAATCCCAAGTCCTCCCAAGGCAAATGATGAGTTGCTCCTGCATTATTCCAGTGCAGCAATGCTGATGCCAAACAAGATCCAAATTCCAAGTCCCCAAACGGCGAATGATGATTCGCTCCTGGTACCATATTCCAATGTAGCGATGCAGACACCAACCAAAATCCAATTTCTCAAAATTCTCCCAGCCCTACGGTTGGTCCCCAAGTTGACTACCGTATACAATCCACGGGCTCAAATAATTCTCGCCATACCCATGCCCCACCACAATTACCAGTTACGCGGCTGGTCTCCGCCTTTGGAATTATGCTCCATTAAGAAGACCCACTCATGTGTCCTCACGATACATGAGGAGGACAAACCTTTGTGGGATCCTTACGACTCATAAAGGAAAAACACACTTAGGAGTCCTCACGACTCCTAAGGAGAAAATACACATGCGGGATCCTTACGACTCGTAGGGAGAAAATGCTTTTATGGGACCCTCACGGCCCATAAAATTGAAAAGCCTTAGGTGATAGGGACCTAAACCTGTCTCCTAAGCCATCGCTCCCCCAACAGGAATAGGCAAATGATGAATTGCTCCTGGCACGTGTGCTTTAGTGTTAGCAACGTTGATGCCTACCCTAACCCCAAAATCCCAAACTCCAATCCAATAGACCCCTAAGTCTTTAAACTAGGAACAGATGACCCCTAAGTCTTTAAACTGGGAACAGATGACCCCTAAGTCGTTAAACTGGGAACGAGGGAAATCTCCTCATGGCAGATGATGATTCGCCCCTGGTACCATATTCCAGTGCAGCGATGCTGATGCCAAACCAAAACCAAAATCCCCAAATCCTGTCATGACAAATGATGATTCGCTCCTGGTACCATATTCCAGTGTAGCGATGCTAATGTCAACCCAAATCACATCAAGTCAAACAACCAATGACTTCCCTGGCAGAATCAAATTCCACCTCGGAAACAAGTTAACTTCAACCCTGACACCGCAAGAAGCGGAGCAAGTCAAATCCAGCACCGACCGTCCAAGTCACAAAAAGGGCAGAACCGACCGTCCACGTCGCTAAAAGGGTAGCATCGACCGTCCAAGTCGCAAAAAGGGCAGAACCGACCGTCCAAGTCGCAAAAAGGGCAGCATCGACCGTCCAAGTCGCAAAAAGGGCAGCAGCGACCGTCCACGTCGCTAAAAGGGCAGCACCGACCGTCCAAGTCGCAAAAAGGGCAGAGCCGACGTCCACGTCGCTAAAAGGGCAGCACCGACCATCCAAGTCGCAAAAAGGGCAGCACCGACCGTCCACGTCGCTAAAAGGGCAGAACCGACCGTCCAAGTCGCTAAAAGGGTAGCACCGACCGTCCATGTCGCTAAATGGGCAGCACCGACCGTCCAAGTCGCAAAAAGGGCAGTACCGACCGTCCACGTCGCTAAAAGGGCAGAACCGACCGTCTAAGTCGCTAAAAGGGCAGCACCGACAGTCCACGTCGCTAAAAGGGCAGCACCGACCGTCCAAGTCGCAAAAAGGGCAGAACCGACAGTCCAAGTCGTAAAAAGGGCCGCATCGACCGTCCATGTCGTAAAAAGGGCAGTGCCAGCTTCCCAAAAGGTGGGAACCGAATCAAGTCGCCTCCACGTGAAAGAAGATCCATCAATTTCATGCACACGACCCACATATGTGGTGTGCATTTATTGATGGGGGCAATTTGTTGGGGTAAAAATTTACACCCCGGTTGACCAAGTCAAAATCAAAGTCAACCCCAAACCAAGTGGGCCCAAGCCCAGATCCAGTGGGCCCATGCCCGGGTCGAGCCCGAACATGAAGCGGCCGGCCTCCCCCCATGCCAAGATAAAAATTTTGTAATAAATAATTTTATTGCATTTCTTTTATTTTATTTTATGGATAAATATAAGGAAAATAGGCATAAAGCCAAATTTTTGTAAAGCCCATGGCTTATGTGCAAAAAGAAATGGCACATGAGCCATGGGATAGGCAAAATGCCATTTTGTGAAGCCCAAGGGGCTATGTGTAAAGTGTATAGCCTATAAAGGCAAAGATAATGAAAATATCTCACAACTTTTCTCTCTCTAAAATTTTTTCAGATCTGAGATCTTTCCTCCTTCTTCAAGGTTCCAAAACCTTCTTCTTTCTCTTGAATTAAATCAAGAGTTTTACTCTTCTTTTTATAAAACAAATTATTTTTTCACCACAAAACCCATAAAGGGGAACTCAGATCTTCCATTAGATCTCAAAAAGAAGAGATTTTTAAAAATCCCACATCTCTTGATCTTCAATCCAGCTAATAGAGGAGGAAGAAGAAGAACCTCTTTCACTAAACCAAAAACAACAACAACAACATACTCAGGAGTCCAACTCTTCCTTGATTTCTTTTCCGAGAAATTTTTTTAGGCTAAAAGCCTCTTTTCCTCGCCGGCGCTCGAGCGCAGAGCGCCCGCGTGCCGACACGTGGCGCGCTCGCGCTCCAGCGCAAGCGCTCGAGCGCAAGTCGACCCCATGCCGACACGTGGCGCGCTCGCGCTCCAGCGCAAGCGCTCGAGCGCAAGCGCTCGAGCGCAAGTCGCCCTCGTGCCGACACGTGGCACGCTCGCGCTCAAGCGCTCAGGCGCAAGTTGCCCCCGTGCTGACACGTGGCGCACTCGCGCTCAAGCGCCCAGCGCTCAAGCGCAAGTCGCCCCCGTGCCGACACGTGGCGCACTTGTGCTCGAGCGTCAAGCGCTGAAGCGCAAAACGCTCGCGTGCCAACACGTGGCGCGCTTGCGCTCAACCGCCCAGCGCTCAAGCACAGAGCGCCCACGTGCCGACACGTGGCACTCTAGCGCCTGAGCACACAGTACCTAGGCGCACAACGCCCAAGGTGCTGCCCCCATGCATCCTTTGGATGTCTTTTCCCCCCTTTATTTATATATACATGTAAATATATACATATATATACATACACATACTCCACGACACTGTCCCCCTCAAAAAAAAATTTGGGCCAAGGCGCTGCCTCGAACCCCGCAAGGGGGCTGCTATCCCCCTTGACCCCCAGCCCTCTATCCGGGTAGCGGGACCCCCGTAAAAACTCTGCGTGGCTCCCGATATATCCAAAACCCCCTTTTAAAACAAAACACACGCACACTGCACATCGAGTTCGCATGACCAGTTAACCCGTCAATCGGAGGTTCCCGCGCCCCAAAGGCGAGGGGTAATTAACGGCAGCTTAGTTCGCGGCTGCCGGAGATTCGGATCCCCACAATCATTAAATCCTGGCATACCCTAGGCAGGGGGAATCTGTAGTACGCCTGACAAGCGTGCGCGTATTCCCATCTCAATGGGGTGACGAAAAACACCCTACGGTCCTTAACCTTGACCGTGATGTCTTAAAACTCACATCGGACTGTGGAGTCCCTAAATCCACGGACTATGATGTCCTTAACCTTGACCGTGATGTCTTAAAACTAACATCGGACTGTGAAGTCCTTAAATCCATGGACTATGATGTCCTTAACCTTGACCGCGACGTCTTTAAACTACGACGCCTTGAGCAACCCCTGACCCCGTGAAACACGGATAAGGGTGACCACATCCAGCACTTGCAGGTCCTCACGACCTGTAAGGAAGAAAAACTCTCTGGTGAGATCCTTACGACTCTCAAGGGAAAACCCGCTTAAGAATCCTCACGATTCTTAAGAAGAACTTACACCCATGGGATCCTCTCGACCCATGGGGAGAAAAACTCTTTATGAGACCCTCGTGGCTCATAAAGTGCAAAAGTCTTCGGAAGCAGATCTTAACCCTGAATCCTAAGCCATCGCTGCCCTGCAAAGAGATCAAGATAAATTGTCCGCAAAACACATTCAATGAAAAGAGACACACCGTTGAGAAGAAAAATGTATCTTTTATTCATAAACCAAAATGGATACAAAGTACAATTCATGAAAGAAACAAAAAGAAGATACTCTCATCCATGAGTATGTACAAAAAAGAAAGGAAAAGATACAATTCTTCAAGCCGGCGGGCGATGGAGCAATTTCGCTAGCTCATCCTGCTTTTGCTGGGCCACAGCTTCATGATTCAGGATCGCCAGAAGACGGGCCTCCGCCTGAGCCTGCTGGGCCTGATACGAAGCGAGCCGGCCTTCAAGCTCTTTCTCGGTGGCCTTATGAGCCTCGACCCTCTCACGAGTGAACGTGGCAGCTTTATCGAGAGCCACCACCTCTTTGATGGACTCTTGAAGCACCTGCCAGAGTTCATACGCTTTGTTGGCCTTGGCAGTAAGACTCGCTTGAAGCTCGCTCAGCGCCTTAGAAGCCAGCTCCCTCTCCGAGAATTTACGGCCGAGCCTCTTCTCGCACGATGTCATGTTTACCGCGCACCGCGCTATCAGCCCCTGCAAGTCCGCCTTTGCAGCCGTGACCTCCGAGGAAAGACGAGAACATTCAAGTGCGTGCAAGCAAGCCTCCACCTGCCGACAGAACTCCACCCAGACTCGCACCACCTCTTCGCTATAGTAGGTGGCAAGAAAAGGAAGAGAACCGTTAGCCTCGGCAGCAAATGCTTCGGCTGTGGTTGCACTGCCAGCACGAAGCTCCTCGATCAAAGACGACAGGGAGATAAGGCTCAATTGGGCCAAGCGTTCTGAAGCTCGCAAAGCATAAGGGCCGGGGGGCATGACGACACGCGATTCCAACGCTATTGGAGCTGGCAAGGCTGTTCGGAGTTGAAAAATATTAGTAAGACTCTTAAGCAAAGGAACAAGTGAGGCTATACCGGAATGTCACTTACCTACAGTCATGCAAATAGGAGCTGAAGGTTCCCCTGGCCCTTCGAGAACCTCGACCTCATCATCGGCCTCCAAAACTGTAGAGAACATCAATGTCAATACGCAGAATAACAACGATGCTATAAGAAGTGATGAACAACACTCACCTTGTCCAGATGGGAGGACGATGCGTTTAGGAGATATCGCCTGCGGAGCGGCCATTTCTAAAAGACGCTGGAAGGATTGCCGAGGAGACAGATCGACAATGGAGGCCGCCAGTCCACGCAATTCTGAAAAGACAAAAGAGTTCAGGTAACAGAAAGATTACTAGCTCAAAACGTGGAAGGTTACCTTCGACACTCCTCCCATTCTGAGCCGGGGGGATAGCAGCTTCAACGGCCTCTGTCGTGACCTCAGGCTCCAACAAAAGGAGGGTAGTCCCGACTACCTCCATCTCAACCTCTGGGCCGCCTTCGGGTAGAGTCGTTGGGACGGCGACCACCGAGGGAACCTCTCCCAAAGGAGCGAGTACCCTGGAATCAAGAGCCGCCACCGGAGGTTCTATTGCGAGAGGAATAGCATTGTCGGCCCCATCCGCATCGAGTAAAGCTGCATCGGGAATGTCAACGGGCTCTAGCTGCAGCAAGCCAGTGGGGATCTCTCCCATCGCCGAAGACTCTGCACAAGTCGCACAAAATAAGGATACATATATACAAGCATAAGCAATCTGAAGAACTGCAAAGAAATATAAAAACATACCAATGCGCAGGGAAGCCTTCAGTATGGCTTCTTCAAGCTGATGCTCCTTCTCAAGGAGGCGTGCTCGCCGGGGTTCGAGGGTAGACTCATGGCCGCCGGTCCACAAGGAAAGCGCGTCCGCAGCATCCTCCAAAGCGGCCTGTTTCAGGGCCCTTTCTCCCCATTCCTCCAAAGGGCCAATGAACCGCCGCCGAATCCATGAAGGGTCTTCATAAAAGATTACGGCAGGATAGGGCTTCTTCGAAACCCTGACGTTCTGGGACTCATCTTGGGAACGTCTTATAGCCTCAGCCAATTGTGCGGCCTCCTCGGCAGCCGAACCCGGGAAAAGAATACCAGCGTCCGACTCTTGCACGGCCAGCGACTCATCTGGAAGTACGGGCCCCAACTCCGTTAAAGAATCAAGTAGGTTGGTGGCCACCCTCTTCCGCCTCTTAGATCCAGAACCGGCCGCCGAAGATGACCGTTTCTTTCCTCGCGGAGCCTTGGTACAGCGGCGACCCACGTCGCCTTCAACACCATCGTCCCTATTACCCTCGCTTGGTGCCACAACCAAGGATGACACCGCCATTGTCGATGCCACGGGAGGCAATGCTGCCGTAGGCAGTGGCGCTGCTACTGGAGCCCGTCTACCCCGCGATCGGGTACCTAGAGGCATACCAGCTGTTGGAGTAAGGTCCACCCCTGACTCCCCCGGAATGAGCGCGGTGCCAATCTCCCTCAGAGGGAAGCGGACCGGAGCCCTCGGTCGCAGCTTAGCCCCCGGAACCTGAGGAGGGGCGTCATGACCAAGAAGCACCTTTCTTTCCTCAAGAATAAATGGGCATATCCGATGGAGATACCAACCCGTAAACGAGCCCACACACCGGGGCATGTACTCAGCTTCAGGGACCATGAAGTGGGAGCCGGTGTTTAGCTTCACGAAATGATGAGAGGCATCGCGAACGGCATCAAGCGAAGGGACCGATGCGACTATGAAAGCCTCGAAAGGAACACCCTGGTCATATCCAAGCTGTCAGGCGAATCGATGCGGGTTGTACCGCATGAAAAGAGCTGCATTGTCCTGGCGAAACACCAAGTAGCCCGGTCTAATTGTATAAAAGTGCGCGGCCTCCGGGGGCTTCAAAGATGATACGTTGTCTTTTGACTGGTCCCAGAGTTGTTGAACTGGACCTGAGGGAGTAGACACGACCCGATCATTAAAAACCAGCCCGCCAGCGGCAGCGTAAGGAGAAATCAGCACCCGAATAGAGCCAAATTGGGTCGGGTCGGCGGCAGAAGCATCCACTAATCGCATAAGTCGCGGGAAGGGGTAGGCATTGTAAAATGTGGGCCTCTTATGCATAGCGAAAGCCCCCAACACGTGCATTTCGATCCAGGATGTGAAGTAATGAAGTGAAAAATTCACCACGTCTACGCCAGGGCAGGAAATGATGGCCGCAGCGCCCAACCCGTGGTAAAGATGCGCCAGCGCCGGGATGTCGATAGCCAACCGCGTCCCCTCAGCAATACAATGAGTCGGGTAGATAACCGAGGCTCTCATGAAGCGGCGATGCATGGGGATAACAAACCAACTGAGCCAGACACGGACAAACCCCACGAAGAACGTCTCTTCATCCATACCGGGTGCTGCAATGGACTCAAAAGACATCGGCGACATGATGGGGATATAGTATTGAGGTAGATCCGATTCAGTGGTCGGCAGCTTCTTCGGACCAAACCCAAAGGGGTCTTTGATGTTGGAAAACTTCGGAGCTGTCTTCGACACGACATCTTCGCGAAGGAAGCAGGCAATGAAGCTCTTAAAAGTAACGCCCTGCTCCTCAGATTCGGTGAACAATCGGTCAAAGATACCTAGCGCCTTGATCAAGCTGGGACGCTTGTGGCGAACGGCGTTCTCAGCAGACAAGCCGTCAACCGGTGCAGGCTCGGGCTCGAAGACGTACTCGTCAGGAGGCAACAACTCCTCATACAGTGTACCCCTGATTGGCAATCCCGAGATTTCATAAAATTCTGCCAGAGAAATCGAGACCTCGCGATCTCCTAAAATAAAAGTGTTGGTGGAGAGATTCCATTGATTCAAGAACGCCCTAACCCACCAGACATGCGGGGACTTATAATGGAAGAGTGACGCGTATATTGCCTGGTAAAGCCCGACCTTCTACATCCGCGCACGATGGGTGGCAAGGATATAGCGAGCCCAGAGAAGGTAGCCCGTGGGGTGTCGAGGAGTAAGCCCAATCTTATAAATCTGCCCCCATGGGTGGGCCTCATCCTAACAAATGCGACGCCCCAGGATATCTATAGCAGGGACTGGATGGTTCGGGATACCTGTCGTCGAAGGCTCGAGCCTCCCCGTTGGAGTCCAGTTGGGCATCTCCACAGCAAAAACCGTTCTCGGAGGGTCCATCGGCAAGAATGGGAAAGCAGGCTCTGTCGGTACTGCACAGAGAAAACTCCGGCGACCCCGGATAATATGGCTGTACCAAGTTCCCTATAGAAGCAAGTTGGTGCAGTTCGGGTCATGAGCCCGGATCATCACCATCGCTTCCTCGTCAGATGGTGATTGAGGAAAAGCGGCCTCCGAACGAGTAAAGGGAAAACACGGAGCAGAAGCCATCGCACCTGAAATCGAATGAAAGAAGACCGTCAAAAGCAAAGTCAGCGATATATATATCATACATGAACATGAAGACTAGTTGAAGAAAGTAACAGCAGACTCTTTTTTGGGACCATTGGCTACAAAACACATGGGCCCCACAGAATCAAGATGACGGCTAGTTAATAATGAGACCAAGCAGTTGTAATAAGACAAAGGAGATACCCTCATTAAATAAAAAGTGGATTGCGGGTGGCCCTACATATCCCCTAGAAGACAAATCTACCTTGGATTCTACAACAAATCAAACAGGATCAAGAAAATTAAATTCCCACAGAAGATATCATTGCAAGCTTCTGTTCCATTAATCGTAGAAGGACAATCTCGGGCAAAGAGACCCTAAGAAGCCTCCATGTGAAGAAACCGAGTTCTTCATAGGAATTAAATTCCTTATTAAGAAAAGGGAATTAAATTCCCAGAAACTTTTTTGGGATGGAATTAAATTCCATAGATTTTAACCGCCACCATTATTTCCCTAAAGATCATCTAAACCCTAAAAGATCTACTGTTGAAGGTTAAGTGGTCTCATATTTGGGTTAAAGAACTTGAAGAAAAATGGGTTCTTTGTTAAAAAAAAGGAGTGAAGCCCTTGATGTGGATTTAAAATCCGGTGAGTTTTGTCAAAATGAAGGCGCTCCGATCACCATTACCTGAGGAAAGAGAGTCTTTTTAAACAGAGTTAAACTCTGAAAAGTTCGAAGCAGAGAACTAAGCTCTGGAAACGAGAATTATATTCTCAAGGAAAAAGTTCTCAAAGGAAGAAGATGAGCAAAGTGGAGGCTCTTCTGAAAGGACATGGGTATTTATAGGATGAGATGGAGACGCTTCATCTCCCCAAATCCTTAGAGGAATCCAACGGTCACAAAAGTGACAGCGTTGCACTCACGTGCAAACACGTGAGAACAATGCTGTGGGGGCATTTGTTTCCTGATTTAAAATCAGGAAAGTTTACGGAGGAGGCATCACGTGGTAGCACGTGATCAGCAGTCACGTGTTGGCACGTGACATTTAAAAGCAGCGGCAAAGGCAGATTCAGCTCCTTGATTAAATCAAAGAAAAGGCTCCAGAAAGGGTCACGTGCTCACACGTGACCAGGGGTCACGTGTTGGCACGTGACGGCTGAACAGTGGCTAGAAGACAAAGCGCAGAAAGCAGAAGAAAGCTCGGGGTCACGTGCCTACACGTGACCAGGGGTCACGTGGCCACACGTGACCGGCTTTCAAAGCCTATCTATTTAACAGAATTAAATTCTGAACAGCATTCAAATCTTTCCAAAGGAGAATGATTATTTGGAACCGATTGGATTAAAGATTTAAAGGTGATTAAATATCACCTATCTATGGAAAAATCTTGAACTTGGAAAGATTTCCCCTTAAAATCTAACCGAAATAACAAAGGAATATCTTTGGATTCAAAATCCAATGGTGAATAAAATTCACCTAATAATCCAAAGGTCCAAATGAATGATGAATGCAAATCAAATCTCGAATGAATACAAATCAAATCTCTCAATGAAAGATTCACCAAAACTAATTGATTCTGCTCCTTCTCCTATAAATAGGAGCCAAGAGATACACAGAAAGAGATATACAGAGAGACACAGAGACATAGAGAGAAAAAGAAATAGAGCCTTGAGACTTTGGAAGAATTTGATCTGCTGCAGAAGAAAATCTTGGGTAAGAAAGGGAAGGCCTTTAAAAAAAAGAATTTAATACTCAAAAGAGTTTAACTCTTATATTAAAAAGAAGAACTTAGTTCTCTTTTTAGTAGAGGATCTGCAAAGTGCACATCTCCCCATGAATTGAGAATTTAATTCTCATTGGGTTGAGATCCTGCCATGCAGATCCAAAGCATAGAGAGGGAATGGAAGTTTGAGAATTTAATTCTCACGGAACTATAGGAATTTAATTCCTTTGAAATAAAATTATGGTTTAACCCTATGTTATAGGAATTTAATTCCTTCGAAATGAACAGAACCAGTTAAGAACTTAATTCTGTCAAAATAACAGGAATTTAATTCCCTTAAGAAAGAAGAAATTAGGATTTCACCCTATGACAGAACCTAATTCCTCACATATATGGGAATTCAATTCCTTAGAGTATAAATTAAGGGTTTAACTCTATCTAAAAGTAATTCTCTAAGAGAAAGTGGGAATTTAATTTCTCTAAAGTTATTATTAGGGTTGAACCCTATGATAGAATCCAGTTCTTCACATACATGAGGAATTTAATTCCTACAGAAAAGAATTTAGAGTTCAACTCTATCTAAGAATATAATTCTTCAAGAAAATGGGGATTTAATGAAGAATTTAAGTCTTAAACAAAAATGCAAAGGAGCAGGGTCACGTGCAACCACGTGACCCCTGAAAAACTCCGCAGGGGAGGGCGCCCTCACGTGCTAGCACGTGACCCCTCTTGCCTTAGTGTTTAACACTAAATTGGAACCTCTGAATCCAGTGTTCAACACTGATTTACCTTAGTGTTCAACCCTAATTGAAGAGCTTTATTCGCAGTGTTTAACACTGAATTTCTTAGTGTTAACATTAAATTAAACCTCTGTTAACAGGGTTTAATATTAATTTTCTTAGTGTTCAACACTAAATTAAAATCTCTGTCACCAGTGTTCAACACTGATTACCTTAGTGTTTAACACTAATTCGAGATCTCTGTTGCCAGTGTTTAACACTGATTTGTTTTAGTGTTTAACACTAATTTGAAAGCCCTGTTGCTGGTGTTTAACACCAACTATCTTTTAGTGTTAAACACTAACTTGTCAATCTCATTCCCAGTGTTCAACACTGATTGGTCTTTAGTGTTTAACACTAGCTTCAGCCCAATTGGCTAAGTTCTAGAGGCAAAGCCTCTCCTTCAATGGACCAACAGAAAGCCAATATTCCAAACATGATTGGACTTAGCCCAAGATGGCCATAAGTCCTCAATCCAAACTTAACTGGGCCAATGGGCTCATAATATAATTGATTGGTCTTAGTCCCAAATTGGGCCAAAGACTATTTAATCTACCTTGGTTCAAGGGTACATCTCTTCGCTCCTTTGATACTTGGCGTTGTAATTCATCAACGTCTTCAAAGAGGTGACGGGTCCCGATGACCACACATTGATACGGACTGTGGGGTCCTTAAACCCATGGACTATGACGTCCTTAACCTTGACCGGGATGTCTTAAAACTAATATCGGACTGTGGGGTCCTTAAACCCATGCACTATGTCGTCCTTAACCTTGACCGGAATGTCTTAAAACTAACAACGGACTATGACGTCATTAACCTTGACCGTGATGTCTTAAAACTAACTTCGGACTGTGGAGTCCTTAAATCCACGGACTATGACGTCCTTAACCTTGACCGCGATTGGTTCGTGAAGACGACACACGAAGTGTGGAGTGGAAAGAGGAAAAGGTCCCACCGGGCGTGCCAGAATCTGTTCCCCTCCGAACGGCGGACGACGACGTGAGGACGTCTTGCCTGAGATTCGGGGCAGAAGCTATATGGTTTTATCCGTCTACCTGTCCGAAGATGCCAAGTTGATTTATGGCACCGTGTATCGAAGGTTTAGACGAATGCGGCCGATGTAGCAGACTTTGTCAGATTCCCCCTCGCTTGAGGGGTTTTTGATTATGGGGACGCTCTTCCCTGCAAGCGAAAGCCCCTGCAGTTAATTACGCTACCGCATCGCGGTAACAACTTTCTCCTTCTCCAGAATTCCACTTCGTGTCGTGTGTGTCTGTTTTGTTTGTGATTACCCGTGGATTGTATACGGAGACTAAATAATGCCGTCGCCCGTAGGACGTGGATTAGTCCAAATCCATATTTACTTAGATTTGGGTTTGGTGTTTTTAGTTTAAGGATACGTTAGCCGTATTGAGGCTAAGATCAACTTAAACATTCATTAAGGATACGTTAGTCCTGTTTGAGACTAAGATCGACTTAACGTGGTGATCGATTTAATATATGGTCGTCAGGACTCATCACCTCTCTGACGTCGTTGAAGGATTACAACGATAGGTGTCAGAGGAGTTCAGAGATGTACCCTTGAACCAAAGTCGATTTGGAGTTTTATCGTTCATTTAAATGTTTAAGGATACGTTAGCCGTATTTGGGGCTAAGATCAACTTAAACGGGACCGTTTAGATCCAACAAAAGAGCATTTGGATGCTCTATTGTTCCAGTTTAGGGACGTAGTGGTCCATGTTCCAGTTTAAGGACGTGATGGTCCATCGCCAGTTTAGGGACGTTTCGGTCCAATATTAGTTTAGGGACGTTTCGGTCCAATATTAGTTTAAGGATGTTTCGGTCCACGAGTTTAAGGACCCCGCAGTCCATGTTGATGTGTGGTTGTCGGGACCCGTCGCCTCTCTGACGTCGTTGAAGGATTGCAAAGAGAAGTGTCAGAGGAGTTCGGAGATGTACCCTCGAACCGGATGTAAATTGATTTTGGGAGCAGCCGTGCTCAGTCAATTTAATTTGAGGACTTATGGCCATGACTGGGCTAAGTCCAATTAAAAAGTTCAACACCTTTATTTGTTTTTTGTTTGGGCTCTGCCCTTAAAGGATGCAGAGCATCAATTTATTTTGGGCCCTGCTCATTTTATAAATGATGCAGAATACCAATTTTACTTGGGCTCTGCCCTTGTATAAAAGATGCAAAGCATCAATTTATTTGGGCTCTGCCCATTTATTGCCTTGCAATTTATTTTGGCCTGTTAGGTCATTTTGACTTGGGCCTGGCCCTTTAGCAGAGGAAATGCATTGCATTTTCAGGCGCTTTGCGCCAATCAAAGAGTGCAAGCGCTTGTGATGATGACACGTGTCATGCAGCGCAGTGCGCTGCGCTAGTGCGCTGCGCTTGCGCTGCTGACACGTGGCGCGCTCTGGTGAGTTGCGCCAATTTCAGAGAGCAAAGCTCTATTTCAAAAGCGCGTAGCGCAACTGGTTCAGATGCTGACACGTGGCGCTCTCTGGTGGCTTACGCCAGCCCAAGAGCGCAACAGTGCAGATTTATAAGTGCAAAGCACTATTAATTTGAGAATCTTTTAGATTCAAGAACCAATGGTTCATAAAAAAAGTGCAAAGCACTATTTGTTTTCTTCGATCTAATGAAAGTCAAAGAAAACAAGTATTTCTTGTTTTTCTTATTTAAAGAACCAGTGGTTCATAAGAAGTGCAAAGCACTGTTTATTATATAAAGATCATTAATCTTGTTCTTAGATCAATGATCTATTAGAAGAAATTTCTTCTATTTTTATGAAGGTTTTTACATTTTTTCTTGAAACTTTTTCAGAGTTTTCACTGCTTGAAGCTCTTGATTTCTCAAAAAATGTTGATGCCTTTGATTTGAGGTCTAGGAGTCTTTTTATAGTGCCCATAAATTAGTTAAATTTGTTAAAGAGATCTTTCTCTGAGTGATTTGGGGAATTTTCCCCACCGTTGGATCTTCGATCCAAGGGCTTCTGTTTTACAGAAGAAAATCTTCTTGTTTTAACAGGAACAGAAAGATTTCTTTAAAATCTTAATTCTGTTTGGCGCAAACGCCCCAGAGCGTGACACGTGTCGCGCAGCGCAACTGCGCTAGCGCATCTGCGCTGACACGTGTCGCGTAGCACAAAGCGCAGCGCAACTGCGCTGACACGTGTCGCGCAGTACAAAGCGCAGCGCAACTGCGCTAGCGCATATGTGCCGACACGTGTCGCGCAGCGCAGCGGTTGCGCAACTGAAGCGTTGCTTCCTTTGATTTTGCTTTAAACAGAGCTTTGCTCTGATTGGGTGCGCTGCCTTGGGCGCTGCGCTGATGCATCTGCGCCAGACACGTGGCGCGTTGCGCCCGGGATTTGAAGTGTTGCTTCAAAATTTTGAATTTCAACAGAGTTTTGCTCTGATTGGAGGAAACAAATGCCCCCCCACCGTTGCGCTCACGTGGCGCGCACGTGAGTGCAGCGGTGGCAAACTCCTGATCGTTGGATCAAGGGGTGAGCTGAAGGGGCGCATTCGCCTTATAAATAGGACCTATGGCCCTTTAAAAATCTTCACTATCTTTTAGATTTTAATTTCAACAGAGCTTTGCTCTTGCTTAAGAACTTCAGAGCTTTGCTCATTTCCAAAGTTATAAACTTTAGGTAAAATTAATCTGAATTAAACTAAATTAATTCAAACTAATCTTAAACTAAAGAGCTTTGCTCTCACACAGATCTTTTTGATCTGAAGAAATCCCCATTGGGGTTTCATAAAACAGAGCTTTGCTCTTAAAAACTTATAGATCTACAGAGATCTTGTTCATGGGTTCTAACCCATGAACAGAGCTTTGCTCTTGGATCAAATGTAGATCTTTTAGATCTGAAAAATGAAGAATCTATTATAAGTTTTCATGGATTTTTCAAGACCTCCAAAAATTTTAAAATTTGTAAGTGTTAAAATTTTCTGATGGATCTTTCCATTATTACCACAGAGCTATGCTCTTTTAAGGAATTTTATTCCTTTGAGACCAGAATTTGACAAGTGTCATTCTGTGACAGAGCTTTGCTCTAGAAGAGGAGATTTTCTCCTTGTCTCTAGAGATTCCCCACTGATGAGAATATTCTCTTAGGGATCTTTTCTTTAACTGACAGTCTTACCCAATGATGAGGCTGCCTTATTAAGTAAGGCATTTTCACCCAGATTCTGTGGGTCCCCATTTGGTTCCCTACCCACTGCACTGCAGTGTAGTGTGATTAACTTTGATTTAATCAATTTTTAAATTCAATTAATTGAAAAAAAATTTAAACGCCAAGCGTTGGAATTGTAGCATTGACGGCTATTTTGTTCTTTTGCAGCGATCATGTCTCTCGACACCTCGTTCCCGTTTGTTCGTTCAGAGGAGGGATTTCCCGAGGCGCCCTTGGACCGTGAGGTCCTGGCCATGATTAAGGAGTACGACCCGGAATACAAGAGTCTCCACCTTTGGGGGTCGTGGTATAATCAGATCATCATGGGCCGACGGAGCTTCACATGCGCGGTGCCGTCAGAACCCATCACGGCGATTCACTATGCTACCCCACCCTCGGTGCAGTATGCCGTGGAGATGGTGGATTGGACCGCGAAGGGATTTCTTCATCCCGCTATGGATGCAGTTCCGGTCCAGCGTCCTATGGTCTTGGATATCCTAGGACGCTGTATCTGTCAAGGCAAGGCGAGACCGTAGGAGCAATCATATAACATTGGTATGATCCCCCGCCACCCGATCGGCTATCTGCCATGGGCCCAGTATATCATGTCGACGAAGAAGTCGCAGTTGATAAGGTTACGACTGTATACCGCGGTCTACGTCTCTCTCTTCCAGTATCCTACGGTCCCCACCTGGTGGTTTAAGGCTTTCTTGGAGCAGTGGAATATTCCTACCCACACTTTCCTTGCCATGGATCGGGAAGTGTCAATCTCCTTGGAGGATTTCACGGAGGTATCCGGTTTACCAGTCATGAGGGAACATTATGAGGAGTTGCTCCCGACAGATGAGTACGTATTTGGTGCTAAGCCGATGGTAAGGGGGCTCACGCCGGAGAATGTTGTTCAACACCAGTTCCCAAGCTTGATTAAAGTGTTGAACATATACGAGTCCCTTTTCATCGAACATGGGAGTCGAGGAGTTAACTTTGAGGATTTCATTGCTCGGTTTCTTCGTCCAAGCGTCCTCTCATTAGAGGCTGCCAAGTTTGCTACTCTGGATGACCCTTTCGGTCTAGGTGCGGATAACCTACCGGAGAAGGAGATAGATCAAAAGGGTTTTTTCCTTCCGGACTTCCCTACTATGTCTTTTGTAGAAATCGCAGCCCCTGGAATGGATGAGGAGGCCTTTTTCTTAGGATTTCTTAGGTTATGGTTGAGTTGGTTTGCAATTCCAATGCACTCTCACCGCATGCGGCCCTCTGTTTTTTACCCGGCCCACCGGATGACTATCGGGGTAAAGGTGGCCGTTGGGATCGCCGGTTTGGCGCACTTATATCATGGCCTCAGCCGAGCAGCGGATGCTAATGAGCCTGGGGTACTGCACGTGGTCTTCCCGATGCACTACTTTGTATCGTGGCTCGAGCTACACACGGCGGGTGTCTTCGGCATGCACAAAAAGCCCTTGTTCTTCGACAAGTGTGGTTTCCCTCGCATCATACAGCTGATTGGCGCATCAATCGTGACCCCATCACCACGGAACGCCAGGGGTTTACTGCTTCGCCCTCACACCATTGGAGCCGGGATGTCCTTCATCGACAAGGTATTGACCATTGGAAAAGCGTCCACCGCTGCGGTGCGACCATTACAGGACTCCTTTAAGGATGGAGCTTCAGTTTTGACGGCCCGGGAGACCCTCCACTTGTATTCTATTAGACCGGGCTTCCTAGTCTTCAGGCAGGACGGTGCGGCAATTTTCATGAGATATAACCCGCATCGTTTCGCCCAACAACTGGGCTACAATCAAGGGGTACCCTTGGAAGCTTTCTTACTGGAACCTGCTGCCAATGAAGAAGGGATGGAGAACGCGTTACATCACTTCATGCGCCTGAACATGGGTTCTCATTTTTTTATCAGTGCGCCGGCCTGCGCTCCACGACTCCTTAATGTATATAAAGAGTGGTACAATCATGCGACGGGGGCCGTTATAAAGGAAGAGAGGCGAGTGTTGGTCGACCGTAAAGGTGCACCTCCCGGCACCGACCGTAACGCTCCCTTAGTGCCAAGGACCCCGGTGGTCCCCCCTCTAAAAGATGCCAGGGCCGGACCATCGCGTGCGCAAAGTCCTCCTCACGGATTGCCGCTCCCCGATATTATAGATGCACCTCCAGCGCCCTGTGCTCCAGTGGAGACGGTGGTTGTAGCCTCGCCGGAGTCTGGGGTGGGTGCAGACATCGGGACCCGCCGTCCCAAAGTGGCTGCTAAGCGTAAGTCGATCCCACGTCCACCTAAGGGTCGGAGGGCAGAAGAAAAAGAAGTCACTCTTCGCTGCAGATGTCGCGTTCGGTCAGGAACCCCACGCTCCCTATGCCGAGGGCCTGAGCGAATATGGGACTAACAAGGGATTAGTCATGCCGCCGCCAGATGATACAGACTTGGAGGCCGCTCTCGAAATTTCAGCGTGGTTGGCAAAGCGTAACGCATGGCTAGCTGAGCTTGCGCAATCAGGTAACTACTAGTCGCATTTTCTTTATTGCAACATATCCTCCTCATTACCTTTGACTAACGTTTTTCTTTCTTTTCTTCCAACAGGCATCACTGATGAAGAAGCCATTGCCGCTTCCCTGAAGACTTTCCAAGAGGAGGAACGTCTTAGAGCGTCCATGGGCCTTAGTAAGTTTCGATTCATCAAGTTTTCATTTCCCTTGTGTTATGGTCGATCTAACCTCTCCCTTTTTATCGCCGGAACCTCAATGCCGTTCCCGCCAACCGACGCAGATGTTCTGCCAGCTGCCGATGTTCCTGCTTCCTCGGGGCTACCGCGGGAAGTCCATCTTGAAGAGCCAATGAGAGATGCCTTAAAGGCTCTGGAGGCATCTCTGAACGAGGACGACGACGCCTTAATGAAGGAAGCGTCACAGAGGTCCATCGCGACAGCCCGGGAGGAGAAGAAACGGTCAAGGCGCGAAGCGAAGGCACGTCGGGCTGCTTTGGCCATTGGAGCGGGCCCAGCACCGTTCCTCGAGACGACACTCCGTCAGAAGAGTCCCCGGTCGCCCTGTCTACAGCTCATAGACAGGCGATCCGCGCCAATAGAGAGGCTAACGACAAGTCTACCTCAGGTAATACTTCTTTCAGAATTTCGTTATAAGACTCATAAAGCTGTCGGTTCTTATATGTTCTACCCTGCAGGGCCAAGCCCAACCGAGGGGGAGGCGGAGACTGTCGAACCTGAGGGGCTGAGGGGAGAGACATTGGTCGAGCCCGAGTCGGTGGTGAATGACATAGCTGGGATTGCTGGGCCCAAGGTAGTGGCTGACGAACTGGCCATGTCCGCTATGCCTGAGCAAGCGGTTATTGTTGAGCCCGAAGTAGCAGTGGGCGGAGTGCCTGAGGCTGATGATCTTGTGGTGACGGTGGACGAGGTAACCGTGACTGCTGAACCCGAGGGAGTAACGGGTGAGGTGGCCATGATTCCTGAAGACGAGCCGACCGCTCCTTCTCAGGAATCTGGCAATGCTCCGGTCATAGCCCTCCCTGTCTATGGTCCTTCGCCATCTCCGGGTCTCGCGAGCACGACAACGGTTCCCATTGAGTCGGGTGATGAGGCCACGGGCGGTGACCTCATGTCGATGGAGGAGGGATCCGCCTCCGTTTCGGCCGGCAGCTCACCAGGTAAATCCCAAGTTACTGTCCTCTTTATCTTACAATCCTTTCTGACAAGTTCACATTTGTTCGTAACGCAGGTGTAGCCAGCGCCGATGCCCCATTGCTCGAGGGAGCGCCTTCAACTACTGCCTTGGCGGTGGTCACCTCTCAGCCCTCTCTCATACCGTCAAAGATGTTGGAAGGTATGAGTTTGCAACTTATTAATCTCACTTTTCAGACGTATAATTCGTATACTAAAGTCATATTGTTGTGTCTTTCAGGAGTGCTTTTTGACCATCTTTATCAGGTGTTGCTCCCACACTTCTCCTTCCCATCCGAACTTGCCTCTTCCTCTGGTGGCGTTGGTGGGTATGATTTCCATTAATATCCTTCTTTCTTTATTGATGGAATTACTTCTAAACCCTTTTTTCTCATCTCGACTGCAGTGCTACAAATCGAAGGAGGGGATGAAAGATCGGCTGCGCCGCCGACCCTTCCGGCCTTGCCACCTGCCTCAGCTGGTACAGCGACTATCACATTGATAACTCCCTTTTTTTTATTTCCTGAACTGTTATCTGATCACATCTTGTTTCTTTTCAGCGGTCGTTCCGGTCTCGGCGCCCTTCGAGTCTCGCATCACAATGCCGGCAGGTCCTTACCTGAGACGTCCATCTTCGAAAGGCGCCGCGAACAGCTTGCGTATGTTGAGCAACTACATTGAGGAGCTCGACGTCGAGACCCCTACTTCTGCTGCGGATTTCGCTACAGCGGTTAACCCGATGCTGGTGATACTCATGAATTTCCATGACGAGGGCATCATCGCATCTTGGGTTAACCATTGTATGGAGATCGAGGCTCGCCTACATCAGCTGGAATCGATGCGTCCCGCCCCCGAGACTTTAGCCGCGAGCAATGAAAGAGCAGCATGGATCGAGGGAAGCGCTTCTTACGTCCACCACTTGGAACAAGAAGCAGCTTTAAGGCTAAGGGAATGCCAAGAGACCTCAAGCGAGACGGCCCGTCTGCGTGCTGAGGTTGAAGCGAATGCTGCCCAAGTGAAGGCTATCTTTGAGGGTCTCCTGGAGCGCATCTCCCATGGGCTAAACTTGAAGCGAAAGCTTGATGTAGCCGAGCGCGATACCCCAGGTCGGGAAGCTGCTTATCAGGCCATCAGGGAGCAGCTTGCATCTGTCTTGCAGCAACGGGCCCAAGTGGAGGCGGAGCTAGCGGTGGTAGCCGATCAGGAGAAAGTGGGGAAGGAATTGCGTGAACAATTGCTAGAGCTATGCAAGATGCTTCCTTCTCAGTAATTCTCCTTGTATCTAGGCACTTGTAAAAATTTTCTTTTTAAGTAATATGTATCCATTCTTTATTCTTTTGTACGCTTCATCTTGTACTTGATTACATTCAATAAAGATACATATTTTTCTTTGCAATGTTTTGTACTGTTTCTTTGCTTTTTCCTTTCTTATTATCAGCATGCTGTCACAATTAGCAGATAATAGAGTAAGCATCTTGATTTCTTCATGAGATACGATGGCTTAGGCCGCAGGTTCAGATCTGCCGCCTAAGACCTTTCAACTCTATGAGCCGTGAGGGTCTCATAGAGACTTTTCTCCCTACGGATCGAGAGGATCTCGTAGGTGGGTTTTCTCCTTAGGAATCGTGAGGATTCCTAAGTTTTTTTTCTCTTGTAAGTCGTAAGGATCCTATAAGAGAATTTTTCCCTCTTACGAGTCGAGAGGACCCGTAAGCGGTTGTTTCCCTCCTTGTCGAAACTCGACTTTGGAGAGTGAGACCCGTGAATAGTATGCAAGAGACCGTTTTAGATCGACTTGCAGGGTCCCATTATTCAGGAAGCAAGTTTTTTAATCCTTGCTGCCTGAGGCTTCATCTTGCAAGTTGAGACGAATCGGGAATTTTCCCGCGGAGACACTGGTTTCTCTGCGAGCCGACGCGAATCAGGAGGCTCTCATCAAGGATTGTTTGTTTCCCTGAGTTGAGGTATTTGCTAAGGATTATTTGTTTCCCTAGCACCAAGGATTATTTGTTTCCCTGGTGTTGAAACGAGTCGAGAATTTCCCACGGAGGCACTGGTTGCTCTGCGAGTCGGCGCGGATCAGAAAGCTCTCATCAAGGATTGTTTGTTTCCCTGAGTTGAGGTTTTTGCTAAGGATTATTTGTTTCCCTAGCGCCAAGGATTATTTGTTTCCCAGGTGTTGAAATGAGTCGAGAATTTCCCACGGAGGCACTGGTTGCTCTGCGAGTCGACGCGGATCAGAAGGCTCTCATCAAGGATTGTTTGTTTCCCTGAGTTGAGGTATTTGCCAAGGATTATTTGTTTCCCTAGCGCCAAGGATTATTTGTTTCCCTGGTGTTGAAACGAGTCGAGAATTTCCCACGGAGGCACTGGTTGCTCTGCGAGTCGACGCGAATCAGGAGGCTCTCGTCAAGGATTGTTTGTTTCCCTGAGTTGAGGTATTTACCGAATACACTGGTTTCTTCGGAGTTGGGATGAATCGTCGAGATCTGGCATCGTTTTCTGGCGGAGCCTGTTGGGAAAGTATGGTTCCCTCCTCGTTTACGCCCTTGGATTGTATACAGGGATCGATGTGATCTCAACTGTAGGGCCCAAGTTTTATCATTTCTTTTTTTTATATTTTCGCGATGTTCTATCATTTCAGCTTTTATATCACGAGGGTCGCAATTGCCCAATCATTTCGGCTATTTTTCGCGGTGCCCAATCATTTCGGTTGTTTTGCATGCATACATTTTTACTTGCTGCTTTTTATTGCAAGTTGCCCCATCATTTCGGCTATTTTGCATGCATGTGCGGCCTACTGGTTTTTCGCTGTAAACCAATTTCGGCATCAGCACCGCTACAACTGGGATATTACCAGGAGCGAATCATCATCTGCCTCTGTCGATGTCGAACAAAGGTGGCTTAGCGACCAGGGTTAGGGTCCTGTCGACTAAGGCTTTTGACTTCATGAGCCGTAAGGGTCTCACGAAGTTATTTCTCCCTACAAGTCGTGAGGATCTTGTAGGTGTATTTTCTTCTTAGGAATCGTGAGGATTCCTAAATGTTCGTTTCCTCTGTAAGTCGTAAGGATCCTACAGGAGGGTTTCTCCTCATAAATCGAGAGGATTTACAAGGGTTGTTCACCATGCGAACATGTCCCCAGTCACGGATGAAATTTGGTTAGGGGAATGTTTATTCGCGCCCGTGGATTATATACAAGGGTCAGTATTGAACCACTTGTAGGGCAATATCAAAAGTTGTGGGGATTGCTTAAGCACATGTTTAGGTCTCTGTAACTTAAGACTTTCAAATCTTATGAGCCGTGAGGGTCCCATAAGAGAGTTCTCCTTACGAGTCGTGAGGATCTCGTAAGTGTATTTTCTCCTTAGGAATCGTGAGGATCCCTAAGTGTGTTGCTCCCTTGTGAGTCGTAAGGATCTCACGCGGGTGGTTTCTCCTTACAAGGTCGAGAGGACCCTTTAAGTGTCTTTGAACGAGGTTGCGCCCTTTCGGGTTTTCACAAACACTCGCCGGTAGTCCCGCTGTTTTTACTCACGGAGCCCTTTCGGGTTTTCATCCGTGCCCATTTTGCTTATGGACATACCGTTTTTATTTTATATATATTTTTTATTTTCTTCTTCTTCTTTTTTTACGAGGTCGCGCCCTTTCGGGTTTTCACGAACACTCACCGGTAGTCCTGCTGTTTTTACTCACGGCGCCCTTTCGGGTTTTCATCCGTGCCCTTTATGCTTATGGACATACCGTTTTTATTTATTCATATTATTTTTGTCAGCCTACGGATGCTGCGGTATTAGTTTAAGGACGTTTCAGTCCATTATTAAGAAGGCTGGCTACTGCTTGTAAATCTTGAGCTTAGAAAGATAGCGAGTGGACATAGTCGACGTCATCTATCATTGACCTAGACTATAGCTTATCAAGCGTAGTACTTCTTTAGAAAGCGGCCGTTTATTGGCCTGAAAGGCCTTTCACCATGCATGTCCATGAGTAGATAGGCCCCACCCTGATAGACTTTATCTATGATGTACGGACCTTCGTAGTTTGGCTCGAATTTTCCCCGCTTGGCGCGATTGGCGATCATAGGCCTTTTGACCACTAGCACGAGTTCGCCTTGGCGGAATGTCCTCGGTCGGGTCAATCTTTCATACGAGCGCGTCATCTTTGCTTTATAAGCTTCCAGATTTTGTTGCGCTATGAGCCGTGTTTCTTCAAGGGCATCAAGCTCCTCAAGCCGAAGGTTAGCATTTTCTTCGTTCGTCAACTCATAGTGGACTGCCATTCGTAGAGAGGGTAACTCTATCTCAAGGGGAAGCACCGCTTCTGTACCTAATAACAACGCATATGGCGTTGTGTTCGTGGCCGTCTTGAACGTAGTTCGATACGCCTAGAGAGCTTCTTGCAGTCTCTCGTGCCAGTCCTTCTTATTTCGGGACACCGTCTTTTTCATGATCTTCGTCAAGGTCTTGTTGAAGGCATCGGCTAGACCATTAGCTCGCGGATTGTAAACTGAAGAATATCTCCAGTCTATATTATGCTGATGTGCGAAGCGACTGATCTTGTGACTTCTGTAGGCTGGCCCGTTATCGGAGATGATCCGTCTTGGCGTTCCAAACCGATATATGACGTGCGTCTTGAAGAAATGGAGGATATTCTCCGTCTTCACTTCTCTCAACGGTATTGCTTCTGCCCATTTGAAGAAGTAATCGGTCGTCACCAAGATGAAACGATGTCCTCTAGACGATGCTGGTTCGATGGGGCCGACTATGTCAGTTCCCCACATCTCGAACGGCCAGCTAGCCACCGTTGGATGTAATGGATTTGGATGTTGGTGGATGAAGTCCCCATGGATTTGGCATGAGTGGCATTGCTTCGCATATTCGAGGCAATCCTGAATCATCGTGGGCCAGTAGTAGCCCATCCGTTTGATCTTCAACTTCATCTTTGGGCCTGCTTGGTGAGAACCACAGATTCCGTCATGAACTTCCTGAACGACTCTTTCTGCTTCGTCAGGTCCTAAGCATCTCAGTCACAGAGAATCGAATGACCTCTTGTATAGAGTATCATTGACGAAGGCGAAAGACAGAGCTCGTTTCATGAGCTGATGTCTTGTGGACGCTTCTTCGGGCATTCGGTGGGACTTAAAGTAGTCTATAAAGACTTCCCTCCAATCCTCAGCCTTTTCTTGTTCTTTTATTTGTAAGGTCGTCTGCTCAGTCACTCCCTTTTCCTCGGATGATTCCGGAGGTGTTTCTACTGGGGCAAGCACCCGACGGCTTTGTACCACGATTCTAACGTCATCGAGGTTCTCGTCAGCCAGTTCTTTAGCAAGTTTGGCCAGCGCGTCTGCTTTGCTGTTTTCCGCACGTGGTATGCTTTCCAAAGTATAGGAAGGAATTTGGGTCAACAGCTGTTGCACCTTTTCACCATACTTCACCAATTCTGGTTTGCATGTCTGGTAGTCGCCGTTTACTTGACTGACGACCAGCTGGGAGTCCCCATATATGAGGAGGTTTTCAATTCCCATGTCGATGGCGATCTCGAGGCCTGCTATCAAAGCTTCGTATTCAGCTTCATTGTTTGTCCTCGGCTATGTTAAGGAGAAAGCAAAGCGCATTATTCCTCCTTGTGAGGTCACGAAGATGAGGCCCACCCCCGATTTGATCATGGGCGTACTTTGTTTGCGCTTCTTCATGGAGGACGCTCCATCAAAATAGAGTTCCCATCGAGTATTGTTCCCATCGATAGCGTCAAACGCATGTTCATCTGGCAACTCACAATTCAGAGGAGAATCGGCCGGTATCGGATGCTCAGCAAGGAAGTCGGCGATGGCCTGGCCTTTTACTGCCTTGAAAGGTTGATAGGTTATCGAGAACTCCATCAAGAGCAGGGCCCATTTAGCGAGTCGCCCCGTCAATATGGCCTTTGACATTAAATACTTAAGAAGGTCCACCTTCGAAATGAGACGGACCTCATGCGCCAACGCATAGTGCCTGAGCTTTGTTATCGTGAAGATTAATGCCAGGCAGTGTTTTTCAATGGGAGAGTAGTTGCTTTCTGCCCCCAGAAGAACTCGACTCAAGTAATAGAGAGCTCTTTCTTTCCCCTGATCATTCTCTTGTGCCCATAAAGCGCCTAAAGAACCTTCGAGGGCGGTTGTATAAAGAATGAGAGGCTTTCCCTTGACCGGAGCAGCCAACACTGGCGGGTTCTGCAGGTACTGTTTAATTTCGTCCAGCGCGCCCTGGCATTTTTGATCCCAGACGAACGGGGTTCCCTTCTTCATCAGGTGACTGTAAGGGCGGCACTTGCCAGAGAGGTTGGCTATAAATCGCCGAATATATGCAAGCTTTCCTTGGAGAGACCGCAACTGCTTAAGAGTCCTTGGCGGAGGCATTTCCATGATCGCCTTGATCTTAGACGGATCTATTTCGATACCTCGATGTCGGACGATGAATCCCAGGAATTTGCCCGAAGAAACTCCAAACGCACACTTGAGAGGGTTCATTTTCAAGTTGTATTGTCGAAGGCGTCGAAATACGGTCTCTAGATGCTCGAGATGTTCCTCGAATGATTTGCTCTTAACCATGAGGTCGTCGATATAACATTCAACGATTTCATGTATGAGGTCATCGAAGATCTTCGTCATGGCCCTCTGATAGGTGGCACCGGCATTCTTTAGACCGAAGGGCATCACCTTGTAGCAAAATATTCCCAAAGCGGTATGCTTCTAGTCTTCGGGATGCATCTTTATCTGATTATACCCTGATGAGCCGTCCATGAAGAAGAAAACCTCATGAGTGGACGTATTGTCTATCATCAGTTCGGTGACCGGCATTGGGAAATCATCCTTCGGGAAGGCTTTATTGAGATCCCGGAAGTCTACGCATATGCGTACCGTCCCATTTTTCTTCATCACCGGGACGATGTTGGCGATCCATTCAGGGTATTGAACCTCCTGGATAAAATCGGAGTCGATCAGCTTCTTGACCTCGGCGTTGATACTCATCTCAAGCTCGAGCCACATTCTCCTCGGCGCCTGTTTGGCTGGCTTGATGTCCGGGGATATCGCAAATTTGTGTACAGCAACTTATGGATCTAACCCCGGCATTTCGGAATAGTTCCATGCGAAGCAATCTCTATGTTGTACAAGGACGTCTTTCAACGCAGCCACCCTCTCTTCAGATAGCAGCTCACTGACGAATGTCGGCCGTAGGTCATCAGCCTTCCCCAACTCGATTTTCTTGAGGTTATCTACGGTGGTATGTATTCCATCCTCCAGTTCTTTCGGAGCTGGCGGAAATTCTGAGACCACCTCGTCATTGCTGTTTTCGAAGCACCAGGGGAGGCTGTCCATGTTCTCGGGCTTTTCTTTTAATATTGTTATCATGTGACAAGTGCGAATCTGCTTCCAATCCCAATATGGAGTTGGTTCTATTTTTGTGGCTTTGGGTTCGTGCTTCTGCGGCGGTGTTACCCTCCAGTTGTCAGACAGAGCGAACTTGCCAAGCTGATACTGAACTTCGACCCAATTCTTGAAGGTGAAGCAGTCTTCGAGCGGTGCCTGTTCCCCTCCGAAAGGCGGCGCACAGGACCGCGATGTCCTGACGCTGAGATTCGGAGCAGATGCTATATGGTTTTATTCGCCTACCTCTCCGAAGATGCCAAGTTGATTTATGGCACCGTGTATCGGAGGTTTAGACGGATGCGGCCGATGTAGCAGACTTCGTCAGATTCCCCCTCGCTAGAGGGGTTTTTGATTGTGGGGACGCTCTTCCCTGCAGGCGCAAGCCCCCGCAGTTAATTACGCTACCGCATCGCGGTAGCCACTTTCTCCTTCTCCAGAATTTCACTTCGGGTCATGTGTGTTTGTTTTGTTTGTGGTTGCCCGTGGATTGTATACGGAGACTGAGTAATACCGTCGCCCGTAGGACGTGGATTAGTCCAAATCCGTATTTACTTAGATTTGGGTTTGGTGTTTTAGTTTAAGGATACGTTAGTCGCATTGCGGCTAAGATCAACTCAAACGTTCGTTAAGGATACGTTAGTCTGATTTGAGACTAAGATCAACTTAACGTAGTGATCCGTTTAATATATGGTCGTCAGGACTCGTCACCTCTCTGATATCGTTGAATGATTACAACGACATGTGTCAGAGGAGCTCGGAGATGTACCCTCGAACCAGAGATGATTTGGAATTTTATAATCCATTTGAATGTTTAAGGATACGTTAGCCGTGTTTGGGGCTAAGATCGACTTAAACGGGATCGTTTAGATCCGGTAAAAGAGCATTTGGAGGCTCTATTGTTCCAGTTTAGGGACGTGGTGGTCCATACTCCAGTTTAGGGACATGGTGGTCCACTTTCCAGTTTAGGGACGTGGTGGTCTATCGCCAGTTTAGGACGTGGTGGTCCATATTCCAGTTTAGGGACGTGGTGGTCCATCGCCAGTTTAGGGACGTGGTGGTCTACCATTGGTTTAGGGACGTTTCGGTCCAATTTTAATTTAGGGACGTTTCGGTCCATATTCCAGTTTAGGGACGTTTCGGTCCGATATTAATTTAGGGACGTTTCGGTCCGATATTAGTTTAGGGACGTTTCGGTCCGATATTAGTTTAGGGACGTTTCGGTCCACGAGTTTAAGGACCCCGCAGTCCATATAGTATGTGGTCGTTGGGACCCGTCACCTCTCTGACGTCATTGAAGGATTACAACGACAGGTGTCAGAGGAGTTCGGAGATGTACCCTCGAACCGGTAGTAAATTGATTTAGGAGAGCAGCTGTGCTCAGTCAATTTAGTTTGAGGACTTACGGCCATGATTGGGCTAAGTCCAGTTTCAACATCTTTTGTCTTTGGCCTGTGCTAGGGCTTTGCCCCTTTTTAGTAATGCACTGCATTATTCTTGTTTTGGTTGGGCTCTGCCCTTTTATAAATGATGCAGAGCATCTATTTTGTTTGGGCTCTGCCCTGCATAGCACTTTTTTATTAGGCCTGTTAGGCCTTTTAATTGGGCTTTGTCCCTTTTCTTTAATAATGTAGAGCATTAAATACTTTGACAGTGCCCCACGTGGCTTGTCAGGCGCTTTGCGCCAAGTAATGAGCGCAAACTCAAATGGTGGTGACACGTGTCACGCTCTGGTGAGCGCAAGCGCAACAGCGCAGTGCGCTGCGTCAGTGCAATGCGCTGTTGCACTGCTGACACGTGGCGCGGCTTGCGCAATAGTGCATTTCTGGCAAGTGCTGGGCACTGTTCTTATTCTTTTGGATCAATTTCAGATAAAATGTGCGAGGCACTGTTATCTTGAGAATCTTTTAGATTCAGAACCAATGGTTCATAAAAAGAAGTGCAAGGCACTGTTTTTTATTTGTTTATTTTCCTTTTCCTTAGAGGTCCTTGATCTTGTTCTCAGATCAATGATCTGTTCAGAAGAAATTCTTCTTTTCAAAGGTTTACCTTCTTTTCTTTCTGATTTCTTCTCAAACTTTCTTTTTAGGAGTTCTCTGAATTCTTTCTCTGTTTCTCTATCAATGTTCTCTCTTCTTCTTCTTCTTTTATTTTAGAAAGAAGGATCATTGGTCGTTGGGACCCACCACCTCTCCGACGACACTGAGAGATTACAGTGTCATATATCGAAGGTGTGAAGGGATGTACCCATTGAACCATGTCTCACTCATTAGGGGGAAGAACAGGCTGGAGCTTAAGCTTCTCGCTGCTAAAAAAGGCTTCTTTGCGTTCGCGCACGTGCGTCGCACGTGTTGGGCGCACGTGCGTCGCACGTGTTGGGCGCTCATATTTGCACGTAGCGCACATGGATCTTGCGCATATGCGCATTATGGGGGGAGCAAGCTCCTATGGAGAACGAGTCTCCTTTTAATTGAATATTCTCATGTGGTGTGCACGTGCGTTGCACGTGGTACGTGCGTGGCGGGCACACGTGCGTTGCACGTGGCGCACATGCGCATTATGAGGAGAAGCAGGGCTTCTATATATGGAGAACAGGCTCCTTTTAATATTATTAAATGTTCTCATGTAGTGCGCACGTGCGTTGCACGTAGTGCCGCATGGCGGGCACACGTGCGTTGCACGTAGCGCACATGGCACTTGCGCATATGCGCATTATGGAGGAGCATGCTCCTATCTTGGAGAACTAAGCTCCTTTGGAGAACTAAGCTTCTTTGAGTATTGAATCCTTTGAGGATTTAACTCTACATTTCTAAGAGGTATCCCCTCTTATTTATATGGGAGTGGTAGAGAAGCCATCTCTCCTTTTCCCGATGTGGGACTAAAAAATGCATTCCCCATGTAGTAGAGCATTACTTTAGATTACACGTGTATAACACATTTGCTCATAACTTTTGATCTCGGATGAATTATGAGGCCCATAATATATCAAATCGAAGGTCTTTTCGAGATACTTTCAATATCATCAGAATTTAGCTGTTTTTCGTTCCGGAGTTTGTCAAAATACAGCTCGGAAAATACTGGTTCGCATCTTCTTCCTTAGATCACATGTGCATAGACATTTGCTCATAACTTTTGATCCTGGATGAATTATGAGGCCCATAATATATCAAATCGAAGGTTTTTTCGAGATACTTTCAATACCATCATAATTTAATAGTTTGTCATTAGGGAGTTTATCAAAATACAGGCCGGAAGATACTGGTTCGCATTTTCTTAAGCGTATCGCTGCCATTTGATACCTTGGACTCTTTTGCGCAGAAATTTTTGGCGGGAACAGTGCCCCCCACTACTTTGCCCACGTAAGTTTATATGTGGGTGAAGTAGTGCAGAGTAATGCATAGCGTATGACCAGTTTCGGGTTGGTATATAACTTTCAGAATCTTGATCTGAGAAGATAACGAGCGGACACAAGCGTCGTCATTTATCATTGACTCAAATCTCGACTCTTAAAAGATATAGTTCCAAACTCTCAATTCCATGAGCCGCACCCTTTTATTTCTTTATGTTTTACTCTGATGTGAAGTAGTTATACGCTCATAAGTAACTTCTCCATTTCAGTGGCATGTAGTTTTAGCAAGTGTGGCTCGTAGATGGTCCATCTTAACCTTTTTGTAGGGCAGTAATGGCTTAGAAGACAGGGGTAGGATCTGCCACCTAAGACTTTTCAACTTTATGAGCCGTGAGGGTCTCATAAAGGCTTTTCTCCCTACGGATCGAGAGGATCTCGTAGGTGTATTTTCTCCTTAGTAATCGTGAGGATTCCTAAGTGTGTTTTCTCTTATAAGTCGTAAGGATCCTGTAAAAAAGAATTTTCTCCCTTACAAATCGAGAGGACTCGTAAGCGGTTGTTTCCCTCCTTGTTGAAACTCGACTTCGGAGAGTGAGACCCGTGAATAGTATGCAAGAGACCGGTTTAGATCGACTTGCAGGGTCCCATTGTTCAGGAAGCAAGTTTTTTAGTCCCTGCTGCCTGAGGCTTCATCTTGCAAGTTGAGACGAATCGGGAATTTCCCGCGGAGGCACTGGTTGCCCTGCGAGCCGACGCGAATCAGGAGGCTCTCATCAAGGATTGTTTGTATCCGTGAATCGAGGGATTTGCTAGGGATTATTTGTTTCCCTAGCGCCAAGGATTATTTGTTTCCTTGGAGTTGAAACGAGTCGAGAATTTCCCACGGAGGCACTGGTTGCTCTGCGAGTCGACGCGGATCAGGAGGCTCTCGTCAAGGAGTGTTTGTATCCGTGAGTCGAGGAATTTGCTAAGGATTATTTGTTTCCCTAGCGCCAAGGATTATTTGTTTCCTTGAGGTTTGAAACGAGTCGAGAATTTCCCACGGAGGCACTGGTGGCTCTGCGAGTCGACGCGGATCAGGAGGCTCTCGTCAAGGAGTGTTTGTATCCGTGAGTCGAGGAATTTGCTAAGGATTATTTGTTTCCCTAGCGCCAAGAATTATTTGTTTCCTTGGGGTTTGAAACGAGTCGAGAATTTCCCACGGAGGCACTGGTGGCTCTGCGAGTCGACGCGGATCAGGAGGCTCTCGTCAAGGAGTGTTTGTATCCGTGAGTCGAGGAATTTGCTAGGGATTATTTGTTTCCCTAGCGCCAAGGATTATTTGTTTCCTTGGGGTTTGAAACGAGTCGAGAATTTCCCACGGAGGCACTGGTGGCTCTGCGAGTCGGCGCGGATCAGGAGGCTCTCGTCAAGGAGTGTTTGTATCCGTGAGTCGAGGAGTTTGCTAGGGATTATTTGTTTCCCAAGCGCCAAGGATTATTAGTTTCCTTGGGGTTTGAAACGAGTCGAGGATTTCCTACGGAGGCACTGGTTGCTCTGCGAGTCGACGCGGATCCGGAGGCTCTCGTCAAGGAGTGTTTGTATCCGTGAGTCGAGGAGTTTGCTAGGGATTATTTGTTTCCCTAGCGCCAAGGATTATTTGTTTCCTTGGGGTTTGAAACGAGTCGAGAATTTCCCACGGAGGCACTGGTGGCTCTGCGAGTCGACGCGGATCAGGAGGCTCTCGTCAAGGAGTGTTTGTATCCGTGAGTCGAGGAGTTTGCTAGGGATTATTTGTTTCCCAAGCGCCAAGGATTATTTGTTTCCTTGGGGTTTGAAACGAGTCGAGGATTTAACACGGAGGCACTGGTTGCTCTGCGAGTCGACGCGGATCAGGAGGCTCTCGTCAAGGAGTGTTTGTATCCGTGAGTCGAGGAGTTTGCTAGGGATTATTTGTTTCCCAAGCACCAAGGATTATTTGTTTCCTTGGGGTTTGAAACGAGTCGAGAATTTCCCACGGAGTCACTGGTGGCTCTGCGAGTCGACGCGGATCAGGAGGCTCTCGTCAAGGAGTGTTTGTATCCGTGAGTCGAGGAATTTGCTAAGGATTCTGGTTTCTTCGGAGTTGAACTGAACCGTCGAGATTTGGCTTCGTCTTCCGGCGGAGCCTGTTGGGAAAGTATGGTTCCCTCTTTGTCTACGCCCTTGGATTGTATACAGGGATCGATGTGATCTTAACTGTAGGGCCAAAGTTTTATCATTTCTTCTTTTTTTTTATTTTATTTCCGCGATGCTCTATCATTTCAGCTTTTATATCGCGAAGGTCGCGATTGCCCAATCATTTCGGTTATTTTTCGCGGTGCCCAATCATTTCGGCTATTTATTTTATTTTTACTCGCTGCTTTTTATTGCGAGTTGCCCAATCATTTCGGCTATTTTCCATGCATACATTTTCTTTACTTGCTTTTTTTATTGCAAGTTGCCCTATCATTTCGGCTATTTCATATGCATGTGCGGCCTATTGGCTTTTTGTTGTAGACCAATTTCAGCATCAGCACCGCTACAACTGGGATATTACCAGGAGCGAATCATCATCTGCCCCTGTCAATGTCGAACAAAGGTGACTTAGCGACCAGGGTTAGGGTCCTGTCAACTAAGGCTTTTGACTTCATGAGCCGTAAGGGTCTCACGAAGTTATTTCTCCCTACAAGTCGTGGGGATCTTGTAGGTGTATTTTCTCCTTAAGAATCGTGAGGATTCCTAAGTGTATGTTCCTCTGTAAGTCGTAAGGATCTTACAGTAGGGTTTTCTCCTTGTAAGTCGAGAGGACCTACAAGGGTCATGCGAACAAGTCCCCAGTCACGGATGAGACATGGTTAGGGAAATGTTTATTCGCGCCCGTGGATTGTATACAAGGGTCAGTATTGAGCCACTTCTAGGGCAATATCGGAAGTTGTGGGGGTTGCTTAAGCACAGGTTTAGGTCTCTGTAACTTAAGACTTTCAACTCTTATGAGCCGTGAGGGTCCCATAAGAGAGTTCACCTTACGAGTCGTGAGGATCTCGCAAGTGTATTTTCTTCCTAGGAATCGTGAGGATCCCTAAGTGTGTTGCTCCCTTGTGAGTCGTAAGGATCTCACGCGGGTGGTTTCTCCTTACAAGGTCGAGAGGACCCTATAAGTGTCTTTTAACGAGGTTGCGCCCTTTCGGATTTTCACAAACACTCGCCGGTAGTCCTGCTGTTTTTACTCACGGAGCCCTTTCGGGTTTTCATCCGTGCCCATTTTGCTTATGGACATACCGTTTTTATTTTATATTTTTTTTAATTTATTTTCTTCTTCTCTTTTTTTTATTACGAGGTCGCGCCCTTTCGGGTTTTCACGAACACTCGCCGGTAGCCCTGCTGTTTTTACTCACGGAGCCCTTTCGGGTCTTCATCCGTGCTCATTTTGCTTATGGACATACCGTTTATTATATTTTTTTTATATATACTTTTTTTATTCATCTCGTCAGCCTAAGGATGCTGCGGTAGTAGTTTAAAGACGTTTCGTTCTGCTATTAGTTTAAGGACATTTCGGTCCATCATGGAGAAGGCCGGCTACTGCTTATAAAGCTTGAGCTTAGGAAGATAGCGAGCGGACATAGTCGTCGTCATCTATCATTGACCTAGGCCGTGGCTCATTAAGCGTAGTATCTCTTTAGGAAGCGACCGTTTATTGGCCTGAAAGGCCTTTCACCGTGCATGTCCATGAGTAGATAGGCCCCACCCTGGTAGACCTTATCTATGATGTACGGGCCCTCATAGTTTGGCTCGAATTTTCCTCGCTTGGAGCGATTGGGGATCATAGGCCTTTTGACCACTAGCACAAGTTCGCCTTGGCGAAATGTCCTCGGTCGGGTCAGTCTTTCATATGAGCGTGTCATCTTTGCTTTATAGGCTTCCAGACTTTGCTGTGCTATGAGCCGGGTTTCATCAAGGGCGTCAAGCTCCTCAAGCCGAAGGTGAGCATTTTCTTCGTCTGTTAGCTCGTAGTGGACTGCCACTCGTAGAGAGGGTAACTCTATCTCGAGGGGGAGTACTGCTTCTGTACCGAATACCAACGCATATGGCGTTGTGTTAGTGGCTGTCTTGAACGTGGTTCGATATGCCCAGAGAACCTCTTGCATCCTTTCGTGCCAGTCCTTCTTATTTCGTGACACTGTTTTCTTCATGATCTTTGTCAAGGTCTTGTTGAAGGCCTCAGCTAGACCGTTAGCTCGTGGATTATAAACCGAGGAATATCTCCAGTCTATATTATGTTGTTGCGCAAAGCGACTGATCTTGTGGCTTCTGTAAGCTGGCCCATTATCGGAGATGATCCGTCGCGGAGTTCCAAACCGATATATGACGTGCGTCTTGAAGAAGTGGAGGATATTCTCCGTCTTTACTTCACTCAGCGGTACCGCTTCTGCCCACTTAGAGAAGTAGTCAGTCGTCGCTAGGATGAAACGATGTCCTCTAGACGATGCTGGTTCGATAGGGCCGACTATATCAGTCCCCCACATTTCGAATGGCCAGCTAGCCACAGTTGGATGTAGTGGATTCGGATGCTGATGGATGAAGTCCCCATGAATTTGGCATGAGTGGTATTGCTTCGCATATTCGAGGCAGTCCTGGATCATCGTGGGCCAATAGTAGCCCATCTGTTTGATCTTCAACTTCATCTTTGGGCCTGCTTGGTGAGAACCGCAGAGTCCGTCATGAACTTCCTGGACGACCCTTTTCGCTTCGTCAGGTCCTAAGCATCTCAGCCACAGAGAATCAAATGACCTCTTGTATAGAGTATCGTTGACGAAGACGAAAGACAGAGCTCGTTTCATGAGCTGATGTCTTGCGGACGCTTCTTCAGGCATTCGGTGGGATTTAAAGTAGTCTATGAAGACTTCCCTCCAATCCTCGGCCTTTTTCCGGTCTTTTATTTGCAGAGCCATTCACTCAGTCGTTTCCTTTTCTTCGGGTGATTCCGGAGATATTTCCGCTGGGGCGAGCACTCGACGGCTTTGTACCACAATTCTGACGTCATCGAGGTTCTCGTCAGCCAGTTCTTTAGCAAGTTTGGCCAACGCGTCTGCTTTGCTGTTTTCCGCGCGCGGTATGTTCTCCAAAGTATAGAGGGAATTCGGGTCAACAGTTGTTGCACTTTTTCGCCGTACTTCACCAGTTCTGGCTTGCACGTTTAGTAGTCGCCGTTTACTTGACTAACAACCAGTTGAGAATCCCCGTATATTAGGAGGTCTTCAATTCCCATGTCAATGGCGATCTCGAGGCCTGCTATCAAAGCTTCGTATTCGGCTTCGTTATTTGTCCTCGGCTCTGTTAGGGAGAAGGCAGAACGCATTATCCCACCTTGTGGAGTTATAAAGATGAGTCCTACCCCCGATTTGATTATAGGGGTACTTTGTTTGCGCTTTTTTACGGAAGATGCTCCATCGAAATAGAGCTCCCATTGGGTATCACCACCGTCGATCGCGTCAAACGCATGTTCGTCTAGCAAATCGCAATTCAGAGGAGAATCAGCCGGTATCGGATGCTCAGCGAGGAAATCGGCGATAGCCTGGCTTTTCACTGCCTTGAGAGGTTGATATATTATCGAGAACTCCATCAAGAGCAGAGCCCATTTAGCGAGTCGACCTGTCAATATGGCCTTTGACATTAGATATTTGAGAGGGTCCACCTTTGATATGAGACGGACTTCATGTGCTAATGCGTAATGTCTGAGCTTTGTTATCGTAAAGATTAACTCCAGGCAGTGCTTCTCAATGGGAGAGTAATTGCTTTCTGCCCCCAGCAGAACTCGACTTAAGTAATAAAGTGCTCTTTCCTTCCCTTGGTCATTCTCTTGGGCCCATAACGCGCCTAAAGAACCTTCGAGGGCGGTCGTATAAAGAATGAGGGGTTTTCCCTTGACCGGAGCAGCCAACACTGGCGGGTTCTGCAGGTACAGTTTAATTTCATCCAGCGCGCCTTGGCATTTTTTATCCCAGACGAACGGAGTTCCCTTCTTCATCAGGTGACTGTAAGGGCGGCACTTGCCAGAGAGGTTCGCTATAAATCGCCGTATGTATGCGAGCTTCCCTTGGAGAGATCGCAACTGTTTGAGAGTTCTCGGCGGAGGCATTTCCATGATCGCTTTGATCTTTGACGGATCTATTTCAATACCTCGGTGTCGAACAATGAATCCCAGGAATTTGCCTGAGGAAACTCCAAATGCACACTTGAGCGGGTTCATCTTCAAGTTGTATTGCCGAAGGCGTTGAAATACAGTCTTCAAATGCTCAAGATGTTCTTCGTATGATTTGCTTTTAACCACGAGATCGTCGATATAGCATTCGACGATTTCGTGTATAAGGTCATCGAAGATCTTTGTCATGGCCCTTTGGTAGGTGGCACCGGCATTCTTTAAACCGAAGGGCATCACCTTGTAGCAGAATATACCCAGAGGAGTCCTGAAGGCGGTGTGCTTCTGGTCTTCTGGATGCATCTTTATCTGGTTATACCCTGATGAGCCATCCATGAAGGAGAAAACCTCATGAGTGGACGTGTTGTCTATCATCAGTTCGGTGACTGGCACTGGGAAATCGTCTTTCGGGCAAGCTTTGTTGAGATCCCGGAAGTCCACGCATATGCGCACTGTCCCATTTTTCTTCATCACCGGGACGATGTTGGCAATCCATTCAGGGTATTGAACTTCCTGGATGAAGCCAAAGTCGATCAGCTTTTTGACTTCAGCATTGATACTCATCTCAAGCTCGAGTCGCATTCTTCTCGGCGCCTGTTTGACCGGCTTGACGTCCGGAGATATCGCCAATCTGTGTACAGCAATTTCTGGATCTAGTCCCGGCATTTCGGAATAGTTCCACGCGAAGCAATCTCTATGCTGCAGAAGCACATCCTTTAACGCAGCTACCCTTTCTTCAGATAGTAACTCGCTGATGAATGTCGGTCGTGGATCGTTTGCCGTCCACAACTCAATCTTCTTGAGGTTATCTGCAGTGGTATGGATTCCATCTTCCAGCTCTTTTGGCGCTGGTGGGAATTCTGAGATTATCTCGTCGCTGCTGTTTTCGAAGCACCAAGGGAGCTCATCTATGTTCTCGGGCTCTTCTTTTAATATTGTAATCATGTGACAGGTGCGAATTCGCTTCCAGTCCCAATGTGGAACCGGTTCTTCTTTCATGGCCTTGGGCTCGTGCTTCTGTGACGGCGCTACCCTCCAGTTGTCAGACAGTGTAAATTTGCCAAGCTGATACTGATCTTCGACCCAATTCTTAAAGGTGAAGCAATCTTTAAGAGGATCCCTATTACTCGATGGTAAGAGCAATAGTCCGGGTGTGAGACTTCGCCCGCTCGTTCGGGATGTTTAGACTCCGGCAATGTAAGCATTTGATGTTTTAGAGCAAGATCAAGTATCTTCTTCGTCTTTTCCCGAGGAAACGAGTACACTCGACCAATTTTCTTCATAAGGGATAGATCAATAACACTTGACTCCCGTTTGTGTGGCTTCTTAGCCCTGCTTTGTTGCTGTTGAGCGCCTTTTCGGCCTTTCAACTTATTTCTGCTTTTGCGTCGAACCTTCTTTAAAATAGGTTGCAAGGAGCGGCATTTTCATCCTTCACGGCCTGTTGGAGAAGGCGTTGAGTTCTGGCTTTCTCGTAGATGGCCATTCCGCGGTTATGATCGTCTCGGGCTTTTTGACCCGCTTCCCTTATAAGCTTGTCCATTTGTTCCTCGAACGACGGACTGGGCTCTTTTGCATCTGGAACTTTCACTGGCTTAGGATTAGCGTCCTCCCATTGAGCATCCGCTTCTTCATCGAAGTCATACACGACATAGCAGCTGTTTAGTAGCTCCCGTTTCTTTGACCGGACGTATCCAAGCCCAATTGTTTCCATTCTCTTATTAGGCAGTTTGCGTTGAGTCCCGGGAACGTTCCAGATTTTGTCATAGAACTTGGTTTTTCGGACGGTCTGCTTGAAGGATATCCCCTGGCGTTTCAGCAGCTTTTTCAAACCCTCTGTATAATATCTGGGAAGACGGATAGGCTGAAGCCTGTCGAGCGTAGAATCCGCGCCATGCCAGATTTCTTTTTCTACCTTGGTTTCTTCAGAACGGTAAAACAGAATTTCTTTCTCGCTTTCTCGCCTGGGAGGGATATAGAATGTCCGCAACTCTTCTACACTGTAGATATTAAGTGCATCCAGTTCTTTATGGTGTTTAAGCGGCACCATGGCGACTTGTAGACTTTGTTCTTCGTCAGCGGACGTTCGTATTGAAGGTCGAGCAGAGAATACGACATGGACCTCATCCTCCGAATCGCTACCAAAGACCAACGTAGGAGCGGACGGTCCTGGCTTGTTATGTTGGGGCGGACCCGAATACACTATCTCATCTTCTTCCTCGGTATCACTGCCGAAGACAGGGATGGTGGCATTAGCTTTATTCTCCGGCTTGTGACACCTTTCTGTGTCTTCGAAATCCGATAAGAAGTATTTGGCGTCTTCATATTTGCGGACTTTGTTCACGGAGAATGGGTTCAGTTCTCCCGTCACGGTATACTCGAAACCATCCTTAAAATACTTCATACACTGATGTTGTGTAGAAGGGATGATGTTGTACTCGTGTAACCATGGTCGGCCGAGCAAAGCGTTGTAGCATGTCTTGGCGTCTATGACGTGGAAATTAATGTCCGTGACGAGTAGCCCGAAGCATAGCGTCAGTATCACAGATTCAAGAGTCTTTGACGATTGGGAGTCGAACCCGGAGATGGTGATCTTGTCCCGAGCAAGGTGTTGGACGCTCATGCAGATTTCCTTCAACACCCGCACGTTGAGTAGGTTAACAGACGACCCGTTATCGATCAGGATTTTGCCTATCTTTATATCATGGCAGTATCCCGAGACATAGAGAGGGCGATTGTGTTCGCACGTCCCAAGTAGAAGGTCTTCATCGCCAAAAGTGACATCGGCTGTGTGCACTTCTTCCAATTTATCCTTCATCTTTTCCTCGGCCAGGCATGCTTGGAATTGTTCCGGATCTCGGAGTGCCTTAATCAACGAGTTTCTCGCCTCCTTTGATAGCAAAAGGGCGTCGAGAATGCTGAGCTGTGAGGGTAGTTTCCTCAAGTGCGCTAGGACGTTGTAATCCACCTTATTCTTCTTCGGCGGGTCCTTGGCGCTTAGCTCCTCCACCGCTTGGTCATCTAAGACGATATCTTCAGAGACCTTGTCTTTCCCTTTATCTTTTCTGTTTGAGGGTCCGAGATTCTTTTCGGGCAGCGTCCGATTTCGCAGCCGAATATTTTCGCAGACCTTCGGCTCTTCTTCTTTTCCCGAAGTGGACTCTTTAAAGAGAGGGGCAAGTTCCAGCTCCTCCTCAGAATCACTCCCGAATGTAGGCACTTGTGACCCGCCAGTGTTAACCATGCTACAATTGCCGGTAGTTCTTTTAATCCCTTCGGTTGTATTTCTTTGTTCTCGACGAGTTTTACGTTTTTCCCGCTTAAAGCGTTGTCGATGAGCAACATATCCTTGCCACCATCTATCGAAAGCTTTGCACTCTTGAGTGGGGTGCGAAACCTTCTGATGATATAAGCAATAGGAGGGGTGCATTTCTATTTCTCCACTGATGTTTCCTTCTGAAGATGGTAGCTTCATGCCCATTGATATGGCCTTAGCAAACCTTTTCCTCATCTTGAATTGGCTTTTGTCGGCAGCGAAGGTGTTTAGCTCCAACGGGATCGTCTCAGCTCCTTCATCAAGTCGCTGGTGCTTGGCCCTTTCAAATATAGTCGTATCGCGTTCTCGATCAGCTTTACTTTTCAATCGAGCTTCGTTAAGGAACGCGTCAATCATCTCATCTGATAGCTCCGGGAATTTTGGCTCAAGATCTGCCCCCAGTGCTTCGGTACAAGTAGTTTCCTTATCGTCCATGAACGAATGGGAAATCACACGACAGCTTGCCACGCATTCTTCAGATTCATCTGACGAACTTTCTGCCTCACCTTCCTCTTGAAAGACGTGACTGAGAAACTCTTGGAGTGTAATGGGAGTCCATGCCTTCTGGTTGTATTCCTCCAGCGCGTTAATTTGTTTTTGCAAGTCCGTACGTTTGCCGTTAGGCTTCACGGGCTTCTTCGACTTCTTCTTCTTCTTTGAAGACTTAGACGGCTGGTTATGAGTGTTTGGGCCACTTCCACCAATCTTTTGAGTCGGACGAGGCTTTAGCATTCCTTCAATAATTTGCGGCTCCAATGGGTTCTTCCACTTGATTGCTGGACATGTCTGAAGATCATTTAGCATCCTCTTTGTTTTAGCTGATAATACAACCTCCCAAGGAGCTTCTTCATCGACGGAGCACGTTGCCCCTGGCGTGTTCGTCCCTTTAGAGGTGTGGGGCTGCGGGGGATTCACCTTCCATTTGTCAGATAACGCAAATTTGCCCTGTCGGTACTGGTTTTCAAGCCAATTTTTGAAAACGTAGCAATCTTCGATCGGATGGCCCAGTACTCGATGATAAGGACAGTAGTTGGGCTCGTTGACATCACTTGGTTGCAACGGACGTTTTGGATCTGGCAGGTTTATGAGTCTGTTGCGTAATGCCAGTTCGAATAACCTCCTCGTTTTATCGTGGGGAAACGAGTAAGGACGCCCTAATCTCTCCTCAAGGTCTACGTACGGACGCGTATTACTTTAACGCACCACCGGCTTCGCATTGTTCGGCTGTTGTTGGGCATTAGCGACAACGATCGCTTTTCCCTTCCCCTTGTCATTTCGGGAGTCCAGCTTTGGGAGAGGGGGTTTGTGGCCCATCTGGTCCATCTGCGCTAGTTTGTCAATCAAAGCCTGGAAGGTAGTCGGCTTGAAGAACATCATAAACTGCGAGATGGTTGCTTGTGGATCGAGGGTTCCCACAAACATACCCACTGCGGGAGCTTCTTCAATGCGTTGCTCGCACTTCGACCATAAATTCCGCCATCGTATAGCGTACTGAACCCACGTCTCATCGGGTTTTACCCTGGCGTTAATCAGTGCTGTCATCGGGGTACGTTCACTGGCGCTTGCAAAACGCTGAGTAAACAGTAGCTCCATCTCCGCGAAGGTTTTGATAGAGTCATTCGGGAGTTCAGAATACCACTCGAACGCCGTATCCGATAAACTTCCAACAAACTGGCGAAGTAAAAGCTTGTCATCACCACCGGTATTGCCGCAGAGTGCCCTAAACTGGGCAACATGTTGGTGTGGATTGCCCGTCCCCTTGTAGACATGGAACTTGGGAATTGTGTAACCCGGCGGGTACTTGATTTGGTCGTACCAGCTTGGATATGGTCGCCCCGTTTTTACGACCTGGCTGGCTGCCTCAGCCGCATGATGAACCCGTATTTGCCGGGCTATGTACTCGTCCAGATCAGTTTTAGAGATTGTATCCTCTTTAGCCGTTGATAGAGCGGGCTGAGGATTTGATGTCTCTCCCCTATCGTCTCCAAGGACGATCGGGGGCTCTTTAGCCGGAGGATCTTGTTGTATCATCATCCCTATCATGTCTTGGAAGAGGAGGCCCATACGCTGTATATTGGCTGCTTGTTCGGCAGCCTCTTTGTCATTCTTCTCCAATATCCGGCGAAGGAATTCGGCGTCGGTTTCTTCCTCCTGGCGTTCATCTGAGGACGTTTCAGGGTTCTCTTTTGGCCCTGTAAGTGCGGCCATAGCGTTCATCATCTCCTGGAGCTTCTGTTGCTGCTCCTGAGCCTTGGTCACTGACCGTGTGAGCGGTCTATGACCCATGGATGCACGGCTGTCTTCTTTTCCCGATGCCATGTAAACCGTATGAACTGTTATGCCCCCTGACTTGGGGCGTTTAGGTTCACCAATTTTAACTTTTGCCGCTGACGCGTGAGTTTTCTCTGGCCTCCTTCTTTTGTGGGCCGTTGAGGTTGAAAGAACCGTTGAAGTGGGCATCCTAGCAGCTGCTGTCCCCTGCTGTTTAATGGGACGGTCCTTGTCTTTTTCCACCTTCACCTTTTTTCTGGTGACGAGAGTGACCTGGGTCAATCACGGAGTCTTGAACCCTCCGCCAAACTTTATAAATTCTTGAGGATAGCCGTTGAGGGGGTTGTTCTTGCTTCGTTTCTGGAACTCTCTCCGCAGGTGGAGGAGATCTCTTCAGTGTAGCGGTTGGAGAGTTTTTCCGTACCCTCCTCAGCAGTTCAAAGCTGTTCCCGGTTGGAACAGCAGCGTTGACTTCCACCACTGGAGCCGGTGGAGTTAGCCCTAAGGGGGAGTTGCCCCCTGCCTTCCTCACTCGTCGCCAATGGCGACGTCGAGCACGACGAGCCATTGGGACTGGCTCAGAGATAGAGATGGTTTCTTTTTGCCCCCTGTCTGAATGAGGCGCCGCCGGTGTTAACCTCTTAAAGACTGAGGTTGTCTTTTGAGGGGTGATATTCAACCTGTCGAAGACGGATCCTTGAGCAGGGGTAGGAGCAGGAATTGTCAGTCTTGAAAAGACTGACTCTTTGACAGGGGAAGCCGCCTTAACGACTTCTGGAGCAGCGGCTATTGCCTTCCTTGGGACAGCCAATTTAGAGTTCTGATTTAGCCTGGTGAAAACAGAGGCTGTCGGTTTGGTAGTGGGCGACCCGTTGACAGGGGTCGTCGTAGCAGTGAGCCGGTCGAAGACTGACTTCTTGTTCATTTCCGGTGCAAGTATTGGCGCAGAGAAGCTTGTAGGTGGGATCATGGTCCCGAAAAACAGGCCGGTGGTGGCCTGGGTCACCTGTTCTACCGGCAGAGCGAGGAAGGAAGCCACTTGGGGTCCATATGCCACACCTCCGGGGGAGGTGGAGCGTCTGTTGCAGTGGCATTTCGAGCAGTTGGTGCAGTTAGATGCCATTGAATCTTGAGTTCTGCGCCAGGCAAAAAAAAAACCAAATCTTAGTAACTTGAAATCCGAAGGCAACCATTTAACAAACCGCGATTGGTTCGCGAAGACGACACACGAAGCGTGGAGTGGAAAGAGGAAGAGGTCCCACCGGGCGTGCCAGAATCTGTTCCCCTCCGAAAGGCGGCGCACAAGACCGCGATGTCCTGACGGTGGGATTCGGGGCAGATGCTATTTGGTTTTATCCGTCTAACTCTCCGAAGATGCCAAGTTGATTTATGGCACCGTGTATCGGAGGTTTAGACGGATGCGGCCGATGTAGCAGACTTCGTCAGATTCCCCCTCGCTTGAGGGGTTTTTGATTGTGGGGACGCTCTTCCTTGCAGGCGCAAGCCCATGCAGTTAATTACGCTACCGCATCGCGGTAACAACTTTCTCCTTCTCCAGAATTTCACTTCGTGTCGTGTGTGTTTGTTTTGTTTGTGGTTGCCCGTGGATTGTATACGGAGACTGAGTAATGCCGTCGCCCGTAGGACGTGGATTAGTCCAAATCCGTATTTACTTAGATTTGGGTTTGGTGTTTTTAGTTTAAGGATACGTTAGTCGCGTTGCGGCTAAGATCAACTTAAACGTTCGTTAAGGATACGTTAGTCCTGTTTGAGACTAAGATCAACTTAACGTGATCGTTTAGATCCGACAAAAGAGCGTTTGGGCTCTATTGTTCCAGTTTGGGAGATTCATAGTCCAATTTGGGACTAAAGTCTGTTTGGAGGATACGTTAGCCATTTTTGAGGCTAAGATCGACTCAAACGTTTGTTAAGGATACGTTAGTCCAGTTTGAGACTAAGATCGACTTAACGGGACCATTTAGATCCGACAAAAGAGCATTTGGGCTCTATTGTGCCAGTTTAGGGACGTGGTGGTCCATATTCCAGTTTAGGGACGTGGTGGTCCGATATTAGTTTAAGGACGTCTCGGTCCGATATTAGTTTAGGGACGTCTCGGTTCGATATTAGTTTAAGGACATTTCGGTCCGATATTAGTTTAGGGACGTCTCGGTCCAATATTAGTTTAGGGACGTCTCGGTCCGATATTAGTTTAAGGACGTCTCGGTCCACGAGTTTAAGGACCCCGCAGTCCATATTCATGTGTGGTCGTTGGGACCCGTCACCTCTCTGACGTCGTTGAAGGATTACAACGATAGGTGTCAGAGGAGTTCGGAGATGTACCCTCGAACCGGATGTAAATTCATTTAGGGAGCAGCCGTGCTCAGTCAATTTAATTTGAGGACTTATGGCCATGACTGGGCTAAGTCCAGTTGAATGTTCAACATTTTTATTTGTCTTTGGCCAATTAGGCCTGAGTTAGGGCTTTGCCCCTTTTTAAACAATGCACTGCATTATTTTGTTTTGTTTGGGCTCTGCCCTTTTATAAATGATGCAGAGCATCTATTTTTTTGGGGCTCTGCCCTTTTATAAATGATGCAGAGCATCTATTTTGTTTGGGCTCTGCCCCTTTTATTGCACTGCAATTTAATTAGGCCAACTAGGTCTTTTTGGTTTGGGCCTGGCCCTTTAGGAAATGCATTGCATTTGTCAAGCGCTTTGCACCAATCAGAGAGCACAACAGTGCAGATTTATAAGTGCAAAGCACTATTAATTTGAGAATCTTTTAGATTCAAGAACCAATGGTTCATAAAAGAAGTGCAAAGCACTATTTGATTTCTTGATCTAATTTAGATCAAAGAAAAACAAGTTTTTCTTTTTATTTCAAGAACCAAAGGTTCATAAAAGTGCAAAGCACTATCTTTTTTATTTCTGTTTTTCTTGTTTTAGGGAACCAGTGGTTCATAAGAAGTGCAAAGCACTAAGAATCTTTTTAGATTCGCAACAGAAGTGCAAAGCACTTTTTGATCTCTTGATCTAAACAAGTTTTTCCTTGTTTCAGAGAACCAAAGGTTCATAACAAGTGCAAGGCACTATTTTTATTTTTATTTTATTTTATTTTTATTTATTTATTGAAGATCCATGATCTTATTGACAAGAGAAATTTCTCTTCTTGCCAAGGTTTTTACCTTTTTTTATATTCTTGAGGAGTTCTTCAGAATCCTCTTTCTTCTTTTTTTTTTAGCCAGATCTTCCTCCTTTTGAAATGAGGTCTAGGGTCCTTTTTATAGTGCCCATAAATTAGTTAAAGTTTGTTAAAGAGATCATTCTCTGAGTGATTTGGGGAATTTTCCCCACCATTAGATCTTTGATCCGAAGGGCTCTGTTTTACAGAAGAAATCTGGCTTCACCAATTCTGGCTGTTGCACCTTTTCACCAAATCCGAAAGGCGGCGCACAGGACCGCGATGTCCTGACGCTGAGATTCGGAGCAGATGCTATATGGTTTTATTCGTCTACCTCTCCGAAGATGCCAAGTTGATTTATAGCACCGTGTATCGGAGGTTTAGACGGATGCGGCCGATGTAGCATACTTCATCAGATTCCCCCTCGCTAGAGGGGTTTTTGATTGTGGGGACGCTCTTCCCTGCAGGCGCAAGCCCCTGCAGTTAATTACGCTACCGCATCGCGGTAGCCACTTTCTCCTTCTCCAGAATTTCACTTCATGTCGTGTGTGTTTGTTTTGTTTGTGGTTGCCCGTGGATTGTATACGGAGACTGAGTAATACCGTCGCCCGTAGGACGTGGATTAGTCCAAATCCGTATTTACTTAGATTTGGGTTTGGTGTTTTAGTTTAAGGATACGTTAGTCGCGTTGCGGCTAAGATCAACTCAAACGTTCGTTAAGGATACGTTAGTCTGATTTGAGACTAAGATCAACTTAACGTAGTGATCCGTTTAATATATGGTCGTCAGGACTCGTCACCTCTCTGATATCGTTGAATGATTACAACGACATGTGTCAGAGGAGCTCGGAGATGTACCCTCGAACCAGAGATGATTTGGAATTTTATAATCCATTTGAATGTTAAAGGATACGTTAGTCGTGTTTGGGGCTAAGATCGACTTAAACGGGATCGTTTAGATCCGGTAAAAGAGCATTTGGAGGCTCTATTGTTCCAGTTTAGGGACGTGGTGGTCCATACTCCAGTTTAGGGACGTGGTGGTCCACTTTCCAGTTTAGGGACGTGGTGGTCTATCGCCAGTTTAGGACGTGGTGGTCCATATTCCAGTTTAGGGACGTGGTGGTCCATCGCCAGTTTAGGGACGTGGTGGTCTACCATTAGTTTAGGGATGTTTCGGTCCAATTTTAGTTTAGGGACGTTTCGGTCCATATTCCAGTTTATGGACGTTTCGGTCCGATATTAATTTAGGGACGTTTCGGTCCGATATTAGTTTAGGGACGTTTCGGTCCGATATTAGTTTAGGGACGTTTCGGTCCACGAGTTTAAGGACCCCGCAGTCCATATAGTATGTGGTCGTTGGGACCCGTCACCTCTCTGACGTCATTGAAGGATTACAACGACAGGTGTCAGAGGAGTTCGGAGATGTACCCTCGAACCGGTAGTAAATTGATTTAGGAGAGCAGCTGTGCTCAGTCAATTTAGTTTGAGGACTTACGGCCATGATTGGGCTAAGTCCAGTTTCAACATCTTTTGTCTTTGGCCTGTGCTAGGGCTTTGCCCCTTTTTAGTAATGCACTGCATTATTCTTGTTTTGGTTGGGCTCTGCCCTTTTATAAATGATGCAGAGCATCTATTTTGTTTGGGCTCTGCCCTGCATAGCACTTTTTTATTAGGCCTGTTAGGCCTTTTAATTGGGCTCTGTCCCTTTTCTTTAATAATGTAGAGCATTAAATACTTTGACAGTGCCCCACGTGGCTTGTCAGGCGCTTTGCGCCAAGTAATGAGCGCAAACTCATATGGTGGTGACACGTGTCACGCTCTGGTGAGCGCAAGCGCAACAGCGCAGTGCGCTGCGTCAGTGCAATGCGCTGTTGCACTGCTGACACGTGGCGCGGCTTGCGCAATAGTGCATTTCTGGCAAGTGCTGGGCACTGTTCTTATTCTTTTGGATCAATTTCAGATAAAATGTGCGAGGCACTGTTATCTTGAGAATCTTTTAGATTCAGAACCAATGGTTCATAAAAAGAAGTGCAAGGCACTGTTTTTTATTTGTTTATTTTCCTTTTCCTTAGAGGTCCTTGATCTTGTTCTCAGATCAATGATCTGTTCAGAAGAAATTCTTCTTTTCAAAGGTTTACCTTCTTTTCTTTCTGATTTCTTCTCAAACTTTCTTTTTAGGAGTTCTCTGAATTCTTTCTCTGTTTCTCTGTCAATGTTCTCTCTTCTTCTTCTTTTTTTATTTTAGAAAGAAGGATCATTGGTCGTTGGGACCCACCACCTCTCCGACGACACTGAGAGATTACAGTGTCATATATCGAAGGTGTGAAGGGATGTACCCTTTGAACCATGTCTCACTCATTAGGGGGAAGAACAGGCTGGAGCTTAAGCTTCTCGCTGCTAAAAAAGGCTTCTTTGCGTTCGCGCACGTGCGTCGCACGTGTTGGGCGCACGTGCGTCGCACGTGTTGGGCGCTCATATTTGCATGTAGCGCACATGGATCTTGCGCATATGCGCATTATGGGGGGAGCAAGCTCCTATGGAGAACGAGTCTCCTTTTAATTGAATATTCTCATGTGGTGTGCACATGCGTTACACGTGGTGCGCGCGTGGCGGGCACACGTGCGTTGCGCGTGGCGGGCACACGTGCGTTGCACGTGGCGCACATGCGCATTATGAGGAGAAGCAGGGCTTCTATATATGGAGAACAGGCTCGTTTTAATATTATTAAATGTTCTCATATGGTGCGCACGTGCGTTGCACATGGTGCGCGCGTGGCGAGCACACGTGCGTTGCACGTAGCGTACATGCGTATTATAAGGAGAAGCAGGGCTTCTATATACGGAGAACAGGCTCCTTTTAATATTATTAAATGTTCTCATGTGATGCGCACGTGCGTTGCACGTAGTGCCGCATGGCGGGCACACGTGCGTTGCACGTAGCGCACATGGCGCTTGCGCATATACGCATTATGGAGGAGCATGCTCCTATCTTGGAGAACTAAGCTCCTTTGAGTATTGAATCCTTTGAGGATTTAACTCTACATTTCTAAGAGGTATCCCCTCTTATTTATATGGGAGTGGTAGAGAAGTCATCTCTCCTTTTCCCGATGTGGGACTAAAAAATGTATTCCCCATGTAGTAGAGCATTACTTTAGATTACACGTGTATAACACATTTGCTCATAACTTTTGATCTCGGATGAATTATGAGGCCCATAATATATCAAATCGAAGGTCTTTTCGAGATGCTTTCAATATCATCAGAATTTAGCTGTTTTTCGTTCCGGAGTTTGTCAAAATACAGCTCGGAAAATACTGGTTCGCATCTTCTTCCTTAGATCACATGTGCATAGACATTTGCTCATAACTTTTGATCCCGGATGAATTATGAGGCCCATAATATATCAAATCGAAGGTTTTTTCAAGATGCTTTCAATACCATCATAATTTAACAGTTTGTCATTAGGGAGTTTATCAAAATACAGGCCGGAAGATACTGGTTCGCATTTTCTTAAGCGTATCGCTGCCATTTGATACCTTGGACTCTTTTGCGCAGAAATTTTTGGCGGGAACAGTGCCCTATTACTCGATGGTAAGAGCAGTAATTTGGGTCAGAGACCTCGCCTGCTCGTTCGGGATTTTTGGACTCCGGCAGTGTAAGCATTTGATGTTTCAGAGCGAGATCATGTATCTTCTTCGTCTTGTCCCGAGGAAACGAGTATGCTCGTCACATTTTCTTCATGAGGGATAGATCAATAACGCTCGACTCCCGTTTGCGTAGCTTCTTAGCCCCGCTTTGTTGCTGTTGAGCGCCTTTTTGGCCTTTCGACTTGTTTCTGCTTTTGCGTCGAGCCTTTTTTCTAACAGGTTGACAGGGGGCGGCATTTTCGTCTTTCACGACCTGTTGAAGGAGGCGTTGCGTTTTGGCTTTCTCGTAGATTGTCATTTCACGATTGTGATCATCTCGGACATTTTGACCAGCTTCCCTTATAAGCATGTCCATTTGTTCTTCAAACGACGGACTGAGCACTTTTGCATCAGGAACTTTTACCGGTTCAGGATTAGTGTCCTCCCGTTGCGCACCTGCTTCTTCATTAAAGTCATGCACGACGTAACAGTCGTGGAGCAGCTCTCCTTTCTTGGAGCGAATGTACCCGAGCCCGATTGTCTCCATCTTCCCATTAGGCAGCTTGCGTTGAATTCCGGGGACGTTCCGAACCCTGTCATAGAATGTGGCCCTTCTAACGGTCTGTTTGAAGGGTATCCTTTGGCGCTTCAACAGCCTCTTCAAGCATTCTGTATAATATCTGGGTAGACGGATGGGTTGAAGCCTGTCCAGCGTAGGATCTGCACCGTGCCAGATTTCTCTCTCCACTTTGTTTTCTTCATAGCGGTAGAATAGAATTGCTTTTTCGCTTTTTCGCCTGAAAGGGATATAGAACGTCCGCAGCTCTTCTACACTGTAGATATCAAGTGCATTCAGTTCTTTACGGTGTTTAAGCGGCACCATGGTGACTTGCAGACATTGCTTTTTCGCTTTTTCGCCTGGGAGGGATATAGAACGTCCGCAGCCCTTCTACACTGTAGATATCAAGTGCATTCAGTTCTTTACGGTGTTTAAGCGGCACCATGGCGACTTGCAGACTTTGCTCTTCGTCAGCGGGAGTTCGTATTGAAGGTCGAGCAGAGAATATAGCATGGACTTCATCTTCCGAGTCACTACCAAAGATCAACTTAGGAGTAGATGGTCCCGGCTTGTTGTATTAGGGCGAACCCGAATAAACTATCTCCTCTTCGTCCTCAGTGTCACTGCCGAAGACAGGGATGGTAGCATTAGCTTTATTCTCCGGCTTATGACACCTTTCCGTGTCTTCGAAATTCGGCAAGAAATATTTGGCATCTTCATATTTGCGAACTTCATTCACGGAAAACGGATTCAGTTCTCCCGTCACGATATACTCGAGACCATCCCTAAAGTATTTCATACACTGATGCTGTGTAGAAGGGATGATGTTATACTCGTGTAACCATGGTCGGTCGAGCAGAGCATTGTAGCATGTCTTGGCATCTATGACGTGGAATTTAATGTCCGTAACGAGCAGCCCAAAGCGTAGCGTCAGTATCACGGATCCAAGAGTCTTTGACGATTGGGAGTCGAACCCGGAGATGGTGATCTTGTCCCGAGCAAGGTGCTGGACGCTCATGCAGATTTCCTTTAACACCCGCACATTGAGTAGGTTAACAGACGATCCGTTATCGATCAGGATTTTGCCTATCTTTATATCATGGCAGTATCCTGAGACATAGAGGAGGCAATTGTGTTCGCACATCCCAAGGAGAAGGTCTTCATCGCCAAAAGTGACATCTGCCGTGTGCACTTCCTCCAATTCATCCTTCATCTTTTCTTCGGCCAGGAAAGCCTGGAACGGCTCCGGGTCCTGTAGTGCCTTAATTAACGAATCTCTCGCTTCCTTCGATAGTAAAAGGGCGTCAAGAATGCTGAGCTGCGAGGGTAGCTTCCTCAGATGTGCTAAGACGTTGTAATCCACCTTATTTTTCTTCGGCGGGTCTTTGGCAGCTAGCTCTTCCATGACTTGATCATCTAGGGCGATATCCTCGGAGACCTTCTCTTTCCCTTTATCTTTCTTGTTTGGGGGTCCGAGATTCTTTTCGGGCAACGTGCGATTACGCAGCCGGATATTTTCGCAAATCTTCGGCTCTTCTTCTTTTCCCGAGGTGGACTCTTTAAAGAGAGGGCCAAGCTCCCTCTCCTCATCAGAATCGCTCCCGAATGTAGGCACCTGTGATCCCCCGGCGTTAACCATGCGACAATCGCCGATAGTTCTGTTAAGCCCTTTGGTCGTACCGTTTTGCTCTCGGCGGGTCTTGCGCTTTTCCCGCTTAAAATGCTGCCGGTGAGCAATATATCCTTGCCACCATCTATCGAAAGCTTTGCACTCTTCAATGGGGTATGAAATCTTCCGGTGATACAAGCAATAGGAGTGGTGCATTTCCACTTCACCAGTAATGCTTCCCTCAGAGGATGGTAGTTTCATACCCATTGACACGGCTTTAGCGAACCTTTTCCTCATCTTGAATTCGATTTTATCCGCAGCGGGTGTACTTTGCTCCAGCGGGAGTATCTCAATTCTTTCGTTAAGGCGTTGGCGCTTGGCCCTTTCGAATATGACCGCCTCGCGCTCCCGATCAGCTTTGCTTTTTAAGAGAGCTTCATTGAGGAATGCATCGATTACTTCATCCGATGGCCCCAGAACTTTTGGTTCGGGATCTACCCCCAGTGTTTCAGTACAAGGAGTCTCCTCATCACCCATGAACGAATGGGAAATCACATGACAGCTTGCCATGTATTCTTCAGATTCATCAGATGAACTTTCTCCCTCATCTTCCTCTTGGAAGACGTGATTGAGGAATTCTTGGAGTGTAATGGGAGTCCGTGACTTCTGGTTGTATTCCTCCAGCGCGTCAATTTGTTTTTGCAAGTCCGTGCGCTTGTCGCCAGGCTTCACGGGCTTCTTTGACTTCTTTTTCTTCTTCTTTGAAAATTTCGACGGCTGGTTGTGAATGCTTGGGCCACCACCATCGATCTTTTGAGTTGGACGAGGCTTCAACATCCCTTCAATGATCTGCGGCTCCAACGGGTTCTTCCACTTGATCGCTGGGCATGTTTGAAGATCATTTAGCATTCTCTTTGTCTTAGCTGATAATACAACCTCCCAAGGAGCTTCTTCAACGACAGAGCATGTTGCCCCCGGCGTATTCATTCCTTTAGAGGTGTGGGGCTGCGGTGGATTCACCTTCCATTTGTCGGACAATGCGAACTTGCCCTGTCGGTACTGGTCTTCAAGCCAATTTTTGAAGACGTAGCAATCCTCGATCGGATGACCCAGCACTCGATGATAAGGACAGTAGTTGGGCTCATTGACATCACTTAGTTGCGACAGACGTTTTGGATCCGGCAGATTTATGAGTCGGTTGCGCAACGCCAGCTCGAATAACCTTTTCGTTTTATCTCGGGGAAACGAGTAAGGACGTCCCATCCTCTCCTCAAGGGCCACGTACGGGCGCATATTATTCTGACGAACGACTGGTTTCGAGTTGCCCGGCTGTTGCTGAGCATTAGCAACAATGATCGCTTTCCCCTTCCCCTTCTCATTTCGGGAGTCCGGCTTTGGAAGAGGAGGTTTATGGCCCATTTGATCCATTTGTGTCAGCTTGTCGATTAACGCCTGGAAGGTGGTCGGCTTGAAGAACATCATAAATTGCGAGATGGTTGCTTGCGGATCGAGGGTTCCCACAAACATTCCCACTGCGGGAGCTTCTTCTATGCGCTGCTCGCATTTTGACCATAAATTACACCACCGTATAGCATATTGGACCCATGTCTCGCCCGGCTTCACCCTGGCATTAATCAATGCCGTTATCGGGGTACGCTCGCTGGCACTTGCAAAACGCTGAGTAAACAACAGCTCCATCTCCGCGAAGGTCTTGATAGAGTCGTTCGGGAGCTCGGAATACCATTCGAACGCTGTATCTGATAAACTTCCAACAAACTGACAAAGCAAAAGCTTGTCATCACTGCCGGTGTTGCCGCAAAGCGCCCTGAACTGGGCAACATGCTGGTGGGGATTGCCAGTCCCCTTATACACATGGAATTTTGGTATCGTATAACCCGGCGGGTATTTGATCTGGTCGTACCAACCCGGATACGGTCGCCCTATTTTTACGACATGGCCGGCTGCTTCAGTCGCATGATGAACCCGAATTTGCTGGGCTATGTACTCGTCCAGGTCGGGTTTGGAGATTTCCCCCTCCTTGGCTGTTGAGAGAGCTGGAGGAGGATTCGACGTTTCTCCCCTATCATCTTCAAGGATGATCGGGGGATCTTCAGCAGGTGGATCCTGTTGAATCATCATGCCCACCATGTCCTGGAACAGGAGGGCCATTTTTTTTATGTTGGCTGCTTGTTCAGCAGCCTCTTTATCCTTTTTCTCCAATATTCGACGAAGGAATTCAGAGTCCGTCTCTTGTTCTTGACGCTCATCCGAGGACGTTTCAGGGTTTTCTTTTGGCCCAGTAAGTGCGGCCATAGCATTCATCATCTCCTGGAGCTTTTGCTGCTGCTCCTGCGCTTTGGTCACTGGCCGTGTGTGCGGTCTATGACCTGTTGATATGCGGCTGTCCTCTTTACCGAACGCCATACAGACGGTATGAACTACAATGCCCCCAGACCTAGAGCGTTTGGGTTCACCTCCTTTGGTATTTACTGCAGGTGTAGGGACTTTCTCTGGCCTCCTTCTCTTATGGGCCATAGAAGTTGAAAGGGTCGTTGCTTTGGACACCCAAGCGGTCGTCGCCTTTCGTTGCTTGACCGGGAGATTTTCTTCTTGCCGACCTCTCGACTTCTTCTATTGGCGAGAGAAATTAGGATCAATAACAGATTCTCGGACTCGTCGCCATGTCTTATAGATCCTGGAGGACAGCGATTGAAGAGGCTGCTCCGGCTTTTCTGCTTCCATGGAGATCTCTACCGGTGGAGGAGATCTTTTAAGGACCGCAGTTGGAGAGTTTCTGCGTACCCTATTCAACAGCTCAAAGCTGTTCCTGGTTGGAACAGCAGCGTTAACTTCCACCGTCGGAGCTGGCGGAGTTATCCCAGAAGGGGAGTTGCCCTCAGTCTTCCTTATCCGGCACCAGTGGCGTCGTCGGGCGCGACGAGTCGTCGGTATTGGTTCAGAGACAGAAACAGCTTCTTCTTGCCCCCTGTTCAGGTATGGGGCTGTTGCCGGCGTCAGCCTATTGAAGACTGATGTCTTTCGAGCAGCAAGAGCAGGAGTGGGAGCCGGGGCGGTCAATCTTGTAAAGACCGATCTCTTAGCAGGAGAAGCCGTCTTGACGACTTCAGTAGCAGGCTTGGCTACTCCTTTTGAGGTAACCTTTTCTGGGACTGCAAGCTTCATTGCGGGTCCGCGAGAGTTTTGGCCCAATCTAGAGAAGACCGAGGAACTGGTGTTGGGCGACCCGTTGAGAGGAGCCGCAGTAACTGAAAGTCGATCGAAGACCGACTTCTTAGGAGCTTCATGTACGGGCACATGGGTGCTGAAGCTTGTTGGTGGAAGCATAGTTCCGAAAAACAACCCCGTGGTAGCTTGAGTAATCTGCTCCACGGGCATGGTAAATAACGAGGCCGCCTGAGGCCCGTAGGTTATGCACCCAGTTGAGGCCGGACGCGAGCTGCAGCTGCAATTGGAGCACTTCGAACAGGTTGAGGCCATCGATGCTTGATTTTTCTTCTGCACCAAGCAAGAGACCAAATCTTAGTAAACTTGAAATCCAAAGGCAACCGTTAACAAACCGCGATTGGTTCGCGAAGACGACACACGAAGTGTAGAGTGGAAAGAGGAAAAGGTCCCACCGGGCGTGCCAGAATCTGTTCCCCTCCGAACGGCAGACGACGACGTGAGGACGTCTTGCCTGAGATTCGGGGCAGATGCTATATGGTTTTATCCGTCTACCTGTTCGAAGATGCCAAGTTGATTTATGGCACCGTGTATCGAAGGTTTAGACGAATGCGGCCGATGTAGCAGACTTCGTCAGATTCCCCCTCGCATGAGGGGTTTTTGATTGTGGGGACGCTCTTCCCTGCAGGCGCAAGCCCCTGCAGTTAATTACGCTACCGCATCGCGGTAACAACTTTCTCCTTCTCCAGAATTTCACTTCGTGTCGTATGTGTTTGTTTTGTTTGTGATTGCCCGTGGATTGAATACGGAGACTAAGTAATGCCGTCGCCCGTAGGACGTGGATTAGTCCAAATCCGTATTTACTTAGATTTGGGTTTGGTGTTTTTAGTTTAAGGATACGTTAGCCGTATTGAGGCTAAGATCAACTTAAACATTCGTTAAGGATACGTTAGTCCTGTTTGAGACTAAGATTGACTTATGAGACTAAGATTGACTTAACGTGGTGATCGATTTAATATATGGTCGTCAGGACTCATCACCTCTCTGACGTCGTTGAAGGATTACAACGATAGGTGTCAGAGGAGTTCAGAGATGTACCCTTGAACCAAAGTCGATTTGGAGTTTTATCGTTCATTTAAATGTTTAAGGATACGTTAGCCGTATTTGGGGCTAAGATCAACTTAAACGGGACCGTTTAGATCCAACAAAAAAGCATTTGGATGCTCTATTGTTCCAGTTTAGGGACGTAGTGGTCCATGTTCCAGTTTAAGGACGTGATGGTCCATCGCCAGTTTAGAGACGTAGTGGTCCAATATTAGTTTAAGGACGTTTCGGTCCATCATTAGTTTAAGGACGTTTCGGTCCAATATTAGTTTAAGGACGTTTCGGTCCACGAGTTTAAGGACCCCGCAGTCCATGTTGATGTGTGGTTGTCGGGACCCGTCGCCTCTCTTACGTCGTTGAAGGATTACAAAGAGAAGTGTCAGAGGAGTTCGGAGATGTACCCTCGAACCGGATGTAAATTGATTTTGGGAGCAGCCGTGCTCAGTCAATTTAATTTGAGGACTTATGGTCATGACTAGGCTAAGTCCAATTAAAAAGTTTAACACCTTTATTTGTTTTTTGTTTGGGCTCTGCCCTTAAAGGATGCAGAGCATCAATTTATTTTGGGCCCTGCTCATTTTATAAATGATGCAGAATACCAATTTTACTTGGGCTCTGCCCTTGTATAAAAGATGCAAAGCATCAATTTATTTGGGCTCTGCCCATTTATTGCCTTGCAATTTATTTTGGCCTGTTAGGTCATTTTGACTTGGGCCTGGCCCTTTAGCAGAGGAAATGCATTACATTTTCAGGCGCTTTACACCAATCAAAGAGCGCAAGCGCTTGTGATGATGACACGTGTCATGCAGCGCAGTGCGCTGCGCTAGTGCGCTGCGCTTGCGCTGCGCTAGTGCGCTGCGCTTGCGCTGCTGACACGTGGCGCGCTCTGGTGAGTTGGGCCAATTTCAGAGAGCAAAACTCTATTTCAAAAGCGCGTAGCGCAACTGGTTCAGATGCTGACACGCGGCGCTCTCTGGTGGCTTACGCCAGCCCAAGAGCGCAACAGTGCAGATTTATAAGTGCAAAGCACTATTAATTTGAGAATCTTTTAGATTCAAGAACCAATGGTTTATAAAAGAAGTGCAAAGCACTATTTGTTTTCTTCGATCTAATGAAAGTCAAAGAAAACAAGTATTTCTTGTTTTTCTTATTTAAAGAACCAGTGGTTCATAAGAAGTGCAAGGCACTGTTTATTATATGAAGATCATTGATCTTGTTCTTAGATCAATGATCTATTAGAAGAAATTTCTTCTATTTTTATGAAGGTTTTTACCTTTTTTCTTAAAACTTTTTCAGAGTTTTCACTGCTTGAAGCTCTTGATTTCTCAAAAAATGTTGATGCCTTTGATTTGAGGTCTAGGGGTATTTTTATAATGCCCATAAATTAGTTAAATTTGTTAAAGAGATCTTTCTCTGAGTGATTTGGGGAATTTTCCCCACCGTTGGATCTTCGATCCAAGGGCTTCTGTTTTACAGAAGAAAATCTTCTTGTTTTAACAAGAACAGAAAGATTTCTTTAAAATCTTAATTCTGTTTGGCGCAAACCCCCTAGAGCGTGACACGTGTCGCGCAGCGCAAAGCGCAGCGCATCTGTGCTGACACGTGTCGCGCAGCGCAACTGCGCTAGCACATCTGCGCTGACACGTGTCGCGCAGCGCGGCGCAGCGGGTGCGCAACTGAAGCGTTGCTTTCTTTGATTTTGCTTTAAACAGAGCTTTGCTCTGATTGGGTACGCTGCCTTCGGCGCTGCGCTAATGCATCTGCACCAGACACGTGGCGCGTTGCGCCCGGGATTTGAAGCGTTGCTTCAAAATTTTGAATTTTGAATTTCAACAGAGCTTTGCTCTGATTGGGGGAAACAGGGACCGTTACATACAGCTAGTGCCGCTTGCGGTCTGTGGTTAAACCCACTGCCAGCGTAGTGTCGAGTCTTTAGAGTCCCACACAGAGAGTTTCCCTGCTCCAGGCGAAACGATATAGAGGTCGTATGGTTTTACGACAAGGGTTTGGACGCTTACGTGTTTAAACGCACGTACGACATTCGGACAGTTTTTGCTAGTCGGTTTTGGTTTAAGCCAGATTCTAGTATCAGGTTATTGGATTTATACAGTGTAAAGTTTTTCCGTGTTTTCACGGATAGGAGGGGCATTCTCGTAATTTGTCGGGAAGCTTCTAGAAGGATGATGACATGGAAGGTAAGGTGGCATTAGCATTTAATGAATTTGTGACTCACTTAGATGAATCATTCAAGTGAGTTAATGAAGCATTTATTGCTTAATGACTCACTTGATGATTCATTGCATATATTTAATGAAGCATGATGATAATGCATTTCGATATATTCTTTTTGATTTTCTTATGCTTAATAATATATTAGAAGTGAGAAGCTTTTTCATTCATTCACATGCTCACCTTCTCTCTCCTCAAGCTCTCTCTTGAAACCCTAATCCTCCCCTCTCATGTGTTGAGATCAAGGATTAGATAGACTAATACATCCATAACCTTACTCTATATCCTCTAGGTAGCTTAGATTAGCACTTTGAGCAACCTAGTTATCTCAAGTTAGAGATCAAGCTTGGCGTAGGAGCTCTTGAGTGGATCGTCTTTGACTCGAGGAGGCCGTTGAGGTGCCGATATTCCAAGGAGCCTACGAGGAGTGGAGGACAGCGATGAAGACCCGAAGGACAAGTAACGTGAGGTATAACTTCGAATCCGAGTAGTTAAACCTCTCGTAGTTTGCTAGTAACGGTTTAGACACGATTCATGCGCTCAAGTCCGTGTTAGGAAGCTTTGATGATCGTTTTTCATATATTCCGCCTCCCCGCAAGTTCGTGGGGTGCGTGACATGGACTTACAGTGGTATCAGAGCCAACTAAACCATTACTAGCTTGTTAGCAACTAATTAGAACTTGGATCGACGAATAAACGCGAAAACAAAACCCTTAACCCTAACAGTTTCTGTTAATTTTAAACATGTCTAAAAAATTATTTGATATGCCTTAAAATTCACAGTAGGGAAATATAAGAATACTGGGAAAATACGAGCCCCTAACTCGGCAAGACGGCCGCGGATCCGCGGCAAGATGGTGCTTTTGGCCGCGGATCCGCCGCCGAGTCAACCCCGAGTTGACTCGGATTTGCACAATAATTCATATTTTCTGGAGTTTTGTTTTCCTGTATATTCTGTTTCTGCCCAGGTTACTTCTGTGCTGGCTTGCTTTTGGGGTAGACACGGAAAGAGGTTGTCGATCGATATTCTAACCTATTTGCTAATTGGGTTTTTATCTGTAATGTTTAATGTGTTCGTAAACCTCTCCTAACTGCTAGTATGTCGGTTGGCAGGGGGTTGCACATTTCTGTAATGTTTATTGTTTGTGTATTTGGACTTGATTGGAATGTTGTGATGATTAGCCGGGGTTTTGAGATGGGTTTAATATTCATTCATTCAATGTAATTGTAATATGATGTAATATTCTTTTGCGGGGCACATCCAGGTTGCGGTTATAGCCACCGTTGTATTATTTCTTTTTACTGTTTTTGCTCCTAGGAGAGACCCAAGGTGGGGTACACAAACTACCGGGTACGTTGAAGTGTTTAGTGGCCTGCTCACGTCGTTGAGGGAGACCGCTTCACTTCGGGTACTTGGCGGGTAGTTTGCCGTACCCGTAGGGGTCTAGGGTGGGGTAATGGCTATTCATCACAACTGTGTAATCCGTCTTTTGTTGTAGGCTCAAAGCAAACGCGGATTGCTAGTAAATCCAATAAAGTTCATCTGTGATCTGGAATGCTTATTATGCGTCTGACGAATGTACAATATCTATATATGATAGCTATTAGACGTCACTTATGTTTTACACCCGCGCTAGCCCAGCCCCCGCTCTGTCGTTAGTTAAGTAACCTAACGGGTGATGACGGGACCCCGTGGCGAATGCGGATGGCATAAGAGAACGTGGTATTTTCGTTGTTTTCTGCAATGATAGGATAAATGATGGGACGCATTATAATAATGCAAAGAAAATAAACCAAAGTTCAATCGTTGGAACAAATTTAAAAGAAACCACTCGGTTATTTTAAAAAAGGATCAGAATTTTTAATTGCGGAGCTTTAACCACTCCTTTTAAAAAAAAGTATCAGGTTCCTTCGATTATATCAAGTTCACTACGTTCACAGTTTTGCCAAAACCATTCGTAGCCCTCCGTCATTTCATTTGGGTATTCAGTAGTATTCAAGCTATGCATTTTGACCAACGCCAAGGCATAGTGTTTGGTAGCTGCTGGGTATTTCATTTGTTACATAGATAGATGTGTTAGTTTGGGACAGTCGTATTATCATTTTGGCCAACGTCAAGGATATGTACGGGTGGGTTCAAATTAACCAGGATAATGATGGGTAGAACTTGACATGTGACTTATGACATTTTGACCAACGCCAAGGTCATAAGAGCATGGGGCAAAAATTTATATCGGGAATTTCTAAAGAAACTGAAATTTACAGAGAGATGCATACCATTTTGGATTTTGATGAATGTTGGTAGGATTCCTTCAACATTATCATACGATGATATTTTGGATCCCGATCCTACTGTGAGTATATACTACTTATAAGGAGATTCGTCACTTAACGATCAATGCTGTAAACCAAGTAGGTGTCGAGAAAGGTGTCAGCGGGGCTACGCCCCCAGAGAAAAGAGGTTATTTAATTAAGGAACTTTGCGAAAGCGTTGGAAAACCTCCCTCGAAGTATCGACACTGGCCTGGATGAACGGTTAAGCAAGTATTGTACGGTGAGAATTGTCCTGACTAATTCTTCTTTTATGGTTTGAGGAAGGATTCGAGAAACAGTGGGAGCCATCATGTTTAGATAAACTTAAAACCAATCTAAACTTGCAACAGCATCATGCTAAAATGTTTTCTTCTCTCTCTTAATTGCAGCGACCTTGTGACCATACATAGGTTACATCTAGATAACAAATTGACTGAATCTGACTTATATGACTGGCAAAGGTCTGTCCAGATGTCCATTGTCTATGACAAACTGGACCACCCTATTACTACTCAAGATCCCGCCGTCCCAGGTCCAGTTTCCACCGTCGCGGATATGGATATCCGCCAGACAAGGGAAAAGGATAAAGCGAAAGCCAAGTGCCTCGTGTTAGCTTCAGTTGATGGTGTATACCAGAAGCAGCACGAGAAGATAGACACAGTTTCCATCTTTCTCCATAACAGAGATTTATATGGAGAGAAATCTCATATCGCAAGATATGAGACCTCGAACGAATTAATTCAAGCGAGAATGGCTGTCGGGTCATCTGTAGGGGACAACATCCTTATAATGACTAGCTATATTGATGAGCTCAAAGACCTGGAAACCACGTTGGGAAACAGGTCAGATACTGACTTGATTTTACAGTCTATGCCTTCTACCCTGAAGGAAACCAGGGAAGTAGAAGGAAAGGGAAGGGCAAAAGTTTTGGGACAGGATATAGTAAAAGAGGGACGTTCCTATTGTTATGGGATTGGGCATAGGCAGAAAGATTGCAGGGCTTTGGAAGCCAGTAGCCAGGATACGAAGTATATTGTGGCTTCGGCCTCAAGTGTGTTTGTAATTGAGAACTGTATGTCAATTAACTCTACTTCCTGGGTACTAGATACCGGAGCAGGATCTCATATCTGTAATTCATTACATGCTTTGAGAAACAGTAGAGTTATAAAGGTAGGTGATTGGTCTCTCAGAGTTGCAAACGGAATGAGCGTGGACGCTGAATCCATGGGAGAATATCGCCTAGGTTTGGAAAGTGGGCATATATTGATTCTACATAACTATCTGTATGTACCTAGTATGACTTGTAATATCATATCAGTGTCCTCACTTTCAAGAGAGGGATATGATTTTACATTTGCAAGTGATGTAGTTCACATCCACCTAAATCAAGTTTTGATTGGGTCCGGTACATTAGATAACGGTATATACGTATTGAGTCAAGCTCAAGTTTTCAATGTCCAGAACACACTTAAAAGAAAGTCTCCAGAAATAAATCAGGCTTTCTTATGGCATTGTAGACTAGGTCACATCAATAAGAGAAGGTTGACTAAGTTACATAGAGAAGGATATTTGAATCCGTTCGAATATCAATCTTATGCTACTTGTGAATCTTGTCTCATAGGAAAGATGACAAAGACTCCGTTTACTGGACACGGAGTAAGAGCAAGCGAGCTCTTGGGACTCATACACAGTGACGTGTGCGGTCCAATGTCTACACATGTGCGAGGTGGTTATTCCTACTTCATTACTTTTACGGATGATTTCTTTAGGTATGGATATGTTTTCTTAATGAAACATAAATCCGAGGCCTTTGAGAAATTCCAAGAATACAAGAATGAAGTGGAAAAACAAACAGGCAAGAGTATAAAGACACTGAGATCTAATCAAGGTGGTGAATACTTAAGTGCCGAATTCCTGGGTTACTTAAAAGAGAATGGAATTCTCTCTCAGCTTACTCCTCCATACACACCACAACACAACGGTGTATCGGAAAGGAGGAATCGAACCCTATTGGATATGGTTCATTCCATGATGAGTAACGCTGAGTTACCGCGATCATTCTGGGAATATGCACTAGAATCAGCTGCATATCTTTTGAACCTAGTTCCTACCAAGACTGTGCCTACCACACCATATCAGATGTGGAGTGGGAAGAAACCCTATCTTCAGTATCTGAAGATTTGGGGATGTCCGGCTTTTGTTAAAAAGCAGCATGCGGACAAGCTCGAGGCACGATCAGTACATTGTAAGTTTGTGGGATATCCAAAGAACTCCAAGGGATATCTATTCTATTACGCAGAGGAACAAAAGTTTTTGTTTCTCGTAATGCCCATTTTCTAGAATATCAGTTTTTAGAAAAGGAAACAAGTGGGAGCGAAATAGAACTGGAAGAAATTCCAGAACCACAAACTACAACTGAAAATTTGGTAGAACCAGTAGTTCAAGAAGAACAGGACATTCACACACCCCTCCGCAGGAGTAGTAGGCCGTCTCATCCGCCTGAGAGATAGTTTTCTCATAGATGGGGATAGAGAGGATTGTGTCATTGATGAAGATGACCCTACTAGCTTCCAACAAGATATTCAGAGCGGTGACTCAGTAAAATGGCTGGATGCAATGCGGACCGAAATGGAGTCCATGTACACTAACAAAGTATGGACTTTGGACATTGCTCAAGATGGGGTAAAACCCGTAGGATGCAAATGGGTCTTCAGAAAGAAGATTGGTGTAGATGGAGGTTGAAACCTTTAAGGCTAGACTTGTTGCAAAAGGTTTCCATCAAAGACCTGGTTTGGACTATGACGAAACCTTTTCTCCAGTGGCTATGCTTAAATCCATTCGGGTCCTTCTTGCTATTGCTGCTTTCCACGATTATGAAATCTAACAGATGGACGTAAAGACGACATTTCTAAATGGTAATTTGGAAGAGAGCGTCTATATGGATCAGCCAGAGGGATTCATTCAGAGTGGGAGCAGCGGTAAAGTATGCAAGCTGCTTAAGTCCATTTATGGACTAAAGCAGGTATCTCGGAGTTGGAACATCTGTTTTGATGATATTGTCAAAGAATTTGACTTTATCAAAAATCCAGATGAACCATGCATATACAGTAAGATTGTAAGGAGAGCTGTAGTATTCCTCGTCTTGTACGTGGCTGACATTCTCCTAATAGGAAATGATATTTCTATGTTACAGTCAGTCAAAAGATTCTTATCACAGAAATTCTCCATGAAAGACCTGGGTGATGCCACCTACATTCTAGGGATCCGGATCTATCGTGATAGATCAAAAAGGATGTTGGGACTTTCACAGTCCAGGTACATAGACACCATAGTAAAGAGATTCAAAATGGATGATTCTAAGCGCGGTAACCTACCGGCTTATCACGGAATCACCCTCTCCAAAGAGATGTCTCCCAAGACTGATTTGGAAAGGGATCGCATGTCGATTATACCCTACGCTTCTGCCGTAGGCTCTATAATGTATGCGATGTTATGTACCAGACCAGATGTAGCATACGCATTGAGCGTTGTAAGCCGGTATCAGGCAAACCCAAGGGAGAATCACTGGATAGCAGTAAAGAACATTCTCAAGTACCTAAGGAGGACTAAGGAGATGTTCTTGGTGTATGGCGGAAAAGACCTCCAGATGGAGGCCTTTGCCGACTCCGGCTTCCAGAGTGACAAGGATGACTCCAAATCCATGTCGGGTTATGTCTTTACCCTCAAGTGTTCGGTAAAACGCAAGTTTCGGTACTGAAATTAGGGCGTCACTTTATGTGTGAAAACGATATCTATTTTCCACCAAATTTCTATAGCGTGTTTGTTAACAATATTAGGGTCTAAACATCATGAATTTCTCCATATTAAGATATGTTTTGATCTAGGACTTTATATCGATCGATCTTGATTATGCGCAACGATGTTTATAGTCTAATTAAGCATTAAATCAGATTTGTATAGCATTAGCATGTAAGCAAGTGAGAACACTTATCTCGGTCGCTGATATAGAAGCGATGAACGTGCAGATTTTGTCTCGACACACGAGACGGCGCGATGCTGGACACGGTGTGTGGTGCGTGCACGATGCGTGGTGACTCGGTACTGGACGCGATAGCGATGCGGGCGTGACACGGTACTGGGCACGGTCTTGGATCGATGCGTGGTGAGGGCATGGCACGGCACAAGCACTGGGTCGGGTACGGTGTGGTACGGGGCTGGCACGAAGTGGGTACCGGACCGGGAACAGCATGATGCGAGGCTCGTGCACGATAAGAGTAGCGACGGACGTGCGCGATGTTGCGATGGCAGATGTGTTAACAACCGTGATAGTTAACACGACCTAAGCTACAGCTTTGTCAGTGACGGAGGCGACAAGGGCAGCGGCTAGAGCGACGGATGCACGTGCTCGATGAAATGACCCGGGCTTATTTTGAAGATTCGACTAGCTTGATGGGGTTCTGGGTTTGCGCAGAGTCCATGCACGGGGCTGTGGGTTAGTGTCCGATGGTGAAGTGAACGACGACGAGGCAGCGGCGCACCGACGAGGATGTTGGCGATTGGGTTTGAGGTTGGTGGTGATGGCGGCAAGAGGCTCGAGTTATGGGTTGAGGGGAACTCGGTGGTGATGGTTGCATCGTTGAGCAGAGGTTAGCGGCAAGAGGAGATTGTCGGTGGTGCTCAAGCAGAAATGGGTTTGCCGGAGAAAGGAGGATTCGGGTTGAGAACGTGGGTTCTTTGCCTGAGGGAGAGAGGTTCAGTGCGTAGAGGTGGAGCTTGGCGACTGTGAGGAGGCTGGCGATGACACGGTCGGAGGTGGCGCAGGCGTGGCACGATAGTGGTGCTGCGGTGTTGGCGTGGTAGGGTGCACGTCGTGGTTAAGACTGGCCTGAAGCGGGCACCTGTGCAGGGAAGAGGCTCGGTGATGACAACGGTGAGCTTGAGGCCAGCAGTGGTCGGGGAAGCTCCGGCGACGGGTGGGGTGTTACCCTCCGAAAGACGGCGCGACAGACGTCTTGCCTGAAATTCGGGGCAGATGCTAATTGGTGCTATCCGTCTACCTCTCCGAAGATGCCAAGTTGATTTATGGCACCGTGCATCGAAGGTTTAAACGAATGCGTCCGATGTAGCAGACTTCGTCAGATTCCCCCTCGCTTGAGGGGTTTTTGATTTTGGGGACGCTCTTCCCTGCATGCGCAAGCCCCTGCAGTTAATTACGCTACCGCATTGCGGTAACAACTTTCTCCTTCTCCAGATGATCACTTCGTGTCATGTGTGTTTGTTTGGTGTTTGGTTGCCCGTGGATTGTATACGGAGATTGAGTTATGTCGTCGCCCGTAGGGCGTGGACTAGTCCAAATCCGTATTATCTTAGATTTAGGTTTGGGGGTTTGGGTTTAAGGATACGTTAGCCTCGTTTGAGACTAAGATCGACTTAAACGTTTGTTAAGGATACGTCAGTCTAGTTTTTAGACTAAGATCAACTTAACGGGATCGTTTAGATCCAACAAGAGAGCAATTAAGGGGGGCCCTGTTGTTTAGTTTAGTGACATTGCGGTCAATAGATGGTTTAAGGACATTGCGGTCCATAGATAGTTTAAGGACATTACGGTCCAATGTTAGTTTTAAGACGTTGCGGTCAAGGTTAAGGACGTCATAGTCCGTGGATTTAAGGACTCCACAGTCCGAAGTTAGTTTTAAGACATCACGGTCAAGGTTAAGGACGTCATAGTCCGTTGTTAGTTTTAAGACATTCCGTTCAAGGTTAAGGACGTCATAGTCCATGGGTTTAAGGACCCCACAGTCCGATGTTAGTTTTAAGACATCCCGGTTTTTAAGACATTCCGTTCAAGGTTAAGGACGTCATAGTCCATGGGTTTAAGGACCCCACAGTCCGATGTTAGTTTTAAGACATCCCGGTCAAGGTTAAGGACGCCATAGTCCATGGGTTTAAGGACCCAACAGTCCGTATCAATGTGTGGTCATCGGGACCCGTCACCTCTTTGAAGACGTTAAGGAATTACAACGCCAAGTATCAAAGGAGCGAAGAGATGTACCCTTGAACCAAGGTAGACTAAATAGTCTTTGGCCCAATTTAGGACTAAGACCAATCAATTATGTTATGAGCCCATTGGCCCAGTTAAGTTTGGATTGAGGACTTATGGCCATCTTGGGCTAAGTCCAATCATGTTTGGAATATTGGCTTTCTGTTGGTCCATTGAAGGAGAGGCTTTGCCTCTAGAACTTAGCCAATTGGGCTGAAGCTAGTGTTAAACACTAAAGACCAATCAGTGTTGAACACTGGGAATAAGATTGACAAGTTAGTATTTAACACTAAAAGATAGTTGGTGTTAAACACCAGCAACAGGGCTTTCAAATTAGTGTTAAACACTAAAACAAATCAGTGTTAAACACTAACAACAGAGATCTCGAATTAGTGTTAAAAACTAAGGTAATCAGTGTTGAACACTGGTGACAGAGATTTTAATTTAGTGTTGAACACTAAGAAAATTAATATTAAACCTTGTTAACAGAGGTTTAATTTAATGTTAACACTAAGAAATTCAGTGTTAAACACTGCGAATAAAGCTCTTCAATTAGGGTTGAACACTAAGGTAAATCAGTGTTGAACACTGGATTCAGAGGTTCCAATTTAGTGTTAAACACTAAGGCAAGAGGGGTCACGTGGTAGCACGTGAGGGTGCCCTTCCCTGCGGAGTTTTTCAAGGGTCACGTGGTAGCACGTAACCCTGCTCCTTTGCATTTTTGTTTAAGACTTAAATTCTTCATTAAATCCCCATTTTCTTGAAGAATTATATTCTTAGATAGAGTTGAACTCTAAATTCTATTCTGTAGGAATTAAATTCCTCATGTATGTGAAGAACTGGATTCTATCATAGGGTTCAGCCCTAATAATAACTTTAGATAAATTAAATTCCCACTTTCTCTTAGAGAATTACTCTTAGATAGAGTTAAACCCTTAATTTATACTCTGAGGAATTGAATTCCCATATATGTGAGGAATTAGGTTCTGTCATAGGGTGAAACCCTAATTTCTTCTTTCTTAAGGGAATTAAATTCCTGTTATTTTGACAGAATTAAGTTTTTAACTGGTTCTGTTCATTTCGAAGGAATTAAATTCCTATAACATAGGGTTAAACCCTAATTTTATTTCAAAGGAATTAAATTCCTATAGTTCCGTGAGAATTAAATTCTCAAACTTCCATTCCCTCTCTTTGCTTTGGATCTGCATGGCAGGATCCCAACCCATTGAGAATTAAATTCTCAATTCATGGGGAGATGTGCACTTTGCAGATCCTCTACTAAAGAGAGAACTAAGTTCTTCTTTTTAATATAAGAGTTAAACTCTTTTGAGAATTGAATTCTCTTTTTTTTAAAGGCCTTCCCTTTCTTACCCAAGGTTTTCTTCTGCAGCAGATCAAATTCTTCCAAAGTCTCAAGGCTCTATTTCTTTTTCTCTCTATGTCTCTGTGTCTCTCTGTATATCTCTTTCTGTGTATCTCTTGGCTCCTATTTATAGAAGAAGGAGCAGAATCAATTAGTTTTGGTGAATCTTTCATTGAGAGATTTGATTTGTATTCATTCGAGATTTGATTTGCATTCATCATTCATTTGGACCTTTGGATTATTAGGTGAATTTTATTCACCATTGGATTTTGAATCCAAAGATATTCCTTTGTTATTTCGGTTAGATTTTAAGGGGAAATCTTTCCAAGTTCAAGATTTTTCCATAGATAGGTGATATTTAATCACCTTTAAATCTTTAATCCAATCGGTTCCAAATAATCACTCTCCTTTGGAAAGATTTGAATGATGTTCAGAATTTAATTCTGTTAAATAGATAGGCTTTGAAAGCCGGTCACGTGTGGCCACGTGACCCCTGGTCACGTGTAGGCACGTGACCCCGAGCTTTCTTCTGCTTTCTGCGCTTTGTCTTCTAGCCACTGTTCAGCCGTCACGTGCCAACACGTGACCCCTGGTCACGTGTGAGCACGTGACCCTTTCTGGAGCCTTTTCTTTGATTTAATCAAGGAGCTGAATCTGCCTTTGTCGCTGCTTTTAAATGTCACGTGCCAACACGTGACCGTTGGTCACGTGCTACCACGTGATGCCTCCTCCGTAAACTTTCCTGATTTTAAATCAGGAAACAAATGCCCCCACAGCGTTGTTCTCACGTGTCTGCACGTGAGTGCAACGCTGTCACTTTTGTGACCGTTGGATTCCTCTAGGGATTTGGGGAGATGAAGCGTCTCCGTCTCATCCTATAAATACCCATGTCCTTTCAGAAGAGCCTCCACTTTGCTCATCTTCTTCCTTTGAGAACTTTTTCCTTGAGAATTTAATTCTCGTTTCCAGAGCTTAGTTTTCTGCTTCGAACTTTTCAGAGTTTAACTCTGTTTAAAAAGACTCTCTTTCCTCAGGTAATGGTGATCGGTGCGCCTTCATTTTGACAAAACTCACCGGATTTTAAATCCACATCAAGGGCTTCACTCCTTTTTTTAACAAAGAACCCATTTTTCTTCGAGTTCTTTAACCCAAATATGATACCACTTAACCTTCAACAGTAGATCTTTTAGGGTTTAGATGATCTTTAGGGAAATAATGGTGGCGGTTAAAATCTATGGAATTTAATTCCATCCCAAAAAAGTTTCTGGGAATTTAATTCCCTTTTCTTAATAAGGAATTTAATTCCTATGAAGAACTCGGTTTCTTCACATGGAGGCTTCTTAGGGTCTCTTTGCCCGAGGTTGTCCTTCTGCGATTAATGGAACAGAAGCTTGTAATGATATCTTCTGTGGGAATTTAATTCCCTTGATCCTGTTTGATTTGTTGTAGAATCCAAGGTAGATTTGTCTTCTAGGGGATATGTAGGGCCACCCGCAATCCACTTTTTATTTAATGAGGGTATCTCCTTTGTCTTATTACAACTGCTTAGTCTCATTATTAACGAGCTGTCATCTTGATTCTGTGGGGCCCATGTGTTTTATAGCCAATGGTCCCAAAAAAAGAGTCTGTTGTTGCTTTCTTCAACAAGTCTTCATGTTCATGCATGATATATATATTGCTGACTTTGCTTTTGACGGTCTTCTTTCATTCGATTTCAGGTGCGATGGCTTCTGCTCCGTGTTTTCCCTTTACTCGTTCGGAGACCGCTTTTTCTCAATCACCATCTGACGAGGAAGCGATGGCGATGATCCGGGCTCATGACCTGAATTACACCAACTTGCTTCTATGGGGAACTTGGTACAGCCATATTATCCATGGTCGCCAGAGTTTCCTCTATGCAGTACCGACAGAGCCTACTTTCCCATTCTTGCCGATGGACCCTCCGAGAACGGTTTTTGCTGTGGATATGCCCAACTGGACTCCAACGGGGAGGCTTGAGCCTTCGACGACAGGTATCCTGAACCATCCGGTCCCCGCTATAGATATCCTGGGGCGTCGCATTTGTCAGGGAGAGGCCCACCCATGGGGGCAGATTTATAAGATAGGGCTTACTCCTCGACACCCCACGGGCTACCTTCTCTGGGCTCGCTATATCCTTGCCACCCATCGTGCGCGGCTGTAGAAGGTCGGGCTTTACCAGGCAATATACGCGTCACTCTTCCATTATAAGTCCCCGCATGTCTGGTGGGTTAGGGCGTTCTTGAATCAATGGAATCTCCCCACCAACACTTTTATTTTAGGAGATCGCGAGGTCTCGATTTCTATGGCAGAATTTTATGAAATCTCGAGATTGCCAATCAGGGGTACACTGTATGAAGAGTTGTTGCCTCCTGACGAGTACGTCTTCGAGCCCGAGCCTGCACCGGTTGACGGCTTGTCTGCTGAGAACGCCGTTCGCCACAAGCGTCCCAGCTTGATCAAGGCGCTAGGTATCTTTGAACGATTGTTCACCGAATCTGAGGAGCAGGGCGTTACTTTTAAGAGCTTCATTGCCTGCTTCCTTCGCGAAGACGTCGTGTCGAAGATAGCTCCGAAGTTTGCCAACATCAAAGACCCCTTTGGGTTTGGTCCGAAGAAGCTGCCGACCACTGAATCGGATCTACCTCAATACTATATCCCCATCATGTCGCCGATGTCTTTTGAGTCCATTGCAGCACCCGGTATGGATGAGGAGACGTTCTTCGTGGGGTTTGTCCGTGTCTGGCTCAGTTGGTTTGTTATCCCCATGCATCGCCGCTTCATGAGAGCCTCGGTTATCTACCCGGCCCATTGTATTGCTGAGGGGACGCGGTTGGCTATCGGCATCCCGGCGCTGGCGCATCTTTTCCACGGGTTGGGCGCTGCGGCCAACACTTCCAGCCCTGGCGTAGACGTGGTGAATTTTTCGCTTCATTACTTCACATCCTGGATCGAAATGCACGTGTTGGGGGCTTTCGCTATGCATCAGAGGCCCACATTTTACGATGCCTATCCCTTCCCGCGACTTATGCAATTAGTGGATGCTTCTGCCGCCGACCCGATCCAATTTGGGGCTATTTGGGTGCTGATTTCTCCTTAGGCTGTCGCTGGCGGGCTGATTTTTAATGATCGGGTCTTGTTTACTCCCTCAGGTCCAGTTCAACAACTCTGGGACCAGTCAAAAGACAACGTATCTTCTTTGAAGCCCCGGGAAGCCGCGCACTTGTATACAATTAGACCGGGCTACTTGGTGTTTCGCCAGGACAGTGCAGCTCTTTTCATGCGGTACAACCCGCATCGATTCGTCCGACAGCTTGGATATGACCAGGGTGTTCCTTTCGAGTCTTTCATAGTCGCACCGGTCCCTTCACTTGATGCCGTTCGCGATACCGCTCATCATTTCGTGAGGCTAAACACCGGCTCCCACTTCATGGTCCCTGAAGCTGAGTACAAGCCCCGGTGCATGGGCTCGTTTACGGGTTGGTATCTCCATCGGATCAGCCCAATTATTCTTGAGGAAAGGAGGGTGCTTCTTGGTCATGACGCCCCTCCTCAGGTTCCGGGGGCTAAGCTGCGACCGAGGGCTTCGGTCCGCTTCCCTCTGAGGGAGATTGGCACCGCGCTCATTCCGGGGTAGTCAGGGGTGGACCTGACTCCAACAGCTGGTATGCCTCTAGGTACCCGATCGCGGGGTAGACGGGCCCCAGTAGCAGCGCCACCGCCTGCGGCAGCATTGCCTCCCGTGGCATCAAAAATGGCGGTGTCATCCTTGGTTGTGGCACCAAGCGAGGGTAATAGGGACGATGGTGTTGAAGGCGACGTGGGTCGCCGCCGCACCAAGGCTCCGCGAGGAAAGAAACGGTCGTCTTCGGCGGCCGGTTCTGGATCTAAGAGGCGGAAGAGGGTGGCCACCAACCTACTTGATTCTTTAACGGAGTCGGAGCTCATACTTCCAGATGAGTCGCTGGCCGTGCAAGAGTCGGACGCTGGTCTTCTTTTCCCGGGTTCGGCTGCCGAGGAGGCCGCACAATTGGCTGAGGCTATAAGACGTTCCCAAGATGAATCCCAGAACGTCAGGGTTCCGAAGAAGCCCTATCCTGCTGTAATCTTTTATGAAGACCCTTCATGGATTCAGCGGCGGTTCATTGGCCCTTTGGAGGAATGGGGAGAAAGGGCCCTGAAATAGGCCGCTTCGGAGGATGCTGCGGACGCGCTTTCCTTGTGGACCGGCGGCCATGAGTCTACCCTCGAACCCCGGCGAGCACGCCTCCTTGAGAAGGAGCATCAGCTTGAAGAAGCCATACTGAAGGCTTCCCTGCGCATTGGTATGTTTTTATATTTCTTTGCAGTTCTTCAGATTGCTTATGCTTGTATATATGTATCCTTATTTTGTGCGACTTGTGCAGAGTCTTCGGCGATGGGAGAGATCCCCACTGGCTTGCTGCAGCTAGAGCCCATTGACATTCCCGATGCATCCTTACTCGATGCGGATGGGGCCGACAATGCCATTCCTCTCGCAATAGAACCTCCGGTGGCGGCTCTTGATTCCAGGGTACTCGCTCCTTTGGGAGAGGTTCCCTCGGTGGTCGCCGTCCCAACGACTCTACCCGAAGGCGGCCCAGAGGTTGAGATGGAGGTAGTCGGGACTACCCTCCCTTTGTTGGAGCCTGAGGTCACGACAGAGGCCGTTGAAGCTGCTATCCCCCCGGCTCAGAATGGGAGGAGTGTCGAAGGTAACCTTCCACGTTTTGAGCTAGTAATCTTTCTGTTACCTGAACTCTTTTGTCTTTTCAGAATTGCGTGGACTGGCGGCCTCCATTGTCGATCTGTCTCCTCGGCAATCCTTCCAGCGTCTTTTGGAAATGGCCGCTCCGCAGGCGATATCTCCTCAACGCATCGTCCTCTCATCTGGACAAGGTGAGTGTTGTTCATCACTTCTCATAGCATCGTTGTTATTCTGCGTATTGACATTGATGTTCTCTACAGTTTTGGAGGCCGATGATGAGGTCGAGGTTCTCGAAGGGCCAAGGGAACCTTCAGCTCCTACTTGCATGACCGTAGGTAAGTGACATTCCGGTATAGCCTCACTTGTTCCTTTGCTTAAGAGTCTTACTAATATTTTTCAACTCTGAACAGCCTTGCCAGCTCTAATAGCGTTGGAATCGCGTGTCGTCATGCCGCCCGGCCCTTATGCTTTGCGAGCTTCAGAACGCTTCGCCCAATTGAGCCTTGTCTCCCTATCGTCTTTGATCGAGGAGCTTCGTGCTGGCAGTGCAACCACAGTCGAAGCATTTGCTGCCGAGGCTAACGGTTCTCTTCCTTTTCTTGCCACCTACCATAGCGAAGAGGTGGTGCGAGTCTGGGTGGAGTTCTGTCGGCAGGTGGAGGCTTGCTTGCACGCACTTGAATGTTCCCGTCTTTCCTCGGAGGTCATGGCTGCAAAGGCGGACTAGCGGGGCCTGATAGCGCGGTGCGCGGCAAACATGACATCGTGCGAGAAGAGGCTCGGCCGTAAATTCTCGGAGAGGGAGCTGGCTTCTAAACCGCTGAGCGAGCTTCAAGCGAGTCTTACTGCCAAGACCAACAAAGCGTATGAACTCTGGCGGGTGCTTCAAGAGTCCATCAAAGAGGTGATGGCTCTCGATAAAGCTGCCACGTTCACTCGTGAGAGGGTTGAGGCTCATAAGACCACCGAGAAAAAGCTTGAAGGCCGGCTCGCTTCGTATCAGGCCCAGCAGGCTCAGGCGGAGGCCCGTCTTCTGGCGATCCTGAATCATGAAGCCGTGGCCCAGCAAAAGCAGGATGAGCTAGCGAAATTGCTCCATCGCCCGCTGGCTTGAAGACTTGTATCTTTTCCTTTCTTTTTTGTACATACTCATGGATGAAAGTATCTTCTTTTTGTTTCTTTCATGAATTGTACTTTGTATCCATTTTGGTTTATGAATAAAAGATACATTTTTCTTCTCAACGGTGTGTCTCTTTTCATTGAATGTGTTTTGCGGACAATTTATCTTGATCTCTTTGCAGGGCAGCGATGGCTTAGGATTCAAGGTTAAGATCTGCTTCCTAAGACTTTTGCACTTTATGAGCCACGAGGGTCTCATAAAGAGTTTTTCTCCCCATGGGTCGAGAGGATCCCATAGGTGTAAGTTCTTCTTAAGAATCGTGAGGATTCTTAAGCGGGTTTTCCCTTGAGAGTTGTAAGGATCCCACCAGAGAGTTTTTCTTCCTTACAGGTCTTGAGGACCTGCAAGTGCTGGATGTGGTCACCCTTATCCGTGTTTCACGGGGTCAGGGGTTGCTCAAGACGTCGTAGTTTAAAGACGTCGCGGTCAAGGTTAAGGACATCATAGTCCGTGGATTTAAGGACTCCACAGTCCGATGTTAGTTTTAAGACATCACGGTCAAGGTTAAGGACATCATAGTCCGTGGATTTAGGGACTCCATAGTCCGATGTGAGTTTTAAGACATCACAGTCAAGGTTAAGGACGTCATAGTCCGTGGATTTAAGGACTCCACAGTCCGATGTGTGGTTGCGGGGACCCGTCACCTCTTTGAAGACGTTGAGGAATTACAACGCCAGGTATCAAAGGAGTGAAGAGATGTACCACTAAACCAAGGTGGAATCAATATAGACTCAGGGTGGTTGATCGTTAGTTTTAAGACATTACGGTCGAGGTTAAGGACATCATAGTCCGTGGATTTTAAGGACTCCACAGTCCGGTGTTTGCTCTGGATGCTTCATACGGGTTCACTGCCGTGCTTGGCGAGGACCAGGCTCCGCTCTGGATGCTTCACACGGGTTCACTGCCGTGCTCTGCGAGGACCAGGATCCACTCTGGACGTTTTCCACGGGGTCAAAGAGTGACGTTATCCGCGTTCCACGTAACCAGGAATTTTGCACTAAATGCTTCACACGGGTTCACTGCCGTGCTCGGCGAGGACTAGGCTCCGCTCTGGATGCTTCACACGGGTTCACTGCCGTGCTCTGCGAGGACCAGGATCCGCTCTGGACGTTTTCCACGGGGTCAAAGAGTGACATTATCCGCGTTCCACGTAACCAGGAATTTGCTATGGATGCTTCCCACGGGTTCGCTGCCGTGTTCTGCGAGGACTAGGCTCCGCTCTGGACGTTTTCCACGGGGTCAAAGAGTGACATTATCCGCGTTCCACGTAACCAGGATTTTGCTCTGGATGCTTCCCACGGGTTCACTGCCGTGTTCTGCGAGGACCAGGCTCCGCTCTTGACGTTTTCCACGGGGTCAAAGAGTGACGTTATCCGCGTTCCACGTAACCAGGAATTTGCTCTGGATGCTTCCCATGGGTTCACTGCCGTGTTCTGCGAGGACCAGGCTCCGCTCTGGACGTTTTCTACGAGGTCAAAGAGTGACGTTATCCGCGTTCCACGTAACCAGGAATTTGCTCTGGATGCTTCCCACGGGTTCACTGCCGTGTTCTGCGAGGACCAGGCTCCGCTCTGGACGTTTTCCACGGGGTCAAAGAGTGACGTTATCCGCGTTCCACGTAACCAGGAATTTGTTGATTGTATCCGCATTTCACGGGGTAGGGATTTGACTCTTGGTGATCTGTATATCGTCGAGCTATGGAACTAGGGGTTGCCGCTGCTCCGCTTTGTTTGAAGTTGTGTCCGTCGTTACGAGATGAGTGTTGGGATGATCTCTAGGTCGCTTGCGGCCCGTCGAGGTTTAGCTTCTTTTTTTGATGAAACCTGGGGGGAAGTATGATCACTTCTTTGTTTACGCCCTTGGATTGTATACAGGGTGTGATGGAACATCGCCTGTAGGGCATAAATTTAAAAAAAAATTATTTTATTTCATTTCTTTTTCCGCGATGCTCCATCATTTCGGCTTTTATATCGCGAAGGTCGCGATTGCCATATCATTTCGGCTATTTTTCGCGGTGTCCAATTATTTCGGCTATTTTTTTTATTTTTACTCGCAGCTCTTTATTGCGAGTTGCCCCATCATTTCGGCTATTTTGCGTGCATACATTTTTACTTGCTGCTTTTTATTGCAAGTCGTCCCATCATTTCGGCTATTTCGTATGCACGTGCGGCCCACTGGCTTTTCGCCATAAACCTGAAATTAGACACCGATTTCGGCATCAGCACCGCTACAACTGGGATATGGCCAGGAGCGAATCATCATCTGCCTCTGTCAATGTTGAACAAAGGTGGCTTAGCAAACAGGGTTAGGGTCCTGTCGACTAAGGCTTTTGACTTCATGAGCCGTAAGGGTCTCACAAAGGTATTTCCCCCTACAAGTCGTGAGGATCTTGTAGGTGTATTCTCTCCCTAGGGATCGTGAGGATTCCTAAGTGTATGTTCCTCTGTAAGTTGTAAGGATCCTACAAGAGGGCTTTCTCCTTATAAGTCGAGAGGACTTATAAGGGTTGTTCACCATATGGACATTCCCCTAGTCACGGGTGGGACTTTGCTGAGGAAATGTTTATTCGCGCCCGTGAATTGTGTACAAGGGTCAGTATTGAGCCACTTGTAGGGCAATATTGAAGGTTATGGGGGTTGCTTAAGCACAGGTTCAGGTCTCTGTAACTTAAGGCTTTCAAATCTTATGAGCCGTGAGGGTTCCATAAGAGTGTTCTCCTTACGAGTCGTGAGGATCTCGCAAGTGTAATTTCTCCTTAGGAATCGTGAGGACTCCTAAGTGTGTTGCTCCCTTGTGAGTCGTAAGGATCTCAAGCGGGTGGTTTCTCCTTACAAGGTCGTGAGGGCCCTGTAAGTGTCTTTTAACGAGGTTGCGCCCTTTCGGGTTTTCACAAACACTCGCCGGTAGCCCTGTTGTTTTTACTCACGGAGCCCTTTCGGGTTTTCATCCGTGCCCTTTTTGCTTATGGACATACCGTTTTTATTTTTTTTTTATTTTTATATATCGGCTTTGTGGTATTGCAATCCACCGTAGTTTATCGACGTCTCGGTCAACGGCTAGTTTTAGTACATAGTGGTCCATTTTTAATTTAAGGACGTTTCGGTCCGATGTTAGTTTAAGGACGTTTCGGTCCATCGTTAGTTTAAGGACGTTTCGGTCCGCCATTAAGGATGCTGGTTACTACCTAGAGTTCGGGCTTAGGAAGATAGCGAGCGGACATAATCGTCGTCATCTATCATTGACCTAAACCTTGATCCGTTAAGCGTAGTATTTCTTCAGAAAGCGACCGTTCACTGGCCTGAAAGGCCTTTCACCGTGCATATCCATGAGTAGATAAGCTCCACCCTGGTAGACCTTGTCTATGATGTACGGGCCTTCATAGTTTGGCTCGAATTTTCCCCGCTTGGCGCGATTGGGGATCATAGGTCTTCTGACAATTAGCACAAGTTCGCCTTGGCGGAACGTCCTTGGCCTGGTCAATCTTTCGTATGAGCGCGTCATCTTTGCTTTGTAAGCCTCCAGATTTTGTTGCGCTATGAGCCGGGTCTCATCAAGGGCATCAAGCTCCTCAAGCCGAAGGTGAGCATTTTCTTCGTCCGTCATCTCGTAGTGTACCGCCACTCGTAGAGGGTAACTCTATCTCGAGGGGGAGTACTGCTTCTATACCAAATACCAACGCGTACGGCGTTGTGTTCGTGGCCGTTTTGAACGTAGTTCGGTATGCCCAGAGAGCCTCCTGCAGTTTCTCGTGCCAGTCCTTCTTATTTCGGGATACCGTTTTCTTTATGATTTTCGTCAAGGTCTTGTTGAAGGCCTTGGCAAGACCGTTGGCTCGCGGATTATAAACCGAGGAATACCTCCAGTCTATATTATGCTGTTGCGCAAAGCGGCTGATCTTGTGACTTTTGTAGGCTGGCCCGTTATCAGAAATAATCCGCCGCGGAGTTCCAAACCGAAAAATGACGTGCGTCTTGAAGAAATGGAGAATATTTTCTGTCTTCACTTTCCTTAACGGTACTGCTTCTGCCCATTTAGAGAAGTAATCAGTCGTCGCCAGGATAAAACGATGTCCCCTGAATGACGCTGGTTTGATGGGGCTGATTATGTCAGTTCCCCACATTTCGAATGGCCAGCTAGACACCGTTGGATGTAGTGGATTTGGATGTTGGTAGATAAAGTCCCCATGAATCTGGCACGAGTGGCAATGCTTCACATACTCGAGGCAGTCCTGGATCATCGTGGGCCAATAATAACCCATTCGTTTGATCTTCAATTTCATCTTCGGGCCTGCTTGGTGAGAACCGCAGAGTCCATCGTGAACCTCCTGAACGACCCTTTTCGCTTCGACAGGTCCCAGGCATCTCAACCATAAAGAATCGAACGACCTTTTATACAGAGTATCATTGACGAAGGCGAAAGACAGGGCTCGTTTCATGAGCTGATGTCTTGAGGACGCTTCTTCGGGCATTCGGTGGGACTTAAAGTAGTCTATGAAGACCTCCCTCCAATCCTCAGCCTTCTCACGGTCTTTTATTTGTAGGGTCGTCTGCTCAGTCACTCCCTTCTCTTCGGATGATTCCGGAGATATTTCTGCTGGGGCAAGCACCCGACGGCTTTGCACCATGATTTTAACGTCATCAAGGTTCTCGTCAGCCAGTTCTTTAGCGAGCTTGGCCAACGCGTCTGCTTTGCTGTTTTCCGCGCATGGTATGCTTTCCAGAGTATAGGAGGGAATTTGGGTCAACAGTTGTCGCACCTTTTCACCATACGTCACCAATTCCGGTTTGCACGTTTGGTAGTCACCGTTTACTTGACTAACGACCAGTTGAGAATCCCCGTATATGAGGAGGTTTTCAATTTCCATGCCGATGGCGATCTCGAGGCCTGCTATCAAAACTTCGTATTCGGCTTCATTGTTCGTCCTCGGTTCTGTTAAGGAGAAAGCGAAGCGCATCATCCCTCCTTGTAGAGTTACGAAGATGAGGCCTACCCCCGACTTGATCATTGGGGTGCTTTGTTTGCGCTTCTTTACGGAGGACGCTCCATCAAAATAAATCTCCCATCGGGTATCACCACCGTCGATCGCGTCAAACGCATGTTCATCTGGCAAATCGCAATTCAGAGGAGAACTGGCAGGTACTGGATGCTCAGCAAGGATGTCGGCGATGGCTTGGCCTTTCACTGCCTTAAGAGGCTGATAGGTTATTGAAAACTCCATCAGGAGCAGGGCCCATTTAGCGAGTCTCCCTGTCAATATGGCCTTTGACATTAGATATTTTAGGGGTCCACCTTTGATATAAGACGGACTTCATGTGCCAATGCATAGTGCCGGAGTTTTGTTATCGTAAAGATTAACGCCAGGCAGTGTTTTTCGATAGGGGAGTAATTGCTTTCTGCCCCCAGAAGAACTTGGCTTAAATAGTAGAGCACTCTCTCCTTCCCTTGGTCGTTTTCTTGCGCCCATAATGCGCCTAAGGAACCTTCGAGGGCTGTTGTATATAAGATAAGAGGCTTTCCCTTGACCGGAGCAGCCAGCACCGGTGGGTTCTGCAGGTATTGCTTGATTTCATCTAGCGCGCTCTGGCATTTTTGGTCCCAGACGAACGGAGTTCCCTTCTGCATCAGGTGACTGTAAGGACGGCACTTGCCTGACAGGTTGGCGATAAATCGCCGGATGTACGCGAGCTTTCCTTGGAGAGACCGCAGCTGTTTGAGAGTCCTTGGCGGTGGCATTTCCATGATCGCCTTGATCTTAGATGGATCTATTTCGATACCTCGGTGTCGGATGATGAATCCCAGGAATTTACCTGAGGAGACTCCGAACGCGCATTTGAGGGTATTCATCTTCAAATTATATTGCCGAAGGCGTTGAAATATGGTCTTCAGATGCTCTAAATGCACTTCATATGACATGCTCTTTACTACGAGGTCGTCGATATAGCACTCGATGATTTCATGTATGAGATCATCAAAGATCTTTGTCATGGCCCTCTGATAGGTGGCACCGGCATTTTTTAATCCGAAGGGCATGACTTTGTAGAAGAATATACCCAAAGGAGTCCGGAAAGCGGTGTGCTTCTGGTCGTCGGGATGCATCTTTATCTGATTGTACCCTGATGAACCGTCCATGAAGGAGAAAACCTCATGAGTGGATGTATTGTCTATCATCAGTTCGGTGACCGGCACTGGGAAATCGTCCTTCGGGAAGGCTTTATTGAGATCTCGGAAGTCCACACATATGCGCACTGTCCCATTTTTCTTCATCACAGTGACGATGTTGGTGACCCAGTCAGGATACTGTACCTCCTGGATAAACCCAGAATCGATCAGCTTCTTGACTTCGGCGTTAATGCTCATCTCAAGCTCGAGCCGCATCCTTCTCGGCGCCTGCTTGACTGGCTTGATATCCGGGGATATTGCTAATTTATGCACAGCAATCTCTGGCTTTAATCCCGGCATCTCGGAATAGTTCCACGCGAAGCAATCTCTATGTTGTAGAAGCACGTCCTTTAACGCAGCCACCCTTTCTTCAGATAGCAGTTCGTTGACGAATGTCGGTCACGGATCGTCTGCCGATCCCAACTCAATCTTCTTGAGGTTATCTGCAGTAGTATGTATGCCATCTTCCAGTTCTTTCGGAGCCGGTGGAAATTCTGAGATTACCTCATTGTCATTGTTTTCGAAGCACCAAGGGAGCTCATCTATGTCCTCGGGCTCTTCTTTTAATATTGTAATCATGTGACAGGTGCGAATCCGCTTCCAAAATCGATGTGGATCTGGTTCTGCTCTTGCGGCTTTGGGTCCGTGCTTTTGTGGCGGTGTTACCCTCCAGCTGCTGGATAAAGCAAATCTGCCTTACAGGTACTGGTCTTCGACCCAGTTCTTGAAGGTGAAGCAGTCTTCGATAGGGTGTCCTATGGCTCGGTGATAAGAGCAATAGCCCGGATGAGAAACTTTGTTAGCTTGCTCAGGGTGCTTAGACTCCGGAAGTGCGATCATTTGATATTTTATAGCGAGCTCGAGTAACTTATTCGTCTTGTCTCGGGGGAAGGAATACGCTCGACTCATCTTCTTTATGAGGGACAAATCCGGGCCGCGCAATACCCGATCATATGACTCTCTAATCATGCGTCGTTGTTGTCGGCTCCTCTTTCCGCTTCTTGACTTACTTCTGCCTCTGCGTCGGGCCTTTTGTACAACGGGTTGACAGGGAGGAGCATCTTCGTCTTTTGTAGCCTGTTGAAACAGACGTTGCGTCCTGGCGTTCTCGTAAATGGCCATCTCGCGATTATGGTCTTCCCGAGCTTTTTGATCCGCTTTCCTGATAAGCTTGTACATTCGTTCTTCAAATGGCGGACTCGGCACTTCGCTTGCGGGGTCTGGTTTTGATGAGGGGTTGGCATTGCGGGACAGGGCATTTTCCTCCTCATCGAAGTTATATACGGCGTAGCTACCATGAACTCGCTCCCGTTCCTCGGATCTCACATATCCAAGCCCAAGTGTTTCCATTCTCCCATTGGGCAATTTGCGCTGAGTCCCAGGGACCTCCCAAATCCTGTTGTAGAACCGAGCTTGTCGAACAGTCTGTTTTAAAGGTACTCCTTGGCGCTTCAATAGCCTCTTTAGTCCATTTGTGTAATATCTGGGCAAACGGATGGGTTGGAGCCTGTCGAGTGTAGCATCCGCGCCATGCCATATCTCTTTCTCCACTCTCGTTTCCGTGGATTGGTAGAATAGGATCGCCTGTTCACCCTTTCGCCTGGAAGGAACGTAAAACGTCTGCAGGTCTTGCACATTGTGAGCTTGAAGTGCGTCGAGATCCTTGTAGTGTTCCCGCGGCACCATGGTGATTTGCAAACTATGATCATCGCCAGGGGATGCTTGTATTGACGGCCGACTGGAGAACACGGCATTAACCTCATCTTCCGAGTCACTTCCGAAGATCAACATAGGGGCGGACGGTCCCGGGTTGTTGCGTCGAGACGGCCCAGCGTAAACTATATCTTCTTCTTCCTCGGTATCGCTCCCGAAAACAGGGATGGTGACGGTGGCTTTATTTTCCGGCTTGCGACACTTTTCTGTATCCTCGAAGTCTGGCAAAAAGTACTTTGCATCTTCGTACTTGCGGACTTCGTTCACGGAGAATGGGTTCAGCTCACCTGTTACGGTATACTCGAAACCATCCTTAAAGTACTTCATACACTGATGCTGTGTAGAAGGGATGATGTTGTACTCGTGTAACCAAGGGCGACCGAGCAAGGCGTTGTAGCAGGTCTTGGCGTCAATGACGTGAAACTTGATGTCCGTGACGAGCAGTCCGAAGCGTAATGTTAGTATTACAGATCCGAGAGTCCGTGACGACTGGGAGTCGAAACCGGAGATGGTAATTTTGTCATGAGCGAGGTGCTGCACGCTCATGCAGATTTCCTTCAACACCCGGACATTAAGGAGATTGACGGAGGATCCATTATCCACCAGGATCTTGCCTATCTTGATATCATGGCAGTATCCAGAGACATATAAGGGACGGTTGTGGTCGCACGTCCCGAGGAGAAGGTCTTCGTCACCGAAAGTGATGTCGGCTGTATGCACTTCATCCAGTTCATCCTTCATCCTTTCTTCGGCGAGGAAGGCTTGGAATTGCTCGGGTTCTTGTAACGCCTTGATTAATGAATCTCGCGCTTCTTTTGATAATAGGAGGACATCGAGAATGCTGAGCTGAGAAGGTAGCTTCCTTAGGTGCGCTAGGATGTTGTAGTCCACCTTACCCTTCCTGGGAGGGTCCTTGGCAATCAGCTCTTTCATGACTTGGTCATCTAAGGCGATATCCCCAATGACCTTTTCCTTTCCCTTATCTTTTCTATTTGCGGGCCTGAGATTCTTTTCCGGGAGCGTGCGATTGCGCAGCTGAATGTTCTCGCAGGCCTCCAGTTCTTCCTCTTTCCCTAAGACGGACTCTTTAAAGAGAGGGCCCAAAGCCATTTCCTCATCAGAGTCGCTCCCAAAGGTGAGAACTTGTGATCCTCCGGCGTCGACCATGTAACAGCTGCCGGTAGTTCTTTTGTGCCTGTCGGTTATACTTCTTTGCTCCCGACGAGTTCTGCGTTTCATGCGCTTAAAATGTTGCCGGTGAGCAACATATCCCTGCCACCATATCCTAAAAGCGTCGCACTCCTCCGTAGGTTGTGAAATTTTCCGATGATATGCGCAATAATTAGGGTGCCTCTCCGCCCCATCAAACGCGTTCTCTTCCGAGGGTGGTAGCTTCATCCCCACTGACATGGCTTTGGCAAACCTTTTCCTCGTCTTGAACATGTTTTTATTCGCATCGGATGTCTTTTGATCTGGCGGGAGTGCTTCGACTCTTTCGTTTAGTCGCCTGCGCTTGGCTCCTTCCAATGCAGCCATCTCACGCTCCTGATCGGCTTTACTCTTCAAACGAATCTCGTCTAGAAAGGCGTCGATCATTTCATCTGTTGGCCATACAAGTTCTGGCTCAGGCTGTGCCCCCAGTTTCTCAGTGCCAGGAGTTTTCTCATCTTCCGAGTGGGAAATCACATGACAACTCGCCACATATCCCTCGGATTCATCCGATGAGCTCTCTCCATCATCTTCCTCCTGAAAGACGTGGTTGAGGAACTCTTGCAGCGTGACGGGAGTCCGCGCCTTTTGATTGTACTCCTCCAGCGCGTCAATCTGTTTCTGTAAATCCATGCGCTTGTCTCCAGGCTTCACGGGCTTTTTGGATTTCTTCTTCTTTTTCTTCGAAGATTTTGACGGTTGGGTGTGAGTATTCGGGCCATCACCACGAATCTTTGTAGTTGGGCGCGGCTTCAACATCCCTTCGATGATTTGAGGTTCAAGTGGGTCCTTCCATTCGACCGCCGGGCACGCATGAAGGTCCTTCAGCATTCTTTTGGTTTTAGTTGACAGCACGACCTCCAATGGAGCTTCTTCAATAAAGGAACAGGTTGCCCCCGGTGTATCTGCTTTCTTAGGAGTATGCGGCTGTGGCGGGTCCACCTTCCACTTTTCAGATAGTGCAAACTTCCCCTGGAGGTATTGATCTTCAATCCATCCTTTGAAAACGAAGCAATCCTCAATCGGATGGCTTACCGTTTGATGGTAAGGGCAATAATTAGAGTTATTCACCTCAGTGGGTTGTGGCGGTCGCCTTGGATTTGGCAAGTTTATAAGTCTGTTGCGTACTGCCAGCTCGAATAACCGTTTCGTCTTGTCCCGTGGGAACGAGTAGGGACGCTTCATCTTCTCATTATAATACCGCCGTCTTTCTTCCAATTGATCCGCCAGCTTTGAGGCACTGGGTTGCTGCTGAGCATTCGCGACGAAGGTTGCCTTCCCTTTACCCTTGTCACTCCGAGGCTCCGGCTTCGGGAGACGATCTGTGACCCATCTAGTCCATCTGGGCCAACTTGTCGATCAAATCCTGAAACGTGGTCGGCTTAACAAACATCATAAACTGGGAGATAGTTGCATGAGGGTCTAGGGTTCCCACGAACATGCCCACCGCGGGCGCTTCCTCAATGCGTTGCTCGCATTTCGACCACAAATTTCGCCAGCGTATAGCATACTGGACCCACGTTTCGCCTGGTTTCACCCTGGCATTAATCAATGCCGTTATCGGAGTGCGTTCGCGGGCACTTGCGAATCGCTGAGTGAATAGCAACTCCATTTCAGCGAACGTCTTGATAGAATCATTCGGGAGTTCTGAATACCATTCGAACGATGTTTCTGATAAGCTGCCCACGAACTGGCGAAGCAACAGTTTATCGTCACCGCCGGTGTTACCGCAAAGGGCCCTGAACTGGGCAACATGTTGGTGGGGATTGCCGGTCCCCTTATACACGTGGAATTTTGGTATTGTATAACCCGGCGGATATTTGATTTGGTCATACCAGCTCGGATATGGTCGCCCCGTTTTTACGACTTGACCAGCTGCCTCAGTCGCATGATGAACCCGGATTTGCTGGGCTATATAGTCGTCCAAGTCAGCCTTAGAGATTGTCTCCTCCTTGGCCGTTGAGAGAGACGGTGGTGGATTTGACGTTTCTCCCCTGTCGTCTTCAAGGACGATCGGAGGATCCTCAGCAGGTGGGTCTTGTTGGATCATCATTCCCACCATGTCCTGGAATAAGTGGGCTATTTGCTTTATATTGGCCACTTGTTCCGCAGCCTCTTTATCTTTCTTTTCCAGTATCGTCTGGAGGAACTCGGCGTCGGTTTCCTGTTCTTGTTGCTGATCCGAGGACGCCTCGGGGCTTTCTTTCGGTCCAGTAAGCGCGGCCATTGCGATCATCATTTCCTGGAGCTTTTGCTGTTGCTCCTGGGCTTTGGTCACTGTTCACACCATAATATTGTATTATTATATTCCCCATTCTTATTCGTTTTATAAATAAACAGGTGCTTTTGACGCATGTCTGCTACATATTACAGGTTACAGGTTCTTGGACAGAAAACAGTGAAAACGATGAAAAGACGATGCAAAAGTGGACTTTGACCAACAAATAGAAGACTCTTGATCAAGCCTACATCAAAGATAAAATTCACAAAGTACAAGGCAATGCAAGGTCCAAGATTACAAAGCGAACGGTTAAAAGTCCACCGCAATTATTCACTGGAGATCTGGAAGAAATATAGAAGCTATTTTAATAAAAGAACCAAATAATAAGGAAGCCCAAAGACAGAAGAGCCAACAAAGGAAATTTCAAGGCCCAATACTTCCTTTTAAAGAGACAGAGACATAAAATTTTACCAAAGCTTGGAGTCTACTTTGACTAGGTCTTCCTAAAGATATTTTGGTAAATGTAAACATGCGAATCAATTGTAACCTAGGGTTTCCTATCCTCTATAAATAGGAATTCTAAATCATTGTAAAGGCTATGCCTCCCTATGCCTCTTTCTATGAATAAAATTTAGAATTCTTTTGGAGAGCATCGATGCCTCTTTTCATTTCAGAAATTCAGATCTGACAAGTCTTGTGTTGATGTTTGGAGAGAGCCATCTGTAAAGTAAGTAGATTTATTTAATTGCCCTAGTTTAGATTTCAATTCTTGCCCTAGGTAATTTTTCATTCTCCACCCTAGATTAAATTTAATTCCTTGCCCTAGTTAGATCTTTAATTCCTTGCCCTAGTTAAATTTAATTCTTTGCCCTAGATAAATGATAGATTTAGTTTTTAGATTTAATAAATCCGAACACCCATCGAAATTAACTCGTTAGCGTGATTAGGAAATTCACAACATCCCTGTGGACCGATCCGTACTCACCGGCTAGCTGCAAAGCGACGTCGTTCTTGATTGCGGTAATAGATAGTTTTTGAGACACAATCAAATGGCATCGTTGCCGGGGATGGCGTGTTATTTCCTTTTTGCAATTTCGGGTTAATCAAAATTCAAAAAGTCATAAAAATCTGAAAAATCAAAAAAATATAAAAATATATCATCTGTTATTTTTGGGAAGGGTATTTTTGTGTGAATTTTGCAGGATCTACGAACAAATTCGGATCTAGAAATCTACAGAGATCAAAACAGCAAATATCAAATCCGAACAAACAGAGAAATATCACAATAGACAACAGAAGAAATTTGGAGGACCGAGTCAAACAAGAAGAATCGCGGTGATCTGGTCCCCCCAAAAAAAAAGCCACGCGACCCTATTCCGGCCACGGAACCGCCTCGTTTTGGTCGGAAAAAAAAAAGGCAGAAGCGCGGTAAAAAAAAATCTGTAAGTCTTCTGATCTCCTCCTCTGCAAATCTCTGATATCTCATCTGAAAAATCTCCTGCAGAATTCTTTGCACTTAAAAATCTTCCCCTTTCCAATAACAAATCTTGTGCAGGATTCTTTGCGCCGTGAATAAAAAAAAAGATTTGATTTCAAGTGATTTTTCTGTTTTGCATATCTTTAAAACTGACTTTAAGGAGCTTTTGACCAAATCAGATTGAGTGGGGATTTCATCACCCTTCCCAGGACCCCAGAAATCACATAAGGCATATGCATTGACCATATCTATTAATTAAAAAAATACTAGACTCAGCCCTAAGGACTTCGAGCTCAATAGGACAGAGGACAAGTTATAGGCATCAGCCGTTTATCCTAACCGGACTTTGCGGTGTCTAGGCAAGTGTGTCAAGGCAAGTGGTTACTTAATTAGGACTGCTACTTGTAGCGGGGAGCCTCCCACTTACCTGGCACTTACCTGGCCGCAATTGGCGGTGAAGAGGCGGTTTGAGGTTCTATCTCTAGCCCTTTGGAACAGTTAGGAGCTGTCTAGCTGACCTAGGTGACCCTAGATCTAGGTCTGATTGTGCATTTCTGGTTGATTGCATTTGTGTCTAAGCCCTTTATCGAAAATCTTTTTGCAAACAGTTCCAAATAAAGAGAAAAAAAAGAGGAAATTTTTTTATAAAAACTTGCAAAAATTTTGTCGCTAAGAAATCCTTGCACCCCACTTGCACCACCTACCTTCTTTCTTTTCTCATTCTTCTATCATGGGTACCCCACATCATAAATCTCTTGCCGAACTTTGGTATCCCGAACCTAACTTTACCTCGTACGTCAATTGTTTCGGTCGATTTAAAGACGATCCCTCCATGCCCAAAATTTCTTTGAAAGATCAAATAGAAGCGTCTAGAAGAAACAGTTTGACTTTGCAACCCACTTTGTGTCAACCATGTCAACCTTCACCACCTTCGTACGTTGATACCACTTTTCCGAGTCCTGTTGGAACTCCTAAGCCGATGTCCATTGCTGAGCATATTGCTCAATCTCGTAGCCGATCTTTCACTCCTCTCTACACATCTAGTTCTAGGGGTCAACAAGTCCATTCACCTTTTTATCCAACTGTTGACCCTACTCCTGTCCAACCACCCACTTCCTACCAGTCCTACCCGACTTTCCCACCTTCACTAGACACTGTTTCTACACAGCCATTTGGGAGTTTCACTTATCCAAACAATTTCGAATCTTTTACCGAAACCCCTTCACAACCCAAGTCTAGTCTGGAAGAGTCGTTGGAGGCTTATATCTCAGCAACAAACAAAATGGTTAGGAATGTGGAAGAGTCCATGGCCGTCCTTATGCAACCTGCTGAACCGGTAGCTAGTTTCCAACTAGCTCCAAATTTTTCAATGTGTAATGAGGCGGTTGGACAGAGTGAGAATTTGAGAGGAGCGAGTGAGTTCTACACAGTCCCAAATCAGACCTACCCATACCCAATTGCAGCCCACAACTCCGGTTTTCCATCGATTGTCCCAAATAGTTCACATGTTGAAAATAAAAACGAGTTGTGTGATTTTGTAGCGCTTGATTTGCCTGATTGTGAAGAACCCCTTTCGAGTGAAACCACACGTAATCCTTTCGATCTTTACACCTCCACTCTAGAACCTAAATCGATAAATATCCATGCTTTTGATGAGGTGTCAGAAAACATTGATTTTCACTTGATTGAGGATATAGACGCCGGGAATATTTCGGATGATGAACCTGTCGATTTGATTGAAATTTTAGGTCCAATTCATCATCCCGAGTCATTAAATGTTTCTCCCGAACCTCATATGCGTCTTGATTTTGATGATAATGGCATGGATGAGTTAAATATTGAGGAGAATTATGAGGATAGTATTGAGGAGAGTATTGAGGATAATATTGAGGTTGAACCATTCTTGTTTGATGTGTCAGATTTTCCAATTCATCCTCTTGAACCTTTAACTAAATCACCCTCCCTCCATTCCATCGTTCCGACCACGCCTAATATCACGATTGAAGACTGTGAGCTTGAAAAATTTTCCTTTGAATCTGACACAGTTCTCACAGCCGATAACACGTACGAGTGTTTCACTTTTTCGGACGATGTTGATGACTCACCGCCCGAGTTTGAGTTCTTTACATTTTCAGATGAGGTAGTTGAACCATCAGACTCGGTTGCTTACAGTCAGTTCGAACCATTGATGGAATCCTTCAAGTTCGAGACAGATTATTTAGGTGAGATTACGACTATCCCTAAATCACTCCCTTTCTTCCTTCCTATCATTCCGACCGTACAAGAGACCGTTACGCTTTCATCTCCTATACCAAGTTCGGCGTACCCATGCTTTCTTGCGAATCTTGAGAGATTTGACCCCATTTCTCGACGGGTTGATAGGTTAGCACAATCGCTTTTAACACATCGGTCATCACAAATTGCGCTAATTTATTCACTCTATTTACACCCTCAAGATCGTACTCCACTTCTTTCTCTTTTCCGTCATTCTTCTCCTCCACCGAGACCATATTCCACTCTTCTTCCCATACGGTCTCGTGTGCTTATCATTTCTTTTCTTTCCACTCCATTCTTTCACCAACCCTACCATTACCACGATAAGATTTTTGAATGGTTGGTGCTAACTTTTGACTTGTGTAAGGCCAAGCTTAAGTTTGGGGGGAATCTTGTTGTATATATGTACATATATTTTTTTTTGTTTTCTTTTTCTATAAAAAAAATTCAAAACAATAAAATAAAAAAAATTGTAAATAAATAAACAGGGGAGTGCCGACATTTTGACCCTCTTGGTGTAGCATGACAGTGAGGACACTGTCAAGTTTAAGTTTGGGGGTATGCTCGGTACGTTTTCTTCCTTCGCATTCATATGTACATATTCTTGCATTTGCATACTTATTTGAAAACCCATAAAAATTTAAAAATTTCAAAAATTATAAAAATTAATGTATTCAATTTTGGCCTAATTGACTTGAGTTTGACAAAAAGGTTAACTAGTTAGGAACAACTAGATCTTAGACTTAGTAAATTAAAAACCCTAAAAATAACCTTCCTTAAAGTTTAACGGTAGAAAGTATATGTCTTTGTAGTTTATTTAGAAATAGCCAAATTTTAAGTTAACTTTTTGGGCTAAGTCGAAACAAAGGAAAAGAAATACCATTCGAACGCTGTTTCTGATAAGCTGCCCACGAACTGGCGAAGCAACAGTTTATCGTCACCGCCGGTGTTACCGCAAAGGGCCCTGAACTAGGCAACATGTTGGTGGGGATTGCCGGTCCCCTTATACACGTGGAATTTTGGTATTGTATAACCCGGCAGATATTTGATTTGGTCGTACCAGCTCGGATATGGTCGCCCCATTTTTACGACTTGACCAGCTGCCTCAGTCGCATAATGAACCCGGATTTGCTGGGCTATATAGTCGTCCAAGTCAGCCTTAGAGATTGTCTCCTCCTTGGCCGTTGAGAGAGACGGTGGTGGATTTGACGTTTCTCCCCTGTCGTCTTCAAGGACGATCGGAGGATCCTCAGCAGGTGGGTCTTGTTGGATCATCATTCCCACCATGTCCTGGAATAAGTGGGCTATTTGCTTTATATTGGCCGCTTGTTCCGCAGCCTCTTTATCTTTCTTTTCCAGTATCGTCTGGAGGAACTCGGCGTCGGTTTCCTGTTCTTGTTGCTGATCCGAGGACGCCTCGGGGCTTTCTTTCGGTCCAGTAAGCGCGGCCATTGCGATCATCATTTCCTGGAGCTTTTGCTGTTGCTCCTGGGCTTTGGTCACTGTTCACACCATAATATTGTATTATTATATTCCCCATTCTTATTCGTTTTATAAATAAACAGGTGCTTTTGACGCATGTCTGCTACATATTACAGGTTACAGGTTCTTGGACAGAAAACAGTGAAGACGATGCAAAAATGGACTTTGACAAACAAATAGAAGACTCTTGATCAAGCCTACATCAAAGATAAAATTCACAAAGTACAAGGCAATGTAAGGTCCAAGATTACAAAGCGAACGGTTAAAAGTCCACCGCAATTATTCACTGGAGATCTGGAAGAAATATAGAAGCTATTTTAATAAAAGAACCAAATAATAAGGAAGCCCAAAGACAGAAGAGCCAACAAAGGAAATTTCAAGGCCCAATACTTCCTTTTAAAGAGACAGAGACATAAAATTTTACCAAAGCTTGGAGTCTACTTTGACTAGGTCTTCCTAAGGATATTTTGGTAAATGTAGACATGCGAATCAATTGTAACCTAGGGTTTCCTATCCTCTATAAATAGGAATTCTAAATCATTGTAAAGGCTATGCCTCCCTATGCCTCCCTTATGCCTCTTTCTATGAATAAAATTTAGAATTCTTTTGGAGAGCATCGATGCCTCTTTTCATTTCAGAAATTCAGATCTGACAAGTCTTGTGTTGATGTTTGGAGAGAGCCATCTGTAAAGTAAGTAGATTTATTTAATTGCCCTAGTTTAGATTTCAATTCTTGCCCGAGGTTTTTTCATTCTCCGCCCTAGATTAAATTTAATTTTTGCCCTAGTTAAATTTAATTCTTTGCCCTAGATAAATGATAGATTTAGTTTTTAGATTTAATAAATCCGAACACCCATCGAAATTAACTCGTTAGCGCGATTAGGAAATTCACAACATCCATGTGGACCGACCCGTACTCACCGGCTAGCTGCAAAGCGACGCCGTTCTTGATTGCGGTAATAGATAGTTTTTGAGACACAATGTCACCGACCGTGTAAGCGGTCTATGACCTGTGGACGCGCGGCTGTCTTCTTTCCCCGACGCCATGTATACAGTATGGACCATCCTGCCCCCAGCCTTAGGGCGACTGGGCTCAGCGCTTTTAGCTTTCGTTGCAGGCCCGGGGGTCCTTTCTAGCCTCTTCTTTTTATGAGCAGTGGAAGTTGAGGGGGCCGTTGAAGTGGGCACCCAGACAGCTTTTCATGGCTTAGCCTGGTGACTGACTTCCTGTTGGATTTTCAGCTTCTTGTGCTGGCGGGAGAAATTTGGATCGATCACCGAGTCTCGGGTCTGCCGCCAGACTTTATAGATTTAGGAGGACAGCCGTTGAGGAGATTGGGGCTGTTCTGGCTTTACTTCTACAACCTTTTTCAGCGGAGGGGGAGACCTCTTTAGCACCGCGGTAGGAGAATTCCTACGCACCTTATTTAGCATCTCAAAGCTGTTCCCAGTTGGAACAGCAGCATTAACTTCTGCCATCGGGGCTGGAGGAGTTAGCCCAGGAGGGGAGTTGCCTCCGGCCTTCCTCACTCGGCGCTAGTAACGACGTCGAGCGCGTCGTGCTGATGGAACCGGCTTGGTGAGGGCGATAGTCTCGTCTTGCCCCCTATGTAGGTGGGGGGTCGCTGCTGGTGTCAGCCTATCAAAGACCGATGTCCTTTGAGTAGCAGGAGCGGGAGCCGTCAATCTTGTGAAGACCGACTTTTTGGCTCCTGAAGCCGCCTTGACGACTTCAGGAGCAGGACTGGTTACTTTCTTAGGAGCAGCCTTCTCTGGGATTGTAGGCCCCATCGCGGATCCACAGGAGCTCTGGCCCAATCTGGAGAAGACCGAGGCGCTGGTATTGGGCGACCCGTTGAGAGGAGCCGCGGTAGGTGTAAGCCGATCAAAGACCGACTTCTTGGGAGCTTCCGTTGTCAGCGTAGAAGCGGTGAAGCTCGTTGGCGGGAGCTTGGTCCCAAAAAACAACCCTATGGTGGCTCGAGTGACTTGTTCCACGGGTATTGTGAATAGCGAAGCAGCTTGGGGTCCGTAGGCTACACCTCCTGGCGAGGCAGAGCGCCGGTTGCAGTTGCAGTTGGAGCATTTCGCACAAGTAGAACCCATTGATTCTTTGCTTTCTGCAATAAGCAAGACGCCAAGTCTTAGTACCTTGAAACCCAAGGGCAACCATTAGCGAACCGTGTCTGGTTCGCGAACACGACCTACGAAGTGTGGAGTGGAAAGAGGAAAAGGTCCCACCGGGCGTGCCAGAATCTGTTACCCTCCGAAAGACGGCGCGACAGACGTCTTGCCTGAAATTCGGGGTAGATGCTAATTGGTGCTATCCGTCTACCTCTCCGAAGATGCCAAGTTGATTTATGGCACCGTGCATCGAAGGTTTAAACGAATGCGTCCGATGTAGCAGACTTCGTCAGATTCCCCCTCGCTTGAGAGGTTTTCGATTGTGGGGACACTCTTCCCTGCAGTTAATTATGCTATCGCATTGCGGTAACAACTTTCTCCTTCTCCAGATGATCACTTCGTGTCGTGTGTGTTTGTTTTGTGTTTGGTTGCCCGTGGATTGTATACGGAGACTGAGTTATGTCGTCGCCCGTAGGGCGTGGACTAGTCCAAATCCGTATTATCTTAGATTTGGGTTTGGGTTTAAGGATACGTTAGCCTCGTTTGAGACTAAGATCGACTTAAACGTTTGTTAAGGATACGTCAGTCTAGTTTTTAGACTAAGATCAACTTAACGGGATCGTTTAGATCCAACAAGAGAGCAATTAAGGGGGGCCCTGTTGTTTAGTTTAGTGACATTGCGGTCAATAGGTAGTTTAAGGACATTGCGGTCCATAGATAGTTTAAGGACATTACGGTCCAATGTTAGTTTTAAGACGTTGCGGTCAAGGTTAAGGACGTCATAGTCCGTGGATTTAAGGACTCCACAGTCCGAAGTTGGTTTTAAGACATCACGGTCAAGGTTAAGGACGTCATAGTCCGTGGATTTAAGGACTCCACAGTCCGAAGTTGGTTTTAAGACATCACGGTCAAGGTTAAGGACGTCATAGTCCGTTGTTAGTTTTAAGACATTCCGGTCAAGGTTAAGGACGTCATAGTCCATGGGTTTAAGGACCCCACAGTCCGATGTTAGTTTTAAGACATCCCGGTCAAGGTTAAGGACGTCATAGTCCATGGGTTTAAGGACCCCACAGTCCGTATCAATGTGTGGTCATCGGGAACCGTCACCTCTTTGAAGACGTTGAGGAATTACAACGCCAAGTATCAAAGGAGCGAAGAGATGTACCCTTGAACCAAGGTAGATTAAATAGTCTTTGGCCCAATTTGGGACTAAGACCAATCAATTATGTTATGAGCCCATTGGCCCAGTTAAGTTTGGATTGAGGACTTATGGCCATCTTGGGCTAAGTCCAATCATGTTTGGAATATTGGCTTTCTGTTGGTCCATTGAAGGAGAGGCTTTGCCTTTAGAACTTAGCCAATTGGGCTGAAGCTGGTGTTAAACACTAAAGACCAATCAGTGTTGAACACTGGGAATGAGATTGACAAGTTAGTGTTTAACACTAAAAGATAGTTGGTGTTAAACACCAGCAACAGGGCTTTCAAATTAGTGTTAAACACTAAAACAAATCAGTGTTAAACACTAACAACAGAGATCTCGAATTAGTGTTAAACACTAAGGTAATCAGTGTTGAACACTGGTGACAGAGATTTTAATTTAGTGTTGAACACTAAGAAAATTAATATTAAACCCTGTTAACAGAGGTTTAATTTAATGTTAACACTAAGAAATTCAGTGTTAAACACTGCGAATAAAGCTCTTCAATTAGGGTTGAACACTAAGGTAAATCAGTGTTGAACACCAGATTCAGAGGTTCCAATTTAGTGTTAAACACTAATGCAAGAGGGGTCACGTGGTAGCACGTGAGGGCGCCCTCCCCTGCGGAGTTTTTCAGGGGTCACGTGGTAGCACGTGACCCTGCTCCTTTGCATTTTTGTTTAAGACTTAAATTCTTCATTAAATCCCTATTTTCTTGAAGAATTATATTCTTAGATAGAGTTGAACTCTAAATTCTTTTCTGTAAGAATTAAATTCCTCATGTATGTGAAGAACTGGATTCTATCATAGGGTTCAACCCTAATAATAACTTTAGAGAAATTAAATTCCCACTTTCTCTTAGAGAATTACTCTTAGATAGAGTTAAACCCTTAATTTATACTCTGAGGAATTGAATTCCCATATATGTGAGAAATTAGGTTCTGTCATAGGGTGAAACCCTAATTTCTTCTTTCTTAAGGGAATTAAATTCCTGTTATTTTGACAGAATTAAGTTCTTAACTGGTTCTGTTCATTTCGAAGGAATTAAATTCCTATAACATAGGGTTAAACCCTAATTTTATTTCAAAGGAATTAAATTCATATAGTTCCGTGAGAATTAAATTCTCAAACTTCCATTCCCTCTCTATGCTTTGGATCTGCATGGCAGGATCTCAACCCAATGAGGATTAAATTCTCAATTCATGGGGAGATGTGCACTTTGCAGATCCTCTACTAAAGAGAGAACTAAGTTCTTCTTTTTAATATAAGAGTTAAACTCTTTTGAGAATTGAATTCTCTTTTTTTTAAAGGCCTTCCCTTTCTTACCCAAGGTTTTCTTCTGCAGCAGATCAAATTCTTCCAAAGTCTCAAGGCTCTATTTCTTTTTCTCTCTATGTCTCTGTGTCTCTCTGTATATCTCTTTCTGTGTATCTCTTGGCTCCTATTTATAGGAGAAGGAGCAGAATCAATTAGTTTTGGTGAATCTTTCATTGAGAGATTTGATTTGTATTCATTCGAGATTTGATTTGCATTCATCATTCATTTGGACCTTTGGATTATTAGGTGAATTTTATTCACCATTGGATTTTGAATCCAAAGATATTCCTTTGTTATTTCGGTTAGATTTTAAGGGGAAATCTTTCCAAGTTCAAGATTTTTCCATAGATAGGTGATATTTAATCACCTTTAAATCTTTATTCCAATCGGTTCCAAATAATCATTCTCCTTTGGAAAGATTTGAATGCTGTTCAGAATTTAATTCTGTTAAATAGATAGGCTTTGAAAGCCGGTCACGTGTGGGCACGTGACCCCTGGTCACGTGTGGGCACGTGACCCCGAGCTTTCTTCTGCTTTCTGTGCTTTGTCTTCTAGCCACTGTTCAGCCGTCACGTGCCAACACGTGACCCCTGGTCACGTGTGAGCACGTGACCCTTTCTGGAGCCTTTTCTTTGATTTAATCAAGGAGCTGAATCTGCCTTTGCCGCTGCTTTTAAATGTCACGTTTCAACACGTGACTGCTGGTCACGTGCTACCACGTGATGCCTCCTCAGTAAACTTTCATGATTTTAAATCAGGAAACATGGGGTTCGGTGGTGAAGGGTTTGGTGTTGGGTTTAAGGATGCAGTGAAAGAGGTTGTGGGGGCTGGAAGTGGAAGAGGTCGATGGAGGTGGCTCGTCAGTGAGAAGAGAAGAGGTGGTGATGGAGAATGGGGCTCGGTGATGGAAGATGTTGGTGGCGCCGTCGTCGTGGAGGCAGGAGATGAGTAGGTCGGGGGACGTGGGTTCGCAGCAGGGGAGAGGAGGCTGTGAAGACGAGTTCGTCGAGTTGGGTGGGTTGCCGGTGAGGAAGAGTGAGAAGGCGAAAACAAGAGGAGTAGCAAAGAGAGAGAGAGAGACGAGGGAGGAGAGAGCGAAGTAGAGAGGGAGAACGAGGGATCGTCAGGGAGTTCATTGGCGATGAAGGCGTGGTCGTCGCGGCCGTTGGGGAGAGACGTTGGAGGAGTGCAGTCGTAGGGCGAGCGCGGTCATGGAGAAGTGGACACGGCCGTTGGGGCGTGGGCGCGAGGAGCGGGAGAACGTTGGGAAAAGGGCGGGAAGAAAAAAACAAGGGAGAAGAAGGAGAGGGTGAGCGGGTCGAATAGGTTAGGGAATGGGCTGTGGGCTGGGCTCGGAAGGAAAAGAAAGGGAAATGAGAGTTTTGTTTTAGGCTGGGGGTTTTAGAAAAATAGATTGGTTAGGGTTTAGGTTAGGAAAAATATAGAAATTAGGAAAAAAAGGGTTTAGGGTTTAAAAGTCGGTAAAGGTTAGGAAATTATAGAAAATATATTTAGAAAAATTATGTATGAAAATTTGGGGAAAATATTGGGAAATTATTTATTAAAACACGGTTATGGTCTAGTCGGAATTGGGTATTACAGGGGCGAATCCGACATAGAGGAAGAAGAAGAAGAAGAACCCTCTTGGCTCTCTGAAGCCGACTAGGAGGAAGACCCTCTGAACTCGGCTCCAACAACTGGAGCATCATCGTCCGACTTTACCCTAACTATCTCTACAGACTCCTCAGATGAAGACATCTAACCTGACTGAAAGGAATGGGCTGGACGAGAAAAAGTACAGGTGATCCAATCTAAAAGGAAGGAGCGCCGGGCAATTTTTGACAACAAGGATGAATAATGGTATAAGTGTTGGCCCTAGGGGGTCTCCTCCTATTTATACACTCGACAGAAAACATCCAACGGTCCAGATCAATTCCCGCCAAAACGAAGCGTCGCGCCTGCCAGCCGTCAGAGCTCCACGTGGCGATCGGCCATTGGGGACGTCCCTTCGGTTGCAGGTGACAGCGACAACCTATCGCGTCCGCCAACCCGCGTCGGGCACGTGGCCCTCAGCCAAACAGACAAACGAGCGAAACAGTGCACCCTCTTTAAAACGCAATCATTTTACTGATCCGCTGATGACATCGGGGATACACGTAAAGATTCAGGCGAACAACGAGGCAACACGTGGGCCCAAAGATCGAAACGATGTAACCACCAAACGCCATGCCGTTCCCGGGCGATCCGCATTATGATTCCTCGGCGCCAAAATGAACAAAAGAAAAAATAAACGGGCCACTCTCGTCCCGACCCATGAATATGTCGGAACAAGAGTAGGGGGCTAATGATGATGCTCAAAAGTGGTGTCTCCTCATAGTACGACACGTGGTGGATGACATGTCCCGAAGGCTGCGGGGGTGGAATAAATGAGTTGCATCAGGAACATTCCTCGGGATCCCCTTCTCGAAGCATGTACCCGACCTTCCGGGAGACCTCCCTGGATACACTCCACCTTCACCTAGGAACTACCAACGGATCGTCTCCGAGCTTTCTAAGTCTCCCAGCTCGTCTCCGAGCCTCCTCAGTCTCCCAGCTCATCTCCGAGCCTCTGACGTGCCGAGCTTCCTCAGTCTCCCGGCTCGTCTCCGAGCCTTCTGACCTGCCGAGCTTCCTCGGCCACCCGGCTCGTCTCCGAACCAACCGCCGAGCTAAGCCTCCCCAGCTCTCCCGATCAAACGAGAACGCGGATCCCTAGCGCTTCCGCAACGGCTCCGCGTATCTCGTCAAAGTGAGATAACCGCCGCCCCACGTTCCGTGTCCCACGCTGGCGCATCCCCCCATTAATGAGCGTGTCCCGTCATTAATGGAGGGATCACATCATTCACGCAGGCGTAACGTCAGAAGTGTAACTGACGGCGAAGATCTCGCACCTGCTCGCTCCATGCGACCACTATAAAAAACCCTCTCTCAGACGACTTAGGTAACGCAATTTTGATTCCAATAAGCCGCTACTCTGCCAATATACCTAGGCTCTAACTTGATCGTCGGAGGTTCCTCGGTGGTACAACCATCCCGGGACTTCTTTGCAGGTAGCTCGGCTTCCACACCAAATACAACCTATTGAGATCCACACGCTCAACCACAGCCAAACCAAATCTCAACCGTCCAAAGACGCTCGCTACCAGATTGACGGAGGACAGCATCTGAGAGAGATCTCAACCTCCATCACATCTAGTCTACAGATTTGTTGGTTTAGAAGTTTAATCTAATTCAAATCTTGTTTACAAGCTTACCAACCTACTTTGAACCATGTTTAACATCTCAGCTAGCTAACAAAATTTAATATAAACATCTGTTGCAGACTATGACTAAATAGAACTTACGTATAATACAAGGTACTGAATAAAGCAACCCTAACAAAATGTGATCAATATCCTTGCTGTTAGGTATAGTGGCGCTAGGGTGGCCTTACGTTTTGCATAGCAGCAACAATGGTAGGAGAACAAACAAAAGATAACAATCATTACGACAAAATAGAGGATGATTATGGTTGCGGCTTTGCGAGACACCTTCTCGGTCTGCTCCACCCAACAACGAGTGATTGGATCATAAATCCATGTCATGACGATATTTTTGGCATGAAACCTTGTTAGCGCCGAAAACACATGTCTTGTCTGTTAAGATTGACTATTTGACTATTTTTTCATTTGAAACTTAAATACCGGTTCAAGACCGGCTTGAGTCTGTCTCGTCGTTTAAACCTGACCAATTTTCAGCTCAAGCTCGATTTGTCGATAAAAAAACAAACCTGAATGTGATTTAAGCAACTTGATCTGAGTAGAGCCTAACCATCTATAAGCCATATTGTAGCTAATGTTCATTAGTTGTGTGTGGCAGGGATAAACCGAAAGTGAGCCCATCCAACTAAACCTTTTGCAAGACGTAAAACTCTTCCATGTACCGGATGAGTGTCTGGTCATGTGAAGGAAAGAAATAAAGACATGGGTCCCATAAAACAGTCCTAAAATATTCGAAAATGCTTCATATTTTTCTTTCTCATGTTCCGATGTATTGCATCTGATACATCGAATAATTTCTCCCATACAATCCAGCCCTCTCTGTGCGCCGTCCACTTTCCCGAATTCAACTGCACGCGGTCCACGTGGGAACTCAAATCACTGGAAACCTCCTTCGACTCTCTTTTTTACCCACGTGCCTTTTTTGAGCCCAAAATGGTCAATACTTCCTTCCTCATCCACAGTGTTCAACATATTTCATTTTCAGTCCTTTTCACTCTCTCTCTCTAAAAGGCCCAACCCCCTCCCTCGCTCTCCTCACCTCAGCATTCATCTCTCTTTCTCTCTCATCATTTCATCATGGCAACCACTTCATCTCTTAGATTCCCAACTTCATCTCTCTTTTCAAAAACACTCGTCTCAGAGAAAAACTTTGCAAATTCATCCCAAAGTCTTGTGACTTCAAGACCCCTGAATCCTTTATTTTCAGAAAAACCCAGATTGGGGGTTAAATTTCAGCGAACCCCTTCAACCATAACAAGTGCTTCTCTTTTCCCCTTCACCAAAAGAGCTCCAACTAGTGATTCCACAAGGCCAAGTAAAATTTCTAACCTGGTGTTATATCATGTTAATTTTCTTTTTTTAATTATATATGTTGATGTTGATTTGTTGTGTAATTTGTTAATTTGATTAGGTAGCAAAGTGCAAAAGATGCATGTGTATGAAATCAACGAGAGAGATAGAGGGAGCCCCGCTTATTTGCCATTGAGTCAGAAGAATGTCAGCTCCCTTGGTGATTTGGTGCCCTTCAGCAACAAGGCAAGCTTCTCAAATTTTTTTGGAAAAATTGGTTTTACTCACTATGCTTGAAAATCAATAAGAAAACTACCCAACCAAAAAAAATCCATGAAAAACTTCATAAATCCAAAAAGTTATAGGGTTTTATATCCCTGCAGTACAACCAACCATTTTTTATATTTTAATATTCTCATAATATTTTTTTCAGCTTCTGAAAGACTGTTTCATTTAACAGTTAAAATGCTACATCTGATAAATGTATCAATTAGTTGTTGAGTGTAGTAGTTAATATAAACTGCTACATCTAATAAATATAACAATTATCGTGACAAAGGTATTATGAAAATATTAAAAGGTAAAAAGTTGCTGGTTGTGTGCTATAGAAACTTAAACCTATGGCTTTTTGGGTCGAGAAAGCTTTTTATGGATATTTTTTTTTGCCGGGAAGTTTTTACTATTATTTTTCAACGCTTCAAGCCTTGAAAGCAAGATTCATTTTTTCCTTTCTTTTTGTGTGCAAATAACCCCTTGGATAATTACAGTCTTTAAATCTTAATTTGCATTGGTTTTCGGTTCTATTTCATATTTTTTGACGCAAGTGGTGTTTATAGCTAAAAAAAATTGTACATAGTTTGGTAAGCATCCACTGAATCTTTTGCAAGGTACAAAATAGCTTTAATCATACACACTGGCATCTTTGTTGTACTCTAGTATCTTCTATATTATATTTACTTAGTAAAGCATCTTTTAATATATTATAGTTTGCATGTGTGATAATATAAAATATTTTCGTTTAACCATCATCATAATTTCGGAGTTTTGGTAGACTGGAAGATATATGTCAGTCATCCGAGCTTTAAAATATTAAACTAATTTAAATAAGAGGTTCAAGGGAATATGGGCGAAAGAGCGGAAAACATGGATGCCATTTGTGGTTTGAGTGGGTGTGACCCGCTATTTAATTATTTGGTTCTTGCGTCCGCAGCCATATTTAATTATATAGATAAAAGAAAATTGAAACTCCAATTTTAACTACGTCCAATTCTTATAGTCCTATTTCACTCTATGCTTTTCAGGTATACAACGGAAACTTGGAAAAAAGACTCGGAATAACAGCAGGCCTCTGCATCCTGATCCAACACGAGCCGGAATGCAACGGAGACCGATACGAGGCAATATACAGCTTCTATTTTGGTGAATACGGACACATTTCGGTGCAAGGGGCTTATCTCACCTATGAGGATTCATGTCTTGCGGTCACCGGCGGCTCTGGAATCTTTGAAGGCGTTTACGGCCAAGTCAAGCTGCAGCAGATTGTGTTCCCTTTCAAATTATTCTACACTTTTGAGCTGAAAGGGATCGGTGAGCTCCCGAAGGAGCTTGTTGGGACTCCAGTAGCTCCGTCACCTGAAGTTGAGCCGACTCCGGATGCTAGGGCTTGTGAGGCCCATGCATCAATCAAGAACTATACTAATTGATGGATTTTTTTTCCCTCGTTTTATTATTATTATAGAGGTGATTAGAGAATGAGTGCTGAATGAAGGGGTTGTGATTGTTTGGCAGTTTATGGAAATTATAAAAAATTTGGTGCATTTGAATTTGGCTAAAACCACACTAAATATAATGAACTTTCAACTTTGTGATTTTGGTGTTTGAGCTTGATCGTTTTGATATAGATCTAGCTGGAGTTCAGTTCAAGCCCTTCTTGAGTTGGGCTAGTCAGGATTCGATCCGTGTGTTGCTATTCTCGCTTTCCTCGGTATGTACTCAGATGGGTAACCGTTTGATCGCTGAAATCAGAACCAATCTGATGGAGGTCCTTTTCGGATCTCCGTCGGATGCTGTCTTCCGTCGATCTCCCGGTGGATTTTGGAGGTGATCTCCTGTTGCGTGTGGGTCTCGATGGGTTTTGAGGAGATTGGTGGTTTTGAGAAGTTTAGCTCGTATGATCGGTGAGCTCCCGAGGGAGCTTGTTGGTGAATACGGACACATCCTCACCGGATTTGTTTTTAAATGTGATCTGCGGATGACAAACTAGAGCTTGTATGATCTTTACCTCTATTTAAAGATAAACTCCGGTTATCCTATCTGGTCCATACCTAAACAGGGACTTAAAGAGCCATTCAAATATATACCGTCACATCGCTTCTTGTCACATAAATATTAGTAATGAGATAAATGGGGTTGGGGTCGAACTACCTAGTTCGTTGCGATCGGTACATGCCGTCTCAGTGAGTCCCTGTCACAGCTTAACTCGGAGGACCAAAAAACAGGAATCGGATCCCTTCGGAAGATCCGATGCCGCATTGAAGCACCTCCATTCAGCATATTCCCCAATGACAGGATATCAATTTACCAAAATGGACCTCCGACGTCCCCACAAGAATGAAGGGATCGTGGTAATTTTGTAGCTAGACAGGGGCACTCTCGTAATTGCCCCTCCACCAGCAGCCCTTGATCCCTCACGATGCTCTCTCTCCAATTCAATTCGGCAGCATCTTTCTTTGGCTGAAGCCTGAACTCGTTTCCGAGGTTAGTTTCTCCTCTGAATTTATTTTTCTCTTTCTTTCTTTCCTTTTTTTTCTGATAATTTTCTTCATTTCGAATTTCTGCCGATAAATCAATTGATCAGAAGAGGAACATATTTAGTTATCATAAAGCGTAGAGATTTGTTGCTTCGTTTTTTATGTTTATTTTTATTTTATCACTCGGCCAATAGATTTTGCTTCACCTATGTTTGCTTCTTGTTTCCGGTGAACTCGATACGGTCGACCACAACACCGATGTACCAAAATACATGTGTAAAACAGGCTAGTTGGGTGAGGGGTCCCTTGGTTTGATTGAGATGGGGCCCATCCCAGATGTTGGATCTTACTACTGTAGCCATGCGGCCGTGGTCGACCCTGACACCATTTTACAAAGTGAGGATCAAGGATGTTGTTCTCATTTGACTTGTTATTGGGCTTTACTGTAGAATCTAGTTGGGATAAATGGTTCCAACTAGACGGTAACTATCTTATTGGGCTTATTTAAATAGCCCAATTAGGCGATTTGGTTTCATCAATATTTTTAGATATTGGGCATATTTGGGCTCTATGTTAGTCTTTGACTATAAGTGGGCTGAACATGTGGGATAGGAATAAGCCTAACGAGTAACCATTACGTGAGTAATTTGAAGTGCTGCGCTCTTTTTCTGCTTTTCTGCCTCATACAGCGGAAGGTGTGGGTGAGGATTAAGGGTTTCTGTTATTATTTTTCATGCTTGAAAGATCCCTACCCTTGATCATTGATCAAGGCATGCTTACAACTCATGGGGTCTCTTGCTTTTACCTTATCGTACTACTGTATCGGGTATCATCAACAACAACAACTGAGCCTTTTTCCCCCAGCATATGGGGTAGGCTACATGAACCAACACGAGAATCACGCCGGGTCCAGCACATGAATCCTCCGCCTCCACTCACTCTTATCGAACAATATACTTTCATTAAGGCCCTTGGTAACCATATCTTTTCGTATCAGCTCCCTCCATATTTTCTTCGGGTTCCTTTTCGCCCTTTTGACAATGCCTATATTGAGAGTATCCATTCGCCGAACCGGTGCTTTCATAGGTCTGCGTCACACATGACCAAACCATCTTAGCCGGTTTTCTCGCATCTTCTACTCCACATGTGCCACACCAACTTTTGCACAAATATCCTCATTTCGCACTTTATCTTTTCTAGTGTTGCCACACATCCAACGAAACATGCGCATCCCCGCTGCGTGCATCTTCTATGTAAGATGCTTCTTAGAAGCCCAACATTCTGTGCCATATAATAAGGCAGGCCGAATATCGCTCCGATAAAACTTCCCTTTCAATTTTAACGGAAGGTTATGATTTCACAAAATCCCTATTGCGCTCCTCCATTTCAACCAACCAGCTTGGATCCTTTGATTGATATCGCTATCGATCTCCCCATCCTTTCGAATGATAAAACCTGGATACCTAAACTAATCGCTTGGTGATATCTCTTGCCCTTCCAGTGTTATACCAATATGGTCTCGACTTCTCTGTTTGCTAAATTTCCAATGCATATATGCTATCTTGGACCTGCTCAATCTGAACCCCCGAGATTCCAACATTTGCGTCCATAACCCCAATTTGGCATTAACCCCTCCATTCATCTCATTTACTAGAACAATATCATCAGCGAATAGCATACACCAAGGTAGCTCATCTTGGATAGTTCTGGCAATCCCATCCATCATAATGGTAAACATGAATGGACTTAATGCAGATACTTAATGTAAACCAATTGTAACCGGAAAATCGCTCGTTAGGCCGCCGCAAGTTCTGACATTTGTCGCTGCTCCATCGTACATGTCCTTGATCATGTCAATGTACTTGACGAGGACCCCCTTCTTCATCATTGTCCCCCATAATACCTCTCTAGATACCTTATTGTACGCTTTTTCTAAACCAATAAATATCATATGCAAATATTTTCTCCTCTCTCGAAAATGCATGGAAAGTTGACGAAGCAAATGAATAGCCTCTGTTTTCGATCGTCCAGGCATGAACCCAAACCGGTTCTCTGCTATCTTAACATCTTTTCTTAGACTATGTTCAATCACTCTCTCCCAAAACTTCATAGTGTGACACATAAGTTTTATTCCACGGTAATTTGAGCAAGTTTGAATATCACTCTTGTTCTTGTAGATAGGTACAAGAGTGTTTTTTCTCCATTCATTTGGTATCTTTTAGGTCTGACAAATCTTATTAAATAGACGTCGGCCATTTAACGCCTATTTTTCCTTAGTATTTCCAAATCTTGATAGGAATCCCGTCTGGACCAACCGCTTTTCTTGATCTCATTCTCTTCAAAACTTCTTTAATCTTAGGAAGTCTTAGTTTACGCATGAAATCACGGTTTATATCTTCGGATTGAATGACAAGTCCATCCAAATTCTCAGTAAATCTCTCATTGAATAATTTGTTAAAATAATCTCTCCACCTTTTCTTGATATCCTCATCTCGAACTAAAACCTTCCGATTTTTATCTTTGACGCATTTCACCGCACATAAGTCTCTGGTCTTCCTTTTCCGCATCCGAGCAATCCGGTATATATCATTTTCAGCCTCATCAGTGTCCAACTTCTCGTACCCCCTTGTAAACCTTAACCTCAGCTTCCGGAACAGCTTTCTTAACATAATTTTTAGTCATTTTATACTTCTCAAATCTCTCCGCATTTCTGCTTTTCTTCAAATCTATATAAGAATCCTTCTTAATTTTAATAGCGGTTTTTACTTCTTCATTCCACAATGTTATGTCCTTAAACGGTGGAGCACCACCTCTCGACCCACCAAGCAGATCTTTATCTACCATTTTGATACAACCAGCCATTTTGTTTCATATTCTGTTTGAATCATTTTTAAGACTGTCAATCCGTCTCCTGGACTACGCGATCTATAAAAATCTTTTGATTACCTTCTTTCAGCTGCCACTATTTAATTCTAGGCTCTACCTTACGTCTAATGTTTCTAAGTTTTTTTCTAAATTGAAAAGTTAGAACTAAAATTCTATGTTGAATGGTTACTCTCTCGTCTGTTGCCACCTTATAGTCGATACAATAACCTCTATCTATTATTCTCGTCAGAAAAAAATCTATTTGACCTGCACTTGATCCGCTCGTAAAGATGATAATGTGAGACTTTTTTTTTCTAAACCAAGTGTTTGCTAAAATCAAGTCATCGTGTTCTGCTTTTCTTCAACCTCGATCAGGTATCGTATCATTGTATTCTGCTATTATGAAATAATAATAGTAGGACCCATGTCCAAATGGGTACCATTTGTTTAATGAGCTCACATCTTTCCTTTTCAATGACAAATGACAATATTACTGTTGAACAAGACAAGAATGGCTAAGCATGAGCCACATGTTTTCTTATCATGTAAATATTTCTCCAATGGACTTTGGTCACCCAAATACATCTCCACCATATCTAGACTCATAATAAATAGCCTTGTAAGATGTGACCCAAATAATCACCAAACATTAACTATGTTGGAGATAATTGCTTGTTGAGTACAAAATATTTAACAAATGGGCTCATGGCCATTCATGTACTTTTACAAAACAAAAACGCAGCTTTCATTATTATTAGCTGTTAGTGACGTTTCACAAAGTTTTGCTTCCCTCAATTTTCTCCGCCTTTTTCTTGGATGCTTATACTAAAGAGAGAAGAACAAAAGGATGCTGAGATCTAGCTTAAGAATAGCACTTTCATCCCCTTTGAAGCAACCTGTTTATATTCTTCAAACTTTGCTATTTCAAATACTATTAAAACCGTACTGTTTAGATATTTGCAGTAATCAATTTTATTAGATTTTAATGGGGCTTTAATCGAAGATGGGTCCTGATTGCGCCGGTAAATGGGTCGGATCTGAAATAGCATGTTTCAAACCCAGACCAGTTTATTTTTATGGATCAAGATTCATCCATTTACCTAACGAGCTCATGCCGAATGGACCCAGATCCATTAATAAATCGAGCAAGACCCGTTTACCCAGATAAACGTGCAGGTGATTTCTAATAAGCACAAGAATAATATGGTTTCAAATGCACTTCATCTTACAAAGCTCATATAAAAACTGCTGTAGTGCCACGCCATCCATAAGTTAGTGGATCTGGGTGCAAACGGGTCCAAACCGAACATACCAAGACCCGACTCATTTATTAAGCCACTAGACAGCTCTGGGTCAGGTCTTGATCCATACAAGCCAACACCCAATCCACGTTTTATCTGAGGGTCTTGGTCGGTTAAGGGCTTATCCCGACACATTGACAGGTCTGGTCCCAGCCTCATTGAAACGGGTTATTCTTCGGTGCTCCCAAACAACAAAAAAAATGAATCATACTGGATAGATCTGGACCGTTCGATCTTACAGAAACCCGGCCGTCCGGTTTTGGGAGCAAACAGTCCACGTGATCAGGCTCTCGTGACTTGTCTGAATTGACAGCGGATGTTTAATGATAATTTAACTGGTGATTGATTGTATAACAATCTGCACCTTTAAGCCAATCCATGATCAAATCCATAATCAGGGAAACTTTTTACTCCGTTTTTATATTACCTGCACGTGTCATTAATCCATTCGTTGAACCGACAGAACCGGTATTACCATGCCGCAGCTGCAATCAACTCTTTTTTAACTAATCTAATTTCTCGGTGGTGAAGTGCAAAAGGTGCAGTTGGCTGCAAAGAGACCACGCGTCTATAATATAATATAAAATCCAAGACTCAACAGCTAAGATTCTGAAATTTGAAATTTTTTGAATCCACGACTTTTAGATTCACGGCCTCTCCGGAATCTTCCACGTGTCACAAGAGCTGTGCGGGCCCCACTGAGGCGGAGCATCCAATTTTCATGTACGCATGCCCACGAACTATGCGGGAGGTCGCATGCAGAGTTTTCATGCGTCAACATCGCCGGCCATGGCCCTTCACGGTTGCCATCCATAACGCAAGCGAATGGAAGCTCCTACGTTTGCTTTTCTTTTTCAGTCCTTTTAAACTTCTCTCGTTTCTTCACGCAAAAAATGGACTTTTCTTATTTCTGACCTTCAAATCTAATTTATGTTTCAAAACTTAGCTGCAGCCTTAATTTTATCCTATGTTTCTTATCATAGCTTCGCGTGTTGTCACTGATCAATCGTCGTTTTCTCTTAATTACGTTTAGTTTCTTGATGAAACGGTTCTTAATCTTATGACATGCTGCAGCCAGAAAAAATTCATGTCCTTTCGGTCGTCGTATAGAATTCTTCCATTGAATCATAGTTTATAATCACTGAGGTGGTCAGGACACTTCTCCACTTTGGTAATCTTATTTGATCATTCCATGCATCTTTTGTGTTAAGACCTTAAATGATTCTCATCAAACAATCAAACTTTAAGAGGCGTAAGTAAAAATACTCAAAAACATAAGTTTATTAATGGATGCAAGAGAGCGATAAACTTATCTAGAAGATAGCTTCCCACATACATTGATTAAAAAATGATTAAGATATGTAAACTGCTTTATTTGTCACACATTAATTGATCGTACAAGCATTCAGCAACTAAAAGAAAGATCGATTTTTAGGCATATTTTCTTTCTTCAAACGAACAAATAGAGATAGAATCCAATGATTTTTGAAATGCTCTTTTGGATCTTCATCAATGTCTTGACTATCCATCGACCGTGAGAATCATCTGCTTTCGAAAAGAAATCAAAAAAGTTCTTGGGATTTCTCTTCTTTCTTTGAGACGAAAACTTCCGGATTCAAATCCTACTAAAAAGTCATATACAAATGATGTTTGTCCATTTCAGATGACCAGTAAATAAACAAACGCTTGATATATTCAAGAAAGTTACGTATCTATAAAATACCGTCTCAATCCTCCCTATTTCTTCAACATAGCGGCCGTGTGATGTGGTTCCGAGATTTTTGTAACACAAAATAGAGGGTCTGCTCTGCAAATATCGTCAACCATCTGACGACCGGCAACACAAAACGTTACCCTTTTTCACCAGGATATTTCTACCCCTATCTCGCCTACTAATTACAACTCTGCCACTGATCTCAATCCAACGGCTACGACCCCTTCTCAAAATCCCACGCTGTATAAATAAAATCCCCAAATTTTCTCTCGAGCCTTGCACACACACTCTAAATTTTCCCCCAAAATTTTGGCGATTTTTTTCTAGGAGAGATGGCGGAGAGCGAACCAAAGAGCGAATCTTTGATCGAGAAGATCGAGGAGAAGTTCCACGGCGACTCCTCGTCGTCATCGTCGGATTCCGACAACGAGAAGCCGAAGGCGAAGAAGATCGAGGAGGAATCATCGATCAAGGACAAGATCTGGAGGATCTTCGGCCGGGAGAAGCCGGTCCACACTGTTTTGGGCGGCGGCAAGCGTATGAATCTGATCTTAACCCTAAAATTTGCTTTTTTTTATGATACTAGATTCATCTGTTTTAGTTGTAGGTTTGGCTGATTTGATCTGATTAGGTTGAGATCTGTGATGATAGTGGATGGTTAATGAGTGATGGAGCTTCGTGTTCAGATGCTGTCCTTGGTCGATCCCGCGGTGGTGACGGCTGGGATTTGGATTTTGGAGTTGTTGGGTGTGGATGACCACCGTAGGACCTTACAACGATCAAGTTAGAGCCGAGGAATATGAACAGAGTAGCGGCGTGTTGAGATAATTCGAATTACCTGAGTCGTTTGAGAGGGTGGTTTTTATAGTGGTCGCATGGAGTGACCAGATGCGAGATCTTCGCCGTCAGTTACGCCCTGCGTGAATGATGGGATCCCTCCATAAATGACGGGATACGCTCATTAATGGGGGAATGCGCCAGCGTGGGACGCGGGACGCGAGCCGGCAGATATCTCGTCCTGGTGATATACGCGGAGCCGTTGCGGGACGCATGAGATCTGCTCCCCTGGTAGATCGGGGGAGGTCGAGGAAGCTCGGCACATTGGAGCCTTGGAGACGAGCCGAGAGGCCGAGGATGCTCGACACGCTAGATGGCTCGAAGACGAGCCGGGAGTATGAGATAGCTCGGAGACGAGCTGTTGGTAGTTTCCTGGGTGAATGTGGAATGTATTTAGGGAGGCCTCCTGGAAGGTCGGGCACGTTCCTTGAGACGAAGTCCCGAGGAATCCCCATAGTGCGACTCATTAATTCCACCCCGTAGCCTTCGTGACACGTCATCGACCACGTGTCGTAATCTTGAGAAGATACCACTCGTCAGCATCATCATTAGCCCCCCACTCTCGTTCTGATCTATCCAAGGGTGGTCTGCTCGGTTTCTCTTCTGTTCAATTTGGCGCCAAGATTCATAATGCGGAACACCGTGGAACGGCACGGCATTTGGCGGTCGTGCTGTTGTGATCTTTTGGGCCCACGTGTCGTCTCGTCGTGCACCTGAATCTTCGCACGTATCCCTGATGGCGTCAGTGGATCAAATGAAATGATCGTGCTTTAAAGAGAGTGCGCCGTTTCAGTCGGTCGCCAATTGGGATACGGGCCACGTGTCGGACGTCGGTTAGCGGACGCGACAGATTGTCGCTGTCACCTTCAACCGAAGGGACGTCCTCAATGGCCGATCGCCACGTGGAGCTTTGACGGCTGTCAGGCGTGACGTTTCGTTTTGGCGGGAATCGATTTGGACCGTCGGATGCTTTCTTTGGAGTGTATAAATAGGAGGGGACCCCTATAGGGCCAACACTTCCACCATAATTTACTTTTGTTGTCGAAAATTGCTCGGCGCTCCTTTCATTTAGATCGGATCACCCATGATTTTTCCTCGGCGAGCCTATTATCTTGAATCAGGTTAGATGTTTTCATCTGAGGAGTCTGTATAGATAGTTGGTTTGAGTCGGACGATGAGGCTCCAGTTGTTGGAGCCGAGTTCAGCGGGTCTTCCTCCCCCGGTTTCAGATAGCCGGGAGGGTTCTTTTGCTGCATCATCTGTGTCGGGCTCGCCCCTAGAGCTAGGGCCGCCCGTGTCATTCGCCGTCAGGTGGCGACAAGGGCCTCTGAGGTGCGTATTGGGAACGCCCGCGATGCGTCCTCCGTCTTGAGGAATATAGACGAGCTTACCGAGATTCGGGCTCGATTCCATATTCTTTCCAACTATTCACTTCGTTTAGCTAGAGAGGGTGGGCGGACGAACTAGGTGCAGGGCAAGGGGATTGCCATGTATTTGGAAGCGTTACGGGCTGGAATGCGTCTGACATTCTCAACCGAGGTATGTGGGGTGCTCCGTTGCTTCCATCTTGCCCCGGGCCAGTTAGCGCTGAGCTCGTGGAGAATTCTCCTTGGGTTTTTGGTCCGGTTGAAACTTGAAAACATCCCCTTCAGTTTGACCCTCGTTTCCTTCCTCCGTTATAAGAATCACCCTGGCACCAGCAAGGGGGAGCCGAGCTTTGTGTATTTTTCCTTCAAAAAACGTAAGGGCGAGGTGGCTGGGTCGGGTTTGGTAGCCAGTCCCTTCTTCCATCCATGAATGGAAGGAGAAGTTCATTTTCGTCGGGCCACGCGAGGGCGAGGATTGCCCGTGCCTACACAGTGGCATAGAGCCGACTCTCCGAGAGCGACATAGTCATCTTCACCAGAGGCAAGGGTGGTGTTGTTGTGGAAGCCGATCCAGCGGGCCGATGTCTTGCTTTCTGAGCAGGCCCTGAGCTGGGCTGGGCTCAGCCCTGCACGCTTTCTGGGTAAGTTAGGGCCGTAGATGATCTATTTAGACTTTGATAAATTTTCTTTGCCCTTTTCAGCGTCACTAAATCTTTTTTGTGTATTATCCTTTTTGCAGAGTGAATAGACCGATCCAAGTTTTTAGCTGATAGGGTCGCGAAGGCCCAAAAGAAGACCGGAGGTGGAAGCTCGTCCACGCCTGGCCCGAGCTCTGCCCCAAAGCCAACTCCACTGGCAAAGCCTTCCGCTGCGCCCAGATCCTCGGAAGACAGCCGTGGGGGGAGCCAGAAGCACGCGCGGGACCCGGTGCCCTGGGCGAGGGAGGAGGAGGAACCCAGAGACGTTTCCCTTAAAAGGCAAAAAAGGACGGTCTCTCGGGCGTCCTCCACCGGAATTCTAGTGCAGGAAGGGGGCTCCTGCTTCGGGGTGCCCTCGGGGCTCTCCGTCGCTGACAGCCTGCTCTCCGACATGGAGCAAGCAGCTGGGGGCAAGATTCCCCGTGGGGCCTTGAAGGCCCAGGTGGTCGCCATTACTTAGGAGGCGGTTCAGGTCGGTATCCGTTTCCCTTTAAGAATTTTCATAAGTTTTTTCAGTTTGAACATTGCTAACTCCTTTTACTGCTTTCCTCAGGTCCTCCACCACTGCGCCCTCATTGTAAATATGGAATCCGAGAAGATAGCCCAGGCCATGAAGAAGGCGGGCAAATCGTCCTCGCGGGAGGAGGATCTGTGCCTTCGGCTGCAACAGGTAGAGGAGAAGATAGCCGCCCTCGAAACCCGGGTGGTCGCCAAAGAGCTGACGAACTCCAAGTATAATGAATCTCACGGACTTCTGAGTGAATCCAACCAAGCTATCCGGACCAAGTTGGAGGAGATTGGTAACCTTTATAACGCAATGAAGAAGTCGAGGGACGCCAGCAGGAAGGACGTCCGGGTGGCGCTCGAGGCTGTGAAGCTCGCCGAGGTCCGAGCGGTGAAGTACGTGGAGAGGTATAAGGCGTCGGACCAGTTCTACGCCGACCTCGCCAAAACCTCGGCCATCGTTTGGCACGAAGCTCTCGACGCCGTCAAGGAGTCAATGTCGGAGTTTGCCGATAGTGAGCTCCATGCCATGTACCCGCTTTTCGAGGATGTGCCGCAGAGGGCGGGCGCCGAGGTGGCCGCAGGGGGCGAAGCCGTCCCAGAGACCGAAGTTCTAGCCGCCCCCGAAGGAGGTGTCGAGCAGGGCGAGATCCCCGCGGAGCCCACGGCCTGAGCTTTCTTCCCTTGGGGGCTTTTGCTTTTTCTTCAAAATCTTGTAATCCTTCGAGCATTTTTGTAAAGGCTGAGGAGCCTAAAATACCTTGTAAAATTTTGGAATATAAATAAAGTTGAGCTTATTTTCCTCTGCATGACTGCCTGCTTTCTGCGTGAGTACTTTAGCTCGTCAGTCTTCTTGTTTGAATTTTCATTCTGCTGCAAGTGTTAGGTCGTGGGCCGTTGTCCGGCTTTTTAGATGACGATGGCGCGTCTTGTGTAAGTCGAATAATAGCCAAGTGTAGGAAGGTCGGTACCTTCCCGCTCCCCGGAGTCGAGATGGCGATCGTTCATTTAGGATGAATCAAAAGGTATCCCAAGGCTAGGAGGGTCGGTATCAGTCTATACCCTGGAGTCGAGGTGACGACCACGTGTTTTAGCATGAGTAGAAAATCAGCCAAGTTAGAATAGGTTGGTCATAACTGATTCTTCCTCAATGTGGGTCCTAGATCCATGTCTTCGTAGGGTAGGAATCTACCCCTTGGAGTTTAGCCGAGCAGGAATCTGCACGATGGCCTCTGCAGGAGGGCTTTAGATTCTTAGCGTTAATGGATAGGAAGCTACCCGCTAGGGATAGACCGGGCAGGTAAGCTGCACGGTTGCCTCAGTAAGAGGGCTTTAGATTCTTAGTGTTGATGGGTAGGAAGCTACCTGCTAGGGATGGACCGGGCAGGTAAGCTACTCTGTCGCCTTGTGAGGAGGGCTTTGGATCCCCAGCGTTGATGGGTAGGAAGCTACCCGTTAGGGATGGACCGGACAGGTAAGCTACTCGATCGCCTCGCGAGGAGGGTTTTGGATCCCAGCGTTGTTGGGCAGGAGGCTACCCGCTGGTGGATGACCGAGCAGGAAGCTACTCGGTCGCCTTGTGAGGAGGGTTTTGGATCCACAGCGTTGTTGGGCAGGAGGCTACCCGCCGGTGGATGACCGAGCAGAAAGCTACTCGGTCGCCTCGTGAGGAGGGCTTCAGATCCTTAGCGTAGTTGGGTAGGAAGCTACCCGCTAGAGATGAGCCAGCAGGAAATTGCTCGGCGGCCTTTTCATGAGGGCTTTTGATCCTTAGCGTAGATGGGTAGGAGGCTACCCGCTAGGGATGAACCGGGCAGGGAAGCTGTTCGGTAGCCTCGAGAGAAGGGTTTTTGATCCACAGCGTTGTTGGGTAGGAAGCTACCCACTACGGATGGGCCAACAGGAAATTGCTCGGCGACCTCGTGATGAGGGCTTCGATCCACAACGTTGTTGGACAGGAAGCTACCCATTGCGGATGGACCGAGCATGAAGCTCTTTTTATCCCCTCGGTATATTTTACACAATTTTTAAAACAAACCTATGGGTCTCGGAACCGAGAAAAGAAACAAAAGTTGTGCAAAAGGTTTTCTTTATGAGAGGACCTAACTAAGGAGATTTAATTCAATGTCAATAAGAATTACATTGTTCCAAAAGAATAAGACTTTTTATTTATACAACTTGAGCTTTTCAGCGTTGTAAGGCTGGCGGCGGCGACGGTCTCCCCCGCCTTCCTGAACTTGATCCGAGGTAACGGCCATGATGTGGCTGATCGTTAATTCCCCGGGGACGATCGGGTCTCTTTGTTTTCATTCCGCCTGCCGTTTGTCCCTTAAGTATTTCGCCAAGTGGCCAGAGCAGATCAATTTCTCAATGTAGTCGTGGAGTTGTTTGCAGTTCTCGGTCAGGTGCCCTTGCGTCCTATGGAAGGCGCAATAAGGGCCACAGAGACGTTTTCCCGCCCTCTGGGTAACTGGCGGGAGCTTAAAGAACTTTTCACCCTTCGCTTCCTCTAATAGCTCGGTCTGATAGATGTTAAGAGGGGTGTACTCCTGGAACTTCGGAGAGTAAGGTTTTGGTTGGTCGATACTCTTTTTCTCTTCTCTGCCCCTCTTCTTTTGGTCGGCTTGGTGGCCTCTGGGCAGATTGGAGTTCACCTCCGATTCGAGTTGGATCTCCAGCTCGGTCCAAGCTTTTACTTCGGCCATGGTCTTAGATTGCGCTAATGCAAAAGAGCGGAGCCACTCTTCGTGCCCAAGACCCGACCTTAGTGCGGTGATAACCGTCTCATCGCGGTGCTCGGAGGCCTCGAGGAGAGCATTGTAGAAGCGAGTGACATCCATTAAAGGATTCTTTGTCCTCGCTCTTTATGGTGAAAAGGTAATCGACCGTCTTCTTCTGTCGTCGGTTCCCGACGAAGTGACCAAGGAACTGGGTGGCCAGCTCATCAAAGGTCGAGATGGAGCGTGGCGTGAATCCTCAGAACCAATCCCGGCCCGTCCGGATGAGGGTGGTGGGGAAAGCTCGGCATTGAGTTGCGTCCGAGTTATCTTGGAAACTCATGCCCGCTGTAAATGCGTCCAAGTGATCTTTTGGGTCGGACCTTTCGTTAAAGAGTGCCACCTTGGGCAACTTGTTCTTGGATGAGACACGTTCGACCAGCAATTCCTCGGTGAAGGGCTTCATGAGAGAATCCGCGTAATACCTAGCCCCTTCGCCGGATGGCCGTTTCGTCGTATGCCCTCAATCTTCTTTTCGAGGGCATCGAATCGGTGGTGGTAACCCGAGGATTCAGCATAGTCGGAGTGGCGGATGTCCCCGCTCCTGGTCTGCGCGATGGTGCGGTTCCTATTCCGCTCTATCAAATTCCTCAGGTCCTCGGGTGATGCCCTTCTCGAGTAGTCCCGGTGCTCGCTGTTCGTGCCGACCCGGTGAGCGTGGGGGCGTCGGTCATGCCTGGAAGCAGGCGAGCTGACCGACACCTCCTCAGGGGGAGAGAACGCGAGGCGGGCGGCAGAGCGACAGCCCAGTCTTCCCCGCGATCGGGGCGTGGAGCTGTCCGGCGCCTAACAGGTCATGGAATCAATCGCCGCATGCGGGTCATGGTGGCCGGAGTCGGCACTCCGGCGCTTGGTGACGCTGGGACAAGCACGAGTGAGATCGAGGGCTTGAGCGTGTCCATCCGTCCTTCAGCGGACATCGTTATCCCGGAGAGGGGGAACCGCGCTCTGGTGGGTATGGCTCGCCGCTTGAACGTGTACAAGGGCATCTACCAGCGTCGTAAGCCGGTCTATCCGACGGACAAGGCGTTGATCACGTTAGGAGGGGGAGACGAGCCGCTCTCGCTTCCGTTGTGGCGGCTCGTATTCGAATCGTCGCGGTTGTCGCTCGCCATTGGATCGAGGGCGGAACAGCTTTAGTGGTGGAATAAAAAAAGTATTTCGTTCCCACAGACGGCGCCAACCGATGGAGTTTCGTGTCTCCTTCAGATGTCGTCCTTCGTCGATCCTGCGATAGTGATCTTGGACGGCTGTGATTTGGTTTTTGGAGTTGTTGGGTGTGGATTTGGGTTGGTGTTGGACGCCGGGCTACCTGCAAAGAAGTCCCGGGATGGGTGACCACTGTAGGACCCTCCGACGATCAAGTTAGAGCCGAGAAATAAGAGCAGAGTAGCGACGTATTGAGATAATTCGAGTTACCTGAGTCGTTTGAGAGGGGTTTTTATAGTGGTCGCATGGAGCGAGCAGGTGCGAGATCTTCGCCGTTACGCCCCTGACGTTATGCATGCGTGAATGATGGGATCCCTCCATTAATGACGGGATACGCTCATTAATGGGAGAATGCGCCAGCGTGGGACGCAGGACGTGGGACGCAGATATCTCGTCCTGGTGATATACGCGGAGCCGTTGCGGGACGCATGGGATCTGCGCTCCCGGTAGATCGAGGGAGGTCAAGGAAGCTCGGCACGTCGGAGGCTCGGAGACGAGCCGGGAGTCTGAGATAGCTCGGAGATGGGCTGGTGGTAGTTTCCTGGGTGAAGGTGGAATGTATTTAGGGAGGCCATTTGGAAGGTCGGGCACGTTCCTCGAGACGAAGACCCAAGGAATCCCCATAGTGCGACTTATTTATTCTACCCCGTAGCCTTCGGAACACGTCATCGGCTACGTGTCGTAATCTTGAGGAGATACCACTTGTGAGCATCATCAATGAGGTTTCTGTTGGTGCGCAGCGGAGACAACACCAACTTGATGGATCTAAATTAAGACCCCCTTAACGGCTGACAACCAAAACAAAGCAAAATCAAATAACACATAAGAGATTCGGGGAAAATGGGAGAACACTTTATTTGAACTTTAGAGGAAAAAAGAAAAAACCTTATAGAAGATTATTATAAATCCTCTCCTTATAAATCTCCAACGAGATCTCCTTCTTCTCTTTCAGTTCTCCTTAATGGCCTTAGTCTTGATCTCTTATGGAGCTGTAGAGTCGTCTTCCTTAAACCTTAGGATCAAGATCTCAAGCACTTTAAACTTTAATCCCAGTATCCTGTTTATACACAAATATAATCTGAAATATAATAGGATCCACCTAATTACGAAACTGCCATCAGAAACTAAATTTTCGAGATAAAACTCGAATCTGAAATTTGCGCTTATCTGTTCGACAAACGTCTGACCCTGTATGGGGTAGACGTCTGCGCCTCCTCTGTTTTCAATACAGAGCGTCGCCAAACGTCTGAAATTGTATGGTTCATACGTCTGCACAACATAGTGCGTCTGGCCAGGGCGTTGCCAGACGTCTGAAAAACATACGCTCATACGTCTGCGCCTCCTCTAGAAAATAGCCCGAGAGCCGACAGGCATCTGACCCTTTATAGGCCAGACGTCTGAACATGAAAACTGATTGTTTGTTGTCTCGATATGTAAGACATTCTTCGCAACAATCTCTACATTGACTTGTATATCCTTATACTTGAAAATTTATTTCTCTCGTCTGTATCCTTTAAGGTTGCCTTATAGTTCTCTCCGTTTTCCTTGCCGGACCAGCTCCAAATCATGAAACTGCGAATTGTCACAATTTTTGTTCAGAACCGTGAAACTTATTCTGTCACACTTTTTCATCTGAACTATGAAACTAATTTGTCATAATTTTTCACTAGAACTGTGAAACTGATATTGTAACAGTTTTTCACCAGAATAGCGAAACTGTTACGACCCTCTTACCGAGGGCGCGAGCCTTCCTCACATTTGAGTACCTGAATAGAAGCCAAGGCTGTCTTGAATTTATTCGTAGGAATAAGCTTCGTTAATATGTCCGCTGGATTCATCTTAGTATCGATTTTTATCAAATTGTTCTCTTTTTCGGCCCACTTTCTTATCTTGTGATACCTCACGTCGATGTGTTTAGTTCGACTGTGGTATACCTGATTCTTTGCCAGGTAAATGGCGTTTTGACTGTCACAAAACAAAGGAACCGACCTCTTATTGAATCCGAACTCACCAACTAAACTTTTTAACCACAAGGCTTCTTTCGATGTTTCCACTGCTGCTATGTATTCTGCCTCAGTCGTTGATAGCGCCACGGTATCCCGAAGTGTCGACTTCCAACTGATTGGAGATTCTGCAACTATGTATACAGTCTATAATTGATCTTATTTTGTCCAAATCGCTAGTGTAATCCGTATCTACGTATCCTTACAACTGGCTAGGTTTATCTTCTTACTTGGAAATGAGTAAATCGAGATCTTTGGTTTTTTTAGATACTGAAGTATCCATTTTACTGCTTCCAAATGGACCTTTCTGGATTTAACATGTATCGGCTAACCAGACTTACCGCACATGATATGCCTGGACGTGTGCATACCATAGTGTACATCAGCGATCCCACCGCACTCGTATATGGTACTCAAAACATCTATTTCTTTTCCGCTGATTTCGGACACTCCTTAGAGAATAGCTTGAAATGATCGGCGATAGGGGTATTCATTTATCTTGAGTTTTTCATGTTGAATCTATCCAACATCTTCTCAATATACCTTTTTAGGGTAGCCAAAATTTTCCAGCCTTCCTGTCTCAAAAAATCTATCCCAAGAATTTTCTTTACTTTACTTAAATCTTTCATGTCAAATTCAACGCTCAATAAAGCTTTGAGCGTCTTTATTTTCGCCATGCTCTTAGCAGCAATCAACATGTCATCAACATATATGAGTATATATATCGCCGAGCCATTTTTAAGCCGTTTTGAGTACACGCAGCTGTCATACTCACATCGTGAGTAGTTGGTCTTCTTCATAAAAGAATCGAAATGCTTGTATCATTGCTTTGGAGACTGTTTCAACCCATATAAAGACCATTTGAGTTATGTGATCCTCTTTGCCGGACTCCACAAATCCTTTAGGATGCCTCATGAAGATTATCTCTTTCAACTCACCATGCAGAAAAACCGTTTTCATGTCCATTTGCTTCAATTCTAAATCCTGAGCAGCTACCTTTGCCAACAGAACTTGAATAGATGTATGCTTGACTACAGACGAGAAAATCTCGTTGTAGCCAACCCCCTTCTTTTGAGCAAAACCCTTCGTAACCAACCGTGCCTTGTATTGCTCAAAATCCTTTTTCATGAATACCCACTAGCAGCTGATTGCTATTTTTTCCATTCGGTACCTCAATCAGTTTCCACGTTCCGTTCTTTCGAAATAACTCCATGTTGGGACCTCACGCACGCCTATGCGTTTTGAAAGAAGGGTTTTTAGAAATGTGGCGCACACGAGCTCGGTCTCATTTTAAAATATTAACCGCAAGTGCACGACTCATTATAGCTATCCGGCAAGTACGGGTCGCTCCACAAGGAATTGGTGATTAGAAGTTGTTGTATCAAGTTCAAGAGAAAAGAATTGGTTTGATTTGGTTTGTCACAAAAAATAGAAAACGAAGTGTCTATTTATGATGTGAAATCCTAAACTAGCTGCAGAATTTCACCAAGGAATAATTCGAGTCTTATAGTTTCGCCTTTAACTGTTTCAGCTGCCGATGTTTTCCTATGGAGGAACAAGAAGATCTCGGCTGGTTTCCTCGGTGCGGCCACTGCTGTATGGGTTCTATTCGAACTGCTCGAATACCACTTGCTGAGTTTGGTCTGCCACATCCTAGGTCTCTCGCTCGCGATCATTTTCCTCTGGTCAAAAGCCACCACCATCATCAACAAGTCAGGGTTCTGCTATTTAATTTTGTTGATTCATTAGTGTAATCAATTGTAAAGATTTGTGTCATGTTTCTTATATTGCTGTGTATTTATGTTTACAGGTCTCCACCTCACATTCCTAAGGTTAGCATCCCTGAGGATCTTGCTGTGAACATTGCACTGTCAACAAGATATGAGATTAACAGGGCCCTTGCTCATCTTAGAGAGATTGCATCTGGAAAAGATCTGAAGAAGTTCCTCATTGTATGTTGATTTCTGTCCTCTTTCGCTAATTCATAATTTGATATTTAGGCCTTGTTCGATTTTGGGTTAGGAATAGGATAACCAGAGTTGGTCTTCAAGTGGAGGTAAAATATTGCAGCCTCTAGTTTGCAAATCCCTACTCCACTTAAGAAGTAAATTTGATGTGTTGATGGGATTTGGGATTATCCGAGCTCAGAAAGCCAGACAAGTTCAAGCAATGAAAAGCAATGAAATTGGAGTCAGGTTTAGATAACCTTGCAGAACTTGGGCTATCCTAACATAGCTCAAAGCCGAACATGGCCTTATTTGTATCCTGTGTCTTCAGTTTCTTTAATTATGCTTAAGATGCTTTGATTTATCAGGTGGTTGTTGGGCTGTGGCTACTCTCTGTTGTCGGGAGCTGCTGCAATTTCTTGACCTTGTTTTACATAAGTAACACTCTTTGACTGATATTTATGTTATTCAAAAGTCTTTATGGATTTATTATCCTTTGTCTAACCATCCGTTTCTGGTTTGAAAAAAAAAAACAGCATTTGTTTTGCTGCACACGGTGCCTGTTCTCTATGAGAAGTATGAAGATAAAATAGACCCATTAGCGGAGAAGGCGACCGCAGAATTCAAGAAGCACTATGCCGTGTTCGAGGCCAAGTGTCTGAGCAAAATCCCGAAGGCGGCGTTGAAAGCCAAGAAGATAAACTAGAAGGAACGGGTGAAGGTTCTTTATGGTGGTGGTTCTCCTTGCAAAAGTGTTGTTGTCAACTGTTATGTGCAACTCCCCGTCATTGTTATATTAAGTAATCGATCTCTTATGTTTAGTGCTTAGGAGAACAAGATTTTGTGTGACATGGATTCTTTATTGGCTTTATATATCACATATATGCTTGTATGTTTTTCGCCTTTGGTGAATCTATGATTGCTTTTTGTGTCTTCAGCAAAATTTTAATTTTGAGACAAAAGCCTTGTTGTTGTTCAACATTATGACTCTCTTTGCAAATGGAGATTTTTTTGTATGCTAAAACCTGTGCTTGTTGGTAATTTTAATAAAATACATTTCTTATAGTTTTCAACATGCTGGCCATGACTCATTATGGAGATAGACTTTTTGACCATCATTATTTGGGTCATTAAGCATGCTAACTGAGAGCATTTAAAATCTAGATCTTTAGGCTGCGTTTGGTACATGGAATGGAAAATTACCGGGAATCCTCACATTTGGTAATATATGAATCTGCAACCGTCGACAGGCGTTGAGACTGGCAACAAACAAACGATCAGCGGTAGGGCTGCTGAACGATCAATGATGACCGGTTTCCAGCCAGCGGTGAATGGACGACCGACGGTGGGGCTGATGAACGATCATGATGACCGGCGGCGAACGGACGATCGACGGTGGGATCGGCCGGCGGATGACCCATGATGGGCGACGGGTCGGCCGGTGGATGGCGAGGGAGGCCGGTGACGAATGGTCATGGCTCATTTCATGTTAGGCGGGAATATTTCGTCGTAATTTAGGATAGACACATGTTTTGGTGGGAATAGGATTATCATGAAATGAGATCATTTGATTACCATGGTAATCTTATATTTCCGGGATTATTTTTTACACCTATATAAGTATGGTAATATTTCACGGTGATCTATAAGATTACCATCTATACTACCTTCTACTAAGGTATTCTTAATGGGCCATCATTGTTGTTGTTTTTGTGTCACTGGACATTTAATCCATTTCATCATGGTTAATAAGTTATTTTTAACATTAATTCTCTCATAACATTTCTATCCTATGATACTACCATTGGCCAATTATATATAGCTCTAATTTGATAGTGAAAAGTATGAATAATTTTTTTAATATAATTGGTTCATAATTAGGGGCAGAGAAAATGTGTGGATAGAGCTCTTGCTCTTAGTTATATGCAGGAATGAAGGCGAAACAACGATGTTCATTGGCCGTTGTATTTTGAGGGACCCGCTACCACTAGTTTCTCACCGAGGAAGCACGAATTGCCTTAAAGCAAGAGAAATACCGTCGGCGACTTCACCAACCTCTATAATATCTATTTTTGCTTTATTTCTTTATGTAAATTTTATTGTAATTTATATAATTTGATTTAATTTTGATTCCATTGTATACCACCTAGTAACAAATACAATCCTATCCTTGATTTTGGTTTGATTGATTGGCAATTTGTTTTTTTAATCAATTTCATGGTTACAAGGAGTTATGAGGAAACGGATAATTGAGAGGAACTGCTGCATATTCAGAATCTGAATGCTCGAACTATATTTTGTTGCATAGTTTGTGTTTATGTTTTTTCGAGCTAAATAAGCCATTTCAACAGCTTCTTGGATTCTCCTCTCTCGCTCTTCGGCTTCTTTGACCAAAGATCACAATCTGGCGAGAGGTATAATCTGTTTGGGAGTTTGTGTTTATGTTTTTGCGCTAGAAGATGTGTTAGCAGCTTATTCAGATTCTCTCCTCACTTGCTCTTCGGCTTCTTTGACCTAAAATGCCCATTGGTTGAGGGAGCGAATTAGCTGCAGTCAACAGTAGCTACAGTCAACTCTATTGTATTTCAGAATCCGACTGCCCGAAATACATGCTGTTGTGGATTTTGTATTTACGTCTTTCGTGTTTCGACAACTTTCTTGGATTCTCTTCTCTAGCTCTTCAACCAAAAATCAAAGCACGAATCTGCAAAACAACATCTCTTGCAATGTTATGTCGCCATGAAGGCGCATGTGTGCTTCTTTGCAGTATTATGTGTTCTTTATTGCAGTCGAACGAGCCCGTGTTCTTAAATGCTAGAAGACTGGGGGGATACGATTTTTTCGGTTACTTCCCATCGAATATTAGTTGAAGGATTATCATGCGATCCTTATATGATGGGTTAATCATAGAAAACCCTGTTTTCTCTCTGTAGTTTCGGGATGCGGGGTCCTGGTTATTACCAGATCCAACGGTGAAAGTTAGGATAGAAAAACCTTCATGGCGGTGAAAAACACTGATAGTTAAGGGTATTTTAATGTAATTCACCCCAAAAGAACACCAAACTAAAACAACACGTTAGGCCGTTGGGCCTTCCACCATCAGCTTAAAACGGGTATCCGGCCCATTCTCTGCTGCCCATCTCAGGCTACATCTATAAAATGCCTCCAGAACCCTAGCCTCCAATCTATGCAGCTTTCATTCCCCCAATCTCCTTAATTTTATTTTTCCCCCCATTTTGTGGCATAATTTTCATTTCAATTTTAAAACCTATTTTTGTTTTCATGGATGCGATGAAGAGAGAAAATGAATGATCTTTGCCTAGATCGCTGATCCATGGACATGAAGCCATCTCATTTGGTTCGTATTCACCGAGCATTCAATCTCAATTTCAAATCTTTCAAATTTTGTTTCCTTGGTTTAGATTCAATTTTTAGAACTCTTCTTCTTCTTCTTTTTTTTTTAAACGAAGGACCTAAGGATGAATCGCTCCAAAACGTTAGTGCGGTGTCATTCAAGTTTGCCTTCGAACAGCAAAGTGATCTCAGATCGCCGAATTCTCATCATTTTTTTCCAGTTTTCGGTTTTCATTCTATAATCTTAGATCTGAATATCACACAACATTTTTTTAGGAAAATGAATTTTTTTTATTGGAGTGTAATTAAGTTTATGCGAAGGGCCCAGCAGAGGGGGTAAATCTCCAAAATTGGTTGAGACCTCTCTAACAAAATGTTCAAAGCCTTCGTAGATGGAAGGCCATGACGTACAACGCTGCAACCATTTCAAGGGTTGTCATGCGTCGTTAAATCATGGCTACATATATTTAGTATTATTATTTTTTTGTTACTGCTAGGGTTGGGTTTGCCAATCGCAACGAATTTGCTGCTGTCGAAAGCATAATTCCAAGTCTTTCCATGAGCTGAGATATTCAGAATTGGGGATTCCTCATTGCTAGGAAGAACAAAAGAAAGCCCCTACACATTTCTTACAGCTAGTAAGAAAATCTAACCTACAAAAAATATATTAAAACGAGTAAAATTTATATTGAAAAATGTACAACACACGGGCAAGCATTCATGTTTAGACAACATTTAAATATTTATGAAAAAGTTAAAAGCAAATGCATATTAAAAAAATTTGTGACTCAACATGCATATAAAAAGCATAAACCCTTTTTCTCGTCTTTTTCAAGATACTATTTTAGTTAAAATAAAAATTTGTTGATTGCCCAAGAAAGCAGCTAGAAACAACAGTAGGAACAAAGCTTTTATTCCCAACTTTCAAACAAATAATTACAAAAACTAGGGGCTGAGCAAAGACTATTTGGCTAAGGTGCATTTTCGCTGACTGCTAAATGGAAGAGCCTAAAGCTTGGAAGAGCCCATAGCTTGCGCATTCGCCGATCAGGAATTGATGAACCATCAGAATCGCTATCATCACTATCGGATGATGATGCTGCGAAATCCGTCTCCCCTAATAGATAGTCCACAACCTGAAGTAGATAAGAGAACAGCTTTTCATCAAAGAATAAGTCTAATGAAGCGAACCATGGTTGCTTGCCATGTACATAATGAAGAATAAACGAAAGGCTTTGATCATACCACCAAACAAATAATTGTAAGAGCTAACAAATGGAGTTAGAAATTTCATGATATTACGGTTCCTGCCGGCACCCGAGCCAGTAGCAACAAACTAACAATTCTGATATCTCAGAAGCCATAACTGCATATGAAGAATCTCCAGCTATATATGTATAAAAGGGTTGATGGGCCGCGTTCTATGCACTATGCAAAGGGCAATGAAAGTAAAACATGAGGGGCCTGTCAAGTTGGGAAGGCCCCTATTTGCTCTCTACATAGCGCAGAGAACAGGCCTGCTGCAACAGATGCAGTATACCACCACACACCCATTGAATCCATATAAAGAAAAAACAAAATTGAGATACTAATACCATATTGAATACAATCTATTTGGCGATAGAAATCTGACCTTATGCGCTGAAACAGGCTTTATCATAAAATTCTGGTTCGCATCCTTACAGCAAAGCTGAGCCATAGAACTTGTCATGCAGCTCAGCCAAATAAAAGATTTACAATGGCCACATATAACCCTATGTGTTGCAGATCTCCAAGCCAAATTACCTGTAAGAAAAGGTGATTTGTCATATAATTTATAAAAAAAAAAAGATGGCAATGAAAGGTGCTAAATTCAACAGAGAAATAATATGCATAAATTAGTGCAATGGAAAGCAAGAAGCTCAGGAAAATGCTGGCATAAGATAGAGAACTGAAGCTAGCAAACTAACAGTGGGAGAAAAATCAGAACCATGCCAATATCGCTGAGGAGGCAAAACTTCAACTTGGAAGAAATGAAGAGAAGCGTTTAATTGCCTTTACATAAGTTTTAGAAAACATAACGAAAAGGCAATATCCTTAACACAAGTTTGAATAACATAACCCAAATAAATAAATAAATAAATAAAAATCCTCCACCAAGGCCTATTTGTAAAACATTGAGGCCATTAGACTGATGCATTCTATAATAGCAAACAATAAACCACAAGAGAAACGGAGACCAGGACAGTTAAACAGAAATTGCAGTGCTCGATAAAATTAGAATTGAAGATGGTTAATGCTCCAGTCGATGAATACCCAACAACATATTGCCATGCTGCATTAATCGATGCTTGCTTGCTTACTGTAAGTGACAAAATTTGGTTTAGGCTTGTTCAAAATTCGAACTATGTTTTATAAGGAAGCGTAAAAACAGCTTTACACAATGTATATGAAGCTTTTAAAAAAGGGGAAAACAAAAGGAATGAGAGGAAAGAACACATAACATCTCCCACCACACACACACACATACCCCAAAACAAAAAACGATCGAACGGAAAAAGTAGGCCTTCCACCATTGACCACATGGAAAGATCTCCAGCAAAAACACTCACTTGTTAAAGAGAAAACAAATAGGGTATAAATTTATTTAAAATGAACTTAACGAGGTTTGAATTCAAAACATCTTGAATCCTTGAATGCTAGTGCTCTTAACCATGTCAACAACCACCTTAAGTAAAAGCATAAGCTAATATATGTATTAAACTCAGTGTTTAAAACATGGTTTAAAAAGCCGATTGATCGACACTCAAATGTTTTTGGATAGAAAGCACATTGAATAGTATTAAAAGGTTAAATGACAGCATAGTTGGTATGTAGCCATATTCAGCAAAAATCCATTTAACCGGCACATATATGATGTACATAACCCACCAAATATACATGAAAAAAGTTCAAACAAAACCTGGGTGCCCCCTCCCCCTCTGTATGGATATATTTCTTCTTTTCCCCATTTTTTAAAGGTTTTTCTTCAGACAGACGGACATAAAGGTTACTTTTGTGTAATTCGGCATATTCCGAATTCATTTATGAGTTATGCACTAGCCATATGAATAGAGGATGACTGCATGTTTTACAACATCGATCAAGCTAATATGACACTAACACAAGTTCATGAGGAACACCTATGCTAAGAATCCTGTAAGAAAGATAAGCACACCTATATACGCCTGTTTAAAAGCATCTCTCCAGTCGATATTATCCGTCCAAGCTGCTTTCTTATCTCTCTCGAGTTCATAGATTTTCTCTTTAGGCTTTCTGTCACAAACGCCAAACATAAAGGAATGTTGCAATTGCCACAGCGAATTATCAGCTGCAGCTGAATGCCATGCCCTTCAAAAGAGAAGCAAGGATGTTATTATCTTCAAGAAAGATAAATGTCTTGAAAACAAGCAGGCATGAGACAATACCAGCATGTCGAACTGGCATTTACAAGCGATCGCATGTCTAGAAAACTGAAGATGTGAATAAGAACATCTTGCGGGAGTTGAATCGATCCTGGAGATGAAAATATTAAATGATATAAAGTGTCAGATAATAATAATAAACATGTATATCTTCTCAGTTACAATCTTGCTAGGGTGGAGCAAAAATGGTCTGCTAGATCTGCAAAGGACGCAACATCACTAAAAGTTGTTGTGAATGCCCCTCATTCTATCCCTATTGATTTCCCATTGATCTGGCGGGCGTTATCACGAAGTCAGAGATTGTCGAGATTCAGGTTTATTTACAAGTAAGGGGGCAGACGTCTGGAGCTAAAACTTCATATGCCTGTCATCGATCTTTATATTCATATGCTTTTGGGCAGACGTCTCAATTGAATTCAGGCCGACGTCCATCACTCTGGGTCTGCGAAGAATTCAAGACTAGACGTCTGAAACTCCTTCTGACGTCTGACAACACTCTGTTGTTTCGAAGACACTTTGGCAAACGTCTGTACATTCCTTTTGCAAACGTCTGCCATGTTCTGGGCCGGATATTTTCCTTAGGAAATTAGTTATTTGGGTAAATTTTTTGTATGCTATATATATGGTAGTATGTATTAACCCTAGATCTGATGCCTTTTGTGATGGTTATTGAGAGAACCTTTTGCTATTATGAGAACTAGGGTTAATTTGAGGGATTTGTATTCGTCCTTCATTTTGTACTCCTCCCCTTCTTGTTATTAATAAAGCTTCGCCTTCGTCTTGTCGCAACAAACTGGTATCAGAGCATTGTTGCGTTTAGTGAGATCTTTTGGATTGAACCATCAGGTCTTTAATATTGCGATCTAGATTAACGATGGGTAACGACGCTTGTGTTCTCTTCCCAACTTTCTTAGATCGTGATTTTGAACTTTTAGGGTTCGTTGGCACTCAAGCTGTTTTAAATTGATCATGCATCGTGTTTAAGACAATCATCAAGTTCGATATCGAGAAGTTTGAAGGAAATATGAGTTTCGGTTTATGGCAAGTCCGTATGGTTGCCATGTTAACTTAAAACAATTTAAGAGGCGATTCTTGGGAAGGATGCAAAGCCTTCCACTATGACGGAGGAAACTTGTAATGAGATGGATGAAAAGGTCCTCACGGCTATCCAGTTTTGTCCGACGAACGATGTTTTGCAAGAAGTTTTGGTGGAAAAGACGGCAGCTGATTTGTGAAAGAAATTAGAGGAGTTATATTTAAAGAAACCTCTCACGAATCGACTCCTTTTGAAGCAGTGTCTCTACACACTTCGTATGTCAGAAAGCACTCCAATCAAATCTTACGTTGGTGAGTTTAATTTAATCATTACAGATCTGGGTAAGATTGATATTAAGATTGATGATGAAGATCGAACTCTTCTCTTGTTGTGTTCGCTGGCACCCTCATATAAGCACTTTCGTAACACCATGGTTCATGGATGAGATACGATCTCAATCAAGAATACCAAGAAGAATTTGATGAACAGAGAGAAGATCGACAAGGAGTTCACTTCTACCGAACCTGATGGTTCATTTTCCAGCTTATTTATTCGAGGGCGAGCGGAGAAGAGAGATCCGGAAGGTAATAAGAAGACGTCAAGGTCGAAATCCAAGAATAAAAAGAATTTAACCTGCAACTATTATAAGAAGTCGGGGCACTTCAAGGTCGATTGTTTCAAATTGCAGAAACACAAGCTGAAAGACAAATCAAATGAGTTTTCAGCCAAAGCTAGTATAGCGGAAGAAGGAGATGGAGATTTTCTTGTGGTTCTTGACAACACATATTGATCCAAGGACGAATGAATCATGGATTCGGGGTGTTCCTACAACATGTGCCCCAATAGGGATTTATTTACCACCCATGAGTTCATTGATGGAGTGGTTTTGATGGGCAACAATAGTTCGTGTCGAGCTATTAGCAAGGAGACGATCCAAATTAAGATGTTCGACGGTGTTGTGAGAATATTGGCAGAAGTTAAACACGTACCTGACTTGAAAAAGAATCTTATCTCTCTAGATGCACCCGACAACAAAGGTTACAAGTTTTCCGCTGAAGATAACCAAAGATACTCTAGTTGTTACGAAGGGCTCGAAGAAGGGGTCTTTATATTCGTTGCAGAGTTTGACAACTCCCGGATCGGCAGCTATTTTGTCATCTAAATCTATGACAGATTCGGAAACTATCAGATTATGGCATATGAGGCTCGAACATATGAGTGAAATGTATGGTCAAGTTGTCGAAGCAGGGTCTACTTGGTGGGAAGAAAACAACGGAACTGGAGTTTTGTGAACATTGCGTTTTGGAGAAACAAAAACGTATTAGCTTTAGGTCGGCGGTGCACAACATAAAAAGTACTCTTGATTATATCTATTCGGATATTTGGAGACCCTCTCCAGTTGCTTCTAAAAGAAGCGGTGCCAAGTATCTGCTTACCTTCATTGGTGACTTTTCGAGAAAAGTCACCAGTATATTTCTTGAAGCACAAAAGTGATGTATTTACTACATTCAAGTAATGGAAGACGTTACTTGAGAAGCAGGCATGGAAGAAGATCAAGAGACTAAAGACAGACAGCGGGTTAGAGTTTTGCGGTGGAGATTTCAATGATTTCTGCAAAAATGAAGGGATTGTTTTGCATCGTAACGTTGTCCACACACTACAGCGGAATGGAGTCGCGGAGCGTATGAATCGGACTCTTATGAAGAAAGCGCGATGCATGTTGTCTAATGCAGGGCTTGGTGAGAAATTTTGGACAGAGACGGTGAACATGGCATGCTTCAATGTGAATCGGTCACCTTATACATCGCTAGGTAGTAAAACACCGGAACATGTATGGTCTGGGAAGCACGTCGATTATTCTACACTTTGAGTGTTTGGTTGTCCCGCATATACACATTGTTGTGAAGTCAAGTTGGATCCTCGAGCGAAAAAATGTATATTTCTTGGTTTATGCTACTGACGTTGAAGGTTATATGTTGTGGTGTTCGGATCCTAAGTCGTCTAAATTTATGATTAGTAAAGATGTGATTTTTGATGAATCTGCTATGTTGAAGCCGAAAATTGTGGAATCTCCAGTTGAAGACGATTCAACGAAGGATAAGCCGAGAGTTGATATTGAGGTCGGTGAAAGTCGGGTTTGCAGGAGATCTCTCCTTCACCATCGTCTGAAGAAGCTCATGATGAGCAGTCTCATGATGAGGAGTATTTGCTCGCTCGTGATCGACAAAGAAGGGTATTAGATCGCCACAAAGATATGGCTACGATGATCTAGCGGCATATGCGCTGCCCGTTGCAGAGACAGTTGATAGTAACGAACCGAAAAGCTATCAAGAAGCCATCTCATCCGATAAGTCAGCTCGTTGGCTAGTCACTATGAATAAAGAAATTGAGTCTCTTCATAAGAACCAGACTTGGAAGCTCGTGAAACTCGAAAGAGAAAAGAAAGTGTTCACCGCCGAAAGCCGGAAAGACAAACGTCTTACCTGAATTTGGGGGCAGATGCTATTTGGTTTTATCCGTCCACCTCTCCGATGATGCCAAGTTGATTTATGACACCAGTATCGAAGGTTTAGACGGATGCGGCCGATATAGCAGACTTCGTCAGATTCCCCTTCGTTGAGGGGTTTTTGATTGTGGGGACGCTCTTCCCTGCAGGCACAAGTCCCTGCAGTTAATGACTCTACCGCATCGCGGTAACCACTTTTTCCTTCTGCAGATGGTCACTTCGTGTCGTGCGTGTTTGTTTTGTTTTTGGTTGCCCGTGGATTGTATACGGAGACTAATTTATGTGGTCACCCGTAGGGCGTGGATTGGTCCAAATCCGTATTTTCTTAGATTTGGTTTGGGTTTAAGGATCGTTAATCTCATTTGAGACTAAGATCAACTTAAACGTTTGTTAAGGATACGTTAGTCTAAATTTAGACTAAGATCTACTTAACAGGACCGTTTAGATCCAACAAAAGAGCATTTGGACTCTATTGTTTTAGTTTAGGGACATTGTGGTCCATAAGTTTAAGGACATCATAGTCCATGGAGTTTAAGGACATCATAGTCCATAGTTTAAAGACGTCATAGTCTGTAAAGTTTAAAGACATCATACTTTATGAGTTTAAGGACCTCACAGTCCATGGTAGTTTAGAGACATCATAGTCTGTAAAGTTTAAGGACATCATAGTCCATGAGTTTAAGGACCCCACAGTCCGTGAAATGTCTGGTTGTCGGGACCCGTCACCTTTCTGAAGACGTTGAAGGATTACAACGACAAATATCAAAGGAGTGAAGAGATGTACCCTTGAACCAAATGCCAGATTGAGAAGGAATGGGATGAACATTACTTTGAATGCTATATGAAATCAATTTTGAAAGACCTGAACATAATTAGGGCTTGGTTAAAAACAAGGTTTTGGCTTTGGAAGATTGGCCTATCATAGTGTTAAACACTAGCATGTGTTCGGCGCTCACGTGCTCCCGCGTGAGGTCTTAAAGTATTGTTTAAGCACTGAAGATTTGAAGCGCTCACGTGGGGTCACGTGAGGCGTTTGAAGTAGTGTTAAACACTGAAGATTTGAAGCGCTCACGTGGGGTCACGTGAGGCGTTTGAAGTAGTGTTAAACACTGAGATTTGAAGCGTTCACGTGAGGCGTTTGAAGTAGTGTTAAACACCGAGATTTGAAGCGCTCACATGGGGTCACGTGAGGCGTTTGAGGTAGTGTTAAACACCGAGATTTGAAGCGCTCACGTGGGTCACGTGAGGTGTTTGAAGTAGTGTTAAACACTGAGATTTGAAGCGTTCACGTGGGGTCACGTGAGGCGTCCCCAAAGACTGAAAGCTGCCTCTGTTTTATTCTCTTTTTTTGAAAAGTGCTAAGCACTATTAAGGGGTCACGTGGGAGCACGTGACCTGATCTCATTTGTTTTCTCTCATTCAACACGGGTGCTCACGTGGGGACACATGATCATGTTTGGGTGCTAATCTTCTTTTTTTTACGTGCATGGAGATCTTGAGTTAAGTCCCCTGTTTGATAAGAATTAAATTTTTATATAGGGTTGAAACCTAATTTTATTTAGAGAAATTAAATTCCTATATGTTGTAAGAATTAAATTCTTTGAACTCAATTCTCCCCTAGGTTTTGAATCTGCATAACAAATCTCCCCGATGAGAATTAAATTCTCAACTTGTGGGGAGATCTGCTTCCGCAGATCTTCAACCAGAGGAAGAACTAAGTTCTTTTAGAAGAGTTAAACTCTTGGGAATATGAAGAAGAGGTAAGAGGTTCTGTCTTTGTTCCTTTCCTTATCTAGGGTTTCTTTTTGGAGATCTTCTCTCTGGAGAATTAAATTCTCTTTTTTTCTTTTGGCTTACGAAGGGTTTTTTTCCCTCCTTTCTCTGTTCTCTCTTTTTTTCCTCTTTTAAAACTTGGCTCCTATTTATAGGAGAAAGAAAAGAATCAGTTGTTCAGCCAATCTCTCATTGAAAGATTTTGATTGATTTTATAACCAACACGATCTTTTAGATCACTCGGTGAATTTTATTCACCGTTGGATTTTTAATCCAAAGACTTATTTCACATCAGATACTTCATTTGTTATTCCTGGCAAATTTTAGGAAAATATTTCCTTGCACAGAATCTTCCTATAAATTGGTGATTTTTAATCACCAATGAATTTTTAATCTAACGGTGCTCTATTTTACAGAGTGCAATCTTTCTTGTTTGGAAAGATCTAGGGAAATACTTTTACAATTAGGGCTGTTGATTTCTTTTAATTAGAATTTAATTCTATTAACTCGGAGGGCTCAGGAGCCCATCACGTGTTGGCACGTTACCTCACAGATTAAGCATAAAACTTTTAATTAGAATTTAATTCTATTAGTTCAGAGGGCTCAGGAGCCCATCACGTGTTGGCACGTGACCCCATCAATTAAGTATCTCCAATTGTTTATTTCATTCAGCGCCTATAGACTTTGCCTATAAAAAGTCACGTGCCTGCACGTGAGGCCCGATCATGTATGGGCACGTGATGCTTCACCTGAGGGCTTTCCTCGTTGCTTTATTCATATGTTTTATTCAGTTCCCATGAGGGAACAGTAAGTAGTTGGCTGCAAATAGGTTTTCAAGATGAAAGAAGGTTACCAAGAGGCGGTTGATACGAGATACAAGACACGGTCGGTAGCTAAAGGCTATTCGCAGGTTCAGAAAGTTGACTTCAATGAGGCATTTTCTCTGGTTGTTACACATCTCTATACGTGTCTTGCTCAATTTGGCAGCTATGTAAAATTTGGAGCTTGAGCAGCTTAATGTGGAGACATCATTCTTGCATGGTGAATTGGTAGAGAAGATCTACATGCAACAGCCTGAGGGTTTTGAAGTTGAAAGCAAAGAAGACCACATTTGTTTGCTAGAGAAGTCTCATTACGGTTTGAAACAGTCACCTAGACGTTATAAGAAGTTTGACTCCTTCATGAAAGAAATTGAGTTCATGAGAAGTATGGACGACAGTTGTGTATATTCGAAGAAGCTCGCCGATGGTTCTTTCATATACTTGCTACTTTATGTTGAAGATATGTTGATAGCAGTAAGATACATGGTTGATATTCAAAATTTGAAGGAACAATTGAAAGGCAAGTTCGAGACCAAGGATTTGGGCGCAACCAAGAAAATAATTGGTATGGAAAATAGGCGCGATCGCAAGGAAGAAAAACTTTACTTGTCTCAACAGTGATACATTGAGAAAGTTTTAGAGCGTTTCGGTATGGCATACACAAAATCTGTAAGTACTCTGTTAGCAGCTCATTTTAAACTTTCAGCTCGTTCATCACCGCAAACAATGAATGAGATTAAGTATATGTCGAATGTTCCATATGCAAATGCGGTGGGTAGCATTATGTATGTCATGATTTGTACACGACCCGACATTTCACATGTTAGTATTGTTAGTCGCTATATGGGTTCTCCTAGTAAAGGCTATTGGCAAGCAGTGAAATGGATATTACGATACTTACGAGGTACGTCTGACGCGGGGTTGGTGTTTGGAAGGAACGACAATTTAATTGGATTCAGCGATTCCGATTATGCGGATGATCTTAACAGACGAAAGTTGATCACTGGTTATGTATTCTCTTTAGGAGGATGTGTCATCAGTTGGCGTGCTTCGTTACAGCCTACGGTAGCGTTGTCTACGATGGAGGCGGGGTATATAGTTGTTGTTTGAGCCGTTAAGGAAGCGATCTGGTTGGAGGGACTATTTTCAGAACTTGGTATTTAAAAAGATACTATAATAGTCTACTGTGATAACCAAATCGCTATCGACTTGACGAAGAATCAGATGCATCATGATAGGACGAAGTACATTGATGTACGGTACTGGTTTGTTCGAGAAGTGGTTGAAAAATAAGAGATTATTGTGAAGAAGGTTGGCACAACGGATAATTCGGCCGACATGTTGACGAAATCTAATTAGGGTTTATTTCGAGGGATTTGTATTCGTCCACCATTTTGTATTCCACCACTTTTGGTTATTAATAAAACTTCGCCTTCGTCTATTGTTTAGGTTAGTACTCTATATTTCCAATTTACTTGTGATTTGCTCATTTGATTACTTCTCTATCATTTGTGTTATTGCTTCGTGATCGTCTTGTCGCAACAGAAAATAAAGAGACAATGGGACGCCATTTATGATCATTAGAGAAAAAAACTTTCGAACTATGGGAGGCATCTAGAATGAGGATAAATCTAGGATCTTAGCATGATCTAAAAGTAAAAGAGCTTCTACATTCAATAGTCTATTGAGCTACCATTATACTAACTAGCAAGTTGATACCTTCAACCAACTGGGCTTAGCTCGCTTGGTACCAATTTCCTCTCGAATGCGAGAGATCACAAGTTCGATCCTGAAGGGGTTGATTTCAACAACAACAAAAAAAGTCGATACCTTCATCTTGATGAGCTTTACCCCGTCTCTTATGTGCAACAACGGCACGCTTGAACTCCGAAACAGCTGCTGATCTCTTTTGCTTCGGAAGTGAAGCTTCCACAGCTTGGACAAGGAGGTTGGCAGATGAAAGTCCATGGCTCGTCTGCACCCTGCAATTTCCTAAGCATTTAGAACATATCCAATGCCATTTTTCGGACAACGCAATTTGAAGCAGGTTCCTCATATACAACTACTTCATAAAAGACGCAATTTTGTGCGGACAATTACTCATGTGGAAGTGCAAAGTTCAAAACGAATTTAAACAAGAATGAAAATTACTGTGTAGAGTGTATTGAATTCTGAATATAGGACCAGAATATAATAAATCCAATTAGCCCTAGATGAATCCAAAAACTATAATAAAATACCTCATTGTAGGATAAATGCCGAATAAACTTGAAGAAAAATAAAATCAAAACCAACACTTGCAATTGAAATTCACTAACAGTCGCAGCTTAAAGAAGCATGATGAATCAATCATCCATCTGAGTGTATAATCAGCCAAATTTCATCATTTCACCCACAATTCAACAAATTTGCATCAAATTATATAGAAGAGTACTGAATCAAGCTCAATTTTGATGAAATTCACCATCAATCGCAACATAATGAAGCATGATGAACAAATCAATCCATCAAAGGGTAAAATCAACCAAATTTCATGATTTCATCTACAATTCAACAAATTTGCATCAAGTCAAGGATCAAATAACAAAAAAGTCGAGAAATTTGCAATCAAAGAAGGAGGGAGGCTCACTCGGGGAGAAGGCGGAAGGCATGGAGGGTGTCGCGAAACAGGAGGGCTTGGAGAGATTTGGGAAGCTTCGAATAGGCGAGCCTCAGGATGACGCCGAGCTCTTCGCATGCCCATGGGTAATCGTGATGGCGATTTAGGGCTTCAGCGAGCCCTAATTGTGAGTATCTCTCCATCGTTTCCATCTCTCTCCCTCTCTCGAAGAACACGTTTGGGCTCTTCAATTAGCCCCCCCGCAATTTTAGTATTATACTCAAAGCACCCCGTAATTTTAGTATTTGTTATTTCAGCTTAAAATCTAAGTTGTTGTAAACATTTTTATTTCTCTTGATATAATGAAGCTATGGGGCATTAGGAAACTATCCTCAACTCTACAGAAAATTTACCGTAGGTTTTAACTTTCACACATCATTTTCCATGCTAAATTTGAAGACCCCGGGCCCCTCCTTTTCTCATCCCTGCTATTCCTGCTATTTAGATCAACAGCTATGTTCTTTGATCTTAAAAAACAGTGATGATGTAAAACGGGAGCCTTTGGTGTTGGTGTTTTTCACGTGCTTTGCACGTGTGATGTGCGGTTAGGCTATCAGAGCACAAAAATAGCATGGAAATCAATAAACATAGGTTCCAAATCCAAATTTGAAGCATATATGTCAGTTGATCTTCTGAGATCATGCCTAGCAAATTAACCATTTTGTTATGCATATTATTCATATATTGTCGATGATGATGATGAAGAAGAAGAACTATACTGATTCAATTTTAAAACAGATCAAATTTGGAACTGTACATGTTGCACAACACTAAAGCTCCGAAGCCATGACTAGCGTCAAATGGCCTTGCATTTGGATCTAAACATCGAAGAAGAACCACATGAGTTTTATTGCAGCTGGATAAAGACCATCATAAATAGAACAGGCATCTATTTCTTATAACTCCAATTTCACTGGATGGTAAGAAACATGAAATGAATTATTCAGAGGTTAATCTCCATTAATTAGAAAAATCAACTCAATACTTGATTAGCTCTGCACTCTTCTTCCATGAGAGAACTCAGGTTAGAATTCTTGCAATGAAGAACCGCGTCTTGAATAGAATTTCCGTCTGTGTCGATGACATCGAACACCTTGTTCTTCCCTCTCCCGCCCTCGATCCTCTCGGCTTTTTTAGCCGTACTCCTCCTCATCCTTCTCCATAATTTCATCAACACAAACAACAAATGTTTCCTAAAAGTATTCGAAACCGCGCTCTGTTGCTTGCTTCGGGCTGAATTGTCAATAGGAAGCAAAGACTTGGTGGTGCTTGAGTCCAAGGGTATAGGCTCGGACACGACGACTTGTTCTTCTTGAGCTTGGAAGGGTTTCTTGATGAGGCTCCAACGCATCGACATGAGTTTGAGGTCGAATTCGATGAAGGATTCGGCGTCGAAGGAAAAGCGAACGCTATAGGAGAAGCTTTCACATGAAATGTTTTGGTTAGATTCCATTGAGGTTGGAGGTTGAGAGGGGAGGCTAAGAGATGTTGAGATGATGGAAGAAGAAGGGAGTTGCATTAAGGAAGTTATAGAAATGGAAGTTGATGATTTTTTACTAGCTTTACTCAAGATTTGATCTATATATATACACTTAGTTGATGGCGCCTTTTTTTTTCCATTTTTTTTAAAGAAAGAGTGCTTAATTGGAACATGCGGTGATTATGATATTTAAGCTATAAAGACATGGCTCATGCAGTAAAACTTTCCTCTCACAGAATGAGGGGTCTAGTATAAATAAGACAGGTTATCTGTTGAATATCATGAATGATTTGATTATATTTTTTGGTTAATTTACCGTTTCGTTGAGAGTGGTCTTGTTATATATATATATATATATATATATCGATTTATGTTTTATTATTTCGGATATTCCCTTTTCTTATATTGCATAAAAATTCCTAGAGTGTCTTATATATTTATACTTGACATGAATAATATTTCATGTCTACTCTAAATCCACAAACTCAAAAACTGTTCTATTTTAACACAAAAAAAATGGTCCTTTTCCTTTGTTTTAATAAATTTAGATGAATTAATTTAACCCTCCTGGTTCCTTCAATATTTTTGGTATCGTGTTTGTTATTATACCCGAACTAATAAATTCTTCATCACAATTCTCAAGTCTTATCGGCCTTTGCACCCTTTGGCGTCGTACAAAGATCATGTTCGCTTTTTTGTTGCGGATGCATAGCAAGGATTTTTTTTTATATAAAATAATTTGATGCTGATTGTTAACGGATGGCATTGTATTAGTAAATGATCATAAAACTTGGTTGAATACTTTAATTATAAAGGAAATCGACGATGATGAGAGCAAAGAGAGAAAGTAAACGGAGAAATATCATTGGAATTATACTTCTTGAAGAGGTGGGGAAATGAACACCTCCATCCTTTCACATTTCATAGAGACATCTTCATGTTTTTCTTAACTAGTTTGATGTTCGACAAATATATTTAATGCTATAAAGAAATATTTAAAAAACTATATCTGCTACCAATGCACAGCTAAAGATTTCCTTAATTGAAAAATATATGGTTGCAAATAATCAAGCTTCATGATCTCATCAAGAGTTGCATTCTCATCATGATGTTTGTGGGCTGCAAACAATTGCATTTATTTTACTAACAAATGATGGGGTGGGGCGTGGGGGGGATAGATCAATAATGACATGTGTTTACTTATAAAATATATCTGTTGACGAAGAATGTTTTTTTAAACAAAAAAGTGGTAATTGTGATTTTTTTAAATTAAAATAATTTTTGATCCAAGTCCAATTATATTTGGGCTTGAGTTGTGAAGCAAAAGTTACCTATTAGGCTTATTGTGGGCTGAAGGCAATTTTTACGATTGAAGGTAAATGTGTGTGAGAGAGAGAGGCTAAAAATGATTCGAAGTTAACTTTTCTTCTGTTTTCTTTGTACTTGTTTCTGTGCAAAGAGGATATCAAAGCCCTATTATATACATTTGTGTTGGATTTTCCGTGAGCCATCAAGAACCGCCATCCCTACTCGCGGGAGCTCTTCCAAAGATGCAAAGAGGATCAGGATGGGATCCTCTTCAAGGGCCCTGTTATATACATTAATGTTGGATTTTCCGTGAATCATCGAGAACCGCCACCCCCGCTCGCCGGAGCTCTTCCAAAGATGCAAAACCGCATCAGATTAGTTTTGAACCCAGCTTCGTTTGTGATGGATCTCTGGAGGGAACTAGTTAAGAAAAACAAGATCCTTAGCGCGGGAGGGCATGGAGTGGTCCCCACGGCTCCACGAATCTTGCCAGACGCAAGATATTCGCCGCCCGTGATCCCGCGTTCCATACCATCACGATCCCCCATTAACGAGCATATCGTGTCATTAATGGGGAATCCCGCCTATCACGCGGGCGTAACGCCAGGGACGTAACGGCCGGCGTGAATCTCGCGCCCGCTTGCCCATGGCTGCCATGGCTGCCACTGCATAAACCCCTCTCTCAGACGACTCAGGTAAGCCAATTTTACCCCAATAGGCCGTTACTCTGCCAAAATACCCCGTCTAACATGATTGTCGGAGGGTCCTCAGTGGAGAACGAGGCGTGCCGAGCTCCGAGCATTGAAGGCGGTGGAGAGCTACAAGAAGTCGGATCAGTACTACACCGACCTCGCTAGAGCCGCTACCGTCGTTTGGCACGTCACTCTCGACGCCGTCAAGGCCCTGATGCCGGAGTTCCCTGACGGCGAGCTCCGGGGTGAGTACCCCCTTCGGGGATGAGGCGCAGGGGGATGCCCCTGGAAGTGCTGCAAGGGAAGAGGCCCCTGGTGGGATCGTTGCGGAGAAGTCAGTCGCCCCGACCACTGGCGCCGAGGCTCCCGCGGTTGGTGCCGGCCTTCAAGATGCCATCCCGGTTGTCGCGGTGGAGGCGTAGCTCATCGAGGTTCTTCCCGGTCCCGAGGCCTGAACCTCCTAGCCTCCTTATTTTTTTCCTTTTTGCGCTGAAATTTTGTAAGCCTCCGGACGTTTTTGCAAGGCCGGGGGGGGGGGGGGGGGGCATAATACCTCTGTAAAGATTTCCGGCCTTGTGAATAAAATCTTTTTGCAGTGTTCTTTGCATGCACATTTTCCTTTTGTTTGCGCCCGTAAAAAATTTATTTGTGCGGTACTGCTTTCATGATGCGTTAGGTCGAAGATCGGTTTTTCATCTGGCAATCGCACGTCGAGTTGAATCGACCATTTGCTAAGTGTGCGACACAAGGTCGGTATCTCCATGGCCCCGAAGTCGACGTGGGGATCACGTTGTGAAGACGCGCATGAGGTCACCCTTTAAGGATGGACTGAGCAGGGAAGATGCCCGGTGGCCTCTTGATGAGGGCTTTGATCCTTGGCGTCGTTGGGTAAGAGATTACCAGCCAAGGATGGACCAAGCAGGGTAGCTGCTCGGTGGCCTCTTGATGAGGGCTTTGATTCTTGGCGTCGTTGGGTAAGAGATTACCAGCCAATGATGGACCGAGCAGGGTAGCTGCTTGGTTGCCTCTTGATAAGGGCTTTAATCCTTAGCGTGGGAGGGCATGGAGTGGCCTGCTAAGGATGGACCGATCATGGTAGCTTCTTGGTTGCCTCTTGATGAGGGCTTTGATTCTTGGCGTCGTTGGGTAAGAGATTACTAGCAAAGGATGGACCGAGTAGGGTAGCTGCTTGGTAGCCTCTTGATGAGGGTTTCGATCCTTGGCGTCGTGGGGTAAGAGATTACCAGCCAAGGATGGACCGAGTAGGGTAGCTGCTTGGTAGCCTCTTGATGAGGGTTTCGATCCTTGGCGTCGTGGGGTAAGAGATTACCAGCCAAGGATGGACCGAGCAAGGTAGCTGCTCGGTGTCCTCTTGATGAGGGCTTTGATCCTTGGCGTCGTTGGGTAAGAGATTACCAGCCAAAGATGGACCGAGCAGGGTAGCTGCTCGGTGGCCTCTTGATGAGGGTTGTTTGCCACCGAAAACCGGGAAGACAAACGTCTTATCTGCATTTGGGGGGCAGATGCTATTTGGTTTTATCCGTCCACCTTTCCGAAGATGCCAAGTTGACTTATGGAACCGTGTATCGGAGGTCTGGACGGATGCGGCCGTTGTAGCAGACTTCGTCAGATTCCCCCTCGTTGTGAGGGTTTTTTTTATTGTGGGTACCCTCTTCCCTGCAGGCGCAAGCCCCTGCAGTTAATTACGTTACCGCATAGCGATAACCACTTTCTCATGCTCCAGAAAGTCAATTCGTGTCGTGTATATTTGTTTTATTTTTAGTTTCCCGTGGATTGTATACGGAGACTAATTTGTGTTGTCGCCCGTAGGGCGTGGATTAGTCCAAATCCGTATTTTCTTAGATTTGAGTTTGGTTTGATTTAAGGATCGTTAATATTGTTTGAGATTAAGTTCGACTTAAATATTTGTTAAGGATACGTTAATCCGATATTGGACTAAGATCTACTTAACGGGGGTACGAGATCATTTTTGATTCAACGAAAGAGCATTTAGGCACTATCATTTTAGTTTAAGGACGCTGCGGTCCACAGCTAGTTTAAGAATATCTCGGTCCATTGTTAGTTTAAGGACATTACGGTCCATTGGGGTATGCTCATGGGTTTGGGAGTGCATCCAAGAGCTGTTGGTTGTCGGGACCCTCCACCTCTCTGACATTGTTGAAGAATTACAACGACATGTATCAGAGGTGTGGAGAGATGTACCCTTGAACCGAACTCCAGATTGAAGGGAGAGATCATGGTGGAACGAACATCATTTTAGATGCCATGTGTCAGGAGATCATTGGCCATCTTTAGAACTAAGATCGATTCGGGGAGACCTGAGTATAGGAGGGCTCGGTTGTTTGATGGTAAAAAGGTTTTGGCCTCGGAAGACTTGGCTAATTTTGGCTAAGGTTGGCCTCTCACGGTGTTAAACACTGATATCTACTTGACGCTCACGTGCTCCCACGTGAGGCTCATAAGTAGTGTTAGCACTGAAATTTGGAGCGCTCACGTGCGGCACGTGAGGCACCTGAAAATTGGGTGTCATGCGCTTGGGTCTAAATCCCCATCTGTATATAAGTGTTAAACACTTAGTCCTTATGGCCATCACGTGTGGGCACGTGAGGTGCTCCAGAGTTGGGCACTGCCTCCTTTGGATTTATCTTCCTATTCTGTTCTAGGTGCTAAGCATTATTGGGGGTCACGTGGGATCACGTGAGGCGCCCCAAAATGAGAACTTTCTTAATTTATTCCCCCTCCCTTTTTACAAGTGCTGAACACTATTAGGGGTCACGTGGGATCACGTGACTCGAACTCAGTCATTCATTTTTGGTCCTTAGAGGTGCTCACATGGGAACACGTGATCTGTTGTTATAGCGTTGAACGCTAATATGCATGGGGATCTTGATCTTAGTCTTGAGAATTTCAAGTCCTTTGTTTTATAAGAATTAAATTCTTATGCAGGGTTAAACCCTAGTTTTATCAGAGGAATTAAATTCTTATGTGTTTGGAAGAATTAAATTCTTCAAACCTAGTTCTTTCCTCTAAGTTTCGGGACTGCATAACAGAATCTTCCCGATGAGAATTAAATTCTCAACTTGTGGGGAGATCTGTTTCTGCAGACCCCAACCAGAGAAAGAACTAAGTTCTTTTTTGGAAGAGTTAAACTCTTGCAAAAGGAGATAAAATGATCTCTAGGTCTTTTCCCTCACCAAAGGTTTCTTTTTCTTCAGAGAGGACTCCTCTTCTTCTTCTTTATTTTCTCTAATCTTATGGGGGGTCTCCTCTCTCTCTCTTTTCAGTCTCGAGTCCTTTATATGGTAGAGGCAAGTTTGTTGATTTAGTTAAGGAAATCTCTCATTGAGAGATTTTTTTGATTGATTCGGGGATTTTATCCACCGTTGGATCTTTGATCCAGGGACTTCTGTTTTTCAGAAGACATTTTTCTTGTTTTTAACAAGATTGGGAAAATATTTTCCCATACAGAGCTTATTCTGTAGCTTGGTGATTTTTAATCACTATTGGATATTTAATCCAACGGTGCTCTGTTTTACAGAGCGCAATCTTTCTTATTTAGAAAGATTGGGGAAATATTTTCCCATACAGAGCTTATTCTGTAGCTTGGTGATTTTTAATCACCATTGGATCTTTAATCCAACTGTGCTCTGATTTACAGAGCGTAATCTTTCTTGTTTAGAAAGATTCAAGGAAATATTTTCCAAATAGGGTTTTGATCCCTTTTATTTAGAATTTAATTCTGTCGGCTTAGAAGGCATTAGGAACCCTCACATGTAGCACGTGACCCATAACATTATGCCGGTTTGCTTATATGTAGCAGACCCAGAGAAAAGCATCACGTGTTGGCACGTGAGCTGATGTTCGGGTATGTCACGTGACCCCCACGAAGTTAGGTCCAACAAAGAGTATCACGTGCTGACACGTGAGATTCTCTGACCTGTTATTTGTTTTAGGAAGGTGCCTATATACTTTGTATATAGAGGCTCACGTGCCTGCACGTGATACTCAATTTCAGCCTTATTTGTTAAGCGCAATGCCTATAATCTTTGCTCCAAGGCTCATCACGTGTGGGCACGTGATGCTCCATTTGGGGAATTTTTCCATCGCTTTTTGTTCATTATTTATTTTTTATAAGGGAACAAGGGCTTTGATCCTTAGCGCGGGAGGGCATGGAGTGGCCTGCTAAGGATGGACCGAGCAGGGTAGCTGCTCGGTGGCCTCTTAATGAGGGCTTTGATCCTTGGCGTCGTTGGGTAAGAGATTACCAGCCAAGGATGGACCGAGCATGGTAGCTGCTCGGTGGCCTCTTGATGAGGGCTTTGATCCTTAGCGCGGGAGGGTATGGAGTGGACTGCTAAGTATAAACCGAGCAGGGTAGCTGCTCGGTGGCCTCTTGATGAGGGCTTTGATCCTTAACGCGGGAGGGCATGGAGTAGCCTGCTAAGGATGGACCGAGCAAGGTAGCTGCTCGGTTTTGCGAGGTTCTGTCCGACCTCCTCTGGTGTGTGAACATCGGGAATAGTGACCGTCGCGGGCGACACGTGTCATGAAAGCATGGGGGAAAGGCGAAGCGTAAGAGCCGCGTCGCTCCGACTTCGGTTCGCCGAGAAATGCGGGATATTTGCCGTGTGGCGGTAAAGTATTGGAAGGAACGAGCGGATATTGGATCCTTGGGGGCGCTGTGGGGCTATAAAACAGAGAGGGCGTGGGCGTGTTGCTCATTCCTTTCTCTATCCCCAAAACGTAAGAATGGACGAATTCCCTTTCTCCATCTCCGAGATCATTTCTTTCGAGGACGTATACTTGTACGACCAGCTGGGAGACGCGGCAAGCGGTGATTCGGCGTGTGGAGGACCATTTTGGTCCACTACTTCCCCGGCGATCACCTCTACTTCAGTTGCTAATGTACTCGATCTGGAGGGTTTCGCCGGGGCTGCACAACCCCTTGTCCGAGCAACTGAAGGACGAGGCGGTTGGTAAGCCGAGATCGCTATGCCGCTTCGGCCTAATCTCTATGAGTCGGCGGGATCGATCGGTGGCACTCATCCTCGAGTGTTACCAATTGAGGCATCTCGCCGATGGGTGCCCGCCCGTGGATCTTTCTGGCCCGTCCGTGGCCACGAGGGTTCATGGACAGCATCAGAGGCAGAGGTCCGAGGCGGCAAGGGCTCGGCTGGCGGAAATATCCTCGGAGTACCACGAGCAATATTTCCTGCACCCCTTCCCCCTCTGCTGTAATAGTTTTTTTTTGATGTAAGGCTGAGGAGCCCACAATATCTTTGGACTGAATAAAATTCTCCTTTTTTCAATGCTCTATTGTTTCCTTCTTATTATTTAAATAAAAAGAACTTAGAAGAATTTACATTGCCTTTGCAAAAGAAGAAATATACATTCATAGACATTCTTTCAGAGGTATAGCTTGAGCTTCTCGACGTTGTAAGGTCGTGGAAATTTGCGACCATTCGCGTCTTGTAAATAATAGGCTCCGCCGGGCAGGACCTCGGAGACGAGGAAAGGACCGTCCCATTTTGGGGGAAACTTATGCAGCTTGTCTTGATCGACGAACTCGTTCCGCCTTAGGACTGTTTCACCCAATCAGAGCAAAACTCTGTTCAAAATTTGAAATTTGAACTGAGGCAGCGCCTCACGTGCAAAGCACGAGAGCATCAAGAGTCAAAGACTCCGAGGCAGCGCCTCACGTGCAAAGCACGAGCGCGCTGGCGCCAGAACCAAAAGTTCTCTGCCGTTGGATCAAAGATCCAACGGAGATGATTAAAAATCACCAAAGTACAGAATTAAATTCTGTTGAGGAAATACTCCTCAAATCTTTCCAAACAAGGAAAATCTCTCTGTAAATCAGCGCACCGTTGGATTAAAGATCCAATGGTGGTTAAAAATCACCGAGATACAGAATAAGTTCTTTATGGGAAAATATTTTCCAAATCTTGTTAAATAACAAGAAAGATGTCTTCTGTAAAACAGAAGCCCTAGGATCAAAGATCCATTGGTGGGGAAACATCCCCAAATAAATCAGAGAAAAATTTGCTTAACCGATTCAACAAATCAGCATCCCCTATATAAAGGATCCAAGACTTCAAGTCTTGTATGGAGAAACCTCCCGATAAGTTTCAAGTTTTCAGAAAAGAAAAAGAGAAGAGCAAGCTCTAAGAAGAAGAACATTCTTCAAGGTAAATAAAAAGAAGAGAGATCATAACACTCCTCCATTTTTGAGAGTTTAACTCTCACATAAGAAGAACTTAGTTCTTAGACCCATGAGACAAAGTCTCTCTTCACAAAGAGAAGAACTTAGTTCTTAGATCCATGAGACAAAGTCTCTCATAAAGAAAAACAGAAGAGATCATAGCATCTCTTCATAAAGAGAAGAGCTAAGTTCTTAGATCCACGAGACAAAGTCTCTTATAAACGAGAACTTAATTCTCAGAGCACAGAACTGATCAGAACTGCCAAAGAAGCGCTTTAGCGCTCCAAGTCTGGCGCTCAGCGCCGAGCGCACCACGTGCTCCTCACGTGGGCGTTACTTTAAAAGAAGCGCCTTAGCGCTCTAAGTCTGGTGCTCAGCGCCAAGCGCTCCACGTGCTCCTCACGTGGGCGCTGAGGGAACACAAAGTGCTCTTTAAATAAGGCCACATCGCCATAAAAAGTGTTCAACACTCAATAAAAGACAAAAAGAAAAAGGGGTGTCAGAACCCAAATCAATGCTCAGCATTGTTGAATAAAAAGGGACCGAGTCCAAATAAATGTTCAACATTTTATTCAAAACTGAGTGGGCTGAGCCCAAGTTGGCCACAATCCCTAATTCAGATTAATTGAGCCCATGTGCTCATAATCTTTTTAATTGGTCTTAGTCCTAAACCTGACTACAGATCTCCCAACCAACATTGGTTCAAGGGTACATATCTTCATACCTCTGATATATGCCGTTGTAATTCTTCAACGTCTTCAGAGAGATGGAGGGTCCCAATAAACAATAACTTTTGGCGCATCCTCAAACGGTTAAACCAAAACCTCACAGACTACGATGTCTTTAAACCAGACTACGATGTCTTTAAACCTACAGACTATGATGTCTTTAAACCAGACTATGATGTCTTTAAACCTTACGGACTATGAGGTCCTTAAACTCATGGACTACGATGTCCTTAAACCCAATGGACTGCAACATCCCTAAACTAAGACGATAAAGCCCAAATACTCTTTCGTTGGATCTAAATGATCCCAAAATCCCGTTGAGTAGATCTTAGTCTAAAAATTAGACTAACGTATCCTTAACAAATGTTTGAGTTGATCTTAATCTATAACAAGATTAACGATCCTTAAACCAACCCAAACCCAAATCTACGAAAATACGGATTTGGACTAATCCACGTCCTACGGGCAACAACATAAATTAGTCTCCGTATACAATCCACGGACAACCAAAATAAAAACAAACACACACGACACGAAGTGACCTTCTGGAGCAGGATAAAGTGGTTATCGCGATACGGTAACGTAATTAACTGCAGGGGCTTGCGCATGCAGGGAAGAGCGTCACCACAATCAAAAAACCCTCATAATGAGGGGAAATCCGACGAAGTCTGCTACAACGGCTGCATCCGTCTAAACCTCCGATACATTGTGCTATAAATCAACTTGGCATCTTGGGAGAGGTGGACAGATAAAACCAAATAGCATCTGCCCCCAAAATTCAGGCCAGACGTCCCAACGTCCCGGTCGCGTCTTTCGGCGGTAAACAACCCCAATAAATGTTTCGCAGTATGTGCACAGAGAAAGGACTATGTCCTAACAAGTGTCTAACACTTTATAAAAAAAAGAGAAATGATAGAGACTCAGAGGGCTCAGCCCGAGTCGGCCAAACTCATAATCAACTGAGCCCATGCGCTCTTTATTGGACTCAGTGCCAAACAAGATTATCAAATCTTTGATGAACATTCACCGGTTCAAGGGTACATCTCTCCACACCTCTGATACATGTCGTTGTAATTTTTCAACGTCTTCAGAGAGGCGGAGGGTCCCAATAACCAATAACTTTTGGTGCATCCCCAAACTGGTTAAACCAGAATCCCACAGACTATGACGTCTTTAAACCCTACAGACTATGATGTCTTTAAACCAGACTATGATGTCTTTAAACACGGACTATGAGGTTCTTAAACTCATAGACTATGATGTCCTTAAACCCAATGGACCGCAACGTCCCTAAACTGAGACGATAGAGCCCAAATACTCTTTCGTTGGATCTAAATAATCCCAAAATCCCGTTGAGTAGATCTTAGTCTAAAATTAGACTAACGTATCCTCAACAAACATTTAAGTTGATCTTAATCTCAAAAGGGATTAACGAGCCTTAAATCAAACCAAATCCCAAATCTAAGAAAATACGGATTTGGACTAATTCCCGCCCTACGGGCGACAACATAAATTAGTCTCCGTATACAATCCACGGGCAACCAAAAATAAAACAAACACTTACGACATGAAGTGACCTTCTGGGGCAGGAGAAAGTAGTTACCGCGATACGGTAACGTAATTAACTGCAGGGGCTTGCGCTTGCATGGAAGAGCGCCCCCACAATAAAAAAAAAACCCCTCACAATGAGGGGGAATCTGATGAAGTCTGCTACAACGGCCGCATCCGTCTAAACCTCCGATACACGGTGCCATAAATCAACTTGGCATCTTCGGAGAGATAGATAGATAAAACCAAATAACATCTTCCCCCAAAATTCAGGCTAGACGTCCTAATGTCCCGGTCGCGTCTTTCGGCGGCGAACAGATTCTGGCACGCCCGGTGGGACCTTTTTTTCTTTCCACTCCACACTTCGTGTGTCGTGTTCGCGAACAAATCGCGGTTTAATATGGTTGCCCCTGGATTCGAGGTACTGAGATTTGGTGTCTTGCTCCGTATAGAAGAAAGAAGAAGATCAATGGCTTCCAATTGCACCAACTGCAACAACTCCCACTCCGTCCTCACTGGAGGAGTGACCTACGGGCCCCAAGCGGCCTCCATCTTCGCCATGCCAGTGGAACAGGTGATCCAGGCCCCCACTGGACTGTTCTTGGGGACTATGATCCCGCCATCCAGCTTCAACGCCCCGATACCATCGCAAGAAGCTCCGAAGAAGTCGGTCTTTGATCGGCTTACAACTACCGCAGCCCCTCTCAACGGGTCGTCCAAATCCAACGCCTCAGTCTTTAACATACTAGGCCAAAGCTCAAGTAGGCCCGTGAAAAAGCCTGCAATACCCGAAGGAGTTATCCCGAAGCGGATAGCCATTCCTACTCCAGTAAATGAAGTCATTAGAGAGGCTTGTCCTACTAAGGGGTCGGTCTTCATAAGACTGGCCGTTCCAATTCCTGCTTCGGGTGAGGTCGTCTTAAGTGCTTCCCCTGCCCGAAAGTCAGTCTTCGACAGGTTGGACGTTTCTTCTCGGTGGACGTCAGTTTTCAATAGGCTAGCGCCAATAACAGCCCTTCACCAGAATAGGGGGCATGATGAAGCCACCCCCGAAAATGAGCCAATACCATCTGCAAGACACGCTCGACGTCGCCACTGGTGCCGAGTTAGGAAAACTGGGGGCAGCTCTCCCTCTGGACTGACTCCACCAGCTCCGATGGTGGAAATTGACGCTGTTGTTCCAACTGGGAACAACTTTGAGCCGCTAAGGAGGGTGCGTAAGAACTCTCCGACTGCCATGTCGAAAAGGTCTCCTCCACCCGCTGAAAATGTTGCTAAAGCGAAGCCGGAACAGCCCCCTCAGTGGCTGTCCTCCAGAATCTACAAGGTCTGGCGAAAATTCTAAGATTTTGAAATTGACAAAGACTACTCACGCCGACAGAAGAAAATGAAGGTTCGGCAAGAGGAGGACCCGCCGCCGTACTACAGAAGGTGTCGTCTGCTTGGGTGCCCGCTGCAACGGCTCTCTCAACTTCAACAGCTCATAAAAGAAGAAGGCCGGAGAAAATCCCCGTATCTACGACGAATTTCAAGGGCACTGAACCTAAACGCCCCAAGTCTAGGGGCTTAGTGGTGCACACCATTTACATGGCTTCCGGAAAAGAGGATAGTCGTGCTTCCACGGTTCATCGACCACTTACACGGTCTGTGACAAAGGTTCAAGAGCAACAACAGCAAAAGCTCTAGGAGATGCTGACAAAGATGGCCGCACTCACTGGGCTAAAAGAAAGCCCGGAGACATCGTCGGAGCAGGGCCAGGAGCAGGAAACCGATGCCGAATTCCTCTAAAGGATGCTCGAGAAGAAAGACAAGGAGGCCGCGGAACAAGCGGCTTACATAAAGCAAATGGCGCTTCTATTTCAATATATGGTCGGGATGATGTTACAGCCGGATCCTCCAGCTGAAGACCCTCCAATAATCCTTGACGACGACAGAGGAGAGATATCAAACCCTCTTCCGACCTTTTCAGCAGCCAAAGAGGACATGATCTCGAAAGTTGTGCTTGATAACTATATAGCTCAACAAATACGAGCTCATCAGGAAAACGAAGCCGCTGGCAAAATTGTCAAGACTGGGCGACCCTATCCGGGTTAGTACGATCAAATTAAGTACCGGCCGGATATACGATCCCTAAATTTCACGTGTATAAGGGGACAGACAATCCCCATCAGCACGCGCTCAGTTCAGGGCTCTCTGCGGTAATACTGGGGGTGACAACAAACTGCTGCTCCGCCAGTTTGTTGGCAGCTTGTCGGAGACAGCATTCAAATGGTACTCTGAGCTCCCGAATGACTCTGTCAAGACATTTGCAGAAATGGAGTTGCTATTCACCCAGCGTTTCGCAAGCGCTAGAGAACGCACCCTGATCACGACACTCATCAACGCCAGAATAAAGCCGGGAGAAACCTGGGTTCAATACGCCATTCGGTGGCGAAACCTGTGGTCAAAGTGCGAACATCGCATAGAGGAAGCTCCTGCCGTGGGCATGTTCGTGGGGACCCTCGACCCTCAGGCGACCATATCTCAATTTATGATGTTCTTCAAGCTGACCACCTTCCAGGCCCTGATTGACAAGCCGGTCCAGATGGACCAGATGGGCCACAGGCTGTCCTCTTCGAAAATGGAGCTCCGAAATGAAAAGGGGAAAGGGAAAGCGACATTCGTCGCCAACGCTCAACAACAACCAAGTGGCCCGAAGCCGGTTGCTCACCAAGACAATAAACAAAGATCCCTTGGAGAAAGATGAGACGCCCTTACTCGTTCCCTTGGGATAAGACGAAGAGGTTATTCGAGCTAGCGCTGCGCAACCGGCTCATCACTTTGCCGGAGTCGAGACGCCCAACGTAACCAGGCGACGTTAACAATCCTAATCACTGCCCTTACCACCGAATATTGGGTCACCCAATCGAAGATTGTTACATCTTCAAAAGTTGGATCGAAGATTAGTACCAACAGGGCAAGTTCGCGTTGTCCGAAAACTGGAAGGTGAACCCGCCACAACCTCAAGCTCCTAAAAAGGTGGACACGTCAGGGTCATCATACTCACTTATAGAGGAAGCCCCGTGGGAGGTGGCCCTTTCAGCTAAGACTAAAAGAATGTTGAAGGGCCTTCAAACATGTCCGGCGATTAAGTGGAAGAGCCCGCTGGAGTCCGAGATTATTGAGGGGATGCTGAAGCCGCGCCCAACGCTGAAAGTTGGTGATGGTGGACAAAACATTCAGGCCAAGCCTCCGAAGTCTATAAAGAAAAAGGAAGAAGGCCAAGAAGCCCGTCCAACCCGATGATAGCCGTATAGGTCTGCAAAAACACATCGATGCACTGGAAGAATATAACCAGAGGACACGGACCCCAATCACATTGGACGAATTCTTTAAGCATGTGTTTCCTGATTTAAAATCAGGAAAGCTTCTGGGAAAAGCTTCAGAAGAGGGTCACGTGCTTACACGTGACCAGCAGTCACGTGTTGGCACGTGACACCTAAACGCATCATCAAGGCAAGTTCAGTTTTCTGACTATGCTGAAGAAAAGGGACTTCAGAAAGGGTCACGTGTAGACATGTGACATTTAAATGCAAGCGTCAAAGGCACACCGGTTCCCTGATTAAACCAAGGAAAAGGCTCCAGACGAGGGTCACGTGCTCACACGTGACCAGGGGTCACGTGGTGGCACGTGACGACTAAGCATCAGAAGAAAGCAGAGTGCAAAAGAAGGAAAGGGCTCGTTACAAGGGGGTCACGTGCCCACACGTGACCATGGGTCACGTGGTCACACGTGACCGGCTTTCAAAGCCCATTTTGCTAACAGAATTAAATTCTGAAAGAGATTCAAATCTTTCCAAAGGAAAGCGATTATCTAGAGCAGATCGAATTAAAGATTCAGAGATCATCTATCTATGGGAAAATCTCGAGTTTGGAAAGATTTCCCCTTTAAATCTAACCGAAATAACAAAGGAGAATCCCGGGATTTGAAATCCAATGGTGAATAAAATTCACCTAATAATCCGAAGGTCAAAAACGAATGATGGATGCAAATCAAATCTCTTAATGAAGATTCATCAAAAATTAATTGATTCGGCTGCTTCTCCTATAAATAGGAGCCAAGAGACAAAAAGAAGAGGATAGATACGCAGAGGAAAAAAAAAAGAGAGAGCCTTGATACTTTGAGGAATTTGGAGCTTCTGCAAAAGAAAACCCTAGGTAAGAAAGGGCAGGCTAATGGAAACAGGAGAATTTAATTCTCAACAGAGTTTAACTCTGACAATATAAAAACAAAAGAACATATTTCTTCTCTCTTTGATAGAGGATCTGCAAAGTGCACATCTCCCCTTTAGGTTGAGAATTTAATTCTCAATGGGTTGAGATCCTGCCATGCAGATCCAAAACATAGAGAGGGAATGGAAACAGGAGAATTTAATTCTCACAGAACTATAGGAATTTAATTCCTTTAAGATAAAAGTAGGGCTTGATCCTGTGTTATGGGAATTTAATTCCTTCAAAACAGAGAGAAACAGGGTTTAACCCTAATTAAGAACTTAGTTCTGTTGAAACAACGGGAATTTAATTCCCTTAATCATAATTTAACAGGGAATGGAAGTTTAATTCCTTAAAAAAGCTTTTATTAGGGTTTAACCCTATTCAGTTCTTCACATATACGAGGAATTTAATTCCTACAGAAGATTCAGAGTTCAACTCTACTCCAGAATATAAGTCTTCAAAAGGAAGTAGGAATTCAATTCCTCTGAAATTTAAAGCTCGAGGAATTTAATTCCTGAAAAAAGGATCAACAGATTCTCTAAACAACATGCATAGAGGCAGGGTCACGTGCCACTACGTGACCCCCCAAGAGATCTACAGAAAGCCCCTTTGAGGCAGTGCCCCACGTGACCCACGTGACCCTCGGCAGAAGCTCTAACGTATAAGCGTTTGAAGGCCCATCACGTGATGGCACGTGATGCTCTGAAAGATGCAGTAATCTCAGCAGAATAAATGAAGGGAGGGCGCTCTCACGTGTCGCCACGTGACCCCTCTTGCTTTAGTGTTTAACATTAAGTTGGAACTCCTGAATCCAGTGTTAAAACACCGTTGGGCCGTAGTGTTCAACACTAATCAAAGAACTTTATTTGCAGTGTTCAACACTGACGACCTTAGTGTTTAACACTAATTTGAGAGCTCTGTTGCCGATGCTTGATACTGATCTGTTTTAGTGTTTAACACTAATCTGAAAGCCTTGTTGCTGGTGTTTAACACCAATTATCTTTTAGTGTTAAACACTAACTTGTCAACCTCATTCCTAGTGTTCAACACTGATTGCTCTGTAGTGTTTAACACTAGGCTTTGGCCCAATTGGCTAAAGGGATAGAGGCAAAGCCTTTCCCTCAATGAACCAACAAGAAGTCAATATTCCAGACATGATAGGACTTAGCCCAAGCTGGCCATAAGTCCTCAATTCGTAATTAACTGGGCCAATGAGCTCATAATATAATTAATGGGTCTTGATCCCAAATTGGGCCAAGGACTATTTAATCCATTCCGGTTCTAGGGTACATCTCTTCACTCCTTTGATACTTGGCATTGTAATCCCTCAATGTCTTCAAAGATGTAGCGTCTTGAAAAGTCGTTTTGGTGTTTTCCTGAAATTCGGTGAAAATTCGGTATTTTTCCGAAAACCGTATTTCTCGTTATTTTGCAGTTTAGGGCTAATTATACTTAAAATGGATAGGTAATTGCTTGTTTTTATTAGCTAATGAGTTAATTATGAAATTCTGGTCGTTTAAAAATTTTCCCTAATTTTTCAATTTTTTAATTTTATTTTAAGCCGGTAAGAAAATACATTAATTTAGCGATAAATACAAATTTTTCCGGGCTAATTTTAATCTTTAAAATTATGATAATTAAAATCTAGTTGAAACATAAATTTTTAGTATTTTATTTTGATTTTTAACAAATTTTTATGATAGGAAACGAATTTATTGAATTTTTAGTTAAAACTTGCAAATTTTGACTTGTAGGGGGCCTTTTTGCATAAAATTTCTTTTGTAAAACCCCTCTCTCTTTTCCCTCAGCCCTAGGACAGCCCCACCTTGGCCAAGTCCAGAAATTTCTGGTTTCATTCTTTGTTTTCTTTCTTGTGTTGAATTGTTGGTTTATGGAATTATTTTAATTATAGTTGATTAGGTATGGGGTATTGACTTTTGGGGAGTTGACCATTGACTTTCCCACTCACCCACACCCCTCCCCCTCACCTCATACTGGCCGAAACCTGCACCTCCCTCTTCTTCATCCCTTTTCTTTTCATTTTCTTCAAATTTCTTCAAGAAAACACATCAAAATTGCAAATTAAAGCTTGCAAATTAAAACCATCCTTCATCTTTCTTTTCCTTCACCTCCCGAGCTTGGATCTTGATGCTTGAGGCCATCATTTGGAGCAAATCTATTCTTGCTAGATCTCTAGTGAGGTATAATCCCTTGCTAATTAAATTCTTTTGATTAAGTTTCTTAAGTTAGATTGTTGTTGTGTTAATTTAGTGTAGTTCTAATCTAGTTTTTCTTAGGTTATGGTTGAAAAATTTAACTAGGGTTTTTGAAGCCATGATAGTTAATTAAATTGTTTTGTAGTTAGTCTAGTTGTTAATTAACTAATCTATATGGTTACCTTGTTTGTGTGGTCTTCAATTATGCTAATTTAGTTAATTTTAAAAGTTTGATTTTGGTTGTAAATTTGTTGTTTTATGAAAATCTAGAAAGGGGCTAGTGTATGGAAATGGGTTGTGAAGCATGATAAATGAGTTAAATTAAGGTTTAGAAACCATTATCTAGTTGATTAAATCTAATTTGTTATCTAGTTGTTTTGCTAACCTAATCTAGAAGGTTAACTTGCTAATTGAGTTATAAATTAGTGTTAATTTAAGGTTTTCATATATAGTTTGAATTAAGAATTGCTAGGTTATATAATTCAAGTAATGGTTGTTTATGGAAAATAGGTTTTGAATCTTTGCTAATGTGTTGTAATTGTAGTGTTTGTAGATTGCTTGTTGTGTGGTTGGATTGTGATAACCGTATCGCTAAGTTTCGTTTTTTGCACCAAAATTGCTAGTTTTGTGCTTACTAGGTTTTTATTAAAATTGCTTGGTGAATTATTTGTGATACCTTGGGGATGTTTTTAGCATCTCCTATGACGTTTAGGACGCGTGAGTGCGGAGTTTTGAGTAGTCGGGTTCTAGTTTTGCCGGGCGACCAAATCGGCGTTTTTTTGGCAGTTTTTGCGATTTTCGCGTGTGTTCCGCGCACTTTGTGCACGTTGTATCTAGCTAGCGAACGTTAGTAGTTTTGTTTGGGTTTTGCGTCGTTCTTGTTAAGTAACCTTATGTTTGGTATTGATGTAAATTCCAGGTTCGGTCGCGGAGACGTCAGACGCGGCGCGAAAGGGGAAAGCGGTGATTGGACACAGCTAGCCAGGGATTCCGGTGAGTAGATGTAACATCTACGGGGGACTATCGTTGGATGGCGCAAGCCGCCCGATAGTTTTAGTAACTTACAAGACCCTTAGTGATGTTAGTAATTAGGGGCGAAATACTTAGTTGACTAATTGCTGCATCCATGCATTATATTGACATACATATACGAAACCATTTTATAGGACACCTGCACCATTGCCAGGGTTTTTATATGCAGCACGAGAACTATTCATGCTTACACACACACCCTGGTAATTGCCATGCCACCACACTAGATAACCTTTAAATTGAAACCTTTTACTAATTGACACTTAAACTTGTGCTATTGCCTTTAATTCCTTAAAATGAAACCGTAGGACTGCTATTCATGTGCATGTGCTTCATCATATAATTGTTCATGCCTAATCCATTAATTACACATCGCAACTTGATTATTGACACCATATGCATTCATTATCATTGATATATGCACTTATGAGGACTTCTTGAGATTTTATGATATTTCTGGATTTCGGGGGAAAGCCGCAAAATTTCTAAACTTATTATATTTTTAAAACATGTAAATTGCGGTTTTATAGTGATGTAAGTGTCGTCCACCATGAGTTTGCTGTGGTTTTTGGAGACCCGTTTCGAGGAGTTGGATGAACCGTTTCGGGTACATGGTGGGCCCGGTAGGGTACCCCGGGGCAAAAAGCTCGTGGTGCTGACGATGAGCCTGGCAGGGGACGGATTACCTACCGGTGACTTCATTGGGCACGGCGGATATCCATAGGATACCGACCGGGGCCGCGAGGGGATGAGATATTGATATTGAGATGGGTCAGCCGGATGGCTGAGGCCAGAGACACTATGACATGGATTTATGAGATTTGAGACAGCTTTTGGGTGTCGTTGCTGGACACCGATTTTCGTCGATTCATTGACATTATGCTGGCATTCTAAAAGAGTTTCAAAAACAAAAAGAGATAAAATATTTCTTATATATACCTATTGAGACCTCAGATATTCATGTTGCATACATATTCGTACACTGATGTTGTATACACACCTGCTAGTGCATCCAGTCATACCTGTAGTTTAGATGCTAGGATGCTTGTGTGCATGCATACGATAGCCTTTGTAGGTGTTATTTATTACTCACGAGTTGGCAACTCACCCCCGTTGTGCCACAGTCTTTTGCAGGTCCGCTCCGTCAGTTCAGTAGCGGCGGGCGCACTTGTTCTTTTGCCTCTTTTGCCTGAGCTCGAGATTTTGCTCATAGGTGGGTTATGTTATTATTTTTGTACCACCTTGTATATTCTTTTTTATCTAGTGTCCTCCATCTACTGTTTCTACCAGTATTATTGTATATTGACCTAGAGATGAGACTGTGAGGTTGGTGGACTTTTATGCTGTATTTTGAGGTCGAGCTCACATGAGTCGACATGCTGTTTTCTTATGCTTCATTATGATTATTTTGCTTGTTGTCATTTTATATTGCGTGGGATTTGTGACCGCCTTGTGGCGAAGAGCTAGCTCCCGCTTGGGGATGCCCTATTTTGTTGGATTCATATATATTTTGTTGTACCCATTTTGGGGGCCAGTATTTACAAAGGAGACTCTGCCGAAATTTTCGGAAAAATTGGTATTGTTTTTAAAAAGGGTTTTTCATGACTTATTTGATAAACTCGTTTTCAACTGATTGGGTTTTCTTCACTCTTTTGCTTAATTGGTTTTGTTTTCTGGGCTTTGGCTTACTTACTTACGGACGTCTTTAGACGTTTCGTAAACTTAAGTGCCAGTCACGTTCCGTACCCTGCGGGTCGTGACAAAGTTGGTATCAGAGCGATAGGTTTTACCTTTTTGAGTGTAGGATGACCCTTGGTAGATGGAGTAAGTGACTTAAGCAGGGTAACGTAGCGTGCGTATGTCCGCGGCATACTTGCGATACGGTACTCCGCCTAAGTGACTTTAGGGTATACTTGCTTGAAAATTCCTTCTTCAATTCCATGTATCCTATGATCCAATTGCACTGTTCTTACTATCCGTTTTCCTGTAACAGCCACTATGCCGCCGAAGGCTACGAGGGCACAGAGGGCTGCCGCCAGAGACGAGATTCGAGCTGGCTCGTCCGAGACTAGGACTGAGCAGGGTGGTATGCCTACGCCGCAGGGACAGACCGATCCACCTTCCCCAGGCCGTATGGATAGGCTCGAGACTGGTATGGAGGAGTTGCGACAGATGATGGGAGGCATGCAGGAGCTACGTCAGATGGTAGGATCCCTAGTTGCAGCCAGTCGTACACCGAGGACGGATGACGTACCTACTACATCACAGACGACCATGATACCTGCTCCTACTACTACCACCGTGACCATCCCGGTTTCACCACAGGATTTCATGAGGCTGAGACCTCCAGTATTCACCGGCACCGAGGCAGCGGAGGACCCACAGACGTTCCTTGACAGTTTAGCCAGGATCTGCCGTTCGCTGAGATGTTCGGATGATCGATGGGTAGAGCTTGCGAGTTTCCGACTAGAGGGTCTCGCGCAGACATGGTGGGAGTCAGTCTTGAGAGGTCGAGCTGCAGGTCTGCCGCCTATGACTTGGGTCGAGTTTACAGCGGTCTTTCTAGCCCGTTTCCTTCCAGAGAGCGTTCGTGACGCCAGAGCTCGCAGCTTCGAGGCCTTAGTCAAGGCACCTGGGATGACGGTGTCTGAGTATGACATCCAGTTTACACAGTTATCCCGATATGCTCAGTATTTGGTGGATACCGAGAAGAAGGATGGAAGTTTGCGCTTATGTATCGACTACCGCCAGCTGAACAAAGTTACCGTTCGGAACAGATATCCGTTGCCGCGCATTGATGATTTGTTCGACCAGCTTCAGGGTGCGGGGTATTTTTCGAGGATCGACTTGCGATCAGGATACCATCAGCTGCGAGTTCGACAGGAGGATATACCGAGGACAACTTTCCGCACGCGCTACGGCCATTACGAGTTTTTGGTGATGTCGTTCGGACTCACCAACGCCCCAGCAGCATTTATGGATTTGATGAACCGTACATTCAGGCCGTATCTTGACTTGTTCATCATCGTGTTTATCGACGATATCTTGGTGTACTCCCGGAGCAGAGAGGAGCACGAGCAGCACTTGCGGATTACGTTACAGACTCTGAGGGAGCACCAGCTGTTCGCGAAGTTCTCCAAGTGTGCATTCTAGCTGGACAGCGTCGGATTCTTGGGTCACGTGGTTACGAGAGACGGCATTTGTGTGGACCCGAAGAAGATTGAGGCTGTTCAGCAGTGGCCCCGACCTACATCGGTTACTGAGATCCGTAGTTTTCTAGGCCTGGCGGGCTACTACAGGCGTTTTGTTCAGGACTTCTCCCGTATAGCTGCACCGTTGACCGGTTTGACCCGGAAGGGAGTTCCTTTCGTCTGGACAGAGGAGTGCGAGCGCAGTTTTCAGCAGCTACGGACTTGTTTGACTACGGCGCCGGTATTATCTTTACCTTCGGGATCAGGTGGATTTGTTGTCTACTGTGATGCTTCGTGAGTGGGATTAGGATGCGTTTTGATGCAGCATGGCCGGGTGATCGCTTATGCTTCTCGGCAGTTGAAGAAGCATGAACAGAACTACCCCACTCATGATTTGGAGATGGCTGCAGTGGTCTTTGCACTGAAGATTTGGCGACATTACCTTTACGGCGAGTCGTGTCAGATATTCACCGATCACAAGAGCTTAAAGTACATATTTCAGCAGCGAGACCTGAACCTCAGACAGCGTCGTTGGATGGAGTTGGTGAAAGACTACGACTGCGAGATCTTATATCACCCCGGCAAGGCAAATGTTGGTGGCAGATGCGTTGAGTAGGAGGCCCGGGGGTAGTCTATCCTTTTTGCACGCAGTGCAGAGGCAGTCGTCAGCAGATTGGCAGATATTATGCGACAGCCGAGTTGAGTTCGAGTTCACTCAGACAGGGGGACAGCTCGCGCATGTTCGTGCACGCCCACAGTTGCTTGACCGTATATATGAGGCACAGCGCAGTGACGACCGTTGCTCAGAGATCATGGCACAGATGGGACAGGGCAGATTTTTCGAGTTCGTGGTTGACGATCAGGGGATTTTACGATATGGATCTAGACTGTGCGTACCAGATGCTGATGGATTGCGGCGCGACATTCTTGAGGAGGCACACCGATCAGTATATAGTGTCCACCCCGGTTCCACCAAGATGTACCATGATATGAGAGAAACCTACTGGTGGGACGGGATGAAGAGGGACATTGCGGAGTTCGTTTCGAGATGCCTGACTTGTCAGCAAGTCAAGGCCGAGCACCAGAGGCCCGCAGGAGAGCTACAGCCGTTACCCATTCCAGAGTGGAAATGGGAGCAGATTTCGATGGATTTCGTTGTGGGTCTACCCAGGACCAGTCGAGGGTACGACTCCATCTGGGTGATCGTGGATAGATTGACGAAAGCGCTCACTTCCTGCCAGTGAAGACGACTTTCAGCTTCGCTCTCAGTATGCTCAGCTCTATATTGACGAGATCGTGCGACTACATGGCGTACCGACTTGTATCGTGTCAGATCGAGGCACTCAGTTCACCAGCCGACTTTGGCAGAGACTTCAGGAGGCTTTGGGCACTCGTTTGAGCTTCAGCACAGCATTTCATCCGCAGACCGACGGACAGTCAGAGCGGACCATTCAGACTCTCGAGGACATGCTCAGAGCGTGCGTTTTAGACTTTGGTGGTAGCTGGATCGTCATTTACCTCTAGTGGAGTTCTCCTACAACAACAGCTTCCAGGATACTATTCAGATGGCACCTTTCGAGGCATTGTATGGGAGGAGATGCAGATCGCCCGTCTGTTGGACAGAGCTCAGCGAGAGCAGCATTTTGGGGCCGCAGCTTGTGGAGGAGACGACAGCGAAGATACAGTTGATCCGAGACCGGATGAGGGCAGCTCAGAGCAGACAGAAATCGTATGCAGACAGGCGCCGTCGCAGGTTAGAGTTCGCAGTTGGCGATCATGTTTTTCTGAGGGTCTCTCCGATGAAGGGCGTGATGCGTTTTGGGCGAAAGGGGAAGCTTAGCCCTAGATTCGTAGGTCCCTTCGAGATCCTCGAGCGTGTTGGCGCTGTTGCTTATCGTTTGGCTCTTCCTCCCAGCTTTCCCGATGTTCACCCCGTCTTCCATGTTTCGATGCTCCGCAAGTACCTTCACGACCCTTCGCATGCGATTCAGCACCCGACAGTCCGGCTAGAGCGCGACCTTTCTTTTGCAGAGCAGCCGGTGGCCATCCTGGATCGGCAGGTGAAGAAGTTGAGGTCGAAGATTATACCAACCGTCAAGGTCCTTTGGTGTAGCCCGAGCAGCGAGGAGGTTACCTGGGAGACCGAGGGCGAGATGAGGAAGAAATATCCCCATCTCTTTGAAGGTACGCGTAGCTATATTTTTAAATTCGGGGACCGAATTTCTTTAAGGGGGGAAGATTGTAGCGTCTTGAAAAGTCGTTTTGGTGTTTTCCTGAAATTCGGTGAAAATTCGGTATTTTTCCGAAAACCGTCTTTCTCGTTATTTTGCAGTTTAGGGCTAATTATACTTAAAATGGATAGGTAATTGCTTGTTTTTAGTAGCTAATGAGTTAATTATGAAATTCTGGTCGTTTAAAAATTTTCCCTAATTTTTCATTTTTTTAATTTTATTTTAAGCCGGTAAGAAAATACATTAATTTAGCGATAAATACAAATTTTTCCGGGCTAATTTTAATCTTTAAAATTATGATAATTAAAATCTAGTTTAAACATAAATTTTTAGTATTTTATTTTGATTTTTAACAAATTTTTATGATAGGAAACGAATTTATTGAATTTTTAGCTAAAACTTGCAAATTTTGACTTGTAGGGGGCCTTTTTGCATAAAATTTCTTTTGTAAAACCCCTCTCTCTTTTCCCTCAGCCCTAGGACAGCCCCACCTTGGCCAAGTCCAGAAATTTCTGGTCTCATTCTTTGTTTTCTTTCTTGTGTTGAATTGTTGGTTTATGGAATTATTTTAATTATAGTTGATTAGGTATGGGGTATTGACTTTTGGGGAGTTGACCATTGACTTTCCCACTCACCCACACCCCTCCCCCTCACCTCATACTGGCCGAAACCTGCACCTCCCTCTTCTTCATCCCTTTTCTTTTCATTTTCTTCAAATTTCTTCAAGAAAACACATCAAAATTGCAAATTAAAGCTTGCAAATTAAAACCATCCTTCATCTTTCTTTTCCTTCACCTCCCGAGCTTGGATCTTGATGCTTGAGGCCATCATTTGGAGCAAATCTATTCTTGCTAGATCTCTAGTGAGGTATAATCCCTTGCTAATTAAATTCTTTTGATTAAGTTTCTTAAGTTAGATTGTTGTTGTGTTAATTTAGTGTAGTTCTAATCTAGTTTTTCTTAGGTTATGGTTGAAAAATTTAACTAGGGTTTTTGAAGCCATGATAGTTAATTAAATTGTTTTGTAGTTAGTCTAGTTGTTAATTAACTAATCTATATGGTTACCTTGTTTGTGTGGTCTTCAATTATGCTAATTTAGTTAATTTTAAAAGTTTGATTTTGGTTGTAAATTTGTTGTTTTATGAAAATCTAGAAAGGGGCTAGTGTATGGAAATGGGTTGTGAAGCATGATAAATGAGTTAAATTAAGGTTTAGAAACCATTATCTAGTTGATTAAATCTAATTTGTTATCTAGTTGTTTTGCTAACCTAATCTAGAAGGTTAACTTGCTAATTGAGTTATAAATTAGTGTTAATTTAAGGTTTTCATATATAGTTTGAATTAAGAATTGCTAGGTTATATAATTCAAGTAATGGTTGTTTATGGAAAATAGGTTTTGAATCTTTGCTAATGTGTTGTAATTGTAGTGTTTGTAGATTGCTTGTTGTGTGGTTGGATTGTGATAACCGTATCGCTAAGTTTCGTTTTTTGCACCAAAATTGCTAGTTTTGTGCTTACTAGGTTTTTATTAAAATTGCTTGGTGAATTATTTGTGATACCTTGGGGATGTTTTTAGCATCTCCTATGACGTTTAGGACGCGTGAGTGCGGAGTTTTGAGTAGTCGGGTTCTAGTTTTGCCGGGCGACCAAATCGGCGTTTTTTTGGCAGTTTTTGCGATTTTCGCGTGTGTTCCGCGCACTTTGTGCACGTTGTACCTAGCTAGCGAACGTTAGTAGTTTCGTTTGGGTTTTGCGTCGTTCTTGTTAAGTAACCTTATGTTTGGTATTGATGTAAATTCCAGGTTCGGTCGCGGAGACGTCAGACGCGGCGCGAAAGGGGAAAGCGGTGATTGGACACAGCTAGCCAGAGATTCCGGTGAGTAGATGTAACATCTACGGGGGACTATCGTTGGATGGCGCAAGCCGCCCGATAGTTTTAGTAACTTACAAGACCCTTAGTGATGTTAGTAATTAGGGGCGAAATACTTAGTTGACTAATTGCTGCATCCATGCATTATATTGACATACATATACGAAACCATTTTATAGGACACCTGCACCATTGCCAGGGTTTTTATATGCAGCACGAGCACTATTCATGCTTACACACACACCCTGGTAATTTCCATGCCACCACACTAGATAACCTTTAAATTGAAACCTTTTACTAATTGACACTTAAACTTGTGCTATTGCCTTTAATTCCTTAAAATGAAACCGTAGGACTGCTATTCATGTGCATGTGCTTCATCATATTAATTGTTCATGCCTAATCCATTAATTACACATCGCAACTTGATTATTGACACCATATGCATTCATTATCATTGATATATGCACTTATGAGGACTTCTTGAGATTTTATGATATTTCTGGATTTCGGGGGAAAGCCGCAAAATTTCTAAACTTATTATATTTTTAAAACATGTAAATTGCGGTTTTCTAGTGATGTAAGTGTCGTCCACCATGAGTTTGCTGTGGTTTTTGGAGACCCGTTTCGAGGAGTTGGATGAACCGTTTCGGGTACATGGAGGGCCCGGTAGGGTACCCCGGGGCAAGAAGCTCGTGGTGCTGACGATGAGCCTGGCAGGGGACGGATTACCTACCGGTGACTTCATTGGGCACGGCGGATATCCAGAGGATGCCGACCGGGGCCGCGAGGGGATGAGATATTGATATTGAGATGGGTCAGCCGGATGGCTGAGGCCAGAGACACTATGACATGGATTTATGAGATTTGAGACAGCTTTTGGGTGTCGTTGCTGGACACCGATTTTCGTCGATTCATTGACATTATGCTGGCATTCTAAAAGAGTTTCAAAAACAAAAAGAGATAAAATATTTCTTATATATACCTATTGAGACCTCAGATATTCATGTTGCATACATATTCGTACACTGATGTTGTATACACACCTGCTAGTGCATCCAGTCATACCTGTAGTTTAGATGCTAGGATGCTTGTGTGCATGCATACGATAGCCTTTGTAGGTGTTATTTATTACTCACGAGTTGGCAACTCACCCCCGTTGTGCCACAGTCTTTTGCAGGTCCGCTCCGTCAGTTCAGTAGCGGCGGGCGCACTTGTTCTTTTGCCTCTTTTGCCTGAGCTCGAGATTTTGCTCATAGGTGGGTTATGTTATTATTTTTGTACCACCTTGTATATTCTTTGTATCTAGTGTACTCCATCTACTGTTTCTACCAGTATTATTGTATATTGACCTAGAGATGAGACTGTGAGGTTGGTGGACTTTTATGCTGTATTTTGGGGTCGAGCTCACATGAGTCGACATGCTGTTTTCTTATGCTTCATTATGATTATTTTGCTTGTTGTCATTTTATATTGCGTGGAATTTGTGACCGCCTTGTGGCGAAGAGCTAGCTCCCGCTTGGGGATGCCCTATTTTGTTGGATTCATATATATTTTGTTGTACCCATTTTGGGGGCCAGTATTTACAAAGGAGACTCTGCCGAAATTTTCGGAAAAATTGGTATTGTTTTTAAAAAGGGTTTTTCATGACTTATTTGATAAACTCGTTTTCAACTGATTTGGTTTTCTTCACTCTTTTGCTTAATTGGTTTTGTTTTCTGGGCTTTGGCTTACTTACTTACGGACGTCTTTAGACGTTTCGTAAACTTAAGTGCCAGTCACGTTCCGTACCCTGTGGGTCGTGACAAAAGAGGTGACGGGTCCCGACGACCACACATCGATATGGACTGTGGGGTCCTTAAACCCATGTCTAATGCAAAATTCCTGGTCACGTGGAACGCGGATAACGTCACTCTTTGACCCCGCGGAAAACGCCCAGAGCGGAGCCTAGTCCTCGCCGAGCACGGCAGTGAACCCGTGTGAAGCATCTAGTGCAAAATTCCTGGTTACGTGGAACGTGGATAACGTCACTCTTTGACCCCGCGGAAAACGACCAGAGCGGAGCCTGGTCCTCGCCAAGCACGGCAGTGAACCCGTATGAAGCATCCAGAGCACATACCGGACTGTGGAGTCCTTAAACCCATGGACTACGACGTCCTTAACCTGGACCGCAATGTCCTTAAACTACCCATGGACCGCGATGTCCTTAAACTACCCATGGACCGCGATGTCCTTAAACTACCCACGGACCGCAATGTCCTTAAACTAGAACAATAGAGCCCCATATGCTCTTTTGTCGGATCTAAACGGTCCCGTTTAAGTTGATCTTAGCCTTAAAGATGGCTAACGTATCCTTAAACCTTCAAACAGACTGGACTATGAATCCCCCAAATTAACTCTGGCTCGAGGGTACATCTCTGAACTCCTCTGACATCCGTCGTTGTAATCCTTCAACGTCGTCAGAGAGGTGACGGGTCCCGACGGCCACATATACGATGGACCACTATGTCCCTAAACTGGAACAATGGAGCCTAAAACACTCCCTTGTCGGATCTAAATGATCTCGTTAAGTTGATCTTAGTCTCAACATTTGACTAACGTATCCTTAACAAACGTTTGAGTTGATCTTAGCCTCAAGTATGGCTGACGTATCCTCGAACCAAACCCCCAAACCCAAATCTAAGATAAACACGGATTTGGACTAGTCCACGCCCTACGGGCGACGACATAACTCAGTCTCCGTAAACAATCCACGGGCAACAAAACATAAAATAAACACACACGACACGAAGCGACCATCTGGAGAAGGAGAAAGTTGTTACCGCGATGCGGTAGCGTAATTAACTGCGGGGGCTTGCGCCTGCAGGGAAGAGCGTCCCCACAATCAAAAACCCCTCAAACGAGGGGGAATCTGACGAAGTCTGCTACATCGGCCGCATCCATCTAAACCTCCGATGCACGGTGCCATAAACAACTTGGCATCTTCGGAGAGGTGGACGGATAGCACCAATTAGCATCTGCCCCGAACCTCAGGCACGGACGCCCAATGTCGCGCCGCCGTTCGGAGGGGAACAGATTCTGGCACGCCCGGTGGGACATTTTCCTCTTTCCACTCCACACTTCGTGTGTCGTGACTCGCGAACCAATCGCGGTTCGCTAATGGTTGCCCTTGGGTTTCAAGATACTAAGAATTGGCGTGTTGCTTATTGCAGAAAGCAAAGGATCGATGGCTTCTACTTCTGCGAAATCCTCCAACTGCTCAGACTGCAATTGCGACCAACGCTTTACCTCGCCAGGAGGTATAGCCTATGGACCCCAAGCTGCTTCGTTGTTCACAATGCCGGTGGACCAAGTGACTCAAGCCTCTACCGGATTGTTCTTCGGGACTATACTCCCATCATCAAGCTTCACGGCGCCAGTACTGACAAAGGAAGCTCTCAAGAAGTCGGTCTTTGATCGTCTTACCCCTGCCGCGGCTCCTCTCAACGAGTCGCCCAACGTCAACGCCTCGGTCTTCTCTAGATTGGGCCAGAAATCCTGCGAACTCATCATAGGGCCTACAATCTCAGAGGAGGCTGCTTCTAAGAAAGTGGCCGCTCCTGCCCCCGAAATCGCCAAGGCGGCTTCTCCGGCCAAAAAGTCGGTCTTTACAAGATTAACGGCTTCAGCTCCCGCTCCTGCTACCCAAAGGACATCGGTCTTTGATAGGCTAACACCAACAGCAACCCCCCATCCACGCAGGGGGCAAGACGAAACCATTCTTACCGCTGACCCAACGCCGTCCGCTCGACACGCTCGACGTCGCCATTGGCGCCGAGTAAGGAAGGCTGGGGGAAACTCCCCCTCCGGGTTGACTCCATCAGCCCCGATGGCAGAAGTTAATGCTGCTGTTCCAACTGGGAACAGCTTCGAGATGCTAAATAAGGTGCGGAGGAATTCTCCTACTGCAGTGCTAAAGAGGTCTCCTCCCCCACTAAAAAAGGTTGTGGAAATAAAATCAGAACAGCCCCGATCCCCTCAACGGCTGTCTTCCAAAATCTATAAGGTTTGGCGGCAGGCCCGAGACTCGATCATCGATCCAAACTCCTCCCGCCAGCACAAGAAGCTGAAAATCCAACCGGAAGCTGGTCACCAGGCTGAACCCCAAAAGGCTGTCTGGACGCCCACCTCAACGGCCCCCTTAACCTCCATGGCTCATAAAAGGAGGAGGCCAGAGAAGACCCCCCAGCATGCAACGACGGCTAAAAGCACTGAGCCCAGACGCCCTAAGTCTGGGGGCATGATGGTCCACACCGTATACATGGCCTCTGGAAAGGAGGAGAGCCGCACTTCTACAGGCCACCGACCACTTACCCGATCCGTGACGAAAGCCCAGGAGCAGCAACAAAAGCTTCAGGAAATGATGAATGCTATGGCCGCACTTACCGGGCCAAAAGAAAGCCCAGAAACATCCTCAGACGCACGCCAAGAAGAAGAAACCGACGCTGAATTCCTTCGCCGGATACTGGAGAAAAAGGACAAAGAGGCTGCTGAACAAGCAGCCAACATACAACGTATGGGCCTTCTCTTCCAAGATATGATAGGAATGATGATCCAGCAGGACTTACCCGCCGAGGATCCCCCAATAGTTCTTGAAGACGACCGAGGAGAAATGTCAAATCCACTACCAGCCCTCTCAACGGCCAAGGAGGAGGCAATCTCTAAGGCTGACTTGGCTGACTACATAGCCCAGCAAATCCGGGTCCATCATGCGACTGAGGCAGCTGGTCAAGTCGTGAAAACGGGGCGGCCGTATCCAAGCTGGTATGACCAAATCAAATACCCGCAAGGCTATACGATACCAAAATTCCACGTGTACAAGGGGACCGGCAATCCCCATCAACATGTCGCCCAGTTCCGGGCCCTCTGCGGTAACACCGGCGGTGATGATAAACTGTTGCTCTGACAGTTCGTGGGCAGCTTATCAGAAACAGCATTCGAATGGTATTCGGAACTCCCGAACGATTCTATCAAAACGTTCGCTGAAATGGAGTTGTTATTCACTCAGCGATTCGCAAGTGCCAGCGAACGCACTCCAATAACTGCTTTGATTAACGCCAGGGTAAAACCAGGCGAAACCTGGGTCCAGTATGCTATACGCTGGCGGAATTTGTGGTCGAGATGCGAGCAACGCATTGAGGAGGCACCCGCAGTGGGCATGTTCGTGGGAACCCTAGACCCCCACTCAACTATCTCCCAGTTCATGATGTTCTTTAAGCCAACCACATTCCAGGCTTTAATCGACAAGTTGGCTCAGATGGACCAGATAGGTCATAGACCACCTCCCCCGAAGTCGGAACCGCGGAATGACAAGGGTAAAGGAAGGGCAACCTTCGTCGCGAACGCCCAACAGCAACCTAACGCCCCGAAACCGGCAGATCAACTGGAGGAAAGACACCGGTATTATAATGAGAAGATGAAACGTCCCTACTCGTTCCCGCGAGACAAGACGAAACGGTTATTCGAGCTGGCAGTACGCAACAGACTTATAAACCTACCAAATCCAAGGCGACCGCCGCAACCCACCGAGGTGAATAACCCTAACTATTGCCCTTACCATCAAACGGTAAGTCATCCGATTGAAGATTGCTTCGTCTTCAAAAGATGGATTGAAGATCAATACCTCCAGGGGAAATTTGTACTGTCCGAAAAGTGGAAGGTGAACCCACCACGACCGCATACTCCTAAGAAAGCAGATGCACCGGGGGCAACCTGCTCCTTTATTGAAGAAGCTCCATGGGAGGTCGTGCTATCAACTAAAACCAAAAGAATGCTGAGAGACCTTCACGCGTGCCCTGCGGTCGAATGGAAGGACCCTCTTGAACCTCAAATTATCGAAGGGATGTTGAAGCCCCGCACAACTACGAAAACTCGTGATAAGGGCCCAAATACTCATGCCCAACCGTCAAAATCTTCAAAGAAGAAGAAGAAGAAATCCAAGAAGCCCGCGAAGCTTGGAGACGAGCACACGAACTTGCAGAAGCAAATCGACGCGCTGGAAGAATACAATCAAAAGGCTCGAACTCCTGTCGCACTGCAAGAGTTCCTCAACCACATCTTTCAAGAGGGAGATGATGAAGAGAGCTCATCGGATGAATCCGAAGAGTATGTGGCGAGTTGTAACGTAATCTCCTACTCGTTTACCGATGATGAGAAAACTCCTGGCACTAAGAAACTGGAGACAGAGCCTGAACCAGAACGTGCGTGGCTGACAAATGAAGTGATCAATGCTTTTCTAGACGAAATTCGTCCAAAAAGTAAGGCGGATCAGGAGCGTGAGATGGCAACGTCAGAAGGAACCAAATGCAGGCGATTGAATGAAAGAGTTGAACTACCCCCGCCAGATCAAAAGGCATCCGAAGTAGACAAGAAGATATTCAAGACGAGGAAAAGGTTTGCCAAAGCCATGTCAATGGGAATGAGGTTACCACTTTCGGAAGGAAATACACACGATGGGGCGGAGAGGCACCTTAATTATTGCGCATATTATCGGAGAATCTCACACCCCACGGAGGAGTGCGACGCCTTTAAAATATGGTGCAAGGATATGTTACTCGTCGGCAACATTTTAAGCGCATGAAACGCAAGAGCCGTCGGGAGCGAAGAAGTACTGTCGAAGGACACAACAGAACTACTGGCAACTGTTACATGGTTAACGCCGGGGGGTCACAAGTTCTCACCTTTGGGAGCGACTCTGATGAAGAAATGGCTCTGGGCCCTCTCTTTAAAGAATCCGTTTTAGAGAAAGAGGAAGAACTACAAGCCTGCGAAAACATTCAGCTGCGCAATCGCACACTCCCAGAAAAGAATCTCGGGCCCGTAAGTAGAAAAGATAAGGGAAAGGAAAAGGTCACTGAAGATATCACTTTAGATGACCAAGTCATGAAAGAACTAGGCTGCCAAAGACCCTCCTAGGAGGAGTAAAGTGGACTATAATATCCTCGCGCACCTAAGGAAGCTACCTTCTCAGCTTAGTATTCTCGACGCCCTCCTATTATCAAAAGAAGAGCGAGACTCACTGATTAAGGCGTTACAAGAACCTGAGCAATTCCAAGCCTTCCTCGCCACTGAAAAGATGAAGGATGAACTGAAGGAAGTGCATACAGCCGATATCACTTTCGGTGATGAAGACCTCCTTCTCGGGACGTCCGACCATAACCGTCCCCTATATGTCTCCGGATACTGCCATGATATCAAGATAGGCAAGATCCTGGTGGATAATGGATCCTCCGTCAATCTCCTTAATGTTCGGGTGTTGAAGGAAATCTGCATGAGTGTGCAACATCTCGCTCATGACAAAATTACTATCTCCGGTTTCGATTCACAATCGTCACGGACTCTCGGATCTGTGATACTAACATTACGCTTTGGACTTCTCGTCACAGACATCAAATTCCATGTCATCGACGCCAAGACCTGCTACAACGCCTTGCTCGGTCGTCCTTGGCTACACGAGTACAACATCATCCCTTCTACGCAACACCAGTGTATGAAGTACTTTAAAGATGGTTTCGAGTACACCGTAACAGGAGAGTTAAACCCATTTTCCGTGAACGAAGTCCGCAAATACGAAGACGCGAAGTACTTTTTGCCAGATTTCGAGGATACAGAAAGGTGTCGCAACCCGGAGAACAAAGCCGCCGCCACCATCCCTGTTTTCGGGAGCGATACCGAAGAAGAGGAAGAGATAGTTTATGCGGGGCCATCTCAACGCAACAACCTGGGGACGCCTGCCCCCATGTTGGTCTTCGGAAGTGATTCAGAAGATGAAGTTAATGCCGTATTCTCCAATCGGCTGTCAATACAAGCACCCCTCGGCGATGACCATAGTTTGCAAATCACCATGGTACCGCGAGAACATTACAAGGATCTCGACACGCTTCAAGCTCACAATGTGCAGGACCTGCAAACATTTTACATCCCTCCCAGGCAAAGGGGTGAGAAGGTGATCCTATTCTACCGATCCTCAGAGTCGAAAATAGAGAAAGAGATCTGGCATGGCGCGGATGCTATATTCGACAGGCTCCAACCCATCCGTCTGCCCAGATACTATACAAATGGATTAAAGAAGCTATTGAAGCGCCAAGGAGTACCCTTAAAACAGACTGTTCGGCAGGCTCGGTTCTACAACAAGATTTGGGATGTCCCTGGGACTCAACGCAAATTGTCCAACGGGAAAATGGAAACACTTGGGCTTGGATACGCGAGAGCCGGAAAACGGGAACGAGCTCACAGCAGCTACACTATATATACCTTTGATGAAGAAGAGGACGCCCTGTCAGGAGATGCCAACCCCTCATCAAAACTAGACCCCGCGATTGAAGCGCCGAGTCCGTCGTTTGAAGAACGAACGGACAAGCCTATCAGGAAAATGGGTCAGAAAGCTCAGGAAGACCACAACCGCGAAATGACCATCTACGAGAAGGCCAGGACGCAACGTCTATTTCAACAGGCTCTAAAAGACAAAGATGCTCATCTTTGTCAACCCGTTGTGCGAAAGGCCCTATGCGGAGACGGAAATAAATTAAGAAGTGGGAAGAGGACAACGACGCAGGATTAGAGGGTTACGGGTACTGCGCGACTCGGATTCGTCCCTCATGGAGAAGATGAGTCGAGCGTACTCCTTCCCCCGAGACAAGACGGAGAAGTTACTCAAGCTCGCTTTAAAACATCAAATGATCGCGCTTCCAGAGTCTAGACACCCTGAGCAAGCTAACAAGGCTTCTCGTTCGAGCTATTGCTCTTATCACCAAGCCATAAGACATCCTACCGAAGACTGCTTCACCTTCAAGAACTGGGTCGAGGACCAGTACCAACGGGGCAGATTCGCTTTATCCAACAGCTGGAGGGTAACGCCACCACAAAAGCATGAACCCAAGACCGCAAGAGCAAAACCGGATCCACCTCAGTCCTGGGAGCGGATTCGCACCTGTTATACGATTACGATATTAAAAGAAGAGCGCGAGAACATCGATGACTTTCCCCAGTGCTTTGAGAACAGCGATGATGAGGTGATCTCAGAATTTCCGCCAGCTCCGAAAGAACTGGAAGATGGTATACATACTGTCACGCCCCGCTTCCCAAAATACGGAATACGAGGGGTAGACAAGGCCAGCCATCATCCTACGGTCAAGGAAATGTCCTGCCGTAGTCACACTTCGGCTTCTAGTTTATCATGGTAAACAGTGAAGATGCGCAGGTAATGAGAAATGCAGTAACTGAAAGGAACAATGTGAAGACTGACCTGAAGTGGAACAAACGAATGTAACTCGGAATGGCAAGACAAGAAGTCTGTGATGCACTGGTCCAGCCTAAATCTTCTCCTCATACTGAGCATGCATACTCAGGTCGTCAGAGCGACGCAACAACAATATTATTATAATAAGATAAAACAGGTAAGTGAGGTAATACCAGTATAAGAACAGTGCAAGTAATCACTATGTCACTATATGATGCAGAATATGTTCTGTGTCCCTATCGGTCTCTAGGTCATGTTTGAAATCACATAGTGGAAGGAGGATCATATTTAACAGGAGTCTCGTACATACCCGAGACAATGGCCCACATGCCCGGGACATAACCCTGTCAGCCGGATCGCTAGATCCTATCCTACACGTATCAGTATCACGGTTCGAATGATCATCCTCTAAACACGGTCCCGCTAAATACGATACTCTTTCCACTTTGATTTCCCCTTTTTCCCCAGGTTTACACTATTTATGATCTTGATCTAGTCGTGTACAAGTATACCAATGGCACGGTTTTGTCACTGTTCACTGTATTTATCACTGTCATGAATATTCACTTTCCATTGAGCATGATTTTATCACTGTTCACTGTATTTATCACTGTCACGAATATTCACTTTCCATTGAGCACGATTTTATCACTGTTCACTGTATTTATCACTGTCACGAATATTCACTTTCCATTGGTGTACTCGTCACTCCTAAACCAATATCTATCGCGCACGATAATGCAATGTCCACGCGCACTAACACTGAGTATATGGCAAGGGTATGATATATGTATGTATGCTACCAATAAGCTCTGTATGTTATGAATCAATATGCATGTCATTAACTTACATAAATTGCATAAATTAATATGTTAAGAATTCGGCAAAAATGATGTAAGTAAGATATATAGAACAATCAGTCAGCAATTCATCAAAATTTGTTTCAGTTCAATCGGAGTTCCGGTTCTCAGGATATAGCTGTTTCATTTTAAGTGCTCGCGGCTGGAAATTCAGTTTCAGAACTGAACGCCCGTTTCACGACACGAATTGCACCCAGTTGGGCTCAGAATTGAGCGATGTTACAGTTAAACTAATTGTGGATTTTACTGTTATGTATCCAACTCATTGAACGGATCATCGATAGCAGTTTTTTATTAAAAGTTATGTTATGTACAAGGTGCTGGTGTAAGAGGGATCACTGCAAAAACTGCAGAACACCACGGTATTCTAAAATACAAATTAAATATCAAATGATGGTGAAACGACAAGGGACCAGATTCAAGGGTTGGCTAACTAAATTCTCTACGCAACAATATGGGGTTCCGCGTATTTTCAGTTTAAGCAAGGGGTGTACAGGTGTTACCAAGTTCAGGTATTCGAACGAACGTTTCCCCAAACTGCAGTTCAGGGCCGCGAATCGCCTCAGTATTCATTGTTATAACTTATCAAAATGTAAAGATGAACTATGGAGTACTGTAGGTTTATCTGTTGGCTTCGATACGAGCCAGACGGATCGATAACACCCATGGTGTGCTGGAAGTTATGCGTTGTACAATAAAGGGGTATACATTCTGTCCCTGTTTGGGACAGCCATAGGTTCTGTTGATTTAAAATATAATTTAAATAGTAAACGACAGTGAAAACGAATGAAATCACTCCCAATGGTTGCATAACAGACTTATCTTCGTTATAGTATAGGGTTCCGCATCATGGCATTTTCATACGGCAGGGAGAAGGTGTTTCAAAATGAGAATTGACAGCCAATGCTGCTCTGGACTGCAGTCCAGAGCCGCACTCCGAACCAGTTTCCGTCATATTTTTAAAGCAGAAACATACTAAAAATTATATGGGGTTCTAGGTTGTCGAGTCGGCTTCGATATGAGCCCTCGAACGCAATATTCCGATGTATAATCAATTTACTATGATTTTTACAAAAATTCAGGTACAGAAATTTACAGATTCGATGGATCTAAATGGAGATGACATTTCACGGTGTTAGGATCCGTATTTTCGGGCGAACTCTTAACACAGTATTCATTATCACTCGGGCCAAATGTTATGTTTAAATTCCGTCATTTTAGGGGAGTTTTCAGATTATGGTTCGCATCGAACACTTATAATAATATGGTATCGCAATCGAAATGAACGTATAATAGCATGAAGCAAGTATTAAACTTGCCTGACGACGACGGTCGGCGAGGGCAGCGACGGGCGCGGTGCGGGCATGGGTTCGAGTTTTCTCGTGGTCGCGGGATGAAGAAGAAGGAGAGGAGGAGGTAGGGATTTTTGGAAAATTGAGAGAGGAAGTGAGAGAGATTGAGAGAGAGTGGATTTTATAGAGGGGGGGAGAGTGAACGTGAGGAATGAGAGATGAGTGGAGGTGAATTGTAAAGAAGAGAGGGAGTGGGGTGTGAGGGTGTAAAGAGAGAAGGAGGGGTGTAAAGAGAAAAGAATAATGTGGGGGGGGGGGGTGTGTTGTAAAGAGGAAAATGAGGGGGAAACGTGAGGGAGTGGGTATGGTTTTAGAATAGGATTGAAATATATAAGGAAAGAGATTAAAGAATATAATATTAGTCCGTTGAGATTTTGGCAAATACAAACTTGCTCCAAAACACGCCCGGGTCGGGTCTAAAAATTCAGATTTAAAATAAGAAAAATATATGTGACGTCCAAATTTCAAAATGAATGCTCAGATAACGAAAATACATACCCCCAAGATTGGATGCACGTAAAATGCACGTAGCGATCCAAACACGTCCGTTTTGCTGAACGGGACGAGAACAAGATGCGCGGATACTACCGCGGAGTTAGGGGTATCATGCAGGCCATGAAATTTATTTTTAAAATATTTTATTCGACTTTATATTTTATATTAAAAAATGCAGATACCCATTATACTATTCACACTCAAAGAACAATAAATCAAGAAGTAGCCATAAATAAAGAAATACCCAAGATAAAACTGGTATGAATGAACTAGGGTATTACATTATACCCAACTACAAAAAGAATTTCGTCCTCGAAATTCCTAAAACAAGGAAAGGTAATCAAACATGAATCTAAGAGAAGAGATGTGGAAACTTCTATCGAATCTCGTCTTCTCGTTCCCAAGTCGATTCTCCGTGTGAGCGATTCCTCCATGAAACAAGTACGAGAGGGATTATCTTGTTCTTAAGGACCTTTTCTCTTCGATCAACAATCGACATTGGCCGTTCTTCATAGGTCAAGTCCTCCCTTACTGTCAGCTCTGAATGATCTAGCACGTGTGTTTCATCTCGAACATACTTACGGAGTTGAGATACATGAAACACGTCATGAACACTCGCCAAAGATGGTGGTAAAGCCAATCGGTACGCTACTTTTCCAACGCGCTCGATGATATCGAACGGCCCCACGAATCGAGGACTAAGCTTGCCTCGACTCCCAAAATGATTTATTCCTCTGGTTGGTGATATCTTCAAGAATACCAGATCACCAATGTCAAACTCTAGAGGTCTTCTCGATGTATCGGCCCAACTCTTCTGCCGATCTTGTGCTGCCTGGATTGTATTAACCTTCTCCACGGTTTGCACAATAAAACCGGTCCCGACCATCTTCGTTCTCCAATATCGTCCCAACAGACGGGTGAGCAACACTTGCGACCATATAACGCTTCGAATGGAGCCATCTGAATAGTCGCTTGAAAGCTGTTATTATAGAAAAACTCCACCAAGTGTAGATGATCCTCCCACGAACCCTTGAAATCTAACATGCAAGCTCTCAACATGTCTTCAAGAGTTTGGATTGTTCTCTCCGACTGGCCATCTGTCTGGGGATGATAAGCAGTGCTAAACTTCAATCGCGTCCCTAAACTTTCTTGTAAACTCCTCCAGAAGTGTGATAAGAATCGGGCATCACGATCGGAAACAATGCTCACAGGCACTCCATGCAATCTCACAATCTCCTGTATGTACCGTTCTGCTAACGCTTTCGTCGACTGACCAACTCGAATGGTATGAAAAGAGCTGCCTTGGTCAATCGATCAACGATCATCCAAACTGCATTATTTCCCTTAGGACTCCGCGGTAAAGTTGTCACGAAATCCATGGTTATATGTTCCCACTTCCATTGAGGAATCGGAAGTGGTCGCAATAAACCAGCTACCCTTTGATGTTCAGCCTTAACTTGCTGACACACCAAGCACTTTGCTACAAAGCGGGCGATCCCCCTTTTCATGCCTTCCCACCAGAAATTTTGTCCTAGATCACGGTACATCTTCGTGCCTCCTGGATGTAACGAATATGCGGAACTGTGTGCCTCCTTCATAACTTCTTCGTGAAGGTCACAACGAACTGTCTTCATGAATCACTAAGCCCGTTCGAAGTCCAACTTCAACCTATTTTCGAAACTTCTGCAATCTTGGGTCCTGCAATTGCACTGCTTCAATAGGCTCGATCAACGATGACTGTACTTGCAGTTGCATCATCTATCTTAAAGAATACGGTAGCACAGTCTCCAAATTAAATCTTCGAAAGTCTTCAATAAGTTCCTTCTGTGTAGTTAACACGTGGATTGCTGGCAACCGACTAAGTACATCCGGCACAACATTAACTTTCCCTGAATGGTACTTAAGATCAAGATCGTAGTCAGCCATCAGTTCTAACCATCTACGCTGCCTCATATTAAGCTCCTTCTGTGTGAATACATACTTTAGGCTTTTGTGATCGGTGAAAATCTCGACCCTTTCGCCTAACAAGTAGTGTCTCCAAATTTTCAGAGCGAATGTTACAGCTGCTAGTTCCAAATCGTGAGTTGGGTAATTCTTCTAATGAGTCTTCAACTGTCTCGATGCGTAGGCTATAACCTTCCCGTGCTGCATCAAAACACATCCCAAACCTTTCCCAGACGTGTCGCTGTGAATCACCAATCCTCCGGAACCGTCGGGTACGTCAAAATAGGTGCGGTTATCAACCTTTGCTTCAACGCCTCAAAAGCTAACGCACATCTATCCGTCCATATGAACGGTACCTCTTTTCGCGTAAGCTTGGTCAAGGCTCAGCTAAACACGCAAAATTCTCCACGAACCTTCTGTAGTATCCGGCAAGTCCAAGAAAACTTCTGATCTCTGCTACGTTCTTCGGAATCAGCCAATCTTGAACTGCTACAATCTTCTCAGGATCAACAGCGATTTCATCTCCGGATACGACATGCCCCAAAAACTTCACTTCATCGAGCCAAAACTCGCACTTGCTCATCTTCGCATACAATTTTTCTTGCCTCAACGTTTGCAGTGCGATCTTCAAGTGTTCAGCATGCTCTACCATACTCTTCGAGTAGACCAAAATATCATCAATGAACACTACAACAAACTGGTCTAAGAATGGTGGAAAGATTCGGTTCATCAAGTCCATGAATATTGCCGGTGCATTCGTTACTCCGAATGGCATCACTAAATACTCGTAATGCCTATATCGAGTTCGGAACGCAATCTTGCAAATATCTTCTGATTTAACTCGGACTTGATGATATCCGGATCGCAAATCCAACTTCGAGAATACCCTCGCGCCATAAAGCTGCTCAAATAATCCGCCAATGTGAGGGATCGAGTACTTGTTCTTAATAGTCACCTGGTTTAATTCTCGATAATCGATGCACATCCTTCTTATGCCATCTTCCTTCTTGACTAGAAGAACTGGAGCTTCCCAAGGTGAATCGCTGCTGTGAATCCAACCCTTTCTCTAGCAATTCGGCAACCTGCTTCTTGACTTCTTCCAATTCCACTGGTGCCATTAGATAGTATGCCTTAAGATTGGCGCTGTACCAGGAACAAGATCAATCGCGAACTCTACGTCTCGCTTCGGCGGTAAACCTGATATGTCTTCGAACACGTCCATGAAATCTCGAACAACAGCTGACACATCTTCCTTATCCACCTCCATCGACGAAAGAACATTGTTTGTCGGCCTAGCCCTAAACTCGACTGGCCCTACAGAACTGCTTCCTCCAGCAAAATAAACTCCGGATGTCCGGGAATCTGGAGAATCACTTTCCTTTCCTTACAATCAATATGAGCGTGGAAAGTGCCGCGAAAATCCATTCCCAAGACAACAACAAAGGGATGCACCAGAATTGAATAATCCTAATGCGGGGAAAACAAGAACAAGTAAGACTCCGAGATGACTTCATCCAACGTCAAGATACTGAAGAAGATTAAGCACGGTAAACAGGATTCAAGCTTGCGATAAAATATGAACTGGAAAGTAAGAGAATCAAGGCAATATGAAGACCATGGAACACGGAAATTAATCAAGACCAGGACTCCAAGTTACTTAAATAGAGTACCGCATTGTAACCATGCTGCAGTTCATAGTTACAATCACATAACTCCACTCAAGTCGCCCAAATCCTAGTATTAGAATCAAGGAACATGGAGAAACAATAGAGAACCAAAAGGTTTCAAGTCGAGATGCCAAGTGGTTCGCATATCGTCAAGACGAAGGATAAAAGAAAGATATGATTCAAGAATCATGATAGCAATATGGCACGACATGTTCCTAATCACGAGTATTCTGATTCGTGTATTGGGTCCAATACCCAACTACAAAAGAATCAAACTCGATTAACCTATACCCTATGGCTCTGATACCAACAAAACCATGTCACGCCCCGCTTCCCAAAATACGGAATACGAGGGGTAGACAAGGCCAGCCATGATCCTACGGTCAAGAAAATGTCCTGCCGTAGTCACACTGCGGCTTCTAGTTTATCATGGTAAACAGTGAAGATGCGCAGGTAATGAGAAATGCAGTAACTGAAAGGAACAATGTGAAGACTGACCTGAAGTGGAACAAACGAATGTAACTCGGAATGGCAAGACAAGAAGTCTGTGATGCACTGGTCCAGCCTAAATCTTCTCCTCATACTGAGCATGCATACTCAGGTCGTCAGAGCGACGCAACAACAATATTATTATAATAAGATAAAACAGGTAAGTGAGGTAATACCAGTATAAGAACAGTGCAAGTAATCACTATGTCACTATATGATGCAGAATATGTTCTGTGTCCCTATCGGTCTCTAGGTCATGTTTGAAATCACATAGTGGAAGGAGGATCATGTTTAACAGGAGTCTCGTACATACCCGAGACAACGGCCCACATGCCCGGGACATAACCCTGTCAGCCGGATCGCTAGATCCTATCCTACACGTATCAGTATCACGGTTCGAATGATCATCCTCTAAACACGGTCCCGCTAAATACGATACTCTTTCCACTTTGATTTCCCCTTTTTCCCCAGGTTTACACTATTTATGATCTTGATCTAGTCGTGTACAAGTATACCAATGGCACGGTTTTGTCACTGTTCACTGTATTTATCACTGTCATGAATATTCACTTTCCATTGAGCACGATTTTATCACTGTTCACTGTATTTATCACTGTCACGAATATTCACTTTCCATTGAGCACGATTTTATCACTGTTCACTGTATTTATCACTGTCACGAATATTCACTTTCCATTGGTGTACTCGTCACTCCTAAACCAATATCTATCGCGCACGATAATGCAATGTCCACGCGCACTAACACTGAGTATATGGCAAGGGTATGATATATGTATGTATGCTACCAATAAGCTCTGTATGTTATGAATCAATATGCATGTCATTAACTTACATAAATTGCATAAATTAATATGTTAAGAATTCGGCAAAAATGATGTAAGTAAGATATATAGAACAATCAGTCAGCAATTCATCAAAATTTGTTTCAGTTCAATCGGAGTTCCGGTTCTCAGGATATAGCTGTTTCATTTTAAGTGCTCGCGGCTGGAAATTCAGTTTCAGAACTGAACGCCCGTTTCACGACACGAATTGCACCCAGTTGGGCTCAGAATTGAGCGATGTTACAGTTAAACTAATTGTGTATTTTACTGTTATGTATCCAACTCATTGAACGGACCATCGATAGCAGTTTTGTATTAAAAGTTATGTTATGTACAAGGTGCTGGTGTAAGAGGGATCACTGCAAAAACTGCAGAACACCACGGTATTCTAAAATACAAATTAAATATCAAATGATGGTGAAACGACAAGGGACCAGATTCAAGGGTTGGCTAACTAAATTCTCTACGCAACAATATGGGGTTCCGCGTATTTTCAGTTTAAGCAAGGGGTGTACAGGTGTTACCAAGTTCAGGTATTCGAACGAACGTTTCCCCAAACTGCAGTTCAGGGCCGCGAATCGCCTCAGTATTCATTGTTATAACTTATCAAAATGTAAAGATGAACTATGGAGTACTGTAGGTTTATCTGTTGGCTTCGATACGAGCCAGACGGATCGATAACACCCATGGTGTGCTGGAAGTTATGCGTTGTACAATAAAGGGGTATACATTCTGTCCCTGTTTGGGACAGCCATAGGTTCTGTTGATTTAAAATATAATTTAAATAGTAAACGACAGTGAAAACGAATGAAATTACTCCCAATGGTTGCATAACAGACTTATCTTCGTTATAGTATAGGGTTCCGCATCATGGCATTTTCATACGGCAGGGAGAAGGTGTTTCAAAATGAGAATTGACAGCCAATGCTGCTCTGGACTGCAGTCCAGAGCCGCACTCCGAACCAGTTTCCGTCATATTTTTAAAGCAGAAACATACTAAAAATTATATGGGGTTCTAGGTTGTCGAGTCGGCTTCGATATGAGCCCTCGAACGCAATATTCCGATGTATAATCAATTTACTATGATTTTTACAAAAATTCAGGTACAGAAATTTACAGATTCGATGGATCTAAATGGAGATGACATTTCACGGTGTTAGGATCCGTATTTTCGGACGAACTCTTAACACAGTATTCATTATCACTCGGGCCAAATGTTATGTTTAAATTCCGTCATTTTAGGGGAGTTTTCAGATTATGGTTCGCATCGAACACTTATAATAATATGGTATCGCAATCGAAATGAACGTATAATAGCATGAAGCAAGTATTAAACTTGCCTGACGACGACGGTCGGCGAGGGCAGCGACGGGCGCGGTGCGGGCATGGGTTCGAGTTTTCTCGTGGTCGCGGGATGAAGAAGAAGGAGAGGAGGAGGTAGGGATTTTTGGAAAATTGAGAGAGGAAGTGAGAGAGATTGAGAGAGAGATTGAGAGAGTGTGGATTTTATAGAGGGGGGGAGAGTGAACGTGAGGAATGAGAGATGAGTGGAGGTGAATTGTAAAGAAGAGAGGGAGTGGGGTGTGAGGGTGTAAAGAGAGAAGGAGGGGTGTAAAGAGAAAAGAATAATGTGGGGGGGGGGGTGTGTTGTAAAGAGGAAAATGAGGGGGAAACGTGAGGGAGTGGGTATGGTTTTAGAATAGGATTGAAATATATAAGGAAAGAGATTAAAGAATATAATATTAGTCCGTTGAGATTTTGGCAAATACAAATTTGCTCCAAAACACGCCCGGGTCGGGTCTAAAAATTCAGATTTAAAATAAGAAAAATATATGTGACGTCCAAATTTCAAAATGAATGCTCAGATAACGAAAATACATACCCCCAAGATTGGATGCACGTAAAATGCACGTAGCGATCCAAACACGTCCGTTTTGCTGAACGGGACGAGAACAAGATGCGCGGATACTACCGCGGAGTTAGGGGTATCATGCAGGCCATGAAATTTATTTTTAAAATATTTTATTCGACTTTATATTTTATATTAAAAAATGCAGATACCCATTATACTATTCACACTCAAAGAACAATAAATCAAGAAGTAGCCATAAATAAAGAAATACCCAAGATAAAACTGGTATGAATGAACTAGGGTATTACACATACTACGGCAGATAACCTCAGGAAGATTGAGCTGGGATCGGCAGATGACCCGCGACCGACATTCGTCAGCGAGCTACTCTCTGAAGAAAGGGTGGCCGCGTTAAAGAACGTGCTTCTACGGCATAAAGACTGCTTCGCGTGGAACTACTCCGAGATGCCAGGATTAGATCCGGAGGTTGCTGTGCATAAATTAGCAATATCCCCAGATATCAAGCCAGTCAAGCAAGCGCCAAGAAGGATGCGACTCGAGCTTGAGATGAGCATCAACGCTGAAGTCAAGAAGCTGATCGATTCTGGATTTATCCAAGAAGTCCAATATCCTGATTGGATCGCCAATATCGTCCCGGTAATGAAAAAGAATGGGACGGTACGCATATGCGTGGACTTCACGGATCTCAATAAAGCCTGTCCAAAGGATGATTTCCCAGTACCGGTAACCGAGCTAATGTTAGATAACACGTCCACTCACGAGGTTTTCTCCTTTATGGACGGTTCGTCAGGATACAATCAGATAAAGATGCATCCCGAAGACCAGAAGCACACCGCTTTCCGGACCCCTTTGGGTATATTCTGCTACAGGGTTATGCCCTTTGGTCTAAAGAACGCTGGCGCTACCTATCAAAGGGCCATGACAAAGATCTTCGACGACCTCATACATGACATCGTCGAGTGCTATATCGATGACCTCATAGTAAAGAGCATGTCATACGAAGAGCATTTAAACCACCTGGAGACTGTATTTCAACGCCTTCGGCAATATAATTTGAAAATGAATCCCCTCAAATGCGCGTTTAGAGTCTCCTCGGGCAAATTCCTGGGATTCATCGTTCGACACCGAGGTATCGAAATAGATCCGTCAAAGATTAAAGCGATCGTGGAAATGCCTCCGCCAAGAACCCTCAAACAGTTGCGGTCTCTCCAAGGGAAGCTCGCATACATCCGGCGATTTATCGCCAATCTTTCCGGCAAATGCCGTCCTTACACCCACCTGATGAAAAAGGGAACTCCGTTCGTTTGGGATTACAAATGTCAAGGCGCACTAGACGAGATCAAGCAATACCTGCAGAACCCTCCGGTGTTGGCCGCGCCGGTCAAAGGAAAACCCCTCATTCTTTATACAACCGCCCTCGAAGGTTCCTTAGGCGCATTATGGGCGCAAGAGAACGATCAGGGAAAAGAAAGAGCACTCTACTACTTAAGTCGAGTTCTGCTGGGGGCAGAAAGCAACTACTCTCCCATTGAAAAACATTGCTTGGCGTTAATCTTCGCGATAACAAAGCTCATGCACTATGCGTTAGCGCATGAAGTCCGTCTTATTTCAAAAGTGGACCCCCTTAAATACTTGATGTCAAAAGCCATATTGACGGGACGACTCGCTAAATGGGCCCTACTCTTGATGGAGTTCTCGATAACGTATCAACCTCTCAAGGCAGTGAAAGGCCAGGCCATTGCCGATTTCCTCGCTGAGCACCCGATACCGGCCGATTCTCCTCTGAACTGTGATTTGCCGGACGAGCATGCATTTGATGCGATTGGCGGCGGTAGCACCCGATGGGAACTCTATTTCGATGGAGCGTCCTCCGTAAAGAAACAGAAACAAGGTATCCCAATGATCAAATCGGGGATATGCCTCGTCTTTGCAACTCCACAAGGAGGGATAATGCGCTTCGCCTTCTCCTTAACAGAGCCGAGGACAAACAATGAAGCTGAATACGAAGCTCTGATAGCAGGCCTCGAAATCGCCATCGACCTGGGAATTGAAGACCTCCTTATATACGGGGATTCTCAACTGGTTGTTAGTCAAGTAAATGGTGATTACCAAACGTGCAAACCGGAGTTGGTAAAGTACGGCGAAAAGGTGCAACAACTATTGACCCAAATTCCCTCCTATACCTTGGAGAATATACCGCGCGCGGAAAACAGTAAAGCAGACGCGTTAGCCAAACTTGCTAAAGAACTGGCGGACGAAAACCTTGATGATGTAAGAATCGTGGTACAAAGCCGTCGAGTGCTTGCCCCGGCAGAAATACCTCCGGAATTATATAAAGAGAAGGGAGCGACTGAGCAGACGACCCTACGAATAAAAGACCATGAGAAGGCCGAGGACTGGAGGGAAGTCTTCATAGACTACTTTAAGTCCCACCTAATGCCCAAAGATACATCCTCAAGGCATCAACTCATGAAACGAGCTCTATCTTTCGCCTTCGTCAACGATACTCTATACAAGAGATCGTTTAATTCTCTATGGCTGAGATGTTTAGGACCTGACGAAGCGGAAAGAGTCATTCAGGAAGTTCACGACGGACTTTGCGGTTCTCACCAAGCAGGCCCAAAGATGAAGTTAAAAATTAAACGGATGGGTTACTACTGGCCCACGATGATCCAAGACTGCCTTGAGTATGCGAAGCAATGCCACTCGTGCCAGATTCATGGAGACTTTATCCACCAACATCCGAATCCACTACACCCAACGGTGGCTAGCTGGCCATTCGAAATGTGGGGGACTGACATAGTCGGCCCCATCGAGCCAGCATCATCCCGGGGACATCATTTTATCCTCGCGACAACTGATTACTTCTCCAAATGGGCAGAAGCAGTACCACTGAGGGAAGTGAAGACGGAGAATATCCTCCATTTCTTCAAGACGCACGTCATCTATCGGTTTGGAACCCCACGGCGGATTATCTCCGATAACGGGCCAGCCTACAGAAGCCATAAGATTAGCCGCTTCGCGCAGCAGCACAATATAGACTGGAGATATTCTTCAGTTTACAACCCACGAGCTAAACGGTCTGGCCGAGGCCTTCAATAAGACCTTGACGAAGATCATAAAAAAAACCGTTTCCCGGAATAAGAAAGACTGGCACGAGAGGCTGCAAGAAGCCCTTTGGGCTTATCGAACTACATTCAAGACGGCCACAAACACAACGCCGTACGCGTTGGTATTTGGGACGGAAGCAGTACTCCCCCTCGAGATAGAGTTACCCTCTCTACGAGTGGCAGTCCACCACGAGCTGACGGACGAAGAAAATGCTCACCTTCGGCTTGAGGAGCTTGATGCCCTCGACGAAACCCGGCTCATAGCGCAACAACATCTAGAAGCCTACAAAGCAAAGATGACGCGCTCGTACGAAAAATTGACCAGGCCGAGGACATTCCGCCAAGGCGAGCTCGTGCTAGTGGTCAAAAGACCTATGATCCCCAATCGTGCCAAGCGGGGAAAATTTGAGCCAAACTACGAAGGCCCTTACATCATAGACAAGGTCTACCAGGGTGGAGCCTATCTACTCATGGACATGCACGGTGAAAGGCCTTTCAGGCCAATAAACGGCCGCTTCTTAAAGAAATACTATGCTTAATGAGCCATAGCCTGGGTCAATGGTAGATGACGACGACTATGTCCGCTCGCTATCTTCCTAGGCTCAGACTTTACAAGCAGCAGCTGGCCTTCCCATAACGACGGACCGAAACGTCCTTAAACTAACGACGGACCGAAACGTCCTTAAACTAACGACGGACCGAAACGTCCTTAAACTAACGATGGACCGAAACGTCTTTAAACTAACGGCGGACCGAAACGTCCTTAAACTATCGACGGACCGAAATGTCCTTAAACTAACGACGGACCGAAACGTCCCTAAAGTACTACCGCAGCATCCTTAGGCTGACGAGATAAAAAAAAGAGAAAAAAGAATAAAAAACGGTGCGTCCACAAGCAAAACGGGCACGGATGAAAACCCGAAAGGGCTCCGTGAGTAAAAACAGCAGGACTACCGGCGAGTGTTTGTGAAAACCCGAAAGGGCGCAACCTCGTTAAAAGACACTTATAGGGTCCTCTCGACCTTGTAAGGAGAAACCACCCGCGTGAGATCCTTACGACTCACAAAGGAGCAACACACTTAGGGATCCCCACGATTTCTAAGGAGAAAATACACTTGCGAGATCTTCACGACTCGTAAGGAGAATTCTCTTATGGGACCCTCACGGCTCACGAGATTTGAAAGTCTTAAGTTACAGAAACCTAAACCTGTTCTTAAGCAGATCCCCCACAACCTTCGATATTGCCCTACAAGAGGCTCAATACTGACCCTTGTATACAATCCACGGGCGCGAATAAACATTTCCCCAGCAAAGTCCAACCCTTGTAGGTCCTCTCGATCCATAAGGAGAAAGCCCTCTTGTAGGATCCTTACGACTTACAGAGGAGCACACACTTAGGAATCCTCACGATCCCTAAGGAGAAAATACACCTGCAAGATCCTCACGACTTGTAGGAAGAAATACCTTTGTGAGACCCTTACGGCTCATGAAGTCAAAAGCCTTGGTCGACAGGACCCTTAACCCTGTTTGCTGAGCCACCTTTGTTCATCATCAACAAAGGCAAATGATGATTCGCTCCTGGCAACATTCCAGTTGTAGCGGTGCTGATGCTGAAATCGGTGCCTAAAATCCAGGCTTGCAGCGAAAAAGCTAGCAAGCCACACATGCCTACAAAATAGCCGAAATGATGGGGCAACTTGCAAAAAAAGCAGCAAGTAAAAATGAAGGCATGAAAAATAGCCGAAATGATGGGGCAACTCGCAATAAAAAGCAGCGAGCAGAAAATAAATAAATAGCCGAAATGATTGGGCACCGCGAAAAATAGCCGAAATGATGGGGCAATCGCGACCTTCGCGATATAAAAGCTGAAATGATAGAGCATCGCGGAAAAAGAAATAAAATAAAAGTGAAATCCTCGCCCTACAGGTGATGTTACATCTACCCCTGTATACAATCCAGGGGCGCAAAAAAAAAAGAGAGAGGGATCATACTCCTTCCCCAGGTTTCATCATAAGGAGAAGCCAAATCTTGACGGTTCACAGATAGCCTAGAGATCATCTCGTCGTTCGTCTCATGGCAGCAGACACAACATCAAGCGAAACGGAACAGCGGCGACCCCCCAGTTCCATGGCTCGGCGATATACATATCACTGAGAGTCAAACCTCCATCCCGTGAAATACGGATACAATCAGCAAAATTCCTGGTTACGTGGAACGCGGATAATGTCACTCTTTGACCCCGTGGAAAACGTCCAGAGCGGATCCTGGTCCTCGCGGAGCACGGCAATGAACCCGTGTGAAGCATCCAGAGCGGAGCCTAGTCCTCGCCTAACGCGGCAATGAACCCGTGTGAAGCATCTAGTGCAAAATTCCTGGTTACGTGGAACGCGGATAATGTCACTCTTTGACCCCGTGGAAAACGTCCAGAGCGGATCCTGGTCCTCGCAGAGCACGGCAGTGAACCCGTGTGAAGCATCCAGAGCGGAGCCTAGTCCTCGCCTAACGCGGCAGTGAACCCGTGTGAAGCATCTAGTGCAAAATTCCTGGTTACGTGGAACGCGGATAATGTCACTCTTTGACCCCGTGGAAAACGTCCAGAGCGGATCCTGGTCCTCGCAGAGCACGGCAGTGAACCCGTGTGAAGCATCCAGAGCGGAGCCTAGTCCTCGCCTAACGCGGCAGTGAACCCGTGTGAAGCATCTAGTGAAAAATTCCTGGTTACGTGGAACGCGGATAACGTCACTCTTTGACCCCGTGGAAAACGTCTAGAGCGGATCCTGGTCCTCGCAGAGCACGGCAGTGAACCCGTGTGAAGCATCCAGAGCGGAGCCTGGTCCTCGCCAAGCACGGCAGTGAACCCGTGTGAAGCATCTAGCGCAAAATTCCTGGTTACGTGGAACGCGGATAATGTCACTCTTTGACCCCGTGGAAAACGTCCAGAGCAGATCCTGGTCCTCGCAGAGCACGGCAGTGAACCCGTGTGAAGCATCCAGAGCGGAGCCTGGTCCTCGCCAAGCACGGCAGTGAACCCGTGTGAAGCATCCAGAGCAAATACCGGACTGTGGAGTCCTTAAAATCCACGGACTATGACGTCCTTAACCTCGACCGTGATGTCTTAAAACTAACGATCAACCCCCCCGATTCCCTACGGATTCTACCTTGGTTTAAGGGTACATCTCTTCACTCTTTTGATACCTGGCGTTGTAATTCCTCAACGTCTTCAAAGAGGTGACGGGTCCCTGCAACCAAACACCGGACTGTGGAGTCCCTAAATCCACGGACTATGAGGTCCTTAACCTTGACCATGATGTCTTAAAACTAACATCGGACTGTGGAGTCCCTAAATCCACGGACTATGAGGTCCTTAACCTTGACCGTGATGTCTTAAAACTAACATCGGACTGTGGAGTCCTTAAATCCACGGACTATGAGGTCCTTAACCTTGACCGCGACGTCTTTAAACTACAATACCCGGAGCAGCCTCTGACCCCGTGAAACACGGATAAGGGTGACCACATCCAGCACTTGCAGGTCCTCACGACCTGTAAGGAAGAAAAAACTCTCTTGTGAGATCCTTACGACTCTTAAGGGAAAACCCGCTTAAGAATCCTCACGATTCTTAAGAAGAACTTACACCTATGGGATCCTCTCGACCTGTAGGGAGAAAAACTCTTTATGAGACCCTCGTGGCTCATAAAATGCAAAAGTCTTAGGAAGCAGATCTTAACCCTGAACCCTGAGCCATCGCTGTCCTGCAAGGAGATCAAGATATAGTATCTGCAGAATGCATTCAATAAAAAGGGGACATATCATTGAGAGGAAAATTGTATCTTTTATTCATAAACCAAAATGGATATAAAGTACAATTTATGAAAGAAACAAAAAAGAAAGGATACCCTCATCCATGAGTATGTACAAAAAAGGAAAAAAAGATACAAGTCCTCAAGCCGGCGGGCGGTGCAATAATTTTACCAGCTCATCATTCTGTTGCTGAGCCACGGCTTCATGACGCAAGATCTCCAGAAGATGAGCCTCCGCCTGAGCTTGCTGAGCCTGGTACGAAACGAGCCGAGCTTCGAGCTCTTTCTCGGTAGCCTTATGAGCCTCGACCCTCTCACGAGTGAACGTGGCAGCTTTGTCAAGAGCCACCACCTCTTTAATGGACTCCTGAAGCACCCGCCAGAGCTCATACGCTTTGTTGGCCTCGACTGTGAGATTGGCTTGAAGCTCGCCCAACGCCTTGGAGGCTAGCTCCCTCTCCGAGAACTTGCGACCAAGCCTCTTCTCACATGACGTCATGTTTGCTGCGCACCGTGCTATCAGCCCCCGTAACTCTGCCTTTGCAGCCACGGCCTCCGAGAAAAGGCGAGAACACTCGAGAGCGTACAAACAAGCCTCCACCTTCCTACAGAACTCCACCCAGACCCGCACCACCTCCTCGCAGTGATAGGTAGCGAGAAAAGGAAGGGAGCCGTTAGCTTCAGCAGCAAACGCTTCGGCTGTAGTCGCACTACCAGCGCGAGCTCCTCGACGAAAGAAGATAGGGAGACAAGGCTCAATTGGGCCAAGCGTTCTGAAGCCCGCAAAGCATAGGGGCCGGGCGGCATCACAATGCGTGATTCCAAAGCCATGGAGACTGGCAGGGCTGTTCAAATTTGGCGAATGTTAGTAAAACTTTTAAACGCAGAATGAATGGGACTATAATAAAATGTCACTCACCGACAGTCATGCCGACAGTCATGCAAGTAGGAGCCGAAGGTTCCCCTGGCCTTTCGACGACCTCAACCTCATCGTCGGCTTCTAGAACTATAAGAGACATCAACGTCATTTCGAAAAATAGTAACAATGCTATGGTAAAAAATGGCGAATGACACTAACCTTGCCCAGAGGAAAGGACAATACGCTGAGGGGGGATCGCCTGCGGAGCTGCCATCTCCAATAAACGCTGAAATGATTAACGAGGCGACAGATCCGCGATCGTGGCCGCCAAGCCGCGCAATTCTGGGAAAGATAAAAGAGTTCAAACTATGAAGGGGTTGCTAAATTAAAACGCAGAGGGATACCTTCAACACTCCTCCCATTCTGAGCCGGGGGGATAGCGGCTTCAACGGTCTCCGCCGTGACCTCAGGCTCCAACAAAGGGAGAGTAGTCCCGACTACCTCGCTTCCAGCCGTTGGGCCGACCTCAGTAAGAGCCACTGGGGCGGCGGCCTCCAAGGGAGCCTCCCCCAAAGGAGCAAGCACTCCCTGATCAAGAACCGCCGCTGGAGGTTCTATCATGAGAGGAGCAGCCTCATCAGCCCCCTCCACATCCAGCAAAGCTTCATTAAGAATTTCGGCGGGCGTTAGCTTTAATGGGCCAGTAGGGAGCTCCCCCAGCGTCGAAGATTCTGCACGATTCAAACAAAAATAATGATACATACCCACGAGCATAAATAATCGAAAGGACTACAAAAGAAGCACAACGTACCTATACGCAAAGAAGCCCTCAATATGGCTTCTTCAAGCCGCTTCTCTTTCTCAAGGAGGTGAGCTCGCCGGGGTTTAAGGGTAGATTCATGACCGCCGGTCCATAAAGAAAGCGCATCAGCGGCGTCTTCTGAAGCGGCCTGCTTCAAAGCCCTTTCCCCCCATTCCTCCAAAGGGCCGATAAATCGCCGTCGAATCCACGAAGGGTCTTCATAAAAAATTACAGCGGGATAAGACTTCTTCGGGACCTGGGCGTTATGGGACGCGTCTTTTGAACGCCGTATGGCCTCAGCCAACTGTGCAGCCTCCTCATCAGCCGAACTCGGGAAGAGAAGTCCAGCGTTTGACTCTTGCAAGGCCAATGGTTCGTCTTCAAGGATAGGCTCAGACTCTACCACAGAATCAAGCGGGCTGGTAGCCGCTTTCCTCCGCCGTTTAGACCCGGAGCCGGTCGCTGAGGACGGCCGCTTCCTCCCTCGCGAAGCCTTAGGGCGGCGCTGGCCCACATCGCCTTCAGCGCCCTCATCCCTGTTACTTTCGTTCAGTGCCACAACCGAGGACGACATCGCCATTGTCGACGCCATGGGGGGCGGTGCCGCCACCGGCAGAGGTGCTACTACTGGAGCCCGTTTACCCCGCGATCGGGAACCCAGGGGCATACCAGCTGTCGGAGTAAGGTCTACCCCTGACTCCCCCGGAATAAGGGCGGCGCCAATCTCCCTCAAAGGGAAGCGGACTGGAACCCTCGGTCGCAGCTTAGCTCCCGAGACCTGAGGAGGGGCGTCGTGACCAAGGAGAACCCTTCTCTCTTCAGCAATAATTGGGGTGATCCGATGAAGATACCAGCCCGTAAATGCACCTACGCATCGGGGCATGTACTCGGCTTCAGGGACCATGAAATGAGAGCCGGTGTTCAGCCTCATGAAATGATGAGCGGCATCGCGAACAGCATCGAGCGAAGGGATCGGGGCGACTATAAAAGCCTCAAAAGGAACACCCTGGTCGTATCCAAGCTGCCGGGCAAATCGATGCTGATTGTACCGCATAAAAAGAGCTGCACTGTCCTGGCGAAACACCAAGTAGCCCGGTCTAATTGTATACAAATGCGTGGCCTCCCGGGGCTTCAGAGAGGGCGCGTTGTCTTTCGACTGGTCCCAGAGTTGTTGAACGGGACCCGAAGGAGTAGACAAAACCCGATCATTAAAAACCAACCCGCCAGCGGTGGCATGAGGAGAAATCAGCACCCGAATAGCCCCAAATTGAGTTGGGTCGGCGGCAGAAGCACCCACCAGTCGCATAAGTCGCGGGAAGGGATAGGCGTCGTAAAAGGCGGGCCTCTGATGCATAGCAAAAGACCCCAGCACATGCAATTCGATCCACGACGTGAAATAATGAAGCGAAAAGTTCACTACGTCCACGCCAGGCGTAGAGGTATTAGCTGCGGTGCCCAATCCGTTATAGAGGTGCGCCAAGGCCGGGATGCCGATAGCCAACCGCATCCCCTCAGCAATACGATGAGCCGGGTAGATTACCGAGGCTCTCATGAAGCGGCGATGCATGGGGATAACGAACCAACTAAGCCAGACACTAACAAACCCCACAAAGAACGTCTCCTCGTCCATTCCAGGGACAGCAATAGATTCAAAAGAGATCGGCGATATAATAGGGATGTAATACTGAGGTAGATCTGATTCGTTGGTCGGCAACCTCTTCGGACCGAACCCAAAGGGGTCCCCAATGTTGGCAAACTTCGGGGCTGTCTTCGATAAGGCATCCTCACGAAGGAAACGAGCAATGAAGCTCTTGAAAGTGACACCCTGCTCCTCGGACTCGGTGAATAATCGGTCGAAGATGCCTAGGGCCTTAATTAAACTGGGGCGCTTGTGGCGAACAACATTCTCAGCAGACAAGCCGTCAACTGGGGCGGGCTCGGGTTCAAAAACGTACTCGTCAGGAGGCAACAACTCCTCATACAGATTATCCCTTATCGGCAACCCCGAGATATCATAAAATTCGGCCAGAGAAATCGAAACCTCACGATCTCCCAGAATGAAAGTATTAGTGGGAAGATTCCACTGGTTCAAAAACGCCTTGACCCACCAGACATGCGGGGACTTGTAATAGAATAGTGACGCGTATATGGCCTGATAAAGCCCGACTTTCTGCAACCGCGCCCGATGGGCAGAAAGGATGTAGCGAGCCCAGAGAAGGTAGCCCGTAGGATGCCTAGGAGTGAGCCCTATCTTATAAATTTGCCCCCACGGGTGGGCCTCACCCTGGCAGATACGCCGTCCCAAGATGTCTATGGCCAGGATCGGATGGTTCGGAATGCCGGTCGTCGAAGGCTCCAGCCTCCCCGTTGGAGTCCAGTTGGGCATTTCCACAGCAAAAGCTGTCCTTGGAGGATCCATCAGTAAAAATGGGAAAGTGGGCTCCGTCGGCACTGCGCAAAGAAAGCTCCGGCGACCCTGAATAATCTGATTGTACCTAGGTCCCCATTGAAGAAGGTTGGTGCAGTTCGGGTCATGGGCCCGAATCATCGCCATCGCTTCCTCATCAGACGGCGACTGAGGAAAAGCAGCCTCTGAGCGAGAAAAGGGAAAGCGCGGAACATAAGCCATCGCACCTGAAATCCAATAAAGGAAGACCGTTAGAAGAAAAGTCAGCAACGTATATTCATGCATAAACATGAAGACTAGTTAAAGAAAGCAACAACAGAGTTTTCTGGGGTCATTAGCTACAAAACATATGGGTCCCACAGAATCCGGATGACGGCTCATTAATAATGAGGCCAAATCGTTACAATAAAACAAAGGGAATATCCTCAAAGAATGATGACCATGCACATCCCCCCAACAGAAGCTGTCTCGGGCTCTACAATGAATCCAGCAAAATCAAAGGAATTAAATTCCCACAAAAAGACATCATTACAAAGCCCCCATTGCATTAATTGCAGGAAGAACAACCTAGGGCCAAGAGACCTCAGGAAGCCTCCGTGCGAAGAAATCTAGTCCTTCATTGGAATTAAATTCCTTATTAAGAAAAGGGAATTAAATTCCCAGAAACATTTTTGATGGAATTACATCTCTTCACTCCTTTGATACTTGGCATTGTAATCCCTCAATGTCTTCAAAGAGGTGACGGGTCCCGACGACCACACATCGATATGGACTGTGGGGTCCTTAAACCCATGTCTAATGCAAAATTCCTGGTCACGTGGAACGCGGATAACGTCACTCTTTGACCCCGCGGAAAACGCCAAGAGCGGAGCCTAGTCCTCGCCGAGCACGGCAGTGAACCCGTGTGAAGCATCTAGTGCAAAATTCCTGGTTACGTGGAACGTGGATAACGTCACACTTTGACCCCGCGGAAAACGCCCAGAGCGGAGCCTGGTCCTCGCCAAGCACGGCAGTGAACCCGTGTGAAGCATCCAGAGCACATACCGGACTGTGGAGTCCTTAAACCCATGGACTACGACGTTATTAACCTGGACCGCAATGTCCTTAAACTACCCATGGACCGCGATGTCCTTAAACTACCCATAGACCGCGATGTCCTTAAACTACCCATGGACCGCGATGTCCTTAAACTACCCACGGACCGCAATGTCCTTAAACTAGAACAATAGAGCCCCATATGCTCTTTTGTCGGATCTAAACGGTCCCGTTTAAGTTGATCTTAGCCTCAAAGATGGCTAACGTATCCTTAAACCTTCAAACAGACTGGACTATGAATCCCCCAAATTAACTCTGGCTCGAGGGTACATCTCTGAACTCCTCTGACATCCGTCGTTGTAATCCTTCAACGTCGTCAGAGAGGTGACGGGTCCCGACGGCCACATATACGATGGACCACTATGTCCCTAAACTGGAACAATGGAGCCTAAAACACTCCCTTGTCGGATCTAAATGATCCCGTTAAGTTGATCTTAGTCTCAACATTAGACTAACGTATCCTTAACAAACGTTTGAGTTGATCTTAGCCTCAAGTATGGCTGACGTATCCTCGAACCAAACCCCCAAACCCAAATCTAAGATAAACACGGATTTGGACTAGTCCACGCCCTACGGGCGACGACATAACTCAGTCTCCGTAAACAATCCACGGGCAACAAAACATAAAATAAACACACACGACACGAAGCGACCATCTGGAGAAGGAGAAAGTTGTTACCGCGATGCGGTAGCGTAATTAACTGCGGGGGCTTGCGCCTGCAGGGAAGAGCGTCCCCACAATTAAAAACCCCTCAAACGAGGGGGAATCTGACGAAGTCTGCTACATCGGCCGCATCCGTCTAAACCTCCGATGCACGGTGCCATAAACAACTTGGCATCTTCGGAGAGGTGGACGGATAGCACCAATTAGCATCTGCCCCGAACCTCAGGCACGGACGCCCAATGTCGCGCCGCCGTTCGGAGGGGAACAGCATGTTCTTGAGAATAAAGACGATGACGCTGATGAAGAAGACGATTCTTCAGAAGGGCCTGAGAATTATGTGGCGAGCTGCCACATGATCTCTCACTCGTCAATAAATGGCAAAGAAGCTCCTGTTGCGGAGAAACTGGGGGTAGATCCAGAATCGGAATCAAAATCCCTGGAGCCATCAGACGAATTGATTGACAGGCTGCTGAGCGAAGCTCTTCAGAAAAGTAAAGCTGACCGAGAGCGTGAAACGGCCATATGCGAAAGGGCCAAGCGTCGGTGTCAAGTTGAAGAAGCCCCGGTATTGAGAATCCATAGAGTACCACAACCAGATCGAAGCACGCCCGCGGCAGACAGAAGCAGGTTTAAGACAAGGAAACGGTTCGCTAAAGCCCTGTCAATGGGAATGAAGCTGCCATCTCTCAGAGGAAATACTCCTAGCGGTATACACCTTGACGAAGCGGACGTACATCCTAACTACTGCTTATACCATCAGAGGGTCACACACCCTATCGAAAAGTGCATCGCCTTTAAAAACTGGTGGCACGGATATGTTGCCCACCGACAACACGTCAAGCGATTGAAGCGCAGGGCTCGTCGGGAACAAAGAAGTACGACAGATGAGCGTAAAGGAACCGCTGGCAACTGTCACATGGTTGATTCCGGGGGATCGCAAGTTCTCACCTTCGGGAGCGATTCTGACGAAGAAATAGCCCTCGGCCCTCTCTTCAAACAACCCACCTCAGGAAATGAGGGAGAGACGAAGGACTGTAAGAATATTCAGCTGCGTAACCGTACATTGCCTGAAAAGAATCTTGGACCTACAAATAAGGGATCAAAAAAAAAAGATAAGGGGAAGGAAAAAGTCCCTGAGGATATCGCCCTCGATGATCGAGTCGTCGAAAAGCTGACATCTAAGGACCCGCCCAAGAAAAACATGGTGGATTACAACGTTCTGGCACACCTGAGAAAGATACCCTCATAATTGAGTATCTTGGATGCCTTTCTCCTGTCTAAAGAAGCACGAGAGTCCCTGATCAAGGTATTACAAGAGCCCGAGCAGTTCCAAACTTTTCTTGCCGAAGAAAAGATGAAGGATGAGCTGGAAGAAGTCCACACGGCCGACATCACTTTCGGCGATGAAGATCTCCTCCTCGGATACTGCCATGACATCAAGATAGGGAAGATCTTAGTTGACAACGGGTCATCTATCAACCTCCTAAATGTGAGGGTGCTAAAAGAAATCTGCATGAGCGTTCAACACCTCGCTCGGGATAAAATCACCATCTCCGGGTTCGACTCCCAGTCATCACAGACGCTCGGGTCTGTGATTCTGACATTATACTTTGAGCTGCTCGTCACTGACATCAAATTTCATGTCATTGACGCTAAGACCTGTTACAACGCTTTACTCAGAAGGCCTTCGTTACACGAGTACAATATCATCCCTTCTACACAACATCAGTGTATGAAATATTTCAAAGATGGTCTCGAGTACACCGTGACGGGGGAACTAAACCCATCCTCAATAAATGAAGTCCGAAAGTATGAAGACGCTATGTACTTCCTACCAGACTTTGAAGACACGGAAAGATGCTATAAACTGGAGAATAAGCAGAAAGCTATCACCATTATTCCGGTCTTCGGGAGTGATACCGAGGAGGAGGAAGAGATAGTCTATTCGGGGCTGCCCCAATGCAACAGGTCGGGACAGTCCATCCCTATTCTGGTCTTTGGCAGCGACTCTGAAGACGAAGTTAACGCAGTGTTCTCGGTCCGGCCGTCAATACAGACCCTCACTGGAGATGATCAGAGTTTGCAAATCACCCTAGTTCCGCAGCAGCACTACAGAGAGCTTGACGCGCTGGAGACATATAGTGTGCAAGAGCTGCAGATATTCTACGTCCCTCCCAGGCAAAGAGGTGAAAAGACGATCCTATTCTATCGATCCATGGAGGCTAAAGTCGAAAAAGAAGTCTGGCATGGTGCCGATCCTGCGCTCGACAGGCTCCAACCTATTCGTCTGCCCAGGCACTACACCGAGGGACTGAAAAGGTTATTAAGACGCTAAGGCATACTTTTCAAACAAACTCCTCGACAAGCTCAGTTCTACAACAGGATCTGGAACGTCCCCGGAACTCAGCGAAAATTGTCCAACGAAAAAATGGAAACGATTGGGCTTGGATATGTCCAGTCCAAGAAACAGGAGCAGTTCTATGGCTGCCACGTCATAAAGGACTTTGATGAAGAAGAGGAGGCTCTTGCAAAAGACGCTGACGTTGAATCAGAACGCGGTCCTGCCATAAAAATGCCGAGTCCGTCGTTTGAAGAGCAGATGAACAAGCTAGTGAGGGAAACGAGTCAAAAGGTTCGGAACGACCACAGCCGTAAAATGGCCATTTACGAGAAAGCCAAGACGCAACGCCTCCTTCAGCAGTCTGCGGAGGATGACAATGCCCTCCACCGTCAGCTCGCCATGCATTCCCAAGACAAGAAAAAGGCCCGATGCAGAGGCAAAAGCAAGGTGAAGAACGGAAAAAATGTTCGACAGCGGAAAAACGGATCCAAAAGGCCACGCGATCAAGAAAAGGTCAGCCGGAATTCGTCTCTAATGAAACAGATGGGTCGAGCATATTCTTTCCCTCGAGAAAAGACAAGGAGAATCTTCGACCTCGTCCTGAAATATCAATTGATGACACTCCCGGAGTACAAGCACCCCGAACAAGCAAACGAGGTCTGTCAGCTGGATTATTGCTCATATCACCGAGCAATAGGTCATCCTCTTGAAGACTGCTTCACTTTCAAAAACTGGATCGAAAACCAATATCAACTCGGCAAGTTCGCTCTATCCAACAGTTGAAGGGTAGCCCCGCCGTAAAGGAATGTGCCAAAAGCAACTTATATGGCAAAAGTAGAACCAGATCAACATCGGTCTTGGAAACGTTCCCGTACCTGCCATGTGATAACGTTGTCAAAAGAAGGAGAGCGCGAGAATATGGGTGACCTCTCCTAGTACTTTGAAAATGAGGATGAAGATGAGTTGATCTCATAGTTTCCACCGGCGCCAAAAGAATTGGAAGATGGAATACATACTATTGCGGATAACCAGAGAAAAATCAACTTAGGGACGGCAAACGACCCGCGGCCTATGTTCGTCAGTGAGCTGATGTCTAAGGAGCAGGCGGCTACACTAAAGGATGTGCTCATGCAGTATAAAGATTGCTTCACATGGAACTATTCCGAGATGCCGGGACTAGATCCTGAAATAGCTGTGCACAAATTGGCGATATCTCCGGACGTCAAGCCAGTCAAACAAGCACCCAGAAGAATGCGGCTCGAACTTGAAATGAGTATCAACGCTGAAGTCAAGAAGCTAATCGACTCCGTCTTCATCCAAGAAGTTCAATACCCCGATTGGATCGCCAACATTGTCCCAGTGATGAAGAAAAATGGGACGGTACGCATCTGTATAGACATTCGGGACCTCAACAAGGCCTGCCCGAAGGATGATTTTCCCGTACTGGTTACCGAGTTGATGATAGATAATACGTCCACTCACGAAGTCTTCTCCTTCATGGACGGATCATCACGGTACAATCAAATAAAGATGCATCCCGAAGACCAGAAGCATACCGCTTTCCGGACTCCTCTGGGCATATTCTGCTACAAAGTGATGCCTTTCAGTCTGAAGAACACCGGCGCTACCTATCAGAGGGCCATGACGAAGATTTTCGATGACCCCATACATGAAATCGTCGAATGCTATATCGACGACCTCGTAGTGAAATGAAAATCGTACGAGGAACATTGGGAGCATCTGGAGATCGTGTTTCAACGCCTTCGGAAATACAACCTGAAGATGAACTCTCTTAAATGCGCGTTCGGAGTTTCCTCGGGCAAATTCTTAGGATTCATCGTACGACACTGGGGCATTGAGATAGACCCGTCAAAGATCAAGGCGATTATGGAAATGCCTCCGCTAAGGACTCTCAAGCAACTGCGGTCTCTCCAAGGAAAGCTCGCATATATCCGACGGTTCATAACTAACCTCTCCGGCAAATGCCGCCCCTACAGTTATCTGATGAAGAAGGGGACCCCGCTCATCTGGGATCGCAAGTGCCAAAGCGCACTGGACGAAATCAAGCAATATCTGCAGAACCCACTAGTACTGGCCGCTCCAATCAAGGGAAAGCTTCTCATCCTGTACACAACCGCCCTTGAAGGCTCCTTAGGCGCACTATGGGCACAGGAAAACGACCAAGGGAAGAAGAGAGCCCTCTACTATTTGAGTCGAGTTCTCTTGGGGGCAGAAAACAACTACCCCCCTATCGAAAAACACTGCCTGGCGTTAATCTTCGCGATAACGAAGCTCAGACACTATGCGTTGGCGCATGAGATCCATCTCATATCAAAAGCGGATCCTCTCAAGTATTTGATGTCAAGAGCCATACTAACGGGACGACTCGCTAAATGGGCCTTAATCTTGATGGAATTCTCGATAACATACCGACCTCTTAAGGCGGTGAAAGGCGAGGCCATCGCCAACTTCCTCGCTGAGCATCTGATACCTGCCGATTCACCCCTAAACTGCGAATTTCCAGACGAGCACGCTGTAAGGTGTTTTTCGTCACCCAATTAAGATGGGAATACGCGCGCGCTTGTCAGGCGTATACTACAGATTCCCCCTGCCTAGGGTAGGCCGGGGTTTATTGATTGTGGGGATCCAAATCTCCGACAGCCGCGGACTAAGCTGCCGTTAATTACCCCTCGCCTTTGGAGCGAGAGAACCTCCGATTAACGGGTTAAAATGGTCATGCGAACTCAATGTGCAGTGTACGTGTGTTGTGTTTTGAAAGGGGGGTTTGGATATATCGGGAGCCACGCAGAGTTTTTACGGGGGTCCCGCTCCCCGAATAGCGGGCTGGGGGTCAAGGGGGCTAGCAGCCCCCTTGCGGGGTGCGGGGCAGCACCCCGTTAGAAATTTTTTCTAACAGGGACAGTGTCGCGGAGTATGTGTGTGTGTAAATATGTATACATATGTGTATATATATATATGTGTGTATATATGTATATATATATAAAAGAAAGAGGGGGAAAAGGCATCCAAAGGATGCGTGGGGCCAGCGCCTTGAGCGCTGTGCACTTAGGTGCTGTGCGCTCAGGCGCAAGCGCGCCACGTGTCGGCACGTGGGCGTTTTGCGCTTGAGCGCAAGCGCGCCACGTGTCGGCACGTGGGCGCTTTGCGCTCGAGCGCAGTGCGCCTGAGCGCAGCACGCCACGTGTCGGCATGTGGGCGCTTTGCGCTCGAGCGCAGTGAGCCTGAGCGCAAGTGCGCCACGTGTCGGTACGTGGGCGCTTTGCGCTTGAGCGCAGTGCGCCTGAGCGCAAGCGCGCCATGTGTCGGCACGTGGGCGTTTTGCGCTCGAGCGCTGGGCGCTGGTGAGACAAAGGGACTTTTAGTCCCAAAACCAGAAGCTATGCTTCAAAAAGGAAATATTTATTATATATATATATCTATGTAAATATATGGAGTTAAACTCCTAAAATGTTTTGGTTGATGAAAGGGATTCTTCCTCTTCCTCCTCTGTTGGCTGGATCTTGATGATCAAGAGATGTGAGATCTAAAAATCTCTCCTTTCTGAGATCTAATGGTAGATCCAAGTTCCCCTTTGTGGGCTTTGTGGTGGAAGACTTTTTAGTTTTTGAAAAGAAAGAGTAAAACTCTTGATTTAATTCAAAAGAAATGAGAAGGTTTAGAACCTTGGAGAAGGAGCAGGAGGCACAAAAGATCTCAGATCTAAAATTTTTGTGGAGAGAATAAAAAGTATTCTTTATTCATCATCATGTTGCCTTTTATAGGCTTACATATTTACATATAGCCCCTTGGGCTTCACAAAAATGGCATTTTGCCTATCCCATGGCTCATGTGTCATTTCATTTTTTCACATAAACCATGGGCTTACAAAATATTGGCTTTATGCCCATTTTGCATACATTCATGTATAAAAAATTACATAAAAATTATTTATTACATGATTTTGTTGTTGGCATGGGGAGGCTGGCCGCGGGCTCGACTTGGGCATGGGTCCGCTTGACCTGGGCTTCGGCCCACCTAGCTTGGGGGTTGACCTTGACTTTGACTCGGTCAACCGGGGTGTAAATTTTTACCCCAACAAAGTGCCCCCCATCAATAAATGCACACCGCACATTTGAGTTGTGTGCATGAAATTGATGGATCTTGAAATTGGACTTCGAGGTAGAACATCATTCCATGGGCGGAGCATCATCCCGGAGTTCGGAGCATCTTTCCGAAGAGCGGAGCATGATTCCAGAGTTCGGAGCATCTTTCCGAAGAGTGGAGCATAATTCCAAAGATCGGAGCATCATTCCGATGAGCGGAGCATCATTCCAATTTGCGGAGCATAATTCCAAGGATCGGAGCATCATTCCAATGAGCGGAGCATGATTCCAGGGGATCGAAGCATCATTCCGAAGGGCGGAGCATGATTCCAGGGATCGGAGCATCATTCCGATGAGCGGAGCATCATTCCAAGGATCGGAGCATCATTCTGAAGAGCGGAGCATGGTTCCAGGGATCGGAGCATCATTCCGAAGGGCGGAGCATGATTCCAGGGATCGGAGCATCATTCCGTTGAGCAGAGCATCATTCCAGGATTCAGAGCATCCTTCCGAAGAGCGGAGCATGATTCCAGGGGTTCGGAGCATGATTCCAGGGGTTCGGAGCATCATTCCGAAGAGCGGAGCATGATTCCAGGGGTTCGGAGCATCATTCTGAAGAGCGGAGCATGATTCCAGGGGTTCGGAGCATCATTCCGAAGGGTGGAGCATGATTCCAGGGGTTCGGAGCATCATTCCGATTTGCGGAGCATGATTCTAAGGATCGGAGCATCATTCCGATGAGCGGAGCATAATTCCAGGATTCGGAGCATCATTCCGAAAGGGTGAAGCATGATTCCAAGGGTCAGAGCATCATTTCGATTTGCGGAGCATGATTCCAGGGGTTCGGAGCATCATTCCGAAGAGCGGAGCATGATTCCAGGGGTTCGGAGCATCATTCCGAAGAGCGGAACATGATTCCAGGGGTTCGGAGCATCATTCCGAAGGGTGGAGCATGATTCCAGGGGTTCGGAGCATCATTCCGATTTGCGGAGCATGATTCCAAGGATCGGAGCATCATTCCGATGAGCGGAGCATAATTCCAGGATTCGGAGCATCATTCCGAAAGGTGACAGACATTCTAACCGAAGCATAATTTCGATGCGGAGGTTGATTCCCAGGCGAAGCATAATTCCGACAGAGAAGGCAAATACTCCGAGGCGAAGCATGATTTCGACATGGGGTACATTCTGAGACGGAGCATGATTCCGGCGCAGAGCTTGTCGGTTGACTTGATTCCGAGGCGAAGCATCATTTCGACACGGGGTGCACATTCTGAGACGAAGCTTGATTCCGACGCAGAGCTGGTTGGTTGATTTGATTCCGAGGTGAAGCATAATTTCGACAGGGAAGGCAGATACACCGAGACGAAGCATGATTTCGACGCGGGGTACACTCTGAGACGAAGTATGGTTCCAACGCAGAGCTGGTTGGTTGATTTGATTCCGAGGCGGAGCATAATTCCGGCAGGGAAGGTAGATATCTCGAGGCGAAGCATGATTTCGACATGGGGTAAATTCTGGGACGGAGCATGATTCCGCCGTAGAGGTTGTTGGTTTGATTTGATTTGGGTTGACATCAGCATCGCTACACTGGAATATGGTACCAGGAGCGAATCATCATTTGTCATGAGAGGATTTGGGGATTGGTTTTTTTTTGTTTGGCATCAGCATCGCTACACTGGAATATGGTACCAGGAGCGAATCATCATTTGCGTTTGCTTATTAGGAAACGATGGCTTAGGAGACAGGTTTTAGGTCCCTATCGCCTAAGACTTTTCAACTTTGTGAGCCGTAAGGGTCTCGCAAAGCATTTTCTCCCTACAGGTCGTAAAGATCACGTAAGTGCATTTTCTCCTTGGGAGTCGTGGGGACTCCCAAGTGTGTTGCTCCTTTGTGAGTCGTAAGGATCTCACGCGGGAATTTTCTCCTCACAAAGTCGAGAGGACCTTGTGAGTGCATTTCATCTCTTTCTCACGAGTTTGCGCCCTTTCGGGTTTTCACAAACTCGCCGGCAGTCCTGCTGTTTTTACTCACGGAGCCCTTTCGGGTTTTCATCCGTGCCCATCTTGCTTGTGGACATACCTTTTTTTATTATATTATATTTTTTTTGGAGAGATTGGGATTGTTTTACGCCCGTGGATTGTATACGGTTTTGCAGGATGTATGATCCAGACCGTAGGGCCGGAAAAAATTTTAGGACTTTTTTGGCGTCTGCATCGCTGCACTGGAATATAGTACCAGGAGCGACTCATCATTCGCCGTTGGGGTATGGGATTTGGAATTTGGTTGGCGTCTGTATCGCTACACTGGAATATGGTACCAGGAGCGACTCATCATTCGCCATTTAGGGATTAGAATTTGGAATTTGGTTGGCGTCTGCATCGCTGCACTGGAATATGGTACCAGGAGCGACTCATCATTCGCCATTTAGGGATTGGAATTTGGAATTTGGTTGGCATCTGCATCGCTGCACTGGAATATGGTACCAGGAGCGACTCATCATTCGCCACTTGGGGATTGGGGAGCGATGGCTTAAAAGACAGGTTTAGATCCCTATCGCCTAAGGCTTTTCAATTTTATTGGCCGTGAGGGTCCCATAAAAGTATTTTCTCCCTACGGGTCGTAAGGATCCCATAGGTGTATTTTCTCCTTAGGAGTCATAAGGACTCTCAAGTGTGTTTCTCCTTTATGAGTCGTAAGGATCTCACAAAGGTTTGTTCTCCTCATATATCGTGAGGACACATGAGTGGGTCTTCTCAATGGAGCATAATTCCAAAGGCGGAGACCAGCAACGTAACTGGTGATTATGGTGGGGCATGGGTATGATGAGAATTATTTGAGCCCGTGGATTGTATACGATGGTCAACTTGGCGACCCACCGTACGGCCGGAAGAATTTTGGAAAATTGGATTTTGGTTGGCGTCTGCATCGCTGCACTGGAATATGGTACCAGGAGCGACTCATCATTCGCCGTTGTATTGTTTTTTTTTTGTTTTTGTTTTTTTGTTTTTTGTTTTTTTGTTTTTTTGTTTTTTTTTGTTTTACCGCGATTGCTCTATCATTTCAGCTTTTCTTATCGCGAAGGTCGCGATTGCCCCATCATTTCGGCTTTTATTCGCGGTTGTCCCATCATTTCGGCTTTATTTCATCTTTATTTTACTCGCTGATTTTTATTGCGAGTTGCCCCATCATTTCGGCTTTATTTCATCTTTATTTTACTCGCTGATTTTTATTGCGTGTTGCCCCATCATTTCGGCTTTTCTTTATTTTTCTTTTATTTACACATTTTTTGTTTATTTACATATAAATATAAATATATATATATATATATATACATTCCCAGTTTAATGACGTGGTGGTCGACTGTTCCCAGTTTAATGACGTGGTGGTCGACTGTTTTCAGAGAAAGGCAGATGTCTGAGAGAATTAGTTTCACGAAGAACTTCGGTCTCCGTTTGTATGAAATTGGCGGTCGCAGCTGGACTGTTTGTTAACACGCCTTTAGATAGTTCTATCTCTCCTGCCTTGTATTGCTTTTCGACCCAATCTTTGAAGACGAAGCAGTCCTTAATGGCATGACCTATCACTCTGTGATAGGGGCAGTATTTGGGGTCGTCGGTCCTATTCGCTTCCTGCGGTCTTTTTGACTCTGGCAGTTGTAGACCGTTCTTCAGGGCGTCTTTGAATATTTTACGGATTTTGTCCCTTCTGAAGGAATAGACCTTATCTAGCTTCTCTTTGAGTGGAGATTCTCCTCCCTCTCCGAACACTGGCTTCCGAGGCTGGTTGACGCTAGGCCCGCTCATCCCTTGCTTATTTCGGTTAGCCGAAGTGTTGAAAGATTCAGAATCATCGGAGTTTCCGCCTTTGCGATTATCGTCCTTTCGGTTCTCCAGGACCTATTGTTATTTTGGAAATCCGAGGAGGACTCCTGCTTTGAGCGCTCCAGCATCTGAACTTTTCTGGTCAGCTCTTGGAATGTTTTGAGACCCACGGTGCATAGAAACGGGGCCATCCAATTATTGAGATTTCCGACGAGGAGACTGACAGATTGGTCCTGCTCTATCGGTGGTTCGCATTTAACGGAGAGATTGCGCCATCGGGTTATAAAATCCGTGCTGCTTTCGTTGTTCTTGGGCTTGGTCCTTACGAGCTCGGCAATGGTGATCTTATCGCTGACGCTCATGAATCTTTGTCGAAACAAAGATTCCATTTGGACGAAAGTAGTAACGGAGCCATCCGGTATGCTCGCGTACCAGTCGAAAGCAACATCGGTCAAGCTATTAACGAACTGGCGGAGGAGAAGCGCATCATTGCCCCCAGTATTCCCGCATAAGGCTTTGAAGTGGGCGATGTGTTGATTCGCATTTCCCGTCCTATCGAATCTTCCGAATTTGGGGATGACATAGCCGCTAGGAAATTCTACCAGATCATACTGAGCAGGATATGGTCTCCCACTACTGTTGATATCTTTTTGCGCTTCGGCTTCGGCTACCAAGGTTTTGACTTTGTCGGTAACCAAATCCATGATTTGATCTTGAGTTAGCGGGCTACTGTCATCGGTAGCCAAGACATTTGCCGAGATAGGATGCGACTGATTTTCATGCGATCCGCCCACTTTTGGATTTGAGGGAACGGGCGTCGGCTGTTTCGGGACATCGTTTCCCGGTTCATGAGAGCTCTGCGCCTGATTGGGCAGCTGAGAGGCAAGTTGGGCTGTGAGCTGTAAGACGACGTTTGTCAAGCCGTCAATTTTTGAGTAAAGCTTGGCCATATCCTTGTCTTTGCTTCTCAGCTGCTTTCGGAGCTCTTGAAGCAGCTCTTGCTCCGCGGTCCTGGGGCGGAAAGTCGGCTCTTCTTCGCTTTCCGAGCCCGACTCCTCATGAACCGAGGGGTCTTTCTGCCTATCACCCTCATCAAGAAGGTTTTCATCACCCAGCAGAGGCGGCTGTTCTTGGGAAGCGGCCACCACATTCAAGCCAGATTGGATTTGAGATTTGGTGGCCCCGTCCTTGCTCTTGCTGCGCGTGCCCACCACGTAGACAGTGTGGACCACATATCCAGCCATTTCCTCATCTTTGGCAGGGTAACCCTGTTCCTCGAACCTCATGAGGTTCAGCCTAGCAGGAGCCCTAGCCCTTTTGTTGGCTCTATATCTGAGCCTTTTCTGCCTTAACTTTTCAATTTTAAGGGCTCGGCGGGCATCCATTTCCTGGGAAGCCACCGTGAGTCGATTAGCGGGGAGCTTAGAGAAAACACCCGATTGAGCAGTTGTCAGGGGCACCGCCGGAGCTTGCTCGAGAGGCCCTGTTGCTTTGTTGGTGTTGATGGCTTTGCCCCCAGCTGGGGCCAAGGAAAGTCGTTCAGACACCGATTTGCGTTTGGGTTGGGGCGCCCTTGAGATCACCATATTTGGTCTCCTGCCTTTCGAGACCGGTTTGTCTGCCACCGGGGATTGAGGAGCTGGGATGGCGCCAACTGGCATGAACATAATAGAGCCGAATGGTAGCAGTGGCTCCTCCCATTGTCTCCCGAGACTGGCCGGAAGGACCGTCCTAGAGTCTATCTTCATTGTGTAAGAGATGGGAGCTGAGTTCATCTTTGGAGACATCGTTGAGAAGTGATTGCTTGAAAACCTGCATGAAAGAGCATTATTTTAGTATAAATACAGGTATGTATAATGATTGAGTTCGCATGAATGCTTAACCCGAAATATGGGAGGAAAGATTGGTCCCACCGGGCGTGCCAGAATCTGTAAGGTGTTTTTCGTCACCCAATTAAGATGGGAATACGCGCGTGCTTGTCAGGCGTATACTACAGATTCCCCCTGCCTAGGGTAGGCCGGGGTTTATTGATTGTGGGGATCCAAATCTCCGGCAGCCGCGGACTAAGCTGCCGTTAATTACCCCTCGCCTTTGGGGCGAGGGAACCTCCGATTAACGGGTTAAAATGGTCATGCGAACTCAATGTGCAGTGTACGTGTGTTGTATTTTGAAACGGGGGTTTGGATATATCGGGAGCCACGCAGAGATTTTTAGGGGTCCCGCTACCCGGATAGCGGGCTGGGGGTCAAGGGGGCTAGCAGCCCCCTTGCGGGGTGCGGGGCAGAGCCCCGTTAGAAATTTTTTCTAACAGGGACAGTGTCACGGAGTATGTGTGTGTGTAAATATGTATACATATGTGTATATATATGTATATATGTATATATATATATATAAAAGAAAAAGGGGGAAAATGCATCCAAAGGATGCGTGGGGCCAGCGCCTTGAGCGCTGTGCGCTTAGGTGCTGTGCGCTCAGGCGCAAGCGCGCCACGTGTCGGCACGTGGGCGTTTTGCGCTTGAGCGCAAGCGCGCCACGTGTCGGCACGTGGGCGCTTTGCGCTCGAGCGCAGTGCGCCTGAGCGCAAGCGCGCCACGTGTCGGCACGTGGGCGTTTTGCGCTCGAGCGCTGGCGAGACAAAGGGAGTTTTAGTCCCAGAACCAGAAGCTATGCTTCAAAAAGGAAATATTTATTATATATATATATATGTAAATATATGGAGTTAAACTCCTAAAATGTTTTAGTTGATGAAATGGATTCTTCCTCTTCCTCCTCTGTTGGCTGGATCTTGATGATCAAGAGATGTGAGATCTAAAAATCTCTCCTTTATGAGATCTAATGGTAGATCCAAGTTCCCCTTTGTGGGTTTTGTGGTGGAAGACTTCTTAGATTTTGAAAAGAAAGAGTAAAACTCTTGATTTAATTCAAAAGAAATGAGAAGGTTTAGAACCTTGGAGAAGGAGCAGGAGGCACAAAAGATCTCAGATCTAAAATTTTTGTGGAGAGAATAAAAAGTATTCTTTATTCATCATCATGTTGCCTTTTATAGGCTTACATATTTACATATAGCCCCTTGGGCTTCACAAAAATGGCATTTTGCCTATCCCATGGCTCATGTACCATTTCATTTTTGCACATAAGCCATGGGCTTACAAAATATTGGCTTTATGCCCATTTTGCATACATTCATGTATAAAAAATTACATAAAAATTATTTATTACATGATTTTGTTGTTGGCATAGGGAGGCTGGCCGCGGGCTCGACTTGGGCATGGGCCCGCTTGACCTGGGCTTCGGCCCACCTAGCTTGGGGGTTGACCTTGACTTTGACTCGGTCAACCGGGGTGTAAATTTTTACCCCAACACACGCGTTTGACACGATCGATGGGGAGAAAGGGGGAATGATACCCGATGGGAACTCTATTACGACGGAGCATCCTCAGTGAAGAAGCGACAGCACACCACCCCTATAATCAAATCTGGGGTAGGCCTTATCTTTGTGACTCCGCAAGGAAGGATAATGCGCTTCGCCTTTTCCTTAACAGAGCCGAGGACAAACAATGAAGCAGAATACGAGGTTTTGATAGCAGGTATTGAGATCGTTGTCAACATGTGGATCGAAAATCTCCTTATATACGGAGACTCCTGATTGTTACGAAAGAGTGTATGTTTGTAGAATAACCGCAATCAATAACGGTATCGCGTGTAGCTAGACCGAGATGAGTACGGGTCGTCCTCTGGGAAACGTTGAATCTTTTATTCTTACTTTAGATGTGTTGAAAAAGAGAGGAGAAATAAAGAATTTTGTGGAAAGGTTTCTAGATCTACGTTAAGCAAGAATGCAAAATATATAGATCTAGATTATTTTAGGGATGTAGTTAATATAATAAGAGGGCTTGTAGGGTTCGTTAGGATTTAGTAGTTATGGATGATTAATTAAAAGTTACCCTTTTTATACTTTAATAGATTTAAAACTAGAACGACGGTGATGCGTGTAAATTAGGGTTTCTGGAGGGAAAAGGAATCCCACTCTTAACCCTTATCTCGACACGGAACTCCGTTCATATCTAGCCTTTACCAAAACAATCATTAATCTAATCTCTAATCGCGGTCGGAACTAACAAAGAATTGTTAGCGCGCCCGATTAGGATGTTAATGATTCTTTTGATAAAATTCATAAACTTTATAGGACTTAAAAAGGGTTTAGAGATGTTCATCATCCATTAGCCTACCCTAATCCTACGAACCCTAACAAGCGGAGAATTACTCGCGCATGTTGGGAGAAAAAGAGATGGAAAGAAATTGCATAATTAAACTACGAAGAAATAGAATAAGAAAAAGAAAGCTACCTTTATTAATCAACAATATTCATTACACTTTGATTCCTTAGAAAATGATTACAAAGACTAGTTTGCTTCTCGATCTCTTCCAAGGAGGTAGACGAACAGTTGATGATCAGCCTGGATGCGTGAGCCGTCTTGGACTTCGTGATCTCGTCGGCTTGATGATTTTTCCAAGAGGATCTCGGTCCTTATTTATAGTCCCAGAGCCAGAACCCTAGCTTCCTAATTTGGAAACTAATTGTTACGATTCTAACCAAAAAAATCCAGAATCCCAACTCCCTTAAAGTGTGGCGGAACCGCGGCCGTTGGATGGGTTTGACCGCGGATCCGCGGTCTTATGGTGGGATCTTGGCCTTAAATTTCTTGTGGCTTCTTGTGGTGACACGTGGTGATCTTTTGAATCTCTGGAAACTGAAAATCTTTTCTATGTCACTGCCAGAATTGATTTCTTTAGTTTACTTTCTTAATTAGGTAGGTTTGTTTTGCCAACTTTGATTTCCTTGATTTCAGCCCTGCAAATTCTGCACAATATCTCAACAAATAATATTTAGTAGGGTTTGTTATATTGAGATATTAATTTAACCATTAAGAATTGGTCAAAGGTATTTAATAAGGTAAGCATATTTAATTGGGCCAAATATTACATGGATAATATATGCTTACTTTTTCCTACCAAATGTTAATTATAATATATAAACACATGAAAATAGTATTTTTACAGATAAACCCTCATATGTATCATATATTATAATAAACACCTTTCATTATATAGAAATAGTAGGAAAAATGTCATATTAAATGTGCAGTTTTATCAACTGAACAAATACCCCCAAACTTATCTTTGATCGTCCCGAGCAAACTAGTTTATTCAAGAGAAAGAGAAAAAGAAAGGAGAAAACTAAGCACACTTTCGTAGGCAGACACGATTGCACTGAGCACGTGCAACAAGCCGTTAAACCTCTAGGTGTCCCTAGTAGGAGGAGTGTTGTCTCCTGAGGGTTTTCAGCGGATTACACCCACAAAATCCTATAATAAAAGAGAGATGGTGAAATTTACATATAAAGATAAGAACCATAAAAGAAAGACTTTGAAAAATAAGAGTTTCCAACTACACTAGCTTTTCAGTTGTCATGAGCCCTATTTTAATAGTCATGAAAAAATGTTAGAAATCACATTATCCCTCAATAAAACATCGTCTTTATTCTTCATTCCTATCTTTCTTCCAAACATTGATCATATACCCCTACGTGTGTGTATAGAACATCCCTACACTCGGAGAATTCAATTCAAGCTATCATACTCTTGCCCATCTACCTCAGTACTTTTTAATTTGATGAATATTTATATGGTTTCGCTCACACATTTTCATGCGACCGTTAATACTTCTTGAGGTACTAACCGACCGATTACTTATGTGCTTGCTGATTAGGTGATAGTATTTTCCTCGTCTTGCACCACCTAAGGCTTAGCAGTGACTCCCAGACCAGTTGGTCTAAGGTACTAGGTGATGAAGCACCCTCGCTATATTTTTTTTTATTGTTGCCTTGGCAATAACAAAACTAGTGTTCATTTTTTCCTTCACCATTTTATATTTTATTCATTTTTTTATTTCCTTCATACTTTGGCTTTTAGACAAGAGCATTTCAAGGTATCCTCTACTATCCCGAGTTTCAAGACATGTGTAAGTGCATATAGTAGGGTATCAACATTCAAATGTTTGGCTTCCAGAATAGAAACTATTTTTCAGACTTATTTTTATCCTCAGATTAGTGAATTCCTTCATCTTACTAACCCTTGGGACAACAGCTCATAACTACTTATTACCAGATCGTTTAAGAAAACTTCTAATTTTCTTGGTTTTCTTAAACTATTCCTATCTTTTGGATGTAATTTTTCACTTTCTACTCTTTTGTTATAATTTTTTTTTAAAATTTTTGAAAATGTTGTGCTTATGCAAAGTATGATGCAAATTGATGTGTGAATAAGCACAAACCTCCCCAAAACCTGTTTACAGCAGTGTCCTCACTGATGTCATCCGTTAAGCTCAAAAACCTGTAGACTTGGGAGGAAATTATTAATGGGGGCAAGAATATATGAAAGTGAAAATCCTCCCCCAAACTTATTTTTGGCTCACAATTTTGTAAAAATCATTTTCTTTCAAGAGCCAAAATATCCCCTCCCTCAAACTTGAGTTAAACTATCTTAATCTTTTAAAATCACACGAGGGGGTCAAGGTTATTGGTCAATACCAAGCTTTGCAAAGACCGAAGGTCAACACCAACCATTCAAAAAATTTATCGATGAAGCACCAAGGTTGGTGGAAGAACATGTCACCTTTCGACGTGAAGAAGTGGGGAAGTGATAAGAGGTGTAATGGAAAATGATTGCGTCTCAATTTGGAGAGACGACACAGTGATAGTGATGATGGATTACTCGCATTATCATGATTGTCCAGAAGAAGGGGTGGAGGTTCAATTTCTTTGTCTTGGAGTTAATTCATCTCAACACCCGTGTCTTGTAAAAATGCGAGTTCATCAGCGAAAATTTCCTCAAAGCTTTCGTCGATACCCCGAAGAATAATGTCTTCAGAAAAAATGGGGTGATCGTCAGACTCTATAAAAAGTTCCTCATCAGCGTTAGATGTTGACCCGGACAACTCGGTGGAAGAGTCATTGTCAAGCAACGACATATAAAAAGAGTCAGAATTATGAGGTTGATCAAATTCGCTGCTGTCGACATCCATTAATTCGACAGAACACACATGAGCATAGGGTTCGGAGGGTTCACTTCCCAACTTGTAAATGTTAAGCTCAATTGACTTCTTTCCAAAGGATAGGGTCATAGAGCCGTTTCTACAATTGATTACAGCGTTGGAAGTGGCCAAAAAGGGTCGACCGAGTATCGCCGGGATTTGATTGCGTGGGTTTGCCACAGGTTGTGTATCAATAACGATAAAGTCCACAGGAAATATAAATTCCCCGATTTTGACTAACACATCCTCTAGCTCACCCCTAGGTTGGGTGATAGATCGATCAGCCATCTGAAGAGTGCAATGCGCATGTTTTAACTCTCCGATCCCTAATTGCTCATAAACAGAATACGGAAGCAAGTTAACACTAGCACCTAAATCGAGTAGAGCACGATTGATATTTTTACCCCCAATGGAAATAGAAATTGTAGGACTTCCGGGGTCCTTTCGTTTCTTGGGTAGTTGTTGTGTAAAAACAGTGCTCACATTACTCGCAAGGAAAACTTTTTTAGGTACTTGAACTTTTCTCTTCCTAGTGCACAAGTCTTTTAGGATTTTCGCATATGACGGAACTTGTTGAATAGCATCTAGGAGATGAATGTTTATGTTAACTTGCTTAAAAGTTTCCACAATCTTCTCCATTTGTGAACTTGGTCTGTTGCCCCTTAACCTGTTTGGATAAGGTGCTTTATCAATAAGGGTTTGGTCCAACATTGGAGAGGATTGTGGGGATGGAGTGGATCCCAGAATTGAAGTGGGGATCGTTTTAGGTAGATTCGAGGAAATGGGCGAAGGGTTCGAGCCTTGGGGAAAGCGGAGAATAGGCTCGGAAGTAGGTGGGAGACTAGACGAATTAGGGGAAGAAGAAGAAGCTGGGGTATCATTGGTGTCACTAACATCAAATTGCTCACCCACTCGGTTATTCAGCACTCTCCCCGATCTCAACGTAGTAATGGCATTCACATTATGATTTTGTGAATGGCCAGGATTCGGTAGGGGTTAAGATGGGAGTTTCCCTTTCTCTCTCGCACTCATTGCGGCGTTTAACTGTGCGAGTTGGTTTTCTATTGATTTAATACTCTCACCATGGGAGGTGGAGTCTTTATTTATGGTATCAATAGAAGACTTCATCTCAGCCGACAATTGCATGGAATGTTTCATGAACATATCCAAAGTTTGTGCAAGTGAAGAGTTGTCAGTACCGGCCACTTGTTGTGTAGAAGTGTTGGCCGGATTTTGGAAATTTTGTGACTGAAAGGGGAGCTGATTCTGTGGTTGTGGTTGCTGTGGAGGAGGTATTTGATAATTTCTTTGTTGGTTTTGATTCCAAGCAAAGTTAGGATGATTCCTCCATCCTTGATTGTACGTGGAAGAATAAGGGTCGTTTCTAGGTCGCTGCTGAAAAGCAGCATTAGTTTGAAACGATGCATTCATAGGACATTCTTCCGTTAAGTGTCAAGGATCCGAACAGCAACCACAGACGGTCTTAGGAAGCGTGACCTGATTTAGGGAGAATGATGAGAATTTGTTCTCAATAGCGTTGAGTTTCTTCTGTATCGCTGCCATTTCGGCTTTTACTGCGATAGAAATATCGAGCTGGTGAATACCTCCCTTAGTTGAAGGCGGTCTTACGCTTTCCCACTGCAAAGTGTTTTCTGCGAGATCTTCCAGATATTTCCATGCTTCACCGTCATCTTTAGACATGAAATTGTATTGACACATTGTTTCAAGCATCTGCTTTGTCGCTGGATTAATGCCCTCATATATAATTCGACATAAATCCCATCTTTGTATTCCATGATGAGGACATTGGACAAGCAGATCCTTGAAACGTTCAAAGCACTTCCAAAATGGTTCATTGGGAAGCTGGGTGAACTGGTTGATCTCGCTCCTAATATGGGCAGTCTTATGGTTTGGGTAAAACTTCTTAAGAAATGCTATGACGAATTCATCCCAATTAGTGATAGAGTGTGCGGCAGTATTATAAAACCATTTTTCTGCCAAGTCGCACAGTGTGAATGGGAGAAGACGCAAGCGCATAGCATCGACAGTCAACTGTGAAGTACCCATCATTGCGCATACGTTTTCGAATTTGGTGATGAAAACGTACGCGTCTTCCGACTCAAGCCCGTGAAATTTGGGCAGCAGATTGATGTAGTGGGGTTTAATTTCGAAATTATCCCCGTTAGCTGGTGGAAGAGATAGACAAGTGGGAAGAGGACCACGGATAGGATAGCATCTCTCTTGGAGAGAGATGCACGGTGGATTCTGCGCACCTACGGGCGGTGGCAGCATGGTGTTATATTCTGATGGAGTGCCGTCCATCTCGATCGTATGTGGTGGGGAAAAAGAAGATGAAGAAGTACCGACTTCGGCGTCGATAGCAGGAACGCGGACAAGACGGGCACTAGGATCCCGTGTCCAGCCGAGCATGCACTAAGCGGTTTTAGTGCAAGTGGCAGCGTGTGTGTGATTTAAAATTGGTCTGTTTTGAAAAAAGTGGGACTCAAGACAAATCAGTCTAAAATGCACAAGCAACCCTAAAACTAATGTCACCTAGGTCCAGTCTCTAGACCGCTCCTAGACTTCCAAAGGACAAGTCGCAGGATAAATTCTCTACCGCCTCTTTACTACTCTCGTAGCCAGGTAAGTGCCAGGTGAGTGGGAGGCTCCCCACTACGAAGGTAGTGGTCCTAATTAAGTAACCACTCGCCTTGGACACACTTGCCTAGGCACTACAAAAGTAATGCGGATAAACGATAGATTACCCACGACCTTCCTCTGTCCTTATTGAGCACGACAGTCCTTAGAGTCTGGTCTAGATATTTTTTAAATTAATGAAGGGTTGATCAAGATGCTCGGTTTGTGATTTGTGGGGCTTAGGAAGGGTGATGAAATCCCCACCTAATCTTGATTTGGTCTTTGCCCCTTAATGTCCGTATTAAAATATGCAAAACAAAAACCAATCACAAAACTTTTGCAAAAAGATTTTTTTTTGAGCGACCCTATTTTGCAAAGAATCCTGCAGAAAATAGATTTTATTGAATTTGAGAGGAGAGAGAAAGAGTTGAGAAAGATACCAGAGGAGTTTGGAACCCTAGATCTCCTGTTTCCTCAAGTCTGTGACTCCAGATTTCCTTGTAAAAATTCACGCACAAATCGTTAAATATGCAATTTGCAGTTTTGTTTTAATAATGATATGAATCGTCTAAGAATTCAACACAAATAGTAAGAATAAAAAATTACGCACGTATCCCCGGCAATGGCGCCATTTGATTGTTACGAAAGAGTGTATGTTTGTAGAATAACCGCAATCAATAACGGTATTGCGTGTAGCTAGACCGAGATGAGTACGAGTCGTCCTCTGGGAAACGTTGAATCTTTTATTCTTACTTTAGATGTGTTGAAAAAGAGAGTAGGAATAAAGAATTTTGTGGAAAGGTTTCTAGATCTAGGTTAAGCAAGAATGCAAAATATATAGATCTAGATTATTTTAGAGATGTAGTTAATATAATAAGAGGGCTTGTAGGGTTCGTTAGGATTTAGTAGTTATGGATGATTAATTAAAAGTTACCCTTTTTATACTTTAATAGATTTAAAACTAGAAAGACGGTGATGCGTGTAGATTAGGGTTTCTGGAGGGAAAAGGAATCCCACTCTTAACCCTTATCTCGACACGGAACTCCGTTCATATCTAGCCTTTACCAAAACAATCATTAATCTAATCTCTAATCGCGGTCGGAACTAACAAAGAATTGTTAGCGTGCCCGATTAGGATGTTAATGATTCTTTTGATAAAGTTCATAAACTTTATAGGACTTAAAAAGGGTTTAGAGATGTTCATCATCCATTAACCTACCCTAATCCTACGAACCCTAACAAGCGGAGAATTACTCGCGCATGTTGGGAGAAAAAGAGATGGAAAGAAATTGCATAATTAAACTACGAAGAAATAGAATAAGAAAAAGAAAGCTACCTTTATTAATCAACAATATTCATTACACTTTGATTCCTTAGAAAATGATTACAAAGACTAGTTTGCTTCTCGATCTCTTCCAAGGAGGTAGACGAACAGTTGATGATCAGCCTGGATGTGTGAGCCGTCTTGGATTTCGTGATCTCGTCGGCTTGATGATTTTTCCAAGAGGATCTCGGTCCTTATTTATAGTCTCAGAGCCAGAACCCTATCTTCCTAATTTGGAAACTAGTTGTTACGATTCTAACCAAAAAAATCCAGAATCCCAACTCCCTTAACGTGTGGCGGAACCGCGGCCGTTGGATGGGTTTGACCGCGGATCCGCGGTCTTATGGTGGGATCTTGGCCTTAAATTTCTTGTGGCTTCTTGTGGTGACACGTGGTGATCTTTTGAATCTCTGGAAACTGAAAATCTTTTCTACGTCACTGCCAGAATTGATTTCTTTAGTTTACTTTCTTAATTAGGTAGGTTTGTTTTGCCAACTTTGATTTCCTTGATTTCAGCCCTGCAAATTCTGCACAATATCTCAACAAATAATATTTAGTAGGGTTTGTTATATTGAGATATTAACTTAACCATTAAGAATTGGTCAAAGGTATTTAATAAGGTAAGCATATTTAATTGGGCCAAATGTTACATGGATAATATATGCTTACTTTTTCCTACCAAATGTTAATTATAATATATAAACACATGAAAATAGTATTTTTACAGATAAACCCTCATATGTATCATATATTATAATAAACACCTTTCATTATATAGAAATAGTAGGAAAAATGTCATATTAAATGTGCAGTTTTATCAACTGAACAACTCCCAGCTGGTCGTTAGTCAAGTAAACGACGACTACCAAATGTGCAAACCAGAGTTGGTAAAGTACGGCGAGAGAGTGCAGCAACTGCTGACTCAAGTTCCCTCCTACATTCTAGAAAGCATACCTCGTACAGAAAATAGCAAGGCGGATGCATTAGCCAAACTCGCTAAAGAACTGGCTGACGAAAACCTCGATGACGTAAGGATCTTTGTAAAAAGCCGTCGGGTTCTTGCATTAGCGGAAATATCTCCGGAGTCGTATGAAGAAAAGGAAGCGACCAAGCAAACAACCCTACAAATAGAGGACCAAGAAAAGGTTAAGGATTGGAGAGAAGTCTTTATAGATTACTTCAAATCTCGTCGAACACCTGAAGATGCATCCTCAGGACATCAGCTCACGAAACGAGCTCTGTCTTTTGCCTTCGTCAATGATACTCTATACAAGAGATCATTCGACTCTCTATGGCTGAGATGCTTGGGACCGGAAGAAGCAAGGAGAGTCTTCCAAGAAACTCATGACGGACTCTGCGGTTCTCATCAAGCCGGGCCGAAGATGAAGCCGAAGATCAAAAGGATGGGCTACTATTGGCCCACGATGATTCAGGACTGCCTCGAATACGCGAAGCAGTGCCACTCGTGCCAGATTCACGGGGACTTCATCCACCAGCATCCAAACCCGCTACACCCAACGGTGGCTAGCTGGCTGTTCGAAATGTGGGGGACCGACATAATTGGGCCCATCGAATCAGCGTCATCCAGAGGACATCGGTTCATATTGGCGACAACCGATTACTTCTCTAAGTGGGCAAAAGCCATACCGCTAAGAGAAGTGAAGACGGAGAATATTCTCCATTTTTTCAAGACACACGTCATCTATCGGTTCGACACTCCACAACGGATTATCTCCGATAACGAGCCAGCCTATAGAATCCACAAAATTAGCCGCTTTGCACAACAACATAATATAGACTGGAGATACTCTTCGGTCTATAATCCCCGAGCTAACGGTCTAGCTAAGCCTTTCAACAAGACCTTGACGAAGATCATAAAAAAGACGGTGTCCAAAAATAAGAAGGACTGGCACGGGAGACTGCATGAAGCTCTCTGGGTGTATCGGACCATGTTCAAAATGGCCACAAATACAACGCCGTATGCATTGGTATTCAGCGCTAAAGAAGTACACCCCTTGAAGATAGAGCTACCCTCTCTACGAGTAGCGGTTCATAACGAGCTAACAGACGAAGAGAATGCTCATCTTTGGCTTGAAGAGCTGACGCCCTCGATGAAACTCGGCTCATGGCACAGCAAAACTTGGAGGCTTACAAAGCAAAGATCACGCGCTCATACGAGAGGTTGACTAGGCCGATAACATTTGGCCAAGGCGAACCCGTGCTAGTGGTCAAGAGACCTATGATCCCCAATCGCGCCAAACGGAGGAAATTCGAGCCGAACTATGAGGGCCCGTACATCATAGACAAAGTCTACCAAGGTGGGGCTTACTTGCTCATGGATGTGCATGGCGAAAGACCCTTCATGCCAATAAATGGCCGGTTCTTGAAAAAATACTACGCCTGACCGAAACGTCGTTAAACTACTACGAACCACAGCATCCTTAGGCTAATGCGGCAAAAAAAACGGTTCGTCCAAAAGCAAAATGGGCACAGATGAAAACCTGAAAGGGCTCCATGAGTAAAAATAGCAGGGCTACCGGCGAGTTTGTGAAAACCCGAAGGGCGCAATCTCGTTAAAACACACTTGCAAGGTCCTCTCGACCTTGTAAGGAGAAAATACCTGCGTGAGATCCTTACGACTCACAAAAGAGCAACACATTTTGGGATCCCCACGATTCCTTAGAAGAAATTACACTTACGAGATCCTCACGACTCGTAAGGAGAACCCTCTTATGAGACCCTCACGGCTCACAAGATTCAAAAGCCTTAAGCTACAGAGATCTGAACCTGTTCTTAAGCCATCACATTCCCTAAGTTGCCCTACAAGCGGTTCAATATTGACCCTTCTATACAATCCACGGGCACAAATAAACGTCTCCCCCACCAAGTTCCGCCAAGGGCATGAAATCCCCCTATTCGGTGAACAAACACCTGTAAGTCCTCTTGACTTATAAGAAGAAAACACTCTTATAAGATCCTTACGACTTACAAGAGACTATACACTTAAGAATCCTCACGATTCCTAAGTAGAAATCGCACCTACGAGATCCTCACGACTCATAAGGAGAAACATCTTTATAAGACCCTTATGGCTCATGAAGTCAAAAGCCTTAGTCAACAGGATCCTAACCCTGTTTGCTAAGCCACCTTTGTTCGACATCGACAGAGGCAAATGATGATTCGCTCCTGGCAATGTCCCTGTAGTAGCGATGCTGATGCCTAATTCGGTGTCAAATTCCAAGTCCTTTCACGGCAAATGATGATTCGCTCCTGGCAATATTCCAGTCGCAGCGATACTGATGCTAAGATTGGCATCAGATTCCAAGTTCCATACTTGCAGCAAAAAGTCAGCGAGCTATAAATGCATATGAAATAGCCGAAATGATAGGGCAACTTACAACAAAATCAGCAAGTAAAACATATGCATAAAAAAAATAGCTGAAATAATTGAGCAACTCGCAATAAAAAAGCAGCGAGTAAAGGAAAAATAGCCGAAATGATTGGGCACCGCGAAAAAATAACCGAAATGATTGGGCAATCGCGACTTTCGCGATATAAAAAGCTGAAATGATAAAGCATCGCGGAAAGAAATAAAAAATGAAAGAATGAAACTTTTGCCCTGCAGGTAAGTCCATACTGACCCCTGTATACAATCCATGGACATAAACGAAAAGGGAGCAACATGTCCCAACAAACTCTGTCAAAGGGAAAGTTAGATCTCGACAGCAACATCTGCATCCCAGAAGACCAACAACGACGTTCCTCCTAATGCCAACAGGGCACAGACGACTAATCGGAGCCACGGCAAAGTCCCCAGTTCCAAGACTCTATGGTTCACAGACAACCTAGAGTCAGCCCCGACACCGCAGAGAGCGGAAATACGTCAGCCAGTGACCTCCGTCCCGGAAATACGTCAGCAAGTGACCTCCGTCTCGAAAACACGTCAACAAATGACCTCCGACCCGGAAATACGTCAGCAAGTGACCTCCGTCTCGGAAACACGTGAGCAAATGACCTCCGTCTCGGAAATATGTCAGCCAGTGACCTCCGTCTCGAAAATATGTCAGCCAGTGACCTCCGTCTCGGAAATATGTCAGCCAATGACTCCGTCTCGGATATACGTCAGCAAATGACCCCGTCGCGGATATACGTCATCAAATAACCCCGTCGCGGAAATACGTCATCCAATGACCCCTTCTCGGATATACGTCAGCAAATGACCCCGTCTCGGAAATACGTCATCCAATGACCTCCGTCTCGGAAATACGTCAGCAAATGACCTCCGTCTTGGAAATACGTCAGTAAATGACCTCCGTCTCGGGAATACGTCAGCCAGTGACCTCCGTTTCGGAAATACGTCAGCAAGTGACCTCCGTCTCGGAAATACGTCAGCAAGTGACCTCCGTCCCGGAAATACGTCAGCAAGTGAGCTCCGTCCCGAAAATACGCCAGCAAGTGACCTCCGTCTCGGAAACACGTTGATCAGTCGAAAATAATGTATATTTTAGCCGGCAATTTCCCTAACATTTGCACTCATTTAGAAGTGTTCGGCATTCATATTCTACATATTAGCAAATCTGTCACAAAATATGAGATTGCATGTGTTAGACTTTTAAACCGACACTTTAAAGGAAATTAACCGCATTTCATGGCATCGCATCATTTCTGTATTTGCGCAACACTTGTCTTGAGTCTGTGCAGGAAAATACGGAAGAAAAACCAAAGAGCTGATCAACATTACGCCAATTCAATCATTTCAGATATGGTAGCAATTCAGAAGGAATTATACAATTCTATATATCAAATATAGGCCCATACAACAGCCCAAGACCACTGCAGAAAACACAAGCCATGAAGACTCCAATGAGCCGCGGATCCGCGGCGGGAGCCTGCTTGAGCCGCGGATCCGCCGCTCTCTTGCCACGTCATCAGCTAATTTTCAGTGTACAATTCTCATCTCAGGGCCCAAATCTCATTGTGACACGTCAAATTCCAGAATTCTCCATATTCTTCTTCCAGATCAGCAAAGAAGATTAAGCAAGGCTAATCCTAATTAAGCTCCCAATTAATCCTCTTCTAGAAGCTCCCTCCTAACTAATCATATCTAGAAGCTTCTCCCCTAACTAACTTTTGGAGGGAAATTTGAATTTCCTCAACAAACTTTAGGAGGGAAACTTAGAATTTGAAATCCTAGATCTAGGGTTTAGTTATCTATAAATAGGAACCTAGACCTAGGGTTAAAGGCTAATCATTCTTTAGTGGTTCAATCTTTAGGTAATCAACTTTAGTTAATCTTTCCCTCTTTCATCATCTTCTTCCACAAGTCTCGTGACAAGGCTTGTGCGAAACCCTAACCCTAATTCCACTCTAAATCCAAGATCTTGAGTACCAAATCAAGCGAGAAGCCTTCAACCTTTTAGGAGCCGAGCCGATCTTCAATCGGGCAAGTGATCCAAGCCGATCCGCGATCCACGGAGACGAGCGAAGCCAAATCGACGATCAAGTTCTTCCTCTTGTAGTTCTTGAGCGAATGTAACTAAATTGTTGATATAAATAAAAGGTGAAATTCTTTAATCTTGCTTTCTTTTAATACTTGCATCATGATTAGATCTCAATTTGTAATTGTTGCTCTTGTTGTGATGTGTGATGAAACTCCGCTCGTTAAGGAGTCGAGACGATAAATAGAATGATGATGTAACAAATCTTAATACGATTTTTAAGTCCTACGAGTTTTGTAAACCCTAGCAAGTTCAAGAATCTATGACCTAGTTTCATAGCGATGCTTTCTTGATTGTGATCGCTGGAAATTAGGGATCTACGATCGTTTCTTGAATTTACTAGAGGCTAGAATGTGAATGATATCGACGAAAGAACAAGGGATAAGATGAAACCCTAGTTTCACAAAAAATCCCTAATTCTCGGAGATCATCATCGATCTAGTATCAATTTATCGAAGGATAAGAATGCGTAATTCTAAGATTACATCACATCTATAGATCCGATCGATTCCTACGAGCCTCATTTCGATTCTTGAGATTTGGTTTGGAAAAATTATCAAACGATCAATTCTTGATTCTATCTTTTAATGCTTTCTTAGATCTAGTTTTTTTTCTCATTCTTGAACTTCAAATATAAATCTTGAATTGTTTTGTTTTCTTTCTTTAAAGTTTCAATTCATCTAATTCAAAAGACGAACGATTACACTTTCCCTGTGGACGATCCGCACTCACATACTAACTACATCCGACACCGTAGTTGATTGCGGTCAAATAATTTTTGGTTGTGATTTCTTTACAATTTCATACTACACATCAAGAATTCTTTTCAATCAAATGGCGCCGTTGCCGGGGACTATTTGATTCGATATTACACAAACAAGAATTCTTTTCAATCAAATGGCGCCGTTGCCGGGGATAGTGCGCTAATAGTTCGTATTTTGAAATTTGAGTTGAACAATTTATTCCATCATAATTTTTTAGATCTAAACTCGTACAAACTCTAATACGTGTGTTGTGATTTGATTGCGAGGAATTCTGGAATCATTAGAGTTTGGATAAAATTTTTCTGAAAATTCCAGAGAGCTAAGCAGTTCAAGTGGAACAGTCACAGAAATTTTTGTGCAGAGATCAGCACATACGGCCGCGTTTCCGCGGTATTAGGCTCTATTTGCGGCGGTTCCGCGCCTGGGTAGAGGGTTCACTGTACCAATTTTTCTCTGTAAGTCTCCAACTTTCTTATTTCTCCCCTCATCTGCTCCAAATAACAATTTCTTGCAGGTTTCTTTGCAAATAAATCGCAGCGCCGCAAAAGCAAAATAAAATTTGTGCGTGTTTTTGATTTTTGGTTGTTTGCATATTAATACGGAAATTTAAGGGGCACGACCAAATCCAAATTAGGTGGGGAGTTCATTACCCTTCCTAGGCCCCGAAAATCGCAAAACTTGCATCCGCATTTACCCTCATTAATTAAAAAATATCTAGAGATGACTCTAAGGACCGTCGCGCTCAATTAAGACAGAAGAGGGCCGTGGGTAATTCATTGCTTATCCGCGTTTTCTTGTGGTGCCTAAGGCGAGTGTGTCTAAGGCTAGTGGTTATTAATTAGGCCCACTACTTACGTAGTGGAGTACCTTCCCACTTACCTGGCACTTATCCGGCCACAGGGGAATAAAGAGGCAGTGGAGGATTCTATCCTGCGACTTGTCTTTTGGCAGTTAGGAGCGGTCTAGAGTTTGACCTAGGTGACCACTAGATTTTAGGGTTTTGTGTGTTGCATTTGTTTTGTTGCATCATATTTTCAAAAATCCGTATCTTTTCAAAACAAACACCGCATATATCATTTCCCTTAATTATAAATTCACGCTGCCACTTGTACTAACCCTTTTTAGTGCAAGATAGGCTGGACAACGGGTTTCTAGTGCCCGTTAAGTCCGCGTTTCCCTCATCGACCCAAAGTCGGTATTTCTACATTTACCTTTCTTTTACCCACCACCACACCCACATCGATGGATCCACCTCCATCGAACTTCTTTTCCACTACTCTGCCGCCGTCCGTTGGTGCGCAGAATCCACCTCGCATCTCTCTCCAAGAGAGATGCTATCCTACACGAGGCCCACTTTCCACCTGTCTTTCCATTCCACCAGCCAACGGAGAAAATTTTCAAATAAAACCCCAATACATCAACCTTCTACCAAAATTTCACGGTCTCGAGTCTGAAGACGCATACGTGTTTATCATGAAATTTGAAAATGTATGCGCAATGATGGGTACCTCACAGTTGTCTGTGGATGCTTTACATCTTCGTCTTCTCCCATTTACTTTGTGCGATTTAGCCGAGAAGTGGCTATATAACACTACCGCACATTCCATTTCAAATTGGGAAGACTTCGTCAAAGCATTCCTTAAGAAATTTTACCCACATCACAAAACAGCTCGAGTCCGTAGCGAAATCTATCAATTCACCCAGCTTCCAAATGAAACATTTTCAAAATGTCTTGACCGCTTCAAGGATCTGCTAGTACAGTGTCCACATCACGGCATCCCGAGATGGGAATTGTGCCGAATCATTTATGAGGGCATTACTCCTTACACAAGACAGACCCTTGAATCCATGTGTCAAGGCAACTTTATAACCAAAGATGATGGGGAAGCCTGGAAATTTCTAGAAGATTTCGTTGAAAAATCTTTACAGTGGGAGGGTGTGAGTCAATCATCTAGGGACGGCAATGATATTTCCACAGGAGTTAGAGCTGACATTGCAGCTATCAATAAGAGACTCGAGAATATGGAAAATAAATTTTTAGCCGCCGCCTTAAGTCAAATATCACTCTCCAAAACTGTATGTGGTTGTTGTGCTGATCCGTCTCACTTGACGGAAGAATGTCCGTTTCAAGGTCCTGAGCATACAAATGCCGCATTTCAAAGACCTAGAAACGATCCGTCTTCCTCCACATATGATCAGGGTTGGAGGAATCACCCAAATTTTGCTTGGAACCAATCATAATTTCAAAACACGGTTCCAACCCAAAACAATTTCCAAGGGGTCCCTTCACCACAACAGCAGCCACCACTTCAATTGAGTCAGCACCCCTTCCAAGCACAAAATTTCCAAAATCCGGCCAACACTTTTTCACCACATGAAAACTTTTTGCAATTGACCGGTACAGATAATACCTCTGCACTAGCACAAACCTTGGATACTTTCATGAAACAATCCATCCAAGGGACGGCAAGTTTGCAATCTTCCGTCGAGAATGTAATGAAGATCATTATCTCTCAAAATGAGAACATCAAATCGATGGAAGAACAAATTGCACAACTAAAAGCCGAAATGAGTGCACGAGAGAAAGGGAAACTTCCAGCTCAACCTTTACCTAATCCTGGCTATTCACATCATGTGGATGCACTTACGTTGAGATCTGGAAGAGTGCTTGACACTCACGTTGGGGAAGAGTTTGATGATACTAATAAATCAATCAATAACATCCCGGCTGAGACCTTTCCTCACACACACACTTCTTTTACCCCACCATCTTCTTCCGAGCCTATTCTTCATTTCCCAGAAGGCTCGCCACTACAGCCCACCTCTTTTACCCCTCCACGGACGATCCCCACTTCTATTTTGGGATCGGTTCCACACACACTTCCTTCTCCTATGATGGACCCAGCGCTTATTGCTAAAGCACCTTATCCTAATCAGTTAAGGGCTAACACACCGAGTCCACATATGGAGAAGATTATGAACATTTTTAAGCAAGTAAACACCAACATCCCTCTCCTAGATGCCATCCAACAAGTTCCTTCCTATGCGAAAACTCTTAAGAACTTGTGCACTAGGAAGAGGAAGAATCCAGTGCCCAAGAAGATTTTTATGGAAAAAACAATAGACACGGCTTTCCCCCAACAATTACCGAGGAAACGTAAGGATCCTGGATATCCTACTATTTCCGTTTCTATTGGGGAAAAACACATCAACCGTGCTCTACTAGACCTTGGCGCTAGTGTTAACTTGCTTCCATACTCAGTCTATGAGCAATTAGGGATCGGAGAGTTGAAGCCAACCAATTGCACTCTCCAGATGGCTGACCGATCAATCACCAAACCTAGGGGTGAACTAGAGGATGTGTTAATAAAAATTGGAGAATTTATATTTCCGGTAGATTTTATTGTAATTGATACACAGCCTGTAGCGAACTCACGGAATCAAATTCCGGTGATTTTAGGTCGCCCCTTTTTGGCCACTTCCAATGCTATAATCAACTGTCGTAACGGTTCTATGACCCTATCTTTCGGGAATAGGTCAATAGAGCTGAACATTTACAAGTTGGGAAGTGTACCCTCCGAACCTACTGCTCAGGTCTGTTCTGTCGACTTAATGGATGTCGACAGCAGCGAAGTTGATGATCCTCCCGATATCGATCTTGACTCTTTTCATATGTTATTGTTTGACCCAACTATGTATCATACACATACGGACTCTTCCACCGAGATGTCCGGGTCAACAAGTAACACTGATTATGAACTGTTCCTAGAGTCTGAAGATCACCCCGTACTTTGTGATGATATTATTTCTCGGGGTATTAATGGAACTTTTGAGGAAATCTTCGCTGATGAACTCGCATTTTTGAATGACACGGGTGTTGAGATGAATCATCTCCCAATCAATGAAATTGAACCTCCACCCCTTCTTTTGACTTGTAATAAGAATGCGAGTAATCCATCACATTCACTGCATCGTCTCTCCAAAATGAGACGCACACACACTCTCTTCCACCACTTAACCTTTCCCCACTTCTTCTTCCACCAACCAGAGCACTGCATTGACAAAAATTTTGAATGGTTGGTGTTGACATTTGGTCTTTGCAAAGCTTGGCATCGACCACTGATTTTTGACCCCCTCATATAATTTTCAAAGATTAACATTGCATAACTCAAGTTTGGTGGGTATATTTTCTGGCTCCTGATAAGAAAAGTTTTACAAAATTTTGAGCCAAAAAATAAGTTTGGGGGAGGGTCTTCACTTAAATATTTTGCCCCCACTAATAAATTCCTCCCAAGCTTACAGGTTTTTCCAGATTTAGCGGAAGGCAACAGTGAGGACACTGTTGAAACAAGTTTGGGGGAGGTTTGTGCTTATTTTTGCATCATTTGCATATCATTTGCATAAGCACAAAACATTTTCGAAAACCTATAAAAATTTAAAAATTTTCAAAACTATAAAAATATTTTTGTACATAAATAAGATAATAAAAGTTTAGATAGTGAAAAATTACATCCACGAGATTAGAAAAATTTAAGAAAACTAAGAAAATTAGAAGTTTTCTTATACGAACTAGTAATAAGTAGTTATGAGCCGTTGTCCCAAGGGTTAGTAAGATGAAAGACGTCACTAATCTGAGGATAAAAATAAGTCTGAAAAATAGTTTCTATTCTGGAAGCCAAACATTTTGAATGTTGCTACCCTGCTATTCGCACTTACACACGTCTTAAAGCCTGGGATAGTAGAGGATACCTTGAAATGCTCTTGTCTTAAAGCCAAAAGTATGAAGGAAATAAAAAAAATAAAGTGGTGAGAAAAATAGACACTGGTTTTGTTACCACCAAGGGCAATAATAAAAAAATATATAGCAAGGGTGCTTCTTCACCTAGTGCCCTAAGGCCAACTGGTCTGGGAGTCACTGCTATACCTAAGGTGGTGCAAGACAAGGAAAATACACCAAGTTAGCAAGCACAGGAGTAATCAGTCGGTTAGTACCTCAAGAAGTATTAACGGTCGCATGAAAGTGTGTGAGCAATCTCGTTTATCAAAAAGTACTGAGGCTGATGGGCAAGAGTATGATAGCTTGAATTGAATTCTCCGGGTGTAGGGATATCCTTTACACACACGCAGGGTTATATGATCGATGTTTGGAAGAAAGATAGGAATGAAAAATAAGACGATGTTTTATTGAGGGAGGACGTGATTTCTAACATCTTTTTATGACCATTAAGATAGGGCTCATGACAACCGAAAAGCTAGCTTAGTTGGAAACCCTAATTTTCAAAGTCTTTCTTTTACAATTCTTTTCTTTAAATGTAATATTCATGATCTTTCTTTTATTATTGGATTTTATGGGTGCAATCCGCTGAAAACCCTCAGGAGACAACACTCCTCCTACTATGGATACCTAGAGGTTTAAAGGCTTGTTGCACGTGCTCAGTGCAATCGTGTTGCCTACGAAAGTGTGCTAGTTAGTTTTTTTTCTTTCTTTATTTTCTCCTTCTCTTTTTAATAAAACATTCGCTCGAGACGATCGAAATTAAGTTTGGGGGTATTTGATCAGTCGAAAATAATATATATTTTAGCCGGCAATTTCCCTAACATTTGCACTCGTTTAGAAGTGTTCGGCATTCATATTCTACATATTAGCAAATCTGTCACAAAATATGAGATTGCATGTGTTAGACTTTTAAACCGACACTTTAAAGGAAATTAACCGCATTTCATGGCATCGCATCATTTCTGTATTTACGCAACACTTGTCTTGAGTCTGTGCAGGAAAATACGGAAGAAAAACCAAAGAGCTGATCAACATTACGCCAATTCAATCATTTCAGATATGGTAGCAATTCAGAAGGAATTATACAATTCTATATATCAAATATAGGCCCATACAACAGCCCAAGACCACTGCAGAAAACACAAGCCATGAAGACTCCAATGAGCCGCGGATCCGCGGCGGGAGCCTGCTTGCGCCGCGGATCCGCCGCTCTCTTGCCACGTCATCAGCTAATTTTCAGTGTACAATTCTCATCTCAGGGCCCAAATCTCATTGTGACACGTCAAATTCCAGAATTCTCCATATTCTTCTTCCAGATCAGCAAAGAAGATTAAGCAAGGCTAATCCTAATTAAGCTCCCAATTAATCCTCTTCTAGAAGCTCCCTCCTAACTAATCACATCTAGAAGCTTCTCCCCTAACTAACTTTTGGAGGGAAATTTGAATTTCCTCAACAAACTTTAGGAGGGAAACTTAGAATTTGAAATCCTAGATCTAGGGTTTAGTTATCTATAAATAGGAACCTAGACCTAGGGTTAAAGGCTAATCAACTTTAGTTAATCTTTCCCTCTTTCATCATCTTCTTCCACAAGTCTCGTGACAAGGCTTGTGCGAAACCCTAACCCTAATTCCACTCTAAATCCAAGATCTTGAGTACCAAATCAAGCGAGAAGCCTTCAACCTTTTAGGAGCCGAGCCGATCTTCAATCGGGCAAGTGATCCAAGCCGATCCGCGATCCACGGAGACGAGCGAAGCCAAATCGACGATCAAGTTCTTCCTCTTGTAGTTCTTGAGCGAATGTAACTAAATTGTTGATATAAATAAAAGGTGAAATTCTTTAATCTTGCTTTCTTTTAATACTTGCATCATGATTAGATCTCAATTTGTAATTGTTGCTCTTGTTGTGATGTGTGAGTGAAACTCCGCTCGTTAAGGAGTCGAGACGATAAATAGAATGATGATGTAACAAATCTTAATACGATTTTTAAGTCCTACGAGTTTTGTAAACCCTAGCAAGTTCAAGAATCTATGACCTAGTTTCGTAGCGATACTTTCTTGATTGTGATCGCTCGAAATTAGGGATCTACGATCGTTTCTTGAATTTACTAGAGGTTAGAATATGAATGATATCGACGAAAGAACAAGGGATAAGATGAAACCCTAGTTTCACAAGAAATCCCTAATTCTCGGAGATCATCATCGATCTAGTATCAATTTATCGAAGGATAAGAATGCGTAATTCTAAGATTACATCACATCTATAGATCCGATCGATTCCTACGAGCCTCATTTCGATTCTTGAGATTTGGTTTGGAAAAATTATCAAACGATCAATTCTTGATTCTATCTTTTAATGCTTTCTTAGATCTAGTTTTTTTTTCTCATTCTTGAACTTCAAATATAAATCTTGAATTGTTTTGTTTTCTTTCTTTAAAGTTTCAATTCATCTAATTCAAAAGACGAACGATTACACTTTCCCTGTGGACGATCCGCACTCACATACTAACTACATCCGACACCGTAGTTGATTGCGGTCAAATAATTTTTGGTTGTGATTTCTTTACAATTTCATACTACACATTAAGAATACTACACATCTATTGCCCCCAAAATTCAGGTCAGACGTCCCAACGTCTCGGTCGCGTCTTTCGGCGGTAAACTACCCCAATAAATGTTTCGCAGTATGTGCACAGAGAAAGGACTATGTCCTAACAAGTGTCTAACACTTTATAAAAAAAAAGAGAAATGACAGAGACTCAGTGGGCTCAGCCCGAGTTGGCCAAACTCATAATCAACTGAGCTCATGCGCTCTTTATTGGATTCAGTCCCAAACAAGATTATCAAATCATTAATGAACATTCACTGATTCAAGGGTATATCTCTCCACACCTCTGATACATGTCGTTGTAATTCTTCAACGTCTTCAGAGAGGCGGAGGGTCCCAATAACCAATAACTTTTGGTGCATCCCTAAACTTGTTAAACCAGAACCCCACAGACTATGACGTTTTTAAACCCTACAGACTATGATGTCTTTAAACAAGACTATGATGTCTTTAAACACGGACTATGATGTCCTTAAACTCATAGACTATGATGTCCTTAAACCCAATGGACCGCAACGTCCCTAAATTAAGACGATAGAGCCCAAATACTCTTTCTTTGGATCTAAATGATCCCAAAATCCCGTTGAGTAGATCTTAGTCTAAAATTAAACTAACATATTCTCAACACATATTTAAGTTGATCTTAATCTCAAAAGAGATTAACGAGCCTTAAATCAAACCAAACCCCAAATCTAAGAAAATACGGATTTGGACTAATCCCCGCCCTACGGGCGACAACATAAATTAGTCTTCGTATACAATCCACGGGCAACCAAAAACAAACAAACACACACAACATGAAGTGACCTTCTGGAGCAGGAAAAAGTGGTTACCGCGATGCGGTAACATAATTAACTGCAGGGGCTTGCGCCTGCATGGAAGAGCGTCCCCACAATCAAAAACCCCTCACAATGAGGGGGAATCTGACGAAGTCTACTACAACGACCGCATTCGTCTAAACTTCCGATACACGGTGCCATAAATCAACTTGGCATCTTCGGAGAGGTAGACAGATAAAACCAAATAGCATCTGCCCCCAAAATTCAGGCCAGACGTCCCAACGTCCCGGTCGTGTCTTTCGGCGGCGAACAAGGACTAAATCTCCGGTTTTAAAGAAGCGACGCTTGACTCGCGCGTTGTAGTAGCGGGCGGTTTGCTGTTGATAGGCGGCGGCTCTGATCTGAGCTCGGTCCCGTTTCTCTAACAAGACGTCCAGATTTTTCTGGAGGGCGGAGGTGTTCGCTTCATCGTCGAAGTGCTCGACCCGGTGACTGGGGAGCTCGATCTCCGCTGGGACCATTGCCTCGGTACCGTAGCAGAGGCTGAAAGGGGTCTCCCCGGTGGGGGGTTTCTTCGACGCGCGCAGGGCCCATAAGACCCGAGATAATTCCTCGACCCAACTGCCTTGGCGTCCTTCTAGGCGTGTCCGAAGACCTCATAGGACGTCCCGATTAGCGACCTTGGTTTGCCCGTTGCATTGGGGATGTGCGACCGCGACAAACTTCATGAGGATATGATATTCGCTGCAGAATTCCTTAACTTTTTCGTTTTTGAAATTTGTCCCATGGTCGGTGATGATACATCTCGGGATGTCGAACCGGAGTATAACGTTGTTCTGCGGGAACTTGATAGTCGTGGTGGCGTCCGGTTTCCTGATGTGGATGGCCTCGATCCACTTCGTGAAGTAGTCCACCGCGACGAGGACGTACTTGTGCCCGCCCATACCGGTAGGGAACTAGCCTATCATGTCCATTCCCCACTGGGCAAACGGCCATGGGGAGGTTAGGGCGGTTAGCTCGGTAGCCGGAAGGCGAGGTATGCTTCCATGGAGTTGGCAGCTTTTGCATCTCCTGACGAGCTTCTGGGCGTCCTGATGAATCGTCGGCTAGTAGTACCCCTGGAGCAGTGCCTTCTGGATTAAAGTGCGGGCCCCTTGGTGCGCGCCGCCGACCCCTTCGTGGATCTCACGGAGAACGTAGTCGGCCTCGTGGGGGTCGACGCACCAGAGTAGGGGCTGAGTGAAGGATTTCTTGTATAGATTCCCATTGCTCCAGACGAAATGACGAGCTTTGGCTCGGAGATGGCGGGCTTCTCCCCGATCTTCTGAGAGCGTACCTTCCCTCAGGAATTCCACGAGGGGACTTCTCCAATCCTGGTCTTCTTCCTAGGCCGTGTACACTTAGAGTGGCGTTGCCCCGTCTTCCACGCTGGGCCGTGGCAAGACCTCGAAGAGGATGTTCCTCTTTTCGTTGGCCGTATAAGATGAAGCCAGCTTACTCAAGGCGTCGGCTTGGGCGTTTAGCTGTCTGGGGATCTGCTCCACCTGGACTTCGTGGAAGTCCTTACGCAATCTTCTCACCTCGGCCAGATACTTCACCATCAGAGGCTCCCGTGCCTCGAACCGGCCGGTCACTTGGCCAACGACTGGGGCGGAGTCGCTGCAGATCCGGATCGTTTTCAGCCCTAGTCCGAAGGCTATGCGCAGTCCGGCTACCAAGGCCTCGTATTCCGCTGCGTTATTTGAGGATTTGAACCCGAGCTTCAGAGAATACTCTATTTCTGCTTCTTTCGGGCCCCGAATGATGAGGCCGGCACCACAGCCTTCCTCGGTCGAGGAGCCGTCGACGTAGAGGATCCAATTAGGGACGGAGTCGGGCTTTCCATCGACTGAGGGTTGAGCTCCGGGGGCCGGTGTGGATCCTGGCTCTTTGCTGGGGATCGTGCACTCGACGACAAAATCGACCAGGGCTTGTGCCTTGATAGCCTGTCTCGGGCGGTATTTTATGTCGAACTGGGACAACTCCCACCTCCACTTCTCCAAACGACCAGAAGACTCGGGGAGGCGAGGATAACCCCCAAAGGCCGCTCGGTAAGAACGAGGATGGTGTGCGCCTAGAAATAGTGCCATAGTTTCGTTGATGCCATGATGAGTGCCAAGACGATCTTCTCTATGGCTGGGTACCTCGTTTCCGCGTCCTTGAAGACGTGGCTCACATAGTATACCGATTTCTGGACTCCCTCGACCTCTAGGACGAGCACCGAACCTGCAGCTTTGTTGGACACCGCTAGATATAGCGATAGCTCGTCCCCTTCAACTAGCCGGGTGAGCAGCGGAGGAGTCGCAAGGTGCCTCTTTAATTGCTCAAGGACGGTCTGGCACTCCTCCGACCACTCGAACCTTGGTATCTTCCTTAGAGCTTTGAAGAACGGGAGGCACTTCTCTCTAGACCTTGACATAAAATGACTCAGAGCGGCTACCCGCCCTGTCAGCCGCATGATTTCGACGTTGGTCTTGGGCACGTCCATGTTAAGGATGGCGCTGATCTTCTCCGGGTTTGCCTCGATTCCACGGTGGGTGACCATGAAACCGAGGAATTTTCCACTGGTGACCCCGAATGCGCACTTGGCGGGGTCAGTTTCATCTTGTATTGCAGAGGACGTCGAAGTCCTCGCCCAGATCCTTGGCGTGTTTGTCCGATGAGACCGATTTGACGAGCATGTCGTCGACGTAAACTTCCATGTTCCTGCCGATCTGCGGCTTGAACATGCGATTGACCAAGCGTTGGTACGTAGCTCTAGAGTTTTTGAGGCCGAAAGGCATCACCTTGTAGCAGTATACCCCCGGTCCATTGTGAATGCGGTGAGATCCTCGTCTTGCGGATTCATATGGATCTGGTTGTAGCCGGAGAAGGCATCCATGAAGCTAAGTATCTCATGGCCTGCTGAGCAGTCGACGAGCTGATCTATCCGAGGGAGGGGATAGTTGTCTTTCGGGCATGCCTTGTTGAGGTCGGTGAAGTCGACGCACATGCGCCACTTCCCGCTTGAATTTTTAACCATGACTACGTTTGCCAACCATTCCGAGTAAGGCACATTCCGAATGAAGTTGGCAGTGAGGAGCTTGTCTACCTCGTCCTCGATCGCCTTTTGCTTGATCGGGGCGAAGCTTCGTTTTTTCTGCCTGACGAGTTGGACCGTAGGGTCCATCCCGAGCTTGTGAGATATGATTTTGGGTCGATCCCAGGCATGTCGGCATGTGCCCAGGCGAACACGTCAGAGTTGTTTCTGAGGAAGTGAACCAGGTCGTCTCGCTGAGTCCCCGTCAAAAGCGACCCGATCTGAACGGTTCGTTCATCGTCCCCTTCTACGAGGGGGACCTCTGTCAGTGGCTCCACCGGGGTCCCTCGGACCTCTTTTTGATCTTCTCGAGTGTCTAGAGAACCCTTGATATCACCCTCACCCTCAACGTCATTGTCCGACCGCTCAGACGTAGATGTTGCGGTGAAGCAAACCTTTGCGGTTCGTTGGTCCCTGTAGGCCCGACCTATGCCGCTTTGGTCGAGCGGGAATTTCATCGGTAGGTAGTAGGTCGATATCTGGGCCCGTAGGGAGTTCAGCGTCGGGCGGCCGAGGAGGACATTGTAGGCTGATGGGATTCTCGCGACGATAAACTCCACAGGCACGGTGCGCGTACGGCCCGCCTCCCCGATGTTAAATTGGAGGGTGATTACCCCTTCCGCCGGGATGGAGTGGTTAGTGAACCCTGACAGGACGTGGGCGGTCGGCCTTAGGTCCGACTGGGTGAGTCCTATACTCAGAAAGCAGTCATAAAAGAGAACGTCCACCGAGCTTCCCGAGTCGACCAGTATCCTTTAAACTTTATAGCGGTGGACCCGAGATGTGATCACCAGCGGGTCGTTGTGAGGTAGGGATATACCGTGGAGGTCCTCATCGGTAAAGATCGGCTCGGCTGCTTTAGCCTTCTTCCTCGGGTGGCCGCCAGTCCTCCCGATCGGTGAGGGACACTGAGTCTCGTCAGTTCTCATCGCACCCCCTACTGACACGACCATGATTTGGCTAATTGTCAACTCGCCGGGAGGGTGATGGTGCTCTTGCTCACGGTCGTCTTGTCGCTTGTCTCGCAAGTACGTTGCTAGGTGCCCCGAGCGGATTAACTCATCGATGTAGTCTCGGAGTTGCTTGCAGTTCTCGGTGGAGTGGCCCTGCGACCTGTGGATACCGCAGTAGGGGCCCCGGGTGCACTTTGCCGCCCTATTCGAGACTAGGGGGAGTTTGAAGAACCTCTCTCCCTTAGCCTCCTCCAACAGCACTGTCTTGGAGACGTTGAATGGGGTGTACTCCTGAAACTTCGGGGAGTAGGGCTTTTGCCGCTCAATCTTCTTTTTCTCCTCCCTGGCCCTTTTCTTCTGATTGGTTTGCCCTATCCAGGGAAGATTGGAGTTCACCTCGGACTCGAGCTGGATCTCAAGTTCGGTCCAGGCCTTTACCTCGGCCATGGTCTTAGGTTGCGCTAATGCAAAAGAGCGTAACCACTCCTTGTGCCTAAGACCAGACCTAAGGGCCGTAATGAACGTCTCGTCTCGGTGTTCTGGGACCTCAAGGAGGGCGTTGTAGAAGCGGGTAACGTATCCTTTGAAGGATTCTTTGTCCCCGCTGTTTATGGTAAAGAGATGGCCCAACGAAGTGGCCGAGGAACTGGGTGGCCAGCTCATCGAAGGTAAAGATTGAGCGCGGTGCGAGTCCTCGGAACCAGTCTCGTCCGGAGCGAATAAGAGTGACGGGGAAAGCGCGGTATTGTGCGGCGACAGGACAGTCCTGGAAACTCATCCCAGCTGTGAACACGTCCAAATGGTCCTTCGGGTAGGACTTCCCGTCGAAGAGTGAGACCTTCGGGGGTTTGTTCCGAGAGGAGACGTGGACGGCGAGTAGCTTTTTGGTGAAGGGCTTCGTGAGCGAGTCGGCGGCATATTTAGCCCCGTCGCTCGAAGGACGATTTTCCCGATGCATGCCTTCGATCTTATTTTCGAGGGCGTCGAGTCGGCCGTGGTATCCCGACGATTCGGCATATTCTGATTTTTGGCCTCTGCTGCCGGAGACCCGCACCTGGCCACGGCCTCGGTTCCGTTCGATGAGGTTCCTTAGGTCCCACAGCGAGGTCGTCTTCGAGCTATCATGGTGAGTCCCGTCCAGGCGACCCCGTCGAGGGAGGGGTGCCGGTCATGCCTTGGTGCATGCGAGCTGACCGACACCTCCTTGGAAGGGACAGGGGCGCGATGGGCCTCGGGGTGAGGTGCTCTGGCGAAAGATCTCGGTGTTGAGCTGTGCGACGCCCAGCGGGTCATTGAATACGTTGGCCCGGGGGATCTGCGGCCGCCGGAGACAGCAAGGTGGTGTCCGGTCGTGCCAACGCGGGCAGAATCTTCTCTCCCTCTGTAGGGGTCCCGGTCCCGAGGTGGGGGAGCGGCGACCTGGGGAGCTTGCCCGGCCGTTTGGACACGGACGAGTGCATCCACGACGGACGCGAGCCGATCTATCCGAGCGGATAGGGCGTGAATGGCGTTCGGGGGAGGAGGGGATTCTCCCTCGTCTCCACTGCGGGGAGGGCGACGGCTGGTGCTTGGATCTTCGCGGTAGCTGTTCGCCATGAATTCGAGATCGGAAGATGAACTTTCGTTGAGTGGAACTAAGAATTCCCACAGACGGCGCCAACTGATGGATCTCTGGATCTCCTTCAGATGTTACCTTCCGTTGATCTGCAGCGAGCGCTGATGGATGGCTGAGATTGAGTTGGAGGGTTGCCTCCTGAAGCGTGTGGATCTCAATAGGTTTTATGTGGTTGAGGCCGAGCTATTTGCAAGGAAGTCCCGGGATGGTTATGCCACCGAAGACCCTCCGACGATCAAGTTAAACGAGGTATTTTGGCAGAGTAACGGCCTATTGGGGTAAAATTGGCTTACCTGAGTCGTCTGAGAAAGTGGTCTATATAGTGGCAGCCACGGGAAGGCGGGCGTGAGATTCACGCCGGCCGTTACGCTCCCGGCGTTACGCCCGCGTGATAGGCGGGATTCCCCATTAATGACGAGATATGCTCGTTAATGGGGGATTGTGGTGGCGTGGAACGCGGGATCATGGGCGGCGGATATGTCGCGTCTGGCGATATTCGCGGAGCCGTGGCGGAGGCACCTGTGATCGGTGCTGTGGGTCGGTCGGTGAGATCGAGGAAGCCAAGCTCGGCGGGAGGCTCGGGAACGAGCGGGAGGGCTCCGAGGCGAGCCGATGGTCGTTTGTAAGGTGATCGTAGGGGTGGTCTGGAAGGCCACCGAAGGTCGGGAACATCCTCGGGTCGAAGGCCCGGGGTATGCTTCCGACGTACTGATTTTGATCCTTTCTCGTAAGCCCTGGGACACGTCGTCTGCCACGTGTCATGATGTGGGGAAACACCGGTATCTAGCCTCATTAGTTTGAGAACAATTTTATGATTAGTTGATTGTTAATCAAATACTTGGTGAAAAATTTATAAATAAATAAGGAATGCCATAATACCCAATTAAAACACCCTAATGAAATGAGAACAAAATGTAAACATAATTCTCATGTTAATACTAAAAGAGTTTGGCCCAATTTGAAATCCAAAGGCCCTGATAGTTGAATGCGCACTTGGATCCATAATTAATGTTAAAGGATGGCCCACTCAGGATGAATATGATGCAGAAATTAAAAGTAAGTGTTAATCAACAAGAACTAGAGCCAGTGCCGGGCATGAAGCCCGGTGGTGGGCAATAGGAGTGTGGGGAGGGACCCGGATTTGAACTCGGGATTTTCCATTTAGTGCTTCTAAGAGAGGCATGCGGGGCTGGTGGGCTCCATTGCGGTAAAAAAAAATTATGACTAGAACCAGAACTCAAAAGATTTGTGTCGGTCATGTTTCAGACCGGAACCGGAACTCAAAAAAAATTTCCAGGAATAAATTTTTGTTTGGGAAAAAAAAGTTTGGCCATATAAAATTCCCCATCTATTTAGATGGAAGAAAATAAAAAAATTAGAACCATCAATCCCTGTTAAAATTCCCTCTCCCCCAACCTCCAACCTCCATATACCAAAGCCAACTGAATCAAATTAAAATGGAAAACCAACCAACATAATGTGATCATGAAATGAACATTTTCTTTTCAATAAATATTTTATATATCTTATGAAATTCTATATCTTTGAAGGTTACCTTGTCGTTCTACATGTTTTAAACATCAATATTTACGTGACGTCGTTGACCACAACCAATATATATCGTTATATCGGGTCGATATGATCGAAATCATAATACACAGAATTATAAACAATATTAATTAACACAAAAACAAATCAAAGTGAATTAGCATTATGCACAAGCACAGAGCAACCTATCATGACATACAACATAATTGATGGATATATCGACAGAATGATGAGATATTTATCTCATTTGGGAGAATCATTAGTTTAGTGATATCTCATTTGTGATAGATAAATTAAACATGTTAAATGTTTTTTCGATCTCGAAAACTGTTTGCCCTGAAATGAGAAGATTGCTCACTCCGCGCGGTTTCGTTTTGCATGGTTTTAAAATATTTTATTAATATCAATATTTTTTATTGAGAATAACACCGATTTATTATACACAGTATCGTTAGTAATGACTATTGATAGATGGTATAGTTCGTTATTAGTGAAAATTGATAAATAGCATGAGCAAGTTGATGCTTTCTAAAATGGACCTTTAACATAAATATTTAATTTGGATTAATATATTAATGGATAATAAATAAATGGAATCTGATGTTATATCATTAAATGCTATAGCATTTTCAGTTTTTGGTTATAATTTACTTCTATATTCAATTCTTATTCCATTCGATTTTATGAATCTTTTGCTTTCGTTTTATATCTGTTTAACATAATATTTCGCTAAAATAACAAACAGACATCTTCTGTACTTGATTTTCATCTGTTTTTGTTTTGTCAAGAATCACTTCATATAAAAATCAACCCGTCAAACCCACGAAGCCACGACCAAGTAACCTAGCCTCAAAGTCTTGATGCAGCGTCATATTATTCCATAAGATGAAATCGTCAACGTTTTTTCGTTTCCTTGCGTTTCGTTTTGTTTACTAAATTTATCGTAACTAAAAAATGCATATTATGCGACCCAATGCGAATAATCAGCGGCAATCTGCATCCACGAAAAATTCATGGCACCCGAAAATAGTCACACCCAAGATCCCAACCACGCGCCCAAAGCTGGGAAAAAGATCGCATGCGGACTTGCTGGGCCCACGTGGCAACGACAGGCTGTCGACGTGGGGCCACGTTTTAGTAGAAACGAGGCATGAAACACCAAACAGTAAACCAACCACTAGAAAGTTGACACGTAATCCAATACAGATCTGGGTTGGATTTAGTCCGCAAAAAATATCTAAAGTTTTGAGAATTTAATATAATTTTTTTTAAAGTCCGGCAAAAAAAATTCTAAATATTCGCGAATATATTATGTGGTAATGCTTATCTGTTCACATGGAGCGAGTTTGGACCCAGCAACGTTACCTGCTCTCCTTTTTTTTATTGGATCCGGGTTTGGATGCCCAAGGATCCATAGACACGCTATCCAATTAGGAAAGTACTTTCCATCCAAAACAACAACCATATATTTTTTCTCGTGTAGTAAATATAATTTGTTTCCTCGAGCATGTTTCTTTTAGAATTTGAAGGGCCAGCTATTAGCATGATGTCCAGTACACGCACATACATGTAGAGCCGTTAAGAATAGTCTCACATCGGGTAAATTGAGAGTTGCATATGGATATAAAATATAAATGGAACCCCGTTTTAAATATTTGGATGGAATCCAAATATGTTGAAAGCAGCTATGGGCCCAACATTCAATTAATCAAGAACAATGTCATCGTGCACGTGCATAGCTATATTCACTATGGCTATGATGAAAAAGCTGGGGCGAAATAGGATCTCACCCACCTGGGCATGAGACCCGCACGTTTTCCCGCTTGATTTGTGCTGTAGCCATAGCGAATGTAACCGTGCACATGTACAGTGACATTTTAGTGTCACGATCCGAAATTGGCGCGTGACCGGCACTTAAATTGTATGACGTTTAAAGATATCGATGTAGTCTATATAAGCCAGAAACCAAGATCTAAACCTTTTTTGAAGAATAAAGAAGGTAAAGTTTTAAAAGAAGTAATTGATATGAAACCCCATTTTGTATTACAAAGATTGTTTAATTTAAAACATATATCAAGTGATTTGAAACAGGGTTAAGAAAATGTTTTCGCCATTTGAAATTTCGGTAGCACCCCCTTTGTAACTTTTGGAGAAAACAAGTACATAATAACAATTATGATGGCATCTCCATTTAGGAGCAACATCAATGCCAATCAGAAGAAACAAACCCACACAATGCATATATGACGCTCAAAAGCGAAGAATCATCAGCATACTATAAGTAAAAGTGCACAAATCAAGATAACCGGCCGATTCTACTCAAACCGACCCCAAAATATACATAAGTCCCAACTCGCTCTAAGTCAACAACACAAGTAGTCTGATGGAGTGACACTAGATACAAAGTATAATATATACAAAAGAGAGGATTACTATGCATGTAACCCATCTAACAAAATCTGCGATGAAAATCCAAGATATAAGTCTGAAACGCTGTGTGTCCACACGGTCTATCCTGCAAGGAACTAAGGCATAACGAGGATGGGCTGCCAACCCAGTGAATAAAACTAATATCAAAAGGTGAAAATCGTATGCATAGACGAAATAGCGTCTAAAGCATGCGTATAATAATTGTGAAACATGCACATTTTATAACAGTGTCCGTATAAAAGAAAACGAAAATATCATCAAAATATCCCAATATTTTGAATAAATCCATAAACTATCATCAAATCCTGTGTCAAATATCGACACAAATCTTCAATTCTCGCAGGCATCGTTTCTCTGAACGATCCTGACATCAACTAACACCGGTCAGCATCCTCCAGATATCCGCCGTGTTTCTCAAACTATCTAAGGATTCGAGTGTCTTTACTAGGCTCCATGTCTCAAATGCGGCTTTCCTGCTATTCGGTCTTGACCGGAACCACCATATAACCGACTGTATGCTCTCCCACTCAGTCTACCGTAAAAATCTGCAACCGTATATCTCCCCTACTCGGATCGGAATAAAAATCAAATCAGAAAAATATTAAGCCCATGGTGGACGTATCATCATATATAAAAAAAAACTGTAAAATTATAAACGAAATCAAGTATTATCAACTATATCATGCAGTGCTGCAAAACCCGTAGCAACAGAAATCTCATAAAACAATACCGCATAATAAAACGTAATAACAATGGCAATAAGGTACAATATATCAAACGGTATATAATGATGAGTAACGACTGCGATCTACGATACAGGCAGCGTGCAATAGAATATAAGCGACATGACAAGTTTTAGATGTGTATGCGACATATTAATTACCGATGGGTGTAGGTGTAGCATGTAGGTATGTGCAACATAAACTCATCGGTAATGGTGCAAGTATCCTAGTATGTATTAAGCAATAGTGTTTCAAATGTATGAATAGGTGCAATGCGAATCTAAGTATAGTTATATAAATGAAATGAATAGAAAGCAATTTATCACAAATTTTATGTTTGGGACGCTATTCGCCATCCATACAAAGCCCCTGGTAGATGTTTAGTCTACTCTCCGGAACAAGTCACGATCTACTCAAATCCGATCACTTCTATTCTCTTTCTCGCCGTTTCCGAAGTCTTCGCGACCGATCCTAATATCAAAATACAACTTTCGCACGTGAGCGACTAATTTTCCGATACGATGAATATACATATAAAAAGCAAATTAACCCACGTAACGTAAAACATGTGATTATTGTGTGCTAATCAGACATGAAGCTATCTAGAATTACTTCGAATCGTCGTAATTAGAGAAAATACTGAAACGCGATATAAAATATCCGTATCATACGCTAATACATCACCATAAATTTAGTAAATTACTCCTAGATTTTTGTACACACAATCTGGGAAAAATTTACACATACCGGAGACCTTATATAAGACACAGAGAGCCCCAGACAAAAACCCAACACTTAACTCCTTTAGAGATGCGGCCCATATGAATATTTTGGCGGTCGAAACGTGGAGGAATGGGCTCGGGTTTCTAGGATGTGTTTTAGGCTGTAAAACAAGCTTCCAGCAGTGTGAGTTTATTTTTGTGAACACTAAAATAATAGCAGATTCAAATTTAAGATCAAAATCTTATATTAATCATAAATTTCAGATATCAACCAAGCCGTTTGACACTAAAACTCATAAGAAACATGAAAGGGTTGGTTTTTTTTTTTTTTTATCTAAGTTGAAGAATTCCAGAGAAACTCTAAGCTTAAGGAGTGCACACTTGAAGTTGTGAAGGCCTAGTTTTGGTGTTTGGAACAACATCCATGAATAACTCTAATTTTTCCTTGGGCGATAATGTAGAACTTGGAAATTTTTGAGATGAAATGTTAGAGGAAAGATTTGGTTCCATTTGATAATACAAAACAAAAATGAGAGCCGTGTTTGGATAGAAGGAGGAGGTGTGTGAAGGAAAGATGAGGTGTTTGTAGATAAGAAGGAGGTGTAAGCTCATGGTGCATCTCATGGTAAGTCGTGTATGAGGATTAATCTTAATCTTAACATCTACTTACTTCCATCTTGCACATGAACCCACAACAAATTAAAACCCCTCTTTGCAATTAAAACTTTTCACCATTAAAAACCTCTTTACAATTAAATATCATTTAAAACTAATTACTATTACACTTTACCACCATAATTTTTTTAAAAACCTTTAATATTATCATTTAAAATTTCTAAAACGTTATATTTACCCTCTCTCTCTCTCACACGCGCGCACACACACACAGAGAGAGAAACGGAACAAAATAAAAGAAAGAAGCCATTCCGAGGGCATATCTACTAAGACTTGAGAGGGGGCATGTGTCCCCGCTGGAATTTTGAAAAAAAAGAGACTAATATCAATTATAAACATGTGTTGGGATAATTTGAAGATGTATTATATATTTTTATAACATAATGAAGATGATATAAGGCTATAGCTTAGGTGGTTATGCTTTTGTTTTATAAATGAAGGTCTAGGGTTCGATTCCCAATTTCCGGATGCTTTCTCACTATCCACAATCAATTTTTTAATCCCTTTAGATTATATTAAAGATGCTACAAGTTTAATTAAGCTTTGTTTTTGTATTGAATTTTTTCCCCATGTTGTGATTAACTTAATTAGAAACTTTTGTTGCTACCATTAAATTATTTGACAATTTTATATAATACTTATTTTAAATTTGTTAATGTAACTTATTCTGTTTGGTGCCACGGAAGTTTTCGCGTCCGGCCTTGAGTTATCCAATTTAATGTTTTGAGCATGTAGGCGGTTCAAATAAACTCTTTTGTTTGCTTTTCTTGTTAGTGTATTGCTATGTTTTATTCCTCTAAAGCATAAGACAAGTCTCCACTACTCGTCTCTTTTAATGTTCTCTTCTAAAATAATTCTTTCAATATTCATGGAACTTGTAAAATAAACCGTTTATCCAAACCATATCCATATATAATGTTTCATAATGGTACCGTATGTGTTTTCCACGACAGAAAAATCATAACTATAAATACATGTGAATTTTACCTACACGAAAACAGTAATACAAAAGTTAACAAAATTAATCTTCTTATTTTACAAAATCTGAACAATTCCATTCCCAATACAAGCATCCTAATCACAAATCATATTTCGCTCACGAATCATTCAGCATTAAAAAAAAAAATTCTTAAGGAATATACCAATCCAAGCAATAAATCTTATCATTAAATCCATTATAAAAATAGACCATAAACAGAAGAGCAAAAGGCCTCCATTATTTTATTGGATCCTCCGCGTTGAGCTCCGAAACCCGCTCCAAACCCTAACAAAAGCAAAATCCACACCCTCTCTCCACATATATTCACCCCCAATCTCTCTATCTCATCCCCTTCTCCCTTCTCTCTACCCTTTTTCCCCAGAGAGAGAGAGAGAAAGGAGAGAAGGCGAATCGAATCAAATCAAATCCAAAGAAAAAAGAAAAGATGTCCACCACCGCTAACGGATCCAAGGCCGGATCCGCGGCGGATCCGATCCGCATTACCAAGTCGGAGCTCCGCAAGCACAACACCGCCGGCGACCTGTGGATCTCGATCCAGGGCAAGGTGTACGACGTCACCCCGTGGTTGCCGTCCCATCCCGGCGGCGACCTCCCCCTCCGCAACCTCGCCGGCCAGGACGCCACCGACGCCTTCATCGCCTACCACCCCGGCACCGCCTGGTCCCACCTCGACCGCTTTCTCATCGGCCATCTCGCCGACTACGAGGTCTCCAACGTGTCGAAGGACTTCCGCCGGCTGAACAACGAGTTCACCAAGCTCGGCCTCTTCGAAAAGAAGGGACACGGTGTCGTATATTCTTTCCTGTTCATGTCGGTCCTGCTGTTCTCGGCCTTATACCTGACCCTCGCCGTCGAAGGGTGGGGCAAGCACATAGCCGGCGCCGCCCTGATGGGGTACCTATGGATCCAGTCGGCGTGGGTCGGCCACGATTCGGGCCACTACAACATCATGACGACAGGAGGATGGAACAGGGTGGCGCAGATCCTGACCGGGAACTGCATGACCGGGCTCAGCATCGGGTGGTGGAAGCGGAACCACACCGCCCACCACGTGGCCTGCAACAGCCTCGACTTCGACCCTGACCTCCAGCACCTCCCGATGTTCGCCGTCTCCAACGAGTTCTTCCGCTCCCTGATCTCGCGCTACTACGACAGGAAAATGCCCTTCAACAGGGTGTCCAGGCTCTTCATCAGCTACCAGCACTTCACCTTCTACCCGGTCATGGTTTTCGCCAGGCTCAACCTGTTCGCGCAGTCGGTGCTCCTGCTGGCGTCCAAGGACACCGTCGTCCCCGACAGGTGGCAGGAGATCGCCGGGCTGGCCACGTACTGGATCTGGTACCCCTTGCTCGTCTCCTGCCTCCCCAACTGGCCCGAACGCATTTCCTACGTGCTCGTGAGCTTCGCGGTCACCGCGATGCAGCACGTCCAGTTCACGTTGAACCATTTCAGCGGGGACGTTTATGTCGGCCAGCCCACAGGGAACGACTGGTTCGAGAAGCAGACGGCGGGGACCGTCGACATCAAATGCCCGCCGTGGATGGATTGGTTCCACGGCGGCCTCCAGTTCCAGGTCGAGCACCACCTGTTCCCCAGATTGCCGAGGTGCCACCTCAGGAGGATCTCGCCGCTGGTGAAGGAGCTGTGCAAGAAGCACAACCTGAAGTACAACAGCGAGGGCTTCCTCGACGCCAACCGGAAGACTTTACGGGTGCTGCGGAACGCCGCGCTGCAGGCCAGGGATCTGACGAATCCCAACCCGAAGAATCTTGTGTGGGAGGCTGTGAACACCCATGGTTGATGATCATGATGCATGGATCAAAAGATTTAGGATTATGGCATACTTTTGATTTATTGTTATAGTTGTTGATGCATCGACTCTCTGTATCTTTTGCTGTTTTAATTTTCCATTCTGTCTCCTCATTGGTTTTTTCTCGGGAATTTATGGGGCTGATGAGAATGTAATTTGAATTTATGTTAATGCTTTATTATTATTTAGGTGATTGATCACCCTAGTATTTACATCTTGGGGGAATTGCATGTTGCACATAATTTGGTTTGTTTCAATTTGAAGAAACCATGGTTGTGAAAACGATTTTGTAGGCGAACTATCTTTTGCTGTCTTGTCTCCGCAGCTGTAGGACGAGGCGCTCGATAAGCTACACGCTCTACGTTTGAGGCCTCATCTCGAAGAACATACACGACCGATCGGCGGCCCTTCTTTTGGAGTGTTTCCAAAAGAGGCGGATCGCGGACTCTTGCCCGGTGGGCGGGACCTCTGGTGCTTCCGTGGCGTCTCGGGTCCGTGGACAACATCAGAGGGAGCGGGCTGAAGAGGCTAGGGCTCGGCTGGCGGGGATCTCCTCGGAGTACCATCAGCAGTGCTTTCTCGACCTCCTGCCCCCTCTGTTGTAATTTTTGTAAGGCTGAGGAGCCTATTATACCTCTTAATGAATAAAATTCTTCTTTTCTGATGTGTTTTGTCTTCTCTTACCCCTCAGCATTTTGCATTTTCTCTCAGAAATGAATCTAAGGATCTCGGAACCGTGAAAGAGAACAAAATTTATGAAAGAAGTCTTTTATAACTTGAGAGAGTTAATAAAAATTACATTGCTTCGAAAAGAAGAAAATACATTCATTTGTATTGTTTGAGTTTTTCAGCATATTAGGGCCAAAGAAACTTCCGTTCCCCACTGCTCACCCGGCCAATCGAAAGAGATGAGCTGTTACTGTACCTTACGGTATCCGATCATGCTGCTGGCTCGGTATCCGATCATGTTGAGAATGGCGCTGATCTTTTCCGGGTTAGCTTCGATTCCTCGGTGGGTAACCATAAACCCGAGGAATTTCCCGCTAGTGACTCCGAACGCGCACTTGGCTGGATTTAGCTTCATTTTGTACTTGAGAAGGATGCCGAATGTCTCGCCAAGATCCTTGGCGTGCTCGTCCGATGAGGTTGATTTCACGAGCATGTCGTTCCCAATCTGCGGTTTGAACATTTTGTTAACCAGGCGCTGGTATGTAGCCCCGACGTTTTTGAGGCCGAAGGGCATCGCTTTGTAGCAATATACCCCCCGGTCCATGGTGAACGCGGTTACTTCTTCATCTGCCGGGTTCATGTTGATCTGGTTGTAGCTGGAGAAAGCGTCCATGAAACTAAGCAAATCGTGGCCTGCCGAGCTGTCCACAAGTTGGTCTATCCGAGTGAGTGGATGGTTGTCTTTCGGACATGCCTTGTTCAAATCTGTGAAGTCGACGCACATGCGCCACTTCCCGTTCGCATTTTTAACCATGACCACATTCGCCAGCCATTTCGAGTAGGCCACATTTCGAATGAAGTTGGCTGCAAGCAATCTATCGACCTCGTCTTCAATTGCCTTCTGTTTGATCGGAGCAAAACTTCGCTTCTTTTGTCTGATGGGTTGGGCCGTCGGGTCGACCCCGAGCTTGTGTGAGATCACCTTGGAGTTGATCCCGGGCATGTCAGCTGGCGCCCAGGCGAACACGTCCGAGTTTCTTTGGAGAAAGTGGATCAGATCTTCGCGCCGGGCTCCCGTTAAAAGGGATCCGATCTGGATAGTCCGTTCCTTATTCCCCTCGACGAGGGGGACCTCTGTTAGCGCCTCCACCGGGGTCCCTTGGATTTCCTTCTATTCGTCGCGAGTATCCAAGGACCCCTGGAAACCATTTGCGTTTCCGAGGTCGTCGCTTTGCTCTTCAGTGGTGGATGTCGCCGTGAAGCAAATCTTGGCGATTTGCTGGTTCCCGTAGGCCCGTCCTATCCCACCTTGATCTAGCGGAAACTTGATCGTGAGGTGGTAGGTCGAGATTTGAGCCCGAAGAGAGTTTAGCGTCGGGCGTCCCAAGAGGATGTTGTAGGACTAGGGGATCCTGGCGACGATGAATTCCACTGGTACGGTCTTCGTACGGCCCGCTTCCCCAATGTTAAGGAGGAGGGTAACCATTCCCTCGGCCGGGATGGAGTGGTTGGTAAACCCCGACAGGATGTGGGCGGTTGGCCGTAGGTCTGACGGGCCGAGTCCCACACGCTGGAAGTAGTCATAGAAAAGGATATCTGCCGAGCTTCCTGAGTCAACCAATATCCTTTGAACCTTGTAGCGGTGGACCCGTGCCGTAATCACGGGGGAGTCGTTATGAGGCAAGGATATACCGTGGAGGTCTTCATCAGTGAAGGTGATAGGCTCGACGGTTTTGCATTTTTTCCGGGGCTGGTTGCTTGTTTCTTCGACGGGTAGGAGGCGACGAATCTCGCCAGCCCCATGTGCACACCCCGAAGACACGACCATGATTTGGCTGATCGTTAATTCGCCGGGAGGGGGATGGTTGTCGTTCTCCCTGTCTGCCTGTCGTTTTTCCCGCAGGTATTTTGCCAGGTGGCCCGAGCGGATCAACTCCTCGATGTAGTCGCAGATTTGTTTACAGTTCTCGGTCGGGTGTCCCTGCGACCTATGGAAGGCGCAGTGCGGGCCCCGGGTCCGTTTAGCCGCTCTATTGGTGACCGGAGGGAGCTTGAAGAATTGCTCGCCCTTCGCCTTCTCTAACAGCTCGGTCTGAGAGATGTTGAGTGGGGTATAGTCCTGGAATTTCGGGGAGTATGGATTTGGCCGGTCGACCTTCTTTTTCTCTTCTCTGCCCTTCTTCTTTTGGTCTGCCTGGTCGCCCCTGGGTAGGTTTGCGTTTACCTTAGACTCGAGTTGGATTTCTCGCTCGGTCCAAGCTTTCACCTCGGCCATGGTTTTAGGGTGCGCTAATGCAAAAGAGCGGAGCCACTCCTTGTGCCTAAGACCCGACCTTAGAGCGGTGATGACAGTTTCATCCCGGTGCTCGGGAACTTCGAGAAGAGCGTTGTAGAAGTGAGTGACGTATCCTTTAAAGGATTCCTTGTCCCCGCTCTTTATGGTGAAGAAGTAATCGACAGTCAGCTTCTGTCGTCTGTTCCCGACGAAATGTCCGAGGAACTGGGCGGCCGGCTCATCAAAGGTAGAGATGGAGCGTGGCGTGAGCCCTCGGAACCAGTCTCGTCCAGTCCGAATGCGTGGGGCGGGAAATGCTCGGCATTGGGCAGCGTATGAGTTATCCTGGAAGTTCATGCCCGCCGTGAATGCATCCAGATGGTCCTTCGGGTCAGACTTCCCGTTGAAGAGGGCCACCTTGGGAGGTTTGTTTCTGGACAAGACGTGTACGGCGAGCAATTCTTTGGTGAAGGGCTTTGTAAGCGAGTCGGCGGCATACCTGGCCCCCTCACTCGACGGATGACCCTCCCGATATATACCCTCGATTTTCTTTTCGAGGGCGTCAAGATGATTGTGGTACCCCGAGGATTTGGTGTGGTCGGAGTAGTGGCCATTCCCTCTTGTAGCCTGCGCCCGGCTGTGACTCTGGTTCCGTTCTATCAAATTCCTCAGGTCCCCCGGCGAGGTCCTTCTTGAGTCCTCGCGGCGAGTGTCGTTCGTGCGATCTCGTCGAGGGAGGGGGTGTCGGTCATGCCTGGGTGCAGGCGAGCTGACCGATACCTCCTCGGGAGGGACGGGAACACGACGAGCCTTAGGGCGATGGGCTCTTTCGAGAGATCGCGGCGTGGGGCCATGTGGCGCCCAGCGGGTCATAGAACCGGTCGCCGCGGGGGATCTGTGGTCTCCGGAGTGAGCAAGACGTTGTTCAGTTGTGCCAGCATGGGCGGCGTCATCCCTCCTCTGTGGAGGTCATGATTTTCGGGCGGTGGAACGGCGACCTGGGGGGCTGGGCCTGCCGTTTGGACACGGACAAGGGCATCCACTATGGACGTGAGCCTATCGATCCTTGCCAAGAGGGCATGGATGGCATTCGGTGGGGGAGAAGATCCGTCCGCGCCTCCATTGTGGGGAGGGTGGCGGCTTGTGCTGGGATCGCTATGGTCTTCGCTCGCCATATAGTCGAGGGCGGAAGATTGTCCTCCATCGAGGACAATAACTGATGGATGGAAAAATTTCTAGTTTCCCACAGATGGTGCCAACTGATGGAGGTTAGGATCTCCTTCAGTTATTGTCTTCCATCGATCTGTCGCGAGCGTTGGTGAACGACTGAGATTGGTGTTGAGGGTTGCCTCTTTGAGCGTGTGGATCTCAGTTGGCTTGTTTTGAGGCGAAGCCGAGCTATCTGCAAAAGAAGTCCCGGGGTGGTTGTACTATCGTGGACCCTCCGACGATCAAGTTAGCCGAAGAATTTGGGCAGAGTAGCGGCTTTTTGGAATAAAATTGCGTTACCTGAGTCGTCTGGAAGAGGGGGTTTTATAGTGGTCGCATGGAGTGTGCTGGCGCGAGATCTTCGCAGTCGGTTACGCCCCTGGCGTTACGCCTGCGTGAATGACGGGATCCCCCCTCATTAATGATGAGATACGCTCGTTAATGGGGGGATACGACGGCATAGAACGCAGGATGTTGGGTGACGGATATCTCACTTCTGGCGAGATACGCAGAGCCGTGGCGGAGGCGCTTGGGCTCTGCGTTCTTAGTTGCTCGGTAGAACCGGGGAGGCTTAGCTCGACGGGAGGCTCGGAGGCGAGCGGGAGGCCGAGGAAGCTCAGTTCTGTGATAGCTCGGAGGCGAGCAGGGAGGGCTGAGGAAGCTCAGCGTGTAGGAGGGCTCGGAGGCGAGCCGATGGTTATTTGTAAGGCGAGCATGTGAGTGTTCAGGGATCCATCGAAGGTTGGGTCATGCCTCGGGACGATAGCCCCGGGACACCTCTAATGCATGGTGCTTGCCCTGTTTCCGTGAGCTCCGGGACACGTCATCTGCCACGTGTCATTATCCAGAAAGTTCCCACTTATGAGTATCATCAAGAACCTCTCAAAGCGGTGAGCGCCGCTCGTCTGAACTGGGGCCTTAGTGTTAGTTGTATGTATACCCTAGAGGCCATTATTGTACATATGATGTATATTATATTGGATGCTTGGACATATATAGAGAGGACTTTCTTGCTCGACATGATAATATGCTATCTGGTTGCTTTTTATCTTAACATGTATACTTGTCTCTTGATGCTGTCTTATGGTTATATGTTGGTAAAGCCCTTAGGATGTGTACTTGACTACCAGGATTGTGATGCAGATCATACTAGTGGGGCCATGGTAGTCCATAAGTTCCTCCTTTAATGTTCCTAGTCGTGGGTGTATCGAGAAGGGGCATCGATATACCAGAGTAGACTAGCGTATACGCTTCTCGACCCATGAGATGGGCGATGGATGTGTAGGGTGTTTTTCGTCACACCATTGAGATGGGAATACGCGCGCGCTTGTCAGGCGTATACTACAGATTCCCCCTACCTAGGGTAGGCCGGGGTTTATTGATTGTGGGGATCAAAATCTCCGGCAGCCGCGGACTAAGTTGCCGTTAATTACCCCTCGCCTTTGGGGCGAGGGAACCTCCGATTAACAGGTTAAAATGGTCATGCGAACTCAATGTGCAATGTACGTGTGTTGCGTTTTGAAAGGGGGGTTTGAATATATCGGGAGCCACGCAGAGTTTTTACGGGGGTCCCGCTATCCGGATAGCGGGCTGGGGGTCAAGGGGGCTAGCAGCCCCCTTGCGGGGTGCGGGGCAGCGCCCTGTTAGAAATTTTTTCTAACAGGGACAGTGTCGTGGAATATGTGTATGTGTACACTTGTATATATATGTATATATATAAAAAGGGGGAAAAAGACATCCAAAGGATGCGTGGGGCCAGCGCCTGGGCGCTTGAGCGCAAGCGCGCCACGTGTCGGCACGCGGGCGCTTTGCGCTCGAGCGCTGGAACGCAAGCGCGCCACGTGTCGGCACGTGGGCGCTTTGCACTCGAGCGCGAGGCGCTGGAGCGCAAGCGCGCCACATGTCGGCACGTGGGCGTTTTGCGCTCGAACGCTAACGCACCAGCGAGGAAAAGGGGGGTTTTTAGCCCCGGAAATTCTCTAAAGAGAAAATAGGGTGGAGTTAAACTCCTAAGATGCTTTGGGTTAAGGAAATGGGTTCTTCTTCTTCCTTTGCTGGCCGGATCTTGGAGATAAAGAGATGTGAGATTTAAAAAATCTTTTCTTTTTTGAGATCTGATGGCAGATCTGAGTTCCCTTTAATGGGTTTTGTGGTGGAAAACTATTTAGTTTTTAAAAAGGAAGAGTAAAACTCTTGATTTAATTCAAAAGAAAGAAGAAGGTTTTGGAACCTTGAAGAAGGAAGAAAGATCTCAGATCTGAAACTTTTTTGGAGAGAGAAAAGTTGTTGGAATATTTCATTATCCTTGCCTTTATAGGCTATACACTTTACACATAGCCCCTTGGGCTTCACAAAATGGCATTTTGCCTATCCCATGGCACATGTGTCATTTCTTTTTGCACATAAGCCATGTGCTTTACAAAAATTTGGCTTTATGCCTATTTTTCTTATATTTATCCATAAAATAAAATAAAATAAATACAACAAAATTATTTATTACAAAATTTTTATCTTGGCATGGGGGAAGGCCGGCCGCTTCATGTTCTGGCTCGACCCGGGCATGGGCCCACTGGATCTGGGCTTGGGCCCACTTGGCTTGGGGTTGACTTTGATTTTGACTTGGTCAACCGGGGTGTAAATTTTTACCCCAACAAATTGCCCCCCATCAATAAATGCACACCACATATGTGGGTCGTGTGCATGAAATTGATGGATCTTCTTTCACGTGGAGGCGACTTGATTTGGTTCCCGCTTTTTGGGAAGCTGGCACTGCCCTTTTTACGACATGGACGGTCGTTGCTTGACATGTCTCCGAGACGGAGTGTCCGTGATAGACGTTTTCTCTGGCCCGGAGTGATCTGGTTCCCGCTTTGTAGGAATCCTGCGCTGCCCTTTTTGCGACTTGGACGGTCGGTGCTGCCCTTTTGGCGACTTGGACGGTCGGTACTGCCCTTTTTGCGACTTGGACGGTCGGTGCTTCCATTTTAGCGACTTGGACGGTCGGTGCTGCCATTTTAGCAACTTGAACGGTCGGTTCTGCCCTTTTTGCGACATGGACGGTCGGTGCTGCCATTTTAGCGACGTGGACGGTCGGTGCTGTCATTTTAACGACTTGGACGGTCGATGCTGCCCTTTTTGCGACTTGGACGGTCGGTGCTGCCATTTTAACGACTTGGACGGTCGATGCTGCCATTTTAGCGACTTGGACGGTCGGTTCTGCCCTTTTTGCGACATGGACGGTCGGTGCTTCCATTTTAGCGACGTGGACGGTCGGTGCTGCCATTTTAACGACTTGGACGGTCGATGCTGCCCTTTTTGCGACTTGGACGGTCGGTTCTGCCCTTTTTGCGACTTGGACGGTTGATGCTGCCATTTTAGCGACGTGGACGGTCGGTGCTGCCATTTTAACGACTTGGACGGTCGATGCTGCCCTTTTTGCGACTTGGACGGTCGGTGCTTGATTTGACTTGCCATGCTTCTTGCAGTGTCAGGGGTAGACTTGACTTGCTCCGCTTCTTGCGGTGTCGAGATTGGATTCTGACTTGCTCCGCTTTTTGCGGTGTCGGAGTGAAAGTTGACTTGTCGATTTTGATTTAGGTTGACATCAGCATCGCTATACTGGAATATGGTACCAGGAGCGAATCATCATCTGTCATTTAGAGGATTTTGGGATTTTGGTCTTTGTTTGGCATCTGCATTACTGCACTGGAATATGCCAGGAGCAACTCATCATTTGCCCCGGGAGGATTTGGGATTTTTTTTTTGGGACTTTGAATGTGGTCTCACCGGTAGGACTTGGGAGAGGTTGGGATTGTTTTACGCCCGTGGATTGTATACGGTTTTGCAGGATGTATGATCTAGACCGTAGGGCCGGAAAATTTTTAGGGCTTTATTGGCGTCTGCATCGCTGGACTGAAATGTGGTACCAGGAGCGACTCATCATTCGCCGTTGGGGTATGGGATTTGGAATTTGGTTGGCGTCTGCATCGCTACACTGGAATATGTTACCAGGAGCGACTCATCATTCTCCACTTTGGGGTTGGGGACTTGGAATTTGGATCTTGTTTGGCATCAGTATTGCTGCACTGGAATAATGCCAGGAGCAACTCATCATTTGCCTTGGGAGGACTTGGGATTTGGGTTTTTGGTCGGCATCAGCACCGCTAACACTGAAGCGAAATGCCAGGAGCGACTCATCATTTGCCGTTGCCCGTTGGGGAACGATGGCTTAGGAGACAGGTTTGGGTCCCTATCACCTAAGGCTTTTCAATTTTATGGACCGTGAGGGTCCCATAAAAGCATTTTCTCCCTACGAGTCGTAAGGATCCCGCAGGTGTATTTTCTCCTTAGGAATTGTGAGGATTCCTAAGTGTGTTGCTCCTTTGTGAGTCGTAAGGATCTCACGCAGGGGTTTTCTCCTCACAAGGTCGAGAGGACTTTGCGAGTTTATTTCATCTCTTTTCACGAGTTTGCGCCCTTTCGGGTTTTCACAGACTCGCCGGTAGTCCTGCTGTTTTTACTCACGGAGCCCTTTCGGGTTTTCATCCGTGCTCGTTTTGCTTGTGGACATACCGTTTATTTTTTATTTCTTTTTTTTTTATTTCTATCATTTTTTTCTCTCTTTTTTTTTTCCGCTGGTGGGACTTTAAAAGTAATCTCACCGGCAGGATTTGGGAGAGATAGGGGTCATTCATGCCCGTGGATTGTATACGGTTTTGCAGGATGTATGATCCAGACCGTAGGGCTGATGTGCTCAATTCGCCTGCGACTTGGAGTATTCACGTGTAGTATTTCTTGAGATATCGGCCATTGATGGGTGGCATGGGCCTTTCTCCCTCGACACTTATTAGTTGGTAGGATCCTCCGTCGAACACTTTCTCGATGACGTATGGTCCTTCCCAGTTTGGCTCGAATTTTCCCTTGGCATGTCGATTGGGGATGATCGGTCTTTTGAGGACCAACACCAATTCACCTTTCTTGAAAGCGCGGAGACGGGTTATCTTGTCATAGGCCCGTGACATTTGGGCTCGGTATAGCTCCAGACTTTGCTGCACCGCGAGCCTCTTTTCTTCGAGGGCATCGAGTTCTTCAAGTTGAAGGAGCACGTTTTCCTCCTCCGTCAACTCATGATGAACGGCCATTCTTATGCTTGGAACTTCGACTTCGAGGGGGAGGACCGCCTCCACTCCGAAGAGCAATGAGTATGGAGTAGACTGAGTTGGAGTACGGTGCGTGGTACGATATGCCCACAATGCCTCGTGAAGCTTGAGATTCCAGTCTCTCTTGTTGGCTGAAATATTTTTCCTCAGGAGCTTGCATAGAGTCTTATTGAAGGCTTCGGCTAGCCCATTGGCTCTTGGATTATAGATGGAGGAATATTTCCAGTCTATCTTGTGCTGAGTAGCGAACCTTGAGACATTGAAGCTCTTGAAAGAAGGCCCGTTGTCAGAAATGATTCTTCTTGGTGTACCGAAGCGGTATAGAATATTATGCTGGAAGAATGTCAGAATATCTTTTGTCTTGACTTCTTTTAGCGGGACAGCTTCAGCCCATCTGGAGAAGTAGTCTGTCGCGGCCAGTATGAACCGGTGGCCTTTAGATGACGGAGGATCAATTGGGCCAACAATGTCGGTGCCCCAGACTTCGAAGGGCCACGACGCCACCGTAGGATGCAACGGATTGTGATGCTTGTGAATGAAATCACCATGGATTTGGCAGATCTAACATTTCTTTGCATGTTCTCCGCAATCCCGTATCATGGTGGGCCAGTAATACCCAAGCCGTTTGATTTGAAGTCGCATCTTGGGGCCAGATTGGTGAGCACCGCAAACGCCCGAGTGAACATCTTTCATGACCTTTTGGGCTTCGGCCAATGACAGACACCTGAGCCAGAGTTGGTCATATGACCTGAGGTATAACGTGTCATTTACAAACACGTATCGGAGAGCTCTTTTCTTCAGCTGAATCCTCGCAGATTTTTCTTCGGGCAGCTTGTCGTATCGGAGGTACTCTATGAAGGGTTCTCTCCAATCGGGCTCGTCTTGGATGATCGAAGCTTCTTCGGCGGGACTGCTCTTCTGTTCCGCGCTTTCCTCTTCTCGTAGAGAGACTGGGGGTAGAATTTGCCGGCTCCTGACTGTGATCAGAATTTCGTCCATGTCAGGATCAGCCAGCTCCTTGGCTAAGCGAGCGAGTACGTCAGCCTTTCCGTTCAACGCTCTAGGGATTCTCGTTAGTTCAATGTGAGTGAACCGTTTCATGAGTTCCACCACTCGGCTTCTGTACCGAGCCAACTTGGGTTTGTATATCTTATAGTTGCCGCTTACTTGGTTGACGACAAGCTGGGAGTCACCGTAAACCCGCAGCCGAAGGATTTCCATTTCTATGGCGAGCTCCAAACCAGCTATCAGAGCTTCATACTCAGCTTCGTTGTTCGTTCGAGGCTCGGTGAGAGCGAAAGAACGCCGTAGGGTTCCCATTGATGGCGTGATGAACACCAATCCTATCCCCGCTTTTACCTCCAGGACGCTTGATCTGCCGGAGCTCCTTATTGATGAGGCTCCATCGAAGTAGAGCTCCCAACATGGCCCATCTTCCTCGAGGTGCAGCACTTGTTCGTCGGGTAACTCACAATTTAGCGGCGACCCTTCTGGTATGGGATGAGCAGCGAGAAAGTCTGCAAGAGCTTGCCCTTTTACTGCTTTTTGAGGAGTATAAACTATGTCAAACTCAAGTAGCATGACAGCCCATCTTTCCATTCTGCCGGCTAGGCTTGCTTTGGTCATCAAGTGTTTGAGCGGGTCGACCTTGGAGATCAGCATAACCCGATGAGCGAGCAAATAGTGCCTCAGCTTCTTTACAGCAAATATTAGAGCCAGGCATTGCTTTTCGATTGAGGAGTAGTTGTGTTCCGCCCCGACTAGAGTTCGACTGAGGTAGTAGAGGACATTTTCTTTTCCCTCTTCGTTATTCTGGGCAAGGAGCGCACCGAGTGACTCGTCCAGCGCGGCAGTATAGAGAATCAGCGGTTTATTTGGAATGGGAGCGGCCAGCACCGGAGGGTGCAACAAGTACTGTTTGATGCTTTCGAACGCTGCTTGACATTCGGTATCCCAGATAAAAGGAGCTCCTTTCTTCATGAGCTTTGAGAAGGGCCTACATCTCCCCGATAAATTTGAGATAAACCTCCGTATATAAGCAAGCTTTCCTTGAAAAGATCTTAGCCGCGTCAGACTCTTCGGAGGGGGCATCTCCATGATGGCCTTTATCTTTGATGGGTCAACTTCGATCCCTCGATGTCGAACTATGAAGCCCAGGAATTTTCCCGATGACACGCCAAAAGCGCACTTTAAAGGATTCATCTTCAGATCGTATTCCCTCAGTCTGGTGAGAACGGTCCTAAGATCTTGGATGTGGTCGGCCTTGGCCTTAGTTTTGACGACCAGGTCATCAACATAGCATTCGATGACTTTATGGATTAGGTCATCAAAGATATTAGTCATTGCCCTTTGATATGTAGCACCTGCGTTCTTCAGTCCGAACGGCATCACCTTGTAGCAGTATATTCCGATCGGGGTTCGAAATGCTGTGTGCTTCTCATCCTCAGGTGACATCTTGATCTGATTATATCCAGACGAGCCATCCATAAAGGTGAACAACTCGTAATTTGAGGTGTCATCGACCATCATTTCTATGACCGGTAGCGGGAAGTCGTCCTTTGGACATGCCTTGTTGAGGTCCCTGAAATCGACACAAACTCGGATCTGCCCATTTTTCTTCTTCACTGGGACTATGCATGCGATCCAGTCCGCATATTTCTCTTCCCTGATGAAGCCGGCATCGATGAGTTTCTTGGTTTCCTCGATGACCTTTTCTTCCAACTCCCTTCTCATTCTTCGAGGAGCTTGTTTGACCGGTTTAGTATCGGGAGATATAGCCAACTTATGTACGGCCACTTCAGGGGAAAGGCCAGGCATTTCTTTGTATGTCCATACGAAGCAGTCGACGAACTCATGCAGCAGGGCAATTATCTGCGCTTTCATTTCCTCTGACAAGAGCGAGCTTATGTAGGTCGGCCTTAGATTATCGGGCATTCCTAAGTCAATCTCGGTTAGCTCGTCAAAGGTTGCTTGTCCGCCATCTTCGAGCTCTTGAGGAGCTTCTTCTGGCTCGGCTATCTCATCGTCATCATTTGATCTTTCGCTGGCCTCACCAACATGGATCATGTAGCACGCTTTGGAATCAGGTTGAATGTGGCCTATGCCCCGTCTATCTGGAATTCGTCCATCGATGAGTGCTCGGACCTGGGGAGGATACCATAGCCCTTCGTAAAACTTTGCTTCGGACTCCGTTTGATATAACCGGCATCCGCACTTTTTGAAGTATTCCCGCATCTCGGGCGCATAGTATCTGGGATTGAGGAAGGCCCTTATGCCTCTTTCGTATGGAAGGCATGCGACAGACAAATCGTCCGGATGCACAACGGGGTTTGACCCATAAAACAGGATGCCCTTCTGTCCACTTTTCCTCCCGGGAACGTAGAAAGTTTTCAGCTGGTCTACGGTGGAGACTGACAACGCATCGAGCTCTTTGCACATCTTCTCTGGTACCCTTGTGACGGCTAGGGACCCTTCTGCGACTTCGAAGGTCTCTCGTAGTTTCGCTTGCTACATGGGGGGGCCAATCTGCACAGCTGTTGCACGGCAGGTCCTCTTCTTCTGACTCTTCAGTGTCACTGCCAAGATGAGGGCGGGCTTTGCTGCTAGATAGGCCTTCAGTAACAGATTCGTCCGTATCGCTGCCGAAATGAGGGCGAGTTTTGCGGAAGGACGGGCTTCCAGCGTCGGACTCATCAGTGTCGCTGCCGAAATGCAGGCGCACTTGGGTATTTTTGCTTTTGAAAGTGATAGCCGGCGCATATTTGCTTTTGAGTCTTGGGGCCGGTCTATCCTCAGTCAGTTGTGGCTTAGCATTTTGGTGGTTCATAAAGTACCGAGAATCTTCATATCGGACTTCATGCACACCGAACGGCTGGATGTCTCCGTCAATGCGTCTTTCTTCACCATTTTTAGTATACTTCATGCATTGATGGAGAGTTGACGGAATGATGTCGTAATCGTGGAGCCACGGCCGCCCCAAGAGAATCTTATAAGACGTGTCGGCGTCGATCACGTATATCTTAGCTTCAGTTTGCAGATCCCCGAATTTGATTGGCAAAGCTATAGACCACAGAACTTGCTGGCAATTTTGGTTGAAGCCTTGAATGACAATCCTTTCCCTTGACAGGTGTCGGACGTCCATTGACAAACTCTTCAGAGTTCGCAAGTTCATGATGTTCACTGAGGACCCCGGATCAATCAATATGCGATTAATTCGATCTCCGTCGCTGTACCCGGTCACATAAAGCGGCCGATTATGCTCAGCCGTTCCCAGTAGCAAGTCTTCATCCTTAAATGTGACTGCGGCGGCATGCAAAGTGTGCTGGGCTTCTTTCATATTAATTTCCGCAAAGTGAGCCTGATACCGCTCGGGGTTTTGTAGAGCGTGAATGAGAACATCTCTAAGCTCCTTAGATAGGACCAAGGCATCGTAGATGCTCAGGAGAAACGGAAGCTTCCGGAGATGTGCCAAGACATTATAGTCCACCGAGGAAGGACTTATGTTTTCATCAGCCGGTTCTCTGCCATCTTCTTCATTAGCGACTTGTTTTTCCTTCCCTTTTGGGGTGTTGCCCTGATTTGGCGGTAGAGCCCTGCCGCTTCTGAGCTGGATTTGATTGGCCGTTGTGGCGAGCTCTTCGTCCTCTTCGGGAAAACCGAGCTCCTCTTCCGAGTCGCTGCCAAGATGGATGGCGTAGCAGGTCATTACTGGGATCTCTTCATTGGAGTCTTCTTCTAACTCCTCCCGAATTTCAGCCGCTTGTACAGGGAAGAACTCCTTCAATTGAATCAATGTTCTTTCCTTTTGTTCATATTCTTCGAGGGAATCAATATATTTTTGAATGGTCGATCTCCCTGCAGACTCTTTTTCGCGCCGAGCTGCACTTTTCTTCTTCTTGAGCTTCTTGGATTTTGAGCCTGATGGAGCCGCACTGGCAGCTGGACTGGTAGGCTTCTTCTGCCCTTCCCATTCCGTCCTGGGTTCTTTCCGAAGTAGCTTTATCATCTTCTTCGTCTTATTAGATATGTGCGTACTCCACGGAGGCCGCGATGAGTCAGTTTCGTTTGTCAGGGCAGCGGGTTCGGCCGTCTGCTCCCAGAAGGCTTCGACTTCTGTTTGTATAAAGTTGGTGGTTGCGACTTGATTGTTCACCAACATACTTTTGGACAGCTCGATCTCTCCAGCCTTGTACTGCTTCTCAACCCAGTCTTTGAAGATATAGCAATTCTCGATCGCATGGCTCACTACTCGGTGGTACGGGCAATACAGAGGATTGTCGGTCATTTTAGCTTCTTGGGGTCTTTTCAAATCCGGCAATTGTAGGCCGTTGTTCAAGGCATCTTTAAATATCTTGCGGATCTTGTCCCTTCTGAAAGAGTAAACCTTGTTCTTTTTCTCCTCTAGGGAAGGCCCATCTCCTCCCAGCAATGGCTTTCGAGACCGGTTGGTTTTGGATTCGCCCGCCCTTCGCTTTTCTTCATTGTCGGAGGCATTGAAGACATTGGTACTGCTGGAACTCCCGCTTCTACGGTTGTCGTCCCGCTTGCTTTTCCAGGTTTTGTCTATCTAAGAGTCCGGCGGGGACTCTTGCTTCGAGCGTTCCAACATTTGGACTTTCTTGGTTAGCTCCTGAAATGTCTTGAGGCCCGCTGTACACAAGAATGGGACCATCCAATTGCTGAGGTTCCCAATGAGAAGGCTGACGGACTGGTCCTGCTCCAGCGGCGGTTCGCACTTGACTGTGAGATTACGCCATCGGGCGATAAAGTCAGTGTTGCTTTCATTCTTCCCCGGCTTGGTCCTCACAAGGTCGGCAATGGAGATTTTATCACTGACACTCATGAACCTTTGCCGAAACAGGGACTCCATTTGGGCAAAGGTAATGACGGACCCGTCCGGTATACTTGTATACCAGTCGAAGGCGACGCCGGTCAGGCTGTTGACAAACTGACGAAGAAGGAGCGCGTCATTACCCCCTGTATTTCCGCACGATGTTTTGAAGTGGGCGACGTGCTGATTTGCATTCCCCGTTCCATCAAATCTTCCGAACTTAGGAATGACGTAGCCGCTCGGGAACTCAATCAGATCGTACTGCGCGGGATATGGCCGCCCACTACTGCCGATTTCTTTCTGAGCCTCAGCTTCGGCCACCAATGTTTTAACCTTGCTGGTGACCAAATCCATTATCCGATCCTGTGTTAGCGGGATAGTGCTATCTGGGGCTAAGGCGTCCCCAGAAGCGGAATGTGGCCGGCTTTCATTCGGCTCAACCAGCCTTGGTCCCAAAGGGACAGGCATTGGCTGCTTCGGATTGTCATCACTCGGCTGATTAGTAGCGGCTTGTGCCTGATTGGGAGGCGCTCGAGCAATTTGAGCCGTAAGCTGCATCACCACGTTCGTTAAGTCGTCAATCTTCGAATAGAGATTGGCCATCTCTTTATCTTTGCTCCTGAGCTGTTTTCGAAGCTCTTGAAGCAGCTCTTGCTCCGCAGTCCTGGGGCGGAAAGTCGGCTCTTCCTCGCTGTCCGAGCTTGACTCTGCATGGACCGAGGGGTCTTTCTGCCTATCATCCTCATCGAGAGGGTTTTCTTCATCCAGCGGGGGAGGCTATTCTTGGGCGGCGGCAACCACATTCAGGCTAGATTGGGCTTGGGATGTGGTGGCCCCGTCCTTGCTTTTGCTGCGAAGATTGTCGCTGGGGCGCCCGCCCGCCATATAGACCGTATGGATGATATATCCGGCCGTCTTTCTATCATTGGCGGCTGATTTCACGGATCGCTGTCTTGACCCCCTTGCTTCGGTAGCTGGCAGTCGATTGAAGGCGACTGGCCTAACCAGGTTCTTGAATGGTGCTGGCGCTTCTTTTCTGGATTTGCCCCGCTGCTTTCGTGCGGCACAGAGCGCCTGATAGACCCTTGAAGAGACAGTGTCATACTTTTTCTGTTGGGGCCGGGACACGTCTCTTTGTGGCACTGTTCGGACCGCTGTCTTCTTGATTCTGGCGGTCATGGCATTATTCTGAACCCACTTCAGAGGCTCGAAAGAATTGCTGATTCTTACGTCCGACTCAGCCGTCGTCGCGGGGCAACCCTGCACTTGGAACTTCACACGATTCCATTTGGCCGAAGCCTTGGCCCTTTTGTTGGCTCGATACCTGAGCCGCTTCTGCCTTAACTTTTCTGTTCTAAGCACCTGGCAGACTTCGGCTCTTTGGGAAGACGCCGCAGACCGGTTGATGGAGGGCCTTGGAGATACGCCCGATTGTGCATTTGTTGGAGTCATCGCCTGAGCTCGTCCGCAACATTTGGTGTTGCCTTTTGTACCGAAGTTCTTGCCCCCCGCTGGAGTACCAGAGAATCATTCAGATACCGTCTTAAGTTTCGGTTGTGGTGTCTTGGCGATCACGACATTCGGCCTCTTACCCCTTGAGACCGGCTTGGCCACCTGTTCCGCCGGGATCTCCGCCAGATGAGCGCTTCCGGCAGGGTAGATGATGACGGAGCCAAACTGGCGGGGCGGTTCCTCCCACTGTCGACTGAGGCTTGCGGGGAGAACCACACGAGCGTTGATCTTGATCACGTACGGAATCGGGGTCACGTTAGAAGCTGAATTCGTCTGGGGAGACATTGTCGTCGAAGGTTGACTGCTGCACGGAAAAAAAAAATCATTTCAGTATAGGCAATCGATATGTATATTGATTGAGTTCGCATGAACGTTTAACCCGAAATATGGGAGGAGAGAAGTGTCCCACCGGGCGTGCCAGAATCTGTAGGGTGTTTTTCGTCACCCCATTGAGATGGGAATACGCGCGCGCTTGTCAGACGTATACTACAGATTCCCCCTGCCTAGGGTAGGCCGGGGTTTATTGATTGTGGGGATCAAAATCTCCGGCAGCCGCGGACTAAGCTGCCGTTAATTACCCCTCCCCTTTGGGGCGAGGGAACCTTCGATTAACGGGTTAAAATGGTCATGCGAACTCAATGTGCAGTGTACGTGTGTTGTGTTTTGAAAGGGGGGGTTTGAATATATCGGGAGCCACGCAGAGTTTTTACGGGGGTCCCGCTACCCGGATAGCGGGATGGGGGTCAAGGGGGCTAGCAGCCCCCTTGCGGGGTGCGGGGCAGCGCCCCGTTAGAAATTTTTTCTGACAGGGACAGTGTCGTGGAATATGTGTATGTGTACACTTGTATACATATGTATATATATAAAAAGGGGGGAAAAGACATCCAAAGGATGCGTGGGGCCAGCGTCTGGGCGCTTGAGGGCAAGCGCGCCACGTATCGGCACGTGGGCGCTTGTCAAGCGCGCCACGTGTCGGCACGCTCCACGTGTCGGCACGCGGGTTTGTTGACCTTGTCAAGGTCATAGATCGTTTGGGGCAAAATATTATCGGGAATTTCAAGTGTTGAAATTTGCAATGAGATTGCATACCTTCTATGACATAGTTGGATCCCGATACCCACTGTGAGTAAGTGTTACTCCTGGGATAGCCTTGCAATTTACAATTAGCCGATCAAGTAGGTGTCTAGAAAGGTGTCAACGGGGCTATGCCTCTGGAAAAACGAGGTTTATTTTAATTAGGTCCGTGCGAAAGCACGGGGAACCTCTCTCAAAGTACTGGCACTGGCCTGGCTGAAAGATTGGTGAAATTGTAGGGTGTAATTAATCCCGTCTAGTCTTTCCTTTTAGGGTTTGAAGGAAGATTTGATAAAAACAGTGGGAGCCATCTTGATTAGATAAAATAATAACCAATCTGATCTTGCAAGAGCATACGCTAAAGTGTTTTCTTCTCTCTCTCTCTCCATGTAGCGACCTTTTCACGTCTTAATCAAGATAATAATATGGATGTATTGACCGAACCCGCTTGTTATACTGAGCAGGGGAACGTTGGTTCCGTTCTTTCTTATAATTGTTATAAGGCTGAACAAGAAATAAAGACATATCCGGATTCCCACACAGCCTAAACGAAGAATAAACATGTTGATACATTTTCTTCGGGTGTGTTAGTTATCAAGAACTGTTTCTCAGTTCATTCTACGTCCTGGGTATTAGATACCGGATCGGGATTCCACATATGTAATATGTTACATGGGCTAAGGAAAGGTAGAGAACTGGGAGAAGGTGATCATTCCGTAAGAGTAGGGAATGGAGCAAATGTTGCAGCCAAAGCAGTTGGCGAATATCACCTTGTATTACCAAATGGTAATACATTGATTCTGAATGAATGCTATTACATTCCGACCCTGATATGCAATCTTATATCAGTTTCTTTATTAAGTAAAGAATGATATAATTTTGTAGTACATGATAATGTTATGAGCATCTTCTTGAATCAAAAGTTGATTGGATCATGCTCGTTAAATAATGGCATATACGTTCTAAATCAAACCACAGTTCTTAATGTACAAAACACACACAAGAGGAAGGGTTCAGAAATGAACGAATCTTTCTTGTGGTATTGTAGACTAGGTCATATCAATGCGACACGACTAGCTAAGTTACATAAAGATGGATATTTGAATCCGTTCGAATTTTCATATTATGACACTTGCCAGTCATGTCTCAAAGGAAAAATGACCAAAACTCCGTTTACAAGACACGGAGAAAGAGTTACAGAACTCTTGGGACTTATACATAGTGATGTATGTGGTCCCATGTCTACACATGCCAGGAATGGTTTTTCGTACTTCATTACATTCACCGACGATTTCTCAAAATACGGATATGTGTTCTTGATAAAACACAAGTCTGAAACTTTTGAGAAATTCAAGGAATATAAATCCGAAGTTGAGAACCAAACGGGTAAAAGTATTAAAATCCTACGATCTGATCGAGGAGGTGAATACTTGAGCACAAAGTTCCTGGACTTTCTAAAAGAGAATGGGATTCTCTTTCAGCTTACTCCTCCATATACACCACAGCACAACGGTGTATCGGAACGGAGGAATCGCACCCTATTAGATATGGTGCGCTCTATGATGAGCGCTGCTGAATTGCCTATTTCCTTTTGGGGTTATGCGCTTGAGACAGCAGCATACCTATTGAATCAAGTTCCATCTAAATCTGTACCTACCACACCATATGAGATATGGAGTAGGAAGAGACCATATCTTAAACGAGTTAAGATATAGGGTTGTCCGGCCTATGTCAAAAGGCAAAATCCGGACAAACTCGAGGCACGATCAGTTCTTTGAAAGTTTGTGGGATATCCAAAGAATTCTTATGGATATTTTTTTCTACCACAGTGAGGAACAAAAGGTATTTGTTGCTCAACATGCCACCTTTTTAGAAAAGGAATTTCTTGTAAAAGAAATTAGTGACAAAGAGGTGAACTAGAAGAAGTTCCAGATACACAAACTGTAACTGAAGATTTACTGGAACCAAAGGATTCGATAGTGCCTAACGAACCCCAGCCTCTCCGTCGATCTAGTAGGGTTCCTCATCCACCTGAGAGATACTACGGTTTTCTCATTGATGGTGGAAACGAGGATTGCATCATGGATGATGATGACCCAACTGGCTTTGAACAAGTCATCATGAGTGGGGATTCAGTGAAGTGGCTGGATGCAATGCGATCTGAGATGGAATCCATGTACACCAACAAAGTATGGACTTTGGAAGTTGCTCCTGAAGGGGTGAAAACCCATTGGGAGCAAATGGATCTTTAAGAAGAAACTTGGTGTAGATGGAAAAGTTAAGACTTTCAAAGCTAGACTTATTGCAAAAGGTTTTCGTCAACGACCAGGTGTGGAATATGACGAAACCTTTTCTCCAGTGGCTATGCTTAAGTCCATCCGGATCCTACTTGCCATTGCTGCATACTATGATTACGAAATCTGGCAAATGGATGTTAAGACCGCCTTTCTAAATGGTGATTTAGAAGAGAGCGTGTACATGACTCAGCCAGAGGGCTTCATAGACAGCGGGAGCAGTGGAAAGGTGTGCAAGCTTCTTAAATCCATCTACGGGTTAAAGCAAGCATCGCGGAGTTGGAACATCTGTTTTGATGTCGTTGTCAAAGAGTTTGACTTCGTCAAAAACATAGATGAACATTGTATATACAAGAAGGTGGCAGAGGGTAAGGTTGTCTTCCTCGTATTGTACATGGATAACATACTCTTGATAGGAAATGACATTCCTATGCTGCAATCAGTTAAGCTCTTCTTATCACAAAGATTCTCAATGAAAGATCTAGGTGATGCCTCCTACATTTTGGGGATTAAGATCTATAGAGATAGATCTAAACAGATACTGGGATTGTCCCAATCCAGATACATTGACACCATACTAAAGAGGTTTAGTATGGAAGAATCCAAGCGTGGGTTTTTACCCACGATCTCAGGACTCACTCTCTCCAAAGAGATGTCTCCCAAGACTGATTTGGAGAGAGCTCGCATGCAAGGGATACCCTATGCTTCGGCAGTAGGCTCTATCATGTATGCGATACTATGTACCAGATCAGATGTAGCATACTCACTAAGTGTGGCGAGTAGGTATTAAGCAGATCCAGGAGAGAGTCACTGGACAGCTGTGAAGAGCCTTCTCAAGTACTTGAGAAGGACTAAAGAGATGCTCTTGGTGTATGGTAATAGAGAACTCCAAGTGGAGTCATTTACCGATTCGAGCTTCCAGAGTGATAAGGACGACTCTAAGTCGCACTCGGGATTTGTCTTTACCCTCAATGGAGGGGCGGTATGCTGGAAGAGTTCCAAGCAGGAAACCATGGCAGACTCGACGATGGAAGCTGAATACATCGCTGCCAACTATGCTGCCAAAGAGGCTGTTTGGATGAAGAAGTTCATAACTGAACTTGGAATGGTTCTATCCATTGAGTATCCAATACCTTTGTATTGTGATAACAATGGAGCGGTGGCTTTGGCCAAGGAACCCAAGTCCCATCAGCGATTCAGGCATATTCTGAGACGGTATCACCTGATCCGGAAGATAGTTGATCGCCGGGAGATCGAGGTCAGGAGAGTTGACACGAAGAACAACACAGCGGATCCACTCATGAAGGCCATTCCCCAGATACAGTTCGAGAGACTCTTCGGGATGTTGGGTATGCGATACTACAGCAGCTGAACCTAGTGCAAGTGGGAGATTGTTAGTTGTATGTATGCCCTAGAGGCCATTATTGTACATATGATGTATATTATAGTGGATGCTTGGACATATATAGAGAGGACTTTCTTGCTCGACATGATAGTATGCTATCTGGTTGCTCTTTATCTTAACATGTATACTTGTCTCTTGATACTGTCTTATGGTTACATGTTGGTAAAGCCCTTAGGATGTGTACCTGACTACCAGGATTGTGATGCAGATCATACTAGTGGGGCTATGGTAGTCCATAAGTTCATCCTTTAATGTTCCTAGTCGTGGGTGTATCGAGACGGGGCATCGATATACCAGAGTAGACTAGCGTATACGCTTCTCGACCCATGAGATGAGCGATGGATGATCCCATATCTATTGGTGTTTGACATCAGAGATGGTATACGGGTTCTCAGTGGAGACTGAGTACACTGGACGGACTCGCCGAGAACTCCTAGATGGTATTATACCTGACGTCAGATAGCAGTTTTCTGGTGACACTGGTACAAGTTAGTCTGTAGACCCGAGATCGTCATAGAGTCTTATGTGATTCCCACTGTGCTTTGATTTCCACCTTACCACGTTCAAGAGGACGTGCAAAACGGTGGTTTTTGGGTACAGTCCCAAGTCACATGGAGGCAATGAGCGATAGGAAGGGTTTCGTCTCTCCCGGTATTGGGGGTTGATGTTGCTCTGTGCTCGATTGGCCATAACAGGGAAGTCCCTGATTAGGGTTGATTTAGAGATTTACTCGTAAGTGTTATCAGTAGTTTCTCGACCCGTTATGAGCCTCATATCGGCATGACTTATCGGTTATTGGGGTCTGACGTTTACCACCCCTAGACTGGATATGCGAGATATTAGACGAGGAGACCGGACTGTACGGTAGTGTTACTGACAGGATTTACAGGAGCTAGAGCGGGATTGCTTGTTGATCTTCTGATCGCTCAATACCCGGGTAGTCGTTACGTCCAGCTAGTACCGCTGACGGCTTGTGGGTGCTTGATGTGATCATCACCTACTGCCGGCGTATTGACGAGTCTTTAGAGTCCTACATAGAGATTTTACTGGCTCAGGAAAAACGAAGTAGGGGCACATATATGATATGTACGGGACCGAGATTAATACGAGTATGTGATACCGTATTCTATTCTCACGATTATTTGTATCGGTCGGTTATATGTGATATAGCCGGGTTATCGAATCAAATGTTGATTCGATAAGATGGTACATATAATATTAGTCGGTTATATGTGATATAGCCGGGTTATTAAATTAAGTGTTGATTTGATAATTTAGTGTATAATTGTATATTTGATATGCTAGTTTACATTAATTAATATTAGCTCACTTAAGCATTTATTTTTCTCACATGTGCACACTTAATATATATGTGATATATATTAATTGTGTTTTTATTTTGTGTCATGATTGATGATACACACTACATGTGTGTATAAGACTTACACCATACTAATTATAATGTAGAGTTTAAACATTTAAAATAAATCCAAATTAGTGGATAATTAGTATCATGCATGAAACTTGTAGAAGCTTGTGGATGTATTGACTTGGTCCACTAATTTTGTTTTACTAAAGATATTTATTAACTTAACCATTATAACTTAGCCATGGTTATGTCTCTATATGAGTTAGATATATGATACAAACTCACCCATGTTGATTCTCTCACCTCATTAGTTCATTCTCATCTCCTGACTTTATCTTCTTCATCCTTGAGAAAAAGTTTTCTAGCTTTTTCCAAAGTAAGAAAATATTGTAAGAAAAATAAAATTAAAGTGAGCCCACTTTCTACTTCATCATTCTCTACTAGATTATCACATTAGTATAGGGTGTTAGCTTCACTAACCTCTCATTAGTGTAGTAGCTTGAGTTAGTGTTTTCTCGACGTAGATCATTTTCGGCCTCGAAAACTTCAAGCAAGTTCGTTCGTTTCATCTTGAGAAGCCATGCAAGAGTCCGGGAGTTCCATAATCGCAGCGAAGGGACCACTACAAGGAGCACTTGAAGTGAAGGACCGGTCTACAAAGGTTGTATTCCGTTATCACTTAGATGTAAAGTAGTTTACATTTTGTTTCGTATGATTTTCTAGTTAAAAATTCTAGTTTATGGTTCTTTAAAACGGTAAAATTTTAAAAATGGTATGGACGATATCTCCCAAAATCTTGCTGTGGTTCATAGGAACCCTACACTACACTTGTTATCATGTTTTTGTTTGTGACTCGTCAGTGAGAATGTTGTGTCCACTCTCTTCCATTCCATGGGTCACCTCATTGAGATTTTGAGGTGGGAGCATTTTGGTGCTGGCACCAAAGTCAACAAACCCTTTCGAGAGTTGTTTAAATTGGACTTTTCTTTTAGTTTGTATACGACTTGAATGATTTTAGTCGTAGTAAAATTTCTGAGACGGATGTAATAATCTGGCTCATTTCGTCAAAAAATAAAAAAATAAAAAACCTCGTTCGTTATTAATAGCCCTATGCTATTACTTAATTCCACATGAGAGAAGAAAAACAATTAATGAAGTATTTATTTCCCCTCTTAGGACCGAAAATGTAGAGCAAGTCATCCTGTTTAAAAATTTATTAAGACTGTAATTTGGAAAAAATATGGTTTGTTAACAAAGAAATTCATGAAATTACAATCCATTGTTAACAAAGAAATTCATGAAATTACAATCCATCGCTAAACATTTAGGACAGAGGACCAATTGTCGTCATCGGTGGCTTAATCTCTAGCAAGTAGAAGTCTGTTTAGAATTTCATCTCCTAATTAACTACGAGTTTACAGGCACATATCCATGTTGAGAAAATTTGGTTGTTTATATATAATGCATCGACAAAAAAATTATATATGCAGGAGCGAAATATTCTCTAAACAAATAAATCGAACAGATGCTTGTTTTCTGAAATACATTCTTCTTTTCTTTTATCTCTCCTTCCCTTTCTTCTTTTTAAAACCAGTTAAACATTTTTTTTTCTTACAAAAGATAAATATAAAAATAAAAATCAACGAATGTTTTATAAAATCAAACAATTAGCTGTAGGAGACAGATTCAGCAGCTCCACATGCTCCCATGATTTCTAGTCTTTATTTCTGTTTTCAAACATTATGAGGTCGTTGACTTTTATGTGACAGTTATTAAAAATAGCACTTGAACATCGACATTTGTTTGTTGTTCGGTGTGAGTTATTATGGAGCCCATCATTTTACTTATTTTCTTTAGCTTTTTACAGTTTTGCACCATCATGAAAACGACAAGAAACTATCTTACTTGTTGGCTATTGGGTGTCACGCCCACTTCCCAAAGATGAGAAACGGGATCGATAAGTCCGCGCGAGGTATTCATACCGAGAAATACCTCTTCTCTATATGAATACGCTGAACGTCTGTGTAGAATAAGCAGAATGAAAATAAATCCAACAAGAATTTAAAATAAATAACTATAATCCGTCAACCTTTATTATAAGTTTCAAGTTCACTGATACAAATAAAATAGATAATAGTTAAAAGAAAACTAGAGCTCGGCTTGTCTAGAAAGATATTGACGGTCCTCCTCGGTTGGCTCCACCTCGTACTGGTCTCTTCTCCTGCCCCACAGTCGTCTGACGACATTCCCCAGAAAGAAAACAGAAAACAGGAATGCCGTCAGCGAACTAAAATTCAGTAAGTCCCCATTACAAAACATTTATATTTGAAAAGAAAGAATAATAGACAAAGTATTTAAAAGATAGCAATAAAGTGCATGAACACCAGCAATGCATAATTATACTTATAAAAGACATAAAAGCACGCAACATATTGTAACATTTCGTAAAAATTTATATTTTTATTTTAGATTTATTTAAGAATAAAATGAATTTTTATATACGAGACAACATTTAATTCATGACAAGTAATGTTGTTCTCATTTGGGTTTTGATTAATTCTTTTTATTTTGAGAATGAGAGAGGGGGGAATAGGTTAAATAGGATATACCTCACTATCACCACAACCTCACATAATATCTAACATGCTATGGTTGACTCCCTCTCATCTCTCCCATTATCCTCACAACAAATGTAACATTTCAGAAAAATAAAATATTATTTTTGGGAATTTTTATAATTAAATAATATTATATTGAATATTTTAAATTTTATGGTATAATTAAATACCGATAAATTGGGAAAAATTTGGAAAATTATGGAAATTACTAAAAAGAGAGTGTTTTATGCGATTTATGCAAATTATGAAAGTTTATGATTTATTTGACACTATTTTAATGCTAATTGCGATTAAAAATCGCTAATCGCGGATTAAGCGTGTGTTGTGCACATAGCGTGCACAAAGTCTTTTTTTCGCACTTGCGCATTTTTCTACCATGGTTTCATTTGGGTTTCCAATTCCAATTTTAAAAGAATGAGTAGAGAAATGAAAAAGAATAGAAAAGAAAAAAGAATAAAGAATGAGGGATGGGCATGAGAGAGAAGAGAGGGTGAGGGGTGTGTTGACTTGGTCATTGATTTCCCTTCATTTGTTTTTCCTCTTCATCTCCCCTCCTCACTTCACCATGGCTTCACCTCCTCCCTCCTCCACTACAACCCCCACTTCATCATCTAATCTTCATCAAAACTCCATCCCCATTTCACAAAAGTTGTGCACAAGCCCACAAGCTACATTTTGGACAAAGAAAAATCACATTTTGGTGCTGTAGGGGATTCTTGGGTCCCAAATGAGGTAATCCTTTCACAAATAGTGTAGTGTTTCATTAGCTCAAGCCTCTTTTCAAGTTTAAAATCGATTTTTGTGGTGTTTAGTGAACTTTGGAATCTCAAGTTGGGAATTAGGGTTTGATTTGATTTGAGATAGTGTAATTGAGGTTAGTGGAGATCATATAACCCCTGTAGTGATGTTAGTTTGGACTAAAACCTTAGACAAACCCCAGGTTGCGAACATTAAATTCTGCAGATACGGAAATTGTGGAATTTGTGTAGGGAAAATGAAATCTGCTATCACTCGGGGACCTGAAAAATTATTTAGCAAAGACTGGGATACAGGCAGGCACCTAGGAAGCACCACCCAAGACACGAGCTCCCAACTCCATTCCCTGGCCGCAAATAAAAGCACTCTAGCCGCAAATTGCAGCCAGGACTTGGCCATTGGGTCTCGTTCTTGTTCTGTAGTTCCTACATTTGTAAACTAGACCCTTGGCATATGCAAAATTGACTGATTTGATCTAGGGTAAAATCTGGGACCATTTTTAAGAGTTGCTGTTTTGATTCGGGGTTTCGTTTTGCGTATTTTGAATTCTGGATTTTTGTGATTTGTGTCGTATTCGATCACTTGACGTTTGTACGTCGAAATCGAGTGTTGTTTGGTGGTTTTGAAAGCGTGGTCCATAGGTTCTAACCTATAGGCCTTCAGCGAGTCGTTTTGGTTTTCCGATATGATTTTAATACGCATTTGCGATACGTTATGATGTGTAGGTACCCCACGAATACTTCGAGACGACAAGCAAGCCCGTGGCGACGTTGGCAACGGAAAGCGAAGAGCAATGTGAGTAGACTATATCTACGGGGGAAGTCGGGTGGATGACGTATAGCACCCCCGCAGTTCGATATTTAGTATGCTATATATACTATATATATATGATAGCTTTATGTGTGACATGGATATTCAAGATATATTTAGGTGTTCAATGGTTAGATTAGGGTTTTTAGAAGTAAACTAGTATAGCTTCTTAGTTGCGAACCCTAGAACAGGTTTACACCCACAAGCACACACATGCATACTTTGTTATACTTGTGCGTATACGGGGATACGTATATATATATATATACACACATAGGTATGGGACGGCGTATATATATACACGTATACCTACACTTGGATGATGAGGATAGTGAATGATATTTGGAGATGAGTCGATGAGTTTGGGCATGGTGCCATGAGATCGGTGATATGATGTGGTTCGTATTATGAGATACGACATGAGTTATAGCGGGCCTTTAGGCGTGTGTTTTCATACACGCACATATATCTATATAGATGGTATCGGTTTGTACTAGACTTAGATCAGTACCCCAGTTTATGAGATATGATGATAAGGATACCAGATAATTGATGAGATAAATGTGAGATTCGACCCGTACCCAGATTTGGGATGCCGTACGACGGATTTACGCACGAGCTATATATTGATGATAGATCCGCATTCTTGACTCGAGGATGTCATATTGTATATTGTATCGTATGCGATACTATTGAGGCGGGATCACCGACTATTATATTTATATATATCGACTCAGATTTAGGTGATTTCCATACCCTTTTGATTAGCTTGTTAGTTAGATCTCTAGTTTACTTAGTAGATGTTGGACTAGACCCGAGTCATACCTATTTCAAAACTAACGAATCGTGAGTATTTTAAAAGACAGGTTAAGGAATTTTACGGATATTTTCAAAAGACGCATCTTTCCCTAAAAACACCGTAGCCCTTATTTTTTTTCTAAACACCACGATTCGTGTTATTTCAAATGGAAAAACTATATGACATATATATATTGATATAGATTCTTCACTGTTGTGTTATTATTCGATTTCCGCATGTTCTAATTATTTGCATCGCATTGCATGTTTAAATGTATTTATTGTTATATTAAACCCATGCTGTCAGGACACCAGCACCATTATCGATGATGCGTATGTTCCATGTACACCTGCTTGCCGTCTCACACACTTCATCATCGATAATTGCCATGTCACTACACAGTAGGATTGTTGTATCAGGATATGATTACTTGTACATCCATATTGGCGTACACACATATTGTACACCCATACTTGCATACATACGTATTTGCACATACATAGATGATTCTGGATTTATTTTGGAGATTTGGGAATTGCAAGATATATTTTAAAACTGGATTCATTTAAAAGAGCGGTTTTCCCCTCGATGTGTGCATATTACTGTTTTATGTTGCATGATATACGGATATGCTTACATTTCTATCACATGTCGCATACATCATGCTTTATGATTTACGCATTGAGATATGCCGTTTTCATGAGATTTCTGGATTTGAGAACCGTGGTCATTTTAAAAGAAAGTATGCATTGTTTAAAAATCCGGTTTCTCTTGATATGATATTTCAGTGGGTTCACCATGCGTTTTCTCGGTTCTGAGACGTGTGCCATGTGAAACCCGATTCGAGGAGCTGGATGACGCCGATTGCGGGTATATGGTGGACCCGGTATGGTACCCCGGGGCGAGAACGGATCTGTCGTGCAGTAGGCGATGAGCCTGGCAGAGGGACCACTACCTACCGGTGATTGTATTTGAGTTCGGCGGATATCCGGAGGATACCGACCGGAGTCGAGAGATGATATGGGCCGATCCGGACTGACGGAGCCCGATATATGAGGATTTACGTGCCGATGCTGGGCACGAATTTCATGATGTTTTCTAGTGTCGATGCTGGATACCCCGGTTCCATAATTTTGATGTGTCGCGAGGGACACATGTTGATTTATATCCTCATACTTTCATGCATATGCTTTTGATGACTTTTACATGCATGATGTTGTTATGTCATTGGTTGACACGTGGACGAGATCCACATGCATACAGACATTGAATACATAGTTGGATGACATCCACATAGTCATAGACTTCATGATATAGTTGACACTGATTACATTGATCATACCTCATATTTATGATATGTTGCTACCTGAGGCACTGGCACGAGCACTTGGTACTACACTTATGTATAGATGTTTACCCTTGCCACCTTATCATGCTTCAGACTTATTCATATTAAGGATATATTATTACTGATCGTTTGACATAGGATTGAGTCATACATACGATTTCTGCTCTGTGATGTTTTCTATTCATGAGTTGGCAATTCACCCCCGTTATGCCACAGTTTTGCAAGTTTTGCCGTACAGGTTTCATTGCGGCTTTTCTGGCACACTGCTTCCTTTCTGGGTGATTGCTTTGGTAGGTGGGTTCACTCGCATCGTGACCACCCTTGTCTTTATTTTAATCAGTTGTATCTAGTAATTCCATCAACCAGATTTGTATATTTATTTCAGACTTAGAAACCAGTTGTGTATTATTTCGACCTTAGAGTCGCGCGTTGTAGTATTATGGTTTTCATGATGATTTTGAGTTTCCTTTTGAGTTTTGATCCTCGCCCTTCGGCGTTGTATATTATATTGCTTGCGTGGTTGTGACCGTCGATTGACGAAGAGCTAGCTCCCACTTGGGGATGCCTTTTATCATTATGCATATATTATTCTTGTTGTACCCCGTTTGGGGCCAGTATTTACAAAGGAAACTCTGCCGAAATTTTCAGAAAAGACTTGAGAATTTAAAAATGCATATTCGGCTTATTTAAAAGCCTTGTTTTTGAAACATGTTTTCTTCACTTCAAAAAAACTAGTTTTCCTTCATTTATTATTTAAAATGGTTTTAGATTTCTGGGCTTTTGGCTTACTTGAATTAGATGAGGTCCTATAGACTTCATATGATTCAAGGGCCAGTCACGTGCTATTTCTGGTCGTGACAAAGTTGGTATCAGAGCGCTATGTTAACCTTGGTTCGAGTCTAAGTTTGACTATGTGGAGCCTAGAGCGTTTGTATATATTCGGAACTTAGGCTTGAACTTACGGAACTTAGACTTAGTCGAGGGGGTATTAGAACCGAATTTTCGTCGCATAGGTTGACCTTGGTTGATGGAATATATGACTTGAGGAGAGTGACGTACCGTGTGTATGTTCGGCGGCATACTTACGATACGCCACTCCGCTTAAGGAGCTTTAGGATGTACATTTTCTTGCACAGTATTATATTCATTCCTATGATCTATCCTCATCGATATTGGTTATGATTTTGCTGCCACGATTACACGGGCCGGGAGAGCTACGGTTAGAGTTGCGGTCAGCACGAGCTCGTCACGGACGAGGACTGACCAGGGCGCGATTCCAGGGACATACGATTGCATAGAGAGGCGTCGTTTTATTGTGTTTTCGCGCTATGAGAGTTGACGGGTCGCTTTTACGAGATTTCTCGTACGTGCAGATCAGTACCATAGGATTGAGCCACTGATAGAGGCCAGCCGAATGTGATGACCATTGACGTATCACTTATTCATGATGATTGAGGTATTGTTCAGCGTGCAGACGAATGAGACAGTTGTTGCTGCGAACGATGAGATATTGCCCCATATGTTGGAGCTATTACAGTACGAGTTGTACTTAGAGATATGATAGAAGGTCGCTAATCACCCGAGGATGAATGATTAGGACATGTGGTCCGTTCGCTTACCCCGATGCGAGGTCACCAGATAGATTGATTCTAGCTAGAGACGACTTCACGCAGGTACGTGGAGAGTCGATGGAGACGATCGAATGCTAGGAGCCCATTTTCCAAGTTTAAAGTATTCAGAGACAAATGCAAGTAATGCTATGGACATTCTAGAAGAATGAAACCCTAACTCGACGTAATGACCATGGAACGCCTTTGAACCTTAGGGTTTGCGGCAGTTTAGCGGTGCCATTTGTGAGGCTTGGGTTTGCCCTTCTACGGTTGGTCCATAGGTGCTGTGGCATGTACTGGAGTACTATTAAACTGTACCCAAGATGTTGAGCTCTTGGGGGATTATGGAACCTTGACAAATCGATCGAAAGGTTCAACGTCATTCGGATATCATGCGATGGGATGCATTTCTTGGGAGACTCCAGATACGGGTATAGCCGTTGGAGCACAGTCCATGCAGCCACGAAGAGACGAGTCCAAAGCGGTAGTCATTAGAGAAAAGTGGAGTAAAGAGTTCGCACGAGATTTTGACGAGATGACGTTCCACTCCACTGACATCAGAGATGCGATACGCATGCAGAGGCGTTGTATATGGATATACCTTCCAGAAGGAGTCGCGATGAGTATACAGTCGTTCCGGAATAAGAAATAGCTTTAGTAAAGGACGATGACTTCCGGGCAGTTCGGCAGAAGCGAGATTTGAGAGAGACCTCGACATGACCTTTCTGGAATACTATGCGAGGAGACTTGAACCCAGGAGCGGTTATATTGCGCACACCCAGCAGGTCGGAGTTCGGCATCGTCGACGAGATAGTTGGCCAGAGATCTGTAGAGGATGCGCCAGAGCGGGACTGTTTCCGTCGTCATTCTATATTAGACCGTTGAGCCGATGAGCTATATATCTAGCAATGCACAGTGAGAGACAGAGCCTAAAAGCACCGGGCGCCGAATCATGAACATGAGGCAAGTAGATATCTTGCTCTGCTAGCATTGGATGCAACGGCACCTTCTCGACTTTGAAGGAGGAATATCGACGACGGTATTTATGATTTGTGATTTGGTGATTCGATTATCACGTATCCGTCACCTTGGATTTCGGTATTTTGGGCGATCTATTCGCATGATTTAGTCTTGATGACTGAGTTTCATGATATTTGTTTTTGTGCACCACGGTTGCACCTGACTTCGGTTTGATGTCATTCGATATGTTGATTTGATTTCATGCCTATGTTATGCATGTGATTTGACTTATGCTTTCGGCATAGTTTCATACACTTTTATTATTTTGATTTGATGTGTGCACGCTGATGCACATAGTTGTGAGATTATATACCGCGGTATATCTGTTTCGATTGAAGTTTATTGTATACCGTCGATTTCGATTATGATATTGATGTCGATTTCGTGCACTCTGCGCATTTGATTTGGATTCTTGCGCATATTTGGCGCATTTGGATTAGATTTTGCGCATGTTCGGCGCATGATATTGGATTTTGTGATTTCGTGCATGTTGGATGCACATGATTTATATTTTATTCGTGCATGATGGATGCACCTGATTTGGATTTTCACGCATGTTGGACGCATGTTATAAGATACGATTGTGGTGTACACTAGATGCACTAAATCGGGATTCTTCGTGCATATCAGATGCACCTGATGTTGCTGTCAGACACGCCCGTTGCCCTTGACAGATGTTTCATGCACACCTGATGCGCTGAGATGTTGTTTCTGTGCACATGTATGGCATATATATGGATTTTGATTTCCGTGCGCACCAGACGCACATTCTTATGCACATCTTAGGATTGATTTCTTATGGAGCAGTACGTTTTTATGATATTTGCTACTTGTTTTCGTACTGAGCATGACTAGTCAGAGGACAGTACCTGCATATATTTTGCATGCATTGATAGTTATCGAAGAGATTTCCAAAAGGGGAGCTATAGTCTCAGTATTTACCTACGTGTCTGATACGACACGAAACGTTTAAAACAAGGAAACCCTTCTAAATTGTTTTCAAACGGCGGAACGTACATATTAAACAAAAGATATATACATATATGGTTATTTTCTTACAATAGACATCCGCCACTGTGCGGTGTTATGCGCATCGCACAGCGACTTAAAAAGGTTTAGCATACATTTCCTTCAGATATTTACACGTATAAAAATTTGATGTTTACATGTATAGTTCTGATTTATATCATATTGGTTTTCGTAGTGGATTTGATATTGTGTCTTCACCATGACTCCGATGATTGCGAGATGCTTGACGGAGTTTTGATTTTTAGTTATCTGCTCATTGTTCATGCACATGCATTGCGCTATGATGCGTTTTATATATCGATGATTTCGGAGCCCCGACGACTTGGACTTTTTACTGAAATGTTTTAGTATTGAGAGGTTTAAATTTAAATTCGGAGACCGAATTTCTTTAAGGGGGGAAGATTGTAACATTTCGGAAAAATAAAATATTATTTTTGGGAATTTTTATAATTAAATAATATTATATTGAATATTTTAAATTTTGCGGTATAATTAAATACCGATAAATTGAGAAAAATTTAGAAAATTATGTAAATTACTAAAAAGAGGGTGTTTTATGTGATTTATATAAATTATGAAAGTTTATGATTTATTTGACACTATTTTAATGCTAATCGCGATTAAAAATCGCTAATCGCGGATTAAGTGTGTTTTGTGTACATAGCATGCACAAAGTCTTTTTTCACACTTGTGCATTTTTCTACCATAGTTTCATTTGGGTTTCCTATTCCAATTTTAAAAGAATGAGTAGAGAAATGAAAAAGAATAGAAAAGAAAAAAGAATAAAGAATGAGGGATGGACATGAGAGAGAAGAGAGGGTGAGGGGTGTGTTGACTTGGTCATTGGTTTCCTTTCATTTGTTTTTCCTTTTTATCTCCCCTCCTCACTTCACCATGGCAGCACCTCCTCCCTCCTCCACTACAACCCCTACTTCATCATCTAATCTTCATCAAAACTCCATCCCCATCTCACAAAAGTTGTGCACAAGCTCACAAGCTACACTTTGGACAAAGAAAAATCATATTTTGGTGATGTAGGGGATTCTTGGGTCCCAAATGAAGTAATCCTTTCACAAATAGTGTAGTGTTTCATTAGCTCAAGCCTCTTTCCAAGTTTAAAATCGATTTTTGTGGTGTTTAGTGAACTTTGGAATCTCAAGTTGGGAATTAGGGTTTGATTTGATTTGAGATAGTGTAATTGAGATTAGTGGAGATCATACAACCCCTGTAGTGATGTTAGTTTGGACTAAAACCTTAGACAAACCCCAGGTTGCGAACTTTAAATTCCGCAGATACGGAAATTATGGAATTTGTGTAGGGAAAATGAAATCTGCTATCACTCGGGGACCTGAAAAATTATTTAGCAAAGACTAGGATACAGGCAGGCACCTAGGAAGCACCACCCAAGACACGATCTCCCAACTCCATTCCCTGGCCACAAATAAAAGCAATCTGGCCGCAAATTGCGGCCAGGACTTGGTCATTGGGTCTCGTTCTTGTTCTGTAGTTCCTACATCTGTAAACTAGACCCTTGGCATATGCAAATTAGCTGATTTGACCTAGGGTAAAATCTGGGACCATTTTCAAAAGTTGCTGTTTTGATTCGGGGTTTCGTTTTGCGTATTTTGAATTCTGAATTTTTGTGATTTGTGTCGTATTCGATCACTTGACGTTTGTACGTCGAAATCGAGTGTTTTTTGGTGGTTTTGAAAGCGTGGTCCATAGGTTCTAACCTATAGGCCTTTAGCGAGTCGTTTTGGTTTTCCGATGTGATTTTAATACGCATTTGCGATACGTTATGATGTGTAGATACCCCACGAAGACTTCGAGACGACAAGCAAGCCTGTGGCGACGTCGGCAATGGAAAGCGAAGAGCAATGTGAGTAGATTATATCTACGGAGAAAGTCGTGTGGATGGCGTATAGCCCCCCCGCAGTTCAATGTTTATTATGCTATATATACTATATATATATATATATATATATATATATATATATATATATATATATATATATATATGATAGCTTTATGTGTGACATGGATATTCAAGATATATTTAGGTGTTCAATGGTTAGATTAGTGTTTTTAGAAGTAAACTAGTATAGCTTCTTAGTTGCGAACCCTAGAACAGGTTTACACCCACACGCACACATATGCTTACTTTGTTATACTTATGGGTATATGGGGATACATATATATATATATATATATATACACACACACACACACACACACACACATAGTTATGGGACGACGTATATATATACACGTATACCTACACTTGGATGATGAGGATAGTGGATGATATTTGGAGACGAGTCGATGAGTTTGGGCATGGTGCCATGAGATCGGTGATATGATGTGGTTCGTATTATGAGATACGGCATGAGTTATAGCGGGCCTTTAGGCGTGTGTTTTCATACACGCACATATATCTATATAGGTGGTATCAGTTTGTACTAGACTTAGACCAGTACCCCAGTTCATGAGATATGATGATAAGGATACCAGATAATTGATGAGATAAATGTGAGATTCGACCCGTACCCAGATTTGGGATGCCGTACGACGGATTTACGTACGAGCTATATATTGATGATAAATTCGCACTCTTGACTCGAGGATGTCATATTGTATATTGTATCGTATGTGATACTATTGAGACGGGATCGGCGACTATTATATTTATATATATCGACTCAGATTTAGGTGGTTTCCATACTCTTTTGATTAGCTTGTTAGTTAGATCTGTAGTTTACTTAGTAGATGTTGGACTAGACCCGAGTCATACCTATTTCAAAACTAACGAATCATGAGTATTTTAAAAGACAGGTTAAGGGATTCTACGGATATTTTCAAAAGACGCATCTTTCCCTAAAAACACCGTAGCCCTTATTTTTTCTAAACACCACGATTCGTGTTATTTCAAATGGAAAAACTATATGACATATATATATTGATATAAATTATTCACTGTTGTGTTATTATTCGATTTCCGCATGTTCTTGTTATTCGCATCACATTGCATGTTTAAATGTGTTTATTGTTATATTAAACCCATGCTGTCAGGACAACAGCACCATTATCGATGATGCGTATGTTCCACGTACACCTGCTTGCCGGCTCACACATTGCATCATCGATAATTGCCATGTCACTATACAGTAGGATTGTTGCATCAGGATATGATTACTTGTACATCCATATTGGCGTACACATATATTGTACACCCATACTTGCATACATACGTATTTGCACATACATAGATGATTCTGGCTTTATTTTGGAGATTTAGGAACCGCAAGATATATTTAAAAACTGGATTCATTTAAAAGAGCGGTTTTCCCCTCGATGTGTGCATATTACTATTTTATGTTGCATGATATACGGATATGCTTACATTTCTATCACATGTCGCATACATCATACTTTATGATTTACGCATTGAGATATGCAGTTTTCATGAGATTTCTGGATTTGAGAACCGTGGTCATTTTAAAAGAAAGTATGCATTGTTTAAAAATCCGGTTTCTCTTGATATGATATTTCAGTGCGTCCACCATGCGTTTTCTCGGTTCTGAGACGTGTGACATGTGAAACCCGATTCGAGGAGCTGGATGAGTCCGATTGCGGGTACATGGTGGACCCGGTATGGTACCTCGGGGCGAGAACGGATCTGTCGTGCAGTAGGAGATGAGCCTAGCAGAGGGACCACTACATCCCGGTGATTGTATTTGAGCTCGGCGGATATCCGGAGGATACCGATCGGAGTCGAGAGATGATATGGGCTGATCCGGACCGACGGAGCCCGTAGGCCGATCCGGACCGACGGAGCCCGATATATGAGTATTTACGTGCCGATGCTGTGCACGGATTTCATGATGTTTTCGAGTGTCAATGTTGGACACTCCGGTTCCATGATTTTGATGTGTCGCGAGGGACACATGTTGATTTATATCCTCATACTTTCATGCATATGCTTTTGATGAATTTTACATGATCTTGTTATGTCATTGGTTGAAACGTGGACGAGATCCACATGCATACAAACATTGAATACATAGTTGGATGATATCCACATACTCATAGACTTCATGATATAGTTGACATTGATTACATTGATCATACCTCATATTTATGATATGTTGCTACCTGAGGCACTGGCAAGAGCACTTGGTACTACACTTATGTATAGATGTTTACCCTTTCCACCTTATCATGCTTCAGACTTATTCATATTGAGGATATATTATTACTGATCGTTTGACCTAGGTTGAGTCATACATACGATTTCTGCTCTGTGATGTTTTCTATTCACGAGTTGGCAACTCACCCCCGTTGTGCCACAGTTCTTGCAGGTTTTGCCGTACAGGTTTCATTGCGGCTTTTCTGGCACACTGCTTCCTTTCTAGGTGATTGCTTTGATAGGTGGGTTCACTCGCATCGTGACCACCCTTGTATTTATTTTAATCAGTTGTATCTAGTAATTCCATCAACCAGACTTGTATATTTATTTCAGACTTAGAAACCAGTTGTGTATTATTTCGACCTTAGAGTCGCGCGTTGTAGTATTATGATTTTCATGATGATTTTGAGTTTCATTTTGAGTTTTGATCCTCGCCCTTCGGCGTTGTATATTATATTGCTTGCGTGGTTGTGACCGTCGATTGACGAATAGTTAGCTCCCGCTTGGGGATGCCTTTTATCATTATGCATATATTATTCTTGTTGTACCCCGTTTAGGGCCAGTATTTACAAAGGAATCTCTGCTGAAATTTTCAGAAAAGACTTGAGAATTTAAAAATGCATATTCGGCTTATTTAAAAACCTTGTTTTTAAAACATGTTTTCTTCACTTCAAAAAAACTGGTTTTCCTTCATTTATTATTTAAAATGGTTTTAGATTTCTAGGCTTTTGGCTTACTTGAATTAGATGAGGTCCTATAGAATTCATATGATTCAAGGGCTAGTCACGTGCTATTTCGGGTCGATTGAGGATTGTTCCTTGGCATGTCGATTGATGATTGTTCCCTCATAAAAAGGGAGAGAAAAGGGGAGAAAATTCCCCATGGCTCAAGCCTCACGTGTTAACCACGTGAGCGCTTATATGCAAAGCATATAGGCGTTGCAATTAAATAACTATAAGCTAAAATAGGCCTTACGTGTTAAACACGTGAACGCCTATATGCAGAGCATATAGACGCTGCAATTAAACAACTAAAGGCTAAATGGGCCTAACGTGTTAAACACGTGAGCGCCTATGTATAAAGCATGAAAGCACAAACCCCCCCCACAATGGGGTCACGTGTTAAACATGTGAGGATACTGTTCTCCGCCGAAACATGGAGACGCGACCGCTTATGTCCGTCTTGCCTGAATTTTGAGGGCAGATGCTTTTTGGTGCTATCCGTCCACCGCTTCGAAGATTCCAAGTTGATTTATGACACCATGTATCGAAGGCTTAAACGGATGCGGCCGATGTAGCAGACTTCGTCAGATTCCCCCTCATTTGAGTGGTTTTTGATTGTGGGGACGCTCTTCCCTGTAGGCGCAAGCCCCTGCAGTTAATTACGCTACCGCGTCGCGGTAACAACTTTCTCCTTCTCCAGATGGTCACTTCGTTTCGTGTGTTTATATCATAATTTTGCATTATTATATTCCCCATTCTTATACGTTTTACAAATAAACAGGTGCTTTTGACCCATGTCTGCTATATAGTTGCAGGTTACAGGTTCTCGGAACAAAAACAGTGAAAAAGACAAAAGACGATACAAAAGTGAGACTACGACCAACAAATGGAAGAATCTTGATCAAGCCTATAGTTGGAGAATAAACGAAGATCAGTTCATAAATTACAAGGCAGCGCAAGGTTCAAGACTTCGATACGAAGCGAATGGTAAAGGTCCACTACATTACTCACTGTGGAGATCTGGAAGAGAACTAGAAAATATTCTGAAGAACCAACCTAAGATACAAGAAGACAAAGTCAACCAGAAAATCTCAGCCCAAGATGCCTCCATTTGGCCGCGGAACCTCGGCCAAACAGGGTCTATGACTGCGGTTCCGCGTCCGTCTATTACCCGTGTTGGTGCAGAAAATTCGTGGCATCTGGCGGCGCGTTGACTAGTCTTCTCTAGGGGTATTTTTGTAAAAGCAGGTGTGCGCCGATTGTAAACCTAGGGTTTTCTATGAATCTATAAATGGAAGCCCTAAAACCTTTTTTTAGGTTATGCCTCTTCTTGTGCCTCATTTCATCTATCTAAATTTAGATCTGTAAATTTCTGTAAAGAAGGAAGAGAGTATCAAATAAAAATCAGGAGTAAGTTTTCTTTTCATTACCCTAGTTAAATTTTATTTCCATGCCCTAGTATAATTTTCTATTCTTGCCCTAGTTTAGATTTCATTAATTGCCCTAGTTAATTAGTATAGATCATGTTTTTCAATTCACTAATGAGTGAGTAGTCTCCTCGCTTGTTAGGGTTAGATTTGGGGAAGGCTTGAGAGATGAAATCTCTTACCCCTTTCTTGCCCATCACATATAATTAACAGGACTTCATGCATACATACACACACCGTTCCCTACGGCACCTTACCCAAGAAGTAACGGTGATACCGTAGTATAAACGACCGGTTGTGTATGTTTTCCATGGAGGTTAGGCTAAGAATTAAGAAAGGAAGGACTAGAACCTAGAGGAAGAAACATCGTTTCTTCCCGATTGAACTAGTCCCCTTTATTAATTGTTACCATAACACCTAAAGAGATCTAAATTAGGCCATTGAAAGCAGTGAATAAATCTTCAATTTCCAAACCTAACCTAAACCTAACCCTAGCAAGATTCTAGTCTTAATATAAATCTTAGTTTTTAGCGATAATCTATTCACACCGTTTGGAATTAACTCGTTAGACCAAATTAGGAAATACACAACATCCCTGTGGACCGACCCGTACTCACCGGCTAGCTACCAAGCGACGCCGTTCTTGATTGCGGTAATTAAATTTTTTTATCTAAAAATCCATATAAATCATCGTGTGTGTTTGTTTTGTTTTTAGTTGCCCGTGGATTGTATATGGAGACTAATTTATGTTGTCGCCTGTAGGGCGTGAATTAGTCCAAATCCATATTTTCTTAGATTTGGGTTTGGGTTTAAGGATACGTTAGTCTCATTTGAGACTAAAATCAACTTAAACGTATGTTAAGGATACGTTAGTCTAATTTTTAGACTAAGATCAACTTAACGGGTTCGTTTAGATCCGACAAAAGAGCATTTAGACTCTATTGTTTAGTTTAGGGACATTACGGTCCAATGTTAGTTTAAGGACATCTCGGTCCATGGGTTTAAAGGGACCCCACAGTCCGAAGTTAAGGACATCATAGTCCGTGGATTTAAAGGGACCCCACAGTCCGAGGTTAAGGACATCATAGTCCGTGGGTTTAAGGACCCCACAGTCCAGTTTAAGGACATCATAGTCTATGAAATGTATGGTTGTCGGGACCCGTCACCTCTCTGAAGACGTTGAAGGATTACAACGGCAAATATCAGAGGAGTAAAGAGATGTACCCTTGAACCGATTTTGGTTGAGATATCTGTAGTCCAATTTGAGACTAAGATCAAAAGATTTGTGAGTATATGGGCTCAATTAATCTGAATTGAGGACTTATGGCCAATCTTGGGCTAAGTCCAGTCAATTTAAAATGTTTAACATTTATTTTGAGCTGTTGAACATTCATTTGGGCATGGCCCTTTTAACAATGCCAAGCATTGATTTGGATTCTGACAATGTTTTTATTTTTTACTGAATGCTGAGCATTCATCATAGCTCTGCGCTTTATTAAAGAACAATTTATGTTCTATCAGCGCAGCACATGGTGCGCTTGGCGCCAAGCAAAGAGCGCAGTGCGCTTCTGCCGAGTAGCGCATACGTGAGGGACACGTGTCGCGCTTGGCGCTAAGCGCCAGATGATGTGCTCATTGCGCCAGTTTATGAGCGCAGAGCGCTGTTAGTTTAGTGGCGCACACGTGAGTGACACGTGGTACGCCTGGCGCTGAGCGCCAGCCCATGAGCGCAGTGCGCTATTTCAAGAGCGCAAAGCGCTAACTGTTAGGTGGCGCCTACGTGAAGGACACGTGTTGCGCTTAGAGCTGAGCGCTAGTCAATGAGCGCAGTGCGCTATATTTGGAGCGTTGAGGCTCTGCAGCGCTTTGCGCTAGATGTGGAGCGCTGAAGCGCTTTTAAATTAAGAGCGCTATGGCTCTTCTTTTATGCAACTTAGATCAGTTTGCGTCCTGAGAGTTAAATTCTCTTTTTATAAGAGACTTTGTCTCAAAGTTCTAAGAACAAAGTTTTTATTTTATAGGAGATGTTTCAATCTCTTATTTTAGTGGAAGGCTTTGCTTTTATGGATCTTTGATCCTAACAGAATTGAATTATTCTCCCCCTTTATAATGAGATGATCTCTGAAAAACAATTTGTCTTATAGATCTATGATTTGTGAGAAGAATTATGTTCTTCTTCTTATGATGAGATCTTTTGATCTCTTTATGAAAGACCTCGGTCTTATAGATCTATGATCTGTGAGAAAGAAGTAAACTCTTCTTTTTTTTTTATGAGATGATTTCATCTCTCTGTTCATCATCATTTTTTTTACCTTGAAGAAAAATCTTCTTTCTCTGAGAGCTTGGCTTTTCTTTGTGAAATCTCTCAAAACTTATGGGGGGGGAGGGTTTCTCTCTATGCTTCTGTATATCTGAGACTTGAAGTCTTGGGGCCTTTATATAGGAAAAGCTGATCAGTTCAATCAGTTAAGGAGATTTTTTCTCCAATTGATTCGGGGAATTACCCATCGTTGGATCTTTGATCCAAGGGATTCTGATTTACAGAAGGCAATCTTCTTGTTTTTAACAAGATTGGGAAATCTTTCGATACAGAATTTATTCTGTATTTTGGTGATTTTTAATCATCATTGGATCATTGATCCAACGGTGCTCTGATTTACAGAGCACAATTTTGTTGTTTGGAAAGATTTTGAGAAATCTTTCCTTAACAGAATTTACTTCTGGTTAATTAATGATTCATCATTATTATTGGATCTTTGATCTGACGGTAGGGAGCTTTTAGTTTCAGCGCTGGCTCACCCGTGCTTTGTATGTGGTGCGCTGCTTAGAGCGCAGCGCACCTAGCGTTAGCACACCCGTGCTTTGCACGTGGCGCGCTGCTTAGGGCGCAGCGCACTTAGCGCTACTTCTGAAGCGTTGCTTCATTTCAAAATTTGAATTTTGAACAGAGCTTTGCTCTGATTGGGGGAAATAAGTGCCCCCCACCGTTGCGCTCATGTGACCCACACGTGAGTGCAGCGGTGGCTGCATCCGCGCCATTAGATCAACTTAGAAGTTGAAACGACATCTCAGTGCCTATAAATAGGAACCTTGTCCCTTAGGATGATTCCTGTTCATCTTTCTTCTTATTTTCTGAGAATTTTTATTCTCCCACAGAGCATAGCTCTTCATTTTAAGAACTTTCTTAAGGACAGAACTCTGCCAAACTTAGGTAAAGATTAAATCTTTTTAAAAGACCTTTTAATAATCTAGGATTTTACCCATTAATAGAGCTTTGCTCTTCATAGATCTTTGATCTAAAGAAAACCCTTTTCGGGTTTCATCAACAGAGCTTTGCTCTCCATAGATTTTTGATTTAAAGAAAACCCTTTTAGGGTTTCATTAACAGAGCTTTGCTCTCTTGAACCCATAGATCTAAAGAGATCTTTCTTGGGGTTTCTTAGCCCATGAATGAACCGAGCTTTGCTCATGAAGAACTCTTAGAGTTTGTTCATAGATTTCAGAATTTTTTTATTCATTAAAACTCTTATTTTAAATTTTTTGATGGTTATTCCATCGTTTTTTACAGAGCAAGGCTCTTGAGGAATTTTTATTCCTTCATCATTAGAATTTGACAGGTGTCATTCTGTCATAGAGCACTGCTCTCAAGGGGAGATTTACTCCTTTGCCCAAGGGATTTCTCATTAAATGAGAATCAATTGAGGATTTCCTCATTTAATTGACAGTCTCATCAAATGATGAGGCTGTTTTATTAATGATGAACTGTCATCTAGATTTTGTGGGTCCCCTTTTTACTGCATTGCAGTATGGTACAAATTTTAAAGTACATAGTGACAGCACTCAAACTGTAGCATTGGCGGCTAACAATTTATTCTTTTCCCGTGCAAGTACTATGTCTTTCTACACTTCTTTCCAGTTCGTCCGTTCGGAAGGCGGGTTCCCCGAAGCGCCCGTAGACCGAGAGGTTCTCGCGCTGATTAAAGACCATGACCCAGAGCAAAAGAGTCTTCATCTATGGGGTAGATAGTACGATCAGATTATCAGAGGCCGCCGGAGCTTTTCTTGTATGAAACCCTCGGAGCCTATCTCTGCGATCCCTTATGCAGATGCACCCCCGATAAGCTATACTGTGGAGGAGGTAAATTGGACTTCAGAAGGTCTTCTTCGTCCTTCTATAGCCGCAATACCCGTGCAGCCGCCAGTAGCTTTGGATACTTTAGGGCGGCGCATATGCCAGGATGAATCGCGACCTTAGGGACAGCCCTACAACATAGGACTAACTCCCCGCCATCCAGCCTGATATCTACAGTGGGCCCGATATATTTTATCGGCGAAGAAGTCGCAGCTACTGAAGCTCGGACTGTACCCTGCGATTTACGCTTCCTTATTCCAATATTCTGCACCTCCTACATGGTGGATCAAGGCGTTTTTAGAGAATTAGAACATTCCGACCCACACCTTCCTCCTATTGGATCGAGAGGTCTCCATTTCCTTAGAGGCATTTGCCGAGATCTCTGGTTTACCCGTTAGGGGAGAGCACTACGAAGAGCTTCTTCCTCCGGATGAGTATATTTTTGCCACAAAATCAGTGGTAATGGGTCTTACCCCAGAGAACGCCGTTCAGTACCAGTTCCTAAGTTTGATAAAGGTGTTGAATATGTATGAGAGCCTCTTTCTTGAATCCGGACGCCGCAAGGTTAGTTTTACGGATTTTATCGCTCGTTTTCTCCGTGCGGAAGTTTTATCGCGTCAAGGTGAAAAGTTTGCCAAACTTGATGATCCTTTCGGCTTTGGCTTGGATCGCCGGCCAATATTGGAAGCCGATCAAAAGGATTTCTTTCTTCCCAACGTCGCGATCGTCCCCTTGTCAGAAATTGCCGCTCCGGGCATTGATGAGGAAGCGTTCTTTCTCGGGTTCCCCGGTTTATGGTTAAGCTGGTTCGCACGCACCCTGGCTACATGAGGCCTTCTGTCTTCTACCCCGCGCATCAAATGGTTGCCGGATACAGGTGGCTATCGGGATTGCTGGGTTAGCCCACCTGTATCACGGCATCGGCTTGGCAGCGGATACTACTGAGCCAGGGATGCAGCCTGCCAACTTCTCAATGCATTATTTCACCTCATGGCTCGAGTTGCACGTGATTGGGGTCTTCGGTATCCATAAAAGACCCATCTTTTATGACAGATGCAAGTTCCTTTGGATAATGCGGCTGGTCGACGCCTCTATCGTAAGTCCGTCACCGCGGGAAGCTAGGGGTTTGCTCCTTCGTCCGCGCACGGTTGGAGATGGCATGTCTTTCACTGATAAGATTTTGACCGTCGGCCAGGAATCTGCAAAAGCGGTGCTGCCATTGCAAGACATTTTTAAAGACGGGGCCTCTGTGTTGAAAGCTCAGGAGATTCTTCATCTGTACTCCATCAGGCCGGGCTTTCTCGTATTTAGGTAAAATGATGCGGCGTTATTCATGAGATACAACCCGCATCGTTTCGCTCAGCAGCTGAGTTATAATCAGGGCGTCCCGCTTGAGGCTTTCTTGGCAGAACCTGCTGCTACCGAAGAGGGAATACGAAGCGTGCTGCATCATTTTATGCGTCTGAACATAGGGTCCAACTTCTTTATCAGCGAACCGAGCTGTATTCCGAAGGCCCTCAATGTGTACGTGGCTTGATATCAACACTCAATGGGCGCCGTCATCAGGGAGGAGAAGCGATTGCTGCTTGATCGCAAGGGTACGACTCCGGCTGGTAATCCAATCGTCCCTCTGAAGCGACAGACCATTGTCCGTCCTCCCTTAAGAGAGGTGTTTCCCCAATCAGAGCAAAGCTCTGTCCAAATTCCGAGGTTTGAAATGAAGTGACACTTCACGAAGAGCACCAGCAGCGAACGCGCCCGCACTAAGAGTCAAAGACTCTGAAATGGTGCTCACGTACAAAGCACGAGAGCGCTAAGCGCTAAGAACGCTAAGTGCCAAGTGCGCTAACCGCCAGGAGCGCTTCATTACTTGCACCTGGTTATAACAAGTTAAGTTATGCAGCGCATAAGCGCTTGACAAAGGAATAACAAAGAATTAAAAATAAGAGGAGCACTTGGCAGATAATAAAATACTTAATTAGACATTTTATTATTATTATTACAATGTAAACAGATCGCCAAACATGGGATTAAAAGGACACGGGTTTGCAAAGCTAAGAATGAGATTATCTAGTTCCCTCTCTGTTTTCTCCACCATGTCAAAATGGCGATCTTCTCGAGGAGTAGCCACCCATCGATCAGCGCCGCACTCACCAGAGAAAGTGGAGATAACGACCCGACGAGCCCGTATCTGGCTCAGCAAATGGACAGAGCAATCCCTCAGGGCTTTAGTGATCAAATGCGCCTCAAAGAAGCACTCGATCTTGTCATCAGCAGCATCGAGCATTACCGAGGTCATCTCTGCTGGAGGAGGGGGAATATCAGCGAGCACGGACGTAAGGATCATCCGAAGCCAAATAGAGTGTGGGGGGAGAGGAGACCCTACACGAGTCAAGAGCTCGTACTGCGCTGCATCGCATTGGTCATCCGTAAGAGCAGGATTCACCAAGCGCGCAGCAAAGCGAGGAACAATGTCCTGGATGGGCACTTCCCATGGTTGTCGACGAGCATGTGGGCGGTTAAAAGCCATAGTTGAGAGGGTTCTTTGGAGACGAGAAAAGAAAGAAGGTTTGCTTCAGATTATGAAGACTAGGCACAGAAAATTTTGTGCATGGGGAAGCTATTTCCAAGACCCGGGAAATGAAAGTTCTGGGGAATATAAGTTTGACTTAAAAGGAGAGTGAAAAGACACCTCTAATAAAGCAGTGCTTTAGATGCAGCGCCAAGCCCGCCGCGCTCCAAGTAGCGCACCACGTGCGCGCTAGCGCTAAGAGCGCTGCGCTCCAAGTAGCGCTGCGCTCCAAGTAGCGCACCATGGGCAGAGCGCATAAGCGCTAACGCTGGAACTAAAAACTCCCCACCGTTAGATCAAAAATCTAATAATAATGATAAATCATTAATTAATCAGAATTAAATTCTGTCATGGAAAGATTTCTCAAAATCTTTCCAAACAACAAAATCGTGCTCTGTAAATTAGAGTGCCGTTGGATCAATGATCCAATGGTAAATAAAAATTACCAATGACAGAATAAATTCTGCTTGGAAAGATCTCCCAATCTTGTTAAAAACAAGAAGACTGCCTTCTGTAAATCAGAAGCGCTTGGATCAAAAATCCAACGATGGGAAATTCCCCAAATCAATTGGAGAAAAGATCTCCTTAACTGATTGAACAAACCATCTTGCCCTATTTAAAGGCCCCCAGACTTCAAGTCTCAAAAAGAGGAACCCCCCATAAACTTTGAGAAAATCTCAAGAAGAAGAAGAAGCTCTCGGCAAAAGAAGATAATTCTTTTTCAAGGTAAAAAGAGTAGAAAGACGAAACCGTCTCAATATAAAGAGAAGTACTTATTTCTTTCACAGATCATAGATCTACAAGACAAATTGTCTTTCATAAAAGAGATTATGAACATCTCATTATAAAAGGGGAGGGGGGAGAATTATTCAATTATCTTGAGATCACAGATCCATAAAGGCAAAGCCTTTCATAAAAAAGAGATTGAAATATCTCCTATGAATTAAGAACTTTATTCTTAGAATCATGAGACAAAGTCTCTTATCAAAGAACAGATAATCTGCAGAGCGCAAAGTTAACCTAAGAAGAGACTTAGCACTCCTAATCTAATAAGAGCCTTAGCGCTCCTAATTCAAAAGTGCCTTAGTGCTCTTCACCTAGCGCAAAACGCTGCAGTGCCATAGCGCTTCAAACACAGCGCACTGCGCTCATTTGTTAGCGCTCAGCGCTAAGCACGCCACATGCTCCTCACGTGTGCGCTGCATCGCCAAACGCCTCAACACTTCAACTAAAAGCGCATCAGCGCTCCACATCTAAGCGCTAAGCGCATCAGTGCTTTTCATTTAGCGCAAAGCGCCAAGCGTATTAGCGCTTCATATCTGGCGCTAGTGCCAAGTGCACCACATACTTTTATGTGCGTTTGGACAGAACGTAAAACGTTCTTTAAGTAAGCCTGGAGCTATGATAAATGCACAGTATTCAACTAAAGACAAAATATTGCCAGAGACCAAACCAATGCTTAGCATTTTTTTTAAAGGGATTGGGCTCAAACAAACATCTAACAATTCAAAAACAAATGTTGAACATTGTAATTGAATGGACTTAGCCCAAATTGGCCATAAGTCCTCAATTCAGATTAATTGAGTTCATATGCTCATAAATCACAGATCTTAGTCCCAATTGGACTACATGTCTCTCAACCTACATCGGTTTAAGGGTACATCTTTGAACTCCTCTGATATTTATCGTTGTAATCCTTCAACGTCTTCAGAGAGGTGACGGGTCCCGACAGCCATACATTTCACGGACTATGATGTCCTTAACCTTGACTGTGATGTCTTTAAACTCACGGACTATGATGTCCTTAACCTTGACTGTGATGTCTTTAAACTCACGGACTATGATGTTCTTAACCTTGACTGTGAGGTCTGTAAACTCACGGACTATGATGTCCTTAACCTTGACTGTGAGGTCTTTAAACTCATGACTATGATGTCCTTAACCTTGACTGTGAGGTCTTTAAACTCACGGACTATGATGTCCTTAACCTTGACTGTGATGTCGTTAAACTCACGGACTACGATGTCCTTAACCTTGGACCGAGATGTCCTTAAACTAACGCTGGACCGTAATGTCCTTAAACTAATCGACCGCAATGTCCCTAAACTAAACAATAGAGTCTAAATACTCTTTTGTTGGATCTAAATGATTCCGTTAAGTTGACCTTAGTCTAAAATGAGACTAACGCATCCTTAACAAACGTTTAAGTTGATCTTAGTCTCAATTGAGGCTAACGAATCCTTAAACCCAACCCCCAAGCTCAAATCTAAGAAGATACAGATTTGGACTAATCCACGCCCTACGGGCGACAACATAAATTAGTCTCCGTATACAATCCACGGGCAACCAAAAACAAAACAAACACCCACGACACGAAGTGACCATCTGGAGAAGGAGAAAGTTGTTACCGTGATGCGGTAGCGTAATTAATTGTAGGGGTTTGCACCTGCAGGGAAGAGCGTCCCTACAATCAAAACCCCCTCAAATGAGGGGGAATCTGACGAAGTCTGCTACATCGGCCGCATTCGTTTAAACCTCCGATATACGGTGCCATAAATCAACTTGGCATCTTCAGAGAGGTGGACGGATAGCACCAATTAGCATCTACCCCGAAATTCAGGCAAGACGGACCCGTGCGGTCGTGTCTCCGTGTTTCGGCGGGGAACAAGAGGTTGCTGCGGTTGAGGTTTCGCATGATAGGCCAGAACTACCAATACCCCGTCCTCCCGTGGAAACGGTGACTAAAGCTTCCTCCGAGTCTGGCGTGGGTTCAGATATCAGGACTCGTCGTCCCAAGGTGCCCACCAAGCGTAAGCTTGTGCTAGCAGCGACTGGTGCTCGCTCGCAGAAGATGAAGAAGAAGTCGATCCTCTCTGCCGACGTTGTATTTGGTCAGGAGCCTCATGCTCCTTATAGCGAGGGCTTGGGCGAATATGGGACCAACGAGGGTCTATTCATAGCGCCGGATGATACTGATCTGGAGGCTGTTATTGCAGCTTCTGAGAGCGGGACTGGTCATCCTCGCATAATCATGTAAGCTTCAATCGTACCTTTTTGCTGCTATGTTTTTGTTATCATGTTTTGACTGACACTCCTTCTTTAGCAGGCATTTCTACTGAAGAGGCTCTCGCGGCTTCCCTCAAGACTTTTGAGGAAGAGGAGAGGGTTCGCTCTTCGCTGGGCATTGGTATATTTCGGCTCATTATGCCTTCATTCCCTTTTCTTATAGGTAATCTGACCCCTTTTCATCTTATCGCAGGGACTACCTCGACTCAGGTCATGCCCAGTACAGTGCCAATCCCGCAGGGTGATGTGGAGATGTTTCCAGGGCCAGCTATCGAAGTCCCGGCCTCCTCAGTATTGCCAAAAGAGGCTTTACTTAAGCAACCGATGACGGACGCCATAACGGCTCTAGAGGTAGCTCCTGGCGTGGACGATGACGTCCCGTTGACGGAGGTCTTGAGAAGATCAGCTCTCACGACCCGGGCGGAAATGAAGCGCAGAATACGTGCAGCGAGGGAGCGTAATGCCGCCTTCGCCGTGGGTGTAGGCTCGAGCGCTGCTACCCCTGTCCTTGCTCCTTCAGAGGGTGCTTCGGCCGTCCTATCTACCGCTCATAGACAGACAACACGTGCGGCTCGGGAGGCAATTGAAATACCGACCCAAGGTAATGTAACACTGAGTTCTTTTGTCAAAGTTTTAATCTTCAGATTCTCATATATCCTATCCTGCAGGGCCGAGTCTTAATGAGGAAGCGGTAGGTGAGATGGCGGCAATCGCCGAGCCTGAGGTAGCCACTCTTTCTCAAGAGTCGGGCACTGCCCCAATCGCCACTTTTTCCCCTTGCGGTTCCTTGCCATTGCCGGGCGCTGCGAGTGTCACGACGATTCTCGTGGAGTTGGGGGATGAAGCTACGGGTGGCGAAACCATTCCGACGGAAGAGGGTGAAGCAGTCGCTGCTCCCAGTGATGCCTTTGTCGCGGTTTCGACCGGCGACTCACCAGGTAGATTTTGGGTTATTGCTTTCTCTTTTTTTCTGCAATCCCTTTCAATCTCTTCTGACAGTATTTCTCTCATTTCTGATACAGACGTGGTGAGCGTTGAGGTTGTGCCACCCGAGGAAGCATCACCAGTTGCTGCTTTGACGGTGGCCTCCCCTTTGTCTTCTCCCGTGTCCTCCCAAATGCTGGAAGGTACGGATTTGTGATCCATCAGTTTCATTGTAGGCAGTATACTTTATGTACTGACATTGTACTATTACATCCTTGCATGAGTCCTTTTTGATCACCTGTATCAGGTGTTGCACCCACATTTCTCCTTCCAGTCAGAGATTGCCTCATCTAGTAGCATTGGTGAGTATAGCCTTTAGCTAATGTCTTCTCTTTTCTTTTATGGGCAGCCAAATCGTTTCTAATTCTTCTTTGTTTTGACTGCAGCACTACAGATTGAAGGAGGAGACGAAAGAACAGTTGCACCACCGGTACTCCCAGCCTTGCCACATGCTGCAGCCGGTATAGTAAACTCCGTTGTTCATGAACCTTCTCTATTTCTTGAACCGTCATTTGACTGTGATTTGTTTTGCAGTGGTGATACCGACTTCATCTTCGTTCGAGTCTTAAATCATAATGCCAGCGGGCCCCTTTTCCAGACGTCCATCTTCAAAAAGCGTTATGAATAGTCTGCGTATATTGAGCGATTATATCGAGGAGCTTGACGCGGAGGCTCCTACATTCGCTGTAGATTTTGCTGTCGAGGTTAATCCTATGCTGGCAACGCTCGTGAACTTTCATAGTGAGGGCGTCATTGAGTCTTGGGTTAATCACTGCAGGAAAATTGAGGCCTGTCTGCATGAGCTCGAGTTCGGACGTCCTGCTCCTGATGTCCTGGCTGCGAACTCCCAGTGGGCTACGTGGGTCGAGCAGAGAACTCCCTACTTCCGCCATCTTGAACAAGAAGCGGCCTTAAAGCATAAAGAGTGTGAAGAGACTTCCAGCGAATCTGCCCGACTGCATGCTCAGGTTGATGCGAATGCTGCACAGTTGAAAGCTATCTTTGAGGGCCTTCTACGCTGCATCTCTGAAGGGCTAACGCTGAGGCAGAAGCTCGACCTTATCGAGTGAGATGCGCAGAGTCGTGGGGCAGCTCAGCAGGTCATTGATGATCAACTTTCATCTTATTTGCAGCAACAGGCTCAGGTTGAAGCGGAGTTGGCCACTGCAGCTGACCATGAAAAGGGACTAAAGGGAGTGCGTGAGCAACTGGCTGGTTTATTGAAAACACCTCCCTCCCAATAGTCGTTTTTGTATCAACCAACATATGTGATTTTTGAATAAAATGTATCCATTTTTTTTATCCTTTCATATGATGTAACTTGTACTCAATTGGATTTATAAATAAAAGATACATTTCTTTCGTACTATCTTGCGTTATCCCTTTCTTTCTTCTCTTTTCCTTGTTGCCGGCATGTTACCTTAGTAAGCGTAGCCTGTGGATGATATAGAACATTCCGTATTGAATTCTTCGAAAGGTAGTGATGGCTTAGGAAGCAGGTTCAGATTTGCTGCTTAAGGCTTTTCAACTTTATGAGCCGTGAGGGTCTCATAAAGACTTTTCTCCCTATGAGTCGAAAGGATCTTGTAGGTGTATTTTCTCCTTAGGAATCTTGAGGATTCCTAAGTGTGTTTTCTCTTGGGAGTCGTAAGGATCTTACAAGAGAGTTTTCTTCCTTACGGGTCGAGAGGACCCATAAGTGATTGATGAGATTAATATCATCCGCATTTCACGGAGTCAGAAGTTGCTCTGGGTGTTTCCCACGGGGTCGAGATTGACTTTAGCTGTGTTCCACGGGACCAGGATTTGCTCTGGATGCCTCCCACGGGGTCAGGATTGACATTAGCCGTGTTCCGCAAGGACCAGGCTCCGCTCTGGATGCTTCCTACGGGATCAGGATTGATATAGCCGTGTTCCGTAAGGACCAGGTTCCGCTCTGGACGCTTCCCACGGGGTCAGGATTGATATAGCCATGTTCCACTAGACCAGGATTTGCTCTGGATGCTTCCCACGGGGTCAGTATTGACATAACCGTGTTCCGCAAGGACCAGGATTTGCTCTGGACGCTTCCCACGGGGTCAGGATTGACATTAGCCGTGTTCCACTACACCAGGATTTGCTCTGGACACTTCCCACGGGGTCAGGATTGACATTGCCGTGTTCCAATAGACCAGGATTTACTCTGGATGCTTCCCACGGGGTCATGATTGACATAGCCGTGTTCCGTAAGGACCAGGTTTCTCTCTGGACGCTTCCCATGGGGTTAGGATTGACATTAGCCGTGTTCCACTAGACCAGGATTTGCTCTGGACGCTTCACACGGGGTCAGGATTGACATAGCCGTATTCCACTAGACCAGGATTTACTCTGGATGCTTCCCACGGGGTCAGGATTGACATAGCCGTGTTCTGCAAGGACCAGGTTCCGCTCTGGACGCTTCCCACAGGGTCAGGATTGACATTAGCCATGTTCTACTAGACCAGGATCCGCTCTGGACGTTTTCCACGGGGTCAGGATTGACATAAGCCGTGTTCCACTAGATCAGGATTTGCTCTGGATGCTTCCCACGGGGTCAGGATTGACATAGCCGTGTTCCGCTGTTGGATATAGTTCCTTCAAAGACAATTATTGGATCGCAGGCACGTGATTGCGATGATTAAGGGAGGACCTATACCGGTAGGATAGTCTTACTCAAGATGATAGTATGCTATCTAGTTTATCTTTATCATCGTGTACTGCTTTAGGTGACCTTACAGGTCGCTATTACACGTTGCTAGAGCCCTTAGGATTCTTGCTTGACTGCCAGCAGTATGATGGCGATCATATACGTGGGAGCTGGGGTCTATAAGCACATCCTTAAAAGGTCCCTAATCGAGGGAGTTTCGAGACAGGGCATCGATACTCCAGAGTAGACTAGTGTATACAGTGGAGACCCCGACGAGGGGCGGTGGCCGGTCTCACAAGCCATCGGTGTCAGTTGGTTCACTTAAGATGTATACAGGTGCTCATTGGGTTATGAGTACACCGGACAGGACTCGCCGGGAACATGCTAGTTGGTATTATACCTGACGTCAGATAGCAGTTCACTAGTGACATGTGTACAGCTTAGTTCATCGACCTGAGATCGTCATTTGTCTCGTATGAGTTCCCACTGTGTTTTGATTACTACCCTACCACGGCTCAAAGGATTCATGCAAACAAGTTTTAGTTGGGTACAGTCCCGAGCCACATGGAGGCAGTGAGCGGATTGGCAGGGGTTTCGTCTCTCCCGGTATTGGGGGTGAGATCGCGCTGTGTCTAGGAGAGCCATTACACGAAGTCCTTGGACAAGGCAGGAGATTTACTGGTAGGTATTCCAGTAGTATCTCAGGGTGTTCTGGGATACATTCCGACACGACTTGTACCGTTTTTGGGGGTCTGACTTTTACCAACCCCCTAGGCCTGGCATGCGATACTCATAGACGAACGGACCGGACTGTACGGATATTGTCTCTGACAGGCTCAGTAGGGTGTCAGGATGAGTTCGCTCATCAACCTCCCTTTTGGTCAATACCTGGTGGCCCGTTACGTTCAGCTAGTACCACTGACGTGCTAGTGGTTAAATCCACAGCCAGTGTATTGACGAGTCTTTAGAGTTCCCCATAGACAGTTTCTCAAGTTTCGGACGAAACGTTGTAGAGGCCGTATGGATTTATGGCAGGGTTCGAACATACGCGTGCACTTGTGCACGTGTCGTGGTTCGGACGGATAATACTAGCGGGCTTTGGTTTAAGCCGGATCCTACTATTATACTGTATAGATTTTGTCTCATTGCATTTGTATCCGATTGGAATACAAATGCGGGTATGTATATACAGTTGCGGGGTTATCCCGTAATTTGTTACCGGATCGCTTTCTGAAGTTGCCATCTTGCTTTCTCACTTTGGCCTATTCCCTTTCTATTTGTTCATGGCTGATTTTTGCATTGAGGGGGGGGGGGCTTATTTGCAAAGTGGGGATTTATAAAAGGAGGGGGTTTTCTGTGGTCACCGGGGCTCCAAGCCATTCCAGCAACTTCTCATGGTTTCTTGATTGATTGAGTGATTTGTGAGCCATCTTGTAGCATTTATTGCTTTAGATATTGGTTGTGATCTTCTGTGCTTATGGTCACCTATTATTGCTCCAACACTCACCACCACCATTCCTTTTATTGCCATGGCCGAGCCATTTTTAGGTAGCCCCTCATTCTTTTGGGTGTGGGAATTTTGATCTCATTTCATTACTATAAAATTCCTAAGCTCCTTTTTCATTACTCATTTCATCTCCACCCAAAATGGCAACTTCGATTAACCCTCGAGACAAAGCATTCTACACTTACTCTACTACAATCTTGGACACGTCGGCTAGCAAACTTCGTGTCCGAGTTGCCTCGGTTCTGAGGTGGGAGCCCGTAAAAAGACATCTTGATGTGGTGCCCCTCCGACGAGGAGACCGGAGATCGGAGTTGCCGCGAGGAGCTGGGGATGGTGGCTAAAGACCGAATGACTCAGATCGATCGGTATAGCCTTTCTACCTTTTTAGTAGTTGCTAGTTTAATGTTAATGGTTAGATCCGGGTGAAAGACTACGATAGCGCCAGTTTAGTAAAAAGTTTTTTTTCTCGCATTTGGCCTCGGAAAGACGGCCGGGGGGCTACCGTAGACTTACATCCGCAAGGACCAGGTTCCACTCTGGACGCTTCCCACGAGGTCAGGATTGACATTAGCCGTGTTCCACTAGACCAGGATTTGCTCTGGATGCTTCCCACGGGGTCTGGATTGACATAGCCGTATTCCGCAAAGACCAGGTTTCGCTCTAGACGCTTCCCACGGGGTCAGTATTGACATAAGCCGTTGTTCCCCTCCAAAAGACGACGCGATGGACGTCTTGCCTGAAATTTGGGGCAGATGCTAATTGGTGCTATCCGTCTACCTCTGTAACAACCCTATTTTTCTACACCAAAATTTTTCAAATATTTTTTCAAAAATCCACAAAGGGGTATTTTAGCATGAGCACAAGATATAGGTAATTGTTTTGTTTTTAATTACAAGCTACAAGAATATAATAACTCCATTTTTAGTGTACAAGAATTTACTTTAAATTTAAATTATACTAGGAGTATTTATTCTTGCTGCTATCAGTTTAAGTAATTAAATACCACAATAATTATAAGAAGGAGCTTGTAGCTCATTGGTAATACCTTGCACTGCTGAACCAAGCCACCAGAGTTCGAATCCCATGCCCCACATTATTTTTATAATTATTTTGTTTTAAATTTTTCGAAAGTCAACAGTCAAACCGTCATAACTCTCAAAATTTATACTGCACATAAAAAGTTAGATATGCCATAAATCCCCCCTCGAGATTCCCCGGCCCCCGACACTTCGACTCGGCCCGACTCGGCCGAGTCGGCCGGCGGACCGGCGCCGCAGGCCGGACTCGGCCGGACGGCCGAGTCGTCAACATGGAATTTCTCCGTGTTGACCTGGTCTTTCCCCCTGTATACACTGAATTATTTGATCGGTTATCAAATGCACAATAAACCTCTTTTACTCCCAAATTTAATGATTTTTTAATGTTTTTCTTATATATTTTTATATTTTTTTAATTAAAACCCTAATCCTATATAAACCCCCCTATCCTCTACCCTCTCACCCTACATTCCTAAGTCCACTCTCCCAAAATCTCAAGAGAGCTCGGTACATTAGAAAATGAGCGAAAGGCGAAGCGCTGCCGAAATCGACGACGAATTCCGGCGATCGTGCTAGGACTCTTCACGACGATTCGACGCCCGGCAAACCCTCTACCCCCCTCTCACTCTCTAACGTGTCCAAAACCCATAAGTCCCCTCTTTCTATCTTTCTTTTCTTTTAAGAAAAATACGACTTTTTAAAACCCGACGGAAATCGGAACAAACCGATTTCCAATTCGGTTTTCTATCAAAACTCACTTGTCACTAATTCCATAATGCTTAAACATATTCATGTTGATTACTAATCTTTTAAAAATCAATTTGGATAAAGTTTTTCACATGAAATGATAACGTTTCCATTTATCGTATTTCTTTCACTTAAATACCACAATGTTTAGTTATCACTTTTAACCCTTAACAATTGCTATACCTTAACGTAGATCACGAGGTAATGACCTACATCCACACACACGCAAATACAATCCTAATTGATATCATCAAAACTTAGAATACGATAATACAAGACTTTTCATTAAAATACCATTTTCTTTATAAACCTTTTCTAAAAGTTCTAAGTTGTTTACAATTTTTAAAACAAAATCTTTTAATAGGAAAATACGATAGGTCGTGGACATCGATCGTTTATCTAAACTGACTTTGTGGTGTCTAGGCTAGGCAAGTGAGCTTGGGTAACTTTAAAAGGCCCGCCTCACGATTCGTGAGCGGATCCCTCCCTCCTCACTTGTACTTACCTGGCCGCAATTGGCGGTGAAGAGGCGATTTGAGGCTTCTAATGACTTGTCGTTTAGACCCTTTAGAAATATGCTAGTTGGCTTAGGAAACCCTAGAAACTAAAATACGGAAATTTACACCTTTTACAAATAAATACCTTATCTTTATAAAACCGTTTTCTAAATGATTAGTATTTATTGAATCTTTGCAAAGCGCCACTACAACCCACCTTTGGGGAACCCGTTAGGGATAGTACGGTTTATTGTGCACCCTCGAATTTAGTAGTGCGAGATTCAGACCTCCGCAAGGAGCATTCGGTCTCGAAAGGTTTAAAATACGACATTTAAGAAAAATGAGATTTTGGAAAATAAAATATTCATTTAAAACTATTAACATATATATAATTATCATTTAAACACCTATTTTGTTATAAGATAAAGTTTCCACCTTTTCCTAAAAATTACAAGATTAAAAGTTACATTAAAATACCATGAATTTCAAATAAATCAATATTATAATTTAATACTTTATTTAGGATATATTCACTAGAATAACACAAATAAAAATTTACACTCATTATAACAATAAAGACGAATAATAAATACTTGGGGTGTATCTTGAAAACTATACAAAAGTATTTTTACATAAACCCCCTCAAGTTTTATAATTTACAATAAGGACCCTAACAACTATAGAACTTCAAATTACATTTCTTTTAGTCTGACTCGGGTTTGAGTCTGATTATTTCTGACTTGAATATGATTCAAGTTATTCTATATTCTTTAATATTCCAACTCAATATGAATACATGAATCCCAGAATCCAGTTAACAATCTATACAACTTGACTGAACCAAACCATGGATATACATCCATTATTCCGTTATTCCATTTACCTGATTATGCAGTTACAATCTGTTTACTGATATCATGGTTTTGGTCAGTCATCTAACTTACACAATACAATACTACAATACAATCATAACACTACGGGGTTTAAGGGGTAGACTGGTACGGAATATGTTAAAGGTGGCATGAGGGTCACTTAAGACGTAATTACATACATGCCGTTGTTTCGTGGTATTATCGACGGAGCCTTGCACTACAGGTTACCAAGGTACCCGGTGTAAGTGAGACTCCCCTCGTATACACTGGCATCTTCTGTACCAGGCTACAAACAACAACGTTAATACAATATTACAATATTATAATATAACATTAAAAGCTCTCTCTCTCTCTCTTTCTTACTTTCTGTCTATTTCTCCCATATCCTTAGGACTTACCGAGCGACCTGTTCGCTGACGACATTCTATTTCTTTCTTCTTTGAATGTCGTCAGGTGCTTTGGACCCAGCAGAGATCGAGCCCACCGGTGAAGACTTAGAGCAGTTTCACGAAGACCCCGAACTCTAGATATTGTACCTTGTTCTTTTCAGTATTTTCATTTCCTGTTATGCCACTGTTTAGGCATCGCTTTCCATTTCAGTTGTATTTACTTTTCATGCATTGTGCAAAAGAATGTTATTAATAAAGTTGCTGTTATTTCTATATTTCTTGTCTCTTGTGATTTACTTTTATATTGCTTAGATACGCTTAGCGTATGTACTTCTGAGTATATACGTAGCGGGCCTCGTCGCGTCCCCTTCGCTGTATACTGGGAAGCGGGGCGTGACAGGTTTTGTTGGTGGCCCATGCAGGTCAGAGCTGTATGAATCCCTATCATGCAGTTCTGGTCTGTGTGAACAACCTAAGCAATATAACACAAGAACCAGCAACTAAAACATTCTTTACAATTCATGTTCCTTGAATCTTACAATTTCATATTCCTTGAATCTTATCATTTCATTTGAATCTGTCCTAACCCAAATTTTTCTTCAGGGTTATGGATTCCCCGAACAACACCAGCACCAACGTCAACAACACCCCTCCAGCACTACCTCTCGCACCAGCTGTTCCTGCACCACCCACAGAGCAAACAATGCTATTTGAGGCGATCCGCAGCCTTCTTGAGGGACAGCAACAACTTCTGAACCGACCTGAGACCGACGCACCGGGAGTAAAGCAATTCAGGGCTTTACATTCGAAGCAGTTCTCTGGAAAAGGAAACCCTCTTGAAGCGGAAGAATGGGCACAAGGCATTGAAGACGATCTGACAGCAGCTCAAGTGCCAGACATCGCTTGGGTCCGTGTAGCAAAACTACAACTCACGGATAATGCTCGCAACTGGTGGAAGGCGGAAGTAAGCCGTCTGGTACAGCCGATTGAATGGAAGACTTTTCGCGAGAAGTTCGACGCGAAATACTTTCCAGCGACTGCCAGGTTTGCAATGGAGCAGCAGTTTATTCATCTACAACAAGGATCGATATGGGACAAATCAGTAGATGAATACGACGCTGAATTCACCATGTTAAGCCGATTGGCAGCACACTTGATACCGACGGACGATATCAGAGCTCGTCGCTTTCAACAAGGACTGGACACGGAGATTCATGTTGCCCTAGCCACGGGAAAATTTCTGACTCATGAAGATGCTCTAGAAGCTGCCCGCAGTTATGAAGCAGTGATAAAGGCAAGGGGCAGACCGCAGTCTGCAGGAGTGAAACGTCCTGCCACTCAAATGGCAGGAGGGGCCTCTTCAAGGCCAGCTGTTGAACTCAGAAGACTGGAAGAAGTTAAGGATCGGTCAAGACCCGATTTTTATTTTTATTGCAAGAGGGAAGGACACTTGTGGAAGGACTGTAGGCGCGCAAAAGGCCTATACTTAGTTTGTGGCGCGTCCAATCACGGAATTGGAAACTGTCCTTATAGACGCAACCCAGCACACACACCCGCCAACTACTCGCAGCAGCCAGCAATCCAAGCTCCTGCAGCTCGTCCTACACTCCCAGCACCACCTCCACGTAGATTCCCTGCTCAGCCAAATCGCCAATTCCATCAGGCACTGAGAAACATGCATCGAGTACAGGAGAATATGCCTCCAGCTAGGAGGAACGTGCCACGGCGACAGGCTTTCACCTTAGCAGCCATAGAACCTGAAACTGTGAACCAAGGTAACCAAGGTAACTTCCTCACCACTTTGACCAAAACCTCTTTACAATCTTTAGTTCTGTCACCAAACTGTTACACTTTCCTTTTACAAATTTCGAGGACGAAATTTTTATAAGGAGGGTAGAATGTAATAACCCTATTTTTCTACACCAAAATTTTTCAAATATTTTTTCAAAAATCCACAAAGTGGTATTTTAGCATGAGCACAAGATATAGGTAATTATTTTGTTTTTAATTACAAGCTACAAGAATATAATAACTCCAATTTTAGTGTACAAGAATTTACTTTAAATTTAATGTATACTAGGAGTATTTATTCTTGCTGCTATCAGTTTAAGTAATTAAATACCATAATAATTACAAGAAGGAGCTTGTAGCTCATTGGTAATACCTTGCACTGCTGAACCAAGCAACCAGAGTTCGAATCCCATGCCCCACATTATTTTTATAATTATTTTGTTTTAAATTTTTGGAAATTCAACAGTCAAACCGTCATAACTCTCAAAATTTATACTGCACATAAAAAGTTAGATATGCCATAAATCCCCCCTCGAGATTCCCCGGCCCCCGACACTTCGACTCGGCCCGACTCGGCCGAGTCGGCCGGCGGACCTGCCAACTCGGGCCGGCGCCACCGGCCGGACTCGGCCGGACGTCCGAGTCGTCAACACGGAATTTCTCCGTGTTGAGCTGGTCTTCCCCCCTGTATACACTAAATTATTTGATCGGTTATCAAATGCACAATAAACCTCTTTTACTCCCAAATTTAATGATTTTTAATGTTTTTCTTATATATTTTTATTAATTAAAACCCTAACCCTAGCCTAACTCTATATAAACCCCCTATCCTTTACCCTCTCACCCTACATTCCTAAGTCCACTCTCCCAAAATCTCAAGAGAACTCGGTACATTAGAAAACGAGCGAAAGGCGAAGCGCTGCCGAAATCGACGGCGAATTCCGGCGATCGTTCTAGGACTCTTCACGACGATTCGACGCCCGGCAAACCCTCTACCTCCCTCTCACTCTCTAACGTGTCCAAAATCCATAAGTCCCCCTCTTTCTATCATTCTTTTCTTTTAAGAAAAATACGACTTTTTAAAACCCGACGGAAATCGGAACAAACCGATTTCCGATTCGGTTTTCTATCAAAACTCACTTGTCACTAATTCCATAATGCTTAAACATATTCATGTTGACTACTAATCTTTTAAAAATCAATTTGGATAAAGTTTTTCACATGAAATGATAACGTTTCCATTTATCGTATTTCTTTCACTTAAATACCACAATGTTTAGTTATCACTTTTAACCCTTAACAATTGCTATACCTTAATATAGATCACGAGGTAATGACCTACTTCCACACACACGCAAATACAACCCTAATTGATATCATCAAAACTTAGAATACGATAATACAAGACTTTTCATTAAAATACCATTTTCTTTATAAACCTTTTCTAAAAGTTCTAAGTTGTTTACAATTTTTAAAACAAAATCTTTTAATAGGAAAATACGATAGGTCATGGACATCGATCGTTTATCTAAACTGACTTTGTGGTGTCTAGGCTAGGCAAGTGAGCTTGGGTAACTTTAAAAGGCCCGCCTCACGATTCGTGAGCGGATCCCTCCCTCCTCACTTGTACTTACCTGACCGCAATTGGCGGCGAAGAGGTGATTTGAGGCTTCTAATGACTTGTCGTTTAGACCCTTTAGAAATAGGCTAGTTGGCTTAGGAAACCCTAGAAACTAAAATACGGAAATTTACACCTTTTACAAATAAATACCTTATCTTTATAAAACCGTTTTCTAAATGATTAGTATTTATTGAATCTTTGCAAAGCGCCACTACAACCCACCTTTGGGGAATCCGTTAGGGATAGTACGGTTTATCGTGCACCCTCGAGCTTAGTAATGCGAGATTCAGACCTCCGCAAGGAGCATTCGGTCTCGAAAGGTTTAAAATACGACATTTAAGAAAAATGAGATTTTCGAAAATAAAATATTCATTTAAAATTATTAACATATATATAATTATCATTTAAACACCTATTTTGTTATAAGATAAAGTTTCCACCTTTTCCTAAAAATTACAAGATTAAAGGTTACATTAAAATACCATGAATTTCAAATAAATCAATATTATAATTTAATACTTTATTTAGGATATATTCATTAGAATAACACAAATAAAAATTTACACTCATTATAACAATAAAGACGAATAATAAATACTTGGGGTGTATCTTGAAAACTATATAAAAGTATTTTTACATAAAACCCCCTCAAGTTTTATAATTTACAATAAGGACCCTAACAACTATAGAACTTCAAATTACATTTCTTTTAGTCTGACTCGGGTTTGAGTCTGATTATTTCTGACTTGAATATGATTCAAGTCATTCTATATTCTTTAGTATTCCAACTCAATATGAATACATGAATCCCAGAATCCAGTTAACAATCTATACAACTTGACTGAACCAAACCATGGATATACATCCATTATTCCGTTATTCCATTTACCTAATTATGCTGTTACAATCCGTTTACTGATATCATGGTTTTGGTCAGTCATCCAACTTACACAATACAATATTACAATACAATCATAACACTACGGGGTTTAAGGAGTAGACTGGTACGGAATATGTTAAAGGTGGCATGAGGGTCACTTAAGACCTAATTACATCCATGCCGTTGTTCCGTGGTATTATCGACAGAGCCTTGTACTACATGTTACCAAGGTTCCCGGTGTAAGTGGGACTCCCCTCGTATACACTGGCATCTTCTTTACCAGGCTACAAACAACAACGTTAATACAATATTACAATATTATAATATAACATTAAAAGCTCTCTCTCTCTCTCTCTCTTTCTTACTTTCTGTCTATTTCTCCCATATCCGTGGGACTTACCGAGCGACCTGTTCGCTGACGACATTCTATTTCTTTCTTCTTTGAATGTCATCAGGTGCTTTGGACCCAGCAGAGATCGAGCCCACCGGTGAAGACTTGGAGCAGTTTCACGAAGACCCCAAGCTCTAGATATTGTACCTTGTTCTTTTCAGTATTTTCATTTCCTGTTATCCCACTGTTTAGGCATCGCTTTCCATTTCAGTTGTATTTACTTTTCATGCATTGTACAAAAGAATGTTATTAATAAAGTTGCTGTTATTTCTATATCTCTTGTCTCTTGTGATTTACTTTTATATTGCTTAGATATGCTTAGCGTATGTACTTCTGAGTATATACGTAGCGGGTCTCGTCGCGTCCCCTTCGCTGTATACTAGGAAGCGGGGCGTGACAACCTCTCCGAAGATGCCAAGTTGATTTATGGCGTCATGTATCGATGGTTTAAACGGATGCGTCCGATGTAGCAGACTTCATCAGATTCCCCCTCGCTTGAGGGGTTTTTGATTGTGGGGATGCTCTTCCCTGCAAGCGCAAGCCCCTGCAGTTAATTACGCTACCGCATTGCGGTAGCAACTTTCTCCTTCTCCAGATGATCACTTCGTGTCATGTGTGTTTGTTTTGTTTGGTTTCCCGTGGATTGTATACAGAGACTGAGTTATGTCGTCGCCCGTAGGGCATGGACTAGTCCAAATCCGTATTATCTTAGATTTGGGTTTGGGGGTTTGGGTTTAAGGATACGTTAGTCTCGTTTGAGACTAAGATCGACTTAAACGTTTGTTAAGGATACGTCAGCCTAGTTTTTAGACTAAGATCAACTTAACGGGATCGTTTAGATCCGACAAGAGAGCAATTAAGGGAGCCATGTTGTTTAGTTTAGTGACATTGCGGTCGATAGGTAGTCTAAGGACATTGCGGTCCAATATTAGTTTTAAGACGTTGCGGTCAAGGTTAAGGACGTCATAGTCCGTGGATTTACGGACTCCACAGTCCAATGTTAGATTTAAGACATCACGGTCAAAGTTAAGGACCTCATAGTCCGTTGTTAGTTTTAAGACATTCCGGTCAAGGTTAAGGACGTCATAGTCCGAGGGTTTAAAGACTCCACAGTCCGTCGTTAGTTTTAAGACATCCCGGTCAAGGTTAAGGACCTCATAATCCATGAGTTTAAGGACCCCACGGTCCGTATCAATGTGTGGTCATCGGGACCCGTCACCTCTTTGAAGACGTTGAGGAATTACAACGCCAAGTATCAAAGGAGTGAAGAGATGTACCCTTAAACCGAGGTAGATTAAATAATCTTTGGCCCAATTTGGAACCAAGGCCAATTAATTATATTATGAGCTCATTGGCTCAGTTAAGTCTGAATTGAGGACTTATGGCCAGCTTGGGCTAAGTCCAATCAGGTTTAGGATATGGGCCCTCTGTTGGTCCATTGAAGGAGAGGCTTTGCCTCTAGAAACTTAGCCAATTGGGCTGGAGCTAATGTTGAACACTAGAGACCAACAATGTTGAACACTGGGAATAATATTAACAAGTTTGTGTTAAACACTAAAAGATAATCAGTGTTGAACACTGGGAACAGAGTTTCCAAATTAGTGTTAAACACTGAGGCAAATCAGTGTTAAACACTGGGAACAAAGATTTCAAATGAGTGTTAAACACTAGGAAAATCAGTGTTAAACACTGGGAGCAGAATTTTCCAAATTAGTGTTTGAACACTAAGAAAATCAGTGTTAAACACTGGAAATGGAGTTTTCAAACTAATATTAAACACTATGGAAATCAGTGTTAAATACCGGGAACAGATCATCAGTTTAATGCTAAATATGGTAAGAGAAAAGATTACGTAGGGGCACGTGATGGCATCCAAAAGGTGGGGCCAGACCCCCTTCATTTTGTTATACAGACAAGTGTTTAACACTTTTAATTCTGAAGGCCATCACGTGTGGGCACGTGATGGGGGCTTACGGTTTGATCTGTTGGAATGTTCATTAGGGGTCACGTAGTGACACGTGAGGGCGCCCCAGAGCTTCTTTTCTTTTGCTTTTCTTTGTGCGCTTTGGGGGTCACGTGGAGCACGTGACCCTGTTTCTTTGCCTGTTTGAAGATGTGTTTATCTTTTTAAGAATTAAATTCTTCATAGGGTTAAACCCCAGCAATAAACTTTAGAGGAATTAAATTCATGTTTTCTTCTGAAGAATTATATTCTTAGATAGGGTTAAACCCTGATTTCTTCTTTCGTAAGGGAATTAAATTCCTGTTATTTTGACAGATTTAAGTTCTTAACTAGGGTTAAACCCTGGTTCTGTTCATTTTGAAGGAATTAAATTCCTATAACATAGGGTTAAACCCTAATTTTATTTCAAAGGAATTAAATTCCTATAGCTCCATGAGAATTAAATTCTCAAACTTCTATTCCCTCCCTATGCTTTGGATCTGCATGGCAGGATCTCAACCCAATGAGAATTAAATTCTCAATTCATGGGGAGATGTGCACTTTGCAGATCCTCCACCAAAGAGAGAACTAAGTTCTTCTCTTTTAATATAAGAGTTAAACTCTTTTGAGAATTAAATTCTCTTTTGAAGCCTCTCCTTCCTTACCTAAGGTTTTCTTCTGCAGCAGATCAAATTCTTCCAAGGTCTCAAGGCTCTATTTCTTTTTTTTTTTCTTCTCTCTGTCTATCCCTTCTCTGTATATGTCTTGGCTCCTATTTATAGGAGAAGGAGCAGAATCAATTAGTTTTAGTGAATCATTCATTGAGGGATTTGATTTGTATTTATTAGAGATTTGATTTGCATTCATCATTCATTTGGACCTTTAGATTATTAGGTGAATTTCATTCACCATTGGATTTTAAATCCAAAGATATTCCTTCGTTATTTCGGTTAGATTTTAAGGGGAAATCTTTCCAAGTTCAAGATTTTTTCATGAATAGGTGATATTTAATCACCTTTAGATTTTTTTTAATCCAATCGATTTCCAATAATCATTTTCCTTTGGAAAGATTTGAATGCCTTTCAGAATTTAATTCTGTTAAATAGAGAGGCTTTTGAAAGCCGGTCACGTGTGACCACGTGACCCTTGGTCACGTGTAGGCACGTGACCCCCTGGAACGAGCTTTCTTCTCCTTTCCGCGCTCTGTTTTCTGGCCGCTGTTCAACCGTCACGTGCCAACATGTGACCCCTGGTCACGTGTGAGCACGTGACCCTTTCTGGAGCCTTTTCTTTGATTTAATCGGGGTGCTGACTCTGCCTTTGCCGCCGCTTTTAAATGTCACGTGCCAACACGTGACTGCTGGTCACGTGGTAGCACGTGATGCCTCCTCCGTAAGCTTTCCTGATTTTAAATCAGGAAACAAATGCCCCCACAGCGTTGTTCTCACGTGTCTGCACGTGAGTGCAACGCTGTCACCTTGATGACCGTTGGATCTCTCTAGGGCCTCGGGTAGATGAAAAGTTTCTATCACATCCTATAAATATAGGGGTCATTTCAGAGACGCCTCCACTTTGCTTATCTTCCTCCTTGCAAACTTTTTCTGAGAATTTAATTCTCTTCTTCCAGAGCTTAGTTCTCTGCCTCAAAGACTTTCCAGAGTTTAACTCTGTTTGACCGATTCCTCTTCCTCAGGTAATCATCTTGAGTGGATGAAGAACTTTTTATACATAAAATTCTCTGGATTTTAAATCCACTTCGAGGGTTTCACCCTTTTAATATGAACCCATTTTTCCTTTAAGTTTTTCAACCAAAGTATGAAATAGAACCTTCAACAGTAGATCTTTTTAGGGTTCATATGATCTTTAGGGAGATAATGGTGGCGGTTAAAATCTATGGAATTTAATTCCATCCCAAAAAAAAAATTTCTGGGAATTTAATTCCCTTTTTCTTAATAAGGAACTTAATTTCTATGAAGAACCCAGTTTCTTCACATGGAGGCTTCTTAGGGTCTCTTTGCCCGAGGTTGTCCTTCTGCAATTAATGGAACAGAAGTTTGCAATGATGTCTTCTGTGGGAATTTTATTCCCTTGATCCTGTTTGATTTGTTGTAGAATCCAAGGTAGATTTGTCTTCTAGGGGATGTGTAGGGCCACCTGAAATCCACTTCTTATTTAATGAGGATATCCCCTTTGTTTTATTACCACTGCTTGGTCTCATTATTAATGAGCCGTCATCCTGATTCTTTGGGGCCCATGTGTCTTGTAGCCAATGGTCTCATAAAAAGAGTCTGCTATCGCTTTCTTCAACTGTCTTCATGTTCATGCATGGATATATATTGCTGCTTTGCTTCTGAAAGTTTTCTTTTATTCGATTTCAGGTGCAATGGCTTCTGTTCCGTGCTTTCCCTTTACTCGCTCAGAGGCCGCTTTTCCTCAATCACCATCTGACGAGGAAGCGATGGCGATGATCCGGGCTCATGACCTGAACTGCACCAACTTGCTTCTATGGGGAACTTGGTACAGCCATGTTATCCGGGGTCGCCGGAGTTTCCTCTGCGCAATACCGACGGAACCTACTTTCCCGTTCTTGCCGATGGACCCTCCGAAGACGGCATTTGCTGTGGAGATGCCAAACTGGACTCCGACGGGGCGGCTCGAGCCTTCAACGACCGGTATCCCGAACCACCCGATCCCGGCTATAGACATTCTGGGGCGGCGTATTTGCCAGGGTGAGGCCCAACCATAGGGACAAATCTACAAGATAGGGCTCACCCCTCGACACCCTACGGGGTACCTTCTCTGGGCTCGTTACATCCTGTTCGCCCATCGTGCGTGGCTACAGAAGGTAGGGCTTTACCAGGCGATATACGCGTCGCTCTTTCACTACCAATCCCCGCATGTCTGGTGGGTTAAGGCGTTCTTGAACCAGTGGAACCTCCCCACCAACACTTTCCTTTTAGGGGACCGCGAGGTCTCGATCTCTCTGGCAGAATTCTATGACATCTCGGGGTTGCCAATCAGGGGTGGCCTGTATGAAAAGTTGCTGCCTTCTGATGAGTATATCTTTGAGCCCGAGCCTGCTCCGGTTGACGGCCTGTCTACTGAGAATGCCGTCCGTCACAAGCGCCCTAGTTTGATCAAGGCGCTAGGTATTTTCGATCGTTTGTTCACCGAATCCGAAGAGCAGGGTGTTACTTTCAAGCGCTTCATTGCTTGTTTCCTTCACGAAGACGTCTTGTCGAAGACAGCTCCGAAGTTCGCCAACATTAGAGACCCCTTTGGGTTTGGTCCGAAGAAGCTGCCGACCACTGAATCGGATCTACCACAGTACTACATCCCTATTATGTCGCCGATGTCTTTTGAATCCATTGCTTCTCCCGGCATGGATGAGGAGACGTTCTTCGTGGGGTTTGTTAGTGTCTGGCTCAGTTGGTTTGTCATCCCCATGCATCGTCGCTTTATGAGAGCTTCGGTTATCTACCCGGCTTATTGTATCGCTGAGGGGACGCGGTTGGCCATCGGCAACCCGGCGTTGGCGCATCTTTATCACGGGTTGGGCACCGCCTCTAATACCTCTACTCCCGGCGTGGATGTAGTAAAATTTTCGCTTCATTACTTCACGTTATGGATCGAAATGCTCGTGTTGGGGGCTTTCGCTATGCATCAGAGGTTCGCATTTTACGACGCCTACCCCTTTCCGCGACTTATGCGATTGGTGGATGCTTCTGCCGCCGACCCGACTCAATTCGGGGCTATTCGGGTGCTGATTTCTCCTCACGCCACCGCTGGCGGGCTGGTTTTTAATGATCGGGTCCTGTCTTCTCCTTCAGGTCCAGTTCAGCAACTCTGGGACCGGTCAAAAGACAATGCAACCTCTCTGAGGCCCCGGGAGGCCGTGCACTTGTATACCATCAGACCAGGCTATTTGGTATTTCGCTAGGACAGTGCAGCTCTTTTCATGCGGTACAATCCGTATCGCTTCGCTCGACAGCTTGGATACGACCAGGGCGTTCCCTTTGAGGCTTTCATAGTTGCGCCGGTCCCTTCACTTGATGCCGTTCGCGATGCCGCTCATCATTTCGTGAGGTTGAACACTGGCTCCTACTTCATGATCCCTGAAGCTGAGCACATGCCCCGATGCGTAGGATCGTTCACGGGTTGGTATCTCCATCGAGTCGGCCCGATTATTCTTGAGGAGAGAAGGGTGCTTCTTGGTCATGATGCCCCTCCTCAGGTTCCGGCCACGGGAGCTATGCTGCGACCGCGAGCTCTGGTCCGCTTCCCTCTGAGGGAGATTGGCACTGCGCTCATTCCGGGGGAGTCGGGGGTAGACCTTACTCCAACAGCTGGTATGCCCCAAGGCACCCGGTCGCGGGGTGGACGAGCCCCAGTAGCAGCGCCACCGCCTGTGGTAGCGCTGCCCCCCGTGGCATCGACAATGGCGGTGTCATCTTCGGTTGTGGCACCAAGCGAGGGTAATAGGGACGAGGGAGTTGAAGGCGACGTGGGCCGCCGCCGCACCAAGGCTCCGCGAGGAAAGAAACGGTCGTCTTCGGCGGCCGTTTCTGGTTCTAAGAGGCGGAAGAGGGTGGCCACCAACCTGCTTGATTCTTTAACGGAGTCGGAGCCCATACTTCCAGATGAGTCGTTGGTTGCGCAAGAGTCGGACGCTGGTCTTCTTTTCCCAGGTTCCGCTGCCGAGGAGGCCGCACAATTGGCTTAGGCTATAAGACGCTCCCAAGACGAGTCTTAGAACGTCAGGGTCCCGAAGAAGCCCTATCGTTCCGTAATTGTAACAACTCCAATTTTGTATACCAAAAATTTGCTTTAAATATAGTGTACACTTGGAGTATTGATATTGCTGGAAACAATTTAAGTATCTAATTCCTTACAATAATTACAGGAAGGAGCTTGTAGCTCATTGGTAATACCTTGCATTGCTGAACCAAGCCACCAGAGTTCGAATCCCATACCCTACATAATTTTTATATCTTTTTGTTTTAATTTTTTTTAAAAGTCAAACGGTCAAACAGCCATAACTCATAATTTATTGCGAATTAAAAAAATTAAAGTATGCCAAAATTCCCCCCAGACCAAGACCGATCCAACGAGACCCGACTCGGCCGGCGCCGCCGGCCGGACTCGGCCGGTCGGCCGAGTCGTCAACACGAAAAATATTCTTGTTGACCTAGTCTATTCAACTGCATACTCTAAATTTTTTCTACTGTTACAGAATTTCCAATAAATCTCTTTTAAGACAAAATTTAATGAATTTTTAATGTTTTTTATATTTTTAATATTTTTTTTAACCCTAACCCTAACCCTAGCCTAGCCCTATATAAAGACCCCTACCCTCTACCATTTCACCTCACAACTCTAAGTCTACTCTCCCAAATTCTTGAGAACTCGGTACGAAGAGCGAGAAGCGAAGCGCTGTCGAAATCGACGACGGATTCCGGCAACCGGATCAGAACCTTCGTGATTCTTTCGACGAATCGGCAACCACCACATCCCTTAGCTTCATTAGCTTGTCCAAACCGTAAGTCCCATCCCCTCTATCTCTCTTTTCTTTAAGTATAAAAAAATACGACTTTTTGGAACCCGACGGAAATCGGACAAACCGATTTCCGATTCGGTTTTTCTATAAATTTCCACTTGTCACCTAATACATAATATCTACCCATATCCATGTTGACTATTAATCACCCATAAACCAATTTAATCAAACTTTTTCACATAAAATGATAACTTCTTTGCAAAACCGTATTCTTTTCATAGAAATACCATGAAGTTCATTTTTCTTAGTTTAATTAATTCCGTCACTCCTAAATAGGTTTATCTTGATCACTAAACTTGTAGAAACCAATTTGAATGAATTTTCACACATAAAATGATAACGTTTTCAAATACCGTATTCTTGCGATTTAATACCTTCAACTTTAACATGTCATGTTTTACCTCTAAATGACACCAAAACTTAATATAAGTCACGGGGTAATGACCTACCCCTACACACACTCAATATAACCCTTATTGATAAATATAAAAAAAATACAGAATATGAAATTACAGGACTTTTCACTAAAATATCCTAATCTTTATTTAAAGCTTTAAGTTGTAAACTTTTCTAGATAAAATCTTTTAATAAAATGAAAACACGATTGGTCATGGACATCGATCGTTTATCTAAACTGTCTTGTGGTGCCTAGGCAAGTGTGTCTAAGGCTAGTGGTTTTTAATTAGGCCCACGACTGTGGTTCCTTCCCACTTACCTGACACTTACCTGGCTGCAATTGACGGTGAAGAGGCGATTTGAGGCTTCTAATGACTCATCGTTTAGACCTTAGAAATAGGCTAGTTGGTTTAGAAAACCCTAATAACTAAAATACGGAAAACTATACTCTTTTGCAAATAAATACCCTATATTAATAAAACCGTTTTCCTAAATGAAAAGTATTTATAAAACCTAAGTAAAGTGCCGCTACAACCCACTTTTGGGGAACCAGTTAGGGAAAGTACGGTTCATCATGCACCCGCAGGCTAGTAGTACGAGATTCATACCTCCGCAAGGAGCATTCGGTCTCGAAAGGTTTAAAATACGATATTTAAGGAAAATGAGATTTTTGAAAATAAAATATTCATTTAAAAATTATTCATGTGTTAATATATATATAATTATCATTTTAACACAAATTTTATCCTAATATAAAGTTTCCACATTTTTCTAAAATTTACAAGATTAAAAGTTACACTAAAATACCATGAACTTCAGATAAAACAATTAATACTTTTATTGGGATATATTCACTAGAATAACACAAATAAAATTCACATTCATTATAACAATTAAAGACGAATATTAAATACTTGAGGTGTATTTTGAAAACTATACAAAAGTATTTTTACATAAAACCCCCTCAAGTTTCACAAATTACAATAAGGCCTCTAGCTAATATTGAACTTCAAATTCTCTTCTTTTAGTCTGACTCGGGTTAGAGTCTGACTATTTCTGACTTGAATATGATTCAAGTCAATCTATATTCTTTTATATTCCAATATAATTTGAATACATGAAACCCTGAACCCAGTTAACAATATATTCATTTTTGACTGAATCAAACCATGGATATTCATCCATTATCCTGATATTCCATTTACCCGATTATACAGTTGCAACAGATTTACTGATATCATGGTTTTGGTCAGTCAACCAACTTACATATTCCAATACTACAATACTGTTAAAACATTACGGGGTTTAAGGGGTAGATTGGTACGGAAGATGTTAAAGGTGGCACGAGGTGGTCAGATTAAGACACCTAACCCGAATCCTGTTGCTGTTGTACCGTGGCATAACGGTTCCTTGTACTTTCCTTTTGCCCTGATCTCTAGCATATAGAGATCCCCCTCGTATACACTGGCATCCTTATGTACCAAGCTACAAATCACAGCGTTACACAATGTTCCATAATATTCAACATTATAATTCTTTAGAAAATACTGTTACTCTATCATTCTCATTCTTCTTATTCTTTTGGGACTTACCGAGCGACCTGTTCGCTGACGACATTCTATCTCTTTCTTCTTTGAATGTCGTCAGGTGCGTTGGACCAAGCTGAGATCGAGCCCACCGGTGAAGATTTGGAGCAGTTCCAGGCAGACCCAGAGCTCTAGATAATTGTACCTTGTTCTTTCCAGTTTATTTCATTTTCTGTTATGCCACTGTTTAGGCATTGTTTTTCATTCCAGTTGTATTTTCTTTTCCTGCATTGTAAAAAGAATGTTATTAATAAAAGTTGCTGTTATTTCTATATTATTCGTCTCTTGTGATTTACTTTATATTGCTTAGTTACGCTTAGCGTATATACTTCTGAGTATATACGTAGCGGGCCTCGTCGCGTCCACTTCGCCGTACACTGGGAAGCGGGGCGTGACAGGTTTTGTTGGTGGCCCATGCAGGTCAGAGCTGTATGAATCCCTGTCATGCAGTTCTGGTCTGCGTGAACAACCTAAGCAATGTAACACAAGAACCAGCAACTAAAACATTCTTTACAATTCATGTTCTTTGAATCTTGCAATTTCTATTCCTTGAATCTTATCATTTCATGTATTTGAATCTGTCCTAATCCAAATTTTTCTTCAGGATCATGGATTCCCCGAATAACACCAGCACCAACGTCAACAACACCCCATCAGCACTACCTCTCACACCAGTTGTTACCATACCACCCACTGAGCAAATGATTCTATTCGATGCGATCCGCAGTCTTCTCGAGGGACAGCAACAACTTCTGAGCCGTCCTGATAACGATGCACCGGGAGTAAAGCAATTCCGGGCTTTGCACCAAAAGCAGTTCTCTGGTAAAGGAAGCCCTCTCGAAGCAGAAGAATGGGCACAAAGCATCGAAGACGATCTGGCAGCAGCTCAAATGCCAGATAACGCTTGGGTCCGTGTAGCGAAGCTACAGGTCACGGATAATGCTCGAAATTGGTGGAAGGCGGAAGAAACCCGTCTAGCACAGCCGATTGAATGGAAGACATTTCGCGAGAAGTTTGACGCGAAATATTTCCCTGTGACTGCCAGGTTCGCTATGGAGCAGCAGTTTATTCATCTACAGCAAGGATCAATGTGGGAGAAATCGGTAGATGAATACGATGCTGAGTTCACTATGTTGAGCCGGTAAGATATGTCACAATAGTTCAATTTTTAAAATATCACATATTACACAGCTAACACAATCTTTAAACAGATTCGCGGCACACCTGATACCGATGGACGATATCAGAGCCCGTCGTTTTTAGCAAGGTTTGGACACAGAGATCAAGGCTGCTCTAGCCACAGGAAAGTTTTTGACTCATAAGGAAGCCCTAGAAGCTGCCCGCAGTTATGAGGCAGTCATAAAAGAGAGGGGCAGATCTCAGTCTGCAGGAGTCAAACGCCCTGCCAACCAGATGGCAGGTGGAGCCACGTCCAGACCATCTTTCGTGCCGAGGCGACCCGGAGTACCAACTCATCGTCCTAGCCTAGCCTTTTGCTCTTACTGTAAGAGAATTGGACATATGATGAAGGACTGCCGTCGAGCCAACCGCCTCTGCTTAATCTGCGGTTCAGCCACTCATGATATTGGATCTTGTCCTCAAAGGCAGAACTTGCATTGCCTGCACCACCTAGGGGACCACAAGCTGCACCCAGGCCAGCAAATACTTATCAGCAGCAACCAGCTCTTCCGGCACCTGCTCCCAGACTTGCATTGCCTGCACCACCTAGGGGACCACAAGCTGCACCACCTCCTCGACAGTTCCATCAAGCTCAAAGGAACGTTCAGAGGAATGCTCCTCAGGCCAGGAGGAATGTGCCGAAGCGCCAGGCTTTCATGATGTCTGTGGAAGAAGCTGAGGCCACTGGCCAAGTCATTACTGGTAAACTTTCTTTCTCAAACTTATCTTCAGTTTTGTTTACCTACGCACTTTCCCTATACCTGAACCTATCCCATATACCTTAGGTACAATCCTAGTAGCTTCACTACCTGCACTTGCACTGTTTGATACTGGAGCATCCCACTGCTTTATGTTGCAACGGTTTGTCCGAACCCATGCGATTCCAGTCTCACCGCTTGTATTCAGCTGGAACGTCAGTTCTGGAAATGGTGTTCTAAAGGCAACTATGGGATACAGCATGTGTCCAGTCATCGTTTGCAGTCGAGAGTTTTACGCTGACTTCAAAGTACTGGACATACCAAACTTCGATGTGGTTCTAGGAATGGACTGGCTTGGAACCTTTTATGCTACCATCGACTGTCGTCAAAGGAGGGTAGTATTTGAGATTCCAGATCATCCGGTCTTCTATTTCAAGAGTGGAGATCGTACATTGGAGCCAAGTACTTACAAAGAGAAACCAAGGGAAGCAGTAGTTGCAGCAGCTCATGCAGAGGAAGAATCAAGACCGGAGGTAGTTCGAGAGTTCGACGATGTATTCCCTGACGATATATCAGGTTTGCCTCCCGATCGAGCTCTTGAATTCAGTATTGACTTAGTACCAGGAGCACAACCAGTGATCAAAGCACCGTATAGACTGAGTCCGGAAGGATTGAAAGAAGTTCGAACACAGTTGGACGAATTACTGGCGAAAGGATGGATTCGTCCCAGCATTTCAAGTTGGGGAGCACCTGTACTATTGGTGAAGAAGAAGGAAGGTTCATACAGAATGTGCATCGACTATAGGGCCTTGAACGAAGTTACTATAAAGAACAAGTATCCCCTTCCGCGCATCGACGATTTATTCGATCAGCTAAGTGGATCTTGTGTCTTCTCTAAACTAGATCTTCGTTCAGGTTATCATCAAGTGAAGCTCAAGGAGGCTGATATTCACAAAACAGCTTTTAGAACTCGTTATGGACATTACGAATTTCTAGTAATGCCATTTGGAGTGACCAATGCACCAGCAATCTTCATGAACCTTATGAACCAAGTTTTCCGGGAGTATTTAGACAGGTTCGTTGTCATCTTCATCGACGACATCCTGGTATATTCTAAAAATCGGAAGGAGCATGCGGAGCACTTACGAATTGTCCTGGAAACACTTCGACAACATAAGCTTTATGCCAAGTACAGCAAGTGCGAGTTTTGGCTAAAACAAGTTGGTTTTCTTGGACACATCGTATCAGGAGAAGAGATTTCTGTAGATCCAGCAAAGGTTTCAGCAGTCAGCGAATGGCCTACACCAAAATCAGTGAGGGATATTCGGAGTTTCTTGGGCTTAGCTGGATATTACAGAAGATTCATTGAAGGCTTTTCGAAGATAGCAACACCCCTTACCAAGCTCACAAGAAAAGATGAAGAATTTGTGTGGTCAGAAGCATGCGAGCAAGTTTTCGTAGAACTCAAGTCAAGACTGACATCTGCACCTATTCTCGTCATACCGGATCAATCTGGAGGATTCGAGGTGCATTGTGATGCATCCGGTAAGGGACTAGGATGTGTTCTACATCAACACGGTAAGGTTGTGGCTTATGCTTCAAGACAACTGAAAACTCATGAGCGCAATTATCCGACGCATGATCTAGAGTTGGCAGCCGTCATTTTTGCTCTCAAAATTTGGCGCCACTACTTACTTGGTGAACGAGTGAACATCTACACAGATCATAAAAGTCTGAAGTACGTGTTTACTCAGAAGGAGTTGAATATGCGGCAGAGAAGATGGTTAGAACTCACATCGGACTTTGACATCAACTTGCAATATCATCCAGGAAAAGTGAACGTAGTACCTGATGCTCTTAGTCGCCAACCATTATCAATGAATCTCACCGCCCAGTGGAAGCTTCAGCAGGACGTACATCAGATGGAAATTGAACTAGTCATGCCAGGTGATGTTTCAAATTTGATGAATCTACAAGTCCAATCAACTATTGTCAATCAGATCAAAGCAGCTCAAGCCAGCGATGCTAAGTTGCAAAAGATCAGAGAACAAGTGGAGAATGGACTCAGAACAGATTTCATCATCCATGAAGACGGATCTTTGAGATACGGCAGCAGATTATGTGTACCAAAGGGTCCTGTTCGGGAAGAGTTAATGAAAGAAGCTCACAGATCTCCCTATTCAGTACATCCTGGAGGTACCAAAATGTACAAAGATCTACGTCAAAATTATTGGCGGCATGGAATGAAGCGTGAAGTAGCCAGAAGAGTCGCAAAATGTTTGGTGTGTCAGCAGGTAAAGGCTGAACATCATAGGACAGCTGGACTACTTCAACCGTTACCAATCCCAGAATGGAAGTGGCAGCACATCACGATGGACTTTGTAACTGCTCTTCCTCGCAGCACAAAGGGTAACGATGCGATTTGGGTCATTGTGGATCGACTCACAAAGTCGGCTCACTTCATCCCATTTCGAGTTGGCCAATCAACTGAGACATTAGCGAAAAAGTACATGGAGGTAATAATCTAATTTAAGATTTAAACTCTTTATACTGTACTATCTCTGATACCCATGAACTCATACAGGAAATTGTAAGACTTCATGGAGTACCGGTCTGCATTGTCTCCGATCGTGACACCAGGTTCCGATCGTAATTTTGGCAAAGTCTGCAAGCTAGCTTGGGAACAAGTCTGAACTTCAGCACGGCTTATCATCCACAAACAGATGGTCAGTCGGAACGAACTATTCAGATCTTGGAGGATATGCTCAGAGCATGTATGCTCGATTTCAAAGGATCGTGGGAAGATCACCTACATCTTGTGGAGTTTGCGTACAATAACAGCTACCAAACAAGCATAGGAATGGCACCTTTTGCAGCATTATAAAGAAGGAAGTGTCGATCGCCATTAAGTTGGGACGACATCGGAGATAGAGAACTTCTTGGACCAGAGATGATAGTAGCAACCGTTGATGTGGTTCGTACTATCAGGGAAAGAATGCGCATAGCCCAAGATAGACAGAAACATTGGGCTGATGCGAAGAGACGACATTTAGAGTTCCAGCCAGGAGATCATGTATTCCTGAAAATCTCTCCGAACTGCGGAGTGATCAGATTTGGAAGACGGGGAAAGTTGAGTCCGAGATACATTGGACCGTTCGATATACTCGAACGAGTCGGTGAAGTGGCATATAGTTTAGCGCTCCCACCCTCATTGGAAGGAGTGCATAACGTATTCCACATATCCCAACTCAGAAGGTATGTGAGTGACCCTAGCCATGTACTCGATCATTCCGAGCTCACGATACAGCCCGATTTGTCTTGTGAGCAACAACCTGTGGAGATCCTGGACAGGAAAGTGAAGACACTTCGGAACAAAGAAGTTAATTTGGTCCGGGTAATATGGAGGAAAGACACTCCAGGAGAATCCACGTGGGAAAGGGAGGATAAGATACTTGCAAGATATCCGCACCTTTTTGTAAATTAGTCTTTAAATAAAAGTTGTAAATTTCGAGGACGAAATTTTTGAAAGGAGGGTAGATTGTAACAACTCCAATTTTGTATACCAAAAATTTGCTTTAAGTATAGTGTACACTTGGAGTATTGATGTTGCTGGAAACAATTTAAGTATCTAATTCCTTACAATAATTACAAGAAGGAGCTTGTAGCTTATTGGTAATACCTTGCATTGCTGAACCAAGCCACCAGAGTTCGAATCCCATACCCTACATAATTTTTACATCTTTTTGTCTTAATTTTTTTTAGAAGTCAAACGGTCAAACAGCCATAACTCACAATTTATTGCGAATTAAAAAAATTAAAGTATGCCAAAATTCCCCCCAGACCAAGACCGATCCAACGAGACCCGACTTGGCCGCGACTCGGCCGGTCGGCCGAGTCGTCAACACGAAAAATATTCGTGTTGACCTAGTCTATCCAACTGCATACTCTAAATTTTTTCTACTGTTACAGAATTTCCAATAAATCTCTTTTAAGACAAAATTTAATGAATTTTTAATGTTTTTTATATTTTTAAATAGTTTTTTTAACCCTAACCCTAACCCTAGCCTTGCCCTATATAAAGACCCCTACCCTCTACCATTTCACCTCACAACTCTAAGTCTACTCTCCCAAATTCTTGAGAACTCGGTACGAAGAGCGAGAAGCGAAGCACTGCCGAAATCGACGACGGATTCCGGCAACCGGATCAGAACCTTCGCGACGCTTTCGACGAATCGGCAACCACCACATCCCTTAGCTTCATTAGCTTGTCCAAACCGTAAGTCTCATCCCCTCTATCTCTCTTTTCTATAAGTATAAAAAAATACGACTTTTTGGAACCCGACGGAAATCGGACAAACCGATTTCCGATTCGGTTTTTCTATAAATTTCCACTTGTCACCTAATACATAATATTTACCCATATCCATGTTGACTATTAATCACCCATAAACCAATTTAATCAAACTTTTTCGCATAAAATGATAACTTCTTTGCAAAACCGTATTCTTTTCATAAAAATACCATGAAGTTCATTTTTCTTAGTTTAATTAATTCCCTCACTCCTAAATAGGTTTATCTTGATCACTAAACTTGTAGAAACCAATTTGAATGAATTTTCACACATGAAATGATAACGTTTTCAAATACCGTATTCTTGCGATTTAATACCTTCAACTTTAACATGTCATGTTTTACCTCTAAACGACACCAAAACTTAATATAAGTCACGGGGTAATGACCTACCCCTACACACACTCAATATAACCCTTATTGATAAATATAAAAAAAATACAGAATACGAAATTACAGGACTTTTCACTAAAATACCCTAATTTTTATTTAAAGCTTTAAGTTGTAAACTTTTCTAGATAAAATCTTTTAATAAAATGAAAACACGATTGGTCATGGACATCGATCGTTTATCTAAACTGTCTTGTGGTGCCTAGGCAAGTGTGTCTAAGCCTAGTGGTTTTTAATTAGGCCCACGCCTGTGGTTCCTTCCCACTTACCTGACACTTACCTGGCCGCAATTTACGGTGAAGAGGCGATTTGAGGCTTGTAATGACTAATCGTTTAGACCTTAGAAATAGGCTAGTTGGTTTAGGAAACCCTAATAACTAAAATACGGAAAACTATACTCTTTTGCAAATAAATACCCTATATTAATAAAACCGTTTTCCTAAATGAAAAGTATTTATAAAACCTAAGCAAAGTGCCGCTACAACCCACTTTTGGGGAACCTGTTAGGGAAAGTACGATTCATCGTGCACCCGCAGGCTAGTAGTGCGAGATTCAGACCTCCGCAAGGAGCATTCGGTCTCGAAAGGTTTAAAATACGATATTTAAGGAAAATGAGATTTTTGAAAATAAAATATTCATTTAAAAATTATTCATGTGTTAATATATATATAATTATCATTTTAACACCTATTTTATCCTAATATAAAGTTTCCACAATTTTCTAAAAATTACAAGATTAAAAGTTACACTAAAATACCATGAACTTCAGATAAAACAATTAATACTTTTATTAGGATATATTCACTAGAATAACACAAATAAAATTCACATTCATTATAAAAATTAAAGACGAATATTAAATACTTGAGGTGTATTTTGAAAACTATACAAAAGTATTTTTACATAAAACCCCCTCAAGTTTCACAAATTACAATAAGGCCTCTAGCTAATATTGAACTTCAAATTCTCTTCTTTTAGTCTGACTCGGGTTAGAGTCTGACTATTTCTGACTTGAATATGATTCAAGTCAATCTATATTCTTTTATATTCCAATACAATTTGAATACATGAAACCCTGAACCCAGTGAACAATATATTCATTTTTGACTGAATCAAACTGTCACGCCCCGCTTCCCAGAGTACGCAAGATTGGGCACGTGACATAGCCAACCATGCTACCTGTGGGTAGGAAGTATCCATCCACAGTCACATTACGGTTGTAAGGATATCAAGAACAAGATAAAACTAATCTAATACATGTCCAAATCCATAATAACAAGAATCAATAACAATAAGTGCGGAAGCTAATGATCCAATACAATGAATAAACAGTACGTCCCATAATGCGGGCTCACATCTGGAAATGAAAAGGAATAAATAAACTAAATCCTAAGGACTCACTGTTCAGCCTGCTGGCTGAAGTACTCCTGCTCGGTCGTCGACAGTGGTACGGAATCCGGGCCATGCAAAACCCAGACGTCAGCGCGTCATGACATCAAGTATATAGCATAAACATGGTAATAAGCAATGCAAGTATGAACATGAATAAAGCAGTAATAACAAGCAGGGTAATGTGCAATGGTGACTAAACTGTCCTATCAGGTTTTCTACTCTATAGTCTTTGAAACCAATTGATGAATCGTCGATGTAACTCAATAGTATCCCGTGCGTGCCCGGGACCACGGTCATAACCCTCGGGGCTGAATCCGAGACGTGCCGCTAAGCAGTAAAAGGTAGTAGGATGGACGAGTGATGTCAGCATCAACACTCCGGAGCTGGTCAAGCCCGTAAGACTGATCAGAACAATGTATCGAACTGTTGAGTTACAAGTCGGTTTCACCTTTGATTTCCCCATACCCCCAAACTATGTATGTCAGGTCAGGTATTCAGTAGTCAAGGACTAATGCCAACACAAAGTCAAGTAAAAGTAGGTCTGTCTGGATCGACAGCAGGAATGGTTAGGTTCGTCGGCATTAGGCACGAGATCAGGAAACAAGTAATGTCATGGTACAACAGGATGAGTCGGTATGTATGTATATGTCAGGTGTAGCAGGGTCAGGCCAATATGTCGTGCAATCGGGTAAGTGCTCACAACAGGTATACAATCAATAATGAACAGCAGCAGGAAACAGTAATTAACCAGAATATTCCATATAACCACAGTGATGTTTGTATTCTCTTATTAACAGGTTCAATCATCTTCAGGGTGCAATAGCCACAAGGTAAATCAATATCCACAATTCTGAAGTAATGAAGCTACAGGAATTTACATTAAGTATAATAATTGTTTCGTGAATGATTTAACAGTTTAAGCAGATATGATTCAGTCGTTTTGTTTAGCTGAAATATGGATTGATGTGGGTTGATTAATTGCGAGGAACTGTCGTAACGATCCCAGGTTAAGATAACTGCAATAATATGATATCCATTACCATCATTAAGTTGTTTTATAGTATGAATTCAAAATGCGTGGCAAGACTAGATCTCGCACGCTAGCATGTTAGAGCAAGTATTCAGATACTTGCCTCGACGGTTCTGCAATCTGGAACACGGATGCGATGTCGGCAGAAAACACGATATGATAGCACGGGCCACGGATCGAGTCCCAACAGATAACAACGGAATCACACGGACCAGGGGGCTTCGCTAGAGCGTCGGGTTCGCCAAGACGGCACGGTCGGATTCCGGCAAAACGCGACAACAAGTTAGCAACACACAATAACCTAATACGATCAACGGGGTGATAAGCACAGAAGGAAGGAAGAGGAAGTTTACAGAGAGATATACCAGGTGACCCCGGAGAGCTCGACGGCGCTGGAACGCCGGCGAGGCAACGGCGGCGGCGGCAGCAAGGGCTGAAGGCCTCGGGGTGTGCGGGAGAGAGTGCTGCGGCGAGTGGAGGAGAGGGTGGTCGGCTCTGGTGGTCGAGGGGGGAGAAGGAGGTGGCCCTGGTGACGACGGCGAGGTCGCCGGCGCGTTCTCCGGCGAACAGGGGAGGTGCAGGGTCGGCTGCAGGTTGGTGGTGGTCCAGCGAGGAGAGGAGGGAGGTGATGGCAAGGTAGTGGCGAGGAGGATGAGAGGGTGTCGCGGAAGTCGTCGGCGACGGAAGGTCGCGTCGACGGCGAAGTCTGCGGGGGGTTGGAGGCGACGTCGGGGTTGGTGCAGTTGCGGGAAAGAGCGGGAGAACGAGGGGATGAAGGTGCGGTGAGGTCGACGAGGTGGTGACGGCGACGGCGAAGTCGTGAGGAGGTCGGCGGTGAGGTTGCGAGGGCTAGGGTTAGGGTTACGAGATGTTTCTCGTGGTCGCGTGGGGAACGAAGGCGGCTGCATGAGAAATGAGAAGAAGGGTTTAAATAGATGAAGAGAGAGAGAGAGATTGGAGAGAGAGAGGAAGATTTAGAAAGAGACAGAGATAGAGAAAGAGGAGGTGGGGCCCACGAGCTCAGTTGGGAGCTCGTGATTGGCGGTGGCGAAATCAAAAAGGAGAAATTTGAAAGGATTTGCAGTTAACGAAGATATAAAATCGCATATAATTAGTTTTAGATATTTAATTAAACGGGCCATTTTTGGCGCAAAATGAAACATTTCCAAATCGCGCCCGGGTTGCGCCCAAATGTTCCAAATTCAAATTATAGGATTTTAAGCGGGTTCCAAATTTTGAAAATAGGTGTTTAATGATTAAAATGTATGCCCCCAAGTCGGACACTTGCACGCGCGCGTAGTCGTCCAAACTTGCCCGTTTAGCCAAACGGAATGGAATCTCGACACGCGGACGCTACCACGCGACTAGTGGCGACGAGTAGGCCAACATGGATATTTTAAATTTCATTTTAGGAGTTAAAATTTGTTATGTGCCAAAATGACTTAACCGGTTAAAATTTAGCAATAAACACCAGAAAATCAGGAAAATTGGAATGAGCAATATATAACCCTCAACTAGTAATATAAATAGTATTATTGGGCTCGGGTGTTACATCATACCCAACTACAAAAAGAATTTCGTCCTCGAAATTCCAAGAATACAAGATAGCTAACTACTGGAGAAGGTGAGGGAATTTCTGTCGGATCTCGTCTGCTCGCTCCCAAGTGGATTCTCCATGCGATCGGTTACCCCAAGAAACTAGCACAAGAGGGATAACCTTGTTCTTAAGAACCTTTTCTCTTCGATCCTTGATTTCAACTGGTCGCTCCTCAAAAGTCAGGTCCTCCCGAACGGTCAACTCCGAATGATCCAAGACATGAGTCTCATCATGAACATACTTCCGTAGTTGAGACACATGAAATACATCGTGAACTCCTGCTAAAGACTGTGGTAACGCCAACCGGTACGATACTTCTCCAACACGCTCCAATATCTCGAAGGGTCCAACGAAACGAGGACTAAGCTTTTCCCAACTTCCAAAGCGAATCACCCCTCTAGTCGGTGATATCTTCAGGAATACCAAATCACCCACGGCGAACTCTAGAGGTCTTCTTGACGTGTCGGCCCAACTCTTCTGTCTGTCTTGAGCTGCCTTCATATGCTTCCTGATCGTATTCACCTTCTCGACTGTCTGCACCACCAAATCTGGTCCTAGTAACCTTCGTTCACCAACATCATCCCAACAAACAGGTGAACGGCACTTACGACCATACAGTGCTTCAAACGGGGCCATCTGAATAGTTGGTTGGAAGCTATTGTTGTACGAAAACTCCACCAGGTGTAGATGATCTTTCCAAGAACCTTTGAAGTCCAACATGCAAGCCCTCAACATATCTTCAAGGGTCTGGATCGTTCTCTCTGATTGTCCATCAGTCTGAGGATGATAAGCTGTGCTAAACTTCAATCGAGTCCCCAAACTTTCTTGTAAGCTCCTCCAAAAGTGCGACAAGAACCGAGTGTCCCGATCGGACACGATGCTTACCGGTACTCCATGCAATCTGACAATCTTCTGCATGTACCGCTCTGCCAAAGTCTCTGTCGATTGACCAACCCGAAAAGGAATAAAGTGAGCTGCCTTGGTCAACCGATCGACAATCACCCATACAGCATTGTTGCCCTTTGGACTCCGCGGTAAAGCCGTCACGAAATCCATGGTTATATGTTCCCACTTCCATTGAGGAATCGGAAGTGGTTGCAACAAACCAGCAACCCTTTGGTGTTCAGCCTTGACTTTCTGACACACCAAGCACTTAGCCACGAAGCGAGCAATTTCCCGTTTCATACCTTCCCACCAGAAATGTTGTCGAATATCTCGGTACATCTTTGTCCCTCCTGGATGTACAGAGTAAGCTGAACTGTGTGCCTCCTTCATAAGCTCTTCACGCACATCTCCTTTTGACACACACACACGGCTACCATATCTCAACGAACCATCTTCTTGGATCAGTAAATCGGTTCGTAGTCCGGCTCCAACCTGCTCTCGAAACTTTTGCAGTCTAGGATCCTGCGATTGTGCCGCTTTAATCTTCTCGACTAAGGACGACTGTACTTGCAACTGCATGAACTGTCCTGTAGCATGTGGTAGCACAACCTCCAAGTCAAATCTCCGAAAATCCTCAATGATCTCTCTCTGTGTAGTCAATATCTGAATTGCTGGTAACCGGCTCAGCGCATCCGGCACGACGTTGACCTTTCCCGGATGGTACTTAAGATCGAGGTCATAGTCGGCCATCAGCTCCATCCATCTGCGTTGCCTCATGTTCAACTCCTTCTGAGTGAACACATATTTCAAACTCTTGTGATCTGTAAAGACTTCGACTCTCTCGCCCAGAAGGTAGTGTCTCCAAATCTTCAGGGCGAAGATCACGGCTGCAAGCTCTAAGTCATGAGTCGGATAGTTCTTCTCATGAGTCTTCAGCTGTCTCGATGCGTAAGCGACGACTTTCCCGTTCTGCATTAAAACACATCCCAATCCCTTCCCAGATGCGTCGCTATGAATCACTAGTCCTCCTGAATTATCCGGTACGGTCAGGATCGGGGCGGTTATCAACTTCTGCTTCAACGTCTCGAAGGCCAATGCACATCCATCCGTCCAAACAAACGGTACCTCCTTACGCGTAAGCTTGGTTAACGGCTCAGCTAAACGAGCAAAGTTCTCCACAAATCTTCTGTAGTAACCGGCGAGTCCAAGAAAACTTCTTATCTCTGCAACATTCTTTGGAACAGGCCAATCCCGAACTGCTGTAATCTTTTCGGGATCAACGGCGATTCCATCGCCCGACACGACATGCCCCAGAAACTTCACTTCTTCCAGCCAGAATTCACACTTACTCATCTTCGCAAATAACTTTTCTTGTCTCAGCGTCTGCAGTGCGATCCTTAAGTGCTCAGCATGCTCCTCCGGACTCTTCGAGTATACCAGAATATCGTCGATGAACACCACGATAAACTGGTCCAAGAAAGGTGAAAAGATCCTGTTCATCAAATCCATAAATATTGCCGGCGCATTAGTCACTTCGAAGGGCATCACTAAATACTCGAAATGCCCATATCGAGTTCGAAACGCCGTCTTGCAAATGTCTTCTGCCTTCACTCGGACCTGATGATATCCTGATCGCAAGTCCAGTTTCGAGAATACCCTCGCGCCACTAAGCTGCTCGAAAAGTTCTCCAATGCGAGGGATCGGGTACTTGTTCTTAATAGTCACCCGGTTCAATTCTCGATAATCAATGCATATCCTTCTTGTGCCATCCTTCTTCTTTACTAAGAGAACTGGAGCTCCCCAAGATGAGTTGCTGCTTCGAATCCATCCCTTCTCGAGTAATTCACCCACTTGTTTCTTAACTTCTTCCAATTCCACCGGTGCCATCGGATAATAAGATTTTGATACTGGCGCTGCACCAGGAATGAGGTCAATCGCAAACTCCACATCTCGCTTCGGTGGTAAGCCCGAAATGTCTTCAAACACATCCATAAAGTCGCGAACAACTGCCGGCTCTTCATTACTATCCACTACCATAGCCGCAAGAATATTGTTCGTCGGCCTAGCCCTAAACTCGACTGGCCCGACAGAACTGCGTCCTCCAACGAAAGTAAACTCAGGGTGTCCGGGAATCTGGAAAATTACCTTCCTTGCCCTACAATCAATGTGTGCGTGGAAAGTGCCAAGAAAATCCATCCCCAAGACAACCTCATAACTGCCCGTATCAATCACCAAGAAATCTGCAAAAAGCTCCCGTCCACAAACAACAACTGTACAATCTCTACATTCCTTACTAGCTGTGATTTTCCCATTCCCAGTGTGTATGTCCCAGAAACTAGACAGGGTCGTGCAGGTGATCGAGTGTGTAGTTATAAATTTGGATGACATAAAACAGTGGGATGCTCCGGAATCAAATAATGCCAATGCGGGAAAACCACGAACGAGTACAGTACCTGAAACCACTTCTCCTGATGCCTTGGCTTCCTCAGCCGTCAAGGTGAAAGCTCGCCCCTGGTTGGGTCCTTGCGTCAGCTGCTTCTGCCCTTGGAACGGTCTCTGCGGAGGCTTCCGTATATCATCTCTCGTGCGAAGCTTCGACGGACAAGCACCAACTGCGTGATCGGCTGCTCCACAAACCAGACAAAGTCCCAGTCTCCTTCGACACTCCTTCTGCACGTGCCCGGTTATATGGCAGTAATCACAAGTCACGCTCTTCCTTCGATCAACGATCACAGGCTTCTTCATTGGCGCTACACCTCGACGGTCCACTGGAATACCTCTGCGCCCATGATCTCGGTTAGGTACGAATGCAGGCTTCCTGGCCGCAATTGCTGTCTGGTGAAGGTTCCCTTTCGATCCTGATAAACTCTGTTGCTCTCTGGCTGCCGTAAGAACCTGCGAGAAAGTGGTCAAACCCAGGGAGACAATCTGCCTCTGGATGTCCACATCCAAACTGCGCAAGAACCTTCGCGCCCTGTCTGCCTCCTTGGCGACTAAGGGTCCGGCGAAACGGCTGAGTCTCGTCCATTCCGCTGCATGTACATCCACAGCTGCTCCATTTTGTTTCAGCCCAATAAATCTCTCCTCCATTTCCTCCCGGGTAGTCCGCGGGAAGAACTTTTCCAAGAAACTTTTGGAGAAATCCGCCCAACTGATTGGCTTGGACAAGCGGGTCTCCTCCACAAGCCACCACTCTCGGGCGTAATCTACCAGCTGAATGCGCACCACATCAACTCTCTTGTCTTCAGGGATCTGTGCCGCAACCAATAAGTTCTCCGTGTCCATGAGCCACTGCTCGGCTGGCAACGGCTCCTCCAAGCCAGTAAAAGTAGTAGGACCCAACCGTCTGAAATCTGCCACGGTCCCTACTCGGTCGACTGGCTTCGCTACGGCGGTGTTTACAGACTGCTGCATAGCCTGCAAACCCTCCTGAAATGAATCTGCTTGCTGCTGGATCAGCTCAGTTTGCCTCTTCTGATTTTCCAACATCCCACGTATCACTCCCAACATGGCGGCTTCATCCACACGCCTCTGATACGTCTTGAAATTCTTATCTGCCATGGTCCTGAAATCAAAACAAACAACATTAGCATGATGATAGCTTCAATATATAAATCAAGGCTAGAACTCCAAGATACTTAAATAGAGTGTTGCATTGTAGCTATGCCGCGGTATCATAGCCGCAATTACTTAACTCCACCCAAGTCGCCTAAGTCCTAGAGATAACAAGAAGTTAGGTTTCGAGTTGACAATGCAAAGTAAGTTTGCATGTCGACATGATCTGGAAGAATGATTCAAGGACGGTAAAACGGTCAAGGTGGCAGGACATGTCTCCTAATCACGGGTATTATGATTCGCGTATCGGGTGCAATACACAACTACAGAGAATCAACTCAATTAACCTATAGCTCTGATACCAAAAGAACCATGTCACGCCCCGCTTCCCAGAGTACGCAAGATTGGGCACGTGACATAGCCAACCATGCTACCTGTGGGTAGGAAGTATCCATCCACAGTCACATTACGGTTGTAAGGATATCAAGAACAAGATAAAACTAATCTAATACATGTCCAAATCCATAATAACAAGAATCAATAACAATAAGTGCGGAAGCTAATGATCCAATACAATGAATAAACAGTACGTCCCATAATGCGGGCTCACATCTGGAAATGAAAAGGAATAAATAAACTAAATCCTAAGGACTCACTGTTCAGCCTGCTGGCTGAAGTACTCCTGCTCGGTCGTCGACAGTGGTACGGAATCTGGGCCATGCAAAACCCAGACGTCAGCGCGTCATGACATCAAGTATATAGCATAAACATGGTAATAAGCAATGCAAGTATGAACATGAATAAAGCAGTAATAACAAGCAGGGTAATGTGCAATGGTGACTAAACTGTCCTATCAGGTTTTCTACTCTATAGTCTTTGAAACCAATTGATGAATCGTCGATGTAACTCAATAGTATCCCGTGCGTGCCCGGGACCACGGTCATAACCCTCGGGGCTGAATCCGAGACGTGCCGCTAAGCAGTAAAAGGTAGTAGGATGGACGAGTGATGTCAGCATCAACACTCCGGAGCTGGCCAAGCCCGTAAGACTGATCAGAACAATGTATCGAACTGTTGAGTTACAAGTCGGTTTCACCTTTGATTTCCCCATACCCCCAAACTATGTATTTCAGGTCAGGTATTCAGTAGTCAAGGACTAATGCCAACACAAAGTCAAGTAAAAGTAGGTCTGTCTGGATCGACAACAGGAATGGTTAGGTTCGTCGGCATTAGGCACGAGATCAGGAAACAAGTAATGTCATAGTACAACAGGATGAGTCGGTATGTATGTATATGTCAGGTGTAGCAGGGTCAGGCCAATATGTCGTGCAATCGGGTAAGTGCTCACAACAGGTATACAATCAATAATGAACAGCAGCAGGAAACAGTAATTAACCAGAATATTCCATATAACCACAGTGATGTTTGTATTCTCTTATTAACAGGTTCAATCATCTTCAGGGTGCAATAGCCACAAGGTAAATCAATATCCACAATTCTGAAGTAATGAAGCTACAGGAATTTACATTAAGTATAATAATTGTTTCGTGAATGATTTAACAGTTTAAGCAGATATGATTCAGTCGTTTTGTTTAGCTGAAATATGGATTGATGTGGGTTGATTAATTGCGAGGAACTGTCGTAACGATCCCAGGTTAAGATAACTGCAATAATATGATATCCATTACCATCATTAAGTTGTTTTATAGTATGAATTCAAAATGCGTGGCAAGACTAGATCTCGCACGCTAGCATGTTAGAGCAAGTATTCAGATACTTGCCTCGACGGTTCTGCAATCTGGAACACGGATGCGATGTCGGCAGAAAACACGATATGATAGCACGGGCCACGGATCGAGTCCCAACAGATAACAACGGAATCACACGGACCAGGGGGCTTCGCTGGAGAGTCGGGTTCGCCAAGACGGCACTGTCGGATTCCGGCAAAACGCGACAACAAGTTAGCAACACACAATAACCTAATACGATCAACGGGGTGATAAGCACAGAAGGAAGGAAGAGGAAGTTTACAGAGAGATATACCAGGTGACCCCGGCGAGCTCGACGGCGCTGGAACGCCGGCGAGGCAACGGCGGCGGCGGCAGCAAGGGCTGAAGGCCTCGGGGTGTGCGGGAGAGAGTGCTGCGGCGAGTGGAGGAGAGGGTGGTCGGCTCTGGTGGTCGAGGGGGGAGAAGGAGGTGGCCCTGGTGACGACGGCGAGGTCGCCGGCGCGTTCTCCGGCGAACAGGGGAGGTGCAGGGTCGGCTGCAGGTTGGTGGTGGTCCAGCGAGGAGAGGAGGGAGGTGATGGCGAGGTAGTGGCGAGGAGGATGAGAGGGTGTCGCGGAAGTCGTCGGCGACGGAAGGTCGCGTCGACGGCGAAGTCTGCGGGGGGTTAGAGGCGACGTCGGGGTTGGTGCAGTTGCGGGAAAGAGCGGGAGAACGAGGGGATGAAGGTGTGGTGAGGTCGACGAGGTGGTGACGGCGACGGCGAAGTCGTGAGGAGGTCGGCGGTGAGGTTGCGAGGGCTAGGGTTAGGGTTACGAGATGTTTCTCGTGGTCTCGTGGGGAACGAAGGCGGCTGCATGAGAAATGAGAAGAAGGGTTTAAATAGATGAAGAGAGAGAGAGAGATTGGAGAGAGAGAGGAAGATTTAGAGAGAGACAGAGATAGAGAAAGAGGAGGTGGGGCCCACGAGCTCAGTTGGGAGCTCGTGATTGGCGGTGGCGAAATCAAAAAGGAGAAATTTGAAAGGATTTGCAGTTAACGAAGATATAAAATCGCATATAATTAGTTTTAGATATTTAATTAAACGGGCCCTTTTTGGCGCAAAATGAAACATTTCCAAATCGCGCCCGGGTTGCGCCCAAATGTTCCAAATTCAAATTATAGGATTTTAAGCGGGTTCCAAATTTTGAAAATAGGTGTTTAATGATTAAAATGCATGCCCCCAAGTCGGACACTTGCACGCGCGCGTAGTCGTCCAAACTTGCCCGTTTAGCCAAACGGAACGGAATCTCGACACGCGGACGCTACCACGCGACTAGTGGCGACGAGTAGGCCAACATGGACATTTTAAATTTCATTTTAGGAGTTAAAATTTGTTATGTGCCAAAATGACTTAACCGGTTAAAATTTAGCAATAAACACCAGAAAATCAGGAAAATTGGAATGAGCAATATATAACCCTCAACTAGTAATATAAATAGTATTATTGGGCTCGGGTGTTACACAAACCATGGATATTCATCCATTATCCTGATATTCCATTTACCCGATTATACAGTTGCAACATATTTACTGATATCATGGTTTTGGTCAGTCAACCAACTTACATATTCCAATACTACAATACTGTTAAAACATTACGGGCTTTAAGGGGTAGATTGGTACGGAAGATGTTAAAGGTGGCACGAGGTGGTCAGATTAAGACACCTAACCTGAATCCTGTTGCTGTTGTACCGTGGCATAACGGTTCCTTGTACTTTCCTTTTGCCCTGATCTCTAGCATATAGAGATCCCCCTCGTATACACTGGCATCCTTCTGTACCAAGCTACAAATTACAGCGTTACACAATGTTCCATAATATTCAACATTATAATACTTTAGAAAATAATGTTACTCTATCATTCTCATTCTTCTTATTCTTTTGGGACTTACCGAGCGACCTGTTCGCTGACGACATTCTATCTCTTTCTTCTTTGAATGTCGTCAGGTGCGTTGGACCAAGCTGAGATCGAGCCCACCGGTGAAGATTTGGAGCAGTTCCTGGCAGACCCAGAGCTCTAGATAATTGTACCTTGTTCTTTCCAGTTTATTTCATTTTCTGTTATGCCACTGTTTAGGCATTGTTTTTCATTCCAGTTGTATTTTCTTTTCCTGCATTGTAAAAAGAATGTTATTAATAAAAGTTGCTGTTATTTCTATATTATTCGTCTCTTGTGATTTACTTTATATTGCTTAGTTACGCTTAGCGTATATACTTCTGAGTATATATGTAGCGGGCCTCGTCGCGTCCACTTCGCCGTACACTGGGAAGCGGGGCGTGACAGTAATCTTTTATGAAGACCCTTCGTGGATCCGGCGGCGGTTTATTGGCCCTTTGGAGGAATGGGGAGAAAGGGCCTTGAAGCAGGCTGCTTCAGAGGACGCAGCGGACGTGCTTTCTCTGTGGACCGGCGGCCATGAGTCCACTCTCGAACCCCGGCGAGCACGCCTCCTTGAGAAGGAGCATCAGCTTGAAGAAGCCATATTGAAGGCTTCTCTGCGCATTGGTACGTTTTTATATTTCTTTGCAATTCTTCAGATTGTTTTATGTCTGCATATATGCATCCTTATTCTTTGTGTGACCTGTGCATAGTCTTCGGCGATGGGAAAGATCCCCACTGGCTTGCTGCTGTTAGCACCCGTTGACATTCCCGATGCAGCCTTACTCAATGCGGAGGGGGCCGACAATGCTATTCTTCCTGCCATAGAGCCTCTAGGCGGTTCCTGATCATGGAGCGCTTGCTCTTTTGGCAGAGGCTCCATTGGGGGCTGCCATCCCAATGACTCTTCCTGCGGGCGGCCTAGAGGCCGGAGGAGAGGTGGTCGGGACTGCCCTCCCTCTGCCGGAGCCGGAGATCATGGCGGAGGCCGTTGAAGCCGCCATCCCCCCAACTCAGAGCGGGAGCAGCGTTGAAGGTAATCTTTTGCATTTTAAATCAGTAATATTTCCGTGGTATGAACTCTTTTGTCTTCCCCAGAATTGCGCGGGCTGGCGGCCTCTATTGCTGATCTGTCGCCTCGGCAATCGTTTCAGCATTTATTGGAGATGGCAGCTCCGCAAATGATCTCCCCTCAGCGCATTGTCCTTTCCTCTGGGCAAGGTTAGCGTTGTTCGCTATTTTTCATTATAGCATTGTTGCCCTTTTGCGAAATGACGTTAATGTCTCTTATAGTTTTGGAAGCTGACGATGAGGTCGAGGTCGATGAAGGGCCAGGGGAACCTTCAGCTCCTGCTTGCATGACCGTAGGTAAGTGACATTTCATTACGGTCCCATTTGTTCTTCTTGCTTAAGAGTTTTATAGACGCCTTTCAAATCTGAACAGTCCTGCCAGCCTCCACAGCGTTGGAATCGCACATCGTTATGCCGCCGGGCCTCTATGCTTTGCGGGCTTTAGAACTCTTGGCTCAACTAAGCCTTGTCTTTTTGTCATCCTTGATCGAGGAGCTTCGTGCTGGCCGCGCGACCACAGCCGAGGCATTTGCCGCTGAAGCTAACGGTTCTCTTCCTTTTCTTGCCACCTACCATAGCGAAGAAGTGGTCCGAGTCTGGGTGGAGTTCTGTCGGCAGGTGGAGGCTTGCTTGCACGCCCTTGAATGTTCCCATCTTTCCTCGGAGGCCGTAGCTGCAAAGGAGGAGTTACGGGGGCTGATAGCACGGTGTGCGGCGAACATGACATCGTGCGAGAAGAGGCTCGGTCGTAAATTCTCGGAGAGGGAGCTGGCCTTCAAGGCGCTGGGTGAGCTTCAAGCTAATCTTACCGCCAAGGCCAACAAGTGTATGAACTCTGGCGGGTGCTTCAAGAGTCTATCAAAGAGGTGGTGGCTCTTGATAAAGCTGCCACGTTCACTCGTGAGAGGGTGGAGGCTCATAAGGCCACCGAGAAAGAGCTTGAAGGCCGGCTCGCTTCGTATCAGGCCCAGCAGGCTCAGGCGGAGGCCCGTCTTTTTGCGATCTTAAATCATGAGGCCGTGGCCCAACAAAAGCAGGATGAGCTGACCAAGCTGCTAAATCGCCCACCGGCTTGAAACATTTGTATCTTTTCCTTCCTTTTTTGTATATACTCATGGATGAGAGTATTTTCTTTTTATTCTTTCAAGAATTGTACTTTGTATCCATTTTGGTTTATGAATAAAAGATACATTTTTCTTCTCAATGGTGTGTCTCTTTTATTGAATGTATTCTGCGGATAGTCTATCTTGATCTCTTTGCAGGGCAGCGATGGCTTAGGATTCAGGGTTAAGATCTGCCTCCTAAGACTTTTGGGCTTTATGAGCCGTGATGGTCTCATAAAGAGTTTTTCTCCCTACAGGTCGAGGGGATCCCGTAGGTGTAAGAGTCGTGAGGATTCTTAAGCAGGTTCTCCCTTGGGAGTCGTAAGGATCTCACGAGAGAGTTTTCTTCCTTGCAGGTCGTGAGGACCCGCAAGTGCTGGATGCGATCACCCTTATCCGTATTTCGTGGGGTCAGGGGTTGGTTTGGGATGGTTTCCAGGGTGTCGTAGTTTAAAGACATCGCGGTCAAGGTTAAAGACCTCATAGTCCGTGGATTTAAGGGTTCCACAGTCCGATGTTAGTTTTAAGACATCACGGTCAAGGTTAAGGACCTCATAGTCCGTGGATTTAAGGACTCCACAGTCCGTTAGTTTTAAGACATCACGGTCAAGGTTAAGGACCTCATAGTCCGTGGATTTAAGGACTCCACAGTCCGATGTTAGTTTTAAGACATCACGGTCAAGGTTAAGGACATCATAGTCCGTGGATTTAAGGACTCCACAGTCCGATGTTAGTTTTAAGACATCACGGTCAAGGTTAAGGACCTCATAGTCCGTGGATTTAAGGACTCCACAGTCCGATGTTAGTTTTAAGACATCACGGTCAAGGTTAAGGATATCATAGTCCGTGGATTTAAGGACTCCACAGTCCAATGTGTGGTTGCAGGGACCCGTCACCTCTTTAAAGACATCGAGGAATTACAAAGTCAAGTATCAAAGGAGTGAAGAGATGTACCCTTAAACCAAGGTAGAATCAGTACGGAATCAGGGTGGTTGATCGTTAGTTTTAAGACATTACGGTCGAGGTTAAGGACATCATAGTCCGTGGATTTTAAGGACTCCACAGTCCGATTTTTTTTTGCTCTGGATGCTTCACACGAGTTCACTGCCGTGCTTGGCGAGGACCAGGCTCCGCTCTGGGCGCTTTCTGCGGGGTCAAAGAGTGACATTATCCGCGTTCCGCGTAACCAGGAAATTTGCACTAGATGCTTCACACGGGTTCACTGCCGTGTTCGGCGAGGACTAGGCTCCGCTCTGGATGCTTCACACGGGTTCACTGCCGTGCTCTGCGAGGACCAGGATCTGCTCTGGACGTTTTCCACGGGGTCAAAGAGTGACATTATCTGTGTTCCACATGACCAGGAATTTGCACTAGATGCTTTACACGGGTTCACTGCCGTGTTCGGCGAGGACTAGGCTCCGCTCTGGATGCTTCACATGGGTTCACTGCCGTGCTCTGCGAGGACCAGGATCCGCTCTGGACGTTTTCCACGGGGTCAAAGAGTGACATTATCCGTGTTCCACGTGACCAGGAATTTGCACTAGATGCTTCACACGGGTTCACTTCCGTGTTCGGCGAGGACTAGGCTCCGCTCTGGATGCTTCACACGGGTTCACTGCCATGCTCTGCGAGGACCAGGATCCGCTCTGGATGTTTTCCATGGGGTCAAAGAGTGACATTATCCGTGTTCCACGTGACCAGGAATTTGCACTAGATGCTTCACACGGGTTCACTGCCGCGTTCGGCGAGGACTAGGCTCCGCTCTGGATGCTTCACACGGGTTCACTGCCGTGTTCGGTGAGGACTAGGCTTCGCTCTGGATGCTTCACACAGGTTCACTGCCGTGTTCTGCGAGGACCAGGATCCGCTCTGGACGTTTTCCAAGGGGTCAAAGAGTGACATTATCCGTGTTCTACGTGACCAGGAATTTGCACTAGATGCTTCACACGGGTTCACTGCCGCGTTCGGCGAGGACTAGGCTCCGCTCTGGATGCTTCACACGGGTTCACTGCCGTATTCTGCGAGGACCAGGATCCGCTCTGGACGTCTTCCACGGGGTCAAAGAGTGACATTATCCGCGTTCCACGTAACCAGGAATTTGCACTAGATGCTTCACACGGGTTCACTGCCGCGTTCGGCGAGGACTAGGCTCCACTCTGGATGTTTTTCATGGGGTCAAAGAGCGACGTTATCCGCGTTCCACGTAACCAGGAATTTTGCACTAGATGCTTCACATAGGTTCACTGCCGTGTTCGGCGAGGACTAGGCTCCGCTCTGGATGCTTCACACGGGTTCACTGCCGTGCTCTGCGAGGACCAGGATCCGCTCTGGATGTTTCCCACGGGGTCAAAGAGTGACATTATCCGCGTTCCACGCGACCGGGAATTTTGTTGATATTATCCGCATTTCACGGAGTTGGGATTCGACTCTCAGTCATCTGTGCGCCGCCGAGTCATGGAACTGGGAATTGCCGATGTTCCGCTTTGCTTGATATTGTGTCCGCTGTAAGGAGGCGGACGTCGAGATAGTCTCTAGGCTATCTGTGACTAATCGAGATTTGGCCTTTTTCTTCCGATGAAACCTGGGAGAGGAGGAGTGCGGTTCCTTCTTTGTTTGCGCCCCTGGATTGTATACAGGGACTGATGTAATATCACCTGTAGGGCGTAAATTTCATTTTTATTTTATTTCTTTTTCCCGCGATGCTCTATCATTTCAGCTTTATATCGCGAAGGTCGCGATTGCCCAATCATTTCGGCTATTTTTTGCGGTGCCCAATCATTTCAGCTATTTATTTTATTTTTACTCGCTGCTTTTTTATTGCGAGTTGCCCAATCATTTCAGCTATTTCTCATGCATACATTTTTACTTGCTGCTTTTTATTGCAAGTTGCTCCATCATTTCGGCTATTTCGTATGCATGTGTGGCTCGCTAGCCTTTTCGCTGCAAGCTTAGATTTTAGACACCGATTTCGGCATCAGCATTGCTACAACTGGGATGTTGCCAAGAGAGAATCATCATTTGCCTCTGTCGATGTTGACCAAAGGTGGCTTAGCAAACAGGGTTAAAGGTCCTGTCGACTAAGGCTTTTGACTTCATGAGCCGTAAGGGTCTCATAAAGGTATTTCTCCCTGCGAGTCGTGAGGATCTTGCAGGTGTGTTTTCTCCTTGGGAATCGTGAGGATTCCTAAGTGCATGTCCTCTTGCAAGTCGTAGGGATCTTACAAAAGGTTTTTTTTCTTATAAGTCGAGGGGACCTATAGGGGTTGTTTGCTATACGAACATATCCCTAGTCACGGACGGGACTTGGTTAGGGAAATGTTTATTCGCGCCCGTGGATTGTATACAAGGGTCAGTATTGAGCCCCTTGTAGGGTATAAATTGAAGGTTGTGGGGGTTGCTTAAGCACAGGTTTAGGTCTCTGTGACTTAAGACTTTTAAATCTTATGAGCCATGAGGGTCCCATAAGAGAGTTCTCCTTACGAGTCGTGAGGATCTCGCAAGTGTAATTTCTCCTTAGGAATCGTGAGGACTCCTAAGTGTGTTGCTCCCTTGTGAGTTGTAAGGATCTCACGCTTGTGGTTTCTCCTTACAGGGTCGTGAGGACCCTGCAAGTGTCCTTTAACGAGGTTGCGCCCTTTCGGGTTTTCACAAACACTCGCCGGTAGCCCTGCTGTTTTTACTCACGGAGCTCTTTCGGGTTTTCATCCGTGCCCTTTTTGCTTATGGACATACCTTATATATATATATATTACTTTATATTATTTTTTTTTCTTTTTTCTTTTATTCATCTTGTCAGCCTGAAGATGCTGCGGTAGTAGTTTAAGGACGTTTCGGTCCGTCATTAGTTTAAGGACGTTTCGGTCCACCATTAGTTTAAGGAAGTTTCGGTCCGCCATTAGTTTAAGGACGTTTCGGTCCGTTGTTACGGATGCTGGTTACCACCTAGAATTCGAGCTTAGGAAGATAGCGAGCGGACATAGTCGTGGTCATCTATTATTGACCTAGACCTTCACCCGTTAAGCGCAGTATTTCTTCAGGAAGCGACCGTTCACTGGCCTGAAAGGCCTTTCACCGTGCATATCCATGAGTAGATACGCTCCACCCTGGTAGACCTTGTCTATGATGTACGGTCCTTCAAAGTTTGGCTCGAATTTTCCCCGCTTAGTGCGATTGGGGATCATAGGTCTTTTGACAATTAGTACGAGTTCGCCTTGGCGGAACGTCCTCGGCCTGGTCAATCTTTCGTATGAGCGCGTCATCTTTTCTTTGTAAGCCTCCAGATTTTGTTGCGCTACGAGCCGGGTCTCATCAAGGGCATCAAGCTCCTCAAGCCGATGGTGAGCATTTTCTTCGTCCGTCAGCTCGTAGTGGACCGCCACTCGTAGAGAGGGTAACTCTATCTCGAGGGGGAGTACTGCTTCTGTACCAAACACCAACGCGTATGGCGTTGTGTTCGTGGCCGTTTTGAACGTAGTTCGGTATGCCCAGAGAGCCTCCTGCAGTTTCTCGTGCCAGTCCTTCTTATTTCGGGACACCGTTTTCTTCATGATCTTTGTCAAGGTCTTATTGAAGGCCTCGGTGAGACCGTTAGCTCGCGGATTATAAACCGAGGAATACCTCCAGTCTATATTATGCTGTTGCGTAAAGCGGCTGATCTTGTGACTCCTGTAGGCAGGCCCGTTATCGGAGATGATTCGTCGAGGAGTCCCAAACCGGTAAATGACGTGCGTCTTGAAGAAATGGAGAATATTTTCTGTCTTCACTTCCCTGAACGGTACTGCTTCTGCCCATTTAGAGAAGTAATCAGTCGTCGCCAGGATAAAACGATGTCCTCTGGATGATGCTGATTCGATGGGGCCGATTATGTCAGTTCCCCACATTTCGAATGGCCAGCTAGCCACCGTTGGATGAAGTGGGTTTGGATGCTGGTGGATGAAGTCCCCATGAATTTGGCATGAGTGGCATTGCTTCGCATACTCGAGGCAGTCCTGGATCATTGTGGGCCAATAATAACCCATTCGTTTGATCTTCAACTTCATCTTTGGGCCCGCTTGCTGAGAACCGCAGAGTCCGTCATGAACTTCCTGAACGACCCTTTTCGCTTCGACAGGTCCCAGGCATCTCAACCACAAAGAATTGAACGACCTTTTATACAGAGTATCTTTGATGAGGGCGAAGGACAGGGCTCGTTTCATAAGCTGATGTCTTGAGGACGCATCTTCGGGCGTTCGACGACATTTGAAGTAATCTATGAAGACTTCTTTCCAATCTTCGGCCATTTCTTGGTCTTTTATTCGCATGGCCTTCTGCTCGGTCGCTTCCCTTTCCTCGAACGATTCCAGAGATATTTTTGCCGGCGCAAGAACCCGACGGCTTTGTACCACGATTCTTACATCATCGAGGTTCTCATCAGCTAGTTCTTTAGCTAGCTTGGCTAATGCATCCGCTTTGCTATTTTCGGCACGCGGTATGCTTTCCAAGGTGTAGGAGGGGATTTGGGTCAACAGTTGCTGCACTTTCTCGCCGTACTTCACCAGCTCTGGCTTGCATGTCTGGTAGTTGCCGTTTACTTGACTAACGACCAGTTGAGAATCTCCATATATGAGGAGGTTTTCAATTCCCATGTCAATGGCGATCTCGAGGCCTGCTATCAAAGCTTCGTATTCGGCTTCGTTATTTGTCCTCGACTCTGTTAAGGAGAAAGCGAAGCGCATTATCCCTCCTTGTGGAGTTACAAAAATGAGTCCTACTCCCGATTTGATTATCGGGGTACTTTGTTTGCGCTTCTTCACAGAAGATGCTCCATCGAAATACAGCTCCCATTAGATATTACCGCCATCGATCGCATAAAACGCGTGTTCGTCTGGCAGTTCGCAATTCAAAGGAGAGTCGGCTGGTACCGGATGCTCAGCGAGAAAGTCGGCGATGGCCTGGCCTTTCACTGCCTTGAGAGGCTGATATGTTATCGAGAACTCCATCAAGTGCAGGGCCCATTTAGCGAGTCGACCAGTCAGTATGGACTTCGACATTAAATACTTAAGGGGGTCCACCTTCGATATGAGACGGACTTCATGCGCCAACGCATAGTGCCTGAGCTTGGTTATCGCAAAGATCAACGCTAGGCAGTGTTTTTCAATGGGGGAGTAGTTGCTTTCTGCCCCCAGTAGAACTCGACTTAAGTAGTAGAGCGCTCTTTCCTTCCCTTGGCCGTTCTCTTGTGCCCATAATGCGCCCAAGGAACCTTCGAGGGCTGTTGTATAAGAATAAGGGGCTTTCCCTTAACCGGGGCAGCTAACACTGGCGGGTTCTGCAGGTATTGCTTGATCTCATCCAGTGCGCTCTGGCATTTTTGATTCCAGACGAACGGAGTTCCCTTCTTCATCAGGTGGCTGTAAGGACGGCACTTGCCTGACAGGTTGGCGATAAACCGCCGGATGTACGCGAGCTTCCCTTGGAGAGACCGCAACTGTTTAAGAGTTCTCGGCGGAGGCATTTCCATGATCGCCTTGATCTTGGATGGATCTATTTCGATACCTCGGTGTCGGATGATGAATCCCAGGAATTTACCCGAGGAAACTCCGAATGCGCATTTGAGGGGATTCATCTTCAAATTGTATTGCCGAAGGCGTTGAAATACGCTTTTCAGATGCTCGAGGTGTTCCTCATATGACTTGCTTTCACTACGAGGTCATCGATATAACATTCGACGATCTCGTGTATAAGACCATCGAAGATCTTTGTCATCGCCCTCTGATAGGTGGCGCCGGCGTTCTTTAAACCAAAAGGCATGACTTTGTAGCCAAATATACCTAAAGGAGTCCGGAAAGCGGTGTGCTTCTGGTCTTCGGGGTGCATCTTTATCTGATTGTATCCTGATGAACCGTCCATGAAAGAGAAAACTTCATGAGTGGACGCATTGTCTATCATTAGTTCGGTGACTGGCACTGGGAAATCGTCCTTCAGGCAGGCTTTATTGAGATCCCGGAAGTCCACGCATATGCGCACTGTCCCATTTTTCTTTATTACCGGGACGATGTTGGCGACCCAGTCAGGAGATTGAACCTCTTGGATAAACCCAGAGTCGATCAGCTTCTTGACTTCGGCGTTGATGCTCATCTCAAGCTCGAGCCGCATTCTTCTCGGTGCCTGTTTGACTGGCTTAACGTCCGGGGATATCGCCAGTTTATGCACAGCAACTTCTGGATCTAGTCCTGGCATTTCAGAATAATTCCATGCAAAGCAATCTCTATGCTCCATAAGCACGTCTTTTAACTCGGCCACCCTTTCTTCAGATAGCAGCTCGCTGACGAATGTCGGTCGTGAGTCGTTCGTCGTTCCCAACTCAATCTTCTTGAGGTTATCTGCAGTAGTGTGTATTCCGTCCTCCAGCTCTTTTGGCGCTGGTGGAAACTCTGAGATCGCCTCGTCATCATTGTTTTCGAAGCACCAGGGAAAGTCATCCATACTCTCGGGATCTTCTTTTGATATCGTTATTATATGACAGGTACGAGCTCGCTTCCAAGACCGTCGTAGATCTGGTTCTGCTCTTATGGCTTTGGGTTCGTGCTTTCGCGGCGGCATTACCCTCCAGCTGTCGGATAGAGCAAATTTGTCTCGCTGGTATTGGTCTTCGACCCAGTTCTTGAAGGTGAAGCAGTCTTCGATAGGATGTCCTATGGCTTGGTGATAAGAGCAATAGTTCGGATGAGAGACCTCGTTAGCTTGCTTAGGGTGTTTAGATGTCGGAAGTGTAATCATTCGATGTTTCAAGGCAAGGTCAAGTATCTTCCGTGCTTTATCTTGAGGAAAAGAGTATGCTTGACTCATCTTCTTCATAAGGGACAAATCCGGACCGCTCGATTTCCGATCGCGTGACTTCTCGGTCCCGCTTTGTCTCTGTCGAACGCCTTTTCTGCTTTTCGACTTGTTTCTACCTCTGCGTCGGGCCTTTTGCACCACGGGTTGACAGGGAAGAGTATTTTCGTCTTTTGCAGTCTGTTGAAGAAGACGTTGCGTCCTGGCTTTCTCGTAGATGGCCATTTCGCGGTTATGGTCATCCCGAGCCTTTTGACCTGCTTTCCTGATAAGCTCGTTCACTTGTTCTCCAAATGATGGATTCGGGACTTCGATCGCGGGATGCAGTTCCGATGAGGGGTTGGCATTTTCTGACAAGGCGTCATCTTCTTCATCAAAATTATATATGGCGTAACTACCGTGGACCCGTTCCCGTTTCCCGGCTCTCATGTAACCAAGTCCGAGCGTTTCCATTCTCCCGTTGGGCAATTTCCGCTGGGTCCCAGGGACATCCCAAATCCTGTTATAGAATCGAGCTTGTCGGATAGTCTGTTTTAAGGGTGCTCCTTGGCGCTTCAATAGTCTTTTCAACCCGTCTGTGTAGTATCTGGGCAAACGGATGGGTTGAAGCTTGTCAAGTGTAAAATCCGCGCCATGCCAAATCTCTTTCTCCACTCTTGTTTCCGAGGATCGATAGAACAGGATCGCCTTTTCACCCTTTCGCCTGGGAGGGACGTAAAATGCCTGCAGGTCCTGCACATGGTAAGCTTCAAGTGCGTTAAGGTCTTTGTAGTGTTCCCGCGGCACCATGGTGATTTGCAAACTCTGATCATCGCCAGAGGATGCTTGTATTGACGGTCGACTGGAGAACACGGCATTAACCTCGTCTTCCGAGTCACTTCCGAAGATCAACATAGGGGCGGACGGTCCCGGGTTGTTACGTCGAGACGGACCAGCATAAACTATCTCTTCTTCTTCTTCGGTATCACTTCCGAAAACAGGGATGGTGGCGGCAGCTTTTTTCTCCGGCTTGCGACACCTTTCTGTATCCTCGAAGTCTGGCAAAAAATACTTTGCATCTTCGTACTTGCGGACTTCGTTCATGGAGAATGGGTTCAGCTCACCTGTTACGGTATACTCGAAACCATCCTTAAAGTACTTCATACACTGATGCTGTATAGAAGGGATGATGTTGTACTCGTGTAACCAAGGACGACCGAGCAAGGCGTTGTAACAGGTCTTGGCGTCAATGACGTGAAACTTGATGTCCGTGACGAGTAGTCCGAAGTAATGTTAATATTACAGACCCAAGAGTTCTCGATGATTAGGAGTCGAACCCGGAGATGGTGATCTTGTCCCGAGCAAGGTGTTGGACGCTCATGCAAATTTCCTTTAACACCCGTACGTTGAGGAGATTAACGGAAGACCCATTGTCAACTAGGATTTTGCCTTCTTTATATCGTGGCAATATCCAGAGACGTATAGGGGACGGTTGTGGTTGCACGTCCCAAGGAGAAGGTCCTCATCACCGAACGTGACGTCGGCTGTGTGTACTTCTTCTAGTTCATCCTTCATCCTTTCTTCGGCGAGGAAGGCTTGGAATTGTTCGGGCTCTTGCAGTGCCTTGATTAATGAATCTCTCGCTTCCTTTGATAACAGGAGGGCGTCGAGAATGCTGAGCTGCGAGGGTAGCTTCCTCAGGTGCGCTAGGATGTTGTAGTCCACCTTACTCTTCTTAGGCGGGTCTTTGGCAGTCAGCTCTTTCATAACTTGGTCATCTAAGGTGATATCCTCAGCGACCTTTTCTTTTCCCTTATCCTTTCCAGTTGAGGGTCCGACATTCTTTTCTGGAAGCGTGCGATTGCGCAGCTGAATGTTTTTGCAGGGCTCTGGTTCTTCCTCTTTTCCCGAGGTGGACTCTTTAAAGAGGGGGCTAAGAGCCATTTCATCGTCAGAGTCGCTCCCAAAGGTGAGAACCTGTGATCCTCCGGCGTTGACCGTGCGACAATTGCCAACAATTCTTTTGTGTCCTTCGGTCGTACTTCTCTGCTCCCGACGAGTTCTGCGTTTCATTCGCTTAAAATGTTGCCGATGAGCCACGTATCCCTGCCACCACATCTTAAAAGCGTCGCACTCTTCAAAGGGGTGCGAAATCTTCCGATGATATGCACAATAATTAGGGTGCCTCTCTGCTCCATCGAACGCGTTTTCTTCCGAGGGTGGTAGCTTCATTCCCATTGACATGGCTTTGGCAAACCTTTTCTTCATCTTGAATATATTTTTATCCGCGTCGGGTGTCTTTCGATCTGGCGGGAGCGCTTCGACTCTTTCGTTTAGTCGCCTGCGTTTGGCTCCTTCTGATGCGGCTATCTCACGCTCTTGGTCTGCTTTACTTTTCAAACGAATCTCGTCTAGAAAGGCGTCGATCATTTCGTCTGTCGGCCATACAAGTTCTGGCTCAGGCTGTGCCCCCAGTTTCTCAGTGCCAAGAGTTTTGTCATTGTCTATAAACGAGTGGGAGATAACATGGCAACTCGCCACATAACCCTCGGATTCATCTGACGAGCTTTCTCCATGATCTTCCTCCCGAAAGACGTGGTTGAGGAACTCTTGCAGTGTGACGGGAGTCCGCGCCTTTTGATCGTATTCTTTCAGCGCGTCAATCTGTTTCTGCAAATCCGTGCGCTTGTCTCCAGGCTTCACGGGATTCTTGGCTTTCTTCTTCTTTTTCTTCGAAAATTTTGACGGTTGGGTGTGAGTACTTGGGCCATCACCACCGCTCTTTGTAGTCGGACGCGGTTTCAGCGTCCCTTCGATGATTTGAGGTTCAAGCGGGTTCTTCCATTCGACTGCTAGGCACGCATGAAGCTCACTCAGCATCCTTTTGGTTTTAGCTGATAGCACGACCTCCCATGGAGCTTCCTCAATGAAAGAACAATTTGCCCCCGGTGTATCCGCTTTCTTCGGAGTATGCGGCTGTGGCGGGTTCACCTTCCACTTCTCGGACAGCGCAAACTTGCCCTGTAGGTATTGATTTTCAATCCATCCCTTGAAGCCGAAGCAATCCTCAATGGGGTGGCTTACCGTTTGATGGTAAGGGCAATAATTGGGGTTATTCATCTCAGCGGGTTGCGGCGGCCGCCGCGGGTTTGGCAAGTTGATAAGCCTGTTGCGTATTGCCAGCTCAAATAACCTCTTTGTCTTATCCCACGGGAATCAGTAGGGGCGCTTCATTTTCTCGTTGTAATACCGCCGTCTTTCTTCCAGCTGATCTGCCAGCTTTGGGGCACTGGGTTGCTGTTGGGCGTTCGCAACGAAGGTTGCCTTCCCTTTATCCTTGTCATTCCGAGGTTCTGGTTTCGGGGGAGGCGGTCTGTGACCCATCTGGTCCATCTGGGCCAACTTGTCTATCAGAGCCTGGAACGTGGTTGGTTTGAAGAACATCATGAACTGTGAGATGGTTGCATGAGGGTCGAGAGTGCTGTTCAGTTGAAAATATTGCATTTTGGTATAAGTATTTTCTTTACATTTCTTAAATAATAAAAGGTGTTTATTATAAATATTAAACATATTTGGATTTATCTGCAAAATACTATTTGCCATATGTTTATATATTATAATTAATATTATGAAGGAAAATATAAGCATTTTATATTTATATAATATTTTGGTAATTGAAAATATGCATATCATATCAAATATTCTAATCACAATTCTTAAAAAATATAATATCATACAAATGGTTAGAATAATATTTCAAAATATATGCATAATATTTTAGTAATTAAAAGATGCATAGCACATCAAATATTCTTAATCATGTTTCTTAAAGATTTATTACCATATAAAGTGCAAAGCATATCAAATATTCTTAATCAAGTTTCTTAAAGATTTATTACCATATAAAGTGCACAACATATTAAATATTCTTAATCAAGTTTCTTAAAGATTTATTACCATATATAGTGATTAAGATACTCTCTCTAATTTAATAAATAAACTAACATTATTCATAGAGATATTGTGCAAGATTTAGCTCAGGTCAAGAGATCAAGATGTTCAAGATGTCAGGATCAAAAATCTGCCAAAATCATAAAATCAATACTGACAGGGACTCAGAATCCAGGCATGGAAAGTCACCATATTAGGAAGTCACCATATATGGTAACTAGTTTTTCTTCTTTGAGGGCTATATAAAGGACCAAGGGCTAAAGTTAGAAGACATCAAGCTGACGAGATCACGAAGTCCAAGACGGCTCACGCATCCAGGCTGATCATCAACGGTTCATTTACCTCCTTAGAAGAGATCGAGAAGCAACTAGAAATTGTAATCATTTTCTAAGGATTCAAGTGTAATGAATATTGTTGATTAATAAAGGTAGCTTTCTTTTTCTTATTCTATTTCTTCGTAGTTTAATTGTGCAATTTCTTTCCATCTCTTTTTCTCCCAACATGCGCGAGTAATTCTCCGCTTGTTACGGTTCGTAGGATTAGGGTAGGCTAATGGATGATTAACATCCCTAAACCCTTTTTAAGTCCTATAAAGTTTATGAACTTTATCAAAAGAATCATTAATATCCTAATCGGGCGCGCTAACAATTCTTTGTTAGTTCTGACCGCGATTAGAGATTAGATTAATGATTGTTTTGGTAAAGGCTAGATATGAACGGAGTTCCGTGTCGAGATAAGGGTTAAGAGTGGGATTCCTTTTTCCTCCAGAAACCCTAATCTACACGCATAACCGTCGTTCTAGTTTTTAATCTATTAAAGGATAAAAAGGGTAACCTTTAATTAATCGTCCATAACTACTAAATCCTAACGAACCCTACAAGCCCTCTTATTATATTATCTACATCCCTAAAATAATCTAGATCTATATTTTGCATTCTTGCTTAACGTAGATCTAGAAATCATTCTTCAAAATTCTTTATCCCTCCTCTCTTTCTCAACACATCTAAAGTAAGAGTAAAAGATTCAACGTTTTCCTGAGGACGACCCGTACTTACCTCGGTCTAGCTACACGCGACACCGTTCTGATTGCGGTTAACTACAAAAACACTTTTTCACATCAATCAAATGGCGCCGTTGCCGGGGAAACGTGCGTAATTTTTTTATTCTTTCTATTTGTATTGAATTCTTAGACGATTCATATCATTATTAAAACAAAACTGCAAATTGCATATTTAACGATTTGTGTGTGAATTTTGCGAGGGAATCTGGAGTCATGGACTTGAGGAAACAGGAGATCTAGGGTTTCACACTTCTCTGGTATCTTTCTTAACTCCTCTCTCCTCTCAAATCCAATAAAATCTATTTTCTGCAGGGTTCTTTGCAAAATATCGCCGCTTAAAAATCTTTTTGCAAAGTTTTTTTTTGCGGTTTGTTTTTGCATATTTTAATACGGATTTTTAAGGTGCAAAGACTAAATCAAGATTAGGTGGGGATTTCATCACCCTTCCTAAGCCCCACAAATCACAAACCGATCATCTGCATCAACCCTACATTAATTTAAAAAATATCTAGAACAGACTCTAAGGACTGTCGCGCTCAATAAGGACAGAGGAAGGTCGTGGATAATTTATCGCTTATCCGCATTACTTTTGTAGTGTCTAGGCAAGTGTGTCAACGGCTAGTGGTTTTTAATTAGGCCCACTACTGTGGTTCCTTCCCACTTACCTGGCTACAAGGGTAGTACAGAGACGGTAGAGGATTGATCCTGCGGCTTATCCTTTGGAAGTCTAGGAGCGGTCTAGAGACTGGACCTAGGTAACCATAGTTCTAGGGTTGTGCATTTTTGTGTGATTTGTCTAAATCCGTCATTTTTCAAAACAAATCAATTACTTTCTCTCCTTTTTACCCCTTCTCCTTTCTTCTCTTCTTATAATGGGTGACCTAAACAGAAGAACACTTGCCGAGCTTTGCTGTCCACAACCAGATATCTCTTGTTTTCGTAATCCCTTCGGTATACCGTCTGGCTCTTCCATGTCTTTAAGAGATCATATAGAACAAGCAGGAAGAAACAGTTGTCCACCTCAGTCTAGGTCTTATCAACCGTATCCTAATCCTACACTTGTTTCAGTTGATACCCAGAGTGAGGAAGCTCCTAGACGAATGTCCATTGCTGAGCACATAGCTACATCTCGAGGCCAAAGTTTCAACCCGGACCAATATCAACCATCACCACCACTGTCCAGAGAAGAGTTTGATATGCGGTTTGTGCCATATAAGATGTCTGTTGAAAATAGCCAACCAACCAACCCATATCAATATTCTTCTTATCATAATATTGATCCTACTCTTACCCAAGTTCCGCAACCATTCTATTCCTATCAATCGAATCCGACTTTGCCACCTACTCTAGACAGTTCTTCTAATCAGTCATTTGTGAGTTTTAATTATCCACGGGAATTTCAATCTTATACTGAAATCCCTTATCATCCCAAGACTAGTCTGGAGCAGACATTAGAAAAATTTCTGGAACTGTCGAACCAAATTATGAAGGATTTGGGTAATAAGACAGAACTGAACACCCTTCCTAATCAAACCTCCTGTTTCCAAACAGAAATCCACAACTCCAGTTTTATAGATTCATCAAGTACACCAAATAGAATGAATGATAAGCTGTGTGACTTTGTAGTGTTTGATTTACCCGACCGTGAAGGGTCCAATTCAAGTGAAACCATACCCAACCCTTGTGATCTCTACACCTCCACTCTTGAACCAAAACTGATTGAAAACCATACTTTTGATGAGGTGTTTGGGAATTTTAACCTTCACTTGAATGAGGTGATTGACATTGGGGATATATTGATTGATGAACCCGAAATTTTGGATGATTTTGTCCCACCAATTCATCAAATCCTTTCGCTTCGTTGTGGTCATCATCTTGAGCCTTTAATTCTTCCCGAACCCCAAATATGTCTTGAAGTTGATGATAATGGTATACCCGAAGATCGGACCAAAATATAGCCTCCATCTTCCACATCTGGTTCAGCAACACTCGACACACCAATTTGTTTACCCATTTCACCTTCTTCTTTCTCCGGTTCTTCTTCTGTTCCTATAGTTTCAGTGAGTTTTGATGAATCACAATCCGTTAATTCAAGTTTAATAATACCAGAAATTCAATTCAATTTGGATATTTTTGAAAATGAGGTAGATGAGTTTTTCGAGTCCTCTACCTCAATGATTTTTAATGAATCAAGTAGGATAAATTCTGGCACAAAACTCTTTGACATCAAAATGTTCAATCACACCATTGATAAAAGTTTTGAAGAACTTTTTGCTGACGAACTTGAATTTTTAAACAATACAGATTTTGTGATCGATCAATCTCCACCTATAGAGGTTGAACCGCCACCATTCCTTCTTCCTAATCATTCACATTCATCCTCATTCTTTCTTTTCTCTAAATTCAAACCCTTTCCAGACCACCTCTTATCCCTTCCCCACTTTTTCTTAACTCGATACAACACATTCTTCCACCAACCTATACGATATACTGATAAAATCTTTGAATGGTTGGTGTTAACTTTTGGTCTTTGTAAAGTCTTACTTTGACCAAATGACTCACCCCCGCTTAAAATGCTTCGTATTGTCTAACTCATGTTTGAGGGGGGGTATATTTTTGGCTTTTGATCATAACTTTTGTCCTCAAATTTGTGAGCCAAAAATAAGTTTGGGGGAGCATTTTCACTTTCATATATTCTTTCCCCCATTAATAATTTCCCCCCAAGCTTACAGGTTTTTGTGATCCAGCAGATAGCAACAGTGATGACACTGTTGAAAACAAGTTTGGGGGAGGTTGATGCTTATTTACGCATCACTTTGCATTATACTATATTTAAGCACATTTTTTTTATAATAAAAGAATAGAAAGTGAAAAATTACATCTAAAAGATAGGAATAGTTTAAGAAAACCAAGAAAATTAAAAGTTTTCTTAAACGAACTAGTAATAAGTAGTTATGAGCTGTTGTCCCAAGGGTTAGTAAGATGAAGGAAGTCACTAATCTGAGGATAAAAATAAGTCTGAAAAATAGTTTCTATTCTGGAAGCCAAACATTTGAATGTTGATACCCTACTATATGCACTTTCACACGTCTTGAAACTCGGGATAGTAGAGGATACCTTGAAATGTTCTTGTCTAAAAGCCAAAGTATGAAGGAAATGAAAAAAAAATGAAGAAAATATAAAAATGGTGAAAAGAAAAATGAACACTGGTTTTGTTATCGTCAAGGCAGCAATAAAAAAATATAGCGAGAGTGCCTTTTCACCTAGTGCCCTAAGGCCAACTGGTCTGGGAGTCACTGCTAAGCCTTAGGTGGTGCAAGACGAGGAAAATATTATCACCTAATCAGCAAGCACATGAGTAATCAGTCAGTTAGTACCTCAAGAAGTATTAACGGTCGCATGAAAATGTGTGAGCAAATCTAAATATTCATCAAGTTAAAAAGTACTGAGGTAGATGGACAAGAGTATGATAGCTTGAATTGAATTCTCCGAGTGTAGGGATGTCCATTTCACACACGTAGGGGTATATGATCGATGTTTGGATGAAAGGTAAGAATGAAGAATAAAGGCGATGTTTTATTGAGGGATGAAGTGATTTCTAACATTTTTTCATGACTATTAAGATAGGGCTCATGACAACTGAAAAGCTAGTATAGTTGGAAACTCTAAATTTTCAAAGTATTTCTTTTATGGTTCTTATCTTTATATGTAAATTTCACCATCTCTCTTTTATTATAGGATTTTGTGGGTGTAATCCGCTGAAAACCCTCAGGAGACAACACTCCTCCTACTAGGAACACCTAGAGGTTTAACGGCTTGTTGCACGTGCTCAGTGCAATCGTGTTTGCCTATGAAAGTGTGCTATTTAGGTTTTTCTTTTTCTCTTTCTCTTGAATAACTAGTTTTCTCGGGATGATCAAAATTAAGTTTGGGGGTATTTGTTCAGTTGAAAATATTGCATTTTGGTATAAGTATTTTCCTTACATTTCTTAAATAATAAAAGGTGTTTATTATAAATATTAAACATATTTGGATTTATTTGCAAAATACTATTTGCCATATGTTTATATATTATAATTAATATTATGAAGGAAAATATAAGCATTTTATATTTATATAATATTTTGGTAATTAAAAATATGCATATCATATCAAATATTCTAATCACAATTCTTAAAAAATATAATATCATACAAATGGTTAGAATAATATTTCAAAATATATGCATAATATTTTAGTAATTAAAAGATGCATAGCACATCAAATATTCTTAATCATGTTTCTTAAAGATTTATTACCATATAAAGTGCACAGCATATCAAATATTCTTAATCAAGTTTCTTAAAGATTTATTACCATATAAAGTGCACAACATATTAAATATTCTTAATCAAGTTTCTTAAAGATTTATTACCATATATAGTGATTACGATACTCTCTCTAATTTAATAAATAAACTAACATTATTCATAGAGATATTGTGCAAGATTTAGCTCAGGTCAAGAGATCAAGATGTTCAAGATGTCAGGATCAAAAGCTGCCAAAATCATAAAATCAATACTGAAAGGGACTCAGAATCCAGGCATGGAAAGTCACCATATTAGGAAGTCACCATATATGGTAACTAGTTTTTCTTCTTTGAGGGCTATATAAAGGACCAAGGGCTAAAGTTAGAAGACATCAAGCAGACGAGATCACGAAGTCCAAGACGGCTCACGCATCCAGGCTGATCATCAACGGTTCATCTACCTTCTTAGAAGAGATCGATAAGCAACTAGAAATTGTAATCATTTTCTAAGGATTCAAGTGTAATGAATATTGTTGATTAATAAAGGTAGCTTTCTTTTTCTTATTCTATTTCTTCGTAGTTTAATTATGCAATTTCTTTCCATCTCTTTTTCTCCCAACATGCACGAGTAATTCTCCGCTTGTTACGGTTCGTAGGATTAGGGTAGGCTAATGGATGATTAACATCCCTAAACCCTTTTTAAGTCTTATAAAGTTTATGAACTTTATCAAAAGAATCATTAATATCCTAATCGGGCGCGCTAACAATTCTTTGTTAGTTCCGACCACGATTAGAGATTAGATTAATGATTGTTTTGGTAAAGGCTAGATATGAACGGAGTTCCGTGTCGAGATAAGGGTTAAGAGTAGGATTCCTTTTCCCTCCAGAAACCCTAATCTACACGCATCACCGTCGTTCTAGTTTTAAATCTATTAAAGGATAAAAAGGGTAACCTTTAATTAATCGTCCATAACTACTAAATCCTAACGAACCCTACAAGCCCTCTTATTATATTATCTACATCCCTAAAATAATCTGGATCTATATTTTGCATTCTTGCTTAACGTAGATCTAGAAATCATTCTTCAAAATTCTTTATCCCTCCTCTCTTTCTCAACACATCTAAAGTAAGAGTAAAAGATTCAACGTTTCCTTGAGGACGACCCGTACTCACCTCGGTCTAGCTACACGCGACACCGTTCTGATTGCGGTTAACTACAAAAACACTTTTTCACATCAATCAAGTGCCCACGAACATGCCCACCGCTGGTGCTTCTTCGATGCGTTGTTCGCATTTCGACCACAAGTTTCGCCAACGTATAGCGTACTGGACCCACGTCTCACCTGGTTTCACCCTGGCATTAATTAATGCTGTTATCGGAGTGCGTTCGCTGGCGCTTGCGAATCGTTGAGTGAATAGCAATTCCATTTCAGCGAACGTCTTGATGGAATCGTTCGGGAGTTCTGAATACCATTCGAACGCCGTTTCTGATAAGCTGCCCATGAACTGGCGAAGCAACAGTTTATCGTCGCCACCAGTGTTGCCACAAAGCGCCCTGAACTGGGCCACATGCTGATGGGGATTACCTGTCCCCTTAAAGACATGGAATTTTGGTATTGTGTAGCCCGGCGGGTATTTGATCTGGTCATACCAGCTCGGATATGGTCTTCCTGTTCGGACAACTTGACCAGCTGCCTCAGCCGCCTGGTGAACGCGTATCTGTTGGGCTATGTATTCGTCTAGGTCAGCTTTAGAGATTGTCTCCTCCTTGGCTGTTGACAGAGCGGGTGGGGGATTTGACGTTTCTCCCCTGTCGTCTTCAAGAACGATTGGAGGATCTTCAGTAGGAGAATCTTGTTGGATCATCATTCTCACCATGTCCTGGAACAGGAGGGCCATTCGTTGTATATTGGCTGCTTGTTCGGCAGCCTCTTTATCCTTCTTTTCCAATATCCTACGAAGGAACTCGGCGTCAGTTTCGTCCTCCTGGCGTTGATCAGATGACGCTTCAGGGCTTTCTTTCGGCCCAGTAAGTGCGGCCATCGCGGTCATCATTTCTTGGAGCTTCTGCTGTTGCTCCTGAGCTTTGGTCACTGACCGTGTGAGCAGTCTATGCCCTGTAGACGCACGGCTATCTTCCTTCCCCGACGCCATGTATACAGTATGGACCATTATGCCCCCAGACTTAGGGTGTCTGGGCTCAGCGCCTTTAGCCCTCGTTGCCGGCCCGGGGATTTTCTCCAGCCTCCTCTTTTTATGAGCAGTGGAAGTTGAGGGGACCGTTGAGGTGGGCACCCAGACAGCTTTTCGTGGCTTAACGTGATGACTAACTTCCTGTTGAATTTTCAGCTTCTTGTGCTGGTGGGAGAAATTTGGATCGATCACCGAGTCTTGGGTCTGCCGCCAGACTTTATAGATTTTGGAAGATAGCCGTTGAGGAGATTGGGGCTGTTCTCGCTTTATTTCCGCGGCCTTTTTCAGCGGAGGGGGAGACCTCTTTAGCGTCGCGATGGGAGAATTCCTATGCACCTTATTCAGCATCGCAAAGCTATTCTTAGTTGGAACAGCAGCATTAACTTCTGTCGTCGGGGCTGGAGGAGCTAGCCCAGAAGAGGAGTTTCCTCCGGTCTTCCTCACTCGACGCCAGTAGCGACGTCGAGCGTGTCGTGCTGATGGAATCGGCTCAGTGAGGGCGATAGCCTCGTCTTGCCCCCTGCATAGGTGAGGGGTCGCTGCTGGTGTCAGCCTGTTAAAGACCGATGTCCTTTGGGTAGCAGGAGCGGGAGCTAGAACAGTCAATCTTGTAAAGACCGAAATTTTGGCGGGAGAAGCTGCCTTGACGACTTCAGGAGCAGGACTGATTATTTTCTTAGGAGCAGCCTTCTCTGGGATTGTAGGCCCCATTGCGGGTCCACAGGAGTTCTGGCCCGGTCTAGAAAAGATCGAGGCGCTGGTGTTGGGCGACCCGTTGAGAGGGGCCACGGTAGGTGTAAGCCGATCAAAGACCGACTTCTTGGGAGCTTCCGGTGTCAGCGCAGGAGCGGTGAAGCTCGTTGGCGGGAGTATGGTCCCGAAAAACAACCCTGTGGTGGCTTTAGTGACCTGTTCCACGGGCATTGTGAACAGCGAAGCAGCTTGGGGCCCGTAGGCTATACCTCCTGGCGAGGCAGAGCGCCGGTCGCAATTGCAGTTGGAGCATTTCGCACAAGTGGAAGCCATTGATTCTTTACTTTCTGCAATAAGCAAAATGCCAAATCTTAGTACCTTAAAACCCAAGGGCAACCATTAGCGAGCCGTGTTTGGTCCGCGAACACGACACACGAAGTGTGGAGTGGAAAGAGGAAAAGGTCCCACCGGGCGTGCCAGAATCTGTTCCCCTCCGAAAAACGGCGCGATGGACGTCTTGCCTGAAATTCGGGGCAGATGCTAATTGGTGCTATCCGTCTACCTCTCCGAAGATGCCAAGTTGATTTATGGCGCCATGTATCGAAGGTTTAAACGGATGCGTCCAATGTAGCAGACTTCGTCAGATTCCCCCTCGCTTGAGGGGGTTTTGATTGCGGGGACGCTCTTCCCTGTAGGCGCAAGGCCCTGCAGTTAATTACGCTACCGCATGGCGGTAGCAACTTTCTCCTTCTCCAGATGATCACTTCGTGTCATGTGTGTTTGTTTTGTGTTTGGTTGCCCGTGGATTGTATACGGAGACTGAGTTATGTCGTCGCCCGTAGGGCGTGGACTAGTCCAAATCCGTATTATCTTAGATTTGGGATTGGGGGTTTGGGTTTAAGGATACGTTAGTCTCTTTTGAGACTAAGATCGACTTAAACGTTTGTTAAGGATACGTCAGCCTAGTTTTTAGACTAAGATCAACTTAACGGGATCGTTTAGATCCGACAAGAGAGCAATTAAGGGAGCCATGTTGTTTAGTTTAGTGACATTGCGGTCGATAGGTAGTTTAAGGACATTGCGGTCCAATGTTAGTTTTAAGACGTTGCGGTCAAGGTTAAGGACGTCATAGTACGTGGATTTAAGGACTCCACAGTCTAATGTTAGTTTTAAGACATCACGGTCAAGGTTAAGGACCTCATAGTCCGTTGTTAGTTTTAAGACATTCCGGTCAAGGTTAAGGACGTCATAGTCCGAGGGTTTAAAGACTCCACAGTCCGTCGTTAGTTTTAAGACATCCCGGTCAAGGTTAAGGACCTCATAGTCCATGAGTTTAAGGACCCCACGGTCCATATCAATGTGTGGTCATCGGGACCGTCACCTCTTTGAAGACGTTGAGGAATTACAACGCCAAGTATCAAAGGAGTGAAGAGATGTACCCTTAAACCGAGGTAGATTAAATAATCTTTGGTCCAATTTGGAACCAAGACCAATTAATTATATTATGAGCTCATTGGCTCAGTTAAGTCTGAATTGAGGACTTATGGCCAGCTTGGGCTAAGTCCAATCATGTTTAGGATATGGCCCTCTGTTGGTCCATTGAAGAAGAGGCTTTGCCTCTGGAAACTTAGCCAATTGGGCTGGAGCTAATGTTGAACACTAGAGACCAACAGTGTTGAACACTGGGAATAAGATTAACAAGTTAGTGTTAAACACTAAAAGATAATCAGTGTTGAACACTGGGAACAGAGTTTCTAAATTAGTGTTAAACACTGAGGAAAATCAGTGTTAAACACCGCGAACAAAGATTTCAAATTAGTGTTAAACACTAGGAAAATCAGTGTTAAACACCGGGAGCAGAATTTTCCAAATTAGTGTTTGAACACTAAGAAAATCAGTGTTAAACACTGGAAATGGAGTTTTCAAACTAGTATTAAACACTATGGAAATCAGTGTTAAACACCGGGAACATATCATCAGTTTAATGCTAAATATGGTAAGAGAAGAGATTACGTGGGGGCACGTGATGGCATCCAAAAGGTGGGGCCAGATCCCCTTCATTTTGTTATACAGACAAGTATTTAACACTTTTAATTCTTAAGGCCATCACGTGTGGGCACGTGATGGGGGCTCACGCTTTGATCTGTTAGAATGTTCATTAGGGGTCACGTGGTGACACGTGAGGGTGCCCCAGAGCTTCTTTTCTTTTGCTTTTCTTTGTGCGCTTTGGGGGTCACGTGGAGCACGTGACCCTGTTTCTTTGACTGTTTGAAGATGTGTTTATCTTTTTAAGAATTAAATTCTTCATAGGGTTAAACCCTAGTAATAAACTTTAGAGGAATTAAATTCATGTTTTCTTCTGAAGAATTATATTCTTAGATAGGGTTAAACCCTGATTTCTTCTTTCGTAAGGGAATTAAATTCCTGTTATTTTGACAGATTTAAGTTCTTAACTAGGGTTAAACCCTGGTTCTGTTCATTTTGAAGGAATTAAATTCCTATAACAAAGGGTTAAACCCTAATTTTATTTCAAAGGAATTAAATTCCTATAGCTCCGTGAGAATTAAATTCTCAAACTTCCATTCCCTCCCTATGCTTTGGATCTACATGGAAGGATCTCAACCCAATGAGAATTAAATTCTCAATTCATGGGGAGATGTGCACTTTGCAGATCCTCCACTAAAAAAAGAACTAAGTTCTTCTCTTTTAATATAAGAGTTAAACTATTTTGAGAATTAAATTCTCTTTTGAAGCCTCTCCTTCCTTACCTAAGGTTTTCTTCTGCAGCAGATCAAATTCTTCCAAGGTCTCAAGGCTCTATTTCTTTTTTTTTCCTCTCTGTCTATCCCTTCTCTGTATATGTCTTGGCTTCTATTTATAGGAGAAGGAGCGAATCAATTAGTTTTAGTGAATCATTCATTGAGGGATTTGATTTGTATTCATTAGAGATTTGATTTGCATTCATCATTCATTTGGACCTTTGGATTATCAGGTGAATTTCATTCACCATTGGATTTTAAATCCAAAGATATTCCTTCGTTATTTCGGTTAGATTTTAAGGGGAAATCTTTCCAAGTTCAAGATTTTCCCATGAATAGGTGATATTTAATCACCTTTAGATTTTTTTAATCCAATCGGTTCCCAATAATCATTTTCCTTTGGAAAGATTTGAATGCCTTTCAGAATTTAATTCTGTTAAATAGAGAGGCTTTTGAAAGCCGGTCACGTGTGACCACGTGACCCTTGGTCACGTGTAGGCACGTGACCCCCTGGAACGAGCTTTCTTCTCCTTTCCGCGCTCTGTTTTCTGGCCGCTGTTCAACCGTCACGTGCCAACATGTGACCCCTGGTCACGTGTGAGCACATGACCCTTTCTGGAGCCTTTTCTTTGATTTAATCGGGGAGCTGACTCTGCCTTTGCCGCTGCTTTTAAATGTCACGTGCCAACACGTGACTGCTGGTCACGTGCTAGCACGTGATGCCTCCTCCGTAAGCTTTCCTGATTTTAAATCAGGAAACGGCCGTGTTCCAGAAGAACCAGGATCCGCTCTGGACATTTCCCACGGGGTCAGGATTAACATAAGTCGTGTTCCACTAAACCAGGATTTGCTCTGGATGCTTCCCACGGGGTCAGGATTGACATAGCTGTGTTTCGCAAGGACCAGGTTCCGCTCTGGACGCTTCCCACGGGATTAGGATCGACATAGGCATGTTCCACTAGACCAGGATATGCTATGGATGCTTCCCACGGGGTCTGGATTGACATAGCCGTGTTCCTCAAGGACCAGGTTCCGCTCTGGACGCTTCCTATAGGGTCGAGATTGACATAAGCCGTGTTCCGCAATGATCAGGATCCGCTCTAGACGTTTCCCACGGGTCAGGATCGACATAAGCCGTGTTCCACTAGACCAGGATTTGCTCTGGATGCTTCCCACGGGGTCAGGATTGACATAGCCGTGTTCCGCAAGGACCAAGTTCCGCTCTGGACGCTTCCCACGGGGTCAGGATTGACATTAGCCGTGTTCCACTAGACCAGGATTTGCTGTGGACGCTTCACACGGGGTCAGGATTGACATAATCGTATTCCACTAGACCAGGATCTGCTCTGGATGCTTCCCACGGGGTCAGGATTGACATAGCTGTGTTCCGCAAGGACCAGGTTTCGCTTTGGACGCTTCCCACGGGGTCAGGATTGACATTAGCCATGTTCCACTAGACCAGGATCTGCTCTGGATGTTTCCCACGGGGTCAAGATTGACATAAGCTGTGTTCCATTAGACCAGGATTTGCTATGGATGCTTCTTACAGGGTCAGGATTGACATAGCCGTGTTCCGCAAGAAACAGGTTCCGCTCTGGACGCTTCCCACGGGGTCAGGATTGACATTAGCCGTGTTCCACTAGACCAGGATTTGCTCTAGATGCTTCCCACGGGGTCAGGATTGACATAGCCGTGTTCTGCAAGGACCAGGTTCCGCTCTGGACGCTTCCCACGGGGTCAGGATTGACATTAGCCGTGTTCCTCTAGACCAGGATTTGCTCTGGACGCTTCACACGGGGTCAGGATTGACATAGCCGTATTCCACTAGACCAGGATTTACTCTGGATGCTTCCCACGGGGTCAGGATTGACATAGCCGTGTTCTGCAAGGACCAGGTTCCGCTATGGACGCTTCCCACAGGGTCAGGATTGACATTAGCCATGTTCCACTAGACCAGGATCCGCTCTGGACATTTCCCACGGGGTCAGGATTGACATAGCTGTGTTCCACTAGACCAGGATTTGCTCTGATTGCTTCCCACGGGGTCATGATTGACATAGCCGTGTTCCACAAGGACCAGGTTCCACTCTGGACGCTTCCCACGGGGTCAAGATTGACATTAGCCGTGTTCTACTAGACCAGGATTTGCTCTGGACGCTTCCCACGGGTTCAGGATTGACATAGCCGTGTCCCACTAGACCAGGATTTGCTCTGGATGCTTCCCACGGGGTCAGGATTGACATAGCCGTGTTCCGCAAGGTCCAGATTCCGCTCTGGACGCTTCCCACGGGGTCAGGATTGACATTAGCCGTGTTCCACCAGACCATGATTTTCTCTGGACGCTTCCCACGTGGTTAGGATTGATATAGTCATGTTCTACTAGATCAGGATTTGCTCTGGATGCTTCCTACGGGGTCAGGATTGACATAAGCCGTGTTCCGTAAGGACCAGGATCCGCTCTGGATGTTTCCCACGGGGTCAGGATTGACATAAGCCGTGTTCCACTAGACCAGGATTTTCTCTGGATACTTCCCACGGGGTCAGGATTGACATAGGCCGTGTTCTGCGAGGACCAGGAAGGGTTGACTTTATCCGCATTTCACGGAGTCGGGGGTTGACTCTCGGTTGTCTGTGTACCACCGAGTCATGGAACTGGGAGTTGCCGCGGTTCCGCTTTGCTGATGTTGCGTCTGTGGTAGTGAGACGAATGTTGTGATGATCTCCAGGCTGTCTGTGAACCGTCGAAACTTGGCTCTTTTTTGGATGGAGCCTAGGGGGAAGGTATGGTTCCCTCTTTGTTTGTTCCCCTGGATTGTATACAGGGATCGATGTGCTTTCACCTGTAGGGCAAAAAGTTTCATTTTATATTATTTTTCTTTTCGCGATGCTCTATCATTTCAGCTTTTATATCGCAAAAGTCACGATTGCCCAATCATTTCGGCTATTTCTCGCGATGCCCAATCATTTCGGCTATTTGTTTTTTTTATTCGCTGCTTTTTATTGCGAGTTGCCCAACAATTTCGGTTATTTTGTATGCATACATTTTTACTTGCTGATTTTGTTGCAAGTTGCCTCATCATTTCGGCTATTTCGTATTCATTTGTGGCTCGCTGGCTTTTCACTATGAATTTGGGATTTGACACCGATTTCGGCATCAGCATCGCTACAACTGGGATATTGCCAGGAGCGAATCATCATTTGCTTCTGTCGATGTCGAACAAAGGTGGCTTAGTAAACAGGGTTAAGATCCTGTCGACTAAGGCTTTTGACTTCATGAGCCGTAAGGGTCTCATAAAAGTATTTCTCCCTATGAGTTGTGAGGATCTCGTAGGTGCGTTTTCTCCTTAAAAATCGTGAGGAGTCTTAAGTGGATGGTCTCTTATAAGTCGTAAGGATCTTACAAGAGTGCTTTCTCCTTATAAGTTGAGAGGACTTACAAGTGTCTTTTGCCATTCGAGCATATCCCCAGTCTCCGGTGGGACTTTGTTAGGGAAATGTTTATTCGCGCCCGTGGATTGTATACAAGGGTCAATATTGAGCCGCTTGTAGGGCCACATTGGAGATTGTGATGGCTTAAGAATATGTTCAGATCCCTGTAGCTTAAGGATTTTGAACCCTGTGAGCCGTGAGGGTCTCAAAGGGAAATTCTCCTTACGAATCGTGAGGATCTCGTAAGTGTAATTTCTCCTTAGGAATCGTGGGGATCCCTAAGTGTGTTGCTTCCTTATGAGTCGTATGGATCTCACGCAGATGGTTTCTCCTTACAGGGTCGAGAAGACCTTGCAAGTGTCTTTTAACGAGATTGCGCCCTTTCGGGTTTTCACAAAACTCGCCAGTAGCCCTGCTATTTTTACTCATGGAGCCCTTTCGGGTTTTCATCCGTGCCCATTTTGCTTATGGACATACTATTTTTTTTTTCAGCCTTGGGATGCTGCGGTTCATAGTAGTTTATTGACGTTTTGGTCAACAGCCAGTTTTAGGACATAGTGGTCCATCGTTAGTTTAAGGACGTTTTGGTCCGTTGTTAGTTTTTAGGACATTTCGGTCCGTCGTTAGTTTAATAACGTTTTGGTCCGTTGTCAGTCTTAGGACATTTCGGTCCGTTGTTAGTTTTTAGGACATTTCGGTCCGTTGTTAGTTTAAGGGCGTTTCGGTCCGTCGTTAGTTTAAGGACGTTTCGGTCCGTCGTTAGTTTTAGGACATTTCGGTCCGTTATTAGTTTTAGGACATTTCGGTCCGTAGCCGGCTACTAGTTATAGAGTTTGGGCTTAGGAAGATAGCGAGCGGACATAGGCGTCGTCATCTATCGTTGACCTAGGCCGTGGCTCGTCAAGTGTAGTATTTTTTTAGGAATCGACCGTTTATTGTCCGGAAAGGTCTTTTACCATGTATGTCCATGAGTAGATATGCTCCACCCTGGTAGACTTTGTTTATGATATATGGGCCTTCATAGTTCGGCTCGATTTTCCCCCGCTTGGCACGATTGGGGATCATAGGTCTTTTGACCACTAGCACGAGTTCGCCTTGGCGGAATGTTCTCAGCCTAGTCAATCTTTCATATGAGCGCGTCATCTTCGCTTTATAAGCCTCCAGATTTTGTTTCTCCATGAGACGGGTTTCATCAAGGGCATCAAGCTCCTCAAGCCGAAGGTGAGCGTTTTCTTCGTCTGTTAGCTCGTAGTGAACTGCCACTCGTATAGAGGGTAACTCTATCTCGAGGGGGAGTACTGCTTCTGTACCGAATACCAATGCATACGGCGTTGTATTCGTGGTTGTTTTGAACGTAGTTCGATACGCCCAGAGAGCTTCATGCAGTCTCTCATGCCAGTCCTTCTTATTTCGAGACACCATCTTTTTCACGATCTTCGTCAAGGTCTTGTTGAAAGCCTCAGCTAGACCGTTAGCTCGGGGATTATAGACTGAAGAGTATCTCCAGTCTATATTATGCTGTTGTGCGAAGCGGCTGATCTTGTGGCTTCTGTAGGCTGGCCCGTTATCGGAGATAATCCGTCGCGGAGTGCCGAACCGGTAAATGATGTGTGTCTTGAGGAAATGGAGAATATTCTCCGTCTTCACCTCCCTCAGCGGTACTGCTTTTGCCCATCTGGAGAAGTAATCAGTTGTCACGAAAATGAATCGATGTCCTCTGGACGATGCTGGTTCAATGAGGCCGATTATGTCAGTTCCCCACATTTCAAACGGCCAGCTAGCCACCGTTGGGTGTAGTGGATTTGGATGCTGGTGGATAAAATCCCCATGAATCTGGCACGAGTGGCACTGTTTCACGTATTCTAGGCAGTCTTGGATCATCGTGGGCCAATAGTAGCCCATCATTTTGATCTCCAGCTTCATCTTTGGGCCGTCTTGGTGAGAACCGCAGAGTCCGTCGTGTGTTTCTTGTACGACTCTCTTTGCCTCTTCAGGTCTCAGGCATCTTAGCCATAGAGAATCAAATTATCTCTTATACAGAGTATCACTGACGAAGGAGAAAGACAGAGCTCGTTTCATGAGCTGATGTCTTGAGGATGCATCTTCAGGTGTTCGACGGGATTTGAAGTAGTCTATAAAGATTTCTCTCCAATCGCTCCAGTAGGAGGGATGGGGGATAATGTGGGGGATTTGTGGAATTTTACTCCAAGTCAACTCTCTCCCATACTACAATAATACCCCATACCCAAATTAATATATTTAAATCCTTTTCAAATCAATTCTCTTCACATGAGTTGAAGACAAATGGATGGGGAGTGGGCTGCTGCTGTGGTAGGGCCGGCCAAGTGGGAGAGGTGAGGATTTGTGAATGTTTGCAAAGAAAATTCCATGCAAAAAGACCCCCTCAAGTTACCTAATTGCAACCTTAAGCTTATTTTATTTAATTTTAATTTTACTTTGACTATAGTCAACTAGAACTTGGAATAACATGCTAAATTTTTTTATTACTAACTAGATTTTAGTTGTCATGCTTCTTAAGTATGTAATTAGCCCATTCAAATTTATATTTATCACTAATTTAATGTATATTTAACAGCTTAAAATAATATTAAAAATAATAAATTAGGGAAATTTTTTTAAACAACTAAAAATTTATAAGTGACTCATTAGCTACTAAATACTAGCAATTACCTATCTAAATTAGGTATAATTAGGCCTATATTGAAAAATAATTATAAGTACAATTTACGGAAAAATATCAATTATTTACCGATTATCGGGAAAATATTTAAACGACTTTCAAGGCGTTACAATCTTCCCCCCTTAAAGAAATTCGGTCCCTGAATTTAAAAATCTAGCTACGCTTACCTTCAAAGAGATGGGGATATTTCTTCCTTATCTCGTCATTGGTCTCCCAGGTGACCTCCTTGCTGCTCGGGCCCGCCAAAGGACCTTGACGATCAGTAGAACCTTCGATCTCAATTTTTTTTCACCTGCCGATCCAGGATGACCACCGGCTACTCTGCAAAAGAAAGGTCGCACTCCAGCTGGACCGTCTGGTGCTGAATCGCATGAGAAGGGCCGTGAAGGTACTTGCGGAGCATCGAAACATGGAAGACGGGGTGAACATCAGGAAAGCTGGGTGGAAGAGCCAAACGATACGCAACTACGCCGACACGCTCGAGGATCTCTAAGGGACCCACAAATCTGGGGCTAAGCTTTCTTTTTGCCCACACCTCATCACGCCCTTCATTGAAGAGACCCTCAGTAAAACATGATTGCCAACTGCGAACTCTAGTCTGCGACGGCGTCTGTCCGCATACGATTTCTGCCTGCTCTGGGCCTCTCTCATCCGGTCTCGAATCAACTGTTTCTTCTCGGTCGTCTCCTGCACGATCTGCGGCCCCAAAATACTGCTCTCGCTGAATTCTGTCCAACAGATGGACGATCTACATCTCCTCCCATACAAGGCCTCGAAAGGTGCTATCTGAATAGTATCCTGGAAGCTGTTGTTGTAGGAGAACTCTACTAAGGGTAAATGATGATCCCAGTTACCTCCGAAGTCTAAAACGCACGCTCGGAGCATGTCCTCAAGAGTCTGAATAGTTCACTCTGACTGGCCGTCAGTCTGCGGATGAAATACTGTGCTGAAACTCAATCGGGTGTCCAACGCCTCCTGAAGTCTCTGCTACAGTCAGCTGATAAACTGGGTGCCTCGGTCAGACACGATACAAGTCGGGACGCCATGCAACCGTACGATCTCATCGATGTAAATCTGGGCATACTGAGCAAATCCGAAAGTTGTCTTCACTGGCAGGAAGTGAGCCACTTTCGTCAAACGATCCACGATCACCCAAATAGAGTCATACCCCCAACTGGTCCTGGGTAGACCCACAATGAAGTCCATAGAAAGCTGCTCTCATTTCCACTCCGGAATGGGCAAAGGCTGCAACTCTCCCGCGGGCCTCTGGTGCTCGGCCTTGACCTGCTGACTAGTCAGGCATCTCGACACGAATTCAGTGACGTCCCTCTTCATTCCATCCCACCTATAACATCTCGCAAATCGTGGTACATCTTGGTGGAACCGGGATGAACGCTATACATCGATCTATGGGCCTCCTCAAGAATCTCACGCCGTAGTCCCTCAGAATCTGGTATGCACAATCGAGTCCTACATCGAGGTACCCCCTGATCATCGATCATGAACTTGGAAACTCTGCCCTGCCGAACTTGCTCTATGATCTCTGAAAGACGGTCATCACTGGGCTGTGCCTCTCGAATACGGTCAAGTAACTGCCGACGTGCACGAATATGCACAAGTTGTCCCTCTGTCGAAGTGAACTCGAATTGCACTCGGCTCTCGCATAGAATTTGCCAATCTGCTGACGACTGCCTCTGCACGGCACTCAAATTGGATAAACTACCTCCGGGCTTCCGACTCAAAGCATCTGCCACCACGTTCGCCTTGCCCGAATGGTAAAGCATTTCGCAATCATAGTCTTTCACCAGCTCCATCCAACGGCGCTGTCTCAGATTCAGGTCTCGCTTCTGAAATATGTACTTCAAGCTCTTGTGGTCTATAAATATCTGGCACGACTCGTCGTATAGGTAATGTCTTTGATCTTGAGTGCAAACACCACTGCAGCCATCTCTAAATCATGCGTAGGATAGTTCTGTTCATGTGTCTTCAGCTGCCGAGAAGCATACGCAATAACCCTGTCGTGCTGCATCAACACGCAACCTAGTCCCACTCGAGAAGCGTCGCAATAAACCACGAATCCGCCCGATCCCAAAGGCAATGTCAACACTGGTGTAGTAGTCAGACGAGTCTTCAATTGCTGGAAGCTATGCTCGCACACCTCGGTCCAATCAAAAGGAACTCCCTTCTGGGTCAACCCGGTGAACGGTGCAGCAATACGGGAGAAGTCCTGAACAAATCGTCAGTAGTAGCCATCCAGGCCTAGGAAACTGCGGATCTCCGTAACTGATGCCGGTTTGGGCCAATGCTGAACAGCCTCGATCTTCTTCGGGTCCACACATATGCCATCTCTCGTAATCACGTGACCCAAGAAATCAACGCTGTCAAGCCAAAACGCGCACTTGGAGAATTTCGCGAACAGCTGGTGCTCCCTCAAAGTCTGTAATGTGATCCACAAGTGCTGCTCGAGCTCCTCTCGGCTCTGGGAATACACCAAAATGTCGTCAATAAACACGATGATGAACAGATCTAGATACGGCCTGAAAATGCGGTTCATCAAGTCCATAAACGCGGCTGGTGCATTGGTGAGTCCGAACGACATCACCAAAAACTTATAGTGCCCATAACGTGTGCGAAAAGCCGTCCTCGGAATATCCTCCTGCCGCACCCGCAACTGATGGTAACCCGATCGCAAGTCAATCCTCGAAAAGTATCCCGCACCCTGAAGCTGGTCGAACAAATCATCGATACGTGGTAAGGGATATCTGTTCCGTACGGTAACCTTGTTCAGCTGGCGGTAATCAATGCACAATCGCAAACTGCCGTCTTTCTTTTTGACGAATAGGACAGGAGCACCCCACGGAGACACACTAGGTCGAATAAGCCCTTTATCTAATAAATCCTGCAACCGATCCTTCAGTTCTCTAAGCTCCGCCGGGGCCATCCGAAAAGGCGGTATGGAAATAGGCCCCGCGCCAGGGATCAAATCGATGCAGAACTCAACATCGCTCTCAGGCGGTAACCCAGTCAGCTCGTCAGGGAAAACATCAGGGAACTTACTAACAATCGTGACTTGGTCCAAAGGAACCTCTGCAGCTCGAGTATCACAAACATATGCTAAGAATCCCTGACATCCCTTCCGCAAGAGCTGACCGACGCGAAGAGACAAAATCAAGCTGGGAAGGGTGACGCTACGGTCTCCCTGAATAACAAGGACTGGCTCTCCCGGAAAGCTAAATCTGACTGCCTTCTCACGGCAGTCCACAGATGCATAACAAGTGGCCAGCCAGTCCATGCCCAGAAGCACATCAAAGTCCAACATATCGAGGAGAATCAAATCAACCGATAAATCCCTCTCCCCGATACGAATGGAATAAAATCGAAACACAAAACGAGCGACAAACGACTCGCTTACCAGAGTAATAACAACAAGCGGCTGATCTAACGACGATGACTCACGGGCCAACATCGGTGCAAAGTGTGTAGATACATATGAATGCGTGGAACCTGGGTCGAATAATACTCACGCGTCGAAAGAACATACTGTCAAAGTATCTGTCACAACGGCATTAGATGCCTGCGCATCCTGCGGAGTCAAAGAGAACACTCGGGCCTGTCCCCCACCAAAAGCTGGCTGTCCTCGGCCTCGGCCTCGTCCTCCTCGTTCTCTCTGAATAGGACCTCCATGCCCACGGCCTCTGGGGGCGCCTAACTGACGTGGAGCATCACCGGGGACAGGAAGTAGAGCTCTCTGAGGAGGTGGTGAAGGTGGTAAAGTCACGTGTGGAACCGTCGCCGCTCCCTGTCGTCTCACCATACAGTCTCTGATACGATGGTACGGACTCCCACACCTAAAACACCCTGGCGACGCCTGCTCGCCCTGCGGATAAGAACCAAATAGCTGACCCCGTCTAACTCCTCTGCCGCCACCATCTCTCGGAAAGGATCTGTCACGATACCTCTGAGCTGGCATATCGGTACGAATCCTCTTCGGCCCAGAAACGGCCGAAGTCTCTGCAATGCGTGCCTCCATCCGTAAGGCCGTGTCCATAACAGCTGCATAAGTGTCAAAGTGCCGGGCGCCGATGGCAAGAAATAACTGTGTGTTGAGTCCTTGCATAAACCTCTTTACCCTCTTCTCTTCAGTATCAACCAAGTACGGAGCATATCGGGACAACTGAGTAAACTGGATATCATACTCGGACACTGTTATTCCTGGAGTCTTGAGAAAAGCCTCAAAACTACGAGCTCGAGCATCATGAACGCTCTTTGGAAGGAAACATGCTAGAAATACTGCTGTGAACTCGGCCCAAGTCATAGGAGGTAGACCTGCAGCTCGACCTCTCTCGACCGACTCCCACCATGTCTGCGCAAGGCCCTCCAGACAGAAACTCGTAAGCTCTACCCATCTATCGTCGGAACATATGAGCGAACGGCAAATCCGATCTAAATTGTCAAGGAATGTCTGCGGATCCTCCGCTGCATCGATGCCGGTGAAGACTGTGGGCCTCAGTCTCATGAAATCCTGTAGTGATACTGGAATAGCCACTGTAGTAGTAGGAGCGATTGTCTGGGCAGCAGGTACTATCGTAGTCTGTGCTGTGGTAGGTACGTCCTCCGATCTCGGTGCACGACTGGCCTCTACTAAGGATCCAACCATCTGTCGTAACTCCTGCATACCTCCCATCATCTGTCGTAACTCCTCTATACCAGACTCTAGCTTATCCATGCAGCCTGGGGAAGGCGGATCAGTCTGTCTCTGAGGGGTAGGTATGCCGTCCTGCTCGGTCCTCGTTTCGAACGAGCCTGCTCGGATCTCATCTCGGGCGGCAGCCCTCTGCGCTCTCGTAGCCTTCGGCAGCATAGTGGCTGGTACAGGAAACATGATAATAATAACAGTGCAATAGAATCATAGGATACATGGAATTGAAGAAGGAATTTTTCAAGCAAGTTTATCCTAAAGTCACTTAGGCGGAGTACCGTATCGCAAGTATGCCGCGGACATACACACGCTACGTTACCCTACTTAAGGCACTTACGCCATCTACCAAGGGTCATCCTACACTCAGAAAGGTAAAATCTATCGCTCTGATACTAACTTTGTCACGACCCGAAAAGTACGGAGCATGACTGGCACTTAAATTACGAAACATCTCGAGGCGTACGTAATCTGAGTAAGCCAAAACCCAGAAATCAAACCAAATAAGCAGTAGAGTGAAGAAAAACCAATTTATTGAAAGCGATTTTAATCAAATAAGTCACATCAAGCTTTTTAAAAGCAACATCCATTTTTTCCGAAAATTTCGGCAGAGTCTCCTTTGTAAATACTGGCCCCCAAACGGGTACAAACAGGAATATATATGAATAACATGAAATAAGGCATCCCCAAGCGGGAGTTAGCTCTTCGCCCCAAGGCAGACTCAAATCCCACGCAATATAAATCATCAATGTGCAAAATAAGTATAAAAAGGCACAAGTAATAAGCAACACGTCGGCTCAAGTGAGCGCGACCCAAAGAAACAACATACATGCCCACAAATCTCACTGTCTCGTCTCTAAGTCAATATACATCAGTACTGGTAGATGATATAGTAAATGGAGTACACTAGATACAATGAATATACAAGGTGGAAACAAAATAATGACACAACCCACCTACGAGCAAAAGCCTCAAATCCAAGAAAAAGGAGGAAGTGCGTCCGCCGGTACAGTGCTGACGGATCAGACCTGCAAAAAGGCTGTGGCACAACGGGGGTGAGTTTCCAACTCGTGAGTAATATGTAACATCTATAAAGACTATCGTAAGCATGTACGCAAAGTGTCACAATTCTACAATATTGATATGGTATGATGTACTAGCATGTATGCGACATGAATGTAATTTAACATGTGATCTGGATATGCTGATATGAGTAAATCATTATTTTCATGTTAGAAAACTCTTTTGAAATATCTGAAGTAATATCAATTAAATCAACAGAAATCTGTGTCAAGTATCGACACCTCAAATGAATATCTCAGTGTCCCAAAGTATAGGTATCTCAAAAAGTCTTGGGCTCCGGCAATCCGGACTGGTCCATCTCAAGTATCAATATCTCAATATCTCACGACCACGGTCGGTATCCTCCGGATATCCGCCGCGCCAGCAATCACCGGTAGGTAGTCTGCCCCTGTCAGGCTCATCGTCTACTATTCGAACTTCTTGCCCCGGGGTACCTTACCGGGCCCACCATGTACCCGAGACGGATCATCCTACTCCTCAAAACGGGTCTCGAAAACTAACAGAAAACTCATGGTGGACGACACAAGTATCATGTCACGAGAAAACCGCAACTTGCAATATTTAAAATGATATCAGTTTTATTAAATCCTTGAGGTTTCTCCAAAATCTCATAAATCTCAAATGCTGAAATCCTCAAGAAAGAAGGTACCATAAGTACACATGTCAATGTTGATGAATGCCTATGGTATCAACAATGCGAACTGCGATATATGACTAAAATACTATGTATGATCGTATGATGTAATGAGGTACATGCATATGACTAGCAATTCTAGATGTTCATCTTGCGGAATTTAATATATTAGTAACGGTTTATACGTTTTATATGGTGAAATTATTCTAAATTCCGGTTTAAACAAGTTATCTAGTGTTTGTGGCATAGCAATTACCAAGGCGTGTGTGTCCGCATGAATAGTGCTCGTGCTGCATAAAACCCTGGTAATGGTGTAAGTGTCCTATGAGATGAAGTTGCATAACTATATATAATGAACTAAGCAAGCCAAATATTACTTTTGTCGCATATCTCATTTTAATGGTTTCAATACGATGAATTAACACATATATGGATATAAAGGTCATGCAATACAGTAAAACAGGTAACTAGGAACTACATGCAACAAGCTAGTATTACTAGAAATTCTAAACTATCGGGCGCCTCGCGCCATCCAAACGATTTCCCCCGTAGATGTATACATCTACTCACATCCCCAGCTAGCTTGGTCCAATCACCGCTTTCCCTTTTCGTGCCGCGTCCGAAGTCTCCGCGACCGATCCTGGAATTTGCACAACACAAAACATAAGATTATATATCCTGAAATGATGCCAAGTCATAAAATGAAAGGGTCAACGTCTACGAGTTAGGCACATTGTGCACTTGGTGCGCGGAACACACACGAAAAACACAACAACCTTAACTAGAATCGTCGTTCGGAACAACCGTTAAAACTAAGACCCGAACAAACCAATACGCATTCACACACCCTAAATACCATAGTAGAAGCTAATAATATAACCAACATAACAAAATTAATTCACCTCCTAATTGTATCAAAAACCTAGTAAGCCTAAAAGTTTGCAATTTGGTGTAACCGTCGTAGATTAGCGATAAAAATGACCACACTCATAAATAATCATCAAACCACACAACTAGCTAGCCACTACACTTAATTTAACCTATTTGCAATACTTCAAACCCCAATTCCAAAATCAAACCTTCTCTTGAATTTCATAACTAGCAATTCCAATCAAATTTCACACTTGAAATAACTAAATTAGCATAATTTGAAGCCCATTTAAGCAAGTAACCTCTTAGATTAGGTTAGTGTAAGAACTAGATAGCAACATAAACTTAATTAACCTAATAATGGTGTTTTAAAATCCTAGTTCAACTCAAACCATCCTCTTTAAAAACCTAGATTAGAAATTAGCATTAAATTTAACACTAAACCAATTTAATTCAAGGAATTTAACCATAAGTGTTAATTGGGTAAAGATTATACCTCAAATTTTCTAGGGATCTAGCAAGATGATTTGCCTCCAAAGATGGCCTCTTAGTATCCAAGATCCATGCAAGAATGGCTACGGAGAAAGGATGAAGAATGGGCTTGAAATTGTGAGGTTTAAATTGGATTTTGATGGATTTTGAGATGAAATTTGAAGGGAAAAGTGATGGGGAAAATTGGGGACAGCAGCAGCAGCTCTCGGCCAGTAGGAGGGATGGAGGAGAATGTAGGGGATTTGTGGAATTTTACTCCAAGTCAACTCTCTCCCATACTACAATAATACCCCATACCCAAATTAATATATTTAAATCCTTTTCAAATCAATTCTCTTCACATGAGTTGAAGACAAATGGAGGGGGAGTGGGCTGTTGCTGTGGTAGGGCCGAACAAGTGGGGGAGGTGAGGATTTGTGAATGTTTGCAAAGAAAATTCCATGCAAAAAGACCCCCTCAAGTTACCTAATTGCAACCTTAAACTTATTTTATTTAATTTTAATTTTCCTTTGACTATAGTCAACTAGAACTTGGAATAACATGCTAAATTTTTTATTACTAACTAGATTTTAATTGTCATGCTTCTTAAGTATGTAATTAGCCCATTCAAATTTGTATTTATCACTAATTTAATGTATATTTAACAGCTTAAAATAATATTAAAAATAATAAATTAGGGAATTTTTTTTAAACAACTAGAAATTTATAAGTGACGCGTTAGCTACTAGATACTAGCAATTACTTATCCAAATTAGGTATAATTAGGCCTATATTGAAAAATAATTATAATTACAATTTATGGAAAAATACCAATTATTTACCGATTATCGGGAAAATACCTAAACGACTTTCAAGGCGTTACAATAATGGATATAAGGGTTTAACTCTTCATACAAGAACTTAGTTCTTCCTCTGGTTTGAGATTTGCAAAAGCAAATCTCCCCACAAGTTGAGAATTTAATTCTCATCGGGGTGATTCTGTTCTTCAGACTCAAAACTTAGGGAAAAGAATTAGATTAAAAAGAAAGAGAAAGAAAAAGAACAAGAACATATGTTCTGGGAATTTAATTACTCCAAAATTAGGCTTTAACCCTACATAATGAACTTATTTCTTATAAAAATTAAAGAACTTAGTTCTCCAATAAAAATAATGATGATGATCCAAGATCTTCAAAACAGAAATCTTGATGATCATCAATGACTAAAATGTAACAGAGATTAATATCTCTAAAAAGAAGAAGAATTTGGCGTCTCACGTGAAACACACGTGAGTAAAATTAGTGCTTAGCACTATTATAGTGCCTCACGTGTTTCCCACGTGAGTACTTAAAACAATCAAAAGAAAAACTAAAACGCCTCACGTACTTCCCACGTAAGCGTCCAAAGAGCAAAGAAAAAACTCCTTTGTGTTGATTAGGCAGCCACCAAATAAAGCAGCCCAACACCCAAAAATAAAGCAATCACGTGAAATACATATGAAATACTCTTAGAAACACAAAATCTGGCGTCTCACGTGCTTCACACGTGAACACCAGAGCTCTAGCCAAGTGCTTAGCACTTCTGTCAAAAGGGGGGTTGAACAAATAAAACCCAAAATCAATGCTCAGCACTCACGTGCATCCCACGTGAGTGCCATGCAAGGTGCTTACCACTCTATATTTAATCCAAATGACTAAAGTTCTTAGCACTAATGCGGCAGCATCCATATCTGAGCGCCTCACATGTTTCACACGTAAGCGCCAAAGAAAATTAGTGCTTAGCACTATAAGTAGCGTCTCACGTGAGCGCCAGAAAAGATTAGTGTTCAACACTATTACAGCGCCCCACGTGAAACACACGTGAGCACTATATATATCAGTGCTTAGCACCGCTGGATAGTATAGAGAACTAATTTCAGCCTAAATTGGCTAAGTTTCCTAAGGTCAAACCTCTTTGATTTTAATCAACCGAGCCTATATAGCTCATGATTTCCAAATCGATCATTGATGATATCTAAAATTATATTCATCCCATATCTTCTAAGGTAATCTTAGTCCTAAATATGACTAACGATTATTAAATGATTCACCGTGATCTTTTCCCTTCAAATACGGGATTTGGTTCCAGGGTACTGTTTCCCCAGTCAGAGCAAAGCTCTGTTCAAATTCCAAGAGTTAAGATGAAGCGACGCTTCCGTTCTCCCCAATCAGAGCAAAGCTCTGTTCAAATTTCAAGATTTGAAATGAAGCGACGCTTCTGATTCCCCCAATCAGAGCAAAGCTCTGTTTTCAAAATTCAAAATTCAAAATTTAAAAAGATTGAAGCAACGCTTCAGAATCCAGTGCTCTGCGCTGCGCGCCACGTGTCGAATGTAGGTGCGCTAGCACGGTTGCGCTACGCTCTGCGCTGCGCGCCACGTGTCGAACGTAGGTGTGCTAGTGCAGTTGCACCGCGCTCTGCGCTGCGTGCCACGTGTCTAACACAGGTGCGCTGCGCTCAAGGTCAAGATGCCTGGCTCTATAATGATGATAAAAAAACATCAGAAAAGAAAATTAAAATCAATTAATTTTTATGAGTTCTGGGATCTTCAAGATCCATGAGGAAACTCTTAAGAGTTCTTCATCAAAAATTAAGAAATCTACATACGATTCAGAAGAGCAAGGCTCTGTATTAAAATTCTAAAAGGGAAAAAATGAAGCAACGCTTCAGGTTCCGCGCCAGGCGCACGGCACGCCACGCGTCAAGCACGGGTGCGCTAACGCTAGGCGCGTTGCGCACCATGTGTCAAATACGAGTGCGCTAGCGCTAGCGCAATTACGCTGCGCTCTGCACTACGCACCTCAAATGAGAGCAAAGCTGTTTCCAAGATTGGAAAGCGAAGCAACGCTTCATGAAAGGTAGTGACATCAAATGCGCTTACAGTAAGAGTCAAAGACTCTGAAACGGCGCCCACGTGCAAAGCACGAGAGTGCTAAGCGCCAGAAGCGCTTTATCCTTACAAGAATTACTTGCACATGATTATAGCAAATTAAATTGTGCAGCGCATAAACACCTCACAGAGGAATAACAGGGAATTAAAAACAAAGAAACACTTAACGGATAATAAAATACTTAATTAAAACATCTTATTATTATTATTACATTGAAAACAGATCACCAAACATAGGATCAAAAAGACAGGGATTCGCAAAGCTAAGGAGGAGATTATCCAGTTCCCTCTCCGTCTTCTCCACCATGTCGAAACGGCGATCCACTCGAGGAGTAGCCATCCATCGATCAACGCCGCACTCACCAGAGAAAGTGGAGATAACGACCCGACGAGCCCGTATCTGGCTCAGCAAGTAGACAGAGCAATCCCTCAAGGCTTCAGTGATCAAATGAGCCTCGAAGAAGCACTCGACCTTATCCTCAGCAGCATCAAGCATTGCCGAGGACATCTCTGCTGGAGGAGGGGGAATATCAGCAAGCACAGACGCAAGGATCATCCGATGCCAAGTAAAGTGTGGGGGGAGAGGAGACCCTACACGAGTCAAGAGCTCGTACAGCGCTGCGTCGCATTGGTCATCCGTAAGAGAAGGATCTACCAAGCGTGCAGCAAAACGAGGAACAGTGTCCTGAATGGGCACTTCCCACGGTTTTTGACGGGCATGTAGGCGGTTACAAGCCATAATTGAGAGGGTTCTTTAGAGATGAGAAAAGAAAGAAGCTTTGCTTCGAGTTATAAAGATTAGGCACAGAAAATTTTGTGCACAGTGGAACTATTTCCAAGACTTGGGAAATGAAAGTTCTAGGGAATACAAGTTTGACTTAAAAAGGAAGGTAAAAAGTCACCTCTGTTGAAGCAACGCTTCAGATCCAGCGCTCTGTTGAAGCAACGCTTCAAATCCAGCGCTCTGCGCTGCGCTCCACGTGTCAAACACGGGAGCGCTAGCGCAGTTGCGCTGCGCTCTGCGCTGCGTGCCACGTGTCGAACGTAGGTGTGCCAGCGCTGGAATTAAAAATTCCCACCGTTAGATCAAATGATCTAATAATAATGATAAATCATTAATTAACCAGAATTAAATTCTGTTAAGGAAAGATTCCTCAAAGTCTTTCCAAACAACAAGATTTTGCTTTAAGCACCTCTGGATCAACGATCCAATGGTAAATAATAAATTACCAAAGACAGAACAAATTCTGCATGGAAAGATTTTTCAATCTTATTAAAACAAGAAGATTATCTTCTGTAAAACAGAAGCCTTAGGATCAAAGATCCAACGGTGGGAAATATTCCCATATCAATCAGATAAAGATCTCTTAAAACCGATTTAATAAATCATTTGGTCCTATATAAAGGACCCTAGACTTCAAGTCTAAAAGAGAGAATATACAGAGAAGAAAAGAGAGAGAGAAAACCCTCTGCAAAAAAGAGCAAGCTCTTAGAAAAAAGAAGATTTTTTCTTCATCTTCAAGGTAAAAAGAACTATGTTCTTGAACAACAAAGATGAATCCATCTCGTAAAAAGAAGAATCATCTTCTAAAAAAGATTCTAGATCTATAAAAAGATCGAGGTCTTTGATTTAAAGGAAAGATCAAAAGATCTAATCATCAAAAAGTAATTAAAAAAAAGAAATATTTTACTTCATTCACAGATCTTTTGATCTATAAAGGCAGAGCCTTTTATAAAAACAAGAACTTTTGTTCTTGGATCTTGAGGAAAAAGCCTCCTTTGAAGAACATAAATTTGTTCTTTGATCTTAAAATTGATCAGATGCGCCTTGCACTATTGAAAAGTGCCTTGCACTCATGAATTGCGCCCTTGCGCTCATTGGACCGGCGCTCAGCGCCAAAACCTGCCACGTGTCAACCAGAGACACAATCTGCGCTTTGCGCTTCTAAAACAGAGCACTGCGCTCATGGGCTGGCGCTCAGCGCCAAGCACGCCACGTGTCACCCACTGGTGCGCCAACAGACTAGCGCAATGCGCTAACAAACTAGCACTCAGCACTAAGTGCGGCACGTGTCCTCTTCATGTGTGCTACCCAACAGAAGCGCAATACGCTTTTTTACTGGCGCAAAGCGCTTGACGCGCCACGTGGCGCACTGTCAGAACACACTTTGTTCTGATGAATGCTATGCATTCAATATAAGACAAAAATGTCAGAACCCAATGCCTAGCATTATTAAAAGGGCTGAGCCCAAATAAAGGCTTGATAGCCAGAGCAACTAAAAATGTTAAACATTTTTAATTGGACTTGCCCAATTCTGGCTATAAGTCCTCAATTTATATTGAACTGAGCCCATCTGCTCTTTCAACCAATTCACGTCGGTTTGAGGGTACATCTCTTTACTCCTCTGATATCCGTCGTTGTAATCCTTCAACGTCGTCAGAGAGGTGATGGGTCCCGACAACCACACATTTCATGGACTGTGGGGTCCTTAAACTCATGGACTATGATGTTCTTAACCTCGACCGTGATGTCTTAAAACTAACAATGGACTGTGAGGTCCTTAAACTCATGGACTATGATGTCCTTAACCTCGACCGTGATGTCTTAAAACTAACAATGGACTGTGAGGTCCTTAAACTCATGGACTATGATGTCCTTAACCTCGACCGTGATGTCTTAAAACTAACATCGGACTGTGGGGTCCTTAAGCCCATGGACTATGATGTCCTTAATCTCAACCGTGATGTCTTTAAACTAACATTGGACCATAATGTCCTTAGACTAATTATTGACCGCAATGTCACTAAACTAAACAATAGAGCCCAATTGCTCTCTTGTCGGATCTAAACGATCCCGTTAAGTCGATCTTAGTCTACAATTAGATTAACGTATCCTTAACAAACGTTTAAGTTGATCTTAGTCTCAAATGAGGCTAACGTATCCTTAAACCCAACCCCCAAACCCAAATCTAAGAAAGATACGGATTTAGACTAATCCACGCCCCCTACGGGCGACAACATACATTAGTCTCCGTATATAATCCACGGGCAACCACAAAAAACAAACACCCACGACACGAAGTGACCATATGGAGAAGGAGAAAGTTGTTACCACGATGCGGTAGCGTAATTAACTGCAGGGGCTTGCGCCTGCAGGGAAGAGCGTCCCCACAATCAAAACCCTCTCAAACGAGAGGGAATCTGACGAAGTCTGCTACATCGGCCGCATCTGTTTAAACCTTCAATACATGGTGCCATAAATCAACTTGGCATCTTCGGAGAGGTGGACGGATAGCATCAATTAGCATCCACCCCGAAATTCAGGCAAGATGTACATCGCGTCTCCGCCACGTCTTTCGGAGGGGAACAGATTCTGGCACGCCCGGTGGGACCTTTTCCTCTTTCTACTCCACACTTCGTGTGTCGTGTTCGCGAACCAATCGCGGTTTGCCAATGGTTTCCCTTGGGTTTCGAGGTACTAAGATTTGGCATTTTCTTGGTGCAGAAAGTAAAGGATCAATGGCGTTCGCCTGCTCAAAATGTTCCACATGCAACTGCAACCTACGCTCCGCCTCACCTGGTGGTGTAGCTTACGGGCCCCAAGCGGCTTCCTTATTCACGATGCCGGTGGAACAGGTCACCCAAGCCACCACAGGATTGTTTTTCGGGACCATGCTCCCGCCAACGAGCTTCAGCGCTCCTATTCCAGCACCGGAAGCTCCCAAGAGGTCGGTCTTCGATCGGCTTGCTACTACCACGACCCCTCTCAACGGGTCGTCCAGCTCCAACTCCTCGGTTTTTGCCAGACTGAGCCTGAACTCCGATGGGCCTGCCAAGAAGCCCATGACACCTGAAGTGGCCATCCCAAAGAAGATAGCCATCTCTGCTCCTGAAGTCGTCAAGGCGGCTTCTCCTGCCAAAGAGTCGGTCTTTACAAGATTGACTATTCCAGCTCCCGTTCCTGCTCGAAGATCCGTCTTTGACGGATTGGGTACCGCTACTCAAAAGACGTCAGTCTTCAAGAGGCTGACACCGGCAGCGCCTCACCTGAACAGGGGGCAAGACAAAGCCATCCCTATCGTCGAACCAGCCCCAACATCTTGACACGCTCGACGTCGCCATTGGCGCCGAGTAAGGAAGGCTGGGGGCAACTCCCCTTCTGGGCTAACTCCACCAGCTCCAACAGTGGAAGTCAATGCTGCTGTTCCAACCAGGAACAGCTTTGAGCTGCTGAATAAGGTGCGCAGGAATTCGCCTACCGCCGTACTAAAAAGATCTCCGCCGCCGATGGAAACCGTTATAGAAATGAAGCCGGAACAGTCCCCTCAACGACTGTCTTCTAAAGTTTACAAAATCTGGCGACAGGTCCGAGAGTCAGTGGTTGATCAAGACTACCCCCGCCGGTAGAAGAAGTTGAAGGCCCGACAGGAAGAAAACCGTCCTGTTAAGCCACAAAAGACGACGGCTACCTGGGTACCCACTGCAATGTCTCCCTCAACTTCGACCGCCCATAAGAGGAGAAGGCCGGAGAAAATCCCCACGCCTGCGATAAATGTCAAAGGCACTGAGCCCAAATGCCCTAAGTCTGCGGGCATGGTGGTGCATACCGTCTATATGGCATCCGGAAAAGAGGATAGCTGTATCTTCACAGGTCATCGACCGCTTACGCGATCCGTGACAAAAGCCCAAGAGCAGCAGCAGAAGCTTCAAGAGATGATGACCGCTATGGCCGCGCTCACAGGACCAAAAGAAAGACCAGAGGCATCCTCAGAGCAACGCCATGAGCAAGAAACCGATGCCGAATTCCTTTGGAGAATACTTGAGAAGAAGGACAAAGAGGCTGCGGAATAAGCAGCCAATATAAAACGAATGGCCCTTCTATTCCAAGATATGGTGGGCATGATGATCCAACCGGATCCCCCAGCCGAAGATCCTCCAGTAATAATTGAAGATGACAGAGGAGAAACATCAAACCCTCTGCCGGCTCTGTCAACAGCTAAAGAATAGAAAATCTCCAAAGCTGCACTGGATGACTATATTGCTCAGCAAATAAGAGTTCACCAGGCAAATGAAGCGGCCGGCCAAGTTGTGAGAACCGGACGACCGTATCCAGGATGGTATGATCAGATAAAGTACCCGCCGGGCTACACGATCCCTAAATTTTATGTGTACAAGGGGACAGGAAATCCCACTCAACATGTCGCTCAGTTCAGGGCTCTTTGTGATAACACCGGCGGCGATGATAACCTCTTGCTTCGCCAATTCGTTGGCAGTTTATCGGAGACGGCATTTGAGTGGTACTCCGAACTTCCAAATGACTCTGTCAAAACTTTCGCGGAAATGGAGTTGTTGTTCACCCAGCGATTCACAAGTGCTAGTGAACGCACCCCAATAACGGCATTGATCAATGCCGGGGTGAAGCCGGGTGAGACATGGGTTCAGTACGCAATCTGATGGCGGAATCTGTGGTCTAAGTGCGAACAGCGCATCGAAGAAGAACCAGCGGTGGGCATGCTCGTGGGCACCCTAGACCCTCATGCAACTATTTCACAGTTCATGATGTTCTTCAAACCGACCACATTCCAGACTTTAATCGACAAGCTAGCCCAGATGGATCAAATGGGTCACAGACCGTCTCCCCCAAAGCCGGAACCGCGAAATGAAAAGGGTAAAGGGAAGGCGATCTTCGTTGTGAACACCCAACAGCAGCCCAGTGCCCCAAAGCTAGCGGATCAACTGGAAGAGAGACGACGCTATTATAATGAGAAGATGAAGCATCCTTACTTGTTCCCACGGGACAAAACGAAGAGACTATTCGAGCTGGCGATGCGCAACAGGCTTATCAATCTGCCGAATCCAAGGCGACCATTGCAACCCGGCGAAGTGAATAATCCCAATTATTGCCCTTACCACCAAACGGTAAGCCATCCAATCGAAGATTGCTTCGTCTTTAAGAGATGGATCGAGGATCAGTACCTACAAGGCAAGTTTGCGCTGTCTGAAAAGTGGAAAGTAAACCCACCACAATCGCACACTCCTAAGAAAATGGATACACCAGGGGCAACGTGCTCTTTTGTTGAAGAAGCCCCATGGGAGGTGACTCTTTCGGCCAAAACCAAAAGGATGCTAAATGATCTCCAGACATGCCCGGCGATCAGGTGGAAGAATCCGCTGGAACCCCAGATCATCGAAGGGATGCTGAAGCCGCGCCCAATTCCGAAGATTGGTGGTGATAGCCAAAGCTCGCACACCCAGCCGTCGAAATCTTCAAAGAAGAAAAAGAAATCCAAAAAGCCCGTGAAGCCTGGCGACAAGCACACGGACCTTCAGAAACAGATCGACGCGCTGGAAGAGTATAACCAGAAGGCGCGGACTCCAATCACGCTCCAGGAATTTCTCGGCCACGTCCTTGAAGACGAAGATGATGGAGAAGACTCGTCGGATGGATCTGAGGATTACGTAACAAGTTGCCATATGATCTCTCACTCGTCCACAGACGATGAAGAAGCTCCTTGCACCGAAAGACTGGGGGCAGAGCCTAAACCGGAGCTTCCAGGGCTGTCAGACGAAATGATCGACGCATTCCTAAACAATGCTCTTCTGAAAAGTAAAGCTGATCGGGATCGTGAGGTGGCCATATTTGAAAAGGTCAAACGCCGGCGACTGGACGAAAGAGTCGAGATACTTCCTCCGAATCAGGGGACATCCGTCGTGAATAAAAACAGGTTCAAGATGAGGAAAAGGTTCGCCAAAGCCATATCAATGGGGACGAAGCTGCCATCCTCCGAAGCGAACGCTCTTGGTGAAGGAGAAACACATCCTAGCTACTGTCTATATCATCGAAAGATTTCGCACACCACCTAAGAGTGCAACGCTTTTACAAGATGGTGGCAGGGATATGTTGCTCACCGGCAGCATTTCAAGCGGATGAAACGCAAAACTCGTCGGGAGCGAAGAAATACGACCGAGGTGTTGGATATAGTGCCCTCAGAGTCAATTATTGGATCACAGGCACGTGATTGCAATGATTGAGGGAGGACCTATGCCGGTAGGACAGTCTTACTCAAGATGATAGTATGCTATCTGGTTTATCTTTATCATCGTGTACTGCTTTAGGTGACCTTACAGGTCACTATTGCACGTTGATAGAGCCTCTAGGATTCTTGCTTGACCACCAGCAGTATGAGGGCGATCATATACGTGGGAGCTGGGGTCTATAAGCACATCCTTAAAAGGTCCCTAGTCGTGGGAGTTTCGAGACAGGGCATCGATACTCCAGAGTAGACTAGTGTATACAGTCGAGACCCCGACGAGGGGTGGTGGCCGGTCTCACAAGCCACTGGTGTCATTTGGTTCACCTAAGATGTATATAGGTGCTCATTGGGTTATGAGTACACCGGACAGGACTCGCCGGGAACCTGCTAGTTGGTCTTATACCAGACGTCAGATAGCAGTTCCCTGGTGACATGTGTACAGGTTAGTTCATCGACCTGAGATCGTCATTTGTTTCGTGTGAGTTCCCACTGTACTTTGATTACTACCCTATCACGCTCAAAGGAGACGTGCAAACAGGTTTTAGTTGGGTACAGTCCCGAGCCACATGGAGGCAGTGAGCGGATCTGCAGGGGTTCGTCTCTCCCGGTATTGGGGGTGAGGTCGCGCTGTGTCTAGGAGAGCCATTACACGAAGTCCTTGGCCAAGGCAGGAGATTTACTGGTAGGTATTCCAGTAGTATCTCAGGGTGTTCTGGGCTACACTCCGACACGACTTGTACCGCTTTTGGGGGTCTGACTTTTACCAACCCCCTAGGCCCTCCATGCGATGCTCATAGACGAACGGACCGGACTGTACGGATATTGTCACTGACAGGCTCAGTAGGGTGTCAGGATGAGTTCGCTCATCGACGTCCCTTTTGGTCAATAGCTGGTAGCCCATCACGTATGGCTAATACCTCTGACGTGCTAGTGGTTAAATCCACAGCCATAGTATTGACGAGTCTTTAGAGTCCACCACACACAGTTACTCAAGTTTCGGGTGAAACGCTGTAGAGGCCGTATGGAGATATAGCAGGGTTCGATCAGATACGTGCGGTATTGCACGGATCGTGATCGGACGGATTTTACTAGCGGGCTTTGGTTTAAGCCGGATCCTAGTATTAGACAGTGTAGATTTTGTCTCTTTGCATTTGTATTCAGTGGGAATACAAATGCGGGCATGTATATGCAGTCGCGGGGTTTTCCTGTAATTTATTACGGGATCAGTTTTCTGAAGTTGCCAGTTTGTATTCCGTTCCGGCCAGTTTTCCTTTGTTCCTTCACAGCCGGACTTTTTGATGGAGGGGTTTATTTGCAATTGTGCAAATAAGTTGTTGTGGAGGGGGTGTCTTGCATTTGAGGGATTATGATATGACCATCATCATTATATTCTTTTTCCATCACTTTGCTAGCATTTAATGTGATGAGATTGAGTTGGATTTTTTATTTGATTAGGATTGGACCTTTGTGTGATTTTTTCTTCTCATATCACACATTTTCTCCACTTGCATTTTTCCACCAGCATTCTATGAGGGGCCGGCCACTTTGTGGTGTGAGGAGTGTGGTTCATTTTTGATGAGGGAAATTTGTTCATCTCATTTTCTTGCTACACAAATTCTAGCTCCACTTGAAAGTTCATTCCATTCTATTCCTCCATCACCATGGCAACTACATAAACCCCAAATGAGACAATACATTCTACACTAGCCTACAGCACTTATTGGGCACGTCGGCTCGCCAACTTCGTGCCCGAGTTGCCTCGGTCCAGAGGTGGGAGCCCGTAAAAGAACCCGGCGATGTGGTGCCCGTTTCGACGAGAAGGCGACAACCGGATATTCGCGAGGAGATCGGAGTGGAGGCGAAGACCGAAGGACACGGATCGCTTGGTATAGCTTCTCTACTCCTTTTCTTGTTTGCTAGAGTTAGGTTAATGGCCTGATCCGGGTTTTATAGTGCGCGGTGGTGCCGGTTTTCTAGTTTGAAAAGTTTTTCGTTTCCGCATTCCGGCGTCGGATTGACGGCCGGGGCGCCGCCGTGTACTTATATTGGTATCAGAGCCACGCCATTAACCTAGTCTAGCTTTCTCTAGTTTGTTTAGAACTCGATCGAGCAAAAAATCCCAAAAACCGTATTTTCTAGTGCTCAGGTTTCTGTCGATTTTTTTTTGCTCTAAAAATTTTTCAGGTCATTGCAGAAACACGAGCAGAGAATTCTAAGCATTCTGGGAAAATTCGATGCAATGACTCCTCAGTATGACCGCGGAAACGCGGCCAAACCCCTGGTTTGGCCACGGTTCCGCTGTGGGAAAGTGTTATCTTTGCACCAAATTTTCACAGTAGGCTTCTGGTTAGGAAATGGGGGTTTTGGGATATTCTTTTTGGGCCCAGATTTTCTGTGAGTGCTACAGTAGTGCTTGGGGCCCACTTGGGTATATTTGATCGATCGAAAATTTTAAACATGTTAGTTCACAGTATTTACATTATATCTGCGACCGTGAATGTCACTCGATCGGTAAATCTAGTCTATCTGCTATAGCCCTTTTAGACGGATTTGCGAACGTGACATTCACGTTGATGTTCTGTGTTGTGCTGTGATGTTGCGGATTGGTCGTGGGGGATAGCCTAGATGCAATGTTAGTACAGTTTGGTTATTTATGTACATTTGATATTGCGGGGCGAGCGTCCGACATGTGGACTGCCGTCACTGCCTGTTTGTATATTATTCTTTTGGGGCACGACCGGGGTGAGGTCGATGTACCTGTTGTATGTATATTTTACTTTCTGTACTAGGATTACCCCGCGGTGGGGTGTACGGATAGCCGGGTTCTAGAGGGAAACAAGCCCGCATCTCATGGCTTTGAGACGGAGGGGGCTTTACTCTAGAATTGGCGGGCTATTCGCCGCACTCGTAGGGGGTACAGGTTGACTCAGGAGGGGTGCCCAAGTTACCGGATTCCGTGAAGTGCTGGGTGGTCCATTCACGTTGCTGAAGGGGGCTGCCTCGCTTCAGGTTTTGGCGGGTAACTTGCCGCGCTCGTAGGGGTCTAGGATTTCATTGCACATGCTATCCACACGACCAGGTGAACGTCGGGTTTCAGTAGCGGCTCTATGAAACCCGGGGATCCCAGATATCTGTATTGTTCTGTGATGTTGCATTTTATCACGCTTTGAGCGAATATTATATATTGATATATATACTAGTAGATGTTGTATATGTTTTGCATCCGCGCTAGTCCAGTCCCCGCTCTGTCGTTAGTTAAGTAACCTAATGGGTGATGACGGGACCCAGTGGCGAATGCAGATGGCATATACGTACATCATTATTTTCGTTCTTTTGTGGTGTGATCAATTGATGGGACTGCGTTGATTCAGATCAATGCAAGCTAAACAAACCTATTCTGATGTTGTTGGAACATTTTTCAAAAAGCTGTTATTGCAAGGGCGTTCTCTTTTGTTTTGCACAGTGGTATTCGGTTATGAATATCCAGCACCTCAGTCGATGAGGCAAGGGCCGAGATCCCTTCACCGGGAGTGACCCCTTGGACAAAAGTTTGCGTCAGGGCAATAACTTCACTATAGCCGTTTACTTTTGCTTTGTATCGTGGTATTCAGTTGGAATATCCTGCACCTCATTCTACGGGGAAAGAGCCGAGATCCCTTCACCGGGAGTGACCTCTTTAGCAAAGGTTTTCGTAACTATATTTTTATAAAGCTATCCAGTTCCTTCAACGATATCAAGTTCATTACGTTAAAAGTTTTCGCTAGAAACCATTCGTAGCCCTCCGTCATTTCAGAAAGGTAGCACTTAGTATTCATGCTATGTATGTTGGCCTTCGTCAAGGCATAGTGTATGGTAGCTATTTGTTACTTTTCTGTAGCATAGATAGATGCGTTGGTTTGGGACAGTCGTACTACTATTTTGGACTTCGTCAAAGGTATGTACGGGTGGGTTCAAATTAACCTGGACAATGACGGGTAGAACTTGACATGTGACTTATGATATGTTGCCCTTCGTCAAGGTCATAAGAGCATGGGGAAAAAATCCACATCGGGAGTTTCTAAAGAAACTGAAACTTGCCAGATATGAGCATACCTTCTGGAGTGTGATAACGTGAGCGGATTCCGTCACGTTATCATGCGATGATAGTTGGATCCCGATTCCCACTGATGAGTTGGTTTACTCCTCGGGTGATCCCGACTAATTCTTCTTTCAGGTTTGGAGGAGAATTTGACGGTACAGTGGGAGGTTTCCTGATTAGATAAAGTGATAACCATTCTGATCTAGGTTAGAGTGCACGCTGAGTGTTTCTTTTCTCTCTCTCTTTGGCAGCGACCATGACTCGACCCTTGACTATGACTCAGTGACCAAAATTAACCGAACCTTCTTAAATATTTGGTTTTGAATATCCGTCGTTGTGCACTAATTTCAAATTGATATATCTGTACGTTTATTTTTATAGAGTGAGACATACCTTTTTGAAATTATGTCTATGACATTTACCTATATCAGTGGATGTTTAGGTAAGGAGCATTGAACAGCGGTGTAATTCTTCTTAACCATAAGTACAGTTTTCAACCTACGACACACAGTGAATGAGTCACTAGACTCAGGGGACTTATACAGAGTATTGTATATTGTCCAGTGTCCATGAGGACAGAGGGGTTGGTTCTCGTACTATATTCGGTTTACTTATGACTTCTCTAGTTTTTAGACAGGTGTTTCGTAGAAACACAGGGTCCGAATTTTAAGAAGTTATAGGTATATGAATAAAGTAGAGAACCAGGTATTGCAAGTATCGGGATTCTTCAAGGTGATCAAAGATGTAGATACTTGTGTATGGTATTCAGTTAATAGTAATGATTAAGAGAACTTGCTTCTCTTTAAGGTTACTCATAATTGGAAGCGTTCCTAAGTTGAGTTACGCTGATCGACCTCCTTCCAGTTAGTTGACATGCACTGGAGACAGCTGCATGATTTGAATCTGGTTCAATTAAATCAGTGCCTCTGTTTCTATATTGGATATAGAACAGTTCATATCTTGACATTGTTAAGGTACGGGGAGCTGTCCAGCTTATGCTTAAAACCAGACTCTGGATAACTCAAGGCACGTTTCTGTAATGGCTGTTTGTGGGTTGACCCAGGCTATGACGAGGGTTGACTTTCTACCATCTGGAAGATCAATAGTGATATTGTTCTAGACTCGCCATAGTTTTAGATAAAAATGGATTTTTTTTCAGAAAACAACAGTGGGAGTATGGTAGAACTGGAAGTGATTCCAGAAACGCAAACGATTACTGAAGATTTGATAAGAACCTAAAAATTCAATCTCGTTTGACATTCCATTAGCCACTCCGCAGATATGGTGGGTAACCTCAGGCACCCGAGAGGTACTCCGGTAGCCTCAAGGACGGTGACAGGGAGGTTCTTGTTTACCTAGACTTGCCATTGCTGTTGTTCCAGACTGTGAGACCCGGTAGGAGGATGAATATAGCGTCGTTCTAAACTGGCTTTAGAAGCGTACGTGTATATGACTCTGCCAGAGGGTTGTCGTAGTCAGTGGAAGCAGCGGAAGCATGGTGGACAAGTGGCTTATGTCTATTTATAGACTAAAGCAGACATAGCGGAGATTTATCATCTATTTCTGATGTGACAGTCATAAGTTTGACTTCATCAGAATAGGGGATGGATCTGTTAAGAAGGTAGTAGGGTGTGATGTCCTAGTATTTGGATGACATACACAGAGTAGAAAGTGAAATTCCTATACTACAATCGGTTATATTTTGGTTGTCACACAGTGGTTTCTCCACACGGGACTTGGATATAATATCAAGACATTCTGGTTACTAGATCTATGGTTTTCGATCTAGATTTGGGTGGTTTCCCAATCTGGGTACTTAGATAGCATTCTAAAAGTATTTAGAATGGACGACTCCTGGCACGGTGGTGTACCTGCAGGTGATAGAGTCACCCTCTCTAAAGGTGTCTTACAGACTAAAGGGGAGAGGGATGTGCATGATTGGCAGATCACTTGCTTAGGCAATTGAGTCAATCATGAGATGTCAACTACCACACCAAATGTTGTTCTTGCTCGAGATGCAATAAGTTGATATTAATCCAATCGTGGAGAAACATTTGGAAGCGGTTTTAGAACATAAGTGGATGTCCTAGGGATATGATAACGGCAGCCTCTTTTAGGAGACGGTTATCATTCCAGGCTTCCAAGGTGACCTAGATGGCAGAGTGGCTTTCAGAGTTATAGTTTTCCCTCTGACGAGGTGCAGTAGTTTGGACAGGAGGTCCAAGCGGATACTGAGGGAGGCATGGCGCAGGATACTGATTAAGTTCAGTTGACGATACAGTCTAAGAAGTTTGGATTTGGAGTTCATTTATGAGCTAGGTCCCATCAGATATCCAGACATTTCTAAGACAGGTATTGCTCATTTCTGGAGATGGCTTTCTCCGCGAACTTGAGATAAACAGAGACATAGAAAGAAACATCACAGCGGATCCACTCACTGAGGCTATTCCTCGAACACAATAGTTTCACAAACGAGCTTTGTGAGACTGACTAGTAGAGGAGTTAGGTGTTCGGTATCACACGGGCTGTGAGTATGCGACATCGCAATAATTAGCCTTGAGTGAAAGTGGGAGATTGTTGGATATAGTGCCCTCAGAGTCAATTATTGGATCACAGGCACGCGATTGCAATGATTGAGGGAGGACCTATGCCGGCAGGACAGTCTTACTCAAGATGATAGTATGCTATCTGGTTTATCTTTATCATCGTGTACTGCTTTAGGTGACCTTACATGTCACTATTTCACGTTGATAGAGCCCCTAGGATTCTTGCTTGACTACCAACAGTATGAGGGCGATCATATACGTGGGAGCTGGGGTCTATAAGCACATTCTTAAAAGGTCCCTAGTCGCGGGAGTTTCGAGACAGGTCATCGATACTCCAGAGTAGACTAGTGTATACAGTCGAGACCCCGACGAGGGGCGGTGGCCGGTCTCACAAGCTACTGGTGTCATTTGGTTCACCTAAGATGTATACAGGTGCTCATTGAGTTATGAGTACACCGGACAGGACTCGCCGAGAACCTGCTAGTTGGTCTTATACCAGACGTCAGATAGCAATTCCCTGGTGATATGTGTACAGGTTAGTTCATCGACCTGAGATCGTCATTTGTCTCTTGTGAGTTCCCACTGTACTTTGATTACTACCCTACCACGCTCAAAGGAGACGTGCAAACAGGTTTTAGTTGGGTACAGTCCCGAGCCACATGGAGGCAGTGAGCGGATCTGCAGGGGTTCATCTCTCCCGGTATTGGGGGTGAGGTCGCGCTGTGTCTAGGAGAGCCATTACACGAAGTCCTTGGCTAAGGCAGGAGATTTACTGGTAGGTATTCCAGTAGTATCTCAGGGTGTTCTGGGCTACACTTCGACACGACTTGTACTGCTTTTGGGGGTCTGACTTTTACCAACCCCCTAGGCCCGCCATGGGATGCTCATAGACGAACGAACCGGACTGTACGAATATTGTCACTGACAGGCTCAGTAGGGTGTCAGGATGAGTTCTCTCATCGACGTCCCTTTTGATCAATAGCTGATAGCCCGTCACGTATGGCTAATACCTCTGACGTGCTAGTGGTTAAATCCACAGCCATAGTATTGACGAGTCTTTAGAGTCCACCACACACAGTTACTCAAGTTTCGGGCGAAACGCTGTAGAGGCCGTATGGAGATATGGCAGGGTTCGATCAGATACGTGCGGTATTGCACGGATCGTGATCGGACGGATTTTACTAGCGGGCTTTGGTTTAAGCCGGATCCTAGTATTAGACAGTGTAGATTTTGTCTCTTTGCATTTGTATTCAGTGGGAATACAAATGCGGGCATGTATATACAGTCGCGTGGTTTTCCTGTAATTTATTGCAGGATCAGTTTTCTGAAGTTGTCAGTTTGTATTCCGTTCCGGCCAGTTTTCCTTTGTTCCTTCACGGCCGGACTTTTTGATGGAGGGGGTTATTTGCAATTGTGCAAATAAGTTATTGTGGAGGGGGTGTCTTGCATTTGAGGGATTATGATATGACCATCATCATTATATTCTTTTTCCATCACTTTGCTAGCATTTAATGTGATGAGATTGAGTTGGATTTTTTATTTGATTAGGATTGGACCTTGGTGTGATTTTTTCTTCTCATATCACACATTTTCTCCACTTGCATTTTTCCACCAGCATTCTATGAGGGGCCGGCCACTTTGGGGTGTGAGGAGTGTGGTTCATTTTTGAAGAAGGAAATTTGTTCATCTCATTTTCTTGCTACACAAATTCTAGCTCCACTTGAAAGTTCATTCCATTTTATTCCTCCATCACCATGGCAACTACATAAACCCCAAATGAGACAATACATTCTACACTAGCCTACAGCACTTCTTGGACACGTCGGCTCGCCAACTTCGTGCCCAAGTTGCCTCGGTCCAGAGGTGGGCGCCCGTAAAAGAACCCGGCGATGTGGTGCCCGTTTCGACGAGGAGGCGACGACCGGAGATTCCGCGAGGAGATCGGAGTGGAGGCGAAGACCGAAAGACACGGATCGCTTGGTATAGCTTCTCTACTCCTTTTCTTGTTTGCTAGAGTTAGGTTAATGGCCCGATTCGGGTTTTATAGTGCGCGGTGGTGCCAGTTTTCTAGTTTGAAAAGTTTTTTGTTTCCGCATTCCGGCGTCGGATTGACGGCTGGGGCGCCGCCGTGCACTTACACGAGGAGCTTGGAAGAATTACCGGCAACTGTCGCACGGTCAGCGCCGGAGGATCGCAGATTCTCACCTTCGGAAGTGACTCTGACAAAGAGATGACTCTTGGCCCTCTCTTCAAAGAATCCACTTTGGGAAAAGAGGAAGAACCGAAGGCCTGTGAAAACTTTCAGCTGCGCAATCGCATGCTACCCGAAAAGAATCTCGGGCCCTCGAATAGTGGGTCAAATAGAAAAGACAAGGGAAAAGAAAAGATCCCTGAGGATATAGTCCTTGATGACCAGGCCATCAAAGAGCTGACAGCTAAGGACCCTCCAAAGAAAAGTAAGGTGGACTATAACGTTCTGGCGCACTTGAGGAAGTTACCCTCGTAGCTCAGCATTCTCGACGCCCTTTTATTATCAAAAGAAACAAGAGATTCATTGATCAAGGCGCTACAAGAGCCAGAGCAATTCCAAGCTTTCCTCACCGAAGAAAGGATGAAAGACAAGCTTGAAGAAGTACACACAGCCGATATCACCTTCGGCGATGAAGATCTCCTCCTTGGGACGTGCAAGCACAACCGTCCCCTATATGTCTCCGGATACTGTCACGATATAAAGATAGGCAAAATCTTGGTTGACAATGGGTCTTCCATCAATCTTCTCAACGTGAGAGTATTAAAGGAAATCTGCATGAGCGTTCAGCACCTCGCTCGCGATAAAATTACCATCTCCGGTTTCGACTCCCAGTCATCGCGGACTCTTGGGTCTGTGATACTGACACTGCGCTTCGAGTTACTTGTCACAGATATTAAATTTAATTTCATCGACGCCAAGACTTGCTATAACGCTTTGCTCAGCCGGCCCTGGTTACACGAGTACACCATTATCCCTTCTACACAACATTAGTGTATGAAATACTTCAAGGATGGTCTCGAGTATACTGTGACAGGAGAGTTAAACCTATTCTCCGTGAACGAAGTCCACAAGTAAGAAGATGCAAAATACTTCTTGCCAGACTTTGAAGACACAGAGAGATGTCACAAACCGGAGAACAAAGCTATCACCACTATTCCGGTCTTCGGGAGTGATACCGAGAAAGATGAAGAGATAGTTTATTCAGGGCCACCCCAGTACAATAAGCCGGGACCGTCCTCTCCTATGTTGATCTTTGGCAGCGACTCGGAAGATGAGGTCCATGCTATATTCTCTGCTCGGCCTTCAATACAAACATTCGCTGATGAAGAACAAAGTTTGCAAGTTGCCATGGTTCCGCCCAAACATCATAAAGAACTAGACGCGCTTGATACCTACAGTGTGGAAGAGCTGCAGACGTTTTATATCCCTCCCAGGCAAGAAGGTGAAAAGGCGATCATATTCTACCGATCCGGGGAAACTAAAGTGGAGAGGGAAATCTGGCACGGCGCGGATTCCACACTCAACAGGCTCCAGCCCAGCCGTTTGCCCAGATATTACACGAACGGACTAAAAAGGCTGTTAAGGCGCCAAGGCATACCTTTCAAATAGACCGCTCGGAAAGCTAAGTTCTATGACAGGATCTGGAACGTCCCTGGAACTCAGCGGAAATTGCCCAACGGGAGAATGGAAATGACCGGACTTGGGTATGTTCAATCCAAGAAACGGGAGCTACTCCGCGACTGCTATGTCATACATGACTTTGATGAAGAGGGAGATGCTTGTTGGGAAGATGCTAACCCTGAACCAGAAAGAGCTCCCGACGTGAAAATGCCCAGTCTGTCATTTGAAGAACAAATGGACAAGCTTATAAGGGAAGCGGGTCAAAAGGTTCGAGATGACCATAATCGCGAAATGGCTATCTACGAGAAAGCCAGGACGCAACGCCTTCTTCAACAGGCTGCGAAAGACGAAAATGCTCCTCCCTGTCAACCCGTTGTACAAAAGGCACGACGCAGAGGCAGAAACAAACCAAAGAACGGGAAAGGCGTTCGACAGTGACAAAGCGGGTCCAAGAAATCACGCAATCAGGAGCTAGGCAATCCGGATTCATCTCTTATAAAGAAGATGGGTCGAGCATACTCTTTTGCCCAAGACAAGACGAAGAAAATACTTGATCTTGCCATAAAACATCAACTGTTCATACTCCCGGAGTCGAAGCACCCCGAGCAAGCTGGCGAAGTCTCTCATCCGGACTATTGCTCCTATCATAGGGTAATAGGACATCCTATCGAAGACTGTTTCACCTTCAAGAACTGGGTCGAAGATCAATATCAGCAAGGCAAGTTCGCTTTATCCAGCAGATGGAAGGTAACCCCGCCACAGAAGCATGAACCCAAATCCACGAGGGTAGAACCTGATCAAAACCGGACTTGGAAGCGAGCTCGTGCCTGTCACGTGATAATGTTATCAGAAGAAGACCCCGACGGTATGGATAATCTCCCCTGGTGCTTCGAAAACAATGATGACGAGGTGATCTCAGAGTTTCCACCGGCACCGAAAGAGCTGGAAGATGGGATACATACCACTACAGATGATCTCAACAAAATTGATTTAGGGACGACAAGTGATCCGCGGCCGACATTCGTCAGTGAGCTGCTGTCTGAAGAGAAGATAGCTACACTAAAAGACGTGCTTATGCAGCATAAAGATTGCTTCGCATGGAACTATTCCGAGATGCCAGGACTAGACCCAGAGATTGATGTCCACAAACTGGCCATATCTCCGGACGTCAAGCCAATCAAACAAGCGCCGAGAAGAATGTGGCTCGAGCTTGAGATGAGCATCAACACCGTGGTCAAGAAGCTGATCGACTCCGGCTTCATCCAAGAGGTCCAGTATCCTGATTGGATTGCCAACATTGTACCAGTAATAAAGAAAAATGGAACGGTGCGCATATGTGTGGACTTTCGGGATTTCAATAAAGCTTGCCCGAAGGATGATTTCCCAGTACCGGTCACCGAGCTGATGATAGACAATACGTCCACTCATGAGGTTTTCTCCTTCATGGACGGCTCATCGGGATACAACCAGATAAAGATGCATCCCGAAGACCAGAAACATACCGCTTTCCGGACCCCTTTAGGTATATTTTGCTATAAGGTGATGCCCTTCGGTCTTAAGAACGCCGGTGCCACCTATCAGAGAGCCATGACAAAGATCTTCGATGACCTCATACATGAATTCGTCTAATGCTATATCGATGACCTCGTGGTTAAGAGCAAATCATACGAGGAACATCTCGAGCATCTGAAGATCGTATTTCAACGCCTCCGGCAATACAACTTGAAGATGAACCCTCTCAAATGCGCATTTGGAGTTTCCTCGGGCAAGTTCCTGGGATTCGTTGTCCGACACCGAGGCATCGAGATAGATCCGTCAAAGATCAAGGCAATCCCCGCCAAGGACTTTCAAGCAATTGCGGTCCCTCCAAGGGAAGCTCACGTATATTCAGCGATTTATAACCAATCTCTCCGGCAAGTGCCGCCCCTATAGCCACCTAATGAGGAAGGGAACCGCTTTCGTCTGGGATCGCAAATGCCAAAGCGCGCTGGACGAAATCAAGCAGTACCTACAGAATCCGCCAGTGCTGGCTGCTCCGGTCAAGGGAAAACCCCTCATTTTGTATACAACCGCCCTTGAAGGTTCCTTAGGCGCATTATGGGCACAAGAGAACGACCAAGGGAAGGAGAGAGCCCTCTACTATTTGAGTTGAATTCTGCTGGGGCAGAAAGCAATTATTCTCCCATCGAAAAACACTGTCTGGCATTGATCTTCGCGATAACGAAGCTCAGACACTATACATTGGCGCATGACGTCCGTCTCATATCGAAGGTGGATCCTCTCAAATATTTGATGTCAAAGGCCATATTGATGGGGCGGCTCGCTAAATAGGCATTTCTCTTGATGGAATTCTCAATAACGTATCAGCCTCTTAAGGCAGTGAAGGGCCAGGCCATCGCCGACTTCCTCGCTGAGCATCCGATACCTGCCGATTCTCCCTTGAACTGCGAATTGCCAGACGAACATGCGTTTGACACGATCGACGGAAGTGATACCCGATGGGAACTTTACTTCGATGGAGCGTCTTCCATGAAGAAGCGCAAATAAAACACCCCCATAATCAAATCGGGGATAGGCCTCATCTTCGTAACTCCACAATGAGGGATAATGCGCTTCGCCTTCTCCTTAACAGAGCCGAGGACAAACAATGAAGCCGAGTATGAAGCTTTGATAGCAGGTCTCGAGATCTCTATTGACATGGGAATTGAAAACCTCTTCATATACGGAGACTCCCAGCTGGTTGTTAGTCAAGTAAATGGCGACTATCAAACGTGCAAACCAGAACTGGTGAAGTACGGCGAGAGGGTACAGCAACAGCTGACCCAAATACCTTCCTACACCTTGGAAAGCATACCATGTGCGGAAAATAGCAAGACAGATGCATTAGCCAAGCTCGCTAAAGAACTGGCCGATGAGAACCTCGATGACGTGAGGATCGATGTGCAAAGCCGTCGGGTTCTTTCACCGGCAGAAATATTTCCAAAGATGTCTGAGGAAAAGGGAACGACCGAGCAAACAACTTTACAAGTAAAAGACCAGGAAAAGGTTGAAGATTGGAGAGAAGTCTTTATAGATTACTTCAAATCCCGTCGAACACCTGAAGATGCGTCCTCAAGACATCAGCTTATGAAACGAGCTCTATCTTTCGCTTTCGTCAATGATACTCTGTACAAGAGGTCATTTGATTCTTTATGGCTGAGATGCCTGGGACCTGAAGAAGCAAGAAGAGTCATCCAAGAAACTCATGACGGACTCTGCGGTTCTTACCAAGCCGGGCCGAAGATGAAGTTGAAGATCAAACGGATGGGTTATTATTGGCCCACGATGATCCAGGACTGCCTCGAATATGCGAAGCAATGTCACTCGTGCCAGATTCACGGGGATTTTATCCATCAGCATCCGAATCCACTACATCCGACGGTGGCTAGCTGGCCGTTTGAAATGTGGGGGACTGATATAATCGGCCCCATCGAACCCGCATCGTCCAGAGGACATCGGTTCATTTTGGCAACAACTGATTACTTCTCCAAATGGGCGGAAGCAGTACCGCTGAGGGAAGTGAAGACGGAGAATATCCTCCACTTCTTCAAGACACACGTCATTTATCGGTTTGGAACTCCGAGACGTATTATCTCCGATAACGGACCGGCCTACAGTAGCCATAAGATCAGCCGCTTCGCACAACAGCATAATATAGACTGGAGATACTCCTCGGTCTATAATCCTCGAGCTAACGGTCTGCCTGAGGCTTTTAACAAGACATTGACGAAGATTGTAAAGAAGACGGTGTCTCGAAATAAAAAGGACTGGCACGAGAGACTGCACGAAGCTCTCTGGGCGTACCGAACGACGTTCAAGACGGACACGAACACTACTCCATTCGCATTGGTATTCGATACAGAGGCGGTACTCCCCCTCGAGATAGAGCTACCCTCTCTACGAGTAGCGGTTTATTACGAGCTGACGGACGAAGAGAATGCTCACCTTCAGCTTGAGGAGCTCGACGCCCTCGACGAAACCCGACTCATAGCGCAACAAAATCTGGAGGTTTATAAGGCAAAGATGACACGCTCATATGAAAGATTGACTAGGCCAAGGACATTCCGTCAAGGCGAACTCGTGCTAGTGGTCAAAAGACCTATGATCCCTAATCGCGCTAAGCGGAGAAAATTCAAGACGAACTATGAAGGCCCGTATATCATAGATAAGGTCTATCAGGGTGGAGCCTATCTACTCATGGACATGCATGGCGAAAGGCCCTTCAGACCAATAAATGTTCGCTTCCTGAAGAAATACTACGCCTAACGAGACACGGTCTAGGTCAATGATAGATGACGACGACTATGTCCGTTCGCAGTCTTCCTAAGCCCAAACTCTATAAGTAGTAACTGACAATGGACCGAAACGTCCTTAAACTAACGACGGACCGAAAAGTCCTTAAACTAACTGTAGGGTTCCTTGGCACACTCAAGAGGTTCCACAAGGCATCAACCATGCCAAATTCAAATTTTTAGGTGCCGAGAAACCCTAATATAGATCGTTAACTAGAGGATAGGCGAAAATAAAAGCTAGCAAACTACTTTTCTAACAAGTGAAAGGGATTACAACCTTTGTAGATCCGGTCCTCCACTTCTAAAGCTCCGTGTTGACGTCCCTCCGCTGCGATCATCGGATCCCGGACTCTAGCGATGGTTTCATCGGAGAAATGATCGGGCTGGGTCATTGACTTCGAGGCCGAAGATGATCTACGTCGGGAAGACTCAAACTCAAGCTATTCCTTCACTTGGTCAAAAAATTTGTGAAGAGAACACCCTATACTACATGGCAAGTAGTAGAGGATGAAGAAATAGGAAGTGGGTTCACTTTAGAATTGGATTTCTCACTCTTTTTCCTATGGCACCATTGGAGCTAGCAAGCTTTTGTGAGCTTGATAAAGGAGAAGAAGAAGAAAAGAATCATATGAAATCATTATCCAAATGAAACTTATCCAATAAATAATGGCACCATGGTTGAGTTAGGCTTAACTCATGTAGAGAATTAACCAAAGCATTAGGTTAAGAGTTGGGTTAACTAATATCTTGAACAAATGACAAAAGAGTTGACTTTGTCAATGTTTATCAAGCTTCATGAAGCTTGATAACTTTGACCAAAGTCAGCCTCTTTTGTTATATGCTAGGAAAATAGTAAACCCTAATTTAACCTTGATTTGGTTCAAGTCTCATACACTCAACTTGTTTGTATCATCAAGCATGATACAAACATGTACACTTGCATATATCACATATAAACAATGTGCACATTCAAGTGAGAAAATCAATCTTAGATGAACCAATACTAGTTAATATAAAGTAATATATCAAATAAATAATTATACATTAAATCAATAAATCAACACTTGATTTAACGATCCGGTCATATTGCATATAACCGACTAATATCAATAGTAACAACTTATCGAATCAACACTTGATCCGATAACCCGGTTATATCGTATACAACCGATCAATGTCACATATCGCGAGAATAGAATACAGTATCACATACTGGTATTATTCTCGGTCCCGCACATATCTCATATGCGCTCCTATTTCATTTCGCTTGAGCCAGGAAACCCCTGTGTAGGACTCTAAAGACTCGTCAATACGCCGGCAGTAGGTGATGATCATATCAAACACCCACAAGCCGCAAGCGGTCTGCTAAACATAACGGCCACCCGGGTATTGAGCGATCAGAAGATCAACGAGCAAGCCCGCTCACACTCATGTGAATCCAACCAGTAACACTACCGTACAGTCCAGTCTGTTCGTCTGATATGTCGCATATCTCGTCTAGGGGTGGTAAACGTCAGACCCCAATAACTCGATAAGTCGTGTCGATATGAGGCTTATAACGGGTCGAGAAACTACTGGTAACACTTACCAGTAAATCCCTAAAGCAGCCTTGGCCAAGGACTTCCTGTTATAGCCAATCGAGCACAGCGCAACATCAACTCCCTATACCGGGAGAGACGAAACCTCTCCTATCGCTCATTGCCTCCATGTGATTCGGGACTGTACCCAAAAGCCACCTTTTTGCACGCCCTCTTGGACGTGGTATGATGGAAATCAAAGCACAGTGGGAATCACACAAGACTCTATGACGATCTCGGGTCTACAGACTAACCTGTACCAGTGTCACCAAAGAACTGCTATCTGACGTAAGGTATAATACCAGCTGGGAGTTCTCGGCGAGTCCGTCCAGTGTACCCAGTCTCCACTGAGCACCCGTATATCATCTCTGATGTCAAACACCAATGGATATGGGATCATCCATCGCCCATCTGTATGGGTCGAGAAGCTATACGCTAGTCTACTCTGGTATATCGATGCCCCGTCTCGATACACCCACGACTAGGGACTTTGAAGGATGTACTTATGGACTACCATGTCCCCACTAGTATGATCTGCATCATAGTCTAGGTAGTCAAGTACACATCCTAAGGGCTTTACCAACATGTGACAGAGAGACAATCAGTGTACACATTAAAGTAAATAGTAACCAGATAGCATACTATCGTATCGAGCAAGAAAGTCATCCCTATATATGTCCAAGCATCCACTACAATATACATCCTATGTATAGTAATGGCCTCTAGGGCATACATATAACTAACAATCTCCCACTTGCACTAGGGCCATCTGATAGCAGTGGTTGTAGTATCTCATACTCAACCATCCCATAAAAGTCTCTCTCTGGGAAATGGCCTTTGTGAGTGGATCCGCCGTGTTGTCCTCTGAGTCTGCTCTCTTAACCTCGATCCCCTGGAGATCAACCATCTCCACGATCAGGTGACACTGCCTTAGAATTTGTCTGGATCACTGATGGGACGGGCCTTCCTTGGCCTAAGCCACAACTCCATTGTCACACAATGGGAGGAACGAAGTTCATCTCATGAACTTATGTACACCCAGACTGCCTCTTTGGTAGCATCTTTGGTAGCGATGTATCCAGCCTTTATCGTCTAGTATGCCACGGTATCTAGCTTGGAACTCTTCCAACATACCGTCCCTTTACTGAGGGTAAAGACAATGCCTGCGACTGACATTCAGTTGTCCTTATCACCCTGGAACCTTTCCAGTGATTCTCCCCAGGATCAATTTATACCATCTCACTACTACCAGTGAGTATCCTAATATCCAATTAGATCTATCTCATAGATCAAAAACCCAGGATTTAGGAGGTATCACTTTGATCCTTTATGGAGAATCCTTGTGATAATCGGAGATTGACCGAGCGTAGCATAGGAAACTTCTTCCCTATCATGAGTATGTCATCCACGTACTCTACGAGGATCACCACCATACTCCCTACTTCCTTATTGTATATACAAGGTTCATCTACCATTTTGATGAAGTCAAACTCTTTGACTACTACATCAAAACAGATGTTCCAACTCCGCGATGCCTGCTTTATCACATAAAACATCTTGCACACGTTTCCGCTGCTCCCACTATCTACGAAGCCCTCTGACTGTGTACTTACAGACTCTCTCTTCTAAAACATTATTTAGAAAAGCAGTCATGACATTCAACCGCCAGATATCGTAGTCATGGTATGTAGCCGTGGCAAGTAGGATCTAGATGGACTTAAGCATAGCTACGTAGAAAATGTTTCATTATAATCCATATCTGGTCAATGATGCAAACCTTTAACAAGTCTAGCTTTGAAAGTCTCAACTTTTCCATGTACACCAAGTAATCTTCTCAAGATATACTTGCTCCTGATGGGGATTTAACCCTTCAGATAAAGCAACCAAAGTCCATACTTTGTTGGTGAATAAGGATTCCATCTCAGATCGATAAGCATCCAGCCATTCTTACAGAGTCCCACTCCTGATGGCTAGCTCGAAACTAGTTAGGTCATCATCCCATGATGCAATCCTCGCTCCCACTGTCATAGAGAAACCGGAGTATCTCTCAGGTGGGTGAGGAACCCTACTAGATCGGCGGAGAGGCTGAGGTTCGTTGGTTGCTATTGAATCCTTTGGTTCTACCAAATCATCAGCTGCAGTTTGTATAGCTGGAACTCTTTCCAGTTCTACCTCATGAAACTTATCACCCGTTCTCAGTTCTCTACCTTTCTGTAGCCTTATATAACATCTTACATATGTGGGATCCTGATCCGGTATCAATACCCAGGACGCAGAGGATACTGAGAAACAGTTCTGTGTAACGAACACACCCGAAGATGATGCATCAACATGCACTTTCTTCGTTTGGGCGGCACGGGAAATCTGGTATTCCCCAATTTTCTGCTCTGTCTTATAACAATTATAAGTTGGAGCAGGACCAACGTTCCCCAGCTCAGTATAACAAGCGGGTTCGGTCAATGTATCCGTATTATTATCTTGATTAAGGCGTGACATGGTCGCTACCTGGAGAGAGAGAGAAGAAAACACTCTGCGTGCGCTCTTGCAAGATCAGATTGGTTATTATTTTATCTAATCAGGATGGCTCCCACTGTTTTTATCAAATCTTCCTTCAAACCCTAAAAGGAAAGACTAGCCGGGATTAATTACACGCTACAAGTTCGCCAATCTTTCAGTCAGGCTAGTGTCGGTACTTTGAGGGAGGTTCCCCGTGCTTTCGCACGGACCTAATTAAAGTAAACCTCGTTTTCCTAGAGGCGTAACCCCGTTGACACCTTTCTAGACACCTACTTGATCGGCTAATTGTAATGTGTAAAACTCTCCCAGGAGTAACAATCACTCGCAGCGGGTATCGGGATCCAACTATCTCATAGAAGGTATGCAATCTCATTGCAAATTTCAACACTTGAAATTCCCGATAATTTTTGCCCCTAGCGTCCTATGACCTTGACAAAGGCCAACAAACCATAGGCTGCTAGTTAAGTTCAACCCGTCATTTCTTGATTGAATTAAACCAACCCGCACGGCCCTTGACAAAGGCCAACAAGGTCGCACGACTACCCTAATCCAATCTGCATCATATGCATAAGCAGATAAGTACCATTCAGCTACCGCACACTACGCCTTGACAAAGGCCAACAAACGCAGCACGAATACTAAACAGTCCTTATCTGAAATGACGGAGGGCTATGACAGGTTTTTCTGAAATCCTATCGCGTAATGAACTTGATATCGTTGTATAATCAAATGATTTTAAAATGGAGTGTTTTTGAGGCTTTTCTAGTTTTGCTAAAGGGGTCACTCCCGGTGAAGGGATCGTCGGCCCTTTCCTCATCGAATAAGGTGCAGGATATATCATATATACCGCTTTGCAAAGCAAGAACAATAGGAGCAATCAAAAGACAAAGCGAGGGTTGTAGCATCTGCCAGTTATTGCTAAAGGGGTCACTCCCGGTGAAGGGATCTCGGCCCTTTCCTTATCGAATAAGGTGCAGGATGTTCTACAAGGAACACCGCGATGCAAAGCAAGAACTGTAGCTACCTGTTTTTGAAAATTCGATTCCACAACATCTTTTAGGTTTCTTTTCTTTCATTAATCATATTAATGAAGTCCCATCATTTAAATCACCTAAACATCACAGATAAATACGACGTACACTTATGCCATCCGCATTCACCTCGATGTCCCCTCGTGCACCGTTAGGTTAGGTAACTAACGGCAGAGCGGGGCAGGGCTAGCGCGGGTGTAAAACATAAGTAACGTCTATATAATATATCGTATATACTATATACAGTATCTGTCACAACATATCAAATGATCACATCACAGATATCGTAGCAGAAGAAACATATGAAACATTGGATATACTAGGACGTCCGTGTTTTCAATACGAGCCTGTATAAAACACGGATTCTACGGTCGCGATGAATAGCCAAACCCACACCCCTAGACCCCTACGAGAGCGGCAAGCAACCCTACCAATTCTAGAGTTAGGAGACCCGGACTCGACTCCTCGAGTTGTTCTCCCACTGGACTCTAGAATCCGGTTACTTGTGCTCTCCTCCTTGGGTCTATCCTAGTGCGGAAAAGTAAATAATATAAAATGGTGACATCTTCCGCAACCTGGAAGTGCCCCAATAAAAGAATATTACATACAAGTTTTTACATGAATGAAAATGAAAAACACTCATCTCACATAAAAAAAACCCGGCTATTCAAAACGCGACGATCCAATATAACATATCCAGCAACACATAATATCACATGTCATCAACGTAAGTAAACATGCGTATCCGAATTGTCGTTGACATATAGCAACGAAACCGGCGACATCACATATTACACTTACGGTCACAGAAAAGAAAGTGTAAAACTACAACAGTTGGAATCCGCAACCTGCTCAGACATCGCATGCCTAACCATCTGAATTCCTTAGACATCACATGCCTAACAATTATAAACCCCGCATTTTAGTCTCATTATCGAAAACTCTTTTCAATATCAAGTCGGGCAATTCAACAAGATTCCCGACATTTTGATCGAATGCTCGTCGCAAACTTTATTAGGCGGCCGCACCCCCGATGCCGTCGACGAAGTGCACCAAGGCGGAACACCGCTGCCGCAAGCACCCGAACGGATGCTTTCGGCGACGGGGTTCTCCTACAGTCACTTGGTCCGGGAGATGGGGTGTAGCTGTCTATTAAGTTTACCCGGCGAGTATCCGCGTACACTACGTGATTGCGACGGACTTTTGATCACATCAAAATTCCGTGGCAACCGATCAAGTGAGACTAAACTGCTATGTTTATAACATCCAAATCAGTTATCTCATAACCACTTGTGGATTCCAAATATTGTATCACATTCCAGATAAATAGAAAATGTTAAACTTTCCGATCGAACAATCAAACACCCAAGTTTTCCCAAAACAGCTCAACACATGAAATAAGTTTAAAAACATTCACTTCATGCCTCAGTACCAACGGTCCAGCCGTAGATGGGTCAAGCCAACGCCTCACATGTGGCACGTCGTACTGCCCCAAACCCTAAGGTTATTGTCACGACCCAAAGTTTGGCCCGTGACCGGCACTTAACCACGTAACGTCTACAGGCGTAACGTGACTAAGGGAACCGGAAACCCACAAATCAAACCAGTGAAAGTATAGTGTGTGATAAGTTTTAAAAGGAAGCACTTACATCATGATAAGAACTCTAAGTAAACAATCACCAAGATAGTAGTATACAACGCCGTAGCGAAGATCAAGATCCACAAGTGGGAACAACACAGATAGGATAAACTGCAAGTACAGTCGGCTCACAACGAGCACGACACCAGAATACAAGTAAAATACAACATCGTCCTCACACTGTCTCTAAGTCATATACATACATGGTAGATGGAGAATACTAGATACAACAATGTACATACAGAAAGATAAACAGATACCGCACAAAACCCACCTATCAGCAAAAGAACTAGTACACCAACTATGGGGGTATCTGTGTCAAAGGATGCAACCGCAGCCTACCGCGACTACTCCGAAGGGCAACCTGCAAACCTGTGGCACAACAGGGGTGAGTTGCCAACTCGTGAATAGAGATAACATATAAAGGTAATCGCGAGCATGCACGTACTACGCTACTCTATCATATGCCAACAGATGATATCAATATGTGATAAGCGGTATGTGCAATAATCATGCAGATGCTCTATCAGGTAAAGCATCTACAGGATGAGGTACAAATGCTCTATCAGGTAATGCATCTACAGGATGAGGTATAAAAGTAATGCTGAGCAGGGGCAATATAATATCTACACGGAATGTCAACGTGGAATATATAATCGGTTTCTCAAAGCACCCAGATCTCCCAAAAATAGCTCATGCGCCGGCACTCTCATCGGCCCTCAAATCATGTACATCTCTGAGAATCCCGAGTGCCCAACATCGGCACCCAAATATCATAAATACTCGTGTCCAGCATCGACACGCAAATCCTCATCCATGGCCCCGTCAGTCCGGGTCAGCCCACGGGCTCCGTCTGCGGTATCGGCCCTCGGCCCCGGCAGTACGGATCACCCCACATCCATCTATAGACTCTGATCAGTACTGTCAGGTCCAACCAATCACCGGTAGGTAGTGGTCCCTCTGCCAGGCTCACCGTCTACTGCACAGCGAAACCGTTCTCGCCCCGGGGTACCATACCGGGTCCACCATGTACCAGTAATCGGCCACAACCGCCTCCTCGATTCGGGTTTTCATATATCACTCTAGCACCGAGAAAACACATGGTGGACGCACCGAAATATCATATCAAGTGAACCGGGTTTTTTTAAGTGATTATATATTTGAAATAGCCACGGTTCCCAAATCCAGAAATCATATGTAATCCAACCTAAAATACAAGTCAATGATCCGATATGATATGTGCGTCAAATGTAAATATCGTGTCAAGTCACATATAGATAAGCTGCAATATAATGGTCCGATGTGATATATGCATCAAATATGAATATCAAGTCATGTCACATGTAGATGAGCTACAATGCAATGATCCGATGTGATATAGGCATCAAGTATGAATATCAAGTCATGTCACATATAGATGAGCTACGATGCAATGATCCGATGTGATATAGGCATCAAATATGAATATCAAGTCATGTCACATATAGATGAGCTACGATGCAATGATCCGATGTGATATAGGCATCAAGTATGAATATCAAGTCATGTCACATATAGATGAGCTACGATGCAATGATCCGATGTGATATAGGCATCAAATATGAATATCAAGTCATGTCACATATAGATGAGCTACGATGCAATGATCCGATGTGATATAGGCATCAAATATGAATATCAAGTCATGTCACATATAGATGAGCTACGATGCAATGATCCGATGTTGTATAGGCATCAAATATGAATATCAAGTCATGTCACATATAGATGAGCTACGATGCAATGATCCGATGTGATATAGGCATCAAGTATGAATATCAAGTCATGTCACATATAGATGAGCTACGATGCAATGATCCGATGTGATATAGGCATCAAATATGAATATCAAGTCATGTCACATATAGATGAGCTACGATGCAATGATCCGATATGATATAGGCATCAAATATGAATATCAAGTCATGTCACATATAGATGAGCTACGATGCAATGATCCGATGTGATATAGACATCAAGTATGAATATCAAGTCATGTCACATATAGATGAGCTACGATGCAATGATCCGATGTGATATAGGCATCAAATATGAATATCAAGTCATGTCACATATAGATGAGCTACGTTGTAATGATCCGATGTGATATAGGCATCAAGTATGAATATCAAGTCATGTCACATATAGATGAGCTACGATGCAATGATCCGATGTGATACATGATTCCTACGTGTCATGGCAATTACTAACGGTGTGTGTGTAACATACAGGATAGTGCTCGTGCACATGGACCGTTAGTAATGGTGCGGTATTCTATCAATCCTAATTTATATCTGTGTAGTAGGGAATGCAATACGTACAAAATAGTAACCATGAACATGCAATATATATAAGGAACTCTATAAGGTCCTGTCAGCCCTGACGTAGAACGCCATGCGGGCGATATCCCCGTAGATGTGAAATCTACTCACCGTAGTCTCTCGCTAGGTGTAGCCAACAACCTGCTTCCCCTTCTTCGCGGCGTCCGCCGTACTCGCCTGCGAACCTAGAATTACACAATATATCATATGTAAGCTTGAAGTCACACAAGCGCGACATTTAAGCCGAACTAGTAACTCGTGTCGTGAACCAAACGCGCGTGTGCGCGATACGCTAAAACGTGTGGTTACGCGTCTGAAATCACTCCGACGCGTCGCGATACGTAGAAACCCAAAACCCACACACACGTATCACGCGTGTCGCGAAAGGTTGAAAATACGGGAAAATAGGTATTCTACCCCAGATTTTTATACAGGAAAGATATTGTAAAACTATACATGCCAAAACAACACACATAGCAGCAGACACCCACACCCCAAACCCCTACCCAAATTTCCCCTATCTGGCCGCAAATTGCGGCCAGAATGAATATTTTGGCGGCCCGGGTAGGGAATTGGGTTCCCAGATTTGGTGTATGCACTCTATACCCCCCATACATGCTACAGTAACACCTAGTTTTACTCAGAAAAGTCTCGGGTAGTAGCAGATCCTACAGGGCCTCATATCCAGTTAAAATTACACAATTTTGCACAAAAATGGAACTTTATGGTATTTTGATGAAATCTGAAACAAGTCTAGGTCTAATCCCACACTAATAACTCATTAACAAGCTAATCAAGCCACAACAACACAAATTTAACATATTAACACTAAACCCCCTTCAATAGCACTAAAAAGGCACAAAAATATGATATTTTTAAACTAAACATGCAAGTTATGAAAATTTGGTGCTAGGATTGAGATTTATACCTTCAAATGACCTTAAAAACTACCTAAAGTCCAGTCCATCCCTCAAGTGTGCAGATTTGCCTTGAACACCTCCAAAAACCTTGATTTTTCATGTTTTGTGATGGAAAAAGTATTGATTGGTGTAGGGTTTTGTTTGGGAATTCAATGGAAAGTGAAGAGAAGAAGAAAATGAAGAAAATGGGAGGGGTTTTGCTGCTGGAGCTGCAGGAATTTCTGAAGTGAGGGAGAGGAGAGAGAAGAGAGAAAGAAAATGTCAATGAAAGTCAAATTCCTCACCTAACACCATGTTCATTTGTTTTATTAGGATTTGTATTTATAAAAAGGGTTTTGTAAAAGGATTAAATGGTGGGGAAAAATAAGTTTGCTACCATACACAAAGAATGGTTAACAAGTCACAAGAAAAAAAGTCTAAGTATGCAAGTGTGCACAACACAAGAAAATTCCCAATATGCTAACACTACCAATAAAAACTATTAATCCTATGAACACACAAATATAAAAACATGCATGACTACTAATTATCACCAAAACAATCAAACAAAAATTTCAAAGTGTTACAATCTACCCCTCTTAAAGAAATTCGGTCCCCGAATTTAAAAAAAATCTAACTATACGCACCTTCAAAAAGATGGGGATACCTCCTCCTCATCTCGCTCTCGGTCTCCCAAGTGACTTCCTCGCCGCTCTGTCCACGCCAAAGTACCTTGACGGACGGTATCTCTTTCGACCTCAATTTTTTCACTTGCCGATCCAAGATCATCACCGGCTGCTCTGCATAGGAAAGGTCGCGCTCAAGCTGGATCGTCGGGTGCTGAATCGCATGCGAAGGATCATGAAGATATCTGCGGAGCATCGAAACGTGAAATACGGGATGCACGTCTGGAAAACTGGGCGGAATGGCTAATCGATACGCAACTGCACCAATACGCTCAAGGATCTCGAAGGGGCCCACGTATCTGGGACTAAGCTTCCCCTTCTTCCCAAACCTCATCACGCCCTTCATTGGGGAGACCCTCAAGAAAACGTGGTCACCAACAGAAAACTCAAGTCTGTGCCGACGACGGTCCGCATAAGATCTCTGCCTACTCTGGGCTGCTCTCATCCTATCGCGAATCAACCGGATCTTCGCTGTCGTCTCCTCCACAACCTGTGGCCCTAAGATACTGCTCTCACTGAGCTCCGTCCAACAGGTGGGCGATCTGCATCTCCTCCCATAAAGAGCCTCAAACGGTGCCATCTGAATGGTCTCCTGGTAGCTGTTGTTGTAGGAGAACTCTACTAAGGGCAAATGATGATCCCAGCTACCTCCGAAGTCTAAAACGCATGCTCTGAGCATGTCCTCGAGAGTCTGAATAGTCCGCTCTGACTGTCCATCGGTCTGCGGATGGAATGCTGTGCTGAAACTCAAGCGAGTGCCCAAAGCCTCCTGAAGCCTCTGCCATAACTGGCTGGTAAACTGGGTGCCTCTATCGGACACGATGCATGTCGGAACTCCGTGCAGTCGTATAATCTGATCAATGTAAACCTGGGCATACTGAGTAAATCTGAAAGTCGTTTTCACCGGTAGGAAGTGAGCCGCTTTCGTCAAACGATCCACGATCACCCAGATGGAGTCATACCCTCGACTAGTCCTGGGTAGACCCACAATAAAATCCATAGATATCTGTTCCCATTTCCACTCCGGGATGGGTAACGGCTGTAGCTCTCCCGCGGGCCTCTGGTGCTCAGCCTTGACTTGCTGACAAGTCAGGCATCTCGACACAAAATCTGCAATATCCCTCTTCATACCGTCCCACCAGTAAACATCTCTCATATCATGGTACATCTTGGTGGAACCGGGATGGACGCTATATACCGATCGATGTGCCTCCTCAAGAATCTCGTGTCGTAGCCCCTCAGCATCTGGTACGCACAGTCTGGTCCCAAATCGTAGTATCCCCTGACCATCGATCACGAACTCGGAAAATCTGCCCTGTCCAATCTGTGCCATTATCTCTGAACATCGGTCATCACTGAGCTGTGCCTCATGTATACGATCGATCATCTGTGGGCGTGCACGGACATGTGCTATCTGTCCTCCAATCGGCGTGAACTCGAACTTTACTCTGCTGTCGTATAATATCTGCCAATCTGCCGACGACTGTCCCCGTACCGCGCTCAAATAAGATAAACTACTCCCGGGCCTCCTGCTCAAAGCATCCGCCACCACATTTGCCTTGCCCGGGTGATATAGGATCTCGCAGTCGTAATCCTTCACTAACTCCATCCATCGGCGCTGTCGAAGGTTCAGGTCTCGCTGCTAAAATATGTAAAAGCTCTTATGGTCGCTGAATATCTGGCACGACTCTCCATACAGATAATGTCGCCAGATCTTGAGTGCAAAGACCACTGCAGCCATCTCCAGATCATGAGTAGGGTAATTCTGTTCATGTTTCTTTAATTGCCGTGAAGCATACGCAATCACCCTGTCATGCTGCATCAAAATGCATCCCAGCCCCACTCGTGAAGCATCGCAGTAGACCACAAATCCGCCTGATCCTGAAGGCAATGATAGCACTGGTGTCGTAGTCAGTAGAGCCCGTAACCGCTGGAAACTGTGCTCACACTCCTCCGTCCAATCGAAGTGAACCCCCTTCCGGGTCAACCCGGTCAAAGGTGTAGCAATGCGAGAGAAGTCCTGCACAAATCGCCTGTAATAACCTGTCAGCCCTAGAAAGCTGCGAACCTCCGTCACTGACGTGGGTCTAGGCCAACTCCGAACTGCCTCTATCTTTCTCGGGTCGACACATATACCATCTCGTGTAATCACGTGCCCCAAGAAGTCTACGCTGTCTAGCCAGAAGGCACACTTGGAGAATTTGGCGAAAAGCTGATGCTCCCTCAAGGTCTGCAGTGAAATCCGCAGGTGCTGCTCGTGCTCCTCTCTACTCCGAGAATACACCAAGATATCGTCAATAAACACTATAATGAACAGATCAAGATACGGCCGGAAAATACGGTTCATCATGTCCATAAATGCTGCTGGCGCGTTGGTGAGTCCGAACGACATCACCAAAAACTCATAATGGCCGTAACGTGTGCGGAAAGCTGTCCTAGGAATGTCCTCCTGTCGAACCAGCAGCTGATGGTAGCCTGATCGCAAATCGATCCTCGAAAAGTATCCTGCCCCCCTGAAGCTGGTCGAACAAATCGTCGATGCGTGGCAAAGGATATCGATTCCGCACTGTCACCTTGTTCAGCTGGCGGTAGTCAATACACAAACGCATGCTGCCGTCCTTCTTCTTGACGAACAGGACTGGAGCACCCCAAGGAGAAACACTGGGTCGAATAAGTCCCTTATCCAGCAAGTCCTGCAACTGACCCTTCAACTCTCTAAGTTCCGCCGGGGCCATCCGATAAGGCGGTACTGAAATAGGCCCCGTGCCAGGAACCAAATCAATGCAGAAAGAAATATCACGCTCGGGCGGTAGCCCAGGAAGCTCGTCAAGGAACACATCAGGGAACTCGCTAACAACTGGAACCTGATCCAAAGGAACCTCTATAGCCCTAGTATCGCAAACATATGCGAGAAATCCCTGACATCCCTTCCGCAAAAGCTGTCCAGCGCGAACAGAAGAAATCACACTGTGAGGGGTGGCACCACGGTCCCCCAACACAACAACAACCGACTCGCCAGGAAAACAAAATCGAACTGTCTTCTCGCGGCAGTCAACAAAAGCATAGCACGTGGCTAACCAATCCATGCCCAAAAGAACGTCGAAGTCCAACATCTCAAGAAGGATCAAATCGACCGGCAACTCTCTATCACCAATACGGACGATACAGGATCGGAACACGTGCCTAGCAACAAACGACTCTCCCACTGGAGTAGTCACAACAAGCGGCTGGTCAAGCAAGCCGGACTCTCTACCCAAACTCGACACAAAGTGTGTGGATACGTACGAGTGCGTGGATCCGGGATCGAATAACACGTGTGCATCAACCGAACATACAGAAAGGATACCTGAGACCACCGCATTGGACGCCTGCGCGTCCTGATGCGTCAAAGCAAAAACTCGCGCCTGTCCTCCACCTGCAACTAACTGTCCCCTGCCGGCCGCTGGCTGTCCTCTACCTCGGCCACCTCGTCCTCTATGAACAAATCCTCCGTGACCACGACCTCTCTGTGCATGCGTCTGACGCGGAGTAACAGTAGGTACTATCGGCAATGCCGTCTGGGGTGGTGAAGGTGGTAATGTAACATGCGGTGCTGCCGCCCCACTCCGGGGTATCTCAGGACAATCTCACACACGATGATAAGAACTCCCGCAACGATAACATCCCGATGACGGTCGCTGACCTTCCCGGGGATAGGAGCTAAACAATCGGCCTCGCCTCGAATCTCTGCCACCTGCAAGATGCCTGTCATGAGGCCGGAACGGCCGTCTCTGCACTGACGTATCCGCACGAACCCTCTTCGGCCCTGGAACTGCCGAAGTCTCAGCAAGGCGCTCCTCAACTAATAATGCTGCATCAACTGCTGCTGCGTATGTCTCGTAATGCTGCGCGCTGATAGCAAGGAATAGCGGGGTAAGCAAGCCTCGAACAAATCTCTTGACTCGCAACTCCTCGGTAGCCACTAGATACGGAGCATAAACGGATAGCTCGGTGAACAGCACATCGTACTCTGCCACTGACATCCCTGGCGTCTGGCTTAAGGACTCGAACCTACGTGCTCTAGCATCTCTGACACTCAGGGGAAGAAAGCGGGCAAGGAATAGCGTCACGAACTCTGTCCAGGTCATAGGAGGAAGACCTGCTGCTCTACCCTTCTCGACTGATTCGCACCATTTCTGCGCAAGACCTTCCAGGCGAAAGCTCACGAACTCAACCCATCTCGCATCTGCGCATCTAAGTGAACGACATATCTGCGCCATCCTATCAATGAAAGACTGTGGTTCCTCGGCCACATCGGTGCCTGTGAAGACCGGAGGCTTCAGCCTCATAAACTCTGACAGCGATACTGTAATAACCTCTGTAGTCGCAGGTGCAACTGCCTGAACTGTATGTACCACCGCGGTCTCCGCAACGGGTGGAACTACCTCTGGTCGCTGCGCTCGAAGTATCTCAACTAGAGATCCCATCATCTGGCGCATCTCCTGCATACTGGACCCTATCGTCTGGCGTATCTCCTGCACACCAGCTCCTAACATAGCAATCTGATCTGTAACGGCAGGAACAGCCTGCTCGGGCACAACCGGTATACTACCGGGATCAGTCCTCGTCTCGGACGAGTCAACTCGAATCTCGGCCCTCGCGGCCGCTCTCTGCGCCCTCGTAGTCTTTGGCGGCATATTGGCTGAAAGGAACAATAAGATTCGATAAGGATATGGAAATCGAATCGCGAGAATGTATATACTCAAGAAGGAAATTTATATCAACAAGTCCTAAGGTCGCGTAGGCGGAGTACCGCGTCGTGAGTATGCCGCGGAACATACACACGCTACGCTACCCTGCCGCAGCTACCTACTCCATCATACCAGGGTCATCCTACACTCCGAAAGGTAAAACCTACGCTCTGATACCAACTTTGTCACGACCCAAAGTTTGGCCCGTGACCGGCACTTAACCACGTAACGTCTACAGGCGTAACGTGACTAAGGGAACCGGAAACCCACAAATCAAACCAGTGAAAGTATAGAGTGTGATAAGTTTTAAAAGGAAGCACTTACATCATGATAAGAACTCTAAGTAAACAATCACCAAGATAGTAGTATACGACGCCGTAGCGAAGATCAAGATCCACAAGTGGGAACAACACAGATAGGATAAACTGCAAGTACAGTCGGCTCACAACGAGCACGACACCAGAATACAAGTAAAATACAACATCGTCCTCACACTGTCTCTAAGTCAAATACATACATGGTAGATGGAGAATACTAGATACAACAATGTACATACAGAAAGATAAACAGATACCGCACAAAACCCACCTATCAGCAAAAGAACTAGTACACCAACTATGGGGGTATCTGTGTCAAAGGATGCAACCGCAGCCTGCCGCGACTACTCCGAAGGGCAACCTGCAAACCTGTGGCACAACGGGGGTGAGTTGCCAACTCGTGAATAGAGATAACATATAAAGGTAATCGCGAGCATACACGTACTACGCTACTCTATCATATGCCAACAGATGATATCAATATGTGATAAGCGGTATGTGCAATAATCATGCAGATGCTCTATCAGGTAATGCATCTACAGGATGAGGTACAAATGCTCTATCAGGTAATGCATCTACAGGATGAGGTACAAAAGTAATGCTGAGCAGGGGCAATATAATATCTACACGGAATGTCAACGTGGAATATATAATCGGTTTCTCAAAGCACCCAGATCTCCGAAAAATAGCTCATGCGCCGGCACTCTCATCGGCCCTCAAATCCTGTACATCTCTGAGAATCCCGAGTGCCCAACATCGGCACCCAAATATCATAAATACTCGTGTCCAGCATCGACACGCAAATCCTCATCCATCGGGCCCCATCAGTCCGGGTCAGCCCACGGGCTCCGTCTGCGGTATCGGCCCTCGGCCCCGGCAGTACGGATCACCCCACATCCATCTATAGACTCTGATCAGTACTCTACGGATAACTGTCAGGTCCAACCAATCACCGGTAGGTAGTGGTCCCTCTGCCAGGCTCACCGTCTACTGCACAGCGAAACCGTTCTCGTCCCGGGGTACCATACCGGGTCCACCATGTACCCATAATCGGCCTCAACCGCCTCCTCGATTCGGGTTTTCATATATCACTCTAGCACCGAGAAAACACATGGTGGACGCACCGAAATATCATATCAAGGAAACCGGGTTTTTTTTAAGTGATTATATATTTGAAATAGCCACGGTTCCCAAATCCAGAAATCACATGTAATCCAACCTAAAATACAAGTCAATGATCCGATATGATATGTGGGTCAAATGTAAATATCATGTCAAGTCACATATAGATAAGCTGCAATATAATGGTCCGATGTGATATATGCATCAAATATGAATATCAAGTCATGTCACATGTAGATGAGCTACAATGCAATGATCCGATGTGATATAGGCATCAAGTATGAATATCAAGTCATGTCACATATAGATGAGCTACGATGCAATGATCCGATGTGATATAGGCATCAAATATGAATATCAAGTCATGTCACATATAGATGAGCTACGATGCAATGATCCGATGTGATATAGGCATCAAGTATGAATATCAAGTCATGTCACATATAGATGAGCTACGATGCAATGATCCAATGTGATATAGGCATCAAATATGAATATCAAGTCATGTCACATATAGATGAGCTACGATGCAATGATCCGATGTGATATAGGCATCAAATATGAATATCAAGTCATGTCACATATAGATGAGCTACGATGCAATGATCCGATGTTGTATAGGCATCAAATATGAATATCAAGTCATGTCACATATAGATGAGCTACGATGCAATGATCCGATGTGATATAGGCATCAAGTATGAATATCAACTCATGTCACATATAGATGAGCTACGATGCAATGATCCGATGTGATATAGGCATCAAATATGAATATCAAGTCATGTCACATATAGATGAGCTACGATGCAATGATCCGATGTGATATAGGCATCAAATATGAATATCAAGTCATGTCACATATAGATGAGCTACGATGCAATGATCCGATGTGATATAGGCATCAAGTATGAATATCAAGTCATGTCACATATAGATGAGCTACGATGCAATGATCCGATGTGATATAGGCATCAAATATGAATATCAAGTCATGTTACATATAGATGAGCTACGATGCAATGATCCGATGTGATATAGGCATCAAGTATGAATATCAAGTCATGTCACATATAGATGAGCTACGATGCAATGATCCGATGTGATACATGATTCCTACGTGTCATGGCAATTACTAACGGTGTGTGTGTAACATACAGGATAGTGCTCGTGCACATGGACCGTTAGTAATGGTGCGGTGTTCTATCAATCCTAATTTATATCTGTGTAGTAGGGAATGCAATACGTACAAAATAGTAACCATGAACATGCAATATATATAAGGGACTCTATAAGGTCCTATCAGCCCTGACGTAGAACGCCATGCGGGCGATATCCCCGTAGATGTGAAATCTACTCACCGTAGTCTCTCGCTAGGTGTAGCCAACAACCTGCTTCCCCTTCTTCGCGGCGTCCGCCGTACTCGCCTGCGAACCTAGAATTACACAATATATCATATGTAAGCTTGAAGTCACACAAGCGCGACATTTAAGCCGAACTAGTAACTCGTGTCGTGAACCAAACGCGCGTGTGCGCGATACGCTAAAACGTGTGGTTACGCGTCTGAAATCACTCCGACGCGTCGCGATACGTAGAAACCCAAAACCCACACACACGTATCACGCGTGTCGTGAAAGGTTGAAAACACGGGAAAATAGGTATTCTACCCCAGATTTTGATACAGGAAAGATATTGTAAAACTATACATGCCAAAACAACACACATAGCAGCAGACTTCCACACCCCAAACCCCAACCCAAATTTCCCCTATCTGGCCGCAAATTACGGCTAGAATGAATATTTTGGCGGCCTGGGTAGGGAATTGGGTTCCCAGATTTGGTGTATGCACTCTATACCCCCCATACATGCTACAGTAACACCTAGTTTTACTCTGAAAAGTCTCGGGTAGTAGCAGATCCTACAGGGCCTCATATCAAGTTAAAATCACACAATTTTGCACAAAAATGGAACTTTATGGTATTTTGATGAAATCTGAAACAAGTCAAGGTCTAATCCCATACTAATAACTCATTAACAAGCTAATCAAGCCACAACAACACAAATTTAACATATTAACACTAAACCCCCTTCAATAGCACTAAAAAGGCACAAAAATATGATATTTTTAAACTAAACATGCAAGTTATGAAAATTTGGTGCTAGGATTGAGATTTATACCTTCAAATGACCTTAAAAACTACCTAAAGTCCAGTCCCTCCCTCAAGTGTGCAGATTTGCCTTGAACACCTCCAAAAACCTTGATTTTTCATGTTTTGTGATGGAAAAAGTATTGATTGGTGTAGGGTTTTGTTTGGGAATTCAATGGAAAGTGAAGAGAAGAAGAAAATGAAGAAAATGGGAGGGGTTTTGCTGCTGGAGCTGCAGGAATTTCTGAAGTGAGGGAGAGGAGAGAGAAGAGAGAAAGAAAAGGTCAATGAAAGTCAAATTCCTCACCTAACACCATGTTCATTTGTTTTATTAGGATTTGTATTTATAAAAAGGGTTTTGTAAAAGGATTAAATGGTGGGGAAAAATAAGTTTGCAACCATACACAAACAATGGTTAACAAGTCACAAGAAAAAAAGTCTAAGTATGCAAGTGTGCACAACACAAGAAAATTCCCAATATGCTAACACTACCAATAAAAACTATTAATCCTATGAACACACAAATATAAAAACATGCATGACTACTAATTATCACCAAAACAATCAAACGAAAATTTCAAAGTGTTACAGTTATAAGGGCAGTTCAAGACGGTAACATAATCGAGTTAAGGTTTGTTGTCTTCTAGAGGGTCCATCGCGTTACTTGCACCACTTAGAACGTTCTTAAACCACGGAAAAATCCAACACTTTGAAATTTCCCGGCAGGGGAAAAAGTGGGTATTTATATCCGGTCGAACTTTTTAACATATTCTAAAATTACCCGGAAAAACACATAGACAAAATTAAACAATCCGATCGAATGATCGAGTCCCCAATACACCCCAGATAACTCAACTCTTGAGCAGACTTTAAAATTCCCAGAAAAAACAGCACTTACAGAGAGAGATTACTGTGCAAACAGAAAAAGATGAAGTGACAGAACGGCCGCGGAACCGCCGCACGAGCCATGCTCAAGCCGCGGTTCCGCGGTGATATAGTCGACTTAGACGCACGTGCAACACAGTAACCCCTCAAAAACCCTGCTGAATTTTTTGGATATTTTTAATTAGGAAAAATGCACAGTTTCAGAAAATGTACAGAAAGGGGTGAAATTTAGGGTTTCGGGGTTCGATCGGGTTTCTAACATCGTCTACACATCGCCTAAAGCTCTAGCTAGGCTCTGATACCACTGTAGGGTTCCTAGACACACTCAAGAGGTTCCACAAAGCATCAACCATGCCAAATTAAAATTTTTAGGTGCCGAGAAACCCTAATATAGATCGTTAACTAGAGGATAGGCGAAAATAAAAGCTAGCAAACTACTTTGCTAACAAGTGAAAGGGATTACAACCTTTGTAGATCCGGTCCTCCACTTCTAAAGCTCCGTTTTGACGTCCCTCCGCTGCGATCATCGGATCCCGGACTCTAGCGATGGTTTCGTCGGAGAAATGATCGGGCTAGGTCATTGACTTCGAGGCCGAAGATGATCTACGTCGGGGATACTCAAACTCAAGCTATTCCTTCACTTGGTCAAAAACTTTGTGAAGAGAACACCCTATACTACATGGAAAGTAGTAGAGGATGAAGAAATAGGAAGTGGGTTCACTTTAGAGTTGGATTTCTCACTCTTTTTCCCATGGCACCATTGGAGCTAGCAAGCTTTTGTGAGCTTGATGAAGGAGAAGATGAAGAAAAGAATCATATGAAATCATTATCCAAATGAAACTTATCCAATAAATAATGGCACCATGGTTGAGTTAAGCCCTCATGCTTAACTCATATAGAGAATTAACCAAAGCATTAGGTTAAGGGTTGGGTTAACTAATATCTTGAACAAATGACAAAAGAGTTGACTTTGTCAATGTTTATCAAGCTTCATGAAGCTTGATAATTTTGACCAAAGTCACACTCTTTTGTTATATGCTAGGAAAATAGTAAACCCTAATTTAACCTTGATTTGGTTCAAGTCTCATACACTCAACTTGTTTGTATCATCAAGCATGATACATACATGTACACTTGCATATATCACATATAAATAATGTGCACATTCAAGTGAGAAAATCAATCTTAAATGAACCAATACTAGTTAATGTAAAGTAATATATCAAATATATAATTATACATTAAATCATTAAATCAACACTTGATTTAACGATCTGGTCATATTGCATATAACCGACTAATATCAATACTAACAACTTATCGAATCAACACATGATCCGATAACCCGGCTATATTGCATACAACCGATCAATGTCACATATCGCGAGAATAGAATACAGTATCATATACTGGTATTATTCTCGGTCCCGCACATATCTCATATGCGCTCCTATTTCGTTTCGCTTGAGCCAGAAAACCCCTGTGTATGACTCTAAAGACTCGTCAATACGCCGGCAGTAGGTGATGATCATTGTTCCCCTCCGAAAGACGATGACGACGTGGTGACATCTAGCCTGAGATTCGGGGCAGATGCTATTTGGTGCTATCCGTCTACCTCTCCGAAGATGCCAAGTTGATTTATGGCACCGTGTATCGGAGGTTTAGACGGATGCGGCCAATGTAGCAGACTTCGTCAGATTCCCCCTCGCTTGAGGGGGTTTTGATTGTGGGGACGCTCTTCCCTGCAGGCGCAAGCCCCTGCGGTTAATTACGCTACCGCATCGCGGTAGCCACTTTCTCCTTCTCCAGAATTTCACTTCGTGTCGTGTGTGTTTGTTTTGTTTGTGGTTGCCCGTGGATTGTATACGGAGACTGAGTAATACCGTCGCCCGTTGGACGTGGATTAGTTCAAATCCGTATTTACTTAGATTTGGGTTTGGTGTTTTTAATTTAAGGATACATTAGCCGTATTGAAGCTAAGATCAACTTAAACATTCCTTAAGGATACGTTAGTCCTGTTTGAGACTAAGATCAACTTAACGTGGTGATCCATTTAATATATGGCCGTCAGGACTCATCACCTCTCTGACGTCGCTGAAGGATTACAACGATAGGTGTCAGAGGAGTTCAGAGATGTACCCTTGAACCAAAGTCGATTTGGAGTTTTATAGTCCATATGAATGTTTAAGGATACGTTAGCCGTGTTTGGGGCTAAGATCAACTTAAACGGGATCGTTTAGATCCGGTAAAAGAGCATTTGGGGGCTCTATTGTTCCAATTTAGGGATGTAGTGGTCCATGTTCCAGTTTAGGGACGTGGTGGTCCATATTCCAGTTTAAGGACGTAGGGGTCCATATTCCAGTTTAGGGACGTGGTGGTCCGTATTCCAGTTTAGGGACGTGGTGGTCCGTATTAATTCCAGTTTAAGGACGTGGTGGTCCATGTTCCAGTTTAGGGACGTGATGGTCCGTATTCCAGTTTAGGGACGTGGTGGTCTATATTCCAGTTTAGGGACGTGGTGGTCCGTATTCCAGTTTAGGGACGTGGTGGTCCGTATTAATTCCAGTTTAAGGATGTGGTGGTCCAACATTAGTTTAAGGACGTTTCGGTCCAACATTAGTTTAAGAACGTTGCGGTCCACGAGTTTAAGGACCCTGCAGTCCATATTCATATGTGGTCGTCGGGCCCCGTCACCTCTCTGACATCGTTGAAGGATTACAACAACAGGTGTCAGAGGAGTTCGGAAATGTACCCTCGAACTGGAGGTAAATTGATTTAAGAGAGCAATCCTGCTCAGTCAATTTAATTTGAGGACTTACGGCCAAAATTGGGCTAAGTCCAGTTGGAAAATACTCATCGTTTTTATTTGTTTTTGCATTGCATTTCTTTTTACTTTGATCTGGGCTCTGCCCATAAAGGATGCAGAGCATCAATTTGTTTTGGGGCTCTGACCATTTATAAATGATGCAGAGCATCAATTTCATTTGGGCTCTGCCCCTTTTTATTGCTTTGCAATTTATTTTGGCCTGCTAGGTCTTTTTGACTTGGGCCTGGCCCTTTAACAAAAGAAATGCATTGCATTATTCAGGCGCTTTGCGCCAATCAAAGAGCACAAGCGCTTGTGGTGAGGACACGTGTCATGTAAGCGCAGTGCGCTGCGCCAGTACGCTGCTGCGCTGCTGACACGTGTCACGTTCTGAGGAGCGCAAGCGCAACAGCGCAGTGCGCTGCGCTGTTGCGCTGCTGACACGTGGCGCTCCCTGGTAGCTTGCGCCAACACAGGAGCGCAACAGTGCAATTTTTCAAGTGCAGAGCACTATTAATTTGAGAATCTTTTAGATTCAAGAACCAATGGTTCATAAAGGAAGTGCAGAGCACTATTTGATTTCTTGATCTAATTTAGATCAAAGAAAGACATGCTTTTTCTTATCTCAAGAACCAGAGGTTCATAAAAAGTGCAAAGCACTATTTTTATTCTGTTTTTTATTAAAGATTATTGATCTTGTTTTTAGATCAATCATCTGTTCATAAGAGAATTTTCTCTTTTTCTAAAGGCTTTTTACCTTTTTTGTTCTTGAGGATTTCTCTTCAATTCTTCAGAGTTCTCTCTGTTTAATTTCTCAAAAAATGTTGTTGCCTTTGAATTGAGGTCTAGGGTCTTTTTTATAGTGCCCATAAATTTATTAAAGAGATCTTTCTCTGAGTGATTTGGGGAATTTCCCCCACCGTTGGATCTTTGATCCAAGGGCTTCTGTTTTACAGAAGAAAATCTTCTTGTTTTAACAAGAACAGAAAGATTTCTTTTAGAATCTTAATTCTGTTTGGCGCAAATGCTCCAGAGCGTGACACGTGTCGCGCGGCGCGCAGCCCAGCGCAACTGCGCTAGCGCGTCTGCGCTGACACGTGTCGCGCGGCGCACATCGCAGCGCAACTGCGCGAGCGCGTCTGCGCTGACACGTGTCGCGCGGCGCACATCGCAGCGCAACTGCGCGAGCGCGTCTGCGCTGACACGTGTCGCGCAGCGCAGTGCTTGCGCAACTGAAGCGTTGCTTCCTTTGATTTAGCTTTGAACAGAGCTTTGCTTTGATTGGATGCGCTGCCTTGGGCGCTGCGCTGATGCATCTGCGCTTGACACGTGGCGTGTTGCGCCCGAGATTTGAAGCGTTGCTTCAAAATTTGAATTTTGAATTTCCAACAGAGCTTTGCTCTGATTGGGGGAAACAAATGCTCCCCCACCGTTGCGCGCACGTGGCGCACACGTGAGTGCAGCGGTGGCAAGCTCCTGACCGTTGGATCAAGGGGTGAGCTGAAGGGGCGCAAGCGCCTTATAAATAGGACCTCTGGCCCTTAGAAAAATCTCACCGTTTCAAGATTTTTATTTTCCAGAGCTTTGCTCTCACTCAAGAACTTCAGAGCTTTGCTCATTTCTAAAGTCAAAAACTTTAGGTAAAAATTAATTAAAATTAATTTAACTTAATCTCAACCAAAGAGCTTCGCTCTCACAGATCTTTTGATCTAAAAATATCCCCATTGGGGTTTCATAAACAGAGCTTTGCTCTCAAGAACTTATAGATCTGCAGAGATCTTGTTCATGGGTTCTAACCCATGAATAGAGCTTTGCTCTTGAATCAACTGTAGATCTTTTAGATTTGAAAAATGAAGAATCTTTTTATAAGTTTTTCATGAATCTTTCAAGATTCCAAATTTTTTAATTCTTTTAAGTGTAAAAATTTTCTGATGGACCTTTTCCATTATTACCACAGAGCTATGCTCCTTTAAGGAATTTTATTCCTTTGAGACCAGAATTTGACAGGTGTCATTCTGTGACAGAGCTTTGCTCTGAAAGAGGAGATTTTCTTCTTGTCTCTACGGATTCCCTACTGATGATAATATTCTCTTGGGGTTCTTTTCTTTAACTGACAGTCTCACCCAATGATGAGGCTGTCTTATTAAAAGAGGCGTTTTCATCCAGATTTTGTGGGTCCCCATTGGGTCCCCTACCCGCTGCACTGCTGTGTGGTGTAATTAATTAGTTTTAATTAAATTAATTTTTAATTTAATTAATTAATTAACGTATTTTTTTTAAACGCCAAGCGTTGGAATTACAACACTAACGGCTAAATTGTTCTTTTGCAGCGATCATGTCTCTAGACACTTCATTCCCGTTCGTCCGCTCGGAGGAGGGATTTCCCGAGGCGCCCTTGGACCGTGAAGTCCTGGCCATGATTAAAGAGTATGACCCGGAGTACAAGAGTCTCCACCTTCGGGGGTCGTGGTATAACCAGATCATTATGGGTCGACGCAGCTTCACATGCTCAGTGCCGTCAGAACCCATCACGGCGATTCATTACGCCAGCCCACCCCCGGTGCAGTACGCCGTGGAGATGGTTGATTGGACATCGAAGGGATTTTTACATCCCGCCATAGATGTGATTCCGGTTCAGCGTCCCATGGTTTTGGATCTCCTGGGACACCGTATCTGTCAAGGTGAGGCACGACCCTGGGGGAAATCATATAACATGGGTCTAATCCCCCGCCACCCGATTGGCTACCTGCCGTGGGCCCGGTATATCCTGTCGACGAAGAAGTCGCAGTTGATAAGATTAGGATTGTATACCGCAGTCTACGTCTCCCTCTTCCAGTATCCCACGCTTCCCACCTGGTGGTTCAAGGCCTTCCTGGAGCAGTGGAACATTCCTACCCACACTTTCCTCGCCATGGATCGGGAAGTGTCAATCTCTTTGGAAGATTTTACGGAGGTATCCGGTTTACTGGTCATGGGGGAACATTATGAGGAGTTGCTTCCGACGGATGAGTACGTCTTTGGTGCTAAGCCGGTGATAAGGGGGCTCACGCCGGAGAACGCTGTTCAACACCAATTTCCAAGTTTGATTAAGGTGTTGAACATCTACGAGGCCCTTTTCATTGAGCGTGGGAGCCGCGAAGTTAGTTTTAAGGATTTCATTGCTCGGTTCCTTCACCCAAATGTCCTCTCGGCAGAAGCTGCCAAGTTTGCCACCCTTGAGGATCCTTTCGGTTTAGGTTTGGATAACCTGCCGGCGAAGGAAATAGACCAAAAGGATTTTTTTCTTCCTAACTCCCCAACCATGTCTTTTGCAGAAGTCGCAGCCCCCGAGATGGACGAAGAGGCCTTCTTTTTAGGATTTCTTGGGCTTTGGCTGAGTTGGTTTGCGCTCCCAATGCACTCTCACCGTATGTGGCCTTCCGTCTTTTACCCAGCCCACCGGATGACCATCGAGGTAAAGGTGGCCGTTGGGATCGCTGGCTTGGCGCACCTATATCATGGCCTCAGCCGAGCAGCGGATGCTAACGAGCCCGGTGTATTGCACGTGGTCTTCCCGATGCACTACTTTATGTCGTGGCTCGAGCTACATACATCGGGTGTTTTCGGTATGCATAAAAGGCCCTCGTTCTACGAAAGGTGCAGTTTTCCTCGCATTATACAACTGATCGGCGCATCAATTGTAAATCCATCGCCACGAAATGCCAGGGGTTTACTCCTTCGTTCCCACGCCGTCGGAGCCGGTGTGTCTTTTATTGACAAGGTGTTGACTATTGGAAAAGCGTCTACCACTGCAGTGCGGCCATTGCAAGATACTTTCAAGGATGGAGCTTCAGTTTTAATAGCCCAGGAGACCCTTCACTTATATTCCATCAGACCGGGCTTCTTGGTGTTTAGGCAGAACGGGGCAGCGATCTTCATGAGATATAACCTGCATCGTTTCGCCCAACAGCTGAGCTATAATCAAGGGGTACCGCTGGAGGCTTTCTTATCGGAACCTGCCGCGACCGAAGAAGGGATGGAGAGAGCGCTGCATCATTTCATGCGTCTAAACACGGGCTCCCACTTCTTTATCAGTGAGCCGGCTTGTGCCCCACGACTCCTCAGGGTATACACAGAATGGTACAGTCATTCGACGGGAGCGGTCATAAAGGAGGAAAGGCGGTTGCTGATCGACCGTAAGGGTGCACCCCCAGGTAGCGATCGCAACGCTCCTTTGGTGCCAAGGACCCCGGTAATCCCCCCTTTAAAAGATGCCAGAGCCGGACCTTCACGTGCGCAGAGTCCTCCACGCGGATTGTCGCTCCTTGATATTGCGGATGCACCCCCAGCGCCCTGTGCTCCAGTGGAGACAGTGGTTGTAGTTTCGCCAGAGTCTGGCGTGAGTGCGGACATCGGGACCCGCCGTCCCAAGGTGGCTGCTAAGCGTAAGTCAATCCCACGTGAGCCTAGGGTCGGAGGGCAGAAGAAAAAGAAGTCGCTCTTCGCCGCCGATGTCGTGTTTGGTCAGGAACCCCATGCTCCCTATGCCGAGGGCCTGATCGAATATAGGACTAATGAGGGATTGGTCATGCCGCCGCCGGACGATACAGACTTGGAGGCCGCTCTCGAAGCTTCAGCGTGGTTGGCAAGGCGTGACGCATGGCTAGCTAAGCTTGCGCAATCAGGTAACTACTAATCGCATTTTCTTTATTGCAACACATCCTCCTCATTGCCTTTGACTAACGCTTTTCTTTCCTTTCTTCCAATAGGCATCACTGATGAAGAAGCCATTGACGCTTCTCTGAAGACTTTCCAGGAGGAGGAACGTCTTAGAGCGTCCATGGGCCTTAGTAATTTTCGATTCATCAAGTTTTCATTTCTCTTGTGTTATGGTCGATCTAACCTCTCCCTTTTTATGGCAGAAACCTCAATTCCGTTCCCGCCTAGTGACGCAACTGCTCTGCCAGCCGTCGATGTTCCTACTCCTTCTGGGCCACCGTAGGAGGCCCGTCTCGAAGAGCCGATGAGAGATGCCTTAAAGGCTCTGGAGGCATCTCTGAACGAGGACGACGACGCCTTGAAGGAAGCGTCACAGAGGTCCATCGCGACAGCCCGGGAGGAACGGAAGCGGTCGAGGCGCGAAGCAAAAGCACGCAGGGCTGCCTTGGCTATGGGAGCGGGCCCCAGCACCGCTCCTCGTGCTGATACTCCATCCAATGAGGCCCCTGTCGCCCTATCTACTTCTCGCAGACAAGTGGCGCGCGCAGTTCGGAGCGCAAACGGTAAATCCACTTCAGGTAATATTCCTCTCAGAGTTTTTGTTGTAAGAATTTTAATGCCATTGGTTATTATATATTTTATCTTACAGGGCCAAGTCCGACCGAGGGGGAGGCGGAGACCGTTGAACCCAAGGAGGTAGAGGAGGCGGCACCTACCGAACCCGAGCCGACGGTGGGCAACGTTACTGAGGATTTGGAGCCTGAGGTGGAGGTTGAAGGGCCTGCAGCCGAGAAGGTCTTTGATGCCGAACCTGAAGTGGCGGCAAATGAAATGATCATTACAACTGAGCCCCGGGTGGTGGCGGACGAAGCGCTTGAGGCCGGCGATCTCGTGGTGACGGCGGATGAGCCGACGGAGACCGCGGAGCCCGCAGAAGTAGCGGGTGAGATGGGTACGACTCTTGGGGAAGAGTTATCCGCTCTCTCCCAAGAGTCCGGCAATGCTCCAATCATTGCCCTCCCCGTGTACGATCTTCCGCCGTCTCCAGGTCTTGCGAGCACGACAACGGCCCCTATCGAGTCGGGTGATGAGGCCACGGGCGGTGGCCTCATGTCAATGGAGGAGGGAGTCGCCTCCGTTTCAGCCGGCAGCTCATCAGGTAAATCCCAAGTTGCTGTCTTTCTTTACCTTACAATCCTTTCTGACAAGTTCACCCTTTTTCGTAACGCAGGTGCATCCAGCGCTGATGCCCCACTGCTCGAGGGAGCGCCTTTAATGACTGCCTTGGCGGTGGTCACCTCTCAACCCTCTCTCATACCGTCGAAGATGTTGGAAGGTATGGGCTTGCAATTTATTAACCTTATCTTTCAAACGCATAATTTGTGTACTAAAGTCGGACTGTTATGTCTTTCAAGAGTGCTTTTTGACCATCTTTATCAGGTGTTGCTCCCACACTTCTCCTTCCCATCCGAACTTGCCTCTTCCTCTGGTGGCGTTGGTGACTATGATTTCCATTGATATCCTTCTTTCTTTATTGATGGAATTACTTCTAAACCCCTTTTTCTTATTTCGACTGCAGTGCTACAAATCGAAGGAGGGGATGAAAGATCAGCTGCGCCGCCGACCCTTCCGATCTTGCCACCTGCCTCAGCTGGTACATCGACTATCACATTGATAACTCCCCCTTTTTTTACTTCATGAACTGTTATCTGATCACATCTTGTTTCTTTTCAGCGGTCGTTCCGGTCTCGGCGCCCTTCAAGTCTCGCATCATAATGCCGCCAGTTCCTTTCCTGAGATGTCCATCTTCGAAAGGCGCCGCGAACAGCTTGCGTATGTTGAGCGACTACATTGAGGAGCTCGACGTCGAGACCCCTACTTCTGCTGCGGATTTCGCTACAGTGGTTAACCCGATGCTGGTGATACTCGTGAATTTCCATGACGAGGGCATCATCGCATCTTGGGTTAATCATTATATGGAGATCGAGGCTCGCCTGCATCAGCTGGAGTCGATGCGTCCTACCCCCGAGACTTTAGCCGCGAGCAATGAAAGAGCAGCATGGATCGAGGGAAGCGCTTCTTACGTCCACCACTTGGAACAAGAAGCAGCTTTAAGGCTAAGGGAATGCCAAGAGACCTCGAGCGAGACGGCCCATCTGCGTGCTGAGGTTGAAGCGAATGCTGCCCAAGTGAAGACTATCTTTGAGGGTCTCCTGGAGAGTATCTCCCATGGGCTAAACTTGAAGCGAAAGCTTGATGTAGCTGAGCGCGATACCCCAGGTCAGGAAGCTGCTTATCAGGCCGTCAGGGAGCATCTTGCGTCTGTCTTGCAGCAACGGGCCCAAGTGGAGGCTGAGCTGGCGGTGGCAGCAGATCAGGAGAAAGTGGGGAAGGAATTGCGCGAACAATTGCTAGATCTATGCAAGATGCTTCCCTCTCAGTAATTCTCCTTGTATCGTTTGTACTTGTAAATAAAATATGTATATATATTTTTTATTCTTTAGCACAATGTATCATGTACTCAATCAAGTTTATGAATAAAAGATACACATTTTCTGTAATGTCTTGTGTCATTTCTCCGCCTTTTCTTTCTTTTATTATCAGCATGCCACCTTAGTAAATATGGTAAACAGATAATAGAGCACGCATAAGAAATAGCGATGGTTTAGGCCGCAGGTTCAGATCTGCTGCCTAAAACTTTTCAACTCCATGAGCCGTGAGGGTCTCGTAGAGATTTTTCTCCCTACGAATCGAGAGGAGCTCGTAGGTGGATTTTTCTCCTTAGGAATCGTGGGGATTCCTAAGTGTGGTTTTCTCTTATAAGTCGTAAGGATCCTATAAGAGAATTTTTCCCTCTTACGAGTCGAGAGGGCCCGTAGGCGGTTGTTTCCCTCCTTGTCGAAACTCGACTTTGGAGAGTGAGACCCGTGAATAGTATGCAAGAGACCGTTTTAGATCAACTTGCAGGGTCCTCTTGTTCAGGAAACAAGTTTTTTAATTCCTGCTGCCTGAGGCTTCATCTTGCAAGTTGAGACGAATCGGGAATTTCCCGCGGAGACACTGGTTTCTCTGCGAGCCGACACGAATCAGGAGGCTCTCGTCAAGGATTGTTTGTTTCCCTGAGCTGAAGGATTTTCTAAGGATTATTTGTTTCCCTAGCGCCAAGGATTATTTGTTTCCTTGGGGTTGAAACGGGTCGAGAATTTCCTATGGAGGCACTGGTTGTTCTGCGAGTCGACACGAATCAGGAGGCTCTCGTCAAGGATTGTTTGTTTCCCTGAGTTGAAAGATTTGCTAGGGATTATTTGTTTCCCTAGCGCCAAGGATTATTTGTTTCCTTGGGGTTGAAACGAGTCAAGAATTTCCCACGGAGGTACTGGTTGCTCTGTGAGTCGACATGAATCAGGAGGCTCTCGTCAAGGAGTGTTTGTATCCGTGAGTTGAGGTGTTTGCTAATGATCATTTGTTTCCCTAGCGCCAAGGATTATTTGTTTCCTTGGGGTTGAAACGAGTCGAGAATTTCCCACGGAGGCACTGGTTGCTCTGTGAGTCGACGCGAATCAGGAGGCTCTCGTCAAGGAGTGTTTGTATCCGTGAGTCGAAGGATTTTGCTAAGGATTATTTGTTTCCCTAGCGCCAAGAATTATTTGTTTCCTTGGGGTTGAAACGAGTCGAGAATTTCCCACAGAGGTACTGGTTGCTCTGTGAGTCGACGCGAATCAGGAGGCTCTCGTCAAGGAGTGTTTGTATCCGTGAGTCGAAGGATTTTGCTAAGAATTATTTGTTTCCCTAGCGCCAAGGATTATTTGTTTCCTTGGGGTTGAAACGAGTCGTGAATTTCCCACGGAGGTACTGGTTGCTCTGTGAGTCGACGCGAATCAGGAGGCTCTCGTCAAGGAGTGTTTGTATCCGTTAGTTGAGGTGTTTGCTAAAGACACTGGTTTCTTCGGAGTTGGGATGAACCGTCGAGATTTGGCTTCGTTTTCTGGCGGAGCCTGCTGGAAAAGTACGGTTCCCTCTTTGTTTGCGCCCTTGGATTGTATACAGGGATCGATTTGATCTTAACCGTAGGGCTAAAGTTTTATTTATTTTTGGTTTTATTTCCGTGATGCTCTATCATTTCAGCTTTTATATCGCGAAGGTCGCGATTTCCCAATCATTTCGGCTATTTTTCGCGGTGCCCAATCATTTCGGCTGTTCATTTTATTTTTACTCGCTGTTTTTTATTGCGAGTTGCCCAATCATTTCGGCTATTTTGCATGCATACATTTTTACTTGCTGCTTTTTATTGCAAGTTGCCCCATCATTTCGGCTATTTTGTATGCATGTGCGGCCTATCGGCTTTTCGCCGTAAACTTGAAATTAGACACTGATTTCTTCATCAGCACCGCTACAACTGGGATATTGCCAGGAGCGAATCATCATCTGCCTCTGTCAATGTCGAACAAAGGTGGCTTAGCGAACAGGGTTAGGGTCCTGTCGACTAAGGCTTTTAACTTCATGAGCCGTAAGGGTCTCACAAAGGTATTTCTCCCTACAAGTCGTGAGGATCTTGTAGGTGTATTTTCTCCTTAGGAATCGTGAGAATTCCTAAGTGTTTGTTCCTCTGTAAGTCGTAAGGATCCTACAGAAGGGTTTTCTCTTTGTAAATCGGGAGGATTTACAAGGGTTGTTCACCATGCGAACATATCCCCCGCCATGGATGGGACTTGGTTGGGGAAATGTTTTATTCGCGCCCGTGGATTGTATACAAGGGTTAATATTGAGCCACTTGTAGGGCAATATTGGAAGTTTGTGGGGGTTTGCTTAAGCACAGGTTTAGGTCTCTATAACTTAAGACTTTCAAATCTTATGAGCCGTGAGGGTCCCATAAGAGAGTTCTCCTCATGAGTCGTGAGGATCTCGCGAGTGTATTTTCTCCCTAGGAATCGTGAGGATCCCTAAGTGTGTTGCTCCCTTGTGAGTCGTAAGGATCTTACGCAGGTGGTTTCTCCTTACAAGGTCGAGAGGATCTTGTAAGTGTTCTTTTAACAAGGTTGCGCCCTTTCGGGTTTTCACAAACACTCGCCGGTAGTCCTGCTGTTTTTACTCACAGAGCCCTTTCGGGTTTTCATCCGTGCCCATTTTGCTTGTGGACATACCGTTTTTTTTATTCTTTTTATTTTTATATACATTTTTCCACGAAGTCGCGCCCTTTCGGGTTTTCACGAACACCCGCCGGTAGTCCTGCTGTTTTTACTCACGGAGCCCTCTCGGGTTTTCATTCGTGCCCTTTTTGCTTATGAACATACCGTTTTTATTTATATATATATATATATATATATATATATATTTAGCCTACGGATACTGCGGTATTAGTTTTAAGGACGTTTCGGTCCGTTATTAGTTTAAGGACGTTTCGGCCCGTTATTAGTTTAGGGACGTTTCGGTCCGTCATGAAGAAGGCCGGCTATTGCTTATAAAGATTGAGCTTAGGAAGATAGCGAGCGGACATAGTCGTCGTTATCTACCATTGACCTTGGCTGTGGCTCATTAAGCGTAGTATCTTTTTAGGAAGCGACCGTTTATTGGCCTGAAAGGCCTTTCACCGTGCATGTCCATGAGTAGATAGGCCCCACCGTGGTAGACCTTATTTATGATGTACGGGCCTTCATAGTTTGGCTCAAACTTTCCCCGCTTGGCACGATTGGGGATCATAGGCCTTTTGACCACTAGCACGAGTTCGCCTTGGCGAAATGTCCTCGGTCGGGTCAATCTTTCATATGAGTGCGTCATCTTTGCTTTATAAGCTTCCAGATTCTGTTGCGCTATGAGCCGGGTTTCATCAAGGGCGTCAAGCTCTTCAAGCCGAAGGTGAGCATTTTCTTCGTCCGTCAGCTCGTAGTAGACTGCCACTCGTAGAGAGGGTAACTCTATCTCGAGGGGGAGTATTGTTTCCGTCCCAAATACCAACGCGTACGGCGTTGTGTTTGTGGCCGTCTTGAACATAGTTCGGTACGCCCATAGAGCCTCTTGCAGTCTCTCGTACCAGTCTCTCTTATTTCGGGACACTGTCTTCTTTATAATCTTTGTTAAGGTCTTATTGAAGGCTTCAGCTAGTCCGTTGGCTCGCGGATTATAAACCGAGGAATATCTTCAGTCTATGTTATGCTGCTGTGCGAAGCGACTGATCTTGTGGCTTCTGTAGGCTGGCCCGTTGTCGGAGATGATCCGTCTCGGCGTCCCAAACCGATATATGACGTGTGTCTTGAAGAAATGGAGGATATTCTCCGTCTTAACTTCCCTCGGTGGTACTGCCTCTGCCCATTTAGAGAAGTAGTCAGTCGTCGCCAGGATGAAATGATGTCCCCTAGACGATGCTGGTTCGATAGGGCCGACTATGTCAGTTCCCCACATCTCGAACGGCCAGCTAGCCACCGTTGGATGTAATGGATTTGGATGTTGGTGGATGAAGTCCCCATGGATTTGGCATAAGTGACATTGCTTCACATATTCGAGGCAATCTTGAATCATCGTGGGCCAGTAGTAGCCCATCCGTTTGATCTTTAACTTCATCTTTGGGCCTGCTTGGTGAGAACCGCAGAGTCCGTCATGAACTTCCTGGACGACCCTTTTCGTTTCGTCAGCTCCTAAGCATCTCAGCCACAGAGAATCAAATGACCTCTTGTACATATATGATTAACGAAGGCGAAAGACAGAGCTCGTTTCATGAGCTGATGTCTTGTGGACGCTTCTTCAGGCAATCGGTGGGACTTAAAGTAGTCTACGAAGACTTCCCTCCAATCCTCAGCCCTTTCTCGGTCTTCTATTTGCAAGGTCGTCTGTTCAGTCACTCCCTTCTCTTCGGATGATTCCGGAGATATTTCTGTCGGGGCCAGCACTCGACGGCTTTGTACCATGATTCTAACGTCATCGAGGTTCTCGTCAGCCAGTTCTTTAGCAAGTTTGGCCAACACATCTGCTTTGCTGTTTTCCGCGCGTGGTATATTCTCCAAAGTATAGGAGGGAATTTGGGTCAACAGTTGTTGCACCTTTTCCCTATACTTCACCAGCTCCGGTTTGCACGTTTGGTAGTCGCCGTTTACCTGACTAACGACCAGTTGGGAGTCTCCATATATGAGGAGGTTTTCAATCCCCATGTCGATGGCGATCTTGAGGCCTGCTTTCAGAGCTTCGTATTCGGCTTCATTGTTTGTCCTCGGCTCTGTTAAGAAGAAAGCGAAGCGCATTATCCCTCCTTGTGGAATCACGAAGATGAGGCCAACCCCCGATTTGATTATAGGGGTACTTTGTTTGCGCTTTTTCATGGAAGATGCTCCATCGAAATAAAGTTCCCATTGGGTATCACTATCGTCGATCGCGTCAAACGCATGTTCGTCTGGCAAATCGCAATTCAAAGGAGAATCGGCGAGTATCGGATGCTCAGCAAGGAAATCGGCAATGGCCTGGTCTTTCACTGCCTTGAGAGGTTGATAGGTTATCGAGAACTCCATCAAGAGCAGGGCCCATTTAGCGAGCCGTCCCGTTAGTATGGCCTTTGACATTAAATAGTTAAGAGGGTCCACCTTCGAAATGAGACAGACCTCATGCGCCAACGCATAGTGCCTGAGCTTTGTTATCGCGAAGATCAACGCCAGGAAGTGTTTTTCAATGGGGGAGTAGTTGCTTTCTGCCCCCAGCAGAACTCGACTTAAGTAACAGAGTGCTCTCTCCTTCCCTTGATCGTTCTCTTGTGCCCATAATGCGCCTAAGGAACCTTCGAGGGCGGTTGTGTAAAGAATGAGAGGCTTTCCCTTGACCGGAGCAGCCAATACTGGCGGGTTTTGCAAGTATTGTTTAATTTCGTCCAGCGCGCCCTGGCATTTTTTATCCCAGACGAATGGAGTTCCCTTCTTCATCAGGTGGCTGTAAGGACGGCACTTGCCTGAAAGGTTGGCTATAAATCGCCGTATGTATGCGAGCTTCCCTTGGAGAGACCGCAACTGTTTGAGGGTTCTCGGCGGAGGAATTTCCATGATCGCCTTGATCTTAGACGGATATATTTCAATACCTCGGTGTCGGACGATGAATACCAGAAATTTGCCCGAGGAAACTCCGAATGCACACTTGAGTGGGTTCATCTTTAAGTTGTATTGCCGAAGGCGTTGAAATACAGTCTTTAGATGCTCGAGATGTTCCTCGTATGATTTGCTTTTAACCACGAGGTCGTCGATATAGCATTCGACGATTTCGTGTATAAGGTCATCGAAGATCTTCGTCATGGCCCTCTGGTAGGTGGCACCAGCGTTCTTTAAACCGAAGGGCATCACTTTGTAGCAGAATATACCCAAAGGGGTCCTGAAGGCGGTGTGCTTCTGGTCTTCGGGATGCATCTTTATTTGATTATACCCTGATGAGCCGTCCATAAAGGAGAAAACCTCATGAGTGGACATATTGTGTATCATCAGTTCGATGACTGGCACCGGGAAATCATCCTTCGGGCAGGTTTTGTTGAGATCCCGAAAATCCACGCTTATGTGCACCGTCCCATTTTTCTTCATCACTGGGACGATGTTGGCGATCCATTCAGGGTATTGAACTTCTTGGATGAAGCCAGAATCGATCAGCTTCTTGACCTTAGTGTTGATGCTCATCTCAAGCTCGAGCCGCATTCTTCTTGGCGCTTGTTTGACTGGCTTGACGTCCGGAGATATCGCCAATTTGTGCACAGCAACTTCTGGATCTAGTCCCGGCATTTCGGAATAGTTCCATACGAAGCAATCTTTGTGCTGCATAAGCAGGTCTTTTAATGAAGCCATCTTCCCTTCAGACAGCAGCTCACTAATGAACGTCGGTCGAGGGTCATTTGCCGTCCCCAACTCAATTTTCTTGAGGTTGTTTGCAGTGGTATGGATTCCATCTTTCAGCTCTTTTGGCACTGGTGGGAACTCTGAGATTACCTCGTCGTTGCTGTTTTCGAAGCACCAGGGAAGGTTATCCATATTCTCAGGTTCTTTCTTTGATATCGTTATCATGTGACAGGTGCGAATCCGCTTCCAATCCCCATATGGACTTGGTTCTGTTCTCGTGGCTTTGGGTTCATGCTTTTGTGGCGGTGTTACCCTCCAGTTGTCGGACAGAGCAAACTTGCCGAGCTGGTACTGATCTTCAACCCAATTTTTGAAGGTGAAGCAATCTTCAAGAGGATGGCCTATTACTTGGTGATAAAAGCAATAGTCCGGGTGTGAGACTTCGCCCGCTTGTTCGGGGTGTTTAGACTCCGGCAGTGTAAGCATTTGATCTTTTAGAGTAAGGTCAAGTATCTTCTTCGTCTTATCCCGAGGAAAGGAGTATGCTCGACCCATTTTCTTCATGAGGGATAGATCAATAACGCTCGACTCCCTTTTGCGTGGCTTCTTAGCCCTGCTTTGTTGCTGTTGAGCGCCTTTTTGGCCTTTCGACTTATTTCTGCTTTTGCGTCGAGCCTTCTTTATAACAGGTTGACAAGGAGCGGCATTTTCATCTTCCACGGCCTGTTGGAGAAGGCGTTGCGTTTTGTCTTTCTCGTAGATGACCATTTCGCGGTTATGATCGTCCCGGACTTTTTGACCCGCTTCCTTTATAAGCTTGTCCATTTGTTCTTCGAACGACGGACTGGGCACTTTTGCATCTGGAACTTTTACTGTCTCAGGATTAGCGTCCTCCCATTGAGCTTCCGCTTCCTCGTCGAAGTCATACATGACATAGCAGCTGTTTAGTAGCTCTCGTTTCTTTGACCGGATGTATCCAAGCCCTTTTGTCTCCATTCTCCCATTAGGCAGTTTGCGTTGAGTCCCGGGAACGTTCCAGACTTTGTCATAGAACTTGGTTTTTCGAACGGTCTGCTTGAAGGATATCCCCTAGCGTCTCAGCAGCTTTTTCAAACCTTCCGTATAATATCTGGGAAGACGGATAGGCTGAAGTCTGTCGAGCGTAGGATCCGCGCCATACCAGACTTCTTTCTCCACTTTGGTTACTTCAGAGCGGTAAAACAGAATTGCTTTTTTGCTTTCTCGCCTGGGAGGGATATAGAACGTTTGCAGCTCTTCTACATTATAAATATTAAGCGCATCCAATTCTTTACGGTGTTTAACCGACACCATGGTGACTTGTAGACTTTGCTCTTCGTCAGCGGGCGTTCGTATTGAAGGTCGAGCAGAGAATACAGCATTGACCTCGTCCTCCGAGTCACTACCAAAGATCAATGTAGGGGCAGACGGTCCTGGCTTGTTGTGTTTGGGCGGACCCGAATACACTATCTCCTCTTCCTCCTCGATATCACTGCCGAAGACAGGGATGGTGGCGTTAGCTTTGTTCTCTGGCTTGTGACACTTCTCCGTGTCATCGAAATCCGGTAAGAAGTATTTGGCATCTTCATATTTGCGGACTTCGTTCACAGAGAACAGGTTTAGTTCTCCCGTCACGGTATTCTCGAAACCATCCTTAAAATACTTCATACACTGATGTTGCGTAGAAGGGATGATGTTGTACTCATGTAACTATGGTCGGCCGAGCAAAGCGTTGTAGCATGTCTTGGCGTCTATGACGTGGAACTTGACGTCCGTGATGAGTAGCCCGAAGCGTAGCGTCAGTATCACAGACCCAAGAGTTCTTGATGACCGGGAGTCGAACCCGGAGATGGTGATCTTGTCACGGGCAAGGTGCTGGACGCTCATGCAGATTTCTTTTAACACCCGCACGTTGAGGAGATTAACGGAGGATCCATTATCTATCAGGATTTTGCCTATCTTAATATCGTAGCAGTATCCTGAGACATAAAGAGGGCGATTGTGTTCGCACGTCCCAAGGAGAAGGTCCTCGTCGCCGAAAGTGACATCGGCCGTGTGCACTTCCTCCAATTCATCCTTCATCTTTTCCTCGGCCAGGCATGCTTGGAATTGTTCCGGATCTTGGAGTACCTTAATCAACGAATCTCTCGCCTCTTTTGATAGCAAAAGGGCGTCAAGAATGCTAAGCTGTGAGGGCAGCTTTCTCAGATGTGCTAAGACGTTGTAATCCACCATATTCTTCTTCGGCGGGTTGTTGGCGCTTAGCTCCTCCAGAACTTGGTCATCTAAGACGATATCTTCAGAGACCTTTTCTTTCCCTTTATCTTTTCTGTTTGAGGGTCCAAGCTTCTTTTCAGGCAGCGTCCGATTCCGCAGCCGAATATTTTCGCAAACCTTCGGCTCTTCTTCTTTTCCCGAAGTGGACTCTTTAAAGAGAGGGGAAAGTTCCAGCTCTTCATCAGAATCGCTCCCGAATGTAGGCACTTGTGACCCGCCGGTGCTCACCATGCGACAATCGCCGGTGGTTCTTTTAAGCTCTTCGGTCGTATTTTTCCGCTCCCGATGAGTTTTACGCTTTTCCCACTTAAAGCGTTGTCGATGAGAACCGTATCCTTGCCACCATCTATCGAAAGCTTTGCACTCCTGAGTGGGGTGCGAAACCTTTTGATGATATAAGCAATAAGACGGGTGCATTTCTATTTCATCGGTGATGCTTCCTTCAGAGGATGGTAGCTTCATGCCCATTGATATGGCCTTAGCAAAAATTTTCCTCATCTTGAATTGGCTTTTGTCGGTAGCGGAGGAGTTTAGCTCCAGCGGGATCGTCTCAGCTCTTTCATCAATTCGCTGGCGCTTGGCCCTTTCAAATATAGTCGTCTCGCGTTCTCGATCATCTTTACTTTTCAATCGTGCTTCGTTAAGGAACGCGTCAATCATTTCATCTGATAGCTCCGGAAATTTTGGTTCAAGATCTGCCCCCATCAGTACGAGGAGTTTCCTCATCGTCCATGAACGAATGGGAAATCACATGACAGCTCGCCACGCATTCCTCAGATTCATCTGACGAACTTTCTCCCTCGCCTTCTTCTTGGAAGACGTGATTGAGGAACTCTTGGAGTGTAATGGGAGTCCGTGCCTTCTGGTTGTATTCCTCCAGCGCGTCAATTTGATTTTGCAAGTCTGTGCGCTTGTCGCCAGGCTTCACGGGCTTCTTTGACTTCTTTTTCTTCTTCTTCTTCGAGGATTTTGACGGCTGGTTGCGAGTGCTTGAGCCACCACCATCGGTCTTTGGAGTTGGACGTGGCTTCCCCTTCAATGACCTGCGGTTCCAACGGGTTCTTCCACTTGATCGCTGGACATGTCTGAAGATCGTTTAGCATCCTCTTTGTCTTGGCTGATAATACAACCTCCCAAGGAGCTTCTTCAACGACGGAGCATGTTGCCCCCGGCGTATTCGTCCCTTTAGAGGTGTGGGGCTGCGGGGGATTCACCTTCCATTTGTCAGATAACGCGAACTTGCCCTGTCGGTACTGGTTTTCAAGCCAATTTTTGAAAACGTACTGGTCTTCGATCGGATGGCCTAGTACTCAATGATAAGGACAGTAGTTGGGCTCGTTGATGTCACTTAGTTGCAACGGACGTTTTGGATCCGGCAGATTTATGAGTCTGTTGCGCAATGCCAGCTCGAATAACCTTCTCGTTTTATCACGGGAAAACGAGTAAGGACGCCCTAGCCTCTCCTCAAGGGCTACGTACGGACGCATATTATTTTGACGAGCAACCGGCTTCGAGTCGCTCGGTTGTTGTTGAGAATTAGCGACAATGATCGCTTTTCCCTTCCCTTTGTCATTTCGGGAGTCCGGTTTTGAAAAAGGGGGTTTATGGCCCATCTGATCCATTTGCGCTAGCTTGTCAATCAAGGCCTGGAAGGTAGTCGGCTTGAAAAACATCATAAATTGCGAGATGGTTGCTTGTGGATCAAGGGTTCCCACAAACATACCCACCGCGGGAGCTTCTTCAATGCGCTGCCCGCACTTCGACCATAAGTTCCGCCACCGTATACCATATTGAACCCACGTCTCGCCTGGTTTTACCCTGGCGTTAATTAGTGTCGTCATTGGGGTACGTTCACTGGCGCTTGCAAAACGCTGAGTAAACAGCAGCTCCATATCTGCGAAGGTCTTGATAGAGTCGTTCGGGAGTTCAGAGTACCACTCGAACGACGTATCTGATAAACTTCTAACAAACTGGCGAAGCAACAGCTTGTCGTCACCGCTGGTGTTGCCGCAGAGTGCCCTGAACTGGGCAACATGCTGGTGAGGATTGCCCGTCCCCTTGTAGACATGGAATTTGAGAATTGTGTAGCCTGGAGGGTACTTGATTTGGTCGTACCAACTTGGATATGGCCGTCCCGTTTTTACGATCTGGCCAGCTGCTTCAGTCGCATGATGAACCCGTATTTGTTGGGCTATGTACTCGTCCAAATCAGCTTTAGAGATTGTATCCTCTTTAGCCGTTGACAGAGCTGGCGGAGGATTTGATGTCTCTCCCCTATCGTCTCCAAGGACGATTGGGGGCTCTTCAGCCGGAGGATCTTGTTATATCATCATCCCTATCATGTCTTGGAAGAGGAGGCCCATACGCTGTATGTTGGCTGCTTGTTCAGCAGCCTCTTTGCCCTTCTTCTCTAGTATTCGACGAAGGAATTCGGCGTCAGTTTCTTCCTCCTGGCGTTCATCCGAGGATGTTTCAGGGTTTTCTTTTGGCCAAGTAAGTGCGTCCATAGCATTCATCATCTCTTGGAGCTTTTGCTGTTGCTCCTGAGCTTTGGTCACTGATCGTGTAAGCGGTCGATGACCCATAGATATGCGACTGTCCTCCTTACCAGACGCCACATAGACGGTATGAACTACAATGCCCCCTGACTTAGGGCGTTTGGGTTCACCACCTCTGATATTTGTTGCCGGCGCGGGGGTTTTCTCCGGCCTTCTTCTTTTGTGGGCCGTTGAAGTTGAAGAGGCCGTTGCAGTGGGCACCCTAGCGATCGTTGTCCCCTGCTGTTTAATGGCACGGTCTTTTTCTTTTTGCACCTTCGTCTTCTTTTGTTGACAAGAGTGATTTGGGTCGATCACGGAGTCTTGAACCCTTCGCCAAACCTTGTATATTTTTGAGGACAACAGTTGAGGGGGCTGTTCTTGCTTTGTTTCCGGAACACTCCCCGCGGGCGGAGGAGATCTTTTCAATGTAGTGGTTGGAGAGTTCTTACGTACCCTCCCCAGCAGTTCAAAGCTGTTCCCAGTTGGAACAGCAGCGTTGACTTCCACTACTGGAGCCGGTGGAGTTATCCCTGAGGGAGAGTTGCCCCCTGCCTTCCTCACTCGTCTCCAATGGCGACGTCGAGCATGACGAGCCGTTGGGACTGGCTCGGAGATAGAGATAGCTTCTTTTTGCCCCCTGTCTGAATGAGGCGCCGCCGGTGTTAACCTCTTAAAGACTGAAGTTGTCTTTTGAGGGGTGATATTCAACCTGTCGAAGACGGATCCTCGAGCAAGGGCAGGAGCAGGGATCGTCAGTCTTGAAAAGACTGACTCTTTGACAGGGGAAGCCGTCTTGACGACTTCTGGAGCAGCAGTTATTGCCTTCCTTGGGATAGCCAATTTAGAGTTCTGATCCAGCCTGGCGAAAGCAGAGGCTATTGGTTTGGTAGTGGGCGACCCGTTGACAGGGGTCGTCGTAGCAGTGAGCCGGTCGAAGACCGACTTCTTGTTCACTTCCGGTGCAGGTATTGGCATAGAGAAGCTTGTAGACGGGATCATGGTCCCGAAAAACAGGCCGATGGTGGCCTGGGTCACCAGGTCTACTGGCAGAGCGAGGAAGGAAGCCGCTTGGGGCCCATATGCTACACCTCCGGGGGAGGTGGAGCGTCCGTTGCAGTGGCACTTCGAGCAGTTGGTGCAGTTAGAGGCCATTGATGCTTGAGTTCTGCGCCAGGCAAAAGACCAAATCTTAGTAACTTGAAATCCAAAGGGAACCATTTAATAAACCGCGATTGGTTCGCGAAGAAGACACACGAAGTGTGGAGTGGAAAGAGGAAAATGTCCCACCGGGCGTGCCAGAATTTGTTCCCCTCTGAAAGACGGCGACGACGTGGTGACGTCTAGCCTGCGATTCGGGACAGATGCTATTTGGTGCTATCCGTCTACCTCTCCGAAGATGCCAAGTTGATTTATGGCACCGTGTATCGGAGGTTTAGACGGATGCGGCCGATGTAGCAGACTTCGTCAGATTCCCCCTCGCTTGAGGGGTTTTTGATAGTGGGGATGCTCTTCCCTGCAGGCGCAATCCCCTGCAGTTAATTACGCTACCGCATCGCGGTAGCCGCTTTCTCCTTCTCCAGAATTTCACTTCGTGTCGTGTGTGTTTGTTTTGTTTGTGGTTGCCCGTGGATTGTATACGGAGACTGAGTAATACCGTCGCCCGTAGGACGTGGATTAGTCCAAATCCATATTTACTTAGATTTGGGTTTGGTGTTTTTAATTTAAGGATACATTAGCCGTATTGAAGCTAAGATCAACTTAAACATTCGTTAAGGATACGTTAGTCCTGTTTGAGACTAAGATCAACTTAACGCGGTGATCCATTTAATATATGGCCGTCAGGACTCATCACCTCTCTGACGTCGCTGAAGGATTACAACGATAGGTGTCAGAGGAGTTCAGAGATGTACCCTTGAACCAAAGTCGATTTGGAGTTTTATAGTCCATTTGAATGTTTAAGGATACGTTAGCCGTGTTTAAGGCTAGGATCAACTTAAACGGGATAGTTTAGATCTGGCAAAAGAGCATTTGGGGGCTCTATTGTTCCAATTTAGGGTTGTAGTGGTCCATGTTCCAGTTTAGGGACGTGGTGGTCCATATTCCAGTTTAAGGACGTAGGGGTCCATATTCCAGTTTAGGGACGTGGTGGTCCGTATTCCAGTTTAGGGACGTGGTGGTCCGTATTAATTCCAGTTTAGGGATGTGATGGTCCGTATTCCAGTTTAGGGACGTGGTGGTCTATATTCCAGTTTAGGGACATGGTGATCCGTATTCCAGTTTAGGGACGTGGTGGTCCGTATTAATTCCAGTTTAAGGACGTGGTGGTCCAACATTAGTTTAAGGACGTTCGGTCCAACATTAGTTTAAGGACGTTTCGGTCCACGAGTTTAAGGACCCCGCAGTCCATATTCATATGTGGTCGTCGGGACCCGTCACCTCTCTGACATCGTTGAAGGATTAATACGACAGGTGTCAGAGGAGTTCGGAGATGTACCCTCGAACCGGAGGTAAATTGATTTAAGAGAGCAATCCTGCTCAGTCAATTTAATTTGAGGACTTACGGCCAAAATTGTGCTAAGTCCAATTGGAAAATACTCATCGTTTTTATTTGTTTTTGCATTGCATTTCTTTTTACTTTGATCTGGGCTCTGCCCATAAAGGATGCAGAGCATCAATTTGTTTTGGGGCTCTGCCCATTTATAAATGATGCAGAGCATCAATTTTATTTGGGCTCTGCCCCTTTTTATTGCTTTGCAATTTATTTTAGCCTGCTAGGTCGTTTTGACTTGGGCCTGGCCCTTTAATAAAAGAAATGCATTGCATTATTCAGGCGCTTTGCGCCAATCAAAGAGCGCAAGCGCTTGTGGTGAGGAAATGTGTCATGCAAGCACAGTGCGCTGCGCCAGTGCGCTGTGCTGCTGCGCTGCTGACACGTGTCACGTTCCGAAGAGCGCAAGCGCAACAGCGCAGTGCGCTGTGTCAGTGCGCTGCGCTGTTGCGCTGCTGACACGTGGCGCTCCCGGGTGGCTTGCGCCGACACAGGAGCGCAACAGTGCAATTTTTCAAGTGCAGAGCACTATTAATTTGAGAATCTTTTAGATTCAAGAACCAATAGTTCATAAAGGAGGTGCAGAGCACTATTTGATTTCTTGATCTAATTTAGATCAAAGAAAGACAAGCCTTTTCTTATCTCAGGAACCAGAGGTTCATAAAAAGTGCAAAGCACTATTTTTATTCTGTTTTTTATTAAAGATTATTGATCTTGTTTTTAGATCAATCATCTGTTCATAAGAGAATTTTCTCTTTTTCTAAAGGCTTTTTACCTTTTTTGTTCTCGAGGATTTCTCTTCAATTCTTCAGAGTTCTCTCGGTTTAATTTCTCAAAAAATGTTGATGCCTTTGAATTGAGGTCTAGGGTCCTTTTTATAGTGCCCATAAATTTATTAAAGAGATCTTTCTCTGAGTGATTTGGGGAATTTCCCCCACCGTTGGATCTTCAAGAGCTTCTGTTTTACAGAAGAAAATCTTCTTGTTTTAACAAGAACAGAAAGATTTCTTTTAGAATCTTAATTCTGTTTGGCGCAAATGCTCCAGAGAGTGACATGTGTCATGCAGCACGCAGCGCGGCGCAACTGCGCTAGCGCATCTGCGCTGACACGTGTTGTGCGGCGCACATCGCAGCGCATCTGCGCGAGCGCATCTGCGCTTGACACGTGTCGCGCGACGCACATCGCAGCGCAACTGCGCGAGCGCATCTGTGCTGACACGTAGCGCACAGCGCTGCGCATCTGCGCTGATACGTGTCGCGCAGCACAGTGCTTGCGCAACTGAAGTGCTGCTTCCTTTGATTTTGTTTTGAACAGAGCTTTGCTCTGATTGGGTGCACTGCCTTGGACGCTGCGCTGATGCATCTGCGCCTGACACGCGGCGCGTTGCGCCCGAGATTTGAAGCGTTGCTTCAAAATTTGAATTTTGAATTTCCAACAGAGCTTTGCTCTGATTGGGGGAAACAATCATATCAAACACCCACAAGCCGCAAGCGGTCTGCTAAACGTAACGACCACCCGGGTATTGAGCGATCAGAAGATCAACGGGCAAGCCCGCTCACACTCCTGTGAATCCAACCAGTAACACTACCGTACAGTCCGGTCTGTTCGTCTGATATGTCGCATATCTCGTCTAGGGGTGGTAAACGTCAGACCCAAATAACTCGATAAGTCTTGTCGATATGAGGCTTATAACGGGTCGAGAAACTACTGGTAACACTTACCAGTAAATCCCTAAAGCAACCTTGGCCAAGGACTTCCTGTTATAGCCAATCGAGCACAGCGCAACATCAACTCCCTATACCGGGAGAGACGAAACCCCTCCTATCGCTCATTGCCTCCATGTGATTCGGGACTGTACCCAAAAGCCACCTTTTTGCACGCCCTCTTGGACGTGGTATGATGGAAATCAAAGCACAGTGGGAATCACACAAGACTCTATGACGATCTCGGGTCTACAGACTAACCTGTACCAGTGTTACCAGAGAACTGCCATCTGACGTAAGGTATAATACCAGCTGGGAGATCTCGGCGAGTCCGTCCAGTGTACCCAGTCTCCACTGAGCACCCGTATATCATCTCTGATGTCAAACACCAATGGATATGGGATCATCCATCACCCATCTGTATAAGTCGAGAAGGTATACGCTAGTCTACTCTGGTATATCGATGCCCCGTCTCGATACACCCACGACTAGGGACTTTGAAGGATGTACTTATGGACTACCATGTCCCCACTAGTATGATCCGCATCATAGTCCAGGTAGTCAAGTACACATCCTAAGGGCTTTACCAACATGTGACAGAGTGACAATCAGTGTACACGTTAAAGTAAATAGTAACCAGATAGCATACTATCTTATCGAGCAAGAAAGTCATCCCTATATATTTCCAAGCATCTACTACAATATACATCCTATGTATAGTAATGGCCTCTAGGGCATACATATAACTAACACTAACAATGGACCGAAATGTCCCTAAACTAACAATGGACCACTACATCCTAAAACTAGCCGTTGACCGAGATGTCGATAAACTACGGTGGATTGCAGTATCCCAAAACTGATACAAAAAAAAAGAATAAAAATAAGAAAGAAAGAAGAAAACGGAATGTCCATAAGCAAAATGGGCACGGATGAAAACCCGAAAGGGCTCCGTGAGTAAAAACAGGAGGGCTACCGGCGAGTTTTGTGAAAACCCGAAAGGGCGCAGCCTCGTTAAAATAAAAAAAAAAGAGAAAAGAAAAAGAAAGCGGTATGTCCATAAGCAAAACGGGCACGGATGAAAACCCGAAAGGGCTCCGTGAGTAAAAACAGCAGGGCTATCGGCGAGTTTTGTGAAAACCCGAAAGGGCGCAATCTCGTTAAAAGACACTTGCAAGGTCCTCTCGACTTTGTAAGGAGAAACTACCTGCGTGAGATCCTTACGACTCACAAGGGAGCGACACACTTAGGGATCCCCACGATTCCTAAGGAGAAATTACACTTGCGAGATCCTCACGACTCGTAAGGAGAACCCTCTTATGAGACCCTCACGGCTCATAAAATTCAAAAGTCTTAAGCTACAGGGATCTGAACCTGTTCTTAAGCAGCCCCCACAACCTCCAATACTGCCCTACAAGCGGCTTAATGTCGACCCTTGTCTACAATCCACGGGCACGAATAAATATTTCCCTAACGAAGACCCATCCGTGACTAGGGATATGTCTATATGGTGAACAACCCTTGTAAGTCCTCTCGACTTATAAGGAGAAAACACTCTTATAAGATCCTTACGACTTACAAGAGAACATGCACTTAGGAATCCTCACGACTCCTAAGGAGAAAACGCACCTACGAGATCCTCACGACTCGCGGGGAGAAATACCTTTATGAGCGGCTCATGAAGTCAAAAGCCTTAGTCGACAGGATCTTAACCCTGTTTACTAAGCCACCTCTGTCCGATATCGACAGAGGCAAATGATGATTCGCTCCTGGCAATATCCCAGTTGTAGCGATGCTGATGCCGGAATCAGTGTCTAATTCCAAGCTTGCAGCAAAAAGCCAGCAAGCAACACATGCATACGAAATAGCGGAAATGATGGGACAACTTGCAAACAAAATCAGCAAGTAAAAATGTATGCATGTAAAATAGCCGAAATGATTGGATAACTCGCAATAAAAAGTCGCGAGTAAAAATAAAACAAATAGCAGAAATGATTGGGCACCGCGAAAAATAGCCGAAATGATTGGGCAATCGCGACCTTCGCGATATAAAAGCTGAAATGATAGAGCATCACGGAACGAAATAAAAAAAATGAAACTTTTGCCCTACAGGTGATATCACATCAATCCCTGTATATAATCCAGGGGCGCAAACAAAGAAGGAATCACACTCCTCCTCCTCAGGTTTCATCAGACGAAGAAGCCAAATCTCCACGGTTCACAGATAGCCTGGAGATCATCTCAACATTCGTCTCATTACAACAGGCACAACATCAAGCGAAGCGGAACAGCGGCAACTCCCAGTTCCATGACTCGGCGGTGTACAGATGACCGAGAGTCAAATTCCGACTCCGTGAAATGGGGATAAAGTCAACCCTTCCTGGCTATGTGGAACGCGGATTATGTCAACTCTGACCCCGTGTGAAGCATCCAGAGCAGAGCTTGGTCCTCACCGAACACGGCAGTGAACCCGTAGGAAGCATCCAGAGCGGAGCTTGGTCCTCACCGAACACGGCAGTGAACCCGTAGGAAGCATCCAGAGCGGAGCTTGGTCCTCACCGAACACGGCAGTGAACCCGTGGGAAGCATCCAGAGCAAAATTCCTGGCTACGTGGAACGCGGATTATGTCACTCCTGACCCCGTGGAAAACGTCCAGAGCGGATCCTGGTCCTCGCAGAGCACGGCAATGACCCCATGTGAAGCATCCAGAGCGGAGCCTGGTCCTCGCCGAACACGGCAGTGAACCCGTAGGAAGCATCCGGAGAAAAATTCCTGGCTACGTGGAACACGGATTATGTCACTCCTGACCCCGTGGAAAACGTCCAGAGCGGATCCTGGTCCTCCCAGAGTACGGCAGTGAACCTGTGTGAAGCATCCAGAGCGGAGCCTGGTCCTCGCCGAACACGGCAGTGAACCCGTGGGAAGCATCCAGAGCAAAATTCCTGGCTACGTGGAACGCGGATTATGTCACTCCTGACCCCGTGGAAAACGTCCAGAGTGGATCCTGGTCCTCGCAGAGCACGGCAGTGAACCCGTATGAAGCATCCAGAGCGGAGCCTGGTCCTCGCCGAACACGGCAGTGAACCCGTGGGAAGGATCCAGAGCAAACATTAGACTGTAAGGTCCTTAAACTCATGGACTATGATGTCCTTAACCTCGACAGTAATGTCTTAAAACTAACAACGAACTGTGGAGTCCTTAAATCCACGGACTATGATGTCCTTAACCTCGACCGTGATGTCTTAAAACTAAAATTGGACTGTGAGGTCCTTAAACTCACGGACTATGATGTCCTTAACCTCGACCGTGACGTCTTAAAACTAACATCGGACTGTGGAGTCCTTAAATCCATAGACTATGATGTCCTTAACCTCAACCATGATGTCTTAAAACTAAACAACGGACTGTGGAGTCCTTAAATCCACGAACTATGGTGTCCTTAACCTCGACCGTGATGTCTTAAAACTAAATAACGGACCGTGGAGTCCTTAAATCCACGGACTATGATGTCCTTAACCTCGATTGCGATGTCTTTAAACTACGGTATCCTGGAAAACATCCAGAGCAGAGCCTGGTCCTCGCAGAACATGGCAGTGAACCCGTGGGAAGCATCCCGAGCAACTCCTGACTCCGTGAAATGCGGATAAGGACAACTTCATCCATCACTTGCGGGTCCTCACGACTCGTAAGGGAGTAAATTCTCTTGTAAGATCCTTACGACTTTCAAGAGAAAACACACTTAGGAATCCTCACGATTCTTAAGGAGAAATTACATCTACAGGATCCTCTCGACCGGTAGGGAGAAAATTCTTTATGAGACCCTCACGACTCATAAAGTTGAAAAGTCTTAGGTGACAGATCCTAATCCTGTTTTCTAAGCCATCATCACTTTATAAAGAGCACAAGATTGATAGCTATATGCTATCTACAGACCCCACTTGTTAAAATTACAAGGCAACAACACAGCAAGAAGATGAAAGCGACAGAAAGAACATCTGATCTGCACTTAATTAAGTGTTCGAGGCGTACCCATTCATGCATGTGCAAAAGATTTAGTACATAAAACAAGCTGAAATGAGAAACTTGCCATTCATACTTCAAAAAAAAAGCTCTTACAATTAGGAAAGCAGTAAACAGAACCATTATCAAAATAATTACAATGGCAATACCTCAGATCCAGGGCATGGATTGAGGAACTCAAAAGTGACTTTGTCCAGAATTTTTCAGGCCTGGCGAACCATCCCAGTATGCTTTCTTTCGCGATCACAAGCGTCGGGATCCCCACGGATGTCCTCCACCCTCCGATAGGCAGCAAGTATGACCGACGGTTGAAAAGCCTGGTGCAGGAGGTTGACAAGATTGTCTCGCCTTCTCTTTGAGATTAGGCTCATCAGATACACCGAGTGCACCTTATCCTCGGCGGCATCCAATGCCCTAAGCGGCACGCCGGTACAAAATAAAGGAAGCGCTTCCCAGATCGCTCCCACAATAAGCTTGAGGAGAGAGAAACGTCGAGACAGCAGCCGACCATTGTATGCGTCAAAGCGACTCATGATTTCGGCATACTCGGCGTTTGTGAATTCTCGATTTTGAGAACGGCCGAGTGAGCGGATGTCTCCGTAAGAGATAATCTCGTCAAGGTCGTACATATGGGCGTCCATAGCTCCTAAAAAAGAAAATCAACAAGAATTAGCGGACAGACCGATTAAGCAAACTCTTATTAAAAAAAACAAGCAACAAATCTTAATTATGACACCTAATAAATTCGAGTTTGTGAGAAATCCTGAAAAGGGAATCTCATTTGATAAGCGACCTTTCGAGTCGAAGAGTTAAACTCCTTGAGAGCAATGCTCTACAAACAGGGATGACATTCATCAGAGTCAATTATGAAAGGAATTTAAAAGAGATTCCCTAAGAATTCTAAGAGCCTGACTCTGTAATGATGATGAAAAAATCCATCAAGAATTAATTAAAATCATTGTAAATTAAAAAATTCTGGGATCTTCAAGATCCATGAAAAAACTCTTAAGAGTTCTTCATCTAAGATTAAGAAAATCTAACAAAAAAGCAGAGCTCTGATGCATGGGTTAAGGAACCCCAACAAAAGATCTCTTTAGATCTATGGGAGCAAAGCTCTTTTAGTGGAACCCTAAAAGGGTTCTCGATAGATCAAAGACCTATGAAGAGCAAAGCTCTGTTAATGGGTAAAACCCTAATTTAGTGAAGGTTTTAAACTTGACCTAAATTTTAACAGAGTTCTGGCTTTTAAAAGTTTTCAACAAGAGAGCAATGCTTTGACGAAGGGATAATTCTCAAGGAGGAGATGAAAATCACCCCGGGGACTAAAGGTCCTATTTATAGGCATTCAAAGCCGCTTCAACTAGCAAAAGTTGATCCAACGGCTGAGATGCTACCACCGCTGCACTCACGTTTGGGCCACGTAAGCGCAACGGTGGGGGGCATTTGTTTCCCCAGTCAGAGCAAAGCACTGTTCAAATTCCAAGAGTTGAGATGAAGCGACGCTTCCGTTCTCCCCAATCAGAGCAAAGCCCTGTTCAAATTTCAAGATTTGAAATGAAGCGACGCTTCTGATTCCTCCAATCAGAGCAAAGCTCTGTTTTCAAAATTCAAAATTTAAAAAGATTGAAGCAACGCTACAGAATCCAGCGCTCTGTGCTGCGCGCCACGTGTCGAACACAGGTGCGCTTGCGCGGTTGCGCTGCGCTCTGCGCCGCGCGCCACTTGTCGAACGGAGGTGCGCTAGTGCGGTTGCACCGCGCTGCGTGCCACGTGTCTAACACAGGTACGCTGCACTCAAGGTCAAGATGCCTGGCTCTATAATGATGATAAAAAAAACATCAGAAAAGAAAATTAAAATCAATTAATTTCTATGAATTTTGGGATCTTCAAGATCCATGAGGAAACTCAAAAGAGTTCTTCATCAAAAATTAAGAAATCTACATATGATTCAGAAGAGCAAGGCTCTGTATTAAAATTCTAAAAGGGAAAAATTGAAGCAACGCTTCAGGTTCCGCGCCAAGCGCACGGTGCGCCACGCGTCAAGTACGGGTGCGCTAACGCTAGGCGCGTTGCGCGCCACATGTCAAACACGAGTGCGCTAGCGCAATTGCGCTGCGCTCTGCACTACGCACCTCAAATTAGAGCAAAGCTCTGTTTCCAAGATTGGAAAGTGAAGCAACGCTTCATGAAAGGTACTAACATCAAATGCGCTTACAATAAAAGTCAAAGACTCTGAAACGGCGCCCACGTACAAAGCACGAGAGCGCTAAGCGCCAGAAGCGCTTCATCCTTACAAGAATTATTTGCACATGATTATAGCATATTAAATTGTGGAGCGCATAAACACCTCACAGAGGAATAACAAGGAATTAAAAACAAAGAAACACTTAACGGATAATAAAATACTTAATTAAAACATCTTTTTATTATTATTACATTGAAAATAGATCACCAAACATGGGATCAAAAGGATAGGGATTCGCAAAGCTAAGGAGGAGATTATCCAGTTCCCTCTCCGTCTTCTCCACCATGTCGAAACGGCGATCCTCTCGAGGAGTAGCCATCCATCGATCAACGCCGCACTCACCAGAGAAAGTGGAGATAACGACCCGACGAGCCCCTATCTGGCTCAGCAAGTAGACAGAGCAATCCCTCAAGGCTTCAGTGATCAAATAAGCCTCGAAGAAGCACTCGACCTTATCCTCAGCAGCATCAAGCATTGACGAGGACATCTTTGCTGGAGGAGGGAGAATATCAGCAAGCACAGATGCAAGGATCATCCGAAGCCAAGTAGAGTGTGGGGGGAGATGAGACCCTACACGAATCAAGAGCTCGTACAGCGCTGCGTCGCATTGGTCATCCGTAAGAGAAGGATCTATGAGGCGCGCAGCAAAACGAGGAACAATTTCCTGAATGGGCACTTCCCACGGTTGTCGACGGGCATGTGGGCGGTTACAAGCCATAATTGAGAGGGTTCTTTGGAGATGAGAAAAGAAATAAGCTTTGCTTCGAGTTATAAAGATTAGGCACGGAAAATTTTGTGCACAGTGGAACTATTTCCAAGACTTGGGAAATGAAAGTTCTAGGGAATACAAGTTTGACTTAAAAAGGAAGGTGAAAAGACACCTCTATTGAAGCAACGCTTAAGATCCAACGCTCTGTTGAAGCAACGCTTCAGATCCAGCGCTCTGCGCTGCGCGCCACGTGTCAAACACGGGTGCGCTAGCGCAGTTGCGCGCCACGCGTCGAACGTAGGTGCGCCAGCGCTGGAATTAAAAATTCCCACTGTTAGGTCAAATGATCTAATAATAATGATAAATCATTAATTAACCAGAATTAAATTCTGTTAAGGAAAGATTCCTCAAAATCTTTCCAAACAACAAGATTGTGCTTTAAGCACCGCTGGATCAACGATCCAATGGTAAATAATAAATTACCAAAGACAGAACAAATTCTGCATGGAAAGATTTTTCAATCTTATTAAAACAAGAAGATTATCTTCTGTAAGACAGAAGCCTTAGGATCAAAGATCCAACGGATGGAAATATTCCCAAATCAATCAGAGAAAGATCTCTTAAAACTGATTTAACAAATCATTTGGCCCTATATAAAGGACCCTAGACTTCAAGTCTAAAAGAGAGAATATACAGAGAAGAAAAGAGAGAGGGAGAAAACCCTCTGCAAAAAAGAGCAAGCTCTTAGAAAAAAGAAGATTTTTTCTTCATCTTCAAGATAAAAAGAACTATGTTCTTGAACAACAGAGATGAATCCATCTCGTAAAAAGAAGAATTATCTTCTAAAAAAGATTCTAGATCTATAAAAAGATCGAGGTCTTTGATTTAAAGGAAAGATCAAAAGATCTAATCATCAAAAAATAATAAACAAAAGAAGTATTTTACTTCATTCACAGATTTTTTGATCTATAAAGGTAGAGCCTTTTATAAAAACAAGAACTTTTGTTCTTGGATCTTGAGGAAAAAGCCTCCTTTGAAGAACATAAATTTGTTCTTTGATCTTAAAATTGATCAGATGCGCCTTGCGCTATTGAAAAGTTCCTTGCACTCATGAATTGCGCCCTTGCGGTCATTGGACCGGCGCTCAGCACCAAAACCTGCCACGTGTCAACCAGAGACACAATCTGCGCTTTGCGCTTCTAAAACAGAGCACTGCGCTCATGGGCTGGTGCTCAGCGCCAAGTGCGCCACGTGTCACCCACTGGTGCGCCAACAGACTAGCGCAATGCGCTCATAAATTAAAAGCGCAATGCGCTAACAAACTAGTGCTAAGCGCGACACGTGTCCTCTTCAGGTGCGCTACCCAACAGAAGCACAATGCGCTTTTTGACTGGTGCAAAGCGCCTGACGCGCCACGTGGCGCACTGTCAGAACACACTTTGTTCTGATGAATGCTATGCATTCAATATAAGACAAAAATGTCAGAACCCAATGCCTAGCATTATTAAAATGGCTGAACCCAAATAAAGGCTTGATAGCCAGAGCAATTAAAAATGTTAAACATTTTTAATTGGACTTAGCCCAATTCTGTCCATAAGTCCTTAATTTATATTGAACTGAGCCCATCTGCTCTTTCAACCAATTCACGTCGGTTCGAGGGTATATCTCTTTACTCCTCTGATATCTGTCGTTGTAATCCTTCAACGTTGTCAGAGAGGTGATGTGTCCCAACAACCACACATTTCATGGACTGTGTGGCCCTTAAACTCATGGAGTATGATGTCCTTAACCTCGACCGTGATGTCTTAAAACTAACAATGGACTGTGAGGTCCTTAAACTCATGGACTATGATGTCCTTAACCTCGACCGTGATGTCTTAAAACTAACATCGGACTGTGGGGTCCTTAAGCCCATAGACTATGATGTCCTTAACCTCGACCGCGATGTTTTTAAACTAACATTGGACCGTAATGTCCTTAAACTAATTATCGACCGCAATATCACTAAACTAAACAATAGAGCCCAATTGCTCTCTTGTCGGATCTAAACGATCCCGTTAAGTTGATCTTAGTCTACAATTAGACTAACGTATCCTTAACAAACGTTTAAGTTGATCTTAGTCTCAAATGAGGCTAACGTATCCTTAAACCCAACCCCCAAACCCAAATCTAAGAAAGATACGGATTTGGACTAATCCATGCCCCACGGGCAACAACATACTGTTAGTTATATGTATGCCCTAGAGGCCATTACTGTACATTTGATGTATATTGTAATGGATGCTTGGACATATATAGGGAGGACTTTCTTGCTCGACATGATAGTATGCTATCTGGTTGTACTTTATCTTAACATGTACTCTGCTTGTCTCTATATTACATGTTGATAAAGCCCTTAGGATATGTACTCGACTGCTGGGACTATGATGAAATCATACTAGTGGGGCCACGGTAGTCGACGAGTACATCCTATAATTGTTCCTAGTCGAGGGTGTATCGAGACAGAGCATCGATGCACCAGAGTAGACTAGCGTATACGCATCTTGACCCATATGATGGGCGATGGATGATCCCATATCCATCGGTGTTTGACATCAAGGATGGTGTACGGGTGCTCAGTGGAGACTGGGTACACTGGACGGACTCGCCGAGAACTCCCAGATGGTATTATACCTTACGTCAGATGGCAGTTCTCTGGTGACACTGGTACAGCTCAGTCTGTTGACCCGAGATCGTCATGGAGTCTTGTGTGATTCCCACTGTGCTTTGATTTCCATCATACCACGTCCAAGAGGGCGTGCAAAAAGGTGGCTTTTGGGTACAGTCCCGAATCACATGGAGGCAATGAGCGATAGGAGGGGATTCGTCTCTCCCGGTATAGGGAGTTGATGTTGCGCTGTGTTCGATTGGCTATAACTGGAAATCCCTGGCCATGGTTGCTGAGATTTACTGGTAAGTGTTATCAGTAGTTTCTCGAACTGTTGTAGACCTCATATCGACACGACTTATCAAGCTACTGGGGTCTGACGTTTACCACCCCTAGGCGAGATATGCGACATATCAGACGACGAGACCGGACTGTACGGGAGTGTTACTGTTTGGATTCACAGGAGAATGTACAGGCTTGCTTGTTGATCTTCTGAGCGCTCAATACCTGGGTAGCTGTTACGTTTAGCTGACCGCTTGCAGCTTGTGGGTGTTTGATATGATCATCACCTACTGCCGGAGTATTGACGATTCTTTAGAGTCCTACACAGAGGTTTCTTGGCTCAGGCAAAACGGAATAGCATCACATATGTGATATGTGCGGGACCGATGATAATGCGGTATATGATACCATATTGGATTCTCGCGATATGAGATATCGGCCGGGTATATGTGATATAGCCGGCTCATTATATTAGTCGGTTATATGCGATATAGCCGGATTGTCGGATCAAGTGTTGATTCGATAATTTAATGTATAATAATATATATGATATATTAAATTACATTAACTAATATTAGCTCACTAAAAGATTCATTTTCTCACGGAATAATACATTGATATATATGCGATATATGTTAATTGTATTATTTTCTATTGTTACAAAATATATTGTATATGTGATATATAATATTGTAACATGTTAGGGTTACAAATTTAACATTGGATTAGGGTTTAAACTTGGTTAGGGTTTGGATTAGGGTTAGCTTTTGCATGAAGCTTCCATGAAGCTTCATGAAGCTTTGACTTTGTGGTTGCTTGATATTTTTGTGAGATATTATGTTAACCCAATCCAAACCATTAACTCTAGTTAACTCTCTACAAGGGTTAACTCTCTCATGCTTAACCCTTGGTTAGATTTGTAACCACTACAATAATTCATTATTCATCACAAAAGGATTAAAGTTATCTTCTTCATTCTTCTTCTTCATGCTTGAGCTTCTTCATGAAAAAGCTTTCTTTTGTGATGAAAATGAGTGAGAAAAAGATTATAAATGAGAGCAAAAATCCTACTTCATCATCATCATCTATCCTTGCCATTTAGATGAGGGTGTTCACTTCATATTATGAGTGTTAGCTTGTGTTAATGAAACTTCAAGGTAGATCATCTTAGTATCGAAGATCGGAAGCAAAGGTTGCATCATTCTCTTCGTGAACCCTTTCGAGAGTCCGGAACACGATGATCGCAGCGAAGGGACCTCAACACGGAGCTTAAGAAGTGAAGAACCGGATCTACAAAGGTTGTAATCCCTTTCACTTAGTATTAAAGAGTTTGACATGCATGTTTTCGCCTAAACCCTAGTTTAATGATCCGTATTCGGGTTGTTCAGCACGGCTAAAATTTTAATCGGTCATGGTTGATGCCTCGTAGACCCTTGTGCGCGTGCCTAGCAACCCTACAGTGGTATCAGAGCCAAGCTAGAGCTTTAGGCGAAGTCTAGACGAAGTTTAAAGTCCGATCGAACCCGAAAACCCCGACACGAACCCTTCTCTGTACATTTTTTAAAAATGTGTTTTTTCTGAATTAAAAATGCTCAGAAAAATAAGCAGGAAAAACTAAGAATTACTGTGAAGTACGGTCTACTAACTCAATATTTTGACCGTGGAACCGCGGCCAAACCATGGGTTTGGCGGCGGTTCCGCGGCCAAAATTTCGACTTAGTCCCTGGAATTTCACTTATTTATTCTTAGGTCCTTTCTTGGCAATTTTTTCTGGGAATTTTTTAATTCCACTCAAGTGTTGAGTTTTCTAGGGTTGTATTGGAGACTCGTTGATTCGATCAGATAATTTAACTTTGTTTAGTTTTGTCCGGATAATTTTAGAAACTGTTAAAAAGTTCGAACGGATATCAATAACTCACTTTTTCCCCAGTCGGAAATTTTTTCAAAAGTTGGATTTTTTCTCGAGTTTAAGAACGTTCTAAGTCGTGCAAGTAACGCGGTAGACCCTCTAGAAGACAACAAAGCTTAACTCGATTATGTGACCGTCTTGAACTGCCTCTAAACCTTAGGGTTTGGGGCAGTACGGCGTGCCACATGTGAGGCGTTGGCTTGACCCTTCTACGGCTGGACCATTGGTACTGTGGCATGTGATGGATGTTTTTTTTAAATATGATTTCAAGTGTTGAGATGTATTGGGGAAATCTTGGGTGTTTGATTATTCGATCGAAAAGTTTAACATTGTCTATTTATCTGGAATGTGATACAATATTTGGAATCCACAAGTAGTTATGAGATAACTAATTTGAATTAAACATAGCAGTTTAGTCTCAGATGATCGGTTGCCACGGAATTTTGATGTGATCAAAAGTCCGTCGCAATCTCGTAGCGTACGCGGATACTCGCCAGGTAAAGTTAACAGACAGCCACGCCCCATAGCCCCGACCAAGTGACTGTAGGAGAACCCCGTCGCCAAAAGCATCCGTTCGGGTGCTCGCGACAGCGGTGTTCCGCCTTAGTGCACTTCGTCGATGGCATCCGGGGGTGCGGCCGTCTACTAAAGTTTGCGACGAGCATTCGATCAGGTTGTCGGGAATCTTGTTGAATTGCCTGACTTGATATTGAAAAGAGTTTTCGATAATGAGACTAAAATGCGGGGTTTATAATTGTTAGGCATGCAATGTCTAAGGAATTCATTTGGTTAGGCATGAGATGTCTAAGGAGGTTGCGGATTCCAACTGTTGTAGTTTTACACTTTCTTTTCTGTGACCGTAAGCGTAGTATGTGGTGTATCGCCGGCTTCGTTGCTATACATCAACGACAATCGGGATACGCATACTTGATTACGTTGATGATATGAGATATTATGTGTTGCTGTGATATGTTATATTGGATCGTCGCGTTCTGAATAGCCGGGGGTTTTATGTGAGATGAGAGTTTTTCTTTTTCATTCATGTAAAATTCATTTGTATGTAATATTCTTTTATTGGGGCACTTCCGGGATGAGGTTGATGTCACCACTTGTATATTATTTACTTTTCCGCATTAGGTAGACCCAAGACGGGGAGAACAAGTAACCGGGTTCTAGGGTCCAGTAGGAGACCATCTCGAGGAGTCGAGACCGGGTCTCCTAACCCTAGAATTGGCAGAGTTACTTGCCGCTCTCGTAGGGGTCTAGGGATGTGGGTTTGGCTATTCATCGCGACCGTGGAATCCATGTTTTATACATGCTCGTATTGAAAACACGGACGTCCTAGTATATACAATATTTCATATATGTTCTTCTGCTGCAATGTTCTGTGATGAGATCATATTACTGCCTGAGACGAATGTTTATATTATATATATGAGATATATGTTATATTGCAGATTTCGTTTCAAAAGTGATGCTTGTGAAGCATAATAAAATGGGACTTCATTAATGAGATTAATGAAATTAAAAGAAACCTAAAGATGTTGTAGAAACTTGTTTAAAAACTGGTAGCTCTAGTTCTTGCTTTGCATAGCGGTGTTCCTTGTAGAACATCCAACACCTTATTCGATAACGAAAGGGCCGAGATCACTTCACCGGGAGTGACCCCTTTAGCAATGACTCGCAGATGCTACACCCCTCGGTTTGTATTTTGATTACTTTTGGAGTTTTTGCTTTGCATAGTGATATATATGATATATCCTGCACCTTATTCGATAAGGAAAGGGCCGACGATCCCTTCACCGGGAGTGACCCCTTTAGCAAAACTAGAAAAGCCTAAAAAACACTCCATTTAAAATCACTCGATTCTACAACGATATCAAGTTCATTACGTAAAAGGTTTTCTTAAAAACCTGTCGTAGCCCTCCGTCATTTCAGATAAGTACTGGTTAGTATTCGTGCTACGTTTGTTGACCTTAGCCAAGGCGTAGTGTACGGTAGCTGATTAGTGCTTATCTGTATAAGCATATGATGCGATTGAGTTAGGGTAGTCGTGCGACTTTGTTGACCTTAGCCAAGGGTCGTGCGGGTGCGTTTAATTCAATCGGGAAATGACGGGTTGAACTTGGCTAGCACTTATGATTTGTTAACCTTAGCCAAGGTCATAAGATGCTAGAGGCAAAATATTATTGGGAATTTCAAGTGTTGAAATTTGCAATGAGATTGCATACCTTCTATGAGATAGTTGGATCCTGATACCCGCTGCGAGTAAGAGTTACTCCTGGGAGAGTTTTACACATTACAATTAGTCGATCAAGTAGGTGACTAGAAAGGTGTTAACGGGGTTACGCCTCTGGGAAAACGAGGTTTGCTTTAATTAGGTCCGTGCGAAAGCACGGGGAACCTCCCTCAAAGTACCGACACTGGCCTGGCTAAAAGATTGGCGAACTTGTAGCGTGTAATTAATCCCGGCTAGTCTTTCCTTTTAGGGTTTGAAGGAAGATTTGATTAAAACAGTGGGAGACATCCTGATTAGATATATTAGATAACCAATCTAATCTTGCAAGAGCATATGCTGAGTGTTTTCTTCTCTCTCTCTCCTGGTAGCGACCATATCATGCCTTAATCAAGATAATAATACGGATGTATTTGACCGAACCCGCTTGTTATACTGAGCTGGGGAACGTTGGTCCCGCTCCAACTTATAATTGTTATAAGACAGAGCAGGAAATTGGGCAATACCAGATTTCTCGTGCCGCCCAAACGAAGAAAGTGCATGCTGATGCATCTTCTTCGGGTGTGTTCATTACATAGAACTGTTTCTCAGTATCCTTTACATCCTGGGTATGAGATACGGGATCAGGATCCCGCATATGTAATCTGTTACATGGGCTACAGAAAGGTAGAGAACTGAGAACGGGTGATAAGTTTCATGAGATAGAAACGGTGCAAGTGTTGCAGCCAAGTCTGTTGGTCACTATCACCCTGTATTACCAGAATACATTGATTCTGAACGAATGTTATTAGATACCGAACCTGATATACAACATCATATCAATCTCTTTATTACTAAAGAAAGGATATAATTTTGTATTGTTGGATAATGTTTTGAACATTTACTATATCAAGAGTTGATCGGTTCAGGCACGTTATCTAAAAGCATTGACGTTCTAAATCAAACTACAGTTCTTAGTATACGGAACACACACAAGAGGAAGAGTTCAGAAATGAACGAATCCTTCTTGAGGCATTGTAGACTAGGTCATATCAATGCGACCCGACTAGCTAAGTTACATTTAGATGCATATTTAAATTAGTTTGAATTTACATCTTGTGAAACTTGCCGGTCATGTCACAAAGATAAGATGACCATAGCTCTGTTTATTGGAAACAGAGAAAGAGTTAGTGAACTTTTGGGATTGATACATGTTGATGTATGAAGGTCCCCTGTCTACACATGCCAAGACCGGTTCTTTATACTTCATTATATTCTCTGATGATCTCTCAAGATTCAGACATATGTTCCTGTTGAAACACAAGTCTGAAGCTTTTGAGATATTCACGGAATATAAGTTAGAAGTAGAGAACCAAAATACGGGTATAAGTATTATGTCCTTTGATGAGATCAAGGAGGAGAATACTTGAGCACGGAATTCCTGGACTATTCTAAAGGAGAATGAGATTCTCTCTCAGCATTACTCCTCCGTATACACCACAGCACGTCGGTGTATCGGGGTGGAGCAATAGCACCCTATATGATATGGTGTGCTCTATGATGAGTACTACTGAGTTTCCTATTTCCTTTTGGGAGTTATGCACTTAAGAAGTTGCATACCTATTGAATAGGGTTCAAATCAAATCAGGTACCTACCACTTCATATGTGATATGGAATGGGAAGAGCCCATATCTTAAGTTTGTTAAGATTTGGGGTTGTCCAGCCTCTGTCTGAAAAGCAAAATCCGGACAAGCTCGAGGTAAAGTCAGATCTATGGAAGTTTATTGGATATCCCAAGCATTCGCAAGGGAATATCTTCTACCAAACCGAGAAACAAAAGTGTTTTATTTCTCAACATGCCACCTTTGTGAAAGGGAATTTCTTGTGAAGTAATTACTGGGCATGAGGTAGAACTGGAAGGAGTTCCAGCTATACAAACTGCAGCAAATGATTTGGTAGAACCAAAGGATTCAATAGTTTCCAACGAACCTCAGCCTCTCCGCCGATCTAGTAGGGTTCCTCACCCACCTGAGAGATACTTCGGTTTTCTTTATGACAGTGGGAACGAGGATTGCATCATGAGATGATGACCCAACTATTTTCGAGCTGGCCATCAGGAGTGGGACTCTGTAAGAATGGCTGGATGCTTATCGATCTGAGATGGAATCCATATACACCAACAATGTATGGACTTTGGTTGCTTTATCTGAAGGGTTAAATCCCCATCAGGAGCAAGTATATCTTGAGAAGATTACTTGGTGTATATGGAAAATTTGAGACTTTCAAAGCTATGCTTAAGTCCATCCAGATCCTACTTGCCACGGCTACATACCATGACTATGATATCTGGTGGTTGGGTGTCATGACTGCTTTTCTAAAATGATGTTTTAGAAGAGAGCGTCTATAAGTACACAGCCAGAGGGCTTCGTAGACAGTGGGAGCAGCGGAAACGTGTGCAAGATATTTTATGTGATAAAATAGGCATCGCGGAGTTGGAACATCTGTTTTGATGTGGAAGTCAAAGAGTTTGACTTCATCAAAATGGTAGATGAACCTTGTATATACAAAAAGGTAGTAGGGAGTATTGTGGTGATCCTCGTAGAGTACGTGGATGACATACTCTTGATAGGGAAGGAGTTTCCTATGCTACGCTCGGTCAATCTCCGCTTATCACAAAGATTCTCCATATAGGATCAAAGTGATACCTCCTAAATCCTGGGTTTTTGGATCTATGAGATAGATCTAATTGGATGTTAGGATACTCACTAGTTGTAGTGAGATGGTATCAATCGATCCTGGGAAGAATCACAGGAAAGGTTACAGGGTGATAAGGACGACTGAATGTCAGTCACAGGCATTGTCTTTACCCTCAGTGGAGGGACGGTATGTTGGAAGAGTTCCAAGCTAGATACCGTGACATACTAGACGATTAGAGGCAAGATACATCGTTACCAAGGATGCTACCAAAGAGGCAGTCTGGATATATATAAGTTCATAAGATGAACTTCGTTCCTACTATTGTGTGACAATGGAGTTGTGGATTTGGCCAAGGAACTACCGTCCCATCAGAAATCCAGATATAATTCTTAGGCAGTATCACCTGATCATGGAGATGGTTGATCTCCAGGAAGATCGAGGTTAGGAGAGTAGACACAGAGGACAACAGCGCGGATCCACTCACAAAGACCTTTTTTCCAGTAGAGACATTTATGGGATGGTTGAGTATGAGATACTTCAACCGCAGCTAATTGTTGGATATGTGATACCACAACAGATGGCCCTAGTGCAAGTGGGAGATTGTTAGTTATATGTATGCCCTAGAGGCCATTACTGTACATTTGATGTATATTGTAATGGATGCTTGGACATATATAGGGAGGACTTTCTTGCTCGACATGATAGTATGCTATCTGGTTGTACTTTATCTTAACATGTACTCTGCTTGTCTCTATATTACATGTTGATAAAGCCCTTAGGATATGTACTCGACTGCTGGGACTATGATGAGATCATACTAGTGGGGCCACGGTAGTCGACGAGTACATCCTATAATTGTTCCTAGTCGAGGGTGTATCGAGACAGGGCATCGATGCACCAGAGTAGACTAGCGTATACGCATCTTGACCCATATGATGGGCGATGGATGAACCCATATCCATCGGTGTTTGACATCAAGGATGGTGTACGGGTGCTCAGTGGAGACTGGGTACACTGGACGGACTCGCCGAGAACTCCCAGATGGTATTATACCTTACGTCAGATGGCAGTTCTCTGGTGACACTGGTACAGCTTAGTCTGTTGACCCGAGATCGTCATAGAGTCTTGTGTGATTCCCACTGTGCTTTGATTTCCATCATACCACGTCCAAGAGGGCGTGCAAAAAGGTGGCTTTTGGGTACAGTCCCGAATCACATGGAGGCAATGAGCGATAGGAGGGGATTCGTCTCTCCCGGTATAGGGAGTTGATGTTGCGCTGTGTTCGATTGGCTATAACCGGAAATCCCTGGCCAGGGTTGCTGAGATTTACTGGTAAGTGTTATCAGTAGTTTCTCGAACTGTTGTAGACCTCATATCGACACGACTTATCAAGCTACTGGGGTCTGACGTTTACCACCCCAAGGCGAGATATGCGACATATCAGACGACGAGACCGGACTGTACGGGAGTGTTACTGTTTGGATTCACAGGAGAATGTACAGGCTTGCTTGTTGATCTTCTGAGCGCTCAATACCTGGGTAGCTGTTACGTTTAGCTGACCGCTTGCAGCTTGTGGGTGTTTGATATGATCACCACCTACTACCGGCGTATTGACGATTCTTTAGAGTTCTACACAGAGGTTTCTTGGCTCAAGCAAAACGGAGTAGCAGCACATATGTGATATGTGCGGGACCGAGGATAATGCGGTATATGATAACGTATTGGATTCTCGCAATATGAGATATCGGCCGGGTATATGTGATATAGCCGGGTCATTATATTAGTCGGTTATATGCGATATAGCCAGATTGTCGGATCAAGTGTTGATTCGATAATTTAATGTATAATAATGTATATGATATATTAAATTACATTAACTAATATTAGCTCACTAAAAGATTCATTTTCTCACGGAATAATACATTGATATATATGCGATATATGTTTATTGTATTATTTTCTATTGTTACAAAATATATTGTATATGTGATATATAATATTGTAACATGTTAGGGTTACAAATTTAACATTGGATTAGGGTTTAAACTTGGTTAGGGTTTGGATTAGGGTTAGCTTTTGCATGAAGCTTCCATGAAGCTTCATGAAGCTTTGACTTTGTGGTTGCTTGATATTTTTGTGAGATATTATGTTAACCCAATCCAAACCATTAACTCTAGTTAACTCTCTACAAGGGTTAACTCTCTCATGCTTAACCCTTGGTTAGATTTGCAACCACTACAATAATTCATTATTCATCACAAAAGGATTAAGGTTATCTTCTTCATTCTTCTTCTTCATGCTTGAGCTTCTTCATGAAAAAGCTTTCTTTTGTGATGAAAATGAGTGAGAAAAAGATTATAAATGAGAGCAAAAATCCTACTTAATCATCCTCATCTATCCTTGCCATTTAGATGAGGGTGCTAACTTCATATTATGAGTGTTAGCTTGTGTTAATGAAACTTCAAGGTAGATCATCTTAGTATCGAAGATCGGAAGCAAAGGTTGCATTATTCTTTTCGTGAACCCTTTCGAGAGTCCGGAACACGATGATCGCAGCGAAGCGACCTCAACACGGAGCTTAAGAAGTGAAGGACCGGATCTACAAAGGTTGTAATCCCTCTCACTTAGTGTTAAAGAGTTTAACATGCATGTTTTCTCCTAAACCCTAGTTTAAAGATCCGTATTCGGGTTGTTCGGCATGGCTAAAATTTTAATCGGGCATGGTTGATGCCTCGTAGACCCTTGTGCGCGTGCCTAGCAACCCTACACATACATTAGTCTCCGTATACAATCCACGGGCAACCACAAACAAAACAAACACCCACGACACGAAGTGACCATATGGAGAAGGAGAAAGTTGTTACCGCGATGCGGTAGCGTAATTAACTGCAGGGGCTTGCGCCTGCAGGGAAGAGCGTCCCCACAATCAAAAACCCCTCAAACAAGGGGGAATCTGACGAAATCTGCTACATCGGCCGCATCCGTTTAAACCATCGATACATGGTGCCATAAATCAACTTGGCATCTTCGGAGAAGTGGACGGATAGCACCAATTAGCATCTGCCCTGAAATTCAGGCAAGACGTACATCGCGTCTCCGCCGCGTCTTTCGGAAGGGAACAGGTATATCTCTTCACACCTCTGATATATGTCGTTGTAATTTCTTAGCGTCTTCAGAGAGGTGGCGGGTCCCGACAACCAACAACTATGTTCATCCCACATTAATGCACTTCCAAATTGACGTGCACACTTCAAATCGGATCACACCCCAAATTGGGCGCATTCCATGTTACCTTCGTTCACTCTGCCACGTAACAAATATATGTGCGTGCAAGATGAATGTTGGACCGAAATTTCCTTACTAATCTTCGTCCCAAACACGGCGATAATGGGCCGAAACGTTCTTAAACTAATTTTCGCCCCAAATACGGCAATAATGGACCGAAATGTCCTTAAACTAATATTCGTCTCCCAAAACGGGAATGTTGGACCGAAATGTACTTAGACTAATATTTGTCCCCTAAAACAAGAATGTTGGACCGAAATGTCCTTAAACTAACATTTGTCCCCAAAATGGGAATAATGGACCGAAATATTCTTAAACTAACATTCGTCCCCAAAACAGAAATGTTGGACCAAGATGACCCTAAAATAGTGCGTTGCCCCAAATACGATGATAATGGACCGTGATTTCCTTAAACTAAAATAATTGAGCCCATATGCTCATTTTTTTTCTAAGTTGATATTGGTCTCAAATATGATTAACGATCTTTAGATCAAATTCAAATATCCTATGAACGGATGGACCTCACAAATGTGAGAATTGTGTTCTAAGTGCATTCTCGTTGGCAAACCAAGCTACCAACGTGGACCCTATCAAGCAAATCCTCGATCCAAACCCAAATCTCAAATATACTGATTTGGACTAATCCGCGCTCTACGAGCGACGACATAAACTAGTCTCCGTATACAATCCACAGGCAACCAAAATAAAACAAAACATACACGACTCGAAGTGAACTGCTGGAGAAGGAGAAAGTGATTATCGTAATGCGGTAACATAATTAACTGCAGGGGCTTGCGCCTGCAGGGAAGAGTGTTCCTACAATAAAAAAAAACCTCACAAATGAGGGGGAATTTGATGAAATCTGCTACAACGGTCGTGTCTGTCCAAACCTACAATATATGGCGCCATAAATCAACTTGGTATTTTCGGAAAGGTGGATGGATAAGTCCAAATAGCATCTTCCCCCCAGAATTCAGGCCAGACGTCCCAACGTCTCGGTCCTTGTCTTTCGGCGGTAAACAGATTTTGGCACGCCCGGTGGGACCTTTTCTTATTTCCACTCCATATTTCGTGTATCCTGTTTCACGAACAAAATCACGGTTCATAATGGTTGCCCTTGGATTCGAGGTACTAAAATTTGGTGTTTTGCTCCTGTGCAGAAGAAATCGATGGCTTCTAACTGCACCTCTTGCAATAGCGACTCTCGCTCCACCCCAACTGGAGGAGTGACCTACGGGCCCAACGCGGCCTCTATCTTTTCAATGCCAGTGGAGCAAGTAACACAAGCCACTACTAGATTGTTCTTTTGGTATATGCTCCCACCAGTGAGTTTCGGTGCCTCAGCGCCACAAGAGGAAGCTCTCAAGAGGTCGGTCTTCGATCGATTGGCGACCACAACGGCCCCTCTCAATGGGCCATATAAATCTGGTGTCCCAGTCTTCAACAGGCTGAGCAAAAGCTCAAACGGGCCCGCAAAGAGGCTCGTGATACCTGAAGGGGCTACCCCAAAATGGATAGCCCGCCCAACTCCTGCTACGGGCGAGTCGTCAAAGGTGCTTCCCCTACCAGAATGTCGGTCTTTGAAAGATTGGTCGGCCCTTCTCAAACCCTGCTAAGGATGTCAGTCTTCAACAGGTTGACGCCAATAGCAGCCCCTCAGTAAAGCCGGGGACATAAAGAAGCCGCATCCAAATCTGAGGCGGTCCCTTCTGCAAGACACGCTCGACGTCGCCACTGGCGCCGAGTGAGAAAAGTTGGGGGCAACTCTCCCTCTGTACTTTCCCTACCAGCTCTAATGGTGGAAGTTGATGCTGCTGTTCCAACCCGGAATAGCTTTGATCTTCTCAGGAGGGTGCGCAAGAACTCTCCAACGGCAGTGCTAAAGAAATCGTCCCCACCTGCGGAAGTCACAGTGCAGGAAAACCCGAAGCAGCCTCATCAGCGACTCTCCTCGCAAATTCACAGGGTCTGGCGGAAAGTCCAGGACTCTGTGATCAACAAAGATTACTTTCCTCGGCCGAAGAAATTGAAGGCTCGGCAAGAAAAGGACCACTCCTCCATCATACGGTGAGGGAATTCTTCTCCACAGGCGCATGTTACAACAACTCTTTTAACTTCAACTTCCTACAAAAGGACGAGGTTGAAGAAAATCTCACCGCCCGTGGAAAATCCCAAAGGTGATGGACCCAAACGCCCCAAGTCTAGGGGCATGATCGTACGTACGGTCCACACGGCTTCCGGGAAAGAAGAAAGTCGTGCTTCCGTAGGTCATCGACCGCAAACTCGGTCGCTGACAAAAGATCAGGAGCAACAACAAAAACTCCAGGAAATGCTGACCAAAATGGCAGCACTTACTGGACAGAAAGAAAGTCTGTATCCAGCGACGAACATCGCCAGGAGCAGGAGACCGACACAGAGTTCCTGCGAAGGGTGCTTGAAAGAAAATACAAAGAAGCCGCCGAACAAGCCGCTAACATAATTAGACTGATGATCCAACCAGAACCCCCAGCCGAGAATCCATCGATAATCATCGAGTATGACAGAGGGGAAACATCGAACCCTCTTCTGGCCTTATCAATAACCACGGAGGAAACAATCTCTAAGGCTTCTCTTGATGATTATATAGCTCAACAAATAAGAGCTCATCAAGCAAATGAAGCGGCTGGCCAGATCGTCAGAACTGGAAGACCGTATCCAGGCTGGTATGATCAAATCAAGTACCCTCCGGGATACACGATCCCCAAGTTCTATGTATACAAGGGGAAAAGCAACCCTCATCAGCATGTCGCGCAGTTCAGAGCTCTGTACGGCAACACCGGAGGCGACGACAAACTGTTGCTTCGCCAGTTCGTTGGCAGCTTGTTAGAAACAACCTTTGAATGGTACTCGGAGCTCCCATATGACTCCGTAAAGACATTCACAGAGATGGAGGTTCTGTTCACACAGCGGTTCGCCAGTGCAAGCAAGCGCACCCCGATCACGGCATTAATCAATGCCAGGGTAAGGCCAGGAGAAACTTGGGTCCAATACGCGATCCAGTGGTGGAACCTATGGTCTAAGTGCGAACAATGCATTGAAGAATCTCCCGCCGTGGGCATGTTCATCGGGACCCTTGATCCTCAAACGACTGTGTCCCAGTTCATTACATTCTTCGAACCAACCATCTTCCAGGCTCTGATTGATAAACTGGCCCAAATGGACCAGATGGGCCACGGGCCTTCCTCCTCAAATAAGGACCTTCGAAATAACAGGGGTAAAGGAAAAGTGGCCTTCATTGCCAACACGCAACAACAACCGAGTGGCCCAAAATCAGCTGCTCGCCAAAACAACGCGCTTCCGCGCCCATCCTTGGAGGAAAGACTAGGACGTGCTTACTCGTTTCCCCGCGACAAGACGAGGAGATTGTTTGAATTGGCAATACGTAATAAACTCATCACATTACCAGACTCACGGCGTCCACCTCAACCCGGCGACGCCAACAACCCTAACTACTGCTCCTATCACAGAATGGTGAGCCACCCAATTGAGGATTGCTACGTTTTCAAAAACTGGGTCGAGGACAAGTATCAACAGGGGAAATTCACTCTATCTGATAACTGGAGGGTAAACCCACCACAGAAGCACACTCCCAAAAAGGTGGATGCACCGGGGTATCATGCTCACTCGTGGAAGAAACTCCATGGGAAGTCGTTCTTTCAGCAAAAACTAAAAGAATGCTGAAAGATCTGCAGGCATGTCTAGCAGTCAGATGGAAAAGCCCACTTGAACCCGAAATCATCGAAGAGATGCTGAAACCGCGTCCCATACCGAAAGTTGTTGATAAAGGGCAAAACCCCCAAGTCAGGCCTTCAAAGTCTTCGAAGAAAAAGAAGAAGACCAAGAAGGCTGTGCAGTCTGCCGAGTATGATGACAAGCGCACAGACCTATAAAAGTACATTGACGCGCTAAAGGAGTACAAACAGAAGGCGCAGACATCGGTCACGCTCGAAGAGTTCCTCAAACATATTCTTGAGAACGAAGATAGTGACAACGATGAGGAAAATGACTCATCAGGAGCTATCGGGGACCGTGTAGCAAGTTGCCACATGGTCTCCCACTCGTTGTTAAATGCCGAAGAAACTTCATCGGTGTCAGAAAACAATGCAGAGGAACTGGGTGCAGAAGCGGCGCTAAAACCCCCGGAACTGCCAGAAGACCCGATCGATAGGTTGTTAAACGAAGCCTTTCGAAAAAGCAAAGCTGACAGATTACGCAAAACAGCCATATACGAAAAGGCTAAGCGTCAGCGTCAGGACAAAGAAGCTGCGGCAAGGATGAGTCGTAAAATACTCCGACCAAACTAAAGCACACCAGCTACAAATAAGAGCATGATCAAAATAGAGATGCGATTCGCCAAAGCCCTATCAATGGGAATGAAGCTACCACCTCTCGGGGTCATATGCCACGACGGAGAGGATCCACATCTAAATTACTGCCTATATCATCGGAGGATTACCCACCCCACCGAGAAATGCTATGCCTTCAAGAAGTGGTGGTAAGGATATGTTGCCTATCAAAAACACTTCAAGAGGATGAAGCGCGAAGCTCGTCGACGGCAAAATAGTGCGACAGATGCGCATGAAAAAACGATTGGCAACTGTCATATAGTTGATACCAGTTCGGAAGGGGGAAAACCCCAAGTTCTTACTTTCGGGAGCGATTCTGAGGACGAGATACCCCTCGGCCCTCTCTTCAAAAACTCCACCTCCGAAAAAGAAGAGGAGGAGAAGAATTGTGAGAATATTCAGCTACGTTACCGCACCCTGCCTGAGAAGAAGCTTGGACCTACAAACAATGGTTCGAACAAAAATGACAAAGGGAAAGAAAAAATCTCTGAGGAAATTGCACTCGACGATGGAGTTGTCAAAGAGCTCGCAGTCAGAGACCCGCTTAAGAAAAATAAGGTGGATTACAATGTCCTAGCACATCTGAGGAAAATACCCTCATAACTAAGTATATTGGATGCTCTCTTCCTGTCCAAAGTGGCACGAGATTCTCTGATCAAGGCATTACAAGAGTCCGATCAGTTCCAAGCTTTTTTCGCGGAAGAGAAGATGAAAGAAGAACTGGCAGAGGTCTACGCGGCTGACATTATATTCAGCAATGAAGATCTCCTCCTCGGTACGTGCGAATATAATCGCCCGTTATACGTCACCGGGTACTGCCACGACATCAAGATAGGGAAAATCCTTATCGACAACGGATCCTCCGTCAACCTTCTCAACGTGAGAGTGCCGAAGGAGATTTGCATGAACGTTCAGCACCAGGCTCGAGACAAAATTACCATCTCCGGGTTCAACTCACAGTCGTCACGGACGCTTGGGTCCGTAATACTGATGTTAGGCTTTGTGTTGCTCGTCACTGACATCAAATTTAATGTCATTGACGCCAAGAATTGCTATAACACTTTGCTCGGCAGGCCTTGGTTACATGAGTACAATATCATCCCTTCTACACAACATCAGTGTATGAAGTATTTCAAAGACGGCTTGAAATACACCTTCACGGGGGAGCTAAATCCGTTCTCCATAAACGAGGTCCGAAAATATGAAGATGCAAAGTACTTCCTACCAGACTTCGAGAATACGGAAAAGTGTCACAAACCAGAGGATAAACAGAAGTACGTCGCCACTATCCCGATCTTTGGGAGCGATTCCGAGGAAGATGAAGAAATAGTCTACTCAGGGCAACCCCAGAAAGAAAACAACAGGCCCGGACCATCTACTCCTATTTTGGTCCTCGGCAGCGACTCAGAGGACGAAGCCAACAATGTGTTCTCTATCCGTCCGTCAGTGCAAACCTTTGCTGGAACAGATTAGAGTCTACAAATTACAATTGCTCCGCCTCGGCATTACAAAGAACTTGATGCGCTCGATACATACAGCGTACAAGAACTACATACTTTTTACATCCCTCCCAGGCGAAGAGGTGAAAAGGCGATCCTCTTCTACCAATCTACAGAGTCCAAAGTAGAAAAAGAAGTCTGGCATGGGGCCGATTTTGCACTTGACAAGCTTCAACTAATCCGTCTGCTAAGATACTACACGGAGGGATAGAAAATGCTGTTAAGATGCCAAGGTATACCCCTCGAACAAACTATTCGACAAGCCCAATTCTACGAAAAAATTTGGGATATTCCCGGGAGTCAACGAAAGATGCCCAACGGGAAGATGGAGACAACCGGGCTCGGATACGTTTAGTTCAAGAAACGGGAGTGGTTCCACGGTTTCCACGTCATAAACAGCTCCAGTGAAGGGGAAAACGCTCTGGCAAATGGCTGTGACGTTGAAACAGAGTGAAATCCCGCTCTAAGAACGTTTAGTTCGTCGCTTGAAGAATAAATAGACAAGCTAATAAACGAAACTTGTCAAAAGAGCCAAGATAATCACAGCCGTAAAATGGCTATTTATGAAAAGGCCAGGACGCAGCGCCTCAATCAACTATCTACGGAGAAAGAAAACTATAATGCTCTTCATCCCCGGCCCGCTGCATGTTCTCGCGAAAAAGGAAAATCCCGAAATAGAGGCAAAAACAGGGCAAAGAACGCAAACAACGTTCGAAAACAACGAAGCGGATCCAAGAAGCCGTGCAATCGAGAAAAGGTCGATTGGAACCCGTCTTTATAAAGAAGATCGGTCGGGAATACTCTTTCCCCCAAGACAAGATGAGGAAAATATTCAACCTTATCATGAAGCACCAAATGATGACATTTCTGGAGTCTCGGCACCCCAAACAAATAAACAAGGTCCACCATCCGGATTATTGCTTCTATCACCGAGTAATAGGTCATCCCCTCGAAGACTGCTTCACTTTCAAAGACTGGGTAGAAGACCAATATCGACAAGGCAGTTTCGCCTTATCCGACAGCTGGAGGGTAAGCCCGCCGCAAAAGCATGAGCCAAAGAGGACCTATACCATGAGGATGGGATCAGCTCAACATCAAGAGTGGAAGCGAATTCATACCTGTCATATGATAACACTCTCAAAAGAAGGAGGGCACGATACTATGGATGGATTCCATACGTGCTTCGCAAATGAAGACGAGCACAAGGTGATCTCCGAGTTTCCACCAGCACCAAAAGAGCTGGAAGATGGGTATACATCACGGCGGACAAATTAAGAAAAATTGACTTAGGGACGGAAAATGTTCCTAGGCCTGTTAGTTATATGTATGCCCTAGAGGACATTATTATACATGTGATGTATATTATAGTGGATGCTTAGACATATATAGGGAGGACTTTCTTGCTCGACATGATAGTATGCTATCTGGTTGCTCTTTATCTTAACATGTACACTTATTGTCTCTCTATTACATGTTGATAAAGCCCTTAAGATGAGTACTTGACTACCAGGATTATGATGCAGATCATACTAGTGGGGAAAGGGTAGTCGGTAAGTACATGCTTCAAATATTCCTAGTCGTGGGAGTATCGAGACGGGGCATCGATATTCCAGAGTAGACTAGCGTATACGCTTCTTGACCTATATGATGGGCGATGGATGATTCCATATCCATTGGTGTTTGACATCAGAGATGGTATACGGGTGCTCAGTGGAGACTAGGTACACTGAACAGACTCTTCGAGAACTCCTTGATGGTATTATACCTATCGTCAGATAGCAGTTCTCTGGTGACACTGGTACAGGTTAGTCTGTCGACCCGAGATTGTCATAGAGTCTTGTGTGATTCCCACTGTGCTTTGATTTCCAACTTACCACATTCAAGAGATTACGCAAAACGGTGGTTTTTGGGTATAGTCCCGAGTCACATGGAGGAAATGAGCGATAGGAGGGATTTCGTCTTTCCCGGTATTAGGGGTTGATGTTGCGCTATGCTTGATTGGCCATAACAGGAAATCCCTGGCCAGGGTTGCTGAGATCTACTGGTAAGTGTTATCAGTAGTTTCTCGAATCGTTATGAGCCTCATATCGGTATGACTTATCAGGCTATTGGGGTCTGACGTTTACCACCCTCAGGTTGTGATATGCGACATATCGGACGAAGAGACCGGACTGTACGGTAGTGTTACTGATTGGATTCGCAAGAGTATGAGCAGGCTTGCTTGTTGATCTTCTGATCGCTCAATACCCGGGTGGCTGTTACGTTTAGCAGACCGCTTACGGCTTGTGGGTGACTGATATGATCACCACCTATACCGACGTATTGACGAGTCTTTAAAGTCTTACACAGAGGTTTCCTGGCTCAGGCGAAACGAAGTAGGAGCACATATGTGATATGTGCGGGACCGAGATTAATACGTGTATGTCATACCGTATTCTATTCTCGCGATATGTGATATCGATCGGTTATATGTGATATAGCCGGGTTATCGGATTAATTGTTGATTCGATAAGTTGATACATTTGATATTAGTCGGTTGTATGTGATATAGCTGGATTATTAAATCAAGTGTTGATTTAATAATTTGATGTATAATTATATATGTGATATATTAATTTACATTAACTAATATTTGCTCACTTAAGCATTTCTTTTTCTCACTAGTGCATGCACATAATATATATGTGATATATATTAATGTGTCATGCTTGTTGCTACATGCTACATGGGTATATGAGACTCACACCATGCTTAAAATAATGTAAGGTTTTATTTATTTAAAGTAAATCAAATTAGTTGGAAATTAGTCACATGGTTAAGCTTAGTGGAAGCTTGTAGAACCATTGACTTAGTCCACTAGTTTTGTTTTACATTAGATATTTATTAACCCAACCATTACCTTAAGCCATGGTTAAGTCTCTACAAGAGTTAGTATGAGATATTATCTTACCCGTGGTTGTTATTCTCAAGCTCTCTAGCTTTTTGGGTGGTGAAGAAAATGGGTGAGAAAAATATTTCTAAAGTGAGCAAAAATCCTACTTCATCATCCTCTAATAGATTAGCCATTTAGTTTAGGGTGTTTGCTTCACTAATTCTATATTAGTGATGAGGTAGCTTGAGTTGGTGTCTTCTCGACGTAGATCATCTTCGGTCTTGAAGACTTCAAGCAAGCTTGTTCCTTTCATCTTGTGGAGCCTTTCTAGAGTCTGGGAGTTCACTACTTGGAGCGAAGGGACCACTACACGGAGCTATTGAAGTGAAGGACCGGTCTACAAAAGTTGTATTCCTTGTTCACTTAGATGTAAAGATATTTACATTCTAGTTTCGTCTAATTCTCTAGTTAAGATTCTAGGTTAGAGTTCTTTAGCGTGCCAAATTTTTGAAAACGGCATGGTCGATGCCTCCCGAAACCCAGTGGCGACTCCAAGGAACCCAACAAGGCGACATTCATCAGTGAGCTAGTATCTGAAAAACAGGTAGCCACGTTAAAAGACGTGCTCATGCAATATAAAAACTGCTTCACGTGGAACTATTCCGAAATGCCAGGTCTAAATCCAAAGGTGGCAGTACATAAACTGGCCATATCACCGGACATAAAGCCAGTTAAACAGGCGCCAAGAAGAATGCGGCTCGAACTTGAGACGCGGATCAACGCTGAAGTCAAGTGACTAATCGACTCCGGCTTCATCCAAGAAGTTCAATATCCCGATTGGATCGCTAACATCATCCCAGTGATGAAGAAAAATGGGACAGTGCGCTTCTGCGTGGACTTTCGGGACCTCAACAAATCTTGCCCGAAGGATAATTTCCCAGTACCTGTTATCGAGCTGATGATCGATAACACGTTTACCTATGAGGTTTTCTCCTTCATGGATGGATCTTCAGGGTACAATCAAATAAAAATGCATCGTGAAGACCAAAAACATACCGCCTTCCGGACTTTGCTGGGCATATTTTGCTATAAGGTGATGACCTTCGGTTTAAAGAACACTGGCGCTACCTACCAAAGGTCCATGACAAATATTTTCGATGACCTCATACACGAGATCGTCGAATGCTACATTGACGACCTTGTGATAAAGAGCAGATCTCACGAAGAGCATTGGGAACATCTAAAAATAGTGTTCCGACGTCTTCGGAAGTATAATCTGAAGATGAATCCTCTAAAATGCGCGTTTGGAGTCTCCTCAGGCAATTTCCTAGGATTCATCATACGACACCGGGGTATCGAAATCGATCCCTCAAAGATCAAGGTGATTATGGAAATGCCCACGCCAAGAACTCTCAAACAGTTGCGATCTCTTCAAGAAAAGCTCGCATATATCTGGCGGTTCATAGACAACCTCTTCAGAAAATGCCATCCTTACAGTCGTTTGATGAAGAAGGGGACCTCGTTCGTCTGGGATCAAAAGTGCCAAAATGCACTAGACGAAATCAAGCAATACCTGCAAAATCTGCCAATATTGACTGCTCCGGTTAAAGGAAAACCCCTTATCCTATATACAATAGCCCTTGAGGGTTCTCCAGGCGCGCTATGGGCATAAGAGAACAATCAGGGAAAAGAGAGAGCTCTGTACTATTTGAGTCGTGTTCTCCCGGGGGCAGAAAACAACTACTCCTCCATCGAAAAGTATTGCATGTCACTGATCTTCGCGATAACGAAGCTCAGACATTACGCCTTGGCATATGAGGTTCATCTTATATCAAAGGTGGATCCTCTCAAATATCTGATGTCAAGGGCCATACTAACAGGAAGGATTGCCAAATAGGCCCTCCTCCTGATGGAGTTCTCGATAACATATTGACCCCTCAAAGCAGTGAAAGGCTAGGCCATTGCCGACTTTCTCGCGGAGCATCCGATACCAGCTGACCCCCCTTAAATTGAGAGTTTCCGGATGAACATGCGTTCGAAACAATCGAAGAAGAGAAGGGAGAAAATGATTCCCAATGGGAACTCTACTTCGATGGAGCGTCTTCCGTGAAAAGGCGAAAGCAAAACACCCCCATAATCAAAGCCGGGGTTGGCCTTATCTTCGTGACTCCACAAGGTGGGTTATTGCGTTACGGCCTCTCCTTAACAGAACCAAGAACTAATAAAGAAGCTGAATATGAAGCTTTGATAGAAGGTCTCGAGATCGCTATCGACATGGGAATCAAAGACCTACTCATATATGTAGACTCCCGGCTGATCGTTATCCAAGTAAATGGCGACTATCAGACATGCAAACCAGAGATGATAAAGTATGGCGAAAGAGTGTAGCAACTGCTGACACAAATCCCTTCCTACATCCTGGAGAGTATACCGCATGCAGAAAACAGCAAGGCAGACGCATTGGCTAAATTGGCTAAAGAACTGGCCGATGAAGACCTCGATGACGTAAAGATCATTGTGCAAAGCTGCAGGATCCTCGAGCCAACAGATATATCTTCGAAAGACATAATAGAGCTATCCGAAAGAAAAGAAACAACCTCACAAGTAGCCCTTCAAATAGAGGACGAGGAAAAGGTCATCGACTGGAGGGAAGTCTTCATAGACTGCTTCAAATCCCAACGAACGCCCAAAAATGCGTCGTTTAGACATCTGCTCATGAAACGAGCTATGTCCTTCTCCTTCGTCAACGATACTCTGTATAAGAGATCGTTTGACTATCTGTGGCTAAAATTCCTGGGACCAGAAGAAGCGAAGAGAGTCGTTTAAGAAACTCACGATGGACTCTGCGGTTCTCATCAAGCCGGGCCAAAAATGAAGCTGAAGATAAAAAAAAGAATGGGTTACTATTGGCCCACAATGATTTGGGACTGCCTCGAATATGCTGAGCAGTATCACTCATGCCAAATCCATGGGGACTTCATCCTCCAACATTCAAATCCGCTACACCCAACAGTGGCTAGCCGGCCGTTCGAAATGTGGGGAACCAATATAATTGGCCCCATTGAGCCTCCATCGTCCAAAGGACATCGGTTCATACCGGCAACGACCGACTACTTCTCCAAGTGGGCAGAAGCAGTACCACTAAGAGAGGTGAAAACGGAGAACATCATCCATTTCTTCAGGACACATGTCATCTATCGGTTCGGCACTCCGGACAAATTATCTCTTATATTGGGACAACCTACAGAAGTCATAAGATAAGCCGCTTCGCACAGCAGTATAAAATAGATTGGAGATACTATTCAGTCAATAACCCTCGGGCCAACTGTCTAGCTGAAGTTTTCAACAAGACCTTGACAAAGATTATAAAAAAGACGGTGTCCAAAAACAAAAAAGACTGGCACGAAAGGCTGCACGAAACTCTCTGGGCATACCGAACAACATTCAAAACGACCACGAAAACAACACTATACGCGTTGGTATTCGGCACGGAGGCCATGCTTCCTGTCGGGACCCAGTTCTTGCTCATGGAGAAAAATGCCACACGGAACAAAATGTCGTGTTAAGTGGGCGGGGGCCACCTCTTGAATCCGTGGGGGCCACCTCTTGAGTCCGTGGGACCCACTGTAGAACAACAGGGACTCTTCGGAATACATTCGGAAAGAGGGCAGATCTGTACTATAAATGGAATGATACCACTTTTCAATACAGAGGCGCCTTTTAAGTGAACCAGCACTACAAGAGCTTGAGAACTCCGTAGTTAAGCGTGCTCGGGCCAGAGAAGTCCTGGGATGGGTGACCTCCTGGGAAGTAGCCCCTGGCCGGGTCCGGTTCGCCCCGAAGGATAAAACCGTGCGGTTTCGGCCAGAGCGGACAATACTCTCTGTATTGGGGGTGGGGCATGACAAAATGGTATCGGAGCTGGTCCCTCATTAGTAGGTCTGTGGTTCGAGGACGAACCGTTATTCAAAGATGGGGAGAATGTCGGGACCCGGTTCTTGCTCACGGAGCAAAGTGCCACACGGAACAAAGTGTCGTGTTAAGTGGGCGAGGGCCACTTCTTGAATCCATGGGGGCCACCTCTTGAGTCCGTGGGACCCACTGTAGAACAATGGGGACTCTTCGGAATACATTCCGAAAGAGGGCAGATCTGTACTATAAATGGAATGATACCACTCTTCAATACAGAGGCGCCTTTTAAGTGAACCGGCACTACAGGAGCTTGAGAACTCCGTAGTTAAGCGTGCTCGGGCCAGGGAAGTCCTGGGATGGGTGACCTCCTGGGAAGTGGCCCCTGGCCGGGTCCGGTTCGCCCCGAAGGACAAAACCGTGCGGCTTCGGCCAGAGCGGACAATACTCTCTGTATTGGGGGTGCGGCGTGACACTTCCACTGGAAATAGAACTCATCTCTCTGTGAGTAGCGAATTAGGTCAATGATAGATGATGACGCTTGTGTCCGCTCGCTATCTTTCTGGGCCACCTCTTGAATCCGTGGGGGGCACCTCTTGAGTCTGTGGGACCCACTGTTGAACAATGGGGACTTTCGGAATACATTCCGAAAGAGGGCAGATCTGTACTATAAATGGAATGATACCACTCTTCAATACAGAGGCGCCTTTTAAATGAACCGGCACTACAGGAGCTTGATAACTCCGTAGTTAACCGTGCTCGGGCCAGGGAAGTCCTGGGATGGGTGACCTTCTAGGAAGTGGCCTCTGTCCGGGTCCGGTTCGCCCCGAAGGACAAAACCGTGCGGCTTCGGCCAGAGTGGACAATACTCTCTGTATTGGGGGTGGGGCGTGACACTTCCACTGGAAATAGAACTCCTCTCTCTGTGAGTAGCGAATTAGGTCAATGATAGATGATGACGCTTGTGTCCGTTCGCTATCTTTCTAAGTCAGGACTCTTAGAGTAGTATCCAAAAGGCTCCGTCGCTTTAAAAATGGAGACAAAGGACCGAGATGTCCCTAAACTAATAATGGACCGAAATGTCCTTAAACTAACATTCGTCCCCAAAATGGGAATGTCGGACCAAGAAGTCCTTAAACTAACCATCCACCTCAAACATGGCGATATTGGACCGAGATGTCTCTAAACTAACAACAGACCGAGATGTCCCTAAACTAACAACAGACTGAGATGTCTTTAAACTAAAACTTCACCTCAAACATGGCGAAAACAAACCGAGATGTCCCTAAACTAAAATTTCGCTTCAAACAGGGCGATAATGAACCGAAATGTCCCTAAACTAGCACACCGTCTCCAAATATGGTGATATGCTCCCTTGAGATTCATATTACAATCAAAGTCCTAACGGCGAAGGTTGCAACTCAAGTCCAACTGGCTACACAGCTACTCCAGCGATGAAGCCACCCCCAAACCCCACCGGCAAATAGATGGGTCACCTGCGATGAAGGTACTTTCGAGAATTTCGCCATTCAAAAAAAAAACCGGTAAGTCTACAAGCAAAATGGGAACGGAAGAAAACCCGAAAGGGCGCCGTGAGTAAAAACAGCAGAACTACCGGTGAGCTTGTGAGAACCCGGAAGGACGCGGTCTCGTAAAAATTAAAAAAAATTACACTTGCGAGATCCTCACTACTCGTAAGGAGAATTCCCCCTATGAGACCCTCACGGCTCATAGAATTCAAAAGTCTTAAGCTACAGAGATCTGAACATGTTCTTAAGCTGTCATATTCCCTTAATATTGCCCTACAGGCGGTCCTATATTGACCCTTGTATACAATCCACAGACATAAATAAATATATCCCCCACCAAGTTCCACCAACGACGAGAAATGCCCCCCATATGGTGAACGGCACTAGTAAGTCCTCTCGACTTATAAGGAGAAAACACTATTGGAAGATCCTTACGACTTACAAGAGAAAATATCACTTAGGAATCCCCACGATTCTTAAGAAAAGAATACACCCACGAGATCCCCATGACTTGTAGAGAGAAATATCTTTATGAGACCCTTACGGCCCATAAAGTCAAAAAGCTTTAGTCGACAGGATCCTAACCCTGTTTGCTAAGCTATCTTTGTTCAAACCAACAAAGGCAAATGATGATTCGCTCCTGGCAATATTCCAGTTGTAGCGATACTGATGCCTAAATAGGGGTCAAACCCCAAGTCCTCTCAAGGCAAATGATGATTCGCTCATGGCAATATTCCAGTGGTAGCAATGCTGATGCCAGAATTGGTATCATATTTCAAATCTCTTAAAAAACCGAAATGATAGAGTAACTCGCAATAAAAAGCAGGGAGTAAAAACAAAAACAGCCGAAATGGTTGGGCAATGCGATAAATAGCCGAAATGATTGGGCAATCACGACTTTCGCGACATAAAAACTGAAAAGATAGAGCATCGCGGAAAGAAAAAAAATGAAAATGAAACTTTTCTGCCCTGCAGGTAGGTCTACATCGACTCCTGTATACAATCCATGAGCACAAATGAAAGAAAGGGAACCATATTTTCCCACCAGGCTCCGTCAAAGGGAGAGCCAGATCTTAATGGAAAAATCTACAGCGTAAAGATCGACTCAACGTGCTTCTCATGCCAGCAGGGTGCAGACACGACGTCAAAAAAGTCCCAAGGGTCGAATAAAAGAGGAGTGATGGCAAAATCCTAGCTCCAAGTCTGAACGGTACTTATACAACCTAGAGACTATCCCGGCATTCTTTCTCATTCCAGCAGGATGCAGACGCAATGTCACAAAAAAAAGACCCAAGGGTCAAAGCAAAAAAAATAAAGCCATGGCAAAATCCTAGTTCCAAGTCTTGACGGTTCATATACAACCTAGAGACTATCTAGGTGTTCCCCCTCAGTTCAGCAGGATGCGAACGCAACTATCCAATGAAATTGGAGTAATGGCATATTCCTAGCTCCGGACTTCAACTGCAATACACGCATTATAGAGGTTCTACAAATTTCTACCCTATTTCAGCAAAGAATCGGTGCGACATCGTCAATGCAAAAAACGAAGTGATGGCATATTCCCAGTTTCAGGTCTTGACGACAACTCCTATAAAGCCTAAAAGACCATTGGAGATCATCCCACCCCAGAAGGGTGCGGTTATGGCTCATTGGGGCTCCAAATTGAGCCTAACCTCAGGTAAAAAGCATCATGGAAAATTCCTAACTCTTGCTCTTCCGATGGTAATATGATTTAAGGAGATTAGTTGAAGACGTCTTGTCCATCCCCCGAAGGAATCAGAGACACGACAGTCGCGAGGCTACTCGAATAGTGGCTTAAAGACTGCATTATCGAGGAATATATCAGCAACGCGACGGTATGTGAACTATGTGGGTGACGTGGGTAGACCCTAGTACCACAAACCAAAACCCTAGTACCACAAACCTAACGAACCTCTGTTGTAAAAGGAATAGGGGTTATCTACATACAACGTTAAGACAAGTTTGCCTTTAAACCCAAGGGATGCAAACTAAAGAGACTCCGCAACGAGTGAATAAACTACAAACTCCGAGATGAGTACATAAACTAGAAACTCCGAAACGAGCGAATAAACTACAAATTCCGAAATGAGTATATAAATTACAAACTCCGAAACGACTACATAAACTACAAACTCCAAAACGAGTATATAAACTACTTCACGCCAAAGCAAGACATCAAAGGATAGAGAGGTGCAAGCATGAAATAAAATATGTCTTTTATTCATAAATCAAAATGGATACAAGGTACAAAAGAAGAATAAAATATACAGCGACAAAAATTTTAAGACGGCAGGCGGTTCAATAGGCCAGCTAGATCATCATTTTTCCGCCGGACTTCCACCTCAAGCTCTAGCAACGCCGCAAGCTGAGTCCCTGCCTGTGCCTGTTGTTTTTGGTATAAAGAAAACTGATTCTCAAGCTCTTTCTCAGCAGTCTTGTGGGCCTCAACCATTTCGCGTGTAAAAATGACGGCTTTATCAAGAGCCACCACCTCCGTAATTGCCTCCTGAAGGACCCGCCAAATTTCATAGGCCCGAGTAGTCTTGGTTGTGAGTTGGGCTTGAAGTTCCCCCAAAGCCTTTGAAGCCAACCCCCTCTCTGAAAACTTCCGGTTGAGCCTTTTCTCACAAGATCGAAGATTGGTCGTGCACTGATCAATCCATTCACGCAAGAGGGCCTTTACAGATAGGATATTAGAAGGAAGGTGTACGCATTCGACTTCATGTAGAGAAGCCTCCACTTGATGGCAATATTCGACCCAAGTACGCACTAGCGCCTCGTCATGGTAGGTGGCAAGGACGGACAAAGAAGCATTAGCTTCAACAGCAAATTCCTCAGCCATGACGGAAGTGCCAGCACGAAGATCTTCAATAAGAGTTGCCAGTGAATGAATGCTCTGTTTCGTCATCCTCTCAGACATACGTCTGGTGTAAGGGCCCGGTGGCATGCAAATATGGAACTCTAGCGGAGTCGGAGTTGGCAAAACTGTGAAGACACATGTGTGGTTAGTCGCCTTTCCAAACGGGGAATAAGTAAAGGAATATCAGGGCTCACTTACCCATGGCCACATAAGGCAGATCTAAGAAATCTCCAGGCCCATCAAGAACTTCAACTTCGTCCTCAGCCTGTAGGACTGTGGTTTAAAGTAAATGGCACATCAGCATCATTATGAAAATATAATACGGAAGGCAAAGGAATACCAACCTTGGCCGGAGGAAAGGACGATGCGCTGGGGGGTATCGCATGTGGGGCTGCCATGTTAAGTAGACGAAAGAAGGTTTCCTCCGGAGAACGATCTATAACAGAGGACGCTAGCTCTCGCAGTTCTAGGAGAAAGAAAGTGTTAGAAATATGGAAAGGTCGTTAATATATATATATATATATATATATATATATAATATATATATATATATAATATATATATATATATAATATATATAATATATATATATATAATATATATATATATATAAGAGTACCTTCGATACATTTTCCATTCTGGACTGGAGGGATAGCAGCTTCAGCAATCTCCTCTACACCCTCCGGCAACCTCCGCTGAAGGAATAAAAGCCGTCTCCGGAGGTTCTAAGACACAATCTGGGCTCGAAACTGCGCCCGCCGTAGAAGGCCCTACAAAAAAAATATGTAAAGACGAATGCGATATGAAAGCAATATAAATTATTTACCGAGAGGGATGTAAAAGATATATACCGATATGCCAGGGATCCTGAAGTATAGCCTTTTCGAGCCGCTGCTCTTTTCTGGTTAATCGCGCTCGTCGACCTTTGACCGAAGATAAATCCCTTCCCGCCTTCAGCTCAGCCGCGTCTTCAGAAGAAGCAACCGATATTGGTTGTTTGAGAGCCCGTTCTTCTTCCAGCGTTAAACGAACTACTAGTAGCATAGCAGGAGCCGGGTCAACATCTTGGAATTCAATAGGACGAAATCATCCCTTCTTGGAGCGCACGTTTTCTGTTTCATCCCGTGAATGCTTCAAAGCCTTGACCAACTGAGCGGCCTCCTCGGCAGATGAACCAGAAAAGAGGAGACCGTCGTCCGGTTCATGCGCAGATATAGGCTCATCATGAGTGAGAGGCTCAGACTCGAGCAAAGTATCGAGTAAACGACTGACCGTGGCCGCAACGGAGCGTTGATGGCTTGAGCTGGAGTAGAGGCCTTACATTCGAAAAGCACCTGTCTTTCTTCTGCGATGATGGGACTAACCCACTAATGATACCAGCCCTTGAAGGGTCCCACGGGAATTGGAATATAGTCGGGATTGGGGATCATGAAGAGGGAACCAGTATTTAGCCTCATGAATGATGAATAACGTCCCGGACAGTCTCCAGCGATAGAGTAGGCTCAACCAAAAAGGTTTCAAGGGGGACACCCTGGTTGTAACCTAGCTACTGGGCAAAGTGATGCGGATTATACTGCATGAAGAGAGTAGTGTTATTTAGGCAGAACACTAAGTACCCCGGCCTGATTGAATATAAATGCATGATCTCATTGTGTTTCAAAGCCGGTGCCCCATTCTTCGATAAGTCGAATAACTGTTGAATAGGCCCTGCTGGCGCAGAAAGGCCCTGATCTTTGAAAACCATACCGCCTTCGTTGGAATACGGGTTAAGCAATACTCGCAGAGCCCCTAACTGAGTCGGATTAGGAGCGGAGGCATCAACCAATCTCATGACTCGCGGGAAGGTGTATGACTCATAGAAATCAGGCCGCTGGTACGCAGTAAACGCGCCTAACACATGCATCTCGATCCAGGACGTGAAGTAGTGGAGGGAGAAATTCACGGTGTCTGCACCTGGGTTTGAAGTGTTGGCGGTAGTACTTAAACCATGGTATAGGTGTGATAACCCTGCAACGCCAATGGCCAATAGCTCTCCTTCGGCTATGCGATGTGCAGGGTAGAAGACAGAGGCTCTTATAAAAAGGCGGTGCATTGTCATAGCGAACCAGCTGAGCCAGAGACTGATGAAGCCTATGAAGAATGTTTCTTCTTCTATTTCAGGAGTAGTGATTACGTCAAAAGCCACGGCTGACAAATTTAGAATATAAAATTGCGGCAGATCTTCTTCTTTAACCGGAAATTTCTCCAAGCCGAAGCCGAAGAGATCCTCTACCTTTGCAAATTTCGGCGTTTTCTTAGATAGAGCATCTTTATGAAGAAAGCAAGCGATGAAAGCGTCAAAAGTAACACCTTGCCCTTCCGATACCACGAATAGGCTCTCAAAAATACCTAAGGCCTTGATTAGGCTTTGGTGCTTGTGCCGAACGACATTCTCGGTTGTCAAGCCTTCAAGCATGGCTGACACTGTAGCAAAAATATACTCGTCATGGGGTAATAATTCTTCGTAGTGCTCTCCCCTAATTGGCAACCCTGAAATTTCCCGAAATTCCTCCAGCGAAATGGAGACTTCGCGGTCCCCTAGTAGAAATGTATTCATTGGAAGATTCCACTGGTTTAAAAAAGTTTTGACCCACTAGACGTGGGGAACATGGTAATAGAACAACGACGCATGCATCGCTTGATACAACCCAACTATCTGCAGCCGTGACCGTTGGAAGGAGAGAATGTACCGAGTCCAAGGAAGGTAGTCCACTAGATGTCGTGGGGTAACGCCTATCTTGTAAACCTGCCCCAAAGTTCGAGCTTCACCTCGATATATTCGGCATCCCAAAATGTCGATGTCCATCAAGGGTTGATTGGGTATCCCTATCGTTGATGGCTCAAGCCGGCCCTCGGGAATCCAATTGGCCGTCTCCACTGCATAAGCAGTATGCAGGCGTTCCGTGAATGAAATCGAGTGGATGGGTTCTGTTGGTACTCCACATGTAAAACTACGGCGGCCCCTGATAATACGACTGTACCAAATACCCAAGAGAAGAAGGCTCTTTTTGTCCTTATAATGTTCCCTGATCATAGCCATAGCTTACTCGTCTGATGGCGACTGTGGGAAAGCAACCTCCGAGCGTGTGTAAGGGAAGTAGGGAAGTGAGGCCATTGTACCTAAAGAAAGGGGACAAAAAACCCTATTAATAAAATGTGTGAGTTTGTTTTATGGGACTACTAACTACAAAGCCAGTGGACCTCACGAAATCAAAATGGCGGCTCACCAATGATGAGGCAAGATGAGCATTGTGAGAATCCAAAAGGAATCTCATTAATTAAACAGCGGAGTTTAAAAAAACTCTCAACATGCTTGAAAATCGAGTACTGGTAAAAATAAAACAACAGATTCAAATCTGTAAAAAGGATATTAAAACCCTAAGAAGGAAAAATGCTTAGGAACAAGAAGGGAAATACAATTCCCAAAAGTCCCAGAATCTCTTGGAGCTAAGCTCTGTAAGAAAATGGAATTAAATTCCTTCAATAATGGGATTAAATCTCAGAAATACCCATGGTGGGAGACAAAGAAAATGGAATTAAATTCCAAAGATCCTCAAAGATCAGTGATAGGGTAAAACCCTAAAAGAAGAACCAACGAGTCTCATTAATTTAATACCCTTGGTCTACTTTAAAAAAAAGATTTTTTTTAGATCTCTGAGAGACCAGTTCAAGAAAAGAGCAAAGCTCTGTTAATGGATTTAAAATCCAAAGCAAAAGAAAAAGGGTTTTCCTAAGAGATGAATGCCGTTCATAATCCTTACCAAAAAGAGTTTTTGCAGAGTTTAACTCTGGGGTTCTGTGGGCAGAGAGCTAAGCTCTGAAAGGAGAATTAAATTCTCAAGAAAAGAATCAAGGAGGAAGATGAAGAAACAGTGGTCATCTCAAGGTTTAAAGGCCCTATTTATATGATGTGATGGGGAGCGGTTCATCTTTCCATTCCCCTAGGCAATCCAACAGTGGTAAGGATGGACAGCGTTGCACTCACGTACAAGCCACGTGAGAGCAACGCTGGGGGCATTTACTCCCTCATAAAAAGGGAGAGAAAAAGGGAGAAAATTCCACACGGCTCAAGCTTCAAGTGTTAAACACGTGAACGCCTATATGCAAAGCATATAGGCAGTGCAATAAAATAACTATAGGCTAAAATAGGCCTCACATGTTAAATACGTGAATGCCTATATGCAGAGCATATAAGCGCTGCAATTAAACAACTAAAGGCTAAATGAGCCTCACGTGTTAAACACGTGAACACCTATGTATAAAGCATGAAAGCACAAAAAAAACCTATACTGGGGTCACATGTTAAACACGTGACCTTTGAAGTATTAACTTCAGATAGAGTTAAACTCCATGCATAGAATTAAATTCTATTTTTATATGCAAAGCATATGGGCATTAAGAGTAAATGGCCAAAGGACAAATTGCCCTCACGTGTTAAACACGTGAGCGCCCATATGCAAGGCATATGGGCGCCAAATGAAAGAAGCTAAGTAGGCCTCACATGTTAAACACGTGAGGGCGTCTCCTCACGTAGAATTAAATTCTACTCTTGGGAAATACTTCCCTGGATTTTTCTAAAAGAGAAAGATCATCTTTGTTAAACAGGAAACCGTTGGATCAAAGATTCAATGGTGATTAAGTATAGAATTAAATTCTATTGCGAAGGATATTCTCTGTTGAACAGAAAGTTGGTGGATCAAAGATCCAATGAGGTGGAAAATATTTCCTATATCTTTCTAAACAGAGAAAGATTGTGCTATGTTAAACCGAGCACCCTTGGATTAAAACTCTAATGGTGATAAAAATATCACCGTTCAATAGAATTTTATTCTATATATGGGAGAATATTCCCCAAATCTTGTTAAAACGAGAAAACATATTCTGTGAGACAGAAACACTTGGATTAAAGATCCAACGGTGGGTAAAATTCTCCAAACAGATTTTGAGACCAATAAAATCAATTGGAATCTCTCAATAATAGATTTTAATTAACAAACTTGCCTTCACTATATAAAGGACCCGAGACTTCAAGTTTCACACACAGACAGATGAACAGAAGCTTCTGCAAAAAAATACAAGGAGCTCTTGAGAGAACAGAGAATTTAATTCTCAAAAAAAGAAGTTCTTCCTCCTTCAAAAACTCTAGGTAAATAAAATGCAGAGATTAAAAGTATCCTTTTTGCCTAGTATAATAGATATAAGGGTTTAACCCTTCATACAAGAACTTTGTTCTTTCTCTGGTTTGAGATTTGCAAAACCAAATCACCCTACAAGTCGAGAATTTAATTCTCATCGGGGAGATTCTGTTCTTCAGATTCAAAAATTAGGGAAAATAACTAGGTTAAAAAGAAAAAGAAAGAAAAAGAACAAGAACAAGAACATGTGTTCTGGAAATTTAATTCCTCCAAAATTAGGGTTTAACCCTACTTAAAGAAATTAGTTCTTATAAAAATAAAAGAACTTAGTTCTCTAATAAAAACAATGATGATGATCCAAGATCTTCAAAATAGAAATCTTGATGATCATCAATGACTAAAATGTCATTAATAGAGATTAATATCTCTAAAAACAAGAAGAACTTGGCGTCTCACGTGAAACATACGTGAGTAAAATTAGTGCTTAGCACTGTAGGGTGTTTTTCGTCACCCCATCGAGATGGGAATACGCGCATGCTTGTCAGGCGTACTACAGATTCCCCATGCCTAGGGTAGGCCGTGGTTTAATGATTGTGGGGATCCGAATCTCCGGCAGCCGCGAACTAAGCTGCCGTTAATTACCCCCCGCCTTTGGGGCGAGGGAACCTCCGATTGACGGGTCAAACTGGTCATGCGAACTCAATACGCAGTGTACGTGTGTTGTGTTTTGAAAGGGGGGGTTTGGATATATCGGGAGCCACGCAGAGTTTTTACGGGAGTCTCGCTACCCGGATAGCGGGCTGGGGGTCAAGGGGGCTAGCAGCCCCCTTGCGGGGTGCGGGGCAGCGCCCCGTTAGAAATTTTTTCTAACAGGGACAGTGTCGCGGAGTATGTGTACATTTGTATACAAATGTGTATATATATATATACATATATATATAAATAAAGGGGAAAAGGCATCCAAAGGATGCGTGGGGCAGCACCTTGGGCGCTGTGCGCTTAGGTGTTGTGCGCTCAGGCGCAAGCGCGCCACGTGTCGGCACGTGGACGCTTTGCGCATGAGTGCAAGCGCAGGAGCGCGCGCCACGTGTTGGCACGTGGGCGCTTTGCGCATGAGCGCTGCGCGCAAGCAAGCGCGCCACGTGTCGGCACGTGGGCGCTTTGCGCATGAGCGCTGCGCGCTGGTGCGCAAGCGCGAGCGCCACGTGTCGGCACATGGGCGCTTTGCGCATGAACGCTGCGCGCTGGAGCGCATGCGCACCGGAGCGCAAGCGCGCGCGCCACGTGTCGGCACGTGGTCGCTTTGCGCATGAACGCTGCGCGCTGGAACGCAAGCGCACTGGAGCGCAAGCGCGCGCACCACGTGTCGGCACGTGGGCGCTTTGCGCATGAGTGCTGCGCGCTGGAGCGCAAGCGAGCGCGCCACGTGTCGGCACGTGGGCGCTTTGCGCTCGGGTGCAGTGCGTTGGAGAGGAAAAGAGGGCTTTTAGCCCCAAAAACTCTCGAAAGAGAAATCAGAGAGGAGTTGGACTCCTGAGTATGTTTTTGGGGTTAATGGAAGGGGTTCTTCTTCTTCCTCCTCTGTTAGCTGGATCTTGAAGATCAAGAGATGTGAGATCTCAAAATCTCTCCTTTTTGAGATCTGATGACAGATCCAAGTTCCCCTTTGTGGGTTTCGTGGTGAAAACTATTTTGTTTTTGAAAAGGAAGAGTAAAACTCTTGATTTAATTCAAGAGAAAGGAGAAGGTTTTGGAACCTTGAGAAAGGAGAAAAGATCTCAGATCTAATTTTTGTGGAGAGAATGAAAAGTGTTACTTTTTTATTCATCATGTTGCCTTTTATAGGATTACATATTTACATATAGCCCCTTAGGCTTTACAAAAAATGGCATTTTAGCCATCCCATGGCTCATGTGCCATTTCATTTTTGCACATAAGCCATGGGCTTACAAAATATTGGCTTTATGCCCATTTTGTTTACATTCATGCATAAACAATTACATAAAAATTATTTATTACATGATTTTGTTGTTGGCATGGGGAGGCTGGCCGCGGGCTCGACTTGGGTATGGGCCCGCTTGACCTGGGCTTGGGCCCACCTAGCTTGGGGGTTGACCTTGACTTTGACTCGGTCAACAGGGGTGTAAATTTTTACCTCAACAAGCACTATTATCGTGCCTCACGTGTTTCCCACATGAGTGTTTAAAACAAACAAAAGAAAAACTAAAATGCCTCACGTGCTTCCCACGTGAGCGTCCAAAGAGCAAAGAAAAATTCCTTTGTGTTGATTAGGCAACCACCAAATAAAACAGCCCAACACCCTAAAATAAAGCAATCACATAAAATACTTGTGGAACACTCTTGGAAATCCAAAATATGGCGTCTCACGTGCTTCATACGTAAGCACCAGAGTTCTAGCCAAGTTCTTAGCACTTCTGTCAAAAGGGGGTGAACAAATAAAACCAGAAATCAATGCTCAGCACTCGCGTGCTTTCCATGTGAGTGCTGAGTAAGGTGCTTAGCACTCTATGTTTCACACGTGAGCGCCAAAGAAAATTAGTTCTTGGCACTATAAGTAGCGCCTCACGTGAAAAACACGTGAGCGCCAGAAAAGATTAGTGCTCGGCACTATTATAGTGCCCTACATGAAACACACGTGAGCACTATATATATCAGTGCTTAGCCCTGCTGGGTAGTATAGAGAACCAATTTCAGCCCAAATTGGCTAAGTTTCCTAAGGTCAAACCTCTTCGATTTTAATCAACCGAGCCTATATAGCTCATGATTTCCAAACCGATCATTGATGATATCTAAAATAATATTCATCCCATATCTTCTAAGGTAATCTTAGTCCCAAATATGACTAACGATTATTAAATGATCCACCGTAATCTTTTCCCTTCAAATACGGGATTTGGTTCAAGGGCACATCTCTTCACACCTCTGATATATGTCGTTGTAATTTCTTAGCGTCTTCAGAGAGGTGGCGGGTTCCGACAACCAACAACTATGTTCATCCCATATTAATACACTTCCAAATTGACGTGCACACTTCAGATCGGATTGCACCCCAAATTGGGCGCATTCCATGTTACCTTCGTTCACTCCGCCACGTAACAAATACACGTGCGTGCAAGATGAATGTTGGACCGAAAAGTCCTTACTAATCTTCGCCCCAAACACGGCGATAATGGGCCGAAACGTTCTTAAACTAATATTTTCCCCAAACACGGCAATAATGGACCGAAATGTCCTTAAACTAATATTCGTCCCCCAAAACGGGAATGTTGGACCGAAATGTCTTTAAACTGATATTCATCCCCCAAAACGGGAATGTTGGACCGAAATGTCCTTAAACTAACATTTGTCCCCAAAATGGGAATAATGGACCAAAATGTCCTTAAACTAACATCCGTCCCCAAAACAGGAATGTTGGACCGAGATGTTCCTAAAATAGTGCATCGCCCCAAACACTGTGATAATGGACCGTGATGCCTTTAAACTAAAATAATTGAGCTCATATGCTCATTTGTTTCTAAGTTGATATTGGTCTCAAATATGATTAACGATCCTTATATCAAACTCATATATCCTATGAACGGATGGACCTCACAAATGTGAGAAATGCGTCCTAAGTTCATTCTCGTTGGCAAACCAAGCTACCAACGTGGACCCCGTCAAGCAAATCCTTGACCCAAACCCAAATCTCAAATATACAGATTTGGACTAATCCGCGCCCTAGGGGCGACGGCATAAACTAGTCTCCGTATACAAGCCACGGGCAACCAAAATAAAACAAAACACATACGACATGAAGTGAACTGCTGGAGAATAAGAAAGTGGTTATCGCAATGCGGTAACGTAATTAATTGCAGGGGCTTGCGCCTGGAGGGAAAAGCGTCTCCACAATCAAAAAACCTCTGACAAATAAGGGAGAATCTGATGAAGTCTGCTACAACGGTCGCGTCTATCCAAACCTCAGATATATGGTATCATAAATCAACTTGGTATGTTCGGAGAGGTGAATGGATAAGTCCAAATAGTATCTGCCCCCCAGAATTCAGGCCAGACGTCCCAACATCTCGGTCCCTGTCTTTCGGCAGTGAACAGGGATGATCGGTCTCTTGAGGACCAACACCAGTTCGTCTTTCTTGAAAGCATGGAGACGGGTCATCTTGTCATTGGCTCATGACATTTGGGCACAGTACAGCTCCAGATTTTGTAGTACTGCGAGCCTCTTTTCTTCAAGGGCGTCGAGCTCTTTGAGCCGAAGGTGGACGCTTTCCTCCTCTGTCAAATCATACTGGACAACCATCCTTAGGCCTGGAATTTTGACTTCGAGGGCAAGGGTCGCCTCCACTCTGAAGAGCAGTGAGTATGGAGTGGACTGAGTTGGAGTGTGGTACGATATACCCACTTTTGTTGGCTGAAGCATTTTTTCTATTTGTATAGAGCTTGAGATCTAGTCTCTTTTGTTGGCAGAAGTATTTTTTCTCAGGAGCTTGCATAGAGTTTTATTGAAGGCTTCGGCTAGCCCATTGGCTCTTGGATTATAGATGGAGAAATATCTCATGTCTTGTCACGACCCGGAATTTTGCACGTGACAGGCATTTAAATCACACAACGTCTAAAGACTTAACGTAATTCAAGTAAGCCGAAGCTCAGAAATCTAATCTTTTTGCGGAAAATAGTGGAGGTGCAGTTTTGAAATAAAGGTATAATGAAATCAAGTTCTTCTTTAAACGCATAAATAATAATATATGAAAATACAAGTGGATTATATACTATAGTTGAAAACATTTTTCGTCCTTTAAAATTTGGGCAGCACCTCCCTTGTATATTTTGATCTAAAAACTACATACATACAATAAAAAGGCATCCCCAAGCGGGTGCTAGCTCTTCGCCAATTGGAGGAATCACAGCCACGCAATAAGCATATATACGACGCCTACGGCGAATGTTAAACACATAAAGAATATTAAGTAAAACAAGACACCATCAGCTCAAATAGCGAACATACACTTATCTCGCTTTAAGTTTCGTAATACACAAGTCTGTCTAGGTCTACCAATATACAAAGTCTAGTTTCTGATTGATAGAGCATATCTAGATACAATAAAAATAAAAGGTACAAGAGTGGTCACGATCCAAATGTGTATCCCACTTACCAAAGCAAAATATCCTGAAGAAACCTGTATGCCAGCGATACCGCTACTGATTCAAGCGGTCGAACCTGCAAGAAAACTATGGCACGATGGGGGTGAGTTGCGAACTCGTGAGTAGAAAATATCAGCAGGTAGAAATTAAATAAACAACGATCCCTAGGTCCTACTGTATCATGAAGGTAATACTATAGTATCTAGGGTGATCATGTATGCATATGTATCAACAATAGAGTCGTGCCAATAACAACATGTAAAATCCAATCATCTGAATCATATGCCTATATGTATGGGAATATCAACCAACGTATGTCCATCAACGACACATCAACATATGGAACCTAAGTGTCCAACATCGACACTCGAAACATCATGAAACCCGTGTCCAGTATCGACACGTAAATCCTCATATCTCAGGCGCCGCATCCTCAAATTGGCCCTCATATCCATCTCATGACTTCGTTCGGTATCCTCCCGATAACCGCCGGGTCCAAATTATCACCGGTAGGTAGTACATTCCCTGCTAGGCTCATCGCCTTTCTATACGATCTTCTTGCCCCGGGGTACCTTATCGGATCCACCATGTACCCGCAGACGGTTCCTCCTCACTCATCGAATCGGGTATAATATAACTCAGAACCGAGAAAACTCATGGTGGACACGAAATATTATATCATGAGAAACAGCGTTTTTAAAACAATACATAATTTCCTTTGAAATATAACTGCGATTCTCAAATCTAGAGATCTCATGAAAATAGCATCGCAATGCATATAACCATAAAGTACGATATATGCAACATAGAACAGTAATATGAGCATATCAAGTATATCATGCAAGCAGGTTGATTGGTTATGAAAAAGTGTGTTTGTAGTAAATAAAGTTAACCGCAATCAATAACGGTGTCATGTATAGCTAGCCGAGATGAGTACGGGTCGTCCGCAGGGATGCGTGGAACTTTTAATCTTACTTTAGACGAGTTGATTAGAAAGAGGGAGAATAATTTTAAGATCCAGATATAGATTTTATAGGGAAAAGGCTTGTAGGGTTCATACGATTTAGTAGTTGATGGATGACCAATAAAGATGGCTCATTTTATGTTTTGATAGATTTAAAACTAGATAGATAGTAGTGAATGAGGATTAGGGTTCTTGGAAGAAACTAGAGTTTCCCCACTATTGACACTTGTCCCTTCATTGATCTCTATTCATGTCTATCCCTTAACAAAACAATTGTTAATCTAATCTCAAATTGCGGTTGAGACTATCAATAATTTGGTAGTGCGCCCGATAAGGATATTAACATTTATTTTGCTAAAGTTTATAAACTCCATAAGATGTAAAAGGAGTTAAAAAACTTTCTCATCCATTGTTCTACCATAATCCTATGAACCCTAGCAAGCTAAGAATTACTTATGCATGTTGTAAAAAGAAGAAGAAAGGATAGAGAAGGAAATCATATGCTGAAATTTAAATGCGGAAAGTAAATGCGAAATAATTAAGCAAATGATCTATCTTTATTAATCAACTTTACAAGTACAAATCCTTCGAATTTAGATTGCAAGAAGAAGTTGCTCTCGATCTCTGCCTCGCAGGAAGTAGATGTTCCGTCGATATTCACGTCGCTCTATAACGTCGAATCGCGGACCTGTCGTGGATCTCTTATTTTTTTACGGTAATTTGCTTCGTGTTAAAAGTGATGAATTCTAATTTTAGCCCTCGGACCTTTTTATAGCCCTCAAATCAGAAATCCTAGATCTCATAGGTTTAGATATGGCAAAAAGATCCACTTTCCAAGTTTTCAGTTCCTACGGCTGTGATGTAGCCGCAGATCCGCCGCTAATTGGGCACTTTGGCCGCGGAAGCGCCCCGTTCTGCAGGATTTAGGATTTGAAATTTCTTCTGTGGCCTCATGTTGACACGTGGAGATCTTTTCCATGCTTGGATTCTTCAAATATTTCCTGAGTTTTTGTCAGTATTGATTCTACGGTTTTGGCAGATTTTTGATCCTGACATCTTGAATATCTTGTTCTCCTAACCTGAGCTAAATTTTGCACAATATATCCATGAATAATGTTAATACTATTTATTAAATTAGAGAGAGTATCTTAATCACTTTATATGGTAATAAATCTTTAAGAAACTTGATTAAGAATATTTGAAATACTATGCATCTTTTAATTACTAAAATATTATAAAAATATAAAATGCATATATTTTCCTTTATAATGGTAATTATAATATATAAATATATGGTAAAGAGTATTTTGCAGATAAATCCAAATATGTTCTATATTTATAATAAACACCTTTAAATATTTAAGAAAAATAAGAAAAATGTTATATCAAATGTGCAATATTTTCGACTGAACACATGTCATGTGATAGTATTGAACAATGAATGTACTTTATAGTTAAGAATAATACCGTGATATAGCAGTTCTACTGTGTAAGTGACATAGCAATTACCGATGATGAATGTATGAGCCGGCAAATCTGTGTGAGTGTAATATGCACATCATCAGTAATTGTGCAGGTGTACTAGCAGACGATATCATATAACGGTAAATACCGGAAAAATAGTAAGTATGTCACGAGGGATAATCCAACATAAACCTGGACGATAATAAGGTATGTAACTACACATGAACCATACGGTCAGTTTAAATGATACGAATCGTAGTTTTGAATGTGGGGGCTACGGTGTTTTTGAGAAAAAGACGCCATTTGAAAATCTATAGCGTCCCTTGAGGTTTCCATTTAAAATGTGTACGATTCGTCAGTTTTGGAGATAAGTATGGTTCAGGTGAAATCTTTACGTCGGCGATCCAGCCTCATAGTATCAGATGTGGCAATATCCTCGAACGTCATTCTCAAATCAAGAGCGTGGATCAATCATCCGGTATATCTTATCGCGTACGGTAATCCATCGTACGGTGTCATCAAATAGAATAAGGATCCTATCGTCCTATTCATCAACAAAGGTACGGATCTATAGTCTCGTACTTCATATCACCTTTCATTCTCATCCATATATATAATATCAATCTCATGTCATATCCTTATCATCCTCATACAATATCTATCTCAATCTCACATCATCGCTATATTAATCTCATAACATATCCTGGCACACGTATTTGTGTATTTATATCGCCTCACGTCTTCATATCAAGCATATACATTCATATCATCTTATATCAATTTTTCCATTAAAATGGTTGCGGGGGTGCTATACGCCATCCACCCGACTTCCCCCGTAGATATAGATCTACTCACCTGCTAATCTCCTTGCTTATCCGAAGTCGATGTGCTCCTTGATCTCTTCGTCGTCTCGGAAGTCCACGCGAAAGTACCTACAACCAATACATATCGTAACGCTATTAAAACCAAGTCCGAAAACCAATACGTCACACGAAGTGCTCATAGGTTAGAACCTATAGTCTACGCATGCAAGAACAACCAAATAACCCACGTCGTTGATATACAAACGTCCAATGACTAAATCCAAACTCAAATACTAAAACCAAGTTTACAGAAATCGAAAATCCGAAATCAGCAACATAGAAAAGCACTCCTAAATTCTACCCTAGGTCAAATTAGGACATTTTGCATATAGGGTAGGTCTAGATATCAGATAAGGGAACCATGAACCAAAAATCACACGAGTCCACCAAGACCAGGCCGCAATTTGCGGCCTGGGGGAATTTATCTGCGGCCTAAACAAGGGAATAGGGGCTCGGGTTTCTAGGGAAAATACTTAGTTTCCTGCACGTCTCACTGTGATGGGAAGTTATTTTATGGAGCTCTCAGATGATACCAGATTCTAATATCACATCACATTTTCCACAAAATCCGATATCAGGAAACTAAACTATCAAGTTTACTCGGGAATTCTAACACTAGTAAGGTTGTGGTCACAACTAAACCTCAAATACACCTTCACAACTCCAAATATCTCCTAACCCTCATCTTAGAATTTTCCAAGATCATAACCCTACACCAGTTTAACTTCAAACTGCTATAGGAGGTTAGGAAAACTAATTACAAGATGAGAAGTGAAAGTTTTATCTCTTGGAAGCAACTCAAGAAAAACCCTAGATACTCCAAAGTGCTCAAAATCCAAACTTGAGCTCACTAGGGGATGTAGGATGAGATGGTTGTCATTTTTAATGAAGGTGGTGTGGAGTTTTGAGATGGTTTTAGGGTGGTGCATGATGGTAGAGGAGGTGGAGGATGAGGAAGAAGGAGGTGGAGAAAGAGATGGAGAAGAAAATGAATGAGGAAAAGATAATGAGGAATGGAGCCATGGTGGAAATTAGACACCTCCCCTCACTCTCTCTCTCTCTCACACAGCCCATGCCTCTTGTCATCATTTGTCCCCTCACATGCTCTCTCTCTCTCTCTCTTGTCCCCTCTTTTCCCTTTTCTTTTCTTTTTATATTTTTCTTTTAAAACCCCATCTACACAAATACAAATGAAACAACAAATAACAATGAAACCATGCATGTGTCAAACACAATATGTCATGGTGCACTAGCTATGCTTAATACAAAATGGATTTGGTTTAATTTTGATTAGTAGTGCACTAATCAAGTTTAGCATAAACTTGCATATAAATAATTGCATGATTATTTATTAAATTTCCAAATCCAATAAATACCTTTATAATTAATAATACATATTAATCTCCAATTATCTTCCAAATATTGGCATATAATTATATCATTTTACGAAAACCCTAATTCGCAATCGAATAGTTTTCGTGAAATATATTATTTTATTATTTAAATTCCAAAAATAATATTTTATATTTCTGAAATGTTACAATCTTCCCCCTTAAATAAATTCGGTCCCCGAATTTAAATTTAAACCCCCAAATACTAAAACATTTCAACAATCAGTTCAAATCAACGGGGCTCCGCAATCATGGAATACTCAAATATAACACAGCACATCGAGTGTGCATGAAAACGAGTGCGAAACTCAAAATTGAAACTCCGTCAAGCGTCACGCAATCACTGGAGTTATAAAGGAGATGCAAATCTCAAATTCCACTGCTGAAATCCAAATATACTATAATCAAAATCATAATATGTATATAGTATGCATCCTTATAAAACCATTTTAAAAGCTGAATAAAACACATGCAGAATCTTTTCTGAATCGTCGTGCGATGCGTAACTCACGGCACAAGTGGCGGACGCTCATTTGTGAAGTAGTAAATATACGTTCATATATGTTTTGCTCAAAATATACGTTCCGCCTTTTTGAAATATCCCAAAAGGCTCTCTTTGTAAAAGTTCGTGTCACTCACGGACACGTAAGAAATAGCGAGACTATACCTCCTTTTTGAAAACCCATTGATAAACTTTTTATGCATGCAAAAGTACTCAGGTACTGCCCTCAGATCAGTCCTGCTCGGCTACTATATAATATAGTACCTATCATCAAAATATGATGCTCATAAACGAATCAACCTCAAAAGGTGTATCCAAAATCACGTGCGTCTGGTGCGCACGGAAATTAAAGCCAAATACAAGTGCCACGAATGTGCACACAAACAAAACTAAGTGCAACGGGTGTGCACGAAAGCATCTGTCAAGTGCAACTGGTGTGCACGACAATAAGATCAAGTACATCTAGAGTGTACGAAAATCTCAACCAAGTGCAACTAACATGCACAAATAAAAATCTCGATCGAGTGCATTCGGTGTGCACTAAATCACATCCAGGGCTCCAAGTGTGCGCGAAAATCCATAACAAGTGCGTCAGGTCCGCACAAAAACATCTAGTGCAACAGATACACGAAAATAATATCTAGTGCACTAGGTGCCCAAAAACTCATCAATATAACAAGGTATATAAAATATAAACGTATGCAACTGCGCGCACAAAACCCATATCAAAGCACTGCAAGCACATGTGAGCTATATCGAGTGCATAAGTCAAGTTAAGTGCATACAACATGCACGCAATCAAATCGACTGTATCGAAATACCAAAAGTCATAAATACGTGCAATCAAATGCACAAAATCGATATCAAGTGCAACAACTGTGCACAAATGAAAATATCCAGTAGGTGCAGCCATGGTGCACGAAAACAAATATCACGAAACCAAATCATCGAAACTCAAATTCCAAACTATACAAGCGTGATACTCGGATCACTAAAACGCAAATTGTAATGAATGACATTGTGGTACACCTCCTTCAATGTCGAAAAATGCCTGCAAAGCAAGAACATCCACTTACCTCCTGCTCACGGTCTGGCGTCCTCTGTCGCTGGGTCCTTGTTTTCTCTATGGATTACCAATCTCACGATCTTTCTACTCGTCGGCCCGGTTAGGTAAAATAACGGAAACGGTCCTGCTCTGTCACTCCTCTGATCATCGCTTGGCCATTTAACGTGACCACTCGCAAGGTGGCACGTTACTGATGGCGGCATCTGGCCCTCTGAATACACGCGATACAACTGATCCTGGTGCACATCTTTATCGCTACGGTGTCCTAGAAAGAACCTGCTTATGGTCTCTTCCGATCTCACCTATGTTGAACTATTTGGAGGTTGGCACTCATTACTTAATTCTTTTCTCAATTCCGGACAGTTGCGTCCTCAGCACGACTTTCCACTGGAATTTGGTTGTATCCAACGCTTCTGCATATATATATATCAATCTTCTGACATCAACGGGGAGTGGCAACAGCTCGTTAACACCTCGCACGAGCCTCTTGTTCCATCTATCTTCATTATCATCCACTTCGATGTCATCTCATGCTGGCTAAATACTGCAATTCGTTCTCGACTATAGTCAATCCAGAGTCTCTTACAAGGATTCGAAATAACGAACTCAGGTATCTTCACCACTCTGTGGAAGATATCTAGTCGATCACGTAGTCGGGAACTCGTCCAATTGTCGGAGGAATACACTTCATTCGTCCTTCTTGATCAACTCACAACACGTCTAGGTGAGGTCTTTCTATCTACAACTAGTTAACTTACTAATCTCGCATCGGAGCATCCAACGAACATTGTCCTCTCTTGATCGATTTACTCTAGATTTGAGTAAGATAATTCAAACTGGAATTCTCCAATCTAACTGAGCCTGCGTCGGGCATCCAATTAGACGAGTCATCTCGGTCACTCTATTCAAGATGGACTAGCGATCTTCTGTCACATCTCTGCCTATAAGCTTCTGTGGTTTCAGCTTATCAACTCTGGAGGCGACATCTCGTCAATCACAGCAACAGCTGGGTCATCTGTCTGCACGGTAGACAATATCGTGATCTCTGGAGTAGGCTGTACATCAATAGTCCTCTCAATCTAGCAGCCTCTATCAATGGCCTGATCACCAGTACAGATCCGAACACTCTCCTCAAATGAAAGATCATAGCACAAACAATACACCGATAGATTCCTATGCCACCAGAAGAACATCATGGTCAGTCCTTGTCCGTGACGAGCTCGCTCTGACAGCATCTCTAGCAGCAGCTCTCTCTGCTCTTGTAGCCATGGTGACAGGAACCTTAAGCAAGTATCGATAAAAATAGATCGAAGGAACGAAACGAATCGATAGGTTTGAAATGGAAATATGATCATAGGAAAGAATGGAATCAATGGGAGTATGATCATAGGAATGAATAGAAGCACGGATCTCAAGGAATGTATATTCTAAGGTCACATAAGCGGAGCAGCGTGTCGTAAGTATGCCGCGAAACATACACATGGTACGTCACTCTACTCAAACTATCTACTCCATCAACCAAGGTCAACCTATAAGATGAAAACTCGGGTCCCAAAAACCCCCCTCAATCAAGTTTAAGTTCCGTAAGGTCAAGCTTAAACTTGAACCAAGGTTAAACCTAACACTCTGATACCAACTTTGTCATGACCCGGAATTTGGCACGTGACTGACACTTAAATCACGCAACGTCTAGAGGCGTAACGTAATTCAAGCAAGCCGAATCCCAGAAATCTAAACCTTTTTGTGGAAAATAGGGGAGGTGCAGTTTTGAAATAAAGGTATAATGAAATCAAGTTCTTCTTTAAATGCATAAATAATATATATGAAAATACAAGTGGATTATATACTATAGTTGAAAACATTTTTCGTCCTTTAAAATTTGAGCAGCACCTCCCTTGTATATTTTGATCCAAAACCACATGCATGCAATAAAAAGTTATCCCTAAGCGGGAGCTAGCTCTTCGCCAATTGGCGGAATTTCAGCCACGCAATAGGCATATATATGACGCCCTATGGCGAAGATCAAACACAGAAAGAATATTAAGTAAAACAAGACATCATCGGCTAAAATAGCGAACATACACCCATCTTGCTCTAAGTCTCGCAATACACAAGTCTTTCTAGGTCTACCAATATACAAAGTCTAGTTTCTGATTGATGGAGCTTATCTAGATACAATAGAAATAAAAGGTACAAGAGTGGTCACGATCCAAATGTGTGTCCCACTTACCAAAGCAAAACACCCTGGAGAAAGCTGTATGCCAGCGATACCGCTACTGATCCAAGCGGTCGAACCTGTAAGAAAACTGTGACACAACGGGGGTGAGTTGCCAATTCGTGAGTAGAAAATATCAGCAGGTAGAAATCGAATAAACAACGATCCCTAGGTCCTACTGTATCATGAAGGTAATACTATGGTATCTAGGGTGATCATGTATGCATATGTATCAACAATAGGGTCATGCCAATAACAACATATAAAATCCAATCATCTGAATCATATGCCTATATGTATGGGAATATCAACCAACGTATGTCCATCAACGACACATCAACATCATGGAACCTGAGTGTCCAATATCGACACTCGAAACATCATGAAACTCGTGTCAAGTATCTACACGCAAATCCTCATATCTCAGGCGCCGCATCCTCAAATCGGCCCTCATATCCATCTCATGACTCCGTTCGGTATCGTCCGGATAACCGTCGGGTCCAAACTATCGCCGGTAGGTAGTACATCCCCTGCCAGGCTCATCACCTTTCTATACGATCTTCTTGCCCCGGGGTATCTTACCGGGTCCACCATGTACCCGCAGACGGTTCCTCCTCACTCCTCGAATCGGGTATCATATAGCTCAGAACCGAGAAAACTCATGGTGGCACGAAATATCATATCATGAGAAACCGCGTTTTTAAAACAATACATAATTTCCTTTGAAATATAACCGCGTTTCTCAAATCTAGAGATCTCATGAAAACGGCATCTCAATGCATGTAACCATAAAGTACGATATATGCAACATAGAACAATAATGTGAGCATATCAAGTATATCATGCAAGCATGTCATGTGATAGTACTGAATAATGAATGTACTTTACAGTTAAGAATAATACTGTGATATAGCGGTTCTACTGTGTAAGTAGCATAGCAATTACCAATGATGAATGTGTGAGCCGGCAAATCTGTGTGAGTGTAACATGCGCATCATCGGTAATTGTGTTGGTGTACTAGCAGACGATATCATATAACGGTAAATACCGGGAACATACTGCGTATGTCACGAGTGATAATCCAACTTAAACCTGAACGGTAATAAGGTATGTAACTACACATGAACCATACGGTCAGTTTAAATGATACGAATCGTAGTTTGGAAAATGGGGGCTACGGTGTTTTTGAGGAAAAGACACCATTTGAAAATACGTAGCGTTCCTTGAGGTTTCCATTTAAAATGCAAATGATTCATCAGTTTTGAAGATAAGTATGGTTCAGGTGAAATCTTTACGTCGGCGATCTATCCTCATAGTATCAGATGTGGCAATATCCTCGAACGTCATCATCAAATCACGAGCACGGATCAATCATCCAGTATATCTTATCGCGTATGGTAATCCATTGTATAGTGTCATCAAACAGAATAAGGATCCTATTGTCCTATTCATCAACAAAGGTACGGATCTAAGGTCTTGTACTTCATATCACCTTTCATTCTCATCCATATATATAACATCAATCTCATGTCATATCCTTATCATCCTCATACCATATCTTTCTCAATCTCACATCATCACTATATTAATCTCATAACATATCCTGGCACACGTATTTGTGTATTTATATCGCCTCACGTCCTCATATCAAGCATATCCACTCATATCATCTTATATCAATTTTTCCATTAAAATGGTTGCGGGGGTGCTATACGCCATCCACCCGACTTCCCCCGTAGATATAGATCTACTCACCTGCTAATCTTCTTGCTTAGCCGAAGTCGATGTGCTCCTTGATCTGCTTCGTCGTCTCGGAAGTCCACGCGAAGGTACCTACAACCAATACACATCGTAACGCTATCAAAACCAAGTCCGAAAGCCGATACGGCACACGAAGTGCTCATAGGTTAGAACCTATAGCCTACGCATGCAAGAACAACCAGATAACCCTCGTCGTTGACGTACAAAAGTTCAACGACTAAATCCAAACTCAAATACCAAAACCAAGTTTACAGAAATCGGAAATCCGAAATCGGCAACATAGAAAAGCATTCCCAAATTCTACCCTAGGTCAAATTAGGACATTTTTCATATAGGGTAGGTATAGATATCAGATAAGGGAACCATGAACCAAAAATCACATGAATCTACCAAGACCAGGCCGCAATTTGCGGCCTGGGGGAATTTATTTGCGACCTGAACAAGGGAATAGGGGCTCGGGTTTCTAGAGAAAATTCCTAGTTGCCTGCACGTCTCACTGTGATGGGAACTTATTTTATGGAGCTCTCGGGTGATACCACATTCTAATATCACATCACATTTTCCACAAAATCCGATATCGGGAACCTAAACTATCAAGTTTACTCCGGAATTCTAACACTAGTGGGGTTGTGGTCACAACTAAAACTCAAATACACCTTCACAACTCCAAATATCTCCTAACCCTCATCTTATAATTTTCCAAGGTCATAACCCTACACTAGTTTAACTCCAAACTAGTATAGTAGGTTAGGAAAACTAATTACAAGATGAGAAGTGAAAGTTATATCTCTTGGAAGCAACTCAAGAAAAACCCTAGATACTCCAAAGTGCTCAAAATCCAAATTTGAGCTCACTAGGTGGTGTAGGATGAGGTGGTGGTCATTTTTAATGAAGGTGGTATGGGGTTTTGAGGTGGTTTTGGGGTGGTGCATGGTGGTAGAGGATGAGGAAGAAGGAGGTGGAGAAAGAGATGGAGAAGAAAATGAATGAGGAAAAGATAATGAGGAATGGAGCCATGGTGGAGAGAAGACAACCCCCTCACTCTCTATCTCTCTCTCATAGCCCATGCCTCTTGTCATCATTTGCCCCCCCCCCTCCCACATGCTCTCTTTCTTGTCCCTTTTTTTTCTCTTTTCTTTTTTTTTCTCCTTTTCTTTTAAGACCCCATCTACACAAATACAATTGAAACAACAAATAACAATAAAATCATGCATGTGCCAAACACAATATGTCATGATGCACTGGTCATGGTTAATACAAAGTGGATTTGGCTCAATCATGATTAGTAGTGCACTAATCAAGTTTAGCATAAACTTGCATAAAAATAATTGCATGATTATTTATTAAATGTCCAAATCCAATAAATACCCTTATAATTAATAATACATATTAATCTCTAATTATCTTCCAAATATTGGTATATAATTATACCATTTTACGAAAACCCCAATTCAAAATCGAATAGTTTTCGTGAAAATTTTTATTTTATTATTTAAATTCCAAAAATAATATTTTATATTTCTGAAATGTTACATGTCTATCTTGTGCTGTGTAGCAAATCTTGAGTGTTTGAAGCTCTTGAAAGAAGGCCCGTTGTCAGAAATGATTCTTCTTGGTGTACCGAAGAGGTATAGAATATTATGCCGGAAAAATGTTAGAATATCTTCTGTCTTGACTTCTTTTAGCGGGACAGCTTCATCCCATCTGGAGAAGTAGTCAGTCTCGGCCAATATGAACCGGTGGCCTTTAGATGACGGAGGATCAATCGGACCAACTATGTTGGTGCCCCAAATTTCGAAGGGTCGTGACGCCGCCGTAGGATGCAAAGGATTGGGGTGCTTGTGAATGAAATCACTGTGAATTTGGGAGAGGTGACACTTCTTTGCATGTTCTTCACGATCTTTTATCATGGTAGGCCAGTAATATACAAGCCGTTTTATTTGAAGCCACATTTTGAGGCCGGACTGGTGAGCCCCGTAGACGCCCGAGTGAACTTCTTTCATGACTTTTAGGGCATCGGCCAATGACAGACACCTGAGCCAGAGTCGGTCATATGATCTGTGGTATATTGTATTATTTTCAAACAAGTATCAGAGAGCTCTTTTTTTCAGCTGAACCCTTGCAGATTTTTCTTCAAGCAGCTTGTCGTATCGGAGGTACTCTATGAAGGGCTCTCTCCAATCGGGCTCGTCTTGAATGATCAGAGATTTTTCGGCAGGATTGTTCTCTTGTTCTATTCTTTATTCTGCACGCAAAGAGAGCGGAGGCGGAATTTGATGGCTTCTGACTGTTATCAGAATTTCATCCATATCGGGATCATCCAGCTCCTTGGCTAAGCGAGCGAGTACGTCGGCTTTTCTGTTCGATGCCTTAGGAACTCTCATCAATTCAATGTTAGGTGAACTTTTTCATGAGCTCCACCACACGGCTTCTGTACCAAGCAAACTCGGGTTTGTATATCTTATAGTCGTCGCTTACTTGGTTGACGACAAGCTGGGAATCGCCGTAGACCCAAAGCCGAAGGATTTCCATTTTTATGGAAAGCTCCAGACCAACTATCAGAGCTTCGTACCCAGCCTCGTTGTTTGTGCGAGGCTCGGTGAGAGCAAAAGAACTTCGTAGGGTTCCCATCGATGCCGTGATGAACACCAATCCTATCCCTTCTTTTATCTGCGGGATGCTTGATTTGCTGAAGCTCCTTATTGATGAAGCTACATCGAAGTAGAGCTCCAAGCATGGTTTGTTATGTTCGAGATGCATCACTTGTTCGTCGGGTAACTCGCAATTGAGTGGCGACCCTACAGGTTGTTGGAGATAGTACCCTCAGAGTCAATTATTGGATCACAGGCACGTGATTGCAATGATTGAGGGAGGACCTATCCCGGTAGGACAGTCTTACTCAAGATGATAGTATGCTATCTGGTTTATCTTTATCATCGTGTACTACTTTAGGTGACCCTACAGGTCACTATTGCACGTTGATAGCCCCTAGGATTCTTGGTTGACTACCGGCAGTATGAGGGCGATCATATACGTAGGAGCTGGTAGTCTATAAGCACATCCTTAAAAGGTCCCTAGTCGTGGGAGTTTCGAGACAGGGCATCGATACTCCAGAGTAGACTAGTGTATACAGTCGAGACCCCGACGAGGGGCGGTGGCCGGTCTCACAAGCCACTGGTGTCAGCTGGTTCACCTAAGATGTATACAGGTGTCCATTGGGTTATGAGTACACCGGACAGGACTCGCCGGGAACATGCTAGTTGGTCTTATACCTGACGTCAGATAGCAGTTCCCTGGTGACATGTGTACAGGTTAGTTCATCGACCTGAGGATCGTCATTTGTCTCGTGTGACTTCCCACTGTACTTTGATTACTACCCTACCACGCTCAAAGGAGACGTGCAAACAGGTTTTAGTTGGGTACAGTCCCGAGCCACATGGAGGCAGTGAGTGGATCTTCAGGGGTTCGTCTCTCCCGGTATTGAGGGTGAGGTCGCGCTGTGTCTAGGAGAGCCATTACACGAAGTCCTTGGCCAAGGCAGGAGATTTACTGGTAGGTATTCTAGTAGTATCTCAGGGTGTTCTGGGCTACACTCCGACACGACTTGTACCGCTTTTGGGAGTCTGACTTTTACCAACCCCCTAGGCCCGCCATGCGATGCTCATAGACGAACGGACCGGACTGTATGGATATTGTCACTGACAGGCTCAGTAGGGTGTCAGGCTGAGTTCGCTCACAGACGTCCTTTTTGGTCAATAGCTGGTAGCCTGTCACGTATGGCTAATACCTCTGACGTGCTAGTGGTTAAATCCACAGCCATAGTATTGACGAGTCTTTAGAGTCCCCTACATTCAGTTACTCAAGTTTCGAGCGAAACGCTGTAGAGGCCGTATGGAGATATGGCAGGGTTCGATCAGATACGTGCGGTATTGCACGGATCAGGATCGGACGGTTAGTACTAGAGGCCGTATGGAGATATGGCAGGGTTCGATCAGATACGTGCGGTATTGCACGGATCAGGATCGGACGGTTAGTACTAGAGACCGTATAGATATATGGCAGGGTTCGATCAGATACGTGTGGTATTGCACGAATCAGGATCGGACGGATAATACTAGCGGGCTTTGGTTTAAGCCGGATCCTAGTATTGTACAGTGTAGATTTTGCCTCATTGCATTTGTATTTCGGTCGGAATACAAATACGGGTATGTATATAAAGTAGCGGGGTTTTCCTGTAATTTATTACGGGATCAGTTTTTTGGAGTTGCCAGTTTGTTTTCCGTTTCAGCCATATTTCTTTGTATCTTTCGCTGGCTGAAGATTGGTGGAGGAGGGCTTATTTGCATTTGTGCAAATAAGCATTTGTGGAGGGTGTTATTTGCATATCCTTGCTTCATGATGGTTGCACCATCATTTGACTTCTTGACTTCATCATGGCTTGACTTTTGTGTGTGATGATGGAGGGTCATGATGATGGGTTTGAGTGTTGGATTTACTTGTGATCATTTCTTCACATCATTACCTTTCTCTCTCTTTCTTGCATGATGAGATACCCCCCTTGGACTTTTTCCTCACTGATATTTTTTCCACTCACTCTCTCCTTGCCAAGGCCGGCCAAGGGGATGGGGCTGTCCAAATTGGTGGGGTGGGAAAAATCCTCTCCTTTTGGCTTTGCAAAATGATATAGCTCCTCCTCCAAAAGTCCATTTCATTCCTCCACCATATGGCAACTCCCAAAACCCCAATAGAGACAAAGAGCACTACACATTCCACAGCAAACCTTGGGCATGTCGGCTCGCCAACTTCGTGCCCGAGTTGCCTCGGTCCAGAGGTGGGAGCCCGTAAAAGAAGCAGGCGACGTGGTGCCCTTCCGGCGACTTGGTGGAGACCGGAGATTCCGCGGGGAGATCGGGACGACGACGAGAAGACCGAAGGACACGGATCGCCCGGTATATCTCTCTACCCCTTTTCTAGATAGCTAGGACTAGATTAATGGCCCGATCTGGGTTTATAGTGCGCGGTGGTGCCGGTATAAAAAGTTAAAGTTTAGCATCGCTTCCGCATTCCGGCGTCGGATTGACGGCCGGGGCGCCGCCGTACACTTACAGTGGTATCAGAGCCTCGCCATTAACCTAGTCTAGCTTTGTCTAATGTGTTTACATTTCCGATCGAACAAAATTCCAAAACCCACGTTTTCAAAAGCATCAGTTTCTCTCAAAATTTTTTTTAGCTCCAAAAATTTTTCAGGTTGTTGCAGAATGATGTGCATGGAATTTTAAGAGTTCTGGGAAAATTTGGTCTCGTGAACAGTCTACACCACCGCGGAACCGCGGCCAAACCCATGCTTAGGCTGCGGTTCCACCGCTCCTTTCACTGTTCATGGTACCAAAATTTTACAGAGAGCTCCTGAGTGGAAAATGGGGTTTTTGGAATGTTATTTTTTGGGCCCAGATTTCTTTATGTGCTACAGTAGTGCTTGGGGCCCACTTGGGTAAATTTGATCGATCGGATATTTTAAACACATTGGTTCACAGTATTTACATTATATCTGCGACCGTGAATGTCACTTGATCGGTAAATCCCGTCTAACTGCTATAGCCCGGTTAGACGGATTTGCGAACGTGATATTCACGTTGATGTTCTGTGTATTGTTGTGATGTTGCGGATTGGTCATGGGGGATAGCCTGGATGCAATGCTAGTACAGTTTTTGTTGTATTATGTACATTTGATATTGCGGGGTGAGCGTCCGACATGTGGACTGCCGTCACTGCCTGATTGTATATTATTCTTTTGGGGCACGACCGGGTCGAGGTCGATGTACCCGTTGTATGTATATTTTACTTTCTGTACTAAGATTACCCCAAGGAGGGGTGCACGGATAGCCGGGTTCTAGAGGGCAACAAGCCCGCATCTCATGGCATTAAGACGGAGGGGGCTTCACTCTAGAATTGGCGGGCTATTCGCCGCACTCGTAGGGGGTACAGGTTGACCCAGGAGGGGTGCCCAAGTTATCGGATTCCGTGAAGTGCTGGGTGGTCCATTCACGTTGCTGAAGGGGGCTGCCTCGCTTCAGGTTTTGGCGGGTAACTTGCCGCGCCCGTAGGGATCTAGGATTTCATTGCACAGGTTATCCACACGACCAGGGGAACGTCGGGTTTCAGTAGCGGCTCTGTGAAACCCGGGAATCCCAGATATCTGTATTGTTCTGTGATGCTGTACATTTCTGTGATGTTGCATTTTATCACGCCTTGAGAGAAAATATTATATATTGATATATATATATACTCATATGTTTTGCATCCGCTCTAGTCCAGTCCCCGCTCTGTCGTTAGTTCGCTATCCTAACGGGTAATGACAGGACCCAGTGGCGAATGTGGATGGCATATACGTACGTCATTATTTTCGTTCTTTGTGGTGTGATCAATTGATGGGACTGCGTTGATTCAGATCAATGCAAGTTAAAAACAAACCTATTCTGATGTTGTTGGAACACTTTTCAAAAAGCTGTTATTGCAAGGACGTTCTCTTTTGTTTTGCATCGTGGTATTCAGTTGGAATATCCTGCTCCTCGGTCGACGAGGCAAGGGCCGAGATCCCTTCACCGGTAGTGACCTCTTGGACAAAAAGTTTGCGTCAGGGCAATAACTTCACTATAGCCGATTACTTTTGCTTTGCACCGTGGTATTCAATTGGAATATCCTGCACCTCATTCTACGGGAAAAGAGCCGAAATCCCTTCACCGGGAGTGACCTCTTTAGCAATGGTTTTCGTCACTATATTTTCAAAAAGCTATCCAGTTCCTTCAACGATATCAAGTTCTTTACGTTAAAGGTTTTCGCCAGAAACCATTCGTAGCCCTTCGTCGTTTCATATGGGTGGTCAATAGTATTCAAGCTGTGTATGTTGGCCAAAGTCAAGGCACAGTGATTGGTAGCTATTGGGTATTCATATGCAGCATAGATAGATGCGTTGGTTTGGGGCAGTTGTACTACTATTTTGGCCAAAGTCAAGAGTATGTACGGGTGGGCTCAAATTAACCTGGAGAATGACGGGTAGAACTTGACATGTGACTTATGATATGTTGGCCAAAGTCAAGGTCATAAGAGCATGGGGTAAAAATCACATCGGGAGTTTCTAAAGAAACTGAAACTTGCCAGATATGCGCATACCTTCTGGAGTGTGATGACGTGAGCGGATTCCGTCACGTTATCATGCGATGATAGTTGGATCCCGATTCCCACTGATGAGTTGGTTTACTCCTCGGGTGATCCCGACTAATTCTTCTTTTAGGTTTGGAGGAGAATTTGACGGTACAGTGAGAGGTTTCCAGATTAGATAAATTGGTAACCATTCTGATCTAGGATAGAGTGCACGCTGAGTGTTTCTTTTCTCTCTCTCTTCGGCAGCGACCATTGACCTGACCCTAAGACTATGACTCAGTGACCAAAATTGACCGAACCTTCTTAACACTGGCTTTTGGATTGTCAGAGTTGCAGACCTTATTGCCACTCCTACTTTTACCCTTTTCTCCAGGACACCCTGTATTACTACAAACGTCCACTTCCATTAGACAAAACCATCGTATGGTTATATACGAACTCGAAAGAATTTATTCGAGGATGGTTTCCGGTTCTGGAGAAAACGAATAGGACTATTCAGTTGTCTTTTCTTTTTACCTTCTCTCAGGTTGCGAGTACTCCTTGGTTTAGGAGATAGTACACCTATTACGCAAATTGGATAGTCTTCTTCCAAACCTTAGGCTGGTGCCGACCGGTAGGGAATGAAGAAAACCAATTGGCCTAACGATGGTGTACAGAAGGTATTAAGTAAAGACATATCAAAGGATTAGTAAGAGGGCAAAGTAAATTGCGACTGCTATTCACGACCAAACCAAGTATTTATTCGCCAATCCTAAATCACCTTTGTATTTCTCCAGGACACTCTGTATCACTACGAAGATCCACAGTTTATTGGATACTCCATCGTATGGTTATATACGAACTCGAAAGGAACTTGTTCCAGTTCGGGAATGGATTCTAGTTCAGGAGAAATAGGAATAAGGTTTATTCGGTTGTCTTTTATCTTCACCTTCTCTCGCATTGCGAGTGCTCCTAAGATTAGGACAGTACACCCATTATGCTTATTAGATAGTCTTCTTCCAAACCATAGGCTGGTGCCGAACGGTAGGGAAGGAAGAAAACCATTTAGCCTAAGAGGGTGTGCAGAAGATAATGACTAAAGACATATACAGGGATTTGGAAAGATGGCAAAGAATTACACGGTTGCAGTTGTGAATATGGATAATGGAAGAGGCATTACTAGGAATACCGGGATACCCCATCGAAACATTTCAATGTTTCAGTTTCACTGTGTACTGTTAAAGGAAAACTGATTTCCCAGTTAGACACTTGCTCCAGGGTATGTATTTACCAGGTATGATTCTCACATCTGTATGGTTTTACAAATGATGAGTAGGAGTAAGTTATTGGGAATTGGGTGATCATCCTCATTATATCGGGATTCGTTGTAATCGGTGATATTTGAGGAAGTCACCTGGGTTGTTTGCCGGATGGCAAATATTTGGTTTTGAATATCCGTTGTTGTGCACCAATTTCAAATTGATATATCTGTACGTCTATCTTCATAGAGTGAGATATACCTTTTTGAAATTATGTCTACGACATTTACCTATATCAGTGGATGGTTAGGTAAGGAGCATTAAACAGCGGTGTAACTCTTCTTAACCATAAGTACAGTTTTCAACCTACGACACACAGGGAATGAGTTATCAGACTCAAGGGACTTATACAGAGTATTGTAGTTGTCCAGCGTCCATGAGGACAGAGGGGTTGGTTCTCGTACTATATTCGGTTTACTTATGACTTCTCTAGTTTTTAGACAGGTGTTTCGTAGAAACACAGGGTCCGAATTTTGAGAAGTTATAGGTATATGAATAAAGTAGAGAACCAGGTATTGCAAGTATCGGGATTCTTCAATGTGATCGAAGATGTAGATACTTGTGTATGGTATTCAGATGATAGTAATGATTAAGAGATCTTGCTTCTCTTTCAGGTTATTCATAATTGGAAGCATTCCTAAGTTGAGTAACGCTGATCGGCCTCTTTCCATTTAGTTGACATGCACTGGAGACAGCTGCATGATTTGAATCTGGTTCAAATAAATCAATGCCTCTGGTTCTATATTGGATATAGAACAGTTCATATCTTAACGATGTTAAGGTACGGGGAGTTGTCTGGCTTATGCTTAAAACCAGACTCTGGATAACTCAAGGCACATTTCTGTAATGGCTGTTTGTGGGTTGACCCAGGCTATGACGAGGGTTGACTTTCTACCATCTGGAAAATCAATAGAAATATTGTTCTAGACCCGCCACAGTTTTAACAAAAATGGATTTTTTCAGAAAACAGAAGTGGGAGTATGGTAGAACTGGAAGTGATTCCAGAACCGCAAACGATTACTGAAGATTTGATAAGGAACCTAAAGATTCAATCTGGTTTGACATTCCATTGGCCACTCCGCAGATAAGGTGGGTAACTTCAGGCACCCGAGAGGTACTCCGGTAGCCTCAAGGATGGTGACAGGGAAGTTCTTGTTTATCCAGACTTGCCATAGCTGTTGTTCCAGACTGTGAGACCCGGCAGGAGGATGAGTATAGCGTCGTTCTAAACTGGCTTTAGAAGTGTACGTCTATATGACTCTGCCAGAGGGTTGTCATAGTCAGTAGGAGCAGCGGAAGCATTGGTGGACATGTAGCTTTTGTCTTTTTATGGACTAAAGCAGATATAGCAGAGATAGATCATCTATTTCTGATGTGACAGTCATAGGTTTGACTTCATCAGAATAGGGGATGGATCTGTTGAGAAGGTAGCAAGGTGTGATGTCATGCTATTTGGATGACATACACAGAGTAGGAAGTGATATTCCTATACTACGATCGGTTATACTTTGGTCGTCACACAGTGGTTTCTCCACATGGGACTTGGACATTATATCAGACATACTGGTTACTAGATCTATGGTTTTAGATCTAGATTTGGGTGGTTTCCCAATTAAGGGTACTTATACAGCATTCTAAGAGTATTTAGAATGGACGACTCCTGGCACGGTAGTGTACCTGCAGGTGATGGAGTCACCCTCTCTAAAGGTGTCTTACAGACTAAAGGGGAGAGGGATGTGCATGATTAGCAGATCACTTGCTTAGGCAATTGAGTCAATCATAATATGTCAAGTACCACACCAGATGTTGTTCTTGCACTAGATGCAATAAGTTGACATTGATCCTATCCTAGAGAAACAGTCGGAAGCAGTTTTAGAACATAAGTGGATGTTCTAGGGATATGATAACGACAGCCTCGTTCGGGAGACAGTTATCATTCCAGGCTTCCAAGGTGACCTGGACGACAAGGAGGTTGTCAGAGTTATAGTTTTCCTTCTGACGAGGGGCAGTATTTTGGACAGGTGGTCCAAGGCAATACTGAGGGAGGCATGGCACAGGATACTGATTAAGTTCGGTTGACGATACAGTCTAAGAAGTTTGGATTTGGAGTTCATTTATGAGCTAGGTCCCATCAGACATCCAGACACATTCTAAGACAGGTATTGCTCATTTTAGGAGATGGCTTTCTCCGCGAACATGAGATATAGAGAGATATAGAAAGAAACATCAAAGCGGATCCACTCGCTGAGGCTATTCCTCGAACGCAATAGTTTCGCAAACGGGATTTGTGAGACTGACTAGTAGAGGAGTTGGGTGTTCGGTATCACACGGGCTGTGAGTATGCGACATCGCAATAATTAGCCTTGAGTGCAAGTGGGAGATTGTTGGAGATAGTGCCCTCAGAGTCAATTATTGGATCACAGGCACGTGATTGCAATGATTGAGGGAGGACCTATCCCGGTAGGACAGTCTTACTCAAGATGATAGTATGCTCTCTGGTTTATCTTTATCATCGTGTACTGCTTTAGGTAACCCTACAGGTCACTATTGCACATTGATAGAGCCCCTAGGATTCTTGCTTGACTACCGGCAGTATGAGGGCGATCATATACGTGGGAGCTGGTAGTCTATAAGCACATCCTTAAAAGGTCCCTAGTCGTGGGAGTTTCGAGACAGGGCATCGATACTCCAGAGCAGACTAGTGTATATAGTCGAGACCCCGACGAGGGGCGGTGGCCGGTCTCACAAGCCACTGGTGTCAGCCGGTTCACCTAAGATGTATACAGGTGCTCATTAGGTTATGAGTACACCGGACAGGACTCGCCGGGAACATGCTAGTTGGTCTTATACCTGACGTCAGATAGCAGTTCCCTGGTGACATGTGTACATGTTAGTTCATCAACCTGAGGATCGTCATTTGTCTCGTGTGAGTTCCCACTGTACTTTGATTACTACCCTACCACGCTCAAAGGAGACGTGCAAACAGGTTTTAGTTGGGTACAGTCCCGAGCCACATGGAGGCAGTGAGCGGATCTTCAGGGGTTCGTCTCTCCCGGTATTGGGGGTGAGGTCGCGCTGTGTCTAGGAGAGCCATTACACGAAGTCCTTGGCCAAGGCAGGAGATTTACTGGTAGGTATTCCAGTAGTATCTCAGGGTGTTCTGGGCTACACTCCGACACGACTTGTACCGCTTTTGGGGGTCTGACTTTTACCAACCCCCTAGGCCCGCCATGCGATACTCATAGACGAACGGACCAGACTGTACGGATATTGTCACTGACAGGCTCAGTAGGGTGTCAGGCTGAGTTCGCTCACAAACGTTCCTTTTGGTCAATAGCTGGTAGCCCGTCACGTATGGCTAATACCTCTGACATGCTAGTGGTTAAATCCACAGCCATAGTATTGACGAGTCTTTAGAGTCCCCCACATTCAGTTACTCAAGTTTCGGGCGAAACACTGTAGAGGCCGTATGGAGATATGGCAGGGTTCGATCCGATACGTGCGGTATTGCACGGATCAGAATCGGACGGTTAGTACTAGAGGCCGTATGGAGATATGGCAGGGTTCGATCAGATACGTGCGGTATTGCACGGATCAGGATCGGACGGTTAGTACTAGAGGCCGTATGGATATATGGCAGGGTTCGATCAGATACGTGCGGTATTGCACGAATCAGGATCGGACGGATAATACTAGCGGGCTTTGGTTTAAGCCGGATCCTAGTATTGTACAGTGTAGATTTTGTCTCGTTGCATTTGTATTTCGGTCGGAATACAAATGCGGGTATGTATATACAGTAGCGGGGTTTCCCTGTAATTTATTATGGGATCAGTTTTTTGGAGTTGCCAGTTTGTTTTCCGTTTCAGCCATATTTCTTTGTATCTTTCACTGGCTGAAGATTGGTGGAGGAGGGCTTAGTTGTATTTGTGCAAATAAGCATTTATGGAGGGTGTTATTTGCATATCCTTGCTTCATGATGGTTGCACCATCATTTGACTTCTTGACTTCATCATGGCTTGACTTTTGTGTGTGATGATGGAGGGTCATGATGATGGGTTTGAGTGTTGGATTTACTTGTGATCATTTCTTCACATCATTACCTTTCTCTCTCTTTCTTGCATGATGAGATACCCCCCTTGGACTTTTTCCTCACTGATATTTTTTCCACTCACTCTCTCCTTGCCAAGGCCGGCCAAGGGGATGGGGCTGTCCAAATTGGTGGGGTGGGAAAAATCCTCTCCTTTTGGCTTTGCAAAATGATATAGCTCCTCCTCCAAAAGTCCATTTCATTCCTCCACCATATGGCAACTCCCAAAACCCCAATAGAGACAAAGAGCACTACACATTCTACAGCAAACCTTGGGTACGTCGGATCGCCAACTTCATGCCCGAGTTGCCTCGGTCCAGAGGTGGGAGCCCGTAAAAGAAGCAGGCGACGTGGTGCCCTTACGGTGACTTGGTGGAGACCGGAGATTCCGCGGGGAGATCGGGACGACGACGAGAAGACCGAAGGACACGGATCGCTCGGTATATCTCTCTACCCCTTCTCTAGATAGCTAGGACTAGATTAATGGCCCGATCCGGGTTTATTGTGCGCGGTGGTGCCGGTATAAAAAGTTAAAGTTTAGCATCGCTTCCGCATTCCGGCGTCGGATTGACGGCCGGGGCGCCGCCGTGCACTTACACAGGTATGGGATGAGCAGCGAGTAAGTCGGCAAGGGCTTGCCCTTTTACTGCTTTCTGAGGAGTATATACTATGTTGACCAACCGATAGAGGTCTCCTTCGACTGAGACGGAGGAAGTTGGGTCTAGTGTGCAGACTTTTGAAAGTCAGGTGGTTCGAAGTTAAGCAACATGACAGCCCATCTTGCCATTCTGCCGGCTATGCTTGCTTTGGTCATTAAGTATTTAAGCGAGTCGACCTTGGAGATCAGCATAACTCGATGAGCGTGCAGATAGTGCCTTAGCTTCTTTACGACGAATATCAGAGCCAGGCATTGCTTTTCGATCGGGGAATAGTTGTATTCCGCTACAAATAAAGTTCGACTGAGGTAGTAGAGGGCATTTTCTTTTCCCTCATCATTGTTCTGGGCAAGGTGCGCACTGAGTGACCCGTCTAGTGCAGCAGTGTAGAGAATTAGCGGTTTGTTCGGAATAGGAGCAACAAGCACTGGAGGGTGCAACATGTATTGTTTTATATTTTCGAATGCTTCTTGACATTCAGCATCCCAAACGAAAGGAACTCCTTTCTTTATGAATTTCAAGAAGGGCTTGCATCTTCCCGATAGGTTTGAGATGAACTTTCGTATGTAAGCGAGATTGCTTTGAAAGGATTTTAGTTGCGTCAGATTCTTTGGAGGAGGTATCTCCATGATGGCCTTTATTTTTTATGGGTCAATTTCGATCCCCCGATGTCGGACTATGAAGCCTAAGAATTTTCCCGATGACATGCCGAAAGAGCATTTTAGAGGATTCATCTTCAGATTGTGTTCCCTCGGTCGGGAGAAAACGGTCTTGAGATCTCGGATGTGATCGGCCTTGGATTTAGTCTTGACGACCAAATCATCAACATAACATTCGATGACTTTATGAATTAAGTCATCAAAGATTTTGGTCATTGCCCTTTGATATGTGACGCCCGCATTCTTCAGTCCGAACGGCATCACCTTGTAGCAGTATATCCCGATCGGGGTTTGAAATGCTGTTTGTTTCTTATCCTCGGGCGACATCTTGATCTGATTATATCTAAACGAGCCATCCATGAAGGTGAACAGCTCGTAATTTGAGATATCGTCGACCATCATTTCCATGACTGGTAGCGGGAAGTCGTCTTTAGGGCATGCTTTGTTCAGGTCCGTGAAATCAATACAGACACGGATTTTCCCATTCTTCTTTTTCACTGGGACGATGCATGCGATCCAATCTGCATATTTCTCTTCTCCGATGAAGCTAGCATTGATGAGTTTCTTGGTTTTCTCGATGAATTTTTCTTCCAGCTTGCTTCTCATTCTTCGAGGAGCTTGTTTGACTGGCTTGACATTAGGAGAAATAGACAGCTTTTGCACGTCCACTTCAGGGGAGAAACTAGGCATTTCTTTGTACGTTTACGCGAAGCAGCCGGCAAACTCATGAAGCAGGGCAATTATCTGCTCTTTCATTTCCTCTGACAAGAGTGAACTAATGTAGGTCGGCCATGGATTATCGGGCGTTCCTAAATCAATCTCGGTTAGCTAGTCGAAGGTTGCTTGTCCACCATCTTCGAGCTTGTCACGCCCCGCTTCCCAGTGTACGGGGAAGGAGACATGGCGGGCCACGACGTATTTACTCAGAAGTAAACAAGTTAAGCGTAAATAAGTAATATAAATGAATAACACAAGAATAATAAGAGATGTAATAAAATAACAACTTTTTATTGATAATCATTCTTTACATACAACTGAAATGTAAGTACAATGATAGAAAGCGAAGCCTAAACAATGGCATATGAACTGAAAAGAAAAGTAGTACAAGTAAAAGCCTAGAAGTCGTGCTACTCTGTGATCTGCTCCAAATCGTCCTGGCTGGGCTCAGTCTCCTGAGAGTCGGGTCCTCCTGACGAACATTCCAATGAAAGAAGAGACAAGAATGTCGTCAGTGAACTAGCGCTCGGTAATTCCCAAAAGATAGAATGGAATAGACAAGTAAAGAGAATAGAACTGGTAAATTATCTGTTTGTTATGCTAACGTAGTTGTTTGTAGCTTGGTATAGAAGGTATTAGTGTATACGAGAGGAGTCCAACTTTTCCCATAGACTATGGTAACCCGTAGTACAAAACCCCGTCAAAACCCACGGGACAACGACACAGGATGTTCATATAGGTGTCTTTTAGTGACCATCATCGTGCCACTTTTAATATATTTCGTACCAGTCTACCCCGTTAAAACCCCCTAATGTATATTGTATTGATTATATTGACTTGTAGTTATCAGACTTGCCGAGACCATGGTAGAAGTTGTTCATGTAAACTGATTCAGGATGTAAACGGTAGTCATGTAGTCAAGTTCAAGATATAGACATGGTTCGGTCAAGTCAAGTTATGTTGCATGTTTGATATTGTTCTGGTATTCATGTTTAAGTATTCAAGTGTTCATGTTTGGTATATTGAATTCATGTTGCATTGGAGTTATGATTGGATTCATGTTTGGATTGTATTCAGATTAGACTGAGATTCAGATTGAGTCAGACACTTAAACAGAGTTGGATCCCGAATTAGATTTTGGTTTTATCGGTAACTGTTGCATATGGACGGCAGGATTTGTGTCTTTTTCCAAGATAATTACCATTAATAACCCCGTTTTAGTTTTCTACCTTAAATAGGCAAGCACCCACTTTCTCCGGCTCCTAGAGGCTCAAGAGAATTGATCCCGCTTAAACCTATATTTACTAGGGTCCTTATTTTAATTTAATATAACTTGAGGGGGTTTTATGAAAAATATTTTTTTTAGTATACTTTCAAAATAAATCTCAAGTATTTATTTATGTTATTTAGAATTGTCATGAAGGTGAATTTTAGAGAATGAGGTATGTTAGTGAAAATATTCATAGCTTGAATAGTTCAAGGTATTTTAGTGTAAGGTTTGACTTGTATTGATTCTTGAAAGTATTTTCATGAAACTTGTAATTCTTTTATTTTTTTTTTAAAAAACATATAATTTAATAATATCTTAAAATATGTGGTTTGATAATATTTATATAATTATTAAAAATAAATTTTTATTATTAAATAGAAATCCTCGTTTTTGTTAAAAATTGTATTGAAATTCCATCGAGATCGTATGCTCCGTGAGGAGGTCTGCATCTCGCTCTACTAGTTCCGAGGATGTGCGATAATCCGCACCATCCAAATCGGGTTCTCCAATATGGGTTGTAGAGGCACAATCGCAAAGAATTAAACAACACAATTTAAAGAAATCTGGTTTTTAATAGTTTAAGGTATTTTGATGAAAAGTCGTATTTTGCCACAAAAATATTGTTCAAAAGAATCGTGGAATGTCAAGATGTGTGTATGTGAAAGGTAGGTCATTACCTCGTGAGGTTTTCTAAAGGCATGCTAAGCAAAAATAATTAAAAAACGTCATATGTAAAGTTTGTGGTATTTAAACGAAAAACGCAATTTAAAGTTACATAACATGGTATTTTAAGATGAAAATTGTTCTAATTATTTGTTCCATGATTAGTGAGTAAAGTATAGTGATATGGATGAGTGATTCTTAAGAAAAATTATAATTTTATAGATTATAGAATAGAATGTCTGTATAACTCCACTTACCGACAAGTTTTGAAAAAAAGAATTTTTATGGTAGAAAGAGAAGATGGAAGATGGGACTTAATTGGTAAAAGAATAGAGGGGAGGTAGAGAAAGAGAATGGTAGCCTTCGTGTAGTCGTGGAGTTGCCTGAAACGTCTCAAATTCTCGCCGGAAATTGGTCTAGGGCTAACTCCATTTGTACTCTTCTTGGACTTAGAAATTTTAAGAATTTTGGCAATAGATTTCAGAATGAAGAGGGCTAATGTATGGGGTTGTATTTAGAGGATGAAATTAGGGTTTAGGAATTGAAGAAAGAATTAAAAATGCATTAAAATTTGGATTTAAAGCTTCATTTTAGTTCTCTGTTAATTTTCAGGGAAAATAAACAGAACATGGGTAGTTGGGGTAGGCCAAGGGTCAAGTGTGTAAAGAACGGGGACCATCCCCTATGGGGGGCCCGACGGTGCCGGTCTCGGGGTCAATCTCGCCGGCCATCTTGAAGGGGTGGGGTGTTGGATTGATGCCACGTGTCATCGGCTGTTCATAAAACATTTTACATATATTTATTTTATCTTACTTTTCATTTTTACGTGTATTGCACGTGTAAACTTTTGGGCTTCCAAAAAGTTTAAAAGAAAAATCAATAAAAATATATGTGGCTGATGAGATTCGAACACAGGGGCTATGTCACAGCAGTGTAAAGCTTTACCACTGAGCTACAAGTTATTTCTTGTTGTTCTTAAACAAATTTAATTTATAACTCATACTCAGGTTAGCAAATTCCATTCTGTACATTAACTTAAAAAAAATTTGGTACAAAAAATTCAAGATCGTTACATTCTACCCTCCTTATAAAAATTTCGTCCTCGAAATTTATATAAGGAAGTTGTAACAGATTCAAGAAATTTTTTTATGACAGCGGATGTTAAAGAATTACTGGTATGGTACCAAAAGTTCAAGAAAATGTTTGAAAGAACGAAATGATGCAGGGGTTTTGTAAGAAGAAAGATTACCAGTGTTACCCTGATCTATAGCTTCAGCTTCTACGGTCGCTAAAGTGAAAGCCTGACGCCGGGGTACATTCCTCCTAGTTGGAGGCACATTCCTCTGTCCTTGGAGCATGTTTCTCTGCCTTTGCGGCAGGTTCCTCATTGCCTGGTCAAACTGACGAAGAGGCTGTGTAGGAGGTCCATGAGGAGGTGGAGCAGGTAGGGCAAGATGAGGTGCAGGAGCCTGAATGGCCGGCCGCTGCGGAAGGGTGATGTATGCTAGAACTAGGTTGCGTCTATAAGGACATGTTCCAAAGTCGTGAGTGGATGTACCAAAAACTAAGCACAGGCTGTTTGCACGCCTGCAGTCCTTCCCTAGGTGTCCATTCCTCTTGCAGTAGAAGCAAAAATCTGGACTTGTCCAGTAAATGTTACTTCCGGTCTCCTTGGTGCAAAAGTTGGCATGGAAGAGGCTTCTCCCACCATCTGAGTAGCAGGGTGCTTCACACCGGCAGTCTGAGCCCTGCCCTTCTTCTTTAAAACTGCATCATATCTTCGGGTAGCCTTCAGAGCAAGATCATGGGTTGGGAAATCCACTGTAGCTAATGCAGCTTTGATCTCCGGGTCCAACCCTTCCTGAAATCTTCGAGCTCTGATCTCAGCAGTCGGTATGAGATGTGCCGCAAACCTGTTACGGTCTTGTGTTAGCAGTGTAGTATGTGATATCAAGAAATTGAACATTGAAACATATCTTACCTGCTAAGCATGGTAAACTCAGCATCGTATTCATCCACAGATTTGTTTCACATCGAACCTTGCTGCAGGTGGATGAACTGCTGTTCCATGTCAAAACGGTCAGTCTCGGGAAAATATTTCGCGTCGAACATATCGCAAAATGTTTTCCATTCAATCGTTTGAGCAAGTCGGCTTTCTTCATCCTTCCACCATACTCCGGCGTTGTCAGTGAGATGCAGCTTCGCAACTCTTACCCAAGCAATATCTGGCACTTGTACTGCTATCATATCATCCTCAATAGATTGAGCCCATTCCTCTGCCTCCTGGGGCTCTCTTTCCCAGAGAATTGTTTAGGGTGCAGTGCCCGGAATTGTTTCACACCGGGTGCCTCAGCTTCTGGGCGGTGCAATAAAATAGTAGTCTACTGCTGCTGTCCCTCCAAAAGGCTCTTGATTGCCTCAAGCAATACCGTCTGCTCGTTGATAGGAGCTGCTACGGTAGGTGTAAGTAGAAGAGGTGGTCGGGTGTTACCATTTACATTCGTGCTCGTATTGTTGGGAGAGTCCATAATCTTGAAAGAAAAATAGGGTTATGATAGATTCAAGGAATTTAAAATGTAAAGAATGTTTAGTTGCTGATTCTTATAATTCTTGTGATATATTGCTTAGGTTTCCATGCAGAACTGACCTGCATAGGCTGCCAACAAAACCTGTCACGCCCCGCTTCCCAGTGTACGGGAAATGAGACGTGGAGGGTCGCGACGTATTTACTCAGAAGTAAACACGTTAAGCGTAAATAAGCAATATAAATGAATAACACAAGAATAATAAGAGATGTAATAAAACAACAACTTTTTATTGATAATCATTCTTTACATACAACTGAAAAGTATAAGTTGAAACCCCGTAGTGTATATTGTATTGATTGTATTGACTTGTAGTTATCAGACTTTCCGAGACCATGGTATAAATTGTTCATGTAAACTTATTCAGGATGTAAACGGTAGTCATGTAGTCAAGTTCAAGATATAGCCATGGTTCGGTCAAGTCAAGTTATGTTGCATGTTTGATATTGTTCTAGTATTCATGTTCAAGTATTCAAGTGTTCATATTTTGTATATTGGATTCATGTTGCATTAGAGTTATGATTGAATTCATGTTTGGATTGTATTCAGATTAGACTGAGACTCAAATTGAGTTAGACACTTAAACAGATTTGGATTCTGAATTAGATTTTGGTGTTATCGGTAACTACTGCACATGGACGACGGGATTTGTGTGTTTTTCCAAAACAGTTGCCCTTGATAACCCTGTTTTAGCTTTCTACCTTAAATAGGCAAGCATCCACTTTCTTCAGCTCTCTGAGGCTCAAGAGAATTAGTCCCACTTAAACCTATATTTACTAGGGTCCTTATTTTAATTTAATATAACTTGAGCGGGTTTTATGAAAAATATTTTTTTAGTATACTTTCAAAATAAACCTCAAGTATTTATTTATGTTATTTAGAATTGTCATGAAGGTGAATTTTAGAGAATGAGGTATATTAGTGAAAATATTCATAGCTTGAATAGTTCAAGGTATTTTCGTATAAAGTTTGACTTGTATTGATTCTTGATGGTATTTTCATGAAACTTGTAATTTTTTTATTTTGTTTAGAAAAATATGGAGTTTAATAATATCTTAAAAATATGTGATTTGATAATATTTATATAATTATTAAAAATAAATTTTTATTATTAAATAGAAATCCTCGTTTTTCTTAAAAATTGTTTAAAAATTCCATCGAGATCGTATGCTCCGTGAGGAGGTCTGCATCTCGCTCTACTAGTCCCAAGGATGTGCGATAATCCACACCATCGAAACCGGGTTCCCCAAAATGGGTTGTAAAGGCACAATCGCAAAGAATTAAACAACAGAATTTAAAGAAATCCGGTTTTTAATAGTTTAAGGTATTTTGATGAAAAGTCGTATTTTGCCACAAAAATATTGTTCAAGAGAATCGTGCTATGTCAAGATGTGTGTATGTGAGAGATAGGTCATTAAGCAAAAATAATTAAAAGACGTCATATGTAAAATTGTAGTATTTAAACGAAAAAACGCAATTTAAAGTTACATAACATGGCATTTTAAGATGAAAATTATTCTAATTATTTGTTTCATGATTAATGAGCAAGGTATAGTGATATGGATGAGTAATTCTTAAGAAAAATTATAATTTTAAAGATTATAGAATAGAATGTCGGTATAACTCCACTTACCGACAAGTTTTAAAAAGAAGAATTTTTATGGTAGAAAGAGAAGAGAGAAGATGGGACTTACTTGCAAAAAGAATAGAGGGAAGGTAGAGGAAGAGAATGGTAGCCTTCATGTAGTCGCGGAGTCGCCAGAAACGTCTCGAATCCTCGCCGGAAATTGACCTAGGGCTAACTCCACTTGTACGCTTCTTGGACTTAGAAACTTTGAGAATTTTGGCAATAGATTTCAGAATGAAGAGGGCTGGGGTATGGGGTTGTATTTATAGGATGAGATTAGGGTTTAGGAATTGAAGAAAAAATTAAAAATGTATTAAAATTGGATTTAAAGCTTCATTTTAATTCTCTGTTAATTTTCAGGGAAAATAAACAGAACAGGAGTTGTGGGAGTCAGCCAAGAGTAAAGTGTGCAAAGAACGGGGACCATCCCCTACGGGGCGCCCGGCGGTGCCAGTCTGAGGGGTCAATCTCACCAGCCATCTTGAAGGGATGGGGTGTTGGATTGATGCCACGTTTCCTCGGCTGTTCATACAACATTTTGCACATATTTATTTTATCTAACCTTTTATTTATACGTGTATTGCACGTGTAAACTTTTGGGCTTCCAAAAATTTTAAAAGAAAAATCAGTAAAAATATATGTGCCTGATGGGATTCAAATACATGGGCTATGTCACAGCAGTGCAAAGATTTACGAGTGAGCTACAAATTATTTCTTGCTGTTCATAAACAAATTTAATTTATAACTTGTACTCAGGTTAGCAAATTCCATTCTGTACGTTAACTTTAAAAAAATTTGGTACAGAAAATTCAGGGTCGTTACAGAACTCTTGAGGGCCTTCTTCTGGCTCGGCTAGCTCGTCTTCATCATTTGAATCTTCGCTGGCTTCACTAATATGGATCATGTAGCATGCCTTGACATCAGGTTGAATAAAACCTAATGTCCTGTCTATCTGGGATTCGTCCATCGATGAGTGCTCGGACTTGAGGCGGGTGCCACAGCCGCTCATAAAACTTCGCTTCGGTGTCCGTTTTATATAACCGATATCCGCACTTTTTAAAATATTTCCGCATCTCGGGCGCATAGTATTTGGGGTTTAGGACGACTCTTTTGCGTCTTTCATAGAGAAGGCACGCGACAGACAAATTGTCCAGGTGCACGACAGGATTTGACCCATAAAACAAGATGCTCTTCTGTCCACTTTTTCTTCCGGGAACGTAGAAGGTTTTCAGCTGGTCCACGGTGGAGATTGACAATGCATCGAACTCTTTGCACATCTGCTCCGGCAACCTTGTGATGGCTAAGGACCCTTATGTAACTTTGAAGGTCTCTCTTAGATTTGATTTTTGCATGAGAGCCCAATCTGCACAGCCGTTGCAAGACGGGTCCTCTTTCTTTGATTCTTTAGTGTCGCTGCTTAAATGAAGGCGAATTTTGCTACCGAATGGGCCTTCAATATCAGATTTATCTGTATCATTAACAAAATGAGGACGAGTTTTACACAAGGATGGACTTCCAGTGTCGGACTCATCAGTGTCACTACTGAAACGCGGACGCATTTGGGGATTTTTACTTTTGAAAGTGACACCCGGCTCAGATTTTCTTTTGAGTTTCGGGGCCGTTCTGTCTTTGGTCAGTTGTGGCTCAGCATTTTGGAGGTTCACAAAGTACCGGGAATCTTCATATCGGGCTTCATGCACACCGAACGGCTGGATGTCTCCGTCAATACTTCTTTCTTCTCCATTTTTGGTATATTTCATGCACTGATGGAGAGTTGATAAACGATGTCGTAATCGTGAAGCCACGACCTTCTCAGGAGAATCTTATAGGACGTTTCAGCGTCGATCACGTATGTTTTAGCTTCGGTTTGCAAATCCCCAAATTTAATTGGCAGAGCTATGGACCCTAGAACTTGTTGGCAGTTTTGATTGAAGTCTTGAATGACAATTCTTTCTCTTGAAAAGTGTCGGACATCCATTGACAAACTCTTTAGAGTCCATAAGTTCATGATGTTTACTGAGAATCCCGGATCAATCAATATGCGATTAATTCAGTCTCCATCGTTGTACCCTGTCACGTAAAGTGGTCGGTTGAGCTCATTGTTCTCAGTAACAGGTATTCATCTTTAAATGTGATCGCAGCTGTATGCAGAGTGTACTGGGCCTCTTTCATATTAATTTCTGTGAAACGAGCCTGATACCGCTCGGTGTTTTGCAGGGCATGAATGAGAACATCTCTGAGCTCTTTGGATAGGACCAGAGCTCATAGATGCTTAAGAGAGACGGAAGCTTCCGGAGATGAGCCAAGATATTATAGTCCACCGGGAAAGGACTCAAGTTTTCATGAGCAAGCTCTCCGCCATCTTCTTCATTAGCGACTTGTTTTTCTTTCCCTTTTGGGGCGTTGCCTTGATTTGGCGGTAGAGCCTTGCCGCTTCTGAGTTGGATTTGGTTGGCCTTCGTGGCGAGCTCCTCATCCTCGCGAAAATAGAGTTTTTCCTCAGAGTCACTACTATGGTGGACGACATAGCAGGTTAGTATAGGGATCTCGTTATCGGAGTCTTTTTTTAGCTCCTCCAGAATCTCAGCCGCTTCTACAGGAAAAAAACTCCTTCAATTGAATTTGAGTTCTTTTCTTTTGCTCATAGTCTTCGAGAGAATCGATACATTTTTGAATGGTCGATCTCCCTACAGACGCTTTTTTGCGTCGAGCTGCACTTTTCTTCTTCTTGAGCCTTTTGGATTTTGAGCATGATCGAGCCGAATTGGTAACTGGAATGATGGGCTCCTTCTGCCCCTTCCATTCCATTATAGGCTTTTTTTTGAAGTAGCTTTAGAATCTTCTTCATCTTTTTAGATATGTGCACGCTCCATTGAGGCTGCGGCGAGTCAGTTTCATTTCTCTGGGTAGCGGGTTCATCTGTCCTCTCCCAGAAGGCTTCAGTTTGTGTCCGTATAAGGTTAGCGGTTGCAGCTTGATTGTTCACCAACACACTCTTGGACAGCTCGATCTCCCCAGTCTTGTACTGCTTCTCGACCCAGTCTTTGAAAATATAGCAATGCTCGCTCGCATGGCTCACTACTCGGTGGTACGGGCAATATAGAGGATTGCCGGTCATTTTCTGTCATGCCCCGCTTCCCAAAAGACGGAAGCAGGCACGCGACAAGCCCGCGGCGTATTTATTTCGAGAAGGTCACTTCCCGGAGTAAATACGCTAAGCGTAAAATAAGCAATATAAAATGACAAGAAATTAACATGATAAACTTTAAGAACTTTATTTACATTCAACTTGGGACAATTACAATACATGAGATCAACTGAAAGAAAATACAAGAAGAGAAATGCCTAAACATGTGGCATACATAAACTGAAAGAGAGGATAACTAGTCTAGGCCTAAGTCGCGATCTGATCGCGCTCCTCCTCGGTGGTGTTCACCTCCTCAGTCTCCACTGTATCTGACGAACATTCCAAGAAACAAAGATAGGTGGAATGCCCATCAGCGAACTTTCGCTTGGTAAGTCCCCAAGAAATGGGTGTGAAGTATAAAAGTATAATGATAAAGAAAATATATATCATGAAGCAATGGAATGGAAGATATGTTGTTTAAACATGTCATTTAATATAAGCATGACAATTCTATCTATCATGTAGTTCTATATATGTCATGGCAAAATAACATGAGCATAGTACAGCATGGCCGTGTAGTGTAGGTGTAGTGGACATGAAGTGAATGTAAGTGTCCTAAAAGGTCTTTACATGGGTAAACTAATGTAACATAAGTTCAAGGGTGAATGTCAACCAATCTCAAAAGTGTTCTCGAACCCAACAGGCAGTAATCCAGGGGTAAGGAACCACAGGCCCGAATCAAGTATTAGTAACGGGACTTTAACCTGGTGTTGAAGTATTCCAAACTCAACAGGCTATAATCTAGGAGCAAGGAAACACGGGCCCTCATGATAGCTTGCTTGTGTTAGTAGACATGAATTCATGATCTAGAGGGACTCCTGAAATTTTATTGGATTCACACATGAACTACCCCAATACCCTGTATATTCTAGATTACAGTTAAAATTACTAGACTTGCTCGAATTCATGAATACATCAAGTTGCAAGATTGGGTTCATGTCAATATCAAGTATTCGTGTCAAGTGTTTATGTATTCATATCAAGTTGTATTCATGGTTCGAGTCAAGTCAGTTTCAATAGCAACCATTGTGTTCTAGTATTCATGTTAAGTTCATGTCAAGTCATGGTATTCTAGTATTCAAGTTTTGGGATATTCAAGTTCAAGCGTTCTGATTCAAGATCAAGGATTCAAGTTTATGTTCAAATTTAGATTCGAGTTGGGTTATAGTTCGAGTTTGTGTACGAGTTCAAGTTCAAGTTTAGATTCGAATTTGGATTTGAGTTCATGTCTTTTCATGTGAATTGATGTAAATTGTTAAACTCTTATGTTCAGGAGAAATCGGCAACTGCTGCATATGGACGGCAGGATTTGTGTCTTTTTCCAAGACAATTGCCATTGATAACTCCGTTAAGTTGTCTATCCTTAATAGGCAAGCATTCACTTTTTCCGGCTCCCTGGGGCTCAAGAGAACTGATCCCGCTTAAACCTATATTTATCTAAAGTCCTTAAAATATTGTTTGCATATCTTGAGGGTTTTTATGAAAAATACTTTAATATAGTTTGAAAATAAACCTCGAAGGTGATTTATAACATTTAGGGTTTTTCATGAACATGTATTTTATTTGTTGTCGTGTTTTGGTGATAAAACCTAGCTTTTTGAAAGTTTGTGGTATTTTTATGAAAACTAGTTCTTTTGGAAACTTGGTGGTATTTTATTAACAATTTCTAATCTTTCATTTTAAAAATATAGTTTCTTAATTTGTTTTTTTTTTAAATACGGATTTCATAATTTTATATAATTTTTCCAAAATTAGTTTTTTTATTAGAAAAGTCGCGTTTCTTAAAAACCATATTTTTTTTATTTCTTTTCGAGGACCGAATACTCCGTGAGAAGTTCTGCATCTCGTTCTACTATCCCAAGGATGTGCGATAATCTGCAGCATCCATTAGCGGGTCCCCTAACAAGAGCTGTAAAGGCGTAATTGCTAAAGATTTCAAAATACCGATGTAAAGAAATCCGTTTTGAAACGGTGTGGTATTTTAATGAAAAGCTTTTACATTAAACCAACCATATATATATATATATAGACATCGTGCTATGAAACCATGGTGTGCGTGTGGGGTAGGTCGTTACCCCGTGAAGTTTTCCTAAGGTATTGTTTTAAAAATTATCGAAAAGAGATGATAATAAAGTTCAAGGTATTTTAATGAAAATGTTCGTTTATGTTTGTTTCACATGAGAATTTTGGTTAAAGTTGAAGCCAAACGTTTGTAATTAAAATTACAAGTAGGTTGGTAAACTTAGTTTGACCAAGGTATAAAAGAAAATGGAGTTTCAATTTTAAAAAGAAAAGTATCGGAAGTAACTCCACTTTACCGATATCTTTTAGAAGATAAATTAAGATGAAAAGAAGAAGAGATGAGGGGGCTTATGGTTTGGTAATATCAAGAAAAGGGTAAGGAAGAAGGGAGGGGGCTTCGTGGCATCGCGGGGAGCTCTGGAAACGGCTTCAATCTTCGACGGAACAAGTTTGGTCGTTAACTCCACTTGCACATAGGAACTTTTTGAGAGAATTTTTGCTAGAATTTCAAAATGGTGAGGAGCTAAGGCATGGGGTGGTATTTATAGTGAAGAATTAGGATTTGGAAATTAAAATTTTGGATTAAAAAGATATTAAATGATGAATTGAAGGGTCTCTGTTTGATTGCAGGAAAATCAAACAATGCAGGGGAGTTAAGGGGAGTCGAAAGGGAGTGTGTGCAAAACACGGGATGATTTGGAGCTATTGGGAACGTCGGCGCTGGCCAATAGAGGATTTTGGGCTGTCCGATTTTAGTGTTCAGCCTCGAGATTTGTGTCACGTGGGTATTTGGGTGTGTACTCCATTTTGCGCATATTTGATTTTCTGAAACTTTTCATTTCTCCGTGTATTGAACGTGCAACTCTTGAGCTTCCAAAAATTAAAAGGAAAAAATCTAAAAATAATTTGGTCTGATGGGAATCAAACACACAGGCTATGTCGCATCAGTGCAGAAGCTTTACCAGTGAGCTACAAGTTGCTTATTGCTTTTATTTAACAAAAATAACTTATAATTTTACAGTAGGCTGGAATACCCCCTTTTCTGTACAATAAACAAGAAATTTTTGTACAGGGATTTCAGAGTCGTTACAATTTCGCTTCGTGAGGTCTTTTCGACTATGGCAATTGTAGACCGTTTTTCAATGCATCTTTGAATATCTTGCGGACCTTGTCCCTTCTGAAATAGTAGACTTTGTTCTTTCTCTCCTCTAGTGATGTCCCTTCTCCTCTTAGCACTGGCTTTCGAGCTCGGTCTATTTTTGATCTGTCTGCCTTTCTCTTATCTTCATTGTCAGACGTAATGAAGTCATTGGTCTTGTTGGAGCTCCCACTTTGACGGTTGTCGTCTTTTCTGCATTTCCAAGACTTGTCACCCTGAGAGTCCGGGGTAGACTCTTACTTCGAGCGTTCCAACATTTGAACTCTCTTGGTCAGTTCTTGAAAAGCCTTGAGGCCTGCTGTACATAAAAATGAGACCATCCAATTGCTGAGATTCCCAATGAGAAGGCTGATGGACTATTCCTGTTCCAACGGCGGTTCGCACATGACCATGAGATTACGCCATCGGACAATAAAGTCTGTGTTACTTTCTTTCTTCCCTAGCTTAGTCTTCACAAGATCAGCAATGGAGATTTTATCACTGACACTCATGAACCTTTGCCGAAATAGAGACTCTATTTAGGCAAAAGTAGTGACGAACCTATCTAGTATGCTCGCGTACCAGTCGAAAACGACACCAGTCAGGCTGTTGACAAATCGATGAAGAAGGAGCGCATCACAGTCCCCTGTATTTCTGCACGACACTTTAAAGTGGGCGACGTGCTGATTTGAGTTTCCCATCCCATCAAATCTTCCGAACTTAGGAATGACGTAGCCGCTGAGGAACTCGATTAGATCGTACTGTGTGGGATATGGTCGTCCACTACTGCCAATTTCTTTCTGAGCTTCGGCTTTGGTCATAAATGTTTTAACCTTGCTGGTGACCAAATCCATTATTCGATCTTGTGTTAGCGGGATGGTGCCATTCAGAGCTAAGGCGTCCTTAGAAGTAGAATGCGACCGGCTTTCGTGCGGCTCGCCTAAACTTAGACCCAACAGGACAGGTATCGATTGCTTCGGGTTGTTATCACCCGGCTGATGAGTAGAGACTTGCGCTTGATTGGAAGGCACCCGTGCAACTTGAGCCGTAAGCTGCATCACGATGTTCGTCAGGTCATCAATTTTTGAATAAAGTTTGGCTATCTCTTTATCCTTGCTCCTGATCTTTTTTCGGAGCTCTTAATGCAGCTCTTGCTCTGCAGTCCTGAGATGGAAAGTTGGCTCTTCCTCGCTATCCGAGCTTGACTCTACATGGGACTGAGGGATCTTTTGCCTACCGAACGCATCAAGAGGGTTTTCATCATCATGCGAAGGATGATCTTGGGGAGTGGTGGCCACATTCAAGAATGACCGGGCTTGGGATGTGTGGCCCCATCCTTGCTTTTGCTGCGCAGGTTGTCGCTGGGACGCATTCCTGCCATGTAGACCGTGTGGATAACACATCCAGTTGTCTTTTCATCATTAGCAGCTGATTTCGCGGACCGCTGTTGTAGCCCATCTGTTTCATTAACGGACAATCAATTGAAGACGGCTGGCCTGACCGGGTCTTTCAGTGGTGCTGGCGCTTCTTTTCTGGCTTTGCCCCCGCTGCCTTCATGCCGCACAGAGCGCCTGATGGACTCTTGAAGAGATGGTGTCATACTTTCTATGTTGGGGCTGGGAAACGTCTCTTTGTAGCATTGTTCGGATTGTTGTCTTCTTGATTTCAGCGGTCATGGCGTTTTTCTGAACACACTTTAGAGGTTCGAAGGAGCTGCCGACTTTTACGACCGACTCAGCTATTGTCGCGGGGTAACCTTGTTCTTAGAACCTCACGAAATTCCATTTGGACGGAGTCCTGACCCTCTTTGTTGGCTCTATATCTGAGCCACTTCTGTTTCAACTTTTCTGTTTTGAGCACTTGGAAGGCTTCGGCTCTTCGGGAAGCCGCCGTAGACCGAGCGATGGAGAGCTTTGGAGATACGTCTGGTTGTGCACTTGTTGGAGTCGTCGCCTGAGCTCGTCTATGACATTTAATGATGCCCTTTGTTCCGGCAGTCTTTCCCCCAGCTAGAGCACCATAAAGTCTTCGGACACCGTCTTAAGTTTGGGTTGTGGTGCCTTAGCAATCACAACGTTTAGCCTCTTGCCTTTTGAGACCGGCTTGGCCACCTGGTTTGCTGGGATTTCTGCCAGATGAGCGCTTCCAGTAGGGTAGATGATGACGGAACCAAATTGGCGGGGCGGTTCCTCCCACTGCCGACTGAGGCTTGCGGGGAGAATCACTTGAGCATTGATCTTGACCACGTACGGGATCGGGGTCGCGTTGGAAGCTGAATTCATCTTAGAAGACATCGTCGTTGAAAGTTGATCGCTGCACGGAAAAACATTATTTCAGAACAAACATCGGTATATATGTTAAATGAGTTCGCATGAACGCTTAACCCGAGATATGGGAGAAGCGAAAGGTCCCACCGGGCGTGCCAGAATCTGTAGAGTGTTTTGCGTCACTCTATTGAGATAGGAATACGCGTCGCTTGTCAAGTGTATTACAGATTCCCCCTGCCTGAGATAGGCCGGGATTTATTGATTGTGGAGATTCGAATCTCCGATAGCCGCGGACTAAGCTGCCGTTAATTACCCCTCACTTTTGGAGCGAGGGAATCTCCAATTGAAGGGTAAACCTAGTCATGCAAACTCATTATGCGATGTGCGTATGTTGTGTTTTGGACGTATCGGGGGCCTCGCAGAGTTTATGGGGGTCTATGTAAGAAAAGGAGGGTGATGAGCGTCCTAAGGACGCGTGAGACAATACATGACCGCTGGGCACCAGCGGGTCACGTGTACTACAAGTGGGCACAGGGCACCAGCGGGTCACGTGCGTGGCTTGTGGGCGCAATCGGGTCACGTGCCAGGCGCGTGGGTGCTGGGCGCCAGCGGGTCACGTGCCAGGCGCGTGGGTGCTGGGCGCCAGCGGGTCACATGCCTGGCATGTGGGCACCAGCAGGTCACGTGCCAGGCACGTGGGTGCTGGGCGCCAGCGGAATGTGTGAGCAGCACGTGGCCGCTAGGCGTCAGCGGATCACGTGCGTGGCTCATGGCCGCTGGGCGCCAGCGGGTCATGTGTGTGGCACGCGACCACTGGAAAACACCTACGGAAGAAGGGGCAGAGCCCATGGGCTCGGAGTTGAACTCCCGAACAGGAATTGGGTGTAGATTTGGAGTTAAACTCCTAAAATATATGGATTTGGAGTTAAACTCATTTGAGAATTTGGATCTTAGAGTTGAACTCCTCAAAGATCTTCGGAGATGATCAAAGGGGACCTTTTTTTCTCCCTGGTGCCTTGGATCCTCCCAAAGTGGGATTTTTGGAGGTGGGTCTTCCTCCTCCTCCTCTGTTTTGCTGGATCTTGGGGAAAAAGTAGGTGAGATTAAAAATCTCCCTTTTAGGGATTTGATAGGATATCTGAACTCCCCTCGAGGGTTTTATGGTGAAACTTTATTTAGTTTTGAATAACAGAGAGCTAAGCTCTTGATTTAATTGGAAATGAAGAGGAAGAAAAAAAACTTGAGAGAGAGAAGATGGAGGCACAAATCCTAGAATTTTTAAGAGAATGAAAGTTGTTATTAATTTTCTCATCATGTTTATCTTTTATAGGCCACACACTTTGCATATACCCCTTTGGGCTTTTCTATATGACACTTATGCATCCCCATGCCTCATGTGCCTATTTCTTTTTGCATATAATCCATGGGGTTTACAAAATTTTGGGCTTTCTGCCCCTTTTCCATACATTTATTTAAAAAGATACATTAAACTAATTTATAACTTCATTCTTTTTGTCATGGGGCTGGTCCCTTCCATGCTCGGTTTTGACTTGGGCTTGGGCCCGCTTGCTTGGGCTCGGGCTCACTTGGCTTAGGGTTGACTTTGACTTTGACTTGGCCAACCGAGGTGTAATTTTTGACCCCAACAGTAGGTAACTCAGGTAGATTAATATAGCGTACATATGTTACGCGGCATATTTACGATACGATATTTCGCTTAAGCGACCTTAGCATTTCTTGTTAACTATTTCCTTGACTCTCTGCATCCTTTTGTTTCCTTTGTTACACCTTACCAACTCTCATTTTCTTGTTCCAGTTGCCATGGCTACACGAGTCGAGAGAACCGAAGCTAGGGATGCATCCAGGACAGGTCCACCAGTGACAAGGACTGACCAGCAGAGCATTCCGATGGTACAAGGACATGTCGATCCTCCTCTTCCCGACCAGAGGACTAGATTGGAGGAGGGCATGTTAGGCTTACAGCAGATGATGGGGCATGTCACGACCCAAAATTTAGCACATGACCGGCACTTAAACCACGTAACGTGTACAGGCGTAACGTAATTTAAGTAAGACGAAACTCAAAAATCTAAACCATCAAAAGTAGTAAGTGATAAAAACATTTGGAAATCGCAAGTAAAAATCTTTAAACTTAAGTTTATTTTCTTAAAATTTCGGCAGCACCTCCTTTGTAAAAACTAGCCCTGAAACGGGTACAAACATAAGATATAAGTAAAGCAACATATGAAATAAATAAAGCATTCCCAAACGGGAGCAAATCACGCCCCAATGGCGGAAACAACCACCACAACATAATATACGACGCCATAGCGAAGAAATAGACAGTATAAGTGAAAACAGCATAAAGAGATAAAACTGCATAATAAAAGTCGGCTCACACGAGCTCAACACCCAGAATCACAAAATATACAATATCATCCTCACAACTCGTCTCTAAGTCAATACATGAAATGGTAGATGGAGAGTACTAGATACAATAAGATGTCCAATGAATATAAACGGATAATCGCAAAATCCACCTATAACAAAATGGCTTACAACCAACCGTAGCGGTATCCGCTGCAAAAAAGATACAATAAGAAGGAACCATGCCACGACTACTCTGAGGGTCAACCTGCAAAACACTGTGGCACAACGGGGGTGAGTTGCCAACTCATGAGTAGTAAGTAACATCGTACAGATAATCGCATGTATGCACGTACTGCGATACTCTATCACATGCAATCTGATAGTATCAATATGCTAATATGGATATGCAACAATCATGAAAGGTACTCTATCAGGCACTACAAATACATGAAGCAATGCATATCAATGAATGCTGAGTATGGGATAAAACATGTCATCATCAATGAATCATCATCGTGGAAAAACCCGGTGTCCATCAACAACACCCCAAATCCCAATACCTCAGGCGTCGTCACTCTGATCGGCCCTCATATCCTGTAAATCTCATGGAACCTGAGTGCCTAACATCGGCACTCAAAACCCTCATTAAATACTCGTGTCCAACATCGACACGTAAATACTCATCTCTCAGGCGCCGCATACCCAGATCGGCCCTCAATATATCTCATGTCATAACTCCTAAACGGTATCCTCCGGATATCTGTCGGGCTCTATACTATCATCGGTAGGTAGTAGTCCCTCCGCTGGGCTCACCGTCTTTCTATACGAGTTTTCTTGCCCCGGGGTACCATACTGGGTCCACCATGTACCCGCAGACAATGCCTACCGCTCCTCGAATCGGGTATCTAACACAAATCTCAGAACCGAGAAAACTCATGGTGGACGCACTGAAATATCATATCAAGAGAAACTGAGTTTTCAAAACAATGCATACTTTCTTGAAATAATACCACGGTTCTCAAATCCATAAATCACATGAAATCCGTATCTCAATGCGTAAATCCATGAAATATGATACATGCAATATAAAACAGTAATATGAGCATATCAAGAAAAAACCGCTCTTTTTAAATGAATCACGTTTTTAAATATATCATGTGGTTCCCAATTTCTCCAAACTCAAATCCATCATCATATAAAGGTGTACATGTGGCTATAGCAAGTATGGGTGTGTACATGTAAGTATGTATGCACGATGTATTTCATATGCGCAATAGAACAAGAATCAATGTGTCAATATCAATAACAATACAATACTGCATATGTGTATAGGTTGTGTGTGTCATGGCAATTACCGACGGTGTGGGTGTAGCATGCAATTTAGTGCTCGTGCAACATGAACCGTCAGTAATGGTGCAGTGTCCACTAGGTACTAAGTCAAGGCACAACAAGTAATGGTATGTAATGATGCTCATGCACAATCAACATATATGTATATAAACATGCGGCTATAATGTCCTATCAAGCCCTGACGCATAACGCCATACGGGTGATTTCCCCGTAGATGTTAAATCTATTCACCGTGATCTCGAGCTAAGTAAATCCGACCACCTACTCCCTTTCTTCGCAGCATCCGAAGTCCCCGCCTACGATCCTACTGACACAAAACACAATAACGCGTAGATTTAGCAAACTACGTAATAATAACGAACATAACGCCAATTTAACGAATTGGCCCGCTTGGGCTACAAAAGGGTTCGCTTAGCGGCTAACGTGTGTGTCGACATCACCAAAACAAACCCACGACAGCAAGCTACCCGAAAGACTAAAACTACGTCGGATCGATCGTAACGCGCGTAGTCGAAACACTAAAACTAGCTAATCGATCCTAGATTTCACATACTGTCACTACATGAAAATCTAGCAGTACCAAACAACCTAAAACAACTGCAAACAGCTACCCACAAAAACACAACACCCCAATCACCAAGATGGCCGAGATCGCCGGATTTACCCCCAATGTCGCCGGTCGAGCAGTGTCAGGTGGGGCTCGTGTTTCAGATGAACACTTAGGGTCTCTAACACTACACTACTACACTGCTAGTTTGCACAGTAAACACTCGTAGTCAAGATATCCTAAAACGACACTAAAAACACGATACGTGCACAAAACTATATCTTTTAGTGTCTTAAACTGAAACTACAAAGCAAACAACAATATAACAACCTAATTACGGTTTAGAGATTGTTACCTATCCACACTTGCTCAAAATCCTCGCTTTCCATGCTCCAAGTGATCCTAATGGCTTAATCTTGACTTGTGAAGGGTTTTAGTGGGGTGAAATGGAGATTTTGCTTGAGTTTGTGAGGATTGGGTTAGGGTTTCAGTTGAGGGAGGTGAGGAACAAGAGAAAGAGAGCGTAAGGTGAGAAAATGAGATGAAGAAATAATGAGAATGAGAGAGTGTGAGGGAAAATGAAGGTGTATGTGTGTGAGTGAGGGATGGAGAAATGAGGGTCTGAGTTTAGTGTAGAGCCATGCCTCCCTCTTCTCTCTCCTCATTTAATTCATGGCATGCTTGCCCATGCCTTATGATGCCCTCTCTCTCTCTCTCTCTTCCTCAAGTCAACAATTCAAACCTCTTATTTTATTTTTAAAACTAAATAATTTGGATAATTACATATTACAAATTAATTGAAATGGGGTTAGATGCCATGGCTATTTAAGCATAGTTAACCTTTAATTAACACTAGGTTAACATGCACATGTGTGTGCAAGCACAAAATAAATATTAATTAATTTTTATAAAATATTTGAAAACTATTTTGGTAAACTTTTTATCAAAAATCCGCATTATCGCTTAATTAACACTAATCGCATTCTCAGGTGTTACAATCTTCCCCCCCTAAAAAAATTCGTCACCGAATTTAAAAATCTTACTATGCGTACCTTCAAAGAGATAAGGGAATTTCTTCCGCATCTCGCTCTCGGCCTCCCAAGTGACCTCTTCACTATTCGGGCTACGCTAAAGATCCTTCACAGATGGCAAGACTTTTGACCAAAGTTTCCTCACCTGCCGATCCAATATCACTACTGGCTGCTCGGTGAACGAAAGATCGCGCTCTAGCTGAACAGTCTGGTGCTGAATCATGTGAGAAGGGTCATGAAGGTAATTGCGAAGTATCGATACATGGAATACGGGGTGAACAATCCGGAAAACTGGATGGAAGTGCCAAACGATAGGCAACGGTACCAACTCGCTCAAGGATCTCAAAAGGACCTACAAATCTGGGACTAAGCTTCCCTCTCTTCCCAAATCTCTTCACGCCCTTCATCGGAGAAATCCGTAGGAATACATGATCCCCCACTGCGAACTCGAGCCTGCGATAACGACGGTCGGCATAAGACTTCTGTCTGCACTGGGCTGCTCTCATCCTATCTTGAATCAACTAAATTTTCTCCGTAGTCTCTTGAACTAGCCGGGGTCCTAAAATCCTGCTCTCGCGATATTCGGTTCAACAGACTGGCGATCGACACTTCCTACCATACAAAGCCTCAAAAGGTGCCATCTGAATCGTCTCCTGATAACTGTTATTGTAGGAGAACTCTATCAACGGTAACTGACGATCCCAACAGCCACCAAAATCAAGCACGCATGCACGAAGCATATCCTCAAGAGTCTGTATAGTCCTTTCTGACTGACCATCGGTCTGCGGATGGAAAGCGGTGCTAAAACTCAAACAGGTACCCATAGCTTCCTGTAGCTTCTGCCAAAGACGGCTGGTGAACTGGGTGCCCCTATCGGATACGATGCATGTGGGAACGCCATGCAAACGTACAATCCCATCAATGTACAACTGAGCATACTGAGCATAACCGAAAATGGTCTTCACTGGAAGGAAGTGATCCGCTTTTGTCAACCGGTCAACAATCACCCAAATGGAGTCATACCCTCGACTGGACCTGGATAGACCCACAACGAAATCCATGGAGATATGTTCCCATTTCCACTCTGGAATAAGTAAAGACTGCAACTCTCCTACCGATCTTTGATGCTCAGCCTTGACTTACTGACAAGTCAGGCACCTCGAAACGAAATCCGAAACATCACTCTTCATCCCTTCCCACCAGTAGATATCTCTCAAGTCACAATACATCTTGGTGGAACCTGGGTGAACACTAAGAGCTGACTGATGTACCTGCTCTAGGATCTCGCGCCTCAACCCATCGGTATCAGGTACACACAAACGAGTCCCAAAACGTAGCTGATTGTTCGCTATTTTCTATGCATGCTTAATTTTTAATTACCGCAATCAAGACGGTGTCGCTTGGTAGCTAGCCGGTAGAGAACGGGTCGATCCACGGGGAGATGGAATCTTTTTCTTTATGTTATAACGAGTTAAATCCGAACAATTAGTGATTTGTTTTAAGTTCTACTGATGAGATAAAAGATGATAAAAAGTTTGCTAGGGTTTGGATTAGGTTAGTTCGAGTTTTAGGAATTCCTCACTTCTTTCAATACCTTAGTTATAAAAATTGGTGTTAAGGTAATCGGCAACAACGGGGATTAGCACGACTAGGAAGATACTTACAAGTATAAGCTAGGCTTTCCATGCTTAGTTTCTTCCTTTTGGTCCTTGTGCGTCCGTTCTTTGCTCTTAGCCCTAACCTCCGGTTAATTCAACCACAACCGGTCTAACTAAGAAATCACCGCTATCATGTAGGATAGGGTGCCGTAGTGAGCGGATTGTGGGTTAATTAAAGGGATTCCGAATTTAAAGTGTTGGGCAAAGAAAAGAGTGAGAGAGATTTCCTTCTCTCAAACCTTCCTTCTCCTGCCTTAACAAGTGAGAAATTACTCACCCATTAAAAAAGATAAAACAAGAGTGAAGGTAGAAAGAATTTAGGTTAAGAAGAATTGTACAAATAGCTATTCGAGACCTCACCTAGGCAAGGATCTTACTCGAGCATCATCGTTGTAAAAAAAATAGAAAAGGAGATAACAAAAGAAAAACACTGATTTAATTCTACGACTAAGTTAACAAATGAAAATTGCAGATAATGAAAATGCGATAAACAAATGTGAGAAAAATAAAAAGAACTTACTTTTATTGATAACCTCTCAAAAACTCACTACAATTTTTCATAGAGAATTTTAAATTCAAGATCTAAAAATAAAAAGAGGCATACTAATTGGCTTTGAGCTTTCCTATTTATAGATAGAAAAACCCTAGGTTTACATTCTGATCTATACACGAAATTACAAAACTACCCCAAGAGAGCCGAGTCAAAGCACCGACACTGCCACCGACATGTGCAGAACGCGGTCGCGGTTCCGCGGCAGAAGTGCCTGATTGGCCGCGGTTCCGCGGCCAATTGGTGGAATCGTGGGGCCATCTTTTCAGGGTTTCTCCATGTTGCTTTTATTTTCTGTTTTATTCACTTAGTTTCTCAGAATCTCTTTAATTTCCTTCCAGATTTCCAACAGTGCAGAATGATGTGGATTTTTGCCTTGAGCTCCGCGTTGAAGTCTTAGATCTTGTGCTGCCCTTGTGCTTTGTGCATTGAAGTGCCTAATGATTTTCCATTTGTCCCTTGAACTAGTAGGCGGCATCATACGGATGGTTAGCGGAGATCAGTATTCATCTGTTGTTGGTCATAGTCCCGCATTTGTTACGACTTTTCATGAATTTCATTGTAAAGAGCTGAGAACCTGTAAGCTGCAACTATTTAGCAGACATGGATCAAAAGTATCTACTTATATGCAATGTGATTAAGAATGGGCGATATAAAAATGCAAAAATCTGATATGAATAAATACCCCCAAACTTATCTTTTGCTCGTCCCGAACAAAACCAATTTTATTCTCGAAAAATCATAACCTCACTTTCGCAGGGAACGCGACTGCACTGAGCTCGTGCAACAAGTCGTTAAACCTCTAGGTGTCCCTAGTAGGAGGAGTGTTGTCTCCTGAGGGTTTTCAGCAGATACCATCCACAAAATCCGATCAATTTGGCCGTTGACTCTAATTCTTCAATTCAGTATTCTAGAAAGAAATTCTATTATCTTCAACTTAGAAATCATCAACCCGTATTTTTCACACTTCCTTTTCATTTATCTGAAGATCATATACGTTTTTCCAGTTTATAAAGCTTTTAGCATCTCCTAAGTTTTCCTTCTAAGGTGCAATCTTAATTTAGGAATTTTTATCATCTCTACTGAAGATATAAGCCATATCTTTTATTCCTATCTCTCCTCCAAACTCCAATTATATATCCCTATGTGTGTGTAATTATCACCCCTACACTTGGAAATTCAATTCAAGCTATCATACTCTTGTCCATCTTCCAAAATACTTTTAGTTGGTGAATTTTTGATGAAATTGCTCACACATCCTTTATGTGACCGTTAATACTTCTTGAGGTACTAAACGACCGATTACAAAATGTGCTTGCGCATTGAGGCGTAATTCCTCGTTTTGCAATACCTAAGGCTTAGCAGTGACTCCCAAACCAGTTGGTCTAAGGCACTAGCTGATAAAGCACCCTTGCTATATTTTTTATTTATACTGCCTTAAGTAATTACAAAACCGGTGTTCATTTTTTATCTCTTTGTTCACCACTTATACTTTTATTTTATTTTCCTTCATACTAAGGATTTTAGACAAGATCATTTCAAGGTATTCTCTATTATACAAAGTTTCAAGATGCGTGTAAGTGCGTATAATAGGGTATATATTTTCAGAATTTGGACTTAAAGTTCAGAATTATTTTTCAGACTTATACTTCAAATAGAGCTTTCAATACTCTTCCCTTATTTCAATTTAGCCCAAGAACTGAACTCAAAATTTGCTTATTTCTAAATAAACTGCAAGGGCGTATATTTTCTACAGTTAAACTTTAAGAAAGGTTATTTTTAGGGTTTTTAATTTACTAAGTTTAGGATCTAGTTTTTCCTAACTATTCAACCGTCATGTTGAACTTAAATCAAATATGGTCAAAATTGAAATTTTTAATTTTTGATTTTTATGGGTTTTAAAATAAGTATGCAAATGCATAAATATACACATGAATGCGAAGAAAGAAAGCTTACCGAGCACTCCCCCAAATTTAAACTTGACAGTGCCCTCACTGTCAGGCTACACCAAGAGGGTCAAAATTGTCAGCACTCCCCTGTTTGTTTATTTATTATTATTAATAATAATTTTTTATTATTATTAACAGAAAAAGAAAACAAAAATATATATACACAAAAAGCCCCCCCCCCAAACTTAAGTGAAACAGTGTTTCCACTGTTTAAGCGTTAAAGTTCAGAGTTAGGGGGGAGAAAAACACAGTATCAAGCTATACAAGGCCTTACACCGGCTAAAAGTTAGCACCAACCATTCAAAAATTTATCGTTATAATGGTGTGGTTGGTGAAAAAATGGAGTGTAGAGAAAAGAAATGAGAAACACACGAGACCGTGTGGAGATAGAAGCAGTATACGGTCTCGGTGGAGGAGAAGAATGGCGGAAAGGAAAAAGAAAAGGTGTACGAACTTGAGGGTGAAAATGAATTGAATAAATTATTACAATCTGTAATGATCGATGTATAAAGATGGATTGTACCGATCTATCAATATGGCGAAAAATTGGGTCAAATCCCTCAAGATTCGTGAGAAAACATGGGTACGCCGAACTTGGTAAACCAGACACAGATAATGAAGGTGAAACGGTGTCTTGCGCAGTCGGAACGATGGAAAGGATGGAGGGGAGTGATTGAGGAAGGGTAACAGTTAAAGGTTCAGGAGGGTGTACACAGTCAGTGGAAAGAACATGATGAATTGGAAAATCCGACTCATCAAGCAAAACTGGTTCATCCTCGGTACTATTCTCAAAATTTCCCTCAAAAGTTATCTCATCCATGCATTTATCATCAAAATCCAGACGCATATAAAGTTCGGGAAAAACAGTTAATGACTCGAGATGATGAATTGGAGAGAGAAACTCATCCAAATATGTGGGTTCATCATCTGAAATATTCCCAGCGTCAATATCCTCAATCAAGTGAAAATCAATTTTTTCAGACACCTCATCAAAAGCATGGATATTAATCAATTTAGGTTCTAGAGTGGAGGTGTAAAGGTCAAAAGGATTGGTGATGGTTTCACTCGAAAGGGACCCTTCACATTCAGGTAAATCAAACACTACAAAGTCGCACAACTCATTAAACGTTCTATCTTCAACTGGTGAATCATTTGGGACACTTGATAGACAGTCAAAACCGGAGTTGTGAGATTCAATTAGGGATGGGTAGGTTTGATGTGGAAGGGTGCACAGCTCACTCTCTCTACTCAAATTCTCAATCTGTCCAACCGCCTCATCATACATTGGAAAATTTGGAGCTAGTTGGAAACTAGCTACCGGGTCACTAGGTTGTATAAGGGCGGCCATGGACGCATTCAAATCCATCATCTGTTGGCATGACGCTACCTTAAAGTCTTCCAACGACTGTTCTAGACTAGACATGGGTTGTGAAGGAGTTTCAGTAAAAGATTCAAAATTGTTTGGATATTGGAAACTCCTAAATGGATGTGTAAAAGCAATGTCTAGGGAAGGTGCAAAAGTCAGGTAGGACTGCTAGGAATTGAATGGTTGGACAAGAGTAGGATCAACATTTGGATAAGAAGGTGAATGGAATTGTTGATCCAAAGAATTCGCAGTGGCGAAAGGAGTGAAAGATCGGTTACGAGATTGTTCAATACGTTCAGCAAGAGACATGGGTTTTGGCGTTACAACTGGACTCTCAAAATGGGTATCAATATGAGAAGGGGTGAATATTTGAAACGGTTGATACGAAGTGGATTGCTGAGTCCAATTGTTTGTCCTAGACGCGTCTATTCAATCTTTCAAAGAGATTTTTGGTATGGAGGGATCGTTCGAAGTTCGGCCAAAGCAAGAACCGTAGGAAGTTATGTCTGGTTGTGGGTACCAAAGTTCGGCAAGAGTTTTGCGAGGTGGGGTACCCATGTTAGACGAGTGAAAAGGTAGGGAGGGAAGGAAGTGGTATTTTTTTTAAATGTTTGTTTTTGGAGTTTTTTTTTAAAATTGTTTATTTGAAAGAATACGGAATTATGGGACTAAACTTTTTACAAGCACAATCACAATATGCATAAACACACCTAGAGATAGGGTCTTCTAAGTCCACTAGACTGCTCCTAACTGTTCCAAAGTGAAAAGTTGTGAGATAACCCTCAAATCGTCTCTTCACTGCCAATTGTGGCCAGGTAAGTACAAATGAAAGAAGGAGAGTTCCGCGTACGAATCACCGTAAGACGGGTCTTTTAAAATTACCCTTCTCACTTGTCTAGCCTAAGCACCACAAAGTCAAGTTTAGATAAACGATTGAATGCCCACAACCCTCTTCTGTCCTAATGAGCACGACAGTCCTTAGTTGGCTGAGTCTAGATATTTTTTAATTAAGCTTAAGGGTGATGCGTATGCTTTTAGTGATTTTTTGGGTCTTAGGAAGGGTGATGAAATGGCCACCCAATCTGAATTGGTGTTATAGCCCCTTAAAATCCGTATTAATTATGCAAAGCAGTAACAACCAAAAATTTAAAACACTTACAAAAATTTTATTTTGGCTGCGGTGCAAAGAATCCTGCACAAAACAGTTTATTGGAGAAGGGAAGAGAATTTGTGCAAAGAATGCTGCAGAAAAATGATTTCAGTGAAGTTCAGAGGAGGGAAGAAGAGAAATGAGATACTTACAAAGAAAATTGGGTCGCTGACGTCACTCTTTGACCGTGGTTCCGCGAAAAGTCAGAGGGTTGACTGCTTCAAATTCGTTCGTTGTGCTGAGTTGGTTTTCCTCTTTCTGTTTAGATCTCCTGAATCTTGATTTGTTCACTGAGTATGCTCCAGAACTGAACTAAACCTTCTTCCTATCCTGCACAATTGCACAAAAACTAATCAAAGATAACAAGCTGATTTTTTTGTTTTTTGTTTTTTTGGTTTTATATTTTTCAATTTTTATAATTTTTAATTTTTTTTTAATTAACCCAAAATTACATAAAGAAATAAACTACCGTCTCCCCGGAAACGGCGCCATTTGATTGTTCGCTATTTTCTATGTGTGCTTAATTTTTAATTATCGCAATCAAAACGGTGTCGCTTGATAGCTAGCCGGTTGAGTACGAGTCAATCTACGGAGAGATAGAATCTTTTTCTTTATGTTATAACGAGTTAAATCCGAACAATTGGTGATTTGTTTTAAGTTCTACTGATGAGATAAAAGATGATAAAAAGCTTGCTAGGATTAGGTTAGTTCGAGTTTTAGTAATTCCTCACTTCTTTCAATGCCTTAGTTATAAAAATTGGTGTTAAGGTAATCGGCAACAACGGGATTAGCACGACTAGGAAGAGACTTACAAGTATAAGCTAGGCTTTCCATGCTTAATTTCTTCCTTTTGGTCCTTGTCCGTCCATTCCTGGCTCTTATCCCTAGCCTCCGGTTAATTCAACCACAACCGGTCTAACTAGGGAATCACCGCTATCATGTAGGATAGGGTGCCGTAGTGAGCGGATTGTGGGTCAATTAAAGGGAGTCCGAATTTAAAGTGTTGGGCAAAAAAAGAAGTGAGGGAGATTTCCTTCTCTCAAACCTTCATTCTCCTGCCCTAACAAGTGAGAAATTACTCACCCATTAAAAAAGATAAAACAAGAGTGAAGGTAGAAAGAATTTAGGTTAAGATGAATTGTACAACTAGCTATTCGAGACCTCACCTAGGCAAGGATCTTATCAAGCATCATCGTTGTAAAAAAAATAGAAAAGGAGGTAACAAAAGAAAAACACTGATTTAATTTTACGACTAAGTTAACAAATGAAACTTGCAGATAATAAAAATGCGATAAACAAATGCGAGAAAAATAAAAAGAACTTACTTTTATTGATAACCTCTCAAAAACTCACTACAATTTTTCATAGAGAATTTTAAATTTTAGATTTAAAAATAAAAAGAGGCATACTAATTTGGCTTTGAGCTTTCCTATTTATAGATAGAAAAACCCTAGGTTTACATTCTGATCCATACACGAAATTACAAAACTACCCCAAGAAAGCCGAGTTAAAGCACCGACACTGCCACCGACATGCAAAGAACGCGGCCGCGGTTCTGCAGCAGAAGTGTCTGATTGGCCGCAGTTCCGTGGCCAATTGGTGGAATCGTGGGGCCATCTTTTCAGGATTTCTCCATGTTGCTTTTATCTTCTGTTTTATTTACTTGGTTTCTCAGAATCTTTTCAATTTCCTTCCATATTTCCAACAGTGCAGAATGATGTGGATTTTTGCCTTGAGCTCCGCGTTGAAGTCTTAGATCTTGTGCTGCCCTTGTGCTTTGTGCATTGAAGTGCCTAATGATTTTCCATTTGTCCCTTGAACTGGTAGGCGGCATCATACGGGTGGTTAGCAGAGATCAGTATTCATCTGTTGTTGATCGTAGTCCCGCATTTGTTGCGACTTTTCATGAATTTCACTGTAAAGAGCTACGAACCTGTAACATGTAACTATTTAGCAGACATGGATCAAAAGTACCTACTTATATGCAATGTGATTAAGAATAGGCGATATAAAAATACAAAAATATGATATGAACAGTAGCACACCCTAGTCATCAATCAAGAACTCCGAATCTCTAACCTGCCGAACATGCTCATGAATCTCAGACAAACCGGCATCGGCGGGCTGTGCCTCACGAATACGATCAAGTAAAAGTGGACGGGCGCGGACGTGAGCAAGCTGTCCCCCAGCGGAAGTGAACTCAAACTGTACTCTACTGTCGCACAAGATCTGCCAATTTGCAGAAGACTGTCTCTGAACTGCGCTCAACTGGGATAACCTACCCCCAGGCCTACGACTCAAAGCATCGGCTACCACATTCGCCTTGCCCGGGTGATAAAGGATCTCACAATCATAATCCTTTACAAGCTCCATCCAACGGCGCTGCCTCAAATTCAGATCCCGCTGCTGGAAGATGTACTTCAAGCTCTGGTGGTGTGAAAATCTGACACGACTCCCCGTATAAGTAGTGTCTCCAAATATTAAGCGCAAAGACCACCGCGGCCATCTCAAGATCATGAGTGGGATAATTCTGCTCATGCTTCTTCAACTGCCGGGAAGCATAAGCGATAACTCTATCATGTTGCGTCAATATACAACCGAGCCCCACTCGAGAAGCATCACAGTAAACATCAAAGCCGTCCGATCCCGAAGGTAAAGATAAAACTGGTGCAGTCGTCAACCGAGTCTTCAACTATTGAAAACTCAGCTCACATGCCTCAGTCCAAAGAAAAGAAACCCCCTTCCTGGTCAGTCCGGTCAGCGGTGCAGCAATACTCGAAAAGTCCTGCACGAAACGGCGGTAATAACCGGCTAAGCCCAAAAAGCTGGGGATCTCTTTCACTGATACAGGTCTGGGCCAAAGTTGTACGGACTCGATCTTTCTCGGGTCCATATGAATACCGTCTCCGGTAACCACATGACCTAGGAAGTCAACACTATCAAGCAAGAAGGCCCACTTCGAGAATTTAGCAAACAGCTGATGCTCTCTCAATGTCTGCAAAGCAATTCTCAATTGCTGCTCATGCTCCTCATGCTCCTCTCGACTCTTAGAATAAACCAGAATGTCATCAATAAACACAATAATAAACTGGTCGAGGAACGGCCTGGAAATCCGGTTCATCAAATCCATGAACGCTGCTGGGGCATTGGTGAGTCCGAACGACATCACCAAAAACTCATAATGCTCATAGCGCGTACGAAAAGCAGTCTTCGGAACGTCATCATTCTAAACCCGCAACTGATGACAACCTGATCTCAAATGAATATTTGAAAAATGTCCCGCACCCTGGAGCTGATCAAACAAATCGTCAATACGAAGTAAAGGATACCTATTCCGCACCGTAACTCGGTTCAATTGACGATAATCAATGCACAACCTCAAACTGCCGTCCTTCTTCTTGACGAACAGAACAGGAGCTCCACAAGGAGAAACACTCGGACGTACAAGTTTCCTATCAAGCAACTCTTGCAGCTGATCCTTATGCTCCTCTAGCTCCGCCGGGGCCATCCGGTAAGGTGGTATGGAAATAGGCCCCGTGCCGGGAATCAGATCAATGCAAAACTTAATCTTACGCTCTGGCGGCAATCCAGATAACTCATCGGGAAAGACGTCGGGAAACTCTCGCACAATAGGAATCCGGTCCAATGAATCTATTGTGGCTCCGGTATCACGAATGAAAGCCAAGAATCCCCGACATCCTCTCCTCAAAAGAAGACTAGCGCAAAGGGCAGAAATCAAACTGTGAGGGGCGGCACCACGGTCCCCCTGCATAAAAAGAACTGACTCGTCAAGAAAACAAAGCATGACTGTCTTCTCGCGGAAATCCACTGACGCGTAGCACATAGCTAACCAGTCCATGCCTAGGAGAACGTTGAAGTCCAACATCTCAAGAAGGATCAAGTCGACGGACGACTCTCTATCTCCAATACGGAAGGCACACGACCGAAACACGTGTCGCGCAATAAATGATTCGCCAACAGGAGTAGTCACAACAAGCGACTGATCTAGCAAACACGACTCTCGGCCCAATCTCGACACGCAGTGTGTAGAAACATACAAGTGCGTAGATCCCGGATCAAACAAAACGTGTGCATCAAAAGAACATACTGAAAGAGTACCTGAAACCACTGCATTGGACGCATGCGCGTCCTGATGATTCAAAGCACACTCGAGCCTGTCCTCTGCCGGCAACTGGCCGTCCTCCGTCTCTACCACCCCGTCCTTTCTGAACAAACCCTCCGCGACCATGGCCTCTCTGAGCATATGTCTGACGCGGAGCTACAACAGGCGCAAGAGGCAACACTCTCTGAGGTAGAGAAGTTGGTAAGGTAACATGTGGTACGGCTGCCTCGTCCTCACGTGGCTCAGTACCATATCTAACGCGATGATAGAAACTCCTGCACCGGAAACATCCAGACGATGACTGCTGACCCTCCTGGGGATAAGAGCTAAACAACTGGCCTCGTCCCAAGCCTCTACTACTCCCACGACCTGAACGAAATATGTCGATGCATCTAAACATCTTTCTCCGAGCTGGTACACCAGTACGAACCCTCTTCGGTTCCGGAACGACCGACGTCTCGGAAAGACCCTCCTCAACCAATAGGGCTGCGTCCACTGCGGATGCATATGTGTCACAATGCTGGGCGCTAATAGCGAGGAATAACTGGGTAAGCAAGCCCCGTACAAATCTCATGATCCGCATCTTCTCAGTGTCCACCAAATATGGAGCATACACAGATAGCTGGGTAAACTGCACATCGTACTCTGCCACCGTCATATCCGAGAGTCTGGTGTAACGACTCAAAACTGCGAGCTCGAGCATCCCTGACGCTCTGCGGAAGAAAACGGGCAAGAAACGCCGTCACGAACTCATCCCAGGTCATAGGAGAAAGACCTGCGGCTCTGCCCCTCTACAAAGACTCGCACCAAGTCTGGGCAAGACCCTCCAGACGAAAACTCACGAACTCCACCCATCTCGCGTCGGAGCATCTCAACGAACGACATATCCTGGCTATATAATCGATAAATGACTGCGGATCCTTAGCTGCATCAGTGCCGGTGAAAACCGGAGGCTTTAGCATCATGAACTCAGATAACGATACGGTGATAACCTCTGTAGCTGCAGATACGACTGCCTGAACAGTAGGCACTATCGCTGTCCCCGTAACAGGTGGGACAAACTCTTGTCGCTGCGCTCGACTGGCCTCAACTAACGACCCCATCATCTGGCGCAAATCCTGCATACCAGCCTGTCACGCCCCGCTTCCCAGTATACGGGCAGAGGACGCGACAGGGCCGCTACGTATTTACTGTGAAGTAAATACGCTAAGTGTATCTAAGCAATATAAATATAAATGCACAAGAGACAAGATATAATAAAACATCAACTTTATTTATTCATATTCTTTTTACAATACATGGAAAAGTAAATACATGGAATAAAGCGATGCCTAAACAGTGGCATGACAGAAATGAAAAGTACTGAAATAAAAATGTGTACAATGAAATTAGAGCTCTGGGTCGTAGGAAAGCTGGTCTGAGTCCTCACTAGTAGGCTCGATCTCCTGAGTGTCCAGATCACCTGACAACATTCTACAGAAGAAAGAGAAGGAATGTCGGCGAACAATCGCTCGGTAAGTCCCAAAGGTAAGGGAGAAATAGAATAGACAGAAAGAGAAAGTAGCTTTTAAAGTTGTATTATATGGTTAACGCTGTTGTTGTAGCTTGGTACAGAAGGATGCCAGTGTATACGAGAGGAGTCTCTATATACTAGAGACTAGGGCAAACGGAATGTACAAGGAACCGTTATGCCACGGTACAACAGCAACGGAATATAGGTTAGGTGTCTTAATCTTGCAGTCTCGTGCCACTTCTAACACCTTCCGTACCAATCTACCCCTTAAACCCCGTGAAGTCTTGATTGTATTGTTTGTGTTGTATTGTAACTTGTATTGTCTTGTATAGATGGATAACTTGCTGAAACCATGATATCAGTTAATGGATGTAACTGGAAAAGCATGTAAATGGAAGTATATCCATGGTTCGATTCAGTCAATACAGATTGAATATATATTGAATATATGTATTCAGGATTCATGTTGGATTGTAGATTGTAAATTGTACTCAGTCTGAGTCAAACAATTAGAAAAGAAATTGAATGCCTGATTGTTTTGATGTTATCAGTAACCGCTGCACATGGGCGGCAGGATTTGTGTCTTTTTCAAAGACGATTACCGTGTTGATAACACCGTTTGTTAAGTTGTCTACCTTAGATAGGCAAGCACCCATATCTCCGGCTCCCTGAGGCTCAAGAGACCGGTCCCGCTTAAACCTATGTTTACTAGGGTCCTTATTGTAATTTATAGAACTTGAGGGGGTTTTATGTAAAAATTACTTTTGTATAATTTTCAAAATACTAAGTATTTAATTATCGTTTTTAGAGTTATCATAGATGTAGATTTTATATTTGTGATATTTCTAGTGAAATAACCTGTTTTCATAATATAGGGTATTAAATTGTAATATTACACTTGTATGGAATTCATGGTATTTTAATGTAAAGTGATAGTTATGATTTTAGAAAAAGTTGGAATATTTATTGTAAGTCCACGGTAGCACCCCGGCCGTCTAACAGACGCCAAATGCGGAACAAAAACTTTTTACAGCTGGCGCAATCGCGTACTATAACCCGGATCTGCCATTAAAGCTAAACTAACAAATTACAAAGTGGGTAGAAATGTTATACCGAACGATCCGAGTCCTTCGGTCTTCAACCATCATCCCACGCTTTATTGCGGTTGCTCCGATCTCCTGAATCTCCAGTCTTCTCGTCCAGGTGGCACCACGTCGACGGATCTTTAAACGGGCTCCCGCCTCTGAACCGAGGCAACTCGATCATCAAGTTTGCTAAAAGAGATGACCAAGATGGATGTAGAGAATGAGTAGAACACTTTATCTCATTACGTCCAAAGCCATGGACTAACGGTTAATGAAGTTGCCAAATGGATCGGGTGAAATGAGAAATGAGTATATTAATTTCCATGAACCAAAACCATAATTTTTTTCCCAAAAATCAATCCTCTTCTTTCACCAAGAGGGGGCCGGCCATATTTGTAGAGGGAGGAGGTGAGTGTAGGAGATGGGAGGGTCACCATAACAATAATGAAGAGGATGAGTCATTTAAACACCTAGCACAAACATTAATTGCACACAAATGAATCATGTAACCTAGTCATCATCCATTAAATGCACAATTAATGAACTAATGACTCACTAGCCACCTCATCATCCTAGTCGTCATCTAGAACCATCTAGAACCTTCCACACTCATCAAGAAAAGATAAATCCGCATTTAAACGATTGTTAAATACGGGCGATAGAAAACTGGAAACTGGCAACTTCCAAAAGTGATCCTGAAACGAATTTCAGGATAACCCCGTATCAGTATAAACATACCCGCATTTGTATTACGACCGAATACAAATGCAACTGAGACAAAGATATTATATCTACACAGCATAATACTCGGATCCGGCTTAAACCAAAGCCGACCAGTATTATCTGCCCGAAAAATGACACGTGCGAAAACGCACGTGCATTTTCCGAACCTTGCCATAAAACCATACGGCCTCTACAACGTTTCGCCCGAACTTGGAAAAGTGTCTGTGGGGGACTCTAATGACTCATCAACACACTGGCACTGGGTATAACCACTAGCACGTCAGAGGTACAAGCTGTATGTAACGGTTGCCTATGTATTGATTGGAAGGGAAGCTGACGAGGGAACTCATACATAAACCCTACTGAGCCTAACAGTGACAATATACATACAGTCCGGTCCGTTCGTCTATGAGTATCGCATATCGGCCTAGGGGCTGGTAACGTCAGACCCCCAATAGCGGTATAAGTCGTGTCAGAGAGTAGCCCAGAACACCCTGAGATACTACTGGAGTACCTACCAATAAATCTCCTGCCTCGACCGAGGGCTTTGTGTAATGGCTCTCCTAGACACAGCGCGATCTTACCCCCAATACCGGGAGAGACGAATCCCCTGCCGATCCGCTCACTTGCCTCCATGTGTCTCGGGACTGTACCCAAAAAAGACCTGTTTGCACGACTCCTTTGAGTCGTGGTAGGGTAGAAATCAAAGCACAGTGGGAACTCACACGAGACAAATGACGACCTCAGGTCGATGAACTAACCTGTACACATGTCACCAGGGAACTGCTATCTGACGATATGTATAATACCAACTAGCATGTTCCCGGCGAGTTCTGTCCGGTGTACTCATAACCCAATGAGCACCTGTATACATCTTAGGTGAACCAACTGACACCAATGGCTTGTGAGACCGGCCATCGCCCCTCGTCGGGGTCTCGACTGTATACACTAGTCTACTCTGGAGTATCGATGCCCTGTCTCGAAAACTCCCACGACTAGGGACACTTTAAGGATGTGCTTATAGACCCCAGCTCCCACGTATATGATCACCATCATACTGCTGGGTGTCAAGCAGAATCCTATGGGCTCTATCAATCATGCAATAGCGAACTAAAGCATGTATACGATGATAAAGACAAACCAGATAGCATACTATCATCTCGAGCAAGACTGTCATATCGGTATAGGTCCTGCCTCAATCATTGCAATCACGTACCTGCGATCCAATAATTGACTTTGAGGGCACTATCTCCAACAATTATATTATCACAAAAATAGATATTTTTAATGATACATATATATATTTATATAAAAATAATTTTAATATATATTTTATTTCTAGAAATCGCATTTTTCTAAAGATATTTGTATTTGTAAATCTTTCGAGATCGAATGCCCCTTGCGGGGGTCTGCATCTCGCACTACTAAGCCCAGGGACGTGTGATAATCCGCACTATCCGAGTCGGATTTCCCAAAATGGGTTGTAGCGGCGCTTTGCAAAGATTTGTAAAATACGTATCTTGTAGAAAACGGTTTTATTAGTAAAAGGTATTTATATGTAAGGTTTCGTTTTCTCGTATTCTATGTTCCCAAAAGATATTGTGTTATATTGCATATGAGTGTGTGAGGAGGTAGGTCATTACCTCGTGATCTACTTAAAGGTATAGCAAGATTGTGATGATGTAAGGTAAAAGTAAACTACATGGTATTTTAGTGAAAAAGAGCGATAGAAATTTAAATAGACATCATTTTGATATGGAACTTATTCAATATGAATTGTTAATGTTTAATAGTCAACGTGTAAGAGTTTAATATGGTTGTGTTTAAGAAAAGTGGGATTTTTAGAAGAAACCGAATTGGAAATCGGTTTGACTCCGATTCCGTCGGGTTTTATAAAAAGAACTTTTTAGAATAGTAAATTCGAGAGGGAGGTGGGACTTATGGGTTTAGAGATTAGAAGAGAGGAAGAGAGAACGGTAGGAGGCATCGGTGCATCGTTTCGTCGCCGGGAGCTCCTAGGATTTTGTCGTCGGAAAATCGTCGAAGCTTTCGCCTTTTTGCTAACTTGAATTGCACAAAAATTCTTTACAGATTTCTTGAGAGTTTTTGATCAAAATTTTGGAGTGAGGGGGTGTGTCTAGGGGTTGTATTTATAAGGTAAGGCTAGGGTTTAGGGTAAGTGAAAGGTTGAATTGAAATTTGTAATAAAATGTATTAAAAATGTATTAAAATGGAGTAAATAAGGTTTTAAAGGATCTCTGGAACCGATCCAAAGAATTGAAGTGTGCAGGAGTGATGGGGAGATGAAAATCCAGACTTTTCATGTTGGGGACTCAACGGTCCGGCCGAGTCCGGCCGGCGGCGGCCCTCCGAGTCGGCTAAGTCGCCGGCCGAGTCCGGGGTGCATCGGGTTCCTCGTCTCCTCAACTACCCCCTGGTCCATTTACTTTTACATGTGTAGTGGGGTTTTTACGAGTTATGTACGTGTAGACTCTTGGTATTCTAAAATTCAAAATAAAATAATATTAAAAATAATGTGGGGTATGGGATTTGAATTCTGGTGGGTTGGTTCAGCAGTGCAAGGTATTACCAATGAGCTACAAGCTCCTTCTTGCTAATAAAAAGCAAAACAAATATTTATGGTACTCACAGAAATGTAATTACTCCAAGTATACATCAACTTCTAAACAATTTTTTTTTGTACACTAAAATTGGAGTTATTACAGTCTACCCTCCTTACAAAAATTTCGTTCTCGAAATTTACAACTTTTATTTTAAGGACTAGTTTACAAAGAGATGAGGATATCTTGCACGCATCTCATCTTCCCTTTCCCAAGTTGATTCTCATGGAGTGTCTTTTCTCCACATCACTCGAACCAAGTTGACTTTCTTGTTCCGAAGTGACTTCACTTTCCTGTCCAGGATCTTAATAGCTTATTGCTCACACGGTCTCTAGTCTAGTAATACATGTTGGAGTCGAAAATTGCATCTCGGTTGACCAAGTCAAAGTCAAAGTCAACCCCAGGCCAAGTGGGCCCATGCCCGAGTCGAGCCCGAACATGAAGCGGCCGGCCTCCCCCATGCCAACATAAAAATCATGTAATAAATAATTTTAATGTAATTTTTTATGCATGAATGGGCATAAAGCCAAATTTTTGTAAAGCTCATGGCTTATGTGCAAAAAGAAATAGCACATGAGGTATGGGATAGGCCAAATGCCATTTTGTAAAGCCTAAGGGGCTATGTGTAAATGTGTAAACCTATATAAGGCAACATGATGATGAATAAAAGAAAGACTTTTTCATTCTCCCCAAAAACTAGGCTTCATGTGCCTGCTTCTCCTTCCTCAAGGTTCTAAACCTTCTTCTTTCTTTTGAATTAAATCAAGAGTTTTACTCTTACTTTTTCCAAAACTAAATAGTTTTTCACCGCAAAACCCACAAAGGGGAATTCATATCTCCCATCAGATCTCAAAAATAAGAAATTTTTAAAATCTCACACTTCTTGTTCTTCAAGATCCAACCGACAGAAGAGGAGGAAAGATACACATCTCTAAAAATCCCATCTTGGGAAGATCCAAGGCCAAAGGGGAGAAACAAAGCAGACCCCCTTTGATCATTTCTAAACTTTTTAGGAGTTTAGTTCCAAGGGTCAAATCGGGAGCACATCTCTCAGTGCGGGGACAAAGTCCCCTTTCTGATTGACACCCAGCGCTCGCGTGCCAAGCACATGGAGCGCTGGAGCCCGGCGCCCAGGGCGCTAGCGCCCACGTTCCGAGCACGTGGTGCGTCCAGCGCCCAGTAAGCTAGCGCCCAGCGCCTGCGTGCCATGCACGCGAGGCGCCGGCCGCCCACGCATCCTTTGAATGCCCTTTCCTTTATATACACACACACACACATCTCCACAATACTATTCCCCGTTAGAAAAAAATTCTAACGGGACGCTGCCCCGCACCCCGCAAGGGGGATGCTAGCCCTCTTGACCCCCAGCCCGCTATCCGGGTAGCGAGACCCCCGTAAAAACTCTGTGGGGCCCCCGATACATCCAAAACAAAACATACGTACACTGCACATTGAGTTCGTATGATATGTTTGACCCGTTAATCGGAGATTCTCTCGCTCCAAAGGCGAGGGGTAATTAACGGCAGCTTAGTCCGCGGCTGCCGGAGATTCGGATCCCCACAATCAATAAACCCCAGCCAACCCTAGGTAGGGAGAATCTGTAATGCGCCTGACAAGCGCGCGCGTATTCCCATCTCAATGGGGTGACGAAAAACACCCTACGATACGATCTATCGAAGGTGGATCAATCTTCTCCTGTATAACGGGCGTACCGCCCTGGTCAGTCCTCGTCTCCGACGAGCCAATTCTGACCTCGGCTCTCACGGCCGCTCTCTGCGCCCTCATAGTCTTCGACGGCATAATGGCTAGAAAAGAAAACAGGATTCGATAGGAACACGGAAATCGAATCATAAGTATGTATATAATCACGGAAGGAATTTCAACCAACTAGTCCTAAGGTCACTTAGGCGGAGTACCGTGTCGTAAGTATGCCGCGGAATATACACACGCTACGTCACTCTGCTTAAACTACCTACTCCATCATACCAAGGTCATCCTACACTCCGAAAGGTAAAATCTAGTGCTCTGATACCAACTTTGTCACGACCCAAAATTTGGCACGTGACCGGCACTTAAACCGCGTAACGTCTACAGGCGTAACGCAATTTAAGTAAGCCGAAACCCAGAAATCTAAACCATCAAAAGTAGTAAGTGATAAAAATATTTGGAAATCGCAAGTAAAAATCTTAAAACTTAAGTTTATTTTCTTAAAATTTCGGCAGCACCTTCTTTGTAAAAACTAGCCCCGAAACAGGTACAAATATAAGATATAAGTAAAGCAACATATGAAATAAATAAAGCATCCCTAAACGGGGGCAAATCATGCCCCAAAGGCGGAAACAACCACCACAACATAATATACGACGCCGTAGCGAAAAATAGACAGTATAAGTGAAAAATAGCATAAAGAGATAAAACTGCATAATAAAAGTCAGCGAAGAAATAGACAGTGTCAGGTGGGGCTCGTGTTTCAGATGAACACTTAGGGTTTCTAACACTACACTACTACACTGCTAGTTTGCACAGTAAACGCTCGTAGTCACAGCAGATCACAGATATCCTAAAACGACACTAAAAACACGATACGTGCACAAAACTATATCTTTTAGTGTCCTAAACTGAAACTACAAAGCAACACAACAATATAACAACCTGTAACAACTCCAATTTTAGTGTATAAAAAAATTGTTTGAAAGTTGATGTATACTTGGAGTAATTGCATTTCTGTGAGTACCATAAATATTTTTTTTGCTTTTTATTAGAAAGAAGGAGCTTGTAACTCATTGGTAATACCTTGCACTGCTGAACCAACCCACCAGAGTTCAAATCCCATACCCCGTATTATTTTTAATATTGTTTTATTTTGAATTTTTAGAATACCAAGAGTCTACACATGCATAACTCGTAAAAACACCACTACACATGTAAAAGTAAATGGACCAAGAGGTAGTTGAGGAGACGAGGAACCCAATGCACCCCGGATTCAGCCGGGATCGGCCGAATCGGCCGGCGACTCGGCCGGACTCGGCCGGACCGCCGAGTCCTCAACATGAAAAGTCTGGCTTTTCATCTCCCCATCACTCCTGCACACTTCAATTCTTTGGATCGGTTCCAGAGACCCTTTAAAACCCTATTTACTCCATTTTAATACATTTTTGATACATTTTATTACAAATTTCAATTCAACCTTTCACCCACCCTAAACCCTAGCCTTACCCTACAAATACAACCCCTAGACACACCCCCTCACTCCAAAATTCTGATCAAAAGCTCTCAAGAAAACTCTAGAGAATTTGTATGCAATTTAAGTTAGCAAAAAGGCGAAAGCTTCGACGATTTTCCGACGACAACCCTAGGAGCTCCCGGCGACGAAACGACGCACCGGCGCCTCCTACCGTTCCCTCTTCCTCTCATCTAATCTCTAAACCCATAAGTCCCACCTTCCTATCGACTTTACTATTCTAAAAAGTTCTTTTTATAAAACCTGACGGAATCGGAGTCAAACCGATTTCCGATTCGGTTTCTTCTAAAATCCCACTTTTCTTAAACACAACCATATTAAACTCTTATATGTTGACTATTAAATATTAACAATTCATATTGAACAAGTTCCATATCAAAATGATGTCTATTTAAATTTCTATCGCTCTTTTTCACTAAAATACCATGTAGTTTACTTTTACCTTACATCATCACAATCTTGCAATACCTTTAAGTAGATCACGAGGTAATGACCTACCTCCTCACACACTCATATGCAACATAACACAATACCTTTTGGGAACATAGAATACGGGAAAACGAAACTTTACTTATAATACCCTTTACTAATAAAACTGTTTTCTATAAGATCCGTATTTTACAAATCTTTGCAAAGTGCCGCTACAACTCATTTTAGGGAACCCGACTCGGATGGTACGGATTATCGCACGTCCCTAGGCATAGTAGTGCGAGATGCAGACCCCCGCAAGGGGCATTCGATCTCGAAAGATTTACAAATACAAATATCTTTAAAAAAAATGAGATTTCTAGAAATATAATATATATTAAAATTATTTTTATATAAATATATATATATGTATCATTAAAAATATCTATTTTTTGATAATATAAATATTCTAACTTTTTCTAAATTCATAAGTATCACTTTACATTAAAATACCATGAATTACATACAAGTGCAATATTACAGTTTAATACCCTATATTATGAAAAATAGGTTATTTTACTAGACATATCACAAATATAAAATCTACATCTATGATAACTCTAAAGACGATAATTAAACACTTGGGGTTTATTTTGAAAATTATACAAAAGTAATTTTTACATAAAACCCCCTCAAGTTCTATAAATTACAATAAGGACCCTAGTAAACATAGGTTTAAGCGGGACCAGTCTCTTGAGCCTCAGGGAGACGGAGATATGGGTGCTTGCCTATCTAAGGTAAACAACTTAACAAACGGTATTATCAACACGGTAATCGTCTTTGAAAAAGACACAAATCATGTCGCCCATGTGCAGCGGTTACTGATAACATCAAAACAATCAGGACTTCAATTTCTTTTCTAATTGTCTGACTCGGACTGAGTACAATCTACAATCTACAATCCAACATGAATCCTGAATACATATCTTCAATATATATTCAATCTGTATTGACTGAACCGAACCATGGATATACTTCCATTTACATGATTCTCCAGTTACATTCTTTTACTGATATCATGGTTTCGGCAAGTCATCCATCTATACAAGACAATACAAGTTACAATACAACACAAACAATACAATCAAGACTTCATGGGGTTTAAGGGGTAGATTGGTACGAAAGGTGTTAGAAGTGGCACAAGACAGCAAGATTAAGACACCTAACCTATATTCCGTTGTTGTTGTACCGTGGCATAATGGTTCCTTGTACATTCCGTTTGCCCTAGTCTCTAGCATATAGAGACTCCTCTCGTATACACTGGCGTTCTTCTGTATCAAGCTACAAACAGCAACGTTAACCATATAATACAACTTTAAAAGCTACTTTCTCTTTCTGTCTATTCTATTTCTCCCTTACCTTTGGGACTTACCGAGCGATTGTTCGCTGACGACATTCCTTCTCTTTCTTCTGTGGAATGTTGTCAGGTGATCTGGACACTCAGGAGATCCAGCCTACTAGTAGGACTTGGACCAGCTTTCCTACGACCCAGAGCTCTAGATTCATTGTACACATTTTTATTTCAGTACTTTTCATTTCTGTTATGCCACTGTTTAGGCATCGCTTTATTCCATGTATTTACTTTTCCATGTATTGTAAAAAGAATGTGAATAAATAAAGTTGATGTTTTATTATATCTTGTCTCTTGTGCATTTATATTTATATTGCTTAGATACACTTAGCGTATTTACTTCACGGTAAATACGTAGCGGCCTCGTCGTGTCCTCTGCCTGTATACTGAAAAGCGGGGCGTGACACAACCTAATTACGGTTTAGAGATTGTTACCTATCCACACTTGCTCAAAATCCTCGCTTTCTATGCTCCAAGTGATCCTAATGGCTTAATCTTGACTTGTGAAGGGTTTCAGTGGGGTGAAATGGAGATTTTGCTTGAGTTTGTGAGGATTGGGTTAGGGTTTCAGTTGAGGGAGGTGAGGAACAAGAGAAAGAGAGCATGATGTGAGAAAATGAGATGAAGAAATAATGAGAATGAGAGAGTGTGAGGGGAAATGAGGGTGTATGTGTGTGAGTGAGGGATGGAGAAATGAGGGTGTGAATTTAGTATAGATCCATGCCTCCCTCTTCTCTCTCCTCATTTAATGCATGGCATGCTTGCCCATGCCTCATGATGCCCTCTCTCTCTCTCTCTCTCTCTTCCTCAAGTCAACAATTCAAACCTCTTATTTTATTTTTAAAACTAAATAATTTGGATAATTACATATTACAACTTAATTGAAATGGGGTTAGATGCCATGGATACTTAAGCATGGTTAACCCCTAATTAACACTAGGTTAACATGCACATGTGTGTGCAAACCCAAAATAAATATTAATTAATTTTTATAAAATATTTGAAAACTATTTTGGTGAACTTTTTATTAAAAATCCGCATTATCGCTTAATTAACATTAATCGCATTCTAAGGTGTTACATGGCAGTTGGCCAAGCCCACCCGGACTCAGAGGCGGGATGATGCACCGCCTATTCTAAAGCCCGTAATGCCGCCCGTTGTTCAGATAGTCGCATTCGTTGTCGCCGGAGTTATGGAGGTATCACTTCCGTAGTTTATAAGGCTGAAGCCTTAGGTGTTCACAGAGACAGATGCAGCAGAGAATTCTCAGTCGTTCCTCGACAGGATGGCTAGGATCAGTAGGTCCTAGAGGAGCTCAGATGAGAGGTCGGTGGAGTTGACTAATTTTTGGTTAGAAGGACTTGCTCAGACTTGTTGCGAGTCGATCGAGAGAGGTCGTGGAGAAGATCTTCCTCCGATGACATGGACAAAGTTCTCCGAAGTCTTCCTAGCCCAATTCCTTCCATAAAGTGTGAGAAACAAAAGAGCTCATAGTTTTGAAGCATTGCTCAAACCAGCAAGTATGTCCATAGCCGACTTTGACTTGTAGTTCACACAGCTGTTGCGCTATACTCCGTATTTGGTTCCCACCAAAGTGCTCAAGGTGAAGAGATATGTGAGGAGTTTTGATACACAGTTATTCCTTGCTCTTAACGCCCAGCATTTCACCATGTAGAGGCTATGGACGCAGCGATACGAGTGGAGGAGCGTTTGAATAAGACGGCGGTTGTTCCGGAACCGAAGAGCGTTTGTTCCAGTGTTCCAGTTTTTGGACAGAGAGGCCGTGGAGGTTTTGTTCCAGGACATGGTGGCGGGAGAGGTTGGATTCGGGGCCAGATGTATGGCTCGTACCCATAGGGGCCGAGGTCGCTGCTGACATGTTTTAGCTGCGAGAGTCCAGATCATTTCTACAGGGACTGTCCCACGAGATGTCAGGGCGAGACCGTGAGTTCTCATAATGCTTTATCCCCTCCATCTTATCCTTCGATGGCCTTACTTCCTCCGCTAGTCACTGCTCCACGCCAGACAGTTGCTCCGAGAGGCAATGGTGTTGGTGGTCGTCCACAGAGGAGACATAGGGGTAGAGGCAGAAGACCCTAGGAAGGAGGTAGGAGTCAGGCTAGGGTTTCCGCCTTGACTCCCCAAGATGCTTAGGCATCCAATGCAGTGGTTTCATTTACTCTTCTCGTGTGCTCTTTTGATGCGCATATTTTGTTCAATCCTAGTTCTACGCACTCGTATGTATCCACACACTTTGCACCGATATTGGGTAGAGGTTCATCGTTGTTAGACCTAACGTTAGTTCTGGTTACTCTAGTAGGAGAGTCTTTCATAGCACGACACGTATTCAGATTATGTTCCGTATGGATTGGTGATAGATATTCGTTATTCGATCTAATTCTTCTAGATATGTTAGATTTCGACGTCCTCCTCGGCATGGATTGGTTGGTCGCTTGTCATGCATACGTTGATTGCCCCGAGAAAGCAGTCAGATTCTGTTTTTATGGTGAGCCGGCTTTGATTGTGCAGGGGTATCGCGGTATCGTTCCTGCTAATCTGATTTCTACACTCTGTGATGGCCGGCTTTTGAGGAAGGGATGTCGTTGGTGCTTAGCGTATATTCAGGATTTTGGAGCCGCAGAGGTCCTGTTGGACCAGGTTCCGATCGTGCAAGAGTTTCCCGATGTGTTCCCTGATGAGCTACCAGGATTTCCACCAGAGCACGATATTGAGTTCTGCATTGACCTGATCCCCGGCACGGGCCCTATCGATTGGCCCCGATGAAGCTCAAGAAGCTTAAGGATCAATTGCAGGAGTTATTTGATAGAGGACTTGTTCGTCCGAGTTTATCGCCATGGGGAGCTCCTGTCCAGTTCGTTAAGAAGTAGGACGGTAGCATGAGATTGTGTATCGATTATCGTCAGCTGAACCGAGTTACGGTGCGAAATAGGTATCCTTTACCTCGCATTGACGATTTGTTTGATCAGCTACAGGGAGCGGGATATTTCTCGAAGATTGATTTGCGATCATGGTATCATCAGTTGCAAGTTCGGAATGATGACATTCTGAAGACTGCTTTTCGGACTCACTACAGGCATTATAGGTTCTTGGTGATGTTGTTTGGGCTCAACAAAGTCCAACAGCATTCATGGATATGATGAATCGGATCTTTAAGAAGTTCCTCGACCAGTTTATTATCTTGTTCATAGAAGATATCTTGGTCTACTGTAGGAGTCGAGAAGATCACGAGCAGCATTTGAGGATTGCATTGCAAGACTCTGCGAGAGCATCAAATGTTTGCCAAATTCTCGAAGTGCGGTTTCTGGCTTGACAATGTAGATTTCTTGGGTTACATCGTTACGAGAGATGGGATGCGGGTAGATCCAAAGAATATTGAGGCGGTACAACATTGCCCCAGATCCGTTTTAGTGACCGAGATTCGTAGCTTTTTGGGCTATCACCGCCGTTTGGTACAGGATTTCTCTCGTACTGCTGCACCGATGACCGGTCTGACCCGAAAGGGAGTTCCATTTCTGTGGACTTATGTGTGTGAGCAGAGTTTTCAGCAGTTGAAGACTCGTCTGATGACTGCGCCAGTTCTATCCTTGCCTCCAGGCTCAGGCGGTTTCGTTGTGTATTACGATGCGTCTCATGTAGGTTTAGCTTGCATGTTGATGCATTATGACAGAGTTATTGCTTATACTTATCGGAAGTTGAAGAAACACGAGCAGAACTATCCTACTCACGATCTGGAGATGGCCGCGGTGGTCTTTGCGCTTAAGATTTGGAGACATTACTTATACGGAGAATCGTGTCAGATCTTTACAGACCACAAGAGTCTAAAGTACATATTTCAGCAGCGGGATTTGAACTTGAGGCAATGTCGCTGGATGGAGCTTGTGAAGGATTATAATTGTGAGATTCTTTATCATCCGAGTAGAGCAATTGTCGTGGCTGATGCTTTAAGTCGGAAGCCTGGAGGTAGCTTGTCTCATTTGGGCACAGTTCAGAGACAGTCGACTGCAGATTGGTAGATTTTGTGCGATAGTGGCATACGGTTCAAGTTCACATCCGTGGGAGGAAAATTTGCTCATGTTCGTGCTCATCCGCTTTTGCTTGATCGCATCTGTATGGCATAGTCCGAGGATGCCCGTATATATGAGATTATGGAGCTCGTTCGGCAGGAGAGAGATTCCAAATTTGCGATCGATAGCGAGGGAGTGTTACGATATCGGACTCATTTGTGTGTGCCCGACTCTGATGGGCTGAAGAGAGAGATCTTAGAGGAGGCACATCAGTCTGCTTACAGCATTCATCCGGGGTCTACCAAGATGTATCACGATTTGCGAGACGTGTACTGGTGGGAAGGGATGAAACAGTATGTGTCTGATTTTGTTTCAAGATGCCTGATTTGTCAGCTAATTAAGGCTGAGCATCAGTGGCCGGCAGGAGAGTTGCATCCCTTACCCGTTCCTAAGTGGAAATGAGAGCAGATCTCTATGGATTTTGTTATGGGTCTACCTAGATTTAAAAGAGGGTATGAATCCATTTGGGTGATAGTTGATCGGTTGACGAAAGCGGCTTACTTCCTTCCGGTAAAGTCCACTTTCGGATATGCTCAGTATGCCCAGATTTATATTGATGAGATTATACGGTTGCACGGCGTTCTGACCTGTATAGTTTTAAATAGAGGCATACAGTTTACCAGTCGTCTCTGGAAGAAACTTTAGGATGCTTTAGGCACTCACTTGAGTTTCAGTACCGCCTTCCACCCACATACCGATAGCCAGTCGGAGCATACTATTCAGACTCTTGAGGATATGCTCCAGGCTTGTGCGCTAGATTTGGGTGGCAGTTAGGATTGTTACTTGCCTTTGATTGAGTTCTCCTACAATAATAGCTTTCATGAGACGATTTAGATGGCACCTTTCGAGGTATTATATGGGAGAAAGTGTCAATCGTAGGTTTGTTGGACAGAGTTTAGCGAGAGCAGCCTCTTAGGGCATAAGTTGGTTCAAGAGACTACTGAGAAGGTCCAGTTGATACGTGATAGGATGAGGACCACTCAGAGCAGGAATAGGTCTTACGCTAATTGCCGCCGCCGCAGATTTGAGTTCGCCGCGGGTGATCATGTGTTCCTCCGGGTTTCTCCGTTGAAGGGTATGATGCGATTTGGGAAAAATGGGAAACTCAGTCCCAGACATGTTGGACCCTTCGAGATTCTAGAGAGGGTTGGTGCTGTATCGTATCGTTTAGCACTCCCGTCCAGTTTTTCGGATGTGCACCTTGTGTTCCATGTGTCCATACTCCGCATGTACCCTCATGATTCTTCTCTCGCTCTTCAGTATCAGACTATCCAGCTGGAGCGCGATCTATTTTACACTGAGCAGCCGGTGACCATTCTCGACCGGCGGTGAAGAAGCTGAGATCTAGAGTACTCTCTTCTGTAAAGGTTTTGTGGCGTGGACCAAATAGCGAGGAGGTCACCTGGGAAGCCGAGCGTGAGATGCGGAAGAAATTTTCCCATCTCTTCGAAGGTACGCGTAGTTAGATTTTAAATTCGTGGACCGAATTTCCTTAAGGGGGGATATTGTAATATTTCGTAAAAAATTAAAATATTTATTTAAGAATAAAATGAATTTTTATATATGAGACAACATTTAATTTTTACAGGTCTATTTTAAAATGTGTCATGGCAAGTTATGTTGTTCTCATTTGGGTTTTTGATTAATTCTTTTTATTTTGAGAATGAGAGAGGGGGGAATAGGTTTACTAGGATATACCTCACCCTCACCACAAGCTCACTAATATCTAACATATTATGGTTGACTCCTTCTCTCCTTTCTCATTATCCTCACAGCAAATAGCTTTCCTTAGAAAAAATATCTTTAAGTCCCCTCCACCCTCACCCCAGCCTCCCTTCACCAATTCACCATGGATCCTTATGAGTTCCTCACATAAAACCATCAAGATAGGCCCTTATCTTTTCATTGATCTTCACCAAGTCATCTCTAGAGCTTAGACCCCTCTCATCTCCATCTAAAGAGATAAAAATCTTGTTTTTCTAAGTTTTTATCGTTTCGTATTATGATATCTAGGAATTTCTTGAGTAAAGTATTTGTTTTGATGGGCTAAGTCTTGAAGTTGTTGAATTTAGTGGTGATTTGCAAGTAGCAGTGAGGTTGGTTGGGTTTTTATTGGTAGCCACTACTTGCTTGAATAAGATAGAGGTGTTATGATGCTTAGAGATTAAGTTTTAAATGTGTTTTGAGATTTTAAAATAGGGAAAAGTGGTTTTTTTGGTGTTCAATTGGAATCTGGTGTTACTGTATAGCTCTGAAAAATAAACAAGTGATTTTTCTAAGATGCTTGGACCAAAATGAGACCTCACCCAAAGCCCAAGCCCCCCGGCCAAACCCGGGCCGCTAGTTTATTCAAATTGGTCGCAAATAGCGGCCCAACCATCAAGTTAGGGTATAGGTTTTTGCCAGTAGCTCCCAAACATTCCAATTAGTCTTTTTTATACTTTTTTTGTTCGAGATTGATTGTAGCAAAATCTGAGGCATGAATCTTATATAAGTTCGACGTTTTACGTTTTTAAAACCTAAGTTATGGTTTTTGTGATTTCCGGGGGGTAGTTCGATATAGATAGCACGCGTTAGAACACTTCGATTGCTAGATTTTTTTAGTAATGTTTGCATTTTGATTCTTATTTATGTGCTCTTAATTTAATGTTTAGAATCGGTCGCAGAGACGTCCAACGCGGCAAGGAAGGGCAAAGCATTTGCGGGCTTCGTCTTGCACATGGCGATTTTATGTGAGTAGGGGGATATGTACAAGTGGGAAGTTGGGCAGATGGCGTATGGCATCCCCAACTACCAGAAACATTATAAAACTCAATATCGCATTTTAAACTCCATTCGCAATACTTAACCGCATCTCTATGTTATATGCATTACATGAGTACCATAGTATCCCTAATGAATAATTATACATGCTCGAATAGATACCTTGGTTAGAATTACTATGTAATATCCGGCCACTTTTTATACCAATATCCGTATTTCTCTTTAACTTATAAATTTTTATTTTATTTATAATTATTTATTTACTTTAAAACCCCATTAAACCCAAACCACCATATAATTCCCTCAGCCCATTTCTTTTATTCATTTTAATTATACCCAGCCCAAACAATAAAACCACCATATAAAACCCCCAGCCCATTCCCCATTTTATTCTTCTGGCCCAGTCCCACTCCCCAGCCCATTCCCCATTATATTCTTCTGGCCCAGTCCCACTCTCCCAGCCCAACTCCCTAAACCCATACCCGCCCGCTTCAACCCGACCCGCAGCTGCCGACCCGACCCGCTTCGATCCCTCTCTTTCTTCCCCAACGGCTCTCTCCAGATTTCCCGCTCGAATCTTTCCGTTGCGCCCACGTCGCCGCTCGTCACGCGTCATGCCCCGCTCCTCGTGCCCACGACGCGCGCGTTACCCCACGACGCGCACCCCTCGTCCCCTCTACCCTTCACCACCTCTCTCCTCTCGTACACACCCACACACACTCTCTCTCTCTCTCTCTCTCATCTCGCACTCTCTCTCCCTTCTCTTTTCCCGCTCCCTCTCCCGACCAACGCCCATATCACACCGACGCCGCGCTCGCCCCGCCACCATCGCCGGCATCACTCCTCTCTCCTCTCTCCAAAAACCTCGAGCCCCTCTTCTCCTTTCTGCACCCACCTCGACCACCTCATCTCTTCCTCCACCTCCTCCCAACACCGTGACCACCACCGCTGCACCGCCATAGACTCCACATTCACCTCTTTCGACGATCCCTCTCCTCCCTCACCGACCTACTCTCCACACCCGAACACCACCTCCCTCTTCTCCAATTGACCCACCTTCAAAACCCACCGAGCACCCCTCGCTTGAACTCCAACTCCCCGACACCCCTCCTCCAGCCGCCACCAAGATCAAGCCATCTCCACCGGAGATCCGACGACGACCCTACCACCACCACCCGCCGACCATCTCCTCCTTCCCCTCGCCGCATAACCCCCACTGCGAGCCAAATACCCTCTGCTGCCGCCACCGGAAAGCGACCATCGTCGACCCCAGCACATCTCGAGAAATCGACAGAGCATACCTCTCCGCATCTAATAAACGTGACGCATCTCTGGACAACTCCGACGTAGAACCCGAGCGCGAGCCGAGGCCGCGAACCCTAGCTGCGTCGTTCGTCGCGCGTTCGTGCCGCTGCCGTGTATCGCCAGAACGTCTCCAGGCAAGTATTTTACTTGCTACATGCTAATCTATTCGAGTTACAAACTTATATCATATAGATTACAAGTTTACAATATCCAATCAATTATGTGCTATACCTGTTCGATGCATGATCCCAATGAGATTATTCATCTATTTTGACGGAATTGGATTGTTTGTGTTGGCCCATGTAGTGACGAACATCTTGTATAAATTTCACTGGAAAATACGACTGTTAATGACTAAAACGATTACTCCCAAATATACCTGTAAAACTGGAATTTTCCCGTATCTGAAAACCATTAAAATTACCATAAATTATGTACATATTGGAATGATGCGTTCGAGGGCTTAAATCGAAGCCGACTCGATGAAATATAACCCTATGCAAGTTTCTAATGGTTTCTGTACTTATATTGTGACGATATTTGGTTCGGAGTGCGACTCTGGACTGCAGTCCAGAGCGACTCTGATTATTGCTTACTGTCCCGTAATGGGTACCACCTTGTTTTTCTGAACTCGTATGTTGCGGAACTCCACAGTTTATTGAAGGTGAAACTGTTAGCTAGATAACACAAGTGGTTTCATTCTGTTTCATCGTCTTTTGCTATTTAATCTGTAATTTAAAAGATGGGGACGTATAACAGTCCCAACAGAATCAGAATTGACATACTAGTATTGAACAGTGTATAACTCCTGACGTACAGACGCGATTGAGGATCCGTCTATTATGTTGAAAATTTTATTGGAAACCCTAGATTTCATTCAACTATAGCGTCGCTAAATTCTGATCCCAACTGGGATTAAAATGCGTTACGAAACGGACCTCCGATTCTGAAACCGGATTTCCAGCCGTGAACGCTTAAAATGAAATGTCCATATCTAGTGATCCTGAAACCCGATTGACGTGAAACTAAATTCACTAGATAGATGATCAAATATACTACTTATCCCATGTTCATTGCTTTGCTAAATTTTGGCATATATTATTTATGATAGATTATGCAAGTGGTAGAATACCGATTCATGACACCTTAATCATGCTTTACATATTGTTTCCTCATCATATCATACATATGTCACTGCATTGATAACCTAGTGATCATGTGCATTACCCAGTGTTAGATATTAGTGATGATTGTGGCAAGTACGTTAGTGTTCGTGCATGAGTGGATAAGTGAAAGTGACACGTACTTGTACACAATCAGTGAACCCTTTTATTCTATTGCATTGTCGACGTCTGCGGGACGCGTGTAAGTGTGACTATAAGTGGTATGGGACACTTATGGAAGCTCTTGCATGGGTGTCACAGATAAGGCACCAAACACTGCCCATTTATCTTGGGTATTAGTTGGGACGTGCTTGATGGAGGTCCTGTCTCCAGTTCTCGCGCAGACTTGTCATGGACCGACCGGTATTTGAGATTATGGTTGGCGTTTGATGTAGACCATGGGGTGTGGGGTAGTTTGAGTGTGAGTTCAACAGAATCTCGGGAGTCCCATGCCGGCTTATATATATGGAGATATATGGAGATTTACAGGGTACATGATTATTACCGTGAGTTACATTTTGGGCCCGTGGTCCCTTGCCCTTGGGTCCTACCCTTGGGTGGAGGACACTCGCGAGTGGTTGACTCTCACACTTGGACTGACTATAGGTTTAGTGACCTGTACAGTGAGACTTAGAGACCGATAGGGATAATGGCATTGGTATACATTACTTACTGTGTTGACATACCCGGTATACTATTTTACTGCTTTACTGTTCACCTGATCTATTAGACACTTCATTGGTTACTGCATGTTCATACCTATACCGTCTTTATTTACTGTTATATATATCTATTATCACTGTTCGAGTTGTCACTTGTATCTATATATTATATTGCTATTTTGTCGCTCTGACGACCTGAGTATGCATGCTCAGAGTGTGAAGAGTGGATCTAGCCTGGACCAGGACCAGATGTACATCGCGGACATCTTGATTAGCTATCCAGAGTTATACCCTTTTGATTTCCATCAGGTCAGTTCTTTGTATTTGTTTTGTTTCAATTACTGCATTTCTCATTACCTGCGCATTGTTTACTGATTACCACGTAAAGCTAGAAGCCGAAGTGTGACTACGGCAGGACATTTCCTTGACCGTAGGAGCATGGCTGGCCTTGTCAACCCCTCGTATTCCGTATTTCGGGAAGCGGGGTGTGACACGGTTTTGTTGGTATCAGAGCCCAGGTTTTGCTTCGATTGGGATTGCAGTTTTCCGTGTTTAGCTTGACAATCTAAGACATTCCTTGGTCTAGGTTGTAAACTTGTCATTCTTGATCCATATTCACATTGTGTGTTTTGCTATCCATTCGCTAGGGTTTCGGGTGACTTGGCAAAGTTACGTGGTTGTAATTGTGAACTACATCATGGTTACACTACCATACTCTGTTTAAGTGACTCAGAGTACTACAGTTGATTTCCACTTATAATGAGTTTCATCACACCCGATATTCTTGATTCCTTGCCCAATCCATATTATATTTTAAATTCCATAGCTTGTGCCTTATACCGTTCTCAAAATTGTCGTTTCAGGACCATGTCTTCCAACGACTCTTCCTCTATCTCCACTCCCCAGAATCAGACAGCTGAGATTCTGAGTGTACTACAAGGTCTGAAGGAGGCCCAAGAGTGAACAAAAGACTTGTTAGCTGAAGGACTGAGAAGGCAGATGAATCAGGCACCAGCGGGAGTTTCCAATCGTAAAGGGATCCCTGTTAGACGAGGAAAAGAGAAGAAGATGAAGCGCCCATTTGTTTCCCCGAGACAGAAGCAGCAGAAGACCCAATATTGTGGGTACTGTAGGAGGCCAGGACATCTTCAGAGGGATTGTCGCCGCGCCCAAGGGAAATGTCTGATTTGCAGATCCAGCGAACATCTTATCAACGGTTTCCCAAAAAGGAAGGAGCTACAAGGAGGAGACTCGTCCACACTCTCCACTTCTGCCAAGTGATGATTATTGCGTAATTCAAACTTCGAGGATAAGGCGGACCCAGCGCAGGATTCAACTCGCGTGACGAGAATGCAGCGGCCTAGTAATCGAAGAAGAGTTATCACGTTTTCTGCTTTTAATAAAATGTTGTCATCCTCTTGTAAATATTTCTTTTCGTTTGAAATCTTGTATCCGTCGAACTTTTAGTTGAATGCAATAAAAACTTTGAATCGTAATATATGTATCATTCTCTTGCTTTTCCCCCCTTATTTATACTATTCATTACCACAGCATTTCTAATTCTGATTTTTCAGTTCCTGCTCACCGCATATTTTCCTATACCTCGTACCCTTAGCTATTTTCTTGATGTGTTCCACTGTAGAATCATGACTCTTTCTTTTCAGGCCATGGCCCACCCTGGAGCAGCGCCGCATCTAGATGAGGATGCACAGTCATGCGTTTCCTTAGACCGCATGCTGATGAGTTCTGACGATGAGATCAACGGTCCCCAGGTCATTTTTGGAAACAGCGATTCCCATGACGAAGGAGCCGCCGCCCCAGAGGTTGACATGATAGGCGATTCCGACGAAGAGGAAGTAGACCCTGAAGAGAACCCGATAGAGGAAGATCTCGAGTAAGGCCCGATAGAAGAAAATCCAGTGGAGGAAAATCCCACGGGAGAGAATCCAGAAGAAGAGAATCACATGGAAGCAAACCTCGATGAAGAAGCTCCAGCCGAGGAAGGAGGACCAGAAGAACAAGACCCTGCGGTGGAAGAACTCCCAATGGAGATCCCTGCGAGGCGCTATGGAAATGGACGTCCCTACCTAAGCGCGCGAGCCTACCGCAACCTGCTGAACCTCCACAACCGCGACTGACGGGATTTCTAGATGTTGTCTTCTCTGGCCAAATAAATCTATGTATAGTTTAGGGCCATCTGTTACTTTTCGAGAGTGCTTTGTTTCGAATTTTCTAGAATGAAATAAACTTTCCGAGTTCGCAAATCTTTTGATTACTGTTTCATTTGATGCTGTGACTTTTCCCCTATACCGTCATTTCCTCTTGAGACCCCTGACTGTCCACCCCTATACCTTGTGCTGTTTCGACCCTCACTTAGATTAAAAAGTACCGCACCCAATCTTTTGAGTGGACCACCCTTCATCCTTCGTCTATGCCTCGTTTGAAATCCTTCTGGGAGGGGAAAATTGATAGTAAAATTTCCGAGTTAACTGACCCTTCGAAATTTTTGATTCACATGATATATCGACCGTTATCCTCCCCATACATTTTTTCCTAGTAGCCCTTTGTTGCTCATCCTTACTTCCTGTGCTGACCCGACCCCAATCTCTTCGACCTTCAGTCTAAAGCCGTCACACTCCGACCTTTTGTATGAGCCACACTCCATTGTAATCCCTACCCTAGCTAGCCCTATACATATTTGTGTTTTTCTCTATTACCCTAACTATATTTAGGGACATTATTATTCGAAATTTGGTTTTCATTATTTTGTATTTATCGAAGAGTGCGTTTTATTGACTATCACCGTTTTACGCATTTCAAGTACTTCACTACTAGCTTTCCCATTATTTTCGGTAGCGCAACCTTACATCGCGCATATTTTCGTTCCATGTTTCTTATTTTCACTATGTGGGTTTTCTAAGTTATTTTAAAACTATTTGATCGATACATTATCCTAAAATTTTTTAACCTACCGACAAATCCTTCACTACTTTATTGTTGTTACATTATTTTCCGGGTATTGTGCTCATGGTTACTATTATAAATAGTTGTGCCTTATACTTATTATTTTTTAGCTACGCTACCTTTGATGTGTGAGGTATGCATATGTTTAGGATCTCGATTTTATCTAGCACGCCTCGAATGTTATTATTCGTTATTGCTATTCTATTTTTGTACATATGGATTTCCCTCATAATTGATTTCTACCTTATACATTTTAGATCTATTCTTTTAGTTGTATTAATTGTATACATATGTAAACCTTCAAATTTCTTCATCCACCTATTTCTAGTAAAGCAATATGTGTTAGTTTGCGATATAGTAGCTTTCGCTTATGATTTTATAACTTATTGTTTATTTTAAATTTCGAGGACGAAATTTTTGTAAGGGTGGTATGATGTAATATCCAGCCCCTTTTTATACCAATATCCGTATTTCTCTTTAACTTATAAATTTTTATTTTATTTATAATTATTTATTTACTTTAAAACCCCATTAAACCCAAACCACCATATAATTCCCTCAGCCCATTTCTTTTATTCATTTTAATTATACCCAGCCCAAACAATAAAACCACCATATAAAACCCCTAGCCCATTCCCCATTTTATTCTTCTGGCCCAGTCCCACTCCCCAACCCATTCCCCATTATATTATTCTGGCCCAGTCCCACTCCCCAACCCATTCCCCATTATATTCTTCTGGCCCAGTCCCACTCTCCCAGCCCAACTCCCAAAACCCACACCCGCCCACTTCAACCCGACCCGCAGCTGCCGACCCGACCCGCTTCGATCCCTCTCTTTCTTCCCCAACGGCTCTCTCCAGATTTCCCGCTCGAATCTTCCCGTTGCGCCCTCGTCGCCGCTCGTCACGCGTCGTGCCCCGCTCCTCGCGCCCACGACGCGCGCGTTACCCCACGACGTGCACCCCTCGTCCCCTCTACCCTTCACCACCTCTCTCCTCTCGTACATACCCACACACTCTCTCTCTCTCTCTCTCATCTCGCACTCTCTCCCCCTTCTCTTTTCCCGCTCCCACTCCCGACCCACGCCCACATCACACCGACGCCGCACTCGCCCCGCCACCATCGCCGGCATCACTCCTCTCTCCTCTCTCCTCTCTCCAAAAACCTCGAGCCCCTCTTCTCCTCGCTGCACCCACCTCGACCACCTCATCTCTTCCTCCACCTCCTCCCAACACCGCGACCACCACCGCTGCACCGCCATAGACTCCGCATCCACCTCTTCCGACGATCCCTCTCCTCCCTCATCGACCTACTCTCCACACCCGAACACCACCTCCCTCTTCTCCAATTGACCCACCTTCAAAACCCACCGAGCACCCCTCGCTCGAACTCCAACTCCCCGACACCCCTCCTCCAGCCGCCACCAAGATCAAGCCATCTCCACCGGAGATCCGACGACGACCCTACCACCACCACCCGCCGACCATCTCCTCCTTCCCCTCGCCGCACAACCCCCACTGCGAGCCAAATACCCTCTGCTGCCGCCGCCGGAAAGCGACCACGCCGACCATCGTCGACCCCAGCACATCTCGAGAAATCGACAGAGCATACCTCTCCGCATCCAACAAACGCGAGGCATCTCCGGACAACTCCGACGTAGAACCCGAGCGCGAGCCTAGGCCGCGAACCCTAGCCGCGCCGTTCGTCGCGTGTTCGTGCCGCTGCCGCTGCCGTGTATTGACAGAACATCTCCAGGCAAGTATTTTACTTGCTACATGCTAATCTATTCGAGTTACAAACTTATATCATATTGATTACAAGTTTACAATATCCAATCGATTATGTACTATACCTGTTCGATGCATGATCCCAATGAGATTATTCATCTATTTTGACGGAATTGGATTGTTTATGTTGGCCCATGTAGTGACGAACATCTTGTATAAATTTCACTGGAAAATACGACTGTTAATGACTAAAACGATTACCCCCAAATATACCTGTAAAACTGGAATTTTCCCGTATCTGAAAACCGTTAAAATTACCATAAATTATTTACATACTGGAATGATGCGTTCGAGGGCTTAAATAGAAGCCGACTCGACGAACTATAACCCTATGCAAGTTTCTAATGGTTTCTGAACTTATATTGTGACGATATTTGGTTCGGAGTGCGACTCTGGACTGCAGTCCAGAGCGACTCTGATTATTGCTTACTGTCCCGTAATAGGTACCACCTTGTTTTTCTGAACTCGTATGTTGCGAAACTCTGCAGTTTATTGAACGTGAAACTGTTAGCTAGATAACACAAGTGGTTTCATTCTGTTTCATCGTCGTTTGCTATTTAATCTGTAATTTAAAAGATGGGGACGTATAACAGTCCCAACAGAATCAGAATTGACATACTAGTATTGAACAGTGTATAACTCCTGACGTACAGATGCGATTGAGGATCCGTCTGTTACGTTGAAAATATTATTGGAAACCCTAGATTTCATTCAACTATAGCGTCGCTAAATTCTGATCCCAACTGGGATTAAAATGCGTTGCGAAACGGACCTCCGATTCTGAAACCGGATTTCCAGCCGTGAACGCTTAAAATGAAATGTCCGTATCTAGTGATCCTGAAACCCGATTAACGTGAAACTAAATTCGCTAGATAGATAATCAAATATACTACTTATCCCCTGTTCATTGTTTCGCTAAATTTTGGCATATATTATTTATGATAGATTATGCAAGTGGTAGAATATCGATTCATGACACCTTAATCATGTTTTACATACTGTTTCCTCATCATATCATACATATGTCACTGCATTGATAACCTAGTGATCATGTGCATTACCCAGTGTTAGGTATTAGTGATAATTGTGGCAAGTACGTTAGTGTTCATGTATGAGTGGATAAGTGAAAGTGACACGTACTTGTACACAATCAGTGAACCCTTTTATTCTATTGCATTGTCGACGTCTGCGGGACGCGTGTAAGTGTGACTATAAGTGGTATGGGACACTTATGGAAGCTCTTGCATGGGTGTCACAGATAAGGCACCAAACATTGCCCATTTATCTTGGGTATTAGTCGGGACGTGCTTGATGGAGGTCCTGTCTCCAGTTCTCGCGCAGACTTGTCATGGACCGACCGGTATTTGAGATTATGGTTGGCGTTTGATGTAGACCACGGGGTGTGGGGTAGTTTGAGTATGAGTTCAACAGAATCTCGGGAGTCCCATGCCGGCTTATATATATGGAGATATATGGAGATTTACAGGGTACATGATTATTACCGTGAGTTACATTTTGGGCCCGTGGTCCCTTGCCCTTGGGTCCTACCCTTGGGTGGAGGACACTCACGAGTGGTTGACTCTCACACTTGGACTGACGATAGGCTTAGTGACCTGTACAGTGAGACTTAGAGACCGATAGGGATAATGGCATTGATATACATTACTTACTGTGTTGACATACCCGGTATACTATTTTACTGCTTTACTGTTCACCTGATCTATTAGACACTTCATTGGTTACTGCATGTTCATACCTATACCGTCTTGATTTACTGTTATATATATCTATTATCACTGTTCGAGTTGTCACTTGTATCTATATATTATATTGCTATTTTTTCGCTCTGACGACCTGAGTATGCATGCTCAGAGTGTGAAGAGTGGATCTAGCCTGGACCAGGACCAGACGTACATCGCGGACATCTTGATTAGCTATCCAGAGTTATACCCTTTTGATTTCCATCAGGTCAGTTCTTTGTATTTGTTTTGTTTCAATTACTGCATTTCTCATTACATGCGCATTGTTTACTGATTACCACGTAAAGCTAGAAGCCGAAGTGTGACTACGGCAGGACATTTCCTTGACCGTAGGAGCATGGCTGGCCTTGTCAACCCCTCATATTCCGTATTTTGGGAAGCGGGGCGTGACATACTATAATTAATAGGATCGCTATATGTGCCAGTATTTTCGTGTTCTATGTCATAATTGCCCAGCTACGCGTATACACTGGATAAAACAAAAACACAAATACTAATGATTTCCATGTTGCACAGTTCACAGACTTGCGTGCTACACCACGCATCATTAGTATTTCCATGACATATAGAATTTCCACGTCGAGTCGTATTACAATGTTTTGTTATAGTATTAATTTCTATTTACTATGTTTTATTATTTGAATGTTATCGTCCGCACATTTACATGTTACAGCCGACGACCATTGCAAGAATGAATCATTCAATGTTGATATCATAGATATGATGTTTTAACGTCCACCATGAGTATTCTGGTTTTCATAATGAGATATCCAAATCAAGGTAAGGTTTAACCGATTACGGATACATGTTGGACCCGGTACGAATCGGAAGGGCAGGAAGTCCGTAGGGAGGTGCGGGGAGCCTAGCGAGGATGATCGAGACCGGAGGTGATATTGGAGCGCGGTGGATATCCAGAGTATTCCGACCGAGGCTGAGTTGATATCGGAAAAGGGACGATCGGTTAGACGGTGCCTACGATATCCAGGTTTTTAGTTTCGATGATGGACATATGACTGATGAGGATTTCGTGATGATTGATGCTATTCTTATGTAACCTCATTTATATCGCACTTGCATTAATTACAGCGCATATCATATTATACCTTGTGATGTTATATTCCTATTCATTGAGTTGGAAACTCACTCCCGTTGTGCCTTAGCTTCTTACAAGACGGACCACATGGATACTTAGTGGAATATTGGCAAATTATATTTTAGGGATATCTCGCATATTTTTTTAGGTGGGTTACTTGCGCAGTAGCCATCTCTTTTGTGCTGCCTCTTTTGTATATGTTATCCTTATATCTAGTGTTACTCCATCAAACTACTTGTATTATTTGACTTAGATCGAGTCAGGACCTTATGTATATTCTTTTGGATCGAACTTGGATAGAGTCACTATTCAGCTTTACTTATGCATTTTTACTTTATATTTTGCTTGAGATCCTTCGCCTTCGAGCGTAGTATATAACTGCATAGTTTTGATTCTGCTAATTGGTGTTGATATAGCTCCCGAGTGTGGATTCCGATATATATTATGTTTATGTACTCGTTTTTATCAAAAAAATACAAAGAAGGTGCTGCCGAAATTTCAAATAACGAAAACATTTTCAACCTTTTTTCAAAACATGTTATATATACTTTAAAACAAACAATCCTTCTCATTTTAATTACCCTTTTGAAAATTTCACCTTCTTTATTCTTTTAAAAAAATTTAGATCTTGAATTTTGGTTTACTCGGATCGCGTCAACATCTTTAGACGTCACGTGATCTAAGTGTCGGTCACGTGCTAATTCAAGTCGTGACACATATATAAATAGGAACAACATAAAAAAAAACATGTTACTAGTAACACATGACAATGAATAATATAATATTAACATAGACGCGATGGTACAGGTCATAGATTTAACATATTATTTTGGAAAAGAAAACAGATTATAAACAAATAGCAAGTCATGATGGTCATCCATATGAGGGTATATGTAAATAAGGATAATAGAGACCCAGAAGTTTGTATACAGGCATGAAGAGACATGTCAGGAATTAATAATATGGCAGTGTCAATAGTATGTAAGTCTCATATTCTAACGCAAGTTAAGACACGACGTCCAACCGAATTGTGAGTTTTTATATATTATATAATGGTAGCCGAGTACATGATTGCGAAAAACACTGAAGGCGACTGGACGACGCATTCTTAACTCCAAACACCCCATGGTAAATATCTGTCATAACCATTTCTAATGTAAGCTAAGGTATGGTGTTCAACCACTTCAAGAGTGCGTTGAGCACATGAATACTTGAATACTTGTGTACCGAGAGTACATAGATGATGGGTCCGAAGCAGCTGAACTACTCATCCTTAACTACCAGCAACACCCTCGGCAAGTATTAGTCAAGCTATTTATAAATTAACACAGGTTCAAATACATGATAGTATAATACATGAATACAGGAGTACATGAATATATGAGTATGGGAATACATGAATACATGCGTACATGAATACAGGTAGTCAACCCATTTATATGTTGACACATGTTCATAGGTACATGTGTAAAGGAAATCAGGTTAAGGCCTAGCTATAATACTAAGTATCTATGTCTACACGAAGCATGTAATCATAGTCAAGTTTGAAGGCCAGAAATCAATCATAAATTCGCATACAAAAAATAATGGTTTTGGTTTAGAATTTGAAAATCTTACACAAGAAATATGTTGTAGTTCAGAGTGTCATGTAAATAAAGAGACCGAGTTTGCCTCGATTGGGTTCCTGGTGAGAGAGTTGCGAAAGTTTTCGTAACACTGTGCAGAGCAGGTCAGTGCAGATTTTAGAATACATACCCTGGTGGTATTTTATATTTTAAGGAAGTTTAGGGTCAAATTATGGTTTCACTTATTAAATAAAACCGATAGTCAATAAAAACTGAGAGTCTATGACTCTTGAACGATTTCTTACAAAAATATTTGGATTACGATAACCACAGAGAGAGAGTTATGGTTGTTTTATTATAGCAACGCAGATTATTCCTGCTGCCGTCCAGATTTGAAAATTTTTATTAGAACCCGGTTTTCATGAAGTTCTATTAATTTGCAGGTAGATTAATTAAGGAATAAAATGTAGCTATCTCTCTGTAGATGTTCTAGAAACTTGGGTTCGCTCAATTTGGAATTCAAAGTTAGGAGTTATGTCTATTCTAAAATAGGTGTAATCAATTTCAGCATTTCGAGAAATTCGATGTCATATATAAAAGAAAAACAATACAACAACCTGAATTAACCTAAACTATGAATTTCGTACTGACCACAGGGAGACTTCATCGCTTGTAGGCTAGGTAAATACGACAGAGCTGTTGATTGATTATGTGAAAGTGTTTATAGTAATAACCGCAATCAATAACAGTGTCGCGGGTAGCTAGCCGAGATGAGTACGGGTCGTCCTCAGGGATGTGTGGAATTTCTAATCTTGCCTAAGACGAGTTGATTAGAGTAAAAGAAGAAAGGAGAATAGATTCTAGATCTATGTTAAACATGGATGTATAATATATATAGTTTTAAGATCTAGTTTAAATACGGTTGTAGAATTTATAAAGAAGAGGCTTGTAGGGTTCTTTAGGATTTAGTAGTCATGAATGACTAATAAAGATTACTCCTTTTTCTTTTGATAGATTTAAAACTAGATAGATAGTGATAAATGGGGATTAGAGTTCTTGGAAGAAACTGGGGTTTTCCCACTTTTGACCCTTGTCCCTTCATTGATCTCTATTCATGTCTAGCTCTTAACAAAACAATTGTTAATATGATCTCAAATCGCGGTCAAGACTATCAATAAATTAATAGCGTGCCCGATTAGGATGTTAACGATTCTTTTGCTAAATTTTATAAACTTCATAAGACTTAAAAGAAGTTAAAATATTTTTCCATCCATTGTTCTACCCTAATCCTACAAACCCTATCAAGCAAAGAATTACACGCGCATGATGGAGATAGAAGAATGGAGTATCTCTCAAACTATATTTATTTTTCCCCCATGTGCATAAACGATTTATCCAGAAGAATTTTCATCTGTTATCACACAGATAATAATATGAGTTTAACATATCTTATGAGTTTATTACAAGATCATTATTAAATAAATTTTCAAGTCTTAAATTAGATTTCATGATGTGGATGCATCAAAGCATATGAAGTCATTTAAGATTGTCGTAAGTACTCAGGAAAAAAGGTCAGGATGAATAATTAGTTTCACGGCTGTCGGGGATAAATGTCTTAATTCCCATTACGAATGCAACACCCATATCTCACTTCCTACTGTTTTTCGTCCATTTTGAGAAAATTTCGGCAGCACTTTCCCCATGTTCTCCGTGTTCGTACATAAATCTGTACACGGGGACCAAGTGGAAAGTACTGTCGAAACTTCTCGAAATTGACGAAAATACAGAAGGATGTGAGATGTGAGTCTTGTTGCATTCGTAATATGTCCAAACTGTAAAAATCTGACAATTACTGTATATCAAATCCCCTCATCGAATACTACACATACGTTTGAAAAAATTGATCATGACGCTCAACTCTCACAAACATATAATATGATCATGTCAATTCGACGGGAAAAAGATTTGATATACACCAATTATCAAACGGAAACTATAGGTCGATCATAAACAAGTTTAAAACCTTTCGATCTTAAACTTACTAATTAAATGAAAATATAAAACCCTAATTAAATTTCTAATCAAAATTTTAGGGTATCCCTTAATTTTCTATTTAATCATTTTTTAATCAGGGTCTCGGTTCACTATTATCTAGTCTTAATTAAGATTTCTTAATTAGTGTAATTAATGTTATAGGTTAATTAGTGTTGATTTTTTTTAATCATTTTGATTTTATTTTTTATTTATGCATCTAGTATAGATTAATTGGTATTAAAGAATTTAATTTTTATTTTGATTTGGTTTATAAATTATGCTATAATTAAAAATCTAAGCAATAAATCATAAGGAACAAGATATCGAATCATTAAATTTACAAAATAAAGGATATCAAATCATTAAATTTACAAAATACAAGCTAGGAGTTGGGATGAATATATTTTTGAAATATTTCATATGCGGGCGCACACACACACACATATGCATTCTCACACACTCATACATACGCACACGCACTCAAACACTCATACATACACTCGCTTACACACTTACACACACTCGCTCACATACGTACGCGTGGACACACACTTACACATACTCACAAACATACATGCGAGTGGACACACACCTTAAATTAACTAAAATATATTTTACCCTAAATTCATCTAATATAATCTTATAATCTATCTTACTCTAAATTAATCTAACAAGTAAATTCGTCGATTACCAATAATCCTTATATTTTCAACTCTAACCCTAAATTAGCAAATTTATATTTCAAATTTTCATTTATTTTCAATTCTAAAACAATTTTATTCAATTGTATTTTAATGCTAAAACCCATCAATCCCCAAAGCCATAATAAATTTCAAACCCATCATTCTACAACCGATTCAATTGCTCATAATAAATTTCAAACTCATTAACTATATTTAATATATCAAAACCAACACAAATCACAAATTTTGATCACTAAGTTTCAAAATTTAATAATCTAATTGAAAAATTAAGGTTAGGAAGAGAAAACACTAATCTTGGCCAGGATTTAAAAAGGAAAAAAGCGATTGAAAGCTTTTACACTACCAATTGCAATAATAACACTTAAAAAAAACTGGGTTAAATTTGATAATTTTTTCGAAAATTTTTACGAGAAGGGGATGGGGAATTATCTCTCGCGGGATGAAATGGGAGAATGAGGAGAAAGAAGAGCCTTCGCAGCTCTTATCTGAATGACCTTTTAGCGACCATTTAGAATGGTCACTAATATTATATGAACGGTCGCCAATACATTAGCGATCGTTCATTAGAGACCGTATAATATATACGGTCGCTAATAATTTATTAGGAACCGTATATATTTACGCGGTCTCCAATACGTACAGTGTCTACTAGTACGTGTAAAAAAATAATAAACGACGGTGATTGTGATTGTAGAGTGAGCACCGAACAAGGCGTCAACCGATGACGGAATGGATGGCCGTCGGACGAAAACCGATGACGGCAAGGTATTGGCAGGAGCATGAGATATCAACGGATTGCGTCTAGCGACGAGTGGTGGTAGCGGCTGTCAACGGATGGGCCGCCGTTGACAAGAGAGCGGCGGCCATTTGGCGAACAGTCATAACATCATTTACGTTAAGCTGAAATATTATGCGGTAATATTAGAATAGACACCTATTTAACCGAGAATAAGATACTTAATTTCCAGAAATGTTACCATGATTACCGGGCGCGCATATGAGAAACATGTTTCCCAAAAGAAAGCATCTGAACGTCTGCTCCCTACGCGTGCTTGACTGCTTTCACCCGGAAAAATCTTCTCTATAAAGGCCTATAGAGAAATTTCTCTACAGGTCTCTTGCAAGCCCTTAGATGAGTTTTGAGATTCGTGAAAATATTTTTTGCACACACTCTCTTTCATCCCCTGCACAAATTTCAAAACCTCATCAAAAAACTTATAAGCCGCTTGCAAAGAAAATACAAACCTTTGCAGAGGAGGCAAGGGCAATTCCGTAATCTCCACACACACCCAATCACTCACCCCGCTGTCTCAAAACAATCCAAAATATTATGAAAATCTCGAGCGCCCCTCCCATCAAAATCTCGTCAACCACCAACGGCCCAGATCCCTCCATGTCACCCATCGTCGTCATCGATAAAGAACCCTTTTTTCTTCGTCTTTTTCTCTCTCTCAGCTTCTACTCTCTCTCTCTTAAAATAAATATTTTTTTTGAAATAGGGTATTATAGGATTAAAATTATTAAAATAAAATGATTTATTTTAAATTTAGCGAAATAGGACAGTTTTGAGCCCGACCCCACCCCCGTCCCACCCCCATGTTTAGAGGGCGGGTTCTAGGAACCTGCCCCTACACTATATAGGAGAGGGCGGGTTCCTAGAACCTGCCCTCCTCTATATTAGGAAGAGGGTTTTTTATTAAAAAAAAATTAAATAATAAACAGAAAATAGGATAAATATCGAATAAAAGAATAAAAATTGTATAATATTAGAGTTGTTTAAATGTGAATCTGGTATACACTCTAATAACAAAATGAATCCATCAAATTTATATTTAAAAAAAATCATATCTGTTTGTAAAATATATAGAACTACCGCTTTCCCTTTCCCTTTCCCAATTCGAGAAGGCTTGACATAAGCCTATACCTCTTGGGATGACTGGAGGACCCTTCCGTTTCTTGAGTATATGGCGGCGTCTACTCTTCTGCTTTGGCTTCGTCTTCAGCAGCGTCTTGGACAGGTTGTTGTTCCGCAAATCCCGAATGTGGGACAGGTGTTGGATATGTGTTGCCTCCTAACAACTATATGTAGGGCGAAAAATCCATCTCCCAACTGGGCAGTTGTTGCGAAGAACCTGCCCCGGTTTCATACGGCTGCTGTTGCACAAAACTTGGGCCCCATAGCTGCGTAAATCCTGACCCCCAAGATTGCTGTTGTTGCGCAAAACCTGACCCCCAAGACTGCTGTTGTGCAAAACCTGACCCAAGACTGCTGTTGTTGCGCAAAACCGGTCCCCCAAAACTGTTGTTCCTCCGGTTGTTGCGCTTGTCCGGTATGCCAGGGTTACTGCTGACAGTATGGTGATCCAAACCACTGATCCTGCTGCTCTGGATCTTCCTGATGCTACGGCTCTGGTGCCGGTTCATGCTGCGGCTCCAGTGCCGGTTCATGCTGCTGCTCTAGTGCCTGCTCATGCTGCTGCTCTGGTGCCGGCGATAAATGTGGAAGTATATTATATGAACCGAATATACCACCAATATATGAGCGTACATTTGAAAATAAAGCCTGCGTATCCGGACCAACATCAGTCGGATATGGATCCTGCACCATTGATTGTATATGATGCAACCCACGAGCCTGTCGTTACATTAGAAATAAGAAATAATTATTGACTCATACCGCCGGATGTTAAAAACTAATATAATTTTAAAAAATTAACTTACCATTTCTCGTTCCACGTGGCCTCTAGGCTAGTACCGTTGGATGTTTGGGAAGTCATTAGGGTGAGCAGAAAGATATCTTATAGTAACACGCTTATACCACTGTAAATATGCTTCGGTAGCTTCGGTGGTTGTTTGGTCACCTATTTGCTGTAAGGAAATATTACGATGCCTATCCTCCCATCTCAGCAAATATTGATGATGATGCTCCCTCCAATCACGCTCCGCCTTTCCTCCTCGCATGTCTCTCTCTATTGTCATAGGAGCAGGCGGAGGAACAGGAATATGTTGCAATCTACTGAACTGTCGCAACACCCGGTACGGTAGGTGCATGACCACAATATTAATGCAGAGGAGTGGGCATCGAGCCCGCCAAACCGGCTCTCCTTCGATACAAATGCCGGATAATCCTTGCAGACGATATGTTGTATAAGGAATCCACGTAAACTGCGCAAATAACATAATACAAAATTGTAATGAAGGTAATTTAAAATTTTAAAACAAAGTTAATTACCTAAGTTATGGTTACCTGAGTCGCCTCCATGCGATCCAACTCATCTCTATAGTACCTAAGTACTCGACGAGGAGCCTTATAAGATTTCTTGCCATTCCACCAAGAGCCGAGAGGCTTTCCAGGGGTATCCACGGCAGAAATATTAATTCGATCTGGTCTTCCTATACACATGTGCTCACATGACCAAATCTATAAATAAAGTGTCAGATGATAAGAGAAAGAACCAATATTACAATTTTGCAAATGTCTGGCTGTTAAAAATAAGGAATGTACCTGAAGTAATGTAGTGCAGCCACAAATTTTATTCTTTGTAGGAGCACATGCCTTATCGAGTTTCTTATAAAGATAGGCCTGGACCCCTGCTCCCCAAGCATACTGGCCAACACATTAAAGTCCGTAAGGAACCCAATGTATAAAGGATGGACATGCGTTGCCGATTGGTCCGGTATCAACCAAGAACAGATCATGTACAGAATGTAGGCACGTGCATGTCTATCCAAGACTTCATCGGTGGCTTCATTAGGGATATTAGTAAATGTATTTTTTAGCTAGTTTAAACTGATCTTATACCCCTTAGTGTAGCCTCCTGGTGCCTGAAATTTACATATAATTGTTAATTAATATAACTGTAACATACTTAAACTTTTGATTTAATAAATTACGAATTATACCTGTCCGAGAGCAGATTCGGCATATGTATCCCAGTATGGGTGGTCGGTATCTGGACCAACAATTTTTCCTCCGACCAAGCCAAGCCCATTGACCCGTAAACCGAGTAAGAGGCCAATATCCTAGAGTGTGATAGTGGCCTCACCCAATCTTAGATGAAAAGTGTGGGTCTCTTTTCTCCAACGCTCAATAAGAGAGATAACGAGACTGTGGTTGATTTGGATATGACGAAGCAATGAACCTTCATAAAATCTGGCTCTTCGAATCTGCTCGATTATACGCTGATCGGTAACTTGCCACTTGTCAAAACTATGGCTGACGACTGTAAGATTATCTCCACCCTGAAAAATTTAATCATATTATTTTCAAATCATTAGAATTAAAAGAAATGGGAAATTAAAAAAATTTGAATAAGTTTTGAATCTTTTCTCCCCGTGTAATATATTGAAAGATCTGTGTTCGTTCTGATCTACGAGCATTGATTTGTCGAATGGTTGATTCTCCATTGAAATTATTTTGATATTTTATTCCCTGAAGGATTTAGATAGGAAACAGAGTTTTAGAAGGGAATTTGGACACGGAGTTAATTTGGACACAGAGTTGCGAAATGCAGATGGCGGGTTTTTATAGGGAAAGGAGGGCGGGTTCCGAACCCGGAACCCGCCCCCATCTTTGCAAACAGAGAACTCAACGGTATTCAATTCCCCTTTATTGATTTTTGTTTTTTTAATTTTTTTTCTTTTGTTTTTTCTCATTGTCATGTCAAATCATGATTTTTAATCATTGTCATGTCAAATCATGTATAGTGTTTAATCATTGTCATGTCAAATCATGTATAATGTGGGTTTCCAGCGTATTGTCAGAACCTCCCCTTAATAATTTTGAAAAGGGCGGGTTCTTAGAACGTGCCCCCTTCAATAATTTAATGTGGGTGGGTTCTTACCTTCAATAATTTAATGTGGGCATGTTCTACGAACCAGCCCTCATCTTTTATTATTTTCAAATCAAGCAGAAGTAATAATTAAACGAAGAGGGCGGGTTCTTACAACGCGCCCCCTTCAATAATAGAATGCGGGCGTGTTCCAAGAACCCGCCCTCATCTTTTATTATTTTTTCCTGTTTTTGTTTTTTTACAGCAGTGTGTTGTCAAATCAAACATTTTGAAACGAAGAGAACGGGTTCCTAAAACGCGCCCCCTTTAATAATAGAATGCGGGCGTGTTCCAAGAACCTTCCCTCATCTTTTATTATTTTTCCATGTTTTTGTTTTTTTACAGCAGGGTGTTGTCAAATCAAACATTTTGAAATGAAGAGGCGGGTTCCTAGAACGCGCCCCTTTTAATAATAGAATGCGGGCGTGTTCCGAGAACCCGCCCTCATCTTTTATTACCCTTTTGTTTTTTAACAGCAGTGTGTTGTCAAATCAAGTAGAAGTAATAATTATCATTTTGAAACGAAGAGGGCGGGTTCTTAGAACGCGCCCCCTTCAATAATTTAATGCGGGCGTGTTCCTATAAATACAGCTCTCTCTCCTCTCCATCTCTCTCCCATCCACTCCAAGTACCCTTATTCTGAAATCTATAGCAAAAATTCTCTAAAAATTTCCAAGTCCAAGAGAAGTTAAACTAGTTAAGTGGGTGTTTTCTCTAGTTTTTTTTAGAACTCTTAAATTAATATAATTTGCTTTCTCTTTAATCTCTTGAGCTCTTGCCCCTTTGTCTTGACCTTGCAACTTCTTCATTGAACTTGCAAACTTAAGGCTTAGGTTCTTGACTTCAAGAATACTTGTAACTCATTTGAAATTCAATAAAAAGTTCTTATTTTATTACCATGTCTTGCTCTTTACATACTTGAACTTGTGAAATCTTTACTCTACTTTGATCTTGCAACCTCTTAAGTGAGCTTGCAATCTTAAAATTTGGTATTTGGATTTCACATTGCACCGGACTTAAGAACCCTTGAAGATATTCGCACGTTTATTCATCGGTTCATTGTGTTGTCTTTCTTTTCTTGCATTTTTCATTATGTTTCTTATTCTTGTCTCTTTTCTTTATTTTTACTTTGTGAATATGTGTGAGTAGTCGCTTTACTTGTTAAAGGTATAATACGGTTAGTTTGCGTTAGGAAATGTCTTGCTAAAGCCTTAAAAACCTTAACCTTGAAATTGAAACTCCAAGCAAACCACTCGCAATTCCGCTCCATTACACATCCTAATCCTACCACGATAGAGATGAATTCTAATCGTGACCGGATTGCAAGTGGTTTGCCAAAGGCTAAAGTCAAGAGATATCAACGGAAGGACAAGGGACAAGGAATGCGGATTTAGTTTAAAACCACAAATACCGTATTTCAAGTTCCCTAATCCGCGTTGTTGCCTATTACCCAGCGTCAAAGTCAAGGTTGGGTCTATAAGGAACCGGAAAACATCATCCTAACCCAAGCTAATCTAAAAATACCCTTAACAAGTCTTGTAATTGAACATATCCTAGTTACGACGCTTCCCATAAACCACAACTCAAAACACGGTATTAACTCGTTAAAACAAGCCTAAAAATACCCTAAATAAGTCTTGTAATTGAATATTAGCCTAAAAATACCCTTAACAAATCTTGAATATAATCATTATATAAGTTGTTAACGCCCTTTTTATTGTTGGCTTGATATTGTTTGATACAGATAATGGCAAGTTCAAGTTTATTTGTTGTATGTAAATACGATGGCCAAATTATCACAAGTGCACAAGATCTCGAGTATATGGGCGGGTGCGCAAGAATCATGCGATTATGTAACACCCAGCCCCTTTTTATACCAATATATGTATCTCTCTTTAACTTATAAAGTTTGTTTTTTTTAATTATTTATTTTATTCATAATTATTAATTTATTTTAAAACCTTTTTAGCCCAAACCCAAACTATAGATTTATTCTTCATCAAAATATTTTCCCTAAATTACTATATTTCTAGTCTTCTAACTCTAGTTGTTTTATATTCTAATCTAAAATCCTAGTTCTAATTATTAACCTAAACCCAAGTCCACATTAATCACATCTTCTTTAACCTATATCACCCAAAATCTTTACTTTCCTATTTCCTTAATAACCCTCAGCCCGTTTCATTTTTAAAAAAAACTAAACTCCATTTTCTTTTCTTCCTTCAGCCCGGCCCCCAAGCCCATTCTCTTTTTTTAATAACTAAATTTCCTTTTCTCTTCAGACCCAGCCCATCCCAACTCGGCCCACTCCCCTAACCCGCGCCCGCTGCTTCGCAACCCGACCCGCTTCTTCACCCATCTTCTCCAACGGCTCTTTCCGCCTTCCCCGCTCGCGATCCGCGATCTCCGCCGCTTTCGTCGCCAACGTTCGCGCGCCGTTACTCCCCACAACGCGCGACCCCTGTCTCCCCTATCTCTCCTCCTCTCTCCCTCACACTTCAACTCCTACCCTTCTCCTCATCTCCTTCCTCCTCACCAAAACCCAATCACCAAGGCCAAGACCTCCACTGCCGGCGCCCCTCAACCCAGAATCCCCGACCGCACCCCTCACTTCCCCTGCACACCCGAGCTCGGCCACCCGTACCCCGACGCCGGCGAGCCTGAACCGCCTCAGCCGACTCCTTTCATCCGCCTCCGCAGCATCATCATCATCGTCGTCGTCGCCATCACTTCTCTCTCTCTCTCGATCTCTCTCTTCCCCTCTCCCTACCTCTCTCTGCTTTCTCTCACACTCTCTGTTCTCCCCCTCTCTCTTTCTCACTCTCCGTCTCTCTGTCTCTCTCTCCCTGCATACTCTTTCTCTCTCCCTCACTCCCATCACTCACTCCCTCCTCTCTTACCCGCTCCCTCTCTCGAACCCACATCCCGAGCACCTCACCTGAACCCCCGCCAGCAACCTCCACCTCATTGCAACCACCACCCATTACCCCAAAACCCACCGAGCACCCCCGCTTGAACTCCAACTCCCCGACACCCCTGCTTCGGCCACCTGCTGCACGCCGTCGCTGACAAGCCGCCGTCTCTAGCACCGAGATAGCAACCCAGAACCACTATCGCCCCTTCCACAAGCCGAGTCGAGATCACCACACAACCTTCAAGCTTTGGCATTTTATCGAGCACTTTTCATACGTCGTCGATCACTGTTGTCTCGGTCGTCGCCGCTGCTGCCGTACAACCCCAAGACGTTTCCAGGCAAGTACTTTACTTGCTACATGCTAATTTAACCATATTACAAACCCAAACGTGTATGATATAAAATTCCTTTTCACGATAGAATTAAACGACGTATGTGTTCGATGCTTGGTCCCAATGAAAATACTTGCCTAATTTGACGGAATTAGATTTTCTGTATTGGCTCTTGTAGTGATGAATATCCTGTAAAAATCTTACTGGAAAATACGAATGTTAGTGGCTAAAATGAATACCCCCAAGTATACCGATAAAACTAGAAATTTTCCCGCATCAGAAAATGAGAAAAATCACTGTAAATTATGTACATTCTGGAATGATGCGTTCGGGGGCTTAAATTGAAGCCGACTTGACGAACTATAACCCTATGCAAGTTTCTAATTGTTTCTGTACTTAAACTATGACAATATTTGGATCGGAGTGCGACTCTGGACTGCAGTCCAGAGCGACTCTGTTTACTGTGTGCTGTCCCGTAATGGGTACCACACTGTTTCCTTAACTCGTAAGTTGCAGAACTCTGCTGTTTATTAAAGGTGAATCCGTTAGCTAGACAACACAAGTGGTTTCATCCTATTTCGTTATCGTTTGTTATTTAATCTGTAATTTAATAGATGTGGACGTATAACAGTCCCAACAGAATCAGAATTTACATACTAGTATTGAACAGTGTATATCTCCTGACGTACAGACGCGATTGAAGATCCGTCTGTTGCGTTGAAAACCTTATTGGAAAACCTAGATTTCATTCAACTTTAGAGTTGCTAAATTCTGATCCCAACTGGGATTAAAATGCGTTGCGAAACGGACTTCCGATTCTGAAACCGGATTTCCAGCCGTGAACGCTTAAAATGAAATGGCTATAATTAGTGATCCTGGAACCCGATTGGCATGAAACTAAATTCGATGGATAGATAACTGAACATACTAATTATTACCTGTTTATTGTTTCACTAAACTGTATACGTTTGATGTATGATAAATATTGCAAGTGGTAGATTACTGATTCATGGCATCCTAATCATGCTTTACATACTGTTTACGCATCATATCATACATATGTCACTGCATTGATAACTTAGTGATAATGTGCATTACCCAGTGTTAGGTATTAGTGATGATTGTGGCAAGTACGTTAGTGTTCGTGTATAAGTGAATAAGTGAAAGTGACACGTACTTGTACACAATCAATGAACCTTATTATTCTATTGCATTGTCGACGTCTGTGGGACGCGTGTACGTGTGACTATAAGTGGTATGGGACACTTATGGAAGCTCTGGCACGGGTGTCACAGATAAGGCACCAGACACCGCCATTTATCTTAGGTATTAGTCGGGGCGTGCTTGATGGAGGTCCTGCCTCCAGTTCTCGAGCAGACTTGTCACAGACCGATTGGTATTTGAGGTTACGGTTAGCGTTTGATGTAGACCACGGGGTGTGAGGTTGTTTGAGTGTGAGTTCAACAGAATCTCGGGAGTCCCTTGCCGGCTTATATATATATGGAGATATATGGAGATTTACAGGGTACATGATTATTACCGTGAGTTACATGTTGGGCCCGTGGTCCCTTGCCCTTGGGTCCTACCCTTGGGTAGAGGACACTCGCGAGTGGTTGACTCTTACACTTGGACTGACGATAGACATAGTGACCTGTACAGTGAGACTTAGAGACTGATAGGGATAATGGCATTGATATACATTACTTACCGTTGTTGACATACCTGGCATATTATTTTACTGCTTTACTATCCATTTGATTTATTAGACACTTCTTTAGTTACTGCATGTTCATACCTATACCTTCTTGATTTACTGTCATATATACCTATTATTACTGTTCGAGTTGTCACTTAGATTTTTATATTATATTGCTATTGTGTCGCTCTGACGACCTGAGTATGCATGCTCAGTGTGATGAGTAGATTTAGCCGGGACCAGGATCAGTCGCACATCACGGACATCTTGATAAGCTATCCAGGGTTATACCCTTCTGTTTCCTATCAGGTCAGTTCTTTACATTGTTTTGTTCAGTTACTGCATTTCTCATTACCTGTGCATTATTTACTGTTTACCATATAAAACTAGAAGCCGAAGTGTGACTACGGCAGAACATTTCCTTGACCGTAGGAGCATGGCTGGCCTTGTCAACCCCTCGTATTCCGTATTTTGGGAAGCGGGGCGTGACAGATTAGAACCATCAATGACTTATAATGAAATCGAGAATAAAGTGTTTAAAATCACGAAATACGATCCCCATGAAATTAAGCTTAAGTTAAGTTGTATATGGCCTATGTTTAGTGGAAATGCATTGGTTGAAATTATAGACGATGCATCAATATCTTCGATGATAGACTTTGGTCTGGCAAATACCCAACATTCGTTTAAAAATTTTGTTCATAATGAACAATTGGAAGTATCAGATGTCGCTCCAACGGGTTATTTTGATGGTAATGCTGGAGGTAGTTTCTGGGGGTACGGTCACATGGTTAACGATGATACCATTAGTCTCAGTGGATATGATCATACACAACATTATTCAAACCTTCAAACTCAAGGGTAAACATTTTATAAATCCACCTTTTGTAATACTAAAATACTAATATATTTTATATATTGAATACAGGGTTTCCCAATCAACTGTTGCAGTTACATGCACCCCTGAAGAACAACACAGATTACCATATACACCCTTGCAAAGGTAAATAAATCTGAAACAAGTGGTGATTATGTTTATATTCTTCGTAATACGAAAATATTAAGGAAAAATTAAATAAGAACAATTTATATACTAAACGCAAATTTTCCTATACCTCCGCATCATTCCAGTACGATCCAAGTAGCGCATTCCAAGCATGTCCGTCCACATCTTTCCGGTCTTTTCACCAAGAACCATCCACGTTACACCGACCTCAACCATCATATATTGCATCCGAGCCTTATGTTGCTACGGGTGACATTGATATGTGTGGCAGTGATGATGATGAGATTGGTGAAGGTGGGGAGGATAGCGTGGAATATGCCGCTGGATTGAATGAAGTATCATTGTTTGATGATATGGTTGCGACTAATGATTTTGTCGAGTTAGAAGATCCCGGGCTCGATCCCCTGGAAGATGATAGTTGGGTAGACTTAGCCGTGGCAGAAGTAAATACTGAACCCTATTTGGAAACGACGGTAGCAAGCGAAGATTGCGTCACTGTTGGGGATATGTTTCAGGAAAAAGAAGATCTTATTTGTAAGCTGAAGTCTTGGGCTATTCAAAAAAACGTTACATTTAAAACCGAAGAGTTAAATAAGATGTACTATACCGTGGTATTTACGAAAGCTCCTGAATATAAGTGGAGATTGCATGTATGTTGTTCCAAAAGAGACAAAACTTGGAAGGTCACGAAATACAACCAAGAACATACTTGCATCAATTCTATTATGTTAAAAGATCACAGGAATTGCACTTCATCTTACATTTGCTAACTAATCATGCCACTAATCCGTACAGATGTGGCGATGACTCGCCGAGAGATACGGCTCTACGTTAGCGGAGAGCACAAAATTCAGATTTCGTATGTGAAGGCATGGAATGCTCGTAGAAAGGGTTTATGCAAGATATTTGGGGATTGGGAAAGCTCGTACAACTCATTATCCCCTTTTATTGAAGCCATGAAAGCATCAAATCCGGGGTCCGTATACCGGTTAAAAACCACAGAAACAGATGTTAATGGCTGTGTCAGATTTCAAAGAATTTTCTGGTGCTTCGCTCCTTGTACGGCTGGTTTCACATACTGTCGGACGGTATTGTGCGTGGATGGGACGTATTTATATGGTAAGTACAGAGGTTGCATGTTAATCGCTACAGGTGTTGATGCTAATAACGGTATATTTCCGTTGGGATTTTCTATTGTCGAGGGTGAAAATACATCATCCTGGTCATGGTTTTTCCGTCAACTCAAAAGTATCTCATCTGTTATTGATAAAACAGATTTATGCATCATATCTGATAGACATCTAGGAATACTAGCTGTAATGAGAGCTATATTTCCGACGATCCTACATAGGTTTTGCCTGCGGCACTTCAGGTAAAATTTTGATAGAAAAATTAAAAATTCAGATTTACATAAGCTTATGTACAAAGCCGGTGAAGCGTCTGACCCTAATGTTCATGACATGTACATGACGAAAATTGGAGAGATGTGTCAAGCCGCGAAAGCGTGGTTAGATGAGTATCCAGTACGCATGTGGTCACAAGCGCATGATAATGGATGCAGATATCTACTAATGACCACTAATATGTCTGAAAGCTTCAATGGGGTCCTTAAAGGTGTTAGAGGCTTACCGATACAGGGGTTGATTGTTCGAACCTTTTTCCGAGTGAATACTTACTTCGTGCAAAGAAGAGAAAAGTCCTTGGCGATGGAGACTCTACTCACCGCGTATTACGAAGATATATTCCGGAAAAGAGAGCGCAGAGCACAATACTACAGATCTGAAAGGTTTGACACGGCGGAGTTTCAAGTTACAGGGAGTAATGAGAATCAATATACCGTAAATTTTAGAGATGAAGGGCTCTCTTCGTGCATACGCGGTGTTTTCCAGCAACAACATTTACCTTGTGCCCATGCAATTGCTGCTGCAAGCAGCATGCATAACTCACATTACAATTTTGCTTCCCGTTACTATACGGTTTCCAATTACCAAGACGCATACGATCCAAAATTTTATCCTATACTAGACAGTCGCTATTGGCACTATTATACTGGAAATAGACAAACATCGACTGTATTACCGCCGGAAAAAATATAGGGCCCGGAAGACCTAAGGTGCTTCGAGATCGAATGACAATGGATGCTGATCCTCAGGAAAGGCACGCCAGATGTAGCCTATGCAAACAACCAGGTCATTATAGGACCAGATGTCCAAGACAGTTAACAGGGGCAGGACCTTCGAGATCGTGACAAATGCACCGGAAGAAAATCGATTAGCGCTTGTAAATAAACTTATACAATTTACATTTTACAAACAGATATGATTTTTTTGTATTATAAATTTGACGGATTCATTTTGTTATTAGAGTGTATACCAGATTCACATTTAAACAACACTAATATTATACAATTTTTATTTTTTATTCGATATTTATCCTATTTTTTGTTTATTATTTAATTTTTTTTATTAAAAAAATAGGGCGGGTCCAAAACCAGCCCTCTTCCTAATATAGGAGAGGGCGGGAACCCTTATATAGGGTAGGGGGCGGGTTCCCAGAACCCGCCCTCTAAACATGGGGTGGGGTCGGGCTCAAAACCGTCCTATTTCGCTAAATTTAAAATAAATCATTTTATTTTAATAATTTTAATCCTATAATACCCTATTTCAAAAAAAAACCCAAAAATAATGAATTAATGGCGATTATTTTGCAATGGGATCTCTAGCGAGCGCGATCCCTTCGAAGCGCGCGCCGCCGCCGCCTCCTCCTCGATCGTCGAGATCGTTCCTTCATCGGCCGAGATCTCTCCTGGCTCGCTTCCTTCTCTTCGAGAGAGTCAACTATCTTCAGTGGATCTGCACGGCTGCGGCCTTCTTCTTCGTCGTCATTCTCTTCGAGTCGTTTTTGCCTGGGTCCGTGATCGATGAGGGCGATGGAGGGTTGTTGGAGGAGGTTCGAGGCTTGGATTTTTGGGGAGGGATCAGGTTTCATCCGGTGAGGCTGATGGAGAGGTGGCGGAGGGAGAGGGGTGAGGCGAATGTGACGAGGTTTGGGGTGAGGCGGCCGCAGATAGCGATGGTGGTTGTATTTTGTTTGAATTTTTGGATTTTTTATTCGGTAAGGTTTTGAGTTGATTTGTTAGGGTTTGTTGAATGCAGGTGATGGCGGGGCTGGAGGCGGATGGGGTGCAACTGGAGATGATTAGCGTCGCAGCTGCGTTGAAGGAGATTGGATATGATATTCACGTAAGTAGATTGATGTATCCGCTTGAATTAACTGAGATCTTGAGCTTCATAGGATTGAGAACGTTCTTTTGTTCAGTAAGAAAACTGCTTGCCGTCAGCTCTTGAGCTCATGCATTACTCATTCTGGACAAGATTGATGAACATTTTAGAAGACCAAACCTAATTTACCTCACACTTCAACAATGACATTGGGAGAAATATCCACCAGGAAACTAGCAATATAGTGCAGCTACTTATAGTTTAATTTTGCAGGTGAAGATGTAATATACTTGGCCTCTATTTGGGGAAAAAGGTGGTTTTTACATATTTGATGAGTTCTGTAGGTTAATGTTCAGTACAATATCATCTTATAAATCAGGATTTTAAATGGGTATGGTTTGTCAATTCATCTTATCCATGACACAATGTGACAGCTTCATTGAAAGAGATAACATGATGAATATGGATTTATCAGTTGATAGAGAGCAAAATCACTGCCCTTCTCTTATAGTATCCAATGTACTATTTTTTTGGAGCCACCTTCACAGATTGGTTAAAAGCATAGAAAAATACCAAGAGAGATCCTTTACCATTAGTTTCCTTTGTTTATTTCTTCGTAAAGAGAGACTAAATCTAACATGATTTGTACAACCCCGATTAATCAGCGACAATAGGGAATGTCTAGACAATAGTTATTGCTCATTCTTATGATGTCCATGCCTAGTCAAGGCATTTAGAGGCTGTGTGGAAGGAGTCTGCATCTCAAATTGTAGAGGAGAATGATGGGATGGCACCTTCAAAATAAGTAAATAAATAAAATAGAAATTAGTAGAATTTAGAAATCGAAATTTTGGAAATTAGTAGATTTTAGAATATTAGAAAATATGTTTTTTCACTATTGGCTTTCAATTGGCTATAATTTGTATAGCGCATAAGTCAACCCTCAAATAGTTAGAAAATATAACAACCGGTTTTTGACTTGTAATCCTTTTTTCATAGCTTCTTCATGCATAATACAATGATATGATATAATTGGCTTCTCTATACTTAAAAAATGCCAATTCAGCTATAATATTATCCAAATATATGCATTCCTTTACTTTAAAAATGGCAATTCGGCTATAACATTATCTGAATACCATATTTATTTGACTACATTTTCTGTCAACCAGTTAATTATCTGTTTTTTGTTCTCCAATATGTAGGTTTATTCACTGAAAGATGGCCCTATTCATGCTGCTTGGAAAACCATAGGGATGCCTATAAATATTCTGCCTTTGGACTTGAGACATCACACTACTGTAGATTAGTTGGAGTAAGCTGTTTGTCTATTGCTCTTTGAACTTGCATATTCCTATATCACATTCACCTACATGTTGACACCACACGATCTTGCGGAAAATTTATTGTTTAATCTATTTGTCCATTATTTTGTACAGATTCAATGGAATTCTCTTGATTCCAGGCCTGTAATTTCACAGTAAATTTTTGACCTTAATAGATTCTTTCATATAACACGTTCTTTGTGTTAAATTCATGTGACATGTAGTGTTTGAATGCAGATTTATTACCATAACACCCCTCTCTCTCTCTCACATTCTCTTAGTTACGGTGCATTATGTTGTGACTTGTAAGCATGGAATGAAGGCCTGTCATTTATGAGGATGATGCATCCTATGTATCGGGTTAACAGACAACAAACTTGGTTCTGGTTCTTTTAGAATTGCATGAGCCATCTACAAACACATTCTTTATGCTAGTTTTGGTCTGTTGTCTCAGATATTGCATTCCGTCCTCCAATCACTCTTGTTTACCTGGTATTGGAATACTCCTGCATGTTATTAGTTTCTGACTCATCTTTCAATATTCCAAGTATACAATGACAGGTTCGATCTCCGCATTACCAATTTTTTCACTGTTGGGTTATTGTACATATTCCGCAACAACGAAACTTAGCACTCACACTAGGAAGCAGCTCTTTTTTTTGTGTGTGTGTGTGGGGGAATCACTTCTGTTTGAACCACAATGAATCGCACATCAGTAGTTTGTGAAAACCTTTATCATTGACCTGTTTCTTGCTAATAGGAATGGATATGAGGTGATGCTTTCTATCGTGGTTATAGGTAGGACAACAATAAACCAACCATGGGAAATGAGATACAAATTGTTAAGCGCGAACGCCTTTCGGGAAAATTCACTGCCTTTTTAATTGCTTAATGACTCTGTATTGGTTGAAAGATATTATAGTCTAATCATGGTCTAAGCTAGCATGATTAGGAAGGCTTGCAATAATTATTATTTATATCACATAAAAAGCCTCAATTTCTACCCTCAGACAAAATTATAATAAACGGGACAAAGTATCTTACTAGTTTAACTATTGTTGTGTCATAGCAATTACTAGGATACAGATTTTTTCTGCCTATGACATAGTGAATGGTTCTATTAAATTTATTTCCAGTGATTAGCATTTGATTTGCCTTCCTATTGTCATGAGTGGGGCCTTTGAATTCTTGTTTTGGAGATTTTGTACTCATGGACCTAAATTCCTGTTGTAATGATCCACTATCTACATCTCATCTGTTCCATAACATCGTCCAAAAGAGAGTATTAATTAAATTTTACAGTCTTTTGCAGGAGCCTTTCAAATCTATACCAATTATATGGAGCATACATGAAAAGGATCTAGGAATCTGTTTCTTGGTAATTGGATTCCACCCTGGGGCAGACCCAAAGCCAACAGTGAGGGGGCACAATGGCACATGCCCCTTTGAAATTTCGGGATAACGCCTTATATGTCGCAATAATTTTCTGATATTTTGCATTTATGTTGTATACATTTACCTCTTCAAAAACAATTTTTAAGAGCATATAACTCAAGTGGTAGTACATGTTATTCCAAAACAGGAGGTCATGGGTTCAAATCATCCAACCACACATTTTATTATTTTGATATTTTTTATCTTTCTTTATTTAATTAAAAAAACAAAAGCAATGGAAGCTTAGTGCCACACTGAGAACTTAAAGAAAAACTAGGAACTTTTGAATAGAACTTTTGTTTTCTAAGTTCATAAAGTGTCAAGAATGTATATTTCTTTGTATAGTTATTAAATTGTGTGATGAATATAGTTAAGCATCTTAATGAAACTTTATTATTTGTGGTTACCGATGTGCCCATTTTGAACAAAATTCCTGGGTCCGCCTCTGATTACACCAATAGCAGGAAAGGCTATCGAAGAGGGCTGAGGTTGCACTCATAGAGGCCATCAGGGAAAAGGGATGGGGATACCCTTAACTTTTGGGTTCGCATGGACAAGGATCCAAGAAACCCACGTCAACAAGATTTTTGGTCTTTCTGTGATACCATGAATGCTGGAAACTGCAGGTCAGACAAACTTCTCTTTTGCGCTCGAATCGTTTTTTTCCCCCTCCATTCAATGGCGCTCAATGCTATTCTGTATCATCTAACAAAAAACATTTTAATGAATTTGAGGAGATTGATGATCTTGACTTTGGGCATATTTTTGGGTGATAGTGGTTACCGATGTTGTATGATAGAAATGGGAGCAAAAAGGTCCCGGATATAAATCATGTGTATACATCATGCATCTCTCCTTGTATGAGTTGTCTTTCACGTGCTAACCGTGTGTTGATTTCCCATAATGGGGAGTGGTGGAATATTTGGCCAAAAATAAATGTGAGGCCACTAAACGAAAGTTCACTCCTAATCTTTTGTAAGTCATGGTTCAAATCAATCTTCGAATTTTGTGACATGTCAACCTAATGCACACGAAACAATGTTGTAAAAATAATAGGGCCACATCAATGTTAATGGAACCCATCAGTTTTAGGATATGCATCAACGCTCACAAAAATCAAAACGTGGGGCCCACTGCCACACTATGCTTGGTGGTTAGTAAAATAATTCATGGAATTTTATTTGGATAAATAAAACTCAGAGTTGGTTAAGTTTTTCGCTGGGCATACATGGAAGACACGCAAAAATAAAAACACGCAAACACCAATATTTACCGTGGTTCGACCAATGACCTCATCCACAAGACAAATATGAGAATCTTTTCATTTATGATAAAAAATACCGGTATATTTTATATTCTCTCAGCTCTTTTCAAATCTCATCTCAACACCCATACAAGCACAAAAACTATTCTTGGTAAATCCTTCCATGTTCATCTGTGGATAAGACCACCCTTCGCCTTCGTCTTCTCGTACAAAAGCAAAGACTGTTCTTTTGGTGCTCCAACTTCTCATGTGGATGACTATCCTTCGTCTTTGCTTTCCGTCTTCTTTTCTTATTCTTTATTTTCATCATGTTTGGCCATTTTTATCTGATGAGACCCTTCTCTATTTATAACACAAAATAATAGAACTATTCCAATTAGGATCTCATCAAATTTTCAAAACAAATATTCAATTATCTCTTTACAAATTTTCAAATAAATCTTCAATTATCTATTCATGTAAATCTCCCAAAAAAATCTCTAAAAAGAATCTTTCCAAATCAGCCCAGAATACAAGGCAATCTCAATAAATTTTCATCTTGACTTGTATTCAACGAGTTATCTTCAATTTCTTCTATTCAACAAATCTCAACCTTGATCCAAACTTGTTCCATGCCATCATCTATTTATCGCCACAACAAATTTAAGCTTCTCACTCGTATCTTTGAACCAACACCTTCGAAATTACAATCTAAGAAGATGGGGAGCAGACACAAACGTCGTCATCCATCATAAACTTAGACTGTAGAATCGAAGACCCTTCGGTTCTCTATGCTTTGATGCCAGTTTGTTAGGTTTTTCGCTAGACATGCAAGGAAGATGCGCAAAAATAAGAAAACACAAGCACTAATATCTAACGTGGTTGCACCAATGGCCTACACCTATGGGAAAAACATTATAATCTCTTCATTAACGATCAAGAATATTGGTGCATTTTTATTCTCTCGTCAAATCTCATCTCAACGTTCATTCAAACATAAACTTTTCTTGATAAATTTCTCCACCTTCATCTATGAATAAGACTATCCTTCGCTTTCGTTTCGTCATACAAAGACAAAAACCACTCTTCCGGTGCTCCACCTTCTTCTGGGGATGGCTACCTTTCGCCTTTGCATTCGTCTTCTCTTTATCTTCATCATGTTTGGTCGCTTTTCTCTGATGAGATCTTTCTCTATTTATAGCATAAAATAATAGAACTACTCCAATTAGGATCTCATCAAATCTTCAAAACAAATTTTCAATTATCTTCTCGTAAATTTTCAAATAAATTTTCAATTCTCTCTTCATATAAATCTCTCAAAGTAATCTCTAAAATGAATCTTTCCAAATCAGCCCAGAATACAAGACAATCTCAACAGAGTTTATGTGCATTCCTTTATTAAGGCCCCGTTTGTTTGTACGGAAGTAATATGGAAGTACTGGAAGTAAGCTTACTTCCCGTACTTCATGTATTTGTTTTGACGGAAGTAGATGTTGGAAGTTATTTCATGATAATAAGATGGATCCTACGTGGTATTGTTACTTTTAAGATTTTCTTCCCCTCATAATGCATGAGAAGTAACCATGGAGCACAAGCAACAAGAGAAAGTATTAATTATTTAATGCTTTTCTTTATTACTTCCATAAAGTAATGATATACTATTAATTTTTTGTTTGTTTTCTTATTAAATATAGGAAATTATTTTATTTTTTACTTCTTCACGAAACATACAAACGCAGAAGTAAGATATAGGTCTACTTCCATGACAAGTTTTTTGGAAGCTACTTCAATATTGCTTCCGGCTCTTCCGGACAACCAAACATGCCCTAAGTGAAATTCCTAAGGTATTTTAAACTTGTGCATGTTTGGATAGTTTGGGATAAGAATATGCATTAAATGCTTACCTTTTCTTTTAAAGCTTGGTTGACTTAAAATATTTTTTTTTGAAAGGGGGCAAAAGAACCAGTCAAAGAGAAAGATTAGAGTGAAAAAGTTCAGGGAAAAATGAGTGCCCTTAGATATAGAACCCTACAAAAATCTAATTTGCATTCACATCTGTACACACACACTACGATTCCATGGAAATCTACTTTGCATATATATTCTAAACTAAGGAGTGCCCCCTCCCTTGCTGTTATTCTCATGCACAATAACACACATAAATGTTTTATTAACATATGAAATTTATGTGCAAATTTGTTTATCATCATCATCTCTACTAATTTAACTAGAAGAGGAGAGGGGTTACTAAATTGAAATTCTTACACTTAATTGATCCACTTGATTAAAGGTAATTAAAGAAATTCAATTAGGTTGCTACCTCATCACCATACTAATTTAATTTTAGTCAATTACATTCAAAATTACAAAATAGGTTTTCCAAATGATCAAGAAATAATAACCACACCATATTATGCTCATAAAAATAAGTCCCCACGCTTTTATAATCCCGCGTGCATCACACATGCAAAATTCTAGTTATATATAAGTTGTCTCACAAATAAAGAGGAAGAAAAAGTGTTGAGGCACAAATATGGATCCTGAAAGGCATGCCTTGCGGCACCTCTTGCTGTCTGTTTGAGGGAAGGTTATTTCAATAATATGCAATCCGTCATTGTGTACTTAATTTCATAAGCAATAGTCCGCCATGTTTGAATTTGCTCATGCGTGATCCAAATGCCATATATACACTTGTTTGCATACATAAGTTGCAGCCTTGCATGCTCCCAACTTAACAGATTCATATAGTCGATAGGTCCATGAACAAATCTAAGTTCTATTGCTACTCTAATGAAATCATTAATCGATATTGTAATTCATAGTTATATGTCATCCTACCATGTGAGGTATATTTGCAGGATTTAGCCCATTTTTCTTTGTAGGCATCTTAATTTAGAGTTTTGTATCATAACAAGCTTTTTAGTTTAATGAAAAAGGTTGTTGATGATGATCCTATTTAGGGCTAGAACCACTTGGTGCCCCTTCCATTCCTTTGGGATACAAAATGCTAGCTAGCTTTTTTTTTTTATGAAGATATCAAATGGTTCCTAAGATCAGCATGCAAGTATCATATTGACAGTTCGTTTTCTTTCTACTTGCTCACCTTTACCATGTTTCAGGATGTTTGTAGATGCCATGGATGCTCAGATGTATCCTACCAATGGGACTAAACTTTCTCTATTATTAGCATACTACCATGTAACCTCTCATGCAAGCACGGGAGTCTGAACATGTACTAAATTTAGTTTTAAAAAAGATTTTTTCTTTATAGGTCAAATAAATGTATGGATTTTATTTTCCTTGTACTTTCCCAAAATAAAATCCCCAAAATAAAAATGTTGGTAAAGTACAAGTAGTATGCTAATAATAGAGAGAGTTTAGTCCCATTGGTAGGATAGCTATTTCTCACACAAGGTCTTAGGTTTACTTCCTAATACCAAGTGTTATACTTTTCATGTGACAACCACCTCAAGAAAAAGTGATGGTTGCACGTGAGAGGGAGTGTTGAGCTGATGCGATTAAAATAGTCAGAGGTACATGCGTAGAGGTACATGCGTATAAGATATAAGATGTGTAAATCAAAAGAACGAGTAAGGTGATTATACATTTTTTCTATGAGTGTACACGGATTTTTGATATAAATGGGTTCCAACAATAAGACTTAAGCCTTGTTCAGGTTTGACCCATCTTATATCTTATACTCATGTAGGTCTCATAGTTTTTCCAATGCGGGACCATTTTAGCTTTTCACACATCTCAACAGAACAATTAGCTAAATAGTTGATCTACTAACCCCTACTAGTTACTACACTATTCACATGACTTGTGTTTTCGTGGAAACTAACTCAGGTTATTAAATTGAAAAATTTATCATGCAGTTAATTGATGGATCCCACTTTTTTCTTTAACCTAACCGGTAATAACCATGCCGTATATGGTTTGTTGTGGGCTCCACCAAAAGGGTTACCTAAGAATTTATTTTATTTTGTTGGACCCACCATAATTTCTTTGTTCTGCTGCTAATAAGACAAATATCTTAAATGAGGTCTTCAGTTGAAAGATTGGAAGATGGGTGCTGCCAGGTACAATGCAAGAGTTTGCTTTGAGAATTTTATACCAAAGGAGAAGTTTGCAATTAGAGACAAATGGGTGAAAATTTACATGCACTGTCCCAAGTAGATCTGCGTACTGCCCTTAACTGGAAGCATGAGTTATAGATTCCAACAAAAACAAGGATCACAATGGCATTAGAATAGATCATTGCAAGGTCAATATAACATTAATCAATAAGTATAATTACCAAATATTACAAATCTATATTAACTACAGTGGAATTATTTATATCAATGATTCTTAATATGTGGTTGTTATTTGAATATAATAATCACATCCTTTAAGCCTCATGATAATTTTGGAAGTTTGGTGCAATGGCAAAGACTTTCAAACGGTGTAACAAATCCCATATTACGGATAAAGAAATATCGTTGAACAAAAGCAAGCTTATGTTGTGGTCCATTAAAGGGCTCTCAAACCTGCGGAGGCTTCTTTTAACATAAATATACATCCCTTGACTTACCACAACTTTTGGAGTTTGGGCAGTGGCAGTGACTTTAAACTTAATATATTTCATTTGACTCCTGTATGTGTTTAAAATTAATATATTTTCATTTGGCTCCTTCAGCCTTCTTCAAAACATTATATGCCATATTTTCATCATGCAACCAACTTTTCTGAAATATACATTAACCATTCTGAATACTTCAGGATCGCCATTGCTATCCTCGCATGCTCGATCACAGCGCACGCCGTATGATATATATAAGCGATGCAAGAACACCACAGGTTAAAAAGCTGGAGAGGTCAAATGTGGATTAAATGGTTCTCACACGCCACACTAAAAAGCATGGACGAGGATTTAGCAGAAGAGTGGGATTCTGACCATCCTAAAAAGCGATGGCTGTGGCCCTGGACCGGCGAGGTATTTTATCAAGGAATATATGAAAGGGAGCGGAACATGCACACCCAACAAAAAGAAAAAAGAAGACAACAGAGTAAAGATAAGATTCAAAGAAAAAGGCAGCGGGCTCGCCAAAAAACCATCGGAAAGTACATAAAACCACCACCGGAGGCGACCGGTGATTTAAATGCAACCACAACTCACTGAATCATTGTTTGCACTAATTAACAATTTTTACCTTACCATTTATTCTTTTTCTTTCCCCTTCATTTAACCCCCAATTGAATGATGCACAGCTGTGATTAGATTTGTATTTGTTGTCAGTTGTTTGTAGCAATCATGATTACTGAGTATTGGCTCAAGACCAATGATATATCGGATGTAAATTTTGTTCCTTTTTTCGTTTATTATTCCTTATTTGGAGTTTACAGTTGAGGTAATCTTTTGGCTAAGCGTAACATTTTTATTTTCAGTTATGGCAAATGGTCTAAACAAGCGAAATCCACATGTAAGATGAGATGTATCATGGAAATCATCAAGGTTGTGCTCTTGCCTCTGAAATGGTGGTTTGGCAGAAAAGCTCTGAAATGGTACCCCCAACTGAAGCTCCAGCAAAGCCCTCATTCCGCGGAACACCCTGAGCTGTTATAGCTGCTTGAGCTGTTACAGCTGCTCGAGTTGCAGACTCGAGGCAACTGCTATTTTCATTGGGTTGGGCCGTTGTCTTAAAGCAAGAAACCAGTCGGAAGAGAGTATATTGTGAGAACCTCTCGCAAATTTTCCCGCTGTCAAAAAGGCCCTGTCCCTGAAACTCAACTCTCATCAGAAATCCGTGTAGATATCTTAAAAGATTATGATATATCTACCAACTTTTGAAGGGAAAGGGAAGGGAAGCCAACTTTTGAAGGGAAAGGGAAGGTAGGGCAGATTGTTAAATTGGATAGAAATATTAAGAAATTGTGTAGATATCTCGAGAAACTCAATAGATATTGCAGTTTTTGTGATTTTCTGTCACAAGTATACATGACAGCTGTAGCATTAATTGCTAATATGGGTTCATGATCATTTTGGTTATATAAGAAAATACATCATCTAGAAACTACATGAAGAGGGAGAGAGGGGGTTTGACAGCGGGGGCATTGACCGGAGGGTTTCTGGGGCCAGGGACCTTTTGACAACGGGAAAAAGTACCGGATTTTTTTGGGACAATTTATCCTCAAATCTTTCTTTTTACACCCCTGCGACTTAGTTCAAACGGTATTGGATGCCGGTTTTAACTGCACGGGCCTATTTAGTTAATTAATTCTATTAAGTTAATTAATTTTTTTGTGTTGCATTTATTAATATTAATCTTTGGGGGTCCTATAACTGTTTTCTCCATAACGGTTCCCCCTTCAAGAACTCTTTCTCAACCCTTTCCTGATGTAATATATCCGGCACACCGAATAATTTATCATCGTTAGAGAGGGAAAACTTGAACGCTATTTAAACCAACCAAGAAACCATCCCCTCTTCTTCAAAGCCTCTCTCTCTCTCCCTCCTGTTTTTCTCTCTCATCTCATCGATGTCGACCCAAATCTTCTGCCTCCGCAACTCGACCTTATCCGTAACCCTAACCCCTACCGGCGACAGCATCCGCACCACAGTCACCTCCTGATGGGGGTCGGAATCTTCCTCAATTGTTGTCCTCCGTCGATCTTCTTGTCAGCGGTGCTGAACAGTTGAGATTTGGTATGAGGGTGGAGTGTGTGGATCTCAATGGGTTGTTGGTTGCCGTTAACGCCAAGCTACCTGCAAAGGGAAGTCCCGGGATGGGAAACCACCGTAGGACCCTCCGACGATCAAGTAAGTACCGAAGAATAATGGCAGACCAGCGGCGAATTGGAATGAGTTCCAGTTACCTGAGTCGTCTGGTAGAGGGGTTTATATAGCAGTCGCATAGAGTGAGCCGATGCTAGATTCTCGCCGTCCGTTACGCCCTTGCGTCACGTTCACGTTGATGGCGGGATACATCCATTAATGCCGAGATAGGCTTATTAATGGCGAGATACGCTAGCGTGAGATGCGGGACGTGGAGCGGCGGAGATCTCGTCGTGGCGGGATACATGGAGCCATTACGAAGAAGCCCGTGCTCTATGCTCCCGGCCATACGGGGAGGCTGTGGAAGCTCAGCTCGGAGACGAGCGAGGAGGATGAGGAAGCTCAGCTCTATAATAGCTCGAAGACGAGCGTGGAGGCTGAGGAAGCTCAACTCTATAATAGCTCGGAGACGAGTGTGGAGGCCGAGGAAGCTCAGGTGTAGGATAGCTCGGAGGCAAGTCGTTGGCTGGTTGCTAGGCGAACAGGGAATGTACTCACGAGAGGCCCCCCCAAAGGTTGGATGATACCTCGGAGATGAGGCGCCGAGAAATGTCCCCTTCGCATGGTACCTCAAAGAGCTGGTTGGTGCACGTGAGAGACTTTCCATCCGCTATGTGTCTTGATTAGGGGAATACACACTTGTGAGCACCATCATTAGCCCTCCACTCTCGTTCCGACCTATTTATGGGTCGGGTCGAGAGTGGTCTGCTCGGTTTTCTCTGTTCAGCTTGGTGTCAAAGATTCTTCGTGGTGGTTTGTCCGGGAACGACATGGCGTTCGGCAGTCGCGTCTCCCTGATCTCCGTGTCCACATGGCAATAATTAAGTGCCCTAATCTTCGTTGGGCAAGAAGCTACCCGCGGTGGACGGGCTAAGCAGGAACCTACCCGGTCGTCTCGTGATGAGGGATTTGCATCCACATCTTCGTTGGGCATGAAACTACCCATTTTGGATGGGCCGAGCAGGAAGTTGCCCGGCCGCCTCGTGATGAGGGCTTTGGATCCACAGCGTTGTTGGGCAGGAAGTTACCCGCTGTGGATGGGCCGAGCAGGAAGCTGCCTGGCGGCCTCGTAATGAGGGTTTTAGACCGACGTCTTCGTTGGGCAGGAAGCTACCCATTGTGGATGGGCCGAGCAGGAAGCTTGTAACGACTCTAAAATCTTGTACGAAAATTTTACTGTTAATATACAAGAAATGAGATGTAACGACTCTAAAACCTTGTACGTAAATTTTACTGTTAATATACAAGAAATGAGATGTAACGACTCTAAAATCTTGTACGTAAATTTTACTATTAATATACAAAAAATGAGTTTTACTGCCTGAGTTTGAGTTATAAGTTACTTTTGTTAAATAAAAGCAAGAAACAACTTGTAGCTCACTGGTAAATCCTTTGCACTGCTGTGACGTAGCCCCTGTGTTCGATTCCTGTCAGACACAATTATTTTTTTCTGAATTTTTTTCAACTTTTTAGAAGCCCAAAAGTTTGCACGTGCAATACACAGAGAAATGAAAAGTTCAGAAAATAAAACATGTGCAAAATAATTTAAACATAGACAAATCCACGTGGCACGAATCTCGACACTCAAAACCCTAAATCGACCGGCGGATATTGCAGTTAGGCCGGCACCGACGGTTGATTTGAGACCAATGAAGCCCGGGCTTTGCACATTAGTCCTTTCACCTACCCCTAACTCCCCTGCACTGTTTGATTTCCCTGCAATAAAAAAAAGACCCTTCATTTCACAATTAAACCACATTTTAATACTTTTTAATCAAAATTTTAATTCCAAAACCCTAATTCTCCACTATAAATACCATCCCCTACCTTGGTTCAGCACCATTCTGAAAACTATAGTAAAATTCTCTCAAAAAGTTCCTAAATACAAGTGGAGTAAAGAGGAGTTAGCGAGTAAACAACTTCCGGCGAAAATCGAAGCAACATCCGGAACTCCCGCGACACCACAAGGATTCCCCCCTCTTCTTTAAACTCTTCTTAGCGTATTCAAACCGTAAATCCCTCCCAATCCTTCTCCTTTTTCATTGCTTTTCACTTTAAATTCAATATCGATAAAAGTGGAGTTATACCGATATCTTCTTTTATAAAACCTATAACTCTATTTCCTTTTATCATTTGGGTCAAACCACTTTTACACAATACTTGTAACCCTAAATACTAATTTTTAGATTTAATTTTAACCAAGAATCTCATGTGAAAAATCCAAACTTTTTCATTAAAATACCAAGAACTTTGATATCACCTCTTTTAGTATTTGTTAAAACAATACCTTAGGAAAAACTTCACAGGGTAACGACCTACCCCACACGCACACTTGGTTTCATAGCACGATACTCATTGAATGTATTTTCGTTTCGAAGAATAATATTACAATAAAATACCACATAACTTTAAAAACCAGATTTCTTTTAAAGCGGTATTTTCCATCTTTTGAGATTACGCATCTACAACCTTCTTTAGGAGACCCGGTAATGTATGGTACGGATTATCGCACATCCTTGAGCTAGTAGAACGAGATGCAGACCTCCTCACGGAGCATTCAATCTCGAAAGAATTTAAATACGGTTTTTAAGAAATACGAATTTTCTAAATAAAATAAAATTATTTTTAAAATTAAAATTATATAAAATTATTAATACATATTTTCAAAATATAATAAACCTATGTTTTTAAAAAATGAAAAGATTAACAAATGTCAATAAAATACCATCAAGATACCAAAAATGCAAGTTTTACAGTAAAATACCATGAACTTTCCAAGCTAAGTAATTATCACTAAAAATACCCCAGATACTTAAAAACCATGCTCATGACAATCTCAAATAATACTAATCACCCTCGAGATTTACTTTTTAACTATATTAAAATATTTTTCATAAAAACCCCTCGAGTTATATAAAAACAATATTTAAGGACTTTAGTAAATATAGGTTTAAGCGGGATCAATTCTCTTGAGCCCTACGGAGCCGAAGAAAGTGAGTGCTTGCCTATTTAAGGTAGACAACTTAACGGAGTTATCAATGGTAATTGTCTTGAAAAAAGACACAAATTCTGTCGTCCATGTGCAGCAGTTACCGATGACTCCCGAATCTAATTCAAGAGCTAAATCAGTTTACAAGTATCTGATTCGGTATGAGTCTAATTCAAATCTGAATCCAATATCAAACATGAATACTTGATCATGAACATGAATACTTGAAATCAAACATAAATATCAAATATGTATACTTGACTTGACTTGATCGAACCATGGTTATAACTTGACTTGACTACTTGAATACTTGACTACATCCTGAACATGACTATTTGAACATTTTGTATCCATGGTTTTGGCAAGACTTGTAAATATAATCAATACAATACAATTTGTAGGGATAAAGGGGAAGATTGGTACGAAACGTATATTGTGGCACGAGAGGTCACTTAAAAGACACCTACATGGATTCTCGTGCCGTTGTCCCATGGGTTATGATGAGGTCTTGTACTACATGTTACCATAGTCCACGGGGTAAGATGGACTCCTCTCGTATACATGAATACCTTCTGTATCAAGCTACAAACAACCACGTTATAATAATCATCACATGCATGTAATCAATCATACAAGAGTTACCTGTTCATTTCACATTACTTATTATATTCTCTTTCTTCTTTTGGGACTTACCGAGCGCTAGTTCGCTGACGACGTTCATTTCTATTTCTTTCTTTGAAATGTTCGTCAGGAGGACAGGACTCTCAGGAGATCAAGCCGAGCCAGGAGGACTTGGATCAGCTTGCGGCACAGCCTGACTTCTAGTTCCTTGTACTTACTTTCATTTTGTATGCCGCTGTTTAGGCACCGCTTTACTCATTGTATCTTTTCTTTTTAAACAAATGTATGTAAAGTTGAATGTAAATAAAGTTGTTGTGTTTTAATAGTCTTGTCATTCTTGTACATTTTATATATTGCTTAATTATGCTTAACGTATTTATTTCTTAGTAAATACGTTGCGGCCTGCCACGTCATCGTTTCCGTCTACTGGAAAGCGGGGCGTGACAAAGCTAACCGGCCGCCTCGTAATGAGGGCTTTGAATCTACAGTGTTGTTGGGCAGGAAGCTGCCCGGCGACCTTGTGATGAAAGCTTTAGATCCATGTCTTCGTTGGGCAGGAAGATACCCATTGTGGATGGGCCAAGCAAGAAGCTATCCGGTTGCCTCGTGATGAGTACTTTGGATCCACAGTATTATTGGGCAGGAAACTACCCGCTGTGCATGGGCTGAGTAGGAAGCTGCCCGGCGGCGTCGTGATGAGAGCTTTAGATCCACGTCTTCATTGGACAGGAAGATACCCATTGTGGATGGGCCGAGCAGGAAGCTACCTGGTCGTCTCATGATAAGGGCTTTAAATCCACGTCTTCGTTGGGCAGGAAGCTACCCATTGTGGATGGGTCGAGCGGGAAGCAATCCGGCCGCCTTGTAATGAGGGCTTTGGATCCACAGCGTTGTTAGGCAGGAAGCTACCCGCTGCGGATGGGCCGAGTAGGAACCTGCTCAGCGGCCTCGTAATGAGGGCTTTGGATCCACAGTGTTGTTAGGTAGGAAGCTACCCATTGCGGATGGTCCAAGCAGGAAGCTGCCCTGCGGCCTCGTGATGAAAGCTCTAGATCCACGTCTCCGTTGGGCAGGAAGCTACCCATTATGGATAGGCCAAACAGAAAGCTACCCGGCCGCCTCGTGATGAGGACTTTGGATCCATAGCGTTGTTGGGCAGGAAGCTACCTGCTGCGGATGAGCCGAGCAGAAAGCTGCCCGGCGATCTCGTGATGAGGGCTTTAGATCTACGTCTTCGTTGGACAGGAAGCTACCCATTGTGGATGGGCTGGGCAAGAAGCTACCCGGTTGCCTCATGATGAGGACTTTGGATCCACAACTTTGTTGGACAGGAAGCTACCCGCTGCGGATGGGCCGAGCAGGAAGCTTCCCGGAGGCCTCATGATGAGGGCTTTAGATCCACATCTTCATTGAGCAGGAAGCTACCCATTGTAGATGGACCGAGCAGGAAGCTACCCGGACGCCTCGTGATGAGGACTTTAGATCCACGTCTTCCTTGGGCAGGAAACTACCCATTATGGATGGGCTGAGCAGGAAGCTACCCGACCGCCTCGTAATGAGGGCTTTGGATCCAAAACGTTATTATGCAGGAACCTATCCGCTGCGGATGGGCCGAGCAGGAAGATGCCCGGCAGCCTCATGATGAGGGCTTTGGATCCACAACGTTGTTAGGTAGGAAGCTACCCGCTACGGATGGGCCGACTAGGAAGCTACTCCGCGGCCTCTCGATGAGAGCTTTAGATCCGCGTCTTCGTTGGGCAGGAAGCTACCCATTGTGGATGGGCCGAATAGGAAGCTACCCGGCCGCCTCGTGATAAGGGATTTGGATCCACAGCGTTGTTGGGCAGGAAACTACCCTCTGCGGATGGACCGAGCAGGAAGCTACCCTGCCGCCTCATGATGATGGCTTTGGTCGATTGCCTATCGGCACCTCCGAGTTTCATTTACTTGAGTGAAGGGCTGGTATTTGCTTGACGGGCAGGACGCTACCCGCCGGCCCTGCGGGGTGTTTTAGCATGGAAACAAAAAGAAACAGTTCAGATTGTAGAGAAGTAAGAATTTTTATTATTAAAGAAAATACATATTCGTTGATATAGTTTAATCTCTCTTGTATCGAATGACGGATACGGCGGGTGCCCTTGTTGTTCGGACTCAGGTCAGTCGGTTACTGTAGGGTGTTTTTTGTCACCCCTATTGAGATGGGAATGCGCGCGCTTGTCAGGCATGTATAAATTCCCCCTGTCTAGGGTAGACCGGGGTTTATTGATTGTGGGGATCCGAATCTCCGGTAGCCGTGGATTAATCTGCCGTTAATTACCCCTCGCTTTTGAAGCAAGAGAACCTCCGATTGATGGGTCAAACAGTTCATGCGAACTCAATGTGTCGTATGCGTGTGTTTTGTTTTGAAGGGTATTTGGATGTATCGAGGGCCACGCAGAGTTTACGGGGGTCCCGGTACCCGGATAGCGTGTTGGGGTTCAAGGGGGCTAGCAACCCCCTTGCGGGGTGCGGGACAGCGCCCCGTTAGAAATTTTCTTCTAACGGGCGACGTGTATTAAGTGTGGAGTGTATATAAAAAAGGTGAGTGGCGTTCTTGTTAGTGATATATGCCCTAGAGGCCATTATTGTATAGTACTGGATTGTATATTACATTTTGGAAGCTTGGGATATTCACAAATATAATAACAATCTTGCTCAAAATGGTAGTATGTTACTTGATTTGATTCTACCTCAATATATGTATATGTTTCTTTTAGCATATCACTAATACATATTGGTAGAGCCCTTAGGATTTTTACTTGACTACCAGCGTTGTGATGGCAGTCACACTAGTGGGTGCTGGGCAGTCTATAAGCACATCCTTATAAAGGTCCCTAGTCGTAGGATTATTGACACGGGGTATCGATACTCCAGAGTAGACTAGTGTATACGCTTCTCATCCCAGCAGGGGAGATGGTCTGTCCCACAGCCATTGGTATGTCGTACTGGAGATAGTATACAGGTGCTCATTAGGTTATGAGTTACATTGGACAGACTCGTTGGGAACTGCTGGTTGGTATTATACCTATCGTCAGGTAGCACTTCCCGGGTAGCATAAGTACAGGTTAGTCCGTTGACTTGACATCACTATTCATCTCGAGTGTGTTCCCACTGTACTTAGATTACTACCCTAGCATGGTTTAAAGGAGTCGTGCAAACAGGTAGTAGTTGGGTGCAGTCCTAAAGCACTTGGAGGCAGTAGCAGTTAGATAGGATTCGTCTCTCCCGGTATTAGGGGTTGATATCGCGCTGTGTTCGGAAAGCCATTACACAAAGTCTCTGGCCAGGGCAAGAGAGATTTACTGGTATGTACTCCAATAGTTTTTCAGGATGTATTGGGCTCTACCCCAGCATGACTTATTGCACTATTAGGGGTCTGACGGTTACCATCCTCCTATGCCCGATATGCGACTATTTTAGACGAACAGAGCGGACTGTTCGGAGATTGTCACAGATAGGCTCAGTAGGAGTTCGGATGAGTTTGCTCATCGACCTTCTTATCGACAAATACCTGGGTAGCCGTTACGTGCATCTAGTGCCGCTGACGGACTTGTGGTTAAAGCTACTTCTAGTTTACTGTCGAGTCTTTAGAGTCCCACACAGAGAGTTTCCCTGCTTCGGGAGAAACGATGTAGAGGCCGTATGGTTTTACGACAGGGTTTCGATCATATATGTGCACTGGCTGCACGGATGTAGTTCGGACGGATAACACTAGTGGGCTTTGGTTAAGCCGGATTCTAGTATTGTATTGGATTATTATTATCTCATTGTATTCGTATTTTTCGGAATACGAATACGGGTATGTATATACGGTAAGGGTATTCTTGTATTTTCATAAGAGATACTTCTCGAAAGGGACACCTTCATTAATTAGATTTATCTATTTTGAGAAATAGATTAATGAGGTGGAAATTGGAGATATTTGTGGCATGGGGTGAAGCATGGCTCATTACATTTGGTTATTGGTTTGTGTTTACTATTGAAGCATGGTTGCTATTTTCAATTGGAAAATAATCCATGTTTCATATGAGATAATGAGTGAGCCATCCTTCACTTGCCAAGACCTTAGCTCATTTGCATTTTCACTTTCTCTCTCCATTTTTCTCTCCTTCTTCCTTAAGACCGAAAACCTTCGCATGTGTTGTGAGCCATTAGGTCTCTTGAGATAAAATACTCCATTAGATACTCTACATCATCTAAGCTACCTAGCTTAGCAAACTAGATACCTTAGTTACCTCGGTTTAAAGGTTGGAGCTTGAAGTATATACTCTCGGGTGGATCGTCTTCGACACGAGGAGGCCGACGTTTCAAATGCTATCCGATCTTCGAGGAGCTCAAGAAGAGAAGGAGAAGAAGAAGACCCGAAGGACTTGTAAATAAGGAGGTATAAACCCTAACATAGTAGTTAGAACCTCCTAATAGATATAGCTAGTTAAGCTTTCCGTAAAGATCCTGGAGTTAAAGTCGGTGTTGCGAAATAAGAAAAATCGTTTATTTGTAAATTCCGCCTCCCTGTGAACTCGCGGGGTGCGCGGCATCGACTTATAGTGGTATCAGAGCCTACTAAATCTTAACTAGCTAGTTAGCAAGTGATTAGAACTTCGATCGACGGAAAAATACTCGAAATTAAATTTCCTAGGTATGCTTGCTGTCGATTTTTTAAAACTGTTCAAAAAATTATTTCAGTGACCTTAAAAATACATGCAGGTATTTCTAAGACCTAGAAAAAAATTTGAGCACCTAACTCATCAACTTTGGGGCGGAACCGCCGCTAAATAGATCATTTGGCGGCAGATCCGCCGCCGAGTTGTGGCCGAGTTGCTCCCAATTTTTTTTATGGTTTTGGTTGGAATTATAATTTTTGGTATATTTGGTTTTCACCCAGATTGTTTGTGTACTGGTTTGTGCATGGGGTAAACACGGATAAGTATTATCAATCGAAATTCTAAGTTCTTAGCTAATATGTGATTCTGTGATTATATATGTGTTGCTAAACGTCTGCTAATCGTTATATGTCAATTAGTGGGGGTTGCACATATCTGTATTCTGATGGTTTGTGGATATGAAGTATTGGATCATCGTGGATGAATAGTTTCATTCATGTAAATTTATAAATTGATATAATATTATTTTTGCGGGGCACATCTGGGTTGAGGTTGTAGCCACTGTTGTATTATTTCATTTACTTTTTCTTGCACGTAGGATAGACCCAAGGTGGGGTGCACAAACTACCGGATTCTTGAAGTGCCGAGTGGCCTACTCATATTATTTCATTTACTTTTGGGGCCTTCTCCTATCAAAATCCATTGAGACCCACACGCAACGAAGGATAGCCAGTCGAGTTCGCCTCGAGATCAACGGAAGATAACATCTGACGGAGGCCCCAAAAGGAGCTCCATCAGTTGGCGCCGTCTGTGGGAACTGATAACTCCACAAAATACAAAGTTAGCCTTCCGATCTCCGCCCGCATGGAAACGACTCCCCTAAGGATCCAAACGCCCGCTACCGCCTCCCTCGCAACGGGGACGCAGGCGGACCCTCGCCCGAGGCCGTCGGTCTCCCCGCAGGATGCCACCCCACCGGCTCCGGCGGCCGCTCGGCCAAGAGAGCTAGGGGCCGGGAGCTCATCACCTTTGGCGACAAGGATCTCCACGGCATATCTGTGCCCCATAGCGACCCGCTGGTGATCGTAGCGCGGATTCACCGATACGAGGTCCACCGAATACTCATCGATTTAGGCAGCTCGGCGGACATCCTCTTCCACGACTGCTTTCTGCGAATGGGGCTGGCCCCAGCGGACTTGAGGCCGACCTCCCACGTCCTCTCGGGATTCACCAACCACTTCGTCTCGGCGCAAGGGGTGGTCACCCTTCAGTTCACGATCGGCGAGCCTGGCTGCACGCGCAAGCTGCCGGTAGACTTCATTGTGGCCAGGGTCCCCTCGACCTACAACGTCCTCCTCGGCCGGCCGACCCTGAACTCCCTCCAGGCCCAGATCTCGACATACCACCTGGCGATAAAATTCCCCCTCGGCCGAGGTGGGGTGGGTCGGGCCTACAGAAGCCAACAGGTCGCGGAGGTAGGTCTGGCAGAGGCATCTTCCCCCGAGCAGCACGCTGATAGCGCCGATTCATGCGGCGACATGGAGGGGTCCCTGGACACCCGGGACGAGCGGAAGGAAGTCCGTGGGGACCCGGTCGAGCCACTGACCGAGGTTCCCTTAGCGGAAGGAGACCCAGGGAAGACCGTCCAGATCGGGTCACTCTTGACGGAAACCCAGCGGGATGACCTGACCGAGTTCCTCTGAAGCAATTCAGACGTCTTCGCCTGGGCCCCGGCCGACATGCCTGGGATCGACCCCAAAATCATCTCCCATAAGCTCGGGGCTGATCCTACAGCCCGACCCGTCAGGCAGAAGAAGAGAAGCTTCGCCCCGGTCAAACAAAAGGCCATTGAAGAAGAAGTTGACCGACTCCTCGCCGCCAACTTCACCAGGAACGTGCCTTACTCGGAGTGGCTGGCCAACGTGGTCCTGGTCAAGAAGTCGAGTGGGAAGTGGCGTATGTGCGTCGACTTCACCGACCTCAACAAGGCCTGCCCCAAGGAAAACTTCCTGCTCCCCCGCATAGACCAGCTCGTCGACAGCTCGGCCGGGCACGAGCTCCCGAGCTTCATGGACGCTTTCTCCGGCTACAACCAAATCCGCATGGACCCTGACGACGAAGGCATGACGGCATTCACGACGGACCGGGGGGTGTGCTGTTACAGGGTAATGCCATTCGGCCTCAAGAATGCCGGGGCCACATACCAGAGGCTGGTCAACCGCATGTTCAAGCCGCTGATCGGTAGAAACATGGAGGTCTACATCGATGACATGCTCGTCAAGTCCGTCTCGTTGGCCTACCATGTCAAGGACCTGGGCGAGGCGTTCAAGGTGCTCCGCAAGTTCAACATGAAGCTGAACCCCGCCAAGTGTGCGTTCGGGGTTACCGGAGGGAAATTCCTCGGGTTCATGGTCACTCACCGCGGGATTGAAGCTAACCCGGAGAAGATCGACGCCATCCTGAACATGACCGCACCCAGGACCAACGTCGAAATCATGCGGCTCACGGGATGGGTCGCCGCTCTGAGCCGTTTCATGTCCAGGTCGGGGGAGAAGTGCCTCCCGTTCTTCAAGGCGCCAAGGAAGATCCCAAGGCTCGAGTGGTCGGAAGATTGCCAAGCCGCCTTCGACCAACTGAAGAGGCACCTCGCAACGCCGCCCCTACTCACCCGGCCCGTGGAAGGAGACGAGCTGTCGCTGTACCTGGCGGTATCCGACCAAGCAGCAGGGTCGGTGCTCGTCCGAGAGGCCGAGGGGGTGCAGAGGCCGGTGTACTATGTGAGTCATGTATTCAAAGACGCGGAGACGAGATACCCCGCCATAGAGAAGGTCGTCCTGGCCCTCGTGGTAACCTCGCGAAAGCTGCGGCACTACTTCCAAGCACACACCATCATCGTCCTCACTGAGCGCCCCTTGGGGGCTATCCTGGCATCGCCAGAGTCCTCTGGCCGCCTAGAGAAATGGAGATGGGAGCTGTCTCAATTCGACATAAGGTATCGCCCGAGGCCTACCATCAAGGCGCAGGCCCTGGCCGATTTCGTCGTCGAATGCACCATTCCTAGCAGAAAGCAGGATCCTGCGCCGCCCCTCGCTACCCGGCATACCGACCAGGGAGGCCCCAGCTCAGCCCCGGAGTGGGTCATCTATGTCGACGGGTCTTCCACCGAGGAAGGCTGCGGTGCCGGCCTCATTATCCGGGGCCCGAACGAAGCCGAGATGGAGTATTCCCTGAGGCTCGGTTTCAAAGCGTCAAACAACGCGGCGGAGTACGAAGCCCTCCTAGCCGGACTGCGCATGGCCGTCGGGCTGGGGCTGAAGGTCGTCCGGGTCTGCAGCGACTCGGCCCTGGTCGTCGGCCAAGTAACCGGCCGCTTCGAGGCTCGGGAGCCCCTAATGTTGAAATACCTAGACGAGGTGAGGAAGCTTCGAAAAAACTTCGACGAGGTCCAGGTGGAACAAATACCTAGACAAATGAATGCTCAGGCAGATGCCCTGAGCAAGTTGGCTTCATCATACTCAGCCAACAACAGGTGGTCGATACTCTTCGAAACCTTGGCCAGACCCAGCGTTAGCGACGAGGCGACGACACTCCAAGTATACGCAACACAGGAGAATGACCCAGATTGGAGGAAGCCCCTCGTGGAATTCCTGAAAGACGGCACGCTCCCGAAAGACAGAGCAGTCGCCCGCCGCCTCCGGGCCAGATCCACCCACTTCGTCTGGTGCAACGGGAACCTCTACAAGAAGGCCTTCACCCAGCCCCTGCTCCGGTGCGTTGACCCCCACGAGGCCGACTATGTCCTGCAGGAAATCCATGAGGGGGTGGGCGACGCACACCAGGGGGCTCGAACCTTGACCCAAAAGGCACTACTTCAGGGGTACTATTGGCCCACCATGCACGAAGATGCTCTGAAGCTGGTCAGGAGGTGTAAGAGATGCCAACTCCACGGCAGTATCCCCCGCCTCCCGGCTACCGAGCTAACAGCCCTGACGTCCCCGTGGCCATTCGCCCAATGGGGATTGGATATGATCGGCCAGTTCCCCACAGAGACTGGCGGACATAAGTACGTCCTCATTACGGTGGACCGCTTCACCAAATGGGTCGAGGCCGTTCCCATCACGAAACCGGACGCCGCCACAACCATCAAGTTCCTCCAAAACAACCTGATTCACCGGTTCGGGATCCTAAGGTGCATCATCACCGACCACGGGACAAACTTCGGGAACGAGAAAGTAAGGGACTTCTACAAAGAATACCACATCCTCATGAAGTTTGCCGCGGTTGCGCACCCCCAGTGTAACGGGCAGGCCGAGGTCGATAACTGGGACGTCCTCAGGGGCCTCCGAACACGCCTGGAAGGGAGGCAAGGCGGTTGGGTCGAGGAACTACCCCGGGTCTTGTGGGCCCTGCGCACCTCAAGAAAGACTCCAACCAGGGAGACCCCTTTCAGCCTCTGCTACGGGACCGAAGCAATGGTCTCAGCAGAAATCGGGTTACCCAGCCACCGAGTCGAGCACTTTGATGATGAAGCGAACACCATGGCACTACGAACCAACCTCGACGTATTGTTGGAGAAAAGGGACCGAGCCCAGATTAGAGCCGCCGCCTACCAACAGCAAACGGCCCGGTACTACAATGCTCGGGTAAAACACCGATCCTTCAAGGCCAGGGACCTGGTCCTGCGGCGGAACGAGTTCATCGACCAAGGCAGGCTCCATAAGTTCTCTCCAAAGTGGGAAGGCCCCTTCCTTGCCTTCGAAGCGCTCCCCGGCGGAGCCTACCTCCTGCAAGACGCGGACAGGCGGAAGCTCCCTTGGCCTTACAACGCGGAGAAGTTCAAGCTATACCTATGAAGTCAAAACTAGCAAAGCGCCGCACCCTGGCTACCGCTCAAAATCTCCCCTTGAAATGATGATGTATAATGTTGTCTAAAACTCCTATCCATGCGAATAAAGAAACTTTCGAAACCTTCTTTCCCGGTAGGGTTCCCCCTGTACAACGAGAAGGATCTCCAAGAGACGGTCGGGCCTGAGGTTCCCTCGCTCGGCTATCCCCCGCGGACAGCTTCCCCGCCACAACGCCGGGGATCAAAAAGCCCTCCCAGAGGCAGTCGAGGCCAGAGGTTCCCTCGCTCGGCTATCCCCCGCGGGCAGCTTCCCTGCCACAACACCGGGGATCAAAAAGCCCTCCCAGAGGCAGTCGAGGCCAGAGTTTCCCTCGCTTGGCTATCTTTTCAGGACAAAAGCCCTCGCCAAGAGGCACCGGGCAGTAACCCTGCCCAGCCAAAGGTCCTTGGTGGGCTTCCTACAGCCTTATAGCTTTCCTTGCGCCAAGGACCAAAGCCCTCCCAGAGGCAGTCGGGTCCTTGCCCGGCTATCCTCGGCCGGTAGCTTCCTACCGCAACCGACAGGGATCAAAGTCCTCGCCAAGAGGCACTGGGCAGTAACGTCCCCGTCCTGAAGGATCTGAAAGCCCTCCCAGAGGCAGCTGAGCCAGAGGTTCCCTCGCTCGGCTATCCCCAGCGGGCAGCTTCCCTGTCACACGCCGAGGATCAAAATTCCTCCCCGATGCGGTCGGGTCCTTGCCTGACCATCGACGGCTGGTAGCCTCCTACCACCGTCCTGAAGGATCAAAAGCCCTCGCAAGAAGCAACCAAGCAGCTACCCTGCTCGTCAAAAACTCTGGCTGGTAGTTGTCTACCCACGACGCCAGAGATCAGATCCCTCACCAAGCGGCAACCAAACGACCACCCCGCTCGGCCGAGCCCGGCCAGTGGTCCTGTGGCCGCGCTTAGGGATCTGAGACACCCGGAAGGACGGCCGGTTCATCCAAATCTGAACGATCTCCCATCAACCTAGGGGGTACATGAGGATACCTCCACGGCAGCGTTTGGCACCCTCGCCGGCTGGCAAACTCGACAGGAGATCGCCGGACATATGGCCAACCTTACACGGAAACTCAACAATACAAGCAAGGACTTCCTACGAACGTCCTTTACACAAAAAGAAAAGAGAAAAGGAGAAGGAAAAAAACACAAACCGACGAATCAAGGGTCCTTTTTTTTCTTTTATTTCCAAAATCAAGACCTTTACAAAGGGTACTCTGGGGCCCCCAGCCCTGCAAACTGCCCGGAGGCTTACTTCGGCATTTCATCGTCGGCGTCACGGCCCAAGGCCCTACCACCGAAGACCTTGCCACCAAGGGCGCGCCCGGCTTCCCTCGTCATCCATCCCCGGAGATCTCGTCGCCGGAAGCGGAACCCAAGCGCGGAGTTCACCATCGTCGAACTCGGGAAGCTGTTCCTTCACGGCGTCCAAAGCCTTATTCCACGCAACGGCAGAATACTCCCCGAGCTCGACATAAAATTGCTCTGACGTCTTGTACTCGACCACAGCTTTCTTAGCCCGAGCCTCGGCAACCTGGGCCTTCAGCAGTGCCGCCTCAGCATCCCCCCTGCTTACGTCCCTCTCCTTCTCCAGTGCCGCCAAGCGTTCGGCCATGTCCTCCAGCTTCCTATCGGCAACCCGGAGGGACGCGTTCAGACGGCGAAGGGTACCCCGAGCCGCCGAGTTGGCGAGCTCCGCGTCCTCCGCCCGGCCCGCCACGACGTCGGCCTTATCCCTCTCCCGGCACAGGTCACATTGCAGGATCTTGACCTCCGAAGGAAATGCCTCCACTGGCCTCGGGGCGTTGAACGCCCCCTCGGCCTCTATGCGAATGGCGAGGGCACAGTGCTGAAGAACCTGACGGAAAGCCGATGAGAAATCAGGAAGCATCCGAACCAAGGAAAGGCATACCAAGGCAAATGCGCGTAGAGAGATTCGTACCTGGACCGTCCCTTGGGCCATGGCCTCCAATTGATCCCTCAAGGAGCCACACGGGAGTCTTCCCCGAGCCGATTCCTCCATCCCGGCGAGCAGACCAGTGGCAACGGAAAGCCCAGACGGAACAGTGAAGATAGAGCCCCCTTCCCGCACGGGAATCCCTTCGGGGGCCTTCGACGGCGGCGCACGAGAAACCGTCCTTTTCCTCTTGGGAAGGGGCCGGCCCTCGCCCTTCCTCCCATCACCGATCTGGGGCTCGGGTAACGGCTGACGACTCCGGCCGCCGCCAGAGAAACTCCTAGATGCCGTCGACGAGATGGACGGCCCTGCCGTCGACGGAGAATCAGGCGGAGGGTGCAAATTAGCTGGGGGCTCAACTACGCAACTAGCTTCCCCCCAGCGCGAGCCGCCTGAAAAGTGGGAGCGAACCATGTCTCACGAAGGAGGAAGAACGCCGAGCGGTAGCTACTCGAGGAAGAGGGGACATGAAGGGTTGGGGGCCCTGGGGCGGGCCCCACCCCCGTTTTATCGCCGCATCCAACGGCGCCCGTCAACTCCCGCCGAAACGACTCCTCACGACCAGCGGCCCTGATCGCTCCACGTGTTGGTCCTGCGTTGGACCGCTTCCAATCGGGCGCTATAGGCCCGCGTACGCCGCACCAGTCAGCCGCCCTTTGACACGTGGACCATTACTTCAGTTACATGGTGTACGAACCGGCGCACCCTCCTCAAGGTGTGAAGACCTCGCCCTGGTTCGCTAGCCGAAAAGACGACCAACTGACCGAGGGCTCGCCCCAACGGAACCATAGAAGGGATCTCGCCTCAGGAGTCCCGGCAGTCCACTCCTGACCCGACCACTAGCTGGTCGGGACAAGAGTGGGGGGCTAATGATAATGCTCGATATCGGCGACCTCCAAGATCTGGACACGTGGCAGAGGATGTGTCCCAATGCTCATAAGAAAGGGCCCACAGGGGCCGACCAGGCCACCTGTGCCCGACCCGTAAGCACAAGCTGGATCTCCTCGGAGCCCCCATACACAAATTGGCTTCCTCGGCCTCCCAGCTCACCTCCGAGCTAACACAGGACCAAGATGCCTCGGCCCTCCCGCTCGCCCCCGAGCTCTCCCGCCGAGGTCATTCTCCTCGGTCTCATCGACCGACCAACGGTACCACTCGCAGGCGTAACCGCAGCTCCGCGGATCTTGTCATGTGCGAGATCTCCGCCGGCCACATCCCACGTTCCACGCCATTACGATCCCCATTAACGAGCATGTCTCGCCATTAATGGGAAGGTCTGCTTATCACGCGGGCGTGACGTCGGGAGCGTAACGGCCAGCGTGATTCTCGCGCCTGCCCCTGCATGTTGCCGCCGCTATATAAACTCCTCTCCCAGAGGGATCAAGTAAGCCATTATTTACACTTTACGCCGTTACTCTGCTCGGATCTCATCACTAACTTGAGCGTCGGAGGGTCCTCGGTGGTACCAAACCACCCCGGGACTTCTTTGCAGGTACTCGGCGACAGCCTCCTCACCCCGCCTTCTCCTCTCAAAACCCATTGAGACCCTACATGCAACGAATGATAGCCAGTCGAGTTCGCATCGAGATCAACGGAAGACAACATCTGACGGAGGCCCCAAAAGGAGCTCCATCACATTGAGATTCTTGAAAATTTCATTATTTTCGGGTGTGGCATGCAAAATATTGAAAATTTGAAGAAATCAATCATTTTTGAATTTTTTAAAAATCATGTGTCCTACCATGCAAAATATTAAAAATTTAAAGAAACAAGAAAATTTTGAGATTTTTTAAGATATTGCGATTTTTTAAGATATTGAAAAAGCGACGCATAAATTGCAGGATACAACCCGAGCTTCAGCAGCAACGATTTCTTGGCCGACAGGATGTATCGAGCCCACTGCAGGTATCCAGCTGAATGACGAGGAGTCAAACCTATCATGTATACTTGTCCCCAAGGGCGCGACTCGCCTTGACATATGCGTCGCCCCAAAATATCCAAAGCCATCAGTGGCTGTACGGGTATTGAGGCCATAGAAAGCTAAAGTCGACCCTCTGAGGTCCAGTTGACTTCCTCTACAGCGTAATTCACCTGAGGCGAGTCGGCATAGTTAATCGCTAAAATAGGCACTGAGGGTATTGCACAAGAAAAACTACGCCGACCGTGAATAATCTAATTGTACCACGACCCCATAGATGAAGAGATTTCTACTCTGGGTCGTAATCTTTAATGAGCGTGAAGACTTCCCGATCCACGGGCGCGTCAGTAAAGGCGCTCTCAGAACGTACAAAAGGGAAGAAAGAGTCGAGAGCCATAGTATCTGCACGAAAAAAGACAAGGGATTAGTTGTCAACGCTATATTCCGAATTCTGACACTTGGTACTTAAAAAATTATACCGCACTGCAATGCAGAAGAAAGGGACAAAGGGGGACCCACAAAATCAAGGTGACGACCCATCATTGATGGGCAGTCACCCATTAAGGAAGGAATCCTAAGAGGATTCTCATTTAATGAGAAATCTCATTGGTCCAAGGAGTTAAACTCTCTCGAGAGCTGTGCTCTACAAACAGAGTTCACATCTTTCAATTTCAATTAAGAGAGGAATAAAATTCCCTAAATTTTTTTTCTAAAAAGCCATGCTCTGTAAAAATAATGGTATAATCTACCAAAACCATCTAAAGCAAACCTTTTTACAGAGTAAAATCTCAAGATCTTTAAAGATCTGCAAAGCAAACTCTTAAGAGTTCTTCATGAAAGATGAACAATGTTCTAATTAACGGGTTAAAGAAATCCTAAAAATACATCTTAAAGATCCGTGATCTAAGAAGAGCAAAGATCTGATTAATGGGTTCGATTATGATCCTTACCAAAATTTTGGGCAGAGTTCTAACTCTAAAAGAGATTTCTTTGGGCAGAGATCTAAGTTCTGAAAGGAGAATTAAATTCTCAGAAGAAGGAAGAACAAAATAAGATGAACAACAGTCATCTCGAGAGCCAAAAGCCCTACTTATAGGCATGGGGAGACGATTCAACTTCTAAGAAGATCCAACGGTGGAAAAGCTGTCACCGCTGCACTCACGTGTAAGTCACGTGAGCGCAACGGTGGGGGACATTTATTTCCCCCCAATAAAAGAGCAAGGCTCTGTTCAAAATTTGAAAGAGGCAGCGCCTCACGCCTTGCACGAGGGCGCCAGCACCAAGAGTTAAAAACTCTGTGGCGCCAAGAGTTAAAAACTCTGAGGTAGCGCCTCACGTGTCTTGCACGAAGGTGCCAACGACAGAACTAAAAGTTCTCTGCCATTGGATCAAAGATCCAACGGAAATGATAAATCATCAAAATACAAAATTAAATTCTGTTGAGGAAATATTTCTCAAATCTTTCTAAACGAGAAAGATTATACTCTGTAAGACAGAGTACCGTTGGATTAAAAATCCAATGGGATTAAAAATCACCAAGCTATAGAATAAGCTCTGTATGAAAAAATATTTTCCCGATCTTATTAAAAACAAGAAAAAATATCTTCTGAAAAACAGAAGTTCTTGGATCAAAGATCCAACGGTGGATAAAATCCCCAAATCAATTAAGGATCTCTCAATGAAAGATTTCTTTAACTAAATCAATAAACTTGCATCCACTATATGAAGGCCCCAAGACTTCAAGTCTTACACGGAGGAACCCCCCATAAACTTCAAATTCAAAAAGAAGAGCAAGCAAAACAGAAAGGTTTAAGAGAGAAGAAAGAAGAAGAAATTTCTTCAAGGTAAATAAAAGTAATAGAGATCAGAGTATCTCATCTGCATATCTAAGGGTTTAACCCTTATAAAAGAACATGGTTCTCTCTCTGGATCTGAGATCCATGAGAAAAGTCTCCCACAATTTAGAATTTAATTCTTATGGAGATAAATTTGTTCTTGGGGATCGAAAATCAAGAGAAGAACAGAGAATTGAACTCCTCAGAATATAATACATGAAGAAAAATCAGCGCCAAGCGCCTCACGTGCCCCTCATATGGGGCGCTGCTTAATAAAGAGTGCTTAGCACTCAGTGGTCGGTGCTTAGCGCCAAGTGCCTCACGTGGGTGCTATTCAACATAAAGTGCTCTGCACTCATCAACCAGTGTCCAACGCCTAGCGCCTGGCACCAAGCGCCTCGCATGCTCCATACGTGGGCGCCATAAAGAGTGTTTAACACTCCATAGTTTAAAAAAAAGAAACCAAGATAAAGTGTGGGTATCAGAACCCATATGAATGCTCAGCATTGTGGGCACAGAAAGGGGACCAAGCCTAAGCAAGTGTTTAACACTTTATTCAAAAATGAAATGACTGGGCTGAGCCCAAGTTTGGTCAAACTCCTAATCAACCGAGTCCATGTGCTCTTTATTTTCCAGAATGGTCTTAGTCCCAAACAAGACTACCGAGTTTCTGACGAATATTCATTGGTTCCAGGGTACATCTCCCCACATCTTTGATATATATCGTTGTAATTCTTCAACGTCTTCAGAGAGGTGGCGGGCCCCGACAACCAACAATTCCTTGGACCGAAACGTCCTTAAACTAACAACGGACCGCAACATCCTTAAACTAGCTATAGAATGTAATGTTTTTAAACTAACAACAGACCGTAACATCTTTAAACTAAAATAATAGAGTCCAAACGCTCTTTTGTTGGATCTGAATGATTCTAAAACCTTGTTAAGTAGATCTTAGTCTAAAATTGGACTAACGTATCCTTAACAAACATTTAAGTTGATCTTAATCTCAAACGAGATTAACGATCTTTAAATCAAACCAAACCCAAATCTAAGAATATACGGATTTGGATTAATCCACGCCCTACGGGCGGCAACATAAATTAGTCTCCGTATACAATCCACGGGCAAGCAAAAATAAAACAAACACATACGACACGAAGTGCACCTCTGGAGCAAGAGAAAGTGGTTATCGCGATGCGGTAACGTAATTAACTGCAGGGGCTTGTGCCTGCAGGGAAAAGCATCCCCACAATCAAAAACCCCTCGCAAACGAGGGAGAATCTGACGAAGTCTGCTACAACGGACGCATCCGTCCAAACCTCCGATACATGGTGCCATAAATCAACTTGGAATCTTCGGAGAGGTGGACGGATAAATCCAAATAGCATCTGCCCCGAAATTCAGACAAGACGATCCATCTCGGTTTCGTCCGGTTTTCAGTGATAAACAGATTCCCCCCAATAAAAGAAAGCAAGCAAAATATTAAAAAACGAACCCCCCAAAATTTTGCGAGACTTTTGAAAATTTTGATTTTTGAAGATTTTCCAATTCTTGTGTACTATCATGGAAAACTTCGAACGAAGAAAAAAATATTTTATTTTTGAAAATTTCATAATTTTTCTGCGGTGTATTGCAAATAAAATATTGAAAAACCGAAAAAAAAAACCCATAAATTTTGAGATTTTAAAATTGTACAATATTCTTGTGCCATAGCTTGCAAAATATGGAGAATTTGAAGAAATCAAAAAATTTGGGATTTTTATATATTTCATGATTCCCAACAAGCAAAATATTGAAAAATGTAGTATGAAAAATTGCAAAGCTAAAAAAAGACTACCAAAGTATTTTCTGGTCAATCTTTTATATATGTTATATATGAAGTTCATAATTATAAGATATTACAACTTACAAATCATATAACAATAAACTTTTAAGTCAAATATGATTTTTAACTTTTTATTCACTTTGGACTTCGTACCCGTGCAATGCTCGAAGCGTCCTAACTAGGCAGACTGTAAAATGAAGAGTGAAATTATTAAATGGTATTGGATATACATAATTAAGCCAATGTATTGGAAGAAAATCACATGATTCTCTCTTTATATATGAGTCTTCTTGAAACTTGCCAAAACTTAAGGATAGTCCAGTCAAATAGAACATGCCATCTAACATCGATAACCCGCGAGCGGTACTATATCCTTATGGTAAAATCTATTTTCAAATGAGCAAGTGATTGTAGCAGCATGTTACTATCTATTATTCAATTTTAAAAAGAAGGAAAAGGAGGAGGAGGCCTCCTCCAGCAAATAAAGAAATCCATAATGGTTAGCTACACAAGAGCAAATTTACACTCTGATCTTTTCTTCTTTTTCCACTGATTCCAACTCCAATACAAATTTCTTTAAAGAAAGAACAGAATGCTAGTGTCAAGAACCATAAAATCCTGATAATCACAAAGATCATCGATCAAACAGCTTCTCTCCCAACTTGTAGCATGCGAAAGCTTCGAAGCATTCCGCTTGCTCTCCCAACATCCCCTTCGTCAACTCATGCAGCTCCGTCTCTCGCGGCTCTTCTCGCCCATTCTTATCACAGCGATCTCTCCAAATTCATGGAGCTTAAAAATAAAATAAAAAAACATGAGATCATAGCAATTTTTGGTAGATTCAATGCTCTCCTTACAGTTTTATGTATGTATTTTCCTTGAAAAATATTACAATCGATTCAAAAAAGAAACTTAGAGCACTAATGAATTAAGAAGCCATTACAATATATTGGGTATAGACATCAAGCAAAAACAGCAAATAAAGAATAAACTTTCTAAGTTCTCTTCATACTATGTTTAAACCGCTTATAGTATTACAGGGGATTTTCAGGTTCTCAATCAAACACTAAATCAAATTCTCTCTCGATTTCATTTAACTGAAAGAAAACTCGAATTTAAGGTAATGAATATATAAAAAAATTCTTTACAATCAAATCTCTCGCATCGGGATCTCTCATAATAATCAGACAACTTTTCGGTCAGAACCAATGGAACTTCTTCCAACTTCTTGAAATCGATAAAACTCAAAGAACATCATCTAACAACTTCTCCCCCATTCTGAAAGATGCAAAAGCCTCGAAGCATGCATACTCCAATTGCTCCTTGCTCAATGGCCATTTCTCCCAGCGACTCTTTCTCACATCCTCTCTCTTCACCATCTCAATCCCCAACACCTCTTCAAACAACTTTCTCTGCCCAAAACCTATCATCTCATCATTCCCCGTTCTCTCCGCGGCTAATTCTCTCAGATCACAGCACTCACTCAGAAAATTAACGCCGTAATCCTCTACAAGCCACTTCTTCGCTTTCTTTATCCCCACGCCTACATATATAAATTGACTATATTGAAATAAGCGTTTTATCTGATTCGATAGAACACCGTCGACTTGAATACTGCAGAGGAGGCAACGGGTGTGTGAGCAAAGCTGTAACAGAACGATTTTACGAGTGTGAGGGTCGATTTTGATGGCGAGTCCGATGGGTGCATGGGCTTTACTATTATAGCGGATGATGTCCGGGTAGTAATCGTAGATGCCACGGATCCACAATTCAATTTTCCTATTACAGTGCTTGTGGGATGGAAGAAGTGTGTAATCAATGTCGGTCCCGTCAATGAAGGTTGCTCCGTGAATTTTAGGATCGTATTTGTCAATTGCAACGGAAGAGAGAGAGGGTTGTTGAATTGTTGTTGTTAGTTCTTCACCTCGCTTCTTTTTTTTCCTTCTCCTTTTGTTTTTGCTCTGCTTTTTCATAAGAATAGGAGAGAGGGAGGTGCTACGATTTCTAGGAGAGGTTTCATTGACGATAATAGAAGAGAGACAGGAGCCTTGATTCGTTGGATCTATTTCACTGACGATGATAGAAGAAAGACGGGGACGCTGATTTGTTGGAGCCATTTCATCGACGATGTCGGGAGAGAGAGCCGGAGCTTGATTTCTTGGAGACATTTTCTTGCTGCACTCTTTGATGACAACAGAAGAGACACAAGGTCCTAGGTTTCTTGAAGAGAGATCGTTTCTTTATTTCTTGATGTCGATAGAAGAGAGAGGGGCCCTTAGTTTCTTGGAGCCTATTTTCCTTTGATTCGGATAATTGGTTGATGTCTCAACGTTCTTGTATGCTTTTGTTGTCTAAGGCATGAAATTCAAATTTCACTCTTGTCAGATTGCGAGTGTCGTGTTTCTATATAGTTGGCTTGAGATAGGCCTATAAAAGGCGTAAGCATTTATAATGAACCAGATAAGATCACAAAGCTAGATTATAATGGATATATTACGCTAGGTTTTCGATAGCGGGTTGAAGCTTCGAGCAATCACAAACAAAAATCATCCAATTAATAATACTCGAGGTGCAGCCTACTCAATTCAACATAGAACACCACCACTCCTTTCAGAGAAGTCTATGTGCAACCTACTCAAAAAAGAAAAAGGAAAAAAAGAAAAAGAAAAAGGATTATGTACCTCAGAAAATATGTGCCTATATTGTCCATGAGAATGGTTCTGGATCGTAATTTGCTCCTGCAAATTAAACCAACAGCAGCATTAGATAAATAAATATATAATTGCAGGCACATGAAGATGGCAGAAATCATTACACACAACCCTAAGGCAGACGATATTTCAAACTCTGATTCCATATTGAAAACTGAAGATACAATATGTTCACCTAGAATCTATCCCAACCCAATTTTAACCGCTTCCCTCACCTTCAACTTAAATATCAACTGATGACATCACTCCTAGGTTCCTTATTCGGAACATACCCTCAACAATCTCCTAATTTTATGTATGCTCCTTTTTGCACAAAAAACAACCCACAAGTACATCAAAACTCGGATGTTCAATCGAAATCCCCCAAGTCCTCATGCTCTCTCATAAACCTTAAGACCCTCAGCTGAACTCCTCAATCACAAAGTTCCCTCACCACCAAATTATGAACCCTAACATATAGGTCCCACATCACACGATTCGGTCAACTTCCATCAAGCACCATCTCATCGAGAAAATTTGTGGCTTCATTAACTTTACAGTATTCACCCAATCCGCAAATTATTTTTGCATACAGGCTAGCGACAGACTTCTTCCCTTGAAGCCTCATGCTATCCACAATTTCCGAAGCTGCGAAAATTTTATTTTCTTTACACAGTCCAAGATCAAGGTACTGTAAGTATTCTTATTGAGCATACACCAAACCATCACAATCCGATCCAATAAGCTCCGAACACAAGCCATGAATAAAAGTGGCACCAAGCCTTTACAGTCCAAGATCAAAGCGCAAATTTTATTCTGATTTTAACACCGTACACAAGCCATGAATAAAACTACTATAAGAACAAAAGCGGCATCAATAATTTTTCTTGCCCGTTTCATCGAACAGATTTCATCACCAAATCTCCCATTAATACTCTAATAACAGTTCTCATGTGTGTTTCCTTGCAAAATACCATAATCTTAACCCAATGTTAATGAGTACAAAAAAAGAATCACAACTAGTTTCAAAAAGGGAACAACTAAAAAACTCTGACCACTGAAACACGAGACAATTTCAATTACAAATGTAAAGCACAGACCACCGATAAATTAAGAAGCCATTCGTATATATCACAAAGAAATATATCATGGATATGTAACAGCTGTAAAATGCTAGAAGATGAAACAAAGAACTATTCTTCTCAATTCTTCTTTATACTATGTACAAACTGTATCCAGACTTTCAAGGGATTTTCAGGTTCTCAATCTACACCGACTTCTCAATCAAATTCTCTATCACTTCGTTTACCTGAAAGAGAATAGGCACTGATGGCAATGAATATAACAAATTCTTCATAATCAATTTCTAGCATTGCATTTTTCTTGTAATAATGCAAGAAACTCAACGATAATCAAACAGCTTTTAACGACACTACCGAACAATTTCTTTAACTTCTTGAAATCGATAAACTCAAAGGCCATATAAGAACCTTGTTGTAAAAACTGTTGTACCGCACGGTGATCCTTTTGACAACGAAGGTATCACACGGGCACAACCCAACGAACAAATGATATAGCGCAGCAGAATCGAAACAGGATCCGGCGTTTCGGGATCGAATGAAAAAGATATAACTAACGGCTAATCAAACTACTCAGAAAAGAGCACACCGAGCAACCGGTAACATAAGATATACCCAAGTCCAGCCCCCAACTGGACCTACTTCTGCAACCGCGACGAGAAACTTCCACTAGAGAAAAAATTACAGGAGGTTATACAAGCTCTTCTACTCACACAAACCTCACTACAAAGAAAACACTCCAAGAGAAAGTCTCAATACAAAGGGCAGCTCAAACAAAAGAAGAGAAGAGAGTAGAGCAACTCTCTTTACAAAACTCTTCAACTCTCTGTATTTTCCCGCACACATTCTCTGGAGAATGAATTCCGATGCACTTCACTTCTCACAAAATGGATGCAGCTTCCTTAAGTAGACAAAGACCATGCACCAATTTCTCCGCAGCAGCTCCCCTTTCCCACGTGCTCAAAATGCAAAAATGACGTAGTCCTCGCAAAGTAATCCCTTCTTCCAACATTGTGGTCCACACATTCTCGTGGTCTACACATGTGGCATGAATTTGCATCACAAAAAACAACAAACTCCACCTTGATGCAAATTCGCCATAATCTCGTCATTTGCTCAATCTTTGGAACTATGTTCTTGTCGTCATGGCCTTCAACAATGTACTAGGCAAATCAAATCCAAGCACTGATTGACCTGATATCTGGATCCACCTCTGCATCAGTCGGACTCTCCATGAGTACTCATCTCTAATAGCATGAATCTTCTTCTCGTCTTTTAGGAAGAACACAATCATCTTCTATAGAACACTCAAAACATCTTATACAACAACAACAACTGAGCCTTTTATCCCAAGCATAAGGGGTAGGCTACATGAACCAACATGAGAATCACGCCGGGTCCAACACATGAATCCTCTGTCTCCACTCACTTCTATCGAACAATATACTTTCATTGAGTCCTTTGGCAACCATATCATTTCGTATCACCTCCATCCATGTTTTCTTCGGTCTCCCTTTTGCCCTTTTGCCATTACCCATATCGAGAGTATCTATTCGTCGAACCGGTGCTTCCATAGGTCTGCGTCGCACATGACCAAACCATCTAAGCCGGTTTTCCCGCATCTTCTCCTCCACGGGTGCTACACCAACTTTTGCACGGATATCCTCATTTCGTACCTTGTCTTTTCTAGTGTTACCGCACATCCAACGAAGCATGCGCATCTCCGCTACGTGCATCTTCTGTGTATGATGCTTCTTAGGAGCCCAGCATTCTGTACCATATAATAAGGCAGGCCGAATAGCGATCCGATAAAACTTCCCTTTCAATTTTAACGGAAAGTTACGATCACACAAAATCCCTGTTGCACTCCTCCATTTCAACCAACCAGCTTGGATCCTTTGATTAACATCACTATCGATCTCCCCATTCCTTTGGATGATGGAACCTAGATATCTAAACTGGTCGCTCGGTGATATCTCTTGCCCTTCCAATGTTATACCAATATGGTTTTGATTTCTCTGGCTACTAAATTTGCAGTGCATATATGCTGTCTTGGACCTGCTCAATCTGAATCCCCGAGATTCCAATGTTTGTCTCCATAATTCCAATTTGGCATTAACCCCTGCTTTCGTCTCATTTACTAGAACAATATCATCAGCGAATAGCATGCACCAAGGGACTTCATCTTGGATAGTTCTAGTAAGCTCATCCATCACGATGGTAAACAGGAAAGGACTTAATGCAGATCCTTGATGTAAACCAATAGTAATCGGAAAATCACTTGTTAAGCCACCGCAAGTTCTGACATTTGTCACTACTCCGTCGTACATATCCTTGATTATGTCAATATACTTGACGGGGACCCCCTTTTTCATCATTGTCCCCCATAATACCTCTCTAGGTACCTTGTCGTACGCTTTTTCTAAATCAATAAATATCATATGCAAATCTCTTCTCCTCTCTCGAAAGCGCTCGACAAGTTGACGAAGCAAATGAATCGCCTCTGTCGTCGATCGTCCAGGCATGAACCCAAATTGGTTCTCTGTTATCTTAATATCCTTCCTTAGCCTGTGTTCAATCACCCTCTCCCAAAGTTTCATGGTGTGACACATTAGTTTTATTCCACGGTAGTTTGAGCAACTTTGAATGTCACCCTTATTCTTGTAGATAGGTACAAGGATACTTTTCCTCCATTCATTTGGCATCTTTTTTGTCTGCCAAATCTTATTAAACAGATCTGTCAGCCATTTAACGCCTATTTCGCCTAAGCATCTCCAAATCTCGATAGGAATCCCGTCAGGACCAACCGCTTTTCTTAAACCCATTCTGTTCAAAGCTTCTTTAACCTCAGTAAGTCTTCTTTTACGCATGAAATCACGATTTATATCTTGAGATTGAATGACAAGTCCATCCAAATTCTTAGTAAAGCTCTCATTGAACAATTTGTCAAAATAATCTCTCCATCTTTCCTTGATATCCTCATCTCGAACTAAAACCTTCTGATTTTCATTTTTGACACACTTCATCGCACATAAGTCTCTGGTCTTCCTTTCCCGCATTCGAGCAATCCGGTATATATCATTTGCAGCCTCTTTAGTGTCTAATTTCTCGTACACCTCCTTGTAGACCTTAGATTTAGCTTCCCGAACAGCTTTCTTAACTTCCTTTTTAGCCATTTTGTACTTCTCAAATCTCTCCACATCTCTACTTTTCTTCAAATCTTTATAAAAATCCCTTTTAATTTTAATAGCAGCCTTTGAGACGGTTGTCAAAACTCAAAACATCTTATAATCTTTGCAAATAGATAACCCCCATAATCGCCTACGAGACGGTTGTCAAAACTCCCTCCATTGTTGATAATGCAATGACAAACTGAAGCGTTGATCTTTGACACTGCATCCGTGCCTAACATGCCCGTCCTTGACCTTCATCTGTCCCTATCACCAGTAGTCAATGATGAGAGTATCGCTGAAAGACTGAAGTGCGCCTCTAGCGGAGTAGATACGGGATTAGTCTTCTCCCTTCTATAACGAGCTAGAACCTGGTCCTTACACTGTTGCAACCGACATAACTTCTTATCCCTGACATTCTGCATTTTAAGAATCAAATGTGTAGATTTTCTGTCTAACTCTCAATCACCTTGCTTTGGAGACTCGTCCTCAGCCGCTCCTATGCGTCTAACTCTTGTAGACCTCTACATCACTGACTGTACTGGACTCTCCACATGAATCGAAATACCGACCACCTCACCTTCGAAAATATGGACCTGGAACCAGCGAACTCCACCGTGCTCGGCGGCATAACTGTTCTCTTTTCACGCCTGAGTTTGTTTTCTTCAACGCATGTATATTGGCTAATTACTGCACACTGGATACCAAGACACCACGACATTGACCCTCTGGCTTCGACTTCAAAGCCAAACAAGAATATCTTTTATACCATGACTCGGTACATCCAATCGCGAAGCACCAAGTAATCTCAAACCTCTCCAGTTTATACTTCGGGAATTTGCTTATCTACCGCCATCGAAGGTGACCGATCGATGAGGTGCCCGATGATGGAAGGGCTCCAGCCCGAAACTCCCTTCGGAGATCCAGTCGTAAGCCATAAAGAAACTATCCTTCACTCACTGCCCAAAACATTCGCTTTGCAACGCCAGTCGACTGAGGATCCAAAATGATGTTTTGATGCAATGATCTTTTATGGCTTGCAGAAACCCGTGGACCCCTATGAAACAAACCTTCTGCCAATATCGGACCGAAGAACCTTTACGCGCCTACCGACCCACTTCTCCACCTGACCTTCCGTAACACACCCGCGACTTCTCCAAGAAGCCATGAAGGAAGCACGATAGTTGGCTCCACCACAAGAAAGAACCGGTGCAAGACCCGCATATATGGTCCACACCTTATTCGCCGCCATGACAATAATAACACATTTGGAGATCTTGGAATCTCCATTGATCGCGCATTTGCAACCGACCCCGCCCAAAGCACTCAAACAGATCAAATCCCTCAGATCTGGCCATGACTGACATCGGTCATCACCACCCTCATCTGAATCCGACTGCTTGTCTTTCTCTTTGAACTTCGGACAGTCTCGCTTCCAATGGCCTCTCCTTACAGTAATTGCATTTGTCATTAACTCGGCTTCTCGACTTACTTTTGGAACCACCATCCGACCGCTTCAAAGAACGGCCTTGAACGAACAACGCATCCCCGTGAAACTCCGTCACCCGCCACATTTTCCCTCAACATCTCGTTGTGCAAACCCGTCTTGACATCCTCTAATAAGATTTTGTCTCGGCTGTACATCATCGATTTCACGAACTGGTTATAACTGGGGTCAAAGAACAGAATAAGATCATGCTTTGATTCTCGTCCTCTATCTTTATCTCCATATTACGCAAGTCTATCACGATCTGGTTGAGCTCGTCTTGGTGGTCTGATTGATGTACCCTCTTTCATCTTCAAGCTGTATAGCTGTTGCTTCATATAGAGACGATTTGTGAGAGATTTTTTCATGTACAGGGTTTCTAACTTGCTCCATAACCCCGCCGCCGTAGTCTTATGCTCGATTTCGCAAAGAACTTCGTCGACTAAATGAAGCTGGATCGAACTGAAAGCCTTGTCCTCCATCGTTTCTAACTATGTTGTTGTCGTCGCCGGAACTGTCTTTCGCAAAGACAAACTTGTGCACACCTTGTTGCTTAAATAGTGCCGTCATATGTTGTTGTCGTCGCCGGAACTGTCTTTCGCAAAGACAAACTTGTGCACACCTTGTTGCTTAAATAGTGCCGTCATTTTCAGCCTCCTTAGGCTAAAGTTGTTGGGCGCGTCGAACTTTTCGATCTTGTAGATTATCGACGCCATCTTTCCAAACACCCAAAAAACCACTGAGCCTGAAACTTTAATACCACTTGTTGTAAATATTAGCAGATATGCACAAAGAACAGAATAAGATCGTGGCTTCATTCTCGTCCTCTATCTTTACCTTCACATTACGCAAGTCCATCACAATCTGGTTGAGCTCTTCTTGGTGGTCTGACTGATATACCCTCCTTCATCTTCAAGGTGTATAGCCGTTGCTTCAGATAGAGACGATTTGTGAGAGATTTTTTCATGTACAGAGTTTCTAACTTGCTCCATAACCCCGCCGCCGTAGTCTCATGCTCGATTTCGCAAGGAACTTTGTCGACTAAATGAAGCTAGATCAAACTGAAAGCCCTATTCTCCATCGTTTCTAACTCGGTTGTTGTTATGGTCGTCGTCGGAAATGTCTTTCGCAAAGACAAACTTGTGCACGCCTTATTGCTTCAATAGGGTCGTCATTTTCAGCCTCGTTAGGCTAAAGTTGTTGTGCCCGTCGAACTTTTCAATCTTGTAGATTATCGACGCCATCTTTCCAAACACCCCAAAAAAACACTGAGCCTGAAACTTTAATACCATTTGTTGTAAATATATTATCAGATATGATTCACAAAGAAATCAGTCACTACAATAATATCACATTGGGAAAGTGAATCGTGTGTTTTGCAGTCAAATGAAAAAGATTGTTGATGATGAACAAATAATACTACTATGAAAAACACACAAGATATACCCAGGTTCGGCCCTCCGACTGGACCTAATACTGCAACCACAACTTGAAATTCCACTACAGAAAGAATTACACGAGATTATAAAGCTTTTTTGATCAAAAGCCCAACACAAAGAGTTCTCTCTCTGTTAATTTTTCTTGGGCTTACTAAACTTTAAAGTAGAACATATATATGGAGAATGCAAATTATCAAACAACCCTAAAATATTCTCTTATTCCAGCTAGCCCACTCTTTCTGCTCCTTCCAATAACCCACATTCTTCATTTGCATACCCATGGGCCTACATGCAATTCATGTCTCACAAATGAAGCAACACCCACGTGATTCATGCAACTGGGTGGCCACCATGCATGTGTGTAAATGCATGCATGTGCCTGACCCCTATGTCGACCATCTACGCGTGCATTGACTACATACATGTGTTGCCTTTTCGTCCATGTGCGCTGACCATACGCATGTCAGCGCATGCGTCACCCCCGTATCGGGCTGGGCTTCATTCTTGGGCTTTTTAAATAGGACTTTTGAGATTGTTGATTTTTGATATAAAACCCAAAAGAAACAACCCAAAAGTCCTAATTAAAAAGCCCAAGAATAAAGCCCAACCCGGACCAGAGGGCCGACGTATGCACTGACGTGCTGTAATATTTCAGAAAATATAAAATATTAATTTTGGAATTTAATATTAAAATAATATATTTCGCGAAAACTACCCGATTTGCGAAATTGGGGTTTTCGTAAAAAGGTATAAATATATACCAATAATTGTGAAATAATTGGAAATTAGAATGATTTTGTTCATTTAAAAATATATTTATCGGATTTTGCATTTTTAAAAGTTTATTATATGCAGTTTGGACAAAACCCGATTAGTGCACTGCTAATCGCGATTAAGCCAAATCCGTATTTATACAGTTTTCCGTGGTTAGTGCACCGTGTCATGTCGCATTTGATTGCATGTTATTTCTTATGTTGTTTTGAGTATTATGTGTTTTGGTTTAAAATTTAAAAGATAAGAAAAAGAGAAAAGGGTAATATTTGAGGGAGGGATGAGAATAAGAGGAAGCGAGAGAGAGCGCAGCAATCATAACTTCTCCCCATTATTTTTCCATCTTCTTCATCCTCAAGTTTCCCTCTACTTTCACCCCATGAATTCATCTCAAAATCCTTACCAAAATCCTAAACCCCTTTCATAAATAATGACGCCCTCTTCATCCTCTACAAAATGGACCAAGCAATGTTGGATTTTGATGATTTAGGACAACTAGGGTTTTTCTTGAGTTGCCCAATTGAGGTAAATTTCCCTTCACTTGATTTAGTTTATGTTTTCCAAGCATTCTAATTAGTTAGAATTGGGTTAAGGTGTGATATGGTGATATTGGAAATTTCAAAAGAAGGATTAGGGTTTGAGTTGTGTTGTGGTGTTGTGTAGGGGCTGTTACTAGACCTTAAAGATCGATTCTTGACATGGACCAGTGACCAAACCCTCAAATACGGACTTTAGAGTTGCCGGTATCGGGTTTTTGTGGATTTAGCGATGGTATTTAGAGATCTGGGATGACCCGGGACCTTTGTGAATAAAGTTCCCTTGACCATGAGACGTCCAGGCAACCATGAATCACCCCCTGAAACCTGAACCCCTCCCCCCACTTCATGGCCGCAGATTAATTCCCCCAGGCCGCAATTTGCGGCCTGGGCATGGTGAATGTGTGGTTCTTGGTTCATAGCTCCTATATGTGTTAATTTGACCTCCTATATGTGCAAAATCCCTTAGTTTGGCCTAGGGTGAAATCTGGGATCACATTAGGGTGCTTTTGGTAATGTTTTCCGTATTTTGTAAACTTGGGTTTTGTTGTTTGGATTTGTATTTGATTTGAATTCATTCGTGTGGCGTTTGTACGTCAACAACGAAAGTTATTTGGTTGTGTTTTGCATGCGAGGCTATACGTTCTAACCTATAAACGCATCATGTGCCGTATTGGTTTTCCGAACTCGATTTTAATAGCTATTTCGATTGTGTATTATTGTAGATACCTTCGCGTGGATTCCGAGGCGACGGAGCATGGCGTCATCGACTTCGACGAGCAAGAATCAAAGTGAGTAGATCAATATCTACGGGGGAAGTCGGGTGGATGGCATATAGCACCCCCGCAAGTTTTGATGGAAACCGATCTATACTATACGGTTAAATAAACCTAGACTAGAAGGCTATAGGATATGGCTAGAGAAACCATATTAGAAAGTTAGGAATAGGGTTAAGAAATTGTAGGAGATAACACATACCATGACTTAAAAGTACAGCTTAGGGTTTAGGTGACATGATACGATAGATATAGATAAGTAGTTGTAAGGAGAACCAATAGAAGATTATAGTGGCTTAACATGAGATTGATAATATACGACTTTAGATTGATAAGATGACTTGATGATATGTTGGTATACAATTGCGAGTCGATATGAGATGATTGATACCTTACCGGTCCCATGATCTGAGATTGACACGGATGCGACCTAAGAGATAGGTATATATATGGATAATGTTGTGAATCTCGAATGATAAGCCGTACGAGATGTGAGGTCCGTACCCTCCTTGTCATATAGGTTGTTAGGATCCCAAACTGTTTATTGACGTCGTACGATGAGTTACCGTACGTGATGAGTTTATTGATGATTGATCCATACCCTTGATTAGAGAGGCCGATTAATAAATTCACTGACTCGGTCATGTTAGATACGTATACCTTATACCTTTTAGCTGCCGTTTTACTTTATGCTACGTTCATGTCATTACTATTGCATTTCATATACATGTGCTAGAACACCTGCACCATTATCGATAATGCGTATGCCACACTTACACAGATTGACCGGCCCACACACTTCATCATCGATAATTGCCATGTCACTACAGAGTAGAATTGCTGCATCATGATATGATCCCTTGCATGAATTGCCTGCTATAGTTGCATGTGTACCTTTATACGATGTTGCATTGATCTTGGAGAAATTGGGAACCGCGGGATATATTTTAAAACGGGATTCATTTAAAAGAGCGGCTTTTCCCTCGATATGTGCATATTACTGTTCCATGTTGCATAATATACGAATATGCTTACATTTCTGTTATATGTCGCATACATCATGCTTTATGATTATACGCACTGAGATGTGTTGTTTTCATGAGATTTCTGAATTTGAGAACCGTGGTTATTTCAAAAGAAGTGTGTATTGTTTTAAAAATCCGGTTTCTCTTGATATGATATTTCAGTGCGTCCACCATGTGTTCTCGGTTCTGAGAGTGGCATGTGAAACCCGATTCGAGGAGCGGTAGACACCGTCTGCGGGTACATGGTGGGCCCGGTGAGGTATCCCGGGACGAGAAGACTCGTATTGTTAGACGGTGAGCCTGGCAGGGGAGCACTACCTACCGGTGATAGTATTTGGACTCGGCGGTTTATCCGGAGGATACCGACCGGAATAGAGAGATGGACATGAGGACCGATCTGAGGATGCGGCGCCTGAGATATGAGGATTTACGTATCGATGCTGGACACGGTTTTCATGATATTTCGAGTGTCGGTGTTGGACACTCAGGTTACATGTTTTTGTGTGTCATTGATGGACACACACATTCTTGATATCCTCATATATTTACATGCATATGCTTTTACGATGTTTCGAGTGGACGAGATCCACATGTATATTGACATTGATTATATTATTGGATGATATCCACTTGCATACTTGCATTTATTATTGTTGGCACATATTTACTTACGGTCACCCTAGATATCATAGTATTACCTTTTTTACGATGTTTCGAGTGGACGAGATACACATGTATATTGACATTGATTATATTATTGGATGATATCCACTTGCATACTTGCATTTATTATTGTTGGCACATATTTACTTACGGTTACCCTAGATATCATAGTATTACCTTTATGATATAGTTGACCTAGGAAATCGTTAATTTATTCGATTTCTACCTGATGATGTTTTCTACTCACGAGTTGGCAACTCACCCCCGTTGTGCCACAGTTCTTGCAGGTTGACCGCTTGGATCGGTAGCGGCATCTTTGACGCACAATTGCTTTCGGGTGATTTGCTTTGGTAGGTGGTACACATCGGATCGTGCCACTATTGTATTTATTATTCCCGTTGTATCTAGTCAACTCCATCAATCAAAACTAGTATTTATATAAATAGTAAGACTTAGTGAGACTTGTTGCGAGATTTGAACGATGGGTTTTATGTTCGCTTTTTGGGTTGATGTCTTGCTTATTCATTATCTTTTGTGTTGATCATCGCCGTTGGGCGTCGTATACTTGTTTTATTACTTGCGTGGTTGTGAATCCGCCGTTTGGCGAAGAGCTGGCTCCTGCTTGGGGATGCCTTTTATATTATCATGTATTTATGGTTTTGGATCAAAATATACAAACGAGGTGCTGCCCAATTTTTAAAAGACGAACATGTTTTACTACAAGTAGGATAAAACTTGCATTTTTCATGTTCCATTTCCTTTGTTTTTAAGAAAACACTTTTCTTCGTTATACCTTATTTCAAAACTGCACCTCTTTTATTTCTTTAGAAGGTTTAGATTTCTGGTTTCAGCTTACTTGGATTACGTTACGGTTTTAGACGTTGCGTGATTTAAGTGCTGGTCACGAGCTAATATTTCGGGTCGTGACAAAGTTGGTATCAGAGCGCTAGGTTTAACCTTTGTTCGAGTTTAGGTTTGACTATGTGGAGTCTAGGGCGTAAATATTTCGGAACTTAGGCTTGACCTTACGGAACCTAGACTTGGACGGGGGTATTAGACCCGAACTTTCGTTACATAGGCTGACCCTGATTGATGGAGTAGGTAGCTTGAGTAGAGTAACGTACCGTACGTATATTCCGCGGCATATTTACGATACGATACTCCACTTAAGAAACCTTAGGATGTACATATATTGATATCCTTGATTCTATTTGTTTCCATGATCATACCCTTATTGGTTCCATTCCTCATTATGATTATGCATCCATTTTGGGATATGTTGATTCCTTTTATTCGATTGATATGGTTTCATCGATACATGCTTGAGATTCCTGTCACCATAATTTGAGCGCAGATTGAGCTGCTGCTAGTGTTGCGGTCAGGGCGAGCTCGTCATGGACGAGAACTGATCATCGTGTTTTCTGGTGACACGAGAACGTCTCGATTTTGTATTGGTGTTGTGACTTCTCGTTTGAGGCGAGTGTTCGGCGTTGCACCGTATGATCGGGACGTCGATAGAGGCTGTCAGTTGAGAGAGGACTGTTGATGTACAGCATACCTCAGAGATTTTGATGTCGTCTACCGTGCAGACAGATAACCCAGCTGTTGCTGAGATTGATAGGATGTCGCCTCCATACTTTACGAGCTAGGATCGCTGGAGCTTCAGGCAGAGCTGCAACAGATGATAGCTAGTCTACCTTGAGTTGAGAGACGAAGAGTATTCGCATGTTGTCTAGACAAAGTTAAAAAGTTCGAACGAATGTCAGAAACCCATTTTTCCAAGTTTAAAGTATTCGGAGAAACATGCAAGTAATTCTGTGGACCTTCTAGAAGAATGAAACCTTAACTCGACATGATGACCATGGAACCGCTTTTGAACCTTTGGGTTTGCGACAGTTTAGCGGTGCCATCAGTGAGGCTTGGGTTTGCCCTTCTACGGTTGGTCCATAGATACTGTAGCATGTACTAGATATTGTTAAACTGTGCTCAGGTGTTGAGCTTTCAGGGAATTATGGGACTTTGACAAATCAAACGAAAAGTTTAACGTCATCCGGATATCGTGTGATAGGAGACCAGTGAGGGCCAGTTTCAGATAGAGGACCTCACCCAGATGCATGGTGAGTTGATCGAGAACGGACGAGCATTGAGTATTCCTCCGATGGTATGGACGAGTTCCCGAGGACGTGTTCGGCTAGAGATCTTCTACAGAGTGACGAAGATACCGAGTTCGTGATTTCAAGTCCGTGTGAGAGACTCTAGATTGACGATAGCCAAGACAATTGCAGTACGCAGATAGCATGACGTGACGTCGAAGCAAACGATAATAAAGACAAGTAGAACAAGAGGTTCGTGCGAGATGTCAACGAGCTGTTGCTACTCCCCGTTGAGGTTAAATATCTGATATGTATACAGATGTGTGAAATACGGCCAGTTCCCGAAGAAAAGCTGTGCTGAGAACGCAGATGTCCAGAAAGCGAGAAAATATTAGGCAAGAATACCAGCCTCCGTATAGTTCGGCATGGGCAAGATCGAAAGAGACCCTGAACAGGTTCCTTCCAGGACACTGCTGCAATAAGATTTGCACCCAGGATCAAATGTGTGACGTGTATCCAGAGAACCAGAGGCCGACGCCAGTGACGTGCTGCTTTACGAGTGGTCATACTAATTGACCAAGAGACGACCAAAGAATTGCCAGAGCGGAATCGTTTCCGTTAGCACACCGGACGGACCGATGAGCCGATGGATTGCAAGATTGGTAATCCCCAGAGAAATGAGGACCCAGAGACAGAGGACGCCAGACCGTGAGCAGGAGACAAGCGGATGTTCTTGCTCTGCCAGTTTTGGGTCCACCAATATTTTTCGACATTGTAGGAGGTGTACCTCGGTGTCATTTTACTGCGATTTGCGTTATGGTCTGAGTATCACGCTTATATCGCTTGGATTTGAGTTTTGATGATTGAGTTTCATGATATTGATTTCGTGCACCATGGTTGCACCTACTGGGTATTTATATTTTCGTGCATAGGTATTGCACTTGATATATGTTTTTATACACCGTTGTGTTGGTTTATGATTTGTGCATATATATTGCACTCGATATTGATTTTTATGTCTTGGCTGCACATGTTTATGATTCCCTGGATTTCATACAGTTGATTTGATTTTGTGCGTATGGTACGCACTCGATTGATTTTGCATTCGGTATAGCTTATATATGCTTGCAGTGCATTGATATGTGTTTTATGCACGCAGTTGCACACATTTATGACTTAATACACCTTGGTACACTCGGTGTTGCTTTTACGCATTGGAGTATTGTTTGTGTTTCGTGCATTGATGCACCAGATTTGTATTTTTGTACATTTGTTACACCAGACTTATATTTTTCATACACGATATTGCACTAGATGTTTTTTATTGACCTGACACGTTTGATTTGGATTTTGCGCACATTAGGCGCTTGGTTTTGGGTTTCGTGCATATTGAATGCACTTGATTTAGATTTCATTCGTGCATGATATGAGATGTGATTTTGTGCACACCGGATGCACACGATTGAGATTTTCGTGCACAATAGATGCACCAGATATTGTTGTCCTGCACACTAGTTGCACTGGACAGATGCTTTCGTGCACACCTGTTGCACTTGGTTTTGCTTTGTGCATATTGTGGCACCTGTGTTTGGATTTGATTTCCGTGCGCATCAGACGCACGTGATTGTTGGTAAACCTTTTTAGGCTGATTTTGCTTTTGAGCATCTTGTTTTCATGTTGGCCCTATATTGTGTAGTAGTCAAACATGACTGATCTGGGGACAGTACCTGAGTATTTTGCATGCACTAAAAAGTTAACAAGAGGTTTTCAAAAAGGAGCTATAGTCTCACTATTTCCTACGTGTCCGCGAGCGGCACGAACGTTTATAAAGGAAAACCTTTTGGGATATTTCAAGACGGTGGAACGTATAATTCGAGCAAAAACATATATAAGTATATTTACTACCTTACAATGAGCGTCCGCCCCTTGTGCCGTGAGTTACGCATCACACGGCAATTCAGAAAAGATTTTGCATGTGTTTTATTCAGTTTTGAGATTTTTCCAAGGATGCGTACTATATATGTACTATACTAGTTGACTAGTGTATCGGATTTCAGTAGTGGATTTCGAGATCTGTATCTCCATTGCAACTCCGATGATATGCGTGCAAATCCGATGATTTGCGAAACGCTTGACGGAGTTCGATTTTGAGTTTGTATTCGTTTTTAGTCCTACGCAATGCGCTGTGGCTTTCTCTATCTTCCATGCTTTCGGAGCCCCGTCGATTCGAGTTAATTACTGAAATGTTTTAGTATTTTGGGGTTTAAATTTAAATTCGGGGACCGAATTTCTTTAAGGGGGAAGATTGTAACATTTCAGAAAATATAAAATATTATTTTTGGAATTTAATATTAAAATAATATATTTCGTGAAAACTACCCGATTTGCGAAATTGGGGTTTTCGTAAAAAGGTATAAATATATACCAATAATTGTGAAATAATTGGAAATTAGAATGATTTTGTTCATTTAAAAATATATTTATCGGATTTTGCATTTTTAAAAGTTTATTATATGCAGTTTGGACAAAACCCGATTAGTGCACTGCTAATCGCGATTAAGCCAAATCCGTATTTATACAGTTTTCCATGGTTAGTGCATCGTGTCATGTCGCATTTGATTGCATGTTATTTCTTATGTTGTTTTGGGTATTATGTGTTTTGGTTTAAAATTTAAAAGATAAGAAAAAGAGAAAAGGGTAATATTTGAGAGAGGGGTGAGAATAAGAGGAAGAGAGAGAGACGGCAGCCATCATAACTTCTCCCCATTATTTTTCCATCTTCTTCATCCTCAAGTTTCCCTCTACCTTCACCCCATGAATTCATCTCAAAATCCTTACCAAAACCCTAAACCCCTTTCATAAATAATGGCACCCTCTTCATCCTCTACAAAATGGACCAAACAAGGTTGGATTTTGATGACTTGGGACAACTAGGGTTTTTCTTGAATTGTCCAATTGAGGTAAATTTCCCTTCACTTGGTTTAGTTTATATTTTCCTAGCATTCTAGTTAGTTAGAATTGGGTTAAAGTGTGATATGGTGATGTTGGAAATTTCAAAAGGATTAGGGTTTGAGTTGTGTTGTGGTGTTGTGTAGGGGCTTTTACTAGACCCTAGAGATCGATTCTTGACCTGGACCAATGACCAAACCCTCATATACGGACTTTAGAGTTGCCGGTATCGGGTTTTTGTGGATTTAGCGATGGTATTTAGAGATCTGGGATGACCCGGGACCTTTGTGAATAAAGTTCCCTTGACCATGAGACGTCCAGGCAACCATGAATCACCCCCTGAAACCTGAACCCCTCCCCCCACTTCATGGCCGCAGATTAATTCCCCTGCGGCCTGGTCATGGTGAATGTGTGGTTCTTGGTTCATAGCTCCTATATCTGTTAATTAGACCTCCTATATGTGCAAAATCCCTTAGTTTGGCCTAGGGTGAAATCTGGGATCACATTAGGGTGCTTTTGGTTATGTTTTCCGTATTTTGTAAACTTAGGTTTTGTTGTTTGGATTTGTATTTGATTTGAATTCATTCGTGTGGCGTTTGTACGTCAACAACGAGAGTTATTTGGTTGTGTTTTGCATGCAAGGCTATATACGTTCTAACCTATAAACGCACCGTGTGCCGTATTGGTTTTCCGAACTCGATTTTAATAGCTATTTCGATTGTGTATTATTGTAGGTACCTTCGCGTGGATTCCGAGGCGACGAAGCATGGCATCATCGACTTCGGCGAGCAAGAATCAAAGTGAGTAGATCTATATCTACGGGGGAAGTCGGGTGGATGGCGTATAACACCCCCGCAAGTTTTGATGAAAACCGATCTATAATATACGGTTAAGGAAACCTAGACTAGAAGGCTATAGGATATGGCTAGAGAAACCATATTAGAAAGTTAGGAATAGGGTTAAGGAATTATAGGAGATAAGTGTAGGGTGTTTTTCGTCACCCCATTGAGATGGGAATACGCGCGCGCTTGTCAGGCGTACTACAGATTCTCCCTGCCTAGGGTAGGCCGGGGTTTATTGATTGTGGGGATCCGAATCTCCGGCAGCCGCGGACTAAGCTGCCGTTAATTACCCATCGCCTTTGGGGCGAGGGAACCTCCGATTAACGGGTTAAACTGGTCATGCGAACTCAATGTGCAGTGTACGTGTGTTTTGTTTTGGAGGGGGGCTTGGATATATCGGGAGCCACGTGTCGGCATGCGTGGGGTCAGCGCCTTGAGCGTTGTGCGCTTAGGTGCTGTGCGCTCAAGCGCTAGCGCGCCACGTGTCGGCACGTGGGCGCTTGTCGGCACGTGGGCGCTTTGCGCTCGAGCGCTGGAGCGCAAGCGCGCCACGTGTCAGCACGTGGGCGCTCTGCGCTCGAGCGCTGGAGCGCAAGCGCGCCACGTGTCGGCACGTGGGCGCTCTGCGCTCGAGCGCTGGAGCGCAAGCGCGCCACGTGTCGGCACGTGGGCGCTCTGCGCTCGAGCGCTAGCGCGCCACGTGTCGGCACGTGGGCGCTCAGCGCTTGGGTGCTTGGGTGCCGGCGAGAAAAAGGGGTTTTTAGTCCCAGAACCAGAAGCTATGCTTCAGAAAGGAAATATTTATTATATATATATATGTATGGAGTTAAACTCCTAGGATGTTTTGAAGCTGATGAAGGGGGTTCTTCTCCTTCCTCCTGTTGTTTGGCCGGATCTTGAAGATCAAGAAGTAGGAGATTTTAAAAATCACTCCTTTAGAGATCTGATGGGAGATCTGAGTTCCCCTTTGTGGGTTTTGTGGTGGAAAACTACTTAGTTTTGGAAAAAGAAAGAGTAAAACTCTTGATTTAATTCAAAAGAAATGAGAAGGTTTAGAACCTTGGAGAAGGAGAAGGATGCACAAAGAACCCTAGCTTTTTTTGCTGGAATGAAAAGTCTTTTTTATTCATCAAAATGTTGCCTTATATAGGCTTACATATTTGCATATAGCCCCTTGAGCTTTTACAAAATGGCATTTTGTCCATCCCATGGCTCATGTGCCATTTCTTTTTGCACATAAGCCATGGGCTTACAAAAATTTGGTTTTATGCCCATTCATGCATAAAAAATTACATAAAAATTATTTATTACATGATTTTTTATTTTGGTATGGCGGAAGGCCGGACGCTTCGTGTTCGGGCTCGACCTGGGCATTGGCCCACTTGCTTGGGCTTGGGCCCACCTGGCTTGGGGTTGACCTTGACTTTGACTTGGTCAACCGGGATGCAAATTTTGACTTCAACAAAGTGCCCCCCATCAATAAATGCACACCGCACATTTGAGTTGTGTGCATGAAATTGATGGATCTTGAAGTTGGACTTCGAGACGGAACATCATTCCAGGGGCAGGGCATCATCCCGGGGAGCATGATTCCCGAGGATCGGAGCATCATTCCGATTCGCGGAGTATAATTCCAAGGTCGGAGCATCATTCCGAAGAGTCGAAGCATAATTCCGAAGAGTAGAGGCATGATTCCAAGGATCGGAGCATCATTCCGAAGAGCGGAGCATGATTCTAGGGATCGGAGCATCATTCCGATGAGCGGAGCATCATTCCAGGGATCGGAGCATCATTCCGATGAGCGGAGCATCATTCCAGAGGTCGGAGCATCATTCCGATGAGCGGAGCATCATTCCAGGGATCGGAGCATCATTCCGAAGGGCGGAGCATGATTCCAGAGATCGGAGCATCATTTCGAAGGGCGGAGCATGATTCCAAAGATCGGAGCATCATTCCGATGAGCGGAGCATCATTCCAGGGATCGGAGCATCATTCCGATGAGCGGAGCATGATTCCAAGGATCGGAGCATCATTCCGATGAGCGGTAGACATTCTGACTGAAGCATAATTTCGATGCAGAGGTTGATTCCCAGGAGAAGTATAATTCCGACAGGGAAGGCAGGTACTCCGAGGCGAAGTATGATTCCAACACGGGGTACATTCTGAGACGAAGCATGATTTCGACGCAGAGCTTGCTGGTTGACCTGATTCCGAGGCGGAGCTTAATTCCGACGAGGAGGACGCTGATTGATTCCGAGCCGAAGCATAATTCCGACAGGGAAGGCAGATACACCGAGGCGAAGCATGATTTCGATACGGGATGCACATTCTGAGACGAAGCATGATTCCGACGCAGAGCTTGCCGGTTGATTTGATTCCGAGGCGGAGCATAATTCCGGCAAGGAAGGTAGATATCCCGAGGCGAAGCATGATTTCGACACGGGGTAAATTCTGGGACGAAGCATGATTCTGCCGCAGAGGTTGTTGGTTTGATTTGATTTGGGTTGACATCAGCATCACTATACTGGAATATGGTACCAGAAGCGAATCATCATTTGTCATGAGAGGATTTGGGTATTTCGGTTTTGGTTTGGCATCTGTATTGCTACACTGGAATATAGTACCAGGAGCGAATCATCATTTGCCATGAGTGGATTTGAGGATTTCGGTTTTGGTTTGGCATCTGCATCGCTGCACTGGAATAATGCCAGGAGCAACTCATCATTTGCCCCGGGAGGACTTGGGAACTGGTTTTTTTTTGTTTGGCATCAGCATCGCTACACTGGAATATGGTACCAGGAGCGAATCATCATTTGCGTTTGTTTATTAGGAAACGATGGCTTAGGAAACAGGTTTTAGGTCCCTATCACCTAAGACTTTTCAATTTTGTGAGCCGTAAGGGTCTCACAAAGCATTTTCTCCCTACGAGTCGTAAGGATCCCGTAAGTGTATTTTCTCCTTAGGAGTCATGGGGACTCCCAAGTGTGTTGCTCCTTTGTGAGTCGTAAGGATCTCACGCAGGAATTTTCTCCTCACAAAGTCGACAATGCATTTCATCTCTTTCTCACGAGTTTGCGCCTTTTCGGGTTTTCACAAACTCGCAGGCAGTCCTGCTGTTTTTACTCACGGAGCCCTTTCGGGTTTTCATCCGTGCTCATTTTGCTTGTGGACATACCATTTTTTTATTTTTTTATTTTTGGTGGGACTTTGAATGTGGTCTCACCGGTAGGACTTGGGAGAGATTGAGATTGTTTTACGTCCGTGGATTGTATACGGTTTTGCAGGATGTATGATCCAGACCGTAGGGCCGGAAAAAAAAATCGAGATTTCGTTGGAGTCTGCATCGCTGCACTGGAATATGGTACCAGGAGCGACTCATCATTCGCCACTTGGGGATTGGAGAGTGATGGCTTAGGAGACAGGTTTAGATCCCTATCGTCTAAGGCTTTTCAATTTTATGGGCCGTGAGGGTCCCATAAAAGCATTTTCTCCCTACGAGTCGTAAGAATCCCGTAGGTGTATTTCTCCTTAGGAGTCGTGAGGACTCCTAAGTGTGTTTTTCCTTTATGAGTCGTAAGAATCCCACAAAGGTTTGTTCTCCTCATGTATCGTGAGGACACATGAGTGGGTCTTCTCAATGGAGCATAATTCCAAAGGCGGAGACCAGCCGCGTAATTGGTGATTGCGGTGGGGTATGGGTATGATGAGAATTATTTGAGCCCGTGGATTGTATACGGTGGTCAGCATGGGGACCAACCGTAGGGCCGTGGGAATTTTGAAAAATTGGATTTTTGTTGGCGTCTGCATCGCTGCACTGGAATATGGTACCAGGCGCGACTCATCATTCGCCGTTGTTTTTTTTTGTTTTGTTTTTTTGTTTTACCGCGATTGCTCTATCATTTCGGCTTTTCTTATCGCGAAAATCGCGATTGCCTTATCATTTCGGCTTTTATTCGCGGTTGCCCCATCATTTCGGCTTTATTTTCATCTTTATTGTACTCGCTGATTTTTATTGCGAGTTGCCCCATCATTTCGGCTTTTCTTTATTTTTCTTTTATTTACATATTTTTTTTGTTTATTTACATATATATATTTTTTTACATTCCCAGTTTAACGACTTAGAGGTCGATTATTCCCGGTTTAATGACGTGGTGGTCGATTGTTCCCAGTTTAATGACGTGGTGGTCGATTGTTCTCAGAGAAAGGCAGATGTCTAAGAGAATCAGTTTCACGAAAAACTTCGGTCTCCGTTTGTATGAAATCGGCGGTCGCAGCTGGACTGTTTGTTAACACGCCTTTAGACAGTTCTATCTCTCCTGCCTTGTATTACTTTTCGACCCAATCTTTGAAGACAAAGCAATCCTCAATGGCATGACCTATCACTCTGTGATAGGGGCAGTACTTGGGGTCGTCGATCCTATCCGCTTCCTGCGGTCTTTTTGACTCTGGCAGTTGTAGACCGTTCCTCAGGACGTCTTTGAATATTTTACGGATTTTGTCCCTTCTGAAGGAATAGACCTTGTCCAGCTTCTCTTTCAGTGGAGATTCTCCTCCCTCTCCGAACATTAGCTTCCGAAGCTGGTTGGCATTAGGCCCGCTCGACCCTTGCTTATTTCGGTTAGCCGAGGCATTGAAAGATTCAGTATCGTCGGAATTTCCGCCTTTGCGATTTTCGTCCTTTAGGTTTCTCCAGGACCTATTGTTATTTTGGGAGTCAGAGGAGGACTCCTGCTTTGAGCGCTCCAGCATCTGAACTTTCCTGGTCAGCTCTTGGAATGTTTTGAGACCCGCGGTGCATAGAAACGGGGCCATCCAATTGTTGAGATTTCCGACGAGGAGACTGACAGATTGGTCTTGCTCTATCGGCGGTTCGCATTTGACGGAGAGATTGCGCCATCGGGTTATAAAATCCGTGCTGCTTTCATTGTTCTTTGGCTTGGTCCTTACGAGGTCGGCGATGGTGATCTTATCGCTGACGCTCATGAACCTCTGCCGAAACAGAGACTCCATTTGGACGAAAGTTGTAACGGAGCCATCCGGTATGCTCGCGTACCAGTCGAAAGCAACATCGGCCAAGCTATTAACGAACTGGCGGAGGAGAAGCGCGCCATTGCCCCCAGTATTCCCGCATGAGGCTTTAAAGTGGGCGATGTGCTGATTCGCATTTCCCGTCCTATCGAATCTTCCGAACTTGAGGATGACATAGCCGCTAGGAAATTCTACCAGATCATACTGAGCAGGATATGGTCTCCCACTACTGCTGATATCTTTTTGCGTTTCGGCTTCGGCCACCAATGTTTTGACTTTGCTGGCAACCAAATCCATAATTTGATCTCGAGTTAGCGGGCTACTGTCATCGGCAGCCAAGACATTTCCCGAGATAGGATGCGGCTGATTTTCATGCAGTCCGCCTACTTTTAGATTTAAGGGAACGGGCGTCGGCTGTTTTGGGACACCGTTTCCCGGTTCATGAGAGCCCTGCGCCTGATTGGGAGGCTGAGAGGCAAGTTGGGCCGTGAGCTGTAAGACGACATTCGTCAAGTCGTCAACTTTGGAGTAAAGTTTGGCCATCTCCTTGTCTTTGCTTCTGAGCTGTTTTCGGAGCTCTTGGAGAAGTTGCTGCTCTGCATTCTTGGGACGGAAGATTGGCTCCTCTTCACTTTCCGAGCCCGACTCCTCATGGACCGAAGGGTCTTTCTGCCTATCATCCTCATCGAGAGGGTTTTCATCATCCAGTGAAGGCGGCTGTTCTTGGGAAGCGGCAACCACATTCAAGCCAGATTGGATTTGAGATGTGGTGGCCCCGTCCTTCCTCTTGCTGCGTGTGCCCACCATATAGACAGTGTAGACCACATATCTAGCCATTTCCTCGTCTTTGGCGGGGTAACCCTGTTCCTCGAACCTCATGAGGTTCAGCCTAGAAGGAGCCCTAGCCCTTTTGTTGACTCTATATCTGAGCCTTTTCTGCTTTAGCTTCTCAATTTTAAGGGCTTGGCGGGCATCTGTTTCCTGGGAAGCCACCGTGAGTCGATTAGCGGGGAGCTTAGAGAAGACACCCGATCGAGCAGTTGTCAGGGGCACCGCCGGAGCTTGCTCGAGACGCCTTGTTGCTTTGTTGGTGTTGATGGCCTTGCCCCCAGGTGGGGCCAAGGAGAGTCGTTCAAACACCGACTTGTGTTTGAGTTGGGGTGCCTTCGAGACCATCACATTTGGCCTCTTGCCTTTCGAGACCGGTTTGTCTGTCACCGGGGCTTGAGGAGCTGGGATGGCGTTAGCTGACACGAACAGAATAGAGCCGAATGGTAGCGGCGGGTCTTCCCATTGTCGCCCAAGACTGGCCGGGAGAACCGTCCTGGAGTCTATCTTCATCGTGTAGGAGACGGGAGCTATGCTGAGAGCTGAGATTGCCCTTGGAGACATGTTGTTGCGTCCGAGGATTGCAGTCGAAAGTCGTTAACCTGCAAATAGAAGCATGGTTTCAGTACAGGAAATCAATGTATATGTTGATTGAGTTCGCATGGATATTTAACCCAAAATATGGGAGGAGAGATAGGTCCCACCGGGCGTGCCAGAATCTGTAGGGTGTTTTTCGTCACCCCATTGAGATAGGAATACGCGCGCGCTTGTCAGGCGTACTACAGATTCCCCCTGCCTAGGGTAGGCCGGGGTTTATTGATTGTGGGGATCCGAATCACCGGCAGCCGCGGACTAAGCTGCCGTTAATTACCCTTCGCCTTTGGGGCGAGGGAACCTCCAATTAACGGGTTAAACTGGTCATGCGAACTCAATGTGCAGTGTACGTGTGTTTTGTTTTGGAGGGGGGCTTGGATATATCGGGAGCCACGCAGAGTTTTTACGGGGTCCCGCTACCCGGATAGCGGGCTGGGGGTCAAGAGGGCTAGCAGCCCCCTTGCGGGGTGCAGGGCAGCGCCCGGCCCAAAAAAAAATTTGGAGGGAGAGTGTTGTAGAGTATGTGTGTGTGTATTTATATATACATATATATATAAAAAGAAAGGGAAAGGGCATCCAAAGGATGCGTGGGGTCAGCGCCTTGAGCGCTGTGCGCTTAGGTGTTGTGCGCTGGAGCGCTAGTGCGCCACGTGTCGGCACGTGGGCGCTCAGCGCTTGGACGCCGGCGAGAAAAAGGGGCTTTTAGTCTCAGAACCAGAAGCTATGCTTCAGAAAGGAAATATTTATTATATATATATATGGAGTTAAACTCCTATGATGTTTTGAAGCTGATGAAGGGGGTTCTTCTTCTCCGTCTTGTTGTTTGGCCGGATCTTGAAGATCAAGAAATAGGAGATTTTAAAAATCGCTCCTTTTTGAGATCTGATGGGAGATCTGAGTTCCCCTTTGTGGGTTTTGTGGTGGAAAACTACTTAGTTTTGGAAAAAGAAAGAGTAAAACTCTTGATTTAATTCAAAAGAAATGAGAAGGTTTAGAACCTTGGAGAAGGAGCAGGAGGCACAAAGAACCCTAGTTTTTTGGGGGAATAAAAAGTCTTTTTTTTATTCATCAAAATGTTGTCTTATATAGGCTTACATATTTGCATATAGCCCCTTGGGATTTTACAAAATGGCATTTTGGCCATCCCATGGCTCATGTGCCATTTCTTTTTGCACATAAGCCATGGGCTTATAAAAATTTGGCTTTATGCCCATTCATGCATAAAAAATTACATAAAAATTATTTATTACATGATTTTTTTATTTTGGTATGGCGGAAGGCCGGACGCTTCGTGTTCGGGCTCGACCTGGGCATTGGCCCACTTGCTTAGGCTTGGGCCCACCTGGCTTGGGGTTGACCTTGACTTTGACTTGGTCAACCGGGGTGCAAATTGACTTCAACAATAAGATAAACCATGACTTAAAAGTACAGCTTAGGGTTTAAGTGACATGATATGATAGATATAGATAAGTAGTTGTAAAGAGAACCAATTGAAGATTATAGTGGCTTAACATAAGATTGATAATATACGACTTTAGATTGATAAGATGACTTGATGATATGTTGGTATACGGATGCGAGTCGATATGAGATGATTGATACCTTACTGGTCCCATGATCTGAGATTGATACGGATGCGACCTAAGAGATAGGTATATATATGGATAATGTTGCGAATCTCGAATGATAAGCCGTACGAGACGTGGGGTCCGTACCCTCCTTGTCATATAGGTTGTTAGGATCCCAAACTGTTTATTGACGTCGTCCGATGAGTTACCGTAAGTGATGAGTTTATTGATGATTGATCCATACCCTTGACTAGAGGAGGCCGATTAATAGATTCACCGATTCGGTCATGTTAGATACGTATACCTTATACCTTTTAGCTGTCGTTTTACTTTATGCTACGTTCATGTCATTACTATTGCATTTCATATACCTGTGCTAGTACACCTGCACCATTATCGATAATGCGTATGCCACACTTACACAGATTGGCCGGCTCACACACTTCATCATCGATAATTGCCATGTCACTACAGAGTAGAATTGTTGCATCATGATATGATCCCTTGCATGAATTGCCTGGTATAGTTGCATGTGTACCTTTATACGGTGTTGCATTGACCTTGGAGAAATTGGGAACCGCGGGATATATTTTAAAACGGGATTCATTTAAAAGAGCGGCTTTTCCCTCGATATGTGCATATTACTATTCCATGTTGCATGATATACGAATATGCTTATATTTCTGTTATATGTCGCATACATCATGCTTTATGATTATACGTATTGAGATATGCTGTTTTCATGAGACTTCTGGATTTGAGAACCGTGATTATTTCAAAAGAAAGTATGTATTGTTTTAAAAATCCGGTTTCTCTTGATATGATATTTCAGTGCGTCCACCATGTGTTCTCGGTTCTGAGAGTAGCATGTGAAACCCGATTCAAGAAGCGGTAGACACCGTCTGCGGGTACATGGTGGGCCCGGTGAGGTATCCCGGGACGAGAAGACTCGTATTGTTAGACGGTGAGCCTGGCAGGAGAGCACTACCTACCGGTGATAGTATTTGGACTCGGCGGTTTATCCGAAGGATACCGACCGGAGTAGAGAGATGGACATGAGGACCGATATGAGGATGCGGCGCCTGAAATATGAGGATTTACGTGTCGATGCTGGACACGGCTTTCATGATATTTCGAGTGTCGGTGTTAGACACTCAGGTTACATGTTTTGGTGTGTCATTGATGGACACACATTCTTGGTATCCTCATATATTTACATGCATATGCTTTTACGATGTTTCGAGTGGACGAGATCCACATGTATATTGACATTGATTATATTATTGGATGATATCCACTTGCATACTTGCATTTATTATTGTTGGCACATATTTACTTACGGTCATCCTAGATATCATAGTATTACCTTTTTTACGATGTTTCGAGTGGACGAGATACACATGTATATTGGCATTGATTATATTATTGGATGATATCCACTTGCATACTTGCATTTATTATTGTTGGCACATATTTACTTACGGTCACCCTAGATATCATACTATTACCTTTATGATATAGTTGACTTAGGAAATCGTTATTTTATTCGATTTCTACCTGATGATGTTTTCTACTCACGAGTTAGCAACTCACCCCCGTTGTGCCACAGTTCTTGCAGGTTGACCGCGTGGATCGGTAGCGGCATCTTTGGTGCACAGTTGCTTTGGGGTGATTTGCTTTGGTAGGTGGTACACATCGGATCGTGCCACTATTGTATAAATAGTAAGACTTAGCGAGACTTGTTGCGAGATTTGAGCGATGGGTTTTATGTTCGCTTTTTGGGTTGATGTCTTGCTTATTCATTATCTTTTGTGTTGATCTTCGCAGTTGGGCATCGTATACTTGTTTTATTACTTGCGTGGTTGTGAATCCGCCATTTGGCGAAGAGCTAGCTCCCGCTTGGGGATGCCTTTTATATTATCATGTATTTATAGTTTTGGATCAAAATATACAAAGGAGGTGTTGCCTAATTTTTAAAAGACGAACATGTTTTACTACAAGTAGGATAAACTTGCATTTTTCATGTTCCCTTTCCTTTGTTTTTAAGAAAACACTTTTCTTCATTATACCTTATTTCAAAACTACACCTCTTTTATTTCTTTAAAAAGTTTAGATTTTTTGGTTTTAGCTTACTTGGATTACGTTACGCGTTTAGACGTTGCGTGATTTAAGTGCAGGTCACGAGCTAATATTTCGGGTCGTGACACGTGCGTATAATCAGCAGACATAGGCGAAAAGGCGTCGCTTGCATACAATCAATGCACGCGTGGGCAGTTCACATAGGGGCTAGACACATGCATGCATTTGCAGACATGCATGGGGGCCCACCCAATTGCATGAATCATGTGGGTGTTGCTTTATTTGTGAGACATGGATGGCATGTAGGCCCATGGGCATGCAAATGAAGAAAATGAATTCCTAGGACAAGGAGAAAGAGTGGGCCGAGGGCGCTAGTTAAAATAAGAGAATATTTTCGGGTTGTTTGATAATTTGCATTCTCTATATATATGTAAACTCTTAAGTTTAATAAGCCCAAAAAAATTAACACAGAGACAGAGAGAGTGAGAGATAACTCTTTGTATCGGGTTTTTGATCAGAAGCTTGTATAATCTCATGTAATTCTTTCTATAGTGGAATTTCTCGTCGCGGTTGCGGTATTAAGTCCAGTTGAAGGGTCGAACCTGGGTATATCTTGTGTACTGCTTGGTGTGCGTGCTTTTCATAGTAGCAATATTTGTTCATCGTCGGTAATCTTTTCCATTTGACCGCAAAACACACGATCCACTTTTCCGCTACGATATTTTGGTGGTGACTGATTCCTTTGTGAATCATATCCGATAATATATTTACAATAAACCTCTCCCCCAATTTGAAAGACGCAAAAGCCTTAAAGCAAGCATATTCCTTTTGCTCCTTGCTCAATGGCCATTCCCACAACAACTGTTCCTCACATCCTCTCTCTTCTCCATCTTAATCCCCAGCACCTCCTCCATCAACTCTCGCTGCCCAAAATTCATCATCTCATCATTCCTCATTCTATTGACAGCTAACTCTCTCAAATCACAACACTCGCTCAAAAAATCAACATTATAATCCTCAACAAGCCACTTCTTCGCTTTCTTTATCCCTATGCCCATGAATATAAATCGACGAAATTTAAATAAACATCATATCGTATATGACATGGGGCCATCAAATTGGATACTGAAGAAGAGGCTATCGGTGCCTGAGCAAAGCTGTAACAGGACGATTTTATGAGTGTGAGAGTCGATTTTGATGGAGAGTCCAATGGGTGCACGGGCTTTCCTATTGTAGGGGTTGAGGTCTGGGTAATAATTGTAGATGCCATGGATCCACAAGTTAATTTGATTCCAATAGTGCTTGTGGAAGTGCTTGTGGAATGGAAGAACAGTATACTTGATGTGGGTTCCATTAATAAAGATTGCTCTATGACTTTCTGGGACATCTAAGTCTATTGCAATGGAAGAAAGAGAGGGCTGTTGATTTCTTGATGTAAATTCTTCGCTTTGCTTCCTGTTTTTACTTCACTTTTTGGTGAGAATTGGAGAGAGGGAAGGGCTTCGATTTCTTGGAGATACTTTGACGATTACAGAAGAGAGACAGGGGTGATCATTTGTTGGATCCATTTCATTGACGAAGACGGGAGAGAAAGCCGGAGCTTCATTTCTTTTAGACATTCTCTTCCTACGCTTTTTTATGACAGCGGAAGAGACATGAGGTCCTTGATTTCTAAGAAAGGTTCTGTTTCTTTGTTTCTCGATGTCAATAGAAGAGAGAGAAGGGGCCCATGATTTCTTGGAGCCATTTTTCTTTGCTTCTAAGAATTGGTCGGTGGCTCACCGTTCTTGTATGTTGTATAAACTGTCTGAAATTAGAATTTTGCTCTTGCCAGATTATATATAGTTTGTTTGAAAAAGGCCTATGAAAGGTGTAAGCATTTATTAAGGAACCGGCTAAGACCTCAAACATTATTTTAAGATGGACACATTGCACTTGATTTCAAGAGCATTATGAATTCAAGCAATAATAAACATATGCCAAGATTTTCAATAAATAACATACAGTTTCTCTATATTATTATGAAAATCATGCTCATGCCAATGTATGACTTAGAATTATATGAAAAAGGGTAAAGTATAACAAGAAGTATATTGATATAGGACAACTGATCTAACAATGCCTCGTTGATAAAATGCATTATTATCAATGTGGACCACATTCCTCCTGCTTCACAATTTACACCACCTCTACGCAGGTGTTGTTTCAACATTTTTAAACTTTTCTTGTATTCTTGCTCTTATTATTTTCGATTTAGGAAATCATGTATATACAGTTCCATAGTTAAACAATTTATTGCAGTGACTTTTCCAACTTCTATAAGAGCACTTTACTGCGGGATATTGTCATAAATCATGCATATTGCTATCTAACAAATTTCTCAAGGAGAAAAATGAACACGGTTTTTTTCCCATATGCAATGGATTTCCCAAATAAAAAAAGGTAATCAAGACATATGAACATAAGATATTGTATGTACCTTAGAGACGGCCATGCCATCCATGAAAATGGTCCTAGAGTCATGGTTCTCCTCCTGCAAATTAAACCAACTTCACCGTCTAAATTTTTTTTTAAAGAAATGTCTAGCATGTATTACACATAAGTTTTGCCTGATGCAGCTTTCTTGCAACCTTTGGGTTTAAAGACATAATTCGCTACAATAAATCAATCAATCGCACTTGTACCCTCTCATCTCAAGTGATTTAGAAAAGACCCCCCTTAGTTCATCGAACAAAACCCTCAAAAAGACTCAAATTTTTACTCTTAAGTGACACAAATAAGAGTTAAATTACACAATCATCTGAGTTTTATTGTGTTGTTGAATATGGGTATCTTTAGGGGATTAGGTGGATGAACAGAGGAGGTATATGCGCTAAAAAATCATTTTGAGGAGCTACAAGTGCTAAACGAGGGGAAGTACAGGAGTGCCTTATGCAATTAACCCAATGATAAATCTTATCCTCTTCTTCCACACTATTACCCCAAGTCCCTATCTAGTAGAGTTTAGAGCATGATGGACCTCTTACTTGTCCATAGTTTCCTCATAAAATTTTGTCACTAATGAAGAGAGTGTTAAATCTAAGTTTATAAAATGTTTGTCAAATCCTTCATAGAAAATTGCTTCATATCCGACCCCATTTTGATAGGAAAAGGCTAAGAAAATGGAAGCGAGCAAAAACATAACATAGCCAATACCCCTTTAATAATACGCATCATTCTTATTGGCATTCGATGGAGATCCAAGATTTTCACACAAAATCTCATCCCATGACAATTCAACAGCTTCCCTGACCTTTCTCCTCCCCAAATATCCACCCATGACTTCACTCCAAGCTTCCTCATCCGGAACACAGCCCTCAACCAACATCTCCTCAACAATCTTCACCGCTTTATGCACATCCCTTTTCTTACAAAAACCGCCCAAAAGCACAGCAAAACTTTCATGTTGAATAGAAATCCCCTGAGTCCTCATGCTCTGATAAACCCTAAACCCTCGGCTCAACTCTCCTTTATCACACAGCCCCCTCATCACCAAATTATGAACCCTAACATGAAGGCTCCATGTAACCCTGTTAGGCATAACCCCACCAAGCACCATCTCATCAAGAAAATGCGCGGCTTGATTAACTTTACCCAACTCACACAACCCGCAAATTATTTTCGCGTACAACCCTGCATCAGGCTTTTTCCCTTGAAGCCTCATTCTATCCAAAATCTCTGAGGCTTCGCAAACTCTCCCTTCTTTACACAGCCCATTGATCAAAGAACTGTAAGTAATCATATTAGGCATGCACCGATCCTTAACCATCCAATCCAATAAGCCCATCGCCCTCATCGATCTCCCTCCTTTACACAACCCGTCGAGCAAACAACTATATGTGACCACATTCGCCCTAATCTTCCTCTTACCCATTTCATCAAACACCTCCAACACCTCATCCAAACTACCAACTTTACACAACCCATGTATGAAACTCGTAAAAGTAACCACGGTCGCATCGATTTCTTTCCTACCTATTTCATCAAACAGCTGCCTCGCATCATCGACCCTCCCGTTTTTACACAGCCCATCGATCAAAGTCCCGTAGCTACAAGCATCCGGGCTCTCCATCCTCCTAAAAACCCTAATCGCTCCATCCAAGCTCTTCTCGTTGCTACACAGCGCTTTGATAAGCACGTTGTAAGAAGCCACGGTGGGCAAAATCCCAGCTTTTCTCATCTCATCATAGACGTTTTTCGCCAGCTTCAGCTTATTATCAGCGACGAGAACAGCGAGCAATGCGTTGTAGGATCGGTGAGTGGGGACCACCTCGTGGTGGGGCCTCATGAGGGTGAAGAGGCGGAGGGAGTCGAGGGGCTTGTGGGCCCTGCCGTAGGCGCGGATGAGGGGAAGGAAAGCGGATTCAGGAGCGGGCTCGGAGATCTCGGGTCGGATCCGATTGAGGAGGGACCCGGCGGTGGGGAGGAGGTTGGCGGCGGCGAGGCGGGAGGCGAGGAGGGAGAAGGAGGCGACGTCGTGGCGGTAGCCGCTGGTGGCTTCGGCGTCGTCGTCGTCGAAGATCTCGACGGCCTTGTGGACGTCGGGTTCGGATCTGATTAGCGTCTGGACCTGGGCTGTGGTTATCGGGTACGACCAGCAGATCCGCGAGGGTTTTCTGTAGATTTGGCTAATTACTATTCTTCGCATTTACTTAGAAGTTTTAGTACATTTAAATTGCACTAAAAATCCACCTGACTGGTTTTCTATAAAAAATTAGCGTCCCGTTAGGAAAATGGAGCTGGAATTTGTGTTTGAGTTGTTCTCTTACATTCTATGCATTTAGATATGCCTTTCTCTCATAAAAAGAATCCACATCCTGTATTAATTGAAGATTGGGATTTAGCTCGACTAAAGAATCGCTCCCCTTTCAAATGAGGTTGTCGATGAACTCGAAACTTGCAGTTAAAGGAACAGCGAAACTTGACAGTCTCGTTACTGGAGAAGGTTGAGAAATATGAAATGGTTTCTATGATCAATTTAAAAGATCTTTGATCAAAACCCTAACCCTAAAGAGGATTTGGCGAAAAATTTAGGAAATCCTGGGAAAAGAAGAGGGGTTGTGAAGATCTTAAAGCCTAACTCGATACTCGTCGTTAACCTCCTAACGGAATAATGGAAGATATGGGTATTTTTTTAGCAATTTAAATGAATGGATTTTTTAAAAGCAAATATAAAGTATGGAGGGGCTTTTTAGTGGGAAATTCTTTGGTGCTTCCCAAAGAAGAAGAGAGAGAGAGTGTGTGTGTGTGTGAGAGAGAGAGAGGAGAGAGAGAGAGTGTGTGTGTGAGGGAGAGAGAGAGCGAAAATTGTTGGAAGCACCAAAGAATTACCCCTTTCTAGTAACTAGAGAAACCGATATTAAAATCTACAGCAATTATAGCAAATCTGAAATTAGTAGTTCATTAACAATCTTCTTCAAAATATATATGATACGTGATAACAAATGAAAGTAATTTAACATAGATATATTTTAGATTATATTACAAAATCAAAGAATGTTTTTTTTTGTTGATATTCTCTGTCACGTCCCGCTTCCCAAAATACGGAATACGAGGGGTGACAAGGCCGGCCATGCTCCTACGATCGAGGAAATATCATGTCGCAGTCACACTTCAGCTTCTAGCATTACGTGGTAATCAGTAATCAATGCATAGGCAATGAGAAATGCAGTCGCTGCCTCTATCAAACAGATATAAAACTAACCAAATAGAGATCAAGAAAAAGATAGCGCTGGCGTCGCTGATCTAGATGTCCGCAATATTCTCGAGGTACGACAGATCCTGATCCGAGCTATATCCACTTCTCACTCTGAGTATGCATACTCAGGTCGTCAGAGCGACACAATAGCAATATATACATATATAATATGCAATGATGATAAATATGAAGCAGTAAATATAGAACAATGACGCGAGCATGAAATAACCGGTACAGGTAACGATAAAGCAAGTGTATCAGATCAGTAATCAATGCAGTATCCATATCACTAAAGCTATCAGTCTCTATCAGTCTCTAAGTCTTCCTGTCCAAGTCACTAAATTTATCGTCAGTCCAAGTGTAAGCGTCAACCATCGCAGTAGTATCCCCCAACCCAAGGGTAAGCCCCAAGGGCAAGGGAGCACGGGCCCGAATCACGCTTGCTAATAATCAGTGATACCATCCATATGACTCCCGAAATCGCTATATATGCAGGCAATGGGACTTCTGGGATTCCGTTGATCGAACTCACATTCAAACTACCCCACACCCGCGGTCTACATCAAACACTGACCATGAACCTAAATACCAGCCGCTCCATGACAAGTCCATGCAAGAACTGGAGACAGGATCTCCATCATGCATGGCTCGACTGGTATCCAAGATAAATGGACCGTACTCGATGTCTTACCTATGACACTAATATACGTGATTCCGTAACCATCGCATTCCAGTTATAGTTACACATATATATGTCCCATAGGCGTCAACAATGCAATAATTTAACCGGTTCCGCTGATTGTGTACAAGTACGTGTCACTTCACTTATTCATTCACGCTTTTTACACCAACGTACTTGCCACAATCTAATCACTAACATTTATCACGTGGTAATGTAACACTGTTACTAGAATGTCGATGCAAACGAATACTATTTACACGGGTATATCAGTCATGCAACAGAAGGGGAATACAGTAAATGCACCGCTAAAAACATATGAGCAACCGGTGTCGGTTGGATTAGAAAAACCATATAAAATCACACGTGCATAATTAAGCAAAACGATATAAAAGGAGCAGGCAGTATATTTAATCATATACACAGAAAAATTGGTTTTGTGTCAATCGGGTTTTAGGTTTGCTAATTATGGTCATTTCATTTGAAGTGTTTACCGCGGGAAATCCAATTTCTGAACTGGAAGTCCATTTCGTAACACGTTTTACTCCCAGTTGGGAGCATAATCAGGCGACGCTACAGTTAAATAATATGTATATTTTGTGTTATGTTTCCAACGCACCTAACGGATTAACAATAGTCATCTTGGTTTAGGAGTTACGATCAGATTACTGACGAAGGGTGCAAACTGAAATAGCAGAAATCTGCCGTACATGTCATCCGTTTAAAATATAATTTAAATACCAAATGATATTGGAATTTAGTGAAACCGGTACCATTGGAAAGCTAACACAATTTTCTACGCAGCGGTAATTGGCTTAGCACACTTTCACAATTTAAACATTAAGGTTTCAGGGGTACAAATGCATGTCAAGGGTAAGTTCCTGCTCTGGACTACAGTCCAAGGTCAGGTAAGTTCTTTGTTTTTTATGTTCACAGGATATATTTAACAGTAAAGCTACACGCCGTGTTAAAGATTATGCAGTATCCTTCGTAACGAACCCAGGCACACTGCGATTGGCTTTTTCTGGAATTAATTATGAAGTTAATTGTATCAAGTGTTCGGTAAAACGCAAGTTTCGGTATTAAGGTTAGAGCACATATGTGTGAAAATGGCATCGATTTGCCACCAAATTTCTACAAAATGTTTGTTAACAGTATTAGATCTAACTATCATGAGTTCTGGCATATTAGAGTAGGTCTTCGCTTAGGATTCGTATCGAACACCCAAGATCAACATTCGGCCATCGATCGAAACTAACGTTTCTTCTAACAAACTAAATTTAGATGTTAACCATTTAATTCACATGCGTTACTAACACAGTAATAAGCCCCAGTCGGGCTCTCCTCAAGTAAGACGGCACGATGATTCGCTACACGAAATTCAAGCATAGGTTTCGATCCAGTTATATTTATTTATATATCTAGCTATAATATAATCTCTTTAGCCAAGGCTTATCATAGCATGTTAAACAAGTGAATAGGGGGTTCACTTGCTTTCGGTTGCTTGATATAGAACGACGCCACGTGCGGGATCCGTCTCTCGAGACAATGCGATGCTGGACACGTGCGCGACGCGGGCGCGATGCGCAGTGACCCGGTATTGGACGCGGTGGCGACACGGGCGTGATACGGTAGTGGGCGTGGTGATAACGCGGGCGTGACACGGTACTGGGCACGGTCTTGACTCGGTGCGTGGTGCGGGTATGGCACGGCGCGGCATGGCGCGACACGGCACGGGACGCGACGCTGGTGTGGGAGTGGGCACGGTGCGTGCACTGGATTAGGGTACGTCGTGGCACGGGGACTGGTACTGCATGGCACGGGGACTGGTACGATGTGGCATGGGGAGTGGGTACAGGACGCGACACGTCTGGGCACATGGCGACACAGAGCTGGCGCGGCTGTAACAGGGTGGCAGCGGCAAGGAGGCACGGTGCGAGGGTGTGGTATGTGCACAGCTTGGCACGGGCCGTGGAAACAGCAGTGAGGAGGTGATAGCATGGAGGTGTCGACTGCGTTGCAGCTCGGCTAATGGAGCTTCAGGCTTGGGTCCACGTCGAAGGAGTTTGTCAGTGATGAAGTGGGTGCAGGCAAGGGCTGCAGTGATCATTCAGTGATGGGTTGCAGTAGTCTGGGTTTGGGTTGCTGGGGTCTCATCGTCGGGGATGAAAGGGAGAGGAGGAATAAGAGGAGGAGATGGAGGCAGTGCTGGCGGCGAGGTGGGGGTCGACGGCGACGAGGACAGAGGCTATGCGATCCTGGGTTCTTGGGTTGGTTGCCGGCGGTGGGTTTGGAAGCGAGCAGTGGCGGGGCTGCTCGTGTTGAGATGATGAGAGAAGGTGGGTTTGTAGGTGAGGGGACTCGGTGCAGTGGGGGTGGCGGCGACAAAGTCGGCGGAGGAGGCAGCGATGGTGATGATGGTGGAGATTTTCGAGTTTTGTGGGTTGTCGGTGAGGCGCGGTCGGAGGCTCGCCGTCGATAGAAAGCAGTGGCGGCATGAGGCGGTGGCAGTTGGTGTCGTTGTCAGCGGTAGGGATGCAGAGGTGATGGTGGCACGAAGAGGAAATAGTGGTTGGCTCGTGGGCGCTTGTGGGAGGTCGGTGCAGTGGGCACGGCGTCGGCTTGGGAAGTGGTCATCGTGGATGAGTAGGGCGCCGGCGGTGAAAGAGCTAGGGGAGTGCTTGGAGGAAGTGGGGAGGTCCTCATGATCAGGGGAGGGGCTGAGGCTGGGTTTGAGGGAGAGGTGGAGCGGTGAGAGACGAGGAGGAACGTTGGGGTGAGGCGCGGTCGTGTAGGGGTTGTTGGGATCATAGGTGAAGGAAAAGAGAGACGAGCACGTCACGAGTGGGTTGCGAGGAAGAAGGAAACGTGGGGAGGAGCGGGTCGCGGGGGTAGCGCGAGTCGCGGGGGTCGCACGAAGGAGATGGGGGAAGTTGCGGAGAAGGCAAGAAAAAGAAGAGAACGAGAAGAAGAAGAAGAAGGGGGGAAGTGGGGAGGTTCGGGTCGGGTAGTGTCGGGTAGGGTCGAGAAAGAAGAAGAAAGAGATGGGGATCGGGCTGGGGTTGAGGTCGTGGGCCAGGCTGTTAGTTGTATGTATGCCCTAGAGGCCATTATTGTACATGATTGTATATTATAGTGGATGCTTGGACATATATAGGGAGGACTTTCTTACTCGACATGATAGCATGCTATCTGGTTACTCTTTATCTTAACATGTATACTTGTATTGTCTCTCTGTTACATGTTGATAAAGCCATTAGGATGTGGACTTGACTACCAAAACTATGATGGAGATCATACTAGTGGGGCAGGGTAGTCCATAAGTCCATCCTTTAATTGTTCCTAGTCGAGAGTATATCGAGACGGGGCATCGATATTCCAGAGTAGACTAGCGTATACGCTTCTTGACCCATTTGATGGGCGATGGATGATCCCATATCCATTGGTGTTTGACATCAAAGATGGTATACGGGTGCTCAGTGGAGACTGGGTACACTGAACAGGACTCGCCGAGAACTCTTAGATGGTATTATACCTAACGTCAGATAGCAGTTCTCTGGTGACACTGGTAGAGGTTAGTCTGTAGACCCGAGATCGTCATAGAGTCTTGTGTGATTCCCACTATGCTTTGATTTCCACCTTACCACGTTTAAGAGAGCGTGCAAAACAGTGGTTTTTGGGTACAGTCCCGAGTCACATGGAGGCAATGAGCGACTGGAGGGGATTCGTCTCTCCCGGTATTGGGGGTTGATGTTGCGTTGTGCTCGATTGGCTATAACAGGAAGTCCCTGGCCAATGCTGATACGGAGATTTACCGGTAAGTGTTATCAGTAGTTTCTCGACCCGTTTTGAGCCTCATATCGGCATGACTTATCAAGTTACTGGGGTCTGACGTTTACCACCCTCAGACTCGATATGCGACATATCAGACGAAGAGACCGGACTGTACGGTAGTGTTACTTATTGGATTCATGGGAGTATGAGCAGGCTTGCTTGTTGATATTTTGATCGCTCAATACCCGAGTAGCCGTTATGTCCAGTTAGTACCGTTGACGACTTGTGGGTAACTGATATGATCATTACCTACTGCCGGCGTATTGACGAGTCTTTAGAGTCCTACACAGAGGTTTCCTGGCTTAAGCGAAACGAAGTAGGGCACACATGCAATATGTGCGGGACCGAGATTAATACGTGTATGTGATACCGTATTCTTATCTCGCGATAGGTGATATCGGTCGGTTATATGTGATATCGGTCGATTAATACGTGTATGTTGATTCAATAGGTTGATATAGATGATATTAGTCGGTTGTATGCGATACAGCTGGGTTATTAAATCAAGTGTTGATTTAATAATTTAATATATAATTATATATTTGATATATTAGTATATATTAACTAATATTAGCTCACTTAAGAATTTCTTTTTCTCACTTGTACATTTAATATATATGTGATATATATTATTGTATTTATTTCTTTGTGTCATGCTTGATGATACATTGCACATTGGTGTATAAGACTCATACCATACCATAGATAATTAAGGGATTTATTTATTTAGGGAAAATTCAAAATTAAGTGGAATTTGTCATGGTTTGTGAAGTTTTGAGAAGCTTGTGGAAACCATTGACTTAGTCCACTAATTTTGTCTTACCTTAGATATTTATTAACCTAACCATTATCTTTAGCCTTAGTTAAGTCTCTACATGAGTTATATATGATATTTTCTCACCCGTGGTTGCCATTCTATTCTTGATTCATTCACCACTTCATCTTTTTCATCTCAACTAAGCTCTCTAGGTTTTCTTGAGGTGAAGAAAAAGAGTGAGAAAAATAATTCTAAAGTGAGCAAAATTCCTACTTCATCAATCTACACTAGACCAGCCATTTAGTATAGGTTGTTTGCTTCACTAATTTTCAATTAGTGAAGAGGCAGCTTGAGTTAGAGATTCTTCGACGTAGATCATCTTCGGCATCGTAGTTCTTCAAGCAAGCTTGTTCCTTTCGCCTAGTAGAGCCTAACGAGAGTCCGGAAGACCACTACTTGGAGCGAAGGGACTACTACACGGAGCTTTAGAAGTGAAGAATCGGTCTACAAAGGTTGTATTCCTTGTTCACTTAGAGTAAAGTTGTTTACATGTTTTAATAACCCTAATTCTCTAGTTAGATCCTCGGTTATGGGTTTCTTAGCTCTCTAGATTTTTTAAAATTGCATGCTTAATACCTTATAAATATAGTGAGGATGCTAATGAACCCAGCAGTGGTATCAGAGCCAAGCTAGAGAATTAGACGATATTAGTAGAATTACGAAACCAAAACAACTCCGAAATCTCGAAACCAAAACCCTAGTTTCTGTCATTTTTAAAAGGTTCTCTGAAAATTATTTAAACAAGTGCAGATTGTTACATATGATGTAATAAGAACACCAGAGAAAAATGAGCCCAATCCACCGGATTTTGACCGGCGAAACAAAGATAAAAAACGATCTGGCCGGTTTTGTGATGACTTTTGGGCTTCGATTTTCTTTGGTGTTCCAGTCTCTGGGGTTTGGTGTTTCAGGTATTGTTTGTTTTTGCCAAAATTGCATGTGATGTTATATTTCTGTAACGGCAATTTGGAGTGTTTCGTATTCGTAATTTTAACATCGTTTCGGGTTTATATATGTGATACAATATTTGGAATCCACAATAATTAGTTTTGTGAAAACTAATTAGTGCTTTGTGAATCTCGCAAGTTAGTCTCTTTTGATCGGTTGCCACGGGGTTTTGATTTGGATCAAAACTCTGCCGCAATCACGTAGTGTACGCGGATACTCGCCGGGTAACATTACTAGATAGCCACGCCCCAAAAGCCCGACCAAGTGACTGTAGGAGAACCCCGTTGCCAAAAGCATCTCCCGGGTGCTCGCAGCCGCGGTGTTCCGCCTAAGTGCACTTCGTCGATGGCATCGGGGTGCGGCCGTCTAGTAAAGTTTCCGACGAGCATTCGATCAGGTTGTCGGGAATCTTGTTAAATTACCCGACCGGATATTGAAAAGTGTTTTCAATATTGAGACTAACATGCGGGGTTTATAAGGTTAAGCATGAAATTCGGAATATGAGATATTTCGAGTTTATGATAGCTAAGGAATTCGTATGGTTAGGCATGAAATCCGAAGTATGTGATATTTCGGGTTTATGATGTCTAAGGATGTTGCGGATTCTAATTACTGTAGTTTTCGTTTTCTTTTCTGCGACCGTAAGTGTAAAATGTGGTGTATCGCCGGTTTCGTTGCTATACGTCAACGACAATTGGGATACGCAAATTTACTTACGTTGATGACATGTGATGTTATGTGTTGTTGTGATATATTTTATTGGATCGTCGTGTTTGAATAGCCGGGGTTTTTTGCATGAGATGAGAGTTTTTCATTTTCATTCATGTAAAAACTTGTATGTAATATTCTTTTATTGGGGCACTTCCGGGTTGAGGATGATGTCACCATTGATGTATATTATTTACTTTTCCGCATTAGGATAGACCCAAGGCGGGGAGCACAAGTAACCGGGTTCTAGAGTCCAGTGCGAGACCATCTCGAGGAGTCGAGACCGGGTCTCCTAACTCTAGAATTGGTAGGGTTGTTTGCCGCTCTCGTAGGGGTCTAGGGATATGGGTTTGGCTATTCATCACGACCGTGGAATCCGTGGTTTTTACTGGCTTAATTTAAAATATGGACCTCCTAGTATATCCAATGTTTCATATGTTGACTTCTGCTGCAATGTTCTATGATGAGATCATATAACTGCGTGAGACGAATGCTTAATATTATTGTTGGGGTCAAAAATTACACCCCAGTTGACCAAGTCGAAATCAAGTTCAACCCCGAGTCAAGTGGGCCCGAGCCCAAGCCCAATTCAAGACCAAGCATGGAAGGGGCCGGCCCCATACCAAAAAGGAGGCAATTAATTAGTCAAAATGTAATTTTAGAAATAAATATATGTAAAGTGGGCAGAAAGCCCAAATTTTGTAAACCCCATGGCTTATGTGCAAAAAAGAAAAAGCGCATAAGGCATTGGGGTGGTACAAGTGCCATTTGGCAAAGCCCAAAGGGCTATATGTATAGCGTGTAGCCTATAAAGGCAACATGATGAAAAAATCAATGAAACATTTTCTCTCTAAAAAAACTAGGGTTTGTACCTCCTCCTCCTCCTTCCTTAAGATTCTAAACTTTCTTCTTTTCTTTTGAATTAAATTAAGAGTTTAACTCTTCTTTTTTCAAAAATAAATACTTTTTCACCATAAAACCCTTGAACGGGAGCTCGGATCTGCCATCAAATCCCTAAAATGGGAGATTTTAAGTCTCACCTCCCCTTTTTCACCCAAGATCCAGCCAACAGAGAGGAAGAAGAAGGATACCCATCTCCAAAAATCCCATTTCAAAAGGATCCGAGGCTCAAAAGAAAATCCAAAGATTTCTAGGAGTTTAACTCCATTCAAGATCTGTTGGAGTTTAACTTCATAAATCAACCCCTTTTTTAGGAGTTCAACTCCAAATCTATACATAATCCCTCTTAGGAGTTCAACTCCAAATCCCCCATTGGAAGTTCAACTCCTAACCCAGGGGCTAAGCCTTTTTTTCCCGCTGGTGTTTCCAGCGGTCGCGTGCCGCACACGTGACTTGCGGACACCCAGCGGTCGCGTGCAGGGCACGTGACCCACGGGCACTAAGCGCCTATGTGCACCTCACGCGACCAGCGGGCGCTCAGCGCCCGGTGGTCGCGTGCAGCTCACGTGAGCTGCTAGCGCCCTGCGATCGTGTGCTGCTCACGTGACCCGCTGGCGCCCAGCGGCCGCGTGCTGAGCACGTGACCCGCGGGCGCACAGCGCCCACGCTCCAGGCATGTGCCATGCACGCGTCTTTAAGACGCTCCTTACCCCTCATTTTCTAACGGGGCGCTGCCCCGCACCCCGCAAGGGGGCTGCTAGCCCCCTTGACCCCAGCCCGCTATCCGGGTAGCGGGACCCCCATAAACTCTGCGAGTCCCCCGATATATCCAAAACCCCTTTTCAAAACACAACACATGCACACCGCACACTGAGTTCGCATGACTAGTTGACCCGTCAGTCGGAGGTTCCTTCGCTCCAAAGGCGAAAGGTAATTAACGGCAGCTTAGTTCGCGCCTGCCGGAGATTTAGATCCCCATAATTAATAAACCCCGGTCTACCTTAAACAGGGAAAATCTGTATACACCTGACAAGCGACGCGTATTTCCATCTCAATAGAATGACGAAAAACACCCTACAGATTCTGGCACGCCAGGTGGGACCTTTCTCTCCTCCCATATCTCTGGTCAAGTGTTCAAGCGAGCTCATTTAGCATATATACCGATGTTTGTACTGAAGTAGTTTTCTTTTCGTGCAGCAATCAACTTTCAACGACGATATCTCATAAGATGGATTCAGCTTCCGACGCAATCTCGATCTTGTACGTGGTCAAGAGCAATGCCCACGTGGTTCTCCCTGCCAGTCTCAGCCGGCAATGGGAGGAGCGACCCCGTCAGTTTGGTTCTGTCATCATCTACCCTGCTGGAAGCGCTCATCTGGCGGAGGTCCTGACAAACCAAGCAGCCAAACCGACCTCAAGGGGCAAGAGGCCGAACATTGTGATCGCCAAAGCATCCCACCCCAAATGCAAATCCGTATTCGAACGACTCTCCACTGTTCCAACTGGGGGCAAGGCCGTCAACACCAATGGGGCCACAAAGTAGCTCCAGCAAGCGTAGACGTTGCCATTGATGATCGAGCGAGCAGGCATATTTTATAGACTCTCTGTCAATCAGTCTACGACGTCGTCCTGAAGGGCTGAAGCCTGCAAAGTGCTCAAAACAGAAAGGTTGAGAAAAAAGCAACTCAGGTATCGAGCCACAAAAGGGCCAGGACTTCGGCCAAGTGGAATCTTGTGAGGTTCCAAGAGCAGGGTCACCCCGCGACGGCGGCTGAGTCGGCTGTAAAAGTCAGCAATTCTTTCGAACCCCTGAAATGGGTTCAGAAAAATGCCATAACCGCTAGAATCAAGGAGACAGCAGTCCGAATGATGCTACAAATAGACATGTCCTAGTATGACACCGTCTCTTCAAGAGTCTATCAGGCGCTCTGTGCCGTGAGAAAGCAGCGGGGCAAATACAGAAAAGAAGCGTTAGCACTACTCAAGAAGTCGGTCAGGCCAGCCATCTTTAATCAATTGTCCGTTACCAAAACAGAAGGGCCGAGACGGTGGTCCATAAAGTCAGCCACCAATAATGAAATGATGGATGGGTATATTGTCCACACGGTCTATATGGCGGACACGCGCCCAAGCGACAACCTTCGTAGCAAAAGCAAGGATGGGGCCACCACATCCCAAGCCCAATCTGGCTTGAATGTGATTGCCGCTCCCCAAGAACAGCCGCCTCCGCTGGATGATGAAAACCCTCTCGATGAGGATGATAGGCAGAAAGACCCCTCAGTCCATGTAGAGTCAAGCTCGGACAGCGAGGAAGAGCCGACTTTCCGCCCTAGAACCGTAGAGCAAGAGCTGCTTCAAGAGCTTCGAAAACAGGTCAGGGGTAAAGATAAAGAAATGGCCAAGCCTTACTCCAAAATCGACGACCTGACGAATGTTGTGATGCAGCTCATGGCTAAGATTGCTCGAGCGCCTTCCAATCAGGCACATGTCTCTACTCATGAGCCGGGCGATGGCAACCCGAAGCAACCGATGCATGTCCTCTTGGGTCCAAGATTGTGAGCCGCACGAAAGCCAGCCACATTCCGCTTCTGGGGACGCCTTGGCCCCAGATAGCACTATCCCGCCAACATAAGATCGGATAATGAATTTGGTCACTAGCAAGGTTAGAACATTGGTAGCCGAAGCCGAAGCTCAGAAAAAAATCGGAAGTAGTGGACGGCCGTATCCCGCACAGTACGATCCGATCGAGTTCCCGAGCGGCTACATCATTCCTAAGTTCGGAAGATTTGACGGGATGGGAAACGCAAATCAGCATGTCGCCCACTTTAAAGCATCATGCGGAAACACAGGGTGCAATGACGCGCTCCTTCTTCGTCGGTTTGTCAACAGCCTGACCGGTGTCGCTTTTGACTGGTACGCGAGTATACCGGACGGGTCCGTCATTACCTTTGCCCAAATGGAATCTCTGTTTCGGCAAAGGTTTATGAGTGTCGGTGATAAAATCTCTATTGCTGACCTTGTGAGAGTACCAAGCCGGGGAAAAATGAAAGCAACATCGACTTTATCGCCTGATGGTGTAATCTCACGGTCAAGTGTGAACCACCGCTGGAGCAGGACCAGTCCGTCAGCCTTCTCATTGGGAACCTCAGCAATTGGATGGTCCCATTCTTGTGTACAGTAGGCCTCAAGACGTTTCAGGAGCTAACCAAGAAAGTCCAAATGTTGGAACGCTCGAACCAAGAGTCTACCCCAGACTCTCCGAGAGACAAGACTTGGAAAAGCAAGAGGGTTGACAACCATAGAAGCGGGAATTCCAGCAGTACCAATGTCTTTAATGCGTCTGACAATGAAGACAAGCGAAAGGCAGGCGATTCCAAGACCAACCGTTCCCGAAAGCCATTGCTGGGAGGAGAAGGGCCTTCCCTAGAGGAGAAAAAGAACAAGGTTTACTCTTTCAGAAGGGACAAGGTCCGCAAGATATTCAAAGATACCTTGAACAATGGTCTACAATTGCTGGAGTCGAAGAGACCCCCACGAAGCAAAATGACCGACCCCTGTATTGCCTGTACCGCAGAGTAGTGAGCCATGAGATCAAGGATTGCTATATCTGTTAGTTATATGTATGCCCCAGAGGCAATCATTGTACATATGATGTATATTATAGTGGATGCTTGGACATACATAGGGAGGACTTTCTTGCTTGACATGATAGTGTGTTATCTGGTTACTCTTTATCTTAACATGTACACTGATTGTCTCTCTGTTACATGTTGATAAAGCTCTTAGGATGTTTACTTGACTACCTGGATTATGATGCGGATAATACTAGTAGGACAAAGGTAGTCCGTGAGCACATCCTTTAATGTCCCTAGTCGTGGGTGTATCGAGACAGGGCATCGATATACCAGAGTAGACTAGCGTATACCTTCTCGACCCATGTAGATGGGCGATGTATGATCCTATATCCATTGGTGTTTGACATCAGAGATGATATACGGGTGCTCAGTGGAGACTGGGTATACTGGACGGACTCGCCGAGAACTCCTAGATGGTATTATACCTCACTTCAGATGGCAGTTCTCTGGTGACACCGGTACAGGTTAGTCTGTTGACCCGAGATCGTCATAGAGTCTTGTGTGATTCCCACTGTGCTTTGATTTCCACATTACCACGTTCAAGAGAACGTGTAAAACGGTGTTTTTTGGGTACAGTCCCGAGTCACATGGAGGCAATGAGCGATAAGAAGGGATTTCGTCTCTCCCGGTATTAGGGGTTGATGTTGCGCTGTGCTCGATTGGCTATAACAGGAAGTACCTGGCCAGGGTTGTTTTTGAGATTTACTGGTAAGTGTTATCAGTAGTTTCTCGACCCGTTATGAGCCTCAAATCGGCATGACTTATCAAGCTATTGGTGTCATGCCCCGCTTCCCAGTACACGGGCAGAGGACGCGACGAGGCCCGCGACGTATTTACTCAGAAGTAAACACGCTAAGCGTAAATAAGCAATATAAAATGACAAGAAAAGACATGATAAAAAAATCCAACTTTACATATTTAGATTCCCAACTTTCACAAGTTCAAAATGAATACATAATGTCTGACAACAAAGATGCATAAAAGAAAGTACCTAAACAGGTAGCATACAGGAAGTAAAAGCTGAAAAGAAAGAACTAGTAGTCGGTCTGATCCGCAGGCTAAGTGTAATCTTCCTGACTCGGCTCGATCTCTTCAATCTCTGGATCATCTGACGAACATTCCAAGAAAACAATGAAATGGGTGGAATGCCCGTCAGCGAACTTGCGCTCGGTAAGTCCCCAAAAAAGGTGGGATATGAAAGTATATAAATGAATATGCAAGGTGACATGTGATATAGTATGAATGGAAATAAAACATGATGATATTAATGACAACTATGTAAGCATGACAATATAATATGAGCATAGCAAAAAGTGTAGTATGGCCGTGGAGTATAGGTATAGTGAACATGAAGTGAATGTAAGTGTCCTAAAAGGTCTCTAAAAGGTAATCTATCCTAGCGTCAGTTCAAGTGTGAATATCAACCAATCTCAAGAGTATTCTCGAACCCAAGGCTATCGTCCAGGGATAAGGAATCACGGGCCCAAAATAGCGGGAATTCAATTGTTATTGAAGTATTCCAAACCAAACAGGCTGTCATCCAGGGGCTTGGAAACACGGGCCCTCATTCATGAATTTCTGATGTACCGTTTCATCCCGGTACCACAGCAACGTTATTTGTACCGTTTCAGCCTGGTGCCACAGCAACATTATTTGTTATAATGGGACTCATGAGATTCTGTTGGATTCATACTCAAACTACCCCAACACCCCGTATGCATATTAGTCTACGATTAATATTACGAGTCTTGATCAAATCCATGAATACAAAAGGTGGTGTAAAATATCAAGGTACAATTACTCAAAATAATCGATTCGGGTTAACTGTTATCATGCTGGTGACAAAGTTATATTGACTCAAGCCTTGATGAAATCCAATATACATGAAGAATTCCAATTATTACAACAAGGCTTACACTATTGGCTGCTTTTGACAACTATCCTATACTTCTTCAAAATTAAGTATTGAGGTGAGAATTTTTGGGCATTATCATTGTGAGAATTATTAGGCTATTCGAATGTATAATTATGTAGCTTCTGTTACATATTTTGCATCAACCTGTGTTGGGTGGCTTCATTAGATGCTCAAACACTCTTATCTACACCCTTTTGACACAAACAAAGGCTATTAGCTAACTCCTCACCCCAAAGATTTTTCTAAAGTCCATTAATTCGAACTTGCAACAGAACTAAACGTCATGAACTGGAACTAACCTTTGTATCTGTACACATCATGATACTAGTAGGAGGCAAATATAATTTATAAAGGTTTCAGAATAATAGACCACTATATAAAAGGGTTCAATATAAAATTTAAATTTTGAAGATGAAAATCGATAGCGAAAATGAAGTGGGTATTTTTGTGCAAGTCAAATCTTGATTAACATGAATTAGTAGTTCAATACGCATGCATATCATGCTGGACCGCATTTTTATGTTCTGGTCTAGAGTATAGAATTTCTCATCTAGTTGAATGCTTGACACGCCATATAGAGCTACTTGTTGCATAAATTTAGTCATATGCCATATTAACAGACTGAATTGCTAAAAGTTATAACTTTAGCAGGTATAGTTGTTTATATGATCTTCTCCATAAATGTAACAAAGTTCTGGTCTATATATTATTTTATAATGTACAATATCGCTATAATGTTTTCTGTATCATAAAAATATACAACGTACAGTCTACATCGCTGTTACAAAAGCAGTAATTTATTGTTAGTGTCAATTACTGGTTTAATGCTTGAGTCACCTAATTTAACATATTTAAGAAATAATGCTTTCATAGCATAAGTATTAATTCTATAACCATTCATAACATTTTGGTATACAGGCATTAAAGAGTATATGTAACAAATCAAAGAGATCGGTAATTCGATAAAGTACAAAAATGGATGTTTTAAGTATATGACATATTCATTGAATTAGAAACAAGAAACTCTCTCTGCTCATTCAAAACCATTTTAACTTTTGTCCATGATTTATTTCTCTAGAAGCAAAGGTTGAAATCACAAAATCATGGAGCTGCTATAGAACATGCAGTAGCATATGAAGGAACTGATACTATAGACTCAAAGAGCCAAGTTTACACCATACTTTGAGAATTCATCATCAAAAGAAATTACTCACGCAATCAAATATGTATAATTAGCTATAAGTTATATTATGACAGAATTGTTTCAGTTAAAATTTTTTATTTCTAAGAAGGAAGGGGGACTTACGACGAGAGGGGACATCGGTTTATTGAAATCATAACAGAGGCAAGGGAGGAGAGAGACGGAGGGAAGAAGGGACTTACCCGCGATTAGAATGGGTGAAAACGAGAGAAAACTCTTTCGGGCATTTCATCGAACACCTCCGAGCTCAAATTGAAACGTCGATAGATGAGGGTCTGTAGGCGTCGACGGTGGCCTTAGCGGCTGCGGGCGATTGCTAGGAAATCCGGCAGTGGCTCAGTGTCGACACAGTGACGATGGAGCTCAGGCTTGGATGTTGGAGTTGGCTCTAGGCTTGATCGTGGCTGCTCACGTTTCGGTGGGCATGGCGTGAGGTTCGGGTGTAGAGGCTGGTGAGGGAAGGTGAGAGAGGAGGTTGGAGGAGTTGGGGCGACGATGGTGTGAGGGGGTCAGCCGGCGATGTGTGCGGGGGAGATAGGGGATGAGGGAGGACGAGAGAATGAGAGATTTTGAGAGAGGAATAAGAATTAATAGGATTAATGGGTAATAAAAACTTGGTTTAATGGGATTTATGAGTGGGATTTTGCTTTTGATTAAGGGAATTCAAAAAGAAATTGAATAAGAAGTAGCTGTTGATGGAAAAGAGAAGAAAGAGTTTGGTTTTGAAATGGGTTAGGAAAACATCCCAATTAATTATCATTAATAATAATTAATACAAGATTAATAGCCATTACTCCAAATCAATAACCTGAGAGAATTAAGAGGAAAGGAGAAGAAGAAGGGTCTTGGGCCTATTGAGTGTTGGGCTTTGAAAAAAATTAAAATTGAAATGGGTTTAAATAAAAGAGAGTTGGGTTTAGAAGAAAAGAAAAAATAAATGGAAATAAAATGAGGGAAAAATGAATGGGATTTGGGGTGAAAAGAAAAGAAACAATTATAAGGAAAAATAAATCTCGAAGTGAAAGACGGATTCCGAATATTTAACAAGTACCCGTATTTCAGGAGATTATGGTATTTAAATATATACAAAGGTATAGAAATATGAGGGTCGTTACATTCTACCCACCTTAAAAATAATTTCGTCATCGAAATTACCTAAGAAGGATGATGCAACCGAACAAATAAACAAAATGGTTAAAAGGTCGAGATGGCGATGAAAGGTTTATACATTTGATTCCGTTGCGTTGAGACGAGGTTAAACAAAAAGGGATTCAAGGGAATATAATTCAAGAATACAGTCGTTACCGTCTATAATTCTTAAAAGAATTTCGTCCGCGCAATTCTCTCGGGAAATACGTTGCAACAACTCAAGGATTATAACAGTTGTATAGGTTGGGGGTAAGAACTACTATTTGTACACCTACGTTGTGTGGAAAATTCAAGTAAAAGAAGAAACAAAAGAATGCAAGGATTTAAAATGGCTGAAAATTATGGAAAGAAATTACCAGGGACAACCTGATTCATGACTTCGGCCTCGACAGCCGACATACTGAAAGCCTAGAGTCTCGGCACATTCCTTTGTGCCCGATGGTACACTTGTTGCTGAGGGGGTAAGGGTTGCCCTTGCTGAGTTGGTGCAGGAAGATCTAAACGAGGAGCGGGAGCTTGAATAGTCGGTTTAGGTGCGTAGGCTGTGCCAGATCTGTACTGTGGGCAATCTCTTAAAATGTGAATAGGCGATCCACAAATCATACAAAGACCGTTAGCTACTCTGCAATCTTTTTCCAGGTGCCCCGACCTCTTGCAGTAATTGCAGATTTTTGATCCATGGTTTTAAAACGACTCTCTTGATCTCTTAGGTGGCGCTATAGATTCTGGCATCGAGGAGGCTTCTCCAGTAATCTGACTAACTGGGCGTTTTTCTCCGGCCGACTGTGGTCTTCCCTTCTTCTTGATGACAGCTTCATAACTACGGGCTGCCTTCAAAGCTGCTTCATGAGTCAGAAAATCTCCCGTTGCTAGAGCAGCCTGGATGTCGAGGTCTAAACCCTGCTGAAAACGTCTGGCGCGAATCTCGGCAGTAGGAATCAGATGGGCAGTGAACCTGCTGAGCATAGTGAAATCGGCGCCGTATTCATCTACTGACTTGTCCCACATGGATCCTTGTTGTTGGTCGATAAATCGTTGCTCCATCTCAAAACGGGCAGTCTTAGGAAAGTACTTGGCGTAAAAAAGATCACGAAAAGTCTTCCACTCGATTGGCTGTGCAAGTCGGCTCTCTTCGCCCTTCCACCAAACTCTGGCATTGTCAGTGAGCTGAAGTTTGGCTACACGGACCCAAGCCGCTTCTGCAACCTGGGCTGCCGCAAGATCAACTTCGATACTCTGAGCCCATTCTTCAGCTTCCAGTGGGCTCCCCTTTCCTGAGAACTGTTTGGGATGTAAAGTTCTGAATTGCTTCACCCCAGGTGTTTCAGCCTTGGGACGGTTCAAGAGCTGCTGCTGACACTCCAATAGGATCTTGATAGCCTCGAGAAACACCGTCTGTTCAGTGAGGGGAGTTGCAGCAATAGATGGTGGTGGTGTCTCGCCGTTGTTGTTGATCGGTTCAAGGGAAGCCATCACCTTGGATAGGAAAGATGTATTATGAAAAATTCAAAGGAATTGAAAGGCAAAGAATGTAAAAGTTGTCGGATTTTATCTTTCTTGTATCATATTGCTTAGGACTTCATGCAGGACAGACCTGCATGGGTCACCAACAAAAAACCTGTCACGCCCCGCTTCCCAGTACACGGGCAGAGGACGCGACGAGGCCCGCGACGTATTTACTCAGAAGTAAACACGCTAAGCGTAAATAAGCAATATAAAATGACAAGAAAAGACATGATAAAAAATCCAACTTTACATATTTACATTCCCAACTTTCACAAGTTCAAAATGAATACATAATGTCTGACAACAAAGATACATAAAAGAAAGTACCTAAACAGGTAGAATATAGGAAGTAAAAGCTGAAAAGAAAGAACTAGTAGTCAGTCTGATCCGCAGGCTAAGTGTAATCTTCCTGACTCGGCTCGATCTCTTCAATCTCTGGATCATCTGACGAACATTCCAAGAAAACAATGAAATGGGTGGAATGCCCGTCAGCGAACTTGCGCTCGGTAAGTCCCCAAGAAAGGTGGGATGTGAAAGTATATAAATGAGTATGCAAGATGACATGTGATATAGTATGAATGGAAATAAAACATGATGATATTAATGACAACTATGTAAGCATGACAATATAATATGAGCATAGCAAACAAGTATAGTATGGCCGTGGAGTATAGGTATAGTGAACATGAAGTGAATGTAAGTGTCCTAAAAGGTCTCTAAAAGGTAATCTATCCTAGCGTCAGTTCAAGTGTGAATATCAACAAATCTCAAGAGTATTCTCGAACCCAAGGCTATCGTCCAGGGGTAAGGAATCACGGGCCCAAAATAGCGGGAATTCAATTGTTATTGAAGTATTCCAAACCCAACAGGCTGTCATCCAGGGGCTTGGAAACACGGGCCCTCATTCATGAATTTGTGATGTACCGTTTCAGCCCGGTACCACAGCAACGTTATTTGTACCGTTTCAGCCCGGTACCACAGCAACGTTATTTGTTATAATGGGACTCATGAGATTCTGTTGGATTCATACTCAAACTACCCCAACACCCCGTATACATATTAGTCTACGATTAATATTACGAGTCTTGATCAAATCCATGAATACAAAAGGTGGTGTGAAATATCAAGGTACAATTACTCAAAATAATCGATTCGGGTTAACTGTTATCATGCTGGTGACAAAGTTATATTGACTCAAGCCTTGATGAAATGCAATATACATGAAGAATTCCAATTATTACTACAAGGCTTACACTATTGGCTGCTTTTGACAACTATCCTATACTTCATCAAAATTAAGTATTGAGGTGAGAATTTTTGGGCATTATCATTGTGAGAATTATTAGGCTATTCGAATGTATAATTATGTAGCTTCTGTTACATATTTTGCATCAACCTGTGTTGGGCGGCTTCATTAGATGCTCAACACTCTTATCTACACCCTTTTGATACAAACAAAGGCTATTAGCTAACTCCTCATCCCAAAGATTTTTCTAAAGTCCATTAATTCGAACTTGCAACAGAACTAAACGTCATGAACTGGAACTATACCTTTGTATCTGTACACATCATGATACTAGTAGGAGGCAAATATAATTTATAAAGGTTTCAGTATAATAGACTACTGTATAAAAGGGTTCAATATAAAATTTAAATTTTGAAGATGAAAATCGATAGCGAAAATGAAGAGGGTATTTTTGTGCAAGTTAAATCTTGATTAACATGAATTAGTAGTTCAATACGCATGCATATCATGCTGGACCGCATTTTTATGTTCTAGTCTAGAGTATAGAATTTCTCATCTAGTTGAATGCTTGACACGCCATATAGAGCTACTTGTTGCATAAATTTAGTCATATGCCATATTAACAGACTGAATTGCTAAAAGTTATAACTTTAGCAGGTATAGTTGTTTATATGATCTTCTCCATAAATGTAACAAAGTTCTGGTCTATATATTATTTTATAATGTATAATATCGCTATAATGTTTTCTGTATCATAAAAGTATACAGCGTACAGTCTACATCGCTGTTACAAAAGCAGTAATTTATTGTTAGTGTCAATTACTGGTTTAATGCTTGAGTCACCTAATTTAACATATTTAAGCAATAATGCTTTCATAGCATAAGTATTAATTCTACAACTATTCATAACATTTTGGTATACAGGCATTAAAGAGTATATGTAACAAATCAAAGAGATCGGTAATTCGATAAAGTACAAAAATGGATGTTTTAAGCATATGACATATTCATTGAATTATAAACAAGAAACTCTCTCTGCTCATTCAAAACCATTTTAACTTTTGTCCATGATTTATTTCTCTAGAAGCAAAGGTTGAAATCACAAAATCATGGAGCTGCTATAGAACATGCAGTAGCATATGAAGGAACTGATACTATAGACTCAAAAAGCCAAGTTTACACCATACTTTGAGAATTCATCATCAAAAGAAATTACTCACGCAATCAAATATGTATAACTAGCTATAAGTTATATTATGACAGAATTGTTTCAGTTAAAAAATTTTATTTCTAAGAAGGAAGGAGGACTTACGACGAGAGGGGACATCGGTTTATTGAAATCATAACAGAGGCAAGGGAGGAGAGAGACGGAGGGAAGAAGGGACTTACCCGCGATTAGAATGGGTGAAAACGAGAGAAAACTCTTTCGGGCATTTCATCGAACACCTCCGAGCTCAAATTGAAACGTCGATAGATGAGGGTCTGTAGGCGTCGACGGTGGCCTTAGCGGCTGCGGGCGATTGCTAGGAAATCCGGCAGTGGCTCAGTGTCGACACAGTGACGATGGAGCTCAGGTTTGGATGTTGGAGTTGGCTCTAGGCTTGATCGTGGCTGCTCATGTTTCGGTGGGCATGGCATGAGGTTCGGGTGTAGAGGCTGGTGAGGGAAGGTGAGAGAGGAGGTTGGAGGAGTTGGGGCGACGATGGTGTGAGGGGGTCAGCCGGCGACGTGTGCGGGGGAGATAGGGGATGAGGGAGAATGAGAGAATGAGAGATTTTGAGAGAGGAATAAGAATTAATAGGATTAATGGGTAATAAAAACTTGGTTTAATGGGATTCATGAGTGGGATTTTGCTTTTGATTAAGGGAATTCAATAAGAAATTGAATAAGAAGTAGCTGTTGATGGAGAAGAGAAGAAAGAGTTTGGTTTTGAAATGGGTTAGGAAAACATCCCAATTAATTATCATTAATAATAATTAATACTAGATTAATAGCCATTACTCTAAATCAATAACTTGAGAGAGTTAAGAGGAAAGGAAAAGTAGAAGGCTCTTGGGCCTATTGAGTGTTGGGCTTTGAAAAATATTAAAATTGAAATGGGTTTAAATAAAAGAGAGTTGGGTTTAAAAGAAAAGAAAATATAAATGGAAATAAAATGAGGGAAAAATGAATGGGATTTGGGGTGAAAAGAAAAGAAACAATTATAAGGAAAAATAAATCTCAAAGTGAAAGACGGATTCCGAATATTTAACAAGTACCCGTATTTCAGGAGATTATGGTATTTAAATATAAATAAAGGTATAGAAATACGATGGTCGTTACAATTGGGGTCTGACGCTTACCACCCCCAGACGAGATATGCGACATATCAGACGAAGAGACCGGACTGTACGGTAGTGTTACTGATTGGATTCGCAGGAGTATGAGCAGGCTTGCTTGTTGATCTTCTGATCGCTCAATACTCGGATGGCCGTTACGTTTAGTAGACCGCTTGCGTCTTGTGAGTGTTTGATATGATCATTACCTACTGCCGGCGTATTGACGAGTCTTTAGAGTCCTACACAGAGGTTTCCTGGTTCATGCGGAACGAAGTAGGAGCACATATTTGATATGTGTGGGATCGAGATTAATGCGCGTATGTGATACCGCATTCTATTCTCGCGATATGTGATATCGGTCGGTTATATATGATATAGCCGGGTTATCGGATCAAGTGTTGATTCGATAAGTTGTTACATTATGATATTAGTCGGTTGTATGAGATATAGCCAGATTATTAATCAATGGTTGATTTATAATTTAATGTATAATTATATATGTGATATATTAATTTACATTAACTAATATTAGCTCACTTAAACATTTCTTTTTCTCATAAGTGTACACTGTTCCCGCCAAAATTTTCGGCCAAGAGCTACTTGTTCCCTTACAAAAGGGGGAGAATCCTCAAAAAATAGGCATCACGTGTGAAACACGTGGGTTCTCAAAACCAGGCATCACGTGTAAAACACGTGGGTGCCCATATGCAAAGCATATGAGCACTGAACATAAATAACCTAGTGCCAAAAAGGCATCACGTGTAAAATACGTGAGCGCACATATGCAAAGCATATCAGCGTTGAACATAAATAACCAAGGGCCAAACAGGCATCACGTGTAAAACACGTGAGCGCTCATATGCAAAGCATATAAGCGCTGAACATAAACAGGCTAAAACCCACAGCAGGGGTCACGTGTTAAACACATGAGTTCTCTTGCCTCTCACATGCAAAGCATGTGAGCATCCCAATTTAAAATGCTCCTATCAAATTCTAGAATTAAATACTATTTTGGGAAATATTTTCTTAATATTTCTTAAACTAGAAAGATCTTCTCTGTTAAACAGAGGACCCTTGGATCAAAGATCCAGTGATGATCATTTGATAGAATAAAAATCTTTCATAGGAAAATATTTTCCTAATCTTATAACAAGAATAAAATTTTATGTTAACAAGATATCCATATTAAGAAAATAAATTTCTGATCTTGTTAAACTAAAAAGATATGATAGAATAAAATTCTAAACTTGTTAAAACTAACAAGATTTTCATAACTTTGTTAAACAAACAAGAAATCTTCTCTGTTAAACAGAGAGCCTTTGGATTAAAAATCCAACGGTGAATAAAATTCACCGAGTGATCTAAAAGATCATGTTGATTATAAAATCAATCAAAATCTCTCAATAAGAGATTTGCTGAACAAACTGATTCTTTTCATTCTCCTATAAATAGGAGCTAAGAAGGAGAAAAAAAGGAGAGACAGAAGGAGAGGGGAAGAAAAATAGAGAGAGAATTTAATTCTCTAAAGAAGGGGAACCCCTCCCAAAAGCTCCCACAAGAAAAGAATTTAATTCTCAAACCAAGAGTTTAACTCTTCTAAAAGAACTTAGTTCTTCCTCTGGTTAAGATCTGCAGAAGCGGATCTCCCCACAAGTTGAGAATTTAATTCTCATCGGGGAGATTCTGTTATGCAGATTCAAAACATAGGGGAAAGAACTGAATCCAAAAGAGTTTAACACTTACAAAACATATAGGAATTTAATTCCTCTGGAACTGGGGTGTAACCCTTTAAAAAGAATTTAATCTCTACAAAGAACAAAAGGAAAACTTGATCCCTCAGAACCATAGAAGAACGGCCTGATGATTCGTTAGCATTCAAACGCTACATAAAAGCTCACGTGATCCCACGTGAGCACCTTTAAGGAACAAAGAGGGAAAGAATGAGATCTAGTCATGTGACCCCTGAGAAGTGCTCAACACTTATAAAAGATAAAAGGGAATAAACCCTATTTTTGGGGCCCCTCACGTGACCCCACGTGACCCCTGAGAAGTGCTCAGCACTTATAAAAAAGAAAAAGGAATAAACCCTATTTTTGGGTGCCTCACGTGATCCCACGTGACTCCTGAGAAGTGCTCAGCACTTATAAAAGAGAAAATGGAATAAACGCTATTTTTTGGGGCGCCTCACGTGGCCCCACGTGACCCCCAAGTAGTGCTTAACTTTTATAAAGCAGAAAGGCAATAAATCAAAGGGCAGTTTCCATCCTTGGGGCGTCTCACGTGATCCCACGTGACCCAATAGTGTTTAACATTCAGAAAAGAAACAAGGGAATAAACCCAAAGGAGCAGCGCCAACTTCAAGCGCCTCACGTGACCCCATGTGAGCGCATCAAATTCTTAGTGTTTAACACTACTTCAAGCGCCTCACGTGACCCCACGTGAGCACATCAAATTCTTAGTGTTTAACACTACTTCAAGCGCCTCACGTGACCCTACTTGAGCGCATCAAATTCGTAGTGATTAACACTACTTCAAGCGCCCCACGTGATCCCACATGAGCGCCTCAAATTCTTAATGTTTAACACTATTTCAAGCGCCTCACGTGGGAGCATGTGAGCGCTGATCATACACTAGTGTTTAACATTATAAGAGGCCAACATTAGCCCAAATTAACCAAGTCTCCTGAAGCCAAAACCCTTTTTTGGTCATCAATCAGCCGAGCCCTCATTAGACTCAGGTTTTCTCAAAATTGATCCGAGTCTCAGAAATAGCTGATGAACTCTTGTCATCTAAGATGATGTTCATCCCACCATGATCTCTGCCCTCGATCTGGAATTTAGTTCAAGGGTACATCTCTCCACACCTTCGATACATGTCGTTGTAATTCTTCAACGTCTTCAGAGAAGTGGAGGGTCCCAATAACCAATAACTCTTGGCGCACCACCAAACAAGCTTTTCAAAAAGGGGAGTAAATCTAAAATACATCTCAATTTGGGGGCGTCTCACGTGACCTCACGTGATCCCTTAATAGTGCTTAGCACTCAGAAAAAGAAAAGGAGAATAAAACAAAGGCAATTTTCATTCTTCAGAGTGCCTCACGTGATCTCACGTGACCCAATAGTGCTTAGCACTCAGAAAAGGAAAAAGGGAATAAACCCAAGATAGCTCCCATTTTGGGGGCACCTCACGTGTTCCCACGTGACCCCAAAACAGTGGTGTATAACAGAGGGAGAAAATTCCAAAGACAGCGCTCACATTTTGAAGGCACCTCACGTGTCTGCACGTGACTGTTTGATGAACCAAGTGCTTAGCACTTATAAATGAAAAAGGAATAAAATCCAGAGAACAGTTCTCACCTCGGGCGCCTCACGTACTCATACGTGAGCCAAGTGCTCAACACTTTTATATATATATGAGGGAATAAACTCAAGGAACAATGACCACTTCGGGGCCCCTCACGTGTTCACACGTGAGCTCCTTCAAAGTCCAGTGTTTAACACTGATTCAATGCTTATCACTATGGGGTGAATAAGGGAAATCAACCTTAGCTCAAATTAGCCAAGTCTTCCGAAGCCAAAACCCTTTTTATCACCAATCAACTGAGCCCCCATGTTCAGGTCTCCCCAAACTAATTCTAGTCCTAAAGATGACTAGTGTTCTCCTAACAGATGACATCTAAACTGATGTTCATCCCATTCCCCAAATCGGGATATTGGTTCAAGGGTACATCTCTTCATACCTCTGATACATGTCGTTGTAATTCTTCAACGTCTTTAAAGAGATGGAGGGTCCCAATAACCAATAACTTTTAGCGCATCCCCAAACTGTGGAACCAAAATACCATGGACTATGATGTCTTTAAACTTATGGACCGCAACGTCCCTGAACTAAACCCTACAGACTATGATGTCTTTAAACTAGACTATGAGGTCCTTAAACTCATGGTCTATGATGTCCTTAAACTTATGGACCGCAACGTCCCTAAACTAAAACAATAGAGCCCAAACGCTCTTTTGTTGGATCTAAATGATCATGTTGAGTAGATCTTAGTCTAAAATTAGACTAACGTATCCTCAACAAATGTTTAAGTTGATCTTAGTCTCAAATGAGATTAACGATCCTTAAACCAAAACCAAAACCCAAATCTAAGAAAATACGGATTTGGACTAATCCATGCCATACGGGCGACAACGTAAATTAGTCTCCATATACAATCCACGGGCAACCAAAAATAAAACACACACGACACGAAGTGACCGTCTGGAGAAGGAGAAAGTTGTTACCGCGATGCGGTAGCGTAATTAACTGCAGGGGCTTGCGCCTGCAGGGAAGAGTGTCCCCACAATCAAAAACCCCTCAAACGAGGGGGAATCTGACGAAGTCTGCTACAACGGCCGCATCCATCTAAACCTCCGATATACGGTGCCATAAATCAACTTGGCATCTTCGGAGAGGTGGACAGATAAAACCAAATAGCATCTGCCCCCAAAATTCAGGCCAGACGTCCTAACGTCCCGGTCGCGTTTTTCGGTGGAGAACAGATTCTGGCACGCCCGGTAGGACCTTTTCCTCTTTCTGCTTCACACTTCGTGTGTCATGTTTTTCCGCGATCAAATAATCGCGATATGTTTGTTTATGGTTGCCCTTGGGTGATGGGATACTGAAGCCGGTGTTTCGTTTCTATGAAAAATGGTGTTTGCTTCTATCCTAGCAACTCAGGCTCTGTCATATCTGAAGGAGTCAAGTATGGGCCACTAGAAGCCTCAAATCTCTGCAATCCGGCTCTTCAAGAAATCAACGGGCTTCTTTTTGGGTCGATACTCCCACCTCCCACCCTCGGTGCCTCAACGCCGATGGAGGAAGCCCAGAGGAAGTTTGTCTTCCACAGGCTGGTTCCCTAAGCTGCAGTTTTGCCAACAGAATTAGTCCTCAAACAATTGGCACCTGCCAAGGACCAAGGTCGACGCAGGGGGTAGAATATTCAAGCTCCTAAAAGAAATAGGGGGCAGGCTCGGCAAAATCCCGAGGCTAATCAAATCCCAGCCGTAAGAAATGGTCGACGTCGATATCGACATCATACAAAATGAGCTGGGGGCAGTTCTCCGTATGGTCATGTTTCAACCCCAGTGGTGAATGTTGTTCCAACCGGGAACAGCTTCAAATTGTTGCGAAGGGTCAGACAAAATTCTCCTACCGCAATATTAAAGAAATCTCCACGGCCCATGGAGATCCCACGAGAGCAGAAAACAGTTCGCTCCCTAAAGCAACTTTCTTCATCTATATATAAAGTGTGGAAACAAGTGAAGGTCTCTGTCGTCAACCGCGGCTCTTCCCCAAGACGTCAGCCAAATTCTGACAAATCCTATTTCATATACAAGGGGACTTGTCCCAAGACGGATCCCGATACAGCGGCTCCTCTCAAAACCAAAGCGGCTTTTCACAAAAAAAGGAGGCCCAATAAAGCTCAAGTGCCCGAAGCAAACTCCAAAGGCCAAAAACTCCAAACACCCCAAGCGTGGGGGCATGGTAGTTCACATAGTCTATGTGGTGAATTCCAAAGACGAAGTTCGAGCTTCTACTAGTCACCGACCTCAAACTCGGTCCTTAACGAAAGTTCAACTGCAACGTGAAAAGCTGCAGGTAGGGGTGGTAATTGAACGAGCCAGCTCGGGTTCAATTAGGGTTCAGCTCGGTATCAGCTCGTTCAAGCTCGGTTCATTTATTAATGAGTCGAACATGAGCCAGAAAACCTAGCTCGTTTATTAAACGAGCCGAACTCGAGCTCAGCCAAGCTCGTTCGGTATTGACTCGAGTTTGGCTAAGTTACACAATTTGAAAAAAATAGTAATATGTAATAGAGCGATTCTATATAACTCTTAGAACACTTAATTCAATTAAGGGACAATATATAAAATGCAACTGAGGTGAATATAAAACCCAACACTTAGACCCATTCCATACTCTAGATGTTAATTATTTTAATCTTTCCATATCTCAAAGCCCTGGATCTTAGGCTCTATGATTGGTGTCCTCAACCTAGCCTGTTATAAAATACTTTCATATTTTCTTCTGAAATCCCTATAATGGCCATTGATCTATTCTCAGCTTCCACCAAATGCCTCTTTGTCGTTTTTCTTTCAGAGATCGCCTAATAGAAGATGCATCCGAGCTCGACTTTGGCTCATTTAAGGCTCGGTAAGCTAACGAGCTGAACATGAGCCAGACCTGCTCAGCTCGACACAAACTAGAGCCGAGCTTGAGCTAGCATAAACTAAGCCGAGCCGAGCTTGGATAAGGATCGGCTTGTTCAAGCTCGGCTCAGTTACACCCCTAGCTGCAGGAGATGCTTGCTCAGGCGGCACCACTCGCTAATCCATCGTCTAAGGCAAATCCCAAAGACGCACCTGGAGAAAGAATAGAGAAGGAGTCGGATATTGATTTCCTAAAGCGCGCTCTGAAAAAGAGAGATGCAGAAGCGGCAGAAATGTCCACTAAAATGAACCATATGACCCTTCTGATTCAGAATATGGCTGGAATGATGGTTCAATCGGAACCACTGGCAGATGAACTGCCGGTAGTCGGTCTTAAAGATAAGGATGACATTTCAAATCCTCTGCAAAGCTCATCAATGGCTGAGGAGGAAATGATTCCTAAAAGCAAATCTGAACGAATATATCGCTCAGCAAATCGAAGCTCACTACGTCAGTGAAGCCATAAATAGATCAATCAAGATTGGTCGACCGTATCCGACATGGCACAATCAAATACAGTACCCTCCAGAGTACACACTTCCAACGTGCCACATGTACAAAGGAACTGAGAATTCTCGCCGGCACATTGCGCGATTTGAACCCATGTGCGGCAATACTGATATACTTCTCCTCTGACAGTTCATCGGCTGTCTGGCGGGCATTGCCTTCAAATGGTATGCGGAACTCTCGAATGACTCCATGAATTCCTTCGACGAAATGGAGATGCCCTCCTGTCAGAGATTCGCTAGTGTGAATAAACGCACTACCGTGACGACACTGGTCAACGAAAGGATTAGACCGAATGAGACTTGGGTTCAATGTGTTACCCGATGGCGAAATCTCTGGTCAAATACAAGCAATACATCGATGAAGTTAAAGCCATAGGAATGCTTATAGCTACCCTTGACCTAAATTCAAATGCGTCCTCGTATATGGCCCTCTTCAAGCCGACAGCCTTCCAAGAGCTCATGGATAAAATGACTCGATTGGATCAGCTGAGTCAAGACCCTTCATCATCTGATGAAGATGAATGAAAAGCGGAGGTAAGGTGGTATTTGTCACCGACGCTCAACAAAAAAAATGAGCGACTTTGAAACAACATGTCACCAAAATAGCGACGGCGTGGGTACTCGCTCCCCCCGAGGTATACACAGGGGGTATATTTCTCACTGGAGGAAGAATCTCTACGTAAGATGATCCTTTCTTCTTAAAAGAATAGAAAGGATATCAAGGGTCTTACAAATGAGTCCTGCAGTCAAGTGAAATATCCCACTTGAACCAAATAAAAAAAACGGTATGTCCACAAGCAAAATGGGCACGGATGAAAACCCGAAAGGGCGCCGTGAGTAAAAACAGCAGGACTACCGGCGATATTTGTGAAAACCCGAAAGGGCGCAGACTCGTAAAAAAAAAATGGTACGTCCGCAAGCAAAATGGGCACGGATGAAAACCCGAAAGGGCTCCGTGAGTAAAAACAGCAGGGCTACCGGCGAGCTTATGAAAACCCGAAAGGGTGCAATCTCGTTAAAAGACACTTACAATGTCCTCACGACCTTACAAGGAGAAAATACCTACGTGAGATCCTTACGACTCACAAGGGAGCAACACACTTAGGGATCCTTACGATTCCTAAGGAGAAGTTACACTTACGAGATCCTCACGACTCGTAAGGAGAATTCCCCTATGAGACCCTTACGGCTCATAGGATTCAAAAGCCTTAAGCTACAGGCATCTGAACATGTTCTTAAACCAACACAATCCCCAGATTGCCCTACAGGTGGTCCAATACTGGCCCTTGTATACAATCCATGGGCACAAATAAACGTTTCCCCAACAGAGCCCCACCACTGACGAGGGATATCTTCATATGGCGAATGACACTTGTAAGTCCTCTCGACTTATAAGGAGAAAGTACTCTTATGAGATCCTTACGACTTATAAGAGAGAACACCACTTAGAAGTCCTCACGACTTTTAAGGAGAACGTACACCGACGAGATCCTCACAACTAGTAGGGAGAAATACCTTTATGAGACCCTTACGGCTCATGAAGTCAAAAGCTTTAGCTGACAGGATCTTAACCCGGTCTATTAAGACACCTTTGTTCAAACCAACAAAGGCAAATGATGATTCGCTCCTGGCCATATCCCAGTTATAGCGATGCTGATATCTAAATCGGTATCAAATTCCAAGTTTATACACGCGATAAAATTTAGCGAGCCAAAAATGCATATGAAATAGCCGAAATGATGGGGCAACTTGCAACGGAATCAGCAAGTAAAATATATGCATACAAAATAGCCGAAATGATTGGGCAACTCACAATAAAAAAAACGAGTAAAAAAAGAAAAAAATAGCCGAAATGATTGGGCACCGCGAAAGATAGCCGAAATGATTGGGCAATCGCGACTTTCGCGATATAAAAAACTGAAATGATAGAGCGTCGCGGAAAGAAAAAAAATAATAAAAAAAATGAAATTTCTTCCCTGCAGGTAAGTCCATACTAACCCATGTACACAATCCATGGGCATAAACGAAAGGGAACCACATTTCCCCACCAGACCTTGTCAAAAGGAGAGTCAGATCTCGACGGCAACATCTGCATCCCAGAAGAACAACAACGACGTTCCTCCTCATACCAGCAGAATTCGGGCGCGACGTTAACAAAGCCAGGCTACGGCAAAGTCCCTAGTTCCAAGACTCTACGGTCCACAGACAACCTAGAGTCAACCAATGACCTCCCCGCCCGATCAACGCTCCGTCTCGAAAACAAGTCAACCAACCCCAGGGAAATCAGTGTCCTTGGCAAAATACCTCGATTCAGGAAAATCAGCGTCCTTGGCGAGAGCATCTCGATTCGCGTCGATCCGCAAGGAAATCAGTGTCTTTGCAATAATACCTCGATTCGTCTCAACTCCGAGGAAATCAGTGTCCTTGGCAAAAACCTCGATTCAGGGAAATCAGCGTCCTTGGCGAGAGCATCTCGATTCGTGTCGACCTGTAAGGAAATCCGTTTCTTTGCAGGAATACCTCGATTCGTCTCAACTCTGAGAAAATCAGTATCCTTGGCAAATACCTCGATTCAGGGAAATTAGCGTCCTTGGCGAGAGCATCTCGATTCGCATCGACCCGCAAGGAAATCAGTGTCTTTGCAGGAATACCTCGATTTGTCTCAACCCTCAGGGAAATCAGTGTCCTTGGCAAATACCTCGATTCAGGGGAATCAGCGTCCTTGACGAGAGCATCTCGATTCGCGTCGACCCACAAGAAAATCGGTGTCTTTGCAGGAATACCTCGATTCGTCTCAACTCCGAGGAAATCAGTGTCCTTGGCCAAAACCTCGATTTAGGGAAATCAACGTCCTTGGCGAGAGCATCTCGATTCGCGTCGACCCGCAAGGAAATCAGTGTCTTTGCAGCAAGACCTCGATACGTCTCAACCCTCAGAGAAATCAGCGTCCTTGGTAAATACCTCGATTCAAGGAAATCAGCGTCCTTGACGAGAGCATCTCGATTCGCGTCGACCCGTAAGGAAATCAGTGTCTTTGCAGTAATACCTCGATTCGTCTCAACTCCGAGGAAATCAGTGTCCTTGACCAAAACCTCGATTTAGGGAAATCAGCGTCCTTGGCGACAACATCTCGAATCGCGTTGACCCGCAAGGAAATCAGTGTATTTGCAGGAATACCTCGATTCGTCTCAACTCCAAGGAAATCAGTGTCCTTGGCGAATACCTCGATTCAGGGAAATCAGCGTCCTTGGCGAGAGCATCTCGATTCATGTCGACCCGCAAGGAAATCAGTGTCTTTGCAGGAATACCTCGATTCGTCTCAACTCTGAGGAAATCAGTATCCTTGGCAAAAACCTCGATTCAGGGAAATCAGCGTCCTTGGCGAGAGCATCTCGATTAGCGTCGACCCGCAAGGAAATTAGTGTCTTTGCAGGAATACCTCGATTCGTCTCAACTCCGAGGAAATCAGTGTCCTTGGCAAATACCTCGATTCAGGGAAATCAGCGTCCTTGGCGAGAGCATCTCGATTCGCGTCGACCCGCAAGGAAATCAGTGTCTTTGCAGGAATACCTCGATTCGTCTCAACCCTCAGGGAAATCAGCGTCCTTGGCAAATACCTCGATTCAGGGAAATCAGCGTCCTTGACGAGAGCGTCTCGATTCACGTCGACCCGTAAGGAAATCGGTGTCTTTGCAGGAATACCTCGATTCGTCTCAACTCCGAGGAAATCAGTGTCCTTGGCCAAAACCTCGATTCAGGGAAATCAGCGTACTTGGCGAGAGTGTCTCGATTCGCGTCGACCCGCAAGGAAATCAGTGTCTTTGCAGGAATACCTCGATTCGTCTCAACTCCGAGGAAATCAGTGTCCTTGGCAAATACCTCGATTCAGGGAAATTAGCCTCCTTGGCGAGAGCATCTCGATTCACATCAACCCGCAAGGAAATCAGTGTCTTTGCAGGAATACCTCGATTCGTCTCAACTCCGAGAAAATCAGTGTCCTTGGCAAATACCTCGATTCAGGAAAATCAGCGTCCTTGGCAAGAGCATCTCGATTCGCGTCGACCCGCAAGGAAATCAGTTTCTTTGCAGGAATACCTCGATTCATCTCAACCCCAGGGAAATCAGCATCCTTGGCAAAAATCACTATTCAGGGAAATCAGCGTCCTTGACGAGAGCATCTCGATTCGCGTCGACCCGCAGAGAAATCAGTGTATTGGCAGGAATATACGACGTCAACAAACGGAGCCACGACAAATTCCCTAGTTCCAAGACTCTACGGTTCATAGACAACCTAAAGACTATCTCGGAGCCACGGCAGAGTCCCTAGTTACAAGTCTCGACGGCCACATCTACAGCCTGGAGACCCACAACAGCGTTCATCCTCATTCCAGCACGATTCGGACCCGACAATCAATCTCGGAGCCGCGGCAGAGTCCCTAGTTCTAAGTCTCAACGGCCACATCTACAGCCTGGAGACCCACAACAACGTTCCTCCTCATTCCAGCAGGATTCGGACGCGACAATCAATCTCGGAACCATGGAAAAGTCCCTAGTTGCAAATCTTGACGGTTCACAGACAACCTAGAGATCACCTCGACATTCGCCTCGTTACAGCAGACGCAACGTCAGCAAAGCGGAGCCGCGACAAAGTTCCCAGTTCCAGGACTCGACGGTAGACAAACAACCGAGAGTCAACCCCTGACCCCGTAGAACACGGTTAAAGTCAATCCTGACCCCGTGAAACACGGCTAAAGTCAATCCTGACCCCGTGGAATACAGCCAAAGTCAATCCTAACCCGGTGGAACACGGTTAAAGTCAATCCTCACCCAGTGAAACACGACAAAAGTCAATCCTGACCCCGTGGAACACGGCCAAAGTCAATCCTGACCCCGTGGAACACGACCAAAGTCAATCCTGACCCCGTGGAAAACGGCCAAAGTCAATCCCTGACCCCGTGGAACACGGCCAAAGTCAATCCTGACCCCGTGGAAAATGGCCAAAGTCAACCTTCGACCTCCCCGTCGAAGCAATGCTTTGACTCGGGAGTGGGTCAACTCATCAACCACTTATGAGTCCTCTCGACTTGTAAGGAAGAAAATTCTTATGTAAGATCCTTACGACTCTTAAGAGAAAACACACTTAGGAATCCTCACGATTCCTAAGGAGAAAATACACCTACGAGATCCTCTCGACTCGTAGGGAGAAAAATATTTATGAGACCCTCACGGCTCATAAAGTTGGAAAACCTTAGGTGACATATCCTAACCCTGTCTCCTAAGCCATCACTGCCCTACAAAGAGGTCAAGATGGACTATCTATGGGCCACATTCCCCGAAGTCAAACATTGACAAGGAGGGAAACAACCACTTACAGGTCCTCTCGACTTGTAAGAGGGAAAATTCTCTTGTGAGATCCTTACGACTCTCAAGAGAAAACACACTTAGGAGTCCTCACGACTCCTAAGGAGAAAATACACCTACGGGATCCTCTCGAATCGTAGAGAGAAAAGTCTTTATGAGACCCTCACGACTCATAAAGTTGAAAAGACTTAGGCGGCAGATCTGAACCTGTTTCCTAAGCTATTATTGCTCTACAAGGAGGTCAAGATGGACCATCTGCGGGCCACATTTGTCAAAACCACATTCGCCAATGAAATAAAGAAGCTACTTACGGGTCCTCACGATTCGTAAGGAAAATTCCCGAGTGAGATCCTTACGACTCACGGAGGCGATGAACACTTAGAAATCCTCATGATTTCTAGGAAGAATATGCACCTATGAGATCCTCTCGACTTGTAGGGAGAAAAAACATTCTTGAGACCCTTACGGTTCATGAAGATGAAAAGTCTTAGGCGACAAGGACCCTAAACTTGTCTCCTAAGCCCTCAATTCTATGGTCATGCGTAACTCTGTACTACTTCACCCACGTACATGCTTACGTGGGCAAAGTAGTGGGGGGCATTTGTTCCCGCCAAAATTTTCGGCTAAGAGATTCTTGTTCCCTTACAAAAAAGGGGAGAATCCTCAAAAAACAGGCATCACGTGTAAAACACGTGAGTCCTCAAAAAACAGGCGTCACGTGTAAAACACGTGGGTGCACATATGCAAAGTATATGAGCGCTGAACATAAATAACCAAGGGCCAAACAGGCATCACGTGAAAAAAACGTGGGCGCATATATGCAAAGCATATGAGCGCTGAACATAAATAACCAAGGGCCAAACAGGCATCATGTGTAAAACACGTGAGCGCTCATATGCAAAGCATATAAGTGCTGAACATAAACAGGCTAAAACCCACAGCAGGGGTCACGTGTTAAACACATGAGTTCTCTTGCCACTCATATGCAAAGCATGTGAGCATCCCAATTTAAAATGCTCCTATCAAATTCTAGAATTAAATTCTATTTTGGGAAATATTTTCTTAATATTCCTTAAACTAGAAAGATCTTCTCTGTTAAACAGAGGACCCTTGGATCAAAGATCCAGCGTTGATCATTTGATAGAATAAAAATCTATCATAGGAAAATATTTTCCTAATTTTATAACAAGAATAAAATTCTATGTTAACAAGATATCCATATTAAGAAAATAAATTTCTGATCTTGTTAAACTAAAAGGATATGATAGAATAAAATTCTAATCTTTTTAAAACTAACAAGGTATTCATAATCTTGTTAAACAAACAAGAAATCTTCTCTGTTAAACAGAGGGCCTTTGGATTAAAAATCCAATGGTGAATAAAATTCACCAAGTGATCTAAAAGATCATGTTGGTTATAAAATCAATCAAAATCTCTCAATAAGAGATTTGCTGAACAAACTGATTCTTTTCTTTCTCCTATAAATAGGAGCCAAGAAGGAGAAAAAAAGGAGAGACAGAGGGAGAGGGGAAGAAAAATAGAGAGAGAATTTAATTCTCTAAAGAAGGGGAACCCCTCCCAAAAGCTCCTACAAAAAGAGAATTTAATTCTCAAACCAAGCGTTTAACTCTTCTAAAAGAACTTAGTTCTTCCTCTGGTTAAGATCTGCAGAAGCGGATCTCCCCACAAGTTGAGAATTTAATTCTCATCGGGGAGATTCTGTCATGCAGATTCAAAACCTAGGAGAAAGAACTGAATCCAAAAGAGTTTAACTCTTACAAAACATATAGGAATTTAATTCCTCTGGAATTGGGGTTTAACCCTTTAAAAAGAATTTAATCCCTACAAAGAACAAAAGGAGAACTTGATCCCTCAGAACCATAGAAGAACGGCTTGATGATTCGTTAGCATTCAAACGCATAAAAGCTCACGTGATCCCACATGAGCACCTTTGAGGAACAAAGAGGGAAAGAATGAGATCTAGTCACGTGACCCTACGTGACCCCTGAGAAGTGCTCAGCACTTATAAAAGATAAAAGGGAATAAACCCTATTTTTGGGGTGCCTCACGTGACCCCTGAGAAGTGCTCAGCACTTATAAAAAAGAAAAGGGAATAAACCCTATTTTTGGGGTGCCTCACGTGATCCCACGTGACCCCTGAGAAGTGCTTAACACTTATAAAAGAGAAAATGGAATAAACCCTATTTTTTGGGGCGCCTCACGTGGCCACACGTGACCCCCAAGCAGTGCTTAACTTTTATAAAGCAGAAAGGGAATAAATCAAAGGGCAGTTTCCATTCTTGGGGCGCCTCACATGATCCCACGTGACCCAATAGTGCCCAGCATTCAGAAAAGAAACAAGGGAATAAACCCAAAGGAGCAGCACCAACTTCAAGCGCCTCACGTGACCCCACGAGAGCGCATCAAATTCTTAGTGTTTAACACTACTTCAAGCGCCTCACGTGACCCCACGTGAGCGCATCAAATTCTTAGTGTTTAACACTACTTCAAGCGCCTCACTTAACCCCACACGAGCGCATAAAATTCTTAGTGTTTAACACTACCCCACGTGAGTGCATCAAATTCTTAGTGTTTAACACTACTTCAAGCGCCCCACGTGAGCGCCTCAAATTCTTAGTGTTTAACCCTATTTCAAGCGTCTCACATGGGAGCATGTGAGCACTGATCATACACTAGTGTTTAACATTATGATAGGACAACATTAGCCCAAATTAACCAAGTCTCCTGAAGCCAAAACCTTTTTTTGGTCATCAATCAGCCGAGCCCTCATTATACTCAGGTTTTCTCAAAATTGATCCGAGTCTCAGAAATAGCTAATGAACTCCTGGCATCTAAGATGATGTTCATCCCACCATGATCTCTCCCCTCGATCTGGAATTTGGTTCAAGGGTACATCTCTCCACACCTCCAATACATGTCGTTGTAATTCTTCAACGTCTTCAGAGAGATGAAGGGTCCCAATAACCAATAACTCTTGGCGCAACACCAAACAAGCTTTTCAAAAAGGGGAGTAAATCTAAAATACATCTCAATTTGGGGGCATCTCACGTGATCCCATGATAGTGCTTAGCACTCAGAAAAAGAAAAGGAGAATAAAACAAAGGCAATTTTCATTCTTCAGAGTGCTTCATGTGATCTCATGTGACCCAATAGTGCTTTGCACTCAGAAATGGAAAAAAAGGAATAAACCCAAGATAACTCCCATTTTGGGGGCACCTCACGTGTTCCCACGTGACCCCCAAACAGTGGTGTATAACAGAGGGAGAAAATTCCAAAGACAGCGCTCGCATTTTGAAGGCACCTCACGCGTCTGCATGTGACTGTTTGATGAACCAAATGCTTAGCACTTATAAATGAAAGAGGAATAAAATCCAGAGAACAGTTTGTAGGGTGTTTTTCGTCACCCCATTGAGATGGGAATACGCGCGCGCTTGTCAGGCGTACTACAGATTCCCCCTGCCTGGGGCAGGCAGGGGTTTAATGATTGTGGGGATCCGAATCTCCGGCAGCCGCGGACTAAGCTGCCGTTAATTGCCCCTCGCCTTTGGGGCGAGAGAACCTCCGATTAACGGGTTAAAATGGTCATGCGAACTCAATGTGCAGTGTACATGTGTTGTGTTTTGAAAGGGGGGTTTGGAAATATCGGGAGCCACGCAGAGTTTTTACGGGGGTCCCGCTACCCGGATAGCGGGCTGGGGTCAAGGGGGCTAGCAGCCCCCTTGCGGGGTTCGGGGCAGCGCCCCGGCCCAAAAAATTTTTTGAGGGGGAAAGTATCGCGGAGTATGTGTATGTGTACATTTGTATACATATGTATATATATATACATGTATATATATAAATAAAGGGGAAAAGGCATCCAAAGGATGCGTGGGGCAGCACCTTGGGCGCTGTGCGCTTAGGTGCTGTGCGCTCAGGCGCAAGCGCGCCACGTGTCGGCACGTGGGCGCTGCGCGCAGGAGCGCAAGCGCGCGCGCCACGTGTCGGCACGTGGGCGCTTTACGCAAGAGCGCTGCGCGCAGGTGCGCAAGCGCGCGCGCGCCACGTGTCGGCACGTGGGCGCTTTGCGCAAGAGCGCGCGCGCCACGTGTCGGCACGTGGGCGCTTTGCGCAAGAGCGCTGCGCGCAGGTGCGCAAGCGCGCACGCGCCACGTGTCGGCACGTGGGCGCTTTGCGCAATGCGCGTTGGAGCGCAAGCGCGCGCGCGCCACGTGTCGGCACGCGGGCGCTTTGCGCACTTGCGCAAGCGCGCGCGCCACGTGTCGGCACGCGGGCGCTTTGCGCACTTGCGCTGCGCGCTGGAGAGGACAAGAGGCTTTTAGCCTGGAAAAAAAAGGATTTCTCAAAAGAGAAATCAGAGAGGAGCCGGGCTCCTGAATGTGTTTTGGGTTTAATGGAAGTGGTTTTTCTTCTTCCTCCTGTTGCTTGCTGGATCTTGAAGATCAAGAGATGTGAAATCTCAAAATCTCTCCTTTTTAAGATCTGATGACAGATCCAAGTTCCCCTTTGTGGGTTTTGTGGTGAAAAACTAATTTGTTTTATAAAAAGAAGAGTAAAACTCTTGACTTAATTCAAGAGAAAGAAGAAGGTTTTGGAACCTTGAAGAAGGAAGAAAGAGCTCAGCTCTGAAACTTTTTTTGGAGAGAGAAAAAGTTGTTGGGATATTTCATTATCCTTGCCTTTATAGGCCATTCATTTTACACATAGCCCCTTGGGCTTCACAAAATGGCATTTTGCCTATCCCATGGCTCATGTGCCATTTCTTTTTGCACATAAGCCATGGGCTTTACAAAAATTTGGCTTTATGCCCATTTTCTTACATTTATTCATAAAATAAAATAGAAGAAAATGCAACAAAATCATTTATTACAAAAATTTTATCTTGGCGTGGGGGAGGCCGGCCGCTTCATGTTCGGGCTCGACCCGGGCATGGGCCCACTGGGTCTGGGCTTGGGCCCACTTGGCTTGGGGTTGACTTGGATTTTGACTTGGTCAACCGGGGTGTAAATTTTTACCCCAACACAGTTCTCACCTCATGCGCCTCACGTGCTCACACGTGAGCCAAGTGCTCAGCACTTTTATATATATATGAGGGAATAAACTTAAGGAACAATGCCCACTTCGGGGCCCCTCATGTGTTCACACGTGAGCTCCTCCAAAGTCCAGTGTTTAACACTGATTCAATGCTTAGCACTATGGGGTGACTAAGGGAAATCAACCTTAGCTCAAATTAGCCAAGTCTTCCGAAGCCAAGACCCTTTTTGTCACCAATCAACTGAGCCCCCTTGTTCTGGTCTCCCCAAACTAATCCTAGTCCCAAAGATGACTAGTGTTCTCCTAACAGATGACATCTAAACTGATGTTCATCCCATTCCCCAAATCGGGATATTGGTTCAAGGGTACATCTCTTCATACCTCTGATACATGTCGTTGTAATCCTTCAACGTCTTCAGAGAGATGAAGGGTCCCAATAACCAATAACTTTTAGCGCATCCCCAAACTGTGGAGCCAAAATACCATGGACTATGATGTCCTTAAACTTATCGACCGCAACGTCCCTGAACTAAACCCTACAGACTATGATGTCTCTAAACTAGACTATGATGTCTCTAAACTAGACTATTAGGTCCTTAAACTCATGGACTATGATGTTCTTAAACTTATGGACCGCAACGTCCCTAAACTAAAACAATAGAGCCCAAATACTCTTTTGTTGGATCTAAATGATCCTGCTGAGTAGATCTTAGTCTAAAATTAGACTAACGTATCCTCAACAAATATTTAAGTTGATCTTAGTCTCAAATGAGATTAACGATCCTTAAACCTAAACCAAAACCCAAATCTAAGAAAATACAGATTTGGACTAATCCACGCCATACAGGCGTCAACGTAAATTAGTCTCCGTATACAATCCACGGGCAACCAAAAATAAAATACACACGACACGAAGTGACCATCTGGAGAAAGAGAAAGTTGTTAACGCGATGCGGTAGCGTAATTAACTGCAGGGGCTTGCGCCTGCAGGGAAGAGCGTCCCCACAATCAAACCCCCCCTCAAACGAGGAGTAATCTGACGAAGTTTGCTACAACGGCCGTATCCGTCTAAACCTCCGATATACGGTGCCGTAAATCAACTTGGCATCTTCGGAGAGGTGGACGGATAAAACCAAATAGCATCTTCCCCTAAAATTCAGGCCAGACGTCCCAACGTCCCGGTCGCGTTTTTCGGCGGAGAACATACACTTGGTATATATGTGATATATATTAATGTACAACTATTGTGTCATGCTTGATGCCACATGTGACATGGGTGTATAGGACTCACACCAAGCTTATGATAATGTATGGTTTTATTTATTTTAATCAAAATTAGTTGGTAATTAGTCACATTGTTCAAGCTTGTAGAAGCTTGCGGAACCATTGACCAAGTCTACTAATTTTGTTTTACTTGTAGATATTTATTAACCTAACCATTATTGTTAGCCATGGTTTATTCTCTACATGGGTTAGTGTATGACACTAACTCACCCATGGTTGCTATTCTCACCTCATGAGTTCATTCTCCCATCTTCATTCTTCATCTTCTTCTTCATTGAGAAAGCTTACTAGCTTTTCTCAAGGTGAGAAAATATTGTGAGAAAAACAAATCTAAAGTGAGCCCATTTCCTACTTCATCATCCTCTCCTATTAGCTATTTAGTGTTGGGGTAAAAATTTACACCCCGGTTGACCGAGTCAAAGTCAAGGTCAACCCCAAGCCAGGTGGGCCCAAGCCCAGGTCAAGTGGGCCCATGCCCAGGTCGAGTCCGAAACATGAAGCGGCCGACCCTCCCCATGCCAAAAGTGAAATCATGTAATAAATAATTTTTATGTAATTTTTTATGCATGAATGTAAACAAAATGGGTATAAAGCCAAATTTTTGTAAGCCCATGGTTTATGTGCAAAAAGAAATGGCACATGAACCATGGGATGGGCAAAATGCCATTTTGTAAAGCCCAAGGGGTTATATGTAAATGTGTAAGCCTATATAAGGCAACATGATGATGAATAAAGCATACACTTTTTCATTCCCTCAAAAAAACTAGGGTTTGTTCCTCCACTCTCTCTTTTTCAAGTTCTTTCTCTCCCTTTTCATTTTCCAAATAAATCAAGAGCTTAGCTCTCCCTTTTTTTAAAACTAAACAAAGTTTTACCATGAATCCACCTCCCAAGACTCCATCAAGAGAGGAAAAATGGTCTCTTTTTTTATCATCCAAGATCTAGATCTTGGAGTTTCAAGAGAACCCATTTTGGGTTTCTTCTCAAAGGAGAAAGGAGGAAATCTTTTGGAGTTCAACTCCACAAATAAAATTCTTTTGGAGTTTAACTCCACTACAGAAATACTTTTGGAGTTTAACTCCACAAAAAATACCTTTTTTGGGAAGTTTAACTCCACATTATAATTTTTTTTAGTCATATAAAATTCTTTTGGAGTTAAACTCCACGTTCAAAAAAAAAAAAAGGTGGCGGTCACATGCAAAGCATGTGACCAGCCCCATCACATGTTTAACATGTGACGGCGTCACATGCAAAGCATGTGACCGGCGTCACATGCTAAGCATGTGATGACCTTCTCACATGCTAAGCATGTGATGGCATTCTCACATGCTAGCATGTGACCCCCCCTCACATGAGGGGTCACATGCTAACATGTGACCCTCCATGTCACATGCTAGCATGTGACCCCCCCTCATGTGAGGGGTCACATGTTAACATGTGACCCCACTTTTTTTTATTTATAAAACAAAATTCTCTTTTCTTCTTTTCTTCTTTCTTCCTCTTTTTTTATATTTAAAATAAAAATAAATAAATATTAAATAAATTATAAATAATATTTTTAAAAAAAAAAACATAATTATTTTCTTTTCTTCTTTTCTTTATTTAATCCCTTTTTTTATTTAAATAAATATTAAATAAATAAAATTAAATTATAAATAATATTTTAAAATAACAAAAATCTCCAAATATTTATTTACTTATTTATTTTCGTTTTTATATATAGAAAAAATATATATATATATTTATATATCTCTTTTTACAAGTGGAATAAAACAAAAAAAAATACACACACACACCAACACACTGCATATTGAGTTCGCATGACCAATTTAACCCGTCAATCGGAGGTTCCTTCGCTCCAAATGCGAGGGGTAATTAACGGCAGCTTAGTTCGCGGCTGCCGGAGATTCGGATCCCCACAATCATTAAACCCCGGCCTACCCTAGGCAGGGGGAATCTGTAATTCGCCTGACAAGCGCGCGCGTATTCCTATCTCAATGGGGTGACGAAAAACACCCTACAGATTCTGGCACGTCCGGTGGGACCAATCTCTCCTCCCATATTTCGGGTTAAACGTTCATGCGAACTCAGTCAATATATATACCTATATTTATACTGAAATAATGCTCTTTTATGCAGATTTTCAAACAATCACCTTCTGACGATGTCTTCGATGATGAACTCAGCTCCCGTCTCCTACACGATGAAGATAGACTCCAGGACGGTCCTTCCAGCCAGTCTCGGGCGATAATGGGAGGAGCCGCTGCTACCATTCGGCTCTATTATGTTCATGCCAGTTGGCGCCATGCCAGCTCCTCAAGCCCCGGTGGCAGACAAACCAGTCTCGAAAGGCAGGATGCCAAATGTGGTGATCTCAAGGGCGCCCCAACCCAAACGCAAGTCAGTATCTGAACGTCTTTCCTTGGCCACAGCTGGGGGCAAGGCCATCAACACCAACAAAGCTACAACGCGTCCCGAGCAAGCTCCAGCGGCGCCCCTGACAAATGCTCGATCGGGTGTCTTCTCTAAGCTCCCCGCTGATCAACTCACAATGGCTTCCCGGATAGCGGATGCCCGCCAAGCCTTCAAAATCGAGAAGCTGAGGCAGAAGCGGCTCAGATATAGAGCCAACAAAAGGGCCAGGGCTCTGGCCATGTTAAAACTTATGAATTTCCAATGCCCGGGCCGCTCCGCGAAACCAGCTGCCAGTGATGAAAGAATGGCTGAATGTGTTATCCACACTGTCTACATGGCTGGACATGAAGAAACGAACCCTCCTCTTCTTCACAGCCATAGTGATGATATGGTTGACGCTACCCAGCATCGGCTCGATCTAAATGATGAAGAGCCCGCTCAGGCCGATAAGCCAGAGGAGCCCGTGGTTCCTACAGAATTGAGCTCAGGCAATAAAGATTATCCGATTGTCATAGCCGGAACTACAGAACAAGCATTATTTCAATGGCTTCAAAGGCAATTTCAGGACAGTGATGAGAAGATTGCCGAGGTCTATTCCAAAGTCGACGAGCTGGCAAACGTCGTGGCAGATCTCGTGACCCAAGTCGCCCGATTGCAATTACAACAGAATCAAATTTTGGCTCATGAGCCAGGGATTGATACCCGGAGGCAGCCAACTGATATCCCTTTCAACCTAAAAGCGGAGCGCCTTCGTGAAAAACGGCCGCAATCAGCCTCCAGTCCCTCCGATACATACACCGGGGGGGAATCGCCTCTGAAAGAGAAGCTGGAAAAGGTCTATTCCTTCAAAAGGGAAAAGGTCCACAAGATATTCAAGGACGCCCTGAAGAACGGTCTACAACTGCCGGAATCAAAGAGACCGCAAGAAGCGAACATGACCGACGACCCAGAATATTGCCCCTATCACAGGGTGATAGGTCATGCCATTGAGGACTGCTTCGTCTTCAAAGATTGGGTCGAAAGGCAATATAAGATGGGAGAGATAGAACTGTCTAAAGGCGTGTTAGCAAACAGTCAAGCTACGATCGCCGATTTCATGCAAATGGAGACCGAAGCCTTTCGGGAACCTAATCCTCCCAGACATGTGCCTCGAGGACCAGCATCAGTAAAGGCACCTACTCCAATGGTGAGAAAGAAGAAGGTATACTCCTTCAGGAGGGATGAAGTCCGCAAAATATTCATGGACGCCTTGAACAACGGTCTGCAACTGCCTGTTCCAAAGAGGCCACATGAAATGAACATGACCGGCAATCCCGTATACTGCCCATATCATAGAGTGGTGGGTCATACCATCGAAGACTGCTATATTTTCAAAGATTGGGCAGAGGACCAATATAAGCTTGGAAAAACCTCACAATCCTCGGATGTATCGGCAAGCCATGGAGCTAGGTCATCAACATAGCTCCGCCAAGATCAAAGTTCAAGGAGCTGGGACAAGCAAAGATGACCCCCACGTCGTTAAATTGGGAACAATCGACCTCTAAGTCATTAAACTGGGAATGTAAAAATATATGTATACATATATATGTAAATAAACAAAAAAAATGTGTAAATAAAAAAAATAAAGAAAAGCCGAAATGATGGGGCAACTCGCAATAAAAATCAGCGAGTAAAAATAAAAATGAAAATAAAGCCGAAATGATGGGGCAACCGCGAATAAATAGCCGAAATGATAGGGCAATCGCGACCTTCGCGATAAGAAAAGCTGAAATGATAGAGCAATCGCGGTAAAAAAAAACAAAAAAAACAACGGCGAATGATGAGTCGCTCCTGGTACCATATTCCAGTGCAGCGATGCAGACGCCAACAAAAATTCAAATTTCCAAAATTCTCTCAGCCCTACGACCAGTCCCCAAAATTGACTACCGTATACAATCTACGGGCTCAAATAATTCTCATCATACCCATATCCCACCGTAATCACCAGTTACGCGGCTGGTCTCCGCCTTTGGAATTATGCTTCATTAAGAAGACCCACTCATGTGTTCTCACGATACATGAGGAGAAAAAACCTTTGTGGAATCCTTACGACTCATAAAGGAAAAACACACTTAGGAGTTCTCACGACTCCTAAGGAGAAAATACACCTGCGGGATCCTTACGACTCGCAGGGAGAAAATGCTTTTATGGGACCCTCACGGCCCATAAAATTGAAAAGCCTTAGGCGATAGGGACCTAAACCTGTCTTCTAAGCCACCGCTCCCCCAACAGGAATAGGCAAATGATGAATTGCTCCTGGCACCTCTGCTTCAGTGTTAGCAACGCTGATGCCGGCCCCTACCCCAAAATTCCAAGCTCGCCATCCGTAGACCTCTAAGTCTTTAAACTAGAAACAAATGACCTCTAAGTCGTTAAACTGGAAACAGAAGACCTCTAAGTCTTTAAACTGGAAATAGACGACCTCTACGTCGTTAAACTGGAAACAGATGACCACCACGTCGTTAAACTGGAAACAGATGATCGCTAAGTCGTTAAACTGGAAACAGTCGACCTCTAAGTCATTAAACTGGGAACGAGGGAAATCCACTCATGTGTCCTCACGATACATGAGGAGAACAAACCTTCGTGGGATCCTTACGACTCACGAAGGAAAAACACACTTAGGAGTCCCCACGACTCCTAAGGAGAACATACACCTGCGGGATCCTTACGACTCGCAGGGAGAAAATACCTTTATGGGATCCTCACGGCCCATAAAATTGAAAAGCCTTAGGCGATAGGGATCTAAACCCGTCTCCTAAGCCATCGCTCCCCAGTCCCCAAGTGGCGAATGATGAGTCGCTCCTGGTACCATATTCCAGTGCAGCGATACAGACGCCAACCAAATTCCAAATCCCATACCCCAAAACGGCGAATGATGAGTCGCTCCTGGTACCATATTTCAGTGCAGCGATGCAGACGCCAACCAAATTCCAAATCCCATACCCCAAAACGGCGAATGATGAGTCGCTCCTGGTACCATATTCCAGTGCAGCGATGCAGACGCCAACCAAATTCCAAACTCAAATTCCCAAGCGGCGAATGATGAGTCGCTCAGGGTACCATATTCCAGTGCAGCGATGCAGACGCCAATCAAATTCCAACTCCCATACCCCAACGGCGAATGATGAGTCGCTCCTGGTACCATATTCCAGTGCAGCGATGCAGACGCCAACAAAGTCCCGAAAGTTTTATGGCCCTACGGTCTGGATCATACATCCTACAAAACCGTATACAATCCACGGGCATAAAACGATCCCAATCTCTCCCAAGTCCTACCGGCGAGATCACATTCAAGGTCCCACTGGCAGGGAAGATTCAAAAAAAAAAGAAAAAGAAAAAAAAGAAAAAAAGAAGAACGGTATGTCCATAAGCAAAACGGGCACGGATGAAAACCCGAAAGAGCTCCGTGAGTAAAGACAGCAGAACTGCCGGTGAGTTTGTGAAAACCCGGAAGGGCGCAAACCCGTAAAAAAAAAAGAAATGAAATGCACTCGCAAAGTCCACTCGACTTTGTGAGGAGAAAATTCCCTCGTGAGATCCTTACGACTCACAAAGGAGCAACACACTTGGGAGTCCCCACGACTCCCAAGGAGAAAATGCACTTACGGGATCCTTACGATCCGTAGGGAGAAAATGCTTTGTGAGACCCTTACGGCTCATAAAATTGAAAAGTCTTAGGTGATAGGGACCTAAAACCTGTCTCCTAAGCCATCGCTTCCTGATAACCAAGCGCAAATGATGATTCGCTCCTGGTACCATATTCCAGTGTAGCGATACTGATGCCAAACAAAAACCAATTCCCAAATCCTTCCGGGGCAAATGATGAGTTGCTCCTGGCATTATTCCAGTGCAGCAATGCAGATGCCGACCAAAACCAAAATCCCCAAACCCTCTCATGACAAATGATGATTCGCTCCTGGTACCATATTCCAGTGTAGCGATGCTGATGTCAACCCAAATCAAATCAAACCAACAATCTCTACTGTGGAATCATGCTCTGTCCCAGAATTTACCCCGTGTCGAAATCATGCTTCGCCTCGGGATATCTACCTTCCCTGCCGGAATTATGCTCCGCCTCGGAATCAAATCAACCAGCAAGCTCTGCGTCGGAATTATGCTTCGTCTTAGAATGCACCCCGTGTCGAAATGATGCTTCGCCTCGGTATACCTGCCTTCCCTGTCGAAATTATGCTTCGTCTCGGAATAAAGTCAACCACCGACACTCCGCGCCGGGGAAAAGTCCATCAGCGACACTCCGTGCCGGGGAAAAGTCAACCCGACACTCCGCGCCGGGAAAAAGTCAACCCGCGACACTCCGTGCCGGGGAAAAGTCAACCCGACACTCCGCGCCGGGGAAAAGTCAACCCGCGACACTCCGTGCCGGGGAAAAGTCAACCCGACACTCCGCGCCGGGGAAAAGTCGATCAGCGACACTCCGTGCCGGGGAAAAGTCAACCCGCGACACTCCGCACCGGGGAAAAGTCCATCAGCGACACTCCGTACCGGGGAAAAGTCAACCCGACACTCCGCGCCGGGGAAAAGTCCATCAGCGACACTCAGTGCCGGGGAAAAGTCAACCACCGACACTCCGTGCCGGGGAAAAGTCCATCAGCGACACTCCATGCCGGGGAAAAGTCAACCCGACACTCCGCGCCGGGGAAAAGTCGATCAGCGACACTCCGTGCCGGGGACACGTCAACCAGCGACACTCTGCATCGGGGAAACGTCCAACACAGACACTCCGCATCAGGGAAACGTCAACCAGCCGATACTCCGCCTCGGGGGGACGTCAAGCAGACACTCCGTGCCGGGGACACATCGACAACAGACACTCCGCCTCGGGGAAACGTCGACCAGCGACACTCCGTGCCGGGGACGCGTCTACCAAATCGCTTCGGATCAGAGCGTCGACCGTCCATGTCGTAAAAAAGGGCAGTGCATCCTAAAAAGTGGGAACCAAAGCAAGTCGCCTCCAAGTGAAAGAAGATCCATCAATTTCATGCACACGACCCACATATGCTGTGTGCATTTATTGATGGGGGGCACTTTGTTGGGGTAAAAATTTACACCCCGGTTGACCGAGTCAAAGTCAAGGTCAACCCCAAGCCAGGTGGGCTCAAGCCCAGGTCAAGTGGGCCCATGCCCAGGTCGAGTCCGAAACATGAAGCGGCCGACCCTCCCCATGCCAAAAGTGAAATCATGTAATAAATAATTTTTATGTAATTTTTTATGCATGAATGTAAACAAAATGGGTATAAAGCCAAATTTTTGTAAGCCCATGGTTTATGTGCAAAAAGAAATGGCACACGAACCATGAGATGGGCAAAATGCCATTTTGTAAAGCCCAAGGGGCTATATGTAAATGTGTAAGCCTATATAAGGCAACATGATGATAAATAAAGCATACACTTTTTCATTCCCTCAAAAAAACTAGGGGTTGTTCCTCCACTCTCTCTTTTTCAAGTTCTTTCTCTCCCTTTTCATTTTCCAAATAAATCAAGAGCTTAGCTCTCCCTTTTTTTAAAACTAAACAAAGTTTTACTATGAATCCACCTTCCAAGACTCCATCAAGAGAGGAAAAATGGTCTCTTTTTTTATCATCCAAGATCTTGATCTTGGAGTTTCAAGAGAACCCATTTTGGGTTTCTTCTCAAAAGAGAAAGGAGGAAATCTTTTGGAGTTCAACTCCACAAATAAAATTCTTTTAGAGTTTAACTCCACTACAGAAATACTTTTGGAGTTTAACTCCACAAAAAAATACCTTTTTTGGGGAGTTTAACTCCACATTATAATTTTTTTTAGCCATATAAAATTCTTTTGGAGTTGAACTCCACGTTCAAAAAAAAAAAAGGTGGCGGTCATATGCAAAGCATGTGACCAGCCCCATCACATGTTTAACATGTGACGGCGTCACATGCGATGGCCTTCTCACATGCTAAGCATGTGATGGCCTTCTCACATGCTAGCATGTGACCCCCCTCACATGAGGGGTCACATGCTAACATGTGACCCTCCATGTCACATGCTAGCATGTGACCCCCCCCTCATGTGAGGGGTCACATGCTAACATGTGACCCCACTTTTTTTTATTTATAAAACAAAATTCTCTTTTCTTCTTTTCTTCTTTCTTCCTCCTTTTTTTTTATTTAAAATAAAAATAATTAAATATTAAATAAATAAAAATAAATTATAAATAATATTTTAAAAATAAAAAAAAACATAATTATTTTCTTTTCTTCTTTTCTTTATTTAATCCCTTTTTTTATTTAAAAAATATTAAATAAATAAAATAAAATTATAAATAATATTTTAAAATAAAAAAAATCTCCAAATATTTATTTGCTTATTTATTTTCGTTTTTATATATAGAAAAAATATATATAATTTATATATCTCTTTTTACAAGTGGAATAAAACAAAAAAAAATACACACACACCAACACACTGCATATTGAGTTCGCATGACCAGTTTAACCCGTCAATCGGAGGTTCCTTCGCTCCAAATGCGAGGGGTAATTAACGGCAGCTTAGTTCGCGGCTGCCGGAGATTCGGATCCCCACAATCATTAAACCCCGGCCTACCCTAGGCAGGGGGAATCTGTAATGCGCCTGACAAGCGCGCGCGTATTCCTATCTCAATGGGGTGACGAAAAACACCCTACATTTAGTTTAGGGTGTTTGCTTCACTAAACCTTAATTTAGTGAAGAGGTAGCATGGACTTGGGTCTTCTCGACGTAGATCATCTTCGGCCTCGAAGACTTCGAGCAAGCTTGTTCATTTCTTCATGTAAACCCTTACTAGAATTCGGGAGTTCACTACTTGGAGCGAAGGGACTACTACACAGACCTTTAGAAGTGAAGGACCGGTCTACAAAGGTTGTATTCCTCATTCACTTAGATCTAAAGATGTTTACATGATGTTTCGTCTAAATCTCTAGTTAAGATTCTAGGGTTAGGGTTCTTTAGAACGAAAAAAATTTGAAAACGGTATGGACGATACCTCCCGAAACCTTGCTGCCGACCTAGGGAACCCTACAATATCTTCAAAGACTGGGTCGAGAAGCAGTACAGAACTGGAGAGATCGAGCTGTCCAAGAGTGTGTTGGTGAACAATCAAGTTGCAACCACAAACTTTATACAGACAGAAGCTGAAACCTTCTGGGAGCGGACAGCTGAACCCGCTGGCCTGAGAAATGAAACTTACTCACCGCAGTCTTCGTGGAGTACGCACATATCTAATAAGACGATGAAGATGCTAAAGCTACTTTGGAAAGAGCCCAGAACAGAATGGGAAGGGCAGAAAAATCCTACCATTTCAGCTGCCAATTCGGCTCCATTAGGCTCAAAATCCAAAAAGCTCAAGAAGAAGAAAAGTGCAGCTCGACGCGAAAAAGAGTCTGCAGGGAGATCGACCGTTAAAAAATATATCGATTCCCTCGAATACTATGAACAAGAGGAAAGAACTCTAATTCAATTGAAGGAGTTCTTCCTTGTAGAAGCGGCTGAGATTCTGGAGGAGCTGAAAGAAGACTCCAATGAAGAGATCCCTATAGTGACCTGCTACGCCATCCATCTGGGCAGGGACTCTGAGGAGGAGCTCTGTTTTCCCAAAGAGGATGAGGATCTCGCCATAAAGGCCAACCAAATCCATCTCAGAAGCGGCAGGGCTCTATCGCCAAATCAGGGCAACGCCCCAATAGGAAAGGAAAAACAAATCGCTAATGAGGAAGATGGCAGAGAACCTCCTGATGTAAATTCAAGTCCTTCCTCAGTGGACTACAATGTCTTGGCTCATCTCCGGAAGCTTCCATCTCTCCAAAGCATCTACGATGCCTTGGTCCTATCTTAGGAGCTTAGAGATGTTCTCATCCACGCTCTACAAAACCCTGAGCGGTATCAGGCTCGTTTTGCGGAAATTAATATGAAAGAAGCCCAGTACGCTCTGCATGCCGCCGCAATCACGTTTAAGGATGAAGACTTGCTACTAAGAACGGCTGAGCATAATCGGTCGCTTTACGTGATCGGGTACATCGACGGAGATCGGATTAAACGCATATTGATTGATCCGGGATCCTCAGTGAACATCATGAACTTGCGGACTCTGAAGAGTTTGTCAATGGACGTCCGACACCTGTCAAGGGAAAGGATTGTCATCCAAGGGTTCAATCAAAATTGCCAGCAAGTTCTGGGATCCATAGCTCTACCGATCAGGTTCGGGGACCTACAAACCAAAGCCAAAATATACGTGATTGACGCCGACACGTCTTATAAAATTCTCTTGGGGCGGCCGTGGCTCCACGATTACGGCATTGTTCCATCAACTCTCCATCAATGCATGAAGTATACTAAAAATGGCGAAGAAAGACGCATTGACGGAGACATCCAGCCGTTCGGTGTGCACGAAGTCCGATATGAAGATTCTCGGTACTTTGTGGATTCCCAAAATACTGAGCCATGATTGACCAAGGACAGAATGGCTCCGAAGCTCAAAAGCAGATCCGATCCAGCTGTCACTTTCAAAAGCAAAAAACCCCAAATGCGTCTGCATTTTGGCAGTGACACTGATGAGTCCGACACTGGAAGTCCGCCCTTCCATAAAACTCACCCTCACTTCAGTAGCGATACGGATGAGTTTGATACTGAAGGCCCATCCGGCAGCAAAATCCGCCCTCGTTTAGGGAGCGACACTGAAGAGTCGGAGGAAGAGGACCCGCCTTGCAACAGCTGTGCAGACTGGGCCCCCACGCAGCGAGCAAAACTACGAGAGACCTTCGAAATTGCAAAAGGGCCCCTAGCCGTCACAAGGGTACCGGAGCAAATGTGCAAAGAGCTTGATGCAGTGTCAGTCTCCACCGTGGACCAGCTGAATACCTTCTACGTTCCCGGGAGAAAGAGCGTGCAGACGGGCATCCTGTTTTATGGGTCAAATCCTGTCGTGCACCCGGACGATTTGTCTGTCACGTGCCTTTCCTATGAAAGAGGCATAAGAGCCATCCTAAACCCCAGATATTATGCGTCCGGGATGCGGGAATATTTTAAAAAGTGCGGATGTCGGTTATATCAAACGGACTCCGAAGCGAAGTTTTATGAGAAGCTGTGGCACCCGCCTCAGGTCCGAGCACTCATCGATGGACGAATTCCAGATAGACGGGGCATAGGTTTCATCTAGCCTGATTCCAAAGCATGCTACATGATCCATGTTGGTGAAGCCAACAAAAGGTCAAATGATGACGACGAGATAGCCGAGCCAGAAGAAACCCCTCAAGAGTTCAAAGATGGCGGACAAGCAACTTTCGACGAGCTAACCGAAGTTGATTTGGGAACGCCCGATAATCCAAGGCCGACCTACACCAGCTCACTCTTGTCAGAGAAAATGAAAGAGCGGATAGTCGCCCTGCTGCATGAGTTCGCCGACTGTTTCGCGTGGACGTACAAAGAAATGCCTGGCCTCTCCCCTGAGGTAGCCGTGCATAAGCTGGCTATCTCTCCTGATGTCAAGCTAGTCAAACAAGCTCCCCGAAGAATGAGAAGGGAGCTAGAAGAAAAGGTCATCGAGGAAACTAAGAAACTTAACGATGCTGGCTTCATGAAAGAAGAGAAATATGCGGACTAGATCGCATGCATAGTCCCAGTGAAGAAGAAAAATGGGCAGATCCGAGTTTGTGTCGATTTCAGGGACCTCAACAAGGCATGCCCTAAAGACGACTTCCCGCTACCGGTCATAGAAATGATGGTCGATGACACCTCAAATTATGAGCTGTTCACCTTCATGGATGGCTCGTCTGGATATAATCAGATCAAGATGTCGCCTGAGGATGAGAAACACACAGCATTTTGAACCTCGATCTGAATATACTGCTACAAGGTGATGCCGTTCGGACTGAAGAACGCAGGTGCTACATACCAAAGGGCAATGACCAATATCTTTGATGACCTAATCCATAAAGTCGTCGAATGTTATGTTGATGATCTGGTCGTCAAGACTAAAACCAAGGACGATCACTTCCAAGATCTTAAGACCGTTCTCACCAGACTGAGGGAATACGATCTGAAGATGAATCCTCTAAAGTGCGCTTTTAGCGTGTCATCGGGAAATTTCCTGGGCTTCATAGTCCGACATCGGGAGATCGAAGCTGACCCATCCAAGATAAAGGCCATCATGGAGATGCCCCCTCCAAAGAGTTTGACGCAGCTAAGATCTTTTCACGGCAAGCTTGCGTATATACGAAGGTTTATCTCAAATTTATCGAGGAGATGTAGGCCCTTCTCAAAGCTCATGAAGAAAGGTGCTCCTTTTGTCTGGATGCCGAATGTCAAGAAGCGCTCGAAAGCATCAAACGGTACCAGTTGCACCCTCCAGTGCTTGCTATCCCTATTCTAAATAAACCGTTGATTCTCTATACTGCCGCGCTAGATGAGTCACTCGGTGCGCTCCTTGCCTAGAACAACGAGGAGGGAAAAGAGAATGCCTTCTACTACTTCAGTCGAACTTTAGTCGGGGCGGAACACAACTATTCCCAGATCAAAAAGCAATACCTGGATCTGATATTCGTTGTGAAGAAGCTGAGGCACTATCTGCTCGCTTATCGGGTTATGCTGATCTCCAAGGTCGACCCGCTCAAACACTTAATGACCAAAGCAAACCTAGCCGGTAGAATGCCGAGATGGGCTGTCATGCTGCTTGAATTTGACATAATTTATACTCCTCGGGAAGCAGTAAAAGGGCAAGCTGTCGCCGACTTTCTCGCTACTCATCCCATACCAGAAGGGTCACCGCTCAATTGCGAGTTACCCGACGAGCAAGTGCTGCACCTCGAGAATGACGAGCCGTGTTGGGAGCACTATTTCGATGGAGCCTCATCAATGAGGAGCTCCGGCAAATCAAGCATCCCGCAGATAAAAGCAGGGATAAGATTGGTGTTCATCACGCCATCGATGGGAACCCTACGACGTTCTTTTGCTCTCACCGAGCCTCGCACAAACAATGAGGCTGAGTACGAAGCTCTGATAGCTGGTTTGGAGCTCGCTATAGAAATGGAAATCTTTCGGCTACGGGTTTATGGTGATTCCCAGCTTGTCGTCAACCAGGTAAGCGGCGACTATAAGATATACAAACCCGAGTTAGCTCGATATAGAAGCCGAGTGGTGGAACTCATGAAATGGTTCACTCACATTGAACTAATGAGAGTCCCTAGGGCGTTGAACGGAAAAGCCGACATACTCGTTCGCTTAGCTAAAGAGCTAGCTAATCCTGACATGGACGAAATTCTAATCACAGTAAGAAGCCGGCAAATTCTGCCTCCAGTCTCTTTGCGTGAAGAAGAAAGCATAGAACAAGAGAACAATCATACCGAAGAGGCTTCGATCATTCAAGACGAGCCAGATTAGAGAGAACCCTTCATAGAGTACCTTCGATACAACAAGCTGCCCGAAGAAAAATCTATGAGGATTCAGCTGAAGAAGAGAGCTCTTCGATACGTGTTTGTAATTAATACGCTAAACCGCAAATCATATGACCAACTCTGGCTCAGGTGCCTGTCATCGGCCGAAGCCTAAAAATTCATGAAGGAAGTTCACTCGGGCGTCTGCGGGGCTCACCAGTCCGGCCCCAAAATGCGGCTTCAGATCAAACGGCTTGGATATTACTGACCCACCATGATAAGGGATTGCGAAGAGCATGCAAAGAAATGCCATCTCTGCCAAATTCACGGCGATTTCATTCACAAGCATCCCAATCCGTTGCATCCTACGGTGGTGTCGTGGCCTTTCGAAGTTTGGGGCACCGACATAGTTGGCCCAATTGATCCTCCATCATCCAAAAGCCACCGGTTCATATTTTCCCAACTGACTATTGTAGGGTGTTTTTCGTCACCCCAGTGAGATGGGAATACGCGAGCGCTTGTCAGGCGTACTACAGATTCCCCCTGCCTAGGGTAGGCCGGGGTTTAATGATTGTGGGGATCCGAATCTCCGGCAGCCGCGGACTAAGCTACCGTTAATTACCCATCGCCTTTGGGGCGAGGGAACCTCCGATTAACGGGTTAAACTGGTCATGCGAACTCAATGTGCAGTGTGCGTGTGTTTTGAAAGGGGGTTTTGGATATATCGGGAGCCACGCAGAGTTTTTACGGGGGTCCCGCTACCCGGATAGCGGGCTGGGGGTCAAGGGGGCTAGCAGCCCCCTTGCGGGGTGCGGGGCAGCGCCCCGTTAGAAATTTTTTTCTAACAGGGACAGTGTCGTGGAGTACGTGTATGTATAAATTTGTATACATATGTATATATGTGTATATGTACACAAAAAGAGGGGGAAAAGACATCCAAGGGATGCGCAGGTGCGCAAGCGCGCGCGCCACGTGTCGGCACGCGGGCGACTTGCGCAGTTGCGCAAGCGCGCGCCACGTGTCGGCACGCGGGCGACTTGCGCACTTGCGCAGTTGCGCAAGCGCGCGCCACGTGTCGGCACGCGGGCGACTTGCGCACTTGCGCAGTTGCGCAAGCGCGCGCGCCACGTGTCGGCACGCGGGCGACTTGCGCACTTGCGCAGTTGCGCAAGCGCGCACGCCACGTGTCGGCACGCAGGCGACTTGCGCACTTGCGCAAGCGCGCGCCACGTGTCGGCACGCGGGCGACACTCGCACTTGCGCAGTTGCGCAAGCGCGCGCGCCACGTGTCGTCACGCGGGCGCCTTGCGCACTTGCGCAAGCGCGCAGGTGAGGCACAACAGGCTTTTAGCCTAAAAAAATTTCTCAGAAGAGAAATCAGAGAGGAGTTGGACTCCTGAATGTGTTTTTCTTCTTTTTTTGGGGGTTAATGGAAGGGGTTCTTCTTCTTCCTCCTGTTGCTTGCTGGATCTTGAAGATCAAGAGATGTGAGATATCAAAATCTCTCCTTTTTGAGATCTGATGGCAGATCTGGGTTCCCCTTAATGGGTTTTGTGGTGGAAAACTATTTAGTTTTGAAAAAGGAAGAGGAAAACTCTTGATTTAATTCAAGAGAAAAGAGAAGGTTTTGGAACCTTGAGGAAGGAGAAAAGATCTCAGATCTATATATTTTTTTTTGGAATGAAAAGTCTTTCTTTTTTATTCATCATGTTGCCTTTTATAGGCTTACATATTTACATATAGCCCCTTGGGCTTTACAAAAATGGCATTTTAGCCATCCCATGGCTCATGTGCCATTTCATTTTTGCACATAAGCCATGGGCTTACAAAATATTGGCTTTATGCCCATTTTGCATACATTCATGTATAAAAAATTACATAAAAATTATTTATTACATGATCTATATTTTAGCATGGAGGAGGCTGGCCGCGGGCTCGACTTGGGCATGGGCCCGCTTGACCTGGGCTTGGGCCCACCTGGCTTGGGGTTGACCTTGACTTTGACTCGGTCAACGGGGGTGTAAATTTTTACCCCAACAAAGTGCCCCCCATCAATAAATGCACACCGCACATTTGAGTTGTGTGCATGAAATTGATGGATCTTGAAGCTGAACTTCGAGGTGGAACATCATTCCGGAGGCGAAGCATCATCCCGGGGAGCATGATTCCCGAGGATCGGAGCATCATTCCAATTCGCGGAGCATAATTCCAGTGTCAGAGCATCATTCCGAAGCGCGGAGCATAAGTCCAGGGTCGGAGCATCATTCCGATTTGCGGAGCATAATTCCAGGATTCGGAGCATCATTCCGAGGGGCGGAGCATAATTCCAAGGATCGGAGCATCATTCCGGAGTTCGGAGCATCTTTCCGATGAGCGAAGCATGGTTCCAGAGTTCGGAGCATCTTTCCGAAGAGCGGAGCATAATTCCAAGGATCGGAGCATAATTCCAAGGATCGGAGCATCTTTCCGATGAGCGGAGCATGATTCCAGAGTTCGGAGCATCTTTCCGAAGAGCGGAGCATAATTCCAAGGATCGGAGCATCATTCCGGAGTTCGGAGCATCTTTCCGATGAGCGGAGCATGGTTCCAGAGTTCGGAGCATCTTTCCGAAGAGCGGAGCATAATTCCAAGGATCGGAGCATCATTCCGATGATCGGCAGACATTCTGACCGAAGCATGATTTCGATGCAGAGGTAGATTCTTAGGCGAAGTATAATTTCGACAAGGGAGGCAAATATTCCGAGGCGAAGCATTGATTTCGACACGGGGTATATTTTGAGACGGAGCATGATTCCGGCGCAGAGCTTGTTGGCTGACTTGATTCCGAGGCGAAGCATAATTTCGACAGGGAAGGAAGGTACACCGAGGCGAAGCATCATTTCGACACGGGGTGCACATTCTGAGACAAAGCTTGATTCCGACGCAGAGCTGGTTGGTTGATTTGATTCCGAGGCGGAGCATAATTCCGGCAAGGAAGGTAGATATCCCGAGGCGAAGCATGATTTCGACACGGGGTAAATTCTGGGACGAAGCATGATTCCGCCGTAGAGGTTGTTGGTTTGATTTGATTTGGGTTGACATTAGCATTGCTACACTGGGATATGGTACCAGGAGCGAATCATCATTTGTCATGAGAGGATTTGGGAATTGGTTTTTGCTTGGCATCAGCATCGCTACACTGGAATATGGTACCAGGAGCGAATCATCATTTGCGCTTGCTTATCAGGAAGTGATGTCTTAGGAGACAGGTTTTAGGTCCCTATCACCTAAGACTTTTCGATTTTGTGAGCCATAAGGGTCTCACAAAGCATTATCTCCCTACGGGTCGTAAGGATCCCGTAAGTGTATTTTCTCCTTGGGAGTCGTGGGGACTCCCAAGTGCATTGCTCCTTTGTGAGTCGTAAGGATCTCACGCGGGAATTTTCTCCTCACAAAGTCGAGAGGACTTTACGAGTGCATTTCATCTCTTTCTCATGAGTTTGCGCCCTTTCGGGTTTTCACAAACTCGCCGGCAGTCCTGCTGTTTTTACTCACGGAGCCCTTTCGGGTTTTCATCCGTGCCCATTTTGCTTGTGGACATACCTTTTTTTTTTTATTATATATTTTTTTTTGGAGAGATTGGGATTGTTTTACGCCCGTGGATTGTATACGGTTTTGCAGGATGTATGATCCAGACCGTAGGGCCATAAAAAAATTCGGGACTTTGTTGGCGTCTGCATCGCTGCACTGGAATATGGTACCAGGAGTGACTCATCATTCGCCATTGGGGCATGGGATTTAGAATTTGGTTGGCGTCTGCATCGCTGCACTGGAATATGGTACCAGGAGCGACTCATCATTCGCCACTTGGGATTTGAGTTTGGAATTTGGTTGGCGTCTGCATCGCTGCACTGGAATATGGTACCAGGAGCAACTCATCATTCGCCATTGGGATTTGGAATTTGGTTGGCGTCTGCATCGCTGCACTGGAATATGGTACCAGGAGCGACTCATCATTCGCCACTTGGGAATTGGGGAGAGATGGCTTAGGAGACATGTTTAGATCCCTATCACCTAAGACTTTTCAATTTTATGGGCCGTGAGGGTCCCATAAAAGCATTTTCTCCCTACGAGTCGTAAGGATCCCGCAGGTGCATTTTCTCCTTAAGAGTCGTGAGGACTCCTAAGTGTGTTTTTCCTTGGTGAGTCGTAAGGATCTCACGAAGGTTTGTTCTCCTCATGTATCGTAAGGACACATGAGTGGGTCTTCTCAATGGAGCATAATTCCAGAGGCGGAGACCAGCCGCGTAACCGGTAATCGTGGTGGGGCATGGACATGATGAGAATTATTTGAGCTCGTGGATTGTATACGGTAGTCAATTTGGGGACTGGCCGTAGGGCTGGGAGAACTTTGGAAATTTGAATTTTTGTTTGGCGTCTGCATCGCTGCACTGGAATATGGTACCAGGAGCGACTCATCATTCGCCGTTGTTTTGTTGGTTTTTTTTCGTTTTTGTTTTACCGCGATCGCTCTATCATTTCAGCTTTTCTTATCGCGAAGGTCGCGATTGCCCTACCATTTCGGCTTTTATTCGCGGTTGCCCCATCATTTCGGCTTTATTTTCATTTTTATTTTTACTCGCTGATTTTTATTGCGAGTTGCCCCATCATTTCGGCTTTTCTTTATTTTCTTTTTATTTACACATTTTTTTTGTTTATTTACATTACACATTTTTTTTTTTTTTACATTTCCAGTTTAACGACTTAGAGGTCGACTGTTCCAGTTTAATGACGTGGTGGTCGATTGTTCCCAGTTTAATGACGTGGTGGTCGACTGTTCCCAGTTTAATGACGTGGTGGTCGATTGTTTTCAGAGAAAGGCAGATGTCTGAGAGAATCGGTTTCACGAAGAACTTCGGTCTCCATTTGTATGAAATTGGCGGTTGCAGCTTGACTGTTTATTAACACGCCTTTGGACAGTTCTATCTCTCCTGCCTTATATTGCTTTTCGACCCAATCTTTGAAGACGAAGCAGTCCTCTATGGCATGACCTATCACTCTGTGATAGGGGCAGTATTTGGGGTCGTCGGTCCTATTCGCTTCCTGCGGTCTTTTTGACTCTGGCAGTTGTAGACCGTTCTTCAGGGCGTCTTTGAATATTTTACGGATTTTGTCCCTTCTGAAGGAATAGACCTTATCCAGCTTCTCTTTCAGTGGAGATTCTCCTCCCTCTCCGAACATTGGCTTCCGAGGCTGGTTGGCGCTAGGTCCGCTCATCCCTTGCTTATTTCGGTTAGCCGAAGTGTTGAAAGATTCAGAATCATCGGAGTTTCCGCCTTTGCGATTATCGTCCTTCCGGTTTCTCCAGGACTTATTGTTATTTTGAGAATCCGAGGAGGACTCCTGTTTTGAGCGCTCCAGCATCTGGACTTTCCTGGTCAGCTCTTGGAATGTTTTGAGACCCGCGGTGCATAAAAACGGGGCCATCCAATTGTTGAGATTTCCGACGAGGAGACTGACAGATTGGTCCTGCTCTATCGGCGGTTCGCATTTGACGGAGAGATTGCGCCATCGGGTTATAAAATCCGTGCTGCTTTCGTCGCTCTTGGGCTTGGTCCTTACGAGCTCGGCAATGGTAATCTTATCGCTGACGCTCATGAACCTTTGCCGAAACAGAGATTCCATTTGGACAAAAGTTGTGACGGAGCCATCCGGTATGCTCGCGTACCAGTCGAAAGCAACATCGGTCAAGCTATTAACGAACTGGCGGAGGAGAAGTGCATCATTGCCCCCAGTATTCCCGCATGAGGCTTTGAAGTGGGCGATATGCTGATTCGCATTTCCCGTCCCATCGAATCTTCCGAATTTGGGGATGACATAGCCGCTAGGAAATTCTACCAGATCATACTGAGCAGGATATGGTCTCCCACTACTGCTGACATCTTTTTGCGCTTCGGCTTCGGCTACCAAGGTTTTGACTTTGTCGGTAACCAAATCCATGATTTGATCTTGAGTTAGCGGGCTACTGTCATCGGTAGCCAAGACATTTGCTGAGATAGGATGCGACTGATTTTCATGCGGTCCGCCCACTTTTGGATTTGAGGGAACGGGCGTCGGCTGTCTCGGGACACCGTTTCCCGGTTCATGAGCTGAACCCTGTGCTTGATTGGGCGGCTGAGAGGCAAGTTGGGCCGTAAGCCGTAAGACGACATTTGTCAAGTCGTCGATCTTTGAGTAGAGCTTGGCCATCTCCTTATCTTTGCTTCTGAGCTGTTTTCGGAGCTCCTGGAGAAGTTGCTGCTCTGCGGTCTTAGGACGGAAAGTTGGCTCATCTTCGCTTTCCGAGCCTGACTCCTCATGAATTGAGGGCTCTCTTTGCCTATCAGCCTCATCGAGAGGGTTTTCATCATCCAGCGGAGGCGGCTGTTCTTGGGAAGTGGCCACCACATTCAAGCCAGATTGGGTTTGAGATGTGGTGGCCCCGTCCTTGCTCTTACTGCGCGTGCCCACCACGTAGACAGTGTGGATAACACATTCAGCCATCCCCTCATCTTTGGCGGGGTAACCCTGTTCTTCGAACCTCATGAGGTTTAGCCTGGCAGGAGCCCTAGCCCTTTTGTTGGCTCTATATCTGAGCCTTTTCTCCCTCAGCTTCTTGATTTGGAAGGCTTGGCGGGCATCCGCTACCCGGGAAGCCATTGCGAGTTGATCAAAGGGGAGCTTAGAGAAGACACCCGATCGAGCATTTGTCAGGGGCGCCGCTGGGGCTTGCTCGGGACGCGTTGTAGCTTTGTTGGTGTTGATGGCCTTGCACCCAGCTAGAGCCAAGGAAATTCGTTCAGACACCGACTTGCGTTTGGGTTGGGGCACCCTTGAGATCACCACATTTGGTCTCCTGCCTTTCGAGACCGGTTTATCTGCCACCGGGGCTTGAGGAGCTGGGATGGCGCCAACTGGCATGAACATAATAGAGCCAAATGGTAGCAGCGGCTCCTCCCATTGTCGCCCGAGACTGGCCGGAAGGACCGTCCTAGAGTCTATCCTCATCGTGTAGGAGACGGGAGCTGAGTTCATCATCGAAGACATCGTCGGAAGGTGATTGCTTGAAAATCTGCATGAAAAAAACATTATTTTTAGTATAAATATAGGTATGTATATTGATTGAGTTCGCATGAACGCTTAACCCGAAATATGGGAGGAGAGACTGGTCCCACCGGGCGTGCCAGAATCTGTAGGGTGTTTTTCGTCACCCCAGTGAGATGGGAATACGCGAGCGCTTGTCAGGCGTACTACAGATTCCCCCTGCCTAGGGTAGGCCGGGGTTTAATGATTGTGGGGATCCGAATCTCCGGCAGCCGCGGACTAAGCTACCGTTAATTACCCATCGCCTTTGGGGCGAGGGAACCTCCGATTAACGGGTTAAACTGGTCATGCGAACTCAATGTGCAGTGTGCGTGTGTTTTGAAAGGGGGTTTTGGATATATCGGGAGCCACGCAGAGTTTTTACGGGGGTCCCGCTACCCGGATAGCGGGCTGGGGGTCAAGGGGGCTAGCAGCCCCCTTGCGGGGTGCGGGGCAGCGCCCCGTTAGAAATTTTTTTCTAACAGGGACAGTGTCGTGGAGTACGTGTATGTATAAATTTGTATACATATGTATATATGTGTATATGTACACAAAAAGAGGGGGAAAAGACATCCAAGGGATGCGCAGGTGCGCAAGCGCGCGCGCCACGTGTCGGCACGCGGGCGACTTGCGCAGTTGCGCAAGCGCGCGCCACGTGTCGGCACGCGGGCGACTTGCGCACTTGCGCAGTTGCGCAAGCGCGCGCCACGTGTCGGCACGCGGGCGACTTGCGCACTTGCGCAGTTGCGCAAGCGCGCGCGCCACGTGTCGGCACGCGGGCGACTTGCGCACTTGCGCAGTTGCGCAAGCGCGCGCCACGTGTCGGCACGCGGGCGACTTGCGCACTTGCGCAGTTGCGCAAGCGCGCACGCCACGTGTCGGCACGCAGGCGACTTGCGCACTTGCGCAAGCGCGCGCCACGTGTCGGCACGCGGGCGACACTCGCACTTGCGCAGTTGCGCAAGCGCGCGCGCCACGTGTCGTCACGCGGGCGCCTTGCGCACTTGCGCAAGCGCGCAGGTGAGGCACAACAGGCTTTTAGCCTAAAAAAATTTCTCAGAAGAGAAATCAGAGAGGAGTTGGACTCCTGAATGTGTTTTTCTTCTTTTTTTGGGGGTTAATGGAAGGGGTTCTTCTTCTTCCTCCTGTTGCTTGCTGGATCTTGAAGATCAAGAGATGTGAGATATCAAAATCTCTCCTTTTTGAGATCTGATGGCAGATCTGGGTTCCCCTTAATGGGTTTTGTGGTGGAAAACTATTTAGTTTTGAAAAAGGAAGAGGAAAACTCTTGATTTAATTCAAGAGAAAAGAGAAGGTTTTGGAACCTTGAGGAAGGAGAAAAGATCTCAGATCTATATATTTTTTTTTGGAATGAAAAGTCTTTCTTTTTTATTCATCATGTTGCCTTTTATAGGCTTACATATTTACATATAGCCCCTTGGGCTTTACAAAAATGGCATTTTAGCCATCCCATGGCTCATGTGCCATTTCATTTTTGCACATAAGCCATGGGCTTACAAAATATTGGCTTTATGCCCATTTTGCATACATTCATGTATAAAAAATTACATAAAAATTATTTATTACATGATCTATATTTTAGCATGGAGGAGGCTGGCCGCGGGCTCGACTTGGGCATGGGCCCGCTTGACCTGGGCTTGGGCCCACCTGGCTTGGGGTTGACCTTGACTTTGACTCGGTCAACGGGGGTGTAAATTTTTACCCCAACAACTATTTATCCAGATGGGCTGAAGCTGTCCCGCTAAAAGAAGTCAAGACAGAAGATATTCTGATATTTTTCCGGCATAATATTCTATACCGCTTCGGTACACCAAGAAAAATCATTTCTGACAACGGGCCTTCTTTCAAGAGCTTCAAAGTCTCAAGGTTCGCTACCTAACACAAGATAGACTGGAGATATTCCTCCATCTATAATCCAAGAGTCAATGTGCTAGTCGAAGCCTTCAATAAGACTCTATGCAAGCTCCTGAGGAAAAATGCTTCAGCCAATAAGAGAGATTGGAATCTCAAACTTCACGAGGCGTTGTGGGCATATCGTACCACGCACCGTACTCCAACTCAGTCCACTCAATACTCATTACTCTTCGGAGTGGAGGAGATCCTCCCTCTCGAAGTCGAAGTTCCAAGCTTAAGAATGGTCGTTCAGCACGAGCAGGCGGAGGAGGAAAACGTGCTCCTTCGGCTTGAAGAGCTCGACACCCTCGAAGAAAAGAGGCTTGCAGTACAGCAAAATCTGGAGCTGTACCGAGCCCAAATGTCATGAGCCTATGACAGGATGACTCTTCTCTGCGCTTTCAAGAAAGGCGAATTAGTGTTGGTACTCAAAAGACCGATCATCCCCGATCGACATGCCAAGGGAAAATTTGAGCCAACCTGGGAAGGACCATACGCCATCGAGAAAGTGTTTGATGGAGGATCCTACCGGCTGATAAACACCGAGGGAGAAAGGCCCATGCCATCCATCAATGGCCAATATCTCAAGAAATACTACGCGTGAATGCTCCAAGTCGCAGGCGAATTGAGCACACCGGCCCTACGGTCTGGATTATACATCTTGTAAAACCGTATACAATCTACGGGTGTAAACGAACCCTATCTCTCCCAAGTCCTGCCGGCGGGACTACTTTTAAAGTCCCACCAGCGACAAAAAAACGGTATGTCCACAAGCAAAACGGGCACGGATGAAAACCCGAAAGGGCTCCGTGAGTAAAAAAAGCAGGATTGCCGGCGAGTTTGTGAAAACCCGAAAGGGCGCAAACTCGTGAAAAAAGATAAAATACACTCGCAAAGTCCTCTCGACCTTGTGTGGAGAAAATCCCTACGTGAGATCCTTACGACTCACAAAGGAAAAAACATACTTAGGAATCCTCACGATTCCTAAGGAGAACATACACCTGCGAGATCCTCTCGACTCGTAGGGAGAAAATGCTTTTATGAGACCCTTACTGCTCATAAAATTGAAAAGCCATAGGTGATAGAGATCTAAACCTGTCTCCTAAACCATCGCTCCCCAACGGGCAACGGCAAATGATGAGTCGCTCCTGGCATTGCTTCAGTGTTACCGGTGCTGATGCCGACCCAAAACCTAAATCCTAAGTTTTCCCAACGGCAAATGATGAGTCGCTCCTAGCATTGCTTCAGTGTTAGCGGTGCTGATGCCGACCCAAAAACCAAATCCCAAGTCCTCCCGGGGCAAGTGATGAGTTGCTCCTGGCATTATTCCAGTGCAGCAATGCTGATGCCGACCCAAAAACCAAATCTCAAGTCCTCCCGGGGCAAATGATGAGTTGCTCCCGGCATTATTCCAGTGCAGAAATGCTGATGCCGACCCGAAAACTAAATCTCAAGTCCTCCCGGGGTAAATTATGAGTTGTTCCTGGCATTATTCCAGTGCAGCAATGCTGATGCCAAACAAAATCCAAATTCCAAGTTCCTCTCAAATTCAAAAGTCCTGCCAGATAAGGCAGAAATCAAACAGATCAAATTAATGTCCCACCCGGTAGCGCTTCCAAGCTCAAAAGTCCCGCTGGACGGGTAGGAAACTCCTAAAATAAATCAAATCAAACAAATCAACACTGACACCGTAGAAAATGGAGCAAGTCAACTTCAACCCTGACACCGCAGAAAGTGGAGCAAGTCAAATCAAATCCCGACACCGCAGAAAGCGGAGCAAGTCAAATCAAATCCCGACACCGCAAGAAGCGGAGCAAGCACCGACCGTCCACGTCGTTAAAAGGGCAGCAGCGACCGTCCACGTCGCAAAAAAGGCATAACCGTCCGTCTGTTCATACCATAATATTGCATTATTATATTCCCCATTCTTATGTATTTTTACAAATAAACAGGTGCTTTTGACCCATGTCTGCTACATAGTACAGGTTACAGGTTCTTGGAGCGAAAACAGTAAAAAAGACAAAAGACGATGCAAAAGTGGGACTACGACCAACAAATAGAAGGATCTTGATCAAGCCTACATGAAGATCAGTTCACAAAGTGCAAAACAACGCAAGGTCCAAGATTTCGAAGCAACGGTAAAAAGTCCACTGCAATTGTTCACTGGGAGATCTGGAAGAGAACCAGAAGCTATTTTAAGGAAATAACCAAAGAAACAGAAAGCCCAAGAAGCCCAAAAGAAGCCCACAAAGTTTTAGCAGTTGATATGTCTATTGGACCGCGGAACTGCGGCCCAACCCCTGCTGCGGCCGCGGTTCCGCGGCCATATAGAGCCCGTAATTGCAGAATTTTTTACCAAGTTTCTTGGCGGCGCTGACTAGTCAACCTAGGGGTATTTTGGTAAATGCAGACGTGCTGCAATTGTAAACCTAGGGTTTTCTATGTCCTATAAATAGAGACCCAATTCATTGTATTAGTTCATGCCTCCCTTCATTAATAAAATTCAGATTTCTTTTGGAGAGCATCAATTTGTAAGTTCTTTATTTTCTGCCCTAGGTTAAATTTCTATTCTTGCCCTAGTTAAATTTAATTTCTTGCCCTAGTTAGATCTTTTATTCTCTGCCCTAGATAAATGTTCTTCAATTCCTTAATGAGCGAGTAGTCTCCTCGCTTGTTAGGGTTAGATTTGGGGAAGGTTTGAGAGATGAAGATCTCTCACCCCTTTCTTGCCCGTCATATATAATTAATAGGACTCTATGCATACATGCACATACCGCTCCCTGCGGCACCCTATCCCTCGAGGTAGCGGTGATACCGTAGTATAAGGGCCCGGTTGCGCGTGTTTTCCATGGAGATTAGGGTAAGGATTGATAAAGGAAGGACAAGAACTTAGAGGAAGAAACATCTTTCCAAATGATTCTAATCCCCTTTATTAATAATTACCATAACTCCTAATAAGATCTTAATATGGGTATAGAAAGCGGTGAGATTTATAGACTTTCCAAACTTAATCTAGACCTAACCCTAGCAAGATTTAGATCTAGATTAATTCAGTTTTTAGATTAAATCAATCCGACGCCCATCGGAATTAACTCGTAAGAGTGATTAGGAAATTCACAACATCCCTGTGGACCGACCCGTATTCACCGGCTAGCTACCAAGCGACGCCGTTCTTGATTGCGGTTACTAGATATTTTTGAGATCAATCAAATGGCGCCGTTGCCGGGGATGGCGTAAAAATTTACTTTTTGTAATTTCAGGTTAATATAAAATATAAAAACCATAAAAATTGAAAAAATCAAAAATATAAAAATTCTATCATCTTTTATTGTTTGAAGGGTTTCTTGTGTGAATCTTTGCAGGATTGACGGATCTGAACCAATCCAGAGAGAGAAACAGAAATCAGGAGATCAAAACAGAAGGGAATTTCAACACCAGAGCAGTGTAGAAAATCCGGAGACCTGAACCCACCATCGAACCGCATTTCCGCCGCGCAAGCGTCCTACAGCCGCGGATCCGCGGTCCCTCCTTGACATCAGCGTACGAAAATTCTCTGTTTGTTTCCTATTTCTCCCCTCTGCAAATCCCCATATATCTTTTGCCAAATCTTCTGCAGGATTCTTTGCGCTTAAAAATCTTTCCCCTTCCAATAATTGATTTTCTGCAGGATTCTTTGCGCCGCGCTTAAACGAAAATTGATTGCAAGTGATTTACTGCTTTGCATATTTTAATCGGACTTTAAGGGACTTTTGACCAATTCAGATTGGGTGGGGATTTCATCATCCTTCCCAGGACCCCAGAAATCACTTAAAGCATTTGCATTGACCATTCTTAACTAGACTCAGCCCTAAGGACGTCGCGCTCAATAGGACAGAGGAATAGTTATAGGCATAGGCAAGTGTGTCCAAAGCAAGTGGTTACTTAATTAGGACCGCTACTTGTAGCGGGGAGCCTCCCACTTACCTGGCACTTACCTGGCCGCAATTGGCGGTAAAGAGGCCGTTTGAGGTCCTATTTCTAGCCCTTTGGAACAGTTAGTAGCTGTCTAGCTGACCTAGATGACCTTAGATCTAGGCCTGATTGTGTATTTGTGGTTGATTGCATTTGTGTCAAAGTCTCTTTTCAAAAAAAAAAATCTTTTTGCAAAAATCTCACATAAAAAAGGAAAAATCTTTTCAAAACTTGCAACTTGTCGCTAAAGAAATCTTTGCACTCCACTTACACCACTTCTTCTCATTGACGTTTTCTTACCTCCACATTCTGTCTTTCACCTTTTTTACTACACTACCCCTTTAGTGTATGTCCGGTTGGACTAGGGACACCAGCGCCCGATTAGTCCGTGTTTCGTTGGTACCGACCGACGAACCTTTCGACTCCGAAGTCGAAATCCTTTCCACTTCTTCACTTTCACCTTCAAATTCTTCTTCCGAAGGTATGTCGGGATACAATCCTAACAACACCTTACCGACGGGACTGATTCCACCTCCATTAGGTGCGAATAACCCGAATCACCCGCCTGTTGAAGCGCCCCAACGAGTTGCGCTCCAGGATCTTTTCTATCCCATCCGCACCGCCCTTCCTACTTGTCTTTCCCTCCCACCGGCAAATGGGGAAAATTTCGAGATCAAACCCCACTTCATCAATATACTGCCTAAGTTTCACGGATTGGAATCCGAAGATGCATATATCTTTATCAACAAATTCCAAAACGTTTGCGCTATGATGAAAACAACCCAATTAAGCGACGATGCTATAAGGCTAAGGGTCATTCCTTTCACCTTATGTGACTTAGCCGAGAAGTGGCTATACAGCACAGCGTCATATTCAATTAAGAATTGGGAAGAGTTTGTGAAAGCCTTTCTTAAAAAGTTCTATCCTCATCACAAAACTGCTAGAATACGCAACGAGATTATACAATTTTCTCAGCTTCCGTCCGAACCATTTTGGAAGTGTTTTGAAAGATTCAAAGACCTGCTTGTTCAATGCCCTCACCATAGGATCGAAAATTGGCAACTTTGCCAAACATTATACGAGGGATTGAACCCGGAAACGAAGCAGTTGCTCGAAACTATTTGTCAAGGTCACTTTCTAACCAAATCTAGTGACGAAGCGTGGCAGTTTCTTGAGGATCTTAGTGAACAAACAATTCAGTGGGAGAGCACCAAGACCACATCTTCTTCTTCTATTGGTCAGTCTAGGGCAGGCATACATCAATTAGATATGTCGATTTCTATGAAGGCCGAGATGGCCGCACTTACGAAAAAGCTAGAAGCGATTGAGACCAAAATCTCATCGCCTTCTCCTGCCCCTGTTGTGCCCCCACGAACTGTTTGTGCTTGTTGTTCAGATCCATCACATCTCACAGAAGAGTGTCCTTACAATTCATCTACTCAAGGACATGATCAAGTCAATGATGCCTTTCAGCAACGACAAAGAAACGATCCATACTCTTCGACATACAATCCGGGTTGGAAGAGTCACCCAAATTTCGCTTGGAACCAAAATCAACAATTCCAAGGAAACAACAATTTTCAAAGGGCTCCTCCTCCACAACAACAAGCACCTCCACAAACTCAATTTCAACAACCTTTCCAACAACAACCTTACCCTAATCAAGTTAACAATTTTGTGCCTAACACTTCTTACCCGCCAAACAATTTTGTTCCACTTCAGAATGACAAGATTAGCTCGCTCGAAAGAAGTCTAGATGCGTTCCTAAAGCAATCTACACAATCCGCAGCTAGGTTAGAGACTTCTATTCAATCTTTAGTGCAAAACAGTGCCTCACACGATCAAAGCATCAAATCTATTGAGGCACAAATTGCACAACTCAATACTGCGTTGAAAGAGCGAGAAAAAGGAAAGCTTCCATCTCAACCACTGCCAAATCCTGGTCACGGACATGTTGCATATGAACAGCATAATCATAACGTAAATGCTGTGACCACATTGAGATCCGGAAAAGTGTTGCAAAATAATGTGGGTATTGACCATGACACCCCTGCCGGTGGTCCTTCTTCATCTTCTTCACCTTCTTCTTCTTCTTCGTCGTTAGAGCCTATTCTCCATCCTTCACACGGCTCTACTTCTTCTAGCTCGAACGGACCCACTTCTCACAACACGAACACATCTACACGGGGATCCGTTCCAACTCCACAATCTGATTCGCAAAAATTGGACTCAACAACTTTTCAAAATGTTCCTTTTCCAAACCGGTTGAGATCCAATAAACCAACTCCACAGATGGAGAAGATTGTAGAGTTGTTCAAACAGGTTAGCATAAATATCCCTCTTTTGGATGCAATCCAACAAGTTCCTTCATATGCAAAAATCTTAAAGAACTTATGCACCAAAAAGAGGAAGTCACAAGTACCAAAGAAAGTTTTCGTGGCTAATGCTGTTAGCGATGCACTTGTCCAATCTTTACCCCAAAAGCACAAGGACCCCGGTTGTCCTACTATTTCGATAACAATTGGGGACAAGAACATCAATAGAGCACTATTAGATCTTGGTGCTAGTGTCAATTTGCTACCTTATTCTGTGTACGAGCAATTAGGCGTTGGAGAGCTTAAGCCCACTCATTGTACTCTCCAAATGGCCGACCGATCAATCACCCATCCTAGGAGAGAGTTGGAGGATGTGTTAATTAGAGTGGCGGATTTCATTTTCCCCGTTGACTTTATTGTTATGGATACACAACAGCTAACCCCCGGAGTCAAATTCCGGTGATACTTGGTCAACCTTTCCTTGCGACTTCTAATGCGGTGATCAATTGTCGTAACGGTTCAATGAATCTATCTTTTGGCAATATGACAATTGAACTCAACATTTTCAAGTTGGGAAATCAGCCTGCCGAGCCTAATTCTAGCGTACTTGATGTTTGCTCGATCAATGAGATCGCGGAGGAGGACTGTGAATTCGAAACTTTTATGTTTGATCACAGCAGTGGTTACGCCACTAGTGCGTTCCTCCTAGAATCCGACACAGCTTTCACGGTGGACAACGATTATGAGTGTTTCACCTTTGTTGACGATCTTGAAGACTCACCACCCGAGTTTGAGTCTTTTTCTTTTTCGGATGAGTTAGTTGAACCATCCGACTCGGTTGCGTACACTCGATTTGAACCTTTGATGGAATCCTTCGAGTTTGAAACAGTTGCTCCATTGTTACCATCTATTGTTTCACCTCCTAAACTCGAACTAAAGCTTTTGCCGTCGCACCTTAAATATGCTTATCTAGGTGACAATGAGACCTTACCCGTTATCATATCGGCCTCTCTAGCTCTCGAGCAAGAGAAGGCCCTTTTAATGGTCTTACAAAATAATCGGCAAGCTTTTGGCTGGTCTATGGCGGACAACAAGGGGATTAGTCCCCTCATAGTTGAACATCACATACACTTGATGGATGATGCCAAGCCGGTAAGGGATCCACAAAGACGCCTCAACCCCATTATGAAAGAGGCTGTCAAGAAGGAGATTGTTAAATGTCTTGATAGTGGTATCATTTACCCTATCTCGGATAGCCAATGGGTTAGCCCCATTCAGGTTGTGCCAATGAAATCGGGCATCACGGTCATTACCAATGAGGCAAATGAGTTAATTTCTACTCGCACCCAAACTGGGTGGCGAGTTTGCATCGACTATAGAAAACTCAATGCCGCGACAAGGAAGGACCACTTTCCTTTACCTTTCATTGACCAAATGCTAGAACGATTGGCTGGGCACGAGTTCTACTACTTTTTAGATGGCTATTCCGGCTATAACCAAGTCCCCATAGCCGAGGATCAAGACAAGACCACATTTACTTGTCCTTTTGGCACTTTTGCTTATCGTCGCATGCCCTTTGGGTTATGCAATGCACCCGCTACATTTCAGCGGTGTATGATGGGGATCTTTTCAGATATGGTTGAAAAGTTTTTAGAGATCTTTATGGATGATTTCTCCATTTTTGGTGACTCCTTCGACGAGTGTTTGCTACACCTTGACGCAGTTCTTACCCGCTGTAGGGATAAGAACCTAATTTTAAATTGGGAGAAGTGCCACTTTATGGTACGAGAAGGCATTTTCTTAGGACATGTCATCTCGCAAAACGGCATAGAGGTTGATAAAGCCAAAATTGAAGTCATTTCTAATCTTCCTCCTCCTAAATGCGTCAAAGATATCCGAGCTTTTCTTGGCCATGCCGGTTTTTATAGACGGTTCATCAAGGATTTTAGCAAGATTGCTAGACCCTTGACTCTTTTATTGGCCAAGGACACAACATTTGATTTTGACTCTACTTGCATGGAAGCGTTCAAGTCATTGAAACACTCTTTCATTTCTGCGCCCATTCTTTCATCTCCAGACTGGACGCATCCCTTCGAAATTATGTGCGACGCAACAGATATTGCCATTGGTGCTGTTCTTGGACATCACATTAATAAGATGCCGCACGTAATTTATTATGCTAGCCGAACACTAAATGAGGCCCAACTAAACTACACAACAACGGAAAAAGAATTTTTAGCCGTTGTGTTTGCACTTGAAAAATTCCGGCCTTATTTAATCAGCTTTCCAGTCATTGTGTATACGAACCACTCAGCTCTTCGCCATCTTTTTGCAAAGAAGGATGCTAAATCGAGGCTAATACATTGGATCCTCTTGCTACAAGAGTTTGACCTTGTCATAAGGGACAAAAAAGGATGTGAAAACGTAGTGGCCGATCACCTGTCACGACTTCCCTCTTCGCCTACACTTGAAATTCCAATCACAGATGTTTTTCCCGATGAGCAACTCTTAACCGTTTTTTGAGAACCATGGTTCGCTGATATAGTAAACTACTTAGCCACCGTCTTGATACCTAAAGATTGGTCGAAATAGGATAAACTTTGATTCTTGTCCCAAGCAAAGCATTTTTACTGGGATGAACCTTATCTTTTTAAATACTGTTCCGACCAAATCATTCGTCGGTGTGTACCTGAAAACAAGTTTAAGAGTGTGCTGTCTTTTTGCCACGATCAAGCATGTGGCGGGCACTTTGGCCTAAAGAAGACAGCCGAGAAAATCTTGCAGTGTGGTTTCTATTGGCCACGACTCTTTAAGGATGCATATGAATACTGCAAGACTTGCTCCCGGTGCCAACACTTGGGCCGGATATCGCGGAGAAACGAAATGCCGCTCCAACCAATTTTGGTTGTGGATGTTTTTGATGTTTGGGGAATTGACTTCATGGGACCATTTCCTAATTCTTTTGGGAATGTGTATATTCTTTTGGCTGTTGACTACGTGTCAAAGTGGGTCGAGGCTGTGCCTAGTCGAACGAATGACAACAAAGTTGTCGTTCGATTTCTTAAAGAACATATCTTTTCTCGATTTGGGCACCCTCGAGCGATTATAAGTGATAATGGTTCTCACTTTTGCAATAGGACTTTTGAGTCCTTAATGCGCAAATATTCTATTACCCATAAGTTGTCAACGCCATACCATCCCCAAATATGTGGGCAAGCCGAGGTTTCGAATCGGCAAATTAAGCAAATCTTGGAGAAAACGGTTTCTAAAAACCGTAAAGATTGGTCACTCAAACTGATCGATACACTATGGGCTTTCCGTACTGCATACAAGACCGATCTTGGTATGTTTCCATACCGGCTTGTTTACGGGAAGGCTTGCCACCTCCCAGTAGAGATTGAGCATAAGGCATTTTGGGCTATCAAAGAGTTGAATTGTTCATTAGGAGATGCGGGCAGCAATCGAAAGCTGCAGTTAAATGAACTAGAAGAGCTGCGGGATGAAGCTTATGATAATACCGTAATTGTTAAAAACCGAACTAAGGTGTTCCACGATAAACACCTTTTGCGAAAAACATTTAAACCTGGTCAACAGGTTTTACTCTATGACACTCGGTTATATTATCACCCCGGCAAGCTCCGTTCTAGGTGGAAAGGGTCATTTGTAGTTCGCACCGTTTATCCGCACGGTGCAGTCGATCTTGAAAATCCGGAGGACGGTACTTTATTCAAAGTAAATAGACATCGATTAAAACCGTTTCTCACAGCAGACCCATCGGAGGAGCTCCTGTTTTTACAGGAGCCGATCTACACCGATTAAATCTCCTCCACTTTCACCCCCGAATTTCCAATCAATTTTTTCAAACTTTATTTCAAATAAGTTTGGGGGTGTGTATCATTTGTAAATATGTTAATAAGCAGGAAATTGCCGACATTATCGACACACTTGGTGCAGCATGACAGTGAGGACACTGTCCAGTTTAAGTTTGGGGATATGCTCGGTAAGTTTTCTTCCTTCGCATTCATATGTATATTTCTGCATTGCATCCTTATATAAAAATCATAAAAATTGAAAAATTTGAAAAAATAAAAAAATAGAAAAAGAAAAACCCATAAAAAATTCAAAATTTCAAAAAATTATAAAAATTAATGTATTCAATTTTGGCTGTATTTGACTTAAGTTTGAAAAATAGGTTAACTAGCTATGAACAACTAGATCTTAGACTTAGTAAATTAAAAACCCTAAAATTAACCTTTCTCAAAGTTTAACGGTAGAAAGTATATGTCTTTGTAGTTTATTTAGAAATAGGCAAATTTTGGGTTCACTTCTTGGACTAAGTCGAAACAAAGGAAAAGTATTGATATTTTTTATTAGAGTATAAGTTTGAAAAATAATTCCTAGCTTAAGTCTAGATTCTGAAAATGTATACCCTACAAATTGCACTAACACGCACCTTGAAACTTGGAATAGTAGAGGAGACCATGAAATGCTCTTGTCTAAAGTCTTTAGTACGAAGAAAATGAAAAAAATATATATAAGTGTGAATAAAAAAAATGAACACTGGTTTTTGTGATTACTTAAGGCTAAAGAATAGAAAAATATTTAGCGAGGGTGCTTGATCACCTAGTGCCTTAGACCTACTGGTTTGGGAGTCGCTGCTAAAGCCTTGGGTGTTGCAAGACTAGGAATTACGCTTTAAAGTGCAAACGCATTTTGTAATCGGTCGTTGGTACCTCAAGAAGTATTAACGGCCGCATGAAGGATGTGTAAGCAAAATTCATTTAAAAATTCACCAATTAATAAGTACTTTGGACAACGTACAGGAGTATGCTTGCTTGATTTGAATTTCCAAGTGTAGGGGTGATATATACACACACGTAGGGGTATGTGATTGGAGTTTAGATGAGAGAAAGGAGTGAAGAATAGAACTTGTATCTTTAGTAGAATTGATAAAAATTCCTAAGTGGAGATGGAACCCTAGAAAGAAAACTTAAGAAATGCCGAAAGCTAAGTAAGTCTATAGAACATATATAATCTTAAGTTAAATGATGAGGAAGTGCGAAGAATATGGGTGGATAATTTACGAGTCGACGATAATAGAATTCCTTGTTAGGAAACCTAATTGGAAAACAAAAGTCGAAAAGCCAAATTGATAGGATTTTGTGGGTAGTATCCGCTGAAAACCCTCAGGAGACAACACTCCTCCTACTAGGGACACCTAGAGGTTTAACGGCTTGTTGCACGAGCTTAGTGCAATCGTGTTTTCCCTGCGAAAGTGAGGTTAGGTTTTTGTTGAGAATAAAACTAGGTTTGCTCGAGGACGAGCAAAAGATAAGTTTGGGGGTATTTGTTCATACCATAATATTGCATCATTATATTCCCCATTCTTATGTATTTTTACAAATAAACAGGTGCTTTTGACCCATGTCTGCTACATAGTACAGGTTACAGGTTCTTGGAGCGAAAACGGTGAAAAAGACAAAAGACGATGCAAAAGTGGGACTACGACCAACAAATAGAAGGATCTTGATCAAGCCTACATGAAGATCAGTTCACAAAGTGCAAGGCAACGCAAGGTCCAAGATTTCGAAGCAACGGTAAAAAGTCCACTGCAATTGTTCACTGGGAGATCTGGAAGAGAACCAGAAGCTATTTTATGGAAATAACCAAAGAAACAGAAAGCCCAAGAAGCCCAAAAGAAGCCCACAAAGTTTCAGCAGTTGATATGTCTATTGGACCGCGGAACCGCGGCCCAACCCCTACTGCGGCCGCGGTTCCGCGGCCATATAGAGCCCGTAATTGCAGAATTTTTTACCAAGTTTCTTGGCGGCGCTGACTAGTCAACCTAGGTGTATTTTGGCAAATGCAGACGTGCGACAATTGTAAACATAGGGTTTTCTATATCCTATAAATTGAGACCCAATTCATTGTATTAGTTCATGCCTCCCTTCATAAATAAAATTCAGATTTCTTTTGGAGAGCATCGATTTGTAAGTTCTTTATTTTCTGCCCTAGGTTAAATTTCTATTCTTGCCCTAGTTAAATTTAATTCCTTGCCCTAGTTAGATCTTTTATTCTCTGCCCTAGATAAATGTTCTTCAATTCCCTAATGAGCGAGTAGTCTCCTCGCTTGTTAGGGTTAGATTTGGGAAAGGTTTGAGAGATGAAGATCTCCCACCCCTTTCTTGCCCGTCATATATAATTAATAGGACTCTATGCATACATGCACATACCGCTCCCTACGGCACCCTATCTCTCGAGGTAGCGGTGATACCGTAGTATAAAGGCCCGGTTGCGGGTGTTTTCCATGGAAGTTAGGGTAATGATTGATAAAGGAAGGACAAGAACCTAGAGGAAGAAACATCTTTCCAAATGATTCTAATCCCCTTTATTAATAATTACCATAACTCCTAATAAGATCTTAATATGGGTATAGAAAGCGGTGAGATTTATAGACTTTCCAAACTTAACCTAGACCTAACCCTAGCAAGATTTAGATCTAGATTAATTCAGTTTTTAGATTAAATCAATCCGACGCCCATCGGAATTAACTCGTAAGAGCGATTAGGAAATTCACAACATCCATGTGGACCGACCCGTATTCACCGGCTAGCTACCAAGCGACGCCGTTCTTGATTGCGGTTACTAGATATTTTTGAGATCAATCACCGTCGACGTCGCAAAAAGGGCAGAACCGACCGTCCACATCGCTAAAAGGGCAAAACCGATCGTCCACGTCGCTAAAAGGGCAGCACCGACCGTCCACGTCGCTAAAAGGGCAGAACCGACCGTCCACGCCTCAAAAAAGGCAGCACCGACCGTCCACGTCGCAAAAAGGGCAGCACCGACCGTCCACGTCGCTAAAAGGGCAGAACCGACCGTCCACGTCACAAAAATGCAGAACCGACCGTCCACGTTGCAAAAAGGGCAGAACAGACCGTCCACGTTGCTAAAATGGCAGAACCGACCGTCCATGTCGCTAAAATGGCAGCACCGACCGTCCAAGTCGCTAAAATGGCAACACCGACCGTCCATGTCGCTAAAATAGTAGCTCCGACCGTCCAAGTCGCTAAAATGGCAGAACCGTCCGTCCACATCGCAAAAAGGGCAGCATCGATCTCCACGTCGTCAAAATGGAGTCAACCTCCACGTGAAAGAATATCCATCAATTTCATGCACACAAACCACATATGTGGTGTGCATTTATTGATGGGGGGCACTTTGTTGGGGTCAAAAATTACACCCCAGTTGACCAAGTCGAAATCAAGGTAACCCCAAGTCAAGTGAGCCCGAGCCCAAGCCCAATTCAAGACCAAGCATGGAAGGGGCCGGCTCCATGCCAAAATGGAGGCAATAAATTAGTCAAAATGTAATTTTAGAAATAAATATATATAAAGTGGGCAAAAAGCCAAAATTTTGCAAACCCCATGGCTTATGTTCAAAAAAAAAAATAAGCACATAAGGCATGGGATGACACAAGTGCCGTTTGGCAAAGCCCAAGGAGCTATATATAAAGTGTGTAGCCTATAAAGGCAACATGATGAAAAAATCAATTAAACTTTTTCTCTCTAAAAAAGAAACTAGGGTTTGTACCTCCTCTTCCTTCTTCAAGGTTCTAAACCTTCTTTTTTCTTTTGAATTAAATTAAGAGTTTAACTCTTCCTTTTTAAAAAATAAATAGTTTTTCACCATAAAACCCTTGAAGGGGAGCTCGGATCTGCCATCAAATCCCTAAAATAGGAGATTTTAAGTCTCACCTCCCCTTCCCTCCCAAATCCAGCCAACAGAGAGGAAGAAGAAGGATACACATCTCCAAAAATCCCATTTCAGGAGGATCCGAGGCTCAAAAAAAGATCCAAAGATTTCTAGGAGTTTAACTCCATTCAAGATCTGTTGGAGTTTAACTTCAAAAATCAACCCCTTTTTTAGGAGTTTAACTCCAAATCTATATATAATCCCTGTCAGGAGTTCAACTCTAAAGGGCCCCCTTGGGAGTTCAACTCCTAACCTAGGGGCTAAGCCCCTTTTTTCCCGCTGGTGTTTCCAGCGGTCGCGTGCCGCGCACGTGACCCGCGGACGCCCAGCGGTCGTGTGTAGGGCATGTGACCCACGGGTGCTAAGCGCCCACGTGCGCCTCACGCGACCCGCGGGCGCTCAGTGCCCAGTGGTCGCGTGCAGCTCACGTGACCCGCTGGCACCCAGCTGTCGCGTGCTGCGCATGTGACCTGCGGGCGCCCAGAGCCCACACGCCTGGCACGTGACCCGTGGGTGCATAGCGCCTACGCGCCAGGCATGTGACCCGCGGGCGCCAAGCGCCCACGCGCCAGGCACGTGACCCGTGGGCGCCCAGCGCCCACGTGCCATGCACGCGACCCGTGGGCGCTCAGCATCCACGTGCCATGCACGCATCTTTAAGACGCTCCTCACCTCTCATTTTCATGCACTCCACACCAGAAACACGTCTTCCGTTAGGAAATTTTTTCTAACGGGGCGTTGCCCTGCACCCCGCAAAGGGGCTGCTAGCCCTTTTGACCCCCAGCCCGCTATCCGGGTAGCGGGGCCCCCATAAACTCTTTGAGTCCCCCGATATATCCAAAACCCGTTTCAAAACACAACACACGCACACTGCACACTGAGTTCGCATGACTAGTTGACCCGTCAATCGGAGGTTCCTTCGCTCCAAAGGTGAGGGGTAATTAACGGCAGCTTAGTCCGTGGCTGCCGGAGATTCAGATCCCCATAATTAATAAACCCCGGTCTACCTTAGGTAGGGGGAATCTGTATACTCCTGACAAGCGACGCGTATTCCCATCTAAATGGGGTGACGAAAAATACCCTACAATTATATATATGATATATAATAAACGTTGCTTATGTTTTGCATCCACGCTAGTCCTGCCCTCGCTCTGCCGTTAGTTATCTAACCCAACGGTGCATGATGGGACCCCATGGCGAATGCTGATGTCATAAGCGTACGTTGTATAAGTATTTTCGTTTCTTTATCTGTGATACTTAGGAAGCATAAATGATGGGACTTCATTATTGAGATTAATGAAAGCAAAGAAATCTAAAGATATTGTAGAATCAAATTTTCACAAAGGTAGCTCTAGTTCTTGCTTTGCATAGCGGTATTCCTTGATGAATATCCAGCACCTCATTCGATGAGGAAATTGCCGAGATTCCTTCACCAGGAATGAACTCTTTAGCAAAAGCTAGCAAATACTACAACCCATTCGGTTTGTTTTGAAAACTACTCGATTTTAAAAGCGGAGCTTAAACCGCTCCTTTTCAAATCACTCAATTCTCCAACGATATTAAGTTCTAAGCGTTAAAGGTTTTCAAAAAAACCATCCGCAACCCTTCGTCATTTTAGGAAGTAGAGTACTTAGTATTCGTGCTACGTTTATTGACCATAATTAAGGCGCAGTGTACGGTAGCTAAGTGATGTCTTTCTACACAGCATATGATGCGATTAATTAGGACATTTATATGACTTTGTTGACCATAGTTAAGGGTCGTATGAGTGGGTCTAATTAATCACGAAATGACGGGTAGAACTTGACTAGTGCTTATGATTTGTTGACCATAGTTAAGGTCATAAATCACTAGGGGTAAAAAACTACATCGGGAATTTCAAGAGTTGAAATTTGCGATAAGATTGCATACCTTCTATGAGAAAGTTGGGTCCCGATACCCACTACGAGTAAGAGTTACTCCTGGGAGAGTTTTGCACTTTACAATTAGCCGATCAAATAGGTGTCTAGAAAGGTGTCAATGGGGTTATGCCTCTGGAAAAACGAGGTTTATTTTAATTAGGTCTGTACGAAAGTACGGGGAACCTCCCTCAAAATACCGACACTGGCCTGGCTGAAAAATTGGCGAACTTGTAGGGTGTAATTAATCTCGGCTAGTTATACCTTTTAGGGTTTGAAGGAAGATTTAAAAACAGTGGGAGCAATCCAGATTAGATAAAATAATAACCCGTCTAATCTTGCAAGAGCATACGCTAAGTGTTTTCCTCTCTCTCTCTCCAGGTAGAGACCATGACATGCCATAATCAAGATAATAATATGGATGTATTAAATAAACCCGCTTGTTATACTGAGCTGAGGAACGTTGGTGTTCCCTCATAAAAATATCAGGAAAAACCCCAAGGGGGCATCACGTGCTCACACGTGACCAAGGGTCACGTGCTGACACGTGATGGTTTCCTGGGGACTTTGTTATAATAGAAGTGAATTCTAATCAAACAATCAATCAACGGGAGTCACGTGCCCACACGTGATGAGCCTTTAAACCCACTAAAAAGAATTAAAACTATAATAAAATAACTAAGGGAAAACCCCAATGGGGCATCACGTGCTCACACGTGACCAAGGGTCACGTGATGATTCCTTAGTTCTTTAAAACGGCAGAATTAAATTCTGGTTAAAATGTTAATCAAGGGGGTCACGTGTCAACACGTGATGGGTTCCAAAGCTCTTTAATTAATAGAATTAAATTCTATTTGAATGATCAAACAATGGGATCACGTGCCAACACGTGATAGGCTTTTAAGCTTTCTGAACTAATAGAATTAAATTCTAATTAAGAATAATCAAGAACCCTAACAGGAAAATATTTCCCTAGATCTTTCCAAACAAAAAAGATTGTGCTCTGTAAAGTGGAGCACCGTTGGATTAAAAATCCAATGGTGATTAAAAATCACCAATTTATAGAAAGATTCTATACAAGGAAAGATTTTCCTGAAATTCACCAAGAATAACAAACGGAATATATTTTGGATTAAAAAATCCAATGGTGAATAAAATTCACTGAGTGATTTAAAAGATCATGTTGGTTACAAAATCAATTAAAATCTTTCAATGAAAAATTGACTAAACAAACTGATTCTTTTCTTTCTCCTATAAATAGGAGCCAAGAAGAGGAGAGAAGGATCTTTTGATTTTTAGAGAAAAACAACAACAGAGAGAAAAGAGAGAGGAGAATTTAATTCTCAAGAGAGAAAAGAAGATTTTTTCAGAAAAAAGAAACCCTATGTGAGAAAGGGGAAAGAGATCTAAGCACCATAAAATAAAAGAGAATTTAATTTTCAAATTAAGAGTTTAACTCTTCTGAATAAGAACTTAGTTCATCCTTTGGTTGAAGATCTGCAGAAGCATATCTCCCCACAAGTTGAGAATTTAATTCTCATCGGGGAGATTCTGCTATGCAGATCCAAAACTTAGATGGAGAATCGAGTTTAAGGAATTTAATTCCCCCAAATTCATAGGAATTTAATTCCTCCAAATGTAACTAGGGTTTAACCCTACATAAGAATTTAATTCTTTCAAACACATAGGAATTTAATTCCTCTAAACAGAATTAGGGTTAACCCTACAAAAGAATCTAATTCTTAAAACAAGAGACTTAAAGCTCTCCATGCACGTAAAGAACTTGGTCATGTGGTAACACGTGACCCTCATCCTCAATGAGCAAAAAAGAACGAACAAGACTAGGTCACGTGCCCCCACGTGACCCTTAAACAGACTCCTCAAAATGAGAAAAACAAAGCTTGGGGGCAATGCCTCACGTGCTCACACGTGACCCTCAAAAATGAAGGGAATATAGCCAAAGCCAATACAGATTTTGGGCGCCCTCACGTGTTCCCACGTGACCCTTAATAAATACTTTGATAAATTAATGCATGGGTACCCATCACGTGCCCACATGTGATGGCTGTGAAGACTAAAAGTGTTTAACACTTATTTGAATATTCTGACAATAAAATAAAAGGAGTCTGGCCCCCATCTTCAGATGCCCCACGTGACCAATTCAATTTTAGTGTTTAACACTATTTTCAGCGCATCACATAGGAACACATGACCGCCCAATATCCTCTAGTGTTTAACAATATTTTAAAAACCAGTCTTAGCCTAAATTGGCTAAGTCCTCCAGAGGCAAGATTCCCCTTTGACTGAACCTCAAATACATCCTTTCCTTCCAAGATTGATCATCTTATATAGCATATGAGTGCTCAACACTCAATAAGAGATAAAAATATGGTCAGAACCCAGACCCATGCTTAGCATTGCTTAATAATGGGGAGGCTGAACCTAGACAAATGTTCAACAGTCCAACAAAGGTCTAACATTCTAAACCTAATTGGACTTAGCCCAAGTTGGCCATAAGTTCTCAATTCAGATTTAATTGAGCCAATGTGCTCATAATCTAATTAATTGATCTTAATTCCAAATTGAACTACAGATTTCCTAATCAACCTTGGTTCAAGGGTACATCTCTTCACTCCTCTGATATTTGTCGTTATAATCCTTCAACGTCTTCAGAGAGGTGACGGGTCCCGATAACTAATCATTCCACGGACTGTAGGGTCCTTAATCCCATGGACTATGATGTCCTTAACCTCGGACTGTGGGGTCCTTAAGCCCATGGACTATGATGTCCTTAACCTTGGACCAAGATGTCCATAAACTAACATTGGACCACTATGTCCTTAAACTGGTAATCGACCACAATGTCTCTAAACTAAACAATAGAGCCCAAACGCTCTTTTGTTGGATCTAAACGATCCCGTTAAGTTGATCTTAGTCTGAAATTAGACTAACGTATCCTTAACATACGTTTAAGTTGATCTTAGTCTCAAATGAGAATAACGTATCCTTAAACCCAACCCCAAACCCAAATCTAAGAAGATACGGATTTGGTCTAATCCACGCCTTACGGGCGACAACATAAATTAGTCTCCGTATACAATTCACGGGCAACCAAAAACAAAAACAAACACCCACGACACAAAATGACCATCTGGAGAAGGAGAAAGTGGTTACCGCGATGCGGTAGCGTAATTAACTACATGGGCTTGTGCCTGCAGGGAAGAGTGTCCCCACAATCAAAAACCCCTCAACGAGGGGGAATCTGACGAAGTCTGCTACATCGGCCGCATCCGTTTAAACCTTCGATATACGGTGTCATAAACTAACTTGGCATCTTCGGAGAGGTGGACGGATAGCACCAATTAGCATCTGCCCCCAAATCCAGGCAAGACGGACCTACGCGGTCGCGTCTCTGTGTTTCGAAGGAGAACAGATTCTAGCACGCCCGGTGGGACCTTTTCCTCTTTCCACTCCACACTTCGTGTGTCGTGTTCGCGAACGAATCGCGGTTTAGTATGGTTGCCCTTCTATTCGAGGTACTAAGATTTGGTTTTGCTCTCGTGCAGAAAAAGAAATGTCCTCCAACTGCAGCTGCAGCTCCCATTCCGCCTCATCTGGAGGTGTAACCTACGGGCCCCAAGCGGCCTCACTATTCAAGATGTCGGTGGAGCAAATAACTCAGGCTATCACTGGACTATTCTTCGGGACCATGCTCCCACCCATGAACTTCAATGCCCCGCTGCCATTGCAGGAAGCCCCAAAGAAGTCGGTATTTGATCGACTTACCACTACTACGGCCCCTCTCAATGGGTCGTCCAGCTCCAACGCCTCAGTCTTTCACAGATTGGGCCAAAGCTCATTTGGGCCCATGAAGAAGCCCGCGATACCGGAAAGAGTTATCCCTAAGCGGATAGCCATTACTGCTCAAGAAGTCATTAAGGCGGCTTCTCCTGCCAAAGGATTGGTTTTTATAAGAATGACCGTGCCGGCTCCCGCTCCAGGCGAAGTCCTCAAAGCTGCTTCCCCTGCCCAGAGGTCTGTCTTTGACAGATTGGACATCGCTTCTCAACGGACATCGGTCTTCAAGAGGCTGACGCCGGCGACAACCCTTCGCCAAAACAGGGGGCATGAGGAAGTCACCCCTACAGCTGAGACAATCCCAACGGCACGACACGCTCAACGTCGCCACTGGCGCCGAGTAAGGAAGGCTGGGTTAACTCTCCTTCTGGATTGACTCCGCCAGCTCCAACGGTGGAAATTGATACTGCTGTTCCAATTGGGAACGGTTTTGAACCACTAAGGAGGGTGCGCAAAAACTCTCCGACTGCCGTGCTGAAGAGATCTCCTCCACTTGTTGAGAATGCTACAGAAAAGAAACCAGAGCAGCCCCCTCAGCGACTTTCCTCCAAAATTTACAAAGTCTGGCGACAGGTCCAGGAATCGGTGATTGACCAGGACTACTCTCTCCGACCAAAGAAGATTAAAGCTCGGCAAGAAAAGTGACATCCCGTAGTACCACAGAGGATGTCATCCGTCTGCGTGCCCGCTGCAACGGCTCCCTCAACTTCAACCGCTCACAAGAGAAGGAGGCCGGAGAAAGCCCCTGTGACCGCGGTGAACCGCAAGGACGCTGAATCTAAACGCCCCAATTCTAGGGGCATGGTAACACATACCGTTTATATGGCTTCCGGAAAAGAGGAAAGTCGTGCTTCTACGGGTCATCGACCGCTTACCCGATCGATAACAAAGGCTCAGGCGCAATAGCAGCAAAAACTTCAGGTGATGTTGACTGTAATGGCCATACTCACTGGGCCGAAAGAAAATCCAGAGACCTCAGAGCAGCGTCAGGAACAAGAAACTGATATTGAATTCCTCCGAAGAATGCTCGAGAGGAAAGAAAAAGAGGCCGCGGAATAGGCGGCCAACATAAAACGAATGTCTCTTTTGTTCTAAGAAATGGCTGGGATGATGTTACAGCCGGAACCTCCAGTTGAAGACCCTCCGATTATCATTGAAGATGACAGATGAGAGACATCGAACCCTCCTCCGGCTCTTTCAGCAGCCAAGGAGGAGACCATCTCCAAGGCCGCTCTGGATGATTATATCGCTCAGCAAATACGAGCTCATCATGCGAGCGAAACGGCCGGGCAGATCGTTAAGAATGGACGACCCTATCCAGGCTGGTATGACCAAATAAGGTACCCGCCGGGATATACGATTCCTAAATTCCATGTATATAAAGGGACGGGGATCCGCATCAGCACGTCGCTCAATTCAGAGCCTTGTACGGTAACACCGGAGGTGATGATAAACTTCTACTCCGCCAGTTTGTCGGCAGCTTATCGGAGACGGCGTTCGAGTGGTATTCGGAACTCCCGAATGACTCTATCAAGACATTTGCAGAGATGGAGCTGCTATTCACCCAGTGTTTTGCAAGTGCTAGTGAACGCACCCCAATCATGGCATTGATCAATGCCAGGGTGAAGCCTGGAGAAACTTAGGTCCAGTACGCGATACGATAGCGGAATTTATGGTCGAAGTGAGAGCAGCGCATCGAAGAAGCGCCTGCGGTGGGCATGTTTGTGGGCACTCTTGACCTTCAAGCGACCATCTCCCAATTCATGATGTTTTTCAAGCCGACCACTTTCCAGTCCTTGATTGATAAGCTGGCCCAAATGGATCGATGGGCCACAAACCTTCCTCTTCGAAGCCGGAGCCGCGGAATGAAAAAGGGAAAGGGAAAGCGACCTTCGTCGCCAATGCTCAACAACAGCTCAGTGGTCTAAAATTAACTGATCGCCTAGACGAGAGACGGCGATTCTATAATGAGAAAATAAAGCGCCCTTATTCGTTTCCCTGGGACAAAATGAAGAGATTGTTCGAGCTGGCAATGCGCAACAGGCTCATTAACTTGCCGAATCCAAAACGCCCATTGCAACCTGGAGAGGCTAATAATCCCAATTATTGCCCCTACCACCAAGCGATAAGCCATCCAATTGAAGATTTCTTCGTCTTTAAAAGTTAGATCGAAGACCGATACCAACAGGGCAACTTCGCACTGTCCGAGAATTGGAAAGTGAACCCACCTCAACCACACACTCCTAAAAGGACGGACACACCAGGAGCATCATGCTCTTTTATCAAAGAAGCTCCATGGGAGGTCGCTCTTTCAGCCAAAACAAAAAGAATGCTGAAGGATCTCCAAACATGCCCGGCAATCAGGTGGAAGAATCCACTGGAACCCGAGATTATCGAAGGAATGCTGAAACCGCGCCCAACTCCGAAAATTGGTGGTGATAGCCAAAGCGCCCACACCCAGCCGTCAAAGTCTTTGAAGAAGAAGAAGAAAGCCAAGAAGCCCGTGAAGCCTGATGACAAGTGCACGGACATGCAAAAACATATTGACGCACTGGAAGAATATAATCAGAAGGCGCGGACCCCAGTCACACTCCAAGAATTTCTCAGCCACGTCCTTGAGGATGGAGATGATGACAATGAGGAAGACTCGTCGGATGAGCCTGAAGATTATGTGGCAAGCTGCCATGTGATCTCTCACTTGCTAATAAACAGTGAAGAAGCTCTAGATGCAGAGAAACCGGGGGCAGATCCTGAGTCTGAACTTCTAGGACCGTCAGACAAAATGATTGACGCATTCCTGAACGAAGCTCTTCTAAAAAGCAAAGCTGATCGAAAGCACGAGATGTCCATATTTGAAAAGGCCAAACGCTGGCGACTGGATGAAAGGGTAGAAGCACTCCCGCTAGATCAAAGTACATCCGTCGCAAATAAAAGCAGGTTCAAGACAATGAAAGGGTTCACCAAAGCCATATCGATGGGAATGAAGTTGCCACCCTCCGAAGGAAACACTCCTGATGAAGCGGGTATACATCCTAGCTACTGCTTATATCATCGAAAGATTACACACCCTACCGAAGGGTGCAACGCTTTTAAGAACTGGTGGAAGGGATATGTTGCTCACGACAACATTTCAAGCGGATGAAACACAAAACTCGTCGGGAACAAAGAAATACGACCGGGGAGCGCAAAAGAACTGTCAGCAACTGTCATATGGTTGACTATGGGGGATCGCAAGTTCTCAGCTTCGGAAGTGATTCTGATGAAGAAATAGCCCTTGGCTCTCTCTTCAAAGAACCCACATCCGAAATGGAAGAAATGAGGACCTGTGAAAATATTCAGCTGCGCAATCGTACGCTGCCAGAAAAGAATCTCGGGCCCGTGAATAGTGAGTTGAATAGAAAAGATAAGGGGAAAGAAAAGGTCCCTGAGGATATCGCCCTCGATGATCGATTCGTCGAAGAGCTAACAGCCAGGGATCCGTCCAAGAAAAACAAGGTGGATTACAACGTTCTGGCACACCTAAGGAAGCTCCCCTTACAACTAAGCATTCTCGACGCCCTTCTGCTATCTAAGGAGGCGAGAGATTCTCTGATCAGGGCATTACAAGAGCCCGACCAATTTCAAGCTTTCCTTGCCGAAGAAAAGATGAAAGATGAGTTGGAAGAAGTGCACACAGCCGATATCACCTTTGGCGACGAAGATCTCCTCCTCGGGACGTGCGAGCATAACCCTCCCCTTTACGTCTACGGATACTATCATGACATCAAGATAGGCAAAATCCTGGTTGACAATAGGTCCTCCGTCAATCTCCTCAATGTAAGAGTGTTGAAGGAAATCTGCATGAGCGTTCAACACCTTGCTCGTGATAAAATCACCATCTCCGGGTTTGACTCTCAGTCATCACGGATGCTCGGGTCTGTAATATTGACACTACGCTTTGGGCTGCTTGTCACGGACATCATGTTTCATGTCATTGACGCCAAGACATACTACAATGCTTTGCTCGGCAGGCCTTGGTTACATGAGTACAACATTATCCCTTCTACACAACATCAGTGATGAAGTACTTCAAAGATGGTCTCGAGTACATTATGATGGGGGAGTTGAACCCATTCTCCATGAATGAAGTCTGAAAGTACGAAGATGCAAAATACTTCTTACCAGATTTTGAGGACATGGAAAGATGTCACAAACCGAAGAACAAAGCTATCACCACTATTCCGGTCTTCGGGAGTGATACCGAGGCAGAAGAAGAAATAGTTTATTCAGGGCCGCCCCAATGCAACAAACCGGGACCGTCCATCCCTATGTTGATCTTCGGCAACGACTCAGAAGATGAGTTCAACGCTGTATTTTCCGCTTGGCCATCAATACAAGCCCTCGCTAGCGATGATCGGAGTTTGCAAATTGCCATGGTTCCGCAAGAGCATTACAATGAGCTCGACGTACTTGATACCTATAATATGCAGGAACTGCAGACGTTCTACGTCCCTCCCAGGCGAAGAGATGAAAAAGCAATCCTCTTTTATCGATCAACGGAAACCAAAGTGGAAAAAGAAATTTGGCACGGCACCGATTCTGCACTTGACAAGCTCCAACCCGTCCATCTGCCCAGATACTACACAGAAGGCTTTAAAAGGCTATTGAGGCGCCAAAGTGTACCCCTTAAGCAGACCGCTCGACAAGCTAAGTTCTATGATAGGATCTGGAACGTTCCCGGAACCCAGCAAAAAATTGCCCAACGGGAGAATGGAAGCGATCGGGCTTGGATATATCCGATCCAAAAAACGGGAACGACTCCCTGACTGCTGCGTTATACATGACTTTGATGAAGAAGGAGATGTTTTGTTAAAAGACGCTAACCCTGAACCAAAACGAGGTCCCACCATGAAAATGCCAAGTCCGTCATTTGAAGAACAGATGGACAAGCTGATAAAGGAAGCGGGTCAAAAGGTCCGGGATGACTATAGCCGCGAAATGGCCATTTATGAGAAAGCTAGGACGCGGCGCCTCCTTCAGCAGGCCGTGGAGAATGACATTGCTCTTTGTCACCAGCCCTTCATACAAAAGACCTGGCATAGAGGCAAAAATAAACCAAAGAACGGAAAAAACGTTCGACAGCGGCTAAGCGGGTCTAAGAAGCCACGCGATAAAAAATCGAGCAGCCGGGATCCGTCTCTTATAAAGAAGATGGGTAGAGAATATTCTTTTCCCCAAGACAAGACAAAGAAGATATTCAATCTTGTTATAAAACATCAGATGATGACACTCCCGGAGTCCAAGCACTCCGAGCAAGCAGACAAGGTCTCTCACCCAGACTATTGCTCCTATCACCGAGCAATAGGACATCCTCTCGAAGACTGCTTCACCTTCAAGGACTGGGTTGAAGACCAATATCAGCAAGGCAGGTTCGCTTTGTCCAGCAGATGGAAGGTAACCCCACCACAGAAGCACGAACCGAAAGCGACACGTATAGCGAGAGTAGAACCAGATCAACATCGGTCTTGGAAACGATCTCGTACCTGTCAAGCGATAACGTTATCAGAAGAAGAACCCGAGGATATGAATGACCTTCCCTGGTGCTTCGAAAATGATAGTGACGAAGTGATCTCAGAGTTTCCACCGGCGCTAAAAGAGCTGGAAGATGGAATACATACTACTGCAGATAACCTCAAGAAAATTGACCTGGGGACGGCGAGTGACCCGCGGCCGACATTCGTCAGTGAGCTGTTGTCTGAAGAAAGGGCGACTACGCTAAAAGACGTGCTCATACAGTATAAAAATCGCTTCGCATGGAACTATTCCGAGATGCCAGGACGAGATCTAGAGATTGTTGTGCACTAATTGGCGATATCTCCGGACATCAAGCCAATCAAACAAGCACCGAGAAGAATGCGGCTCGAGCTTGAGATGAGCATCAATGCCGAGGTCAAGAAACTAATCGACTCCGGTTTTATCCAAGAGATTCAATATCCTGATTGGATCGCTAACATCGTCCCGGTGATGAAGAAAAATGGAACGGTGCGCATATGTGGACTTTCGGGATCTCAACAAAGCTTGCCCGAAAGACGACTTTCCAGTACCGGTTACCGAGTTGATGATAGACAATACGTCAACTCATGAAGTTTTCTCCTTCATGGACGGCTCATCGGGATACAATCAGATAAAGATGCATCCCGAGGATCAGAAGCATACCGCTTTCCGGACCCCTTTGGGCATATTCTGCTACAAGGTGATGCTTTTCGATCTAAAGAACGCCGGTGCCACCTATCAGAGGGCCATGACGAAGATTTTCGATGACCTCATACATGAAATCGTCGAATGCTATATCGACGACCTCGTAGTTAAAAGCAAATCATACGAGGAACGTTTAGAGCATCTGAAGATCGTGTTCCAGCTTCTGAGGAAATATAACTTGAAGATGAACTCTCTCAAATGCGCATTCGGAGTGTCCTCAGGCAAGTTCCTGGGATTCATCGTCCGATACCGAGGCATCAAGATAGACCCGTCAAAGATCAAGGCTATTATGGAAATGCCTCCGCCAAGGACTCTCAAGCAACTGCGGGCTCTCCAAGGAAAGCTCGCGTATATCCGGCGATTTATAGCCAATCTCTCAGACAAGTGTCGTCCTTGCAGCCACCTAATGAAGAAAGGGACTCCTTTCGTCTGGGATCGCAAATGCCAAAGCGCGCTAGACGAAATCAAGCAATACCTGCAGAATCCGCCAGTATTGGCCGCTCCCGTGAAAGGAAAACCTCTCGTCCTGTATACAACAGCCCTCGAAGGTTCTTTAGGCGCATTGTGGGCACAAGAGAACGACCAAGGGAAGGAGAGAGCCCTCTACTATTTGAGTCGAGTTCTCCTAGGGGCAGAAAACAATTACTCCCCCATTGAAAAACACTGCCTGGCGTTAATCTTTGCGATAACGAAGCTCCGGCACTATGCATTGGCACATGAGGTCCATCTCATATTGAAGGTGGATACTCTCAAATATTTGATGTCGAAGGCTATATTAACGGGACGGCTCGCTAAATGGGCCATGCTTTTGATGGAGTTCTCGATAACTTATCGTCCCCTCAAGACAGTGAAAGGCCAAGCCATTGCTTACTTCCTCACTGAGCATCCGATACCTGCTGACTCCCCTTTGAACTGCGAACTGCCAGACGAACACGCGTTTAACACGATCGACGGGGAGAGAAGAAAGAATGATACCCGGTGGGACTCTACTTTGATGGAGCATCTTCCAAGAAGAAGCGCAGGCAAAGAACCCCCATAATCAAATCAGGAGTGGGCCTCATCTTCGTGAATCCACAAGGAGGGATAATGCTCTTTGCCTTCTCCTTAACAGAGCCGAGGACGAACAATGAAGCCGAATACGAATCTTTGATAGCAGGTCTTGAGATCACCGTCGACATGGGAATTGAAAACCTTCTTATATACGGAGATTCCCAACTGATCGTTAGTCAAGTAAACGGCGACTATCAAACGTGCAAACTAGAGTTGGTGAAATACGGCGAGAGAGTGCAGCAACTGCTGACTCAAATCCCTTCTTACGCCCTAGAAAGTATACCGCGAGCGGAAAACAGCAAAGCGGATGCATTAGCCAAGCTCGCTAAAGAACTGGCCGACGAGAATCTCGATGACGTGAGGATCGTTGTGCAAAGCCGTCGGGTTCTCGCACCGGCAGAAATATCTCCGGAATCTTCTGAAGAAAAGGGAGCGACCGAGCAAACGGCCCTACAAATAAAAGATCATGAAAAGAGTAAGGACCGGAGAGAAGTCTTTATAGACTACTTCAAATACCGTCGAACACCTGAAGACGCATCCTCAAGGCATCAGCTCATGAAACGAGCTCTATCCTTCGCCTTTGTTAATGATACTCTGTATAAGAGATCATTTGATTCTCTGTAGCTAAGATGCCTAGGACCTGAAGAAGAGAAGAGAGTCGTCCAAGAAACTCACGATGGACTCTGCGGTTCTCACCAAGCCGGGCCGAAGATGAAGCTGGGGATCAAAAGGATGGGCTACTATTGGCCCACGATGATCCAAGACTGTCTCGAATATGCGAAACGGTGCCACTCATGCCAAATTCACGGGGACTTTATCCACCAGTATCCGAATCCGCTACATCCGACGATGGCTAGCTGGCCATTCGAAATGTAGGGAACTGACATAATCGGCCCTATCGAACCAGCATCGTCCAGAGGGCATCGGTTCATATTGGCGACGACCGATTACTTTTCTAAGTGGGCAGAAGCCATACCGCTAAGAGAAGTGAAGACGGAGAGTATCCTCCATTTCTTCAAGACATATGTCATTTATCGGTTCGGCATTCCGCAACGGATTATCTCCGATAACGGGCCAGCCTACAGAAGCCATAAGTCAGCCGCTTCGCACAACAGCATAACATAGACCGGAGATATTCATCAGTCTATAATCCCCGAGCTAACGGTCTACCTGAGGCTTTCAACAAGACCTTGACGAAGATCGTGAAAAAGACGGTGTCTCGAAATAAGAGGGACTGGCACGAGAGTTTCCATGAAGCTCTCTGGGCATATCGAACTACATTCAAAACAGCCACGAACACAATGCCGTACGCATTGGTATTCGGCACAGAAGCGGTACTCCCCCTCGAGATAGAGTTGCCCTCTTTACAAGTGGCCGTTCACTACGAGCTAACGGACGAAGAGAATGCTCACCTTTGGCTTGAGGAGCTCGATGCCTTCGACGAAACTTGGCTTATGGCGCAGCAAAACTTGGAGGCTTATAAAGCGAAGATGACGCGCTCATATGAAAGATTGACTAGGCCGAGAACATTCCGCCAAGGCGAACTCGTGCTAGTGGTCAAAAGACCTATGATCCCCAATCGTGCCAAGCGGGGGAAATTCGAGCCGAACTATGAAGGCCCTATATCATAGACAAAGTTTATCAAGGTGGAGCCTATCTACTCATGGACATGCATGGCGAAAGACCTTTCAGGCCAAGAAACGGCCGCTTCCTGAAAAAATACTACGCCTGACGAGTCACGGCTTAGGTCAACGATAAATGACGACGCCTATGTCCGCTCTCTATCTTCCTAAGCCCAAACTCTATAAGTAGTAGCCGGCTTCTTTTTCTCGGACCGAAATGTCCTTAAACTAACGATGGACCACTATGTCCTAAAACTAGCTATTAACCGAGACGTCGATAAACTACTACGGGCCGCAGCATCCCAAGGCTGACATAAAAAAATAAGAAAAAATAAAAATAAAGAAGAAGAAGAAAACGGTACGTCCATAAGCAAAATGGGCACGGATGAAAACCCAAAACGGCTCCGTGAGTAAAAACAGCAGGGCTACCGGCGAGTTTTGTGAAAACCCGAAAGGGCGCAATCTCGTTAAAAGACACTTGCAAGGCCCTATCGACCTTGTGAGGAGAAAATATCTGCGTGAGATCCTTACGACTCATAAGGGAACAACGCACTTAGGGATCCCCACGATACCTAAGGAGAAATTACACTTGTGAGATCCCCACGACTCGTAAGGAGAACCCTCTTATGAGACCCTCATGGCTCATAAGATTCAAAAACCTTAAGCTACAGGGATCTGAACCTGTTCTTAAGCCATCACAACCTCCAATTTTACTCTACAAGCGGTTCAGTATTAACCCTTGTATACAATCCACGGGAGCGAATAAACATTTCCCTAACAAAATCCCACCAGAGACTGGGGATATGCTCATATGGAAAAAGACACTTGTAATTCCTCTCGACTTATAAGGAGAAAACACTCTTGTAAGATCCTTACGACTTTTAAGAGACCATACACTTAAGACTCCTCACGATTCTTAAGGAGAAAACGCACCTACAAGATCCTCACGACTCGTAGGGAGAAATACCTTTGTGAGACCCTTACGGCTCGCAAAGTTAAAAGCCTTAGTCGACAGGATCCTAACCCTGTTTATTAGGCCACCTTTGTTCAATATCAACAAAGGCAAATGATGATTCGCCCCTGGCAATATCCCAGTTGTAGCGATGCTGATGCCTAAATCGGTATCAAATCCCAAATTTGCAGCGAAAAGTCAGCAAAGCAAATGCATATGAAATAGCCGAAATGATGATGCAACTTGCAAATCAGCAAGTAAAAATATATGCATGAAAAATAGCCGAAATGATTGGGCAACTCGCAATAAAAAGCAGCGAGTAAAAATAAAATAAATAGCCGAAATGATTGGGCACTGCGATAAATAGCTGAAATGATTAGGCAATCGCGACTTTCGCGATATAAAAAGCTGAAATGATAGAGCATCGCGGAAAGAAAAATATATAAAATGAAACTTTTTGCCCTACAGGTGAGATCATAGCGATCCCTGTATACAATCCAGGGGCACAAACAAAGAGGGAACCATACTTTCCCACCAGGCTCCATCAGAAAAAGAAGCCAAATCTCGGCGGTGCACGGACAACCGAGAGTCAACCCCCAATTCCGTGAAATGCGGATAAAAGTCAACCCCTCCTGGTTTCGTGAAACACGGCCTATGTCAATCATGACCTAGTGGGAAGCATCCAGAGCGGATCCTGGTCCTTGCGGAACACGGCCTATGTCAATCCTGACCCCGTGGAAAGCGTCCAGAGCGGAACCTGGTCCTTGCGGAACATGGCTTACGTCAATCCTGACCCCGTGGGAAGCATCCAGAGCAAATCCTGGTCATGTGGAACACGGCCTATGTCAATCATGACCCCGTGGGAAGCGTCCAGAGTGGATCCCGGTCCTTGCGGAACACGGCCTATGTCAATCCTGGCCCTGTGGGAAGCGTCCAGAGCAGAACCTGGTCCTTGCGGAACACGGCTTACGTCAATCCTGACCCCGTGGGAAGCATCCAGAGCAAATCCTGGTCACGTGGAACACGGCCTATGTCAATCCTAACCCCGTAGGAAGCGTCTAGAGCAAATCTTGGTCACGTGGAACACGGCCCATGTCAATCCTGACCCCATGGGAAGCATCCAGAGCGGATTCTGGTCCTTGCGGAAAATGGCCTATGTCAATCCTGACCCCGTGGGAAGCGTCCAGAGAAAATCCTGGTTTCGTGGAACACGGCTTATGTCAATCCTGACCCTGTGGGAAGCGTCCAGAGCGGAACCTGGTCCTTGTGGAACACGGCTTATGTCAATCCTGACCCCGTGGGAAACATCCAGAGCAAATCCTGGTCTAGCGGAACACGGCCTATGTCAATCCTGACCCCGTGGGAAGCATCCAGAGCGAAACCTGGTCCTTGCGGAACACGGCTTACATCAATCCTGGCCCCGTGGGAAGCATCCAGAGCAAATCCTGGTCACGTGAAACACGGCCTATGTCAATCCTGACCCCGTGGGAAGCGTTCAGAGCGGATCTTGGTCCTTGCAGAACACGGCTTATGTCAATCCTGACCCCATGGGAAGCGTCCAGAGCAAATCCTGGTTTCGTGGAACACGGCTTATGTCAATCCTGACCCCGTGGGAAGCGTCCAGAGCTGAACCTGGTCCTTGTGGAACACGGCTTATGTCAATCCTGACCCCGTGGGAAACATCCAGAGCAAATCCTGGTCTAACGGAACACGGCCTATGTCAATCCTGACCTCGTGGGAAGCGTCCAGAGCGGAACCTGGTCCTTGTGGAACACGGCTTATTTCAATCCTGACCCCATGGGAAGCGTCCAGAGCGGAACCTGGTCCTTATGGAACATGGCTTATGTCAATCCTGACCCCGTGGGAAGCATCCAGAGCAAATCCTGGTCCCATAGAACATGGCTAAAGTCAACCTTGACCCCGTGGGAAATGGCTAGAGCAACCCCTGACTCTGTGAAATGCGGATAATGTCAACCTCATCAATCACTTACGGGTCCTCGCGATTCGTAAGAGAGAAAATTCTCTTGTGAGATCCTTACGACTCTCAAGAGAAAACGCACTTAGGAATCCTCACGATTCTTAAGGAGAAATTACGCCTACGGGATCCCCTCGACTTGTAGGGAGAAAATTCTTTATGAAACCCTCACGGCTCATAAACTTGAAAAGTCTTAGGAGGCAGATCCTAACCCTGACTCCTAAGCCATCGATGTCCTACAAGGAGATCAAAATAGATTATCCATAAAATGCATTTACTAAAAGGGACACATCATCATGAAACAAAATATGTCTTTTATTTATGAATCAAAATGAATACAAAGTACAATTTATGAAAGAATAAAAAAAAATACTTTCATTCAGGAGTATGTACAAAAGAAGAATAAAAAAATATACGATTCTTCAAGCCGGCGGACGATTCAGTAGATTGGCCAATTCATCCTTTTTCCACTGGGCCTCGGCCTCATGATTCATTATCGCTAAGAGACGGGCCTCCGCCTGAGACTGCTGAGCCTGGTATGAGGCAAACCGACTTTCAAGCTCTTTTTCGGTAACCTTATGAGCCTCGACCATTTCGCGAGTGAAAATGATGGCCTTATCAATGGCTACCATCTCCTTGATAGCCTCTTGAAGCCCTCGCCAAAGATCATATGCCTGAGTGGTCTTGGCCATAAGATTGGCTTGAAGTTCCCTCGGCGCTTTGGAAGCCAGCTCCCTCTCCGAAAACATTCGGCTGAGCCTCTTCTCGCATGACAGCATATTTTCAGCGCACCGCTCAATCAACCCCCGTAAGCTGGCCTTCGCGGCCACAACCACTGAATGAAGGCGTGTACATTCAAGAATATGCAAGCAAGCCTCCACCCGCCGACAGAACTCAACCCAGACTTGCACCAATGTTTCACTATGGTAAGTGGCAAGAAAGGGAAGAGAACCGTTGGCTTCAGCGGCAAACGCTTCGGCCGTGATCAGACTGCCAGCACGAAGGTCTTCAATCAGGGCTGACAGGGAGTGAAGGCTTAACTTTGCCATCCGTTCCGAGGCACGTAAAGCATAGGGGCCGGGTGGAATGACGATGCGAGATTCCAGCGTGGTAAGAACTGGCAAAGCTGTTAAGATTTATAAACAATCAGTGAGACTTGTAAGTAAAGAGCAGATGGAACAACGTTGAAACTTTACTTACCCACAGTCATGCAAGAAGGGTCTGAAGACTCCCCAGGCCCGTCAAGAATCTCAACTTCGTCATCGGCCTCCAGAACTGGAGAAGACATCAATATCGTTATATAGAATAATGATAATGCCGTGAAGAAGGCGAACAACACTAACCTTGCCTGGAAGATAGGACGATACATTGAGGGGATATCGCCTGTGGAGCGGCCATCTCTAGCAGACGTTGAAAAGATTTCCTAGGAGACAGATCAGCGATAGACGCCGCCAACCCGCGCAATTTTATAAAGACAGAAAGGTTCGGATAATGGAGAGATTATTAATATAAAATATAGAAGGCTACCTTCGATACTCCTCCCACTCTGGACTGGAGGGATAGCAGCTTCGGCGGCTTCCTCAATGCCCCCAGGCACTTCATCGGGGACATGGGCCGGTATAATAACTTCCGATTGGGGAGCAGTAGCCATCGCTGCAGGCTCCAATGAAGGGACGGTGACCTCGACCACCTGTCCCACAGTCTCCGGGCCGTCCCCAGAGAGATCCATGGAATCCACGGCCAATGAAGATGCCTCTTCCGGAGGAGCAAGCACCTGGGGAACGGGAGTCACCGAGGGGAGCTCCGTGGCAGGAACAACAGTTGTGTCGACCCCCTCCACACTTATTAGTGTCTCATCGGGGATATTTGCGGAGTCCACAGTCAAGGCGCAACTCGAACTCAGATCCTCTGCCGTTGCCGAAGTCCCTGCAAAGTTTTCACGAGGATAAGAATGTATACATATAAAGCAGTGAAAAATATTACAACAAAAAAAGGGGGAAATATAAATGTACCAATGCGCAAAGGAGCTTCTAATATGGCTTTTTCAAGCCGACGTTCCTTCCTGAGGAGGTATGATCGCCGGGGTTCAAGGGTAGACTCGTGGCCGCCAGTCCATAACGAAAGCGCGTCTTCGGCATCGGCCAAGATAGTCTGTTTAAGAGCTATCTCGCCTCCCTCTTCCAAAGGACCTATAAATATCCGCCTTATCGATGGAGGGTTTTCGTAAAAGATAACGGCAGGATAAGGCCTCTTCGGGATCCTTACATTCTCAGATTCATCCTGTGAGCGTCTTATAGCCTCATCCAATTGCGCGGCTTCCTCGGCAGATGAACCAGGGAAAAGCAGACCACCATCCGATTCTTGCATGGCTAGTGGTTCGTCTTGAAGGATAGGCTCTGATTCCACTAAAAAGTCGAGCAGATTGGTGACCGTCTTCTTTCGCCTCTTGGACCTGGAACTAACTGCAGAAGACGATCGCCTCTTTCCCTTCGGTGCTTTAGTGCGACGTTGACCCACTTCGCCTTCGATATCCTCACTCGGCGGTGCTACCGACGACGACACCGCCATTGCCGACGCCGCAGCTGATGATACGGCTACTGGTGCCTTATTGGCCATGGATTAAGCTCTAGTGCGCAACGGCATACCAGCTGTGGGGGTTAGATCCACCTCCGCCGCCTCCGGAATAAGCACGATACCAGTATCTCTCAGAGTATGGCGAACCACTGCCCGCGGTCGCGACGGGACTCCTGTAGCCTGGATGGGAGTGGGAACCCTATATCCAAGGAGCATCCTCCTCTCCTCGGCAATAATAGGACTGACTCGGTGGAGGTACCAGCCCATGAAAGACCCCACACATCGAGAAATATAGTCAGCTTCAGGAATCACGAAGCGAGAGCAAGTGTTCAGCCGCATGAAGTGATGAGCGGCGTCATGAACGACTTCTGACGATGGGCTGGGCTCTACTGTAAACGCCTCAAAGCGGACACCTTGGTCATATCCCAGTTGCCGAGCAAAGCGGTATGGGTTGTACCGCATAAAAAGTGCCGCACCATTTTGACGAAATACCAGATAACCCGGTCTGATCGAATATAGGTGCATGGCTTCCTTGGGCTTCAAGGAAGGTGCTCCCACTTTCAACGAGTCACAAAGCTGTTGAATCGGTTCTGAAGGAGCACAGAGGACTCGATCGTTGAATACCATCCCGCCCGTATTGGCATAGGGGTTAATCAGCACACGAATAGCTCCAGACTGAGTCGGATCAGGAGCGGACGCACCCACCAACCTCATAAGCCACGGAAAAGTGTAGGCATCATAAAAGTCAGGTCTCTGATGCGCGGCAAATGCCCCTAGCACATGCATCTCAATCCATGATGTAAAGTAATGAAGAGAGAAACTCACTACGTTCACGCCCGGTTTTGAGGTATTGGCTGCAGCGCTTAACCCATGATACAGATGCGCTAGCCCCGCAATGCCTAATGCTAGTCGCTTCCCTCCAGCGATGCGATGAGCAGGGTAAATGACTGAAGCTCTCGGTGCGTTGGAATGACGAACCAGCTGAGCCATACACTGATAAAACACACGAAGAAAGCCTCTTCATCTATGCCAGGAGCTGCGATCGACTCAAAGGGTACAGCCGACAGGATTGGAATGTAGAACTGCGGCAAATCCTCTTCTTTAGCCGGTAGCTTATTTAAACCGAACCCAAAGGGGTCGTTAATATTCGCGAACTTTGGAGCCGTCTTTGATAGAACATCTCCGCGAAGGAAGCAGGCGATAAAGCTTTTGAAAATGACGCCCTGCTCCTCTGACTCTATGAATAGCTTCTCAAAAATACTCAGAGTCTTGATTAAACTTGGGTGCTTGTGGCGGACGGCATTTTCAGTCGACAGGCCGTCAAGCATATCAGGCTTAGTTTCGAAAACATACTCATCAGGAGGCAGCAGTTCTTCATTGAGCGTCCCCCTGACCGGCAACCTCGAAATCTCGCGAAACTCTTCCAAAGAAATTGAAACTTCACGGTCCCCTAGCAAGAAGGTGTTGGTGGGAAGATTCCATTGATTTAAGAAGGCCTTAACCCACCAGATATGGGGGGACTGATAGTGGAAGAGAGACGTGTACACCGCCTGATAGAGTCCAACCCTCGGCAGTTGCGCACGATGGGCGGACATGATATAATGAGCCCATAGAAGGTAACCCGTGGGTTATCGAGGAGTAAGCCATATTTTGTAAACCTGACCCCAGGACTGGGCTTCACCTTGGCAGATACGACGCCCTAAGATGTCTATAGCTGGCACAGGGTGGTTTGGAATTCCTGTTGTTGATGGCTCGAGCCATCCCATAGGGGTCCAGTTCAACATCTCCACAGCAAAGGCGGTTCGTGGACGCTCCATCGGCAAAAATGGGTAGGTAGGCTCTGTTGGTATCTCGTAGAGAAAGCTGCGGCGACCGCGGATGATATGCCCATACCAAGTCCCCCATAAAAGCAAATGGGTGCAATTAGGGTCGTGAGCTCTAATCATCGCCATCACCTCTTCATCAGACAGTGACTGAGGAAAGGCAGCTTCCGAGCGGGTGAAAGGGAAGTACGGAAGGGAAGCCATTGTTCCTGAAACAGATGAAAGGAAACTGTTAATGAGGCCCACATGTGTATATATATATATATATATATATATATATATATATATATATAAGGACGGTGGAAGAAAACGATAAATAACTTATTTTATGGGACCATTGGTTACAAAACGCAGGGGGCCCACGAAATCAAAATGGTGGCTCACTGATAATGAGGCAGGGTAATCATTATGGGAATAAAAGAAAGATTCTCAATAAATGAACAGTGGATTTCAAATAACTCTACACATTCCCCAAGGAGAAAACCCACTGCAAGAACTTTATGCAAATCATGAAGGGTCTCTCTGGAAGCATTTTTGCATGGAACAACTCAGAGCAAGAAAATCCCAAGAAGTTCCCTGTGAAGAACTGAGTTCTTTAAAGGAATTAAATTCCTTTTGAATAGAGGAATTAAATTCCCAGAAAATATTTTTCAAAGCTAAAGCTTTTTGGAATGGAATTAAATTCCAGAGAGAGGGCAAGTATCATCATCGATCCCTAAAGATCAGAGAAGCCATAAGGAGTTTATTATTTAAAGGTTGGACATTATCATAAAGAAACTTGGAAAGATGGGTTCTTGTTAAAGGGGAAAACCCTTGGTGTGGATTTAAAATCCAAAGAGCTTTGATTTTCAATCGTTCAAAACCATTACCTGAAGAAGAGATTCTTTCTTGGACAGAGTTAAACTCTGAAATTTTTGGAACAGAGATCTGAGCTCTGAGGAAGAGAATTAAATTCTTAAAAGGAAATGAACAAGGAAGAAGATGAAAGAGTGGGGGCGCTTCTGAAGAGACCCCTGCATTTATAGGATATGATGGGAAACGGTTCATCTACCCCCTTCCCTAGGCAGATCCAACGGCCACAAAAGTTACAGCATTGCACTTACGTGCAAACACGTGAGAACAACGCTGTGGGGGCATTTGTTCCCTCATAAAAATATCAGGAAAAACCCCAAAGGGGCATCACATGCTCACACATGACCAAGGGTCACGTGCTGACACGTGATGGTTTCCTGGGGACTCTGTTATAATAGAAGTGAATTCTAATCAAACAATCAATCAACGGGAGTCACGTGCCCACACATGATGAGCCCTTAAACCCACTAAAAAGAATTAAAAGTATAATAAAATAACTAAGGAAAAACCCCAATGGGGCATCACGTGCTCACACGTGACCAAGGGTCACGTGCTGACACGTGATGATTCCTTAGTTCTTTAAAACAGCAGAATTAAATTCTGGTTAAAATATTAATCAAGGGGGTCACGTGTCAACACGTGATGGGTTCCTAAGCTCTTTAATTAATAGAATTAAATTCTATTTAAATGATCAAACAATGGAATCACGTGCCAACACGTGATAGGCTTTTAAGCCTTCTGAACTAATAGAATTAAATTATAATTAAGAAGGAATCAAGAACCCTAACTGGAAAATATTTACCTAGATCTTTCCAAACAAAAAGATTGTGCTCTGTAAAGTGGAGCACCGTTGGATTAAAAATCCAATGGTGATTAAAAATCACCAATTTATAGAAAGATTCTATACAAGGAAAGATTTTCCTGAAATTCACAAAGAATAACAAACAGAATATATTTTGGATTAAAAAATCCAATGGTGAATAAAATTCACTGAGTGATCTAAAAGATCATGTTGGTTACAAAATCAATTAAAATATTTAAATGAAAAATTGACTAAACAAACTGATTCTTTTCTTTCTCCTATAAATAGAAGTCAAGAAGAGGAGAGAAGGATCTTTTGATGTTTGGAGAAAAACAACAACAGAGAGAAAAGAGAGAGGAGAATTTAATTCTCAAGAGAGAAAAGAAGATCTTTTCAGAAAAAAGAAACCCTAGGTGAGAAAGGGAAAAGAGATCTAAGCTCCATAAAATAAAAGAGAATTTAATTTTCAAATTACGAGTTTTAACTTTTCTGAATAAGAACTTAGTTCATCCTTTGGTTGAAGATCTGCAGAAGCAGATCTCCCTACAAGTTGAGAATTTATTTCTCATCGGGGAGATTCTGCCATGCAGATCCAAAACTTAGAGGGAGAATTGAGTTTAAGGAATTTAATTCTCCCAAATTCATAGGAATTTAATTCCTCCAAATGTAACTAGGGTTTAACCCTACATAAGAATTTAATTCTTCCAAACACATAGGAATTTAATTCCTCTAAACAGAATTAGGGTTAACCCTACAAAAGAATCTAATTCTTAAAATAAGAGACTTAAAGCTCTCCATGCACGTAAAGAACTTGGTCACGTGGTAACATGTGACCCTCATCCTCAATGAGCAAAAAAGAACGAACACGACTAGGTCACGTGCCCCCATGTGACCCTTAAACAGACTCCTCAAAATGAGAAAAACAAGCCTTGGAGGCAATGCCTCACGTGCTCACGCGTGACCCTCAAAAATGAAGGGAATAAAGCCAAAGCCAATACAGATTTTGGGCGCCCTCACGTGACCCCTAATAAATACTTTGATAAATCAATGCATGGGTACCCATCGCGTGCCCACATGTGATGGCCATGAAGACTAAAAGTGTTTAACACTTATTTGAATATTCTGACAAAAAAATAAAGGGAGTCTGGCCCCCATCTTCAGATGCCCCACGTGACCCCACGTGACCAATTCAATTTTAGTGTTTAACACTATTTTCAGCGCATCACATAGGAACACGTGACCGCCCAATACCCTCTAGTGTTTAACACTATTTTAAAAGTCAGTCTTAGCCCAAATTGGCTAAGTCCTCCAGAGGCAAGATTCCCCTTTGACTGAACCTCAAATACATCCTTGCCTTCCAAGATTGATCATCTTATATGGCATATGAGTGCTCAGCACTCAATAAGAGATAAAAACATGGTCAGAACCCAGACCCATGCTTAGCATTGCTAAATAATGGGAAGGCTGAACCCAGACAAATGTTCAACAGTCCAACAAAGGTCTAACATTCTAAACCTAATTGGACTTAGCCCAAGTTAGCCATAAGTACTCAATTCAGATTTAATTGAGCCAATGTGCTCATAATCTAATTAATTGATCTTAGTTCCAAATTGAACTACAGATTTCCCAATCAACCTTGGTTCAAGGGTACATCTCTTCACTCCTCTGATATTTGTCGATGTAATCCTTCAACGTCTTCAGAGAGGTGACGGGTCCCGATAACCAATCATTCCTCGGACTGTGGGGTCCTTAAGCCCATGGACTATGATGTCCTTAACCTCGGACTGTGTGGTCCTTAAGCCCATGGACTATGATGTCCTTAACCTTGGACCGAGATGTCCTTAAACTAACATTGGACCACCATGTCCTTAAACTGGTAATCGACCGCAATATCTCTAAACTAAACAATAGAGCCCAAATGCTCTTTTGTTGGATCTAAATGATCCCGTTAAGTTGATCTTAGTCTGAAATTAAAGTAATGTATCCTTCACATACGTTTAAGTTGATCTTAGTCTCAAATGAGACTAATGTATCCTTAAACCCAACCCCAACCCCAAATATAAGAAGATACGAATTTGGACTAATCCACGCCCTACGGGCGACAACATAAATTAGTCTTCGTATACAATCCACGGGAAACCAAAAACAAAAACAAACACCCACGACACGAAGTGACCATATGGAGAAGGAGAAAGTGGTTACCGCGATGCGGTAGCGTAATTAACTGCAGGGGCTTGCGCCTGCAGGGAAGAGCGTTCCCACAATCAAAAACCCCTCAACGAGGGGGAATCTGACGAAGTCTGCTACATCGGCCGCATCCGTTTAAACCTTCGATATACGGTGTCATAAATAAACTTGGCATCTTCGGAGAGGTGGACGGATAGCACCAATTAGCATCTGCCCCCGAATTCAGGCAAGACGGACCTACATGGTAGCGTCTCTGTGTTTCGGAGGAGAACAGTTGGTTCCTCTCTTGTTCACCGCCGAAAACGGAGACGAACAGGGATAGATCGTCTTGCCTGAATTTGGGTGCAGATGCTATTTGGGTTTATCCGTCCACCTCTCCGAAGATGCCAAGTTGATTTATGGCACCGTGTATCGGAGGTTTTGACGGATGCGGCCGTTGTAGCAGACTTCATCAGATTCCCCCTCATTTGTGAGGGGTTTTTGATTGTGGGGATGCTCTTCCCTGCATGCGCAATCCCCTGCAGTTAATTACGTTACCGCGTAGCAGTAACCACTTTCTCCTGCTCCAGAAGGTCACTTCGTGTCGTGTGTGTTTGTTTTATTTTTGGTTGCCCGTGGATTGTATACGGAGACTAATTTATGTTGTTGCCCGTAGGGCGTAAATTAGTCCAAATCCGTATATTCTTAGATTTGGGTTTGGATTGATTTAAGGATCGCTAATCTCGTTTGAGATTAAGATAAATTTTAATGTTTGTTGAGGATACGTTAGTCTAATTTGAGACTAAGATCTACTCAACAGTATTTTGGGATCGTTCAGACCCAACAAAAGAGCATTTATGCTCTATTGCTTTAGTTTAAGGACATTTCGGTTCGTTGTTAGTTTAAGGACATTTCTGTCCGTAGCTAGTTTAAGGACGTTTCGGTCCGTAGCTAGTTTAAGGACGTTGCGGTCCTTTGTAGTTTAAGGACGTCGCAGTCCGTATTGGGATGTGCTCATCGGTTTGGGAGTGCACCAAAGAGTTGTTGGTTGTCGGGACCCTCCACCTCTTTGAAGACGTTGAAGAATTACAATGACATGTATCAGAGGTGTGGAGAGATGTACCCTTGAACCAATTTCCACATTGAGGGAAGATATGGGATGAATATCCGTCGAAAGATCATTGGTCATGTTTGGGACTAGGATCAGTTTAGGAAGACATGAGCACGGGGAGCTCAATTGATTGAAGATCAAAGATGTTTTAATCTCAAGAAGACTTAGCCAACTTGAGGCTGGAGTTGACTTCCCATAATGTTAAGCACTAGTATACGTTCAGCACTCACGTGTTCCCACGTGAGGTTCTGAAGCAGTGTTAAACACTGGATTCCGGGGGCACTCACGTGTGGCACGTGAGACACCTCAAAGCTGGCGCTGTACATTAGGTTCAAGTCCCCGTTTATATATAAGTGTTAAACTTTTAATTCTTGTGGCACTCAGTGTGAGCACGTGAGGCGCCCGAAATGGGAACTGTTCTCTGGATTTTATTTCCCTTTCTTTTATAAGTGCTAAGCACCTGGACCCTGTGGTGCTCACGTGCGAACACGTGAGGCGCCCTCAAAATGTGAGTGGTGTTTTTGGGTCTATTCCCTTTTTTATATAAGTGCCAAGCACTTGACTGGGATTTGAGTTTAGAGAATTTCAAGTTTCTTGTTTTATAAGAACTAGATTCTTTTACAGGGTTAACCCTAGTTTTATTAGAGGAATTAAATTCCTATATACTTTTGTAAGAATTAAATTCTTTGAACTTAGTTCTTTCCCTTAAGTTTTGAATCTGCATAACAGAATCTCCCCGATGAAAATTAAATTCTCAGTTTGTGGGAAGATCTGCTTCTACATATCTCAACCAGAGGAAGAACTAAGTTCTTGTATGAAGGGTTAAACCCATAAAGATAATCTCTGTACTTTCTTCTTACCTAGGGTTTTTTGTTTAAGAAGGAGATCTTCTTCTTTTAGAGAATTGAATTCTCTTTTTTTTCCTTTTGTATGTTTCTCTCCATGTTCTCTCTTTTCTCCTCTTCTTTTTTTTCTCAAAGCTTATGGGAGGGGTCTCTCCTTTTTTGTAGACTTGAAGTCTTGGGTCCTTTATATAGTAGAGAGAAGTTTGTAGATTAGTTTTAGGAGATCTCTCATTGAGAGATCCTAGTTTATTTTGGGAGTTTTACCCATTGTTGGATCTTTTATCCAAGGGTTTTTGTCTTACGGAACATATTTTCTTGTTTCTTAAACAAGATTAGGGAAACATTTTCCCATACAGAATTTATTTTGTAGATTGTTGATTTTTAATCAGTGTTGAATTTTTAATCCAATGGTGCTTGGTTTAACGGAGCACAATCCTTTTTTGTTTAAGAAGATATGAAAAATATTTTCCAACTTATGGGATCTTTGATCCGCCAACTTTCTGTTTAACAGAAAATATCATCTCTCATTTAGAAGTTCAATAAAATTTAATTCTATACTTAATCACCATTGGATCTTTGATCCAACGGTTGCTTGTTGAGTAGAATTTAATTCTATGTAGGGAAGTGCCCTCACGTGTTTAACACGTGGGGCTCTTCTGGCTTAGCAATTGTTTTAATTAGAGTGCATATATGCGTTGCATATAGGCACTGACGTGTTAAACACGTAGGGTTGTTTTAGCCTAGCAATTGTTTTAATTGCAATGCCTATATGCGTTGCATATAAGCACTCACGTGTTAAACATGTGGGGTTGTTTTAGCCTAGCAATTATTTTAATTGAAGTGCCTATATGCGTTGCATATAGGCACTCACGTGTTAAACACGTGGGGCTGTTTTAGCCTAGCAATTGTTTTAATTGCTGTGCCTATATGTGTTGCATATAGACATTCACGTGTTAAACACGTGGGGCTGTTTTAGCCTAGCAATTGTTTTAATTGGTGTGCCTATATGCGTTGAATATAGGCACTCGCGTGTTAAACACGTGGAGCTGTTTTAGTGAAGAACTTTCCCTCATCCCCTTTTTATAAGGGAATAAAGGCCCCCAGCGTTGCTCGCACGTGGCTTGCACGTGAGTGCAACGTTGTCTGCTCTCACAGCCGTTGGATTGCCTAGGGGAATGGGAAGATGAACCGCTCCCCATCATGTCTTATAAATGCAAGGTTTTTGCTTTTATGAAGCCGCTGTTCTTTCATCTTCTTCCTTACTTGTTTTCTTGAGAATTTAATTCTCTTCTTCAGAGTTTAGTTCTCTGCCCGCTGAGATCTCAGAGTTAAACTCTGTTAAAACTTTCCTTTTGTAAGGATCATGAACCGGACCCCCTCCCCTTTTGCTTTTTTCTTTTTGTTGTGGATTTTAAATCCAGGGACAAAGCATTGCTCTCTTCTTGAACTGATTTCTTAAAGATCCAAAGCACACATTTTTTTTTGTAGATTTTGAAGTCTTGAATCAATGGGGATTGTTAATCTTCCCCTCAGGGTTTTACCCCGTCACCGATATTTTAAGATCCTTGGAATTTAATTCCATTGTTTAAAAGGAATTTGATTCCTCACTACAGTGCTTAACTCTGAAATATCTAGAGGCCCTTTGGGAAATTTAGTCCCTGGCGTTCTTGGGCATATTTTCATTTTTTGCAGATTTTAATTCGTTGGGTATTTTGACAGACCTCATTTTTCTTTGAGGATGTTAAGAGTTGTTTAAATTCCAATGTCCATTTAATGAGAATCCTTTTTGATTCTTGCAATGATTATTTTGCCTCATCATTGGTAAGCCGCCATATTGATTTTGTGGGTCCATTGGTTTTGCAGTCAGTGGTCGCATGAAACAAACATCATGTCATTTTCTTCTGTTATTATATACATATGTGGTTTTATTAATGGTTTTTCTTTCCCTTTTTTCAGGAACAATGGCTTCACTTCCCTACTTTCCTTATACTCGCTCAGACGTCGCTTTTCCACAACCGCCGTCGGACGAGGAACCTATAGCAATGATCAGGGCACATGACAGGGACTGCACGAGTTTACTCTTATGGGAGATTTGGTACGGTCATATCATCTGAGGCCGCCGTAGCTTTACTTGTAAGGTGCCAACAGAGCCATTTCGCCCAATATCGCTGACGGAACGCCCACAGACCGCTTACGCGGTGGAGGCGATTAACTGGACTCCTACAGGCCGGCTTGAGCCATCAACAACTGGGATACCCAACCAGCCCCAGCCGGCTATAGATATTCTGGGGCGCCGCATATGTCAAGGTGAAGCCCGACTCTGGGGGCAAGTTTATAAGGTAGGCCTTACCCCCCGCCACCCAGTAGGCTACCTTTCCTGGGCTCGACACGTTCTTTCCGCCCACCGTGCACGGTTACAGAAGGTTGAGCTGTATCAAGCGGTGTATGCGTCTCTATTTCATTACCAGGCCCCTCACATCTGGTGGGTTAAAGCTTTTCTGAACCAATGGAATCTTCCCACCGACACCTTCTTGCTAGGGGATCGTGAGGTCTCGATTTCGCTGGAAGAGTTCCGCGAGATCACCGGATTGCCGATTAGGGGAGAGCATTATGAAGAGTTGCTTTGTCCCAATGAGTATGTGTTTACGACCGTGCCTGCTATGCTTGACGGCCTGACGACTGAAAATGTCGTCCGTCATTAGTACCCAAGTCTAATCAAAGCTCTGGGTATTTTTGAGAAACTGTTCGTGATGTCAGAAGATCAAGGCGTCACCTTTGAGACCTTCATTGCCTGCTTCCTCCGTGGAGACGCTTTATCCAAAGAGGCTCCAAAGTTCGCGAACATCAACGACCCTTTTGGGTTCGGGTTGAATAAACTGCCGGCCAAAGAGGAAGATTTGCCACAGTTCTATATTCCGACCTCGTCGGTCGTTTCCTTCGATGCGATTGCGGCTCCCGGCATGGAGGAAGAGACCTTCTTCGTTGGCTTCATCAGTCTCTGGCTCAGTTGGTTCGCCATACCGACGCATCGACGCTTTATGAGAGCCTTCGTCTTCTACCCCGCTCATCTCATAGCTGGAGGGGCGTGATTGGCCGTTGGTGTTGCAGGATTGTCGCACCTATATCATGGATTAAGCGTTGCAGCTAATACTTCGACCCCAGATACAAACGTTGTGAATTTCTCCCTCCACTACTTCAAGTCGTGGATCGAGATGCATGTATTGGGAGCATTTGCTGCTCACCGGCGGCCAGATTTTTATGACTCCTATACCTTCCCACGGTTTATGAAGTTGGTGGATGCTTCCGCTCCCGATCCGACTCAGCTAGGGGCCCTCCGCGTGTTGCTTAACCCATACTCAAACGAGGGCGGGATGGTTTTTAATGACCGAGTCATATCTACTCCCGCGGGGCCCATTCAGCAGCTATTTAATCTGTCAAAAGGTGGAGCGCCATCTCTAAAGCCTAAAGAGATTATGCACCTGTACTCGATTAGGCCAGGCTATTTGGTGTTTCGTCATAATGACACAGTTCTTTTTATGCGGTATAATCCACACCTCTTTGAACAGCAATTGGGCTATAACCAAGGCATCCCTCTCGAGGGGTTTTTAATTGAGCCCACTCTGTCTTCGGAAGTCACTCGTGACGTCATTCATCATTTTATGCGGCTAAACACCGGCTCCCGTTTCATGATCCCAGAGCCCGACTATCTTCCAAGGTTTACTAGGCCTTTTAAAGGTTGGTATCGCCATCGAGTCGATCCTGTCATTGACGAGGAGAGGCGGGTACTTTTCGAATGTAGAGTTCCAGCACCGACCTAAGTTACTAGCGCTCCGTTGCGGCCACGGTCAATGGTTTGCCTTCCATTGAGGGATAGCGGTCCAGTACTTAACTCCAAGGCCGCCGAAATAGAATCGACCCCTCGTACTGCAGGTATGCCGGTGCGTACTAGAGCCGAAGCAACGGCTTCGAATGAAGCGCCCGCGGTAGCGTCGCCAGTGGTGGTGTCACCGAAGGGGGATACCGGAGGCGAGGTTGGTCAACGCCGCGCCAAAGCGCCGAGGAGGAGGAAGCGTTCTTCTGCTAGTGCTAGAACAACTTCTACAAGGAGGAAGAAATCGGTTGCCGACTTACTCGACACCCTGCTTGAGTCCGAGCCATTTATTTAGGACGAACTGATCGCTATGGAGGAGTCGGATGCCGGTCTTATCTATCCTAGCTCGTCTGCTGAAGAGGCCGCACAATTGGCTGAGGCTTTGAGGCGCTTACAAGATGAGACCGAGAACGTGTGCGTCCCAAAAAAGCCCTACCCTCCTGTTACATTCTATGACGTCGATCCATCATTACGGTGGGTACATATGGGTTCTTTGTTAATAGAGGAAGAACGGGCCCTCAAACAGCCATATCGGTTGCTTCCGAAGACGAGCTTGCATTAAAGACAGGTAGTCATTCATCTGCGCTTGAAACTCGACGAGCATACCTAGCCAGAAAGGAAAAATGTCTCGAAAAAGCCATACTTCAAGCTCCTTAGCGTATTGGCATGCGTCTTTCTCATGTCCTTCTTTTAGCAAACAGTCTGTATTACTTTTATATCTTCTCATTTTTGTGCAAACTTTGCAGGGACTTCGGCGGCGAAAGAGGATTTGAGTCTAGATCGGGCCATAACTGTGGGCTCTACAAATGTCTCCCGTGATGCACCGGCAGGTGTAGAGAAGATTATTAAAGCTGCTACTCTTACCGTGGAGCTTTCGGTGGTAACTTCTGTTCCTTCAGTGTCTATTCCTCCAACAGAGGTGACTTCACCGGCCACAGATCCCATGGACATCTCTAGTGACGCACCGATGGGTGTAGAAGAGATTGATGAAGCCATTAATCCTGTCTTGGATCTCCCAGTGGCGACTTCCATTCCTTCAGTATCTACACTTTCAGCAGAGGTGACCTCGCCGGCCATAGATCCAATGGATCTCTCTAGTAGCGCCCTAGAGGGTGTGGAAAGGATTGCCGAGACCGCTGTCCTCTCCTTGGAGCCTAAAGTAGCGGCTGTTGTTTCTCAATTGGAAGCTGCTATCCCGGCACATATCCCTAGTGATGAGCTGCCATCCCTCCAGTTCAAGGAGGGCGAAGTATCGAAGGTAAACTTCTACATTTCGTTTTAACGATCCCTCTGTTATCTGAACCCTTCTTTCCTTCAGAATTGCGGGAATTAGCGGCTTCCATCATGGATCTATCTCCTAGGAAAACCTTCCAGCGTTTGCTTGATATGACTGCCCCATGGGCAATACCCCCGCAAAGTATAGTCCTTTCTTCTAGGCAAGGTCGGTGTTCTTTGACCCCTTTTGTTTTATTATTTTTTTATAATGACGCTAATATGCGCTCCACAATTCTGGAAGCTGATGACGAAGTCGAGATCCTTGATGGTCCTGGGGATCTCTCAAACCCCCCTTGCATGACTGTGGGTAAGTAAGGCTCTATCTTTGGCATTGTTTTGGCTATTCCATGTTCATAAATCTCACTGGCTATTCATGAATCTTGACAGCCCTGCCAACCCTAACCCCGTTAGAATCTCGGATTCCCATGCCACCAGGCCTCTATACCCGGCGTACATCTGAAAGAATGGCGAAACAAGGCATTTACTCCCTGACGGCTCTTATTGAAGACCTTCACGCTATTACCTCTGTCACGGCCGAAGAATTTGTTGTCGAATCTGATGCTTCCTTGTCCGTTCTCGCCACCTATCATGATGAAGCATTGGTGCGCATCTGGGTTGAGTACTGTCGCCGAGTGGAGGTCTGCCTACATGGGCTTGAGTGCATTCGCCATCCTTCCGACATCTTAACCGTAAAATCGAGTCTGCGGGGATGTATCGAACGGTGCACAGCCAATCTACAGTCATGTGGGAAGAGGCTCAACCGGAAGTTTTCGGAGAGGGAGCTAGCTTCAAAGGCTTTAGGGGAATTTCAGGCTCAGCTTACCGCCAAGACTACCCGCACATACGAAATTTGGCGGGTGCTTCAAGAAGCCATTACAGAGCCGGTGGCTGTTGATAAAGCCGTTATCTTTACCCGCAAGATGGTTGAAGCCCATAAAGTCGCTGAAAGGGAGCTTGAGAGTCGGTTTGCTTCATATCATACTCAGCAAACTCAGGCAGGTACCCGTCTTGCCGCACTAACGGAGCTCGAAGCCAAGGTCCAGCGGAAGAATGACGAACTTACTCGCTTATTGCACTATCCGCCGGCTTAAACATCTTTTTGTCGCTGTATATTTTCCTTCTTCTTCTTTTCTTTTGTATTCATTCATGAATAAGAGTATCTTGTATTCATTTTGATTCATGAATAAAAGACATATTTTTCTTCATACTAGCACTTTTCTTTCTTTTGCTGTTTTGGCTTAGCATAAAGTAGCTTATGAACTCATTTCGGAGTTTATAGTTTATTCACTTATCCCGGAGTCTCTAGTTTATGAACCCATTTCGGAGTTTGTAGTTTATTCACTCATCCCGGAGTCTCTAGTTTATGAACTCATTTCGGAGCTTGTTTAGTTTACCTCACTTGGGCTTGTAGGCAAACCGGTCCTAACGTCACAGTTAACCCATGCTCTTTACGACAGAGGTTTGTTAGGGTCTGTGGTACTAGGGTTTTATCCGTCGTACCGTCGCGTTGGCTGATGCATTCCTCGATATGCAATCTTGTTGTTCGAGTAGCCTCGCGACTGTTGTGTCTCTGATCCCTTCGGGGGTTGGACAAGACGTCTTCAAGTAATCTCCTAAGTCATATTACCGTCGGAAGAGCAAGCGTTAGGGATTTTCCATGCCTCTTTTTACTTGAGGTTAGGCTCAATTTGGGAGCCCCGATGAGTCGTAACCACTCCACGCTGGTGTGGGATGATCTCCGATAGTCTTTCAGGTTTTATTTGAGTTGCCGTCAAGACCCTGAAGCCAGGGATTTTCCTTTGCTTCGTTCGCTGGCATTGCTTCTGCTGTAACGAGACGAATGTCGAGATTGTTTCTAGGTTGTCTGTGAACTGTCGAGCCTTGGAACTAGGGACTTTTCCATGGCTCCGTTGTTTTGACCCTGGGTCGGTTGTTGATGTTGCATCTGCATCCTGCTGGAGTTGAGAAGGAACTCCACTGTTGATCTCTAGGTTGTCTGTGAACCCTCAAGATTTGGAACTAGGGACTTTTCCATGGCTCCGAAGTAGTCTCTAGGTTGTTTGTGAACCGTCGAGATTTGGAACTAGGGACTTTGCCATGGCTCCTATTTTGTTGACGTGGTGTCCACATCCTGTTGGAGTGAGAAGAAAAGTTGTTGTTATTCTCTAGGCTGTCTGTGAACCTTCGAGATTTGACTCTCCCTTTGACAGAGCCCGGTGGGGAAATGTGGTTCCCTTTTTCGTTTATGCCCATGGATTGTATATAGGGGTTGATGTGGACTCACCTGCAGGGCAAAAGTTTCATTTTTTTTATTTCTTTCTGCGATGCTCTATCATTTCAGCTTTTTTATATCGCGAAAGTCGCGATTGCCCAATCATTTCGGCTCTTTATCGCGGTGCCCAATCATTTCGGCTATTCTTTTCTTTTTACTCGCTGCTTTTTATTACGAGTTGCCCAAACATTTCGGCTGTTTCATATGCATATATTTTGCTCGCTGATTTTTATTGCTAGTGGCCCTATCATTTCGGCTATTTTATATGCATTTATTTTGCTCACTGATTTTTGTTGCGAGTATGGAACTTGAGATCTGATATCAATCTTGGCATCAGCACCGCTGCGACTGGAATATTGCCAGGAGCGAATCATCATTTGCCTTGAGAGGACTTGGAATTTTCTACCAATTTAGGCATCAGCATCGCTACCACTGGAATGTTGCCATGAGCGAATCATCATTTTCCTTTACTGATTTGAATAAAGGTGGCTTAGCAAACAGGGTTAGCATCCTGCCGACTAAGGCCTTTTGGCTTTATGAGCCGTAAGGGTCTCATAAAGTTATTTCTCCCTACGAGTCGTGAGGATCTTGTAGGTGTAGGTTTTCCCTAGAAGTCGTGAGGTCTCCTAAGTGATATTTTCTCTTGCAAGTCGTAAGGATCTTACAATAGTGTTTTCTCCTTACAAGTCGAGAGGACTTATAAGTGTCGCTCACCACATGAGGACATTCCTCATCATTGGTGGAACTTGGTGGGTGAAATCATTTATTTGTGCACGTGGATTATATACAAGAGCCTATATTGACCGCCTGTACGGCAACTTGGGGAGTGTGATGACTTAAGAACAGGTTCAGGTCCCTGTATCTTAAGGTTTTTGAATCCTATGAGCCGTGAGGGTCTCATAGGGGGAATTCTCCTTATGAGTCTCTCCTTAGGAATCGTGGGGATCTCTAAGTGGGTTGCTCCTATGTGAATCGTAAGGATCTCACGCGGGTGTTTTCTCCTCACAAGGTCGAGAGGACCTTGCAGGTGTTTTTATTTTAAAGAGATTACACCCTTTCGGGTTTTCACAAACTCGCCGGCAACCCTGTTTTTTTTTTACTCACGGAGCCCTTTCGGGTTTTCATCCATGCCCATTTCACTTGTGGACGTACCGTTTTTTTAACAACGAGATTGTGCCCTTTCAGGTTTTCACAAGCTCGCCGGTAGTCCCGCTGTTTGTACTCACGGCGCCCTTTCGGGTTTTCATCCGTGCCCATTTCGCTTGTGGACGTACCGCTTTTTTTTAAACAACGAGATTGCGCCCTTTCAGGTTTTCACAAGCTCGCCGGTAGTCCTGCTGTTTTTACTCACGGCGCCCTTTCGGGTTTTCATCCGTGCCCATTTCGCTTGTGGACGTACCTGTTCCCTGATTAAAAATCAGGAAAGGACTCAGAAGAGGCTTCACGTACTGGCACGTGACGTTCAAAGCAGCGGCACAAAGCGCTTTCAAGAAAAGATTCCAGAAAAGGTCACGTGTTGGCACGTGACGGTTAAGCAGCGGCCAGAAGACAGAGCGCAAAAGAAGAAGAAAGGCCCGCTCCAGGGGTCACGTGTCTACACGTGACCAAGAGTCACGTGCCTACACGTGACCAGGGTTCACGTGGCCACACGTGACCGACGTTTAAAGATTTATTATTTAACAGGATTAAATCCTGAGAAGAGATCATTCAAATCTTTCCAAATAGAGAATGATTATTTGGAACCGTTGGATTAAAAATCTAAAGGTGATTAAATATCGCCTATTCATGGAAAAATCTTGGACTTGGAAAGATTTCCCCCTAAATCTTACCGAAACAACAAGGAAATATCATTGGATTTAAAATCCAATGGTGAATAAAATTCACTTAACAATCTAAAGGCCCAGATTAATGATAAAAATCTCTCAACATACAAATCAAATCTCTCAATGAGAGATTTACTAAGCAGATTGATTCTCTTCCTTCTCCTATAAATAGGAGCCAAGAAAAGAAGAGAAAGGAGGACCCTTTTTCAAAGATCTTTTTCTGAAAAAAAACTTTTTTCTGAAACCCTGAGACCTTTGGATCTTTTTCTACATAGAGAGGGAGAGAGATAAAGCCTTCGGTTCTTTGCAAAGAGGAAAACATTAGGTAAGAAAGGAGAAGGGGAGCTTCAAAGGAGAATTTAATTCTCAAAAGAGTTTAACTCTTACATAAAAAAAAGAACTTAGTTCTTTCTCTGGTTGAGGATATGCAAAGTGCACATCTCCCCATGAATTGAGAATTTAATTCTCATTGGTTTGAGATCCTGCCATGCAGATCTAAAACACAGAGGAGGGACTGAGTTTAAAGAATTTAATTCTCACAAAATGATAGGAATTCAATTCCCTTGAGATAAAGTTAGGGTTTAACCCTATGTTATAGGAATTTAATTCCTTCAAAATGAACAGAACTAGGCTTTAACCCTAATTGAGAATATAATTCTCTCAAACTCACAGGAATTTAATTCCTTTAAGAAAAGAAACTAGGGTTTAACCCTATTAAGAATATAATTCTTCAGAAGAAAGAAGGAATTTAATTCCTCTAAGGTTTAGGGTTTAACCCTATGAACAGAACTTTAAAACATGCAGAGTCACGTGCTACCACGTGACCCCTGCAAAGATCTACAGAATAGAACTCTGGAACAGGCACCTCACGTGCTGCCACGTGACTTCTGCGAAGATATATAAAAGAGAACTTTGAGGCAATGCCTCACGTGCCCCCATGTGATCCCCGGGACATACAAAGAAAAAGCAAAATAAATAGAGACTCCGGGCGCCCTCACGTGTCACCACGTGACCTCTAATGAGTATTCTAACAAACCAGAGCATGAACCCCCATCACATGCCCACACGTGATGGCTTTCAGAACTAAAAGTGTTAAACACTTATCTATAGAACAAAATTAAGGGAAGCAGGACGCTCTCACGTGTGACCACGTGACCCCTCTTGCCTTAGCGTGCAACACTAAATTGAAACCTCTATATCCAGTGTTTAACACTGATTTTCTTAGTGTTTAACACTAATTTGGATTTGCTTAGTGTTTAACACTAATTTGAAAATTCTGTTCCCAGTGTTCAACACCGATCATCTTTTAGTATTTAACCCTATCTAAGAATATAATTCTTTAGAAGAAAATAGGAATTTAATTCCTCTAAAAGTTCATTGCTAGGGTTTAACCCTATGAAGAATTTAATTCTTAAAAGATGAACAGATCTTTAAAACATGTAAAGAGCCAAAGTCACGTGCTACCACGTGACCCCTGTAAAGATCGATAGAAAAGAACTTTGAGGCAATGCCTCACGTGCCCCACGTGATCCCCGGGACATATAAAGAAAAAGCAAAATAAATAGAGACTCTGGGTGCCCTCACGTGTCACCACGTGACCTCTAATGAGTATTCTAACAAACCAGAGCATGAGCCCCCATCACATGCCCGCACGTGATGGCTTTCAGAACTAAAAGTGTTAAACACTTATCTATAGAACAAAATTAAGGGAAGCAGGGCGCTCTCACGTGTGACCACGTGACCCCTCTTGTCTTAGCGTTCAACACTAAATTGAAACCTCTGTATCCAGTGTTTAACATTGATTTTCTTAGTGTTTAACACTAATTTGGATTTGCTTAGTGTTTAACACTAATTTGAAAACTCTGTTCCCGGTGTTCAACACAGATCATCTTTTAGTGTTTAACACTAACTTGTCAATCTTATTCCCAGTGTTCAATACTGTTGGTCTCTAGAAACACACTAGCCTTAGCCCAATTGGCTAAGTTTCCAGAGGCAAAGCCTCTCCTTCAATGAATCAACAGAGGGCCAATATCCCAAACATAATTGGACTTAGCCCAAGATGGCCATAAGTCCTCAATTCAAATTCAACTAGGCCAATGGTGTAACAACCCTAATTTTCATATATATTTTTCTGTACAATTTTTTTTAAAAATCCATAAAGGAGTATTTTAATCTGAGCACAAGATATATATAATTAATTATTTTGTTTTTAAATAATTTCATTTTTAGTGTACATAAAATTGTTTTAAAATTAAAGTGTACTTGGAATATTTATTACTGCTGATATCATTTTAAGTATCTACTTTTCTACAATAATTACAAGAAGGAGCTTGTAGCTCACTGGTAACACCTTGCACTGCTGAACCAAGTCACCAGAGTTCGAATCCTATGACCCACATAATTTTTATATCATTTTGTTTTAATTTTTGGAAGGTCAACAGTCAAACAGCCATAACTCACAAAATTAATACAGTATATAAAAAAAAGTACAACATAATTTCCCCCCAAGTGAACCCTACCGAACGAGCCCCGACTCGGCCCCAACTCAGCCGAGTCGGCCGGTTGGCCGAGTCGTCAACACGGAAAAATTCCGTGTTGACTTGGTCAATACCCCTGCATACTTCAATTTTTCAGAACGATTACCAAATTCCCATTACACCTCCTTTAATCCCAAATTTAATGAAATTTTAATGAATTTTTACATTTTTAAATATTTTTTTTAATCCAAACCCTAACCCTAGCCTATCCCTATATAAACACCCCTACCCTCTACTATTTCACCTCACAACTCTAAGTCCACTCTCCCAAATTCTCGAGAACTCGGTACAAAGAGCGAGAAGCGAAGCGCTGCCGAAATCGACGACAAATTCCGGCGATCGTAGTAGAACCTTCGCGACGTTTTCGACGCACCGACAACCACCACTTCCCTTAGCCTCCTTAGCTTGTCCAAACCCGTAAGTCCCATCTTTTCTATCTCTCTTTTTCTTAAGAAGAAAATACGATTTTTTGGAACCCGACGGAAATCGGAACAAACCGATTTCCGATTCGGTTTATTTCTACAAAATTCCACTTGTCACCTAATCCATAATACCTACCTATATTCATGTTGACTATTAATCACCCATAAAACAATTTAAATAAAGTTTCTCACTTGAAATTATAGCTTTCTTGTAAAACCGTATTCTTTTCATAAAAATACCATAGAGTTTATTTTTCTTGTTCTAATTAAATCCCTCACTCCTAAATATGTTTATCTTGATAAATAAACTTGTAGAAATCAATTTGAATGAATTTTCACACATGAAATGATAACGTTTTCAAATACCGTATTCTTGCGCTTTAATAGTTTAATATATCATAATTAACCTTTAAAAGTTCATTAAACCTTAAAATAAGTCACGAGGTAATGACCTACCTCTACACACACACAAATATAACCCTAATTGATAAACGTCAAAATATAGAATACGAAAATATAGGACTTTTCACTAAAATACCATATTCTTTATAAACCTTTCTTGAAAGCTTTAAGTTGTACACAATTCTAAATAAAATCTTTTAAAATAAAAGCACGATATGTCATGGACATCGATCGTTTATCTAAACTGACTTTGTGGTGTCTAGGCAAGTGTGTCTAGGCTAGTGGTTTTTAATTAGGCCCACTATTGTGGTTCCTTCCCACTTACCTGGCCGCAATTGGCGGTGAAGAGGCGATTTGAGGCTTCTAATGACTTATCGTTTAGACCTTAGAAATAGGATAGTTGGCTTAGGAAAACCCTAGAAACTAAAATACGGAAAACTATATCTTTTTACAAATAAATACCTTTTACTTATAAAACCGTTTTTCTAAATGAATGGTATTTATTAAACCTAAGCAAAGCGCCGCTACAACCCACCTTTGGGGAACCCGTTAGGGATAGTACGGTTCATCGTGGACCCACGGGTTAGTAGTGCGAGATTCAGACCTCCGCAAGGAGCATTCGGTCTCGAAAGGTTTAAAATACGGCATTTAAGAAAAATGAGATTTTGGGAAAATAAAATATTTATTTAAAATTATTCTTGTATTAATATATATTTAATTATCATTTAAACACCTATTTTATTATAATATAAAGTTTCCACTTTTTTCTAAAATTACAAGATTAAAAGTTACATTAAAATACCAGGAATTTCAAATAAACTAATTGATACTTTTATTAGGATATATTCACTAGAATAACACAAATAAAATTCACACTCATTATAACTATAAAGACGAATAATAAATACTTGAGGTGTATTTTGAAAACTATACAATAGTACTTTTTACATAAAACCCCCTCAAGTTTTATAAATTACAATAAGGCCCCTAACAATTACGGAACTTCAAATTACCTTTCTTTTAGTCTGACTCGGGTTAGAGTCTGACTATTTCTGACTTGAATATGATTCAAGTCAATCTATATTCTTTTATATTCCAACTCAATATGAACACATGAATCCCAGAATCCAGTTAACATTTTATATAACTTGACTGAACCGAACCATGGATATTCCTTTTACATGTTTCCCAGTATTCCATTTACATGACTCTACGGTTATAACCGTTTTCTGATATCATGGTTTCGGTCCGTCAGTCAGTCAATCATGCAATCAATACAATTTTACAAGATAACAATACAAACAAGACATCGCGGGGTTTAAGGGGTAGATTGGTACGGAATGTGTTAAAGGTGGCACGAGACGGTCAGATTTAAGACACCTAACATGAATCCAATTGCCGTTGTTCCGGGTTGTATAACGGAGCCTTGTACTTCCATTTGCCCTGGTCTCTAGCATACTGAGACCCCTCTCGTATACACTGGCATTCTTCTGTACCAAGCTACAACAACAGCGTTAACACCATACTACTATAATATGACAATACAATACGACATTAAAAGATACTCTCTCTCTCTCTCTCTTACTCTCTGTCTATTTCTTCCTTATCTTTAGGACTTACCGAGCGACTTGTTCGCTGACGGCATTCTATTTCTTTCTTCTTTGAATGTCGTCAGGTGCGTTGGACCAAGCTGAGATCGAGCCCACCGGTGAAGATTTGGAGCAGTTCCACGAAGATTCCGAGCTCTAGATATTGTATCTTGTTATTTCCAGTATTTTCATTTTCTGTTATGCCATTGTTTAGGCATCGCGTTTCATTTCAGTTGTATTTCCTTTTCATGTATTGTACAAAGAATGTTATTAATAAAAGTTGTTGTTATTCCTATATCATTCGTTTCTTGTGATTTACTTTATATTGCTTAGTTACGCTTAGCGTATGTACTTCTGAGTATATACGTAGCGGGCCTCGTCGCGTCCACTTCCCCGTACACTGGGAAGCGGGGCGTGACAGGTTTTGTTGGTGGCCCATGCAGGTCAGAGCTGTATGAATCCCTGTCATGCAGTTCTGGTCTTCGTGAACAACCTAAGCAATATAACACAAGAACCAGCAACTAAAACATTCTTTACAATCATGTTCCTTGAATCCCATCATTTCTTTGAATCATATACCTTGAATCTGTCCTAATCCAAAATTCCCTCATCTCTTTTACAATTTTACCAAAACCTTCGCATCCTTTCATTCCTTCACACATTCTTCACATTTCTAAAACCCTTACACCACCTTGTTATTTTTTGCATATTGTCAGTACACAAGCACCAGACTTTCCTTGGATTGTTACACTTTCCTTTTACAAATTTTAAGGACGAAATTTTTATAAGGAGGGTAGAATGTAACAACCCTAATTTTCATATATATTTTTCTGTACAATTTTTTTTTATAAAATCCATAAAGGAGTATTTTAATCTGAGCACAAGATATATATAATTAATTATTTTGTTTTTAAATAATTTCATTTTTAGTGTACATAAAATTGTTTTAAAATTAAAGTGTACTTGGAATAATTATTACTGCTGATATCATTTTAAGTATCTACTTTTCTACAATAATTACAAGAAGGATCTTGTAGCTCACTGGTAACACCTTGCACTGCTGAACCAAGCCACCAGAGTTCGAATCCCATGCCCCACATAATTTTTATATCATTTTGTTTTAATTTTTGGAAGGTCAACAGTCAAACAGCCATAACTCACAAAATTAATACAGTATATAAAAAATAAAGTACACCATACTTTCCCCCCAAGTGAACCCTACCGAACGAGCCCCGACTCGGCCCCAACTCGGCCAAGTCGGCCGGCGGCTCGGCCGAATCGGCCGGCGCCGCCGGCGGGACTCGGCCGGCGCCGGCGGGACTCGGGCGGCGCCGCCGGCCGGACTCGACCGGTTGGCCGAGTCGTCAACACGGAAAAATTCCGTGTTGACTTGGTCAATACCCCTGCATACTTCAATTTTTCAGAACTGTTACCAAATTCCCATTACACCTCCTTTAATCCCAAATTTAATGAAATTTTAATGAATTTTTACATTTTTTAATATTTTTTTTAATCCAAACCCTAACCCTAGCCTAGCCCTATATCAACACCCCTACCCTCTACTATTTCACCTCACAACTCTAACTCCACTCTCCCAAATTCTCGAGAACTCGGTACAAAGAGCGAGAAGCGAAGCGCTGCCGAAATCGACGACAAATTCCGGCGATCGTAGTAGAACCTTCGCGACGTTTTCGACGCACCGACAACCACCACTTCCCTTAGCCTCCTTAGCTTGTCCAAACCCGTAAGTCCCATCTTTTCTATCTCTCTTTTCCTTAAGAAGAAAATACGACTTTTTGGAACCCGACGGAAATCGGAACAAACCGATTTCCGATTCGGTTTATTTCTACAAAATTCCACTTGTCACCTAATCCATAATACCTACCTATATTCATGTTGACAATTAATCCCCCATAAACCAATTTAAATAAAGTTTCTCACATGAAATGATAGCTTTCTTGTAAAACCGTATTCTTTTCATAAAAATACCATAGAGTTTATTTTTCTTGTTCTAATTAAATCCCTCACTCCTAAATATGTTTATCTTGATAAATAAACTTGTAAAAATCAATTTGAATGAATTTTCACACATGAAATGATAATGTTTTCAAATACCGTATTCTTGCGCTTTAATAGTTTAATATATCATAATTAACCTTTAAAAGTTCATTAAACCTTAAAATAAGTCACGAGGTAATGACCTACCTCTACACACACACAAATATAACCCTAATTGATAAACGTCAAAATATAGAATACGAAAATATAAGACTTTTCACTAAAATACCATATTCTTTATAAACCTTTCTTGAAAGCTTTAAGTTGTACACAATTCTAAATAAAATCTTTTAAAATAAAAGCACGATATGTCATGGACATCGATCGTTTATCTAAACTGACTTTGTGGTGTCTAGGCAAGTGTGTCTAGACTAGTGGTTTTTAATTAGGCCCACTATTGTGGTTCCTTCCCACTTACCTGGCCGCAATTAGCGGTGAAGAGGCGATTTGAGGTTTCTAATGACTTATCGTTTAGACCTTAGAAATAGGATAGTTGGCTTAGGAAAACCCTAGAAACTAAAATACGGAAAACTATATCTTTTTACAAATAAATACCTTTTACTTATAAAACCGTTTTTCTAAATGAATGGTATTTATTAAACCTAAGCAAAGCGCTGCTACAACCCACTTTTGGGGAACCCGTTAGGGATAGTACGGTTCATCGTGCACCCACGGGCTAGTAGTGCGAGATTCAGACCTCCGCAAGGAGCATTCGGTCTCGAAAGGTTTAAAATACGGCATTTAAGAAAAATGAGATTTTGGGAAAATAAAATATTTATTTAAAATTATTCTTGTATCAATATATATTTAATTATCATTTAAACACCAATTTTATTATAATATAAAGTTTCCACTTTTTTCTAAAATTACAAGATTAAAAATTACATTAAAATACCAGGAATTTCAAATAAACTAATTGATACTTTTATTAGGATATATTCACTAGAATAACACAAATAAAATTCACACTCATTATAACTATAAAGACGAATAATAAATACTTGAGGTGTACTTTGAAAACTATACAATAGTACTTTTTACATAAAACCCCCTCAAGTTTTATAAATTACAATAAGGCCCCTAACAATTACGGAACTTCAAATTACCTTTCTTTTAGTCTGACTCGGGTTAGAGTCTGACTATTTCTGACTTGAATATGATTCAAGTCAATCTATATTCTTTTATATTCCAACTCAATATGAACACATGAATCCCAGAATCCAGTTAACATTTTATATAACTTGACTGAACCGAACCATGGATATTCCTTTTACATGTTTCCCAGTATTCTATTTACATAACTCTACGGTTATAACCGTTTTCTGATATCATGGTTTCGGTCGGTCAGTCAGTCAATCATGCAATCAATACAATTTTATAAGATAATAATACAAACAAGACATCGCGGGGTTTAAGGGGTAGATTGGTACGGAAGGTGTTAAAGGTGGCACGAGACGGTCAGATTTAAGACACCTAACATGAATCCAATTGCCGTTGTTCCGGGTTGTATAACGGAGCCTTGTACTTCCATTTGCCCTGGTCTCTAGCATACTGAGACCCCTCTCGTATACACTGGCATTCTTCTGTACCAAGCTACAACAACAGCGTTAACACCATACTACTATAATATGACAATACAATACGACATTAAAAGCTACTCTCTCTCTCTCTCTTACTGTCTGTCTATTTCTTCCTTATCTTTGGGACTTACCGAGCGACTTGTTCGCTGACGGCATTCTATTTCTTTCTTCTTTGAATGTCGTCAGGTGCGTTGGACCAAGCTGAGATCGAGCCCACCGGTGAAGATTTGGAGCAGTTCCACGAAGATTCCGAGCTCTAGATATTGTATCTTGTTATTTCCAGTATTTTCATTTTCTGTTATTCCATTGTTTAGGCATCGCGTTTCATTTCAGTTGTATTTCCTTTTCATGTATTGTACAAAGAATGTTATTAATAAAAGTTGCTGTTATTCCTATATCATTCGTTTCTTGTGATTTACTTTATATTGCTTAGTTATGCTTAGCGTATGTACTTCTGAGTATATACGTAGCGGGCCTCGTCGCGTCCACTTCCCCGTACACTGGGAAGCGGGACGTGACAAATGGGCTCATAATACAATAATTGATCTTAGTTTCCAAATTGGACTACAGATCCCTTAATCTACCTTGGTGTAAGGGTACATCTCTTTACTCCTTTGATACTTGTCGTTGTAATTCCTCAACGTCTTCAAAGAGGTGACGGGTCCCGATAACCACATACATTGATACGGACTGTGGGGTCCTTAAGCTCATGGACTACGACGTCCTTAATCTTGACCGTAATGTCTTAAAACTAACATCGGACTGTGGAGTCCTCAAATCCACGGACTACGACATCCTTAACCTTGACCGTAATGTCTTAAAACTAATATCGGACTGTGGAGTCCTCAAATCCACGGACTATAACGTCCTTAACCTTGACCGTAATGTCTTAAAACTAACATCGGACTGTGGAGTCCTTAAATCCACGAACTACGACGTCCTTAACCTTGACCGTGATGTCTTAAAACTAACACCGGACTGTGGAGTCCTTAAATCCACGAACTACGACGTCCTTAACCTTGACCGTGATGTCTTAAAACTAACATCGGACTGTGGAGTCCTTAAATCCACGGACTACGACGTCCTTAACCTTCACCGTGATGTCTTAAAACTAACATTGGATTGTGGAGTCCTTAAATCCACGGACTACGACGTCCTTAACCTTGACGCAGCGTCTTAAAACTAATACTGGACCGCAATGTCCTTAAACTACTTATCGACTGCAACGTCACTAAACTAAACAATAGAGCCCCCAATTGCTCTTTTGTTGGATCTAACCGATCCCGTTAAGTTGATCTTAGTCTAAAACTGGACTAACGTATCCTTAACAAATGTTTAAGTTGATCTTAGTCTCAAATGTGGCTAATGTATCCTTAAACACAACCCCCAAGCCCAAATCTAAGAAAGATATGGATTTGGACTAGTCCACGCCCTACGGGCGACGACATAACTCAGTCTCCGTATACAATCCACGGGCACCCAAACACAAATTAAACACACATGACACGAAGTGACCATCTGGAGAAGGAGAAAGTTTTTATCGCCATGCGGTAGCGTAATTAACTGCAGGGGCTTGCGCCTGCAGGGAAGAGCGTCCCCACAATCAAAAACCCCTCAAGCGAAGGGGGATCTGACGAAGTCTGCTATATCGGACGCATCCGTTTAAACCTTCGATACAGGGCGCCATAAATCAACTTGGCATCTTCGAAGAAGTGGACAGATAGCACCAATTAGCATCTGCCCCGAATCTCAGGCAATACGTCCGTCGTGCCGTCTTTCGGAGGGGAACAGTACCGCTTTTTTTTTGCCAATGGCACTTAGGGAGGACTTCGCCACCGGGGCAGCTGTACAGCCAGCAGGACCCGAGTTGCAGCCCTTGCCGCTGGGACTTATGGACTTGAATTCCACTATCGTCGTGTTTGAGGCGATGTATTTAGTTTAAGGACATTACGATCCATGGTTAGTTTAGGGACATCTCGGTCCATGGTTAGTTTAGGGACATCTCGGTCCATTGCCAGCTTCGGGGTGAAGTTTTGCCGGATACTACTTATAGAGTTTGGACTCAGGTAGACAGCGAGCGGACACGAGCGTCGTCATCTATCATTAACCTGAGCCATGACTTGTCAAGCGTGGTATTTCTTAAGGAACAGTCCGTTTATTGGCCGGAAGGGTCTTTCTCCATGCATATTCATGAGCAAGTAGGCCCCACGTTGGTAGACCATGTTTATGATGTACGGATCTTCATAGTTTGGCTCGAATTTCCCCCGCTTTACACGGTTGGGGATCATAAGTATTTTTACGACTAGCACGAGTTCGCCTTGGCGGAATGTTCTCGTCCCGGTTAGTCTTTCATATAAGCGCGTCATCCTTACTTTATAAGCTTCCAGGTTTTGCTGCACCATGAGGCGAGTTTCATAAAGGGCATCGAGCTCCTCGAGCCGAAGATGGGCGTTTTCTTCATTCGTCAGCTCAAATCGAACTGCCACTCGTAGAGAGGGCAGCTCTATTTCCAAGGGAAGTACCGCTTCCGTGCCAAATACTAACGCGTATGGCGTTGTATTCGTGGCCGTTTTGAACATGGTCGATACGCCCAGAGAGCTTCATGCAGTCTCTCGTGCCAGTCCTTTCTGCTTCTGGACACCGTTTTCTTTATGATCTTTGTCAAGGTCTTGTTGAAAGCCTCAGCTAGACCGTTAGCTCGGGGATTATATACTGAAGAGTATCTCCAATCTATATTATGCTACTGCGCGAAGCGGCTAATCTTATGACTTCTATAGGCCAGCCCATTATCCGAGATGATTCGCCGCGGAGTGCCGAACCGGTAGATGACATGCGCCCTGAAGAAACGGAGGATGTTCTCCGTCTTCACCTCCCTTACCGGTACTGCCTATGCCCACTTAGAGAAGTAATCGATTGTTGCCAATATGAACCGACGTCCTTTGGATGATGCTGGTTCGATAGGCCCGATTATATCGGTTCCCCACATTTCGAACGGCAAGCTAGCCAATATTGGGTGTAGCGGATTTGGATGCTGGTGGATAAAGTCCCCATGAATTTGGCACGAGTGACACTGCTTCGCATATTCGAGGCAGTCCTGAATCATTGTGGGCCAATAGTAACCCATTCTTTTGATCTTCAGTTTCATCTTTGGCCCGGCATGATAGGAACCGCAGAGTCCGTCGTGGGTTTCTTGGACAACCCTCCTTGCTTCCTCCGGTCCCAAGCATCTTAGCCACAAACTGTCGAACGATCTCTTATATAGAGTATCATTGACGAAGGCGAAGGATAGAGCTCGTTTCATGAGCTGATGTCTTGACGGCGTGTCTTCGGGTGTTCGATGGGATTTGAAGTAGTCTATGAAGACTTCTCTCCAATCCACGCGTCTTCGGGTGTTCGATGGGATTTGAAGTAGTCTATGAAGACTTCTCTCCAATCCTTAGGCTTTTCTTCATCTTTTATTTGGCAGGCTGCTTGTTTGGTCGCTTCCTTTCCTTCAAATGACTCCGGCGATATTTCTTCTGGCGCGAGAATCCGACGGCTTTGCACAATGATTCTTACGTCATCGAGGTTTTCGTCGGCCAGTTCTTTAGCGAGTTTGGCTAATGCATCTGCCTTGCAATTCTCTGCACGCGGAATGCTTTCCAGAATGTAAGAGGGGATTTGTGTCAACAATTACCGTACTCTCTCGCCATATTTTACCAACTCTGGTTTGCATGTCTGATAGTCGCCATTTACTTTGCTAACGACTAGCTGGGAGTTTCCATATATAAGGAGGTTTTCGATTCCCATGTCGACAGCAATCTCAAGACCTATTATCAAAGCTTCGTACTCAGCCTCATTGTTTGTTCTCGGCTCTGTTAATGAAAGGGCGAAACGCATTATCCCTCCTTGCTGAGTCACGAAGATAAGGCCCATCCCGGCTTTAATTATAGGGGTGTTGTGCTTTCGCTTCTTTATGGAAGATGCCCCATCAAAGTAAAGTTCCCATCGAGAGTCATTTTCTTCGTCCTTTGTGTCGAAAGCGTGTTTGTTCGGAAATTTGCAATTTAAGGGAGAGTCAACTAGTATTGGATGTTCAGCGAGAAAGTCGGCGATGGTCTGGCCCTTCACTGCCCTGAGAGGTCGATAGATTATCGAGAACTCCATCAGGAGGGGGGCCCATTTGGCAAGTCTTCCTGTTAGTATGGCTCTAGACATCAAATATTTGAAAGGATCCACCTTTGATATGAGATGGACCTCATGTGCCAAGGCTGTAACGTTTTAAAAATTGTTTAGGTCAATTTTCCGATAATCGGTAATATAACTCGTGTTTTCCATAAAACGTAATTATAATTATTTTTCAACAAAGACCTCATTATACCTCTTTTAGCTATGTAATTGCTAGTATTGGTATTTAATTAGTCACTTACAAATTTCTAGTTTTCTTAAATATTTTTCCTAAATTGATTATTTTTAAATATTGTTTTAAGCTTTCACTTATACATTTAATTAGTGTTAATTACAAATGAGATGGGTTAAGTACACATTAGTGCACCATATCAACTAAATAGCTAGTTGTAACATATTCTTTTTTCTTTTTTGGTTCTCCATGGTTCTAGATGTTTAGAAGAAAATTTAATAGAATAAAAGAAAAGAAAATAACAACAATAGAATAAAGAAGGATGGTGCTTTATTAATGAGGTATGGGAGGTTTGACTTGAAGATTCCACACACACTCACCTCTCCATTTTCCCTCATTGCTGGCCGAAACAAGGTAGCAGCCCCTCCCCATTTTCACCACCTCATTTCCACTTGAAAAATCATCAAAATTTCATCAAAAATCCACACAAACTCTCACAAATTCTTAATTAAACCTTTACCCAATTTTCCTTGGCCTAATTTAGCATAGATCTTGGAGCAAGATGGCAATTTGGAAGGCTAAGTTTGCAAGTTTGATTTCAAGATTGTGGAGGTATAATCTTAACCCAATGGTTACTTGTTGATTAATTACTACAATTTAATTTATTTTAGTGTTTTAACATGGTTCTAATTGGAAGTTTGAAATTTCAAGAGAAAAATTTGAGTTCAAATTAGGTTTTATCACTTGATTATGGTTGCAATGTGTAATTTAATATCTTAAGACTTGCAAAATCTAAACTGGTTGTTAAAATTTCTAATTGTTATTTCTAAATTGTTTTAATTAAAGAACCTTGCAAACTAAATTTTTATGATTAATGTAAATAGGTGAGATTAAAATCTAGTAAATAATTGTGTAGCCAATTAGGACATTAAAGGAATATTGGGGCCACTAGTTTTGTTAAAATATCAAGATTTGAACTAAAATGGTAAATTGATGCTTACTGGTTTTTTGGAATAAATCGATTTTAATTAAGTTTGAGGTTTTGATGATATACAACCTATTTCCTAATGTATTTAGTGTGTTGTGAATGCGTGATTGGTGCGATCGGGTTCTAGGCTTGGTACTTGCCACGTATAGTGACCCTAGTTGTGGTTTGTGGCGTTGTCGCGAGCGCGTTTTGTGCACCAAGTGCGTGCGCGTCTAGTTAGTGTGGGTGGTTGATATGTATCATTTGTGTCCGCGACTATTTATATATCTATTCTCATATTGACTTGTGTGCGTTTCTAGGATCGGGTGAAGAGGCGTCGGATGTGGCGCGGAAAAGGCAAGGCTGAGATCGGATCAGATTAGCCGAGGCGTCCCGGTGAGTAGATGTACACATCTACGGGGGGATCGTCTGGATGGCGCAAGACGCCCGATAGTTGGGATTGCTAGTAGTACTTGCATTTATATGCGTAGTTCCTAGTTATTCATCTCGTTGCATCGCATCATCTTCTATATATATGTGTGTGATATCATCTTATAGGACACTTGCACCATTACCATTGATTCATGACGCATGTGCACTATTCATGCGAACACACACGCCATTGGAAATTGCTATGTCACAAACACTATAGAACTTACTTAGAATCGATACCCGTGCATTTGCATCATATATGATATGTAGACTTGTAGTTGTATATTCATCTCATCAGGATTGGATACGTTGGATTGCTAGTCATATGTATATACTTCATTGCACCATTGTTCATGCACAGTTTTCTAGTCACACACCGTATTTCATATTATTGATACCATAGGCATTCATCATCGCTGACATTTTCACATATTGTGATTTTTCTTGGAGATTTCCGTGTGTATGAGATTTATGGATTTTGGGGAAAACCGCAAGAATTTAATAAACCTATTATCATTTTAAAAATGCAAGTTGCGGTTTTCTCGTGATATGATATATGTGTCGTCCACCATGAGTTTTCCTGATTTCTGTTGGTTTTCGAGACCCGATTCGAGGAGGAGGATGAACCGTCTCGGGTACATGGTGGACCCGGTATGGTACCTCGGGGCGAGAGTGTTTTAGTGAGGGATGACGATGAGCCCGGCAGGGGCGGACTACCTACCGGTGATGTCTGACGCGGCAAATATCCGGAGGATACCGACGTAGTCGTGAGATTTGATGATATGGGCCGATCTGGACCGACGGAGCTCGAGATATTGAGATATCGAGATATCGATACATTGAGATATTGAGGTATTGAGATATTGGGATATGTATATATTGTGTCGATATTTGACATGGATTTTCGGTTGATTTCATTGGTGATGTTTAATTTTATTGCACAGAGGTTTTTTCTAAAATAAGAATAAAGATTTTCTCATACCAGACGTGTTCAGGTTTCGTGTTTGATTATGCATTCATGTTGCATCCATGCTAATACATCATATCATATTAGTATATGTAGGCTGTGACGCATTTGCGTGCATGCTTACGATAGCCTTATGAGATGTTACTTACTACTCACGAGTTGGAAACTCACCCCCGTTGTGCCACAGTATCTTGCAGGTCTGACCCGTCAGCACAGTAGCGGCAGGCACACTTCCTCATTTCGTTCCTTTTGCTTGGACTTGCGGCATTGCTCGTAGGTGGGTTGTGAGAATATTTTATTCCATCATGTATATTATTTTGTATCTAGTATAATCCATCTACCCTTATCTATTGGACTAGACGGTGAGACTTGTATTTGTGGTATTTTGGTGTCGATGCTCACTTGAGCCGACGTTGTGTTTCTCATTTCTTGCTTTCAGATGCTTATTTCGCACTTTTGATATACATGTTGCATGTGGTTGTGATTCCGCCATTGGCGATGAGCTAGCTCCCGCTTGGGGATGCCTTTATTCATTATTATATGTATTTTCATGTGTTGTACCCGTTTCGGGGCCAGTATTTACAAAGGAGACTTTGCCGAAATTTTCGGAATAATTGGATGTTTTGAAATGCGTTAATGTGACTTTATTTTACTACATCTCTTTTTTTAAGTTAAGTTTTCTTTCACTCTATTTCTTTAAATGGTTTAGATTTTTGGGCTTTGGCTTACTTAGATTACGTTACGCCTTGAGACGTTTCGTAGTTTAAGTGTCAGTCACGTTCCGTACCTTCGGGTCGTGACAAAGTTGGTATCAGAGCGATAGGTTTTACCTTTCTGAGTGTGGGATGACCCTTGGTAGATGGAGTAGGTGACTTAAGCAGAGTGACGTAGCGTGTGTATGTTCCGCGGCATACTTACTATACGATACTCCGCCTAAGTGACCTTAGAATATATATTTGCTTGTATTTCCTTCCTTGATTCCGGAAATCCTTTGATTTGATCGCAATGTTCCTATCAATCCTGTTCTTGCTCCAGACACTATGCCGCCGGAGACTACGAAGGCCAGAGGGATGCCGTCGCGGATGAGATTAGAGTATACTCGTTTGAGACGAGGACCGATCAGGGCGATACGCCGACCCCTCAGGGATAGAGTGATCCGCCTTCTCCAGGACGGATAGCTAAGCTGGAGTCGAGTATTCAGGACTTGTGACAGATGATTGGATTGTTAGTGGTGGTTAGCCGAGCTCCGAGAGCCGATGATGTCCCTCCTGCTACAGGGACTGTGATTGTACCTGCTGCTCAGTCAGATGTTTTTGTTGTTGCCGAGATTATTTCCGTATCCTTACTGGAGTTTTTGAGGCTGAAACCTCTAGTTTTTACAGGCACGGATGCAGTGAAGGATCCACAGACAATCCCTGACAGGATGGCTAAGAATTGTCGTTCACAGAGATGTTTTGATGAGATATGGATTGAGCTTGCGAGTTTTCGTCTAGAGAGGTCTTGCTCAGACGTGGCGAGAGTCAATGTAGAGAGGCCGAGCTGCAGATCTACTTCCTATGACTTGGGATGAGTTCATAGCTATATTTCTTGCTCGTTTCCTTCCGGAGAGCGTTCGAGATGTCGAGCCCGTAGTTTCGAGTCTTTGCGTAAGACTCCAGGGATCACAGTGTCCGAGTACGACATATAGTTTACTCAGCGGCCCGATATGCTCCTTACCTGGTGGACACTGAAGAGAAACGGATAAAGAGGTTCGTGTGGAGATTGGACATGCAGTTATTCCTTGCTGTTGGTGCCCAGCATTTTGACACTTACGTCGTGGCTATGAATGCAGCCTTACTGCTAGAGGGGTGCATTTCTGAGACTTCAGTCGTTTTTGGATCGAAGCGGATTCGTACCGGTATGCCAGCTCAGAGGCGGTTAGGAAGACGTTGTGAAAAGTATTCTTTCAGTGTTTTCTTTCGATGCGCGTATTTCTTTTGTTGTTTGAACTTGTATCTACGCACTTTGTACCGATATTGGACCGAGAGTCGTCCTTGTTTGATCTGCTGCTGATTGTTATTATTCCAGTAGGCGAGTCTTTTGTCGCTCGAAATGTTTTTCGTTCGTGTTTGTTTCGTTCATATCGGAGATAGGGATTCTTCTGTCAATTTGATTCTTCTCGTTATGTTATACCTTGATGTTCTTCTGGGCATGAATTGGTTAGCCACGTGTTATGCGTTCGTGGACTGCCGTGAGGAGGCAGTCAGTTTTAGTTTTCCGGGTGAGCCAGTTCTTGTTATTCAGGAAGACCTTAACGCCACCCTTCCCGATTTGATTTCTTCTCTTCGAGCTAGTCAGCTCTTGAGGAAAAGGATGTCAGGAATTCTTGACGTATGTTTGTAATGTTAGAGCCGCAGAGGCCCCGTTGGATTAGGTCCCTATTGTGAGAGTTTCCAGTTGTCTTTCCTGACAAGTTGCTTGGTTTGTCGTCAGAGCGCGATATTGAGTTCTGCTTTGAATTGATTCCCAGCACGGAGCCTTTTTCTATACCGCCACATCGGATGGACCCGGCGGAGCTTAAGGAACCGAAGGGTTAGTTGCAAGATTTGTTGGATAAAGGGCTTGTTCGTCCAAGTGCATCACTTTGGAGAGCTCATGTTCTGTTCATCAAGAAGAAAGACGGCAGTTGTGTTGGTGCATTGATTATCGTTAGTTGAATTGGGTTACTGTGCGGAACAAATATTCCTTACCTCGCATCGACGAATTATTTGATTAGCTCCAGGATGCGGGACATTCTCGGAAGTTGACTTGCGATCAGGCTACCATCAGATGTGGGTTCGAAAGGATGATATTCCGAAGACTGCTTTTCGCATACGTTAAAGGCATTCTGAGTTATTGGCGATGTCGTTCGAGCTCACCAATGCCCCAGCAGCGTTTATGGACTTGATGAATCGTATATTCAGGCCGTTTCTTGATCAGTTATTTTCGTGATTCGTCGAGGACATCCTAGTATACTTTTGGAACCGAGAGGGGCCTGGGTAGTATTCGAGGATTTCGTTGCAGACTTTGAGGGAGCGCTAGCTATTCGCTAAATTATCCAAGTGTGTTTTCTGGTTGGATAGTGTTGACTTCTTGGGTCATGAAGTTACGAGAGATAGTAAGCATGGAACCGAAGAAGATCGAGGCCGTTCAGCACTGGCCCAGTCCTGTACCAGCGACGGAGGTTCGCAGCTTTTTGGGTTTGGCCGGATATTATCGACGCTTTGTTGGGATTTTTCTCGTATAGCTGCACCGTTGACCGGGTTGACCCGGAAGGGAGTTTCTTTTTTTTGGACCGAAGTATGTGAGCAGAGTTTTCAGCAGTTGAAGACTCGTTTGATTTCGGTGCCAGTATTATCTTTGCCTTAAGGATCAGGCGGTTTTGTTGTTTATTGTGATACTTCTCGGCAGTTGAAGAAGCACGAGCAGAACTATTCTACGCATGACTTAGAAATGGCTGCGGTGGTTTTTACACTTAAGATTTGGAGACACTACTTATACAACGAGTCGTGCTAGATATTTACGGACCAAAAGAAGCTTAAAGTATATCATTCAGCAGCGAGATCTAAATTTAACATAGCACAGATGGATAGAGCTAGTGAAAGACTATGACTGCGAGATTCTTTATCGTCTGGGCAAGACGAATGTTGTGGCAGATGCTTTGAGTCGGAGGCTCGGAGATAGATTTTCTTGTTTGAGCACAGTTCATAGACAATCGACGGCAAATTAGCAGATTCTTTGTGACAGCCGAGTACAGTTCGAGTTTACGTCGACCGGGGGACAACTTGTCCGTGTCCGTGCACATCCACAGTTATTTGATCATATCCGTAAGGCACGGTCCGATGACGTTCGTTGTCAGAGATCTTGGAGCAGGTTGGACAGGGCAGAGATTTAGAGTTCGTGATTGATGATCAGAGAGTACTACGATTTGGGACTTGACTGTGTGCGCCAGATTCTGAGGGACTGAGACGCGAGATCTTAGAGGAGGCGCATCAGTTAACATATATTGTTCATCCGGGTTCCACCAAGATGTATTGTGATTTGGGAGAAGTATACTAGTGTGAAGGGATGCAGAGAGATGTCACAGACTTTGTTTCGAGATGCCTGACTTGTCAGCAAGTCAAGGCCGAGCATTAGAGGCCAGCTGGAGAGTTACAACCTTTGCCCATTCCGGAGTAGAAATAAGAGCAGATTTCTATGGAATTTATTGTGGGTCTACCTAGGACCAGTCGAGAGTATGGCTCTATTTGAGTGATCATAGACCAAATGACGAAAGCAGCTCACTTTCTTCCAATAAGACCACTTTCGGATTCGTTCAGTATGCTCATATATATGTTGATGAGATTGTGCGACTACATGGAGTTCCGACCTATATTATGTCCGATCGGGACACCCAGTTCACCAGCCGACTATGGCAGAAACTTCAGGAGGCTTTGGGCACCAGATTGAGTTTCAGTGCAGTTTTCTATCCTCAAACCGATGGTCAATCAGAGCGGACATTTAGACTCATGAGGACATGCTCCGAGCTTGCATTCTAGATTTCATGGCAGTCGGGATCGCCACTTGCCCTTGATAGAGTTTTCCTATAATAACAGATTCTAGGAGGAGATTCAGATGGCACCCTTTGAGGCGTTATACGAGAGGAGATGTCGATCGCCCGTTTGTTGGACATAGCTCAGTGAGAGCAGTATTTTAGGACCGCAGATTGTGCAGGAGACGACCGAAAAGATTCAGTTGATTTGGGATAGGATGAGAGTGGCACAGAGCAGGCAGAAATCTTATGCAGACCGACGTCGGCACAGACTTGAGTTTATAGTAGGCGATCATGTTTTCTTCAGGGTTTCTCCAATATGGGGCGTGTTGAGATTTGGAAGGAAATGGAAGTTTAGTTCCAGATATGTGGGTCCTTTCGAGATTCTCGAGCGTGTCAGCGCAGTTGCTTATCGTTTTGCTCTTCCACCCAATTTTCCAGATGTTCACCCCGTGTTCCATGTATCGATGCTCCGCAAGTACCTTCATGACCCTCTCGCGTGATACAGCATCAGGCTAGAGCGCGATCTTTCTTTCACCAAGCAGCCGATCGTCATTCTAGATCGGCAGGTGAAGAAACCGAGGTCCAAGGACATACCGTCTGTAAAGGGTTCTTGGCGTGGCTCGAACGGCGAAAAGGTCACGTGGGAAGCCGAGGACGAGATGCGGAAGAAATATTCCCATCTCTTCGAGGGTACGCGTAGTTTGATTTTAAATTCGGGGACCGAATTTCTTTAAGGGGGGAAGATTGTAACGTTTTAAAATCGTTTAGGTTAATTTTCCGATAATCGGTAATATAAGCCGTGTTTTCCGTAAAACGTAATTATAATTATTTTTCAACATAGACCTAATTATACCTCTTTTAGCTATGTAATTGCTAGTATTGGTATTTAATTAGTCACTTATAAATTTCTAGTTTTCTTAAATATTTTTCCTAAATTAATTATTTTTAAATATTATTTTAAGCTTTCACTTATACATTTAATTAGTGTTAATTACAAATGAGATGGGTTAAGTACACATTAGTGCACCATGTCAACTAAATAGCTAGTTGTAACATATTCTCTTTTCTTTTTTGGTTCTCCATGGTTCTAGATGTTTAAAAGAAAACTTAATAGAATAAAAGAAAAGAAAATAACAAGAATAGAATAAAGAAGGATGGTGCTTTATTAATGAGGTATGGGAGCTTTGACTTGAAAATTCCACACACACACTCACCTTTCCATTTTCCCTCATTGCTGGCCGAAACAAGGCAGCAGCCCCTCCCCATTTTCACCACCTCATTTCCACTTGAAAAATCATCAAAATTTCATCAAAAATCTATACAAACTCTCACAAATTCATAATTAAAGCTTTCCCCAATTTTCCTTGGCCTAATCTAGCATGGATCTTGGAGCAAGATGGCAATTTGGGAGGCTAAGTTTGCAAGTTTGATTTCATGATTGTGGAGGTATAATCTTAACCCAATGGTTACTTGTTACTACAATTTAATTTATTTTGGTGTTTTAATATGGTTCTAATTGGAAGTTTGAAATTTCAAGAGAAAGATTTGGGTTCAAATTAGGGTTTTATCACTTGATTATGGTTGCAATGTGTAGTTTAATATCTTAAGACTTGCAAAATCTAAAATAGTTGTTAAAATTTCTAATTATTACTTTTAAATTGTTTTAATTAAAGAACCTTGCAAACTAAATTTTTATGATTAATGTAAATAGGTGAGATTAAAATCTAGTAAATAATTGTGTAGCCTAATTAAGATATTAAAGGAATATTGTGGCCAATAGTTTTGTTAAAATATCAAGATTTGAACTAAAATGGTAAATTGATGCTTACTAGGTTTTTGGAATAAATCGGTTTTAATTAAGTTTGAGGCTTTGATGATATACAACCTATTTCCTAATGTATTTAGTGTGTTGTGAATGCGCGATTGGTGCGATCGGGTTCTAGGCTTGGTAGTTGCCACGTATAGCGACCCTAGTTGTGGTTTGTGACGTTGTCGCGAGCGCGTTTTGTGCACCAAGTGCGTGCGCGTCTAGTTAGTGCGTGCAGTTGATGTGTATCGTTTGTGTCTGCGACTATTTATATATTTATTCTCGTATTGACTTGTGTGCGTTTCTAAGATCGGGTGCAGAGGCGTCGGATATGGCGTGGAAAAGGCAAGCCTGAGATCGGATCAGATTAGCCGAGACGTCCCGGTGAGTAGATGTGCACATCTACGGGCGGATCGTCTGGATGGCGCAAGACGCCCGATAGTTGGGATTGCTATTAGTACTTGCATTGATATGCGTACTTCCTAGTTTTTCATCTCGTTGTATCGCATCATCTTCTATATATATGTGTGTGTGTTTGTGTGTGTGTGATATCATCTCATAGAACACTTGCACCATTACCATTGGTTCATGCCGCACGTACACTATTCATGCGAACACACACGCCATTGGAAATTGCTATGTCATGAACACTATAAAACTTGCTTAGAATCGATACCCGTGCATTTGCATCATATATGATATGTAGACTTGTACTTATATATACATCTCATCAGGATTGGATACGTTGGATTGCTAGTCATATGTATATACTTCATTGCACCATCGTTCATGCATAGTTTTCTAGTCACACACCGTATTTCATATTATTGATACCATAGGCATTCATCATCGCTGACGTGTTCACATATTGTGATTTTTCTTAGAGATTTCCGTGTTTATGAGATTTATGGATTTTGGGGAAAACGCAAGAATTTAATAAACCTATTATCATTCTAAAAATGCAAGTTGCGGTTTTCTCATGATATGATATATGTGTCGTCCACCATGAGTTTTCCTGATTTATGTTGGTTTTCGAGACCCGATTCGAGGAGAAAGATGAACCGTCTCGTGTACATTATGGACCCGGTATGGTACCCCGGGGCGAGAGTGTTTTTGTGGGGATGACGATAAGCCTAGCAGGGGTGGACTACCTACCGGTGATGTCTGACGCGGAGGATATCCGGAGGATACCGACATGGTCGTGAGATTTGATGATATGGGTCAATCCTGACTGACGGAGCTCGAGATATTGAGATATCGAGATATTGAGACATTGAGACATTGAGGAATTAAGATATTGGGATATGTATATATTGTGTCGATGTTTGACACGGATTTTCGGTTGATTTCATTGGTGTTGTTTCAGTTTATTGCACAGAGGTTTTTTCTAAAATAAGAATAAAGATTTTCTCATACCAGACGTGTTCAGATTTCGTGTTTGATTATGTATTCATGTTGCATCCATGCTAGTACATTGTATCATATTAGTATATGTAGGCTGTGACGCATTTGCGTGCATGCTTACGATAGCCTTATGAGATGTTACTTACTACTCACGAGTTGGTAACTTACCCCCGTTGTGCCACAGTATCTTGCAGGTCCAATCCGTCAGCACAGTAGCGATGGGCGCACTTCCTCATTTCGTTCCTTTTGCTTGGACTTGCGGCATTGCTCGTAGGTGGGTTACCAGGATATTTTATTCCATCATGTATATTATTTTGTATCTAGTATACTCCATCTACACTTGTATATTAGACTAGACGGTGAGACTTGTATTTGTGGTATTTTAGTGTCGATGCTCACTTGAGCTGACGCGGTGTTTCTCATTTCTTGCTTTCAGATGCTTATTTCGCACTTTTGATATACATGTTGCATGCGGTTGTGATTCCGCCATTGGCGAAGAGCTAACTCCCGCTTTGGAATGCCTTTATTCATTATTATATGTATTTTCATGTGTTGTACCCGTTTGGGGGCCAGTATTTACAAAGGAGACTCTGCCGAAATTTTCAGAATAATTGGATGTTTTGAAATGCGTTAATGTGACTTTATTTTACTGCATCTCTTTTTTTAAGTTAGGTTTTCTTTCACTCTATTTCTTTAAACGGTTTAGATTTCTGGGTTTTGGCTTACTTAGATTACGTTATGCCTTGAGAAGTTTCGTAGTTTAAGTGCCAGTCACGTTCCGTACCTTCGGGTCGTGACAAAGGCATAATGCCGAAACTTTGTTTTCGCGAAGATCAGTGCCAGGCAATGCTTTTCAATGGGGGAGTAGTTGTTTTCTGCCCCTAGGAGAACTCGGCTCAAATAGTAGAGAGATCTCTCCTTCCCCTGGTCGTTCTCCTGTGCCCATAGCGCGCCTAAAGAATCTTCAAGGGTTGTTGTGTACAGGATGAGGGGCTTTCCCTTGACCGGAGCGGTCAGTACCAGTGGGTTCTGCAGATATTGCATGATTTCGTCCAGTGCACTTTGGCATTTACGATTCCAAACGAAAGGGATCCCCTTCTTCATCAGATAGCTGTAGGGGCGGCATTTTCCGGAAAGGTTGGCTATGAACCGTCGGATATACGCGAGCTTTCCTTGGAGAGACCGCAATTGTTTGAAAGTTCTTGGCGTGGGCATTTCCTTAATTGCTTTGATCTTTGATAGATCTATTTCGATGCCTCAGTGTCGTACGATGAATCCTAGGAATTTGCCTGAGAAGACTCCAAACGCGCATTTCAGAGGGTTCATCTTCAGGTTATATTTCCGAAGACGCCGGAACACTATAGGTCGTCGATATAACATTCGACAATCTCGTGTATGAGGTCATCGAAGATCTTTGTCACGGCCCTTTGGTAGGTAGCGCCAGCGTTCTTCAGACTGAAGGGCGTTACTTTATAGCAAAATATGCCCAGTGGAGTCCGAAAGGCAGTATGCTTTCGGTCTTCGGGATGCATCTTTATTTGATTATACCCCGAAGATCCATCCATGAAGGAGAAGCCCTAATGAGTGGACGTGTTATCGACCATTAGCTCGGTAACAGGCACTGGGAAGTTATCCTTCGGGCAAGCTTTGTTGAGGTCCCGAAAGTCCACTCAAATGCGCAACGTCCTATTTTTCTTCATCACTGGGACAATGTTGGCGATCTAGTGAGGATATTGAACTTCTTGGATAAAGCCGGAGTCGATTATTTTCTTAACTTCGGCATTGATGCTCATCTCGAGTTCGAGCCGCATTCTTCTTGATGCATGTTTGACTGGTTTGACGTTCGGTGATAACGCCAATTTATGCACAGCTATTTTTGGATCTAGTCCCGGCGTCTCGGAATAGTTCCACGTGAAGCAGTCTTTATACTGCATAAGCACGTCCTTTAGCGTGGCCACCTGCTTTTCAGACAGCAGCTCACTAACGAACGTTGGCCTCGGCTCATTTTCCGTCCCCAAGTCGATTTTTCTCAAGTTGTCCGCTGTGGTATGTATCCCATCTTCCAGCTCTTTTGACGCCGGTGGAAATTCTAAAACCACCACGTCCTCATCCTCATTTGCGAAGCACCGGGAAAGGTCGTCCATATTCTCGTGCTCCCTCTCCTTTGAGAATGTTATCACGTGGAAGGTACGAGTTTGTTTCCAAGACCGATATTAATTTGTTTCTACTCTCGCCACATAGGTTGCTTTTTGGCTCATGCTTTTGCGGTTGGGTTACCCTCTAATTGTTGGATAAAGCAAACTTGCCTTGATGATACTGGTCATCAACCCAGTCTTTGAAGATGAAACAGTCTTCAAGAGGATGTCCTATTACTCGGTGGTAAGAGCAATAATCCGGGTGATGGACCTCGTTTATCTGTTCGGGATACCGAGACTCCGGGAGCGTCATCATTTGATGCTTCATGACAAGGTTGAATATTTTCCTCACTTTGTCTTGAGGGAACGAGTATTCCCGACCTATCTTCTTCATAAAAGACGGATTCCAGCTGACTTTTTCTCGATCGCGTGGCTTCTTGGATCCGCTTCGCTGTTTTTGAACGTCATTCCCGTTCTCCACCATGTTTTTGCCTCTGCGTCGGAATTTTTCATTACCACGAGAACGCACAGCGGGCTGAGGGTGAAGGGCACTGTAGTCTTTTCTCTCAGCAGACTGCTGAGCGAGACGCTGTGTCCTGGCTTTCTCGTAAATGGCCATTTCGCGGCTGTGGTCATCCCGAACCTTTTGACCCGCTTCACTTATTAGCCTGTCAATCTATTCTTTGAATGACGGACTTGGTATTCGTACGTCGGGATTTCGCTGTTTCAATATCAGCGCTATCTGGAAGAGCATTCCCTTCTCCACCGGAATCATTTATAACATAGCAGCCATGGAACCGCTCGCGTTTCTTGGACCGAACATATCCAAGTCCAGTCGTCTCTATCCTCCCGTTGGGCATCTTTCTCTGGGTCCCGGGAATGTCCCAAACCTTGTTGTAGAACTGGGCTTGTCGAGCGGTTTGTTTGAAGGGTACGCCTTAGCATCTTAATTGCCTTTTCAATCGCTCTGCGTAATATCTGGGCAGACGGATTGGTTGAAGCCTGTCAAGCGCAAGTTCGGCACCATGCCATACTTCTTTCTCCACTTTAGTCTACACATATAGGTAGAAGAGGATGGCTTTTTCGCCTTTCGCCTAGGAGGGACGTAGAAAGTCTGCAACTCTTGTATGCTGTATGTATCAAGAGCATCGAGTTCTTTATAATGTCATTGCGGAACCATGGCAATTTATAAACTCTGATCAGCTTCAGCAAAGGTCTGCATTGAGGGGTGGACAGAGAACACTACGTTGGCATCGTCCTCATAGTCACTGCCAAAGACCAAAATAGGAGTAGATGGTCCTGGCCTGCTACCTTGAGGTTGCCCTGAGAAGACTATCTCTTCATCCTCCTCGGTATCGCTCCTAAAGATCGGGATAGTGGCGACGGCTTTTTGTTTATTCTCCGGTTTGCGATATCTTCCGTGTCTTCGAAGTCTGGTAAGAAGTACTTGGCATCTTCATATTTGCGGACTTCATTCATGAAGAATGGGTTTAGCTCCCCTGTAATTGTGTACTCGAGGCCGTCTTTGAAATACTGCATACACTGATGTTGTGTAGAAAGGATGATATTGTACTCATGTAACCAAGGCCGGTAGAGCAGAGCGTTATAGCAAGTCTTGGCGTCAGTGACATGAAATTTGATGTCAGTGATGAGCATCCCAAAGCGTAATGTCAATATCACGGACCCAAGCGTCCATGATGACTGCGAGTCGAACCCGGAGATGGTAATTTTGTCCCGAGCCAGGTGCTGAACGTTGTTCATATCATAATTTTGCATTATTATATTCCCCATTCTTATTCATTTTGCAAATAAATAGGTGCTTTTGATCCATATCTGTTGAATAGTTGCAGGTTACATGTTCTCGGAACAAAACAGTGAAAATGATGAAAAGACGCTACAAAAGTGAGACTACGACCAACAAATAAAAGAATCTTTATCATGCCTACAGTTTGAAGAACAAACGAAGATCAATGAACAATTTCACAAAGTACAAAGACAGCGCAAGATTCAAGACTTCAACACGAAGCAAACGGTAAAAGTCCACAACATTCTACACTGTGGAAATCTGGAAAAAACTAGAAGACATTCTGAAGAACCGAGTGAAGAAAACAGATGTGAAAAGCAACTTGAAGCATCAGAAGAAAACAGAGCCAGAGAACCCTCCATATGGCCACGAATCCGCGGCCAAACAAGGCTTCCTGCCGCGGATCCGCCGCCGTGCTAAGCACGTGTCGGTGCACTTTGACGGTAGGTGGCGGTGCGTTGACTAGGCTTTTCAGGGTAGTTTTGTAAATGTAGATAGGGATCGGATGTAAACCCTAGGGTTTCTATAATCTATAAATAGGAACCCTACAGCTCTTTTTGGAGCATGCCTTCTTTTAATTCATAGTTTTAGAATTTTTTTCTCTGTAAATGTTTGAAGAGTGCATCAAATAAAAAGTAAGTCTTTTCTTTATCTTGCCTTAGTTTAATTTCTTTTCTGCCCTAGTTATTTAGATAGCAATTTTATTTATCTGCCTTAGTTATAAATTTTATTTGTTTGCCGTAGTTGTTAAATTAAAAACAAAAAAAAATGAACTCGTTTATCAATTCCCTAATGAGTGAGTAGTTCCTCACTTGTTAGGGTTAGGAATGGGAAAGCTTTGAGAGATGAAAATCTCTCACCCCTTTCTTGTCCGGTATACATTTTAATAGGACTCTATGGAAACATACACACACCGCTCACTATGGCACCCTATCCCACGAGGTAGCGGTGATACCATAGTTCAAAGACCGGTTGTGTATGTTTTCCATAGAAGTTGGGGTAAGAGTTAAGAAAGGACGGACAAGGACCTAGAGGAAGAAACCTAGTTTCTTCCTGATCGTGCTAATCCCCTTTGTTAATTATTACCTTAACACCTAAATAGTTCTTACTTAGGGCATAGAAAGTGGTGAGAAATAATTGACTTTCCAAACTAACCTAATCCTAACCCTAGCAAGGTTTTAATCCTAATCTAAATCAACTTTAGTTTTTATTGATAATCAAACCTACCATAATTGGAATTAACTCGTTAGAACAACTAGAAAATACACAAAATCCCTGTGGACCTACCCGTACTCAACCGGCTAGCTACCAAGCGACATCGTTCTTGATTACGGTTAATTCTTTGATCACAAATAGCGAAAGCACGCTAAATCACTTACAATCAAATGGCGCCATTGCCGGGGATGGCGTAGTTATTTTCTTTTTGTAATTTCGGGTTGATTAAAAAAAATCATAAAAAAATCATAAAAACTGAAAAATATAAAAATATATAAAAAAATTTATCATCTTGTTATTTTTTGAAGGGTTTTTGTTTGAATTGTGCAGGATTGAAGAGACGAACAGATTCAGATCTGGAAAAATTTAGAGAGCAAAACAGCAAACAGCAGATCTGAACAAACAGAGGAGAACCACAACAGAGAAACAGAAGAATTTTTGGGAACTGAACCGACTAGTTGACCGCGGAACCGCCGCAGATAGCACCCTTTAACCGCGGAACCGCGGCTCCTTGGTGACGTCAGCGCGTGGAAAACTATCTGTAAGCATCTTTTCGTCTTCTGAACCCCTAATATCCTCTGAAAATTTTTCCTGCAGGGTTCTTTGCGCAAAAACTTCTCCACTTCTCCAATAACTTGATCTTGTGCAGGATTCTTTGCGCCGCAATAAAAGAAAAAAAAATTTGGCAGGTGTTTTGTGTGTTTACTGCTTTGCATTCTTAAACTGACTTTTAAGAGGCTTTAACACCAATCCAGATTGGGTGGGGATTTCATTACCCTTCCTAGGACCCCAAAAATCACAAAAAGCATTTTGCATAAACCATCGAGTTAATTAAAAAAGATTAGACTCAGCCTATAAGGACTGTCGCGCTCAATAGGACAAAGGAATAGTTGTAGGCATCGGTCGTTTATCTAAACCAGACTTTGTGGTGCCTAGGCTAGACAAGTGGGGAAAGGTAATTTTAAAAGGCCCGTCTCACGGTGATTCGTGAGCGGATCCCTCCTTTCTTTACTTGTGCTTACCTGGCCACAATTGGCGGTGAAGAGGCGATTTGAGGTTCTCACAACTTGCCCTTTGGAACAGTTAGGAGCAGTCTAGTTGACCTAGGAGACCCTAGATCTAGGCTTGATTGTGCATATTGTGATTGCTTGAACGTTTGTCTAAGCTTCTTATTAAAAATCTTTTTGCAAAAATCTCCTTATAAAAAAACACAAAACGGAAAATTTTACAAAAAGACTTGCCAATTTTGTCGATAGAAATCCTTTGCACCCACTTCCTTCCATTGACGTTTTCTTACCCCCACCTTCTGTTTTTACCTTTTGACTACACTACACCTCTTTAGTGTATGTCCAGTTGGACTATGGACACTAGCGTCCGTTTAGTCCGTGTCTCGTTAGTGCCGACTGACGACGCTTTTTACTCCGAAGTCGAAATTCCATCCACTTCTTTACCTTCATCATCTTCTAAGGAGATGTCGGGATTCAATCCTAACAACCCCTTACCTGCGGGACTGATTCCACCTCCACTAAGTGCGAATAACCCACCACACCCATCTGTCGAAGCGCCCCAACGAACCGCGCTCCAGGATCTTTTCTATCCTATCCGCACCGCACTTCCCACTTGTCTTTCACTTCCACCGGCTAATGGGGATAACTTTGAGATTAAACCCCACTTCATCAATATGTTGCCCAAATTTCATGGGCTGGAATCCGAAGATGCCTACATCTTCATAAACAAATTCCAAAATGTTTGCGCAATGATGAAGACCACACAACTTTCGGATGATACTATAAGGCTACGTGTCATTCCATTCACTCTATGTGACCTAACCGAGAAATGGTTATATAGCACAACAGCACACTCAATAAAAAATTGGGAAGAGTTTGTTAAGGCTTTTCTTAAAAAGTTTTACCCACACCACAAGACCGCGAGAATTCGCAACGAAATTATTCAATTTTCCCAGCTTTCTTCCGAACCTTTTTGGAAGTGTTTTGAAAGATTTAAGGACCTCCTTGTTCAGTGCCCTCACCACGGTATCGAGAATTGGCAACTTTGCCAAACTTTATACGAAGGACCGAACCCAGCAACTAAGCAGTTGTTGGAAACCATTTGTCAAGGTCACTTTCTTACAAAATCTAGCGAGGAAGCTTGACAATTTCTCGACGATCTTGCTGAACAAACACATCAGTGGGAAAGCACTAAGACCACTTCACCTACTTCATCTGGTCAGTCTAGGGCAGGCATACATCAACTTGATATGTCGATTGCAATGAAGGCCGAAATGGCTGCACTCACGAAAAAACTTGAAGCAATTGAGAGCAAATTCCCATCGCCTTCTCCTGCCACCGCTTTACCCCCACGCACTGTTTGCGCTTGTTGTTCGGATTCGTCCCATCTTACTGAAGAGTGTCCTTACAGCCCACATGTTCAAGGACAAGATCAAGTCAATGCAGCCTTTCAGTAAAGACAAAGAAATGATCCATACTCTTCGAATTATAATCCTGGATGGAGGAGCCACCCAAATTTTGCTTGGAATCAAAATCAACAACAATTCCAAGGTAACAATAACTTTCAAAGGCCTCCTCCACAACAACAAGCCCCTCAACAAACTCAATATCAGCAACCTTTCCAACCCCAACCTTACCCAAACCAAATGAACAATTTTGTACCCAACAACTCTTATCCTCAAAACAATTTTGTTCAGCCGAATAACGATAAGATTTCCTCGCTAGAACGAAGTTTAGATGTGTTTTTAAAACAATCTACACAATCCGCAGTAAGGTTGGAGACTTCCATTCAGTCTTTGGTGCAAAACAGTGCTTCACATGATCAGTGCATCAAATCAATTGAGGCCCAAATTGCACAACTAAATGCTGCGTTAAGTGAGCGAGAAAAGGGAAAGCTTCCATCTCAACCATTTCCAAATCCTGGTCACACACACAACGCACATGTTGCTTATGAACAACAAAATCATAATGTAAATGTTGTGACCACGTTGAGATCTAGAAAAGTGTTGCACAATAATGTGGGTATTAGTGATGAAACCCTTGCCGGTGCTTCTTCTTCATCTTCTTCTTCTTCATCTTCTTCTTCTTCTTCTTTTTCATCTTCTTCGTCAGAGCATGTTCTTCATTCTTCACAAGGCTCTACTTCTTCTAATTCGAACGGACCCACATCTCACTTCACGAACACACCAACACTGGGATCCGTTCCAACTCCGCAATCTACTCCACAAACATTGGACTCAACAAATTTTCAAAATGTTCCATTTCCAAACAGGTTGAGATCCAATAAACCTACTCCCCAAATGGAGAAGATTGTGGAGTTATTCAGGTTAGCATTAACATACCTCTCTTGGATGCAATCCAACAAGTCCCTTCTTACGCGAAAATCTTAAAGGACTTATGCACCGAGAAGAGGAAGTCACAAGTACCCAAGAAAGTTTTCGCGGCTAGTGCTGTAAGTGATGCTCTTATCCAACCTTTACCACAAAAACATAAGGACCCCAGCTGTCCTACAATTTCAATAACAATTGGGGATAAGAACATCAATCGAGCACTTTTAGATCTTGGTGCTAGTGTTAATTTGCTACCCTATTCAGTATATGAACAATTAGGCGTTGGAGAGCTTAAACCCACACATTGTACTCTCCAAATGGCCGACCGATTCATCACCCATCCTAGGGGTGAGTTAGAGGATGTGTTGATCAAAGTAGGGGATTTCATTTTCCCTGTTGATTTCATTGTTATAGACACATAGCCTGTAGCTAACCCCCGGAGTCAAATTCCGGTGATACTCGGTCGACCATTCCTTGCGACTTCTAATGCGGTGATCAATTGTCAAAATGGTTCTATGAACCTATCTTTTGGAAATTTGACAATTGAACTCAATATTTTTAAGTTGGGGAATCAGCCCTCCGAGCCTAATACTAGTATACTTGATGTTTGCTCGATCCACGAGATCACGCAGGAGGATTGTGAGCTCGAAAATTTTCTGTTCGATCACGGCAATTTTGACGCCACTAGTGCGTTCCTCCTAGAATCTGACACAGCTTTCACACCGGATAATGATTACGAGTGTTTCACTTTTTTGGACGATTTTGAAGACTCACCACCCGAGTTTGAGTCCTTTGATCTTTCGGATGAGTTAGCTGAACCATCCGACTCGGTTGCTTACACTCGCTTGGAACCATTGTTGGAATCCTTCGAGTTCGAGATAGTTTCACCAATTTTACCTTCAATTGTTTCACCTCCAAAACTCGAACTCAAGCTATTGTCGTCTCACCTTAAATACGCTTACCTAGGTGAGAATGAGACCCTTCCTGTTATCATATCGGCATCTCTAACCCTCGAGCAAGAGAAAGCCCTTTTAATGGTCTTACAAAATAACCGGCAAGCTTTTGGCTGGACTATGGCGGACATCAAGGGGATTAGTCCCCTCATAGTTGAACATCATATACATATGAAGGATGATGCCAAGCCAGTAAGGGATCCACAGAGACGCCCCAACCCCATAATGAAGGAGGCTGTCAAAAAGGAGATTGTAAAATGTCTTGATAGTGGTATCATTTACCCTATCTCGGATAGCCAGTGGGTTAGCCCCATTCACGTTGTCCCAAAGAAATCGGGCATAACGGTCATAACAAATGAGGCGAATGAGTTAATACCTACTCGCACCCAAACTAGGTGGTGAGTTTGCATTGATTACAGAAAACTCAACGCCGCGACAAGGAAAGACCACTTTCCGTTACCTTTTATTGAACAAATGCTAGCACGAATTTTACTGCTTTTTGGATGGCTATTCCGGCTATAATCAAGTTCCCATCGCCGAAAAGGATCAAGACAAGACCACATTTACTTGTCCTTTCGGTACATTCGCTTACCGTCGCATGCCCTTTGGGCTATGCAATGCACCCGCTACTTTCCAGCGGTGTATGATGGGGATCTTTTCAGACATGGTGGAGAAATTTTTGGAGATTTTTATGGATGATTTCTCCATTTTCGGCGACTCCTTCGATGAGTGTTTGCTACACTTAGACGCGGTTCTTACCCGTTGTAGGGATAAGAACCTCACTTTAAATTTGGAGAAATGCCACTTTATGGTACGAGAATGTATTGTCTTAGGACATGTCATCTCGCAAAATGGCATTGAGGTTGATAAAGCCAAGATTGAAGTCATTTCCAATCTTCCTCCTCCCAAGTGCGTCAAAGACATCCGAGCCTTCCTTGGCCATGCCGGTTTCTATAGACGGTTCATCAAGGATTTTAGCAAGATAGCTAGACCCTTGACTCTTTTGTTGGCCAAGGACACAACTTTTGATTTTGACTCAAGCTGCATGAAGGCATTCGAGTCATTGAAACACTCACTTATTTCTGCGCCCATTCTTTCATCTCCCTAGTGGACGCATCCATTTGAAATTATGTGCGATGCATCTGATTTTGCCATTGGTGTTGTCTTTGGACAGCACATAAATAAGATGCCGCACGTAATTTATTACGCTAGCCGAACATTAAATGAGACCCAATTAAATTACACAACAACTGAAAAAGAATTCTTAGCCGTTGTGTTTGCACTAGAAAAATTCAGGCCTTATTTAATCGGCTCTCATGTGATTGTTTACACGGACCACTCAGCTCTTCGCCATCTTTTCGCAAAGAAGGATGCTAAATCTCGTCTAATACGTTAGATTCTCTTGGTACAAGAGTTTGACCTTGTCATAAGAGACAAGAGAGGATGTGAAAACGTAGTCGCCGACTACCTTTCACGACTTCCTTCTTCGCCTACACTTGAAGTTCCTATTAAAGATGTTTTTCCTGATGAGCAGCTCTTAACCGTGTCATGCGAACCTTGGTTCGCTGATATAGTAAATTATTTGGCCACCGGACTGATACCAAAAGATTGGTCGAATCGGGACAAACTCCGATTCCTGTCCCAAGTAAAACATTTTTACTGGGATGAACCGTATCTCTTTAAATACTGTTCCGACCAAATCATTCGTCGGTGTGTCCCCGAAAAAGAGTTTAAGAGTGTGCTGTCTTTTTGCCACGATCAAGCGTGTGGCGGGCATTTTGGCCCCAAGAAGACAGCAGAAAAAATCTTGCAGTGTGGTTTCTACTGGCCACGACTTTTTAAAGATGCATACGAATACTGCAAGACATGCTCCCGGTGCCAACACTTGGGCCGGATATCTCGGAGAAACGAAATGTCGCTCCAACCAATTTTGGTTGTTGATATTTTTGATGTTTGGGGAATAGACTTCATGGGACCATTTCCCAATTCCTTTGGGAATATGTATATTCTACTGGCTGTTGACTATATGTCAAAATGGATCGAGGTTGTGCCCAGCCGAACGAATGACAACAAGGTTGTCGTTAGATTTCTTAAAGAAAACATCTTTTCTCGGTTTGGGCATCCTCGAGCGATTATAAGTGATAATGGATCTCACTTCTGTAATAGGACTTTTGAGTCCTTAATGCGCAAATACTCCATTACTCACAAATTGTCAACACCATATCATCCCCAAACTTGTGGGCAAGCTGAGGTTTCGAATCGGCAGAGTAAACAAATTTTGGAGAAAACGGTTTCCAAAAACTGTAAAGATTGGTCATCAAAACTGATTGATGCACTATGGTCATTCCGTAATGCCTACAAGATCGATCTTGGCATGTCTCCATACCGGCTTGTTTATAGGAAGGCTTGCCACCTTCCTGTTGAAATTGAACACAAGGCATTTTGGGCGATTAAAGAGTTGAATTTATCCTTAGGAGATGCGGGCAGTAATAGAAAGCTGCAGATGAATGAATTAGATGAGCTGCGGGATGAGGCCTATGAGAATGCGGTAATTGTTAAAAACCGAATGAAGGTGTTCCATGATAAACACCTTATGCGCAAAACTTTCGAACCTGGTCAACAGGTTTTGCTTTATGACACTCGGTTACATTTCCATCCCGGCAAGCTCAAATCTAGATGGAAAGGGCCATTTTTTGTACGCACCGTTTATCCGCACAGTGCGGTAGATCTAGAATACCCGGAGGACGGTACAGTGTTTAAAGTAAACGGACATCGACTTAAGCCGTTCCTCACTGCGGACCCGTCGGAAGAGCTCATGTTTTTACAGGAGCCGATTTATACTGACTGATCTTCCTCCATTTACCCCCAAATTTTCGATCATCTAGCCAAAATATTGTTTCAAACAAGTTTGGGGGTATGTATCATTTGTAATTTTATAAATACAAAATAACATAAAAAATAAAAATTTGAAAATAAATTTTTTTTGGGGTATTTTTGAAAATTTCCAGATTTAATAATAAAAAATAAAAATAAATTTTTTATTTGCAAATCATTTCCTCTTTTTAGAGGGGTTTATTTGCAAATACCCATCACACTTCCCCCTATAAATATCCCCGACCCCACTCTGTTTGTGTAATCCTAATTTCATCTTCTAAAAAACCCTAGCCGCCGTCGCCTCGAGTTCTGCAGTGAGATCCCTCCATTCAGCCGCGCTTCCACCGCGAGAACAAGCTTCCTACCGCTGATCCGCCGCAGCCCTGTGCCGTCACCCTCTGATTTTTTCAGGGGAGGTTCGATTTCTGAAACTCCTCTCTGTTTTTAATTTCTAAGATCTGTAGCTTATCTGATGGCACCCAATATGCAACTAGAGCATGACTTTTCACAGATTTTTTCACACGCGGTATATGGAAGTTACTTTGCTAATGAAATAGCACGTAGGGGCTGGAATTTTTCGATATATAATCACCCAAACGCTTACGCCCTTCCGGAATTAGTCACTCGTTTTTACGAGTGCATGGAAGACGGCTGTCTCGCCCAATATGGCTTTATCAAATTACAGTGGGGTGATAGTGAGTTTATAATTGATAGAGACTTCATACATGAAGTCACATTAATCCCTAGGATACATGTTCATAATCAACCACTGCAGTTTGAGGATTACATGTCCTTAATGGGTAATGTTTCCCCCAATCAGAGCAAGGCTCTACTGAATTTTGAAAATTCAAAATTTGAAGCAACGCTTCGGTTTCCGTGCGCAGTGCGCAATTTGCCACATGGCAGAAGCCAATTCGGCAGCGTAACGCCCGAGACGGTGCGTCCCATCAGAGCAAGGCTCTTCAGAAAACGTAATTAAAGACTTAACTGCGCAAATGCATGGCAGCGCGACACGTGTCTGTGCAAGCGCATGGATGCACGACACGTGTCTGCGCAGTTGCGCAATCGCAACTGCGCAAGCGCACGGATGCGCGACACGTGTCTGCGCAAGCGCACAGATGCGTGACACGTGTCTGCGCAGTTGCGCAATCGCAGCTGCGCAAACGCACCGATGCGCGACACGTGTCTGCGCAGTTGCGCAACCGCAACTGCGCAAGCGCACGGATGCGTGACACGTGTCACACGCTGGTGAGTTGCGCAGCAACTGAATGAAGATTTAGATAAATCTTTTCTGTTCTCCTGTAAAACAGGAACCCTTGGATCAGAGATCCAATGGTGGGAAAATTCCCAAAATTATTCAGGAAAGATTTTGTTAACAAATCCAACAAATTTGTGGGCACTATAAATAAGACCCCAAGCCTCATTCAAAAGGCAAAATCAATCATCATAAAGAGAAGGATAAACTTCTGGAAAAAAAAGCTCTTGAAGATTAATCAAGAACAAAAGAGAAGGTAAAATTTCTGAAGAACAGAAAATTAAAAAGGAATAATAAAAGAAATAATAAATAGTGCCTTGCACTTGATATGAACCCCTGGTTCTGAAAAATCAAAGAAAATAATAAATAGTGCCTTGCACTTGATATGAACCCCTGGTTCTGAAAAATCAAAGAAAATAATAAATAGTGCCTTGCACTTGATATGAACCCTTGGTTCTGTAAAATCAAGGAAAACAAGAAGAACTTGTTCTCCTTTGATCTAAATTTAGATCAAGAGTGCTATGCACTTTTTGTTCTCAAATCAAGAAAATTCTTGAATTTCTGCATAAGTGCAACTCATCATTCAAAAGGGCCTGGCCCAACTCAAAAAATTGAGTTTCTGCAACTCATTATTTAAAGGGGCCTGGCCCAATTGCAGAATAATAAAAGGGCAAAGCCCTGTTTGGAAAACTCTTGAGTTTCTGTAACTCATTACTTAAGAGGGCCTAGCCCAATTGCAGAAAAATAAAAGGGCAAAGCCCTGTTCAGAAAATTCCTGAGTTTTTTTGTAACTCATTATCTAAAAGGGCCTAGCCCAATTGCAGAAAAATAAGAGGGGCAGAGCCCTGTTTAGGTTGATTCCTTTAATCGGGCAGAGCCTAAAATAAAAATTGGACTTAACCCAATCCTGGCTGTAAGTCCTTAAATTAAATGCCTCTCGTAAACCAAGTCACGACCGGTCCGAGGGTACATCTCCGAACTCCTTTGACACCTGTCGTTGTAATTCCTCAACGACGTCAAAGAGGTGACGGGTCCCAACGACCATTCATCTAATATTGGACCGAAACGTCCTTAAACTAATACTCACTCCAAAATGAGAATAACGGACCGAAACGTCCCTAAACTAATATCGGACCGAAACGTCCCTAAACTAATATCGGACCGAAACGTCCCTAAACTAATTTCGGACCGAAACGTCCCTAAACTAATAATGGACCACTACGTCCCTAAACTGGCGACGGACCACCACGTCCCTAAATTGGAATATGGACCACCACGTCCCTAAACTGGCGATGGACCACTACGTCCTTAAACCGGCGACGGACCGAAACGTCCTTAAACTAATAATGGACCGCCACGTCCCTAAACTGGCGATGGACCACCACGTCCCTAAACTGGCGATGGACCACCATGTCCCTAAACTGGCACAATAGAGCCCAAATGCTCCTTTGTTGGATCTAAACGGTCCCGCCTAAGTTGATCTTAACCCCAAATACGGTTAACGTGTCCTTAGACATTTAAATAAACGATAAAACTCCAAATTAACTTTGGTTCAAGGGTACATCTCTGAACTCCTCAGACGCCTGTCGTTGTAATCCCTCAACGACGTCAGAGAGGTGACGAGTCCCGACGGCCGGATAATTGAATCAATCATGATGTTAAGTTGATCTTAGTCTAAAACAAGACTAACGTATCCTTAACGAACGTTTAAGTCGATCTTAGTCGCAACGCGACTAATGTATCCTTAAACTAAAAACACCAAACCCAAATCTAAGTAAATACGGATTTGGACTAATCCACGTCCTACGGGTGACGACATCACTCAGTCTCCGTATACAATCCACGGGCAATCACAAACAAAACTAACACACACGACACGAAGTGAAATTCTGGAGTAGGAGAAAGTTGCTACCGCGATGCGGTAGCGTAATTAACTGCAGGGGCTTGCGCCTGCAGGGAAGAGCGTCCCCACAATCAAAAACCCCTCACCCTGAGGGGGAATCTGACGAAGTCTGCTACATCGGCCGCATCCGTCTAAACCTCCGATACACGGTGCCATAAATCAACTTGGCATCTTCGGAGAGATAGACGGATAAAACCAAATAGCATCTGCCCCGAACCTCAGCGCCAGGACCTCAGCAGTCCTGTGCGGCCGCCGTTCGGAGGGGAACAGATTCTGGCACGCCCGGTGGGACCCCTTCCTCTTTCCACTCCACACTTCGTGTGTCGTCTTCGCGAACCAATCGCGGTTTGTTAAATGATTGCCTTCGGATTTCAAGTTGCTAAGATTTGGTCTTTTGTTTGGTACAGAACTCGAGCATTCGATGGCCACCAACTGCACCAACTGCTCAAAATGCCAATGCAACGGACGTTCCACCTCACCGAGAGGTGTAGCATATGGGCCCCAGGCGGCTTCCTTCCTGACTCTGCCGGTAGGCCAGGTGACTCAGGCCATCCCCGGCTTGTTCTTCGGGACCATGGTCCCACCTACAAGCTTCTCGGCGCCGATCCCCATACCGGAAGCGAACAAGAAGTCGGTGTTCGACCGGCTCACTGTTACCACAACCCCTGACAACGGGGCGCCTGCTACTGAATCAACAGCCTCCGTTTTCACCAGGCTGGGTCAGAACTATAAGGTGACTGTCCCAAAGAGGGCAACGGCCGCTGCTTTGGAAGTCGTTAAAGCGGCTTCTCCTATCAGAGAGTCAGTCTTCACAAGATTGACGGTTCTTACTCCTCCCCCAGCTGGTCAGAAGGCATCAGTCTTCGACAGGCTGACATCAGCAGTTACCCCACGCTCAAACAGGGGGCAACAAGAGATTATCTCGATTTCCGAGCCAATCCCAACGGCTCGTCGTGCGCGACGTCCCCATTGGCAGCGAGTAAGGAGGGCAGGGGGCAACTCCCCCTCAGGGCTAACCCCACCTGCTCCAGTGGTGGAAGTCGATGCTGCTGTTCCAACTGGGAACAGCTTTGAAATGCTGAGGAAGGTGAGAAAGAACTCCCCGGTGGCTACATTGAAAAGGTCTCCTCCACCCATGGAAAAAGCTCCGGAGATGAAACAGGAACAGCCCCCTCAACGGCTGTCAGCGAAAGTTTATAAAATTTGGCGGAGGGTTCAAGACTCCGTGATTGACTCAGACCACTTCCGTCGCCAGAACAGGGCAAGGGTGGAAAAAGACAAAAACCGCCCCGCTAAACGGCAGGGGGCAACAAATGCTAGGATGCCCGCTTCAACAGCTCCTTCAACCTCAAAGGCCCATAAAAGGAAGAGGCCAGAAAAAGCTCCCATGACGCTGACAAAGTCTAAGAGCGGTGAACTTAAACGCCCCAAGTCAGGGGGCATCACAGTTCATACGGTCTATATGGCTTCGGGGAAAGAAGAAAGTCGTACTTCTATGGGTCACCGACCGCTTACCCGGTCAGTGACCAAGTCTCAGGAGCAGCAACAAAAGCTCCAGGAGATGATGACTACAATGGCCGCACTCACGGGGCCAAAAGAGAATCCTAAGACGTCCTTAGATGAACGTCAAGAAGAAGAGACCGACGCCGAGTTCCTTCGCCGAGTGCTCGAAAAGAGAGACCAAGAGGCTGCTGAACAAGCAGCCAATATACAGCGCATGGGCCTTCTCTTTCAGGATATGATAGGGATGATGATACAACCAGAATCCCCGACTGAAGAACCCCCGATCGTCCTTGGGGATGATAGGGGAGAAACATCAAACCCTCAGCCCGTTCTATCGACGGCTAAAGAAGACACAATCTCTAAAACAGATCTGGACGAATATATAGCCCAGCAGATAAAAGTTCATCACGCGGCTGAAGCAGCCGGCCACGTTGTAAAAACGGGGCGGCCATATCCGGGCTGGTATGACCAAATCAAGTACCCGCCAGGTTACACAATTCCAAAGTTTCATGTCTACAAGGGGACCGGCAATCCCCATCAACATGTTGCCCAATTCAGGGCGCTTTGTGGTAACACTGGAGGCGACGACAAGCTCTTGCTGCGCCAGTTTGTTGGAAGCTTATCAGATACGGCTTTCGAGTGGTATTCCGAGCTCCCCAACGACTCCATTAAAACCTTCGCAGAGATGGAGCTGCTCTTCACCCAACGCTTTGCAAGTGCCAGCGAACGTACTCCGATGACGGCGCTGATTAACGCCAGGGTAAAGCCCGGCGAGACGTGGGTCCAGTACGCTATACGGTGGCGTAATTTATAGTCTAAATGTGAACAGCGTATAGAAGAAGCCCCTGCGGTGGGAATGTTTGTTGGAACCCTTGATCCACAAGCAACCATTTCGCAGTTTATGATGTTCTTCAAGCCGACTTCTTTCCAGGCTTTGATCGAAAAATTGGCGCAGATGGACCAAATGGGCCATAAACCCCCTCTTCCGAAGCCGGACTCTCGAAACGATAAAGGAAAGGGAAAAGCGATCATCGTCGCTAATGCCCAACAACAACCGAACGACTCGAAGCCGGTTGCTCGTCCAAATAATACGCGTCCATACGTACCCCTTGAAGACAGGATGGGACGTGCTTACTCCTTCCCCCGTGATAAAACGAGGAGGCTATTCGAGCTGGCATTGCGCAACAGGCTCATAAATCTGCCAGATCCAAAACGTCCGTCGCAACCAAGTGACGTCAACGATCCTAATTACTGCCCTTATCATAGAGTGCTAGGACATCCAATCGAAGACTGTTACGTCTTCAAAAATTGGCTTGAGAACCAGTACCGTCAGGGCAAGTTTGCGCTATCTGACAAATGGAAGGTGAATCCTCCGCAGCCCCACACCTATAAGGGGACGAATACACCGGGGGCAACATGCTCCGTCATTGAAGAAGCTCCCTGGGAGGTTGTATTATCAGCCAAAACGAGGAGAATGCTAAATGATCTGCAGACCTGTCCAGCGGTCAAGTGGAAGAACCCCTTGGAGCCGCAGGTTATTGAGGGTATGTTGAAACCACGTCCGACTCCGAAGGCCGATGGTGGTAGTTCAAGCGTTCATAACCAGCCGTCAAAATCTTCGAAAAAGAAGAAGAAGAAATCTAAGAAGCCCGTGAAGCCTAGCGACAAGCGGACGGACTTACAGAAGCAGATCGACGCGCTGGATGAGTATAACCAAAAGGCGCGGACTCCCATTACGCTCCAAGATTTCCTTGATCACGTCTTTCAAAAAGAAGATGAGGAAGAAGCTTCATCGGATGAATCCGACGGAGATGTGGCAAGCTGTCATATGATCTCTCACTCGACCTCGAACGATGAAGGGACTTCTGGCACCAAAACGCCGGGGGCAAATACTGAGTCAAGGGTTCCGGAATTATCAATAGAAATGATTGACGCGTTTCTTAGTGAAGCTCGATTGAAAAGTAAAGCTGATCAAGAACGCGAGACGGCGATATTCGAAACGGCCAAGCGCCAGCGACTTGAGGGAGGGGCTGAGATGATCCCACTGGAGCAAAATGCCTCCACCGCTGACAAAAGCCAATTTAAGATAAAAAAGAAGTTCGCTAAGGCCATATCGATGGGCATGAAGCTACCACTCTCAGAAGAAAAAGTTACTAGCGTGGTAGAAATGCATCCCTCTTATTGCTTATATCATCAGAAGGTCTCACATTCTACCCAAGAGTGCAAAGCGTTCGATAAATGGTGGCAAGGATACGTCGTTAATCAACAACGCTTTAAACGGGAAAAGCGTAAGGTTCGTCGGGAGCAAAGAAACACGACCAAAGTGCTTGAAAGAACTGCCGGCAACTGTCACATGGTTAACACTACCAGGTCACAAGTGCCCACATTTGGGAGCGACTCTGATGAGGAACTAGAGATTGCCCCCCTCTTTAAAGAGTCAACTTCGGGAAAAGAAGAAGAACCGAAGTCTTGCGAAAATATACAGCTGCGGAATCGGACACTGCCTGAAAAGAACCTCGGACCCTCGAATAGAAAAGATAAAGGGAAAGAGAAGGTCTCTGAAGACATCACTTTGGATGACCAAGTCGCGGAAGAGTTAACCGCCAAAAATCCGCCAAAGAGGAGTAAGGTGGATTACAATGTCTTAGCGCATCTGAGGAAGCTACCCTCACAACTCAGCATCCTCGATGCCTTGTTACTATCAAAGGAGGCGAGAGACTCTTTGATTAAGGCGCTACAAGATCCGGACCAGTTCCAAGCCTTCTTGGCCGAAGAAAAGATGAAAGACGAATTGGAAGAAGTGCACACAGCCGACATTGCTTTTGGTGATAAGGACCTTCTTCTCGGGACGTGTGAACACAATCGCCCTCTTTATGTCTCAGGATACTGCCATGACATAAAGATAGGTAAAATCTTGGTCGATAACGGATCGTCCGTCAATTTACTCAACGTACGAGTGTTAAAGGAGATTTGCATGAGTGTCCAACACCTCGCCCGAGACAAGATCACTATCTCCGGTTTCGACTCTCAATCCTCAAAGACTCTCGGATCTGTGATATTGACGCTACGCTTCGGGTTGCTCGTCACAGACATCAAATTCCATGTTATAGATGCCAAGACGTGCTACAATGCTCTGCTCGGCCGACCATGGCTACACGAGTACAATATCATCCCTTCTACACAGCATCAGTGCATGAAGTATTCCAGGGATGGCCTCGAGTACACTGTGGCCGGAGAGTTGAATCCGTTTTCCGTGAACGAAGTTCGCAAGTATGAAGATGCCAAATACTTCTTGCCGAGCTTCGAAGACACGGAAAGGTGTCACAAACCGGAGAACAAAACTAATGCCACCATCCCTGTCTTCGGCAGTGACACCGAGGAGGAGGATATAATTTATTCAGGTCCATCCCAACCTGCCAGGCCAGGACCATCCGTTCCTTCGCTGATCTTCGGTAGTGATTCAGAGGATGAAGTTCATGCGGTATTCCCTGCTCGACTGTCAATACAAACTTCTGCTGATGAAGAGCGAAGTCTACAAATAGCCATGGTGCCGCCTAGACACCATAAAGAACTGGATGCACTTAATATCTACAGTGTAGAAGAGTTGCGGACATTCTATATCCCTCCCAGAAGAAAGAGAGAGAAAGCAATTCTACTTTACCGCTCTGAGGAAAATAAAGTGGAAAAAGAAATCTGGTATGGAGCAGATCCAACGCTGGACGGGCTTCAACCCATTCGTTTACCTAGGTATTATACGGAAGGCTTGAAACGACTGTTAAAGCGCCAAGGGATACCCTTCGAACAGACTGTTAGGAAGGCCAGATTCTATGACAGGGTTTGGAACGTCCCCGAAACTCAACACAAGCTACCTAACGGGAGAGTAGAAACCAAAGGGCTTGGGTACATCCGGCCAAAGAAGCAGGAGCTAGTAAACAGCTGTTATGCCATGTATGACTTCGACGGAGAGGCGGACGCTCAATGGGAGGATACTAATCCTGAACCAGCAAAAGTTCCTGATACAAAACCGCCCAGTCCGTCGTCCGAAGACCAGATGAGCAAACTTTTAAGGGATGCGAGTCAAAAAGCCCGAGATGATCACGATCGTGAAATGGCAATCTATGAGAAAGCTAAGACACAGCGCCTCCTCCAACAGGCAGTAAAGAACGAAGATGCCGCTCCTTGTCAACCTGCTACAAAAAAGGTTCGACGCGAGAACAAAAACAAGTCGAAAGGCAAGAGAAGCGCTCGACAACTACAAAGCAGAGCTAAGAAGCCGCGCATCCGAGAATCGAGCGTTATTGACTTAGCCCTCGGGAAGAAAATGGGTCGAGCATACTCTTTTCCTCGGAACAAAACAAGGAAAATATTCGATCTCGCTCTAAAACATCAAATGCTTACGTTGCCAGAGTCTAAACACCCTGAACAAGCAGGCGAAGTCTCCAACCCAAAGTATTGTTTTTACCATCGAGTAGTAGGGCATCCGCTTGAAGATTGCTTCACCTTTAAGAATTGGGTTGAGGACCAATACCAGCTTGGCAAATTCGCGTTGTCTGACAGTTGGAGGGTAGCGCCGCCGCAAAAGCACGAACCCGAAAACACAAGAATAAAACCAACTCCGCATTGGGATTGGCAGAAAATTCGCACCTGCCATGTGATAACAATATTAAAAGAAGGGTCCGAAGACATGAACAACCTCCCTTGGTGTTTTGAAAGCGGCAGCGATGAGGTAATCTCAGAATTTCCCCCAGCTCCGAAAGAACTGGAAGATGGAATCCATACCACTGCAGATAATCTCAAGAAAATTGAGTTGGGGACGGAAAATGACCCGCGACCGACATTCATCAGCGAACTGCTATCTGGAGAAAGGGTGGCTGCGTTAAAGGATGTGCTTCTACAGCACAAAGATTGCTTCGCATGGAACTATTCCGAAATGCCGGGACTAGATCCAGAAATCGCTGTGCACAAATTGGCGATATCCCCGGACATCAAGCCAGTCAAACAAGCGCCGAGAAGAATGCGACTCGAGCTTGAGATGAGCATCAACGCCGAAGTCAAAAAGCTGATAGATTCAGGCTTCATCCAGGAAGTCCAATACCCTGAATGGATCGCCAACATCGTCCCGGTGATGAAGAAAAATGGGACGGTGCGCATATGCGTAGACTTCCGGGATCTCAATAAAGCCTGCCCAAAAGATGATTTCCCAGTGCCAGTCACCGAACTGATGATAGACAACACATCCACTCATGAGGTTTTCTCCTTCATGGACGGCTCATCGGGGTATAATCAAATAAAAATGCACCCGGAAGATCAGAAGCACACAGCCTTCAGGACTCCTCTTGGTATATTTTGTTATAAAGTGATGCCCTTCGGTTTGAAGAACGCCGGTGCTACTTATCAGAGGGCCATGACGAAGATCTTCGACGACCTTATACACGAAATCGTCGAATGCTATATCGACGATCTCGTGGTTAAAAGCAAATCATACGAGGAACATCTCGAGCATCTGAAGACTGTATTTCAACGCCTTCGGCAATACAACTTGAAGATGAATCCTCTTAAATGTGCGTTCGGGGTTTCCTCGGGCAAGTTCCTGGGATTCGTCGTTCGGCACCGAGGTATTGAAATAGATCCGTCAAAGATCAAAGCGATCATGGAAATGCCTCCGCCGAGGACTCTCAAACAGCTGCGGTCTCTCCAAGGGAAACTCGCGTATATACGGCGATTTATAGCCAACCTTTCAGGAAAGTGCCGTCCTTACAGCCACCTGATGAAGAAGGGAACCCCATTCGTTTGGGACCAAAAATGCCAAGGCGCACTGGATGAGATCAAGCAATACCTGCAGAACCCGCCGGTGTTGGCTGCTCCAGTTAAGGGGAAGCCTCTTATTCTTTATACAACCGCCCTCGAAGGTTCTTTAGGCGCATTATGGGCACAAGAGAACGATCAAGGGAAAGAAAGAGCACTCTACTACTTAAGTCGAGTTCTGCTGGGGGCAGAAAGCAATTACTCTCCCATTGAAAAACACTGCCTGGCGTTGATCTTCGCAATAACAAAGCTTAGGCACTACGCGTTGGCGCACGAGGTCCGTCTGATTTCAAAAGTGGACCCTCTTAAATATTTAATGTCAAAAGCCATATTGACAGGACGACTCGCTAAATGGGCCCTGCTCTTGATGGAATTCTCGATAACGTATCAACCTCTCAAGGCAGTGAAAGGCCAGGCCATTGCCGACTTCCTCGCTGAGCATCCGATACCCGCCGATTCTCCTCTGAATTGCGATCTTCCGGACGAACATGCGTTCGATGCGATCGACGGCGATAATATCCGATGGGAGCTTTATTTCGATGGAGCATCTTCCATGAAGAAACGCAAACAAAGTACCCCTATAATTAAATCAGGGGTAGGACTCATCTTCGTAACTCCACAAGGAGGGATAATGCGCTACGCGTTCTCCCTAACGGAGCCGAGAACAAACAATGAAGCCGAATACGAAGCTCTAATAGCAGGCCTCGAGATCTCCATTGACATGGGAATTGAAGATCTCCTCATATACGGTGATTCCCAACTGGTCGTTAGTCAAGTAAACGGCGACTACCAAACATGCAAACCGGAATTGGTAAAATACGGTGAAAAAGTGCAACAACTGCTAACCCAAATTCCCTCATATACTTTGGAGAGCATACCGCGCGCGGAAAACAGCAAAGCGGACGCACTAGCCAAACTTGCTAAAGAACTGGCGGACGAGAACCTCGACGACGTTAGAATCGTGGTACAAAGCCGTCGAGTGCTTGCCCCAACAGAAATATCTCCAGGATCATATAAAGAAAATGGAGCAACTGAGCAGGCAACCCTGCAAATAAAAGACAGGGAAAATACCGAGGACTGGAGAGAAGTCTTCATAGATTACTTCAAGTTCCACCGAATACCTGAAGAGGCGTCCACAAGACATCAGCTCACGAAACGAGCTCTGTCTTTCGCTTTCGTCAATGATACTCTATACAAGAGGTCATTCGACTCTCTGTGGTTAAGATGCTTAGGACCTGACGAAGCGAGAAGGGTCGTCCAAGAAGTTCATGACGGACTCTGCGGTTCCCATCAAGCAGGCCCTAAGATGAAGTTGAAGATAAAGCGGATGGGCTACTACTGGCCCACGATGATGCAGGATTTCCTGGATTACGCGAGGCAATGTCATCCATGCCAAATTCATGGGGACTTCATCCATCAGCATCCCAATCCACTACATCCAACAATGGCTAGTTGGCCATTCGAAATGTGGGGAACTGACATAGTCGGTCCCATCGAACCAGCATCGTCAAAGGGACATCGTTTCATCTTGGCGACGACTGATTACTTCTCCAAATGGGCAGAGGCAGTACCGTTGAGGGAAGTGAAGACGGAGAACATCCTCCATTTCTTCAAAACGCATGTCATCTACCGGTTTGGAACCCCGAGAAGAATCATCTCTGATAATGGGCCAGCCTATCGAAGTCATAAAATTAGCCGTTTCGCACAGCAGCACAATATAGACTGGAGATATTCCTCAGTTTATAACCCGCGAGCTAACGGTCTAGCTGAAGCCTTCAACAAGACCTTGACGAAGATCATAAAGAAAACAGTGTCACGAAATAAGAAAGATTGGCACGAAAGATTGCAAGAGGCTCTTTGGGCGTATCGGACTACGTTTAAAACGGCCACAAACACAACGCCATACGCGTTGGTATTTGGGACGGAAGCAGTACTCCCTCTCGAGATAGAATTACCCTCTCTACGAGTGGCAGTCCACTACGAGCTGACAGACGAAGAAAATGCTCACCTTCGGTTTGAAGAGCTTGACGCCCTTGATGAAATCCGGCTTCTAGCACAACAAAATCTGGAAGCCTATAAAGCAAAGATGACGCGCTCGTATGAAAGATTGAGCCGCCCGAGGACATTCCACCAAGGCGAACTCGTGCTAGTGGTCAAAAGGCCCATGATCCCCAATCGCGCCAAGCGGGGAAAATTTGAGCCAAACTATGAAGGACCGTATATCATTGATAAGGTCTACCAAGATGGGGCCTATCTACTCATGGACATGCACGGTGAAAGGCCTTTCAGGCCAATAAACGGACGCTTCCTAAAGAAATACTACGCTTAATGAGCCACAGCCTAGGTCAATGGTAGATGACGACGACTATGTCCGCTCGCTATCTTCCTAAGCTCAGGCTTTATAAGTAGTAGCCAACCCTCTCAACGGCGGACCGAAATGTCCTTAAACTAATAGCAGACCGAAAACGTCTTTAAACTAATACTGCGGCATCCTTGGGCTGACGAGATAAATAAAAATAAATTAAAAAAAATAATAAAAATAAAAATAAAATAAAATAAAAAAAAAAAGCGGTAAGTCCATAAGCAAAATGGGCACGGATGAAAACCCGAAAGGGCTCCGTGAGTAAAAACAGCAGGATTACCGGCGGATGTTGTGAAAACCCGAAAGGGCGCAACTTCGTTAAAGAACCCTTATGGAGTCCTCTCGACCCTGTAAGGAGAAACCACCCGCGTGAGATCCTTACGACTTACAAGGGAACAACGCACTTAGGAATCCCCACGATTCCTAAGGAGAAAATACGCTTGCGAGATCCTCACGACTCGTAAGGAGAACTCTCTTATGGGACCCTCACGGCTCATAGGATTTGAAAGTCTTAAGTCACAGAGACCTAAACCTGTGCTTAAGCGAACCCCCACAAACTTCCAATATTGCCCTACAAGTGGCTCAATACTGACCCTTGTATACAATCCACGGGCGCGAATAAACGTTTCCCTAACCAAGGTCCATCCATGACAGGGAATACGTTTGTATGGTAAACAACCCTTATAAATCCCCTCGATTTATGAGGAGAAAACCTTCCTGTAGGATCCTTACGACTTACAGGAGAACAAAACACTTAGGAACCCTCACGGTTCCTAAGGAGAAAATACACTTACAAGATCCCCACGACTTGTAGGGAGAAATACCTTCACGAGACCCTTACGGCTCATGAAGTCAAAAGCCTTAGCCGACGGGATCCTAACCCCGGTCGCTAAGCCTCCTTTGTCCAACAACGATAGAAGCAAATGATGATTCGCTCCTGGTAATATCCCAGTCGCAGCGGTGCTGATGCCGAAATCGATGTCCAATTTCAGGTTGACGGCGAAAGCCGGTAAACCGCTCATGCATACGAAATAGCCGAAATGATAGGGCAACTTGCAATAAAAAGCAGCAAGTAAAATGTATGCATGCAAAATAGCCGAAATGATCGGGCAACTCGTAATAAAGAGCAACGAGTAAAAAACAAAATAATGAAAAGCCGAAATGATAGAGCATCGCGGAAATAAAATAAAACAAAAAAAATAAGAAATGATAAAACTTCGGCCCTACAGTTAAGATCACATCGATCCCTGTATACAATCCAAGGGCGTAAACAAAGAAGAAACCATACCTCCCCAGCGGATTCCATCAAACGACGAAACCAAGCCTCAACGGTTCATTTCAACCGAAGAAGCCAGTGACTTCAACGAAAACTTCTCAACTCACGGATACAAACACTCCTTGACGAGAGCCTTCTGATCCGCGTCGACCCGCAGAGCCACCAATGCCTCCGTAGGAACCCTCGACTCGTTTCAAACCCCAAGGACACAAATAATCCTTGGCGCTCGGGAAACAAATAATCCCGGCAAACTTCTCAACTCACGGATACAAACACTCCTTGACGAGAGCCTCCTGATCCGCGTCGACCCGCAGAGCCACCAGCGCCTCCGTGGGAACCATCGACTCGTTTCAAACCCCAAGGACACAAATAATCCTTGGCGCTCGGGAAACAAATAATCCCGGCAAACTTCTCAACTCACGGATACAAACACTCCTTGACGAGAGCCTCCTGATCCGCGTCGACCCGCAGAGCCACCAGTGCCTCCGTAGGAACCCTCGACTCGTTTCAAACCCCAAGGACACAAATAATCCTTGGCGCTCGGGAAACAAATAATCCCGGCAAACTTCTCAACTCACGGATACAAACACTCCTTGACGAGAGCCTCCTGATCCGCGTCGACCCGCAGAGCCACCAGTGCCTCCGCAGGAACTATCGACTCGTTTCAGACCCCAAGGACACAAATAATCCTTGGCGCTTGGGAAACAAATAATCCCTCGCAAAACTTCTCAACTTACGGATACAAACACTCCGTGACCAGAGCTTCTTTGACTCACATCTTGGGCAGTAAGGATTCAAAACTTGCTTCCTGAACAATGGGACCCTGCAAGTCAATCCTAAATGGTCTCTTGCATACTATCCACGGGTCTCACTCTCTGAAGTCGATTCTCGACAAAGAGGGAAACAACCGCTTACGAGCCCTCTCGACTCGTAAGAGGGAGAAATTCTCTTATAGGATCCTTCCGACTTATGAGAGGAAACCACACTTGGGAATCCTCACGATTCCTAAGGAGAAAATTCACCTGCGAGATCCTTTCGATCCGTAGGGAGAAAAGTCTCTATGAGACCCTCACGGCTTATAGAGTTGAAAAGTCTTAAACAGCAGATCTGAACCTACGGCCTAAGCCATCGTTATTTCTTAAGAAGGTCGGGATACTCGTCCCAATCGTCCGTCAATTATGGTTATTAAGGTGGCGTACTGATTATAAAAGAAAAGAAAGACAGAGAAATGACACAAGACATTACAAAATGTGTATCTTTTATTCATAAAAATTGGTTGAGTACAGGATACATTGTGCTAAAGAATAAAAAAAAACATATACATATAATTTACAAAGACAAATGATACAAGGGGAATTATGGGGAAGGAAGCGTCTTGCACAGATGTAGCAATTGCTCGCATACGTCCTTCCATGCCTTCTCCTGATCAGCTGCCACCGCCAGCTCCGCCTCTACTTGAGCCCGCTGTTGCGTGAAGGATGCGAGCTCTTCCCCAACAACCTGATGAGCTGCTTCTTGGCCTTGGGCATCGCGCTCAGCAGCATCAAGTTTCCGCTTCAGCGCTAGCCCATTAGATATGCGCTTAAGAAGACCTTCAAAGACAGCTTTCACCTCAGCAGCATTCGTCCTAACTTCGGCACGAAGGCAAGCGGTCGCGTTTGAAGATTTCTGATGCGCCTTTAGCCGTAAAGCTGCCTTCTGCTCCAAATGGCGGAGATAAGAGGTGCTTTGCTCAAGCCAAGCTGTCCGTTCGGCGCTCGCGGCCAAAGCCTCGGGAGAAGGGCGTGTCGACTCCAACCGATGCAGGCGAGCTTCGATCTCTCTGCAGTGGTTAACCCACGATTCGACGACGCCTTCGTTATGGAAAGTTACGAGCGCCGCCAACATTGGGTTAACGTCCACAGCGAAATCTACGGCCGAAGGAAGGGCATCCATGTTGAGCTCTTCGATGTACCCGCTCAACATACCCAGGCTCATTACAGCACCCTTTGAAGACGGGCGTCGCGAGAAAGGACCCGCCGGTGAGAGGACATAAGACTCAAAAGGAATTGGAGCCGGGACAATAGCTGCAAAAAACGAAACATGGTCAAACAATGATTCGAAAAGTCGATGAAAGATCATATAAAAAGAGGAAAGGAATATCTGTACCAGTCGCAACGGACGTCAAAGCCGGAAGCGCCGGTGGGAGCACAGGCCCGGCGTCCCCTCCTTCGATCTGAGGCACTGCAGTCAGGAAGAGGAAAAGTCAGATACGATCCTATATTCCCTCGAAAAAGACCAAGACGGCACTTACCGGTACCCTTAGAGGGAGAAGCGAGCTCGGATGGGAAGGAGAAGTGTGGGAGCAACACCTGATATAGATGATCAAAGAGCCCTCCTGAAAAGGCACAATGGTGTAGCATTAGTACAAAAGCCACATTTTTGAAAGATTAATGCATGAGTCGTGAATCCGTACCTTCCAACATCCGTGACGGCACGAGGGAAAACGGGGAAGTGACCACCGCCAAAGCAGTAGTTGACGGTGCTCCCTCAAGCAATGGAGCGTCGGCACTGACCGCACCTGCAAAGACAAGCTTGTTAGAAAAGATTGCAAGATATATATAAAAAAGAGGGGAAACGATGATAACCCGAAACTTACCCGACGAACTGCCAGCCGAGACGGAAGCAATTCCTTCCCCCACTGACATCAGGCCACCACCCGTAGCCTCATCACCTGACTCGATGGGAGCCGTTGTTGTGCTCACAAGCCCGGGAGACGGCGGGGGACCATAGACAGGGAGGGCCAAGATAGGAACATTGCCAGATTCCTGAGAAGGAGCGCCTAGCTCGTCCTCAGGAACCATAGCCGCCTCACCTGCTGCTCCCTCAGGATGCGATTACGGCTGCCCCGTCCATCGGCACCACGAGGTCCCCAGCCTCAAGTACCTCGCCCTCTACCGCCTTCGGCTCGGTTGAGACAATCATCTCATCTGCCGCCACTTCGGGTACGGCATCAATGACCTTCTCCGCGGTAGGTTCCTCAATCTCGGCTCCAGGCTCCATGACCTCGACAAAGTTGTCCACTGTCGGTTCGGGGTCGGCGAGTACCGCTTCCTCCGCTCCCCTGGGCTCGACGGTCGTTTCCGCCTCCCCCTCAGTTGGACTTGACCCTACAAAATGGAATACGTATAAGCCAACAGCTCTACAATTCGTACGACGAGATTCTGAAAGGAGTACTACCTGAAGTGGATTTGTCATTGGCACTCCGAACCGCGCGCGCCACTTGCCGACGAGCAGTAGACAGGGCCACAGGGGGCTCTTCAGAAGGAGTATTATCGTGAGGAATAGTGCTAGGGCCCGCTCCTGCGGCCAAAGCAGCTCTGCGCGCCTTAGCTTCGCGTCTAAACCGTTTCTGCTCCTCTCGAGCCGATGAGACAGATGTCACCAGGGCCTCCTTAAGGGAGGCTTCTTCGCCCGTATACAGGGATGCCTCTAGATCCTTCAAGGCATCCCTCGTCGCTCTATCAAGCTGAGGCTCTTGCGGCAGTTTCGACGGAGCTGGGACTTCGATGACGGGCTTGGGAAGGGTCCTGGCGCCGATTAATACAACCCCTGTAAAGAAACAAGAGAAGGTCAGGTCGACTATCATAAAAAGACAACAAACTTTCCTTATAAAAGAGAATGGGGTAAAACATACCGACGCTTTCTAGGGCACGCTTTTTCTCCTCCGCCTGGAAGGTCTTCAGAGAGGCAGCCATGGCCTCCTCAGTAGATCCACCTGCTGAAAATGAGGCAAATATTAGCTAAAGATAATAATAAAAAAGTGGGATAAAGTGACAAATAAGGAGGCTGAGGGTTACCCGACTCAGCGAGTCTGCTTAACATTGCTTCGAGCCTCGCCGATCGTTCCGAAGCTGCAATGGCGGCGGCTAGGTTGGTGTCCTCAGGGTCCACCACGAAACCCTCATTGCTGCCGTACTCACATATAGTCTCGGCAGGATGAGCCGTAGGCTCTAAGTTAAGAATCGCGTCGAGGGATAAGGTGGACTTCTTTTTCTTCTGTTCACCAGCCTTGGATCCACTCGGAGCAGCTTTGCGCTTGCCAGTTTTGGCAGTCACTTTCGGGCGGCGAGTCCCGATGTCCGCTCCTGCACCCGACTCCGGTGATGCCGCTTTAACCGTCTTTGTCGGAGCACGGGGTGCCGTTGGGGCATCCACCGTAGTAGGCAGTGGCAGTCCACGCGGAGGGGCCAACACGCGTGGTCGATCAGCTCCGGCCTCTTTCGTCGGAGGGATAACTTGAACCCTGGGCTGCAATGGAGCCTTGCGATCGCCGCCGGGAGGTGCAGCCCTACGATCAACCAGTAGGCGTTTCTCCATCAAGATGATCGGGCCCATCGCGTGCGCGTACCAGGCCACATACGAATTGAGTATCTTAGGGGTACAGCTGGGCTCACTGATAAAAAAGTAGGAGCCTGTATTGAGCCGGATGAAGTGATGCATTGCATTCCGTACCCCTTCCGGACCGACTGCAGGTGTTCCCAAGAAGGCTTCCAACGGGACCCCTTGGTTATAACTCGATTGCCGGGCAAATCGATGCGGGTTATACCTCATGAAGAGGGCCGTTTCATTCTGCCTAAATACCAAGTAGCCCGGCCGAATGGAATAAAGGTGAAGGATTTCCCGAGCCTTCAACACGGAAACACCGCCTTTAAAGTCATCACGCAGCGGCACCACCGACTTAGCGGTCTCGGAACCCATGGTGATGACCTTATCCACAAAAGAGGTCTTCGCCCCGACTAAATGCGAACGCAGAAGCAGTCCCCTGGACTCCCGCGGAGGTGCAAACACGATGGAAGCCCCGACCAATCGCATGATTCTTGGAAGTTTGAATCTCTCAAAGAACGAAGGAGTTTTATGGGCACCGAACACTCCTCGAACATGCAGCTCCATCCAAGAAGTGAAGTAGTGCATCGGGAAGTTAGCAGGCTGTACCCCAGGTTCATTAGCGTCCGCCGCTACGCTAAGTCCATTGTAGAGGTAAGCCAACCCGGCGATCCCCACTGATAACTGCAGACCGGCCACCATTCGATGCGCCGGGTAAAAGACAGAAGACCGCATAAGGCGTGGATGCATGGGAAGCGCGAAGCTGCACAGCCACAGACCTAAGAACCCGATGAAGAAGGTCTCTTCATCCATGCCCGGAACAGCGATCTCTGAGAAAGGGACGCTAGCAGTGCCGGGAAGGTAAAAACTTCGCTGATCAATTTCCGATGAAGGTCGGCGGTCCAGGCCGAAACCAAAAGGGTCAGCAAGTTGAGCGAACTTATCATCTTGCTCCGATAAAAATTCCGGGCGAATAAAGCGAGCGATGAAGTCCGCGAAACTAACGCCTCGGTCGCCCAATTCCAAATGAAGCTCCTCGTAAATCTCCAACACCCTCACCAGGCCCGGATGCTGATGCTGGATGGCATTTTCCGGAGTTAAGTCGAGTACCACCTGCTTGGTGGCAAAGACGTACTCGTCAGGAGGAAGCAGCTCCTCGTAATGCTCCCCCCTCGCCGGTAAACCCGAAAGCTCAACGAATTCCTCTAGAGAAATGGAAACTTCCCTATCCGCCGCCAGAAAAGTATGCGTGGGGATATTCCATTGTTCAATAAAAGCCTTTGTCCACCACGTTGGAGGAGCAGGATATTCGAAAAGCGAGACATAGACAGCGGAGTACAAACCAATCTTTGTCAGGTGAGCTCTTTTCGCCGCTAAAATGTACCGGGCCCATGGCAGGTATCCAGCAAGCGGTCGCGGATTCAATCCAATATTGTAAGCCTGTCCCCAAGGGCGTGCTTCACCCTGACAGATTCGCCTTCCTAAGATATCTATGGCCGGCGGCGGCTGTACCGGAATAGCGCCGATTGCAGGCTGGAGAAGGTCGTCCGAATTCCAATTTTTAACCTCCACGGCATACTCCACCGGGGGTTTATCCGCATAGGGGATCGTAACTATGGGTTCAGAAGGTGAGGCGGAACTAAAACTACGGCGGCCTTGGATAATCTGACTGTACCACCTTCCCCATAGATGAAGTCTCTTGTATTCAGGATCTTGATCTTTAATCAAAGCGAACACTACCCGGTCCACTGGTGCGTGTGGGAACCCTCCTTCTGAGCGAACGAAGGGAAAAGACAAGTCGTCAGACATCTTTCCTGCATAAAATATATATATATCATTAGTGGCCAGATGCTTAACATTTAATAAAAATAATACAAAAAAATAATAATAATAATCTGGCTCCACACTGCGATGCAGTGGGTAGGGGACCAAAGGGGGATCCACAAAGTCAAGATGACGGCGCATCATTTGATGAGACAATCCCACCATTGAATAGGACTATCAGTCAATAGGAAAGACCCCCAAGAGAATATCCTCATTGGAGGGGGACCCTTAGAGACAAGGAGAAGATCTCCTCTTTTCAGAGCAAAGCTCTGTCACAGAGTGACATTTGTCAAACTCCTGTTTCAAAAGAATAAAACTTCTAAAAAGAAAAAAAAGAGCCTAGCTCTGTAGCAGTAATAAAAATTTATAACTCCTAAGAATTAAAATTTTGGGATCTTAAAGATCCATGGAAACTTTTAGAAAGTTTTCTAGTTGATCTGTGAGCAGGGCTCTGTTCATGGGTTAAAACCCAAGAACAGGGTCTCTGTAAATTTTGAGAGCAAGGCTTTGTTGAAGAAACCCCAAAGGGGTTTCCTTTAGATCAAAGATCTATAAGAGCAAGGCTCTGTTAATTAAATTTAATTTAAATTAAATTAATTTAATTTTACCTAGAATGGTTCTAAGGTTAGAACTTGGAAGTTCTTAAGGAAATCACAAGAGCAAGGCTCTGTTAATTAAATTTAATTTAAATTAAATTAATTTAATTTTACCTAGAATGGTTCTAAGGTTAGAACTTGGAAGTTCTTAAGGAATCGCAAGAGCAAGGCTCTAGAAGTTCTCAAGTAAGAGCAAGGCTCTGAAATTTGATTTCTTGAGAATGGTAAAAATTACCAAGGACCAAGGGTCCTATTTATAGGCACCTGCACCTGTTCAGATGACCCCTAAATCCGACGGTCAGGATCTTGCCACCGCTGCACTCACGCGCGCGCCACGTGAGCGCAACGGTGGGGGGGCATCTGTTTCCCCCAATCAGAGCAAGGCTCTACTGAATTTTGAAAATTCAAAATTTGAAGCAACGCTTCGGTTTCCGTGCGCAGTGCGCAATTTGCCACATGGCAGAAGCCAATTCGGCAGCGTAACGCCCGAGACGGTGCGTCCCATCAGAGCAAGGCTCTTCAGAAAACGTAATTAAAGACTTAACTGCGCAAATGCATGGCAGCGCAACACGTGTCTGTGCAAGCGCATGGATGCACGACACGTGTCTGCGCAGTTGCGCAATCGCAACTGCGCAAGCGCACGGATGCGCGGCACGTGTCTGCGCAAGCGCACAGATGCGTGACACGTGTCTACGCAGTTGCGCAATCGCAGCTGCGCAAACGCACCGATGCGCGACACGTGTCTGCGCAGTTGCGCAATCGCAGCTGCGCAAGCGCTCAGATGCGCGACACGTGTCTGCGCAGTTGCGCAACCGCAACTGCGCAAGCGCACGGATGCGTGACACGTGTCACACGCTGGTGAGTTGCGCAGCAACTGAATGAAGATTTAGATAAATCTTTTCTGTTCTCCTGTAAAACAGGAACCCTTGGATCAGAGATCCAATGGTGGGAAAATTCCCAAAATTATTCAGGAAAGATTTTGTTAACAAATCCAACAAATTTGTGGGCACTATAAATAAGACCCCAAGCCTCATTCAAAAGGCAGAATCAATCATCATAAAGAGAAGGATAAACTTCTAAAAAAAAAAGCTCTTGAAGATTAATCAAGAACAAAAGAGAAGGTAAAATTTCTGAAGAACAGAAAATTAAAAAGGAATAATAAAAGAAATAATAAATAGTGCCTTGCACTTGATATGAACCCCTGGTTCTGAAAAATCAAAGAAAATAATAAATAGTGCCTTGCACTTGATATGAACCCCTGGTTCTGAAAAATCAAAGAAAATAATAAATAGTGCCTTGCACTTGATATGAACCCTTGGTTCTGTAAAATCAAGGAAAACAAGAAGAACTTGTTCTCCTTTGATCTAAATTTAGATCAAGAGTACTATGCACTTTTTGTTCTCAAATCAAGAAAATTCTTGAATTTCTGCATAAGTGCAACTCATCATTCAAAAGGGCCTGGCCCAACTCAAAAAATTGAGTTTCTGCAACTCATTATTTAAAGGGGCCTGGCCCAATTGCAGAATAATAAAAGGGCAAAGCCCTGTTTGGAAAACTCTTGAGTTTCTGTAACTCATTACTTAAGAGGGCCTAGCCCAATTGCAGAAAAATAAAAGGGCAAAGCCCTGTTCAGAAAATTCCTGAGTTTTTTTGTAACTCATTATCTAAAAGGGCCTAGCCCAATTGCAGAAAAATAAGAGGGGCAGAGCCCTGTTTAGGTTGATTCCTTTAATCGGGCAGAGCCTAAAATAAAAATTGGACTTAACCCAATCCTGGCTGTAAGTCCTTAAATTAAATGCCTCTCGTAAACCAAGTCACGACCGGTCCGAGGGTACATCTCCGAACTCCTTTGACACATGTCGTTGTAATTCCTCAACGACGTCAAAGAGGTGACGGGTCCCAACGACCACTCATTTAATATTGGACCGAAACATCCTTAAACTAATACTCACTCCAAAATGAGAATAACGGACCGAAACGTCCCTAAACTAATATCGGACCGAAACGTCCCTAAACTAATTTCGGACCGAAACGTCCCTAAACTAATAATGGACCACCACGTCCCTAAACTGGCGACGGACCACCACGTCCCTAAACTGGAATATGGACCACCACGTCCCTAAACTGGCGATGGACCACTACGTCCTTAAACTGGCGACGGACCGAAACGTCCTTAAACTAATAATGGACCGCCACGTCCCTAAACTGGCGATGGACCACCACGTCCCTAAACTGGCGATGGACCACCATGTCCCTAAACTGGCACAATAGAGCCCAAATGCTCCTTTGTTGGATCTAAACGGTCCCGCCTAAGTTGATCTTAACCCCAAATACGGTTAACGTGTCCTTAGACATTTAAATAAACGATAAAACTCCAAATTAACTTTGGTTCAAGGGTACATCTCTGAACTCCTCGGACGCCTGTCGTTGTAATCCCTCAACGACGTCAGAGAGGTGACGAGTCCCGACGGCCGGATAATTGAATCAATCATAATGTTAAGTTGATCTTAGTCTAAAACAAGACTAACGTATCCTTAACGAACGTTTAAGTCGATCTTAGTCGCAACGCGACTAATGTATCCTTAAACTAAAAACACCAAACCCAAATCTAAGTAAATACGGATTTGGACTAATCCACGTCCTACGGGTGACGACATCACTCAGTCTCCGTATACAATCCACGGGCAATCACAAACAAAACTAACACACACGACACGAAGTGAAATTCTGGAGTAGGAGAAAGTTGCTACCGCGATGCGGTAGCGTAATTAACTGCAGGGGCTTGCACCTGCAGGGAAGAGCGTCCCCACAATCAAAAACCCCTCACCCTGAGGGGGAATCTGACGAAGTCTGCTACATCGGCCTCATCCGTCTAAACCTCCGATACACGGTGCCATAAATCAACTTGGCATCTTCGGAGAGATAGACGGATAAAACCAAATAGGATCTGCCCCGAACCTCAGCGCCAGGACCTCAGCAGTCCTGTGCGGCCGCCGTTCGGAGGGGAACAGGTAATGATTGCTCAAGGGAACCGCGGAAGGGGATCCAAGTGAGAACCCTTTTCGCCAATGTTTTAACTGTGTGCCGGTAGGCACAAAACAATATTTTTGGTAGTTCCCACAACACCACATTTTTTACACCCTCACTGCATATCGTGCACACACTCATGACAAGGAACCCTCGATTCGACATGTGCACGGTTTTACTGAACTCAATTGGTGCGGGCAAAAGAGCCGCAAACTACCCTTGCCCCAGGCTTGTGACACAATTGTGTCGCTATTTCCTCCCTGTGGAGGAGTTTGAATTTTACATGCTTGGAGGCATACCCGTCAGGCCTCTCATTGAGGGCGTATCTACGTTCTATACACGCTTGACGGATGTTTGGTCAAAAACAGAACCGGCGGAACACGTACCCGCCAGAACACCTTGCTCCAGCTCGACCGCGAGCGAGGAAGAACTTACCCCTTTAGAACATGCAAATTTAATGAGAAGAGATGTTAGGGGCATTGACGAGTTGAGGAGGATAGCGAGGGAGCATGGTCAGCGTTTGACTGAAGTAGAGCAGGGGATCCGAATCCTGCTGGCTAGGGATGAGCGTTCCTGTTCACGCTCAAGGGGGCGGCGTGGGGCCGAGCAGTGAGGGCACTGCTTTTGGTAAGTTTGGGGGAGAAGGTGGTTGTAAATAGTTATCATTTGCATTGCATTTTTTTTAAAAAAAATTTGTATATATTTTCCTTTTTCTTTTGCATGTTTAAATTCTGCATTGCATCTTTATAAAAAAATCATAAAAATTGAAAAAAATGAAAATAAAAAAAATAGAAAAATATAAAGAAAATTCAAATAAAAACAGGAAAATTTTAAAAATTATAAAAATTGAAAATTTCAATTTTGGCCATAATTGACTTAAGTTTGACAAGACGGTTAACTAGCTAGGAAAAACAACATCCTAGACTTAGTAAATTAAAAACCCTAAAAATAAGTTTTCTTAAAATTTAACGGTAGAAAATATATGTCTTTGTAGTTTACTTAGAAATAGGCAAATTTTGAGTTCACTTCTTAGGCTAAGTCAAAATAAAGGAAGGGTATTGATATTTTTATTAAAGTGTAAGTCTGAAAAATAATTCCTAAGCTTAAGTCTAAATTCTGAAAATATATACCCTACAACTTCCACAAACACGAACCTTGAAACTTGGAATAGTAGAGGAGACCTTGAAATGCTCTTGTCTAAAATCCTTAGTATGAAGGAAAATAAAATTATAAGTGTGAATAAAGAGATATAAAAAAAATGAACACTGGTTTTGTAATTACTTAAGGCTGCGTAAAAAAATTATATAGCGAGGGTGCTTTATCACCTAGTGCCTTAGACCAACTGGTTTGGGAGTCACTGCTAAAGCCTTAGGTATTGCAAGACGAGGAATTACGCCTTAATGCGCAAACACATTTTGTAATCGGTCGTTAGTACCTCAAGAAGTATTAACGGTCGCATGAAGGATGTGTGAGCAATTTCATATAAAAATTCACCAACTAAAAGTACTTTAGACGATGGACAAGAGTATAAGAGTTTGAATTGAATTTCCATGTATAGGGGTGATACATACACACACGTAGGGGTATATGATTGGGGTTTGGATGAAAGTTAGGAATGAAAAATATGACTTATATCTTTAGTAGAGATGATAAAAATTCTTAAGTTGAGATGGAACCTTAGAAGGAAAACTCAAAAGATGCTAAAAGCTAAGTAAATTTACAGAACATATACTATCTTAAGTTAAATGATAAGGAAGCGTGAAAAATACGGGTTGATAATTTCCGAGTTGAAGATAATAGAATTTCTTGCTAGAAAACCGAATTGGAGAATAAAAGTCAATAGGCCAAATTGATAGGATTTTGTGGGTAGTATCCGCTGAAAACCCTCAGGAGACAACACTCCTCCTACTAGGGACACGTAGAGGTTTAACGGCTTGTTGCACGAGCTCAGTGCAATCGCGTTTCCCTGCGAAAGTGAGGTTAGGTTTTTTTTCGAGAATAAACTAGGTTTGCTTAAGGACGAGCAAAAGATAAGTTTGGGGGTATTTGTTCATATCATAATTTTGCATTATTATATTTCCCATTCTTATTCATTTTACAAATAAATAGGTGCTTTTGATCCATATCTGTTGAATAGTTGCAGGTTACAGGTTCTCGGAACAAAACAGTAAAAATGATGAAAAGACGCTACAAAAGTGAGACTACGACCAACAAATAGAAGAATCTTTATCATGCCTACAGTTTGAAGAACAAACGAAGATCAATGAACAATTTCACAAAGTACAAAGGCATCACAAGATTCAAGACTTCAACACGAAGCAAACGGTAAAAGTCCATAATATTGTACACTGTGGAAATCTGGAAGAAACTAAAAAACATTCTGAAGAACCGAGTGAAGAAAACAGATGTGAAAAGCAACTTGAAGCATCAGAAGAAAACAGAGCCAGAGAACCCTCCATATGGCCGCGGATCCGCGGCCAAACAAGGCTTCCTGCCGCGGATCCGCCGCCGTGCTAAGCACGTGTCGGTGCACTTTGGCGGTGGGTGGCGGTGCGTTGACTAGGCTTCTCAGGGTAGTTTTGTAAATGTAGATAGGGATCAGATGTAAACCCTAGGTTTTCTATAATCTATAAATAGGAACCCTACAGCTCTTTTTGGAGCATGCCTCTTTTTAATTCATAGTTTTAGAATTTTTTTCTCTGTAAATGTTTAAAGAGTGCATCAAATAAAAAATAAGTCTTTTCTTTATCTTGCCTTAGTTTGATTTCTTTTCTACCCTAGTTATTTAGATAGCAATTTTATTTATCTGCCTTAGTTATAAATTATATTTGTCTGCCGTAGTTGTTAAATTAAAAAAAAATGAACTTGTTTATCGATTCCCTAATGAGTGAGTAGTTCCTCACTTGTTAGGGTTAGGAATGGGAAAGCTTTAAGAGATGAAAATTTCTCTCCCCTTTCTTGCCCGTTATACATTTTAATAGGACTCTATAGAAAACATACACACACCGCTCACTATGGCACCCTATCCCACGAGGCAGCGGTGATACCATAGTTCAAAGACCGGTTGTGTATGTTTTCCATGGAGGTTAGGGTAAGAGTTAAGAAAGGACGGACAAGGACCCAGAGGAAGAAACCTAGTTTCTTCCCGATCGTGCTAATCCCCTATGTTAATTATTACCTTAACACTTAAATAGTTCTTAATTAGGGCATAGAAAGCGGTGAGAAATAATTGACTTTCCAAACTAACCTAATCCTAACCCTGGCAAGGTTTTAATCCTAATTTAAATCAACTTTAGTTTTTATTGATAATCAAACCTACCACAATTGGAATTAACTATTTAGAACAACTAGAAAATACACAAAATCCCTGTGGACCGACCCGTACTCAACCGGCTAGCTACCAAACGACACCGTTCTTGATTGCGGTTAATTCTTTGATCACAAATAGCGAAAGCACGCTAAATCACTTCCAATCAAACGTGCATGCAGATCTCCTTCAGCACTTTCATGTTGAAAAGGTTGACAAAGGACCCGTTGTCGACCAGGATCTTTCCTATCTTAATGTCATGGTAGTACCCGGTGACATATAGAGGACGGTTGTGCTCGCACGTTCCGAGGAGGAGATCTTCATCACCGAATGTGATGCCAGCTGTATGAACCTCTGCCAGCTCGTCCTTCATCTTTTCTTCCGCAAAGAAAGCTTGGAAGTGGTCAGGCTCTTGCAGTGCCTTAATTAGAGAATCTCATGCCTCTTTGGACAGGAGGAGAGCATCCAGTATGCTCAGTTGCGAGGGTGTCTTCCTCAGATGTGCCAGGACATTATTATCCACCTTGTTTTTCTTAGGCGGGTCCTTGGCCGCGAGCTCTTTGACGACTCTATCATCGAGGGCAATTTCCTCAGGGAATTTTTCCTTCCCCTTTTCTCTTTTGTTCGAACCCTTGTTTATAGGCCCGAGGTTCTTTTCAGGCAACGTACGGTTACGCAGCTGAATGTTCTCACGGTTCTTCCCCTCTTCTTCTTTTCCAGAGGTGGATTCTTTGAAGGGAGGGCCAAGGGTTATTTCTTCCTCAGAATTGATCCCGAACGTGAGAACTTGAGTTTTCCCTTTCGTCGAACCGTATCAACCTTATAACAGTTGCCGGTCATTTTTCCTCGCTCATCTGTCGCATTTTTTCGCTGTCGACGAGCTTCACGCTTCATCCTCTTGAAGTGTTGTCGGTGGGCAACGTATCCCTGCCACCACTTCTTCAAAGCACTGCACTCTTCGGTGGGGTGTGTAACTCTCCGATGGTATAAGCAGTAGTTCGGATGTACATCCGCTTCATCGAGGCACGCACTCTCGAGAGTATTTCCTTTGAAAGGTGGCAGTTTCATCCCCATAGACAGGGCTTTGGCGAACCGTTTCCCCGTCTTAAACCTGCTTTTGTCTGCCGCGGGTGTGCTTCGATCTGGTTGGAGTACTTTGTGACTCATCCTCGCCGCAGCTTCTTCATTCTGACGCCGACGCTTAGCATTTTCATATATGGCCATTTCACGCTCTCGATTAGCTTTGCTCCTTTGAAGGGCTTCGCTTAGCAACCTGTTAATCAAGTCATCTGACGGCTCCAGGGATTTTTGCACCGGTCTTGCCCCCAGCTTTCCTGTGTCGTTTTCTGACTCCGAGGGGGTCTCTTCATTTTTTAACGACGAATGAGAGACCATGTGGCAACTCGCTACATAATCCTCGGGTTCTTCTGACGAGTCGTTCCCCTCATCAATGTCACTGTCTCCGTTCTCAAGGATATGGTCAAGAAACTCTTCGAGAATGACCGGGGTTCGCGCCTTCTGGTTGTATTCCTCCAACGCGTCGATGTGCTTTTGCAGGTCCGTGCGCTAGTTATCAGGATGTACGGGCTTCTTGGACTTCTTCTTTTTCTTCGAATACTTTGAAGGCCTGACCTGGGTGTTTTGCCTATCGTTACCAACTTTCGGTGTTGGGCGCGGTTTAAGCATCCCTTCAATGATCTTAGGCTCCAGCGGGCTTTTCCACCTGATCGCCAGACATGCTTGAAGGTCCTTCAGCATTCTTTTAGTTTTAGCTGAAAGGACAACTTCCCACGGAGCTTCTTAGATTAATGATTGTTTTGGTAAAGGCTAGATATGAACGGAGTTCCGTGTCGAGATAAGGGTTAAGAGTGGGATTCCTTTTCCCTCCAGAAACCCTAATCTACACGCATCACCGTCATTCTAGTTCTAAATCTATTAATGGATAAAAGGGGTAACTTTTAATTAATCGTCCATAACTACTAAATCCTAACGAACCCTACAAGCCTTTTTATTATATTTACTACATCTTTAAAATAATCTAGATCTATATTTTACATTCTTGTTTAACGTAGATCTAGAAACCATTCTATAAAATTCTTTATCTCTTCTTTCTTTCTCAACACATCTAAAGTAAAAGTAAAAGGTTCCATGTTTCCCTGAGGACGACCCGTACTCACCTCGGTCTAGCTACGCGCGACACCGTTCTGATTGCGGTTATTCTACAAACACACTTTAGATGTGTTGAGAAAGAAAGAAGAGATAAAGAATTTTATAGAATGGTTTCTAGATCTACGTTAAACAAGAATGTAAAAGTAAAAGGTTCCACGTTTCCCTGAGGACGACCCGTACTCACCTCGGTCTAGCTACGCGCGACACCGTTCTGATTGCGGTTATTCTACAAACACACTTTTTCGTAACAATCAAATGGCGCCGTTGCCGGGGATACGTGCGTAACTTTTTATTTTTACTATTTGTGTTGAATTCTTAGACGAGCCATATCATTATTAAAACAGAACTGCAAATTGCATATTTAACGATTTGTGCGTGGATTTTTGCAAGGAGATCTGGAGTCACAGAATTGAGGAAAACAGGAAACAGAGACATTTTTAGAGATCCAGAGGAGCAAAGGAGATCACAGAAAAATTTTCATCAACTGTTCTCTCTACCACGCGGCGGAACAGCGGCATAAAGGCACCTTTGGCGGCGGAATCGCGGCAGGATAGAAGAGTTAGGGCCACAGAATTCTCTGGTATCTTTCTTAACTCCTTCTCTCTCTCCTCGAATCCAATAAAATCTATTTTCTGCAGGATTCTTTGCAAAATTGCGCCGCTAAAAAAAATCTTTTTGCAAAAGTTTTGTGATTGGTTTTGTTTTGCATATTTAATACGGACTCTAAGGGGCAAAGACCAAATCAAGATTAGGTGGGGATTTCATCACCCTTCCTAAGCCCCACAAATCACAAACCGAGCATATAGATCAACCCTTCATTAATTTAAAAAATATCTAGACCTGACTCTAAGGACTGTCGCGCTCATTAAGGACAGAGGAAGGTCGTGGGTAATCTATCGTTTATCCGCATTACTTTTGTAGTGCCTAGGCAAGTGTGACAAAGGCTAGTGGTTTTTAATTAGGCCCACGACGTGGTTCCTTCCCACTTACCTGGCACTTATCTGGCTACAAGGGTAGTACGGAGGCGGTAGAGGATTGATCCTGCGGCTTGTCCTTTGGAAGTCTAGGAGCGGTCTAGAGACTGGACCTAGGTGACCTTAGTTCTAGGGTTGCTTGTGCATCTTAGGGAGATTTGTCTTGAGTCCCACTTTTTCAAAACAAGCCAATTTTAAATCACACACACGCTGCCACTTGCACTAAACCCGCTTAGTGCATGCTCGGCTGGACACGGGATCCTAGTGCCCGTCTTGTCCGCGTTCCTGCTATCGACGCCGAAGTCGGTACTTCTTCATCCTCTTTTCCCCCACCACACACCACATCGACCGTGATGGACGGCACTCCATCTAATTATAACACCACGCTGCCACCGCCCGCAGGTGAGCAGAATCCACCGCGCATCTCTCTTGGAGAGAGATGCTATCCTATTCGTGGTCCTCTTCCTACTTGTCTATCTCTTCCACCACCTAACGGGGATAATTTCAAAATTAAACCCCACTACATCAATCTGCTACCCAAATTTCACGGGCTTGAGTCGGAAGACGCGTACGTTTTCATCACCAAATTCGAAAACGTATGCGCAATGATGGGTACTTCACAATTGACTTTAGATGCTATGCGCTTACGTCTTCTCCCATTCACACTGTGCGACTTGGCAGAAAAATGGCTTTATAATACTGCCACACACTTTATCGCTAATTGGGATGAATTCGTCGTAGCATTTCTTAAGAAGTTTTACCCAAATCATAAGACTGCACATGTTAGGAGCGAGATCAACCAGTTCACCCAGCTTCCCAATGAACCATTTTGGAAGTGCTTTGAACGTTTCAAAGATCTGCTTGTCCAATGCCCCCATCACGGAATACAAAGATGGGATTTATGTCGGATTATATATGAGGGCATTAATCCAGCGATAAAGCAGATGCTTGAAACAATGTGTCAATGCAATTTCATGTCTAAAGATGACGGTGAAGCATGGAAATATCTGGAAGACCTTGTTGAACACACGTTGCAGTGGGAAAGCGTAAGACCACCTTCAACTAAGGGAGGTATTCACCAGCTCGATGTTTCTATCGCAGTGAAAGCTGAAATGGCAGTGATACAGAAGAAACTCGATGCTATTGAAAACAAGTTCTCAACATTCTCCCTAAATCAGGTCACGCTTCCTAAGACTATCTGTGGTTGCTGTTCGGATCCTTCACACTTAACGGAAGAATGTCCTAAGAATGCATCGTTTCAAGCTAATGCTGCTTTTCAGCAGCGACCTAGAAATGATCCTTATTCTTCCACATATAATCAAGGATGGAGGAATCATCCTAACTTTGCTTGGAATCAAAACCAACAAAGTAATTATCAAAGACCTCCTCCACAGCAACCACAACTACAGAATCAGCCCCCCTTTCAGTCACAAAATTTCCAAAATCCGGCCAACATTTCTACACCACAAGTGGCCGGTATTGACAACTCACTTGCACAAACTTTGGATATGTTCATGAAACAATCCATGCAAAATTCGGCTGAGATAAGGTCTTCTATTGATACCCTAACGAAAAACTCCTCCTCCCATGGTGAGAGTATTAAATCAATAGAAAACCAAATCGCACAGTTAAACGCCGCAATGAGTGCGAGAGAGAAAGGGAAACTCCCATCTCAACCCCTACCGAATCCTGGCCATTCACAAAGTCATAATGTGAATGCCATTACTACGTTGAGATCGGGAAGAGTGTTGAATAACCAAGTGGGTGAGCAGCTTGATGATAGTGACACATTTGATACCCCTTCTTCTTCTTCTTCTTCTTCCCCTAATTCGTCTAGTCTCCCACCTTCATCCGAGCCTATTCTCCGTTTTCCCCAAGGCCCAAACATTTCGCCAAATCTATCTAAGTCGATGCCCACTCCCATTTTGGGATCGAATCCGTCGCCACAGTCTTCTCCACAAACGTTGGACCCAAAACTTATTGATCGAGCTCCATTTCCAAACCGATTGAGGGCCAACCGACCTAACCCGCAAATGGAGAAGATTGTGGAAATGTTTAAGCAGGTTAGCGTGAATATTCCTCTCCTAGATGCTATTCAACAAGTCCCATCTTATGCAAGAATCCTTAAAGACTTGTGCACTAGGAAGAGAAAAACTCAAGTGCCTAAAAAGGTTTTCATTGACGAGTAATGTTAGCACAGCTTTTACCCAACAAATACCAAAGAAACGTAAGAACCCCGGCTGTCCTACAATCTCTATTTCTATTGGGGGTAAAAATATAAATCGTGCTTTACTCGATCTAGGCGCTAGCGTCAACTTGCTTCCTTATTCAGTATACGAGCAGTTAGGAATTGGAGAGTTAAAACCCGCCCATTGTACTCTCCAAATGGCAGACCGATCTATCACCAAACCTCGGGGCGAACTAGAGGATGTGTTAATTAAAGTCGGGGAATTCATATTTCCCGTGGACTTTATTGTTTTAGATACACAACCTGTGGCAAACCCATGCAATCAAATCCCGGTGATACTTGGTCGACCCTTCCTAGCAACTTCTAACGCTGTGATTAATTGTCGTAACGGTTCTATGAACTTATCCTTCGGGAAAATGACAATTGAGCTTAATATTTACAAGCTAGGAAGTCAGCCATCAGAACCTTCTACTCATTTGCTGGATGTTTGTTCCATCCACGAGATAGCTCCCGAAAGCTGCATGGATGAGGAACTTTGCTTTGATGTTCTCGACAACACTAATGAGACATCGTTTGATCTTGCACCACTTCACAGTGAGGATATGTTCAATGAGTCCGACCTTGAGATTGAACCCGTTGACTCGTTGCAAAAGTCAGCAGCACTTTCCGAGTCAATATCTTATGCAAGTTTTGAACCTCTTAAGGAGTCCGAATATCATTCCGTTACCCCTCCTTCTATTGTCTCTCCGCCAATTCTTGATCTCAAACCGCTACCTTCTCATCTTAAATATGCATATTTAGGAGAGAATGAGACTTTGCCAGTAATTATATCCGCTTCTCTAGCCATAGAGCAAGAGAATGCACTTTTGGCAGTGTTGAGATCGAATCGGCAAGCATTTGGTTGGACAATGGCCGACATCAAAGGGATTAGTCCCTTAATTGTTGAACATCACATACATTTGATGGATGAAGCCAAACCAACCCGAGACCCACAAAGATGGTTAAATCCCGTTATGAAGGAGGCGGTAAAGAAAGAAATCGTCAAGTGCCTGGATAGTGGAATAATTTACCCCATATCTGATAGTCAATGGGTAAGTCAATTCATGTGGTCCCTAACAAGTCTGGCATCACGGTCATCACTAATGAGGCTAATGAGTTAATCCAAACACGCACCCAAAGTGGGTGGCGCGTGTGTATTGATTACAGGAAACTCAATGCCGCGACGAGAAAAGATCACTTTCCTCTACCTTTCATTGACCAGATGTTGGAACGATTAGCGGGACACGATTACTACTGTTTCTTGGACGGATACTCTGGCTACAACCAGGTCCCCATCGCCGAAAAGGATCAAGATAAAACCACTTTTACTTGTCCTTTCGGAACTTTTGCTTATAGACGCATGCCCTTTGGGTTATGCAACGCTCCTGCTACATTTCAGCGGTGTATGATGGGGATATTTTCAGATATGGTGGAAAATTTTCTAGAAATTTTTATGGACGATTTCTCCATTTTTGGGGACTCCTTTGAGGACTGCCTTCGTAATCTTGACGCGGTTCTTACCCGCTGTAAGGATAAGAACTTGACTTTGAATTGGGAAAAATGCCATTTTATGGTCCAAGAAAGTATTGTAGTTGGACATATAATTTCACATAAAGGCATTGAGGTTGACAGAGCTAAAATAGATGTCATTCAAAACCTCCCTCGTCCAAACTGCGTCAAAGATATACGATCTTTCCTTGGTCATGCAGGATTTTATAGGAGATTTATTAAGGACTTTAGCAAAATTGCTAGACCCTTAACCCTTCTATTGGCCAAGGACACTACATTTCACTTCGATTCGGATTGTGAGGCTGCTTTTGAATCGCTTAAAGAATCACTCACTACAGCCCCCGTTTTATCATCTCCGGATTGGAACCACCCGTTCGAGCTTATGTGTGATGCATCAGATTTTGCTATTGGTGCTGTCTTAGGACAGCATATTGATAAGATGCCACATGTAATTTACTATGCAAGTAAGACCTTGAATGATGCACAAATAAATTTTCATTTGATGGTCAGAGGCGAATTGAAACACAACTACCGAGAAAGAACTCTTGGCAGTTGTATTTGCATTAGAGAAATTCAGGCCCTACTTGATTGGCTCGCCTATTGTGGTTTACACAGATCACTCCGCCCTACGACATCTTTATACGAAGAAGGATGCAAAGGCCAGGCTAATACGTTGGATCCTATTGCTACAAGAATTTGATCTTGTCATCAAAGACAAGAGTGGATGTGAAAACGTTGTAGCCGACCATCTTTCACGCATCACTTCTTCGCCAACCGTGACCGTGCCGATAAATGACTCATTTCCCGACGAACAGCTCTTGAATGTATCCTACGAACCTTGGTTCGTGGATATCGTGAACTATCTTGCGACGAGACTTATACCTAGCGATTGGTCGAAACAAGACAAACTTCGATTTTTATCCCAAGTAAAATATTTTTACTGGGATGAACCATATCTATTCAAGTATTGTTCCGATCAAATCATTCGCAGGTGTGTCCCTAACGATGGATTCAAGAGCGTGTTATCATTTTGTCACGATCAGGCATGCGGCGGTCACTTTGGACCTCGAAAAACGGCGGAGAAAGTTTTGCAATGTGGCTTTTATTGGCCAACATTATTTAAAGATGCATTTGAACATTGCAAAACTTGTCCGCGATGTCAGCATTTGGGTCGGATTTCACGAAGGAACGAGATGCCGCTCCAACCTATATTGGTTGTGGAAATATTTGATGTTTGGGGTATTGATTTTATGGGCCCTTTTCCCAACTCCTTTGGGAATCTATATATCTTGTTAGCGGTTGATTATGTCTCGAAGTGGGTGGAAGCTATACCGTGTCGCACTAATGACAACAAAGTTGTCATTAAGTTCCTTAAAGAAAATATATTTTCGCGATTCGGACACCCTCGCGCTATCATTAGCGACAACGGGACACATTTCTGCAATAGGTCTTTCGAGGCCTTGATGCGGAAATATTCAATCACTCACAAGATTTCTACGCCCTATCATCCCCAAACAAGCGGGCAGGCTGAGATCTCAAATAGGCAGATCAAACAGATATTGGAGAAGACGGTTTCGAAAAACCGTAAAGATTGGTTAACCAAATTGACGGATGCTCTTTGGGCATTCCGCACCGCGTATAAGACCGATCTTGATATGTCTCCATACCGCCTTGTGTTGGGGAAGGCATGTCACCTTCCTGTCGAGATTGAACATAAGGCAATGTGGGCTATTAAAGAGCTTAATTTTGATCTTGATCATGCAGGCGGCTATCGGAAGCTGCAATTGAATGAGCTAAGCGAACTCCGCGATGAAGCTTACGATAATGCGGTGATAGTAAAGAACAGGACTAAAGTGTTCCACGATAAAAATCTTTTTAGAAAAACCTTCACATCAGGGCAACAAGTCCTTCTTTACGATTCCCGTCTCCATCTTCATCCGGGTAAGCTTAAATCTCGTTGGAAAGGACCTTTTGTGGTGCGGTATGTACACCCGCACGGGGCAGTTGAAGTCGAAAATTTGAAAAACGGTTCGATTTTTAAAGTAAATGGGCATAGATTAAAACCGTATTTTTCTGCTGACCCCGCGGAGGAGCTCCTGTTTTTACAGGAGCCGCTTTATCAAAACTAAATTTCCTCCACCCCACCTCCATGTTTTGGTAACTTTTTCACATTTTAAGAATGGAGGTGAGTAAAAAAAAATGATTTGATTGAATATCTGTGCGTGTCAAAGAATAAGTTTGGGGGAATTTTTCACTTAACTATTATTTTACCCCTTGCATCTCTCCCTTAGTATACAGGTCCATATTCTCAAAAGGCTACATCAGTGAGGACATTGCTGAAAACAGGTTTGGGGGGAGGTTTGTATTCACTGAATTATCTTTGACACCGGGCATTAATTTTTTTATATAACAAAAGAGTAGAAAGTGAAAAATTACATCCAAAAGATAGGATAGTTTAAGAAAACCAAGAAAATTAGAAGTTTTCTTATACGAACTGGTAATAAGTAGTTATGAGCTGTTGTCCCAAGGGTTAGTAAAATGAAGGAAGTCATTAATCTGAGGATAAAAATAAGTCTGAAAAATAGTTTCTATTCTGGAAGCCGAACATTTGAATGTTGATACCCTACTATATGCACTTACACACGTCTTGAAACTCGGGATAGTAGAGGATACCTTGAAATGCTCTTGTCTAAAAGCCAAAGTATAAAGGAAATGAAAAAAAAATGAAGAAAATATAAAAATGGTGAAAAGAAAAATGAACACTGGTTTTGTTATCGCCAAGGCAGCAATAAAAAAATATAGCGAGGGTGCCTCTTCACCTAGTGCCCTAAGGCCAACTGGTCTGGGAGTCACTGCTAAGCCTTAGGTGGTGCAAGACGAGGAAAATATTATCACCTAATTAGCAAGCACATGATTAATCGGTTGGTTAGTACCTCAAGAAATATTAACGGTCACATGAAAATGTGTGAGCAAATCTTTAATATTCATTAAATTAAAAAGTACTAAGGTAAATGGACAAGAGTATGATAGCTTGAATTGAATTCTCCGAGTGTAGGGATGTCTATTTCACACACGTAGGGTTATATGATCAATGTTTGGAAGAAAGGTAGGAATGAAGAATAAAGACGATGTTATATTGAGGGGTAATGTGATTTCTAACATTTTTTCATGACTATTAAGATAGGGCTCATGACAACTGAAAAGCTAGTATAGTTGGAAACTCTTCTTTTCAAAGTATTTCTTTTATGGTTCTTGTCTTTATATGTAAATTTCACCATCTTTCTTTTGTTATAGGATTTTGTGGGTGTAATCCGCTGAAAACTCTCAGAAGACAACACTCCTCCTACTAGGGACACCTAGAGGTTTAACGGCTTGTTGCACGTGCTCAGTGCAATCGTGTCTGCTTACGAAAGTGTGCTTAGTTTTCTCCTTTCTTTTTTCTCCTTTGAAATAAACTAGTTTGCTCGGGACGATCAAAGATAAGTTTGGGGGTATTTGTTCAGTTGATAAAACTGCACATTTGTATTACATTTTTCCTACCATTTTCATATTAAAAAAGGACTTTATTATAATATATTATATATATGAGGGTTTATGTGTGAAAACACCATTTTCCATGTGTTAATATATTTTAATTAGCATTTGGTAGAAAAATGTATGCAAATAAATTCATTGACCAAATCCTAGTAGAACTAAGTCTACTAAATATTATTTAAAGATTATTGTGCAGAATTTTCCAAGTTGTTATGCAGAATATATCAAAGAAATCAAGTTGTTGAAGAAATCTTGCCAAATTAAGAAGCAAAACTTGGAGACCAAGTCTGGAAGCAACCGAGAAAATATTTCCAAATTCTAAAGGTGCCAAGGATCGCCAAATGTCACATAGAGCCAGCCCCAGAAAAATTATCAACGGTGGAGATTAAAGGGCCGCGGATCCGCGGCCCTAGCCCCCATTTGCCGCGGATCCGCCGCACTTCTAGGGAATTGGGAGGCATGATTTTTTGGCATAAATCTATGCTGAATTTTACCAAGTTTCCAACTAAAAGATTCTGGCTTTGCACTATAAAATGGCACCGAGAGCCTCTTGGAAAAGTTATCAAGCCGACGCGATCACGAAGCCCCAGACGCTCACGCATCCAGGCTGATCATCGACTGTTCGACTACCTCCTTAGGAAAGATCGAGAAGCAACTAGTTGTAATCATTTTCTATGGATTAAAAGTGTAGTTTGTTCAAGTCGATTAATAAAGGTAGTTCTTTTTAATTATTTTTTGCATTATGTTTTCCCTCTCTGTCTTTTCATCTTCTTCTCCCAACATGCGCGAGTAATTCTCCGCTTGTTAGGGTTCGTAGGATTAGGGTAAGTTAATGAACGATGAAAATAATTAAACCCTTTTTAAGTCCTATAAAGTTTAGGAACTTTATCAAAAGAATCATTAACATCCTAATCGGGCGCGCTAGCAACTCTTTGCTAGTTCCGACCGCGATTAGAGATTAGATTAATGATTGTTTTGGTAAAGGCTAGATATGAACGGAGTTCCGTGTCGAGATAAGGGTTAAGAGTGGGATTCCTTTTCCCTCCAGAAACCCTAATCTACACGCATCACCGTCATTCTAGTTCTAAATCTATTAATGGATAAAAATGGCAACTTTTAATTAATCGTCCATAACTACTAAATCATAACGAACCCTACAAGCCTTCTTATTATATTTACTACATCTTTAAAATAATCTAGATCTATATTTTACATTCTTGTTTAACGTAGATCTAGAAATCATTCTATAAAATTCTTTATCTCTTCTTTCTTTCTCAACACATCTAAAGTAAAAGTAAAAGGTTCCACGTTCACCTCGGTCTAGCTACGCGCGACACCGTTCTGATTGCGGGTTATTCTACAAACACACTTTTTCGTAACAATCATGTCCACTTTTTTGGAGCATGCTTCTGTGGCGGGTTCACCCTCCAGTTTTCGGACAGCGTAAACTTGCCTTGTTGGTACTGGTTCTCGACCCAATTTTTGAAGACGTAGCAATCCTCAATTGGGTAGCCCAATATTCTGTGGTAGGAGTAGTAGTTGGGACAGTTGACGTCACTGGACTGCCGTGGACGTCTCGGATCCGGCAGAGTGATAAGTCTGTTGCGCACTGCCAGTTCGAACAGTCTCCTAGTTTTATCCCTGGGAAACGAGTAAGGACGTCCTAGCTTCTCTTCGAGGGATCGGCGTAGGCGTGTGTTGCTTTGGTGAGCAACCGATTTCGGGTCAATTGGTTGTTGTTGAGTGTTGGTAATGAAGGTCGCTTTCCCTTTGCCCTTTTCATTCCGGGGATCCGTTTTTGAAAAGGATGGCCTATAGCCCATCTGATCCATTTGGGCTAGCTTGTCGATCAAGGGAAGGCGTTTGGCTTGAAGAACATTATAAATTGGGATATAGGCGCCTGAGGGTCAAGGGTCCCTACGAACATGCCCATGGCAAGAGCTTCTTCTATGCGTTGTTCGCATTTTGACCACGGGTTTCTCCACCGAATTGCGTGTTGAACTCAGGTCTCTTCTGGCTTCACCCTGGCATTGATTAATGCCGTGATCGGGGTGCGCTCGCTTGCGCTTGCGAACCGCTGTATGAATAGTAATTCCATCTCCGTGAATATTATGACAGGATCATTTGGGAGTTCGGAGTACCATTCAAATGCCGTTTCCGACAAGCTGCCAACAAACTGGCGAAGCAGCAGTTTGTCGTCGCCTCTAGTATTACCGCATAGAGCTCTGAATTGAGCAACGTGCTGGTGTGGATTGCCCGTCCCCTTAAAAACATGGAATTTAGGGATCGTATATCCTGGCGGGTACTTGATTTGATCGTACCAGCCTGGATAAGTTCGCCCAGTTCTGACGACTTGGCCAGCCGCTTCACTCGCTTGATGAGCTCGTATTTGTTGAGCTATGTAGTCATCAAGGGTAGCCTTAGAGATTGTCTCTTCCTGGGCTGCTGAGACAGCCGGAGGAGGGTTTGATGTTTCCCCTCTGTCGTCTTCGATGATTATCGGAGGGTCTTCGGCTGGAGGTTCCGGCTAGATCATCATCCCAACAATGTCTTGGAACAGAAGCGCCATCTGCTTTATATTAGCGGCATGTTCCACGGCCTCCTTATCCTTCCTTTCTAGCACCCTCCACAGGAACTCGGTGTCGGTCTCTTGTTCCTGGCGTTGCTCAGACGTTGATTCCAGGCTTTCTTTCTCCCCAGTGAGTGCTGAGCATTTCTTGGAGCTTTTGTTGCTGCTCTTGAGCTTTTGTCAACGACCGAGTGAGTGGTCGATGACCTACGAAAGCACGGCTTTCCTCTTTCCCGGAAGCCATGCACACCGTGTGCACGATCATGCCCCCAGACTTGGGGAGTTTGGGTCCAGTGCCTTTGGAATTCGCCCCAGGTAGTGGGGTTTTCTCTGGCCTTCTCCTTTTGTGGGAGGTTGAAGTCGGAGGGGCCGTTGTAACAGGCACCCATGTAGACGATGCCTTCCGTGGTATGACGGAGGGATGGTCCTCCTCTTGCCGAGCCTTCGTTTTCTTCAGTCTGCGAGAGTAGTCTTTATCGATCACAGAATCTTAGACCTTCTGCCAGACTCTGTGGATTTTGGAGGACAACCGTCGAGGGGGTTGCTCTGGCTTTGCCTGCATTCTGTTTTCAGCAGGCGGAGGAGACTTCTTCAATATAGCGCTTGGGGAGTTCTTTCGCACCCTCCTGAGCGGATCGAAGCTATTTCCAGTTGGAACAGCAGCGTCAATTTCCACCAGTGGAGCTGGTGGGGTCAGTCCAAAGGGGGAACTTCCCTCAGCTTTCCTCACTCGGCGCCAGTGGCAACGTCGAGCATGTCTTGCAGACGGGATTGCCTCAGTTGTGGAAGCGGCTTCGTCATGTCCCTGCTCTGATGAAGGGCTACTGCTGGTGCCAGCCTGTTAAAAACTGACGTCCGTTGAGAGGGGACGGTCAATCTTTTGAAGGCTGACCTTTTGGTAGGGGAAGCAGTCTTAATGACTTTGCCGAAAGCAGGAATTGGAACGGCCAATCTTGCGAAGACCGATCCTTTAGCCGGAGAAGCCCTGTCGATGACTTCTCTCACCGGAGCTGGAACAACTATCCGTTTCGGGATAACCCCTCAGGTATCGCGAGCCTCTTTGCGGGCCCACTTGAGCTGTGGCTCAGCCTGTTGAAGACTGAGGCGTTAGAATTGGACGACCCGTTGAGAGGGGCCGTGGAGATTGTAAGTCGATTGAAGACCGACTTCTTGGGAGCTTCTTGTGGTGGTACTGAAGCTTGCTGGCGGGATCATGGTCCCAAAGAAAAGTCCAGTGGTGGCTTGAGTCACCTGCTCCACTGGCATTGCAAAGATGGAGGTCGCTTGGGGCCCATAAGTCACTCTTCCATTTGGGGTGGAGCAAGAGTTACTGTTGCGGGTGCAGTTGGAAGCCATCGATTTCTCTTCTCTTCTGCATAGGAGCAAGACACCAAATCATAGTACCTCGAATCCAGGGGCAACCATAGTAAACCATGATTTGTTCGCGAACACGACATACGAAATGTGGAGTGGAAAGAGGAAAGGGTCCCACCGGGCATGCCAGAATCTATTCACCGTCGAAAATGGAGACGAACCGGAATGGATCGTCTTGCCTGAATTTGGGGGCAGATGCTATTTGGGTTTATCCGTCCACCTCTCCGAAAATGCCAAGTTGATTTATGGCACCGTGTATCGGAGGTTTGGACGGATGCGGCCGTTGTAGCAGACTTCATCAGATTCCCCCTCGTTTGTGAGGGGTTTTTGATTATGGGGACACTCTTCCCTGCAGGCGCAAGCCCCTCCAGTTAATTACATTACCGTGTAGTGATAACCACTTTCTCCTGCTCCAGAAGGTAACTTCGTGTCGTGTGTGTTTGTTTTATTTTTGGTTGCCCGTGGATTGTATATGGAGACTAATTTATGTTGTCGTCCGTAGGGCGTGGATTAGTCCAAATCCGTATATCCTTAGATTTGGGTTTGGGTTGATTTAAGGATCGTTAATCTCGTTTGAGATTAAGATCGACTTTAATATTTGTTGAGGATATGTTAGTCTAATTTGAGACTAAAATCTGCTCAACAGGATTTTGGGATCGTCCAGACCCAACAAAAGAACATTTGGGCTCTATTGCTTTAGTTTAAGGACGTTTCGGTCCGTAGCTAGTTTAAGGACGTTGCGGCCCGTTGTAGTTTAAGAACGTCGCGGTCTGTATTGGGATGTGCTCATCGATTTGGGAGTGCACCAAAGAGTTGTTGGTTGTCGGGACCCTCCACCTCTCTGAAGACGTTGAAGAATTACAACGACATGTATCAGAGGTGTGGAGAGATGTACCATTGAACCAATTTCCAAATTGAAGGAAGATATGGGATGAATATCCGTCGAAAGATCATTGGTCATGTTTGGGACTGGGATCAGTTTAGGAAGACATAAGCACGGGGAGCTCAATTGATTGAAGATCAAAGATGTTTTAATCTCAAGAAGACTTAGCCAACTTGAGGCTGGAGTTGACTTCCCATAGTGTTAAGCACTAGTATACGTTCAGCACTCACGTGTTCCCATGTGAGGTTCTGAAGCAGTGTTAAACACTGGATTCCGGGGGCGCTCACGTGTGGCACGTGAGGCACCTCAAAGCTGGCGTTGTACATTAGGTTCAAATCCCCGTTTATATATAAGTGTTAAACACTTAATTCTTGTAGCACTCATGTGTGAGCACGTAGGGCGCTCCAAAGTTAGGCACCGCCATTTTAGGTTTTACTTCCCTCTTCTTTTATAAGTGTTGAGCATTCGGCTCACGTGTGAGCACGTGAGGCGCCCGAAATGGGAACTGTTCTCTGGATTTTATTTCCCTTTCTTTTATAAGTGCTAAGCACTTGGACTATCTGGTGCTCACGTGCGAACACGTGAGGCGCCCTCAAAATGTGAGCGCTATTTTTGGGTCTATTCCCTTTTTTATATAACTGCTAAGCACTTTATTGTAGGTCACATGGAAACACGTGACTGCCCTATGAGGCACTTCTTATTCTTCTTTTTAGACGCTTGCGTGTGAATCATCAGTCTTTCCCTCTATATGTATGAAGATCTTGATCTTATATCAATGATGCTGAGATTTGAGTTTAGAGAATTTCAAGTTTCTTGTTTCATAAGAACTAGATTCTTTTACAGGGTTAAACCCTAGTTTTATCAGAGGAATTAAATTCCTATATACTTTTGTAAGAATTAAATTCTTTGAACTTAGTTCTTTCCCCTAAGTTTTGAATCTGCATAACAGAATCTCCTTGATGAGAATTAAATTCTCAACTTGTGGGGAGATCTGCTTCTGCAGATCTCAACCAGAGAAAGAACTAAATTCTTGTATGAAGGGTTAAACCCTTAAAGAAGAGATAAGATAATCTATGTACTTTCTTCTTATCTAGGGTTTTTTGTTTAAGAAGGAGATCTTCTTCTTTTAGAGAATTGAATTCTCTTTTTTTTTGTATGTTTCTCTCCCTGTTCTCTCTTTTCTCTTCTTCTTTTTTTTCTCAAAGCTTATGGGGTCTCTCTCCTTTTTTTAGACTTGAAGTCTTGGGTCCTTTATATAGTAGAGAGAAGTTTGTTGATTGGTTTAAGGAGATCTCTCATTGAGAGATCCTAGTTGATTTTGGGACTTTTACCCACTGTTGGATCTTTGATCCAAGGGTTTCTGTCTTACGAAACATATTTTCTTGTTTCTTAAACAAGATTAGGGAAACATTTTCCCATACAGAATTTATTCTGTAGATTGGTGATTTTTAATCACCGTTAGATTTTTAATCCAATGTTGCTTGGTTTAACGGAGCACAATCCTTTTTTGTTTAAGAAGATATGAAAAATATTTTCCAACTTATGGGATCTTTGATCCGCCAACTTTCTGTTTAACAGAAAATATCATCTCTCATTTAGAAATTCAATAGAATTTAATTCTATACTTAATCATCATTAGATCTTTGATCCAACGGTTGCTTGTTGAGTAGAATTTAATTCTACGTAGGGAAGTGCCCTCACGTGTTTAACACGTGGGGCTCTTCTGGCTTAGCAATTGTTTTAATTGCGGTGCCTATATGCGTTGCATATAGGCACTCACGTATTAAACACGTGGGGCTGTTTTAGCCTAGCAATTGTTTTAATTGCAGTGCCTATATGTGTTGCATATAGGTACTCACGTGTTGAACACGTGGGGCTGTTTTAGCCTAGCAATTGTTTTAATTGTTGTGTCTATATGCGTTGCATTTAGGCACTCACGTGGGACTGTTTTAGCCTAACAATTGTTTTAATTGATGTGCCTATATGCGTTGCATATAGAACGCATATAGGCACTCACGTGTTAAACGCGTGGGGCTGTTTTAGTGAAGAACTTTCCCTCATCGCCTTTTTATAAGGGAACAACTCTATCTTATAATTGTTATAAGTCTGAGCAGGAAATAGGGGAATATCTGAATTCTCACGCAACCCGAACGAGGAAAGTGCATGTTGATGCATCTTCTTCGGGTGTATTCGTTACCAAGAACTGTTTCTCAGTACACTCTACGTCCTGGGTATTAGACACCGGATCAGGATCCCACATATGTAATATATTATATGGGCTAAAGACAAGTAGAGAACTAGGAAAATGTGATCATTCTCTAGAGTAGGGAATGGTGCAGATGCTGCAGCCAAAGCAGTTGGTGAATATCACCTTGTATTACCAACTGGTAATACATTGATTCTAAACGAATGTTATTACATACCGACCTTATATGCAATATTATATCATTTTCTTTATTATATAAATAATGATATAATCTTTTATTACAGGATAATGTTATGAACATTTTCCTGAATCAAAAGTTGATTGGATCAGGCACGTTATATAATAGCATATACGTTGTAAATCAAACTACAGTTCTCAACGTACAGAACACGCACAAGAGAAAAAGTTCAGAAATAAATGAATCCTTCTTGTGGCATTGTAGACTAGGTCATATCAATGCGACACGGCTATCTAAGTTGCATAAAGATGGATATTTGAATCAGTTTGAATTTATATCATATGAAACTTGCCAGTCATGTCTCAAAAGTAAAATGACCAAAACTCCGTTTACTGGACACAAAGAAAGAGTTACCGAACTCTTGGGAACGATACATAGCGATGTATGCGGTCCTATGTCTACACATTCCAGGATTGGTTCTCCGTACTTCATTACATTCATCGATGATCTCTCAAGATTCGGACATGTGTTCCTGTTAAAACACAAGTCTGAAGCTTTTTGAGATATTCAAGGAATATAAGTACGAAGTCGAGAACCTAACGGGTAAAAGTATTAAAATCCTTCGATCTGATCGGGGAGGAGAATACCTAAGCACGGAGTTCCTGGATTATTTAAAAGAGAATGAGATTCTCTCTCAGCTTACTCCTCCGTATACACCACAGCACAACGGTGTGTCGGAGCGGAGGAATCGCACCCTATAAGATATGGTGCGCTCTATGATGAGTAACGCTGAGTTACCTATTTCCTTTTAGGGTTATGCGCTTGAGAAGCTGCATACCTATTGAATAGAGTTCCATCCAAATCAGTGCCTACCACTCTATATGAGATATGGAATAGGAAGAGACCATCTCTTAAACGAGTTAAGATATGGGGTTGTCCGGCCTATGTTTAAAACGCAAAATCCAGACAAGCTCGAGGCAAGGTCAGTTCTATATAAGTTTGTTGGATATCCCGAACATTCGCGAGGATATATCTTCTACCACACTGAGGAGCAAAAGGTGTTTTGTTTCTCAGCATGCCACTTTTTTAGAAAAGGAATTTCTTATGGAAGAAATTAGTGGTCATGAGGTAGAACTGGAAGAAGTTCCAGCTAGACAAACTAACGGCTGGTGATTTGGTAGAACCGGAGGATTCAATAGTTCCCGACGAACCTCAACCTCTCCGCAGATTTAGTAGGGTTCCTCATCCGCCTGAGAGATACTACGGTTTTCTCAATGACAGTGGGAGCGACGATTGTATCATGGAAGATGATGACCCAACTAGTTTCGAGCAGGCCATCACAAGTGGGGACTCTATGAAATGGCCGGATGCTATGCGATCTGAGATGGAATCCATATACACCAACAAAGTATGGACTTTGGTAGTTGCTCGTGAAGGGGTAAAACTCATTGGGAGCAAGTGGATCTTAAGAAGATTCTTGGTGTAGATGGAAAAGTTGAGACTTTCAAAGCTAGACTTGTTGCAAAAGGTTGTCGTCAATAACCAGGTGTGGATTTTGATGAAACCTTTTCTCCAGTGGCCGTGCTTAAGTCCATCCAGATCTTACTTGCCATTGCTGCATACCATGACTGCGAAATCTGGCAGATCGACGTCAAGACCGCTTTTCTAAATGGTAATTTAGAAGAGAGCGTGTACATGACACTGCAAGAGGTCTTCGTAGACAGTGGGAGCAGCGGAAAGGTGTGTAAGTTGTTTAAATCAAAATATGGATTAAAGCAGGCATCGCGGAGTTGGAACATCTGTTTTGATGTGGCAGTCAAAGAGTTTGACTTCATCAAAATGGTAGATGAACCTTGTATATACAAGAAGGTTGTGGAGAGTAAGGTTGTCTTCCTCGTATTGTACGTGAATGGCATACTCTTGATAGGAAATGGTGTTCATATGCTACACTCGGTCAAGCTCTTCTTATTACAATGTTTCTCCATGAAGGATCTGGGTGATGCTTCCTACATCCAGTGATTAAGATCTATAGAGATAGATCTAAGAGGATGTATCATACTCACTAGGTGTAGTGAGTAGGTGTCAATCAGATCCTGGGGAGAAACACTGGATAGCTATGAAGAACATTCTTAAGTACTTGAGAAGAACTAAAGAAATGTTCTTGGTGTTTGGTAACGGTGAACTCCAAGTGGAGTCCTTTATCGATTCGAGCTTCCAGAGTGATAAGGTCGACTATAGGACAGTCTCGGGTTTTATCTTTACCCTCAGTGGAGGGACAGTATGTTGGAAGAGTTACAAGCTAGATACCGTGGCAGACTCAACGATAAAAGGTGAATACATCGCTGCCAACGATGCTACCAAAGAGCCCGTCTGGATAAAAATGTTCATGAGATGAACTTGGTAAGGTTCCTGCCATTGTGTGACAATAAAGTTATGGCTTTGGCCTAGGAACCTCGGTCCCATCAGTGATCCAGACACATTCTTAGGCAGTATCACCTGATCAGAGAGATGGTGAATCTCCGGGAGATCGAGGTCAGGAGAGTTGACAGGAAGAATAATACGGCGGATACACTCACGAAGGCCTTTCCCTAGAGAGGCTCTAAGGGATGTTGGGTATGAGATACTACAGCAACTGGCCTTAGTGCAAGTGGGAGATTGTTAGTTGTATGTATGTCCTAGAGGCCATTATTGTACATGATTGTATATTATAGTGGATGCTTGGACATATATAGGGAGGACTTTCTTGCTCGACATGATAGTATGCTATCTGGTTACTCTTTATCTTAACATGTATACTTGTATTGTCTCTCTGTTACATGTTGATAAAGCCTTTAGAATGTGGACTTGACTACCAGGACTATGATGGAGATCATACTAGTGGGGCCATGGTAGTCCATAAGTCCATCCTTTAATTGTTCCTAGTCGAGGGTGTATCGAGACGGGGCATCAATATTCCAGAGTAGACTAGCGTATACGCTTCTTGACCCATTTGATGAGCGATGGATGATCCCATATCCATTGGTGTTTGATATCAAAGATGGTATACGGGTGCTCAGAGGAGACTGGGTACACTGAACATGACTCGCCGAGAACTCCTAAATGGTATTATACCTAACGCCAGATAGCAGTTCTCTGGTGACACTGGTACATGTTAGTTTGTAGACCCGAGATCGTCATAGAGTCTTGTGTGATTCCCAACGTGCTTTGATTTCCACCTTACCACGTTCAAGAGAGCGTGCAAAACGGTGATTTTTGGGTACAGTCCCGAGTCACATGGAGGCAATGAGCGATAGGAGGGGATTCGTCTCTCCCGGTATTGGAGGTTGATGTTGCGCCGTGCTCGATTGGCTATAACAGGAAGTCTCTAATCATGGCTGATATGAAGATTTACTGGTAAGTGTTATCAGTAGTTTCTCAACCCGTTATGAGCCTCATATCGGCATGACTTATCAAGTTACTGGGATCTGACGTTTACCACCCTTAGACTCGATATGCGACATATCAGACGAAGAGACCGGACTATACGGTAGTGTTACTTATTGGATTCACAGGAGTATGAGCAGGCTTGCTTGTTGATCTTCTGATCGCTCAATACCCGAGTAGCCGTTACGTCCTGCTAGTACCGCTGACGGCTTGTGGGTATCTGATATGATCATTACCTACTGCTGGCGTATTGACGAGTCTTTAAAGTCCTACACAGAGATTTCCTGGCTCAAGCGAAACGAAGTAGGGTACATGTGTGATATGTGCGGGACCGAGATTAATACGTATATGTGATACCGTATTCTTATCTCGCGATATGTGATATCGGTCGGTTATATGTGATATAACCGGGTTATTGAATCAAGTGCTGATTCGATAAGTCGATATATATGATATTAGTCAGTTGTATGCGATACAACCGGGCTATTAAATCAAGTGTTGATTTAATAATTTAATACATAATTATATATTTGATATATTAATATATATTAACTAATATTAGCTCACTTAAGAATTTCTTTTTCTCACTTGTACATTTAATATATATGTGATATATATTATTGTACTTATTTCTTTGTGTCATGCTTGATGATACATTGTACATGTGTGTATGAGACTCATACCATGCCATAGATAATTAAAGGATTTATTTATTTAGGGAAAATTCAAAATTAAGTGGAATTTGTCATAGTTTGTGAAGTTTTGAGAAGCTTGTGGAAACCATTGAGTTAGTCCACTAATTTTGTCTTACCTTAGATATTTATTAACCTAACCATTATCTTTAACCTTGGTTAAGTCTTTATATGAGTTATATATTATATTTTCTCATCCATGGTTGCCATTCTATTCTTTATTCATTCACCACTTCATCTTCTTCATCTCAACTAAGCTCTCTAGGTTTTCTTGAGGTGAAGAAAAAGAGCGAGAAAAATAATTCTAAAGTAAGCAAAATTCCTACTTCATCAATCTACACTAGACTAGCCATTTAGTATAGCTTGTTTGCTTCACTAATTTTCAATTAGTGAAGATGTAGCTTGAGTTAGAGATTTTTCGACGTAGATCATCTTCGGCCTCGAAGTTCTTCAAGTAAGCTCGTTTCTTTCGCCCAGTAGAGCCTGACGAGAGTCCGGGAGACCACTACTTGCAGCGAAGGGACTACTACACGGAGCTTTAGAAGTGAAGGACCGGTCTACAAATATTGTATTCCTTATTCACTTGGAGTAAAGTTGTTTACATGTTTTAATAACCCTAATTCTCTAGTTAGATCATCGGTTATGGGTTTCTTAGCTCTCTAGATTTTTTAAAATTGCATGCTTGATACCTTAGAAAACATAGTGAGGATGCCAAGAAACCCAGCACAGGCCACAGGGAAAAAGAAAAGGTACGGGGAGAGAGAGAAGAATGGGCCGGGTTCTTGGGGAAAATAAAAGGGTTTAGGGTTTGGGTTTAAGGTTTAGGTTAGGAAAAGAAAATATTTAAGTTAGTAAAACTTAATAATTTTTTCCCTTTTTTAAAATACGGAAATTATTTAAATGAAACCGGGTATTGCATCCTCTATATATAATGCAAATACCCTTTGTTAGAGGTCCACCCTTCTCCTTTTATCCCAGAAAAAAAGGAGAAAAATCCTCAACCTCTCAAGTCCTCCACATCAACCCTTCCTTTTTTTTATATACAAAATAAATAAATAAATAAGACTCCAGAACCCTCCACGTTTCTCTCTCTTCCTTTCTCAATTTTTTTAAACACGTGCATAAATTCTAGTTTTATTAATTCAAGTGCGTTGCATGTTCGAATGTTCAAATGGCAGCAATATTGTCTTTACTGTTATTACCCAAACAGATTGGATGGTGATGTCATTGTCGTATTATACTTTGCAAGATTTTTTTTATAAAATGAACGAATTCCTGAGCAGGACCATTCAACTAGGCAGTACACATCATCATAAGATAAAATATATATCATTCATCTGCTCGTCTTCTCCCTTTCCCATATGGATTACAAACCATCACGTGATTTCCTTCAATTTTATCATTCTTTATGTTTCGCGTGCATCACACTCATACAAATTCCAGTAACCAGGACGCGAAGGATATGAGCCACTTTTTTTATGAAAGTAAAAGGAGAATTTTTTTTTAATTTATTTTTGATTCACAAGATGTCATCTCTCTCTCTCGCTGAAAAAAGCCACCACCAACTTACAAAGCCAAATTCAAATCCTAACCTACAAAAATAAGAAGCGAGAGCTAAATTTAAAATATAAGTTCTAGATTTCTCTATAATCTTTGAACAAGCAACAAATATTATGTCTAGTGTCTATGATTGCCGTTACCCTCGATCTTGGTATAACAAATAAATGTTACATTTAGAGTAAATCAATATATTTTTATAATAATCTTAAACATGGTGTGAGAGGTGAACAAATATGTTCTTTTCCATCATGATCACAGCCTTGATCATATCTAAATTCAACCCTAAAATGCTTTTTGGGTGAACAAATATAGCATTCATTATGAAAACAATCATCCTCGATTCTCGTATTTGGGGATATAACCATTTTTCCCCTCACCACACACGTGCATCTCACATGCAAAATGCTGCTATAAACAATATATCTCACCCTCCATACAAGACCGGAGACCTATATACCATTCTCCATAGCTTCCATGCAATGATTAAATTGGTAGCTATTAAAAAAGCCTGAAGTTTGGAAGTCTAGCTCGGACCAACTCGATAAAAGCCCGTTCAACCTCGTTTGGTAAAACAAACCGAGCCTGAACATGTATTGAATTTCGAGAAAATAAACGAACAAATATGAACACAGCTTGTGCGAGCTCAACTCTTGTTCAGGCTCAGCCTGTCTAAAGCTCATATGGTTTACGGCTTATTTAGTATTTAACATTAATAGTAAAATGGTTAATTATTCTTAAATTTATATCATATTTATTAACTAGTCATTATTAACATGAAACTCAAATCGTGAAACAAATATTCAATAAAATACCGCTATATTAAAATATCGAATAATCCAGATATGGGCAGGGTTTTAATTAAACAAATGCTAGCTCGCTCGTCTTGTAATAACGACATTTTTTCTCACTATTCAATTTGTAAAAAATAATATCGAATATACGTCTTTCCATATATTATTATAATCATATGCAGCTACAAGATTTTTAATAGGCTCGAGGTTTGACTTGGGCTCCTGAAAGCTCATTCGGGTCCGTTCGACAAACATAGGAGCCGTGCTTAAACAAGTTCTTAAACTCATTTAAATAACTAAATCAAGCAGAATAACGTAAAATCCGACTTGTTCCTCTGGTATAACAGCGCTAAATTTGCTTATATTTTGTTTTTTTATATTCTTTTCTTCACAAAATTAACTAATGTGTAACCAGCAACAAAAAGCAAAAATCGTTTAACTGAAATTACTCTTTTTCGTCTTTCTATTCGCACAAAAAGTTTGGCCCAGAAAAAGAACCAGCCAAATCGCAGACGCACATACAAGAGCGTCCCTTACTGATCCGGTCCCAAAGTTGGGTCAAAACTATCGGTGCAAATAACGGCCTCGATCAAAGTGGACCCACGGACAAGAACATCTCAATCTCTCCGAACCGATGAACAAGGGCTTTAAATCGCTTACTTTCTTTGTTCGTTAAAAAAAAAAAGTAAAGAAAAAAAAGGAAAAATCTCTAAAATTAAATTACATCACACCAAAAAAAAATCCTCAATTTTCAAAATCTAAAATTTCTTATAAATCTCTTAAATTATTAAAAATGGAAGCAGGGATTCGCTCCTCTTTAATTATAAAAAACCAAACCCGATCCCACACCCAAATCATCCCAATCCAAATCAACCCCCCTCTTCATCTTTTGCTGTTCTTGTTGTTCTTCGCTAAATCTCACCGCTCGTTTTATTATTTTTTCCTCGTTATTTTTTATTTTTGGGGACTAAATCTCTTTATAAATTTAATGCGTGATGAGCAATTCTTCTGTTCATTATTGGTTCATCCTCTCTGCGAGAAAGGAATCGCCTTGAGCTAGGGTTAGGGTTTCGATCGGGCGATTTGAGATGGAGGCCGCCGCCGGAGAAGACGAGAGACCGCCGCCGCCGCCTTCGGTGGAGGAGGCGAAGAAGGTGGCGGAGAGCGGCGGAGAGAATAATGGAAGCGGGGAGAAGCCGAAGAGAAAGATGAAAAGCCCGTACCAATTGGAAGTCCTCGAGCAGACCTATGCAGGTTTTGTTTCTGATTCTAGGGTTTGGTTGAATTTTTGTTTGATTCCGGTGTTGATTGATAGTTTTTTCCTTTGGTTTTGATCAGTGGATACGTACCCGTCGGAGGCTATTAGAGCTGAGTTGTCGGCGAAGATTGGGCTCACGGATCGGCAGTTACAGATGTGGTTCTGCCATAGGAGGCTTAAAGATCGAAAATTTCCGACGACAAAGAGGGCAAAGAAGGATGAGGAGACTATCCCGCCTCAGCCGGTGGGGCCCACGGGTGAGATGGTGATGGCCGGCTCGAGTTCGGGGAGCCCGTTTTCGGGAAGCGGGGAGCCAAGAATCGGGCAGCGGGTGGCTGTTAGGGCAGAGCCGGCGGTTTCGAGGATGGGGACGGGGAAGAGTTACTATGAGAATGCCCCAATGGCTGCACCTCCAATGCCGGCGAGACAGCTTTCGATGGTGGAGCTGAGAGTGATTGCGTCGGTGGAGGCGCAGTTAGGGGAGCCGTTGAGAGAGGACGGCCCGATTCTTGGCGTGGAGTTTGAGCCCTTGCCTCCTGGTGCATTTGGAGCCCCAATAGGTATTGCTTTTTTGATGTCAATGCTGTTGTTGGTTACGGTGCTAATGGCTGGTTACTAAAAGTGATGTATGCATAACCTTGTTTTGCCATATACATCGATTACTGGTAGTTAGGCATTATGTTATTGTAAGCGCTTGCCATTTATTGCTCTAGATTGAGTAGTTTATATGAAAATTGTTTGACCCACTGGTTATGCGAAGTGAATGTTGAATGAGTGGCTGATGGATGGAGAAAACTGGCTGCTCTGGATGAGGGCACTGATTGAAGTGACATGGTAGAATTGATTTGAGAAATCCTTGATTAAGGCGACTTTTAAATATATGAATTGTACCTTATAGGAGGGTGGATTTTTAGATATGGAATTGTTTAAAGCTCAATGACACAATCTAGACACTATCTAACATTAGGTTGCATTCACCTTGTGGAAACTCTTTTTAGTTGTTATATACCCTTGCTGTAGAAAGACGTATTTCATCATATGCAGAAAATTTAACTTTTGGTTTCTTCTCATAAAATGTATGATTCCTCATTGATATTTTGGAGCAGTCACCATGTCATATATATTGGCTGATATTTGGAACAAATGAGTGCATCGACCAGCCATTGCATTTCTTTACCCTTTCTATTTCCTCAACATCGTAACTGACCAACTGGCTTAGGAAAGAGTTGTGTCGAGGACAAAAATTTTGGTCGTTGCTCTAGTTGACATTATGGTTTTTTGTTAACCGTTAAGTGAATCATATGCCTATAAAGAAATAAATCTTGGATGGTAAAAATGGATTGGCCGTATCGAATATGTTTTTGAGTTTAATGATTGCCCATAATTGGTTTCTACCGATTGTCACGCAGCTGACATTTGTTCCTCAGTGGATAATATTGATACAAGACTATTTGTGTCCAGTCTAATATTGGTGTTGTACTAATTAAGAAAATTAAATTATGATAGATTTCAATAAAATATAATCATTATTTGGATTATACCATCATAGTTCGTTTATAATATGGTATATTATAGAGCCCGTGGTAGTTTTTATTAGTGGTGTTTTAATGGTTACCAAAACAAAAGGTGGAGTTACCAATACGTTGAACCACTCTAACTTATGTCTTTGGAGACCAGTTGCAGCTGTGGGAAGACACCATAGGTTTTTTATTTTTAGCTTTTTGTTTCTTGGCAGGGGTTGGTTTTCTTTCTTTCTTCCCTTATCCTTTCTTATCTTCCCCTCCCTCTTTCTTAGTTTCTTCAAGTTTCTTTTTTCCCCTTCTCTTTTCTCTGTTTAGTATAGAGGGAACAGTTAAACACATCAAATTTATCTATCAAAGTATTGTAGCATAATATTTCATTTAACTAATCATTCTTTTGAGTAGACTGCTATGTGCTTTCTATCCCTTAGCAGCCAGTGGCCACCTAGGCACTTAAGCTCACTTTTCTCTCCTTCTTAAAAACTTGATTAATAGTATGGTTTGAACATGGGTTTCCAGACTTCTAGTTATTCGATTAATTATAATTTATAATATGAAACATTAGTTTTCTAGGGTAGACTATATATATAACCCAATGATATGCACAAACATGAGAAATAGACTCTTTTGCAGGACTTAGCTTTGACAATAGAAACGATGAAATTTAGTGGGAATATGAACTTGTTACTGAGTGCTGACTCTCTAACGCCTTGTAAGCTAGTTCAAAGTTGCATGGACAGAAACATGAATTATACTACGTTAGGAGTCACGTTATGATCAAGCATGTCCATGGCGTTAGATCCAAATTTCCATTTTAAGATAATCTTATATATATTTTTGATTCTTTTTTCCTTAATTGATTTAGTGCACTTTAGTGTACATTTTTGATATTATTTAGCTGAAATGAAGTTTGAGCAAATACTTGTAGATGCGGTCCTTATATTAACTATTATCTCCTGCCGGTATGCAGTTCCCTACGCGGTCTTTTAATTATTCCTTCGATGACGATTTACTTCAAATCAATGTTTTTCCTTTTCGTGAACAGCCATGACACCACATCAGAAGCAACCTATGCGATCTTACAACAGTCAAATGTTTGAGAGGCACGAATCAAAAGCAATTAAGGTTATCTTTTCCCCCATCTATTTCATGAAGCTTTTTTTACCGCAACTTGACCTGATAATAAACGCTTGATTTTAAATGTTAATTTAGTGTCCATAATGTAGTTTCTTATTATATATATTTTTGCAAGTGGCAATTTCTGTAATGCATAATCTTCCATTCCATTTGAAGGTAATTTGATTTTTTCATTAGTACATTATCATGTGTTTGCAGACATCAACTTTCTTGCCTAGCATGGAGCACAGCTATGTGCCTAGTTCCTCAAGTGGAAAGAGAAAGCGCGACATTGGTGGTTCTCAAGTAGTTCATCCTCAGACAGATTCAAGGGCTCTGCATGAATATCAGTTTCTACCCGAGCAGCCAAGCATTAGATCAGAGAAATATGAAAGGCTGCCCCAGACTCATTTCTATGACTCCTCTGTTGTTACTTCAAATACCAGAGTTTCGTCTTTGCCTACAGGAGGGCAGTATATGCATGGAAATGAGCCTGTGGCTCCAACGTACTCATTTCAAGGTCAATTGCCTAGTACCGGCATTCTGCCACAACAAATCAGGCAGAGAAACTTTTCTTCAAGTCCAGCGGAGTATGAAAGTGCTCATCACAGCAACTCTCTTACAAATAGCGGAACTGATGCACAGCTTGGCATGCACCAAGTCCTTGGATCTGAAGACGATCCTTCTCAAGCGGAGAGGAAACGCAAGGCATGCAAATTCTTGCTAACAAGTTACCATTTATTATTATTAGTGTCTATAGTTATTTATTTTTCTGCTTTTGTAGAGTGAGGAAGCAAGAATTCAGAAGGAAGTTGAAGCTCACGAGAAGCGTATTAGGAAAGAGCTGGAGAAGCAAGACATTTTGAGAAAAAAGGTTTTATTTTGTTTTTCTGCTAAAAAATGACTATCTAATCGAACTGGTTCAACTTCAAACATATGATTGAATTTACCATTACCAGAGAGAAGAACATATGCGAAGGGAAATGGAAAGACATGATCGAGAAAGAAGAAAAGAAGAAGAGAGGATTTTGCGTGAAAAGCAGCGTGAGGAGGAGAGATTCCAACGGGAACAAAGGCGTGAAAATGAGCGTAGGGAGAAATTCTTGCAGAAAGAAACTCGCAGAGTAAGTTTGTTAGTCATGGGATTTCAACAAGAAGTTCCCTTGATGAATTCTCCTTTCCTTTTTTGTTTGACTTCAGGTAGAAAAGATGAGACAGAAAGAAGAACTTCGAAGAGAGAAGGAAGCAGCAAGACTTAAAGCTGCCAATGAGAGAGCTACGGCGCGCAGAATTGCTAAGGAATACATGGAACTTATTGATGATGAACGCCTAGAACTTATGGAGTTGGCTGCATCAAACAAAGGGTTGTCCTCAATAACGTCTTTAGATGGTGAAACATTGCAGCAGCTTGATATGTTTAGAGGTATGTTTGTTGCACACTCCCTACTTCTACTTTTCTTTTTCAAAGTTGGAGCAAAACCTCCCTCTGGTGGTGGTGGTGCTGCTGTTCCTGGACCTTAAATATACCAATAACATGTGTTTTACTACACAATGAATGATGATTTAATATGTGCATATTTAACCCATATCAATCAATCTTCAGTTGGTGAATGATAACTGCTTAAGTTTGTGGATATTTGATATATGCTTCATTTTGCTTCAGATATGTTGAGCGCATTTCCTCCGAAGTCATTACAATTAAAACGACCTTTTGCAATTCAACCTTGGGCCAGATCTGAGGAGAACATTGCAAACTTTCTTATGGTACTTAATCTAGTTGCCCTATTTTTCAGTTTCCTTCTTTTGCTAATTTTTCTAAAGCATATTATTTTTATGCGATTACTTCCATTTCAGGCGTGGAAGTTTTTATTTACTTTCACAGACATCCTTGGGCTGTGGCCCTTCAGTATGGACGAGTTTCTCCAGTCTCTTCATGATTATGTGAGTCCTTATATTTTACTTCCATATTATCTAAGTTTTGGATGTCTTGCATGCTTGCATGTGTGTGTGTAAAATTGTTTATCGGGGAAAATCCATTACATATAAAATTGCTATTCGGACAGAACCTTCAAATAAACATAATTTTCTTTTTAAAAAATTCTTGCAAGGGCCAGCTATTTATCCTGTTTGGTCAGTCAAGCCATAAGCAGGATGTTAACTTTACTTTTCTGGTGAAGTCGATTTCATAGCCTCACTATGAACCTGGTTTTCCATATCCACAACTTTCTGGTATCACCAACTACCTAGGGTGGGGGGGGGGAGACCCTAGGAGGCTTTTTTCGTCAAGTGGCGTAAAAAACTATACCCTCCATTTTATTCGACGATCGGCGCCGTCCATCTTGATCTTCATCGTCAAATATGTTGATACACCAAATTTCATGCGATTCTAAGTTTCAAACACTTTTTCACCGTTGATTTAGTGCAAAATTAACGGTTTACCGACAATAGAACTTTTTATATTTGCTAAATCAACGGTGAAAAGGTGTTAGAATCACATGAAATTTGGTGTATCGACATATTAGACGTCGAAGATCAAGATGGACATTGCCGATCATTGAATAAAATGGCGGAGGGTATAGTTTTTTGACGCCAACTGACGAGAATATGTGTGTGTGTGTGTAACGACTATTTTACTCCTTAGGTGTAACGAAATTAGTTACACCCTATGAGAAAACAATATGATAATTCATTTTTTTGGATGATCGTCACTGGTCATCTTGATCTTCATGTTCAAAAACATGGGTAGACAAATTTCCATATGATTTGGAATCTTTTTGCCAATTGATCTAGGTTTATAAAATGTCATGTTGTCAGAAAACCGTCCATTTTGGTAAGCATAGGTAAAAAGTGTCCAACGACATAAAATTTAGTATGCACATATATTGAAACATAGGAGATCAAGACGAACGGTTCCAATCATCCAAAAAAATACATATTTGTTTTTTTTATAGGGCGTAACTAACTTAGTTACACTTAGGGAGTAAACTCCCATACACACAGTCAGAAATTGACTTGGCCACGACCGATCTTAAGCAACGATGAGCAATACTTTCACCGTGCCAGTTCTGCATGCTATATGGTTAACTTGTTGCCTATATCAATTTTGCATCATGTCTCTCTGACTCAATAGGATTCAAAATTGCTGGGAGAAATACATGTTGCTCTGCTGAAGTCTATCATTAAGGATATAGAAGATGTTGCAAGGACTCCTGCCACCGCATTGGGCGCTAGTCAAAATAGTGCCGCTAATCCTGGGGGCGGTCATCCACAAATAGTCGAAGGGGTATGTTTTTACACTTTTACTACACTAGGACACTTTTTTACTTACACATTGTGACTTTTGCATCAAACTATATTCACCCCCATTATTTAAAATGTGTGCAATTCTTACTAGGCATATGCATGGGGTTTTGATATTCGTAATTGGCAACGCCACTTGAATTTCTTGACGTGGCCCGAGATATTGCGTCAGTTTGCTTTGTCAGCTGGGTTTGGACCTCAGTTGAAGAAAAGAACAGTCGAACGCATGTATTATCGTGATGACAATGAGGTATATGTTGCTGTTTTTGATCATGAAGAATTTACTCAGCGCATCAATGAAATGCATATGAATTCTTGCTCTAGTTTTTGTATTTTAACTATTATATATCTTGTCTGGTTTTGTTGATTAATATTCTTCCCACTTTTCCAATAATTAAAATAAGCAAAAGAAATTTGTGAATGTGGGAGACTTATTTTCTGTTGAGTAGTAAGAACCATAAAAGACGGGGACGCTGTGTGCTGTAAATTTATGGATTTTCTTTCTTTATTTTTTTGAATGTAATATGCTGCTACCGTATGTGCATGAATCTTGACATTTATTTATTTATCCCCTTTTTTCCGTATTTATTCAGCGCGAGCAACTTACCTTCTTGCAGTATCTGTAGGTTTATCAAATTTGTTTTTATCTTTTAAAATGTATTCCTTTGTTCATTATTTAATTGTTTCTGTGTGCTAGTAACCTATGATTCCACATGTAAGCTGTGTTGAGAAGTGTAAGTTGTGTTGGGAAGTGAGATCATTCTGATTTTCGAATTTGTATTATGTTTGGAACTAATGGTTGGAACTTTTTCTCAAGAGAGTAGCCTAATTAATGGTCTTTATATTGTATCATAGTTGAATTTGCTCACTTTGGTTATACAACAACAACAACAACTGAGCCTTTTATCCCAAGCATATGGGGTAGGCTACACTTTGGTTATGGTTAGAAGAAAACCGAAGCTGTTTTAGTTTCGATGTCACTGCATGATTTAGCACATTAAAAACCTAGAATCAGCCTTGTTTGGTTTTACTGCCTCTTTTATGTTTAAATAATCCACTTGCTTTTGCTACATGCATATGTGATAGCTTTTCTGCCATGTATTGTAAAATTATTGTAGTATCGAACTACAAGAAACATTTTGCTTCCGTTTGACTTCCGATTCTAGCACTTTGATCGATGACTTTATCACTGCTGAGATACTGACTTTGACATTGTTTTGGCTGCAGGGCAACAATGGCGACGATGTAATTTCTACATTACGAAATGGTGCCGCAGCTGAAAATGCAGTCGCTCTTATGCACGAAAAGGGTTACTCACAAGGACGTAGATCGCGGCATAGATTGACTCCTGGAACGGTCAAGTTTGCTGCGTATCATGTTCTCTCTCTTGAAGGCAGCAAAGGACTTACAATCTTAGAAGTTGCTGAGAAAATTCAGGTATTCATGAGATTGTTTGTAGTATTAATTGATATCCTTTTCAAAGAAACTTGTTAGTATATTATTAAATGATTTATTTAAATGGAATTTAAGAAATGTTTTTTTAACACTCGTGCATCGCATGTGCAAAATGCTAGGTTTTGTCTGTAGCAAGTGACATCTATTTTTCAACTGGGTCTTGCCTTGACATATTTTTCCCAATCTTTCCTTGTTAGAAATCTGGATTAAGAGATCTCAGGACAAGTAAGACTCCAGAAGCATCTATTGCTGCTGCATTGTCAAGAGATACTAAACTTTTTGAAAGAACAGCTCCTTCAACATATTGTGTTCGAGCTCCTTATAGAAAAGATCCTGCTGATGCTGATGCTATATTATCAGCTGCAAGGGAAAAAATACAGGTATTTCAAAGTGGTCTTTCAGATTCAGAAGGAGCCGGTAAGGATGCAGATGATGCAGATGATGCCGAAAGAGACGAAGATTCTGAAGGTGATGGGGCTGACGATCCTGAGGTTGAAGATGTATCTAGTGACGTAAAGTTGAGTAAGAATATTATCAGTTCAAAGGGGTTAAAAGATTCTAGAGAGTTGACTTCATTAGAAAATGAGAAGTGTGAGGTTCTCTATGATGAGGTTGCGGGAACTTCACGGAACAGTATGACGAATGAAGACAAAACCTCCGCCCAGTTAGATATTAGCCCTAATTGTCAACCAGCCAGTAATGCTGATGTTCAGGATCCAGAAATTGATGAAAGCAATTTTGGTGAGCCATGGGTCCAAGGTTTGACAAATGGTGATTATTCAAATTTAAATGTTGAGCAGCGGCTTAATGCCCTTGTGGCTTTGATCGGTGTGGCTATTGAAGGCAATTCCATTCGATTAATTTTAGAGGTAACAATTTGCGTAGTCTAGTTCGTTTTTAGGCAACTCCATTTGATTAATTTTAGAGGTAACAATTTGCTTAGTCTAGTTTTTTTTTTGTTCTTTCTGTAATAGGAGCTATCATCTGATGTTTGAGTCTTGCAGGAGCGTTTAGAAGCAGCAAATGCTCTGAAGAAGCAAATGTGGGCGGAGGCACAACTAGATAAGAGGCGTTTCAAAGGTGAATACATGAGCAGAGTACAGCCTGCTTCCTTTATGGGATCTAAGACTGAGGTATCAGAAACAAATGTTGCAGCAGAAGGAAGTCAGACTCCACAAGATATCATGAATACAAAGGATAATGATGGGAATCCAGTCTCTGCCGCCAATGACCAAAGTAATATGTCATTTGAGAGGAATCTATCAGGGCAGGAATGCTACACAAATCCAGACTCTGTTCCCCTTCAGCAATATGGCTATTCTGAAAAACCGCGTTCAGAACTAAAGGCATACATTGGTCATAAAGCAGAACAGCATTATGAATATAGATCTTTACCCTTAGGTCAAGACCGCAGGCGTAACAGGTATTGGATTTTTTCGATATCCGCTTCTCCTAACGAGGCAAGCTCAGGAAGAATTTTTTTTGAGTCGAAAGATGGCATGTGGAGGCTCATTGATACTGAGGAGGTAGCAAACTTATTAACTTTTATTAATTCCTAATTATTTTGATTGCTTGCATATTGATCTCAAGACTTTCATGTATCATGTATATGTATTGTAACTAGATAGTAACTCTGCGCAGTAACGCCCAGTATCATAAGAAGCTATGCATCAAATGGATTTTAAATTATACTATGGGGGTGTTTGGATAGCAACAAGAAAAAAGTGCAATATTTGTTCATGCATTGCATGAAACAAATGTTGCTGATAAAAAGCCTCGTATTCCTTGTTTGGTTAACTTTTAAAGTTGTAATTGGATTTCCAAATTCAAATAACTTTTTGGTGTTTGGTTGAGCAAAAAACACTAAGAAATGCTACATATCAAATTTTCCATTGTGGCATATAAATAATCTCATATGGCTCCCATAATATTTGCTACGCTCATCATTTCCAAAGTTGCAACATTTGTTGCAAACCAAAAAAAGTGCAATAAATGTCGCAAAAACTTATTGATTTTTGCAACTCCATTTCTATTTCCAACCAAAGTTTGTTGCTAACCAAACATAGAAAGTGAATATTTTTTGCAACAAATGTTGCATGCATCTCCATTTCCAAGCAACCAAACAGCCCCTAGACTGAAGATTAAAAGCATAGAAACACAGATGAGAAAATTTTACTTGTATCTATATGAAGCACATTATTCTCATATAGAAGGTAAAAAACAGTCTCCGGCAACCTAATATATATTTAGTAATTCTTCATAGCCTTGAAAACACTAAATATCAATTCTTAAATCATATGGAGGAAAAGCTAGAAAAATCCATGTTTCCGGGTTAAGAATATGTTTATCAATGAACTAACGAGTATGTTCATTGGCAGAAAGAAAATTTAGCGATCACCTGAGAAATACTCATACAAAATAAAGCAGTTCCGCTTAAATATTTTAATCAAACACTAAGCCTTAGCCCATGGTTCGAGAACTTGATTGGTTTCGGTTTCGTTATGTTTAAATCCGTTTGGTTTTGCTAGGTTTTGGATAGTTTCATAATTATCAGATTGGGTTTTCGTTTTACTTTTATATGATTCGGTGATTATTATAATAATTGTTAAATCTTTGGCAATTTGTAGCATTTGCTTTTATATTACTCTTAGGCTAACAAAGCATAAAAACATCACAGATCATGTATTCTATTCCATTTTTAAATAAGAAACTGCATTTAAGAAGTGTGAAATTTAACCTTTTATGTTACCATTACTTTTTGTAGTGGGAATTTGAATTTATATAATGCATCAACCCCTTCGATATTAATGCATGGGGTCAAACTAAGCAAATAGCTTATTTAAAAGTAGATCTAACAAAGAAGACAACTCATTAACTAAAAATGACGATTCTTACACAAAAAAGTACAACTAGACTTATTTTTCATATGCATTGAAAATACCTTGTATGAAAAGGTGCATTGGATGAATGAAAACATTTAATAGGCATTTTCGTAATTTCTTCTTTTCCATTCTTCTATGAGAGTAAAGCGAACTTGACGAAAATTGAGGAAAATTGTAAAGTCAACCATGTTTATAACTGACAGGCTTCTCTTTTTTTGTTCTTTTGTTTTTGATTTTGTGGGTCGTCTGATTTTGTTTTGATTGTAGTCATTGACCTTTTCTCAGTGTTTGTCGAGTTTTTGTGGTATCAGCCTATATATGGTTTGTATTAGCCTATATTTGGTCAGTGCATTGATTCTAATCGATACGTAAAAAATTATAACCGTCTCGGATTGACCCTCACGAAAACCTATCCAAAACCGACTTTTGGGTCCTACCTTCTTTTCCCGATCTAGAAACTGACATATATGGTAATTGAGAAACCAATAGATATTTACAAATCAAAATATAGAAGCTTCATGTATTATGATCATTTTAGGTACGGCACATGATACCCATAAGTGTTGCTAAATAAATTAGAGAAGATATAATCTAATATAAAATTTACGTTAACACTTGGTGAGTGTTTGATTTATATAATTTCTTAGCAAAAGAGTCGGGAAATGAAAGTTTATTCTGAGAGCACAGATTAATGTTTGATGATCATCTTTAAATTGTTTTGTGGTTGTTTACGGTCTTTTATGTTACCATTACTTTTTTGTAGTGGAAATTTGAATTCATTTGACGTATCAACCCCTTCGATATTAATGGGTTAAACTAAGTAAACAACCTATTTATAGTTCTTTAACAAAGCTGACAACTTTTTAACTAAAAAGGACAATTTTTAAAAAAGCAACAACCAGACTTTCTTTTCATATGCATCGAAAAGACCTTGTATAAAAAGATGCATTGGATGAATGAAAATATTCAATAGGCCTTTTCTTCTTTTCTCCTTTTCTATTCTTCTTCTATGAGAGTAAAGCGAGCAACTCGACGAAAAATAGCAACGTCAACTAAGCCCACAGCTGATAGATTTCTCTTTTCTTGTTATTTCCTTTGTTTTTTGGTTTTGTGGGGCACCTGATTTTGTTTTGATTGTAATCATTGCCCATTTCTTAGCGTCGGTCGAATTTTTGTGGTATCGGACGATATATGGTCTGGATTGGCCTTTATTTGGTTAGTGCACCGATTTTAATTGATACAGGAAAAATTATAACCATCTGGATTGACCCTCCCAAAACCGACTTTTGGATGAAGACTACTACCTTTTCCCGATCAAGAAACCGACACATATAGTATATGAGAAATCAATAGATATTCACAAAACAAAATATAGAAGCTTCATGTATTATGGTCATTTTAGGTATGACACATGTTACCCATGAGCGTTGACCAAATAAATTATAAAAGATATAATCTAATATAAAATTTACATTAGCACTTTGATGGGTGTTTGGTCTATATAATTTCTTTGTAGAAGAGTCGGAAAATGAAAATTTATTCTAAGAGCTTAAACTTATGTTTGATGAATATCTTTAAATTGTTATGTTGTCGTCTAAGGCCTTAGCTTTTATTATTAGATTAAAGAATAAATCCTTTTTAATATTCTAAATGCAATTCTATTTCACAAATTTACGATAACTTTTATTACTCTCAAATGTTTGTAACGACAGTTCTTAAAAGTTAAAATTCTTGCCAATGAAACCCAATGGCTGAACATTATATATATATCATTAATTTTTTTGATATAATTTTACCAAATACTAGAAAATCCCCAAACCCTATCGATTATTAACATACTAAAATATCTTTTTCTGTAATTTTTACTAAATATATAGATTAACTTAGAAGAAACTAATTAGTTCTTAGTGGAGTAGGTTATTGTATCATACATCATCTACACACTAATCATTTCGAGATTACCCTAATATGTTGTATCTACGATGATTGGTTTGTGACCCCAAGACTAATAAATGATTGCTTAGGAGTTCAACCCGTAAAAATTAAATAATCACATAACAATATATAAACTTCTAGTTTTTATTCCATTTCAAGAATTATTGTTAATTTTATTTAGAAAATAAGACCATAACTGAAGACTTTCCAAGACCATGTATTAATATACAACCATATTTACAATTGTATTGCAATGGAAAACGAGTTTTATTATTTTAATGCAAAAGGAAATAGCGACTTTAAAATATTACCAAATTTGCTTCTCATGAGACACAATAAGAAAATTCTCATAATTTGAGAAAAAATATAACTATCTTTTCGTATCTTCTCAAATCCGTTAAAATCTTTACTGAAATTCCATTCAATCTATCTATATTTTAACAAATTTCTTAAATATGTCAAATTTGTCCATTATGTGACCATATGCACGTGTTCATATGCAGAGTACTAGTGACAGTAATTTATTTCATATTTGAACATTAAGTTTATAGCACGTATTGTGATTATGATGAGATAGTCGGTTTTACCATTTGCCGATAGGAAAATGATTTTTTTGTCAACATATTCATATATTTCATTTCATTCTAAAACTTTATGATATTTCTATATATAGTTAATATTGCTAAGGAAACGTGGTTTTTTTTATTTCTACCAATTATATTAGTACAAAAAAACAACTCAAATTTCTACCATTATAATTCTATTTGAACATATTAGTAAAATTTGAATATTAAATATAAATCATTGCTAAAGCAAAAAGAAAATGGTGCCAAAATAATGAGTAAAGCAGATGCAAAAATTATAATCACTACCAAAAGTTAATCGCTAGAGAAGTTAAAAAGACAACAAATAAATTGATATAATAGCTCCCGTTAGAAGCTGCTAGAAAATTTTATTTCAAATTAGATGTAAGGTTTTGATTAATCTTGAATCCCCCCTCTAAAGCCAAACACTTATCCAAAAAATCCTTATAAAACATACTAAGTCTAAATTAGTCACAACCAAATGTAATATCTTTTAAATTTTCTATAAGATAGAAGTGTCAAAAGCATCGAAAATTAATATAAATACAAATTTTTGATGAAAACAATTCATAACTCAAATTAAGGTCAAACCGCTTTTTGATAGAAAATAGAACTTAACAATTCTAACCTTAAATAGGAAAGTAATTTCATTTACAACTAAGTGTTTGATTATTACTTTAAAAATGATGTGAGAAGGGAAAAGATAACAAGTAATCTTCTTGGGTTGAGAAGAGAGAAAGGAAGAATATCTATGGGGTTTTTTGCCTTGTCTTTGGTATCTTTCCCCCGTTAATTTTGGTTATTCAGACCCTAAAACCATGGAGAAAGGAGAATTTAAGGAACATGTTTCCTTGATAAGAGATGATCAACAATTCTCTTGACCCGTCCGCTTAAACATTAAACCCAAAATCCCTACAAACCATTCAATGTTGGTGGGGCCAACATAGTATATTAGTATAACCGTGTATATCTATTTTTAAACAACTTTGTCATACCATAGGTTTTATATAGATGCAAATATTATTCGAGAACCTTAAGAGCACATTGTTCAAACCTAACTTCGACTTTTTAGAGCTGTAGTCTCCAGCGGTATTCAGGGAATATAGGTCAAAATTTGTGCTTTTTGTATGATAATCTCCTAGTTCTATACTATTACATAGATGTATGTACTGATAACCAATTTTTTTATTGTCAGGGGAACGGCAATTATGCTATTAAACTATTAATCAAGTGGGTCACTTCTATTTTAAGATTAAATTGGGGGTAGACACTTGAGTGCTTGCTTATTTTCCACTTGTTATGTAGAATCCACGTTAAACTTGCTTGAATCTGATTTGCTAATTGGGTTGGTTGGTTGGAGGTCAGTCAGTTTGTTACTTTTATTTCTACATTTGGGTTAATTGCTCGTTTAATGTAGTAATTTGCTTTGATAATTTCCCCACATGTAATAAGCTTAACATTCTTATTAACATATATTAATCTTATAATGAAGGCTTAAACAATCTATTTGTGTGATGTCAAATTTTATCACTAGAATTAGGGGCGGTGAATATTTGCGAGTGTCCGCATGATTAGTTTTTTAAGCAGTAGAATTTTCTAATGATTGCTAAAGGTTAATCTTGTATATTATCTGGTAAATTAAAATTTGTTCTTTATAGCAAATGATAACTTCTAGAAGCATTTTTAGATATAAAAATTTGTGCGTGTGTGACTTCTTATTTGAGTTTTTTTCAATTTGGATTTTTTGAATTATTAGTGAAACAGGGTCCTTGCAAATAAGGCTCATTTATTCGAATAAATCTACATCACAATGCAGGCATTCGAAGCTCTTGTTGCTGCTCTAGATACACGTGGAATTCGAGAATCACATTTGCATTCTATGCTGCAAAGAATTGAGCCGACCTTCAAAGAAGCAATCAGAAGGAACAAAAAACATGCTAACCCAGCAACCTCGGATGGATTTCCTGTCAGAATAGAAACATGGGCTTCTGATATAAGTCATATAACGTCCAGTCCAGTTGTCAGTCCCAGCAGTTCACTCTGTGTTGCTTCCTCTGATTCACTAGTGTGCTCATCATCTTTCAAGATTGGATCTGGGAGAAGCGACATTGAGAAAAATGCCATCTCAAAAAGATACAAAGTCCTTTTTAGATGGATGTGGAAAGAATGCTATAATCCTTCTACATTATGTGCCATGAAAAATGCGAAAAAGAGATGTCCTGAGCTTTTGCAGACTTGTCACTCGTGCTATCAAGTTTACTTTACTGAAGATAAGCATTGCCCTTCCTGCCACAAGACATTCAAGCCCATGTATAATGGTGATGCAAATTTTTTAGAGCATTTGTCACGTTGTGAAGCGAAGCAAAAAATGGATCCTGATTGTGTATATGACGTGCCAGATCCTTCACCCATTGGAATGCAACTGCTTAAGGCACATTTAAGTCTAATGGAGGTGTGAAATTAATTAATCTTAATGCCTTATTGTATACATATTATGTGCTTTTGAAGATTTACGATGTTAAGTTTGCTCCTTGCAGGCTCTGGTCCCTGCAGAAGCTCTTCAGCCTTTCTGGACCGATGGTTATCGTAAGTCTTGGGGAATGAAACTACATTCCGCATCATCTGCTGAAGACATGTTACAGGTATCTGTTGCATAGTGTATATAAATCAGTAACCACTTTCTGTTCTGAACCTACTATTATGGTTATCATTTGCTGAACTTGGTCTTCAAAACATACTTGATTTCTAATTTGTATAATGATAATTCTCTACTTATTGTTCCACTTTACTTAATAATAATCAAAACATTCTAGAGAACATGAGAGATGTGGAGAACTGCAGATTCCAGTAGCCACCACTACCCCACCACCACCACCACCACCAACAACAACAACAACAAGAAGCCTTCATCCCAAATTTTTGGGGTCGGCTATATGAATCATTCTTTTCCACTCTGCTTTGTCAACAAGATTCCCTTAGTCCTAGCACTTTTGGTCTCTGTTGAACACGTCCTTGTTGGTTGCAGCAGAAATTTAATTTTAACATAGACGTTGAAATCTGCCCAAACCAAATCTGAAACAGTACATATTCAGTTGCTAGACATGGTTTTGCAGAACCAATGCAACACTGTTCTTGTATAGGGTTCAATTCATTGATGAAGTCCTTAGATATTACTGTTTTTGAAGCATTAACCCGTTGTTGCAAGATACAAGATTTATATATGAGGAATATTGCAGTAGTCTGTCGAGATTAATGAGGGATTGGAAGTTTGTTAGCAGGCTATGATTTGCGTCTGCGACACCAAATGTGTGCTGCAACTGAGACTGATTTTTGAGTTAGACTGGACTGTTGACTTGCCGAGGCATATAAAGATACGCCCCTGGGAAATATTATACTTACAGATTTCCATAATTGTAGGGATAGTGTGGTAACTTGATGGTTTGGAGATTTGTATGGTGTCTCCAACTTGGGAACTCGAATATTTTTATTTATTTCATTTAAAATCTCAACGAATTTTCTCGTAATTGTGAAGTATTATTGAGGTGAAGTCCCATACAACATCAACCAGTGTTTTGTTTGTTTAATTTGACTAATTGGCGCACTTTTCCATTTTTGAAGAATACATTGACTTAAATATAACCAATGACAATTAGATGTAATGAACAACTTGTTCTTGATGTTTATGCTCAAGGTCTGCTTCAAAAGCTCGAGTTTATAAATTTTTTTGTAGCCTGTAACTTTTGCTTATAAAAAGCTTTTAAGATGAAATTAAATGCTCAATAGATGAAAACAAGAACGAAATTTTCCTTAAAACTTCAAGGAAGGAAGAAAAATCGAGCCCAAATAAATGAAAATATAAAGTGACAAAAGACCCTCGCAACATCAAATGCTCAATAAACATAAGTTTTCGTTAAAACTCTTAACTTGTTGAGAGGGTCTTTTGCAGAATTTTATATCTTACTGATACCACACTTTTCCTGTTCATGCAGATTACCTGCTGCGAAGTCATTTCTGTATAAATTTAATATACAACAGAGATAAAATGGATCATATTTTAATATCTTTTTCTGCCTGCAGCTGGTGACTCTATTAGAGGGTGCAATAAAAAGGGTTTTCTTGTCTGCAAATTTTGAAACAACGACAGAGCTATTGGGATCAACTACAGCAGGATCAGTCAGAGAGAATAAAACTGCGATTTCTGCAACAATTCCTGTTCTTCCGTGGGTACCAAACAGTATAGCAGCAGTGGCTTTAAGGGTGTTGGATCTTGATGCATCAATATTCTATTCAGGGCTTCAGAACTTGGAGTCTATTAAGGATAAAGAAGCTGGAGATTTTATCGTAAGTTCCCCCTTTCCATGCAAAAAAGAAGGAATATTCTATATAGATATGGAAGGATACTAGCTATGCAATATAGTTTCATGTTGAATTCTGCATTTGGAATCTTGCTCTTATTTGGAATACAGTATTCTGAATTGAGTTGAAGTATAGATTTCAGGAAACTTTTTCACCATTTTGGCAATTTGTTTTATGCCTGGTAATAGATTTTCTGGCATTTGACAGGTATAATACTAGCACATAATTGTCCAAATTTGTAATTAGAAGGCTAGTCGATGAGTTTTTAATATTTATCAGTTAGTTTTGGCCCTTTTGGGCTAATTACCTGTTAGGACAATTTAATTTCTTATTTTGTTCTGTCCTTCATGCGGGTCTGTACATGTTTTCGTGGAACAATTCTGATTCTTCATCCATCACTTCTTCAAAGAGCAGTATGGGTTATCTTAGCTTAGATGGTTGTGCAATGTTCCTTGACTTCCTTCTTCAAGGTTTCGGTAGATGCCTTGATAAAGGGGGAATGTGTTTGTGACATATTGATGGTGTTTTATAACTAGTCAACGTTCTCATCACTGTCTTCTTCAAATAAACTAAAATTACCTGACCCTGGTTTGGGTTAATATGAATTGAGTGGGGGGTGGGTGGGTGGGTATATAAGTTTAAAACCCTTCTTTACCCTGAATATTACAGATGGCGATCAACCTAACAGTCTCTGGACTTATCAAATTTCTATGTTTGACATTCATATCTTTTGCAAGTCACTGTTAACTCACTGTTAACCACAAATTTTTGATATTCTCTATTGCAGAAACTGCCACCAAGATTTACCACTGTCAAATATATCCACGAGCCAGAGCCAATCGAAATCCCAGAACAAATCGATCACCAAGGGGAACCAAGTTGGATAAGCAGGCCCCGCAGAGGCCGCGGACGAGGAACTCGTGGCGGTGGCCGAGGCAGTCGGGGCCGAGGCCGAGGTGGCCGACCTCCAAAAGCAATCAGCATCTCAACCAGTCTAGACTATAATCAAGTTAACATCGTAAATTATGAAAAATCCACGCGCAAGTACACAAAACGAGGAGGTAGCAGAACACGCGGCCGTGGCCGGGGACGGAAGCGAGGAAGTTGGGGTCGTTTCTCGGTGATGCCAATGCAGCAGCCCGATCAACAACAAATCGAAGTGCCGAAGGAATCTTATTTTGGTAATTTTGGCGGTGTAGGTGTTAGCAATAATCAGGAGAGCTCTGAGGAGTCTCAAGGGAGCTTGGGAGGAAATGAGAACTATCGCTATGTTGAAGAGGGAAATAGTTCTGGGTCAGAATCGGATGAAAATGAATATGATGATCAGGGGAATAACTATGTTATTGATTACACTAGTCAGAACAAGCCTATGGGCATGATGGTTGATGATTCAGATGAAGAGGATGTCCATGGATATGAAGTGGAGGATAGTGGGGACCGTATGGGCCATAGAGCAAGGGATGTTGACGATGAGGATGATGAGGAGATTGGGGACGAGGATGGGGATGAGGTGGCTGGAGATGTGAATGGTGATAATGGCGATGAAGATGATTATTCTTCTGAGTATAGTGATGATTGAGATACTAGTTAGATGGGAAACTAAACAAGAAAATATTATAGGCATAGTGATACTTGGTTCCACCTAATTATTTTATGTGGCGAAGGCGAACTGAAATTATAGTAGTTTTCATTCTTTTAATCGGTTAGCAGTGCTCATGAAAATGGTTGTATTTATGTATGGGGGCTTGACAAGACAAGATCTTACCTGTAAAGTGAAAATGTATGACGCAGAAGTGTGCTTTTGGATCGGACTATCTGTAGGAGTCCGCGCTAATGGGCAGTTACATTTTGCTCCGTTTTTGTATTTGTACATTTTGCTCTGCAGGCAGTAGCGTATCAGTTGTAAACAATTTCAAGTATTTATCAGTTGTAAACAATTTCGAGTATTATTGAGGACCATCGATGCAATCGTTGGTAAGGTTGTATCATTTGGCAAATACTATTTTCATAGGATATACTGTTTGGTACAAACTGAGCTGATTTTGGAGCAATCCTGGTTTCGTATCAATAATTCTACAGCTACTTGCATCTGTCACTAGATTGGAAAATCATGAGCTTATAGATCGTGCATGAAAACACCCCGCAAATAGCAGGACCTTTTTATTTAAGGCTTGAAAGGTTTTTAAGCTCTTATAGAATAAGCACTCTTACTTTCATTTCGGACCAGTTGCGATAATTTTTTTTTTATGAATTCTTAGTTGTGAGTCTCCTGACCGTATTTCATGTGCTTGTATCAGCAATTAGCGCCATTTGTCAATGCTTTGAGTGGTGAAGAAATGGATCATTTTGTCAAAGTGACCCAACACCAATGCCCCCTTATTTCAACACCTAATGAAAATCTCAGCGTTAGTCACGCCGATTGATATTAGTTGAAGAAATTTAACCTGACAGATTTGATATTAAAAACATTATCTCAAGCGGTTGGTTGCAAGGCCCTCTATATATAACATTGGCTTTACAAACTCAAAAACATCTTTCAATCTAATGGCTTCCTCTATGAAGCAATTCCTGCTCCTCTTCCTATTCTTCGCATTCTCACTCCAAACCATTCATGCAAGGGACGGCCAGTTCTTTAGCAAAACTTCACGCGCCGAAGCTTCCCCTAACAACATCCCTTCAACCTTCGAAAACGCCGAGTTTCCAACTCAAAGCTATGAAGAGAATTACAAGGAGGCGAACTATCCTAACAACTTCGCCAATGCCGAGTTTCAAAGCTATCAAGAGAACAAGGAGAGGAACTATCCTAACAACTTTGCCAACGCCGAGTTCTCGACTCCAACCTATGAAGAGAACAGGACCCCTTCAAGCCTCACCAATGAGTTCCCAAGTGAAACTAACTTTGAGAACAAGGACTTTCGCAACACTAATGAGTTCAATAGGGGAAGCTATGGCAAGCAATATGGCATGAGTGATACAAGGTTTATGGAGAATGGGAAGTATTTTTATGATGTGAATGCTGAGAAAAGTGGTAGATTCCAATATGATGAGCCAATGAAGGGAATCAATAGCAACGAGGGAAATATGTATAAGAACCAAATGAGAGGGTTCTACCAAAACAATATTAATAACCAGGAGAGTCAAGTAGAGTATTTTGACCCATGAAATTTTTATTGAAGTCAAGTTGTTATAGAAAGATACTATATGGGAGAGAAACAATTAAGCGTGTTGATTATTAATTAAAGAATAATGAGCGTTGATTATGGAGTGTGAGATTTGTTTATCTAAGCTATATATAAAGGTGTAATATGTACTTGTTTGTGGTGTTTTAATTGTCGGAATAGCAAGTTAATAAAATTTTAAGTGAGATCCATCCAACTCTATTCGGCTATAGTTATTCTTATAATGCAAACTCTCTTATTGTATTTGTAGTTCTAATCAAAATTTTAGTTTATTTACTCTCCCTCTTTGATGAGACGATCTTTCTGAGTCATACATAATGTGACTCTTGGGTAAGAGATAGATATGAGACCACAACATGATAAAAATCTACAACATACTTTTTGAGAGTTACTTTTTAATAAAGTTCATGGGACGGACTCGTATTGAGTTCTGCTCTTACATTCAAAATAAAAAATAAAAAATCTTTCACATACTATGTAGTTATACATTTAGGATTAGAATACTATTTAAATCCAATATTGCTTATAAGATTTTATTAATAAAATATACAAAATGGACTTTTAATTGCACATCTTTGATTATCGATTTTTATTACATGCTTACCCTTCAAATTCAATTTGAATTTGGCCTGGGTTTTTTTTTGGAGGGGGGGGGGAGGTTGGGGTGGAGGCCGGTCAAATTCTTAGGATGAGGTGTTTTATGAATGGGATGGGTTTTATAATAAAGAGGAGAAATTTGATTAAAGTGGGTTTGTAAAATTATCTAAAACCCCCTAACTCAAAATTATACATTTCTACACCCCTAATCCAAAACTCTATAAATACCTATCTATACTTCTTATTCTTCTCACAATCCACAACAACAAAATTTTCAATCTTCAAACCACTCTCTTTAATTTCCGAAAAGTTTGCTGTTAAAATTGGAATTACGCATTTTTTATTTCCGCAGTCTCAATCTTCACTTCAGTTTCACTAATTTGATTCTGTTATTTGGAATCAGGTTTTTTTTATTGATTATATATTTTTCTTGTATATTTTTTTATCATCTCTCTTTCTCTGTTACAAGTATTTTTAATTAAAAATGTCAAGCTTATCTTCACAAGGTAACAGGGGTGCTTCATCTTTATGGAGACGTTCATTTCAAATCGATATGGATTCACAAGAGAGACATAAATTAACCAATATGCTGCAAACTAATTTTGATTTTTATTCTCCTAAGTATGAATCTTCTAATTATGAGATCCCTGCTGCTTCACAAAATAATGCCCCTGAAGAAGTTCATGCTTCTTCCGTTCTTGAAGCAAGAGTTTTTGCCCCTAAGGATGAAAGAGCTAAAACTTCTGATGTTTGGAAATATTTTGTAGTACAAACAGTTGCAGGTAAAGACGAGCGGGCAGTTTGCACTCATCATCAAGCAGATTTTACTTGTGCCATTTCAGGTGGTACTACCCATCTAAAAGAACATTTAATCAAACACGAAAAATCTGATTCTCGGCAGACGACTCTAAGTATGTCGTCTAAAATTTTAACTATTTTTTCTTATTCGCAAGATACTAATAGAAGAGAACTTGCAAGATATGTCATACATGCTGAACAACCATTTGGTTTTGCAGAAAACGAAAAAATTGATAAATTGGTAAAAAATGCATATACTCCAGCATTTCAAAAAGTACCCAAAACAACACTTAGAAGTGATGTTTTAAAATTTTTTCATGATGGTAAAGTCAATTTGATTGATATTTTTTTAAATCTTAAGAGTAAAATTGCATTCGGTCTATAAAATAGGGTATGAGTTATATTTGTGTTACTGCATATTTTATTGATATTGATTGGGTTTTACATAAAAGAATTATTGGTTTTTAAAAAATGGAGCATCCACATAGTGGAAATAATATAAGTAATTTTATTTTTACTACCGTACGCTGAATATTTGTTAGTTTTGATAATACTACCAATAATAATTCTGCTATTGCAATTTTAAAAAATAATTTAAATCCTGTTCTGAATGGAGAATTTTTTCATTAAAGATGTGCATGCCATGTGTTAAATTTAATTGTGCATGATGGTCTTACTATAATCGCCCCTCGTTTAGCGAAAGTTAAAAATACAATGATATTTATTGAAACCTCTGGACCCCGAAAACAGATTTTTAAGCAAACTTGTACCCAATTAAATTTAAAATTTAGATCTTTCAAATTCAACATTCCAACTAGGTGGAATTCCACTTATGAGAAGTTGAAATGTGTTTTAAAATATCGAGAGCCCATTACTTTATTTTATGAGAAACAAATGCCCAATAATAATTTAGAGAATTATGATTGGTTTGTTTATGAATATATTTTGAAATTTTTAGAAATATTTTACGATGCAACTAAATATTTATCTGATTTTTATTATTTCACTACATATTTAGCAGTAGAATAGTTATTTTATGTTTGTAAGATTATTAATGAGCATGTAATTGATCCTAAAAGTGCATTTGCTGGAATGTTACATAGCATACTTATGAAATTGAATAAATATTGGCGAAAAGTTCCTGCATTGTTTTGTTTAGCATCTATTTCTGATCCTAGACTTAAAAAAGATAAATTATTTTTTTTATTAGATGGATACCATAAAAACTTAGATATTGATATATGAGATTATAAAAATGTTTTAGATTCTTATTTACATGAATTGTATGCCATATATGATACACAGTACGATCAAAACAGAACTTCTTTATCTTCCTCTTCACAGTAAACTTCCAAAAAAGAAATATTTCAGTTTTTAAAGTAGAAAAAACAAAGAACAACCGTTTCTACTTCTTCTACTTATAATGAACTTACAATGTATTTGCAAACCGATTTCAGTAATTTTCTTACTGCAGATCAAATAGATAATCTTGATATTTTGGATTGATGGAAAACACATAGACACATGTATCCTGTGCTTTCTGCCATAGCTCACAATTTACTAACAATTCGGTGTCCACAATAGCTTCGGAGTCTGCTTTAAGTGCAGGCAACAGAGTTCTGAGAAACAAGAGAACGAGGTTGTCGGATGACGCATTGGAGATCACAGTGTGCCAAAAAAATTGATTCGATGCAGAAACTAGAAAACAACACGTTAAGAGTATTGAAGACTTCGACACCGGTGAAAAGTAAAGACCAATAGAAGCTAACTAGTTAGTTTTTTTTTATTGAATTGTATTTTTAATTTTTTTGGCAATTGTATGAGCTGTAAGATTTGCCAACTTATGCCTCCTCTCAAAATATTTTTTAATTAATAAAATGTCTAGGTCTGTCCCGGGCTTACATGAAATTCGGGTTAAAAAAATTTCCAATTTTTTTGCATAAAAAAATATTTACTTTAAAGTTTTTTAAAAAAAAATTCAAAATTTTTAAACGGGCCGGTCTATTTTGGTCCGCCCGATGGCCTGAGCCCGGCCCGGCCCGGCCTGACCCAAGCCGGGACACGGACAGGGCTGGGTTCGGGTTGGGGGGATTCGGGCCGGGCCTAAGCTCAGCCCAAAGCCCGGTCAACACGGGCTCGGGCCGGGCCTAAGCTCAGCCCAAAGCCCGGTCAACACGGGCTAGGCCCGGCCAGAAGATGGCTTGGCCCGGCGAGCTCCGGGCCGGGCCGACCCGATAGACACCCGAAAAAGGAGTGAGGCACGGAGGTATTTACTCCACAAGTTTTGATCACCTTTCCAATTATACACCCTCACAAAAGAGCAAGTTGGAAAAGAAATGTTTCCATATCCGTATCCAATAGTCGTACGCGGATCAGATAAGGATACAGATAGTTATCGGAAATGAAAAACACTATTCATATTTTAAAAATTCGGATACGGATACGGATATGAAACAAATATTGAAAAAAATACATACCTGATAAAGTAGAAAATTACTATTTTTGTTAGCGGATAGAGATACAAAACCGATATAATTATTACCATATCTGCATCCGGTGGCTATTGGCGAATGTGCATACAAATATGAATAGTCATTGAAAATGAAAGTTGCAATCCATTTTCGATAAAATTTGGATACGGATATAGAGTAAGCTCGTATTGTCTGTATCCATTTATATCTCTATAGTTAAGGATAGATTTGAAACTTCATTTATAAAATGCATTCGAGAATCAAGCAGTAAAATATGCTTCTTGATATTCCAAAAGGTTCCGTAATTTGAAAAAAATTAAAAGAAAAAAGAAAATTAAAAGAGCAAGACTAGTAAGGAGTATTTGGGGTTTAGTTCGTAAGAACCCGACCCGTTTATATCTCCGCCCGCTAGGGTTTTACTCCTGAATCCCCATCCTTGGATCTCAAAAACCTCGCCTTTTTCTCCCATTCAAACCCTAATTTCAATTCATTCATTTCATCGGCAATGGCCGCCACGGCCGCCAGATCCATTCTCCGATCATCTTCTCTCCGAAGCGCCGCCTCAAAGATCGCATCGAAGCCCAATAAATCCGCTTCTCCCTTCTCATTTCGCCTCCCAAAACCCGTCGCCGCTCCTCGCATCCTCAGGTATCGCAAATTCTAGTCTTTCTTGCTTTTTGATCTTCCGCTTCTATGATTTGACGATTTGATGAATTATCTGATTGATTTTTAGGTCTCCTGTTGAGATGAGCTTCTGCGTTGAGTCGCTTCTCCCGATGCACAGCGCTACGGCATCGGCGCTGATGAATTCGATGCTTTCGGTGTGCGGTGGTTACGGATGGCTCGCGGAAGGTAATTTCGAGTTTCCGGAAGGTTTGTTGTTGAATTCTTTGTTTATGGTAGTGAAATGGATTGGATCTGGTATTGATAACTTATCTGGCATTATTCATGTGCTAAGAATAATGGAATATATTGTTAATTCATATGGAATTAAGGCATCGATGATGATTGTATGTGTTCGTTGCATGCATTTATGTCTGGTTATATATATTTTTCTGTGTAGGTATGTGTGGATGCATGATTGCATGTGTGGACATGTTTGTGATAACAACAATAAAGTCTTTAACCCCAGCTTTGGGAATTGGGATCGACCCGAGTATGTTAAATTAACTTACATGTACATAAAAATATGTAGGTATTATTAACTTATGCATAAAAAAAACTTGTATTTTAATTAATCACTGGATTGCTCTACTAGTTTAGTAAGCCCATCATCATCATCATCCAAGCCTTTTCCCATCAAGATGAGGGTGACTATTATGCAAGCTCAATGCAAGATTTGATGAAGTTTTAGCCCTCGATGTCGACCTAGCTTCAACTCGTCAGTGTAGTCCCTCATCAGTGTCCGTTTCCTATTCGGATGAAATATAAATTATTAGATAATATTTTGCTCTGATAACGTTAGAAGTACAATTATGACATCTCTGAATGACTATTTAACACACATATTTAGTTCAAGGGCAATCTTCTTGTCTATATATTTTTGTCCAGTTAAAGGTTTTGAAGCCTAAATCATTGGATTCTTGTCTCATACAAGTTTTTTTGCTATTGATTGCACTGTAAAGAGGATATTTAAGCATAGGGTTCGAATTGGCAAGTTCTATATGAGGGATTTGAAGCTAAATAGCTGGACCTATAATATGAGATTTACAAGCAATCCGTAAACTGTAACCAATGTTCTCTCTTTTATTTCCCTCATTCTCTTTGTCAATCCTTCATAGTCCTATTTCACTTCCTTAATGTGTTGTTAAGAGAGCACATTTGCATTTCCTTTTTCCTTTTGTAGGACTTGATGATACTAGATGAAGATCACACCAAGAAAAGGTGCTTTACTTGAATCGTTAACATTGTCAATATGCTCAATGAATTGTTACATCAATAGAGTTTAAGGGAATTTTTTTGATAGGAAGCGAAGGGTGACACAATAATGTTATACATGATAATTAAAGGGGTAGAAAGCAGAAATCTAGAATATCTTAATTGCTTGGGTAAGATACCAACACCTGATGTTGGACTTAGTGAAGTTGTATTTGAAATTATCTTGTCTTTGATAAACCTCTGTCTTCTTTTTCATGCATAACTTATACCGAAGTTAGCTCAACACTTGATAGTTAAGATAAAGTAAAACCTAACCAAATGATTTATCACAACAACTGATTTAGTTTTACCATTTGTTAGGAACGCTAGCTGATAGCTGAAGATCACGCCAAAAAAGGTGATCAACTTAAATCTATAATATTTTTGGTACCTTTAATTATTTGTTTCTGATTTACATGCATCCAATCATACAGTTTTGGTTTGTTAGGCATAGAACTTGTGCCAGAAAATTATCATATGCGAACCATGTAATAGCCTCTAAAGGCTACTGATTGATACGTAGATAGAGTTTCTTAATCATTAAATGCAAAAGAAATCCATACATACCTCTGCATTTGTTTTCAGTGAAATAATGCTGGATTTGGGTTAAATCATTGTTTGGACAAGCTTAAAGCTCATCCCCTAACTACCCAGCTGACACGGCGATTGTGGGCCAAACAAAAAGTGTCCAAGCACCACTCACTAATTATTTATATTTTGATCACAAGCTTCGGCAGGCTAGACCGACATTGAGTTGTTGAGATATTTTGATTTTATAAATTTATAATCTTAAATAAGCCTATCCTCATATGTACTTCTCTAATAAATCTGTTTTTATTCCAATTGAATCCGGAATTGGTTTTGTCAAGTACACATTGGAGCAAGGGTTCAACCTAATGCATACATGAAAACGGCATCGACCTCCAACCTAGGCACAAACTTGACCTTTACTTTGGGTCCAAATATTATGATGACGACAACCACCACCCCAGCTTTATGCGCAAGCGGCATAGAACTCCAACCTAGGTACAAACTTGACCCATACACAATAGGTCCAAATATTATAATAACAACAATGACAACGACCCTAGCTTTTTCCGCCAATATTCTTGCACAAATTTGACATCATGTAAATGTCTCTCTTGCAATGGTAATATACTCTAATTTAATAGAACCATCCTATTAAGGGTATTTACTAATTTTTGACCCACGTTAATGCAATCACACATATTCTCATTGTTTGACATGATCATGATCAAGCCCAAGTAATGTTGCTGGTATAAATGGACATTATGTAATGTCATCAATCCTTGCTGTTGCCGATCTTTTCTGTACCATGACTAAGGGGTTATAGCAAAGAGGAAAAGAATGTGATCAAACATATCTATAGTGAAAGAAGGGCAGGATATCTGGATTCTGACAAAGCTTCCAGTGAGAGATATTCACCTAGATAATGCTGCACGTAAAACATAGTGGCTCACATATTATTTATGGCAGAATTTCGTGAGCCACTCAAATACACATGCTTGATAGTTTTTCTCTTTGTTTCACTTGTCCTTTACTATTTCTATTTAGCAGTTTAGGGGTATGTATGTTTACATATGAAGTTGAGACCTTTGCCTATAATCATTAAATCATGGGAGATGGCAACAGAGGCATCATCTTATTTATGTATGGATTTAAGCCACTTACTCGACTATTCTTAATTCTTGCGGCACATTTTTTTGCCTTCATTGTGTTTCTTATTTACACACAAGCCCTTTCGATAGTCACAGTTGGATGGGCATGAAGTGAGTGCTTGATGATCTGTTGCAATTTTAGATTTCTTCATTTTTCTTTTATACCAGAACTGCTATATGCTTGATCATTAAACATATCAGAAGTAGGTTAGTGCTGGAGTGTTTTTTCCTAGTACAATGATAACTTATTTTCCGAGCTAAGTTAAGCTAAAAGCATGCCACATTTAGAAGTTAAAATACACAGAGAGCACTTGCTTATGCCTCAACTAGTTACTTAAATCAAAGAACTGATACAATTATTTTAATCCCCTGTCAATGATGATTATCGAAGAATTTCAAAGTGGATTACTTTGGAACAATCTTATTTTGTCTACAAAACTATAGTTTTAGAAATTAACCAGTTATGGTTCAGCCCGCATCCGCCATACTTGTGTGCATCTAACCTCTCTCCGCCATATGTTTACCTATTTCACACGTTTAAAATAAAGCAGTAAATGAAAGTTAACATATGCACGAAGCCCTCATATTAGATAACTAACTTGTTTTCAATGTCTGAAGTTGTTATTTAAATGAAAGTACTGATACAATTTGTATTAATAAGCTTGCATTGATGACAACTGAAGAAATTCGTAAGTGGATTTGGAATTCTTTGTCTACAAAACTATGCATTCTGAAATAACTAGGACTTGTGCTGTTCTCATTTATCTGTTGCACTTTCTGTGCATGTAAACTTCTCTCCTTTTATTTTTACCACTTTCTTGGACGAGTTGTAAAGCTTATATGTAGGGACCTAAAGTGATATTTTTGTTGAAGACCTCATTGTTTAATTTCCTCAAGATGTTGAATGTTATACTTCACATAAATTGCAATTTTATTGTCTTGTTTTTTGAAAATTTGTTTTATTTCATTTTATGTGCTATCTTCAAACTTTCGGTAAAGAGAGAAAATGAACTGTTTCAGGATTTCCTGTGTCCGATAACTGATTCTTGATTTGTGGGGAGCAGAAGACGAAAAAGTGGACAACATAAACATATCTAAACCAAGATATTGCGAGATTAAGATATTTTCATGTCGATGAAACATATGTGACGTTTCCAGTTTTGTTTCCGATTGCTGTCTGGTTGTTGACGCATGCTTCATTTGTGATTTTCATTATCTTTTGATGATTTCCATTGCATATAGATTGATAATGTATTTTTCTTAGCTACAAATTTTGTTGGATCTTCATGTTACAATCTGGCTCTTGCATTGTAGATGGATGATTAATAATTTGTTGGGATCACTTGGTCAGTCGATAGAAGCGCCTGCAGATTCTCGCATTATGAATTTTTGAAGTAATCTAAACCAATTTCACCCGGAATGAAACTTTCTGTAACCCATGTCTGGAGCATTATTTTTTATGACTTTGTAAAATCTTTTTTATCCTGAAGTACTTTCATCTTTAGTATGATGTAATAATGCATTTGGTCTTATAGTAGGGTTGGAGTGTCCTGGGTTGATCATTAGTTACAGCTACAAGGTTTATATTTTATGGCAAGGATTTCTACATGTGAAAATGAAATGAAAGTGTAGATTCAGGTAGTGAATCTATATGCATTTCATCTCTGCTGCAGATTTGTACATGCGTTGTCCTGATTTTTTCTCCTTTGGGTAAACGCTCTTTGGTGTGAAACTTTTTACCACGTGAGCCATGCCCAATCGGTTCTCCTTCCACTTTGCGTTTGGGAAAAAGCTAATCACCACCCTGTCGGTTCAATGTTAGTAGCTATGGATGCTCCTTTTAAGGTCCGCTGCAACCATTGTTTGAACTCGTTTCGGTACTTTTGGAGCAGTCATCTTGCGAACTCTTGTATTTAGTTTCTACTTCTTTCAATGCTTTGAAGCATACATGAGCCGATCTCCTTTTCATTTTCTATCTCATTCCATGCTTTGGAGCATCAATCTGTTGAACTCATCTCTTTACTCTCTACTTCAATGCTTTAAAGCTTTCTTCACTCTAACTGCCCCTTTAGTACTTCTTTCAAAGTTTTCGTCAAAATAATAATAATAATAAAAATGAGCTTAAAGAAAAAGACTCATCCTTCAACCTAAGGATTAGACCCGAAAGAGTTGATTTCAAAATAGAAGAAAAAAATACAAGAGAAGGATAACTTATCCGTGTTTAAATAATAATGGCAATTGACATACTAAGCAGCAAAGACAATAATATATTGATTTCAAAATAGAAGAAAAAAATACAAGAGAAGGATAACTTATCTGTGTTTAAATAATAATGGCAATTGACATACTAGCAGCAAAGACAATAATATATGGAGGAAAAAGGATATAATTCCGCGTTTCGCTTAAGCCTATAACGAAAGATGGATTCCACGGTCGTGATGAATAGCCAAATCCCATCCTAGAACCCTACAGGGGCGACAAACTACTCATCAAATTCCCGAAGTGAAGCAACCTCCCTCAGTAAAATGAGTAGGCCATTCGGCACTTCACGAACCCGGTAGTTTGTGCACCCCACCTTGGGTCTATCCTAGGAGCAAAAACAGTAAATGAAAAAATACAACGGTGGCTACAACCTTAAACCGGATGTGCCCCGTAAAATAATATTACTCCACTTTACAAATTTACATGAAATGAAATAAAGAAAACTTTCTTCTCACATCTCCGGCTATTCATCCACGACGATCCAATATTCAAACCATCATAGTATCACAGATATGTACAACCCCCAACTAATCGACGTATAGCAATTAGCGGAGGTTTACGAACACATATATCCAAAAACAGAAAACCCGATTAGCCAAGTAACTTGAGAATTTCGATCGAACATATTTTCCGTGTCTACCCCATGTACAAACCAGCACACAAACAATACTGGGTAGAAACCAAAAACACCAGAAATCACAACACCACAAATAAGACCTATAGAAGAAAACCGAGTCAACTCGGCCTTGACTCGGCCGCGGAACCGCTGCGAAACACACCGTTTCGCCGCGCTTCCGCAGTCGTCTTGGCGAGTTACCGGCTCGTTTTTCTTGTGTGTTCTTATAATTCTCTGCTTGTAATTTTAAGGCCTCTGAAATATTTTTCAAACCAGATTTTAAAAACGACAGCAAGCTAGGGTTTTGATGTTATGATTTCGGGTTTTTCCGACGATCGAAATTCTAACTACTTGCTAACTAGCTAGTTAAGGTTTAGTAGGCTTTGATACCACTGTAAGTCGATGTCGTGCATCCCGCGGGTTCACGGGGAGGCGGAATATGCCAAAAAAAAATGATTTTTACAAGCTTCGCAACACCGACTAAACTCCAGGATCTTAACTTGAACCTTAACTAGCTAAGTACTATGAGGTTTAACTACTGTGAAGAAAGTTGTACCTCCTTGTATCAAGTCCTTTGGGTCTTCTTGTTCTCCTCCTCCTCGTCTTAAGCTTCTCGAAGTGTATGGATCACGCTTGATCGTTGGCCTCCTCAAGTCAAAAACGATCCATCCGAGAGTCTATAGTTCGAGCTCCAACCTCAATACCGAACTAGATAGCCTAGAGGATATAGAGAGTGATGATGGATTGATTTGTCTCAAAATACCCTAGGTTTCTCAGCACATGAGACTTTTAAGGTTTAAGGAAGAAGAGGGCTTGGAGGAGAGAGAGAGTGTTGAAGATAATAATGAAATGAAGATGGCTAAGTCTTGTGATGAATGAAGCATACCAATAATTCACAATGAAAATATCAAGCATGCTTCAATAGTCACCTCATGAGTCACCAAGTAGCCATGCTTCATTAATGTACAAATAACACCTCATACCTCCACCTCATTAATCATTTAACAAGATGATTTAATCCACAAATGAGGTGTCTTCTTCTAGAAGCACTCTTGTGTAAATTACAAGAATACCCCTCACCGTATATACATACCCGTATCTGTATTCCGAAAATACGAATACAAAGAGACGAAAATAATCCAAGAATATAATACTAGGATCCAGATTAAACCAAAACCCACTAGTATTATCCGTCCGAATCATGATCCGTGTACAAGTACACGTATATGATCGAACCCTGCCGTAAAACCATACGGTCTCTGCATCGTTTCGTCCGAAGCAGGGAAACCCTATGTGTGGGACTCTAAAGACTCGACAGTATGCTAGCAGTGGGTTTAACCACAAGCACATCAGCGGTACTAGCCGCACGTAACGACTACCCAAGTATCTGTCGATAAGAAGACCGATGAGCAAACTCATCTGAACTCATACTGAGCCTATCTGTGACAATCTCCGTACAGTCCGGTCTGTTCGTCTAAGAGTATCGCATATCAGGCCTAGGGGACGGTAACCGTCATACCCCTAATAGCGCAATAAGTCGTGCCGGGGTAGAGTCCAAAACACCCTGAGAAACTACCGGAGTACCTACCAGTAAATCTCGCTTGCCCTGGCCAGGGACTTTGTGTAATGGCTTTCCGAACACAGCGCGATATCAACCCCCATTACTGGGAGTGACGAATCTTATCTAACCGCTACTGCCTCCAAGTGCTTCGGGACTGCACCCAACTACCACCTGTTTGCACGACTCCTTTAAGCCGTGATAGGGTAGTAATCTAAGAACAGTAGGAACACACTCGAGGCGAAGTAGCGATATCAAGTCAACGGACTAAGCTATATTCATGTCATCTGGGAACTGCTACCTGACGATAGGTATAATACCAACCAGCAGTTCCCCACGAGTCCTGTCCAGTATACTCATAACCTAATGAGCACCTGTATACTATCTCCAGTACGACATACTAATAGTTGTGGGACAGACCATCTCCTCTGCTGGGATGAAAAGCGTATACACTAGTCTACTCTGAAGTATCAATGCCCCGTCTCGATAATCCTACGACTAGGGACCTGTATAAGGATGTGCTTATAGACTATCCAGCCCCCACTAGTGTGACTGTCATCACAACGCCGGTAGTCAAGCAAAGATCCTAAGGGCTCTACCAATATGTATAAGCGATATGCTAAAAGAAACATATACACATATTGAGGTAGATTCAAACCAAGTGGCATACTACCATATTGAGCAAGACTGTTAATATACCTGTGTATATCCCAAGCTTCCAAAATGTAATATACAAACCGGTACTATACAATAATGGTCTCTAGGGCATATATCACTAACACCCATTTTGCTAAGCGCGCATCCCATTGGGTGCACATTGAGCCAAGTACGCACCGGCCCAGGTGCGCACCTCGCCGGCACTTCCCTAAGTGCGCACCTTACTGAATCTTTTGGCCCATTCGGGACCCTTTGGCCCCCTTCACTCCCTCATACCTTGCCAGGTGTGCACCTTGCTAGGTGCGCGCCTCGACAGGTGCGCGGTTATCATATGCGCTCCTTGCTAGGTGTGCATTTTGGCAGGTGCGCACCTTGCCACGTGTGCGCTTGACATATATACACCCATCATCTCTTCCGTTATAAAAAATTTAACGTATCGATACCCCGCACCCCGTAAGGGGGATGCTAGCCCCCTTAACCTCGAGCCTGCTATCCGGGTAGCAGGACCCTCGTAAAAACTCTGCGGGCCCCCCGATATACCCGAAGCACTCTCATCTTGTTCCCAAATAGAATACGCACATATTGTATATTGAGTTCGCATAATCTGTTTAACTTGTTAATCGGAGGTTCTCTCGCTCCAAAAGAGAGAGGCAATTAACGACAGTTTAGTCCGCGGCTGCCGAAGATTCGGATCCCCACAATCATTAAACCCCAGTCTACCATAGACAGGGGGAATCTGTAATATGCCTGACAAGCGACGCGCATTCCTATCTCAATAGGGTGACAAAAAACACTCTACAAGACTTCTCCAAAACCGCCCCCGTCGACCTCATCTGCCCGAAATCGACTCTATTTCTGTCCACAGTAAGATCTTCATCCCATTAGCCCATAATTTCACTCAGATTTGAAAAATTCTCACTGTAACTATACCATTGCTGGTTTATTAGTAGAGAGTTTTTTTCTCCTTGTCTTGGCGGATCCGGATTTTGAGAGTTATTTCTTTGACGAGATTGTGAATCAAGATTGGGTTTATTTATTGTATGACAATGACCAACTCTTCGCCAAAAAAGAGTTGGTACGCGAATTCTACAACGCACTAAACCAAGGTCAACCCGACGGTGCGCAAATAATGTTTCGATTTCGCGGGAGACGTGTCTTTTCGCTGCAAACCTTTGCCGATGTTACCGGTATCCATCTCCGAGTTAGGTTTCAAACCCCGAATGAACTCGCTTTTTATGCAACAAGGATGGGTACGAATTGTCAATTTTTGGATGGGGGAATTGAGTGGGCCAACAATGTTTAGGAATGTCTATTCGGTATGTCGGTGGATTAATAGAAACGTCAGAGGGATTGACTGGGTTTCATCGTTTCCTACAACTGCTTGCAATATTTTCTACTGTTTGCAGGAAAAGGATCGTCGGTTTTGTATGAGTTCTCAGTTATTCACATCGATCGTCAAGAGGTTTGCCGACGGGAAGCATGTGCTCCCATACTTGTTACTTAGCTTTGCCGTTATTACATGGATGAGCATCTGTTTACCAATGCTGCAAACATTTATGCTCACTTGGCAATTGAGCAAGAGAATACTTTCCACGGTACCAAAACAGGTAGGCCGAGCAGAAACACTGGTCACGTCAGGACCCGAGTGAGCATGAATCTCCTGAATCATCTACGGAGGCTTACATTAATGAGCCTGAGCCGGCCGATACGCATGACTTGATGCTGATGGAAGTCCGAGGAATTAAACAGTCACTCAAGAAGCAACAAAAAATGGAGAAGAACATCATGAAGATGAAACCCACAGGAACAGTAGCTGCCGGAAGGGCAAGGGCCGATTATGAGGACATCGTCAAAAGCAAGTTTGGGGGTAAGGTAAATGCCTCATTGGTTGCACATTAGTGTATATATTTGCATCATTTAGTTACATTTGCATGTTTATTGCATTTATGTACTTCATTTTCATATTTTTTCCTTCTTTATTTTTCATATTTTTTGCATTTAGCTGCATTGCATGTTTGCTTTTCGCTTTAAAACATGAAAAATCCAACAAAAAATGAAAAAAATGCAAAATTCCATAAAAATTAGAAAAATAAAAACAAAAAAAAATTAGAAAAACAAAAAAAAAACATAAAAATTCTTTGGATCATATTAGTAAATAGAAGTTTAAGGATAAACATTGCTTAGGAATTTGAACTTGTTACATTAACACAAAAACTATTTCTGAAAAGGCCTTAAATTCTTACGGCTGTCTACTCTTTAGCACTAAAATGTACAGGGTATTTTTATCCACTTGCTTCATATTCACTCACTCGTTACCCTTGCACAATACGGCTACGCGTTCACTAAATGAAAAGCCCATTCCCCTATTACTATTTGATCCGGGCCTTCTTGCTTCTTTATATGCCAGAATATTGTGCTCTTTAGTTTGCGTTAGTCATCGTTTGTGTTCATTATGGCGGTATCTATGATTTCTTCGTATGTTGTAGTTTAAATTTATACACCAACTCATCTAGCTAGACATTGTGCTTAAGTTTGAACTTGCTTGCCTATATTGGAAAAAGGTTGGGTCAAAAAACGAAAAATATGATATCAATCACTAGTTAGGGGGTAAATGTGTGTGGATATATCTCTTTCCTACACTCCCGCCAAGAAAGTGTCTTCTCTGAGTTAAAAGTCCTCACGGTTCTCCATGTGAAGATAATCTTGGCCCCCGACAGAAATTCTTCTGTCGGTTAAAGAACTAGTTGATTTAAAAACAAAAATGACGCCTTCTTTATAAGCTTGCAAATTCGTTTTTAAGCACATCTTCTTCTTAGGATGTGTATGGATGTTTATTGTGTATGCATGCGTAATTCATCGGTACTTGTCTACTTTTGGCATTAATGGTATATCGTAAGTTTAAGTGTATCAAGCCTAGTGCATGATTTTTCTTGAGACTACCTGGATTTGTTGATAGTTGGGAATGTGGGGTGAGTAATGTAGTGAAACGTCTTATTGGCGTAGTGAGCACGAGTACTTGATTTGTGGGTATGTGTGTGTGTGTGTATATATATGCATTTTGGCCTCTTGAGAGATAGGTTTGTGTTAGGCATTGCTCTTCACATAATTATCCCTTAAATTTTTATCAATTAACAAGATCCCGGATTTTATGCGTGTAATCCGTTGAAAACCCTCACAAGACAAAACTCGTCCTCTAGGGTAACCTAGAGATTTAACGGCTTGATGCAAATGCTAAGTGCAATCGCGATTCCTACGAAAGTGTGTTAGGATTTAGTTGTTCCAAATAAATTTTACTCAAGGACGAGCAAAAGATAAGTTTGGGGGTATTTGTTTATCACGATTAATTGCATTTAATACCGTCTATTCTGTATCAGTTTGTTATTAAACAAGTGTTATTAATCCATGATGCTACATAAGCACAGTTTTCAGGTATTCAGGGGAATAAAGTCAAGAACGACGCAAAACACACACATTCTGTACATTTGCATCGATTTCATGCCAAAACTGCAGACAAACGGACAAAATGACCAAGATACGGGTTCCCGCAACCAAAACAACCATCACGTGCAACACGCGGATGCAATGGCTAGTCAAGAGGGCAGCACAAAGCTCAAAATGGCGAAAAGAGGATGTGATGTGAGAAAAAGACGAAAAAGTCGTAATGTTTGACTCCAAAAACCCGAGAGCAATGCAGATTGATTTATCAAATTGGGAGTGAACCAAAAATCAGGAAATGAGCTCAAAAGACCACTGTAAAAATTTGGAAGCCAAACTTCAATGTAACCGTTCGGGGCGGCCAGAAATAAGCCTGGGGCAGCCATACCTAGTCTAAATGCCTTCGTGCTTGGACCATGTCTCTATCAATGCTTCCATAGCCCTCTGGTTATATGCAAATTGTCTGATGAATTCCCTATATATAGAAAATCACTGGAAGGCATTGGAAGATAGATTTTGAGTGTTTTAGTTTAATTTATGAGCTTTTTGCTTCTTCTCCATCTTACAATTTCCATTGCTGAGCTTGCAAGGTTGGATTTAAGTTATTGAACTCAAGTTTGTGTACTCTTAAATTCCAAATTCAATAAAAAGCTTCATTTCCTTTCACTATGGTTATGGTTGAGTATTATTCTCTTTAAATTCTTGCTTTACTTTTCTTGCACTTCCATTATTCTATCATTCCTATTTATTATTTCATTTGATTTTAATATGATTAGTGAGTAGTTCCCTTTGTCTAGGAGAGGGCGAGGGTGGATGACGAATGGCTACGCCTTCCTCACCCTTTCTTGAACATTATGAGCTTAATTGAATATTATAGGGTTGTTTTTGCAAGATATCTCATAAATTCCTTGATAAGGTATGTTGCTCTTTGATGGTTATATAGTAACCTTACATATAGCTATACTTGCTAACAATACTTTTTGCAAGAACCGCGTTTTAATTACCTATTTATAACGAGCTTATACTTAAATTTAAGCATAAGCCCACTAAGTGTTTGAATAAATATTTGATAGAACATGTAGCTTTTACGTTAAGTTTATCCTCCTCATAGCATATGTTTTATACTTTCAAAGTTCTCATTTAAGGAGTTTATGATTAAATCAACCATTTATACTTAAGATTGGAAATTGTGAAATAAGGATTGATATCGTATACGCTTTTCTTTTAGCATATACGATACACTTTCCACAATCATATATTTGCAAGGTTAAGAATAAGTGAATCTTATTTACTATTCATTTGACACTTTCTAATTTTGATGATTCATTCTTGCAATCCTTTGCGGTAGGTTTGATGTTTCATAATCACGTTCTTAAGTTGCAAATGGATATCGTATTTTGATCAAGAGAGGTGTAAATTGATAGCTTTTATCACGACTCATCTATATCTAAATCCAATCCTATGCAATTAATATCGTATTCCCATAATTCCGTATTTTTAGTAAAAGTGACAACAAACCGAAATCCAACGATTCTTTCTCGACTTGCCTAAGTATCTTCTAGAGCAAAACTTTTCCCTGTGGATCGACCCGTATTTACCGGCTAGCTACGCGCGATCCGTACACTTGCGGTATTATAATTTGAGATCTTGATTATGTATGATGACATTTTCAAAAAAACAACAACATATGTCATGAACCACTAGATGCATGCACGATTAATTCCTCAACAAGGGAGGAGAATGATTTTTTGACAGGCAGTATGGCCACCTGTCTCTGCTGAGGGATGTGATGAACACCCTCTTCTCGGACCCTTTTAGCGGCCCTTCTCCTCACATTGCGAAAGGACCTGCTCTTTTTAGTGCAGGATGGAGTGGCCAAGCAGCCCGCCTTGAAGACAAGTCACTGTCTTCTTGGGGATCTTGCAGGGGCCCCTGAGCGGTTTAAAGTCTCTCAAATACAAACTTTTGTTTGGTTCCTACACGGGGAGCTGGCACCGTGAGCGGGTGCCCCCTTGTATACAGCAGCGGTATCATTTATAACCACCTTTCAATCCCAAACTTTTCGGGAGGCCCTCTTAGATGATGAAGGGAAGTCAGTAGCAGATTGGCGGAGAACCGACCTCTTTTCGGGCCTGATCTGTGTTGGCCCTGCTGGCCCTTGAGTTGGTGTTGTCGGCTGATTTGCCTGACGACCGATCCTTTGCCTCAGGGGTATAGTACGTTTCCCTGTCCATCTTGCAGTGCCGGAAAGTTGTTGATTGAGCCGAAGGGGCATGTTTCAGGGTCATCTCTGCGAGCCCTGCGGGGAGATGACAAACTGGGGATTGGCCCCAGTTATGACGAACTAGGGATCCGTGCGATTTTCGCTGCCGCTGCGAGGTTGGTGATTAGTGCATTTTAATGCATATTTTATATTTATATTTATCTTTAATTTGCTTATTTAATGCTACTCCAGGTATGTTTTGTGAAATAATGCAGATTATAGGGTTAAAGGGCAAAAGTACACAAAAGACGTATTACGTGCGTTGGATGTGGAGAACTTTATGCTAAAACAGATACAAAGGTGCGATTTACCAAAAATCAAGGATGGAAAAAGATTCAAAAAGTCGAGAAAAAGCCACAGACCAAATTTGGAGGCTAAAACTTACCAAATTTAGGCCAGGGTCGGTTTTTGGTAAGTTTGGGCCGGTTTTTGGTAGAGTTAGACTTGGAAATTTTGAGGGTTCCTTACTGTTTCGAAAAGATTCTCTAAACCACTCTTGTAATTGGCCAATTGCCAATATATATTGTTACTTACCCTCTCTAGGGTATTATCTCTCTATGAGTTATTTGTGTTGGTTTTTGGGAGAGATCTAGACTATTTTGTAAGTTAGTTTTAATATGAAGTTTGTTTATTTGATTATGCCTTCTTCTTTTATGAGTATCTAATTTATTCTCTAGGGTTTTTGAATTATAATTGCTATGGTTGGTGTTTTATTTCTTCGCTCTATTCTTTTCTATTTGGTTTTTATCATGATCTATATGATAAAAATTAAGTCTTTTTGATGCTATGCTAAGATAAATAAATTGATGAATGTTTGACAACCATAAGATTTGTTTAGGGAAATATGGTATCACCAACAAACTAGTTAGTTTAATGAAAAATTGACAACCTTAAGAATTAACTAGGGAAGGTAAAGATGAAGTTTTTATTCTGGTTGTTTAACTTAATTGATCTAGGGTAGATTAGACTATATCGAAAACACAAGATAAACCATAGATTAACAACCTTTGTGTTTTAGTATAAGAGTAGATCTAACTATTGCTAGGTTAGTTAGAACTTAATATTTAAATTGATTGCTAAGCGATTTTATTTGATTGATAGAGTATTGCTATAATTGTATGATTTATACTTTCTTTAATGATTGATATTTCATTGCGATAAAAGTTTATTCTATGCTTTTATGTGATTGATAGTTAATGAATTTAAATATGGAAATTAGAAAAGAATCGATATTTTATAAAACACTATGACTAGTAAAGGTAATTCAAAACCCTCTTTCTTATTATTTGAAAACTTCTTTTTTTAAAATTTGCAATTTAATTTCTTTCCTTTATTTATCTTTAATTAGTTTAATTAAAATCAAATCTTTTACTTTAATTGGTAATAAGTTAATTAAAATTTACATGCTTTCCTATGGTTCGATCCGTAAGTACTATAATGAATTAACTGTGCACTTACGGTGAAAATTGAAAGACTAATTAAATCTCTATCAAGTTTTTGGCGCCGTTACCGGGGAGGCCGGTTGCAATTTTAATTAATTTTATTTCTAATTTAAATTCTTTATTTTATTTTATTTTATTCTGCACTTTTTTGTTTTTGTTTCAGGAAACCAGTTGCAGTCTCAGGTGTTTTGGAGTAAGCAGAGGGACTTACAAAAATTTTGGCACGCAACTAAAAAAATTTCACCTCGTTGTTTCAATTATGAAATATAGAGTATATTTTTCACCTCATTATTTTAGAGTACATATCTTGTTACACCCCGCATAGTTATGCTTACCATTGTTGAAATCTTCCTTGTTTCAAATTCTCAATACCTACAAAAGAATATGTGGGTGTGGATTTTGGTATCCAAACTAACTTGGGTTTATGGGGGTTAATTTTGGGGACCCATTTCAAATTGATATATATATAAAAAATTCAACCCACAAGAATATGCAAAGTGACCATATGCACCATAATAATGACACGTGTGATTAAATGTAACTATGGAAGTAGATTTATGTTTAGAATAGAAGTTGACAAATTTAGATAAAGAGTATTTTTGAATTTTTGAAGTTTTAAGATCAATATCTCCTTTACTTAAAAATTTCTTCCCTTTGCTTGGTAAAGAATCAATTTTTGAAAACTTAGCAAAAGAAACAGTTAAATTATTATTTTGTTTCTTGAGAGAAGCAATTTTCTCGATCAACTTTTCTTGAGAAATATAGGATAATTTCAAAAAATCAATTTCGCATTTAAAATATGAAATCAAATTTTCATGATCATTCCTCAAAACATCACATGACAAAATCAAGTTTTCATTTTCAGTTTTTAAATTATCGATGGTTTTTTATTGAATATCAATTTTCGAAAGAAACTCAATTTTCGACTTCTCTAATTTATCAATTTGTGTCAGAAAATCATTTTTCTCTTTTTCTAATCTATCGATCAAAACATCACTTGTTAAAAATACTTGTGAACTACTAGAACATTTTAAAATATCAATTTCACTAGTAAATTTTTTAATTAAACTATTATTTTATTCTCTCAAAGAATTGCAAGATAAAATCAAATTCTCTTTTTCGCTTTTCAAATATTCATTAAAAGAAGTCAATTCCTTGTTCTCCTTTTCTAACAACAAAATTTGATTTTCAAGGAAATTATTCCGAGATCTTACCATATTAAGTCCATCATGAAGATTAGGAGAAGTATCAATAAATTTATCATGTGTACTATCAAATGAAAAATCGCATTCCTTAAAATCAAATAAACACTCATCATCGTGTTTTCTCATTAGATAATTCAAATAAAATGTTGATGTCACAAGGTAAGTCATACGAATTACTAGGTTGGCTTTCTAGATTGAAAATATTTATATCAGCTGTCATAATTCCAAATGAAAATTTCATTGAACCATTGCGACAGTTAATCAAAACGTTAGCGGTAGCTAGGAATGGTCGTCCTAAAATTACCGGAATTTGATTTTTAGGGTTATAGACAAGTTGTGTTTCTAAAACGATGAAATCTACATGGAATATAAATTCGCTTACTTTGATTAACACATTCTTAATCTTTCCCTTTGGCTTCTTAATGGAACGATTTGTCTACTGTAAAGTGACTTTTGTTGGTTCAAACTCATCTATCCTTAGCTGGTCATAGACCGAAAAAGGAAAAAAGTTTATACTAGCGTCTAGGTCAAGTAAAGCTCTATTAATGACCTTCGATAATTCATGAAATTGTAGGATAACCAAGGTCCTTATACTTTATGGATAATGTATTACGTAGAACGCCACTATCATTACCGGTTAGAAAAACCTTCTTAGGCACATGTGTTTGCCTTTTTTTAGTGCAAAGGTTTTTAAGAAATTTAGCATAAGATGGAATTTGGTCAATTGCATCTAGCAGAAAGATATTGATCTTGACTTGTTTAAACGTCTATGTTCCCCTAATATTTAAACATAATAAAAAGAGCTAAGCTCTGTTAAATTTTAATGAGGCAGCACCTCACGTGCTCCCCACGAGGGTACCAGCACCAGCGCTGATCTTGTAGGATTAAATCCTATGGTGGCGCCGTACGTGTTCTTCACGTGGGCGCCAATGTGCAAAGTACAGGAGCGCTTATTATATAAGAATTAAATTCTTATATGGCGCCTCCACACGTGTTCCTCATATGGGCGCCAATGTGCAAAGCACAGGAGCACTTAGAATTAAATTCTTAAGTGGCGCCAACGTGCACAACACGTGAGCGTCGGCGCCTAAGTTAAAACCAAGTAGAATTAAATTCTACAGTGAGCGTTTCCCTAAAAACTGGGATACTCTATGTTAAACAGAGCCGTTGGATTAAAGAGCTAATGGTGATGATAAATCATCAAATAATAGAATAAAATTCTATTAAGGGAAAATATTCCCCTAATCTTTCTAAATGAACAAAAAATTATTGGATCAAAGATCCAATGAAATGGAAAATATTTCTCTATATCTTTCTAAATAAAGAAAGATGTGCTCTATATAACAGAGAGCCCTTGGATTAAAAATCCAATAGTGGTTAAAAATCACCGTTTGACAGAATAAAATTCTGTATATGAGAAAATATTTCCCCAATCTTGCTAAAAACAAGAAAACATATTATGTAAAATAGAAACAATTGGATCAAAGATCCAACGGTGGGTAAAATTCTCCAAATCAATTTTGAGACCAATTAAATCAATTGGAATATCTCAATAAGAGATTTTCTCAAAACTAATTAACAAATTTGGCTTTACTATATAAAGGACTCAAGACTTCAAGTCTCACACAGAGATACATGCACAGATATAGAGAGAACTCCCCATAAACTTCTGTAAAAAATACAGAAGGCTCTCAAAACAATAGAGAATTTAATTCTATCAAAGAAGAAGATCTCCCTCCTAAAAACCCTATGTAAAGAAAAAAGAAAAGATCAAAATATCTCCTTTATCTAACACATCATATCTAAGGGTTTAACCCTTCTCAAAGAACTTAGTTCTTTCTCTGAATCTGAGATTCACAAGACAAGTCTCTCACAAGTTGAGAATTTAATTCTCATCGGGAATATCTTGTTCTTGAGAATAAAAAATTCAGCAAAGAACTAGGTCAAAAAGAAAGAAAAAAAGGAAAAAGAATCTATCCTATGGAAATTTAATTCCTATGAAAAATAAAAAAAAGTATAAGAACTTAGTTCTTAAAGAAAATTTAATCCCAGATCTTTAAAACAAAGATCTTTGTGATCATTAATGGAAAAAAATACCATTAACAGAGAGAAATCTCTAAAAGAAAGGAATCCAGTGCCTCACGTGCTTCCCACGTGGGCGCCTTCAACAGATTCCCAAAACAAAAAGAAATCAGCGCCTCACGTGAAAAACACGTAAGCGCTCAAAACAGAAGGCCAGCGCCTCACGTGAAATACACATGAGTGCCGAGTAAAGTGCTCGGCACTTCGTAAACAGCCAAAAAGACTGAGTGCTTAGCACTGATCGGGCAGCTCCCGGCGCCTCACGTGCTGCTTACGTGGGTGCCACACAAAAAGTGCTTAGGACTGATTGGGCAGCGCCCAGCGCCTCACGTGCTCCTCACGTGGACGCCACATAAAAAGTGCTTAGCACTCCATATATAGCCAAAACGGCTGAGTGCTCAGCACTGATTGGACAGCACCCATAACTGAAGGCTTCAAATGATACCCATGTGAGCGCCAGAGCTTCAAACGAGTGCTTAGAACTTTTTCATAAAAACAAAGGGGCAGAACAAATATAGCCCGAGTAAGTGCTTAGCACTATTGAACAAAAAAAGGACTTAGCAAACTAAGCATTAATTGGCTAAGTCTCTTTGAAAAGTTTCTTACAGCCGAGCCCAAATGCTCTGTTGTTGGATCTTAAATAAAAATGATCTTTAAAATTTTGCTAAGTTGATCTTAGTCTCAAATATGGCTAACGTATTCTTAGTTAAAAATAAATTGAGTCTAAATGCTCATATATTTAAGTTGATCTTAATCTCAAACTAGATTAACGGTCCTTAAACAAAACAAACCCAAATCTAAAATATACGAATTTGGACTGATCCGCTCCCTACAGGCGACGACATAAACTAGTCTCCGTATACAATCCACGGGCAACCAAAACAAACAAAAATACAACATGACATGAAGTGAACTGCTGGAGAAAGAGAAAGTGGTTATCGCAACGTGGTAACGTAATTAACTGCAGGGGCTTGCGCCTGCAGGGAAGAGCGTCCCCATAATCAAAAACTCCTCACAAATGAGGGGATCTGATAAAGTCACGCTACAACGGTTGTGTATGTCCAAACCTCCGATATATGGTGCCATAAATCAACTTGGTATCTTCGGAGAGGTGGATGGATAAGTTCAAATAGTATCTGCCCCCAAATTCAGGCCAAACATCCCAACGTCTCGGTCCGGTCTTTTGGCGGTGAACAGTCTCCATCATCTTCGCTACTTTAGCATTATACTTCTTGGCCTTTAAATGCTTCGGATATGGTGCTTTAGGCTCAAAAGTGTTATTAATAGAAGAAGGATGGGATGTAGAAGCAGGGGTAGAAGTGGATGCCGGTTGTGCAAGTGGATTGGGAGTCTGCTGCTCCTCATCAGCCGGAATCTCTTCAGAATTATCGGGCATCCTAACCCAGTTATCAACCTGTTTTCCCGACCTTATAGTGGTTATAGCATTTATTTGGGCGGGATTTGTACGTGTATCTTTTGGATTTGTTACAGGTTGGTTAGGTAAGGTGCCCATCTCTCGTCCTCCCAATACCGCAGCTAGCTGATCAATCTGCTTTTCAATATTAGCTATGGACTGTTTAAGTGGTGTAATTTCATTTTGCAAAAATATGGCCAGCTGCTCATCATAATTAAAGTATGTATTCTCATTCCCAACCTTATTAGATGTATATTGTGTGTTAGGTTAGATGGGGTTAGGTGGAGGACCTTGTCTTTGGTTTTGGAATTGTTGGCTAGTGTTGCCTTAATTCCATTGTAAATTAGGGTGGTTCCCCATCCTTGATTGTAGCTTTGAGAATAAGGATTATTACTATTATTTTGATATGTAGTATTGGCGGTCTCTTGCCCCTGAGGACCGCTTAGAAGGGGACATTCTTCAAAAAGGTGGAAAGAGCCTTGACAGTTTAAGCAAGGAGAGGGTTTGCTAACTTGTTGGATGGGGATGGTTGTAGTTGATAGATTTTCTATTGATTTTCTTATTGCTGCTAGCTCGGCTTGCATCCCTTTAGTAGCTTCAACTGCATGTAACCCTCCCTTAGATATAGTCGAACCTCTCTCACTAATACTCTCCCATTGTATGGTTTTATCAGATAATTCTTCTTGAAAATTCCATGCGTCATCTTTCTTTTTCATCATAAAGTTATTTTGACACATCGAATCTATCATAAGTTTAGAATCCATACTATCATACACTATCTGGCATAATTCCCACTTAGCTATATTGTGATGTGGGCATTTAATGAGAAGGTCTTTAAAACGTTCAAAATATTTCCAAAAAGATTCCCCCGGTTTTTGTGAAAATGTTCTAATTTCATTTCTGAATTTAGCGGTTTTAAAATGTAGGTAGAATTTTTTAAGGAAAGATTTAGTAAACTCCTCCCATGTGCTTATAGTGTTGCCCGACACGCTGTAAAGTCAATGCTTAGCTTTATCAGTCAGGGCAAATGGTATAAGTTTAAATTTTACAGTATCTTGATTTAACTGCTTCAATTTGAACAATTGGCACAAGTCCTCAAATTCTCTTATAAAGACATAAGCGTCTTCTGACTCAAGACCGTGGAATTTGGAAAGCGGGTTTATGAAAGCAAGTTTAATTTCATAGTCACCAGCAGCAAGCAGCAAGACTATGCAAAATGGTAGGGACGTACGTACAGGATAGCATCGATCCTGTAGCGTAGGTGTATCGGGGATAATATCAGTCATAGTATCTAATAAATCAAGACGAGTCAATCTATGTGTTTCGTCTTGACCTCACACGTTCATACACCAAAAGAAAGGAGATAAGGACTACTTAACAAACCACAAACCAAAAAAATACGCAAGCAAACCCTAAAGCTAGGGTCACCTAAATCAACTAGACCCGCTCCTAGACTTTCAAGAGACAAGTTGTAGGATAGATTCTCTACTGTCTCTTTATCAATTTTACAACCAGGTAAGTGTTAGGTAAGTGTGAGGTATCCACTATACGAATCATCGAAATAGCGAGCTTAATTAAGTAAACCACTTGCCTTAGACACCACAAGAAATATACGGATAAACAATAAATTACCCACAACTTTCTCGTCCTAAATAAGCGTGAAAGGTCGTTAAGGGGTTGAATTTAGATCTTTTTTAGTTAATGTGGGTGAATGCTGATACCCAGTTGTGATTTGTGGGGCCTAGAAAGGGTGATGAAATCCCCACCTAATTTTGATTTGGGTTGTTTCCCCTTAAGATCTTTTTAAATATGCAAAATAAAATCACACAAAATCTAAAACAATAAAAAAAAAATCTAAAACTGCTTTATTTTAGGGCGCAGAGAAATCTGCAAAAACTGTTAGTTAGAAACAAAAAATTAGAGAAGAATGAAATCATATCTAAAGTCCAGAAATTTGCCTCGTTTCCGTTACAAGTTTGACACTTCATCAACAATGGAATAAAGTTTTGGAATATACTCGAGAAGTGCTCCAAACTGCAACAAACCCTAATCCAATATACTGAAAATTTTCAGCCGAAATGTCCTAGTTGGGGGATTCGACCAAAAATTTTTAGATGTGGGTCCCGCGGCAATTTTTCTTCTGTTCATCACGATCTTCTCTCCATGTAAGTTTGTCTCGATTCCTGAAATTAAATAGAGAATTCTGCAGAATCAAATCTAATAAAACTAAACTAAACTAAACTAAATTAGCTTAAATTTAAACTAATTAAAATACGACGCCTCCCCGGCAAAGACACTAAAAACCTGTTCGTTAAAAATATGAATACCGCAAGCGCACGGTTGTTGTAGTAATGAGTTTATGGGTCGATCCACAGAGAGGTGTTATTTAACTAATTTAAATACAAGTAATAAAAAGATTAATTTTTTTATCTAATCTAAAAATTTAATGCAAGGAATTTAAAAGTGCAAAGAATTAAAAGCAAGTAGTAAAAGATTTAAATAATAGAAAAGCAAGTTTTAGGGTTTTTAACTGTTTATATACTATGGTTGGTTTAAATAACTCAATCTTTTTCTTTTATCATAGTTTTAAATAATTAACTATTAAACACCTATAAGCATAAATTAAAATACTTTATATTATCACCATATCAAATATGTGAAATCATTTAGAAAAGTATAAAAAAAACTAATTGGTTCTAGTTAATTATCATTAATCTAGATCTACTCTTCGATTACCATTCATAGATGATCAATCTATAAATATAATGTTGTTGTGTGACCTAGATTAACTTCATTACTAAATTAAACCCCTCTTGATATCAATTTATTTCTTACCGTCCCTAATTAAGCTTCTATATTATCATGCAATCATCAATTTAATTATATTATAGGTGTATCATCAATCTCTAAATTCTATTCAAATTGTCAATTATCCCTGTATGGTCTAGTTTCTATGATGAAAATATAAAACGAGAATAAACAATTATTAAGAGAAATTTTATGAAAAGCACATAAGAAATGAGATGATCAGTACTAATATCCAACCATAGAATAATCAATTTAAAAACCTAAAAGAGAATTTAGCCACTCATTATAAAAAGAAAAAAGAAAACTTTATTCATAATAAAAGTAACCTACAATTATTGTTGATCTTTCCCAAAGAAAACCCTAATTCAATCCTATGGAGAGATAGATCAAACCCTAGTCTATACAGATGTATTTATAGTACTTTAGGATAATTAAAACAAACTTTCTAAGATAAACAGGGAAATCAAATTTTCCCCAAAAAATCCCGTCTCCTGATTCTAAAAATTTTCGGCCGAATCTGTCATACTGCCAATATCGGCTGAACTTTTATGGAATTTGGGCCTCAAATTTTGTGTGATGATTCTTATCGTCGATATATTTCCAAAACATCCAAGAACTTTGAAATCGGAGTTACGGTCTTCGAGATATAATCGTTTTAAGTTTGCTTTAATATCGGGCCTTTATGCCGAATTGGGCTTGGATCTTTTATATTATTTTGACCCCATTCAAATATATTTTGTATAATTTGATATCTTTTGCGCTTCTACTCCATATGAACTTGTTTTGCACGTAAAACACACGTGTTAGTCACTCTTCTTCTCTTTTGTACTTTAGTCCCTATCACCTGCAAATATCATAAAACATACTTACGTGCAATATTAAATGTGACATAATAAAAATAAATATGGATAAAAATATACATTAAAATACACCAATCATATATTGGAAAGAGTTCCAAGTGGGATACTGGGGTAGTCGTGGCGCTAGATGCTGATTATGACTCATCAAAGCATACATCCTGAGATGTTGTTTGAATAAATGCGTTATGAACATAATTTCATCTGCTGTCCAAACAAAATTCTAAGGTAGGTATCGCTCATTTCTGGAGATATTTGATCTTTGCGAAATTAAGATACAGAGAGATATAGTTAGAAACATTGTGGTGGATCCACTCACTCAGGCTGTTTCTTGAACAGGGTTTGCGAAACTGCCAGTACAGAAGTTGGGTATGCGATACTGCAATAATTGGCCTTAAGTGCAACCGGAAGATTGTTGGATATAGGTACCCTCAAGGCAATTATTGTAATTGAAGGAGGATATATACAGACAACAATCTTACTCGAGATGATAGTATGCTATCTGATTTGTCTTTATCTGTCATGTGTATACGTTTTACGTGTTTTCACGTATCGCTAATACATGCGATAGAGCCCTTAGGATTTTTCTTGACTATCAGGATTAATGATAGGGATCATACTAGTGGGATTTGAGGTAGTCTATAAGCACATCCTTAAATGTCCCTAGTCGTAGGCGTATTGAGACTGGGAATCGGTACTCCAGTTTAGACTAGTGTGTGTGTTTCCTGACCCGGTTGGAGGGCGATAGCCAATCTCACAGCTATTGGTATTTGACACCGAGGATTTTATACAGGTTCTCATAGGAGTATGAATTTCACTGGACAGATTCACCAAGAACTCTTAGATGGTATTATACCAATGTCAAGTAGCAGTTCTCTGGTGACGATAGTACATGGTAGTCCCTAAACCTGAGATCGCCACAGTGTCTTGTGTATGTTCCCACTATATTTTGATTACCACCCTACCACGGCTCTACTGAGTCGTTCAAACAGGTTTTAGTTGGGTATAGTCCCGAAACACATGGAGGCAGTGAGCGGTCGAAGAGATTCGTCTCTCCAGGTATAGAGAGGCGATATCGCGCAGTGCATGACATGACTATAACCAGAAGTCTCTGGCTAGAGTAGTGGATATAAACTAATAAGTGTTATCAGTTGTATCTTGGATGGTTATGAGTCCATTGTCGCACGACTTATCCGGTTATTAGGGGTCTGACAGTTTTTACCCTCCAGACCCGGTATGCAATATTCTATGACGAAGAGACCGGTCTGTATAGTATTCGTCGTTGATAGACTTTGTCGGGTCCGGATGAGTTCGCTCGTCGACCTGCCTTTATCTTTCTCATACATGGGTAGCCGTTACGTGCATCTAGTACCGCTGATATACTTGTGGGTTAACCCGTGAGGGGATTGAATCTGAAAGTATTTTGGATTCAATCGGATATGATCTTGTTTAACCTACTGCCAGCGTATTGACATGTCTTTAGAGTCCCACAACGAAAGTGCCTGCCTGGGCAGAATGATGATGTGGCATGCGTATTGGATACGTACGGGAGTTCGATTAAATACGTGATTTAATCGAACGTCCGAATAATACTAGCCAGTTTAAAAACCGGAATATTGAGTCAAGTGTTGACTTGATAACCGTATATAAGATGCGGTTTCTAGTATTGTATATATGATACACGCTCTGCAGTATATGATACTGATTTAATATTGATGGTTATTCGTGAATTTCCTACATGATGTGTATGTGCATATGATACATATACTTGATCTCATTACATGTATATGATACACACACACACACACACACACACACCCCACTCCCTTTATGTTTACACACACATATGATCATATGAGGTCAGTTCTTATTTCTTATTTTGATACCAAACTTTTAAACACACAACCGACCATGTTTTTCACTGATCCGTTCCGGTAATTTCGATCTGCTTGTATTAGATAGATTATGTATAAAGTTTCATTAGATTTGGAGACCTCTAACATATCCATCAAGCGATCTTGTTTTTCATGCATCGTACAGCCGTCGATTTTTAGTCTACTTGATGGATTAGTTAGAGGCCTTTAATCTCATAGAATTTGATACATAACCTATTTAAAATGTGTAGATCACGATGAGCGGTGCGGATCGGTGAAAAACACGAAAGATTGTGTGTTTGAAAAGTGGACCTCAAAATAAGAAATGAGGTCGGACCTCATAGAAACAGATCCATATATATATATATATATATAACATGAGTTGGTGGGGCCCTCCTTCCCTCTCTTTGTATGACAACAAAGAGGAGAGAGAAAGGAAAAGAGACATCTCTCATTTATGAGAAATGAGAGATGGAAATAAAAGAAAAGATTCTTTTTCTTAAGCTATCATTTTTTCATCTTCTTCTTCCTCTAGCTTCTTGAGTTTACTCTCTACTCTAATGGCAAGTCCCATTTTAGTGAGGGAAAAAGAAAAGGAGAGAGTACCCAGTTCACACATCGCCTCCCTCTACACTTAGCAAGTCGCTAGAAGGAGTTTCTCCACTTGGAGATGGAGATGAAGTTACGGGCGGATTCCTTTCACCGCGGATCATCTACGGTGAGGCGGTCGACTTGTATACTCACTTAGGAGCTTGCAAGTCTAGCTTGGGTCTTCCGATATACTATGGAACACGCTACAAAAGTTGTAACACCATAATTTGCTCTCTAGGTTTTTGTAGTTAGCTTACTATTGCATGTATTTGATGATTCTTGATGGAAATTGGTTCTAAGTTTGAAAATTTTGAGTTTTCTAATTCCGCCGTGGTTCGTGAATGTCACGACCCTAGGACCAACTCCCAACAAAAATTTCATGATTTTTTCATGTGCTGTAGCAAAATGTTGAAAATTTGAAGAAAATAATATTTTTTGAATTTTAAAAAATATTGATTTTCTTGTGCAATAATACATGCAAAATATTAAAAATTTAAAGGATAAAAGAAAATTTTGGATTTTTTAAAATATTGCAATTTTCATTCTCTATATAGGAACAAATAAATAAAAACCCGGAAAAAAGAAAATTTTGTGTTTTTTTTTAAATTTAGTGATTTCTAATTATAAGAAGTAAAATATTTAAAAAATCAAAAGAAAACAGAAAATATTGATATTTTTGAAACATTCGAGATCTATGACTTAGTAAGTAAAATATTGAAAAACAAAATAAAATAGAAAATATTAAGATTCTTGAATGTTTCATGATTTTCCTGCAAAATTTTGAAAATTTGTAAAACCCAATTGTTTTTTTCAAAATTTTAAAAAATTCTTGATTTTTATTGGCTATACATGCTAAATATTGAAAATTTAAAAGAAATAGAAAATACTGAAAATTTGAAGAAAATAGAAAATTTTAGGAATTTTGAAGATATCATGGTTTTCATGTGCTATATCAAGTAAAGTATTGTAAAACGGATATAAAATTTTAAGTTTTTTGAAAAATTTCATAATTTTTTTTTTGCTTATTATTGCATGCAAAATGTTGAAAAATAAAAAAAGAATTTTAAGATTTTAATTTTTTCGCTTTTCATGTATTATATCATGCAAAATATTGAAAAAGTAACGAAAACAGTTTTTTTTAGATTTATGAAAATTTTACGATTATCGTTTGTTATATTAAGCAGAATATTGAAAAACCAAAGAAAATAGGAAATTTTGGTATTTTTGAAAATATTACAATTTTCATGCTATATATAGCAAGCGAAATTATAAAAACCCGAACAAAAGAAAAATTTTGAAATCTGTAAAAAACAAAAATTTTAATGCTCTATATAGCAACAAAATATATAAAACCTCAAAAAGATTATTTTGTGGATTTTTCAAAATTTTGATTTTCTTATAATATAGCATACAAAAAATTATTAAAGCGAAGAAGATAAATTTTTTTAGGCTTTTTAAAATTTAGCAATTTTCTTTTGCTATATAAAACCCATAATACTAAAAAACAGAAGAAAACAAAAAAAAAATATTTTTAAAACATTCATGATCTTTATAGGCTATAGCAATCAAAATATTTAGAAACGGAATTAAACAGAAAATATGGATATTCTTGAAAAAATAACGATTTTCATGTGCAACATGCAAAATATTAAAAAACAATTTTTTTGGAATTTAAAAAAAATCTTAAATTTCATGGGCTATACATTCTAAATACTAAAAATTTGTAGGGAACGGAAAATTTTGCTATAGCAAGCAAAATACTGAAAATCCGAAAATCACAGAAAATTTTGATATTTTTTATAATTCTGAAATTTCATGAGCTATATAGCATGCAAAATATTGAAAAAAAAAGAGTATTTTTTGAGATTTTTTTAATTTGTTGATTTCGGTGTGCTATCGAATTCAAAATATTAAGAATATAAAGTAAACATAAAGTTTTGGAATTTTTGAAGATACAGCAGTTTTCGTAAACAAAATATTGAAAAACCGTAATGCATCGTAAATTTTGAAATTTTTGAAAGATTTATAATTTTCGTGTGCTATAAGCATGAAAAACAGTGAATAAGAATTTTTTTGGGAATGCATCGTAAAATAAGAATTTTTTTGGGAATTTTAAAAGAAAAATTGTGATTTTTATGTGCTATATAATACAAAATATTATAAAAGTAAAGGAAATAGAAATTTATTGAGATTTTCGAAAATTTACGATTTTTGTTCGTTATATTATGCAGAATGTTGAAACAGTGGTTATAATAAAAAAAAAATGGTATTTTCGAAAATATTGCAATTTTCATGCTTTATATATAAAAAATAAAAAAAATACCAAAATCCGAAGAAAATATTATTTTTGAGATTTAAGAAAATTTTGCAATTTTTGAGTGCTATAAGAAGCACAATATAGAAAAACGGAAGAAAATAGAATATTTTGATATTTTTGAAAAGCTCGCGAAGTTGTGCGCTATATAGCAAGCAAATTATTGAAAAACTAGATAAAACAACAAATGATTTTTGAAAATTTCGCAATTTTCATGTTGTAACAGCCCTAAACTTTCTGTACAATTTTTTCAAAAATACAGAAAGGGGTACTTTTGCCTGAGCACAAGTTATAAATTTGTTTTGCTTTTTAATAGCAAGAAAGAGCTTGTAGCTCTTTAGTAAGACCTTGCACTGCTGAATCAAAGCACCAGAGTTCAAATCCCATCAACCACATTATTTTTATATTGATTTCTTTTAATTTTTTAAAATCCCAAGAGTCTATACGTGCATAACTCGTAAAAACCAAAAGTCACATATAAAATAAACTGGCCCAGAAGATAGACCAAACGACAAAGTACACATGGCGGCGAGGTACGGCCTGACTCGGCATGATCGGGCCGGCGCCGCCGGCCGACTCAGCTCCGATCCGGGATTTTCTTCATTCCTCTGGCGCCTTTTTGCCTCCCCATAACCCCTGTTCTATTCATTTTCCCTGCACATTAACAGAGCCAATTAAAACCCAATTTAAATATTTTTAATGCATTTTTTTATTAAACCCTAACCCTAAAATTCTCATATAAATACCCACACTCTTTTCCACCTCCTTACTCTGAATTCTATACAAAAACTCTCAAGAAAATTCTAAGTACAATAGTTTACAAGTGGAGTTAGCGAAGGGCGAAGCTCCGACGAACTTCCAGCGATGACCCTAGGAGCTCCCGGCAACGAAACGACGCACCGGCACCTCCTACCACTCTCTCTTTCTCTTCTCTAATCAAAATCCAGTAAGTCCCTTCTCCCCCTTCTCTTTACTATTCTACAAACTTAGAATTCTAAAACCCGACGGAAGTGGAGTTAATCTGACTTCCGATTCGGTTTTTCCTTAAAAATCATATTTTTCTTAAGAACAATAATACCAAACTCTCCTATCATGATCATTAGACATTAACAAAATATCTTGACAAGTTTCATATCAAAAGAATTTATATTTCAATTTTTATCGCACTTTTACAGAAAAATACCATATAGTTTAGTTTCGACATTAAATATCATAATTCATTGCTATACCTTTAGATAGTTCACGAGGTAATGACTTACCTTCTCACAACACTCATATGTAACATATCACGATAATTTTTGGGAACATAGTTTTGGGAAAATACGGTTTTACACAAAACTGTCTCAAACTTATAAAAACCTTTTTCTACAAAATTATGTATTTTAAACAAATCTTTGCAAAACTCCGCTACAACCCATTTGGGGAACCCGTTCGGGATGGTGCGGATTATCGCACATCCTCAGGTTTAGTGGTGCGAGATGCAGACCTCCGCAAGAAGCATACGGTCTCGAAAGATTTAAAAATACAAATATCTTAAGAAAATGAGATTTCTAGAAAAATAATAAATTAAATTTTTTTATAAATATATATATGTATCATCAAAATATCTATTTTTGATATAGTATAAATATTCCAACTTTTCTAAATAAAAAATAATCACTTCACATGAAAATACCATACAATTCCATACAAGTTCAATACTTTACAATTAAATACCATGTATTATGAAAAATATGTTTATTCACTAAAAATGTCACAATGATAAAATATACATCAATGAAAACTCTAAAGACGATAATAAAATACTTGAGGTGTATTTTGAAAATTATACAAAATTATTTTTACATAAAACCCCCTCAAGTTTTATAAATTACAATAAGGACCATAATAAATATAGGTTTAAGCGGGACTAGTCTCTTGAGCCTCAGGGAGCCGGAGATATGGGTGCTTGCCTATTTAAGGTAGACAACTTAACAAACGGTGTTATCAACACAGTAATCGTCTTTGAAAAAGATACAAACCCTGCCGTTCATGTGCGGCGGTTACCGATAACACCAAAACCTAATTCAGGACTTCAATTTATTTTCTAATTGTCTGACTCAGACTGAGTCTCATTATAAATAATCTGACTTGAATATGATTCAAGTACAAACTACAATTCAATATGAATCCACATAATCAATCTGTTCAATCTATTCAATCTGTATTGACTGAACCGAACCATGAATATACATCCATCTACATGATTCTCCAGTTACATCCATTTACTGATATCATGGTTTCGGCAAGTCATCCATTTATACAATCTATATTTGTAACATTTTGAGATTTTTAGAAAATAAATAAATTTAATTAATTAAATAATAAAATGCCAATTTAAAAATTTATTAAAACAAAATAGGACATTTTCATAAGTAGTGTGTGAAACTAATTAAAGTTAAATTTTAGTTTGTAACATGAGTAAATTACAAGGGTTTTAGTGATAAATTTAGCTTCATTTTAATAAAATGGTGTTTATATAATAACATAAGTAATGAAGGATTTTTGTGTAAAGTTTAGGTAATTGTGAAAACTTGGAAATGTGGAGGGGTTATGTGTAAAAGGGCTAGATAATGGTTAAGCTCAGAAATTTCCTCAAAGACACCACAACTTGGAGGTGACCATGCACAAACACCTCCTTCTTGCATGCACACCTCATGCACCCCATCTCACCCTTGCATGAAAACACCACAACTCCTTTGATGACACCTCCTCCTACAACCATCACTCCTTTTCCCTTATCCTATATCAATTGTTCAGTTCACCTAAACTATAAAATCCTGAAATTTACAAAAGAAAGAAAGGAAAACCATTTAGAATTCACAAAAAGAAAATAGAAAAAAAGAAAGAGAAGAGAAGAAGAACTAGGAGCTAAGGATTTCACCATCAAGTTAGGTGCTAAGGACTTGTTCATCTTGGCGGAAGCCTCTCAATTATCTTCTGTTGGTATAATCTTTAAACACAGTAAGATTTTAGTTCTGTAAACTTTAATTTGGAAATCGGATATCGGAAAAATTGGTATTTTTGGGAAATATAGGCTCTGTGAAGATCTGCTATAACGTAGATAATAAATAACTTAACCAAACAGTACCTAAATCTTATACACCAGACCTAGAATTAACCATAGGAAAACGAGCCAGGGGGCTCGGATTTTGGCCGGCGACCAATAAGGGAATTCCGGCGTCGCCGGATTTGTACGGAGCTAGGGTGTTTTAGCTTGTTGGATAGGTTTCTGTGTAGAATTTTGGTCATTTTGGTATTGTTTAAATAAGTTTGTTTAACTATATAGAAAATCTGGGATCTAATATCGGAAAAGGTATCTAAAAACCCAAAATACGACACGGTTAAAACGTATAGCGATTTTTTTTCTGTCGCGATGCAGAGTTGAATTAATTTTCAGTAAGGTTAAGTGTTAGATAGCTTGAAATAGTCGTATATAATATAATTAGTACGTAGGAACATGTGTTTTCATATTCGCCGTATCGGAGTTTAGCCGTTTCTTATACAAGTTAATTTCGATAATAGATTCGAATACGGAAACATCGGAGGCCGCAAGGAAAGGAAAAAGATTGGTGATCTGAGTTGATTCAACGTATTCCGGTGAGTAGACTAAACATCTACCGGAGGATTTTGTATGGATGGCGTGATACGCCCGTAGTTAAGTTTAAATAAAAAATGGCCTTTTGTATGTTAAATTGATCATATGCGTTCATATAGATATATATACATCGCCATGTTAATAATTGTTAGAACACTGCACAGCTATCGACGAGTTATGCCACATATCTACATGTTACACTACACCTCGTCGATATTAACATGTCACATATACACTTAGTACTTATTATACTAAATATGATTCCCATCATACCTTAAACATCAAGAATGGTAGTTATTTTTCATAAATGTTATCATGTTTTATCTCCAAGTATTTGTAGTTCTGATATAAGATGCATTGGATTACTACGGATTTATGGTTTTGAGTTTTTATACACTATCGAAAGGATTCAATGATTTTCATGATCGATGTGACATGTCCGCCATGAAATGTCGTTTTTTTGATTTGGTTTTGTTCCGAACCGGGTGGGGTAGCTATACGGTTGCGGAATTTCTTACGTATATCCGGGCTGGGTGGGGTAGCTATACAGCCGGATTCATGGTGGACCCGGTCGAGGCCGAGGGGCAGGAAAGCCGCACTATAGGCGGGGAGCCTAACGAGGATACTCGATACCGGAGACAGTAATGAACACGGCGGATATCTATGTGATACCGACCGGTGTTATTGATTGACAGGATCGTTCGGGGAATGATGCCTGATGAAACACCGAAGATTTGTGTCGATGTTGGACACGGAAAGAAAATGAACCTTAATTGGAAAATAATTGATGAGATTTCAGTTTTGATTTATACATTGAGTAGTACATATTCATGGTTCCACCTGTTATTATGCATCACATTCATCATTGTTGATATTAGTTCTAGATCGGCATACTTACATTATCAGCCGATATATGTTAGTTTTATTCACTGAGTTGGCAACTCACCCCCGTTGTGCCACAGTTCTTTGCACGAGTCGAGTGGACGTATAGCAGCAGATAGATCCACTTATCAGTTTATCGCTCTTTTTGCTAGGTGGGTTACATATGTAGTAACCTTCTCTTTTGGTATTGTATTTTGTATCTAGAGTTTCTCCATCAGACCCTGTATAATGACTTAGAACGATATATGGTTATATGTATATTATTTTGACAGATAAGATCGTTAAGTTGTATTAAATGATAGTTCTTTTTATTTATGTCTGAGATTCTTCTTTGATGTCGTATTATGATTATGTGTTGAATTCCACTGTTAGTATTGTTGCTCCCAACTAGGTATGCAACCAAATTAAACACTTTATAACTACTTTTATTATAAATTCAATAGGAAATTATTGTTAAGATCTTAAATACTTAAATTCTGTGATTTTTACTTAAAAACTATTTTTTTTATTCCGCAAAAAGGGTTTTTGATCTTGGTTTTTGGCTTACTCGGATTGTGTCGATATCTTTAGATATTTTACAATCCAAGTGCCGGTCACATCTAAACTTTGGGTCGTGACAAAGTTGGTTTCAGAGCTTAGGATTAACCTTAAGGAATTGAGTAGTGAGTTAAGCTAAGTCGACTTGAGTTCGTTTTGTAGGATGACCTTTGGTTTGATGGAGTAGGTGAATTAGGATGAGTGCAGTACCGTACGTATGTTCTGCGGCATATTTATGTTACAATACTCGGCCTAACTAACCTTAGGATGTATACCTTGATCTATTCTTCGTTTGACACTCTGATATTGATTATCCCTATTCGTAAGCCTTATCAACTCTCGTTTCTTTCTCCAGCCACTATGTCATCAACGTCTACGGGGACTCAGACGACCGCTGTTAGAGATGAGATTGGAGCGGGCTCGTCTGACACGGGGACAAATTTGGGCAGTACGCCTATCTTTCATGAACCGATTGACCCACCTTATATTAATCGTATAGTTAGGATGGAGGCAAGTGTTCAAGAGATGCGCCGAATGATCGGATCCTTGATTGAGATTAGCCGAGCTTGGAGATCGACCATTACTCCACGTACGGTTGTTCAGAGACCAATGCAAATTCGTAATAATATCTCAGCACCAAGACGTGTTCGTAGAGGCCGTGGCAGATTCTGTATAGATCAGTTCTACCACTTATACCCATATGTTCAGCAGCCCGTGCAAAGATATTTCGGGTGTGGGTGTCCGTATCACTTTTATAGGGATTGTCCCGTGAGGCGACAAGGTGAGGCATCGGTCTCACATGTGACTTCACCACCTCCTCCGAATACATCACTTCCTACACCTATTGTTGTTCCACGCCAGATCAACGCCCATAGGGGCCGTGGTCGTGACGGTCGTAATTCGAGAGGACGAGGAGGTCGAGGCAGATCCATCCCAGGCCGCAGATTTGATCAAGATAGGAATCAGGGCCAGATGTTCAGTTCGTACCCCGTTGAGCAGAGGCCCCCATCTATTTGTTTTATTTGTGGACGTCCAGGGCATTTCGATAGAAATTGTACACTCTAATGAAGGACGTCAGGATGCTGGTAGAGGCCAGGCATCAAATGCAGTCGTAAAAGGTACTTTTGCAGTATGTTCCTTAGATGTGCATATTTTTCCCGATTCTGCACATTCTTATGTATCTGCACACTTTGCACTTTCTCTGAGGAGAGATTCGTTGTTGTTAGAGTTACCGCTAGTTGTGATTACTCCCATAGGAGATTCTTTCGTAGCTAGACCAGTAATCAAGTCTTATTCAGTATGTATCGGTGTTAGGGATTTATTAGTATAATTGTTTTTCCTAGATATGTTAGATTTTGATATACTTCTTGATGCGGATTGGTTGGCCGCTTGTCGTGTTGTGTAGCTTGTTGGGGGAAAGTGGTCAGATTCCGTTTTCCAGGTGAACCGATCTTTGTTGGGCAGGGAGACTGTAATATAACTCCGGCCAACATGATTTCTGTTCTTTGGGCGGTACGACTCTTGAAGAAGGGTTGTCATGGGTTTTTAGTGTTGTTGGAGACGTAGTAACCGTTGAAGTCCCGTTGGACCAGGTTCCGATCGCACGAGAAGTTCCGGATGTGTTTCCTGCTGAATTACCAGGGTTGCCACTCGATCGTGATATTGAATTTTGCATCGACTTGATTCCAGGTGCGGGGCCTATTTCTATACCACCCTATCGGATGGCCCCGACGGAGTTGAAGGAACTCAAAGGTTAGTTGCAAGAGTTGTTAGCTAGAGGACTTGTGCGTCCCAGTGTATCGCCGTGGAGAGCTCCTGTCTTATTTGTAACGAAGAAGGACGGTAGTATGAGACTGTGCATTGACTATCGACCGCTGAATTGTGTCACGGTGCGAAATAGGTATCCACTACCTCGTATCGATGACTTGTTCGATCAGTTGCAGGGGGATGGATACTTCTCGAAGATTGATCTGCGGTCAGGGTACCACCAGTTGAAAGTTCGGAAGGATGACATTCCGAAGACTGCTTTTCGTACCCGATATGGGCATTATGAATTCCTGGGGATGTCGTTCGGACTCACCAATGCCCCAGCAGCGTTTATGGATATGATGAACCGCATTTTCAGGCCTTTCCTTGATCAGTTTATCATTGTATTCATAGTTGATATCCTTGTTTATTCCCGAAGTCGAGAGGAGCACGAGCAGCATTTGCGTATCACGTTGCAGACCTTGAAGGAGCATCAGTTGTTTGCTAAATTCTCCAAGTGTGCTTTCTGGCTGGATAATGTGGATTTCTTGGGTCATGTAGTTACGAGAGATGGGAAACGTGTGGACCCAAAGAAGATTGAAGCGGTACAGCACTGGCCCAGACCTGTGTCAGTTACAGAGGTTCAGGGTTTCTTGGGTCTAACAGGTTATTACCGATGCTTGGTGCAGGATTTTTCTCGGATCGCTGCACCATTGACCGGATTGACTCGAAAGGAAGTTCCATTTCTTTGGACAGATGTATGTGAGCAGAGTTTCCAGCAGTTGAAGACTCGCTTGACGACGCACCAGTCTTATTTTTACCTTCTGAGTCAGGTGGTTTTGTTGTGTATTGCAACGCCTCTCGAGTGGGTTTAGGCTGTGTGTTGATGCAGCACGGCAGGGCGGTAGCTTATGCTTCTCGACAGTTGAAGAGGCACGAGCAGAACTACCCCACTCATGATTTGGAGATGGCTACTGTAGTTTTCGCACTGAAGATTTGGAGACATTACTTGTATGGAGAGTCGTGCCAGATTTTTTTACAAATCCTAAAAGCTTGAAGTATATTTCAAGCAATGGGATCTGAATTTAAGGCAGGGTAGATGGATGGAACTCGTGAAGGATTACGATTGTGAGATCTTGTATCATCCAGGAAAAGCAAATGTTGTAGCAGATGCTTTGAGTCGGAGGCCTGGAGGTAGCTTATCTCATTTGCGTACTTTACAGAGACAGTCTTCTACAGACTGGCAGATTCTATGTGATAGTCGTGTACAGTTCGAGTTCACATCTACAGGAGGACAACTAGCACATGTTCGCACCCGTCCTCAGCTACCGGATCGTATTCGAGAGATATAGCCCACAGATGCTCGTATATCGGAGATCATGGACCAGGCTAGGCAGGGCAGAGAGTCGGAGTTTGTGATAGATGACGGTGGAGTATTACGTTTTGGGACTCGTCTCTGTATGCCAGATTCGGATGGATTGAGACGTGAGATCTTAGAGGAGGCCCATCGATCAGCATACATTATTCATCCTGGTTCCATTAAGATGTATCATGACTTGAGGGATGCTTATTGGTGGAAAGGAATGAAGAGGGATGTTGCGGAGTTTGTTTCGAGATGCTTGACTTGTCAGCAAGTCAAGGCCGAGCACCAGAGGCCGGCAGGAGAGTTGCAGCCCTTGCTCATTCCAGAATGGAAATGGGAACAGATTTCCATAGATTTCGTGGTGGGTCTACCCAGGACTAGCATAGGGTATGATTCCATTTGTGTGATTGTAGATAGATTGACAAAGGCAGCTCATTTTCTTCCGGTGAAGACGACGTATGGATATGCACAGTATGCTCAGATTTATGTCGATGAGATTGTACGTTTACATGGAGTTCCGACGTGCATAGTATCAGATCGGGGTACCCAGTTTACCAGCAGGCTATGGCAAAAACTTCAAGAAGCTCTCGGTACACGATTGAGTTTTAGTATAGCTTTCCACCTACAAACAGATGGTCAGTCAGAGCGGACCATTCAGACTTTAGAAGATATGCTTCGAGCTTGCAGCCTTGATTTTGGTGGTAGTTGGGATCGTCACCTACCTTTGATAGAATTTTCGTACAACAACAGTTTTCAGGAGACGATCCAGATGGCTCCCTTTGAAGCTTTATATGGGAGGAAATGTCGATCACCCGTTTGCTGGACGGAACTGAGCGAGAGTAGCATTTTTGGACCGCAGATAGTACATGAGACTACGGAAAAGATTCAGCTGATACGAGACAGAATGAGAGCGGCCCAGTGCAGACAGAAATCATATGCATATCGACGACGTCGTAGACTCGAGTTTCAGGTGGGAGATCTTGTATTCCTTGGTGTATCTCCGATGAAAGGTGTGAGGCGTTTCGGGAAAAATGGGAAGCTCAGCCCCAGATATGTGGGACCTTACGAGATTCTGGAGAGAGTGGGTGCTGTAGCTTATCGTTTAGCACTTCCACCGAGTTTTCCCGATGTGCATCTGGTGTTTCACGTGTCTATGCTTCGCAGGTATCTTCACGATCCTTCTCACGCGATCCAGCATCAAACCATACAACTTGAGCAGGATTTATCCTACACAGTACAGCCAGTGGCTATTCTTGACCCACAGGCAAAGAAACTGAGATCAAGGGTGCTTCTATCTGTAGAGGTTCTTTGGTGAAGAACGAATCACGAGGAGATCACTTGGGAGACCGAGGATGAGATGCGGAAGAAATTTCCACATCTTTTTGAGGGTACGTGTAGTTAGGGTTTAAATTCGGGGACCGAATTTTCTTAAGGAGGGAATATTGTAACATTTTGAGATTTTTAGAAAATAAATAAATTTAATTAATTAAATAATAAAATGCCAATTTAAAAATTTATTAAAACAAAATAGGACATTTTCATAAGTAGTGTGTAAAACTAATTAAAATTAAATTTTAGTTTGTAACATGAGTAAATTATAAGGGTTTTAGTGATAAATTTAGCTTCATTTTAATAAAATGGTGTTTATATAATAACATAAGAAATGAAGGGTTTTTGTGTAAAGTTTAGGTAATTGTGAAAACTTGGAAATGTGGAGGGGTCATGTGTGAAAGGGCTAGATAATGGTTAAGCTCAGAAATTTCCTCAAAGACACTACAACTTGGAGGTGACCATACACAAACACCTCCTTCTTGCATGCACACCTCATGCACCCCACCTCACCCTTGCATGAAAACACCACAACTCCTTTGGTGACACTCCTCCTACAACCATCACTCCTTTTCCCTTATCCTATATCAATTGTTCAGTTCGCCTAAACTATAAAATCCTGAAATTTACAAAAGAAAGAAAGGAAAACCATTTAGAATTCACAAAAAGAAAATAAAAAAGAAAGAAAGAGAAGACAAGAAGAACTAGGGGCTAAGGATTTCACCATCAAGCTAGGAGCTAAGGACTTGTGCATCTTGGAGGAAGCTTCTCAATCATCTTCTATTGGTATAATCTTTAAACACAGTAAGATTTTAGTTCTGTAAACTTTAATTTGGAAATCGGATATCGGAAAAATTGGTATTTTAGGGAAATATAGGCTCTGTGAAGATCTGCTATAACGTAGATAATAAATAACTTAACCAAACAGTACCTAAATCTTATACACCAGACCTAGAATTAACCATAGGAAAACGAGCCCGGGGGCTCGGATTTTGGCCGGCGACCAATAAGGGAATTCCGGCGTCGCCGGATTTGTAGGGAGCTAGAGTGTTTTGGCTTGTTGGATAGGTTTCTGTGTAGAATTTTGGTCATTTTGGTATTGTTTAAATAAGTTTGTTTAACTATATAGAAAATCTGGGATCTAATATCGGAAAAGGTATCTAAAAACCCAAAATACGACACGGTTAAAACGTATAGCGATTTGTTTTCTGTCGCGATGCAGAGTTGAATTAATTTCTAGTAAGGTTAAGTGTTAGATAGCTTGAAATAGTCGTATACAATATAACTAGTACGTAGGAACATGTGTTTTCATATTCGCCATATCGGAGTTTAGCCGTTTCTTATACAAGTTAATTTCGATAATAGATTCAAATACGGAAACTTCGGAGGCCGCAAGGAAAGGAAAATGATTGGTGATCTGAGTTGATTCGACGTATTCTGGTGAGTAGACTAAATATCTACCGGGGGATTTTGTATGGATGGCGTGATACGCCCGTAGTTAAGTTTAAATTAAAAATGGGCTTTTGTATGTTAAATTGATCATATGCATTCATATAGACATATATACATCGCCATGTTAATAATTGTTAGAACACTGCACAGCTATCGACGAGTTATGCCACATATCTACATGTTACACTACACCTCGTCGATATTAACATGTCACATATACACTTAGTACTTATTATACTAAATATGATTCCCATCATATCTTAAACATCAAGAATGGTAGTTATTTTTCATAAATGTTATCATGTTTTATCTCCAAGTATTTGTAGTTCTGATATAAGATGTATTGGATTACTACGGATTTATGGTTTTGAGTTTTTATACACTATCGAAAGGAATCAATGATTTTCATGATTGATGTGACATGTCCGCCATGAAATGTCGTTTTTTTTTATTTGGTTTTGTTCCGAACCGGGTGGGGTAGCTATACGGTTGCGGAATTTCTTACGTATATACGGGCTGGGTGGGGTAGCTATACAGCCAGATTCATGGTGGACCCGGTCGAGGCCGAGGGGCAGGAAAGCTGCACTATAGGCGGGGAGCCTAACGAGGATACTCGATACCGGAGACAGTTGTGAACACGGCGGATATCTATATGATACCGACCGGTGTTATTGATTGACAGGATCGTTCGGGAAACGATGCCTGATGAAATACCGAAGATTTGTGTTGATGTTGGACACAGGAAGAAAATGAACCTTAATTGGAAAGTAATTGATGAGATTTCAGTTTTGATTTATACATTGAGTAGTACATATTCATGGTTCCACATGTTATTATGCATCACATTCATCATTATTGATATTAGTTCTAGATCGGCATACTTACATTATCAGCCGATATATGTTAGTTTTATTCACTGAGTTGGCAACTCACCCCCGTTGTGCCACAGTTCTTTGCACGAGTCGAGTGGACGTATAGCAGCAGACAGATCCACTTATCAGTTTATCGCTCTTTTTGCTAGGTGGGTTACATATGTAGTAACCTTCTCTTTTGGTATTGTATTTTGTATCTAGAGTTTTTCCATCATACCCTGTATAATGACTTAGAACGATATATGGTTATATGTATATTATTTCGACAGATAAGATCGTTTAGTTGTATTAAATGATAGTTCTTTTATTTATGTCTGAGATTCTTCTTTGATGTCGTATTATGATTATGTGTTGAATTCTACTGTTAGTATTGTTGCTCCCAACTAGGTATGCAACCAAATTAAACACTTTATAACTACTTTTATTATAAATTCAATAGGGAATTATTGTTAAGATCTTAAATACTTAAATTCTGTGATTTTTACTTAAAAACTATTTTTTTTTAAAAATTCCGCAAAAAGGATTTTTGATCTTGGTTTTTGGCTTACTCGGATTGTGTCGATATCTTTAGATATTTTACAATCCAAGTGCCGGTCACATTTAAACTTTGGATCGTGACAATATTACAAGACAATACAATACAAACAATACAATTAAGACATCGTGGGGTTTATAAGGGGTAGATTGGTACGGAAGGTATTAGAAGTGGCACGAGACTGCAACCATTAAGACACCTAACCTGTATTCCATTGCCGTTGTACCGTGGCTGAACAGTTCCTTGTACTTTCCGTCCACCTTAGTCTCTGGTCTACTGAGACTACTCCCGTATACACTGGCCTCTTCTGTACCAAGCTACAAACAACAGCGTTAATAATATAATACAACTTTAAAAGTTACACTCTCTCTGTCTATTATTTCTCTCTCATCTTTGGGACTTACCGAGCGATTGTTCGCTGACGACATTCCTTTTCTTTCTTCTTTGGAATGTTGTCAGGTGATTCGGACCTTCAGGAGATCGAGCCCACCAGCGAGAATTTGGACCAGCTAGCTTACGACCCAGAGCTCTAGATACTTGTATATTTAATTTCAGTACTTTCCATTTCTGTTATGCTACTGTTTAGGCATTGCTTTCCATTCCATGTATTTACTTTTCAGATGCATTGTACAAAAGAATGTTAATAAATAAAGTTGTTGTTCATTACATTTGTCTCTTGTGTATATTTCTTTTATATTACTTAGTTACGCTTAGCGTATTTACTTCTGAGTAAATACGTAGCGGCCAGTCGCGTCCTCTGCCCATACACTGAGAAGCGGGGCGTGACACATATATTATATAGCATGCAAAATATTGAAAATTTGAAGAAAACAGAATCATTTTTAAAAAATATATTCTTGATTTCCGTATGCTAGCATGCAAAATATTTAAAATTTGAAGGAAACTTTTGGATTTTTGAATTCGTTATTTTTCTTCCCTCCCACATGTTCAATCTTTTTTTAGTGGTTTCCCTAGAGATCTTGAAGATATATAACGCGGTGTTTTGGTGCAATAGCAAACGAAATTTTGAAAAACAAAAAAGCATAGAAAATTTTGAAATGTTTGGAAATTTTTAATTTGTGTGGTATAGCATACAAAGTATTTAAAGATAAAAAGACGGTTTATTTCTTGTAAACACCCTTGTGCTTTGGCCTAGTTCTTTAAAACCTACAGGAGTTTTCTTCATTACCTAATACCCCTTTGTTTTCGTTTGCTTGCGCAAAAAAGTTTTGACATTTTTAAAAATTTCTTGATTTTTGTTTGCTTTCGCATTCAAAATATAATATGAAAGAAACAAAAAATTTAGGATTTTTGAAAATATCATGGTTTTCATTAATTTTAAGATTTTTGAAGACATCACGGTTTTCATCTGCTATTGCAAGCAAAATATTAATAAACCGAAAAGCATAGAAAATGTGAGATTTTTGAGAATCCCAAAAGAAATTTGTATTCTATAGCATGCAAAATATTGGAAAAAAAATAATAAAAAAAATTTGAGTTGAAAATTTCTAGATTTTCGTGTGCTATCGAATCAAAATGTTGAAAATTTGGAGAATATAGAAATTTATTTTCAATATCGATATCGCGGTTTTCATGTTCTATATAGAAAATAAAATATTGAAAAATTGAAAGCACATAAATTTTTGAGAGTTCTAAAAATTTCGTAATTTTCATTTTATATAATGCAAAATATTGAAAAGGTGAAGAAAAAAGGAAATTTTACGATTTTTGTTTGTTATATCGAGCAAAATATTTAAAGACCGAACAGAACATAAATTTTTGATGTTTTTGGAAAGTTCGTGATTTTTGTGTGTGCAAGCAAGAACATTTGAAGAATATAACGTTTTTTGAATTTTATAAATCTCGATTATCATGTGCAATACTTGAAAAATATTAAAATTTTGAAAGAAAAGGAAAATTTTAGATTTTTTAAAATATCGCCATTTTCATGTTCTACATAGCAAAAAAATAAATTAAAACCCGAAAAAACAAAAAAAATTGTGATCTTTTAATATTTAGCAATTTCTGTTTTCTATAAGAGGCAAAATATTGAAAAATAAAAGAAAATAGAAAATATTGATATTTTTGAAACATTCACGATATTGTGTTAGTAAGTGAAATATTGAAAAACTAAATAAAACAGTAAGTAAAATATTGAAAAACTAAATAAAACAAAAAATATTCAGATTTTTTGAAAATGTTGTGATTTTCGGGTGATTTTCATGAAATTTTTTGAAAAAACCCAAATTTTTTTAAACTTTTTAAAAATTCTTGATTTTCATGGGTTATTCATGCTAAATATTGAAAATTTGAATGAAATTTTAGGATTTTTGAAGATATCATGGTTTTCGTGTGTAGCAAGTAAAGTATTAAAAAACCGAAGAGCAGTAGCACAATTGGTATGGGCACTTCCCATCTTAGGGAGAGTATGAAGTTCGAACCCCAGGAACCCAAGAGCGGAAGTGGTCACAAAGTAACGCTTTCGAAACGAATACGTGGGTCCTTGGGTGCGTGTCCGTGCTGTGTGCTTGTGTGTGGTGTTTGTGTGTGTGGTGTTTGTGTTGTGTGTATAGGTTAGGAATTACGGGCCAGTGCAAAAAAATGAAAATCATAGAAAATTTTAAGATTTTTGAAATTTTTTGTAATTTTCTTATGCTATAAAATGCAAAATATTTTTTTCAAGGAAGAGCAGAGCAAAAGGCCAGTCCCATGAAATTTTATTTCCAAAATTTAATAAAAACAATAGAACGTGTTTGATAAAGCAGAGGCGGAGGTTGCATATAAACAAGCAAATTTCCCATCAGAGAGTTCACATTCAAATTAGTGCCCATTGCTCGCATGTAAACTTAGTAACAAACATAAACTATAAATTCCTCAGAGAAATACATCTCAAAAAAATTACAAGATAGAAAGGATAGAATTTCCAAGAGAAATAGAAATTGCTCTTTGAAGAATTAATCTATCAGTTACAACGCATTCAAGCGTTTTTACAAACGCATTCTAAGGACCATCCATTAACATAAATTTATTACAACAAAAACTAAATGAGTTTGACATACATAGAAATATTCATCCCCGACCCTCGATCTACACCCCATTGATCATTTGGACATCAAATTCATACCCATCAATCTCCGATCATTGCATTGTCCTATTAATCTATTTTTCGATATGAAACGCGTCATGACGTGCCACAAAACAACAGACAAGTACAACTCTTCATTTCCGCTAGAGCCACCTGCACATCATTATCTTCTTCTTTCTTTACCTACCAAGCTCCCAAATAAAAACTAACCCCTAATTAAAAACTCGAAAACACTATCCACCACCAAAAACCCTTCCACAAAACACCATCCACCACCAAAACCCCTCATTCTATAAAATATTGAAAAAATAAAATTTTGATATTTTTTAAAACGTTCGTGATATTTTCGTGCTATAGCAATTAAAATATTGAAAAACTGAATAAAACAATAAATATAGAGATTCTTGAAAATTTCACGATTTTTCATGTGCAGCATGCAAAATATTGAAAAAATTTTAAAAACAATTTTTTTTTGGAATTTTGAAAAAAAATCTTGAATTTCGTGGGCTATACATTCAAAATATTGAAATCCGAAAATCACAAAATTTTAAAGATTTTTTAAAATTCCGTAATTTCGTGTTCTATATAACATGAAAAATATTGAAAAATAAAAAGAACGAAATATTTTGAGATTCTTAAAATATTTATGATTTTCATGTGATATATAATACAAAATATTAAAAAAGCAAAGGGAATATAAATTTATTGAGATTTCTGAAAATTTACGATTTTCGTTCAATATATTAAGCAAAATTTTGAATGACCGAAGATAACAGAATTTTTTTGTATTTTCTGAAAATATTTCAATTCTCATGTTTTATAGAAAGAAAAAACATTAAAATCTGAATATAAGAATTATTTTTTGGTCATATAAAATTAAGCGATTTTTGAGTTATAAAAAACAAAATATTGAAAAACGGAATAAAACAGAAAATTTAAATAATTTTCAAGAGCTCTTGAACTTGCGCTATGCAAGCAAATTATTGCAAATCTATATAAAACTATAAATATTGAGATTTTTTAAAGTTTCTCAATTTTTCGTGTGCTATACTGGATGCAAATTATTGAAATTTAAAGAAAACGGATTTTTTTTTAATTTTTAAATTATTCCTTATTTTTGTGTGTCGGCATGCAAAATATTGAAAATTTGAAGAAACTTATAGAATTTTGAAGATAACGCGGTCTTTGGGTGAGATAAAAAGGAAAATATTCAAAAACCAAAGAGCATAGAAAATTTTGAATATTTTGGAAAGTTCTAATTTTTGTGTGATACATAGAATACAAAAAATTTAAAGATAAAAATAAAGAAAAGTTTTTAGATTTTCAAAATTTTCTTGATTTTTTTATTTTTGCATTCAAGATATTGAAAATTTAAAAGAAACAAAAAAATTTAAGATATTTTAACATATCGCGGTTTTCAAGTGTAATTGAAAGCAAATATTAATAAACCAAAGAGCACACACGATGCGAGATTTTTGAAAATTTCTAAATTTTCGTATGTTAAAGAAAGTAAAATATTGAAATATTTGAAGAAAACGGAAATTTTGGGATTTCTGAAAATTTTACGGTTTTCGTGAGCTGTTTGCAAACAAAATATTGAAAAGTTGGAAAACATAGAGATTTTTGAGTTTTTTGAAAATTTCATAATTTTCATGTGCTACATAATGCAAAATATTGAAAAGGTGAAGAAAAAAGAAAATTTTATGATTTTCATTTATATATCAAGAAAAATATTTAAAAACCAAATAAAACAAGAAATTTTGATGTTAACAGAAAATTTCACGATTTCGTGTGATATATAGTATGCAAAATATTGAAATTTAAAAAAACAACTTTCTAAGAACTTTAAAAAAATCTTGAATTTCATGGGCTATATATTCAAAATATTGAAAATTTGAAGTAAACAGAAAATTTAAGGATTTTTGAAGATATCGCGGTTTTTGTGAGCCGTAAGCAAAATATTAAAAATTTAAAAATCACAAAAAAAATTGTGATTTTGGAAAATTCAATAATTTCGTGTTATGCAGTGAGCAAAATATTGAAAACTAATAAGAAAGAATTTTCCTGATATTTTTGAAATGTTCTTAATTTCCGTGTGATATCGCATTCAAAATATTGAAATTTTATAGTAAACAGAAATTTTTTGAATTTTTAAAAATAACGCAATTTTCTTGTACTATATAGCAAATAAAATATTAAAAAATAGAAGAATATATTAAATTTTGAAATTTTTGAAAGTTTAGTAATTTTTTGTTTGATAGCATACAAAATATTAAAAAAAAAAAAAAAAAATTTGACACTTCTAAATTTTTTAAATTATTTTCATGTGATATATAATACAAAATATTAAAAGAGTAAAGGAAATATAAATTTGTCGAGATTTCTGAAAATTTACGATTTTCGTTCGTTATATTAAGCAAAATGTTGAATGACCGAAGATAACACCAAATTTTGTATTTTCGAATATATTGCAATTTTCATGCTTTATGTAAAAAGCAAAAATATTAAAATCCGAAGTTAAGAAATTTTTTAGATCTTATAAATTTTAGCGATTTTCAAGTGTTATAAAAAGCAAAATATTAAAAACGGAAGAAACTAGAAAATATCGAAAAAGGAATAAACTATAAAAAGCAAAATAATTGCAAGCAAATTATTGAAAAACTAAATAAAACAATAAATATTGAGATGTTTTTAAAGATTCTCAATTTTCGTGTGCTATTTAGAATGCAAAATATTGAAATTTTGAAGGAAATAGAATTTTTTAATTTTTAAAATATTCCTGAATTTCATGTGCTATAGCTTGTAAAGTATTTAAAATTTGAAGGAAATTTTAGGATTTTGAAGATAACCCGGTCTTTGGGTGCGATAGAAAGGAAAATATTCAACATAGAAATTTTTGAAATTTTTGTGTGATGTATAGCATACAAAAAAATTTAAGATAAAATGGAAGAAAGGTTTGAGATTTTTAAAAATTTCTTGATTTCCGTTTGCATTCACATTCAAAATATTGAAAATTTGAGGGAAACACAAATTTTTGAGATTTTGACAATATGTTTTCATGTGCTATTATTAAAAGCAAAATATTAATAAACCAAAGAGTATAGAAAAATGCAAGAATTTTCAAAATTTCATTATTTTTGCATGCTATAGCATACAAAATATTGAAAGGTAAAAAGAAAGAAAAATTTTGAGTTGAAAATTTCTTAATTTTCGTGTGCTATCGCATTTAAAATATTGAAAATTTGAAGAAAACTGAAATTTTGGGATTTATGAAGATATCACGGTGTTCATATGCTATAGCAAAGAAAATATTGAAAAATTAAAAAGCACAGAAATTTTTGAGATTTTTGAAAATCTTTTAAATTTCGTGTGCTATATAATGTAAAATATTGAAAAGGTGAAGAAAAATAAAATTTTAGATTTTCGTATCTATATCAAACAAAATATTTTAATAACGAAGAAAACATGAAATTTTAATGTTAATAGAAATTTTTGTGGGTATAGCATGCAAAATACTGAAATTTTTAAAAAACAGTTTTTTAGAATTTTAACAAATCTTGAATTTCGTGGGCTATATATTCAAAATATTGAAAAAATTGAGAAAACAAAAAATATTGGGATCTTTTAATATATCGTGGTATTCATGTGATATATATAGCAAGCAAAATATTGAAAATCCGAAAATAACAGATAAAAATTAAGATTTTTTAAAATTTCGTAATCAAACAAATTTTTGAAAAATAAAAAGAAAGAAAGTTTTTGAGATTTCTTGATTTCCGTGTGCTATCTATATAGCAAACATTTTCTAATTTTTGAAATTATAAAGTAAACAGAAAATTTTGTAATTTTTGAAGATAGCACGGTTTTCGTGTACTATATATTATAGCAAACAAAATATTGAAAAATAAAAAAAGGAGAATTTCAAAAAATTTATGATTTTAATGTGCTATATAATACAATATATTAAAGAAGTAAGGGAAATAGATTTTTTTTGAGATTTCTGAAAATTTACGATTTTCGCATGTTATATTAAGCAAAATGTTGAAAGACCGAAGGTAACAGAAAATTTTGATCTTTTTGAAAATATTGCAATTTTCATGCTTTATATAAAATGAAAAAATATTAAAATCTGAAGAAAAGAATTTTTTTAAGATTTTATAAAATTTAGTAATTTTCAAGTACTGTAAGAAGTAAAATATTGAACAAAGGAAGAAAACGGAAAATTTTCATATTTTTGAAAAGCTCGCCGCCTATGTGTGCGTTATAGAGAGCAAATTATTAAAAAATTTAATAAAACAAAGAATATTGAGATTTTTATAAAATTTCTCGAATTCTGTAAAGAATATTGAGATTTTTAAAAATTTCTTGAATTTTAAAAAATTAAATAAAACAAATAAAACAAAGAATGCAAATTTTTTGAAATTTAAAGATATTAGGATTTTTTTAATATTCTTGATTTTTTGTGTGTCCATGCAAAAAATTGAAAATTTGAAGGAAATTTTGGGATTTTTGAATATAACGTGATCTTTAGCTGCAATAGAAAGCAAAATATTGAAAAACTGGAAAGTATAGAAACATTTGGAAATTTTCTAATTTTTGTGTGATATGCATACAAAATATTGAAGATAAAAACAAAGAATTTTTTGTGAGTTTCAAAAAAGGTTGATTTTCAATGCTTTTGCATCCAAAATATTGAAAATTTGAAAGAAACAAAATTCTTCAAGATTTTAGAAGATATTAAGGTTTTCATGTGCTATTGCAAGGAAAATATTGATAAACCAAAAAATACAGAAAATTTTGAGTTCTATGAATAGTTCATAATTTCCGTATGCAATAGCATGCAAAATATTGAAAGATAAAAGGAAAAAACATTTGAGTAGAAAATTTCTTGATTTCTGTGTGGTATTGCAATCAAAATGTAGAACATTAGAAGAAAACATAAATTTAAGGATTTTTGAAGTTATCATGGTTCTAGTGTGATATAGCGAACAAAATATTGAAAAACTAAAGAGCACAGAATTTTTTGAGATTTTTGAAAATTTCTTAGTTTTTGTGTGCTATTCAAAATATTGAAAGATAAAAAGAAAGAAAACTTTTGAGTTGAAAATGTCTTGAATTTGAAGTGCCGTCGAATTCAAATTGTTCAAAATTTGAAAAAAAAACCGGAAATTTTAGGATTTTTTGAAGATATCGTGGTTTTCATATGCTATAGCAAACAATATTAAAAAATCGAAAACCATAGAAAATTTTGAGAGTTTTGAAACTTTCATAATTTTCATGTGTTATATAATGCATAATATTGAAAACACGATGGAAAAAGAAAATTTTACGATTTTCGTTACTTATATCAAACAAAACTATGTAACGACCGAAGAAAACATAAAATTTTGATCTTTATGAAAAGTTCACAGTTTTTGTGTGCTATATAAGGAGCAAAATATTGAAAAATGAATAAAGCAGAAAATATTAAGATTCTTAAAAATTTTGCGATTTTTTTGTGTACTATGACAAGCAAAATACTGAAAATTTAAATAAAATATTTTTTTTGAATTTTAAAAACTCTTGATTTTCGTAAGCAAAATACATGCAAAAATATTAAAAACTTGAAGGGGAAAAGAAAATTTCTGATTTTTTAGAATATTGCAATTTTCATGCCTTATATATGCCCATAAATAAAAGCCTGAAAAAGAGGAATTTTTGTGATTTTTAGCGATTTTCGTTCGCTATGAGGTGAAATATTGAAAATCGAAAGAAAACAAAAATATTGACATTTTTGAAACGTTTGCGATATTTGTGTACTGTATGGCAAGTAATATATTGAAAAAAAAGAATAAAAAAGAAAAGAGAGTGAAAGAAAATCGAAATGAAATAAAACAAAATAATTAAATTCTTAGGAAATAGAAAATTCTATATAGCAAGTAATGTATTTAAAAACCGAAGAACACAAAAAAATTTAAGATTTTTGAAAATTCTCATAATTTTCGTCTGCCATACAAAATATTGAAAGAAATTGGAATTTCTGAAAATTTTATGATTTTCGTACCTTATATTAAGCAAAATGTTGAAAACGAAGAAAAGAGAAGAATTTGGTATTTTTGAAAATATTGTACCTTTCATACTTTATTTAGCAAGTGAAATTATAAAAACCTGAAGAAAGAATTTTTTTTAAAACCGTAAAAACAGGGATTTTTGGATTTTTGAAAATATTACAATTTTCATGCTCTATATCGCAACAAAATAAATAAAAACGCGGAAAAGTAGAAAATTTTGTATGTTTTTAAAATATCGTGAATAGAAAGTTTTTGAGCTTAGCATAAAAAAAATTGTAAAACCGAACAAAAAAAGGTTGAGATTTTAGAAAATATCGCGATTTTCCTTTCTTATAGAATGCAAAATATTGAAAAATTTGAAGAAAAAATCTTTTTTTGGGTATTTTAAAAAATTTATTGAATTTCGTGCGTTATACATGCAAATTATTGAAAATTAGAAGTAAACAAAAAAATTTAGGATTTATGAAGATATCATTATTCTCGAATGCTATAATATGCAAAATATTAAAATATAAAAAAAAGAAAAATTTTGAGTCGAAAATTTCTTAATTTTCGTGTGCTTTCGAAGTCAAAATGTTGAAAATTTAAAGAAAACATAGTTTTTTGGATGTTTGAAGATATCGCAGTTTTCGTGTGCTATATAGCAAACAAAATATAAGAAAATCAAAAAGTACGAGAATTTTTTAGGGTTCTGAAAATTTCGGAATTTTCGTGTGCCATAATACAAAATATTGAAAATGTAAAGAAAAAAGAAATTTTACGATTTTCGTTTGTGATATCATGATGAATATTTAAAACCCGATGAAAACATAAAATTTTGTTGTTTTTGAAAAGTTCACTATTTTTATGTGCTATATCAAAGCAAAATATTCAAAAAATGGATAAATAAGAAAATATTAAGATTCCTAAAAATTTCACAATTTTTTGGTTTGCTAGTATGCAAAATATTGAAAATTTGAAGAAGATGTAAAATTTTGAAAATTTTCAAAAACCAATGAGCATAATTTTTTTTTAAGATTTTGGAAAATTTTCGTAAAATTTTCAATTTTCTTGTGCTATAGCATACAAAAAATTGTAAAACAGAATAATACAAAACAAATTAGATTTTTTGAAATTTAGCAATATTCGAGTGCTATATAAGAAGCAAAATATTGAAAAACTGAAAGAAAAAAAAACAGAAAATTTTGATATTTTTGTAACGGTGGTGATCTTTCTGTGGTATAGTAATCAAAATATTGAAAAACTGAATAAAACAAAAGGAAATAGAGATTTTATAAAATTTTAAGATTTTCATCATGCAAAATATTGAAAATTATGGGGGGAAACAACTTTTTTGGAGTTTTAAAATATTCTTGAATTTCGTGGGCGTATGCAAAATATTGAAAAAATTTATAAAAAAAGGAAATCTTGGGATTTTTTGAAGATATCACGATTTTCATATATTATACTATGTAAAATATTGAAATATATATATAAAAAATTGAGTTGAAAATATCTTCATTTTCGTGTGCTATCGCATTTAAAATGTTGAAAATTCGAAAGAAAGCAGAAATATTGGAATTTTGTAAGTTGTCACGTTTTTCGTTTGTTATATAGCAAATAAAATAATGAAAAATAAAAAAACACAGAAATCTTTGAGGGTTCATAATTTTCGTATGCTATATAATGCAAAATATTGAAAAGGTGAAGAAAAAAGAAGATTTTATGATTTTCGTTGATTACACCAAGTAAAATATTTAAAAATCAAAGAAAACAAAAAATTTGATGTTTTTGAAAAATTCACGGTTTTTGTGTGCTATAGAAAACAAAATATTGGAAAAAAAATGAAAAAGTAGAAAATATTAAGATTCTTTAAAATTTTGCTACTTTTTTGTGTAACAAGCAAATATTGAAAATATGAAGAAAATAATTTTTGTTTGAATTTTAAAAAACTTTATTTTTGTGTTCAATACATGCAAAATATTAAAATTTTGAAGGAAAAAGAAAATTTTGGATTTTCTAAAATATTGCAATATTCATGCTTTATGTACCAAAAAAATAAATAAACCATGAAAAGACAAAAAATTGTCTGATTTTTTAAAATTTTGTGATTTTCTTTTGCCATTAGATACAAAATATTGAAAAATGAAAGAAAACAGAAAAATATTGATATTTTTTAAATGTACGCGGTCTTTATGTGCTATATATCATGTAAAATATTAAAAACCAAAATGAAACAAAAAATATTGAGATTCTTTAAAATTTCATGATTTTTTTGTGTAAGCATGCAAAATATTGAAAATTTGGAAAAAAAGAAAAATTCTAGATTTTCATGTGCTAAACATGCAAAATATTGAAAATTTGAAGGAAATAGAAAATATTGAAATTGATAGGAAACGGAAAATTTTGAAAAATTCTAACTTTTAAATATATTGCGGTTTTCGTGTGCTATAAGAAGTAAAGTATTGAAAAACCGAAGAGCACACAAATTTTTAAGATTTTTGAAAATTTTCATGTGATATTTACAATGCAAAATATTAAAAAATAAAAAGATTTTTTTTTGAGAATTTTAAAAAAAATCAGTTTCATGTAACGTGTTATGAAAAATATCGAAAAGTAAAGGAAACGGAAAGTTTTTGATATTTTTAAAAATTTTACGATTTTCGCTCATTATATTAGGCAAAATGTTGAAAAACCGAGAAAACGTAAATATTTGGTATTTATGAAAATATTGCAATTTTCATGCTAACGATTGTTTATCCCAATCAGAGCAAAGCCCTGTTTAAATTCCAAGGTGGAAAAAGAAGCAATGCTTCTGTTTATCTCCAATCAGAGCAGAGCTCTGCCTAAAAAAAAAAAAATGCGCGCAGCGCAGCGCAACTGCGCGCTGCGCGACACGTGTCTGCGCAGCGCACAGTTGCGCTGCGCAGCAGAGAAAAAAAAAAAGCGCGCGCAGCGCACCTCCCTGCTGCGCGACACGTGTCTGCGCAGCAAAAAAAAAAGAAGCGTGGCGCACGCGCACCGGCGCGCCGCGCGACACGTGTCGCGCAGCGCAACTGCGCGTTGCGCGACACGTGTCTGCGCAGCGCACAGTTGCGCTGCGCAGCAAAAAAAAAAGCCGCGTGACACGTGTCAGCACAGCGCGACACGTGTCACGCGCTGGGGCATCTGCGCCAAACAGAATTAAAATATTCAAGAAATCTTTTCTGTTCTTGTTAAAACAAGAAGATTTTCTTCTGCAAAGCAGAAGCCCTTGGATCAAAGATCCAACGGTGGGGAAAATTCCCTAAATCACTAAGGGAAAGATCTCTTTAACAAATTTAACTAATTTATGGGCACTATAAAAAGGACCCCAGAACTCAATTAAAAGGCATCAACATTTTCTAAAAAAAAAGAGAGAAAGAGGACTCTGAAGAACTCCTCAAGAATAAAAAAGGTAAAAAACCTTTGAAAGAAGAGAAAATTCTCTTATGAACAGATCAGTGATCTAAGAACAAGATCATTGATCTTCAATAAATAAATAAATAAATAAAATAAAAATAAAAATAGTGCCTTGCACTTGTGATGAACCTTTGGTTCTCTGAAACAAGAAAAAAACTTGTTTAGATCAAGGGATCAAAAAGTGCTTTGCACTTCTGTTTTGAATCTAAAAAGATTCTTAGTGCTTTGCACTTCTTATGAACCACTGGTTCTCTAAAACAAGAAAAACAGAAATAAAAAAAATAGTACTTTGCACTTTTATGAACCTTTGGTTCTTGAAATAAAAAGAAAAAACTTTTTTTTCTTTGATCTAAATTAGATCAAGAGATCAAATAGTGCTTTGCACTTTTTTTATGAACCATTGGTTCTTGAATCTAAAAGATTCTCAAATTAATAGTGCTTTGCACTTATGAATCTGCGCTGTTGCGCTCTCTGATTGGCGCAAAGCGCCTGAAAATGCAATGCATTTTCTCTGTTAAAAGGGCCAGGCCCAAGCCAAAATGACCTAACAGGCCAAAATAAATTGCAAAGCAATAAATGGGCAGAGCCCAAATAAATTGATGCTTTGCATCCTTTATACAAGGGCAGAGCCCAAATAAAATTGATGCCTTGCATCATTCCTAAAAGAACAGAGCCCAAAACAAATTGATGCTCTACATCCTTTCTGGGCAAAGCCTAAATAAAAATAAAAAAAGAAATGCAATGCAAAAGCAAATAAAATGTTGAACATTTTCAATTGGACTTAACCCAATTTTGGCCGTAAGTCCTTAAATTAAATTGACTGAGCACGACTGCTCTTTTAAATTAATTTACATCTGGTTCGAGGGTACATCTCCGAACTCCTCTGACACCTATCGTTGTAATCCTTCAACGACGTCAGAGAGGTGACGGGTCCTAACGACCACACATGAATATGGACTGCGGGGTCCTTAAACTCGTGGACCGAGACGTCCCTAAACTAATATCGGACCGAGACGTCCCTAAACTAATATCGGACCACCACGTCCTTAAACTAGAATATAGACCACCACGTCCCTAAACTGGCATAATAGAGCCCAAATGCTCTTTTGTCGGATCTAAACGGTCCCGTTAAGTTGATCTTAGTCTCAAACTGGACTAACGTATCCTTAACAAACGTTTGAGTCGATCTTAGCCTCAAAAATGGCTAACGTATCCTCCAAATAGACTTTAGTCCCAAATTGGACTATGAATCTCCCAAACTGGAACAATAGAGCCCAAACGCTCTTTTGTCGGATCTAAACGATCACGTTAAGTTGATCTTAGTCTTAAACAGGACTATCGTATCCTTAACGAACGTTTAAGTTGATCTTAGCCGCAACGCGACTAATGCATCCTTAAACTAAAAACACCAAACCCAAATCTAAGTAAATACGGATTTGGACTAATCCACGTCCTACGGGCGACGGCATTACTCAGTCTCCGTATACAATCCACGGGCAACCACAAACAAAGCAAACACACACGACACGAAGTGAAATTCTGGAGAAGGAGAAAGTTGTTACCGCGATGCGGTAGCGTAATTAACTGCAGGGGCTTGCGCCTGCAGGGAAGAGCGTCCCCACAATCAAAAACCCCTCAAGCGAGGGGGAATCTGACAAAGTCTGCTACATCGGCCGCATCCGTCTAAACCTCCGATACACGGTGCCATAAATCAACTTGGCATCTTCGGAGAGATAGACGGATAAAACTAAATAGCATCTGCCCCGAATCTCAGTGCCAGGACATCGCGGTCCTGTGCGCCGCCTTTCGGAGGGGAACAACGATATTATAAAAACCTGAAGAAAAGAATTTCTTTTTTGAAAACTGTAGAAACATAAAATTTTGGATTTTTTGAAATGCTTCAATTTCCATGTTGTTTATAGCAAGTAAATAAATTAAAACCCAGAAAAGAGAAAATTTTGTGAATTTAATAAGATTTCCAATTTCTTGTGCTATATAACATACAAAAAATTATTAAACTAAAGAAAACAAAAAATATTGAGATTTTTTAAAATTTAGCTATTTTCTTTTGCTATATATAAGAAGTGAAATTTTGAATACAAAAGAAAACTGAATATTGTAAATATAGAAAATTTAAAGTAAACATAAAAGTTTTGAACTTTTTAAGACATCGTGGCTTACGTGTACTAGCAAACAAAATATTGTAAAACCGAATAGCATAGTAAAGTTTAAGCATACAAAATATTGAAAAACCAAAAAAAGTAATTTTTTAGGCTTTCAAAAATTTTGTGGTTTTCATATGCTATCTAATACAAAATATTTAAAAAGTAAAAGAAACATAAATTTATTGAGATTTCTAAAAATTTTACAATTTTCGTTCCTTATATTAAGCAAAATGGTGTAGCACCTGTGGAGAAGAAAATGTAAGAAAAACATCTAAGATGGTTTGGTCATGTGCGACGCAGACCTATATAAGGGCTGGTTTGATGAATGGATATTCTCGATTCAGGCTAAGTCGAAAGAACGAAAGGGGGACCAAAAAAAACATGGTTGGAGGCGATACGAAAAAATATGGATGTCTAAGACCTTAATGAAAGCATATTGTTCGAAAGGAGTAAATGGAGATGGAGTATCTATATGCTCGACCCAGCATGATTCTCATATTGGTTCATATAGCCTACCATATATGCTCGGGATAAAGGTTCAGTTGTAGTTGTATATTAAGCAAAATATTAAAAAACTGAAGAAAACGGTAAATTTTGGTATTTGTGAAAATATTGCGATTTTCATGATTTATATAGCAAGAAAAAAATATTAAAATCAAAAGAAAAGGAATATTTTTGAGATTTTAAAAATTTTAGCGATTTTCAAGTGCTATATAAGAAGAAAATATTGAAAAACAGAGGAAAATAGAAAATTTTGATATTTTTGAAATGTTCGCGAACTTTGTGTGCGATAACATGCAAAATATTGAAAAACTAAATAAAACAAAAAATATTGGGATTTTTAAAATTTTCATGATTTTGTGTACTATATAGCATGCAAAAATTGAAAATTCGAAGAAAACGGGAAATTTCATAATTTTCATTTGTTATGCATATAAAATATTGAATTTTTTTTTGTTGAGATTTTTAGAAATTTTATGATTTTATATGCTATATAATGCAAAATATTGAAGAAATGAAGAAAAGGGTAAATTTTACCAATTTCGTTTGTTATATCAAGCATAATTTTTAAAAACCAAAGAAAACATAAATTTTTGATATTTTTGAAAAGTTTATGATCTTTCTGTGCAAGCAAAATATTGAAAATAAAATGAATAAAATAGAAGATATTAAGATTTTTTTAAACTTCATGATTTTTTCCTATGGTATATGGCAAGCAAAATATTGAAAATTTGAAGAAAACAATTTTTTTAATTTTTTAAAAATCTTGATTTTCATTTGTAATACATGCAAAATATTAAATATATGAAGGAAAAAGAAAATTTTCGGATTATTGAAGATATTGTAATTTTTATGTGCTAAACAAGCAAAATATTGAAAAACCGAAGATGACATTAAATTTTGAGATTTTTAGATATTTTGTATTTTTCTTGTGCTATAATATGCAAAATATTAAAAGTTTAAAAAAATTGCGATTTCATGTGTTATACCATGCAAATGGTTGGAAAAGTGTGAGAAATAAAATTTTACAATTTTTCTTTGTTATATCAAGCAAAATATTGAAAAACCTAAGAAAATAGAAATTTTGAATTTTGAAAATATTGCGATTTTCATACTCTATAAAACAAGCAAAATAATAAAATCCCAACAAAACAGAAAGTTTTGTGATATTTAAAATTTTACGATTTTCTTATGCTTATATAGCATACAAATGCTATATAGCATACAAAAATCTATCACCGAAGAGCACAAAAAAATTTAAGTTTTTTTTTACATTTTGTGATTGCTTTGTGCCATAAGAAGCAAAATATTGAAAAACGGAAAAAAGCGGAAAATTTTGATATTTTTGAAAAGTTTGTAATCTTTGTTTGATATATAACATGCAAAAGAGTCTAATAAAAATAGCGATCAAATTAAATTTGGGCATTTATAAACGATATTTTACCTTATCCAACAATCTACGGGCACAAAATCGGCTTTGGTGCCAGGAAGTCTCTCCTTGTAGAGCTCAAGTATTGAAATATGAAAAATGCAATGATAGTGTAGACTCAGGAGATGAAATTTATATGCATTTGATACAGAAAATGAACCTGGAAAAAGTTTTCATCTCTGCTGTACTTCAGTACAAATTTTGTGTTGTATATTTTTTTTACCTTTTTTTTGTGACTTTTCCTTCCACTTTTGCTAGATAAAAAGTTATTCGCAATCAGTTGGTTCGATATCAATGTCGACCATCGACGCTTGTTCTTATGACGTAGTTCTTTGTTGCTGCTGCCGCCATCGGTCGAACTCGTCTCCAGTCTCTACTTCTTTCGACGCCGTGGAGGAATCATCTGTTGAACTCTTCTTTTCAGTTTCTACTTCTTTGGATGCTTTGGAGCATTCGGCAATGGGTTTTGATCCGCGGTAAATGTCGGCGATGGATCGCCACTTCTTAGGAGGTGAGTTGTTGTCGCTGCTGCCATCAGTTGAACTGTTCTCATTAGTCTCTACTTCTTTCACCGCTTTGCGAAATTCATCAGGGGAGCTTTTCTCTGTAGTTTCTATTTCTTCCGATACTTTGGAGAGTTCTTCAACCAAACTGTTCGCTTTAGTTTCTACGGCTTTCGATGCTTTGGAGCTTTTCACAGCTCGAAATGCTCTCTTTAGTTTCTACTTCTTTCAATGCTATGTGGCATTCATCCAACTCATCCTTCAACATATAAGGATTAGACAAATCAATACAGGGAAAGGGGAAAATTTTTATATTTGTTTGAATAATAATGGCAATAATCGACATACTTGCAGAAAAGACGATAACAGTTGAAGAAAGAATCCTATAATTAGGAGCTGATAGTTTTGAAAATATATAAATTAATATAACGAGGCCGTTAAACTTCGATCTTTTTTAAAAAATAGAAAAAGGAAAAAAGATATTACCTTATCCAACAATGCGACAGAGTGTACACAATTTTCAAATGTCTCAAATCTGTCACTGTAAAGCTCAAATGTGGCGCGAGAAAGAGCCCAAACTGCACGCACCGACGCTTTGAACCTCATTACATTTACTCTAAATACCAAAATTTGAGAAGAAAGAAAAAGAAAATGAACCGAAAAAAAATTGTCCAAAAGTGTCTAATTAGGAAAATTATATTGCAATTCAATTACCCTGCCGGGCTTTATAGAGGATTCCAGTGGCACGAGATTTCAGATATGCGGCATACCCAAAAACAAAGGAGGCAAGCAATCCGCGAAGTAATTGAAAAAAGCAAAGGGAGTGGTCGGTTTCAGATCGTCTTCAAGAGCATATGACACCTCGTGCTCTGTTTCCAGGAACTTTTTCCGATCCACGGGCAAGTCCTGTACATTCTCAAATCAAGAACAGATATTTCAAAACTTGAAAGCACAAAGAAATTGCTCGTTCGAATTTCGGAAGAAATATAAATAGAAAAAACTGAATTTTGAGAGAATCAACAAATCGTTCACATTATGATCGATCAAGAAACAGATAATTCAAATTTTGAAATAAATCATGAAATCAAGAAACTGATCTTTCCAAATTTTGAAGGGGGGAAAACAAATCGTTCGAAGTTTACAGGAATTTTTTAAAAAAATACAAGAAACCGGCCTTCCAAAATTTTGACAGAATCGATCAAGAAGCCGATCGTTCAAAATTTCAAAACAAATCATGAAAACCAAGAAACTGTCTCGTTAAGTTTCAGAAGAATCAAACCTTGAGATGTTCAATGTAAAAGATATTATCCATAGTTGTAGCAGCATGCAACACACAGGCGGTGGCGAAGATTTCAATGTCCAAAACATTCTGCAGAGAATTTCAATCTGAACACATCAAATTAGATAATCTCAAATCAATCAAAAGAAAACTCAATTTGATTTGTCTCTATCAGAATTCAACCTCGAATTCTTTTTTGTGAGGGTAACAATCGAGGTAGTTGATGGCGAGGTAGATGAACCTCGGATTGTCATAATGAGCCATCTGCATCTGAAAACAGAGGAAGCAATATTTGCATTTTTTTTATTACTACTTGGAATTGTGATTAGAAATCCGGTACCTCGACGATATGTGAGACGACTGCTTGGCGATTGGGGGGGGGGGGGGGGGGGGGTTCGATCGCATTCTTGATGGAGGTCGCGTACAGCGGCGAACATGTTTTCTATTGGGGATTTTTTGAGCGGCGTCATGATATTGTGGTCTCCCATTGCGAGAGAGAGAGAGAGAGAGTTGGAGGGAAATGGAGAGTGGGGGATTTAAAAGGAGCAAGCAATTTGGATCTTCGGATGCAAACCGGTTCGGACCCGACCAGTCCCCAAATGGAAACATACAAGTATCTGGTATGTTAGAAGGCTAACAAACTTATGTTCTCTAGTTATCATGTAGCACATTTCGGAAGGAAAAAAATCAAAGGGGGAAATTTTTTTACCTATCCGATCCATGAGACAGCGGACTGTGTCTGTTATGTTACACATATCGATTTGGTGTGGGTCCGTTACAATAGGCATATCTGTTTCAAGTTTACATCTTTTTTCTGCTCGCATAAACACATGCTAAAATGATAGCATCCTCGAAATTTTATTTTTTCCGCAAATCCAAGAAAATTTCACATGTATGACGAAAAGCGAAAGGTTAGAATATAGAAGTCCTTTACAACCCAACATTCAAAATTGAGACGATACCAAAACGATTACCGTGAGAAACGACTTGTGATTTAAGTGTATTTCGCTTGATTTTTGAATATGTTACAAATTTATTGAAGTGTCTCAAAAAAATATTCAGAAGAATTCCCTCATAATGGATAATTAAAGAAAGAGAGAGAGAAAAGGAAAAAATCAAAATCTGCTCTAGAAAATGAATGCTAAGTTGTGTAACTTCTATGCTTTCTGATTTTTGCTTCATTTTCTTCCCTTTTTCTCCCAGCTGGACTTGGTGAAAGTTTAATCGAAGGCTTCTTATCGGCTAGGATGTTGTTGCTGCCATTGTTCGAGCGTTTCACATAAGCTCGCCGTCTGCTCTCAATCACTTTTTCTTCCATATCTTTGAAACATTCCTCCACCTCATTGGGAGAGAGTGATTGAACACAGGCTAACGAAGGATGTTAAGATAACAGAAAATCAGTTTGGGTTTATGTCTGGACGATCGACGACAGAGGCTATTCATTTGCTTCGTCAAGTTGTCGAGCGTTTTCGAGAGAGAACAAAAGATTTGCATATGATATTTATTGATTTAGAGAAAACGTACGACAAGATACGTAGAGAGGTATTATGGAGGATAATGATGAAGAAGAGTGTCCTCGTCAAATACATTGACATAATTAAGGACATGTACGATAGAGTAGTGGCAAATGTCAGAACTTGCGGCGGCTTAACGAGTGATTTTCCGATTACAATTGGTTTACATCAAGGATCTGCATTAAGTTCATTCATGTTTACCATCGTGATGGATGTGCTTACTAGAATTATCCAAGATGAGATACCTTGGTGTATGCTATTCGCTGATGATATTGTTCTAGTAAATGAGACGAAAGCAGGGGTTAATGCCAAATTGGAGTTATGGAGGCAAACGTTGGAATATCGGGGGTTCAGATTGAGCAGGTCCAAGACAGCATATATGCATTGCAAATTTAGCAAACAGAGAAGTCAAAACCATATTGGTATAACATTGGAAGGATAAGAGATATCACCGAGCGATCAGTTTAGATATCTAGGTTCCATCATCCAAAAGGATAAAGAGATCGATAGCGATATTAATCAAAGGATCCAAGCTGATTGGTTGAAATGGAAGAGTGCAGCAGAGATTTTGTGTGGTCGTAACTTTCCGTTAAAGTTGGAAGGGAAGTTTCATTGGAGCGCTATTCGGCCTGTCTATTTATATGGTAGAGAATGCTGGGCTCCTAAGAAACATCATACACAGAAGATGCATGTGGCAGAGATGTGCATGCTTCGTTGAATGTGTGGTAGAAAAGATAAGGTGCGAATTGAGGATATTCGTGCAAAAGTTGGTATAGCACCTGTGGAGGAGAAGATGCTGGAAAACCGACTAAGATGGTTTGGTTATGTGCGACACGGACCTATAGAAGCACCGGTTCGACAAATGGATACTCTCGATATAGGTAATGTCAAATGGGCGAAAGGGAGACCGAAGAAAACATGGATGGATGTGATACGAAAAGATACGGTTGCCAAAGGCCTCAATGAAAGTATATTGTTCGATAAGAGTGGGTGGAGGTGGAGGATTCATGTGCTGGACCCGGCGTGATTCTCATGTTGGTTCATGTAGCCTTCTATCTCGTATGCTTAGGATAAAAGGCTCAGTTGTTGTTGTATTCCTCCACCTCATTCTTCGAACAAAAGATTTATTCATATCAAAACTAATTAATTGCAAAAGAGAAATAACATTTAATGAATTATTCGGTCTTCGATAGGAATAAAGATCGATGGCCACTTTTCTACGTTAACTAACTCCCGAATAATATCCTTTGCTTGAACTATAAGGACATTAGTAATGCCGATTGCTCTATAACTAAATGTTATATATGGTCAAAAAATGGGTATATTGTTTTACCAAAAAATGGGTATATTGGATTAAAATACCCTTAATTATCATGATTTTTCACTAAATTGCACTCAAAATTTGCATGTAAAAAACCTTTAAGATATTATGAATATAACCGCGACAGTTAAGAGTATTTTAGTATAATTTACCCATCAAAAGTATAGAAAATTCATATTAATAAATACCTAATTAACTATACATTAGACGAAGTATACAGGGAGTTAAATGCACAAAAAAGAAGAGTCTATTAAAAATATGAATCAAATTAAATTTGGGCATTTAGTACCCTATACAACAATTTTTGGGCACAAACGTCGGCTTTGATGCCAGGAAGTTTCTCCTTATAGAGCTCAAGTGCCGCAACAAAAAGGGACAATGCCGCAATAACCGAAGCTTTAAAGTTCAAGAAATCATCATACTCTGAAACCCAAAATAAAAATCAAGATAGTTAAAAGAAATCATCAAATGCCGATAGAAAACAGAAGGAAAAAAATACTAAAGTTTCAGTTACCGTGTGGCATTTGCAAGAGGACTACAGATGCACGACCCTTGAGAGGGCAAGAGATCGACTCGTCTCACCTAGTGATCGACTCGATGAAGAATTGGAGAAAAGCAAACGTAGTGATCGATCGCAGATCGTGCCCCAGTTCTCTATGCAACCGAAGCTTCAGTTGGTCGATCTTCGTGTCATTGCTAAATGACGACTCTAATTCTTTTTCAACTTCTTCTTATTCTACCTATACGAATGACCATCAAGAAAACAAGAAACCAATTTTGATTGAACTCCAAAAGAATCGAGAAAACGGTACCAACCCTAACATTCATGATGGGAAATGCAGGGGCATTCTTGAAATCAATCGCGAGAGAGGAAAGCGAAGCCCATGATTGTTGCCCCCGTCTCTTGCTGTAGAAAGCAAAGAGAACAGATCATTTTAAGAAGAGTTCTGATTCTATTCAAAGTTTACCGGGTATTCTCAAAGGCTGAGAAAGTGATCGAGGTAGTTGATGACGAGGTAGGCTAGCATCGGATCGAGTTTCTTGGATTCCTCCCTCTGTTGACAGGGGAATTAGAGTGATATTTTTGAGAAATTTAGGGTTTCTGAACTGGGGTTCATGGTACCTTGATGATGGTGGTGATGGCTTCTTTCCAAAAGCTGAGATCAAGAGGGTTCTATGGTAGTTTTGTGTTTGGATTCAGCTTCGAAGAGAGTTGCCATTGTTCTTGGCATTGCTAAGTCCACACCATGGAGCAGGTCCTCCAGATCAAACCCCATTGCTCTAGAGATTGAGAGAGAGAGAGAGGAGAAGAGCGGGAAAACAAAAACCCATGATAATAGAGACAGATTCAAAATGGAGCTTCAGGCACAAACCTATCCCAAAATCCATTAGGTTTGCACCAGACGGAACCCGCACAATTTAAAACATAACATACACATTAGCCAGATTGACATAAGTGAAGATAATTTTGTTATCAAGCAGAGATATATGAATAATTGGCCAAAAAAATACCCAAGCCATGAAATTTAAACTAGGAGCTGCACCTGCACACATTGTGCAGAATAAAATGCTCTTTTCAGCATCACCACAAGAACCATATGATATCATTAACATTTTTCACTATTCCAGAAACCAAAATAAGAGCAAGATGTTTTTCCCAACAATAAAGGTGCAACTTATCAGAAAATCTTTTACACATGAAACTTGAAAGGATTTGGAACATTCAAAGCATTCTAACCATCAGTCATGATCATTTCAAAGACAGTCCTTTACTTTTTTGGGGCATTCACGCTTCAGGAACATTCACCAGCTCATATTCGACAAGGGATAGATTGTTGTCCTCTTTAACGGTGAAATCAGCAGGCTCGGTAACCTCGACGCGTCCCCACTTGTCAACAGCAAGCCTCATTGATCCCTTGAACATATCAATCTTTGCATTGCGGATTATCACAGTAGCCCCAGCTTTCATCATATCAACTGTCAGTACACAGGAAAACTTGTCACCATCATGATTTCGCAGTTTGCTCATATAAGAATAAAAATTTAGCATGACATATGACAAATATATTCTGCATACAATATTGTTACATAAGAAAGTAACGAATCAAAGGAAGCAATAATCTGGCGAGCATCGGTTACAAATTTAAAATACTTCATAAATTACCAAGAAACCTCATACACTATTTAGCAGATACAAAATGATTAAAAAAAGATGCATATGATCGTTGCAAATAAGATCATAGAATGTAAATGAAATGATCTCTTGTCATGATCCTACACTTTGTGTTCATTATTTTTCAGCAGGCAGGGCTCGGCTTCATTTTGAGTCAAACATATGCAGGATTCTACATGGGAATGCACCAGTCAGATATTTTTGGAAATCAACAGATTAAGGTTGTGTTCTTTGCAGTTAGCAAGAAGTCAAATGACTTGAACAAAGGGAAACATTTTCAATAGAATGTGGCCACATTTAGTAAGCAGTAGACTGGACCAGACAAATGCAATACACACACATTAGTATTGGGTGCCATAAGAAAGTTCATGAAAGAAATGCGTTCTAACAATTTAAATTTTGGCGAGCATCGGATACACATTTAAAATACTTCATAAATTACCAAGAAACCTCATACACTATTTAGCAGATACAAAATGATTAAAAAAGATGCATGTGATCGTTGCAAATAAGATCATGGAATGTAAATGAAATAATCTTTTGTCATAATGATCCTACACTTCATTGTGTTGCATTATTTTTCAGCAGGCAGGGCTCGGCTTCATTTTGAGTCAAACATGCAAGATTCTACATGGGAATGCACCAGTCAGATATTTTTGGAAATCAACAGATTAAGGTTGTGTTCTTTGCAGTTAGCAAGAAGTCAAATGACTTGAACAAAGGGAAACATTTTCAAAAGAATATGGCCACATTTAGTAAGCAGTAGACTGGACAAGACAAATGCAATACACACACATTAGTATTGGGTGCCATAAGAAAGTTCATGAAAGAAATGCGTTCTAACAATTTAAATTTTGGCGAGCATCGGATACACATTTAAAATACTTCATAAATTACCAAGAAACCTCATACACTATTTAGCAGATACAAAATGATTAAAAAAGATGCATGTGATCGTTGCAAATAAGATCATGGAATGTAAATGAAATAATCTTTTGTCATAATGATCCTACACTTCATTGTGTTGCATTATTTTTCAGCAGGCAGGGGTCAGCTTCATTTTGAGTCAAACGTATGCAGGATTCTCTACATGGGAATGCACCAGTCAGATATTTTTGGAAATCAACAGATTAAGGTTGTGTTCTTTGCAGTTAGCAAGAAGTCAAATGACTTGAACAAAGGGAAACATTTTCAATAGAATATGGCCACATTTAGTAAGCAGTAGACTGGACCAGACAAATGCAATACACACACATTAGTATTGGGTGCCATAAGAAAGTTCATGAAAGAAATGTGTTCTAACAATTTAAATTTTTCTACAAAATACGATACAAGAGAACATAGTCAAGCAGATGTTGGGACATCACTATACATTATTGCATATATAGATTATGTTGTCACATAAGTACCGAATCTGGGGAGAAAGTGTAGGCCAATTATTTAATCAAGATTTCAAAAGCTTGAAACAGTAGCAATAGGCAGCAGACACTTATTAGCAGATACAAAATCACAAGACATATTCACATGTTTATTGGAAATACAGTCATGATATGTAGATGATCTTTTGTTATAATAATGGTACACTTCATTGTGTTTCATTGTGCTCCAGCATGCAGGACTAAGTTTCATGCTATGAGTCAATATGCAGGATTCTATGGGGGAATGCAAGAGTGTCGTATATTTAAAATTCAACTGAGGGTTTGTGTTCTTAGCATTTAAAAAGTAAAATCTGTCTCAAACCTGAAACCTCAAATAAGAGACCTTCAAGGGAAACCTTTTCAATAGACATATTGCTGCATTTTGTAGCAGCGAACTTGATGAAATGTACATGCAAATTGCAATAATCTTGGTAGCCTTAAAGAGTTCCAAGTTCATCCAGATATGTGCTTTAACAACCTAAATTTTGCTATGATTTACAATACACAACAATGTCAAGCAGATGAAACATCCCTATAGGCATGATTTCATAATATAAATTAAATTAGTTCAGAGAATGTTCAAATTTCATACAACATAGCATTTTTAGAATCTAATGATATGCAACCGTTTGTCAGTATAATAATCATGAATTACAACTATCATATTAAATATCTAAATCTATTGGAACTTGGATATAAATTCCTAAATTCCAAACATGTAAATGATTTTATGAGCGTCCGTTTTTTAAGGAACAAGGTGTTGTACATAGTAAATAAATTATTGACCCTGAAAAATAACCCTTACCTATGAAGAAAGAGGCGCATGAATCAGAATTTTTGTTTAATTTAATTTATTTTATTTTTTGTTTGGGGGTGGGGGCGGGGGCGGGGAGGTGATGAAACAAACAAGGATGAACAGCAAAAATGATTATACAAGATACTAAGAAGTCTTCCAAGAAATTTGCTTCAAACAAGCAAAGCTTAGGTGGAGATCTATGCACTATATTCCCACTTAGATCAGCAAGTATACCTCAAGAAACAAAAATTGTAAGGAATTCAAGATGCAATATATGACAACAGGGTCTTAAAATAATGAGATAGATGTTATAAAATAAATTAGCCAACTGCAAATAATAAAAAGAAAAGCCTGTGTTCTAGATGCTGATATAAATGTGAAATGACTTATAGCATTACGATGCCAATTTAAGCAAATGAAAATAATGAAACATAGTTCCAAACTAATAGCATACATACTGTTAAAAGTAGGGGAAAATTATAAGAGGAATAAACCTATGGAATATCTTTGTGTAAGCATTTTCCCAACATAATGGGTGACCACAATGGAGCACGAGTCAAGTTTGACAAAGCCATGTTGAAGAATTGGTCATGTCTTTGTTCAAATCATCCATTTAGAAATTTCTCGAGCAGCCAATTATAGCTTCTCTCTATTGAAACTATAGGGCCATTATGCTCTTTACTACTAGATTTAGAGGTGTCGAGAACGACCCGTCACCCGTTTGACCCATGGGTCAACCCATTAAACACCGGTCGTGGATCAAAGATTTACAACCCATTTAAAAGTTACTCGTACCCGGTCCGCCCGTTTAAAACTATCACCGGGTCGACCTGGCTCACGGGTTCATGATTTTACCCGTTTGTTGACCCGGCCCGCGGGTTCATGGGTTTTACCTGGCCCGCATTGAAAATAGAAAATCAAACAACCTATCATATCATTTTTTAGTCATTTTCAATAAATTTGTTATGTTAAAGTTATATCACCAATATTAATTCACCAATATTAATCTGTTCTTAGAATGTACATTCTATCAATTTTAGTTATGATAGCTTATTTAAACCTAGAAAAGTCTAAAAACAAATTTCTTAATGTAGATTGCAAACCATCTTTAAAACAAACATAACAAAATGACGTAAATTACCTATTACCCTGTTAACTCACTCAGGAATGAACCGTTTATATATACACGGGTTACCCGCACACCCGTCCGCCGTATACGTGTCAAGTGATGGGCACAACGATTATCACCTATTTAAGTCTGGGTATTTTTAGCCACACCCATTTTACTCGCCACCTACAATGACCAGCCCGCAGATGGCCCGACCCACCCGTTTGACCCCTCTACTCTAGACTTGTCAAAAAGATGAAATAGAACAAAAATCTTTGTTTATCAAGGGTCAAGTCTAATCATCAGAATAATTAGGCAACGAAATTGAAATACATTCTGGAAAAATGAAACTTCAATGTAAACCAAGCAAATGCTTCATCAGCTATGAATTTCGCCAAGTTCCAAATCAAAGTATCTTCTACAGGAGAGAGGCAAGTTACGCAGCCATGATGGGCAGTTTTGATAGTCATAATTATCTTGGGAATTCAGCCTAAGCATATGAATTAGAGTTCACATTACTATTGGGGGAGAACAGCAAAACAACAAGCATTTGATATAATCTTTCAAAATAATGGCAATTCCCATGAAGATAATCAGAAGCAAATATGGAGTGAAGGTCCATAATCATTGAAAGCAATTAAAGAAAAATTAACAAGGAATGAGGGAAAATATCAAAATATGGCCTCCTGCAGTTTCAAAGAGGATAATTATAAGAGCAACAGGGGCTGTTAAAGAACCAAGGCTAAATTTGCATAAAAGATAGTTTGAAATCAGGGCAGCATACAACAAAGATCACGAAAACCATTAGTAGTAGTTACTGAACAGAAAGTGATCACATCCCCATGTTGTCCAAGTTTGTGGTTAAAATTATAAGATCAGCGATTTTACACATTGAATTTGTTTGTACAAGTTTATTACTTATTTCTTCTTAAATGGATTATATGTCATGCCAGTATATGGATATGCTCTCCATTCTTCTGTAACAGGGAAGATTGCATCTCTAGTGAGTGCCTTGGCCTCTTGGAAAATTTATATCATAAGCCAGTACGAAGGTGTCCATGAAAGAGACCTTATAAAAATTAAATATAATTAAAGGTAGATTTTTCAAATATAACGAGTGCGCTTAAAACACGAAATATGAGTCTAATACAAAATTCCATTTTCCCCTGCATGTTGGGAGTTTCGAATCCATAACCTCATACAAGGGGAGAAAACATGTCTGTGCTGCAGTCAAATGGTGGCTAGCCTTTTATTTACTTTCTGAAGAATCAGAACAACAGACAACCCAATGGAAAAACAACAAAATATGAAGAGTGGAAAAACAACAAAATATGAAGAGTTGAAAAATGCCTTCCTCTTTTCCAGAGATCATAGGCTAGTACACTTAGCATGCATTGACAAAGTTCGAGCATGCATCATAAATTCATAACAAGTGCTGCCATTTTGCAAGTCTTCGACAATTCAAATTGTGCCTAAGAAAATTAGCATCGTTCAAATATGATAACCAACTTGAAAGAATGCAACTACACATAGATAGATGAACAGCAGCACATCGATGTAGACATATTCAACTGCATTGCATGCCTGATGTTACATTCAACTAATATATCCATCAAAAAATCATTGAATAAAAATCTAGAATTGAACAATTCGGACTAATAATATTGATGATCTACTGAGAAAAAAACGTATTTTTCATATTATTGATAGAATCCATCGATCTAGCTAACGAAATCAACAGATCGTTTGAAATTATCTCCGATCTACAAATTAGGGTACCGATGAAAGGGAAAAAAGAACGCACCTTGTTCATTTCGAGCGGTGAAAACGATGGTTCCAGTCTCGTCCCCGATCAGGCACTCAGCGATCTTGGTCTGCCTCAGGTGAGATGACGCAGATCGCCCCTTTTGAACCACGGGGTTCGAGCTCACGACCTTGGCGGTGAGCGTGTGGCCGCCGGTCCCGGGCTTGAGCTGATCCACCTTCACGAACACCGGCTTCCTCTTCGTCGTCGCCGCCGACATCGTCGCAAAACCCTAACCCTAGCGAGCGAGCGAAAGAAACCCTAGATTCTTTTTGAGTTTATATGAGAGAGAGAGAGAGAGAGAGAGAGAGAAGGGATTGGGGTTTAAAACTTTACTCTTTTTTTTGTTTGTGTGGGATTCTGAAAGGAAGTAGAAACGTTTGGTTTATGTTACGGTGGCTCGAGGAACAGGTTAAGGTGTGCTGCCATCAATTTATGAACGGTAAATCGTAAAAAAAAAAAAAAAACAAGCACTTTTTTCCGTTGTCAAAAACCCCCGACCTCGAAACTATAGTCATAACCTCTCTAAAAAAGTTGTAGTTGTCAAAAAAAACCTTATCTGTAATATCTAGTAGTTTCCTGTTATATTTAAGCAGTAGCCGGCGATATTTAAACAGTTGCATGTGATATCTAAACTGTTTCCTGCGATAACTAAATAGTTGGTATGAATCGGTTAGATATAGCAGGCTACTATGCAGATGCTGCAGAAAAAATTCCAGAAGGTTTTGACTAGCACTTCAAGGCCAGAGTTTTTACAGCGAAAATAAGTGCTTGGGGGTTTTTGACAATTTATTGTTTCTAAAAAAAATGTGAACATGCAAACAATAATAACAACCCTTTATCCAAACTTTGGGTGCTGCCCCTTTTCTTCCATTCAGTTTTGGGGAGAGCATTTTTCTCCACTAAAATAATGAAAGTGTTTCTTAGCGCCACCATAAGGTCAATACAAGCATCAAGTATGTTATTTTAAAAAAAATTGGTGCTAAGCTACACTAGCCTAAAATCTTAACTGGAGTGTTAGGGTTTAAGTGATAATAAAGCAAGTATTACACTAAGTGATGATAAAGCAACCTTTGTAGACCAAGTCCTTCTCTTCTAAACCTCCGAGTAGTAGTCCATACAACTCCTCTTGGCTCCAGTTGAAAAAATGAATGAGCTTGCTTCATGATCTTCGAGTCGAAAATGATCCACCTTGAAATATCTCAAGATCAAGCTACCTCTGCACCAATCATGCATTAGTGAAGGAAACACCCTAATCCAAATGGCTAATATAAAGTAGGATGATGAAATAGGTGTTTTAGCTCACTAAGAATTCTCACAGGCACTAGGGTTCACAACTCAAATGAAGATTAGGGCTAGGAGGAAGATGAAGAAGATAACGGAGAGAGCTAAAGAATGAGCTTGCATAAGAGCAAAGAATGAAGAATGGCTCACAAAATATCCTTCACTCAAGGAAGCATGAATATTTTCAAATAGAAAATATGCACCATATTTCAATAGTGAAGCCAAACAAATAAAATAATGTATGAACCATGCTTCATAACCATGCCTAAAATATCTCCCATTTTCCACCTCAATTTCTATTTTCTCAAAATATAAAATCCAAACACACACACACACACACACATATCATACACACACACACACACACACACACATATATTTATTAATATATATTATAAGAATATAAACTTTAAACGAGCTTAATATTAGTTAGTATATAATTATATCAAATATAAATAAATATCAAATTATTAAATCAACACTTGATTCAATAATCCGGTTATATCACATATAACCGACTAATATCATTTATCTGTATGTCACATTATCAAATCAACACTTGATTCAATAATCCGGTTATATCACATATAATCCAACCGATACAAATGTCGCCAGATTAGAATACGGTATCACATACTCGTATTTAATCAGGCTCCCACACATATCAGCATATGTGCCCTACTTCGTTTTGCTTGAACTAAGAAATCTCTGTGTGGGAATCTAAAGACTCGTCAATACGCTAGCAGTAAGTAATGATCATATCGGTTAGCCACAAGCCGTCAGCGGTACTAGCTGGACATAACGGCTACACAGGTATTGAGCGATTAGAAGATCGACAATGTCACGACCCGAATGTGGCACGTGACCGGCACTTAAATCACGTGATATCTAAAAACGTCGACGCGATCTAAGTAAGCCGAAACCCGGAATCTAAACCCTTTTGAAAAATATTGGAGGTGGGCTTTAAAATAGTCATCAGATGAGATAAGTTTAAAATAACATTTAAATCTAACAAGTATGTTTGAAAGCATCTCTGACGTTTTAAAATTCGACAGCACCTCCTTTGTAAATTTTGCATAAAAACCCGATACAACATAATAATAAAATAGCATCCCAATGGGAGCTAACTTCCACACCCAAACGGCGGAGCAACCAAGCAAACAATATAAAAAGTCGACTCCAATGAGTATGATATCACAACACACAAACTCTAAGTCTCGTTTCTTAGTCCACATTATACCAATTCTAAGTTGATGGAGTTTTACTAGATACAAGAATATATAAATAAACGAGTGTGAGTACGATACAACAATAACCCACTTACCAAAGCAATCACCGAAAGGAATGTATGCCCAAGCCGCTAATAATCCAAGCGGTAAAATCTGCAAGAAATTGTGACACAACGGGGGTGAGTTTCCAACTCGGTGAATAAAAGTACATCACAAGGTAGAAATCGAAATGCACAACGTTACCTAGGTCATAAATGTAATACTATCATAACCTGCACTAATATAACATATAATATGTAGATGTATCGTAAATGCAATTCTATCCATCGCATGAACCCATAAGGGAATGCAAATGACCTGTATTTAGGTATAATCTCATAAGTAGCCGAAAATATATATGTACAACCTCTTCTTTAAAATAATTACGGAATATATATGTCACGGTATAAAAACAGACGTGATAGTATGAAATATAATAGGTATCTTATTTAAGATATATGTCCTGCTGTTTTGGTAAAGAATGATAAGAGGTTTACAATTTCAAGATCCCGGTGTCATATCAGACATGTCAAAATAATGAGACTATAGCTCATTTTTGAATTCCTTTTTATGTATGCGAATGCCCTTAAAAGATATGCAGATACTGTCCCTCAGATCAGTCCTGGTCGGCTACAATAACTCATAACATAACCGTATACCTCATATGATAGCGATGTATCAACATCTGGATGTCCGGCATCGACATCCGAAATCAAAAATCTCTCGTGTCCATCACCGACACGCAAATCCTTAAATCTCTACTGTCCATCACCGACATGCAAATGCAGATATTATCGACACCATCTCAACAGATGATCGCCACCCGATATCCCTGGCCTCGGTCGGTATCCCTTGGATATCCGCCGTGCCCAAATCGAACCCCGGTCAGTATTCCCTGGATATCTGTCGTGCTCATCTCTGTCTCCGGTATCGAGTATCCTTGCTAGGCTCCCCGCCTTTAATGTGACTATCCTGCCCCTCGGTCTCGACCGGGTCTACCATGTATCCGACTGTATACTCTGTAATACCCAGCCCCTTTTATACTAAAACCTGTGATTCGTTACTCTAGAATTCTATTTATCTTTATTTATAATTTTATGTATGTTATTTATAATTTTATTTATTTTTAAAACCCTAATCCCAAACCCCCATTTTTCCTTTCCCATTTATAAAAACCTCTATTCCGGCCCAGAACTCCATTTTCATTTTTGATTATTTCCTAAAGCCCGTTTCCTTTTATTAGACCAAAACCCAAACCAAATCTATCAGTTTCTTTTTATAAAATCCCAGCCCTTTTGTAATTTTCTCATTATTTTATTTTATTTTTACTTAAACTCAAAACTCTAATTTTTCCCTTTAACCCGTTTTCTTTTATTTAAAATCTAAAACCCAAAACTTATATTTCCTCAGCCCAACTTTAAATTCCTTAATCCTATTTTTTCCTTACATTCCCTCAGCCCAGCCCGTTCCCATTTCAATATATTTTTCCCCAGTTTTCCAGCGGCCCAGTATCTCAGCCCACTCTCTTTTTCCTTTATTAATTAATCAAATTTTGTCACTGGCCCAGCCCACTTCACTTCTGCCGCAGCCCGCTTCACCTTCAACCCGCGCCCGCTTCACCCACGACCCGACCCGCTTTTACACCCCCTTCTTCCCAACGGCTACTTCCCACGTTCCCGCTCACGATCCGCTTCCTCCGCCGCACCCCACGCCTGCGCCCACGTCGCCGCTCGTCACGCGCCCCGCTCGCGAACGTTACCACGACGCGCGCCCTCCACCTCTCTCCTCTACCCACTACTCCCTCTTTCTCTCTCGAATCTCTCCCTCTTCTTCCCTTCTCATTTTTTTCCCTCGAACCCACGCGCACGCCAGCGCGTCGCGCTCGCCGCCATCCCCTCACGTCGCTCGCCTCCAACTCATCGACACCACCACCATCACCCTCGTCGGCAACCAAGCCTCGTCGACCCGAGCACCTCCCTCTCATTTTTCCTCCAGCTCAACCCATCACCATCCCCCACCTACTTCTCCGACTTCACCCTCGTCACCTTCTAACCTCACCGTTAACGGCCCCAGCTCCCTCTTCCCACTCGCCGGCATCCCACTGAGACCACCCTTCTCCATCAACGACGACCCCTCTCCCCTCTTTTCCTCCAATCGAACTCCACCCCAAACCCACAGCCCCGGTTGCCTCGCCAGAACTCCACGCCATCGCCGACGACCACAAACAGGACCACCGAGCATCCGAGCCATCGTCGTCAATCTCCTCCACGACACCATACGACTACCTCACCCCCACCGAACCCCTGCACAGACGACATTATTGCCTCCACCACCGTCGACGAAACTCCTCCGACGAGCCATGCCTCGACCCATTGGCACCACCTTCATCACCACACCAAGTTCACACCTATCCTCCTTGCATCGCCGCAGCCAAGCTCTCGCCTCTCCAAACAAGCCAAGCTGCAGCCGTGCCCAAACTGAGCCAAACCCCTAACCAAGCCGAGACTTATCGCGTGTTGTCATCGTCGTGTTGTTGCCGCTGCCGTACATCCCTGAGACGTGTCCAGGCAAGTCCCCACTTGCTACATGCTATTTATTATTAGTTTATAAATTATAATCGTATATATATCCCATGTTTTGCCTTATGTTAAATATTACAACAAAACTATTCGATACTTGTTCTCATAGAAAATCATTATCAAATTTGGCGGAACTGGATATATTGCATTGGCCCTTGTAGGGATGGATAACGTGTGCAAATTTCGCTGGAAAATATGACCGTTAACGACTAAAACAACTACCCCCAAGTTTAACCGTAAAACTGGAAATTTATTGTACCTGAAAACCGTTAAATTCACCATAAATTATATACATACTAGAATGGTGCGTTCGAGGGCTCGAATCGAAGACGACTCGATGAACTTTAACCCTATACTGGTTTCCTGATATTCCTGTACTTAAATTGTGATTATATTCGTATCGGAGTGTGACTCTAGACTGCAGTCCAGAGCGACTCCAGTCGTTGCTTGCTGTTCCGTATTGGGTACCACAGGATTTTCTTAACTCGTAGGTTGCGGAACTCTGCTGTTTATTATAGGTAAATATGTTAGCTAGACAACACAATTGGTTTCATTCTATTTCGTTACCATTTGATATTTAATCTGTAATTTAATAGATCGGGACGCATAACAGTCCTAGCAGAATCAGAACTGACATATTGGTATTGAATAGTATATATCTCTTGACGTACAGACGCGATCGAAGACCCGTCTATTGCGTTGAAAACCTTACTGAAAACTCTAGAATTCATCCAACTGTAGCGTCGCTAAAATCTGATCCCAACTGGGATTAAAATGCGTTGCGAAACGGATTTCTGATTCTGAAACCGGATTTCCAGTCGCGAGCGCTTAAAACGAAATGGTTATAATTAATGATCCTGGAACCCGATTGGCTTGAAACTAAATTCGATGGATAGACAACTGAACATACTAATTGCTACCTGTTTATCGTTTCGCTAAATTAGATACGTACGTTTCATGATAAATTGTGCAAGTGATAGAATACTGTTTCATAACACCTTAATCATGCTTCACATACTGTTTACGTATCATATCATACTCATATCATTGCAGTGATAACCTAGTGATATCGTGCATTTACCCAGTGTTAGGTTTTAGTGATGATTGTGGCAAGTACGTCAGTGTTTGTGTATCCGTGATTAAGTGAAAGTGATACGTACTTGTACACAATCAGTGACCATATTATTCTATTGCATTGTCGACGTCTGTGAGATGCGTGTACGTGTGACTATAAGTGGTATGGGACACTTATGGAAGCGCTTGCACGGGTGTCACAGATAAGGCACCAGACACTGCCATTTATCTTAGATATTAGTCGGGACGTGCTTGATGGAGGTCCTGCCTCCAGTTCTCGTGCAGACTTGTCACGGATCGATTAGTATTTAGGGTTATGGTTAGCGTTTGATGTAGACCACGGGGTGTGGGGTAGTTTAAGTGTGAGTTCAACAGAATCTCGGGAGTCCCATGCCGGCTTATATTTTTAGGGAGTTATATGGAGATTTACAGGGTATGTGATATACACCGTGATATACATGTTACATGTTGGGCCCGTAGTCCCTTGCCCTTGGATTCTACACTTGGATGGAGGACACTCGCGAGTGGTTGACTCTCACACTTGGACTGACGATAGGCTTAGTGACCTATACAGTGAGACTTAGAGACTGATAGGGATACTGGCATTTATATACCTTATTTACTGTGATTGACATACGTGACATATCGTTCTACTGCTTTACCGCTCCGCTGCATTGATTACTGCACATTCATATTCATGCTGTCATCGATTACTGTTATTCATATCTACTACTACTGTTAGAACTTTCACCTGATTTTATATATATTATATTGCTATTGTGTCGCTCTGACGACCTGAGTATGCATGCTCAGTGTGAGGAGAAGATTTAGGATGGACCAGAACTAGACGTGCATCACAGACTTCTTGACTTGCCCTTCCGAGTTACATCAATTTGTTTCCCATCAGGTTAGTTTATATCATTGTTTCTATCAGTTACTGCATTTCTCATTACCTGTGCATCATTTACTGTTTACCATGAAAAACTAGAAGCCGAAGTGTGACTACGGCAGGACATTTCCTTGACCGTAGGAGCATGGCTGGCCTTGTCTACCCCTAGTATTCCGTATTTTGGGAAGCGGGGCGTGACATACTCCCCAACTCAGTCTGGATAAGTAGCAAGTCCGAAACCGTATATCTCCCCCACTCGGTTCGGAATAAAACCATCAGAAAATATCAAGCTCATGGTGGACGTCAACTCATCATATCCAGAAATATCAAGTAGAGAATAAGAATAATTGCATAATTCATTCTGATGATATATTATATATATACATATATAACAGCGTCTCATACCACTGATATACATCATCAAAAGTAAAACATCCAGAAAACTCATAAGAATCAAATATGAATACTCACAGTACCGGTATTCGCAATAATTAACATGTAATACAGGTAAAGCATGTAAATAAAATCATACAAGTAATAAACGTGACAATCCTACCGTGTCATGGCAATACTAATGATGTGAAGTGTAGCATACGCGTCTATGCTCGTGCAGTATTGCAATTATTAGTATTTGTACAAGTGTTCTATAAATGTACATATCATACTCATATCGACGTCTACATACGCATCACATAGTATAACAGTCCTATAGTGACATAGCAGTACCAATGAGGTGTAGTGTAACATGTGCGTACGTGCTTGTGCAACATAGTACTCATTGGTAGTTGTACGATGTTCTATCAGAGTGTTCGTATTATGAAAACGTATAACATCGATAAATATATCGCTAACATGTAAAGTAAATCTAAACGTAATTATTAAAGTAACTACTTGCTATGAGCTATACCATTATCTTTGAAAATGGAATGAAATGTTGATTTTGAAATAAGGAAGCTGCCTTGGTTTGAAAATGGATATTCGTTTTGGAAATTGGCATCGCATCCCTGTCACTTATCAATAAAAAGGGAAACGAATCGTTAGTTTTTAAAAGAGTATAGCTCACTCAGGTATTTCGTCCTAAAAACGGAAAAATATAACTCTACGATTCTAAAGGAAACTTGGCCGTTATTCGACATGCTAATCTCGTCATCACCAGTACGGTATGATTCCTCGTACAATACTTCACATTATCACTATATCTAAATCATCTCAAGTACGGCATGATCATTCGTACCAATTCACCAAACCATGAATAAAACTACATGCATATGAATATCATACTAGATGCAACTTAACTCCAATATCAATATCTTAAATAAATACTAAAAACTAACTATATATCATACTATGCTATTTATAAGGTTGCGGGGGTGCTATATGTCATCCACCCGACTTCCCCCGTAGATGTAAATCTACTCAAGAACTTGTCGAGCTCGTTGAATCCACGGTTGAAATGTCCGTCAACCCCGTCTCGAAAATCTTCGTGATCGTACCTATGATCGTAATTAAATCACATCAATATAAATATCATATCGAAAATCAAGACAACGAGCTAAGCACCCGTAGGTTAGAACCTACAGCTCGCTTATCCCAAAAACGAACAGACGCCCCTGAAATTAACGTACGAACGTCAACGTTTCAGTTGCAGTATAGAAATACGAAAACTCGTATCGGAATATCGGAAACTTCAATAAAATCCAAACTAAACATTCCCAGATTTCTCTGTATGAATATTGAAACAAATCAAACAATACTATAGATCATAAAATACCCAAATAAAGCCACAGAAGAAAAACCAACACCAAATGGCCTAAGGGACCCGGCGGCGCCGGAAAAACAAGGAATGTCACCGGTCGAAACTTAGTGATGGGGTTCCGGGCTTTAAGTGAAGTCTCCTAGTGGTCTCAGCGTACTACTGTCTTATTATTTTTTCTAGTGGTATTACCTAATAGCTCCAGATTCGATTTGAGTATGATAAATGTCACAAAACCCAATTTCCTGGTGCTGCATATTAAAAACAGGTATTAACAAAATTGAAATTGTAAGGAAAGAAAGAGATATACCTATGTAGTTGATTCACAAAGGAACATTAGCTCAAGAAGTGTTTATGGAAGCATCAAAGGTTTGTAGAGGCTCTAGGTTGATGGTGTGAACAAAATTGATGAAGGAACTCATTGCTTTTTCTTTTGATATTAAGAACACAGAGAAATTTAGTGTTGGAGTTTGAAAAGAGTTCAGTTTGATGAGGCTAAGAAATTCCTATGTGTTGTGTTGTGTTGTGTAGAGAGAGCATGAGGTGGGGGATTGTGAGGTGGAGGTGGCATGGTGGAAGGAGAAGGTGTAAAAATGTGAAGGAGGAGGTGGACGATTGTAAGCATGGGTGAGGTATGTTAAGGGTGGGGTTTTTGCCTAGGTTATAATATAATCAACCATGATTAAAAGAATGCAATAATTAAAGAAAAATTCTTTTTCCCTTAATTAAACCCTTCATGTCACAGAATCTAAATCCATGTTTTTAAAAGAAACATAATATTTTTTATAACACTTAAATACCATTATCTTATTTTAACATCTCATGTCATGTTTAGAACTATTAAAATATTATTTTTATGATATCACACATTTTCCTCATATTTACCAAAATAATTACATTTTTACGGATATAATTCTGATACCAAAAGTTGTATGTGATATCACTTTTATAAACTCATTATTTTTATATTTAAAATTATAAATTAATATTTATAATTTTCCGAAATGTTACAATCTCTCCCCCTTAAAAAAATCCGGTCCCCGAATTTAAAATTTAACCCCCATTATAAAACATTTTTCTCAATAAATCAACTCATTTCAAAACATTTTGTCGGGTTCCGAAATTTTAAAACATATAATCCGCTCGATATCATGGAACTCCCAAAGTCCCATATATGCTAAAACGTAACATAACGTAACAGTGTGCGTGAAAACTCAAAAGGATATAAATTCACATAACTGTAACTCTAGCGGTTGCTACGAGAATTACTCCAGTTATGATGCAGAATACTAAATACAAAAACCGTTGTGTATACCAAGTACACAATCAATACCATAGTCGTAGTGCAATATCGGTAGCACACGACCAAGCAAAAATATATAATTCAAATCTATACGATATTCTCTTAAGTGCAAATCATGAAAACAAAATCAATCCTAATGGGTTTTGCATGCAAATCTCAAACCACACGTCACGGTGTGCACGAAAACAAAAACAGCGTCAAGTGCAACAAGTGTGCATAACAACAATATCCACTGCATCAACTGTGCAAGGGGCAATTATCAAATGCATCTAAAGTGCATAAAATCAATCTCAAGTGCATCGAGGTGCATAAATAAATTTCAAGTGCATCGGAGTGCACAAAACGAATCTCAAGTGCATCAGGTGCACAAAACGAATCTCAAGTGCAACTGGTGTGCACAAAATCATACTAAATATACCTAGAGTATATATATATATATATATATATATATATATATATATAATATATCTTAATCATGTGCAACTGATACGCACAAAATATCATTCTAGGGAACCTGGTGTGCACAACACTCCAATTGAGTGCAGTCACTCCGCATGGAAATCTCAAACAATTACACCTGGTGTGCACAAAACACAAATCAAAGTGCAATCATCATGCACGAAAATCTCAACAAGTGCACCTGGTGTGCACAAAACGTTTGTATGACCCTCAATCCTCAAAATACATAAATCAAAATAACGGACGTTGAGTTGTCCTTTCTCAAATGTTAAAAACAAAATATTTTGATCATAAAAATGCAAATCGAAATCAAATGACATCGAAGTATATCTTCTTCAATGTCAAAAGGTGTTTATACACCCGGAACTGGCAGAGCAAGGATTTCTACTTGCCTTCTGCCACAGTCTGATGTTCCCTGTCTCTGAATTCTGGTTCTTCTTATAGATCTCTAACGCCATGGCCTCTTTATAAAATCGTTTAGTGAGGAACAACGACACAATCAGTCCTACTGCTGAAACCTCTCACCACATCTCCTTGGCCAGTAGTCCAATCCCTCGCAACGCAACATGTTGATGACGGAAATCTCTAACCTCTGGGTGTGCGCCAACAAATGATCCTGGGTTAAATCTTACTTATTATAAATTTCTGGAAAGAACCCTTCAAGTCTCCTGCTGATCTCATCTATCCAGCCTGTTCGGAACTAGCACTCATTACTGAATCCACCTTCTCTTTCGTAACAACTGTCATCTCCTTAAAATTTTCCTCTGAAAGTGTAGTTGTACATGCCTCTTTATATGCATCAAATCTTCAATATCGACGGTGAAGAACAACTGTCCACCGAAACTTCACACCAATCTCTTGTTCCATTACTCTCCAATATCAATCAATTAAGGAGCGTATCACAATAACTATGCAAATTGCAAGTCATACTCGGTTATGACCAAGCTCAGAGTCTTACAAAACTAAAAAAAACACGAATCCGGCATGTCTGATACTCTGCAAAAGAATCTGGCTAAGCTCGCCTTCGAGAACTCGTCCCAATTCGTCGGAGGAAAACTTACTACATGATCTCTTTCTCGAGCAACTTGCATTAAGTCTGAGAAAGACTCATTAAAAGAAGCTAATCAACTTCACCGATCTTGCATCGGAGCGCCACAACGGATTACAATATCCTGGCCATCATCTATCTGAACGATTACGAACCCTCTGGTCCATCTATACTCGTAAATATCGGCGAGTTTTAACTTCATGAACTCTGTAAGTAACACCTCGATAACCTCAGCAATCATTGGTACCACTGTCTGAACAGTAGGCAATTCGACGATCTTCGAAAAAAGGAAGACATTATGCCCCAAGTCTGGCTGATCTCCAGCAATAACCCGACCCTCTGGTGCGGATCACGAAGAAACTCGTTTCAACATTAGAAACTCGATCATATAAGGATACACAATATGTCCTTATGTCACTGGAATGTCACCCTGGTCAGTCCTTGTCTCAGACAAGTCTGCTCTGACTGTATCTCTAACCGCAGCCCTCTCGGCTCGTGTAGACATGATGACCGGAACAATCAACATGTATCGATGAGGATAAAACAACGGAACGAATAGAAGAAAAGATCTCAAGATATAAATCCTAAGGTAACTTAGACGGAGTATCATATCGTAAATATATTGCGGAACATATGTACGGTACGTCACTCTACTTAATACCTACTCTATCAACCAAGGTCATTCTATATAACGAAAGTTCGGGTATAAGACCCCCAAAGTCAAGTCTAAGTCCTATAAGTTCAAGCCTAGGTAACGAAAGCATGGCACGTGACCGCCAGGCGCCCGTGGGTCATGTGCACGGCACGCGACCATTGGAAACACCAGCGGAAAAGGAGGCTTAGCCCCTGGGTTAGGAGTTGAACTCCCAAGGGGCTTTGGAGTTGAACTCCTAACATGGATTATGTATAGATTTGGAGTTAAACTCCTAAAAAGAGGTTTAATTTATGGAGTTAAACTCCAACAGATCTTGAATGGAGTTAAACTCCTAGAAATATTTGGGTCTTCTTTTGAGCCTCGAATCCACCCGGAATGGGATTTTTAGAGATGTGTATCTTTCTTCTTCCTTTCTGTTAGCTGGATCTTAAGGGAAAAGGGGAGGCGAGACTTAAAATCTCCCCTTCTAGGGATTTGATGGCAGATCCGAGCTCCCCCATCAAGGGTTTTATGGTGAAAAGTTATTTATTTTTGGAAAAGGAAGGGTTAAACTCTTGATTTAATTCAAAATAAAAGAAGAATGTTTAGAAACTTGAGGAAGGAGGAGGTACAAACCCTAGTTTTTTTTATGGGGAATGAATTCTCTTCTTTATTTCAACATCATGTTGCCTTATATAGGCTTACAAATTTACACATAGCCCATTCGGCTTTACAAAATGGCATTTTGCCTATCTCATGCCTCATGTGCTACTTCTTTTTGCACATAAGCCATGGGCTTTACAAAAATTTAGCTTATGCCCATTTTCCTTACATTTATTCATAGAAAATTACATCAAAATTATTTATTACATAATTTTCTTTTTTGGCATGGGGGAGGCCGGTCGCGGGGCTCGACTTGGGCATGGGCCCATTTGATCTGGGCATGGGCCCGCTTACTTAAGGCTTGACTTTGAATTTGACTTGGTTAACCGGGGTGTAATTTTTTACCCCAACAAAGTGCCCCCCATCAATAAATGCACACCACGTATATGAGTTGTGTGCATAAAATTGATGGATCTTTTGCGTGGAGGCGACTTGATTTGGTTCCCGCTTTTGGGAAACTAGCACTGCCCTTTTCACGACATAGACGATCGATGCTTGACGTGTCTCCGAAACGGAGTGTCGGTGGTTGACGTGTCCCCGAGACGGAGTGTCTGTTTGACGTGTCCCCGGCACGGAGTGCTGTTGGTCGACGTTTCCCCGAGGCGGAGTGTCGCTGGTTGACGTTTCCCTAAGGCGGAGTGTCGCTGGTTGACGTTCCCCCGGCATGGAGTGTCGCTGGCCGACGTTTCCCCGAGGCGGAGTGTCTGTGGTCGACGTATCCCCGGCATGGAGTGTCTGTTTTGGATGTTTCCCCGGCATGGAGTGTCGCTGGACGACGTGCCCCCGGCACGGAGTGTCACTGGTTGACGTTTCCCCGAGGCGGAGTGTCTGTGGTCGACGTATCCCCGGCATGGAGTGTCTGTTTTGGACGTTTCCCCGGCATGGAGTGTCGTTGGTCGACGTTTCCCCGGCATGGAGTGTCACTGGTTTTGATGTAGAGGCCGATTCCCAGGCGAAGCATAATTCCGATAGGGAAGGTAGATACTCCGAGGCGAAGCATGATTTCGACACAGGGTACATTCTGAGATAAAGTATGATTCCGCTGTAGAGGTTGTTAGTTTGATTTGATTTGGGTTGACATCAGCATCGCTACACTGGAATATGGTACCAGGAGCAAATCATCATTTGCCATGAGTGGATTTGGGTATTTTGGTTTTGGTTTGGCATCAGCACCGCTACACTGGAATAGAGTACCAGAAGCGAATCATCATCTGCCGTGAAGGGATTTCCCTCGTTCCCAATTTAACGACTTAGGGGTCATCTGTTCCCAGTTTAACGACTTAGAGGTTATATGTTCCCAGTTTAAAGACTTAGGGGTCTATCGGATCGGAAGTTTGGAATTTTGAGGTAGGGGTCGGCATCAATGTTGCTAACACTGAAGCACAGGTGCCAGGAGCAATTCATCATTTGCCTTTACCCGTTGGGGAGCGACGGCTTAGGAGACAGGTTTAGGTCCCTATCCCCTAAGGCTTTTCAATTTTATGAGCCGTAAGGGTCCCATAAAAGCATTTTCTCCCTACGAGTCGAAAGGATCCCGTAGGTGTATTTTCTCCTTAGGAGTCGTGAGGACCCCAAGTGTGTTTTTCCTTTGTGAGTCATAAGGATCCCACGAAGGTGTTTTCTTACGAGTCGAGAGGATCTCGTAAGTTTCGTTCTCCTCATGTATCATGAGGACACATGGGTGGGTCTTCCCAAATGGAGAATAATTCCAAGGGCGGAGACCGGCCTCTGGACTGGTGATTGCGGTGGGGTATGGGTATGATGAGAATTATTTGAGGCCGTGGATTGTATATGGTAGTCAGTTCAGGGACCAACCGTAGGGCTGGGAGAATTTTAGGACTTTGTTGGCGTCTGCATCGCTGCACTGGAATATGGTACCATGAGCGACTCATCATTCGCCGTTGGAACATTCAAAGATTTGAAATTTTGGTTGGCGTCTGCATCGCTGCATTGGAATATGGTACTAGGAGCGACTCATCATTCGCCACTTGGAAACTTGGATTTGGTTGGCGTCTGCATCGCTGCACTGGAATATGGTACCGGGAGCGACTCATCATTCGCCGTTTTTTTTTACCGTGACCGCTCTATCATTTCAGTTTTTCTTATCGCGAAGGTCGCGATTGCCCTATCATTTCGGCTATTTATTCGCGGTTGCCCCATCATTTCAGCTTTATTTTTTTATCTTTATTTTACTCGCTGATTTTTATTGCGAGTTGCCCCATCATTTCAGCTTTTCTTTTCTTTTTTTATTTACATATTTTTACATACCCAGTTTAACGACTTAGAGGTCAATTGTTCCCAGTTTAACGACGTGGTAGTCGGCTCTTTTTAGAGAAAGGCATATATATGAGAGAATCAGATTCTTGAAGGACTTCGGTCTCCCTTTGTATGAAATTGGCAGTCGCAGCTTAATTATTTGTTAACACGCCTTTAGACGGTTCTATCTCTCCTGTATTGCTTTTCAACCCAATCTTTGAAGACGAAACAGTCCTCAATGGCATGACTTATCACTCTGTGATAGGGGCAATATTTGGGGTCGTCGGTCATATTCGCTTCTTGCGCTCTTTTTTATTCTGGCAATTGTAGACCGTTTCTTAGGGCGTCTTTGAATAGTTTACGGACTTTGACCCTTCTGAAAGAATAGACCTTATCCAGCCTCTCTTTTAGTAGAGATTCTCCTCCCTCTCTAAACACTGGCTTCCGAGGCCGGTTGGTATTATGCCCTCTCATCCCTCGCTTATTTCGGTTAGCCGAAGTGTTAAAAGAGTCAGTATCGTCAGAATTTCCACCTTCGTGATTATCGTCCTTTCGGTTTCTCCAGGACCTATTGTTATTTTAGGAATAAGAGGAGGACTCCTGTTTTGAGCGCTCCAACATCTGAATTTTCCTGATTAGCTCCTGGAATGTTTTGAGACCCGCGGTACATAGAAATGGGGTCATCCAATTGTTGAGATTTCCAACGAGGAGGCTAACAGATTGGTCATGCTCTATCGGCGGTTCATATTTGACAGGGAGATTGCGCCATCGGGTTATAAAATCCATGCCGCTTTCATTGTTCATTAGCTTGGTCCTTACGAGGTCGGCAATGATGATCTTATCGCTGACAGTTGATTGGTTATCTTTTGCGTGCGTGCGTTTTAAAATCAGAATTAAGAATATACCGCAATCAATAATGGTGTCGCTTGGTAGCTAGTCGGCTGAGTACGGGTCGATCCACAGGGAGAAGGATTCCTTTTCTTTATGTTTTAACGAGTTAAGTCCAAAAAATTGGTGGTTTTGTTTTAAGATCTAAAAATGAGATAAAAGTTGATAAAAAGCTTACTAGGGTTAGGATTAGGTTAGTTCGAAATAGAGATCTTCTCACTTCTTTCAATGCCTTAGTTGTGAATAAAGGTGTTAGGGTAATCGGCAACAACGGGGATTAGCACGACTGAGAAGAAACTGAGTTTCATCCTTTTGGTCCTTGGTCGTCCGTTCTTGGCTTTTAGCCCTAACCTCCGGTTAATTCAATCACAACCGGTCTAACTAGGGAATCACCGCTATCATATAGGATAGGGTGCCGTAGTGAGCGGAGTGTGGTTGATTTAAAGGGAGTCCTTTAAATAAAATTATTTGGGCAAAGAAAGAGATGAGAGATATTTCCTTTTCTCAAACCTTCTCTCTCCCATCCCTAACAAGTGAGGAATTACTCACTCATTAGGAAGATAACAAAAAAATTCAAGATAAGAAAAAAATGCGGATTAAATTCTACAACTAGATTAACAAATAATAATTGCAGATAATAAAATACGATAAGAAAAATGCGAGAAAAATAAAGGAACATACCTTTTATTGATATCTCTTAAAAGCTCATTACAATGGAGAATTCTAGCTTTAGAAATAAAAAGAGGCAACCTCCAAAGAGGCACACCAAAAAGAGGCACCCCAATATTTGGCTTTGAGCCCTCCTATTTATAGATAGGAAAAACCCTAGGTTTACATTCTGATCCATACATGAATTACAAAACAACCCCAAAGACCGAGTCAAAGCATCGACGCCATACCGACACGTGCACCGCACGGCCGCGTATCCGCGGCAGAATCCCATGTTTGGCCGCGAATCCGCGGCCATATGGTGAGATCTCTGGCTCATTTCTTCAGGGTTTCTCTGTGTTGCTTTTATCTTCTGTTTTCTTTACTTGGTTTCTCAGAATTTCTTCTATTTCCTTCCAGATTTCTAACAGTGCAGAATGATGTGGACTTTTGCCTTGAGCTTCGCCTTAAAGTCTTGAATTTTGTGCTGCCCTTGTGCTTTGTGCATTGAACTGTCTAATGATTTTTATTTGTTCCTTGAACTGGTAGGCGGCATCATACGGATTCATCTATTTGTTGGTCGTAATCTCACATTTGTAGCGTCTTTTCCTGAATTTCAATGTATTGTTCTGAGAACCTGTAATCTGCAACTATTTAGCAGACATGGATCAAAAGCACCTATTTATTTGTAATATGATTAAGAATGAGGAATATAATAATGCAATATTCTGACATGAACAAATACCCCCAAACTTATGTTTAGCTCGTCCCGAGCAAAGCTATTTTTATTCTCGAAAAAACCTAACCTCACTTTCGCAGGGAATCGCGATTGCACTGAGCTCGTGCAACAAGCCGTTAAACCTCTAGGTGTCCCTAGTAGGAGGAGTGTTGTCTCCTGAAGGTTTTCAGCGGATACTGCCCACAAAATCCGATCAATTTGGCCTGTTGACTTTCATTCTTCAATTCGGTATTCTAGCAAGAAATTCTATTATCTTTAACTTAGAAATCATCAACCCGTATTTTTCACACCCACTTATCATTTAACTTAAGATCGTATATGTTCTGTAAATTTATTCAGCTTTCAGCATCTTTTGAATTTTCCTTCTAAGGTTTCGTCTCAACTTAGGAATTTTTATCATCTCTATTGAAGGTATAAGCCCTATTTTTCATTCCCATCTCTCATCCAAACCCCAATCATATACCCCTATATGTATGTATGTATCACCCCTACATTTGGAAATTCAATTCAAACTATCATACTCTTATCCATCGTCTAAAATACTTTTAGTTGGTGAATTTTAGATGAAATTGCTCACGCATTCTTCATGCGACCGTCAATACTTCTTGAGGTACTAACGACCGATTACAAAATGTGTTCGCGCATTAAGACGTAATTCCTCGTCTTTTAATACCTAAGGCTTTAGCAGTGACTCCCAAACCAGTTGGTCTAAGGCACTAGGTGATAAAGCACCCTCGCTATATTTTTTATTTATGCTGCCTTAAGTAACTACAAAACCAGTGTTCATTTTTTTTTTATCTCTGTATTCACCACTTATACTTTTATTTTATTTTCCTTCATATTAAGGATTTTAGACAAGAGCGTTTCAAGGTATCCTCTACTATTCCAAGTTTCAAGGCGCGTGTTTGTGCGAGTTGTAGGGTATATATTTTCAGAATTTAGACTTAAGGTCCGGAATTATTTTTCAGACTTACGCTTCATATAAAAATTTCAATACCCTTCCCTCATTTTGACTTAGCCCAAGAACTGAACTCAAAATTTGCCTATTTCTAAATTAACTATAAGGACATATATTTTCTATAATTAAACTATAAGAAAGGTTATTTTTAGAGTTTTTAATTTACTAAGTTTAGGATCTAGTTTTTCCTAACTAGTCAACCGTCGTATTAAACATAAGTCATATATGGCCAAAATTGAACTTTTCAATTTTTATAATTCTTTAAAATTTTCAATTTTTATGGGTTTTAAAATAAGTATGCAAATGCAAAAATATACATATGAATGCGAAGGAAGACAGCTTACCAAGCACACTCCCAAACTTAAACTTGACAGTGCCATCACTGTCAGGCTACACCAAGAGGGTCAAAATTGTCGGCACTCCCCTTTTTAATTCTTTTTATTTTTATTATTAACAGAAAAAGAAAACAAAATATATACACACAAAAAGGTTCCCCCCAAACTTAAGTGAAACATTGTTTCTACTGTTGCTATTTTTTAAATCTCATAAACTTGTAAACTTGGGAGGAAAAATTTATTAACGAGGACATGAAATATGATCGTGAAAATCTCCCCAAACTTATTTTTGGTTCACCACTTTGAGTTAGAAAAAATTATTTTCGAGAGCCAAATTATACCCCCCCCCTCCCAAACTTGAGTTAAACAATGTTAAGCTTTTAAAGAGGGGGTTCAAAGTTATTGGTCAATACCAAGCTTTGCAAAGATCAAAAGTCAACACCAACCATTTGAAGAATTTATCAATGTAACGTATAGGTCGGTGGAAGAACATGTTATATAGAGCCAAGAAGAAGTGGGGAAAAGATAAATGGTGGTATGGAAAGGGTTTGCATGAACGTGGATGTGAGGAGATAAGAGGTGAGGATAAATAAAAACAAGAATGTGAATGATCAGAAATGAGTGGAATATTGGCATTCTCGTATTTTATAAAAAAAAAGGGTGGTGGTTCAACTTCTATAGGTGGAGGTTGATTAATCACAAAATCCTTGTTGTTTAGGAATGCAAGTTCGTCAGCGAAAAGTTCTTCAAAACTCTCATCGATGTAATTGAATATTTTACTGTCAGTAAGTTTTGTGCCAGAATTTATCATACTTGATTTGTCAAAAATTATGGAGGTAGGAGACTCGAAAAACCCATCTACCTCATTTTTAAAAGTATCCAAATCAAGTCGGCTTTCTGGAATGATCGAACTTGAATTATCGGATTGTGATTCATCAACACTCACTGAAATTATAGGAAGAATAGAAGAAGAACCTGAGAAAGTGGGAGAAAGAAGTTGAATACGAACTTGAGGGTGGAGATGGAGTGTATAAATTAGCACAATTTGTAATGACCGATGTGTAAAAAGCGATTGTGCTAATCTATCAACCCATTGAGAAATGAGGTCAAATCCCTCAAGAATCATGAGAAAACATGGGTACGTCGAACTTGGTAAACCAGACATTGAAAATGAAAGTGTAACGGTTTCTTGCAAGGTCGGAGCGAGGATGGAGGGAAGTGATTGAGGAAGGGTATCGATTAAAGGTTCAGGAGGGTGTGTGCAGTCAATGAAAAGGATAGAATGAATTGGAAAATCCGACTCCACAAGTAAAACTGTTTCATCCTCAATAATTTCCTCAATACTCTCCTCGAAATTTAGCTTATCCATGCAATTCTCATCAAAATTAAGACGCATATGAAGTTCAGGAGAAACATTTAATGACTCGGGATGATGAATTGGAGAAAAAAATTCAGTCAAATCTACGGGTTCATCATCCAAAATATTCCCAGCGTCGATATCCTCAATCAAGTGAAAATCAATTTTCTTAGACACCTCATCAAAAGCATGGATATTAATCAGTTTAGGTTTTAGAGTGGAGGTGTAGAAGTCAAAAGGATTGATAATGGTTTCACTCGAAAGGGACCCTTCACAATCAGATAAATCAAACACTACAAAATTGCACAACTCATTAAACGTTTTATCTTCAATTGATGAATCATTTGGAACACTTGATAGACATTCAAAATCGGAGTTGTGGGATTCAATTGGGGATGGGTAGGTTTGATTTGGAAAGGTGTACAGCTCACTTTCACCACTCAAATTCTCAACCTGTCCTACCGCCTCGTCATACATTGAAAAATTTGGAGCTAGTTGGAAACTAGCTCCTGGGTCATTAGGTTGTATAAGGGCGGCCATGGACGCATTCAAATCCATCATCTGTTGGCTTAACGCTACCATAAAATCTTTCAACGACTGTTCCAGATTAGACATGGATTGTGACGGGGTTTCAGTAAAACATTTAAAGTTGTTTGGATACTGGAAACTCCCAAATGGCTGTTCAGAAGCAATGTCTAGGGAAGGTGCAAAAGTTGGGTAGGACTGGTAGGAATTGAATTGTTGGATAGAAATAGGATCAACATTTGGATAAGAAGGTGAATGGAATTGTTGATCCAAAGAATTCGTAGTGGTGAAAGGAGTGAAAGATCGGTTACGAGATTGTTCAATATGTTCAGCAATAGACATGAGTTTCGGAGTTACAATAGGACTCGAAAAAGGGGTATCAACGTAAGAAGGTGGTGAAGGTTGAAATGGTTGATATAAGGTGGATCGCGGAGTCCAATTGGTTTTCCTAGACGCGTCTATTCGATGTTTCAAAGAAATTTTGGGCATGGAGGGGTCATTCGAAATTTGACCAAAACAAGAAGCGTAGGAAGTAATGTCTGGTTGTGGGTACCAAAGTTTGGCAAGAGTTTTGCGAAGTGGGGTACCCATGATGTGATCAGAGAAAGGAGAAGAAAAAGAATGTGATATTTTTTTTAAATTTTTTAATTTTTTTTAATTTTTTTAATTTTTTTTAAAAAAATTGTTTGTTTTTGGAGTTTTGAAATTTTTGAAAGTGATTTTTTTTAGAAAGAGTTTTTTTTGCAAAATTTGTACGGAACTACGGCACAATTTCAAACAACCACAGTTTAAACATGCACAATCAAAACTAGAGCTAGGGTCTCCTAAGTCAACTAGACTGCTCCTAACTGTTCCAAAGCGACAAGTTGTGAGATATCCCTCAAATCGCCTTTTCACCGCCAATTGTGGCCAGGTAAGCACAATGAAGAAAGGAGGGTTCCGCTCACGAATCACCGTGAGACGGGCCTTTTAAAGTTACCTTTCTCACTTGTCTAGCCTAGGCACCACAAAGTCAGGTTTAGATAAACAATTGAATGCCAACAACCTTCCTATGTCCTATTGAGCACGACAGTCCTTAGCTGGCTGAGTCTAAATAATTTTTAATTAACTCAAGGGTGATGCATATACTTTTTAGTGATTTTTAGGGTCTTAGGAATGGTAATGAAATACCCACCCAATCTGAATTGGTGTTATAGCCCCTTAAAAGTCCGTATTAATTATGCAAAGCGGTTAACACACCAAAAATCTAAAACACTTTGCAAAATTTTTTCTATTTGGCAGCGCAAAGAATCCTGCACAAAAACAATTTATTGGATATGAGAAAGAGAATCTGTGCAAAGAACCCTGCAGGAAATGTTTTTTAGTGGAGTGCAGAGGAGAGTGGATGAGAAATGAGATACTCACAGAGATTTTTGGGTGCTGATGTCACCAGTTGACCGCGGTTCCGCGGTCAAACCCCTGAATCTGCCGCGGTTCCACGGCGGTTTAGTTGGTTTAGATCTCCAAAAATTTTCTCTGTGTTATTTGGATTCTCCCCTGTCTGTTCAGATCCTCTATTTCTTGATTTGGTCACTGGGCTTGCTCCAGATCTGAAACAGAGTTTGCTCTAAGACTGCACACTTGCACAAAAACCTTTCAAAAAGAACAAGATGATTTTTTTTTTAATTTTTCAATTTTTATAATTTTTTTAAATTTTTTTTATTAACCCGAAATTATACAAACAAAGAGACCACCATCTTCCCGGCAACGGTGCCATTTGATTGAGAGGATTTTGCGTGCGTGCGTTTTAAAATCAAAATTAAGAATATACCGCAATCAATAATGATGTCACTTGGTAGCTAGCCGGTTGAGTACGGGTCGATCCACAGGGAGAAGGATTCCTTTTCTTTATATTTTAACGAGTTAAGTCCAAAAAATTGGTGGTTTTGTTTTAAGATTAAGAATGAAATAAAAGTTGATAAAAAGCTTGCTAGGGTTAGGATTAGGTTAGTTCGAAATAGAGATCTTCTCACTTCTTTTAATACCTTAGTTGTGAATAAAAATGTTAGGGTAATCGGCAACAACGGGGATTAGTGTCACGCCCCGCTTCCCAGAGTATGCAAGATTGGGCACGTGACATAGCCAACCATGCTACCTGTGGGTAGGAAGTATCCATCCACAGTCACATTACGGCTGTAGAGATATCAAGAACAAGATAAATAAACTATCTAACACATGTCCAAATCCAGAATAACAAGAGTCAATGATAAATAAGTGCGGAAGCAAATGATCCAATACAATAATAGAAAAGTGCGTCCCATAATGCGGGCTCACATCTGGAAATAAAATGCAAGAAATAAACAAATCACTACAGAACTCACAAATCAGCCTGTTGGCTGAAGTACTCCTGCTCGGTCGGCGACAGCGGTACGGAATCTGGGCCATGCAAAACCCAGACGTCAGCGCGTCATGTCAACCCGTAATAACATAATAGACAGGCAATGCGAATATGAACATGAAATAAGCAAGAGTAACAATAATATGAATCAGAGCAGTGCAGGGTTGTATGCAGTGGGTAAACTAAACTGTGCTATCAGGTTCTCTGTTCTAAAGTCTTTGAAACCAGGTAAGGTAATCCTCATCGTAACTCGTCGGTAGTTATTCCGTAACGCCCGGAAAGACGGCAAACAATAGGTATTCCGTAACGCCCGGAAAAACGGCAAACAATAGGATATTCCGTAACGCCCGGAAAAACGGCAAACAATGGGATATCCCGTAACGCCCGGAAAAACGGCAAACAATGGGATATTCCGTAACGCCCGGAAAAACGGCAAACAATAGGATGGCCCTTGGAGTTACGTTCGGTTACAATACTGATTTCCCCATACCCCCAAGTTATATGTGTAAGTCAAGTCAGGTATCCCGTAATCAAGAAACTAATGCCAACACAGGATCAGGTAAACAGGTTTGTCTGGATAGACAACAGGAACGGTCCATGAGGACTACATGTTAGGTTTGTTGGCATTAGACACACGATCAGGTAACGGGTCAAGTCAAACAGTATACGGTACCATGTCGGGTAGATCCATATACATGTAGTAAGTCAGGTCAAGTTGTGAACAATATCATATGTCAGTTATAGAATCAAGCATGGTCATCAACAACATGATATAAGCAATGAATTAAGCAATAGGCAGATGCACTCAGTTTGCAGTACAGTTATTAGTTGTGTCACAGAGAGGATTTCAACATTACAAGAATGCAGTAAGACAATTATAGCCATTTAATCATGTTAATAAGTTTAAGACTTCATGGATGCAATTATATGCAACTTAAATGCGATGGATGCAAACGGGTATCCGAAAGGTTATAAAACTATAAAATGGTAATGTGGGATGCACAACTAAGCAATATGTGATATAAATATTGATATAATAATATTAATATGGATAGCATATTCAAAGCGATTAATAACTATAAAAGTGGTATTGATTAACCATGCACAAGAAAGTTCCGTTCAGAAATTCAGCGTCACCCTAATTTGTAAAATAGCTTAAAAATAACAAATGTTCTCCAAAAGAGACATGTCTTATACCAAAACAAAGATAATTCAATAAGGTTTTCAGTTTTATAAGTATAAGCATCTCAGGTTGTCCCTCAAAAAGTTATGAACATTCGAAGTTGAAAGTTTGCTGCTGGAATTTCCTGGACAGCAGTTTGGAGACATTTTCATTTGCATTTTAGGTTATTTAAACAATTTATTTTGCCAGTAAATACTTCACAGAGTTATAGTATTCTGAATTAGCTTCGTAATGAACTAAAGAACGTATACTAATGATTTTTCTATGATTTATAATGAATTTTATAAGATAAGGTGTACAGTAAATTTCAGATTTGTCATATCCGATTTTTCAACGACGTTTCATGTGTAAACTATAAGATTTTCAAATGTATAACATTATAAAATGAAGATTATAAAAGTATATAGCATGTAGCAAGATTAACTTGCCTCGATGGGTCGCGAATCGGGAAAACGGAACGTTAACCGTCGGCGGGGAAAACTCGCGACGGGCGCACGGTTCACGGAATGAACCCAAACGACGAACAAAGGAACCACACGGGTCGGGGTACCTCGCTGGAACGTCGAGAAGCGTCTCCGGCACGACGGAATTCCGGCAACAAAAGAACAGTTAAAAAAATGAGAAACGAGACATGAAGGAAGAAGAGAAAGAATGATAAAGAGAAGTACGAGAGGATATATGAGAGAGAGAGAGAAAGTGGAGAGAGAGAAAGTGGGGCCTACGGGGTTAAAGGAGAGGTTGCGATTGGCTGAGAGAATAAATTGAGAAGGATACAAAAGATTGTAAAAATATTATATGGTTAACTTAAAGATTTAAAAGATAGATAATGAACAATAAGATATCAGGTTAGTTAGAAAAATATATGCGATGGTTTTAATAATATTAAAATTTGGGATTTTGGCGCCAAATGAAACATTTCCAAATCGTGCCCGGGTTGCGTCCAAATATTTGAAATTTAAATAATAAGATTTTAAGCGGGTTCCAAATTTTAAAATGAGATGTTTTATGATTAAAAAGCATGCCCCCAAGTCGGACACTTGCACGCGCGCGTAGCCGTCCAAACTCGCCCGTTTCACCGAACGGGATGAAAACTCGACGCGCGGACGCTACCACGCGGCTAGGGGTGATGAGTAGGCCAATATGGATATTTTTAATTTCACTTTAGGTGTTAAAATTTGTTATATGCAAAATGACTTAGCCGGTTAAAATTTTGCAATAAGAACCAAACAAGCAAGATAAATGAAATGAGCAATGCCAAACACTCAACCAGTAACAGAAATAGTATTATTGGGCTCGGGTGTTACATCATACCCAACTACAAAAAGAATTTCGTCCTCGAAATTCCAAGAATTCAAGATAGATAACTACAGGAAAAGGTGAGGAAACTTCTGCCGGATCTCGTCTTCTCGCTCCCAAGTGGATTCTCCATGCGATCGATTACCCCAAGAGACTAGCACAAGAGGGATAACCTTGTTCTTAAGAATATTTTCCCTTCGATCCTTGATTTCAACCGGTCGCTCCTCAAAAGTTAGGTCCTCCCGTACAGTTAACTCCGAATGATCCAAGACGTGGGTTTCATCTCGAACATACCTTCGCAGTTGAGATACATGAAACACATCGTGCACACCTGCCAAGGACTGTGGTAATGCCAAACGGTACGCTACCTCTCCAACACGCTCCAATATCTCGAAGGGTCCAACGAATCGAGGACTAAGCTTTCCCCGACTCCCAAAGCGAATCACTCCTCTAGTCGGTGATATCTTCAAGAATACCAAATCACCCACGGCGAACTCTAGAGGTCTTCTTGACGTGTCAGCCCAACTTTTCTGTCTGTCTTGAGCTGCCTTCATATGCTTCCTGATTGTATTAACTTTCTCAACGGTCTGTACTACCAAATCTGGTCCTAGCAATCTTCGTTCACCAACATCATCCCAACAAATAGGTGAACGGCACTTACGACCTTCCCATTCTGCATCAAAACACATCCCAATCCTTTCCCAGATGCGTCGCTGTGAATCACCAATCCTCCGGAATTGTCTGGCACGGTCGAAATAGGGGCGGTTATCAACTTCTCCTTCAATTTCTCAAAACTAATGCACATTTATCCATCCAGACAAAAGGTACCTCCTTACGCGCAAGCTTGGTTAACGTCTCCGCCAGACGAGCAAAGTTCTCCACAAATCCCCTGCAATATCCGGCGAGTCCAAAAAAACTTCTTATGTCCGCAACATTCTTCGGAATCGGCCGATCTCGAACTGCTGCGATCCCTTCTGGATCGACGGCAATTCCATTGCCAGACACAACATGCCCCAAGAACTTCACTTTCTTCAGCCAAAACTCGCACTTACTCATCTTTGCATACAACTTCTCTTGCCTCAACGCTTGCAGTGTGATCTTCAAATGCTCAGCATGCTCTTCAAAACTCTTCGAGTAAACCAGAATATCGTCAATGAATACCACAATAAACTGGTCCAATAATGGTGAAAAGATTCGGTTCATCAAGTCCATAAATACTGCCGGCGCATTCGTTACTCCGAAGGGCATCACTAGGTACTCGTAATGTTCATACCGAGTTCGACACATCGTCTTGCAAATATCTTCTGCTTTCACTCGGACCTGATGATATCCGGATCGCAAATCCTGTTTCGAGAATACCCTCGCGCCACTAAGCTGCTTAAAAAGTTCTCCAATGCGAGGGATCGGGTACTTGTTCTTAATAGTTACCCGGTTTAATTCTCGATAATCGATGCACATCCTTCTTGTGCCATCCTTCTTCTTTACTAGAAGAACTGGAGCTTCCCAAGGCGAGTTACTGCTTCGAATCCAACCCTTCTCCAGTAATTCATCAACTTGCTTCTTAACTTCTTCCAATTCTACTGGTGCCATTGGATAATAAGCTTTAGATACTGGCGCTGCACCAGGGATAAGGTCAAACGCGAACTCCACGTCTCGCTTCGGCGGTAAGCCCGATATATCTTCAAATACGTCCATGAAATCGCGAACCACCACCGGTTCTTCACAACCATCAACTTCCATAGCTGCAAGAACATCGTTTGTCAGCCTAGCCCTAAACTCGACTGGCCCGACAGGACTGCTTCCTCAAAACAAACCTCTGGATGTCCGGGAATCTGGAATCCTCTTCCTTTACTCTATGCTTAGAGTGAGCTTGGGAAGTGCCGAGAAATCCATTCCCAAGACGATTTCACAATTGCCGGTAACAAACACCAAGGAATCTGCAATTAACTCCCGACCGCCAACAATAACAGAACAATCCTTATATCTTCTATTAGTTAAGATTTTTCCCTTTCCCAAAGTGTATGTTCCAAAACTAAACAGGGTCGTGCAATCCTTCGAGTGTATAGTAATAAACTTGGACGACATAAACAACGGGATGCACTAGAATTGAATAACGCTAATGAAAGAAAACAAAGATCCAGTAGGATACCTGAAACGACTTCCTCTGGGCTTTCGCCTCTTCAGCCGTCAGGGTAAAGGTTCGAGCTTGATTGGGTCCTCGAGTTATCAGTTTCTGCTCCTGAAACTGTCTCTGCGGTGGCTTCTGAGTATCTTCCTTTAACTATAGCTTCGACGGGCAAGTATCAATGGTGTGACCCGCTGATCCGCATATAAGACAAAGTCCAAGCCTCTTACGACAATCTTTGCGATAGTGACCCGGTCGCTGGCAGTAATCGTACACCACTCTTCCCTTATGCTCGGGCAAAACTGGCCTCTTCATTGGTACAACGCCACGCCTGTCCACCGGAATACCCTTGTGTCCATGTGCTCGATTTGGTGCAAATGTTGGCTTCCGTGCTGTAACTGCTGGCTGCGATGTACCCCCGGTCTTCATAGTTAGCCTTTGCTGCTCTCGGGCTGCTGTAAGTACTTGTGAGAAAGTGGTCAAACCCAGGGAGACAATCTGCCTCTGGATGTCCACATCCAAACTCCGCATGAACCTTCTTGCCCTATCAGCACTGTTGGCAACCAAAGGTCCAGCGAATCTACTGAGTCTCGTCCACTCAGCTGCATGCACATCTATAGGTGCACCGTTCTGCTTCAAACTGACAAATTTTTCCTCCATTTCCTCCCGTGCAGTCCGCGGGAAGAACTTTTCCAAGAAACTTTTCGAGAAATCCGCCCAACTGATCGGCTTGGGCAAGCGGGTCTCTTCCACAAGCCACCATTCCCGGGCGTAGTCTACCAACTGGATGCGTACTACATCCACTTTCTTATCCTCTGGTATCTGTGCCGCTACAAGTAAATTCTCCGTATCAACCAGCCACTGTTCTGCTGGCAAAGGCTCCTCCAGGCCAGTGAAGACAGACGGACCCAGTCTCCTGAAATCCGCCACGGTACCCATACGATCCACTGGTCTGGCCACAACACTGCTCATGGACTGCTGAACGGCCCACAAACCTTCCTGGAATGATTCCGTTTGCTGTTGGATCAGCTCGGTCTGTCTCTTTTGATTTTCCAGCATTCCTCTTATCACTCCAAGCATGGCGGCTTCGTCCACACGCCTTTGGTACGTCTTCAAATTCTTACCTGCCATATTCCTGAAATCAAAATACCCAACATTAGCATGATGATAGATTCAAAATATAGATCAAGGCTAGAACTCCAAGTTACTTAAATAGAGTGTCGCATTGTAACTATGCCGCGGTATCATAGCCACAATTACATAACTCCACCCAAGTCGCCTAAGTCCTAGAGATAGCAAGGAATCAGGTTTTCGAGTCGATATGCAAAGGAAGTTTGCACATCGTAAAAGATATAATCAGAAAGAATGTGATTCAAGAATGGTAAAACGGCAAGGTGGCAGGACATGTTTCCTAAATGCGGGTATTCTGATTCGTGTATTGGCCACAATACCCAACTACAAAAGAATCAACCCGACTAACCTATGGCTCTGATACCAAAAGAACCATGTCACGCCCCGCTTCCCAGAGTATGCAAGATTGGGCACGTGACATAGCCAACCATGCTACCTGTGGGTAGGAAGTATCCATCCACAGTCACATTACGGCTGTAGAGATATCAAGAACAAGATAAATAAACTATCTAACACATGTCCAAATCCAGAATAACAAGAGTCAATGATAAATAAGTGCGGAAGCAAATGATCCAATACAATAATAGAAAAGTGCGTCCCATAATGCGGGCTCACATCTGGAAATAAAATGCAAGAAATAAACAAATCACTACAGAACTCACAAATCAGCCTGCTGACTGAAGTACTCCTGCTCGGTCGGCGACAGCGGTACGGAATCTGGGCCATGCAAAACCCAGACGTCAGCGCGGCATGTCAACCAGTAATAACATAATAGACAGGCAATGCGAATATGAACATGAAATAAGCAAGAGTAACAATAATATGAATCAGAGCAGTGCAGGGTTGTATGCAGTGGGTAAACTAAACTGTGCTATCAGGTTCTCTGTTCTAAAGTCTTTGAAACCAGGTAAGGTAATCCTCATCGTAACTCGTCGGTAGTTATTCCGTAACGCCCGGAAAGACGGCAAACAATAGGTATTCCGTAACGCCCGGAAAAACGGCAAACAATAGGATATTCCGTAACGCCCGGAAAAAAGGCAAACAATGGGATATTCCGTAACGCCCGGAAAAACGGCAAACAATAGGATGGCCCTTGGAGTTACGTTCGGTTACAATACTGATTTCCCCATACCCCCAAGTTATATATGTAAGTCAAGTCAGGTATCCCGTAATCAAGAAACTAATGCCAACACAGGATCATGTAAACAGGTTTGTCTGGATAGACAACAGGAACGGTCCATGAGGACTACATGTTAGGTTTGTTGGCATTAGACACACGATCAGGTAACGGGTCAAGTCAAACAGTATACGGTACCATGTCGGGTAGATCCATATACATGTAGTAAGTCAGGTCAAGTTGTGAACAATATCATATGTGAATTCACAGTCAGTTATAGAATCAAGCATGGTCATCAACAACATGATATAAGCAATGAATTAAGCAATAGGCAGATGCACTCAGTTTGCAGTACAGTTATTAGTTGTGTCACAGAGAGGATTTCAACATTACAAGAATGCAGTAAGACAATTATAGCCATTTAATCATGTTAATAAGTTTAAGACTTCATGGATGCAATTATATGCAACTTAAATGCGATGGATGCAAACGGGTATCCGAAAGGTTATAAAACTATAAAATGGTAATGTGGGATGCACAACTAAGCAATATGTGATATAAATATTGATATAATAATATTAATATGGATAGCATATTCAAAACGATTAATAACTATAAAAGTGGTATTGATTAACCATGCACAAGAAAGTTCCGTTCAGAAATTCAGCGTCACCCTAATTTGTAAAATAGCTTAAAAATAACAAATGTTCTCCAAAAGAGACATGTCTTATACCAAAACAAAGATAATTCAATAAGGTTTTTAGTTTTATAAGTATAAGCATCTCAGGTTGTCCCTACAAAAAGTTATGAACATTCGAAGTTGAAAGTTTGCTGCTGGAATTTCCTGGACAGCAGTTTGGAGACATTTTCATTTGCATTTTAGGTTATTTAAACAATTTATTTTGCCAGTAAATACTTCATAGAGTTATAGTATTCTGAATTAGCTTCGTAACGAACTAAAGAACGTATACTAATGATTTTTCTATGATTTATAATGAATTTTATAAGATAAGGTGTACAGTAAATTTCAGATTTGTCATACCCGATTTTTCAACGACGTTTCATGTGTAAACTATAAGATTTTCAAATGTATAACATTATAAAATGAAGATTATAAAAGTATATAGCATGTAGCAAGATTAACTTGCCTCGATGGGTCGCGAATCGGGAAAACGGAACGTTAACCGTCGGCGGGGAAAACTCGCGACGGGCGCACGGTTCACGGAATGAACCCAAACGACGAACAAAGGAACCACACTGGTCGGGGTACCTCGCTGGAACATCGAGAAGCGTCACCGGCACGACGGAATTCCGGCAACAAAAGAACAGTTAAAAAAATGAGAAACGAGACATGAAGGAAGAAGAGAAAGAATGATAAAGAGAAGTACGAGAGGATATATGAGAGAGAGAGAAAAAGTGGAGAGAGAGAAAGTGGGGCCTACGGGGTTAAAGGAGAGGTTGCGATTGGCTGAGAGAATAAATTGAGAAGGATACAAAAGATTGTAAAAATATTATATGGTTAACTTAAAGATTTAAAAGATAGATAATGAACAATAAGATATCAGGTTAGTTAGAAAAATATATGCGATGGTTTTAATAATATTAAAATTTGGGATTTTGGCGCCAAATGAAACATTTCCAAATCGTGCCCGGGTTGCGCCCAAATATTTGAAATTTAAATAATAGGATTTTAAGCGGGTTCCAAATTTTAAAATGAAATGTTTTATGATTAAAAAGCATGCCCCCAAGTCGGACACTTGCACGCGCGCGTAGCCGTCCAAACTCGCCCGTTTCACCGAACGGGATGAAAACTCGACGTGCGGACGCTACCACGCGGCTAGGGGTGACGAGTAGGCCAATATGGATATTTTTAATTTCACTTTAGGTGTTAAAATTTGTTATATGCAAAATGACTTAGCCGGTTAAAATTTTGCAATAAAAACCAAACAAGCAAGATAAATGAAATGAGCAATGCCAAACACTCAACCAGTAACATAAATAGTATTATTGGGCTCGGGTGTTACAATTAGCACGACTGGGAAGAAACTGAGTTTCTTACTTTTGGTCCTTGTCCGTCATTTCTTGGCTCTTAGCCCTAACCTCCGGTTAATTCAACCACAACCGGTCTAACTAGAGAATCACCGCTATCATGTGGGATAAGGTGCCGTAGTGAGCGGAGTGCGGTTGATTTAAAGGGAGTCCTATAAATAAAATTATTTGGGCAAAGAAATGAATGAGAGAGATTTCCTTCTCTCAAACCTTCCCTCTCCTATCCTTAACAAGTGAGGAATTACTCACTCATTAGGAAGATAACAATAAAATTCAAGATAAGAAAAAAATGCAGATTAAATTCTACAACTAGATTAACAAATAATAGTTGCAGATGATAAAATACGATAAGAAAAATGCGAGAAAAATAAAGGAATTTACTTTTTATTGATACCTCTTAAAAGCTCATTACAATGGAGAATTCTAGATCTAGAAATAAAAAGAGGCATCCTCCAAAGAGCCACACCAAAAAGAGGCACCCCAATATTTGGCTTTGAGCCCTCCTATTTATACATAGGAAAAATCCTAGGTTTACATTCTGATCCATACATGAAATTACAAATCAGCCCCAAAGACCGAGTCAAAGCACCGACACGTGCACCGACACGTGCATTGCACGGCCGCGTATCCGCGGCAGAATCCCATGTTTGGCCGCGGATCCGCGGCCCTATGGTGAAATCTCTGGCTCATTTCTTCAGGGTTTCTCTGTGTTGCTTTTATCTTCTGTTTTCTTTACTTGGTTTCTCAGAATTTCTTCTATTTCCTTCCAGATTTCCAACAGTGCAGAATGATGTGGAATTTTGCCTTGAGCTTCGCGTTGAAGTCTTGAATCTTGTGCTGCCCTTGTGCTTTGTGCATTGAACTGTCTAATGATTTTCATTTGTTCCTTGAACTGGTAGGCGGCATCATACGGATTCATCTATTTGTTGGTCGTAGTCTCTGTTTACCCCAATCAGAGCAAAACTCTATTTAAATTCCGAGGCGGGAGATGAAGCAACGCTTCATCATCCCCCAATCAGAGCAAAGCTCTGCTTGGAAAATTTAAACTTTAATAAATGAAGCAACGCTTCAGATTCTTTGCGCTGCGCGCAACGCGCCACGTGTCAGGCGCAGATGCATCAGCGCAGCGCCCAAGAAGGCGCGCCCAATCAGAGCAAAGCTCTATTAAAGGAAGCAACGCTTCAGTTGCGCGGGCTCTCCGCTGCGCGACACGTGTCAGCGCAGATGCGCTAGCGCAGTTGCGCTGCGCTGTGTGCTGTGCGACACGTGTCACGCGCTGGGGTATCTGCGCCAAACAGAATTAAAATTTCAAGAAATCTTTTCTGTTCTTGTTAAAACAAGAAGATTTTCTTCTGCAAAGCAGAAGCCCTTGGATCAAAGATCCAACGGTGGGGAAAATTCCCCAAATCACTCAGAGAAAAATCTCTTTAACAAATTTAACTAATTTATGGGCACTATAAAAAGGACCCCAGACCTCAATTCAAAGGCATCAATATCTTTCAAAAAAAAAAGAGAGAAGAGAATTCTTGAGAACTCCTCAAGAACAACAGAAGGTAAAAACTTTTGAAAGAAGAGAAAATTCTCTTATGAAAAGATCAGCGATCTAAAAACAAGATCATTGATCTTTAAACATAACTAAATAAATGAATAAATAAAATAAAAATAGTGCTTTGCACTTTTTCATGAACCTTTGGTTCTTTAAGATAAGAAAAAACTTATCTTTTCCTTTGATCTAAATTAGATCAAGAAATCTAATAGTGCTTTGCACTTCTGTTCTTGAATCTAAAAGATTCTTAGTGTTTTGCACTCCCAAAACCGCATTGTTGCGCTCTTGAGAGAGCGCCACATGTCAGCTACAGAGCCACTTGCGCTACGCGCTCTGGAAATAGAGCTTTGCTCTCTGGAGTTGGCGCAACTCACCAGAGCGCGCCATGTGTCAGCAGCGCAACAGCGCAGCGCACTGCGCTGTTGCGCTTGCGCTCACCAGAGCATGACACGTGTCCTCACCGCAAGCGCTTGCGCTCAGTGATTGGCACAAAGCGCCTGATAAATGTAATGCATTTCCTGAAGGGTCAGGCCCAAGTAAAAGGCCTAACAGGCCTAATAAATAAAATGCTATGCAGAGGAGAGCCCAACAAAATGGATGCTCTGCATCATTCATAAAAGGGCAGAGCCCGGTCCAAATAAAAATAGAAAATAATGCAATGCATTATTTTAAAAATGGGCCAAGCCCTGGCGCAGGTCTAATAGACCAACAGCAAATAAAAAAATGTTGAACATTTTTTTTTAACTGGACTTAGCCCAATTCTGGCCGTAAGTCCTTAAATTAAATTGAACTGAGCACAAATGCTCTCGCTCTCTTAATCAATCTACATCCGGTTCGAGGGTACATCTCCGAACTCCTTTGACATCCATCATTGTAATCTTTCAACGACGTCAAAGAGGTGACGGGTCCCAACGACCACACATCAATACGGACTGCGGGGTCCTTAAACTCGTGGACCGAAACGTCCTTAAACTAATATTGGACCGAAACGTCCTTAAACTAATGTCGGACCACCACGTCCCTAAACTGGAATACGGACCACCACGTCTTTAAACTGGAACATAGACCACCACGTCCCTAAATTGGCAATGGACCGAAACGTCCTTAAACTAATATTGGACCGAAACGTCCTTAAACTAATATTGGACCGAAACGTCCTTAAACTAATGTCGGACCACCACGTCCCTAAACTGGAATACAGACCACCACGTCTTTAAACTGGAACATAGACCACCACGTCCCTAAACTGGCAATGGACCGCAACGTCCTTAAACTACCTGTGGACCACCACGTCCCTAAACTGGAATATGGACCGCTACGTCCTTAAACTGGCGATGGACCGAAACGTCCTTAAACTAATAATGGACCACTACGTCCCTAAACTGGAACATGGACCACCACGTCCTTAAACTGGAGCAATAGAGCCTCCAAATGCTCTTTTGCCGGATCTAAACGGTCCCGTTTAAGTTGATCTTAGCCCCAAACACGGCTAACATATCCTTAAACATGCAAATGGAGTATAAAACTCCAAATCAACCTTGGTTCAAGGGTACATCTCTGAACTCCTCTGACATCTGCCGTTGTAATCCTTCAACGACGTTAGAGAGGTGACGAGTCCCGATGACCAGATATTAAATGGATTATCACGTTAAGTTGATCCTAGTCTCAAACAGGACTATCATATCCTTAACGAACGTTTAAGTTGATCTTAGCCGCAACGCGACTAATGCATCCTTAAACTAAAAACACCAAACCCAAATCTAAGTAAATACGGATTTGGACAAATCCACGTCCTACGGGCGACGGCATTACTCAGTCTCCGTATACAATCCACGGGCAATCATAAACAAAACAAACACACACGACATGAAGTGAAATTCTGGAGAAGGAGAAAGTTATTACCGCGATGCGGTAGCGTAATTAACTGCAGGGGCTTGCGCCTGCAGGGAAGAGCGTCCCCACAATCAAAAACCCCTCAAGCGAGGGGGAATCTGACGAAGTCTGCTACATCGGCCGCATCCGTCTAAACCTCCGATACACGGTGCCATAAATCAACTTGGCATCTTCGGAGAGGTGGACGGATAAAACCAAATAGCATCTGCTCCGAATCTCAGCGTCAGGACATCGCGGTCTTGTGTGTCGTCTTTCGGAGGGGAACAGATTCTGGCACGCCCGGTGGGACCTCTTCCTCTTTCCACTCCACACTTCGTGTGTCGTCTTCGCGAACCAATCGCGGTTTGTTAAATGGTTGCCTTCGGATTTCAAGTTACTAAGATTTGGTCTTTTGCCTGGCGCAGAACTCAAGATTCAATGGCCTTTAACTGCACCAACTGCTCGAAATGCCACTGCAGCGGATGCTCCACCTCACCGGGAGGTGGAGCATATGGGCCCCAAGCGGCTTCCTTCCTCACTCTGCCAGTAGACCAGGTGACCCAAGCCACCACTGGCCTATTCTTCGGGACCATGATCCCACCTACAAGCTTCTCTGCGCCAATACCTGCACCGGAAGTGAACAAGAACTCGGTCTTCGACCGACTCACTGCCATGACGGCCCCTGTCAACAGGAAGCCCACTACCAAACCGACAGCCTCTGTTTTCACCAGGCTAAACCTGAACTCTAAATTGGCTGTCTCAAGGAAAGCAATAACTGCTGCTCCAGAAGTCGTCAAGACGGCTTCCCCTGTCAAAGAGTCAGTCTTTTCAAGACTGACGATTCCTGCTCCTGCCCCTGCCCGAGGATTTGTCTTCGATAGGTTGGATATCACACCTCAGAAGACAACCTCAGTCTTTAAGAGGTTAACACCGGCGGCGCCTCATTCAGACAGGGGGCAAAAAGAAGATGTCTCAATCTCCGAGCCAATCCCAATGGCTCGCCGCGCTCGATGTCGCCATTGGCAACGAGTGAGGAAGGCAGGGGGCAACTCCCCCTCAGGGTTAACTCTACCTGCTCCAATGGTGGAAGTCAACGCTGCTGTTCCAACTGGGAACATCTTTGAACTGCTGAGGAGGGTACGGAAGAACTCTCCAACCGCTACACTGAAGAGATCTCCTCCACCTGCGGAGAGAGTTCCAGAAACGAAGCAAGAACAGCCCCATCAACGGCTGTCCTCAAGAATTTATAAAGTTTGGCGGAGGGTTCAAGACTTCGTGATTGACCTAGGTCACTCTCGTCACCAGAAAAGGAGAAAGTGGAAAAAGACAAGGACTGTCCCATTAAACAGCAGGAGACAGCAGCTACTAGGCTGCCCCCTTCAACGGTTCCTTCAACCTCGATGGCCTACAAGAGAAGGAGGCCAGAGAAAACCCCCGCGTCAACGGCAAAAGTTAAAAATGGTGAACCTAAACGCCCCAAGTCAGGGGGCATAACAGTTCATACGGTTTACATGGCATCAGGAAAAGAAGATAGCCGCATATCTACAGGTCATCGACCGCTCACCCGATCGGTGACCAAGGCACAGGAGCAACAGCAAAAGCTCCAAGAAATGATGAATGCTATGGCTGCACTTACCGGGCCAAAAGAGAACCCCGAAGCGTCCTCAGATGAACGCCAAGAAGAAGAAACCGACGTCGAATTCCTTCGTCGGATATTGGAGAAGAAGGATAAAGAGGCTGCCGAACAAGCAGCCAACATACAGCGTATGTGCCTCCTCTTCCAAGACATGATAGGGATGATGATACAACAAGATCCTCCGGCCGAAGAGCCCCCGATCGTCCTTGGATACGATAGGGGAGAGACATCAAATCCTCCACCAGCTCTGTCGACGGCTAAAGAAGATACAATCTCCAAAGCTGATTTGGATGAGTACATCGCCCAACAAATCGGGTTCATCAGGCGACTGAAGCAGCCGGTCAGGTCGTAAAAACGGGGCGGCCGTATCCGGGCTGGTACGATTAGATTAAGTACCCGCCAGGTTATACGATACCAAAGTTCCATGTCTACAAAGGGACGGGCAATCCTCATCAGCATGTTGCCCAGTTCAGGGCACTTTGCGGCAACACCGGCGGTGATGATAAGCTGTTGCTTCGCCGGTTTGTAGGAAGTTTATCAGACACGGCGTTCGAGTGGTACTCTGAACTCCCGAACGACTCTATTAGAACCTTCACGGAGATGGAGCTGCTGTTTACTCAACGTTTTGCAAGTGCCAGTGAACGTACCCCGATGACAGCACTGATTAACGCCAGGGTAAAGCCAGGCAAGACGTGGGTTCAATACGCTATACGATGGCGGAATTTATGGTCGAAGTGCGAGCAACGCATTGAAGAAGCTCCCGCAGTGGGTATGTTTGTAGGAACCCTCGATTCACAAGCAACCATCTCGCAATTTATGATGTTCTTCAAGCCGACTACCTTCCAAGCCTTGACTGACAAACTAGCGCAGATGGATCAGATGGGCCATAAACCCCCTCTTCCAAAGCCGGACTCCCGAAATGATAAAGGGAAGGGAAAAGCGATTGTCGTCGCTAATGCTCAACAACAACCGAGCGACCCGAAGCCGGTTGCTGGTCAAAATAATATGCGCCCGTACGTACCCCTTGAGGATAGGATGGGACGTTCTTATTCCTTTCCCCGCGATAAAACGAGGAGGTTATTTGAGCTGGCGTTGCGCAACAGACTCATAAATCTGCCGGATCCAAAACGTCCGTTGCAACCAAGTGACATCAACGAGCCCAACTACTGTCCTTATCATCGAGTACTAGGCCATCCGATAGAAGATTGCTACGTTTTCAAGAATTGGCTTGAAAACCAGTACCGACAGGGCAAGTTCGCATTATCTGACAAATGGAAGGTGAATCCCCCGCAGCCCCACACCTCTAAGGGGACAAATACGCCGGGGGCAACATGCTCCGTCATTGAAGAAGCTCCTTAGGAGGTCGTATTATCAGCCAAGACAAAGAGAATGCTAAATGATCTTCAGACATGTCCAGCAATCAAGTGGAAGAACCCGTTAGAACCGCAGGTCATTGAGGGGGTGTTGAAGCTACGTCCAACTCTAAAGACCGATGATGGTGGTTCAAGCACTTGCAGCCAGCCGTCAAAATATTCGAAAAAGAAGAAGAAGAAATCTAAGAAGCCCGTGAAGCCTGGCGATAAGCGCACGGACTTACAAAAGCAAATTGACGCGCTGGATGAATACAACCAAAAGGCACGGACTCCCATTACGCTCCAAGAGTTCCTCAATCACGTCTTTCAAGAAGAAGATGAGGGAGAAAGTTCATCGGACGAATCCGAGGAATATGTGGCGAGCTGTCATATGATTTCCCATTCGATCGGGAACAATGAGGAGACTCCTGGCACTAAAACATTGGGGGCAGATGCCGAATCAAAAATTCCGGAGCTATCAGTTGAAATGATTGACGTGTTCCTTAACGAAGCTCGATTGAAAAGTAAAGCTGATCGAGAACGCGAGACGGCTATATTTGAAAGGGCCAAGCGCCAGCGATTTGATGAAAGAGCTGAGATGATCCCGCTGGAGCCAACTGCCTCCACCGCTGTTAAAAGCCAATTCAAGATGAGGAAAAAGTTTGCTAAGGCCATATCAATGGGCATGAAGCTACCATCCTCTGAAGGAAAAATTACTGGTGAAATAGAAATGCACCCCTCCTATTGCTTATATCATCAGAAGGTTTCGCACCCCACTCAAGAGTGCAAAGCTTTCGATAAATGGTGGCGAGGATACGTTGCTCATCGACAACGCTTTAAGCGGGAAAAGCGCGAAACTCGTCGGGAGCAAAGAAATACGACCGAAGGGCTTGAAAGAACTACCGGCGATTGTCGCATGGTTAACACTGGCAGAACACAAGTGCCTACATTCGGGAGCGATTCTGATGAGGAGCTGGAACTCGCCCCTCTCTTTAAAGAGTCAACTTCGGGAAAAGAAGAAGAGCCGAAGGTCTGCGAAAATATTCGGCTGCGGAATCGGACGCTGCCCGAAAAGAATCTCGGACCCTCAAACAGAAAAGATAAAGGGAAAGAAAAGGTCTCTGAAGATATCGCCTTAGATGAGCGAGTTGCAGAAGAGTTAACCGCCAAGAACCAGCCGAAGAAGAATAAGGTGGATTACAACGTCTTGGCGCATCTAAGGAAGCTGCCCTCACAGCTCAGCATTCTTGACGCCCTTTTGCTATCAAAAGAGACGAGAGATTCGTTGATTAAGGCGCTCCAAGACCCGGAACAATTCTAAGCATGCCTGGCCAAGGAAAAGATGAAGGATGAATTGGAAGAAGTGCACACGGCCGATGTGACTTTTAGCGATGAAGACCTTCTACTTGGGACGTGAGAACACAATCGCCCTCTCTATGTCTCAGGATACTGCCATGATATAAAGATAGGCAAAATCCTGATCGATAACGGATCCTCTGTTAATCTCCTCAATGTGCGGGTGTTAAAAGAAATCTGCATGAGCATCCAGCACCTTGCTCGTGACAAGATCACCATCTCCGGGTTCGACTCCCAGTCATCAAGAACTCTTGGGTCTGTGATACTGACGCTACGCTTCGGGCTACTCATCACGGATGTTAAGTTCCACGTCATAGACGCCAAGACATGCTACAACGCTTTGCTCGGCCGACCATGGTTACACGAGTACAACATCATCCCTTCTACACAACATCAGTGTATGAAGTATTTTAAGGATGGTTTCGAGTATACCGTGACGGGAGAACTGAACCCGTTCTCTGTGAACGAGGTCCGCAAATACGAAGATGCCAAATACTTCTTACCGGATTTCGAAGATACGGAGAAGTGTCATAAGCCGGAGAATAAAACTAACGCCACCATCCCTGTCTTCGGCAGTGATACCGAGGAGGAAGAGGAGATAGTGTATTCGGGTCCGCCCCAACACAACAAGCCAGGACCGTCCGCCCCTACGTTGATCTTTGGTAGCGACTCGGAAGATGAGATCCGTGCTGTATTCCCTGCTCGACCTTCAATAAAAACGTCCGCTGACAAGGAGCAAAGTCTACAAGTCGCCATGGTGCCGCTTAAACACCATAAAGAACTGGATGCACTTAATATTTACAATGTAGAAGAGCTACAAACATTCTACATCCCTTCCAGGCGAGAAAACGAGAAAGCAATTTTGTTCTACCGCTCTGAAGAAACCAAGGTGGAAAAAGAAATCCGGCATGGCGCGGATCCCATGCTCGACAGGCTTCAGTCTATCCGTCTTCTCAGATATTATACAGAGGGTTTGAAGAAGCTGCTGAAGTGCCAGGGGATATCCTTCAAGCAGACCGTTCGGAAAGCCATGTTCTATGACAAAGTCTGGAACGTCCCCGGGACTCAACGCAAACTGCCTAATGGGAAAATGGAAACAATTGGGCTTGGATACATCAGGTCAAAGAAACGAGAGTTACTACCCGGCTGCTACGTCGTGTATGACCTTGATGAAGCGACGGATGCTCAATGGGAGGACGCTAATCCTAAGCCAGTGAAAGTTCTAGATGCAAAGGTGCCCAGTCCGTCGTTCGAGGAACAAATGGACAAACTTATAAAGAAAGCTGGTCAAAAAGTCCGAGACGATCATAACCGCGAAATGGTCATCTACGAGAAAGCTAGAACGCAACGCCTTCTCCAACAGGCCGTGAAAGATGAAAAAGCTGCTCCCTGTCAACCAGTTATAAACAAGGCTCGACGCAAAAGCAGAAATAAATCGAAAGGCCAAAAAGGCGCTCAGCAACAACAAAGCAAGGCTAAGAAGCCAAGCAAACAGGAGTCGAGCGTTATTGATTTATCCCTCTTGAAGAAAATGGGCCGAGCATACTCCTTTCCTCGGGATAAGACGAAGAAGATACTTGACCTCGCTCTAAAACATCAGATACTTACACTGCCGGAGTCTAAACATCCCGAACAAGCGAGCGAAGTCTCACATCCAAACTATTGCTCTTATCATCGAGTAATAGGGCACCCGCTCGAAGACTGCTTCACCTTTAAGAATTGGGTCGAAGATCAGTACCAGCTGGGCAAATTCGCTCTGTCTGACAACTGGAGGGTAGCGCCGCCACAGAAACACGAGCCTAAGGCCACGAAAGAAGAACCGGTTCCATATCTGGATTGGAAGCGAATTCGCACCTGTTACATGATTACAATATTAAAAGAAGAGCCCGAGGACATAGATGAGTTCCCTTGGTGCTTCGAAAACAGCAGCGACGGGATAATCTCAGAATTCCCACCAGCGCCAAAAGAGCTGAAAGATGGAATCCATACCACTGCAGATAACCTCAAAAGATTGAGTTGGGGACGGCAAACGATCCACGACCGACATTCATCAGCGAGTTACTATCTGAAGAAAGGGTAGCTGCGTTAAAGGATGTGCTTCTGCAGCATAGAGATTGCTTCGCGTGGAACTATTCCGAAATGCCGGGACTAGATCCAGAAATTGCTGTACACAAATTGGCGATATCCCCGAAGATCAAGCCAGTCAAACAGGCGCCGAGGAGAATGCGGCTCGAGCTCGAGATGAGTATCAACGCCGAGGTCAAGAAGCTGATCGACTCCGGCTTTATCCAGGAAGTTCAATACCCTGAATGGATCGCCAACATCGTCCCAGTGATGAAGAAAAATGGGACAGTGCGCATATGTGTAGACTTCTGGGATCTTAATAAAGCTTGCCCGAAGGATGATTTCCCAGTGCCAGTCACCGAACTGATGATAGACAATACATCCACTCATGAGGTTTTCTCCTTCATGGATGGCTCATCGGGGTATAACCAGATAAAGATGCATCCCAAAGACCAAAAGCACACAGCCTTCGGGACCCCTCTAGGCATATTCTGTTATAAAGTGATGCCCTTCGGTTTAAAGAACACCGGTGCTACTTATCAGAGGGCCATGACGAAGATCTTCGATGACCTTATACACGAAATCGTCGAATGCTATATCGACGATCTCGTGGTTAAAAGCAAATCATACAAGGAACATCTCGAGCATCTGAAGACCGTATTTCAACGCCTTCGACAATACAACTTGAAAATGAACCCGCTCAAGTGCGCATTCGGAGTTTCCTCGGGAAAATTCCTGGGATTCATTGTTCGACACCGAGGTATTGAAATAGATCCGTCAAAGATCAAAGCGATCATGGAAATACCTCCGCCGAGAACTCTCAAACAATTGCGATCTCTCCAAGGAAAGCTCGCATACATACGGCGATTTATAGCCAATCTTTCAGGCAAGTGCCGTCCTTACAGCCACCTGATGAAGAAGGGGACCCCGTTCGTCTGGGACCAAAAATGCCAAAGCGCACTAGACGAGATCAAGCAGTACCTGCAAAACCCTCCAGTGTTGGCTGCTCCAGTTAAGGGAAAGCCTCTCATTCTTTACACGACCGCCCTCGAAGGTTCTTTAGGCGCATTATGGGCACAAGAGAACGATCAAGGGAAAGAGAGTGCACTCTACTACTTAAGTCGAGTTCTGCTGGGGGCAGAAAGCAACTACTCCCCCATTGAAAAACACTGCCTGGTGTTGATCTTTGCGATAACAAAGCTCAGGCACTATGCGTTGGCGCATGAAGTCTGTCTCATTTCAAAGGTTGACCCCTTAAATACTTGATGTCAAAGGCGATATTGACGGGACGACTCGCTAAATGGGCCCTACTCTTGATGGAGTTCTCGATAACGTATTAACCTCTCAAGGCAGTGAAAGGCCAGGCCATCGCCGACTTCCTCGCTGAGCATCCGATACCCGCCGATTCTCCTCTGAATTGCGATCTTCCAGACGAACATGCGTTTGATGCGATCGACGGTGGTGATACCCGATGGGAGCTCTATTTCGATGGAGCATCTTCCGTAAAGAAGCGCAAACAAAGTATCCCTATAATCAAATCGGGGGTAGGGCTCATCTTTATAACTCCACAAGGAGGGATAATGCGCTTCGCTTTCTCCTTAACAGAGCCCATGACAAACAATGAAGCCGAATACGAAGCTCTGATAGCAGGCCTCGAGATCGCCATCGACATGGGAATTGAAAATCTCCTCATATATGGAGATTCCCAACTGGTCGTTAGTCAAGTAAACGGCGACTACCAGACATGCAAACCAGAATTGGTAAAGTACGGGAAAAAGGTGCAACAACTGTTGACCCAAATTCCCTCCTATACTTTGGAAAACATACCGCGCGCGGAAAACAGCAAAGCGGACGCGTTGGCTAAACTTGCTAAAGAACTGGCTGACGAGAACCTCGACGACGTTAGAATCGTGGTACAAAGCCGTCGAGTGCTTGCCCCGGCAGAAATATCTCCGGAACCATCCGAAGAAAAAGGAGCGAACGAGCAGACAACCCTGCAAGTAAAAGATTGGGAAAATACCGAGGATTGGAGAGAAATCTTCATAGATTACTTCAAGTCCCACCGAATGCCTGAAGAAGCGTCCACAAGACATCAGCCCATGAAACGAGCCCTGTCTTTCGCCTTCGTCAACGATACTCTGTACAAGAGGTCATTCAATTCTTTATGGCCGAGATGCTTAGGACCTGATGAAGCGAAAAGGGTCGTCCGGGAAGTTCACGACGGACTCTGCGGTTCTCATCAAGCAGGCCCAAAGATGAAGTTGAAAATCAAACGGATGGGCTACTACTGGCCCACGATGATCCAGGACTGCCTCGAATATGCGAAGCAATGCCACTCATGCCAAATTCATGGGGACTTCATCCACCAGCATCCAAATCCACTACACCCAACGGTGGCTAGCTGGCCATTCGAAATGTGGGGGACTGATATGGTCGGCCTCATCGAACCAGCATCGTCTAGAGGACATCGTTTCATCCTAGCAACGACTGACTACTTCTCTAAATGGGCAGAAGCAGTACCGTTAAGAGAAGTTAAGACGGAGAATATCCTCCATTTCTTCAAAACGCATGTCATATATCGGTTTGGAACTCCGCGACGGATCATCTCCGATAACGGGCCAGCTTACAGAAGCCACAAGATCAGTCGCTTCGCGCAACAGCATAATATAGACTGGAGATATTTCTCGGTTTATAATCCGCGAGCCAACGGACTAGCTGAAGCCTTCAACAAGACCTTGACAAAAATCATAAAGAAAACGGTGTCCCGAAATAAAAAAGACTGTCACGAAAGACTGCAAGAAGCTCTTTGGGCATATCGAACTACGTTCAAGACGGCCACGAACACAACGCCGTACGCGTTGGTGTTCGGTACAGAAGCAGTACTTCCCCTCGAAATAGAGTTGCCCTCTCTACGAGTGGCAGTCCATTACGAGCTGACGGACGAAGAAAATGCTTACCTTCGGCTTGAGGAGCTTGACGCCCTTGAAGAAACACGGCTCATAGCGCAACAAAATCTGGAGGCCTATAAAGCAAAGATGACGCGCTCATATGAAAGACTGACCCGATCGAGGACATTCCGCCAAGGCGAGCTTGTGCTAGTGGTCAAAAGGCCTATGATCCCCAATCGCACCAAGCGAGGAAAATTCGAGCCAAACTATGAAGGCCTGTACGTCATAGATAAGGTCTACCAGGGCGGGGCCTATCTACTCATAGATATGCACGGTGAAAGGCCTTTTAGGCCGATAAACGGTCGCTTCCTAAAGAAATATTATGCTTGATGAGCCACAGCCTAGGTCAAAGATAGATGACGACGACTACGTCCGCTCGCTATCTTTCTAAGCTCAAGCTTTATAAGCAGTAGCCCGCCTCTCAACGACGGACCGAAATGTCCTTAAACTAATAGCAGACCGAAACGTCTTTAAACTACTACCGCAGCATCTTTAGGCTGACGAGATATAAAAAAAATATAAAAAAAACAAAAAAAACGGTATGTCCATAAGCAAAATGGGCACGGATAAAAACCCGAAAGGGCTCCGTGAGTAAAAACAGCAGGGCTACCGGCGAGTGTTTGTGAAAACCTGAAAGGGCGCAACCTCGTTAAAAGGACACTTATAGGGTCCTCTCGACCTTGTAAGGAGAAACCACCCACGTGAGATCCTTACGACTCACAAGGGAGCAGCACACTTAGGGATCCCCACGATTCCTAAGGAGAAAATACACTTGCGAGATCCTCACGACTCGTAAGGAGAACTCTCTTATGGGACCCTCACGGCTCATAAGAGTTGAAAGTCTTAAGTTACAGAGACTTAAACATGTGCTTAAGCAACCCCCACAACTTTAGATATTGCCCTACAAGTGGCTCAATACTGGCCCTTGTATACAATCCACGGGCGCGAATAAACATTTCCCTAACCAAGTTTCATCCGTGACTGGGGATATGTTCGTATGGTGAACGACCCTTGTAAATCCTCTTGATTTACAAGGAGAAAACTCTCCTGTGGGATCCTTACGACTTACAAGGAGAAAACCCTCTTGTAGGATCCTTACGACTTACAGAGGAACATACACTTAGGAATCCTCACGATTCCTAAGGAGAAGATACACCTACAAGATCCTCACGACTTGTAGGAAGAAATACCTTTGTGAGACCTTTACGGCTCATAAAGTTAAAAGCCTTAGACGACAGGACCCTACTGGTCGCTAAGCCACCTTTGTTCAACATCGACAGAAGCAAATGATGATTCGCTCCTGGCAATGTCCCAGTTGTAGCGATACTGATGCCGAAATTAGCGTCTAATTTCAGGCTTACGGCGGAAAGCCGGTAGGCCACACATGCATACGGAATAGCCGAAATGATTGGGAAACTTGCAATAAAAAGCAGCAAGTAAAATGTATGCATGCAAAATAGCCAAAATGATTGAGCAACTCGCAATAAAAAAAAACAGCGAGTAAAAATAAAATAAATAGCCGAAATGATTGGGCAACTCGCAATAAAAAGCAGCGAGTAAAAAGAAAATAAATAGCCGAAATGATTGGGCAATCGCGACCTTCACGATATAAAAGCTGAAATGATAGAGCATCGCGGAGATAAAACAAAAAAAAAGAATGATGATAAAACTCTGGCCCTACAGTTAAGATCACATCAATCCCTGTATACAATCCAAGGGCATAAACAAAGAGGGAACCATACTTTCCCAACAAGCTCCGCCAGAAGACGAAGCCAAATCTCGACGGTTCATTCCAACTTCGAAGAAACCAGTGTCTTCAGCCAATTCCTCGACTCACGGATACAAACACTCCTTGATGAGAGCCTCCTGATCCGCGTCGACTCGCAGAGCCACCAGTGCCTCCGTGGGAAATCCTCGACTCGTGTCAAACCCCAAGGAAACAAACAATCCTTGGCGCTTGGGAAACAAATAATCCCTAGCAAACTCCTCGACTCACGGATACAAACACTCCTTGACGAGAGCCTCCTGATCCGCGTCGACTCACAGAGCCACCAGTGCCTCCGTGGGAAATTCTCGACTCGTTTCAAACCCCAAGGAAACAAATAATCCTTGGCGCTTGGGAAACAAATAATCCCTAGCAAACTCCTCGACTCACGGATACAAACACTCCTTGACGAGAGCCTCCTGATCCGCGTCGACTCGCAGAGCTGCCAGTGCCTCCGTGGGAAATCCTCGACTCGTTTCAAACCCCAAGGAAACAAATAATCCTTGGTGCTTGGGAAACAAATAATCCCTAGCAAACTCCTCGACTCACGGATACAAACACTCCTTGACGAGAGTCTCCTGATCCGCGTCGACTCGCAGAGCCACCAGTGCCTCCGTGGGAAATCCTCGACTCGTGTCAAACCCCAAGGAAACAAATAATCCTTGGCGCTTGGGAAACAAATAATCCCTAGCAAACTCCTCGACTCACGGATACAAACACTCCTTGACGAGAGCATCCTGATCCGCGTCGACTCGCAGAGCCACCAGCGCCTCCGTGGGAAATCCTCGACTCGTTTCAAACCCCAAGGAAACAAATAATCCTCGGTGCTTGGGAAACAAATAATCCCTAGCAGACTACTCAACTCACGGATACAAACACTTCTTGACGAGAGCTTCCTGATCCGCGTCGACTCGCAGAGCCACCAGCGCCTCCGTGGGAAATCCTCGACTCGTTTCAAACCCCAGGGAAACAAATAATCCTTGGTGCTTGGGAAATAAATAATCCCTAGCAAAACTCCTCGACTCACGGATACAAACACTCCTTGACGAGAGCTTCCTGATCCGCGTCGACTCGCAGAGCCATCAGTGCCTCCGTGGGAAATCCTCGACTCGTTTCAAACCCCAAGGAAACAAATAATCCTTGGCGCTTGGGAAACAAATAATCCCTAGCAAACTCCTCGACTCACGGATACAAACACTCCTTGACGAGAGCCTCCTGATTCGCGTCGGCTCGCAGATAAACTAGTATCTCCGCGGGAAATTCCCGATTCGTCTCAACATGCAAATGAAGCCTCAGGCAGCAAGGACTAAAAAACTTGCTTCCTGAACAATGGGACCCTGCAAGTCAATCCAAAATGGTCTCTTGCATACTATTCATGGGTCTCACTCTCCAAAGTCGAATTTCGACGAGGAGGGAAACAACCGCTTACGAGTCCTCTCGACTCGTAAGAGGGAAAATTCTCTTATAGGATCCTTACGACTTATAAGAGGAAACCACACTTAGGAATCCCCATGATTCCTAAGGAGAAAAACCACTTACGAGATCCTCTCTATCCGTAGGGAGAAAAGTCTCTACGAGACCCTCACGGCTCATAGAGTTGAAAAGTCTTAGGCAGCAGATCTGAACCTGCGGCCTAAGCCATCGCTGATTCTTAAGAAAGACAAGATGCGCGCTCTATTATCTGTTGACAATGTTTACTAAAGCGACATGCTGATAATAAGATAAAGAAGAAAGCGACAGAAAGAGCATCCGATTTACATTTGATCAGGCGTTCGAGACACACTCATCCATACATAAGCAAAAGATTCAGAACGGAAAATAAATACGAGCTGGGATAAAATTTTTCCATTAATATTGCCAAAGTTCTTACAATCATGAAAGTAACAAATGAAAAATATTATTACAATGGGATAACTTCAGATCCAGGGCATGGATTGAGGAATTCAAAAGTAAGGCCATCCAGAGTTCTTTTAGCCTTTCTGATTATTCTTGTGCGCAGCCTCTCACGCTCCTGTGTGCCACGATCCTCGGCAAGCCCTTCCGGCCTTCGATAAGCAGCGACTATCGTCGTCTGCTGGAAAATTTGATGTAGAATGTCAATGAGGCTGTCCCGCCGTTTCTTCGAGATCAGCCCCGTCAGGTACACTGAATGCACCTTGTCTTCGGCATCATCCAGCGCATTGAGCGGTAGGGCCTCGTGAAGACCCGGAAGTGCTCTCCATATTGCTCCCAGCACGACTTTCAAGAGAGCCGAACGACGAGGAAACAGCCAACCACCGCTTGCGTTCAGACGACCCATGACCTCTGCACATTGAGCGTCTGTAAACTCCTGGTTTTGTTGACGACCCTGTGCGCGGATATCGTCATAGGTGATAAACTCGTGCAAACTGTATAAATGCACCGCCATTATGCCTGGAGGAAATACCACAGGAAGATTAGCGATATAAGAAAAATAATATACACAGAGGGCTAAATTCCTCGAGAGCAAAGCTCTGTTCAGGGATTAGAACCCATGAACAAAAGCTCTGCAGATCTATAAGTTTTTTTTTTGAGAGCGAAGCTCTGTTTATGAAACCCTAATGGGGATCTCTTTAGATCAAAAGATTTGTGAGAGCAAAGCTCTTTGGTTGAGATTAATTTAAATTAATTTAATTTACATTAATTTTACTTAAAGTTTCTAACTTTGAAAATGAGCAAAGCTCTGCTGGTGAAACCCCGAAGGGATTTTCTTTAGATCAGAAGATCTATGAGAGCAAAGCTCTGTTGGTTAAGATTAATTAAAATTAATTTAATCTAAGAATCAATTTTACCTAAAAGTTTTTCTAAAAACTTTGGAAAGGAAAGCAAAGCTCTGGAGTTCTTGAAAGCAAGAGCAAAGCTCTGAAGTTTTTTGAAAATAAAAATCTGAAAGGTGATAAGCATCTGTAGGGGACCAAAGGTCCTATTTATAGGCATCAAGTGCCTCTTCAAGTTCCAAAAGTTGCCACGGCGGTTGGAATTCCGCCACCGTTGCGCTCACGTTTGGGGCTACGTAAGCGCAACGGTGGAGGGGCATTTGTTTACCCAAATCAGAGCAAAGCTCTGTTTAAATTCCGAGGCGGGAGATGAAGCAACGCTTCATCATCCCCCAATCAGAGCAAAGCTCTGCTTGGAAAATTTAAACTTTAATAAATGAAGCAACGCTTCAGATTCTTTGCGCTGCGCGCAATGCGCCACGTGTCAGGCGCAGATGCATCAGTGCAGCGCCCAAGAAGGCGCGCCCAATCAGAGCAAAGCTCTATTAAAGGAAGCAACGCTTCAGTTGCGCGGGCGCTGCGCTGCGCGACACGTGTCAGCGCAGATGCGCTAGCGCAGTTGCGCTGCGCTGTGCGCTGTGCGACACGTGTCACGCGCTGGGGCATCTGCGCCAAACAGAATTAAAATTTCAAGAAATCTTTACTGTTCTTGTTAAAACAAGAAGATTTTCTTCTGCAAAGCAAAAGCCCTTGGATCAAAGATCCAACGGTGGGGAAAATTCCCCAAATCACTCAAAGAAAAATCTCTTTAACAAATTTAACTAATTTATGGGCACTATAAAAAGGACCCAGACCTCAATTCAAAGGCATCAACATCTTTCAAAAAAAAAAGAGAGAAGAGAATTCTCGAGAACTCCTCAAGAACAACAGAAGGTAAAAACCTTTGAAAGAAGAGAAAATTCTCTTATGAACAGATCAGTGATCTAAAAACAAGATCATTGATCTTTAAACATAACTAAATAAATGAATAAATAAAATAAAAATAGTGCTTTGCACTTTTTCATGAACCTTTGGTTCTTTAAGATAAGAAAAAACTTATCTTTTCCTTTGATCTAAATTAGATCAAGAAATCTAATAGTGCTTTGCACTTCTGTTCTTGAATCTAAAAGATTCTTAGTGTTTTGCACTCCCAAAAATGCGCTGTTGCGCTCTTGAGAGAGCGCCACGTGTCAGCTACAGAGCCACTTGCGCTACGCGCTCTGGAAATAGAGCTTTGCTCTCTGGAGTTGGCGCAACTCACCAGAGCGCGCCACGTGTCAGCAGCGCGACAGCGCAGCGCACTGCGCTGTTGCGCTTGCGCTCACCAGAGCATGACACGTGTCCTCACCACAAGCGCTTGCGCTTAGTGATTGGCGCAAAGCGCCTGATAAATGCAATGCATTTCCTGAAGGGTCAGGCCCAAGTAAAAGGCCTAACAGGCCTAATAAATAAAATGCTATGCAGAGGAGAGCCCAACAAAATGGATGCTCTGCATCATTCATAAAAGGGCAGAGCCCAGTCCAAATAAAAATAGAAAATAATGCAATGCATTATTTTAAAAATGGGCCAAGCCCTGGCGCAGGTCTAATAGACCAACAGCAAATAAAAAAATGTTGAACATTTTTTTTTAACTGGACTTAGCCCAATTCTGGCCGTAAGTCCTTAAATTAAATTGAACTGATCACAAATGCTCTCGCTCTCTTAATCAATCTACATCCGGTTCGAGGGTACATCTCCGAACTCCTTTGACATCCATCGTTGTAATCCCTCAACGACGTCAAAGAGGTGACGGGTCCCAACGACCACACATCAATACGGACTGCGGGGTCCTTAAACTCGTGGACCGAAACGTCCTTAAACTAATATTGGACCGAAACGTCCTTAAACTAATATTGGACCGAAACGTCCTTAAACTAATGTCGGACCACCACGTCCCTAAACTGGAATACGGACCACTACGTCCCTAAACTGGAATACAGACCACCACGTCCTTAAACTGGAACATAGACCACCACGTCCCTAAACTGGCAATGGACCGAAACGTCCTTAAACTAATATTGGACCGAAACGTCCTTAAACTAATGTCGGACCACCACGTCCCTAAACTGGAATACGGACCACCACGTCCCTAAATTGGAATACGGACCACCACGTCTTTAAACTGGAACATGGACCACCACGTCCCTAAACTGGCAATGGACCGCAACATCCTTAAACTACCTATGGACCACCACGTCCCTAAACTGGAATATGGACCGCTACGTCCTTAAACTGGCGATGGACCGAAACGTCCTTAAACTAATAATGGACCACTACGTCCCTAAACTGGAACATGGACCACCACGTCCTTAAACTGGAGCAATAGAGCCTCCAAATGCTCTTTTTCCGGATCTAAACGGTCCCATTTAAGTTGATCTTAGCCCCAAACATGGCTAACGTATCCTTAAACATGCAAATGGATTATAAAACTCCAAATCAACCTTGGTTCAAGGGTACATCTCTGAACTCCTCTGACATCTGCCGTTGTAATCCTTCAACGACGTTAGAGAGGTGACGAGTCCCGATGGCCAGATATTAAATGGATTATCACGTTAAGTTGATCCTAGTCTCAAACAGGACTATCGTATCCTTAACGAACGTTTAAGTTGATCTTAGCCGCAACGCGACTAATGCATCCTTAAACTAAAAACACCAAATCCAAATCTAAGTAAATACGGATTTGGACTAATCCACGTCCTACGGGCGACGGCATTACTCAGTTTCCGTAAACAATCCACGAGCAATCATAAACAAAACAAACACACACGACACGAAGTGAAATTCTGGAGAAGGAGAAAGTTGTTACCGCGATGCGGTAGCGTAATTAACTGCAGGGGCTTGCGCCTGCAGGGAAGAGTGTCCCCACAATTAAAAACCCCTCAAGCGAGGGGGAATCTGACGAAGTCTGCTACATCGGCCGCATCCGTCTAAACCTCCGATACACGGTGCCATAAATCAACTTGGCATCTTCGGAGAGGTGGACGGATAAAACCAAATAGCATCTGCCCCGAATCTTAGCGTCAGGAGATCGCGGTCTTGTGCGCCGTCTTTCGGAGGGGAACAGTCTCACATATGTAGCGTCTTTTCTTGAATTTCACTGTATTATTCTGAGAACCTGTAACCTGCAACTATTTAGCAGACATGGATCAAAAGCACCTATTTATCTGTAATATGATTAAGAATGAGGAATATAATAATGCAATATTCTGATATGAACAACAGTCATGAACCTTTGTCGGAACAGAGATCCCATTTAGACGAAAGTAGTAACGGAGCCATCTGGTATGCTCGCGTACCAGTCGAAAACGACATCGGTCAGGCTATTAACAAACTGGCGGAGAAGAAGCGCATCATTGCCCCCAGTATTTCCGCATGAGGCTTTAAAATGGGCAACATGCTGATTCATATTTCCCGTCCCATCAAATCTTCCGAATTTGGAGATGACATAGCCGCTAGGAAATTCTACCAGATCATACTGAGCAGGATACGGTCTCCCGCTACTGCTAACATCTTTTTGCGCTTCAGCCTCGGTTACCAATGTTTTGACTTTGTTGGCAACCAAATCCATGATTTGCTCTTGAGTTAGCGGGCTACTGTCATCGGTAGCCAAGACATTTCCTAAGATAGGATGCGACTGATTTTCATGCGGTCCGCCCACCTTTGGATTTGAGGGAATAGGCGTTGACTGCTTCGGGACACCGTTTCTCGATTCATGAGCACAGCCTTGCGCTTGATTGGGCGGATGAGAGGCAACTTGGGCCGTGAGCCGTAAGACGAAGTTTTTCAAGTCGCCAATCTTTGAGTAGAGCTTGGCCATCTCCTTGTCATTGGTTTTGAGCTGTTTTCGGAGCTCTTGGAGAAGTTGTTGCTCTGCATTCTTGGGACGGAAGATTGGCTCATCTTCGCTTTCCGAGCCCGACTCCTCATGAACCGAAGGATCTCTCTGCTTATCAGCCTCACTGGGAGGATTTTCATTGCCTTCCGGAGGATGCTGGTATTGGGAAGTGACAGCCACATTCACACCATATTGGGTTTGAGATGTAGTGGCCCCATCCTTGCTCTTGCTGCATGTGCCCACCATATAGACAGTGTGGACCACATATCCAGTCGTCTCTTTATCTTTGGCGGGATAATCTTGTTCTTGAAACCTCATGAAGTTCAGCCTAACATGAGCCCTGTCTCTTTTGTTGGCTCTGTATCTGAGCCTTTTCTGTCTTAGCTTCTCGATTTTGAGGGCTTGGCGGTTATTCGTCATCCAGGAAGCCATAGTGAGCCGATTAACGGGGAGCTTAGAGAAGATACCCAATCGAGCAGTTTTCATGGGCACCGCCGGAGCTCGCTCGAGGCGCCTTGTTGCTTTGTTGGTGTTGATGGCCTTGCCCCCAGTTGGGGCCAAGGAAAGCCGTTCAAACACTGACTTGCATTTGGGTAGTGGTGCCCTCGAGATCACCACATTTGGCTTTCTACCTTTCGAGGCCGGTCTGTCTGTTACTGGAGCTTGCGAAGCTGGGATGGCGCTAGCTTGCATGAATAGAATAGAGCCAAATGGTAGCAGCGGCTCCTCCCACTGTCGCCCGAGACTGGCCGGGAGGACTGTCCTGGCGTCCACCTTCATCGTGTAGGAGATGAGAGTTGTGCTGAGAGCTGAGATCGTCCTTGGAGACATTTTGCTGTGTCCGAATATTATAATCGAAAGTCGTTAACCTGCAAGTAGAAGCATGATTTCAGTACAGGCAATCAATGTATATGTTGATTGAGTTCACAAGGATATTTAACCCGAAATATGGGAGGAAAGATGGTCCCACCGGGTGTGCCAGAATCTGTAGGGTGTTTTTCGTCACCCCATCGAGATGGAAATACGCGCGTGCTTGTCCAACGCATTACAGATTCCCCCTGCCTAGGGTAAGCTGGGATTTATTGATTGTGGGGATCCGAATCTCCGGCAGCCGCGGACTAAACTGCCGTTAATTACCCCACCTTTGGAGAGAGAAAACCTCCGATTGACGGGTCAACTAGTCATTTGAACTCAATATGCAGTGTGCGTATGTGTTTCTTGATGGGTTTTGGATATATCGGGGGCTCTGCAGAGTTTACAGGGGTCCCTCTACCCGGATAGCGGGCAAGGGTCAAGGGGGCTAGCAGCCTCCTTACGGGGTGCGGGACAGCGCCCCGTTAGAATTTTTTTCTAACGGGAAAGGTCTTTTTAGTATGGAGTGTATGTAAAAAAAAGTGAGGGGGGCATCCTAAGGACGCGTGTATGGCACGTGGGTGCTGGACGCCCATGGGTCACATGCCTGGCACGTGGGCGCTGGGCTCCAGCGGGTCACGTGCACAGCACGCGACCGCTGGGCGCCAGCGGGTCACGTGAGCTGCACGCGACCGCTGGGCACTGAGCGCCCGCGGGTCGCGTGAAGCGCACGTGGGCGCTTAGTGCCTATGGGTCACGTGCCCTGTACACGACCGCTGGGCGCCCACGGGTCACGTGCGCGGTACGCGACCGCTAGGCGCCCGTGGTTCACATGCACGGCACGTGACCGCTGGAAACAGCAGCGGAAAAGGGGGCTTAGCCCCTGAGTTAGGAGTTGAACTCCCAAGGAGCTTTGGAGTTGAACTCCTACCAGGGATTATGTATAGATTTGGAGTTAAACTCCTAAAAAGATGTTTAATTTATGGAGTTAAACTCCAACAGATCTTGAATGGAGTTAAACTCCTGGAAATATTTGGGTCTTCTTTTGAGCCTCGGATCCTCCCGGAATGGGATTTTTAGAGATGTGTATCTTTCTTCTTCCTCTCTGTTGGCTGGATCTTAGGGGAAAAGGAGGAGGTGAGACTTAAAATCTCCCCTTCTGGGGATTTGATGGCAGCTCCGAGCCCCTTTCAAGGGTTTTATAGTGAAAAGTTATTTATTTTTTGTAAAAGGAAGAGTTAAACTCTTGATTTAATTCAAAATAAAAGAAGAAGGTTTAGAACCATGAGGAAGGAGGATGTACAAACCCTAGTTTTTTTTATGGGGAATGAATTCTCTTCTTTATTTCAACATCATGTTGCTTTATATAGGCTTACAAATTTACACATAGCCCCTTGGGCTTTACAAAATGGTATTTTACCCATCCCATGCCTCATGTGCTATTTCTTTTTGCGCATAAGCCAAGGGCTTTACAAATATTTGGCTTTATGCCCATTTTCCTTACATTTATTCATAGAAAATTACATCAAAATTATTTATTACATAATTTTCTTTCTTGGCATGGGGGAGGCCGGTCGCAGGGCTCGACTTGGGCATGGGCCCATTTGAACTGGGCCTGGGCCCGCTTACTTGAGGTTGACTTTGAATTTGACTTGGTCAACCAGGTTGTAATTTTTTACCCCAACAGCTACAAGTTCGCCAATCGATCAGCCAGGCAGGTATTGGTACTCCGAGGGAGTCTTCCCATTCTTTTGCATGGAACTAATTAAATAAACTCGTTTCCGCAGGGGCATAACCCCGTTAACACTTTTCTTAGACACCTACTGGATTAGCTAATTGTAAAGTGGAAAACTTTCCCAGGAGTAATACTTACTCGCAGTGGGTATCAGGATCCAACTATCTCATAGAAAATATGCAATCTCATTGCAAATTTCAACACTTGAAATTCCCAATATCTGTTTTTACCCCCAGAAACTTATGACCTTAACTATGGTCAACAAATCATAAGTGATAGTCAAGTTCTACCCGTCATTTGGTAATTGAATTAAACCCACCTGCATGACCCTTAACTATGGTCAACAAGGTCGTACGACTATCCCAATCCAATCGCATCATATATGGCAGATAAGCACTAATCAGCTACCGCACACTACGTCTTGACTATGGTCAACAAACGCAACACGAATACTAAATAGTCCTTATCTGAAATGACGGAGGGCTACGACTGATTTTTTAGAAAACCTTTAACGTAATGAATCTGATATCATTGTAGAATCAAGTGATTTGAAAAGGAGTAGTTTAAGCTCCGCTTTTAAAATCGAGTAGTTTTCAAAACAAACCGAGTGGTTTGTAGCATTTGCTAGTTTTTCTAAAGAGGTCGCTCCCAGTGAAGGGATCTCGGCTCTTTCCTTATCGAATGAGGTGCTGAATATTCATCGAGGAATACCACTATGCAAAGCAAGAACTAGAGCTATTTTTTTGAAATTTGATTCTACAACATTTTTAGGTTTCTTTTTATTTCATTAATCTCATTAATGATTTCCCATCATTTATATTTCCCAAACATCACAGAAGAATCGAAAATAGAACGTACGCTTATGCCATTCGCATTCATCACGGAGCCCCGCCATTCACCGTTAGGTTACTTAACTAACGGCAGAGCGGGGGCTGGACTAGCGCGGGTGCAAAACATAAGTAACGTTTATAATATATATCATATATATACAGCATTCGTCTCACGCAATTATATGATCACATCACAGAACTCAAGCAGCAGAAGCAAACATATGAAATATTGGATATATTAGGAGGTCCGTGTTTTAAATTAATCCAGTAATGAAAAACATGGATTCCACGGTCGTGATGAATAGCCAAACCCACATCCCTAGATCCCTACGAGAGCGGCAAACAACCCTGCCAATTCTAGAGTTAGGAGGCCCGGTCTTGACTTCTCGAGATAGTATCTCGCTGGACTCTAGAACCCGGTTACTTGTGCTCCCCGCCTTGGGTCTATCCTAATGCGCAAAAATAAATAATATACATCAATGGTGACATCATCCTCAATCCGGAAGTGTCCCAATAAAAGAATATTACATACAATTTTACATGAATAAAAATTGAAAAACTCTCATCTCACGCAAAAACCTCCGGTTATTCAATCACGACGATCCAATATAATATATCACAGCAACACATAACATCACATATCATCAACGTAAGTAAATATGCGTATCCTGAATTCCGTTGATATATAGCAACAAGATCGGGGATACTCCACATATTATACTTACGGTCGCAGAAAAGAAATGAAAAACTACAATAATTAGAATCCGCATATTCTTTAGATATTATAAACCCAGAATATCATATATTCCGAATTTCATGCCTAACCCTATAAACCTTGGATTTTATGCAGGGTTACCTAAGACGGCAGCAAGGTTTCAGGAGGCATCGTCCATACCAAATTCAAATTTTTACCGTTTTAGCTAACCCTAACAAAGAATCGTTAACTAGAAATCGACGGAAATATAAATGCAAACACTTTGCAAGTCTAGTGAGCAAGGAATACAACCTTTGTAGACCGGTCCTTTACTTCAATAACTCCGTGTAGTAGTCATTTCGTTGCGATCAAGAAGTCCCGGACTCTAGAGAGGCTCCGATGAAGAAACGAACATGCTTGCTTTGAAGTCTTCGAGGCCGAAGATGATCTACATCGAGGAGACATTAACCCAAGCTATCTCTTCACTAATCATGGAATTAGTGAAGCAAACACCCTATACTAAATGGAAAGTAGTAGAGGATGATAAAGTAGGAATTTTGCTCACATTAGATTTCATATTCTCACAAGTTTTCATCACAAACTCAAACCCTAGAAAACTCTTTTCTCTTTGAGCTCATGAAGAAGATGAAGAATTATCAAGAGAGAATGAATTATTGTTGAGGTTAAAAATGCAACCAAGGGTTAAGCATGTCATGCTTGACCCTTGTAGAGAGATAACCATGAGCTAGGGTTAAAGGTTAGGTCAAAAAATATCTTAAGCTAGACAAAGAGAGTAGACAAAGTCAAAGATGCCTTGAAACTTCTACAAGCTTTCAACAAATATCATCCATGACAAATATCCACAATATTTGAATTACTTAATGATAAATTATAAACCCTAATCTTAACCCTAGCATGGTTTAACCCTCATTAACCCTAGTTGCATTTGTAACCTAGCTTGATACATTTAACATATATCACATATGTATCAATGTATCCAAAGCGAGAAAAGAAATCATAAGTGAGCTAATACTAGTTAATGTAATGTAATATATCAAATATATAATTATACATTAGATTAACAAATCAACTTTTGATTTAATAATCCGGCTATATCACCTATAACCGACTAATATCATATGAATCAACTTATCGAATCAACACTTAATCCGATAACCCGGCTATATCGCATATAACCGACCAATGTCACAATTCGCGAGAATAGAATACGATATCTCATATCGTATCAATCTCGGTCCCGCACATATCACATATGTGCTCCTACTCCATTTCGCTTGAGCCAGGAAACCCCTGTGTAGGACTCTAAAGATTCGTCAATACGCCGGCAGTAGGTGATGATCATATCAAACACCTACAAGCCGCAAGCGGTCTGCTAAACATAACGATCACCCGGGTATTGAGCGATCAGAAGATCAACAAGCAAGCATGCTCATACTCTTGCGAATCCAGTCAGTAACACTTCCGTACAGTCCGGTCTCTTCGTCTGATATGTCGCATATCTCGTCTAGGGGTGGTAAACGTCAGACCCCAGTAACTCGATAAGTCGTGTCGATATGAGGCTCATAACGGGTCAAGAAACTACTGATAACACTTACCAGTATATCTCTGAAGCAGCCCTGGCCAGGGACTTCCTGTTATAGCCAATCGAGCACAGCGCAACATCAACTCCCAATACCGGGAGAGACGAAACCCCTCATATCGCTCATTGCTTCCATGTGATTCGGGATTGTACCCAAAAGCCACTGTTTTGCACGTTCTCTTGAACGTGGTAAGGTGGAAATCAAAGCACAGTGGGAATCACACAAGACTCTATGACGATCTCGGGTATACAGACTAATCTATACCAGTGTCACCAGAGAACTGCCATCTGACGTGAGGTATAATACCATCTGGGAGTTCTCGGCGAGTCCGTCCAGTGCACCCAATCTCTACCGAGCACCCGTATACTGTCTCTGATATCAAACACCAATGGATATGAGATCATCCATCGCCCATCTACATGGGTCGAGAAGCTATACGCTAATCTACTCTGGTATATCGATGCCCTGTCTCGATACACCCTCGTCTAGAAACATTTGAAGGATGTACTTAGCGACTACTCTGTCCCCACTAGTATGATTTGCATCATAGTCCTGGTAGTCAAGTACTCATCCTAAGGGTTTTATCAACATGTAACATAGAGACAATCATTGTACATGTTAAGATAAAGAGTAACCAGATAGCATACTATCATGTCGAGCAAGAAAGTTCTCACTATATATGTCCAAGCATCCACTACAATATACATTATATGTACAGTAATGGCCTCTAGGGCATGCATATAACTAACATTTTAGTCTCAAATCGAAAACACCTTTCAATAACTTAGTCGGGTAATTCAACAAGATTCCCGACTACCTGATCGAATGCTCGTCAGGAACTTTAGTAGATGGCCGCACCCCCGATGCCGTCGACGAAGTGCACTTAGACGGAACACCGCGGCCGCGAGCACCCGAGTATATGCTTTTGGCCTTGGGGTTCTCCTACAGTCACTTGGTCGGGGCTATAGGGCATGGCTATCTAGTAGTGATACCCGGCGAGTGTTCACGTACAATACGAGATTGCGACGGAGTTTTGATCCGAATCAAAACTCCGTGGCAATCGATCAAATGAGACTAAACCGCTAGATTTACTAAACACTAACTAGTTTTCACAAAACTAATTTAATGTGGATTCCAAATATTGTATCAAATATCAAACTTAAACCCGAAACGATATTAAATTGCGACTACGAAACACTCCGAATTGCCCTAATACAAATAACATCACATGCAATCTGGGCAAAAACTAACATAACCCGAAACCCTAAACCCAAGCTACCAGAACACCAAAAAAATACGAGACCAAAATGTGAAAGTGGGTCCGGCCAGGCCGGGCATTTTGAGGGTTTCACCGGTCAAAAGGATGATTCATGGTTTCGTTTTTCTTCAGTGTTCTAGTTACATCACATGTAAGATTCTGCACTTATTTAAAAAAATTTTAGAGGACATTTAAAAATCGACAGAAACTAGGTTTTGAGTTTACAGTTTTCGGAGTTGTTTCAGTTTCGTAATTCTAACACATCGTCTAATACTCTAGTTTGGCTCTGATACCATGAAAGTGTTTCCTAGCACCACCACAAGATTTATACCGGCATTAAGCATGTAATTTTAAATTTTTGGGGTGCTAAGCTACACTAACCTGGAATCTTAACTAGAGTATTAGGGTTTAAGCATGAATAAAACAAATTTTACTCTAAAAACTCGTCAATACGCCAGCAGTAGGTAATGATCACATCAGTTACCCACAAGCCGTCAGCGGTACTAGCTGCACGTAACGGCTATCCAGGTATTGAGCGATTAGAAGATCATCAAGCAATCTTGTCCAAACTCCCATGAAGCCTATAAGTAACACTTACCGTACAGTCCGATCTCTTCATCTAATATGTCGTATCGAGTTTAGGGGTGGAATCGTCAGACCCCAGTAACTTGATAAGTCATGCCGATGTATAGCTCATAATGGTTCGAGAAACTATTGATAACACTTACCAGTAAATCTCATTAGCCCTGGTCAGAGATTTACTGTTATTGCCTGTAATGCTTCATAACCATGTCTAAAATATCTCCCATTTTCCATCTCAATTTCTGTTTTCTCAAAATAGTATATATATATATATATATATATATATATATATATATATATATATATATCACACACACACATATAAATATATTATAAGAATATAAACTTTAAGTGAGCTTAATATTAGTTAATATATAATTATATCAAATATAAATATATATCAAATTATTAAATCAACACTTGATTCAATAATCCGGTTATATCATATATAACCGACTAATATCATTTATCTGTATATCACATTATCAAATCAACATTTGATTCAATAATCCGGTTATATCACATATAACCCAACCGATATCAAATGTCGCCAGATTAGAATACGATATCACATACTCATAATCAAGCTCCCGCACATATCAGCATATGTGCCCTACTTCGTTTCGCTTGAACTAGAAAACCTCTGTGTGGAACTCTAAAGACTCATCAATACGCCAGCAGTAGGTAATGATCACATTAGTTACCTACAAGCCGTTAGCGGTACTAACTGGACGTAACGGCTACCCAGATATTGAGCGATTAGAAGATCAACAAGCAAGCTTGTCCAAACTCCCATGAAGCTTATAAGTAACACTTACCGTACAGTCCAGTCTCTTCGTCTGATATGTCGCATATCGAGTCTAGGAGTGGAATCGCCAGACCCCAGCAACTTGATAAGTCATGCCGATGTATGGCTCATAATGGTTCGAGAAACTACTGAGAACACTTATTAGTAAATCTTATGAGCATTGGTCAGGGACTTACTGTTATATCCAATCGAGCATAGCGCAACATCAACTCCCTATACCGGGAGAGACGAAACCTCTCCTATCGCTCACTGCCTCCATGTGACTCAAGATTGTACCCAAAATCCACCTGTTTGCACGATTCCTTTGAGCCGTGGTAGGGAGGAAAGCAAAGCACGGTGGGAACCACATAAGACACTATGACGATCTCGGGTCTACAGATTAACCTGTACCAGTGTCACTAGAAAATTGCTATCTGACGATGGGTATAGTACTATTTATGAGTTCTCGGCGAGTCCTGTTCGGTGTACCGATTCTCTAATGAGCACCTGTGTACAATCTTTGATTTCAAATACCAATGGTTATGAGATCAACGATCGTCCCTATAGGGTCAAGAAACGTACACACTAGTCTGTAGGGTGTTTTTCGTCACCCCGTTGAGATGGGAATACGCGCGCGCTTGTCAGGTATACTACAGATTCCCCCTGCCTAGGGTAGGCGGGGGTTTATCGATTGTGGGGATCTGAATCTCCGGCAGCCGCGGACTAAATTGCCGTTAATTACCTTTCACCTTTAGAGCGAGGGAACCTCTGATTGACGGGTCAAACTGGTCATGCGAACTCGATATGCAGTGTGCGTGTGTTGTGTTTTGGATATATCGGGGACCTCGCAGAGTTTTACGAGGGTCCCGCTACCCGGATAGCGGGCTGGGGGTCAAGGGGGCTAGCAGCCCTCTTGCGGGGTGCAGAGCAGCGCCCCGTTAGAAAAAATTTCCTAACGGGGGACGTGTTTCTGGTGTGGAGTGCATGGAAAATGAGGGGTGAGGAGTGTCTTAAAGACGTGTGCATGGCACTTGGGCACTGGACGCCCACGGGTCACGTGAGGCGCGTAGGCGCTTGGCGCCCGCAGGTTACGTGCCTGGCGCGTAGGCGCTGGGCGCCCGCGGGTCATGTGCGCAGCACGCAACCACTGGTCGTCCGTGGGTCACGTACGCAGCACGCGGCTGCTGGGCGCCAACGGGTCACGTGCGGAGCGACCGCTGGACGCCAGCGAGTCACCTATGGAGCGACCGCTGGGCGCCAGTGGGTCACGTGCGCTGAGCACTCGCGGGTCGCGTGAGGCGCACGTAGGCGTTTAGCGCCCGTAGGTTGAGTGAGGCTGGGCGCCCGCGGGTCCCGTGCACTGCACGCAACTGCTGGACGCCCGTGGGTTCCATGCGCTGCACGCGACCGCTGGAAACACCAATGGAAAAGGGGGCTTTACCTCTGGGTTAGGAGTTGAACTCCCAAGGGGTTTATGTATAGATTTGGAGTCAAACTCCTAAAAAGGGGTTTGATTTATGGAGTTAAATTCCAACAGATCTTGAATGGAGTTAAACTCCTAAAAATCTTTGGATCATCTTTTGAGCATCGGATCCTCCTGGAATGGGATTTTTGGAGATGGGTATCTTTCTTCCTCCTCTCTGTTGGCTGGATCTTGAAGGAAAGGGGGGTGAGATTCAAAATCTCCCCTTTAGAGATCTGAACTCCCCTTTGTGGGTTTTATGGTGAAAAACTATTTTTTTTTTGAAAAATGAAGAGTTAAACTCTTGATTTAATTCAAAAAGAGGGAGAAGGTTTAGAACCTTGAGGAAGGAGAAGGAGGCACAAACCCCAATTTTTGGAGAGAATGAATTGTTGTTATTTTTTATTCCATTATCATGTTGCCTTTTATAGGCTTACAAACTTACATATAACCCCTTGGGCTTTACAAAATGACATTTTGCCCATCCCACGTCTCATATGCTCATTTATTTTGCACATGGGCCATGGACTTTACAAAAATTTGGCTTTATGCCCATTTTTTTTACAATCATGCATAAAAAATTACATCAAAATTATTTATTACATGATTTCATTTTGGCATGGGGGAGGCCGGCCGCGGGGCTCGACTTGGGCATGGGCCCACTTGATCTGGGCTTGGGCCCGCTAACTTGGGGTTGATTTTGACTTTGACTTGGTCAACCGGAGTGAATTTTTGACCCCAACATAGTCTATTCTGGAATATCGATGCCCTGTCTTGATACTCTCTCGACTAGGAACAGTATCAACCCCAAGTTACTCCGTGTGGACTACACAAGTCTCAGTAGTATGATCCGCATCATAGTCCTGATAGTCAAGCAAATATCCTAAGAGTTTTATCAACATGTATCAGAGAGACGATATAATAATACAAGTATGCATGTTAAGATAAAGAGCAACTAGATAGCATACTATGAAAGTCCTCTATATATATGTCTAAGTATCCACTATATCATACAATAATGGCCTCTAGGACATACATATTCCTAACAAATAAAAATTAATAGATCGTTCTTCATTGACAATATTCATGTTCGTTTCGGTCTAATCATACCACCGGTTGCACCATTAACTATAATTTTATCATTTATTGGTCTCATTTATTGGTCTCCGTGTCGCAACCATATAAATCGGTTTTATCATATCTTGCTTTTGATGCTAACGATCTCCAACTTGTTATGAACACTCAATTTTTTTCCAATCTTTTACTGTATTATCACTTATCTATCGTAGCGTTCTCATTTCAGCTGTACTAATTTTTCGACCATGTTGTTACTTAATTGCCCAACATTCGGAGCCATAAAATAGTGCCAGACTTTATAGCCGCATTATATAATTTTCTTTTCAAAATGGAACCCATGCAAGATCACACAGTACTCTTGAATCACTTTTACTGCTTCAACATCATGCTTTTACCCTAAGAGCCACAACCTCCTCACTCTCCCGTTCAACATGCAAATAGATATTAGTAACTATAGATTGGGTCCTACGCAGCATGACCAGTTTCAAATCAATTGATGAAAATAAGCATGGAGCAAAAGAAACAAGAAATAAAAGTAAGCGTTTATCAGCTCTACATTATTATTTCCAAAATGTACAGCCTTATTACTTGTATAAAGTAACTTCTCCTTTTCTTTTTTCTTATTTTTAAGCAAGCTTTAGCTCATCATATAATCATCAAAATTTCAGCTTTGTCACATTTATTGCTTAACCACAATCATAACACGAAATTACTGAGGCAGCATTTGGAAAAGAGGAAAAAAATTTATTAGCTGCCAACAGAATAACCAAAAAACTCCCCTCATTGGCTCATTGACATTGAACACTTAATTTTCCTATTTGACAAGTTCATTGAACTCACAGCATGAACTTTTCAAAACCAATTTGATCCTTGATCCAAAAATCGATGAATATTTTAAGAGCTGCAGTATTACACAAGGAACAAAAAACACAACAATTTACAAGCAACCTACAATGTTACAGGATCACATAAAGATGTTCGCTAGAATTTTCGTCAAAAAATATATAACAGAAAAAGTTCCCTAGACTAAGGCTAAAAAACAGATGATGCGCGATAAAGAAACTACAACCTCGTGAAAATCTGCAAACGAAGTGATGAGAATAAAGCCCCTAAGAAATCATTCACATATAATCATAAATTAGAGCACAAATTAAAAGAGATTGGCCGCCGAATAAACAAGACATTCCATCGTGCAACGGCCATCCACTTTGTCTACCTAACATAAAGCTCAATTGAATCTGCAAAAAATACTTCAATAGTTAGTCAAGCCCCATACAGGTTAAGTAAAGGGGGAAAAAAGAAAATTCACATCAAAATCATTTATCGGGAATACATTCTCATGAACTAGCCACAAGTAATCAAAAAGGTAAAGACGAATAAATTGAAAAAAAACAGGCACGGAGGCTAGAAATAATCCATCAAACAATCAGCTGCCTGGCCCCATCAGAAAATTAGTACAAGTCTCAGAAACTGTGGCATAGAATAAATTGCCAAATTTTTCATCCGCCGCATAGAAAAGGGGAGGTTACTCGATGCCCTCTTTTTCTTCCCAGATCGCTTACGGATTTGTCGGTTTGTCACATAAAATTTACCGGTTTTCACAAATTCATATGGTTGGAAATAAAAGCAGTCGAATAATGAACTAAACCACTTTTCCTAGAATTCTCCTTAGTCCAAGGAGAAATTTTAGCTCGTCTCAATATAGTCTCTCCTTACTCGGCAAATGAGCTGTAGAGTGTTTTTTGTCATCCCATGGAGATGGATGCGCACGTGTTTTGGACGTGTCCAGATTCCTCTTGCCTAGGGTAGACATGAATTTATTGATTGTGGGGATACTTTCTTCAGCAGCAGCAGGCAAAACTGTTGTTAATCATCCTTCGCTTTTGAAGCGGGGAAAACTCCGATTAACATATCGTACAAGTCATCGACCTCAGTATGCAATATGTATGGTGTGTTTGAAAACAATTTTTGTAATAACCGGTTTCCTTGTGTACGTTATATTCCATGTTTTAATCAATTTTTCCCAAATTCTATCAATAAATGTCGTTTTAATATTTTTCCTATGTTCCCTATATATTCTCGTATTCGTATTTTTCCTAAATTACAGCTCGCTCTTTTTTGGGCAACTTTATCAAAACCTTACTTTCTGTACCATCATTGTTTTATTGGTGGAAATTAATTTGGCTCTAATTGTTATTAATCAGTATTTACTTTCATTAAAAGTTTTATTAAAAGATATTTCTAAACCAAAACCTTAACTCTTTTTCTTTAATTTTATTAAAACCCTAACCTTAAAAACCCATAGCGGCCCTCTCCCCTTTATTTCTTTTTATGCCAAGGCCCAGGCCCTTAGCCCAACACCCACTCCCTGCACTTTCTTCTTCTCTTTCCTCCTTTTTACTTATCTGTTTCTTTTTCTTGAAACCCACGAACCTTCTTCGTTCGATCTCAACAGCTCTTCTCAAGACCCGCTCAACCCACGGCCCAGCTCTTCCCCAACTACTCTCCAAGATCCCAGTGCTCACCTCCCCTCATCTCTAACAACCTCTCTTGCTACCTCTTTCTCTCTCTAACCCGTTCTCTTCCCCCCCCCACTGCATCCTCACCGACGATCTCCCCTGCAACCTCGTCTCCTTCACCTCCCTCTAACCGGCAACCTCCGTCTCCTTCATTCCTCCCCCTCTCAACCCAACACCCATAACCGATCACCATCACCGCCGACGCCATCGTCCACGATCGCCGCCGCCGAGCTCCTCAACATCACCTCAACCACCAACACCATCGCCGCTTCCAACAAGCTCCAACCAGCCACAGTCGTATCCATCACCGCCACAGCCTTTCGCCGCTGCCACAATGCACTAGCACGTTCCCAAGACCTGCGCATCGTCGCCGGCGAGCCTCATCTCCTTCATCCCCCTTTGCAACCATCACCGCGACCCCAAGCCGCAGCCGAGCCCCCGCACGTCACTCGAGCTTTCACGACCCCCAGTGCAGTCCCCGTGCCACACCGTACCCAATCCTCGTGCCGCGTCGTGCCAGCCCCCGTGTCACACCATACCCCGATCCAGAGCACGCACAGTGCCCACTCCCGCACCAGTATCGTGTTCGGTACCGTGTCGCGCCGTGCCACTCCCACACCACGCACCGAGCCAAGACCACGCCCACTACCGTGTCACGCCCGCGTCGTCACCGTGCTCAGTACCGGATCTCCACGCATCGCGCTCGCGCCATGCACCGTGTCCAGCATAGACCGTCTCGTGTTTCGAGACGAAGTCCGCAAGTGGTATCGTTTCTATAGCACCGACCGAAAGCAAGTGAAAACCCGATCACTTGCTTTACATGCTATCACTATATTAAATGGATCGATAGGTTTTAAATTGTAATAATATTATTGTATATATCAGCATCGTCATAATCGCCGCGTTGTGAACCTATAACCCATCGATAATGTCTACAGTGGATGGAACGTGAACATGGAACAACTATCGTTTTAATTGATTAGAATAAACAGACTTCTCGTTTAATACCCGTACACTAAAATCCTAGACCAAAACATATCTTAATATGGCGGAACTTACGATAGTTAAATCCCTTTACTGTTTATGAATATCATGTAGAAATTTGGATACAAAATATCGTATTTATGATCATGTAAAGTCGCCCCTAAAGGCGACACTAGATCTGGAATGCACCGCACATGTCACGTCGAAAAATATATATTAAATCAAATACAGATTGGAATGTAATGTTCTATGGCTCATATTGAAACCGAATTGATAAGATAGAACCCTCTAAAGCTTATCCTTCAATGCTGATAGGTCACTGTAACGAGAATTGGCTGGGAATGCGGTTCTGGACTGCGGTCCGGAGCAACATTCCTCGAGGATACCTGAATTTAAGCGCCTGCACGTCCCTACATAAAACTGAAAATGCGCGGAGTATAGTCGCGTAGATAATTTAGTTAGCTAACATATGGATCTTGTCTCGTTCAGTTTCATAGTCATTTGATATTTTGTTTGTATTTTAGAATGTCCACGTGTTCTGCAGTTTCTGCAGTGACATTTCTTTCACCTTCACACTAAACAAGACATATCTTCTAGTACAGAAAGGCTATTATTAATCTGTTTGATGCGTCGGAAACCTAACAGATAGAACTAGGTTTTATTCAACTAGGGCAACACTTGAATCTAAACACAATCCCTAGTAAACCACGCGCGAAGTTGGACTTCCAGTTCTGAAGCTGGAATTCCAGCAATTGATTGCTGATTTAAAATGATGATAAGTCTAACCTGAATTCCTATTGACATGAAACCAATTTTACCGCTTAGATAATCAAGTATACGTCGTACGCCTTTTATATTGTTTTGGTCGATTCTATACATATGGTTTATGGTGAATTTTGCAAGTCATATGGCGTTAGCTGTCATAATTTAGTAAATATCTGTACAGCGCATTTCTACCCAATTTTTTGTGTTTGTTTTATACCTTCTGCATAGTGTTCGTTTACATTGAGACCTAGCGACCGTTTTATATTGTCGACATATAAGCGTTAGTGTTTGGGTTATGGCAAGTACGATGGCGAGCCAGTGATTAAAAGTGATATTGATAAGTGGAAGCGTGATTGAAAGTAAAAGCGATACATATTTGTTCACAACCTATCCAATACCTGAATACATACTATAACCTGGAGAATGGGGAAATCAAGATGGAATTGAAATCGTATTTAGCGAGATACAGTGATTTAGAGGATGATCATTCGATATTAGTGACATATATATATATATATATACATACATTAGGTCGTGGGTCTAGCGACACGGTTGCAGGGTTATGTCCCGGACAACAGTGGACCGTAATTTTAGGCATGCACGAGATCCTTGTTAAACACGAGCATCATTTCCACCAATTGATTTCATTGATTTAGTGACTAATAAGTAGTGATATACACATTTCCTAGTTTGCTGACATGATACATATATCGCGCTGTTCATATTCAAATGATATTCATTATTCTCACGTTTCTGTATTCTGTCGCACCTTTCATGTTTAATATTGTACGCACATCATATATTTATTGCTATATGTGTCGCCCTGACGACTTGATTGTGCATGCTAAAGGGACGAGGTGGACCAAGTCAAGGAGTAGGACCTGCCATTCAAGATCGCAGAGGTCTAGACCGCAACATCTGCGCTGCCCTTTTTGTTATAAGCATATTGTATTTCGTTGGTTAGTTATTTCCTTATGCAAAATAAATTTATCTCGAACTATTTTATTGTAATGTAATAAAATTGTGAACTGTGATTTTCTTTATTCTAGTACTGTTACTGACTACCATGTAATGCTAGAAACCGAAGTGTGACTACGGCGGGATTTTTCCCTGACCGTAGAAGCATGGCTGACCTAGTCACTCCCCGTATTCCATATTTTAGGAAGCGAGGCATGACAATTTTGGTCCAAGTTTGAAAATTTCAGGGGCTTCGCAGAGTTTACAGGTGTCTTACTGCCCAGTCAGCGGGTCATGAGGGCTAGCAGCCCCCTTGCGGGGTGCGGTACTGCACCCCGTAGAAATTTTTTTAAAGGGGAAAGTGTTTTGAGTGCATCGAAGAATTCTGATAGGGTTAAGAGTAAGATAGGGAAAAGCGGATATCTTATGTAGATATCCGCGCGCGGGTATCTATAGAAGATATCAACTGTGGGTATCTCGCTTAGGATATTCACTATCCTTTGGAGATATCTTTGAGATATCTGCAAGCGGGTATCCTTTTGAGATATCCGCTGCAGGTATCTCTAAGAGATATCCGAGCGGTATCATAAGTAGTGGAAAATCCCCTTGCGGGGATTTCCGAGGCAGAAAATTCCCTCGTAAGGGATTTCCGAGATAGGCATTCCCTTTTATGAGGATGTCCATGGCATAGATCCCTTTGGGGATCCCGCCGACGAGCGGAAGCGATACGGGTGAGACAGCCATCAAGTTCTTCATTTCGAATATGTTTGCTCGGGGCGATAGCCCTCCGAGAGTCCTCTCTTTTCTTCAAGTTTGGTAAAGAAAGCTTGCCCCTTTATTGGGTTTTTAATATTGGATCTTGGTTTCTTTGCGATGAAGCTTTTCTTCTAGAGATGGATTCATTTCTATTCTATGGGTTCTTTTTAAAGAGGAAGAAGATGGAGAAGATAAAAGAGACCCAAAAGGAACTTTTTTTCTTTGGATCCCTCTTGAGGAAGAGGAGAGATCTCATCTCAAAATGAAAGTGGAGACACAAAACCCTAAAGACTGCAAAAGGAATAAAAAATTGTTATTTCTTCATATGTTTGGCCTTTCATAGTCTTACATTTTTACATCTTGTCCCTTAGACTTTACAATTTTGGTTTTTTGCCCAATTTTTTACACATGTGCACAATTTTTGCACCTTAGCCCTTGGGCCTTACAAAATTTAAGCTTTTTGCCCATTTCTTTTATATTTCTTCATTACTAAATTGCATGTCATATTAATCTATTACATTTTCCTTCTCTTTCCTTGGCATGGGCCAGCCCTATGCTTGAGCTTGGGCCGGCTTGGGCCCACATGACTTGGGTTCAAACTTGGGCCCACTTGTCTTTATCTTTGACTTTTTGACTAGCAATGGGATGTCATTTTTTACCCCAACATGACCTACTAGGTTTTCTAACAAGTTTTCCTGCTTTGTCCCAAATTCATTCACAGGAATTTGGCACCAAATGTTTCTGGTGGTGTTAGATCAACACATATTCATTTACCATATCATTGATGAGCCAATCCATTAGGGTCAACCTCATGCTAGGGTTATAAACTTATGATTGAAGTTATCATTAGCCTTTTCTGAATGAATTGTTAAATTTATTGCACTAAATTCAAAATCACAGTAGAAACAACATAGCAATTTTCACTATTATTGTTTCCAGTCTATCTTCGAAACTTTCTGCTTGATAATTATGCCTAGCCTTTATTTCGTCTCTTTATAATGATAGGTAAAAAATTTCTTATACACGCTACATATTTTTCTTAAACACACTACATAACCTCAACACACTACAATTTTTTCTCAATTAATATTTTGTGAAGTTCAGCACCAGTGAGAAAAGTGAGGATAGGCGAGCTCTTCCCAGAACTACTACCAATCCACCAGAGTGGCCTGACATATTGGTATCACAGGAAATCAGCATTGCTAAGTTATAGCAGCATGTTTAGTATAGGCTACCGAATGATGTTACTTTTGAGGATAATTTGACTACTTGTTATTTTAGTTATGAACATATTTTCATGCGATCCTATCTAGATTCTGCACCAGAGTATGGCTTTCACATGTTGTAGGAATTTTACACCGCATCATTCTGTCGTTCATGAAACAGAATGAGCCTTGTTGTGAGTTTAATTCCCAAAGACACCCTTTGAATTTCAAAAACCTAACCAGCTGAGAAGAAAAGGTCATATGCACATTGCAACTTGGAGAAAACAAGAAACTTAATTCCAAAACACAATTCTATTGAAGTATATTAACTTAATCCAATCGGCGGGAAGGAAAATGCTTTGTCAATGATAAATGGAAATTATCCCCACCTAATTCATGTACCTTACTTTACTTGTTTGACTCTTCTCAATCATAATATTCACAGAAAAGCATGTAACAGTAACAACATTTACGTGATTTATGGTACTGAACTACAGATGTTGAAAAGCACAAAATTAGATTCATTATCAATTATAATCCGTAGGAGGTCACAAGCTTGTAAACAGATATAAGATCTCTTTAACAGAGCAACAAATGCCTAGATAACACTGGCAAATTACTTGATGCAATCTTAGATGGGTAAAAGCCTAGAAAAGAATATTCAATAAAACTAATAAACACACCCACAATCTCTATGGGGGTGTTAGTTCCAAATCGTTTGAATATGGATTTTGACATATAGTGTTGATCACTTGTCATTTGTAACTAGCATTTTAAAATAGAGTGTTAGTCGTGGGTTCTAATTAAAATTCTAGAATTAGATTTTGTAAATTCTTCATCGAAAATTAAAATAGAAACACGAGTAAAAGTTTAATTCTCAAATTCACAAATATAAATTCAATATAGAATAAATAAAACAAGAGAATGCTGAAGATTTACCTCAAATTACATGTCATAGTTAGATTTTTTGCCAGCAATGATTCGAGATATCTGAAGGCCTCGGCTGAATGCTTCGTTGAACAGAATTCTTGTCTGCATTGACTGGAAACCAGGCAACCAGGATAACAATGCCACGGGAGCCATAACAATTATTCCAAACAGTATGTCATACAACCGGGCCACGGAAACAACAAAACCCCACAAATTGAAATATCTTAGTAACCTTCTGAAAACATGGGCCAACGATATAATGCCCCAACCAGTAGGTATGAATGCCAAAAGGCTTGTAAATATATCAAGAAACTGAAAATTGGTGAAGTTTAGCAGAGCAACAATCACCAATAGCACAAGGATAATGATGAAGGATTGGACAGCCCGGTAGTATATATGTTCCTTTGCAGCATACTTTTCCCGAGCATAACCTACTATGATAAAAATCCCAGCAGCCACAGCCACATAGCTCCAAGAAAGAGCATAAACAAAACCGCTGGTGCTCCCACTGGCAATATGAAGTCTGTACACGATCCCATATTGGAAAAAGAAAAAGCGTAGGTCGAGTATTACCTCAACTAGCATCCCCCAATAACTAGTTGTCCGCAAATGAGCATGTTCTTCCTCCACCAAGTTTCCCAACTCTCGTCAGATTTCGCAAACATGCCACCATGAAACCAGATCCAGTTCATAAAATCATCAAAATCATAAACAGTTTTCAACCAATCGAAACCAGATGGGTTAAATGCAAACGGTGCCATGATCCATGATACCACAAGAAACCAGCAAGAGATTGTCATAACAATGTAAACAAGGGTATCCTTGGACATGGCACTGTACCATGCATAAATAATTAATATCACCCCCAGCTCAATCGCCTTTATAAAATGGCTGCGCGCATAAAGCCTATAGTTCTCAGCAAAGCTTTTGTGCTGAACAACAAAGCCGCGCCCAGTTGCTCGATACTTTGCACCTCCATGAAGGATCGTGCGCCCATAATAATGTGTTTTAGTGCCCATTGAGAAAGTGTAGAAAACAGAAGCTAGTTGAAGCTGCATTGTCAAGAAGTCCCAAACCGCAGGAAGAAATCCATGCTCAAGAGCATTTTCAACTATCATTGGCAGGGCAGTGAAAAGACCTAACTGGATAATAAACTGCTGATTAAGAACAGTTCCAAGCGCAGCATTGTTGGTGGAGTCAGCATTAGTCTTGATTGATGACTCCAGCCCGCTTAAAGCAAGGTAAAGGCGCCCCCAAGCAAATGCATAGACTGTAAGGACAACCAGCATAGTGTTGAAGTAGAAGCCCACTGTAGTGTAGTAAAAGGAAAGCATTCGGAAGAAATCGAGCCTATGTCCCAACCTGTACACATCCCTGCTCAAAGTCTGTTCACCATTGCCACTAGCAACCTTGGCTTCGAACATAGCTATCTGATTCAATCCAACATCTCGTCCTTTGCCGACCTGAATATATTCATGATGGGTAACATTGCCCCCACGCAATGTGCAATTAAAGCCTGCAAATATGTCCTCGCTTATATTGATAACCCTCGAAGCCTTGCTAATGCCACCTCTACTCAAAAACCATAGGCGATCAAACACATCAGGATGGCCATAATGCATCCGCACTTTTAATGGGTTTGCGAGAACACGCTGCCCTAGGGTAACAAAGCTTGTTTCCTGTGCAGACATGAACCAAGCAAGGAAGAGACAGAACCAGTAAAAACATGCTCCCTAACTCCCAATATCGTTGGTTTTCGAGAACCATAATAATGGTGGAACTCTTCTAAAAGATTCCGCATCTTGAGAGCCTCCTCGAAGTAATTGTCTTGGTTCATGTCTATGGTCTGCACCGCATCGCCCCTTGTAAAAATGAAGGCATGGTTTTGATTTTCAGGCTTGCCTTCTCCGAGCTTCAGGGGTCCGGGCAATTTGACACGATAAATCTCCACCTCTTTCTGCAACTTCTGATCATATTTGACTAGAACTGAGAAGTGTTGCACTGCATCCCTTCCATTGTGAACCTCATCAACATAGGCCACACGAAGCGCCATATTGTTCTTCATTAGGTACAAGATGTCTTCTGCACGTGGATCCTTATTGGCCTTTTGGGTACCGTAGATTTGGCATGCCACCACATAAGAAAATTTCATCAGGGCAGTCCCATACTCATGACCCTTGAACAATGTGCTCACACCACTGCTGGCTCTGCTTAAATTACGGGAAGATGGAGAATGGAAGCGGTCAATGCCTTCAGCTCCTATATCTCTGCGTGATGAACCAACCGATGCAAGTTCCATTGATCCATCCTTTATGTCAACCTCAGAAGCAGAGTCGAAAAAGGTGAGCATCTTGAGAGCTTTATAATAGTACATCATTCCCCTTACTGTTCGGGTTAGAGTTTGGCCTCTGAGAGAAGCCCAAAGCCGAAGATCCCTTGACCCCTCATTCCATATCTGTGCTTCATCAGTATATCCATTTTCTTTCATCCGTTCTAGAAAGTTCACCCATTCATCATCGTAAATCTTCTGAAGATAGAATATGATTGAGATGCCGTCTTCATTCTCTGTCCGGAGCTGCTCCTTACTGTACAAAACTTCTTCATTATAGTAAGGGGTAAGAACACTAAAAGCCAGCATCTTTTCAACATGAGGAGCCCTAGGCATGTTCATGAACAAAGAGTTGCTAAAAAAAGCAATACGCCGGCGGGCATCGAGATTCTTGGGGACATTGTTCATCGAATCTCTCGACGTGAGTATTGTGTGCAACCGCCTTAGGTTTCTAAAGAATGCTGCATATTCTGGGCTCGGCAATTCAACAGCGGTTTCAAATAACAAACCTGTGGTGCTCGGCCTCAAAGGAGCTAGACCCAACTGCTTAAGCTCATCTGTGCTCTTCTTATTCGTAGGAAAGTCCCGAACAATAATACCGTAAAGGGTCTGTAAAACATTAACCACCTTGTTTATATCAGGCTTGGGCTTGATTAGTTGATTGATGAGGGTTATCAACTTTTCGTGGATATTTGGTAAGACTTGCATCTTATACTCCACAGTGAATTTCCCCACTTGCATGGAATCATCAAACCCAGAGAACAACTGGGTCAAGATTGAGTGCTCCTCAGTTCCCTCCCTTACGATCTCGAGCATTAAGTGCTTGATACTGTCGTAGGCCTCCATAACTGCACACCGCCTGTACTCATTCTTGCATATCTTTCTCCAGTGCTTTCTATCTGATGCAACAAGCTCCTTTGCCTGCCTAAGAGCAAGCAGCAGCTCATTGCAGAGCAATAAACATGGCCAGCGAACAACCCGGATATTCCAAGCCCTACCAGGAATCTCAAGGAGCTCTACCTCATGATTGCTAACGATATCCTCCTCTCTAAATGTCTCGATAATCTCATTCCAAATCAAGGCAAATCGGTGAGCTGCAACATGGTTCAACTCGATCTTCTTGTACGGCCGCCCAAGCCCATACCGAAGCTTAAGTCGCAGTATTGCATCATTGAACTTGCTCTTAAAAGAGCTGTGATCCTGAAGCAGCTGCTCCTCAGGCATTATGTTAAATTGCATTGCACTAGCAAAGAATTGGAACCTCAATCTCAGTTGCTGCACATTCCGGATCTCACCCAAATGGGAGAACAACCCTACTAAAGCTCCAACAAGAGAAGAAAAAATCGCATACCAGATTTGAATATCCATCAGATATATCAAAACAACAGGAATCCACAACAGGACCACTGCAAACCGATTGGTGTGTTTAAAAGCCTCAAACCACTGGATATGTACGGAGGGAAGGTTATATATGGCCTTGGTCGGGCCTACCATGGGCTTGATCTGAAGGAAGTAACTGAAAGTGAATTTCACTGCTAAGAGCACGACCCAGAAAAGGGAATACTTCAGATTATCCACGATGCCTTCCCTTAGCCCTCGGCCAACAAATGTTCGAGTCTGAAACCACCATGTCAGCACATAAAGAATCCTCCAATTTGTTTTTTCAAGGAAATTACGAATCCAAGGGATTATGAAGAGCACAATAGCTAATAGCTCAGGGAGAACAAACACAGCTGCCGCCTCGAGATAGAGGGTCAATCTCTGGTTTGCTGCATTAGACCATCGACGATCATGATACCGCTGATCCCATACCCGAATATAAAGAATAGTGAAAGCAAAAGTCCATGCAATTGCCACAACAGTTTTCAGCACCATCCTAAAAGCAAGCAAAGTCTCTCTCAGGCCAATGTTATACTGAACTCTTAAATCGAGAAGGGCTTGAAAAACACGCAGACCAGCCCACGTTATAAAAACAGTCAAGGTCCGAACTTGAACATCTCGGCTTTGTAGTCCCTCCCAAGGATAAGTATTGCCTTCCCAAGCAACAATTGCTGCAGCTTGGAGGTAAAGTATGAGCATGATCCATAGTCGGTCAAAGCTCCTATATAGGTGAAGAAAGGTTCGAACCTCAACAAAACCAGTCTTCCTCGCTCGACCACCTTTAACTGGGATAAAAAAGTTCTTCGAGAGGTCAAATGGCCACCGGAGCTGATCGAAACATTTCTTGCTCCAAAAGAACTCGTTGATGTCATCATAGTTTCGCCATCTATCATGTGCAGCAGTGCCATTCTGGCTAGCTTTAACCTCGGCCTGAATAACTTTGTACAGCGGAGTAACAACACAGTTAAGGAACGCGTCCTCGCCTGATACAGCAGGAAGAGCTTGACACCCTGTTGCATCATTGATATAATCCTCGAGAATGCGGTTTAGCTCCATGGCCATGTGGTGGAAAATATAACAAAGGCACTCTGGTACAAATCGGAGATTCGCAGCCTCACCCCAAATAAGCAAATACAAGGCAGTGTACAGCAAGTCCCGGCGAGGGTCAGGGGAGGTTCGGCGGGTAACAGCAGCAGAATCAGAAACCCATAAGTTAGATTTTCGGCCAAGATAAGCACACCAAGCAGTGTAATTATGGAGCAACTTCTTGCGGAGCCTATGAACAACAGATGGTTCTAGAGCATCGATATTATCAGGAGGTGGTTGAAGACGCATTTGGGCATTTGCAAGGAGAAGTACTAAGTGTTCTCTTTGGTTCTTGACGTTATCACGCTGAAACCCGAAGAATGCACCGAGCCAATCTAAGAGGTCGAGGTTATCATGCCACCGCACAAATGGAGGCTTGCGGAGATCACCGACGGTGTGAAGAGCGGCCATGGCTGCTCGGACCTCAGGGAATCGGAGAGCCGGGTGCTCTGCTAAGAGATTGTGTATAGGGATAATGTTGTAGGAATCGTCGTCGGATTCAAGATCAGGGGCCATGGTGGGGCCCAGGGATGGGCCTGGACCCGGACAATTTGGGCGCTGCCGGAGGCTCATTTGGGTATCAGAGGGGTTTTCTCTGCTCATATTATTACCTCTGTAGAGAGAAAATAAGCATAAATACAAATAAGTGTGTGTTAATAAAAGGGGGCTTTTTCCTAAGTAGCCTGAACTCGTACAGATATGGGACATGATACAAGTCCGAATCGTGGATTTGCAGTTTCCCATAAATTTTGGATATGATTCGTTGGGATACGCTACATGTTTAGTTGCTGTAACATATACACATAACTATAAAACGTTATCAGTTTAGCAAATCCAAACCAAAAATTAAAAAAGGTGCTAGTGTAAATGGATATATTGTTGGTGGTTGGACATAGCTACATGTTCAATAAATCTACAATACAACATAAAATATAGTGTGCGCCAAAAAGCGTTCAATAAGTCTCCTCCAGAATATGGTATGGATGTCATTCCGATATGGATAATGTCTCCTTGACAGCGAATGGGTGCAACATAGTTTTTTTTCTATAAAACCTAGCTATTTCCGTATCACCCCCACCCACCCACCCACCCCCACCCACCCACCCAAATAAATAAATAAACAAGCTTCATTTTTATCACCTGAAACCCCCTAACAAACCTATCCATTCATGATCCTCCCCTAAGTTTCACAAACCAAGAATATCATAAGAGAGGTTATGGTAAATGAGCATCTCCCCATCAAAGGCAAAAACTTAACTATTTATAGCTTTCTGCATCATCCACTGTAACACATATCAGTCTTGATTTCCGAAAAGGTTGCAGGTTTTGGAGTCAATATACATAAATGTCAAGTTTTACATAAATACCAAACTTTTGGGGGTTATTTATAAGAAAATCCCTACAAAAATCCAAAACTAAAACAATTAATGGAGGCGTACCAAAAGCTTCAGTTTGAATGAATCTAAATTGCGAAATTACGAAACTGACACGAAAAAGCAAAATGAATCTAACCTGAAACGAGAAATGGGTGAATCTGAGATCTGATCGCCAAACCCTAGCGAATTCCTTCGAGCTTGAATGCGGCCTCTCGAGATCTGCAGAAAGAGGAGAAATTTAGAGGAAAGAAGAGAGACTTAGCGAAGAGATGCAGTGAAAAGCTTGGAATTTTACCTAAAACCCCTCGAATTTTAAAATGCGAAAGCGGAAACCCTAGATCGTGCGAGGATCGTTTGATGATAGCGATAGAAAACGTATAAGAAATTGAAAAGGACAGCTCATTTTTTTGATATCTTTTTAAAGCTTGCGCTTGAATATGAAGCATCAGTTGGCGCTTTGTTGGGCTGGATCGCTTTTTTATCTTTATTCTGAAGAAGTGGGCCCATCCTGAAGAAGTGGGCCAACTTTAGGCCATGAGTGTACATATTTGTGGATTTGTTTTTGTTCCCACTATTTCTTTATTTATTGAATATTAAAGAAACTTTTTTATATTTTCTCCTCGTCTTGCAGGTTTTGGAAATAAAATACTGCATTTGCTTTCGGATTCAAATACATTTACAAACACTTGTGAGAGATCATCGCCAGTTCGATCCCCGAAGAGGCAGCATCCAAAAATAACATGAACCAATATGTTTGATTTAACCACCACAACATCTCAGTACTTTTCGAAAACATCATCGATAGGGCTGTCAAAATAACCCGAACCCGATAACCCGATCCGAAATTAGCGACCCGAACCAGACCCCAACCCGCTGAGCTTTTAAACAAGTCGATAAACAGGTCGGGTATGGTTATCTATCATGACCCGCTTGGACCCTCTTGAGTCGAATACATTATCCCAAAATTGCTTGTTTTCTATCATTCTTGGATGTTTTTAGGTTTTACTTATTTGAATATCCACAATTTTTGACATGGGTATCCAATTTGTAATAGTTAATTTGCATTACTCATACATAAAACAAAAAAGCAACAAACCAAGTCGGGTCGGGTCATGTGATCCAATTATGACCCGACCCGAAATTAAACGGGTCTTAAAAAACCTAACCGGTTATTAAATAGGTCGGGTCGACCCAAACGTGATTTTGACGGATCAATTATGACCCGACCCGACCCGATTATGACCCGTTTGACACCCCTAATCATTGAACTTTACAAGTATCCAAAAACAGCATGAACCAACGACTTTGATTTAACCAACACGGCATGCCGGTACTTTTCGAAAACATCATTGAACTTCACAAGTTACAAGCAAACTCAAATAACTTGAAATAAATACCGTAAAGTTTCATCCACGGAGCCGACCCATAAGCAATTTACAGTGATTCATTTTAAACAACCACCGAGGAATGTGAGACGATGGGCAAGTGCAATTTCTCTGTAATCCGATTAATGCATCCCAAGGACCAAATAGACCGATTTCTATAATCAATGCTTACATGCGGAGAAAAGGTTCAAATTATTCAAGCAGGGTACATATAAAAGAAAGCTAAATGGACTTGAAACAATATATTTATAACAAAGGTTGAAAAGAGAAAGGAGCCTTAAAAAGGCCAGCAGGCGAATCTAAGCAAAGCTATGCAACAAATACTTTGTTCAACAAGTGCCGCTGTTTAAGCGAAGGACAAATTATTCTGCGTATGAAATGCAATGCACTGGGACGTGAGAGAGATAAAGATATGATTTCTTGGAGAATTTGAGCAGTTTTGTGGGTCCATACTTTTATTTCTTTATCTCTTTCTCATGACCGGATACATGCATCCGTTATATAGAATAACTTTTTACATGCGAAGACGTGACAAACTCAAGTTTCTAGTCAGTAACAATCTAACATAAATCATAATCTAAAGCATCAACACTTGCAATTTCCCCAATGTAAGAAAAAAACCTCGATTACAATTTTCATATCGGTACCTGAGACGGAAAATGGCTACCAATCCCAATATGAAACTTAGATCAATTTTTTTTAATAAAGAAACCCCTAATTGCAAACATGACAGCCTCTCAAGATCATAAGGTGAATTTGACAAAGCAATGAACAAAAAGAAAGAAAAAATAAAGGCGAAAAGATTTTTTACCTCTTTATGAACCGAGAAGTAAAACTTATATATTATAGGTTTATAGATTACGATTAGCGACAGTGAATTTTTGGAGTCTTGTTGGTGATTTGTTGGGCTGGACTTTACCGTGAAGGACTGGGCTAGATACGAGTGTTATTGGGCCCTGACATGTTTAAGTTAGCTAAGGCCTAGTTGGGGACGAACCGTGGTTTCGTAAAATTGAGATTTTGCAGGATTTACAATGTTTGGCAACGTAGTCTCGAAACCAAGGTTTTGCAAAATAATAAATTTTTAAAAAAAGAACGGCTTGAAATTTTACGAAACTCCGGTCAAGAATGCAAACCGTGGTTTTGTTAAAAAACAAGGTTTCGTAGAGTTTCGGATCACTTAACAACATTTGTTATACAGAATTACCGAACCATAAATTTAGTTTGTATATACTACCTGTAAAATATTAGGCGCTGATTAAGAAGAGGAGGGGTAGCCTGGGAAAAAAGACCCCAGCACGTAAAAACCAGGGTGATTTTGTAACGGAACGTAACACTGGTGGATTGGTGGGTTTTGATGACGGGTCTTAATTACCGAGCAGTTTTTAACGGGTCGAATCGACGGTTCCTATAAAATAACAATAAGTTAATCTTTTTGTTGCAGAATATTTCTTAAGATCTGATAAAGAAGTTACCGGCCAACTGCAATAAATCTTCTTGAAGTATCTTTCATCAAATTTGATCAATCCATCCAGTACTTCAACCTGCCATGAAGCCGGCACAGGTAATTCATTTGATGGAAAATATGAGAGGGCTGGAAAAATATCAAACAAAATAACCCTAATTTATCAAAAGAAGCTCATATTTATTTTTTGGCAAAAGAAGCGCATATTTATTTGTAATTCGTAATTATATTTAGGATCCGAACTAAATCAGAGAAAAAGAAGAAACAGAACGCCGCCGTTTAGAGAGACAGAGAGAGAGAGGAACAACAAATCCGCAACCCTTCGCTTTCTCTCTCTAAGGAACCCCATGGAATCTAATGGCGGCGACGGCATCGGCATCGTATACGAAACCCTAGATGCCCTCTTCTTCTCTCCAACCCCCGACGCCGATCCCGATCCCGATCCCGATCCATTCGAATCGTACGCGGTGTTTCGGAACCACATAACGTCTTCGACAGACTCGGCTGATATCCCCGTCACCGACTACTTCTCTCTCGACGTCGCCGGCGAGCCTCCTCGCCGTGAAATCGAAGAGGTTGTGCCTTCCGTCGATCGCGCTAGCGAAGGGAGCAAGGCGTCGGAGCTTGCTTGGTTTCGTGTCGGCAGTCGATTCAAGAGCCCCATGATTCAGCTTCACAAAGGTGAGATTTTTTGCACAAGAGGATTGATTTTTTTGGTTTGTATGCCTAGTTTGAAGTCGATTGATCCACAAAAGGAAAGATTTTGCTCAAGATTGATGTTTTGCTTTCTATGTTTAGTTTGGAGAAGTTCGAAGTGGTATGATTGTGTCTTTTTAGTGTCAGGGTTGTGTTTTGATAGTGATTTGTATGGTGAACTCGAAAGAGAGATGGTTTGAGTTGACTCTCAATTTGTAAAGTGTAAGGTATAATTTTGAGAACAAGCTTGGATTTTTTTTTGTGAACTTCAATAAGATTGTTGTGCGCTTTCGGTAAGAATGAAGGATCTTATGCTTGGTCAACATTTACACAACCCTGAATTCAAGCATGCGGATAGATAGTTGGTTGCCTAATTGATTCATGTTTGATGCCGTTTTATCATGACTGGCTTGGTGCCTTTCTGAAGTAATGCAAGTAATTTGAAAGGCACAAGTGTCAAATATTTATCTTTCATCGTGGCAAGATGTGGTTAATTATTATTACATCCTTGTTTTTGTTACAAATGTAAGTGATAGTAACAATTGCTTTTCTGTTGCAGAGATAATTGATTTTTGCGACTTTGTGTCACCAACTCCTGAGGAAGAAGCCTCACGTACCGCTGCTGTGCAAAGCGTTTTTGAGGTCGTGAAATATATCTGGCCACACTGCAAGGTATGGTTAACTATTATTACATCCTTCGCTCCTATATCTTTGAATTTAAGTGTGAATAGTAAAGATTATGTTTGGTTACTGTGTTTTGATTGGTTGTTGGTGTGTAGGTGGAAGTTTTTGGATCGTTTAGGACGGGCCTTTACCTGCCAACCAGTGATATTGATGTGAGTAATTCATGTTTTTGAAGCTTTGTGCTGATTTGGATACTATGATTCTCTAAACTAGTTACCACTATAAGTTAAATTCATTGTGTAATTGAGCAAAGTTTCTTCCTAAATTTGCTTCTACAATATTTGATTCCATCACATCGCTATTTTAGCAAACATGCCATTAACCTTGCAAATTGAAAATGGGAGCATGACAATTAAATAACGATGTTTACAAATTGAGAGTCAATAGACATTTCACAGTGCAGTTTGATGAGTCGATAAACATTTGTTCCCAAGAGAGCAACGGGTCACAATTTTTCCTCAAATTTTGAATAATGAGTGGAAGTTATCTTTGTTGGATATGTATGCCCTAAAGGCCATTATTGTATGTGTGTGTATAGTTGATACTTGGACATATATATGTACTGGACAATCTTGCTCGATATGATAGTATTCTATTGTCTTTATCTTAACATATGTATATGTTTTATTTGTTATTACGTATCGTTAATACATGTTGATAAAACCCGTAGGATTATTGCTTGACTACCGGCATTATGATGTCGATCATACATGTGGGGGCTGAGTAGTCAATAAACACATCCTTAAATGACCCTAGTCATAGGAGTATCGAGACCAGGTATCGATATTCCGGAGTAGACTGGTGTATATGTTTCTAGACCCCGACGAGGGGCGATGATTGGTCCTACAACCATTGGTCTTTGGTACCTAAGATCGTATACAGTGCTCATTGGGGGTGGGTACACTTGAAGGACCCGCCGAGAACTTCTAGATGGTACTATACCTATTGTCAGATAGTAGTTCTCAGATGACATGAGTACATGTTAGTCTTTAGATCTGGGATCGTCATTTGCCTCGTATGAGTTTCCATTGTACTTAGATTACTATCCTACCACGGCTCTATTAAGTCTTGCAAACAAGTTTTACTTGGGTACAATCCCGAGCCATATGGAGACAGTGAGCGATTGTTGAGGATTCGTCTCTCCCGGTATACGGAGTCGATATCGCACTGTGTTCGGTTGGCCAGCACCATAAGACATTGGTCGAGGCAGTTAAGATTTACTGATAGTTAGATCAGTAGTTCTCAGATTGGTCCTGAGCCATATCGACATGAATTATCGGGTTATTAGGGTATGCCGTTTACCACCCTTAGACCCGGTATACGATACTCTTAGACGAAGAGACCAGATTGTATGGAGATTGTCATGGATAGGTTCAGTAGAAGTTCGGATGTGCTTGCTTGTCGGTCTTTCTTTTCGACAGGTACCTGGGTAGCCATTACGTACAGCTAGTGCCACTGATGTGTTTGTGGTTAAATCTACTGCCAGTATACTGTCGAGTGTTTAGAGTCCCACGCAGAGAGTTTCCCTGGTTTAGGCGAAAGGATGTAGAGGCCGTATGGTTATACATGCAGGGCTCCGATCATATACATATACCAGCTATACAGATTTATGTTCAGACGTTTAATACCAACGGGCTTAGAATTAAGCCATATTATTGAATCAAGTATTGATTTAATAATGATCTAGTATTATATTATTGGATTATTTATCTCTTGGTATTCGTATTTTTTGTAGTACGAATACGAATATGTATATACGGTCTATGTATTCTTGTATTTATACAAGAATGCTTTTAGGTGAGGACACCTCATTATTTTTGTTTCTATTTATTAGAAATGGAAAATGAGATGGAGGGGTGAGGTGGTTTTTAAGCATGGTGAGAGGCATGGCTAATGTTATTATTTATTCATTTGTGAAAACTATTCAAGCATGGCTTGATTTTTTATTTGGAAAAATATTATGATACATATCATTTTCCTTAGCCATCCTTGTCTCATTCTTACTTGGTCATTCTCTTTCCTCACTTGAGTTCATCTTCTTCCTCAAACTCTAACTCTTCTTATGAGTTGAGAATCATAGGGTTTTGAGATAAACAAATCCAATTAACACTCTCTACATCATCTAAGCATTCTAAATTAGCATACTAGAGTCTATAGTTGCTTCTTTTAGAAGTTCAAGCTTGAACCACAAATTCTCGGCTGGATCATCTTCGATGGAGGATGACCGGCGGTCAAGCTCGATCACGGAGACCCCAAGGAGCCAAGGAAGAGGAGGTGAAGACCAAAGGACTCGATCTCTTGGTATAACCTTCTTCCATAGTAGCTAAAACCACTTTGTAGTTGTCTAGTTCACGTGTTTGTTTTAGATTTTAGGGTCTGTAGTTTCTAGAGCCTTTAGATTTTTTGTTTTTCATTCCGCATAGGCCGCGGTTGTGGCGGCTAGGGCGCTAGGAACTTTAACAATCTTGAATCCTGATGGTGCTTATGACTTGCTGATCTGAACTTCTGTAGGTTGTGATTCTGGAGTCTAATGTGAAAACTCCACAAATGGGATTGTACGCTCTTGCTAAAGCATTATCTCAGAGAAGTGTTGCCAAAAGGACGCAGGTTAGCATATTTAGACTGTTGAGATATCCAGCCAATTTCAGCTACTTTTACCTGACATCAGTGTGGAAATTATCTTCTACCCCAAGGTTATAGCCAAGGCCCGAGTCCCTATTATAAAGTTTGTGGAAAAGCGAAGTGGAATTGCGTTCGATGTCAGGTTTAATTCTTTTCTTAGATTATTTTGTATCTTAATATCAAATAATTTAGTTATTGGTTTGTGCAATTGTCGCCAGGTTTAATCCTTTTCTTTGCAGTTTGCACCTGTCCACTCTGTCTTTTTTAATATTGTGCTTTCCACATGTTTTCTTTCAATGGCCGTTTTTATATTTAATTATAAAAAATTGTAGATTTGCGACCGTTCATCCATTTCAAACCTAGTTGACACCATGGGATTGTGATAAAATATTGCTGTGTACTTCTATTCCCTGACATTTTGGTGCTTATTTTGTCATCTTTCTTGAATTGGTTTTCATCATTACATGTCTAACAAGAGTGGTTTTTTCAAAGCTTTCCAGACATTGGTATCTTTATCAGTATTTTAAATTGTGCAAGAGGAGAATTTACGCTTGTTGTCTGAAACTTTTCATTTTTACATTTATGTCAACACTTTGTAGTGTTTCTCTCTTCAAGTTGTGATTAGATAGCCTTTTCCTTTCTACATCCAGATGACTCGACTCCATCACTTGACTCCATCTTTTTGCAGATTTTAGTTTTCTGTTGAAAGCAAGGTGCACGGACACGGACACGGAGATACGAACACGATACGATGCGACACGGCGACACGGAAAAATCCCAAAATATAGGATACGGGGACACGAATATATATAGTTATAAGATAGATAGTACCATAACATCACAACAACATATTCCGCAATATGTCAACAATTCATAAAAGTTCCACAAATACTATGTTTTTTCTCGTCTTTAATTGAGAAAATAAGGTTTTCACTATTACGGGAATCGCCTTTTGTGTCGTGGCGACACTTAAATGTGTTCACGTGTCCGATACTTGTCCAAATCCAAAGTCGCCTCAATTCGAAGCAGGACACAAAAATTCCGTGTCGGATACTTGTCGTGCAAGTGTTGGGTACGAATCCGTGTCTGACACGGATACGGCAACCAAAAAGACGTGTCCGACCTAGGTTGAAAGTTCTCTTATAAACGTAAATAGCTGTGAACATCTTTTGTGCATATTTTCCCCTGTGCAAGGCCTAATTTGATTCCTTTTCTTTTCACAGTTTTGATATCGATAGTGGTCCAAAGGCTGCTTATTTCATTAAGGTATACATGTTATTTTATCTGTGATATACCTTTGTCCTTTTTGCATACTTTCTGTACTATGGATATAAGAAGCTACAAGCTTCATTGTAATACCATATTGTGGAAAATGCATCCGTGTGAGGTTCCATTGAGTTTTGATTTTTGGTAGTATGTTCTTAAATAGATTGAATTCATTGTGTTGGTCGGAATTTAAGCTATAGAGTTGTTTGTAGACTAGTTTTTCTTTCATTTATTTAATTAATTATTATAAGAATGTCAGCTAATATCCAACTCACCAGACCAAGTATGCATTCTTCCTCCACCTTTTCGAAACATATACTTGCTCCGTTGCTACCAGTCCCTTTTTTCTTCTTGCGCACTTGTTAAGAAGAGTATAACTATTCTAAAATCCAAATGTCATAAATGAGAATTCCTAATTTAACACTCTGATAGTTTTCATTTATTCTCACAATCAGGATAAATTTGGTACCTCATAAATGCATTGGTTTTAGAAGCATGGAGTGAAACATACTTCTTGATAGTCTAAAGGGACCAGTAATTTAAAAAAAAAAGAGCAAAGAAAGACTAGTAAAAAGAAACGGAGGGAGTAATTTGGAACCACATGCTGATGTTCATCGAGCATATGCTTCTCATAAAAAACTGATGTCTTTTCATTATATATTGTGGACCTCATCAGATATGTGCAGGATGCTGTTTCACATTGTACTTGAAAATTTCTAATTATATATTATTAAGAAAGTAATTTGTGCCACCAAGCGACTTCAAGTCATTTTGAATTTTGAAACCTGCAAGTTGTTTCTTCATTATGTTTACAATTGCGCTGTTGCAGGTAGTCAGTAGTTGTTTATCTTCTTAATAGAACATGTTCTTCATTATAATTATCATTCTAATTTTTCTAGCTATGCAACACAGCTGTAGCTGTTGTTAAATTTTGTTCTGGGTTCATATATTTTCTTTAAGCTTGACAATTTTCGGTTTAACATATAATTTCATTAAGTAACAGTTGTAATTATCTCAGGATGCTGTGAAGAAGTTACCACCTTTACGGCCATTGTGTTTGATTTTGAAGGTTTTCTTACAGCAGAGAGAACTGAATGAGGTATGTTCCATTCCATTTGCTCCCAAATTATTCCAGTTATTTTTCTGGCCTTTACATATTAAAAATTATAGTGAGTTACTATGCTGTGTCAGTTTTATTTCTTTCTTTTTTGTATTGTTTTGCAGGTGTATTCAGGTGGAATTGGTTCTTATACTCTCCTTAGCATGCTGATAGCACACTTGCATGTACGTAAAAAAACACAATGATTTTTATTCTATAAGCCGGTTTAGTTTCACCACATTGTCATTATCTTCCGACTCCTTTCCCATTACAATTATTTCACAATTAAATTGGGTTGGCAATGGTTATAAAGGCCCATATTTAGTGCAAGTTCATGGCCAAGAAAACTATGAACAAGTTCTATGATCATAAATGGCCAGTTGGCATCCTCCATATTTTCTGCATAATAGTGCAGAAGAAGGGGAATAGAAGATATGTTTGCCACAAGGAATTAGTAGCGTGCATGTTGTCAGTTGTAATGAAGCCAAGAGGCAACAAAAAGAGAACTCATGTCCATATAAAATTTCTTTTATGCTGTTGGAAATTGTTTTGGAGGTATGCTCCAAACAGTGTACCAGTGTGTCAATTCGATACTCTATTTCTGATTGCATAGTTTTTATATGGTTAGGCGCTGTTTAGCAGGTGCTTAATTGCAAGTGTTTTTATACCAATATACCAAATTGATTTTCAATTGAAATATGCTCAGTTCTATAGTTGGCAACACTATGCAGTCTGTGACAGCTACTCATTACAGTGCATGAATTAAAACCTTTGTTTTCTTCACACTGCAATACTGTCATCATCTTGAATTTTGACTTTGATCTTAGGGATACTGTTTGGATTTTGTCTACTCTCGCTATCGATCTATCATAGTTGATATTTTTTTATTCATAAAGTATATCATGTTTTCAGATACATTGGAGTCGAGATTTACAGAGGTTCCAAAACTCCATGGAACATAATCTGGGAATTCTTCTGGTATGTATATTTAGATGTTAATAGTTCAACTATCCATTGCAGTGCATCATTTTTTCTTGAACACGAGTTTCATTTTGTTTGCTGTTTCTGGCGAACAGATCAACTTTTTTGATTTCTATGGACGTAAATTGAACACTTCAGATGTTGGGGTATCCTGCAACTCGTCAAGCACCTTTTACTCAAAGTCTCAGAAAGGGTATGCAAATTTACTTTTTTTTAATATTTATTTATCCAAAAAAGAAAAAAGTCCTTTTGTATTAGTCTCTTACTTTAAAGGCACGGAGCTATCAATTTTCATTATTATTGGGTGTTTTCAGGTTCCTTAACGCTGAGCGGCCTTATCTTCTCTCCATTGAGGATCCCCAGGTATTTTAATTATCTTCACACCATTACATTTGGAAGTTGGAAGTTAATCTCTTTAAATGGCTGCGTTGACAATGAATTAGGCACCAGACAATGACATTGGGAGGAACTCCTTCAACTTTTTCAAGGTCATCTTCTAAACTTCTAGTATTCCTTTTCCAGTTTTCCACATTATGTCCATGTCAAGATACTCGATATGCATGCATGTGTGTGTATAGTGAATATAGGTAGCTTATTTGTTACTACTTCCTAGACTCAAAATGGGTTTATTCTTGAACATTCTGGAAGTGGTCTTATTATTAGGCCCGGGTATATGTTTACTTTGGGGAACACAGTTCTCTTCTTTTCATTTTAACTTCTCTCCCTATATGTTGCTTCCTTGACATAAAACACATCCACTAACAAAGGGAACCAATGTTTTTTTTTTGGGAAATATGGTGAAGGTTTGTGTATCTGTAGTTAGATCTTTTATATCGGGTTTAATTGCACAAAACTAACCTGTATAGCACTTATACCCTCATAACTGATTTATTAGCTCGAAAACTCCCTCTGTTCATCGATTAAAACCCTCCAAAATACTCAAATTCCACATCAAACAACACAAACAAGTTCTAGAGATTAATTTAACAATCATTTGAGTTGGGGTTTTGATCAAATGAGCAGAAAGGGGGTGATAAATCACTTGGGGGGTTATGAGTGATACATGGGATACACAAGGGGTTTTGTGCAAATAATTCATGTCATAGCAACTCCCACTGAAATCATACTCTTCTCCATTTCTATAGGTGAGGTCAGCCTTTTCAATGGCGTACTCCTTACTCACTGATTCAAGGACCATTATCGGCTTGGGCCCGCACAGAAGCATACTCGGAACAATAATCAGACCAGACCCAGTGCTTCTCGATCGGAAAGGCGGAAACAATGGAGAGCTCACATTTGCAAATTTACTTCCCGGTGCCAATGAGCCATTGCCTCAACAATTTGGTAACGAAAACAATGCCATCTACAACTGGCAATTGTTTGATGAAGAGCCTCTGCCAAGGGAGAAAATCGTAATCGATGATGATATCAATAGGTTTGTGTCCGCAAGAAAGAGGGCAAAGAAAGAAAAGCGCAAAATGAAGAAAGGCGATAACGGTGAATCATCAAAAAGCGGCGGGCATGAAGCGAACGGGATTAGTAAAAAGAAGCGAAGAAAAGCGTTTCAAGAAGACAATGAAAGATTTAGCAGAAGTCTCCCTCGGAACTGGAGCCGAGGTCACTAGCAGCCTAGTTGCTAGAAATATAACTTTATTGTACCAACAACCGTATTATTACATCAGTAAATTAAATTCAATTTGACTCTCCGTAGCAAATAGCAGGAAAGTCGTGGTCCGTAAATTTTGCTGCCTATATGCATTTGTTTAATGCAGACATTCTAAGTACTGATACATTGCTTTCAAAGCACTATAGTCTGCATGAACACAAACCTGCTACTGTATCAACATCGTATTATGTAACATTATCGCTATTGTTTATCCAAAGATCAAGTTTAGCAGACGCAGACGACAAGTATCGCAAATCGAATACAACAACAACTGAGCCTTTTATCCCAAGCATATGAGACAACTGAGCCTTCTATCCCAAGCATATGAGGTAGGCTATATGAACCAACATGAGAATCACGTCGGGTTCAGCACATGAATCCTCTGTCTCCACTCATTTCTATCGAACAATGTACTTTCATTGAGTCCTTTGGCAATCATATCGTTTCGTATCACCTCCATCCATGTTTTCTTCGGTCTCCCTTTTGCCATTGCCCGTATCGAGAGTATCTATTCGTCGAACCGGTGTTTCCATAGGTCTGCGTCATACATGACCAAACCATCTTAGTCGGTTTTCCCGTATCTTTTCCTCCACGGGTGCTACACCAACTTTTGTACGAATATCCTCATTTCGCACCTTATCTTTTCTAGTGTTACCGCACATCCAACGAAGCATGCGCATCTCCGCTACGTGCATCTTCTGTGTATGATGCTTCTTAGGAGCCCAGCATTCTGTACCATATAATAAGGCAGGCCGAATAGCGCTCCGATAAAACTTCCCTTTCAATTTTAACGGAAGTTACGATCACACAAAATTCCTGTTGCACTCCTTCATTTCAACCAACCAGCTTGAATCCTTTGATTAACATCACTATCGATCTCCCCATTCTTTTGGATGATGGAACCTAGATATCTAAACTGGTCGCTCGGTGATATCTCTTGCCCTTCCAATATTATACCAATATGGTTTTGACTTCTCTGGCTACTAAATTTGCAGTGCATATATGCTGTCTTGGACCTGCTCAATCTGAATTCCCGAGATTCCAATGTTTGCCTCCATAATTCCAATTTGGTATTAACCCCTGCTTTCGTCTGTAAGCTCATCCATCACGATGGTAAACATGAATCGACTTAATGCAGATCCTTGATGTAAACCAATAGTAATCGGAAAATCACTCGTTAAGTCGCCGCAAGTTCTGACATTTACCACTACTCCATCGTACATATCCTTGATTATGTCAATATACTTGACGGGGACCCCATTCTTCATTATTGTCTCCCATAATACCTCTCTAGATACCTTGTGTTCAATCGCAAATCGAATACATTTTCATAAAAAGAGATGATTGAATTAACATGTAGCAGATCGAATTAACATCTTCATAAAAACGAGAATTGAATTAACATGATTAACATGTAGCAAATCGAATTAACATTTTCATTTAAAAGAGACAACTGAATTAACATGTTCATAAAGAGACGGGAAACTTTTATAAATCTGCCTTAACCTGGCATTTCTAGGCTCTCTATTAGAAAAGAGAGAGAGCCATACCCCTCAAGAAACATAGTTAAACATCTTGCTGATTAAAAACTACAGCAAGACACCAGTTCCAATTCCCTGAATGTCGTATAATTCACACATTCTCAATACACACAACACTAAAATAGAAGCATTGCTTTTATTGAAGAGGCAGTTTCCACGGATGCATCAGCTAAAATTTCACATCACGCAGAATATAACACCATTACTGAAAACTCTAGCCCGACCAACCTCGAGGGGGCCCACCACTAGCAGCACGAGTGTTCAACGTTTCAAGCAGAGGATTGAGGTCAACAGGCTGCCCTATCTCTACCATCATATTCACCGCACCAGCAACTTGCTCTCTGGAGTAACCCATACTAACAGCTTTCTCAGTCACATCCGCATATGGGTGGTTTCGCACGAGCTGATAAAACCCGCTACTATTGCTCGGAGGCAGCTGCTGATTCTGAAATCCCAGAACATTGCTTGGATGCGGAGAGCTATAGATCATACTATAACCCTGTGCATTTGATTGCATTGGATATGGTGACATGCTTGCATAAGCACCAGCCTTTGCTGGAGCAAGTCCAAAAGAACTTTGGCTATTAGCCTGATGTTGCGATTGGATCGGAGCATTAACAGTGTTGGATTGAGGAACTGTGGAATAAGCGAAGGTTTCTGGATTCATAGATTGATGAGTGTATGAAGGATGAGTTGGTGGGGTACGCGGCCTGACAAGAACGACCTGTGAAGGGGGTTGCTGAGCTGATGCCAGAACCTGCTGGTTAAACTGCTGAGCGGGCGGCTGATGTGACCACTGCTGCTGAGGAAATGGTTGTGGCGGTTGTGGTTGGTTCACTAGTTGACTTGGTTGTTGTTGTGGTGATGCTTGAATCGGATGTTCTTGGATTTGAGGCCTTGGTTGGACTTGTATGTATTGTAGTTCGGGCTGCAGAGCTTGGTTTTGCTGAGAGTAGAATGTAACTGATTGGGGAAGAGAGGTTGGGGGTGGTATTTGATGGGGCAGAGCTAGGGCTAAGTGAGGATTGGAGATCTCTGGTAGCTTATCATGACGATTGGGTTCGGGAACTGATGACGGTGCAACAGGTTCTTCACTTTTTTGAGATTGAGTGGTAGTGGTGGGTTCTTTCGGTGCCAACTGAAGTTTGGCTAGCTCGTTGTGAGTTTCAGCTAGTTCTTGCCTGTCTCTAAGAATTTGAATGGATCGGTGAACCTAGTAAATGGAAAGCATGGAACATTCGAGGTTTCCAATCAGCGTTCTTATTTAGTATGATAAACAAAATAATACAAGTAGACATAGGAAAGGTAAAGGTAAAGATTTAATGGCTAATATTGATTTTGATGTATAATAGGGCAAAACATTATGGATTTTGTGTGTTCTAGTAGAAGCCAATGCGACTCAAATAGCAAATTTTAAGGGGAAAAGGAGGGGTTGGGGGTGGGGACATATTAGGGCTTATGACATGAATATGCATGTAGAATGCGTCTGGTCAGTTATGATTTTCAATAAAGCTAAGGAAAATCATCAAAAACATTGGAGGGATTAAAAGAACAGAATGGGTATAATTTTCAACATTGATGGCGATGACGAATAATATTCCAAATATAAAATCAATTACAATTTATTCGACTTCATATCAAATGCAACAGTTACTAAGAAGTCCTAATTGCATCCTGTAGTACACTATGTAATGTTATTAGTCTGAAATTTTATTTACTTAAGGGAAGATCACTAGTTTAAATAACAGCCGTTCGCAAGAACACATGCTCAGGAAGAGAAAGATCTTATCTCCTCCTCTCCACTTTGGAAAATGGTATATAGAGAAAACTTAACTTTCCTCGGAATGATGACTAAAGTAGAGGTATTGCTCCTAAAATGTAGCCTCGATCAATTGTGAGTTGTGGCTTATTTTTTAGTCAAGCCAAGAACAAAATACTAGAAGTTGGTCAAAGTACTGAAATTCATCATTTGAGAATAACACGAGTTGGGACTTGATTCCATAAAGCAAATTAAAATTATTTTTTTTTTTGATAAAATCACAAAAATTTGCAGCATATCCATTTAGATTCAATACACAAACTCATATACATCCTAACATTGCAAAAAATAATAATACTATTATTAAGCATCGGGACCAAGAGGAATAACTTACTTCTTGAAGATGTTTCTCAAGAGAGTTGAGCTTTGTATCCGTTTCACCCTGATCACGGATCATATCAGCTCGGAATTCACCTATTGAACGTTCAAGTTTATAGCAATATATCTCCAATTGTGACAACCGTCCACAGATGCCCTCGAGATGTCGGAGAAGATTGTCTGCATACTTCTTCATGCACTTCTCAACAACGGCTATTATTTCTTCTTTTGGATACTCGTCTGGTTGTCCATAAGCACTGACCAATGGTCTCCCCACTCTGCTCTCATGAGAATCCTTCTCAAGAGAAAAATGCCAATAATAACATAATTGATTGAAGATGTCAGAAATTATATAAGAAAATGGATGTACCCGTTGTAAAGCCGGCTACGGTTGTCGAGTTAATATGTGTGAGAAATCAAAAGCTTAATGAATCAAGCATCGGGTCTAAGCTTCTCTACAACTCGACAAGATATTATGAAATGAACAACCAAAATAACCAAGCCGGGACCTCTATGATGTAACAGGGGTTTAAAACAATACAATGCTAAAAACTGGACATGCCTCAATTGTTAAACAAGATATTGACTCCCGGTATAACCCCAAATGCGCACATTCTCAAGTACTAAATTTCTAAACATTAATTTAACTTGGCAGCCACCAATCACCATCCAAATTTCAAAATACAGTATGCAGAAACTTGATAATATTTTCAGTTACAGAATTTGAACAAAATACAGGAAATATATAGCAGGATTCTCGATTCAGAAATCCGGTTTTCACGAAAGCTCAATCTATAAATAGGGGAAGCCTACATACACCCGAAGTGCAAAATTAGGAATTTTTTAACAATCAGTGCTCATTTTTCGCAAGGGAGAGCCTTATTCAAACAAAACCGAAAAACTTAACCATTATCTTAATGCTTAATTCAACAAATTAACATCAATTACAATTTGAATGTACAGCCATATATCTATTTCTTATCAAAGATATAAACAATTATTTCACAGCACAGGTTCCCAGAATTATCCCTAAACTTAAAACAATCGAGCTCAACTAAATTCCAGGACCCAGATATTTACATCATCATGCAAACAGCTATCTTTTCCCGCAAAAACGAAAAACGAGTACTCAGGGAGGTAAAGATAAACCCTAAGTTACAAAAGCAGCTTCTTTTTGCCAACAACAACTTTCCTTGTAGAATTCAACCAAAACGTTCAAATTTGTCTCAATGATGAAACAACCAAAAGTTTCGAGCTCAGATTCAAGCTATTCGATCAAAAAAGATATTACCTTTGGAGATGGATCCGATCGCCTCCCATTCGATGGATCCTGGGTGAGGAAGTCGTCGTAAGAGCAGAGAACATCATCGGAGCCGAAATCGAACGATCTCGGCCCCGACGAGGCTCGGCCTGAAGATCCAGCAGAAGCCATGGCAGCGCCTGAAGTTGGAACGGAGATGGATTTGAGATCAGAGATCTGAGATCGAAGCTAGGGTTAGGGTTTTACAAAAATTATAACCTTTTCTCCTTCTCTTCTTCGATTTGAAGCAAAGAGGAAGAGGAGACGAAGCATGGGACGGTTGCTTTTTGTGCGATTTAGTAATTCAATTTGGATTATTGCAGAAACACCCTCACTCCTTTGTACTTATTGCACTGATGTATATTTGTATGAGATATATGGCGTTGCGGTGGCGGTAGGTACTATCGCAAATGGGAGGAAAAACTGGAAGGTTGAATTTAATTGGGCAGGAGTCGTCGCCGGGATTGGATCTCACGAATCGCAGCCCTTGAGTTTCTAATTCTTAGAAATTATTTCTAGTAGATTTTCATTATTTAAGTAGGTATGTATAGAAAGTAAATATGATATACATGCATCTTAAAAAGTTAATTCCACTTTAATTTTCCTTGCCGATGCCTTTTGCTCTTCATCTAGCGTTGCTTAGTCCATAATTCATCATTCTATGACGCAATAATACAAGGCTTTTTTACGTCAAGCAAAGATCTGTGTTTAAATCCTGTCTGCACCAGGTCATGATCAGTCGTTTAAAAGATAAAAAAAAAATTCCTTTCCGTTTATAATTTATTATCTCAGTATCTATTATGCAGAAAAAACAAAAATTTCCCTAAATAAATAAAAACGAAAAAGTCACTAAGGATTTTAATATACATACCAAAAATGAGAAAGACGTTTTAGGATATAGGCAATAAAAAACGTGTGAAAGGACTAGCAGAAACCATTATAAATTTTTGCCCGAATAATACCAATCCAACCCGATACATGAAGAAAATACAACACTATAAGGAGTCTCAAGTCAATTTTTTCCGCTGAGATTCCTAATGATGAAAGTTTGGGACGAAACAATATTCAACGTTGGATAAATTAATTTATCCAACAAATCTGAATCATTTTTACCACTATTTTAATTAGCGGTTAAAATAAACGGTTCAGATTTAACCGCTACTTAAAAGATATATTAAAATATTTAACCGCTATTTAAAATAGCGGTTTATATTATATAAAAGAGAAAACCGCCTCAACAGTTTCAGCGTTTTAGGATTTTGGAATTGAAATTAGACGATTTTTGCTGTGATTTGAACGTGATTTTTGCTGGGTATTATTCTCTTGATTCTTGGATCGATTTCATAAATTAAATTAATTACTTTAATTATATGGGGTTTGTTATTTTTGGAAGATTTTTGTTAAGGTTTTCAAATGCAAGTGTTTAATATCAATATTGGATAAAAAATTATACAACAAATCAGAACTGTTTATAGTGGCGGTTAAATCTAACGGTTTATATTTAACATATGTTAAAATAAAAAAGAATCCAACAAATCAGAACGGCTACTTAAATTAGCGGTTAATATCAACGTTGGATAAAAAAAATCTAGCAAATCAGAACCGCTATTTAAAGTATCGGTTGGTTAACGTTGGATGAAAAAATATCCAACAAATCCTAACCGCTACTTTAAGTAGCGGTTAAAACAAAAAAGAATCCAACAAATCAGAACCGTTGTTTAAAGTACCGGTCAATATCAACGTTGGATGAAAAAGAAGGAGGAATAGCAGTGGAAACAGACGAAGAAACAACAAAACTAATTGATTTATATTATAAAATCGATCCAAGAAATATGAGAATATCCCAACAACAATTGCAATTCAAATTACAGGAAAACAGCCCCAATCTACATATGAAAACCCTAACAAAAATCCCCCCAAAATAACAAACCCTATACTAATTAAATTAATTAATCTACTTAACGAAATCTATCCAAAAATCAAGAGAACCAGCAAGAATTGCAGTTTAAATCATAGCAAAAATCATCCAATTTTGATATCCTGAACCGTTGAAAATGTTGGGACGGTTTCCTTTTTTATACAATATGAACTGCTATTTTAAGTAGTGGTTAAATATTTTAACCCATCTTTTAAGTAGCGGTTAAATCTGAACCGTTATTTTAACCACTACTTAAAATAAACGGTTCAGATTCGTTGGATAAATTAATTTATCCAAAAGTTATAACTGGACTGGAGCCGAAAGTTTGACCCAAAGGTAAAGGAATGTATTTTTAATCATCTAAAAGATCCAAGGCGAAATGCAAATACGAAGAAAATTAGGTGAATGCATGTATATCGCCAGACTTCACAAAGTGAAGCTGTGCCTTAGCTTGAAATTTAGTTATTAAAGGATCTATAATGAGACAACTAAAAGAGGAGAGGTTGAGTTTTTAAAGACATTTACTGGCATCTACCATGTAATTAAATGATCCGCAGAGATAGCGGAAACGAGAAACACGTGATGGATATAAATCAATGGCTCAAGTTGAGTGGTCGGTGCGGATAAGATAAGAGCGGTTATATCCAACGACTTCCAACATCAGAGGTCTGCTGCTCCGCAGGAAAAATCTAAGGCACGCAAAGTGATGGGGCTCGATATCGGTGATCTCCCAGATCATGACACGTGGCAGATGGGGTGTCCCAGAGCATGCAAGAAAGGACCTACAGGGGCCGACCAGACTGCTCCTATGCCCGTCCTACCGACGAGACTGGCTCGCCTCCAAGCCCCAGCACACTTGGCCTCCTCGGCCTCACAGCTCGTTCCCGAGCTACCGCAGAAACAAGATACCTCGGCTCTCCCGCTAGTCCGCGAGCTCTCCCGCCGAGGTCATCTTCCCCGGTCCATCGACTGACCAACAGCATCGTTTGCAGGCGTAACCGCCATCCCGCGAATCTCGCCATGCGCGAGATCTCCGCCGGCCACATCCCACGCCACCACGATCCCACATTAACGAGCCTGTCTCGCCATTAATGGGAGGTCCCGCTCATCACGCGGGCGTGACGTCGGGAGCGTAACGGCCGGCGTGATTTTCGCGCCTACTGCACCTGCTGCCACCGCTACTTAAACCCTCTTTCAGACGGTCAAGGTAGGCCAATTCTAATCCACTAAGCCGTTACTCTGCTCGGATTACCCCATTAACTTGATCGTCAGAGGGTCCTCGGTGGTCCAACCATCCCGGGACTTCCTTGCAGGTAGCTCGGCTCAACAACTCCAAACCCATTGAGATTCACACGCTTAAGGAGTCTGCCTCCAGATCAAATCTCAGCCACTCATTGCCGCCATCAGCAGATCAACGGGAAGCAACATCTGAAAGAGATTCCATCCTCCATCAGCTGGTCTGTGGGAAAACTTTGATTCCACAAAAACAAAAGTTCGCCTTCCGATCTCACTCCAATGGCGAGCGATCATCAAGACGATTCAAACGCCAACCGCCGCCTCCCTCTCAACGGAGGCACAGACGAGCCTCCTTTGCCGAATGTCATCAACGCTCTTGCCGGCCGGATAGACCGACTCGCATCCTTCGTGGAGGAGCTCGTCCGCGTCCAAATGGCGGGGCAAAATCCCCAGGTCACCGCTCCCCCGTCTCGGGACCAGGACCCCTACAGGGGGAGAGAAGATTCAGCCTGCGTCGGCATGACCGACCGCCGCCTCGCTGCCTCCCACGGCCGCGGATCCCCCGGGCCAGTACGTTCTGCGACCCGCTGGGCGCCCAACAGCTCGACACCGAGGTCTGTCGCTAGAGCGCCCCGCCCCGAGGTCTTTCGCGCGCCTGTCCCTCCTGAGGAAATGTCGGTCAGCTCCCCTGTCACCAGCCATGACCGATACACCCTCCCTCGATGAGGCCGCGCGGACAGGGCTCGTCAGGGCAACTCAAGGGCCACCTCACCCGGGGATTTGAGGAACCTCATCGAGAGAAACCGCGGCCGAGGCCAGATGCAGGCCGCCAACAGCAGGGGCCTGGGATCAGAGTGAGCCGAGTCGTCGGGGTACCATGGCCGACTCGACGCCATCGAGAAGAAGATCGAGAGTCTGCATCGGGAAGATCACCGTTCGAGCGACGGGGCTAAGCATGCCGCCGACTCGCTCGCAAAACCGTTCATCGAGGAGCTGCTCGCCGTCCACGTCTCCTCCCGCAACAAACCCCCAAAGGTCTCCCTCTTTGACGGCAAATCTGACCCGAAAGACCACTTGGACGTGTTCACCGCGGGAATGAGCTTCCAAGACCACTCCGATGCCGCCCAGTGCCGAGCTTTCCCGGCCACTCTCATCCGTGCCGGGCGAGACTGGTTCCGAGGACTCGAGCCGCGCTCGATCTCAACCTTTGACGAGCTCACACAATTCCTTGGCCACTTCGTTGGGAACAGGCGGCAGAAGCGCACAGTCGACCACCTCTTCACGATCAAGAGCGGGGACAAGGAGACGTTCAAGGCCTACGTCACCCGTTTCTACAACGCCCTTCTCAAGGTCCCAGAGCACCGGGATGAAATGGTCATCACGGCTCTAAGGTCTGGTCTTAGGCACAAGGAGTGGTTACGCTCTTTTGCACTAGCGCAGCCTGAGACCATGGCCGAGATAAAGGCTTGGACTGAGTGCGAGGTCCAGCTCGAGTCCGAGGTGAACGCAAGCCTCCCCCGAGCAGATCAAGCCGACCAGAAAAAGAGGGCAAGGGACGAGAGAAGAGGACCGGAACGGCAAAAGTCCTATCCCCCAAAGTTCCAGGAGTACACGCCGCTTAATGTCTCCCAGGCAGTGCTACTTGAGGAGGCCAAGGGCGAAGGGTTCTTCAAGTTCCCTCCGATCCCACACTCGGCTTCGAAGCGAACACGAGGACCCTACTGCGGCTTTCATAGGTCGCTGGGCCACTCAACGGAGAGCTGCAAACAACTCTGAGATTATATTGAAGAGCTCATCCGTTCGGTGCACCTCGCAACGTACTTGAGGGACAAGCGACAAGCTGACCGCGAGCAGGAACAACGTCCCCCTCCAGCCGAGCAGACCATCGGCCAGATAATGTAGTGTCAGCAGGGCATACTTCTGGTACCCTCGAAGCTCGGTACCCATGCCGAGCACAGATACCAGCAGACGTATGGGGGGGTTTAAGCTGCATGAATAAAAGCATCTACTAACGTGTATTTCCTTTCCAAAGCAATGTACCATCTTCCTAAGATCTTTTGTTTATACAATAAAAGGACCAATAGAGCATTGCAGAAAAGAAAAGAATCTTATTCATTCAAAAGGTACTATAGGCTCCTCAGTCGTACACAAAAAAGAAAAAATTATTATTACAATAGCGGGGGAATGAGGTGCAGAGAGCATTGCTCGTGGTACTCTGAGCATATCTCCTCCAGTCGAGCCCTCGCAGCGTCTGACCTCTGCCTCCGATCCCCCCGCGAGCTTCAGCGTCGAGCCTCAACTGGTAGCACTCACGGACGAGCGCTTCCGAGCGGTTTAGCCGGCTCGCGGAGATCAGACCGAAGCGCCTCAGAGACCTTAGCTTGCCTATGGCCTCCTCGAACAACATTTTGGATAATGGGTTGTAAAGCCCCGGCGACGCCCTCCAGATGGAGTACATCAGCAGCTGCAGGAGGGATGATCGCCGAGGGAGCAATCGGCCGAAGTGGTCATCGATCCTACCGATTACCAACTGCACCGTGTCCTCAGTGCAATACGGGTCGTAGATGTAGACATCCTCGAAGCTTACGATGTCTTCGATGGTGAAGGGGAAGTCCTGCATTTTTGCGTTTCGGGGTGGGGAGGAAGAAAACAGTTACTCCTCCGTTTTATAGACAACGACGCGTGGGAATCCAACAATCGCTCGTTTCACCTGCAACGCGGGCGCCATGTGGCAAAGCGTCGTGCCTCCCCATGCTAAACCGGAACGACAGGACTCCGGCGCTTCGCCTTCAATAGCGCCTTCATGACACGTGTCTTCGATGCTGTCCCACTCCTCGGTGCTGATGTGGGAAGGTCGGACAGAGCCTTGCCAAGAGACAATCGAGCAGCTTCACTGCTCGGTCCTTTCTCATGGAGCAAAGCCTCACCAAGAGGCAGCCCTGCAGCCACCCTGCTCGGCTATCCCTGGCTGGTAGCTTCCCTACCCTACAACGCCAGGGATCTAAGCCCTCGCGAAGAGGCAGCCCTGCAGCTACCCTGCTCGGCTATTCCTGGCCGGTAGCTTCCCTACCCCACAACGCTAGGGATCTAAACCCTCACGAAGAGGCAGCCCTGCAGCTACCCTGCTTGGCTATCCCTGGCTGGTAGCTTCCCTACCCACAACGCCAGGGATCTAAGCCCTCATAAAGAGGCAGCCCTGCAGCTACCCTGCTCTGCTATCCCTGGCTGGTAGCTTCCCTACCCCACAACGCCAGGGATCTAAGCCCTCACGAAGAGGCAGCCCTGCGGCTACCCTGCTCGGCTATCCCTGGCCGGTAGCTTCCCTACCCCACAACGCCAGGGATCTAAGCCTTCATGAAGATGCAGCCCTGCAGCTACCCTGCTCGGCTATCCCTGGCCGGTAGCTTCCCTACCCCACAACGCCAGAGATCTAAGTCCTCACGAAGAGGAAGCCCTGCAGCTACCCTGGTCGGCTATCCCTGGCCGGTAGCTTCCCTACCCCACAACGCCAGGGATCTAATCCCTCACGAAGAAGCAGCCCTGCAGCTACTGAAGGGTTCCGGCAACGTCCCGGCCATCAAAACGCGGCCAAAATGCGGAACAAAAATTTCTAAACCGGCGTTACCGCTACCCGAATCCCGGATCGACCTTAGACCCTAAACTAGCATGCTAATTAAGAGTTAGAATCGTTATACCGAGTTGATCCATGTCCTTCGGTCTTCATTCCAAGCTCCTAGTGATCCTTTGATGATATTTGGTTGCCGGTCTTCCTCCATCTCCGATGATCCACCTGAGAGAAACGGCGCAAGCTCTAACCTCGTCGAACGAGGCAACCGACGCTCCAAAATCGCTAGCGATGGATAGTGGGGGTGTATGAAAGTGTCACTACAATTTTCTCTCAACATATGATCTTAAGAGAGCATCCATAGAAGATGAATGCAGGTGATGAAGCTTTTGCATGAGCAACAATGGTTAAGTATTTTGTGAACTTGAGAGAGTGAGAGAGTGGGCTAGCCTTGTGATGTAATGAAAATTAATCAACCAAATGAAAAAGAGAACCCCCATCAAGAAAGTGGCCGGCCTCCCTCTCTCCATCACCCAAAAAAAATATCATTTTCTAATTTCATTAAACAATGCAAACCATACTATACACCATGCTTTGACTCATGCCCATACCATGAACTATGTTCATGCCACCTCACATATTCCCCCTCATTTATAAAAACAAATGAATTTCCATAAATGGAAAATCATATAAATGAGGTGGCATCTTCTAGAAGCTATTCCGTATAAAATACGGAATACTTCCCGGTACATGTATCGAAATACATATACGCGTATTCGTACAAAAATACGAATAGACAAGAGAGAAAATAAGTAGCGAACAATAATACTAGAATACGTATATACAAATACATATATAAATTATTAAATAAAACCCGATTTAATAATCCGGCTTAATCCCAAGCCGCCAATATTATCAACCGTCCGATTAAAGTCTGCGCAGCATGTGCACATATTTAATCGGACACCTGTATGTATCAACATACCTCATGTACACCATATTGCCTGAGCCGTGAAAACCCTCTGTGTGGGACTCTAAAGACTTGTCAATACGCTGGCAGTAGGTTTAACCACAAGCACGTCAGCGGCACTAACTGTACGTAACGGCTACCCAGATATTGAGCGAAAGGGAGGCCGACGAGCAAACTCATCCTGAACCACTACTGAGCCTGACAGTGACAATATCCGTACAGTCCGGTTTGTTCGTCTAAGAGTATCGCATATCGAGTCTAGGGGGTGGATAAAATCAGATCCCTAACAACGCGATATATAGTGTCGGCATGATACCCATCACCTCCTGAGAAACTATCGATCCTGGATCGGTAATCCTCGTCTACCATGGCCATGGATTTGTGGTGATGGCCATCCGTACACAATGCGATATCAACCCCCAATACCGGGAGAGACGAATCCCCGACGATCCGATCACTGCCTCCATGTGGTTCGGAACTGTACCCAACTAAAACTTGTTTGCACGACTCCTTTGAGCCGTGGTAGGGTAGTAATCAAAGTACAGTGGGAACTCACACGAGACAAATAACGATCTCAGGTCGACAGACTAACCTGTACACATGTCACCTGGGAACTGCTATCTGACAATAAGTATAATACCAACTAGCAGGTTCCCGGCGAGTCCATCCAGTGTACTCATAACCCAATGAGCACCTGTATACTATCTTAGGTGAACAAACTAACACCAATGGCTTGTGAGACCTGGCCACCGCCCCTTGTCGGGGTCTCGACCAGTATACACTAGTCTACACTGGAGTATCGATGCCCGATCTCGATACTCCTACGACTAGGGACATTTAAGGATGTGCTTATAGACCCCAGCTCCCACATATATGATCGCCATCATAATGCTGGCAGTCAAGCAAGAATCCTATAGGCTCTATCAACATGTATACGATGATAAAGACAAACCAGATAACATACTATCATCTTGAGTAAGACTGCTTTATCGGTATAGGTCCTCACTCAATCATCATAATCATAAGTCCGCGACTATGATAATTGCCTTGAGGGCACTATAGCCAATAATCTCCCACTTGCACTTAAGGCCAATTATTGCGATGTTGCATCCTCACAGCCCGTGTGATACCGAACACCCAACTTCTCTACTAATCAGTTTCGCAAAGCCCGTTTGCGAAAATGATTGCGTTCGAGAAATAGCCTCAGTGAGTGGATCCGCTCCAATGTTTCTTTCTGTATCTCTCTTAATCTCAACTTCACGGAGAAAACTATCTCCCGAAATGAGCAATACTTGTCTTAGAATTTGTTTGGATATCTAATAGGACCCAGTTCACAAATGAACTCCAAATCCAGCAAACTTCTTAGACTGTATCGTCTACTGAATTTAATCAGTAACCTGCGCCATACCTTCCTCAGTATCCACTTGGACCACCAGTCTAACATACTGTCCCTCAAAAGAGGGAAAACTATAACTCTGACAGTCACTCTGTCATCCAGGTCACCTTGGAAGCCTGAAATGATAACCGTCTCCCGAAGGAGGCTGCCGTAATCATTTCCCAAGAACATTCACTTATGTTCAATAACTGCTTCCCAATGTTTCTCCAGGATTGGATTAATATATCTGCTTATTGCATCTAGTACAAAAGCAATATCTGGTGTGGTACTTGACATTTCATGATTAACTCAATTGCCTAAGCAAATGATATGTTAATCATGTAGATCCCTCTCCCCTTTAGTCTGTAAGACACCTTTAAAGAAGTTGACTCCATCACCTGCAGGTTCACCACCATGCTAGGAGTCGTCCATTCTAAAATATTTTTAGAATAATGTCAAAGTACCCAAATTGGGATACTTCCCAAATCTAGATCTAAAAACATAGATCTAGTAACCAGGAAACTTGATATTATTTCTATATCCTATGTGGAGAAACAACTTTGTGACAACCAAAATATAACCGATCGTAGTATAGGAATATCCTTTCCTATCAAGTGCATGTCATCCCAATACCTGGACATCACTCTCTACTACCTTCTTACCAGATTCATCTCCTATTCTGATGAGGTCAAGACCTATGACTGTCACATCAAAAATAGATGATCTATTTCCGCTATACCTGCTTTAGTCTATAAATAGACATAAGCTACTTGCCTACTATGCTTCCGCTGCTCCCACTGACTACAACAACCTTCTGGTAGAGTCATATACACGTGCACTTCTAAAGCTAGTTTAGAATGACGCTATGCTCATCCTCCTGCCGGGTCTTATAGTCTAGAACAACAGCAATGGCACGTCTGGGTAAACAAGAACCTCCTTGTCACCGTCTCTGAGAAGACCGAAGTATCTCTCGGGTGCCTGAGATTACCCACCAAAATCTGCGGAGTGGCTAATGGAACATCTAATCTAATTGAATCCTTAGGTTTTATTATATTTCCAGTAATCGTTTGTGGTTCTGGAATAACTTCCAGTTCTACCATACTCCCACTTTTGTTTTCTGAAAAAAATTCCATTTTACTAAAACTGTGGCGAGTTAAAAACAATATAAATACTGATCTTCCTGATGGTAGAAAGTTAACCCTCATCAAAGTCCGGGATAACCCATAAACAGCCATTACTGAAACGTGCCTTGAGTTTATCCGGATTCTGGTTTTAAGCATCAGCCGGACAACTCCTTATACCTTAACATCGTTAAGATATAAATTGATTCTATATATATCTGATATAGAAACAAAAGCACTAATTTAATTTGAACCAGATTCAAAATCATGCAGCTGTCTCCGGTGCATATCAACCAAATGGAAAGAGGACAATCAGCATTACTCATCTAGGAGTGCATCCATATATGAGTAACCCGAAAGAGAAGCAAGTTCTCAAAACCATTACTATCAACGGAATACCAAACACAAGTATCTATATCTTCGAATGCTTCGAAGAATCCCGATACTTCTAATAAATGGTTCTCTACTTTATTCTTATACTTATAACTTCTCAAAATCTGAACCATGCACTTCAACGAAATACATGTCTAGAATCAGAGAAGTTATGAGTAAACAGAATACAGTGCGAGTACCAACCCCATTGTCCTAATGGACACTGGACAACATACAATACTTTGTATAAGTCCTCTGAGTTCAATAACTCAAACTCCGTGCGTCGTAGGTTGAAAAACTGTACTTTGGTTAAAAAGAGTTACACCGCTGTTGAATGCACCTTACCTAATCACCAACTGATATAGGTAAATGTCATAGCCACAATATCAAAAAGTTATATCTCACTTTACAAAATAAATGTACAGATATATCAGTTTGAAATTGGTGCATAACAACGGATATTCAAAACCAAATATTTGCCATCCGGCAAAATCCAGATGATTTCCTTAAATATCACCAATTACTATGAATTCCGATATAATGAGGATCTAATCACCCAATTCCCAATATCTTACTCCCACTCACCATCTGTAATAACATACAGATGTGAGAAACTGATCTGTTAAATACATACCCTGGAGTTTCCAATTGGGAAAACAGATTTCAATTAACATTGCACAGTGAAACTGAAATATGAAAATGTTTCAAAAGGGTTAACTGGTATTCCTAGTAACGCTTCTTCCATTATCCTGAATCATGACAGTAACCATATATTTACCTGCCCTCACTGCAATCCCTTTATTATGTCTTTACTTATTACCTTCCGTACACCTCCTTTACGCCAATTGGTTTTCTTCATTCCCTACCCTTCGGCACCAGCCTAAGGTTTGGAAGAAGACTATCCAATAAGCGTAATAGGTGTACTCTCCTAATCCTAGGAGCCCTCACAACCTGAGAGAAGGTAAAGAGAAAAGACATATGAATAATCCTATTCTTTTTCTCCTGAACCAGAATCCATCCTCGAAAAAGTTCCTTCGGGTTCGTATGTAACTATACGATAGATTTATCCAATGGAAGTGGATATCCGTAGTGATACGGAGTGTTCTAGAGAAAAACAAAGTGAATGTAGGAGTGGCAGGGGTATACACGGTCTTTGTCGTGAATAATGGTGGTCGCAATTTCCTTTGCCATTATTCTAATCCCTTTATATGTCTTTACTTATTACCTTCTGCACACCACAGTTAAGCTTGTTGGTTTTCTTCCTTCCCTACCGTTCGGCACCTGCCTATGGTCTGGAGGAAGACTATCTAATAAGCTCAATAGGTGTACCCTCTCCTAATCCTAGGAGCCCTCACAACCTGAGAGAAGGTAAAGAGAAAAAACAACCGAATAATCTCATTCAATCTCTCCAGAACCAGAATCCATCCTCGAAAAAATTCCTTCGAGTTCGTATGTAACTATACGATGGATTTATCCAATGGAAGTGGATGTTCGTAGTAATACGAGGTGTTCTGGAGAAATGTAAAGGTGATATAGAAGTGGTAATGATGTATGCGACACCGTGACATTCCAAAAGTCAAAATGTTTTAAGAAGGTTCGGTTAACTTGGTTTCATGAGTTTTAGTCAAAGGTCGGGTCATAGTCCCAGCCACAGAGAGAGAGAGAAAAGAAACACTCAGCGTGCACTCTAACATAAATCAGAACGGTTAATCATTTTATCTAATCTGGATGGCTCCCACTGTTTCCTCGAATTCTCCTTCAAAACTAAAAGGAGAATTAGTCGGAATCACCCGAGGAGTAATCCTACTCATCAGTGGGAATCGGGATCCAACTATCATTGCATGATAACTTGATGGAAGCCACTCAAGTCACCACACTCCAGAAGGTATGCGCAAGCCTGACAAGTTTCCTGTATGTTTGAAACTCCCGAAATGATTTTTACCCTTAGGACCCAAGTGATCTTGACACAGTCAACAAATCAAAGAGTCATAATCAAGTTCTACCCGTCATTATCGTGTATTGCATTAAACACATCCGTACGAGCCCTTGACACAGTCAACAAGGCCGCACGACTGTCCTAACCAATCGCATTAATATGCCACAAACAAGCACTACTTAGCTACCGCACACTACGCCTTGACACAGTCAACAAACGCATCACGAATACTAAGCAATACTTGTAAGAAATGACGGAGGGTTACGACTGGTTTTTGGCGAAAAACCTTTAACGTAATGAACTTGATATCGTTGAAGGAACCGAGTGGTTTTAAAAATATATAGTGGCGAAAACTTTTGCTAAAGAGGTCACTCCCGGTGAAGGGATCTCGGCTCTTTCCTCGTCGAACGAGGTGCAGGATATTCCAAACTAAATATCACGATGCAAAGCAAAAGGAAACGACTATAGTAAAGTTATTATGTTGACGTGAACTTTTACCCAAGGGGTCACTCCCGATGAAGGGATCTCGGCCCTTGCATCGTCGAATGAGGTGCAGGATATTCCAAAATGAATACCACGATGCAAAGTAAAAGAGAACGTCTGTAATGTCAGTTTTTAAAAACTTGGTTCCAACAATATCATATATAGGCTTGTTTTATCCTTGCATTGATAAGAATCTATGCAGTCCCATCAATTAATCACACCAGAAAAGAACGAAAATAAAATGTACGTATATGCCATCCGCATTCGCCACTGGGTCCCGTCATCACCAGTTAGGTTACTTAACTAACGACAGAGCGGGGACTGGGCTAACGCGGGTGCAAAACATATACAACATCTACCAGTATATATAAATATATATATATATAACATTCGTCCCAGGCATGATATAAAGCAACATCACAGAAACATCACAGAAGCAATACAGAATGGTGGATAATCTGGAGCCCCGGGTTTCACTTGAGCCGCAAATTAGACCCGACGTTCCCTGTCGTGTGGATAGCATGTGCAATGAAACCTAGATCCCTACGAGCGTGGCAAGTTACCCGCCAAAACCAGAAGTGAGGCAGCCCCCTTCAACAACGTGAATGGGCCACCCGGCACTTCTCGGAATCCGGTAACTTGAGCACCCCTCCTGGGTCAACCTATACCCCCTACGAGTGCGGCGAATAACCCGTCAATTCTAGAGTAAGGTCCCCTCCGTCTCAACGCCATATGATGCGGACCAGTTGCCCTCTAGAACCCGGCTATTCGTGCACTCCACCTCAGGGTAATCCTAGTACAGAAAATAAAATAATATACAAGGGTGACATCGACCTCAGCCCGGTCGTGCCCCAAAAGAATAATATACAAACGGGCAGTGACGGCAGTCCACATGTCGGACGCTCGCCCCGCAATATCAAATGTACAAATGAAAACAACTGTACTATCATTTCACCATTGCTATCCACCACGACGATCCAACCAATATCACAGCACAACACAGAACATCAACGTGAATGTCACGTTCGCAAACCCGTCTAAAAGACATATAGCAATTAGACGAGTTTACCAATCAAGTGACATTCACGGTCGCAGATAGAAATGTATGTACTGTTAAACGCACACTTAAAATATCGATCGACTAAGTTCCAAATTGGCCCCAATAGCAAAACAACATTTCACTGAAAGCTGGGCCAAAACAGAATATCACTAAAATCACAATTCCACGTAAATGAGCTACAGAAAAAATTTGGACGCCCGTTGCCACTAAACAGCCGCGGAACCACCGCCAATAGGGGCTAAGTGAGGCGGATCCGCGGCGCTTTAGGGGAATCATGAGCCCAAAATTTTTGTGTACCCATAAAATCGCTTGCACGGATTTTTAAAATGCCTGAAATAATTTTTTTGACCACTTTTGAAAATTGACAGCAACTGTGAAAATGGAATCGTGATTTCGGAAATTCCATTGATCGATCTTTTAAACACGTTTAAACAAGCTAGTAAGGGGTTTAAAGGGTGGCTCTGATACCATGAAGGGTTCCGGCAGCGCCCCGGCCATCAAAACGCGGCCAAAATGCGGAACAAAAATTTCTAAACCGGCGCTACCGCTACCCGAATCCCGGATCGACCTTAAACCCTAAACTAGCATGCTAACTAAGAGTTAGAATCGTTATACCGAGTTGATCCGTGTCCTTTGGTCTTCATTCTAAGCTCCTAGTGATCCTTTGATGATATTTGGTTGCCGGTCTTCCTCCATCTCCGATGATCCACCTGAGAGAAATGACGCAAGCTCCAACCTCGTCGAACGAGGCAAACGACGCTCCAAAGTCGCTAGCGATGGAGAGTGGGGGTGTATGAAAGTGTCACTACAATTTTCTCTCAACATATGAGCTCATGAGAGCATCCATAGAAGATGAATGGAGGTGATGAAGCTTTTGCATGAGTAACAATGGTTAAGTATTTTGTGAACTTGAGAGAGTGAGAGAGTGGGCTAGCCTTGTGATGTAATGAAAATTAATCAACCAAATGAAAAAGAGAACCCCCATCAAGCATGTGGCCGGCCCCCCCTCTCCATCACCCAAAAAAATATCATTTTCTAATTTCATTAAACAATGCAAACCATACTATACACCATGCTTTGACTCATGCCCATACCATGAACTATGTTCATGCCACCTCACATATTCCCCCTCATTTATAAAAACAAATGAATTTCCATAAATGGAAAATCATATAAATGAGGCGGCATCTTCTAGAAGCTATTCCGTATAAAATACGGAATACTTCCCTGTACATATATCGAAATACATATACGCGTATTCGTACAAAAATACGAATAGCCAAGAGAGAAAATAAGTAGCGAACAATAATGCTAGAATACGTATATACAAATACATATATAAATTATTAAATCAAAACCCGATTTAATAATCCGGCTTAATCCTAAGCCGTTAGTATTATCAACCGTCCGATTAAAGTCTGCGCAGTATGTGCACATATTTAATCGGACACCTGTATGTATCAACATAGCTCATGTACACCATATCGCCTGAGCCTTGAAAACCCTCTGTGTGGGACTCTAAAGACTCGTCAATACGCTGGCAGTGGGTTTAACCACAAGCACGTCAGCGGCACTAGCTGTACGTAACGGCTATCCAGGTATTGAGCGAAAGGGAGGCCGACGAGCAAAATCATCCTGAACCCCTACTGAGCCTGACAGTGACAATATCCATACAGTCCGGTCTGTTCGTCTAAGAGTATCGCATATCGAGTCTAGGGGGTGGATAAAGTCAGACCCCTAACAACGCGATATATAGTGTCGGCATGATACCCATCACCTCCTGAGAAACTATCGATCCTGGATCGGTAATCCTCGTCTACCATGGCTATGGATTTGTGGTGATGGCCATCCGTACACAATGCGACATCAACCCCCAATACCGGGAGAGACGAATCCCCGACGATCCGATCACTGCCTCCATATGGCTCGGGACTGTACCCAACTAAAACCTGTTTGCACGACTCCTTTGAGCCGTGGTAGGGTAGTAATCAAAGTACAGTGGGAACTCACACGAGACAAATGACGATCTCAGGTCGATAGACTAACCTGTACACATGTCACCTAGGAACTGCTATTTGACAATAGGTATAATACCAACCAGCAGGTTCCCGGCGAGTCCGTCCAGTGTACTTATAACCCAATGAGCACCTGTATACTATCTTAGATGAACAAACTAACACCAATGGCTTGTGAGACCTGGCCACCGCCCCTCGTCGGGGTCTCGATCAGTATACACTAGTCTACACTGGAGTATCGATGCCTGGTCTCGATACTCTTACGACTAGGGACATTTAAGGATGTGCTTATAGACCCCAGCTCCCACATATATGATCGCCATCATAATGCTGGCAGTCAAGCAAGAATCCTATGGGCTATATCAACATGTATATGATGATAAAGACAAACCAGATAGCATACTATCATCTTGAGTAAGACTGCTTTATCGGTATAGGTCCTCACTCAATCATCATAATCATAAGTCCGCGACTATGATAATTGCCTTGAGGGCACTATAGCCAACAGTTACCCTGCTCGGCTATCCCTGGCTGGTATCTTCCCTACCCCACGACGCCAGGGATCAAAGCCCTCGCCAAGAGGCACCGGGCAGCAACCCTGTTCGGCCATCCTTAAGGACCCAAAAGCCCTCGAAAGAGGCAACCGCTTAGCACCAACCGTGCTCGGTTATCCTTAGCATCCCAACAGGGATCAAAGCCTCGCCAAGAGGCACCGGGCGGCAACCCTGCTCGAACATCCTTAGTAGGCCTCCTACGCCCCTCCCGTGCTAAGGATGAAAAGCCTTCGAAAGAGACAACCGCTTAGCACCAACCGTGCTCGGTTGTCCCTGGCACTCCAGGGATCAAAGCCCTTGCCAAGAGGCACCGGGCGGCAACCCCGCTCGAGCATCCTTAAGGATCAAAGCCCTCGCCAAGAGGCACAGAGCAGCTACCCTGCTCGGCCATCCTCATCAGGCCTCTCACGGCCCCTCTCATGCCGAGGATCAAAGCCCTCGCTAAGAGGCACCGAGCAGCTACCCTGCTCGGCCATCCTCAGTAGGCCTCTCACGGCCCCTCTCACGCTGAGGATCAAACCCCTCGCCAAGAGGCACCGAGTAGCTACCCTCCTCGGCCATCCTCAGTAGGCCTCTCACGGTCCCTCTTACGTTGAGGATCAAAGCTCTCGCCAAGAGGCACCTAGCAGTTACCCTGCTCGGCCATCCTCAGCAGGCCTCTCACGGCCCCTCTCACGCTGAGGATCAAAGCCCTCTCCAAGAGGCACCGAGCAGCTACCCTGTCCGGCCATCCTCAGCAGGCCTCTCACGACCCCTCTCACGCTGAGGATCAAAGCCCTCTCTAAGAGGCACCGAGCAGCTGCCCGGCCCGGCCATCCTCAGCAGGCCTCTCACGGCCCCTCTCACGCTGAGGATTAAAGCCCTCGCCAAGAGGCACCGAGCAGCTACCCTGCTCGGCCATCCTCAGCAGGACTCTCACGGCCCCTCTTGCGCTGAGGATCAAATCCCTCGCCAAGAGGCACCGAGCAGCTACCCTGCTCGGTCATCATCAGTCGGCCAATTACGGCCACTCCGACAACTAAGGAGCATAAACTCGACAAGAGGCATACTGTCTATCAACGTCTTAGCGATCTACACTTCGACTTCGGGGCCATGGAGATACCGTCTTACTGCCTGCCCTGGAACACTTGGCAAGAGAGCAGACTCAAGTCGACGTGTAATCGCCAGACAAGAAGACGACACAACAGAAAGGCAGTCCTACGCAGATACAAGTGTTCAAACAGCAAGAAGAAAAATACGCGTGCAAACAAAACTGCAAGAAAAATACCTTTATTCGTAAAAAGTTAAAGCTTTTACAAGGTATTGTGGACTCCCCATCCTGACAAAGTGCTCGGAGGTCTACCAAATTCCCGAGGAAACAAATAAAAAGAAAAAGAAACAAAAGACGACGGGCCTCAGGCCTCAAGGCCGGGCGCATCCCCGGGAAGCTCAGCGACCGCAGTAGGGGCCTCGGCGTTGCCCTCGCCGAGTATCTCCACCTCAGCCTCGGCCCCGAGGTCCTCCCCCTGCTCCTCGTCCCCGCGAGGATATTCGGCTCGGAGATCCTGGTCGGCGAACTCCGGTATCCGAGCCTTGACGGCGTCGAGGGCCTCATGCCAGATGGCGGTAGTGGCCGAGACTAGGACGGTGTAAAATTCTTCCGATTTCTGGAAGTTTACCGCCTTCGCCGCCAAGAGGTCGGCCCGTTTCGCCGCCTCTACCATCGCCCCCAGCTCCTTCCGGAGGGTGCTCACCGACTTTTTCATAATGTCGACGAGTGCCTTGGAGTCTTGAAGCTTAGCCTCGGCAGCCTGGGCGGCTTCACGGAGCCTGGCAGCCTCCTGCTTCGCCACCGCCACTTCCTCCTTCCCGGCCGCCGCCTCCTGCTTCACGGCCACTAGCTCCTGCTTCCCGGCCACCACTTCGGCCTCGAGAGCGGCGACCCTCGCTGTCGCCGCTTCCAGTGCCTGCCTCGAGGTCTCCCTCAGCGAGGAGGACTCCCCCGAGGCTCGGACCGCCGGGCCTATCTCCTCCTCCTCCATTCGGATAGCAAGAGCGACGTGGTGGAGCACCTGGGGAAAAAAGAAAGGGGTCAGAAAGAAGAAGGATTACCGAGTCTCACGAAAGATGAAATGTGCAAAGTACGAGCACTAACCTGCACGGCCTCCTGGGCGATGGACGCCAGTTGCCCCTTCAGGCTTCCCCCGGGGACCCTGCCCCCGGCCGACCTCTCCATGTCATGCAGAAGGCTGTCGGCGACGGAGAGCCCCGATGGTACCTCAAAGCGGAGCTCCCCATCGTCCACCAAGATCGGGGAGGCCGTGTCCTACGGGGCTGCACGGGGGAACCTCTTGAGAGCCGACGGCGGCAGACTGGTCTCCGCCTCCGAGGCCGAGGCTTCCTTCCCCCGAGCCCTCTTTCGGGTTGGCGCCCTGCTGGACTCCGGGGCCCGATCCGGGCTCGAGCGCTGGTGCTAGATGGCTGCCGGAGGTGCCGGGGTTGGCGCCTGACGGGAAGAGCTAGCCCCTCCAGCCCTCGACCCCTTCTTCGGCTTGCGCATAGCCGCTCGAAGGTAGCTCAAATCCATGGGTTCTAAACAAGATGAGATAAAATGGGGTCAGCGACACAAGCAAAAATCAAAATAAATACAAGCCTAACTTACCGACGAACTGGGCAGGGCTGAGCTCGGCCCAACTAAGGGCCCGCTCAGAAAGCAACACATCGGCCTGAGGAATGGGCTCCCATGCCGCCACTCTCACCGCGTCGGGGTCATTGGACGGGTTTCCCTGCCAGCACTTTTCCCTAGATCACTGGACGGGTACGATCCAGTCCTCACCTTCTGGAAGCCCGACGAAGAAAAACTTCTTCTTCCAGTCGTGGATGGAAGAAGGCAGGACGACGACTCCCGACCTGGGCACGCTCCCCCGACGTTTCCTAAAGGAGAGATAGACCCACCTTGGGTCGCCCACGTGAGAGTCGGTGTGACTTTTGTAGATGAGAGTGGAGGTAAGGATGGACAAACCGAAAGGGACCATCTGCAATTTCAAGCGGACCAGAAACCCAAGGAGAACTTCCAGGAGTTCGGCACTAACTGGCCCGGGGCTAACCCGAAGTAAGACAGTACTGCAGCAACCTCGGAAGAGAAGGGCAAGCACATTCCGGCCCAAAAGGATTCCAGGTACATGGCAATCTCTTTAGCCCGCACCTGATCTGCCCTCTCTCCTTCCTCATCCAAACGCAGAGTATAGCCAGAAGAGATATGGAAGCGGGCCCGAGCGGTGGCAAGATCCCCCTCGTACTTCAACAGGGAAGGCACACCAGGGGCATCCGCCACCTCCACTCAGGGATCCGCCCCTGACACACAACCACGGGGAGAGGATCTGACCCCCGCTCCCCGGGGAGACTCCGACTCGGAGGGAGAATCCCTAGAATCTACCCCTACGACATCTACAAACTCCCCAGAAGAAGACATCTAACATGATTGAGAAGCCCTCGGGAAAGCAGAAGATCCGACCTGTTTACCGCTGAAAGACGCGATAAAGACGCAGCGGACGTCTAGCCTGAATTTCGGGGCAGATGCTAATTGGTGCTATCCGTCCACCTCTCCGAAGATGCCAAGTTGATTTATGGCACCATGCATCGAAGGTTTAAACGGATGCGGCCGATGTAGCAGACTTCATTAGATTCCCCCTCGTTTGAGGGGTTTTTGATTGTGGGGACGCTCTTCTCTGCAGGCGCAAGCCCCTACAGTTAATTACGCTACCGCATCGCGGTAACAACTTTCTCCTTCTCCAGATGGTCACTTCGTGTCGTGGGTGTTTGTTTTGTATTTGGTTGCCCATGGATTGTATACGGAGACCAGGTTATGTTGTCGCCCGTAGGGCGTGGACTAGTCCAAATCCGTATCTTTCTTAGATTTGGGTTTGGGGGGTTTGGGTTTAAGGATAGGTTAGCCTCATTTGAGACTAAGATCAATTTAAACGTTTGTTAAGAATACGTTAGTCTAATTTTTAGACTAAGATCAACTTAACAGGACCGTTTAGATCCAACAAGAGAGCAATTGAGCTCTATTGTTTAGTTTAGTGACATTGCGGTCGATTAGTTTAAGGACATTACGGTCCATTGTTAGTTTAAAGACATCGCGGTCGATTGTTAGTTTTAAGACATCACGGTCGAGGTTATGGACATCATAGTCCATGGGTTTAAGGACTCCATAGTCCAATGTTAGTTTTAAGACGTCACGGTCGAGGTTAAGGACATCATAGTCCGTGAGTTTAAGGACCTCACAGTCCGATATTAGTTTAAAGACATCGCGGCCGAGATTAAGGACATCATAGTCCATGATTTTAAGGACCTCACAGTCCGATGTTAGTTTAAAGACATCACGGTCGAGGTTAAGGACATTATAGTCCATGAGTTTAAGGACCTCACAGTCCGATGTTAGTTTTAAGACATCACGGTCGAGGTTAAGGACATCATAGTCCATGCGCTTAAGGACCCCACAGTCCAATGTTAGTTTTAAGACATCACGGTCGAGGTTAAGGACATCATAGTCCATGGGCTTAAGGACCCCACAGTCCAGTTTAAAGACATCATAGTCTGTGAAATGTGTGGTCGTCGGGACCCGTCACCTTTTTGAAGACGTTGAGGAATTACAACGACAAATATCAAAGGAGTGAAGAGATGTACCCTTGAACCAAGGTGGATTAAGTGATCTGTAGTCTGATTTGGACCTAGGATCAATTAATTATATTATGAGCACAATGACTCAGTTAAGTTTGAATTGAGGACTTATGGCCAACTTGGGCTAAGTCCAATTAGATTCAAAATGTTGGCCCTTTGTTGGACCATTAGACATTTGTCTGGTTTCAACCCACATTATTTAGCAATGCTAAACAAGAGTTTGAGGGCTTTAGTAATATTTTTATCTTTGATTTCCTCAATTTTGAAATTCATTTGGAGGAGGGACTTTTGCCTCTGGAAAATTAGCCAATTTGGCTAAAAGTAGTGTTAAACACTAGAGAGCAACAGTGTTGAACACTGGAGACAGAACTCTCAAATTAGTGTTAAACACTAAAAAACAATCAGTGTTAAACACCCAAATTAGTGTTAAACATTAGAACATAACAGTGTTAAACACTGGAAATAAGGTTTTCGAATTAGTGTTAAATACTAAAAGATAATCAGTATTAAACACTGGGAATAAAGCTCTCGAATTAGTGTTAAATACTAAAGAAAAAAGGGTCACGTGTGGACACGTGAGGGCGCCCAAAGATGGGACCAGATCCTTTCTCTTCTCTTTTTGGCTCCTATTTATAGGAGAAAGAAAAGAATCAATTTGTTTTGTCAATCTTTCATTGAAAGATTTTAATTGATTTTGTAACCAACATGATTTTTTAGATCACTCAGTGAATTTTATTCACCATTGGATTTTTAATCCAAAAGATCTTTTATCTGTTATCCAAATTTCAGGAAAATCTTTCCTTGTATAAAATCTTTTTATAAATTGGTGATTTTTAATCACCATTGGATTTTTAATCCAACGGTACTCCACTTTACAGAGCACAATCTTTTTATTTGGAAAGATTTAAAGAAATATTTTTCCAGTTAGGGTTTTTGATTCCCTCTTAATTAGAATTTAATTCTATCAATTAAAGAGTTTAGGAACTTGTCATGTGTTGGCACGTGACCCTCTTGATTAAAAATTTTATTCAGAATTTAATTATGCCATTTAACAGAGCTAAGCAATCATCACGTGTCAGCACGTGACCCTTGGTCACGTGTGAGCACGTGATGCCCCATTAGGGTTTTTCCTTAATGTTTTATTATACCTTTAATTCTTTTTAGTGGGTTTAAAGGCCCATCATGTGTTGGCACGTGACCCCACTGATTAATTATTTCTAATTATTTATTTTATTCAGTGCCTACAGGCTTTGCCTGTAAATGGTCACGTGTCTGCACGTGATGCCCGGTCACGTGTGGGCACGTGATGCCCGGTCATGTGTGCGCACGTGATACCTCATAACTTTTGATCCCGGATGAATTATGAAGCCCATAATATATCAAATCGAAGGCTTTTTCGAGACGCTTTCAATATTATCAAAATTTAGCTGTTTTACATTCGGGAGTTTGTCAAAATACAGCCCAGAAAATACTGGTTCACATTTTCTTAAACGTATCGCTGCCATTTGATACCTTGGGCTCTTTTGCGCAGAAATTTTTTGGCGGGAACAAATGCCCCCCACTACTTTGCCCACATAAGTATATACGTGAGTGAAGTAGTGCAGAGTAATTCATAGCGTATGACCAGTTTCGGGTTGGTATATAATTTTCATAATCTTGATCTAAAAAGATAACGAGCGGACATAAGTGTCGTCATTTATCATTGACTCAAATCTCGACGCTTAAGGGATATAGTTCTAAACCCTCAGCTCCATGAGCCGCACCCTTCTATTTCTTTATGTCTTACTCTGGCATGAAGTAGTTTATATGCTTCATGAGTAATTTCTCCATTTCAGTGGCATGTAGGTTTGGCAAGTGTGGCCCATAGATGGTAAATAACAGTTCATCTTGAACTCTTTATAAGGTAGCGATGGCTTAGGAAACAGGGTTAGGATCTGTTGCCAAAGACTTTCCAACTTTATGAGCCGTAAGGGTCTCACAAAGGCTTTTCTCCTTACGAATCGTGAGGATCTCGTAGGTGTCTTTTCTCCTTAGGAGTCGTGAGGACTCCTAAGTGCGTTTTCTCTTGAGAATCGTAAGGATCCTACAAGAGAATTTTCTTTATGCGTAGGGACACTAATTTCCCCGCAAGTTGAGACGAATCAAGAGATTCTCGCAAAGACACTGATTTCCTTGCGGGTCGAAACGAATCGAGAGGTTCTCGCCGAGGACGCTGATTTTCCTGAATCGAGATAAGAAGCGATGGCTTAAGAAACAGGTTCAGATCTGCCGCCTAAGACTTTTCAACTTTATGAGCCGTGAGGGTCTCATAAAGATTTTTTCTCCCTACGAGTCGAGAGGATCTCATAGGTGTATTTTCTCCTTAGGAATCAAGAGGATTCCTAAGTGTGTTTTCTCTTGAGAGTCGTAAGGATCTCACAAGAGAATTTTCTTCCTTACAAGCCGAGAGGACTCGTAACTAATTGATGAGTTGACCTACTCCCGAGTCAAAGCATTGCTTCAACAGGGAGGTCAAGGGTTGACTTTGGGTTGTCTGTGCACCGCCGAGTCATGGAACTGGAAACTTTGCCGCGGCTCCGCTTTGCTGACGTTGTATATTCCTGCAGAGACACTGATTTCTCTGTGGGTCGGCGCGAATCTAGATATTCTCATCAAGGACGCTGATTTCCCTGGATCGAGGTTTTTTCCAAGGACACTGATTTCCCTGGGGTTGAGACGAATCGAGGTATTCCTGCAAAGACACCGATTTCTTTGCGGGTCGACGCGAATCGAGATGCTCTCGTCAAGAACGCTGATTTCCTTGAATCGAGGAGGTTGCCAAGGACACTGATTTCCTCGGAGTTGAAACGAATCGAGGTATTCCTGCAAAGACGCTGATTTCTCTGCGGGTCGACGCGAATCGAGATACTCTCGTCAAGGACGCTGATTTCCCTGAATCAAGGTATTTTGCCAAGGACACTGATTTCCTCGGGGGTTGAGACGAATCGAGGTATTCCTGCAAAGACACTGATTTCTCTGCAGGTCGACGCGAATCGAGATGCTCTCATCAAGGACGCTGATTTCCCTGAATCGAGGTGGTTGCCAAGGACACTGATTTCCTCGGAGTTGAAACGAATCGAGGCATTCCTACAAAGACGCTGATTTCTCTGCGGGTCGACGCGAATCGAGATGCTCTCGTCAAGGACGCTGATTTCCCTGAATCGAGGTTTTTGCCAAGGACGCTGATTTCCTCGGAGTTGAGACGAATCGATGTATTCATGCAAAGACACCGATTTCTTTGCGGGTCGACGCGAATCGAGGTGCTCTCTTCAAGGACGCTGATTTTCCTGAATCGAGGTGGTTATCAAGGACACTGATTTCCTCAGAGTTGAAACAAATCGAGGTATTCCTGCAAAGACGCTGATTTCTCTGCGGGTCGACGCGAATCGAGATGCTCTCGTCAAGGACGCTGATTTCCCTGAATCGAGGTTTTTGCCAAGGACACTAATTTCCTCGGGGTTGAGACGAATCGAGGTATTCCTGCAAAGACACTGATTTCTCTGTGGGTCGACACAAATCGAGATGCTCTCGTCAAGGACGCTGATTTCCCTGAATCGTGGTTTTTGCCAAGGACACTGATTTCCTCGGAGTTGAAACGAATCGAGGTATTCCTGCAAAGACGTTGATTTCTCTGCGAGTCGATACGAATCGAGGTGCTCTTGTCAAGGACGCTGATTTCCCTGAACCGAGGAGGTTGCCAAGGACATTGATTTCCCTGGGGTTGAGACGAATTGAGGTATTCCTGCAAAGACGCTGATTTCTCTGCGGGTCGACGCGAATCGAGATGCTCTCGTTAAGGACGCTGATTTCCCTGAATCTAGGTTTTTTCCAAGGACACTGATTTCCTCGGGGTTGAGACGAATCGAGGTATTCCTGCAAAGACGCTGATTTCTCTGCGGGTCGACGCGAATCGAGATGCTCTCGTCAAGGACGCTGATTTCCCCGAATCGAGGTTTTTGCCAAGGACACTGATTTTCTCGGAGTTGAAACGAATCGAGCTATTCCTGCAAAGACACTGATTTCTCTGTGGGTCGATGCGAATCGAGGTGCTCTCGTCAAGGACGCTGATTTCCTTGAACCGAGAAGGTTGCCAAGGACACTGATTTTCCTGGGGTTGAGACGAATCGAGGTATTCCTGTAAAGACGCTAATTTCTCTGCGGGTCGACGCGAGTCAAGATGCTCTCATCAAGGACGCTGATTTCCCTAAATTGAGGAGGTTGCCAAGGACACTGATTTCCTTGGGGTTGAGACGAATCGAGGTATTCCTGCAAAGACACTGATTTCTTTGCGGGTCGACGCGAATCGAGGTGCTCTCGTCAAAGACGCCGATTTCCCTGAATCAAGGTATTTGCCAAGGACACTGATTTCCTTGGAGATCGGTTGACTTGTTTCCGAGATGGAGCGTTGATCCGGCGGGAGAGTCATTGGTTGACTCTAGGTTGTCTATGGACCGAAGAGTCTTGGAACTAGGACTTTGCCATGGTTCCGATTGATGGTGTAACATCTGTATCCTGCTGGAATGAGGAGGCACACCGTTGTTGGTCTCCAGGCTGTAGATGTGGTCATTAAGATTTGGAACTAGGGACTTTGCCATGGTTCCGTTTCGTTGCGACTCTGAAGTCGGTTGTTGACGTCATGTCTGCATCAGGCTGGAGTAAGGAGAAACGCCGTTGGTGATCTCTAGGCTGTCTGTGAACCGTCGAGATTTGGAATTAGGGGACTTTGCTATGGTTCCGTTGTTTTGACCCTGGGGTCGTTTGTTGACGTCGCATCTGCATCCTGCTGGAGTAAGGAGAAACGCCGTTGGTGATCTCTAGGCTGTCTGTGAACCATCGAGATTTGGAACTAGGGGACTTTGCCGTGGCTCCGTTTGTTGATGTTGCGACTGCATCCGATTGGAGGGAGGAAGAACGCCGGTGTTGATCTCTAAGTCGTCAATGTTGACATCGAGACCCTGAAGCTAGGGATCTTCCTTCGCTTCGTTTGTTGATACTGTGTCTGCAATATTGCGACGAATGTTGAGATTGTCTTTAGGTTGTTTATGAACCGTCGAGATTTGGCTTCGCTTCGACGAAGCCTGGTGGGACGATATGGTTCCCTTCTTGTTTGTGCCCCTGGATTGTATACAGGGATCGATGTGATCTCATCTGTAGGGCAAAAGTTTCATTCTTTCAGAATTTTTTTATTTCTTTCTGCGATGCTCTATCATTTCAGCTTTTTATATTGCGAAAGTCGTGATTGCCCAATCATTTCGGCCATTTTTCGCAGTGCCCAATCATTTCGGCTATTTTTGTTGTTTTTTTACTCGCTGCTTTTTATTGCGAGTTGCCCAATCATTTCGGCTATTTTGTATGCATATATTTTACTTGCTAATTTTGTTGCAAGTTGCCCCATCATTTCGGCTATTTCATATGCATTTTTGGCTCGCTGATTTTTTTTATCGCGAGTGTGGAATTTGGAATCTGGTGCCAATCTCAGCATCAGTATCGCTACAACTGGAATATTACCAGTAGCGAATCATCATTTGCCGTGAAAGGACTTGGAATTTGATACTGATTTAGGCATCAGCATCGCTACCACTGGAACATTGCCAGGAGCGAATCATCATTTGCCTCTGTCGATGTCGAACATAGGTGGCTTAGCAAACAGGGTTAGGATCCCGTCGACTAAGGCTTTTGACTTCATGAGCCGTAAGGGTCTCATAAAGGTGTTTCTCCCTGCGAGTCGTGAGGATCTCGTAGGTGCGTTTTCTCCTTAGGAATCGTGAGAATTCCTAAGTGTATGTTCTCTTATAAGTCGTAAGGATCTTACAAGAGTGTTTTCTCCTTGCAAGTCGAGAGGACCTACAAGTGTTTGTTCACCATGTGAGCATATCCCTAGTCGTTGGTGGGACTCTGTTAGGGAAATGTTTATTCGTGCCCATAGATTGTATACAAGGGTCAGTATTGAACCGGTTATAGGGCAGCATTGGAGATTGTGATGGCTTAAGAACAGGTTTAGGTCCCTGTAGCTTAAGGCTTTTGAACCCTGTGAGATGTCAGGGTCTCAAAGGGGAATTCTCCTTACGAGTCGTGAGGATCTCGTAAGTGTGTTTTCTCCTTAAGAATCGTGGGGATCCCTAAGTGTGTTGCTCCCTTGTGAGTCGTAAGGATCTCACGCAGGTGGTTTCTCCTTACAAGGTCGAGAGGACCTTGCAAGTGTCTTTTAACGAGATTGCGCCCTTCGGGGTTTTCACAAAACTCGCCGGTAGTCCCGCTGTTTTTACTCACGGAGCCCTTTCGGGTTTTCATCCGTGCCCATCTTGCCTGTGGACGTACCGTTTTTTTTTCTTTTTTCTTTTACGAGTCTGCGCCCTTTCAGGTTTTCAAAAATATCGCCGGTAGCCCTGCTGTTTTTACTCACGGAGCCCTTTCAGGTTTTCATCCGTGCCCATTTTGCATATGGATATACCCTTTTTTTTTCTAACACCACGTCAGCCTGGGGATGCCACGGCCCGTAATAGTTTATAGACGTCTCGGTCAGTTGCAAGTTTTAGGACATTGCGGTCCATCGTTAGTTTAGGGACATTTCGGTCCGCTGTAGCTTTGAGGCGAAGTTTCGCCGGTGTTGGGGTAAAAATTTGCACCCCCGGTTGACCGAGTCAAAGTCAAGGTCAATCCCAAGCTAGGTGGGCCCAAGCCCAGGTCAAGCGGGCCCATGCCCCAGTCGAGCCCGCGGCCAGCCTCCTCCATGCCAAAATATAGATCATATAATAAGTAATTTTTATGTAATTTTTTATCCATGAATGTATGCAAAATGGGCATAAAGCCAAATTTTTGTAAGCCCATGGCTTATGTGCAAAATGAAATGGCACATGAGCCATGGGATGGCTAAAATGCCATTTTCTTAAAGCCCAAGGGGCTATATGTAAAGTGTATGGCCTATAAAGGCAAAGATAATGAAATATCTCACAACTTTTCTCTCTCCAAAAAATTTAGATCTGAGATCTTTTCTCCTTCTTCAAGGTTCCAAAATCTTCTTCTTTCTTTTGAATTAAATCAAGAGTTTTACTCTTCATTTTATAAAACAAAATAGTTTTTCACCACAAAACCCACAAAAGGGAACTTGGATCTACCATTAGATCTCAAAAAGAAGAGATTTTTAGATCTTACATCTCTTGATCCAGTCAACAGAGGAGAAAGAAGAAGAACCCATTTCCTCAACCAAAATATTTTTAGGAGTTTAACTCCACTCTAAACCCTATTTCTGGGACTAAAAGCCCCCTTTTCTCACCAGCGCCCTGCGCTCAAGCGCAGAGCGCCCACGTGCCGACACATGGCACGCTTGCGCTCAAGCGCCCAGCGCTCGAGCGCAGAGCGCCCACGTGCCGACACGTGGCGCGCTTGCGCTCAAGCGCACGGCCCTCGAGCGCAGAGCGCCCACGTGCCGACACGTGGCGCGCTTGCGCTCAAGCGCCCAGCGCTCGAGCGCAGAGCGCCCACATGCCGATACGTGGCGCGCTTGCGCCTAAGCGCACAGCACCTAAGCGCACAACACCTAAACGCACAGCGCTCAAGGAATTGGCCCCACGCATCCCTTGGATGCCTTTCCCCCATCTTTATATATATATACATATTTATATATATATACATATGTATACATATGTACACACACATACTCTACGACACTGTCCCTGTTAGAAAGAAATTTCTGACGGGGCGCTGCCCCGCACCCCGCAAGGGGGCTGCTAGCCCCCTTGACCCCCAGCCCGCTATCCGGATAGCAGGGCCCCCGTAAAAACTCTGCGTGGCTCCCGACACATCCAAAACCCCCTTTCAAAACACATCACACGCACACTGCATATTGAGTTCGCATGACCAGTTTAACCCGTCAATCGGAGGTTCTCTCGCTTCAAAGGCGAGGGGTAATTAACGGCAGTTTAGTCCGCGGCTGCCGGAGATTCGGATCCCCACAATCAATAAACCCCGGCCTACCCTAGGCAGGGGGAATCTATAGTACGCTTGACAAGCGCGCGCGTATTCCCATCTCAATGGGGTGACGAAAAACACCCTACAAATTCTGGCACGCCCGGTGGGACTATTCTCTCCTCCCATATTTCGGGTTAAACGTTCATGCGAACTCAATCGATGTACATATCTGTATTTATACTAAAATAATGCTCTTTCATGCAGGTTTTCAAGCAATCACTTTTCAATAATGTCTCCAAAGATGAACTCAGCTCTCAGCACGGCTTCCGTCTCCTACACGACGAGGATAGACTCTAGGACGGTCCTCCCGGCCGGTCTCGGGCGACAATGGGAGGAGCCGCTGCTACCATTCGGCTCTATTATGTTCATGCCAGTTGGCGCCATCCCAGCTCCTCAAGCCCCGGTGACGGACAGACCTGTCTTGAAAGGCAGGAGACCAAATGTAGTGATCTCGAGGGCACCACTACCCAAACGAAAGTCGTTGTCTGAACGACTTTCCTTGGCCCCAGCCGGGGGCAAGGCCATCAACACCAACAAAGCTACGACGCGTCTTGAGCAAGCTCCGGCGGTGCCCCTAACAACTGCTCGATCGGGTGTCTTCTCTAAGCTCCCCGCTAATCGACTCACAATGGCTTCCCAGGAAATGGATGCCCGCCAAGCCCTTAAAGCTGAGAAGCTAAGTCAGAAAAGGCTCAGATATAGAGTCAACAAAAGGGCTAGGGCTCCTGCTAGGCTGAACCTCATGAGGTTCGAGGAACATGGTTACCCCGCCAAAGACGAGGAAATGGCTGGATATGTGGTCCACACTGTTTACATGGTGGGCACGCGCAGCAAGAGGAAGGACGGGCCCACCACATCTCAAATCCAATTTGGCTTGAATGTGGTTGCCGCTTCCCAAGAACAGCCGCCTCCGCTGGATGAAGAAAACTCTCTCGATGAGGATGATAGGCAGAAAGACCTTTCGGTCCATGAGGAGTCGGGCTCGGAAAGTGAAGAGGAGCCAATCTTCCGTCCCAAGAATGCAAAGCAGCAACTTCTCCAAGAGCTCCGAAAACAGCTCAGAAGCAAAGACAAGGAGATGACTAAACTTTACTCCAAAATTGACGACTTGACGAACGTCGTCTTGCAGCTCACGGCCCGACTTGCCTCTCAGCCGCCCAATCAAGCGCAGGGCTCTGCTCGTGAACCGGGAAACGGTGTCCCAACGCAGCCGACGCCTATTCCCTCAAATCCAAGAGTGGGCGAACCGCATGAAAATCAGTCGCATCCTATCTCGGGAAATGTCTTGGCTACCGATGACAGTAGCCCGCTAACTCAAGATCAAATCATGGATTTGGTTGCCAGTAAAGTCAAAACACTGGTAGCCGAAGCTGAAGCGCAAAAAGATGTTAGCAGTAGCGGGAGACCATATCCTGCTCAATATGATCTGGTAGAATTTCCTAGCGGCTATGTCATCCCTAAATTCGGAAGATTCGATGGGACGGGAAATGCGAATCAGCACATCGCCCACTTCAAAGCCTCATGCGGGAATACTGGGGGCAACGATGTGCTTCTCCTCCGCCAGTTCTTTAATAGCTTGACCGATGTTGCTTTCGACTGGTACGCGAGCATACCGGATGGCTCCATTACTACCTTCGTCCAAATGGAATCTTTGTTTCGACAAAGGTTCATGAGCGTCAGCGATAAGATCACCATTGCCGAGCTCGTAAGGACCAAGCCCAAGAACAACGAAAGCAGCACGGATTTTATAACCCGATGGCACAATCTCTCCGTTAAATGCGAACCGCCGATAGAGCAGGACCAATCTGTCAGTCTCCTCGTCGGAAATCTCAACAACTGGATGGCCCCGTTTCTATGCACTGCGGGTCTCAAAACATTCCAAGAGCTGACCAGGAAAGTTCAGATGTTGGAACGCTCAAAGCAGGAGTCTTCCTCGGATTCCCAAATAACAATAGGTCCTGGAGAAACCGAAAGGACGATAATCGCAAAGGCGGAAATCCCGACGATTCTGAGTCTTTCAACACTTCGGCTAACCGAAATAAGCAAGGGTCGAGCGGGCCTAATGCCAACCAGCTCCAGAAGCCAACGTTCGGAGAGGGAGGATAATCTCCACTGAAAGAGAAGCTGGACAAGGTCTATTCCTTCAGAAGGGACAAAATCCGTAAAATATTCAAAGACGCCCTGAGGAACGGTCTACAACTGCCAGAGTCAAAAAGACCGCAGAAAGCGAATAGGACCGACGACCCCAAATACTGCCCCTATCATAGAGTGATAGGTCATGCCATTGAGAACTGCTTCGTCTTCAAAGATTGGGTCGAAAAGCAATACAAGGCAGGAGAGATAGAACTATCTAAAGGTATGTTAACAAACAGTCCAGCTGCGACCGCCAATTTCATACAAACGGAGACCGAAGTTCTTCGTGAAACTGATTCTCTCATACATCTGCCTTTCTCTGAAAACAATCAACCACCACGTCATTAAACTGGGAACAGTCGACCTCTAAGTCGTTAAACTGGGAATGTAAAAAATATATATGTGTGTAAATAAACAAAAAATGTGTAAATAAAAGAAAAATAAAGAAAAGCCGAAATGATGGGGCAACTCGCAATAAAAATCGGCGAGTAAAATAAAGATGAAAATATAGCCGAAATGATGGGGCAACCGCGAATAAAAGCCGAAATAATGGGGCAACCGCGACCTTCGCGATAAGAAAAGCTGAAATGATAAAGCAATCGCGGTAAAACAAAAAAAAACAAAAAAAAAGGCGAATGATGAGTCGCTCCTGGTACCATATTCCAGTACAGCGATGCAGACGCCAACAAAAATTAATTTCCAAAATTCTCCCAGCCCTACGGTTAGTCCTCAAGTTGACTACCGTATACAATCCTCGGGCTCAAATAATTCTCAGCATACCCATGCCCCACCACAATCACCAGTTACGCGGCTGGTCTCCGCCTTTGGAATTATGCTCCATTGAGAAGACCCACTCATGTGTCCTCACGATACATGAGGAGAACAAACCTTTGTGGGATCCTTACGACTCGCAAGGGAAAACACACTTAGGAGTCCTTACGACTTCTAAGGAGAAAATACACCTGCGGGATCCTTACGACTCGTAGGGAGAAAATGCTTTTATGGGACCCTCACGGCCCATAAAATTGAAAAGCCTTAGGTGGTAGGGATCCAAACCTGTCTCCTAAGCCATCGTTTCCCAATCCCCAAGTGGCGAATGATGAGTCGCTCCTGGTACCATATTCCAGTGCAGCGATGCAGACGCCAACTAAATTCCAAATCCCATACCCCAGTGGCGAATGATGAGTCGCTCCTGGTACCATATTCCAGTGCAGCGATGCAGACGCCAGCCAAATTCCAAATCCCATACCCCAAGTGGCGAATGATGAGTCGCTCCTGGTACCATATTTCAGTGCAGCGATGCAGACGCCAACAAAGCCCCAAAATTTTTATGGCCCTATGGTCTGGATCATACATCCTGCAAAACCATATACAATCCACGGGCGCAAAACAATCCCAATCTCTCCAAAAATAATAAAATAAAAATAAAAAAGAAGGTATGTCCACAAGCAAAATGGGCACGGATGAAAACCCGAAAGGGCTCCGTGAGTAAAAACAGCAGGACTGCCGGCGAGTTTGTGAAAACCCGAAAAGGCGCAAACTCGTGAAAAAGAGATGAAATGTACTCGCAAAGTCCTCTCGACTTTGTGAGGAGAAAATTCCCACGTGAGATCCTTACGACTCACAAAAGAGCAACACACTTAGGGGTCCTCACGAGTCCTAAGGAGAAAATACACCTACGGGATCCTTACGACCCGCAGGGAGAAAATGCTTTGTGAGACCCTTACGGCTCACAAAATTGAAAAGTCATAGGTGATAGGGACCTAAAACCTGTCTCCTAAGCCATCGCTTCCTAATAAGCAAACGCAAATGTTGATTCGCTCCTGGTGCTATATTCCAGTGTAGCGATGCTGATGCCAAACAAAAAAAAACCCAATTCCTAAGTCCTCCCGGGGCAAATGATGAGTTGCTCCTGGCATTATTCCAGTGCAGCAATACAGATGCCAGACCAAAACCAATCCCAAAATCCTCTCGAAGATAAATGATGATTCGCTTTTGGTACCATATTCCAGTATAGCGATGCTGATGTCAACCCAAATCAAATCAAACCAACAACCTCTACGGCGGAATCATACTCCGTCCCAGAATTTACCCCGTGTGGAAATCATGCTTCGCCTCGGGATATCTATCTTCCCTGCCGGAATTATGCTCCACCTCGGAATCAAGTCAACCACCAAGCTCTGCGTCGGAATTATGCTTCGTCTCAGAATGCACCCCGTGTCGAAATGATGCTTCGCCTTGGTGTACCCGCCTTCCTTGTCGGAATTATGTTTCGTCTCGGAATCAAGTCAGCCAACAAGCTCCGCGCTGGAATCATGATCCGTCTCAGAATATACCCCATGTCGAAATTAATGCTTCGCCTCGGAATATTTGCCTTCCCTGTCGGAATTATACTTCGCCTAGGGATCTACCTCTGCATCGAAATCATGCTTCGGTCAGAATGTCTGCCGCTCATCGGAATGATGCTCCGATCCTTGGAATCATGCTCCGCCCTTCGGAATGATGCTCCGAACCCTGGAATTATGCTCCACCCTTCGGAATGATGCTCCGATCCCTGGAATTATGCTCCATCCTTCGGAATGATGCTCCGACCCTGGAATCATGCTCCGCTCATCGGAATGATGCTCCGATCCTTGGAATCATGCTCCGCTCATCGGAATGATGCTCCGATCCTTGGAATCATGCTCTGCCCCTCGGAATGATGCTCCGATCTCTTGGAATCATGTTCCACCCTTCGGAATGATGCTCCGATTCCTGGAATTATGCTCCGCCCTTCGGAATGATGCTCCGATCCTTGGAATCATGCTCCGCCCTTTGGAATGATGCTCCGAACCCTGGAATTATGCTCCACCCTTCAGAATGATGCTCCGATCCCTGGAATTATGCTCCATCCTTCGGAAAGATGCTCCGACCCTGGAATCATGCTCCGCTCATCGGAATGATGCTCCGATCCTTGGAATCATGCTCCGCTCATCGGAATGATACTCCGATCCTTGGAATCATGCTCCGCCCCTCGGAATGATGCTCCGATCTCTTGGAATTATGCTCCACCCTTCGGAATGATGCTCCGATCCCTGGAATTATGCTCTACCTTTCGGAATGATGCTCCGATCCTTGGAATCATGCTCCGCCCTTCGGAATGATGCTTCGAACCTTGGAATTATGCTCCACCCTTCGGAATGATGCTCCCCGAGGGATACTCCGACCCTGGAATTATGCTCCGCAAATCGGAATGATGCTCCGATCCCCGGGAATCGTGCTCCCCGAGGGATGCTCCGCCCCCGGAATGATGTTCCACCTCGAAGTCCAGCTTCAAGATCCATCAATTTCATGCACACAACTCAAATGTGCGGTGTGCATTTATTGATGGGGGGCACTTTGTTGGGGTAAAAATTTGCACCCTCGGTTGACCGAGTCAAAATCAAGGTCAACCCCAAGCCAGGTGGGCCCAAGCCCAGGTCAAGCGGGCCCATGCCCAAGTCGAGCCCACGGCCAGCCTCTTCCATGCCAAAATATAGATCATATAATAAGTAATTTTTTATGTAATTTTTTATCCATGAATGTATGCAAAATGGGCATAAAGCCAAATTTTTGTAAGCCCATGGCTTATGTGCAAAAAGAAATAGCACATGAGCCATGGGATGGCTAAAATGCCATTTTTGTAAAGCCCAAGGGGCTATATGTAAAGTGTATGGCCTATAAAGGCAAAGATAATGAAATATCTCACAACTTTTCTCTCTCCAAAAAATTTAGATCTGAGATCTTTTCTCCTTCTTCAAGGTTCCAAAATCTTCTTCTTTCTTTTGAATTAAATCAAAAGTTTTACTCTTCATTTTATAAAACAAAATAGTTTTCACCAAAAAACCCACAAAGGGGAACTTGGATCTACCATTAGATCTCAAAAAGAAGAGATTTTTAGATCTCACATCTCTTGATCCAGCAAACAGAGGAGAAAGAAGAAGAACCCATTTCCTCAACCAAAACATTTTTAGGAGTTTAATTCCACTCTAAACCCTATTTCTGGGACTAAAAGCCCCTTTTCCTCACCAACGCCCTGCGCTCAAGCGCAGAGCGTCCACGTGCCGACACGTGGCGCGCTTGCGCTCAAGCGCCCAGCGCTCGAGCGCAGAGCGCCCACATGCCGACACGTGGCGCGCTTGCGCTCGAGCGCACAGCGCCCACGTGCCGACACGTGGCGCGCTTGCGCTCAAGCGCCCAGCGCTCGAGTGCCCAGCGCCCACGTGCCGACACATGGCGCGCTTGCGCCTAAGCGCACAGCACTTAAACGCATAGCGCTCAAGGCACTGGCCCCACGCATCCCTTGGATGCCTTTTCCCCCCTCTTTTTTTTATATATACACATACATATATATATACATATATATACATATGTACACACACACATACTCCACGACACTGTCCTTGTTAGAAAAAAATTTCTAACGGGGCACTGCCCCGCACCCCGCAAGGGGGCTGCTAGTCCCCTTGACCTCCAGTCCGCTATCCGGGCAGCGGGACCCCCGTAAAAACTTTGCGTGGTTCCCGACATATCCAAAACCCCCTTTCAAAACACATCACACGCACACTGCATATTGAGTTCGCATGACCAGTTTAACCCGTCAATCGGAGGTTCCTTCGCTCCAAAGGCGAGGGGTAATTAATGGCAGTTTAGTCCGCGGCTGCCGGAGATTCGGATCCCCACAATCAATAAACCCCGGCCTACCCTAGGCAGGGGGAATCTGTAGTACGCCTGACAAGCGCGCGCGTATTCCCATCTCAATGGGGTGACGAAAAACACCCTACAGCCGGATGCTTTATGAACAAGTAGGTTTCTTCTTGATAGACCTTGTCACACAATCCAAGGGTTTTGGCACTGCTCCTGCCCCCAGCTCCTCTATGTTATCTCCTAACGCCGAGTGAGCTGCTTTGTTACTTAACGACAAATGAGCGATCATGTGGCAACTTGCCACATAATCTTCGGATTCTTCTGACAAGTCGTCTCCCTTATCATTGTCGTTATCTTCATTCTCAAGGATGTGACTGAGGAACTCTTGAAGCGTGACTGGGGTTCGCGCCCTCTGGTTGTATTCTTTCAGCCCATTAATATGTTTTTGCAGATCCGTGCGCTTGTCGTTAGACATCGCGGGCTTTTTGGTCTTCTACTTTTTTTTTGAAGACTGTGACGGCTATTCCTGGGTGCTTTGCCCATTGCTATTAATTCCCGATGTTGGGTGTGGTTTCAGCATCCCGTCGATGGTCTCCGGCTCTTGCGGGCTTTTCCACCTGATCGCCGGACATGTTTGAAGATCTTTCAGCATTTTTTTAGTTTTTTTCCGAAAGAACAACTTCCCATGGAGCTTCCTTTATGAATGAGCACGATGCCCCCGGCATGTCCATCTTTTTCGGAGCATGTGGTTGTGGCGGATTTACCTTCCAGTTTTCGGACAGCGCGAACTTGCCCTGTTAATACTGGTCTTCAACCCAATTTTTGAAGACGTAGCAGTCTTCGATCGGATGGCCCAATACTTGGTGGTAGGGGCAGTAATTAGGATCGTTGACGTTGTTCGGTTGTGGTGGGTGTCTCGACTCCGGTAGAGTAATGAGCCCATTGCGCACTGACAGTTCAAACAGTTTCCTTGTTTTATCTCGGGGAAACGAGTAAAGACGTCTCAATTTCTCATCGAGGGATTGCCGCTTGTTGTTTGGGGAACAACCGATCTCGAGCCACTCGTTTGTTGTTGAGCGTTGGCGACGAAGGTTGCTTTCCCTTTGCCCTTTTCATTCCAAGACTCCGTCCTTAAAGAGGAAGGCCTATGGCCCATCTGGTCTATTTGAGCCAGCTTGTCAATCAAGGCCTGGAAGGTGGTCGGCATGAAGAACATCATGAATTGGGATATGGTCGCCTGCGGATCGAGGGTTCCCACAAACATGCTTACTGCAGGAGCCTCTTCTATGCGTTGTTCGCATTTCGACCATAGGTTCCGCCACCGTATCGCGTATTGAACCCATGTTTCACCAGACTTCACTCTGGCATTGATCAATGCCGTGATTGGGATGCGTCCACTAGTACTCGCGAAACGCTGGGTGAATAGCAACTCCATCTCTGCGAATGTCTTGACAGAGTCGTTTAGGAGTTCGGAATACCACTCGAATGCCGTCTCCGACAAGATACCAACAAACTGGCGGAGCAGTAGGTTATCGTCACCTCCAGTGTTGCCGCATAAGGCTCTGAATTGATTGACGTGCTGATACGGATTTCCTGTCCCCTTGTATACACGGAATTTAGGGATCGTATATCCTGGCGGGTACTTTATTTGATCATACCAACCCGGATAGGGTTGTCCAGTTCTGACGACTTGGTTAGCCGCTTCATTCGCTTGATGAGCTCGTATTTGTTGAGCTATATAATCATCGAGCGTGGCTTTAGAGATGGTCTCCTCCTTGGCTGCTGACAGAGTCGACAGAGGATTTGATGTCTCCTCTCTGTCATCTTCAATGATGATCAGAGGGTCTTCAGATGGAGGATCCGGCTGGATCATCATGCCCACCATATCTTGGAATAGAAGGGCCATTTGTTTTATATTGGCTGCTTGTTCCGCGGCCTCTTTGTCCTTCTTCTCAAGCATTCTCCGAAGGAATTCAGCATCAGTTTCCTGCTCACGGCGCTGCTCTGAGGATGTCTCCGGGCTTGCTTTTGGTCCCGTAAGTGCGGCCATGGCTGTTAGTATCTCTTGGAGCTTTTGTTGTTGTTGCTCCTGAGCCTTAGTCATTGATCGCGTAAGCGGTCGATGACCTGTGGAGATACGGCTATCCTCTTTTCCGGATGCCATATAAACGGTATGCACCACCATGCCCCTAGACTTAGGGCGTTTAGATTCAGTGGTCTTGCGATTCGTCGCAGACTCAGGGATTTTCTCTGGACTTCTCCTCTTGTGAGCGGTCGGAGTTGAGGGGACCGTTGCAGTGGGTACCCAAGTAGCTGTCGCCTTTTGTGTCTTGACAGGATGGTTCTCTTCTCACTGAACTTTCACCTTTTTTTGTCGGCGACAGTAATCTTGATCAATCACCGCGTCCTGAACCTGTCGCCAAACTTTGTATATTTTAGAGGACAGCCGCTGAGGGGGCTGCTCTAGCTTCACCTTAGTAGCATTCTCCACGGGTGGAGGAGATCTCTTCAGCACGGTAGTCGGAGAGGTTTTGCGCACTCTCCTTAGCGGTTCAAAGCTGTTCCCAGTTGGAACAGCAGCATCGATTTCCACCGCTGGAGCCGGCGGAGTCAGTCCAGAATGAGAGTTGCCCCCAGCCTTCCTTACTCGGTGCCAGTGGCGACGTCGAGCATGTCGAGCCGTTGGGATTATCTCAGCTGTAAGAGTGACTTCCTCATGCCCCTTACTTTGAAGAGAGACTGTTATTGGTGCTAGCCTGTCGAAGACTGACACCCGTTGAGAGGGGGTAGTCAGTCTTGCAAATACCTATTTTTGAACAGGGGAAACAGCCTTCATGACTTTGTCTGGAACGGGAGCTGAAACGGCCAGTCTCGTGAAGACCGACCCCTTAGCAGGAGAAGCCGCCTTGGGGACTTCAGGAGTAGGAATGGCTAACCACTTAGGGATAACACCTTCAGGAATTGCGGGCTTCTTCATGGGCCCATCTGAGCTTCAGCCTAATCTGTTAAAAACTGAGGCAGTGGACATAGACGACCCGCTGAGACGGGCCGCAGTAGTTGCAAGCCGATCAAAGACCGACTTCTTGGGAGCTTCTTGCGATGGTACATGGGTATTGAAGCTCGTTGGCGGGATCATGGTCCCGAAGAACAATCCAGTGGTGGCCTGAGTCACCTGTTCCACCGGCATAGCGAAGATGGAGGCCACTTGGGCCCTGTAAGTCACTCCTCCGGACGGGACGGAGCGAGAGTTGCAGTTGCAATTAGTGCAGTTTGAAGCCATTGATCTTTTGTTTTCTGCATGGAGCAAGACACCAAATCTTAGTACCTCGAATCCATAGGCAACCATAGCAAACCGCGATTCGTTCGCGAACACGACATACGAAGTGTGGAGTGGAAAGAGGAAAAGATCCCACCGGGCGTGCCAGAATCTGTTTACCGCCGAAAGACGCGATAAAGACGCGGCGGACATCTAGCCTGAATTTCGGGGCAGATATTAATTGGTGCTATCCGTCCACCTCTCCGAAGATGCCAAGTTGATTTATGGCACCATGCATCGAAGGTTTAAACGGATGCGGCCGATGTAGCAGACTTCATTAGATTCCCCCTCGCTTGAGGGGTTTTTGATTGTGGGGACGCTCTTCTCTGCAGGCGCAAGCCCCTGCAGTTAATTACGCTACCGCATCGCGGTAACAACTTTCTCCTTCTCCAGATGGTCACTTCGTGTCGTGGGTGTTTGTTTTGTATTTGGTTGCCCGTAGATTGTATACGGAGACCAGGTTATGTTGTCGCCCGTAGGGCGTGGACTAGTCCAAATCCGTATCTTTCTTAGATTTGGGTTTGGGGGGTTTGGGTTTAAGGATACGTTAGCCTCATTTGAGACTAAGATCAATTTAAACGTTTGTTAAGAATACGTTAGTCTAATTTTTAGACTAAGATCAACTTAACGGGACCGTTTAGATCCAACAAGAGAGTAATTAAGTTATATTGTTTAGTTTAGTGATATTGCGGTCGATTAGTTTAAGGACATTATGGTCCATTGTTAGTTTAAAGACATCGCGGTCGATTGTTAGTTTTAAGACATCACGGTCGAGGTTAAGGACATCATAGTCCGTGGGTTTAAGGACTCCACAGTCCAATGTTAGTTTTAAGACGTCATGGTCGAGGTTAAGGACATCATAGTCCGTGAGTTTAAGGACCTCGCAGTCCGATGTTAGTTTAAAGACATCACGGTCGAGGTTAAGGACATCATAGTCCATGAGTTTAAGGACCTCACAGTCCGATGTTAGTTTAAAGACATCACGGTCGAGGTTAAGGACATCATAGTCCATGAGTTTAAGGACATCACAGTCCGATGTTAGTTTCAAGACATCACGGTCGAGATTAAGGACATCATAGTCCATGGGCTTAAGGACCCCACAGTCCAATATTAGTTTTAAGACATCACGGTCGAGGTTAAGGACATCATAGTCCATGGGCTTAAGGACCCCATAGTCCAGTTTAAAGACGTCATAGTCTGTGAAATGTGTGGTCGTCGGGACCCGTCACCTCTTTGAAGACGTTGAGGAATTACAACGACAAATATCAAAGGAGTGAAGAGATGTACCCTTGAACCAAGGTGGATTAAGTGATCTGTAGTCCGATTTGGAGCTAGGATCAATTAATTATATTATGAGCACAATGGCTTAATTAAGTCTGAATTGAGGACTTATGGCCAACTTGGGCTAAGTCTAATTAGATTCAAAATGTTGGCCCTTTGTTGGACCATTAGACATTTGTCTGGTTTCAACCCACATTATTTAGCAATGCTAAACAAGAGTCTGAAGGCTTTGGTAATATTTTTATCTTTGATTTCCTCAATTTTAAGATTCATTTGGAGGAGGGACTTTTACCTCTGGAAAATTAGCCAATTTGGCTAAAAGTAGAGTTAAACACTAAAGAGCAACAGTGTTGAACACTGGAGACAGAACTCTCAAATTAGTGTTAAACACTAAAAAACAATCAGTGTTAAACACCCAAATTAGTGTTAAACACTAGAACATAACAGTGTTAAACACTGGAAATAAGGTTTTCGAATTTATGTTAAACGCTAAAAGATAATCAGTGTTAAACACTGGGATTAAAGCTCTCGAATTAGTGTTAAACACTAAAAAAAAAGGGGTCACGTGTGGACACGTGAGGGCGCCCAAAGGTGGGACCAGATCCCTTCTCTTCTCTTCTTGGCTCCTATTTATAGGAGAAAGAAAAGAATCAATTTGTTTTGTCTATCTTTCATTGAAAGATTTTAATTGATTTTGTAACCAACATGATTTTTTAGATCACTCAGTGAATTTTATTCACCATTGGATTTTTAATCCAAAAGATATTTTATCTGTTATCCAAATTTCAGGGAAATCTTTCCTTGTATAAAATCTTTCTATAAATTGGTGATTTTTAATCACCATTGGATTTTTAATCCAACGGTGCTCCACTTTACAGAGCACAATCTTTTTGTTTGGAAAGATTTAAAGAAATATTTTTCCAGTTAGGGTTTTTGATTCCTTCTTATTAGAATTTAATTCTATCAATTAAAAAGTTTAGGAACTTGTCACGTGTTGGCACGTGACCTTCTTGATTAAATATTTTATTCAGAATTTAATTATGCCATTTAACAGAACTAAGGAATCATCACGTGTCAGCACGTGACCCTTGGTCACGTGTGAGCACGTGATGCCCAATTGGGGTTTTTCCTTAATGTTTTATTATACCTTTAATTCTTTTCAGTGGGTTTAAAGGCCCATCACGTGTTCGCACATGACCCCACTGATTAATTATTTTCAATTATTTATTTTATTCAGTGCCTACAGGCTTTGCCTGTAAATGGTCACGTGTCTGCACGTGATGCCCGGTTACGTGTGGGCACGTGATGCCCGGTCACGTGTGAGCACGTGATGCCTCATAACTTTTGATCTCGGATGAATTATGAAGCCCATAATATATCAAATCGAAGGCTTTTTCGAGACGCTTTCAATACCATCAAAATTTAGCTGTTTCACATTCGGGAGTTTGTCAAAATACAGCCCAGAAAATACTGGTTCACATTTTCTTAAACGTATCGCTACCATTTGATACCTTAGGCTCTTTTGCGCAGAAATTTTTTGCCGGGAACACGAACTAAAACGAGTGCGCCGAGCTTATAAGATCAGGGACGAGAAAAATATGAAAAGAGATGGGCCATGAAGAGGGCCCCACCTCTATCTATAGCCTCCGGCGCCCTCATCCAACGGCGACCGTCGACTCCCGCCAAATACAACTCTTGCTTTCGACAACCCAGATCGCTCCACCTGGCACGCGCGCATTGAGCAGTATCCCATCAGACGCCAGAGGTCTACGGCCCGTTGCGTCCGCCAACCAACGCTCGACACGTACCGCCGCTTCGTCAAAAGTGCGCATGATCCGACGCCCCCTTTAATGCAGAAGATCTCGCCCTGATTCGCCCGCGTCATCCAGAAAAGACAAAGGATTGTCCGGGGACCCGCCCGACCATATCTTCGGAAAAGAGCTCACCTCGGGTGACCCGGCAGACCACTCTCGACCCGACCAGTCAGCTGGTCGGGACGAGAGTGGGGGGCTAATGATGGGGCTCGATATCGGTGATCTCCCAGATCATGACACGTAGAAGATGGCGTGTCCCAGAGTATGCAAGAAAGGACATACAGGGGCCGACCAGACTGCTCATATGCCCGTCCTACTGACGAGGCCGGCTCGCTTCCGAGCCCCAGCACAATTGGCCTCCTCGGCCTCACAGCTCGTTCCCGAGCTACCGCAGAAACAAGATACCTCGGCTCTCCCGCTCGTCCGCGAGCTCTCTTGCCGAGGTCATCTTTCCCGGTCCATCGACCGACCAACAGCACCACTTGCAGGCGTAACCGTCATCCCGCTAATCTCGCCATGCGCGAGATCTCCGCCGGCCACATCCCACGTTCCACGCCACCACGATCCCCCATTAACGAGCCTGTCTCGCTATTAATAGGAGGTCCCGCTCATCACGCGGGCGTGACGTCGGGAGCGTAACGGCCGGCGTGATTCTCGCGCCTACTGCACCTGCTGCCACCGCTACTTAAACCCCCTTTTCAGACGGTCAAGGTAGGCCAATTCTAATCCACTAAGCTGTTACTCTGCTCGGATTACCCCACTAACATGATCGTCGGAGGGTCCTCCGTGGTCCAACCATCCCGGGACTTTCTTGCAGGTAGCTCGGCTCAACAACTCCAAACCCATTGAGATCCACACGCTTTAGGATCAAATCACAGCCACTCATCGCCGCCATCAGCAGATACAACATCTGAAGGAGATTCCATCCTCCCTCACAAAGTGTTTTTGCATAGGTAGTTGTTGACGGAGACGTTTATGGACATGGACAGTGGGTAGTTATATAAAATGTAAATTTACTATCCATATTTGGTAATGGGTCCGAATATTGGAACCACTATGTTTCGGAAGTCAGATATTACCATTTCTACCGAATTCCGATTGGATATAGGTGTTACTATATCCTGATGGCTTTTGACGGATGCAAATATGAAAACAGACAGTTGTCGCAAATGGAAAATTACTATTGCATTCTGTATATATCAGCTATAGATACAAAATGAAAGAATATTGAATAAACATCATCTCTGTTGAAATCAAATATTATTGCTTTCAAATATTATAATACTTGTTTTTATGGATACGTGATGGATATAGGTGTTACCCAAGGTCCGTATCTGATGGATTTCGACAGATGCTACAAATACGGATAGCCATCGGATAATGCAAATTACTAGCCGTACTTGGTAGAAATCAGATAAGATACTACTACGAAAAGATTTTTTAAATTGAAACACTATATACTCTAAAGTCGATTTTTCTAAATTATAATACTTGTATTGAGAAGTTGGGCGTGTGTGGGTATGTTACCATATGTGTATCTTTTGGAGATGCAAATACGAATACATATATTCATTGAAAATGAAAACTGCTCTCCTTGTTTGATAAAAATGTAATCATTCGTAGCCATTTACATATCTATTGGGCTACTAGCTATTACCAATGGGCTTAATTTTAACAAATTAGAAAGCGGATCCGAATCTGAGTCACTGTACCATTTCAAACCCGGATCCGAATCAGAGCCACTCTCTGTATTTTCAAGTAATCAAGTGTTTTTTAATGGATTGAATCTGTATTTTGAGCGCAAGAACGTGAAATCTTTTCTTGAGTAGTTGAGTTGATTGTTGTGATTTAGTCTATTTTATGATGAGTAAACCCTTGAAGATTTTTTTTACAACATTGCGCAATAATTTATAGAGAATTTTGTGCAATGGATACATTAATGCGTCCAAAAAATGAAATGCATGGGCAAACAATATGTTAAGAGCTTGGATAAACCGAGGGAGTATTGATTGAGATAGTTTATTGCCAACACTATAGCAACTAGAACTAGAGGTAGGCGTAAATGAACACGGATGAGGGCACTTTTCGGAGCTGAATATATGAACACGGATGAGGGCACTTTTCAGAGCTGAATATATGAACACGGATGAGGGACATAATTTTATTTTTTAAAAATATATATAGATAATAACAAAATATTATCATTTTAGCAAATGCTAACTAAGAACATTGATACTTTGTTAGCGTTGAGCATAGCTTGATCATAGTCATTGATACATGTTCAATCACCTGGAGTGCAATATAACTTTTAGGATGTGCTAAATAGTAATCTCAACGGATCCGAAAGAATCCGATATGAACACGAATCCGATCGGATACATTGTCATGGTGATGAATCCGTGCAACATGGATTCATGTAGCCGCACCAAAAGTTTTTGGGATAAAAACCCTGTTTTCTTGTTGGATTAAGCGCACACGTATCCGTGTGTCTTAATGTTCATCAAAGGTTCGATGTGTGCGTGCGTGTGCCCCCATGAGCGTGCAAGCATGCTGCAGTATTGAAATTTTGAAGTATTTGATGCGGGGAAGAACCATTTCATAATAAATGACTGTAGCATATATACTGTGACGTGTCTCAAAATTACAGCCCCATTTCAAGTTTCCCCCCCACAAATTTGTTTGGTATCTATGTCGATTGATATGCTGTTAATCAACCCTTTGCAGAATCTTCTTTATTAGTTCATTAATTAAAGAAGAAAAGAAAATTACAGTTTATCAGAGACAGCGTAACATACCTTGTAATCAAAGTGCACCAAACTCAAAAGAAGTCTAAATGATCTCAATTGCCTTTCTTTATTCTGTCATCCTAGCGTTTTATGATGCATGCACTTGGGTATCCATGCATTCATCTTTGTTGTTTATGTATGTACATCCTTGTGTGCACAGGCAATGCATGTAAATTGATTTTTCATTAGACTCTGATAACTTTCTTTGAATGAATCGTAGGCTGCAAGTAGATCAGGGTATATGCATATCCTATTAACTTTCAACCAAAGTTTTGCATAAACTCAGAATTGGAAAACAAATATGCAGCGACTGAATCAATCCAAATACGTAACCACAGAGTTTTGGGCAACGCAAATGTCGACCCGCTCTATTGGCAGACCATGGCACAAATTTCTCCATGAATAATTTCCAGATTTGATAGTTTAGGAAAGTTTCATTTATACTTTGAGTTTCTCTTAGAATATATTGTAATGCCTATATATAAAGGAAATTTATAATTAGGATATATAGGCATTCATTTTCTTGGATTAAAAGTAGGAAATTTATGATGTCACGAAGTATGTTCGTTACATATATATAGTGTTTGATTATACCAGGAAAAGAGTGATTTTTATATATCACATATAATGGTCATGATATATTAAGCTGAATTATCATATGAATTTTTCTTTTTATCAATTTAGCAATGGATAGAACTAAAACAGATCTTCATATATGTCCACAAAGTTCAGCTACAAATTTGTCATGAGTAAATTGAGATGATATTAACACATAAACTTTCCGATCTTTGACTTTTATATGAAAGTACATGTTAAACTACAAGTAGAAGCATGCAGAATTACATTATGCGATTTCTTCTGTTCTCTTACTTTCTGCAGATTCTCTGTTTCTTACTGTAGGTAATCAGGGTCAAATTTTTCCGCCTGAAGTTTGATCAGCATCCCCATCAATTGGCCTGCGGTTAATTGCTATTAAGAGCATAATCTTCTCTTTTAGTTTCATGAATTTGTTTATAGCGTCCCTTGTTTTACTATCTTCATCGGTTCGGCATAAGTCATTTAATCATTTAAAGCAATAAAGGAAACATGCTTTCTGTATACTTGCTCATCCATTGCAATTCTTCTTGTTTCAGAAGCTGATATTTCGAGGGATTTGAATTTCATTGGGACATAGGATGCACATATTTTATTTGTTGACCATAATTGTTTCAAGTTAGCAAGCAGGCTAACCGGTTTCTTTGACACCCCCCCTCCCTCCCCCTCTTTTTTGGTTGAAAGCGGAGGGATAAATACTGATACGAAGAAGCAAGGGGAGACAAGGACATGAAAAGTCAAGAGGAATGAAGCCGGAGGTCCAATGCGCAAAAAGTAAGGACAACACTTTTCATATATTAGCCTCGTGGTGAAGCCTCTTTGCAGTTGAGTCGAAGATCCGAGATTCAAATCTCACTTCCATCATGTTAATAACGGCCTACAATGCCTCCCACCACACCCCATCCCCCAACATGTGCACACACACAAACGCATGCGTGCAGATGTGAAATTTCCTAGGGTGGAAGGCAAAAATTTAGGTAGAATAAGTTGAGGGCTGAAATTGATCCTGGGTTTGGGCATCAATTTCAGAAATACTTACATCTAAAAAGAAAAAAAGAAAGGAGGAGAGAGGCACAATCAATTTCAGTTAATACTTAGGTTCGGCTTTTAAAAAAACATAAAAAGACAAGGGGCCCACACAGAGAGAGAGTATGTCACTCCCCCGCTTCCCAAAATACGAGAATACGGAAAGTAACCAAGGTCAGCCACGCTCCTCTGGTAGGGAAAAATCCTTCCATGGTCACGCTACGGCTTCTGGCAAAACCTGTAACGATGGTAGCACTGAATGCATACCAAAATACTACAGATAACTCTAATAATCATACTGCACATATAACAATGAATATCCAAAATGGGTCCATAGAGAAATAATAGATTCAAATAAAATTTACGGAATGACAATAGGTTCTAATAAAGGAGTACATGATCCAAAAAGAGATACATAAATTCTAGTCCCATGAAGGGCTTACATTCTAATTGTAAATTGAATCAAAATAAAAGAACCTGCTCTAAATCACTGCTCCTCAAATAACTCCTCCGAATAATCCTGATCTTACCTTGCTGATGGATCTGTCTATGAATCTGAGATGACAAGTCCCAGAGGTGTCAGCACACCCAACAAATACTCAAACGTAAAGTGTGAAATAACAGAATATATAAGTGTCGTGAAAATTCCCACGTGCACATATGAACATGAATGCAGTAACAATTAGAATATATATGGTAACAAGTCATGTTGGGTCCAAGATGTTACTATCGTTAAACCTTAACTAGCATCGTGTAAGTTTGAAATTGACCGGTGGAAAGTATTCTCGAATCTTGGAGGATATCCCGTACATAGCCGGAACCACGCTGTTGCCCGGAGCTGATCCCGAGACTACTGTTAGGAAATCCTACACGAATCATGATCACAAACACAAACACGGGATGATGTCCAGCACACCACCCTAATGCTATCAGTGCGTTTGATTGGTCAATCTCTAACATTAAAATCCCCCAAAATACGGGTCCAAATTCCACTTTTCGATTTCCCCAATTCCCTGTATTTTCTAAGTATAGTCACAACAACAAAACCTGATCACTAAGGTTGAATACCGACTGACACGATTTTCCGGCACGCATCACGAATAAACACGAAATCATGATAATAACACGAAGTCATGACTATAAACACAAAATCACGAATTTGTGCCGGTGGCATGAATTAACATATACATGTGGCTCATTATTCAAGTTAGCGATCATGTTCTATAGTTCAAGCAATAATGGTCACGAATTGGTATGCATATATGTAGCATGTAAACAGGGGTTTTCGTGCCTGTCAAAGGTTTCTGTGCATGTTAATGGGTTTTCGTGCATGTTAATGATAACGGGTGATACATGATCGCAATGATAATTACCACGATAATATATACATGAATCATATAAGTATGGAAATTGGGTTTGGCATTTATTCGAACACAAAATATGCATGATCTTAAAAGTTGATTAATGGGTGTGCAACGATCTTAGGGTTCCATTAAATACGCAAAACATGGGTTTCTTATCAAATCAAAATTCACGATATCATGATCATATCCTTTTCTTCCAAATTAATAAATTAAATTGAGAAGTTTTACCGATGTCACATCAGCAAAGAACAATAGGTAAGAGGACTTGCTTTAATACAGAGAATACGCAAGATCTTGGAACGGTGGTGGTGGTGATCATGACTCGGATCTTGATATCGACGAATCCTACGATCTAGGCTTGGTGCTTGGATCAATGGGTGTAGCGATCCCACGAAGAAGACGTAGCTGATGGTGATGACGTCGGGTTGCTCGAGTTTTTGTAGTGGAGATGAGAGAGCCAGGGTTTGGAGAAGGGAAATATAGGGTTTCTGGATGAGAGAGGCGGCCAAGATTAGGGTTTTCTCGAGTTCATTCGTGCGTTTAAATAGAGATTAGGTCGGTTACGTGATGGAAAGATTTGCGCGAAATATCAGGAATTCGATCAGATCGAGTTTGAGCCGATTCAAAACAATGTTGAGCCGTCTCAAGAAGGTGTTGAGCCGTCTCAAGTAAATATTGAGCCGTCTCATACACACATAGAAGGAAATGAAGTTCTCTGGACCCATGAGCTGGTTCAAGATGATCATGTGCCGTCTCATGAACCCAGAGAAGGGTCAGAACATTGGAAACAACATATGAGCCGTCTCGAGCACATCTTGAGCTGTCTCGAGATTGTTTGAGCCGGCTCAAGCAACCAGAAAGTGAAAATATATTTGGAATGCCTTCTGAGCCATCTTGAACATTGATGAGCCGGCTCAGGCTGAGTTCCAAACTGATATTAAAGCTGATATGATATCTAAAATGCTAATTATCACATCGAATGGACATAGAATCAAAGGAGACATTCAAGTACTTGTTTTATTGGGATTTCTAGATACAGGGTGTTACATCCTACCCATGTTATAAGAAATTTCATCATTGAAATTTTAAAAGAACGAACATACAAGAATCAAGGAAACAATTGAAGGTACTTTTGATGGATCTCCTCCTCACGCTCTCAAGTGGATTCTCTGCGTGAGCGTTCATCCCAAAACACAAGAACCAAGAGAATGACTTTGTTCTTCAACACTTTTCTTACGGTCCATGATTGCTGTAGGCTGCTCCTCGTACGAGAGATCGATGCTCAAGATCAATTCGGAATGATCAAGGACGTGGCTATCATCTCGAACGTACCGATGCAGCTGAGAAACATGGAATACATGTACGTGATTGGAGCAATTTAATGCATATATTTTTTTATCCATATTTATCTTTATTATGTCATATTTAATGCTGCATGTAGGTATTTTATGATATTTACAAGTAACATGGACTAAAGTGCAAAAGAGAAGAAAAGTGACTAACACGTGCGTTTTACGTGCAAAACAAGTTCATATGGAACAGAAACGCAAAAGATATCAAATTATACAAAATATATTTGAATGGGTTCAAAATAATATAAAAGATCCAAACTCAAATCAACATAAAGGCATGATATTATAGCAAACTTAAAATGACCATATCTCGAAGACCGTAACTCCGATTTCAATTTGGCACATATCGTTGGAAAGATCTTGACGAGACGAATCTTCACACAAAATTTGAGGCCTAAAATTTCGGCTGAAATCAGCCCAAGTGAAGATTCGGCCGAAATTTTGCAAGATCAAGACTCGAGATTTTTACGAAAATTTGCAATTATTTCTATCTTTTAGACAGTTTGTTCCAATTCTCTCGAAGTCCTATAAAAAGATCTTTATAGTTTAGGGTTTGGATATCTTTTCCATAGGCTATTATTCTAGGGTTTTCAAGTTGGGAATGATCAATAATTGTAAGTTACTTTTTATTATTAATAAACTTTTCTTTTTGATAATATGAGCAGCTAACTTCATCTTCTAGGGTTAGAATTGTTTTGATTCTATGATTGGATGATTTAATATATCTTCTTCGTCTCTTTGTTTTTCATATGAATTTATTTTGCTTAGAAGTTTATTCTTTTCGTTAATTATTACGCTGATAAACTAAACTCTACAACGAAAGTTGACGTCTTGAATAGGTTTAGATAAAGGTGATAATACCGAAAAACTAGTTAGATTAATAAAAGCGTGACAAACTTGAAATCTAACCAGGAAAGATAAGATGTGGTTTTTAATCAAGAGAATTTAACATAATTAATTAAAATAATCTAGAATATGTCGATAATATGATAATTCGTAAATTGACAACTTATGAGTTATTTAATAAAAGGATAAACTATTTTGCTTTCTAAATTAATTAGAATTATATAGTTTTAATTATTTTCTAAATGGTTTTATATAATTGATAGGTTATCTTTAATCGTATGAGTTATGCTTACTTATGTGTTTGATAATTCATTACCAAATTATTTTTACCTATGCTTTTATATATTTAATAGATTTTTAATTAAAACTAAAGAAGAAGAAAAGAAAAACTGTATAAACCAACCATGATAGTTTAAACAATTCGACACCTTAGGATTTCCTCTCTATTAAAAAACCCACTTTTATTTTTATTTGTACTTTAATTATTAGTTTAAACAACTATTTTCGTACTTGTTTTAGAATTTTTTACGACTCGGAAAAAGACACACGGCCGACACTTGAATCACGTGAACTCTATAGGACCTCACCGTCATCCAAGTAAATCAAAAAACCAGGAATTTAAACCCTTTTAAAGAAATAATGGAGGTGAAGTTTTGAAAAAGAGATATTAAATGAAATCAAGTTCCTTTTTAAAGCTTAAGTAAAGTTTGTTTGAAAGCATAAGTGGTTTTTAGACTAAGGTTTGAAAACATTTTCTTCATTTAAAATTTTGGTAGCACCTCTTTTGTAAATTTTGATAAAAAAGATACATACACATAAATATAATACCAGCGTCCCCAATTGGAAGCTATCCCATCGTCCAATCGGCGGAATCACAACCACGCAGTAATATACGACGCCCAAGACGAAAATCATTACAACAGAAAGTAAGAAAATACTATAAGCATCAACAAGTCGACTATATCCAAACCCGACATCTAGAAGAATAACATACAAGTCTCGTCTCTAAGTCCACAAAAATATACAAGTTTTAGTCGATGGAGTTTTTAACTAAATCATAAAGGAATATACATATACAAGAGGCGGTTACGATCTGAAATGTAACCCACATACCAAGGCAATCACCCGAAGAAGAAGAAGCGTGTCGGCAAGCCGCTACTGATATGAGCGATCGGTCCTGTAAGAAACTAAGACACAAATGGGGCGAGTTTCCAACTCGTGAGTAGAAGATATTACAAGGTAGAAATCAAAATGCATAATGATCTATCTAGGTCATACAGTATAATTCCATTATATTATGCGATAATGAATATATATATATATATATATATATATATATATATATATATATATCATCAAATGAGTGTCCATCATCGACACTCGAAATCATCGTCAACTGAGTGTCCAGTATCGACATCCGAAATCATCATAAAACATGTGTCCAACATTGACACATAAACCCAGATATCATAGGCACCGTCTCGTCAGACCAGTCCTCTCTCGATATCAATAGCCCCGGTTGGTATCTCTCGGATATCTGCTGTGCTCTAATCTATCTCCGGTATCGATCCACCTTGCTAGGCTTCCCATACCTCCCTACGGACTTCTTGCCCCTTGGTGTCGTATCGGGTCCACCATATATCCGTAATCGGTTAAACCCTCGCTTGATTCGGATATCTCATCATGAAAACCAAAACTCATAGTAGATGCCAAAATATCATATTAAGAAAAAGCCGCATTTTGAAAACGAATCCAAGTTTTATAAAATCATATCCACGGTTTCTCAAATCTCATAAAAACAGGAATCCCATGAAAACACTATCGTATAAGAATATGACAATAATGGAACAAATTAAAAAGTACAGAACAGTGGTATAATGCATGCAGATATGTGATGAGCAGTGATCTAAGGTACTGGCAGGAATATAATACGATGCAAAATAACAGGGTAAGTTCTATATGTGTACATAGCATGACAATTACCAATGATGTGTGTGTGAAACATACGAGTCTGTATATGTGTAACATGTAAATTATTGGCAATTGTATAGTGTTTCTACAAGTGTGTTCATATAAGCAATGGAAAGTATAATAATATAACATTTCAGAAAAATAAAATATTATTTTTGGGAATTTAAATAATTAAATAATAAATATTGTGAATATTTTAATAATGCGGTATAATTAAATACCGACAAATTGGAAAATTATAGGAATTACTAAAAGGAGGGTGTTTTTATGTGATTTAGGCAAATTATAGATTTTTATATTTATTATACACTATTTTAATGCTAATCGCGATTAAATATCGCTAATCTTGCATTAATCCGGTTTTGTGCACATGACATGCACCATGTCACATTTTAGCACTTGTTACATTTTTTATCATGGCTTTTTCTTCATTTTCAAGCATGTTTTGGGTTTTTATGAGAAGAGAAAAGAAAAGAATAGAAAAGAAAAGAAAAGCTTAAAATAAGAGGTATGGGCATGAGAGAGAGGGTGAGGGGTCAACCTAGTCATGGCACACTTCTCTCTTCACTCATTTCCTTCATCATTTTTCATCTCCTCTCCTCCCATGGCTGCCTCATCTCCCACCTCCACTTCATCCCCTTAAAAAACCTCAAAACAACATCAAAACACATAAATCCTTTCATTAAAATCATGCACAAGCTTCTTACAAACCCTTTGGACCAAGAAAAATCGGATTTTGAAGACTTGGGGCAACTCAAGAATTTTCTTGAGTTGCCAAATGAGGTAATTTCTGCACCATTAGTGTAGTATTTCAATTCCTTAAGTATCCATACATGTTTAGCATCGATATTGAGTGGTTTTGTGAACTTAGAAAATTCCTAGTTAGGGTTTGAGGGATTCTTGAGTTGTTATGGTGTAATTGAGGTTGGTAGAGACCATACAATACCTTTAAGGTGTGATTAGAGACTTAAACCATAGACTTAAACACTGCAACACGAACTTAGAAACCCCGATACCGTATTTTTCTGGAAATTGTGAAGGGAAATTGATATCTGCTAACACCCGGGGACACTAGGTTTTATTTTGCAAACACTGTGAGTCATGCAGGCACCCAGGAAGCTACCACAGAGACCCGAGCCCCAATTCCCTCCACTTGGCCGCAATTTTATTCATCCTGGCCGCAAATTGAGGCCATGTTAGGATGGTTTGGCCCCTTGTTTCTTCTGTAGCTCCTAAATCAGTTAATTAGACCCCTCCTGTATGCAAAATTGTCTAATTTCACATAGGGTAAAATCTGGAGGCATTTTACAAAGTTTCTGATTTCGTTATGCGGCTTTTAATGAATTTTGATTTGGTATTTGATATTGTGTTTTCGTCGTGTGGCGTTTGAACGTCAACGACTATGTTTATTGGTCGTGTTTTGCATGCGAGGCTATAGGTTCTAACCTATAAGCGTTTGGTGTGCTGTATTGGTTTCCGACTTGATTTTAATGTGCATTACGATTGTGTTATATATGTAGGCACCTTCACGTGGATTTCATATGATGAAGAAGAGGACATCGACATCGGCAAGCAAGAATCGAGGTGAGTAGATCTATATCTACGGGGGAAGTCGGGTGGATGGCGTATAGCACCCCCGCAAACTTGATGGAAACCGATTTATATATATAGAATATGGGTAAGGAAACCTATATTAGGAAACTAGGGTTATGGTTAAAAGATAGTTAAAGATGAATGATTGAATATATACATATGAAGATATGAGATGAAAACTATAAGGACATGAAAAGTGAATGTGAATCACGACTTATAGAATTGTAGTTATACTAGAATAGTATGAGTTTTAGAGTAACATGAAAATTGATGTGTAGGGTAGAATGTATATATAAAATGGACTTGATGTGAGACAAATATGCGATGAAAAGAATATACGATGTGATATGATGACTTGATGATATGTTGGTTGATTGATAGTGGTTCTGCGTGTTCAAGTTTAAGTTAAATACCGCAATCAAGACGGTTTCGCACGTAGCTAGCCGGTTGAGTACGGGTCGTCCGCAGGGAGATGGGAATCTTTTTCTATGTGTTTTTCGATGAGTTAAGTCCGAGAGTCCAGATTTTGTTGTGATTAATTAAGTGTTAAGTTGATGTTTAAAGAGAGCTTGTTAGGGTTAGGATTAGGTTAGTTTGAGTTAGGAGTCTCCACATCTTTCGTTGCCCCTCTTAATATCGGTGTTACGGTAATCGGCAACAACGGGGATTAGCACGACTAAGAAGGAACTTGCGAGTATAAGCTAGGCTTTCGAACGCATAAGTCCTTCCTTTTGGTGCTTGTCCGTCCGTTCTTGGCTCTTAGCCATAACCTCCGGTTAATTCAACCACAACCGGTCTCACTACGGAATCACCGCTATCATGTAGGATAGGGTGCCGTAAGGAGCGGATTGTGGTTCAATTAACGGGAGTCGAATTAAGCTGTTGGGCAAGGAAAGAGTGAGAGAGATTTCCTTCTCTCAAACTTCCCTTATCCTACCCTAACAAGTATGAACTACTCACAAATCATGATACGGAAAAATAAAACAAAACAAAAGAAGAAGATAGAAAGAAGGAGATTAGAAGAATACGACTAGCTATTTGCGACCTCACCTTGGCGAGGATCGAGCGTAAGCATCATTGTCGCATTAAGGATAAAGAAAAAGAGAGAAGAAAGAAACAACAAGAAAATAACAACAACTACTTAACGAATTAAAATTACAACAATTATAAAAAAGGCAAGACAAGCATGATAATAAAATGATCTTCTTTATTCACCATTCTTCACTCACAAAGCTCACTTACAAGTTTAATGGAGAAGAGATGAGAAGAAGAAGAACATGTAATCTAAAACCTAGAAAAAGAATACAAGATTATGGACCCTTTCCTTCTCAAAGTTCTGGGCTATTTATAGGCCAAAAGATGAAAACCTAGGGCAACCACCAGAATCCAAACAAAAAGACCAAAATACCCCCCAAAGCCCATGCCCTGACTCCACAGTATGGCCGCGGATCCGCGGCCTAAGCCTCCCTATGCCGCGGATCCGCCGCACTATGGTGGAGTTAGGGCATGGGATTTTTTGTGCTTCCCTGGTTTGCCGTGTACTTTATTCTGGCATATGTATTTTCTCAAATTGTCTTCACGATTTTTCCAGAATTTCTGTTGAGGGAAAGGTAGACTTTTGTGGATGTTTTTGTCATGATTGCCTCGAGCTCCGCGTAGATTTCTTGGATCTTGTGCTGCCATTGAGCCTTGTGCCTGAAAACGACATTGATTTGACATTTTATCTTCCTAAACTGGTATCTGGCAACATACGGATGAAGAGCGGAGACCGTGTTTTATCTGTGGTTGGCAGGAACCCGGATTTTGTCGTGTTTTCCCTGAATTTCACCGTTTTAGAACCGAGAACCTGTATCCTGCAATTGACTAGCAATCACGGCTCAAGAGTTTCTACGGATATGCAATGTGATAAAAATTGGGCGGTATGAAAATGCAAAAATCTGATATGAACAAATACCCCCAAACTTATCATTTGCTCGTCCCGAGCAAAGCCCATTTATTCACAAAAAATTTCCTAACCTCACTTTCGCAGGGAACGCGATTGCACTGAGCATGTGCAACAAGCCGTTAAACCTCTAGGTGTCCCTAGTAGGAGGAGTGTTGTCTCCTGAGGGTTTTCAGCGGATACTACCCACAAAATCCGGTCAAGTTGGTTTTGTAAAATAACTAAGATTCAAACCCTAAAGTTTTGTTTCAGAAAATAATAATTCTATAATCCTAAGTCTAGACCATCGAACCTTTATTTTTCACACCTCGCTTCTTATTTAACTACAGATTTTATATGTCTTTACGTGCAGTGCAAATAGTGTTGTTAAATTCCAGAAGGATCGATTAAAGTCATCATGTCGCACAATAAAGCCCAGATAACAATTTTAAAAGGATCACATAAGTTTTATAAAGAGTTAAGCATTTTTCAAGTTTCGTTTTCCAGTAAGGTTTCAACTTTAGAATTTCTATCTTCCTTAACAGGAAACTAAGTCGTATTTTTCACTCCACCTTTTTCTTGTTTTCATTTCATACACACCTCTGTGAACGTGCAATAGTCTTTATCATAGAATAAAACCTTCATATCTCCGCTAAAGTTTTTATAAAAGCCTGTCTTTTATCAAGATTATTCTCACACAAAGAACCGTTAGGAATTTTAACTCGGAGAGAACACTTGCTTGATTTTGTTTTAACCTGGACTTTCTAGGCTTCTTAGCGAGCTTTGGGCCAATGCACCCAAACCAGTTGGTTTTAGGGCATTAGGTGTAGAAACACCCCAGCGGACTTAATTACTCAAGTTACCTAGGTCCAAAAACAAAAGACAGTTTGGCGTGAAAATCAGATGATTTAATACGAACGGAGATATAACCGGCAATTCAATTATTATTTTTTTTTTGGATAAAAGACGTGTTTAGTGGGTTTGGTGTGTAATCATTCCAATCAAGTTTCAGATGGGTTATTTTTCAGACTTAGCTCCAATTACGGCATCAATAACATTCCTTTATATTCGCTTTACTTCATAAACTATTCTTGACATTACTTATTTCAGAACAAACCTATTTGATCCTCAGAAAACCATTTATCTGTTTAAAAGTTTAAACATGAAAGACTTGTCATCTAATTCCCAAAATTCACGACACGTGTAGTGTAATGTAAAGACGTATATCATCTATAGTTAACTTAAAAGGAGGGTTATCTTTCAGGTTTTTCAAAATCTAAACATAAGATTTAGTTATTCTTATTTTATCAAACAAAAACCGTCGAACTGTTGAATCAGAGTTATTCCACTAGCTAACTTGACAGAAAAGTTTTTTATATTTTTTAGAAAATTTTCAGATTTTTATGGATTTTATGGATTTTAATATGCAGATGCAAAACATACATATGAATGCGAAGGTAAGAAATGCGTACCGAGCGTACCCCCAAACTTAAACTGGACAGTGTCCTTACTGTCGTTGCATGAAGAGATCATTTGAAGGGTCAAAATTGTCGGTTAGCGATACACAAAAATTTTTATTTGTTTTTTTGTTTATAAAGAAACGAAAAAGATTATACACAAATATATACAAAATGGTTTGTACATACCCCCAAACTTATTTGGAACAGTGTCCACTGTTCTTGGCTGGATAACCGAAGTTTGGAGGTAGGCAGAGGAAGATCATTCAGGGTAAACCGGCTCCTGTAAGAACAGGAGCTCCTCTGTTGGTTCGGCGCTAAGGTACGGTTTGCATCGGTGTCCGTTTACTTTAAAAAGTGAACCGTCCTTTGGATTTTCCAAATCCACAGTGCCCTGCGGATACACATTCCGCACAAAATACAGCCCTTTCCAGCGAGATCTGAGCTTTCCTGGATGGAAATGAAGTCGGGTGTCGTAAAGCAGTACCTGCTGACCAGGTACGAAGGTTTTGCGCAAAAGGTGTTTATCGTGAAACACCTTCGTTCGATTCTTAACGACAACCGCGTTATCGTAAGCCTCATCCCTAAGCTCGCTCAGTTCGTTCAGTTGCAGCTTCCGATGGCTGCCCGCATCCTCGAGAGACAGATTCAGCTCCTTAATCGCCCAAAACGCGCGATGCTCTATTTCGACAGGTAGGTGGCAGGCTTTTCCGTACACAAGCCGATAGGGAGACATGCCAAGGTTGGTCTTATAAGCGGTTCGAAAAGCCCAAAGGGCATCAGTGAGTTTCAGCGACCAATCCTTACGGTTCTTGGAAACCGTCTTCTCCAGTATCTGCTTGATTTGCCGATTTGAAACTTCGGCCTGCCCGCAGGTTTGGGGGTGGTAGGGTGTAGAGAGCTTATGATTAATGGAGTATTTCCGCATCAAGGCCTTGAAAGTCCTATTGCAGAAATGACTTCCATTGTCGCTAATGATCGCTCGGGGGTGCCCAAACCGTGAGAAAATGTTTTCTTTAAGGAACCTAACGACAACCTTGTTGTCGTTAGTCCGGCTGGGCACAGCCTCGACCCATTTAGAGACGTAATCAATAGCGAGAAGGATGTACAAGTTCCCGAAAGAGCTGGGAAACGGCCCCATGAAATCTATCCCCCAAACGTCGAAAATCTCCACAACCAAGATCGGTTGGAGCGGCATCTCGTTCCTCCGGGATATCCGGCCCATGTGTTGGCACCGGGAGCAAGTCTTGCAATAGTCATGAGCGTCTTTGAAAAGTTGTGGCCAGTAGAAACCACATTGCAAGATCTTCTCAGCTGTCTTTCTGGGCCCAAAATGCCCGCCACACGTTTGATCGTGGCAAAATGACAGCACACTCTTGAATTCCTCATCAGGGACACACCGACGAATAATCTGGTCGGGACAGTACTTGAACAAGTAGGGTTCGTCCCAGTAAAAGTGTTTTACTTGGGATAAGAAGCGAAGTCTGTCCTGACTCGACCATTCAGTCGGTAGTAATCCTGTGGCCAAATAGTTCACAATATCTGCGAACCAGGGTTCGCATGATACTGTCAAGAGCTGTTCATCCGGGAAAACGTCGTTGATCGGAATTGGAAGCGAAGGCGAAGAAGGAAGTCGTGAGAGATGGTCGGCAACTACGTTTTCACATCCTCGTTTGTCCTTAATGACAAGGTCAAACTCTTGAAGCAAGAGGATCCAACGTATTAACCGAGATTTTGCATCTTTCTTCGCAAAAAGATGGCGCAGAGCAGAATGGTCAGTGTAGACAATGACTGAAGAGCTGATGAGGTAGGGCCTGAACTTTTCTAAAGCAAATACAACAGCTAAGAATTCCTTCTCAGTTGTTGTATAATTGAGTTGTGCGTCGTTCAGGGTTCGGCTCGCATAATAGATTACATGTGGCATCTTGTTGATGTGTTGTCCAAGGACAGCACCAATGGCAAAGTCGGATGCATCGCACATAATCTCAAATGGGTGCGTCCAGTCAGGTGAAGAAAGAACGGGAGCAGAAGTGAGTGAGCGTTTCAATGACTCGAATGCAGTCACACAGCTTGAGTTGAAGTCGAATGGCGTCTCCTTGGCCAACAGAAGAGTCAAGGGCCTAGCAATCTTGCTAAAGTCCTTGATGAACCGTCTATAGAAACCGGCATGGCCAAGGAAGGCTCGGATATCTCTGACGCATCGGGGAGGAGGCAGATTGGAAATGACCTCAATCTTTGCTTTGTCAACCTCTATGCCATTTTGCGAGATGATATGTCCTAAGACAATACCTTCGCGCACCATGAAGTGGCATTTCTCCCAGTTCAAAGTGAGATTCTTGTCCTTACATCGGGTAAGGACAGCGTCAAGATGCAGCAAACACTCGTTGAAGGAATCGCCGAAGATGGAGAAGTCATCCATGAAAATCTCCAGAAATTTTTCCACCATGTCTGAGAAAATTCCCATCATACACCGCTGAAAGGTAGCGGGCGCATTGCATAACCCAAAGGGCATGCGTCGATATGCAAACGTGCCGAAAGGACAAGTGAAAGTAGTCTTGTCCTGGTCTTTTTCGGCTATGGGAATTTGATTATAGCCGGAGTAGCCATCAAGAAAGCAGTAGTACTCGTGTCCGGCCAATCGTTCAAGCATTTGGTCAATGAAGGGTAGCGGAAAGTGGTCTTTCCGCGTTGCGGCGTTGAGTTTTCTGTAATCAATGCAAACTCGCCACCCAGTTTGGGTGCGAGTAGGGATTAACTCGTTCGCTTCGTTAGTGATGACCGTGATGCCCGACTTCTTGGGGACAACATGAATGGGGCTAACCCACTGGCTATCAGAGATAGGGTAAATGATACCACTATCTAGACATTTGACGATCTCCTTCTTCACAGCCTCCTTCATGACTGGATTAAGACGTCTTTGTGGATCCCGGGCTGGTTTAGCATCATCCATCAGATGAATGTGATGCTCAACGATCATGGGACTAATCCCCTTGATGTCCGCCATGGACCAGCCAAAAGCTTGCCTGTTGCTGTGCAAGACCGCGAGAAGGGCTTTCTCTTGCTCGGGAGCTAGAGAAGCCGAGATGATGACAGGGAGGGTCTCGTTCTCACCTAAATAAGCGTACTTAAGGTGAGACGGCAAAGGCTTGAGTTCGAGCGTTGGAGGTGAAACGATGGAAGGCAAGATTGGTGCAAAGGTCTCGAACTCAAAGGACTCCAGCAAAGGTTCAAAGCGAGTGTAGGCAACCGAGTTGGATGGTTCAGGTAACTCATCCGGAAAGTCGAAGGATTCAAACTCGGGTTGTGCGCAGCTAAGATCGTTTGAAAACGTGAAACACTCGTAGTCGTTGTCGGGCGCAGAAACAGCAGCAGGTTCGAGGAGAAACGCACTGGTGGCGTCAAGATTATCGTGTTCAAACAGAAACTCCTCGAATTCACACTCTTCTGGGGTGATCTCCTGGATCGAGCAGACATCCAGTATATGAGCATTAGGTTCGGCGGGCTGATTCCCCAACCTAAAAATGTTGAGTTCAATCGTCATATTTCCAAAAGAGAGGTTCATCGAACCATTGCGACAATTGATCACAGCATTTGAGGTTGCGAGAAATGGGCGACCGAGTATCACCGGAATTTGATTCCGGGGGTTAGCTACAGGCTGTGTGTCTAATACAATGAAGTCAACAGGGAATATGAAGTCCCCGACTCTTATCAACACATCCTCTAGCTCACCCCTAGGATGGGTGATCGATCGGTCGGCCATTTGGAGAGTGCAGTGCGTGGGTTTCAACTCTCCGACGCCTAATTGCTCGTATACTGAATACGGAAGCAGGTTAACACTGGCACCAAGATCTAATAGTGCGCGGTTGATGTTCTTATCCCCAATGGTAATTGAAATTGTAGGACAGCCAGGGTCCTTCCGTTTTTGTGGTAAAGATTGGGTAAGGGCATCACTCACAGCACTAGCCAAGAAAACTTTCTTGGGTACCTGAGACTTCCTCTTTTTTGTGCACAAGTCCTTTAAGATTTTCGCGTAGGACGGGACTTGTTGGACATCATCTAAAAGAGGAATGTTAATGTTAACTTGCTTAAATAACTCCAGAATCTTCTCCATTTGTGGATTTTATTTGTTAGACCTCAACCGGTTTGGAAATGGAACATTTTGAAAATTGGTTGAGTCTAATGCTGGAGGAGGAGATTGTGGAGTTGGAACGGATCCCAGAATAGGTTTTTTTCGTGGAGTGAGAAGTGGGTCCGTTCAGAGCAGAAGAAGAGGAAGGAGAGCCTGTTGAAGAACGGAGAATAGGCTCGGAAGACGAAGAAGAAGAAGAAGAAGCAGCGGCCGGGGTGTCATCGTTGATTCGTTTGCCAATGTTGTTTTGCAGCATCCTTCCCGATCTCAGTGTGGTCACGGCACTCACATTATGGTTCTGTTGTTCAAGAGCAACATGTGCATTATGTGGGTGACCGGGATTTGGAAGTGGCTGGGACGGGAGCTTCCCCTTCTCTCGCTCGCTTAAGGCCGCGTTCAGCTATGCAATCTGGGCCTCGATGGTCTTGATGCTTTGCCCGTGTGCGGCAGTGTGTTGCACTAGAGATTGAATGGAAGACTGGATGTTGGCGGTGGATTGAGTCGATTGTTTAACAAACGCCTCCAGACTTCGTTCGAGCGAGGAAACCATATCGTTGTTTGACGGAACAAAGTTGTTTGGTGGAAAAGAATTGTTGGGTGCAAAGTTGTTCGTCTGATTTTGGAAAGGTTGGGGTTGGAAGGGCTGCTGATATGGATGTTGAGTTTGTTGTTGCGCTTGTTGTTGCAGTGGAGGGGCCCTTTGGAAATTGTTGCCCTGGAATTGATTCTGATTCTGATTCCAGGAGAAATTGGGGTGGTTCCTCCAACCGGGATTGTAGGTGGAAGAGTATGGATCATTCCTCGGTCTTTGCTGGAAGGCAGCATTAACCTGATCCTGTCCTTGCGAGGGTGGATTGTAAGGACACTCTTCGGTCAAGTGGGAAGGATCGGAACAACAAGCGCAGATGGTACGAAGGGGGAGAATAGGGGCAGGAGCAGGAGCAGAGAATTTGCTTTCTATCGCTTCAAGCTTTCTTGTTATAGCAGCCATTTCAGCTTTCATCGCAATAGAGACGTCAAGTTGGTGGATTCCTACCCTAGACTGACCGGCAGAAGTGGAGGTAGAAGAACAAGTCGGTCTGGTGCTCTCCCACTGTAGCGTTTGCTCCGCAAGGTCGTCAAAGAACTGCCACGCTTCCTCGTCAGATTTCGATAGGAAGTGGCCCTGACAGATGGTTTCCAACAACTGCTTCGTTGCTGGGTTCAGGCCCTTGTATTAGGTTTGGCAGAGCTGCCATTTCTCTATATCGTGGTGAGGACACTGAACAAGAAGGTCTTTGTACCGGTCAAAGCACTTCCAGAAGGGTTCAGAAGGAAGCTGGGAGAATTGGTTGATTTCATTTCGAATCCTTGCGGTCTTATGATTCGGATAGAATTTTTTCAGAAACGCTTTAACAAACTTGTCCCAGCTGGTGATTGAGTGGGAAGCGGTGCTATACAGCCATTTTTCAGCGAGATCGCATAAAGTGAACGGAATGACCCGTAGACGTATAGCATCGTCCAACAGCTGGGTGGTTTTCATCATGGCACAGACGTTTTGAAATTTATTGATGAGGCATCTTCAGATTCAAGCCTATGAAAACGCGGAAGCATGTTGATGAAGTGGGGCTTAATTTCAAAGTTGTTCCCATTGGCCGGAGGAAGAGAAAGGCAGGTGGGAAGTGCAGAACGGGTGGGATAGAAACGATCCTGGAGCGCGATTCGCTGCGGCGCTACAACAGGCGGAGGTGGTGGGAGATTGGTCTCCGTAGGAGGTGGAGCCAATCCAGCGGTGGTCAAAGAGATGTTCGGATTAAATCCCGACATCGCGGAAGAAGAGGTTGGTGAAGGTGAAGGTGAAGGTGAAGATGTACGAATAGAATTCCGGTCAACGTCGGAGTTGGGCGGCAAAGGAAGGGGTGAAAGAGGAGTGGACGGAGTTTCGACTTCGGAGTCGATCGCGTAGTCGGTAGCGACTAACGTAACGCGGACTAGACGGGCGCTAGTGTCCAGAGTCCAAGCGGACATACACTAAACGAGTTTAGTATAGTCAAAGCGAAGAAGGTGAGGGTAAGAAAACGTCAATGGAGAAAGGCGATGGGTGGTGGGTGAAAAATGGATTTGGCGACAAAGGGCTAGTTTTTGTAAAAGTTTTTGATTTTTTTTTCTTTTTTTTGTTTTTCATTTTGTTTTTAGAAAGAGATTTACAGAAATATGTACGGATATACGGCTTAAGCAATCACAAACAAGATATGCACAATCACACCTAGATCTAGGGTAACCTAGGTCTACTAGACCTGCTCCTGAACTTGATTGTCGAAGTTAAACAGTGTCGAGAAACGGGCTTAAAAATACACTGATCACGAGGCCAGGTAAGTGCAGAGATAAGGGGAGGTTGTCCAACGCTTTCGCGAAGTTCCTTAATTAAATAACCCTTTCTCTTTCGGCGGTTGCGCCTTTAACACTTTCCTAGACACCCCGTAAACAATATACCGTTAAGCGAGGTTCTAAACACGGTTTATCTTCTCCTAATGAGCGCGAAGTCCTTAGGGCTGAAGTCTAGTATTTTTTAATTTACAATGGACAATGCATATGCTTTAGTGATTTTTGGGGTCCTGGGAAGGGTGATGAAATCCCCACCCAATCTGGATTGGTTTCAAGCCCCTTAAGTCCGTATTAAAGAAATGCAAAGCAGTAACAAATCAACTGCAAACAATTTTTATTTGCGGCGCAAAGAATCCTGCACAAGAACAGTTTATTGGAAGGGGGAGAAGAGTTTGCGCAAAGAAATTTGCAGAAAACACAATTTATTGGAGTCCAGAGGAGTGGGAGAGAGAAAAGGAGGACTTACAGAGAAATTGGAAGCCTGAAGCCACCAGACGGCCGCGGATCCGCGGCCTAAGCTTGCTTATGCCGCGGTTCCGCGGCAATATGATGGAGTTGGGCTTCTAAAATTTTTGGGTGTGCTCTGTTGGATGTCCTCTGCTTGTCTGGATCTGTGGAATTCTGATTTGCTCACTGTATCTGCTCCAGATTTTTACAGTAGACCGGATGCTTCGTTTTGTCCGTCGCGGTGTAGCCGCGAAATGTGGGTCTATCTTCCCACGTCTTTGGCACTGTACTTGAACTCCGTATTTTCAACGTCTTGGCCACTGAACTCGAACCTTGTATTTTCCTGCACACTTGCACTAAAGCTAATCAAAAATAACAAGATGATTTCTTTTACAAAGTATATTTTTTTTTGTTTTTCGGTTATATTCACAAGTTAACCCGAAATTACACAAGGAAATAAACTACCGTCTCCCCGGCAACGGCGCCATTTGATTGATAGTGGTTCTGCGTGTTCAAGTTTAAGTTAAATACCGCAATCAAGACGGTTTCGCACGTAGCTAGCCGGTTGAGTACGGGTCGTCCGCAGGGAGATGGGAATCTTTTTCTATGTGTTTTTCGACGAATTAAGTCCGAGAGTCCAGATTTTGTTGTGATTAATTAAGTGTTAAGTTGATGTTTAAAGAGAGCTTGTTGGGGTTAGGATTAGGTTAGTTTGAGTTAGGAGTCTCCACATCTTTCGTTGCCCCTCTTAATATCGGTGTTACGGTAATCGGCAACAACGGGGATTAGCACGACTAGGAAGGAACTTGCGAGTATAAGCTAGGCTTTCCAACGCATAAGTCCTTCCTTTTGGTGCTTGTCCGTCCGTTCTTGGCTCTTAGCCATAACCTCCGGTTAATTCAACCACAACCGGTCTCACTACGGAATCACCGCTATCATGTAGGATAGGGTGCCGTAAGGAGCGGATTGTGGTTCAATTAACGGGAGTCGAATTAAGCTGTTGGGCAAGGAAAGAGTGAGAGAGATTTCCTTCTCTCAAACTTCCCTTATCCTACCCTAACAAGTATGAACTACTCACAAATCATGATACGGAAAAATAAAACAAAACAAAAGAGGAAGATAGAAAGAAGGAGATTAGAAGAATACGACTAGCTATTTGCGACCTCACCTTGGCGAGGATCGAGCGTAAGCATCATTGTCGCATTAAGGATAAAGAAAAAGAGAGAAGAAAGAAACAACAAGAAAATAACAACAACTACTTAACGAATTAAAATTACAACAATTATAAAAAAGGCAAGACAAGCATGATAATAAAATGATCTTTATTCACCATTCTTCACTCACAAAGCTCACTTACAAGTTTAATGGAGAAGAGATGAGAAGAAGAAGAACATGTAATCTAAAACCTAGAAAAAGAATACAAGATTATGGACCCTTTCCTTCTCAAAGTTCTAGGCTATTTATAGGCCAAAAGATGAAAACCTAGGGCAACCACCAGAATCCAAACAAAAAGACCAAAATACCCCCCAAAGCCCATGCCCTGACTCCACAGTATGGCCGCGGATCCGCGGCCTAAGCCTCCCTATGCCGCGGATCTGCCGCACTATGGTGGAGTTAGGGCATGGGATTTTTTGTGCTTCCCTGGTTTGCCGTGTACTTTATTCTGGCATATGTATTTTCTCAAATTGTCTTCACGATTTTTCCAGAATTTCTGTTGAGGGAAAGGTAGACTTTTGTGGATGTTTTTGTCATGATTGCCTCGAGCTCCGCGTAGATTTCTTGGATCTTGTGCTGCCATTGAGCCTTGTGCCTGAAAACGACATTGATTTGACATTTTATCTTCCTAAACTGGTATCTGGCAACATACGGATGAAGAGCGGAGACCGTGTTTTATCTGTGGTTGGCAGGAACCCGGATTTTGTCGTGTTTTCCCTGAATTTCACCGTTTTAGAACCGAGAACCTGTATCCTGCAATTGACTAGCAAACACGGCTCAAGAGTATCTACGGATATGCAATGTGATAAAAATTGGGCGGTATGAAAATGCAAAAATCTGATATGAACATTGGTATACGGATGCGAGTCGTTTGAGATGATTGATACCTTGCCGGTCCCCTGACACGAGATTGTTATGGATGTGACCTGGGACGTAGGTACACAGATTTATATAATGTTTTGAATCTTGAATGATATGCCGTACGAGATGTTAGGTCTGTACCCCTTATTGTCATATAGGATGATAGGATCCCCGATGGTTTAATGCCGCCATACGATGATTTTTCGTACGTGATGGGTTGGGCTTGATGATTGATCCATACCCTTGACTAGAGGATGCCGTATGATGGATTATACCGTATATGATGTTGTGAGGCTGGATGCCGATTGATAGATTCACCGACTCGGTCATGTTAGATACGTATACTTGTCAGCACTTTGCATACGATTTACTTTATGCTACGCTCATGTCACTCTCATTGCATTTCATATACCTGTGCTAGTACACCTACACCATTATCGATGATGCGTATGTTACACTTACACAGATTTGCCGACTCACACACTTCATCATCGATAATTGCCATGTCACTGCACAGCAGGATTGCTGTATCATGATATGACTCCTTGCATGCTATACTTGCGTGCATACATATTATACACCATGCTTGCGTACATACATATTGTACACCATACTTGCGTACATACATATTGTACATCCATACTTGTGTATATACACATATGCACCATTATACGATATTGTATTTGATTTTGGAGATTTGGGAACCGCATGATATATTTTAAAAACTGGATTCATTTAAAAGAGCGGTTTTCTTTCGATATGTGCATATTACTGTTCCATTTTGCATGATATACGGATATGCTTACATTCTGTTATATGTCGCATACATCATGCTTTACGCTTTTACGCATTGAGATATGCTGTTTTCATGAGATTTCTGGATTTGAGAACCGTGGCTATTTCAAAAGAAAGCATGTACTGTTTAAAAAACCCGATTTCTATTGATATGATATTTCAGTGCGTCCACCATGCGTTTTCTCGGTTCTGAGACGTGTGACATTGATACCCGATTCGAGGAGCTGGATGAGGCCGATTGCGGGCATATGGTAGACCCGGTATGGTACCCCGGGGCAAGAAAGGGATGTCGCGCAGTAGACTATTTGGGCTCGGCGGATATCCGGAGGATACCGATCGGAGTCGAGAGATGATACGGGCCGATCCGGACTGACGGAGCCCATGGGCCGATCCGGACTGACGGAGCCCGAGAGGTATGAGGATTTACGTGCAGATGCTGGGTACGGGTTTCATGATGTTTTGAGTGTTGATGCTGGACACTCAGGTTCCATGATTTGATGTGTCGCGAGGGACACACGTTGATTTATATCCTCATATTTTCATGCATATGCTTTTATGATATTTACATGCATGATGTTGTTGTGTCATTGGTTGACACGTGGACGGGATCCACTTGCATATATACATTGATCATATGGTTGGACGAGATCCACATGTATACATATATTGATTATATTGTTGGATGATATCCACATGTTGATAGGCATTTACTTCTAGTGCTGGCACATATATAGATACGGTCACCCTAGATATCATAGTATTACCTTTATGATATAGTTGACCTAGGAAATCGTTATTTTATTCGATTTTTACTTGTTGATATTTTTCTACTCATGAGTTGGCAACTCACCCCCGTTGTGCCACAGTTCTTGCAGGTTGACCGCTTGGATCAGTAACGGCATCGTTGGCACGCAGTTGTATTCGGGTGATTACTTTGGTAGGTGGTACATATTGGATCGTACCCCTCTTGTATTTATTTTTCATATTGTATCTAGTCAACTCCATCGATCAAACTAGTATTTGTATAAGTAATGAGACTTAGTGAGACTTGTGGTTGCGAGACTTAGAGCGAGAGGTTTTCCGCTACTTGTGGTTTTGATGTCTTGCTTATTTCTCTATCTTGTGGTGAACTTCGCCGTTGGGCGTCGTATACTTATATTTATGTTTTGCGTGGTTGTGGATCCGCCGTTTGGCGAAGAGCTAGCTCCCACTTGGGGATGCCTTTATTTTTATCATGTATTGTGGTTTTGGATCAAAATATACAAAGGAGGTGCTGCCCAAATTTTCAAAAGACGAAATTTGTTTTCAAACTAGTAAATTTCACTTGCATTATTCAGGTTCTCTTTCTATGCTTTTAAGAAAACTTGATTTCATTGTACCTTTATTTCAAAACGCCACCTCTTTTATTTTCTTAAAAAGGTTTAGATTTCTGGGTTTCGGCTTACTTGAATTACGTTATGCCTTTAGACGTTGCGAGATTTAAGTGCCGATCACGAGCTAATATTTCGGGTTGTGACAAATATACGGAACAATACGCGATGCTGGGGGATAAGCAGTAATCTACAATACTAACAGGGTATAGTGTGATACGAGTGACATAGCAAGTTCTATATATGCACGTGGCATGTCAATTACCGATGAGGTGTATGTGTAGCATGCGGGTATATGAAAGTGTAACATGAAATCATCGGTAATGGTACGACGTTGTGAAAGTGTAACATGAAATCATGCGGGTATGTGAAAGTGTAACATGAAATCATGCGGGTATGTGAAAGTGCTGCCCTAATTTTAAACGAAGCTAAGTAGAGATAAAGGTATAAACGTAGCATATCTCATAAGTAATCGAAGCGTGAACGTATACAGAATTAAGAAACCGTAACGTGAACAAGTGTTAAAATATCTAACTATGTGTGAGCCATACAATTATAGTTTAAAATAGACGAAACGTTGTTTTGGAAATAAGAGCTTCGATATTTTTGAAATAGATATCATTTGAAAATTCGGAGCGCACCCTTGACATTATCATTTAAAAGTATGTAACGAATCGTTAGTTTTTAAAATAAGTATAGCTCTAAACATCTCATAAAGTCCCAATTCAGGATTTAGCAAGACTTCCCGAGTCAAAAGAATATAGGCCATATTCGGCAATTTATTCTCATCACATCATGTACGGAACCTCTTTCGTACGATATCATCTAATCAATACAGTACAGGTCTATAGTCGCGTACGTCAACTCATATCATATCAAGTACGGACATCTAGTCGTGTACAACACATAACAATAATCATATATATATATATATAGCCTAATAGTTATGAAATACATGAAACAGAGACCAAGTATATAGCTATCTACTAGGTATACGAAAATACGCATATGTGTGTTCTAGCATGATCCTATTGTTGGATATGTATGCCCTAGAGGCCATTATTGTATATGTATACATATGGATGCTTGGACATATATATGTACAAGACAGTCTTGCTCGATATGACAGTTGTAATACTGGCCGGCTCGGATTTGAGCCGGATTATTAAATCAGGTATTGATTTAATAGTTTACATATATGTATTTCGATATGTATATTCTAGTATTACGTTCTTCGTGTTATTCTATCTCTTTGGGAATTCGTATTTTTATCCGAATGCAGATATGTATATACAGCAGACTGTAATCCGTATTTTATTACAGATTACCTTCTAGAAGGTGGACTCCTCATTATGGAATTTTCCATTTATTGATAAATGGAAATGATGTGGAAATTAAGGAGAGGGAGGCATGGTGAGTGGCATGGCTTCAATAGTTCACAAATGAATTCTTTATTCATTTGTGGTTACTATTGAATCATGGCTACACTTGTTTATTCATGAGAATTCATACACAAAACCTTTGTGTTGATTTTCTCTCTTATACATGCTTCATTATTTTCTTGAGCTCCCATTTTTCTTCATCTCCTCCCTCCTTTTGAGCTTCCTCCACCTTCATCATCTTCCTCTTCACTACCATTCTCATGAGTTGAGAAACATGTGAAGAGGCAAGAAAGAGATAGCAAACACTTAGATCTTCACACTACATCCTAAATTATTTGGTTTAGCAACCCAAGTTCTCTAGTTGCTCCACTTGACATATTGTGAGGAGCTAGAGCCATGAATCATATCTCTCGGATGGATCATCTACGACAAAGGAGGGCCGGAGAGCAAGATCGATCGCGGAGAACTAAAGGAGCCAACAAAAAAGATCAAGCATGTTCAAGGTGGCCACTTGGAGCTAAAAATGGAGAAAGAAGACCGAAGGACTTGGTTCGTTTGATGAGATTTCTTCATCATAGTAGATAGCTATCTTTATTTAGCTAGTTAGGTCTATGGAAAGATCCAGGATAAAAGTTATTCTAGTGCCATGTTCTAATCGTTAGAAAAAATTTTGTTCCGTATTTGGCCACGGAAGTTGGCCCGGGCATTACCGTAACCTTTCACCTATAGGCTAGAAATACGGTTCTAATATATAGTATTCTAGTTACTATGGTTGCAGAGGTGTTATACGCCATCCACCCGACTTCCCCCGTAGATATATATCTACCGACCGACGTTTCGAGCTAGTCAAAACCTACGACCGTCTCACTGTCTCGGAAGTCCTCGTGATCGTACCTACAATCGAAAACATAAGAAAACTAATTAATTGTTTGCTACAGAATGCAAAATACTGAAAACATGAGAAAACTAATTAATCGTGAAAATCGAGATTTATAGATTGTGGAATATTCATAAACTCAAGAACACCGATAATTAACGATTTTCGTGAATGCATTCACACATGAATTGGTAAAAACTCAAAAAAACCGAGAAGTCATGATTTTTCATGTTCAATAACACGAGAAATAGTTAAAAAAAACTCAATAAATAGACAATTCTCGTTATTCATGGGTTATAGCACGCGGAATGGTGAAAATATGGAGAAAACTGGAAAAATCGCGATTTTCGTGTTCTATAACATGTGAAATAATAAGAATCTCAATAAACAGATAATTTGCGCTATTCATGGGTCGTGCAGAATGCTGAAAGACCGAAGAAAACTGAAAAATCGTAATTTTTGTGTTTGTGCGAAATAATAAGAATATCAAGAAACAGATATTTTACGATATTCGTGGGTTACAGCATGTGAATCCTGAAAAAGTGGAGAAAATTATTAATTCGCAATATTCTTAGAAAATGAGAAATGTTGAAAATGTCGAGAAAACTGCATATCCGTGATTTTTATGTGCTATATCTTGCGAAATGTAGTAAACATCAAGAAAACGGAAAAACCGCGATTTTCGATGGTAATACAATTTTGTACAGTAAAAACTCGAGAAAATCGCCAATTTAAGATTTCATGGGTTATATGGTATGCAAATGCTGAAAAACTAGAGAAAAATAGTAGTTCACAATAGTCATGGATTATGGAATGCGAAATGTTAAAAATGACGAGGAAACTGCAAATTTACAATTTTCACATGCTATATAAAATGCGAAATATGGTAAAACTCGAGAAAATAGAAAAATCCATGATTTTCAAGTGTTGTAGCATGCGAAATATAAAAAACTTGAAAAGATGAACAATTCATGATTTTCTTAGGTATAGCAAGCGAAATGTTGAAGAATTCGAGAAAACCGAAAATCATTAATTTTCGCATGTTATAGCATGTGAATGTAAATTGCTCAATAAAACCGATAATCCGTGATTTTTGTGACCTATAATATGCGAAATGTTTTAAAACTCGAGAAAACTAACAATTTGTGATATTTAAAAGTGCATACGAAATGTTTCAAAACATAGAAAACCTGAAAAATCCATGATATTCGTGGATTAGAGCCATCAAAATGTTGGAAACATGAGAACACCGAAAAATCTGTGGTTTTCTTTAGCCACAGAATGCAAAATGTTGAAAGACATGAGAACACTTATTAGTCGTGAAATTCGAGATTTATAGATTGCATAATATTCAAATGCTCGAGAACATCGAAAATATGTTATTATAACTAGAGAAAATTCACGATTTTCGTTTTCTATAATATGCGAAATAATAAAAATCTTAGGAAACGGATAATTTATGATATTCGTGGGTTATATATAGCATGCAGAATGCTGAAAAACTTGAGAAAACTGAAAGGTCACGATTTTCGTGTTCTATAACATGTGGAATAATATGAATAATATGAATATCAAGAAAATATTATTTGTGATAATCATGGAGAATCGTGAAAAACTGGAGAAAACTATTAGTTCGCGATATTCCTGGATTATAACATACAAAACGTTGAAAGTGTAGAGAAAATAACATATCTACGATTTTTGTATGTTAAATCATTTGAAATGTAGTAAATGTCGAGAAAACAGAAAATTCGCGATTCTCGAGCGTAATAGCATTTGGAATATTAAAAATTCGAGAAAATCGACAATTTATAATTTTCGTGGGTTATAACATGTAAAATGCTAAAAACTAGGGGAAAATGACAATTCACGATATTCATGGGATGAGGTATACAAAATATTGAAAATGTCGAGAAAACTACAAATCCACAATTTTCACGTGCCGTATAGAACGCGAAATAAGGTAAAACTCAAGAAAATAGAAAATCTGCAATTTTCGTGTGTTACAGAATGCAAAATATAGCAAACTCGAGAAAAAGGACAATTCGTGAATTTATTATGTATAGTACGTGAAATGTTGAAAAATTTGAGAAAACTGAAAATCCTTAATTTTTGTGCGTTGCATGCGAATGTATGTTATAGCATGCGAATGCGAACTGCTTGAGAAAATCGATAATCCGTGGCTTCAGTATGCTTATGCGAAATGTTGAAAAACTCAAAAAAACTAATAATTTACAATATTTAAGGGTTATAACATGTAAAATATTGAAAAATAAGGGAAATCTGAAAAATCTGCGATAGACATGGATTAGAGCCATCGAAATGTTGAAAACATGAGAAAACTTAAAAAACCGCAGTTATCCTTTGTTATAGAATGAAAATGTTTGTTAAAGAATGAAAATGCTGAAAAACCTGAGAAAACTTATAAATCCTGAAATTCAAGATTTATAAATTGTGAAATATTCAAAAACTCAATAACATCGAAAATCCGCGATTTTCTTGAGTATATTCGCATGTAAATAAAAATCTCAATAAATAGATAATTCGCGGTATTCGTGGATTATAAAGCATGCAGAATACTGAAAACTGGAGAAAACTAAAAAAGTTGCAATTTTTGTGTGCTATAACATGCGAAATAATAAGAATATCAAGAAACAGATAAGTCATGATATTCGTAAGTTATAGCAATGGGAATCTCGAAAAACTAGAGAAAACTGTTGGTCGATATTCATGAATTATAGCATGCGAAATGTTGAAAATGTTGAGAAAATAGCATATCCGTGATTTTCGTGTGCTATATCATGTGAAATGCAGTAAACCACGAGACAACAGAAATCCGCGGTTTTCAAGTGTAATACAATTCAGAATATTCGAAGACTCGAGAAAATCGCTCATTCGTGATTTCTATGGGTTATAGCATGCGAGATGGTGAAAACTTGGGAAAAATGATAATTCACGATATTCTTGAGTTATAGTATGCAAAATGTTGAAAATGTTTTTGAAAAGTGCAAATCTGCAATTTTCACTTGCTATAATAGAACATGAAATATGGTAAAACCTTGGGAAAATAAAAAATCTGTTATTTTTCAGTGTTATAGCATGCACGTGCAAAACAATAAGTGTGTATAAGTACTTGTTTTTTGCAAGTGCCAATCACGTGAAGAACCTATAAACTCTTTCCAATTTACAAACAAATGAAATATGGTGGGTGGTTCATAGCATACATACATATTTGGTCACATGTGTTTTGAAAAGACATGCTTACATATGATTTTTTAATTGATTGCAAAGTTTTTTCAAAAAAAAAAACATTGAATAAGAACACTTCATCAACTAATAAGAAATAATATGATCATTGTGGACTAACTAAAAAAATTATATCTGCTTTTTATTAACAATCCAAATTGATTTGATACACTCAAAAGCCACTCCTTAGATCTCAATAGCTCTAAGAAAATAGATATGACAAAGAATTAATAAAAAGTCCAAATATGTGTAAGATCTAATTATTAAGGAATGTATACCGAAAGCTACACAAACCAATTAAAATACCTACAATTATTCACACTTTATTTGGAAATTTAAGTGTAAAATTTTATGTTTTTCAAGGAACATGTTTTATATGATTTCGAGGTTTGAAAACAATTATAGCGAAACTCAAGGGGCTGGAATAAATTTTCCGGTCCCAAAAGTTTTCACTGCATTAGCAGGTAGTTATTTTGGGGGGTTAAAATATATGTTTCAGGGATATGAGAGTCTGATAAAAATATTTCAGTAAGTAGAAAGAAGTAGAGAAAAGAATATAAGCTAAGGGATTTAAAACACATTTCTAAATCTCAGCGGTTAAGTGAAATGGCCCGGGCCGGGACGGGTTAGATATGAATCCAAACCGCAATCCACACAAAACTATAACGAATTTGTACTATAAGATGAATAAGTTTCGGGCAATAAAATTGAACCCAACCCAAAACCAAACCATAAGCAATCCTCCATATTCTCTATGGCGTTCTTCTCTAAACCACTGCCCCAAAACACCGATCCCTACCTATAGCTATGGCGGCCTCTACCCTCGTGATGATACTCACAAGTGGGAATTCCCCAGATCATGACACGTGGCAGATGACGTGTCCCGGGACTTACGGGACATGAGCAAACACGATACTTTGAAGACGTTCCTCGGACCTCCTGTTTCCTCCAATCAGAGCAAAATTCTGTTGAAATTCAAAATTCAAATTTTGAAGTAACGCTTCAAATTTTGGGCGCAACGCGCCACGTGTCAGGCGCTGATACGTCAGCGCAGCGTCCAAGAAGGCGCGCCCAATCAGAGCAAAGCTCTATTAAAAAACAAAAGGAAGCAACGCTTCAGTTGCGCAACCACTGCACTGCGAGACACGCGTCAGCGCAGATGCGCTAGCGCAGATGCGCTGGGCTTTGCGCTGCGCGACACGTGTCAGCGCAGATGCGCTGCTTGACACGTGTCACGCGCTGGGGCATTTGCGCCAAACAGAATTAAGATTTTAAAAAAATCTTTCTGTTCTTATTAAAACAAGAACATTTTCTTTTGTAAAACAGAGGCTCTTGGATCAAAAATCTAACGGTGGGGAAAATTCCCCAAATCACTCAGAGAAAGATCTCTTTAACTAATTTATGGGCACTATAAAAAAGACCCTAGAGCTCAATTCAAAGGCATCAACATTTGTGAGAAATCAAAAATTTCAAACAGAGAGAATTCTGAAGAAATTCTAAGAAGAAAAAGAAGGTAAAAGACCTTTTAGATAGAAGAATTTCTTCTAATAGATCATTGATCTAAGAACAAGATCAATGATCTTCAATAAAAAAAAACAAAAAAAAGTAAAATAATAATAGTGCTTTGCACTTCTTTTATGAACCTTTGGTTCTAGAATCTAAAAGATTCTCATGTTAACAGTGCTTTGCACTTGAAAAATTGCACTGTTGCGCTCCTGTGTTGGCGCAAGCCACCAGAGAGCGCCACGTGTCAGCAGCGCAACAGCGCAGCGCACTGACGCAGCGCACTGACACAGCGCACTGCGCTGTTGCGCTTGCGCTCCTCAGATCGTGACACGTGTCGTCACCATAAACGCTTGCGCTCTTTGATTGGCGCAAAGCGCCTCACAAATGCAATGCATTTCTTTTGTTGATGGGCCATGCCTAAATCAAAAAGACCTAGTAGGCCTAATTAAATTGCAAAGCAATAAATGGGCAGAGCCCAGGTAAAATTGATGCTCTGCATCTTTTATAAAAGGGCAGAGCCCAAGTAAAATCGATACTCTGCATCATTCATAAATGAGCAGAGCCCAAAATAAACTGATGTTCTGCATCCTTTATGGGCAGAGCCCAACCAAAAATAGAAAATAATGCAATGCATTATTTAAAAATGGGCCAAGTCCTAGTACAGGCCAAAAACAAATAAAAGTGTCGAACATTTTTCAATTGGACTTAGCCCAATTGTGGCCGTAAGTCCTCAAATCAAATTGACTGGGCAAAATTGCTCTCCTAGATCAATTTACCTCCGGTTCGAGAGTACATCTCTGAACTCCTCTGACACCTATCGTTGTAATCCTTCAACGACATCAGAGAGGTGACGGGTCCCGACGACCACACATCGATATGGACTGCGGGGTCCTCAAACTCGTGGACTGAAACGTCCTTAAACTAATATTCATCCCAAAATGGGAATGTTGGACCGAAATGTCCTTAAACTAATGATGGACCGAAACGTCCTTAAACTAATGATAGACCACCACGTCCCTAAACTGGCGATGGACCGAAACGTCCTTAAACTAATGATGGACCACCACGTCCTTAAACTGGCGATGGACCACCACGTCCCTAAACTGGAACATGGACCACCACGTCCCTAAACTGGAAAAATAGAGCCTCCAAATGCTTTTTTGCCGGATCTAAACGGTCCCGTTTAAGTTGATCTTAGCCCCAAACACGGCTAACGTATCCTTAAACATTCAAATGGACTATAAAACTCCAAATCAACTTTGGTTCAAGGGTACATCTCTGAACTTCTCTGACACTTATCGTTGTAATTCTTCAACGACGTCAGAGAGGTAACGAGTCCTGACGGTCATATAATAAATGGATCACCATGTTAAGTTGATCTTAGTCTCAAACAGGACTAACGTATCCTTAACGAACGTTTAAGTTGATCTTAGCCTCAATACGGCTAACGTATCCTTAAACTAAAAACACCAAACCCAAATCTAAGTAAATACGGATTTGGACTAATCCACGTCCTACGGGCGATGGCATTACTCAGTCTCCGTATACAATCCACGGGCAACTACAAACAAAACAAACACACACGACACGAAGTGAAATTCTGGAGAAGGAGAAAGTGGTTACCGCGATGCGGTAGCGTAATTAACTGCAGGGTCTTGCGCCTGCAGGGAAGAGCGTCCCCATAATCAAAAACCTCTCTAGCGAGGGGGAATCTGACGAAGTCTGCTACATCGGCCGCATCCGTCTAAACCTCCGATACACGGTGTCATAAATCAACTTGGCATTTTCGGAGAGGTAGACAGATAAAACCATATAGCATCTGCCCCGAATCTCAGGCAAGACGTCCTCACGTCGTCTCCGCCGTCTTTCGGAGGGGAATAGATTCTGGCACGCCCGGTGGGACCTTTTTCTCTTTCCACTCCACACTTCGTATGTCGTCTTCGCGAACGAATCGCGGTTTGTTAATGGTTGCCTTTGGATTTTAAGTTACTAAGATTTGGTCTTTTGCCTGGCGCAGAAATCAAGCATCGATGGCCTCTACCTGTTTGAAGTGCTCCAACTGCAGCTGCAACTCGCGTCCTGCCTCAACTGGAGGCATAACCTACGGGCCCCAAGCGGCCTCTTTGTTCACCATGCCCGTGAAGCAGATTACTCAAGCCACCACGGGGTTGTTTTTCGGAACTATGCTTCCGCCAACAAGCTTTAGCACCCCCGTGCCCGTACAAGAAGCTCCTAAGAAGTCGGTCTTCGATCGATTTTCAGTTACTGCGGCCCCTCTCAACGGGTCGCCCAACACCAGTGTCTCGGTCTTCTCCAGATTGGGCCAAAACTCTCGCGGACCCGCAATGAAGCTTGCAGTCCCAGGAAAGGTTACCTCAAAAGGAGTAGCCAAACCTGCTCCTGAAGTCGTCAAGGCGGCTTCTCCTGCTAAGGGATCGGTCTTTACAAGACTGACCATCCCAACTCCTACTCTTGCTCCTGCTGCTCAAAAGACATCAGTCTTCGATAGGCTGACGCCGGCAACAGCCCCATACCTGAACAGGGGGCAAGAAGAGGCTGTTTCTATCTCTGAACCAATACCGATGACTCGTCGCGCCCGACGACGCTACTGGCGCCGAATAAGGAAGACTGGGGGCAACTCCCCTTCCGGGATAACTCCACCGGCTCCAGTGGTGGAAGTCAACACTGCTGTTCCAACTGGGAACAGTTTTGAACTGCTGAGGAGGGTACGCAAGAACTCTCCAACTGCTACACTAAAAAGATCTCCTCCACCTATCGAGAGAGTTCCGGAAACAAAGCAGGAAAAGCCCCCTCAACGGCTGTCCTAAAAAATTTATAAAGTTTGGCGGAGAGTTCAAGACTCCGTGATTGACCCAGATCACTCTCGTCAACAGAAAAAGGCGAAGGTGCAAAAAGAAAAGGACCGTCTTATTAAACAGCAGAGGACAATAGTCGCTAGGGTGCCCACTGCAACGGCCCCTTCAACTTCTACGGCCCATAAGAGAAGAAGGCCAGAAAAAGTCCCTACACCTACGGCGAATATCAAAGGTGGTGACTCCAAACGCCCTAAGCCTGGAGGCATGGTAGTTCATACCGTCTATATGGCATCCGGTAAAGAAGACAGCCGCGCATCCACGGGTCATAGACCGCTTACACGGTCAATGACCAAGGCTCAGGAGCAACAGCAAAAGCTCCAGGAGATGATGAACGCAATGGCCGTACTCACTGGGCCAAAAGAAATCTCTGAGACGTCCTCGGATGAACGTCAGGAATAGGAAACTGACGCTGAGTTCCTTCGCCGAATATTGGAGAAAAAGGATAAAGAGGCTGCTGAACAAGCAGCCAACATAAAGCGAATGGCCCTCCTGTTCCAAGACATGGTGGGTATGATGATTCAACAAGATCCACCTGCTGAAGATCCCCTGATCATCCTCGAAGATGATAGGGGAGAAACGTCGAATTCTCCACCGGCTCTGTCAACAGCCAAGGAGGAGGCGATCTCCAAAGCCGACCTGGACGAATATATAGCTCAGCAGATCCGGGTTCATCAAGAGACGAAAGCAGCCGGTCAGGTCGTAAAAACGGGGCGACCGTATCCGGGCTGGTACGACCAGATCAAGTACCCACTAGGTTATACGATACCAAAATTCCATGTGTATAAGGGGACTGGCAATCCCCACCAGCATGTCACCCAGTTCAGGGCGCTTAGCGGCAACACTGGCGGTGATGATAAATTGTTGCTCCGCCAGTTCATTGGTAGCTTGTTAGATACGGCGTTCGAGTGGTATTCCGAGCTCCCGAATGACTCTATCAAAACCTTTGCTGAAATGGAACTGCTGTTTACCCAACGTTTCACGAGTGCCAGCGAGCGTACCCCGATAACGGCATTGATTAATGCCAGGGTGAAGCCGGGCGAAACATGGGTCCAATATGCTATACGGTGGCGAAATCTATGGTCAAAATGCGAGGAGCGTATAGAAGAAGCTCCCGCAGTGGGAATTTTTATGGGAACCCTCGATCCACAAGCAACCATCTCGCAATTTATGATGTTCTTCAAGCCGACCACCTTCCAGACACTAATCGACAAGCTGGCGCAAATGGATCAAATGGGCCATAAACCTCCTCTTCCAAAGCCGGACTCTCGAAATGAGAAGGGAAAGGGGAAAGCGATCGTTGTCGCTAATGCTCAACAACAGCCGAACAACTCGAAGCCGGTCGTTCGTCAAAATAATATGCGCCCGTACGTAGCCCTTGAGGAGAGGAGGGGGCGTCCTTACTCATTTCCCCGAGATAAAACGAGGAGATTATTCGAGCTGGCGTTGTGCAACCGACTCATAAATCTGCCGGATCCAAAACGTCTGTCGCAACCAAGTGACGTCAATGAGCCCAACTACTGTCCTTATCATCGAGTACTGGGTCATCCGATCGAGGATTGCTACGTCTTCAAAAATTGGCTTGAAGATCAGTACCGACAGGGCAAGTTTGCATTGTCCGACAAATGGAAGGTAGATCCACCGCAGCCCCACACCTCTAAGGGAGTGAATACGCCGGGGGCAACATGCTCTGTCATTGAAGAAGCTCCTTGGAAGGTTGTATTATCAGCCAAGACAAAGAGGATGTTGAACGACCTTCAAACATGCCCAGCGATTAAGTGGAGGAACCCGTTGGAGCCGCAGATCATTGAAGGGATGTTGAAGCCTCGTCCAACTCAAAAAATCGATGGAAGTGGCCCAAGCATTCACAACCAGCCGTTGAAATCTTCAAAGAAGAAGAAAAAGAAGTCAAAGAAGCCCGTGAAGCCTGGCGACAAGCGCACGGACTTGCAAAAACAAATTGACGCGCTGGAGGAATACAACCAGAAGGCACGGACTCCCAATACATTCTAAGAATTCCTCAATCACGTCTTTCAAGAGGAAGATGAGGGAGAAAGATCATCTGATGAATCCGAGGAATATGTGGCGAGCTGTCATATGATTTCCCATTCGCTCACGAACAATGAGGAGACTCTTTGTACTGAAAAGCCGGGGGCAGATCCTGAACCAAAATTTCGGGGCTGAAGTAATTGATGCATTCCTTAATGAAGCTCTCTTAAAAAGTAAAGCTGATCGGGAGCGCGAGACGGTCATATTCGAAAAGGCCAAACGCCAACGCCTTGACGAAAAAATTGAGATACTCCCGCTGGAGCAAAGCACACCCACTGCGGATAAAATCAAATTCAAGATGAGGAAGATGTTTGCTAAAGTCATGTCAATGGGTATGAAACTACCATCCTCCGAGGGAAATGTTGCTGGTGAAGCGGAAATGCACCCCTCCTATTGCTTGTATCATCGGAAGATTTCGCACCCCACTGAAGAGTGCAAAGCTTTCGATAGATGGTGGCAAGGATATGTTGCTCACCGGCAGCAGTCTAAGCGGGAAAAGCGCAAGACTCGCCGAGAACGGAATGATACGACCGAAGGGCTTAACAGAACTACCAGCAATTGTCGCATGGTCAATGCCGGAGGATCACGAGTGCTCACATTCGGGAGCGATTCCGACGAGGAGCTGGAGCTTAGCCCCCTCTTTAAAGAGTCCACTTCGGGAAAAGAAGAAGAGCCGAAGAGTTGTGAAAATATCCGGTTGCGTAATCGCACGTTGCCCGAAAAGAATCTCGGACCCCCAAAGATAAAGGGAAAGAAAAGGTCTCTGAGGACATCGCCCTAGATGACCAAGTCATGGAAGAGCTAACTGCCAAAGACCCGCCGAAGAAAAATAAGGTGGATTACAACGTCTTAGCGCATCTGAGGAAGCTACCCTCGCAGCTCAGCATTCTTGACGCCCTTTTGTTATCAAAGGAGGCGAGATATTCGTTAATCAAGGCACTACAGGATCCGGAGCAGTTCCAGGCTTTCCTGGCCGAGGAAAAGATGAAGGATGAATTGGAGGAAGTGCACACGGCAGATGTCACTTTTGGCGATGAAGACCTTCTCCTTGGGACGCGCGAACACAATCGCCCCCTCTATGTCTCAGGATATTGCCATGATATAAAGATAGGCAAAATCCTGATCGATAACTGATCGTCTGTTAATCTACTCAATGTGCGGGTGTTAAAAGAAATCTGCATGAGCGTCCAACACCTTGCTCGGGACAAGATGACCATCTCCGGGTTCGACTCCCAATCATCAAAGACTCTTGGATCTGTGATACTGACGCTACGCTTCGGACTGCTCGTCACGGACATTAAATTCCACGCCATAGATGCCAGGACATGCTACAACGCTTTGCTCGGCCGACCATGGTTACACGAGTATAACATCATCCCTTCTACACAGTATCAGTGTATGAAATATTTTAGGGATGGTCTCGAGTATATCGTGACGGGAGAACTGAATCCGTTTTTCGTGAATGAAGTTCACAAATATGAAGATGCCAAATATTTCTTGTCGAATTTCGAAGACAGGGAAAGGTGTCATAAGCCGGAGAATAAAACTAACGCTACCATCCCTGTCTTCGGTAGTGATACCGAGGAGGAAGAGGAGATAGTTTATTCGGGTCCGCCCCAATACACTAAGCCGGGACCATCTGCTCCTACATTGATCTTTGGCAGTGATTCAGAGGATGAAGTCCATGCTGTATTCTCTGCTCGACCTTCAATACGAGCTTCCGCTGATGAAGAGCAAAGTCTGCAAGTCGCCATGGTGCCGCTTAAACATTATAAAGAACTGGATGCACTCGATACCGACAGTGTAGAGGAGCTGCAGACGTTCTATGTCCCGCCCAGGTGAGAAGGCGAGAAGGCAATTCTATTCTACCGCTCTGAAGAAAACAAAGTGGAGAAAGAAATCTGGCACGGGGCAGATCTTACGCTGGACAGGCTTCAACCCATCCGTCTGCCCAGATATTATACGGAAGGCTTGAAGAGGCTGTTGAAGCACCAAGGGATACCCTTCAAACAAACCGTTAGAAAGGCCAAATTCTATGACAGGGTTTGGAACGTCCCCGGAACTCAGCACAAGCTGCCTAGTGGAAGGATGGAGACAATCGGGCTCGGATACATTCGCCCTAAGAAATGAGAGCTGCTCCGCGACTGTTACGTCATGAATGACTTCAATGAAGAAGCAGATGCTCAACGGGAGGACGCTAATCCTGAACCAGTAAAAGTTCCTGATGCAAAAGTGCCCAGTCCGTCGTTCGAAGAACAAATGGACAGTCTTATAAGGGAAGCTGGTCAAAAAGTCCGCGACGATCACAACCGCAAAATGGCCATCTACGAGAAAACCAAAATGCAACGCCTCCTTCAACAGGCCGTCAAAGATGAAAGTGCCGTCCCTTGTCAACCTGTTATAAAAAATGCTCGACGTAGAGGCGGAAACAAGTCGAAAGGCCAAAAAAGCGCTCAACAGCAACAAAGCAGGGCTAAGAAGCCACGCAAACGGGAGTCGAGCGTTATTGATCTATCCCTCATGAAGAAAATGGGTCGAGCATACTCGTTTCCTCGGGACAAGACGAAGAAGATACTTAATCTTGCTCTAAAACATCAAATGCTCACACTGCCGGAGTCCAAGCACCCTGAACAAACCGGCGAAGTCTCTGACCCAAATTATTGCTCCTACCACCCAGTAATAGGGCATCCTCTCGAAGACTGCTTCACCTTTAAGAATTGGGTCGAAGATCAGTATCAGCTCGGCAAATTCGCTCTGTCCGACAACTGGAGGGTAACACCACCACAAAATCATGAACCCAAAGCCACGAGAACAGAACCAACTCCACATTGGGATTGGAAGCGGATTCACACCTGTCACATGATAACAATATTAAAAGAAGAGCCCGAGAACATGGACAGCCTTCCCTGGTGCTTCGAAAACAGCAATGATGAGGCGATCTCAGAATTTCCGCCAGCTCCGAAAGAACTGGAGGATGGAATACATACCACTGCAGATAACCTCAAGAAAATTGAGTTGGGGACGATAAGTGACCCACGACCGACGTTCGTCAGTGAGCTGCTATCTGAAGAAAGGGTGGCTGCGTTAAAAGACGTCCTTGTACAGCATAAAGATTGCTTCTCATGGAACTATTCTGAAATGCCGGGACTAGATCCAGAAGTTGCTGTGCACAAATTGGCGATATCCTCAGGCGTCAAGCCAGTCAAGCAGGCGCCGAGGAAAATGCGGCTCGAGCTTGAGATGAGCATCAACGCCGAGGTCAAGAAGTTAATCGACTCTGGCTTTATCCAGGAGGTTCAATATCCTGAATGGATCGCTAATATCGTCCCGGTGATGAAGAAAAATGGGACGGTGCGCATATGCGTGGACTTTCGGGATCTCAATAAAGCCTGCCTGAAGGATGATTTCCCGGTGCCAGTCACCGAACTGATGATAGACAATACATCCACTCATGAGGTTTTCTCCTTTATGGACGGCTCGTCAGGGTATAATCAGATAAAGATGCATCCCGAAGACCAGAAGCACACCGTCTTCAGGACTCCTTTGGGTATATTCTGATACAAGGTGATGCCCTTCGGTTTAAAGAATGCCGGTGCCATCTATCAAAGGGCCATGACGAAGATCTTCGATGACCTTATACACGAAATCGTTGAATGCTATATCGACGATCTCGTGGTTAAAAGCAAATCATATGAGGAACATCTCGAGCACCTGAAAACTGTATTTCAATGCCTTCGGTAATACAACTTTAAGATGAACCCTCTCAAGTGCACATTCGGAGTTTCCTCGGGCAAATTCCTAGGATTCATCGTCCGACACCGGGGTATCGAGATAGATCCGTCAAAGATCAAGGCGATCATGGAAATGCCTCCGCCAAGGACTCTCAAACAGCTGCGGTCTCTCCAAGGGAAGCTCGCGTATATACGACGATTTATAGCCAACCTTTCAGGAAAATACCGTCCTTACAGCCACCTGATGAAGAAGGGAACCCCGTTCATACGGGATCAAAAATGCCAGGGCGAGCTGGACGAGATTAAACAGTACCTGCAGAACCCGCCAGTGTTGGCTGCTCCGGTTAAGGGAAAGCCCCTCATTCTTTATACAACCGCCCTCGAAGGTTCTTTAGGCGCACTATGGGCACAAGAGAACGATCAAGGGAAAGAAATAACACTCTACTACTTAAGTCGAGTTCTTCTGGGGGCAGAAAGTAACTACTCTCCCATTGAAAAACACTGCCTGGAGTTGATCTTTGCGATAACAAAACTCAGGCACTATGCGTTGGCGCATGAGATCCGTCTCATTTCGAAGGTGGACCCTCTTAAATATTTAATGTCGAAGGCCATATTGACGGGGCGACTCGCTAAATGGGCCCTGCTTTTGATGGAGTTCTTGATAACGTATCAACCTCTCAAGGCAGTGAAAGGCCAGGCCATTGCCGACTTCCTCGCTGAGCATCCGATACCCGCCGATTCTCCTTTGAATTGCGATCTTCCAGACGAACATGCGTTTGATGCGATCGACGGTGGTGATACCCGATGGGAGCTTTATTTTGACGGAGCATCCTCCATGAAGAAGCGCAAACAAAATACCCATGTAATCAAATCAGGGGTAGGGCTTGTTAGTTATATGTATGCCCTAGAGGCCATTACTGTACATAGGATGTATATAGTAGTGGATGCTGGGACATATATAGGGAGGACTTTCTTGCTCGACATGATAGTATGCTATCTGGTTACTCTTTACCTTAACATGTACACTGATTGTCTCTCTGTTACATGTTGGTAAAGCCCTTAGGATGTGTACTTGACTACCTGGACTATGATGCGGATCATACTAGTGGGGACATGGTAGTCCATAAGTACATCCTTCAAGGTCCCTAGTCGTGGGTGTATCGAGACGGGGCATCGATATACCAGAGTAGACTAGCGTATACCTTCTCGACCCATACAGATGGGCGATGGATGATCCCATATCCATTGGTGTTTGACATCAGAGATGATATACGGGTGCTCAGTGGAGACTGGGTACACTGGACGGACTCGCCGAGAACTCCCAGATGGTATTATACCTTACGTCAGATGGCAGTTCTCTGGTGACACTGGTACAGAATAGTCTGTTGACCCGAGATCGTCATAGAGTCTTGTGTGGTTCCCACTGTGCTTTGATTTCCACCTTACCACGTCCAAGAGGGCGTGCAAAATGGTGGCTTTTGGGTACAGTCCCGAATCACATGGAGGCAATGAGCGATAGGAGGGGATTCGTCTCTCCCGGTATAGGGAGTTGATGTTGCACTGTGTTCGATTGGCTATAACCGGAAATCCCTGGCCAGGGTTGCTGAGATTTACTGGTAAGTGTTACCAGTAGTTTCTCAAACTGTTATAGACCTCATATCGACACGACTTATCGAGCTATTGGGGTCTGACGTTTACCACCCCTAGGCGAGATATGCGACATATCAGACGATCAGACCGGACTGTACGGTAAGTGTTACTGGTTGGATTCACAGGAGTATGAGCGGGCTTGCTCGTCGATCTTCTGATCGCTCAATACCCGGGTGGCCGTTACGTTTGGCAGACCGCTTGCGGCTTGTGGGTGTTTGATATGATCATCACCTGCTGCCGGCGTATTGACGAGTCTTTAGAGTCCTATACAGGGGTTTCCTGGCTCAAGCGAAACGAAATATGAGCGCATATGAGATATGTGCGGGACCGAGAATAATGCGTGTATGTGATACCGTATTCCATTCTCGCGATGAATGTATCGGAAGGTTGTATGCGGTATAACCTAGTTATCGAATCAAGGATTGATTCGGTAAGCCGATACAAAGGATACTAGTCGGTTATATGCGATATGACCGCATCGTTAAATCAAGTGTTGATTTAATGATTTAATGTATAATTATATATTTGATATATTATTTTGCATTAACTAGTATTGGTTCACTTTAAATGGATTTTCTCACTTGAATTGTGCAAGTTGTATATGTGATATACTTTTGTGCACATGATTGTATCATGTTTGATGATACATGCTTATTTGGTTAAGTGTAAAGAACTAAACCATGGTTAAAATGATGATTAGGGTTTTGCTTATTCATTCTTTTATTTGTTTATTCATTTTGGAAATGATAAGAAAAGAATGGTGGCTTTATTTGTAGTTTTGTTGAAGCTTCATGAAGCTTTGACCAAAGTAACCATTCTTGTCTTCATGCTTAACCCTAACCCTTCCAAGTAACCATGGTCTATTCTCTACACTCTACCATAGTTAGTATATGATAAGTATTCATTTTCTTTTCCATTTTTAATTAACACTTATCATATACTAGCTTCTTCTTCTTCTTCATCTTCATGAAGAAAAGCTTGCTACCAACAATGGCAACTTGTGAAAAAGAGTGAGAAAACCAATTCTAAAGTGAACCCACTTCCTATTTCTTCATCCTCTACCTCTTGCCAAGTAGTATAGGGTGTTTCCTTCACAAGTTTTCATGGCTTGGTGAAGGTGGAGCTTGATCTTGTGATGCCTCGACGTAGATCATCTTCGGCATCGTAGTCGATGACCTAGCCCGCTTTTTCTCCGATGAAGCCGACGCTAGAGCCCGGGATCTGATGATCGCAGCGAGGAGACATCATCACGAAGCTATGGAGGTGGAGCACCGGATCTACAATGGTTGTATTTCCGTTAAACTCATAGTTAAGTTGTTAACTTGTTGCTTGTTTCGCCTAAATTTCTAGTTAACGATCCGTAGTCTAGGGTTTCTTGGCACCGTAAATTTTGAAATTGGCATGGTTGATGCTTTGTGAGATCTCTTGAGAGTGCCTAGGAACCCTACAGTGGTATCAGAGCTACTAGGCATTAGATGTCGACCTATGGGGGGTTCTCACTGTGTGACAGTGTGGCGAAGCATAGGCTCTTACCCCCAGGGTGTCCCGAGACCGGAAGGTGTTCCGGCGGGTTGTAGTCCTCGCGAGGGGGCATGCGTAAAAAGTAGCTGCTGAGGGATTCGTTGGTGCCACGGTGACCCTATTGGATGGGGTGGCTGCCTGACCAACAGTGGTATCAGAGCCTAGCTAGAGCCTTAGACGATGCGTAGACGGAGTTTGAAGTCCGATCGAACCGAAACCCTAATATCAAAGTTGCTCTCTGTACATTTTTCAAAAACTGGGTTTTTTCCAAATTAAAATTATGCAGAAACTTCAGCAGGGTTTTTCATGAATTACTGTGAAGCACGTGTGCACGATTCCCCAAAAGCGCGGCGGAACCGCGGCACGAGCATGGCTCGTGCGGCGGTTCCGCGGCCATCTAATCTCTTCTTCAGTTAATTTCTGCATAGTAATTCCTATTTTACAGTGCTGTATTTTCTGGGATATTTTAATGTTTAATATACAGTTGAGTTTTCCAGGGTTGATTTAGGGACTCGATATTTCGATCGGATATTTTAACTTCGTCTGTGTTTTCCGGATATTTTTTGAATATGTTAAAAAGTTCGGCCGGATATAAATACCCAATTTTTCCCCTGCCGGGAAATTTCCAAGTGTTGGATCTTTCCGTAGTTTAACGATGTTCTAAGTAGTGCAAGTAACGCGATGGTCCCTCTAGAAGACAACAAACCTTAACTCGATTATGTGACCGTCTTGAACTGCCCTTTGAACCTTCGGGTTTGGGGCAGTACGGCGTGCCATATGTGAGGCGTTGGCTTGACCCTTCTACGGCTGGACCGTTGGTACTGAGGCATGAACTGAATGTTTTTAAAATTTATTTCATGTGTTGATCTGTATCGGGAAAACTTGGGTGTTCGATTGTTCGATCGGAAAGTTTAACATTTTCTATTTATCTGGAATGTGATACAATAATTGGAATTCACAATAAGTTATGAGATAACTGAATGAATGTTATAAACATAGCAGTTTAGTCTCACTTGATCGGTTGCCACGGAATTTTGATGCGATCAAAAGTCCGTCGCAATCACGTAGCGTACGCGGATACTCGCCGGGTAAACTTAATAGACAGCCTCACGCCATAGCCTCGACCAAGTCACTGTAGGAGAACCCCGTCGCCGAAAGCATCTGTTCGGGTGCTCGCGGCAGCGGTGTTCCGCCTTGGTGCACTTCGTCGACGGCGTCGGGGGTGCGGCCGCCTACTAAAGTTTGCGACGAGTATTCGATCAGGATGTCGGGAATCCTGTTGAATTGCCCGACTTGATATTGAAAAGAGTTTTCGATAATGAGACTAAAATGCGGGGTTTATAATTGTTAGGCATGCGATGTCTAAGTATTTCATTTGATTAGGCATGCGATGTCTATGGAGGTTGCGGATTCCAACTGTTGTAGTTTTACACTTTCTTTTCTGTGACCGTAAGTGTAATATATGATATCGCCGGTTTCGTTGCTATATGTCAACGACAATTGGGATGCGCATATTTACTTACGTTGATGACATGTGATGTTATGTGTTGCTGGATATGTTATATTGGATCGTCGTGTTTGAATAGCCGGGGTTTTTTATGTGAGATGAGTGTTTTTCATTTTCATTCATGTAAAAACTTGTATGTAATATTCTTTTATTGGGGCACTTCCAGGTTGCGGAAGATGTCACCCTTTGTATATTATTTACTTTTCCGCACTAGGATAGACCCAAGGAGGGGAGCACAAGTAACCGGGTTCTGGAGTCCAGTGGGAGACCAACTCGAGGAGTCGAGTCCGGGTCTCCTAACTCTAGAATTGGTAGGGTTGCTTGCCGCTCTCGTAGGGGTCTAGGGGTGTGGGTTTGGCTATTCATCATGACCGTGGAATCCGTGTTTTATACTGGCTCGTATTGAAAACACGGACGTCCTAGTATATCCAATATTTCATATGATTCTTCTGCTGCGATATCTGTGATGTGATCATGTGATATGTTTTGTGATAGATACTTTATATAGTATATATGATATATTATATAGGAGTTACTTATGTTTTACACCTGCGCTAGCCCTGCCCCGCTCTGCCGTTAGTTACCTAACCTAACGGTGCACGAGGGGACATCGAGGCGAATGCGGATGGCATAAGTGTACGTCGTATTTATCTGTGATGTTTAGGTACTTAAATGATGGGACTTCATTAATGTGATTAATGAAAGTAAAAGAAACCTAAAGATGTTGTAGAATCGAATTTCAAAATAAAATAGGTAGCTACAGTTCTTGCTTTGCACAGCGGTATATATGATATATCCTGCACCTTATTCGATAAGGAAAGGACCGAGATCCCTTCACCGGGAGTGACTCCTTTAGCAATAACTGGCAGATGCTACACACTCGGTTTGTTTTTGATTGCTTTTAAAAGTTTTTGCTTTGCACAGTGATATATATGATATATCCCGCATCTCATTCGATGAGGAAAGGACCGACGATCCCTTCACCGGGAGTGACTCCTTTAGCAAAAACTAGAAAAGCCTCAAAAGCACTCCATTTTAAAATCATTTGATTCTACAACGATATCAAGTTCATTACGCAATAGGTTTTCAGAAAAACCTGTCGTAGCCCTCCGTCATTTCAGATAAGTACTAGTTAGTATTCGTGCTACGTTTGTTGGCCTGCGTCAAGGCGTAGTGTGCGGTAGCTAACTAGTATTTATCTGCTTATGCATATGATGCAGATTGGATTAGGGTAGTCGTGCGACTTTGTTGGCCTGCGTCAAGGGTCGTGCGAGTGGGTTTAATTCAATCAGGAAATGACGGGTTGAACTTGACTAGCGCACTATGGTTTGTTGGCCTGCGTCAAGGTCATAGGACGCTAGGGGCAAAATATTATCGGGAATTTCAAGTGTTGAAATTTGCAATGAGATTGCATACCTTCTATGAGATAGTTGGATCCCGATACCCACTGCGAGTAAGAGTTACTTCTGGGAGAGTTTTCCACATTACAATTAGCCGATCAAGTAGGTGTCTAGAAAGGTGTTAATGGGATTACGCCCCTGGGAAAATGAGGTTTATTTTAATTAGGTCCGTGCGAAAGCACAGGGAACCTCCCTCAAAGTACCGACACTGGCATGACCGAAAGATTGGCAAACTTGTAGGGTGTAATTAATCCCGGCTAGTCTTACCTTTTGGGGTTTGAAGGAAGATTTGATAAAAACAGTAGGAGTCATCCTGATTAGATAGAATAATAACCAATCTGATCTTGCAAGAACGCACATAGAGTGTTTTCTTCTCTCTCTCCTGGTTAGTTATATGTATGCCCTAGAGGCCATTACTGTACATAGGATGTATATAGTAGTGGATGCTGGGACATATATAGGGAGGACTTTCTTGCTCGACATGATAGTATGCTATCTGGTTACTCTTTACCTTAACGTGTACACTGATTGTCTCTCTGTTACATGTTGGTAAAGCCCTTAGGATGTGTACTTGACTACCTGGACTATGATGCGGATCATACTAGTGGGGACATGGTAGTCCATAAGTACATCCTTCAAGGTCCCTAGTCGTGGGTGTATCGAGACGGGGCATCGATATACCAGAGTAGACTAGTGTATACCTTCTCGACCCATACAGATGGGCGATGGATGATCCCATATCCATTGGTGTTTGACATCAGAGATGATATACGGGTGCTCAGTGGAGACTGGGTACATTGGACGGACTCGCCGAGAACTCCCAGATGGTATTATACCTTACGTCAGATGGCAGTTCTCTGGTGACACTGGTACAGAGTAGTCTGTTGACCCGAGATCGTCATAGAGTCTTATGTGGTTCCCACTGTGCTTTGATTTCCACCTTACCACGTCCAAGAAGGCGTGCAAAATGGTGGCTTTTGGGTACAATCCCGAATCACATGGAGGCAATGAGCGATAGGAGGGGATTCGTCTCTCCCGGTATAGGGAGTTGATGTTGCACTGTGTTCGATTGGCTATAACCGGAAATCCCTGGCCATGGTTGCTGAGATTTACTGGTAAGTGTTACCAGTAGTTTCTCAAACTGTTATAGACCTCATATCGACACGACTTATCGAGCTATTGGGGTCTGACAACCACCCCTAGGCGAGATATGCGACATATCAGACGATCAGACCGGACTGTACGGTAAGTGTTACTGGTTGGATTCACAGGAGTATGAGCGGGCTTGCTCATCGATCTTCTGATCACTCAATACCCGGGTGGCCGTTACGTTTGGCAGACCGCTTGCGGCTTGTGGGTGTTTGATATGATCATCACCTGCTGCCGGCGTATTGACGAGTCTTTAGAGTCCTACACAGGGGTTTCCTGGCTCAAGCGAAACGAAATAGGAGCGCATATGAGATATGTGCGGGACCGAGAATAATCCGTGTATGTGATACCGTATTCCATTCTCGCGATGAATGTATCGGAAGGTTGTATGCGGTATAACCTAGTTATCGAATCAAGGATTGATTCGGTAAGCCGATACAAAGGATACTAGTCGGTTATATGCGATATGACCGCATCGTTAAATCAAGTGTTGATTTAATGATTTAATGTATAATTATATATTTGATATATTACTTTGCATTAACTAGTATTGGTTCACTTTAAATGGATTTTCTCACTTGAATTGTGCAAGTTGTATATGTGATATTCTTTTGTGCACATGATTGTATCATGTTTGATGATACATGCTTATTTGGTTAAGTGTAAAGAACTAAACCATGGTTAAAATGATGATTAGGGTTTTGCTTATTCATTCTTTTATTTGTTTATTCATTTTGGAAATGATAAGAAAAGAATGGTGGCTTTATTTGTAGTTTTGTTGAAGCTTCATGAAGCTTTGACCAAAGTAACCATTCTTGTCTTCATGCTTAACCCTAACCCTTCCAAGTAACCATGGTCTATTCTCTACACTCTACCATAGTTAGTATATGATAAGTATTCATTTTCTTTTCCATTTTTAATTAACACTTATCATATACTAGCTTCTTCTTCTTCTTCATCTTCATGAAGAAAAGCTTGCTACCAACAATGGCAACTTGTGAAAAAGAGTGAGAAATCCAATTCTAAAGTGAACCCACTTCCTATTTCTTCATCCTCTACCTCTTGCCAAGTAGTATAGGGTGTTTCCTTCACAAGTTTTCATGGCTTGGTGAAGGTGGAGCTTGATCTTGTGATGCCTCGACGTAGATCATCTTCGGCATCGTAGTCGATGACCTAACCCGCTTTTTCTCCGATGAAGCCGACGCTAGAGCCCGGGATCCGATGATCGCAGCGAGGAGACATCATCACGAAGCTATGGAGGTGGAGCACCGGATCTACAAAAGTTGTATTTCCGTTAAACTCATAGTTAAGTTGTTAACTTGTTGCTTGTTTCGCCTAAATTTCTAGTTAACGATCCGTAGTCTAGGGTTTCTTGGCACCGTAAATTTTGAAATTGGCATGGTTGATGCCTTGTGAGACCTCTTGAGAGTGCCTAGGAACCCTACAGGGCTCATCTTTGTAACTCCACAAGGACGGATAATGCGCTTTGCTTTCTCCTTAACAGAGCCGAGGACAAACAATGAAGCCGAATATGAAGCCTTGATAGCAGGTCTCGAGATCGCCATCGACATGGGAATTGAAAACCTCCTCATATACGGAGATTCTCAACTGGTCGTTAGTTAAGTAAACGGCGACTACCAAACATGCAAACCGGAGTTGGTGAAGTACGGTGAAAAGGTGCAACAACTGTTGACCCAAATTCCCTCCTATACTTTGGAAAGCATACCGCGCGCGGAAAACAGCAAAGCAGACGCGTTGGCCAAACTTGCTAAAGAACTGGCTGACGAGAACCTCGATGACGTTAGAATCGTGGTACAAAGCCGTCGGGTGCTTGCCCCAGCAGAAATATCTCCGGAATCATCCGAAGAGAAGGGAGCGACTGAACAGACGACCTTGAAAATAGAAGACCGGGAAAAGGCTGAGGATTGGAGGGAAGTCTTCATAGACTACTTTAAGTCCCACCGAATGCCCGAAGAAGCGTCCACAAGACATCAGCTCATGAAACGAGCTCTGTCTTTCGCCTTCGTCAATGATACTCTATACAAGAGGTCATTCGATTCTCTGTGGCTGAGATGCCTGGGTCCTGATGAAGCGGAAAGAGTCGTTCAGGAAGTTCATGATGGACTCTGTGGTTCTCACCAAGAGGGCCCGAAGATGAAGTTAAAGATCAAACGGATGGGATACTACTGACCCACGATGATTCAGGACTGCCTCGAATATGCGAAGCAATGCCACTCATGCCAAATCCATGGGGACTTCATCCACCAACATCCAAATCCACTACATCTAACGGTGGCTAGCTGGCCATTCGAAATGTGGGAAACTGACATAGTCGGCCCTATCGAACCAGCATCGTCCAGGGGACATCGATTCATCCTGGCAACGACTGACTACTTCTCCAAATGGGCAGAAGCAGTACCGTTGAGAGAAGTGAAAATGGAGAATATCCTCCACTTCTTCAAGACGCACGTCATATATCGGTTTGGAACTTCACGACGGATCATCTTCGATAACGGGCCTGCCTACAGGAGCCACAAGATCAGTCGCTTCGCGCAGCAACACAATATAGACTGGAGATATTCCTCGATTTATAATCCGCGAGCTAATGGTCTAGCCGAAGCCTTCAACAAGACCCTGACGAAGATCATGAAAAAGACGGTGTCCCGAAATAAGAAAGACTGGCATGAGAGACTGCAAGAGGCTCTTTGGGTGTATCGAACTACGTTCAAGACGGCCACGAACACAACCCCATACGCGTTGGTATTCGGTACAGAAGCAGTACTCCCCCTCGAGATAGAGTTACCCTCTCTACGAGTGGCAGTCTACTACGAGCTGACGGACGAAGAAAATGCTCACCTTCGGCTTGAGGAGATTGATGCCCTTGATGAAACCCGGCTCATAGCGCAACAAAATCTGGAAGCCTATAAAGCAAAGATGACGCGCTCATATGAAAGATTGACCCGGCCGAGGACATTCCGCCAAGACGAACTCGTGCTAGTGGTCAAAAGGCCTCTGATTCCCAATCGCACCAGGCGGGGAAAATTCGAGCCAAACTATGAAGGCCCGTACATCATAGACAAGGTTTACCAGGATGGAGCCTATCTACTCATGGATATGCACGGTGAAAGGCCTTTCAGGCCAATAAATGGCCGATTCCTAAAGAAATACTACGCTTAGTGAGTTACTGCCTAGATCAATGATAGATGACGACGACTATGTCCGCTCGCTGTCTTCTTAAGCTCAAACTTTATAAGCAATAGCCAGCCTTCTCATAATGGCGGACCGAAACGTCCTTAAACTAATGGCGGACCGAAACGTCCTTAAACAAATGGTGGACTGAAACGTTCTTAAACTAATGGCGGAACGAAACGTCCTTAAACTAATGGCAGACCGAAACGTCCTTAAACTAATGACGGACCGAAACGTCCTTAAACTAATGACGGACCGAAACGTCCTTAAACTACTACCGCAGCATCCTTAGGCTGACGAGATGAATAAAAAAAAGAGAGAAAAAAGAGAAAAAGAAAATAAAAAAAATGATGATAAAAACGGTATGTCCATAAGCAAAAAGGGCACGGATGAAAACCCGAAAGGGCTCCGTGAGTAAAAACAGCAGGGCTACCGGCGAGTGTTCGTGAAAACCCGAAAGGGCGCGACCTCGTAAAAAAAAGTAAATAAAAATAAAAAAGATAAAAAAAGGGTATGTCCATAAGCAAAATGGGCACGGATGAAAACCTGAAAAGGCTCCGTGAGTAAAAACAGCAGGACTACCGGCGAGTGTTTGTGAAAACCCGAAAGGGCGCAACCTCGTTAAAAGACACTTATAGGGTCCTCTTGACCTTGTAAGGAGAAACCACCCGTGTGAGATCCTTACGACTCACAAAGGAGCAACACACTTAGGGATCCCCACGATTCCTAAGGAGAAAATACACCTGCGAGATCCTCACGACTCGTAAGAGAACTCTTTTATGGGACCCTCACGGCTCATAAGATTTGAAAGTCTTAAGTTACAGAGACCTAAACCTGTGCTTAAGCAACTCCCACAACTTCCGATATTGCCCTTACAAGTGGCTCAATACTGACCCTTGTATACAATCCACGGGCGCGAATAAACATTTCCCTAACCAAGTCCCATCCGTGACTGGGGATATGTAAGTATGATGAACAACCCTTATAAGTCCTCTCGACTTACAAGAAGAAAATCCTCTTGTAGGATCCTTATGACTTACAGAGGAACAAACACTTAGGAATCCTCACGATTCCTAAGGAGAAAATACACCTACAAGATCCTCACGACTTGTAGGGAAAAATACCTTTGTGAGACCCTTACGGCTCATGAAGTCAAAAGCCTTAGTCGACAGGACCTTAACCCTGTTCGCTAAGCCACCCTTGTTCGACGTCGACAGAGGCAGATGATGATTCGCTCCTGGCAACATCCCAGTTGTAGCGGTGCTGATGCCGAAATCGGCGTCTAATTTCAGATTTACGGCGAAAAGCCAGTAGGCCGCACATGCATACGAAATAACCGAAATGATGGGGCAACTTGCAATAAAAAGCAGCAAGTAAAATGTATGCATGCGAAATAGCCGAAATGATGGGGCAACTCGCAATAAAAAGCAGCAAGTAAAATGTATGCATGCAAAATAGCCGAAATGATTGGGCAACTCGCAATAAAATGCAGCGAGTAAAAATAAAATAAACAGCCGAAATGATGGGGCAACTTGCAATAAAAAGCAGCAAGTAAAATGTATGCATGCAAAATAGCCGAAATGATTGGGCAACTCGTAATAAAAAGCAGCGAGTAAAATTAAAATAAACAGCCGAAATGATTGGGCACCGCGAAAAATAGCCGAAATGATTGGGCAATCGCGACCTTCGCGACATAAAAGCTGAAATGATAGAGCGTCGCGGAAATAAAATAAAAAAACGATGATAAAACTTTGGCCCTACAGTTGAGATCACATCGATCCCTGTATACAATCCAAGGGCGCAAACGAAAAGGGAACCATACTTTCCCAACAGGCTTCGCCAGAAAACGAGGTCAAATCTCAACAGTTCATCCCAACTCCGAAGAAACCAGTGTCTTCGGCAAATACCTTAACTCAGGGAAACAAACATCCTTGACGAGAGCCTCCTGATTCGCATCGACTCGCAGAGAAGCCAGTGTCTCCGTAGGAAATTCTCGATTCGTTTCAACCCCAAGAAAACAAATAATCCTTGGCAAATACCTCAACTCAGGGAAACTAGCATCCTTGATGAGAGCCTCCTGATTCGCATCGACTTGCAGAGCAACCAGTGTCTCCGTGGGAAATTCTCGATTCGTTTCAACCCCAAGGAAACAAATAATCCTTGGTAAATACATCAACTCAGGGAAACAAACATCCTTGATGAGAGCCTCCTGATTCGCATCGACCCACAGAGCAATCAGTGTCTCCGCGGGAAATTCTCGATCTGTCTCAACACCAGGGAAACAAATAATCCTTGGTAAAATACCTCAATTCAGGGAAACTAGCATCCTTGATGAGAGCCTCCTGATTCGCATCGACTCGCAGAGCAACCAGTGTCTCCGTGGGAAATTCTCGATTCGTTTCAACCTTAAGGAAACAAATAATCTTTGGCAAATACCTCAACTCAAAGAAACAAACATCCTTGACAAGAGCCTCCTGATTCGCATCGACTCGCAGAGCAACCAGTGTCTCCGCGGGAAATTCTCGATCCGTCTCAACACCAGGGAAACAAATAATCCTTGGTAAAATACCTCAATTCAGGGAAACTAGCATCCTTGATGAGAGCTTCCTGATTCGCGTCGACTCACAGAGAAGCCATTGTCTCCGTGGGAAATTCTCGATTCGTTTCAACCCCAAGGAAACAAATAATCCTTGGCAAATACCTCAACTCAGGGAAACAAACATCCTTGACGAGAGCCTCCTGATCCGCATCGACTTGCAGAGCAACCAGTGTCTCCGTGGGAAATTCTCGATTCGTTTCAACCCCAAGGAAACAAATAATCCTTGGCAAATACCTTAACTCAGGGAAACAAACATCTTTGACGAGAGCCTCCTGATTCGCATCGACTCGCAGAGCAACCAATGTCTCCGTGGGAAATTCTCGATTCGTTTCAACACCAAGGAAAAAAATAATCCTTGGCAAATACCTTAACTCAGGGAAACCAGCGTCCTTGATGAGAGCCTCCTGATTCGCGTCGGCTCGCAGAGAAACCAGTGTCTCCGCGGGAAATTCCCAATTCGTCTCAACTTGTAAGATGAAGCCTCAGGCAGCAGGGATTAAAAAACTTGCTTCCTGAACAATGGGACCCTGCAAATCGGTCTAAAACGGTCTCTTGCATACTATTCACGGGTCTCACTCTCCAAAGTCGAGTTTCGACAACGAGGGAAACAACCGCTTACGGGTCCTCTCGACTCGTAAGAAGGAAAAATTCTCTTATAGGATCCTTACGACTTATAAGAGAAAACACACTTAGGAATCCTCACGATTCCTAAGGAGAAGACCCACCTACGAGATCCTCTAGATCCGTAGGGAGAAAAGTCTCTATGAGACCCTCACGGCTTATAGAGTTGAAAAGTCTTAGGCGGCAAATCTGAACTTGCGACCTAAGCCATCGCTATCTCGTGAAGAAATCAAGATGCTTACTCTATTACCTGCTAATTATGACAGCATGCTGATAATAAGAGAAGACAGAAAGCAAAAGAGTATACAAGACATCGCAGAGAAAAAATATGTATCTTTATTTATTGACTTCAATCAAATACAGGGTAAATCGTACAAAAGAATAAAGAATGGATACATGTTATTCGAAGAAGGAAAAGAAAATTTTTACAAGTATATGGATACAAGGAGGACTACTGGGAAGGAAGCGTCTTGCATAACTTTAGTAATTGTTCATGCACTTCCTTCCACGCCTTTTGCTGATCTGCTACCACCGCCATCTCTGTTTCCACCTGAGCCCTTTGCTGCAAGAGAGATGCGAGCTGCTCCCTGACGGCCTGCTGAGTGGCTTCACGGCCTTGGGCATTACGCTCGGCAACGTCAAGTGCCCGCTTCAGTCTCAGCCCATTTGAGATGCGCTCCAGAAGGCTCTCGAAGACGGCTTTTACCTCAGCGGCGTTCGCCTCAACTTCAGCACGCAGGCGAGCAGTTTCACTTGAAGACTCCTGGCACTCCTTCAGCCTCAAAACTGCTTCTTGTTCCAAATGGCGGAAATGAGAAGTGCTTTGCTCGAGCCATACTCCCCGTTGAGTACTCACGGCCAAAACCTCGGGGGCAAGACGCATTGACTCCAGCTGATGAAGGCGAGCCTCAATCTCTCTGCACAGATTAACCCAAGATGCGACGATGCCCTCGTCATGGAAATTGGCAAATATTACCAGCATCGGGTTAACCGTCGTAGCGAAGTCCGCAGCAGACGTAGGAGCCTCGACGTCGAGTTCCTCGATGTTGTCGCTCAACATACGTAGACTATTCGCCGCACCTTTCGAGGACGGACGTCTCTGGGAAGGGCCTGCCGGTATGATAATATGAGACTCAAAGGGCGCTAAGACCGGAACGATAGCTGGAAAGACAAAATGCGATTAGATGATGATTCAATAAATATGGAAAAAGTCATTGATAAGATAGTTTACTATACCAGTCGAAGCAGGTGGCAAGGCCGGAAGGGCCGGTGGTGTGGCCGATCTTTCTTCTCCCCCTTCGATTTGTAGCACTGCAGTCTGGACGAGAAAAAAGTTAGAAGTAATTCCATCAATGAAAAAGAAAGATATCGATGGAAACCATACTTACCAGCGCCACCGGAGGAAGAAGCGAGTTTAGATGGGAAGGAGAAGTGTGGGAGCAACACTTGATATAGATGATCAAAGAGCACTCCTGAAAAGACATAACAGTACGACTTTAGTACACAAATTATACGTCTGAAAGATAAGATTAATAAATTGCAAACCCATACCTTCCAACATCTTCGATGGTATGAGAGAGGGTTGAGAGGTGACCACCGCCAAGGCAGTCGTTAAAGGCGCTCTCTCGAGCAGTGGGGCATCGGCGCTGGCTGCACCTGCGTTACGAAAAAGGTGAATTTGTCAGAAAGGATTCTAAGTTAAAGAAAGACAGCAACTTGGGATTTACCTGATGAGCTGCCGGCTAAAACGGAGGCGTCTCCCTCCTCCATCGACATGAGGCCACCGCCCGTGGCCTCATCACCCGACTCGATGGGGACCGTCGTCGTGCTCACGCGGCCAGGAGACGGCGGAAGATCGTAGACGGGGAGGGCAATGATTGGAGCATTGCCGGACTCTTGGGAGAGAGCGGCTAACTCTTCCCCAAGAGTCGTACCCATCTCACCCGCTACTTCTTCGGGCTCCGCGGTCTCCATCGTCTCATCCGCCGTCACCACGAGGTCGCCAGCCTCAAGCGTCTCGTCCGCCACCACCCTGGGCTCAGTTGTAATGATCATTTCATCTGCCACCACTTCAGGCGCGGCATCAATAACCTTCTCGGCTGCAGATCCCTCAGCCTCCATCTCAGGCTCCGCAGCCCCAGCGACGTTGCCGACCGTCAGCTCGGGTTCGGCAGATGCCGCCTCCTCTGTTTCCTTGGGATCAACGGTCTCCGCCTCCCCCTCGGTCGGACTAGGCCCTACAGGATAGAATATATAAGAACCGATGGCTTTCTAATTCGTACAACAAGATTCTAAAAGAAATGTTACCTGAAGTGGATTTATCATTTGCGCTCCGAACCGCGCGCGTCACTTGTCTGCGAGCGGTGGATAGGGCGACGGGGGCCTCTTCGGAAGGAGTATCAGCACGAGGGACGGTGCTGGGGCCCGCTCCCGTAGCCAAAGCAGCCCGGCGCGCCTTCACCTCACGCCTCAGCCGGTTCCTTTCCTCCCGGGCCGTTGAAACGGACCTCACCAGAGCCTCTTTCATTGAGGCGTCCTCGTCCGTATACAGGGATGTCTCCAAATTCTTCAAGGCATTCTTCGTTGACTCGTCAAGTCGAGACTCTTGCTGCAGCCCCGACGAGACTGGGACTTCGGAAGCTAGCAGAATGTCTGCGTCGCTTGGCGGGAACGACATTGAGGTTCCTGCGATAAAAAGGAAGAGGTTAGATCAACCATAACACAAGGGAAATGAAAATTTGATGAATTAAAACTTACTAAGGCTCATGGACGCTCTAAGAAGTTCCTCCTCTTGGAAAGTCTTCAGGGAAGCGGCGATGGCTTCTTCAGTGGTGATACCTGTTGGAAGAAAAGAAGGAAGAATGTTAGTCAAAGGCAATAATGAAAATATGATGCAACAAAAAAAATGTGACTAGTAATTACCTGACGCCGCAAGCTTAGCCAGCCACGCGTCGCGCCTCGCTAACCGCTCCGAAGCTTCGAGGGTGGCCTCCAAGTCGGTGTCATCCGGCGGCACGACTAACCCTTCGTTAGTCCCATATTCACTCAGGTCCTCACCATAAGGAGCGTGGGGTTCCTGACCGAACGCGACGTCTGCAGCGAAGAGTGACTTCTTCTTCTTCTTCTGCTCACCAATCCTAGGTGCCCCCGGGATCGACTTACGCTTAACAACCACCTTGGGACGACGGGTCCCGATGTCCGCACCCACGCCAGACTTTGGCGAGGCTACAACCACTGTCTCCACTAGAGCACAGGGCGCTGGAGGTGCATTCGCAATATCGGGGAGCGGCGATCCGTGTGGAGGACTTTGCGCACACGATGGTCCGGCCCTGGCATCTTTTAGAGGGGGGACCACCGGGGTCCTTGGCACTAAGGGAGCGTTACGGTCGGTACCTGGAGGCACACCTTTACGGTCGACCAACAATCGCCTTTCCTCCTTTATAACGGCTCCCGTCGCATGATTATACCATTCTTTATATACGTTGAGGAGTCGTGGGGCGCAGGCCGGCGCACCGATAAAAAAATGAGAACCCATGTTCAGAAGCATGAAGTGATGCAGCGTGTTCTCCATCCCTTCTTCAGTGGCGGCAGGTTCCAGTAGGAAAGCTTCCAAGGGTACCCCTTGATCGTAGCCCAGTTGTTGGGCGAAACGATACGGGTTATATCTCATGAAAATTGCCGCACCGTTCTGCCTGAAGACTAGGAAGCCCGGTCTAATAGAATACAAGTGGAGGGTCTCCCGGGCTGTCAAAACTGAGGCTCCATCCTTAAAGGAGTCTTGTAATGGTCGCACCGCAGTGGTGGACGCCTTTCCAATGGTCAATACCTTGTCAACAAAGGACATCCCGGCTCCAACGGTGTGAGGGCGAAGGAGTAAACTCCTGGCATTCCGTGGTGATGGGGTCACAATTGATGCGCCGATCAGCTGTATAATGCGAGGGAAACCACACTTGTCGAAGAACGAGGGCCTTTTGTGCATGCCGAAGACACCCGCTGTGTGTAGCTCGAGCCATGATACAAAGTAGTGCATCGGGAAGACCACGTGTACCCCGGGCTCATTAGCATCCGCTGCTCGACTGAAGCCATGATATAAGTGTGCCAAGCCGGCGATCCCAACGGCCACTTTTACCCCGATGGCCATCTGGTGGGCTGGGTAAAAGACAGAGGGCCGCATACGGTGAGAGTGCATTAGGATCGCAAACCAACTCAGCCACAACCCGAGAAATCCTAAGAAAAAGGCCTCCTCATCCATCCCAGGGGCCGCAATTTCTACAAAAGACATAGTCGGGAAGTCCGGAAGAAAAAAACCCTTTTGGTCTATCTCCTTCTCCGGCAGGTTATCCACACCTAGACTGAAAGGGTCATTCAGGGTAGCGAACTTGGCAGCTTCTGATGAGAGGACGCTTGGGCGAAGGAACCGAGCGATGAAATCCTCAAAGCTAACTCCGCGACTCCCATGTTCAATGAAAAGGGACTCATAGATGTTCAACACTTTAATCAAGCTTGGGAATTGGTGTTGAACAGCATTCTCCGGCGTGAGCCCCCTTACCACCGAAGACGTACTCGTCTGTTGGGAGCAACTCCTTATAGTGTTCCCCTATGACTGGTAAACCGTATACCTCCGTGAACTCCTCCAAAGAGATTGACACTTCCCGATCCATGGTAAGGAAAGTGTGGGTAGGAATGTTCCACTGCTCCAAGAAAGCCTTGAAACACCAGGTGGGGAGCGTGGGATACTGGAAGAGAGAGACATAAACTGCGGTATACAATCCTAATTTTATCAACTACGACTTCTTCGTCGACAGGATATACCGAGCCCATGGTAGGTAGCCGATCGGGTGGCGGAGGATCAGACCTATGTTATATGATTGCCCCCAAGGTCGTGCCTCACCTTGATAGATATGGCGTCCCAGGATATCTAAAACCATGGGACGCTGAACCGGAATCGCATCTATCGCGGGATGTAGAAAGCCCTTCGAGGTCCAATCGACCATCTCTACGGCATACTGCACCGGGGGTGGACTGGCGTAGTGGATCGCTGTGATGGGTTTTGACGGCACTGAGCATGTGAAGCTGCGTCGACCCATAATGATCTGATTGTACCATGACCCCCAAAGATGTAGACTCTTATACTCCGGGTCGTGGTCCTTGATCATGACCAAGACCTCATGGTCTGAAGGCGCCTCGGAAAATCCCTACTCTGAACGAACAAACGGGAATGAGGTGTCGAGAGACATGATCGCTGCAAGTGAACAGAAATTAGCCGTTAGTGTTGTAATTCCAACGCTTGGCGTTTAAAAAAAATTTCATTAATTAACTAAGTAAATTAAAGATTAATTAAATTAAAATTAATTAATTACACCACACAGCAGTGCAGTGGGTAGGGAACCAAATGGGGACCCACAAAATCTGGATGACAGTGCCTCATGAAATAAGACAGCCCCATCATTGTTGAGACTGTCAATTAATGAAAAGACCCCCAAGAGAATATTCTCATCAATGGGAGATCCCTAGAGACAAGGAGAAAATCTCTTCTTTCAGAGCAAAGCTCTGTCACAGAATGACACTTGTCAAATTCTGGTCTCAAAGGAATAAAATTCCTTAAAAGAGCATAGCTCTGTGGTAAAAATGGAAAGATCCATCAAATTTTTTTTTAACACTTAAAAGAATTAAAATTTTTGGAATCTTGAAAAATCCATGAAAACTTATAATAAGTTCTTCATTTTTCAGATCTAAAAGATCTACATTTGATCCAAGAGCAAAGCTCTGTTCATGGGTTAGAACCCATGAACAAGATCTCTGTAGATCTATAAGTTTTTGAGAGCAAAACTCTGTTTATGAAACCTCAATGGGGATTTCTTTAGATCAAAAGATCTGTGAGAGCAAAGCTCTTTGGTTTAAGATTGGTTTGAATTAATTTAGTTTAATTTAGATTAATTTTACCTAAAGTTTCTAACTTTGGAAATGAGCAAAGCTCTGAAGTTCTGAAGCAAGAGCAAAGCTCTGGAAAATCAAAAATCTTGAAATGGTGAAGATTTTCTAAGGGACAGAGGTCCTATTTATAGGGCGCTTGTGCCCCTTCAGCTCACCCGTTGATCCAACGGTCAGAAACTTGCCACCGCTACACTCACGTGCGCGCCACGTGAGCGCAACGGTGGGGGGCATTGTTTCCCCCAATCAGAGCAAAACTCTGTTGAAATTCAAAATTCAAATTTTGAAGCAACGCTTCAAATCATGGGTGCAACACGCCACGTGTCAGGCGCTGATACGTCAGCGCAGCGCCCAAGAAGGCGCGCCCAATCAGAGCAAAGTTTTATTAAAAAACAAAAGGAAGCAACGCTTCAGTTGCGCAAGCACTGCGCTGCACGACACGTGTCAGCGCAGATGCGCTAGCGCAGTTGCGCTGCGCGACACGTGTCAGCGCAGATGCGCTAGCGCAGTTGCGCTGCGCTGTGCGCTGCTTGACACGTGTCAGCGCAGTTGCGCTGCGCTTTGCGCTGCGCGACACGTGTCAGCGCAGATGCGCTAGCGCAGTTGCGCTGCGCTGTGCGCTGCTTGACACGTGTCACGCGCTGGGGCATTTGCGCCAAACAGAATTAAGATTTTAAAGAAATCTTTCTGTTCTTGTTAAAACAAGAATATTTTCTTCTGTAAAACAGATCCCTTGGATCAAAGATCCAACGGTGGGGAAAATTTCCCAAATCACTCAGAGAAAGATCTCTTTAACTAATTTATGGGCACTATAAAAAAGACCCTAGATCTCAATTCAAAGGCATCAACATTTGTGAGAAATCAAAAATTTCAAACAGAGAGAATTCTGAAGAAATTCTAAGAAGAAAAAGAAGGTAAAAGACCTTTTAGATAGAAGAATTTCTTCTAATAGATCATTGATCTAAGAACAAGATCAATGATCTTCAATAAAAAAAAACAAAACAAAAAAAATAAAATAATAATAGTGCTTTGCACTTCTTTTATGAACCTTTGGTTCTAGAATCTAAAAGATTCTCAAGTTAACAGTGCTTTGCACTTGAAAAATTGCACTGTTGCGCTCCTGTGTTGGCGCAAGCCACCAGGGAGCGCCACGTGTCAGCAGCGCAACAGCGCAGCGTCCTGATACAGCGCACTGCGCTGTTGCGCTCGCGCTCCTTAGATCGTGACACGTGTCGTCACCACAAGCGCTTGCACTCTTTGATTGGCGCAAAGCGCCTCACAAATGCAATCCATTTCTTTTGTTGATGGGCCATGCCCAAATCAAAAAGACCTAGTAGGCCTAATTAAATTGCAAAGCAATAAATGGGCAGAGCCCAGGTAAAATTGATGCTCTGCATCTTTTATAAAAAGGCAGAGCCCAAGTAAAATGATACTCTGCATTATTCATAAATGAGCAGAGCCCAAAATAAACTGATGTTCTGCATCCTTTATGGGCAGAGCCCAACCAAAAATAGAAAATAATGCAATGCATTATTTAAAAATGGGCCAAGTCCTAGTACAGACCAAAAACAAATAAAAGTGTCGAACATTTTTCAATTGGACTTAGCCCAATTATGGTCGTAAGTCCTCAAATCAAATTGACTGGATAAAATTGCTCTCCTAGATCAATTTACCTCCGGTTCGAGGGTATATCTCTGAACTCCTCTGACACCTATCGTTGTAATCCTTCAACGACGTCAGAGAGGTGACGGGTCCCGACGACCACACATCGATATGGACTGCGGGGTCCTCAAACTCGTGGACCGAAACGTCCTTAAACTAATATTCATCCCAAAATGGGAATGTTGGACCGAAATGTCCTTAAACTAATGATGGACCGAAACGTCCTTAAACTAATGGACCACCACGTCCCTAAACTGTCGATGGACCGAAACGTCCTTAAACTAATGATGGACCACCACGTCCTTAAACTGGCGATGGACCACCACGTCCCTAAACTGGAACAATAGAGCCTCCAAATGCTCTTTTGCCGGATCTAAACGGTCCCGTTTAAGTTGATCTTAGCCCTAAACACGACTAATGTATCCTTAAATATTCAAATGGACTATAAAACTCCAAATCAACTTTGGTTCAAGGGTACATCTCTGAACTCCTCTGACACCTATCGTTGTAATTCTTCAACGATGTCAGAGAGGTGACGAGTCCTGACGGCCATATAATAAATGGATCACCACGTTAAGTTGATCTTAGTCTTAAACAGGACTAACGTATCCTTAACGAACGTTTAAGTTGATCTTAGCCTCAATACGGCTAACGTATCCTTAAACTAGAAACACCAAACCCAAATCTAAGTAAATACGGATTTGGACTAATCCACGTCCTACGGGCGACGGCATTACTCAGTCTCCGTATACAATCCATGGGCAACCATAAACAAAACAAACACACACGACACGAAGTGAAATTCTGGAGAAGGAGAAAGTGGCTACCGCGATGCGGTAGCATAATTAACTACAAGGGCTTGCTCCTGCAGGGAAGAGCGTCCCCACAATCAAAAACCTCTCTAGCGAGGGGGAATCTGACGAAGTCTGCTACATCGGCCACATCCGTCTAAACCTCCGATACACGGTGTCAAAAATCAACTTGGCATCTTCGGAGAGGTAGACGGATAAAACTATATAGCATCTGCCCCGAATCTCAGGCAAGACGTCCTCACGTCGTCTCCGCCGTCTTTCAGAGGGGAACACCTCCGTTCCGAGGAACGACCCGGCCTTCAATGGCCTCCCAGAACACTCCTATGTTCGCCTTACAAATAACCATCCGCTCGTCTCCGTGCCCTCCTACACGCTGAGCTTCCTCAGCTTCCCAGCTCGCCCCCGAGCTATCACAGAACCAATCTTCCTCAGCCCTCCGCTCATCTCCAAGCCTCCCGCCGAGCTAAGCCTCCCCGGTTCTCCCGAGCAACCAAGATCGCAGAGCCCAAGCGCCTTCGCAACGGCTCCCCGTATCTTGCCGAAGCGAGATATCCGCCACCCCACGTCCCGCGTCCCACGCTGGTGCATCCCCAATCAGAGCAAAGCTCTGTTCAAATTTTGAAATTTGAAATGAAGCGGCGTTTCATAGCAGCGCTGGCGCTAAATACGCCAGCGCTGAGTCAAAGACTCTGCTGCAGCGCTCACGTGCAAGGCACGAGAGCGCTAGCACTAAGTGCGCCAACAGCGCCAACGCTAAGAGTCAAAGACTCTGATGCAGCGCTCACGTGCAGAGTACGAGAGCGCTAGCGCTAAGTGCGCTAGCACCAAGAGTCAAAAACTCTAATGCAGCGCTCATGTGTAATGCACGAGAGCGCTAGCACTGGAACTAAATGTTCCCCACCGTTGGATCAAAAATCCAATGAAGATGATAAATTATCAATTGACCAGAATAAAATTCAGTTAAGAAAAAATTCCTCAGAATCTTTCCAAACAGGAAAGATTGTACGCTGAAAATCAGAGTACCGTTGGATCAAAAATCCAATGGTGATTAAAAATCACCAAAATACAAAATAAATTCTGTATAGGAAAAATTTCCCAATCTTGTTAAAAACAAGAAGATTGCCTTCTGTAAATTAGAAGCCCTTGGATCGAAGATCCAACGAGAAAACATCCCCAAATCAATTATAGAAAAGATATCCTTAACTGATTTAATAAATCAGCCTACCCTATATAAAGGCCCCAAGACATCAAGTCTTACAGAGAGGAATCCCCCCATAAACTTTGAGAAATTTCAGAGAGAAGAGTAAGCTCTCGGCAGAAGAAGAATTTCTTCAAGATAAAAACAAAGAGATCAAAGTATCTCATCAGAAAAAGAACTTAGTTCTTTGGCCAGATCATATATCTATAAGACAAATTGTCTTTCACAAAAGAGATCATAACATCTCATTATAAAAGGGGGGGGGGAGAATAATTCAATTCTCTTAGGATCACAGATCCATAAAGGCAAAGCTTTTTACCAAAAACATAAGAGATTGAAACATCTCCTATAAAATAAGAACTTTGTTCTTAGATCCATGAGACAAAGTCTCTTATAAGAGAGAATTTAATTCTCAGAGAACAGAGCTGCCTAAAAAGAGCCCTAGCGCTCCAATTAAAAGAAGCGTTTTAGCGCTTCAAAATTTAGCGCACAGCGCCGCAGAGCCCTAGCGCTTCAATTAAAATAAGCGCTCCAGCGCTGCAGAGCCTTAGAGCTCTAAATTTAAAGAAGCACCTCAGCGCTCTAAGTCTGGCGTACAACGCCAAACACGCCACGTGCTCTTCACGTGTGCGCTATTTCACAAGAAGCGTCCTGCGCTCATTAACTGGCGCACAACGCCAAGCGCACCACGTGCTCCTCACGTGTACGCTATTTCACAAGAAGCGCTCTGCGCTCATTAATTGGCGCACAGCGCCAAGCGTACCACGTGCTCCTCACATGGGCACTAAGAGAACATATAATGTTCTTTAAATAAAAGCCCCAGAGCCATATTGAATGCTCAGCACTCAATAAAAGAAAAAAAGTTGTCAGGACCAATGCTCAGTATTGTTAAATGAAAAAAGACTGATCCTAATTAAATGTCCAACATTTTAACCGAATGGGCTGAGAATTTTGGGCACTGAGAGCTAATTAAATGAACAACATGACACACGAATCTGTTCGCCACCGAAAAGACGCGACCGAGACGTTGGGACGTCCGGCCTGAATTTTGGGGGCAGATGCTATTTGGTTTTATCCGTCCACCTCTCCAAAGATGCCAAGTTGATTAATGGCACCGTATATCAGAGGTTTAGACGGATGCGGCCGTTGTAGCAGACTTCGTCAGATTCCCCCTCATTTGAGGGGTTTTTGATTGTGGGGACACTCTTCCCTGCAGGCGCAAGCCCCTACAGTTAATTACGCTATGCATCGCGGTAACAACTTTCTCCTTCTCCAGATGGTCACTTCGTGTCGTGTGTGTTTGTTTTATTTTTCGTTGCCCGTGGATTGTATACGGAGACTAATTTATGTTGTCGCCCGTAGGGCGTGGATTAGTCCAAATCCGTATTTTCTTAGATTTGGGTTTTGGGTTGGGTTTAAGGATTGTTAATCTCATTTGAGACGAAGATCAACTTAAACGTTTGTTAAGAATACGTTAGTCTAATTTTAGACTAAGATCAACTTAACGTTTGTTAAGAACACGTTAGTCTAATTTTAGACTAAGATCAACTTAACAGGATCATTTAGATCCAACAAAAGAGCGTTTGGGCTCGATTGTTTTAGTTTAGGGACATTGCGGTCCAGTTTAAAGACGTCATGGTCTGTAAAGTTTAAAAACATCATAGTGTATGAGCTTAAGGACCTCACAGTCCATGGTAGTTTAGAGATATCATAGTCTGTAAAGTTTAAGAACATTATAGTTCATAAGTTTAAGGACCCTACAGTCCGTGGAATGTCTGGTTGTTGGGACCCATCACCTCTTTGAAGACGTTGAAAGATTACAATGACACATATCGGAGGAGTGAAGAGATGTGCCCTTGAACCAATATTGGTTGAGAGATCTGTAGTCCAATTTGGGACTAAGATCAAAGATTTATGAGCATATGGGCTTAATTAATCTGAAGTAGAGATCTATGGCCAACCTGGGCTCGGCCCATTCGGTTAAAATGTTGGACATTAATTAGGATCAGTCCTTTTTCATTTAACAATGCTGAGCATTGGTCCCGACAACTTTTTGTCTTTTATTGAGTGCTGAGCATTCATTATGGCTCTGGGGCTTTTATTTAAAGAACACTTTATGTTCTTTTAGCGCCCACGTGAGGAGCACGTGGTGCGCTTGGCGATGTGCGCCAGTTAATGAGCACAGAGCGTTTCTTGTGAAATAGCGCACACGTGAGGAGCACGTGGTGCGCTTGGCGTTGTGCGCCAGTTAATGAGCGCAGAGCGCTTCTTGTGAAATAGCGCACACGTGAGGAGCACGTGGCGCTGTGCGCCAGACTTGGAACGGTGAGGTGCTTCTTTAAATTTTGAGCGCTAAGGCTCTGCAGCGCTGTGCGCTAGATTTGGAGCGCTGGAGCGCTTATTTTAATTGAAGCGCTAGGGCTCTGCAGCGCTGTGCGCTAAATTTTGAAGCGCTCAAGCGCTTTTTTTAATTGGAGCACTAGGGCTCTTTTTAGGCAGCTCTGTTCTCTGAGAATTAAATTCTCTCTTATAAGAGACTTTGTCTCGTAGATCTAAGAACAAAGTTCTTATTTTATAGGAGATGTTTCAATCTCTTATGTTTTTGGTGAAAGGCTTTGCCTTTATAGATCTGTGATCCTACGAGAATTGAATTATTCTCCCCCTTTTTATAATGAGATGTTATGATCTCTTTTGTGAAAGACAATTTGTCTTATAGATATATGATCTGGCCAAAGAACTAAGTTCTTTTTCTGATGAGATACTTTAATCTCTTTGTTTTTACCTTGAAGAAATTCTTCTTCTGCCGAGAGCTTGCTATTCTCTCTAAAATTTCTCAAAATTTATGGGGGGATTTCTCTCTTTTTTTCTCTTTCGATTTGAAAGCTTATGGGGGAGGTCTCTCTATGCAAGAAAGTCTTGGGTCTTTTATATAGTGAAGGCTGATTTGTTGAATCAGTTAAGGAGATTTTTTCTTTAATTGATTTGGGGATGTTTCCCCCGTTGGATCTTTGATCCAAGGGCTTTTGATTTACAGAAGGCGATCTTCTTATTTTTAACAAGATTGGGAAATTTTTCCCATACAGAATTTATTCTGTATTTTGGTGATTTTTAATCACCATCGGATCATTGATCCAACGGTGCTCTAATTTTCAACGCACAATCTTTCCTGTTTGGAAAGATTTTGAGGAATATTTCCTTAAAAGAATTTTATTCTGGTCAATTGATGATTTATCATCTTCATTGGATTTTTGATCTAATGGTGGGGAACATTTAGTTCTAGTCTAGCGCTCTCGTGCATTGCACGTGAGCGCTGTATTAGAGTTTTTGACTCTTGGTGCTAGCGCACTTAGCGCTAGCGCTCTCGTGCTCTGCACATGAGCGCTGCATCAGAGTCTTTGACTCTCAGCGCTGGTGCTATTGGCGCACTTAGCTCTAGCGCTCTCGTACCTTTCACGTGAGCGCTGGCGCATTTAGCACTGGCGCATTTAGCGCGAGCGCTGTTATGAAGCGCCGTTTCATTTCAAATTTCAAAATTTGAACAGAAATTTGCTCTGATTGGGGGAAACAAATGCCCCCTACCGTTACGCTCATGTGGCTCACACGTGAGTGCAACGGTGGCAGCATCTGCGCCGTTAGATTAATTTTGGAAGTTGAAACGGCTCTCAGTGCCTATAAATAGGGCATTTTGCCCTTGGAATGACCTATGTTCATCTTCTTATTTGTTTTTCTAAGAATTAATTCTCTTTCAGAGCCAAGCTCTCTATTTTAAGAACTCTCTTAGAGTCAGAACTCTGTCAAAAATCTAGGTAAAGATCAAATCTTTGAAGAGATTATTTTATAATCTTGGGTTTCACCTATTAATAGAGTTTTGCTCTTTTCATATCATAGATCTAAAGAAAACTTTTTTAGGGTTTCGTTAACAGAGTTTTGCTCTCTTGAAATCATAGATCTAAAGAGATCTTTCTTAGGGTCTCTTAACCCATTTTTAAAGAAGAATTATTAGAGTTCATTTTGCAGATCTTGCAGATCTCAGAGTTTTTTAACTCAATAAAGCTTTGCTTCTTAAAGTTTTTGATGGATTATTCCATCTTCGGAGCGTAGCTCTTCAAAATTTTTGGGGGAATTTTTATTCCTTCATCATTAATTATGACAGATGTCATATCTGTTGAAGAGCACTGCTCTCAAGGGAGATTTACTCCTTGGCTCGAGGGGCCCTCATTAAATGACAATCCTTTTAGGATTTCCTCATTTAATGACTGTCTCATCAAATAATTAGACTATTTTATTAATGATGAGTTATCATCTAGATTGTGCGGATCCCCTTGGTCCCTTTTTACTGTATTGCAGTGCGACACGAATTTATAGTGCCAAGTGCCAGAACTTAAATTGTAGCATTGACGACTAATTTTTTGTTCCTTTTCGCGCAGGTACTATGTCATTCAACATTTCTTTCATGTTCGTCCGTTCGGAAGGCGGATTCCCCAAAGCGCCTGTGGATAGGGAAGTCTTCGCGCTGATCAAAGATCATGACCCGGAGTGAAAGAATCTTCATCTATGGGGCAGATGGTACAGTCAAATCATCAGGGGTCGACGAAGATTTTCTTGTGCGGCACCTTCGGAGCCTATTTCGGTGATCCCTTATGCCGACGCACCTCTGGTGAACTATGCCGTGGAGGAGGTCAACTGGACCTCAGAGGGCCTCCTTCAGCCTGCTATGGCTGCAATACCCGTACAGCCGCTGACGGCTTTGGATACTCTAGAGCGGCGCATATGTCAGGGCGAGTCGCGCCCTTGGGGGCAGCTGTACATGATAGGCCTAACTTCTCGCCATCTAGCCGGGTATTTGCAGTGGGCCCGCTATATCTTGTCGGCCAAGAAGTCACAGATGCTGAAGCTCGGGTTGTATCCCGTGATTTACGCTTCTCTCTTTCAATATTCCACGCCTCCTGCATGGTGGGTCAAGGCTTTTTTGGAGCAATGGAATATTCCGATTCACACCTTCCTTCTGTCGGATCAAGAAGTCTCAATATCTTTGGAAGAGTTTACAGAGGTCTCTGGATTACCCGTTAGGTGAGAAAATTACGAGGAGCTGCTTCCTCCGGATGAGTACATCTTTGCCACCAAATCAGTGGTAATGGGTCTCACCCCAGAGAACGCCATTCAACACCAATTCCCGAGCTTGATCAAGGTGTTGAATATCTATGAAAATCTATTTTTGGAGTCCAGAGGGCATGGGGTCGGCTACTCAGACTTCGTCGCTCGCTTTCTTCTTCCGGAAGCCTTATCGAAACAAGCTGCGCTGTTCGCCAAGCTTGATGATTCGTTTGGCTTTGGTTTGGATAACCAACCCACGGCGGAGGGGGACTTAAAAAGTTTCTTTATTCCGGCTGCTCCTGTCGTTTCTTTCACGGAACTTGCTGCTCCGGACATTGACGAAGAGACGTTCGTGCTGGGGTTCATTGGCTTATGGCTGAACTGGTTCGTGCTTCCATTGCACTCTCGTTATATGAGGCCATCAGTCTTTTACCCAGCTCATCGTATGGTTGTGGGAATACAAGTGGCTATTGAAATTTGTAACGCCTTGAAAAGTCGTTTAGGTATTTTCCCGATAATCGGTAAATAATTGGTATTTTTCCGTAAATTGTAATTATAATTATTTTTCAATATAGGCCTAATTATACCTAATTTAGATAGCTAATTACTAGTATTTGGTAATTAATGAGTCACTTATAAATATCTAGTTGTTTAAATATTTTTCCCTAATTTATTATTTTTAATATTATTTTAAGCTTTTAAATATACATTAAATTAGTGATAAATACAAATTTGAATAGGCTAATTACATACTTAAGAACTATGACAACTAAAATCTAGTTTGTAATATAAATTTTTATCATGTAATTCCAAGTTCTAATTGATTATAGTCAAGGGAAAATTAAAATTTAATAAAATTAAACTAAAACTTGCAATTATGTAACTTGAGGGGGTCTTTTTGCATGGAATTTTCTTTGCAAATCTCTCACACTCCTCACCCCTCTACCATAGCCGAGCCCACCATAGCAAGAAGCCCCCTCCATTTGTCCCTTCAACTCATTTGAATGAATAATGTAAATGGATTAAAATATATTAATTTGAGGTATGGGTATTATGTGGTATGGGATGGCTTTAACTTTGCAAAAAATTCCACAACCCCCACACACTCCTCCCCATTCCTCACTGCTGCCGAAACTGCAGCCACTCCCTCTCCATTTTTTCATCTCTTTTCATCTCCAAAAAAATCCCCAAAATGCTTCAAAAATCCAATTAAAACCTCACAAATTTAAGCCAATTCTTCATCCTTTCTCCTTAGCTAACTCTTGCTTGAATCTTGGAGCAAGGAGACCTTTTTGAGGAGGCAAAATCACATACTAGATCTCTAAAATTGGAGGTATAATTTTCACCCAATTAATACTTGTGGTTAGTTTCCTTTAATTAAATTGTTTAAGTGTTAATTTTGGTGCTAATTTCAAATCTAGGTTTTTAATGATGATGGTTTGAGTTAGAACTAGGTTAACTAAGTTTATTTTGCTATCTAGTTCTCATACAAACCTAATCTAAATTTACTTTGCTTAAGTGGGCCTCAATTTATCCTAATCTAGTGATTATGCAAGCAATTGCATGATTTTTGTGTGTTTTGGGAGAGATTATTTTAAGTAATGGAGCATGGCTTATTTTAGATGTTTATTTGTGAATGTGGCCATTAAGTCGTTAATCCATGAAGGTTTGCACCGAAATCCCATTTGAATGCTTACTAGGTTTTTGCTTTAATTAGGTGTTGAATTGGTTTGACGTTGTGACTAATTATATGACATCTCCCATGATAATTAGGGTATTTTGAATGAGCAATAGGTTTGATCGGGTTCTAGGTTGGTGGTGGTCTCGTATAGAAATTCTAGTTGAGGTTGTGGCGATATCGTACACTTTTTTTGTGCACACAAGTTTAGTTGAGGACGTTTATTCTTTGTATCGTTGTCCTCGTACCTTCTCAGAGTTTTAGCTTGATGTTTTGCATTTGTGCAAATGCCAGGATCGGTCGCGGAGACTTCGGGCGCGGTACGAAAAGGGAAAGCGGTGATTGGACCAGGCCAGCTGAGAATTTCCGGTGAGTAGATGTATACATCTACAGGGGAAATCGTTTGGATGGCGCGAGGCGCCCGATAGTTTAGAATTTCTAGTAATACCAGCTTGTGGCATGTAGTTCTTAGTTATCTATTTTACTGCATTGCATGACCTTTTATATTCATATAGGTGTTAGTTCATCATATAGAAACCATTGAACCATTAAAATGAGTTATGCGACACAAGTAATATTTGGCTTGCTATATTCATCATATATAATTGTGCAACTTCATCTCATAGGGCATTTGTACCATTACCATGGTTTTATGCAGCACGAGCACTATTCATGTAGACACACATGCATTGGTAATTTCTATGCCACAAACACTAGATAACTTGTTTAAACCGGAATTTAGAATAATTTCACCTTATAGGACGTATAAACCAGTACTAATATATTGAATTCCTCCAGATGAACCTGTAGAATTGCTAGTCATATGCATGTACCTCATTACATCATTCGATCATACATAGTCTTTTAGTTATATATTGCGGTTCGCATTGTTGATACCATAGGCATTCATCATCATTGACATGTGTACTTATGGTACTTTCTTTCTTGAGGATTTTAGCATTTGAGATTTATGAGATTTTGGAGAAACCGCAAGGATTTAATAAAATTGATATCATTTTAAATATTGCAAGTTGTGGTTTTCTCGAGATATGATACTTGTGTCGTCCACCATGAGTTTTCTGTTAGTTTTCGAGACCTGTTTCGAGGAGTAGGATGAACCGTCTCGGGTACATGGTGGGCCCGGTAAGATATCCCGGGGCAAGAAGATCGAGTTGTAGAAGATGAGTCTGGCAGGGGCAGATTACCTACCAGTGATTGTTGGCGCGGAGGATATTCAGAGGATACCGACCGTGGTCGTGAGATATTGAGATATTGATAATTTGAGATGGACCAGCCGAACGGCTGGGGCCGAGATATTGGGATACCGATACTTTGGGACACTGAGATATTCATTTGAGGTGTCGATGCTTGGCACGGATTTCTGTTGATTTCATTGATATTTCTTCAGATACTTCACAGGAGTTTTTCTAAGATGAAATTAATGACTTTCCCATATCAAACATACTTGTTAAATTGCATTCATGTCGCATACATGCTAGTACATCATACCATATCAATATTGTAGAATTGTGACACTTTGCGTACATGCTTACGATAATCTTTATAGATGTTATATGTTACTCATGAGTTGGCAACTCACCCCCGTTGTGCCACAGCCTTTTTGCAGGTCCGATCCGTCAGCACTGTAGCGGCGGACGCACTTCATCCTTTTTTTTGAATCTGAGATTTTGCTCGTAGGTGGGTTGTGATATTATTTTGTTTCCACCTTGTATATTCATTGTATCTAGTGTACTCCATCTATTTTATCCGCTACTTGTACTGATGTATATTGACCTAGAGACGAGCCAGTGAGATTTGTGGGCATGTATGTTGTTTCTTTGGGTCGAGCTCACTTGAGCCAACGTGTTGCTTATTATTTGTGCCTTTTATGCTTATTTTGCACTTTGATGATATTTATTGCGTGGGATTGTGATTCCGCTTTTTGCGAAGAGCTAGCTCCCGCTTGGGGATGCCTTATTTCATGTTATTCATATATTCCTGTTTTGTACCCGTTGAGGGCCAGTATTTACAAAAGAGACTCTGCTGAAATTTTCGGAAAAATGGACGTTGCTTTTAAAAAGCTTGATGTGACTTATTTGATTAAAATCGCTTTCAATAAATTGGTTTTCCTTCACTCTACTGCTTATTTGGTTTTGATTTCTGGGTTTTGGCTTACTTAGATTACGTACGCCTCGAGACGTTTCGTAATTTAAGTGCCAGTCATGCTCTGTACTTTTCGGGTCGTGACAGAATTGCTGGGTTAGCATACCTGTACCATGGTCTCAGCTTAGCGGCGGACACCACTCAGCCAGGGGTACAACCCGTCACTTTCTCGATGCATTATTTTATGTCATGGATCGAGCTGCACATACTTGGCGCTTTTGGTGTCTATAAACGACCTCGATTCTATGACAGTTACAATTTCTCTCGGATTATGCGCCTAGTTGACGCGTCCGTTGTAAATCCGACACAGCGAGAGGCTAGGGGTGTGCTCCTTCGTCCGCATACGGTTGGAGATGGCATGACCTTTGTCGATAAGGTTTTAACCATCGACAAAGAGTCCACAAAAACGGTGCAGCCACTGCGGGACACTTTTAAAGACGGGGCCTCTACCTTGAAAGCTCGGGAGATTCTTCATCTATACTCCATCAGGCCGGGCTTTCTTGTGTTTAGGAAGAATGATTCGGCATTGTTCATGAGATACAACCCGCACCGTTTCGCCCAGCAATCAAGCTACAATTAGGGCGTCCCGCTCGAGGCCTTCTTAGCTGAGCCTACTGCCATAGAAGAAGATATTCGCAACGCATTACACTATTTCATGCGGTTGAATACCGGCTCCAATTTCTTTATCAGTGAGCCGAATTGCGTTTCGCGAATCTTGAATGCATATGTGGCGTGGTATCAATATTCGATGGACGCTGTTATTAGGGATGAAAAGCGATTATTGCTGGATCGCAAGGGCACCGCCCCCACTGGTAATCTAGCTGTTCCCTTGAAGCGACGGACCATCGTCCGTCCTCCCTTGAGAGAAGCTGCTACGGTTGTGCTACCACGTGATATTCCTGAGCTGCCCCTGCCCCTGCCCCGTGCTCCTATAAAAGTGGTAGCTGCGGCGTCTCCTGAGTCGGGTGTGGGTACGGAAATTGGGACTCGTCGCCCAAAGTTGCCTACCAAACGTAAGCTCTTGTTGTCGGCTGCCGGCGCTCGCTCGCAGAAGAAAAAGAAATCGATACTTTCTGCAGACTTCGTATTCGGCCAGGAGCCTCATGCTCCTTACAGCGAGGTCCTGAGTGAGTACGGGACCAACGGGGGTTTATTTATGGCGCCTGTTGATACTGATCTGGAGGCTGCTATCGCGGTTTCAGCGCAATTGGCTCGCAATGAGGCAGCGCTGATCACCATTGCCCAATCAGGTATACTTCGGTCATATCTTTCCGTGGTTATTTTAATTATTATGGTTTGACTGACATTTTCTTCTTCAACAGGTATCTCCGCCGAAGAGGATCTTGCAGCTTCCCTCAAGACTTTCGAAGAGGAGGAAAGGCTTCGCGCTTCCTTGGGCCTCGGTATATTTCGGTTCATTGTGCCTTCATTCCTTTTTTATGGGTAAACTAACTCTTCTTTTTTATCTTATTGCAGAGACTACCTCGACTCAAGTTATCCCAAATGCAGTGCCGATCGCGAGTGGTGACGCAGCGACATTGTTAGCGCCGGCCACTGTAGCCATGGTTATCCCTAAGTCGCCACTAGGGGTCTCGCAGAAGCAGCCGATGATGGACGTCGTAACGGCGCCGGAGGCAGAACTTGATTGAGATGATGGTCTACCTTTATTGGAAGTCCTGAGGAGGTCCGCTCTCGCGGCTCAGGTTGAAAGGAAGCGCAAAAGGCGTGCAGCGAAAGAACGTGATGCCGTCTTGGCTGTAGGTGCAGGCTCGAGCACTGCTTCCCCTATCCCTATTTCTCCAGAGGGTGCTCCGGCTGCCATGTCTACCGCTCATAGATAGGCGGTACGCGCGGCTCGGGAGGCAATTGAAAAGCCGTCCCAAGGTAACGTAATACTGGGTCCTTTTATTAGAGTTTGATTTTCAGATTCTCATATATCATACCTTGCAGGGCCAAGTCCTGGTGAGGGGGTGGCAGGTGAGATGACGGTAACCACCGAGCCCGAAGCGGCTGCTCTTTCTCAGGAGTCTGGGACTGCCCCAATTGCCGCTCTTTCTCCTTGCGGTTCCAGACTGTCGGCTGGTATCGCGAGTGTTATGACGGCCCTCATCGAATCAGGGGACGAATCCACGGGCGGCGAAACCATTCCAATGGAGGAGAGCAAAGCAGTCGCTACGCCTAGTGATGCTCTTGTCGCAGTTTCGATTGGTGATCCATCAGGTAGATTTTGGTCATTGTTTTCCTTTTTATTCCGCAATCCCTTTCAATCCCTTCTGACGACATTTCTTTTGTTTCTAATGCAGGTGTGGTGAGCATTGAGGTCGTGCTATCCAAAGAAGTGTCACCGGTTGCTGCTCTGACGGTCGCCGACCCTTCGCCTTCTCTCATGTCCTCTCAAATGCTGGATTGTATGAGTTTGCGATTTGTCTAATTTAAATTGTGGATGTAATCTTCCTTATACTGACAATTCATCATCACAACCTTGTAGGAGTTCTCTTCGATCATCTGTATCAAATGTTGAACCCGCACTTTTCCTTCCAGTTAGAAGTTAGTCTGCCTGTTGGTGCCGGTGAGTATCTTTTCTAACCAACGTCTTTTTTTTCTTTAATGGGTGACCCTGCCGTTGTTAACTTTGAATTGATTACAGCGCTACAAATTGAAGTAAGGGACAAGAGAATCGTCGCGCCACCAGTACTCCCAGCTCTGCCACCTGCTGTAGCCGGTATAGTAGCCTTCATCACTCTTGCTTCTTCTTTATCTCTTAAGCCGATATCTGACCATGATTTGTTTTGCAGCAATCACACCGACTCCAGCTCCCTTCGAGCTCAGATTCCCATGCTGGCAGGTCCTTTTTCTAAACGCCCTTCTTCTAAGGGTGCTGCGAATAGTCTGCGAATGTTAAGCGAGTTCGTTGAGGATCTTGACGTCGAGGCCCCCGCATTTGCTGCAGATTTTGTTGCCGAGGTTAATCCCATGCTGGTGACGCTCGTACACTTGTATAGCGAGGGCATCGTCGAGTCTTGGGTTAATCATTGTAGGAAGATTGAGGCATGTCTGTATAAGATTGAGCTTAGGCATCCTGCTCCGGAGGTGTTGGCTTCGAACTCCCAGCGAGCTGCATGTGTTGAGCAGAGCGTTCCGTTCCTTCGCCATTTCGAACGAGAGACGACCCTTAAGCGAAAGGAACGTGAGGCGGCTTCCGCTGAATCTGTCCAACTGCGTGCTGAGGTCACAACGAATGCTGCACAGCTGAACTCCATCTTTGAAAACCTTCAACGATGTATTTCTGACGGGCTGGTGCTGAGGAAGAAGCTTGATCTTACTGAGCAAGTTGCGCAGAGTCAGTAGGCTGCTCAGCAGTAAATTGATGAGAAACTTTCATCCTGTCTTCAGCAACGGGCCCAAGTCAAAGCAGAGCTGGCCGCGGCGGCTGATCGTGAAAAGGAGTTGAGAGGAGTGCGCGAGCAACTGACTGATTTATTGAAAACGCCTCCTTCTCAGTAGCTGCTTTTGTATCAATTAAACATTTGTAATTTTTGAATAACATGTATCCATTTTTTTATTCTTTTATATGATTCATCTTGTGCTCTATTGAATTCATGAATAAAAGATACACATTTTTTTCTCCCACTGTTGCTTTCTTCTCTTTGCTGTGTTGTTGCCATGTGATTTTAGCAAGTGTGGCCTATAGATAGTAGGTAGCTGTCCATCCTGGACTCTTTGCAGGGTAGCGATGACTTAGAAAACAGGTTCAGATCTGTTGCCTAAGACTTTTCAATTTTATGAGCTATGAAGATCTCATAAAGATTTTTCTCCCTACAAGTCGAGAGGATTTCGTAGGTGTATTTTCTCCTTAGGAATCGTGAGGATTCCTAAGTGTGTTTTCTCTTGAGAGTCGTAAGGATCTCACAAGAGAATTTTCTCCTTATAAGTCAAGAGGACTCATAAGTGATTGATGAGTTGACCTGCTCCCGAGTCAAAGCATTGATTTGATGGGGAGGTCGAGGGTTGACTTTGGTCATTTTCCACGGGGTCAGGATTGACTTTGGCCGTGTTCTAAGGGGTCAGGGGTTGACTTTGGCCGTTTTCCACGGGGTCAGGATTGACTTTGGCCGTGTTCTACGGGGTCAGGGGTTGACTTTGGCCGTTTCCCACGGGGTCATGATTGACTTTAGCCGTATTCTACGGGGTCAGGGGTTGACTTTGTCCGTTTTCCACGGGGTCATGATTGACTTTAGCCGTGTTCTACGGGGTCAGGAGTTGACTTTGGCCATTTTTCCACAGGGTCAGGATTGACTTTAGCCGTATTCTACGGGGTTAGGAGTTGACTCTTGGTTATCTGTGCACCGCCGAGTCCTGAAACTGGGAACTTTGCCGCGGCTCCGCTTTGCTGACGTTGCGTCTGCTGTAACAAGACGAATGTCGAGGTGGTCTCTAGGTTGTCTGTGAACTATCAGGATTTGGAACTAGGGACTTTGCTATGGCTCCGCTTTGCTGACGTTGCGTCTGCTGTAACAAGACGAATGTAGAGGTGATCTCTAGGTTGTCTGTGAACCGTCGAGATTTGGAACTAGGGACTCTGCCATGGCTCCATTTGTTGATGTCGCGTCTGCATCCTGCTGGAGGAAGAACGCTGTTGTTGATTTCTAGGCTGTAGATGTAGTTGTCGAGACTTGGAACTAGGGACTCTGCCATGGCTCCTTTTTGCTGACGTCGTATATTCCTGCAGAGACACTGATTTCTCTGCGGGTCGACGCGAATCAAGATGCTCTCATTAAGGACGTTGATTTCCCTGAATCGAGGTTTTGCTAAGGACACTGATTTCCTCGGAGTTGAGACGAGATTCCTGCAAAGACACTGATTTCCTTGCGGGTCGACGCGAATCGAGATGCTTTCGTCAAGGACACTGATTTCCCTGAATCGAGGTTTTTGCCAAGGACACTGATTTCCTCGGAGTTGAGACGAATCGAGAGATTCCTGCAAAGACACTGATTTCCTTGCGGGTCGACGCGAATCGAGATGCTCTCGTCAAGGACGCTGATTTCCCTGAATCGAGGTTTTTCCAAGGACATTGATTTTCTCGGAGTTGAGACGAATCGAGAGATTCCTGCAAAGACACTGATCTTCTTGCGGGTCGACGCGAATCGAGATGTTCTCGTCAAGGATGTTGATTTTCCTGAATCGAGGTTTTTGCCAAGGACACTGATTTCCTTGGAGTTGGAGGTCATTGGCTAACTTGCTCCGCTTTTTGTGGTGTCGGAGTTGACGTACTTCCACTTTCTATGTTGACATACTTCCGAGACGGGGTCATTGGATGACTCTAGGTTGTCTGTGAACCGTAAAGTCTTGGAACCGGGGACTTGCCATGGCTCCGATTGGTGGTGTCGCATCTGTGTCCTGCTGGAATGAGGAGGCACACCGTTGTTGGTCTTTAGGCTGTAGATGTAGCCATCGAGATTTGGAATTAGGGACCTTGCCATGGCTCCGCTTCGTTGCGACTCTGAGGTCGGCTGTTAACATCGCGTCTGCATCTGGTTGGAGTGAGAAGAAATGCCGTTGTTGATTTCTAGGCTGTAGATGTAGCCATTGAGATCTGGCTTCCCTTTGCCGAAGCTTGGTGGGATGATATGGTTCTCTTTCGTTTATGCCCATGGATTGTATATATTCTCCGCCGAAACACAGAGATGCGACTGGGTAGGTCCGTCTTGCCTGAATTTGGGGGCAGATGCTAATTGGTGCTATCCGTCCATCTCTCCGAAGATGCAAAGTTGATTTATGACACTATGTATCGAAGGTTTAAACGGATGCGGCCGATATAGCAGACTTCATCAGATTCCCCCTCGTTGAGGGGCTTTGGGGACGCTCTTCCCTGCAGGCTCAAGCCCCTGTAGTTAATTACGCTACCGCATCGCGGTAACCACTTTCTCCTTCTCCAGCTGGTCACTTCGTGTCGTGTGTGTGTTTTTTTTTTTGGTTGCTCGTGGATTGTATACGGGGACTAATTTATGTTGTCGCCCGTAGGACATGGATTAGTCCAAATCCGTATTTTTCTTAAATTTGGGTTTGGGGGTTGGGTTTAAGGATACGTTAATCTCATTTATGACTAACATCAACTTAAACGTTAGTTAAGGATACGCTAGTCTAATTTTAGACTAAGATCAACTTAACGGTTTGCTAAGGACACATTAGTCTAATTTTAGACTAAGGTCAACTTAACCATTTGTTAAGGATACATTAGTCTAATTTTAGACTAAGATCTACTTAACAGGATCATTTAGATCCAATAAAAGAGCATTTTGGCTCTATTGTTTTAGCTTAGGGACTTTGCGGTCAATTACCAGTTTAAAGACATGGTGTTCCATTGTTAGTTTAATGACATCTCAGTCCAATGTTAGTTTAAAGACATCGCGGTTGAGGTTAAGGACATCATAGTCCATGAGTTTAAGAACCCCATAGTCCAATGTTAGTTTAAAGACATCACGGTCGAGATTAAGGACATCATAGTCCATGGGCTTAAGGCCCCACAGTCCAATGTTAGTTTAAAGACATCACGGTCGAGGTTAAGGACATCACAGTCCATGAGTTTAAAGCCCTCACAGTCAAGGTTAAGGACATCATAGTCCATGGGCTTAAGGACCCCACAGTCCATGAAATGTGTGGTTGTCGGGACCCGTCACCTCTCTGAAGACGTTGAAGGATTATAACGACAAATATCAAAAGAGTGAAGAGATGTACCCTTGGACCAAGGTTGATTGGGGATCTGTAGTCCAATTTGGAACTAAGATCAATTAATTAGATTATGAGCACATTGGCTCAGTTAAATCTGAATTGAGGACTTATGGCCAGTTTGGGCTAAGTCCAATTAAATTTGAAATATTAGCCCTTTATTGGACCATTAAACTTTTGTCTGGGTTCAGCCCCTCATCATTCAGCAATGCTTAAACAAGAGTTTGATGGCTTTGGTAACATTTTTATCTTTGAATGGGCATTAAACATTATAGCTCTGAATTTTACTCAATTTCGAGATTCAGTTGAAGGGGAGGCTTTTTGCCTCTGGAAAATTAACCAATTTGGCTAAAAATAGTGTTAAACACTAGAGAACAACAGTGTTAAACACTGTAAATAAAACTCTCAAATTAGTGTTAAACACTAAAAGACAATAGTGTTAAACACTGGAAATAAAACCTTTAAATTAGTGTTAAACACTAAATAGGAATGGGTTACGTGGGGACACATGAGGACACCCAAAGGTGGGGCCAGATCCCTTTTACTTTGTTCTGCAAATAAGTGTTAAACACTTTTTGACTTTCTGGCCATCACGTGGTGGCACGCGATGGAGATTTATGCGCTGATTGTTAAAGCGTTTATCAAGGGGTCACGTGGTAACACGTGAGAGCGCCCAAGTTAGAATCTGTCTTTCCTTTATTCTCTTTATTTTGGAGGTCACGTGGGAGCACGTGAGGTTTTGCTTCAAAGCTTTTTCCTTCTTATTTTTGGGGGATCTTTTCAGGGGTCACGTGGGGTCACGTGACCTTAGTTCTTTGCATGCATGGAGATCTTTCAAGTCTCTTTATTTTTAAGAATTAAATTCTCTGTAGGGTTAAACCCTAATTATGTTTTTAGAGGAATTAAATTCCCATGTATATGGAAGAATTAAATTCTTATGTAGGGTTAAACCCTAATTTCATTTTAGGAGAAATTAAATTCCTGTGAATTTTGAGAGAATTAAATTCTCAAATAGGGTTAAACCCTGGTTTATCTTGAAGGAATTAAATTCCTATAAATTTGGGAGAATTAAATTCTCATATAGGGTTAAACCCTAATTTTATCTTGGAGAAATTAGATTCCTATGAATTTGGGAGAATTAAATTCTCTAAATTCAATTCTCCCTCTAAGTTTTGGATCTGCATGGCAGAATCTCAACCCGATGAGAATTAAATTCTCAACCTATGGGGAGATTTGCTTCTGCAGATTTTCAACCAGAGGAAGAACTAAGTTCTTTTTGCAGTAGAGTTAAACTATTAGATTGAGAATTAAATTCTCTTTTTGCAGTTTTAATCATTTTCCCCTTTCTCACCTAGAGTTTTCTTTCTTGAGAATTAAATTCTCCTTTCTTTTCTCTCTGCTATTTGCCTTTAGGAAATTTTAAGATCCCAAAATTCTATATCTCTTTCTTTTCCTCTCCTTGGCTCCTATTTATAGGAGAAGGAAAAGAATCAATTTGTTTAGTAAATATTTTATTGAGAGATTTTGTTTGTTTTTCATAACTAATATGATCTTTTAGATCACTCAGTGAATTTTATTCACCATTGGATTTTTAATCCAAAAGATATTCTGTTTGTTATTTTTGGTGAAATTTAGGGAAATCTTTCCTTGTCTAAAATCTTTCCATAAATTGGTGATTTTTAATCACCCTTGGATTTTTAATTCAACGGTCCCCCATAATCCTTTTTTGTTTGGAAAAATTTGGAGAAATATTTTCCCAGTTAGGGTCTTTGATTTCCCTTAATTAGAATTTAATTCTATTATTTCAGAAGGCTTTTAAAAGTCTATCACGTGTTGGCACGTGGTCCCTTTATCTGATTATTAAATAGAATTTAATTCTATCAATTAAAGAGTTTAGGAACTTATCACGTGTTGGCACGTGACCCTCTTGATTAAACATTTTATTCAGAATTTAATTCTGCCTTTTAACAGAGCTAAGGAATCATCACGTGTCAGCCCGTGATGCCCCATTGGGGTTTTTCCTTAGTGTTTTATTATACCTTTAATTCTTTTCAGTGGGTTTAAAGGCCCATCACGTGTTGGCACGTGACCCCACCGATTAATTATTTTCAATTATTAATTTTATTCAGTACTTACAGGCTTTGCCTGTAAATGGTCACGTGTCTGCACGTGATGCCCGGTCACGTGTGGGCACGTGATGCCTCATAACTTTTGATCCCGGATGAATTATGAGGCCCATAATATATCAAATCGAAGTATTTTTCGAGACGCTTTCGTTACCATCAGAATTTAGCTGTTTCTCATTTGGGAGTTTTTCAAAATGCAGCCCGGAAAATACTGGTTCGCATTTTCTTAAACGAATTGCTGCCATTAGATACCTTGGGCTCCTTTGCGCAGAATTTTTTTGGTGGGAACAAATGCCCCCCACTACTTTACCCACGTAAATATATACGTAGGTGAAGTAGTGCAGAGTAATTCATAGCGTATGAGCAGTTTCGGGTTGGTATATAATTTTAGAATCTTGATCTGAGAAGATGGCGAGCGGACACAAGCGTCGTAATTTATCATTGACTCAAATCTCGATTCTTAAGGGACACAGTTCCAAACCCTCAGCTCCATGAGCCGCACCCTTCTATTTCTTTATGTTTTACTCTGGCGTGAAGTAGTTTATATGCTCATGAGTAACTTCTCCATTTCAGTGGCATGTAGATTTGGCAAGTGTGGCCCATAGATGGTAGATAATAGTTCATTTTGAACTCTTTATAAGGTAGCGATGGCTTAGGAAACATGGTTAAGATCTGTTGCCTAATACTTTCTAACTTGATGAGCCGTGAGGGTCTCACAAAGACTTTTCTCCCTACGAATCATGAGGATCTCGTAGGTGTCTTTTCTCCTTAGGAGTCGTGAGGACTCCTAAGTGCGTTTTCTCTTGAGAATCGTAAGGATCCCATAAGTGAATCTTCTTTATGCACAGGGACACTAATTTCCTCGCAAGTTAAGACGAATCGAGAGATTCTCACAAAGACACTGATTTCCTTGCGGGTCGAAACGAATCGAGAGGTTCTCGCCAAGGATGCTGATTTTCCTGAATCGAGATAAGAAGCGATGGCTTAGGAAGCAGGTTCAGATCTGCTGCCTAAGACTTTTCAACTTTATGAGCTGTGAATGTCTCATAAAGATTTTTTCTCCCTACGAGTCGAGAGGATCTCATAGGTGTATTTTCTCCATAGGAATCGTGAGGATTCCTAAGTGTGTTTTCTCTCGAGAGTCGTAAGGATCTCACAAGAGAATTTTCTTCCTTACAAGTCGAGAGGACTTATAAGTGATTGATGAGTTGACCTACTCCCGAGTCAAAGCATTGCTTCAACAGGGAGGTAGAGAGTTGACTTTGGGTTGTCTGTGCACCGCCGAGTCATGGAACTGGGAATTTTGCCGCGGCTCCGCTTTGCCGACGTTGTATATTCCTGCAGAGACACTGATTTTTCTGCGGGTCGGCGCGAATCGAGATGTTCTCGTCAAGGACGCTGATTTCCCAGAATCGAGTTTTTTGCCAAGGACGCTGATTTCCTTGGAGTTGAAACGAATCGAGGTATTCCTGCAAAGACGCTGATTTCTCTGCGGGTCGACGTGAATCGAGGTGCTCTCGTCAAGGATGCTGATTTCCCTGAATCGAGGTTTTTGCTAAGGACGCTTATTTTCTTGGAGTTGAAACGAATCGAGGTATTCCTGCAAAGACATTGATTTCCTTGCGAGTCGACGCGAATCGAGATGCTCTCGCCAAGGACGCTGATTTCCCTGAATCGAGGTTTTGCCAAGGACACTGATTTCCCTGGAGTTGAAACGAATCGAGGTATTCCTGCAAAGACACTAATTTCTCTGCGAGTCGACGCGAATCGATATGCTCTCGTCAAGGACGTTGATTTCCCTGAATCGAGAAGGTTGCCAAGGACACCGATTTCCCTGGGGTTGAGACGAATCGAGGTATTCCTGCAAAGACGCTGGTTTCTTTGCGGGTCGACGCGAATCGAGATGCTCTTGTCAAGGACGTTGATTTCCTTGAATCGAGGAGGTTGCCAAGGACACTGATTTCCCTGGAGTTGAAACGAATCGATGTATTCCTGCAAAGACGCTGATTTCTCTGCGGGTCAATGCGAATCGGGATGCTCTTGTCAAGGATGCTGATTTCCCTGAATCGAGGAGGTTGCCAAGGACACTGATTTCCCTGGGGTTTGAAACGAATCGAGGTATTCCTGCAAAGACACTGATTTCTCTGCGGGTCGACGCAAATCAAGATGCTCTCGTCAAGGACGCTGATTCCCTGAATCGAGGTATTGCCAAGGACACTGATTTCCCTGGGGGTTGAGACGAATCGATGTATTCCTGCAAAGACGCTGATTTCTCTACGGGTCGATGCGAATCGAGATGCTCTCGTCAAGGATGCTGATTTCCCTGAATCGAGGAGGTTTCCAAGGATACTGATTTTCCTGGGGTTGGTTGACTTGTTTTCGAGACAGATCGTTGATCCGGTAGGGAGTTCATTTGTTGACTCCAGGTTGTCTATGAACCGTAGAGTCTTGGAACTGAGGACTTTGCCATGGCTCCGATTTATGGTGTAGCATCTGTGTCCTGCTGGAATGAGGAGGCACATTGTTGTTGGTCTTCGGGCCGTAGATGTGGCCATTGAGATTTGGAACTAGGGACTTTGCCATGGCTCCGCTTCGTTGCGACTCTGAGGTCGGTTGTTGACGTCACGTCTGCATCTGGTTGAAGTGAGGAGAAACGTCGTTGGTGATCTCCAGGCTGTCTGTGAACCGTCGAGATTTGGAACTAGGGGACTTTGCCATGGTTCCATTGTTTTGACCCTGGGGTCGTTTGTTGACGTCGCATCTGCATCCTGCTGGAGTATGCATCCTGCTGGAGTAAGGAGAAACGCCGTTGGTGATCTTTAGGCTGTCTGTGAACCGTCGAGATTTGGAACTAGGGGACTTTGCCATGGTTCCGTTGTTTTGACCCTGGGGTCTTTCATTGACGTTGCATCTGCATCCTGCTGGATTACGAAGGAACGCCGTTGTTGACATTGCGTCTGTTGTAACGAGACGAATGCTGAGGTGGTCTCTAGGTTGTCGGTGAACCATCGAGATTTGGAACTAGGGAATATGTCGTGGCTTCGTTTGGTGATGTTGCGTCCGAGTCCTGTTGGAATGAGGATCACCGTTGCTGATTCTTAGGCTGTAGATATTACCGTTAAGATTTGGAACTAGGGACTATGCAGTGGCTCCGTTTCGTTGTGTCGCTTCCGTGCCTTACTGGCACAAGGAAGAACGCCGTTGTTGGCATTCTGGGATGCAGATGTGTCCGTCAAGACTTGGCTTTCTTTCTGATGGAGCCTGGTGGGATGATATGGTTCCCTCTTTGTTTGTGCCCCTGGATTGTATACAGGGATCGATGTGATCTCACATGTAGGGCAAAAGTTTCATTCTTTCAATTTTTTTTTTTATTTCCGCGATGCTCTATCATTTCAGCTTTTATATCGCGAAAATCGTGATTGCCCAATCATTTCGGCTATTTTTCGCGGTGCCCAATCATTTCGGCTATTTTTTTACTCGCTGTTTTTTTATTGCGAGTTGCCCAACCATTTCGGCTATTTCATATGCATATATTTTACTTGCTAATTTCGTTGCAAGTTACCCCATCATTTTGGCTATTTCATATGCATATATTTTACTTGCTAATTTCGTTGCAAGTTGCTCCATCATTTCGGCTATTTCATATGCATTTTTGGCTCGCTGAATCTTTATCGCGAGTGTGGAACTTGGAACCTGACGTCAATCTCAGCATCAACATCGCTGCGACTGGAATATTGCCAGGAGCGAATCATCATTTGCCTATGTCGATGTCGAACAAAGGTAGCTTAACAAATAGGGTTAGGATCCCATCGATTAAGGCTTTTGACTTCATGAGCCGTAAGGGTCTCATAAAGGTGTTTCTCCCTACGAGTCGTGAGGATCTCGTAGGTGCTTTTTCTCCTTAGGAATCGTGAGGATTCTTAAGTGTATGTTCTCTTATAAGTCATAAGGATCTTACAAGAGTGTTTTCTCCTTATAAGTCGAGAGGACTTACAAGGGTCACTCACCATGTGAGCATATCCCTAGTCGCTGGTGGGACTTTATTTAGGAGAGGTTTATTCGTGCCCGTGGATTGTATACAAGGGTCAATATTGAACCGCTTGTAGGACAGCATTGGATGTTGTGATGGCTTAAGAATAGGTTCAGATCCCTGTAGCTTAAAGCTTTTGAACCCTATGAGCCGTGAGGGTCTCAAAGGGGAATTCTCCTTACGAGTCGTGAGGATCTCGTAAGCGTAGTTTCTCCTTAAGAATCATGAGGATCCCTAAGTGTGTTGGTCTCTTATGAGTCGTAAGGATCTCACGCAGGTGGTTTCTCCTCACAAGGTCGAGAGGGCCTTGCAAGTGTCTTTTAACGAGATTGCGCCCTTTCGGGTTTTCACAAAACTCGCCGGTAGCCCTGCTGTTTTTACTCACGGAGCCCTTTCGGGTTTTCATCCGTGCTCATTTCGCTTATGGACGTACCTTTTTTTTTTACCATGTCAGCCTGGGGATGCCGCGGGTTTGTAGTAGTTTAAAGACGTTTCGGTCATAGGTCCGAGATTTTTCGGGCAACGTACGATTACGCAGCTAGATTTTCTCGCAAATCTTCGCATCTTTTGTGTCGGAGGTGGATTCCTTGAAGAGAGGGCCGAGGGCGATTTCTTCGTCAGAGTCTCTTCCAAAAGTGATGACTTGCGATCCCTTGGTGTCGACTATGTGACAGTTTCCAGCAGCTCTTTTGCGCTTATCTGTCGTGCTTTACTGTTCCCGATGAGCCTTGCGCTTCACTCGTTGAACGCGTTATCTGTGGACAACATATCCCTGCCACCAGTTTTTAAAGGCTATGCACTCCTCGGTAGGGTGTGCAATCCTCTGATGGTATAAGCAGAAGTTAGGATATATGTCCGCTTCATCAAGAAGTATACTGCCAGGAGAATTTCCTCTGAAAGAGGGTAACTTCATTCCTATTGACAAGACTCTAGCGAATCGTTTCCTTACTTTAAGCTTGCTTTTGCTGATGATAGGGATGCTTCGATCCGGTTGGGGTGCCTCGACCTTCTCATTCAGTCGTCGGCCTTTGGCTTTTTCGAATATAGCCAGTTCGCGCTCTCGATTGGCTTTGCTTTTCTGACGGGTTTCGTTCAGTAGCAAGTCGATCATCTCGTCAGACGGTTCCAAGGGTTTTGGCTTCGATCCTGCCCCCAGCTCTTCTATGCTGTCTTCTATCGCCGAGTGAGCTTCTTCGTTAGTTAACGCCGAATGAGAGACCATGTGGCAACTTGCCACATAGTCCTCAGATTCTTCTGACGAGTTATCCCCGTCGTTATTGTCGTTATCTCCGCTCTCAAGGATATTGTTGAGAAATTCTTGGAGTGTGACTGGGGTCCGCGCCTTCTGGTTATATTCCTCCAGCGCGTCAATATGCTTTTGCAGATCTGTGCACTTGTCATCAAACTGCGCGGGCTTTTTGGTCTTCTTCTTTTTCTTCGAAGACTTTGACGGTTGGGCTTGAATATTTTGTCCACCATCACTATTAACTCCCAATGTTGGGCGTGGTTTCAGCATTCTCTCGATGATCTGAGGCTCTAGCGGGCTTTTTCACCTGATTGCCGGGCATGTGTGAAGATCCTTCAGTATTCTTTTCGTCTTGGCTGAAAGAGCGACCTCCTATGGAGTTTCTTCTATAAAAGAGCACGATGCCCCCGTATATCCACCCTTTTAGGAGTGTGCTGTTGTGGCGGATTCACCTTCCAGTTTTCGGATAGCGCGAACTTGCCCTGTTGGTATTGGTCTTCAACCCAGTTTTTGAAGACGTAGCAGTCTTCGATCGGATGGCCCAATACTCGGTGGTAGGGTCAGTAATTAGGATCGTTGACGTCGTTCGGTTGCGTTGGGTGTCTCGACTCTGGTAGATTGATGAGCCCATTGCGCACTGCCAGTTCAAACAGTTTCCTTATTTTATCTCGGGAAAACGAGTAAGGACGTCTCAACTTCTCATCGAGGGATTGCCGCTTGTTGCTTTGGCGAACAACCGATCTCGGGCCACCCGGCTGTTGTTGGGCGTTGGCGACGAAGATTGCTTTTCCTTTGCCCTTCTCGTTTCGAGGCTCCATCTTCGAGGAAGTCGGTCTATGGCCCATCTGATCCATTTGGGCCAGTTTGTCAATCAAGGCCTGGAAGGTGGTCGGCTTGAAAAATATCATGAATTTGGATATGGTTTCCTGAGGATCGAGGGTTCCCACAAACATGCCCACTGCAAGAGCTTCCTTTATACGTTGTTCACATTTCGACCATAAATTCCGCCACCGTATCGCGTACTGGACCCAAGTTTCTCCAGGCTTCACCCTGGCATTGATCAATGCTATGATTGGGGTGCGTTCGCTAGCACTCGTGAAACGCTGGGTGAATAGCAACTCCATCTCTGCAAATGTCTTGATAGAGTCATTCGGGAGTTCCGAATACCACTCGAACGCCGTCTCCGATAAGATGCCAACAAACTGGCAGAGCAGAAGTTTATATTCACCTCCGATGTTGCCGCACAAGACTCTGAATTGAGTGACATGCTGATGCGGATTTCCCGTCCCCTTATATACGTGGAATTTGGGGATCGTATATCCCTGCGGGTACCTTATTTGGTCATACCAGCCCGGATAGGGTCGTCCAGTCTTAACAATTTGACCGGCCGCTTCATTCACCTGGTGAGCTCGTATCTGTTGAGTGATGTAATCATCCAGGGCGTCTTTGGAGATGATCTCCTCTTTGGCTGCTGAACAAGCCGGAAGAGGGTTCGATGTCTCCCCTTTGTCATCTTCAAGGATAATCAGGGGGTCTTCAGCTGGAGGATCATCGGCTGGAGGGTCCGGCTGGATCATCATGCCCATCATATCTTGGAACAGAAGGGCCTTTTGTTTTATATTGGCCGCTTGTTCTGCGGCCTCTTCGTCCTTCTTCTCAAGCATTCTCCGAAGGAATTCGGCATCAGTTTCCTGTTCATGACGTTGCTCCGAGGATGTCTCCAGGCTTGCTTTTGGTCCCATGAGTGCGGCCATAGCTGTTAGCATCTCTTGGAGCTTTTGTTGTTGCTGCTCCTGTGCCTTAGTCACTGATCGCGTAAGCGGTCGATGACCTGTGGAGATACGGCTATCCTCTTTTCTGGATGCCATATAGACGGTATGCACCACCATGCCCCCAGACTTAGGGCGTTTAGGCTCAGTGCCCTTGAAATTTGTCGCAGACATGGGAATTTTCTCCGGCCTTCTCCTCTTATGGGCGGTCAAAGTTGAGGAGGCCGTTGCAGTGGGCACTCAAGTAGCTGTTGTCTTCTGTGGCTTAACAGGGTGGTTCTCTTCTTGCCGAACCTTCATCTGTTTCTGTCGGTGGAGATAGTCTTGATCTATCACGGAGTCCTGGACCTGTCGCCAAACTTTATAAATCTTAGAGGACAGCCGCTGAGGGGTTGTTCCAGCTTCGCCTTTGGGGTATTCTCCATAGGTAGAGGAGATATTTTCAGCACAATAGTTGGCAAATTCCTGCGTACCCTGTTAAGTAGTTCAAAACTGTTCCCAGTTGGAACAGCAGCATCAACTTCCACCATTGGAGTTGGCGGAGTTAGTCCAGAATGGGAATTGCCCCCAGCTTTCCTCACTCGGCGCCAGTGGCGACGTCGAGCATGTCATGCGGCCGGGATCACCTCCGCTGTTGGATCAGCTTTTCCGTGCCCCTTGTTCTGATGAGAGTCTATTGTTGGCGTTAGCCTGTCAAAGACAGATGCTCGCTGAGAGGGAATGGCTAATCTTGAAAAGGCCAATTTTCGTGCAGGGGAAACAGCCTTGGTTACTTCACCCAGAGCAGGAACTGAAATGGTCAGTCTTGTGAAGACCAACCCCTTAGCCGGAGAAGCCGCCTTGGTGACTTCGGGAGTAGGAATAGCTATCCGCTTCGGGATAACGCCTTCTGGAATTGCGGGCTTCTTCACGGGCCCGTTGGAGTTTTGGCCCAATCTGCTGAAAACTGAGACGCTTGGTTTGGGCAACCCGTTAAGAGGGGTCGCAGTAGTGGTAAGCCGATCAAAGACCGACTTCTTTGGAGCTTCTTGTGATGGTACAGGAGTGTTGAAGCTAGCGAAGATGGAGGCCACTTGGGGCCCGTAAGTCACTCCTCCGGACGGGACGGAGCGAGAGTTGCAGTTGCAGTTAGTGCAGTTTGAAGCCATTGATCTTCTGTTTTCTGCACGGAGCAAGACACCAAATCTTAGTACCTCGAATCCATAGGCAACCATAGCAAACCGCGATTCGTTCGCGAACACGACACACGAAGTGTGGAGTGGAAAGAGGAAAAGGTCCCACCGGGCGTGCCAGAATCTGTTCTTCGCCGAAACACAGAGACGTGACCGGGTAGGTCCGTCTTGCCTGAATTTGGGGGCAGATGCTAATTGGTGCTATCCGTCCACCTCTCCGAAAATGCCAAGTTGATTTATGACACCATGTATCGAAGGTTTAAATGGATGCGGACGATTTAGCAGACTTCGTCAGATTCCCCCTCGTTGAGGGGTTTTTTGATTATGGGGACGCTCTTCCTTGCAGGCGCAAGCCCCTGCAGTTAATTACGCTACCGCATCGTGGTAACCACTTTCTCCTTCTCCAGCTGGTCACTTCGTGTCGTGTGTGTTTGTTTTGTTTTTTTGGTTGCCCGTGGATTGTATACGGAGACTAATTTATGTTGTCGCCCGTAGGGCGTGAATTAGTCCAAATCCGTATTTTTCTTAGATTTGGGTTTGGGGGTTGGGTTTAAGGATACGTTAGTCTCATTTGAGACTAAGATCAACTTAAACGTTAGTTAAGGATACGTTAGTATAATTTTAGACTAAGATCAACTTAACAGTTTGCTAAGGACACGTTAGTCTAATTTTAGACTAAGGTCAATTTAACCATTTATTAAGGATACGTTAGTCTAATTTTAGACTAAGATCTACTTAACAGGATCATTTAAATCCAACAAAAGAGCATTTTAGCTCTATTATTTTAGCTTAGGGACTTTGCGGTCAATTACCAGTTTAAGGATATAGTGGTCCATTATTAGTTTAAGGACATCTCGGTCCAATATTAGTTTAAAGACATTGCGGTCGAGATTAAGGACATCATAGTCCATGAGTTTAAGGACTCCACAGTCCAATGTTAGTTTAAAGACATCACGGTCGAGGTTAAGGACATCATAGTCCATAGGCTTAAGGACCCCACAGTCCAATGTTAGTTTAAAGACATCACGGTCGAGGTTAAGGACATCATAGTCCGTGAGTTTAAAGGCCTCACAGTCAAGATTAAGGACATCATAGTCCATGGGCTTAAGGACCCCACAGTCCATGAAATGTGTGGTTGTCGGGACCCGTCACCTCTCTGAAGACGTTGAAGGATTACAACGACAAATATCAAAGAAGTGAAGAGATGTACCTTTGGACCAAGGTTGATTGGGGATCTGTAGTCCAATTTGGAACTAAGATCAATTAATTAGATTATGAGCACATTGGCTCAGTTAAATCTGAATTGAGGACTTATGCCCAGTTTGGGCTAAGTCCAATTAAGTTTGAAATATAGGCCCTTTATTGGACCATTAGACTTTTGTCTGGGTTCAGCCCCTCATCATTCAGCAATGCTTAAACAAGAGTTTGATGGCTTTGGTAACATTTTTATCTTTGAATGGGCATTAAACATTATAGCCCTGAATTTTACTCAATTTCGAGATTCAGTTGAAGGGGAGGCTTTTTGCCTCTGGAAAATTAACCAATTTGGCTAAAAATAGTGTTAAACACTAGAGAACAACAGTGTTAAACACTGTAAATAAAACTCTCAAATTAGTGTTAAACACTGGAAATAAAACCTTTAAATTAGTGTTAAACACTAAATAGGAATGGGTCACGTGGGGACACATGGGGACACCCAAAGGTAGGGCCAGATCCCTTTTCGCGGAGCCCAATCATTTCGGCTATTTTTTTACTCGCTGCTTTTTATTTCCAGTTGCCCAATCATTTCGGATATTTTGTATGCATATATTTTACTTGCTGATTTTGTTGCAAGTTTCCCTATCATTTCGGCTATTTAATATGCATTTATGGCTCGCTGACTTTTGTCGCAAGTATGGAACTCGGGATCCAATACCGATTTAGGCATTAGTATCGCTACAACTGAGATATTGTCAGGAGCGAATCATCATTTGACTTTGTCGGTTTGAACAAAGGTGGCTTAGCAATCAGGGTTAGGATCCTGTCGATTAAGGCTTTTAACTTCATGAGCCGTAAGGATCTCATAAAGGTGTTTCTCCCTACGAGTCATGGGGATCTCGTAACTGCGTTTTCTCCTTAAAAATTGTGAGGATTCTTAAGTGTATGTTCTCTTATAAGTCGTAAGGATCCTACAAGAGTGTTTTGTCCTTACAAGTCGAGAGGACTTACAAGGATCGTTCACCGTGTGAGCATATCCTTAGTCGCTAGTGGGACTCTGTTAGGGAAATGTTTATTTGTGCCCGTGGATTGTGTACAAGGATCAATATTGAAATGCTTGTAGGGCAATATTGGAGTGTATGACATCTTAAGAACAGGTTCAGATGCCTGTAGCTTAAGGCTTTTGAATCCTATGAGCCGTGAGGGTCTCTGTTCCCCTCCAAAAGACGGCGCAAGACTGGACGTCTTGCCTGAAATTCGGGACAGATGCTAATTGGTGCTATCCGTCCACCTCTCCGAAGATGCCAAGTTGATTTATGACACCATGTATCGAAAGTTTAGACGGATGCGGCCGTTGTAGCAGACTTCGTCAAATTCCCCCTCGTCGAGGGGTTTTTGATTGTGGGGACGCTCTTCCCTGCAGGCGCAAGCCCCTGCAGTTAATTACGCTACCGCATCGCGGTAACAACTTTCTCCTTCTCCAGATGGTCACTTCGTGTCGTGGGTGTTTGTTTTGTGTTTGGTTGCCCGCGGATTGTATACGTAGACTAATTTATGTCGTCGCCCGTAGGACCTGGATTAGTTCAAATCCGTATTTTCTTAGATTTTAGGTTTGGGGGTTTGGTTTTAAGGATACGTTAGCCTCATTTGAGACTAAGATCAATTTAAACATTTGTTAAGGATACGTTAGTCTCATTTCAGACTAAGATTAAATTAATGGGATCGTTTAGATCCAACAAAAGAGCATTTGGGCTCTATTGTTTAGTTTAGGGATATTGCGGTCGATGACCAGTTTAAGGACATGGTGGTCCATTACCACTTTAAGGACATGGTGGTCCAATACCAGTTTAAGGACATAGTGGTCCATAAAATGTATGGCTGTCAGGACCCATCACCTCTCTAAAGACGTTGAAGGATTACAACGACAAATATCAGAGGAGTTCAGAGATGTACCCTTGAACCAATGAGTTGGTTGAAAGAGCAGATGTGCTCAGTTCAAGATGATTTGAGGACTTATGGCCAGTTTGGGCTAAGTCCAATTATGTTTGAAATATTGGCCCTTCGGGCCATTAGACATTTGTCTGGGTTCAGCCCCTCATCATTCAGCAGTGCTAAACAGAGGTTTGGGGGCTCTAACAATATTTTGTCTTTAATTTCTTCAATTTTGAGATTCATTTGGAGGAGGGACTTTTACCTCTGGAAAATTAGCCAATTTGGCTAAAAGTAGTGTTAAACAGTAGAGAACAACAGTGTTAAATACTGGAGGTAGAACTCTCAAATTAGTGTTAAACACTAAAAGACAATCAGTGTTAAACACCGGCAATATAATCTTCAATTTAGTGTAAAACACTAGAAACAATCAGTGTTAAACACTGGAAATATAATCCCCAAATTAGTGTTAAACACTAAAAAAGAAGGGTCACGTGTGGACACATGAGAGCACCCAAAGGTGGGACCAGATCCCTTTTCTTCGTTCTGCAATTAAGTGTTAAACACTTTTAATTTTTAGCCATCACGTGTGGGCACGTGATAGGCACTCATACGCTGATTTGTTAAAGCATTTATTAGGGGTCACGTGGTAACACGTGAGAGCGCCCAAAGGTGGGGCCAGATCTCCTCGCTTTGTTTTGCAAATAAGTGTTAAACACTTTTTATTTTTATTTTGAGCATCACGTGTTGGCACGTGATAGTCCTTTGCTTTTTCTTTCTATGTTTTGGAAGACACGTGGGAGCACGTGAGGCATTGCCTCAGAGCCTTTTCCTTCTCATTTTTGGGGATCTTTTCAGGGGTCACGTGGGGACACGTGACCTTAGTCCTCTTCATGTACAGAGATATCTTTCGTCTCGTTATTTTATTTTGAGAATTAAATTCTCTGTAGGGTTAAACCCTGATCATGATTTAGAGGAATTAAATTCCTATTATGAAAGAATTAAATTCTTATATAGGGTTAAACCCTAGTTCCGTCTTGAAGGAATTAAATTCCTATGATTTTGGGAGAATTGAATTCTCTTGCAGGGTTGAACCCTAATTTTATCTTGGAGGAATTAAATTCCTATAATTTTGGGAGAATTAACTTCTCATATAGGGTTGAACCCTAGTTTTGTTTTGGGAGAATTAAATTCTCTAAACTCAATTCCCCCTTTAAGTTTCGGATTTGCATGGAAGGATCTCAACCCGATGAGAATTAAATTCTCAACTTATGGGGAGATGTGCTCTTTGCAGATCTTCAACTAGAGGAAGAACTAAGTTCTTGTAGAAGAGCTAAACTCTTAGATTTTGAGAATTAAATTCTCTGTTTAAAGTTTTGATTCCCTTTCTTTTCTCACCTAGGGTTTTCTTTGTTGAGAATTAAATTCTCCTCTCTTTTTTTCTTTCTTGAGAATTAAATTCTCCTCTTTCTGTTCTTCTCTCCAAAAAGGTAGATCTCTTCTCTTCTCTTCTTGGCTCCTATTTATAGGAGAAAGAAAAGAATCAATTTGTTTAGTAAATCTTTTATTGAAAGATTTTGTTTGTTTTCATAATTAATATGAGCCTTTAGATCATTCAGTGAATTTTATTCACCGTTGGATTTTAAATCCAAAAGATATTCTGTTTGTTATTTTCGGTGAGATTTAGGGAAATCTTTCCTTGTTTAAGATTTTCCCATAAATTGGTGAATTTTAATCACCCTTGGATATTTAATCCAACGGTCCCCATAATCCTTTTCCATTTGGAAAGATTTAGAAGCTTTTAGAATTTAATTCTATTAAACTATAAGGCTTTCGAAACCAGTCACGTGCTGACACGTGACCCCTAATTGAGTCCTTTTCTCAGCGTTTATTTATACTTCAATTTTAACTATCACGTGTCAACACGTGACCATTGGTCACGTGTGAGCACGTGATACCTCATTGAGGTATTTACTTCAGCCATTTGTTTTTATTTCTGTTTTAACTATTACGTGTCAACACGTGACCATTGGTCACGTATGAACACGTGACCCCCAATTGTGTCCTTCTTCAGCCGTTTGTTTTTATTTCTGTTTTAACTTTCACGTGTCAACACGTGACCATTGGTCACGTGTGAGCACGTGATACCTCATTGAGATAATTCCTGATTTTTTAATCAGGGAACAGTGTATAGCATATTTGCTCATAACTTTTGATCCCGGATGAATTATGAAGCCCATAATATATCAAATCGAAGGGTTTTTCGATATGCTTCCAATATCATCAGAATTTAGCTATTTCGCATTTGGGAATTTGTCAAAAAACAGCCCGTAAGATACTTCTTTGCATTTTCTTAAGCGTATCACTGCTATTTGAAACCTTGGGCTCTTTTGCGCAGAAATTTTTGGCGGGAACAAATGCCCTCCACTACTTTTCCCACGTAAGTATATACGTGGGTGAAGTAGTGCAGAGTTATGCATAGTGTATGACCATTTTCGGGTTGGTATATAACTTTCAGAATCTTGATCTGAGAAGATAATGAGCGGACACAAGCGTTGTCATTTATCATTGACTCAAATCTTGACTCTTAAGAGATATAGTTCCAAACTCTCAACTCCATGAGCCGCACCCTTCTATTTCTTTATGTCTTACTCTGGCGTGAAGTAGTTTATACGCTCATGAGTATGTTCTCCATTTCAGTGGCATGTAGTTTTGGCAAGTGTGGCTCATAGATGGTCCATCTTGACCTCTTTGCAGGGTAATGATGGCTTAGGAGACAAGGGTAGGATCTGCCACCTAAGACTTTTCAACTTTACGAGCCGTGAGGGTCTCATAAAGACTTTTCTCCCTACGAGTCGTGAGGATCTCGTATGTGTCTTTTCTCCTTAGGTGTCATGAGGATTTCTAAGTGTGTTTTCTCTTGAGAGTCGTAAGGATCTCACAAGAGAATTTTTCCGCTTATAAGTCGAGAGGACTCGTAAGTGGTTGTTTTCCTCTTTGTCGATGTTCAACTTCGAAAAGTGTGACCCGTGAATAGTATGCAAGAGTCCATCTTGGACTGACTTGCAGGGCCCCAGTGCTTAGGAAACGGGTTTTTTAATCCCCATTGCCTAAGGCTTTGCCTTACGAGTCGAGACGAATCGAAAAGTTCTCGTAAGGATGTCCTAACGTCACAGTTAACCTCTGCTCTTTACGACAAAGGTCCGTTAGGGTCTATGGTACTAGGATTTTGTCCGTCGTACCGTCGCGTTGGCTGATGTATTCCTCGATAGGCAATCTTGCTGTTCGAGCAGCCTTGCGACTGTCGTGTCTCTGATCCCTTCGGGGGCTGGACAAGACATCTTCAAGCAATCCTCCTAGGCAGTTTGACCGTCGGAAGAGCAAGCGTTAGGAATTTTACCATGCCGCTTTTTACTTGAGGTTAGGCCCATTTTGGAGAGCCCCGATGAGTCATAACCACTCCGTGCTGGTGTGGGATGATCTCCGATAGTTTTTCAGGTTTTATATGAGTTGCCGTCAAGACCCTGAAGCTAGGAATTTGGCCTTCGCTTCGTTTACTGGCACTGCGTATGTTGTATCGAGACGAATGTCGCGGTTGTCTTTAGGTTGCATGTGAACCGTTGAGGTTTGGAACTAGGGATTTTGCCATGGTTCCGTTGTTTGATTGTCGCGTCTGAGTCCTGTTGGAGGAAGAATGCTGTGGTGACATCGCGTCTGCTGTGTCGAGACGAAGGTCGAGGTGGCGACCATTCCATGCTGGTGTAGGATGATCTCCGATGGTCTTTTAGGTTTTATATGAGTTGCCTTCAAGACCCTGAAGCTAGGAATTTGGCCTTCGCTTCGTTTGCTTTGGCGCGTCCGAATCCTGTTGGAGGAAGAACGCTGTGGTGACATCGCGTCTACTGTATCGAGACGAACACCGAGGTGATGACTATTCCGCGCTGATGTAGGATGATCTCCGATAGTCTTTCAGGTTTTATATGAGTCGCCTTCAAGACCTTGAAGCTAGGAATTTGGCCTTTGCTTCGTTTGCTTTGGCGCGTCCGAACCCTGTTGGAGGAAGGGCGCTGTAGTGACATCTCGTCTGCTGTATCGAGACGGACGTCGAGGTGGTGACTGCTCCGCGCTGGTGTGGGATGATCTCTGATAGTCTTTCAGGTTTTATATGAGTTACCGTCAAGACCCTGAAGCTAGGAATTTGGCCTTTTCTTCGTTTGCTTTAGCGCGTCCGAACCCTATTGGAGGAAGGGTGCTGTAGTGACATCTCGTCTACTGTATCGAGATGAATGTCGAGGTGATGACCACTCCATGTGGGATGATCTCTGATTGTCTTTCAGGTTTTATATGAGTTACCATCAAGACCTTGAAGCTAGGAATTTGGCCTTTGCTTCATTTGGCGGCATTGCGTCTGCTGTATCGAGATGAATGCTGAGGTGGAGCTGGGATTTTGCCATCACTCCGCTTTGTTTCGACCATGGGGTCTTTTGTTGACGTTGTGTCTGCATCCTGCTGAGGGAAAAAACGCTGGGGTGACATCGCATCTGCTGTATCGAGACGAACGTCAAGGTGGAGCTGGGATTTTGCCGTCACTCCGCTTTGTTTCAACCATGGGGTCTTTTGTTGGCGTCGCATCTGCATCCTGCTGGACTGCGAAAGAATGCCATTGTTGACATTGCGTCTGCTGTAACGAGATGAATGCTGAGGTGGAGCTGGGATTTTGCCGTTACTCCGCTTTATTTCGACCATGAGGTCTTTTGTTGACGTTGCTTCTGCATCCTGTTGGACTGCGAAGGAACGTTGTTCTTGACATCTCGTCTGCTGTATCGAGACGAATGCTGAGGTGGAACTGGGATTTTGCCGTCGCTCCGCTTTGTTTCGACCGTGAGCTCTTTTGTTGACGTTGCATCTGCATTCTGCTGGACTGCGAAGGAACACCATTGTTGACATCTCGTCTGCTGTATCGAGACGAATGCTGAGGTGGATCTGGGATTTTGCCGTCGCTCCACTTGATGGTGTAACATCTGTGTCATGCTGGAATGAGGAGGCCCACCGTTGTTGGTCTCCAGGCTGCAGATGTGGCCATTGAGATTTGGAACTAGGGACTTTGCCATAGCTCCGTTTCATTGCGACTCTGAGGTCGATTGTTGACGTCACGTCTGCATCTGGTTGGAGTGAGGAGAAACACTGTTGGTGATCTCTAAGTTGTTGATATTGACGTCGAGACCCTGAAGCTAGGGATCTTCCTTTGCTTCATTTGTTGACATTATGTCTGCAATGTTGCGACAAATGTCGAGATTGTCTCTAGGTTGTCTATGAACCGTCGAGATTTGGCTTTGCTTTCTGATGGAGCCTATTGGGAAGGTATGGTTCTCTCTTTGTTTGTGCCCCTGGATTGTATATAGGGATCGATGTGATCTCACCTGTAGGGCAAAAAGTTTCATTCTTTCATCATTTTTTTATTCTTTCCGCGATGGTCTATCATTTCAGCTTTTTATATCGCGAAAATTGCGATTGACCAATCATTTCGGCTATTTTTCGCGGTGCCCAATCATTTCGGCTATTTTTCTTTTTACTCGCTGCTTTTTATTGCGATTTGCCCAATCATTTCGGCTGTTTTTGTATGCATACATTTTTACTTGCTGATTTTGTTGCAAGTTGCCCCATCATTTCGGCTATTTCATATGCATTTTTTTTGGCTCGCTGATTTTTTCTCGCGAGTAGGGGATTTGGGATCTGATACCAATCTTAGCATCAGCATCGCTGCGACTGGAATATTGCCAGGAGCGAATCATCATTTGCCGTAAAAGGACTTGGAATTTGATACCGTTTTAGGCATCAGCATCGCTACCACTGGGATATTACCAGGAGCGAATCATCATTTGCCTCTGTTGATGTCGAACAAAGGTGGCTTAGCAAACAGGGTTAGGATCCTGTTGACTAAGGTTTTTGACTTCATGAGCCGTAAAGGTCTCATAAAGGTATTTCTCCCTACGAGTCGTGAGGATCTCATAGGTGCGTTTTCTTCTTAAGAATCGTGAGGATTCCTAAGCGTGTGTTCTCTTATAAGTAGTAAGGATCTTACAAGAGTGGTTTCTCTTTATAAGTCGAGAGGACCTACAAGTGTTTGTTCACCGTATGAGCATATCCCTAGTCGCTGGTGGGACTCTGTTAGGGAAATGTTCATTCGTGCCCGTGGATTGTATACAAGGGTCAATATTGAACCGATTGTAGGGCAGTATCGGAGGTTGTGGGGGGGGTGCTTAAGAACAGGTTCAGGTCCCTGTAATTTAAGACTTTTGAATCTTATGAGCCGTGAGGGTCCCATAAGAGGGTTCTCCTTACGAGTCGTGAGGATCTCGCAAGTGTAATTTCTCCTTAGGAGTCGTGGGGACCCCTAAGTGTGCTGCTCCTTTGTGAGTCGTAAGGATCTTACGTAGGTAGTTTCTCCTCACAAAGTCGAGAGGACCTTGCAAGTGTCTTTTAACGAGATTGCGCCCTTTTGGGTTTTCACAAAACTCGCCGGTAGTCCTGCTGTTTTTACTCATGGAGCCTTTTCGGGTTTTCATCCGTGCCAATTTCGCTTATGTACATACCGTTTTTTTTACGAGTCTGCGCCCTTTCGGGTTTTCACAAACATCGTCGGTAGTCCTGCTGTTTTTACTCACGGCGCCTTTTCGGGTTTTCATCCGTGCTCATTTTGCTTATGGACGTACCGTTTATTATTTTTTATTATTATTTTTACTTACTACCACGTCAGCCTGAAGATACCGCGGGTTGGTAGTAGTTTAACGACGTTTCGGTCATCAGCCAGTTTTAGGACATAGTGGTCCATCATTAGTTTAACGACGTTTCGGTCTTCAGCCAGTTTTAGGACATAGTGGTCCATCGTTAGTTTAACAACGTTTCGGTCTTCAGCCAGTTTTAGGACATAGTGGTCCATCGTTAGTTTAATGACATTTCGGGTCTATCGTTGCCATATTTGAGGCGAGTTTCTAGTTTACGGACTTTTTGGTCCATGGGGCTTTCTCTATGAAAGAGCACGATGCCCCCGGCATGTCTATTTTTTTCGGAGCATGTGGTTGTGGTGGGTTCACCTTCCATTTTTCGGACAGCGCGAACTTACCCTGTTGGTACTGGTCTTCAACCCAGTTTTTGAAGACGTAGCAGTTATCGATCGGATGGCCCAATACTTTGTGGTAAGGACAGTAATTAGAATTGTTGACATCATTCAGTTGTAGCTGGTGTTTCGGCTCCGGTAGAGTGATAAGCCTGTTGCGCACTGCTAGTTCGAACAGCCTCCTTGTTTTATTGCGGGGAAATGAGTAAGGACGTTTCAACTTCTCATAGAGGGGTTGCCGCTTGTTGCTTTGGCGAATAACCGGTCTAGGGCCACTCGATTGTTGTTGAGCGTTGGCGACGAAGGCCGTTTTTCCCTTCCCTTTATCCTTTTTGTTCGATACCTTTGTTTGCGGGTCCGAGATTCTTTCCGGGTAGTGTGCGATTGCACGGCTGAATGTTCTCGCAACTCCTCAATTCTTTCATTTCAGAGATGGATTCCTTGAAGAGAGGACCGAGGGCTACTTTTTCATCGGAGTCGCTCCCGAAGGTGAGAACTCGCGATCCCCCGGGATCAACCCTATGAAAATTGCCGGCAATTCTTTTACGCTCATCTGTCGCATTTTTCCGCTGTCTACGAGCTTCACGCTTTGTCCTATTTAAGTGTTTCCTGTGAGCGACATACCCTTGCCACCAACACTTAAAGGAGCTGCAGTCTTCAGTAGGATGTGCGATTTTCTGATGATATAAGCAGAAGTATACCGCCCGGAGAATTTTCTCTGAAAGTGGGCAGCTTCATCCCCATCGATATGGCTTTGGCGAATCGTTTCCTTGTCTTGATCCTGCTTTCATTTGCGTCGGATGTACTTTGATCCGGTGGAAGTGTTTCGACCCTTTCATCTAGTCGCCGGCGTTTGGCTTTCTCGAATATGGCCATCTCGCGCTCTCGATCAGCTTTTCTTTTAAGACGGGCTTCGTTCAGGAATGCATCAATCATTTCGTCTGATGGTCCTATAAGTTCTGGCTCAGGATCTGCCCCCAGCTTCTCTGTGTAAGGAGCTTCTTCGTCATTTATTGACGAGTGAGAGATCACATGGAAGCTTGCCACATAATCTTCAGATTCATCCGACGAGTCTTCTCCATTGTCATCATCTCCGTCCTCAAGGACGTGGCTGAGAAATTCTTAGAGTGTGATTGGGGTCCGCGCCTTCTGATTATAGTCTTCCAACGCGTCAATCTGTTTTTGCAGGTCCGTGCGCTTGTCACCAGGCTGCACGGGCTTTTTGGTTTTCTTCTTCTTCTTCGAAGACTTTGATGGCTGGGTGTGAGCGCTCTGACCATCACCACCCGTTTTTGGAGTTGGGCGCGGTTTCAGCATTCCCTCGATGATCTCGGGTTCCAGTGGATTTTTCCACCTGATTGCCGGGCACGTTTGGAGATCTTTCAGCATTCTTTTAGTTTTGGCTGAAAGAGCGACCTCCCACAGGGCTTCCCTTATGAATGAGCACGACGCCCCTGGCACATCCACTTTTTTAGGGCGTGAGGTTGTGGCGGGTTCACTTTCCAGTTTTCGGATAATACGAACTTGCCTTGTTGGTATTGGTCCTCCATCCAGCCTTTGAAGACGAAGCAATCTTCGATTGGATGGCTTACTGCTTGGTGGTAAGGGCAGTAATTAGGATTTTTGACATCACCTGGCTGCAATGGACGTTTTGGATCCGGCAAGTTTATCAGCTTGTTGCGCACTGCCAGCTCGAACAGTCTCCTCATTTTTTCCTGGGGAAACGAGTAAGGTTGTCTCAGTCTCTCCTCGAGGGATGGGCGTGGACGCACGTTGTCTTGGCGAATAACCGGCTTTAAGTTGCTCGGCTGTTGTTGAGTATTGGCAACGAAAGTTGCTTTCCCTTTGCCCTTTTCATTCCAAGGCTCTGTCTTTGAAGAGGAAGGCCTATGGTCCATCTGGTCCATTTGGGCCAGCTTGTCAATCAAGGCCTGGAAGGTGGTCGGCTTGAAGAACATCATGAATTGGGAGATGGTCACTTGAGGGTCGAGAGTACCCACGAACATGCCCACTGTTCAGTTGATAAAACTGCACATTTGTTATTACATTTTTCCTACCATTTTCATATTAAAAAAGGTCTTTATTATAATATATAATACATATGAGGGTTTATTTGTAAAAATACTATTTTCCTTGTGTTGATATATTATAATTAGTATTTGGTAGGAAAATGTATATAATATTATTGACCTAATCCTAGTAGAACTAAGTCTACTAAATATTATTTAAGTTGTTGTGCAGAATTTTCAGGTCTTAAATCAAGGAAATCAAGTTGTTAAAGCTAACCTGCCTAATTAAGAAATCAAAATTAAGAAATCAATTCTGGCAGAAGAAAAGAAAAGATTTCCAAATTCTGAAGGTTCCAAGAATCGCCACATGTCACAAGGAGCAACCCATAAAAACTTGATCAACGGATGAGATCATCAGGCCGCGGATCCGCGGCCCGAGCCCCTTGATGCCGCGGATCCGCCGCGTAGAAGTGGAGTTAAAGGCTGGAACTTTTCTGGTGGGATTGTAACTACCATTCCCCAATTTAGGCATCTAACTTTCTTGCTTTAGGACTATAAATAAAGACCGAGAGCCTCTTGGAAAAATCATCAAGCCGAAGAGATCACGAAGTCCAAGACGGCTCACGCATCCAGGCTGATCATCAACTGTTCATCTACCTCCTTGGAAGAGATCGAGAAGCAAATTAGTCTTTGTAATCATTTTCTAAGGAATCAAAGTGTAATGAATATTGTTGATTAATAAAGGTAGCTTTCTTTTTCTTTTTCTATTTCTTCTTAGTTTAATTATGCATTTTCTCTCCATCTCTTTTTCTCCCAACATGCGCGAGTAATTCTCCGCTTGTTAGGGTTCGTAGGATTAGGGTAGGCTAATGGGTGATGAACATCTCTAAACTCTTTTTAAGTCCTATAAAATTTATAAACTTTATCAAAAGAATCATTAACATCCTAATCGGGGGCACTAACAATTCTTTGTTAGTTCCGACCGCGATTAGAGATTAGATTAATAATTGTTTTGGTAAAGGCTAGATATGAACGGAGTTCCGTGTCGAGATAAGGGTTAAGAGTGGGATTTCTTTTCCCCCAGAAACCCTAATCTACACGCATCACCGTCGTTCTAGTTTTAAATCTATTAAAGGATAAAAAGGGTAACTTTTAATTAATCATCCATAACTACTAAATCCTAATGAACCCTACAAGCTCTCTTATTATATTAACTACATCCCTAAAATAATCTAGATCTATATATTTTGCATTTTTGCTTAACGTAGATCTAGAAACCATTCTACAAAATTCTTTATTCCTCCTCTCTTTTTCAACACGTCTAAAGTAAGAGTAAAAGGTTCAACGTTTCCCTGAGGACGACCCGTACTCATCTCGGTCTAGCTACACACGACACCGTTATTTATTGCGGTTAACTACTATACACTCTTTCACAACAAATCAAATGGCGCCGTTGCCGGGGATACGTGCGTAATTTTTTATTCTTACTATTTGTGTTGAATTCTTATACGATCTGTATCATAAATAAAACAAAACTGCAAATTGTATATTTAACGATTATTGTGTGAATTTTGCGAGGGAATCTGGAGTCACAGACTTGAGGAAACAGGAGACAGATACATTCATTAAGATCCAAAGAAGTAAAGAAGGCCACAGAAAAAAATTCATCAATTGATCTCTCCCTCTTGCGTCGGAACCGCGGCCGGAAGTGCACATCGGCAGCGGAAGTGCGGCCAGTTAGGAGATCTAGGGCTTCAGTCTTCTCTGGTAAGATTCTAACCTCCTTCTCTCTCCTCTGAAATCCAATAAAATATCTTTTCTGCAGGATTCTTTGCAAAATATCGCCGCTCAAAAATCTTTTTGCAAAGTTTTGTTTTGCGGTTTGTTTTTGCATATTTTAATATGGATTTTTAAGGGGTAAGACCAAAATCCAGATTAGGTGGGGATTTCATCACCCTTCCTAAGCCCCACAAATCATAAACCGAGCATCTGCATCAATCCTACATTAATTAAAAAAATATCTAGACCAGACTCTAAGGACTGTCACGCTCAATAAGGACAGAGGAAGGTCGTGGGTAATCTATCGCTTATCCGCATTACTTTTGTGGTGTCTAGGCAAGTCTGTCTAAGGCGAGTGGTTACTTAATTAGGACCACTACTTTCATAGTGGGGAGCCTCCCACTCACCTGGCACTTACCTGGCTACAAGGGTAGTAAAGAGGCGGTAAAGGATTGATCCTATGGCTTGTCCTTTGGAAGTCTAGGAGCGGTCTAGAGATTGGACTTAGGTAACCATAGTTCTAGGGTTGTTTGTGCATTTTTGTGTGATTTGTCTAAATCCGTCATTTTTCAAAACAAACCAATTATTTTCTCCCCCTTTTACCCCTCCTCCCTTCTTCTCTTCTTATAATGGGCGACCTAAACAGAAGAACACTTGCCGAGCTTTGCTGTCCACAACCAGATATCTCTTGTTTTCGTAATCCCTTCAGTATACCGTCCGGCTCTTCGATGTCCTTAAGAGATCATATAGAACAAGCAGGAAGAAACAATTGGCCACCTCAGTCTAGGTCTTATCAACCGTATCCTAATCCTACACCTGTTTCAGTTCATACCCACAGTGAGGAAGCCCCTAGACGAATGTCCATTGTTGAGCACATAGATAGGTCTAAAGGCCAAAGTTTCAACCCGGACCAATATCAACCATCACCACCACTGTCTAGAGAAGAGTTTGATATGCGGTTTGTGGCATATAAGATGTCTATTAAAAATAGCCAACCAACCAACCCATATCAATATTCTTCTTATCATTATATTGATCCTACTCCTACCTAAGTTTTGCAACCATTCTATTCCTATCAATCCAATCCGACTTTTCCACCTTCTCTAGACAGTTCTTCTAATCAGTCATTTGGGAGTTTTAATTATCCACAGGAATTTCAATCTTATACTGAAACCCCTTATCAACCCAAGACTAGTCTGGAGCAGACATTAGAAAAATTTCTGGAACTGTCGATCCAAATTAGGAAGGATTTGGGTAGTAAGACAGAAATGTACACCCTTCCTAATCAAACCTCCCCATTCCAAACTGAAATCCACAACTCCAGTTTCATAGATTCATCAAGTACACCAAATAGAATGACTGATAAGTTGTGTGACTTTGTAGTGTTTGATTTACCCGACTGTGAAGGGTCCATTTCAAGTGAAACCATATCCAACCCTTGTGATCTCTACACCTCCACTCTTGAACCAAAACTGATTGAAAACCATACTTTTGATGAGATGTTTGAGAATTTTAACCTTCACTTGAATGGGGTGAATGGCGTTGGGGATATATTGATTGATGAACCCAAAATTTTGGATGATTTTGTCCCACCAATTCATCAAATCCTTTCACTTCCTTGTGGTCGTCATCTTGAGAATTTAATTCTTCCTGAACCCTAAATATGTCTTGAAGTTGATGATAAAGGTATACCCGAAGAAATACAGCCTCTATCTTCCATATCTGGTACAACAATACTCGACAAACCAAATTGTTTACCCATTTCACCTTCTATTTTCTCCGGTTCTTCTTCTGTTCCTATAGTTTCAGTGAGTTTTGATGAATCACAATCCGTTAATTCAAGTTCAATAATACCAGAAATTCAACTTGATATTTTTGAAAATGAGGTAGATGAGTTTTTCGAGTCCTCTACCTCAATGATTTTTGATGAATCAAGTAGGATAAATTCTGTCACAAAACTCTTTGACAGCAAAATGTTCAATCACACCATTGATAAAAGTTTTGAAGAACTTTTTGCTGACGAACTTGAATTTTTAAACAATACGGATTTTGTGATTGATCAATCTCCACCTATAGAGGTTGAACCGTCACCATTCTTTCTTCCTAATTATTCACATTCATCCTCATTCTTTCTTTTCTCTAATTTCAAACCCTTTCCAGACCACCTCTTATCCCTTCCCCACTTTTTCTTGACTCGATACAACACATTCTTCCACCAACCTATACGCTATACTGATAAAATCTTTGAATGGTTGGTATTAACTTTTGGTTTTTGTAAAATCTTACTTTGACCAAATAACTCACCCCCTCTTAAAATGCTTCGTATTGTCTAACTCATGTTTGAGAGAGGGGTATATTTTTGGCTCTTGAACATAACTTTTGTCCTCAAATTTGTGAGCCAAAAATAAATTTGGGGGAGGATTTTCACTTTCATATATTCTTGCCCCCATTAATAATGTCCTCCCAAGCTTACAGGTTTTTGTGATCCAGCAGATAGCAACAGTGAGGACACTGTTGAAAACAAGTTTGGGGGAGGTTTGTGCTTATTTACGCATACTTTGCATTATACTATATATAAGCACAAATTTTTTTTTTGATAATAAAAGAATAGAAAGTGAAAAATTATATATGAAAGATAGGAATAGTTTAAGAAAACCAAGAAAATTAGAAGTTTTCTTAAACGAACTGGTAATAAGTAGTTATGAGCCGTTGTCCCAAGGGTTAGTAAGATGAAGGAAGTCACTAATCTGAGGATAAAAATAAGTCTGAAAAATAGTTTCTATTTTAGAAGCCAAACACTTGAATGTTGATACCCTACTATATGCACTTATACACGTCTTGAAACTCGGGATAGTAGAGGATATCTTGAAATGCTCTTGTCTAAAAGCCAAAGTATGAAGGAAATGAAAAAATGAAGAAAATATAAAAATGGTGAAAAGAAAAATGAACACTGATTTTGTTATCGCCAAGGCAGCAATAAAAGATATAGCAAGGGTGCCTTTCACCTAGTGCCCTAAGGCCAACTGGTCTGGGAGTCACTGCTAAGCCTTAGGTAATGCAAGACGAGGAAAATATTATCACCTAATCAGCAAGCACATAAGTAATCGGTCGGTTAGTATCTCAAGAAGTATTAACGGTCGCATGAAAATGTGTGAGCAAATCTAAATATTCATCAAATTAAAAAGTACTGAGGTAGATGGACAAGAGTATGATAGCTTGAATTGAATTCTCCGAGTGTAGGGATGTCCATTACACACACGTAGGGGTATATGATCGATATTTGGATGAAAGGTAGGAATGAAGAATAAAGACGATATTTTATTGAGAGATAATGTGATTTCTAACATTTTTTCATGACTATTAAGATAGGGCTCATGACAATTGAAAAGCTAGTATTAGTTGGAAAGTTTTATTTTCAAAGTCTTTCTTTTATGGTTCTTATCTTTATATGTAAATTTCACCATCTCTCTTTTATTATAGTATTTTGTGGGTGTAATCCGCTGAAAACCCTCAGGAGACAACACTCCTCCTGCTAGGGACACCTAGAGGTTTAACGGCTTGTTGCACGTGCTCAGTGCAATCGTGTTTGCCTACGAAAGTGTGCTTAGTTTTCTCCTTTCTTTTTTCTCCTTCTCTTGAATAAACTAGTTTGCTCGGGACGATCAAAAATAAGTTTGGGGGTATTTGTTTAGTTGATAAAACTGCACATTTGTTATTACATTTTTCCTACCATTTTCATATTAAAAAAGGTCTTTATTATAATATATCATACATATGGGGGTTTATTTGTAAAAATACTATTTTCCATGTGTTGATATATTATAATTAGCATTTGGTAGGAAAATGTATATAATATTATTGACCTAATCCTAGTAGAACTAAGTCTACTAAATATTATTTAAGTTGTTGTGCAGAATTTTCAGGTCTTAAATCAAGGAAATCAAGTTGTTAAAGCTAACCTGCCTAATTAAGAAATCAAAATTAAGAAATCAATTCTGGCAGAAGAAAAGAAAAGATTTCCAAATTCTGAAGGTTCCAAGAATCGCCACATGTCACAAGGAGCAACCCATAAAAACTTGATCAACGGATGAGATCATCAGGCCGCGGATCCACGGCCTGAGCCCCTTGATGCCGCGGATCCGCCGCGTAGAAGTGGAGTTAAGGGCTGGAACTTTTCTGGTGGGATTGTAACTACTATTCCCTAATTTAGGCATCTAACTTTCTGGCTTTGGGACTATAAATAAAGACCGAGAGCCTCTTGGAAAAATCATCAAGCCGAAGAGATCACGAAGTCCAAGACGGCTCACGCATCCAGGCTGATCATCAACTGTTCATCTACCTCCTTGGAAGAGATCGAGAAGCAAACTAATCTTTGTAATCATTTTCTAAGGAATCAAAGTGTAATGAATATTGTTGATTAATAAAGATAGCTTTCTTTTTCTTTTTCTATTTCTTTTTAGTTTAATTATGCATTTTCTCTCCATCTCTTTTTCTCCCAACACGTGCGAGTAATTCTCCACTTGTTAGGGTTCGTAGGATTAGGGTAGGCTAATGGATGATGAACATCTCTAAACTCTTTTTAAATCCTATAAAGTTTATAAACTTTATCAAAAGAATCATTAACATCCTAATCGGGCGCACTAACAATTCTTTGTTAGTTCCGACCGCGATTAGAGATTAGATTAATGATTGTTTTGGTAAAGGCTAGATATGAACGGAGTTCCGTGTCAAGATAGGGGTTAAGAGTGGGATTTATTTTTCCTCCAGAAACCCTAATCTACACGCATCACCGTCGTTCTAATTTTAAATCGATTAAAGGATAAAAGGGTAACTTTTAATTAATCATCCATAACTACTAAATCCCAATGAACCCTACAAGATCTCTTATTATATTAACTACATCCCTAAAATAATCTAGATCTATATATTTTGCATTCTTGCTTAATGTAGATCTAGAAACCATTCTACAAAATTCTTTATTCCTCCTCTCTTTTTCAACACGTCTAAACTAAGAGTAAAAAGTTCAACGTTTCCTTGAGGACGACCCGTACTTATCTCAATCTAGCTACACGCGACACCGTTATTGATTGCGGTTAACTACTACACACACTCTTTCACAACAAATCACCCACGGTAGGAGCTTCTTCGATGCGCTGCTCGCACTTTGACCATAGATTACGCCACCGTATCACATACTGGACCCAAGTTTCTCCAGGCTTCACCCTAGCATTAATCAATGCCGTGATTGGGGTGCGTTCGCTAGCGTTTGCGAAACGCTGGGCGAATAGCAACTCCATCTCTGCGAATGTCTTGACAAAGTCATTTGGGAGTTCAGAGTACCACTCAAATGCCGTTTCCGACAGGCTGCCAACAAACTGGCGGAGCAGCAATTTATCATCACCTCCAGTGTTGCCGCACATGGCTCTGAATTGAGTGACGTGCTGATGCGGATTTCCCGTCCCCTTATATACGTGGAATTTGGGGATCGTATATCCCAGCGGGTACCTTATTTGGTCATATCAGCCCGGATAAGGTCGCCCAGTTTTAACGACTTGGCCGGCCACTTCATTCTCCTAGTGAGCTCGTATTTGTTGAGCAATATAGTCATCCAGAGCGGCCTTGGAAATTGTTTCCTCTTTGGTTGCTGACAGAGCTGGCAGAGGATTCGATGTCTCCCCTCTGTCATCTTCAAGGACAATCGGAGGTCTTCAGCTGGAGGATCCGGCTGTAACATCATCCCGACCATGTCTTGGAAGAGAAACGCCATTCGTTTTATATTGGCAGCTTGTTCTGCTGCTTCTCTGTCCTTCTTTTCGAGGACTTTGCGGAGGAAGTCAGCATCGGATTCTTGTTCATGACGCTGCTCTGATGACGCCTCCGGGTTTTCTTTTGGCCCGGTGAGTGCGGCCATCGCAGTCAGCATCTCCTGAAGTTTCTGCTGCTGCTGTTCCTGCTCTCATGATGGATCGGGTGAGTGGTCGGTGGCCCATAGAAGCGCGGCTATCCTCTTTCCCGGATGCCATGTAGACGGTATGCACCACCATACCCCCAGACTTGGGGCGTTTGGGCTCAGCGTCTTTACGATTTGCCGCAGTCACATGGGCTTTCTTTGGATTCCTCCCCTTTTGAGCAGTTGAAGTCGAAGGGGCTGTTGTAGTGGGCACTCAAGTAGCTGTTGTCCTTTGTGACTTGACAGGACGGTTTTCTTCCTGTTGAATCTTCACCTTTTTCTGTCGGCGAGAGTAATCTTGATCAATTACTGAGTCCTGAACCTGTCGTCAGACTTTGTAGATTTTGGAGGACATCCGCTGAGGGGACTGTTCTGGCTTTGCTTCCGCGACATTCTCCACTGATGGAGGAGATCTTTTCAGTACGGCGGTAGGAGAATTCCTGCGCACCTTGTTCAGCAATTCAAAGCTGTTCCCAGTTGGAAAAGCAGCATTGACTTCCACCATTGGGGCTGGCGGAGTCAGTCCAGAAGGAGAGTTACCCCCAGCCTTCCTTACCCAACACCAGAGGTGACGTCAAACGTGTCGAGCCATTGGGATTATCTCAGCTGTAGGAAGGTCTTCCTCATGCACCCTGTGTTGGTCAGAAGTTGTCGTTGTCAGCCTATTGAAGACTGACGTCCGCTGAGTGGGGCTGGCCAACCTATCGAAAGCAGACTTCCGAGCAGGTGAAGCAGCCTTGATGATTTCACCTGAAATGGGAGCTGAAACAGTCAGTCTTGTGAAGACCGACCCTTTGGTGGGAGAAGCCGCTTTGACGACTTCGAGAGCAGGAATGGCTATCCTTTTTGGTATAACCCTTTCTGGTATCACGGGCTTCTTCATGGCCCCAAATGAGCTTTGGCCCAGTCTGTCAAAGACCGAGGCACTGGATTTGGGCGACCCGTTGAGAGGGGCGCTGTAGTTGCAAGCCGATCAAAAACTGACTTCTTGGGAGCTTCTTGCGATGGTACAGGGGTGCTGAAGCTCATCGGTGGGAGCATGGTCCCGAAGAACAGTCCAGTGGTGGCCTGAGTCACCTGTTCCACCGGCATAGCGAAGATGGAAGCCGCTTGGGGCCCGTAAGTCACTCCTCCGGACGGGACGGAGCGAGAGTTGCAGTTGCAGTTAGTGCAATTTGAAACCATCGATCTTCTGTTTTCTGCATGGAGCAAGACACCAAATCTAAGTATCTAGAATCCACAGGCAACCATAGCAAACCGCGATTCGTTCGCGAACACGACACACGAAGTGTGGAGTGGAAAGAGGAAAAGGTCCCACCGGGCATGCCATAATCTGTTTACCGCCGGAAGACAGCGCAAGACTGGATGTCTTGCCTGAAATTCGGGGCAGATGCTAATTGGTGCTATCCGTCCACCTCTCCGAAGATGCCAAGTTGATTTATGACACCATGTATCGAAAGTTTAGACGGATGCGGCCGTTGTAGCAGACTTCGTCAAATTCCCCCTCGTCGAGGGGTTTTTGATTGTGGGGACGCTCTTCCCTGCAGGCGCAAACCCCTGCAGTTAATTATGCTACCGTATTGCGGTAACAACTTTCTCCTTCTCCAGATGGTCACTTCGTGTCGTGGGTGTTTGTTTTGTGTTTGGTTGCCCGTGGATTGTATACGGAGACTAATTTATGTCGTCGCTCGTAGGACGTGGATTAATCCAAATCCGTATTTTCTTATATTTTGGGTTTGGGGGTTTGGGTTTAAGGATACGTTAGCCTCATTTGAGACTAAGATCAACTTAAACGTTTGTTAAGGATACGTTAGTCTCATTTCAGACTAAGATCAACTTAACGGAATCATTTAGATCCAACAAAAGAGCATTTAGGCTCTATTGTTTAGTTTAGGGACATTGCGGTCGATGACCAGTTTAAGGACATGGTGGTCCATTACCAGTTTAAGGACATGGTGGTCCAATACCAGTTTAAGGACATAGTGGTCCATAAAATGTATGGCTGTCGGGACCCATCATCTCTCTGAAGACGTTGAAGGATTACAACGACAAATATCAGAGGAGTTCAGAGATGTACCCTTGAACCAATGAGTTGGTTGAAAGAGCAGATGTGCTCAGTTCAAGATGATTTGAGGACTTATGACCAGTTTGGGCTAAGTCCAATTATGTTTGAAATATTGGCCCTTTAGGCTATTAGACATTTGTCTGGGTTCAGCCCCTCATCATTCAGCAGTGCTAAACAGAGGTTTGGGGGCTCTGACAACATTTTGTCTTTGATTTCCTCAATTTTGAGATTCATTTGGAGGAGGGACTTTTACCTCTGGAATATTAGCCAATTTGGCTAAAAGTAGTGTTAAACAGTAGAGAACAACAGTGTTAAACACTGGAGGTAGAACTCTCAAATTAGTGTTAAACACTAAAAGACAATCAGTGTTAAACACTGGAAATATAATCTTCAATTTAGTGTTAAACACTAGAAACAATCAGTGTTAAACACTGGAAATATAATCCCCAAATTAGTGTTAAACACTAAAGAAAGAGGGGTCACGTGTGGACATGTGAGAGAGCCCAAAGGTGGGACCGGATCCCTTTTCTTCGTTCTGCAATTAAGTGTTAAACACTTTTAATTTTTAGCCATCACGTGTGGGCACGTGATAGGCACTCATGCGCTGATTTGTTAAGGCATTTATTAGGGGTCACGTGGTAACACGTGAGAGTGCCCAAAGGTGGAGCCAGATCTCCTCGCTTTGTTTTGCAAATAAGTGTTAAGCACTTTTTATTTTTATTTTGAGCATTACGTGTTGGCACGTGATGGAGATCTGTGCGTTGATTGTTAAAGCGTTTGCTAAGAGGTTACGTGGTAACACGTGAGAGCGCCCAAAGCCTTCATTTCCTTTGCTTTTTCTTTCTGCGTTTTGGAAGTCACGTGGGAGCACGTGAGGCATTGCCTCAGAGCCTTTTCCTTCTCATTTTTGGGGATCTTTTCAGGGGTCACGTGGGGACACATGAACTTAGTCCTCTTCATGCACAAAGATCTCTTTACTCTCGTTATTTTATTTTGAGAATTAAATTCTCTGTAGGGTTAAACCCTGATCATGATTTGGAGGAATTAAATTCCTATTATGAAAGAATTAAATTCTTATATAGGGTTAAACCCTAGTTCTGTCTTGAAGGAATTAAATTCCTATGATTTTGGGAGAATTGAATTCTCATGCTGGGTTGAACCCTAATTTTATCTTGGAGGAATTAAATTCCTATAATTTTGGGAGAATTAAATTCTCATATAGGGTTGAACCCTAGTTTTGTTTTGGGAGAATTAAATTCTCTAAACTCAATTCCCCCTCTAAGTTTCGGATCTGCATGGCAGGATCTCAATCCGATGAGAATTAAATTCTCAACTTATGGGGAGATGTGCTATTTGCAGATCTTCAACCAGAGGAAGAACTAAGTTCTTGTAGAAGAGTTAAACTCTTAGATTTTGAGAAGTAAATTCTCTGTTTAAAGTTTTAATTCTCTTTCTTTTCTCACTTAGGGTTTTTTTTGTTGAGAATTAAATTCTCCTCTCTTTTTCTCTCTCTTGAGAATTAAATTCTCATCTCTCCGTTCTTCTCTCCAAAAAGGTAGATCCCTTCTCTTCTCTTCTTGGCTCCTATTTATAGGAGAAAGAAAAGAATCAATTTGTTTAGTAAATCTTTTATTGAAATATTTTGTTTGTTTTCATAATTAATATGAGCCTTTAGATCATTTAGTGAATTTTATTCACCGTTGGATTTTAAATCCAAAAGATATTCTGCTTGTTATTTTCGGTGAGATTTAGGGAAATCTTTTCTTGTTTAAGATTTTCCCATAAGTTGGTGAATTTAAATCACCCTTGGATCTTTAATCCAATGGTCTCCATAATTCTTTTCCATTTGGAAAGATTTAGAAGCTTTTAAAATTTAATTCTATTAAACTGTAAGGCTTTCGAAGCCAGTCACGTGCTGACAGGTGACCTTTGGTCACGTGTGAGCACGTGACCCCCAATTAAGTCCTTTTCTCAGCATTTATTTATGCTTCAATATTAACCATCACGTGTCAACTCGTGACCATTGGTCACGTGTGAGCACGTGATACCTCATTGAGGTATTTCCTTCAGCCATTTGTTTTTATTTCTGTTTTAACTATCACGTGTGAACACGTGACCATTGGTCACGTGTGAACACGTGACCCCCAATTGGGTCCTTCTTCAGCCGTTTGTTTTTATTTCTGTTTTAACTATCACGTGTCAACACGTGACCATTGGTCACGTGTGAGCACGTGATACCTCATTGAGATAATTCTTGATTTTTTAATCAGGGAACAGTGCATAGCATATTTGCTCATAATTTTTGATCCCCGATGAATTATGAAGCCCATAATATATCAAATCGAAGGGTTTTTCGAGATGCTTCCAATATCATCAGAATTTAGCCGTTTCTCATTTGGGAATTTGTCAAAAAATAGCCCGTAAGATACTGCTTCGCATTTTCTTAAGCGTATCACTGCCATTTGATACCTTGGGCTCTTTTGCGCAGAAATTTTTGGCGGGAACAGTCTTAAAGGGGAATTCTCCTTACGAGTTGTGAGGATCTCATAAGTGTAACTTCTCCTTAGGAATCGTGGGGATCCTTAAGTGTATTGCTCTCTTATGAGTCGTAAGGATCTCACGCACGAGTTCGCCTTGGCGGAATGTTCTCGGCCTAGTCAATCTCTCGTATGAGCGCGTCATCTTTTCTTTGTAAGCTTCCAAGTTTTGCTGTGCCATGAGCCGGGTTTCGTCGAGGGCATCAAGTTTCTCAAGCCGAAGATGAGCATTCTCTTCGTCCGTTAGCTCGTAATGAACTGCCACTCGTAAGGAGGGTAGCTCTATCTCTAAAGAGAGTACCGCTTCTGCGCCGAATATTAACGTAAATGGCGTTGTGTTCATGGCCGTTTTGAACGTGGTCCGATACGCCCAGAGAGCTTCATGCAGTCTCTCGTGCCAGTCCTTCTTATTTTTGGACACCGTCTTTTTCACGATCTTCGTCAAGGTCTTGTTGAAAGCCTCAGCCAGACCATTAGCTCGGGGATTGTAGACCAAAGAGAATCTCGAGTCTATATTATGCTGTTGTGCGAAGCGGCTGATTTTGTGGCTTCTGTAAACCGGCCCGTTATCGGAGATAATCCGTCACGGAGTGCCGAACCGATAGATGACATGTGTCTTGAAGAAATGGAGGATAGTCTCCGTCTTCGCTTCTCTTAGTGGTACTGCTTCTGCCCACTTGGAGAAGTAATCAGTTGTCGCCAATATGAATCGATGTCCTCTGGACGATGTTGGTTCAATGGGCCCGATTATATCAGTTCCCCACATTTCGAACGGCCAGCTAACAACCGTTAGATGTAGCGGATTTGGATGCTGGTGGATGAAGTCTCCGTGAATTTAGCACGAGTGGTACTGCTTCGCGTATTCGTGACAGTCCTGAATCATCGTGGGCCAATAGTAGCCCATTCTTTTGATCTTCAGCTTCGTCTTTGGCCCGGCTTGATGATAACTGCAGAGTCCATCATGAGTCTCTTGGATGACTCTCCTTGCCTCTTCAGATCCCAGGCATCTTAGCCACAGAAAGTCGAATGATCTCTTATACAGAGTACCATTGACGAAGGCGAAAGACATAACTCTTTTCATGAGCTGATGTCTTGAGGACGCATCTTCAGGCGTTCGACGGGATTTGAAGTAGTCTATAAAGACTTCCTTCCAATCCTTAGCCTTTTCCTGGTCCTTTATTTGTAAGGTCGTTTGCTTAGTCGCTTCCTTTTCTTCAGATGCCTCCGGAGATATTTCTGCCGGTGCAAGAACCCGACGACTTTTCTCAACGATCCTCACGTCATCGAGGTTTTCGTCAGCCAGTTCTTTAGCTAGTTTGGCTAACGCGTCCGCTTTGCTATTTTCTGCACACAGTATGCTTTTCAGGGTGTAGGAGGGAATTTGTGTCAGCAATTGTTGCTCTCTCTCACCGTACCTTACCAACTCTGGTTTGCACGTTTGATAATCGCCATTTACTTGACTAACGACTAGCTGTGAGTCTCCGTATATGAGGAGGTTTTCAATTCCCATGTTGACAGCGATCTCAAGACCTGCTATCAAAACTTCATATTCGGCTTCATTATTTGTCCTCGGCTTTGTCAAGGAAAAGGTAAAGCGCATTATCCCTCCCTGTGGAGTCATGAAGATGAAGCCTACCTCAGATTTGATTATGGGGGTGCTGTGCTCTCGCTTCTTCATGGCAGATGCCCCGTCGAAGTAGAGTTCCCATCGGGTGTCACTCTCTCCTTTCTCCCCATCCATCGTGTCAAACGCGTGCTCATCTTGCAATTCGCAATTTAGGGGTGAGTCGGCAGGTATCGGATACTCAGTGAGGAAGTCGGCGATGGCCTGGTCTTTCATTTCCTTGAGAGGACGATACGTTATCGAGAAATCCATCAAGAGGGGGGCCCATTTAGTCAGTTATCCCGTTAGTATGGTTCTTGACATCAAATATTTGAGAGGATCCACTTTTGATAAGAGATGGACCTCATGCGCCAAAGCGCAGTGTCTGAGCTTCGTTATCGCGAAGATTAACGCCAGGCAATGTTTTTCAATGGGAGAGTAATTGTTTTCTGCCCCCAGGAGAACTCGACTCAAATAGTAAAGGGCTCTCTCCTTTCCTTGGTCATTTTCTTATGCCCATAATGCGCCTAGAGAACCCTCAAGGGCGGTTGTATATAGAATGAGAGGCTTTCCCTTGACCGGAGTGGTTAGCACCGGACGATTCTGCAGGTATTGCTTGATTTCGTCCAGTGCACTTCGGCCTTTGCGATCCCAAACGAACGGGGTTCCCTTCTTCAACAAGTGACTGTAGGGACGACATTTGCCGGAGAGGTTAGCTATGAACCGTCGAATATATGCGAGCTTTCCTTGAGGAAATCGCAGTTGCTTGAGAGTTCTTGGCGAAGGTATTTCCATAATCGCCTTGATCTTCGATGGATCTATTTCGATGCCTCGATGTCGTATGATGAACCCTAGAAATTTGCCCGAGGAAACTCCGAACGCGCATTTGAGAGGGTTCATCTTTAGGTTGGATTTCCGAAGATGCTGGAATACTACCTTCAGATGCTCCCAATGCTCCGTGTGCGATTTGCTTTTTACCACGAGGTCGTCAATGTAGCATTCGACGATTTCATGTATAAGGTCATCGAAAATATTCTTCATGGCCCTCTGATAGGTAGCACCGGCGTTCTTCAGGCCAAAAGGCATTACTTTGTAGCAGAATATGCCTAGAGGAGTCCGAAAAGCGGTATGCTTCTGGTATTCGGGATGCATCTTTATTTGATTGTACCCTGATGAGCCGTCCATGAAAGAGAAGACTTCATGAGTGGATGTGTTGTCTATCATCAATTCAGTAACCGGTATGGGGAAGTCATCTTTCGGACAAGCTTTGTTGAGGTCCCGAAAGTTTACGCAGATGCGCACCGTCCTGTTCTTCTTTATCACTGGGACGATGTTAGCAATCCAGTTGGGGTATTGCACTTCTTAGACAAAGCCAGAGTCGATTAGCTTCTTGACCTCGGCGTTGATGCTCATTTCAAGTTCGAGCCGCATTCTTCTTGGAGCTTGTTTGATTGGCTTGATGTCCGGAGATATCGCTAATTTGTGCACAGCTACTTCTGGATCTAGTCCCAGTATTTCGGAGTAGTTCCATTGCGAAACAGTCTTTATACTATATGAGCACGTCTTTGAGCGTAGCCACCTTTTTTTTCAGACAACAGCTCACTGACGAACGTCGGCCGTGGGTCGTCTGTCGTTCCCAAGTCAATTTTTCTGAGGTTATCTGCAGTAGTATGTATCCCATCTTCCAGCTCTTTTGGCGCCGGTGGAAACTCTGAGATCACTTCGTTATCATCGTTTTCGAAGAACCGGGAGAGGTCGTCCATATTCTCGGGCCCTCCTTCTTCTGTTAAAGTTATTATGTGACAGGTACGAGATCGTTTCCAAGACCGATGTTGATCTTGTTCTACTCTTGCCATATACGTTGTTTTTGGTATATGCTTTTGCGGTGGGGCTACCCTCCAACTGTTGGATAGAGCGAACCTGCCGAGTTGATATTGGTCTTCAACCCAGTTTTTGAAGGTGAAGCAGTCTTCAAGAGGATGTCCTATTGCTCAGTGATAGGGGCAATAATCCGGATGAGAGGCATCGTCTGCTTGATCGGGGTGTTTGGACTCCGGAAGTGTAATCATTTGATGTTTTATAACAAGATCGAATATCTTTCTTGTCTTGTCTTGGGGAAAAGAATATTCTTGACCCATTTTCTTTATCAGCGATGGATTCCGGCTGCTCAATTCTCGATCGCGTGGCTTCTTGTACCCACTTTCCTGTTGTCGAACGTTTTTTTTTTCTGTTTTTCAACTTGTTTTTGCTTTCGCGTCGAGTCTTCCGTATGACGGGCTGGCGACGAAGGGCATCGTCATTTTTCGTAGCTTGCTGAAGGAGGCACTGCGTTCTGGCTTTCTCATAGATGGCCATTTCGCGGCTATGGTCATCTCAGACCTTTTGACCTGCTTCCCTTATTAGCTTGTCCATGTGTTCTTCGAACGACGGACTTGTCACTTTCATAGCGGAACCTTGTTTTGGTTAAGGGTTAGCGTCTTCTACCAGAGCATCTCTTTCTTCATCAAAGTCATATATAACGTAGCAGCCATGGAATCGCTCTCGTTTCTTGGGTTGAACATATCCAAGCCCGATCATTTCCATTCTCCCATTGGGCAATTTTCGCTGAGTTCCAGGGACGTTCCAGATCCTGTTGTAGAACTGAGCTTGTCGAGCAGTTTGTTTGAAGGGTACGCCTTAGCGCCTCAACAGCCTTTTTAATCTTTCTGTGTAGTATCTGAGCAGACGGATAGGCTGGAGCCTGTCAAGCGTAGAATCGGCACCATGCCAGATTTCTTTCTCCACTTTATTCTCCGCGGATCGATAAAAGAGGATCGCCTTTTCATCTTTCCGCGTGGGAGGGACGTAGAACGTCTGCAGTTCCTGCACACTATAGGTATTAAGTGCGTCAAGCTCTTTGTAATGCTTTCACGGAACCATGGCGATTTGCAAACTCCGTTCATCGCCAGTGAAGGCTCGTTTTGATGGCCGAACGGAAAATATTGCATTAACCTCATCTTCAGAGTCGCTGTCGAAGATCAACATAGGGGTGGACGGTTCCAGTTTGTTGCATTGGGGCAGTCCCGAATAAACTATCTCTTCTTCCTCTTCGGTATCACTCCCGAAGACCGGAATGGTAGTGATAGCTTTTTGCTTATTCTCCGGTTTATGGCATCTTACCGTGTCTTCAAAGTCTGACAGAAAATACTTCGCATCCTTATATTTGCGGACTTCATTCACGGAGAATGGGTTCGGTTTTCCTGTCACGGTATACTCGAGGCCATCCTTGAGATACTTTATACACTGATGTTGTATAGAAGGGATGATGTTGTACTCGTGTTACTAAGGCCTGCCGAGCAAAGCGTTGTAGCAAGTCTTGGCGTCAATGACGTGAAACTTGATGTCAGTGACGAGCAGCCCAAAGCGTAACGTCAGAATTACAAACCCGAGCGTCCGTGATGATTGGGAGTCGAATCCAGAGATAGTGATTTTATCCCGAGCGAGGTGTTGAACGCTCATGCAAATTTCCTTTAGCACTCTCACATTTAGGAGGTTGACAGAGGACCCGTTGTCAACTAGAATCTTCCCTATCTTGATGTCATGACAGTATCCGGTGACATACAAGGGACGGTTGTGCTCGCATATTCCGAGGAGGAGATCTTCGTCGCCGAAAGTGACATCAGCAGTGTGCACTTCTTCCAGCCCGTCCTTCATATTTTCTTCGGCAAGAAAAGCTTGAAACTGGTCAGGCTCTTGTAGTGCCTTGATCAGAGAATCTCTCGCCTCTTTGGATAGCAGAAGGGCGTCAAGAATGCTTAGCTGCGAGGGTATTTTCCTCAGGTGTGTCAGAATGTTGTAATCCACCTTGTTTTTCTTTGGCGGGTCTTTGGCTGCCAGCTCTTCGACGACTCGATCATCGAGGGTAATATCCTTAGGGACTTTTTCTTTCCCCTTATCTTTTTTATTTGCTCCCTTGCTTGTGGGTCCGAGATTCTTTTCGGGTAACGTGTGATTACGTATCTGAGTGTTCTCGCAGGTCTTCATCTCTTCTGTTTTGGAGATGGCTTCCTTGAAGAGAGGGCCGATGGCTATTTCTTCATCTGAATTGCTCCCGAAGGTGAGAACTTGCGATCCCCCGGAATCGACCATGGACAGTTGCTGGTAGTTCTTTTGCGCTCATCTGTCGTGCTCTTCTGCTCTTGACGAGCCTTGCGCTTCATTCGCTGAACGTGTTGTCGGTGAGCAACATATCCTTGCTACCAGTTTTTAAAGGCCATGCACTCTTCGGTAGGGTATGCAATCCTCTGATGGTATAACCAGAAGTTAGGATGTACGTCCGCTTCATCAAGATGTATACCGCCAGGAGAATTTCCTCTGAAAGAGGGCAACTTCATTCCCATTGAAAGGGCTCTAGCGAATCGTTTTCTTGTCTTAAGTTTGCTATTGTCTGCGGCAGACGTTCTTCGATCTAGTTGGAGTGCTTCAACCTTTTCATTCAGTCACCGGCGTTTGGTTTTTTCGAATATGGCCAGTTCGCGCTCTCGATTGGCTTTGCTTTTCTGACGGGCTTCATTTATGAATATGTCAAATCATCTCGTCTGACGGTTCTAGGAGTTCCGGTTCGGAATCTGCCCCCAGCTCTTCTACATCAAGAGCTTCTTCACCATTTATTGACGAGTGAGAGATCACGTGGCAGCTCGCCACATAATCCTCAGGTTCTTTTGACGAGTCTTCTCCCTTATCTTTATCTCCATCTCCGTTTTCAAGGATGTGGTTGAGAAACTCTTGGAGTGTGACCGGGGTTCGCGCTTTCTGGTTATATTCTTTCAGTGCGTCTATATGTTTTTGCAGGTTCATGCGCTTGTCATCAGGCTTTACGGGCTTTTTGGTCTTCTTCTTCTTCTTTGAAGACTTTGATGGCTGGGTCTGAGCGTTTTGATTATTTCTACAAATTCTTGGCGTCGGGCGTGGCTTCAGCATTCCTTCAATGACCTCAGGTTCTAGCAGACTTTCCCACCTGATCGCCGGGCATGTTTGGAGATCCTTCAGCATTCTTTTCATTTTGGTTGAAAGAGCGACCTCCCATGGAGCTTCTTCTATAAAAGAGCACGATGCCCCCGGTGTGTCCGCCTTTTTAAGAGCGTGCGGCTGTGGCGGGCTTATCTTCCAATTTTCGGATAGCGCGAATTTGCCTTGCTGGCACTGGTCCTCAATCCAGCCTTTGAAGACGAAGCAATCTTCGATTGGATGGCCTACCACTTAGTTATAGGGGCAATAATTGGGATTGTTGGCATCACCGGGCTGTAATGGGCGCTTTGGATCCGGCAAGGTCATGAGCCTGTTGCGCACCGCCAGATCGAACAGTCTCCTCGTTTTATTCCGGGGAATCGAATATGGGCGCTTCAGCTTCTCGTTAAAGAATCGCTGTCTATCGTCTTGGCGATTGGTTGGTTTTAGACCACTGGGCTTCTGCTGAGCATTGATGACGAAGTTCGCTTTCGCTTTCCCCTTTTTCTTTTCGAGATTCCATCTTCGAAGAAGATGGTCTATAACCTATCTGATCCATTTGGGCCAGCTTGTCAATCAAGGCCTGGAAAGTAGTTGGCTTGAAGAACATCATGAACTGGGATATGGTCGCCTGCGGATCAAGAGTACCCATGAACATGCCCACTGCAGGAGCTTCCTCTATGCGTTGTTCGCACTTCGACCATAGATTCCGCCACCGTATCGTGTACTGAACCCATGTTTCGCCTGGCTTCACTCTGGCGTTAATTAATGTGGCGATCGGGGTGTGCTCGCTAGCGCTCGCGAAACGCTGTGTAAACAGTAGCTCCATTTCTGCAAATGTCTTGACAGAGTCATTCGGGAGCTCAGAGAACCATTCAAACGCTGTCTCCGGCAAGCTGCTAACAAACTGGCGAAGCAGCAGTTTGTCGTCACCTCCAGTATTACCGCACAAGGCTCTGAATTGAGCAACGTGCTGATGTGGATTCCCCGTACCCTTATATATGTGGAATTTAGGGATCGTATATTCTGGCGGGTATTTTATTTGATCGTACCAACCCAGATAGGGTCGTCCAGTTTTAACGATTTGGCCAGCCGCTTCGCTCGCCTGATGAGCTCGTATCTGTTGAGCTATATAATTATCGAGGTTGGCTTTGGAGATCGTCTCCTCTTTGGCCGTTGATAGAGCCGGAAGAGAGTTCGATGTCTCCCCTCTGTCATCTTCAAGGAAAATCGGAGGGTCTTCAGCTGCAGGATTCGGCTGTATCATCATCCCGACCATATCTTGGAATAAAAGCGCCATTCGTTTTATGTTGGCCGCTTGTTCCGCGGCCTCCCTGTCTTTCTTTTCAAGGATTCTGTGGAGGAACTCAGCATCGGTTTCTTGTTCATGACGCTGCTCTGACGATGTCTCCGGGCTTTCTTTTGGCCCAGTGAGTGCGGCCATCTTTATTAACATTTCCTGGAGCTTCTGTTGTTGCTCCAGGGCCTTTGTTACGGATCTGGTGAGTGGTCGATGACCCGTAGAGATACGGCTATCCTCTTTCCCGGATGACATATAAACAGTGTGCACCACCCTGCCCCCAGATTTGGGGCGTTTAGATTCAGTGCCTGTGCGATTCGTCGCAGGCGCAGGGATCTTCTCCGGCCTTCCCCTTTATTGAGCGGTCGAAGTTGAGAGAGCCGTTGCAGCGGGCACCCAAGTAGACGACACCTTTTGTGGTACAACAGGGTGGTCCTTCTCTTGCCGAACATTCATCTTCTTCGGTTGGCGAGAGTAGTCTTAGTTAATCACAGAGTTTTGGACCTGTCGTCAGACCCTGCGAATTTTGGAGGACAACTGCTGAGGGGGTTTTTCTGGCTCTACTTTTGTAACATTTTCCACAGGTGGAGGAGATCTTTTCAGCACGGCAGTCGGAGAGTTCTTGCGGACCCTTCTGAGTGGTCCAAAACTGTTCCCAGTTGGAACAGCAGTATCGACTTCCACCGTTGGAGCTGGCGGGGTAAGTCCAGAAGGGGAACTGCCCCCAGCTTTCTTCACTCGGCGCCAGTGGCGACGTCGAGCATGTCTTGCAAATGGAACCTGCTCAGTTATGGGGGTGACTTCTTCATGCCCCTGTTTTGGTCAAGGGCTGTTATTGGCACCAGCCTATTGAAAATGAACGTCCGCTGAGAGGGGATAGCCAACCTGTCGAAGGCAGACTTTCGTGCAGGGGGAGCAGTTTTGATGACTTTGCCTGGAGCGTGAGTTGGCACGGCCAGTCTTGTGAAGACCGACCCCTTAACAGGAGAAGTCGCTTTGGCGACTTCAGGAGCAGGAATGGCTATTCATTTTGGGATAACCTCTTCAGGTATGGTAGGTTTCTTCATAAGATCATTGGAGTTTTGTCCCAGTCTATTGAAAACTGAGGTGTTGGATTTGGGCGACCCGTTGAGAGGGGCCGCAGTAGTTGCAAGCCGATCAAAGACCGACTTCTTTGGAGCTTCTTACAACAGCAGTGGGGCATTGAAGCTCATTGGTGGGAGCATGGTCCCAAAGAACAATCCAGTGGTGGCCTGAGTCACCTGTTCCATTGACATCGTAAAAAGGGAGGTCGCTTGAGGCCCATAGGTCACTCCTCCAGCAAGGACGGAGTGGGAGTTGTTGCAGTTGTTGCAGTTTGTGCAGTTGGAAGCCATTGATCTGCACGGGTGCAAGACACCAAATCTTAGTACTTCAAATTTAGAGGCAACCATAGCAAACTGCGATTTGTTCACGAAACATGACACACGAAGTATGGAGTGGAAAGAGGAAAAGGTCGCATCGGGCACTGAGAGCTATTTGGTTGAGCTCATATGCTGAGCTAATTAAATGAACAACACGAATTTTGGGCACTGAGAGCTAATTAAATGAACAACGCCGGATCATTCTGCCTAAACATAAGAAAGCCCGGCCTGATAGAGTATAGATGAAGAATTTCCCGAGCTTTCAAGGTAGAGGCCCCGTCTTTAAAAGTGTTCCGCAGTGGCTGCACCGTTTTTGTGGACTCTTTGCCGATGGTTAAAACCTTATCGACAAAGGTCATGCCATCTCCAACCGTACGCGGACAAAGGAGCACACCCCTAGCCTCACGCTGTGTCGGATTTACAACGGACGCGTCAACTAGGCGCATAATCCGAGAGAAGTTATAACTGTCATAGAATCGAGGTCGTTTATGGACACCAAAAGCGCCAAGTATGTGCAGCTCGATCCATGACATAAAATAATGCAGCGAGAAAGTGACGGGCTGTACCCCTGGCTGAGTGGTGTCCGCCGCTAAGCTGAGACCATGGTACAGGTGTGCTAACCAAGCAATTCCAATAGCCACTTGTATTCCCGCAACCATACGATGGGCTAGGTAAAAGACTGATGTCCTCATATAACGAGAGTGCAATGGAAGCACGAACCAGTTCAGCCATAAGCCAATTAACCCCAGCACGAACATCTCTTCGTCAATATCCGGAGCAGCAAGTTCTGCGAAGGGAACGACAGGAGCAGCCGGAATAAAGAAACTTTTTAAGTCCGCCTCCTCCGTGGGTTGGTTATCCAAACCAAAGCCAAACGGATCATCAAGCTTGGCGAACAGCGCAGCTTGTTTCGATAAGGGTTTCAGACGAAGAAAGCGTGATACGAAGTCTGAGTAGCTGAATCCATGCCATCTGGACTCCAGAAATAGACTTTCATAGATATTCAACACCTTGATCAAACTCGGGAATTGGTGTTGAATGGCGTTCTTCGGGGTGAGACCTGTTCCCTGATAAAATATCAGGAAATACCTCAATGAGGTATCACGTGCTCACACGTAACCAAGGGTCACGTGTTGACACGTGATAGGTTCCTGTGATCTCTACTTTATAAAATTAAATTATAGTCAAACAAAAATGTAACAAAACAGCTAAGGAAAAACCTCAATGAGGCATCACGTGCTCACACGTGACCAAGGGTTACGTGTTGACACGTGATGATTCCTTAGCTCTATTAAAAGGCAGAATTAAATTCTGAATAAAATGTTTAACCAAGAGGGTCACGTGCCAACACGTGACAGGTTCCTAAACTCTTTAATTGATAGAATTAAATTCTATTTCAATGATCAAACATTGGGATCACGTGCCAACACGTGATGGGCTTTAAAAGCCTTCCGAGCTAAAAGAATTAAATTCTAATTAAGGGAAATCAAAGACCCTAACTGGGAAAATATTTCTTTAAATCTTTCCAAACAAAAAATGGTGCTCTGTAAAATAGAGTACCGATGGATTAAAAATCCAATGGTGATTAAAAAATCACCAATTTATGGAAAGATTTCATACAAGGAAAGATTTCCCTGAAATTCACAAAGAATAACAAACGGAATATCTTTTGGATTAAAAATCCAATGGTGAATAAAATTCACTAAGTGATCTAAAAGATTATATTAGTTACAAAAACAACCAAAATCTTTCAATAAAAGATTCACTAAACAAATTGATTCTTTTCCTTCTCTTATAAATAGGAGCCAGGAAGAGAAGAGGGGGATGATTTTTGGATCTTGGAATTTTGATTTTTTGGCGAAAAACAAGAACAGAGAGAAAAGAGAGGAGAATTTAATTCTCAAAGAAAAGAAACCCTAGATGAGAAAGGGGAAAGAGATCAAAGCACCATAAAAAAGGAAATTTAATTCTCAATCTAAGAGTTTAACTCTTCTACAAAAGAACTTAGTTCTTCCTCTGGTTGAATATCTGCAGAAGCAAATCTCCCCACAAGTTGAGAATTTAATTCTCAATGGGGAGATTCTGCCATGCAGATCCAAAACTTAGAGGGAGAATTGAGTTTAGAGAATTTAATTCTCCCAAATTCATAGGAATTTAATTCCTCCAAATAAAACTAGGGTTTAACCCCATATGAGAATTTAATTCTCCCAATTTCACAGGAATTTAATTCCTCCCAAATAAAACTAGGGTTTAACCCTATATAAGAATTTAATTCTTCCAATTTCATTGGAATTTAATTCCTCCAAATAAAATTAGGGTTCAACCCTGCATGAGAATTCAATTCTCCCCAATTTCATAAGAATTTAATTCCTCTAAATGAAATTAAGGTTTAACCCTATATAAGAATTTAATTCTTCCACATACATAGGAATTTAATTCCTCTAAAACAGAATTAGGGTTTAACCCTACAGAGAATTTAATTCTTAAAAATAAGAGACTTAAAGCTCCCCATGCACGTAAAGAACTTGGTCACGTGGTGACACGTGACCCCTATCCTCAATGATCAGAAAAGAAAGAACAAAACTAGGTCACGTGCCCCCATGTGTGACCCCTAAACAGATCCCTCAAAATGAGAAGGAAAGAAGCTTGGAGGCAACGCTTCATGTGCTCCTACGTGACTTCCAAAACAAAGAGAACAAAAGTAAAGGCAGTACTGGCTTTGGGCGCTCTCACATGTCCTCACGTGACCCCTAATAAACACTTTAATAATCAATACATGAATACCCATCACGTGCTAACACGTGATGGCCAGAAGATCAAAAGTGTTTAACACTTATTTGCAGTTCTGAGAACAAAATAAAGGAGGTCTGGTCCCACCTTTGGGTGGCCCCATGTGACCCCTTCCTTTCTAGTGTTTAACACTATTTTAAGCATTTCGTCTCTAGTGCTTAACACTATTTTAAATACATCACGTGAGGATACGTGACCACCGGATATCCTCTAGTGTTTAATACTATTTTAAAGCCAGCTTAGCCCAAATTGGCTAAGTTTTCCAGAGCCAAATCTCCCCTTCAAATGAACTTTAAAATCCAGAGCTATAATGCTTAATGCTCAGCCAAAGACAAAATATTATCAGAGCCCTCAAACTCTTGTTTAGCATTGCTAAATAATGAGGGGCTGAACCCAGACAAATGTTCAACAGTCCAACAAAGGGCCAACATCTCAAATCTAATTGGACTTAGCCCAAGTTGGCCATAAGTCCTCAATTCAGATTTAACTGAGCCAATGTGCTCATAATCTAATTAATTGATCTTAGTTCGAAATTGGACTACAGATTTCCCAATCAATTTTGGTTCAAGGGTACATCTCTTCACTCCTTTGATATTTGTCGTTGTAATCCTTCAACGTCTTCAGAGAGGTGACGGTTCCCGATAACCAATCATTCCACGGACTGTGGGGTCCTTAAACTCATGGACTATGATGTCCTTAATCTTGGACTGCGGGGTCCCTTTAAACCCACGGACTATGATGTCCTTAACCTCGGATTGTGGGGTCCCTTTAAACCCACGGACTATGATGTCCTTAACCTTGGACCGTAATGTCCTTAAACTAATTGGCCGCAAAGTCCCTAAACTAAAACAATAGAGCCCAAATGCTCTTTTGTTGGATCTAAATGATCCTGTTAAGTAGATCTTAGTCTAAAATTAGACTAACATATCCATAACAAACTGTTAAGTTGATCTTAGTCTAAAATTAGACTAATGTATCCTTAACAAATGTTTAAGTTGATCTTAGTTTCAAATGAGACTAACGTATCCTTAAACCCAACCCCAAACCCAAATCTAAGAAGATACGGATTTGGACTAATCCACGCCCTACGGGCGACAACATAAATTAGTCTCCGTATACAATCCATGGGCAACCAAAAACGAAACAAACACCCACAACACGAAGTGACCATCTGGAGAAGGAGAAAGTGGTTACCGTGATGCTGTAGCGTAATTAACTGCAGGGGCTTGCGCCTGCAGAGAAGAGCGTCCCCATAATCAAAAACCCCTCAATGAGAGGGAATCTGACGAAGTCTGCTACATCGGCTGCACCCGTCTAAACCTCCGATACACGGTGTCATAAATCAACTTGGCATCTTCGGAGAAGTAGACGGATAGAACCAATTAGTATCTGCCCCCAAATTTAGGCAAGACGTCAGTCTTCCCGATCTTTCGGCGGATAACAGATTCTGGCACGCCCGGTGGGACTCCTCTTTCCACTCCACACTTCGTGTGTCGTGTTCGCGAACGAATCGCGGTTTAATATGGTTGCCCTTGGGTTCGAGGTACTAAGATTTGGTTTCGCTCTCGTGCAGAAAAAAGGAAATCAATGGCCTCCAACTGCTCCAACTGCAACTGCAACTCTCGTTCCGCCTCATCTGGAAGTGTAACCTATGGGCCCCAAGCGGCCTCCCTGTTCAAGATGCCGGTGGAGCAAGTGACTCAGGCCACCACTGGTCTATTCTTCGGGACAATACTCCCACCCATGAACTTCAATGCCCCAATGCCATTGCAGGAGGCTTCAAAGAAGTCGGTCTTTGATCGGCTTACAACTACTGCGGTCTCTCTCAACGGGTCGCCCAAATCAAGCGCCTCAGTCTTTAACAGATTGGGCTAAAGCTCCAATGGGCCTGTGAAGAGGCCCACGATACCAGAAAGAGTTATCCCTAAGCGGATAGCCATTCCTTCTCATGAAGTCGTCAAGGCGGCTTCTTCTGGCAAAGGGTCGGTCTTCACAAGACTGACTGTGCCGGTTCCCGCTCCAGGTGAAGTCCTCAAAGCTGCTTCCCCTGCCCAGAGGTTTGTCTTTGACAGATTGGACATTGCTTCTCAACAGACATCAGTCTTCAATAGGCTGACAACGACAACTTCTGACCAACACAGAGGGCATGGGGAAGTCACCCCTACAGCCGAAACAATCCCAATGGCTCGACACGCTCGACGTCGCCACTGGCGCCGAGTAAGGAAGGCTGGGGGAAACTCTCCTTCCGGACTGACTCCGCCGGCTCCAACGGTGGAAATCAATACTGCTGTTCTTACTGGGAACAACTTTGAACCGCTAAGGAAGATGCGCAAAAACTCTTCAACTACCGTATTGAAGAGATCTCCTCCACCTGTGGAGAATGCCCTAAAGGTGAAGCCAGAGCAGCCCCCTCAGCGGTTGTCCTCTAAAATTTACAAAGTTTAGCGACGGGTTTAGGAATCGGTGATTGATCAAGATTACTCTCGCCGACAGAAAAAGGTGAAAGTTCAGCGAGAAGAGAACCATCCTGTCAAGCCACAAAAGGCAACAGCTGTTTGGGTGCCCACTGCAATGGCCCCCTCGACGTCAACCGCTCACAAGAGAAGGACATCGGAGAAAGCTCCTATGACCGCGGTGAACCGCAAGGACACTGAACCTAAACGCCCCATGTCTGGGGCATGGTAACACATACCGTTTATATGGCTTTTGGAAAAGTGGAAAGCCGTGCTTCTACGGGTCATCGACCGCTTACCCGATCGATAACAAAGGCTCAGAAGCAACAGCAGCAAAAAATTCAGGAGATGCTGACTGCGATGGCCGCACTCACTGGGCCAAAAGAAAATCCAGAGATCTCAGAGCAGCGTCGGGAACAAGAAACTGATATTGAATTCCTCCGAAGAATGCTCGAGAGGAAAGAAAAAGAGGCCGCGGAACAGGCGGCTAAAATAAAATGAATGGCTCTTTTGTTCCAAGACATGGCCGGGATGATGTTACAGCCGAAACCTCCAGCTGAAGACCCCCCGATTATCGTTGAAGACGATAGAGGGGAGACATCGAACCCTCCTCCGGCTCTTTCAGCAGCCAAGGAGGAGACCATCTCCAAGGCCGCTCTGGATGATTACATCGCTCAGCAAATACGAGCTCACCAGGCGAGCGAAACGGCCGGGTAGATCGTTAAGACTGGACGACTCTATCCAGGCTGGTATGACCAAATAAGATACCCGCCGGGATATACGATCCCTAAATTCCATGTATATAAAGGGACTGGGAATCCGTATCAACACGTCGCTCAGTTCAGGGCCTTGTGCGGCAACACTGGAGGCGACGACAAACTGTTGCTTCGCCAATTCGTTGGTAGCTTGTCAGAGACAGCATTTGAATGGTATTCGAAGCTTCCCAACGACTCCGTCAAAACTTTTGCAGAGATGGAGCTACTATTCACCCAGCGTTTCGCGAGTGCTAGTGAACGCACCCCAATCACGGTGTTGATCAATGCCCGAGTGAAGACAGGCGAAACATGGGTTCGGTATGCGATACGGTGGCGGAACCTATGGTCGAAATGCGAACAACGCATAGAAGAGGCTCCTGCAGTAGGCATGTTTGTGGGAACCCTCGATCCGCAGGCGACCATATCCCAATTCATGATGTTCTTCAAGCCGACCACTTTCCAGGCCTTGATTGACAAGCTAGCCCAAATGGACCAGATGGGCCATAGGCCTTCCTCTTCAAAGTCGGAGCCTTAGAATGAAAAGGGTAAAGGGAAAGCTATCTTCATCGCCAACGCTCAACAACAACCGAGTGGACCGAGACCGGTTGTTTGCCAAAGCAACAAGCGGCAATCCCTCGATGAGAAGTTGAGACGTCCTTACTCGTTTCCCCGGGATAAAACAAGGAAATTGTTTGAACTGGCAGTGCGCAATGAGTTCATCATTCTACCGGAGTCGAGACACCCAACGCGACCGAACGATGTCAACGATCCTAATTACTGCCCTTACCACCGAGTATTGGGCCATCCGATCGAAGACTGCTACGTCTTCAAAAACTGGGTTGAAGACCAATACCAACAGGGCAAGATTGGGCTATCCGAAAACTAGAAGGTGAATCCACCACAACAGCACACTCCTAAAAGGGTGGACACACCGGGGGAATCGTTCTATTTTATAGAAGAAGCTCCATGGGAGGTTGCTCTTTCAGCCAAGACGAAAAAATGCTGAAGGATCTTCACACATGTCCGGCAATCAGGTGGAAAAGCCCGCAAGAACCGGAGATTATCAAGGGGATGCTGAAACCATGCCCAACATTGGGAGTTAATAGTGATGGTGGACAAAACATTCAGGCCCAGCCGTCAAAGTCTTTGAAGAAAAAGAAGAAGACCAAAAAGCCTGCACAGTTTGATGATAAGCGCACAGATCTGCAAAAGCATATTGACGCACTGGAGGAATATAACCAGAAGGAGCGAACCCCGGTCACACTCCAAGAGTTCCTCAACTATATCCTTGAGAGTGGAGATAATGACAATAACGACGGGGTTGACTCGTCAAAAGAATCTGAGGACTATGTGGCAAGTTGCCACATGATCTCTCATTCAGCGTTAACTAACGAAGAAGCTTACTCGGCGATAAAAGACAACATAAAAGAGCTGGGGGCAGGATCAATGCCAAAATCCTTGGAACCGTTAGACGAGATGATCGATATGCGACTGAATGAAGCCCATCAGAAGAGCAAAGCTGATCGAGAACGCCAAATGGCCCTATTCGAAGGGGCTAGGCGTCGGTGTCAAGTTGGAGAAGTCATGATATGGATGGGTCATGAAACACTCCAACCATATCAAATCACTCCCTAAATGGGTGTTTTCCACATCAGCGTCATGTATCCCGTCATGTAACAAATGCACGTGCACACAAAGTAAAAAAGGATCGAAATTTCTCTAAACCAATAATGGACCGCAATGTCCTAAAACTTGCAACTGACCGAGACGTCTATAAACTAATACGGATCGCAGCATCCCAAAAAAAATGGTACGTCCGTAAGCAAAATGGGAACGGATGAAAATCCGAAAGGGCTCCGTGAGTAAAAACAGCAGGACTACCGGCGAGTTTTGTGAAAACCCGAAAGGGCGCAATCTCGTTAAAAGACACTTGCAAGGCCCTCTCGACCATGTAAGGAGAAACCACCTGCGTGAGATCCTTACGACTCACAAAGGAGAAATACACTTAGGAATCCTCACGATTTCTAAGGAGAAATTACACTTACGAGATCCTCACGACTCGTAAGGAGAATTCCCCTTTGAGACCCTCACAGCTCATAGGGTTCAAAAGACTTAAGCTACATGTATCTGAACCTTTTCTTAAGCCATCATAATCCCCAGATTGCCCTACAAGCGGTTCAATGTTGACCCTCGTATACAATCCACGGGCATGAATGTACATTTCCCTAACAGAGTCCCATCAACGACTAGGGATATGCTCACACGGTGAACAAACACTTATAGGTCCTCTCGACTTATAAGGAGAAAATACTCTTGTAAGATCCTTACGACTTATAAGAGAACATACACATAGGAATCCTCACGATTCGTAAGGAAAAAATGCACCTACGAGATCCTCACGACTCGTAGGGAGAAATACCTTTATGAGACCCTTACGGCTCATAAAGTAAAGAGCCTTAGTCGACAGGATCCTAACCCTGTTCGCTAAGCCACCTTTGTTCGACGTCGACAAAGGCAAATGATGATTCGCTCCTGGCAATATCCCAGTTGTAGCGATGCTGATGCCTAAATCGGCATCAGATCCCAAATCCCAAATTCGCAGTGAAAAATCAGCGTGCCAAAAATGCATATGAGATAGCCGAAATGATGGGGCAACTTGCAACGAAATCAGCAAGTAAAAATGTATGCATACGAAAATAGCCGAAATGATTAGGCAACTCGTAATAAAAAGATGCGAGTAAAAATAAAACAAATAGCCAAAATGATTGGGCACCGCGAAAAATAGCCAAAATGATTGGGCAATCGCGACCTTCGCGATATAAAAGCTGAAATGATAGAGCATCGTGGAAAGAAATAAAAAAAATGAAATTTTTGCCCAACATGTGATATTACATCAATTCCTGTATATAATCCAGGGGCGCAAACAAAGAAGGAATCATACCTTCCCTCCCCAGGCTCCATCAGAAGAAGAAGCCAAATCTCAATGGTTCACAGACAGCCTGGAGATCATCTCAATATCCGTCTCATTTCAACAGACATGACATCAACAAATCGGAGCTGCGGCAAAATTCCCAGTTCCATGACTCAACGATACACAAACAACCAAAAGTCAACCCTTCCTGGTCACGTGGAACTCGGCTTATGTCAATCCTGACCCCGTGGAAAACGTCCAGAGCGGAGCCTGGTCCTCGCAGAACACGGCTATGTCCCCGTGGAAAGCACCCAGAGCAAATTCCTGGTCACATGGAACGCGGCTTATGTCAACCCCGACCCCGTGGGAAATGTCCAGAGCGGAGTCTGGTCCTCACAGAACACGGCTATGACCCCGTAGGAAGCATCCAGAGCAAATTCCTGATCATGTGGAACGCGGCTTATGTCAATCCTGACCTCGTGGGAAACGTCCAGAGCGGAGCCTGGTCCTCACAGAACACGGCTATAACCCCGTGGAAAGCATCCAGAGCAAATTCTTGGTCATGTGTAACGCGGCTTATGTCAATCCTGACCCCGTGGGAAACGTCCAGAGCGGAGCCTGGTCCTCACAGAACACGGCTATGTCAAACCGACCCTGTGGGAAGCATCCAGAGAAAATTCCTGGTCACGTGGAACACGGCCTATGTCAATCCTGACCCCGTGGGAAACGTCCAGAGCGGATCCTGGTCCTCGCAGAACACGGCTATATCAACCGACCCCGTGGGAAGCATCCAAAGCAAATTTCTGGTCACGTGGAACACGGCCTATGTCAATCCTGACCCCGTAGGAAACGTCCAGAGCGGAGCCTGGTCCACGCAGAACACGGCTATATCAATCCCGACCCCATGGGAAGCATCCATAGCAAATTCCTAGTCACGTGGAACACGGCCTATGTCAATCCTGAACCCGTGGGAAACGTCCAGAGCGGAGCCTGGTCCTCGCAGAACACGGCTATGTCAGACCGACCCCGTGGGAAGCATCCAGAGCAAATTCCTGGTCACGTGGAACACGGCCTATGTCAATCCTGACCCCGTGGGAAATGTTCAGAGCGGAGCCTGGTCCTTGCAAAACACAGCTATGACCCCGTGAGAAGCATCCAGAGCAAATTCCTGGTTACGTGGAACGCGGCTTATGTCAATCTTGACCTCGTGGGAAACGTCCAGAGCGGAGCCTGGTCCTCGCAAAACACGGCCTATGTCAATCCTGACCCTGTGGGAAGCATCCAGAGCAAATCCTGGTCCTATAGAACACGGCTAAAGTCAATCTTGACCCCGTGGGAAATGGCCAGAGCAACCCCTGACCCCGTGAAATGCGGATAATGTCAACCTCATCCATCACTTAGGGTCCTCTCGACTCGTAAGGGAGAAAACTCTTTTGGAAGATCCTTACGACTCTCAGAAGAAAACGCACTTAGGAATCCTCACGATTCCTAAGGAGAAATTACACCTACGGGATCCTCTCGACCTGTAGGGAGAAAATTCTTTATAAGACCCTCACGACTCATAAAGTTGAAAAGTCTTAGGAGGCAGATCTTAACCCTGAATCCTAAGCCATTGCTGTTCTACAGAGAAGTCAAAATAGATTATCCACAAAATGCATTTAGTAAAATAGACACACCATCATGAAGCAAAATATATCTTTTATTCATGAATCAAAATGAATACAAAGTACAATTTATGAAAGAATAAAAGAAAATATACTCTCATTCAGGAGTATATATAAAAGAATACAATTCTTCAAACCGGCGGACGATTCAGTAGATTTGCCAGTTCACCCCTTTTCCGCTGGGCCTCGGCTTCATGATTTAGTATCGTCAAAAGACGGGCCTCCGCTTGAGCTTGTTGGGCCTGGTATGAGACAAGCCGGTCTTCAAGCTCTTTTTTAGTAACCTTATGGGCTTCGACCATTTCACGAGTAAAAACGACGGCCTTATCAATGGCTACTACCTCTTTGATAGCCTCTTGAAGCACCCGCCATAGTTTATATACCCTAATGGTCTTGGTCGTAAGGTTGGCTTGAAGCTCCCTCAGCGCTTTGGAAGTCAGCTCCCTCTCCGATAACTTGCGGCTGAGCCTCTTCTCGCATGATATCATATTTGCAGCGTACCGCTCAATAAGCCCCTGTAGGCTCGCCTTCGCGGCCACAACCTCCGAAGGAAGGTGTGTACATTCAAGAACATGCAAGCAAGCCTCCACCTGCCGACAAAACTCAACCCAGACTTGCACCAATGTTTCACTATGGTAGGTGGCAAGAAAGGAAAGAGAGCCGTTGGCTTCAGCGGCAAACGCTTCGGCCGTGATCAGACTGCCAGCGCGAAGATCCTCAATTAGGGCTGACAGGGAGTGGAGGCTTAACTTTGCCATCCGTTCCGAGGAACGTAGAGCATAGGGGCCGGGTGGCATGATGATGCGAGATTCTAGGGTGGTAAGAACTGGCAAACCTGTTCAGATTTATAAACAGTCAGCGAGACGTGTAAACAAAGAGCAAATGGAACAACGTTGAGACTTTACTTATCCACAGTCATGCAAGAGGGGTCTGAAGGCTTCTCAGGCCCGTCAAGAATCTCGACCTCGTCATCAGCTTCCAGAACTGTAGAAGACATCAATGTCATTATGTGAAATAATAATAACACCGTGAGGAGAGGGCAAAAGACACTGACCTTGCCCGGAAGAGAGGACGATGCGTTGAGGAGATATCGCCTGCGGAGCGGCCATCTCCAACAGGCGCTAAAAAGACTTCCTGGGAGACAGATCGGCAATAGACGCTACCAAGCCACGCAATTCTGAAAAGACAGAAGGGTTCAGATAATGGAGAGATTATTAATGTAAAATATAGAAGGCTACCTTCGATACTTCTCCCATTCTGGGCTGGAGGGATAGCAGCTTCGGCGGCCTCCTCCGTGCCCCCAGGCACATCATCGGGGACGTGGGCTAGTGTAACGACTTCCGAACGAGGAGCAGTGGCCGCCACTATAGGCTCCAGCGGAAGGACGGTAGTCTCGACTACCTGTCCCCTAATCTCCGGGCCACCCCTAAAAGATCCATCGGATCGACGATCAACAAAGATGCCTCTCCCGGGGGAGCAAGCGCTTGGGGAGAAGGAATCACCGAGGGAGGCTCCATCGCAGGAGCAACGGTTGCATCGACCCCCTCCACATTGATTAGTATTTCATTGGGGATATTAGCGGAGTCTACAGTCAAAGCGTGACTCGAACTCAGATCCTCCGCCGCTGTCGAAGTCCCTGCAAGGTTTGTACGAGGATAAGGATATATATATATATATATACACATTTATGTATACGAGCAATACAAAATATTACAAAGAGATACATGAACATACCGATGCGCAAGGGAGCCTCTAATATGGCTTGTTCAAGCCGACGCTCCTTCCTGAGGAGATATGCTTGCCGAGGTTCGAGAGTAGACTCGTGGACACCGGTCCACAAAGAAAGTGCGTCTTCGGCATCGGCTGAAATAGCCTGCTTAAGGGCCCTCTCACCCTATTCTTCCAAAGGGCCTATGAATAGCCGCCGTATCGATGGAGGGGCTTCGTAAAAAATGATGGCAGGATAAGGCCTCTTCGGGATCCTTACGTTCTTGGATTCATCTTGTGAACGTCTTATAGCCTCAGCCAATTGTGCGGCTTCCTCGGCAGATGAACCCGGGAAAAGTAGACCACCATCCGATTCTTGCATGGCTAGTGGTTCATCTTGAAAAATAGGCTCGGACTCCACTAAAGAGATGAGAAGATTGGTAACCGTCTTCCTCCGCCTCTTGGACCCAGAACTAACCGTCGAAGACGATCGTTTCCTTCCCCGTAGAGCTTTGGTAAGGCGTTGACCCACTTCGCCTTCAATGTTCTCACTCGGCGGTGCTACCGATGACGACATGGCCATTGCTGACGTTGCAGCCGATGACACTGCTACTGGCGCCCTATTGGCCCTTGATTGAGCCTTAGTACGCAGTGGCATACCAGCTGTAAGAGTTAAATCCACTTCCACCACCTCCAGAATAAGCACAACGCCGGTATCCCTCAAGGGAGGGCAAACCGTTGCACGTGGTTGCGACGGAACTCTCGTGTCTTGGATCGGAGTGGGAACCCTATATCCGAGGAGCACCCTCCTCTCCTCGGCAATGATTGGACTGACTCGGTGGAGGTACCAGCCCATGAATTGCCCCATACATCAAGGAATATGATCAGCTTCAGGAATCACGAAGCGGGAGCTAGTGTTCAGCCGCATGAAGTGATGAGCGGCTTCACGAACAACTTCTGGTGACGGGCTAGGTTCCACAATAAATGCCTCAAAAGGGACGCTCTGGTCATATCCAAGTTGCCGAGCAAAGCGGTGTGGGTTGTACCGCATAAAAAGGGCTGCACCGTTCTGATGAAATACCAAATAACCTGGTCTGAATATAGGTGCATGGCTTCCCTGGGCTTTAGAGAAGGTACCCCCTCTTTCGACAAGTCGCAGAGCCGTTGAACCGGTCCTGAGGGAGAAGAGAGAACTCGGTCGTTGAATACCATCCCGCCTGTATTGGCATAGGGATTAACCAGCACGCGAATAGCCCCAGACTGAGTCGGGTCAGGAGCAGAAGCGTCCACCAGCCGCATGAGTCGCGGAAAAGTGTAAGCGTCATAAAAGCTAGGCCTTTGGTGCACAGCAAATGCGCCCAGCACGTGCATCTCAATCTAGAACGTAAAGTAATGAAGAGAGAAATTTACCATATCTACGCCAGGAGTTGAGGTATTAGCCGCAGCGCTTAGTCCGTGATACAGATGCGCCAGCCCCGCAATACCCACAGCTAGCCGTGTCCCCTCGGCAATGCGATGAGCGGGGTAAATAACTGAAGCTCTCATGAAACGATGGTGCATGGGGATGGCGAACCAACTGAGCCAGACACTGATGAAGCCCATGAAGAAAGTCTCCTCATCCATACCAGGAGCTGTGATTGACTCGAAAGATACCACCGCCATGATGGGAATGTAGAACCGCGGCAAGTCCTCTTCTTTAGTCGGCCGCTTATTTAAACTGAACCCAAAGGGGTCGTTGATATTCGCGAACTTCGGAGCCGTCTTTGACAGGACATCTTCGCGAAGGAAGCAGGCGAAAAAGCTTTTAAAAGTGACGCATTGCTCCTCTGACTCAGTAAATAGCTTCTCAAAAATACTCAGGGTCTTGATCAAACTTGAGCACTTATGGCGGATGGCATTCTCGGTTGACAGGCCGTCAAGCATGGCAGGCTCGGTTTCGAAGACGTACTCATCGGGAGGGAGTAATTGTTCATAAAGTGTTCCCTGACCAGCAACCCTGAGATTTCATGAAACTCCTCCAGGGAAATTGAAACTTCGCGGTCCCCCAAAAAGAAGGTGTTGGTGGGAAGATTCTATTGGTTTAAGAAGGCCTTAGCCTACCAGACATGGGGAGACTGATAGTGGAAAAGAGACGCATATACCACCTGATAAATTTCGACCCTTTGTAGTCGCGCACGATGGGCGGACAGGATATAACGGGCCCAGAGAAGGTAGCCCGTGGGATGTCGAGGGGTAAGCCCTATCTTGTAAATCTGTCCTTATGACTGGGCTTCGCCTTGGCAAATGCGGCGCCCTAAAATGTCTATAGCCGACACCGGATGGTTTGGAATACCAGTTGTTGATGGCTCAAGCCGTCCCATAGGGGTCCAATTCAGCATCTCCACAGCAAAGGCGGTCCGTGGAGGATCCATCGGCAGAAATGGACAGGTAGGCTCTGTCGGTATCTCGCAAAGAAAACTGCGGTGACCTCGGATGATGTGACCGTACCAGGTCCCCCATAAAAGTAGATTAGTGCAACTCGGGTCATGAGCCCTGATCATCGCCATCACCTTCTCGTCAGACGGTGACTGAGGAAAGGCAGCCTCCGAGCGGATGAAAGGGAAATATGGAACAGAAGTCATTGTGCCTGAAATAAAAGAAGGAGAATTTGTTAAGCGAAGCCAACACGTGTATATATATATATATATATATATATATAGAGATTAATGGAGGAAAGAGGCCATAGGAGGGAATTCCCTCCTATGGCGTCGAAAAAATATCCCCTCCACCAATTTTTCCGACGATCGGTCCTCATCATCTTCATCGTCATCATTTAAGATATGGGTACACCAAATTTCATGTGATTCTACAACTTTTTCACCGTTGATTTAGTGGGTTCAAAATTAACGGTTTACCGACAATAGAACTTTTTACATTGCTAAATCAACGGTGAAAAGGTTGTAGAATCACATGAAATTTGGTGTATCCACATCTTAGATGATGACGATGAAGATGATGGGGGCCGATCGTCGGAAAAATTGGTGGAGGGGGTATTTTTTCGACGCCATAGGAGGGAATTCCCTCCTATGGCATCTTTTCTCCATTATTCTCATATATATATATGTTTATAAATGTATATATATAAAGACGGTGGAAGAAAGTGACAGAGGACTTATTTTATGGGACATTGGTTACAAAACACATGGGTCCCACAAAATCAAGATGGCGGCTCACTAATAATGAGGCCAAGCAATCATCATGAGAATAAAGAGAAGATTCTCAATGAATTCAAATGACTCTACACATTCCCCCAAAAGAGAAGCCTATCTTGGAATCTGTGAAAATCAAGCAGAACAGGGGAATTAAATTCCCAGAAAACTCTACTGCAAATCTTTTCTTTTTTGCAAAGAACAACTCAGAGCAAGAAAACCCTAAGAAGTTCTCTGGGAAGAACTGAGGTCTTCAGAGGAATTAAATTCCTTTTGAATAGAGGAATCAAATTCCCAAAAAATATTTTTTAGAGCCGAAGCTCTTTGGAATGGAATTAAATTCCAGAAACAAGACAAGCATCGCCATTGATCCCTGAAGATCAGAGAAGCCGTAAGAGGTTTATTGTTTAAAGGTTGAGTAGTTTTCTTTTTAAAGAACTTAAAAAAATGGGTTCTTGTTAAGGGGAAAAACCCTTGGTGTGGATTTAAAATCTAAATTTCTACAAGGAGTTCCTCCAGCCGTTCAAGATTCTCACATGAAAAAAGGTAAATCATTGTTGACAGAGTTAAACTTTGGAAAAATTTTGAATCAGAGAACTAAGTTCTGGGAAAGAGAATTAAATTCTCAGAGGAAAAAGCAAGCAAGGAAGAAGATGAACAAAGTGGAGACGCTTCTGAAGGGACTCTTGCATTTATAGGATGTGATGGGGAACGGTTCATCTCCCCTATTCCCTAAATAGATCCAACGGTCACAAAGGTGACAGCGTTGCACTCACGTGCAGACACGTGAGAACGCTGTGGGGGCATTTGTTCCCTGATAAAATATCAGGAAATACCTCAATGAGATATCACGTGCTCACATGTGACCAAGGGTCACCTGTTGACACGTGATAGGTTTCTATGATTTCTACTTTATAGAATTAAATTCTAGTCAAACAAAAATGTAACAAAACAGCTAAGGAAAAACCTCAATGAGGCATTACGTGCTCACACGTGACCAAGGGCCACGTGTTGACACGTGATGATTCCTTAGCTCTGTTAAAAGGCAGAATTAAATTCTGAATAAAATGTTTAACCAAGAGGGTCACGTGCCAACACGTGCCAGGTTCCTAAACTCTTTAATTGATAGAATTAAATTCTATTTCAATGATCAAACATTGGGATCACGTGCCAACACGTGATGGGCTTTAAAAGCCTTCTGAGCTAAAAGAATTAAATTCTAATTAACGGAAATCAAAGACCCTAATTGGGAAAATATTTCTTTATATCTTTCCAAACAAAAAAATGGTGCTCTGTAAAATAGAGAACCGATGGATTAAAAATCCAATGGTGATTAAAAAATCACCAATTTATGGAAAGATTTCATACAAGGAAAGATTTCCCTGAAATTCACCAAGAATAACAAACAGAATATCTTTTGGATTAAAAATCCAATGGTGAATAAAATTCACTAAATGATCTAAAAGATCATGTTAGTTACAAAAACAACCAAAATCTTTCAATGAAAGATTCACTAAATAAATTGATTCTTTTTCTTCTCTTATAAATAGGAGCCAAGAAGAGAAGAAGGGGATGATTTTTGGATCTTGGAATTTTGATTTTTTTGGAGAAAAACAACAAAAGAGAGAAAAGAGAGGAGAATTTAATTCTCAAAGAAAAGAAACCCTAGGTGAGAAAGGGGAAAGAGATCTAAGCTCCATAAAAAAGGGAATTTAATTCTCAATCTGAGAGTTTAACTCTTCTACAAAAGAACTTAGTTCTTCCTCTGGTTGAAGATCCGCAGAATCAAATCTCCCCATAAGTTGAGAATTTAATTCTCATCGGGAAGATTCTGCCATGCAGATCCAAAACTTAGAGAGAGAATTGAGTTTAGATAATTTAATTCTCCTAAATTTATAGGAATTTAATTCCTCCAAATAAAACTAGGGTTTAACCCTATATGAGAATTTAATTCTCCTAATTTCACAGGAATTTAATTCCTCCCAAATAAAACTAGGATTTAACCCTATATGAGAATTTAATTCTCCAAATTTCATAGGAATTTAATTCCTCCAAATAAAATTAGGGTTCAACCCTGCATGAGAATTCAATTCTCCCCAAATTCATAAGAATTTAATTCTTCTAAATGAAATTAGGGTTTAACCCTACATAAGAATTTAATTTTTCCACATACATAGGAATTTAATTTCTCTAAAACGGAATTAGGGTTTAACCCTATAGAGAATTTAATTCTTAAAAATAAGAGACTTAAAGCTCCCCATGCACGTAAAGAACTTGGTCACGTGGTGACACGTGACCCCTATCCTCAATGATCAGAAAAGAAAAAACAAAACTAGGTCACGTGCCCTCACGTCACCCCTAAACAGATCCCCTAAAATGTGAAGGAAAGAAGCTTGGAGGCAACGCCTCACGTGCTCCCACGTGACTTCCAAAACAAAGAGAACAAAAGCGAAGGCAGTACTGGCTTTGGGCGATTTCACGTGTCCTCACGTGACCCCTAATAAACACTTTAATAATCAATACATGAATACCCATCACGTGCCAACACGTGATGGCCAGAAGATCAAAAGTGTTTAACACTTATTTGCAGTTCTGAGAACAAAATAAAGGAGGTCTAGCCCCACCTTTGGGTGTCCTCACGTGCCCCCGTGTGACCCCTTCCTTTCTAGTGTTTAACACTATTTTAAGCATTTCGTCTCCAGTGTTTAACATTGTTTTAAATACATCACGTGAGGATACGTGACCACCAGATATCCTCTAGTGTTTAACACTATTTTAAAGCCAGCTTAGCCCAAATTGGCTAAGTTTTCCAGAGCCAAATCTCCCTTTCAAATGAACTTTAAAATCCAGAGCTATAATGCTTACTGCTCAGCCAAAGACAAAATATTATCAGAGCCCTCAAACTCTTGTTTAGCATTGCTAAATAATAAGGGGCTGAACCCAGACAAATGTTCAACAGTACAACAAAGGGCCAACATCTCAAATCTAATTGGACTTAATCCAAGTTGGCCATAAGTCCTCAATTCAGATTTAACTGAGCCAATGTGCTCATAATCTAATTAATTGATCTTAGTTCGAAATTGGACTACAGATTTCCCAATCAATTTTGGTTCAAGGGTACATATCTTCACTCCTTTGATATTTGTCGTTGTAATCCTTCAACGTCTTCAGAGAGGTGACAGGTCCCGATAACCAATCATTCCACGGACTGTGGGGTCCTTAAACTCATGGACTATGATGTCCTTAACCTTGGACTGTGGGGTCCCTTTAAACCCACGGACTATGATGTCTTTAACCTCGGACTGTGGGGTCCCTTTAAACCCATGGACTATGATGTCCTTAACCTCGGACTGTGGGGTCCCTTTAAACCCACGGACTATGATGTCCTTAACCTTGGACCATAATGTCCTTAAATTAATTGACCGAAAAGTCCCTAAACTAAACAATAGAGCCCAAATGCTCTTTTGTTGGATTGAAATGATCCTGTTAAATAGATCTTAGTCTAAAATTAGACTAACGTATTCTTAACAAACTGTTAAGTTGATCTTAGTCTAAAATTAGACTAATATATCCTTAACAAACGTTTAAGTTGATCTAAGTCTCAAATGAGACTAACGTATCCTTAAACCCAACCCCAAACCCAAATCTATACGGATTTGGACTAATCCACGCCCTACGGGCGACAACATAAATTAGTCTCCGTATACAATCCACGGGCAACCAAAAACAAAACAAACACCCACGACACGAAGTGACCATCTGGAGAAGGAGAGAGTGGTTACCGCGATGCGGTAGCGTAATTAACTGCAGGGGCTTGCGCCTGCAGGGAAGAGCGTCCCCATAATCAAAAACCCCTCAACGAGGGGGAATCTGACGAAGTCTGCTACATCGGCCGCATCCGTCTAAATCTCCGATACACGGTGTCATAAATCAACTTGGCATCTTCGGAGAGGTGGACGGATAGAATCAATTAGCATCTGGCCCCAAATTCAGGCAAGACGTCAGTCTTCCCGGTCTTTCGGCGGATAACAAGACCCATTACCACTGATTTAGTGGCAACGATGTACTCATCCGGAGGAAGCAGCTCCTCGTAATGTTCTCCCCTAACGGGTAATCCAGAGACCTCTGCAAACTCTTCCAAAGATATTGAGACTTCTCGATCCGACAGAAGGAAGGTGTGGGTCGGAATATTCCATTGCTCCAGAAAAGCCTTGACCCACTATACAGGAGGCGCGGAATATTGAAAAAGAGAAGCATAAGTCACGGGATACAACCCGAGCTTCAGCATCTGTGACTTTTTGGCCGACAAGATGTAGCGGGCCCACTGCAAATATCTGGCTGGATGGCGAGGAGTTAGGCCTATCATGTACGGCTGCCCCCAAGGGCGCGACTCGCCTTGACATATGTGTCGCCCTAGAGTATCCAAAGCCGTCGGCGGCTGTACGGGTATTGCAGCCATAGCAGGCTGAAGGAGACCCTCTGAGGCCCAGTTGATCTCCTCCACGGCATAGTTCACCGGAGGTGCGTCAGCATAAGGGATCGCCGAAATAGGCTCCGAAGGTGCCGCATAAGAAAAGCTCCGTCGGCCCCTGATGATTTGACTATATCATCTGCCCCATAGATGAAGATTCTTTCACTCCGGGTCATGATCTTTGATCAGCGCGAAGACTTCCCTATCCACAGGCGCTTCGGGGAATCTGCCTTCCGAACGGACGAACGGGAAAGAAATGTCGAAAGACATAGTACCTGCGCGAAAAGGAACAAAAAATTAGCCGTCAATGCTATAATTTAATTTCTGGCACTTGGCACTTTAAATTCGTGCCGCACTGCAATGCAGTAAAAAGGGACCAAGGGGGATCTGCACAATCTAGATGATAACTCATCATTAATAAAACGGTCTCATCATTTGATGAGACAGTCATTAAATGAGGAAATCCTAGAAGGATTGTCATTTAATGAGGGCCCCTCGGGCCAAGGAGTAAATCTCCCTTGGGAGCAGTGCTCTTCAACAGATATGACATCTGTCATGATTAATGATGAAGGAATTAAAATTCCCTCAAAAATTTTGAAGAGCTACGCTATGAAGATGGAATAATCCATCAAAAACTTTAAGTAGCAAAGCTTTATTGAGTTAAAAAACTCTGAGATCTTTAAGATCTGCAAGATGAACTCTAATAGTTCTTCTTTAAAAATGGGTTAAGAGACCCTAAGAAAGATCTCTTTAGATCTATAATTTCAAGAGAGTAAAGCTCTATTAACAAAACTCTAAAAAGTTTTCTTTAGATCTATGATCTGAAAAGAGCAATGCTTTGTTAATAGGTGAAACCCTAGATTATAAAATAATCTCTTCAAAGATTTGATCTTTACCTAGATTTTTGACAGAGTTCTGACTCTAAGAGAGTTCTTAAAACAGAGAGCTTAGCTCTGAAAGAGAATTAATTCTCAGAAAAACAAACAAGAAGATGAACAGAGGTCATCTCAAGGTCAAAAGACCCTATTTATAGGCACCGAGAGCCGTTTCAACTTCCAAAGTTGATCTAATGGCGCAGATGCTGCCACCGCTGCACTCACGTATGAGCCACGTGAGTGCAACGATGGGGGGGCATTTGTTTCCCCCAATCAGAGCAAAGCTCTGTTCAAATTTTGAAATTTGAAATAAAGCGGTGCTTCATAGCAGCACTCGCACTAAATGCGCCAGCGCTGAGAGTCAAAGACTCTGCTGCAACGCTCACGTGCAAGGAACGAGAGCGCTAGCGCTAAGTGCACCAACTGCGTCAGCGCTAAGAGTCAAAGACTCTGATGCAGCTCTCACGTGCAGAGCACGAGAGCGCTAGAGCTTAGTGCGCTAGCACCAAGAGTCAAAAACTCTAATGCAGCGCTCACGTGCAATGCACGAGAGCGCTAGCACTGGAACTAAATGTTCCCCACCGTTGGATAAAAGATTCAATGAAGATGATAAATCATCAATTGACCAGAATAAAATTTTGTTAAGGAAACATTCCTCAGAATATTTCCAAACAGGAAAGATTGTGTGCTGAAAATCAGAGCACCGTTAGAGCAATGATCCAATGGTGATTAAAAATCACCAAAATACAGAATAAATTCTGTATAGGTAAAATTTCCCAATCTTGTTAAAAATAAGAAGATTGCCTTCTGTAAATCAGAAGCCCTTGGATCGAAGATCCAACGGGGGAAACATCCCCAAATCAATTATAGAAAAGATCTTCTTAACTGATTTAACAAATCGGCCTACCCTATATAAAGGCCCCAAGACTTCAAGTCTTGCAGAGAGGAATGCCCCCATAAACTTTGAGAAATTTTATAGAGAAGAGTAAGCTCTCAGCAGAAGAAGAAATTCTTCAAGGTAAAAACAAAGAGATCAAAGCATCTCATCAGAAAAAGAACTTAGTTCTTTGGACAGATCATATATCTATAAGACAAATTTTCTTTCACAAAAGAGATCATAACATCTCATTATAAAAGGAGAGGAGAATAATTCAATTCTCTTAGGATCACAGATCCATAAAGGCAAAGCCTTTCACAAAAAAACATAAGAGATTGAAATATCTCCTATAAAATAAGAACTTTGTTATTAGCTCCATGAGACAAAGACTCTTATGAGGGAGAATTTCATTCTCAGAGAACAGAGCTTCCTAAAAAGAGCCCTAGCGCTCCAATTAAAAGAAGCGCTTTAGCGCTTCAAAATTTAGCGCACAGCGCTGCAGAGCCCTAGCGCTTCAATTAAAATAAGCGCTCCAGCGCTCCAAATCTAGCGCACAGTGCTGCAGAGCTTTAGCGCTCCAAATTTAAAGATGCAGCTCACCGCTCCAAGTCTGGCGCACAGCGCCAAGCGCGTCACGTGCTCCTCACGTGTGCGCTATTTCACAAGAAGCGCTCCGCGCTCATTAACTGGCGCACCGCGCCAAGCGCACCACGTGCTCCTCATGTGTGTGCTATTTCACAAGAAGCGCTCTGCGCTCATTAACTGGCGCACAACGCCAAGCGCACCACGTGCTCCTCACGTGGGCGCCAAGAGAACATAAAGTGTTCTTTAAATAAAAACCCCAGAGCCATAATGAATGCTCTAAAAGACAAAAAGTTGTCAGGACCAATGCTCAGCATTGTTAAATTAAAAACGACTGATCCTAATTAAATGTCCAACATTTTAATCGAATGGGCCGAGCCCAAGTTGGCCATAGATCTCTACTTCAGATTAATTGAGCCCATATGCTCATAAATCTTTGATCTTAGTCCCAAATTGGACTACAGATCTCTCAACCAATATTGGTTCAAGGGTACATCTCTTCACTCCTCTTATATGTGTCGTTGTAATCCTTCAACGTCTTCAGAGAGGTGATGGGTCCCGACAACCAGACATTCCACGGACTGTGGGGTCCTTAAACTCATGGACTATGATGTCCTTAAACTTTACAGACTATGATATCTCTAAACTACCATAGACTGTGAGGTCCTTAAGCTCATAGACTATGATGTCTTTAAACTTTACAGACTATGACGTCTTTAAACTGGACCGTAATGTCCCTAAACTAAAACAATCGAGCCCAAACGCTCTTTTGTTGGATCTAAATGATCCTGTTAAGTTGATCTTAGTCTAAAATTAGACTAACGTATTCTTAACAAACGTTAAGTTGATCTTAGTCTAAAATTAGACTAACGTATCCTTAACAAACGTTTAAGTTGATCTTCGTCTCAAATGAGATTAACGATCCTTAAACCTAACCCAAAACCCAAATCTAAGAATATACGGATTTGGACTAATCCACGCCTTATGGGCGACAACATAAATTAGTCTCTGTATACAATCCACGGGCAACCAAAAACAAAACAAACACACACGACACGAAATGACCATCTAGAGAAAGAGAAAGTTGCTACCGCGATGCGGTAGCGTAATTAACTGCAGGGGCTTGCGCCTGCAGGGAAGAGCTACCCTACATTCAAAAATCCCTCAAACGAGGGGGAATCTGATGAAGTCTGCTACAACGGCCGCATCTGTCTAAACCTCCAATACACGGTGCCATAAATCAACTTGGCATCTTCGGAGAGGTGGACAGATAAAACCAAATAGTATCTGCCTCCCAAAATTCAGGTAAGACTTTTGTCTTCCCGTTTTTCAGCGGAGATCACCCCCCATTAACGAACGTGTCCCATCATTAATGCGGAGATCCCACCATTCACGCGGGCGTAACGCCAGGGGCGTAACTGACGGCGATGATCTCTTGCCGGCTCACTCCATGCGACCACTATAAAAACCCGTCTCGCAGACGACTCAGGTAATACAATTTTAATCCACTAAGCTGCTACTCTGCTAAAATTCCTCGGCTAACTTGATCATCGGAGGGTCCACGGTGGTACAACCACCCTAGGGCTTGTTTTGCAGATAGCTCGGCTTCACCTCAAAACAAGCCTACTGAGATCCATACACTCAAGGAGACAATCCTCAATACCAATCTCAACCCTTCATCAACGCTTGTGATAGATCGACGGAGGATAACATCTGAAGGAGATCAAAACCTCCATCAGTTGGCGCCGCCTGTAGGAACTCTAATTTCTTCCACTCATCGAAAGTTGATCTTCCGCTCTCGACTTCATGGCGAGCAAAAACCGTGATGATCCAAGCACAAGCCGTTGCCTTCCCCACAACGGAGGCGCGGACAGATCTACTCCCTCTCGGCAAGGATCGACAGGCTCACGTCGATAGTGGATGTCCTTGTCCGTGTCCAAACGGCGGTCCCAGCCTCCCAGGTCGCCGTTCCCCCTCCCAGGGACCACGACGCCGACAGAAGAGCGGATAACGTCGCTCTCCTCGACACCGCCGAACATCGGCATGCCGACTCCGACCACCACGGCTCCCGTGCAGAAACCGATTCAATGACTCGCTGGGTGCTACATGTGTCACGCCCCGCTTCCCAGAGTGCGCTAAGATCGGCACATGACAGAGCCAACCATGCTACCTGTGGCTAGGAAACATCTCTCCACAGTCATATTACGGCTGTCTAGAAGATATCAAGAACAGGAAAATATAGTAAACTATCTAGTATATGTCCATATGCCAGAATAAACGAGTCAAGAAATAATATGCGGAAGCAATAAATCCAATAAACAGTAACATTTGGAAAGTACGGAAATAACTAAACTAACTGGATACTAACATGATCCTCATCGCTCGGCCTGTCGGCGAAAATACTCTTGATCAGCTCGCGACAAGGGTAGAGGATCTGGGCTATGCAAAATCCAGACGTCAGTGCGTCATAATATCAACAATAATATAATCAAGGGGTAGCAGGACATGCAGGCACGAGTATGAACAGTAACAAGTCAACACGAATATATAACAGTGAAGTATATCAGTAAAAGTGACGTGCAGTGATCAATTTAAACTGTGCTACTGGGTTATCTATTCTAAAGTCTTCGAAATCAATTAATGTAATTCTCATCGTAACCCATCGGTGATTATTCCGTAACACCCGAAAAAAAGGCAAACAATAGTTATTCCGTAACGCCCGGAGAAACGGCAAACAATAGGTGGCAAACAATAGGTATTCCGTAACGCCCGGAAAAACGGCAAACAATAGGTATTCCGTAACGCCCGAAAAAACGGCAAACAATATGATAGCCCTTTGAGTTACGTTCGGTTACATTCTTGATTTCCCCATACCCTCATGTTATGTGTTCAAGTCAGGTATTGATAAATCTGAAGCTAATGCCAACACATGATCAAGCAGGAACATGTTTGTCTATACAGACAACAGAATATGTCCATCGGGACAACATGTTGTTAGTGTTTATGCCCTAGAAGGCCATTACTGTATCATACTAGTTTGTATATTACTTAATGGAAGCTTGGGATATTCACATGTATATAACAGTCTTGCTAAACATGGTAGTATGCTACTTGGTTTTTCTATCTTAATATATGAGTATACGTATTGATAGAGCTCTTAGGATCTTGCTTGACTACCAGCGTTGTGATGGCAGTCACACTAGTGGGGGCTGGGTAGTCTACAAGCACATCCTTATTCAGGTCCCTGGTCGATGGATTATCGAGACAGAGCATCGATACTCCGGAGTAGACTAGTGTGTACGCTTCTAATCCCAGTTGGGGAGATGGTCTGTCCCACAGCCGTCAGTACGTCGTACTGGAGATAGTATACAGGTGCTCGTTAGGTTACGGGTACACCGGACAGGACTCACAGGGAACTGTTGGTTGGTTTTATACCAGTCGTCAGTGAGCAGTTCCCAAGTGACATGAGTATAGCATAGTCCGCAGACTTGACACTGCTACTTCGCCTCGAGTGTGTCCCACTGTTCTTAGATTGCTACTCTACCACGGCTCAAAGGAGTCGTGCAAACAGGTAGCAGTTGGGTGCAGTCCCGAGCACTTGGAGGCAGTGGCGGTTAGACAGGATTCGTCTCTCCCGGTATTGGGAGTTGATATCGCGCTGTGTCAGAGAGCCATTACGCAAAGTCCCTGGACAGGGCAAGCGAGATTTACTGGTAGGTTCCAGTAGTTTCTCAGGGTGTAATGGGCTTCCCTCCAACACGACTTATACCGCTATTAGGGGACTGACGCTTGCCGCCCCCCTAGGCCCGATATGCGATAGTCTTGGACGAACGGACCGGACTGTATGGAGATTGTCACATCAGACTCAGTAGGAGTTCGGATGGGTTCCCTCATCGGCCTTCTTATCGACATCTACCTGGGGACCGTTACGTACAGCTAGTGCCGCTTGCGGTCTGTGGTTAAACCCACTGCCAGCGTAGTAGTCGAGTCTCTAGAGTCCCACACAGAGAGTTTCCTACTCCAGGCGAAACGATATAGAGGTCGTATGGTTTTACGACAAGGGTTCGGACGCATACGTGCGTTTACGCGCGTACGACTTTCGGACAGCTTTTACCAGTCGGCTTTGGTTTAAGCCAGTTACTGGTATCCGGTTATTGGATTTATACAGTCTAAAGTTTTTCCGTATTTTTGCGGATCGGAGGGGCGTTCTCGTAATTACATGAGAAGCTTCTAGAAGATGGTGACTAAGGAGGTTTAGGTGTCATTTGCATTAAATGGGTTTAGTGAGTCATGAGAGTGATTCATCCATATCATTAATGCACAATAAATGCTTAATGAGTCATGGTTATGAATCACCATTAGATATTTGTGAAACTTGATTATTCATCATTTGTTTTTCTTTTATTGATGAATTATAAAGTTTCATATATATTATGATAACTTATTATTCTCACTTAATAATCATTCTCACCTTCTCTCTCCTCAAGCTCTCCCTCTTCAAACCCTAATCCTCCCCTCTCATGTGTTGAGTACAAGGATTAGTTAGACTACTTAATCCATAACCCTCTCTATATTACATCTATCTTCTTTGATTAGCAATCCAAGAAGGTTAGTTGCCTCAAGTTTAGAGGCTAAGCTTGGAGTTTTGCTCTCGGGTGGATCATCTACTACATCGAGAAGGCCGAGGAGGACAAGGAGATCGTAAAGCCGAAGGACTTAGTTCGATAGGTATAATCCCTAAGCATAGTAGTTTAGAAATACTATGTGTTTGGTTAGTTATCGTTTAGCTTCGATTCAAGCGGTTAGTTGATATTTGTTCACTAAACAAGTTCGTTTTTGAAAATTCCGCCTCCCCACAAGTATTGGGGTGTTGTACATCGACTTACAGTGGTATCAGAGCCTCGCTAAACAATAAATAACTTATTTGCAAATTTGTATGAATTTCGAACGAAAAAAACGAAACCGGAAAACCCTAAAATATCAAGTTTCTGTCGATTTATAAATGAAGTCCAAAAATTTTTCAGGGATGTTCAGAAAGCTTAAAATGACAGTAGTAGAACACACAAAAAATTTGGTACCCTGAATCGCCTACGGCGCCGCGGAACCGCGGCGGATAGCACCGATCCGCCGCGCTTCCGCCGCCGAGTTGACGATTCAGGGACCCATTTTTCTTGTGTTGGTTCTCTGTGATATTTGGGATTTTCTGGAATATTTAATTTTTGCTCAGGTTTCAGATTTGCAGAGCAGTATTGGAGCAAAATTGAAAGTGTTTAATCGATCGAAATTATACAGTATTTGCTTGTTGGATTATATATGTGATTGCTTAATGTGTTCGTAAACCTCCCCTAACTGCTAGTATGTCGGTTGGCAGGGGGTTGCACATTTCTGTAATGGTTTTATCTGTTTGTGCATATGAACTGTATTGGACTGTTGTGGTGTATAGCCGGGGTTATGCAATGCGTTATTATTTAATTCATTTGTTGTAAATGTAATTTGTTGTAATATTATTTTGCGGGGCACATCCAGGTTGCGGTTGTAGCCACCGTTGTATTATTTCATTTTACCGTTTTTGCTCCTAGGACAGACCCAAGGTGGGGTGCACAAACTGCCGGGCGGGTAGTTTGCCGCACCCGTAGGGGTCGTGGGTGGGGTAATGGCTATTCATCACAACTGTGTTATCCGTTTTTTCTTGCAGGCTCAAAAGAAATACGGATTGCTTGCAAATCCAATTAAGTTCATCTGTGTTCTGGAATGTATATCATTGCGTCAGACGAATGTAAAATATCTATATATATGATAGCTATTTAGACGTCACTTATGTTTTACACCCGCGCTAGCCCAGCCCCCGCTCTGTCGTTAGTTAAGTAACCTAACGGGTGATGACGGGACCCCGTGGCGAATGCGGATGGCATAAGAGGACGTTGTATTTTCGTTGTTTTCTGCAATGATAGGTTAATGATGGGACGCATTATCTATAATGCAAAGAAAATAAACCAAAGTATTAATCGTTGGAACAATTTAAAAGAAACCACTCGGTTAATTTTAAAAACAGATATTTTTAAATGCGGAGCTTTAACCACTCCTTTTAAAAGCTATCAGGTTCCTTCGGTTATATCAAGTTCACTACGTTCACGGTTTCGCCAAAACCATTCATAGCCCTCCGTCATTTCATCTGGGTATTCAGTAGTATTCAAGCTATGTATTTTGACTTAACGCCAAGGCATAGTGTTTGGTAGCTACTGGATATTCATTTGTTGCATAGATAGATGGGTTAGTTTGGGACAGTCGTATTATCATTTTGGCCGAACGTCAAGGATATATACGGATGGGTTCAAATTGACAAGATAATGATGGGTAGAACTTGACATGTGACTTATGACATTTTGACCTAACGCCAAGGTCATAAGAGCATGGGGCAAAAACTTATATCGGGAATTTCTAAAGAAACTGAAATTTGCAAAGAGATGCATACCATTTGGAGTTTGATGAATGTTGGTAGGATTCCTTCAACATTATCATACGATGATATTTGGATCCCGATCCTACTGTGAGTATATGCTACTTATCAGGATATTCGTCACTTAATGATCAATTCTATAAACCAAGTAGGTGTCCAGAAAGGTGTCAGCGGGGTTACGCCCCCAGAGAAAAGAGGTTATTTAATTAAGAAACTTCGCGAAAGCGTTGGAAAACCTCCCTCGAAGTATCGACACTAGCCTGGCTGAACGGTTAAGAAAGTATTGTACGGTGAAAATAGTCCTGGCTAATTCTTCTTTTATAGTTTGAGGAAGGATTCGAGAAACAGTGGGAGCCATCCAGTTTAGATAAACTAAAAACCACTCTAAACTTGCAAGAGCATCATGCTAAAGAGTTTTCTTCTCTCTCTCTTAATTGCAGCGACCCTGAAAATGACTGGACTTAAGTTACTTTTAGAGAAAAATATACTGACAGGGCTAAACTATAAAGATTGGCTGCGGAATGTCAAAATGGCTTTGACCTATGACAAATTGGGGTACGTCCTCACCGCTACGGCACCTGCTGTCCCTGGTCCCAAATCCAGCAATGCGGATAAGGAAATCCGCAAAACCTGGGATTTAGATTGCGCGAAAGCCAAGTGCATCGTGCTTGCCTCGATGAACAATGAACATCAGAGGAGGCACGAGGATATGGACCTTGATGGCATATTTCTCCATACAAAGGAACTTTATGGAGAGCAATCTCGTATAGCAAGATACGAGACCTCTAAGAACTTGTTTCGAGCGAGGTTGGCTGTCGGGTCATCAGTAGGAGAACATGTCCTAAAGATGATCGGCTATATTGAAGAGCTCGCAGACCTTGGGACGACTTTGGATAATGAGCTCTATACAGACCTTATTCTCCAGTCCCTTCCTTCCACCTACGCCCAGTTTATCCTGAACTTCAACATTCAAGGAAAAGAAGTTGAACTTCCGGAACTCCTGAACATGTTAAGGAGTGCAGAGGGCACCTTGCAGAAAGCAAGAGAAACACCCGCTATGTTTGTTGGCGGTTCATCTTCTTCCGGGTCCAAGGCTAGGGCCAAAGGAAGGAAGAAGAAGGCCGTCCCCAGACCTAGAAAAGGTGTTAGTAAGGTGGGAGGGAAGGGAAAGAAAAAGTTTACGGTACCGGTAGTGGGCCAGGATGAGTGCTTCCATTGTCACAGGAAAGGGCACTGGAAGAAAGATTGCAAGGCGTGGAACGCCAAGAACCAGGAACCGAAGCAAGCTGTGGCTTCGACTTCAGGTGTGTTTGTAATTGAGAATTGTCTGTCAATCAACTCTACTTCCTGGGTATTGGATACCGGATCAGGATCTCATATTTGCAATTCATTGCAGGCACTGAGAAACTGTAGAGTGCTGAAGGAAGGTGATATGACCCTAAAGGTTGCTAACGGAGCTAGCGTGGGAGCTGCGTCCGTCGGGGATTATCACCTAGGATTGACGAGTGGACATATTTTGGTTTTACATAACTGTTATTTTGTACCAAGCTTAACGTGTAATATAATATCAGTTTCCTTGTTATCAAATAAAGGTTATGATTTCACGTTTGTAAGAGATGTTGTTAACATCCACCTTAATCATTGTTTGATTGGGTCAGGTACACTAAATAACGGTATATATGTTTTAAACCAACTCCAAATTTTCAATGTCCAGAACACACTAAAAAGAAAGTCTTCAGATTTAAATAAAGCTTTCTTATGGCATTGTAGACTGGGTCACATCAATGAGAGAAGGTTGACTAAGTTGCATAGAGAAGGATATTTGGACTCGTTCGAATATCAAACTTATGACACTTGTCAATCTTGTCTCAAAGGAAAAATGACAAAGACTCCATTTACTGGACAAGGAGTAAGAGCGAGTGAGCTCTTGGGACTCATACACAGCGATGTATGTGGTCCAATGTCTACACATGCAAGAGGTGGTTTTTCCTATTTCATTACTTTCACGGATGATTACTCAAGGTACGGATTCATTAATCTGATGAAACATAAATCCGAGGCTTTTGAGAAATTCCAAGAGTACAAGAATGAAGTAGAAAACCAAACCGGCAAAAGTATCAAGACACTTAGATCTGATCGAGGTGGTGAATACTTGAGTGCCGAGTTCCTAGGTTACCTAAAAGAGAAAGGAATTCTCTCTCAGCTTACTCCTCCATACACTCCACAGCATAACGGTGTATCGGAGAGACGGAATCGAACCCTATTAGATATGGTACGATCCATGATGAGTAATGCTGAGTTACCGCGATCTTTTTGGGGTTATGCGCTAGAATCAGCAGCATATCTTTTGAACATGGTACCTACCAAGACTGTGCCTACCACTCCATATCAGATGTGGAGCGGGAAGAAACCCTATCTACAGTATATAAAAATTTGGGGATGTCCAGCTTTTGTTAGAAAGCAGCATGTGGACAAGCTCGAGGCACGATCAGTAAAGTGTAAGTTTGTGGGATATCCAAAGCACTCCAGGGGATATCTATTCTATTACGCAGAGGAACAAAAGGTATTTGTTTCTCGTAATGCCCATTTTCTAGAACATCAGTTTTTAGAAAAGGAATCATGTGGGAGCGAAATAGAACTGGAAGAAATTCCAGAACCACAAACGAATACTGAAAGTTTGGTAGAATCGGCAGTTCAAGAAGAACAGGACATTCCCGCACCCCTCCGCAGGAGTAGTAGGCCGTCTCATCCGCCTGAGATATACTACGGTTTTCTCATAGATGGGGATAGAGAGGATTGCATCATAGATAATGATGAACCTACTGACTTCCAGCAGGCCATCCAGAGCGGCGACTCGGTACGATGGCTAGATGCAATGCGGACCGAAATGGAGTCCATGTACACCAACAAAGTATGGACTTTGGACTTTGCTCCAGATGGGGTAAAACCCATAGGATGCAAATGGATCTTCAAGAAAAAGATTGGTGTAGATGGACAGGTGGAAACCTATAAGGCTAGACTTGTTGCAAAGGGTTTTCGTCAAAGACCTGGTTTGGACTATGACGAAACTTTTTCTCCAGTGGCTATGCTCAAATCCATTCGGGTCCTTCTTGCTATTGCTGCCTTCCATGATTATGAAATCTGGCAGATGGACGTAAAGACGGTTTTTCTGAATGGAAATTTAGAAGAGTGCGTATATATGGATCAGCCAGAGGGTTTCAATCAGAGTGGGAGCAGCGGGAAAGTATGCAAGCTGCTTAAGTCCATCTATGGACTAAAGCAGGCATCGCGGAGTTGGAACATCTGTTTTGATGAGACAGTCAAAGAATATGACTTTATCAAAAATCCAGATGAACCGTGCATATATAGTAAAGTTGTAGCCAGAAGTGTCGTATTCCTCGTCTTGTACGTGGATGGCATTCTATTGATAGGAAATGACATTCTTATGCTACAATCTGTCAAAGGATTCTTGTCACACAGGTTCTCGATGAAAGACCTGGGTGATGCCTCTTACATTCTGGGGATCCGGATCTATCGTGATAGATCCAAGAGGATGTTGGGACTTTCACAGTCCAGGTATATCGACACTGTACTGAAAAGATTCAGTATGGAAGATTCTAAGCGCGGTAATCTACCGGCTTGTCACGGAATCACCCTCTCCAAAGAGATGTCTCCCAAGACTGATTTGGAAAGGGAACGCATGTCTGTTATACCCTACGCTTCTGCGGTAGGCTCTATAATGTATGCGATGTTGTGCACCAGACCAGATGTTGCTTACGCACTGAGCATGGTAAGCCGGTATCAGTCAGACCCAGGGGAGAAGTACTGGATAGCAGTAAAGAACATTCTCAAGTACCTGAGAAGGACTAAGGAGATGTTCTTGGTTTACGACGGAAAAGACCTCAGGTTGGAGGCCTTTGCTGATTCCGGCTTCCAGAGTGATAAGGACGATTCCAAGTCCATGTCGGGTTATGTCTTTACCCTCAATGGAGGGGCGGTGTGCTGGAAGAGCTCCAAGCAGGACACCGTTGCTGACTCGACGATGGAAGCGGAGTATATAGCTGCTTGCGATGCCGCAAAAGAAGCAGTCTGGATGAAGAAGTTCCTAACAGAACTTCAGGTGGTTCCTACCATAGTTGATCCAATACCTCTGTATTGCGCCAACAACGGAGCTATAGCTTTAGCGAAGGAACCAAGGTCCCATCAAAAGTCCAGACACATCTTAAGGCGGTATCACCTGATCAGGGAGATCATTGATCGTCAGGAGCTCGAGGTTCGGAGAGTTGCTTCTGAAGAGAACATTGCCGATCCATTCACGAAGGCCCTACCTCAGATTCAGTTCGAGTGGCTACTCGAGATCATCGGTCTTCGATATGCCAGTACATGGCCCTAGTGCAAGTGGGAGATTGTTAGTGTTTATGCCCTAGAAGGCCATTACTGTATCATACTAGTTTGTATATTACTTAATGGAAGCTTGGGATATTCACATGTATATAACAGTTTTGCTAAACATGGCAGTATGCTACTTGGTTTTTCTATCTTAATATGTGAGTATACGTATTGATAGAGCTCTTAGGATCTTGCTTGACTACCAGCGTTATGATGGCAGTCACACTAGTGGGGGCTTGGGAGTCTACAAGCACATCCTTATTCAGGTCCCTGGTCGGTGGATTATCGAGACAGAGCATCGATACTCCGGAGTAGACTAGTGTGTACGCTTCTAATCCCAGTTGGGGAGATGGTCTGTCCCACAGCCGTCAGTACGTCGTACTGGAGATAGTATACAGGTGCTCGTTAGGTTACGGGTACACCGGACAGGACTCACAGGGAACTGTTTGTTGGTTTTATACCAGTCGTCAGTGAGCAGTTCCCAGGTGACATGAGTACAGCATAGTCCGCAGAATTGACACTGCTACTTCGCCTCGAGTGTGTCCCACTGTTCTTAGATTGCTACTCTACCACGGCTCAAAGAATTCGTGCAAACAGGTAGCAGTTGGGTGCAGTCCCGAGCACTTGAAGGCAGTGGCGGTTAGACAGGATTCGTCTCTCCCGGTATTGGGAGTTGATATCGCGCTGTGTCAGAGAGCCATTACGCAAAGTCCCTGGCCAGGGCAAGCGAGATTTACTGGTAGGTTCCAGTAGTTTCTCAGGGTGGGCTTCCCTCCGACATGACTTATACCGCTATTAGGGGACTGACGCTTGCCGCCCCCTAGACCCGATATGCGATAGTCTTGGACGAACGAACCGGACTGTATGGAGATTGTCACATCAGACTCAGTAGGAGTTCGGATGGGTTCCCTCATCGGCCTTCTTATCGACATCTACCTGGGGACCGTTACGTACAGCTAGTGCCGCTTGCGGTCTGTGGTTAAACCCACTGCCAGCGTAGTAGTCGAGTCTCTAGAGTCCCACACAGAGAGTTTCCTACTCCAGGCGAAACGATATAGAGGTCGTATGGTTTTACGACAAGGGTTCGGACGCATACGTGCGTTTACACGCGTACGACTTTCGGACAGTTTTTACCAGTCGGCTTTGGTTTAAGCCAGTTACTGGTATCCGGTTATTGGATTTATACAGTCTAAAGTTTTTCCGTATTTTTGCGGATCGGAGGGGCGTTCTCGTAATTACGCGAGAAGCTTCTAGAAGATGGTGACTAAGGAGGTTTAGGTGTCATTTGCATTAAATGGGTTTAGTGAGTCATGAGAGTGATTCATCCATATCATTAATGCACAATAAATGCTTAATGAGTCATGGTTATGAATCACCATTAGATATTTGTGAAACTTGATTATTCATCATTTGTTTTTCTTTTATTGATGAATTATAAAGTTTCATATATATTATGATAACTTACTATTCTCACTTAATAATCATTCTCACCTTCTCTCTCCTCAAGCTCTCCCTCTTCAAACCCTAATCCTCCCCTCTCATGTGTTTAGTACAAGGATTAGTTAGACTACTTAATCCATAACCCTCTCTATATTACATCTATCTTCTTTGATTAGCAATCCAAGAAGGTTAGTTGCCTCAAGTTTAGAGGCTAAGCTTGGAGTTTTGCTCTCGGGTGGATCATCTACTACATCGAGAAAGCCGAGGAGGACAAGGAGATCGTAAAGCCGAAGGACTTGGTTCGATAGGTATAATCCCTAAGCATAGTAGTTTAGAAATACTATGTGTTTGGTTAGTTATCGTTTAGCTTCGATTCAAGCGGTTAGTCGATGTTTGTTCACTAAACAAGTTCGTTTTTGAAAATTCCGCCTCCCCACAAGTATTGGGATGTTGTACATCGACTTACACATGTCAGGATTGTCGGCATTAGAAACAGGATCATGTAACATGTCAAGTAGTGGTGTATCAGGTCATTTCGAGTAGTGCACAGTGCATCACATGGGTGCCCAACAGTAAAATGTAGCAAGTATTAGATCAGGGTAAAAGTACGGATGTACAGTAAAAGTATGGATGCATAAATATCTATCAGGGGTTATATCATGACTATATAGGATGCAAATTATCAAGCATGGAGTACTAATGTGATAATAATATGAGTTAATGTAATATGGCATGCAACTACGTATGCAGAATTAATGGTATGGATACACAAATAAACATGGATGCTCAATTTACTATTAGGGGTAACAACTACGGTTCTACGACTATGTAGGATGTACATTGTCAAGCAGTAATATGAAATAACGTGACCCGGCATGCACAAGATATAATTAATGGTATGGGTGCACAAATATCGATCAGGGGTCACATTTACAGCTCCAAGATTATGTAGGATGCACATTATCTAGCACGTGGTGTTAATGTAGCAGTAATATGAAATAACGTGTTATGGTATTCAACTAGATATGTAATTAATGGTATGGATGCACAAATATCGATTGGGGTTACATTTACAGCTTCAAGACTATGTAGGATGCACATTATTAAATATGGGATGTTAATATGACAATAATATGTAATAATGTGATCTATAAATGCAACTACATATATATTAAATGATATGGATGCATACGGGTATCTGAAAAACGGTAAAACTTTAATATGGATGTATAATGTGATAAACGGGTAACATTTTACTCATATTGATGCATAATAATGTACCTAGCATGTAGCAAGATGAATTAGCATGCGGCTAGATATGTAAATAGTGATATGGATGCACACGGATGTCCGAAGACAGTAAAATATTAAAATGGTAATGTGAGATGCATAATTAAACAATAAGTAATGTTATTATTCACATGTGTTCAATATATTGTTGTATAGCATGTAGCAAGATTAACTTGCCTCGATTGGATCTCACGACGGGGTGCGTACGGCGCGTACGATATCTGTAAATGCCGCGACGCACACGCTGGCGTACAAAACTGGACCAAGCAAATCAAGAAGGTGACCACGCTGGCTGGGGATGTCCACTGGGTCGCCTGGATCGTCGGTGACGGTCACGGCTCCGGCAGTGACCGGAAAATACGGATCAAGAAATGAAAAGAAGAAGAAAGAAGGAGAAGAGCAAGAAGAAGAAGATAGGAAGGGACTGGGTTTGGTTGTTGTGGTATTCTGGGGTCAGAGGAGGCTGCAAGGGGGTGAAGTCGATGATAGGCTATTGAGGGTTTTCCGATGAGGTTTCACGGTGAAGGGCAGCGAGGTTGCGGGCAAGCTTATGGGGTTTCTTGGTGTAGGGAAAGCTTTGGTGTTGAAGAGAAGAGAGTGGAGGAAGAGGAGGAGAAGGTGGTGATGATGAGGTAAGGCCGATGGCGAGGTGGTCGGAACTCCGGCGAGGTGCAGGTGAGGTGAGGTGAAGGTCGGGTTGAAGGAGTCGGGGATGAGGGTTTGCAGCGGGGATAGGGGAAAGGCGAGTCGAGAAGATGGGCGGCGGTGGAGACAGGGTTGGCGACGAGAATGGGTAAGACGTGGGTTCTCGTCGTGGTGAAGGTGAACGGAGGTGGTGGTTAGAGAAGGGAAGAAGGTAGGGTGAAGAGGAGAGGGAGACGAGAGAGGTGAGTGACGAGGGTGGAGGCGGCACGCGGCGAGGGCAGGGGCGTGCGTTCGAGTGAGGAACGGAGGGAAAAATAAAGAAGTGAAAAGAAGAATATGAGGGAGGAGAAAGAAGAGGACGTGGGTTTAATAAAAGGGTAAAAAAATAAAAGAAATAACACACACACACACACACACCCCTACAGAGAGAGATAGAGAGAGCTGAGAGAGGGAGAGAGAAAGAGCGATGGGGGGGGGGGAGAGAGAGAGAGCGAGAGCGAGAGGAGAGATAGTTTTGTTTTTAGTTAGGATTTTAAATTTTAAAAATATATTTTAGTTAATTAAATTTTAAACTGTTAAAATATTTAAAATATAATATTAATAAAATTTGATATTTTGGCAAATACAAACTTACTCCAAAATGCACCTAGGTCGGGTCTAAAAATCCAGTTTTAAAATACGGAAAATATACGTGTCAACCAAAACCAAAATTGGATATCCGGGTAACGAAAATGCATACCCCCAAGAACAGATGCACGTACGTGCGCGGAGCCATCCAAACAAGTCCGTTTCACTGAACGGGACGAGAACAAGATGCGCGGATGCTACCACAAGATTAGGGGTATCATGCAGGCCATGCAATGTATTTTCAAAGTATTTTATGTGACTTTAAATGTTATGTTAAAGAAATGCCGATGCCAGATATAATGCCAGTATACAGTATGTATAATATGAAAGTGCACGGATCCATGTAACAAGCTAGGATAAACCATAAAGAGGAATCAAGACGGTTTTAAGCAAGCGGGTCGGGTCGGATGCAAATACAGATGTCAAATACACTATTCGGACCCAAAACACAGTAAATCAGGAAAACACCATAAATAAAGAAATACTTGAACTAGAACTGGCATAAATAAACTAGGGTGTTACAACATGGCTCTACGCCGTGGTCTCACGAAAGAGCCCATCGCCCCGAGGCTCGTCGCGTTCCCGTCCCTCCTGAGGAGGAATCGGTCAGCTTGCCTGCTCCCAAGCATGACCGACACCCTCTCCCTCGACAGGATCGAGCAAACGACACTCGCCGGGAGGACTTGAGAAGGACTTCACCAGGGGATCTAAGGAATTTGACAGAACGGAACCGAAGTCGCAGCCTGGCGCATGCTACAAGCGAGAAGGGCCACCACTCCAACTACGCCGAATCTTCGAATTATCACGATCGCCTCGACGACCTCGAGAAGAAAATCGAGGGAATACATCGGGAGGGTCATCCGCCCGGTGAAGGGGCCAGGTACGCCATCGACTCACTTACGAAGCCCTTCACCGGGGAGCTGCTCGCCGTACACGTCTCGTCCAGGAACAAGCCGCCTAAGGTGGTCCTCTTCGACGGGAAGTCCGACTCTAAAGATTACTTGGACGCGTTCATGGTGAGCATGAGCTTCCAGGATAACTCGGACGCAGCCCAGTGCCGAGCTTTCTCGATCACCCTCATTCGTGCAGGTCGGAATTGGTTCCGAGTTTTGGCGACATGCTCTATCTCGATCTTTGACAAGTTGGCGACCCAATTCCTCAGACACTTCGTCGGGAACAGACGGCAGAAGAGAACAGTCGACCACCTGTTCACCATAAAGAGCGGGGACAAAGAATCCTTTAAGGGATATGTCACTCGCTTCTACAACACTCTCCTCGAAGTCCCCGATCACCGAGATGAAACTGTCATCACCGATCTAAGGTCGGGTCTTAGGCACAAAGAGTGGCTCCGTTCTTTTTCATTAGCGCAACCTAAGACCATGGCCGAGATAAAAGCTTGGATCGATCGAGAGATCCAACTCGAGTCTGAGATGAATGCCAACATACCCCGGGACGACCAAGCCGGCCAAAAGAAGAAGGGCAGAGAAGAGAAGAAGAAAGTCGACCGGCCAAAACCATACTCCCCAATGTTCCAGGAGTATACTCCTCTCAACATCTCCCAGACTAAGCTGTTAGAGGAGGCGAAGGGCGAGCGATTCTTCAAGCTCCCGCCGGTCACCCACAGAGCGGCTAAATGTACCCGGGGCCCGTATTGCTTCTTCCACAGGTCGCAGGGCTACCCGACCGAAAACTGTAACTTACTCTGTGACTACATTGAGGAGTTGATCCATTCTGGCCCTTGGCGAGGTACCTGCGGGACAAGCGGCAGACCGATAGGGAGCAGGAGAACCAGCACCCTCCCGGGGAATTGACAGTTGGGCAAATCATGGTCGTTTCCTCGGGATCTGCCCATGGTGCTGGCGAAACTCATCGCCTCCTACCTGTCGAAGGAACAAGCGCTCCACCCCAGAAAAAGAGCAAGACCGCCGAGCCCATCATTATCACTGATGAAGACCTCTACGGTATATCCTTGCCTCACAACGACTATTCATATCATAATATTGCATTATTATATTCCCCATTCCTAGTCATTTTATAAATAAACAGGTGCATGTCTGCTACTTAGTTGCAGGTTACAGATTCTCGGGACAAAAACAGTGAAAAAGACAAAAGACGATATAAAAGTGAGACTACGACCAACAAGTGGAAGAATCTTGATCAAGCCTACATTTTGGAGAATAAACGAAGATCAGTTCACAAATTACAAAGGCAGCGCAAGGTTCAAGACTTCGTCACGAAGCAACGGTAAAAGTCCACTACAATTATTCACTGTGGAAATCTGGAAGAGAACTAGAAGCCAACCTGAGAAACAAAGTGAAGAAATAAGGAGTAAACTGCAACCAGACTAAACCCTGAAAAGTCCAACTCATGAAGCCTCTATACAGCCGCGGATCCGCGGCCAAACATGGGGTTTGGCCGCGGAACCGCGGCCATCAAGGACCCGTGTCGGTGGAAAATTGTCGGTGCGCTGGCGTGCGTTGACTAGGTCTTTTTCTTAGGGGGTATTTTTGTAAAAGCAGATGTGACGCGATTGTAACCTAGGGTTTCTATGAATCTATAAATAGAACCCTAAAAACCTGTTTTAGGTTATGCCTCCTTTCATTAATAAAATTCAGAATTATTTTGGAGAGTATCGATGCCTCTTTTCATTTCATCTATTCAGATCTGACAAGTCTTGTGTAAATGTTTGGAGAGAGCCATCAATAAAGTAAGTAGTTTTATTTAATTGCCTTAGTATAGATTTTTAATTCCTTTCCCTAGTTAGATAGTTAGATATGTTCTTCAATTCCCTAATGAGCGAGTAGTCTCCTCGCTTGTTAGGGTTAGCTTTGGGGAAGGCTTGAGAGATGCAGATCTCTCACCCCTTTCTTGCCCATCACACCTTTTTATAGGACTCCATGCAAAACATGCACGCCCCGCTCCCTACGGCACCCTATCCCACGAGGTAGCGGTGATACCGTAGTATAAAGGCCCGGTTGAGCGTGTTTTCCATGGAGGTTAGGGTAAGGATCGACAAAGGAAGGATAAGAACCTAGAGGAAGAAACACCGTTTCTTCCCGATGGTACTAATCCCCTTTATTGATAATTACCATAACACCTCAGAGATCTTAATTTGGGTATAGAAAGCGGTTAGATTTATTGACTTTCCAAACTTACCCTAAACCTAACCCTAGCAAGATTTAGATCTAGATAAATTTAGTTTTTAGATTTAATCAATCCGACCCCAATCGGAATTAACTCGTTAGAGCAATTAGGAAATTCACAAAATCCCTGTGGACCGACCCGTACTCACCGGCTAGCTACCAAGCGACGCTGTTCTTGATTGCGGTTACTAAATATTCTTTGAGATCAATCAAATGGCGCCGTTGCTGGGATGGCGTGTTATTTTCTTTTTGCAATTTCGGGTTAATATAAAATTGAAAAATTATAAAAAATAAAAAATATATAAAAATTTATCATCTTTTATTTTGTGAAGGGTATTTTTCGTGTGAATTTTGCTGGAACAACGAAGAAGTTCGGATCTGGAAAAATTCAGACATCAAAACAGAAAAAGGCAGATCTGAACAGCAGAGGATTTTACCAACAGAACAACAGAAAAATTTTTGGGAACTGTATCGTCGCCTCCACTGTAGAACCGCCACGAGATCCCTGCTCCGACCGCGCTTCCGCCGCGCGTTGGTGACGCCAGCAAAATTTGAAGTCTTGATTCGCGCGTGCCATCGCGGAACCGCCACGCGAAGCTACCCTTGGCCGCGGAACCGCCGCACCTTGGTCGAGTCAGCGTTTGGAAAAATTTCTGTGAGCTTTCTCTCTCCTCCTCTGCAAATCCCGATATATCTTTTGTCAAATCTCCTGCAGGATTCTTTGCGCTAAAAAATCTCTCCCCTTCCAATAATTGATCTTGTGCAGGATTTTTTGCGCCGCGCTTAAATAAATTTTTTTGATTGCATGTGGTTGTTACTGTTTTGCATATATTTAATCTGACTTTAAGGGGCTTGAGACCAATCCAGATTGGGTGGGGATTTCATCACCCTTCCCAGGACCCCAGAAATCACATAAGGCATATTGCATTAACCATTATTTAATTAAAAAATACTAGACTCAGCCCTAAGGACATCGCGCTCAATAGGACAAAGGACTAGTTGTAGGCATCGGCCGTTGATCCTAACCTGACTTTGCGGTGTCTAGGCAAGTGTGTCTAAGGCGAGTGGTTACTTAATTAGGGACACTACTTGTAGTAGAGAGCCTCCACTCACCTGGCACTCACCTGGCCGCAATTGGCGGTGAAGAGGCTGTTTGAGGTCCTATTTCTAGCTTTTTGGAACAGTTAGGAGCTGTCTAGCTGACCTAGGTGACCCTAGATCTAGGTCTGATTGTGCATTTGTGGTTGATTGCATTTGTGTCAAAGCCCTTTATCGAATTTTTTTTGCAAAAAGTTCCAAATAAAGAGAAAAAGGAAAAAAGAAATTTAAAAAAAAAAAAAAACTTGCAAGATTTTGTTGCCAAGAAATCCGTGCACCTCACTTCCACCCACATTCTTTTTCTTCTTCCTTTTCCATCATGGGTACCCCACCTCACAAATCTCTTGCCGAACTTTGGTACCCTCAACCTAACATTGCTTCTTATGTGAATTGTTTTGGTCAAATTACGGACGACCCCTCCATGCCCAAAATTTCTTTGAAAGATCGAATAGAAGCGTTTAGGAGAAACAGTTCGACTCTGCAATCCACTTTGTATCAACCATTTCAACCTTCGCCACCTTCTTACGTTGATACCACTTTTTCGAGTCCGAATGTAACTCCGAAACCCATGTTTATTGCGGAGCATATTGCACAATCTCGTAGCCGATCTTTCACTCCTTTCCACACATCCAGTTCTAGGGATCAACAAGCCCATTCACCTTTTTATCCAAATGTTTATCCTACTCCTGTCCAACCATCCAATTCCTACCAGTCCTACTCGACTTTCCCATCTTCCCTAGACATTGCTTCTACACAGCCATTTGGGAGTTTCACGTATCCAAACAATTTTGAATCTTTTACCAAAATCCCTTCACAACCCATGTCTAGCCTAGAACAGTCGTTGGAAGTTTATATGGTAGAGACAAACCAAATGATTAGGAATGTGGATGCGTCCATTGCCGCCCTTATGCAACCTAATGAACCGGTTGCTAGTTTCCAACTAGCTCCAAATTTTCCAATGTATGAGGATGCGGTTGGACAGAGTGACAATTTGAGAGGAGAGAGTAAGTTCTACACCTTTCCAAATCAAACCTACCCATACCCAATTGAATCCAACAACTCTAGTTTTCAAACATCTGTCCAAAATGATGAGTTGTGTGACTTTGTAGTGCTTGATTTACCAGATTGTGAAGAGTCCCTTTCGAGTGAACCCACACCTAATCCTTTTGAACTTTACACCTCCACTCTAGAACCTGAATTGATAAATATCCATGCTTTTGATGAGGTGTCTAAGAAAATTGATTTTCACTTGATTGAGGATATTGACGCCGGGAATATTTTAGATGATGAACCCGTAAATTTGATTGAAATTTTATGTCCAATTCATCATCCCGAGTCATTAAATGTTTCTCCCGAACCTCATATGCGTCTTGATTTTGATGATAATGGCATGGATAGGCTAAATTTTGAGGAGAATTATGAGGATAGTGTTGAGGAGAGTATTGAGGATATCATTGAGGATGAACCATTTTTGTTTGATGTGTCGGATATTCCAATTCATCCTCATGAACCTTTAACTGTTCTACTTCCTAAATCACCCCTCCTTTCCATCGTTCCGACCACGCAGGAGGACTGTGAACTTGAAAGATTTCTATTCGATCATAGCAGTTTGGACGCCACAAGTGCGTACCCCTTCGAATCTAACACAGTTATCACAGACTATAATGATTACGAGTGTTCCACTTTTTCGGACGATGTTGAAAACTCACCTCCCGAGTTTGAGTCCTTTGAATTTTCAGATGAGTTAGTTGAACCATCAGACTCGGTTGCTTACAGTCATTTCGAACCATTGATGGAATCTTTCAAGTTCGAGACAGATTACTTAGGTGAGAATAAGACTATCCCTAAATCACTCCCTTTTGTCCTTCCTATCGTTTCGACCACGCAAGACTCCGTCGCGCTTCCATTTTCAATGGAGGGTTTCCCAAGTTCAACGTACCCATGTTTTCTCGCGAATCTTGAGGGATTTGACCCCATTTCTCAACGGGTTGATAAATTAGCACAATCGCTTTTAACACATCGGTCATCATAAATTGCGCTAATTTATTCACTCGATTTACACCCTCAAGATCGTACTATACTTCTTTCTCTTTTCCGCCATTCTTCTCCTCCACCGAGACCATATTCCACTCTTCTTTCCATACAGTCTCGTGTGTTTCTCTACTCCTTCCTCTACACTCTATTCTTCCACCAACCCTACCATTATCACGATAGAATTTTTGAATGGTTGGTGCTAACCTTTGGTCTGTGTAAAGTCTTGTTTAGCTTGGGGAGGACCTTGTTGTATATATGTATATATATTTTTGTTTTAACAATAAAAAAAATATTTTGTAAATAAATAAACAGGGGTGTGCTGGCATTCTCAACCCTCTTGGTGTGGCATGACAGTGAGGACACTGTCAAGTTTAAGTTTGGGGGTATGCTCGGTAAGCCTTCTTCCTTCGCATTCATGTGTATATTCTTGCATTTGCATACTTATTTTAAGACCAACAAAAAATTGAAAAATTTCAAAAATTATAAAAATTAAAGTATTCAATTTTGGCCTTATTTGACTTGAGTTTGACAAATAGGTTACTAGCTAGGAAGAACTAGATCTTAGACTTAGTAAATTAAAAACCCTAAAAATAACCTTTCTTTTAGTTTAACGGTAGAAAATATATGTCTTTGTAGTTTATTTAGAAATAGGCAAATTTCGAGTTTACTTCTTGGGATAAGTTAAAACAAAGGAAAAGTATTGATATTTTTATTAGAGTATAAGTTTGAAAAATAATTCCTAGCTTAACTCTAAATTCTGAAAATATATACCCTACAAATTGCACAAACACGCATCTTGAAACTTGGAATAGTAAAGGAGACCTTGAAATGCTCTTGTCTAAAGTCCTTAGTACAAGAAAAATAAAATAAAAAAAATTTAAGTGTGAATAAAGAGATAATAAAAAAATGAACACTGGTTTTTATGATTACTTAAGGCTGCATTAATAAAAAAAAATATTTAGCGAGGGTGTTTCATCACCTAGTGCCTTAGACCAACTGGTTTGGTAGTCACTGCTAAAGCCTTAAGTGTTGCAAGACTAGGAATTACGCTTTAATGTGCAAACACATCTTGTAATCGGTTGTTGGTACCTCAAGAAGTATTAACAGTCGCATGAAGGATGTGTGAGCGAAATTCATCTAAAAATTCACCTATTAAGAAGTGCTTTGGACAACGGACAAGAGTATGATTGCTTGATTTGAATTTCCAAGTGTAGGGGTTATCTATACACACACGTAGAGGTATGTGATTGGGGTTTAGATAAGAGATAGGAATGAAGAATATGACTTATATCTTTAATAGAGATGATAAAAATTCCTAAGTTGAGATGGAACCCTAGAAGGAAAAACTTAAGAGATACCAAAAGCTAAATAAGTCTACAGAACATATATAATCTTAAGTTAAATGATAAGGAAGCGTGAAGAATACGGGTGGATAATTTATGAGTCGAAGATAATAGAATTCCTTGTTGGAAAACCTAATTGGAGAATAAAATTTAATAGGCCGAATTGATTGGATTTTGTGGGTAGTATCCGCTGAAAACCCTCAGGAGACAACACTCCTCCTACTAGGGACACCTAGAGGTTTAACGGCTTGTTGCACGAGCTCAGTGCAATCGCGATTCCCTGCGAAAGTGAGGTTAGGTTTTTGTTGAGAATAAAAACTAGGTTTGCTCGAGGACGAGCAAAAGATAAGTTTTGGGGTATTTGTTCATATCATAATATTGCATTATTATATTCCCCATTTCTAGTCATATTACAAATAAACATGTGCTTTTGACCCATGTCTGCTACTTAGTTGCAGATTACAGATTCTCGGGACAAAAACAGTGAAAAAGACAAAAGACGATACAAAAGTGAGACTACGACCAACAAGTGGAAGAATTTTGATCAAGCCTACATTTTGGAGAATAAACGAAGATCAGTTCACAAAGTACAAAGGCAGCGCAAGGTTCAAGACTTCGTCACGAAGCAACGGTAAAAGTCCACTACAATTATTCACTGTGGAGATCTGGAAGAGAACTAGAAGCCAACCTGAGAAACAAAGTGAAGAAATAAGGAGTAAACTGCAACCAGACCAAACCCTGGAAAGTCCAACTCATGAAGCCTCTATACAGCCGCGGATCCGCGGCCAGACATGGGGTTTGGCCGCGGAACCGCGGCCATCAAGGACCCGTGTCGGTGGAAAATTGTCGGTGCGCTGGCGTACGTTGACTAAGTCTTTTTCTTAGGGGGTATTTTTGTAAAAGCAGATATGACGCGATTGTTACCTAGCGTTTCTATGAATCTATAAATAGAACCCTAAAAACCCTTTTTAGGTTATGTCTCCTTTCATTAATAAAATTCAGAATTATTTTGGAGAGCATCGATGCCTCTTTTCATTTCATCTATTCAGATCTGACAAGTCTTGTGTAAATGTTTGGAGAGAGCCATCAATAAAGTAAGTAGTTTTATTTAATTGCCTTAGTATAGATTTTTAATTTCTTGCATTAGTTAGATAGTTAGATATGTTCTTCAATTCCCTAATGAGCGAGTAGTCTCCTCGCTTGTTAGGGTTAGCTTTGGGGAAGGCTTGAGAGATGCGGATCTCTCACCTCTTTCTTGCCTATCACACCTTTTTATAGGACTCCATGCAAAACATGCACGCACCGCTCCCTACGGCACCCTATCCCACGAGGTAGCGGTGATACCGTAGTATAAAGGCCCGGTTGAGCGTGTTTTCCATGGAGGTTAGGGTAAGGATCGACAAAGGAAGGACAAGAACCTAGAGGAAGAAACACCGTTTCTTCCCGATGGTACTAATCCCCTTTATTGATAATTACCATAACACCTCAGAGATCTTAATTTGGGTATAGAAAGCGGTTAGATTTATTGACTTTTCAAACTTACCCTAAACCTAACCCTAGCAAGATTTAGATCTAGAGAAATTTAGTTTTTAGATTTAATCAATCCGACCCCAATCGGAATTAACTCGTTAGAGCAATTAAGAAATTCATAAAATCCCTGTGGACCGACCCGTACTCACCGGCTAGCTACCAAGCGACGCCGTTCTTGATTGCGGTTACTAAATATTCTTTGAGATCAATCAATGACCCTCTCGTGATAACGGCGCGGGTCCACTGTTACGAGGTTCAGAGGATATTGGTCGATTCCGGAAGCTCGGCATATATCCTCTTCTATGACTGCTTCCAGCGTATGGGGCTAGGGCCGTTCGATCTGCGGCCAACCTCCCACGTCCTATCGGGGTTTACCAACCACTCCATTCCGACTGAGTGAGTGGTCACCCTCCTCCTCAACATTAGGGAAGTGGGCCATACGAGAACCGTACCAGTGGAACACATCGTTGCTAGAATCCCTTCATCTTACAACATCCTCCTGGGACGCCTGACATTAAATGCCCTCCAGGATCAAATCTCGACCTATCACCTTGCGATCAAATTTCTGTTAGATTAAGGAGGGATAGGCCGGTCCTATAGGAACCAGCAAATCGCCAAGATTTGCTTTACCTTGACATCCACCACCAGAGAGCAGAGCGACGACTTCGAAGACGCAAATGATTTCCAGGGGTCCTTGGACACGCGCGATGAACAGAGAGAAATCCGAGGAGCCCCGGTGGAGGCGCTAACAGAAGTCCTCCTCGTCGAAGGGAATGAGGGACGAAACGTCCATATTGGATCTCTTTTGATAGGAGCCCGACGCAAAGACTTGATCCACTTTCTCCGAGGGAACTCAGACGTGTTCGCCTGGGTGCCTTCTGACATGCCCCGGATCGACCCCAAAGTAATCTCACACAAGCTTGGGGTTGACTCGAAGGCCCGACCTGTCAGACAAAAGAAGCGAAGTTTCGCGCCGATCAAGTAAAAGGCGATTGAGGATGGGGTCGATAAATTGCTCGCAGCCAACTTCATTCGAAACGTTGACTACTCAGATTGGCCGGCGAATGTAGTCATAGTTAAAAAGGCGAACGGGAAGTGGCGCATGTGCGTCGACTTCACGGACCTGAACAAGGCCTGCCCGAAAGACAACTATCCACTCTCTCGGATAGACCAACTAGTAGACAGCTCGGCAGGCCACGAATTGCTCAGGTTCATGGACGCATTCTCCGGCTACAACCAGATCCGTATGAACCCGACAGATGAAGAACTCACCGTGTTCACCACAGACCGGGGGGTATACTGCTCCAAAGTGATGCCCTTCAACTTAAAAATGTTGGGGCTACATATCAGCGCCTAGTTAACAAAATGTTCAAACCGCAGATCGGGAAGAACATGGAGGTTTACGTCGACGACATGCTCGTGAAATCGACCTCATCAGACGAGCACACCAAAGATCTTGGTGAGACATTCGACGTCCTCTGCAAGTACAAAATGAAGCTGAATCCAGCCAAGTGCGCGTTCGGATTCACCAGCGGGAAATTCCTCGGGTTCATGGTTACCCACCGAGAAATCGAAGCTAACCCAGAAAATATAGGCGCCATTCTCAACATGGCTACACCAAAGAGCAATGTTGAGATCATGCGAATCACGGGGAGAGTGGCCGCTCTAAGTCGCTTCTTGTCAAGATCCGGAGAAAAGTGCCACCCATTCTTCAAAGCCCTGAGAAAGATCCTAAAGTTTGAATGGTCGGAAGAATTTCCAAACGCTTTCGAGAAGCTCAAAGCACACCTGGAAACTCCCCCACTGCTCACCCGACCAATCGAAGGAGACGAGCTATTATTGTACCCGGCGGTCTCCGACCAAGCTGCAGGCGCGGTGCTCGTCAGGGAAGCCGGAGGTGTATAAAAGCCGGTCTACCACGTGAGCCACGTCTTCAAAGTCATGGAAACAAGGTACCCGGCTATAGAAAAGATAGTCTTGGCGCTTATCGTCGCCTCAAGGAAGCTACGACACTACTTCCAGACGCACACCATCCTCATCCTCACCAAGCGGCCTATAGGGACTATTTTCGCCTCCCCCGAGTCGTCTGGTCGTCTGGAGAAATTGAGGTGGGAGTTATCCCAATTCGACATCAAATACCGCCCCAGGCAAGCCATCAAAGCACAAGTCCTGGCAGACTTCATGGTCGAGTGCACCATTCCCACCAAGGCAGCAGCATCGGCACGTTTCCCTGGGTCCCGACCCTCGGTCGAGGAAATACCCAACTCCGTCCCCGATTGGGTCCTCTACGTGGATGGATCCTCTACCAAGGAAGGGAGAGGAGCCGACCTTATCATTCGAGGCCCGAACGAGGTAGAGATGGAGTATTCTTTAAAGCTCAGGTTCAGAGCGTCAAACAACGCCGCGGAATACGAGGCCTTATTAGCCAGGTTACGAATCGCTTCCGGGATTGGGCTGAAGACGATCCGGATTCGCAGCGACTCCGCCCTAGTCATCGGCCAAATGACCGGGTGCTTCGAGGCCCGAGAGCCGCTCATGGTGAAGTACCTGGCCGAGGTGAAAAGACTTCGAAATTTTTTTGACGAAGTCCAAGTCGAACAGACTCTCCGGCACATGAACGCCCAAGTCGACGCTCTTAGCAAGCTTGCCTCTTTCTATACGGCCAACAATAAGAGGAATATCCTCTTCGAAGTTTTGCCACGGCCCAGCGTGTAAGACAGAGAGGTAACGCTTCAAGTATACACTGCTCAGTAGGAAGGCCAGGATTGGAGGAAACCCCTTGTAGAGTTCCTAATAGATGGTACACTTCTGGAAGACCGGGGGAAGCGCGCCGCCTTCGAGCCAAAGCCTGCCATTTCATCTGGAGCAATGGAAACCTTTACAAGAAGTCGTACACACAGCCTCTGCTCCGATGCGTCGACCCTCACGAAGCTGACTACGTCCTGCGCGAGATACATGAAAAGGTCGGTGAAACGCATCAAGGGGCCCGTACCTTGGTCCAGAAGATGCTGCTCCAAGGATATTATTGGCCGACGATACACCAAGATGCTCAGAAGCTCGTCAGAAGATGAAAAAACTGCCAACTCTACGGCAGCATACCCCATCTTCCGGCTACCGAGCTAATGGCCCTCACTTCTCCTTGGTCGTTTGCGTAGTGGGGGATGGACATGGTGGGCCAACTCCCCATTGGTACTGGCGGACACAAGTACATCCTCGTCGCGGTAGACTATTTCACGAAGTGGATTGAAACCGTCCTCATCAGAAAACCGGCCGCCGCCACCACCATAAAGTTCCTGCAGAACAACGTAATCTCCCGATTCGGGATCCTAAGGTGCATCATTACCGACCATAGGACGAATTTCGAAAACGAAAAAGTCAAAGAGTTCTGCAACGAGTGCCACATACTAATGAAGTTTGCCGTAGTCGCGCATCCTCAATGCAACGGACAGGCCGAGGTTGCTAACCGAGATGTCATCCGTGGTCTTCGAGCTCGTTTGGAAGGAAAGCAGGGCAGCTGGGTTGAGAAACTACCACGGGTGCTATAGGCCTTACGCACATCGAAGAAGATGCCCACGGGAGAGACCCCTTTAGCCTCTGTTACGGTACCGAGGCAATGGTCCCAGTGGAGATCGGACTGCCCAGTTACAGAGTCGAACACTTCGATGACGAAGCCAATACCTCGATGCTCCGGACCAATTTGGACATCTTGCTAGAGAAGTGGGACTGAGCACAGATCAAAGCGGCCGCTTACCAACAACAAACAGCTCGCTACTACAACGCACGAGTTAAGCATATCGCCTTCAAGACGGGAGATCTGGTCTTAAGGCGGAATGAATTCATGGATCAGGGCAAACGGCACAAGTTCTCCCTGAAGTGGGACGGCCCTTTTCTTGTCTCCGAAGTATTGCCCGGTGGAGCCTATCGCTTACAAGACGCCGGGGGACGCAAGTTTCTTTGGCCCTACAATGCTGAAAAACTCAAACTGTACAAATGAATGTATTTTCTTCTTTTCAAAGCATTGTAATTTTTCTTAAGTCTTCCGAATTAAAAAGGCCTTCTTTCACAAATTTTGTTCTTTTTCTCGGTTCCGAGATCCCTAGATTCATTTCTGAGAGAGTATGTTAAAAGTACTAAGGGACAAAAAGAGACAAAACACATTGGAAAAGAAGAACTTTATTCATCAAAAGGTACTATGGGCTCCTCAGCCTTATAAAAAATCACAATAAAGGGGGTAAGGGGTTGAGAAAGCACTGCTGATGGTACTCCGAGGAGATCTCCGCCGGCCGAGCCCTAGCTTCTTCAGCCCGCTCCCTCTGATGTTGCCTGTGGATCCGATATGCCACGGAAGCACTGGAGCTCCCGCCCACCGGGCAAGAGTCTGTGATCTGCCTCTTCTGGAAACACTCCTGAAGAAGAGCCACCGATCGATCCCGTCGGCTCTTCGAAATCAGGCCGTGGTGATGAAGCGTGTGACGCTTGTCAAGTGCCTCGTCCAACAGTTGTAGAGACAAGGCATTATGTAGCCTCGGGGACATCCTTCAAATCGCATACATGAGCAGTTGGAGGAGGGGTGACCGCCGGGGCAGTAGATGACCGAAGTGGTCCTCCAAACACTCGATCACCGTATGGTACGTCTCCTCGGTGCATCCATGATTGTATAGGTACACATCGTCGTGAGAGATAATCTCTTTGATGGAGTAGATAAATCCGACCATTTTCAGAAACGCGAGGCTAAAAGAAACCAACATGCTTTCGCTATTTATAGCCTCAACAGAATCCCTAAAGGCCAAACTTTGCGCGCGCAGTAACACGAATCACGGGATATTTTCAAATTTCTCAATACAGAGTCGCCGAGTGGTGATCATGCCGATCCTCACGGGCCCCTAAGCGGTCAATAGAAGTTGGAACGACGCGATCCATGGAGCGTAGCGCCTTACCAGTGCATTTCTGCCACGTTTTGTCTACGACGGTCACTCTTCCAGACTTTTACAAGTCAAGGGAGATTGAACGACGCCCCATGAAGGCGAAGAGAAGTCTAGAACCCCTCATTAAGAGGCCATTGAGCAGCTTCCCTGCTCGGTCAATCCTTTGCGGGTAGCTCCTACCTATCAACGCTAAGGATCCAAAGCCCTCACCAAGAGGCCACCGAACATCTTCCTTGCTCGGTTAATCCTTAGCGAGTAGCTCCTACCCATCTACGCTAAGGATCGAAGCCTTCACCAGAGGCCACCGAGCAGCTTCCTTGCTCGGTCAATCCCTGGCGGGTAGCTCCTACCCATCTACGCCAAGGATCGAAGCCCTCACCAAGAGGCCACCGAGCAGCTTCCCTGCTCGGTCAATCCCTGGCGGGTAGCTCTTACCCATCTACGCTAAGGATGTAGGCCCTCACTAAGAGGCCACCGAGCAGCTTCCTGCTTGGTCAATACCTGGCGAGTAGCTCCTACCCATCTACGCCAAGGATTGAAGCCCTCACCAAGAGGCCACCGAGCAGCTTCCCTGCTCGGTCAATCCCTGGCGCATAGCTCCTACCCATCAACGCTAAGGATCCAAAGCCCTTATCAAGAAGCCACCGGGCAGCTTCCCTACTCGGTCAATCTGTCACGCCCCGCTTCCCAGTGTACGGCGAAGGGGGCGCGACAAGGCCCGCTACGTATATACTCAGAAGTACATACGCTAAGCGTATCTAAGCAATATAAAAGTAAATCACAAGAGACAAGAGATATAGAAATAACAGCAACATTAAATACCCCAAGTACACTTTAATTTTAAAACAATTTTATGTACACTAAAAATGAAATTATTTAAAAATAAAATAATTAATTATATATATCTTGTGCTCAGATTAAAATACTCCTTTATGGATTTTTAAAAATTTAAAAAAAATAAAATTGTACAGAAAACTGTATATGAAAATTAGGGTTGTTACATTCTACCCTCCTTATAAAAATTTCGTCCTCGAAATTTGTAAAAGGAAGGTGTAACAGTGCTAGGAAGTTTGGCGAATAAAAGTGATACGATGGTGAAAACGGCTTACCGGTGTTACCTTGACCTACAGTCCCGACTTCTAAGGCTTCCAATGTGAAGGTCTGTCGCCGTGGTATATTCCTTCTAGCTGGAGGCACATTCTGCCTTTGAGGCCTGTTTCTCCGCCTTCTAGGCATGTCCCTCATTGCTTGTTGGAATTGGCGAGTAGGCTGTGCAGGTGGCGGAGCAGGTAGTGCGGGACGAGTTGCAGGAGCCTGGATGGTTGGCCACTGCGGGTAGTTGGTGGGTGTGTAAGTTGAGTTGTTGTTGTAAGGACAGTTCCCAATTCCGTGGTTGGATGCGCCAAAAATTAGACACAGGCCTTTTGCGCGCCTACAGTCCTTCCACAAGTGTCCCTTTCTATGGCAATAATGGCAAATTTCTTCAGTTCTCCTAAATTCAAACGATGGCCTGGAAGAGGCTCCACCTGCCATTTGGTTGGCAGGGCGTTTGACTCCCGCAGACTGAGGTTTGCCCCTCTCTTTTATCACTGCTTCATAACTGCGGGCAGCTTCTAGAGCATCCTCATGAGTCAAAAACTTTCCTGTGGCTAGAGCAGCCTTAATCTCTATGTCCAAACCTTGTTGAAAGCGACGGGCTCTGATATCGTCCGTCGGTATCAAGTGTGCCGCGAATTGGCTTAACATGGTGAATTCAGCATCGTATTCATCTACTGATTTATCCCATATTGAACCCTGTTGTAGATGAATAAACTGCTGCTCCATTGCAAACCTGGCAGTCACGGGGAGGTATTTCGCGTCGAACTTCTCGCGAAAGGCCTTCCATTCAATCGGCTGTACCAGGCGGCTTTCTTCCGCCTTCCACCAGTTGCGAGCATTATCCGTGAGTTGTAGTTTTCCTACATGGACCCAAGCATTGTCTGGCACTTGAGCTGCTTCCAGATCGTCTTCGATGCTTTGTGCCCATTCTTTCGCTTCAAGAGGGCTTCCTTTATTAGAGAACTGCTTGGGGTGCAAAGCCCTGAATTGCTTTACCCCTGATGCGTCGGTCTCAGGTCGGTTCAGAAGTTGTTGTTGTCCCTCGAGAAGGCTGCGGATCGCTTCAAGTAGCACTGCTTGCTCGGTGGGTGGTGCAGGAACAGCTGGTGCAAGAGGTAGTGCTGGAGGTGTATTGTTGACGTTGGTGCTGGTGTTGTTTGGGGAATCCATAACCTTGAAGAAAAATTTGGGTTAGGACAGATTCAAATACATGAAATGATAAGATTCAAGGAATAGAAATTTGCAAGATTCAAGAAACATGAATTGTAATGAATTTTTTAGTTGCTGGTTCTTATGTTATATTGCTTAGGTTGTTCACGCAGACCAGAACTGCATGATAGGGATTCATACAGCTCTGACCTGCATGGGCCACCAACAAAACCTGTCACGCCCCGCTTTCCAGTGTACGACGAAGGGGACGCGACGAGGCCCGCTACGTGTATACTCAGAAGTACATACGCTAAGCGTGTCTAAGCAATATAAAAGTAAATCACAAGATACAAGAGATATAGAAATAACAGCAACATTAAATACCCCAAGTACACTTTAATTTTAAAACAATTTTATGTACACTAAAAATGAAATTATTTAAAAATAAAATAATTAATTATATATATCTTGTGCTCAGATTAAAATACTCCTTTATGGATTTTTAAAAATTTTAACAAAAAAAAAATTTTGTACAGAAAACTGTATATGAAAATTAGGGTTGTTACACAATCCTTAGCAGGAGCTTCTACCCATCAACGCTAAGGGTCCAAAGCCTTCACCAAGAGGCCACCGAGCAGCTTCCCTGCTCGGTAAATCCTTAGCGGGTAGCTCTTACCCATTGTTTTCCCCAACCAGAGCAAAACACTGCTGGAAATTCAAAATTCAAATTTTGAAGCAACGCTTCAAATCCCGGGCGCAATGCACCACGTGTCCGGCGCTGATACGTTAGCGCAGCGCCCAAGAAGGCACGCCCTTCAGAGCAAAGCTCTATTTTAAGGAAGCAACGCTTCAGTTGCGCAGGCACTGCGCTGCGCGACACGTGTCAGCGCAGATGCGCTAGCGCAGTTGCGCTGTGCTGTGCGTTGCGCGACACGTGTCAGCGCAGATGCGCTAGCGCAGTTGCGCTGCGCGACATGTGTCAGCACAGATACGCTAGCGCAGTTGCGCTGCGCTGTGCGCTGCGCGACACGTGTCACACGCTGGGGCATCTGCGCCAAACAGAATTAAAATTTTAAGAAATCTTTTCTGTTCTTATTAAAATAAGAAGATTTTCTTCTGCAAAGCCGAAGCCCTTGGATCAAAGATCCAACGATGGGGAAAATTCCCCAAATCACTCAGAGAAATATCTCTTTAACAAATTTAACTAATTTATGGGCACTATAAAAAGGACCCTAGGCCTCAATTCAAAGCATCAACATTTTTTCTAAAAAAAGAAGTGAGAGAAAGAGAACTCTGAAGAACTCCTCAAGAAAAAAAGGGAAAGACCTTCAAGAGAGAAAAGAAATCTCTTTTAATAAATCATTGATCTAAAAAACCAGATCAATGTTCTTCACATAATAAACAGTGCTTTGCACTTCTCATCAACCTCTGGTTCTTGAAACAAAAAGAAAAATTTATTTTTCTTTGATCTAATTTAGATCAAGAGATCAAATAGTGCTTTGCACTTCTGTTCTTGAATCTAAAAGATTCTTAGTGCTCTGCACTTCCAAACTGCGCTGTTGCGCTCTTAAGAGAGCGCCACGTGTCAGCTATAGAACCACTTGCGCTACGCGCTCTTGAAAAAGTGCTTTGCTCTCTGGAATTGGCGCAACTCACCAGAGCGCGCCACGTGTCAGCAGCGCAACAGCGCAGCGCACTGCGCTGTTGCGCTTGCGCTCACCAGAGCATGACATGTGTTCTCACCACAAGCGCTTGCGCTCAGTAATTGGCGCAAAGCGCCTGACAAATGCAATTCATTTCTTTTACTGAAGGGCCAGGCCCAATTAAAAGACCAAACATGCCTAATTAAATTGATGCTCTGCATCATTTATAAATGGGCAGAGCCCAAACGAAATAATAAAAATGCTATACATTTATAAAGGGGGCAAAGCCCAGACAAAACAGATGCCTTGCATCATTCATAAATGAGCAGAGCCCAGAATAAATTGATGCTCTGCATTTTTATGGGCAAAGCCCAAACAAAAAAAAATGAAAGAAATGCAATGCATTATTTAATAAAAGTGTTGAACATTTTCAACTGGACTTAGCCCAATTTTGGCCGTAAGTCCACAAATTAAATGGATTGAGCATAGCTCCCCCTTAAATCAATTTATATCCGGTTCGAGGGTACATCTCCGAACTCCTCTGACACGCGTCGTTGTAATCATTCAACGTCGTCAGAGAGACGACGGGTCCCAACGACCACACAGGAATACGGACTGCGGGGTCCTTAAACTCATGGACCGTAACGTCCTTAAACTAATATCGGACCGAAACGTCCTTAAACTAATATCGGACCGAAACATCCCTAAACTAAAATCGGACCACCACGTCCCTAAACTGGAATATGGACCGGAAAGTCCTTAAACTAATGATGGACCGAAACGTTCTTAAACTAATGTCGGACTACCACGTCCCTAAACTGGAGCATGGACCGAAACGTCCCTAAACTAATAATGGACCACCACGTCCCTAAACTGGAATATGGACCACCACATCCCTAAACTGGAGCAATAGAGCCTTCAAATGCTCTTTTGCCGGATCTAAACGATCCCGTTTAAGTTGATCTTAGCCCCCAAACACGGCTAACGTATCCTTAAACATTTAAATGGACTATAAAACTCCAAATCGACTTTGGTTCAAGGGTACATCTCTGAACTCCTCTGACATCTGCCGTTGTAATCCTTCAACGACGTTAGAGAGGTGACGAGTCTCGATGGCCAAATATTAAATGGATTATCACGTTAAGTTGATCTTAGTCTCAAACAGGACTATTGTATCCTTAACGAACGTTCAAGTTGATCTTAGTCGCAACGCGACTAATGCATCCTTAAACTAAAAACACCAAACCCAAATCTAAGTAAATACGGATTTGGACTAGTCCACGTCCTACGGACGACGGCTTAACTTAGTCTCCGTATACAATCCACGGGCAACCACAAACAAAACAATCATCCACGACACGAAGTGAAATTCTGGAGAAGGAGAAAGTTGTTACCGCGATGCGGTAGCGTAATTAACTGCAGGGGCTTGCGCCTGCAGGGAAGAGCGTTCCCACAATCAAAAACCCCTCAAGCGAGGGGGAATCTGACGAAGTCTGCTACATCGGCCGCATCCGTCTAAACCTCCGATACACGGTGCCATAAATCAACTTGGCATCTTCGGAGAGGTGGACGGATAAAACCAAATAGCATCTGCCCCGAATCTCAGCGTCAGGACATCGCGGTCCTGTGCGCCGCCATTCGGAGGGGAACAGATTCTGGCACGCCCGGTGGGACCTCTTCCTCTTTCCACTCTACACTTCGTGTGTCGTCTTCGCGAACCAATCGCGGTTTGTTAATGGTTGCCTTCGGATTTCAAGTTACTAAGATTTGGTCTTTTGCCTGGCGCAGAACTCAAGATTCATTGGCCTCTAACTGCACCAACTGCTCGAAGTGCCACTGCAATGGACGCTCCACCTCATCGGGAGGTGTAGCATATGGGCCCCAAGCGGCTTCCTTCCTCGCTCTGCCGGTAGACTAGGTGACCCAAGCCACCACCGGTCTGTTCTTCGGGACCATAATCCCACCTATAAGCTTCCCTGCGCCAATACCTGCACCGGAAGTGAACAAGAAGTCGGTCTTCGACAGGCTCACTGCTACGACGGCCCCTGTCAATGGGTCGCTCACTACCAACCCGACAGCCTCTGTTTTCACCAGGCTAAATCAGAACTCTAAATTGGTTGTCCCGAGGAAGGCAATAACTGCTGCCCCAGAAGTCTTCAAGGCGGCTTCCCCTGTCAAAGAGTCAGTCTTTTCAAGACTGACGATTTCTGCTCCTGCCCCTGCTCAAGGATCCGTCTTCGGCAGGTTGAATATCACCCCTCAAAAGACAACCTCAGTCTTTAAGAGGTTAACACCGGCGGCGCCTCATTCAGACAGGGGCAAAAAGAAACTATCTCAATCTCTGAGCCAATCCCAACGGCTCGCCGTGCTCGACGTCGCCATTGGCAACGAGTGAGGAAGGCAGGGGGCAACTCCCCCTCAGGGCTAAATCCACCTGCTCCAATGGTGGAAGTCAACGCTACTGTTCCAACTGGGAACAGCTTTGAACTGCTAAGGAGGGTGAGTAAGAATTCTCCAACCGCTACACTGAAAAGATCTGCTCCGTCCGCGGAGAGAGTTCCGGAAACAAAGCAAGAACAGCCCCCTCAACGGCTGTCCACAAAAATTTATAAAGTTTGGCGGAGTGTTCAAGACTTCGTGATTGACCCAGGTCGCTCTCGTCAACAGAAGAAGGCGAAAGTGCAAAAAGAAAAAGACCATCCTATTAAAAAGCAGGGGACAACAGCTGTAAGGCTGCCCCCTTCAACGGTTCCTTCAACCTCAACGGCCCATAAAAGAAGGAGGCCAGAGAAAACTCCCGCGTCAGCGGAAAAAGTTAAAAATGGTGAATCTAGACGCCCCAAGTCAGGGGGCATAACAATTCATACGGTTTACATGGCATCAGGAAAAGAAGATAGCCGCATATCAACAGGTCATAGACCGCACACGAGGTCGGTGACCAAGGCTCAGGAGCAGCAGCAGAAGCTCCAAGAAATGATGAACACTATGGCCGCACTTACAGGGACAAAAGAAAACCTTGAAACATCCTCGGATGAACGCCAAGAGGAAGAAACCGACGCCGAATTCCTTCGTCGGATATTGGAGAAGAAGGACAAAGAGGCTGCTGAATAAGCAGCCAACATACAGTGTATGGGCCTCCTCTTCCAAGACATGATAGGGATGATGATACAACAAGATCCTCCGGCTGAAGAGCCCCCGATCGTCCTTGGAGACGATAGGGGAGAAACATCAAATCCTCCACCAGCTCTGTCGATGGCCAAGAAGGATACAATCTCCAAAGCTGATTTGGATGAATACATCGCCCAGCAAATACGGGTTCATCATGCGACCGAAGCGGCCGGTCAAGTCGTAAAAACGGGGCGGCCATATCCAAGTTGGTACGATCAAATCAAGTACCCGCCAGGTTATACGATTCCCAAGTTCCATGTCTACAAAGGGACGGGCAATCCTCATCAGCATGTTGCCTAGTTCAGGGCACTCTGCAGCAATACCGGCGGTGATGACAAGCTGTTGCTTCGCCAGTTTGTTGGGAGCTTATCGGATACGGCGTTCGAATGGTACTCTGAGCTCCCGAACGAATCTATTAAAACCTTCGCGGAGATGGAGCTGTTGTTTACTCAACGTTTTGCAAGTGCCAGTGAACATACCCCAATGACAGCACTGATTAACGCCAGGGTAAAACCCGGCGAGACGTGGGTTCAGTACGCTATACGATGGCGGAACTTATGGTCGAAGTGTGAGCAGCGCATTGAAGAAGCTCCCGCGGTAGGTATGTTTGTGGGAACCCTCGATCCATAAGCAACCATCTCGCAGTTCATGATGTTTTTCAAGCCGACTACCTTCCAGGCCTTGATTGACAAACTAGCGCAAATGGATCAAATGGGCCATAAACCCCCTCTTCCAAGGCCAGATTCCTGAAATGACAAAGGGAAGGGAAAAGCGATCGTCGTCGCTAATGCTCAACAACAACCGAGCGACTCGAAGCCGGTTGCTCGTCAAAATAATATGTGACCGTACGTACCCCTTGAGGATAGGATGGGACGTCCTTATTCCTTTCCCCGCGATAAAACGAGGAGGTTATTCGAGCTGGCGTTGCGCAACAAACTCATAAATCTGCCGGATCCAAAACGTCCATTGCAACCAAGTGACGTCAACGAGCCCAACTACTGTCCTTATCATCGAGTACTAGGCCATCCGATCAAAGATTACTACGTTTTCAAGAATTGGCTTGAAAACCAGTACCGACAGGGCAAGTTCGCGTTATCTGACAAATGGAAGGTGAATCCCCCGCAGCCCCACACCTCTAAGGGGACGAATACGCCAGGGGCAATATGCTCCGTCATTGAAGAAGCTCCTTGGGAGGTTGTATTATCAGCCAAGACAAAGAGGATGCTAAACGATCTTCAGACATGTCCAGCGATCAAGTGGAAGAACCCGTTGGAACCGCAGGTCATTGAAGGGATGTTGAAGCCACGTCCAACTCCAAAGACCGATGGTGGTGGTTCAAGCACTTGCAGCCAGCCGTCAAAATCTTCGAAAAAGAAGAGAAAGAAATCTAAGAAGCCCGTGAAGCCTGGCGACAAGCGCACGGACTTACAAAAGCAAATTGACGCGCTGGATGAATACAACCAAAAGGCACGGACACCCATTACACTCCAAGAGTTCCTCAATCATGTCTTTCAAGAAGAAGATGAGGGAGAAAGTTCATCGGATGAATCCGAGGAATATGTGGCGAGCTGTCATATGATTTCCCATTCGATCACGAACGATGAGGAGACTCCTTGCACCGAAAAGCTGGGGGCAGATCCTGAACCAAAAGTTCTGGGGCCATCAGATGAGGAAATTGACGCATTCCTCAACGAAGCTCGATCGATAAGTAAACCTGATCGAGAATGCGAGACGGTTATATTGGAAAGGGCCAAGCGCCAGCGACTTAATGAAGGAGCTGAGACGATCCCGGTGGAGCTAAACACCTCCGCTACCGACAAAAGCCAATTCAAGATGAGAAAGAAGTTTGCTAAGGCCATATCAATGGGCATGAAACTACAATCCTCCGAAGAAGAAGTTACCAGTGAAGCGAAAATGCACCCGTCTTATTGCTTATATCATCAAAAGATTTCGCACCGCACTCAAGAGTGCAAAGCTTTCGATAAATGGTGGCAAGGATACGTTGCTCATCGACAACACTTTAAATGGGAAAAGCGTAAAACTCGTCGGGAGCAAAGAAATACGACCGAAGGGATTAAAAGAACTACTGGCGGTTGTCGCGTGGTTAACACCAGCGGGTCATAAGTGCCTACATTCGGGAGTGATTCTGATGAAGAGCTAGAACTTGCCCCTCTCTTTAAAGAGTCCGCTTCGAGAACAGAAGAAGAACCGAAGGTTTGCGAAAATATCCGGCTACGTAATCGCACGCTGCCCGAAAAGAACCTCGGACCCTCGAACAGGAAAGATAAAGGGAAAGAAAAGGTCTCTGAAGATATCGTCTTAGATGACCAAACGGTGGAAGAGCTAGCTGCCAAAGACCCACCAAAGAAGAATAAGGTGGACTACAACGTCTTAGCACATCTGAGGAAGCTGCCCTCACAGCTCAGCATTCTTAACGCCCTTTTGCTATCAAAGGAGGCGAGAGATTCGTTAATTAAGGCACTCCAAGATCCGGAACAATTCCAAGCATGCCTGGCTGAGGAAAAGATGAAGGATGAATTGGAGGAAGTGCACACGGCCGATGTCACTTTCGGCGATGAGGACCTTCTCCTTGGGACGTGCGAACACAATTGTCCCCTCTATGTCTCAGGACACTGTCATGATATAAAGATAGGCAAAATCCTGATCGACAATGGATCCTCCGTTAACCTCCTCAATGTACGGGTCTTAAAAGAAATCTGCATGAGCGTCCAGCACCTTGCTCGTGACAAGATCACCATCTCCGGGTTCGACTCCCAGTCATCAAGAACTCTTGGGTCTGTGATACTGACGCTACGCTTCGGACTGCTCGTCACGGACATTAAGTTCCACGTCATAGACGCCAAGACATGCTACAACGCTTTGCTCGGCCGACCATGGTTACACGAGTACAACATCATCCCTTCTACATAACATCAGTGTATGAAGTATTTCAAAGATGGTTTCGAGTATACCGTGACGGGAGAACTGAACCCGTTCTCTGTGAACGAGGTCCGCAAATATGAAGATGCCAAATACTTCTTACCGGATTTCGAAGACACAGAGAAGTGTCACAAGCCGGAGAATAAAACTAACGCTACCATCCCTGTCTTCGGCAGTGATACTGAGGAGGAAGAGGAGATAGTTTATTCGGATCCGCCCCAACACAACAAGCCGGGACCATCGGCTCCTACATTGATCTTTGGCAGCGACTCGGAAGATGAAGTCCATGCTGTATTCTCTGCTCGACCTTTAATACAAACGTCCGCTGACGAAGAGCAAAGTCTACAAGTCGCCATAGTACCACTTAAACACCATAAAGAACTGGATGCACTTAATATCTACAGTGTAGAAGAGTTGCGGACATTCTATATCCCTCCCAGGCGAGAGAGCGAGAAAGCAATTCTGTTTTACCGCTCTGAAGAAACCAAGGTAGAAAAAGAAATCTGGCATGGCGTGGATTCTACGCTCGACAGGCTTCAGCCTATCCGTCTCCCTAGATATTATACGGAAGGTTTGAAAAAGCTGCTGAAACGCCAGGGGATACCCTTCAAACAGACCGTTAGAAAGGCCAAATTCTATGACAGGGTCTGGAACGTCCCCGGGACTCAACGCAAACTGCCTAACGGGAGAATGGAAACAAAAGGGCTTGGATACATCCGGTCAAAGAAACGAGAGTTACTACCCGGCTGCTACGTCATGTATGACCTTGATGAAGAAGCGGATGCTCAATGGGAGGATGCTAATCCTAAGCCAGTGAAAGTTCCAGATGCAAAGGAGCCCAGTCCGTCGTTCGAGGAACAAATGGACAAACTTATAAAGAAAGCTGGTCAAAAATTCCGAGATGATCACAACCGCGAGACGGCCATCTACGAGAAAGTCAAGACGCACCAATAGGCCGTAAAGGATGAAAATGCCGATCCTTGTCAACCTGTTATAAAGAAGGCTCGGCGCAAAAGCAGAAATAAGTCGAAAGGCCAAAAAGACGTTCAACAGCAACAAAGCGGGGCTAAGAGGCCACGCAAACGGGAGACGAGCGTTATTGATCTATCCCTCATGAAGAAAATGGGTCGAGCATACTCTTTTCCTTGGGACAAGACGAAGATGATACTTGATCTTGCTCTAAAACATCAAATGCTTACACTGCCGGAGTCCAAGAACCCCGAGCAAGCAGGCGAAGCCTCTGATCCAAATTATTGCTCTTACCATCGAGTAATAGGGCACCCTCTCGAAGACTGCTTCACCTTTAAGAATTGGGTCGAAGATCAGTATCAGTTCGGCAAATTCGCTCTGTCCGACAACTGGAGGGTAGCGCCGCCACAGAAGCACGAACCCAAAGCCACAAGAACAGAACCAACTCCACATTGGGATTGGAAGCGGATTCGCACTTGTCACATGATTACAATATTAAAAGAAGAGCCCGAGGACATAGATGAGCTCCCTTGGTGCTTCGAAAACAGCAATGACGAAATAATCTCAGAATTCCCACCAGCGCCAAAAGAGCTGGAAGATGGAGTCCATACCACTGCAGATAACCTCAAGAAGATTGAGTTGGGGACGGCAAACGATCCACGACCGACATTCATCAGCGAGTTACTATCTGAAGAAAGGGTAGCTGCGTTAAAGGATATACTTCTGCAGCATAGAGATTGCTTCGCGTGGAACTATTCCGAAATGCCGGGATTGGATCCAGAAATTGCTGTGCATAGATTGGCGATATCCCCGGATATCAAACCAGTCAAACAGGTGCCGAGGAGAATGCGACTCGAGCTTGAGATGAGCATCAATGCTGAGGTCAAGAAGCTAATCGACTCTGGCTTCATTCAGGAAGTTCAATACCCTGAATGGATCGCCAACATCGTCCCGTTGATGAAGAAAAATGGGACTGTGCGCATATGTGTGGATTTTCGGGATCTCAATAAAGCTTGCCCGAAGGATGATTTTCCAGTGCCAGTCACCGAACTAATGATAGACAATACGTCTACGCATGAGATTTTCTCCTTCATGGACGGCTCATCGGGGTATAACCAGATAAAGATGCATCCCGAAGACCAGAAGCACACCGCCTTCAGGACTCCTTTGGGTATATTCTGCTACAAGGTGATGCCCTTCGGTTTATAGAACGCCGGTGCCACTTATCAAAGGGCAATGACAAAGATCTTCGATGACCTTATACATGAAATCGTCGAATGCTATATCGACGACCTCGTTGTTAAAAGCAAATCATATGAGGAACATCTCGAGCATCTGAAGACCATATTTCAACGCCTTCGGCAATACAACTTGAAGATGAACCCGCTCAAGTGTGCATTCGGAGTTTCCTCAGGCAAATTTTTAGGATTCATCGTCCGACACCGGGGTATCGAAATAGATCCATCCAAGATCAAAGCGATCATGGAAATGCCTCCCCCGAGAACTCTCAAACAGTTGCGATCTCTCCAAGGAAAGCTCGCATATATTCGGCGATTTATAGCCAACCTCTCTGGCAAGTGCCGTCCTTACAGCCACCTGATGAAGAAGGGAACCCCATTTGTCTGGGATCACAAATGCCAAGGCGCGCTGGACGAAATTAAACAGTACCTGCAAAACCCGCCAGTGTTGGCTGCTCCGATTAAGGGAAAACCTTTCATTCTTTATACAACCGCCCTCGAAAGTTCCCTGGGTGCATTATGGGCACAAGAGAACGATCAAGGGAAAGAAAGAGCACTCTACTACTTAAGTCGAGTTCTGCTGGGGGCAGAAAACAACTACTCCCCCATTGAAAAACACTGCCTGGCGTTGATCTTCGCGATAACAAAGCTCAGGCACTATGCGTTGGCGCACGAGGTCCGTCTCATTTCAAAGGTGGACCCCCTTAAATACTTGATGTCGAAGGCCATGTTGACGGGACGACTCGCTAAATGGGCCCTGCTATTGATGGAATTCTCCATAACATATCAACCTCTCAAGGCAGTGAAAGGCCAGGCCATCGCCGACTTCCTCGCTGAGCATCCGATACCCGCCGATTCTCTTCTGAATTGCGATCTTCCAGACAAACATGCGTTTGATGCGATCGACGGTGATAATACCCGATGGGAGCTTTATTTTGACAGAGCGTCTTCCGTAAAGAAGCGCAAACAAAGTACCCCTATAATCAAATCGGGGGTAGGCCTCATCTTCATGACTCCACAAGGAGGGATAATGCGCTTCGCTTTCTCCTTAACAGAGCCGAGGACCAATAATGAAGCCGAATACGAAGCTCTGATAGCAGGCCTCAAGATCGCCATCGACATGGGAATTGAAAATCTCCTCATTTATGGAGATTCCCAACTGGTCGTTAGTCAAATAAACGGCGACTACCAGACATGTAAACCAGAATTGGTGAAGTATGGTGAAAAGGTGCAACAACTGTTGACCCAAATCCCCTCCTACACTTTGGAGAACATACCGCGCGCGGAAAACAGCAAAGCAGAAGCATTGGCCAAACTTGCTAAAGAACTGGCTGACGAGAACCTCGATGACGTCAGAATCATGGTACAAAGCCGTCGGGTGCTTGCCCCAGCAGAAATATCTCCGGAATCATCCGAAGAAAAAGGAGCGAGCGAACAGACAACCCTGCAAGTAAAAGATTGGGAAAATACCGAGGATTGGAGAGAAGTCTTCATAGACTACTTTAAATCCTACCGAATGCCTGAGGAAGCGTCCAAAAGACATCAGCTCACGAAACGAGCTCTGTCTTTCGCCTTCGTCAATGATACTCTGTACAAGAGGTCGTTTAATTCTCTGTGGCTGAGATGCTTAGGACCTGACGAAGCGAAAAGAGTTGTCCAGGAAGTTCACGACGGACTCTGCGGTTCTCACCAAGCGGGCCCAAAGATGAAGTTGAAGATCAAATGGATGGGCTACTATTGGCCCACGATGAGCCAGGACTGCCTCGAATATGTGAAGCAATGCCACTCATGCCAAATTCATGGGGATTTCATCCATCAACATCCGAATCCACTACATCCAACGGTGGCTAGCTGGCCATTCGAAATGTGGGGAACTGATATAGTCGGCCCCATTGAACCAGCATCGTTTAGAGGACATCGTTTCATCTTAGCGACGACTGATTACTTCTCTAAGTGGGCAGAGGCAGTACCGCTGAGGGAAGTAAAGACGGAGAATATCCTCCACTTCTTCAAGGCGCATGTCATATATCGGTTTGGAACGCCAAGACGGATCATCTCCGATAACGGGCCAGCCTACAGAAGCCACAAGATCAGTCGCTTCGCGCAGCAACACAATATAGATTGGAGATATTCCTCGGTTTATAATCCGCGAGCTAACGGTCTAGCTGAGGCCTTCAACAAGACCTTGACGAAGATCATGAAGAAAACAGTGTTGCGAAATAAGAAAGACTGGCACGAAAGACTGCAAGAGGCTCTCTGGGCATATCGAACTACATTTAAAACGGCCACAAACGCAACAACATATACGTTAGTATTCGGGACAGAAGCAGTACTCCCTCTCGAGATAGAGTTACCCTCCCTACGAGTGACAGTCCATTACGAGCTGACGGACGAAGAAAATGCTCACCTTCGACTTGAGGAGCTTGACGCCCTTGAAGAAACACGGCTCATAGCGCAACAAAATCTGGAGGCCTGTAAAGCAAAGATGACGCGCTCATATGAAAGACTGACCCGACCGAGGACATTCCGCCAAGGCAAGCTTGTGCTAGTGGTCAAAAGGCCTATGATCCCCAATCGCACCAAGCGGGGAAAATTCGAGCCAAACTATGAAAGCCCGTACGTCATAGATAAGGTCTACCAGGGCGGGGCCTATCTACTCATAGATATGCACGGTGAAAGGCCTTTCAGGCCGATAAACGGTCGCTTCCTAAATAAATACTATGCTTGATGAGCTACAGCCTAGGTCAATGATAGATGACGATGACTATGTCCGCTCGCTATCTTCCTAAGCTCAAGCTTTATAAGCAGTAGCCAGCCGATTCTTGGAGGACCGAAACGTCCTTAAACTAATGACGGACCGAAATGTCCTTAAACTAATAGCAGACCGAAACGTCTTTAAACTACTACCGCAGCATCTTTAGGCTGATAAGATATAAAAAAAAACATATAAAAATAAAATAAAATAAAAATGGTATGTCCATAAGCAAAAAGGGCACGGATGAAAACCCGAAAGGGCTCCGTGAGTAAAAACAGCAGGGCTACCGGCGAGTGTTTGTGAAAACCCGAAAGGGCGCAATCTCGTTAAAAGACACTTATAGGGTCCTCTCGACCTTGTAAGGAGAAACCACCCGCGTGGGATCCTTATGACTCACAAAGGTGCACCACACTTAGGGATCCCCACGATTCCTAAGGAGAAAATACACTTACGAGATCCTCACGACTCGTAAGGAGAACTCTCTTATGGGACCCTCACGGCTCGTAAGATTTGAAAGTCTTAAGTTACAGAGACCAAAACCTGTGCTTAAGCAACCCCACAACCTTTAATATTGCCTTACAAGTGGCTCAATACTGACCCTTGTATACAATCCACGGGCGCGAATAAACATTTCCCTAATCAAGTCTCATCCGAGACTGGGGATATGTTCGCATGATGAAAAACCCTTATAAGTCCTCTCGACTTACAAGGAGAAAACCCTTTTGTAGGATCCTTACGAATTACAGAGGAACATACACTTAGGAATCCTTACGATTCCTAAGGAGAAAATACACCTACAAGATCCTCATGACTTGTAGGGAGAAATACCTTTGTGAGACCCTTACGGCTCATGAAGTTAAAAGCCTTAGACGACAGGACCCTAACCCTGATCGCTAAGCCACCTTTGTTCAACATCGACAGAGGCAGATGATGAGTCGCTCCTGGCAATATCCCAGTTGTAGCGGTGTTGATGCCGAAATCGGTATCTAATTCCAGGTTTACGGCGGAAAGCCAGTAAGCCGCATATGCATACAAAACAGCCGAAATGATTGGGCAACTTGCAATAAAAAGTAGCAAGTAAAAAGGTATGCATGCAAAATAGCCGAAATGATTGGGCAACTCGCAATAAAAAGCAGCGAGTAAAAATAAAATAAATAGCCGAAATGATTGGGCACCGCGAAAAATAGCCGAAATGATTGGGCAATCGCGACCTTCGCGATAGAAAAGCTGAAATGATAGAGCATCGCGGAAATAAAACAAAAAAAAGGGAACATGATAAAACTTTGGCCCTACGGTAAGATCACATCGATCCCTGTATACAATCCAAAGGCGTAAACAAAGAGGGAACCGTACTTTCCCAACAGGCTCCGCCAGAAGACGAAGCCAAATCTCGATGGTTCAGTCCCACTCCGAAGAAATCAGTGTCCTCAGCAGATACCTCGACTCACGGATACAAACACTCCTTGACGAGAGCCTCCTGATCCGCGTCGACTCACAGAGCCACCAGTGCCTCCGTGGGAAATTCTCGACTCGTTTCAAACCCCAAGGAAACAAATAATCCTTGGCGCTTGGGAAACAAATAATCCCTAGCAAACTCCTCGACTCACGGATACAAACACTCCTTGACGAGAGCCTCCTGATCCGCGTCGACTCGCAGAGCCACCAGTGCCTCCGTGGGAAATTCTCGACTCGTTTGAAACCCCAAGGAAACAAATAATCCTTGGCGCTTGGGAAACAAATAATCCCTAGCAAACTCCTCGACTCACGGATACAAACACTCCTTGACGAGAGCCTCCTGATCCGCGTCGACTCGCAGAGCCACCAGTGCCTCCGTGGGAAATTCTCGACTCGCTTAAAACCCCAAGGAAACAAATAATCCTTGGCGCTTGGGAAATAAATAATCCCTAGCAAACTCCTCAACTCACGGATACAAACACTCCTTGACGAAGCCTCCTAATCCGCGTCGACTCGCAGAGCCACCAGTGCCTCCGTGGGAAATTCTCGACTCGTTTCAAACCCCAAGGAAACAAATAATCCTTGGCGCTTTGGAAACAAATAATCCCTAGCAAACTCCTCGACTCACGGATACAAACACTCCTTGACGAGAGCCTCCTGATCCGCGTCGACTCGCAGAGCCACCGGTGCCTCCGTGGGAAATTCTCGACTCATTTCAAACCCCAAGAAAACAAATAATCCTTGGCGCTTGGGAAACAAATAATCCCTAGCAAACTCCTCGACTCACGGATACAAACACTCCTTGACGAGAGTCTCCTGATCCGCGTCGACTCGCAGAGCCACCAGTGCCTCCGTGGGAAATCCTCGACTCGTTTCAAACCCCAAGGAAATAAATAATCCTTGGCGCTTGGGAAACAAATAATCCCTAGCAAACTCCTCGACTCACGGATACAAACACTCCTTGACGAGAGCCTCCTGATCCGCGTCGACTCGCAGAGCCACCAGTGCCTCCGTGGGAAATTCTCGACTCGTTTCAAACCCCAAGGAAACAAATAATCCTTGGCGCTTTGGAAACAAATAATCCCTAGGAAACTCCTCGACTCACGGAACAAACACTCCTTGACGAGAGCCTCCTGATCCGCGTCGACTCGCAGAGCAACCTGTGCCTCCGTGGGAATTTCTCGACTCGTTTCAAACCCCAAGGAAACAAATAATCCTTGGCGCTTGGGAAATAAATAATCCCTAGCAAACTCCTGGACTCACGGATACAAACACTCCTTGACGAGAGCCTCCTAATTCGCGTCGGCTCGCAGAGAAACGGTGTCTCCGCGGGAAATTCCCGATTCGTCTCAACATGCAAATGAAGCCTCAGGCAGCAGGGACTAAAAAACTTGCTTCCTGAACAATGGGACCCTGCAAGTTAATCCAAAATGGTCTCTTGCATACTATTCACGGGTCTCACACTCCAAAGTCGAATTTCGACGAGGAGGAAAACAACCGCTTGTGGGTCCTCTCGACTCGTAAGAGGGAAAAATTCTCTTATAGGATCCTTACGACTTGTAAGAGAAAACCACACTTAGGAATCCTTACGATTCCTAAGGAAAAAACCCACCTACGAGATCCTCTCGATCCGTAGGGAGAAAAGTCTTTATGAGACCCTCACGGCTCATAGAGTTGAAAAGTCTTAGGCAGCAGATCTGAACCTGCGGCCTAAGCCATCGCTATCTCTTGGAAAAAACTAAGTTATCTGCCAATTATGTTTATCAAAGACAACATGCTGATAGTAAGAGAAGGCAGAAAGCAAAAGAGCATACAAGACATTGCAAAAGAAAATATGTATTTTTATTCATTGACTTCAATCAAATACAAGATGAATCGTACAAAAGAATAAAGAATGGATACATATTATTTAAAAGGAAAATTTTACAAATACATTGATACAAAGGCAGCTACTGGGAAGGAAGCGTCTTAAGTATCTTTATCAGTTGTTCGCACACTTCCTTCCATGCCTTTTCCCGATTAGCCACCACTGCCAACTCCGCCTCCACTTGGGCCCGTTGCTGTGCGACAGATGCAAGTTGATCCCTGACGGCCTGATGAGCAGCCTCACGGCCTGGAGTGTCATGCTCGGCGACATCAAGTGCCCGCTTCAGTCTCAGCCCATTTGAGATGCGCTCCAGAAGGCCCTCGAAGACGGCCTTCACCTCAGCGGCGTTTGCCTCAAATTCAGCACGCAGGCGAGCAGTTTTGCTTGAAGATTCTTGGCACTCCTTCAGCCTCAAAGCTGCTTCTTGTTCCAAATGACGAAAATGAGAAGTGCTTTGCTCGAGCCATGCTCCCCGTTGAGTGCTCACGGCCAAAGTCTCGGGGGGTAGGCGCATTGACTCCAGCTGATGAAGGCGAGCCTCAATCTCCCGAAAATGGTTAACCCAAGAGGCGACAATGCCCTCGTCATGGAAGGTGGCAAATATCACCAACATCGGGTTAACCGTCATAGCGAAGTCCTCAGCAGATGTAGGAGCCTTAACGTCGAGTTCCTCGATGTAGTCACTCAACATGCGCAGACTATTCGCCGCACCTTTTGAGGACGGACGTCTCTGGGAAGGGCCGTCCGGTATTGTAATACGGGACTCAAAAGGCACCGAGACTGGAACGACAGCTGAAAAGGACAAAATGTGATTAGATGATGATTCAATAGATATGGAGAAAGTCATTGATAAGATAGTTTACTATACCGGTTGAAGCAGGTGGCAAGGCCGGGAGGGCCGATGGCGCAACCGATCTTTCTTCTCCCCCTTCGATTTGTAACACTGCGATCAAGACAAAAGAGAGTTAGAAATAATTCTACCACTGAAAAACAAAGATATCAATCGGGAACGGTACTCACCAGCGCCACCAGAGGGGGAGGCGAATTCAGATGGGAAGGAGAAGTGTGGGAGCAACACTTGATAAAGATGGTCAAAAAACACTCCTGAAAGACACAACAGTATAACTTTAGTACACAAATTAGGCGTCTGGAAGATAAGATTAATAAATTGCAAACCTATACCTTCCAACATCTTCGAGGGTATGAGAGAGGGTTGAGAGGTGACCACCGCCAAGGCAGTCGTTGAAGGCGCTCCCTCGAGCAGTGGGGCTTCGGCGCTGGCTGCACCTGCGTTACAAGAAAGGTAAATTTGTCAGAAAAGTTGTGAGGTAAAGAAAGAACACTAACTTGGGATTTACCTGACGAGCTTCCGGCTGAAACGGAGGCGTCTCCTTCCTCCGTGGACATGAGGACACCGCCCGTGGCCTCATCACCCGACTCGATAGGGACCGTTGTCGTGCTCACAAGACCTGGAGACGGAGGAAGATCGTACACGGGGAGGGCAATGATTGGAGCGTTGCCAGACTCTTAAGAGAGAGTGGCTAACTCTTCCCCAAGAGTCGTGCCCATCTCACCCGCTACTTCTTCGGGCTCCGCCGTCTCCATCGGCTCATCCACCGTCACCACGAGGTCGCCGGCCTCAAGCGCCTCGTCCGCCACCACCCTCGGTTCAGTTATAATGATCATATCATCTGCCACCGCTTCAGGTTCGGCATCAATGACCTTTTCGGCTGCAGGCCCCTCGACCTCCACCTCAGGCTCCGAAGCCACAACGACGTTGCCCACCGTCGGCTCGAGTTCAGCAGGTACCGCCTCCTCTGTTTCATTTGGATCAACGGTTTCCGCCTCCCCCTTGATCGGACTTGGCCCTGCAAGATAAGGGATTTAAAGACCAATGACATAAAAAATCCTTATAACAAAAACTCTGAGAGAAATATTACCTGAAGCGGATTTACCGTTTGCGTTCCGAACTGCGCGCGCCACCTCTCTGCGGGCAGTGGATAGGGCGACAGGGGCCTCTTCAGATGGAGTATTAGCACGAGGGGCGGTGCTGGGACCCGCTCCCATAGCCAAGGCAGCCCTGCGTGCCTTCGCCGTACGCCTCATCCGCTTCCTTTCCTCCCGGGCTGTCGCGATGGACCTTTGTGACGCCTCCTTCAAGGCGTCGTCATCCTCGTTCAGGGATGCCTCCAGAGCCTTCAAGGCATCTTTCATCGGCTCTTCAAGATGAACCTCCTGCGGTGGCCCAGAGGAAGCAGGAACATCGGCAGCCGGTAAAACATCTGCGTCACTTGGAGGGAACGGCATTGAGGTTCCTGTGATTAAAAGGGAAAGGTTAAATTGACCGTAACACAAGGAAAATGAAAACTTGATGAATCGAAACTTACTAAGGCCCATGGATGCTCTAAGATGTTCCTCCTCCTGGAAAGTCTTCAGAGAAGTGGCAATGGCTTCTTCGTCAGTGATGCTTGTTGAAAGGAAAGAAAGAAAAGCGTTAGTCAAAGGCAATGAAGAGGATATATTGCAATAAAGAAAAGGCGACTAATAGTTACATGATTGCGCAAGCTTAGTTAGCCACGCGTCACGCCTCGCCAACCATGCTGAAGCTTCGAGAGCAGCCTCCAAGTCTGTATCGTCCGGCGGCGGCATCACTAATCCTTCGTTAGTCCCATATTCGATCAGGCCCTCGGCATAGGGAGCATGGGGTTCCTGACCAAATACGACATCGACAGCGAAAAGCGATTTCTTTTTCTTCTGCCCTCCGCCCCTAGGCTCACGTGGGATCGACTTTCGCTTAGCAGCCACCTTGGGACGACGAGTCCCGATGTCCGCACCCACGCCAGACTCCGGCGAGGATACAACCACTGTCTCTACTGGAGCACAGGGTGCGGGAGGTGCATCTGTGACGTCAGGGAGTGACAAGCCACGTGGAGTACTTTGCGCATGCGGTGGCCCGGTTCTGACCTCTTTTAGAGGAGCGACTACTGGAGTCCTAGGAACCAAAGGAGCGTTGCGATCGGTACCTGGGGGCGCACCCTTACGATCGACCAACAGTCGCCTTTCCTCCTTTATAACTGCTCCTGTTGCATGATTGTACCAGTCTTTGTACACATTGAGGAGTCTCGGAGCGTAAGCCGGCGCGTTGATAAAAAAATGAGAGCTTGTATTCAGGCGCATGAAATGGTGCAGTGCGTTCTCCATCCCTTCTTCAGTGGCAGTGGGTTCCAGCAAGAAGGCTTCCAAGGGGATCCCTTGATCGTAGCCCAGTTGTTGAGCAAAACGATACGGGTTGTACCTCATAAAAATTGCCACACCATTCTGCCTAAAAACTAGGAAACCCGGTCTAATGGAATAGAAGTGAAGGGTCTCCCGAGCCGTCAAAACTGAGGCTCCATCCTTAAAGACATCTTGTAATGGCCGCGTCGCAGTGGTAGACACCTTTCCAATGGTCAATACCTTATCGACAAAGGACATCCCGGCTCCAACGGTATGAGGGCGAAGGAGTAAGCCCCTGGCGTTCCGCGGTGGTGGGGTTACAATTGATGCGCCGATCAGCTGTATGATGCGAGGAAAACCGCTTGTTAAAGAACGAAGGCCTCTTATGCATGCCGAAGACACCCGCCGTGTGTAGCTCGAGCCACGATGCAAAGTAATGCATCGGGTAGACCACGTGCAGTACCCCGGGCTCATTAGCATCTGCTGCTCGACTGAGGCCATGGTATAAGTGCGCCAAGCCAGCGATCCCAACAGCCACCTTTACCCCGATGGCCATCGGGTGGGCTGGGTAAAAGACAGAAGGCCGCATCCGATGAGAGTGCATTGTGATCGCGAACCAACTCAACCATAGCCCGAGAAATCCTAAGAAAAAGGCCTCCTCATCCATTCCAGGGGCCACAACTTCTGCAAGAGACATGGTCGGGAAGTTAGGAAGAAAAAAATCCTTTAGGCCTACTTTCATTCGCCGGCAGGTTATCCAAACCTAAACCGAAAGGGTCCTCAAGGGTGACAAACTTGGCAGTGTCTGCAGAGAGGACGTTTGGGTGAAGAAACCGAGCAATGAAATCCTCAAAGTTAACTCCCCGACTCCCATGTTCGACGAAGAGGGACTCATATATGTTCAACACTTTGATCAAGCTTGGGAACTGGTGCTGAACAGCATTCTCTGGCGTGACCCCCCTTACCATCGGCCTAGCACCAAAGACGTACACATCTGTAGGGAGAAGCTCCTCATAATGTTCTCCCATGACTGGTAAACCGGATACCTCTGCGAACTCCTCCAAAGAGATTGACACTTCCCGATCCATGGCAAGGAAAGTGTGGGTAGGAATGTTCCATTGCTCCAGGAAAGCCTTAAACCACCAGGTCGGGAGCGTGGAATATTGAAACAGAGAGACGTACACTGCGGTGTACAGTCCTAACCTTATCAACTGCGACTTTTCGTCGACAGGATATACCGGGCCCATGGTAGATAGCCAATCGGGTGGCGGGGGATCAGACCAATGTTATATGATTGCCCCCAGGGTCTCGCCTCGTCCTGACAGATACGGCGTCCTAGGATATCCAAGACCATAGGACGCTGGACCGGGATGGCATCTATAGCCAGATGAAGAAAGCCCTTCGATGTCCAATCAACCATCTCCACGACGTACTGCACCGGGGGTGGGCTGGCGTAATGATCGCCGTTATAGGTTCTGACGGCACCGCGCATGTGAAGCTCCGGCGGCCCATGATGATCTGATTATACCACGACCCCCAAAGGTGGAGACTCTTGTATTCCGGGTCGTACTCCCTAATCATGGCCAGGACTTCACGGTCCAAGGGCGCCTCGGGAAATCCCTCCTCCGAGCGGACGAACGGGAATGAAGTGTCTAGAGACATGATCGCTGCAAAAGAACAATTTAGCCGTTAGTGTTGTAATTCCAACGTTTGGCGTCTAAAAAAATGCATTAATTAAATTAAATTAAAATTAATTAATTACAACACACAGCAGTGCAGTGAGTAGGAGACCAAAGAGGGACCCACAAAATCTGGATGACAATACGTCAGTTAATAAGACAACCTCATCATTGGATGAGATTGTCAGTTGGTCCCCAGGAAAACATTCCCATTTATAAAAAAAAGGGGGGGAAGAATCCCTAGAGACAAGGAGAAAATCCCCTCTTTCAGAGCAAAGCTCTGTCACAGAGTGACACTTGTCAAACTCTGGCCCCAGGGAAATAAGATTCCTTAAAAAGAGCACAGCTCTATAGTAATAATGGAAAGGTTCATTAGAAAATGTCTACACCTAAAAGAATTAAAATTTTTGAAATTTTGGAAAATCCACGAAAAACTTGTGAAAACTTTTCATTTTTTTAGATCTAAAAGATCCACAGATGATCTATGAGCAAAGCTCTGTTCATGGGTTAAAACCTATGAACAAGATCCCTGTAGATCTACAAGTTCTTGAGAGCAAAGCTCTGTTTATGAAACCCCAATGGGGATCTCTTTAGATCAAAAGATCTGTAAGAGCAAAGCTCTTTGGTTAAGGTTAATTTAAGTTAATTTGATTTAAATTAATTTTACCTAAAGTTTTTAACTTTGGAAATGAGCAAAGCTCTGAAGTTCTGGAAACGAGAGCAAAGCTCTGAAGTACTAAGCAAGAGCAAAGCTCTGGAATCAAAATCTAGAAAATGGTGAAGTTTTCTAAAGGGCCATAGGTCCTATTTATAAGGCGCTTGCGCCCCTTCAGCTCACCCCTTGATCCAACGGTCAGGGGCTTGCCACCGCTGCACTCACGTGCGCGCCACGTGAGCGCAACGGTGGGGGGGCATTTGTTTCCCCCAATCAGAGCAAAGCTCTGCTGGAAATTCAAAATTCAAATTTTGAAGCAACGCTTCAAATCCTGGGCGCAACGCGCCACGTGTCCGGCGCTGATACGTCAGCGCAGCGCCCAAGAAGGCGCGCCCAATCAGAGCAAAGCTCTATTTTAAGGAAGCAACGCTTCAGTTGCGCAGGCACTGCGCTGCGCGACACGTGTCAGCGCCGCTGCGCTGTGCGCTGCGCGACACGTGTCATGCGCTGGGGCATCTGCGCCAAACAGAATTAAAATTTTAAGAAATCTTTTCTGTTCTTGTTAAAACAAGAAGATTTTCTTCTGTAAAGCAGAAGCCCTTCGATCAAAGATCCAACGGTGGGGAAAATTCCCCAAATCACTCAGAGAAATATCTCTTTAACAAATTTAACTAATTTATGGGCACTATAAAAAGGACTCTAGGCCTCAATTCAAAGCATCAACATTTTTTCTAAAAAAAAGAGAGAGAAAGAGAACACTGAAGAACTCCTCAAGAAAAAAAAGGTAAAGACCTTCAAGAGAGAAAAGAAATCTCTTTTAATAAATCATTGATCTAAAAAACCAGATCAATGTTCTTCACATAATAAACAGTGCTTTGCACTTCTCATGAACCTCTGGTTCTTGAAACAAAAAGAAAAATTTATTTTTCTTTGATCTAATTTAGATCAAGAGATCAAATAGTGCTTTGCACTTCTGTTCCTGAATCTAAAAGATTCTTAGTGCTCTGCACTTCCAAACTGCGCTGTTGCGCTTTTAAGAGAGCGCCACGTGTCAGCTATAGAACCACTTGCGCTACGCGCTCTTGAAAAAGAGCTTTGCTCTATGGAATTGGCGCAACTCACCAGAGCGCGCCACGTGTCAGCAGTGCAACAGCGCAGCGCACTAGCGCAGCGCACTGCGCTGTTGCGCTTGCGCTCACCAGAGCATGACACGTGTCCTCACCACAAGCGCTTGCGCTCAGTAATTGGCGCAAAGTGCCTGACAAATGCAATGCATTTCTTTTACTGAAGGGCCAGGCCCAATTAAAAGACCAAACATGCCTAATTAAATTGATGCTCTGCATCATTTATAAATGGGCAGAGCCCAAACGAAATAATAAAAATGCTATACATTTATAAAGGGGGCAAAGCCCAGACAAAACAGATGCCTTGCATCATTCATAAATGAGCAGAGCCCAGAATAAATTGATGCTCTGCATTTTTATGGGCAAAGCCCAAACAAAAAAAATGGAAGAAATGCAATGCATTATTTAATAAAAGTGTTGAACATTTTGAACTGGACTTAGCCCAATTTTGGCCGTAAGTTCTCAAATTAAATTGATTGAGCATTGCTCCCCCTTAAATCAATTTATATCCGGTTCGAGGGTACATCTCCGAACTCCTCTGACAAGTGTCGTTGTAATCATTCAACGTCGTCAGAGAGGCGACGGGTCCCAACGACCACACAGGAATACGGACTGCGGGGTCCTTAAACCCGTGGACCGTAACGTCCTTAAACTAATATCGGACCGTAACGTCCTTAAACTAATATCGGACCGAAACGTTCCTAAACTAATATCGGACCGAAACGTCCCTAAACTAAAATCGGACCACCACGTCCCTAAACTGGAATATGGACCGGAAAGTCCTTAAACTAATGTTGGACCGAAACGTCCTTAAACTAATGTCGGACCACCACGTCCCTAAACTGGAGCATGGACCAAAACGTCCCTAAACTAATAATGGACCACCACGTCCCTAAACTGGAATATGGACCACCACGTCCCTAAACTGGAGCAATAGAGCCTCCAAATGCTCTTTTGTCAGATCTAAACGATCCCGTTTAAGTTGATCTTAACCCCCAAACACGGCTAACGTATCCTTAAACATTTAAATGGACTATAAAACTCCAAATCGACTTTGGTTCAAGGGTACATCTCTGAACTCCTCTGACATCTGCCGTTGTAATCCTTCAACGACGTTAGAGAGGTGACGAGTCCCGATGGCCAAATATTAAATGGATTATCACGTTAAGTTGATCTTAGTCTCAAACAGGACTATTGTATCCTTAACGAACGTTCAAGTTGATCTTAGTCGCAACGCGACTAATGCATTCTTAAACTAAAAACACCAAACCCAAATCTAAGTAAATACGGATTTGGACTAGTCCACGTCCTACGGACAACGGCTTAACTTAGTCTCCGTATACAATCCACGGGCAACCACAAACAAAACAAACATCCACGACACGAAGTGAAATTCTGGAGAAGGAGAAAGTTGTTACTGCGATGCGGTAACGTAATTAACTGCAGGGGCTTGCGCCTGCAGGGAAGAGCGTCCCCACAATCAAAAGCCCCTCAAGCGAGGAGAAATCTGACGAAGTCTGCTACATCGGCCGCATCCGTCTAAACCTCCGATACATGGTGCCATAAATCAACTTGGCATCTTCGGAGAGGTGGACGGATAAAACCAAATAGCATCTGCCCCGAATCTCAGCGTCAGGACATCGCGGTCCTGTGCGCCGCCATTCGGAAGGGAACACCCATCTATGCTAAGGATTGAAGCCCTCACCAAGAGGCCACCAAGCAGCTTCCCTGCTCGGTCAATCCTTAGCGGTTAGCTTCTACCGATCTACGTCAATGATCGAAGCTCTCACCAAGAAGCCACCGTGCAGCTTTCCTGCTCGGTCAATCCTTAGCGGGTAACTTCCTGCCTTCCTATGCCAAGGATCGAAGCGTTCACCAAGAGGACACCGAGCAGCTTCTCTGCTCGGTCAATCCTTAGTGTGTAGCTCCTGCCCATTAACGCTAAGGATCCAATGCCCTCATTAAAAGGCCACCGAGCAGCTTCCCTGCTCGGTCAATCCTTAGCAGGTAGCTCCTACCCATCAATGCTAAGGGTCTAAAGCCCTCACTAAGAGGCCACCGAGCAGCTTCCCTGCTCGGTCAATCCTTAGCGGGTAGCTCCTACCCATCTACGATAAGGATCGAAGCTCTCACCAAGAGGCTACCGAGCAGCTTCCCTGCTCGATCAATCCTTACCGGGTAGCTCCTACCAATCTACGCCAAGGATCAAAGCCCTCACCAAGAGGACATTGAGCAGCTTCCCTGCTCGGTCAATCCTTAGCGGGTATCTCTCCTATCCATCTACGCCAAGGATCGAAGCCCTCACCCAGAGGCCATCGAGAAGCTTCCCTGCTCGGTCAATCCTTAGCGGGTAGCTCCTACCCATCAACACTAAGGATCCAAAGCCCTCATCAAGAGGCCACCGAGAATCTTCCCTGGTCTGTCAATCCTTAGCGGGTAGCTCCTACCCATCAACGCTAAGGCTTCAAAGCCCTCACCAAGTGGCCACCGAGCAGCTTCCCTGCTCGGTCAATCCTTAGCGGGTAGCTCCTACCCATTTATGCCAAGGATCGAAGCCCTCACCAAGAGGCCACCGAGCAGCTTCCCTGCTCGGTCAATCTTTAGCGGGTAGCTCCTACCTATCAACACTAAGGATCCAAACCCCTCATCAAGAGGCCACCGAGCAGCTTCCCTGCTCGGTCAATCCTTAGCGGGTACCTTATACCCATCAACGCAAAGGATCCAAAGCCCTCATCTAGAGGCCACCGAGCAGTTTCCCTGCTCGGTCAATCCTTAGCGGGTAGCTCCTACCCATTAACGCAAAGGATTCAAAGCCCTCATCAAGAGGCCACCGTGCAACTTCCCTGCTCGGTCAATTCTTAGCGGGTAGCTCCTACCCATCAACGCTAAGGATCCAAAGCCCTCACCAAGAGACTATCGAGCAGCTTCCCTGCTCGGTCAATCCTTAGCGGGTAGCTCCTACCCATCTACGCCAAGGATCAAAGTCCTCACTAAGAGGCCATCGACCAGCTTCCCTGCTCGGTCAATCCTTAGCGGGTAGCTCCTACCCATTTACGCCAAGAATCGAAGCCCTCACTAAGAGGCCACTGAGCAGCTTCCCTGCTCGGTCAATCCTTAGCGAGTAGCTCCTACCTACCTACGCTAAGGATCGAAGTTCTCATCAAGAGGCCTGTTCACAACAGAATATTGCATTATTATATTCCCCATTCTTATATATTTTACAAATAAACGGGTGCTTTTGACGCATGTCTGCTACATGTTACAGGTTACAGGTTCTTGGACAGAAAACAGTGCAAACGATGTAAAGACGATGAAAATGTGGACTTTAACCAACAAATAGAGAATCTTGATCAAGCCTACATAAGGAACAATTCACAAAGCATGATTCAAGACATCAACTCAAAGCGAGCGGGTAGAAGTCCACTACAAATTGTTCACTAAAGATCTGGAACCAATGCAGAAGCCCAATTGATAAAAGAACACAATAAATATGAAGCCCAAACATCAGAGAAAAGGCCCAGAAAATTCCACCAAGTGTTCTCACCAATGGGTGGCGGAACCGCGGCCCAAGCCTGCTATTGCCGCGGTTCCGCGGCCGTCTGGTGCCCGTACTCGAAGAAATTTTTACCAAATGTTTTGGCGGCGCTGAAAAGTTGACCTAGGGCTATTTTTGTAATTGTGGACATGCGGGTCAAATGTAACCCTAGGGTTTCATATTCTCTATAAATAGGAACTCTACAGATTGTAATTCTGGATGCCTCCTTTTAATAAAAATTTAGAAATCTTTTGGAGAGCATCGGTGCCTCTCTTTAATTCAGAAATTCAGATCTAACAACCCTGCTTTGATGTTTGGAGAGAGCCATCTGTGAGTAATTTAATTTCTTGCTCTAGTGTAGATTTCAATTGCTTGCCCTAGGTAGATTTAATTTCATGCCCTAGGAACTTGTTTAGAGTTAGGTTTGGGGAAGGATTTTGAGAGATGAGATCTCTCATCCCTTTCTTGCCCACCAAACATTTACAATAGGACTCCATGCATACATGCACATACCGCTCCCTACGACACTCTATCCCTCGAGGTAGCGGTGATACCGTAGTATAAAGGCCCGGGTGTGATATTTTCCATGGAGGTTAGGGTAATGATCTCTAAGGGAAGGACAAGAACCTAGAGGAAGGAACACCTTCCCGAACGGATCTAATCCACTTTATTGATAATTACCAAAACTCCTCATAGATCTTCATTCGGGTATTGAAAGCGGTGAGATTTAATTACATTTCCAAACCATCCCTAAACCTAGCCCTAGCAAGAGTAGATCTAGATAATTGCCCTAGATTAATTAGATTTTTAGATTTAATAATTAATCCGAACACCCTTCGGAATTAACTCGTAAGAACGAATCGGAAATTCACAACATCCCTGTGGACCGACCCGTACTCACCGGCTAGCTTCATGCGATGCCGTTCTTGATTGCGGTTAATATTTTTGATCGACTAAACCTCTTTAAATCAAATGGCGCCGTTGCCGGGGATGGCGTAGAACTTTCCTTTTTGCAATTTCGGGTTAATCAAAAAAAAAATCATAAAAATCTAAAAAATCCAAAAAAATATAAAAATATATATATTTTGTTATTTTTGGAAGGGATACTTTGTTGTTTTAATTTTGCAGGATTTACAAAGACGATCTGGAAATTTCCAGAAGGCGAAACAGAAATCAGAAGATCGAAACAGAAAGGGAATCAAATAACAGAACAGTGAAAATTTTTTGGAGACCTAATTCCCCCAACCCGCCGCGATTCCGCGGCCAAAACCCACCTAAGGCCGCGGAACCGCGGCCTTCTAGTGGAATCAGAGCGTCAAAATTTTTTTGGGGATTCGTGCTGATTAGACTTCCGCGAAAACGCGGCAATAACGCGTTTATACCGCGGAACCGCGCTCTTTTGGTGATATCATCCTACGAAATTTGCATTGTAAGCTCTCTGTTATTTCTCCTCTGCAAATTTTAATATATTTTCTGAATAATGCCTGCAAGATTTTATGTGCTTTAAAAATATATTCTCTTCCATATAACAAGTCTTGTGCAGGATTTTTGGGCCCCGCTCAAAATTGAAATTGATTGCAAGTAATCTTTTTTGTTGCATATCTTTTCTCGAATATCTTTTTGCAACAATTTTTTCCAAATAAAGATTCTTGTGATATACTTTAAATAATAACCAATTGCAAGTAATATTTTGCTGTTGCATATCTTTTCTATAAAATATTTTGCTGTTGCATATCTTTTCTCTAAAATCTTTTGGCTACAAAATTTTTCCAAATAAAGAGAAAGAAAAAAATCAATGAAAAATAAAAATAAAAAGGACAAATATTTTATAGAACTTGCAAAATTTTTTAGTCCCAAATAAATCCTTGCACCACCCAACCTTCCTTCTTGTCACCTTTCTTCTTCTAACATGGGTACCCCACACAATAAATCATTAGCCGAACTTTGGTATCCCGAACCTAATTTTGCGTCATATATCAATGTGTTCGGTCAATTTAAAGACGATCCTTCCATGCCTAAAAAATCTTTGAAAGATCACATAGAGGGGTCTAGGAGAAACAGTTTGACTTTTCAACCCACTTTGTGTCAACCAAGTCAACCTTCACCACTTTCATATGTTGATACCACTCTTTCGAGTCCTTCTGTCACTCCTAGGCCGATGTCCATTGCTGAGCACATTGCTCAATCTCGCAGCCGATCTTTTACCCCTATCCACACATCTAGTTCTAGGGATCCACAAGATTATTCATATTTTTATCCACATGTAGACCCTACCCCTGTCCTACCACCCACTTCCTACCAGTCCTACCCGACCTTACTACCCTCACTAGACACTATTTCTACACAGCCATTAGGGAGTTTTGCATATCCACACAATTTCGAATCTTTTCCCGAAACCCCCTTACCACCAAAGTCTAGTTTGGAAGAGGCGTTGGAGGCGTATATCGCAGCAACAAACAAAATGGTTAGGAATGTGGAAGCGTCCATGGCCACCCTTATGCAACCTGCTGAACCGGTAGCTAGTTTCCCGCTAGCACCAAATTTTTCAATGTATGAGGCGGCAGTTGGACAGAGTGAGAATGATAGAGGATTTACAAATCAAACCTACCCTTACCCAATTGAAGCCCACAACTCCTGTTTGCCATCGATTGCCCTAAATAGTTCACCTGTTGAAAATAAAAATGAGTTGTGTGATTTTGTAGTGTTTGATTTGCCAAATTGTGAGGAACCCCTTTTGAGTGAAACCGCACCTAATTCTTTCGATCCTTACACCTCCACTCTAGAACCTAAATCGATACATATCCATGCAGATGAAGTGTCTAAAGAAATTGATTTTCACTTGATTGAGGATATAGACGCCGGGAATATTTCGGATGATGAACCTGTCGATTTGCTTGAAATTTTATGTTCAAATCATCATCCTGAGTTATTAAATGTTTCTCCCGAATCTCATATGCGTCTAGATTTTGATGATAATGGCATGGATGAGTTGAATATTGAGGATAGTATTGAGGAGAGTAGTGAGGATCATATTGAGATTGAACCATTTTTCTTTGATGTGTCTGATTTTCCAATTCATCCTCCTGAACCTTTGACTGTTATACCACCCTCCCTCTTTTCCATCGTTCCGACCACGCTTGAAGACTGTGAGCTTGAAACCTTTTCCTTTGAATCTGACACACCACAGACGATAACACCTACGAGTGTTTCACTTTTTCGGACGATGTTGATGACTCACCGCCCGAGTTTGAGTCCTTTACATTTTCAGATGAGCCATCAGACTCGGTTGATTATAGTAGTTTCGAACCATTAATGGAATCTTTCAAGTTCGAAACAGTTTACTACGGTGTGAAAGATACCATCCCTAATTCACTCCCTTTAGTCTTTTCCATTGTTCCGACCGAAAAAATGACCGTTACGCTTTCATCTCCTATACCAAGTTCGGCGTATCCATGTTTTCTTGCGAATCTTGAGGGATTTGACCCCATTTCCCGACGGGTTGATAGGTTAGCGCAATCGCTTATAACATATCAGTCATCACAAATTGCGCTAATTTATTCACTCGATTTACACCCTCAAGATCGTACTCCACTTCCTTCTTCTTTTCGCCATTCTTCTCCCCCACCGAGACCATATTCTACCATTCTTCTTTCCACACGGTCTCGCGTGTTTCTCATTTCTTTCCTCCACAGCCCATTCTTGCACCAACTATACCACTACCATGATAAGATTTTTGAATGGTTGGTGCTAACTTTTGGCTTGTGCAAGACCAAGCTTAAGTTTGGGGGAATCTTTGTATATATGTATATATTTTTTGTTTTCTTTTCTATAAAAAAATTAAAAAAAATTCAAAACATTAAAAATATAAAAAAAAAATTTATAAATAAATAAACAGGGGAGTACCGGTATTTTGACCCTTTTGGTTTAGCATGACAGTGAGGACACTGTCAAGTTCAAGTTTGGGGGTATGCTCGGTACGTTTTCTTCCTTCGCATTCATTTGTACATATTTTTGCATTTGCATATTTATTTGAAAACCCATAAAAATTTAAAAAATTTCAAAAATTATAAAAATAATTGTATTCAATTTTGGCTAATTGACTTGAGTTTGACAAATAGGTTAACTAGTTAGGAACAACTAGATCTTAGACTTAGTAAATTAAAAACCCTAAAATTAACCTTCCTTAAAGTTTAACGGTAGAAAGTATATGCCTTGTAGTTTATTTAGAAATAGGCAAAATTTTGGGTTCACTTCTTGGGCTAAGTCAAAACGAAGGAAAAATATTGAAGCTTTTATTAGAGTATAAGTTTGAAAAATAGTTCCTAACTTAAGTCTAGATTCTGAAAATGTATACCCTACAATCTGCACAATCACGCACCTTGAAACTTGGAATAGTAGAGGAGACCTTGAAATGCTCTTATCTAAAGTCCTTAGTACGAAGAAAATAAAAGAAAAAAAAAGAGTGAATAAAGAAAAGAAAAAAATGAACACTGGTTTTTGTGATTACTTAAGACTGTAAAAATAGAAAAATATTTAGCGAGGGTGCTTCATCACCTAGTGCCTTAGACCAACTGGTTTGGGAGTCACTGCTAAAAGCCTTGGGGTTGCAAGATTAGGAAGTACGCTTTAAAGTGCAAACGCATTTTGTAATCGGTCGTTGGTACCTCAAGAAGTATTAACGGTCGTATGAAGGATGTGTAAGCAAATTTCATTTAAAAATTCACTAATTAATAAGTGTTTTGGACAATGGACGAGAGTACGATTGCTTGATTTGAATTTTCAAGTGTAGGGGTGATATTTACACACACGTGGGGATATGAGATTAGAGTTTAGAGGAGAGAATGGAATGAAGGATAGAACTTATATCTTTAGTAGAGTTGATAGAAATTCCTAAGTGGAGATGGAAACCTAGAAGGAAAACTTAGGAAATGCCGAAAGCTAAGTAAATCTACAGGATATATATAATCTTAAATTAAATAATAAGGAAGCGTGAAGAATATGGGTGGATAATTTACAAGTAGAAGATAATAGAATTCCTCGTTAGAAAACCTAATTGGAGAACTAAAGTTAATGGGCCGAGTTGATAGGATTTTGTGGGTGTAATCCGCTGAAAACCCTCAGGAGACAACACTCCTCCTACTAGGGACACCTAGAGGTTTAACGGCTTGTTGCACGTGCTCAGTGCAATCGTGTTTCCCTGCGAAAGTGCGGTTAGGATTTTAGCGAATAAAAATAAGTTTGCTCGAGGACGAGCAAAAGATAAGTTTGGGGGTATTTGTTCACACCAGAATATTGCATTATTATATTCCCCATTCTTATATATTTTACAAATAAACGGGTGCTTTTGACGCATGTCTGCTACATGTTACAGGTTACAGGTTCTTGGACAGAAAATAGTGCAAACGATGTAAAGACGATGAAAATGTGGACTTTAACCAACAAATAGAGAATCTTGATCAAGCCTACATAAGGAACAATTCACAAAGCATGATTCAAGACATAGACTCAAAGCGAGCGGGTAGAAGTCCACTACAAATTGTTCACTAAAGATCTGGAACCAATGCAGAAGCCCAATTGATAAAAGAACAAAATAAATATGAAGCCCAAACATCAGAGAAAAGGCCCAGAAAATTCCACCAAGTGTTCTCACCAATGGGTGTCGGAACCGCGGCCCAAGCCTGCTATTGCCGCGGTTCCGCGGCCGTCTGGTGCCCGTACTCGAAGAAATTTTTACCAAATGTTTTGGCGGCGCTGAAAAGTTGACCTAGGGCTATTTTTGTAATTGTGGACATGCGGGTCAAATGTAACCCTAGGGTTTCCTATTCTCTATAAATAGGAACTCTACAGATTGTAATTCTGGATGCCTCCTTTTAATAAAAATTTAGAAATCTTTTGGAGAGCATCGGTGCCTCTCTTTAATTCAGAAATTCAGATCTGACAACTCTGCTTTGATGTTTGGAGAGAGCCATCTGTAAGTAATTTAATTTCTTGCTCTAGTGTAGATTTCAATTCCTTGCCCTAGGTAGATTTAATTTCATGCCCTAGGAACTTGTTTAGAGTTAGGTTTGGAGAAGGATTTTGAGAGATGAGATCTCTCATCCCTTTCTTGCCCACCAAACATTTACAATAGGACTCCATGCATACATGCACATACCGCTCCCTACGGCACTCTATCCCTCGAGGTAGCGGTGATACCGTAGTATAAAGGCCCGGGTGTGATGTTTTCCATGGAGGTTAGGGTAAGGATCTCTAAAGGAAGGACAAGAACCTAGAGGAAGGAACACCTTCCCGAACGGATCTAATCCACTTTATTGATAATTACCAAAACTCCTCATAGATCTTCATTCGGGTATTGAAAGCGGTGAGATTTAATTACATTTCCAAACCATCCCTAAACCTAGCCCTAGCAAGAGTAGGTCTAGATAATTGCCCTAGATTAATTAGATTTTTAGATTTAATAATTAATCCGAACACCCTTCGGAATTAACTCGTAAGAACGAATCGGAAATTCACAACATCCCTGTGGACCGACCCGTACTCACCGGCTAGCTTCATGCGACGCCGTTCTTGATTGCGGTTAATATTTTTTATCGACTAAACCTCTTTAAATCAAGGCCACCAAGAAACTTCCCTGCTCGGTCAATCCTTAGCGGGTAACTTCCTGCCTTCCTATGCTAAGGATCGAAGCCCCACCAAGGGGCAACCGCGCAGATCCCTGCTCGGCTAATCTCCAACTGATAAATTCCTACTATCCGAAGACGAGGGTCTAGGAACTACATCAAGGGGGAATCAATCAACGCCGACCAATTCTAACTGGGCTATTGTTCAAATCACACAGAAAGACGTGGTCATCGGTCCGACTTTAAGGAATGGCCAGATACCGACCTTCCTACATTGAAGGATAATTCGATGTATTTTAAGTGAACGATCGCCACCTCGACTCCGGGGGTGAGGAGGGCACCGACCTTCCTGCACTTGGTGATTAATTAACTTACACTTGACACGCAATCATCATTTAAAAGGCCGGTCATCGACCTGCGGCCTAACATTTGAATCGAGGAAAAGACTGATAAGCTCAAGTACTTACGCAAGAAATACATTGTCATGCCGAGGAAAATAAACCGAGCTTTATTCATGTTCCAAAATTTTTACAAGGTATTCTGGGCTCTCCAGCCTTACAAAAAGTGCCCGGAGGCTTACAAAAAAGAAAAACAAAAAAGGCACAAGGCAAAAAAGCTCAGGCTGCAGGCTCCGCCCGGATCTCGCCCTGCTCAACATCGCCCCCGGGGGCCGAGGCTTCTACCTCCGAAATCTCCTCTCCCCCGATGGCTGCCCCGGCGCTAGCCACTTGCGGCGCATTCGCTGAGATCGGGACCCTAGCGCGGAGCTCATCGTCGGCGAACTCCGGCATCAACGTCTTGACGGCATCAAGAGCTTCGTGTCAAATGATGGTAGAGGCTTCACCGATGTCGGCGTAGAACTGGTCCGACTCCTTGTACAAGTCCACTGACTTGTGAGCTCGAAGCTCGGCGATCTTCGCTGCCTCAAGCACAGCCTCGGTCTCCCTCTTGCTGGCGTCCCTCGCCTTCTTCATTATGGCGTAGTGCTTGCCCAACTCCTCCAACATGGCTCCGACGGCTCGGTGGGACTCGCTTAGAAGTCGGTAGGAATCCTGGACTTTGGAGATCGTGAGCTCCTCCGCGGCCAACCGGATTTCAAGGGTGGTTGTCTTCTCCTTCTTCTGCCTCAGCCGAAGGCGCAGATCCTCCGCCTCCGAAGACGATTCCCCCGCCTTTCTCAGGGCCGGGGCAAACTCCTCGGATTCCATGTTGACGATAAGGACGCAGTGTTGGAGGACCTGAGGAAAACAGCAGATGGATTTAGAGGCGTTCAAACTAAGAAAGGGCGCTTAAGATAGTACTTAAACGGATACCAACCTGAACTGCCTCCTGAGCAATCACGGCCAGTTGGGCCTTCAGGGTCCCTCGGGGAATCTTGCCCCCGGCCGACTGCTCCATGTCCGCGAGAAAGTTGTCGGAGATGGAGAGCCCCGCGGGGACCACGAAATAGACGTCCCCCTCCTACACGGGAATCCCCTCAGGGATCTCAGTCGACGGCGCACGAGAGATCGTCCTTTTCCTTTTGAGAGGAACCTCGGTCCCCTCCTCATCCCTCGCCCGGGGCTCCGGGTCCCACGCATGCTTCTGGCTACCCTGCAGCGGTCATCGGGGGCTCGGGGCGATGTGGAAGGCCTCGCAATGGTGACAATCTCGGGGCCGAACTCGGGTTGGCTCCGGACAGGGTTACGCCCCCGGCCTTCTTTTGGGCCGTAGCGGCAATAGCAATGAGGATCTTGGAACGGTCCATTTGTCCAGCAAACGAAGAGTACATAGAAAGGTTAGCGATGCTAGAAGGGCAAAAGAAATCATTCAAGTCTAAAATGGATTGTCCAAACTCCTAACTTACCCACGAAGTGTGCGGGGCTGAGACCGGCTCAACTAAGGATCGGCTCGGAAAGGCGAACATCGGCCCGCTGGATTGGCTCCCACATGGATACCACCCTCAATCTCAGGTGAGAACGACTGCTTCGTCCTCGGGCAGTCGGCCCTGTGCCACTGTATAGGCACATGCCAATCCTCGTCCTCGTGTGGCCCGATGAAGACGAACTTCTCCTTTCATTCGTGGATGGAAGAAGGAACGACTACCACTCCCGACCCGGCTACCCACCCTTACGCTTTTTAAAGGAAAAATACACCCAGCTCGTCTCGCTCTTGCTTGTGTTGGGGTGATTCTTGTAGCAGAGGAAGGAAGTGAAAAGGATCAAGCTGAAGGGGATATCCTCAAGTTTCAACCGGACCAGAAACCCGAGAAGGATTCTCCACGAGTTCGGCGCTAGCTGGCCCGGGGCAAGTTAGAAGCAACGAAGCGCCCTGCACACTTCGGTGGAGAAGGGCAGACGCATTCCTTCCCGGAATGCTTCCAAATACAGGGCAATCTCCTTTCCCTACACCTGATCCGCCCGTTCTCCCTTCCTAGCTAAACGAAGCGAATAGTTAGAGGGGATATGAAAACGAGCTTGAATCTCGGCAAGATCGCCCAGATCCCTCAAGACGGAGGGCGTATCACGAGCGTTCCCGACACGCACCTTAGGGGCCCTTGCCGTCGCCTGGCGACGAGCGATGCGGGTAGCCTTGACCCTATGGGGCAAGCCCGCCTCAGAGGAAGCGACAAGAGAACCCTCTTGGCTGTCAGCAGCCAAAGAGGCGGAAGACTCCCTATACTCAACCTTAACAACTTCTACAGACTCCTCGGAAGAAGACGTCTAACCTGATACAAAGGAATGAGCTCTCCGAGGAAAAAGCGAAGTGGATCCGACCTAAAGGATGGAGCGCCGAGCAATCTTTCACAGCGAAGGAAAATAATGGCGGAAGTGTTAACCGTAGGGGATCTCCTCTTATTTATACAACTCGAAGGGAAGCATCTGACGGCCCTGATCAATTCCTGCCAAAACAAAGCGTCGTGTCTGTCAGCCGTCGAAGCTCCACGTGTCGAACGACCATTGGAGACGTCCCTTCGGTTGTAGGTGACAGCGACAGCCTATCGCATCCATCAATCCGCGTTGGGCACGTGGCCTGTGCCTCAAAAAACGTGCGAATGAATCGGCGCCCTCTCTTTAATGCATGATCCTTTATTTGATCCGCTGATGTCACCAAATATACGCGCGAAGATCCAAACGCTCGGGACACGCCATGCGGGTTCAAATATCTGAGCAGCGCAACTACCCTATATCGAGCCATCCCGGAAATCCATGCCAAAAGATTCCTGGCAACGAACTGCGCCTAGAAAACCGATCAGACCACTCTCGACCCGACCCGTAAATAGATCGGGATGAGAGTGGAGGGCTAATGATGATACTTATAAGTGGGAATTCCCCAGATCATGACACGTGGCAGATGACATGTCCCAGGGCTTACGGGACAGGAGCAAACACAATACTTTGAATACTTTCCTCGGGCCTCCGCCCCGAGGAACGACCCGGCCTTCAATGGCCTCCCAGAACACTCCTGTGTTCGTCTTACAAATAACCATCGGCTCGCCTCCAAACCCTCCTACACGCTGAGCTTCCTCAGCTTCCCAGCTCGCCCCCGAGCTATCACAGAACTAAGCTTCCTTGGCCCCCCACTCGTCTCCGAGCCTCCCGCCGAGCTAAGCCTCCCCGGTTCTCCCGAGCTACTAAGAACGCAGAGCCTAAGTGCCTCCGCAGTGGCTCCGCATATCTCACTGAAGCGAGATATCGGCCGCCCCACGTCTCGCGTCCCATGCTGGCGCATCCCCTATTAACGAATGTGTCCCGTCATTAATGCGGAGATCCCACCATTCACGCGGGCGTTACGCCAGGGGCGTAACTGACGGCAAAGATCTTGCGCCGGCTCGCTCCATGCAACCACTATAAAACCCCTCTCCCAGACTACTTAGGTAACGCAATTTTAATCCACTAAGCCGCTACTCTGCTAAAATTCCTTGGCTAACTTGATCGTTGGAGGGTCCACGGTGGTACAACCACCCCGGGGCTTCTTTTGCAGATAGCTCGGCTTCACCTCAAAACAAGCCCACCGAGATCTACACGCTCAAGGAGACGATCTTCAACACCAATCTCAACCCTTCATCAACGCTCGCGACAGATCGACGGAGGACAACATCTGAAGGAGATCAAAACCTCCATCACCTCGGCACGACCGATCGAAATCGACCCGGATGATGGTGATATAAAGAATAAACCATCATCTTTCACTCTGTCTTGAAGGGAAAGATAGATTTAAATAAAAGAAAGTATTTTTACCTAAACCGAGATCCTAGAAGAGCTTGAAGGGTATTGCAGAAGACGAGGTATGCCAACCAGCTGAGTTGTCTCTTCTCCTTGGATCTCAAACTTCTGCCACCTCCTTCTCTTGTTGTTGTTGTTGTTTTTTTCCTTCCCTTTCTGTGTGACTAGGACAAGGGAATTAAGATTTTAAATATATATGGCTAAATTGCAAGAAAACACTTCACGGGTTTGACAGATAGATACCTGAGTTTTTAACGAGTTCCATATGAATACTTCTCTCTGACATTAGGACTAACCAAGTTAATGACAAATACGAATTACCATTATGCCCTCTCTATTCAGGGCACATTGACGGGTCAAAAAAAATCAAGGAATCAAAAAATCTCCCCCCACCCCCATCTCTTTTCTCTCTCTCTGCGGGATCCCCCCGCAACCCCAACCCCCATGCGATCTCTTCCCACAAAGCCCTAATAACTTCTGAGATCCAAAAGAGATCGAAGCCAATTTTGAATCTTGAAGGTGAATAGAACGTGCAAGGAGGCGACTATTGCAGAACAGAAACCCTAGACGAATTGGGCATTGGTGGCGATCAAAGAAATCAAAGGATTTTCATTAACTTCAATCGCAGAAATTGACGTAGAAAGGGTAATAAATCTAGGTAGAGAATAAAATGTTGGGTATTTATATACAACTTGTGAAAATTTAGGTATTTATCTGTCAAATGCGTGAAACCCTATGTATTTTCTTGCAATTTAGCCAATATATATATATGCATATAAATATGATTGGACGCAAATAAATCTATTTATTTCTATAGTAAATCTAAGGGGGTGTTAGCGGAGAAGAATTATAAATCCGGAATGCCCTGTCATTTGAGTTGCAATATTAAATCCTCAGTAATTTCAGGATGAAAATGCTTAGTACTTTTAAATGCAATTCGATTTATTTATGTAAAATTCCACCCACACATAACAAATGTGGATACCATTTGAAGTTCATAGAAGAAGACAATATAGATTAACTCTTACCAAATAAAGGACTTGTTATCATTAAATGATTCTTCATGCATGAAAAGCAAGTTTACAAAATAAACAAGTACTCCAACACATTGGTTGTAATAAGTCAAACACAAGATATAATATAGTAATCTCTTTACCATACTAAAATCACACAACCTATTTTATTGTTGCATAGTTACATGAAAAGCATCTACACCCCTGTATCCTTTGCAATTTTATTTCTTCAATCCAGTGTAGATGCCGGTTGAGTGATTTCTGTCTGCAAATCTTCATTTGACTCTAAATCTTCACCATCATCTAGAGGGACATTTTGTAGTGCCTCAATCTCTATTGCATCAATATCCAACTCGTTGTTGCTATTTTCCTTTCGAAGAAAATCATGTATTTTGGCACATGTTTGCACTGTTTGTGTGTTATCGGATCGCACCCGGACCCCGACATGCAGGGACGGATCTACATATAGCCTAGGTTAGGCAGCTACTCTACCTAGGTAGTTTGAAGGCTAATGTTGGATTTTGCAGCTCTTTGCTTGTTTTTTCTTTAATTTTTCAGTAAAAGTTTAAATTTAACAATAAACCATTTTATGTAAGTAATTAAAACTCCTATCAACGGCGATCATCACTGGTCGTTTAATGTCCAAAATTTGATGTGAAATTTTGAATTTCTTTCAAGTTACATATTTCTTTATAACAATTCATGACAATTAAAAATTGCGTCCTACACGACCTGATATCATGGCTCCGCCACTGCCGACATGCTTTTGATTGCTTGTTAGACCGTCGCAAGATTGGCCCTCCAGTTCTTCCTCTTAAATATTACCATACATATTGTTCTTTCCAAATTTCAAATTAAGTTTAGGAATAACAATTCATATTGGGGTCTCTTTTCTAAATGTTCCATCATCCAATCTTTGGCCATTATCCGCTTCTTCAAATAAGAGCTCAAGATGATAATTAGCTTCATCTTGACTCCATTCCACGTAATTTCTCTTTGTTTGTGTTGCAGATTATTTGAAAGAACATCAAGATATTTGAAAGAACATGCAAATCATTGACAATTATATGTATATATGTGGTTTTGAATGATCATTTTTAAATCATCACATGCTTCCATAATCTAACTTTATGAGCTTCTAAATAGAAGCAAAAGGGTATGTCATACTGAAAACTGTCAATTACAACAATCAAATGTTTGGTAAAGATTCAATTGAATGCTATTTTCATCAACAAATACATTCAGCTATCAATTACAACAATTAAAGGTTTGGTTAATGTACCCAATTATATACTAATATGAAAAAGAAAACACTTGAAAATCTATGGAAATGCAAGAAGGTATTCTAAAAATTTTTAACATGTTATCAACCTTGAATTTCATACTCAATATAGAATGATTAAAGATCCTTGTTTACTCAAACTTTGCTATTGGTTGAAATAGAAAAAAAAGAAATTTTCCAACACAAAAAATGAAGTAGCCGATCACGTATATGCTAACAAATGATTTTCCTGACCGAAAGTTATATTTAATAGAACCTTGAAAGTAACCTATTAACAGGTAAAGATGACAGTTACATCCAAAAAAAAAAGATTAGCGTACAATATATAAAATATAGTGAAAATGTGCAAATGATATTATAGACCTCATCAAAAGTAAATAGAACTTTAAACCACAAGATACAAGGAAAACTTTAAAAAAATTTAATAAAAAGGAAAGAAAAAAGAGATCACCCAAACCCCAATTAGGCATATATAATATAAAGTCCTATTTTAATAGCACCTGAGACCTATATCTCAAACTCTATAACAACATGCATGTGCCAAATTTTCGTATGAAAATTTAAACATGTATGTTTTTATATTATCATAAAAATTCTTTAAATGCAAAAAGTTTTCTAAGAATTAGTTTGATGGGAGGAGAAATGCATTGTATGGGGAAAGTTCCATAGTCTTTTGGGAGTGTTATCTCTACTTTACAATCATAACTGGAAATGGAAGGAGCTCACATGGCACTCTCGAGTTTATTTAAAATAAAATACTTAAAAAGACAAGAAAAATCCTTAACCATCCAACTCATTGGCTTTTATGTTAAAAATGTCCCATGATGTCAATAATTGTAAAATTCTTAAAACTACTTTGAAAAAAAATAGTTGAAGATGTTATCTGTACTATTAAAACATGTAAAGGGAAAGCTTCAAGCAATTAGTTTAAAATATCTATATATCTATATAAACTTAATTAGTTTTAAGAAATTTAAAATGATTTTTTATATAAAATTGAGGTATATGTAGTTAGTCATCATATGTTATCATTATTGATTTTATTAAACAATCTTTTTATGATAAACTACAGATTATAGATTATAGATATAAATAGATAAAATTATAAATTGATATAGATATAAATATATTATAAATATAGATTTACTATAGATAAAAATGTATTTGTATTGAACTTAAGAGCGAGCTGATGTATAATTTTATTATTAACCGTAAGTGCACGGTATATAGTTGTAACACTTATGTGTTTAACGGGTCGATCCACAAAAAAAACTTTTAGTTTATTTATTCGTTCAATCAGATTAAATGAAAACTTGGAATTTTTATATCGATTAAAGAAAAACTAATGACTTGAATTAAAAATCAGATAATAAAAAGTATACTTAGGGTTAGAATCCCCTAGACTAAACGTATAATAAAGCTGTATTTCTCTCTCTCTCTCTCTCTCTCTCTCTCTCTCCTATAGATCCAATTAATCTATTCTAAAAATCTGGTTTTTATTTCTAAGTATAAGGTATATGTTTTGTTTACTACATACCCTATCAAAGTCTGTAAAAACTATATTTTTATCCTAAATCATTTTAGACATATATAGAGATTAAATTAAAATGAGATAAACTATAATGTGCTTTCCTTGAGAATAACTTATAGGTTATTTACTTTAATAAATTATCAAAAGAGAAAGAACATTATGATTATCATATGCTAATTTATCATTTTAATTAAGCCCAAATATTGAGAAAAAAAATACGTTTTTATTACATTCTAGCCTAGGTTCATCATACCCTAGGTATTCCTACGCGTAGCTATTCATATTGCAAAAGAAAAACATGCATGAATTAAAAGAAAAAAAATCATGTCGAAGGCAGAAAAGAGAGCATGCAAAGTAACACAATTAAAATAAAAAGAGAAAATAAATTTATTGATTAAAACAGACTTCAACTTTAACAAGAGCGTTCTTCAATTCCAAAGCAAGTATAAAGTAAGAAAAGAAATATGCTTGGTCTAAAATACTAAGCTAAAGGAGAAGATCCTTTTTAATTCCCGAAACCACATATTTATATAAATATAGTAGAAACCTTATCTCTAAAATAAATCAGAGCCGTACGCCAAAATTCAACGGCAGATATGCAAGTGGGGCCGAGTTTTCTCAGGGTTGACTGAGTTTTCTCGGATTGATCGCGTTCGTTTGTGCTGATTTTTTGGCTGCACTCTCCTGATTTGATTTGGTTAGTTCTGATTGCATCTTATCTCGAATCTCTTGCCATCTCTATGTTGTTTCGTAGATTCTCTTCCAGTTTTCAAATCGGGTTGATACGATTTGATTTGATCTCTTTTTCTTCTTTATTGAGACAGTTAAACCTGTAATATCTGCAATTATTCACCAAATACCTTTAGTAGCATTTAAATATATAAATCATTTTAATTCCAATAAATCACAATTATTAGTGATTTCCCTTCTCTTGTATTTATTACTTAACAAAAGATAGTGAAATGATGATAAAAATATGCAATAAAATGAACTGATCAAATACTTTACACTTATCTTTTGCTAGTCCTCTAGCTAAACTAAGACAAGAAAATCCTATATAAAAAATAAAGAAAACTAAATAAATCCTATCTCACTTTCGCAGGTATCGCAGTTGCACTTAGCACGTACAACAAACTGTTAAATCTCAAGGTTACCTAAGAGAAAGAGTGTTCTCCTGAGGGTTTTTAGTGAATTACACCCATAAAATTCAAAAATAAAATAAAATAAAGAAACTATAAAATTAAAGATAAGAAAAGGCTTTACCAAAATATCATGCCGGTTTATAAAGTTCTAAGTTTTCTCGAGTTTTCATCCGAAAGCTCAGTCTCAAATCTAGGATTTCTATCATTTTTAATAAAAACTTAATCTTATTTTTCACTCCACCTTTTATCAATTTTCGCTCATACACATCTTCGTGCTCGTGCAATAATCTTTTAATCTTGGAACTTCAATTCAAACCTTCATATCTCCTTTAACTTCCTTTCCAAAATTATATATATATATATATATATATATATATAAATATAATTTTAATCTTGGAACTTCAATTCAAACCTTCATATCTCCTTTAACTTCCTTTCCAAATTTTTTTTATATATACAATTTTTTAATAATTTTTTATGCACCTTTCAACATGACTATTCTTACTTCTTGAGGCACCGATAACCAGTTACTCAAAATTTTATTAAAATGTATTTATTTTATTAGGCTTTCTAAGCTACCCATGTAATGAGCTTTTGGTCAATGACTCCGAAACCAAATGGCTTTAAGGCACCAGGTGTAAAAACACTCATAGGATTTAATTACTCAAGTAACGAAAGCCACAAAATAAAGACTTATTATTATGTTTTACTTAAGGAATGCAATTTTTTTAGAAAGAAAAATAATTGAGATATTTCAAGTTATTCTTTTCATCCAAAAATTAAAGATGTGTATGTATAGATAAGGTGTTTATTAACTGCGATCAAGTTCAAGATGGGTTATTTTTTAGACTTTGTCTCCATTAAAAATTTCAATACTTTCCCTTCATATTAACTTAACTCATGAATTAGACTCAAAATTACTTATTTTTAAACGAACTAGTTTGATCTTAAGCAAACTTCTTTCTTTATCTTTTATTTTCTATTTATTTTTTATTTAAAAAATAGCAGTAAAACAAAGAAAAAGAACATCTAAAAAGAAAGAAAACCAAATAATATACAGACCCCTCTCCACACCTAAGCTAGACATTATCCCCAGTGTCTTCGTGTCGTAACCATTTTTTCCATTTTTCCAATTCAATAGCAAATAATTTTCATAAGTTAATATAAGAACACATTTAAGGAGGAGTAAACATAAATTATTAGAATTGAGAGACTTATCCTGAAGATTTCTCAAGAACTTCACCTTCCACGAATTCATCAATGATTTAAGTGCCGATCTGAATTGCTTCTCAATATATAAAAGTAATTGATTTTGAGTAATGAAAGGTGCAGTATGAGGTTCTAGTTGAATGTGTAAAATTTGAGAACTGTGGTGATCTAAATCTTTTAAAAGCATAAGTTCTTTTTTAAAAATTTCCTCAAAAGTGTCATTTTCCAAATCACAAGTTTCCATAATAAAGGAAAATTGTTGAGAATTGTGGTGATCTATTGTGTCAAAAAATATAAGCGAATCATAATCAAACCGGACTTACTCAAACGTCAGATTCATCCATTCAAAAATTATATCATTATAAAAAATTAACTGGTCATATTTATCAATATTTGTTACAAGTATTAACCATTCAAAAAATATATTCTCCTATAAGTACGAATGGTTATAACCACAACTAATGTGATATACAATAGTTGAATATTGTGGATAATATAGCGCAAAAACAAGAAGATGAAGATATGCTTTTTCAGCTCTTTTCCGCACTAAAGCATCTCGATTTCAACTTATAGAGTCAAATTCTGATGGATTTTGTAGAAAATAAGGAATATAGATACAAAAAAATTCAATCGAGCTTTGGAATGATGAGGAGTTGTCGACAAGAGAAGAATTATCATGTAGTGACTCATTAGAAGGTGTATTAATAAATGGCGGAATTACATGATCTTCTTTAATAATGAGTTCAAAATGAGATTTTGATTGCGAAGCCAGAGGGGTTAAATAATCTAATTTATTTAAGAAAATGAATTCCTCTTTAAAATGTTCCTCTAAATAATAATTATTAAACTCGTTTTGTAAACTTGGAGAAATGATTTGATATAATTTTTTCAAAGGTATAGATTCTTCTTTGAAAAATTCTCCCAAATCAAAATCAAATGCATTATCCTCCAACTTTTCTAGAAACACAATTTTTTCATTATAAATTTCTTCAAATTAATCATCAAAGGAAAATGTTTCTTGTGTAGACTCTTCATCAATTTCATTAACTTGTATGATCAAAAGTTCAAAATTAGGTTACCATGGAATATTTGAAACTTGAGAATCAAACCTATCTAACTCATTTATAAATTTTGGTTCCTTTAAAAAATACTTATCAAAGTCAAACGTTTCTTCTTTTGACTTATCATTAAAAGTATTAACATTAGGAATATGGTCAAACGAGTCGGTACATTGGCTTTCTAGATTAGCAATATTGTGATCAAGAAGTTTAGGCTCTAATCTTCGTGGTTCCTCAATACTCTGCTCCTCAAAATTAATTTTCTCCTCAGATATTTCTTCGATTTTTTTGTTCAATTGTTTCACTCCAATTATCCATAGGATCAAAGTCAACGTGATATCTAGACTCAGAAGAATGTGTTTGAGAATGTGGCTCGATCGAATCGTTAGATCTGTCAACTTGTGTATCCACTTTCAAACCGGACCTTAAAGTTGTTAGGGAATTAAAAAAATTAGTTGGGTCCTCTTGAAACATGTTAGTTTGACTTGAACTAACCCATTGATTCATAGGGTTTTGATTAGTTGATTAGGAAAATTCTCCTCTTTCTTTTCACTAATTTGTGCAATTAATTGATCCATTTGAATTTCTAACCTAGCAAAAACTTGAACGTTTTGTTCATAAGTTTCCATAAATATTTCCAAAATTTTCTCTAAATTGGTCACTCTCTCATCTACATTAGTCGTGTTAGGATCAACTTGAATGAAGGACCGAACAAAAGTTTTTAACCTATCTTCTGAAGTGTAACGCTGCTGATCATTCTCATCATAAAAATCTGGTAGGATGGTTACCCTAACAAACTCTTCCAACGCTAATTCTAAACTGGACAACTTATTATTACTTTCAGCAAAATCTAATGGATTTCAGATTGGATTTGGTTGATTAAGATGAGAATATAGACCTGCTGTATGGTTTTGGTACGGTTGAGATTGATTGTTATAGCTAAGATTAGGAACGTTTTGGTTCGAAAAAAAATTAGGATAATTTGGATCGTAAGTTGGAACATAATCATTATTCCTAAGCTAATAATATGTTACATTTTCTTGATTAGAACCTGTTCACCTCCGAAAACAGAGACGGACCGCGTAGGCCGTCTTGCCTGAATTTAGGGACAGATGCTATTTGGGTTTATCCATCAACCTCTCCGAATATGCCTAGTTGATTTATAGCACCGTATATCGGAGGTTTGGACGAATGCGGCCATTGTAGCAGACTTCATCAGATCCCCTCTCGTTTGTGAGGGGTTTTTGATTGTGGGGACGCTCTTCCCTGCAGGCGCAAGCCCCTGCAGTTAATTGCATTATCGTATCGTGATAACCACTTTCTCCTGCTCCAGAATTTCACTTCATATCGTTTGTGTTTGTTTTATTTTTGTTTTCCCGTGGATTGTAAATGGAGACTAATTTATATTGTCGCCCGTAGCGCGTGGATTAGTCCAAATCCATATATCTTAGATTTGGGTTTGGATTAATTTAAGCATCGTTGATCTGTTTTGAGATCAAGATCGACTTAAATGTTTACGAGCATTTGGGAGCTCAATTTGTTTTCGTTAAGGATGAGTTAGTCCAATTTGATACTAAGATCTACTTAACACGGTTTTAGGATCATTTTTGTTTCAGATCCAACAAGATAGCATTTGGGCTCTGTTGTTTTAGTTTAAGGACGTTTCGGTCCCTTATCGCCATTTTGGAGGTGAAGTTATAGTTTGAGGACATTTTGGTTTATAGATCACAATTTTTGACGTGAGGTTTTAGTTTAAGGAAGTTACGGTCCGTTGTTGCCATTTTGGAGGCAACGTTTAGTTTGAGAACGTTTCGGTCTGTAGATCACTATTTTTGGATGTTACGGTCCGTTGTCACCATTTTGGAAGCAACGTTTAGTTTAAGAACGTTTCGGTCTGTAGATAACCATTTTTGAGGTGAGGTTTTAGTTTAAGGACGTTACGGTCCGTTGTCGCCATTTTGGAGGCAACGTTTAGTTTGAAAACGTTTCGGTCTGTAGATCACTATTTTTGATGTGTGGTTTTAGTTTAAGGACGTTACGGCCCGTTGTCACCATTTTGGAGGCAACGTTGAGTTTGAGGACGTTACGGTCCGTAGATCACCTTGCGCGCACGTGTATTTGTTACGTGTCGGGATGAGCAACGATGATATGGGATACATCCAGTTTGGGATGTGGTTTGATCTGAAATGTGCATGTCAATTTGGGAAGTGCACCAAAAAGCAGTTGGTTGTCAAGACCGGCCACCTCTCTGAAGACGTTGAGGATTTACAACGATATGTATCTTAGGTATGGAGAGATGTACCCTTAAACCAATTCCTTTATTTGAGAAAAAAAGTAGTTGGTGGTCAACCCAGAAATCATTAGTCATATTTTGAGACTAAGGTTTCCTCGGGGGAAATATGGGATGAATATCATTTTGGATATCATCAGTTGAGTGGTCATCAGTCATGTTTGGGACTGAGATTAGTTTGGGAAAACATGAATATAGAGGATCGGTCGATTTGGAGATCAAAGAGGTTTTGACCTCAGAAATACTTAGCCAATTTAGGGCTGAAGTTGATTTCCCATAATGCTAAACACCGGTGTATGTTCAGCACTCACGTGTTCCTACATGAGCCTCTGAATCAGTGTTAAACACTACACTTTGGAGGCGCTCACATGTGGGTACATGAGGCGCCCCAAAGTGGGAGTTGTTCTCTGGGTTCTATTCCTCATTTCTTTTTTATAAGTGCTGAGCACTTGGTTATGTTCAGCACTCATGTGTTCTCACGCGAGGCTCTAAATCAGTGTTAAACACCGCACTTTAGAAGTGCTCACGTGCGGGCACGTGAGGTGTCCCTCAGTGGGAGTTGTTCTCTTAGTTCTATCCCCCTTTTTTTTATATAAAAGTGTTAAACACTTGATTCCTGTGGTGCTCATGTGCGAGCATGCGATGCGGTTTGTGTCTTTCCCTTTTTATTCATTAGAGACGCTCACGTGAAGCACGTAAGATCTTATTGTAGTATTACTAATGAATCACCAATCTTTCCTTCTGAGTGTTTGGAGATTTTAATCTCATGCTAGGATTTTGGAGGATCTCATGCTTCTTGTTTTTGTAAGAATCAATTTCTTATTGTAGGGTTAAACCTTGATTTTCAGATGAATTAAATTCCCATATATTTCTGTAAGAATTAAATTCTTTGAACTCGGTTTTTTCCCTTAGGTTTTTGAATCTGCATGACAGAATTTTCCCCGATGAGAATTAAATTCTTAACTTATGGGGAGATCTGCTTCTGCAGATCTCAACCAGAGGAAGAACTAAGTTCTTCGATGAAGGGTTAAACCCTTAGAGATGCAAAGAACAGTCTTTTGTTTTTTCCTTTACCTAGTGTTTCAAGAGAACAAGTCTTTTCTTCTGAGAATTAAATTCTCTCACAGTATATTCTTTAAGTCTCTCTGGGTAGCTCTCTCTCTCTTCTTTTCTTTTTCTTCTATCTCCTTTCTCCTCCTCTCCTTGCTCCTATTTATATGAGAAGAAAAATAATCAATTTGCTAGGAAAATCCATCATTGAGAGATCATGATTGATTTCATAATCAATCCAATTGATCTGGTGAATTTTATTCACCGTTGGATTTCTAATCCAAAGGCTTTCTATTTAACAAAGAAGATTTCTTATTTGTTTTTTTAACCAGATTAGGAAATATTTTCCTAAGATAGAATTTTATTCTATCATATGAATATCTTGTTAGTTTAACAAGATTAAAATTTTATTCTATCATAGAATTTTATTTATATGAATATGTTTTATAGAATTTTATTCTATCACACGATCATCGTTGGATCTTTGATCCAAAGGTCCTTCGCTTAACAACGAAGATGTTTCTAGTTTAAGAAAGATCAGGGAAATATTTCCCACATATATAGAATTTAATTCTATCAGATAGTTCATCCAATATTCTTTGTTAGGGAAAGATCTTTTCATATTAGAAAGATTTAAGGAAATATTTTCCAAGTATAGTTTTAATCCTGTTGTTTAGAATTTAATTATATCAGCTTCGAAGGTTTTAAGAGCACTCACGTGTAGCACGTGATCCCAATGGGATTAAGCTTGTTTGCTTATATGCAACAGCATATGAGTGTATCGCGTGTTAACACGTGAGCCTTTTTGGCTTGCCATCTGTTTGAATGCAGCTCCTATATGCTCTGCATATAGGCGCTCACGTACTTACACGTGAGGCTCAATTTTAGCCTAGCAGTTGCTTTAACGCAGCGTCTATAAGCTTTGCATATAGGTGCTCACGTGAGGCTTCATTAGCCTAGCAGTTGTTTTAACTACAGTGCCTATATGCGTTGTATATAGGCACTCACGTGTTAAACACGTGGGGTTGTTTTAGTGGGAAATTTTCCCCCACCCATTTTTTAAAGGAACAAATACCCCCCAGCATTGCTCTCACGTGGCTTGCACGTGAGTGCAACGCCGTCTGCCCTTACAGCCGTTGGATTGCCTAGGGGAATAGGAAGATGAACCGTTCCCCATCATGTCTTATAAATGCGGAGCTTTTCCTCTAGGATGAACATTGTTCTTTAATCTCCTTCCTTGCTTATTTTTTTATAAGAATTTAATTCTTCTTTTCAGAGCTTAGTTCTTTGCTCGCTGAAACTTCAGAGTTAAACTCTGTCAAAACTCATTCTTTGATAAGAATCATGAACATGACCCTTTCTTGCTTTTTGCCTTTGATTTTAAATCCATCAACAGAGCGTCGCTCTTTTCTTAAATTGGTTTCTTAAACATCCAAAGCACACATTTTTTGTAGATTCTAAGATCTTGAATCAATGGGAATTATTGATCATCCTCTTAGGGTTTTACCCTATCACCGATCCTTAAGAATCCTTGGAATTTAATTCCATTTTCTCTGCCTCCTCGCTATGGGAGTTTTCTAGGATTTAATCTCTTTATTAAAGGAATTTTGCCACAGAGCTTAGCTCTGACAGACTTTTGGGAATTTTATTCCCTAATGTTCTTGAGTATTTTAGGGTTTTGACGCCCTTAACACAGATTTGAATCTGTCATGCATTCTAACAGAACTCGTTTTAAGAGTCGTTTAAACTTTACTGTTTGATGAGAATCCTTTTTGATTCTCTCAATAATTATTTTGCCTCATCATTGGTGAGCCGCTATTTAGATTTTGTGGGGTTTATTGGTTTTGCAGCCAGTGGTCCCGTCACATCACGGTTTTCTTTTCTTTTCTTTTAAGTTACTTTATTATTTATTATTATTATTTTTAAACGGGGTTCTTTTATTTTAGGAACGATGGCCTCGCTTCCCGACTTTCCTTACACTCGCTCTGAAGCCGCTTTTCCAGAGTCGCCATCGGACGGGGAGGTTATGGCGATGATCAGGGCGCATGACAAAGACCATACCAGTCTTCTCTTGTGGGGAAAGTGGTACGGTCATATCATTGGGGGCCGCCGTAGTTTTACCTGCGAAGAGCCAACAGAACCCATCCGCTCTATATCATTGACGGAACGCCCACGGACTGCTTACGCGGTGGAGGCGACTAACTGGACTCCCGCGGGCCAACTTGAGCCGTCAACGACCGAGATACCCAACCAACCCATGGTGGCCATTGATATTCTGGGGCGCCGAATATGTCAGGACGAAGCTCGACCTTGGGGGAAGGTTTATAAAGTAGGCGTTATCCCCCGCTACCCAGTGGGCTACTTTCCCTGGGCTCGGTACATTCTCTTTGCTCAATGCGCATGTCTGTAGAAGGCCGGGCTGTACCAGACAGTGTACGCTTTGTTGTTTTATTACCACACCCCTCACGTCTGGTGGGTTAAAGCTTTCCTGAATCAATAGAACCTTCCCAACAACACGTTCTTGCTAGGGGATCGGGATGTCTCAATTTCACTGAAGAGTTTCGCAAGATCTCCGGGTTGCCGATCAGAAGAGTGTACTATGAAGAGTTATTGCATCCTGATGAATATGTGTTTGATACGGTGCCTGCTATGCTTGACGACTTGTCGACTGAGAATGCCGTACGTTATAAGTACTCGAGTTTAATCAAGGCCCTGGGTATCTTTGAAAAGCTGTTCGTGACATCGGGAGGGCAAGGTGTCACCTTTGATGCTTTCATTGCTTGCTTCTTTCGAGAGGACGTCTTATCCAAAAAGGCTCCAAAATTTGCAAAAATTGAAGACACTTTTGGATTGGGGTTAAGGAAGCCGCCGTCCAAGGAGGAAGACTTGCCGCATTTCTATATTCCAAACTCGTCAACCGTAGCTTTTGACGCAATCACGGCCCCTGGGATGGACGAAGAAACCTTCTTCGTTGGTTTTATCAGTCTTTGGCTAACCTGGTTTGCCATGTCGATGCATCGCCACTTTATGAGAGCCTCCATATTTTATCCAGCTCATCGCATAGCTGGAGGAGCACGACTGGACGTTGGCGTCATGTGGTTGTCACATCTATATCACGGGTTAAGCGTTGCGGCTAATACTTCAAACCCGAGTGCAGAAACTGTGAATTTCCCTTCCACTACTTCATGTCGTGGATTGAGATGCACGTGCTAGGAGCGTTTGCAGCGCACCAATGGCTGGATTTTTATGATTCGTACACCTTCTCGCGGCTCATGAGGTTGGTTGATGCCTTCGCTCCTGATCCGACCCAGGTAGGGGCTCTCCGCGTGCTACTGAACCCGTACTCAAATGAAGGCGGAATGGTGTTCAGCGATCGAGTCCTTTCCGCTCCAGCGGGGCTCGTTCAGCAATTGTTTGATTTATCAAAGGGTGGGGTCCCAGCTTTGAAACCAAAAGGGTTCATGCACCTATACTCGATCAAGCCAGGGTATCTGGTGTTTCACCGGAATAATGCTATCCTTTTTATATGGTATAACCCGCACCGCTTTGCCCAGCAATTAGGCTATGACCAGGGCATACCTCTCGAGGCATATTTAGTCAAACCTGCTCTCTCCTTGGAGGTTACTCGTGACGTCATTCACTACTCCATGCGGTTAAACACTGGATCCCGCTTCATGATCCCGGAGCCTGACTATCTTCCGAGGCCTGTGGGGTCCTTTAAGGGTTGGTATCACCACCGGGTCGGCCCCATCATTGCAGAGGAGAGACGGGTGCTTTTCGAGGGTAGAGCTCCCATTCCAACTCAGGCCACCGACGCCCCATTACGGCCGCGGTCAGTGGTTCACCCTCTACTGAGGGATAGCGGTTTGGTACTTATCCCTAAAACCACATAAATAGAATCGACCTCTCGTACTGCTGGTATGCCAGTGGGCACTAGAGCCGAAGCATATTCTTCTAATGAAGCACTAGCGGTGGTGTTATCAGCGGTGGTGACACCAAAGGGCGATATCGAAGGTGAAGTTGGGCAGCGTCGCGCCAGAGCACCCAGGGGGAGGAAGCGCTCCTCCGTTAGCGTTAGCACAAGCTTCAAGAGGAGAAAGAAATCGGTCGCCGGCCTACTCGACACTCTGCTTGAATCCGAGCCATTTATTCAGGACGAGCCGATATCTATGCAAGAGCTGGATGACGGTCTTCTCTTTCCTGGTTCGTCTGCCAAGGAGGCCGCGCAGTTGGCTAAGGCTTTAAGGCGTTCACAAGATGAGACTGAGAACGTGTGCGCCCCGAAAAAGCCCTACCCCCCGTTATATTCTATGACGTTGACCCATCCTTACGACGGGTACACATGGGTCCTTTTTTATTGGAAGAAGAACGGGCCCTCAAACAGTCCATCTCGGTTGCTTCCGAAGACGAGCTTGCATTAAAAACGGGTGGCCATTCATTTGGGCTTGAATCCCGACGAGCGTATTTAATAAGAAAAGAATAACGGCTCGAAAAAGCCATACTTCAGGCTCCCTGGCGTATTGGTATGCGTCTTTCTTGTGTATTTCTTTTAGAAAGTAATCTGTATTACTTTATGTCTTCTCATTTTGCGAAAACTTTGCAGGGACTTCTGCAGCAGAAGCGGGTTTGAGTCCGGATCGAGCCACGGCTGCAGATTCTATGAACATCTCCCGTGACGCACCGAAGGGTGTAGAGGAGATGACTAAAGTTTCCATCCTTGCTGTGGAGCTTCCGGTGATGGCTGGTGTCCCTTCCGCGTCTACGCCTTTAGCAGAGCTGACCTCGTCGGCCACAGATCCCATGGACATCCCCAGTGACGTACCGGAGAGTGTAGAGGAGATTGTTGAAGCCATCATCCCTGCCTTGGAGCTTTCAGTGGCTGTTTTTGTCCCTCTATTGGAGACTACCGCACTGGCTATAGTTTTACAAATATCTTCAGTGACGCATCTGAGGGTGTGGAGGAGACCGCTGAGGGTTCCATCCCTCTAGCTCAGGGCGGGCGAAGCATTGAAGATAATCTCATATACATGTATATATTGTTTAATGACCCTTCTTTCATCTGACCCTTTTCTTTCCTTCAGAATTGCGGGAATTGGCGACTTCCATCGTGGACCTCTCTCCGAGAAAAACTTTCCAGCGCATGCTTGACATGGCTGCCCCACAAGCAATACCCCCACAAATCATAGTTCTTTCCTCAGGCCAAGGTTGGTATGCTTTGCCCTTCTGGTTTTATATTTTCTTAATGATGCTGATATGCCCTTCATTTTAAACCACAGTTCTGGAGGCTGATGACAAAGTAGAGATTCTTGATGGACCTGGGGATCTTTCAAACCCGCCTTGCATAACTGTGGGTAAGTGACGTTTTATCCTTGGTATCGTTTTGTTTACTCTATGTTTGGAAACACAACTGACCACACCTAAATCTTGACAGTTTTGCCAGCCCTGACCCCATTAGAGTCTTGGATCTTTATGCCACCAGGCCCTTATGCCCGACGTGCGTCTGAAAGGATGGCAAAACAGAGCATTTATTCCTTGGCGACACTCATCGAAGATCTTCGCGCTGGTACTTCTGTCGTGGCCAAAGAATTTGCTGCCGAGGCCAACGCTTCATTATCTGTTCTGGCCACTTATCATGATGATGCATTAGTGCGTACTTGGATCGAGTACTGTCGCAAAGTGGTGGCCTTCCTGCATGGAATTGAATGCATACGCCTTCCTTCCGACATCTTAACTGTAAAAACGAGCCTCCGAGGATGGATCGAATTGTGTGCAGCCAATCTCCAGTCATGCAAGAAGAGGCTCAATCGGAAGTTTTCAGAAAGGGAGTTGACTTCAAACGCGTTGGGGGAACTTCAGGCTCAACTTACTGCCAGGACCACCCGTGCGTCCGAAATTTGGCGGGTGCTTCAAGAAGCCATTACAGAGGTAGCGGCTCTTGACAAAGCTGTTATTTTTACCCATGAAATGGTTGAAGCCCATAAGGTTGCTGAGAAGGAGCTTGAGAGTCGGTTTGCTTCATACCAGACTCAATAGACCCAGGCAAGGACTCGTCTCGCAGCACTGGTGAAGCTTGAAGCCGAAGTCTAGTGGAAAAACGGCGGACTGGCTGGCCTATTGAACCGTCCGCCGACTTGAAATATTTTTGTCGCTGTATATTCTCTTCTTTTTGCATAAGAGTATCTTGTATTCATTTTGATTCATGAATAACATGTATTCATGAATGAAATGTATCTTGTATTCACTTAAATTAATGAATTTTATTTCATACTGGCATTTCTCTTTTCTTCGATGTCTTGATTTGGCGTGAAGTAGTTTATATACTCATTTCGGAGTTTGTAGTTTATTCACTCATCCCGGAGTCTCTAGTTTATGAACTCATTTCGAAGCTTATTTAGTTTACCTTCCTTGGGTTTGCAGGCAAACCTGTCCTAACGTCACAGTTAACCCTTGCTCTTTACGACAGAGGTCCGTTAGGGTCTGTAGTACTAGGGTTTTTTGTCCGTCGTACCGTCGCGTTGGCTGATGCATTCCCCGATATGCAGACTTTACGATGTTGTTCGAGTAGCTCCGCGACTATCGTGTCTCTGATCCCTTCGAGGGCTGGACAAGACGTCTTCAAGTAATCTCCTTAGGTTATATTACCGTCGAGAGAGCAAGTAGTAGGAATTTTTCCATGCCGCTTTTTACTTGAGGATAGGCTCGGTTTGGGAGCCCCGATGAGTCATAACCATTCCGCGCTGGTGTGGGATGATCTCCAATAGTCTTTCAGCTTTTATTTGAGTTGCCGTTAAGACCCTAAAGCTATGAATTTGGCATTCGCTTCCTTTTTTGACACTGCGTCTGCTGTAATGAGACGAATGTCGAGATGATCTCTAGGTTGATCTGTGAACTGTCGAGACTTGGAACTAGGGACTTTGCCATGGCTCTGTTTTGTTTTGACCTTGGGGTCGCTTATTGACGTTGCGTCTGCATCTTGGAACTAGGGACTTTTCCATGGCTCCGTTTTATTGACGTCGCGTCTGCATCCTGTTGGAGTGAAAAGAAACGCCGTTGTTGACACTGCGTCTACTGTAACGAGATGAGTGTCGAGGTGGACTCTGGGTTGTCTGTGAATTGTCGAGGCTTAGAACTAGGGACTTTGCCATGGCTCTATTTTTTTGACGTCGCGTCTGCATCCTATTGGAGTGAGAAGAAACGCCGTTTTGACACTATGTCTGCTGTAACGAGATGAGTGTCGAGGTGGTCTTTAGGTTGTTTGTGAACCGTCGAGGCTTGGAACTAGGGACTTTTCCATGGCCCTGTTTTGTTGACGTCGCGTCATCATCCTGTTGGAGTGAGATGAAACTCGGTTGTTGACACTATGTCTGCTGTAACGAGACGAGGGTCGAGGTGGTCTCTGGGTTGTCTATGAACCGTCGAGATTTGGAACTAGGGACTTTGCCCTGGCTCCGTTTTGTTGATGTCGCGTCTGCACCCTGTTAGAGTGAGAAGAAACGCCATTTTTGACACTATGTCTGCTGTAACGAGACGAGTGTCGAGGTGGTCTTTAGGTTGTTTGTGAACCGTTGAGGTTTGGAACTAGGGACTTTGCCATGGCTCCATTTTGTTGACGTCGCATCTGCATCCTATTGGAGTGAGAAGAAACGTCGTTGTTGACACTATGTCTGCTGTAACGAGACGAGTGTCGAGGTGGTCTCTGGATTGTCTGTGAACCGTCGAGACTTGGAACTAGGAACTTTGCCATGGCTCCGTTTTGTTGACAACGCGTCTGTATCCTGTTGGAGTGAGAAGAAATACCGTTGTTGATACTATGTCTGCTGTAACGAGATGAGTGTCGAGGTGGTCTCTGGGTTATCTATGAACTATCGAGGCTTGGAACTAGGGACTTTGCTATGGCTCTGTTTTGTTGACGTCGCGTCTGCATCCTGTTGGAGTGAGAAGAAACACCATTGTTTATACTATGTCTGCTGTAATGAGACGAGTGTCGAGGTGGTCTCTGGGTTGTCTGTGAATCGTCGAGACTTGGAACTAGGAACTTTGCCATGGCTCCTTTTTGTTTTGACCCTGGGGTCGTTGTTGACGTTGCGTCTGCATCCTGCTGGACTAAGAAGAAATGCCGTTGTTGACACTATGTCTGCTATAACAAGACAAGTGTGGAGGGTAGTCTTTAGGTTGTTTTTTGAACCTTCAAGACTTGGCTCTCCCTTTGACAGAGCCTGGTGGGAAAATATGGTACCCTTTTCGTTTATGCCCATGGATTGTATACATGGGTTGATGTGGGCTCACCTGCAGGGCAAAAGTTTCATTCATTTTTTTTATTTCTTTCCACGATACTCTATCATTTCAGCTTTTTATATCGCGAAAGTCATGATTGCCCAATCATTTCGGCTTTTTATCGCGGTGCCCAATCATTTCGGCTATTCTTTTCTTTTTACTCGCTGCTTTTTATTGCGAGTTGCCCAAACATTTCGGTTGTTTTTTTATGCATATATTTTGCTCGCTGATTTTTATTGCGAGTTGCCCCATCATTTCAGCTATTTCATATGCATTTATTTTTGCTCGTTAATTTTTGTTGCGAGTATGGAACTTGAGATCTGATACCAATCTTGGCATCAGCACCGCTGCGACTGGAATATTGCTAGGAGCGAATCATCATTTGCCTTAACAGGACTTGGAATTTGATACCGATTTAGGCATCAGTATCGCTACAACTGGGATATTGTCGGAAGCGAATCATCATTTGCCTTTGTCGATTTGAACAAAGGTGGGTTAGTAAACAGGGTCAAGGTCCTGTCAACTAAGGCTTTTGACTTTATGAGCTGTAAGAGTCTCATAAAGTTATTCCTCCCTACTAGTTGTGATGATCTTGTAGGTGTATGTTCTCCTTAAAAGTCATGAGGACTTCTAAGTGGTGTTTTCTCTTATAAGTCGTAAGGATCTCATAAGAGTATTTTCTCCTTATAAGTTGAGAGGACTTATAAGTGTTGTTCACCATATGAGGACATTGCTCGTGATTGGTGGAACTTGTTGAGGAAAACGTTTATTTATGCCCGTGGATTGTATACAAGGGCCGGAATTGTACCGTCTGTAGGGCAACTTGGGGGATACGACGGCTTAAGAACATGTTTGGACCCCTGTGACTTAAGACTTTCAAATTCTATGAGCCATGAGGGTCTCATAGGAGGAGTTCTCCTTACAAGTTGAGAGGATCTCATAAGTGAAATTTTTACGAGATTGCGCTGTTCCCCTCCGAATGACGGTGCGGAGACTGAACGTCTAGGCTGTGATTCGGGACAGATGCTATATAGAGCTATCCGTCTACCTCTCCGAAGATGCCAAATTGATTTATGGCACCGTGTATCGGAGGTTTAGAGGGATGCGTCCGATGTAGCAGACTTCGTCAGATTCCCCCTCATCTAAGGGGTTTTTTGATTGTGGGGATGCTCTTCCCTGCAGGCGCAAGCCCCTGCAGTTAATTACGCTACCGCATCGCGGTAACAACTTTCTTCTTCTCCAGCTGGCCACTTCGTGTCGTGGGTGTTTGTTTTGTTTGTGGTTGCCCATGGATTGTATACGGAGACTAATTTATGTCGTCGCCCGTAGGACGTGGATTAGTCCAAATCCGTATTTTCTTAGATTTGGGTTTGGGGTTTTGGTTTAAGGATACGTTAGCCATATTTGAGGCTAAGATCAACTTAAACGTTTGTTAAGGATACGTTAGCCTAATTTCCAGACTAAGATCAACTTAACAGGATCGTTTAGATCCATTTCCAGTTTAGGGACATGGTGGTCCATTGCCATTTTAGGGACATGGTGGTCCATGGAATGTATGGCCGTCGGGACCCGTCACCTCTCTGACGACGTTGAAGGTTACAACGACAAATATCAGAGGAGTTCAGAGATGTACCCTTGAACCGGGTGTAAATTGATTTGGAGAGCAATTGTGCTCAGTTCAATTTATATTGTGGACTTATGGCCAATATTGGGCTAAGTCCAGTTGAGAATATTCAACATTTTATTTACATTTGGCCTGTTGAGCCTTTACTAGGGCTCTGCCCCTATTTAATAACGCATGACATTTTTGTTTGGTCTATTGGACCTTTATTTGGGCTCTACACTTTTTAAATGATGCACAGCATCTGTTTTAGTTTGACAGACCTTTGTTTGGGCTCTACCCCTTTTTTAATAATGCATTGCATTTTATTAGGCCTGTTAGCCCCTTTTAATTGGGCTCTGCCCTTCTTTTTTAATAATGCACTGCATTAATTAGTCTGACAGAGCGCCACGTGGCTTGTCAGGCGTTTTGCGCCAATTAAGGAGGGCAAGGCGCAAACTCATGTGGTGGTGACACATGTCATGCTCTGGTGAGCGCAAGTGCAGCACACTGCGACATTGCGCTGCGCTAGTACGCTGCTGACACGTGGCACACTCTGGTGAGTTGCGCCAATTTAACAGAGCAGTGCTCTATTTCAAAAGCGCAAAGCACAGTTTGTTCTAGGGCTGACACGTGGCGCTCTCTGGTGGCTTGCGCCAACCCAAGAGCGCAACAGTGCAAATTTTACAAGTGCAGGACACTGTTTAATATCTTGATCAATTTAGATCAAAGAAAATAATGTTTTCCTTTTTTCAAGAGGTTTTACCTCATGATTTAAAGAATCAATGGTTCATCAAAAGGCTGTGCCTTTATACAAAAGTAAATTACTTCTTTTTTATTATTTATATATTTTTTATTGAGAATCTTTGATCTTGTTCTTAGATCATTGATCTTTTTAGAAGAATTTCTTCTTTTATTCAAAGGTTTTTACCTTTTCTTTCTCTGAGCTCTTCTTAAAATTTTCTTTAGAGGAGTTCTGTGTTTTTTCTCTGTGTTAATGTTTTAGACTTGGAGTCTAGAAGCCTTTATATAGTGCCAATTGATTTGTTAAATCAGTTAAAGAGATCTTTCTCTGAGTGATTTAGGGATTTTTCCCTACCGTTGGATCTTTGATCTAAGGGCTCCTGTTTTACAGAAGAGAATCTTATTGTTTTAATAAAATTAGAAAGATCTTTCCAGAATTTTAATTCTATTTTAATGCTGGCACAGCTGGCATAAGCGCATCTGCGCTTGACACGTGTCATGCAGCGCAGGGCGCAGCGCAACTGCGCTGCCACGTGTCGCGCAGCGCAGAGCGCAAGTCCTCTGAAACGTTGCTTCCTTTATTTTTATTTTAAATAGAGTCCTGCTCTGATTGGGTGCGCTGCCTTGGGCGCTGCACTAGCGTGTCTGCTTTTGTTACGTGGCGCATTGCGCGCAGCGCAAGAGATCTGAAGTGTTGCTTCAAACAGAGCTTTGCTCTGATTGGGGGAAACAAATGCCCCCCCACCATTGCGCTCACGTGGCGCACACGTGAGTGCAGCGGTGGCAAGATCCTAGCCGTTGGATCAACTCAGGAGTTGAAGGAGTGCAAGCGCCTATAAATAGGACCCTTGGCCCTCAACAGATGATCACCATCTTCAAGGTTTCTCATTTTCAGAGCCTTGCTCTTAAGAATCTGTTTCAGGCTTTCTTAACCCATGAACAAAGCTTTGCTCTTTGGCAAAACATAGATCTTTTTGATCTAAAGATGATGAACTTTTAAGAACTTTCTTGGATCTTCAAGATCCCAAAATTTTTCAATTTTTAAGAGTTAATTAAAAAAAAATCTTTTAATGAATTTTCTCATCATTATTATAGAGCTAGGCTTTTATTCCCTTGAGACCAGAGTTTGACAAGTGTCACTCTATGATAGAGTTTTGCTCTGAAAGGGGAGATTTTCTCCTTGTCTCTAGGGATTTTTCACTTAATGAGATTATTCTTTTGGGGATCTTCTCATTAATTGACAGCCCATCCAATGATGGGGCTGTCTTATTAACTGACACATTGTCATCTAAATTTTGAGGGTCCCCCTTTGGTCCCTTATCTACTGCATTGCAGTAAGGTATAAATTTTAAAATGCAAAGCGTTGGAATTACAACACTGACGGATGATTTCGTTTTTCTTTGCAGGAAATCATGTCTGCTGACTTGTCTTTCCTATTCGTTCGCTCAGAGGAAGGATTTCCTGAGGCGCCAGTGGACCGGGAGGTGTTTGCTCTCATTAAGGATCATGACCCTGAGTGTAAAAGCCTTCATCTGTGGGGTAGGTGGTACAGTGAAATCATCAGGGATGGCCGAAGCTTCGGTTGCGCGACGCCGTCAGAGCCTATCTCGTCGATCCCCTACACGGATGAACCCCCGGTGAAGTATGCCGTGGAGGTTGTGAATTGGAATTCGGAGGATCTTCTCCAGCCTTCAATTGGTGCCATTCCCGTGCAGCCTCCGTCGGCCGTGGATATTCTGGGGTGACGCATATGCCAGGGTGAGGCGCGCCCATGGGGATAAGCTTATAACCTCGGATTGACCCCCCGACAATCAGCCAAATATCTGCAGTGGGCGAGGTATATCTTATCAGCGAAGAAAATGCATCTGATGAAGATCGGTTTGTACCCTGCCGTCTACGCCTCGCTTTTTGAGTACCCTACTCCTCCAACGTGGTGGGTTAAGGCGTTCGTAGAATAATAGAACATCCCCACCCATACCTTCCTTCTATCGGATAGAGAGGTCTCCATCTTCCTGGAAGAGTTCGCTGAGATCTCGGGCTTGCCGGTGAGGGGGGAGCATTTTGAGGAGCCACTTCCTCCTGACGAGTATGTCTTCGTCACCAAGCCGCTGGTATTTGATTTGACACCGGAGAATGCTATTCAGCACTAGTTTCCGAGTCTGGTGAAGGTGCCGAATATATATGAGGGTCTCTACTCGGAATCAGGAATCCGGGGAGTCAGTGTTGCAGATTTTATTGCCCGCTTTCTTCGATCGGAGATTCTTTCACAGCGGAATGAAAAGTTCGCCAAGCTCAACGACCCCTTCGGCTTTGGCTTAGATCGCCTACTGGCATTGGAGAATGACCAACAGGGTTTTTACTTTCCGGACGCTGCCATCATGCCCCTATCAGAAATCGCCGCCCCGGGCATTAACGAAGAGACCTTCTTCCTCGGCTTTCTGGGATTATGGCTATCCTGTTTCGCGCTTCCCATGCACCTACGCTACATTAGGCCGTCCGTCTTCTATCCAGCGCACCGGATGGTGGCTGGAACACAATCGTCGATCGGAATCGCAGGGCTGGCTCACCTGCATCATAGATTAAGCGTGGCGGCGGACGCGAATGAACCCGGGGTGCAACCCGCCAATTTCTCGATGCACTATTTTACTTCATGGATGGAACTACACGTGCTCGGAGTATTCGGGATTCATAAGAGCCCCTCCTTTTATGAGAAGTGCAGACTCCCAAGAGTCATACGGTTAGTTGGTGCTTCCATTGAGAATCCACCTCTGCGGGAGGCTAGGGGGTTTCTTCTCCGTCCGCACATGGTCGGCGCGAAAATTTCTTTCCAGGACAAGGTGATGACCATTGGCCCGGATACCTCCAAAATGATGTTGGCGCTGCGAGATAGCTTCAAGGACGGGGCCTCCGTATTAAAAGCCCGGGAGGTTCTCCATTTATACTCCATCCGGCCGGGCTTCTTGGTATTCAGGCAGGATGATACGGCGCTCTCTATGAGGTATAGCCCCAATCGGTTCTCCCAGCAACTAGGCTATAATCAGGGAGTCCCACTGGAGGCGTTTTTGGAAGAGCCCGCTGCCACCAGAGAGGGGATACGGAATGCGCTGCACCACTTCATGCGGCTGAACACGGGCTCCTTCTTCTTCATCAGTGAATCGAGCTGTGTCCCACGCATCCTCAACGTGTATGCGGCTTGGTACGGGCACGCGATGGGTGCAGTCATCCGTGAAGAGAAGCGGATGTTGGTCGATCGTAAGGGTGCGCCTCCCGGCAGCGACCGCAAGGCTCCTCTGAAGCCAAGGACCCCGGTCGTTCCTCTGCTGAAAGATGCTGGAACTGGGCCACCGCGCGTGCTGAGCCCTCCGCACGGATTGCCGCCTCGTGATAATGTGGACGCGCCCCCAGCGCCCTGTGCTCCAGTGGAGATGGTGAACGTAATTTCGCCTGAGTCTGGCGTGGGCTCGGACATCGGGACCCGCCGTCCCAAGGTGCCTGCGAAGCGTAAGATGATTTTGGCGCCGACCGGGGCCCGCGCGCAAAAGAAGAAGAAGTCCGTTCTTTCTCTGGATGCCATCCTCGGCCTAGAGCCTCAGGCCCTTCTCACCGAAGGCCTGAGCGAGTACGGAAGCAACAAGGGCTTCTTTGTAGATCCGGCAGACACCGACCTGGCTGCCGCCATTGAGGCTTCTGAGCGATCGGCAAGGCTCGAAGCGTTATTGGCTAAACTTGCTGAGTTAGGTAATCATTGGTTGCACTCTTCATCCTTTCATCGTACCTTTATCATTGTCTTTGACTAATGCTTTTCCCCTTTTTTTAACAGGCGTCACCACCGAAGAAGCTATCGCTGCTTCCCTCAAAACTTTCCAGGAGGAGGAAAGGAAACGCGCTCTGTCGGGCGTTGGTATGTCTCGGCTCACAAGAGTTTTTTTATTCTCCTTTTTATGGCCAATCTAATCTTTTCTTTGTCTCTTTGCAGGGGCTATACAAGCCGATGCGGGGACTCTTCCTGGGCCAGCTACTGAAGTCCCGGCCTCTTTGGGGCTGCCGCGAGAGATCCGACTCGAAAAGTCGATGAGGGATGCCCTGAAGGCTCTGGAGGCAACTCTAAACGAGGACGACGACGCCTTGTTGAAAGCTTCCAAGAGGTCCGTCATGACAGCCCGGGAAGAGAGGAAGCGGTTGAGGCGCGAGGCGAAGGAACGCAGAGCTGCTTTGGCCGTGGGAGCAGGCCCAAGCACCGTTCCTCGTGATGCTACTCCTTCAGAAGAGTCTCTGGTCGTCTTGTCTACCGCTCATAAACAGGCGGCGCGCGTAGTTCGGGAGGCCAACGATCGATCCACCTCAGGTAATGTGTCTTTCGAGACTTTGTTGTAAGAATTGTACAACTATCGGTTCTCATACATCTTTTCCTGCAGGGCCAAGTCCAACTGAAGGAGCGGCGGAAACGTCGAGCCTAAGGGGACAGTGGAGGAGGTACTGGCTGAACCCGAGCCGATGGTGGGCGACGTCGCCGGGGTTGCTGGACCCGAAGGAGTAGCGGATGAGATGGGCATGACCGCTGAGGATGAACGGGCTGCTCTTTCCTAAGAGTCGGGCACCGTTCCGATCATTGCTCTCCCCTTCGGTTCCTCACCGTCTCCTGGCCTTGCGAGCACAACGACGGCTCCCGTAGAGTCCGGCGATAAGGCGTCAGGAGGTGGTCTTATGTCAATGGAGGGAGACGCTGCCGTTTCAGCCGGATCATCATCAGGTAAATTTCGGGTTACCGTCCTTCTTTTATTCTGCAACTTTTCTGACATTGCTTGTCTTGTTTCTAACGCAGGCACGGCTAGTGTTGACGCCCCATTGCTCGAGGGAGCGCCGTCAGCTACTGCTTTGACGGTGGCCACCTATCTACCTTCTTTTGCACCGTCACAAATGCTGGAAGGTATGGATTAATGACCCATCAGCCTTATCTTTATTGCATAATTTATGTACTGATGTCGTATTATTGCATCTTTGCAGGAGTGCTTTTTGATCACCTTTACCAGGTGCTGCACCCACACTTCTCCTTCCCGTCGGAGCGTGCTTCCTCCAGTGGCGCCGGTGAGTATAGTTTTCCATTAATACCCTTTATTTTTTTAATAACGGAATTAATTCTGATTCTTCCTCGCCCTGATTGCAGTGCTACAAATCGAAGGAGGAGATGCAAGATCGGTCGCGCCACCGGTCCTACCGGCTTTGCCGTCTGCTGTAGCTGGTATAGTACACTTTCCCATTGATGACTTTCTTATATTTCTTGAACCGTCATCTAATCGTGTTTTGTTTTTTCAGCTTTCGTTCTGGTTCCGGCCCCCTTCAAGCCTCACATCATAATGCCGTACTGCTTCTGCCCATTTGGAGAAGTAATCAGTCGTCGCCAAGATGAATCGATGTCCCCTGGACGATACTGGTTCGATGGGGATGATTATGTCAGTTCCCCACATTTCGAATGGCCAACTAGCCACTGTCGGGTGTAGTAGATTTAGATGCTGGTGGATAAAGTCCCCGTGAATCTGGCACGAATTGCATTGCTTTGCATACTCGAGGCAGTCTTGAATCATCGTGGGCCAGTAATAACCCATCCTTTTAATCTTTAGCTTTATCTTCGGACTTGCTTGGTGAGAACCACAAAGTCCGTCATGAATTTCTTGGATGACTCTCTTCGCCTCTTCGGGTCCCAGGCATCTCAACCATAGAGAATCAAACGATCTCTTGTACAGAGTATCGTTGATGAAGGCGAAAGATAGGGCTCGCTTCATGAGCTGATGTTTCGAAGACGCATCTTCAGGCGTTCGACGGGATTTGAAATAGTCTATAAAGACTTCTCTCCAATCCTCAATCTTTTCCTGGTCTTTTATTTGCAGGGCCGTCTGCTCGGTCGCTCCCTTTTCTTCGGATGTCTCTGGAGATATTTCCGCCGGTGCGAGGACACGACGGCTTTGTACCACGATTCTTACATCATCGAGGTTCTCGTCGGCCAGTTCCTTAGCGAGCTTGGCCAATGCGTTCGCCTTGCTATTTTCTGCACGCGGTATGCTTTCCAAGGTGTAGGAAGGAATTTGAGTCAGCAATTGTTGTACCTTTTCGCCGTACTTTACTAACTCTGGTTTGCACGTTTGGTAGTCGCCATTTACTTGACTAACGAACAGTTGGGAGTCCCCGTATATAAGGAGGTTTTCAATTTCCATGTCGATGGCGATCTCGAGGCCTGCTATCAAAGCTTTATACTCGGCTTCATTATTTTTCCTCGGCTCTGTTAAGGAGAAGGCAAAGCGCATTATCCCTCCTTATGGAGTTACGAAGATGAGGCCTACCCCCGATTTAATTATAGGGGTGTTTTGTTTGCGCTTCTTTTCCGAAGACGCTCCATCAAAATAAAGTTCCCATCGGTTACCACCACCATCGATCACATCAAATGCGTGTTCGTCTGGTAGTTCGCAATTCAAAGGGGAGTCGGCCGATATCAGATGCTCAGCGAGGAAGTCGGCGATGGCCTTTCACTGTCTTAAGAGGCTGATAAGTTATTGAGAACTCCATCAGGAGCAGGGTCCATTTAGCGAGTCGCCCCGTCAGTATGGCCTTCGACATCAAATATTTGAGAGGGTCCATCTTCGATATGAGACGGACTTCATGTGCCAATGCATAGTGCCTGAACTTTGTTATCGCGAAAATCAATGCCAAGCAGTGTTTTTCGATGGGAGAATAATTGCTTTCTGCCCCCAGAAGAACTCGACTCAAGTAATAAAGAGCTCTTTCCTTCCCTTGGTCATTCTCTTGTGCCCATAATGCGCCTAAGAAACCTTCAAGGGCGGTTGTATAAAGAATGAGAGGCTTTCTCTTGACCAGAGCAGCCAACACTGGCGGATTCTGCAGATACTGCTTGATCTCGTCCAGCGCGCCTTGGCATTTGTGATCCCAGACGAACGGTGTGCCCTTTTTCATCAAGTGACTATAGGGGCGGCATTTCCCAGAGAGATTGGCTATAAATCGCTGGATATACGCGAGTTTCCCTTGGAGAGACCGCAATTGCTTAAGAGTCTTCGGCGGGGGCATCTCCACGATCGCCTTGATCTTTGACAGATCTATCTCGATACCTTGGTGTCGGACGATGAATCCCAGGAACTTGCCCGAGGAGACCTCGAATGCGTATTTGAGTGGGTTCATCATCAAATTATATTGCTGAAGACGTTGAAACACGGTCTTCAGATGCTCGAGATGTTCCTCGTATGATTTGCTTTTCACCACGAGATCGTCGATATAGCACTCGACGATTTCATGTATGAGGTCATCGAAGATCTTCGTCATGGCCCTTTGATAGGTGGCACCGGCGTTCTTTAGACCGAAAGGCATCACCTTGTAGCAGAATATACCCAAAGGGGTCCGAAAAGCAATATGCTTCTGGTCCTCGGGATACATCTTTATTTGATTACATCCCGATGAGCCGTCCATGAATGAAAAAACTTCATGAGTGGACATATTGTCTATCATCAGCTCGGTGACCGGTACTGGGAAATCGTCCTTCGGGCACGCTTTATTGAGATCCCGGAAGTCCATGCATATGCGCACCGTCCCATTTTTCTTCATCACCGGGACGATATTGGCGATCTAATTAGGATATTGAACTTCCTGGATGAAGCCAGAGTCGATCAACTTCTTGACCTCTGCGTTAATGCTCATCTCAAGCTCGAGCCGCATCTTTCTCGGCGCCTGTTTAACTGGCTTAACGTCCGGGGATATCACCAATTTATGGACGGCAATCTCTGGGTCTAGTCCCGGCATTTCGGAATAGTTCCATGCGAAGCAATCTTTATGCTGCATAAGCAGGTCTTTTAACGCAACTACCCTTTCTTCAGACAACAACTCACTGATGAAGGTCGGTCGTGGGTCACTCGCCGTCCCCAGATCAATTTTCTTGAGGTTATCTGCATGGTATGTATTCCATCTTCCAGCTCTTTTGGCGCCGGTGGAAACTCTGAGATCACCTCGTCATCGCTGTTTTCGAAGCACCAGGGAAGGTCATCCATATCCTTGGGCTCTTCTTTTAATATCGTTATCTATGACAAGCACGAGCTCGCTTCGACAAGCACGAGCTCGCTTCCAAGACCGGTGTAGATCTGGTTCTGCTCTCGTGGTTTTGGGTTCGTGCTTCTGCGGCGGCATTACCCTCCAGCTGTCAGATAGAGCAAACTTGCCGAGCTGATACTGATTCTCGACCCAGTTCTTGAAGGTGAAGCAATCTTCGAGAGGGTGTCCTATTACCCTGTGATAAGAGCAATAGTTCGGGTGTGAGACTTCGCCTGCTTGCTCAGAGTGTTTAGACTCTGGCAGTGTAAGCATTTAATGTTTTAAAGCGAGGTCGAGTATCTTCTTTGCCTTGTCTTGAGGAAAAGAGTATGCTCGACTCATCTTCTTCATAAAGGACAAATCCGGAGCGCTCAACTCCCGATCGCGTGACTTCTTGGTCCCGATTTGTCGTTGCTGAACGCCTTTTCCGCTCTTTAACTTGTTTCTGCCTCCGCGTCGGGCCTTTTTCACAACAGATTGACAGGGAGGGGCATTTTCATTTTCCGCAGCCTGTTGAAGAAGGCGCTGCATCTTGGCTTTCTCATAGAGGGCCATTTCGCGATTATGGTCGTCTCGAACTTTTTGACCAGCTTCCCTTATAAGCTTATTCATTTGTTCTTCGAACGACGGATTGGGAATTTTCACGCCGGGGACTTTTTCTGACTCAGGGTTAGCATCTTCCCAATGAGCATCCCCTTCTTTATTGAAGTCATGTACGACGTAGCAGTCGCGGAGCAGCTCTCGTTTCTTAGACCGAACATATCCAAGCCCGATTGCTTCCATTCTCCCATTGGGCAACTTGCGCTGAGTTCCGGGAACGTCCAGATCCTGTCATAGAACTTGGCTTTTTGAGCAGTTTGCTTAAGGGGTACACCTTGGCGCCTCAAAAGTCTTTTTAGTTCGTCCGTATAATATCTGGGTAAACGTATGGGCTGAAGCCTGTCAAGTGTAGAATCTGCACCATGCCAGATTTCTTTCTCCACTTTGGTATCCCCGGAACGGTAGAATAGAATCGCCTTTTTGCCTCCTCGTCTGGGAGGGACGTAAAATGTCTGCAGCTCTTCTACACTGTAGGTATCGAGCGCATCCAGCTCTTTATGATATTTAAGTAGAACCATGGCGACTTGCAGACTTTGCTCTTAGTCAGCGAATGTTCGTATTGGAGGCCTAGCAGAGAATATAGCATGGACCTCGTCTTCTGAGTCACTGCCGAAGATCAGCACGGGAGCAGACGGTCCTGGTTTGTTGTGTTGGGGTAGACCCGAATAAACCATCTCTTCCTCTTCCTCAGTATCACTCCCGAAGACAGGGATGGTGGCGATAGCTTTGTTCTCCGGCTTATGACATCTCTCTGTGTCCTCGAAATCTGGCAAGAAGTATTTTGCATCTTCATACATGCGGACTTCGTTCACGGAGAACGGGTTTAGCTCTCCTGTCACGGTATACTCGAGACCATCCTTAAAATATTTCATACACTGATGTTGTGCAGAAGGGTTGATGTTGTACTCGTGCAACTACGGTCGACCGAGCAAAGGATTATAGCATGTCTTGGCGTCTATGACATGGAATTTAATGTTCGTGACGAGTAGCCCAAAGCGCAGCGTCAATATCACTGACCCGAGAGTCCGTGATGATTGAGAGTCGTACCCGGAGATAGTGATCTTGTCCTGAGCGAGGTGTTGTACGCTCATGCAGATTTCTTTCAATACCCGTATATTGAGGAGATTGACGGAGGACCCATTGTCGACCAAGATCTTGCCTATCTTTATATTGTGGCAGTACCCTGAGACAAAGAGGGGAGGTTGTGTTCACACGTCTCAAGGAGAAGGTCTTCATCACTGAAAGTGACATCGGCTGTGTGCACTTCTTCCAGCTCGTCCTTCATCTTTTCTTCGGCGAGAAAAGCTTGGAATTTCTCCGGCTCTTGTAGCGCCTTGATCAATGAATCCCTCGCTTCTTTAGATAGCAAAAGGGCATCAAGAATGCTGAGTTGTGAGGGTATCTTCCTCAAGTGTGCCAGGATATTGTAGTCCACCTTATTTTTTTTTGGCGGGTCCTTGGCAGTCAGCTCTTTCATGACTTGGTCATCTAGGGTGATATCCTCAGAGACCTTTTCTTTTTCCTTATCTTTCTTGTTCGAAGGTCCGAGATTCTTTTCGAGTAGCGTGCGATTACACAGCTGGATATTTCCACAGGCTTTTAGCTCTTCCTCTTTTCCCGAGGTGGACTCTTTAAAGAGAGGGCTAAGAGCCATTTCCTCGTCAGAGTCGCTCCCGAATGTAAGAATTTGCGCTCCCTCGGCGTTAACCATACGAAAATCGCCGGTAGTTCTCCTAAGCTCCTTAGTCGTACTTTTCGGCTCCCGACGAGTTTTGCGCTTCTCCCGGTTAAAATGTTGTCGGTGAGCGACATACCCCTGCCACCATCTATTGAAAGCTTTGCACTCTTCGGTGGGGTGCGACGTCTTTCGATGATATAAACAATAGGAAGGGTGCATCTCTGCTTCACTGGAAGTGTTTCCTTCAGAGGGTGGAAGCTTCATCCCCATTGATATTACTTTGGCGAATCGTTTACTTGTCTTGAATTTATTTTTATCAGCAACGGATGACTTTTGATTTGACGGGGGTGTCTTAACTATTTCGTCTAATCGTCGGCGCTTGGCTCTTTCGAATACGACCGTTTCGCGTTCCTGATCAGCTTTACTTTTCAACCGAGCTTCGTTGAGGAATGCATCAATTGCTTCATCCGATGGCCCCAGAAGTTCCAGTTTAGGATCTGCCCCCGGTTTCTCAGTGCAAGGAGTTTTCTCATCGTTTATAAACGAGTGGGAGATCATATGACAATTTGCTACGAAACCCTCAGATTCATCCGACGAGCTTTCTCCATCATCTTCCTCCTGAAAGACGTGGTTGAGGAACTCTTGGAGCGCGATGAGAGTCCGTGCTTTCTGATTATATTCCTCCAGCGCGTCAATCTGTTTTTGTAAGTCCGTGCGCTTGTCGCCAGGCTTCACGGGCTTTTTGGATCTTTTGTTCTTCTTCTTCGAAGATTTTGACGGCTGGTTGTGAGTGCTTGGGCCATCACCATCGATCTTTGGAGTCGGGCGCGGCTTCAGCATCCCTTCGATGATCTCAGGTTCCAATGGGTTCTTCCATCTGATTGCCGGGCAAGAGATCATTTAGCATCCTTTTGGTCTTGACTGATAGCACGACCTCCCACGGAGTTTCTTCAACAAGGGAGCACGTTGCCCCCGGCATACTCACCTTTTTAGAGGTATGAGGTTGCGGCGGGTTCACCTTCCATTTTTTGGATAACGCAAACTTGCCTTGTTGGTATTGATCTTCAATCCAGTTTTTGAAGGCGTAACAATCTTCGATCGGATGACCCAATACTCGGTGATAGGGGCAGTAATTGGGATCATTGACGTCGTTTGGCTGCGATGGACGTCTTGACTCTGGCAGATTAATGAGTCTGTTACGCAATGCCAGCTCAAACAGTCTTCTCGTTTTATTTTGAGGGAACGAGTAAGGACGTCCTAGCCTCTCCTCAAGGGATAGGTGCGGACGCATATTGTTTTGACGAACAACTGGCTTCAAGTTGCTCGGCTGTTGTTGAGCATTGGCGTTGACGATGGCCTTCACTTTCCCCTTCTTATTTCGGGAGTCCGGCTTTGGAGGAGACGGTCTGTGACCCATTTGATCCATCTGGGCCAACTTATCTATCAAGGCCTGGAACATGGTTGGTTTAAAGAACATCATGAACAGTGAAATAGTTGTATGAGGATCTAGGGTGCTCACGAACATGCCTACCGCTGGCGCTTCCTCGATGCGCTGTTCGCACTTCGACCACAGATTCCGCCATCGGATTTCATATTGAACCCAAGTTTCGCCCGGCTTTACTCTTGTATTGATCAAAGTTGTTATTGGGGTACGCTCGCTGGCGCTTGCAAACCGCTGAGTAAACAACAACTCTATTTCAGCGAAGGTCTTGATGGAGTCATTCGGGAGTTCGGAGTACAATTCAAACGCTGTCTCCGATAGGCTGCCGACGAACTGGCGAAGCAATAGTTTATCATCACCGCCGGTATTGCCGCAAAGAGCCCGGAACTGGGCAACATGTTGATGGGGATTGCCAGTCCCTTATAAACATGGAATTTCGGGATCGTGTAACCTGGCGGGTATTTGATCTGATCATACCAGCTCGGATATGGTCGCCCCGTTTTAAAAACTTGTCCAGTCACTTCGTTCGCCTGGTGAACTCGTATCTGCTGAGCTATGTAATCATCCAGGGCAGCTTTAGAAATTGTCTCTTCCTTGGCTGTTGACAGAGCCGGTAGAGGATTTGATGTCTCCCCTCTGTCATCTTCAAGAATAACCGGGGGATCTTCAGCAGGAGGATCTTGCTGGATCATCATACCCACCATGTCCTGGAACAGAAGAGCTATTTGTTTCATATTGACTGTTTGTTCTGCAGTCTCTTTATCCTTCTTTTCAAGTACCCTACGGAGGAATTCGGTGTCGGTTTCTTGCTCCTATCGCTGATCCGAGGATGTTTCTGGGCTTTCTTTTGGCCCAGTGAGCGCAGCCATCGCAGTCATCATTTCTTGGAGCTTCTGCTGCTGCTCTTGAGCTTTAGTCACCGATCGCGTGAGCGGTCGATGACCTGTGGATATACGGTTGTCTTCTTTCCCGGACGCCATGTATACGGTATGTACCACAATGCCCCCGGACTTAGGGCGTTTAGGCTCACCGCCTTTGACATTTGCCGCAGGCGTGGGAACTTTCTCCGGCCTTTTTCTCTTGTGGGCCGTCGAAATTGAGGGGGCCGTTGCTATGGGCACCCAGGTGGCCGTCGTCTTCCGTTGCTTAACAGGGTGGTTTTCCTCCTGTCGGACCTTCGACTTCTTATGTTGGTGAGAGAAATTCGGATCAATCACCGATTCTCGGACTCGTCGCCAAGTCTTGTACATCCTGGAAGATAGCCGTTGAAGAGACTGCTCCGGCTCTTCTGGTTTTGGTTCCACGACGGTTTCTACCGATGGAGGAGATCTTTTGAGCACCGCAGTTGGCGAATTTCTGCGTACTCTATTTAGCAGCTCGAAACTGTTCCCAGTTAGAACAGCAACATTAACTTCTGCCGTTGGAGCCGGCGGAGTTAGCCCAGAGGGGGAATTGCCCCCAGCCTTCCTTATCCGGCGCCAGTCGCGAGCGTGACGGGTTGTTGGGATTGGTTCAATGACGGCTTTATCCTGCCCGCCATTTAGATGGGGGGTTGTTGCCGGTGTCAGCCTCTTGAAGACTGATGTCTGTTGATAAACTGTGTCTAATCGGTCAAACACAGATTTCTGAGCGAGAGCGGAACTGGGAGCAGTCAGTCTCGTGAAGACTGACTCTCTGGGTGGAGAAGCCGTCTTGACGACTTCAGGAGCAGCTATCTTCTTTGGGATGGACACTTGAGGTACTATGGGCTTCTTGGTAGGCCCTTTAGAGCTCGAGCTCAGCATGGTGAAGACCAAGGAGTCGGAATAAGATGACCCGCTGAGAGGGGCCGTGGTAGTAGCAAGTTGATCGAAGACCGACTTTTTTGAAGCTTCCGGTGCAGGCACTGGGATGTTAATGTTCACTGGCGGGAGCATGGTCCCAAAGAACAGACCGGTGGTAGACTGAGTCACTTGTTCCACAGGCATAGTGAACAGGAATCAGCCTGCGGTCCATAAGCCACACCTCCAGGTGAGGCGGAGCGTCGGTTGCATTTGCATTTGGAGCAGTTTGAGCAGTTGGACGCCATTGTTGTTTGATTTCTGCGCCAAGCAAAAGACCAAATCTTAGTAACTTGAAACCCGAGGGTAACCATTAACAAACCGCGATTCGTTCGCGAATACGACACACGAAGTGTGGAGTGGAAGGAGGAAAAGGTCCCACCGGGCGTGCCAGAATCTGTTCCCCTCCAAATGACGGTGCGGAGACTGAACGTCTAGGCTGTGATTCAGGGAAGATGCTATATGGAGCTATCTGTCCACCTCTCCGAAGATGCCAAGTTGATTTATGGCACCGTGTATCGGAGGTTTAGAGCGATGCACATCCGATGTAGCAGACTTCGTCAGATTCCCCCTCATCTGAAGGGTTTTTGATTGTGGGGACGCTCTTCCCTGCAGGCGCAAGCCCCTGCAGTTAATTACGCTACCGCATCGCGGTAACAACTTTCTCCTTCTCCAGATGGTCACTTCGTGTCGTGGGTGTTTGTTTTGTTTGTGGTTGCCCGTGGATTGTATACGGAGACTAATTTATGTCGTCGCCCGTAGGACGTGGATTAGTCCAAGTCCGTATTTTCTTAGATTTGGGTTTGGGGTTTTGGTTTAAGGATACGTTGGCCATATTTGAGGCTAAGATCAACTTAAACGTTTATTAAGGATACGTTAGCCTAATTTCCAGACTAAGATCAACTTAACAGGATCGTTTAGATCCATTTCCAGTTTAGGGACATGGTGGTCCATTGCCAGTTTAGGGACATGGTGGTCCATGGAATGTATGGCCGTCGGGACCCATCACCCCTCTGACGACGTTGAAGGATTACAACGACAAATATCAGAGGAGTTCAGAGAAGTACCCTTGAACCGGGTGTAAATTGATTTGGAGAGCAATTGTGCTCAGTTCAATTTATATTGTGGACTTATAGCCAATATTGGGCTAAGTCCAGTTGAGAATATTCAATATTTTGTTTACATTTGGCTTGTTGAGCCTTTACTAGGGCTTTGCCCCTGTTTAATAATGCATGGCATTTTTGTTTGGTCTATTGGACCTTTATTTGGGCTCTGCCCTTTTTAAATAATGCACAGCATCTGTTTTGGTCTGACAGATCTTTGTTTAGGCTCTACCCCTTTTTTAATAATGCATTGCATTTTACTAGGCCTGTTAGCCCCCTTTAATTGGGCTTTGCCCTTCTTTTTTAATAATGCACTGCATTAATTAGTTTGACAGAGCGCCACGTGGCTTTTCAGGCATTTTGCGCCAATTAAGGAGCGCAAGGCGCAAACTCATGTGGTGGTGACACGTATCACGCTCTGGTGAGCGCAAGCGCAGCGCACTGCGACATTGCGCTGCGCTAGTGCGCTGCTGACACGTGGCACGCTCTGGTGAGTTGTGCCAATTTAAGAGAGCGGTGCTCTATTTCAAAAGCGCAAAGCGCAGTTTCTTCTGGGGCTGACACGTGGCGCTCTCTGGTAGCTTGCGCCAACCCAAGAGCGCAACAGTGCAAATTTTACAAGTGCAGGACACAGTTTAATAACTTGATCTATTTAGATCAAAGAAATAATTTTTATCTTTTTTCAAGAGGTTTTACCTCATGATTTAAAGAACCAATGGTTCATCAAAAGGCTGTGCCTTTATACGGAAGTAAATTACTTCTTTTTTATTATTTATAAATTTTTTATTGAGGATCTTTGATCTTGTTCTTAGATTATTGATCTTTTTAGAAGAATTTCTTCTTTTATTCAAAGGTTTTTACCTTTTCTTTCTCTGAGCTCTTCTCAAAATTTTCTTTAGAGGAGTTCTGCGTTTTCTCTCTGTGTTAATGTTTTAGACTTGAAGTTTAGGGGCCTTTTTATAGTGCCAATTGATTTGTTAAATCAGTTAAAGAGATCTTTCTCTGAGTGATTTAGGGATTTTTCCCCACCGTTGGATCTTTGATCCAAGAGCTCCTGTTTTACAAAAGAGAATCTTATTGTTTTAATAAGATTAGAAAGATCTTTCCAGAATTTTAATTCTGTTTTAATGCTGGCACAGCTGGCGCAAGCGTAACTGCGCTGCCACGTGTCGCGCAGCGCAGGGCGTAGCGCAACTGCGCTGCCACGTATCGCGCAGCGCAGAGCGCAAGTCCTCTTAAGCGTTACTTCCTTTATTTTTATTTTAAATAGAGCCTTGCTCTGATTGGGTGCGCTACCTTGGACGCTGTGCTAGCGTGTCTGCTTTTGACATGTGGCGCGTTGCGCGCAGCGCAAGAGATCTGAAGCGTTGCTTCAAACAGAGCTTTGCTCTGATTGGGGGAACATGCGCCCTTTCAGGTTTTCACAAGCTCGTTGGTATCCCAACTGTTTTTACTCACGGCGCCCTTTCGGGTTTTCATTCGTGCCCATTTCTCTTGTGGATGAACCGTTTTTTTAACATTGAGATTACGCCCTTTTAAGTTTTCACAAGCTCGCCGGTAGCCCTGCTGTTTTTACTCACGGCGCCCTTTCGAGTTTTCATCCGTGCCCATTTCTCTTATGGACGTACCGTTTTTTACTACTTGTGTTGCAGTCTTTGCCGTTGGAGCTTTGATTGCAACATAGATCTCAAAAGAATATATTGTCATATTTAGGGCGATGCGCCATGTTTGAGGCGGAGTACTAGTTTAGGAATATCTCAGTCCATTGCCAGTTTAAGGACATAGTGGTCCATTGTTAGTTTAGGGACCTCTCGGTCCATTGTCGCCGTGTTTGGGGAGGAAATTCTGTTGGATACTACTTTAGAGTTTTGACTCAGGAAGATAGCGAGAAGACACGAGCGTCGTCATCTATCATTAACCTAAGTCGTGACTTGTCAAGCGTAGTATTTCTTAAGGAATCGGCCGTTTATTGGCCGGAAGGGTCTTTCTCCATGCATATCCATGAGCAAATAGGTCCCATCTTGATAGACCTTGTCTATGATGTACCGGCCTTCATAGTTTAGCTCGAATTTCCCCCGCTTTGCATGGTTGGGGATCATAGGTTTTTTGACAACTAGCACGAGTTCACCTTGGCGGAATATTCTTGGCCTAGTTAGTCTTTCGTATGAGCGCGTCATCCTTACTTTGTAAGCTTCCAGGTTTTTCTGCGTCATGAGACAAGTTTCATCGAGGGCATTGGGCTCCTCAAGCCGAAGATGGGCATTTTCTTCATTCATCAGCTCGTATCGAACTGCCACTCGTAGAGAGGATAGCTCTATTTCTAAGGGAAGTACCGCTTCCGTGCCGAATACCAACGCGAATAACGTTGTATTCGTAGCTGTTTTGAACGTGGTTCGATACGACCAGAGAGCTTCATGCAGTCTCTTATGCCAGTCCTTTTTATTTCTGGACACTGTTTTCTTTATGATCTTTGTCAAGGTCTTGTTGAAAGCCTCAGCAAGACCGTTAGCTCGGGGATTATAGACTGAAGAGTATCTCCTATCTATATTATGCTGCTATGCGAAACGGTTGATCTTATGGCTTCTGTAGGATGGTCCATTATCCGAGATTATCCGTCGCGGAGTACCGAACCTATAGATGACACGTGTCTTGAAGAAATGGAGGATGTTCTCTGTCTTCAGTTCCTTTAGCCGTACTGCTTCTGCCCACTTAGAGAACTAATCGGTTGTTGCCAATATGAACCGATGTTCTTTAGATGATGCTGGTTCGATGGGCCCAATTATATCGGTTCCCCGCATTTCGAACGACCAACTAGGCAATGTTGGGTGTAGGGATTTGGATGCTGGTGGATGAACTCCCCATGAACCTGTCACGAATGACACTGCTTCGCATATTCGAGGCAGTCCTGAATCATTGTGGGCCAGTAGTAACCCATCCTTTTGATCTTCAGTTTCATCTTTGGTCTGGCTTGATGAGAACTGCAGAGTCCGTCATGGTTTTCTTGGATGACTCTCCTTGCTTCTTCTGGTCCCAAGCACCTTAGCCACAAACTGTCGAACGATCTCTTATATAGAGTATGATTGATGAAGGTAAAAGATAGAGCTCATTTCATGAGCTGATGTCTTGAAGATGCGTTTTCAGGTGTTCGATGGGATTTGAAGTAGTCTATGAAGACTTCCCTCCAATCCTTGACCTTTTCTTCGTCTTCTATTTAGAAGATGGCTTGTTCAGTCACTTCCTTTCCTTCAGACGACTCTGGAGATATTTTTGCTGGCGTGAGAATCCGGCGGCTTTGCACAATGATCCTTACTTCATCGAGGTTTTCGTCGGCCAGTTCTTTAGCGAGCTTGGCTAACAAATCTGCCTTGCTATTTTCCGCACGTGGTATGCTTTCCGGAATGTAGGAAGGGATTTGAGGCAATAGTTGCTGCACTCTTTCGCCATATTTTACCAACTCCGGTTTACACGTCTGATAGTCTCCATTTACTTGGCTAACGACTAGCTGAGAATCTCCATATATGAGGAGGTTTTCGATACCCATGTCAACAACAATCTCAAGACCCACTATCAAAGCTTCGAACTCAGCCTTATTATTTGTCCTCGGCTCTGTTATGGAAAGGGCGAAACGCATTATCCCTCCTTGTGGAGTCATGAGGATAAGGCCTACTCCAGCTTTGATTATGGGGGTGGTTTTCTTTCGCTTCTTTAAGAAAGATGCTCCGTCGAAATAGAGTTCCCATTGGACATTATTTTCCTCCTTTTTCCTTTCGGTTGTGTCGAACGCGTGTTCGTCTGGCAATTCGCAATTTAAGGGAGAGTCGGTCGATATCGGATGCTCAGCGAGAAAGTCGGTGATGGCCTGGCCTTGCACTGCCTTGAGGGATCGATACGTTATCGAGAACTCTATTAAGAGGAGGGCCCATTTGGCAAGCCTTCCTGTTAGTATGGCTCTTGACATCAAATATTTGAGAGGATCCACCTTTGATATGAGATGGACCTCATGTGCCAAGGTATAACGTCGAAGTTTCGTTATTGCGAAGATCAGTGCCGGGCAATGATTTTTAATAGAGGAGTAGTTGTTTTCTGCCCTCAGGAGAACTCGACTCAAATAGTAGAGAGCTCTCTTTTTCACTTGGTCGTTCTCCTTTGCCCATAGCACATCTAAAGAACCTTCAAGGGCCGTTGTGTACAGGATAAGGGGCTTTCCTTTAACCGGAGCGGCTAGTACCGGTGGGTTCTGCAGATATTGCTTTATTTCGTCCAATGCACTTTGGCATTTATGATCCCAAACGAATGGGGCCCCCTTCTTCATCAGGTGACTGTAGGGATAGCATTTTCCGGAAAGGTTGGTTATGAACCACCGGATATACGCGAGCTTTCCTTGGAGAGACCGCAGTTGTTTAAGAGTTCTTAGCATGGGCATTTCCATAATCGCCTTGATCTTTGATGTGTCTATTTCGATGCCTCGATGTCGTATGATGAATTCTAGGAATTTTCCTGAGGAGACTCCAAATGTGCATTTCCGAGGATTCATCTTTAGATTGTACTTCCGAAGATGCTGGAACACTAGGTTCAAATGCTCCCAGTGTTCCTCGTACGATTTGCTTTTCACCACAAGGTCGTCAATATAACATTCGACAATCTCATGTATGAGGTCATCAAAGATCTTCGTCATAGCCCTTTAGTAGGTAGCACCTGCGTTTTTCAGACCGAAGGGCATCATCTTATAGCAGAATATGCCTAGCGGAGTTTCGAAGGCGATGTGCTTTTAGTCTTCAGGGTGCATTTTTATTTGATTGTAGCCCGAAGATCATCCATGAAGGAGAATACCTCATGGGTAGACGTGTTATCGATCATTAGCTCGGTAACGGGTACCGGGAACTCATCCTTCGGGCAAGCCTTGTTGAGGTCCCGAAAGTTCACGCAGATGCGCACTGTCCCATTTTTCTTCATCACTGGAACAATGTTGGCAATCCAATTTTGATACTGAACTTCTTGGATGAAGCCGGAGTCGATTAGTTTCTTGACTTCGTCGTTGATACTCATCTCTAGCTCGAGCCGCATTCTTCTTGGCGCTTGTTTGATTGGCTTGACGTCCGGCGATATAGCCAGTTTATGTACCGCTATTTCTGGATCTAATCCCGGCATTTTGGAATAATTCCATGCGAAGTAGTCTTTATATTTCATAAGAACATCATTTAGTGTGGCCACCTGCTTTTTAGACATCAGCTCATTGACGCCGTTGGCCTCAGATCATTTTCCGTTCCCAAGTCAATTTTCCTTAAATTGTCCGTCGTAATGTGTATCTCGTCCTTCAGCTCTTTTGGCGCTGATGGAAATTCTGAGATCATCTCATCCTCATTCTCATTTGCGAAGCACTGAGAGAGGTCGTCCATATTCTCGTGCTCCCTCTCATTTGAGAATGCTATCACGTGGCAGGTACGAGTTCGTTTCCAAGCTCTATATTGAGCTGGACTTACCCTTGCAATATAGGTCGGTTTTGGCTCATGCTTTCATGGTAGGGTTACCCTCCAACTGTCGGATAGAGCAAACCTGCCTTGCTGATACCGGTCTTCGACCCGGTCTTTGAAGGTGAAGTAGTCTTCAAGAGGATGTCCTATTGCTCGGTGGTAGGAGAATAAGCCGGGTGATAGACCTCGTTTATTTGTTCGGGATGCCGAGGCTCCGAGAGCGTCATCATTTGATGGTTAATGACAAGGTTAAACATTTTCCTTGTCTTGTCTTGGGGGAAAGAATATTCCCGACTCATCTTCTTCATCAGCAATGGATTCCAGCCGACCTTTTCTTGATCGCGTGGCTTCTTGGATCCCCTTCACTGTTTTAGAACGTCGTTCTCGTTCTTCACCTTGTTGTTGCCTCTGTGTCGGGCTTTTTCCTTGCCACGAGAGCGCACAACAAGCTGAGAGTGAAGGGCATCATAGTCTTTTCTTCCCGCAGACTGCTGAGTGAGACACTGAGTCCTGGCCTTTTCGTAAATGGCCATTTCGTGGTTGTGGTCATCCTGAACCTTTTGATCAGCTTCTCTTATTAGCTTGTCAATTTGTTCTTCGAATGAGGGACTTGGCATTCTTACGGCGGGATCTCGCTCTGGTTCAATATCAGGGTTATCTAGGAAAGGCATTCCTTTCTCCATTGGAGTTATTTATGACACGGAAGCTATCACTCCTGTTTCTTATACCGAACATATTCAAGCCCAGTCGTCTCCATCCTCTCGTTGGACATCTTTCACTGAGTCCCGGGAACTTCCCAAATCTTGTTATAGAACTGGGCTTGTCGAGCAGTTTGTTTGAAGGGTACGCATTGGCATCTTAATAGCCTTTTCAATCCCTCTGCGTAATATCTGGGCAGACGGATTAGCTAAAGCCTGTCAAGCACAAAATCGGCACTATGCCAGGCTTCTTTTTCCACTTTAGTCTCCGTAGATTGGTAGAAAAGGATCGCCTTTTCATCTCTTCGCCTAGGAGGGACGTAGAAGGTCTGCAGCTCTTGCACGCCGTATGTATCGAGCGCATCAAGTTCCCTATAATGCCGCTGCAGGACCATGGTGATTTTCAAACTCTGATCGGCTCCAGCAATAGTTTGTGCTGATGGGCGAGTGGAAAACACAGCGTTGACCTCATCCTCAGAGTAACTGCCAAAGACCAAAACAGGATTAAATAGCCCGAGCTTGCTACACTGGGGTTGTCCTAAGTATACTATTTCCTCATCTTCATCGGTATCACTCCAAAAGAGCGGGATGGTGGCGATGGCTTTTTGTTTATTATCCAGCTTATGACATCTTTCCGTGTCTTTGAAATCTGGTAGGAAGTATTTTGCGTCTTCATATTTGCGGACTTCATTTACTGAGAACAGTTTTAGCTCTCCCGTAATGGTCTTTGAAATACTTCATACACTGGTGTTGTGCAGAAAAGATGACGTTGTACTCGTGTAACCAAGGCCGGCCAAGCAGGGCGTTGTAGCAAGCCTTGGCGTCAATGACATGAAATTTGATGTCGGTAACGAGCATCCCAAAGTGTAATGTTAATATCACAGACCCAAGCGTCCGTGATGACTGGGAGTCGAACCCGGAGATGGTAATTTTATCCCGAGCCAGGTGCTAAACGTTCATGCAAATCTCCTTCAGCACCTTCACGTTGAGAAAGTTGACGGAGGACCCGTTGTCGACTAGGATCTTTCTTATCTTAATATCGTGGCAGTACTCGGTGACATATAGAGGACGGTTGTGCTCGCACGTTCTGAGGAGGAGATCTTCATCACTGAATGTAATGTCAGCTGTATGAACCTCTGTCAGCTCGTCCTTCATCTTTTCTTCTGCAAGAAAAGATTAGAACTGATCGGGCTCTTGCAATGCCTTGATCGGAGAATCTCGTTCCTCTTTGGACAGGAGGAGAGCATCCAGTATGCTCTGTTGCGAGGGTATCTTTCTCAGATGTTCCAGGACATTGTAATCTACCTTGTTTTTCTTAGGCGGGTCCTTGGCTGTGAGCTCTTTGAAGACTCTATCATCGAAGGAAATTTCCTCAGGAACTTTTTCCTTCCCTTTGTCTCTTTTGCTCGAACCTTTGTTTGTAGGCCCGAGGTTCTTTTCAGGCAACGTACGGTTACACAGCTGAATATTCTCGCAGTTCTTCTCCTCTTCTTTTTATCCATAGGTGGATTCTTTGAAGAGAGGGCCGAGGGTTATTTCTTTCTCAGAATAGCCCCCGAATGAAAGAACTTGAGATTTCCCTTTTTTTGAACTGGTATCAACCACATGACAGTTGCCGGTCGTTCCTTCATGCTCGTCTATCGTGCTTCTTTGTTGCTGACGAGCTTTGTGCTTCATCCGTTTGAAGTGTTGTCGGTGGGCAACATACCTTTGCTACCACTTCTTGAAGGCATTGCACTCTTCGGTGGGGTGTGTAACCCTCCGATGGTATAAGCAGTAGTTCGGATGTAAATCCACTTCGTCGAGGCACGCAATCCCGGGAGTGTTTTCCATGAGAGGGGGCAGCTTCATTCCCATTAAAAAGGCTTCGGCGAACCGCTTCTCCACTTTGATCCTGCTCTTATTTGTAGCAGGTGTGCTTTGGGTTTGGTGGAGTGCTTTACGACTCATCCTTACCGCAGCTTCTTCGTCCTGGCTTCTTCAGCCTGATGCCGACGCTTGGCCTTTTTGTATATGTCTGTTTCACGTTCTCGATCAGCTTTGCTCTTTTGAAGGGCTCCGTTTAGCAGCCTGTCAATTGGGTATTCTGACAGTTCCAGGGATTTTGGCGCCGGTCCTGCCCCCAGTTTCTCTGCATTGCTTTCCGACGCAGAGGGAATTTCTTCATCATTTAACAACGAATCAGAAACCATGTGGCAACTTGCTACACAATCTTCGGTTTCTCTCGACGAGCCATTTCCCTCATCATCGTCACTATCTCCGTTCTCAAGTACATAGTTGAACTCTTCGAATGTGACTGGGGTCCACGCCTTTTGGTTGTATTCCTCCAGCTTGTCGATATATTTTTGTTGGTCCGTACGTTTGTCGTCAGGCTGCACGGGCTTCTTGGTCTTCTTTTTCTTTGAAGACTTCGAAGGCTTGGCCTGGAGGTCTTGCCCATCGTTACCAATTTTCGGTGTTGGGCGCGGCTTAAGTATCCCCTCAATGATCTCAGGCTCCAGTTGGCTTTCCCATTTGATCGCCGAACATGCTTGAAAATCCTTCAGCATTCTTTTAGTTTTAGCTGAAAAGACCACTTCCTAAGGAGCTTCTTCCACAAACGAGCATGATGCCCCCGGCGTGTCTACCTTTTTAGGAGTGTGCCTCTGTGGCGGGTTCACCCTCCAGTTCTCGGACAGTGCGAATTTCCCTTAACGGTACTGGTCCTCGACCCAGTTCTTGAAGATGTAACAATCCTCGATTGGGTGGCTTACTACTCTGTGATAGGAGTAGTAGTTGGGATTATTGACGTCACTGGGCTGTAGTAGACGTCTCGGATCTGGCAGTGTAATGAGTTGGTTGCGCATTGCCAGTTCGAACAATCTCCTCATTTTATCATAGGGGAACGAGTAAGCACGTCCTAGCTTGTCTTCCAGGTATTGACGTGGGAGCGCATTGCTTTGGTGAGCAACCGGTTTCAGGTCGCTCGGCTGTTGTTGAGTGTTAGCAACGAAGGCCGCTTTCCCTTTACCCTTTGCATTCTAAGTGTCCATTTTTGAAGAGGAAGGCCCGTGGCCCATCTGGTCCATTTGGGCCAGCTTGTCGATCAAAGCCTAGAAAGTGGTCGGCTTGAAGAACATCATAAACTGGGATACAATCACCTGTGGATCGAGGGTCCCTACGAACATGCCCACGGCCGGAGGTTCTTCAATGCGTTATTCTCCTTTCGACCATAGGTTCCGCTATCGAATTGCGTATTGAACCCAGGCCTCTCCTGGCTTCACCCTGGCATTGATTAATGCCGTGATCGGGGTGTGCTCGCTTGTGCTGGTGAACCGCTGTGTGAACAGCAGCTCCATTTTTGTGAATGTTTTGACAGAGTCATTTAGGAGCTCCGAGTACCATTCAAATGCCGTCTCCGACAAGCTACCAACAAACTGGAAAAGCATCAATTTGTCGTCGCCTCCAGTATTGCCACACAATGCTCTGAATTGAGCGACGCGCTGATGCGGGTTTCCTGTGCCCTTATACACGTAGAACTTGGGGATCGTATATCCCGGCGGGTACTTGATTTGATCGTACCAGCCAGGGTACGATCGCCTGGTCTTGAGGACTTGGCCAGGCGCTTCACTTGCCTGATAAGATCGTATTTGCTGAGCTATGTAGTCATCGAGGGCAGCCTTGAAGATCGTCTTCTCCCTGGCTGTCGATAAAGCTGGAAGAGGGTTTGATGTTTCTCCTATGTTGTCCTCGATAATTATCGGCGGGTCTTCAGCTGGAGCTTCGGGCTGGATCATCATTCCAACCATGTCTTGTAACATGAGCGCCATCTTTTTTATATTAGCAGCTTGTTCTGCAGCCTCCTTATCTTTCCTTTCCAGCACCCTTCCCAAGAACTCCTTATCAGTCTCCTGCTCCTGGCGCTGGTCGAACGCTGCTTCTAGGCATTCTTTCTGCCCAGTGAGTGTTGCCATTTTCGTCAACATCTCCTGGAGCTTCTGTTGCTACTCCTGAGATTTCGTTAACGACAGAGTTTGCGGCCGATGACTCACAGAAGCACAACTCTCCTCTTTTTAGAAAGCCATGTAAACTGTGTGCATGATCATGCCCCCAGACTTGGGATGTTTGGATCTCTCACCTTTGGGATTTGCCGCCGGAGGTGGGAGATTTCCGGCCTTCTCTTTTTGTGAGAAGTCGAAGTTGAAGGAGCCATTATGACCGGTGCCTGCGTGAAAGAAGTCCCTCGCTGTATGGTGGAGGAATAATTTTCCTCTTGTCGAACCTTCATTTTCTCCAGTTGACGAGAGTAGTTCTTGTTGATCACAGAATCTTGGACTTTACGCCAAACCCTGTGGATTTGGGAGGATAGCTGCCAAGGGGGCTGCTCCGGCTTCGCCTGCATCATGTTTTCAACAGACGGGGGAGATTTCTTCAGCACCGCGGTCAGGGAGTTCCGCCGCACTCTCCTTAGCAGTTCAAAGCTGTTCCCGGTTGGAACAGCAGCGTCAACTTCCGCCATTGTAGCTGGTGGAGTAAGTCCAGAGGGGAAATTTCCCCCAGCTTTCTTCACTCGGCGCCAGTGGCGACATCGAGCATGCCTTGCAGACGGGATTGCCTCAATTATAGGAGTGGCTTCGTCATGCCCATGCTTTGGTTAGGGGCTGCTGCTGGTGTCAGCCTGTCGAAGACCGACGTCTGTTGAGAGGGGACGACCAATCTTATGAAGGCCGACTTTCTGGTAGGGGAAGTCCTTTTGATGACTTCACCTGTTGCAGGAGTTGGAACGGCCAATCTTGCGAAGACCGATCCTTTAGTAGGAGAAACCCCTTTGACGACTTCATCTGCCGGAGCTGGAATGACTATCCATTTTGGGATAACCTCTTCGGGTATTGCGAGCCTCTTTGCAGGCCCACTTGAGCTTTGGCTCAGCCTGTTGAAGACTGAGGTGACAGACTTAGACGACCCGTTGAGAGGGGCCGCAGTAGTTGCAAGTCGATAGAAGACCGACTTCTTTGGAGCTTCCTGTGATGGCATTGGGGTGCTGAATCTCGCTGGCGGGAGCATGGTCCCGAAGAACAATCCAGTGGTGGCCTGAGTTGCCCGTTCCACTGGCATTGAAAAGATGCAGGCCGCATTTGGCCCGTATATCACTCCTCCAGCGGGGACGGAATGGGAGTTGTTGCTGCAGGTATACTTGGAAGCCATTGATCTTCTTTTCTCTGCACAGGAGCAAGACACCAAATCTTAGTACCTCGAATCCAGGGGTAACCATAGTAAACCGCGATTTGTTCTCCAACACGACACACGGAGTGTGGTGTGGAAAGAGGAAAGGGTCCTACCGGGCGTGCCAGAATCTGTTCACCGCCGAAAATAGAGACGAATCGCGTAGGTTATCTTGCCTGAATTTGTGGGCAGATGCTATTTGGATTTATCCGTCCACCTAAAGATGCCAAGTTGATTTATGGCGTCATGTATCGGAGGTTTGGATGGATGCGGCCGTTGTAGCAGACTTCATCATATTCCCCTCGTTTGTGAGGGTTTTTTGATTGTGGGGATGCTCTTTCTTGCAGGCACAAGCCCCTGCAATTAATTACGTTATCGCATCGTGATAACCACTTTCTCCTTCTCTAAAAGTTCACTTCGTGTCGTGTGTGTTTATTTTATTTTTGGTTGCCCGTGGATTGTATATGGAGACTAATTTATGTTGTCGCCCGTAGGGCGTGGATTAGTTCAAATCCGTATATCTTAGATTTGGGTTTGGGTTGATTTAAGGATCGTTGATCTGTTTTGAAATCAAGATCGACTTAAATGTTTACGAGCATTTGGGGGCTCGATTTGTTTTCGTTAAGGATACGTTAGTCCAATTTGAGACTAAGATCTACTTAACACGGTTTTAGGATCATTTTTGTTTCAGATCCAACAAGAGAGCATTTGGGCTCTATTGTTTTGGTTTAAGAACGTTTCGGTTCCTTATCGCTATTTTGGAGGCGAACTTGTAGTTTGAGGACATTTCGGTCTGTAGATCACTATTTTTGAGGTGAGATTTTAGTTTAAGGACGTTACGGTCCATTGTCTCCATTTTGGAGACAACGTTTAGTTTGAGAAAGTTTTGGTCTGCAGATCACCATATTTTAGAGGAGGTTTTAGTTTAAGGACGTTACGATCCGTTGCCTCCGTTTTGGAGGCAACGTTTAGTTTGAGAACGTTTCGGTCTGTAGATCACCATTTTTGAGGTGATGTTTTAGTTTAAGGACGTTACGGTCCTGTTCACCGCCGAAAAGACACGACTGAGACGTTGGGACGTTCGGCTTGAATTTCGAGGGCAGATGCTATTTGGTGCTTGTTTACCACCGGAAACTGGGAAGACGGACTGTCTTGCCTGAATCTGGGGGCAAAAGCTAATTGGTGCTATTCGTCCAGCTCTCCAAAGATGCCAAGTTGATTTATGGCACCATGTATCGAAGGTTTAAATGGATGCGGTCGATGTAGCCGACTTTGTCAGATTCCCCCTCATTTGAGGGGTTTTTGATTGTGGGGACGCTCTTCCCTGCAGGTGCAAGCCCCTGTAGTTAATTACGCTAACGCATCACGGTAACAACTTTCTCCTTCTCCAGAAAGTCACTTCGTGTCGTGGGTGTTTGTTTTGTTTGTGGTTTCCCGTGGATTGTATACGGAGACTAACTTATGTTGTCGCTCGTAGGACATGGATTAGTCCAAATCCGTATTTTCTTAGATTTGGGTTTGGGGGTTTGGGTTTAAGGATACGTTAGCCTCATTTGAGACTAAGATCAACTTAAACGTTTGTTAAGGATACGTTAATCTAATTTTATACTAAGATCAACTTAACAGGATCGTTTAGATCCAACAAGAGAGCAATTAGGCTCTACTGTTTAGTTTAGTGACATTGCGGTCGATAATGAGTTTAAGGACATTATGGTCCATTGGTAGTTTAAGGACATCTCGGTCCAATGTTAGTTTCAAGACATCGCGGTCGAGGTTAAGGACATCATAGTCCGTGAGTTTAAGGACCTCAAAGTCCGATGTTAGTTTTAAGACATCACGGTCGAGATTAAGGACATCATAGTCCATGAGTTTAAGGACCCCACAGTCCATGAAATGTGTAGTTGTCGGGATCCGTCACCTCTTTGAAGACGTTGAGGAATTACAACGACAAATATCAAAGGAGTGAAGAGATGTACCCTTGAACCGAGGTGGATTAAGTGATTTGTAGTCCAATTTGGAACTAAGGTCAATTAATTATATTATGAGCGTATTGACTCAGTTGAGTCTGAATCGAGGACTTATGGCCAACTTGGGCTAAGTTCAATTGAGTTTGAAGTGTTAGTCCTCTGTTGGATCATTAGACATTTGTCTGGTTTCAGCCCACATTATTTAGCAATGCAAAACAAGAGTTCGAGGGTTTTGGCGACATTTTTTTCTTTCTTTGATTGAGCAGTGAGCATTATAGCTCTGACTTTTACTCAATTTTGAATGGGAGGCTTTACTTCTGAAAGATTAACCAATTTTGTTAAAAATAGTGTTAAACACTAGAGAAAACAGTGTTAAACACTGGAAATATATCTCTCAAATTAGTGTTAAACACTAAAAGATAATCAGTGTTAAACACTGGAAATATAATTCGCAATTTAGTGTTAGACACTAGAAAGCAACAGTGTTAAACACTGGAAATGGGGTTCTCAAGTTAGTGTTAAACACTAAAAATAAAGTTCTCGAATTAGTGTTAAACACTAAAGAAAAAGGGGTCACGTGGGGACACGTGAGGGCGCCCAGAGGTAGGACCAGATCGCTTTACTTCGTTACGCAATTAGGTGTTAAACACTTTTTTATATTTTTTTATTTTTGAGCAGCACGTGTTGACACGTGATGGTGATTTATGCGCTGACTGTTAAAGCGTTTGCCAAGGGGTCATGTGGTAACACGTGAGAGCACCCAAAGCCTTCATTTCCTTTGCTTTTATCTTCTGCGTTTTGGAGGTCACGTGGGAACACGTGAGGCGTTACCTCAGAGCCGATTCCTTCTTATTTTTGTGGACCTTTTCAGGGGTCACGTGGGGACACGTGGCCTTGATTCTTTGCATGCTTGAAGGTCTTTTAAATTCCTTTATCTTTAAGAATTAAATTCTTTATAGGGTTAAATCCTAATTAAGATTTTGGAGGAATTAAATTCCTATTATGAAAGAATTAAATTCTTATGTAGGGTTAAACCCTAATCTCTTTTTAGAAGGAATTAAATTCCTGTTAATCTGAGAGAATTAAATTCTCAGTTAGGGTTAAACCCTAGTTGTTTCCATCTTGAAGGCATTAAATTCCTATAATTTTAGGAGAATTAAATTCTCAGATAGGGTTCAAACCCTAATTTCATCTTGAAGGAATTAAATTCCTGTAAATTGGGAGAATTAAATTCTCTGAACTCAATCCTCCCTCTAAGTCTTAGATCTGCATGGCAAAATCTCAACCCGATGAGAATTAAATTCTCAACCTATGGGAAGATTTGCTTCTGCACATCTTCAACTAGAGGAAGAACTAAGTTCTTTTGCAAAAGAGTTAAACACTTAGATTTTTGAGAATTAAATTCTCTTTTTTTTTTGAAGTTTTGATCCCCTTTCTTTTTTCTCACCTAGGGTTTTCTTTTGTTGAGAATTATATTCTCCTTTCTTTTCTCTCTGAATTTTCAAGATGCCAAAATTCTATTATTTTTTCTTCCTCTTGGTTCTTATTTATAGGAGAAGGAAACGAATCAATCTGTTTGATGAATCTTTGATTGAAAGATTTTGTTTGTTTTTTTATAATTAACATAATCCTTTAGATCATTCAGTGAATTTTATTCACCGTTGGATTTTCAATCTAAAGATATTCGGTTTGTTATTTCGGTGAGATTTAGGGAGATCTTTCCTTGTTTGGGATTTTTCCATAAATTGGTAATTTTTAATCACCCTTGGATTTTTAATCCAACGGTTCCCTCTAACCTTTTCCATTTGGAAAGATTTAGAAACTTTAAGAATTTAATTCTATTAAACTGTGAGGCTTTCAAAGCCAATCACGTGCTGACACGTGACCCCTGGTCGCGTGTGAGCACGTGACCCCCAATTGAGTCTTCATCCCAGCCGCTTCTTTATGTTGCTGTTTTAACCATCACGTGCCAACACGTAACCATTGGTCACGTGTGAGCACGTGATACCTTATTGAAGTTTTTCCTGGTTTTTAATCAGGGAACGAATGCCCCCACAGCGTTGCTCTCACGTGTCTGCCCGTGAGTGCAACGCTGTCACTTTTGTGACCGTTGGATCCATCTAGGGAATCGGGGAGATGAAACGTTTTCATCACATCCTATAAAGGCAGGGGTCTCTTCAGAAGCGCCTCCACTCTTTCATCTTCTTCCTTGCAAACTTTTTTCTTTCTGAGAATTTAATTCTCGTTCTCAGAGCTTAGTTCTCTGTTCCAAAATTTTTTTAGAGTTTAACTCTGTTGAAAGATTCCTTTTTCTCAGGTAATAATCTTGAACGAATGAAGAACTTTCACAGAAATCTCCACTGGATTTTAAATCCACACCAAGGGTTTTCCCTTTTAACAAGAACCTATTTTTCTTTAAGTTCTTTAACAAGAACAGAAAACCATTTAACCTTCAAATAGCAGATCTCTTAGGGTTTCTCTAATGTTTAGGGATCGGTGGTGGTGTTTGTCTTTTCCATGGAATTTAATTCCATCATCAAAAAGCTCTGGCTTTGGAAAAAGAATTTCTGGGAATTTAATTCCCCTTTTCAAAAAGGAATTTAATTTCTATGAAGAGCTCAGTTCTTCCTAGGAGACTTCTTGGGCTTCTTGCCCTGAGTTGTCTTCTTTGCAGCCAAGGAGAAGAAGTTTGCATTGTTGCTTTCTGGGAATTTAATTCCCTTGATTCTGTTTGATTCGTCACAGAGTCCAAGATGGATTTCTCTTAAGGGAATGTATAGGGTCATTTGAAATCCACTGTTTATTTAATGAGAATCTTCCTTTTATCTCATTATAATTACTTTGCCTCATCATTAGCCAGCCGCCGCCTTGATCTTGTGGGACCCATATGTTTTGTAACCAGTGGTCCCATAAAATGAGTCTGTTGTCGTTTTCTTATATATATATATATATATATTTTTATAATCATATATATATACACACTGTTGGCTTTGCTCTGATGGTTTCCCCTCATTTCATTTCATGTACAATGACGTCTATTCCGTATTTCCCTTTCACTCGCTCGGAAGCCGCTTTTCCCCAGTCTCCATCTGATGAAGAAGTGATGGCGATGATCAGGGCTCACGACCCGAACTGCACCAACTTACTTTTGTGGGGGACCTGGTACAGCCACATCATCCGGGGTCGCCGGAGTTTCCTTTGCGAAGTGCCGACAAAGCCCACCTTTCCGTTCTTGCCGATGGATCCTCCGCGCACAGTCTTTGCCGTGGAGATGCCGAATTGGACCCCGATGGGATGGCTCGAGCCTTCGACGAAGGGCATCCCGAACCATCCGATCCCGGCCATAGATATTCTGGGATGCCGTATTTTTCAGGGCGAAGCCCAACCATGGGGGCAGATCTACAAAATAGGGCTCACCCCTCGACACTCCACGGGTTACCTCCTTTGGGCCCGCTACATTCTGTCCGCCAATCGCGCGCGACTGCAGAAGGTTGGGCTTTATTAGGCGATATATGCGTCGCTCTTCCACTACTAATCCCCGCACGTCTGGTGGGTTAAGGCATTCTTAAACCAGTGGAATCTCCCCACCAACACTTTTCTCCCAGGGGACCGCGAAGTTTCGATCTCCTTGGAAGAATTTCATGAGATCTCGGGGTTGCTAATCAGTGGGACACTTTATGAAGAGCTGTTGCCTCCTGACGAGTACGTCTTTGAGCACGAGCCCGCAATGCTCGACGGCTTGTCTACCGAGAACGCCGTCCGCCACAAGCGTCCGAGTTTGATCAAGGCGCTGGGCATCTTTGAAAAACTGTTCACAGAATCTGAGGAGCAAGGCGTTACTTTTAAGAGCTTCATCACTTGCTTCCTTCATGAGGATGTCCTGTCGAAGATGGCTCCGAAGTTTGCAAACATCAATGACCCCTTTGGGTTTGGTCCGAAGAAGCTGCCGACTAAGGAATCGGATTTACCGCAGAACTACATTCCTATTATATCGCCGGTGTCTTTTGAATCGATCGCATCTCCCGGCATGGATGAGGAGACATTCTTTGTGGCCTTCATCAGTGTCTTGCTCAGCTGGTTCGTCATCCCCATGCATCGCCGCTTCATGAGAGTCTCGATTATCTATCCGGCTCATCATATTGCTGAGGGGACACAGCTAGCCGTAGGCATCCCGGCGCTAGTGCATCTCTATCATGGGTTAGGCGCCGCAGCTAATACCTCGACTCCCGTCTTAGACGTAGTAAACTTTTCTCTCCATTACTTCATGTCTTGGATCGAGATGCACGTGTTGGGGGCTTTTGCTGCGCATCAGAGACCCGCATTTTACGACGCTTACACTTTCCCGCGACTCATGCGGCTAGTGGATGCTTCTGCCCCTGACCCGACTCAATTTAAGGCCATTCGTGTATTGATTGCTCCTTACGCTACCATGGGCGGATTGGTATTCGTTGATCGGGTTCTATCTGCTCCTTCAGGTCCAATTCAGCAACTTTGCGACCACTCAAAAGATAATGTGCCTTCTTTGAAGCCCCGGGAAGCCACGCATCTGTACACGATTAGACCAGGTTATCTGGTATTCCGTTAGGACAGTACAGCTCTTTTTATGCGATACAACCCGCACCGCTTCGCCCGGCAGCTTGGATATGATCAGGGCGTTTCTTTCGAGGTCGTGCCGGTCCCTTCACCCGAAGCTGTTCGTGATGCTGCTCATCATTTCGTGAGGATGAACACTGGTTCCCACTTCATGATTCCTGAAGCTGACCATATTCCCCGGTGCGTGGGGTCTTTTACGGGCTGGTACCTTCATCGGGTCAGCCCGATTATTGCTGAGGAGAAAAGGGTACTTCTTGGATATGGTGCTCCTGTTCAGGCCACGGGAGTTCCGCTGCGACCGCGCGCACCGGTCACTTTCCCCTGAGGGATACCAGCATTGCGCTTATTCCGGGGGAGTCGGGGGTGGACCTCACCCCCACAGTTGGTATGCCTTTGGGTACCCGGTCGCGGACTAATTAGGCTCCGGTAGCAATACCACCACCCATGGCATCGACATTGGCCGTGTCATCCTCGGTCGCAGCGCCAAACGAGGGTGATGGGAATGAGGGTGTTGAAGGTGAGGTGGGTCGGCGTCGTGCCAAGGCTCCACGGGGGAGGAAACTGTCGTCCTCAGCGGTCGGTTCTGGATCCAAACGGCGGAGGAAAGTGGCTACTAACTTGCTCGACTCTTTAGCAGAGTCTGAGCCCATTCTTCAGGACGAACCATTGGCCCTGCAAGAATTCCGAGTTCAACTGCCGAGGAAGCCACACAATTGGCTGAGGCTATAAGACATTCTCAAGACGAGTCGGAGAACGTAAGGATTCCGAAGAAGCCTTATCCCGCCGTCATCTTTTATGAAGACCCTCCGTGGATCCGGCGACGATTCATCGGCCCTCTGGAGGAATGGGGTGAACGGGCCCTTAAACAGGCCGCTTCGGAGGATGCCGTGGACGCGCTTTCATTGTGGACCGGCGGCCATGAGTCCACCCTCGGACCTCGGTAAGCACACCTCCTTGAGAAGGAGCGTCGGCTTGAGCAAGCTATATTGCAAGCTTCCTTGCGCATCGGTATGTTCCTATATTTCTTTGTGATACTTCATATTGTCTGCACGCAAATATATGTATTCTTATCCTTGTGTGAACTGTGCAGAGATTTCGGCGATGGCAAAGGTTCCCATGGGTTTACTGACCATAGAGCCTGTTGATACCCCCAATGAAACACTGCTCAGTGTGGAGGGGGTTGATGAAACTGTCTCTCTCGTGATAGAGCCTCTTGCAGTGGTTCCTGCACTCGAAGCTCTTGCTCCCTCAGGAGAGGCACCTTTGGTGGTTGTCGTTCCAATGGGTCTACTTGAAGGCGGCCCAGAGGCTAGGATGGAGGTAGTCGAGGCTACCCTCCTTCCGTTGGAGCCCGCAGTGGCAACCGCTGCTCCTTCCTCGGAGGCCGTTACACCAGCCCGTGTTCCTGCTATTGTGCCCGAGGTCGCGGCGAAGGTCGTTATGTTAGTGTATATGCCCTAGAGGCCATTACTGTATCATACTAGTTTGTATATTACTTAATGGAAGCTTGGGATATTCACCATTGTATACACAATCTTGCTCAAAATAGTAGTATGCTACTTAGTTTGTTTCTACTTCAATGTGTGTACATGTGTTTCTTTTAACATATCGCCTATACACATTAGTAGAGCCCTTAGAATCTTCGCTTGATTACCGGCGTTGTGATGGCGATCACACTCGTGGGGGCTGGGTAATCCACAAGCACATCCTTATGCAGGTCCCTAGTCGTAGGATTATCGAGACAGGGCATCGATACTCCAGAGTAGACAGGTGCATACGCTTCTCTTCCCAGTACGGGAGATAGTCTGTCCCACAGCCATCAGTACGTCGTACTGGAGATAGTATGCGAGTGCTCGTTAAGTTACGAGTACACTGGACAGGACTGGTCGGGAACTGTTGGTTGGTATTATACCTATTGTCAGTTAACAGTTCCCAGGTGACTTGAGTACAGCTTAGTCCGCTGACTTGACACTGTCACTTCGCCTCGAGTGTGTTCCCACTGTTCTTTGATTACTACCCTACCACGGCTCTACTGAGTCGTGCAAACAGGTAGTAGTTGGGTGCAGTCCCGAAGCACTTGGAGGCAGTGACGGTTAGACAGGACTCATCTCTCTCGGTATTGGGAGTTGATATCGCGTTGTGTCTAGGAGAGCCATTACACATAGTCGTCCCTGGTCAGGGCAAGCGAGATATACTGGTGGGTTTCCAGTGTTATCTCAGGGTGTTCTGGGCTACACTCCGACACGACTTGTACCGCTATTAGGGGACTGACGTTTACCACCCCCTAGGCCCGCCATGCGATATTCTCAGACGAACAGACCGGACTGTACGGAGATTGTCACATACAGGCTCAGTAGGAGTTCGGATGGATTCACCTCATCAGTCTTCTTATCGGCATCTACTTTGGGACCGTTACGTACAGTTAGTGCCGCTTGCGGTCTGTGGTTAACCCCACTGCCAGCATAGTGTCGAGTCTTTAGAGTCCCACACAGAGGGTTACTCGCCTTTGGGGAAAACAGAGTAGAGGTCGCATGGTTTTGCGACAGGGTCCGTTCATACTCGCGCACTTGTGCACGTTTGGTGACCGGGCAGCTATTACTAGTGGGCTTTGGTTTAAGCCAGATACTAGTATTTGTTTTGGGATTAATTTTGTCTCATTGTATTCGTGTTCCTCGGAACGCGGATGTGGGTGTGTATGCACAGTTGATAGAGGCAGAGGCAGAGAATTCTCATTAGGGTTGTTGACCATTTGACTTTGGTTGACTTGTTGACCGTTGAATTTTCCCTAACCCTAATGAGAATGATAAATATGATTAATAATGATAATTAAGGATTATTGTGTGATGGTTAGGTTGACCATTTGACCATGGTGGACATTTTGACCCTTGTTGACATTTTGACCATAATCATTTCATATCAAAGATGCTTCTTGATCTTTGCAAATTGCATTTATTATGAAATGATAATGGTCATTCCATACTCACCATCACATTTTCCTTTTTAATTATTATTATTAATCTATTATTCTCTTATATGAGCATGGTTGTAAAAAGAAAGCTCTCATTCTATGATATTTCCTCTCTCTCTTTGCAAAAGCTCTTCTTCTTCCTCTCTCAAAGCTTAAGTGTTCCATGTGTTGGAAATCATGAGTTTTTGAGACAAAGCCACCATAACACATCTCTACTCATTCTAGGGTACTAGGTTTAGCAAACCAAACACCTTAGTTACCTCTAGGTTGAGGTAGGAGCTCAAGTTCGAGACCCTCGGGTGAATCTATCTTCGGCAAAGAGGAGACGAGGAGGAGGAGCCGTTCAAACTACCACAAGGAGCAAGTAAGGAGGAGAACAACAAGAAGAGAAGGAGTTCAAGACTAGGTATAACCCCCTAACCGAATAGCTAAAGCTCGTAGTTGTTGCTAGTGTGTTGTTTAGCAAAGATCCGAGTTTTATAGTCCATGTTACCAAAACCCCAAAAATCGTTTTTCACCGTTTCCGCAACCCTGAAAGAACCGAGAGAGGTAACATGAAGCTAACAGTGGTATTAGAGCCAGGCTAAACACACACTAGCATGTTAGCAAAGTATCTAGAATTTCGATCGGACAAAAAACCGCAAAACACGTCAAAAATATCAACTTTCTGCCGATTTTTAGTTCTGCTCAAAAAATAATAAATCATGTACTAAAAATTGGCTCAGGGTTTTTAAAGATCACACAAGAAAAATGATCCACCAACTCGGTCAAAGCGCCGCGGAACCGCGGCCGAGTTGACTCGGAAGTGGGTCAAGTTTCCTGCAGTGTTCTTATATTGTTGTTTTGTGATTTTTAGGATGGTTTGTTTCTGCCCAGAATTTCCAGAAAACAAAATTTGTTTTTGGGGTGGTTACAAATCCGTATTTTGATCGATTTTCTATAGACTTTAGCTAATGGGTTATATCTGTGATGTGATATATGTATTGAACGTCTGTTAATCGCTATACGTCGATTAGTGGGGGTTATACATATCTGTGATCTGTAATGTTGATGGTTTGTGTATATGAATTCGTTGGATTGTCGCGGATGAATTGCTGGGGACGTTGTGAGATAAGAGTTTTCTTTATCTTTCAATTCATGTAATGTGTAAATTGATGTAATATTATTTGTATGGCCGCACATCCGGGATGAGGTTGTAGCCGCCATTGTATAATTTCTTTTTACTATTTTTGCTCCTAGGATAGACCCAAGGAGGGGTGCACAAACTACCGGGTACCTCGAAGTGCCGAGTGGCCTACTCACGTTGTTGAGGGAGGTTGCTTCACTTCGGGTATTTGGCGGGTAGTTTGCCGCACCCGTAGGGGTCTAGGATGGGGTATTTGGCTATTCATCGCGACCGTGTAATATGTCTTTCGTTGCAGGCTCGAACGAAATGCAGATTCCTAGTATATCCAAAGTGTTCATCTGTGATCTGGAATGGCTATCATTGCATCTGACGAATATGTATATATCTATATATGATATCTATTTAGGCGTTACTTATGTTTTGCATCCGCGCTAGTCCAGCACCCGCTCTGTCGTTAGTTAAGTAACCTAACGGGTGATGACGGGACCCCGTGGCGAATGCGGATGGCATAAGCGTACGTCATATTTTCGTTGTTTTCTGCAATGGTAGGATTAATTGATGGGACGCATTAAATTAATGCAAGAAAACAAACCTAAAAGACGTTGTTGGAATAATTTTGAAAAAGCTATTATTGCAAAGACGTTCACTTTTGTTTTGCACAGAGGTATTCGGTTATGAATGCCCAGCACCTCATTCGACGAGGCAAGGGCCGAGATCCCTTCATCGGGAGTGACCCTTTGGACAAAAGTTTACGTCAGGGTAATAACTTCACTATAGTCGATTATTCTTACTTTGCATCGAGGTGTTCATCTTAGAATATCCTGCACCTCATTCGACGAGGAAAGAGCCGAGATCCCTTCACAGGGAGTGACCTCTTTAGCAAAAGTTTTCGCCACTATATTTTCAAAAAGATTATCAGGTTCCTTCAACGATATCAAGTTCACTACGTTAACGGGTTTTTCGCCAAAAACCCAGCCGTAGCCCTCCGCCATTTCTTACAAGTAACACTTAGTATTCGTGCTACGTTTGTTGACTCCATCAAGGCGTAGTGTACGGTAATTGAGTGCTGCTTGTTTGTAGCAGTATATGGGATTGGTTAGGACAGTCGTATAACCTTGTTGACTCCGTCAAGGGTTATGCGGGTGGGTTTAATGCAATCCAGATAATGACGGGTTGAACTTGACTAGGACTCTTTGATTTGTTGACTCCGTCAAGGTCACTTGGGTCCTAGGGGCAAAAATCCACATCGGGAGTTTCTAAAGAAACTGAAACTTGCAGATTTAGCATATCTTCTGGAGTGTGGTGACTAGGGTGGATTCCATCTAGGTCATCACACAATGATAGTTGGATCCCGATCCCACTGATGAGTTGGATTACTCTCGGGAGATTATTTCACTTAACAATCAATGCTATAAACCAAGTAGGTGTCTAGAACGGTGTTAGCAGGGCTACGCCTCCAGGGAAAAGAGAATACTTAATTAAGGAACTTCGCGAAAGCGTTGGAAAACCTCCCTCGAAGTACCAACACTAGCCTGGCTGAAAGGTTAAGCAGGTATTGTGACGTGCGATTAATCCTGACTAGTTCTTCTTTTAAAAGGTTTTAAGAAGAATTTGAGGAAACAGTGGGAGCCATCCTGGTTAGATAAACTAATAAATCAATCTAATCTTGTAAGAGCGCACGCTGAGTGTTTCTTTTCTCTCTCTCCAGGTAGCAACCATTTCACGCCCTAATCAAGATAATAAAATGTATTGCTTGACCGATCCGAATTCTTATTCGGGGCTGGGGAACGTTGGTTCGGCTCTAACTTGTGACAACAGTCATAAGTATGAGCAAGGGAAAGAGGATTATATGAATTCCAAGGATACCCAGTTGAAGAAGAAGTATGGTTTTGCATCTACTTCAGGTGTTCTTGTAATTGAGAACTGCTTTACGATCAGCCCTACCTCCTAGGTACTTGATATCGGATCAGGATCTCATATCTGCAATTTATTGCAGGGACTGAGAAAAAGTAGGAAAGTTATACCTGGTGATATGTCACTCAGAGTAGAGAACGGAGCACAAGTTAATGCTACAGCCGTCGGTGAATATCACCTAGTGTTGCCAAATGGCAATACTATGATTTTGAACGATTGCTACTATGTACCTTCCATGGTTTGCAACATCATATCAGTTTCTTTACTCGATAAAGAAGGATATAACTTTATTCTTGATAGAAATATCATGAACATTTACCTTCATAAGGTACTGGTTGCAGAAGGTACAATGTGTAATGGTATCTACGTTCTAAATCAGAATACAGTTCTCAATGTACAAAACACACGCAAGAGGAAGAATTCAGATACGAATGAATCCTACTTGTGGCATTGTAGACTTCGTCATATCGGAGAGAAAAGACAAAGTAAGTTGCATAAAGATGGACTCTTGAATACGTTCGAGTTTTCATCTTATGAAACTTGTCAGTCTTGTCTCAAAGGGAAGATGACCAAATCTCCGTTCACCGGACATGGAGAAAGAGCAACAGAGCTCTTGGGACTCATACACAGTGATGTATGTGGTCCGATGTCTATACATGCAAGGGGTGAGTTCTCGTACTTCATCACATTCACTGACGATCTCTCTAGATTCGGATATGTGTATCTTATGAAACACAAATCTGAAGCTTTTGAGAAATTCAAGGAATTCAGAAACGAAGTAGAGAACCAGACTGGCAAAAGTATCAAGATCCTCCGGTCTGATAGAGGAAGAGAGTACTTGAGCACGGAATTTCTAGATTACTTAAAAGAGAATGGTATTCTCTCTCAGCTTACTCCTCCTTATACACCACAACACAACGGTGTATCGGAACGGAGGAATCATACCCTATTGGATATGGTTAGCTCCATGATGAGTAGTGCCGAGTTGTCTCTTTCATTTTTGGGACATGCGCTTCAGACACCAGCATACCTACTGAATTACGTTCGATCCAAATCTGTGCCTAAGACTCCATATGAAATATGGAGTGGGAGAAATCTGTATCTTAAGCAATTTAAGATATGGGGTTGTCCGGCCTATGTGAAAACACAGAAACCGGACAAGCTAGAGGCACGGTCAGTTCTGTGTAAATTTGTGGGATATCCTAAAGACTCACTAGGATATCTGTTCTACCACACTGAGGAACAGAAGGTGTTTGTATCTCGCCACGCTACCTTTTTAGAAAGGGAGTTTCTTGCAAAAGAAACTAGTGGGAGTTCGGTAGAACTGGAAGAAATTCAGCGACCACAAAATACAACTGAAAATTTGGAGGAACCACTGGATTCGATAACCTCAAACGGACCTCAGCCACTCCGCAGATCTGGTAGGATTTCTCATCCGCCCGAGAGATACTACGGTTTTCTCTTAGACGGGGATCGAGAGGATTGCATCTTGGAAGAAGATGACCCTACCAGTTTCAGGCAGGCCATTATCAGTAGGGACTCTAATAAGTGGCAGGAAGCAATGCAATCCGAAATGGAGTCCATGTACACCAATAAAGTGTGGACCTTGGATATTGCTCCACCTGGGGTAAAACCCGTTGGATGCAAATGGATCTACAAAAGGAAACTTGGTGTAGATGGGCAGGTGGAAACCTATAAGGCTAGACTCGTTGCAAAAGGTTTTCGTCAAAGACCTGGTGTGGACTATGATGAAACTTTTTCTCCGGTGGCTATGCTCAAATCCATTCGGATCCTACTTGCCATTGCTGCCTTCCATGACTATGAAATCTGGCAGATGGACGTTAAAACGGTTTTTCTAAACGGCTGTTTGGAAGAGTGCGTTTACATGGATCAGCCAGAAGGTTTCGTAGATAGTGGGAGCAGCGGGAAGGTATGCAAGTTGCTTAAATCCATTTATGGATTAAAGCAGGCATCGCGGAGCTGGAACATCTGTTTTGATAAGCCAATCAAGGAATTTGATTTCATCAAGAACGAAGATGAACCTTGTGTCTATAAGAAGATTGTAGGACGAACTGTCGTGTTCCTAGTCTTGTACGTGGACGACATTCTTTTAATAGGAAATGACATTCCTATGCTACAATCGGTCAAGCTATTTTTGTCACAACGGTTCTCCATAAAGGACCTGGGTGATGCCTCGTACATTCTGGGGATCAAGATCTACAGAGATAGATCCAAGAGACTACTGGGACTTTCGCAGTCCAGGTACATAGAGACCGTACTAAAGAGATTTAGTATGGAGGATTCTAAGCGCGGTAACATACCCGCATTGCACGGAATTACCCTCTCCAAGAAGATGTCTCCTAAGACTGACGAGGAGAGGGTTCGCATGAGCACTATACCCTACGCTTCGGCGGTAGGATCTATAATGTATGTGATGCTATGTACAAGACCAGATGTAGCTTACGCGCTGAGCGTGGTGAGCCGGTATCAGTCAGACCCAGGTGAGGACCACTGGACGGCAGTGAAGAACATTCTCAAGTATCTAAGAAGGACTAAGGAGATGTTCCTGGTTTATGGTAATGGAGACCTCAGGGTCGAGTCCTTTACCGATTCAGGCTTCCAGAGTGACAAAGATGACAGCAAGTCTGTCTCGGGTTTTGTGTTTACCCTCAACAGAGGGGCGGTATGTTGGAGGAGTTCCAAACAGGATACCATCGCAGACTCGACGATGGAGGCTGAATACATTGCTGCATGCGATGCCGCAAAAGAGGCGGTCTGGATGAAGAAGTTCATTAGTGAACTTCAGGTGGTTCCATCCATTGTTGACCCAATACCTTTGTATTGCGATAACAATGGGGCTATAGCTTTAGCGAAGGAACCAAGGTCCCATCAGAAATCCAAACTCATTTTAAGGCGGTATCACCTGATCAGGGAGATCATTGATCGCCAGGAGATCGAGATACGGAGAGTGGACACAAAAGACAACACGGCGGATCCATTCACGAAGGCCTTGCCCCAGACTCAGTTCGAGCGGCTGATCGAGATGATAGGTCTTCGATACGCCAGTACATGGCCTTAGTGCAAGTGGGAGATTGTTAGTGTATATGCCCTAGAGGCCATTACTGTATCATACTAGTTTGTATATTACTTAATGGAAGCTTGGGATATTCACCATTGTATACACAATCTTGATCAAAATAGTAGTATGCTACTTGGTTTGTTTCTACTTCAATGTGTGTACATGTGTTTCTTTTAACATATCGCCTATACATATTAGTAGAGCCCTTAGCATCTTCGCTTGATTACCGGTGTTGTGATGGCGATCACACTCGTGGGGGCTGGGTAATCCACAAGCACATCCTTATGCAGGTCCATAGTCGTAGGATTATCGAGACAGGGTATCGATACTCCAGAGTAGACTGGTGCATACGCTTCTCTTCCCAGTATGGGAGATGGTCTGTCCCACAGCCATCAGTACGTCGTACTGGATATAGTATGCGGGTGCTCGTTAAGTTACGAGTACACTGGACATGACTCGTCGGGAATTGTTGGTTGGTATTATACCTATCGTCAGTTAACAGTTCCCAGGTGACATGAGTACAGCTTAGTCCGCTGACTTGACACTGTCACTTTGCCTCGAATGTGTTCCCACTGTTCTTTGATTACTACCCTACCACGGCTCTACTGAGTCGTGCAAACAGGTAGTAGTTGGGTGCAGTCCCGAAGCACTTGGAGGCAGTGACGGTTAGACAAGACTCGTCTCTCCCGGTATTGGGAGTTGATATCGCGCTGTGTCTAGGAGAGCCATTACACATAGTCGTCCCTGGCCAGGGCAAGCGAGATATACTGGTGGGTTTCCAGTGTTATCTTAGGGTGTTCTGGGCTACACTCCGACACGACTTGTACCGCTATTAGGAAACTGACGTTTACCACCCCCTAGGCCCGCCATGCCATATTCTCAGACGAACAGACCGGACTGTACGGAGATTGTCACATACAGGCTCAGTAGGAGTTCGGATGGGTTGTCGGGACCCGGTTCTTGCTCACGGAGACATGGAACAAAGTGCCACGCCAAGTGTCGTGTTAAGTGGACGGGGGCCACCTCTTGAATCCGTAGGGGCCACCTCTTGAGTCCGTGGGACCCACTGTAGAACAATGGGAACTTTTCGGAATACATTCCGAAAGGGGGCAGATCTGTACTATAAATGGAATGATACCACTCTTCAATACAGAGGCGCCTTTTAAGTGAACTGGCACTACAGGAGTTTGAGAACTCCGTAGTTAAGCGTGCTCGGGCCAGGGAAGTACTAGGATGGGTGACCTCCTAGGAAGTGGCCCCTGGTCGGGTCCGGTTCGCTCCGAAGGACAAAACCGTGCAGTTTCGGCCAGAGCGGACAATACTCTCTGTATTGGAGGTGGGGCGTGACAGAATGGTATCAGAGCTGGTCCCTCAATAGTGGGTCTGTGGTTCGAGGACGAACCATTGTTCAAAGGTTGGGAGAATGTCGGGACCCGGTTCTTGCTCACGGAGCAAAGTGCCACACGAAACAAAGTGCCACGCCAAGTGTCGTGTTAAGTGGGCGGGGGCCACCTCTTGAATCCGTGGGGGCCACCTCTTGAGTCCGTGGGACCCACTGTAGAACAATGGGGACTCTTCGGAATACATTCCGAAAGGGGGCAGATCTGTACTATAAATGGAATGATACCACTCTTCAATACAGAGGCGCCTTTTAAGTGAACTGGCACTACAGGAGTTTGAGAACCCCGTAGTTAAGCGTGCTCGGGCCAGGGAAGTCCTAGGATGGGTGACCTCCTGGGAAGTGGCCCCTGGTCGGGTCCGGTTCGCTCTGAAGGACAAAACCGTGCGGTTTCGGCCAGAGCGGACAATACTCTCTGTATTGGAGGTGGGGCGTGACATGGGTTCACCTCATCAGTCTTCTTATCGGCATCTACCTGGGGACCGTTACGTACAGCTAGTGCCGCTTGTGGTCTGTGGTTAACCCCACTGCCGGCGTAGTGTCGAGTGTTTAGAGTCCCACACAGAGGGTTACTCGCCTTTGGGCAAATCAGAGTAGAGGTCGCATGATTTTACGACAGGGTTCGTTCACACTCACGCACTTGTGCACGTTTGGTGACCGGGCAGCTATTACTAGTGGGCTTTGGTTTAAGCCAGATACTAGTATTTGTTTTGGGATTGGTTTTGTCTCATTGTATTCGTGTTCCTCGGAACGCGGATGCGGGTGTGTATGCACAGTTGATAGAGGCAGAGGCAGAGGATAGTCATTAGGGTTGTTGACCATTTGACTTTGGTTGACTTGTTGACCGTTGACTTTTCCCTAACCCTAATGAGAATGATAAATATGATTAATAATGATAATTAAGGATTATTGTGTGATGGTTAGGTTGACCATTTGACCATGGTGGACATTTTGACCCTTGTTGACATTTTGACCATAATCATTTCATATCAAAGATGTTTCTTGTTCTTTGCAAATTGCATTTATTATGAAATGATAATGGTCATTCCATACTCACCATCACATTTTCCTTTTTAATTATTATTATTAATCTATTATTCTCTCATATGAGCATGGTTGTAAAAAGAGAGCTCTCATTCTATGATATCTCCTCTCTCTCTTTGCAAAAGCTCTTCTTCTTCCTCTCTCAAAACTTAAGTGTTCCATGTGTTGGAAATCATGAGTTTTTGAGACAAAGCCACCATAACACATCTCTACTCATTCTAGGGTACTAGGTTTAGCAAACCAAACACCTTAGTTATCTCTACGTTGAGGTAGGAGCTCAAGTTCGAGGCCCTCGGGTGGATCTATCTTCGGCAAAGAGGAGACGAGGAGGAGGAGCCGTTCAAACTACCACAAGGAGCAAGCAAGGAGGAGAACAACAAGAAGAGAAGGAGTTCAAGACTAGGTATAACCCCCTAACCGAGTAGCTAAAGCTCGTAGTTGTTGCTAGTGTGTTGTTTAGCAAAAATCCGAGTTTTATAGTCCATGTTACCAAAACCCCAAAAATCGTTTTTCACCGTTTTCGCAACCCCGAAAGAACCGGGAGAGGTAACGTGGAGCTAACACGTTGAAGCTGCTATCCCTCCAGCTCAGAATGGGAGGAGCGTCGAAAGTAACCTTCTACATTTTATATTAGTAATCTCTCCATTATCTGAACTCTTTTGTCTTTTCAGAGTTACGCGGATTGGCGGCTTCTATCGCCGACCTGTCTCCACAGCAGTCCTTTCAGCGCTTGTTGGAGATTGCTGCCCCGCAAGCAATACCTCCTCAGCGCATCGTCCTCTCGTCTGGGCAAGGTCAGTGTTGTTTACCATCTTTTCACAGCATTGCTATTATTTCGTAAAATGACATTGATGTCCTTTACAGTCATGGAGGCCGATGATGAGGTTGAGGTTCTTGAAGGGCCAGGGGAGTCTTCAGCTCCTTCTTGCATGACCGTGAGTAAGTAAAGTCCCAACATTGTTCCTTTGGTTCTTGGTTTACAATTTTCGTTGACCGTTTATAAATCTGAACAGCCCTGTCAGTTCTTACCGCGCTGGAGTCGCGCATCACCATGCCACCTGGCCCTTATGCTCTGCGAGCTTCGGAACGTTTGGCTAAGTTAAGCCTCGCCTCTCTGTCATCTTTGATCGAGGAGCTTCGTGCTGGTAGCGTAATTACAGCCGAAGCTAATAGCTCTCTTCCCTTTCTTTCCACCTACCATAGCGAAGCGGTGGTGCAAGTCTGGGTTGATTTCTGTCGGCAGGTGGAGGCTTGCTTACAAGTGCTTGAGTGTACCCGCCTTTCTTCGGAGGCTGTGGCTGCGAAGGCGAGCTTGCGGGGTCTGATAGAGTGGTGCGCGGCGAACATGGTGTCCTGCGAGAAGAAGCTCGGCCGCAAATTCTCAGAGAGGGAGCTGGCTTCTAAGGCGCTGAACGAGCTCCAAGCCAACCTTACAGTTAAAGCCAACAAGGCGTATGAACTCTGGCGAGTGCTTCAAGAGGCCATCAAGGAGGTGGTGGCCATCGACAAAGCCGCAGTGTTCACTCGTGAAAGGGTTGAGGCTCACAAGGCTACTGAGAAAGAGCTTGAAGGTCGGCTCGCCTCGTATCAGGCCCATCAAGCTCAAGCGGAGGCCCGTCTTTTGGCGATATTGAACCATGAAGGCGAGGCCCAGCGAAAGAAGGATGAGTTGACCAATCTACTAAATCGCCCGCTGGCTTGAAGACTTGTAGATGTATATTTTTATTCTTTCTTTATACATACTCCTGAATAAGTGTATATTTTTTGTTTCTTCCACGAATTGTACTTTGTATTCATTTTGATTCATGAATAAAAGACATATTTTTCTTCACAATGGTGTGTCTCTTTTTATTCTGTGGATAGTCTATCTCGGTTTCTTTGCAGGACAATGATGGCTTAGGATTCAGGGTTAAGATCTGCCTCCCAAGACTTTTCAATTTTATGAGCCGTGAGGGTCTCATAAAGAATTTTCTCCCTACCGGTCGAGAGGATCTTGTAGGTGTAATTTCTCCTTAAGAATCGTGAGGATTCCTAAGTGTGCTTTCTCTTGAAAGTCGTAAGGATCTCACAAGAGAATTTTCTCCTTTACGAGTCATGAGGACCCGCAAGTGATGGGTGAAGTTGCCCTTATCCGCATTTCACGGAGTCAGGGGTTGCTCTGGATGCTTCCCACGGGTTCACTACCGTGTTCTGCGAGGACCAGGCTCCGCTCTAGACGTTTTCCAGGATATCGTAGTTTAAAGACATCATGATCGAGGTTAAGGACATCATAGTCCGTGGATTTAAGGATTCCACAGTCCGTTGTTAGTTTTAAGACATCACGGTCGAGGTTAAGGACATCATAGTCCATGAGTTTAAGGACCCCACAGTCCAATGTTAGTTTAAAGACATCACGATCGAGATTAAGGACATCATAGTCCATGAGTTTAAGGACCTCACAGTCCAATGTTAGTTTAAAGACATCACGGTCGAGGTTAAGGACATCATAGTCCATGAATTTAAGGACCTCACAGTCTAATGTTTGCTCTGGATGCTTCCCACGGGTTCACTGCCGTGTTCGGCGAGGACCAGGCTCCGCTCTGGATGCTTCACACGGGGTCATTGCCGTGTTCTGCGAGGACCAGGATCCGCTCTGGACGTTTTCCATGGGGTCAGGAGTGACATAATCCGCGTTCCACGTAACCAAGAATTTTGCTCTGGATGCTTCCCACGGGTTCACTGCCGTGTTCGGCGAGGACCAGGCTCTGCTCTGGATGCTTCATACGGGGTCATTGCCGTGCGCTGTGAGGACCAGGATTCGCTCTGGACGTTTTCCACGGGGTCGGGAGTGACATAATCCGCGTTCCACGTAGCCAGGAATTTTGCTCTGGATGTTTGTCACGGGTCCACTGCCGTGTTCGACGAGGACCAGGCTACGCTTTGGATGCTTCACACGGGGTCACTACCGTGCTCTGCGAGGAACAGGATCCGCTCTGGACGTTTTCCACGGGGTCAGGAGTGACATAATCCGCATTCCACGTAGCCAGGAATTTTGCTCTGGATGCTTCCCACGGGTTCACTGCCGTGTTTGGCGAGGACCAGACTCCGCTCTGGATGCTTCACACGGGGTCATTGCCGTGCTCTGCGAGGACCAAGATCCGCTCTGGACGTTTTCACGGTCAGGAGTGACATAATCCGCGTTCCACGTAGCCAGGAATTTTGCTCTGGATGCTTCCCACGGGTTCACTGCCGTGTTCGTCGAGGACCAGGCTCTGCTCTGGATGCTTCACACGGGGTCATTGTCGTGTTCTGCGAGGACCAGGATCCGCTCTGGACGTTTTCCATAGGGTCAGGAGTGACATAATCCGCGTTCCACATAACCAGGAATTTTTCTCTGGATGCTTCCTACGGGTTCACTGCCGTATTCGACGAGGACCAGGCTCCGCTCAGGATGCTTCACACGGGGTCATTGGCGTGCTCTGCGAGGACCAGGATCCGCTCTGGACGTTTTCTACAGGGTCAGGAGTGACATAATCCGCGTTCCACGTAGCCAGGAATTTTTGACTTTATGTTGTGTCTATTGTAATGGGACGAATATCGAGATGATCTCCGGGCTATCTGTTAACCGTTGAGATTTGGTTTCTTCTTCTGATAAAAACCTGGGGAGGAAAGGTATGATTCCCTCTTTGTTTGCGTCCCTGGATTGTATACAGGGATTGATGTGGTATCGCCTGTAAGGCAAAAAGTTCATTCATTTTTTTTATTTCTTTCCGTGATGCTCTATCATTTCAGCTTTTATATCGCGAAGGTCGCGATTGCCCAATCATTTCGGCTATTTTTTCGCGGTGCCCAATCATTTCGGCTATTTATTTTATTTTTACTCGCTGTTTTTTTATTGCGAGTTGCCCAATCATTTCAGCTATTTTGCATGCATACATTTTAACTTGCTGATTTTGTTTGCAAGTTGCTCCATCATTTCAGCTATTTCGTATGCATGTGTGGCTCGCTGGCTTTTCGCTGCAAGTTTAGAATTAGACACTGATCTCGGCATCAGCACCGCTACAACTGGGATATTCTCAGGAGCGAATCATCATTTGCCTCTGTTGACGTCGAACAAAGGTGGCTTAGCGAACAGGGTTAGGATCCTGTCGACTAAGGCTTTTGACTTTACGAGCCATAAGGGTCTCATAAAGGAATTTCTCCCTACAAGTCGTGAGGATCTCGTAGGTGCATTTTCTCCTTAGGAGTCGTGAGGATTCCTAAGTGCATGTTCTTCTATAAGTCATAAGGATCTTATAAGAGGGTTTTCTCCTTGTAAGTCGAGAGGACTTACAAGGGTTGTTCGCCGTATAGATATATCCCTAGTCACGGATGGGACTTTGTTAGGATAATGTTTATTCGCGCCCGTGGATTGTATACAAGGGTCAGCATTGAGCCGCTTGTAGGGCAGTATTGAAGGTTGTGGGGGTTGCTTAAGAACAGGCACAGATCCCTGTAGCTTAAGACTTTTGAATCTTATGAGCCGCGAGGGTCCCATAAGAGGGTTCTCCTTACGAGACATGAGGATCTCGCAAGTGTAATTTCTCCCTAGGGATCGTGGGGATCCCTAAGTGTGTTGGTCCCTTGTGAGTCGAAAGGATCTCACGCAGGTGGTTTCTCCTTACAAAGTCGAGAGGACCTTGCAAGTGTCTTTTAACGAGATTGCGCCCTTTCGGGTTTTCATAAAACTCACCGGTAGACCTGCTGTGTTTACTCACGGAGCCCTTTCGGGTTTTCATCCGTACCCATTTTGCTTATGGATCTACCGTTTTTCTCTTTTTTTGTTCTTTTTTTTTCTTTTTTTTGTATCAGCTTTGGGATACTGCAATTCACCGTAGTTTATTGACATCTCGGTCAACGGCTAGTTTTAGGACATGGTGGTCCGTTATTAGTCTAAGAACGTTTCGGTCCGTCGTTAGTTTAAGGACGTCTTGGTCCATTGTTAGTTTAAGGACGTTTCGGTCCATTGTAAAGGAAGCTGGTTACTACTTATAGAGTCTGGGCTTAGGAAGATAGCGAGTGGACATAGTCGTCGTCATCTATCATTGACCTAGGCCGTGACTCGTCAAGCGTAGTACTTCTTCAGGAAGCGACCGTTTATTGGCCTGAAAGGTCTTTCACCATGCATGTCCATGAGTAGATAGGCCCCACCCTGGTACACCTTGTCTATGATATACGGGACTTCATAGTTCGGCTAGAATTTCCCCCGTTTGGCACGATTGGGGATCATAGGTCTTTTGACAACTAGCACGAGTTCGCCTTGGCGAAGTGTCCTCGGCCTAGTCAATCTTTCATATGAGCGCGTCATCTTTGCTTTATAAGTCTCTAAATTTTGCTGCGCCATGAGGCGAGTTTCATTAAGGGCATCGTGTTGGAGATAGTGCCCTCAGAGTCAATTATTGGATCACAGGCACGTGATTGCAATGATTGAGGGAGGACCTATCCCGGTAGGACAGTCTTACTCGAGATGATAGTATGCTATCTGGTTTATCTTTATCATCGTGTACTGCTTTAGGTGACCTGACATGTCGCTATTACACGTTGATAGAGCCCCTAGGATTCTTGCTTGACTGCCGACAGTATGATGGCGATCATATACGTGAGAGCTGGTGGTCTATAAGCACATCCTTAAAAGGTCCCTAGTCGTAGGAGTTTCGAGACAGGGCATCGATACTCCATTAGTAGACTAGTGTATACAGTCGAGACCCCGACGAGGGGCGGTGGCCGGTCTCACAAGCCACTGGTGCCAGTTGGTTCACCTAAGATGTATACAGGTGCTCATTGGGTTATGAGTACACCGGACAGGACTCGCCGGGAACCTGCTAGTTGGTCATATACCAGATGTCAGATAGCAGTTCCCTGGTGACATGTGTACAGGTTAGTTCATCGACCTGAGATCGTCATTTTTCTTGTGTGAGTTTCCACTGTGCTTTGATTACTACCCTACCACGGCTCAAAGGAGTCGTGCAAACAGGTTTTAGTTGGGTACAGTCCCGAGCCACATGGAGGCAGTGAGCGGATCTGCAGGGGTTCGTCTCTCCCGGTAGGTCGCGCTGTGTCTAGGAGAGCCATTACACAAAGCCCTCGGCCGAGGCAGGAGATTTACTGGTAGGTATTCCAGTAGTATCTCAGGGTGTTCTGAGCTACGCTCCTACACGACTTGTACCGCTTTTGGGGGCCTGACTTTTACCAACCCCCTAGGCCCGCCATGCGATACTCATAGACGAACGGACCGGACTGTACGGATATTATCACTGACAGGCTCAGTTGGGTGTCGGGGTGATCTTCCTCATCGACGTCCCATTTGGTCAATACCTGGTGGCCCGTCACGTATTGGCTTATACCTCTGACGTGCTAGTGGTTAAATCCACAGCCAAGGTATTGACGAGTCTTTAGAGTCCACCACACTCAGTTACTCAGCTTTCGGGCGAAACGCTGTAGAGGCCATATGGAGATATGGCAGGGTTCGATCAGATACGTGCGGTATTGCACGGATCGTGATCGGACAGTTTTTACTAGCCGGCTTTGGCTTAAGCCGGATTCTAGTATTTGATAGTGTAGTTTTGTCTCTTTGCATTTGTGTTCAGTGGGAATACAAATGCGGGCATGTATTTGCAGTAGTGGGGTTTTCCCGTATTTTATTACGGGATCAGTTTTTCTGAAGTTGCCAGTTCGCATTCCGTTCCGGCCGGTTTTTCTTCATTCCTTCTCGGTCGGACTTTCTTGTTGGAGGGTGTTAATTGCAAGTTTGCAATTAACATCTAGTGGAGGGCTTTCTTGCATATGTTGCATTATGATGAGACTAGCCTCATGATGATATTCTATTTTGGTCATTTCCATTTCTTATCTTATGAGTGGATTTGTGATGAGAGAGAGTTGTGACCATTTATCTTTATTATTCTTTTCTTTTGAGATATATTTGGAGAGGCTTGCTTTTTCTCTCTCCAATCTCTTGCTTGCTTGAGAGGGGCCGGCCACTTGGGAGAGGGAGGGAATGAGGGTTTCATTTTACATGAGGAAATTGTTTCATCTCATTATTCATGCTAGAAATTCCTCACATCACAAAAGGGTTCATAGCTCATTTCTTTCTCCCTTTTCTCTTCTCCATTCCTCCACATCAAGGCAACCTAATAACCCCAAGAGACAAGTTCACTACACTATTCTATAGCAAGCCTTGGACGCGTCGGCTAGCCAACTTCGCGCCCGAGTTGCCTCGGTCAAGAGGCGGGAGCCCGTAAAAGATTCCGGCTACGTGGTGCCCTTTCCGGCGAGGAGGCGACGATGTGGAGGCAACACTTTCCGCGGGAGATCGGGACGATGGAGATGAAGACCGGAGGACTTGGATCAGTCGGTATACTTCTCACCCCATCTCTAGTTAGCTAGTATAGGTTAATGGTTTACGATCCGGGTTTTCTTTGCCCGCGGTAGCGCCGGTTTCCGAGTAAGGAAACAATTTTGATTCCGCATTTTGGCCTCGAGTACGAGGCCGGGGCGCTGCCGTGGCGCAACATGGTATCAGAGCCACGCCATTAACCTTACCTAGCTTTGTTTAATGTGTTTTTCAGTTCCGATCGACCGAAATTCCAAAAACCGTATTTTTCCTTGACATCAGTTTCTGTCGAAATTTTTTGAAGTCTAAAAATTTTTCAGGTTGTAAATTATTGATGTACTGGAAAATCTAAGAACTCTGTAAAATTTCGATGAAGTGATTCCACAGTGGGAGCGCGGAACCGCCGCATAAACCCCCATTCCGCCGCCCTTCCGCCGCGCACTGTGGAGATCACTGCACCAATTTTTTTCAGAGGCTTTCTGGACTTAAAATATGGGTTTTGGAATATTAAACTTGGGCCAATTATTTCTGTGAGTGCTACAGTTTTCTTTTGGGCCCACTTGTTAATTGTTTGATCAATCAGAAAATTTTAAACACATTATTTCACAGTATTTACATTATATCTGCGACCGTGAATGTCACTCGATCGCTAAATCCGGTCTAACTGCTATAGCCCGGTTAGACGGATTTGCGAACGTGACTTTCACGTTGATGTTCTATGTTTATGCTGTGATGTTGCGGATCGGTCGTGGGGGATAGCCTGGATGCAATGCTAGTACAGTGTTGTTGTATTATGTACATTTGTTATTGCAGGGCGAGCGTCCGACATGTGGACTGCCGTCACTGCCTGTTTGTATTATTCTTTTGGGGCACGACCTGGTTGCGGTCGATGTACCCGGTGTATGTATATTTTACTTTCTGTACTAGGATTACCCCGCGGAGGGGTGCAGGGATAGCCGGGTTCCAGAGGGCAACGGGCCCGCATCTCATGGCATTGAGACGGAGGGGCTTCACTCTAGGATTGGCGGGCTATTCGCCGCACTCGTAGGGGGTATAGGTTGACCCAGGAGGGGTGCCCAAGTTACCGGATTCCATGAAGTGCAGGGTGGTCCATTCACGGGGCTGAAGGGGGCTGCCTCGCTTCAGGTTTTGGCGGGTGACTTGCCGCGCCCGTAGGGGTCTAGGATTTCATTGCATAGGCTATCCACACGACCAAGGGAACGTCGGGTTTCAGCAGCGGCTCTGTGAAACCCGGGGCTTTCAGATATCTGTATTGTTCTGTGATGCTGTACATTTCTGTGATGTTGCTTTTTATCACGCCTTGAGCGAAATATAATATATTGGTATATATATTAGTAGATGTTGTATATGTTTTACATCCGCGCTAGTCCAGTCCCCGCTCTGCCGTTAGTTAGCTAACCTAACGGGTGATGACGGGACCCAGTGGCGAATGCGGATGGCATATACGTACGTCAGTATATTTTCGTTCTTTGTGGTGTGATTAATTGATGGGACTGCGTTGATTCGGATCAATGCAAGATTAACAAACCTATTCTGATGTTGTTGGAACATTTTTCAAAAAGCTGTTATTGCAAGGACGTTCACTTTTATTTTGCATCATGGTATTCATTTGGAATATCCTGCTCCTCAGTCGACGAGGCAAGGGCCGAGATCCCTTCACCGGGAGTGACCCCTTGGACAGAAGTTTGCGTCAGGGCATTAACTTCACTATAGCCGATTACTTTTTCTTTGCATCGTGGTATTCAGTTGAAATATCCTGCACCTCATTCTACGGGGAAAGAGCCGAGATCCCTTCACCGGGAGTGACCTCTTTAGCAAAGGCTTTCGTCACTATATTTTTATAAAAACTATGCAGTTCCTTCAACGATATCAAGTTCATTACGTTAAAGGTTTTTCGCCAAAAACCAGCCGTAGCCCTCCGTCATTTCCTACAGGTATTATTTGGTATTCGTGTTGCGTTTGTTGACCTAGTCAAGACGTAGTGTTCGGTAGCTAAGTGGTACTTGTTTGTTGCATAAGTGGGATTGGTTAGGACAGTCGTGCGGCCTTGTTGACCTAGTCAAGGGCACGTACGGGTGGGTTTAATGCAATCCAGAATAATGACGGGTTGAACTTGACTGGCGGTTTATGGTTTGTTGACCTAGTCAAGGTCATAAACCACTTGGGGTAAAAACACACATCGGGAGTTTCAAAAGAACTGAAACTTGCCAGGCATGCGCATACCTTCTGGAGTATGGTGACTTGAGTGGATTCCGTCAAGTTATCATGCGATGATAGTTGGATCCCGATTCCCATTGATGAGTTAGTTTACTCCTCGGGTGACCCCGACTAATTCTTCTTTCAGGTTTGGAGGAGAATTTGAGGTACAGTGGGAGGTTTCCAGATTAGATAAAGTGATAACCATTCTGATCTAGGTTAGAGTGCACGCTGAGTGTTTCTTTTCTCTCTCTCTGGCAGCGACCTTTGACCCGACCCTAAGACTTTGACTCAGTGACCAAGTTGACCGAACCTTCTTAACACTGGCTTTTGGATTGTCTGAGTTGCAGACCTCTTTGCCACTCCTACTTTTACCCTTTTCTCCAGGACACCCCGTATTACTACGAACGTCCACTTCCATTGGACAAAGCCATCGTATGGTTATATACGAACTCGAAGGACTTCGAGGATGGTTTCCGGTTCTGGAGAAAACGGATAGGATTATTCAGTTGTCTTTTCCCTTTTACCTTCTCTCAGGTTGCGAGTACTCCTTGGTTTAGGAGTAGTACACCTATTACGCAAATTGGATAGTCTTCTTCCAAACCTTAGGCTGGTGCCGAACGGTGGGGAATGAAGAAAACCAATTAGCATAACGATGGTGTGCAGAAGGCATTAAGTTAAGACAAAGCAAGGGATTAGTAGGAGGGCAAAGTAAATTGCGACTGATATTCACGACCAAACCAAGTATTTCTTCGCCAATCCTAAATCACCTTTGTATTTCTCCAGGACACTCCGCATCACTACGAAGATCCACAGTTTATTGGATACTCCATCGTATGGTTATATACGAACTCGAAAGGAACTTGTTCCAGTTCGGGGATGGATTCTGGTTCAGGAGAAATAGGAATAAAGTACATTCAGGTGTCTTTTATCTTCACCTTCTCTCGCGTTGCGAGTGCTCCTAGGATTAGGACAGTACATCCTTTATGCTTATTGGATAGTCTTCTTCCAAACCATAGGCTGGTGCCGAACGGTAGGGAAGGAAGAAAACCATTTGGCCTAAAGGGGTGTGCAGACGGTAATGACTAAAGACATATAAAGGGATTTGGACAGATGGCAAAAAGATATACGGTTACAGTTGTGAATCTGGATAATGGAAGAGGCATTACTAAGAATACCGGAATACCCCACCGAAAAATTTCAATGTTTCAGTTTCACTGTGGAATGTTAAAAGAAAACTGATTTCCCGATTAGACACTTGCTCCAGGGTATGTATTTACCAGGTATGATTCTCACATCTGTATGATTTTACAGATGCTGAGTGGGAGTAAGTTATTGGGAATAGGGTGATCATCCTCATTATATCGGGATTCGTTGTAATCGGTGATATTTGAGGAGATCATCTGGGCTGTTTGCCGGTCGACAAATATTTGGTTTTGAATATCCGCTGTTGTGCACCAATTTCAAATTGTTATATCTGTACGTCTATTTTCATAGAGTGAGATATACCTTTCTGAAATTATGTCGATGACATTTACCTATATCAGTGGATGGTTAGGTAAGGAGCATTAAACAGCGGTGTAATTCTTCTTAACCATAAGTACAGTTTTCAACCTACGACGCACAGTGAAAGAGTTGTTAGACTCAGCGGACTTATACAGAGTATTGTATGTTGTCCAGTGTCCATTAGGACAGAGGGGTTGGTCCTCATACTATATTCTGTTTACTTTTAACTTCTCTAGTTCTTAGACATGTGTTTCGTACAAACACAGGGTCTAAGTTTTGAGGAGTTATAGGTATTTGAATAGAGTAGAGAACCAGGTGTAGCAAGTATCGGGATTTCTCAAAGAGATCGAAGATGTAAATACTTGTGTATGGTATTCAGTTGATAGTAATGATAAAGAGAAATTGCTTCTCTTTCAGGTTACTCATAATTGGAAGCATTCCTAAGTTGAGTAACGCTGATCGGCCTCCTTCAATTTAGTTGACATGCACTGGAGACAGCTGCATGATTTGAATCTGGTTCAATTAAATCAGTGCCTCTGGTTCTATATTGGATATAGAACAGTTCATATCTTAACGATGTTAAGGTACGGGGAGTTGTCCGGCTTATGATTAAAACCAGACTCTGGATAACTCAAGGCACGTTTCTGTAATGGCTGTTTGTGGGTTGACCCAGGCTATGACGAGGGTTGACTTTCTACCATCTGGATGAACAATAGCAATATTGTTCTAGACTCACCACATTTTTAAAAAAGAAATGGATTTTTCAGAAAACAGTAGTGGGAGTATGGTAGAACTGGAAGTAATTCCAGAACCACAAACGATTACTGAAGATTTGATAAGGAACCTAAAGATTCAATCTGGCTTGACATTCCATTGGCCACTCCGCAGATACGGTGGGTAACTTCAGGCACCCGAGAGGTACTCCGGTAGCCTCAAGGACGGTGACAGGGAAGTTCTTGTTTACCCACACTTGCCATTGTTGTTGTTCCAGGCTGCGAGACCCGGCAGGAGGATGAGTATAGCGTCGTTCTAAACTAGTTTTAGAAGTGCGCGTCTATATGACTCTGGCAGAGGGTTGTCGTAGTCAGTGGGAGCAGCGGAAGCATTGGTGGACATCAGGCTTATGTCTATTTATAGACTAAAGCAGATGTAGCGGAGATAGATCATCTATTTCTGATGTGACAGTCATAGGTTTGACGTCATCAGAATAGGGGAGGGATCTGTTGAGAAAGTAGTAGGGTGTGATATCCTGGTATTTGGATGACATACACAGAGTAGGAAAAGAAACTCCTATACTACAATCGGTTATACTTTGGTCGTCACACAGTGGTTTCTCCACATGGGACTTGGATATTATATCAGACATTCTGGTCACTAGATCTATCGTTTTAGATCTAGATTTGGGTGGTTTCCCAATTTGGGTACCTTGACAGCATTCTATGAGTATTTAGAATGGACGACTCCTGGCACGGTAGTGCACCTGCAGTTGATGGAGTCACCCTCTCTAGAGGTGTCTTATAGACTAAAGGGGAGAGGGATACTCATGATTGGCAGATCACTTGCTTAGGCAATTGAGTCAATCATGAGATGTCGAGTACCACACCAGATGTTGTTCTTGCACTAGATGCAATAAGTTGACATTGATCCAATCCTGGAGAAACAGTCGGAAGCAGTTTTAGAACATAAGTGGATGTTCTAGGGATATGATAAGGACAGCCTCATTTAGGAGACAGTTATCATTCTAGGCTTCCAAGGTGACATGGACGACAAGGAGGTTGTCAGAGTTATAGTTTTCCTTCTGACGAGGGGCAGTATTTTGGACAGGTGGTCCAAGGCAATACTGAGGGTGGCATGGCGCAGGATACTGATTAAGTTCAGTTGACGATACAGTCTAAGAAGTTTGGATTTGGAGTTCATTTATGAGCTAGGTCCCATCAGACATCCAGACGTTCCAAGACAGGTATTGCTCATTTCGGGAGATGGCTTTCTCCGCGAACTTGAGATATAGAGAGAAATAGAAAGAAACTTCTCTGCGGATCCACTCACTGAGGCTATTCCTCGAACGCAATAGTTTCGCAAACGAGCTTTGTGAGACTGACTAGTAGAGGAGTTGGGTGTTCGGTATCACACGGGCTGTGAGTATGCAGCATCGCAATAATTAGCCTTGAGTGCAAGTGGGAGATTGTTGGAGATAGTGCCCTCAGAGTCAATTATTGGATCACAGGCACGTGATTGCAATGATTGAGGGAGGACCTATCCCGGTAGGACAGTCTTACTCGAGATGATAGTATGCTATCTGGTTTATCTTTATCATCGTGTACTGCTTTAGGTGACCTGACATGTCGCTATTACACGTTGATAGAGCCCCTAGGATTCTTGCTTGACTGCCGACAGTATGATGGCGATCATATACGTGAGAGCTGGTGGTCTATAAGCACATCCTTAAAAGGTCCCTAGTCGTAGGAGTTTCGAGACAGGGCATCGATACTCCATTAGTAGACTAGTGTATACAGTCGAGACCCCGACGAGGGGCGGTGGCCGGTCTCACAAGCCACTGGTGCCAGTTGGTTCACCTAAGATGTATACAGGTGCTCATTGGGTTATGAGTACACCGGACAGGACTCGCCGGGAACCTGCTAGTTGGTCATATACCAGATGTCAGATAGCAGTTCCCTGGTGACATGTGTACAGGTTAGTTCATCGACCTGAGATCGTCATTTGTCTCGTGTGAGTTCCCACTGTGCTTTGATTACTACCCTACCACGGCTCAAAGGAGTCGTGCAAACAGGTTTTAGTTGGGTACAGTCCCGAGCCACATGGAGGCAGTGAGCGGATCTGCAGGGGTTCGTCTCTCCCGGTATTGGGGGTGAGGTCGCGCTGTGTCTAGGAGAGCCATTACACAAAGACCTCGGCCGAGGCAGGAGATTTACTGGTAGGTATTCCAGTAGTATCTCAGGGTGTTCTGGGCTACGCTCCGACACGACTTGTACCGCTTTTGGGGGTCTGACTTTTACCAACCCCCTAGGCCCGCCATGCGATACTCATAGACGAACGGACCGGACTGTACGGATATTGTCACTGACAGGCTCAGTTGGGTGTCGGGGTGAGCTTCCTCATCGACGTCCCATTTGGTCAATACCTGGTGGCCCGTCACGTATTGGCTTATACCTCTGACGTGCTAGTGGTTAAATCCACAGCCAAGGTATTGACGAGTCTTTAGAGTCCACCACACTCAGTTACTCAGCTTTCGGGCGAAACGCTGTAGAGGCCGTATGGAGATATGGCAGGGTTCGATCAGATACGTGCGGTATTGCACGGATCGTGATCGGACAGTTTTTACTAGCCGGCTTTGGCTTAAGCCGGATTCTAGTATTTGATAGTGTAGTTTTGTCTCTTTGCATTTGTGTTCAGTGGGAATACAAATGCGGGCATGTATTTGCAGTAGTGGGGTTTTCCCATATTTTATTACGGGATCAGTTTTTCTGAAGTTGCCAGTTCGCATTCCGTTCCGGCCGGTTTTTCTTCATTCCTTCTCGGTCGGACTTTCTTGTTGGAGGGTGTTAATTGCAAGTTTGCAATTAACATCTAGTGGAGGGCTTTCTTGCATATGTTGCATTATGATGAGACTAGCCTCATGATGATATTCTATTTTGGTCATTTCCATTTCTTATCTTATGAGTGGATTTGTGATGAGAGAGAGTTGTGACCATTTATCTTTATTATTCTTTTCTTTTGAGATATATTTGGAGAGGCTTGCTTTTTCTCTCTCCAATCTCTTGCTTGCTTGAGAGGGGCCGGCCACTTGGGAGAGGGAGGGAATGAGGGTTTCATTTTACATGAGGAAATTGTTTCATCTCATTATTCATGCTAGAAATTCCTCACATCACAAAAGGGTTCATAGCTCATTTCTTTCTCCCTTTTCTCTTCTCCATTCCTCCACATCAAGGCAACCTAATAACCCCAAGAGACAAGTTCACTACACTATTCTATAGCAAGCCTTGGACGCGTCGGCTAGCCAACTTCGCGCCCGAGTTGCCTCGGTCAAGAGGCGGGAGCCCGTAAAAGATTCCGGCTACGTAGTGCCCTTTCCGGCGAGGAGGCGACGATGTGGAGGCAACACTTTCCGCGGAAGATCGGGACGATGGAGATGAAGACCGGAGGACTTGGATCAGTCGGTATACTTCTCACCCCATCTCTAGTTAGCTAGTATAGGTTAATGGTTTACGATCCGGGTTTTCTTTGCCCGCGGTAGCGCCGGTTTCTGAGTAAGGAAAAAATTTTGAGTCCGCATTTTGGCCTCGAGTACGAGGCCGGGGCGCTGCCGTGGCGCAACACATCGAGCTCCTCAAGCCGAAGGTGAGCATTATCTTCGTCCGTTAGCTCGTAGTGAACTGTCACTCGTAGAGAGAGTAGCTCTATCTTGAGGGGAAGTACCGCCTTGGTACCGAACACCAATGCATACGACGTTGTGTTCGTGGCCGTCTTGAACGTGGTCCGGTATGCCCAGAGAGCTTTATGCAATCTCTCGTGCCAGTCCTTCTTATTTCGGGACACCGTCTTTTTCACGAACATCGTCAAGGTCTTATTGAAAGCCTCAGCTAGACCGTTAGCTCGGGGGTTATAGACTGAAGAGTATCTTCATTCTATGTTATGCTGCTATGCGAAGCGGCTGATCTTGTGGCTTCTGTAAGCTGGCTCATTATCGGAGATGATCCGTCTCGGAGTTCCAAACCGATAAATGACGTGTGTCTTGAAGAAATGGAGGATATTCTCCATCTTCACTTCCCTTAGCGGTACTGCTTCTGCCCATTTGGAGAAGTAATCAGTTGTCGCCAAAATGAATCGATGTCCTCTGGACGATACTGGTTCGATGGGGCCGATTATGTCAGTTCCCCACATTTCGAACGGCCAGCTAGCTACCGTCGGATGTAGTGGATTTGGATGCTGATGGATAAAGTCCCCATGGATCTGGCACGAGTGGCATTGCTTTGTATACTCAAGGCAGTCCTGGATCATCGTGGGCCAGTAGTAGCCCATCCTTTTAATCTTCAGTTTCATCTTCGGCCCAGCTTGGTTAGAACCACAGATTCCGTCGTGAGTTTCTTGAACAACTCTCTTTGCCTCTTCAGGTCCCAGGCATCTTAAGCACAGAGAACCAAATGACCTTTTGTACAGAGTATCATTGACGAAGGCGAAAGATAGGGCTCGCTTCATGAGCTGATATTTTGAGGACGCGTCTTCAAGCGTTCGACGGGATTTGAAGTAGTCTATAAAGACTTCTCTCCAATCCTTAACCGTTTCTTGGTCTTTCACTTGTAGAGTCGTTGTCTTAGTCGTTCCTTTTTCTTCAGACGACTCCGAAGATATTTCTGCCGGTGCAGAACCCGACGGCTTTGTACCACAATTCTTACGTCATCGAGATTCTCATCGGCCAATTCTTTAGCAAGCTTGGCTAATGCATCCGCCTTGCTATTTTCTGCTCGCGGTATGCTTTCCAAGGTGTAGGAAGATATTTGGGTCAGCAGTTGCTGCACCCTCTCGCCGTACTTCACCAGTTCGGGTTTGCACGTTTGATAGTTGTCGTTTACTTGACTAACGACTAGTTGGGAATCTCCGTATACGAGGAGGTTTTCAATCCCCATGTCGATGGCGATCTCGAGACCTGCTATCAAAGCTTCATACTCGGCTTCATTGTTTGTCCTCGGCTCTGTTAAGGAGAAGGCAAAGCGCATTATCCCTCCTTGTGGAGTCACGAAGATGAGTCCTACCCCTGATTTGATTGTAGGGGTATTTTGTTTGCGCTTCTTCACGGAAGATGCTCCATCGAAGTAAAGTTCCCACCGGCTATCATTTCCGTCGATCGTGTCAAACGCATGTTCGTCTGGCAATTCGCAGTTCAAGGGAGAATCGGCAGGTATCGGATGCTCAGCGAGGAAGTCGGCGATGGCTTGGCCTTTCACTGCCTTAAGAGGCTGATAAGTTATTGAGAACTCCATCAAGAGAAAGGCCCATTTAGCGAGCCGCCCTGTCAATATGGCTTTTGACATCAAGTACTTGAGAGGATCCACCTTCGATATGAGACGGACTTCATGCTCTAATGCATAGTGCCTGAGCTTCGTTATCACGAAGATCAATGCCAGGCAGTGTTTTTCGATGGGAGAGTAGTTGCTTTATGCCACCAATAGAACTCGACTCAAATAGTAGAGAGCTCTTTCTTTCCCTTGGTCGTTCTCTTATGCCCATAACGCGTCTAAGGAACCTTCAAGGGCGGTTGTATACAGAATGAGAGGCTTTCCCTTGACCGGAGCAGCCAGCACCAGCGGATTCTATAGGAACTGCTTGATTTCGTCCAGCCCGCTTTGGCATTTGCAATCCCAAACGAAAGGGGTTCCCTTCTTCATCAGGTTACTGTAGGGACGGCATTTTTCTGAGAGATTGGCTATAAATCGCCGGATATACGCGAGCTTCCCTTAGAGAGACTGCAATTGCTTGAGAGTCCTTGGTGAGGGCATTTCCATGATCGCCTTGATCTTCGACGGGTCTATCTCGATGCCTCGGTGTCGGACGATGAATCCTAGGAATTTGCCCGAGGAAACACCGAACACGCATTTGAGAGGGTTCATCTTCAAGTTGTATTGCCGAAGGTGCTGAAACACGATCTTCAGATGCTCTAAATGTTCCTCGTATGATTTGCTTTTAACTACGAGGTCGTCAATATAACGCTCGACGATTTCATGTATAAGGTCGTCGAAAATCTTCATCATGGCCCTCTGATAGGTGGCGCCGGCGTTCTTTAGACCGAAGGGCATCACCTTATAGCAGAATATGCCTAAAAGGGTCCGGAAAGCGGTATGCTTCTGGTCCTCGGGATGCATCTTTATCTGATTGTATCCTGACAAGCCGTCCATGAAAGAGAAAACTTCATGAGTGTATGTATTGTCTATCATCAGCTCAGTGACCGGTACTGGGAAGTCGTCTTTCGGGCAGGCTTTATTGAGATCCCGAAAGTCCACACATATGCGCACGGTCCCATTTTTCTTCATCACAGGGATGATGTTAGCGATCCAATCATTGTACTGGACCTCTTGGATGAAACCAGAGTCGATCAGCTTCTTGATCTCGGCCTTGATGCTCATCTCAAGCTCGAGCCGCATTCTCCTCGGTGCTTGTTTGATCGGCTTGACGTCCAGCGATATCGCCAATTTATGAATCGCAATTTCTGGATCTAGTCCTGGCATCTCGGAATAGTTCCATGCGAAGCAATTTTTATGCTGCATAAGCACGTCTTTTAGTGTGGCTACCCTTTCTTCAGACAGCAACTCACTGACGAATGTCGGCCGCGGGTCATTTGCCGTCCCCAAATCAATTTTCTTGAAGTTATCTGCAGTAGTATGTATCCCATCCTCCAGCTCTTTTGGTGCCGGTGGAAATTCTGAGATTATCTCGTCATCATCGTTTTCGAAGCACTGGGGTGGTCATCCATATTCTCGGGCTCTTCTTCTGACAGCGTTATCACGTGACAGGTACTAGCTCGCTTCCAAGACCGATGTTGATTCTACTTTACTCTTGTGGATTTGGGTTCATGCTTCCACGGCAGGGTTACCCTCCAGCTGCTGGATAGAGCGAACCTGCCTTGTTGATATTGATCTTCGACCCAGTTCTTGAAGGTGAAGCAGTTTTCAATAGGATGTCCTACTACTCGGTGATAAGAGCAATAATCTGGGTAAGAGACATAGTTTTCTTGCTCGGGGTGCTTGGATTCTCGAAGAGCAATCATTTGATGTCTTATGGCGAGATTAAGTATCTTCCGTATTTTGTTCCGAGGAAAAGAGTATTCTTGACTCATCTTCTTTATAAGAGACGAATCCGGATTACTCGATTCCCGATCGCGTGGATTCTTGGTCCCGCTTTGTCGTTCTCGAACGCTTTTCCCGCTCTTCGATTTATTTTTGCCTCTGCATCGGGCCTTTTGTATGACGGGTTGATAAGGAAGAGCATTTCCATTCTCCACGGCTTGTCGAAAGAGGCGCTGCTTCCTGGCTTTTTCGTAAATGGCCATCTCGTGGTTATGGTCATCTCGGATCTTTTGATCCGCTTCCCTTACTAGCCTATCCATTCGTTCTTCAAATGAAGGACTCGGCGTTTTGATGATCGGACCTTGTTTTGGTTCAGGATCAGAATCCTTTAACAGGGCGTCCTTCTCTTCGTCGAAGTCATATATGACGTAGCTACCATGGACTCGTTCTCGCTTCTTGGATTGAAGATATCCAAGCCCCTTTGTTTCCATTCTCCCGTTGGGCAGCTTGCGCTGAGTTTCGGGGACGTCCCAGATCCTATTGTAGAATCGAGCTTGTCGAGTGGTCTGTCTGAAGGGAACCCCTTGGCGCTTCAATAGCCTTTTCAAGCCTTCCGTGTAATATCTAGGCAGAAGGATGGGCTGGAGCCTGTCGAGTGTAGAATCGGAGCCATGCCAGATTTCTTTCTCCACCTTGGTTTCCCCGGATCGGTAGAATAGAATTGCATGTTCACCTTTTCGCCTGAGAGGGACGTAGAATGTCTGTAGTTCTTGTACACCATAAGTTTCAAGTGCATCGAGATCCTTGTAATGCTTTTGCGGAACCATGGTAATTTGCAGACTCTGATTATCGCCAGCGGAGGCTTGTATTGATGACCGAGCAGAAAATACAGCGTTAACCTCGTCTTCCGAGTCGCTGCCGAAGATCAACATAGGGGCGGACGGTACCGGGTTGTTGCGTTGAGGCGGTCCTGAGTAAACTATTTCTTCATTATCTTCGGTATCACTCCTAAAGACTGGAATAGTGGTGATAGCTTTGTCCTTCGGCTTGTGACATCTCTCCGTGTCCTCGAAATCTGGTAGAAAGTATTTTGCATCTTCGTACTTTCGTACTTCGTTTATGGAAAATGGGTTCAACTCCCCTGTCACAGTGTTCTCAAGACCATCCTTGAAGTATTTCATACACTAATGTTGTGTAGAAAGGATGATGTTGTACTCGTGTAACCAGGGCCGGCCGAGCAAAGCATTGTAGCATGTCTTGGCGTCAATAACGTGGAACTTGATATTCATGACGAGTAGCCCGAAATGCAACGTCAGTATCACGGAGCCGAGAGTCCATGATGACCGGGAGTCAAAACCGGAGATGGTGATTTTATCACGAGCGAGGTGTTGAACATTCATGCAGATTTCCTTCAACACTCGCACGTTGAGGAGATTGACGGAGGACCCATTGTCGATCAGGATTTTGCCTATCTTGATATCGTGACAGTATCCTGAGACATAGAGGGGACGGTTATGCTCGCACGTCCCGAGGAGGAGATCTTCATCGCCGAAGGTGATATCGGCTGTATACGCTTCTTCCAGCTCGTCCTTCATCTTTTCTTCAGCGAGGAAAGCTTGGAATTGCTCTGGCTCTTGTAGCGCCTTGATCAATGAATCTCTTGCTTCTTTTGATAGTAAAAGAGCATCGAGAATGCTGAGCTGCGAGGGTAACTTCCTCAAGTGCGCCAGAATGTTGTAGTCCACTTTACTTTTCTTTGGCGGTCAGCTCTTTCATGACTTGGTCATCTAGGGCGATATCCTCAGAGACCTTTTCTTTTCCCTTATCTTTTTTATTTGTGGGTCCGAGATTCTTTTTGGGCAGCGTACGATTTCGCAGCTGGATATTTTCACAGGCCTTCGGCTCCTCCACTTTTCCTAAGGCGGATTCTTTAAAGAGAGGGCCAAGAGTCATTTCCTAGTCAGAGTTGCTTCCGAATGTGAGAACTTGCGATCCTCCGGCGTTGACCGTGCGACAGTTGCCGGTAATTCTTTTATGCTCCTCGGTCATACTACTTCGCTCCCGACGAGTCTTGCGTTTCATCCACTTAAAATGTTGTCGGTAAGCAACATATCCCTGCCACCATCTTTTAAAAGCGTCGCATTCTTCGGTAGGGTGTGAAATCTTTCGATGATATGAGCAGTAGCTAGGATGCATCTCTGCTTCACCGACAGTGTTTCTTTCGGAGGGTGGTAGCTTCATCCCCATTGATATGGCTTTAGCAAACCTTTTCCTCGTCTTGAATTTGTTTTTATTCACGACGGATGTCCCTTAATTCGGTGGAAGTGTCTCGACTCTTTCGTCCAGTCGCCGGCGTTTGGCTTTTTCAAATATGGCCATCTCATAATTCGATCGGCTTTACTTTTCAGATGAATTTCATTCAGGAAGGCGTCGATCATTTCGTCTGACGGCCATAGAAGTTCTGGCTCAGGACCTGCCTCCAGTCTCTTGGTGCAAAGGGCTTCTTCATCGCCCATCGATGAGTGAGAGATCACATAGCAACTTGCTACGTATTCTTCAGATCCATCCGACGAGTCTTCTCCATCCTCTCCGTCTTCAAGGATGTGACTGAGAAATTCTTGGAGCGTGATTGGAGTCCGCGCCTTCTGGTTATACTCTTCCAGCGCGTTGATCTGTTTCTGCAAGTCCGTGCGCTTGTCGCCAGGCTTCACGGGCTTTTTGGATTTCTTTTTCTTCTTCGAGGATTTCGACGGCTGGGTGTGCGAGCTTTGGCTATCGCCAGTGATCTTCGGAGTTGGGCGCAGCTTTAGCATCCCTTCGACGATCTGGGGTTCCAGCGGGTTCTTCCAGCTGATCGCCGAACATGTCTGAAGATCATTCAGCATCCTTTTGGTTTTGGCCGAAAGAGCCACCTCCCATGGAGCTTCTTCAACAAAAGAGCATGTTGCCCCCGGTGTATCCGTTTTCTTAGGAGTGTGCTGTTGTAGTGGGTTTACTTTCCACTTCTCAGACAACGCAAAATTTCCTTGTAGGTACTGATCCTCGATCCATCCCTTAAAGACGAAGCAATTTTCGATCGGATGACTTACCGTTTGGTGGTAAGGGCAATAATTGGAATTATTCACTTCGCCGGGTTGCGATGGTCGCCTTGGATTCGGCAAATTGATAAGCATGTTGCATACCGCTAGCTCGAACAACCTCTTCGTTTTATCCCGCTGTAATGAGTAGGGGCGCTTCATCTTCTCATTATAATACCGCTGTCTCTCTTCCAGTTGATCCGCTAGTTTTGGGGCACTGGGCTGCTGTTAGGTGTTCGCAACGAAGATCGCCTTCCCTTTACCTTTTTCGTTCCGCTGTTCCGGCTTTGTGGGAGACGGTCTGTGACCCATTTGATCCATCTGGACTAGCTTGTCGATTAAAACCTGGAATGTGGTCGGTTTGAAGAACATCATGAACTGTGAAATAGTTGCATGAGGGTTTAGGGTGTCCACGAACATGCCCACCGCTGGTGCTTCTTCGATGCGCTATTCGCACTTCGACCACAGGTTCTGCCATCGGATTGCGTACTGAACCCACGTCTCGCTCGGTTTCACCCTGGCATTGATCAATGCTGTTATTGGGGTGCGTTCACTAGCACTTGCGAATCGCTGGGTGAACAACAACTCCATTTCCGCGAAAGTTTTGACGGAGTCGTTTGGAAGTTCGGAATACCACTCAAACGCCGTCTCCGATAAGCTGCCGACGAATTGGCGGAGCAAGAGCTTATCATCGCCACCAGTATTGCCACAGAGGGCCCTGAACTGAGCAACATGTTGATGGGGATTGCCTGTCCTCTTGTACACATGAAATTTGGGGATTGTGTATTGTAATACCCAGCCCCTTTTTATACAAATATCCGTATTACTTTTTGTTACCCTTAAAATTCATTTATTTACATCTGTAAACTATGTTAAATATTTTGAAACTCCCAATCCATTTTATCTCCCCCACTCCTTTCTCAAACCCTAATTCCAATTCCTCATTTTCTTTTCCCATTTATATAAACCTCTATTCTGGCCCAGCCTACTCTAACCCGGCCCACACCCCGTCTTCTTCCCCAACGGCTACCCCTACTTTTCCCGCTCCCTGCTTCCCGCGATCCGCCTCCTCCGCCCATGCTCGTGCCCACGTCGCAGCGCCGTTACCCACGCTCACGCCCACGCCTAGCTGTTGCCCCTCGCGATCCTCTCGTCGTCTTTTCTTCTCTCTCCCTCACACCTCAACTCCTCCTTCTCCGCGCTTCCGCTCCCTCTCTCAAAACTCACCCAAAACCTACTACCTCCGCCGTCCAACCACCTTCGTCGACGACGACGAATCACCCTAATCTCTCTCCTCCTCCTCCCAACACCGTGACCGCCATCACCCCTCACCACAGAACCCCGATCCCTGCACACCCAAACCCACGGGCCACCAACCTCACTGCACCCATCCACGGTCACCGCCTGCACCCGACGGTGCCGACGAGCTCCCTACTACCCGAGCCGCCTCATTGACCCGAGCACCACCTCCTCACCATCACCGAGCCCTCCTTCCCCCTCTCTCAACCTCTGTTTTTCTCTCTCTCTACATCTCTCTCTGTGCCTCTCTCTCTCCCTCTCTTTATATCTCTTTCTCACTCTCTCTTTCTCTCTAATCTTCTCTGCAATCTCTCTACTCTCTCTCTCTTTCCCTGTTCTCTCTCACTCTCACTGCAATCTCTCTCTCTCTCTCTCTCTCTCTCTCTCTTGATCTCTCTTTCTCTCTCTGCATCTCTCCCTTTCTCGTTCTCTCCCAAGCCTCAATCGACCTCTCTTCCGTCGAGCATCCACGCATCAACAGCAAAGCTGCGACGCAAACCCAAACCTAGTCGAGCCCCGGCATTTCGTCGAACACCTACAGAGATCGCCTATTGCCGCTGCCGTGCATCACTAGAACGTCTCCAGGCAAGTTCCCTACTTGCTACATGCTACTTTATGTTAATTACAAATTACAATCGTCTAGATTCCATGTTTTACTTTTCCGTTAAACTATACGGCGTAACTGTTCGATGCATGGTCCCTATGGAAATCCTCATCTGATTTGACGGAACTCAATTGCATGGTCTGGCCCGTAGGGTAGTGAACCTAGTGTGAAAATCTTACTGGAAAATACGAGTGTTAGTTACTAAAATGAATACCCCCATATATACTGATAAAACTAGAAATTTCTTGTACCTGAACACCGTTAAAATCACCATAAATTATATACATACTGGAATGATACGTTCGAGGGCTCAAATAGAAGCAGGCTCGACGAACTATAAACCAATGCAAGGTTCTCATGGTTTCTGTACTTAATTTGTGACAATATTTGGTTCGGAGTACGACTCTGGACTGCAGTCCAGAACGACTCTAGTTGTAGTTCACTGTCCCGTAATGGGTACCACCCTGTTTCCTTAATTCGTAGACTGCGGAACTCCACAGTTTATTGAAGGAGAATCTGTTAGCTAGATAACACAAGTGGTTTCATTCTGTTTCGTCATCGGTTGCTTTTTAATCTGTAATTTAAAAGATCGGGACGTATAACAGTCCCAACAGAATCAGAATTGACACACTAGTATTGAACAGTGTATATCTCCTGACGTACAGACGTGATTGAAGATCCGTCTATTGCATTGAAAACCTTATTGGAAACCCTAGATTTCATTAAACTGTAGCATCGCTAAATTATGATCCCAACTAGGATTAAAATGCGTTGCGAAACGGACTTCCGATTCTGAAACCGGATTTCCAGCCGTGAACGCTTAAAATGAAATGGCCATAACTAGTGATCCTGAAACCCGATTGTCATGAAACCAAATTCGCTGGATAGATAGTCAAACATACTATTTATTCCCCATTCATTGTTTTCGCTAAACTGTACCCGTATGATTTATGATAAATTGTGCAAGTGGTAGATTACTAATTTATGACATCCTAATCATGCTTTACATACTGTTTACGCATCATATCATACATATGTCACTGCATTGATAACCTAATGATAGTGTGCATTACCCAGTATTAGGTATTAGTGATGATTGTGGCAAGTACGTTAGTGTTCGTGCATGAGTGAATAAGTGAAAGTGACACGTACTTATACACAATCAGTGAACCTTATTATTCTATTGCATTGTCGACGTCTGTGGGACGCGTGTACGTGTGACTATAAGTGGTATGGGACACTTATGGAAGCTCTTGCATGGGTGTCACAGATAAGGCACTAGACACTGCCATTTATCTTGGGTATTAGTCGGGACGTGCTTGATGGAGATCCTATCTCCAGTTCTCGCACAGACTTGTCACAGACCGACTAGTATTTGAGGTTATGGTTAGCGTTTGATATAGACCACGGGGTGTGGGGTAATTTGAGTGTGAGTTCAACAGAATCTCGGGAGTCCCATGCCGGCTTATATATATTTGGAGATATATGGAGATTTACAGGGTACACGATTATTACTGTGAGTTACATGTTGGGCCCGTGGTCCCTTGCCCTTGGGTCCTACCCTTGGGTGGAGGACACTCGCGAGTGGTTGACTCTCACACTTGGACAGACGATAGGTTTAGTGACCTGTACAGTAAGACTTAGAGACTGATAGGGATAATGGCATTGATATACTTTACTTACCGTTGTTGACATATCTGGCATATTATTTTACTGCTTTACTGTCCACTTGATTTATTAGACACTTCTTTGGTTACTGCATGTTCATACCTATACCTTCTTGATTTACTGTCATATATATCTATTATCACTGTTCGAGTTGTCACTTGTATCTATATACTATATTGTTATTGTGTCGCTCTGACGACCTGAGTATGCATGCTCAGTGTGAGGAGTAGATTTAGCCGGGACCAGGATCAGACGCACATCACGGACACCTTGATTAGCTATCCAGAGTTATACCCTTTTGTTTCCCATCAGGTCAGTTCTTTATATTGTTTTGTTTCAGTTACTGCATTTCTCATTACCTGCGCATTATTTACTGATTACCACGTAAAGCTAGAAGCCGAAGTGTGACTACGGCAGGGTATTTCCTTGACCGTAGGAGCATGGCTGGCCTTGTCAACCTCTCGTATTCCGTATTTTGGGAAGCGGGGCGTGACATGGTTTAATTAGTATCAGAGCTCAGGTTTTGCTTCGTTTGGGATTGCAGTTTTCCGTGTATAGCTTGACAATCTAAGACATCCCTCGGTCTAGATTGTAAACTTGTTATTCTTGATCCACATTCACATTGTGTGTTCTGCTATCCATACGTTAGGGTTTCGGGTAACTTGGCAAGGTTATGTGGTTGTAATTAAGAACTACATCATAATTACACTATCGTACTCTGTTTAAGTGACTTAGAGTCATACAGTTGATTTCCACTTGTAATGAATTTCATCTCATCTGATATTCTTGAATCTTTGTCCAATCCGTATTACGTTTTGATTCTTATAGCTTGTGACTTATATCATCCTCAAAATTATTGTTTTAGGATCATATCTTCCAACGACTCTTCCTCTATCTCTACCCCCCAGAATCAGACCATTGAGATTCTGAGTGTACTGCAAGGTCTGAAGGAAGCCCAGGAGCGAACGAACGACTTGTTAGCTGAAGGACTGAGAAGGCAGACGAATCAGACACCAGCGGGAGTTTCCAATCGTAAAGGGATCCCTGTTAGACGAGGAAAAGAGAAAAAGATGAAGCGCCCATTTATTTCCCCACGACAGAAGCAGCATAAAACCCAACGTTGTGGGTACTGTAAGAAGCCAGGACATCTTCAGAGGGATTGTCGCCGCGCCCAAGGGAAATGTCTGATTTGCGGATCCAGCGAACATCTCATCAACGGTTGCCCAAAAAGGAAAGAGCTACAGGGAGGAGACTCGTCCACACTCCCCACTTCTACCAAGTGATGATTATTACATAGTTCGAACTTCGAGGATAAAGCGGACCCAGCGCAGGATTCAACTCGCGTGACGAGAATGCAGCGGTCTAGTAATCAAAGAAGAATTTTTCATGTTTTCTACTTTCAGTAGTAATGTTGTCATCCTCTTATAAACATTTCTTTTCGTTTGAAATCTTGTATCCGTCGAACTTTTAGTTGGATGCAATAAAAACTTTGAATCGTAATATATGTATGATTATCTTGTTTTTCCCCTTATTCATACTATTCATTACCACAGCATTTTAATTCTGATTTTTCAGTTCCTGCCCACCGCATATTTTTCCCATACTCCGTACCCTTAGCTATTTTCTTAATGTGTTCCATTGTATAATCATGACTCTTTCTTTTCAGGCCATGGCCCACCCTGGAGCGGCGCCGCATCTAGATGAGGATGCACAGTCATGCGTTTCCTTAGACCGCACACTGATGAGTTCTGAAGATGAGGTCAACGGTCCCCAGGTCATTTTCGGGAACAGCGATTCTGAGGACGAAGGAGCCGCCGCCCCAGAGGTTGACATGATAGGCGATTCCGACGAAGAAGAAGGAGACCCTGAAGAAAACCCGATAGAGGAAGATCCCGAGGAAGACCCGATAGAAGAAAATCCAGTGGAGGAAAATCCCATGGAAGAGAATCCAGAAGTAGAGAATCACGTGGAATCAGACCTCGATGAAGAAGCTCCAGCCGAGGAAGAAGGACCAGAAGATCAAGACCCTGCTGTGGAAGAACTCCCAATGGCGATCCCTGCGAGGTGATATAGGAATGGACACCCCTACCTGAGCGCGCGAGCCTACCGCAACCTGCTGAATCTCCACAACCGCAACTGACAGGATTTTTTAGATGTTGTCTGCTCTGGCCAAATAAATCTGTGTATAGTTTAGGGCCACCTTTCGTCTTTGTTAATGTTTTGCTTAGGATTTTCTAGAATGAAATAAATTGCTGAGTTCGCTAATCTTTCGATCTTCTTAGTCCACTTGATGCTTGATTATTTCTCATATACATTTATTTTTTTCTTTCTTGCTGAAATTCCTGACTGTCCACCCCTACTCTCTATATTGTTTTAACCCTCACTGAGACTAACGAGTACCGCACCCGATCTTTTAGAGGTCCACCCTTCATTCTTCGTCTGTGCCTCGTTTGAGATCCTTCTGGGAGGAGAAATTTATAGTGAAATTTCCGAGTTCGCTAAACCTTCGAATTTTGATTTATATGATGTACCGACCGTTATCCTCCCCATATTTTTTTCTCTTGCAGTCCTTTTCTGCTCACCTTTACTTCCTGTGCTGACCCGACCCCAATCTCTTTGACCTTCAGCCTAAAGCCGTCACACTCCGACCTTTGAATGGTCCACACTCCATTGTAATCCCTACCCTAGCCAGCCCTATACATTTTTGTGTTTTTCCTATTACCTTAACTATATTCAGGGACAGTGTTATTCGAAAATTTAGTTTTCATTATTTTGTATTTATCGAAGAGTGCGTTTTATTGACTATCTCCGTTTTACGCATTTCAAGTACTTCACTACTAGCTTTCCCATTATTTTTCGATAGCGCAACCTTACATCGCACATATTTTCGTTCAATATTTCTTATTTTCACTATATGAGTTTTCTACGTTATTTGACCGATATATTATCCTAAAATGTTTTAACCTACCGACTAATCTTTCACTACTTTATTGTCGTTACTTTATTTTCGAGTATTGTGCCTATGATTACTATTATAAATGGTTGTGCTTTATACTTATTAATTCTGCTTTGCTACTTTTGATACACTTATATGTGCACATATTTAGATTTCGAGTTTACCGAACACACTTTGAGTATTATTGTTCGTTATTGTTATCTATATTCTTGTATACATGTAGTTACCCTTATGGTTGTTTCTGCCTTATACCTATTTAGACCTATTTTTTGTATGTTGTTCTTACATATATATACCTTCAAAATTTTATCCACCCGTTTTAAGTAAATCATTATGTATTAGTGTTCGATGTGGTAACTTTTCGCTTATTATTTTGTAGCCTGTCGTTTCTTTTAAATTTCGAGGACGAAATTTTTGTAAGGGTGGTATGATTTAATACCCAACCCCTTTTTATACCAATATCCGTATTACTTTTTGTTACCCTTAAAATTCATTTATTTACATCTATAAACTATGTTAAATATTTTGAAACTCCCAATCCATTTTATCTCCCCCTCTCCTTTCTCAAACCCTAATTCCAATTCCTCATTTTCTTTTCCCATTTATATAAACCTCTATTCCGGCCCAGCCCACTCCAACCCGGCCTACACCCCGCCTTCTTCCCCAACGGCTACCCCCACTTTTCCCGCTCCCTGCTTCCCGCGATCCGCCTCCTCCGCCCACGCTCGCGCCCATGTCACAGCGCCATTACCCACGCTCACGCCCACGCCTAGCTGTTGCCCCTCGCGATCCTCTCGTCGTCTTTTCTTCTCTCTCCCTCATACCTCAACTCCTCCTTCTCCGCGCTTCCGCTCCCTCTCTCAAAACTTACCCAAAACCTACTACCTCTGCCGTACAACCACCTTCGTCAACGACGACGAATCACCCTAATCTCTCTCCTCCTCCTCCCAACACCGTGACCGCCATCACCCCTCACCACAGAACCCCGATCCCTGCACACCGAAACCCACGGGCCACCAACCTCACTGCACCCATTCACGGCCACCGCCTGCACCCGACGGCACCGACGAGCTCCCCACTACCCGAGCCGCCTCGTTGACCCGAGCACCACCTCCTCACCATCACCGAGCCCTCCTTCCCCCTCTCTCAACCTCTGTTTCTCTCTCTCTCTACATCTCTCTCTCTCTCTGTGCCTCTCTCTCTCCCTCTCTCTATATCTCTTTCTCACTCTCTCTCTAATCCTCTCTACAATCTTTCTACTCTCTCTCTCTTTCCCTGTTCTCTCTCACTCTCTCTCTCTCTCTCTCTTTCTCTCTCTGCATCTCTCCCTCTCTCGTTCTCTCCCAAGCCTCAATCGACCTCTCTTCCATCGAGCATCCACGCATCAACAGCAAAGCTGCGACGCAAACCCAAGCCTAGTCGAGCCCCGGCATTTCATCGAACACCTACAGAGATCGCCGATTGCCGCTGCCATGCATCACTAGAATGTCTCCAGGCAAGTTCCCTACTTGCTACATGCTACTTTATGTTAATTACAAATTACAATCGTATAGATTCCATGTTTTACTTTTCCGTTAAACTATACGGCGTAACTGTTCGATGCATGGTCCCTATGGAAATCCTCATCTGATTTGACGGAACTCAATTGCATGGTCTGGCCCGTAGGGTAGTGAACCTATTGTGAAAATATTACTGGAAAATACGATTGTTAGTGACTAAAATGAATACCCCCAAATATACTGATAAAACTAGAAATTTCTTATACCTGAACACCGTTAAAATCACCATAAATTATATACATACTGGAATGATGCGTTCGAGGGTTCAAATCGAAGACGACTCGACAAAATATAACCCTATGCAAGGTTCTCATGGTTTCTGTACTTAATTTGTGACAATATTTGGTTCGGAGTGCGACTCTGGACTGCAGTCCAGAGCGACTCTAGTTGTAGTTCACTATCCCGTAATGGGTACCACCCTGTTTCCTTAACTCGTAGACTGTGTAACTCTGCAGTTTATTGAAGACGAATCTGTTAGCTAGATAACACAAGTGGTTTCATTCTGTTTCGTCATCGGATGCTATTTAATTTGTAATTTAAAAGATCGGGACGTATAACTGTCTCAACAGAATCAGAATTGACACACTAGTATTTAACAGTGTATATCTTCTGACGTACAAACGCGATTGAAGATCCGTCTGTTGTGTTGAAAACCTTATTGGAAACCCTAGATTTCATTCACTTTAGCGTCGCTAAATTCTGATCCCAACTGGGTTTAAAATGCGTTGCGAAACGGATTTCCGATTCTGAAACCGGATTTCCAGCCGTGAACGCTTAAAATGAAATGGCCATAATTAGTGATCCTGAAACCCGATTGTCATGAAACCAAATTCGCTGGATAGATAGTCAAACATACTATTTATTCCCCATTCATTATTTTCGCTAAACTGTACCCGTATGATTTATGATAAATTGTGCAAGTGGTAGATTACTAATTTATGGCATCCTAATCATGCTTTACATACTGTTTACGCATCATATCATACATATGTCACTGCATTGATAACCTAATGATAGTGTGCATTACCCGGTGTTAGGTATTAGTGATGATTGTGGCAAGTACGTTAGTGTTCGTGCATGAGTGAATAAGTGAAAGTGACACGTACTTGTACACAATCAGTGAACCTTATTATTCTATTGCATTGTCGACGTCTGTGGGACGCGTGTACGTGTGACTATAAGTGGTATGGGACACTTATGGAAGCTCTTGCATGGGTGTCACAGATAAGGCACTAGACACTGCCATTTATCTTAGGTATTAGTCGGGACGTGCTTGATGGAGATCCTGTCTCTAGTTCTCGCGCAGACTTGTCACAGACCGACTAGTATTTGAGGTTATGGTTAGCGTTTGATATGGACCACGGGGTGTGGGGTAGTTTGAGTATGAGTTCAACAGAATCTCGGGAGTCCCATGCCGGCTTATATATATATATATATATATGGAGATATATGGAGATTTACAGGGTATATGATGATTACCGTGAGTTACATGTTGGGCCCGTGGTCCCTTGCCCTTGGGTCCTACCCTTGGGTAGAGGACACTCGCAAGTGGTTGACTCTCACACTTTGACTGACGATAGACTTAGTGACCTATACAGTGAGACTTAGAGACTGATAGGGATAATGGCATTGATATACTTTACTTACCGTTGTTGACATATCTGGCATTTTATTTTACTGCTTTACTGTCCACTTGATTTATTAGACACTTCTTTGGTAACTGCATGTTCATACCTATACCTTCTTGATTTACTGTCATATATATCTATTATCACTGTTCGAGTTGTCACTTGTATCTATATAATATATTGTTATTGTGTCGCTCTGACGACCTGAGTATGCATGCTCAGTGTGAGGAGTAGATTTAGCCGGGACCAGGATCAGACGCACATCATGGACACCTTGATTAGCTATCCATAGTTATACCCTTTTGTTTCCCATCAGGTCAGTTCTTTATATTGTTTTGTTTCAGTTACTGCATTTCTCATTACCTGCGCATTATTTACTGATTACCACGTAAAGCTAGAAGCCGAAGTGTGACTACGGCAGGGTATTTCCTTGACCGTAGGAGCATGGCTGGCCTTGTCAACCTCTCGTATTCCGTATTTTGGGAAGCGGGGCGTGGCATGTATCCTGGCGGGTATTTTATTTGATCATACCAGCCTGGATACGGTCGCTCAATTCTAACAATTTGCCCAGCCGCTTCATTTTCCTGGTGAACTCTTATCTGCCGAGCGATATAGTCATCCAGGGCAGCTTTGGAGATTGTCTCCTCCTTGGCTATTGACAGAGCCGGCAGGGGATTCGATATTTCTCCTCTGTCATCTTCAATTATTACTGGAGTATCTTCGGCTGGGGGATCCGGCTGGATCATCATGCCCACCATATCTTGGAATAGAAGGGTCATTTGCTTTATATTGGCCACTTGCTCCGCGGCCTCTTTGTCCTTCTTTTCAAGTATTCTCCGAAGGAACTCGGCATCAGTTTCCTGCTCGTGGCGTTGTTCCGAAGATGCCTCTGGGCTTGCTTTCGGCCCTGTGAGCGCAGCCATAGCAATCATCATCTCCTGAAGCTTCTGCTGCTGCTCTTGGGCTTTTGTCACGGATCGCGTATGCGGTCGATGACCTGTGGAGATACGGCTATCCTTTTTTCTGGATGCCATATAGATGATATACACCACTATGCCCCCAGACTTAGGGCATTTAGGCTCAGTGCCCTTGACATTTTTCGCAGGCATAGGGACTTTCTCCGGCCTTCTCCTCTTATGAGCGGTCGAAGTTGAGGGGGCTGCTGTAGTAGGCACCTAAGTAGCCGTCACCTTCTGTGGTTTAAAAGGACGGTTTTCTTCCTGTCGGACCTTCAACTTCTTCTGCCGGCGGGGATAGTCTTGATCAACCACCGACTCTCGGACTTGTCGCCAGATTTTGTAAACTTTAGAAGACAGTCGTTGAGGAGACTGTTCCGACTTCATCTCTATGACGGTCTCCACTGATGGCGGAGATCTTTTTAGTACGGCGGTGGGCGAGTTCCGGCGCAGCTTATTCAGCAGCTCAAAGCTGTTCCCGATTGGAACAGCAACATTAATTTCCACCGTTGGAGCTGGTGGAGTTAGCCCAGAGGGTGAGTTGCCCCCAGCCTTCCTTACCCGGTGCCAGTGGCGACATCAAGTGTGTCAAGCTGTTGGGGTTGGTTTGGTGATAGGGATGGCTTTGTCTTGCCCCCTGTCCAGATGAGGCGCCGCTGGTGCCAGCCTCTTGAAGACTGATGTCCGTTGAGAAGCCGTACCCAATCGGTCAAAAACAGATTTCTGAGCGGGAGCGGGAGTGGGAGCAGTCAGTCTTGTAAAGACCGACCTTTTAGCAGGAGAAGTCGCCTTGACAACTTCAGGAGCAGGGATGGCTATCTTCTTTGGGATGGCCGCTTCAGGTGTAGTGGGCTTCTTAGCAGGCCCATCGGAGTTCGAGCTCAGCCTTCCGGAGACTGATGCTGCTGGCTTGATATTGGACGACCCGTTGAGAGGGGCCGTGGTAGTAGTGAGTCGATCAAAGACCGACTTCTTTTGCGCTTCCTGAAGCAGCGGGATATTAATGTTCACTGGCGGGAGCATGGTCCCGAAGAACAGACCGGTGGTAGCCTGCGTCACCTGTTCTATCGGCATTGTGAACAGGGAAGCCGCCTGAGGCCCGTAAGCTATGCCCCCAGTTGAGGCAGAATGTGGGTTGCAATTGCATGTGGAACACTTTGAGCAGGTGAGCGTCGTTGATCCTTTACTTTCTGCAGCAAACAAAACGCCAAATCTTAGTACCTTGAAACCCAAGGGCAACCATTGGCAAACCGCGATTCGTTCGCGAACACGACACACGAAGTGTGGAGTGGAAAGTGGAAAATGTCCCACCGGGCATGCCAGAATCTATTTACCACCAGAAACCGAGAAGACGGACTGTCTTGCCTGAATCTGGGGGCAGATGCTAATTGGTGTTATCCGTCCAGCTCTCCGAAAATGCCAAGTTGATTTATGGCACCACGTATCGAAAGTTTAAACGGATGCGGCCGATGTAGCAGACTTCGTCAGATTCCCCCTCATTTGAGGGGTTTTTGATTATGGGGATGCTATTCCCTATAGGCGTAAGCCCCTGCAGTTAATTACGCTACCGCATCGCGGTAACAACTTTCTCCTTCTCTAGATGGTCACTTCATGTCGTGGGTGTTTATTTTGTTTGTGGTTGCCCGTGGATTGTATACGGAGACTAATTTATGTTGTCGCCCATAGGACGTGGATTAGTCCAAATCTGTATTTTCTTAGATTTGGGTTTGGGGGTTTGGGTTTAAGGATACGTTAGCCTCATTTGAGACTAAGATCAACTTAAACGTTTGTTAAGGATACGTTAATATAATTTTAGACTAAGATCAACTTAACATGATCGTTTAGATCCAACAAGAGAGCAATTAGGCTCTACTGTTTAGTTTAGTGACATTGCGGTCGATAATTAGTTTAAGGACATTACGGTCCATTGGTAGTTGAAGGACATCTCAGTCCAATGTTAGTTTTAAGACATTGCGGTCGAGCTTAAGAACATCATAGTCCGTTAGTTTAAGGACCTTACAGTCTGATGTTAGTTTTAAGACATCACGGTCGAGATTAAGGACATCATAGTCCATGAGTTTAAGGACCCCACAGTCCATGAAATGTGTGGTTGTCAGGACCCGTCACCTCTTTGAAGACGTTGAGGAATTACAACGACAAATATCAAAGGAGTGAAGAGATGTACCCTTGAACCGAGGTGGATTAAGTGATCTGTAGTCCAATTTGGAACTAAGGTCAATTAATTATATTATGAGTGTATTGGCTCAGTTGAGTCTGAATCGAGGACTTATGCCCAACTTGGGCTAAGTCCAATTGAATTTGAAGTGTTGGTCCTCTGTTGGATCATTAGACATTTGTCTGGTTTTAGCCCACATTCTTTAGCAATGTTAAACAAGAGTTTGAGGGCTTTTGCAATATTTTTTTCTATCTTTGATTGAGCAGTGAGCATTATGGCTCTGACTTTTACTCAATTTTGAATGGGAGGCTTTGCCTCTGAAAGATTAACCAATTTGGTTAAAAATAGTGTTAAACACTAGAGAAAACAGTATTAAACACTGAAAATATATCTCTCAAATTAGTGTTAAATACTAAAAGATGATCAGTGTTAAACACTGGAAATATAATTCTCAATTTAGTGTTAGACACTAGAAAGCAACAGTGTTAAACACTGGAAATGGGGTTCTCAAGTTAGTGTTAAACATTAAAAATAAAGTTCTCGAATTAGTGTTAAACACTAAAGAAAAAGGGGTCACGTGGGGACATGTGAGGGCGTCCAGAGGTGGGACCAGATCCCTTTACTTCGTTATGCAATTAAGTGTTAAATACTTTTTTATATTTTTTTTATTTTTGAGCAGCACGTGTTGACACGTGACAGTGATTTATGCGCTGACTGTTAAAGCGTTTGCTAAGGGGTCACGTGGTAACACGTGAGAGCACCCAAAGCCTTCATTTCCTTTGCTTTTATCTTCTGCGTTTTGGAGGTCCGTGGGAACACGTGAAGCATTGCCTCAGAGCCGATTCCTTCTTATTTTTGTGGATGTTTTCAGGGGTCACGTGACCTTGATTCTTTGCATGCTTGAAAATCTTTTAAATCCCTTTATCTTTATGAATTAAATTCTTTGTAGGGTTAAACCCTAATTATGATTCTGGAGGAATTAAATTCCTATTATGAAAGAATTAAATTCTTATGTAGGGTTAAACCCTAATCTCTTTTTAGGAGGAATTAAATTCCTGTTAATCTGAGAGAATTAAATTCTCAATTAGAGTTAAACCCTGGTTTTGTCCATCTTGAAGGAATTAAATTCCTATAATTTTAGGAGAATTAAATTCTCAGATAGGGTTCAAACCCTAATTTCATCTTGAAGGAATTAAATTCCTGTAAATTGGGAGAATTAAATTCTCTGAACTCAATCCTCCCTCTAAGTCTTAGATCTGCATGGCAAAATCTCAACCCGATGAGAATTAAATTCTCAACCTATGGGAAGATTTGCTTCTGCACATCTTCAACTAGAGGAAGAACTAAGTTCTTTTGCAAAAGAGTTAAACTCTTAGATTTTTTAGAATTAAATTCTCTTTTTTTTTGAAGTTTTGATCCCCTTTCTTTTTTTCTAACCTAGGGTTTTCTTTTGTTGAGAATTAAATTCTCCTTTCTTTTCTCTCTGAATTTTCAAGATGCCAAAATTCTATTATTTTTTCTTCCACTTGGTTCCTATTTATAGGAGAAGGAAACGAATCAATCTGTTTGATGAATCTTTGATTGAAAGATTTTGTTTGTTTTTTTATAATTAACATAATCCTTAAGATCATTCAGTGAATTTTATTCACCGTTGGATTTTCAATCTAAAGATATTCGGTTTATTATTTCGGTGAGATTTGGGGAGATCTTTCCTTATTTGGGATTTTTCCATAAATTGGTGATTTTTAATCACCTTGGATTTTTAATCTAACGGTTCCCTCTAATCTTTTCCATTTGGAAAGATTTAGAAACTTTGAGAATTTAATTCTATTAAACTGTGAGGCTTTCAAAGCCAGTCACGTGCTGACACATGATCCCTGGTCACGTGTAAGCACGTGACCCCCAATTGAGTCTTCATCCCAGCCGCTTCTTTATATTGCTGTTTTAACCATCACGTGTCAACACGTGACCATTGGTCACGTGTCAACACGTGACCATTGGTCACGTGTGAGCACATGATACCTTATTGAAGTTTTTCCTGATTTTTAATCAGGGAACAGTGCTATCCTTCAACCTCTCCGAATATACCAAGTTGATTTATGGCACCATATATCGAAAGTTTAGACGGATGCGGCCGATGTAGCAGACTTTGTCAGATTCCCCCTCGTTGAGGGGTTTTTGATTGTGGGGACGCTCTTCCCTGCAGGCGCAAACCCCTACAGTTAATTATGCTACCGCATCGCGGTAACCACTTTCTCCTTCTCCAGATGGTCAATTCGTTTCCTGTGTATTTGTTTTGTTTTTGATTGCCCGTGGATTGTATACGGAGACTAATTTATGTTGTCGCCCATAGGGCGTGGATTAGTCCAAATCCGTATTTTCTTATATTTGGGTTTAGGTTGGGTTTAAAGATCGTTAATCTCATTTGAGACTAAGATCAACTTAAACGTTTGTTAAGGATACGTTAGTCTAATTTTAGACTAAGATCTACTTAACAGGATCATTTAGATCTAACAAGAGAGCATTTGGGTTCTATTGTTTAGTTTAGGGACATTGTGGTCCAGTTTAAAGACGTCATAGTCTGTAAAGTTTAAGGACATCATAGTCCATGAGTTTAAGGACCCCACAGTCCGTAAAGTTTAAGAACATCATAGTCCATGAGTTTAAGGACCCCACAGTCCGTGGTATGTCTGGTTGTCGGGACCCGTCACCTCTCTGAAGACGTTGAAGGATTACAACGACAAATATCAGAGGAGTGAAAAGATGTACCCTTGAACCAATATAGGTTGGGAGATCTGTAGTCCAATTTGGGACTAAGATAAAAAATTTATGAGCATATGGGCTCAATTAATCTGAATTAGGGATCTGTGGCCAACTTGGGCTCGACCCATTCAGTTAAAATGTTAAACATTGGTTTGGTTTCTGACAATTGATTTTTGTCTTTTATTGAGTGCTGAGCACTCATCATAGCTCTGGGGCTTTATTTATAGAACAGTTTATGTTCTCTTAGCGCACACATGAGGAGCACGTGGCGCGCTTGGCGCTGAGTGCCAGTTCAAAGAGCGCAAAGCGCTTCTGGTAAAGTAGCGCACACGTGAGGAGCACATGGCGCCCTTGGCGCTGTGCGCCAGATAATGAGCGCAGTGCGCTTCTGGTGAAGTAGCGCACACGTGGGGAGCGCATTGCGCGCTTGGTGCTGCGCACCAGACAATGAGCGCAGTGCGCTTCTGGTGAAGTAGCGCACACGTGAGGAGTACGTGGCGCGCTTGGCGCTGCGCGCCAGACAATGAGCGCAGTGCTCTTCTTGTGAAATTTGGAGCGCTAAGGCTCTGCAACGCTATGCGTTAGTTTTGGAGCGCTGAAGCGCTTCTTTTAATTGGAGCGCTAGAGCTCTTTTAAGCAGTTTTGCGTCCTGAAAACTAAATTCTCAATCTTAAAAGAGACTTTGTCTCATGGATGTAAGAACAAAGTTCTTATTTTTTATAGGAGATATTTCAATCTCTTATGTTTTGATGAAAGGCTCTGCCTTTATGGATCTATGATCCTAAGAGAATTGAATTATTCTCCCCTCTTTTTATAATGAGATATTATAATCTCTGAAATACAATTTGTCTTATAGATCTATGATCTGAGGAAGGTTAAGTTCTTCCCCTTATTTTTTTTATGATGAGATACATTGATCTCTGTTGTGAAAACCTTAGTGTTATAAATCTATGATCTTAGAAAAAGAAGTAAATTCTTCTTTTTATATGAGACGATTTCGTCTTTCTGTTCTTTTTACCTTGAAGAAAATCTTCTTTTTCTGAGAGTTTGCTCTTTGTCTTTGAAAATTTCTCAAAGTTTATGGAGGGGTTCCTCTATGTCTCTGTGTATATGAGACTTGAAGTCTTGGGGCCTTTATATAGTGAAAGCTAATTTATTGAATCGATTGAAGAGATTTTTTCTCCAATTGATTTTAGAATGTTTCCTCCGTTGGATCTTTGATCCAAGGGCTTCTGATTTACAGAAGACAATCTTCTTGTTTTTAACAAGATTGGGATATCTTTTCCCATACAGAATTTATTCTGTATTTTGGTGATTTTTAATCACCATTGGATCATTGATCCAACGGTGCTCTGATTTTCAGAGCACAATCTTTCCTGTTTGGAAAGATTCTAAGAAATGTTTTCTCAACAGAATTTTATTCTGGTCAATTGATGATTTTTAATCATGTTCGTTGGATCTTTGAACCAAAGGCCGAGAACATTTTGTTATATTGCTAGCGCTCATGTGCTTTGCATGTGGTGCGAGTTTTAGAATGCAGCGCTCTTAGCGCTAGCGTCCACGTGACTTGCACGTGGTACGCTGCTCAGAGTGCAGCGCTGCTGTCACGCCCCGCTTCCCAGAGTACGCAAGATTTGGGCACGTGACATAGCCAACCATGCTACCTGTGGGTAGGAAGTATCCATCCACAGTCACATTACGGTTGTAAGGATATCAAGAACAGAATAAAACTAATCTAATACATGTCCAAATCCATAATAAAAAGAATCAATAAACAATAAGTGCGGAAGCTAATGATCCAATACAATGAATAAACAGTATGTCCCATAATGCGGGCTCACATCTGGAAATGAAATGACATAAATAAACTAAACTCTAAGGAACTCACAGTTCAGCCTGCTGGCTGAAGCACTCCTGCTCGGTCGACGACAAAGGTACGGAATCTGGGCCATGCAAAACCCAGACGTCAGCGCGTCATGATATCAAGTATACAGCATAAACATGGTAATAAACAGTGCAAGCATGAACATGAATAAAGCAGCAATAAGAAGTGATAAACAGGGTAATGTGCAGTGGTAACTAAACTGTCCTATCAGGTTTTCTACTCTATAGTCTTTGAAACCAATTGATGAATCGTCGATGTAACTCAATAGTATCTCGTGCGTGCCCGGGACCACGGTCATGACCCTCGGGCTGAGTCCGAGACGTGCCGCTAAGCAGTAAAAGGTAGTAGGATGGACGAGTGATGTCAGCATCATCACTCCCGGACTGGCCAAGCCCGTAAGACTGATCAGAACAATGTATCGAACTGTTGAGTTACAAGTCGGTTTCACCTTTGATTTCCCCATACCCCCAAACTATGTATGTCAGGTCAGATATTCAGTAGTCAAGGACTAATGCCAACAAAGTCAAGTAAAAGTAGGTCTGTCTGGATCGACAGCAGGAATGGTTAGGTTTGTCGGCATTAGGCTTGAAATCGTGAGACAAGTAATGTCATGGTACAACAGGATGAGTCGGTATGTATGTATATGTCAGGTGTAGCAGGGTCAGGTCAATATGTCGTGCAATCGGGTAAGTGCTCACAACAGGTATACAAACAATAATGAATAACAGCAGGAAACAGTAAATAATCACAATGTTCCATATAACTACAGTGATGTTTGTATTTCTCTGATTAACAGGTTCAATCATCTTTAGGGTGCAAAAGCCACAAGGTAAAGCAAGATTCGCAATAATAGGTTAAGGAATTACATGAGATTATACTAAGTATGATAATTGTCTCAAGAATAGTTTAACAGTTCAAGCAGATATGATTCAGTCGTTTTATTTGGTTAAAGCATGGATTGATGTGGGTTAAATAATTACGAGGAACCGTTGTAACGATTCCAATATAAAGATAACTGCAACATGATATCAAGTGCCATCATTAAGTTACGGAATTCAATAATGTGAATTAAAGTTGCGTGGCAAGACTAGATCTCGCACGCTAGCATGTTCAAGCAAGTATTCAGATACTTGCTTCGACGGTCTGCAAACTGGAATACGGATGCGATGTCGGCAAAAAGCACGATATGAAAGCACGGGCCACGGATCGAGTCACAACAGAGGTCAACGGGATCACACGGACCAAGGGGCTTCGCTGTAGCGTCGGGTTCGTCAAGACGGCACGGTCGGATCCGGCAGCAAACAGAAACAACAAAGTTAGCAAACATAAACTACGCATCCAAAATACAGACCAGCGGAGGGATTGTACCAAGAGGAAGCACAAGGAAAACTCACCGAGAAGAAACAGGGTGCAAACACGATGGCTCGACGGCACTGGATCGCCGGCGAAGCGACGACGGCGGCTGCAGCAAGGGTGAAGGGCCTCGGGTCGCTGGAAAGGGGTGCTGCGGTGAGTGGGGAAGAGTATGGTCGGCTCTGGTGGTCGAGGGAGAGAAGGAGGTGGTCGGAGGTCGTTCCGGTGACGTCGACGAGGGTCGACCGTGGCTTCTCCGGTGAACGGGAGGGGGTGCAGGGTCGGCTCGGGTGTGCTCGTGGTCCAGCGAGGAGAGGAGGGAAACGACGACGAGGTCTCGACGAGGGGTGTGAGAGGGAGTCGTGGGGTTGTCGACGACGATGGGTGGCGTCGACGGCGAGGGTTGCGAGGGTGGAGGCGAGGTCGGGAATGGGTGCAGTGCGGGAAGGAGCGGGAGTCGTCGGGAGAACGGGAGGAGGAAGGCGCGGCGGTCGCGGAGGCGTTGCAGGCGGCAACGGCGAGGTCGCGGTGGCGACGGTGGGCCGCGCGAGAAGCTAGGGTTAGGGTTAGGGTTCGTGGTCGCGATGGAGGAGGATGGTGAGGGGCGGCTGTTGCATGGTGAATATATAGAGGAGGAGAGAGAGAGTTGTTGATAGAGAGAGAGAGATAGATTGAGTGAAGAGAGAGAGAGAGCTGAGGAAAGGAGAGGCGGGGCCCACGAGCTCAATAGGAGCTCGTGATTGGCTGCAGGAGGTAGAGAACTGTTAGAATTGAAGATTCTGAGGATTTGAATGATTTTTAGTTAGGGAAAATATATATATTCGTATAAAAATAGTTTAAGATATTAAATTGAAATGGGCCGTTTTGGCGCGAAATGAAATATTTCCAAATCGCGCCCGGGTTGCGCCCAAATATTCCAAATTCAAATTATAGGATTTTAAGCGGGTTCCAAATTTTGAAAATAGGTGTTTAATGATTAAAATGCATGCCCCCAAGTCGGACACTTGCACGCGCGCGTAGTCGCCCAAACCTGCCCGTTTAGCCAAATGGAACGGAATCTCGACACGCGGACACTACCATGGGACTAGTGGCGACGAGTAGGCCAACATGGACATCTTAAATTTCATTTTAGGAGTTAAAATTTGTTATGTGCCAAAACGACTTAACCGGGTAAAATTTACCAATAAACACCAGAAAATCAGGAAAATTGGAAATGAGCAAACCACAACCCTCAACTAGTAATATAAATAGTATTATTGGGCTCGGGTGTTACATCATACCCAACTACAAAAGAATTTCGTCCTCGAAATTCCAAGAATACAAGATAGCTAACTACGGGAAAAGGTGAGGGAATTTTTGCCGGATCTCGTCTTCTCGCTCCCAAGTGGATTCTCCATGCGATCAATTACCCCAAGAAATAGCACAAGAGGGATAACCTTGTTCTTAAGAACCTTTTCTCTTCGATCCTTGATTTCAACTGGTCGCTCCTCGAAAGTCAGATCCTCTCGTACAGTCAACTCCGAATGATCCAAGACATGAGTCTCATCACGAACATACCTCCGTAGTTGAGACACATGAAACACATGGTGAATTCCTGCTAATGACGGTGGTAACGCCAACCTGTACGATACCTCTCCAACACGCTCCAATATCTCGAAGGGTCCAACGAATCGGGGCTAAGCTTTCCCGACTTCCAAAGTGAATCACCCCTCTAGTCGGTGATATCTTCAGGGATACCAAATCACCCACGGCGAACTCTAGAGGTCTTCTTGACGTGTCGGCCCAACTCTTCTGTCTGTCTTGAGCTGCCTTCATATGCTTCCTGATTGTATTCACCTTCTCGACTGTCTGTACCACCAAATCTGGTCCTAATAACCTTCGTTCACCAACATCATCCCAACAAACAGGTGAACGACACTTACGACCATACAGCGCCTCAAACAGAGCCATCTGAATTGTCGCTTGGAAGCTATTGTTGTACGAAAACTCCACCAGGTGTAGATGATCCTCCCAAGAACCTTTGAAGTCTAACATGCAAGCCCTCAACATATCTTCAAGGGTCTGGATCGTTCTCTCTGATTGTCCATCAGTCTGGGGATGATAAGCTGTGCTAAACTTCAATCGAGTCCCCAAACTTTCTTGTAAGCTCCTCCAAAAGTGTGACAAGAATCGAGTGTCCCGATCGGACACGATGCCTACCGGTACTCCATGCAATCTGACAATCTCCTGCATGTACCGCTCTGCCAAAGTCTCTGTCGATTGACCAACCCGAAAAGGAATAAAGTGAGCTGCCCTGGTCAACCGATCGACAATCACCCATACTGCACTGTTGCCCTTTGGACTCCGCGGTAAAGCCGTCACGAAATCCATGGTTATATGTTCCCACTTCCATTGAGGAATCGGAAGTGGTTGCAACAAACCAGCAACCCTTTGGTGTTCGGCCTTGACTTGCTGACACACCAAGCACTTAGCCACGAAGCGAGCAATTTCCCGTTTCATACCTTCCCACCAGAAATGCTGTCGAATATCTCGGTACATCTTAGTCCCTCCTGGATGTACAGAGTAAGCTGAACTGTGTGCCTCCTTCATAAGCTCTTCACGCACATCTCCTTTTGGCACACACACACGGCTGCCATATCTCAACGAACCATCTTCATGGATCAGTAAATCGGTTCGTAGTCCAGCTCCAACCTGCTCTCGAAACTTTTGCAGTCTAGGATCCTGCGATTGCGCCGCTTTAATCTTCTCAACTAAGGACGATTGTACTTGCAACTGCATCAACTGTCCTGTAGCACGCGGTAGCACAACCCCCAAGTCAAATCTCCGAAACTCCTCAATGATCTCTCTCTGTGCAGTCAATAACTGAATTGCTGGTAACCGACTTAGTGCATCTGGCACGACGTTAACTTTTCCCGGATGGTACTTAAGATCAAGGTCGTAGTCGGCCATCAGCTCCAACCATCTGCGTTGCCTCATGTTCAACTCCTTCTGAGTAAACACATATTTCAAACTCTTGTGATCCGTAAAGACTTCAACTCTCTCGCCCAAAGGTAGTGTCTCCAAACCTTCAGGGCGAAGATCATGGCTGCAAGCTCTAAGTCATGAGTCGGATAGTTCTTCTCATGAGTCTTCAGCTGTCTCGATGCGTAAGCGACGACTTTCCCGTTCTGCATTAAAACACATCCCAATCCTTTTCCAGATGCGTCGCTATGAATCACCAGTCCTCCTGAATAATCCGGTACGGTCAGGATCGGGGCGGTTATCAACTTCTGCTTCAACGTCTCGAAGGCCAATGCACATCCCTCCGTCCAAACAAACGGTACCTCCTTACGCGTAAGCTTGGCTAACGGCTCAGCTAAACGAGCGACGTTCTCCACAAATCTTCTGTAGTATCCGGCTACTCCAAGGAACTTCTTATCTCAGCTACATTCCTTGGAATAGGTAAATCCCGAACTGCTGCAATCGTTTCGGGATCAACGGCGATTCCATCGCCCGACATGACATGCCGTTGAAACTTCACTTCTTTCAGCCAGAATTCGCACTTACTCGTCTTCGCGAATAATTTCTCTTGTCTCAGCGTCGGCAGTGCGATCCTTCTTCTTCACTAAGAGAACTGGAGCTCCCCACGGTGAGTTGCTGCTTCGAATTCATCTCTTCTCGAGTAATTCACCCACTTGTTCCTTAACTTCTTCCAATTCCACCGGTGCCATCGGATAAGATTTCGATACTGGCACTGCACCAAGAATAAGGTCAATCGCAAACTCCACATCTCGCTTCGGCGGTATGCCCGAAATATCTTCAAACACATCCACCAAGTCGCGAACAACTGCCGGCTCTTCCTTACTATCCACTACCATAGCCGCAAGAATATTGTTCGTCGGCCTAGCCCTAAACTCGACTGGCCCGACAGAACAACTTTCTCCAATGAAAGTAACTTAGGATGTCCGGGAATCTGGAATTACCTTCCTTGCCCTACAGTCAATGTGGGCGTGGAAAGTGCCAAGGAAATCCATCCCAAGACAACCTCATAACTGCCCGGATCTATCACCAAGAAATCTGCAAAAAGCTCCCGTCTGCAAACAACAACTGTACAATCTCTACCTTCCTTACTAGCTATGATTTTCCCATTCCCAGTGTGTACGTCCCAGAAACTAGACAGGGTCGTGCAGGTGATCGAGTGTGTAGTTATAAACTTGGATGACATAAACAATGGGATGCTCCGAAATTAAGTAATGCCAAAGCGGAAAAACCATGAACGAGTAAATTACCTGAATCCTCTTCTCCCGATGCCTTAGCTTCTTCCGTTGTCAACACGAACGCTCGAGCCTGCTGTGGTTCTTGAGTAAGCGGTTCCTGTCCTTGGAACGGTCCCTGCGGAGACTTCTGTGTATCATCCCTTGTGCGAGGCGTCGACGGACAAGCATCAACGGTGTGATCTGCCGCTCCACATCTAAAACAGAGTCCCAGCCTCATACGACACTTCTTTCGCACATGTCCGGGTTTATGGCAGTATCTACAGATCACTCTCCCCTTCCGATCACCCATACTTGTTTTCTTCATTGGTGCCACGCTGCGCCTGTTCACTGGAATACTTCTACGTACGGACGTGGGGTCCAGTACAAATGCTGGTTCCAGCTCGAGTTGTTCCTTTAGCTTCTCCAGCAATCCCCTTATCACTCTTTGCCTGGCGGCTAAGACCGCATGCCCTGGGTCCGTCTCCAAATTCTGACCGGCCATATTCCTGGAAATCAAAGTACCCACATTAACATGATGATAGTTTTCGAGTATAGATCAAGGCTAGAACTCCAAGATACTTAAATAGAGTGCTGCATTGTAGCTATGCCGCGGTATCATAGCCGCAATTACTTAACTCCACCCAAGTCGCCTAAGTCCTAGAGATAACAAGAAGTTAGGTTTTCAAGTTTGACAATGCAAAGTAAGTTTGCATGCCGACATGATCCGGAAGAATGATTCAAGGATGGTAAAACGGTCAAAGTGGCAGGACATGTTTCCTAATCACGGGTATTCTGATTCGTGTATCGGGTGCGATACCCAACTACAAGGAATCAACCCAATTAACCTATGGCTCTGATACCATAAAACCATGTCACGCCCCGCTTCCCAGAGTACGCAAGATTTGGGCACGTGACATAGCCAACCATGCTACCTGTGGGTAGGAAGTATCCATCCACAGTCACATTACGGTTATAAGGATATCAAGAACAGAATAAAACTAATCTAATACATGTCCAAATCCATAATAACAAGAATCAATAAACAATAAGTGCGGAAGCTAATGATCCAATACAATGAATAAACAGTATGTCCCATAATGCGGGCTCACATCTGGAAATGAAATGACATAAATAAACTAAACTCTAAGGAACTCACAGTTCAGCCTGCTGGCTGAAGCACTCCTGCTCGGTCGACGACAAAGGTACGGAATCTGGGCCATGCAAAACCCAGACGTCAGCGCGTCATGATATCAAGTATACAGCATAAACATGGTAATAAACAGTGCAAGCATGAACATGAATAAAGCAGCAATAAGAAGTGATATACAGGGTAATGTGTAGTGGTAACTAAACTGTCCTATCAGGTTTTCTACTCTATAGTCTTTGAAACCAATTGATGAATCGTCGATGTAACTCAATAGTATCCCGTGCGTGTCCGGGACCACGGTCATGACCCTCGGGCTGAGTCCGAGACGTGCCGCTAAGCAGTAAAAGGTAGTAGGATGGACGAGTGATGTCAGCATCATCACTCCCGGACTGGCCAAGCCCGTAAGACTGATCAGAACAATGTATCGAACTGTTGAGTTACAAGTCGGTTTCACCTTTGATTTCCCCATACCCCCAAACTATGTATGTCAGGTCAGATATTCAGTAGTCAAGGACTAATGCCAACAAAGTCAAGTAAAAGTAGGTCTGTCTGGATCGACAGCAGGAATGGTTAGGTTTGTCGGCATTAGGCTTGAAATCGTGAGACAAGTAATGTCATGGTACAACAGGATGAGTCGGTATGTATGTATATGTCAGGTGTAGCAGGGTCAGGTCAATATGTCGTGCAATCGGGTAAGTGCTCACAACAGGTATACAAACAATAATGAATAACAGCAGGAAACAGTAAATAATCACAATGTTCCATATAACTACAGTGATGTTTGTATTTCTCTGATTAACAGGTTCAATCATCTTTAGGGTGCAAAAGCCACAAGGTAAAGCAAGATTCGCAATAATAGGTTAAGGAATTACATGAGAATATACTAAGTATGATAATTGTCTCAAGAATAGTTTAACAGTTCAAGCAGATATGATTCAGTCGTTTTATTTGGTTAAAGCATGGATTGATGTGGGTTAAATAATTACGAGGAACCGTTGTAACGATTCCAATATAAAGATAACTGCAACATGATATCAAGTGCCATCATTAAGTTACGGAATTCAATAATGTGAATTAAAGTTGCGTGGCAAGACTAGATCTCGCACGCTAGCATGTTCAAGCAAGTATTCAGATACTTGCCTCGACGGTCTGCAAACTGGAATACGGATGCGATGTCGGCAAAAAGCACGATATGAAAGCACGGGCCACGGATCGAGTCACAACAGAGGTCAACGGGATCACACGGACCAAGGGGCTTCGCTGTAGCGTCGGGTTCGTCAAGACGGCACGGTCGGATCCGGCAGCAAACAGAAACAACAAAGTTAGCAAACATAAACTACGCATCCAAAATACGGACCAGCGGAGGGATTGTACCAAGAGGAAGCACAAGGAAAACTCACCGAGAAGAAACAAGGTGCAAACACGATGGCTCGACGGCACTGGATCGCCGGCGAAGCGACGGCGGCGGCTGCAGCAAGGGTGAAGGGCCTCGGGTCGCTGGAAAGGGGTGCTGCGGTGAGTGGGGAAGAGTATGGTCGGCTCTGGTGGTCGAGGGAGAGAAGGAGGTGGTCGGAGGTCGTTCCGGTGACGTCGACGAGGGTCGACCGTGGCTTCTCCGGTGAACGGGAGGGGGTGCAGGGTCGGCTCGGGTGTGCTCGTGGTCCAGCGAGGAGAGGAGGGAAACGACGACGAGGTCTCGACGAGGGGTGTGAGAGGGAGTCGTGGGGTTGTCGACGACGATGGGTGGCGTCGACGGCGAGGGTTGCGAGGGTGGAGGCGAGGTCGGGAATGGGTGCAGTGCGGGAAGGAGCGGGAGTCGTCGGGAGAACGGGAGGAGGAAGGCGCGGCGGTCGCGGAGGCGTTGCAGGCGGCGACGGCGAGGTCGCGGTGGCGACGGTGGGCCGCGCGAGAAGCTAGGGTTAGGGTTAGGGTTCGTGGTCGCGATGGAGGAGGATGGTGAGGGGCGGCTGTTGCATGGTGAATATATAGAGGAGGAGAGAGAGAGTTGTTGATAGAGAGAGAGATAGATTGAGTGAAGAGAGAGAGAGAGCTGAGGAAAGGAGAGGCGGGGCCCACGAGCTCAATAGGAGCTCGTGATTGGCTGCAGGAGGTAGAGAACTGTTAGAATTGAAGATTCTGAGGATTTGAATGATTTTTAGTTAGGGAAAATATATATATTCGTATAAAAATAGTTTAAGATATTAAATTGAAATGGGCCGTTTTGGCGCGAAATGAAACATTTCTAAATCGCGCCCGGGTTGCGCCCAAATATTCCAAATTCAAATTATAGGATTTTAAGCGGGTTCCAAATTTTGAAAATAGGTGTTTAATGATTAAAATGCATGCCCCCAAGTCGGACACTTGCACGCGCGCGTAGTCGCCCAAACCTGCCCGTTTAGCCAAACGGAACGGAATCTCGACACGCGGACGCTACCACGCGACTAGTGGCGACGAGTAGGCCAACATGGACATCTTAAATTTTATTTTAGGAGTTAAAATTTGTTATGTGCCAAAACGACTTAACCGGGTAAAATTTACCAATAAACACCAGAAAATCAGGAAAATTGGAAATGAGCAAACCACAACCCTCAACTAGTAATATAAAAAGTATTATTGGGCTCGGGTGTTACAGCTGCTAGCGCTGCGCTGCTTAGAATGCAGCGCTCACGAGCGCTGTAACAGAGTCTTTGACTCTTAGCGCTGGCGCTATTATGAAACGCTGCTTCATTTCTGAAGGTGTCTTTTCACTTTCCTGCTCCACTTTTCCTGAGTCAAGCTTCTATTTCCCAGAGCTTGGAAATAGTTCCATCATGCATAGCATTTTCTGTGCCTAGACTTAAATGTCTCCCTTCATAATCTGAAGCAATGCTTCTTTTCTCTCTCATTTTCAGAGAATCATTTTAACAGAGAAAAGCTATGGCTTGTAATCGCCCACATGCTCGCCGTCAGCCATGGGAGGTGCCCATTGAGGAAATTGTTCCTCGTTTTGCTGCACGCTTGGTGAACCCTATTCTTACGGATGACCAATGCGATACGGTGTTGCACGGGCTCTTGACTCGTATAGGATCTCCTCTCCCCATCGGCTCCATTTAGCTCTGGATGGTTTTCTTATCTGTGATCAATGATATTCCCCCTCCTCCGGCGGAGATGAATCCGACAATGCTCGACGCTGCGGAAGACAAGATTGAGTGCTTCCACGAGGCACTTTTGATCACCACAGCTCTAAGGGATCGCTCTGTTCGGCTGCTAAGCCAGATACGGGCCCAGCGGGTCGTCATGTCTGCCTTTGCTGATGGGTGCGGTGCTGACCGATGGGTTGCTATTCCTCGTGAAGATCGCCGCTTTGTCATGGTGGAGAAGGCAGAGAGGGAGTTAGATAATTTTATCCATAGTTTTGTGAATCCCTGTACTTTCGATCCCATGTTTGGTGATCTATTTCCTGTAGAATAAAATGTTCGATTAAATGCTTTGTCTTTTTCGTTGAACACCTGTTCTTCCTTTGATGTGTGCATGTGCGTACATGAATGAGCCTGGTTTCACACATATCTATAAACGAGACTTAAGCCGGCATAAACAGGAACTAATAGCTCTTGGCCGAAGATTTTGGCGGGAACAGGTCCGTTGTCGTCATTTTGGAGGCAACGTTTAGTTTGAGGAGGTTTCGGTCTGTAGATCACCATTTTTGAAGTGAGGTTTTAGTTTAAGGACGTTACGGTCCATTGTCACCATTTTGGAGGCAACGTTTAGTTTGAGAGCGTTTCGATCTGTAGATCACCATTTTTGAGGCGAGCTTTTAGTTTAAGGACGTTACAGTCCGTAGATTACTTTGCGCGCATGTGTATTTGTTACGTGTCGGGATGAGCAACGATGATATGGGATACATCCAGTTTGGGATGTGGTTTGATCTGCAATGTGCACGTCAGTTTGGGAAGTGCACCAAAAAGCAGTTGGTTGTCGGGACCCGCCGCCTCTCTGAAGACGTTGAGGATTTACAACGACATGTATCTTATGTATGGAGAGATGTACCCTTAAACCAATTCCTTTATTTGAGAAAAAAAAGTAGTTGTTGGTCAACCTAGAAATCACTAGTCGTATTTTGAGACTAAGATTTTCTCGGGGGAAATGTGGGATGAATATCGTTTTGGATATAATCAGTTGATGGTTCATCAGTCATGTTTGAGACTAAGATTAGTTTGGGAAAATATGAGCGCAGATACTCGGTCGATTTGGAGATCAAAAAGGTTTTGACCTCAAGAAGATTTAGCCAATTTGGAGCTGAAGTTGATTTCCCATAATGCTAAACACTGGTGTATGTTCAGCACTCACATGTTCCCACGTGAGGCTCCGAATCAGTGTTAAACACTACACTTTGGAGGCGCTCACGTGTGGGCACGTAAGGCGCCCCAAAGTGGGAGTTGTTCTCTGGGTTCTATTCCCTCTTTCTTTTTTATAAGTGCTGAGCACTTGGTTATGCTCAACACTGACGTGTTCCCACGTGAGGCTCTAAATCAGTGTTAAACATTGTACTTTGGGAGCGCTCACGTGTGGGCACGTGAGGCGCCCCTCAGTGGGAGCTGTTCTCTTGGTTCTATTCCCTCATTTTTTTATATAGAAGTGTTAAACACTTGATTCCTGTGGTGCTCACATGCGAGCACGCGAGGCGGTTTGTGTCTTTCCCTTTTTATTCATTAGAGACGCTCACGTGGAGCACGTGAGATCTTATTGTAGTATTACTAATGAATCACCAATCTTTCCTTCTGAGTGTTTGGAGATTTTAATCTCATGCTAGGATTTTAGAGGATCTCATGCTTCTTATTTATGTAAGAATCAATTTCTTATTGCAGGGTTAAACCTTGATTTTCAGAGGAATTAAATTTCCATATATTTCTGTGAGAATTAAATTCTTTGAACTCAATTCATTCCTCTAGGTTTTTGAATCCGCATGACAGAATCTTCCCGATGAGAATTAAATTCTCAACTTACGGGAATATCTACTTCTGCAGATCTCAACCAGAGAAAGAACTAAGTTCTTCGATGAAGCGTTAAACCCTTAGAGATGCAAAGAACAGTCTTTTGTTTTTTCCTTTACCTAGTGTTTTAAGCGAACAAGTCTTTTCTTCTGAGAATTAAATTCTCTCACTGTACATTCTTTAAGTCTCTCTCGGTAGCTCTCTCTCTCTCTCCTTTCTTTTTCTTCTGTCTCCTTTCTCCTCCTTTCCTTACTCCTATTTATATGAGAAGAAAAAGAATCAATTTATTAAGAAAATCTCTCAATGAGAGATCATGTTTGATTTCATAATCAATCCAATTGATCTGGTGAGTTTTATTCACCGTTGGATTTTTAATCCAAAAGCTCTCTGTTTAACAGAGAAGATTTCTTATTTGATTTTTTAACCAGATTAGGAAATATTTTCCTAAGATAGAATTTTATTCCATCATATGAATATCTTGTTAGTTTAACAAGATTAGAATTTTATTCTATCATAGAATTTTATTTATATGAATATATTTTATAGAATTTTATTCTATCAGAAGATCACCATTGGAAATTTGATCCAAAGGTCTTTCGCTTAACAACGAAGATGTTTCTAGTTTAAGAAAGATCAGGAAGATATTTCCCACGTATATAGTTTTAATCTTGTTGTTTAGAATTTAATTCTATCAGTTTCGAAGGTTTTAAGAGCACTCACGTGCATCACGTGATCTCAATAGGATTATGCTTGTTTGCTTATATGCAACAGCATATGGGTGTATCGCGTGTTAACACGTAAGACTTTTTGGCTTGCCATCTGTTTGAATACAGCGTCTATATGCTCTAAATATAGGCACTCACGTGCTTACACGTGAGGCTCAATTTTATCCTAGCAGTTTCTTAAACGCCGCGCCTATAAGCTTTGCATATAGATGCTCACGTGTAGGCACGTGATGCACCATTAGCCTAGCAGTTGTTTTAACTGCAGTTCCTATATGCGTTGCATATAGGCACTCACGTGTTAAACACGTGGGGTTGTTTTAGTGGGGAATTTCCCCCACCCCTTTTTTGTAAGGGAACACAACCTTGGGGACCAGTGAAATCGGAAGGCATATTCGTGTAATGAGGATTGATACTACAATTATTATCGTTATTAGATGTGACATTCATATTGGAAGGAGGTTTGTTCCAAGAAAAATTTATTTTTTTCTAATAATTTTTTTTTCTTAAAAAGAAATCTAAATCTAAAGTATGATCTCAGATTAACAAGCAAACCAAGCAATTAATCTAGTCCACTAGGATGAATCTAGACTTAAACAGCTTCTAAGTTAACTGTTAGGCTAGCTAAACTCAAAGTAGGCTAATCAGTCAATCAGGTAAGTGCCAGATAAGTAGGAGGTATCCGCTATACGAATCACCGAAATAGCGGGCATAATTAAATAATCATTTGCCTTAGTCACACTTGCCTAGACACCAACTAACTAGACCTTTCGAATATTAATTAACCTAAAAGTCAACTTTTCCTAGTGAGCTATATGAGTCCTTAGGGTTTTATGTTTAAATGGTTTTATTTAGAGGCCTGGGTTTATGCAATATGGAAGATAATTTGTAGGCCAAGGAAGGATGATGAAATCCCCATATTATCTTTTAGGTTTTATAACTTGCGCTTAAGATATTTTAAATATGAGTGCAACAATCAAATCTAATCAGAAAAAATATTCAAAGTTAGATTTTTTAAATTATATTTTTAAAAAAACGGCGCAAAGAAATCCTGCAAGAAATAGAGAAGATAAATATAAAGTTTAAGAAGAGAAAATAGATAAAGAGCACTCACAAAACAAATGAGCGTAAGAAACCTTAATGGGACTGGTTTCGCAGTTTTGACCATATTATTGACCTCGTTTTCGCAGAGCTTCCTGGTTCTTTGTTGTTTCTTGAAAACCTAAAATCTAAAAAAAAGCTACAAATAACTGTTAATCTGAAGAGCAAATAAAACTAAAAATGTCTTCCCCAGTAACGGCGCCAAAAACTTGATGTATCATTTTATTATTAACCGCAAGCACACGGTGTACAGTTGTAGCACTTATGCGTTTAACGGGTCGATTCACAGAGAAGACTTTTAGTTTATTTTTTCGCTCAATTAGATTAAATGAAAAGTTGGAATTTTTATGTCGATTAAAGAAAAAAACTAATGACTTTAATTAAAAATCAGATAATAGAAAGCATACCTAGGGTAAAAATCCCCTATGCTAAACATATAATAAAGCTGCATCCCCCCTCATATAGATCTAATTAATCTATTCTAAAAATTTGGTTTTTATTTCTAAGCATAAGGTATATGGTTTGTTTACTACATACCCTATCAAACTCTGTAAAAACTATATATTTATTCTAGATCACTTTAGACATATATAGAAATTAAATTAAAATGAGATAAATTACAATGTGCTTTTCTTGAGAATAACTTATAGGTTATTTAGGTTACTAAATTATTAAAAGAGAAGGAACATTATAATTATCATATTCTAATTTATCATTTTAATTAAGCCCAAAATATTGAGAGAAAAAATTACGTCTTTGTTACATTCTAGCCTAGGTTCATCATACCTTAGGTATTCCTACGTTTAGCTACTCATTTTGGAAAAGAAAAACATGTATGAATTAAAAGAAGAAAGCATCATGTCGAAGGCAGAAAAGAGAACATGCAAAGTAAAAGACAACAATTAAAATAAAAAGAGAAAATAAATTTATTGATTAAAACGGACTTACAACTTTAACAAGAACGGTCTTCAACTCCAAAACAAGTACAAAGTAAGAAAAGAAATATATTTGGCCTAAAAAACTAAGCTAAAGGAGAAAATCCATTTTAATTCCCGAAACCACATATTTATAGAAATACACCCTAACCCTAAAATAAATCAGAGCCGTACGCCAAAATTCAACGGCAAATATGCAAGTAAGGCCGAGTTTTCTCAGGGTTGACCGAGTTTTCTCGATTTGATCGCGGTCGTTTGTGCTGATTTTTTGGCAGTGCTCTCTTGATTTGATTTGGTTAGTTCTGATTGCATCTTATCTCGAATCTCTTGCCATCTCTATGTTGTTTCATAGATTCTCTTTCAGTTTTCAAATCAGGTTGATACGATTTGATTTGATCTTTTTCTCTTCTTTGTTGAGACAGTTAAACCTGTAATATCGGCAATTATTCACTCAACAAATACCTTTAGTAGCATTTAAATATATAAATCATTTTAATTCCAATAAATCACAATTATTATTGATTTCCCTTTTCTTGCATTTATTGCTTAACAAAAGATAGTGAAATGACGATAAAAATATGCAATAAAATAAACTGATCATGAGCATGACATGTGGGAGGTAAAAAATGACGAATTTGCTTTTAGCAGCAGTGTAAATGTGTGTATTAAGATTTTTAGTAATTTTAAAACTTTACGGGTAAAAAATAAATTATTTTCATTTTTTAGATAGGAAACAAATTTAAATTGATTTGTTGGATAGCTTGTTATTGATATAAATATGTTTTTTGTGGAAGCGAAAAAATCTCTCTATATCTATAATAATTCTAAGAAAAAATTAAAGTTTTTATCCCTAGCTATCTGATATGTTATACAAATTTTTTTTTTTGATATAAACTAAAACATCAAATTAAATCATAACTTTAAGTTTCACCAATATGTCTTTAAAACAAAGGGAATTTTTTTTTCAAAACAAATAAATATTACAATTTTTATTTAAAGTTCTATGAAAATCAAGTCAAATAAATGTTTGTTATAACTAGAATAATCTAAACAGAAATGTAACAATTTCTTTAGCTATACCAATATTAATTATCTAAAAAAAACATTTTTTTTTCAAAAGAAATAGTATGATCATTTACAGTTTCAAATATTGAAATCCTTTTTTTGTTATTTTTAAATACTCTCTCTCTCCAGTTATTATTTAAATTTTTACGAAACTACCATACGCCACATGTAAAAAAGAACCAGTAGCTGTATAAATAAATTAGAAAATCAAGTATAAATATCATAATTAAATTAGATTGATAACGATTAATCCGAGGATGAAGATTGCTTCAAATCATGACCCTCTGCATAGCCTATAAATACATAAATTAAATTGCCTCTCTCTCTCTCTCTCTCTCTCACATGTACAATATTTTACGATGGCGGCCATCACTTGCAATTGCTTGGCTCGATCTAAACCTGCAATAATTAATTTCCCTTTGATATCTAAGTTCCAAAGATATAAGAACTCCAAGCAAGTAAGTTGCCTACAACAATATCCATGTTTAAGAGTTTCGAAAAATCTGATGAGATTAGAGCATGCACATCCTTCTTTAAGGGCTTCAAGAAAGCTGAGGAAATTAGATGATGCTCCGCCGTCGAATTTTATCATGACGAAGAAGCCGGACTTTGAAACCTGTAAATCCTCTTCTGGCAAAGAAGCTTCCAAAATTACGTGCGGCGACAATTCGCATGTCCAAGATGATGAAGAGAAGAAGAAGTGGATCGCACTGATCGTGGAAAACATAGCAAGCGATATCCGAAATTCATTTAGTGAGCCTTGGGAAGTACCATGGAGCCTAACAACAATCTTGCAATTTTTGCTTCTCTCTCATGTTTTCAAGGAGTTACTGGAATACAAGATCTTTCCGCTCTTCGAAGATATAGTGATACGGCATGACTACTTATGCTCTGCTACGTACGGCCTTGCCTTTGTCGCTACACTCTACCTATGCCTCCTTAGATTTCAACCCCTTCCCAAGGGATGGTTTGTAGTGAGCAAGAAAGGGTACTGGATGTTCGATCTACTTTTTGGCATTCTTCTCTTTCCGCTTGTTTGTATGCTATCTGATATCAATCTCCGCCTGGTTCCTGACACTCGCCATATATTACCATTTATCCATGATGATTATCTAGACACAGCGCTGTACCTGCTCATGCTTATATGGGGGTCAATATGGGAGGAGATTGTGTTTCGAGGTTTTCTAATCCCGTCATTGACGAGGTACATGCCTCTCCCGTTCTCTATTCTAGCAAGTGCAATATTATTCGCGCTGGTACATTATGCCTGGGGCCATATGCTGCCGATTACGTTCTTAGGGGTTTTATTAGGAGTTGTTTCTGCAAGGTCTAAGAACTTGCTACCAGCAATGCTTTTGCATGCCTTTTGGAACATTCGCTGTTTTGTTAGTTACTTTTATTATTAATTTGTTCAGAATATATTATTAACAATTAATACTTCATAGGTATTGGGTGGATTTGTTAATCATAATTTAGAAGGAGCATAGACATTTATTTATATATTAATGTGTGAAAAGTTTAAGTCATTGTAGTAATTTATTGTTCTAGATATTGCTTATGATAATTCTTATATATTATTCCTAATATATGTCTATCTTACTTTGTTGTCCCTTCTTCATATATAAAAGTGATTTAAAATTTCTCCTTTTCATATTAATGCTTTTGCCAACTGACAATGTCCTTTTCGGATTCGGATACTCTCTAGCACATGCATGGAGAGTCTATTTGAAATTTTTGAGCCATTGATTTTTTACTCAATGGCGGCTATTATATATGCATTCAGCGGAAATAACACCAGCCCATCTTTTAATTGCTCCACTTCACTTTGCTATTCAAAGGCTAATCGATCCCTCTTTCTCCCTCCTTCCTCCATTTCTCTCCGGCCTAGATCACATTCCTCTCTCTCTCTCTCTCTCTCTCTCTCTCTCACACACACACACACACACATATCATCATCATCATCATCATCATCATGAATTCCTCCTCACCATGAACAGAAACATATAAACCCATCAAGTTGTTCTCCTTTTTTTTTTTGGGTGGGGGATACCCATCAAGTTTGCTGTAGCCTCAACATATTTTGTGAGTGGATCGATAAGAAATCTAAAGCAAAGAATGATGCTTGTTCTTCAACTAGAGAATCGACCTCTTAATACAAAATGCAATCAATGATTGAAAACCCCGACTCCACTACTAAAATAAGGGGTTGCCCCTACGGATAACAGCATCCGCAGGGACAGATCCTACGGTCCTTCCATATTTATTTAAAAATTATTAAATCTTAAAGTGTTGTTTGCCCCTACGGAGCTGCAAACCAAGTACTTACGGGCATATTCGTAGGGGCATATAAATAGAGATTTAAATGATCGATCCCTACGTTGATTATTTCTTATTCTCTTATCAGTTGCGCACGAACCCAAATCCCCAAACCCTCGTTCTCGTCGTCGCCGTTCTCGTCGTCGCCAACGCCGGCCGAATCGTCGTCGCCACCGCCGGCTTCTTCCTCATCTCCGTTCGTCGTCGCCATCGCCTGCTTCTTCAACCTATGGCCGATTCGTCGTCGCCACTGATTCGTCGTCGCCACCGCCTGCACAGGTTAGGAAATCTTCAATTAAATAAATTTTTGATTGTTTTAGGTCTATGGTACATGGTTTGGGTAGGCATCGGTTGGGGTTAGCGTTAGGGTTAGGGGTGGGGTTGGGGGTTGCTGTTGCGGTTGGGGTTGGGGTTCGGCAGGGGGCAGCGGTTGGGGTTAGGGTTGGGGTTGGGGTTGTGTGTCCCTGAGCACTTCTTGATTGGGGATGGGGATGGGGCTGCGGGTTAGGGTTCGGTTGGGGTGGGGCGGGGCTGGGGCGGGGCTGGGGCTGGGGCTAGGGTTTGATTGTTGTTGGAGCTGGGCTGGGGCTAGGGTTCGGTTGGGGTGGGGCTGGGGATATTGCTATATGGGATAAACTAAAAAGGGTTTTTGTGCAATTAACAGAAAGCAAGAAAGATGTGAAAAAATAACAATATGTAATATTACAATTATCCAATCCAAATTTCTCATTTTCCTTATCCTAATATAAATATATATTTGTTGATTACCTTGACATTTCCAGCTTCTTTAACAGCCTCTATAATTTTAACCTGATCAACCAACTGCTCATGATATTTGTAGCCCAGTATAGAGATCACCACATCAACTTTTGTATTGCCTCCACCAAGCTCTTGTGATCATGCATATCACCCTACATATATTCAACATATATATCATCAGTTCTTTCTAAAATCAATGACCTTTAATTCGAAAAAAAAACACACACACACACAGGGAGTGAATTAATGAAGAAAAGATGGTCCACTTTTCGTTAGGTGTCGTCAAAAGTTTATATCCTCCATCAATTATCAAGCTACCGAGGACGAAAAGCCACCTTTGTTAGTCGAGAGTCATGGTAATAGATTTGTCATTATAGATCATAGTCAATTGTTTTTCCTATCATTTTCTTGATCCAGATGCTAATCAACTTGTTAATTGGTTATTATTTTTATGACGTATTTGTCTATATTTATTGACAGTGGCCTTGTTTTTATGGAGCCGCTGGAATTTATGAATCCAGCTGGAAGCCTCTGCATGAGTTAGTAGTCATGGAGATTGATTATAAAAGAAATAGAGAGAAGGAAATAGAAATTGTAGATAGTAGAATAGCACACTCATTTCAAAAATTGCACTTTGATCTTTATGTCTACCTTTTTTTTTTAAATTACCAATATGTCTCGATTTTATTCACAAAATATCCTTTTCTGTGCGGCGGCTGGCTGGCTCAATTTCATACAACATAATAACTGCGCCGAACTTGAAGTTGCACATTGCCCTCAACTTTAATCGCCACTAATTTATGGTTTCGCAATTTTGTAGTAATCCCGAAACATGATTTATTTTCTGCAAATGCTAGGAAGTTTCATTCCTCAAATTTTACATCTTTACTCTATGTTTCACAACGGTTAATGTGTTATGTTTCACAACTTGGGTATTTGAGGAAACATCTTTTATTTTCTAGTATTTTACTGAAATTGCACGTTTTATACGTCAAGATCGATACAGTTGAAAATAAGACAATAGCATAACCTTAAAAAAAAAACAATGACCCTTTTTTTTAATTAATTTGGAGGGGGTAATTATCCCAATTTGAAGAAACGAAGTTCATAGCATTGCTCATCATCATCATCATCCATGATCCCTTTGATGAGCTTATTTCGGCCATCCTCTGCACATTTTAACTTGGCCATCGCAACGTATGAGGCCCACAACCCAAGTACGACCCTTTGAATTCTCGATAATTACCTTTTCACTATTCTTTTTGTCGCCGCAGATATTTATGAATTCAGGTGGAAGCCTCCGGATGAATTAGTAGTCATGGAGATTGAGTATAAAAGAAATAGAGAGAAGAAAATATAAATGATAGACAGCAGAATAGCACACTCATTTCAAAAATTGCACTTTGATCTTTATGCCTACCATTTTTTTAATTACCAATGTGTCTCTATTTTATTCGCAAAATATCATTTTCTGTCCGGCGGCTGGCTGGCTAAATTTCATACAACATAATAACTGCGCCGGGCTTGAACTTGCACATTGCCCTCAATTTTAATCGCCACTAATTTATGGTTTCGCAACTTTGTAGTAATCCCGAAACATGATTTATTTTCTGCAAATACTAGGAAATTTCACTCCTCAAATTTTGCATCTTTACTCTATTTTTCACAACGGTTAATTTGTTATGTTTCACCACTTGGGTATTTGAGAAAACATCTTCTATTTTCTACCATTTTACTGAAATTGCATGTTTTATTGAAAATAATACAATTGCATAATCTTAAGAAAAACAACGACCCCTTTTTAAATTAATTTGGACTGGTAATTATCCCATTTTTTTTAAAACAAAAGAAAAACAGCGACCTATATACAAAATGGGTAAATGTCGTGATCAATAAATTACTTACCATTTGCCGAGACATGTATTTTTGCAGCATCCATGCATCCATTTCCTCTTCTTCGATGCCGTATTCTCATTATCTTCGTCTAATCTATCTGAATCTGCAATTAAATTTAATTAAACCAAATAAAATCAAAAATTAAAATCAAACAGCAACAACAAAATCAATGAAATTTATAGCCTACCAGAGTCTTCAAGAATCTCCACATATGAATCCTGGGTCTTCTTCTTTTTCTTCAAAGATCTTTTAGTAGCAGAGAATTTTGTTTTCTGGCAAGTGCTTTGATCAAAAGCTTTGAAGCTAAACACCATATTGCCTTTGTATTTGAAAACCAAAATATGCCCAGTTTGCAGATTATTGGCTACTGTAAATTCATGCCACCCATCTCCACTCATGGAAGCAATTTTGTTCTCGATGTAAAGATCAACATGCCATATTTTGCCATTGTGGCTCACTAGGTTAGGCTTTTCTCTTCTCTTGACCATCTTACTAATCTGCTTGGTAAATTTATTCGTAACCGGCTGCGAATCATTAAAAGACATGCATAAGAAAGGAAGCTAAAATACAGATATATAGCATACCGATACATCGAAACTTAAAAGTTGCGATGATAATCCAGAGATATTTATTTCTACACACGTGGTGCATGTGCGAATGCGTCAGGCATCTGGACAAATATTTGAGAACATGGAAAGTATTATTAGTATAAAGTAATTAAAGCATTTAAACACCTTGGGTAGATATTTTCTTAGTTGTGCAATCATATCATGAGGACTAAATTTAAGCTATTATACATGCATATGTATTTTTCTAATCTAATATCACACACACACACACACACACACACACAGACACAGAGAACACCAGTTTGGTAGAGAAATCAGGTAGCAGGACCCTGAAGAAATGGAGTCCATAGCATTGCTCATCATCAACATCCATGATCCCTTTGAAGAAATATTATCAAAAGGGGAGAATAAGGGGGAGTTGAGAAGTAATGATCCGATCTCATTGACGAGTTTGAAATTCAAAAAAATAAAAGTTGCTATACATTGTTACTGCTAGTTAATGCTTGCAAGAAGTTGAAACGTGCGTTCAACCCATTTATATAATAATTCTCAATGCTTGTAGTATTTATTCTCCTCATTTGATAATATTTCTTCAAAGGGATCATGGATGATGATGATGAGCAATGCTATGGACTCCAATTCTTCAGGGTCCTGCTACCTGATTTCTCTACCAAACTTGTGTTCTCTCTCTCTCTCTCTCTCTCTCTCTCTGTGTGTGTGTGTGTGTGTGTGTGTGTGTGTGTGTGATATTAGATTGATATATATGCATATGTATAATAGTTTAAATTTAGTTCTCATGATATGATTGCATCAACTAAGAAAATATCTACCCAAGGTGTTTAAAAACTTTAATTATTTTATACTAATAATACTTTCCATTTTCTCAAATATTTGTCCATGATGCCTGACGCATTCGCACGTGCACCACGTGTGTAGAAATAAATATCTCTGGATTGCCATCGCAACTTTGAAGTTTCGATGTATCGGTATGCTATATATCTGTATTTTAGCTTCCTTTCTTATGTATGTTTTTTAATGATTCGCAGCCGGTTCCGAATAAATTTACCAAGCAGATTAGGAAGATGGTCAAGAGAAGAGAAAAGGCTAACCTAGTGAGCCACAATGGCAAAATATGGTATGTTGATGTTCACATCGAGAACAAAATTGCTTTCATGAGCGGAGATGGGTGGCATGAATTTACAGTAGCCAATAATCTGCAAACTGGGCATTTTTTGGTTTTCAAATACAAAGGCAATATGGTGTTTTTGATCAAAGCACTTACTAGAAAACAAAATTCTCTGCTTCTAAAAGATCTTTGAAGAAAAAAAAGAAGGCCCACGATTCATATGTGGAGATTCTTGAAGACAATGCTTGAATTCTCTGTCTTTCATTTCCGATATGGTGGTTCTTTTCCTTTTATTGCTATATGCTGTTTATATTTTGCGTAGATAGAAGGACATGTTCTGGGCTATGGTGTGCTTATACAATTTATTATCTTAAGAAGGGTAATACCGTGTTTTTCTAATATGGATAATTTGTCATTGTTAATCCATCTTCCTGAAAACGGTTTATACGGAGGAAGTATATTTCATGGTACTTGAGAAAAATATATGTTGAAGTCAAAAGTTATCAAGATTTAAATGCTCGCTTATAGTCTTCCAAGATATTTTATATTCCAAGGCAAGGTGACAATAATTGCATGCTTGTGCATGATTTGGTATGTAGATTCAAGGCTATGCATGGTTACGACCCTTTCTTATGGTTTCTTATCATAATTTTCTGTACACTTGTAGTTTATAAAGGCAGTTAGATCATATCACTATACGAAATATTGTATCGTGTTCTATTGTGTATGATGGATCACACACTAAAAAACCAAGACATTGCATGCCTGTGCACGTTTTGGTATATTTCTCGATACGTGAAACAAATTTGATTTAATAAAGGAAAACTTAAAATAACAACCTTTATACTAAAAAAATTATATATGCTATTACTTAGTAGTTTATGGTTTTTAGATACAAAATCCATTTGAGAAATACTTTTTCTACCCACTATTAATCCATATTCTCAATATAGTCATCATAACCTACAATTTATATGATACAGTCTAACATGGCCCATGAGTACGTCAGGGTTAAGAACTGGATGTATGTGAATTGGCAACAACGTATGCAACCTAAATTTTTCACTGGAGTTTCTGCTTTCATTGAATTTGCACGCGCACATAATAAGAAAGAGAAGACAGTAATGTGGCAGAAGAAGAAGGAGAAGATAGTAATGTGGCAGAAGAAGAAGAAAATGACATTCCTTGTTCTCTGTTTCAGCATCAATCTTCTGATATGAACTAATGATGGCTTTCACATTGGCTTTTCCCTTTAGAGACTTCTTAGTGTCCAATGGAAAGCATACATCAGATTTGTGCAGGTCAGGTTCTTCTGTGACTTTCAAGAATTTCAACTAATTCTGTAAATTACACCCTTGTTGGGTGATACTTTTATCACTTCTTACTGCAGGTGCGCTCTCTAATATCCATTTTGAATGTAATATTATAGATATTCATGCCTGTTTATGTCAAAATTACTTATATTGTCAATGTTTGATTGTCTAGTTGTTGGTGATGCGTCCATATCAGGGACAGAGGCCACTCCTGTTCCTCCAGGTATGTTTATATATCATATAGTACATGTATATTAATTTAGAATGCTATATCATAAATATACACACATTCTTTTTGCTTTTACTTAGATAGTAATTTTTATTATTGTTTAGCTGTAGGTGGTGACAGTAATTAACAATAAAATTTGTCATCCTAGAAACTATGATTTTTATATGTGCTCGAATGCGGGAATGATTGTAAGTCGTGGACCTTGTTTAGTCATCCAACTCATTATCATGGGCTGCTTGATGAGATTAGATTTGCGCCTGATGATCTACAAGAGCTTGTTCACTCCCTGTCTTATGTGTAAGCAGCGCTATATACGAGTTTACCTTGTTAATATGTATGTACTGAAATTAATTAATATTATTCAAATTTTGATACATGCAGATACCAAAGGAGCACATCTTCTATCTCTGTAGGTAAGGGTTTGAATTTGTTGATTTTGGTATTTCTTATCAATTTTATAGACCAGTATGTGCTAAATATAATGTTCTGACAGTTGCTATGGGGAAGGCAGCATTCGAGCTGCTGACCCCAGTCCTGGACGCCGTACACGGACGGCACCACGGAGGTTGGGAGAGAGGCTGAGGACTAGGCCCTAGCAGGGCCCATATGAGGTTGGACTCCACCCCGGCGGTTACTTCCTCCGTCTCCATTGAGCGACGTATCCAGCAGGAAATGGAGAGCTTGAAGGCCACCGTTCAGGAGTTGAAGGAGATGCTGGTATGTATACTACTTAATAGTAAAATATCATGTCATATTATAGATATTAACATATCCAATATCAGTACGTAGTCTAAGCTTATTTGGTTGTAGACTTAGGTTTGATTAATCATACATGTACATATCTAATTAAAATAAACTACGGTTTTCCAAACTAGATATCCAAATAGGGTTTCGAAATAACTCGATAATGATAAGAATTCGAATAATACACAGTTCTTACACGCTTATTACACACGTTAGGTCCAGACGCGATGGGGTACTTCGGCCGAGCCTCCACATGCATCTTCTTCGGCTGCGGCTCCGCAAACCACTACATCGGCTGTGGTTCCGCAGACAGCTCCTATAGCTCCACCGCCCGCTCAGACTCTCGCAGCCACGGCTCCGCAAGCCACTACCTCGACGGCGGCCGCGCAGACCACATCGCCAGCTCCACAGCCCGCTCAGACTCCCGCACGCGCCGAATTGCATGGTTTATTGACCGAGGAGCAGGGGCACCAGATTCTAGCGTTTATCAGAGGTGGAGCTGGACTGAGCTAGGCTAGCTTTTTTATTCTTATTTTTTGAAACATGTATTTATTTATATGATACATATTGTACTACATTTTGAAACATTTTGGAGGATATTGATATTGGTTTATATTTATATCATATTCAGTTTTTGGGTTTCTTTTGTATATTATATGCGTGAGATGTGATTATAAATACCGCGATATATGTTATGTGATGATTAATTTTATATTTGATTGATGTATATATTATTGTGCACAAGGCGAGAAAAAATTAGGCAGCCTTTTTTTTAAAAAAAAACAGATAATATGTACCTACAGATTAAACCGTAGGTACACATGTTGCCCCTAAGGATTTAATCGTAGGGGCACAATATCAGCATTAACTGATATTTTCCCCCCTGATCTCAGTATCAGGGGGTTGGAAGTGCCCCTACAGATCTATCCATAGGGGTAAACAACAGCCCCTACGGATTTACCCGTAGGGGCCAAATATCAGGATTTCTGATATTTTGTCCCTACGGATCAGTACCTACGCAAGTATCCGTAGGGGCTATGACTTAGACCTACGGAGTAATCCGTAAGTACAAGTATTATATTGAAAAAAACCGTAAATAAAATAATGTTTTTGTCCCTACGGTCTACGCCGTAGGGGCTACAGGACCTACAGTGAAATCCGTAGGGGCAGTTTTTTGTCTGTAGGGGCAAGTTCAGGGCTTCAACTTGCACCTACGGCGTTTGCACCTACAGGTTATTTTCTTGCCCCTACGGACATATCTGTAAGGGCAGTGATTTGCCCCTACGGGTTAATCTATAGGGGCAACCCCTCTTTGTAGTAGTGCTTCTATTTGATGCATAAATATACAATTTCGAATTGTCTATTAAGCGCGCGCTAAAGAAAGAGAAGAATACACTTGATGGAGGTCCTTTTCAGATCTCATTCAGATGTTGTCTTCCGTCGATCTTCCGTTGGATTCTGGAGGGGATCCCCTGTTGTGTGTGGGTTTCAATGGGTTTTTAGGAGATTTGGTGATTGGAGGAGTTTGACGTCAAGTACCTGCAAAGAGGTCCCGGGGTAGTTTGATACCACCGAGGACCCTCCGACGATCAAGTTAGTACTAGATCTGAGCAGTGTAAAGGCTAAGTGGAGTCAAAATGGCTTACCTGACCCTTCTGTGATTGGGGTTTATATAGTGGTAGAGGCATGCAACAGCAGGCGCGAGAATCTCGCCGACAGTTACGCTCCCGTCGTCACGCCCGCGTAGAGAGCGGATCACCCATGAATGGGGATCGTGAAGGCGTGGAACGTGGGATGTTGCTGGTGGAGAATCTGCGCATGGCAAGATTCGCGGAGCTGCGGTTATGCCTGTGAGCGGCGGAACTGGTCGGAGGACCGAGGAAGACGGCCTCGGCAACAGGGCTCGGGGATGAGCGAGAAGGCCGAGGAGACTTCGTCTTAAGGCAGATCGGGGCGAGCTGAGGGGCCGAGGAGGCCAATCTGCGGGGAGCCCTGAGGAGGGCTAGCTTGCGCTGGCCGGTCGGGTATAGGGGTGGCATGGTCGGCTTTTGTGGGCCCTTTCTTCTGAGTTCTGGGACGCGTCGTCCTCCACGTGTCCTGATCTTGAAGGTCTCCAATATTGAGCATTATCATTAGCCCTCCACTCTTGTCCCGACTAGCCAACGGGTCGGGTCAGGAATGGATCGTCGGGCCGCTCGAGGCGAGCTTCCTCTTAAAGTTTCGTCGGAACGTGTCCCCGGGCCGCGAGTTGTCTTTTCTGCCAGCGAATCAGGGCGAGATCCCCACATTTAAGGAGGGTGTGCCGGTTCGTTTATCTTGCCTTTGAAGTGACGGCCCACGTATCGAGCGTCTGCTGGCTGACGCAACGTGTGCAGACCTGCGACGCCTGAAAGGGTGTGGTCCAGTGCGGGAATGACAAGTGGAACAATCGGAGCCGTTGGATGCGAGGAGACATCTTGGCGAGAGATGAAGGGCGCCGATGGATGAGGTCGCTCGTGGCGATAAAATAGGGGTGGGGCCCATTCCAGGGTCTTTACTCCTTCATATTTCCCGTTCTAAGTCTCGGTTGTTCGGTGCTCATCTTCTTCCTTCTACTTACGTTCCCCAAGGATCATTCTTCTTAAGGTTAGATGTCTTCTCTTATCGAGTCAATAGATGTCATTGAGGTAGGTTCTAGGAATCCTTTAGGTGAGCCTGAGTCCTCCCGGGGAGCAGGGGTTGCCCCTTTTTTTCGGGATCATGTGGCGGGGGCAGCCCCAGGGAGGAGGCGGTAGATGCTGCCCCTAGCGCCTTGTGTTGGATAAGGCATGAGGACGAGCTTGCCAACGCTCGGGCTCGCTTCCACATCCCCTCATGCTATATGCTCTGCCTGGCCAAGGAGGAGAGAGGGCAGACCAAGTACGGGGCAGGGAGATCGCCTTGTACTTGGAAGCATTTTGGGATGGAATGCGTATGCCCTTCTCTCCTGAGGTCGTTGAAGCGTTGAACTTCTTTGGGTTAGCCCCGGTCAGTTGGTGCCAAACTCGTGGAGGATTCTCCTCGGGTTCCTGGTCCACCTGAAATTACAAGCGATCCCTTTCAGCCTTTCTCTCCTTGATTCTTCCCTCGTATTCAAAAATCACCCTGGTGGTCGAACGGGAGACCGAGGTGGGTCTATCTCTCTTTCAGAAAGCGATCAGGGGGCGCCACCGGGACGGGGGTCGTGGCCCTGCCTTCTTCCATTCATGACTGGAAGAAGAAGTTCTTCTTCGTTTCCCCTCCCGAGGGCGGGGACTGACCTGTGCCTACAAAGTGGTCGAGAGAGAAGCACATGCCGGGGAACCAGTCCAGTGACCCCGTCGCGGTGAGAGTGGCGTCATAGGAGCCTCCTACGTTTCGACATGCTGTTATCTGAGAGGGTTCTGAGTTGGACCGGGCTCAGCCCCGTTGAGTTCGTTGGTAAGTTTAGGTTTTCTTTTTTGGTTCGTATATTTCCTGTGTCGCTGACTCCCTTCACACTTGGTTCTGTGCAGGACCCATGGATATAGACTCGCTCCGGGCTTCAATGCACCAGCCGAGGCCGGTTGCGAAGGTTGGGGGCACCAGCTCTTCCCGTTCACAGCCTGCCCTGGCTCCTTCTCCCCCGGCAGTAGTGCCCCACGAGCGCTCGAGGCAGATCTCGCCCCGGGGCCCAGCAGAACGTTGTGTCGGAAGCGGGCTCGGATTCTGGAGGACCCGGCCTCGGTGGAGGAGACCGGCTCTCCCTCAAGGCCACTCAAGAGGAGATCTGCCCGGGGACCGTCTTCGCCGATCACGGTGGAGGAAGGCGGTCTCCAGTTCGCCGTGCTTTCGGGGCTATCCGTCGCAGATAGCCTGCTGCATGAGATAGAGGCTTCGGCCGAGGGTAGAGTCCCCAGGGGGACCTTCAGGGCTCAGCTGGCGTCCATCGCCCAGGAGTCCGTGCAGGTAAGCGCTTGCTTTCTATTATTATTATTTTTTTGAGGTTCGGCGCCTCTATCATCTTCCTGATCTCTCTTCTGCTTTTCAGGTCCTTCAGCACGGCGCCCTCGCCTTACGTATGGAGGCCGAGGTGGTAGCCCCGGTGATGAAAGCTGCGGGCCAGCTCGCCTAACTGGAAGAGTGCTCCAAGCGGGAGCTGGAGGCGATGAAGGCGAGGGTTGTCGCACTAGAGGGCGAGGTGGAGGCCGGGAAGAGAGAGGTTGCCCGGCACCGCGAGGCCGTCGCAGTTGCTGAGGCCAAGCTTGAGGACACTCAGATGCTGGACGGCAACCTGAAGAAGATAGTGAAAACCCTCCGGAAGGAGCTGGGAGCGGCGGCCGAGTGGGTGAAGTCGGCCGACCTGAGGGCGGCCAAGTTGGCCGACCTCTCGACGGCGAAGGCGGTGGGGGGCTACAGGAAGTCGAAAGACTACTATGATGACCTGGCCGTTGCCACGACCCTCATCTGGCACGAGGCCCTCGACGCTGTTAAGGCCCGGGTGCCGGGGTTCACTGACGAGGAGCTCCGGGCCGAGTACCCTCTTGCGGACACCAGTGGGCAGGGGCAGGAGATTCCTGGCGAGGAAGTCACCGAGGACCCGGCTTTCCCTGTGGTGGATGTCAAGGGTCTCGAGGTCGCTCCTGGCCCCGAGACCTAAAGACCCCATCTTCCCCCTCCTTTTTATTTTGCTGCGTCTGGAATTTTGTAAGCCTCCGGGCATTTTGTAAGGACGGGGAGCCAAAAAATACCCTCTGTAAAGCCTACCTTTTAGTAATAAAACTTTTTCTTTCTTTGGTTTCATTGATTTGTGCTTTTGTCTTTTGTTCATGAAGAATGCTTATAAAAATTTTCTTCTTGCGCTGTTGGGCTTCCATGTCAGGTCGACTATCTGCCTAGCGATCGTCCGTCGAGTTGATTCAAGCGCTGCTGAGGAGAAGGTGTCTCCATGGCCGCGAAGTCGAGGGGAGATTGCTCGAGATTTGGATAGATTTGATGCCCCTAGTTGGTAGCTCGGACAGTCTGCGTGTGGTGGGCAGAGGGCTGTCCGCCTTATTTGGGCCGAGGATGGATGGAGGCTGCTCCGTTGCCCTTTGGCGAGGGCTTCTGATTCCTCAGGACGGGGACCGAGTAAGGTCACTGCCCAGTGCCTCTTGGTGAGTACTTTGATCCCAGGCGTTGCTGTAGGGAAGCTACCCGCCGAGGATAACTGGGCGGGGACGACTGGGTAGTGAAGCTGCGCGGTTGCCTCTTGTCGAGGGCTTTGATCTCTGATGTCATGGGTAGGGAGCTACCAGCCGAAGATGACCAAGCAGGGTAGCTGCCGGTTGCCTCTTGCGAGGGCTTTAATCCTTCAGGACGGGGACCGAGCAGGGTTACTGCCCAGTGCCTCTTGGCGAGGACTTTGATCCCTGTCGGTTGTGGTAGGATGCTACCAACCGAGGATAGCCGAGCAAGGACTCGACTGCCTCTGGGAGGACTTTGGTCCTTGGCGCGGGAGGGGCTGTAGAAGCCTACCAAGGACCCTTGGCTGGGCAGGGTTTCTGCCCGGTGCCTCTTGGCGAGGGCTTTTGTCCTGAAGGATAGCCGAGCGAGAGATCCTCGGGCTCGACTGCCTCTAGGAGGGCTTTCTGATCCTTGGCGTTGAGGTAGGGAAGCTACCCGCCAGGGATAGCCGAACGATGGTTGGGCTCGACTGCCTCTGGGAGGACTTTCTGATCCATAGCGTTGCGGTAGGGAAGCTACCCGCCAGGGATAGCCGAGCGATGGTGGGGCCCGACTACTTCTGGGAGGACTTTCTGATCCCAGGCATTGCGGTAGGGAGCTACCCGCCTGGGATAACCGAGCAGGGCAACCGATAGGTTGCCTCTTGGTGAGGGCTTTAGCCCCCTAGCGCTAGTGGGCCTGAGGAAGCCAGCTAATGATAACCGAGCAGGGCAGCCGCTCGACCGAATCTTCATGAGGTTTCGCCCGACCGTCACTTGCAGACATGGGGAACAGGAACAGTTAGCATGCGTATTGAATGTGGGAGGGAGGTGAAGCGCCAGGGTCTCGTCGCTTCGATTTCGTCGGGGGAGGCTTAATGATCGCCGCGTGGCGGCGACTCCTTGGGCGAGAGCGGGCGACCGTTGGGTTCCCTTGGGGGCGCAGCGGGCTATATAAGACTGATGGAGTACTAGTCCTTCCTTCCCTTGTAAACGGAGCGTTGAGAATGAAGGACTTCCCCTTTACCATCCCGGAGATCATCAATTTCGAAGATGTGTACCTGTATGACCAGAGCTGCACCGAGGATACGGTGCAGTTGGTGTACAGGAGCATCGAGGACCACTTCGTCCGGTTGCTCCCCCGCCGTTCTTCCCTGCTGCAAAGCATCACCGGGGCTTTACAACCCCCTTTCCGATCAGCTCCATGACGAGGTCGTGGGCAAGCTGCAGTCTTTGAGGCACTTCGGCCTCATCTCCGTGAACAGGCTGGCTCGCTCGGAGGCGCTCGTCCTTGAGTGCTATGAGTTGAGGCTCGGGATCAACGCGCGCGGAAGGAACTGAGGGCAGAGGTTGGGTCTCGCGAGGCCTCAGCTGGCGAAGATCTTCACCGAGTATCATGAGCAGTGCTCTCTGTACCCCCTTTCTCCCGCTGTTGTAATATTTTTTTTCTTTTTGCATGTACGACTGAGGAGCCCATAATACCCCCCCCCCTTTTGAATAAATAAGATCTTTTCTACTTTCTTCGCAATGTTATGTTGATCTTTATTAAATTAACAATAGGCCCTGGAGAGGGTTTACATTGCCTCAAAAGAAAAGTATATGCTAATAGATGACCCTATCGGCGTGGCCCGATCTTCCTGGCAGCTTGCTGGTCTCCGTGCTTAGCACCGGATACGGGGCTATCCAGGCGCCGGACTGGACGTCTGAAGAGACAAGCATGATCTGGCCAATGGTCAGCTCAGTAGGAAGAGGACGCTACTCCTGTTCGTGGTCGGCCTGCCGTGTATCCCTTAAATAGGCGGCGAGGTGCCCCGATCGGATGAGCTCCTTGATGTAATCCTAGAGTTGCTTGCAATCCTCGATGACGTGGCCCAGCGTCCGGTGGAAGGCGCAGTAAGGGTCCCGGGTCCGCTTTGAGGCCTGACACGGGATTGGAGGGAACTTAAAGAACCCTTCGCCTTGGACCTCCTCCAGTAACACTGTGAGGGAGACGTTGAGCGGGGTGTACTCCTGGAACTTCGGGTGATAGGGCTGCTGACGCTCCGGCCTCTCCTCCCGAGCCCTCTTCTTCTGGTCGGATCGCTCTACCCGGGAGAGGTTCGCGTTCACCTCGGACTCTAGCTGAACCCCGCGCTCGGTCCACGCCTTGACCTCGGCCACGGTCTTAGGCTGTGCCAATGCAAAGGAGCGCAGCCACTTCTCGTGCCTCAGACCAGATCTGAGCGCCATGATGACGGTCTCATCCCGGTGCTCAGGAACCTCGAGGAGGGCATTGTAAAAGCGGGTGATGTAAGCCTTGAACGTCTCCTTGTCTCCACTCTTAATTGTGAAGGGGTAGTCGACCATGCGCTTCTGCCGACGGTTCCCAATGAAGTGGCAGAGGAACTGAGTAGCCAGCTCTTCGAAGGTCGAGATTGAGCGAAGCTCGAGTCCTCAGAACCAGTCCCGACCAAAACGGATGAGGGTGGCTGGGAAGGCCCTGCACTGGATGGCATCGGAATGGTCCTGGAAGCTCATTCCCGCGGTGAAAGCATCCAAATGGTCTTTGGGGTCGGTTTTCCCGCCGAATAGAAAGACCTTCGGGGGTTTTCTACGCGAGGAGATATGGACAGCGAGCAGTTCCTCGGTGAACGGTTTGGTGAGCGAGTCGGCGGCGTACTCGGCCCCGTCGGCCGAGAGGTGACCTTCCCAACGCATGCCTTCGATCTTCTTCTCGAGGGCGTCGAGTCAGCCGTAGTACCCCGGGACTCGGCGCCTCGTGATCCCTGGCCTCTGCTGTGGGAAACCTGCGTCTGGGCACGGCTCCGGTTCCTCTCGATGAGGTTCCTCAGATCTCTGGACGCGGTGGCTCTCGAGCCGTCGTAGCGAGCCCTTTTTGTGTGACCCCGTCGGGGGAGAGGTGCCGGTCATGCCTGTGGGCAGGCGAGGTGACCAACATCTCCTCAGGGGGCAAGGGTCACGAAGAGGTTCGAGGCATGGTGCTCCAGCGATGGACCTCGGGGTGGAGCCGCGAGACGCCCAACGGGCTTCAGGAAGTATCGGTCCGTGAGATCCGTGGTCAGGAGTCGCATCCTGCCGGTGGTCGGCCATGCCGATGGGGGCAGAGCATTAAGGATGCGGAGGAGCGGTGATGTGGGGCCCAGGCCCGGCTGTTGGGCGCGGACGAGCTCTTCCACGAAGGACTATAGCCGATCTATTCCGCTGGCGAGGGCGTGGAAGATGGTCGCCGGAGAGAGTTCATCCGCGCCTCCAGTGAGGGGGAGGCGGCGGCTAGTACCCGAATCTTCAGGATGGCCGCTTTCCATATGGACGGAGATCGGAAGCCTAACTTTGTTTTTGTGGAGTTTGCTTTCTCACAGACGGTGCCAACTGATGGAGGTCCTTTTCAGATCTCCTTCAGATGTTGTCTTCCGTCGATCTCCCGGTGGATTCTGGAAGGGATCCCCTGTTGTGTGTGAGTCTCAATGGGGTTTTAGGAGATTTGGTGATTGGAGGAGTTTGACGCCAAGTACCTGCAAAGAGGTCCCGGGGTAATTTGATACCACCGAGGACCCTCCGACGATCAAGTTAGTACTAGATCTGAGCAGCGTAACGGCTAAGTGGAGTCAAAATGGCTTACCTGACCCTTCTGTGATTTGGGTTTATATAGTGGTAGAGGCATGCAACAGCAGGCGCGAGAATCTCGCCGGCAGTTACGCTCCCGTCGTCACGCCCGCGTAGAGAGCGGATCACCCATGAATGGGGATCGTGAAGGCGTGGAACGTGGGATGTTGCTGGCGGAGAATCCACGCATGACGAGATTCGCGGAGCTACGGTTAAGCCTGTGAGCGGCGGAACTGGTCGGAGGACCGAGGAAGACAGCCTCGGCAACGGGGCTCGGGGACGAGCGAGAAGGCCGAGGAGACTTGGTCTTGCGGCAGCTCGGGACGAGTTGAGGGGCCGAGGAGGCCAATCCGTGGGAAGCCCCGAGGAGGGCTAGCTTGCGCTGGCCGGACGGGTACAGGGGTAGCTTGGTTGGCCTTTGTGGGCCCTTTCTTCTGAGTTCTGGGACACGTCGTCCGCCACGTGTCCTGATCTTGAAGGTCGCCAATAGTGAGCATTAGGTTATATATATATATATATATATATATATATATATATATATATATGCGCGCGCGCAAAATTGGTAAAACATTGGGTATTATAATACCCGGTTATTACTTGTATCCGTTTTCGAATAAATTAATTTATTCGAATACGGATACAATTAAGAACCGGGTATTATAATATAGCTCACAAAAATCGCGAATGTACTATTTTCTCGATAGTTTGAACACTTTGCATGATATAATTTACGAGTATCACGAATTAACAGGTTTCTCTCTTTTTAAGGATTCCACGTTCCAACCCACGAATATCGTGAATTATCCATTTCTTGAGATTTTTATTATTTCGCATGTTATAGAACATACATGACAATCGCGACGCATCGGTTTTCTCGAGTTTTAAACAATTCACATGCAAATATATTCACGAAAATCACAGAATTTCGGTGTTCTAAAGTTTTTGAATATTCGCATGTCATAAGCCAGGAGAATCGCGAATTATCATTTTCCCCTTGTTTTCGGCGATATTTATGTGTCGAAAATGCGGAAAATTCCGATATTCGTGATTTATAACCTGTGAGCGCGCGAACGGTGTGGAGACAAGCTCAAAATATGCTTTGAGCTCTCGCTTGAATGCGAGGAGACTTCAAGCAGGGGTATTGATATAACATGAATAGCGTGAATGCGAGCTACCAAGGAGACGAGATATATATATAGCAAGGCCTCTACAAGGCCTGATGAGCAGGAAAGCTTCCTGGTAGGCACAATTGCGGCCTCAAGTAGAAAAGGAGATCATGATTAACAGAACAACTCCCTTCCTCATGATCGTGCTGTGCATGCAGATCCATATATATTGCCAGGAAAAATCTGTTTTCGATTGCCTTCGCTGTATGTGATCCACTTTATCGATCTCCTTCCTTCTTTTTCTCTCATCATAACCCAAACCCTAGCCACTCTATTCCTGACATTGCAGTAGCCATCTTCTCGCCTTCGCCGCCCGCGCGCCGTGGCCACCCTACCCTCGTACTGTCTCTTGCTGACCCTCTTGTCGTTGTCATCCTCCTGATCTTCATTTCCTTCCTTCTTTTCCTCTAACTCAAACCCAAACTCGATAACCCTACCGCATCGCCTCCTTCCTCCATGCACGTCACCGCCTTTGGCCAACTCTTTGACACTGTCGCCTTCGGCTAACTCCGCAACCTCCCGTCGACAGCGAGTCATCCTCCACCTTCAGCATGTTATGAAGCCTTTAACTTATAAATTGAAAACCTTTATAAAATAATAAAGAATTACTCGATTTAATCAAGTGAAGTAATCAAAAGGGTAAAAATTTCATTTACCGTGCGTAATTGACACTGTTAAGAGTTGACGAGATGCCGACTGCCGTCCATGTCAGTTTCTCTTAATTTTGGGGTCTCTTTAGCGGTTTCTTGTCGAAGTGAGAAATTTTTTGGTATCTCCTGCAACTGAGCATTAAATTAAGGTGGCCATTGGTACATGAAAATAGAAGATTGTTGCGAATCTTCATGTTCCGGAGAACGTCATGATCGGACATCTAATTTCAAAAAATATTGCATAACCGTACTTGGTATATTTTAATCATCCACGATAATATATGTATACAACCGGCGACCGACGACGGCGTCGGATAATAGGAGGAGGAGCTGGCAGCAAACAATATGGCGGTGCGGACGGCTGGCGGCGGCGTGGGAGGCCGGTGGCAAGGTGGGAGACCGGTCGACGGGTGGCGAGGGAGGTCGATGGCGGGTGGTGGATGATCATGGCACATGTCGTGTTAGGTAGGCTATTTCTGGTAATTTAGGATAGATACATGTTGGGTGGAATTGGATTCCCATGAAATGAGATCATTTGATTACCACGATAATGTTGTATTCTGATTAATATTTTTTACATATGAACAAGCAAGGTAATATTTCATGGTAATTTAAAATTACCCTCTAGATTACCTCTTACCAAGCGCATACTAAATATAAGTTTCATAAAACGCCATCGAACATTCATGGTTTTGGAGATGGCACCTTTGAACTTTAAAAATACGGTAAAACCTCACTTACTTGAAGGATATTTTTGTAAGAATAGTTTCCTTAAAAATCTCTTATTCTGTTTATTTTTGCGTTATATACATTCATGCGAGTTCGAGAAATTAAAAAAGCAATGACTGCTGCTAGTTTAAGGGTAGTCGTGATGTTAATTCTATGGAAATCTAACCACAAAACTAACCACAAGTTAACTACAAAATAGAGCATAAACCATAGCATATCATATATCTTTAGCTGAAGACTTTAATTGCAGTAGATATTTTTTTCCCTAGAAATATTTAGGCATTCCAATCAGACTTTTAGGTTTACATAAGAAGGATAGGTAAATTGGATTGGTAAAATCTTATCCATAGGTGATCGGTTGATTTTAATTAATTATGTAATATCTTTCATTCTTCTCCCCATGATGTTTACTTATGTGATGCCTACTTTGGTACAATATTGAATTGACAAAATTAGAAGAGCGTTTTTCTAGTAAGAGAAGGATGATATTTCTGGATTTTATTGTCTAGTTAAGTGGGAAGATATATGAATACATAAAGAGTTCGATGATTTGAGAGTGCTTAATCTCAAGAAAATGAACACTGCTCTATTAGCTAAATGGATGTTGAGACTTATTTCTGAACCTTCGATTACATGGTGTGAAATTATATTGAACTCATTTTACAACAGAAGATCCTTCGAGACTCTGAGTTGCTACATTCCTCGTTCGTTTCCTCTTTTTAGAGGCTTCACTAAATGCTTTCGGCCATTTTCTAAAGGTAGTGTGACACCGTTGGATTCTAGAAAGATACATGGTTAGGAGATCTTCCGCTTATAATTATTTGTCCACTTATGTTCAATTTGACAATGAATTAAGAAGCATTAGGATCGTTACGAGAGAATTCAAAAATAGAGTATGGTTTTGGTGTCCAAGATTCAGATACTATCTTATTGAGGAACGTCAACATGAATTAAACCTCTTATTTCAATTACTTCCTTCTCCTCTTCCTTCAAGACAAGTGGATACCTGAAGTTAGAAATTGAGCGCAAATGGAAGATTTAATATTAAATCTCTCTACAAATTCTTATCTTTTGGTTGATGCAAATGCCCTTTTGCCAAGGTTTCATGGAAATGCAATGTTCCATATTAGTTTAAGATCCACATGTGGCCTGTAATAAGTGAGAGACCTCTAATTTCAGATGTGATGAGGTAAAAAAGAGGTGATGAGTTCTGTGCGACAAGAATCTAGAGATCGTAGAAAATATTTTCCTAAAACGTGTTTTCTTAAACTTTATATAGATTAATAAAAGACAATTTTAGAAAATCAAAGGAAAACATGGTTAAGTGTTTTCATTATGGATTAAGTGGAGAATAAAACATGTTAACAAGAAGATTAGAGATATTTGGGATATGTTTTGTTAGATCTTTAGCTCTCTACTAGAATTTAAAGCAAACTAATTAAGGTTTTAAATTTTTTAAGAGAGCTAAATTAACTCCAAGTAAAGGATCGTTAATAGGTTTAAGCAACAAAAAACAAGAGTTTAACTGCTAGGTTTTGAGAATACTTATACCCTCTTTGCTATCTTCATGTTGTGCACTACTACAATAATGGGTTGCCCCTATGGATTTAGCCGTAGGGGCAAACCACTGCCCTTACGGATATGTCCGTAGGGATATAAAATTCCCTCGTAGGTGTAAAAAGCCGCACGTGCAAGTTTTCGTCCTGAACATGTCCCTACGGAGTAATAATTGCCCCTACGCCTTACTCCGTAGGAACATTTATCCCTACGGAGTACTTCATATGGACATAATATTTATTTAATTTATAGGTTTATAAAATAAAATACTTGTCCCTACGAATTTATCCGTAGGGCCTGATACTTACCCCTACGGATTTATCCATAGGTCTAAATAAATGCCCCTACGGATAAATTCGTAGGGACAAGTTTTACTCATGTTACTGGGTTCATCGGGACAAAATATCAGGTATCCTGATATTTTGTCCCTACGACGAACTGTGTAGGGGCAAACTTTGCACCTACGGATTAATCCGTAGGTGCAACAGATGGCCCTACGGATTAATCTGTTGGGACAAAATATCAGGATTATTTTAAAAAAAAAGGGCTTCTTGTTTTTTCCCAGCCCTGCACATAATAATATATACATCATACAACTAAATACAGAAATATTCATAATCAATATCTCACGCATAATATATAAAAGAAATAAACAAACAGAATACAATATCAATCTAAATCATCGTGAACAAGCAAACATCCACCATTATCGTCCAAAATATATACACTGTGTATCAGATAAGTACATACATCCTCAAAAATATAATTAAGAAAAAAGCTACCCTAGCTCGGTCCAGCTCCTCCACCTCTGATAAACGCCGTAATCTGGCGCATTTGCTCCTCGGTGCAGCCCTGAGTCGTCAAAAACTTGACCAATGAAGGAGCGGACTGTGCGGGAGTCTGAGCGGACTGTAGAGCTACAGGAGTGGTCTGCGCAACCGCAGCCGAGGGAGATGCATGTGGAGTCGCAGCCGAAGTAGCCTGTCGTATCTGTTAAATTGTGTGTGTAATAAACGGGTAAGAACTATGTATTAGATTTTAGTCGAATTCGTATCATTAACAGGTTATTGCGAAACCCCAATCTTAGAATACTTAGTGTAACAACCGAGTTCATTTATACCAATTCCAGTTCCCGTATTTACTTATGTGTGGTGTTTTCTTGATTTAACGGGTTTTGGGTGCGAATGGTATTTTACTTTTGCATTCGACCCGACCCGCTTGTTTGAACCTGTTTAATTCATATTTATAAATTACCCTGACTTGTTACATAGACACGTGCATCTCATGTATACCGCATACTGGCATTTTACCTGGCATTGCATCTTTTACCATATAACATTTTAGGTCATGTAAAATAATTTAAAATTGCATTTCATAATCTGCATGATAACCCTAACCCTGTGGTAGCATTCGTGCATCTTGTTCTCGTCCCGTCCAGTGAAACAGACGCGTTTGGATGGCTACGCGCACGTACGTGCATCCGTTCTTAGGGGTATGCATTTTCGTTACCTGAGCATTTCTTTTGAATTTTGGAAGTCGCATATATTTTTCATATTTAAAATCTGAATTTTTAGACCCAACCCGAGCGTGTTTTTGGGTAAGTTTGTATTTGCCAAAATCTCAAAACGGACTAATATTATATTTTTTAATTTCTTATAACTATTAATATACGTTTTTAACATAATTATATTTTTTATATTTTTTAAATCACAACTATCTCTCTCTCTCTCTATATATATATATTATTATATTTTTCTAAAATACTTTTAAAATCTAAACAGTTCCAGCTCTCTCTCTCTCTTCCTTTTTCTTTCTTTTTTCTTTCTTTCCTATCTCCCCCCCTCCCGCTATCTCTTTCTCTCTCTTCCATTAACCTCCAAATTTCTTTCTCCCTACTGTTCACTTCTCTCTCTCTCTCCTCTCAGATTCTCTATCTCTCTCCTCTCTTTCTTTAATTCTCTCTCTCTGTGTTTATTTATATCTTCTTCCTCTCATTTTTTTTCTTTGCGAACCCTAACCCCCGCCTGCCTCCACCTCGCCGTCGCCCAAAACCTCTGACGACACCCTTCCCGACCTCGCTGCCTCCTAATCCTCATCATAACCTCTCCTCATCCTTACCTCCATTCTCTCTCTCTCCTCCTCCAGAAACAGAGCCCGAGCACACCCCCTGCACGCAACTTCACCGCCGGCGAAGATCACCAGAGCTGATCTCATCGTCGCTCCTCGTTCCTTGTCTACGGTACAACCCAGTGAGCCTTGCACTCCTTCTTCCTTCCCTTCTTTCTTCTTTCTTTCTTTTCTTTTCCTTCTTGTTGTCTTTCAAGAAAAATGGTCTCTGCTTTTTGTAGTTCGCCGGAAACCGGACGTGACGTCGACAATCCCGACGAGCCAGCAATCGTACCTGACTTGTGTGATCATCTTTGTGAGTTGTTTGGAACCGTTCCGTGTACCCTGCGCGCGTCGCGATTTTTCGTCGACGTGAGACATTCCGTACACACCCGTTCTTGATCCGTCTAGGCAAGTTAATCTTACTACATGCTATATAACTCATTACATATTTATTTAATTAAATACTATACCTGTAGTTCAAATTTAGTATCCCAAGTTTCATTCTTATAACACTTCGGTGTTCCGTTTGCATCCGTTTATACCATTTTAGATCTAGGTCATGGAAAACATATCTTGTTGCATATTAGATTACATTAAATTGCATCCATACCAATATTTATATCACATAGTGCTTATTTGTACATCCCATGGTACCATTTTATAGTTTGAAACTTTACGAATACCCGTTTGCATCCATTTCATTTAGAATATATATAATTGCATCCATAGATCACTTGAATATATAACACTGTAATATTGACACCCCATGTTTAATAAATTGCATCCTATTTAGTATTGGAACTATAAACGTAACCCTAATCGATAACTGTGCATCCATATGTTTGAATTTTACCTATTTGCATACCACATCACACTATCATTTTATTGTTACATTGGTGCCCCATACTTGTTTTTGTGTATCCATGCTTATTATAGTTTGATTATGAGCACCCACGTGACATTTGTGCACCCCTTGACATGACTTGATACACTACTACTTGACATGACTTGATACCGTGCACTTCTTGACATGATTGGATCTATATACACTACCTGACATGACCTGATGTACCACGGCTTGATCTGTTACCTTATCTTGTTACTAATGCCAACAATCTTGACCTGTTGTCCCTACGGACATTTCCTGTTGTCTATTCAGACAAACATGTACCTGCTTGATCCTATGTTGGCATTAGCTCCAGATTTATCAATACCTGACTTGAACGCATAACCTGGGCGTATGGGGAAATCAATGATGAAACCTGACTTGTAACTCGACAGTTCGATACCTTTACTGATCAGTCTTATGGGCCAGGCCAGCCCCGGGATGATGCTGCTGACATCATTCATCGTTATCTACTACCTTTTACTGTCTTGCGGCACGTCTCGGATTCAGCCCGAGAATCTTGACCGTGGTCCTGGGCATGTACGGGATACTATTGAGTTACATCGATGATTCATCAAATTGATTTCAAAGACTTGAGAGTAGTAAACCCAATAGACCAGTTTAGATTACTCACTGCACATCACCTATGCCTTACCGTTCACTGTCCTTATTTATATTACTGTTATACCTGTTTTACCATTTATACTCATACCTGCATGTCTTGCTAATCTGTTTATATTATTGCTTGATATTACGACGCACTGACGTCTGGGTTTTGCATGGCCCAGATTCTTTATCTTTGCTGCAGGCCGAGCAGGAGTTTTTCAGTGAGCAGGCCGAGCAGTGAGGACTTATTATTAGTTAGTTTATTTTTCCTTTCGGTATTTTCATTCCTGATGTGAGCCCGCATTATGGGACGTACATTCCAGTTTATTCTTGCATTGGTTCTTTTGCTTCCGCATTATTTTATTCTTGACTCGTTATTCTGGCTTATGGACATGTGCTAGATAGTTTATTATTGTTCTTGATATCTCTACAGCCGTAATGTGACTGTGGAAGGATATTTCTTATCTACAGGTAGCATGGTTAGCTCTGTCACGTGCCTATCTTAGCATACTCTGGGAAGCGGGGCATGACAGGGTTTGTTTGGTATCAGAGCCATATGATCTAGGTTAAACGGGTTTGATTCTTTTGTAGTTGGGTATTGGACCCAATACACGAATCGTAAAATCCGTGATTAAGAATATGTCCTGCCACCTTGTTATCGTGATTCTTGAATTATATCTTTCTCTTGATCCTTGTCTTCACGATATGCAGACGACTTTGCATCTCGACTGGAAATTTTTTTGGTTCCCTATTGTTTCTCCCTGTTCCTTGATGCTGATACTAGGATTTGGGCGACTTGAGTGGAGTTATGTGATTGTAAGTATGAACTGCAGTATGGTTATAATGCGGTACTCTATTTAAGTAACTTGGAGTTCTAGTTTTGATTCATATCCTTGATTTATGATCATCATTCATCGTAAGTTTTGAATCTTGTTTAGCATACTAATCCTCTTTGGTGTCTTGGTTGCAGGATCATGAAAGCCAGGAATCTACAATCATACCAGAGGCGTATGGATGACGCCACTTTGCTTGGAGTAATTCATGACTTACTAGAGGACAACAAGCAGCAGACCGAGCTGAAGCCGGCGTTCGCGCCAAACCAAACGCCCGTACGTAGAGGTATTCCGGTGAACCGACGTGGCGTAGCACCAATGAAGAAAACAGTCGTTGCTGATCAGAAAGGAGCGTGATTTGTGACTTTTGTCGTTTACCTGGACATGTGCAAAGGGAGTGTCGAAGGAAGCGTGGACTCTGTTTAAATTGTGGATCGGCGGATCACACTATCAATACTTGTCCGTCGAAGCTTCATAAGAAAGAGAATGTTCGGAGGCCAGTTTTGCCCAAGCAAAAAGAAAGAGTGTGGTGCGATTATTGCCAACGACCGGGTCATTTCTGGAGAGATTGTCGAAGAAGACTTAGACTTTGTCTTATTTATGGATCAACTGATCATACCATTGATACTTGTCCGTCAAAGCTAAGATTGAAGGAAGATACTCAGGAGCCACCGCAAAAGCAGTTTCAGGAGCAGGAGCAATTAACTCAGGGAGCCAATCAAGCTCGAGCATTTACCCTGACGGCTGAGGAAGCTAAGGCTTCAGGAGAAGTTGTTTCAGGTATCCTACTTGTTCATAGATTTCCCGCATTAGTGTTATTCAATTCTAGTGGATCCCATTGATTTATGTCATCCAAGTTTAATACTACACACTCGATTACTTGCACGACCCTGTCTAGTTATTGGGACATACACACTGGGAATGAGAAAATCGTAACTAATAGAGGGTGTAAGGATTGTTCTGTAGGTATTTGCGGACGGGAGTTATTCGCAGATTCCTCGATGATTAATACCGGTAGTTATCAAGTTATCTTGAGAATGGATTTTTTCTCGGCACTTTCCACGCTCACATTGGTTGTAGAGCAAACACTACTACAAATAAGGGTTGTCCCTACGGATTTATCCGTAGGGGTAACCCACTGCCCCTACGGATATGTCTGTAGGGGCGAAAAAATACCCCGTAGGTGCAAAGGCCGCAGGTGTAAGTTGAAGCCCTGAAGTTGCCCCTACGGGCAAATTTTTGCCCCTACGGATTTCTGTGTAGGTCCTGTTGCCCCTACGGAATAAGCCGTAGGGTAAAAAAAGTTATATTATTTACGTTTTTTTTAATATATTAAATATACCTATGGACATAACCGTAGGTCCATGTTCTACCCCCTATGGATATCTTCGTAGGTACTTATCCGTAGGGGAAAAATATCAAGAATCCTGATATTTTGCCCCTACGGATAACGCCGTAGGGACGCGGCTGTGGCCCCTACGGATATGTCCGTAGGGGCACTCCCAACCCCCTGAAACTGAGATCGGGGGGAAAATATCAGTTACTGCTGATATTTTGCCCCTACGCTTATAACCGTAGGGGCAACATGTGTACCTACGGATTAATACGTAGGTACAGATTATCTGTATTTTTTTAAAAAAAGGGCTGCCTGATGTTTTCCCGCCCTGTGCACAATAATATATAAAACAATAAAATATAAAATTAATCATCACACAACATATATCGCAGTATTCATAATCACATCTCACGCATATAATATACAAAAGAAACAAGAAAACTGAATATGATATAAATATAAACCAATATCAATATCGCCCAAAATGTTTCAAAATGTAGTACAATATGTATCATATAAATAAATACATGTTTCAAAAAATAAGAATCAAAAAGCTAGCCTAGCTCGGTCCAGCTCCACCTGTGATAAACACTAGAATCTGGCGTCCCTGCTCCTCGGTCAATAAACCATGCAATTCGGTGCGTGCGGGGGTCTGAGCGGGCTGTGGAGCTGGCGATATGGTCTACGCAGCCGCCGTCGAGGTAGTGGCTTGCAGAGCCGCGGCTGCGGGAGTTTGAGCGGGCGGTGGAGCTATAGGAGCTGTCTGCGGAACCGCAGCCGATGTAGTGGCTTGCGGAGCCGCAGGCGAAGGAGATGCATGTGGAGGCTCGGCCGATATACCCCGTCGCGTCTGGACCTAACGTATGCAATAAGCGTGTAAGAACTGTGTATTATTCGAATTCTTATCATTATCGAGTTATTTCGAAACCCCATTTGGATATTTAGTTTGGAAAACCGTTGTTTATTTTAATTAGATATGTACATGTATGATTAATCAAACCTAAGTCTACAACCAAATAAGCTCAGGCTACGTACTGATATTGGATATGTTGATATCTATAATATGACATGATATTTTACTATTAAGTAGTATACATACCAGCATCTCCTTCAACTCCTGAACGGTGGCCTTCAAGCTCTCCAGTTCCTGCTGGATACGTCGCTCACTGGAGACGGAGGAAGTAACCGCCGGGGTGGAGTCCAGCCTTATATGGGCCCTGCTAGGGCCCAGTCCTCGGCCTCTCTCCCAACCTCCGTGGTGACGTCCGTGTGCGGCGTCCAGGACTGGGGTCAGCAGCCTCGAATGCTACCTTCCCCCTAACAACTGTCAGAACATTATATTTAGCACATACTGGTCTATAAAATTGACAAGAAATACCAAAATCAACAAATTCAAAGCCTTACCTACAGAGATAAAAGATATGCTCCTCTTGTATCTGCATGTACCAAAATTTGAATAATATTAATTAATCTTAGTACATACATATTAACAAGGTAAACTTGCATATAACGCTGCTTACACATAAGACAGGGAGTGAACAAGCTCTTGTAGATCATCAGGCGTAAATCTAATCTCATCAAGCAGCCCATGATAATGAGTTGGAAGACTAAACAAGGTCCACGACTTACAATCATTCCCGCATGCGAGCACATATAAAAATCATAGTTTCTAGGATGAAAATTTTTATTGTCAACTACTGTCACCACCTACAGCTAGACAATAATAAAAATTACTATCTAAGTAAGAGTAAAAGGAATGTGTGTGTATTTATGATATAGCATTCTAAATCAATATACATGCACTATATGATATATAAACATACCTGGAGGAACGGGAGTAGCCTCTGTCCCTGATATGGACGCATCACCAACAACTAGACAATCAACCATTGACAATATAAGTAATTTTAACATAAACAGGCATGAATATCTATAATATTACATTCAAAATGGATATTAGAGAGCGCACAAATCTGACCTGCACAAATCCGATGTATGCTTTCCATTGGACACTAAGAAGTCTCTAAAGGGAAAAGCCAATGTGAAAGCCATCATTAGTTCATATCAGAAGATTGATACTGAAACAGAGAACAATGAATGTCATTTTCTTCTTCTTCTACCACATTACTATCTTCTCCTTCTTCTTCTGCCACATTATTGTCTTCTCCTTCTTATTAAGTGCGCGTGCAAATTCAATGAAAGCAGAAACTCCAGTGACAAACTTAGGTTGCATACGTTGTTGCCAATTCACATACATCCAGTCCTTAACCCTGACGTACTCATGGGCCATGTTAGATTGTATCATATAAATTGTAGGTTATGATGACTATATTGAGAATATGGATTAATAGTGGGTAGGAAAAGTATTTCTCAAATAGATTTTGCATCTAAAAACCATAAACTACTAAGTAATAGCATATATAATTTTTTTAGTATAAAGGTTGTTATTTTAAATTTTCCCTTATAGTGATATGATCTAACTGCCTTTATAAACTACAAGTGTACAGAAAATTATGATAAGAAACCATAAGAAAGGGTCGTAGCCATGTATAACCTTGAATCTACATTCCAAATCATGCACAAGCATGCAATTATTGTCACCTTGTCTTGGAATATAAAATATCTTGGAAGACTATAAGCGAGTATTTAAATCTTGATAACTTTTGATTTCAACATATATTTTTCTCAAATATCATGAAATATACTTCCTACGTATAAACCGTTTTCAGGAAGATGGATTAACAATGACAAATTATCCATTGTGGCTCACTAGGTTAGTCTTTTCTCTTCTATTGGCCATCTTACTAATCTGCTTGGTAAATTTATTCGGAACCGGCTGCGAATCATTAAAAGACATGCATAAGAAAGGAATCTAAAATACAGATATATAGCATACCGATACATCGAAACTTCAAAGTTGCGATGATAACCTAGAGATATTTATTTCTACACACGTGGTGCGCGTGCGAATGCGTCAAGCATCATGGACAAATATTTGAGAACACGGAAAGTATTATTAGCATAAAGTAATTAAAGCTTTTAAACAACTTGGGTAGATATTTTCTTAGTTGATGCAATCATATCATGAGGACTAAATTTAAGCTATTATACATATGCATATGTATTTTTCTAATCTAATATATATATCACACACACACACACACACACAGAGAGAGAGAGAACACCAGTTTGGTAGAGAAATCAGGTAGCAGGACCCTGAAGAAATGGAGTCCATAGCATTGCTCATCATCATCATCCATGATCCCTTTTGATAATATTTCTTCAAAGGGATCATGGATGATGATGATGAGCAATGCTATGAAATCTATTTCTTCAGGGTCCTGCTACCTGATTTCTCTACCAAACTGGTGTTCTCTCTCTCTCTCTCTCTCTCTCTCTCTCTCTCGGTGTGTGTGTGTGTGATATATTAGATTAGAAAAATACATATGCATATGTATAATAGCTTAAATTTAGTCCTCATGATATGATTGCATCAACTAAGAAAATATCTACCCAAGGTGTTTAAAAGCTTTAATTACTTTATACTAATAATACATTCCATGTTCTCAAATATTTGTCCATGATGCCTGACGCATTCGCACGTGCACCACGTGTGTAGAAATAAATATCTCTAGGTTATCATCGCAACTATGAAGTTTCGATGTATCGGTATGCTATATATCTGTATTTTTGCTTTCTTTCTTATGCATGTCATATAATGATTTGCAGCCGGTTCCGAATAAATTTACCAAGTAGATTAGCAAGATGGTTAAGAGAAGAGAAAAGGCTAACTTAGTGAGCCACAATGGCAAAATATGGCATGTTGATCTTCACATCGAGAACAAAGTTGCTTCCATGAGTGGAGATGGGTGGCATGAATTTACAGTAGCCAATAATCTGCAAACTGGGTATAAAGATCAAAGTAGTGAAACATAACAAATTAACCGTTGTGAAAATAGAGTAAAGATGCAAAATTTGAGGAATGAAATTTCCTAGCATTTGCAGAAAATAAATCATGTTTCGGGATTACTACAAAGTTGCGAAACCATAAATTAGTGGCGATTAAAGTTGAGGGCAATGTGCAACTTCAAGCCCGGCGCAGTTATTATGTTGTATGAAATTTAGCCAGCCAGCCGCCGGACAGAAAAGGATATTTTGCGAATAAAATTGAGACACATTGGTAATTAAAAAAAATGGTAGGAAGATCAAAGTGCAATTTTTGAAATGAGTGTGCTATTCTACCGTCTATCATTTATATTTTCTTCTCTCTATTTCTTTTATAATCAATCTCCATGACTACGAATTCATCCGGAGGCTTCCACCTGAATTCATAAATATCTGCGGCGATAAAAAGAATAGTGAAGGGATAATTATCGAGAATTCAAAGGGTCGTACTTGGGTTGTGGGCCTCATACGTTGCGATGGCCAAGTTAAAATGTGCAGAGCATGGCCGAAATAAGCTCATCAAAAGGATCATGGATGATGATGATGATGAGCAATGCTATGGACTTCATTTCTTCAAATTGGGATAATTCCCCCCTCCAAATTAATTAAAAAAAAAGGGTCATTGTTTTTCTTAAGGTTATGTTATTGTCTTATTTTCAACCGTATCAATCTTGACGTATAAAACGTGCAATTTTAGTAAAATACTAGAAAATAAAAGATGTTTCCTCAAATACCCAAGTTGTGAAACATAACACAATAACCGTTGTGAAACATAGAGTAAAGATGCAAAATTTGAGGAGTGAAATTTCCTAGCATTTGCAGAAAATAAATCATGTTTCAGGATTACTACAAAGTTGCGAAACCATAAATTAGTGGCGATTAAAGTTGAGGGCAATGTGCAACTTCAAGCCCGGCGCAGTATGTTAACCGATAGACGGGGACTAAGTGGCGCTTTTAGTTTCATATATGAGTATCGATGGGAATACGAAGGTTTCATATTATCATCGAGTATCATATATTGGTTTTAACTTGAACATTTAACATGAATAGTTTTTACGTTTACGTTTCGTTATTAAGGGTTCGAAATTTCAAGTTTAGGGTAAATTTTTCTTGTATTTACGGTAAAGTTGTACATTTACGTTATCATCGAGTATCCTACTACAATGAACTATTATATCCTACTAAATAATAGTGCCGTGTTATTTGATGTTTGGCATGAATAGTTTTTATATTTTAGTGTTCCCAGACCCATTCCCTCTTCTAATTGCTTTTTCCCCAGTTGATGTTGGTAGCTATCTGCATCTTTATGATCTTCGAATGCCAGAATACACGCTGCTGAGCTATACATGGCTATTGCAATAATAAGAAGCAGTAGAAGAGCTTGCAACTTCATTCTTAATTCTATTTCAGCCCGAATAAACACCAAATAAAAGCAATTTGGAGAAAACTCTAAGGAGAATAGCAGGCTCGGTTACGGTTACGGTTTTCGAAACCCTCTTTTGTCGAGTTTCAATGCCAGACTCTGAAAATTGAAACTATGGTTTATGAAAACCAAAATGGAGTTTCCAAACCGTGATTTCAAAAAGTTTGAAGGGCTCGAATCATATATTTTTGAACTCCAAAAAAAGTTCAATCTCGCAAAGTTTCATGTTGTCTCTCTCTTTATTCTCTCTATCCCGCACTTAAAATAAATTAAGTGAAATGAAACTATGGTTTAAACTCTGATTTCTCAACAATTGGATTAGGGTTTTAGTAAGATTAAAATAGAATATCTTGCATAGATTATTGACCAAAAATGCAGACTAATGCCCACCGATCCTACAACTGTCCAAACTCGTTAACAAAGTAAAAGAAATCTCATGAAAGCCCCGTATGAGACACAGAATGAAAATAAAACCTATATGTTACTTTGCACACGAACCCTAATCCTAACCCCAACCGACCCCTAACCTTAACCCTAAACATAACCCTAACTGAAACTGACCCGATGCCTAACCCTAACCCTCACCCGTACCCGTACCCTGCCCTCAACCTAACATCATCAAAAGAGGGAAATAAAATCATTAAATTAGAAGTAGAAATTGGAGATTTACTAACCTTTTTCGCGGTGGAAGAGACGACGGAGGAGGCGATGAGGAAGTCGACGAGGCTCGGGATCGAGGCGCTGGAGGAAGTCGACGAGGTTGTTATGAGGAGGCGACGGAGGAGGCGACTGAGGAGGTGACGGAGGAGGCGACGAGGAAGTCGACGAGCCGGCATGGGAGGATATCGATCGCTAACCTTCATGCGTGAAGGGGTGTGTGTGGGAAAATTGGGTACACGGTGTCAAAAAAGTTTTCTGGCGTCCAAGTAAAATCCATAACTAAATCCCTATCTTGCCTTTCCTTTTCTTCAAATCAAAAATGTGTTTTTTTTTGCATTATGAATGGTCTGGTACCACAAGCTCAGTATGTTGAATCATGTTTTGGTTGGACAAAGACTTGCCAATGGCAGCATGCAAAGATTTATTTGGCCACAAACTACAACCACCATATGAATGCATACAATTATAATTTTTGAGCAATCAATCTATAGCTAGCTACTTGATTCTATATCTACAACACGAAAGACACGAATTCTTCTCACGTCTCCTCATGTCTCCATGGAAATTGGGGCAACATCGTCAGAGACTACATTAATTCCTCATGACTCCACGAATTCTTCCCTAGCCCCAGCCCCAGCCCCAGCCTTAGCCCCAGCCCAGCCCAGCCCCACCCCAACCCCAACCTAACCCTAACACCAGCCCCAGCCCCAGCCCAGCCCAGCCCCAACCTAACCCTAACCCCAATCCTAGACCCAGCCCCAGCTAAACCCCAACCCCAACCATAACCCTAACCCCAGCCCCAGCCCCAGCCGAACCCCAACCCTAACCCTAACCCCAACCCCAACCCCCTGCCGAACCCCAGCCCGAGCCCCAGCCCCAGCCCCAGCCCTAACCCCAACCGATGCCTCATCGGTACCCAAACAATGAACCATAGCCCTAAAACAATCAAAAATTTGAGCAATTGAAGATTTCCTTACCTGATCGAAGGCGACGATGAAAACAGAGATGACCCGGCGCTGGCGACGACGAAAGGCGCAGGCGGTGACTACGACGAATCAGCCGGCGGTGGGGACGACAAGATCGACGATCGATCGCCGGGAACGAGGGTTTGGGAGGAATTTGGGTTCGCGCGCGCAGAAGAAAATGATCAGCGTAGAGATCGATCCGTGCCTTTTTAATTAAATCTCTATTTAGTAGCCCCTACGGATAAGTCCGTGGGTGTTTGGTTTGCGGCTCTATAGGGGCAAACAACAATTTAAAATTTAATATTTTTAAATTAATATGTGAGGACCCGTAGGGGCAACCTTTTGGCCCTACGGACTAATCCGTAGGGCCAAACATAAATTGCCCCTACGGATGTCAATATCCGTAGGGGCAACCCCTTATTTTACTAGTGAAAGAAAGCGAATTTCCAGATCCCCGGATATCCAGAGGTTGTTTGGAGTTAGCAGTTCTGTCGGACTAGTCGAGTGAGGTCTAGGCCGACAAAACAATGTTCTTTCGTCGATAGAAATTGAAGCGCCAGCTGTAGTTCAAGATTTCATGGACGTGTTCGAGGACATCTCGGGTTTACCGCCAAAACGAGATGTGGAGTTCGCGATCGATCTTATTCCTGGTGCAGCGCCAATTTCTAAGGCGTATTATCCAATAGCACCAGTGGAGTTGGAAGAAGTCAATTACTTGAGAAGGGGTTGGTTTTGCAGCAACGATTCACCTTGTGAAGCTCCAGTTCTTCTAGTCAAGAAGAAAGATGGCACAAGGAGAATGTGCTAGTTTTGGCTTGAAGAGGTGAAGCTTTGGGGCATGTCGTGTCCGGAGATGGAATCGCCGTTGATCCCGAGAAGATTGCAGCAGTTCGAGATTGGCCGATTCCGAAGAACGTTGCTGAGATCAGAAGCTTTCTTGGACTTGCCTAGTATTACAGACGGTTCGTGGAGAATTTTGCTCGTTTGGATGAGCCCTTGACCAAGCTTACGCGCAAGGAGGTACCATTTGTGTGGATGAATAAGTGTGTGTCAGCTTTTAAGGCGTTGAAGCAGAGGTTGATAACCGCTCCTATTTTGACCGTACCAGACGGTTCCGGAGGATTGGTGATTCACAGCGACACATCTAGAAAAGAATTGGGATGTGTTTTGACGCAGCATGGGAAGATTGTAGCTTACGCATCGAGACAATTGAAGACCCATGAGAAGAATTACTCAACTCATGACTTGGAGCTAGCAGCTGTGATTTTCGCTTTGAAGATTTGGAGACACTATTTATTGGGCGAAAGGGTCGAAGTATTCACCGATCATAAAAGCCTAAAGTACGTGTTCACACAGAAGGAGCTTAATATGAGGCAGCGTAGATGGTTGGAGCTAATGGCTGAATACGATCTTGATCTTAAGTACCATCCAGGAAAGTTAATATTGTGCCGGATGCGTTTAGTCGGTTGCCAGCAATTCAGATGTTGACTGCACAGAACGAACTTATTGAAGACTTTCGAAGATTTGATTTGGAGATTGTGCTACTGCATTCTTTAGGACAGTTGATGCAGCTGCAGGTACAGCCATCGTTGATCGAGAATATTAGAGCGGCACAGTTACAGGATCCTAGATGGCAAAAGTTTCGAGAACAGGTTAAAGATGGACTTCGAACGGACTTATTGATTCATGAAGATGGTTCGTTACGATATGGTAGTCGTTTCTGTGTGCCAAAGAGAGATATCCGCGAAGAAGTTATGAAGGAGGCGCACAGTTCAGCATATTCCGTACATCGAGGAGGCACGAAGATGTACCGTGATCTACGACAACATTTCTGGTGGGAAGGCATGAAACGGGAGATTGCCCGCTTTGTACCAGAGTGCTTGGTGTGTCAGCAAATTAAGGCTGAACATCAAAGGGTTGCTGGTTTATTGCAACCACTTCTGATTCCTCAATGGAAGTGGGAACATATAACCATGGACTTCGTGGCAGCTTTATCGCGGAGTCCAAAGGGAAACAATGCCGTTTAGATGGTTGTGGATCGATTGACAAAGGCAGCTCATTTCATACCATTTCGAGTTGGTCAATCAACAGAATTTTGGCAGAACGGTATATGTAGGAGATTGTAAGTTTGCATGGAGTACCGGTGAGCATCATGTCCGACCGTAACACTCGTTCTTATCACACTTCTGGAGGAGCTTACAGGATAGTTTGGGGACTCGGTTGAAGTTTAGCAAAGCTTATCATCCTCAAACAGATGGCCGGTCGGAGAGAACGATCCAAACTCTTGAAGACATGTTGAGAGCTTGCATGATAGACTTCAAGGGTTCATAGGAGGATCATCCACATTTGGTGGAGTTTTCTTACAATAACAGTTTCCAGGCGACTATTCAGATGGCTCCATTAGAAACTTTATATGGTCACAAGTGTCGTTCACCTATTTGTTGGAACGATGTTAGAGAACGAAGATTGTTGGGACCGGATTTGATTGTGCAAACAGTTGAGAAGGATAACACTATCCGGAATCATATGAAAGCAGCACAAGATCGACACAAGAGTTTGGCAGATATATCGAGAAGACCTCTAGAGTTCGCTATTGGTGATTTGGTATCCTTGAACATATCACCGACTAGAGGGGTGATTCGTTTTGGAAGTCGAAAAAAGCTTAGTTCTCGATTCGTTGGACCTTTTGAGATTTTGGAGCGTGTTGGAAAAGTGGCGTATCGATTGGCGTTACCGCAATCTTTAGCGAATGTTCATGACGTGTTTCACGTATCTCAACTCCGTAAATATGTTCGAGATGAAACACACGTGCTGGATCATTCGGAGTTGACTGTACGAGAAGATTTAACCCTTAAGGAGCGATCGATGTCGATTGTGGATCGAAGAGAAAAGATTCTTAAGAACAAGGTTATCCTTCTTGTACTTGTTTCTTGGGGAAATCGCTCGTATGGAGAATCAACTTGGGAACGAGAAGATGAAATCCGGTAGAAGTTTCCACATTTATTCTTGTAGTTTCTTGATTGTTTATCTTTCCTTGTTCTTGGAATTTCGAGGACGAAATTCTTTTTGTAATTGGGTATAATGTAACAACCGAGTTCATTTATACCAATTCCAGTTCCCGTATTTACTTATTTGTGGTATTTTCTTGATTTAACGGGTTTTGGGTGCGAATGGTATTTTACTTTTTCATTCGACCCGACCCGCTTGCTTGAACCTGTTTGATTCATATTTATAAATTACCCTGACTTTTTACGTAGACATGTGCATGTCATGTATACCGCATACTGGCATTTTACCTGGCATTGCATCTTTTACCATATAACATTTTAGGTCATGTAAAATAATTTAAAATTGGATTTCATAGCCTGCATGATACCCCTAACCCCGTGGTAGCATCTGCGCATCTTGTTCTCGTCCCGTTCAGTGAAAAGGACGTGTTTGGATGGCTACGCACACGTACGTGTATCTGTTCTTGGGGGTATGCATTTTCGTTACCTGAGTATTTTTTTTGAATTTTGGAAATCGCATATATTTTTCATATTTAAAATCTGAATTTTTAGACCCGACCCGGGCGTGTTTTGGGGTAAGTTTGTATTTGCCAAAATCTCAAAACGGACTAATATTATATTTCTTAATTCCTTATAACTATTAATATACGTTTTTAACTAAATTATATTTTTATATTTTTTAAATCACAACTAACTCTCTGTATATATATTTTATTATATTTTTCTAAAATAATTTTAAAATCTTAACGGTTCCAGCTCTCCCTCTCTCTTTCTTTTTCTTTCTTTCCTTTCTCTCTCTCTCCCCGCTATCTCTTTCTCTCTCTTCCACTAACCTCCAAATTTCTTTCTCCCTACTGTTCACTTCTCTCTCTCTCTCCTCTCAGATTCTCTCTCTCCTCTCTTTCTTTAATTCTCTATCTCTCCCTATTTATTTATATCTTCTTCTTCTCATTTTTTTTTCTTTGCGAACCCTAACCCCCGCCTGCCTCCACCTCGTCGTCGCCTAAAACCTCCGACGACGCCCTTCCCGACCTCACCGCCTCCTCATCCTCATCATAACCTCTCCTCGTCCTCACCTCCATTCTCTCTCTCTCCTCCTCCTCCAGAAACAGAGCCCGAGCACACCCCCTGCACGCAACTTCACTGCCGGCGAAGATCACCGGAGCTGATCTCGTCGTCACCAGTCACCCCTCGTTCCTTGTCTACGGTACAACCCAGTGAGCCTTGCACTCCTTCATCCTTCCCTTCTTTCTTCTTTCTTTCTTTTCTTTTCCTTCTTGTTGTCTTTGAAGAAAAATGTTCTCTGCCTTTTGTAGTTCGCCAGAAACTGGACATGACGTCGACAATCCCGACGAGCCAGCGAACGTACCTGACTTGTGTGATCATCTTTGTGCGTTGTTTGGAACCGTTCCGTGTATCGTGCGCACGTCGCGACTTTTCGCCGACGTGAGACGTTCCATACACACCCGTTCTTGATCCGTCTAGGCAAGTTAATCTTGCTATATGCTATATAACTCATTACATATTTATTTAATTAAATACTATACCTGTAGTTCAAATTTAGTACCCCAAGTTTCATTCTTATAACACTTCGGTGTTCCGTTTGCATCCGTTTATACCATTTTAGATATAGGTCATGGAAAACATATCTTGTTGCATATTAGATTACATTAAACTGCATCCATACCAATATTTATATCGTATAGTGCTTATTTGTACATCCCATAGTACCATTTTATAGTTCGCAACTTTACGAATACCCGTTTGCATCCATTTCATTTAGAATATATATAATTGCATCCATAGATCACTTGAATATATAATACTGTAATATTGACACCCCATGTTTAATAAATTGCATCCTATTTAGTATTAGAACTATAAACGTAATCCTAATCGATAACTGTGCATCCATATGTTTGAATTTTACCTATTTGCATACCACATCACACTATTCCATTTTATTGTTATATTGGTACCCTATACTTGTTTTTGTGTACCCATACTTATTATAGTTTGATTATGAGCACCTACGTAACATTTGTTCTCCCCCTGACATGACTTGATACACTACTACTTGACATGACTTGATACCGTGCACTTCTTGACATGATTGGATCTATATACGCTACCTGACATGACCTGATGTACCACAGCTTGACCTGTTACCTGATCTTGTTACTAATGCCAATAATATTGACCTGTTGTCCCTACGGACATTTCCTGTTGTATATTCAAACAAACCTGTATCTGCTTGATCCTGTGTTGGCATTAGCTCCAGATTTATCAATACCTGACTTGAACACATAACCTGGGCGTATGGGGAAATCAATGATGAAACCTGACTTGTAACTCGACAGTTCGATACCTTTACTGATCAGTCTTACGGGCCAGGCGACCCCCGGTATGATGCTGCTGACATCATTCATCGTTACCTACCACCTTTTACTGTCTTGCGGCACGTCTCGGATTGAGCCCGAGAATCTTGACCGTGGTCCCGGGCATGCACGGGATACTATTGAGTTACATCGATAATTCATCAAATTGATTTCAAAGACTTGAGAGTAGTAAACCCAATATACCAGTTTAGATTACTCACTGCACATCACCTATGCCTTACCCTTCACTGTCCTTATTTATATTACTGGTATACTTGTTTTACCGTTTATACTCATACCTGCATGTCTTGCTAACCTGTTTATATTATTTCTTGATATTACGACGCACTGACGTCTTGGTTTTGCATGGCCCAGATTCTTTATCTTGCTGCAGGCCGAGCAGGAGTTTTTCAGTGAGCAGGCCGAGCAATGAGGACTTATTATTAGTTAGTTTATTTTTCCTTTCGGTATTTTCATTTCTGATGTGAGCCCGCATTATGGGACGTACATTCCTGTTTATTCTTGTATTGGATCTTTTGCTTCCGCATTATTTTATTCTTGACTCGTTATTCTGGCTTATGGACATGTGCTAGATAGTTTATTATTGTTCTTGATATCTCTACAGCCGTAATGTGACTGTGGAAGGATATTTCCTATCCACAGGTAGCAAGATTGGCTCTGTCACTTGCCTATCTTAGTGTACTCTGGGAAGCGGGGTGTGACACTTAGGGACTTGGGTCTCGTTTGGGTATCTAGTTTAGAAAACCGTAGTTTATTTTAATTAGATAGTTTTATGTAAGTATGATTAATCAAAACTAAATCTACAACCAAATAAGCTTAGGCTACTAATATTGCATATGTTACTATCTATAATGTGATATAGTATTTTACTATTAAGTAGTATACGTATCAACGTCTCCTTCAACTCCTCGACGGTGGTCTTCAAGACGGCAACATCATGCTCCACACGTCGCTCACGGGAGGTAGGGGAAGTAACCGTTGGAGTGGATACCAACCTCATATGGGCCCTGCTAGGATCCAGTCCGTGGCCTCTCTCCCAACCTCCGTGGTGCCCTCAGTGTACGGCGTCCAGGACTGTGGTCAGTAGCATCGGATCAGTCTGTCCACTAAAATCGATCCCCGATACCTCCGCCTGCTCCACCACCTGCTCCTACACCTACATTAACCAATAAAATATAAGTATATCATTTAAATTTGAACTTTTCAAAACAAAAATTTCATTCGAATTAGAATAAATATTAAACGCAATACTTTCGGGGAATCGAAGTTCGCCCGTGGCGGGATTTGTCGAGGTGACGTGGACGGCAAGATACGCGGTCAGCATGCTAGGTGTACCACCCCGCGCCAGGGTCTGAGCTCTCTGCAATTCATTAAAAATTTAAATATATTATAAAATAACTCTTAATATTACATTATATCAAAATAGATCTACTGTAATTTACCGATCCTCTGTGGCATGAGTGATGTTCCTCGAGCCACCTGTATAAGTGGGGCGGCCCCTCATCGCCGACTTCCTATTCTCCTTATTTTGATCGGCATGTTTCTGCACAACACATTCAAATTTAGTTTTCTAATTAAGTAACACAAAATAAATAAATTATATACTAAATAATAAATTACATTTAAATTATAAACCTGTTTGCGCTGAAAGTCGAAATATTGGCAAAAGAGAGACCATGTATCTACGTCGACTCTCGCAAAGGCCGGAGCATGTAGGAAAACCGCTCTCTCTGCCTCGGGGGTCGCCATCCATAGGGAATAACAGTCAATCTTCATCTCGTTTCTATTGTATTAGATCTTTGATTTCATGTCTTCATTAGGCCATGGTACAGAGGGTGAAGATTGAGCACTCTCTCAAGGTGATCAGGGTCAGGTATAGGCTGAAAGTCGTAATCCAACTGCAAATACAAAAAAATAATGTATTTAAATTGCAAGTGTTAAATAATAATAAATATATTAGATAAGTCAAATGAAAATATATATTAATACCCGAGCCTGATCCCAGAAGAGGGTAAATGAGCGCTGGTGTTGATCGCCCCACTCAACGTGAAGTGGATACTTCTTTAGGATGCGGCTCTCATCCTCCATATACCGGCCGATTCTCTCGGCATAATCGCCGGTATAGCGATAATCGGGGATAAAGAAGAGAGTTAATGGTGCTTCCCCCTTGCTCTATCGGGCTTCAGCCTGTGGGACGGATTCGGCCCTCGAGTCCCCCTCTCGGGATGGAGCTGCCCTGCATCTACAAGAAATATCAAGACAAGCAATATTAAGACAAAGTGGTATTAAGAAATCAAGAATTAACGAAAATTGAAGTGCAATATATACCTCCGGCGACAACAGCACGAGCGGTACGATAGTTCCTTCAGTAAGGAACAGCCGGTGACCCGGATGTGGACGCATCCCTTCCAATTAGAAAATAAATATTGACGATAAAATTACATGAAGTTCATGTTTATTCTTAGAGGATATGTAAAATGATAAATATTTTATATTTATTCATACTAACCTGCAGACTGAGCGGAGGGTACGGAAGTGGCGAGAGTGGCCTGTGCGCCAGATGTGGACACACCACCTATAATTAGACAATTAAAAATAAATTATATAAGCAATTGCAAAAAGAATGTGTATATCAATAATATAACATTTGAAATCAATATGCATGCAATAGAGGATATATAAATATACCCGCAGGTGCGGTGGTGGTCTCTGCCCGAGATGTGGAGGCACCACCTACAGCTAGATAATAAAAAATTGATTATCTAAGTAAAAGCAAAAAGAATGTGTGTATATTTATGATATAACATTCTAAATAAATATGCATGCACTATAGAATATATAAACATACCTGCAGGTGCGGTGGTGGCCTCTGTCTCTGATGCGGACGCACCACCAACAGCTAGACAATTAAATATTGACTATATAAGTAATTTTGAAATAAATATGTGTGTATATCTATAATATTACATTCAAAATGAATTTGCGTGTAATATACCTGGAGGTGTGGCAAAGTCCACACGGAAGGAGTCATCCGAAGGGGATACCGATTGGGGTGCAAGACCGGCCCTATGAAGCTCCCTACGCAGCTTTCCAGACGGCAGAACCACTATGCCTTTGCCTCTGCCGGTGCCGCCGCTGGTGCTCCTGCCGTCCCTCGCCGCTCCGATCGTCATCATCAAACCTAGATAAGAGTACAATCATTATATATGCATGCAATATATGTATAGATCGTAGAAATGTGAAGAAATAATATAACATTACCGATAATCTTTTTCATTTCATGGATGCATTAGACATATCTACTTAGATTTCATCATCGATATCATTTCTAACCCACGTAACTTCACGATCAATCGAAGACAACCCGTCTTTTGAAACAGACGGTCGGAGCACTCTAAGTCTTCTCTCCTCTTCATCCTCATCGCTGTCCTATATACGATCCTCGAATTCTGGGACATCGTAAACATCCTTGAGTTTCCAACGGCATACGACACTCCATCCTGGATGCTTCAAGCACTGTAAGTAGTATACTGGGAACGCTTGGTTCGGAAAGATAAATGAATCGTCCTGACCGTAAAATCGAAGTGTGTTCACACTAGTCAATCCATATTCATCTTTCCAAGTCCAGAGATTGTTTCTCCATTTATCTATATCGGTTCGTGTATTGTACCAAGTACACTGAAATATATAAAACGGTTCTGATCGTCCAGGATATTGGATGACATGTATGCAATTTAAGTATCCATAATAAATCATATCATCCGATCCTACCGTCGCAATCCCACTATTCTGAGTGGTTCGAGATATTTCTATGTCCTTAACTTCAAATTTGTATCCAAGGACATCTAATCTTTTATAATATGCAACCTCCATACTAGGAAACTGAGCTAAACATCTTGAATATTTTTCTTATGATGCAAACAAGTTTGGATCGTGGATCTGACAAAACAAATTTTACAACAAATACATAACTATATAAGTTTAGATTAAGACTGGTAGCAATAATATGTTATTCGAACAGCTTACATGATCTACAACCCAATCGCAAAAATTATCCTGATGATATTTTTTCAATCGTTCATTATTCCAGTCAGGATGCCCCTCACGTATCTCATTAATATGAATTTTGTTCTCAACAATAAATTATGACATTAATATTATATCATTTCATACACACACAAATACAAATATAACAATTAATCCAAAAAAACTTACTCTCTAATTTCTTCAAGACATACGCTATTAAGGAAGATAAATCGATATATCTTGTTGATAAACATAATGTCTACTCTCTTATAATCAGCTTTACCATATGACCCGTCCTGAATTCTTCGAGACTGGTTAAGTTTCGTCTTAATGTTCTAGTCCAAATAGCGGGAACAAAATGTGGTTATTTCATCTAGAAGGTAACCTTGCATGATACAACCCTCTGATCGATTTCTATTGTGTATATATTTTTTTAGAGTGTAGAGATACCTAAAGAAAAACATGTTAAATAAATAAATACGGGCATATAGAACAATAATAATTTTACAAATTGTGTGAAACAAAAAATTCCACGTACCTTTCGACGGGATACATCCATCGATATTGTACCGGTCCGGCTAACTTAGTCTCGGTTGCAAGATGAGCCGTCGGGTGTATTATGATATCGAAGAATGACGGTGGGAAAATACGCTCAAGCTTGTAAAGTATCAATGAAATAGAATTTTCTAGATTCTCCAGCGTCACAATATTCAGGGTTTTAGCGCAATTCTCTAAAAAACCAATAAAAATCATTGATTACTAGACCAACCGATTCGGGAAGGGAATCCTGAAGGCTAATTAGATGTGGTCTTCCATAATATGGTGATCATGACTTTTCAGCCCGTAAATCTTGCCTTTCACAATTTTTATTTTCTTCCTAAATGATCCTGAGAAACCTGTGGGAACTTTCAAATTATACAACACCTGCAGAAACCTTTTCTTCTTCGGCTGTGATATATGATACACGGTATTGGAAAGTACAAACTTACCTGGTTTACCTACTATCGGTTTAAGATGCAATTCACTTCTAATTTCCCAGTCCTGAAGATCCATCCGAGCACAGAGGTTGTCTTTCGATTTTCCATCTTTACAAAGAAGCAAATTGAGTATGTGCTCGAATACTCCATTCTTTATGTGCATGATGTCAAGACAATGATGCACTAAATTTGTTGACCAGTACGGAAGCTCGTAGAAAATGCTTAACTTGTTCCAGTAGGGTGGTTTGACCCGTTTTGCCGGATCTATCCCAAAGGTCACATTATTATAACCATCTCACTGAGCAGACACGTCCTCTCCGAACAATGAGGTTGAAGGCCTAAAAAGCTCCTGATGACTATTAAAGTGAGCAGTATCTAACCTGTAAGGATGGTCTAGTGGCAGGAAACACCGATGACCGCAATAATAAACCTTCTTATTAAAATTCAACCATTTCGATGTTATATATTAATGGCAATAAGGGCGTGCTTTGTGATCATATATAGACCAACCTAATAGCATTCCATACGCAGGAAAGTCATTAATTGTCAACATTAAAACCGCACGCAGTGTGAAGGTTGTATCTATATTTGCATCGTAAGTCTCTACACTATCAATGAATAAAGATTTTAACTCATCGATTAGAGATCGGAGATAGACATCGATATTGTTTCCCGGTGAGTTTGGTCCGTCAATAAGAAGAGCCATCATAAAGTAGGATTGATTCATAACCAACCAAGACGACAGATTATAAACTATCATTACAACGGGCCATGTGATGTGGCTTCCAGCTATATAGTTGAATGGGAAGAAGCCATCACTAGCGAGTCCGAGCCTGACATTGCGAGGATCACTACTGAATATTTTGTGCTTCCTATCAAAATCCTTCTATGCCGGTCAATCTCTTGGATGACTCATTTTTCCATCTTCACTTGGAGTAGCACGGTGATGCCAAATTATTGCCTCCGCTGTTTTCTTGCACCTGAATAGTCTCTGCAGCCTCTGTGTTATGGAAAAATATCGTGCTATCTTAACAGGTATATCGGGCTTCTTATCAGATTCTTTCGTCTTATATCTGGTCTCTCTGCATGTTGGACATACTTTCAAATCTGAATTCTCTTTCCGGTACAACACGCAATTTTTAGGACATGCATGAATTTTCTCACACTTCAGATCCAAATCAGATATCGTCTTCTGGGCTCCGTACCAGCTGTCGGGCACATTATTTCCCGGGGGCATAGAATCTTTCAGGAACTTCAGAAGTATCGTGAATGACTTGTTGCTACATCCATTTAGGCACTTAATCTGGAAAAGTTGGATGAACCATGATAGGGTGGAATACTTTGCATTCTCATAAATCGGCCTTCTAGAATCATTCATGAACTTTTCATACTTATCCACACACGGTCCTTGACCAGAAGGAATGTTATCTTCGGTAGGAATAGTATCACCTAGGGCAGCCTCTACCATATCCACCATTTCTTCTCCTAGAAAGAAGTTATCGTCTTCTTCCGCTTCTGCCGCATTACCGTCTTCTCCTTTTTCTTCTGCCGCATTACCGTCTTCTTCTTGTCATTTCCCGTGATATAGCCAGGTTGTATAAAATCTAGTAAAACTATATTTAACGATGTGAAGTTCTACGATTTCTACCTTCTACAAGAACTTATTCCCACATCTATCGCACGGGCAGAGAATCTTCTCTAACACGATCTTATTATGTGCGTGTGCAAATTCAATGAAAGAAGCAGCTCCTGTGACAAACTTAGATTGCATGTGTTATTATTAATCCACGTACATCCAGTCCTTAACTCTGATGTACTCATGGGCCATGTTAGACTGTATAACATATAAATTGTAAGTTATGATGACTGTATTGAGAAATCTAAGAACGTGATGGTTACTGACAAAGAAGAAAATCCGTAGAGGAAAGTTTGTCGTTGAAAAGAATAAATTATCGATAAACAAAGTTAGATTTGAAGATACACAAGTATGAATTGTATTCTGTGTATGTGTGTTTCAATTTATGATTTTGCTTAAGTGTAGAGTTGTTAGTGTGTATGTGCTTTGTGTGTGCATTTGTTGTGTATTCATATTTTCATGCCCCTTTTCCCAGTGTACGGGCAGAGGACGCGACGAGACCGCTACGTATTTACTCAGAAGTAATACGCTAAGCGTAACTAAGCAATATAAAAAAAATATACACAGGAGACAAATGTAATGAACAACAACTTTATTTATTAACATTCTTTTACAGTACATGGAAAAGTAAATACATGGAATGAAAACAATGCCTAAACAGTGGCATAACAGGAATGAAAATACAGAATGTAAATGTGTACAAGGAATCTGAAGATCTGGGTCGAAAGCTAGCTAGTCCAAATCCTCGCTGGTGGGCTCAATCTCCCGTAAGTCTGAATCACCTGACGACATTCCAAAGAAGAAGAAAGAGAATGTCGTCAGCGAACAAATCACTCGGTAACTCCCAAAGAATGATAAAAGTAGAATAGACAGAGAGAGTGTAACTTTTAAAGTTGTATTATATTGTTAACACTGTTGTTTGTAGCTTGGTATAGAAGATACCAGTGTATACGAGAGGAGTCTCACTAGACCAGAGACTACGGTATATGGAGTACAAGGCTCCGTCGATAATACAACGGAATAATGGCATAGATGTAATTACGTCTTAAGGGACCATCTCGTGCCACCTTTAACATATTCTGTACCAGTCTACCCCTTTATAACCCCGCAATATCTTGATTGTATTGTTGAATTATTTATATTGTATATTGAATATAGACGGATGACTTGCCGAAACCATGATATCAGTAATGGAACGGATATAATGGATGAACATGTAAATGGAATATATCCATGATTCGGTTCAGTCAATGTAGTTGATATAGATTGAATAGACGGATGCATAGATTCATGTTGTATTATAGTTTTGATACTTGAATCGTATTCAAGTCAGATTGATTATATTGAGACTTAGTCTGAGTCAGACAATTAGAAAAGAAATTGAATCCTGAATTAGGTTTTGGTGTTATCGGTAACCGCTGCACGTGGACGATAGGATTTGTGTCTTTTTCAAAGACGATTACCGTGTTGATAACACCGTTTGTTAAGTTTTCTAGCTTAAATAGGCAATCACCCATATCTCCGGCTTCCTGAGGCTCAAGAGACTGGTCCCGCTTAAACCTATGTTTACTGGTGTCCTTATTGTAATTTAATATAACTTGAGGGGGGTTTATGTAAAAATAATTTTGTATAATTTTCAAAATACACCTCAAGTATTTTCTTATCTTTTTTAAAGTTTTCATTGATGTATATTTTATCATCGTAACATTTCTAGTGAATAAAACCTATTTTTCATAATATATGGTATTTATTTGTAAAGTATTGAACTTGTATGGAATTGCATGGTATTTTCATATAAAATGATTCTTTTTTATTTAGAAAAGTTGGAATATTTTATACTATATCAAAAATAGATATTTTGATGATACATATATATTTATAAAATAATTTAATTTATTATTTTTCTAGAAATCTCATTTTCTTAAGATATTTGTATTTTTAAATCTTTCGAGACCGTATACTCCTTGCGGAGGTCTGCATCTCGCACTACTAAGCCCGAGGATGTGCGATAATCCGCACCATTTCGAACGGGTTCCCCGAAATGGGTTGTAGCGGCGCATTGCAAAGATTTCTTAAAAATACATATCTTGTAGAAAAAGGTTTTTATAAGTTTGAGATAGTTTTGTCTAAAATCGTATTTTCCCGAAACTATGTTCCCAAAAATTATCGTGCTATGTTACATATGTGTGTTGTGAGGAGGTAGGTCATTACCTCGTGAACTATCTAAAGGTATAGTAAGGGTAATGATGTTTTTTGTCAGAACTAAACTATATGGTATTTTTCTGTAAAAGTGCTATAAAAATTGAAATATAAATTCTTTTGATATGAAACTTGTCAATATATTTTGTTAATATTTAATTATCATGATGGGAGAGTTTGGTATTATTGTTCTTGAGAAAAATATGATTTTTAAGGAAAAACCGAATCGGAAGTCGGATAAACTCCGCTTCCGTCGGGTTTTAGAATTCTAAGTTTTTAGAATAGTAAAGAGAAGGGACTTACGGGTTTGTAGTGTAGAGAAGAGGAAAAGGAAGAAGTGGGAGAGGCTGGTGCATCGTTTTGTCACCGGTATCTTCTCGAATCGTCGTCGGAAGTTCGCTGGAGTTTCGCCCTTTGCTAACTCAACTTGCGCACAAAAAGTCAAGGGATTTTTCTTGAGAGTTTGGACAGAGATCTGGAAGTGAGGAGGGGTGAGTTTAGGTGTGGTATATATAGGAAAAATTATGGTTAGGGTGTGATAAAAAAATGCATTAAAAATATGCATTAAAAAGAGTTTAATTGGATTTTATTAGTCTCTGTAAATATGCAGGGATGTTAAACAGTACAGGGGTTATGGGGAGGCAAAGAGGCACAGATGTCAAGAAGGGAAAAATCCAATTTGGGCGAGTTCGGCAGGCGTCGCCGGCCGATTCAGGTGCGTCGCCTGCCGAGTCAGGCCGGGTCTCGTCGCCACGTGTCCCCCGTCGCTTGGTCTACCTTTTAGACTTGTTTATTTTTAGTGTGACCTTTGGGTTTACAAGTTATGCACGTGTAGACTCTTGGGCTTCCAAAAGATTAAAAGAAAACTAATTAAAAACTATGTGGCTGATAGGATTTGAACTCTGGTGCTTTGGTTCAGCAGTGTAAGGTCTTACCAATGAGCTACAAGCTCCTTCTTGCTGTTCAAAAGCAAATCAAATTTATAACTTGTGCTCAAGCAAAAATACCCCTTTCTGTATTTTTGAAAAAAATTGTACAGAAAGTTTAGGGTTGTTACATTCTACCCTCCTTATAAAAATTTCGTTCTCGAAATTTGTAAAAGGAAAGCGTAACAGATTCAAGGAAAGTTTGGTGACTGAAGTACTGATAGTGTATGAAAAATAACAAAATGATACAAGGATTTGGAGAATGTGAAAGAGAATTACCAGTGTTACCTTGACCTACAGTCTCGGCTTCTACGGATGCTAATGTGAAAGGCTGACGCCGTGGTACATTCCTCCTAGCTAGAGGCACATTCTGTCCTTGGGGAATGTTTCTCTGCCCTCGAGGCATGTCCCTCATTGCCTGTTGGAATTGGCGAGTAGGCTGCGCAGGTGGTGGGGCTGGGAGTGCAAGATGAGGTGCAGGAGCCAGGATAGCTGGCCGCTGCGGGTAGTTGGTGGGTGTGTGAGCTGAATTGCGTCTATAAGGACAGTTTCCAATGTCGTGATTGGATGCGCCACAAACTAAGCATAGGTCTTTTGCGCGCCTACAGTTCTTCCACAAGTGTCATTCTCTCTTGCAATAGAAGCAAAAGTCGGGACTTGGCTGATTATCTGTTACTTCCGGTCTCCTTGGTTCAACAGTTATCCTTGAAGAGGCTCCTCCTACCATCTGAGTGGCAGGGCGCTTCACTCCGGCAGATTGAACTCTGCCCTTCCTCTTCACCACTGCATCATATCGTCGGGCAGCCTTTAAAGCCAAATCATAGGTTGGGAAATCCCCTGTAGCTAATGCAGCTTGGATTTCCTGGTCCAACCCTTCCTGAAATCTCCTGGCCCTGATCTCAATAGTCGGTATCAAGCGTGCTACGAATCTGTTGTGGTCTAGTGTTAGTTGTGTAGTATGTGATATTTGAAAATCGAAATATAGAGACATATCTTACTGACTGAGCATGGTAAACTCAGCATCATACTCATCTACTGATTTGGTCCATATTGAACCTTGTTGTAGATGGATGAACTGCTGTTCGATATCAAAACGGGCAGTCTCAGGGAAGTATTTTGCGTCGAACATATTACGGAAATGCTTCCATTCGAAGGGTTAATCAAGACGGATTTCTTCCGCCTTCCACCAAACCCGTGCATTGTCAGTGATCTGAAACTTCACAACTCGGACCTAAGCTATCTCTGGCACTTGTGCTGCTGCCAGATCATCTTCGATGCTTTGAGCCCATTCCACCCTTCCAGAGGGCTCTCTTTTCCTGAGAAGTTCTTGGGGTGCAGTGCCCGGAATTTCTTCACTCCGGGTGCTTCCGCTTCTGGACGGTTCAAGAGAATAGCAATCTAATGCTGATGTCCTTCCAGGAGGCTGCAGATCGCCTCAAGTAATACCGTCTGCTCATTGATCGGAGCAGCTATGGCAGGTGTGAGTGGTAGTGGTGGGGGAGTGTTGTTGACATTCGTGCTGGTGTTGTTTTGGGAATTCATAACCTTGAAAGAAAATTTTGGTTTATGATAGATTCAAAGTATATGAAATGATAAGATTCAAGAGGTATGAATTGTAAAGAATGTTTTCAGTTGCTGCTTCTTGTGTCATATTGCTTAGGTTGTCCATACAGTGCTGAACTGTATGGCATGGTTCCATACAGCTCTGACCTGGATGGACCACCAACAAAACTTGTCACGCCCCGCTTCCCAGTGTAGGGTTCCTAGGCATGCTAATGAAGTCTCACAAGGCATCAACCATGCCAATTTTAAATTTTACGGATGCCGAGAAACCCTAATACGGATCGTTGCCTAGGCATGCTAATGAAGTCCCAGCCTCTTACGACACTCCTTTCGCACATGTCCGGGTACATGGCAGTAGTTACAAATCACGCTCCCTTTCCGATCACCCACACTTGTTTTCTTCATTGGTGCTACGCTGCGCCTGTTCACCGGAATACTTCTACGTACAGACGTTTGTTTCAGTGCAGATGCTGGTTCCAGCTCGGTCTGTTCCTTTAGATTCTCCAGCAATCCCCTTATCACTCTACGCCTGGCGGCTAAGACCGCACGTCTTTGGTCCATCTTCAAATTCTGACCGGCCATATTCCTGGAAATCAAAGTACCCAATATTAGCATGATGATAGATTCTGAGTATAGATCAAGGCTAGAACTCCAAGATACTTAAATAGAGTACTGCATTGTAGCTATGCCGCGGTATCATAGCCCCAATTACTTAACTCCACCCAAGTCGCCTAAGTCCTAGAGATAACAAGAAGTTAGGTTTTCGAGTTGACAATGCAAAGTAAGTTTGCATGTCGACATGATCCGGAAGAATGATTCAGGGATGGTAAAACGGTCAAAGTGGCAGGACATGTTTCCTAGTCACGGGTATTATGATTCGTGTATCGGGTGCAATACCCAACTACAAAGAATCAACCCAATTAACCTATGTCTCTGATACCAAAAGAACCATGTCACGCCCCGCTTCCCAGAGTACGCAAGATTGGGCACGTGACATAGCCAACCATGCTACCTGTGGGTAGGAAATATCCATCCAGAGTCACATTACGGTTGTAAAGATATCAAGAACAAAATAATAAACTAATCTAATACATGTCCAAATCCATAATAACAAGAATAAATAAACAATAAGTGCGGAAGCAAATGATCCAATACAATAAATAAACAGTACGTCCCATAATGCGGGCTCACATCTGAAAATGAAATGAAATAAATAAACTAAACCCTAAGGAACTCACAGTTCAGCCTGCTGGCTGAAGTACTCCTGCTCGGTCAACTGCAGTGGTAAGGAATCTGGGCCATGCAAAACCCAGACGTCAGCGCGTCATGTCAACCAAATAATATAATATGAACATGGTAAAAAAGCAATGCAGGTATGAACATGAATAAAGCAGTACTAAGAAATAACAGAGCAGGGTAATGTGCAGTGGTGACTAAACTGTCCTATCAGGTTTCTACTCTATAGTCCTTGAAATCAATTGATGAATCGTCGATGTAACTCAATAGTATCCCGTGCGTGCCCGGGACCACGGTCAAGGTTCTCGGGGCTGAATCCGAGACGTGCCGCTAAGCAGTAATAGGTAGTAGGATGGATGAGTGATGTCAGCATCATCACTCCGGGGCAGGCCAAGCCCGTAAGACTGATCAGAACAAGTATCGAACTGTTGAGTTACAAGTCGGTTTCACCTTTGATTTCCCCATACCCCCAAGTTATGTATGTCAGGTCAGGTATTCAATAATCAAGGATTAATGTCAACACAGAATCAGGTAAAAGCAGGTATGTTTGGATAGACAACAGGAATGGTCCGTGAGGACCCCAAGTCAGGTTGTAGTCCAATAGGTTGAGTCAGTATGTATAGGGTGTCATGTCCGGTGTATCGGTACATGTGTCAGGTGCAGCAGGGTCGAGTCAATATGTAATGCAATCAAATGTATGCTGATAACAGGTATAGCAACGAATAAGGAACAACAACAGGAACAACAAATAACAATATTATTCCATGTAAACACAGTGATTCTTTGTATTCTCTTATTAACAGGTTCAAGCACCCTTGGGGTGCAATAATCACAGTGTAGCGCAATATTAATAACAGCAGGCAATAAAGATATAAGTGTGCGACTATTTTCCTCTAAATAGTAAAATGATTAGCAGGTAGTTGTTATTAAGGTTACGGTGGCAAAATACGATTTAGGTGGCAGTATTATAATGTACATCATATTTCGTCCAATGAGATAAGTAGCAATACTAGTTAATATAGCAAGTTTGTGAGTCAAACATTTAATTAGTTTAACGTAGCATGTAGCAAGAAATCTTGCCTCGACGGTTTTGCAAACCGGAAAGCACGGATGCAATGTCGGCGGAAAACACGAGACGGGTGCACGAGCCACGGATCGAGTCCCAACAGCGAACAGCGGGACCACACGGACCAGGGTACTTCGCTGGAGCGTCGGGTCCAAACGACGGCACGGTCGGAATCCGGCAAAAGTCAAAACAACGAAGTTAGCGAACACGATATACGCAACAAGATCAGCGGGGGATTTAGCACGAATGGAAGGATAAAGATGCTTACCGGGATTGCAAAGGTTGCGACGGCGACGGGGTCGACGGCGATGGGGCGCCGGCGAGGAAGCTACAGTCGACGGCTAGGGTTGCGGTATGGAAACAGAAAAGAGAGTGGGGATGAAGATGAGGTGGTCGGGGACTGGTGCGCAGGGGATGAAGAGATGCCGAAGGTGTCACAGGTGACGACGACGACGGTCTCCGGCGACTTCTCCGGCCGAACAGGGGAGACACGGGGCAGGCCGGGGTTGTCGCGGCAGCAACGTGTGCACGGGGAGAAGGAGGGAAAGTCGAGGCCGGGAAGAGGAGGCGGAGACGAGGGCAACGGTGGTGGTGGCGTCGGTGTTGGGGCTGCGGCGGCGACGGCGAGGTCTGTGGCTGGCGATGGCGTCGGGGTTGGGTGCATGCACGGAAAGAGACGGAGGAAGGAGGTAGGAGGGTGCGGCTAGGCTGAGGAGGTGATGACGGCGACGGCGAGGTCGCGGGGAGGTCGGCGGCGCGAGCACGAGGAGGCTAGGGTTAGGGCTTGGAGGTTCTCGCGGTGGGTTCTCGTGATGGAGAAGAAGGAGGGGAGGCACGTAAATATAAAGGAAGAGAGAGAGTGGTTGAGAGAAAGATTTTAGAGAGAGAGAGAAAAAGAGAATAGAGAGAGATAGAGAATAGAGAGAGAGGGAAAGGGGGCCCACGAGGGTAAAGCCCCTCGTGATGATTGGCTGAGGGGCACGGGGAATCTTTTAAAAGAAAATTTTAGGGGATTAAAGATTTGACGTATATATGAAGTAACGGAAAAATATATTATGGTTTATAGTATTAAATTTAAATGGGTATTTTGGCGCGAAATGAAACATTTCCAAATCGCGCCCGGATTGCGCCCAAATGTTTCAAATTCAAATTATAGGATTTTAAGCGGGTTCCAAATTTTGAAAAGAGGTGTTTTGTGATTAAATGCATGCCCCCAAGTCGGACACTTGCACGCGCGCGTAGTCGTCCAAACTTGCCCGTTTAGCCGAACGGGACGAAATCTCGACGTGCGGACGCTACCACGCGACTAGTGGCGACGAGTAGGCCAACATGGACATTTTTAATTTCATTTTAGGTGTTAAAATTTGTTATGTGCCAAAATGACTTAACCGGTTAAAATTTAGCAATAGGTGCCAAAAAATCAAAATAATTGAAATGAGCAATATGCAACACTCAACTAGTAATAGAAATAGTATTATTGGGCTCGGGTGTTACATCATACCCAACTACAAAAGAATTTCGTCCTCGAAATTCCAAGAATACAAGATATCTAACTACTGGAAAAGGTGAGGAAATTTCTGCCGGATCTCGTCTTCTCGCTCCCAAGTGGACTCTCCATGCGATCGGTCACCCCAAGAAACTAGCACAAGAGGGATAACCTTGTTCTTAAGAACCTTTTCTCTTCGATCCTTGATTTCGACTGGTCGCTCATCAAAAGTTAGGTCCTCCCGTACGGTCAACTCTGAATGATCCAAGACGTGGGTCTCATCTCGGACATATCTCCGTAGTTGAGATACATGAAACACATCGTGCGCTCCTGCCAATGACTGTGGTAACGCCAAACGGTACGCCACCTCTCCAACACGCTCCAATATCTCAAAGGGTCCAACGAATCGAGGGCTAAGCTTTTCCCGACTCCCAAAGCGAATCGCCCCTCTAGTCGGTGATATCTTCAGGAATACCAAATCACCCACAGCGAACTCTAGAGGTCTTCTTGATGTGTCGGCCCAACTTTTCTGTCTGTCTTGAGCTGCCTTCATATGCTTCCTGATTGTATTCACCTTCTCGACTGTCTGTACCACCAAATCTGGTCCTAGTAATCTGCGTTCACCAACGTCAAATGGAGCCATCTGAATAGTCGCTTGGAAGCTATTGTTGTACGAAAACTCCACCAGGTGTAGATGATCCTCCCAAGAACCTTTGAAGTCCAACATGCAAGCTCTCAACATATCTTCAAGGGTCTGGATCGTTCTCTCCGATTGTCCATCAGTTTGAGGATGATAAGCTGTGCTAAACTTCAATCGAGTCCCCAAACTTTCTTGTAAACTCCTCCAGAAGTGCGACAAGAACCGAGTGTCCCGATCGGACACGATGCTTACTGGCACTCCATGCAACCTGACAATCTCCTGCATGTATCGCCCTGCCAGAGTCTCCATCGATTGACCAACCCGGAAAGGAATAAAGTGAGCTGCCTTGGTCAACCGATCGACAATCACCCATACTGCATTGTTGCCTTTTGGACTCCGCGGTAAAGCCGTCACGAAATCCATGGTTATATGTTCCCACTTCCACTGAGGGATCGGAAGTGGTTGCAACAAACCAGCAACCCTTTGGTGTTCAGCCTTGACTTGCTGACACACCAAGCACTTAGCCAAGAAGCGAGCAATTTCCCGTTTCATACCTTCCCACCAGAAGTGCTTTCGGACATCTCGGTACATCTTCGTCCCTCCTGGATGTACAGAGTAAGCTGAACGTGTGCCTCCTTCATAAGTTCTTCACGCACACCTCCTTTTGGCACACACACACGGCTACCATATCTCAGCGAACCATCTTCATGGATCAGTAAATCGGTTCGTAGTCCGACTTCAACCTGCTCTCGAAACTTTTGCAGTCTAGGATCCTGCGATTGTACCGCTTTAATCTTCTCAACTAAGGACGACTGTACTTGCAACTGCATCAACTGTCCCGTAGCATGTGGTAGCACAACCTCCAAGTCAAATCTCCGAAAATCCGCAATGATCTCCCTTTGTGCGGTCAATACCTGAATTGCTGGTAACCGACTTAGCGCATCTGGCACGACGTTAACTTTTCCCGGATGGTACTTAAGGTCAAGGTCGTAGTCGGCCATCAGTTCCAACCATCTGCGTTGCCTCATGTTCAACTCCTTCTGAGTGAATACATACTTCAAACTCTTGTGATCTGTAAAGACTTCGACTCTCTCGCCCAAAAGGTAGTGTCTCCAAATTTTCAGGGCGAAGATCACGGCTGCAAGCTCTAAGTCATGAGTCGGATAATTCTTCTCATGAGTCTTCAGTTGTCTCGATGCGTAAGCGACGACTTTCCCATTCTGCATTAAAACACATCCCAATCCTTTTCCTGATGCGTCGCTGTGAATCACCAGTCCTCCTGAATTATCCGGTTCAGTTAGGATAGGGGCGGTTATCAACTTCTGCTTCAACGCCTCGAAGGCCAATGCACAACCATCCGTCCAAACAAACGGTACCTCCTTGTGCGTAAGCTTGGTTAACGGCTCTGCCAAACGAGCGAAGTTCTCCACAAATCTCCTGTAGTATCCGGCGAATCCAAGAAAAATTCTTATCTCCGCAACATTCTTTGGAATAGGCCAATCTCGAACTGCTGCAATCTTTTCGGGATCGACGGCGATTCCATTGCCCGACACGACATGCCCCAGAAACTTCACTTCTTCCAGCCAGAATTCGCACTTACTCATCTTCGCGAATAACTTTTCCTGTCTCAGCGTCTGCAGTGCGATCTTTAAATGCTCAGCATGCTCCTCCGGACTCTTCGAGTACACCAGAATATCGTCAATGAATACCACAATAAACTGGTCCAGGTATGGTGAAAAGACCCTGTTCATCAAATCCATGAATATTGCCGGCGCATTCGTCACTCCGAAGGGCATCACTAGATACTCGAAATGTCCATATCGAGTTCGAAACGCCGTCTTGCAAATGTCTTCTGCTTTTACTCGGACCTGATGATATCCTGATCGCAAATCCAGTTTCGAGAATACCCTCGCGCCACTAAGCTGCTCAAAAAGTTCTCCAATGCGAGGGATCGGGTACTTGTTCTTAATAGTCACTCGATTCAATTCTCGATAATCAATGCACATCCTTCTCGTGCCATCCTTCTTCTTTACTAAAAGAACTGGAGCTCCCCAAGGCGAGTTGCTGCTTCGAATCCAACCTTTCTCGAGTAATTCACCAACTTGTTTCTTAACTTCTTCCAATTCCACCGGTGCCATCGGATAATAAGATTTTGATACTGGCGCTGCACCAGGAATAAAGTCAATCGCAAACTCCACATCTCGCTTCGGCGGTAAGCCTGATATATCTTCGAACGCATCCATAAAGTCACGAACAACTACCGGCTCTTCATTACTATCCGCTTCCATTGTCGCAAGAACACTATTTGTCGGCCTAGCCCTAAACTCGACTGGCCCGACAGAGCTGCTTCCTCCAATGAAAGTAAACTCAGGGTGTCCGGGAATCTGGAAAATTACTTTCCTTGCCCTACAATCGATGTGTACGTGGAAAGTGCCAAGAAAATCCATTCCCAAGACTACTTCATAACTGCCCGTATCTATCACCAAGAAATCCGCAAAAAGCTCTCGTCCGCAAACAACAACTGTACAATCTTTACATTCCTTACTAGCTATGATTTTCCCATTCCCAGTGTGTATGTCCCAGAAACTAGACAGGGTCGTGCAGGTAATCGAGTGTGTAGTTATAAATTTGGACGACATAAAACAGTGGGATACTCCGAAGTTAAATAATGCCAATGCGGAAAAACCATGAACGAGTAAATTACCTGAAACCCCTTCTCCTGATGCCTTAGCTTCCTCAGCTGTCAACGTGAAAGCTCGAGCCTGAATAGATCCTTGAGTCAACTGTCTCTGCCCTTGGAACGGTCTCTGCGGAGGCTTCTGAGTATCATCCCTTGTACGAAGCTTCGACGGACAAGCACTAACGGCGTGATCTGCCGCTCCATATCTAAAACAGAGTCCCAGCCTCTTACGACACTCCTTTCGCACATGTCCGGGTACATGGCAGTAGTTACAAATCACGCTCCCTTTCCGATCACCCACACTTGTTTTCTTCATTGGTGCTACGCTGCGCCTGTTCACCGGAATACTTCTACGTACAGACGTTTGTTTCAGTGCAGATGCTGGTTCCAGCTCGGTCTGTTCCTTTAGATTCTCCAGCAATCCCCTTATCACTCTACGCCTGGCGGCTAAGACCGCACGTCTTTGGTCCATCTTCAAATTCTGACCAGCCATATTCCTGGAAATCAAAGTACCCAATATTAGCATGATGATAGATTCTGAGTATAGATCAAGGCTAGAACTCCAAGATACTTAAATAGAGTACTGCATTGTAGCTATGCCGCGGTATCATAGCCCCAATTACTTAACTCTACCTAAGTCGCCTAAGTCCTAGAGATAACAAGAAGTTAGGTTTTCGAGTTGACAATGCAAAGTAAGTTTGCATGTCGACATGATCCGGAAGAATGATTCAAGGATGGTAAAACGGTCAAAGTGGCAGGACATGTTTCCTAGTCACGGGTATTATGATTCGTGTATCGGGTGCAATACCCAACTACAAAGAATCAACCAAATTAACCTATGTCTCTAATACCAAAAGAACCATGTCACGCCCCGCTTCCCAGAGTACGCAAGATTGGGCACGTGACATAGCCAACCATGCTACCTGTGGGTAGGAAATATCCATCCACAGTCACATTACGGTTGTAAAGATATCAAGAACAAAATAATAAACTAATCTAATACATGTCCAAATCCATAATAACAAGAATCAATAAACAATAAGTGCGGAAGCAAATGATCCAATACAATAAATAAACAGTACGTCCCATAATGCGGGCTCACATCTGGAAATGAAATGAAATAAATAAACTAAACCCTAAGGAACTCACAGTTCAGCCTGCTGGCTGAAGTACTCCTGCTCGGTCAACTGCAGTGGTAAGGAATCTGGGCCATGCAAAACCCAGACGTCAGCGCGTCATGTCAACCAAATAATATAATATGAACATGGTAAAAAAGCAATGCAGGAATGAACATGAATAAAGCAGTACTAAGAAATAACAGAGCAGGGTAATGTGCAGTGGTGACTAAACTGTCCTATCAGGTTTCTACTCTATAGTCCTTGAAATCAATTGATGAATCGTCGATGTAAATCAATAGTATCCCGTGCGTGCCCGGGACCACGGTCAAGGTTCTCGGGGCTGAATCCGAGACGTGCCGCTAAGCAGTAATAGGTAGTAGGATGGATGAGTGATGTCAGCATCATCACTCCAGGGCAGGCCAAGCCCGTAAGACTGATCAGAACAAGTATCGAACTGTTGAGTTACAAGTCGGTTTCACCTTTGATTTCCCCATACCCCCAAGTTATGTATGTCAGGTCAGGTATTCAATAATCAAGGATTAATGTCAACACAGAATCAGGTAAAAGCAGGTATGTCTGGATAGACAACAGGAATGGTCCGTGAGGACCCCAAGTCAGGTTGTAGTCCAATAGGTTGAGTCAGTATGTATAGGGTGTCATGTCCGGTGTATCGGTACATGTGTCAGGTGCAGCAGGGTCGAGTCAATATGTAATGCAATCAAATGTATGCTGATAACAGGTATAGCAACGAATAAGGAACAACAACAGGAACAGCAAATAACAATATTTATCCATGTAAACACAGTGATGCTTTGTATTCTCTTATTAACAGGTTCAAGCACCCTTGGGGTGCAATAATCATAGTGTAGCGCAATATTAATAACAGCAGGCAATAAAGATATAAGTGTGCGACTATTTTCCTCTAAATAGTAAAATGATTAGCAGGTAGTTGTTATTAAGGTTACGGTGGCAAAATACGATTTAGGTGGCAGTATTATAATGTACATCATATTTCGTCCAATGAGATAAGTAGCAATACTAGTTAATATAGCAAGTTTGTGAGTCAAACATTTAATTAGTTTAACGTAGCATGTAGCAAGAAATCTTGCCTCGACGGTTTCGCAAACCGGAAAGCACGGATGCAATGTCGGCGGAAAACACGAGACGGGTGCACGGGCCACGGATCGAGTCCCAACAGCGAACAGCGGGACCACACGGACCAGGGTACTTCGCTGGAGCGTCGGGTCCAAACGACGGCACGGTCGGAATCCGGCAAAAGTCAAAACAACGAAGTTAGCGAACACGATATACGCAACAAGATCAGCGGGGGATTTAGCACGAATGGAAGGATAAAGATGCTTACCGGGATTGCAAAGGTTGCGACGGCGACGGGGTCGACGGCGATGGGGCGCCGGCGAGGAAGCTACAGTCGACGGCTAGGGTTGCGGTATGGAAACAGAAAAGAGAGTGGGGATGAAGATGAGGTGGTCGGGGACTGGTGCGCAGGGGATGAAGAGATGCCGAAGGTGTCGCAGGTGACGACGACGACGGTCTCCGGCGACTTCTCCGGCCGAACAGGGGAGACACGGGGCAGGCCGGGGTTGTCGTGGCAGCAACGTGTGCACGGGGAGAAGGAAGGAAAGTCGAGGCCGGGAAGAGGAGGCGGAGACGAGGGCAACGGTGGTGGTAGCGTCGGTGTTGGGGCTGTGGCGGCGACGGCGAGGTCTGTGGCTGGCGATGGCGTCGGGGTTGGGTGCAAGCGCGGAAAGAGACGGAGGTAGGAGGTAGGAGGGTGCGGCTAGGCTGAGGAGGCGATGACGGCGATGGCGAGGTCGCGGGGAGGTCGGCGGCGCGAGCACGAGGAGGCTAGGGTTAGGGCTTGGAGGTTCTCGCGGTGGGTTCTCGTGATGGAGAAGAAGGAGGGGAGGCACGTAAATATAAAGGAAGAGAGAGAGAGGTTGAGAGAAAGATTTTAGAGAGAGAGAGAAAGAGAATAGAGAGAGATAGAGAATAGAGAGAGAGGGAAAGGGGGCCCACGAGGGTAAAGCCCCTCGTGATGATTGGCTGAGGGGCACGGGGAATCTTTTAAAAGAAAATTTTAGGGGATTAAAGATTTGACGTATATATGAAGTAACGGAAAAATATATTATGGTTTATAGTATTAAATTTAAATGGGTATTTTGGCGCGAAATGAAACATTTCCAAATCGCGCCCGGATTGCGCCCAAATGTTTCAAATTCAAATTATAGGATTTTAAGTAGGTTCCAAATTTTGAAAAGAGGTGTTTTGTGATTAAAATGCATGCCCCCAAGTCGGACACTTGCACGCGCGCGTAGTCGTCCAAACTTGCCCGTTTAGCCGAACGGGACGAAATCTCGACGTGCGGACGCTACCACGCGACTAGTGGCGACGAGTAGGCCAACCTGGACATTTTTAATTTCATTTTAGGTGTTAAAATTGTTAGTTATATGTGTGCCCCAGAGGCCATTACTGTACATACGATGTATATTGTAGTGGATGCTTGGACATATATAGGGAAGACTTTCTTGCTCGACATGATAGTACGCTATCTGGTTGTACTTTATCTAAACATGTACTCCGATTGTCTCTTTTGTTACATGTTGATAAAGCCCTTAGGATTTGTACTCGACTACTGGGACTATGATGAGATCATACTAGTGGGGCCACAGTAGTCTATGAGTACATCCTATAACTGTTCCTAGTCGAGGGTGTGTCGAGACAGGGCATCGATACACCAGAGTAGACTAGCGTATACGCATCTTGACCCATATGATGGGCGATGGATGATCCTATATCCATCGGTGTTTGACATCAAGGATGGTGTACGGGTGCTCAGTGGAGACTGGGTACACTGAACGGACTCGCCGAGAACTCCTAGATGGTATATATACCTATTGTCAGATAGCAGTTCTCTGGTGACACTTGTACAGGTTAGTCTGTAGACCCAAGATCGTCATAGAGTCTTGTGTGGTTCCCACTGTGCTTTGATTTCCTCCCTACCACGGCTCTACTGAGTCGTGCAAACAGGTGGATTTTGGGTACAGTCCCGAATCATATGGAGACAGTGAGCGATAGGAGGGGTTTCGTCTCTCCCGGTATGGGGAGTTGATGTCGCGCTATGTTTGATCGGCTATAACACCTAAATCCCTGGCCAGGGTTCTCGAGGTTTACTGATAAGTGTTATCAGTAGTTCCTCGACCGGTTATGAGCCATAAATCAACATGACTTATAAAGTTACTGGGGTCTGACATTTACCACCCCTAGACTGAATATGCGACGTATCAGACGAAGAGACCGGACAGTACGGTAAGTGTTGCTTACAGGCTCGTAAGGGTTGTGATGAGTTCGCTCGTCGGCCACCTTTTTGTCAATACCTGGTAGCCCGTTATGTATTGGCTTATACCTCTAACGTGCTAGTGGTTAAATCCACAACTAAGGTGTTGACGAGTCTTTAGAGTCCCCCACATTTAGTTACTCAAGTTTTCGGGCGAAAAGATGTAGAAAACCGTAAGTTATTACGGCAGCCGTAAAGTGTTGCGGCAGGTTTTCGATTATGTTCGGTAATTGTTACAGGAATAATAATCGAAAGAATAATACTGGACGGATACCAGTATTATATTATTGGATTAATGGTATTCGTATTTTTCAGAATTCGGATACGGGTATACAGTATACGGTATACGGTATACGGAGGAGGGGTATTTTTGTAATTGTTACAAAATACCTTCTAGAAGATGCCACCTCATAATGACATAATTATGACATCATTTATTTTGAGAAAATAAATAAGTGAGGTGTAAATTAAAAGGTATAAGCATGATAACATGTTTGTTGAAGTGGATGTACTATTTAAAGCATGATACTTCTTTCATAATGCATGCTTTACTTAGTGCTAAATTCTTTTCTTTCTTTTTCCATCATGCTTGAACTTTTTAATTATAAATGAAATAAATAAGTGAGGTGTAAATTAAAAGGTATAAGCATGATAACATGTTTGTTGAAGTGGATGTACTATTAAAGCATGATACTTTTTTCATAATACATGCTTTAGTTAGTGCTAAATTCTTTTCTTAAACTTTTCTATCATGCTTAAACTTTTTAGTTTTAAATGAAATTATTCTCTCCTCCATTTCTTCTTATAAATACCTTCACATGAGATGTGAAATCAAGGCATTCAATTCCTTAACAAAATTATGATAAGTGTATCATATCAAGTTCATAAGAAGAGAGAAAGAAAAATGATGGTGATCATTCTTCCTAGCTTTAACCCTCACATGAGATGTGAATCAAAAGTTTAGGATTTCAAGTTAATCCAATACAATTCTACATCAAATCTTGGACGCGTCGGCTAGCCAACTTCACGCCCGAGTTGCCTCGGTATTGAGGTGGGAGCCCGTAAAAGACGTAGGCGATGTGGTGCCCTTCCGGCGAAGAAAGGAGCCGAGGAGTCCACAAAAGAGAAGAAAGGAGCCGAGGAGTCCACAAAAGAGGAGAAAGGAGCAAAGGAGTTGCATCAAAAAGAAGACCCGAAGGACCGTATCATCAAGGTAAAATCCCTAACATAGTAGATAAGATCTCTAGTTGGGGTTTACTAGTTGTGGTTTAGACAAGATCTTCGGTTAAGTGCGTGTTGTATGCTAAGAAATTTTTGTTCACCGCTTCCGCCGCACCACAAGAGTTGTGGGAGCATGCAGCACTCACCAACATGGTATCAGAGCCGAACTAAACCACAATTAGATGACAAAAAAAACTGGTTCGGAGTGCGGCTGTCCAGAACAGTTCTGGCTGTCAATTCTCGTTTTGCAATGCTTTGAATCTTCTGTATGAAAATGATATTATGCGGAACTATATATCATAGTGAAGATAAATCTGTTAGCTAACCAATGAAAGTGGTTTCATTCGTTTCTAATGTCGTTTACTATTTAAAATGTATTTTAAATCAACAGAACGTATTGCTGTCCCTGACAGGGACAGAATGTATATCCCTGTGTTTATCAGGGCATAACTTCCAGTACCCAATGGATATTATTGATCCGTTTGATGCGTTGGAAACCTAACTGATAAACCTAAATTTTGTTCAACTGTAGCGTCGCCTAATTTTGAACACAACAAGGTGAAAACTGTGTTGCGAATTGGACAATCAGTTCAGAAACTGAAATTCCAGCAGCAAACACTTAAAATGAAACGACTGTAACTTGCAATCCGACATTCTCCAAGTGCCGAGTGGCCTATTCAATTGTTGAGGGAGGTTGCTACACTTCGGGAATTTGGCGGGTAGTTTGCCGCACCCGTAGGGGTCTTGGTGTGGTTTTGGCTATTCATCACAACCGTGGAACCCGTTTTTCATTAAGGGCTTAAATGAAACACGGAATTCCTAGTATATCCAATGCATTCATCTGTGATCTGAAATGGCTATATTTATTTATGAGATATATATATTAAACGTTGCTTATGTTTTGCACCCGCGCTAGTCCAGCCCCCGCTCTGCCGTTAGTTAAGTAACCTAACGGTGCATGACGGGGCCCAGTGGCAAATGCGGATGGCATAAGTGTACGTTCTGTTTGCGTTTCTTTTCTGTGATGTTTAGAAAACGTAAAAGATAGGAAACGTAAATGATGGGACCACATTAATATGATTAATGTTAAAAGAAAAGAAACCTAAAGATGTTGTAGAATCAAACTTTTTGAAAAAGAGTAACTCTAGCTTTTGTTTTGCATAGTGGTATTCTTGAATATCCTGCACCTCATTCGATGAGGAAAGGGCCGAGATCCCTTCACCGGGAGTGACCCCTTTAGCGAAACTGGAAAATGTTACAAAGAACTCGATTTGGTTTTATAGTTGATCTATTGTTGCTTTGCATCGTGGTATTTACATATCCAGCACCTTATTCGATAAGGAAAGAGCCGAGATCCCTTTACCTGGAGTGACCTCTTTAGCAAAATTAGAAAGATACTACAAAACCGTTCGATATTTTAAACTGGAGCTTAAACCACTCCTTCCCACTTGATTCTACAACGACATCAAGTTCAAAACGTTAAAGGTTTTCATAAAAACCATCCGTTGCCCTCCGTCATTTTAGGAAGCAGAGTACTTAGTATTCGTGCTACGTATGTCGACCATAGCCGAGACGTAGTGTTCGGTAGCTAAGTGATGTATTCCTACAAAGCATATGATGCGATTAGTCAGGACATTCATGTGATTATGTTGATCATAGTCAAGGGTCATGTGGGTGGGTCTGGCTAATCACGAAATGACGGGTAGAACTTGACTAGTACTTATGATATGTTGATCATAGTCAAGGTCATAAGAACTAGGGGTAGAAACCATATCGGGAATTTCAAGAGTTGAAATTTGCAATGAGATTGCATACCTTCTATATGATAGTTGGATCCCGATCTCACTGCGAGTAAGAGTTACTCCTGGGAAAGTTTTACACAAGACAATTTGATGAAATTATGGGGTGTAATTATTCCCGACTAATCTTACCTTTTAGGGTTTGAAGGAGGATTTGATAAAAAACAGTGGGAGACATCTGGATTAGATAAATAACCAATCTAATCTTGCAAAGAGCATACGCCAAAAATGTTTTCTTCTCTCTCTCTCCAGATAGTGACCATATTATGCCTTAATCAAGATAATAAATACGGATATATTGACTGAACCCGTTTGTTATATTGAGCTGGGGAACGTTGGTCCCGCTCCAACTTATAATTGTTATAAGACAGAGCAGAAAATTGGAGAATACCAGAATTCCTATGCCGCCCAAACGAAGAAAGTGCATATGATGCATTTCCTTCGGGAGTGTTCGTTACAAAGAACTGTTTCTCAGTATCCTCTGCATCCTGGGTATTTGATACTGGATCATGATCCCAGATATGTAATCAGTTACATAGGGCTACAAAAGGGTAGAAAAACTGAGAACGGGTGATAAGTTTCATGAGACAGAAAACGGGGCAAGTGTTGCAGCCAAGTCTGTTGGTCACTGTCACCCTATATTAAGAATACATTGATTCTGAACAAATGCTATTAGATACCGAACCTGATATACAAAATCATATCAATCTCTTTATTAGTAAAGAAATGATAAAATTTTGTATTGATGGATAATGTTTTGAACATTTCCTATATCAAGTGTTGATCGGTTCAGGCACGTTATCTAAAAGCATAGACGTTCTAAATCAAACTACAGTTCTCAGTATACAGAACACACACAAGAGGAAGAGTTCAGAAATGAACGGATCCTTCTTGAGGCATTGTAGACTAGGTCAGATCAATGCGACCCGGCTGGCTGAAGTTATATTTTAGATGCATATTTAAACCAGTTTGAATTTACATCTTGTGAAACTTGCCAGTCATGTCACAAAGATTGAATGACCATAGCTCTGTTTATTGGAAACAGAGAAAGAGTTAGTGAACTCTTGGGATTGATACATGATGATGTATGATAAAGCCCCTGTCTACATATGCCATGACAGGTTCCTTGTACTTCGTTACATTCTCTGATAATCTCTCAAGAATCAGACATATGTTCCTGTTGAAACACAAGTCCGAAGCTTTTGAGATATTCACAGAATATAATAGAAGTAGAGAACCAAAAACGGGTATAAGTATTATGTCCTTTGATGAGATCAAGGAGGAGAATACTTGAGCATGGAAATCCTGGACTGTTCTAAAAAAGAATGAGATTCTCTCTCAGCATTACTCCTCCGTATACACCATAGCACGATGGTATAACGGGGCGGAGAAATTGCACCCTATGTGATATGGTGTGCTCCATGATGAGTACTACTGAGTTTCCTATTTTCCTTTTGGGAGTTATGCACTTGTGAAGCTGCATACCTATTGAATAGGGTTCAAATCAAATCAGGTGCCTACTACTCCATATGTGATATGGTATGGGAAGAACCCATATCTTAAAGATGTTAAGATTTGGGGTTGTCCGGCCTATGTCTAAAAACCTAAATCCGGACAAGCTCAAGGCAAAGTCAAAACTGTGGAAGTTTGTTGGATATCCCAAGCATTAGCAAGGGAATGTCATCTACCTAACAGAGGAACAAAGGTTGTTTCTCAGCATACCACCTTTATGAAAGGGAATTTCTTGTGAAGAAATTAGTGGTTATAAGGTAGAACTGGAAGGCGTTCCAGCTATACAAACTACAACAGATGACCTAACCAAAGAACAAAAGTTGTTTTGTTGCTTAGCATGCCACCTTTGTAAAAGGGAATTTCTTGTGAAGAAATTAGTGGTCATAAGGTAGAACTGGAAGGCGTTCCAGCTATACAAACTACAACAGATGACCTGACCGAAGAACAAAAGTTGTTTTGTTCCTCAGCATGCCACCTTTATGAAAGGGAATTTCTTGTGAAGAAATTAGTGGTCATGAAATAGAACTGGAAGGAGTTCCAGCTACAGCAAATGATTTGGTAAAACCAAAAGATTCAATAGACATTAACGAACCTCAGCCTCTCCGCCGATCTAGTAGGGTTCCTCACCCACCTAAGAGATACTTTGGTTTCTCTATGACAGTGGGAGAGAGGATTTCATATTACCCCAGCGTTTCCCGAGACTGGAAGGTGTTCCGGCGGGTTGCAGTCCTCGCGAGGGGGCATGCGTAGAAAGTAGCTGCTGAGGGACCCGTTGGAGCCACGGCAATCCCATGGGATGGGGTTGCTTACTGACCAAAGTGGTATAACCTAACTAGTTTCGAGCAGGCCATCAGGAGTGGAACTCTGTAAGAATGGCTGGATGATTAGCGATCTGAGATGGAATCCTTATACACCAACAAAGTATGGACTTTGGTTGCTTTATCTGAAGGGTTAAAACCCCATCAGAAGCAAGTATATCTTGAGAAGATTACTTGGTGTACATGGAAAAGTTGAGACTTTCAAAGCTATGCTTAAATCCATCCAGATCCTACTTGCCACTGCTACATACCTTGACTGCGATATCTGGTGGTTGGGTGTCATGACTGCTTTTCTAAAAGAAGTTTTAGAAAAGAGAGCGTCTATAAGTACACAGCCAGAGGGCTTCGTAGACAGTGGGAGCAGCGGAAAAGTGTGCAAGATGTTTTATGTGATAAAACAGGCATCGCGGAGTTGGAACATCTGTTTTGATGTGGTAGTCAAAGAGTTTGATTTCATCAAAATAATAGATGAACCTTGTATATACATAAAAGGTAGTAGGGAGTATGGTGGTGATCCTCATAGAGTACGTGGATGACATACTCCTGATAGGGAAGGAGTTTCTTATGCTACGCTCAGTCAATCTCCTCTTATTATAAATGATTCTCCATATAGGATCAAAGGTGATACCTCCTAAATCCAGGGTTTTGGATCTATGAGATAGATCTAAATGGATATTAGGATACTCACTAGTTGTAGTGAGATAGTATCAATTGATCCTGGGGAGAATCACAGCGGAATTTTGATGTGGTAGTCAAAGAGTTTGACTTCATCAAAATGGTTGAACCTCGTGGTATGGAGTATGATGGTAATCCTCGTAGAGTACGTGGATGACATACTCTTGATAGGGAAGAGTTTCCTATGATACACTCGGTCAATTTCCGCTTATCACAAGGATTCTCCATATAAGATCAAGGTGATACCTCCTAAATCCTGAGTTTTTGATCTATGAGATAGATCTAAATGGATGTTAGGATACTCACTAGTTGTAGTGAGATAGTATCAATCGATCTTGGGAAGAATCACTGGAAAGGTTCCAGGGTGATAAAGACGACTGAATGTCAGTCGCATGTATTGTCTTTACCCTTAGTAAAGGGACGGTATGTTGGAAGAGTTCCAAACTAGATACCATGACATACTAGAAAGGCAAAATACGTCATTATTAAAGATGCTACCAAAGATAAAATCTGGATATATATAAGTTCATAAGATGAACTTCGTTCCTACCATTGTGTGACAATGGAGTTGTGGCTTTTGCCAAGGAACTACCGTCCCATCAGAAATCCAGATATAATTCTTAGGCAGCATCACCTGATCATAGAGATGGTTGATCTCCAGGGAGATCGAGGTAAGGAGAGTAGATACAGAGGAAAACAGAGCGGATCCACTCACTAAGGCTTTATTCCCAGTAGAGACTTTTATGGGATGGTTGAGTATGAGATACTTAAACCACAGCTGATTGATTGGTATGTGATACCACAACAGATGGCCCTAGTGCAAGTGGGAGATTGTTAGTTATATGTGTGCCCCAGAGGCCATTACTGTACATACGATGTATATTGTAGTGGATGCTTGGACATATATAGGGAAGACTTTCTTGCTCGACATGATAGTACGCTATCTGGTTGTACTTTATCTAAACATGTACTCCGATTGTCTCTTTTGTTACATGTTGATAAAGCCCTTAGGATTTGTACTCGACTACTGGGACTATGATGAGATCATACTAGTGGGGCCACAGTAGTCTATGAGTACATCCTATAACTGTTCCTAGTCGAGGGTGTGTCGAGACAGGGCATCGATACACCAGAGTAGACTAGCGTATACGCATCTTGACCCATATGATGGGCGATGGATGATCCCATATCCATCGGTGTTTGACATCAAGGATGGTGTACGGGTGCTCAGTGGAGACTGGGTACACTGAACGGACTTGCCGAGAACTCCTAGATGGTATATATACCTATTGTCAGATAGCAGTTCTCTGGTGACACTTGTACAGGTTAGTCTGTAGACCCAAGATCGTCATAGAGTCTTGTGTGGTTCCCACTGTGCTTTGATTTCCTCCCTACCACGGCTCTACTGAGTCGTGCAAACAGGTGGATTTTGGGTACAGTCCCGAATCATATGGAGACAGTGAGCGATAGGAGGGGTTTCGTCTCTCCCGGTATGGGGAGTTGATGTCGCGCTATGTTTGATCGGCTATAACACCTAAATCCCTGGCCAGGGTTCTCGAGGTTTACTGATAAGTGTTATCAGTAGTTCCTCGACCGGTTATGAGCCATAAATCAACATGACTTATAAAGTTACTGGGGTCTGACATTTACCACCCCTAGACTGAATATGCGACGTATCAGACGAAGAGACCGGACAGTACGGTAAGTGTTGCTTACAGGCTCGTAAGGGTTGTGATGAGTTCGCTCGTCGGCCACCTTTTTGTCAATACCTGGTAGCCCGTTATGTATTGGCTTATACCTCTAACGTGCTAGTGGTTAAATCCACAACTAAGGTGTTGACGAGTCTTTAGAGTCCCCCACATTTAGTTACTCAAGTTTTCGGGCGAAAAGATGTAGAAAACCGTAAGTTATTACGGCAGCCGTAAAGTGTTGCGGCAGGTTTTCGATTATGTTCGGTAATTGTTACAGGAATAATAATCGAAAGAATAATACTGGACGGATACCAGTATTATATTATTGGATTAATGGTATTCGTATTTTTCAGAATTCGGATACGGGTATACAGTATACGGTATACGGTATACGGAGGAGGGGTATTTTTGTAATTGTTACAAAATACCTTCTAGAAGATGCCACCTCATAATGACATAATTATGACATCATTTATTTTGAGAAAATAAATAAGTGAGGTGTAAATTAAAAGGTATAAGCATGATAACATGTTTGTTGAAGTGGATGTACTATTTAAAGCATGATACTTCTTTCATAATGCATGCTTTACTTAGTGCTAAATTCTTTTCTTTCTTTTTCCATCATGCTTGAACTTTTTAATTATAAATGAAATAAATAAGTGAGGTGTAAATTAAAAGGTATAAGCATGATAACATGTTTGTTGAAGTGGATGTACTATTAAAGCATGATACTTTTTTCATAATACATGCTTTAGTTAGTGCTAAATTCTTTTCTTAAACTTTTCTATCATGCTTAAACTTTTTAGTTTTAAATGAAATTATTCTCTCCTCCATTTCTTCTTATAAATACCTTCACATGAGATGTGAAATCAAGGCATTCAATTCCTTAACAAAATTATGATAAGTGTATCATAACAAGTTCATAAGAAGAGAGAAAGAAAAATGATGGTGATCATTCTTCCTAGCTTTAACCCTCACATGAGATGTGAATCAAAAGCTTTGGATTTCAAGTTAATCCAATACAATTCTACATCAAATCTTGGACGCGTCGGCTAGCCAACTTCACGCCCGAGTTGCCTCGGTATTGAGGTGGGAGCCCGTAAAAGACGTAGGCGATGTGGTGCCCTTCCGGCGAAGAAAGGAGCCGAGGAGTCCACAAAAGAGAAGAAAGGAGCCGAGGAGTCCACAAAAGAGGAGAAAGGAGCAAAGGAGTTGCATCAAAAAGAAGACCCGAAGGACCGTATCATCAAGGTAAAATCCCTAACATAGTAGATAAGATCTCTAGTTGGGGTTTACTAGTTGTGGTTTAGACAAGATCTTCGGTTAAGTGCGTGTTGTATGCTAAGAAATTTTTGTTCACCGCTTCCGCCGCACCACAAGAGTTGTGGGAGCATGCAGCACTCACCAACAAAAATTTGTTATGTGCCAAAATGACTTAACCGGTTAAAATTTAGCAATAGGCGCCAAACAATCAAAATAATTGAAATGAGCAATATGTAACACTCAACTAGTAATAGAAATAGTATTATTGGGCTCGGGTGTTACAATAATTATATATTAAATCATTAAATCAACACTTGATTCAATGATCCGGTCATGTCGCACATAACCGACTAGTATACAATGTATCGATTTATCGAATCAATGATTCGATAACTAGGTTATATCGAATATAATCAATCGATATATTCATCGCGAGAATGGAATACGGTATCACATACACGCATTATTCTCGGTCCTGCACATATCTCATATGCGCTCCTATTTCGTTTCGCTTGAGCCAGGAAACCTCTGTGTAGGACTCTAAAGACTCGTCAATACGCCGGTAGTAGATGATGATCATATCAAGCACCCACAAGCCGCAAGCGGTCTGCTAAACGTAACGACCATCCAGGTATTGAGCGATCAGAAGATCGACGAGCTAGCCCGCTCACACTCCTGTGAATCCAACCAGTAACACTTACCGTACAGTCCGGTCTGTTCGTCTGATATGTCGCATATCAAGTCTAGGGGTGGTAAACGTCAGACCCCAATAACCGATAAGTCGTGCCGATGTGAGGCTCATAACGGGTCGAGAAACTACTGGTAACACTTACCAGCAAATCTCTGATCAGCCCTGGCCAGGGACATCCCTGTTACGGCCAATCGAGCACAGCGCAACATCAACCCCCAATACCGGGAGAGACGAAACCCCTCCTATCGCTCATTGTCTCCATGTGACTCGGGACTGTACCCAAAGACCACCGTTTTGCACGCCCTCATGGACGTGGTAAGGTGGAGATCAAAGCACAGTGGGAATCATACAAGACTCTATGACGATCTCGGGTCTACAGACTAACCTGCACAAGTGTCACCTGAGAACTGCCATCTGACGTGAGGTATAATACCATCTGGGAGTTCTTGGCGAGTCCGTCCAGTGTACCCAGTCTCCACTGAGCACCCGTATACCATCTCTGATGTCAAACACCAATGGATATGGGATCATCCATCGCCCATCTCATGGGTCGAGAAGCGTATACGCCAGTCTACTCTGATATATCGATGCCCCATCTCGATATACACACGACTAGGGACCTTGAAGGATGTACTTATGGACTACCATGTCCCCACTAGTATGATCTGCATCATAGTCCAGGTAGTCAAGTATACATCCTAAGGGCTTTACCAACATGTAACCATAAGACAGTTTAAAAAGACAAGTGTAGATGTTAAGATAAAGAGTAACCAGATAGCATACTATCATATCGAGCAAGAAAGTCATCTCTATATATGTCCAAGCATCCAATATAATATACATCATCTGTACAATACTGGCCTCTAGGGCATACATACAACTAACAATCTCCCACTTGCACTAGGGCCAGCTGCTGTAGTATCGCATACCGAGCATCCCGAAGAGTCTCTCAAACTGTATCTGGGGAATGGCCTTCGTGAGTGGATCCGCCGTGTTGTTCTTCGTGTCAACCCTCCTGACCTCGATCTCCCGGCGATCTACTATCTTCCGGATCAGGTGATACCGCCTCAGAATATGCCTGGATCGCTGATGGGACCTGGGTTCCTTGGCCAAAGCCCTCCATTGTTATCGCAATACAAAGGTATTGGATGCTCAATGGATGGAACCACTCCAAGTTCAGTAATGAACTTCTTGATCCAGACAGCTTCTTTAGCAGCATCGTTGGCAGCGATGTATTCAGCCTCCATCGTCGAGTCTGCCACGGTTTCCTGCTTGGAACTCTTCCAGCTAACCGCCCCTCCGTAAAGGGTAAAGACAAATCCCGACTACGACTTAGAGTTGTCCTTATCACTCTGGAAGCTCGAATCGGTAAAGGACTCCACTTGGAGTTCTCCGTTACCATACACCAAGAGCATCTCTTTAGTCCTTCGTAAGTACTTGAGAATGCTCTTCACAGCTGTCCAGTGACTCTCTCCAGGACCAGCTTGATACCTGCTCACTATACTTAGTGAGTATGCTACATCGGGTCTGGTACATAGCATCGCATACATGATAGAGCCTACAGCCGAAGCATAGGGTATCCCTTGCATGCGAGCTCTCTCCAAATCAGTCTTGGGAGACATCTCTTTGGAGAGAGTGACTCCAGAGATCGTGGGCAAGTTCCCACGCTTGGATTCTTCCATACTAAACCTCTTTAGTATGGTGTCAATGTACCTGGATTGGGACAATCCCAATATCCTTTTGGATCTATCTATATAGATCCTAATTCCCAATATGCAGGAGGCATCACCAAGATCTTTCATTGAGAATCTTTGTGATAAGAAGAGCTTGACCGATTGCAGCATAGGAATATCATTTCCTATCAAGAGTATGTCGTCCACGTATAATACGAGGAAGACAACCTTACTCTCTGCCACCTTCTTGTAAATACAAGGTTCATCTGGGTTTTTGACGAAATCAAACTCTTTGATAACGACGTCAAAGAAGATGTTCCAACTCCGCGATGCTTGCTTTAATCCATAAATGGATTTAAGCAGCTTGCACACCTTCCCGCTGCTCCCACTGTCTATGAAGCCCTCTGGCTGAGTCATGTACACGCACTCTTCTAAATCACCATTTAGAAAGGCGGTCTTAACATTCATTTGCCAGATTTTGTAGTCATGATATGCAGCGATGGCAAGCATGATTCGGATGGATTTAAGCATAGCCACTGGAGAAAAGGTTTCGTCATAGTCCACACCTGGTCTTTGACGAAAACCCTTTGCTACAAGTCTAGCTTTGAAAGTTTCCACTTTCCCATCTACACCAAGTTTTTTTCTTGAAGATCCACTTGCTCCCAATGGGTTTTACCCTTTCAGGAGCAACTTCCAAAGTCCATACTTTGTTGGTGTACATGGATTCCATCTCGGACCACATAGCATCCAGCCATTTCACTGAGTCCCTACTCGTGATGGCCTGCTCGAAGCTAGTTGGGTCATCATCCTCCATGATGCAATCCTCGCTTCCACCGTCAATGAGAAAACCGTAGTATCTCTCAGGTGGACGAGAAACCCTACTAGATCGGCGGAGAGGCTGGGGTTCGTCGAGTTCTACTAAATCCTCTGGTTCTACCAAGTCTTCTGTTTCAGTTTGTATTGCTGGAACCTCTTCCAGTTCTACCTCAATGCTACTTGTCTGTTTCATAAGAAAACTCTTTTCTAAGAAAGTGGCATGTCGAGAAACAAACACTTTTTGTTCCTCGGAATGGTAGAAGATATACCCTCGCGAATGTTTGGGATATCCAACAAACTTACATAGAACAGACCTTGCCTCGAGCTTGTCCGGATTTTGTGTTTTAACATAGGCCGGACAACCCCATATCTGAATAAAATTAAGACATGGTCTCTTACCATTCCATATCTCATATGGAGTGGTAGGCACAGATTTGGTTGGAACTCTGTTCAATAGATATGCAGCAGTCTCCAGTGCATATCCCCAGAAGGAAATAGGTAACTCAGCTGCACACATCATAGAGCGCACCATATCTAATAGGGTGCGATTTCTCCGCTCCGATACACCGTTGTGCTGTGGTGTATAAGGATGAGTAAGCTAAGAGAGAATCCCATTCTCTTTTAGATAATCTCTGAATTCGTTACTTAAGTATTCTCCTCCTCGATCGGATCGAAGGATTTTAATACTTTTTCCGGTTTGGTTCTCGACTTCTTGTTTATATTCTCTAAATTTCTCAAAAGCTTCTGATTTGTGTTTCATCAGGAACACATATCTGAATCTAGAGAGATCGTTGTTCCCCTCCGAACGGCGGCCGAGACGTGGGGACGTCTATGCCTGAGGTTCGGGGCAGATGCTAATTGGTGCTATCCGTCCACCTCTCCGAAGATGCCAAGTTGATTTATGGCACCGTGTATCGAAGGTTTAGACGGATGCGTCCGATGTAGCAGACTTCGTCAGATTCCCCCTCGTTTGAGGGGTTTTTGATTGTGGGGACGCTCTTCCCTGCAGGCGCAAGCCCCTGCAGTTAATTGCGCTACTGCGCTGCGGTAACAACTTTCTCCTTCTCCAGATGGTCACTTCGTGTCGTGGGTGTTTATTTTATTGCCCGTGGATTGTTTACGGAGACTAGGTTATGTCGTCACCCGTAGGGCGTGGACTAGTCCAAATCCGCATTATCTTAAATTTGGGTTTGGGGGGGTTTAGTTTGAGGATACGTCGGCCATACTCGAGGCTAAGATCAACTCAAACGTTCGTTAAGGATACGTTAGTCTAGCTTTGTGAATAAGATCAACTTAACGGGATCGTTTAGATCCGACAAAAGAGTGTTTAGACTCTAATGTTCCAGTTTAGGGACATAGTGGTCCATCGTGTGTATGGCCGTCGGGACCCATCACCTCTCTGACGACGTTGAAGGATTACAACGACGGGTGTCAGAGGAGTTCAGAGATGTACCCTCAAGCCGGAGTTAATTTGGGGGATTCGTAGTCCAGTCTGTTTGAAGGTTTAAGGACACGTTAGCCATTTTTGAGGCTAAGATCAACTTAAACGGGACCGTTTAGATCCGACAAAAGAGCATACGGGGCTCTATTGTTCTAGTTTAAGGACGTTGCGGTCCATGGGTAGTTTAAGGACGTTGCGGTCCATGGGTTGTTTAAGGACGTTGCGGTCCATTGTTAGTTTTAAGACATCTCGGTCAAGGTTAAGGACGTCATAGTCCATGGGTTTAAGGACCCCACAGTCCGTTGTTAGTTTTAAGACATCTCGGTCGAGGTTAAGGACGTCGTAGTCCATGGGTTTAAGGACCCCACAGTCCGGTATGTGCTCTGGATGCTTCACACGGGTTCACTGCCGTGCTTAGCGAGGACCAGGCTCCGCTCTGGGCGTTTTCCGTAGGGTCAAAGAGTGACGTTATCCACGTTCCACGTAACCAGGAATTTGTATGAGTTTAAGGACCCCACAGTCCGTATCAATGTGTGGTTGTCGGGACCCGTCACCTCTCTGAAGACGTTGAAGGATTACAACGACAAGTATCAGAGGAGTTCAGAGATGTACCCTTGAACCAATGAGCTGGTTGAAAGAGCAAATGTGCTCAGTTCAATGTGATTTGAGGACTTATGGCCATCTTTGAGCTAAGTCCAATTCAGGAGAGGCTTTACCTCTATCCGTTTAGGCCAATTGGGCCAAAGCCTAGTGTTAAACACTTCAGAGCAGTCAGTGTTGAACACTGGGAATGTGGTCGTCAAGTTAGTGTTTAACACTAAGAGATAATTGGTGTTAAACACCAGCAACAAGGCTTTTCAAATTAGTGTTAAACACTAAAACAGATCAGTGTTGAACACTGTAAATAAGGCTTTTTATTTAGTGTTGAACACTAAGGCCCAACAGTATTTTAATACTGGGTTCGAGAGTTTTAATTTAGTGTTAAACACTAAGGCGAGAGGGGTCACGTGGCGGCACGTGAGAGCGCTCTCCCTTTGTTTGTTCTGCTGACATTATTGCGTCTTTCAGAGCATCACGTGCCATTACGTGATGGGCGTTCAAATGCTTGTGTATTGGAGCTTCTGCCAAGGGTCACGTGGGTCACGTGGGGTGCTGCCTCAAAGGGGCTTTTGCACATCTCTAGGGGGGTCACGTGGTGGCACGTGACCCTGCCTTCATGTATTTTGTTTGGAGGCTTTGTTAATCTTTTTCAGGAATTAAATTCCTCGAGCTGTAGATTTTCAGAGGAATTAAATTCCTACTTCCCTTCGAAGACTTTGTTTTTCTGGAACAGAGTTTAACTCTGAATTTTCATATATGTGAAGGGCTGACTAGGGTTAAACCCTAATAAAAGTTTTTTTTTAAGGAGTTTAAACTTCCATCCTCTGTTAAATTATGATTAAGGGAATTGAATTCCCAATGTTTCAACAGAACTGGGTTTTTTACTTAGGGTTAAACCCTGTTTCTTCTTAGTTCTGAAGGAATTAAATTCCCATGATATAGGGTCGAGCCCTAACTTTATTTTGGAGGAATTAAATTCCTATAGTTCTGTGAGAATTAAATTCTCGAGCTTGCACTCCTTCTCTATGTTTTGGATCTGCATGGCAGGATCTCAACCCATTGAGAATTAAATTCTCAACCTTAAGGGGAGATGTGCACTTTGCAGATCCTCTATCAAAGAGAGAAGAAATATGTTCTTCTGTTTTTATATTATCAGAGTTAAACTCTGCTGAGAATTAAATTCTCTTTCTTTCAAACGCCTTTCCCTTTCTTACCTAGGGTTTTTGCAGAAGGTCTGGGTCTTTTCAAAGTATCAAAGTTCTTCTCCTTTCTCTTTTCTTCTCTGCGTATGTATATATCTCTTTTTTGTGTCTCTTGGCTCCTATTTATAGGAGAAGTAGCCGAATCAATCATTTTTTGATGAATCTTCATTGAGAGATTTGATTTGCATCCATCATTCATTTTGGGCCTTTGGATTATTAAGTGAATTTTATTCACCATTGGATTTTAAATCCAGAGATTCTCCTTTGTTATTTTGGTTAGATTTAAGGGGGAAATCTTTCCAAACCCGAGATTTTCCCATAGATAGACGATATTTAATCATCTCTGAATCTTTAATTTGATTGGTCCCAGATAATAACTTTCTTTGGAAGGATTCAAATTTCCTTCAGAATTTAATTCTGTCGTCAAAACTGGGCTTTGAAAGCCGGTCACGTGTGACCACGTGACCCATGGTCACGTGTGGACACGTGACCCCCTTTGGAATGAGCCTTTCTCTTTCTTTTGCACACTGCTTTCTTCTGCTGCTTAGCCGTCTCGTGCTACCATGTGACCCTTGGTCACGTGTGAACACGTGACCTCTTCCGAAGCCTTTTTCTCGACTTGATCAGAGAACTAGTGTGTCTTTGACGCTTGCATTTAAACGTCACGTGTCGCCACGTGACCCTGGTCACGTGGGAGCACGTGACTCTTTCTGAAGCCCATTTTCTTCAGCGTAGTCAGGAGACTGAACTCGACTTGATGATGCTTTTTAGGTGTCACGTGCCAACACGTGACCGCTAGTCACGTGTAAGCACGTGACCCTCCTCTGAAGCTTTTCCCAGAAGCTTTCCTGATTTTAAATCAGGAAACTAATGCCCCCACAGCGTTGTTCTCACGTGTCTGCACGTGAGTGCAACGCTGTCACCTCTTGTGACCGTTGGATTCCTCTAGGGATCTGGGGAGACGAAACGTTTTCATTGTCTTCTATAAATAGCTCTGTCTCTTCACAGGAGCCTTCACCTTGTTCATCTTCTTCTTCTGAGAACTTTTTCTGAGAATTTAATTCTCCTTTTCCAGAGCTTAGTTCTCTGTCTTAAAACAGTTTGCAGAGTTTAACTCTGTTCGGCAAGGATCCTTTTTTCCTCAGGTAATGTTCTTGGACAACGATGGACCTTCACATCTCTCTGGGTTTTAAATCCAAAACAAGGGTTTTCCCCCTTTTTCTTCATATTTTTCCATGAGAACATAAAACTGTTTAATCTTCAAACTGTAGATCCTTTTAGGGTTTAGATGATCCCTTAGGGAGACGATGATGGCGGTTCAAACCCATAGAATTTAATTCCATTCGAAATGTTTCTGGGAATTTAATTCCCTTTCTTTAATAAGGAATTAAATTCCAACGAAGAACTCGATTTCTTCATACAGAGAATCTCTGGGGTCTCTTGGCCCAAGGCGGTTCTTCTGCAATTAGTGAAATGGTGGCTTTGTAATGAATCTCTTGACTTTTATCTTAGGTACCATGGATGCCCATCTGTATAGACTTGACGAGATCATCTCCTACGGAACATTCGTGCGCTGGGCCGCAGTCAGAACCAGGAGTTCACCGATGCTCAGTGTGCCGAGATCATGAGCCGTTTCGACGAGTACAACCATAGGCTCCTTCCCCGTCGCTCTTCTCTTCTGAGGCTAATCGTGCTGGCGATCCGGGAGGCACTTCCTCTCTTTTGCGCCGGCATACCGCTCGGGGACCTGGACATTGCCGAGGATAAGGTGCATTCGGTGTACCTTATGGGCTTGATCTCGAAGAGAAGGAGGGATGATCTCATTGATCTCCTCCATCAGATTTTTCAGCAATCAGCCATACTGGGCGTCTACCGGAGGGAAGAGGATATCCGCGGGGACCCCGATGCCTGTGACCGTGAGAGAAAGCATACTCGGGAGGTTCGAAATGCTTGGAAGATCTTGAATAAAGTCAATTCCGAGTTTCTCAACTCGTGCCCCGCATCTGAAGCCTTACCATTGTAAATGTGTCCTCTATATTTTGTATGAACCTCTTGGAGTATGAGTGACAAGTTTCATTATGTTTTTTCTATGCTTGCGCGCCTTTTCTCTGGAATTTTATCATTTCACTATTGTTGTTGCTGGTGCTTTTGATATGCATGGTGCTATTCTATTTTTCTATTGCACGTCAGATTTGGGTCTCACGCGTTCCGCACGCGGGATCATTTGATGGGACTGTTCACAAAATTTTCCCATGCCGCATTTTTAGCGCGCAGTATCAGATGCATAAAAGGAGCCTCGGAAATAGTTCTTTCTCCTTGATTTTTGGGGCTTTTCCTTTTTTTTGGCCTTGGAAATAATTCCCATGCAGGATTTTCTGCGCACAGCACTTAATGCACTTCATTATATATATGAGGCTATAGCCTATTTTCTCCTCACAGAGAAATTCATTCCCATATCGACGTGATTTAATTTGAGGAGTATCTTAGCGCCATGGCCTGCAACCATCCACACGCTCGTCGACAGCCATGGGAAGTGCCTATCGAGGAAATGATCCCCCGCTTTGCCGCTCGGTTAGTGGATCCACTTCTTACTGACGACGAATGCGACTCAGCCATGCATGAACTCTCGATCCGTAGGGGGTCTCCCCTCCCGATGGGTTCCTTCTGGCTCCGGATGATTCTCACGGTCGTGCTTGCCGACATTCCTCCTCACCCAGCAGAGATGACCCTGGCGATGCTTGATGCGGCAGAAGAAAAGCTCGAGGGCTTTCATGAAGCGTGCCTGATTACTCAGGCCTTGAAGGACTGCTCAATTCGTCTGCTGAGCGAGATAAGGGCCCGGCGAGCCATTATGTTTGCTTTCGCGGACGAGCATGGCACCAACCGATGGGGAGCGACCTCTCGCGAGAATCGTCGCTTTGATGTGCTGGAGAGAGCGGAGAGGGAGATGGAGAATCTTGTCCTCTGCTTCACTAACCCCTGTGCCGTTGATCCTGTGTTTGGCGACCTTTTCCGTTAGAGTAGAACATTTTTTTTTAACTTAGTCCCTCCTTTTTGCATGCTTTATGTTGAACTATGTAGGCTTGGTACTCGTATGTATGTTTCTGCTTGCCTGAATAAATTTTGTGTTCGTTTTACGGAAACTTCCTTTAATTACCAATACTGTTGTCATGTCGCGTGCACATTAAAGCTTCGAATTTTATTTCTCTTCCGAATGTCCATATAATCGCGAACATATGCTCGATAGGACAAACGTTGGAAATTTTTTCGTTGCTTTTCATACCAGGTGATATGAACTTGTTTCAGATCGATTAGTGCTGTCAACCTGGAGCCCATCCATATGGTCTTGTAAGTGTCTTACTTCTAAGGTCGTGGTCACGAAAGCGAGCTTACGTGGCCTGGTAGAGCGGCACGTAGCGAACATATTGTTGTGCGAGAAGAGGGTTCGGCTGTAAACTTTCAGAGAGGGAGCTAGCTTCCAAGGCGTTGAGCGAGCTTCAGGCCAGCCTTACAGCCAAAGCCAACAAAGCGTATGAGCTATGGCGGGTGCTTCAGGAGTCCATCAAAGAGGTGGTGGCTCTTGATAAAGCTGCCACGTTTACTCGCGAGAGGGTTGAGGCTCACAAGGCTACTGAAAAAGAGCTCGAAGCCCGGCTTGCTTCATATCAGGCCCAACAGGCTCAGGCAGAGGCTCGTCTTCTAGAAATCTTGCGTCATGAAGCCGTGGCTCAGCAACAGAATGACGAGCTGGTGAAATTATTGCACCGCCCGCCGGCTTAAGGACTTGTATCTTTTCTTCTTTTTTTGTTCATACTCATGAATAAGAGTATCTTTTTTTTTGTTTTGAATTGTATTTTGTATCCATTTTGCTTTATGAATAAAAGATACAATTTTCCTCTCAGTGATGTGTCCCCTTTCCATTGAATGCATTCTGCGGATATTCTATCTTAATCTTCTTGCAGGGCGGCCGTGGCTTAGGATTCAGGGTTAGGATCTGCTTCCTGAGGCCTTTGCATCTTATGAGCCACGAGGGTCTCATAAGGAGTTTTTCTCCCTACAGGTCGAGAGGATCCCATAGGTGTGGGTTCTTCTTAAAGAGCGTGAGGATCCTTAAGCGTGTTTTCCTTTGAGAGTCGTGATGATCTCACAAGAGAGTTTTTCTTCCTTACAGGTCGTGAGGGCCTGCAAGTGCCGGATGCGATCATCTTTATCCGTGTTTCACGGAGTTAGAGATCTCTCAACGTATCGTAGTTTGAAGACGTCACGGTCAAGGTTAAGGACCTCATAGTCCATGGATTTAGGGACTCCATAGTACAATGTTAGTTTTAAGACATCACGGTCAAGGTTAAGGACCTCATAGTCCATGGATTTAAGGACTCCACAGTCCGGTGTTAGTTTTAAGACATCACGGTCAAGGTTAAGGACCTCATAGTCTGAGGATTTAAGGACTCCACAGTACGATGTTAGTTTTAAGACATCACGGTCAAGGTTAAGAACCTCATAGTCCGAGGATTTAAGGACTCCACAGTCCGGTGTTAGTTTTAAGACGTCACGGTCAAGGTTAAGGACTTCATAGTCCGAGGATTTAAGGACTACACAGTTCGATGCTTGGTTGCAGGGACCCGTCACCTCTCTGAAGACATTGAGGGATTACAATGTCAAGTATCAAAGGAGTTCAGGGATGTACCCTTAAACCAAGGCAGGCTCCGTAGGGAATCGGGGGTTGATCGTTAGTTTTAAGACATCGCGGTCGAGGTTAAGGACGTCATAGTCCGTGGACTTTAAGGACTCCACAGTCCGGTACTTGCTCTGGATGCTTCACACGGGTTCACTACCGTGCTTGGCGAAGACCAGGCTCCGCTCTGGACGTTTTCCACGGGGTCAAAGAGTGACGTTATCCGTGTTCCATGTAACCAGGAAGTTTGCACTAGATGCTTCACACGGGTTCACTGCCGCGTTAGGCGAGGACTAGGCTCCGCTCTGGATGCTTCGCACGGGTTCACTGCCATGCTCTGCGAGGACCAGGATCCGCTCTGGACATTTTCCACGGGGTCAAAGAGTGACGTTATCCGCTTTCCACGTAACCAGGAAGTTTGCACTAAATGCTTCACACGGGTTCACTGCCGCGTTAGGCGAGGACTAGGCTCCGCTCTGGATGCTTCGCACGGGTTCACTGCCATGCTCTGCGAGGACCAGGATCCGCTCTGGACGTTTTCCACGGGGTCAAAGAGTGACGTTATCTGCTTTCCACGTAACCAGGAAGTTTGCACTAGATGCTTCACGCGGGTTCACTGCCGCGTTAGGCGAGGACTAGGCTCCGCTCTGGATGCTTCGCACGGGTTCACTGCCATGCTCTGCGAGGACCAGGATCAGCTCTGGACGTTTTCCACAGGGTCAAAGAGTGACGTTATCCGCTTTCCACGTAACCAGGAAGTTTGCGCTAGATGCTTCACACGGGTTCACTGCCGCGTTAGGCGAGGACTAGGCTCCGCTCTGGATGCTTCGCACGGGTTCACTGCCATGCTCTGCGAGGACCAGGATCCGCTCTGGACGTTTTTCACAGGGTCAAAGAGTGACGTTATCCGCTTTCCACGTAACCAGGAAGTTTGCACTAGATGCTTCACACGGGTTCACTGCCGCGTTAGACGAGGACTAGGCTCCGCTCTGGATGCTTCGCACGGGTTCACTGCCATGCTCTGCGAGGACCAGGATCCGCTCTGGACGTTTTCCACGGGGTCAAAGGGTGACGTTATCCGCTTTCCACGTAACCAGGAAGTTTTGTTGATTGTATCCGCATTTCACGGACTGGAGGTTTGACTTTTGGTGATGTGTATATCACCGAGCCATGGAACTGGGGGTTGCCGCTGTTCCGTTTCGCTTGATATTGTGTCTGTCGAACGACGAGATGATCTCTAGGCTATCTGTGAACCGTCGAGATTTGGCTTCTCCTTATGATGAGACCTGGGGAAGGAGTATGATCCCTTCTTTGTTTGCGCCCCTGGATCGTATACAGGGATAGATGCGGCATCACCGGCAGGGTGAGGCTTTCACTTTTATTTTATTTCTTTTTCCGCGATGCTCTATCATTTCAGCTTTTTTATATCGCGAAGATCGCGATTGCCCAATCATTTCGGCTATTTTTCGCGGTGCCCAATCATTTCGGCTATTTATTTATTTTCTGCTCGCTGCTTTTTATTGCGAGTTGCCCCATCATTTCGGCTATTTTTCATGCCTTCATTTTTACTTGCTGCTTTTTATTGCAAGTTGCCCCATCCTTTCGGCTATTTTGTAGGCATGTGTGGCTTGCTAGCTTTTTCGTTACAAGCCTGGATTTTAGGCACCGATTTTGGCATCAGCACCGCTACAACTGGAATGTTGCCAGGAGCGAATCATCATTTGCCTTTGTCGATGATGAACAAAGGTGGCTCAGCAAACAGGGTTAAGGGTCCTGTCGACCAAGGCTTTTGACTTCATGAGCCGTAAGGGTCACAAAGGTATTTTTCCCTACAAGTCGTGAGGATCTTGCAGGTGTATTTTCTCCTTAGGGATCGTGAGGATTCCTAAGTGTGTGCTCCTTTGTAAGTCGTAAGGATCCTACAAGAGGGCTTTCTCCTTATGGGTCGAGGGGACCTACAAGGGTTGGGTTTTGCTGGGGAAATGTTTATTCGCGCCCGTGGATTGTATACAAGGGTCAGCATGGAGCCTCTTGTAGGGCAGTATCGGAGGTTGTGGAGGATTTGCTTAAGAACAGGTTCAGGTTTCTGTAACTTAAGACTTTCAAATCTTATGAGCCGTGAGGGTCCCATAAGAGAGTTCTCCTTACGAGTCGTGAGGATCTCGTAAGTGTATTTTCTCCTTAGGAATCGTGAGGATCCCTAAGTGTGCTGCTCCTTTGTGAGTCGTAAGGATCTCACGCAGGTGGTTTCTCCTTACAAGGTCGAGAGGACCCTATAAGTGTCTTTTAACGAGGTTGCGCCCTTTCGGGTTTTCACAAACACTCGCCGGTAGTCCTGCTGTTTTTACTCACGGAGCCCTTTCGGGTTTTCATCCGTGCCCATTTTGCTTGTGGACATACCGTTTTTTTTTATATATGCCTTTTTATATATATATTTTTTATTTTATTTTTTTTTATCTCGTCAGCCTAAGGATGCTGCGGCAGTGGTTCAGGGACGTTTCGGTCCGTTGCTAGTTTAAGGACGTTTCGGTCCGTCGTTAGTTTAAGGACGTTTCGGTCCGTTGCTAGTTTAAGGACGTTTCGGTCCGTCGTTAGTTTAAGGACGTTTCGGTCCGGCGTTAGTTTAAGGACGTTTCGGTCCATCGTTAGTTTAAGGACGTTTCGGTCCGTAGATAGTTTAAGGACGTTTCGGTCCGGCGTTAGTTTAAGGACGTTTCGGTCCATCGTTAGTTTAAGGATGTTTCGGTCCATTGATAGTTTAGGGACGTTTCGGTCCGTCGTTAGTTTAAGGACGTTTCGGTCCGCCGTTAGTTTCAGGACGTTTCGGTCCGCCGTTAGTTTCAGGACGTTTCGGTCCGTCGATAGGGGAAGGCCGGCTGCTGCTTGTAAAGTCTGAGCCTAGGAAGATAGCGAGCGGACATAGTCGTCGTCATCTATCATTGACCCGGGCTGTGGCTCTTTAAGCATAGTATTTCTTCAAGAAGCGGCCGTTTATTGGCCTGAAAGGCCTTTCACAGTGCATGTCCACAAGTAGGTAGGCTCCACCCTGATAGACCTTGTCTATGATGTACGGGCCTTCATAGTTTGGTTCAAATTTTCCTCGCTTGGCACGATTGGGGATCATAGGTCTTTTGACCACTAGTACGAGTTCGCCTTGGCAGAACGTCCTCGGCCTGGTCAATCTTCCGTACGAGCGCGTCATCTTTGCTTTGTAGGCTTCTAGATGTTGTTGTGCTATGAGCCGGGTTTCATCGAGGGCATCGAGCTCCTCAAGCCGGAGGTGAGCATTCTCTTCGTTCGTCAGCTCGTGATGGACTGCTACTCGCAGGGAGGGTAACTCTATCTCGAGGGGGAGCACTGCTTCTGTCCCAAATACTAACGCGTATGGCGTTGTGTTTGTGGCCGTCTTGAATGTAGTTCGATAGGCCCAAAGGGTTTCTTGCAGCCTTTCGTGCCAGTCTCTGTTATTCCGGGAAACGGTCTTTTTCATGATCTTCGTCAAGGTCTTATTGAAGGCCTCGGCCAGACCGTTAGCTCGTGGGTTGTAAACTGAAGAATATCTCCAGTCTATATTGTGCTGTTGTGCGAAGCGGCTAATCTTATGGCTTCGGTAGGCCGGCCCATTATCGGAGATAATCCGACATGGGGTCCCAAACCGATAGATGACGTGCGTTTTGAAGAAATGGAGGATATTCTCCGTCCTCACTTCCCTCAGTGGTACTGCTTCTGCCCATTTGGAGAAGTAGTCAGTTGTTGCCAGAATAAAACGGTGTCCCCGGGATGATGCTGGCTCAATGGGGCCGACTATATCAGTCCCCCACATTTCGAATGGCCAACTAGCCAGCGTCGGGTGTAGTGGATTTGGATGTTGGTGGATGAAGTCTCCATGGATCTGGCATGAGTGGCATTGCTTTGCATACTCGAGGCAGTCCTGGATCATCGTGGGCCAGTAATAACCCATCCGTTTAATTTTCAACTTCATCTTTGGGCCCGCTTGATGAGAACCGCAAAGTTCGTCGTGAACTTCCTGAATGACTCTTTCTGCTTCGTCAGGTCCCAAGCATCTCAGCCATAGAGCATCAAACGATCTCTTGTACAGAGTATCGTTGACGAAAGCGAAAGATAGCGCTCGTTTCATGAGCTGATATCTTGAGGACGCTTCTTCGGGCATTCGGTGGGACTTAAAGTAGTCTATGAAGACTTCCCTCCAGTCCTCAGCCTTCTCATGGTCTTTTATTTGTAGGGTCGTCTGCTCAGTCGCTCCTTTTTCTTTATATAATTCCGGAGGTATTTCTGCCGGGGCGAGCACTCGACGGCTTTGTACCACGATTCTGACGTCATCGAGGTTCTCGTCAGCCAGTTCTTTAGCGAGTTTGGCCAACGCGTCTGCTTTGCTATTTTCCGCGCGTGGTATGTTCTCTAGGATATAGGAGGGGATTTGGGCCAACAGTTGTTGCACCTTTTCGCCGTACTTCACCAATTCCGGTTTGCACGTTTGGTAGTCACCATTTACTTGGCTAACGACCAGCTGAGAATCCCCGTATATGAGGAGGTCTTCAATTCCCATGTCGATGGCGATTTCGAGGCCTGCTATCAGAGCTTCGTATTCGGCTTCATTGTTTGTCCTTGGCTCTGTTAAGGAGAAGGCGAAGCGCATTATCCCCCCTTGTGGAGTTGCAAAGATGAGGCCTATCCCTGATTTGATCATTGGGATACCTTGTTTCTGTTTCTTTATGGAGGACGCTCCATCGAAATAGAGTTCCCATCATGTGCTTCCACCGCCAATTGCATCAAATGCATGCTCGTCCGGCAAATCATAGTTCAGAGGAGAGTCGGCCGGTATCGGGTGCTCGGCGAGGAAGTCGGCAATGGCCTGGCCTTTCACTGCCTTGAGGGGTTGATACGTTATCGAGAACTCCATCAAGAGCAGGGCCCACTTAGCGAGTCGTCCCGTCAATATAGCCTTTGACATCAAGTATTTAAGGGGATCCACCTTCGAGATGAGACGGACTTCATGTACTAATGCGTAATGTCTAAGCTTTGTTATCGCGAAGATTAATGCCAAGCAATGTTTTTCGATGGGCGAGTAATTGCTTTCTGCCCCCAGCAGCACTCGGCTTAAGTAGTAAAGTGCTCTTTCTTTCCCCTGATCGTTCTCTTGTGCCCATAATGCGCCCAAAGAACCTTCAAGGGCGGCCGTGTAAAGAATGAGAGGCTTTCCCTTCACTGGAGCAGCCAATACCGGAGGGTTTTGCAAGTATTGCTTGATCTCGTTTAGTGCACCTTGACATTTGTGATCCCAGACGAACGGGGTTCCCTTTTTCATCAGGTGGCTGTAAGGACGGCATTTGCCCGAAAGATTAGCGATAAACCGCCGGATGTATGCGAGCTTCCCTTGGAGAGACCGCAACTGCTTGAGGGTTCTTGGCCGAGGCATTTCCATGATCGCCTTAATCTTTGACGGATCTATTTCAATACCTCGGTGTCGAACGATGAATCCTAGGAATTTGCCCGAGGAGACTCCAAACGCGCATTTGAGAGGATTCATTTTTAAATTATATTGCCGAAGGCGTTGAAATACGGTTTCCAGATGCTTTAAATGCTCTTCGTATGACATGCTCTTCACTACAAGGTCATCGATATAGCACTCGACGACGTCGTGTATGAGATCGTCGAAGATCTTTGTCATGGCCCTTTGATAGGTGGCGCCAGCATTCTTTAGACCAAAGGGCATAACTCTGTAGCAGAATATACCCAAAGGGGTCCGGAAAGCGGTGTGCTTCTGGTCTTCGGGATGCATCTTTATCTGATTGTACCCTGATGAACCGTCCATAAAGGAGAAGACCTCGTGAGTTGAGGTATTATCTATCATTAGCTCGGTTACCGGCACCGGGAAATCATCCTTTGGGCATGCTTTATTGAGATCCCTGAAATCCACGCATATGCGTACCGTCCCATTCTTCTTCATTACCGGGACAATATTGGCAATCCAGTCAGGATATTGGACTTCCTGGATAAATCCGGAATCGATCAACTTTTTGACTTCGGCGTTGATGCTCATTTTAAGCTCGAGTCCCATCCTTCTTGGCGCCTGTTTGACTGGCTTGATATCTAGGGATATTGCTAATTTATGCACGGCAATCTCTGGATCTAATCCTGGCATCTCGGAGTAGTTCCACGCGAAGCAATCTTTATGCCGTAGAAGCACGTTCTTCAACGCAGCCATCTTTTCTTCGAATAACAGCTCGCTGACAAATGTCGGTCGTGGGTCGTCTGCCGATCCTAACTCGATCTTCTTGAGGTTATCTGCGGTAGTGTGTATACCATCTTCCAGTTCTTTCGGAGCTGGAGGAAATTCCGAGATCAGCTCATCATCGCTGTTCTCAAAGCACCGGGAAAGGTCATCTACGTTCTCAGGATCTTCTCCTAATATCGTAATCGTATAACAGGTGCGAACCCGCTCCCCGGACTGATGTGGACCCGGTTCTGCTCTTGCGGCCTTGGGTTCATGCTTCCGCGGCGGCGTTACCTTCCAACCGTCGGATAAAGCAAATCTACCCCGTCGGTATTGGTCCTCGACCCAATTCTTGAAGGCGAAGCAGTCTTCGGTAGGATGTCCTATGGCTTGGTGATAAGAGCAATAATTCGGATGAGAGACCTTGCTAGCTTGCTCAGGATGCCTAGACTCTGGAAGCGTAATCATTTGATGTTTTAGGGCGAGCTTGAGTAACCTTTCCGTCTTGTCTCGGGGGAAGGAATATGCTCGACTCATCTTTTCCATGAGGGACGAATCCGAGCTGTGCAGTACCCGTAACCTTCTAATCCTGCGACGTTGTTGTCGGCTCTTCTTTCCGTTTCTTGACTTATTTCCGTCTCCGCCTCGGGCCTTTCGTATGACGGGTTGAAAATGATGAACATCTTTATCTTTTGCAGCCTGTGCAGCCTGTTGGAATAGACGTTGTGTCCTGGCCTTCTCATAGATGGCCATTTCGCGGTTGTGGTCTTCCCGAACTTTCTGATCCGCTTTCCTGGTAGGCTTGCCCATTCGTCCTTTAAACAACGGATTTGGCGCTTCGATCGCGGGGCCTAGTTTTGATGAGGGGTTGGCCTCTCCTGACAGGGCGCCTTCTTCTTCATCGAAGGTATATATGGCGTAGCTGCTGTGGGCTCACTCCTGTTTTCCGGCCTTCGCGTATCCAAGCCCAAGTGTTTCTATTTTCCCGTTGGGCAATTTGCGTTGGGTCCCAGGGACATCCCAAATCCTGTTGTAGAACCGAGCCTGTCGAACAGTTTGTTTTAAGGGTACTCCTTGGCGCTTTAATAGCTTCTTTAATCCGTTTGTATAGTATCTAGGCAGATGGATGGGTTGGAGCCTGTCGAGTGTAGCATCCACGCCATGCCAGATCTCTCTCTCCACCTTCGACTCTGAAGATTGGTAGAATAGGATCACCTTCTCACCCCTTCGCCTGGGAGGGACGTAAAATGTTTGCAGGTCCTGCACGCTGTGAGCTCGAAGCGTGTCGAGATCCTTGTAGTGTTCTTGCGGTACCATGGTGATTTGCAAACTATGGTCATCGCAAAGGGGTGCCTGTATTGACAGCCGATTGGAGAACACGGCGTTAACCTCGTCCTCCGAATCACTCCCGAAGACCGGTATGGGGGTGGGCGTCCCCAGGTTGTTGCGTTGGGATGGCCCTGTATACACTATCCCTTCCTCTTCTTCGGTATCGCTCCCGAAAATAGGGATGGTGGCGGCGGTTTTGTTCTCCGGGTCGCGACACCTCTCTGTATCCTCGAAATCTGGCAAAAAGTATTTCGCATCTTCGTATTTGTGAACTTCGTTCACAGAAAACGGGTTCAACTCGCCTGTTACGGTGTACTCGAAACCATCCTTGAAGTACTTCATACACTGATGTTGTGTAGAAGGGATGATGTTGTACTCGTGTAGCCAAGGACGGCCGAGCAAGGCGTTGTAGCAGGTCTTGGTGTCAATGACATGGAATTTGATGTCTGTAACGAGAAGTCCGAAGTGTAACGTCAGTATTACAGATCCGAGAGTCCGTGACGATTGTGAATCGAAACCGGAGATAGTAATTTTGTCACGAGCGAGATGTTGCACACTCATGCAGATTTCCTTCAACACCCGGACATTAAGGAGATTGACGGAGGATCCATTATCCACCAGGATCTTGCCTATCTTGATGTCATGGCAGTATCCAGAGACATATAGGGGGCGGTTGTGGTCGCACGTCCCGAGAAGGAGGTCTTCATCACCGAAAGTGACATCGGCCGTATGCACTTCCTCCAGTTCATCCTTCATCCTTTCAGTGGCGAGAAAGGCTTGGAATTGTTCAGGTTCTTGCAACGCCTTAATTAGTGAGTCTCGCGCTTCTTTTGATAATAGGAGGGCATCAAGAATGCTAAGCTGAGAAGGTAGCTTCCTTAGGTGCGCGAGGATGTTATAGTCCACCTTACCCTTCTTAGGAGGGTCCTTGGTAGTCAGTTCTTTCATGACTTGGTCATCTAAAGTGATATCTTCAATGACCTTTTCCTTTCCCTTATCTTTTCGGCCGACGGGCCCAAGATTCTTTTCTGGGAGCGTGCGATTGCGCAGCTGGATGTTCTCGCAGGCTTCCGATTCCTCCTCTTTCCCTAGAACGGATTCTTTAAAGAGAGGGCCCAGAGCCATTTCTTCATCAGAGTCGCTCCCAAAGGTGAGAACTTGTGACCCCCCGGCGTTAACCATGTAACAGTTGCCAGTAATCTTGTTGTTCCCTTCAACAGTACTTCTTCGCTCCCGACGGCTCTTGTGTTTCATGCGCTTAAAATGTTGCTGACGAATAACATATCCTTGCCACCATATTTTAAAGGCGTCGCACTCCTCCGTGGGGTGTGAGATCTTCCGGTGATATGCGCAATAGTCAGGGTGCCTCTCCGCCCCGTCATGCGTATTTGCTTCCGAAGGTGGTAGCTTCATTCCCATTGACAGGGCTTTGGCGAACCTTTTCCTTGTCTTGAGTATTTTCTTGTCCACTTCGGATGCCTTTTGCTCTGGCATGGGTAACTCAACTCTTTCGTCCAGTCGCCCGCCTCTGGTTCCCGTTGGCGTTGCCATTTCGCGCTCTTGATCCGCTTTACTTTTTAGACGAATCTCGTCTAGGAAGGCATTGATCATATCAGTTGTCAGCCTCGCACGCTCCGGCTCGGGTTCCGTCTCCAGCTTCCTAATACGAGGAGTTTTCTCATCGTTGGTAAACGAGTGGGAGATCACGTTGCAACTCGCCACATATCCCTCGGATTCATCCGACGAGCTCTCTCCATCATCGTCCTCTTGAAAGATGTGGCTAAGGAACTCTCGCAGTGTGACAGGAGTTCGCGCCTTTTGATTGTATTCTTCCAGCGCATCGATTTGCTTCTGCAAGTTTGTTCGCTCGTCTCCAAGCTTCGCGGGCTTCTTGGATTTCTTCTTCTTTTTCTTTGAAGATTTTGACGGTTGGGCGTGAGTATCTGGGCCCTTATCACGAGTCCTTGCAATGGTGCGGGGCTTCAACATCCCTTCGATAATTTGAGATTCAAGAGGGTCCTTCCATTCGATTGCGGGGCATGCATGGAGGTCTCTCAGCATTCTTTTGGTCTTTGTTGATAGCACGACCTCCCATGGGGCTTCTTCAATAAAGGAGCAGGTTGCCCCCGGTGTGTCTGCCTTTTTAGGAGTATGCGGTTGTGGCGGGTTCACCTTCCACTTTTCGGACAGTACAAACTTCCCCTGGAGGTATTGATCTTCGATCCATCCTTTGAAGACGAAGCAATCTTCAATCGGATGACTTACCGTCTGATGGTAAGGGCAGTAGTTGGAGTTATTCACCTCGGTGGGTTGTGGCGGTCGCCTTGGATTTGGTAGGTTTATAAGCCTGTTGCGTATTGCCAGCTCGAATAACCGCTTCGTTTTGTCTCGTGGGAACGAGTAGGGACGCTTCATTTTCTCATTATAGTACCGGCGTCTTTCTTCCAGTTGATCCGCCGATTTTGGGGCGTTAGGTTGCTGTTGGGCATTCGCAACAAAGGTTGCTCTCCCTTTACCCTTGTCATTCCGAGGTTCCGACTTCGGTGTAGGTGGTCTATGACCCATCTGGTCCATTTGAGCTAACTTGTCGATCAGAGCCTGGAATGTGGTTGGCTTAAAGAACATCATAAACTGGGAGATAGTTGCGTGAGGGTCTAGAGTTCCCACGAACATGCCCACCGCAGGTGCTTCCTCAATGCGTTGCTCACATCTCGACCACAAGTTCCGCCAGCGTATAGCGTACTGGACCCAGGTTTCGCCCGGTTTTACCCTGGCGTTAATAAGTGCAGTTATTGGGGTGCGTTCGCTGGCACTTGCAAATCGCTGAGTGAACAACAACTCCATTTCAGCGAACGTTTTGATAGAATCGTTCGGGAGTTCTGAATACCTTTCGAACGCTGTTTCTGATAAGCTGCCCACGAACTGGCGGAGCAACAATTTATCGTCACCGCCGGTGTTACCGCATAGGGCCCGAAACTGGGCGACATGTTGATGGGGATTGCCGGTCCCCTTATACACGTGGAATTTTGGTATCGTATAGCCTTGTGGGTATTTGATTTGGTCGTACCAGCTCGGATACGGCCGCCCCGTTTTCATGACTTGACCAGCTGCCTCAGTCGCATGATGAACTCGGATTTGCTGGGCTATGTAGTCAGCCAAGTCAGCCTTAGAGATTGCCTCCTTCTTGGCCGTTGAGAGGGCTGGTGGTGGATTTGACGTTTCTCCTCGGTCGTCTTCAAGAACGATCGGGGGATCCTCGGCGGGTAAGTCCTGCTGGATCATCATTCCTATCACGTCTTGAAAGAAAAGGCCCATCCGTTGTATGTTGGCTGCTTGTTCAGCAGCCTCTTTGTCCCTTTTCTCCAGTGTCCGGCGAAGGAATTCAGCGTCTGTTTCTTCCTCCCGGCGTGCGTATGAGGACGTTTCTGGGTTTTCTTTTGGTCCGGTGAGCGCGGCCATAGCGTTCATCATTTCTTGAAGCTTTTGTTGCTGCTCCTGGGCCTTCGTCACGGATCGGGTTAGGGGTCGGTGGCCTGTAGAAGTGCGGCTCTCCTCTTTCCCAAAGGCCATGTAAACGGTGTGCGCCACCATGCCCCCAGACTTAGGGCGCCTAGGCTTAGTGCTTTGAGCCGTCATTGCATGCTGTGGGGTCCTCTCTGGCCTCCTCCTTTTATGAGCCAGTTGATCAACAGCCTTTTGGGGTTTAGCCTGGTGACCAGATTCAGGTTGGATTTTCAGTTTCTTGTGCTGGTGGGAGAAGTTTGGATCGATGATCGAATCTCGGGCCCGTCGCCAAACCTTATAGATTTTGAAAGACAGCCGTTGAGGAGATCGGGGCTGTTCGGGTTTTGTTTCCACAACCTTTTTCAATGAGGGGGGAGACCTCTTCAGTACTGCCGTAGGGGAATTTCTTCGCACCTTATTTAGCATTTCAAAGCTGTTCCCCGTTGGAACAGCAGCATTGACCTTTGCCACCGGGGCCGATGGAGTCAACCCGGAGGGAGAGTTGCCCCCAGCCTTCCTTACTCGGCGCCAATGGCGACATCGAGCGCGTCGAGCGGACGGCGTTGGGTCAGCGGTAAGAATGGTTTCGTCTTGCCTCCTGTGTGGGTGGAAGGTTGTTGTTGGTGTTATCCTATCGAAGACCGACGTCCTTTGGGCAGCAGGAGCAGGGGCCGGAGCTGTCAATCTTGTAAAGACTGACTTTTTGGCTGGAGAGGTCGCTTTGGCAATTTCGGGGGCGGGAGCGGCCACTTTCTTAGAAGCAACCTTCTTTGAGATTATGGGCCCCATGATGAGTTCACAGGCTTTCTGGCCCAATCTAGAGAAGACCGAGGCGTCGACGTTGGGCGACTCGTTGAGAGGAGCCGCGGCAGGGGTAAGACGATCAAAGACCAACTTCTTGAGAGCTTTCGTTGTCAGCATTGGAGCGGTAAAGTTTGTCGGCAGGATCATGGTCCCAAAGAACAATCCTGTGGTGGCGCGAGTGACCTGTTCCACTGGCATTGTGAATAGCGAAGCAGCTTGGGGTCCATAGGCTATACCTCCTGGCGAGGCAGAGCGTTGGCTGCAATTGCCGTCTGAGCAGTTGAAGGATTTCGCAGGAGTAGAAGCCATCGATCCTTTGCTTTCTGCAATAAGCAAGATGCCAATTCTCAGTACCTTGAAACCCAAGGGCAACTATTAGCGAACCGCGATTGGTTCGCGAATCACGACACACGAAGTGTGGAGTGGAAAGAGGAAAAGGTCCCACCGGGCGTGCCAGAATCTGTTCCCCTCCGAACGGCGGCCGAGACGTGGGGACGTCTTTGCCTGAGGTTCGGGGCAGATGCTAATTGGTGCTGTCCGTCCACCTCTCCGAAGATGCCAAGTTGATTTATGGCACCGTGTATCGAAGGTTTAGACGGATGCGTCCGATGTAGCAGACTTCGTCAGATTCCCCCTCGTTTGAGGGGGTTTTGATTGTGGGGACGCTCTTCCCTGCAGGCGCAAGCCCCTGCAGTTAATTACGCTACCGCGCTGCGGTAACAAGTTTCTCCTTCTCCAGATGGTCACTTCGTGTCGTGGGTGTTTATTTTATTGCCCGTGGATTGTTTACGGAGACTAGGTTATGTCGTCACCCGTAGGGCGTGGACTAGTCCAAATCCGCATTATCTTAAATTTGGGTTTGGGGGGGGTTTAGTTTGAGGATACGTCGGCCATACTCGAGGCTAAGATCAACTCAAACGTTCGTTAAGGATACGTTAGTCTAGCTTTGTGACTAAGATCAACTTAACGGGATCGTTTAGATCCGACAAAAGAGTGTTTGGACTCTAATGTTCCAGTTTAGGGACATAGTGGTCCATCGTGTGTATGGCCGTCGGGACCCATCACCTCTCTGACGACGTTGAAGGATTACAACGACGGGTGTCAGAGGAGTTCAGAGATGTACCCTCGAGCCGGAGTTAATTTGGGGGATTCGTAGTCCAGTCTGTTTGAAGGTTTAAGGACACGTTAGCCATTTTTGAGGCTAAGATCAACTTAAACGGGACCGTTTAGATCTGACAAAAGAGCATACGGGGCTCTATTGTTCTAGTTTAAGGACGTTGCGGTCCATGGGTAGTTTAAGGACGTTGCGGTCCATGGGTAGTTTAAGGACGTTGCGGTCTATGGGTAGTTTAAGGACATTGCGGTCCATGGGTAGTTTAAGGACATTGCGGTCCATTGTTAGTTTTAAGACATCTCGGTCAAGGTTAAGGACGTCATAGTCCATGGGTTTAAGGACCCCACAGTCCGTTGTTAGTTTTAAGACATCTCGGTCGAGGTTAAGGACGTCATAGTCCATGGGTTTAAGGACCCCACAGTCCGGTATGTGCTCTGGATGCTTCACACGGGTTCACTGCCGTGCTTAGCGAGGACCAGGCTCCGCTCTAGGCGTTTTCCGTGGGGTCAAAGAGTGACGTTATCCACGTTCCACGTAACCAGGAATTTGTATGAGTTTAAGGACCCCACAGTCCGTATCAATGTGTGGTTGTCGGGACCCGTCACCTCTCTGAAGACGTTGAAGGATTACAACGACAAGTATCAGAGGAGTTCAGAGATGTACCCTTGAACCAATGAGCTGGTTGAAAGAGCAGATGTGCTCAGTTCAATGTGATTTGAGGACTTATGGCCATCTTTGGGCTAAGTCCAATTCAGGAGAGGCTTTACCTCTATCCGTTTAGGCCAATTGGGCCAAAGCCTAGTGTTAAACACTTCAGAGCAGTCAGTGTTGAACACTGGGAATGTGGTCGTCACGTTAGTGTTTAACACTAAGAGATAATTGGTGTTAAACACCAGCAACAAGGCTTTTCAAATTAGTGTTAAACACTAAAACAGATCAGTGTTGAACACTGTAAATAAGGCTTTTTATTTAGTGTTGAACACTAAGGCCCAACAGTATTTTAACACTGGGTTCGAGAGTTTTAATTTAGTGTTAAACACTAAGGCGAGAGGGGTCACGTGGTGGCACGTGAGAGCGCTCTCCCTTTGTTTGTTCTGCTGACATTATTGCGTCTTTCAGAGCATCACGTGCCATCACGTGATGGGCGTTCAAATGCTTGTGTATTGGAGCTTCTGCCAAGGGTCACATGGGTCACGTGGGGTGCTGCCTCAAAGGGGCTTTTGCACATCTCTAGAGGGGGTTACGTGGTGGCACGTGACCCTGCCTTCATGTATTTTGTTTGGAGGCTTTGTTAATCTTTTTCAGGAATTAAATTCCTCGAGCTGTAGATTTTCAGAGGAATTAAATTCCTACTTCCCTTCGAAGACTTTGTTTTTCTGGAACAGAGTTTAACTCTGAATTTTCATATATGTGAAGGGCTGACTAGGGTTAAACCCTAATAAAAGTTTTTTTTTTAAGGAGTTTAATCTTCCATCCTCTGTTAAATTATGATTAAGGGAATTGAATTCCCAATGTTTCAACAGAACTGGGTTTTTTACTTAGGGTTAAACCCTGTTTCTTCTTAGTTCTGAAGGAATTAAATTCCCATGATATAGGGTCGAGCCCTAACTTTATTTTGGAGGAATTAAATTCCTATAGTTCTGTGAGAATTAAATTCTCGAGCTTGCACTCATTCTCTATGTTTTGGATCTGCATGGCAGGATCTCAACCCATTGAGAATTAAATTCTCAACCTTAAGGGGAGATGTGCACTTTGCAGATCCTCTATCAAAGAGAGAAGAAATATGTTCTTCTGTTTTTATATTATCAGAGTTAAACTCTGCTGAGAATTAAATTCTCTTTCTTTCAAACGCCTTTCCCTTTCTTACCTAAGGTTTTTGCAGAAGGTCTGGGTCTTTTCAAAGTATCAAAGTTCTTCTCCTTTCTCTTTTCTTCTCTGCCTATGTATATATCTCTTTTTTGTGTCTCTTGGCTCCTATTTATAGGAGAAGTAGCCGAATCAATCAGTTTTTGATGAATCTTCATTGAGAGATTTGATTTACATCCATCATTCATTTTGGGCCTTTGGATTATTAGGTGAATTTTATTCACCATTGGATTTTAAATTCAGAGATTCTCCTTTGTTATTTTGGTTAGATTTAAGGGGGAAATCTTTCCAAACCCGAGATTTTCCCATAGATAGACGATATTTAATCATCTCTGAATCTTTAATTTGATTGGTCCCAGATAATAACTTTCTTTGGAAGGATTCAAATTTCCTTCAGAATTTAATTCTGTCGTCAAAACTGGGCTTTGAAAGCCGGTCACGTGTGACCACGTGACCCATGGTCACGTGTGAACACGTGACCCCCTTTGGAATGAGCCTTTCTCTTTCTTTTGCACACTGCTTTCTTCTGCTGCTTAGCCGTCACGTGCTACCACGTGACCCTTGGTCACGTGTGAACACGTGACCTCTTCCGAAGCCTTTTTCTCGACTTGATCAGAGAACTTGTGTGTCTTTGACGCTTGCATTTAAACGTCACGTGTCGCTACGTGACCCTGGTCACGTGGGAGCACGTGACTCTTTCTGAAGCCCATTTTCTTCAGCGTAGTCAGGAGACTGAACTCGACTTGATGATGCTTTTTAGGTGTCACGTGCCAACACGTGACCGCTAGTCACGTGTAAGCACGTGACCCTCCTCTGAAGCTTTTCCCAGAAGCTTTCCTGATTTTAAATCAGGAAACAATCGTCAGTGAATGTAATGAAGTAGGAAGAACCATTTCTGGCGTGTGTAGACATAGGACCGCATACATCACTATGCACCAGTCCCAAGAGTTCAGTAACTCTTTCTCCGTGTCCCGTAAACGGAGTTTTGGTCATTTTTCCTTTGAGACATGAATGGCAAGTGTCATAAGATGATAATTCGAATGAATTCAAATATCCATTCTTATGCAACTTAGCTGGTCGTGTCTCATTGATATGGCCAAGTCTACAGTGCCACAAGAAGGATTCGTTCATTTCTGAGCTTTTCCTCTTGTGTGTGTTTTGTATATTGAAGACTGTATTTTGATTGAGAATGAATATGCCATTATGTAGCGAGCCTGATGCAATCAACTTTTGATCTAGGAATATGTTCATAACATTATCCTTTACTACAAAATTATATCCTTCTTTACTTAATAAAGAAACTGATATAATGTTGCACATCATGTTCGGTATATAATAGCACTCATTCAAGACTAGTGTATCACCATTTGGTAATACCAGGTGATATATGCCAACTGCTTTGGCTGCAACATTTGCCCCATTCCCTACTTGAACGGAATGATCACCTTTTCCCAGTTCTCTACCTTTCCGTAGCCCATGTAACTGCTTACATATGTGGGATCCTGATCCGGTATCTAATACCCAGGACGTAGGGTGAACTGAGAAACAGTTCTCAATAACAAACACACCCGAAGAAGGTGCATCATCATGCACGTTCTCCGTTTGGTCGGCGTGAGAATCTAGATATTCTCCTGTTTCCTGTTCAGTCTTATAACATTTATAAGATAGAACGGGTCCAACGTTCCCCTGCACAGTATAATATGCGGGTTCGGTCAATACATCCATATTATTATCTTGATTAAGGCATGAAATGGTCGCTACCTGGAGAGAGAGAGAAGAAAACACTTTAGCGTATGCTCGTGCAAGATCAGATTGGTTATTATCTTATCTAATCAGGATGGCTCCCACTGCTTTTTATCAAATCTTCCTTCAAACCCTAAAAGGAAAGATTATCCGGGATTAATTACACACTACAAGTTCGCCAATCTTTCAGCCAGGCCAGTGTCGGTACTTTGAGGGAGGTCCCCCGTGCTTTCGCACGAACCTAATTAATGTAAACCTCGTTTTCCCAGAGGCGTAACCTCGTTAACACCTTTCTAGACACCTACTTGATCGGCTAATTGTAATGTGTAAAACTCTCCCAGGAGTAACTCTTACTCGCAGCGGGTATCGGGATCCAACTATCTCATAGAAGGTATGCAATCTCATTGCAAATTTCAACACGTGAAATTCCCGATAATATTTTGCCCCTAGCGTCCTATGACCTTGACGGAGGCCAAACAACCCATAGTCCGCTAGTCAAGTTCAACCCGTCATTTCCTGATTGAATTAAACCCAATCGTACGATCCTTGACGGAGGCCAAACAACGCCGTACGAATACCCTAATCCAATCCCATCATATGCTAACAGATAAGCACTAGTTAGCTACTGTACACTACGCCTTGACGGAGGCCAAACTACCGTAGCACGAATACTAACTAGTACTTATCTGAAATGACGGAGGGCTACGACAGGTTTTTCTGAAAACCTATTGCGTAATGAACTTGATATCGTTGTAGAATCAAATGAAGTTTTGAAATGGAGTGATTTTAAGGCTTTTCTAGTTTTGCTAAAGGGGTCACTCCCGGTGAAGGGATCGTCGGCCCTTTCCTCGTCGAATGAGGTGCGGGATATATCATATATATCACTGTACAAAGCAGAAACTATAGAAGCAATCAAAAGCAGACCGAGTATGTAGCATCTGCCAGTTATTGCTAAAGGAGTCACTCCCGGTGAAGGGATCTCGGTCCTTTCCTCATCGAATAAGGTGCAGGGTATATCATATATACCGCTATGCAAAGCAAGAACTGTAGCTACCTGTTTTATTTAAAATTTGATTCTACAACATCATTTGGTTTCTTTTATTTCATTAATCACATTAATGAAGTCCCATCATTTAATTCACCTAAGCATCACAGATAAATACGACGTACACTTATGCCATCCGCATTCGCCTGGATGTCCCCTCGTGCACCGTTAGGTTAGGTAACTAACGACAGAGCAGGGCAGGGCTAGTGCGGGTGCAAAACATAAGTAACGTTTATATAATATATCATATGTACTATATACTGTATCTATCACAGAACATCACATGATCACATCACAGATATCGCAGCAGAAAATATCATATGAAATATTGGATATACTAGGACGTCCGTGTTTTCAATACGAGCCAGTATAAAACACGGATTCCACGGTCATGATGAATAGCCAATCCCACACCCCTAGACCCCTACGAGAGCGGCAAGCAACCCTACCAATTCTAGGGTTAGGAGACCCGGACTCGACTCCTCGAGATGGTCTTCCACTGGACCCTAGAACCCGGTTACTTGTGCTCCCCTCCTTGGGTCTATCCTAATGCAGAAAAGTAAATAATATACAAAGGGTGACAGCTTCCGCAACCTGGAAGTGCCCCAATAAAAGAATATTACATACAAGTTTTTACATGAATGAAAATGAAAAACACTCATCTCACATAAAAAAAACCAGCTATTCAAACACGACAATCCAATATAACATATCCAGCAACACATAACATCACATGTCATCAACGTAAGTAAACATGCGTATCCCAATTGTCGTTGACATATAGCAACGAAACCGGCGATATCACATATTACACTTACGGTCACAGAAAAGAAAGTGTAAAACTACAACAGTTGGAATCCGCAACCTCTTTAGACATCACATGCCTAATCAAATGAAATACTTAGACATCACATGCCTAACAGTTATAAACCCCGCATTTTAGTCTCATTATCGAAAAATCTTTTCAATATCAAATGAAACTAAACCGCTAGATTTATAACATTCATTCAGTTATCTCATAACTGTTTGTGAATTCCAATTATTGTATCCCATTCCGGATAAATAGAATATATTAAACTTTCCGATCGAACATTCGAACACCCAAGTTTTCCCGAAACCGTTCAACACATGAAATTAGTTCAAAGACGTTCACTTCATGCCTCAGTACCAACGGTCCAGCCGTAGAAAGGTCATGCCACGCCTCACATGTGGCACGCCGTACTGCCCCAAACCCGAAGGTTCAAAGGGCAGTTCAAAACGGTCACATAATCGAGTTAAGGTTTGTTGTCTTCTAGAGGGACCATCGCGTTACTTGCACTACTCAGAACGTCCTTAAACCATAGAAAAATCCAACACTTGGAAAAAAAATTTCGGCAGGGGAAAAGTTGGGTATTTATATCCGGTCGAAATTTTTAACATATTCTAAAGTTATCCGGAAAAACACATAGACGAAGTTTTAACAATCCGATCGAATCAACGATTCCCAATGCAACCCCAGAATACTCAACTCTTAAGTCAATTTAAAAATTCCCAGAAAACTCAGCATAATTAAATAGGAGTTACTGTGCAAACGAGGAGGGCTGACGTCATCATCAGGCCGCGGAACCACCGCATAAGCCATGCTTATGCCGCGGTTCCGCCGCACTCTATACTGTTCATATGAAAAAATTTGCACCGTAATTCTTATAATTCCCTGCTGAATTTTTTAAGCATTTTTAATCTGGAAAAATCCCAGTTTTTGGAAAAAGTCCAGAGAGCATGAAAAAGTTAGGGTTTCGGGTTCGATTGGGTTTCAAACATCGTCTAAGTATCGCCTAAGGCTCTAGCTAGGCTCTGATACCACTGTAGGGTTTCTAGGCACGCTAATGAAGTCTCACAAGGCATCAACCATGCCAATTTCAAATTTTACGGGTGCCGAGAAACCCTAATACGGATCGTTGACTAGAAGTTTAGGCGATATACGAATCTAGTTAACAACTTAACTAAAGATAAGAAGCTACAACCTTTGTAGATCCGGATATCCACTTCCTTGGCTCCACGTAGGCGTCCTCTCGCTGTCCATCTCGAATCCCGGACTCAATCGTCGGTTTGATCGGAGAAATGGGCGAACTAGGTCGTCGGCTTCATGCCTAAGATGATCTACGTCGAGGCATCACAAGTTCAAGCTCCGACTTCACAAATTTGTGAATCTTGTGAAGAAAACACCCAAAACAACTTGGCAAGAGGTAGAGGGTGAAGAAATAGGAGGTGGGTTCACTTTAGAATTGGATTTCTCACTTTAGAACTCAAGTTGCCATTAATGGCATCAAGCTTTCTTTCTTGAAGAAGAAGATCAAGAAGAAGGAAATATTATGATAAGTCAATCAAAAATGAAAAAGAAATGAATACTTATCATAATAGGAACCATGGTTAGGTGTAGAGAATTGACCAAGGTTAGAAGAGTGGTTAGGGTTAAGCATGAAGACAAATTGGTCACTTTGGTCAAAGCTTCATGAAGCTTCACAAAGGTTCAAGAATGAAAGCAACCATTTTGTATTCTTATCCCATTCTTTTTCCAATATCAATAAATAAAAGAATGGATAATTAAAACCCTAATCACTTTCTTAACCTAGGTTTAATTCTTTACACTCAACCAAATGAGCAAGCATCATCAAACATGATACAAAGATGTGCACAAAAGTATATCACATATACAACTTGCACATCAAGTGAGAAAATCCATTTAAAGTGAACCAATACTAGTTAATGCAAAATAATATATCAAATATATAATTATACATTAAATCATTAAATCAACACTTGATTCAATGATCCGGTCATGTCGCACATAACCGACTAGTATACAATGTATCGATTTATCGAATCAATGATTCGATAACTAGGTTATATCGAATATAACCAATCGATATATTCATCACGAGAATGGAATACGGTATCACATACATGCATTATTCTCGGTCCTGCACATATCTCATATGCGCTCCTATTTCGTTTCGCTTGAGCCAGGAAACCTCTGTGTAGGACTCTAAAGACTCGTCAATACGCCGGTAGCAGATGATGATCATATCAAGCACCCACAAGCCGCAAGCGGTCTGCTAAACGTAACGGCCATCCAGGTATTGAGCGATCAGAAGATCGACGAGCTAGCCTGCTCACACTCCTGTGAATCCAACCAGTAACACTTACTGTACAGTCCGGTCTGTTCGTCTGATATGTCGCATATCAAGTCTAGGGGTGGTAAACGTCAGAACCCAATAACCGATAAGTCGTGCCGATGTGAGGCTCATAACGGGTCGAGAAACTACCGGTAACACTTACCAGCAAATCTCTGATCAGCCCTGGCCAGGGACTTCCCTGTTACGGCCAATCGAGCACAGCGCAACATCAACCCCCAATACCGGGAGAGACGAAACCCCTCCTATCGCTCATTGTCTCCATGTGACTCGGGACTGTACCCAAAGACCACCGTTTTACACGCCCTCATGGACGTGGTAAGGTGGAGATCAAAGCACAGTGGGAATCACACAAGACTCTATGACGATCTCGGGTCTACAGACTAACTTGCACAAGTGTCACCTGAGAACTGCCATCTGACGTGAGGTATAATACCATCTGGGAGTTCTCGGCGAGTCCGTCCAGTGTACCCAGTCTCCACTGAGCACCCGTATACCATCTCTGATGTCAAACACCAATGGATATGGGATCATCTATCGCCCATCTCATGGGTCGAGAAGCGTATACGCTAGTCTACTCTGGTATATCGATGCCCCGTCTCGATATACACACGACTAGGGACCTTGAAGGATGTACTTATGGACTACCATGTCCCCACTAGTATGATCTGCATCATAGTCTAGGTAGTCAAGTATACATCCTAAGGGCTTTACCAACATGTAACCATAAGACAATTTAAAAAGACAAGTGTACATGTTAAGATAAAGAGTAACCAGATAGAATACTATCATATCGAGCAAGAAAGTCATCTCTATATATGTCCAAGCATCCAATATAATATACATCATCTGTACAATACTGGCCTCTAGGGCATACATACAACTAACACCCAGTGTACGGGCAAAGGGCACGACGAGGCAGCTACGTATTTACTCAGAAGTAAATACGCTAAGCATAACAAAACAATATAAAAGAAATATACACAAGAGACAAATGTAATGAACATCAACTTTATTTATTAACATTCTTTTACAGTACATGGAAAAGTAAATACATGGAATGAAAGCAATGCCTAAACAGTGGCATAACAAGAATGAAAATACAGAATGTAAATGTGTATAAGGAATCTAAAGATTTGGGTCGAAAGCTAGCTGGTCCAAATTCTCGTTGTTTCCCCCAATCAGAGCAAAACTCTGTTTTAAAATTCAAAATTTGAAAGTTGAAGCAACGCTTCAGATCCAGCGCTCTGCGCTGCGCGTAACGTGTCAAATACAGGTGCTCTAGCGCAGTTACGCTGCGCTCTGTGATGCGCGTCACGTGTCAAACACGGATGCGCTAGCGCAGTTGCGCTGCGCTCTGCGTTGCGCACCACGTGTCGAACGTAGGTGCGCATGCGCTGGAATTAAAAATTCCCCACCATTAGATCAAAAGATCTAATAATAATAAATTATTAATTAATCAGAATTAAAATTCTGTTATGGAAAGATCTTTCCAATTTTATTAAAATAAGAAGATTATCTTCTGCAAAGCAGAAGCCCTAGGATCAAAGATCCAATGGTGGGAAATATTCCCAAATCAATCAGAGAAAGATCTCTTAAAACTGATTTAACAAATCAATTGCCCTTATATAAAGGCCCCAAGACTTCAAGTCTCAAATAGAGAAAAAAAAACCCTGGAAATTTTGAGAAAAACTCAAAGAGAAAGAAGAACAAGCTCTTAGAAAAAGAAGATCATTTCTTCAAGGTAAAGAATTAATTCTTAAACAACAGAGATGAAATCATCTCATTAAAAAAAAAGAACTATCTTCTTAAAAGATCATAGATCTACAAAAGACCAAGGTCTTTGATAAAAACAAAAAGTTCAAAAGATCTAATCATAAAAATGAAAGAAGTATTTACTTCATTCACAGATCCTTGATCTACAATGGCAGAGCCCTTTTATAAACAAGAACTTTTGTTCTTTAATCTTGAGGCAAAACCTCCTTTAAAGAAGAACATAAACTTGTTCTCTGATCATAAATTTGATCAGATGCGCTTTGCGCTACTGAACAGTGCCTTGCACTCATGAACTACGCTTTTGCGCTTCTTGGACCGGCGCTCAGCGCCAAAGCATGCCACGTGTCAACCATAGACACAGCTTGCGCTTTGCACTTTTGAAACAGCGCATTGCGCCCATGGAATGGCGCTCAGCGCCAAGCACGCCACGTGTCACTCACTGGCGCGCCCTTAAACCAGCGCAAAGCGCTCATAAATTGAAAGCGCAATGCGCTAATAAACTAGCGCTTAGCGCTAAGCGCGACACGTGTCATCTTCGTGTGCGCTACCCGACAGAAGCGCAATGCGCTATTTGATTGGCGCAAAGCGCCTGGCGCGCCACGTGGCGCACTGTCAAAACACACATTGTTCTGAAGAATGCTATACATTCAATACAAGACAAAAAATGCCAGGATCTGATGCTCTGCATTATTAAAAGGGCCAAGCCCAAATAAAGGCTCAATAGCCAGAACAATAAAATGTTAAGCATTTATTGGACTTAGCCCAAGATTGGCCGTAAGTCCTCAACTCATATCAACTGAGCCCATATGCTCATAAACCTTTTAACAGACTTTAATCCCAAATTGGACTATAAATCTCCCAACCAAAATTGGTTCAAGGGTACATCTCTGAACTCCTCTGATATTTGTCGTTGTAATCCTTCAACGTCTTCAGAGAGGTGACGGGTCCCGACGGCCATACATTCTACAGACTATGATGTCTTTAAACTGGACTGTGGGGTCCTTAAACCCACGGACTACGATGTCCTTAACCTGGACTGTGGGGCCCCTTTAAACCTACGGACTACGATGTCCTTAACCTCGGACTGTGGGGTCCATTTAAACCCACGGACTACGATGTCCTTAACCTCGGACTGTGGGCTCCATTTAAACCCACGGACTACGATGTCCTTAACCTCAGACCGTGGGGTCCATTTAAACCCACGGACTACGATGTCCTTAACCTCGGACTGTGGGGTCCATTTAAGCCCACGGACTATGATGTCCTTAACCTTGGACTACCATGTCCTTAAAGTGGTAATGGACCACCATGTCCTTAAACTGGTAATCGACCGCAATATCCCTAAACTAAATAATAGAGTCTAAATGCTCTTTTTTTAGATCTAAACGATCACGTTAAGTTGACCTCAGTCTAAAATTAGACCGATGTGTCCTTAACAAAGCGTTGAGTTGATCTTAGTCTAAAATTAGACTAACGTATCCTTAACAAACGTTTAAGTTAATCTTAGTCTCAAATAAGACTAACGTATCCTTAAACCCAATCCAAAACCCAAATCTAAGAAAATACGGATTTGGACTAATCCACGCCCTACGGGCGACAATATAAATTAGTCTCCGTATACAATCCACGGGCAACCAAAAACAAAACAAACATACACGACACGAAGTGACCATATGGAGAAGGAGAAAGTTGTTACCGCGATGCGTTAGCGTAATTAACTGCAGGGGCTTGCGCCTGCAGGGAAGAGCGTCCCCACAATCAAAAACCCCTCGAACGAGGGGAAATCTGACAAAGTCTACTACATCGGCCGCATCTGTTTAAACCTTCGATACACGGTGTCATAAATCAAGTTGGCATCTTCGGGGAGGTGGACGGATAACACCAATTAGCATCTACCCCCAGATTCAGGCAAGACAGTCCGTCTTCCCGGTTTCCGGCGATAAACAGATTCTGGCACGCCCGGTGGGACCTTTTCCTCTTTCCACTCCACACTTCGTGTGTCATGTTCGAGAATGAATCGCGGTTTGATACGGTTGCATGTGGATTTGAGATACTTAGATTTGGTGCCTTGCTCTGTGCAGAAGATAGAAGATCAATGGCTCAAACTGCACCAACTGCAACTGCAACTCTCGCTCCATCCCGTCCGGAGGAGTGACTTATGGGCCCCAAGCGGCCTCCATCTTCACTTTGCCGGTGGAACAGGTGACTCAGGCCACCACCGGGCTATTCTTTGGGACTATGCTCCCACCGATGAGCTTCAATGCCCCAATTCGTCACAAGAAGCTCCGAAGAAGTCGGTCTTTGATCGGCTTACAACTACCGCGGCCCCTCTCAACGGGTCACCCAAGTCCGATGCCTCAGTTTTCAGCAAACTGGGCCAAAGCTTAAGTAGGCCCATGAAGAAGCCCGCGATACCTGAAGCGGCTATCCCGAAGCGGATAGCCATTCCTGTTCCTAAAGTCGTCAAGGCATCTTCCCCTACTAAAGGGTCGGTCTTCATAAGACTGTCTGATTCTGCTCCTACTTCATGCGAAGTCACGAAGGCTGCTTCCCCTGTTCGAAAGTCGGCCTTCGCAAGACTGACTATCCCCTCTCAACGGACGTCAGTCTTCGACCGGCTAGCTCCAATAACGGCATCTCCTCAAAACAGGGGGCGTGACAAAACTATCACCATAGCCGAACCAACACCATCTGCGCGACATGCTCACCGTCATCACTGGCACTGAGTACGGAAGGCTGGGGGCAGCTCTCCGTCTGGATTTACTCCACCAGCCCCAACGGTGGAAGTCAATGTAATGTTCCAACTGGGAACAGTTTTGAATTGCTAAACAAGATGCGCAGGAACTCTCCTACCGCCGTACTGAAAAGATTTCCTCCACCCGTGGAGAACGTTACAGAGGCGAAGCTGGAACAGTCCCCTCAGCGGCTGTCCTCCAAAATCTACAAAGTCTGGCGACAGGTTCAGGACTCGGTAATTGATCAAGATTACCCTCGCCGACAGAAAAAGGTGAAGGTCCAACAAGAAGAGAACCGTCCTGTCAAACCACAAAGGACGAAACTACCTGGGTGCCCACTGCAACGGTCCCCTCAACGTCAGCCGCTTAAAAGAGAAGGAGGCCGGAGAAAATTCCCGTGTCTGCGACAAATGTCAAAGGCACTAAGCCTAAACGCTCTAAGTCTGGGGGTATAATGGTGCATACCATTTATAAGGCTTCCGGAAAAGAGGAAAGCTGTGCTTCGACGGGCCACCGACCGCTCACCCGATCCGTGACCAAAGCCCAGGAGCAGCAACAGAAGCTTCAGGAAATGCTAACGCAAATAGCCGCACTCACTGGGCCAAAAAAAAGCCCGGGGGCGTCATCATAGCAGCGTCATGAACAAGAAACCGATGATGACTTCGTATGCAGAGTCCTCGAAAAGAAGGACAGAGAAGCAGCAGAACAAGCTGCCAACATAAAGCAAATAGTGCTTCTCTTCCAAGACACGGTAGGGATGATGTTACAGCCGAATCCCCCAGCTGAAGACCCTCCAATCATTATTGAAGACGACAGAGGAGGGACATCGAACCATCCTCCGGATCTTTCAACAGCCAAAAAGGAAACCATTTCCAAGGCCGCTCTGGATGACTACATTGCTCAGCAAATACGAGCTCACCGAGCGAACGAAACGGCTGGCCAAGTTGTCAAGACTGGACGACCCTATCCGGGCTGGTATGACCGAATAAGTTACCCTCCGGGATACACGATCCCTAAGTTCCATGTATATAAAGGGACGGGGAATCTACATCAGCATGTCGCTCAATTCAGAGCCTTATGCGGCAACACTGTAGGCGACGACAAACTGTTGCTTCGCCAATTCGTCGGCAGCTTAGCGGAAACGGCCTTCGAATGGTATTCCGAGCTGCCTAACAGCTCTGTCAAAATATTTGCGGAGATGGAGCTGCTGTTTACACAAAAATTTACAAGCGCTAGAGAGCGCACCCCGATCACCGCATTGATCAACGCCAGGGTAAGACCAGGCGAAACGTGGGTTCAATACGCAATACGGTGGCAAAACTTATGGTCGAAGTGCGAACAACGCATCGAAGAAGCGTCTGCGGTAGGCATGTTTGTAGGTACCCTCGACTCTCAAGCGACCATCTCGCAATTCATGATGTTCTTCAAGCCGACGACTTTCCAGGCCTTGATTGACAAGTTGGCCCAAATGGATCATATAGATCATAGACCATCTCCTTCAAAGACGGATCATCGAAATGAAAAAGGGAAAGGAAAAGTAACTTTTGTCACCTGTACTCAACAACAGCCGAGCAACTTAAAGCCGGTTGTCCACCAAAACAATATGCATCCACGCCCATCCCTCGAGGAGAGACTAGGACGTCCCTACTCGTTTCCCCAAGATAAAACGAGGAGACTTTTCGAGCTGGCAGTGTGCAATAGATTCATCAATCTACCAGATCCAAAATGTCCGTTGCAGCCAAACGACGTCAATGATCCCAATTACTGCCCCTACCACCGAGTATTAGGCCATCCGATCGAAGGCTGCTACGTCTTCAAAAACTGGATTGAAGACCAATACCAACAAAGCAAGTTCGCATTATCGGAAAACTGGAAGGTGAGCCCTCCACAACCTCATGCCCCTAAAAAGGTAGACATGCCGGGGACATCGTGCTCATTCATAGGGAAAGCCCCATAGACCGAAAATTCAGTAAACTAGAGATTCGCCTCAAATACGGCGACGGTGGACCACTATGTCCTAAAACTGGTGTCGGACCGGAATGTCCTTAAACTAACAATGGACCACTATGTCCTAAAACTAGCTGATGACCGAAACGTCGTTAAACTACTACCAACCCGTGGCACTCTTAGGCTGACGTGGTAAACAAACATAGAGAGAAAAAGAGAGAAAACGGTATGTCCATAAGCAAAATGGGCACGGATGAAAACCCGAAAGGGCTCCGTGAGAAAAAACAGCAGGGCTACCGACGAGTTTTGTGAAAACCCGAAAGGGTGCAATCTCGTTAAAAGACACTTGCAAGGTCCTCTCGACTTTGTAAGGAGAAACCACCCGCGTGGGATCCTTACGACTCATAAGGGAGCAACACTTTGGGGTCCCCACGATTCCTAGGGAGAAATTACACTTGCGAGATCCTCACGACTCGTAAAGAGAACCTTCTTATGGGACCCTCACGGCTCATAAGATTTGAAAGTCTTAAGCAACAGAGATCTGAACCTGTTCTTAAGTAGCCACCACAACCTCCGATAATGCCCTACAAGCGGCTCAATGTTGACCCTTGTATACAATTCACGGGCGAGAATAAATATTTCCCTAACAAAGTCCCATCCGTGACTAGGGATATGTCTACACGGTGACCAGCCCTTGTAAATCCTCTCGACTTTTAAGGAGAAAACACTCTTGTAAGATTCTTACGACTTATAAGATACGATACACTTAGGAATCCCCACGATCCCTAAGAAGAAAACACACTTACGAGATACTCATGACTTGTAGGGAGAAATACCTTTATAAGACCCTTACGGCTCATGAAGTCGAAAGCCTTAGTCGAGAGGATCCTAACCCTGTTCGCTAAGCCACCTTTGTTCGACATCGATATAGACAAATGATGATTCGCTCCTGGCAAGATTCCAGTTGTAGCGGTGCTGATGCTGAAATCGGTGTCTAATTCCAGGCTTGCAGCAAAAAGGCAGCGAGTCACACATGCGTACGAAATAACCGAAATGATGGGGCAACTTGCAACCAAATCAGCAAGTAAAAAAATGTATGCATGCAAAATAACCGAAATGATTGGGCAACTCGCAATAAAAAAGCAGCGAGTAAAAATAAGATAAATAGCCGAAATGATTGGGCACCGCGAAAAATAGCCGAAATGATTGGGCAATCGCGACCTTCGCGGCGTAAAAGCTGAAATGATAGAGCATTGCAGAAAGAAATTGTCACGCCCCGCTTCCCAAAATACGCTAAGTTGGGCACGTGACATAGCCAACCATACTACCTGTGGATAGGAAAAATCCCTCTACAGTCACATTACAGCTGTAGAGATATCAAAAACAGGAAAGTAAACTAAACTATCTAGGACATGTCCATAAGCCAGAGTAAATGAGTCAAGAAATAGTATAATATGCAGAAGCAAAAGATCAAATAAATAAACATCTGGAAAGTAAAACTGCATACCAACCGGATTTTCACCGCTCGGTCTAACAGCGGCGATACTCCTGATCAGACTGCAACAAAGGTAGAGAATCTGTTAGGTCCACGTTACCTCTCCCGGTACTTTCGGGGTTGCGGAAACGGTAAATCAAAATTTTTCTAAACTGTCGCGACGCACGCATGATACACGGAATAAGTCAAAACAACGCACGATGGGATCACATGGGTCATATATCCTCGCTGGGTCGTCGGGGTCGTCGACGGCACGACCGGATTCCGGTGATTGCTGGAAAACAGATTCCACAAAATAATAAAGAAAAGAGAAAGAAAAAGAAGAAGAAGAAGAAGAAGGGAAAGGGATGTGCTCACTGGGTTTGTGCACTGGAGTTGTCTTGGGGTCAGAGGAGTTGGCAAGGGGCGACGACGATGAAGGATCGCCGGCGGCGAGATCCACAGCAAGGGCAGTGGGGATTCTCGGGTTGAATGGGGTGTGCAGGGAAACTCTAGTCATTTGGGATGAAGAGATGACGGTGGTGGTGGTGTCAGGAGGTTGGGAGAGAAAGATGAGGAAGGTGCAGAGGTGACGACGAGGTGGGGTCGTCGGCAGTGGAGGGTGCGGGTGAAGAAGGAGATGGGTTCTTGGTTCAATGTCGGGGTGAGGACGAGGGGGAGAGGAGAACGGAAGGAGATGAGAGAGGAGAGGGAGACGAGTGAGGTTGAAGACGAGGGTGAGGGTGGCGGTGTTGGCAGAGCCGGAGGCTGGGTTTTTGTTGGGTTAGGGTTTGCGTCGAGAAAGAGAAGGAATGAAGGAGGGAGGTTACCATATGGGAGAGGGAGGTGAGCGGATCCCTGATGAACAAGGATCGCGAGAGGAGTGAGAAATGCGAGAGGAGAGAGAGTCTTGGCGCGTAGCGAGGGAGAGAGAAAGAGAGAGAAAGAAAAGAGAAGAGAGAGGAAGAGAAGGAGTGGGCCAGGGTTTAGAGAGCGGACGCTACCACAGGATTAGGGGTATCATGCAGGCCATGAAATGTAATTTTAAAAAAATATTTTCTGTGATTTAAAAGTTATATGATAAAATATGTGATGTCAGATGAAATGCCAATATGCAGTTTATACTAGATGCACGTGTCAATGCAACAAGCCAGGGTAACCTATAAATATAAAATCAATCAAGTTCAAGCAAGCGGGTCGGGTCGAATGCAAAGTAATATGTAAAATACCATTCGCACCCAAACACGCTAAATCAAGAAGATACCATGGATAAGTAAATACAGAAACTGGAATTGGTATAAATGGACTCGGTTGTTACAGAAATAAAGAAAAATGAAATTTATACCCTATAGGTGATATCATATCGATCCCTCTATACAATCCGGGGGCATAAACAAAAAAGGGAACCATACCCTCCCCAGGGTCCATCCGAAAGAAAGTCAAGTCTCGACGGTTCACAGACAGCCTAGAGACCACCTCGACATTCCTCTCGTTACAGCAGACGCAACGTCAGCAAAGCGGAGTGATGGCAAAATCCCAACTCCACCTCAACATTTGTCTCGTTATAGAAGACACAATGTCAACAACGGCGTTCCTTCGCAGTCCAGCATGATGCAGGTACAACGTCAACAACGAAGCCATGGCGAAAGTACCTAGTTCCAAGTCCCTACGGCCATATCTATAGCCTGGAGACCCACAACAGCGATTTCCCTGCAGCAATTAACCCAGGACTCAGACGCCACATCACCAAGCGGATCCACGGCAAAATCTCTAGTTCCAAACCTCAACGGTTCACCAGCAATCTAGAGACAACCGCAACATTCGTCTCGATACAGCAGACGCGATGCCAGCAAACGAAACAAAGGCCAAATTTTTAGCTTCAGGGTCTTGACGGTAACTCATATAAAACATGAAAGACTATCGGAAATCATCCCACACCAGCATGGAATGGTCACCACCTCGACGTTCGTCTCGACACAGCCTACGGGACGTCACCACAGCGTTCTTCCTCCAGCAGGATTCAGATGCGACAATCAAACGACCGGCAAAATCCCTAGTTCCAAATCTCGACGGTTCACCAACAACCTAGAGACAATCACGACATTTGTCTCGTTACAACAGACGCAATGACAGCAAACGAAGCGAAGGCCAAATTCCTAGCTTTAGGGTCTTGATGGTAACTCATATAAAACCTGAAAGACAATCGGAGATCATCTCACACCAGCGCGGAGTGGTCACCACCTTGACGTTCGTCTCGATACAGCAGACGAGATGTCACCACAGCGTTCTTCCTCCAGCAGGATTCAGACGCGACAATCAAACAAACAGAGCCATGGCAAAATCCCTAGTTCCAAATCTCGACTCACCAGCGACCTAGAGACAACCGCGACATTCGTTTCGATACAGTAGACGCAATGCCAGCAAACGAAGAGAAGGCCAAATTCCTAGCTTCAGGATCTCGACGGTAACTTATATAAAACCGAAAAGACTATCGGAGATTATCCCACGCTAGCATGGAATGGTTATGACTCATCGGGGCTCTCTAAAATGCGCTTAACCTCAAGTAAAAAGCGGCATGGAAAAATTCCTAACACTTGCTCTTCCGACGGTCAAACTGCCTAAGAGGATTGCTTGAAGACGTCTTGTCCAGCCCCCGAAGGGATCAGAGACACGACAGTCGCAAGGCTACTCGAACAATAAAATTGCTTATCGAGAAATATATCAGCCAACGCGACGGTACGACGGACAAAACCCTAGTACCACAGACCCTAACGGACCTCTGTCGTAAAGAGCAGAGATTAATTGCGACATTAGGATATTCTTGCGAGAAATGATCGATTCGTCTCGACTCGCGAGGAAATTAGTGTCTTTGTGAGAACTTCTCAATTCGTCTCGACTCGTGAGGAAAAGCCTTAGGCAATGGGGATAAGAACCGGTTTCCTGAGTACTGGGGCCCTGCAAGTCGATCCAAAATAAACTCTTGCATACTATTCATGGGTCACACTCTCCAAAGTCGAATCTCGACAAGAAGGGAAACAACCGCTTACGGGTCCTTTCGACTCGTAAGAGGGAAAATTCTCTTATAAGATCCTTACGACTTATAAGGGAAAACACACTTAGGAATCCTCACGATTCCTAAGAAGAAAATACACCTATGGGATCCTCTCGACTCGTTGGGAGAAAAGTCTTCATGAGACCCTCACGGCTCATGAAGTTGAAAAGTCTTAGGCAGCAGATATGAACCTGCCTCCTAAGCCATCACTACCCCTCGAAGAAGCCAAAACAAAATGTTCACCCCATCATCTGTCGACTGTGTTTGTTAAGGTGACATGCTGATAACAAAAGAAAGAAGAAAGCAAAGAGAAGACATAAGACATTGCGAAAGAAATGTATCTTTTATTCATGAATTCAATCGGGTACAAAATACATTATATGAAAGAATAAAAGAATGAATACATTTTACTCAAAATTACAAATGGTACAAAAAATTGCTACTGAGAAGGAAGCGTTTTTAGCAAGGCCGCCAGCTGCTCTCGCAATTCTTTTAGCGCCTTCTCATGAGCAGCCGCCACGGCCAGCTCCACTTCAATTTGAGCCCTTTGCTGCAAGCACGATGAAATCTTCTTATCAATTTCCTGCTGAGCAGCTTCCTTACTCTGCGCAACCTGCTCATTAAGATCAAGCTTCTTCCTCAGCACCAGCCCGTCAGAAATACATCGTTGAAGGTTTTCAAAGATGGTGTTCAGCTGAGCAGCATTTGCTGCAACCTCAGCGCGCAGTTGAACAGATTCAGCGGAAGTCGCCTCACGTTCTTTTCGCTTAAGGGTTGTCTCTCGTTCGAAATGGAGAAGGAACGGAACGCTCTGCTCAACCCATGCGGCCCGCTGGGAGTTCAAAGCCTGATCCTCAGGGGCAAGACGCATAAGCTCGAGCTCGTGCAGGTAGGCCTCAATCTTTCGGCAGTAGTTAACCCAAGGCTCGACAACGCCTTCATTATGGAAGTTTACAAGCGTCGCCAGCATTAGGTTAACCTCTGCGGCAAAATCCACGGCAGAGTAGGAGTCTCCACGTCGAGCTCCTCGATATAGTCGCTCACCATACGCAGACTATTCGCAGCACCTTTCGAGGATGGACATCTGGAAAAGGGTCCGGTCGGCATTATGACGCGAGACTCGAACGGGGCTACAGTCGATGTGACCGCTGCAAAACAAATCACAATCAAATGATGGTTCAAGAAGTATAAGAGGTTCATGAATAATGGAATTTACTATACCGGCTGCAGCAGGCGGCAAGGCCGGAAGTACCAGTGCCGCAACTGTTCTCTCGTCTCCTCCTTCAATCTTTAGTACCGCAATCAAGATAAAGAAGAATCAGAAATAATTTCACTGCCGGTAAAAGAAAGAACTTTAACTGAAGTCTGTATTCACCCGCGCCACTAGATGAAGCAATCTCCGACGGGAAAGAGAAGTGTGGGTGCAGCACCTGATACAGTTGGTCAAAAAGGACTCCTACAAAGACATAATAATGCAATGTCAGTACATAAATTATACAGCCTAGAGATAAGGCTGATAGGTCATAAATCCATACCTTCCAGCTCTGAGACGGTACGAGAGAAGGTAGAGGAGTGGTCACCGTCAAGACGGTAACTGACGGCGTTGCCTCGGGTAGCGCGACCTCAAAGCTCACCATGCCTGCATTGGAAACGAGATAAATACAGTCAGGAAGAATTGAAAAGGATTGCAGAATAAAAAGAAAGACAATGACCCAAAATCTACCTGATGAGTCGCCAGTCGGAACCGTGACGAGGGCGTCACTTGATACAGCGCCAGTCGGAACCGTGATGAGTCGCCATCGGGATGGTCTCACCTCCCGTCGCCTCATCCTCTGACTCCACGAGAGCTGTCATCACGCTTGCGACGCCAGAAGGTGGCAAAGAACCGTAGGCGGGAGGAGCAATGATCGGGGCGGTGCCCGACTCTTGAGAGAGAGCGGCCACCTCGGGCTCAGCAATTATAACCATTTCACTCGCCGCCGCCTCGGGCTCAGTAATTGTAGCTGTCTCATCCACTGCCGCCTTGGGCTCGGCCATGGTAGCATTCTCACCCGCCGCCACCTCGGGCGCGGCAATGGTAGCTATCTCAGGCATAGCGATCGTGACTGTCTCATCAGCCACTACCTCAAACTCGGCAATCACAGCAATCCCGCCTACTGCCGCCTTAGGTTTGGCAATCGCGGCTACCTCCTCTACCACTACCACAGGCTTAGCGGTCGCCGCCACTTCTTCGGTAAGGCTCGGCCTATGAGAACTGATAATTTAAAACTTTAACAACAGAACCTCACGGCACATTACCTTGAGTTGATTTACCATTTGCTTCCCGAGCCGCACGTGCCGCCCGTCTGTAAGCAGTAGACAAGGCAACCGGAGATTCCTCTGAGGGAGCAGGGGCAGGGGTAGCGGTGCTCGAACTCGCACCCGTGGCTAAGGCAGCACTACGCTCCCTTGCTGCATGCATTCGGCGTTTCCTTTCTGCCCGGGCCGTCAAAGCGGACCTTCTAGAAGCCTCCTTTAACAGGACGTCATCGTCCGCACCCGGGGTTACCTCTGGAGCCGTCAAGGCTTCCGTCATCGTTCGTTAGAGCAAGGCCTCTTTCGGCAGTGCCGAAAGGGGCGGGACTTCGGTGGCTGGCCCAGGAAGAATTTCTACATCATTTTGCAGGAGCGGCATTGTGGTCCCTGCAATAAGATAAAGACAGGGTCAGATTGTCTATAAGAAAGGAGAATGAAGATGCAATAAGCTGAGACATACCGATGCCCAACAAAACACGATTCCTCTTTTCCTCTTCGAAGGACCTGAGGGAAGCCGCCAGAATCTCTTCAGTGGCAAAGCCTGTTACAAAAGGAGAAATGTCAACCAAAACATGACAGCAAAAATAAAGATATAATGCAATAACAAGATGCGACTAATATTTACTTGATTGCACGAGGGCGGTTATTTCTGTTTGGTGAGTGGCGAAGCGCACAGAAGCTGCAATAGCGGCCTCAAGATCAGTGTCTTCTGGCGCTATGAAGAGACCCTCATTTGTCCCATATTCACTCCGGCCCTCATTATAAAGAGCCTGGGGCTCCAGGCCATGTACAACATCTAGGGAAAGGATTGACTTCTTCTTCTTCTTCTGTGCGCGAGTTCCAGTCGTAGCAAGTACAAGCTTACGCTTGGCGGGCACTTTGGGGCGACGAGTCCCGATATCTGAGCCCACGCCAGATTCGGGAGAAGCTACATTTACCATCCTGCTGGAGCACGGGGCACCAATGGTACATCCACCATCTCCACAGGAGCACGGGGTAACCCGCGCGTAGGGCTTAGCACACGTGGAGGCTCGACTGCAGCGACTTCTCTTAGCGGAAGGGGGACAGTGGTTCGTCGGTTCAAAGGGACTTTACGATCACTGGCAGGAGGTGCACTTTTGCGATCAAGCAGCAACTGCCTTTCTTCCTTAATAACGGCACCCGTCGAATGCCGGTACCATGCCGTTTACACATTAAGGATCCGTAGGACGCAACTCGGCTCGCTGATAAAGAAGTGAGAGCCCATATTCAAAAGCATGAAGTAATGCAGCGCACCCCGCATTCCTTCTCTGGTGGCAGCGGGTTCTACCAAGAAAGCCTCCAGCGAGACCCCCTGATTATAACTCAGCTGCTGGGCAAAATGATAGGGGTTGTATCTCATGAATAGCGCCGCATCATTTTTCCTGAATACAAGAAAGCCCGGCCTGATGGAGTATAAATGGAAAATCTCCCGAGCTTTCAACACGGAGGCCCCATCCTTAAAAACGTCGCCAATTCCAGTACCGTCTTGGAAGTTTCCTGGCCGATCGTCAGGGCTTTATCTGTGAAAGACATACCATCTCCGACCGTGCGCGAATGAAGGAGCAAGCCCATAGCTTCCCGCTGTGACGGACTCACGATGGAGGCGTCAACCAGCCGCATCATCCGAGGGAACTTGCATCTCTCGTAAAACGAAGATCTCTTGTGAATGCCGAAGACCCCGAGCACATGCATCTCCATCCATGACGTGAAGTAATGCGTCGGGAAGTTGGCAGGATGCACCCCCGGTTCAGTGGCATCCGCCACTACGCTAAGACCGTGGTATATGTGGGTTGACCCGGCGATCCCGATGGCCACTTGTATTCCGGCAACCATGCGATGCACGGGGTAGAAGACGGAGGGCCTCATGTAACGAGGATGCATAAGGAGCGCGAATCAACTCAACTATAGCCTAAGAAATCCAAGAAAAAAATGCCTCCTCATCAATGCCCGGGGCGGCGATTTTTGACAGAGGGATGACCTCAGCGTCAGGAAGAAAGAAGCCCTTCTGATCAGTTTCCAGTACCGGATGACGGTCCAAGCCAAAGCCGAAGGGATCATCGAGCTTGGCAAACTTTTCTCCTCGTTGCGACAAAATCTCCGGGCGAAGAAACCGGGAAATGAAGTCCGTAAAACTGACCCCCGGACCTCCAGATTCTAGGAAGAGGCTCTCGTACATGTTCAGCACCTTTATCAGACTGGGGAACTGGTGCTGAATAGCGTTCTCTGGCGTGAGGCCCATCACCACCGGCTTGGTGGCAAAAACGTATTCATCCGGAGGAAGCAGCTCCTCGTAGTGCTCCCCCCTGACCAGTAGACCAGAAACCTCGGCGAATTCAATAGAGGAAATGGAGACCTCTCTGTCCAGTAAAAGGAAGGTATAGGTAGGGATATTCCACTTCTCTAAGAACGCCTTAATCCACCATATGGGAGGTGCAGAATATTGGAACAACGAAGCGTAAACCGCAGGGTATAGGCCGAGCTTTAGCAGCTGCGATTTCTTCGCCGACAAGATGTACCGAGCCCACTGCAAGTACCCAGCCGGATGACGGGGAGTCAACCCGATGTTGTAGGGCTATCCCTAAGGGCGCGACTCGCCCTGGCATATGCGCCGCCCCAGGGTATCCAAAACCGCTGACGGCTGCATGGGTACGGCGGCAATCGAAGGTTGAAGAAGACCCTCCGAAGTCCAATTGACAACCTCCACGGCATAGTTCACCGGGGGTGCATCTGCGTACGGAATCGCCGAGATAGGCTCTGACGGCGTCGCACAAGAGAAGCTTTGACGACCTCTGATAATCTGACCATACCATCTACCCCACAAGTGAAGATTTTTGTGTTCCGGGTCAAGGTCTTTAATGAGCGCGAGAACCTCCCGGTCCACAGGTGCCTCAGGGAATCCTCCCTCTGAACGAACAAACGGAAACGAAGTTTCAAAAAACATGTTGCCTGCAAAAAGAGGGACAAAAGTCAACTGTCAGTACTATAATTTAATTTTAATGGTACTTTAAAATTTGTACCACACTGCAATGCAGTGGAAAGGGGACCAAAGGGGGACCCACAAAATCTAGATTACAATTCATCAATTGATAATTAATAAAACAGCCTCATCATTGGATGAGACTGTTAATTAATGAGGAAATCCTCAAGAAAATTCTCATTGAATGAGAGATCCCTCGGGAAAAGGAGAAAATCTCCCTGTGAGAGCAAAGCTCTATGACAGAGTGACACTTGTCAAACTCTGATCATGAAGGAATAAAATTCCTTAAAGAGCCTGGCTCTGTAATGATGATGGAAAAACCCATCAGAAAAGAAAATTAAAATCAATAAATTTTTATGAATAAAAAATTCTGGGAACTTCAAGATCCATGAAAAGACTCTTAAGAGTTCTTCATCAAAGATTAAGAAATCTAAAGAGCAAGGCTCTGTTCATGGGCTAAGAAACCCAAGAAAAGATCTCTTTAGATATATGGGTTCATGAGAGCAAAGCTCTGTTAATGAAACCTAAATGGGTTTTCTGTAGATCAAAGATCTATAAAGAGTAAGGCTCTGTTAATGGGTAAAAACCCTAATTTATTAAAAAAAATAAACTTTACCTAAGTTTTGGTAGAGTTCCGACTCTTGAAAAGTTCTTAAATTGAAGAGTAAGCCTCTGAGTGAAAATTCTCAAGAAGAAGATGATAATCATGTAAGAGACCAAAGGTCCTGTTTATAGGTATTGAACCGCCTCTTCAACTTCTGAGTTGATCCAAGGGCTCAGATGTTGCCACCGCTGCACTCACGTGTGCGCCATGTGAGCGCAACGATGGGGGGCATTTGTTTCCCCCAATCAGAGCAAAACTCTGTTTTAAAATTCAAAATTTAAAAGTTAAAGCAACGCTTCAGATTCAGCGCTCTGTGCTGTGCGCCACGTGTTAAACACGGCTGCGGTAGCGCAGTTGCGCTGCGCGCCACGTGTCGAACGTAAGTGCGCTAGCGCAAGGTGTGCCAGCGCTGGAATTAAAAATTCCCCACCGTTAGATCAAATGATCTAATAATAATAAATTATTAATTAATCAGAATTAAAATTCTGTTATAGAAAGATCTTTCCAATCTTATTAAAACAAGAAAATTATCTTCTGCAAAGCAGAAGCCCTAGGATCAAAGATCCAACGGTGGAAAATATTCCCAAATCAATCAGAGAAAGATCTCTTAAAACTGATTTAACAAATCAATTGGTCCTATATAAAGGCCCCAAGACTTCAAGTCTCAAATAGAGAAAAAACCCACCTGCAAATTTTGAGAAAAACTCAAAGAGAAAGAAGAGCAAGCTCTTAGAAAAAGAAGATCATTTCTTAAAGGTAAAGAATTAATTCTTAAACAACAGAGATGAATTCATCTCATTAAAAGAAGAAGAACTATCTTCTTAAAAGATCGTAGATCTACAAAAGACCAAGGTCTTTGATAAAAAGAAAAAGATCAAAAAATCTAATCATAAAAATGAAAGAAGTATTTACTTCATTCACAGATCCTTGATCTACAAAGGCAGAGCTCTTTTATAAACAAGAACTTTTGTTCTTGAATCTTGAGGCAAAGCCTCCTTTAAAAGAAGAACATAAACTTGTTCTCTGATCATAAATTTGATCAGATGCGCTTTGTGCTCCTGAACAGTGCCTTGCACTCATGAACTGCGCTTTTGCGCTCCTTGGACCGGCGCTCAGCGCCAAAGCATGCCACGTGTCAACCATAGACACAACTTGCGCTTTGCGCTTCGCGCTTCTGAAACAGCGCATTACACCCATGGACTGGCACTCAACGCCAAGCACGCCACGTGTCGCTCACTGGCGCGCCCTTAAACCAGCGCAAAGCGCTCATAAATTGAAAGCGCAATGCGCTGATAAACTAGCGCTTAGCGCTAAGCGCGACACGTGTCATCTTCGTGTGCGCTACCCGACAGAAGCGCAATGCGCTATTTGATTGGCGCAAAGCGCCTGGCGCGCCACGTGGCGCACTGTCAAAACACATATTGTTCTGATGAATGCTATGCATTCAATACAAGACAAAAAAAATGTCAGGATCTGATGCTCTGCATTATTAAAAGGGCCAAGCCTAAATAAAGGCTCAATAGCCAGAACAATAAAATGTTAAACATTTATTAGACTTAGCCCAAGATTGGCCGTAAATCCTCAACTCATATCAACTGAGCCCATATGCTCATAAACCTTTTAACAGACTTTAGTCCCAAATTGGACTATAAATCTTCCAACCAAAATTGGTTCAAGGGTACATCTCTGAACTCCTCTGATATTTGTCGTTGTAATCCTTCAACGTCTTCAGAGAGGTGACGTGTCCCGACGGCTATACATTCTACAGACTATGATGTCTTTAAACTGGACTGTAGGGTCCTTAAGCCCACGGACTACGATGTCCTTAACCTGGACTGTGGGGTCCCTTTAAACCCACGGACTACGATGTCCTTAACCTCGGACTGTGGAGTCCATGTAAAACCACGGACTACAATGTTCTTAACCTCGGACTGTGGGGTCCATTTAAACCCACGGACTACGATGTCCTTAACCTCGGACTGTGGGGTCCATTTAAACCCATGGACTACGATGTCCTTAACCTCGGACTATGGGGTCTATTTAGACCCACGGACTACGATGTCCTTAACCTCGGACTGTGGGGTCCATTTAGACCCTGGACTATGATGTCCTTAACCTCGGACTGTGGGGTCCATTTAAGCCCACGGACTATGATGTCCTTAACCTTGGACCACCATATCCTTAAACTGGTAATGGACCACAATGTCCTTAAACTGGTAATCGACCGCAATGTCCCTAAGCTAAACAATAGAGTCCAAATGCTCTTTTGTTGGATCTAAACGATCCCGTTAAGTTGACCTCAGTCTAAAATTAGACTGACGTGTCCTTAACAAAGCGTTGAGTTGATCTTAGTCTAAAATTAGAGTAACGTATCCTTAACAAACATTTAAGTTGATCTTAGTCTCAAATAAAACTAACGTATCCTTAAACCCAAATCAAAACCCAAATCTAAGAAAATACGGATTTGGACTAATCCATGCCCTACGGGCGATAATATAAATTAGTCTCCGTATACAATCCACGGGCAACCACAAACAAAACAAACATACACGACACGAAGTGACCATCTGGAGAAGGAGAAAGTTTTTACCGCGATGCGGTAGCGCAATTAACTGCAGGGGCTTGCGCCTGTAGGGAAGAGCATCCCCACAATCAAAAACCCCTCGAATGAGGGGGAATCTGATGAAGTCTGCTACATCGGCCGCATCCGTTTAAACCTTCGATACACGGTGCCATAAATCAACTTGGCATCTTCGGAGAGGTGGACGGATAGCACCAATTAGCATCTGCCCCCAGATTCAGGCAAGACAGTCCGTCTTCCCGGTTTCCGGCGGTAAACACTCGCTGGTGGGTTCGATCTCCCGTGAGTCCGAATCACCACACGACATTCCAAAGAAAAAGAAAGATAATGTCGTCGGTGAACGAATCGCTCGGTAAGTCCCAAAGAATGAGAGAAGTGGAATAGACAGAGAGAGTGTAATTTTTAAAGTTGTATTATATTATTAACGATGTTGTTTGTAGCTTGGTACAGAAGATGTCAGTGTATACGAGAAGAGTCTCACTAGACCAGAGACTATAGTATATGGAGTACAAGGCTCCGTCGATAATACCACGGAACAACGGCATGATGTAATTACGCCTTAAGTGACCACATTGTACCACCTTTAACATATTCTGTACCAGTCTATCCCTTTATAACCCCGCGATGTCTTGATTGTATTGTCGTATTGTTTGTATTGTTTATTGAATATAGACGGATAACTTGTCGAAACCATGATATGAGTAATAGAACGGATATAATGGATGATCATGTAAATGGAATATATCCATGGTTCGGTTCAGTCAATATAGTTGATATAGATTGAATAGACAGATTCCTAGATTCATGTTGTATTGTAGTTTTGATACTTGAATCATATTCAAGTCAGATTGATTATATTGAGACTTAGTTTGAGTCAGACAATTAGAAAAGAAATTGAATCCTGAATTAGGTTTTGGTGTTATCGGTAACCGCTGCACATGAACGGCAGGATTTGTGTCTTTTTCAAAAACGATTACCGTGTCGATAACACCGTTTGTTAAGTTGTCTACCTTAAATAGGCAAGCGCCCATATCTCCGGCTTTCTGAGGCTCAAGAGACTGGTCCCGCTTAAACCTATGTTTACTACGGTCCTTATTGTAATTTAGTATAACATGAGGTGGTTTTATATAAAAATAATTTTGTATAATTTTTAAAATACACCTCAAGTATTTTATTATCGTCTTTAAAGTTTTCATTGATGTATATTTTATCATCGTGACATTTCTAGTGAATAAAACATATTTGCATAATATATGGTATTTATTTGTAAAGTATTGAACTTGTATGGAATTGCATGGTATTTTCATGTGAAGTGATTTTTTTTATTTAGAAAAGTTGGAATATTTATACTATATCAAAAATAGATATTTTGATGATATATATATTTATAAAATAATTTAATTTATTATTTTTCTAGAAATCTCATTTTCTTAAAATATTTGTATTTTTAAATATTTCGAGACCGTATGCTCCTTGCGGAGGTCTGCATCTCGCACTACTAAGCCCGAGGATGTGCGATAATTCGCACCATCCTGAACGGGTTCCCCGAAATGGGTTGTAGCGGCGCAATGCAAAGATTTGTTAAAAATACATATCTTGTAGAAAAAGATTTTTATAAGTTTGAGATAGTTTTGTGTAAAATCGTATTTTCCCGAAACTATGTTCCCAAAGATCATCATGCTATGTTACATATGTGTATTGTGAGGAGGTAGGTCATTACCTCGTGAACTATCTAAAAGTATAGAAAGGGGTAATGATGTTTTATGTCGGAATTAAACTATATGGTATTTTTCTGTAAAAGTACTATAAAAATTGAAATATAAATTCTTTTGATTTGAAACTTGTCAAAATGTTTTGTTAATATTTAATGATCATGATGGAAGAGTTTGGTATTATTGTTCTTAAGAAAAATATGATTTTTAAGGAAAAACCGAATCGGAAGTCGGATTAACTCCGCTTCCGTCGGGTTTTAGAATTCTAAGTTTTTAGAATAGTAAAGAGAAGGGGAGAAGGGACTTACGGGTTTTTAGTGTAGAGAAGAGGAAAAGGAAGAAGTGGGAGGTGCTGGTGTGTCATTTCGTCGCCAATATTTCCTCGAATCGTCGTCGGAAGTTTGCCGGAGCTTCGCCCTTTGTTAACTCTACTTGCACGCAAAAAGTCTTGGGATTTTTCTTGAGAGTTTGGACAGAGATTTGGAAGTGAGGAGGAGTGAGTTTAGGTGTGGTATTTATAGGAAAAATTAGGATTAGGGTGAGATAAAAAAATGCATTAAAAATATGCATTAAAAAGAGTTTAATTAGATTTTATTAGTCTCTGTAAATGTGCAGGGATTTTAAACAGTACAGAGGTCATGGGGAGGCAATGAGGCACAGATGTCAAGAAGGGAAAAATCCGATTTGGGCGAGTTCGGCCTGCGGCACCGGCCGATTCAGGCGCGTCGCCGGCTGAGTCAGGCCAGGTCTCGTCGCCACGTGTTCCCCATCGCTTGGTCTACCTTCTGAACTCGTTTGTTTTTAGTGTGACCTTTAGGTTTACGGGTTATGCACGCGTAGACTCTTGGGCTTCTAAAAGATTAAAAGAAAACTAATTAAAAATAATATGGCTGATAGGATTTGAACTCTGGTGCTTTGGTTCAGCAATGCAAGGTGTTACCAATGACCAACAACTTCCTTCTTACTGTTCAAAAGAAAATCAAATTTATAACTTGTGCTCAGGAAAAAGTATCAATTTCTGTATTTTTGAAAAAAAATTATACAGAAAGTTTAGGGTTGTTACACGTATTGTATGTATGTGTTTCGGCTGTCGGGGATAAGGCTTCTATCCCATTAAGAATATATAAAGCAGACACCCATTCGCTTGTGCTTTCATCCGTTTCGAGTAAATTTCGGCAGCACTTCCCCGCTGTTCTCCGAGTACACTATAATAAAATAGATAATCATTTCAATACTGTGAAATAACGTTGAAATGAATATCTAATCTATCTTTGTACACGGAGAACCAGCGGAAAAGTACCGACAAAATAACTCGAAACGAATGAAAACACAACTGAATGCAGATGTTTGTTTTGTACATTCCTAACTTGTCCACACTGGAAAAATCTATTGGTTATTATACGATTGAATCTTCTCGTCACATAGACTACACGACAGCTGTTAGTACCGAACTATACCGTCCGATATTTAACAACCTTCATATAGTTCTATGTCATGACGAACATCGAACATATGTTAACCGATAAACGGGGATAAGTCACGCTTTGATTTTCACATATGAATATCGATGAGAATATGAAAGTTTCATATTATTATCGAGTATCATATATTGGTTTTAACTTGAACATTTAACTTGAATAAATTTTACATTTACGTTTCGTTTTTAAGGGTTCGAAATTTTTAGTTTAGGATAAATTTTTCTTGCGTTTACGGTAAAATAATACGTTTACATTATCATCGAGTATCCCACTGAAAAAACTAGTGCACCCAAAACCCTAACCCTAATTAACCCAAATTAACCTAACTAACCCAAATTAACCCTAATCATCACCCTAACTCAAATTATCCCTAATTAACCCAATAAACCTAATTAACCCTAATCATCACCCTAACTTAAATTATTCCTAATTAACCCAAAATTAAGATAATTAAAGTAAATTAACCCTAATCAACATCCTAACACAAATACACTCTGTTTTACCTAATTAACCCAAATTAACCCTAGCTCAAACTCTAATCCAAATTAACCTAACCCTAATCATCACTCAAATCCCAACCCAAATTAACCCTAGCCCAACCCAAAATTAACCCTAATTAATCTAATTTACCCTAATCCTAACCCTAATCATTACCAACCCTATTATACCTAATTAACCAAAACTAACTCTAATCCTAACCCTAAACCGAACCCTAACCCTAAACTTAACCCTAACCCTACCTAATTAATCCTAACCCTGATTAACCCCTAATTAACCCGACCCTAGCTATAACCCTAACCCTAACCCTAAAATCAACAATAACACATATTCCAAATTTTAAGTTCAAAATAAAAATTAACTCACCTTAGTAGTAGTTTTGCCGGCGGCAAAAAGCTCGACGAGGTGGTGGAGGCCGGAGATAGAGCTCGACGAGACTGTGGCGGCGGCAAAGAGCTCGACGAGTACTCGGCGATACTGTGGTGCCAACGATGACGAGAGTGTGGTGGTGCACGACGAGGAAGTCGACGACGATGGGTTTAGTGGCGACGAGGAAGACGACGACAGATGTGGTGGTGACGAGGCGTGCGCGGGAGATCGATCGATCGCGAGAGAGTTGGTGGGAAAATTTGGGACGACGGGAAATTACTGAGCTTTATTTTGTTTATAAATAACTCTTTGTTGTCCCTATGGATTAATCCGTAGGGTCTTCTTTTGCGGCTCCATAGGACCAAATAAAAGATTATATTTTAATATTTTTAAATTTATTTATGCCCCTACGGTGGGCACCACAGAGGTAAACAGTTGGCCCTACGGATTAATCCGTAGAGGGAGTAAAAATTTACCCCTACGAATTCCTATATCCGTAAAGGCAACCCCTTATTATAGTAGTGGTGGTTGTAGGACTCCTTTGTAGGCTCTATTAAACTTCATTGAACAAGCTTGAGTGTCTCCTCATAGATGATCCACCTTGATGGCTCAAGACTGGTTTCAAACTCCAAAGAGTTAACTAAGAAAATTAGAGTGCTAAGCTAATCATCCTAGTGTTATAGTTTTATCTCACTAATAAATTTATCTCTTTGTTTTTTTTTTCTTTTTCTAATTTGTAATGAGAGGAGGAAGAAGAATGAGCTCTCTTTTGATAAGAGAGAGTAAGAATAAAATTATGAACTTTCTAAAAATGGTTACCATAATTTATTTTATCTCAACAAAATCCAAGCCCTTAGATTATACTAACTCTCCAAGTTTCAAGTTTCAACCTTCTCCTCTTGATTACACATGTTAGCAAAATGGTGAAGGGTGAGCATATGTTGCACTCTAGGAACAACATAAACTTTTAGAAAAAGAAATGAAAACAAAAGAATTAAACTAATTACAATTTGCATAATTATATAAATGTATAATTATAAATACATAACCATACACTTGTAATTAATTTCTAATGTATTAAAATACATAAAGAGACAAAATTAATTAGCGACAAAATACTACTAAATACATACACTAAATATATGTATTTAATATTAAATCGAAACCCCATTTAATATTCGTCTTTATAAAAAGAGCGGCTAGTATTTCAATCATCTGGTTACCATTAGTGTATCCAACACACTAGTTTTAACCGGACCCCCGCACGTACCCAGTACGGCAATTGCAACATTTTTCCAAAATCGGAAACCCTCTGTGTGGGATTCTAAAAAATTGATAATACGTTGTCAGTGATTTCACTGAAGAAAACCCTGAAGAACTCACAAGCATGTCGGTGGCAGTAGCTGTACGTAACAGCTACCCAGGTATCTATCGAAAAGGAGATCGACAAGCAAATTTATCTGAAACCCTAACTGAGCCTATCAGTGATATTCACCATACAACCCGGTATGTTTGTCTGAGAATATCGCATATCAAGTCTAGGGGTGGTAAATATCATACCCTTAATAATATGATAAGTCATGTCAGTATCAAGCCCATCACCAATCGAGAAACTACTAAACACCATAAGTAAATCTTATCCGCCTGGACCCCGTTCTTGTGGTGATGGTGTAGAGTGTTTTTCACCACCCTATTGATATAGGAATGCGCGTCTCTTGTCAGGCATATTACAGATTCCCCATAACTGAGGTAGACAGGGGTTTATTGATCGTGTGGCTCCAAATCTCCGGCAACTGCGGACTAAACTGCCGTTAATTACCCATCGCTTTTAGAGCGAGAGAATCTCCGATTGACAGGTCAAACTAGTCATACGAACCCAACGTGATGCTTTGGTACATGAAAGTAATGCAGAAGGGTATGTTACATTTCAATTTTTTATTTTTATAGAATATTTACAAGAAAACAGAGGTGAGGGGTGTATGTGTGCGCCTCATGCGCACTTGACAAAGTGAACACGTGTCAAGGTATGCACATGACAAATGCGCACTTGGCAAGGTGCATGGGAGTAAGGGGCCCAAAAGGTCCCGAATGGGCCAAAGGTCCAGAAAAGTGCGCACTTGGGGAGGTACGCACCTAACGATGTGTGCACCTGGGCCGATGTGCACTTAGCACGATGTACACTCAACGGGGTGCGCATATAGCCTAATGGGCACCTAGCACGGTGTCACGTCCCGCTTCCCGGTATACGGCAAAGGGGACGCGACTGGTCCGCTACGTGTTTACTCAGAAGCAAATACGCTAAGCGTAACTAAGCAATATAAAAGAAAATATACACAAGAGACAAGATATAATAAAAACAACAACTTTATTTATTAACGTTCTTTTGTACAATGCATGAAAAGGAAATACAACTGAAATAAAAGTAATGCCTAAACAATGGCATGACAGGAAATTAAAGGTACTGAATAGAAAATGTACAATGTCTAGAGCTCAAGGTCTTCGTTGTACTGATCCAAGTCTTCCGCAGCTGGCTCGCTCTCTGACGGGTCTAAAACATCTGACGACATTTATAGAAGAAAGAAAGAGAATGTCGTCAGCGAACAGATCGCTCGGTAAGTCCCAAGGGTAAGAGGAGAAATAGAATAGACAGAGAGTAAGAGAGAGAGAGTAGCTTTTACAGTTGTGTTATATTGTTATATTGTTGTATTTAGTGTTAACGTTGTTGTTTGTAACTTGGTACAGAATGATGCCAGTGTATACGAGAGGAGTCTCACTTACCCTGGAGACTAAGGTATCAGGAACTCAAGGATCCGTTGGGCCATGGTACAACATCAACGGAATATAGGTTAGGTGTCTTAATCTTACCGTCTCGTGCCACTTTTAACACCTTCCGTACCAATCTACCCCTTAAACCCCGTAGTGTTTTGATTGTATTGTTGTATTGTATTGTATAGATTGTATAGTTGGATGACTGACCAAAACAATGATATCAGTAAACGGATGTAACTGTATAATCATGTAAATGGAATAACTGTAGAATCATTTAAATGGATGTATATCCATGGTTCGGTTGAGTCAAGTTGATAGATTGGATATATGGAATAATGGATTCATTGATTCATGTTGAATTATAATATTGTAAATTATAGATTGTAGATTGTACTTGAATCATATTCAAGTCAGATTATAATGAGACTCATCTGGGTCAGGCAATTAGAAAAGTAAATTGAAGTTCTGATTATTTTTATTAATTTGTCTGCCTTAGATAGGCAAGCACCCACTTCTCCGGCTCTCTGAGGCTCAAGAGATTGGTTCCGCTTAAACCTATGTTTACTAGGGTTCTTAGGGTAATTTATAGAACTTGAAGGGGTTTTATGTAAAAATACTTTTATATACTTTTCAAAATACACCCCAAGTACTTATTATTCGTCTTTAGAGTTGTAATGAATGTAGATTTTATATTGTGATATTTCTAGTGGAAATATCATAATTTCAGAAATAAGGTATTTATTTGTAATATTGATTTGTATCGAATTCATGGTATTTTAGTGTAAAATTGATTCTCGTGATTTTTAGAAAAAAGGTGGAATATTTATATCATAACAAAATAGGTATTTTAATGATAAATATACATATATTTATACAAAAATAATTTTAATATATTTTTTATATTCTAAAAATCTCATTTTCTTAAGATGTCGTATTTTAAATCTTTGGAGACCGAATGCTACTTGCGGAGGTCTGAATCTTGCACTACTAAGCCCGAGGATGTGCGATAATCTGCACCATCCCGAACGGATTCCCCAAAATGGGTTGTCGCGGCACTTTGCAAAGATTGTATAAATACTAAATCTTTTAGAAAACGATTTTATTAAGTAAATGGTATTTATTTGTAAAAATGTTAATTTTCCGTATTCTATGTTCTAGGGTCTCCGAAGTCAACTAGACTATTCCTAACTGGTCCAAAATGATAAGTTGTGAGATAGCTCAAATCGCCTCTTCACCGCAAATTGTGGCCAGGTAAGTACAAGTGAAGAAAGGAAGGATCCACTCACGAATCACCGTGAGACGGGCCTTTTAAAGTTACATTTCTCACTTGCCTAGCCTAGACAGCACAAAGTTAGGTTTAGATAAACGACTGATGTCCACAATCTTATCCTATTTTCATATTAAGTGGCATTTATTTAAAAAGTGTATCAATACTAAATCTTTTAGAAATGGTTTTATTAAGTAAAGGGTATTTAAATGCAAATGTTTGTTTTCCCGTATTCTAAGTTTTCGATGGTATCGTGTTATGTTGCATATGAGTGTGTGAGGAGGTAGGTCGTTACCTCGTGATCTACTTAAAAGTATAGCAAATTTAATGAAGTTAAATGTAGAATTGAAACAATGTGGTATTTAAGTGAAAAATACGATAAATTGAAATAGCCATCATTTTATGTAATGAAACTTGATCAATTTGTTTGATTAGTGTTTAATAGTCAACATGAGGAAGTTTAAATATGATTGTATTAGTGAGAAGTGGAATTTTATAGGAAACCGAATCAGAAATCGGATTTGTTCCGATTCTGTCGGGTTTTGTAAATCCGTATTTTTAGATAGAAGAGATAGGTAGAAATTGGTACTTATGGGTTTAGGACAATTAGAAGAGGGAGATGGTTCGGAAGGAGTCGGCGGTGCGTCGTTTCGTCGCCGGGAGTTCCTACGGACGTTGCCGGAAAATCCGCCGAAGAATTCGCCGGAGGTTCGCCTTTCGCTCACTTCGATTGCACACAAAAGTTTCTTGAAAATTCTAGAGAATTGGCTCAGGGGTGAAAGGGTAGAGGGTAGGGGTGGTATTTATAGGGTTAGGCTAGGGTTAGGGTAGATGAAAGGTTAAAATGAAAAATATGATAAAATGTATTGAAAATGTATTAAAAGTGGAGTAATTGGGGTTTTAAAAGAGCTCTGAAAGTGGTCTGAAGCTAAAATTTTGCAGGTGCATAGGGAATGTGAAAAGACACAACTTTCATGTAGGGGTTGTCGCCAGAATCGGCCGACTCGGCCGTGACTCGGTCGGAGGACTGAGTCGGCCGAGTCAAGGCCGATTTGGCCGATTCCCGGCCGAGTCAGGCGGCCGGGATCCCCCCGATGGTTCATCTAACCTCTGGCAATGTTACATTTTTGGGTGTAGTGGGGTTTTTTTGAGATATGGACGTGTAAACCCTTGGTATTTTAAAGGTTTTAAAAAAATCAATATTAAAAATAATGTGGGGGTATGGGATTTGAACTCCGGTGGCTTGGTTCAGCAATGCAATGTATTACCAATGAGCTACAAGCTCTTTCTTGTAATTAAATTGCTAGTTAATTATTTAAGTCTTGTGCTCAAGCAATAATTACCCCTTTATGGATTTTGAAAAAATATTTGAAAAAATTTGTATAGGAAAATTAGGGTTGTTACATTCTACCCTCTTTATAAAAATTTCGTCCTCGAAATTTGTTAAAGGAAGGTGTAACAATTTCAAGGAAAGTTTGGTAATTAAAGTACTAACAGTGTATGAAAAATAACAAGGTAGTGCAAGTGTTTAAAAAAAAGTGTGAAAAAGACTTACCGGTGTTACCTTAACCTACAGTCTCAGCTTTTACGGCTGCTAATGTGAATGTCTATCACCGTGGTACATTCCTTCTAGCTGGAGGCAGATTCTGTCCTTGGGTCCTGTTTCTCTGCCCTCGAGGCATGTCCCTCATTGCCTGTTGGAATTGGCGAGTAGGCTGTGCAGGAGTTCTGTGTGGAGGTGGTGCTGGGAGTGCAGGACGAGTTGCAGGAGCCTTGATAGTTGGCCGCTGCGGATAGTTGGTAGGTGTGTGAGCTATAAACAGGTCTCAATTCTGTGATTGGACGCACCACAAACTAGGTACAGGCCTTTTGTGCGCCTACAGTCCTTTATCAAATGTCCACCTCTCTTGCAATGGAAACAGAAATGTGGTCTTGGCTGGTTATTGGGTTCTTCAGTTCTCCTGGGTTCGAACGTTGGCCTGGAAGAGGCTCCTCCTGCTATTTAAGTGGCAGGGCGTTTCAAACCGGCAGATTGAGGTCTGCCCCTCGCCTTTATCACTGCCTCATAATTGCGGGCAGCTTCCAAAGCATCTTCATGAGTCAGAAATTTTCCTGTGGCTAGTGCAGCCTGGATTTCCGTGTCCAAGCCTTGTTGAAATCGACGGGCTCTAATCTCATCTGTCGGTATCAGGTGTGCCGCAAATCGATTGAGCATGGTGAATTCAGCATCATACTCATCTACTGACTTGTCCTACATAGAACCTTGTTGTAGATGAATGAACTGTTGTTCCATGGCAAACCTGGCAGTCACAAGGAAGTACTTCGCGTCGAACATATTGTGGAAAGTCTTCCATTTAATAGGCTGTTCAAGACGGCTTTCTTCCGCCTTCCACCAGTTGTGAGCATTGTCCGTGAGCTGCAGTTTCGCCACACGGACCCAAACTATCTCTGGCACTTGTGCTGCTGCCAGATCATTCTCGATACTTTGTGCCCATTCCTCAGCTTCCAGTGGGCTCCCCTTTCCTGAGAACTGTTTCGGATGTAAAGCTCTAAATTGCTTCACCCCAGGTGCTTCAGCCTCGGGACGGTTCAAGAACTGCTGCTGTCCCTCAAGGAGGCTGCGAGTTGCCTCAAGCAGACCCGTCTGCTCGTTGATCGGAGCAGGGACGACAGGTGTGAGTGGTAGTGGTGGAGAGGTGTGTTGTTGACATTAGTGCTGGTGTTATTCGGGGAATCCATAACCTTGAATGAAAAATTTAGGTTAGGACAGACTCAAAGTATATAATTCAAAGAATATGAAATTGATAAGATTCAAGAAACATGGATTGTAAAGAATGTTTTAGTTACTGGTTCTTGTGTTATATTGCTTAGTTTGTTCACTCAGAACAGAACCTGCATGATAGAGTTTCATACAGCTCGGACCTGCATGGGCCACCAACAAAACCTGTCACACCCCGCTTCCCGGTATACGGCGAAGGGGACGCGACTGGTCCGCTATGTATTTACTCAGAAGCAAATACGCTAAGCGTAACTAAGCAATATAAAAGAAAATATACACAAGAGACAAGATATAATAAAAACAGCAACTTTATTTATTAACATTCTTTTGTATAATGCATGAAAAGGAAATACAACTGAAATAAAAGTAATGCCTAAACAATGACATGACAAGAAATTAAAGGTACTGAATAGAAAATGTACAATGTCTAGAGCTCAGGGTCTTCGTTGTACTGATGCAAGTCTTCTACAGTTGGCTCTCTCTCTGACGGGTCCAAAACACCTGACAACATTCAAAGAAGAAAGAAAGAGAATGTTGTCAGGGAACAGATCGCTCGGTAAGTCCCAAGGGTAAGAGGAGAAATAGAATAGACAGAGAGTAAGAGAGAGAGAGTAGCTTTTACAGTTGTGTTATATTGTTATATTGTTGTATTTAGTGTTAACGTTGTTGTTTGTAACTTGGTACAGAATGATGCCAGTGTATACGAGAGGAGTCTCACTTACCCTGGAGACTAAGGTATCAGGAACTCAAGGATCCGTTGGGCCATGGTACAACAGCAACGGAATATAGGTTAGGTGTTTTAATCTTACCGTCTCGTGCCACTTTTAACACCTTTCGTACCAATCTACCCCTTAAACCCCGTAGTGTTTTGATTGTATTGTTGTATTGTATTGTATAAATTGTATAGTTGGATGACTGACTAAAACCATGATATCAGTAAACGGATATAACTGTATAATCATGTAAATGGAATAACTGTAGAATCATGTAAATGGATGTATATCCATAGTTCGGTTCAGTCAAGTTGATAGATTGAATATATGGAATAATGGATTCATGTTGAATTATAATATTGTAAATTGTAGATTGTAGATTGTATCTGAATCATATTCAAGTCAGATTATAACGAGACTCATCTGGGTCAGGCAATTAGAAAAGTAAATTGAAGTCCTGATTGTTTTTATTAATTTGTCTACCTTAGATAGGCAAGCACCCACTTCTCCGGCTCTCTGAGGCTCAAGAGATTGGTTCCGCTTAAACCTATATTTACTAGGGTCCTTAGGGTAATTTATAGAACTTGAGGGGGTTTTATATAAAAATACTTTTATATACTTGTCAAAATACACCCCAAGTACTTATTATTCGTCTTTAAAATTGTAATGAATGTAGATTTTACATTGTGATATTTCTAGTGGAAATATCCTAATTTCAGAAATAAGGTGTTTATTTGTAATAATGATTTGTATGGAATTCATGGTATTTTAGTGTAAAATTGATTCTCGTGATTTTTAGAAAAAAAGGTGGAATATTTATATCATAACAAAATAGGTATTTTAATGATAAATATACATATATTTATACAAAAATAATTTTAATATATTTTTTATATGCTAAAAATCTCATTTTCTTAAGATGTCGTATTTTAAATCTTTGGAGACCGAATGCTCCTTGCGGAGGTCTGAATCTTGTACTACTAAGCCCGAGAATGTGCGATAATCCGCACCATCCCGAACGGGTTCCCCAAAATGGGTTGTCGCGGCACTTTGCAAAGATTGTATAAATACTAAATCTTTTAGAAAACGATTTTATTAAGTAAATGGTATTTATTTGTAAAGATGTTAATTTTCCGTATTCTATGTTCTAGGGTTTCCTAAGTCAACTAGACTATTCCTAACTGGTCCAAAACGACAAGTTGTGAGATAGCTCAAATCGCCTCTTCACCGCCAATTGTGGCCAGGTAAGTACAAGTGAAGAAAGAAAGGATCCGCTCACGAATCACCGTGAGACGGGCCTTTTAAAGTTACCTTTCTCACTTGCCTAACCTAGACAGCACAAAGTCAGATTTAGATAAACGACTGATGTCCACAATCTTATCCTATTTTCATATTAAGTGGCATTTATTTAAAAAGTGTATCAATACTAAATCTTTTAGAAATGGTTTTATTAAGTAAAGGGTATTTAAATGAAAATGTTTGTTTTCCCGTATTCTAAGTTTTCGATGGTATCGTGTTATCTTGCATATGAGTGTGTGAGGAGGTAGGTCGTTATCTCGTGATATACTTAAAGGTATAGCAAATTTATTGGAGTTAAATGTAGAATTGAAACAATGTGGTATTTAAGTGAAAAATACGATAAATTGAAATAGCCACCATTTTATGTAATGAAACTTGATCAATTTGTTTGATTAGTGTTTAATAGTCAACATGAGAAAGTTTAAATATAATTGTATTAGTGAGAAGTGGAATTTTATAGGAAACCGAATCGGAAATCGGATTTGTTCCGATTCCGTCAGGTTTTGTAAATCCGTATTTTTAGATAGAAGAGATAGGTAGAAATTGGGACTTACGGGTTTAGGACAATTAGAAGAGGGAGATGGTTCGGAAGGAGTCGGCGGTGCGTCGTTTCGTCGCCGGGAGTTCCTACGGACATTGCCGGAAAATCCGCCGAAGAATTCGCCGGAGTTTCGTCTTTCGCTCACTTCGATTGCACACAAAAGTTTCTTGAAAATTCTAGAGAGTTGGCTCAGGGGTGAGAGGGTAGAGGGTAGGGATGGTATTATAGGGTTAGACTAGGGTTAGAGTAGATGAAAGGTTAAAATGAAAAATGTGATAAAATATATTGAAAATGTATTAAAAATGGAGTAATTGGGGTTTTAAAAGAGCTCTAGAAATGGTCTGAGGCTAACATTTTGCAGGTGCATAGGGAATGTGAAAAGACACAACTTTCATGTAGGGGTTGTCGCCAGAATCGGCCGACTCGGCCGTGACTCGGTCGGAGGACTGAGTCGGCCGAGTCAAAGCCGTTTTGGCTGATTCCCGGCCGAGTCAGGCGGCCGGGATCCCCCCGATGGTTCATCTAACCTCTGGCAATGTTACATTTTTGGGTGTAGTGGGGTTTTTTTTTAGATATGCACGTGTAAACCCTTAGAATTCTAAAGGTTTTAAAAAAAATCAATATAAAAAATTATGTGGGGTATGGGATTTAAACTCTGGTGGCTTGGTTCAGCAATGAAGGTATTACCAATAAGCTACAAGCTCCTTCTTGTAATTAAATTGCTAAATAATTACTTAAGTCTTATGCTCATGCAATAATTACCCTTTTATGAATTTTGAAAAAATATTTGAAAAAATTTGTATAGGAAAATTAGGGTTGTTACACACGGTGCGCATCTAGCACAATGCAAGTAAGGGTCGAAACCCAATGAAGCTATAGCCCCAAAACACAAAAACTTTGACTTGAGAATATCAAAGGGGGCTCTTTCCCAGTTGTCACGGCTGTGGTCGCACAATTGCGAATTTTTACGGCTGACACGGCTGTGGTCGCAGAGCAGACCGGGCTTTGGAACTTCATAAATTTTAACTTGGCAGGAGCCTTGACCCTTTGGTTGGCTCTATATCTAAGCCGCTTCTGCCTTAGCTTTTCCGTTTTGAGCACTTGGCGGACTTCTGCTCTTCGGGAAGCCGCTGTATGCCGAGTGGTAGAGAGCCTTGAAAACACGTCTGATCGTGCACTTGTAGGAGGCATTACTTGAGCTTTCCTATGATGTTTGACGATTTCCCTTATTTCGGCGATCTTGCTCCCGGCTGGAGCGATGGAGATTCGTTCGAATACCGGTTTATGTTTGGATTGTGATACTTTAGCGATCACGACATTCGGCTTCCTGCCCCTTGAGGTCAATTTGGCCACTTGGTTTGGTAGGGTCTCTGCCAGATGAGCGCTTTCGGCAGAGTAGATGATGACGGAACCAAATTGATGGGGCGGTTCCTCCCACTGTCGATTGAGACTTAAAGGGAGAATTATGTGAGCATTGGTCTTGACTCTGTACAGGATCAGAGTTGTCTCAGAGATCGAACTGGTTCTTGGATACATTCTTGCTGAGTTTGCAAATTGCCGTTGAAAATTTTTTATACTGCACAAATAAGCATGATTTCAGTACAGGCAATCGATATATATGTTGATCGAGTTCGCATGAATATTCAACCTGGAATATGAGAGGAAAGACGTGGTCCCACTGGGCGTACCAGAATCTGTATAGTGTTTTTCACCACCCTGTTGAGATAGAAATGTGCATCGCTTATCAGGTATATTACAGATTCCCCTGCCTGAGATAGACATGGATTTATTGATTGTGGGGCTCCAAATCTTTGGCAATCGCGAACTAAGCTGTTGTTTATTACCTCTCGCTTTTAGAGCGAGAGAACCTCTGATTGACGAATCAAACTGATCACGCGAACTCAACGTGATGCGTTGGTACTTGAAAGTAATGCAGAAGGGTGTGTTTCATTTCATTTTTTTTATAGAATATTTACAAGAAAACAGAGGTGAGGGATGTATGTGTGTGCCACATGTGCACTCAACAAAGTGAACACGTGGCAAGGTACACACATGCTGGGTGCGCGTCTTGGTAGGTGCGCACTTGTCACTTGCACACCTTGTCACGTGTTCACTTTGTTAAGTGCGCATGTGGCACGCACATACACCCCTCACCTCTGTTTTCTTATAAATATTCTATAAAAATAAAAAATGGAATGGAACGCACCCTTCTACGTATCAACGCATCATGTTGGATTCTTATGACCAGTTTGACCCGCCAATCGTAGGTTCTCTCGCTCTAAAAGCGAGGGGTAATTAACGGCGGTTTAGTATGCGGTTGACGAAGATTTGGAACCCCACAATCAATAAATCCATGTCTATCTCGGGCAGGAGGGATTTGTATTATGCCTTACAAGCGATGCGTATTCATATCTCAATAGGGTGGTGGAAAACACTTTACAATGACCAACCGTACACAGGGCGATATCAACTCCCAATACAAAGATAGACGAAACCCCTCTATCGCTCACTGCCTCCAAGTACTTCGGAACTGCACCCAAAAACTATCTGTTTGCACGACTTTTTAAAGTCGTGGTAGGGTAGTAATCAAACTACAGTGGGAACACACTCAAGACGAATGACGATTTCGGATCGACAGACTAATCTGTACTCATATCACCTGAAAACTGCTACCTGACGATAGATATAGTACTATCTAGCAGTTCCCGGCGAGTCTATCCAGTGTAACTCATAACCTAATGAGCACATGTATACAATTTTTGGTGCCATACACCAATGGTTGTGGGACAGGCCACCTCCCCTCTCGGGAATAAGAAACGTATACACTAGTGTACTATGGAATATCGATACCCTATCTCGATACTCTTATGACTAGGGACATTTTAGGATGTGCTTATAGACTACCCAGCCCCAACGAGTATGATCACCATCATAACGCTGGTAGTCAAACAAAGATCTTATGGGCTTTATCAACATGTATGATCGATACATAATAATAAGTAAAACATATCGCATGTTAAGATAAAAACAAACCAGATAACATACTATCATATCGAGCAAGACCAGCATAAACAAATATATATCCCAAGCATCCAAAATATAATGTACAATTCTATAATATACAATAATGGCTTTTAGGGCATACATATCTAACATGTTTGTCATGACATTTTGTTGGTGTATTTGGACAGAAAGAAATGCCTAAGTTTTCACTGAGAAAAATTATCTTTTTTAGATGTCCTTCATAAAATCTTCATAAAATCAATATGCTTATGAAGTTTTGGATAAATACTTCAAAAAGAAAACGAATCTTCTAAATAAAGTTGTAGAGTATCTTTTAATCTCCTAGGTTATAAAATATTTTTGGCTAAATTTCAACTTTCTACCATGAATTTTGAGCATTTTCCATGCATGTTACCTTGAACTTTTAAAATAATAAATTCCTACCATGAACTTTCAGAGTATGACAAAACTATCATAACGGTAACAACGGAAAATTAGAAAATGATTGTACTACCCTTTTATATAAATTACCAAAAAAAAAAGAATTATCATTTTTTTTTAGAATTTAATTTAAAATATACTACCTTTTATATAAACAAACAAAAGAATTTAAAAAAAATGTGAATTCCTTTTCTTTTGTAATTTATATAATAATTTATATAAAAGGAAGGTATAGTCATTTTCTAATTTTCCGTTAACACCGTTATGATAGTTTTGTAATACTTGGAAAGTTAATGATAACAATCTATCATTTTGAAAGTTTTGGATATCATTCATCGAAAATTTCCAAAGTTCATAATAGCAAGTTGAAATTTAATCTATAATTTTCACCTTTTTTGAAAGATAAATGGTTATGAGATTCATATGCTATATTTTTTTTTATCTTTTTATTCTTCCATTTTATAATTTTAATGAAATGTTTATCTGGCTAAGTTTTTTTTAACCCTGTCCATATTTCACCATAAAAAAAAGAACAATCCGACAAAAGAAGAAAAAAACTGCCCCTGATGATACAACTCTCTGCAATCAAGATTCCACATGCACAATGAAACCAAAAAGAAAGAAAAGCTTTTCCTCTCTTGCTAGTTTTGCTCAAACAAAGGATACAAAGTAAAAAACAGAAATACCACTGCTATTTTAAGGGTAGTTCTGGCTCATAATGTTAATTCCATGGAAACCTAGCTACAAAACAGAGGACAAGCAAGTTAACTAACCCTGATTCAATCGAGATTCTACATGCACAATGTACCAAAAAGAAAGAGAAGCTTCTCTTACAACTTTGCTCAAACAAAAAGTATACAAAATTAAAATAAAGAAAAGAAAAGAAAAGAAAGAAATAGTACTGCTAGTTTAAGGGGAACCATGATTCATGATGTTAATTCCATAGAAAACTAGCAACAAAACAGAGGATAAGTAATTTAACTAACCCTGAGGATGCAACTCTCTTCAATCAAGATTACACATGCGCAATGTACCAAAAAGAAAGAGAAGTTCTATCTTACAATTTTGCTCAATTATAAGTAAACAAAAATAAAAGAAAAGAGGATTCCTTTATGTGTTTTGGGGGCCAAAGGTGAGATTCCACACTCTTGAAAGTGCATTAGATAACATGCGACCTGTCCGGTTAATTGCAGAGAGAGAACATATGATTAAGTTCTTGAAAAGGTCAATGATGGATATTCTGTTTGCCGCGATGATGGTCGTGGTGGATGTGGTGGTATTGGCGGCGACGGCGGTGATGGTGTTGGGAGTGATCTTTAGGCTGATTTGTGGGATGGACCGCTGGAATCGAACATTGCAAACCTTTTCCCTCTCTCTCTTCTTCGTTGTCTCAGACTGCCATGGGCATGCAAAGATTGACGGCCTTTGGGGAGATGGTCCGCTGTTTGGGGGAGCTATCACAGCCATTCTTTGGTTCTTGGAAAGAACTAGATCGTTTGCCTTTCTTTTTATCTTTTATCTTTTTTGGAGGAAGAAGGAAGAAAACTGGAGATTTATATAATTACAGCAACAAGAAGTTATAATAAATAGTCTATTCGAAGCAGTTATGCTTTGTTTTGATATGTTGTTACAATTTTAGACCTGAACCCTCATTGCTTTATTTATTTGTACACTCTGGAACTAGAATGTTTCAAACTTCTCTTCTTCTTGTTTGCTTTGTAAATAGAAAATCCACGAGTTTCGAGTACTATAGCATGCAAAATATTATGAAACTCGAGAAAATCGATACTCTGCGAAAAATGTTGAGGAAGTCGAGAGAACTGATAATTCGCAATATTCTATTTTTCTTACAGGTTAAATGCAAAATGTTGCAGGTTATAACATTCGAAATTTTGAGACAACTCGAGAAAACTGATAATTGACAATATTCGTGGGTCACAACATACGAAGTATCGAAGAACTCAAGAAAATTGAAAATCTTAATATTCGAAATTTTGAAAAACTCAAGAAAACTGATAATTCACGATATTCGTGGTTATAACATGCAAATTGTTGGGAAATAACATTTGAAATATTGAGAAAGTTAAGAAACTAATAATTCACGATATTCATAGATAATAACATGTGAAATGTTATTAGACTCGAAAAAATGAAAAATATGCGGTATTCATTGGTTATAGCATTCAAAATGTTGAAAAACTCGGGGAAAAAACCTGATAATTCATGATATCCATGTGTTGTAACGTGCAAAATGTTGAAATTCTTGAGAAACCTAAAAATCTGGGACATTCGTTGCTCATAACATTAGAAAATGTTTTTAAAAAAATTTGAGAAAACTGAAATCGTGGGATATAGCGAGGGCTGTGCACATGTTGGGTTGTGCAGGTTTTGGACCATAAATGAACCCAAACCCGCTAGTGCGGACGGGTTTTCAGTCACTTTAAACTCGCCCGTTGTAATGGGTAGATAAACCCAAACCCACTCGGTTCGGACAAGTGTCAAGCCCGGGCTCGGGTTTCATTAGTTCGGACGGGTTAAACATGGTTTCGGGTAATCGACGGTTTCACTTATTAAATTTGACTTTTCATTTATATGAAATAAAACAATAAACCACTAGCTTGATCCTAATTAAACAATAATTTTGTAGCATCTCTTGATATTAGAAGTTGAAATATTAGTTTGGATTCTATGACTGAGAAATAAAAAGTTTTCGTATTTAATTTAAATAGATAAAAAGATAAAAGAATAGAGAAAAGAATAAAAGAGAATGCGGCTCAATTGATCTTTAGATTTGAGAAGTAAGAAAAAGGTTTAGATAACCTATATAGGGTAGGATATTGATCTTAGCCATATAATTAATTTTAGCAACGGCTTAGATGTTTATTAAAAGAGCGGGTTCGGGTCGGTTGTGGGCCGCTACGGGTTACGTGGGGGTTGCAGGTTCAGGCACGGGCGAACTGTAAAAAATTTAAAACCTGTCTTATTCAAATGCAGGCGAGGTTCGGGTTTTGAACTCGTCCCATTCAAGCAGTTTCAGAGTGGTCATTTTACCTATCTAAAGGGGCGGGTTTGGGCAGGTAACGGGTCCAAACCAGACCCGGTGAACACCCCTAGTTATATCATTCGAAAAAAAACTGAAATTCCATGAAATTTGTTGGGTATAGCATTCGAAATGTTGAAATAATTGAGAAACGGACAATTCGTGATATTCGAAGGTTATAGCATGTGAAAGTTTGAAAGGCTTTTAAAAACTGAAAATCAGCGACATTTTTTGTTTTTAACATTCAAATTGGTGAGAAACTCGAGAAAACCGCTAATTCGCAATATTCGTAAGTTATAACATGTGAAATGTTGAAAGATATGAGAAAACTGAAAATCCACGACATTCGTTAATTATATCTTTCGTAATTTGGATAAACTCGAAAAAACTGATAATTCATGATATTTGATACTGCATGAAAATACTAGTTATAACCATTTGGAGAGAAAAAAACTGCAGTCAGCAACAATTTGAGATATGAACCTAATATTAGAATAGAAAATGAACTCAAATCATATTAACAAAGGAAGCTCAAGTTTTAATAGAAGGCACAGGCGCACGCACATATTAGACCTTGTTTTGATTTTTCATTTGATTGAATCTCTCTTCTTTTCTTTGTTTCTTTCTTTTCCTTCTCTTGCACAAAGTATTTTTATGCAATAAATGTAAAGTTCTAATCAAATCCTGTTTCTTAGATTAGAGCTGATTCAGGAACAACTCCAAGTTAATTGAGAAAACTTATTTACTTAAATTCATACCTTCTTCAACTGATCGATAATCTGAAGTAGGACTTCTTTTCCAGCTATCAACTCCATATAAAAATTCATTTATGTTTCAATGAATTTGCGTTCCTGCATCACATTAATTTCAATTATCAGATAAATGGAAGATATCAAGAATATTTCCCCATTTTAAACCTCTTTTTTTTTTGGGAAAAAGAGATATCTTACCGTATAGTCATTAAAAGCTCTCCTTAACATATACATTCCTTCCGCAGTTACCATATAGGTACATGCAGCTAATATTTGTGACTCTACCAAGCTTTTGGGCACCGGACTGCTCTTTAGAAACTCTGAATCAACCAAAATGAAACAGATATTGAATATGCAAATATAATAAATAAGTCTAAGGAACTAATGCAACTTAGTATATTGAAAAAATTACCTCTGATTTTAGTGGCGGGTCTTATAGTGACAACATATAGTGGTTGAATATGTTTGTCGCTGATCGGGCTCCAAGCCATGAAATTTTCATCAAGATCTACTTTACCGATAATGCGACAAAACAGAACATATTGCAATCCATCTTCATTTGGTAGTGAGCTCACTATGCTGCAATGCACATGGATAAGGTCTATATACAAGTAAGAGCATATATTTGTTTAACAACAGATATTTACCCGTCAATGGCACGTGTCTCAGGGTCATGAAATAGATCAGAAATGATCTCCAAAATTTTAGTAAGCTCAACCCTGGGTGCACCATGCCAATGATAGTTAGCAACACCAAGGCTATCACCATTTCCTTCAATGCTCTTTGAAAAAAGCCACAATGCTTCTAAGCAAGCTTCTTTTGAGTCTTTAAACTGATCCAAACGGTGAACTTCGACGACAGGGCAGTGTTTCGCAAAATATGAAGAATTCAGATAATAAAGGTTCTTCAAGAGAACCTGCTCCTCATCCCCCTCCACAAGTTTAACCAGATTGTGCTTGCTAAACTCCATCAGGAAAAAGTTGTGTGACCTGCTTGAAATAGAAGAATGGTAAGAAGAAATTAAAAAACCAAAATAATCATGTAAAAAATCAATAACGGTATAGATATTGAGTCTTGTTAATGACTGTATTGATAACTGAATCAAAAATTAAAACCTAGATTGAAATCGACACAGCAATTAGTGTCAATCTCATAAATTTAAATCTATGGTTTATGCGTTGGGCAGCACTTAAAAAATTCTTGTGATTTTTATTATCTTTTTCATAGATATAACATTCCTAAGAAGAAGAAATAACCACTGCAAAAAATAAGAGCAGAAGAACAGCTTGAGGAGTAACTAAAACATACCTTGTATTCTCAAAATGCACCAATCTCTAACAGAAAGTCGAAAGGAATTCAATTGCTATACTTCTTTCTGTTATCCCAGTGCTATATACAGAGGACAGGAAGGCGCCATATCTATTCTTTAAATGTAGAATTTCATAAGAAGAATCTACAAACATTTCTCCATAAATTTTTTCGTTCATTCTGTGATGCATGAATCTGGGTGTACATGAATCGATTTTCCTATCTTCATGTATATGCATGCTTGTGCCTGAAGGTTAATTAATACATCTAAGATGAATGTGACCGTGTCTCTGAAAGAATCGCTTTTTGATTAATCGTAGGCTGCAAGTAGATCAGACGAACATGTCTCATATAACCTTCAGACCAAATATTCAAATAAATAATTACCATAATTCAAATATTTAGTGAACAGATCTAGAATTGAATCACACACCAATTCATATAAATTGATATAACAAAGGTATATGGTTTTGGAAAAGGCAATTGACCCATCAAACTAAAAAATCACAATGGCCTTTCCTCTTCAGAAATCAGAACTTTTTAGATATTTCAGTATTTACTCGGAGCCCAAGTTACTACATGAATTTTGACAAATTCTGATAGCTTACAGACAAATTGAAGATATGTTGATCTTTTCCTTATCGAAGAGATTGCAATCCCTCTTATAAAGGTAATTCTCATAGTCTAAGTCTTCTTGAAATTAAAACATTTTCGATCTTCAAATAGATCGAGCCTATATGCTCATGACTTCCCAAAACTAATGAAGAAATCTTAGTCTCAAAATACGACTAATGATTTCTGGGCTCGACCATCAATTCATTTTCCCTCAAACATGGAATTGGTTCAATGGTTCATCTCTCCACATCTCTGATACATATTGTTGTAATTCTTCAACGTTTTCAGAGAGGTGGAGGGTCCTGACTACCAACAACTCTTTGGTGCATTCCCAAACCGATGAGCACATCCCAATACGGACCGCAACGTCCTTAAACTAGCTATGGACCGAAACGTTCTTAAACTAACAACGGACCGTAACGTCCTTAAACTAAAGCAATAGAGCCCAAATGCACTTTTGTTGGGTTTGAACGATCCCAAAATCCTGTTGAGTAGATCTTAGTCTCAAATTAGACTAACGTATAAGTTGATCTTAATCTCAAACGAGATTAACGAATCTTAAATCAACCCAAACCCAAATCTAAGAATATACGGATTTGGAATAATCCACACTCTATGAGCGACAATATAAATTAGTCTGCTATACAATCCACATGCAACCAAAAATAAAACAAATACACACGACATGAAGTGACTTTCTGGAGCAGGAGAAAGTGGTTATCGCTACGCGGTAACGTAATTAACTGCAGGGGTTTACGTCTGCAGAGAAGAGCGTCCTCACAATCAAAAACCACTCACAAACGAGGGGGAATCTGACGAAGTCTGCTACAACGGCTGCATCCATCCAAAACTCTGATACACGGTTCCATAAATCAACTTGGAATCTTCAGAGAGGTGGACAGATAAATCCAAATAGCATCTACCCCCAAATTCAGGCAAGGCGATCCATCCCGGTTCGTCTCCGTTTTCGGCAATAAACAGATTCTGGCACGCCCGGTGGGACCTTTTCCTCTTTCCACTTCACATTTCGTGTGTCGTGTTCGCGAACAAATCGCGCTTTGCTATGGTTGGCCCTAGATTCAAGGTACTAAGATTTGGTGTCTTGCTTCTGTGCAGAAAAAAGAAGATCAATGGTTTCCAACTGCACCTACAACAGCAACTCTCACTCCGTCCCCGCTGGAGTAGTGGCTTATGGGCCTCAAGCGGCTTCCATCTTTGCAATGCCAGTGGAGCAGGTGACTCAAGCCACAACTGGACTGTTCTTTGGGACCATGATCCTGCCAGCAAGATTCAACGCCCCGATGCCATCACAGGAAGCTCCAAAGAAGTCGGTCTTCGATCGATTTGCAGCCACCACAGCCCCTCTCAACGGGTCGTCCAATTCTGACACCTCAGTCTTCAACAGGCTGAGCCACGGCTCAAGTGGGCCTGCAAAGAGGCTCGCGATACCTGAGGGGGTTATCCCGAAACGGATAACCGTTCCAGCTCTGGCGAGAGAAGTCGTCGACAGGGCTTCTCCTGCTAAATGATCGGTCTTCGTAAGATTGGCCGTGCCAATTCCTGCTTCCAGCGAAGTCATCAAGACTGCTTCCAGCGAAGTCATGGGTTAGCCTTCGAAAGATTGACCGTCCCCTCTCAACGGACGTCAGTCTTCAACAGACGGTTAACCTTCGAAAGATTGACCGTCCCCTCTCAACGGACGTCGGTCTTCAACAGGCTGGCACCAACAGTAGCCCTTCATCAGAGCAGGGGGCATAACGAAGCCACTCCCACAACTCAGGCAACCCCATCTGCAAGACGTGCTCGACGTCGCCACTGGCGCCGAGTGAGAAAAGCTGGAGGCAATTCTCCCTCTAGACTTACTCCACCAGCTCTAATGGTGGAAGTTGACGTTGTTGTTCCAACTAGGAACAACTTTGATCTGCTAAGGAGGGTTCGAAAGAACGCTCCGACCGCGGTGCTGAAGAAATCACCCACACATGTTGAAAATATAGTACAGGTGAAGCCGGAGCAGCCCCCTCAGCGGATATCATCCTGAATCCATGGATTCTGGCGGAAAGTACAGGATTCTGTAATCAACAAAAACTACTCTCGTCGACCGGAGAAAATGAAGGTTCGAGAAGAGGAAATTCATCCCTTTAGCATGCAGCGAGGGACTTCTCAGGCGCCTTTTACAATAGCTCCTTCGACTTCGACTTCTCACAAAAAGAGAAGGCCAGAAAATCTACCACCACCGGCGGCAAATCCCAAGGGTGATGGATCCAAACGCCTAAGTCTGGGGAATAATCGTGCACACGGTGTACATGGCTTCCGGGAAAGAGAAAAGCCGTACTTCCATGGGTCATCGACCACAAACTCGGTCGTTGACAAAAACTCAGGAGCAGCAACAAAAGCTCCAGGAGATGCTGACGAAAATAGAAGGACTCACTAGGCAAAAAGAAAGCTCGAAATCGATATCTGAACAATGCCAAAAGCAAGAGACTGATACAGAATTTCTGCGAAGGGTGATCGAAAAGAAGGATAAGGAGGCCGCGGAGCAGGCTGCTAATATAAAGCAGATGGCGCTTCTGTTCTAAGACATGGTTGGGATGATGGTCCAGCTGGAACCTCCAGCCGAAGACCCTCCGATAATCATCGAAGACGACAGAGGGGAAATGCCAAACCCTCCACCGGCTTTCTCAGCAGCCAAGGAAGAAATGATCTCCAAGGATGCTCTTGATGACTACATGGCTCAACAAATACGAGCTCATCAAGTGAGTGAAGCGGCTGGCCAAGCCGTCAGGACCGTGCAACCGTACCCAGGCTAGTACGATCAAATCAAGTACCCACTGGGATATACGATCCCTAATTCCATGTGTATAAGGGGACGGACAATCCACACCAGTACGTTGCTCAATTCAAAGCTCTGTGCGGTAATAGTAGAGGCGACGACAAACTGTTGCTCCGCCAGTTTGTTTACAACTTGTCGGAAACGACATTTGAATGGTACTCTGAGCTCCCAAATGACTCTGTCAAAACATTCACGGAGATGGAATTACTATTCACACAGTGGTTTGCAAGCGCACCCCGATCACGACATTAATCAATGCCAGGGTGAAGTCAGGAGAGACCTGGGTTCAATACGCAATTCGGTGGCGGAACCTATGGTCAAAATGCGAACAACGCATAGAAGAAGCTCTTGCCGTGGGCATGTTCGTAGGGACCCTTGATCCTCAGGAGACCATATCCTAATTTATGATATTGTTCATGCTGACCACCTTCCAGGCCTTGATTGATAAGCTGGCCCAAATGGGCCACGGGCCTCCCTTTTAAAAAATGGACCCTCGGAATGCAATGGGTAAAGGGAACGCAACCTTCGTTGCCAACACTCAACAGAAACCGAGTGATCTGAAACCGGTTGCTCGCCAAAGTGACACACGCCTACGCCGATCCCTCGAAAAGAAGCTAGGACGTCCTTACTCGTTTTCTCGGGATAAAACGAGGTGACTGTTCGAACCGGCAGTGCGTAACACACTTATCACTCTGCCGGATCCGAAACGTCCACTACAGCCTGGTGACGTCAACAGTCCCAACTACTGCTCCTACCACAGAGTTTTGGGCCACCCAATTGAGGATTGCTACGTCTTCAAAAATTGGGTCGAGCACCAGTACCAATAAGGCAAGTTTGAGCTGTCCGAAAACTGGAGGGTGAACCCGCCACAGAAATACGCTCCTAAAAAGGCGGACACGCTAGGGGAATCATGCTCGCTTGTAGAAGAAGCTCCGTGGGAAGTTGTCCTTTCAGCTAAAACTAAAAGAATGCTGAAGGACCTTCAAGCATGTTCGGCGATCAGATGGAAAAGCCCGCTGGATCCCGAGATCATTGAGGGGATTCTTAAACCGCGCCCAACACCGAAAGCTGGTAACGATAGGCAAAACACCCAGGCCAAGCCTTCGAAGAAAAAGAACAAGAATCCCGTACAGCCTGATAACAAGCGTACGGTCCTGCAAAAATACATCGATGCACTGGAAAAATACAACCAAAAGGCGCGGAACCCAGTCACAATCGAAGAGTTTCTCAACCATATACTTGAGAACGGAGATAATGACGATGACGAGGGAAATGGCTCGTCGGGAGAAACCGAAGATTATGTATCAAGTTTGCACATGGTTTCTCATTCGTCATTAAATAACGAAGAAACTCTCTCGGCGTCGGAAAGCAACACAGAGGAACTGGGGGCAGGACCGGTGCCAAAATCCCCATAGCTGCCAAAAGACCCAATAGACAGGCTGCTAAACAAAACCTTTCAACAGACCGAAATGTCCTTAAACTAACCGCTGCCTCTAAAATGGTAACAATGGACCACTATGCTCTTAAACTGGCAACGGGACGAGATGTCCCTAAACTAACAATGGACCAAGATGTGCTTAAACTAAACAATAGATCGTAATATCCTTAAACTAAACACGTCACCTCAAATACGGCGATAGTGGAATTCAAGTCCACAAGTCCCAGAGGCGAAGACTGCAATTCGAGTCCCGTTGGCTGCACAGCTGCCCCGGTGAAGAAGTCCCCCATAAGTTCCATTGGCGAATAGAGGGGTAAAAAAAGAAAAAAAAACGGTACGTCCACAAGAGAAATGGGCACGGATGAAAACCCGAAAGGGCGCCGTGAGTAAAAACAGCAGGGCTACCGGCGAGCATGTGAAAACCTGAAAAGACGCAATCTTGTTGTTAAAAAAACGGTATGTTCACAAGCGAACTGTGCACGGATGAAAACCCGAAAGGGCTCCGTGAGTAAAAACAGCAGGTCTACCGGCGAGTTTGTGAAACCCGAAAGGACGCAATCTCGTTAAAATAAAAACACCTGCAAGGTTCTCTCGACCTTGTGAGGAGAATACACCTGCGTGAGATCCTTACGACTCACAAGGGAGCAACACACTAAGGGTTCCTGATTGATCTCAAAAACTATCTATAACCGCAATCAAGAACGGCGTCACTTTGCAGCTAGCCGGTGAGTACGGGTCGGTCCACAGGGATGTTGTGAATTTCCTAATCTCTCTTACGAGTTAATTCCAAACGGTGTGAATGGATTAATTAAATCTAAAAACTAAATTAATCTAGGGCAATTGAATTAATGATCTAACTATCTAATTAGGGCAAGGAATTAAATTTATACTAGGGCAGAGAATGAAAAATTACATAGGGCAAGAATTGAAATTACCTACTTACTTTACAGATGGCTCTCTCCAAATATCAACACAAGACTTGTCAGATCTGAATTTCTGAAATGAAAAGAGACATTGATGCTCACCAAAAGAAATCTAAATTTTATTGATAAAAAGAGGCATAGGGAGGCATGGCCTTTACAATGATTTAGAGTTCCTATTTATAGAGGATAGGAAACCCTATGTTACAATTGATCCGCATGTCTACATTTACCAAAAATATCCCTAGATAGACCATTTCAGAGCCGCTTTAAATTATGGTAAAAAATATATCTTCTAACTGCGCAATACGGCCGCGGAACCGCGGCCGCAGCTAGGGTCTGGCCGCAGTTCCGCGGCCAGATGGTGGACTTGAAAGCTGTGGTTTTCTGGCTTGGTCTGGTTCTCTTTTTGCTTCCTGTATCTTTGGTTGTTTCTTTATAATAGCTTCTGGTTCTCTTCCAAATTTCCCAGTGAATATTTGCAGTGGACTTTTAACCGTTCGCTTTATAATCTTGGACCTTGCGTTGCCTTGTACTTTATGAACTGATCTTTATGTAGGCTTGATCAAGATCCCTCTATTTGTTGGTTGTAGTTCCACTTTTTGCATCGTCTTTTATCTTTTTCACTGTTTTAGATCCAAGAACCTGTAACCTGTAATATGTACCAGACATGCGTCAAAAGCACCTGTTTATTTATAAAACGAATAAGAAAGGGGAATATGATAATACAATATTATGGTATGAACAAATACATCCATACTTATTTTTTGCTCGTCCTCAAGCAAACTTATTTTTATTCTCTACAAAAACCTAACCGTACTTTCATAGGGAAACGCGATTGCACTGAGCACGTGCAACAAGCCGTTAAACCTCTGGGTGTTCCTAGTAGGAGGAGTGTTGTCTCCTGAGGGTTTTCAGCGGATACTACCCACAAAATCCTATCAATTCGGCTTTTTGACTTTTATTCTCCAATTAGGTTTTCTAACAAGGAATTCTATTATCGTCGACTCGTAAATTATCCACCCATATTCTTCACACTTTCTCATCATTTAACTTAAGATTATATATGTTCTGCAGACCATTTAGCTTTCGGCATCTCTTAAGTTTTCCTTTTAGGGTTCCATCTCCACTTAGGAATTTTTATCATCTCTATTAAAGATACAAGTTCTATTCTTCATTCCTATCTCTCATCTAAATCCCAATTACATACCCCTACGTGTGTGTATATATCACCCCTACACTTGGAAATTCAAATCAAGCAATCATACTCTTGTCCGTTGTCCAAAACACTTCTTAATAGGTGAACTTTTAGATGAATTTGCTTACACACCCTTCATACGACCGTTAATACTTCTTGAGGTACCAACGACCGATTACAAGATGTGTTTTCACATTAAAGCGTAGTTCCTAGTCTTGCAACACCTAAGGCTTTAGCAGTGACTCCTAAACTAGTTGGTCTAAGGCACTAGGTGATAAAGCACCATCGCTAAATATTTTTTCTCTTTTTGCAGCCTTAAGTAATCACAACAACCAGTATTCATTTTTTTCTTTATTCTTTATTCACACTTATATATATATATATATATATATATATATATATATATATATATATTTCATCGTACTAAGGACTTCAGACAAGAGCATTTCAAGGTCTCTTCTACTATTCCAAGTTTCAAGGTGCGTGATTGTGCAAATTGTAGGGTATACATTTTCAGAATCTAGACTTAAGCTAGGAATTATTTTTCAAACTTATACTCTAATAAAAATATCAATACTTTTCCTTTGTTTTGACTTAGCCCAAGAACTGAACCCAAAATTTGCCTATTTCTAAATAAACTACAAAGACATATACTTTCTACCGTTAAACATTAAGAAAGGTTATTTTTAGGGTTTTTAATTTACTACGTCTAAGATCTAGTTGTTCCTATCTAGTTAACCTATCTGTCAAACTCTAGTCAAATAAGCCAAAATTGAATACAATAATTTTTATAATTTTTCAAAATTTTTCAATTTTTATAGGTTTTCAAATAAATATGCAAATGTAAAAATATACATATGAATGCGAAGGAAGAAGACGTACCGAGCATACCTCCAAACTTAAACTTGACAGTGTCCTCATTGTCATACTACACCAAGAGGGTCAAAATTTTCGGCACTCCTCTGTTTATTTATTTACAATTTTTTTTTATTGTTTTGAATTTTTTTTATTGTATTGTTAATAGAAAAACAAAATATATATATATATATATATATATACATATATACAATAAGGTCCTCCGCAAACTAAGCAAGGCCTTACATAAGCCAAAGATGAGCACCAACCATTCAAAAATCTTATCGTGGTAATGGTAGGGTTGGTGAAAGAATGGGGTGGAAAGAAAAGAAATGAGAAGCACACGAGACCGTGTGGGAAGAAAGGTAGAATATGGTCTCGGTGAAGGAGGAGAATGGCGGAAAAGAGAAAGAAGTGGAGTACGATCTTGAGAGTGTAAATCGAGTGAATAAATTAGCGCAATTTGTGATGACTGATGTATTAAAAACGATTGTGCTAATCTATTAACCCGTCGAGAAATGGGGTCAAATCCCTCAAGATTCGCAAGAAAAGATGGGTACGTCGAACTTGGTATTTGAGATGAAAGCGTAACAGTCTCTTGTAAAGTCGGAACGATAGGAAGGACGAAAGGGAGTGAATTAGGGATAGTCTCATTCTCACCGTAGTAAACTGTCTCGAACTTAAAAGATTCCATCAATGGTTCGAAACGACTATAGGCAACCGAGTCTGATGGTTCAACTAACTCATCTGAAAATTCAAAGGTCTCAAACTCGGACGGTGAGTCATCAACATCGTCCGAAAAAGTGAAACACTCGTAAGTGTTATCGGCTGTGAGAACTGTGTCAGATTCAAAGGAAAATTTTTCAATCTCACAGTCTTCAAGCGTGATCTTGTGCGTGGTCGGAACGATGGAAAGGAGGGAGGCTGATATAATAGTTAAAGGTTCATGAGGATGAATTGGAAAATTCGACACATCAAACAAAAATGGTTCAACCTCAATATTATCCTCAATACTCTCCTCAATACTATCCTCATAATTCTCCTCAAAATTTTGCTTATCCATGCCAATATCATCAAAATCAAGATGCATATGAAGTTCGGGAGAAACATTTAATGACTCGGGATGATGAATTGGACATAAAATATCAATCAAATCGATGGATTCATCATCCGAAATATTCTTGGCGTCTATATCCTCAATCAAGTGAAAATCAATATTTTCTGACACCTCATCAAAAGCATGGATATTTATCGGTTTAGGTTCTAGAGTGGAGGTGTAAAGATCGAAAGGATTAAGTGTGGTTTCACTCGAAAGAGGTTCTTCACAATCTGGCAAATCAAGAACTACAAATTCACACAACTCGTTTTTATTTTCAACTGGTGAACTATTTTGGACAATCGATGGAAAACCGGAGTTGTGGGTTTCAATTGGATAAGGGTAGGTTTGATTTGGAATTGTGTAAAACTCACTCGCTCCTCTCAAATTCTTACTCTGTCCAACCGCCTCCTCATACATTGAAAAATTTGAAGCTAGTTGGAAACGACCTACCGGTTCACTAGGTTGCATAAGTGCGGCAATGGACGCATCCACATTCCTAACCATTTTGTTTGTTGCTGAAATATAATCTTGCAACGACTGTTCCAAACTAGACATGGGTGATGAGGGAGTTTCGGTAAAAGATTCGAAATTGTTTGGATATGTGAAACTCCTAAATGGCTGTGTAGAAACAGTGTCTAGTGAAGGTGGGAAAGTCGGGTAGGACTGGTAGGAATTGGATGGATGGACAGGAGTAGGGTCAACATATGGATAAAAATGTGAATGGACTTGTTGATCCCTAGAACTAGATGAGTGGAGAGGGGTGAAAGATCTGCTACGAGATTGAGCAATATGCTCAGCAATGGACATCGGTTTAGGAGTTACAGCAGGACTTGAAAAAGTGGTATCAACATATGAAGGTGGTAATGGTTGACTTGGTTGACACAAAGTGGGTTGCAATGTCGAACTATTTCTCCTAGATGCTTCTATTTGATCTTTCAAAGAAATTTTGGGCACGGAAGGATTTTCCTTAAATCGACCGAAACAATTGACGTACGACGCAAAGTTAAGTTCGGGATACCAAAGTTCGAAAAATGATTTATGATGTGGGGTACCCATGATAGAAGAAAGAGAAGATGAAGAAGGTAAGTGGTGCAAGGATCTCTTAGCGACAAAAGGTTGTAAGTTTTCTAATAAAATTTTCCTTTTTTCTTTGTCTCTTTATTTGGAAAAATTTTTTAGCAAAAAAAGATTAAGGATATGCAAATCAGAAAAGATCACTTGCAATCAATTATTATTTTAAGTATAGCACAAAGAATCCTGCACAAAATTTGTTATTTGGAAAGGAAAAGATTTTTTAAAGCGCACAAAATTCTGCAGGAATTTTTCAGAAAAGATATATCTAGATTTCCAGAGCAAGAACAGAGGACCTTACAGTGCAATTTTCTCAAGATGATGTGACGAGACCGCCGAGTTTCCGCGGCCCCAACGCGTTCCTGCCGCGTTTTCGCGGTGGGATGTAAGGCACGGATCCCGAGAAAAAATTGTGGATGACGATGACACAAGACCGCCGCCCTTTCGCGGTCAAAAGTGGGATTGGGTCGCGGTTTAGCGGCGCGGTGGAGGTTTCAGGGTGCGGGAAAAATGCTACTGCTCTGTTTTGAAAATCCACCTCTGTTCTGATCTTCTGATTTCTGTTGTGCTTTCTGTAGATTTCCAGATCCGAATTTGTATATAGATCCTGTAAAATTCAAACAACAAAATACCCCTTCCAAAAATAACAGATGATATATTTTATATTTTTTGTGATTTTTCAGATTTTATGATTTTTTTAATTTTAGATTAACCCGAAATTGCAAAAAGGAAATAACACGCCATCCCCGACAATGGCGCCATTTGATTGATCTCAAAAACTATCTATAACCGCAATCAAGAACGGCGTCACTTTGCAGCTAGCCGGTGAGTACGGGTCGGTCCACAGGGATGTTATGAATTTCCTAATCTCTCTTACGAGTTAATTCCAAACGGTGTGAATGGATTAATTAAATCTAAAAACTAAATTAATCTAGGGCAATTGAATTAATGATCTAACTATCTAATTAGGGCAAGGAATTAAATTTATACTAAGGCAGAGAATGAAAAATTACATAGGGCAAGAATTGAAATTACCTACTTACTTTACAGATGGCTCTCTCCAAACATCAACACAAGACTTGTCAGATCTGAATTTCTGAAATGAAAAGAGACATCGATGCTCACCAAAAGAAATCTAAATTTTATTGATAAAAAGAGGCATAGGGAGACATGGCCTTTACAATGATTTAGAGTTCCTATTTATAGAGGATAGGAAACCCTATGTTACAATTGATCCGCATGTCTACATTTACCAAAAATATCCCTAGGTAGACCATTTCAGAGCCGCTTTAAATTATGGTAAAAAATATATCTTCTAACTGCGCAATACGGCCGCGGAACCGCGGCCGCAGCTAGGGTCTGGCCGCAGTTCCGCGGCCAGATGGTGGACTTGAAAGCTGTGGTTTTCTGGCTGGCTCTGGTTCTCTTTTTGCTTCCTGTATCTTTGGTTGTTTCTTTATAATAGCTTCTGGTTCTCTTCCAGATTTCCCAGTGAATATTTGCAGTGGACTTTTAACCGTTCGCTTTGTAATCTTGGACCTTGCGTTGCCTTGTACTTTATGAACTGATCTTTATGTAGGCTTGATCAAGATCCCTCTATTTGTTGGTTGTAGTTCCACTTTTTGCATCGTCTTTTATCTTTTTCACTGTTTTAGATCCAAGAACCTATAACCTGTAATATGTAGCAGACATGCGTCAAAAGCACCTGTTTATTTATAAAACGAATAAGAAAGGGGAATATGATAATACAATATTATGGTATGAACAGTTCCTCATGATTCTTAAGGAGAAATTACACTTACGAGATTCTCACGACTCGTAAAAAGAATTCCCTCTTATAAGACCCTCACGGCTCATAGGATTCAAAAGCCTTAAGATACAGAGATCTGAACCTGTTCTTAAGCCATCACACACCCTAAGTTTCCCTACAGGCGGTCAATATTGGCTCTTGTATACAATCCATAGGCACAAATAAATGAATTCCCCCACTAAGTTCCACTAATAACGAGGAATGTCCTCATATGGTGAACGACACTTATAAGTTTTCTCGACTTGTAAGGAGAAAACACTCTTATAAGGTCCTTATGACTTCCAAGAGAAATATCACTTAGGAGTCCTCATGACTTCTAAGGAGAACCTATACCTATGAGATCCTTACGACTCATAGGAAGAAATACCTTTATGAGACCCTTACGGCTCATAAAGCCAAAAAGCCTTAGTCGACAGGACCTTAACCATGTTTGCTAAGCAACTTTTGTTCAAATCAGCAAAAGCAAATGATGATTCTCTCCTGGCAACATCCCAGTGGTAGCAATACTGATGCCTAAATTAGTATCAGATTCTAAGTCCTTTCACGGAAAATGATAATTCTCTCCTGGCAATATTCCAGTCACAGCGATGCTGATGCCAAGATCGATATCAGATCTCAAGTTCCATACTCGCAATAAGAATCAGCGAGGAAAATATATGCATATGAAGTAGCCGAAATGATGGGGAAACTCGCAATAAAAATCAGCGAGTAAAATATATGCATATAAAAACTGCCGAAATGTTTGGGCAACTCGCAATAAAAAGTAGCGAGTAAAAAGAAAAAACAGCCAAAACGATGGGGCACCACGATAAAAACAGCCGAAATGATTGGGCAATCGCGACTTTTGCGATATAAAAAGCTGAAGAGTGTCGCGAAAGAAATGAAAAAAAATGATGAAACTTTTGGCCTGCAGGTGAATCCACATCAACCTCTGTATACAATCCATGGGCATAAACGAAAAGGGAACCATATTTCCCCACCGGGCTCTGTCAAAGGGAGAGTCAAATCTTGAAGGTTCACAGACAGCCTAGATATCAACAACGACATTTCTTCTCACTCCAACAGGATGCAGATGCAATGTCAACAAAACGGATCCATGGTAAAGTCTCTAGTTCCAAATCTCGATGGTTCATAGACAACCTAGAGATCAACAACGGAGTTTCTTTTCACTCTAACAGGATGCAGACGCAACGTCAACAAAATGGAGTCATGGTAAAGTCTCTAGTTCTAAATTTCAACGGTTCACAGTCAACCTAGATATCAACAACGGTGTTTCTTCTCACTCCAGCTGGATAAGAATGTGACGTCAACAACAGACCCCAGGGTCAAAACATCGGAGTTATGACAAAGTACCTAGATCCAAATCTCGACGGTAAAGACCACCTCGATGGCTGTCTTGATACAACAGACGCGATGTCAGCCCGGCGTTCCTTCTCAACTCCAGCAGGATGTAAATGCAATGTCAACAACCAACCCTAGGGTCAAAACAACGAAAGCATGGCAAAGTCCCTAGTTCCAAGCCTCGACGGTTCACATACAACCTAGAGACAACCTCGACATTCGTCTCGTTATAGCAGACACAATGTGAACAAACGAAGCAAAGGAATATTCCTAGCTTCAGGGTCTTGACGACAACTCAAATAAAACCTGAAAAACTATCGGAGATCATCCCACACCAGTGCGGAGTGGTTATGACTCATCAGGGCTCCCAAACTGCGCCTAACCTCAAGTAAAAAAGCGGCATAGAAAATCCCTAACGCTTGCACTTCCGACGGTAATATGACCTGGGAGATTACTTGCAGATATCTTGTCCAGCCCCCGAAGGGATCAGAGACACGATAGTCACAGGGCTACTCGAACAACAAGACTGCATATCAGAGAATGCATCAACCAACGCGACGGTACGATGGACAAAAAAACTAGTACCACAGACCCTAACGGACCTTTGTCATAAAGAGCAGAGGTTAACTGTGATGTTAGGATATTCTTGCGAGAACTTCTTGACTCGTCTCGACTCATAAGGAAAACAATGTTCCTGTGAGTACTTCTCGACTCGTAGGGAAAAACATCTTCATGAAACCCTCACGGCTCATGAAGATGAAAAAAGTCTTAGGCTACAATGATCCTAAACTTGTCTCCTAAGCCCACAATTCTATGACTATGCATAACTCTACACTATTTCACCCACGTATATACTTACGTAGGCAAAGTAGTGGGGGGCATTTTTTCCCGCCAAAATATTCGGCCAAGAGCTATTTGTTCTCTTATAACCCTTATAAAAAAGAAAGAGAAGAAAGAGTAAAAGAATTCACGGTTGGACGTCACGTGTTAAACACGTGAGCGCTCATATGTGAAGCATATGAGTGCTGAAAACAAACAACTAAGGGCCAAACATGTCTCACGTGTTAAACACGTGAGCACTCATATGCAAAGCATATAAGCGCTGAACATAAATAACTAATGGCCAAACAGGCCTCACGTGCTAAACACGTGAGCGCTCATATGTAAAGCATATGAGCGCTGAAAATAAACTAAATAAAACAACTAATGGCCAAACAGGCCTCACGTGTAAAACACGCGAGCGCTCATATGCAAAACATATGAGCGCTAAACATAAATAGGCTAAAACCCACAGCAGGGGTCACGTGTTAAACACGTGAGTTCTCTTGACTCTCACATGCAAAGCATGTGAGCGTCCCAATTTAAAATGTTCCCATTAAATTCTATGTGATAAAATTAAATCCTATTTGGGAAATATTTTTCCCGATCTTTCTAATATAGAAAGATCTTTCTCTAATAGAGAATTCTGTATTTAAAATCCGATGGTGATAAAATATCACCAATTAAATCATCTGGTAGAATAAAATTCTATCATAGGAAAATATTTTCCTAATCTTGTTAAGCTAACAAGATCTTCATATGATAAGAATAAAATTCTATATAATAGAATTAAATTCTATATTAAGAAAATATATTTCTGATCTTATTAAACTAAAAAGATATGATAGAATAAAATTCTAATCTTATTAAAACTAACAGGATATTCATAATCTTGTTAAACAAACAAGAAATCTTCTCTGTTACACAGAGAGCCTTTAGATTAAAAATCCAATGGTGAATAGAATTTACCGATTGATTTATAAGATCATGGAATCAATCAAGGTATCTCAATAAGGGATTTTCTTAACAAATTGATTCTTTTTCTTCTCATATAAATAGGAGCAAGGAGAGGAGGAAACACACAGAGAGAGGGGGGGAAGAAAAATACAGAGAGAATTTAATTCTCTATAAGGAGGAGACCACCCAATAAGCTTTCCAAAAAGCTCCTACAAAAATAAAAGAGAATTTAATTCTCAAACAAAGAGTTTAACTCTTCAAAAAAAGAACTTAGTTCTTCCTCTGGTTGAGATCTTGAGAATTTAATTCTCATCGGGAAGATTTTGTTATGCAGATTCAAAACTCAGAGGAAAGAACTAAGTTCAAAGAATTTAATTCTTACAAAAATATATAGGAATTTAATTTCTCTGATAAAACTAGGGTTTAACCCTGTAAAAGAATTTAGTTCTTATAAAAAAAGAAACTTGAAATTCTCTAAACTCAAATCCCAGTATCATTGATATAAGATCAAGATCTTCATGCACATAGAGGGAAAGACTGATGATTCACACGCAAGCGTCTAAAAAGAAGAACAAGAAGTACCTCCTACGGCAGTCACGTGTTCCTACGTGACCCCCAAGCATTTATACAGAAAAGGGAATAAACCCAAAGGCGGCGCTTACATTTTGAGAGCACCTCACATGTTTGCACGTGAGCATTAATGAATTAAGTGCTTAGCACTTATAAAACAAAAGGGAATAAACCCAAAGGCAGTGCTCACATTTTGAAAGCACTTCACGTGTTTGCACATGAGCATCAATGAATTAAGTGCTTAGCACTTATAAAAGAAAGGGAAATAAAATTCAGAGAACAATTCCCATTTCGGGCGCCTCACGTGCTCGCACGTGAACCGAGTGCTCATAAAAGAAGAGGGAAATAAAACCAAAAAAGAAGGCAACACCAACCTTGGGGCGCCTCACGTGCTCACACGTGAGTACCACAAGAATTAAGTATTTAACACTTATATATAAACGGGGATTTGAACCCAATGTACAATGCCGGATTTGAGATGCCTCACATGCTACACGTGAGCGCCCCCGGAATCCAGTGTTTTAACATTGTTTTAGAACCTCAAATGGGAACACGTGAGTTCTGAATATACACTAGTGTTTAACACTATGGGAAATCAACTCCAGCATCAAGTTGGCTAAGTCTTCTTAAGATTAAAACATTTTCGATCTCCAAATAGATCGAGCCTCTATACTCATGACTTTCCAAAACTAATGAAGAAATCTTAGTCTCAAAATACGACTAATGATTTCTGGGCTCGACCATCAATTCCTTTTCCCTCAAACATGGAATTAGTTCAAGGGTACATCTCTCCACACCTCTGATACATGTCGTTATAATTCGTCAACGTTTTCAGAGAGGTGGAGGGTCCCGACAACCAAAAACTTTTTGGTGCACTCCCAAACTGATGAGCACATCCCAATACGGACCACAACGTCCTTAAACTAGATATGGACCAAAACTTCTTTAAATTAACAACGGACCATAACGTCCTTAAACTAAAGCAATAGAGCCCAAATACTCTTTTGTTGGGTCTGAAAGATCCCAAAATTCTGTTGAGTAGATCTTAGTCTCAAATTAGACTAACGTATTCTCAACAAACATTTAAGTTGATCTTAATCTCAAACGAGATTAACGATCCTTAAATCAACCTAAACTCAAATTTAAGAATATACAGATTTTGACTAATCCACGCGCTACGGTCGATAACATAAATTAGTCTCCGTATACAATCCACATGCAACCAAAAATAAAACAAACACACACGACACGAAGTGACTTTCTGGAGCAGGAGAAAGTGGGTAACGTAATTAACTGCAGGGACTTGCGCCTGCAGGGAAGAGCGTCCCCACAATCAAAAACCCTTCACAAACGAAGGGGAATCTGACAAAGTCTGCTACAATGGCCGCATCCATCCAAACCTCCGATACATAGTTTCATAAATCAACTTGGTATCTTCGGAGAGGTGGATGGATAAATCCAAGCAGCATCTGCCCCAAAATTCAGGCAAGACGATCTATCCCGGTGCGTCTCTGTTTTCGGCGGTAAACAATCGCCATTTTGAAGGAAACGTTTAGTTTGAGGACGTTTCGGTCTGTAGATCGCCATTTTTGAGGTGAGATTTTAGTTTAAGGACGTTACGGTCCGTTGTTACAATTTTGGAGGCAACGTTTAGTTTGAGAACGTTTCGGTCTGTAGATCACCATTTTTGAGATGGGGTTTTAGTTTAAGAATGTTACGGTCCGTAGATCTCTTTGCACGCACGTGTATTTGTTATGTGTCGAGATGAACAGCGATGATATGGAATACATCCAGTTTGGGATGTGGTTTGATCTGAAATATGCACGTTAGTTTGGGAAGTGCACCAAAAAGCAGTTGATTGCCGGGACCCGCCACCTCTCTGAAGACGTTGAGGAACTACAAAGACATGTATCAGAGGTATGGAGAGATGTACCTTTGAACCAATTCCCCTATTTGAGGAAAAAAATTAGTTGGTGCTCAACCAAGAAATCATTAGTTGTATTTTGAGACTAAGATTTTCTCGGGGGAAATGTGGGATGAATATCGTTTTGGATATCATCAGTTGAAGGGTCATCAGTCATGTTTGAGACTGAGATTAGTTTGGGAAAACATGAGCTCAGAGGTTCAGTCGATTTGGAGATCAAAGAGATTTTGACCTCAGGAAGACTTAGCCAATTTGAGGCTGAAGTTGATTTCCCATAATGCTAAACACTGGTGTATGTTCAGCACTCACGTATTCCCACGTGAGGCTCCGAATCAATCTTAAACACTACATTTTAGAGGCGCTCACGTGTGGGCACATGAAGCGCCTGTTTCCCTCCGAAAGACACGGCAGAGACGCGGCGAACGTCTTTGCCTGAAATTCGGGGCAGATGCTAATTGGTGATATCCGTCCACCTCTCCGAAGATGCCAAGTTGATTTATGGCACCATGTATCGAAGGTTTAAACGGATGCGTCCGATATAGCAGACTTCGTCAGATTCCTCCTCGTTCGAGGGGTTTTTGATTGTGGGGACGCTCTTCCCTGCAGGCGCAAGCCCGTGCAGTTAATTACGCTACCGCATCACGGTAACAACTTTCTCCTTCTCCAGATGGTGACTTCATGTCGTGGGTGTTTGTTTTGTGTTCGGTTGCCCATGGATTGTATACGGAGACTAATTTGTGCTGTCGCCCGTACGACGTGGATTTGTCAAAATCCGTATCTTTCTTAGATTTGGGTTTGGGGGTGTGTGTTTATCACGCCCCGCTTCCCAAAATACGGAAAACGAGGGATGACTAGGCCAGCCATACTCCTACGGTCAAGGAATCATCCCGCCGTAGTCACACTTCGGCTTCTAGCATTACATGGTAATCAGTAAATAAAGCACAGTAGTAAAGGAATCACATCACTAATTTATTACATTAAAATCTATTGTTCACAAATTACAAATAACAAGAACAGTTACTAACCAAGTTCAATCTCACGATCACTTTTATGGAAAGCAGTAAATAAAGAAAGCACACCAGACTATATCTCCGAGAACACGAAAGGTAGATCCGTCTCCTGCGCTGGTCCTTCCACGAAATCTGAGCATGCATACTCAGGTCGTCAGAGCGACACAATAACAATATTATTATAATAAGATAAGACAGGTAAAAGAGGTAATACTAGTGAAAGTACAATACGAGTAATCACTATGTCACTATATGATGCAAAATATGATCTGTTTCCCTATCGGTCTCTAGGTCATGTTTGAAATCGTATAGTGGAAGGAGGATCATGTTTAACAGGAGTCTCGTACATACCCGAGACAACGGCCCACATGCCCGGGACATAACCCTATCAGCCGGATCGCTAGATCCTACCTAATATATATATCGCTGCTCGAATGATCATCCTCTAAAACACGGTCCCGCTAAATACGATTCTCTTTCCACTTCGATTTCCCCTTTTATCCCCAGGTTTACACTATTTATGATCTTGATTTAGTCGTGTACAAGTATACCAATGGCACGGTTTTATCACTGTTCACTGTATCAATCACTGTCACGAATATTCACTTTCCATTGGGTACTCGTCATTCCTAAACCAATATCAATCACGCACGATAATGCAATGTCCACTGACTCTAACACGCACTAACACTAAGTATATGACAAATGGGGTATGATATATGTATGTATGCCATCAATAAGCTAAGTATATTATGAATCAATGTGCACGTAATTAACTTGCAAAAATTGCATAAATTCATATGTTTAGAATTCAACGAAATGATACAAATACAATAAATAGAACACTCAGTCAGAAATTCATCAAAATTAGTTTCAGTTCAATCGGGTTTCCGGTATTCGAGATACAGCTGTTTCATTTTAAGTGCTCGCGGCTGGAAATTCAGTTTCAGAACTGAACGTCCGTTTCGCGACACGAATTGCACCCAGTTGGGTTCAGAATTTAGCGATACTAAAGTTTAATAAAATCTAGGGTTTTTGATCGAGTATTCAACGCAATAGACGGATCCTCAATCGCGTCTGTACATCGAGAGTTATACACAGTTTAACATCAGTATGTCACTTCTGAATCTGTTCTGGACAGTTATACGTTCTGCCCTTTTATTTACAAATTAAATAGCAAACGGAAATGAAACGGAATGAAACCACTTGTTTTGTTTAGCTAACAGATCCATCTTTAATCCTCTGCAGAGTTCCATAACATAAAAATTCAGGAAATAAAATGACACACACTTTGGGGCAGTATACAGTAATCAGGGTCGCTCTGGACTGCAGTCCAGAGTCGCACTCCAATCTAAATATCGTCGCAGTTACAGTACATAAAATATTAGAAGTTTACATAGAATTAAATTTCGTCGAGTCAGCTTCGATTTAAGCCCTCGAACGCATCATTCCAGCATGTACATAATTTACAGTGATTTTAACCATTTTCATATACAGGAAATTTCTAGTTTTATCGGTATATTTGGGGGTATTCATTTTAGTCGCTAACAGTCGTATTTTCCAGTGAGATTTATACACGATATTCGTCATTATATGGGCCAACTGAAAACATCTATTTCCGTCAATTTAAGCAAGTATTTTCATTGGGGTCTAGCATCGAACACGTATGTCACTAAGTTTTATTGGGAAAAGTAATTTCATAACTTATCCGTTTGAATTTGAAATAGGTGTAGATTAGCATGTAGAAAGTAAATTACTTTCCTGGAAACGTCTCAGGGTTGCACGGCAGCAGCGGCGTCACGAACGCGTGATGTACGTCGTGAAGCGATTTGCGCGAGCTTGGCTCGCGATACGGAATTGGTGTCGGAGTTGCCCGGAGTCGTTGCACGGTCACTGGAGGTTGAGGGGTGCTCAGTGGTCCTCTGTGAGTGCACTGGGGTCGACGACGGTCGACGGCGTCGCTCTGTCGATGTGCACAGTGGGTGTTTGGGACTTGGGTTATTGGATTTTTGAAGAGAGAGAGAAGTGGTGGCTTGGGTTCTGGATTTTGGAGGAGGAGGAGAAGATGCAGAGGGTGTAGAGGTCGACGGATGCTTCAGGTCAACGGGGGCTCGCCGGCGTCGAGCTTAGGTGGTGGTCGAACTCGGGTGTAATGGGTCGGTGTGCAGGGGAGTTGGGTGTGCAAGGCTGGAGGCGAAGGGGGTGGTGTAGGGAGTTCTTGTTGGTGGAGAGAAGTGAGCGAGGGAGAATGGTGGGGGTTGCAGTCGTCGCCGTCGGCGGTGGTGCGAGGGAAGTTGGGTTCGTGAGTTTTCGAGTGGGAGAGAGATGAGGGATTTGGAAAACGAGAGGGGAGCACGGTGTGAGGGAGATAAGGGAGACGAGGGGTGCGCGTCGCGGGTGTAACGTCGCAAGAGCGGGGGCGTGGACATGGGTGAGGAGCGCGGATCGCGAGCGGGAAATAAGGAAGGAGCCGTTGGAGAAGGAAGGTGAATAGGAGCGGGTCGGGTCGGGTCGACTGAGTAGGCGGGCTGGGCTTGGGGGTTTTTAGAAATTCAAATTACTTAATTCTTGTGGGCTGAGGATTGAAACGGGCCGTTTAATTTTAAATGGAAAAATTTAAATGGGCTGAGGGATTTAAATAGGGAATTCATTTTAACTTTAAATCTTGGGTGGGCTGAGGATTTAGTATAGTTTGGGTTAGGATTTTATTAGTAAAATTTTGGTTTTAGTTTAATTTAGCTTTGATTTTAAATCTTGGGTTTTGACTTTTAGGGTTTAGGAAAAATATAAATATTGGAACTTAAGAACCAACTTCCCACAGAAAAATACGAGGGGAAAAGAAAGGGGCACTCAGGGAGATTTGGAAAAATAGAAAACTTTTATCGAGATGGGAACGGGGATTTACATCATACCCCCCTTACAAAAATTTCGTCCTCGAAATTTAACAAGGATACAAGGAAACAATGTACTAAACAAAAAGATGTGGATAATGATCACGGATATCTTCCTCCCGCTCCCAGGTGGATTCTCCTGGGGAACGACCGCCCCAAGACACTCGGACTAATGGAATGACCTTATTCTTCAGCACTTTCTCTCTGCGGTCGAGGATGGTAGTGGGCTGCTCCTCGTACGATAGGTCGGTACCCAAAACCAGCTCCGAATGGTCCAGGACATGGCTCTCATCCTGAACATAACGCCGCAACTGAGACACGTGGAAGGTATTGTGCACACCAGCTAGCGATGGAGGCAAGGCAAGTCGATAGGCCACCTCTCCTACTCGCTCTAGCACCTCAAAAGGTCCGATAAAACGGGGACTGAGCTTTCCCCGACCTCCGAACCTGATAACTCCACGAGTAGGGGAAATTTTCAAGAACACATGATCTCCGACTTCGAATTCTAGTGCCCTCCTGCTGGTATCTGCCCAACTCTTCTGTCGATCCTGAGCCGTCTTAATACGCTGCCAGATCATTTGATCTTTGTCAACTGTCTGAACAATGAGTTCGGGGCCCAGTAATCTTCGTTCTCCCACATCATCCCAACATACTGGGGATCAACATTTCCGTCCGTAAAGTGCTTCAAAAGAAGCCGTCTGAATACTAGCCTGATAACTATTGTTATAAGAGAACTCGACTAGATGCAGATGGTCCTCTCAGGAACCCTGAAAGTCCAATATGCAGGCTCTCAACATGTCCTCGAGCGTCTAAATCGTACGCTCGGATTGTCCATCCGTCTGCAGGTGATATGCTATGCTGAATTTGAGGCGGGTACCTAAGCTCTCCTGTAAGCTTTTCCAAAAGTGCGAAAAGAATCTGGTGTCCCGGTCTGACACAATGCTGACTGGAACACCGTGAAGTCGTACAATCTCCTGCATATATCTTTCTGCCAGTGATTCTGTCTACTGTCCCACTCGAAATGGTAGGAAGTGTGCAGCTTTCGTGAGGCGATCGACGATAACCCAAATGGCGTTATTGCCCCTAGGGCTCCGTGGTAAGGCCGTCATGAAATCCATAGTAATGTGCTCCCACTTCCATTCTGGTATCGGCAGTGGTTGTAATAATCCTGCTGTCCTCTGATGCTCCGCCTTCACCTGCTGGCATACCAAACACCTAGATACGAACCTCGCAATTTCCCGCTTCATCCCGTTCCACCAAAAGTGCTGCTTTAGGTCCTGATACATTTTTGTACCTCCTGGATACACAGAATAAGCTGAACTATGTGCTTCAGCCAATACTTCTTCTCGAACATCTCCCTTGGGTACGCAGCGTCTTCTACCGAATCTCAGAGAGCCATCTTCATGTATAATCAAATCTGTTCTCAGTCCAGCTTCTACTTGCTCTCTGAACTTTTGCAATCGGGGATCATCCGCTTGTGCAATCTTGATGCGATCCACCAGGGAAGATTTCACCTGTAGTTGCCAAAGTTGACTGAGTGCGTTCGGTGTAACGACTTCAAGTTCGAGTCTCTGAAAGTCCTCAATAATGCTCTTCTGATCAGTCAACATCATGACCGCTGGCTTGCGACTGAGCGCATCTGGTACAACATTTACCTTCCCCGGGTGATACTGAAGGTCCAAGTCATAATCTGCCATCAGTTCTAGCCATCGGCGCTGCCTCATGTTTAGTTCTTTCTGAGTGAAAACATACTTCAAACTTTTATGATCTGTGTACACCTCCACTTTCTCACCCAATAGATAGTGCCTCCAAATCTTCAACGCAAAGACTACCGCAGCTAACTCCAAGTCATGCTTAGGGTAGTTCTTCTCGTGGTTTCTCAGTTGTCGAGAGGCGTAAGCAACCACTCGGCCGTGCTGCATCAGAACACAACCTAATCCCTTCCATGAGGCATCACTGTGTATCACCAAACCACCGGAATCATCTGGTACTGTAAGAATAGGCGCTGTAGTTAACTTCTGCTTCAGTGTGTCAAATGCCTGAGAGCACTCCTCTGTCCACGTAAACGGTACGTCCTTCCGTGTCAGCCTCGTCAATGGTTCAGCGATTCTTGAGAAATCTTGGACGAATCTCCGATAATACCCTGCCAATCCCAGAAAACTCCTGATCTCGGCCACTGACTTCGGCGTTGGCCAATCTCTGACAGATTCTATCTTTGCCGGGTCCACCGAGATGCCTTCGCCTGAAACGATATGTCCCAAAAACTGAACCTTGTCAAGCTAGAATTCACACTTGCTTAGCTTCGCATACAGTTTCTCTTCCCGAAGAATTTGTAGGACCGTGCGCAAATGTTCAGCGTGCTCTTCCCGGGTCTTCGAGTAGACAAGTATGTCATCGATAAACACAACGACAAACGTGTCCAAGTACTTTGCGAACACCCTGTTCATTAAGTCCATGAATATTGCTGGAGCATTGGTAACACCGAACGGCATCACAAGGAATTCGTAATGTCCGTATCGGGTCCTGAAAGCCGTCTTGCATACATCCTCGGCTGCTACTTTGATTTGATGATATCCAGAACGGAGGTCCAACTTCGAGAATACCTTGGCTCCACTTAGCTGATCAAATAAGTCGTCAATGCGTGGGATTGGGTACTTGTTCTTTATTGTGACCTTGTTCAGCTCCCGATAATCTATACACATTCGCAGCAATCCATCCTTCTTCTTTACTAACAGAACTGGTGCACCCCACGGTGAAGCGCTTGGCCGAATAAATCCCTTCTCCAATAGTTCTTCAACCTGCTTCTTCAATTCCGCCAACTCAACTGGTGCCATTCTATATGGGGCTCTGGATACTGGGGCTGTACCTGGAGTCAAATCGATTGAGAACTCCAAGTTTCGAGGAGGTGGTAGACCTGGTAGATCTTCAGGAAATACGTCCAGAAAGTCTCGAACGATTTCTGGGACTGGGCTCTTATCAATCTCCATAGCTGTCAGCTCCTTAGGCTTTGCTCTGTACTTAGCTGGCTCCAAAGATTCGCTTCCGCCCTCGAAAATAAACTCCGGGTGATTGGGAATGCGGAAGATCACATTCCTTGCGCGACAATCGATAACTGCATGGAAAGTGCTCATCTAATCCATCCCGAGAATTGCGTCGTAACTGCCTGTCCCGATCAGAAGGAAATTCGTATAGAATTCCCTGCCACACACTACAACCGGGTATGATCTATATTCTCGACTAGATATTATAATTCCATTACCCGTATGTATTTCCCATCCCCTGGTTAGTGGTTCATGTGGTATGGAGTGTGTATCAGTGAAATGCTCAGACAAGAAACAATGCGATGCTCCAGAATCAAATAGTACTCTAGCTGGTAAGGAATGTATGAGTAGAGTACCTGTAACCACGTCTCCTGACGTCTCTGCCTGCTCGGTGGTCAAAGTGAAAGCCCGTCCCTGACCCCGACCTGTAAAGGGTTGCCTCTGCTCCTGTGGCCTCTGCTGTGGTGGTCCAGAACCTCCCTGTATCTCTGCTCGCTGAGGGCAACCGCTAATCCTGTGCTGACTGGATCCACAAATCAAGCACTGTCCCTTGGCACGGCGACAGTCCTTCTGGGTATGCCCACCTCTACCGCAATAGCTGCAAACTACGCCCTGTCTCTGGGGGAGATGCTGTGGTACGAACGGGCGCTTCATTTGTGTCGTTCCAGGCCTATGGACTGGTATGGCTCCTCGAGAAGGTGCGTGGGTACGTGCTGGAATGACTGGGGTCTCCTGAACTTGTTAATCAATTGCTCCTGAACTCTCGCCGTGTTGAGTACCTATGCGAAAGTCTGCAAATCCAGTGATGCAATCAACTGCTGCAACTCGAAATCTAGCCCCTGAAGGAAACGTCTGGCCCTGGTGTCCTCTGAGACGACCATGTATGGAGCAAAACGGCTCAGACGGTTGAACTCTGTCGCATATACGTTCACTGGGCATCCATTCTGCTTCAAAAGAATAAACCTTTCCTCCATTTCTGCCTTGGCTGTGGAAGGAAAATAATGATCTAGGAAACACTCCTTAAATTTGCCCCATTCAATCGGCCCGTCTAGCCTTCTTTCTTCCACCGACCACCATGTACGGGCTTCATCTTCCAATTGTATCTTTATCACGTCCACCCTATCTTCCTCCGGAACCCTGGCGGCTGTCAGTAAGTTCTCCATGTTCACCAGCCATTCCTCAGCCTCAAGGGGTTCAGCTAGCCCTGTGAATGCATCTGGATGTAACCGTCGGAAGTCTGATACGGTACCAGCCCTAACATGATAAGCTGGTGGGGTAGCGCCTTCGGGAGTGGTAATGAGTGCGGAGGGTCCTCTTGCGGCGGCAATCACCCTGAGTCCCTCAGCGAGTAAATCTGTCTTCCTCTCCTGAGCTTCCGCGAGAGTGGTCAATGCACTAAGTATTCTTTCTGTGCGGTCCTGAGTGCTGGAGTCCGAGGAGGGGTCGTTCGGGGACGTCATATCACTGGAAGATTCAAAAGGATAAGATCAGATTCAAGGATGAAAATCAAGAGTAGTGAAACGAGAATAACGTAATACAGTGTAGTTAATGTTATCCCTTGATACTAAACACGGCTCTGATACCAACGAAACCATGTCACGCCCTGCTTCCCAAAATACAGAAAACGAGGGATGACTAGGCCAGCCATGCTCCTACGGTCAAGGAATCATCCCGCCGTAGTCACACTTTGGCTTCTAGCATTACATGGTAATCAGTAAATAAAGCACAGTAGTAAAGGAATCACATCACTAATTTATTACATTAAAATCCATTGTTCACAAACTACAAATAACAAGAACAGTTACTAACCAAGTTCAATCTCACGATCACTTTTATGGAAAGCAGTAAATAAAGAAAGTACACCAGACTATATCTCCGTGAACACGAAAGGTAGATCCGACTCCTGCGCTGGTCCTTCCACGGAATCTGAGCATGCATACTCAGGTCGTCAGAGCGACACAATAACAATATTATTATAATAAGATGAGACAGGTAAAAGAGGTAATACTAGTGAAAGTACAATGCGAGTAATCACTATGTCACTATATGATGCAAAATATGATCTGTGCCCCTATCGGTCTCTAGGTCATGTTTGAAATCGTATAGTGGAAGGAGGATCATGTTTAACAGGAGTCTCGTACATACCCGAGACAATGGCCCACATGCCCGGGACATAACCCTGTCAGCCGGATCGCTAGATCCTACCTAATATATATATCGCTGCTCGAATGATCATCCTCTAAAACACGGTCCCGCTAAATACGATTCTCTTTCCACTTCGATTTTCCCTTTTATCCCCAGGTTTACACTATTTATGATCTTGATTTAGTCGTGTACAAGTATACCAATGGCACGGTTTTATCACTGTTCACTGTATCAATCACTGTCACGAATATTCACTTTCCATTGGGTACTCGTCACTCCTAAACCAACATCAATCACGCACGATAATGCAATGTCCACTGACTCTAATACACACTAACACTAAGTATATGGCAAATGGGGTATGATATATGTATGTATGCCATCAATAAGCTAAGTATATTATGAATCAATGTGCACGTCATTAACTTGAAAAAATTGCATAAATTCATATGTTTAGAATTCAACGAAATAATACAAATACGATAAATAGAACACTCAGTCAGCAATTCATCAAAATTAGTTTCAGTTCAATCGGGTTTCCGGTATTCGAGATACAGCTGTTTCATTTTAAGTGCTCGCGGCTGGAAATTCAGTTTCAGAACTGAACGTCCGTTTCACGACACGAATTGCACCCAGTTGGGTTCAGAATTTAGCGATGCTACAGTTTAATAAAATCTAAGGTTTTCAATAGAGTATTTAACTCAACAGACGGATCCTCAATCGCGTCTGTATGTCAAGAGTTATACACAGTTTAACATCAGTATGTCACTTCTGAATCTGTTCTGGACAGTTATACGTTCTGCCCTTTTATTTACAAATTAAACAGCAAACGGCAATGAAACGGAATGAAACCACTTGTTTTGTTTAGCTAACAGATCCATATTTAATCCTCTGCAGAGTTCCGTAACATACAAATTCAGGAAATAAAGTGACACACACTTTGGGGCAGTATACAGTAATCAGAGTCGCTCTGGACTGCAGTCCAGAGTCGCACTCCGATCTAAATATCGTCGCAGTTACAGTACAGAAAACATTAGAAGTTTACATAGAATTAAAGTTCGTCGAGTCGGCTTCGATTTAAGCCCTCGAACGCATCATTCCAGCATGTACATAATTTACAGTGATTTTAACCATTTTCAGATACAGGAAATTTCTAGTTTTATCGGTATATTTGGGGGTATTCATTTTAGTCGCTAACAGTCGTATTTTCCAGTGAGATTTATACACGATATTCGTCATTATATGGGCCAACTGAAAACATCTATTTCCGTCAATTTAAGAAAGTATTTTCATTGGGGTCTAGCATCGAACACGTATGTCACTAAGTTTTATCGGGAAAAGTAATTTCATAACTTATCCGTTTGAATTTGAAATAGGTGTAGATTAGCATGTAGCAAGTAAATTACTTGCTTGGAAATGTCTCGGGGTTGCACGGCAGCAGCGGCGTCACGAACGTGCGATGTACGTCGTGAAGCGATTTGCGCGAGCTTGGCTCGCGATACGGAATTGGTGTCGGAGTTGCCCGGAGTCGTTGCACAGTCACTGGAGGTTGAGGGGTGCTCAGTGGTCCTCTGCGACTGCACTGGGGTCGACGACGGTCGACGGCGTCGCTCCGTCGATGTGCACAGTGGGTGTTTGGGACTTGGGTTATTGGATTTTTGAAGAGAGAGAGAAGTGGGGGCTCGGGTTCTGGATTTTGGAGGAGGAGGAGAAGATGCAGAGGGTGTAGAGGTCGAAGGATGCTTCAGGTCAACGGGGGCTCGCCGGCGTTGAGCTTAGGTGGTGGTCGAACTCGGGTGTAATGGGTCGGGTGTGCAGGGGAGTTGGGTGTGCAAGGCTGGAGGCTAAGGGGGTGGTGTAGGGAGTTCTTGTTGGTGGAGAGAAGTGAGCGAGGGAGAATGGTGGGGGTTCCAGTCGTCGCCGTCGGCGGTGGGGCGAGGGAAGTTGGGTTCGTGAGTTTTCGAGAGGGAGAGAGATGAGGGATTTGGAAAACGAGAGGGGAGCGAAGTGTGAGGGAGATATGGGGGACGAGGGGTGCGCGTCGCGGGTGTAACATCGCAAGAGCGGGGGCATGGGCGTGGGTGAGGAGTGCAGATCGCGAGCGGGAAATAAGGAAGGAGCCGTTGGAGAAGGAAGGTGAATAGGAGCTGGTCGGGTCCGGTTCGCCCCGAAGGACAAAACCGTGCGGTTTCGGCCAGAGCGGACAATACTCTCTGTATTGGGGGTGGGGCGTGACAGTGTTTAAGGATACGTTAGCCTTATTTAGGGATAAGATCAACTTAAACGTTCGTTAAGGACACGTTAGTCTAATTTTAGACTAAGATCGACTTAACGGGATTGTTTAGATCCGGCAAGAGAGCAATTGGGGGCTCTATTGTTTAGTTTAGTGACATTGCGGTCGATAAGTAGTTTAAGGACATTACGGTCCAATGTTAGTTTTAAGACGTTGCAGTCAAGGTTAAGGACGTCATAGTCCGTGAGCTTAAGGACCTCACAGTCCGGTGTTAGTTTTAAGACATCACGGTCGAGGTTAAAGACATCATAGTCCATGAGCTTAAGGACCTCACAGTCCGATGTTAGTTTTAAGACATCACGGTTAAGTTTAAGGACATCATAGTCCGGTATTAGTTTTAAGACATCACGGTCGAGGTTAAGGACGTCATAGTCCATGAGTTTAAGGACCCCACAGTCCGTAGCAGTGTGTGGTTGTCGGGACCCGTCACCTCTTTGATGACGTTGAAGGATTACAACGACAGATATCATAGGAGTAAAGAGATGTACCCTCGAACCGGGTGTAAATTGATTAGAAGAGCGGTTGGGCTCAGTTCAATTTGAACTGAGGACTTATGGCCAGAATTGGGCTAAGTCCTGTTGAAAATGTTTAACATTTTATTCATGTTCTGCCTATTAGGCTTTTACTTGGGCTCTGCCCTTTTATAATGCACAGCATTGGGCTCTGTAATTAAATGCATAACATTTATATTTGGCCTGTTAGACCTTTTCTTGGGCCCTGCCCTTTTAAATAATGCATAGCATTTTAGTGGTCTGATAGTGCGTCACGTGGCTTGTCAGGCGCTTTGCGTCAATTAAAGAGCGCAATGCGCTAGTGCATGCGCAGGTGACACGTGTCACGCTCTGCGCTAAGCGCATGTTTCTTAGCGCAACGCGCTTTCTGAGTGCGCTGCGCCAGTGAATGACACGTGGCGTGTTCTGGTGCAGTGCGCTACTCCAAGAGCGCAGTGCTCTATTTTAGAAGCGCAAAGCGCAGATTGTGTCTGTGGTTGACACGTGGCGCGTTCTGGTGACGTGCGCCGGTCCAAGGAGCGCAAAGGAGCATTTCAAAAGTGCAGGGCACTGTCTAATAGCGCAGAGCGCATCTTGATCAAATTCAGATCAAAGAACAAGTTCTTTGTTCTCTCAAAAGAGGTTCTACCTCAAGATTCAAGAACCAATGGTTCTTACTCTCATCAAAAGGCTGTGCCTTTATATAGATCAAAAGACCTAAGAATGAAGTAAATTACTTCTTTAAAATTTTTTATGATTAGATCTTTCTGATCTTTTTCTTTTTATTGAGATCTTGATCCTGTTCTTAGATCTTTGATCCTTTTAGAAGAGATTTTTCTTTTTTGTGAGGTGTTTTCATCTCTATTCTTCAAGAATCAAATTCTTTACCTTTAAAGATGAAGAAGATGATCTTCTTTCTTCAGAGGCTTGCCTTTCTTCTCTTTGAGTTTTTCTTAAAGTTTTTTAGAGGGTTCTCTCTCTTCTGTCTCTCTGTATATATGTGAGACTTGGAGTCTAGGGGCCTTTATATAGGGCCAATTGGTTTGTTAAGTTAGTTACAGAGATCTTTCTCTGATTGATCTGGGGATATTTCCTCACCGTTGGATTTTTGATCCTAAGGCCTCTGTTTTACAGAAGACAATCTTCTTATTTTAATAAAATTGGAAAGATCTTTCTAGAATTTTAATTCTAATTAATTAATAATTTATTATTTAAACTCCAGTGCTGGCGCAGTTGGCGCTAGCGCACCTGCGCTTGATACGTGTCGCGCAGCGCAACTGCGCTAGCGCGTCTTGTTTGACACATGGCGCGCAGCACAGTGCAACTGCGCTAGCGTGCCTGCGCTTGACATGTGTCGCGCAGCGCAACTGCGCTAGCGCGCCTGTGCTTGACACGTGGCGCGCAGCGCAGAGCATAAGTGATCTGAAGTGTTGCTTCATTTATTTTAAAATTTGAATTTTGAAATAGAGCCTTGCTCTGATTGGGGGTGCGCTGCCTTGGGCGCAGCACCCCTGGCGCTGGCGTATCTGCTTTTGACACGTGGCGCACAGCGTGCAACGCAACGAATCTGAAGCGTTGCTTCAATTTTTGAATTTTTGAAATTCGAACAGAGCTTTGCTCTGATTGGGGGAAACAAATGCCTCCCCACCGTTGCGCTCACGTGACGCACACGTGAGTGCAGCGGTGACAACATCTGAGCCCTTGGATCAACTCAGAAGTTGAGGAGGCGCCTCAGCGCCTCTAAATAGGACCCTTGGTCCTCAGATAATTATTATCCTCCTAAGATTTTTACTTCTCAGAGCCTTGCTCTCGTTCTCAAGAAATTCAAGAGTTAAAACTCTAGAAAACTTTAGGTAAAAATTTAAACTTAATTAAATCAATTTTAATTAACAGAGCCTTGATCTTATAGATCTTTTGATCTAAAGAAATCCCCTTTGGGGTTTCATAAACAGAGATTTGCTCTCAAGAACCCATAGATCTAAATAGATCTTGTTTCAGGGTTTCTTAACCTATGAACAGAGCTTTGCTCATTGACAATGTATAGATCTTTTGATCTTTTGATGAAGAACTCTTAAGAGTTTTTTCATGGATCTTTAAGATCCCAGAACTTTAATTCTTAGAAATTAATTTTCCTTTGATGGGTTTTTCCATCATTATTATAGAGCTAGGCTCTTTAAGGAATTTTATTCCCTTGTGACCAGAGTTTGACAAGTGTCACTCTGTGACAGAGCTTTGCTTTGAAAGGGAGATTTTCTCCTTGTCTCAAGGGATTTCTCATTTAATGAGAATATTCTTTGGGGATTTCCTCATTAATTGACAGTCTCATCCAATGATGAGGCTGTCTTATTAATTGATGCATTGTCATCTGGATTTTGTGGGTCCCCTTTTGGTCCCCTCTCCACTGCATTGCAGTGTGGTACAAATTTCAAAGTACTAAGCATCGGAATTTTAAAATTAAATTATGATACTGATGATTGAATTTCGCTTTTTCTTGCAGGCAACATGTCTTCTGGCCTTTCATTCCCGTTTTTTCGCTCAGAGGGGGGATTCCCTGAGGCGCCGGTAGACCGGGAGGTTCTTGCTCTCATTAAGGACTACGACCCGGTGTATAAAAAGCTTCATCTGTGGGGTAGGTGGTACAGCAAAATTATCAAAGGTCGCCGAAGCTTCTCCTGTGCGACGCCGTCGGATCCGATCTCGTTGATCTCTTACGCGGATATACCCCCGGTGAACTATGTCATGGAGGTCGTAAATTGGACTTCGGAGGGTCTGCTTCAACCTTCGATTGCTGCCATACCCGTGCAGCTGCCGGCAGCCGTGGATATTTTGGGGCGGCATATTTGCAAGGGTGAGTCGCGCCCTTGGGGACAACCCTACAACATCGGGTTGACCCCTCGACATTCGGCCGGGTATTTGCAGTGAGCCAGGTATATTTTGTCTGCGAAGAAGACGCACCTGCTGAAGATCGGTCTGTACCCCGCAGTTTATACCTCGCTGTTCGAGTACTCTGCTCCTCCGACATGGTGGATTAAGGCGTTCGTAGAGCAATGGAACATCCCCACCCATACCTTTCTTCTGACGGATAGGGAAGTTTCCATCCCCTAGAAGAATTTACTGAGATTTCTGGTCTGCCGGTGAGGGGGGAGCACTATGAGGAGCTACTTCCTCCGGACGAATACGTTTTTGCCACCAAGCCGTTAGTGATGGAACCAACGCCGGAGAATGCTATTCAGCACCAGTTTCCGAGTCTGGTAAAGGTGCTGAATATGTATGAAAGTCTCTACTTGGAATCGGGAGGCCGGGGAGTTAGTTTTGCAGATTTCATCGCCCGCTTTCTTCGACCGGAGATTCTATCGCAGCGGGGAGAAAAATTTGCCAAGCTCGACGACCCCTTCGAACTTGGCTTAGATCGTCGACCAGCACTGGAAGCCGATAAAAAGGGTTTTTACTTCCCCAATGCTGCAATCATCCCCTTATCGGAAATCGCCGCTCCGGGCATCGACGATGAGGCTTTCTTTCTCGGGTTTCTGGGGTTATGGTTGTGCTGGTTCGCGCTCCCCTTGCACCCTCGCTATATGAGGCCATCCGTCTTCTACCCAGCGCATCGGATGGTGGCTGGCATACAATTGTCGATTGGAATCGCCGGGTTGGCCCACCTGTACCATGGTCTCAGCGTGGCGGCAAACTCAAATGAACCGGGGGTGCAACCTGCCAATTTCCCGATGCACTATTTCACTTCGTAGATGGAAATGCTTATGCTCGGGGTATTTTGTATTCATAAGAGGCCCTCGTTTTATGAGAAGTGCAGACTCCCGAGAGTTATGCGGCTGGTCGGTGCTTCTATCGTGAATCCGCCTCCGCGGGAGGCTAGGGGGTTGCTTCTTCGTTCGCGCACGGTCGGAGCAGGCATTTCTTTCACGGACAAGGTCATTGTTCTCCTCCGAAAGACGTGCGAGACTTTGCGTCTCGCCTGAGATTCGGGGCAGATGCTATTTGGTTTTATCCGTGCACCTCTCCGAAGATGCCAAGTTGATTTATGGCACCATGTATCGAAGGTTTAAACGGATGCGGCCGATGTAGTAGACTTCGTCAGATTCCCCCTCGCTTGAGGGGTTTTTGATTATGGAGACGCTCTTCCCTGCAGGCGTAAGCCCCTGCAGTTAATTACGCTACAACATTGCGGTAACAACTTTCTCCTTCTCCAGATGGTCACTTCGTGTCGTGGGTGTTTGTTTTATTTGTGGTTGCCCGTGGATTGTATACGGAGACTATTTTATGTTGTCGCCCGTAGGATGTGGATTAGTCCAAATCCTTATTTCCTTAGATTTGGGTTTGGGATTTTATGTTTAAGGATACGTTAGCCTTATTTGAGGCTAAGATCAACTTAAACGTTTGTTAAGGATACGTTAACTTAATTTCCAGACTAAGATCAACTTAACAGGATCGTTTAGATCCATTTCCAGTTTAGGGACATGGTGGTCCGTTTCCAGTTTAGGGACATGGTGGTCCAACATTCCCATTTTGGGGACGAAGATTAGTTTAAGGACGCATTAGTCCATGAGTTTAGGGACCCCACAGTCCGTATTACCAGTTTAGGGACATGGTAGTCCAACATTCCCATTTTGGGGACGAAAATTGGTTTAAAGACGCATTAGTCCATGAGTTTAGGGACCCCACAGTCCGTATTAATGTGTGGTTGTCGGGACCCGTCACCTCTCTTACGACGTTGAAGGATTACAACGACAAATATCAGAGGAGTTCAGAGAAGTACCCTTGAACCGGGTGTAAATTGATTTGGGAGAGCAGTTATGCTCGGTTCAATTTAATTTGAGGACTTACGGCCAATATTGGGCTAAGTCCAGTTGAGAATATTCAACATTTTATTTGCATTTGTCCTGTTAGGCCTTTGTTTGGGCTCTGCCATTTTTTAATTATTTCTGGCCTGTTAGGCCTTTTTAATTGGACTCTGCCGCTTTTTAATAATGCACAGCATTTTTTATTTGGTCTATTAGACCTTTAATTAGGCTCTGCCCTTTCTAATAATGCATAGCATTTAATTTTCTGACAGTGCGCCATGTGGCCTGTCAGGCGCTTTGCGCCAATTGAGGAGCGCAAGGCGCAAATTGATGTGGAGGTGACACGTGTCACGCTCTGGTGAGCGCAAGTCTGTTAGCGCAGTGTGCTGTGCCAGTGCGCTGCGCTAGTGCGCTGCTGACATGTGGTGCGCTTTGGTGACTTGCGCCAAACTAAGAGAGCATGCTCTGTTTTTAGAAGCGCAAAGCGCAATTGTTCTGGAGCTGACACGTGGCGCTCTCTGGTGGCTTCCGCCAATCTAAGGAGCGCAACAGTGCAAATTTCAAAAGTGTAAGGCACTGTTCAATATATTGATCAAATTTAGATCAAAGAAAACAAGTTTTTCTTTTTCTAGAGAGGTTCTATCTCAAATTTCAAGAACCAGTGGTTCATCAAAAGGAAATGCCTTTATATAGATCAAAAGATCTAGTCATGAAGTAGATTACTTCTTTATTATTATTTTTTATTAAAGATCTTGATCTTGTTCTTAGATCATTGATCTTTTTAGAAGAAATTCTTCTTTTTTCCAAAGGTTTTACCTTTTTTCTTTCTTTCTGAATTCTTCTCAAAGTTTTTAGAAGAGCTCTCTGTCTCTCTATCTCTCTGTGTCTGCCTCTTTTAGACTTGGAGTATAGGGGCCTTTATATAGGGCCAATTAGTTTGTTGAGTTAGTTACAGAGATCTTTCTCTGATTGATTTGGGGAGATTTCCCCACCGTTGGATCTTTGATCCTGTGGCTTCTGTTTTACAGAGATAATTTTCTTATTAAAAAGATCTTTCTAGAATTTATTTCTGTTATTTTGGTGCTAGCATTGGCGCAAATGCATCTGCGCTTGACACGTGTCGCGCAGCGCAGAGCGCAGCATAACTGCGCTAGCGCAACTGCGCTGATACGTGTCGCGCAGCGCAGAGCGCAAGTCAGCTGAAGCGTTACTTCCTTTATTAAAATTTGAATTTTAAACAGGGCCTTGCTCTGATTGGGTGCGCTGCGCTCCTTGCGCTGGCGTGTCTGATTTTGACACGTGGCGCTCTGCGCGCAGTGCAAAAGATCTGAAGCGTTGCTTTACCTTTTGAATTTGAAATTCAGACAGAGCTTTGCTCTGATTGGGGGAAACAAATGCCCCCCCACCGTTGCGCTCACGTGGCGCACACATGAGTGCAGCGGTGGCAAGATCCCAGCCATTGGATCAACTCAGGAGTTGAAGGGGCGCAAGCGCCTATAAATAGGACCTTGGATCCTCTATAGATGATTATCATCTTCAAGATTTTTAATTTTTAGAGCCTTGCTCTTGCTTTTAAGAACTTCAGAGCCTTGCTCTTGTTTTTTCAAGAACTTCAGAGTTAAAACTCTAGAAAAATCTTAGGTAAAATTTAACTGAAATTAAATTAAATTAATTTTAATTAATAGTGCCTTGCTCTCATAGATCTTTTGATCTAAATAAAACCCCTTTGGGGTTTCATAAAATGAGCCTTGCTCTCAAGAATTTGTTTCAGGGTTTCTTAACCCATGAACAGAGCTTTGCTCATTAAAATAATATAGATATTTTGATCTTCTGCTGATGATCTCTTAAGAGTTTGATTGGTTGGAAAATTTGTTTTTGTAGTGTAACCGCAATCAATAACGGTGTCGCGCGTAGCGAGACCGAGATGAGTACGGGTTGTCCTCTGGGAAACGTTGAATCTTTTATTCTTACTTTAGATGTGTTGAAAAAGAGAGGAGGAAGAAATAATTTTGTGGAATGGTTTCTAGATCTACGTTAAACAAGAATGTAAAATATAGATCTAGATTATTTCAAGAATGTAGTTAATATAATAAGGGGGCTTGTAGGGTTCGTTAGGATTTAGTAGTTATGGACGATTAATTAAAAGTTACCCTTTTTATCCATTAATAGATTTAAAACTAGAACGACGGTGATGCGTGTAGATTAGGATTTCTAGAGGGAAAAGGAATCCCACTCTTAACCCTTATCTTGACATGGAACTCCGTTCATATCTAGCCTTTACCAAAACAATCATTAATCTAATCTCTAATCGTGGTCGGAACTAACAAAGAATTGTTAGCGCGCCCGATTAGGATGTTAATGATTCTTTTGATAAAGTTCATAAACTTTATAGGACTTAAAAAGGGTTTAGGTATGTTCATCATCCATTAGCCTACCCTAATCCTACGAACCCTAACAAGCGGAGAATTACTCACGCATGTTGGGAAAAGAAGATGAAAAGACAGAGAGGGAAAACATAATGTAAAATGCAAAAGAATTAAATAAAATAACTATCTTTATTAATCAACTTGAACAATCTACACCTTATTCCGTAGAAAATGATTACAAAACTAGTTGCTTCTCGATCTTTCCTAAGGAGGTAGACGAACAGTTGATGACCAGCCTGAATGCGTGAGCGTCTGGGACTTCGTGATCGTTTCGGCTTGATAAATTTTCCAAGAGGCTCTCGGTCCCTTTTTATAGTGCCAAAGCCAGAACCTAAGCTTCCAAATTAGGGAACTAACTGTATAGATTCACCCACAATTTTTGCACACCCTAAATCCTCCATCATGCCGCGGATCCGCAGCCCAAGGGGGGGTAATGCCGCGGATCCGCGGCCGTTTAATCTCCTCCCTTGATCAAACTTCAGGGCTTCTGTCTTTGTGACATTTGGAGGTCCTAGGAACCTTCAGAATTTGGAAATCTACTCGTGGTTGCTGCCAGACTTGGTCTCCAAATTTTGATTCTTAATTAGGCAAGTCTTCTTCAACAAATTGATTTGCTTGATTCTAGTCTTGAAAAATCCTGCACAACTTGGAAAAATTCTGCACAACAACTCAAATAATATTTAGTAGACTTTGTTCTACTAGGATTTGGTCAATAAAATTATTTGCATACATTTTCCTACCAAATGCTAATTATAATATATCAACACATGGAAAATAGTATTTTTACACATAAACCCTCATATGTAGATATATTATAATAAAGTCCTTTTTTAATATAAAACTGGTAGGAAAAATGTAATAACAAATGTGCAGTTTTATCAACTGAACAGAGTTCTTCATGGATCTTTAATATCCCAAAATATTTTAACTTTTAGGAATTAATAATTTTTTCTTTGATGGATTTTTCCATCATTATTATAGAGCTAGGCTCTTTTAAGGAATTTTATTCCCTTGTGACCAGAGTTTGACAAGTGTCATTCTATGACAAAGCTTTGCTCTGAAAAGGGAGATTTTCTCCTTGTCTCAAGGGATTTCTCATTTAATGAGAACATTCTTTGAGGATTTCTTCATTATTTGACAGTCTCATCCAATGATGAGGCTGTCTTGTTAACTAATGCATTGTCATCTGGATTTTGTGGGTCCCCTTTTGGTCCCATTTCCACTGCATTGCAGTGTGGTATAAATTTTAAAATTCCAAGCGTTAGGATTAAAATTAAATTATGATGCTGACAGCTGGATTTCATTTTTCTTTGCAGGCAATTATGTCTGCTGATCTGTCTTTCCCATTTGTTCGCTCAGAGGAAGGATTCCCTGAGGCGCCAGTGGACCGGGAGGTTCTCGCTCTGATTAAGGATCACGACCCAGAGCATAAGAACCTTCATCTGTGGGGCAGATGGTACAGTGAAATCATCAAGGGCTGCCGAAGCTTCGGCTGCGCGACGCCGTCAGATCCGATCCCGTCGATCCCATATGCGGATGCACCCGCGGTGAAGTATGCCGTGGAAGTCGTGAACTTGAATTCGGAGGATCTTCTCCAGCCTTCGATTGCTGCCATTCCCGTGCAGCCACCGGCAGCCGTGGACGTTTTGGGGCGGCGCATATGCCAAGGTGAGGCGCGCCCTTGGGGACAAGCTTATAACCTCGGATTGACCCCTCGACAATCAGCCGGGTATTTGCAGTGGGCTGGGTATATCTTGTCAGCAAAGAAGATGCATCTGATGAAGATTGGTCTGTACCTTGCGGTCTAGGCCTCGCTCTTTGAATACCCTGCTCCTCCGACGTGGTGGGTTAAGGCCTTTATGGAGCAATGGAACATCCCCACCCACACTTTTCTCTTGACGGACAGGGAAGTCTCCATCCCTCTGGAAGAATTCGCTGAGATATCTGGTTTGCCGGTGAGGGGGGAGCATTATGAAGAGTTACTTCCTTTTGATGAGTATGTCTTCGCCACCAAGCCGCTGGTAATGGGTCTAACACCAGAGAATGCTATTCAGCACCAGTTTCCGAGCTTGGTGAAGATGCTGAATATATATGAAGGTCTCTATCTGGAATCGGGAGTCCGGAGAGTCAGTTTCGCAGATTTTATCGCCCGCTTTCTTCGACCGGAGATTCTATCGCAGCGGAGTAAGAAGTTCACCAAGCTCGACGACCCCTTTGGCTTCGGCTTAGATCGTCGACCAGTATTGGAGGACGACCAAAAGAGTTTCTACCTCCCTGATGCCGCCATCATGCCCTTATCGGCTTAGACTTTGTGACATTTGGAGGTCCTAGGAACCTTCAGAATTTGGAAATCTACTCGTGGTTGCTGCCAGACTTGGTCTCCAAGTTTTGATTCTTAATTAGGCAAGTCTTCTTCAACAAATTGATTTGCTTGATTCTAGTCTTGAAAAATCCTGCACAACTTGGAAAAATTCTGCACAACAACTCAAATAATATTTAGTAGACTTTGTTCTACTAGGATTTGGTCAATGAAATTATTTGCATACATTTTCCTACCAAATGCTAATTATAATACATCAACACATGGAAAATAGTATTTTTACACATAAACCCTCATATGTATGATATATTATAATAAAGTCCTTTTTTAATATGAAACTGGTAGGAAAAATGTAATAACAAACATGCAGTTTTATCAACTGAACAAATACCCCCAAATTTATCTTTGATCGTCCCGAGCAAACTAATTTATTCAAGAGGAGAAAAAGAAAGGAGAAAACTAAGCACACTTTCGTAGGCAGACACGATTGCACTGAGCACGTGCAACAAACCGTTAAACCTCTAGGTCTCCCTAGTAGGAGGAGTGTTGTTTCCTGAGGGTTTTCAGCGGATTACACCCATAAAATCCTATAATTAAAGAGAGATGGTGAAATTTACATATAAAGATAAGAAGCATAAAAGAAAAACTTTGAAAATAAGAGTTTCCAACTATACTAGCTTTTCAGTTGTCATGAGCCCTATCTTAATAGTCATGAAAAGATGATAGAAATCACATCATCCCTCAATAAAATATCATCTTTATTCTTCATTCCTACCTTTCATCCAAACATTGATCATATACCCCTACGTGTGTGTAATGGACATCCCTACACTCAGAGAATTCAATTCAAGCTATCATACTCTTGTCCATCTACCTCAGTACTTTTTAACTTAATGAATATTTAGATTTGCTCACACATTTTCATGCGACCGTTAATACTTCTTGAGATACTAACCGACCGATTACTCATGTGCTTGCTGATTCGGTGATAATATTTTCCTCGTCTTGCACCACCTAAGGCTTAGCTGTGACTCCCAGACCAGTTGGCCTTAGGGCACTAGGTGAAGAGGCACCCTCGCTATATTTTTTTATTACTGTCTTGGCGATAACAAAACCAGTGTTCATTTTTCTTTTCACCATTTTTATATTTTCTTCACTTTCTTTTTTATTTCCTTCATACTTTGGCTTTTAGACAAGAGCATTTCAAGATATCCTCTACTATCTCGAGTTTCAAGACGTGTGTAAGTGCATATAGTAGGGTATCAACATTCAAATGTTTGGCTTCCAGAATAGAAACTATTTTTCAAACTTATTTTTATCCTCAAATTAGCGACTTCCTTCATCTTACTAACCCTTGGGACAACAGCTCATAACTACTTATTACCAGTTTGTTTAAGAAAACTTCTAATTTTCTTGGTTTTCTTAAACTATTCCTATCTTTTGGATGTAATTTTTCACTTTCTACTCTTTTGTTATAAAAGAATTTTTTTTCCCTAAAATTTTTTGAAAATGTTGTGCTTATGCTAAGTATGATGCAAATTGATGCGTAAATAAGCACAAACCTCCCCCAAACCTGTTTACAGCAGTGTCCTAACTGATGTCATCCGTTAAGCTCAAAAACCTGTAGACTTAGGAGGAAATTATTAATGGGGGCAAGAATATATGGAAGTGAAAATCCTCCCCCAAACTTATTTTAAGCTCACAATTTTGTAAAAATCATTTTCTTTCAAGAGCCAAAATATACCCCCCCAAACTTGAGTTAAACAATTTTAATCTTTTAAAATCACACGAGGGGGTCAAGATTATTGGTCAATGCCAAGCTTTGCAAAGACCGAAGGTCAATACCAACCATTCAAAAATTTTATCTATGAAGTACCAAGGTTGGTGGAAAAACATGTCACCTTTCGACAAGAAGAAGTGGGGAGGTAATAAGAGGTGTAATGGAAAAGGATTGCGTCTCAATTTGGAGAGACGACACAGTGATAATAATGATGGATTACTCGCATTATCATGATTTTCCAAAAGAATGGGCGGAGGTCCAATTTCTTCATCTTGGAGTTGATTCATCTCAACACCCGTGTCTTGTAAAAATGCGAGTTCATCAGCGAAAATTTCCTCAAAGCTTTCGTCGATACCCCGAAGAATAATGTCATCAGAAAAAATGGGGTGATCGTTAGACTCTTTAAAAAGTTCCTTATCAGCGTTAGATGTTGACCCGGACAACTCGGTGGAAGAGTACATGGTTGGGTCAAACAACAACATATGAATAGAGTCAATATCATAAGGTTGATCAAATTCGCTGCTGTCGACATCCATTAATTCGACAGAACACACATGAGCATAGGGTTTGGAGGGTTCACTTCCCAACTTGTAAATATTAAGCTCAATTGACTTCTTTCTAAAGGATAGGGTCATAGAGCCGTTTCTACAATTGATTACTGCGTTGGAAGTGGCCAAAAAGGGCCGACCGAGTATCACCGAAATTTGTTTGCGTGGGTTTGCCACAGGTTGTGTATCTAAAACAATAAAGTCCACAGGGAATATGAATTCCCCGACTTTGATTAACACATCCTCTAGCTCACCCCTAGGTTGGGTGATAGATCGATCGGCCATCGGAAGAGTGCAATGTGCAGGCTTTAACTCTCCGATCCCTAATTGCTTATAAACATAATACGGAAGCAAGTTAACACTAGTACCTAAATCGAGTAGAGCACGATTGATATTTTTACCCCCAATAGAAATTGAAATTGTAGGACTTCCGGGGTCCTTTCGCTTCTTAGGTAGTTGTTGTGTAAAAGCAGTACTCACATTACTCGCAAGGAAAACTTTTTTAGGTACTTGAACTTTTCTCTTCCTAGTGCATAAGTCCTTCAGGATTTTCGCATATGACGGAACTTGTTGAATAGCATCTAGGAGAGGAATATTTATGTTAACTTGCTTAAAAATTTCCACAATCTTCTCCATTTGTGGACTTGGTCTGTTGCCCCTTAACCTGTTTGGATAAGGTGCTTTATCAATAAGGGTTTGGTCCAACATTAGAGAGGATTGTGGGGACGGATTCGATCCCAAAACTGGAGTGGGAATCGACTTAGATAGATTTGGCGAAATGGGCGAAGGGTTCGAGCCTTGGGGAAAACGGAGAATAGGCTCGGTTGAAGGTGGAAGACTAGACGAATTAGGGGAAGAAGAAGAAGCTAGGGTATCATTGTCGTCACTATCATCACATTGCTCACCCACTCGGTTATTCAACACTTTTCCCGATCTCAACATGGTAACAACACTCACATTATAACTTTGTGAGTGGTCAGGATTAGCTATGGGTTGAGATGGGAGTTTCCCTTTCTCTCTCGCACTCATTGCGGCGTTTAACTGTGCGATTTGGTTTTCTATTGATTTAATACTCTCACCATGGGAGGCGGAGTTTTTCGTTAGGGTATCAATAGAAGACTTTATCTCAGCCGAAAATTGCATGGATTGTTTCATGAACATATCCAAAGTTTGTGCAAGTGAGTTGTCAGTACCGGCCACTTGTGGTGTAGAACTGTTGACCAGATTTTGGAAATTCTGTGACTGAAAGGGGGGCTGATTCTGTGGTTGTGGTTGCTGTGGAGGAGGTCTTTGATAATTGCTTTGTTGGTTTTGGTTCCAAGCAAAGTTAGGATGATTCCTCCATCCTTGATTGTACGTGGAAGAATAAGGGTCGTTTCTAGGTCGCTGCTGAAAAGCAGCATTAGCTTGCAACGATGCATTCATAGGACATTCTTCCGTTAAGTGTGAAGGATCCAAACAGCAACCACAGACGGTCTTAGGAAGCGTGACCTTATTTAGGGAGAATGATGAGAACTTGTTTTCAATAGCATCGAGTTTATTCTGTATCGCTGCCATTTCGGCTTTTACTGCGATAGAAATATCGAGCTGGTGAATACCTCCCTTAGTTGAAGGTGGTCTTACGCTTTCCCACTGCAACGTGTGTTCAGCAAGGTCTTCCAGATATTTCTACGCTTCACCGTCATCTTTAGACATGAAATTGCATTGACACATTGTTTCAAGCATCTGCTTTGTCGCTGGATTAATGCCCTCATATATAATCCGACATAAATCCTATCTTTGTATTCCGTGATGGGGGCATTGGAAAAGCAGATCTTTGAAACGTTCAAAGCACTTCCAAAATGGTTCATTGGGAAGCTGGGTGAACTGGTTGATCTCGCTCCTAATATGGGCAGTCTTATGGTTTGGGTAAAACTTCTTAAGAAATGCTATGACAAATTCATCCCAATTAGTGATAGAGTGTGCGGCAGTATTATAAAGCCATTTTTCTGCCAAGTCGCACAGTGTGAATAGGAGAAGACGTAAGCGCATAGCATCTAAAGTCAATTGTGAAGTACCCATCATTGCGCATACGTTTTCGAATTTGGTGATGAAAACGTATGCGTCTTCCGACTCAAGCTCGTGAAATTTGGGCAGCAGATTGATGTATTGAGGTTTAATTTCGAAATTATCCCCGTTAGGTGGTGGAAGAGATAGACAAGTGGGAAGAGGGCCACGGATAGAATAACATCTCTCTTGGAGAGAGATGCGTGGTGGATTCTGCGCACCTACGGGCGGTGGCAGCGTGGTGGTATACTCTGATAGAGTGTCATCTATCTCGGTTGATGTGGTGTGTGGTGGGGGAAAAGAAGATGAAGAAGTACCGACTTCGGCGTCGATAGCAGGAACGCGGACAAGACGGGCACTAGGATCCCGTGTCTAGCCGAGCATGCACTAAGCGGGTTTAGTGCAAGTGGCAGCGTGTGTGTGATTTAAAATTGGCTTGTTTTGAAAAAGTGGACTCAAGACAAATCTCCCTAAGATGCACAAGCAACCCTAGAACTAAGGTCACCTAGGTCCAGTCTCTAGACCGCTCCTAGACTTCCAAAGGATAAGCCACAGGATCAATCCTCTACCGCCTCCGTACTACCCTTGTAGCCAGGTAAGTGCCAGGTAAGTGGGAAGGAACCACAGTAGTGGGCCTAATTAAAAACCACTAGCTTTTGACACACTTGCCTAGGCACTACAAAAGTAATGTGGATAAACGATAGATTATCCACGACCTTCCTCTGTCCTTAATGAGCGCGACAGTCCTTAGAGTCTGGTCTAGATTTTTTTAAATTTATGAAGGGTAGATCTAGATGCTCGGTTTGCGATTTGTGGGGCTTAGGAAGGGTGATGAAATCCCCACCTAATCTTGATTTGGTCTTTGCCCCTTAAAGTCCGTATTAAAATATGCAAAACAAAACCAATCACAAAACTTTTGCAAAAAGATTTTTGAGCGGCGCTATTTTGCAAAGAATCCTGCAGAAGACAGATTTTATTGGATTTGAGGTGAGAGAGAAGGAGTTGAGAATATTACCAGAGAGTTCTGTAGCCCTAATCCCTCTAACCTGCCGCGATTCCGCCGCCCTAAGGGTATTTTTGCCGCCGTTCCGCCGCGTGGTAGAAGGAACAGTTGATGAAATTTTTTCTCAAGCCCTCTGTGCTTCTTTGGATCTCGATGAATGTCTCTATCTTCTGTTTTCCTCAATTCTGTGACTCCAGATCTCCTTGCAAAAATTCACGCACAAATCGTTAAATATGCAATTTGCAGTTTTGTGTTAATAATGATATGACTCGCCTAAGAATCCAACACAAATAGTAAAAATAAAAAATTACGCACGTATCCCCGGCAACGGCGCCATTTGATTGGTTGGAAAATTTGTTTTTGTAGTGTAACCACAATCAATAACGGTGTCGCGCGTAGCTAGACCGAGATGAGTATGGGTCGTCCTCTGGGAAACGTTGAATCTTTTATTCTTACTTTAGATGTGTTGAAAAAGAGAGGAGGAAGAAAGAATTTTGTGGAATGGTTTCTAGATCTACGTTAAACAAGAATGTAAAATATAGATCTAGATTATTTCAAGGATGTAGTTAATATAATAAGGGGGCTTGTAGGGTTCGTTAGGATTTAGTAGTTATGGACGATTAATTAAAAGTTACCCTTTTTATCCATTAATAGATTTAAAACTAGAACGACGGTGATGCGTGTAGATTATGATTTCTGGAGGGAAAAGGAATCACACTCTTAACCCTTATTTCGACACGGAACTCCGTTCATATCTAGCCTTTACCAAAATAATCATTAATCTAATCTCTAATCGCGGTCGGAACTAACAAAGAATTGTTAGCGCGCCCGATTAGGATGTTAATGATTCTTTTGATAAAGTTCATAAACTTTATAGGACTTAAAAAAGGTTTAGGGATGTTCATCATCCATTAGCCTACCCTAATCCTACGAACCCTAACAAATGGAGAATTACTCACGCATGTTAGGAAAAGAAGATGAAAAGACAGAGAGGGAAAACATAATGTAAAATGCAAAAGAATTAAATAAAATAACTACCTTTATTAATTAACTTGAACAATCTACACTTTATTCCGTAGAAAATGATTACAAAACTAGTTGCTTCTCGATCTTTCCTAAGGAGGTAGACGAACAGTTGATGACCAGCCTGGATGCGTGAGCGTCTGGGACTTCGTGATCGTTTCGGCTTGATAAATTTTCCAAGAGGCTCTCGGTCCCTTTTTATAGTGCCAAAGCCAGAACCTAAGCTTCCAAATTAGGGAACTAACTGTATAGATTCACCCACAATTTTTGCACACCCTAAATCCTCCATCATGCCGCGGATCCGCAGCCCAAGGGGGGGTAATGCCGCGGATCCGCGGCCGTTTAATCTCCTCCCTTGATCAAACTTCAGGGCTTCTGTCTTTGTGACATTTGGAGGTCCTAGGAACCTTCAGAATTTGGAAATCTACTCGTGGTTGCTGCCAGACTTGGTCTCCAAATTTTGATTCTTAATTAGGCAAGTCTTCTTCAACAAATTGATTTGCTTGATTCTAATCTTGAAAAATCCTGCACAACTTGGAAAAATTCTGCACAATAATAATATTTAGTAGACTTTGTTCTACTAGGATTTGGTCAATGAAATTATTTGCATACATTTTCCTACCAAATGCTAATTATAATATATCAACACATGGAAAATAGTATTTTTACACATAAACTCTCATATGTAGATATATTATAATAAAGTCCTTTTTTAATATAAAACTGGTAGGAAAAATGTAATAACAAATGTGCAGTTTTATCAACTGAATAGAGTTCTTCATGGATCTTTAAGATCCCAAAATATTTTAACTTTTAGGAATTAATAATTTTTTCTTTGATGGATTTTTCCATCATTATTATAGAGCTAGGCTCTTTTAAGGAATTTTATTCCCTTGTGACCAGAGTTTGACAAGTGTCATTCTATGACAAAGTTTTGCTCTGAAAAGGGAGATTTTCTCCTTGTCTCAAGGGATTTCTCATTTAATGAGAACATTCTTTCAGGATTTCTTCATTATTTGACAGTCTCATCCAATGATGAGGCTGTCTTGTTAACTAATGCATTGTCATCTGGATTTTGTGGGTCCCCTTTTGGTCCCATTTCCACTGCATTGCAGTGTGGTATAAATTTTAAAATTCCAAGCGTTAGGATTAAAATTAAATTATGATGCTGGCAGCTGGATTTCATTTTTCTTTGCAGGCAATTATGTCTGCTGATCTGTCTTTCCCATTTGTTCGCTCAGAGGAAGGATTCCCTGAGGCGCCAGTGGACCGGGAGGTTCTCGTTCTGATTAAGGATCACGACCCAGAGCATAAGAACCTTCATCTGTGGGGCAGATGGTACAGTGAAATCATCAAGGGCTGCCGAAGCTTCGGCTGCGCGACGCCGTCAGAGCCGATCCCGTCGATCCCATATGCGGATGCACCCGCGGTGAAGTATGCCGTGGAAGTCGTGAACTGGAATTCGGAGGATCTTCTCCAGCCTTCGATTGCTGCCATTCCCGTGCAGCCACCGGCAGCCGTGGACGTTTTGGGGCGGCGCATATGCCAAGGTGAGGCGCGCCCTTGGGGACGAGCTTATAACCTCGGATTGACCCCTCAACAATCAGCCGGGTATTTGCAGTGGGCTGGGTATATCTTGTCAGCAAAGAAGATGCATCTGATGAAGATTGGTCTGTACCTTGCGGTCTAGGCCTCGCTCTTTGAATACCCTGCTCCTCCGACGTGGTGGGTTAAGGCCTTTGTGGAGCAATGGAACATCCCCACCCACACTTTTCTCTTGACGGACAGGGAAGTCTCCATCCCTCTGGAAGAATTCGCTGAGATATCTGGTTTGCCGGTGAGGGGGGAGCATTATGAAGAGTTACTTCCTTTTGATGAGTATGTCTTCGCCACCAAGCCGCTGGTAATGGGTCTAACACCAGAGAATGCTATTCAGCACCAGTTTCCGAGCTTGGTGAAGATGCTGAATATATATGAAGGTCTCTATCTGGAATCGGGAGTCCGGAGAGTCAGTTTCGCAGATTTTATCGCCCGCTTTGTTCGACCGGAGATTCTATCGCAGCGGAGTAAGAAGTTCACCAAGCTCGACGACCCCTTTGGCTTCGGCTTAGATCGTCGACCAGTATTGGAGGACGACCAAAAGAGTTTCTACCTCCCTGATGCCGCCATCATGCCCTTATCGGAAATCGCCACCCCGGGCATCGATGAGGAGACCTTCTTTCTAGGGTTTCTGGGATTTTGGCTGTGCTGGTTCGCGCTCCCCATGCACCCGCGTTACATGAGGCTGTCCGTTTTCTACCCAGCGCATCGGATGGTGGCTGGTATTCAATTGTCGATCGGAATTGCTGGACTGGCTCACCTATACCATAGGCTCAGCGTGGCGGCAGACGCTAATGAACCTGGGGTGCAACCTGCCAATTTCCCGATGCACTACTTCACTTCCTGGATGGAAATGCATGTGCTCAGGGTATTTGGCATTCACAAGAGCCCCTCGTTTTTTGAGAAGTGCAGGCTCCCACGAGTCATGCGGCTAATTGGTGCTTCCATTGTGAATCCATCTCCGCGGGAGGCTAGGGGGTTGCTCCTTCGTCCGCCCACGGTCGGAGTGAGGATTTCTTTCACGGACAAAATCGTGACCATCGGCTCGGAGACCTCCAAGGCGGTATTGTCGCTGCGCGATAGTTTCAAGGACCGGGCCTCCGTATTGAAAGCCCGGGAGATTCTTCACTTATACTCCATCCGGTCGGGCTTCCTGGTGTTCAGGCAAAACGACATGGCGCTCTTCATAAGGTACAACCCCCATCGGTTCACCCAACAATCAAGCTATAACCAGGGGGTCCCACTGGAGGCGTTCTTGGAAGAGCCCATAGCCACCATGGAGGGGATATGGAGCGCGCTGCACCATTTTATGCGGCTGAACACAGGCTCCCATTTCTTTATCAGGGAGGCGAGCTGCGTCCCACGGGCCCCCCACGTGTATATGGCTTGGTACGTGCACGTGATGGGTGCCATCATCCGGTAAGAGAAACGGTTGTTGGTTGACCGCAAGGGTGCGCCCCTTGGCAGCGACCGCAAAGCTCCCTTGAAGCCAAGAATTCCTGTCGTTCCTCCGTTAAGAGACGCTAGAGTTGAGCCACCGCGCGCGCTGAGTCCTCCGCGCGGATTACCCCGCGCTACTGTGGATGTGCCCCCAGCGCCCCGTACTCCAGTAGAAACGGTGAACGTAGTTTCGCCCGAGCCTAGCGTGGGCCCGGACATCGGGACTCGCCGTCCTAAGGTGCCTGCAAAGTGCAAGTTGATCTTGGGTGCACCCGGGGCTCGCGTGAAGAAGAGGAAGAAGAAGTCTATCCTCTCTCTCGATACCATCCTCGGCTTAGAGCCTCAGGCCCCTCTCACCGAAGGCTTAAGCGAATATGGGAGCAACGAGGGTGTCTTTGTAGATCCAGCAGACACTGATATAGCGGCCGCCATCGCGGCTTCTGAGCGATCGGCAAGGCTCGAAGTGTGGTTGGCTAAACTTACGCAATCAGGTAATCATTAGTTTCATTCTTCATCATTTCATCGTACTTTTGTTATTGTCTTTGACTAATGCTTTTCATTTTTTTAAACAGGCATTTCTACCGAAGAAGCCATCGCTGCTTCCCTGAAAACCTTCCAGGAGGAAGAGATGAAACGCACTCTAGCGGGCGTCGGTACGTCCCTGCTCATATGAGTCTTTATTCTCCTTCTTTATGGTCAACCTAACCTTTTCTTTGTCTTATTGCAGGGACCGTGGGATCTACCGCGCAAGCCGATGCAGGGACTCTCCCCGGGCCAACTACCGACGTCCCGGCCTCTTCGGGGCTGCCACGAGAGACCCAACTCAAAAAGCCGATGATGGATGCCTTGAAGGCTCTGGAGGCAACTCTGAATGCGGACGACGACGCTTTGTTGGAGTCTTCCAAGAGGTCCGTCGTGACGGCCCGGGAAGAGAGGAAGCGCTTGAGGCGCGAAGCGAAGGAGCGCAGCGCTGCTTTAGCCATGGGGGCGAGCTCAAGCACCATTCCTCCTGCTGCTACTCCTCCAGAAGAGTCCCCGGTCGCCTTATCTATAGCTTATAGATGGGCGATGCATGCGGCTCGGGGAGCCAACGATCAATCCACCTCAGGTAACGTGCTTTTCGAGGCTTTGTTGTAAAAATTGTAAAACTATCGATTCTTATACATCTTGTCCTGTAGGATCAAGTCCAATTGAAGGAGCGGCGGAAACCGTCGAGCCTGAGGGGACGGTGGAAAAGATAGCAGCTGACCCCGAGGCGACGGTAGGCGGTGCAGCCGTAGATGCCGGGTCTGAGCTAGTGGCTGACGAGACAGTCACACCTACTATGCCCGAGAAGGTTGCCGATGCTGAGCACGAGGTAGCGACAAATGAGACGGCTGCTACAACCGAGCCTGGGGCAGCAGCGGAGGGAGCGGCTGAGACCGACGACCTTATGGCAACGGCGGATGAGACGGCGCGACCGCTGAACCCAAGGGGGTAGCGGGTGAGACGGGCACGATTCTCGAGGACGAGCCGGCCGCTCTTTCTCAAGAGTCTGGCAATGCTCCGATCATTGCTCTCCCCGCCTACGGTCCTCCGTCGTCTCCTGGCCTTGTGAGTACGATGACGGCCCCCGTAGAGTCTGGTGATGAGGCAACGGGAGATGAGCCCTTGTCAATGGAGGAGGGAGACGCCGCCGTTTCGGCTGGTGACTCATCTGGTAAATTTTGGGTTACCGTCCTTTTTTTCTATTTTGTAGCTTTTCTGACAGTGCTTATCTTGTTTCTAACGCAGACGGGGCCAGTGTTGATGCCCCATTGCTCGAGGGAGCGCCGTCAGCTACTGCCTTGACGGTGGCCACCTCTCTACCCTCTCTCGCACCATCGCAAATGCTGGAAGGTATGGATTTGTAACCCATCAGTTTCATCTTTAGGCTGCATAATTCATGTACTGATGTTGTACTACTGCATCTTTGCAGGAATGCTTTTTGATCACCTTTATCAGGTGCTGCACCCACACTTCTCCTTCCCGTCGGAGCTTGCTTCCTCCAGTGGCGCTAGTGAGTATGGTTTTCAATTAATACCCTTCCTTTTTTCAGTAATGGATTTATCTCTGATTTTTCCTTGCCCTGATTGCAGTGTTACAGATCGAAGGAGAAGATAAGGGATTGGTTGCGCCACCGGTCCTCCCAGCTTTGCCGCCTGCTACCGCTGGTATAGTAAACTCCCTCATTGATGACTTTCTTATATTTCTTGAACCGTCATCTGATTGTGTTTTGTTTTTCAGCTGTCGTTCCGGTTCCGGCCCTCTTTGAGCCTCGCATCATAATACTGGCAGGCCCCTTCTTGAGACGTCCATCTTCAAAGGGTGCTGCGATGAGTTTGGGCATGCTGAGCGGATATGTCGAAGAGCTTGACACAGACGCTCCCCCATCCGCCGAAGATTTCGCTGCGGAGGTTAATCCGATGCTGGCGACGCTTGTAAATTTTCATAATGAAGGCATCGTCAAGTCTTGGGTTAATCACTGCAGGGAGATCGAGGCCCGCCTGCATCGGCTGGAACTTATGCGTCCTGCCCCCGAGGTTTTGGCCACGACTACTCAACGGGCGGCATGGATCGAGCAGAGCGCTTCTTACTTCCTCCATTTGGAACAAGAAGCGGTTTTAAGGCGGAGGGAATGCCAAGAGACCTCAAGCGAGACTGCTCACCTGCGTGCTGAGGTCGATGCGAACGCTGCCCAGGTGAAGGCTATCTTCGAGGGCCTTCTGCAAAGTATTTCTGATGGGCTAACACTGAAGCAGAAGCTCGATGCCGCTGACCATGATGCCTAAGGTCGCGAAGCAGCTCAGCAGGCAGTTGAGGAGCAGCTTTCATCCTTCCTGCAGCAGTGGGCTCAAGTGGAAGCAGAATTGGCGGTGGCGGCTGGTCAGGAGAAGGCATTGAAGGAAGTGCGCAAGCAATTGATGGGGCTATTTAAGACGCTTCTTTCTCAGTAGCTGCTTTTTGTATCAATTATACACTTGTAATCTTTGAATAAAATGTATCCATTCTTTATTCTTTTATACGATTCGCCTTGTACTTAATTGAATTCATGAATAAAGATGCACACATTTTTTTTGCAATGTCTTATATCATCTCTTCGCTTTCTCCCTTCTTTTATTATTAGCATGTTACCTTAGTAAACATAGTCGACAGGTGATAGAGCGAGCATCCTGTCTTGGCTTCTTCAAGAGGTAATGATGGCTTAGGACGCAGGTTCAGATCTACTGCCTAAGACTTTTCAACTCTATGAGCTGTGAGGGTCTCATAAAGAATTTTCTCCCTACGGATCGAGAGGATCTCGCAGGTGTATTTTCTTCTTAGGAATCGTAAGGATTCCTAAGTGCGTTTTCTCTTATAAGTCGTAAGGATCTTATAAGAGAATTTTCCCTCTTACGAGTCGAGAGGACCTGTAAGCGGTTGTTTCCCTCCTTGTCGAGATTCGACTTTGGAGAGTGTGACCTGTGGATAGTATGCAAGAGACCATTTTAAACCGACTTGCAGGGTCCTAATGCTTAGGAAACATGTTTTTAAATCCCCGCTGCTTAAGGCTTTATCTCGCAAGTCGAGACGAATCGAGAAGTTCTCGCAAAGACATTAATTTCCTCACGAGTCGAGACGAATCGAGCAGTTCTCGCAAGAATATCCTGACGTCACAGTTAACCTCTGCTCTTTACGACAGAGGTCCGTTAGGGTCTGTGGTACTTAGGTTTTTTTCCGTTGTACCGTCGCGTCAGCTGATATATTCCTCGATAGGCAATTTTGCTGTTCGAGTAGCCTTACGATTGTCGTGTCTCCGATCCCTTCTGGGGCTGGACAAGACGTCTTCAAGCAATCCTCCTAGGCAGTTTGACCATCGGAAGAGCAAGCGTTAGGAATTTTTCCATGCCGCTTTTTACTTGAGGTTAGGCTCATTTTGGAGAGCCCCGATGAGTCATAACCACTCCGCGCTGGTGTGGGATGATCTCCGATAGTCTTTCAGGCTTTATATGACTTGCTGTCAAGACCCTGAAGCTAAGAGTTTGGACTTTGCTTCGTTTGCTGGCATTGCGTCTGCTGTATCGAGACGAATGTCGCGGTTGTCTCTAGGTTTCTGGTGAACCGTCGAGGTTTGGAACTAGGGATTTTGACATGGCTCCGTTTATTTGATTGTCGCGTCTGAATCATGCTGGGGAAGAACGCTGTGGTGACATCTCGTCTGCTGTATCGAGACAAACGTCGAGGTGGTGATCACTCCATACTGGGGTGAGATGATCTTTGGTGGTCTTTTAGGTTTTATATGAGTTACCGTCAAGACCCTGAAGCTAGGAATTTGGCCTTCGCTTTGTTTGCTGGCATTGGGTCTGCTGTATCGAGACGAATGTCGTGGTTGTCTCTAGGTTGCTGGTGAACCGTCGAGGTTTGGAACTAGGGATTTTGCCGTGGCTCCGTTTGTTTGATTGTCACGTCCGAATCCTACTGGGGAAGAATGCTGTGGTGACATCTCGTCTGCTGTATCGAGATGAACGTCGAGGTGGTGATCACTCCAAGCTGGAGTGAGATGATCTCTAGTGGTCTTTCTGGTTTTATATGAGTTATCGTCAAGACCCTAAAGCTAGGAATTTGGCCTTCGCTTCGTTTGCTGGCATTGCGTCTTCTGTATCGAGATGAATGTCGTGGTTGTCTCTAGGTTGCTGGTGAACCGTTGAGGTTTGGAACTAGGGATTTTGCCGTAGCTCCGTTTGTTTGATTGTCGCGTCTGAATCTTGCTGGGGAAGAACGCTGTGGTGACATCTCATCTGCTGTATCGAGACGAACATCGAGGTGGCGATCACTCCACGCTGGGATGAGATGATCTCTGGTGGTCTTTCAGGTTTTATATGAGTTACCGTCAAGACCCTGAAGCTAGAAATTTAGCCTTTCGCTTCGTTTGCTGTGGTGTGTCCAAATCCTGTTGGAGGAAGGACGCTGAAGTGACATTTTGTCTGTTGTATAGAGACGAACATCGAAGTGGTGATCAATCCATGCTGAGGCGAGATGATCACCAATTGTCTTTCAGGCTTTATATGAGTTGTCGTCAAGACCCTGAAGCTAGGAATTTGGCCTTCGCTTCGTTTGCTTTAGCGTGTCTGAATCCTGTGGGGGAAGGACGCTGCAGTGACATCTCGTCTGCTGTATCGAGACGAATGCCGAGGTGGAGCTGGGATTTTGCCGTTACTCCGCTTGTTTGGTTGTGTCGCTTCCGTGCATTGCTGGCATAAGGAGGAACATTGTTGTTGGTCTTCTGAGATGCAGATGTGACTGTTGAGACTTGGCTCTCTTTCTGATGGAGCCTGGTGGGATTATATGGTTCCCTATTTATTTATGCCCCTGGATTGTATACAGGGATCAATGTGATCTTACCTGTAGGGCAAAAAGTTTCATTCTTTTTTATTCTCTCCGCGATGGTCTATCATTTCAGCTTTTATATCGCGAAGGTCGCGATTGCCCAATCATTTCGGCTATTTTTCGCGGTGCCCCATCATTTCGGCTATTTATTTTATTTTCACTCGCTGCTTTTTATTGCGAGTTGCCTAATCATTTCGGCTATTTTGCATGCATACATTTTTACTTGCTGATTTTGTTGCAAGTTGCCCCATCATTTCGGCTATTTTGTATGCATGTGTGGCTTGCTGTCTTTTCGCCGCAAGCTTGGGATTAGACACCGATTTCGGCATCAGCACCGCTACAACTGGGATATTGCCAGGAGTGAATCATCATTTGCCTCTGTCGATGTCGAACAAAGATGGCTTAGTAAACAGGGTTAGGGCCCTGTCGACTAAGGCTTTTGACTTTTACGAGCCGTAAGGGTCTCATAAAGGTATTTCTCCCTGCGAGTCGTAAGGATCTCGTAGGTGTGTTTTCTCCTTAGGAATCATGAGGATTCCTAAGTGCATGTTCTTCTGTAAGTCGTAAGGATCTTACATAAGTGTTTTTTTTCTTATAAGTCAAGAGGACTTACAAAGGTTGTTCACCGTGCGAACATATCCCCAGTCATGGGTGGGACTTGGTTAGGGAAATGTTTATTCGCGCCCGTGGATTGTATACAAGGGTCAGTATGAGCCGCTTGTAGGGCCATATCGAAGGTTGTGGGGGGTTGCTTAAGAACAGGTTCAGGTCTCTGTAACTTAAGACTTTCAAATCTTATGAGCCGTGAGGGTCCCATAAGAGAGTTCTCCTTACGAGTCGTGAGGATCTCGCAAGTGTAATTTTTCCTTAGGAATCGTGAGGATTCCTAAGCGTATTGCTCCCTTGTGAGTCGTAAGGATCCCACACAGGTGGTTTCTCCTCACAAGGTCGTGAGGACCCTGTAAGTGTTTTTTAACGAGGTTGCGCACTTTCGGGTTTTCATAAACGCCCGCCGGTAGCCCTGCTGTTTTTACTCACGGAGTCCTTTCGAGTTTTCATCCATGCCCATTTTGCTTATGGACATACCGTTTTTTTTTTCTTTTTTTTTATTATTTTTCTAACGAGGTTGCGCCCTTTCAGGTTTTCACAAACACTCGCCGGTAGCCCTGCTGTTTTTACTCACGGAGCCCTTTCGGGTTTTCATCCGTGCCCATTTTGCTTATGAACATACCGTTTTTTTTAATTCTCTTTTTTTTTCTTTTTTTTTATATCAGCTTCGGGATACTGCAATTCACCGTAGTCTATCGACGTCTTGGTCAACGGCTAATTTTAGGACATAGTGGCCCATTGTTAGTTTAGGGACGTTTCGGTCCGTGGGGCTTTTTCTATGAATGAGCACGATACCCTCGGCATACCCATCTTTCTCGGAGCGTGTGGTTGTGGCGGGCTCACCTTCCAGTTTTCGGATAGCTCGAACTTGCCCTGTTGGTGTTGTTCTTCAACCCAGTTTTTGAAGACGTAGCAGTTTTCGATCGGATGGCCCAATACTTGGTGGTAAGGGCAGTAATTAGGATTGTTGACATCGTTCAGTTGTAGCTGGTGTTTCGACTCCGGTAGAGTGATAAACCTGTTGCGCACTGCTAGTTCGAACAGCCTCCTTGCTTCATCCCGGGGAAATGAGTAAGGACGTTTCAACTTCTCATAGAGGGGTTGCCGCTTGTTGTTTTGGCGAACAACCGGTCTAGGGCCACTCGATTGTTGTTGAGTGTTGGCGACGAAGGCCGTTTTTCCCTTCCCTTCATCCTTTTTGTTCGATCCCTTATTTGCAGGTCCGAGATTCTTTCCGGGTAGCGTGCAATTGCACAGCTGAATGCTCTCGCAACTCCTCAATTCTTTCGTTTCAGAGATGGATTCCTTGAAGAGAGGGCCGGGGGCTACTTTTTCATCGGAGTCGCTCCCGAAGGTAATAACTTGCGATCCCTTGGTGTCAGCTATGTGACAGTTGCCAACAGCTCTTTCGCGTTCATCTGTCATTCTTTTCCGTTCCCTACGAGCCTTGCGCTTCACTTGTTGAACATGTCGTCGATGGGCAACATATCCCTGCCACCAGTTTTTAAAGGATGTGCACTCTTCGGTGGGGTGTGCAATCCTATGATGGTATAGACAGAAATTAGGATGTATGTCCGCTTCATCAAGACGTATATTGTCATGGGAATTTCCTTTGAAAGAGGGCAACTTCATTCCTATTGCCAGGGCCCTAGCAAATCGTTTTCTTACTTTAAGCTTGCTTTTGCTAGTGATAGGGATGCTTTGCTCCAGTTGGGATGTCTCGACTCTTTCCTCCAGTCGTTGGTGTTTGGCCTTTTCAAATATATCCAGTTCACGCTCTCGATTGGCTTTACTTTTCAGATGAATTTCACTCAGGAAGGTGTCGATCATTTCGTCTGACGGCCATAGAAGTTTTGGTTCAGGACCTGCCCCCGTCTCTCAGTGCAAGGAGTTTCTTTATTGTCTATCGACGAGTGAGAGATCACATGGCAGCTTTCCACATAATCCTCAGGTTCATCCGACGAGTCTTTGTCATCATCTTCGTCCTCAAGGACATGGTTGAGGAATTCTCGGAGTGTGACTGTGGTCCACGCCTTCTAGTTATACTCTTCCAGCACGTCGATTTGTTTTTGCATATCAGTGCGCTTGTCATCTAACTTCGCGGGCTTTTGGGTCTTCTCCTTCTTCTTTGAAGACTTTGACGGTTGGGTGCGAACGCTTTGACCATCACCACCAGATTTTGTAGTTGGGCGCGGTTTCATCATTCCCTCGACGACCTCGGGTTCCAGTGAATTTTTCCACCTAATTGCCGGGCACGTTTGGAGATCCTTCAGCATTCTTTTCGTCTCGGCTGAAAGAGCGATCTCCCATGGAGCTTTTTCTATAAAAGAGCACGATGCTCCAGGCATGTCCACCTTTTTAGGAGCATGAGGTTGTGGCGGGTTCACCTTCCAGTTTTCGGATAACCCGAACTTACCTTGTTGGCATTGGTCCTCAATCCAGCCTTTGAAAACGAAGCAATTTTCGATTGGATGGCTTACTGCTTGATGGTAAGGGCAGTAATTAGGATTGTTGAGATCGCCTGGCTGCAACGGACGTTTTGGACTCGGCAGATTGATGAGTCTGTTGCGCACTGCCAGCTCGAACAGTCTCCTCGTTTTATCCTGTGGAAACGAGTAAGGACGTCCCAGTTTCTTCTAGGGGGATGGGCGTGGACGCATATTGCTTTGGCGAACAGCCGGCTTTGAGTTGCTCGGCTGTTGTTGAGTATTGACGACGAAAGTTGCTTTTCCTTTCCCCTTTTCATTCCGAGGATCCGTCTTTGAAGGAGATGGTCTATGACCCATCTGATCCATTTGGGCCAACTTGTCAATCACGGTCTGGAAAGAAGTTGGCTTGAAGAACATCATGAATTGGGAGATGGCTGCTTGAGGGTCAAGAGTGCCCACGGACATGCCTACCGCAGGTGCTTCTTCAATGCGTTGTTGGCACTTCGACCATAAGTTTCGCCACCGTATTGCGTATTGAACCCACGTTTCGCCTGGCCTTACCCTGGCATTGATCAACGCGGTGATTGGGGTGCGTTCGCTGGCGCTTGCAAATATTTGTGTAAACAGCAGCTCCATCTCCGCAAATGTTTTGACAGAGTCGTTAGGTAGCTCCGAATACCATTCGAAGGGCGTATCCGCTAAGCTGCCGATGAATTGGCGAAGCAACAGTTTATCATCGCCTCCAGTGTTGCCGCAAAGAGCCCTGAATTGAGCGACATGCTGATGTGGATTCCCCGTTCCTTTATATACATGGAACTTAGAGATTGTATATCCCGGCTGGTAACTGATTTGGTCATACCAGTTCGGATAGGGTCGTCCAGTTTTAACAATTTGCCCAGCTGCTTCATTCGCCTGATGAGCTCATATTTGCTGAGCTATATAGTCGTCCAGTGCGGCCTTGGAAATGGTTTCCTCCTTGGCTGCTGAAAGAGCCGGAGGAGGATTAGATGTCTCCCCTCTATCGTCTTCAGTAATGATCGGAGGGTCTTCAGATGGAGGATCATGCTGTAACATCATTCCTACCATGTCTTGGAAGAGAAGCTCCATTTGTTTTATATTAGCCGCTTGTTCTACTGCTTCTCTGTCTTTCTTTTCGAGGACTCTGCGTAGGAAGTCAGCGTCAGTTTCTTGTTCGTGACGCTGCCCTGATGATGCCTCTGAGCTTTTTTTTGGCCCGGTAAGTGCGGCCATTGCAGTCATCATTTCCTGAAGCTTCTGTTGTTGCTCCTGAGCTTTTGTCACAGATCGGGTGAGCGGTCGGTGACCCATCGAAGCATGGCCTTCCTCCTTTCCGGAAGCCATATAAACAGTATGGACCGTTACGCCCCCAGTCTTGCGGAATTTAGTCTCGGCGTCTTTACGTTCTGCCGTATTCATAAGGGCTTTCTTTGTCCTCCTTCTTCTTTGAGCAGTTGATGTTGAGGGAGCCGTTGCAGTGGGCATCCAGCCGGCTGACGTCTTCTGTGTTACCATGAGATGGCTATTTTCTTGATGAGCTTTGAGCTTCTTTGGCCGGCGAGAGTAGTCCTGGTTAATCACCGATTCCTGGACCTGTCGCCAGACTTTATAAATTTTGGAGGATAGCCGCTGAGGAGGTTGCTCCAGTTTATTTTCTGTATCATTCTCCACGGGTGGAGGAGATCTTTTCAGCACTGCTCTAGGTGAATTCCTGCGCACCCTATTAAGCAGCTCAAACCTGTTTCCAGTTGGAACAGCGGCATCAACTTCCACTATTTGGGCTGATGGAGTTAGCCCAGAGGGGGAGTTGCCCCCAGCTTTTCTCACTCGGCGCTAGTGGCGACGTCGAGCGTGTCGAGCTGTTGGAGTTGGTTCGGGGACAGGGATTGCTTTGTCTTGCCCCGTGTTCAGGTGAAGGGCTGTTGCTAGCATCAGCCTCTTGAAGACTGATGTCCGTTGAGAAGGCGTATCCAACCGGTCAAAAACAGACTTCTGAGCGGGAGCGGGAGCAGTCAGTCTTGTAAAGAATTACCCTTTAGCAGGAGAAGCCATCTTGACGACTTCAGGAGCAGGGATGGCTATCTTCTTTGGGATGGCCACTTCAGGTGTCATGGGCTTCTTCATGGGTCCACTTGATCTTTGGCCCAGTTTGCTGAAAACTGAGGCATTGGACTTGGGCGACCTGTTGAGAGAGGCCGCGGTAATTGTAAGCCGGACTAATTTCTTGGGAGCTTCTTGCGACGACATTAGGGCATTGAAGCTCATCGGGGAGAGCATAGTCCCGAAGAATAGCCCAGTGGTGTCCTGAGTCACTTGTTCCACCGGCATAGTGAAGTTGGAGGCCGCTCGGGGCCCGTAAATCACTCCTCCAGATGGGACGGAGCGAGAGTTGCAGTTAGTGCAGTTTGAAGCCATTGATCTTCTGCTCTCTGCACGGAGCAAGACACCAAATCTAAGTACCTCGAATCCACGGGCAACCACAACAAACCGCGATTCGTTCGCAAATACGACACACGAAGTGTGGAGTGGAAAGAGGAAGAGGTCCCACCGGGCATGCCAGAATCTGTTCCCATCCGAAAGATGCACGAGACTTTGCGTCTCGCCTGAGATTCGGGGCAGATGCTATTTGGTTTTATCCATCCACCTCTCTGAAGATGCCAAGTTGATTTATGACACCATGTATCGAAGATTTAAATGGATGCGGCCGATATAGCAGACTTCGTCAGATTCCCCCTTGCTTGAGGGGGTTTTGATTGTGGGGACGCTCTTCCCTGCAGGCGCAAGCCCCTGCAGTTAATTACGCTACCGCATTGCGGTAACAACTTTCTCCTTCTCCAGATGGTCACTTCGTGTCATGGGTGTTTGTTTTGTTTGTGGTTGCCCGTGGATTGTATACGGAGACTATTTTATGTTGTCGGCCGTAGGACGTAGATTAGTCCAAATCCGTATTTTCTTAGATTTGGGTTTGGGATTTTATGTTTAAGGATACGTTAGCCTTATTTGAGGCTAAGATCAACTTAAACGTTTGTTAAGGATACGTTAGCCTAATTTCCAGACTAAGATCAACTTAACAGGATCATTTAGATCCATTTCCAGTTTAGGGATATGGTGGTCCGTTTCCAGTTTAGGGACATGGTGGTCCAACATTCCCATTTTAGGGACGAAGATTGGTTTAAGGACGCATTAGTCCATGATTTTAGGGACCCCACAGTCCGTATTACTAGTTTAGGGACATGGTGGTCTAACATTCCCATTTTGGGGACGAAGATTGGTTTAAGGACGCATTAGTCCATGAGTTTAGGGACCCCATAGTCCGTATTAATATGTGGTTGTCGGGACCTGTCACCTCTCTGACGATGTTGAAGGATTACAACGACAAATATCAGAGGAGTTCAGAGATGTACCTTTGAACCGGGTGTAAATTGATTTGGGAGAGCAGTTGTGCTCAGTTCAATTTAATTTGAGGACTTACGGCCAATATTGGGCTAAGTCCAGTTGAGAATATTCAACATTTTATTTGCATTTGGCCTGTTAGGCCTTTGTTTGGGCTCTGCCCTTTTTTTATTTATTTCTGGCCTATTAGGCCTTTTTAATTGGGCTCTGCCGCTTTTTAATAATACACAGCATTTTTTATTTGGTCTATTAGACCTTTAATTGGGCTCTACCCTTTCTAATAATGCATAGCATTTAATGTTCTGACAGTGCGCCATGTGGCCTGTCAGGCGCTTTGCGCCAATTGAGGAGCGCAAGACGTAAATTGATGTGGAGGTGACACGTGTCATGCTCTGGTGAGCGCAAGTCTGTTAGCGCAGTGCGCTGCGCTAGTGCACTGCTGACACGTGGCGCGCTTTGGTGACTTGCGCCAAACCAAGAGAGCAGTGCTATGTTTTTAGAAGCGCAAAGCGCAGTTGTTCTGGAGCTGACACGTGGCGCTCTCTGGTGGCTTGCGCCAATCTAAGGAGCGCAACAGTGCAAATTTCAAAGGTGCAAGGCACTGTTCAATATATTGATCAAATTTAGATAAAAGAAAACATGTTTTTCTTTTTCCAGAGAGGTTCTACCTCAAATTCAAGAACCAGTGGTTCATCAAAAGGCAATGCCTTTATATAGATCAAAAGATCTAGTCATGAAGTAGATTACTTCTTTATTATTATTTTTTTATTAAAGATCTTGATCTTGTTCTTAGATCTTTGATCTTTTTAGAAGAAATTCTTCTTTTTTCCAAAGGTTTTACCTTTTTTCTTTCTTTCTGAATTCTTCTCAAAGTTTTTAGAAGAGCTCTATGTTTCTCTATCTCTCTGTGTCTGCCTCTTTTAGACTTGGAGTCTAGGAGCCTTTATATAGGGTCAATTAGTTTGTTGAGTTAGTTACCGAGATCTTTCTCTGATTGATTTGGGGAGATTTCCCCACCGTTGGATCTTTGATCCTGTGGCCTCTGTTTTACAGAGATAATCTTCTTATTAAAAAGATCTTTCTAGAATTTATTTCTGTTATTTTGGTGCTGGCATTGGCACAAATGCATCTGCGCATGACATGTGTCGCGCAGCGCAGAGCGTAGCGCAACTGCGTTGACACGTGTCGCGCAGCGCAAAGCGCAGCGCAACTGCGCAAGCGCAACTGCGCTGACACGTGTCGCGCAACGCAGAGCGCAAGTCAGCTGAAGCATTGCTTCCTTTATTAAAATTTGAATTTTAAACAGAGCCTTGCTCTGATTGGGTGCGCTGCCTTGGGCGCTACGCTTCTTGTGCTGGCGTGTCTGATTTTGACACGTGGCGCTCTGCGCGCAGCGCAAGGGATCTAAAGCGTTGTTTCACCTTTTGAATTTGAAATTCAAACAGAGCTTTGCTCTGATTGGGGGAAACGGTCATGACCATCGGCCCGGAGACCTCCAAGGCGATGTTGGCGTTGCGTGATAATTTCAAGGATGGGGCCTCTGTATTGAAAGCCCCGGAGATTCTATATCTGTACTCCATCCGGCCGGGCTTCCTCATGTTCAGGAAGAATGAGTTGGCGCTTTTTATGATGTACAACCCCCATTAATTCGCCCAACAACTAAGCTATAACCAGGGGGTCCCACTGGAGGCGTTTTTAGAAGAGCCTGCGGCCACCAGGGAAGGGATACGGAGTGCACTACATCATTTTATGCGGCTGAATACGGGCTCCCACTTCTTCATTAGCAAGCCGAGTTGCATTCCATGGTCCCTCAACGTATACGGGGCTTGGTATCAGCACGCGATGGGCGCTGTTATCCGGGAAGAGAAACGACTGCTGCTTGATCGCAAGGGTGCGCCCCCGGCCAGCGATCGCAACGTTCCCCTAAGGCGAAGGACCCATGTCCCTCCTCCACTAAGAGGAGATGCTGGAGATGAGCCTCCACGAGTGCTAAGCCCCCCGCGTGGATTGCCACTCGATCCTGTGGATGTGCCCTCAGCGCTCCGTGCTCCCGTGGAGACGGTGAATGTGGTTTCACCTGAATCTGGCATGGACTCGGACATTGGGTCCCGCCGTCCTAAGGTGCCCACGAAACGTAAGTTGATTTTGGGTGCGACCGGGGTTCGGCGTAGAAGAAGAAGAAGAAGTCGGTCCTTTCGCTTGATGCCGTACTCAGCCTAGAGCCTCAGGCTCCTCTTACCGAAGGCTTAAGTGAGTAAGGAACCAACGAGGGTTTCTTCGTAGAGCCAGAAGACACTGATCTGGCGGCCGCCATCGCAGCTTCTGAGCGATTGGCAAGGCGCAACGCGTGGTTGGCTAAACTCGCGCAATCAGGTAATCGCTAGTTGTATTTTTCGTCATTTCATCGTATCTTTATCATTGTTTTTTGACTTAACGCTTTTCCTTTTTAAACAGGCATTCTACTGAAGAAGCCATCGCTGCTTCTCTCAAAACTTTCAAGGAGGAAGAGAGGAAACGCGCTCTATCGGCCGTTGGTACGTCTCGGCTCATTGAGTCTTCATTCTCCTTTTTACGGCCAATCTAACCCTTTCCTTATCTCGTTGCAGGGGTCACAAGACTTACCTCGCAAGCTGACACGTGAATTATCTCCGGGCCAGCTACCGAAGTCCCGGCCTCTTCGGGGTTGCCGCCCTATTTAAAAAGCCGATGATGGATGCCTTGAAGGCTCTGGAGGCAACCCTGAACGCGGACAACGACGCCTTGCTGAAGGAGGCTTCCAAAAGGTCTGTCGTGACGGCCCGGGAGGAAAGGAAGCGCCGGAGGCGCGCAGCGAGGGAGCATAGCGCTGCTTTGGCCGTGGGAGCGGGCTCAAGCGCCGTTACTCCCGCTGCTACTCCTTCAAAGGAGCTCCCGGTCGCCTTGTCTACTGCTCATAGATGGGCGGCGCGTGCAGCTCGGGAAGCCAACGGTCAATCCACCTCAGGTAATGTGTTTTTCGAGGCTTTGTTGTAAAAGTTGTAAAACTATCGGTTCTTATATATCTTGTCCTGCAGGGCCGAGCCTTACTGAACGAGTGACGGCAACCGTTGAGCCTAAGGGGACAGTGGAGAAGGTAGCAGCTGAACCCGAGGCGACGGTAGGCGGTGCAGCCGTAGTTTCCGGGCCTGAGCTAATGGCTGACGAGACAGTCACGACTACTATGCCCGAGACGGCCACCACTGCCAAGCGTGAAGTGGCGGCAGATGAGACGGCTGCTACAACTGAGCCTGAGGCAGCAGCGGATGAAGCGGTTGTGACCGACAAACCTATGGCAGCGGTGGACGAGACGACTGCGACCGCTGAGCCCGAGGGGGTAATGGGTGAGACGGGCATGATCGCTGAGCACGAGCCGGCCGCTCCTTCTCAAGAGTCGGGCACCGCTCCGATCATCGCTCTCCCTGCTTACGGTCCTTTGTCATCTCCTGGCCCCGCGAGCATGACGACAGCTCCTGTAGAGTCGGGCGATGAGGCAACAGGAGGTGAAACCATGCCAATGGAGGAGGGAGACGCCACCGTTTCGGCTAGAGACTCATCAGGTAAATTTTGGGTTACCGTCCTTCTTTTTATTCTGCAATCCTTCCTGACAGGGCTTATCTTGTTTCTATCGCAGGTGCGGCTAGTGCTGATGCCACTTTACCCGAAGGAGCGCCGTCAGTTACCGCCCTGACAGTGGCCACCTCTCTACCCTCTTTCGTACCGTCGCAGATGCTGGAAGGTATGGATTTTGTAACTTATCAGTTTCATCTTTAGGCTGCATAATTTATGTACTGACGTTGTTCTATTGCGTCTTTGCAGGGGTCCTTTTTGACCACCTGTACCAAGTGCTGCATCCCCATTTCTCCTTCTCGTCGGAGCTTGCTTCATCCAGTGGTGCTGGTGAATATAGTTTTCAATTAATGCTCTTTCTTTTCCAATAATGAAATTATTTCTGATTCTTCCTTGCCCTGATTGCAGTGCTACCGATTGAAGGAGGAGATAAGAGATCAGTTGCGCCACCGGTCCTCCCGGCTTTGCCACCTGCTGCAGCTGGTATAGTAGATTCCATCATTGATTACCTTCCTATATTTCTTGAACCGTCATTTGATTGTGATCTATTTTGCAGCGGTCGCTCCGACTCCGGTCCCTTTCGAGTCTCGCATTATGATACCAGCAGGCCCATTCTCCAGACGTCCATCCTCAAAGGGTGCTACGATGAGTCTGAGTATGCTGAGCGGATGCGTCGAGGAGCTTTACGCAGAAGCTCCCACATCTGCCGCAGATTTCGCTGCCGAGGTTAATCCGATGCTGGAGACGCTTGTAAACTTCCATAATGAAGGCGTCGTCGAGTCTTGGGTTAATCACTGCAGGGAGATCGAGGCCTGTTTGCATCAGCTTGAACTTATGCGTCCGGCACCTGAGATTTTGGCCACGAGCACTCAACGGGCGGCATGGATCGAGCAGAGCGCTTCTTACTTTCGCCATCTTGAACAAGAAGCAGCTTAAAAGTGGAGGGAATGGAAAGAAACTTCAAGCGAGTCTGCTCGACTGCGTGCTGAGGTCGACGCGAACGCTGCCCAGGTGAAAGTTATCTTCAAGGGCCTTCTACAAAGTATCTATGATGGGTTAACATTAAAGAAGAAGCTCGATGCCGTTGAGCGTGATGCCCAAGGTCTTGAAGCAGCTCAGCGATCTGTCGAAGAACAACTTTCATCCTACTTGCAGCAGCGAGCCCAGGTGGAAGCAGAGTTGGCAGCGGCAGCCGATCAGGAAGAGGGGCTGAGGGAAGTGCGTGAGCAATTGATTGGCCTACTTATGACGCTTCCTTCCTAATAGTTTCTTTTGCGTCATTTGTAAATTTTGAATAAAATGTATTCATTCTTTTATTCTTTCATATGATGTATTTTGTACCCGACTGCGTACATGAATAAAAGATACATTTCTTTCACAATGTCTTGTGTCATCTTTCTGCTTTCTTCTTTCTTGCTGTATTGCTTGCCATGCGATTTTAGCAAGTGCGATCCGTAGATGCTATATAACTGTCAATCTTATGCTTTATATAGAGTGGCGATGGCTTAGAAAATAGGGTTAGGATCTGTTACCTAAGATTTTTCAACTTTATGAGCCGTGAGGGTCTCATAAAGAATTTTCTCCCTACTGGCCGGGAGGGTCCCGTAGGTGTAATTTTCTCCTTAAGAATCGTGAGGATTCCTAAGTGTGTTTCCTCTTGAGAGTCGTAAGGATCTCACAAGAGAATTTACTCCCTTACGAGTCGTGAGGACCCGCAAGTGATGGGCGAAGTTGCCTTTATCCGCATTTCACGGAGTCAGGGGTTGCTGTGGATGCTTTCCGGGGTACCGTAGTTTAAAGACATCGCGGTCGAGGTTAAGGAAATCATAGTCTGTGGATTTAAGGACTCCACAGTCTGTTGTTAGTTTTAAGACATTACGGTCGAGATTAAGGACATCATAGTCCGTGAGTTTAAGGACCTCACAGTCCAATGTTAGTTTTAAGACATCACGGTCGAGGTTAAGGACATCATAGTCCATGAGTTTAAGGACCTCACAGTCCCATGTTAGTTTTAAGAAATCACGGTCGACGTTAAGGACATCATAGTCCGTGAGTTTAAGGACCTCACAGTCCCATGTTAGTTTTTAGACATCACGGTCGAGGTTAAGGACATCATAATCCGTGAGTTTAAGGACCTCACAGTCCCATGTTAGTTTTAAGACATCACGGTCGAGGTTAAGGACATCATAGTCCGCGGATTTAAGGACTCCACAGTCCAATGTTATGCGTGGTTGCCGGGACCCATCGCCTCTTTGAAGACGTTGAGGAATTACAATGACAAATATCAAAGGAGTGGCGAGATGTACCCTTGAACCAAGGTAAAATCAGTTTGAAATCATTATGGTTGATTGTTAGTTTTAAGACATCAAGGTCAAGGTTAAGGACATCATAGTCCGTGGATTTAAGGACTCCACGGTCCAATGTTTGCTCTGGATGCTTCCCACGGGTTCATTGCCGTGTTTGGCGAGGACCAGGCTCCGCTCTGGATGTTTCACATGGGTTCACTGCCGTGCTCTGCGAGGACCAGGATCCGCTCTGGACGTTTTCCATGGGGTCAGAAGTGACGTTATCTGTGTTCTAAGTAACCAGGAATTTGCACTAGATGCTTCACACGGGTTCACTGCCGTGTTCGGCGAGGACTAGGCTCCGCTGTGGATGCTTCATACGGGTTCACTGCCGTGCTCTGCGAGGACCAGGATCCGCTCTGGACGTTTTCCACGGGGTCAGAAGTGACGTTATCCGCGTTCCACGTAACCAAGAATTTGCACTAGATGCTTCACACGGGTTCACTGCCGTGTTCGGCGAGGACTAGGCTCCGCTCTGGATGCTTCACACGGGTTCACTGCCGTGCTCTACGAGGACTAGGATCCGCTCTGGACGTTTTCCACGGGGTCGGAAGTGACGTTATCCACGTTCTACGTAACCAGGAATTTGCACTAGATGCTTCACACGGGTTCACTGCCGTGTTCGGCGAGGACTAGGCTCCGCTCTAGATGCTTCACACGGTTTCACTGCCGTGCTCTGCGAAGACCAGGATCCGCTCTGGACGTTTTCCACAGGGTCAAAAGTGACGTTATCCGTGTTCCACGTAACCAGAAATTTTGCTAATTGTATCTGCATTTCATGGAGTTAGGATTTAACTCTCGGTCATCTATATACCGTCGAGTCATGGAACTGGGAGTTGCCGCTGTTCCGTTTTGTTTGATGTTGTGTCTGCTGAGACGAATATTAAGATGATTTCCATGTTATCTGTGACTTATCGAAATCTGGCTTCTTCTTCTGATGAAATCTGGGAGAGAAGGAGTGCGATTACTTTTTTGTTCGCACTCCTGGATTGTATGCAGGGATTGATGTAACATCACCTGTAGGGCGTAAATTTCATTATATATATATATTTTGTACTTTATTTCTTTCCGCGATACTCTATCATTTCAGCTTTTTATATCGCGAAGGTCGCGATTGCCCCATCATTTCGGCTATTTTTCGCGGTACCCAATCATTTCGGCTATTTGTTTTATTCTTACTCGCTGCTTTTCATTGCGAGTTGCCCAATCCTTTCGGCTATTTTTGTATGCATACATTTTTACTTGCTGATTTGCAAGTTGCCTCATCATTTCGGCTATTTCGTATGCATGTGTGGCTTGCTGGCTTTTCGTTGCAAGCTTGGATCTAGACATTGATTTCGGCATCAGCACCGCTACAACTGGGATATTTCCAGGAGCGAATCATCATTTGCCTGTGTCGATGTTGAAAAAAGGTGGCTTAGTAAACAGGGTTAAGATCCTGTCGACTAAGGCTTTTGACTTCATGAGCCGTAAGGGTCTCACAAAGGTATTTCTCCCTGCGAGTTGTGAAGATCTCGTAGGTGTGTTTTCTCCTTAGGAATCGTGGGGATTTCTAAGTGTATGTTCTCTTATAAGTCGTAAGGATCTTATAAGAGTGTTTTTTCCTTATAAGTCGAGAGGACTTACAAGGGTTGTTCATCGTGCGAACATATCCCTAGTCACTGATGGGACTTTGCTAGGGAAATGTTTATTCGCGCCCGTGGATTGTATACAAGGGTCAGCATTGAGCCGCTTGTAGGGCAGTATCGGAGGTTGTGGGGGTTGCTTAAGAATGGGTCCAGGTATCTATAACTTAAGACTTTCAAATCTTATAAGCCGTGAGGGTCCCATAAGAGAGTTCTCTTTACGAGTCGTGAGGATCTCGCAAGTGTAATTTCTCCTTAAGAATCGTGGGGATCCCTAAGTGTGTTTCTCCCTTGTGAGTCGTAAGGATCTCACGTGGGCGATTTCTCCTCACAAGGTCGAGAGGACCCTGTAAGTGTCTTTTAACGAGGCTGTGCCCTTTCGGGTTTTCACAAACACTCGCCGGTAGCCCTGCTGTTTTTACTCACGGAGCCCTTTCGTGTTTTCATCCATGCCCATTTTGCTTATGGACATACCGTTTTTATTTTTTTTATTTTCTTTTTTTTTTATCAGTTGTAGGATACTGCAATCTACCGTAGTTTATCAACATCTCGGTCAACCGCTAGACATAGTGGTCCGATATTAGTTTAAGGACGTTTCGGTCCGTTATTAGTTTTAAGGACGTTTCGGTCCCCTGTTAAGTAAGCCGGTTACTACTTATAGAATTTAGGCTCAAGAAGATAGCGAGCGGACATAGTCGTCGTCATCTATCATTGACCTAGGCCGTAACTCGTTAGGCGTAGTACCTCTTCAGGAAGCGACCGTTTATCGGTCTGAAAGGTCTTTCACCATGCATGTCCATGAGTAAATAAGCCCCACCTTGGTAGACCTTGTCTATGATGTACGGGCCTTCATACTTCGGCTCGAATTTTCCTCGTTTGGCATGATTGGGGATCATAGGTCTTTTGACCGCTAGCACGAGTTCGCCTTGGCGGAATGTCCTTAGCCTGGTCAATCTTTCATATGAGCGCATCATCTTTGCTTTATAAGCCTCCAGATTTTGTTGCGCTATGAGCCGGGTTTCATCAAGGGCATCAAGCTCTTCAAGCCGAAGGTGAGCATTCTCTTCATCCGTTAGCTCGTAATGAACTGCCACTCGTAGAGAAGATAACTCTATCTCGAGGGGGAGTACTGCTTCTGTACCGAATACCAATGCGTATGGCGTTGTGTTCGTGGCCGTCTTGAATGTAGTTCAATACGCCCAGAGAGCTTCTTGCAATCTATCGTGCAAGTCTTTCTTATTTCGGGACACCGTCTTCTTCACGATCTTCGTCAAGGTCTTATTAAAAGCCTCAGCTAGACCATTAGCTCGGGGATTATAAACTGAGGAGTATCTCCAGTCTATGTTGTGCTGTTGTGCGAAGCGGCTGTTTTGTGGCTTCTGCAGTCTGGCCCGTTATCGGAGATAATCCGCCGCGGAGTGCCAAACCAATAAATGACGTGTGTCTTGAAGAAATGGAGGACATTCTCCGTCTTCACTTCCCTCAGCGGTACTGCTTCTGCCCATTTGGAGAAGTAATCAGTTGTCGCTAAAATGAATCGTGTCCTCTGGACGATGCGGGTTCGATAGGGCCGATTATGTCAGTTCCCCACATTTTGAACGGCCAGCTAGACACTGTCGGGTGTAGTTGATTTAGGTGCTGATGGATAAATTCCCCATGGATTTGACACGAATGGCATTGCTTCGCATATTCGAGGCAGTCCTGAATCATCGTAGGCCAGTAGTAGCCCATCCATTTAATCTTCAACTTCATCTTTGGGCCTGCTTGGTGAGAACCGCAGAGTCTGTCATGAACTTCCTAAATGACTCTTTTTGCCTCCTCGGGTCCCAGGCATCTCAACCACAGAGAATCAAACGACCTCTTGTACAGAGTATCATTGACGAAGGCGTAAGATAGGGCTCGTTTCATGAGCTGATATCTTGAGGGCGCATCTTCAGGCGTTCGACGGGATTTGAAGTAGTCTATAAAGAATTCTCTCCAATCCTTAACCGTTTCTTGGTCTTTTATTTGCAGGGCCATTTACTCAGTCGCTTCCTTTTCCTAGGATGATTCCGGAGATATTTCTGCCGGGGCAAGCACCCGACGGCTTTGTACCACGATTCTTACGTCATGGAGGTTCTCATCAGCCAGTTCTTTAGCGAGTTTGGCTAACGCATCCGCTTTGCTATTTTCTGCACACGGTATGCTTTCGAAGGTGTAGGAAAGAATCTAGGTCAGCAGTTGCTGTACCCTCTCGCCGTACTTCACCAGTTCTGGTTTGCACGTTTGATAGTCGTCGTTCGCTTGACTAACGACCAGTTGGGAGTCTCCGTATATAAGGAGGTTTTCAATTCTCATGTCGATGGCGATCTCAAGACCTGCTATCAAAGCTTCGTATTCGGCTTCATTGTTCGTCCTTGGCTCTGTCAAGAAGAAGGCGAAGCGCATTATCCCTTCCCGTGGGGTCACGAAGATAAAGCCTACCCCTGATTTGATTATAGGCGTGTTCTGTTTGCACTTCTTCATGGAAGACACTCCATCAAAATAAAGTTCCCATCGGGTATTACCACTGTTGATCGCATCAAACGCATGTTCGTCTGGCAGTTCGCAGTTCAAAGGAGAATCGGCGGGTATTGGATGCTCAGCGAGGAAGTCGGCGATGGCTTGACCTTTCACTGCTTTAAGGGGCTGATAAGTTATTGAGAACTCCGTCAAGAGTAAGGCCCATTTAGTGAGCCGCCCCGTCAATATGGCCTTCGACATCAAGTATTTGAGAGGGTCCACCTTCGATATGAGACGAACTTCATGCGCCAACACATAGTGCCGGAGTTTATCGTGAAGATCAACGCCAAGCAGTATTTTTCAATGGGGAATAATTGCTTTCTGCCCCCAGGAGAACTCGACTTAAGTAATAGAGAGCTCTTTCTTTCCCTTGGTCGTTCTCTTGTGCCCATAATGCGCCTAAGGAACCTTCAAGGGCGGTTGTATACAGAATGAGAGGCTTTCCCTTGACCAAAGCGGCCAACACTGGCGGGTTCTGCAGATACTGCTTGATTTCGTCCAGTGCGTCTTGGCATTTGTGATCCCAGACGAACGGGGTCCCCTTTTTCATCAGGTGACTATAAGGATGACACTTACCAGAGAGATTAGCTATAAATCGCCGGATATACGCGAGCTTCCCTTATAGAGATCCCAATTGTTTAAGAGTCCTTAGCGGGGGAATCTCCATAATTTCTTTAATCTTTGACAGATCTATCTCGATACCTCAGTGTCGGACGATGAATCCCAGGAATTTGCCTGAGGAGACCCTGAACGCTCATTTGAGTGGGTTCATCTTCAAGTTATATTGCCGAAGGCGTTGAAATACGATCTTCAGATGTTCGAGATGTTCCTCGTATGATTTGCTTTTCACCAAGAGGTCGTCGAGATAGCATTCAATGATTTCATGTATCAGGTCATCGAAGATTTTCATCATGGCCCTCTGATAGGTGGCACCAACGTTCTTTAGACCGAAGGACATCACCCTGTAGCAGAATATACCCAAAGGGGTTCGGAAAGCGGTGTTTTTCTGGTCTTTGGGATGCATCTTTATCTGATTATATCCTGATGAGCCGTCCATGAAGGAGAAGACTTCGTGAGTGGGCGTGTTATCTATCATCGGCTCAGTGACCGGTACTGGGAAGTCATCCTTCGGGCAGGCTTTATTGAGATCCCGAAAGTCTACGCAGATGCGCACTGTCCCATTTTTCTTCATCACCGGGACGATGTTATCAATCCAGTCAGGGTACTGAACTTCCTGGATGAAGCCAGAGTCGATCAGCTTCTTGACCTCAGCATTGATACTCATTTCAAGCTCGAGCCGCATTCTTCTCGGTGCTTGTTTAACTGGCTTGATGTCCAGGGATATCGTCAGTTTGTGGACCGCAATCTTTGGATCTAATCCTGGCATTTCGGAATAGTTCCATGCGAAGCAATCTCTATGCTGAATAAGCACGCCTTTTAGCGCAGCCACCCTCTCTTCAGATAGCAGCTCACTGACGAATGTCGGTCGCGGGTCATTTGCCGCCCCCAAATCAATTTCCTTGAGGTTATCTGCAGTAGTGTGTATTCCATCTTCCAGCTCTTTCGGCGTCGGTGGAAACTCTGAGATCACCTCGTCATCATTGTTTTCGAAGCACCAGGTAAGGTCATGCATATTCTCAGGTTCTTCTTTCGACGATGTTATCATATGACAAGTGCGAGGTCGCTTCCAAGACTGATGTGGATCTGGTTCTACTCTCGTGGCCTTGGGTTCATGTTTCTGCGGTGGAGTTATCCTCCAACTGTTGGATAGAGCGAACTTGTAGAGCTGATATTGTTCTTCGACCCAGTTCTTGAAGATGAAGCAGTCTTCGAAAGGATGTCCTATTGCCCTATGATAAGAGCAATAGTTCGGGTGTGAGACTTCGTCTGTTTTTTCGGGGTGCTTGGACTCCGGGAGGATAATCATTTGATATTTTATAGCGAGGTCAAGTATCTTCTTTGTCTTTTCTTGAGGAAAAGAGTATGCTCAACTCATCTTCTTCATAAGGGACAAATCCGGACCGCTCGAGTCCCGCTCGCGTGACTTCTTGGTCCCGCTTTGTCGTTGCTGAATGCCTTTTCCGCTTTTTGACTTGTTTCTGCCTCTGCGTCGGGTCTTTTTTACAACAGGTTGACAGGGAGGGGTATTTTCATTTTTCGCAGCCTGTTGGAGAAAGCGCTGCATCCTGGCTTTTTCGTAGATGGCCATTTCGCGATTATGGTCGTCTCGAACTTTTTGACCAGCTTCCCTTATAAGCTTGTCCATTTGTTCTTCGAACGACGGACTGGGCACTTTCACGTCGGGGGCTTTTTCTGGTTCAGGGTTAGCACTCTCCCATTGAGCATCTCCTTCTTCATCAAAGTCATGCACGACATAACAGTGGCGGAGTAACTCCCGTTTCTTGGACCGAACATATCCAAGCCCGATCGCTTCCATTCTCCCGTTAGGTAACTTGCGCTGAGTTCCGGGAACGTTCCAGATCTTGTCATAGAACTTAGCTTTTCGAGCGGTCTGTTTGAAGGGTATCCCTTGGCGCTTTAACAGCCTTTTCAAGCCTTCTGTATAATATCTAGGCAGACGGATGAGCTGATGCTTGTCAAGTGTAGGATCCGTGACGTGCCAGATTTCTTTTTCCACCTTAGTTTCCCTGGAGCGGTAGAATAGGATCTCCTTTTCGCCTTCTCGCCTGGGAGGGACATAGAACGTCTGCAGCTCTTCCACACTGTAGGTATCAAGCACGTCTAGTTCTTTATGATGCTTAGGTGGAACCATGGCAACTTGCAGACTTTGCTCTTCATCAACGAATGTTTGTATTGAAGGCCGAGCAGAGAATATAGCATGGACCTCATCTTTCGAATCGCTGCCAAAGATCAACATAGGAGCGGATGGTCCCGGCTTGCTGTACTGGGGTGGGCCTAAATAAACCATCTCTTCTTCTTCCTCAGTATCACTCCCGAAGACGGGAATGGTGGTGATAGCTTTGTTCTACGGTTTATGACATCTCTCCGTATCTTCAAAATCTGGCAAGAAGTATTTTGCATCTTCATACTTGCGGACTTCATTCACGGAGAATGGGTTCAACTCTCCCGTCACAGTGTACTCAAGACCATCCTTAAAGTATTTCATACACTGATGTTGTGTTGAAGGGATGATGTTGTACTCGTGTAACCAAGGCCGGCCGAGCAAAGCGTTATAGCATGTCTTGGCTTCAATGACATGGAATTTAATGTCTGTGACAAGCAGCCTGAAGCGTAATGTCAATATCACAGACCCGAGAGTCTGCGATGACTAGAAATCAAAACCCGAGATGGTGATTTTATCACGAGCGAGATGCTGGACGCTCATGCAGATTTCCTTCAACACTCGTGCGTTGAGGAGATTGACAGAAGACCCATTGTCGATCAGGATTTTGCCTATCTTTATATCGTGGCAGTACCCTGAGACATAGAGGGGACGGTTATGCTCGCAAGTCCCGAGGAGAAGGTCTTCGTCGCCGAAGGTGATATCGGCTGTGTGCACTTCTTCCAGCTCGTCCTTCATCTTTTCTTCGGCAAGGAAGGCTTGGAATTGTTCTGGCTCTTGCAGCGCCTTGATCAGTGAATCTCTCGCTTCTTTGGATAGTAGAAGGGCGTCAAGAATACTGAGCTGCGAGGGTAATTTCCTCAAGTGTGCCAGGACGTTGTAGTCCACCTTGTTCTTCTTTGGCGGGTCCTTGGCGGTCAGCTCTTTCATGACTTGATCATCCAGGGTGATATCCTTGGAGACCTTTTCTTTTCCCTTATCCTTTTTACTCGTGGATCCGAGATTCTTCTCTGGAAGCATGCGATTGCGCGGCTGGATGTTTTCACAGGCCTTTGGTTCTTCCTCCTCTCCCAATGCGGATTCTTTAAAGAGGGGGTCAAGAGCCATTTCTTTGTCAGAGTTGCTTCCGAAAGTGAGAATCTGCGATCCCCCAGTGTTGACCATGCGACAGTTACCGGTAGTTCTTTCATGCTCATCAGTCGCACTTCTTTGCTCCCGACGAGTTTTGCGTTTCATTCGCTTAAAATGTTGCCGGTGAGCAACATATCCCTGCCACCATCTTTTAAAAGCATTGCACTCCTCGGTGGGGTGCGAAATCTTTTGATGATATGAGCAATAGCTAGGATGCATCTCCGCTTCACCGGGAGTGTTTCCTTCGGAGGATGGTAGCTTCATTCCCATTGATATGGCTTTAGCAAACCTTTTCCTTGTCTTGAACTTGTTTTTATCTGCAACAGATGTCCTTTGATTTGGCAAAAGTATCTCGACTCTTTCGTCCAGTCGCCGGCGTTTGGCTCTTTCAAATATAGCTGTCTCGCGCTCCCGATCAGTTTTACTTTTCAAAAGAGCCGTGTTCAGGAATGCATCAATTATTTCATCTAATGGCCCCAGAAGTTCCGACTTAGGATCTGCCCCCAGCTTCTCAGTGCAAGGAGTTTTTTCATCGTCTGTAAACGAGTGAGAGATCACATGACAACTTGCTACGTATCCTTCAGATTCATCCGACGAGCTTTCTCCATCATCTTCCTCCTGAAAGACGTGGCTGAGGAACTCTTGGAGCGTAATGGGAGTCCGCGCCTTCTAATTATACTCCTCCAGCGCGTCAATCTGTTTCTGTAGGTCCGTGCGCTTGTCACCAGGCTTCACGGGATTTTGGATCTCTTCTTCTTTTTCGAGGATTTCGACGGCTGGGTGTGAGCACTTTGGCTATCACCACCAATCTTTAGAGTTGGGCGTGGCTTCAGCATCCCCTCGATGACCTCAGGTTCCAACGGATTCTTCCATCTGATCGTCGGGCATGTATGAAGATCATTCAGCATCCTTTTGGTTTTTTTTGAAAGCACGACCTCCCATGGAGCTTCTTCAACAAAAGAGCACGTTGCCCCCGGCGTGTCCGTCTTCTTAGGAATATGCGGTTGTGGTGGGTTTACTTTCCACTTCTCAGACAACGCAAACTTGCCTTGCAGGTATTGATCCTCGATCCATCTCTTAAAGACGAAGCAAACCTCGATTGGATGGCTTACCGTTTGGTGGTAAAGGCAATAGTTAGGATTATTCACTTCGCTGGGTTGCGGCGGTCACCTGGGATTCGGCAAACTCATAAGCCTGTTGCGTATAGCCAGCTCGAACAACCTCTTCGTTTTGTCCCGTGGGAATGAGTAAGGATGCTTCATTTTCTCATTGTAATAGCACCGTCTCTCTTCCAGTTGATCCGCTAGCTTTGGGGCACTGGGCTACTGTTGGGTGTTCGCAACGAAGGTCGCCTTCCCTTTACCCTTGTCGTTTCGAGGTTCCGGCTTCGGGGGAGACGGTCTGTGACCCATTTGATCCATTTGGGCTAGCTTATCAATTAAAGCCTGGAACGTGATCAGTTTAAAGAATATCATGAACTGTGAAATAGTTGCATGAGGATCTAGAGTGCCCACGAACATGCCCACTGCTGGTGCTTCTTCGATGCGTTGTTCGCACTTCGACCACAAGTTCCGCCATCGGATTGCATATTGAACCCAAGTTTCGCCCAGCTTAACCCTTGCATTAACCAACGCCGTTATTGGGGTGCGTTCACTGGCGCTCGCGAATCGCTGAGTGAATAGCAACTCCATCTCTGCAAAGGTTTTGACGGAGTCGTTTGGAAGCTCGGAGTATGATTGAAATGATTTAGCGTGCTTGCGCTTTCTAAAAGATAGATCAAAAATATTTGTAACCGCAATCAAGAACGGTGTCGCTTTGCAGCTAGCCGGTAAGTACGGGTCGGTCCACAGGGATGTTGTGAATCTCCGATTCGTTCTTACGAGTTAATTCCGAAGGGCGTTCGGATTGATTATTAAATCTAAAAATCTAATTAACCTAGGGCAATTATCTAGATCTATTCTTGCTAGGGTTAGGTTTAGGGATGGTTTGGAAATGCAATTAAATCTCAACGCTTTCTATACCCGAATGAAGATCTGTGAGGAGTTTTGGTAATTATCAATAAGGGGATTAGATCCATTCGGGAAGGTGTTCCTTCGTCTAGGTTCTTTTCCTTCCTTTAGAGATCCTTACCCTAACCTCCATGGAAAACGCGCGCAACCGGGCTTTTACACTACGGTGTCATCGTTACCTCGAGGGGTAGGATGCCGTAGGGCGCGGTGTGTGCGCGTATGCATGGAGTCCTATTGTAAATATTTGGTGGGTAAGAAAGGGATGAGAGATCTCATCTCTCAAAATCCTTCCCCAAAGCTAAACCCTAAACAAGTTCCTAGGACATGAAATTAAATCTACCTAGGGCAAAGAATTAAAATCTAAACTAGGGCGAGAAATTAAATCTATTTACAGATGCATCCCTCCAATCATCCATGCAGGGTTGTCAGATCTAAATTTCTGAATGGAAAAGAAACACCGATGCTCTCCAAAAGAATTTCTGAATTTTTATTAAAAGGAGGCATCAGAAAATACATTCTCTAGAGTTCCTATTTATAGAAGATAGGAAACCCTAGGGTTACAATGACTCGCATGTCTAAAATTACAAATATAGCCCTAGAAAATCTTTTTAGCGCAGCATTGACGTTTTGGTAAAAACAAAATTTTCTTTTGTCTTCTTATGGCTGCGGAACCGCGGCCCGAGGCCTGGTTTGGCCGCGGTTCCGCGGCCCAAATAAGGAGTTGGCTGCTGAAACTTTGTGGGCTTCTTCTGGTAGTTTTGGGTTACTATTTTCTTTACTTTATTCTTCATAATAACTTCTGATTCTCTTACAGATTTCCCAGTGAATAATTGTAGCTCAGTGGACTTTTAACCGTTCGCTTTGTGTCGACGTCTTGAACCTTGCTTTGTGAACTGATTCTTATGTAGGCTTGATCAAGATCTTCTGTTCATTGGTTAAAGTCCATTTTTTCATCGTCTTTATATCGTTTTCACTATTTTCTGTCTAAGAACCTGTAACCTGTAACATGTAGCAGACATGCGTCAAAAGCACCCGTTTATTTATAAAAAGAATAAGAATGAGAAATATAATAATACAATATTATGGTGTGAACAAATACCCCCAAACTTATCTTTTGCTCGTCCTCGAGCAAACTTATTTTTATTCGCTAAAATAACATAACCGCACTTTCGCAGGGAAACGCGATTGCACTGAGCACGTGCAACAAGCCGTTAAACCTCTAGGTGTCCCTAGTAGGAGGAGTGTTGTCTCCTGAGGGTTTTCAGCGGATACTACCCACAAAATCCTATCAATTTGGCTTTTTCGACTTTTGTTCTCCAATTAGGTTTTCCAACAAGGAATTCTATTATCTTCTACTTGTAAATTATACACCCACATTCTTCACACTTCCTATCATCTAACTTAAGATTATATATGTTTTGCAGATCTACTTAGCTTTCGGCATTTCTTAAGTTTTCCTTCTAGAGTTCCATCTCCACTTAGGAATTTCTATCAACTCTATTAAAGATACAAGTTCTATTCTTCATTCCTTTCTCTTATCTAAACTCAAATCACATATCCCTACGTGTGTGTAAATATCACCCCTACACTTGGAAATTCAAATCAAGCAATCGTACTCTCGTCCATTGTCCAAAGCACTTATTAATTAGTGAATTTTTAATAGAATTTTGCTTCCACATCCTTCATGCGACCGTTAATACTTCTTGAGGTACCAACGACCGATTACAAAATGTGTTTGCACATTAAAGCGTACTTCCTAGTTTTGCAACCCCCAAGGCTTTAACAGTGACTCCCAAACCAGTTGGTCTAAGGCACTAGGTGATGAAGCACCCTTGCTAAATATTTTTTCTATTTTTCACAGCCTTAAGTAATCACAAAAACCAATGTCCATTTTTTTCTTCTTTTCTTTATTCACTCTTTTTTCTTTTATTTTCTTCGTACTAAGGACTTTAGACAAGAGCATTTCAAGGTCTCTTCTACTATTCCAAGTTTCAAGGTGCGTGATTGTGCAAATTGTAGGGTATACATTTTCAGAATCTAGACTTAAGGTAGGAACTATTTTTCAAACTTATACTCTAATAAGAACATCAATACTCTTCCCTTGTTTCGACTTAGCCTAAGAAGTGAACCCAAAATTTGCCTATTTCTAAATAAACTACAAGGCATATGCTTTCTACCGTTAAACTTTAAGAAATGTTATCTTTAGGGTTTTTAATTCACTAAGTCTAAGATCTAGTTGTTCCTAACCAGTTAAGCTATTTGTCAAACTCAAGTCAATTAGCCAATATTGAATACAATAATTTTTATAATTTTTGAAATTTTTATGGGTTTTCAAATAAGTATGCAAATGTAAAAAATATGTACAAATGAATGCGAAGGAAGAAGACGTACCGAGCATACCCCCAAACTTGAACTTGACAGTGTCCTCACTGTCATACTAAACCAAGAGGGTCAAAATGTCGGCACTCCCCTGTTTATTTATTTACAATTTTTTTTATTTTTTAATGTTTTGAATTTATTTATTTATTTTTTTATAGAAAAAGAAAACAAAAAAAATATATACATATATACAAAGGTTCCCCCCAAACTTAAGCATGGCCTTACACAAGCCAAATGTTAGCACCAACCATTCAAAAATCTTATCATGGTAAAGGTATAGTTGGTGCAAGAAAATGAGAAACACGCGAGACCGTGTGGAAAGAAGAATGGTAGAATATGGTCTCGGTGGGGGAGAAGAATGGCGGAAAGAAGAAAGAAGTGGAGTGCGATCTTGAGGGTGTAAATTGAGTGAATAAATTAGCCCAATATGTGATGATCGATATGTTATAAGCGATTGCGCTAACGTATCAACCCGTCGGGAAATGGGGTCAAATCCCGCTAGATTCGCAAGAAAACATGGGTATGCCGAACTTGGTATTTGAGATGTAAGCGTAACGGTCACTTGCACGGTCGGAACAATAGGAAGGAGGGAGGGTGATATAACAGTTAAAGGTTCAGGAGGCTGAATTGGAAAATCCGACACATTAAACAAAAATGGTTCAACCTCAATATTATCCTCAAAACTCTCCTCAATATTATCCTTATAATTTTCCTCAAAATTCAACTCATCCATGCCATTATCATCAAATTCAAGACGCATATGAGATTCGGGAGAAACATTTAATAACTCGGGATGATGATTTGAACATAAAATTTCAATTAAATCGACAGGTTCATCATCCGAAATATTCCCGGCGTCTATATCCTCAATCAAGTGAAAATCAATTTCCTTAGACCCCTCATCAAAAGCATGGATATCTATCGATTTAGGTTCTAGATGGGAGGTGTAAAGGTCGAAAGGATTAGGTACGGTTTCACTCGAAAGGGGTTCCTCACAATTTGGCAAATCAAACACTACTAAGTTGCACAACTCATCATTTTGGACACATGTTTGAAAATTGGAGTTGTTGGATTCAATTGGCTATGGATAGGTTTGATTTGGAAATCCTCTCTCATTCTCACTCTGTCCAACCGCCTCCTTATACATTAAAAAATTTTGAGCTAGTGGGAAACTAGCTACCGGTTCACTAGGTTGCATAAGGGCGGCCACAGACGATTCCATATTCCTAACCATTTTGTTTGTTGCTGCAATATACGCCTCCAACGCCTCTTCCAAACTAGACTTAGGTGGTGAGGGGGTTTCGGTAAAAGATTCGAAATCGTGTGGATATGCAAAACTCCCTAATGGCTGTATGGAAACAGTGTCTAGTGAGGGTGGTAAGGTCGGGTATGACTGGTAGGAAGTGGATGGTAGGACAGGGGTAGGGTCAACATCTGGATAAAAAGGTGAAAAGTCGTGTGGATCCCTAGAACTAGATGAGTGGAGAGGGGTGAAAGATCGGCTGCGAGATTGAGCAATATTCTCAGCAATAGACATCAGCCTAGGAGTTACAGCAGGACTCGGAAAAGTGGTGTCAACATATGTAGGTGGTAAAGATGGACTTGGTTGACACAAAGTGGGTTGAAAAGTCAAACTATTTCTCCTAGACGCCTCTATTTGATCTTTCAAAGATTTTTTAGGTAAGGAAGGATCGTCTTTAAATTGACCGAACACATTGACGTATGACGCAAAATTAGGTTCGGGATACCAAAGTTCGGCTAATGATTTATTGTGTGGGGTACCCATGTTAGAAGAAGGGGTGAAAAGAAGGAATGTTTGTGGTGCAAGGATCTAATTGCGGCCAAAATTTTTTGCAAGTTTCTAATAAAATTTGACCTTTTTATTTTTATTCTTTTTCTCTTTATTTGGAAAAATTTTGTTGCAAAAAGATTTTAGAGAAAAATTATGCAACAACAAAATATTGCTTGCAATCAATTTAGTTCAAGTGGGGCCCAAAAATCCTGCACAAGATCGTTATTTGGGAGGGAATATATTTTTTAATGTGCACAAAATCCTGCAGGCATTTTTCAGAAAATTTATTTCAAAAATTACAGAGGATGAACAGAAGATCTTACAGAGCAAAGTTGGTCTGATGATGTCACTATTCCACCGCCCTTTCGCGGCAAAACGTGGCTTCCACCGCGATTTCGCGGTCACATTAACAGCACAGTGCCCCAGAAAATTTTTGGTGCGACGAATCGACAAGATGGCCGCGGTTCCGAGGCCTAAGGTGGGTTTTGGCCGCGGAAACGCGGTCGTATGGGCGGTTCAAGACTCCAAAATTTTTGTGTTCTTCTGTTAGTTAAAATCCCTTCTGTTCCGATACCCCTTTTTCTGTTTCGCTTTCTGGAATTTTCCAGATCCGATTCTGTATATCCTGCAAAAATTCAACCACAAAGTATCCCTTCCAAAAATAACAATATATATATATTTTTATATTTTTCGATTTTTCAGATTTTTATGATTTTTTAAATTTTATGATTAACCCGAAATCGCGAAAAGGAAATAACACGTCATCCCAGGCAACGGCGCCATTTGATTGAAATGATTTAGCGTGCTTGCGCTTTCTAAAAGATAGATCAAAAATATTTGTAACCGCAATCAAGAACGGCGTCGCTTTGCAGCTAGCCGGTGAGTACGGGTCGGTCCACAGGGATATTGTGAATCTCCGATTCGTTCTTACGAGTTAATTCCGAAGGGCGTTCGGATTGATTATTAAATCTAAAAATCTAATTAACCTAGGGCAATTATCTAGATCTATTCTTACTAGGGTTAGGTTTAGGGATGGTTTGGAAATGCAATTAAATCTCAACGCTTTCTATACCCGAATGAAGATCTGTGAGGAGTTATGGTAATTATCAATAAAGGGGATTAGATCCATTCGGGAAGGTATTCCTTCCTCTAGGTTCTTTCCTTCCTTTAGAGATCCTTACCCTAACCTCCATGGAAAACGCGCGCAACCGGGCTTTTACACTACGGTGTCATCGTTACCTCGAGGGGTAGGATGCCGTAGGGCGCGGTGTGCGCGCGTATGCATGGAGTCCTATTGTAAATATTTGGTGGGTAAGAAAGGGATGAGAGATCTCATCTCTCAAAATCCTTCCCCAAAGCTAAACCCTAAACAAGTTCTTAGGGCATGAAATTAAATCTACCTAGGGCAAAGAATTGAAATCTAAACTAGGGCGAGAAATTAAATCTACTTACAGATGCATCCCTCCAATCATCCATGCAGGGTTGTCAGATCTGAATTTCTGAATGGAAAAGAAACACCGATGCTCTCCAAAAGAATTTCTGAATTTTTATTAAAAAGGAGGCATCAGAAAATACATTCTTTAGAGTTTCTATTTATAGAAGATAGGAAACCCTAGGGTTACAATGACTCGCATGTCTAAAATTACAAATATAGCCCTAGAAAATCTTTTCAACGCAACATTGACGTTTTAGTAAAAACAAAATTTTCTTTTGTCTTCTTATGGCCGCGGAACCGTGGCCCGAGGCCTGGTTTGGCCGCGGTTCTGCGGCCCAAATAAGGAGTTGGCTGCTGAAACTTTGTGGGCTTCTTCTGGTAGTTTTGGGCTACTGTTTTCTTTACTTTATTCTTCATAATAACTTCTGATTCTCTTACAGATTTCCCAGTGAATAATTGTAGCTCAGTGGACTTTTAACCGTTCGCTTTGTGTCGACGTCTTGAACCTTGCTTTGTGAACTGATTCTTATGTAGGCTTGATCAAGATCTTCTGTTCATTGGTTAAAGTCCACTTTTTCATCGTCTTTATATCGTTTTCCCTGTTTTCTGTCTAAGAACCTGTAACCTGTAACATGTAGCAGACATGCATCAAAAGCACCCGTTTATTTATAAAAAGAATAAGAATGGGGAATATAATAATACAATATTATGGTGTGAACAGAGTACTACTCAAACGCCGTCTCTGATAAGCTGCCGACGAATTGGCAAAGCAAGAGTTTATCATCGCCGTCGGTGTTGCCGCACAGAGCTCTGAACTGGGCGACGTGCTGGTGGGGATTGCCCGTCCCCTTGTACACGTGGAATTTCGGGATCGTGTAGCCCGGCGGATATTTTATCTGATCATACCAGCTCGGTTATGGTCGCCCCGTTTTGAAGACTTGGCCGGCCGCTTCATTTGCCTGGTGAACTCGTATTTGTTGTGCAATATAATCATCCAAGGCGGATTTAGAGATTGTCTCCTCTTTGGCTGCTGAAAGAGCCGGAGATGGATTTGACGTTTTTCCTCTGTCATCTTCAAGGATAATCGGAGGATCTTTGGCTGGGGGATCTGGCTGTATCATCATCCCAACCATGTCTTGAAACAGAAGAGCCATCTGCTTTATATTGCCGCTTGTTCCGCAGCCTCCTTGTCATTCTTTTCAAGCATTCTACGAAGGAAATCAGCATCGGTCTCGTGTTCGCGACGTTGTTTCGATGACGCCTCCGGGCTTTCTTTTGGCTCGGTGAGTGCGGCCATCGCAGTCAGCATCTCCTGGAGCTTCTGCTGCTGTTGTTCCTGGGCTCTTGTGATGGATCGGGTAAGCAGTCGGTGGCCCGTCGAAGCGCGGCTATCTTCCTTCCCAGATGCCATGTAAACGGTATGGACCGTTATGCCCCAAACTTAAGGCGTTTGGGCTCAGTGCCTCTAACATTTGTTGCTGGCATGGAGGTCTTCTCCGGCCTTCTTTTCTTATGAACGGTGGAAGTTGAGGGGGCCGTCACGGTGGGCACCCAGATAGCTTTCCGCGGCTTGGCAGGATGGCTTACTTCCTGTTGGACCTTCAGCTTCTTGTGCTGGTGGGAGAAATTTGGATCAATCACCGAGTCTCGGGCCTGCTGCCAGACTTTGTAGATCTTGGAGGACAGCCGCTGCGGGGACCGTTCTGGCTTTGCTTCTGTAACCTTCTCCAGTGGAGGAGGAGACCTTTTCAGTACAGCGGTAGGAGAATTCCTATGCACCTTATTCAACAGCTGAAAGCTGTTCTCGGTTGGAACAGCAGCATTAATTTCCGCCGTCGGGGTTAGTGGAGTTAGCTCAGAAGGGGAGTTGCCCCCTGACTTCCTCACTCGGCGCCAGTGGCGACGTCGAGCATGTCGAGCTGTAGGAATTAGCTCGGTGACGGGGATGGCCTTGTCTTGCCCCATGTTCAGGTGAGGGGTTGTTGCCAGTGTCAGCCTATTAACGACTGATGTCTTTTGAGTAGCAGGAGCAGGAGTGGGAGTTGGGACGGTCAGTCTTGTAAAGACCGACCCCTTGGCAGGAGAAGCCACCTTGACGACTTCAGGAGCAGGTTTGGTTACTCTCTTTGGAATAACCTTCTCTGGGATTGCAAGCTTCATTGTGGGCCCGCAGGTATTTTGGTCCAATTTGGAGAAGACCGAGGCACTGGTGTTGGACGACCCGTTGAGAGGGGCCGCAGCAGCTGTAAGTCGATCGAAGACCGACTTCTTGGGAGCTTCCGGTACGGGTACGGGAGCAGTGAAGCTTACTGGCGGGAGTATGGTCCTAAAAAACAATCCGGTAGTAGCCTGGGTGACCTGTTCTACCGGCATCGTGAACAATGATGCCGCTTGAGGTCCGTAAACTACACCTCCAAGTGAGGCGGAACGTGGGTTCCAGCTGCAGTTGGAGCACTTCGAGCAGGTGAATGCCATTGCTGTTTTGCTTTCTATGCCAGGAAAGAGACCAAATCTTAGTAACTTGAAATCCAAGGGAAACCATTAACAAACCGCGATTCGTTCGCGAATACGACACATGAAGTGTGGAGTGGAAAGAGGAAAATGTCCCACCGGGCGTGCCAAAATCTGTTCCCCTACGAAAGACGCGGCAAAGACGGGGCGAACGTCTTTGCGTGAAATTCGGGGCAGATGCTAATTGGTGCTATTCGTCCACCTCTCCGAAGATGCCAAGTTGATTTATGGCACCATGTATCGATAGTTTAAACGGATGCGTCCGATGAGCAGACTTCGTCAGATTCTCCCTCGTTCGAGGGGTTTTTGATTGTGGGGACGCTCATCCCTGCAGGCGCAAGCCCCTGCAGTTAATTACGCTACCGCATCGCGGTAACAACTTTCTCTTTCTCCAGATGGTGACTTCGTGTCATGGGTGTTTGTTTTGTGTTCGGTTGCCCGTGGATTGTATACGGAGACTAATTTATGCTGTCGCCCGTAGGACGTGGATTAGTCCAAATCCATATCTTTCTTAGATTTGGGTTTGGAGGTGTGTGTTTAAGGATACGTTAGCCTTATTTGGGGCTAAGATCAACTTAAATGTTCGTTAAGGACACGTTAGTCTAATTTTAGACTAAGATCGACTTAACGGGATCGTTTAGAACCGACAAGAGAGCAATTGGGCGCTCTATTGTTTAGTTTAGTGACATTGCGGTCGATAGGTAGTTTAAAGACATTACGGTCCAATGTTAGTTCTAAAACGTTGCGGTCAAGGTTAAGGACGTCATAGTCCGTGAGCTTAAGGACCTTACAGTCCGGTGTTAGTTTTAAGACATCACGGTCGAGGTTAAGGACATCATAGTCCATGAGCTTAAGGACCTCACAGTCCGATATTAGTTTTAAGACATCGCGGTCAAGGTTAAGGACATCATAGTCTGGTATTTGTTTTAAGACATCACGGTCAAGGTTAAGGACGTCATAGTCCATGAGTTTAAAGACCCCACAGTCCGTAGCAGTGTGTGGTTGTCGGGACCCGTCTCCTCTCTGACGACGTTGAAGGATTACAACGACAGATATCAGAGGAGTAAAGAGATGTACCCTCGAACCGGGTGTAAATTGATTGGAAGAGCGGTTGGGCTCAGTTCAATTTGAATTGAGAACTTATGGCCAGAATTGGGCTAAGTCCAGTTGAAAATGTTTAACATTTTATTCATGTTTTGCCTATTAGGCTTTTACTTGGGCTCTGCCCCTTTATAATGCACAGCATTGGGCTCTGTAATTAAATGCATAAAATTTATATTTGGCATGTTGGACTTTTACTTGGGCCCTGCCCTTTTAAATAATGCATAGTATTTTAGTGGTCTGATAGTGCGCCACGTGGCTTGTCAGGTGCTTTGCGCCAATTAAAGAGCGCAATGCGCTAGCGCATGCGCAGGTGACACGTGTCTCGCTCTGCTCTAAGTGCAAGTTTCTTAGCGCAACGCGCTTTCTGAGTGCGCTGTGCCAGTGAATGGCACGTGGCGTGTTCTGGTGCAGTGCGCCACTCCAAGAGTGCAGTGCTCTGTTTTAGAAGCGCAAAACGCAGATTGTGTCTGTGGTTGACACGTGGCGCGTTCTGGTGACGTGCGCCAGTCCAAGGAGCGCAAAGGCGCATTTCAAAAGTCCAAGGTACTGTCCAATAGCGCAGAGTGCATCTTGATCAAATTCAGATCAAAGAATAAGCTCGTTGTTCTCTCAAAAGAGGTTCTACCTCAAGATTCAAGAACCAATGGTTCTTACTCTCATCAAAAGGCTGTGCCTTTATATAGATCAAAAGATCTAAGAATGAAGTAAATTACTTCTTTAAAAATTTTATGATTAGATCTTTCTGATCCTTTTCTTTTTATTGAAGATCTTGATCTTGTTCTTAGATCTTTGATCCTTTAAGAAGAGATTTTTCTTTTTTGTGAGGTGTTTTTATCTCTGTTCTTCAAGAATCAAATTCTTTACCTTTAAAGATGAAGAAGATGATCTTCTTTCTTCAAAAACTTGCCTTTCTTCTCTTTGAGTTTTTCTCAAAGTTTTTTAGAGGGTTCTCTCTCTTCTGTCTCTCTGTATATATGTGAGACTTTGAATCTAGGGGTCTTTATATAGGGCCAATTGGTTTGTTAAGTTACTTACAGAGATCTTTCTCTGATTGATCTGGGGATATTTCCCCACCGTTGGATCTTTGATCCTAAGGCCTCTGTTTTACAGAAGACAATCTTCTTATTTTAATAACATTGGAAAGATCTTTCTAGAATTTTAATTCTGATTAATTAATAATTTATTATTTAAACTCCAGTGCTGACGCAGTTGGTGCTAGCGCACCTGCACTTGACACGTGTCGCGCAGCGCAGAGCGCAGCGCAACTGCGCTAGCGCGCCTGTGCTTGACACGTGTCGCGCAGCGCAGAGCGCAACTGCGCTAGCGTGCCTGTGCTTGATACGTGGCGCGCAGCACAGAGTGCAGCGCAACTGTGCTAGCGCACCACTGTTTGACACGTGGCGCACAGCGCAGAGCGCAAGTGATCTGAAGTGTTGCTTCATTTATTTTAAAATTTGAATTTTGAAACAAACCCTTGCTCTGATTGGGGGTGCGCTGCCTTGGGCGTAGCGCCCCTGGCGCTGGCGTATCTGCTTTTGACACGTGGCGTACAGCGCGCAGCGCAAGAAATCTGAAGCGTTGCTCCAATTTTTGAATTTTTGAAATTCAAACAGAGCTTTGCACTGATTGGGGGAAACAACGCCCTAAAGTGGGAGTTGTTCTCTGGGTTTTATTCCCCTTTTTTATAAGTGTTGAGCACTTTGTTATGTTCAGCACTCACGTGTTCCCACGTAAGGCTCTAAATCAGTGTTAAACACTGCACTTTGGAAGTGCTCACGTGTGGGCACATGAGGCGGCTCTCAGTGGGAGCTGTTCTCTGGGTTCTATTCCCCCTTTTTTTTTATATAGAAGTGTTAAACACTTGATTTATGTGGTGCTCACGTGCGAGCATGCGAGGCGGTTTGTGTCTTTCCCTTTTTATTCATTAGAGACGTTCACGTGGAGCACGTGAGATCTTATTGTAGTATTACTAATGAATCACCAATCATTCCTTCTGAGTGTTTGGAGATTTTAATCTTATGCTGGGATTTTGGAGGATCTTATGCCTTTTGTTTTTGTAAGAATCAATTTCTTATTGTAGGGTTAAATCTTGATTTTCAAAGGAATTAAATTTCCATATATTTTTGTAAGAATTAAATTCTTTGAACTCGGTTCTTTCCCCTAGGTTTTTGAATCTGCATGACAGAATCTTCCCGATAAGAATTAAATTCTCAACTTATGGGAAGATCTGCTTCTGCAGATCTCAACCAAAGGAAGAACTAAGTTCTTTGATGAAGAGTTAAACCCTTAGAGATGCAAAGAACAGTCTTTTGTTTTTTCCCTTACCTAGTGTTTCAAGAGAACAAGTCTTTTCTTCTGAGAATTAAATTCTCTCACTGTATATTCTTTAAGTCTCTCTGGGTAGCTCTCTCTCTCTCTTTTTCTGTCTCATTTCTCCTCCTCTCCTTGCTCCTATTTATATGATAAGAAAAAAAATCAATTTATTAAGAAAATCTCTCATTAAGAGATCATGATTGATTTCATAATCAATCCAATTGATCTGGTGAATTTTATTCACCGTTGGATTTTTAATCCAAAGGCTCTCTGTTTAACAGAGAAGATTTCTTATTTGTTTTTTAACCAGATTAGAAAATATTTTCCTAAGATAGAATTTTATTCTATCATATGAATATCTTGTTATTTTAATAAAATTAGAATTTTATTCTATCATAGAATTTTATTTATATGAATATCTTTTATAGAATTTTATTCTCTCTGACGATCACCGTTGGATCTTTGATCCAAAGGTCCTTAGCTTAACAACGAAGATCTTTCTAGTTTAAGGAAGACCAGGGAAATATTTCCCACATATATAGAATTTAATTCTATAAGATAGTTCATCCAAGATCCTTTATTAGGAAAGGATCTTTCCATATTAGAAAGATTTAAGAAAATATTTTTCAAGTATAATTTTAATCCTGTTATTTAGAATTTAATTCTATCAGTTTCGAAGGTTTTAAGAGCACTCACGTGTAGCATGTGATCCCAATGGGATTAAGCTTGTTTGCTTATATGCAACAGCATATGGGTGTATCACGTGTTAACACGTGAGCCTTTTTGGCTTTCCATCTGTTTGAATGCAGCACCTATATGCCCTGCATATAGGCGCTCGTGTGCTTACATGTGAGGCTCAATTTTAGACTAGCAGTTACTTAAATGCGGTGCCTATAATCTTTGCATATAGGTGCTAACGTGTGGGCACGTGAGGCTCCATTAGCCTAGCAGTTGTTTTAACTGCAGTGCCTATATGCGTTACATATAGGCCCTCACGTGTTAAACACGTAGGGTTGTTTTAGCGGGGAATTTTCCCCATCCCTTTTTTGTAAGGGAACGCAACCTTGGGGACCAGTGAAATCGGAAGGCATATTCGTGTAATGAGGATTGATACTACAATAATTGTCGTTATTATATGTGACAATTATATTGGAAAGAGGTTTGTTCCAAGAAAAATTTAATTTTTTATAATAATTTTTTTCTTAAAAAGAAATCTAAATCTAAAGTAAGATCTCAGATTAACAAGCAAACCAAGCAATTAATCTAGTCCACTAGGATGAACCTAGACTTAGACAACTTCTAAGTTAACTGTTAGGCTAGCTAAACTCAAAGTAGGCTAATCAGTTAATCAGGTAAGTGCCAGATAAGTGGGAGGTATCCGCTATACAAATCACCGAAATAGCGGGCCTAATTAAATAATCATTTGCCTTAGTCATACTTGCCTCGACACCAACTAACTAGACCTTTTGAATATTAATTTGGCTAAAAGTCAACTTTTCCTAGTGAACTATATGAGTCCTTAGGGTTTTAAGTTTAATTGGTTTTATTTAGAAACCTGGCTTTATGCAATATGGAAGATAATTTGTGGGCCAAGGAAGGATGATGAAATCCCCACCTTATCTTTTAGGTTTTATAACTTGCCCTTAAGATATTTTAAATATGAGTGCAACAATCAAATCTAATCAGAAAAAATATTCAAAATTATATTTTTTAAATTATTTTTTTAAAAAACGACGTAAAGAAATCCTGTAAGAAACAGAGAAGATAAATATAAAGTTCGAGAAGAGAAAATAGAAAAAGAGCACTCACAAAACAAATGAGCGTAAGAAACCTTAATGGGGCTGGTTTCGCAGTGTTGACCGTATTATTGACCGCGTTTTCGCAGAACTTCCTGGTTCTTTGTTGTTTCTTGAAAACCTAAAATCTAAAAAAAAAAAAATACAAATGACTGTTAATCCGAAGGGCAAATAAAACTAAAAACGTCTTCCCCGGTAACGGCGCCAAAAACTTGATGTATCATTTTATTATTAACAGCAAGTGCACGGTGTACAGTTGTAGCACTTATGCGTTTAACGGGTCGATCCACAGAGAAGACTTTTAGTTTATTTATTCGCTCAATCGGATTAAATGAAAAGTTGGAATATTTATGTCGATTAAAAAAAAAACTAATGACTTGAATTAAAAATCAGATAATAGAAAGCATACCTAGGGTTAGAATCCCCTAGGCTAAACATATAATAAAGCTGCATCCTCCCCCCCCAAACATACCTAGGGTTAGAATCCCTTAGGCTAAACATATAATAAAGCTGCATCCCCTCCCCCCCACCCCCCATATAGATCCAATTATTCTAGAAATCTGGTTTTTATTTCTAAGCATAAGGTATATGGTTTGTTTACTACATACCCTATCAAACTCTGTAAAAACTATATATTTATTCTATATCACTTTAGACATATGTAGAAATTAAATTAAAATGAGATAAATTACAATGTGCTTTCCTTAAGAATAACCTATAGATTATTTACTTTAATAAATTATTAAAAGAGAAGGAACATTATAATTATCATATTCTAATTTATCAATTTAATTAAGCCCAAAATATTGAGAGAAAAAATTACGTCTTTATTACATTCTATCCTAGGTTCATCATACCTTAGGTATGCCTACGTTTAGCTACTCATGTTGGACAAGAAAAACATGCATGAATTAAAAGAAGAAAACATTATGTCGAAGGCAGAAAAGAGAACATGCAAAGTAAAAGACAACAATTAAAATAAAAAGAGAAAATAAATTTATTGATTAAAACAGACTTACGACTTTAACAAGAACGGTCTTCAACTCCAAAACAAGTACAAAGTAAGAAAAGAAATATACTTGGCCTAAAAAACTAAGCTAACGGAGAAGACCCATTTTAATTCCCGAAACCACATATTTATAGAAATACATCCTAACCCTAAAATAAATCAGAGCCGTACGTTAAAATTCAACGGCAGATATGCAAGTGGGGCCGAGTTTTCTCAGGGTTGACCGAGTTTTCTCGATTTGATCGCGGTCGTTTGTGCTGATTTTTTGGCTGTGCTCTTCTGGTTTGATTTGGTTAGTTCTGATTGCATCTTATCTCGAATCTCTTTCCATCTCTATGTTGTTTCGTAGATTCTTTTCCAGTTTTCAAATCAGGTTGATACGACTTGATTTGATCTTCTTCTCTTCTTTGTGAGACAGTTAAACCTGTAATATCGGCAATTATTCACTCAACAAATACCTTTAGTAGCATTTAAATATATAAATCATTTTAATTCCAATAAATCACAATTATTATTGATTTCCCTTTTCTTGCATTTATTGCTTAACAAAAGATAGTGAAATGACGATAAAAATATGCAATAAAATAAACTGATCATGAGCATGACATGTGGGAGGTAAAAAATGACGAATTTGCTTTTAGCAGCAGTGTAAATGTGTGTATTAAGATTTTTAGTAATTTTAAAACTTTACGGGTAAAAAATAAATTATTTTCATTTTTTAGATAGGAAACAAATTTAAATTGATTTGTTGGATAGCTTGTTATTGATATAAATATGTTTTTGGTGGAAGCGGAAAAATCTCTCTATATCTATAATAATTCTAAGAAAAAATTAAAGTTTTTATCCCTAGCTATCTGATATGTTATACAATTTTTTTTTTTTTTTTTGATATAAACTAAAACATCAAATTAAATCATAACTTTAAGTTTCACCAATATGTCTTTAAAACAAAGGGAATTTTTTTTTTCAAAACAAATAAATATTACAATTTTTATTTAAAGTTCTATGAAAATCAAGTCAAATAAATGTTTGTTATAACTAGAATAATCTAAACAGAAACGTAACAATTTTTTTAGCTATACCAATATTAATTATCTAAAAAAAACAATTTACAGTTTCAAATATTGAAATCCTTTTTTTTTATTTTTAAAAACTTTCTCTCTCCAGTTATTATTTAAATTTTTACGAAACTACCATACGCCACATGTAAAAAAGAACCAGTAGCTGTATAAATAAATTAGAAAATCAAGTATAAATATCATAATTAAATTAGATTGATAACGATTAATCCGCGGATGAAGCCGGACTTTGAAATCTGTAAATCCTCTTCTGGCAATGAAGCTTCCAAAATTACGCGCAGCGACAATTCACATGTCCAAGATGATGAAGAGAAGAAGAAATGGATCACACTGATCGTGGAAAACATAGCAAGCGATATCCGAAATTCATTTAGTGAGCCTTGGGAAGTACCATGGAACGCTACAACAATCTTGCAATTTTTGCTTCTCTCTCATGTTTTCAAGGAGTTACTGGAATACAAGATCTTTCCGCTCTTCGAAGATATAGTGATACGGCATGACTACTTATGCTCTGCTACGTACGGCCTTGCCTTTGTCGCTACACTCTACCTATGCCTCCTTAGATTTCAACCCCTTCCCAAGGGATGGTTTGTAGTGAGCAAGAAAGGGTACTGGATGTTCGATCTACTTGTTGGCATTCTTCTCTTTCCGCTTGTTTGTATGCTATCTGATATCAATCTCCGCCTGGTTCCTGACACTCGCCATATATTACCATTTATCCATGATGATTATCTAGACACAGCGCTGTACCTGCTCATGCTTATATGGGGGTCAATATGGGAGGAGATTGTGTTTCGAGGTTTTCTAATCCCGTCATTGACGAGGTACATGCCTCTCCAGTTCTCTATTCTAGCAAGTGCAATATTATTCGCGCTGGTACATTATGCCTGGGGCCATATGCTGCCGATTACGTTCTTAGGGGTTTTATTCGGAGTTGTTTCTGCAAGGTCTAAGAACTTGCTACCAGCAATGCTTTTGCATGCCTTTTGGAACATTCGCTGTTTTGTTAGTTACTTTTATTATTAATTTGTTCAGAATATATTATTAACAATTAATAATTCACAGGTATTGGGTGGATTTGTTAATCATAAGCTAGAAGGAGCATAGACATTTATTTATATATTAATGTGTGAAAAGTTTAAGTCATTGTAGTAATTTATTGTTCTAGATATTGCTTATGATAATTCTTATATATTATTCGTAATATATGTCTATCTTACTTTGTTGTCCCTTCTTCATATATAAAAGTGATTTAAAATTTCTCCTTTTCATATTAATGCTTTTGCCAACTGACAATGTCCTTTTCGGATTCGGATACTCTCTAACACATGCATGGAGAGTCTATTTGAAATTTTTGAGCCATTGATTTTTTACTCAATGGCGGCTATTATATATGTATTCAGCGGAAAATAACACCAGCCCATCTTTTAATTGCTCCACTTCACTTTGCTATTCAAAGGCTCATCGATCCCTCTTTCTCCCTCCTTCCTCCATTTCTCTCCGGCCTAGATCACATTCCTCTCTCTCTCTCTCTCTCTCTCACACACACACACACACATATCATCATCATCATCATCATGAATTCCTCCTCACCATGAACAGAAACATATAAACCCATCAAGTTTTTCTCTTCTTCTTCTTCTTCTTCTTCGTCTTTTTTTTTGGGGGGGTGGGGGGATACCCATCAAGTTTGTGGTAGGGTCAACATATTTTGTGAGTGGATCGATAAGAAATCTAAAGCAAAGAATGATGCTTGTTCTTCAACTAGAGAATCGACCACTTGATACAAAATGCAATCAATGATTGAAAACCCTAACTCCTATTTGATGCATAAATATACAATGTCGAATTGTCTATTAAGAGAGAGAGAGAGAGAGAGAGAAGAATACACTAAAAGAGAAAATATTGCAAGAGTTTCATTCAAGGTGGAGTAAGGATGCAGATATGTTTCATTTTATTTTAGGTTATATATATATAAATAAGTGCAAAATTGGTAAAACATTGGGGTATTATAATACCCGGTTATTACTTGTATCCGTTCTCGAATAAATTAATTTATTCGAATACGGATACAATTAAGAACCGGGTATTATAATATAGCTCACAAAAATCACGAATATACTATTTTCTCGATATTTTCAACACTTTTCATGATATAATTTACGAGTATCACGAACTAACAGGTTTCTCTCTTTTTAAGGATTCCACGTTCCAACCCACGAATATCGTGAATTATCCATTTCTTGAGATTTTTATTATTTCGCATGTTATAGAACACGACAATCGCGACTTAACGGTTTTCTCGTGTTTTAAACAATTCACATGCGTATATATTCACGAAAATCACAGAATTTCAGTGTTCTAAAGTTTTTGAATATTCGCAATCTATAAATCTCAAATTTCACGATTAATAAGTTTTCTTATGTTTTTTCAATATTTTGCATTCTGGAGCAAGGAAAACCGTGGATTTTTCAGTTTTCTCAATGTTTACAACATTTCGCTGGCTCTAATCCACAAACATCGTAGATTTTTCAGGTTTCTTAATTTTTTTTTCTTCAACATTTCGCATGCCATAACACTTAAATATCGTGAATTATTAGTTTTCTCGAGTTTTTCAACATATCATATGTAATACCACATGAAAATCACGAATTATCGGTTTTCTCGAGCAGTTCATATTCACATGATATAACACTTAAAAATTAAGGATTTTCAGTTTTATCAAGTTTTTCAACATTCCGCATGCTATATCCAAGAAAATCACTAATTGTCCATTTTCTCGAGTTTTCTATTTCTTGCATGCTATAACACTCGAAAGTCGCGGATTTTATACGTTCTCGAGTTTTACCATCTTCATGTTCCATATATTTTCAACAATTCGTATGTCATAAGCCAGGAGAATCGCGAATTATCATGCATTTTCCCCTTGTTTTCCAGCATTTGGCGATATTTATGCGTCAAAAATGCGGAAAATTCCGATATTCGTGATTTATAACATGTGAGCGCGCGAACGGTGCGGAGACAAGCCCGAAATATGCTTTGAGCTCTCGCTTGAATGCGAGGAGACTTCAAGCAGGGGTATTGATATAACATGAATAGCGTGAATGCGAGCTACCAAGGAGACGAGATATATATAGCAAGGCCTCTACAAGGCCTGATGAGCAGGAAAGCATCCGGGTAGGCACAATTGCGGCCTCAAGTAGAAAAGGAGATCATGATCAACAGAACAACTCCCTTCCTCATGATCGTGCTGTGCGTGCAGATCCATATATATATTGCCAGGAAAAATCTGTTTCCGATTGCCTTAGCTATATATGAACCTCACTTACTTGAAGGATATTTTTGTAAGAATAGTTTCCTTAAAAAGCTCTTATTCTGTTCATTTTTGCGTTATATACATTCATGCGAGTTCGAGAAATTAAAAAAGCAATGACTACTGCTAGTTTAAGGGTAGTTCGGGATGTTAATTCTATGGAAATCTAACCACAAAACTAACCACAAGTTAACTACAAAATAGAGCATAAACCATAGCATATCATATAGCTTTAGCTGAAGACTTTAATTGCAGTAGATATTTTTTTCCCTAGAAATATTTAGGCATTCCAATCAGACTTTTAGGTTTACATAAGAAGGATCGGTAACTTGTTATTTATTCAAAAAAGTGATTCTATTTTGGCAAGATGGATAGGTAAAATCTTATCCATAGGTGATCGGTTGATTTTAATTAATTATGCAATATCTTTCATTCTTCTCCACCTGATGTTTACTTATGTGATGCCTACTTCGGTACTATATTGAATTGACAAAATTAGAAGAGCGTTTTTCTAGTAAGAGAAGGATGATATTTCTGGATTTTATTGTCTAGTTAAGTGGGAAGATATATGAATACATAAAGAGTTCGATGATTTGAGAGTGCTTAATCTCAAGAAAATGAACACTGCTCTATTAGCTAAATGGATGTTGAGACTTATTTCTGAACCTTCGATTACATGGTGTGAAATTATATTGAACTCATTTTACAACAGAAGATCCTTCGGGACTCTGAGTTGCTACATTCCTCGTTCGTTTCCTCTTTTTAGAGAGGCTTCACTAAATGCTTTCGGCCATTTTCTAAAGGTAGTGTGACACCATTGGATTCTAGAAAGATACATGGTTAGGAGATCTTCCGCTTATAATTATTTGTCCACTTATGTTCAATTTGACAATGAATTAAGAAGCATTAGGATCGTTACGAGAGAATTCAAAAACAGAGTATGGTTTTGGTATCCAAGATTCAGATACTATCTTATTGAGGAACGTCAATATGAATTAAACCTCTTATTTCAATTACTTCCTTCTCCTCTTCCTTCAAGACAAGTGGATACCTGAAGTTAGAAATGGAGAGCAGATGGAAGATTTAATGTTAAATCTCTCTACAAATTCATATCTTTTGGTGGATGCAAATGCCCTTTTGCCAAGGTTTCATGGAAATGCAATGTTCCATATTAGTTTAAGATCCACATGTGGCTTGTAATAAGTGAGAGACCTCTAATTTCGGATGTGATGAGGTAAAAAAGAATTGATAAAGGAATTTTTGTGTTCTGTGCGACAAGAATCTGGAGATCGTAGAAAATATTCTCCTAAAACGTGTTTTCTTAAACTTTATATAGATTAATAAAAGACAATTTTAGAAAATCAAAGGAAAACATGGTTACGTGTTTTCATTATGGATTAAGTGGAGAATAAAGCATGTTAACAAAAAGATTAGAGATATTTGGGATATGTATTGTTAGATCTTTAGCTCTCTACTAGAATTTAAAGCAAACTAATTAAGGTTTTAAACTTTTTTAAGAGAGTTAAATTAACTCCAAGTAAAGGATCATTACTAGGTTTAAGCAACAAAAAACAAGAGTTTAGCTACTAGGTTTTGAGAATACTTACATCATCTTTGCTATCTTCATGTTGTCACTACTAAAATAATGGGTTGCCCCTACGGATTTAGCCGTAGGGGAAAATCACTGCCCCTACGGATATGTCCGTAGGGACATAAAATTCCCCCGTAGGTGTAAAATGCCGCAGGTGCAAGTTTTCGTCCTGAACATGTCCCTACAGAGTAATTATTGCCCCTACGCCTTACTCCGTAGAGACATTTATCCCTACGGAGACATAATATTTATTTAATTTATTGGTTTATAAAATAAAATACTTGCCCCTACGAATTTATCTGTAGGGCCTGATACTTACCCCTACGGATTTATCCATAGGTCGAGATAAATACCCCTACGGATAAATTCGTAGGGGCAAATTTTACTCCTATTACTGAGTCCATAGGGACAAAATATCAGGTATCCTGATATTTTGTACCTACGGCGAACTGTGTAGGGGCAAACTTTGCACCTACGGGTTAATCCGTAGGTGCAACAGATGGCCCTACGGATTAATTCGTTGGGACAAAATATCAGGTTTTAAAAAAAAAGGCTGCTTGTTTTTTCCAGCCCTGCACACAATAATATATACAACATATAACTAAATACAGAAATATTCATAATCAACATCTCACGCGTAATATATAAAAGAAATAAACAAACAGAATACGATATCAATATAAATCATCGTAAACAAGCAAACAATCACCAATATCGTCCAAAATATATACACTATGTATCAAATAAGTACATATATCCTTAAAAATATAATTAAAAAAAAAGCTACCTTAGCTCGGTCCAGCTCCTCCACCTCTGATAAATGCCATAATCTGGCGCATCTGCTCCTCGGTGCAGGCCTGAGTCGTCAAAAACTTGACCAATGAAGGAGCGGACTGTGCGGGAGTCTGAGCGGACTGTGGAGCTGCAGGAGTGGTCTGCGCAACCGCAGCCGAAGGAGATGCATGTGGAGCCGCAGCCGAAGTAGCCTGTCGCATCAGTTAAATTATGTGTGTAATAAACGAGTAAGAACGATGTATTAGATTTTAGTCGAATTCGTATCATTAACAGGTTATTATGAAACCCCAGTTCCCCTCCGAACGGCGGCCTGGACTCGGGCGTCCGTGCCTGAGGTTCGGGGCAGATGCTAATTGGTGCTATCCGTCCATCTCTCCGAAGATGCCAAGTTGTTTATGGCACCGTGCATCGGAGGTTTAGACGGATGCGGCCGATGTAGCAAACTTCGTCAGATTCCCCCTCGTTTGAGGGGTTTTTGATTGTGGGCACGCTCTTCCCTGCAGCGCAAGCCCCTGCAGTTAATTACGCTACCGCATCGCGGTAACAACTTTCTCCTTCTCCAGATGATCACTTCGTGTCGTGTGTGTTTATTTTATGTTTTGTTGCCCGTGGATTGTTTACGGAGACTGAGTTATGTCGTCGCCCGTAGGGCGTGGACTAGTCCAAATCCGTGTTTATCTTAGATTTGGGTTTGGGAGTCTGGTTTGAGGATACGTCAGCCATACTTGAGGCTAAGATCAACTCAAACGTTTGTTAAGGATACGTTAGTCCGATTTGAGACTAAGATCAACTTAACGGGATCGTTTAGATCCGACAAAGGAGCGTTTGGGCTCCATTGTTCCAGTTTAGTGACATAGTGGTCCATCGTATATGTGGCCGTCGGGACCCATCACCTCTCTGACGACGTTGAAGGATTACAACGACGGATGTCAGAGGAGTTCAGAGATGTACCCTCGAGCCAGAGTTAATTTGGGGGATTCATAGTCCAGTCTGTTTGAAGGTTTAAGGATACGTCAGCCATCTTTGAGGCTAAGATCAACTTAAACGGGACCGTTTAGATCCGACAAAAGAGCATGCGGGGCTCTATTGTTCTAGTTTAAGGACATTGCGGTCCATGGGTAGTTTAAGGACATTGCGGTCCATGGGTAGTTTAAGGACATTGCGGTCCATTGTTAGTTTTAAGACATCTCGGTCAAGGTTAAGGACGTCATAGTCCATGGGTTTAAGGACACCACAGTCCGGTATGTGCTCTGGATGCTTCACACGGGTTCACTGCCGTGCTTAGCGAGGACCAGGCTCCGCTCTGGGCGTTTTCCGCGGGGTCAAAGAGTGACGTTATCCACGTTCCACGTAACCAGGAATTTTGCACTAGATGCTTCACACGGGTTCACGGCCGTACTTGGCGAGGACTAGGCTCCGCTCTGGGCGTTTTCCGCGGGGTCAAAGAGTGACGTTATCCGCGTTCCACGTGACCAGGAATTTTGCATTAGACATGGGTTTAAGGACCCCACAGTCCATATCATGGGTGGTCATCGGGACCCGTCACCTCTTTGAAGACATTGAGGGATTACAATGCCAAGTATCAAAGGAGTGAAGAGATGTACCCTAGAACCGGAATGGATTAAATAGTCCTTGGCCCAATTTGGGATCAAGACCCATTAATTATATTATGGACCCATTGGCCCAGTTAATTACGAATTGAGGACTTATGACCAGCTTGGGCTAAGTCCTATCATGTCTGGAATATTGACTTCTTGTGGTCCCATTGAGGGAGAGGCTTTGCCTCTATCCCTTTAGCCAATTGGGCCAAAGCCTAGTGTTAAACACTTCAGAGCAATCAGTGTTGAACACTGGGAATGAGGTTGACAAGTTAGTGTTTAACACTAAAAGATAATTGGTGTTAAACACCAGCAACAAGGCTTTCAGATTAGTGTTAAACACTAAAACAGATCAGTATCAAGCATCGGCAACAGAGCTCTCAAATTAGTGTTAAACACTAAGGTAGTCAGTGTTGAACACTGCAAGTAAAGTTCTTTGATTGGTGTTGAACACTACGGCCCAACAGTGTTTTAACACTGGATTCAGGAGTTCCAACTTAGTGTTAAATACTAAAGCAAGAGGGGTCACGTGGCGACACGTGAGAGCGCCCTCTCTCCATTCATTCTGCTGAGATTATTGCATCTTTCAGAGCATCACGTGCCATCACGTGACGGGCATTCACATGCCTATGTGTTAGAGCTTCTGTCAAGGGTCACGTGGGTCACGTAGGGGACTGCCTCAAAGGGCTTTCTGTAGATCTTTTGAGGGGGTCACGTGGTGGCACGTGACCCTGCCTCCATGTATATTGTTTAGAGAATCTGTTGATCTTTTTCTCAGGAATTAAATTCCTCGAGCTTTAAATTTCAGAGGAATTAAATTCCTACTTCCTTTTGAAGACTTATAGAGTTGAACTCTGAATCTTCTGTAGGAATTAAATTCCTCGTATATGTGAAGAACTGAATAGGGTTAAACCCTAATAAAAGCTTTTTAAGGAATTAAACTTCCATTCCTTGTTAAATTATGATTAAGGGAATTGAATTCCCGTTGTTTCAACAGAACTAAGTTCTAAATTAGGGTTAAACCCTGTTTCTCTCTGTTTTGAAGGAATTAAATTCCCATGACGCAGGGTCAAGCCTTACTTTTAAAGGAATTAAATTCCTATAATTCTGTGAGAATTAAATTCTCATGTTTCCATTCCCTCTCTATGTTTTGGATCTGCATGGCAGGATCTCAACCCATTGAGAATTAAATTCTTAACCTAAAGGGGAGATGTGCACTTTGCAGATCCTCTATCAAAGAGAGAAGAAATATGTTCTTCTGTTTTTACATTATCAGAGTTAAACTCTGTTGAGAATCAAATTCTACTTCTTTCAAGAAGTCTTCCCTTTCTTACCTAGGGTTTTCTATTGCAGAAGCTCCAAATTCCTCAAAGTATCAAGGCTCTCTCCTTTTTTCTCCCTCTGCGTGTATCTATCCCCCTTTTTGTGTCTCTAGGCTCCTATTTATAGGAGAAGCAGCCGAATCAATTAGTTTTTGATGAATCTTTATTAAGAGATTTGATTTGTATCCATCATTTGTTTTTGACCCTTGGATTATTAGGTGAATTTTATCCACCATTGGATTTCAAATCCAGGGATTCTCCTTTGTTATTGCTGTTAGATTTAAAGGGGAAATCTTTCCAAACTCGAGATTTTCCCATAGATAGATGATATTTAATCATCTTTAAATCTTTAATTCGATCTGCTCCAAATAATCGCTTTCCTTTGGAAAGATTTGAATCTCTTTCAGAATTTAATTCTGTTAGCAAAATGGGCTTTGAAAGTCGGTCATGTGTGACCACGTGACCCATGGTCACGTGTGGGCACGTGACCCCCTTGTAACGAGCCTTTTTCTTCTTTTGCACTCTGCTTTCTTCTGCTGCTTTAGCCGTCACGTGCTACCACGTGACCCCTGGTCACGTGTGAGCACGTGACCCTTGTCTGGCGCCTCTTTCCTTGGTTCAACTGGAGAGCGAGTCTGCTGCTTTGAACGTCACGTGCCAACACGTGACTCTGGTCACGTGGGAGCACGTGACCTCTTCTGAAGCCTTTTCCTTGACTTGATCAGGGAACCAATGTGCCCTTTTCCGCTGCTTTTATATGTCACGTGTCAACACGTGACTGCTGGTCACGTGTAAGCACGTGGCCCCTTTTTGAAGCTTTTCCCAGAAGCTTTCCTGATTTTAAATCAGGAAACAAATGCCCCCACAGCGTTGTTCTCACGTGTCTGCACGTGAGTGCAACGCTGTCACCTCTTGTGACCGTTGGATTCCTCTAGGGATCTGGGGAGATGAAACGTTTCCACTGCCTTCTATAAATACCTCTGTCTCTTCATAGGAGCCTTCACTTTGCTCATCTTCTTCTTCCGAGAATTTCTTCTTTGAGAATTTAATTCTCGCTTTCAGAGCTTAGTTCTCTGTCTTGAAACAATCTTCAGAGTTTAACTCTGTTCGAAAAGAACCCTTTTTTTCCTCAGGTAATGTTCTTGGACAACGATGGACCTTCACATTTCTCCGGATTTTAAATCCGAAACAAGGGTTTTCACCCTTTTTCCTTCATATTTTCCATAAGAACATGAAACCGCCTAACCTTCGAACTGTAGATCTCTTAGGGTTTAGATGATCTTTGGGGAGATGATGATGGCGTTTCAACCCCATGGAATTTAATTCCATCAAAAATGTTTCTGGGAATTTAATTCCCTTTTTCTTAATAAGGAATTTAATTCCTATGAAGAACTCAGTTTCTTCGCATGGAGGCTTCCTGAGGTCTCTTGGCCCTAGGTGGTTCTTCCTGCCATTAATGCAATTGGGGTTTTGTAATGATGTCTTTTGGTGGGAATTTAATTCCTTTGATTTTGCTAGATTCTTTGTAGAGCCCGAGACAGCTTCTGTTGGGGGGGAATGTGCATGGTCATCATTCTTTGAGAATATTCCCTTTGTTTTATTGTAACGCTTTTGGCCTCATTATTAATGAGCCGTCATCCGGATTCTGTGGGACCCATATGTTTTGTAGCTAGTGACCCCAGAAAACTCTGCTGTTGCTCTCTTTAACTAGTCTTCAAGTTTATGCATGAATATACGTTGCTGACTTTTCTTCTAACGGTCCTCCTTTATTGGATTTCAGGTGCGATGGCTTCTGTTCCACGCTTTTCCTTTTCTCGCTCAAAGGCTGCTTTTCCTCAGTCGCCGTCTGATGAGGAAGCGATGGCGATGATTCGGGCCCATGACCCGAACTGCACCAATCTTCTTCAATGGGGACCTTGGTACAATCAGATTATTCAGGGTCGTCGGAGCTTTCTTTGCGCGGTGCCGACGGAGCCCACTTTCCCATTTTTACCGATGGATCCTCCAAGGACAGCTTTTGCTGTGGAAATGCCCAACTGGACTCCAACGGGGAGGCTGGAGCCTTCGACGATCGGCATTCCGAACCATCCGATCCCGGCCATAGACATCTTGGGACGGCGTATCTGCCAGGGTGAGGCCCACCCGTGGGGGCAAATTTATGAGATAGGGCTCACTCCTAGGTATCCTACGGGCTACCTTCTCTGGGCTCACTACATCCTTTCTGCCCATCGGGCGCGGTTGCAGAAAGTCGGGCTTTATCAGGCCATATACGCGTCGCTATTCCATTACAAGTCCCCGCATGCCTGGTGGGTCAAGGCGTTTTTGAACCAGTGGAATCTTCCCACTAATACTTTCATTCTGGGAGATCGCGAGGTTTCGATTTCTCTGGCCGAATTTTATGATATCTCGGGGTTGCCGATAAGGGGTAATCTGTATGAGGAGTTGTTACCTCCTGACGAGTATGTTTTTGAGCCCGAGCTCGCCCCAGTTGACGGTCTGTCTGCTGAGAATGCTGTTCGCCACAAGCGCCCCAGTTTAATTAAGGCCCTAGGCATCTTCGACCAATTATTCACCGAGTCCGAGGAGCAGGGTGTCACTTTCAAGAGCTTCATTGCTCGTTTCCTTCGTGAGAATGCCTTATCGAAGACAGCCCCGAAGTTTGCCAACATTGGGGACCCCTTTGGGTTTGGCCCGAAGAGGTTGCCGACCAACGAATCAGATCTACCTCAGTATTACATTCCTATTATATCGCCGATCTTTTTTGAATCCATTGCAGCCCCAGGCATGGACGAGGAGACGTTCTTTGTGGGGTTTGTTAGCGTCTGGCTCAGTTGGTTCGTTATCCCCATGCATCGCCGCTTCATGAGAGCCTCGGTCATCTACCCGGCTCATCGTATTGCTGAGGGGATGAGGTTGGCTATCGGCATCCCGGCCTTGGCGCACCTCTATAACGGATTGGGCACCGCAGCTAATACCTCTACGCCTGGCGTGGACGTAGTGAACTTTTCGCTTCATTATTTCACGTTGTGGATCGAAATGCATGTGCTGGGGTCTTTTGCTATGCATCAGAGGCCCGCCTTTTACGACGCCTATCCCTTTCCGCGACTCATGCGACTGGTGGGTGCTTCTGCTGCCGACCCAACTCAATTTGGGGCTATTCGGGTGCTGATTTCTCCTCATGCCACCGCTGGCGGGTTGTTTTTTAATGATCGGGTTCTGTCTACTCCTTCGGGTCCCGTTCAGCAACTTTGGGACCAGTCAAAGGACAACGCGCCTTCTCTGAAGCCCCGAGAGACCACGCATTTGTATTCAATTAGACCGGGCTACTTGGTGTTTCGCCAGGACAGTGCAGCTCTTTTTATGCGGTACAATCCGCATCGATTTGCCCGGCAGCTTGGATACGACCAGGGTGTTCCTTTTGAGGCTTTTATAGTCGCCCCGATCCCTTCGCTCGACGCTGTTCGCGATGCCGCTCATCATTTCATGAGGTTGAACACCGGCTCTCATTTCATGGTCCCCGAAGCCGAGTACATGCCCCGATGCGTAGGTGCATTTACGGGCTGGTATCTTCATCGAATCACCCCAATTATTGCTGAAGAAAGAAGGGTTCTTCTTGGTCACGACTCCCCTCCTCAGGTTTCGGGAGCTAAGCTGCGACCAAGGGTTCCAGTCCGCTTCCCTTTGAGGGAGATTGGCACCGCCCTCATTCCGGGGGAGTCAGGGGTAGACCTTACTCCAACAGCTGGTATGCCCTTGGGTTCCCGATCGCGGGGTAGACGGGCTCCAGTAGTAGCACCTCTACCGGTGGCGGCACCGCCCCCCGTGGCGTCGACACTGGCGATGTCGTCCTCGGTTGTGGCACCGAGCGAAAGTAACAGGGATGAGAATGCTGAAGGTGATGTGGGCCAGCGCCGCCCTAAGGCTTCGCGAGGGAGGAAGCGGTCATCCTCAGCGACCGGCTCTGGGTCTAAACGGCGCAGGAAAGCGGCTACCACCCTGCTTGATTCTGTGGTGGAGTCTGAGCCTATCCTCGAAGACAAACCATTGGCCTTGCAAGAGTCAAGCGCTGGACTTCTCTTCCCGAGTTCGGCTGATGAGGAGGCTGCACAGTTGGCTGAGGCCATACGGCGTTCAAAAGACGCGTCCCATAACGCCAAGGTTCCGAAGAAGTCTTATCCCGCTGTAATTTTTTACGAAGACCCTTCGTGGATTCGGCGGCGATTTATCGGCCCTTTGGAGGAATGGGGGGAAAGGGCTTTGAAGCAGGCCGCTTCAGAAGACGCAGCTGATGCACTTTCTTTATGGACCGGCGGTCATGAGTCTACTCTTGAACCTCGGCGAGCTTACCTCCTTGAGAAGGAGAAGCGGCTTGAAGAAGCCATATTGAGGGCTTCTTTGCGTATAGGTATGTTGTGCTTATTCTGTAATCTTGTCGATTATTTATGCTCGTGGGTATGTATCATTATTTTTGTTTGAATCATGCAGAATCTTCGACGTTGGGGGAGCTCCCTACTGGCCCATTAAAGCTAAAGCCCGCCGAAATTCTTAATGAAGCTTTGCCGGATGTGGAGAGGGCTGATGAGGCTGCTCCTCTCATAATAGAACCTCCAGCGGCGGTTCTTGGCCAAGGAGTGCTTGCCCCTTTGGGGGAGGCTCCCTTGGAGGCTGCCGCCCCAATGGCTCTTACTGAGGTCGGCTCAAGGGCTAGAAGCGAGGTAGTCGGGGCTCCTCTCCCTTTGTTGGAGCCTGAGGTCACGGCGGAGACCGTTGAAGCCGCTATCCTCCCGGCTCAGAATGGGAGGAGTGTTGAAGGTATCCTTCTGCGTTTTAATTTAGCAACCCCTTCATAGTCTGAACTCTTTTACCTTTCCCAGAATTGCGCGGCTTAGCGGCCACGATCGCGGATCTGTCGCCTCGTCAATCATTTCAGCGTTTATTGGAGATGGCAGCTCCGCAGGCGATCCCCCTCAGCGTATTGTCCTTTCCTCTGGGCAAGGTTAGTGTCATTCGCCATTTTTTACCATAGCATTGTTACCATTTTGCGAAATGACGTTGATGTCTCTTATAGTTTTAGAAGCCGACGATGAGGTTGAGGTCGTCGAAGGGCCAGGGGAACCTTCAGCTCCTACTTGCATGACTGTCGGTGAGTGACATTTTATTATAGTCCCATTCATTCTGCGTTTAAAAGTTTTACTAACATTCGCCAAATTTGAACAGCCCAGCCAGTCTCCATGGCTTTGGAATCACGCATTGTGATGCCGCCCGGCCCCTATGCTTTGCGGGCTTCAGAACGCTTGGCCCAATTGAGCCTTGTCTCCCTATCTTCTTTCGTCGAGGAGCTCCGCGCTGGTAGTGCGACTACAGCCGAAGCGTTTGCTGCTGAAGCTAACGGCTCCCTTCCTTTTCTCGCCACCTATCACCGCGAGGAGGTGGTGCGGGTCTGGGTGGAGTTCTGTAGGAAGGTGGAGGCCTGTTTGTACGCTCTCGAGTGTTCTCGCCTTTCCTCGGAGGCCGTGGCTGCAAAGGCAGAGTTACGGGGGCTGATAGCACGGTGCGCGGCAAACATGACGTCATGTGAGAAGAGGCTTGGCCGTAAATTCTCGGAAAGGGAGCTAGCCTCCAAGGCGCTGGGCGAGCTTCAAGCCAATCTCACAGTCAGGGCCAACAAAGCATACGAACTCTAGCGGGTGCTTCAGGAGTCCATAAAAGAGGTGGTGGCTCTCGATAAAGCTGCCACGTTCACTCGTGAGAGGGTCGAGGCTCATAAAGCCACCGAGAAAGAGCTCGAAGCTCGGCTTGCTTCGTATCAGGCTCAGCAAGCTCAGGCGGAGGCTCGTCTTCTGGAGATCTTACATCATGAAGCCGTGGCTCAGCAACAGAATGATGAGCTGGTAAAATTATTGCACTGCCCGCCGGCTTGAGGACTTGTATCTTTTTTTCTTTTTTTGGACATACTCACGGATGAGAGTATCCTTTCTTTTTTGTTTCTTTCATAAATTGTACTTTGTATCCATTTTGGTTTATAAATAAAAGATACAATTTTCCTCTCAATGATATGTCCCCTTTTTATTGAATGCATTCTGCGGATACTATATCTTGATCTCCTTGCAGGACAGCGATGGCTTAGGGTTCAGGGTTAAGATCTGCTTCCTAAGACCTTTGCATTTTATGAGCCACGAGGGTCTCATAAAGAGTTTTTCTCCCTACAGGTCGAGAGGATCCCATAGGTGTAAGTTCTTCTTAAGAATCGTGAGGATTCTTAAGCGGGTTTTCCCTTGAGAGTCGTAAGGATCTCACAAGAGAGTTTTTTCTTCCTTACAGGTCGTGAGGACCTGCAAGTGCTGGCTGTGGTCGCCCTTATCCGTGTTTCACGGGGTCAGAGGCTGCTCCGGGTATTGTAGTTTAAAGACGTCGCGGTCAAGGTTAAGGACCTCATAGTCCGTGGATTTAAGGACTCCACAGTCCGATGTTAGTTTTAAGACATCACGGTCAAGGTTAAGGACCTCATAGTCCGTGGATTTAGGGAGTCCACAGTCCGATGTTAGTTTTAAGACATCACAGTCAAGGTTAAGGACCTCATAGTCCGTGGATTTAGGGACTCCACAGTCCGGTGTTTGGTTGCAGGGACCCGTCACTTCTTTGAAGACGTTGAGGAATTACAACGCCAGGTATCAAAGGAGTGAAGAGATGTACCCTTAAACCAAGGCAGAATCCGTAGGGAATCGGGGGGGTTGATCGTTAGTTTTAAGACATCGCGGTCGAGGTTAAGGACGTCATAGTCCATGGATTTTAAGGACTCCACAGTCCGGTATTTGCTCTGGATGCTTCACACGGGTTCACTGTCGTGCTTGGCGAGGACCAGGCTCCGCTCTGGATGCTTCACACGGGTTCACTGCCGTGCTCTGCGAGGACCAGGATCCGCTCTGGACGTTTTCCACGGGGTCAAAGAGTGACATTATCCGCGTTCCACGTAACCAGGAATTTTGCACTAGATGCTTCACACGGGTTCACTGCCGTGCTTGGCGAGGACTAGGCTCCGCTCTGGACGTTTTCCACGGGGTCAAAGAGTGACATTATCCGCGTTCCACGTAACCAGGAATTTTGCACTAGATGCTTCACACGGGTTCACTGCCGTGCTTGGCGAGGACTAGGCTCCGCTCTGGATGCTTCACACGGGGTCAAAGAGTGACATTATCCGCGTTCCACGTAACCAGGAATTTTGCACTAGCTGCTTCACACGGGTTCATTGCCGCGTTAGGCGAGGACTAGGCTCCGCTCTGGATGCTTCACACGGGTTCACTGCCGTGCTCTGCGAGGACCAGGATCCGCTCTGGACGTTTTCCACGGGGTCAAAGAGTGACATTATCCGCGTTCCACGTAACCAGGAATTTTGCACTAGATGCTTCACACAGGTTCACTGCCGTGCTCGGCGAGGACTAGGCTCTGCTCTGGATGCTTCACACGGGTTCACTGCCGTGCTCTGCGAGGAACAGGATCCGCTCTGGACGTTTTCCACGGGGTCAAAGAGTGACATTATCCGCGTTCCACGTAACCAGGAATTTTGCACTAGATGCTTCACACGGGTTCGCTGCCGTGCTCGGCGAGGACTAGGCTCCGCTCTGGATGCTTCGCACGGGTTCACTGCCGTGCTCTGTGAGGACCAGGATCCGCTCTGGACGTTTTCCACGGGGTCAAAGAGTGACATTATCCGCGTTCCACGTAACCAGGAATTTTGCTGATTGTATCCGCATTTCACGGGATGGAGGTTTGACTCTCGGTGATATGTATATCGCCGAGCCATGGAACTGGGGGGTCGCCGCTGTTCCGTTTCGCTTGATGTTGTGTCTGCCGTCATGAGACGAACGACGAGACGACCTCTAGGCTATCTGTGAACCGTCGAGATTTGGCTTCTCCTTATGATGAAACCTGGGGAAGGAGTATGATCCCTTCTTTGTTTGCGCCCCTGGATTGTATACAGAGGTAGATGTAACATCACCTGTAGGGCGAGGATTTCACTTTTATTTTATTTCTTTTTCCGCGATGCTCTATCATTTCAGCTTTTATATCGCGAAGGTCGCGATTGCCCCATCATTTCGGCTATTTTTCGCGGTGCCCAATCATTTCGGCTATTTATTTATTTTCTGCTCGCTGCTTTTTATTGCGAGTCGCCCCATCATTTCGGCTATTTTTCATGCCTTCATTTTTACTTGCTGCTTTTTATTGCAAGTTGCCCCATCATTTCGGCTATTTTGTAGGCATGTGTGGCTTGCTAGCTTTTTCGCTGCGAGCCTGGATTTTAGGCACCGATTTCGGCATCAGCACCGCTACAACTGGAATGTTGCCAGGAGCGAATCATCATTTGCCTTTGTCGACGACGAACAAAGGTGGCTCAGCAAACAGGGTTAAGGGTCCTGTCGACCAAGGCTTTTGACTTCATGAGCCGTACGGGCCTCACAAAGGTATTTCTCCCTACAAGTCGTGAGGATCTTGCAGGTGTATTTTCTCCTTAGGGATAGTGAGGATTCCTAAGTGTGTGCTCCTCTGTAAGTCGTAAGGGTCCTACAAGAGAGCTTTCTCCTTATGGATCGAGAGGACCTACAAGGGTTGGACTTTGCTGGGGAAATGTTTATTCGCGCCCGTGGATTGTATACAAGAGTTAGTATCGAACCTCTTGTAGGGCAATATCGAAGGTTGTGGAGGATTTGCTTAAGAACAGGTTTAGGTTTCTGTAACTTAAGACTTTCAAATCTTATGAGCCGTGAGGGTCCCACAAGAGAGTTCTCCCTATGAGTCGTGAGGATCTCGTAAGTGTATTTTCTCCTTAGGAATCGTGAGGATCCCTAAATGTGTTACTCCTTTGCGAGTCGTAAGGATCTCACGCAGGTGGTTTCTCCTTACAAGGTCGAGAGGACCCTATAAGTGTCTTTTAACGAGGTTGTGCCCTTTCGGGTTTTCACAAACACTCGCCGGTAGTCCTGCTGTTTTTACTCACGGAGCCCTTTCGGGTTTTCTTCCGTGCCCGTTTTGCTTGTGGACGCACCATTTTTTTATTTTTTTTTTCTCTTTTTTTTTATCTCGTCAGCCTAAGGATGCTGCGGTAGTAGTTTAGGGACTTTTCGGTCTGTCGTTAGTTTAAAGACATTTCGGTCCGTCGATAGTTTAAGGACGTTTCGGTCGGTCGTTAGTTTAAGGACGTTTCGGTCCGTCGATAGTTTAAGGACGTTCCGGTCCGTTGTTAGTTTAAGGACGTTTCGGTCCATTGTTAGTTTAAGGACGTTTCGGTCCGTTGTTAGTTTAAGGACGTTTCGGTCCGTCGATAGTTTAAGGACGTTCCGGTCCGTTGCTGGTTTAAGGACGTTTCGGTCCGTCGTTAGTTTAAGGACGTTTCAGTCCATTGTTAGTTTAAGGACGTTTCGGTCCGTCGATATGGGAGGGCCAGCCACTGCTTGCAAAGTCTGAGCCTAGGAAGATAGCGAGCGGACATAGTCGTCGTCATCTATCATTGACCCAGGCTATGGCTCATCAAGCATAGTATTTCTTTAAGAAGCGGCCGTTTATTGGCCTGAAAGGCCTTTCACCGTGCATGTCCATGAGTAGATAGGCTCCACCCTGATAGACCTTGTCTATGATGTAGGGGCCTTCGTAGTTTGGCTCAAATTTCCCCCGTTTGGCACGATTGGGGATCATAGGTCTCTTGACCACTAGCACGAGTTCGCCTTGGCGGAATGTCCTCGGCCTGGTCAATCTCTCGTACGAGCGCGTCATCTTTGCTTTGTAGGCTTCTAGACGTTGTTGCGCCATGAGCCGAGTTTCGTCGAGGGCATCAAGCTCCTCAAGCCGAAGGTGAGCATTTTCTTCGTCCGTCAGCTCGTGGTGGATTGCCACTCGTAGAGAGGGTAACTCTATCTCGAGGGGGAGTACTGCTTCCGTCCCAAATACCAACGCGTACGGCGTTGTGTTCGTGGCCGTCCTGAATGTAGTTAGATAAGCCCAAAGGGCTTCTTGCAGCCTCTCGTGCCAGTCTCTCTTATTCCGGGAAACGGTCTTTTTTATGATCTTCATCAAGGTCTTATTGAAAGCCTCGGCTAGACCGTTAGCTCGTGGATTGTAAACTGAAGAATATCTCCAGTCTATATTGTGCTGCTGCGCGAAGCGGCTAATCTTATGGCTTCTGTAGGCTGGCCCGTTATCGGAGATAATCCACCGTGGGGTTCCGAACCGATAGATGACTTGCGTCTTGAAGAAATGGAGGATATTCTCCGTCTTCACTTCCCTCAATGGTATTGCTTCTGCCCATTTGGAGAAGTAATCAGTTGTCGCTAGGATAAAACGATGTCCCCGGGATGATGCTGGCTCGATGGGGCCGACTATGTCAGTCCCCCACATTTCGAATGGCCAACTAGCCACCGTTGGGTGTAGTGGATTCGGATGTTGGTGGATAAAGTCCCCATGAATCTGGCACGCGTGGCATTGCTTCACATACTCAAGGCAGTCCTGGATCATCGTGGGCCAGTAGTAACCCATCCGTTTTATCTTCAACTTCATCTTAGGGCCTGCTTGGTGGGAACCGCAGAGTCCGTCATGAACTTCCTGAATGACACTTTCCGCTTCGTCAGGTTCTAGGCATCTCAGCCATAGAGAATCAAACGACCTCTTGTATAGAGTATCGTTGACGTAGGCGAAAGATAGAGCTCGCTTCATGAGCTGATGCCTGGAGGATGTATCTTTGGGCATTCGGTGGGATTTAAAGTAGTCTATGAGGACTTCCCTCCAGTCCTCGGCCTTCTCATGGTCTTTTATTTGTAGGGTCGTCTGCTCAGTCGCTCCCTTCTCTTTATATAATTCCGGGGGTATTTCTGCCGGGGCAAGCACTCGACGGCTTTGTACCACGATTCTTACATCATCGAGGTTTTCGTCCGCCAGTTCTTTAGCAAGTTTGGCTAACGCGTCTGCTTTACTGTTTTCCGTGCGCGGTATATTCTCCAAAGTATAGGAGGGAATTTGGATCAATAGTTGTTGCACCTTTTCACCGTACCTCACCAACTCCGGTTTGCACGTTTGGTAATCACCATTTACTTGACTAACAACCAGTTGAGAATCCCCGTATATAAGGAGGTCTTCAATTCCCAAGTCGATGGCGATTTCGAGGCCCGCTATCAGAGCTTCGTATTCAGCTTCATTGTTTGTCCTCGGCTCTGTTAAGAAGAAGGCGAAGCGCATTATCCCTCCTTGTGGAGTTGCAAAGATGAGGCCTATCCCCGATTTGATCATTGGGATACCCTGTTTCTGTTTCTTTACGGAGGACGCTCCATCGAAATAGAGTTCCCATCGGGTGCTACCGCTGCCAATCGCATCAAATGCATGCTCGTCCGGCAAATCACAGTTCAGAGGAGAATCGGCCGGTATCGGGTGCTCGGCGAGGAAATCGGCAATGGCTTGGCCTTTTACTGCCTTGAGAGGTTGATACGTTACCGAGAACTCCATCAAGAGTAGGGCCCATTTAGCGAGTCTCCCGTCAATATGGCTTTCGACATCAAGTATTTAAGGGGGTCCACCTTTGAAATGAGACGGACTTCATGCGCCAACGCATAGTGCCTGAGCTTTGTTATCGCAAAGATCAATGCCAAGCAATGTTTTTCAATGGGAGAGTAGTTGCTTTCTGCCCCCAGCAGAACTCGACTTAAGTAGTAGAGTGCTCTCTCTTTTCCCTGATCGTTCTCTTGCGCCCATAATGCGCCCAAGGAACCTTCGAGGGCGGTTGTATAAAGAATGAGGGGTTTTCCTTTGACCGGCGCGGCCAACACCGGAGGGTTCTGCAGGGATTGCTTGATCTCGTCTAGTGCACCTTGGCATTTGTGATCCCAAACGAACGGAGTTCCCTTTTTTATCAGGTGGCTGTAAGGAAGGCATTTGCCGGAAAGATTGGCGATAAATCGCCGGATGTATGCGAGCTTCCCTTGGAGAGACCGCAACTGTTTGAGAGTTCTTGGCGGAGGCATTTCCATGATCGCTTTAATCTTTGATGGATCTATTTCAATTCCTCGGTGTCGAACGATGAATCCCAGGAATTTGCCCGAGGAGACTCCAAACGCGCATTTGAGGGGATTAATTTTCAAATTGTATTGCCGAAGGCGTTGAAATACAGTCTCCAGATGCTTTAAATGATCTTCGTATGACATGCTCTTTACTACGAGGTCATCGATATAGCACTCGACGATGTCATGTATGAGGTCGTCGAAGATCTTTGTCATGGCCCTTTGATAGGTAGCGCCCGCGTTCTTTAGACCAAAGGGCATAACCCTGTAGCAGAATATACCCAAAGGGGTCCGGAAAGCGGTGTGCTTCTGGTCTTCGGGATGCATCTTTATCTGATTGTATCCTGACGAACCGTCCATAAAGGAGAAAACCTCGTGAGTGGACGTGTTATCTATCATCAGCTCGGTTACCGGTACTGGGAAATCATCCTTTGGACAGGCTTTATTGAGATCCCTGAAATCCACACATATGCGTACTGTCCCATTCTTTTTCATTACCGGGACGATATTGGCGATCCAATCGGGATATTGGACTTCTTGAATAAATCCAGAATCGATCAGCTTCTTGACTTCGGCGTTGATGCTCATCTCAAGCTCGAGTCGCATCCTTCTTGGCGCTTGCTTGACTGGCTTGATATCCGGGGATATTGCTAATTTATGCACGGCAACCTATGGATCTAATCCTGGCATCTCAGAGTAGTTCCACGCGAAGCAGTCTTTATGCCGTAGAAGCACGTTCTTTAACGCGGCCACCCTTTCTTCAGAGAGTAGCTCGCTGACAAATGTCGGTCGTGGGTCATCTGCCGATCCCAACTCAATCTTCCTGAGGTTATCCGCCGTAGTATGTATACCATCTTCCAGTTCTCTCGGAGCTGGCGGAAATTCTGAGATCACCTCGTCGTCGCTGTTCTCAAAGCACTGGGGAAAGTCATCCATGTTCTCGCGCTCTTCTTTTAATATCGTAATCGTATAACAGGTGCGAATCCGCTCCCAGGACTGAGGTGGATCCGGTTTTGCTCTTGCGGCCTTGGGTTCATGCTTTTGTGGCGGCGTTACCCTCCAGCCGTTGGATAAAGCGAATTTGCCCCGTTGGTACTGGTCCTCGACCCAGTTCTTGAAGGTGAAGCAGTCTTCGGTAGGATGTCCTATGGCTCGGTGATAAGAGCAATAGCTCAAACGAGAAGCCTTGTTAGCTTGCTCAGGGTGTCTAGACTCTGGAAACGCGATCATTTGATGTTTTAAAGCGAGCTTGAGTAACTTCTCCGTCTTGTCTCGGGGGAAGGAATACGCTCGACTCATCTTTTCCATGAGGGACGAATCCGAGCCGCGCAGTACCCGTAACCCTCTAATCCTGCGTCGTTGTTGTCGGCTCCTCTTCCCGCTTCTTAATTTATTTCCGTCTCCGCATCAGGCCTTTCGCACAACGGGTTGACAAAGATGAGCATCTTAGTCTTTTGGAGCCTGTTGAAATAGGCGTTGCGTCCTAGCCTTCTCGCAGATGGCCATTTCGCGGTTGTGGTTTTCCTGAGCTTTCGGACCCATTTTCCTGATAGGCTTGTCCGTTCGTTCTCCAAACGACGGACTCGGCGTTTCGATCGCGGGGTGTAATTTTGACGAGGGGTTGGCATCTCCTGACAAGGCATCCTCTTCTTCATCAAAGGTGTATATGGCGTAGTTACTGTGGACCCGTTCCCGTTTTCCCGCTCTCACGTATCCAAGCCCGAGTGTTTCCATTTTCCCGTTGGGCAATTTGCACTGAGTCCTAGGGACATCCCAAATCTTGTTGTAGAACCGAGCCTGCCGAACAGTCTGTTTTAAGGGTACTCCTTGGCGCTTCAATAGCTTCTTTAATCCATTTGTATAGTATCTGGGCAGACGGATGGGTTGGAGTCTGTCGCATGTAGCATCCGCGCCATGCCAGATCTCTTTCTCTATTTTCGACTCTGAGGATCGGTAGAATAGGATCACCTTCTCACCCCTTTGCCTGGGAGGGATGTAAAATGTTTGCAGGTCCTGCACATTGTGAGCTTGAAGCGTGTCGAGATCCTTGCAGTGTTCTCGCGGTACCATGGTGATTTGCAAACTATGGTCATCGCCAAGGGGTGCTTGTATCGGCAGCCGATTGGAGAACACGGTATTAACCTCATCTTCCGAGTCACTTCCGAAGACTAACATGGGGGCGGACGTTCCCGGGTTGCTGCGTCGAGATGGCCCTGCATAAACTATCTCTTCCTCTTCTTCGGTATCGCTCCCGAAAACAGGGATGGTGGCGGCGGCTTTGTTCTCCGGGTTGCGACACCTTTCTGTATCCTCGAAATCTGGCAAAAATTATTTCGCATCCTCGTATTTGCGGACTTCGTTCACGGAAAATGGGTTCAACTCGCCTGTTACAGTATACTCGAAACCATCTTTAAAGTACTTCATACACTGATGTTGTGTAGAAGGGATGATGTTGTACTCGTGTAGCCAAGGACGGCCGAGCAAGGCGTTGTAGCAGGTCTTGGCGTCAATGACATGGAATTTGATGTCTGTGACGAGAAGTCCAAAGCGTAATGTTAGTATCACAGATCCGAGAGTCCGTGACGATTGTGAATCGAAACCGGAGATAGTAATTTTGTCACGAGCGAGATGTTGCACACTCATGCAGATTTCCTTCAACACCCGCACATTAAGGAGATTGACGGAGGATCCATTATCCACCAGGATCTTGCCTATCTTGATATCATGGCAGTATCCGGAGACATATAGGGGACGGTTATGGTCGCACGTCCCGAGAAGGAGGTCTTCATCACCGAAAGTGATATCGGCTGTATGCACTTCCTCCAGTTCATCCTTCATCTTTTCAGTGGCGAGGAAGGCTTGGAATTGTTCAGGTTCTTGTAATGCCTTAATTAGTGAGTCTCGCGCTTCTTTTGATAATAGGAGGGCGTCGAGAATGCTAAGCTGAGAAGGTAGCTTCCTTAGGTGCGCGAGGATGTTATAATCCACTTTACTCCTCCTAGGAGGGTCTTTGGCGGCCAGTTCTTTCATGACTTGGTCATCTAAAGTGATATCTTCAGTGGCCTTTTCCTTTCCCTTATCTTTTCTACTTACGGGCCCGAGATTCTTTTCTGGAAGTGTGCGATTGCGCAGCTGGATGTTCTCGCAGGCCTCCGATTCCTCCTCTTTCCCTAAAACGGATTCTTTAAAGAGAGGGCCCAGAGCCATTTCTTCATCAGAGTCGCTCCCAAAGGTGAGAACTTGTGACCCCCCGGCGTTAACCATGTAACAGTTGCCAGTAGTTCTGTTGTGCCCTTCGACAGTACTTCTTCGCTCTCGACGGCTCTTGCGTTTCATGCGCTTAAAATGTTGCTGACGAGTAACATATCCTTGCCACCATATTTTAAAGGCGTCGCACTCCTCCGTGGGGTGTGAGATTCTCCGATGATATGCGCAATAATTAGGGTGCCTCTCCGCCCCATCGTGTGTATTTCCTTCCGAGGGTGGTAGCTTCATTCCCATTGACATGGCTTTGGCGAACCTTTTCCTCGTCTTGAATATCTTCTTGTCTACTTCGGATGCCTTTTGATCTGGCGGGGGTAGTTCAACTCTTTCATTCAGTCGCCTGCATTTGGTTCCTTCTGACGTTGCCATCTCACGCTCCTGATCCGCTTTACTTTTTAGACGAATCTCGTCTAGAAAGGCATTGATCATTTCATTTGTCAGCCATGCACGCTCAGGTTCTGCCTCCAGCTTCTTAGTGCTAGGAGTTTTCTCATCATCGGTAAACGAGTGGGAGATTACGTTACAACTCGCCACATACTCTTCGGATTCATCCGATGAGCTCTCTTCATCATCTCCCTCTTGAAAGATGTGGTTGAGGAACTCTTGCAATGTGACAGGAGTTCGCGCCTTTTGATTATACTCTTCCAGCGCGTCGATTTGCTTCTGCAAGTTCGTGTGCTCGTCTCCAAGCTTCGCGGGCTTCGCGGGCTTCTTGGATTTCTTCTTCTTTTTCTTCGAAGATTTTGACGGTTGGGCTTGAGTATTTGGGCCCTTATCACGGGCCTTCGTAGTTATGCGGGGCTTCAACATCCCCTCGATAATTTAAGGTTCAAGAGGGTCTTTCCATTCGATCGCAGGGCACGCGTGAAGGTCTCTCAGCATTCTTTTGGTTTTCGTTGATAGCACGACCTCCCATGGAGCTTCTTCAATAAAGGAGCAGGTTGCCCCCAATGTATCTGTTTTCTTAGGAGTATGCGGCTGTGGTGGGCTCACCTTCCACTTCTCGGACAGTACAAACTTCCCCTGGAGGTATTGATCTTCAATCCATCCTTTGAAGACGAAGCAATCTTCAATCGGATGACTTACCGTTTGATGGTAAGGGCAATAGCTAGGGTTATTCACCTCGGTGGGTTGTGGCGGTCGCCTTGAATTCGGTAGGTTTATAAGTCTGTTGCGTATTGCCAGCTCGAATAACCGTTTCGTCTTGTCTCGTGGGAACGAGTAGGGACGTTTCATCTTCTCATTATAATACCGGCGTCTTTCTTCCAATTGATCTGCCGGTTTCGGGGCGTTAGGTTGTTGTTGGGCATTTGCGACGAAGGTTGCCCTTCCTTTACCCTTGTCATTCCGAGGTTCCGACTTCGGGGGAGGTGGTCTATGACCCATCTGGTCCATCTGAGCCAACTTGTCGATTAAAGCCTGGAATGTGGTTGGCTTAAAGAACATCATAAACTGGGAGATAGTTGCGTGGGGGTCTAGGGTTCCCACGAACATGCCCACTGCGGGTGCCTCCTCAATGCGTTGCTCGCATCTCGACCACAAGTTCCGCCAGCGTATAGCATACTGGACCCAGGTTTCGCCTGGTTTGACCCTGGCGTTAATCAAAGCAGTTATTGGAGTGCGTTCGCTGGCGCTCGCGAATCGCTGAGTGAATAGCAGCTCCATTTCAGCGAACGTTTTGATAGAATCGTTCGGGAGTTCCGAATACCATTCGAACGCTGTTTCTGATAAGCTACCTACGAACTGGCGGAGCAACAGTTTATCATCACCGCCGGTGTTACCGCAGAGGGCCCAGAACTGGGCGACATGTTGATGGGGATTGCCGGTCCCCTTGTACACGTGGAATTTTGGTATCGTATAGCCTTGCGGGTATTTGATTTGGTCGTACCAGCTTGGATACGGCCGCCCCGTTTTCACGACTTGACCAGCTGCCTCAGTCGCATGATGGACCCGGATTTGCTGGGCTATGTAGTCAGCCAAGTCCGCCTTAGAGATTGCCTCCTCCTTGGCCGTTGAGAGGGCCGGCAGTGGATTCGACGTTTCTCCTCGGTCGTCTTCAAGAACGATTGGGGGATCTTCGGCGGGCAAGTCCTGCTGGATCATCATTCCTATCATATCTTGGAAGAGAAGGCCCATACGTTGTATGTTGGCTGCTTGTTCAGCAGCCTCTTTGTCCTTTTTCTCCAGTATCCGGCGAAGGAATTCAGCGTCGGTTTCTTCTTCTTGGCGCGCGTCTGAGGACGTTTCTGGGTTTTCTTTTGGCCCGGTGAGTGCGGCCATAGCATTCATCATTTCTTGGAGCTTTTGTTGCTGCTCCTGGGCTTTCGTCACGGATCGGGTAAGTGGTCGGTGGCCTGTAGAAGTGCGGCTCTCCTCCTTTCCAGAGGCCATGTATACGGTGTGGACCATCATGCCCCCAGACTTAGGGCGTCTGGGCTCAGTGCTTTTAGCCGTCGTTGCACGTTGGGGGGTCTTCTCTGGCCTCCTCCTTTTATGAGCCGTGGAGGTTGAGGGGGCCGTTGAGGTGGGCGTCCCGATAGCCTTTCGGGGTTTAGCTTGGTGGCCAGCCTCCGGTTGGATTTTCAGCTTCTTGTGCTGGCGGGAGAAGTTTGGATCAATGATCGAGACTCGGGCCTGCCGCCAAACCTTATAGATTTTGGAAGACAGCTGTTGAGGAGATTGGGGCTGTTCTGGTTTTATTTCCGCAACCTTCTTTAATGGGGGAGGAGACCTCTTCAGCACTGCAGTAGGAGAATTCCTTCGCACCTTATTTAGCATTTCGAAGCTGTTTCCAGTTGGAACAGCAGCATTAACTTCTGCCACCGGGGCTGATGGAGTCAACCCAGAGGGGGAGTTACCCCCAGCCTTCCTTACTCGGCGCCAATGGCGACGTCGAGCGTGTCGAGCGGACGGCGTTGGGTCAGCGGTAAGAATGGTTTCGTCTTGCCCCCTGTGTGGGTGGGGGGTTGCTGTTGGTGTTAGCCTATCAAAGACCGATGTCCTTTGGATAGCAGGAGCGGGAGCTGAAGCCGTCAATCTTGTAAAGATCGACTTTTTGGCCGGAGAAGCCGCCTTGGCGATTTCGGGGGCAGGAACGGCCACTTTCTTAGAGGTAGCCTCCTCTGAGATTGTAGGCCCTATGATGAGTTCGCAGGATTTCCGGCCCAATCTAGAGAAGACCGAGACGTTGACGTTGGGCGACTCGTTGAGAGGAGCCGCGGCAGGGGTAAGACGATCAAAGACTGACTTCTTGTGAGCTTCCTTCGTCAGTACCGGCGCCGCGAAGCTTAATGATGGGAGTATAGTCCCGAAGAACAATCCGGTAGTGGCTTGAGTCACTTGGTCCACCGGCATTGTGAACAACGAAGCAGCTTGGGGTCCATAGGCTATACCTCCTGGCGAGGTAGAGCGTTGGTCGCAATTGCAGTTTGAGCAGTTGGAGGATTTCACAGAAGTAGAAGCCATCGATCCTTTGTTTTCTGCAATAGGTAAGACGCCAATTCTTAGTATCTTGAAACCCAAGGGCAACCATTAGCGAACCGCGATTGGTTCGCGAATCACGACACACGAAGTGTGGAGTGGAAAGAGGAAAAGGGTCCCACCGGGCGTGCCAGAATCTGTTCCCCTCCGAACGGCGGCCTGGACTCAGGCGTCCGTGCCTGAGGTTCGGGGCAGATGCTAATTGGTGCTATCCGTCCATCTCTCCGAAGATGCCAAGTTGTTTATGGCACCGTGCATCGGAGGTTTAGACGGATGCGGCCGATGTAGCAGACTTCGTCAGATTCCTCCTCGTTTGAGGGGTTTTTGATTGTGGGGACGCTCTTCCCTGTAGGCGCAAGCCCCTGCAGTTAATTACGCTACCGCATCGCGGTAACAACTTTCTCCTTCTCCAGATGGTCACTTCGTGTCGTGTGTGTTTATTTTATGTTTTGTTGCCCGTGGATTGTTTACGGAGACTGAGTTATGTCGTCGCCCGTAGGGCGTGGACTAGTCCAAATCCGTGTTTATCTTAGATTTGGGTTTGGGAGCCTGGTTTGAGGATACGTCAGCCATACTTGAGGCTAAGATCAACTCAAACGTTTGTTAAGGATACGTTAGTCCGATTTGAGACTAAGATCAACTTAACGGGATTGTTTAGATCCGACAAAGGAGCGTTTGGGCTCCATTGTTCCAGTTTAGTGACATAGTGGTCCATCGTATATGTGGCCGTCGGGACCCGTCACCTCTCTGACGACGTTGAAGGATTACAACGACGGATGTCAGAGGAGTTCAGAGATGTACCCTCGAGCCAGAGTTAATTTGGGGGATTCATAGTCCAGTCTGTTTGAAGGTTTAAGGATATGTCAGCCATCTTTGAGGCTAAGATCAACTTAAACGGGACCGTTTAGATCCGACAAAAGAGCATGCGGGGCTCTATTGTTCTAGTTTAAGGACATTGCAGTCCGTGGGTAGTTTAAGGACATTGCGGTCCATGGGTAGTTTAAGGACATTGCGGTCCATTGTTAGTTTTAAGACATCTCGGTCAAGGTTAAGGACGTCATAGTCCATGGGTTTAAGGACTCCACAGTCCGGTATGTGCTCTGGATGCTTCACACGGGTTCACTGCCGTGCTTGGCGAGGACCAGGCTCCGCTCTGGGCGTTTTCCGCGGGGTCAAAGAGTGACGTTATCCACGTTCCACGTAACCAGGAATTTTGCACTAGATGCTTCACACGGGTTCACGGCCGTGCTCGGCGAGGACTAGGCTCCGCTCTGGGCGTTTTCCGCGGGGTCAAAGAGTGACGTTATCCGCGTTCCACGTGACCAGGAATTTTGCATTAGACATGGGTTTAAGGACCCCACAGTCTATATCATGGGTGGTCATCGGGACCCGTCACCTCTTTGAAGACATTGAGGGATTACAATGCCAAGTATCAAAGGAGTGAAGAGATGTACCCTAGAACCGGAATGGATTAAATAGTCCTTGGCCCAATTTGGGATCAAGACCCATTAATTATATTATGGACCCATTGGCCCAGTTAATTACGAATTGAGGACTTATGGCCAGCTTGGGCTAAGTCCTATCATGTCTGGAATATTGACTTCTTGAGGGCCCATTGAGGGAGAGGCTTTGCCTCTATCCCTTTAGCCAATTGGGCCAAAGCCTAGTGTTAAACACTTCAGAGCAATCAGTGTTGAACACTGGGAATGAGGTTGACAAGTTAGTGTTTAACACTAAAAGATAATTGGTGTTAAACACCAGCAACAAGGCTTTCAGATTAGTGTTAAACACTAAAACAGATCAGTATCAAGCATCGGCAACAGAGCTCTCAAATTAGTGTTAAACACTAAGGTAGTCAGTGTTGAACACTGCAAGTAAAGTTCTTTGATTGGTGTTGAACACTACGGCCCAACAGTGTTTTAACACTGGATTCAGGAGTTCCAACTTAGTGTTAAACACTAAAGCAAGAGGGGTCACGTGGCGACACGTGAGAGCGCCCTCTCTCCATTCATTCTGCTGAGATTATTGCATCTTTCAGAGCATCACGTGCCATCACGTGACGGGCATTCACATGCCTATGTGTTAGAGCTTCTGTCAAGGGTCACGTGGGTCACGTGGGGGACTGCCTCAAAGGGCTTTCTGTAGATCTTTTGAGGGGGTCACGTGGTGGCACGTGACCCTGCCTCCATGTATATTGTTTAGAGAATCTGTTGATCTTTTTCTCAGGAATTAAATTCCTCGAGCTTTAAATTTCAGAGGAATCAAATTCCTACTTCCTTTTGAAGACTTATAGAGTTGAACTCTGAATCTTCTGTAGGAATTAAATTCCTCGTATATGTGAAGAACTGAATAGGGTTAAACCCTAATAAAAGCTTTTTAAGGAATTAAACTTCCATTCCTTGTTAAATTATAATTAAGGGAATTGAATTCCCGTTGTTTCAACAGAACTAAGTTCTAAATTAGGGTTAAACCCTGTTTCTCTCTGTTTTGAAGGAATTAAATTCCCATGACACAGGGTCAAGCCTTACTTTTAAAGGAATTAAATTCCTATAATTCTGTGAGAATTAAATTCTCCTGTTTCCATTCCCTCTCTATGTTTTGGATCTGCATGGCAGGATCTCAACCCATTGAGAATTAAATTCTCAACCTAAAGGGGAGATGTGCACTTTGCAGATCCTCTATCAAAGAGAGAAGAAATATGTTCTTCTGTTTTTACATTATCAGAGTTAAACTCTGTTGAGAATCAAATTCTACTTCTTTCAAGAAGTCTTCCCTTTCTTACCTAGGGTTTTCTTTTGCAGAAGCTCCAAATTCCTCAAAGTATCAAGGCTCTCTCCTTTTTTCTCCCTCTGCGTGTATCTATCCCCCTTTTTGTGTCTCTAGGCTCCTATTTATAGGAGAAGCAGCCGAATCAATGAGTTTTTGATGAATCTTTATTAAGAGATTTGATTTGTATCCATCATTTGTTTTTGACCCTTGGATTATTAGGTGAATTTTATCCACCATTGGATTTCAAATCCAGGGATTCTCCTTTGTTATTGCTGTTAGATTTAAAGGGGAAATCTTTCCAAACTCGAGATTTTCCCATAGATAGATGATATTTAATCATCTTTAAATATTTAATTCGATCTGCTCCAAATAATCGCTTTCCTTTGGAAAGATTTGAATCTCTTTCAGAATTTAATTCTGTTAGCAAAATGGGCTTTGAAAGTCGGTCACGTGTGACCACGTGACCCATGGTCACGTGTGGGCACGTGACCCCCTTGTAACGAGCCTTTTTCTTCTTTTGCACTCTGCTTTCTTCTGCTGCTTTAGCCGTCACGTGCTACCACGTGACCCCTGGTCACGTGTGAGCACGTGACTCTTGTCTGGCGCCTCTTTCCTTGGTTCAACTGGAGAGCGAGTCTGCTGCTTTGAACGTCACGTGCCAACACGTGACCCTGGTCACGTGGGAGCACGTGACCTCTTCTGAAGCCTTTTCCTTGACTTGATCAGGGAACCAATGTGCCCTTTTCCACTGCTTTTATATGTCACGTGTCAACACGTGACTGCTGGTCACGTGTAAGCACGTGGCCCCTTTTTGAAGCTTTTCCCAGAAGCTTTCCTGATTTTAAATCAGGAAACAAATGCCCCCACAGCGTTGTTCTCACGTGTCTGCACGTTAGTGCAACGCTGTCACCTCTTGTGACCGTTGGATTCCTCTAGGGATCTGGGGAGATGAAACGTTTCCACTGCTTTCTATAAATACCTCTGTCTCTTCATAGGAGCCTTCACTTTGCTCATCTTCTTCTTCCGAGAATTTCTTCTTTGAGAATTTAATTCTCGCTTTCAGAGCTTAGTTCTCTGTCTTGAAACAATCTTCAGAGTTTAACTCTGTTCGAAAAGAACCCTTTTTTCCTCAGGTAATGTTCTTGGACAACGATGGACCTTCACATTTCTCCGGATTTTAAATCCGAAACAAGGGTTTTCACCCTTTTTCCTTCATATTTTCCATAAGAACATGAAACCGCCTAACCTTCGAACTGTAGATCTCTTAGGGTTTAGATGATCTTTGGGGAGATGATGATGGCGTTTCAACCCCATGGAATTTAATTCCATCAAAAATGTTTCTGGGAATTTAATTCCCTTTTTCTTAATAAGGAATTTAATTCCTATGAAGAACTCAGTTTCTTCGCATGGAGGCTTCCTGAGGTCTCTTGGCCCTAGGTGTTTCTTCCTGCCATTAATGCAATGGGGGTTTTGTAATGATGTCTCTCTCTCTCTCTCGTATATATTAAAACCCTACTGTTCCTCTTCTCCCCACGAGAAAAACGTTCACGAGAACCCCCCGAACCCTAACCCTAGCTTCCTCGTGCCATCGCCGTCGACCTCCCCGCGACCTCGCCGTCATCACCCTCGCCGGCCTCGCGGCCGCCTCACCTCACCAGGCCCTCTTCCTCCTCCTCTCCCACGTCCCCAGTGCAACCCCAGCGCCATAACCACCTGTACCCGCCTCGTCGCCTTCGCCGCCGCCTCTCGTTGCCGACGACGCCAACTTCCCCCTGCGCCCTCTTCCCGACCTCTCCATCTCCTCTCTCCTCCATCCCCGACACCCCTGCAGCAAACTCGAAACCCCCTGCACACCCCGACCTCTTCTCACCCTACGCCTCACCGCCGCCGCCCATCTTCCGGACCTCGACCCTCTCTGACACCATCTCCATCACCTCCTTCCTCCATTTCCCGAGCTCTCCTTTTCCTTGCAAGAACCCCATCCTTCCCTGCACACCAACTCAAGAACCTGCACACACCTTGCTTCGCCGGAAAACCTCGTCTGAACCCTCACCTGAGCTCCGACCCCGTCGTCCTCATCACCACCTTCGACCTCCGACATTACAACCACCACAACAGTAAGCCTCACTTCCCTTTCTTCTTCTTCTTCTTTCTTTCCATTTCTTTAGTTCTTGATTTTTGGTATTTCATGGTTCGCCGGAGCCGGGCTCGACGTCGACGATCCCGACGACCCAGCGAGTGTGCCTGACCCGTGCGATTACCTTGTGCGTTGCTTGACCCGTTCCGTGTGCCGTACGTGCGTCGCGACTTTGCCGACATCGGACACATATCCGTTTCACGTTCCGTCCAGGCAAGTATTACTTGCTACATGCTATGCTATATTAATTAAGTGTGCTTGACTCATAAAACTTGCATTGTTAACTAAATATAGTTACTTTTCTCGATTGGATGCAATATGATAAATGTGATGATACGACAACCTAAATCGTATTTTGCCACCGTAACCTTAATAACAAAACTACCAGTTAATCATTTTGCTATTTAAAGGATGATAATCGTACACATATATCTTCATTACTTGCTGTTATTAATATTGCTTTACCCTGTGACTATTGTACCCACAAGGGTGCTCGGACCTGCTAGTATAATACAACTGCATCATATTCATGTACCATTGTGATTAAGTGAACCGTTATTGTCAATTACCTTATTCTTGCTGCTGTTCATTATTTGATTGTATAACTGTTGTGAGCACATACTCGATTGCACTACATATTGGCCTGACCCTGCTACACATGACATATATATACATACCGACTCAACCTGTTGTACCACGACCTGACTGATTACCTGATCTCATGCCTAATGCCAACAAACCTGACTTGGGGTCCTCATGGACTATTCCTGTTGTCTATCCAGACAAACCTGACCTGTTACCTGATCCTGTGTTGGCATTAGTCCTTGATTACGGAATACCTGACCTGACACAAATAACTTAGGGGTATGGGGAAATCAAAGGTGAAACCGACTTGTAACTCAACAGTTCGATACCTGTTCTGATCAGTCTTACGGGCTTGGCCAGCCCCGGAGTGATGATGCTGACATCACTCGCCCATCCTGCTACCTATTACTGCCTAGCGGCACGTCTCGGATTCAGCCCCGAGAACCTTGACCGTGGTCCCGGGCACGCACGGGATACTATTGAGTTACATCGACGAGTCACCAATTGATTTCAAAGACTTTAGAGTAGAAACCTGATAGGACAGTTTAGTTGCCACTGCACATTACCCTGCACTGTTATTTCATAGTACTGCTTTATTCATGTTCATCCCTGCATTGCTTATTACCCTGTTCATATTATATTACTGGTTTACATGCCACGCTGACGTCTGGGTTTTGCATGGCCCAGATTCTTTACCACTGTCGCTGACCGAGCAGGAGTACTTCAGCCAGCAGGCTGATTTGTGAGTTCTGTAGTGGTTAGTTCATTTATTGCATTTTATTCCAGGTGTGATCCCGCATTATGGGACGTACCTATTTATTTATTGTATTGGATCATTTGCTTCCGCACTTATTATTTATTGACTCTGTTATTATGGATTTGGACATTTGTTAGATTAGTTTATTTATCTTGTTTTTGATATCTCTACAACCGTAATGTGACTGTGGATGGATACTTCCTACCCACAGGTAGCATGGTTGGCTATGTCACATGCCCAATCTTGCGTACTCTGGGAAGCAGGGCGTGACATGGTTCTTTTTGGTATCAGAGCCATAGGTTAGTTGGGTTGATTCTTTTGTAGTTGGGTATTATACCCGATACACGAATCAGAATACCCGTATTTAGGAAACATGTCCTACCACCTTGACCGTTTTACCATTCTTGAATCACATTCTTCCTGATTATATCTTTTACGATGTGCAAACTTCCTTTGCATATCGATTCGAAAACCTGATTCCTTGTTATCTCTAGGACTTAGGCGACTTGGATGGAGTTATGTAATTGTGGCTATGATACCGCGGCATAGTTACAATGCGGTACTCTATTTAAGTATCTTGGAGTTTTAGCCTTGATCTATATTCAGAATCTATCAGCATGCTAATGTTGGGTGTTTTGAGTTCAGGATTATGACAGGTAAGAAGTTGAAGACGTACCAGAGGCTTGTGAACGAAGCCGCCATGCTTGGAGTGATAAGAGAAATGCTGGAAATCAAAGAAACAGACCGAGCTGATCCAACAGCAAACGGACTTGTTTCAGGAAGGTTTGCAGATCGTTCAGCAGTCTGTAAACGATGTTGGAACTAGACCAGTTGACCGAGTAAGGACCGTAGCAGATTTCAGACTTTTGGATCCGTCTACTTTCACTGGTCTGGAGGAGCCGTTGCCAGCCGAGCAGTGGCTAGTGACACGGAGAATTTGCTGATTGCGACACAGATTCCAGAGAACAAAGGAGTTGATGTGGTGCGCATTCAGCTAGTGGATTACACCCGAGAGTGATGGCTTGTGGAGGAGACCCGCTTGCCCAAGCCGATCAGTTGGGCGAAGTTTTCTAAGAATCCCTGGAGAAATTCTTCCCGCAGACTGCGCGGAGGAAAGGGAAGAGAAGTTCATCGGACTAAGGCAGAATGGAGCAACCGTGGACGTGCATGCAGCAGAATGGACGAGACTCAGTAGTCTCGCTGGACCTTTCACGGCCAACGATGTAGACAGCAGTTGCGGTAAGGAAGCAGTTCTGTCGGGCCAGTCGAGTTTAGGGCTAGGCCGACAAACAGTGTTCTTGCAGCTATGGAAGTTGATAGTAATGAAGAGCCGGCAGTTGTTCGCGATTTTATGGACGTATTTGAAGTTATATCGAACTTACCGCCGAAGCGAGACGTGGAGTTCGCGATCGACCTTAGTCTTGGTGCAGTGCCCGTATCAAAATCTTATTATCCGATGGCACCAGTGGAATTGGAAGGAGTTAAGAAGCAAGTTGGTGAATTACTTGGGGAGGGTTGGATTCGAAGCAGTAACTCGCCTTGGGAAGCTCCAGTTCTTCTAGTAAAGAAGAAGGATGGCACGAGAAGGATGTGCATCAATTATCGAGAATTAAACCGGGTGGCTAGTAAGAACAAGTACCCGATCCCTCGCATTGGAGAACTTTTGAGCAGCTTAGTGGCGCGAGAGTATTCTCGAAACTGGATTCGCGATCCGGATATCATCAGGTCTGAGTGAAAGCAGAAGATATTTGCAAGACGGCATTTCGAACTCGGTATGGACATTACAAGTATCTAGTGATGCCCTTCGGAGTAACGAATGCGCCGGCAACATTCATGGACTTGATGAACCGAATCTTTTCACCGTTCTTGGACCAGTTTATTGTGGTATTCATGGACGACATTCTGGTCTACTCGAGGAGTTTTGAAGAGCTTGCTGAGCATTTGAAGATCGCACTGCAGACGCTGAGAAGGAGAAATTATTCGCGAAGATGAGTAAGTGCGAATTCTGGCTGGAAGAAGTGAAGTTTCTGGGGCATGTCGTGTCGGGCGATGGAATCGCCGTCGATCCCGATAAGATTGCAGCAGTTCGAGATTGGCCTATTCCAAAGAATGTTGCGGAGATAAGAAGTTTTCTTGGACTCGCCGGATACTACAGGAGATTTGTGGAGAACTTCGCTCGTTTGGCAGAGCCGTTAACCAAGCTTACGCGCAAGGAGGTACCGTTTGTTTGGACGGATGGATGTGCATTGGCCTTCGAGACGTTGAAGCAGAAGTTGATAACCGCCCCGATCCTGACCGTACCAGATAATTCAGGAGGACTGGTGATTCACAGCGACGCATCCGGAAAAGGATTGGGATGTGTTTTGATGCAGAATGGGAAGGTCGTAGCTTACGCATCGAGACAACTGAAGACTCATGAGAAGAATTATCCGACTCATGACTTGGGGCTTGCAGCCGTGATCTTCGCCTTGAAGATTTGGCGACACTACCTTTTGGGCGAGAGAGTCGAAGTCTTTACAGATCACAAGAGTTTGAAGTATGTGTTCACTCAGAAGGAGTTGAACATGAGGCAACGCAGATGGTTGGAGCTGATGGCCGACTACGACCTTGATCTTAAGTACCATCCGGGAAAAGTTAACGTCGTGCCGGATGCGCTCAGTCGGTTACCAGCGATTCAGGTATTGACTGCACAGAGGGAGATCATTGCAGATTTTCGGAGATTTGATTTGGAGGTTGTGCTACCACATGCTATGGGACAGTTGATGCAATTGCAAGTACAGTCGTCCTTAGTTGAGAAGATTAAAGCGTCACAATTGCAGGATCCTAGACTGCAAAAGTTTCGAGAGCAGGATGAAGCCGGACTACGAACATATTTACTAATCCACGAAGACAGTTCGTTGAGGTATGGTAGCCGTGTCTGTGTGCCAAAAGGAGATGTGCGTGAAGAGCTTATGAAGGAGGCACACAGTTCAGCTTACTCTGTACATCCAGGAGGGACAAAGATGTACCGAGATATTCGACAGCACTTCTGGTGGGAAGGTATGAAATGGGAAATTGCTCGCTTCGTGGCTAAGTGCTTGGTGTGTCAGCAAGTCAAGGCAGAACACCAAAGGGTTGCTGGTTTGTTGCAACCACTTCCGATCCCTCAGTGGAAGTGGGAACATATAACCATGGATTTCGTGACGGCTTTACCACGGAGTCCAAAGGGCAACAATGCAGTATGGGTGATTGTCGATCGGTTGACCAAGGCAGCTCACTTTATTCCTTTCCGGGTTGGTCAATCGACGGAGACCTTGGCAGAGCGGTACATGCAGGAGATTGTAAGATTGCATGGAGTACCGGTAAGCATCGTGTCCGACCAGGACACTCGGTTCTTGTCGCACTTCTGGAGGAGTTTACAAGAAAGTTTGGGGACTCGATTGAAGTTTAGCACAGCTTATCATCCTCAAACTGATGGACAATCGGAGAGAACGATCTAGACCCTTGAAGATATGTTGAGAGCTTGCATGTTGGACTTCAAAGGTTCTTGGGAGGATCACCTACACTTGGTGGAGCTTTCGTACAACAATAGCTTCCAAGCGACTATTCAGATGGCTCCGTTTGAAGCGTTGTATGGTCGTAAGTGTCGTTCACCTGTTTGTTGGGATGATGTTGGTGAACGAGGGTTACTAGGACCAGATTTGGTGGTACAGACAGTCGAGAAGGTGAATACAATCAGGAAGCATATGAAGGCAGCTCAAGACAGACAGAAAAGTTGGGCTGACACGTCAAGAAGACCTCTAGAGTCCGCCGTGGGTGGTCTGGTATTCCTGAAGATATCACCGACTAGAGGAGTGATTCGCTTTGGGAGTCGGGGAAAGCTTAGTCCCCGATTCGTTGGACCCTTCGAGATATTGGAGCGTGTTGGAGAGGTAGCGTACCGTTTGGCGTTACCACAGTCATTGGCAGGAGTGCACGATGTGTTTCATGTATCTCAACTACGGAGGTATGTCCGAGATGAGACTCACGTCTTGGATCATTCGGAGTTGACTGTACGGGAGGATCTAACTTTTGAGGAGCGACCAGTTGAAATCAAGGATCGAAGAGAAAAGGTTCTTAAGAACAAAGTTATCCCTCTTGTGCTAGTTTCTTGGGGTAATCGATTGCATGGAGAATCCACTTGGGAGCGAGAAGACGAGATCCGGCAGAAATTTCCTCACCTTTTCCTGTAGTTAGCTATCTTGTATTCTTGGAATTTCGAGGACGAAATTCTTTTTGTAGTTGGGTATGATGTAACACCCGAGCCCAATAGTACTATTTCTATTACTAGTTGAGTGTTATACATTGCTCATTTCAATTATCCTGATTGTTTGGTGTTTATTGCTAAATTTAACCGGTTAAGTCATTTTGGCATATAACAAATTTTAACACCTAAAATGAAATTGAAAACATCCATGTTGGCCTACTCGTCGCCACTAGTAGCGTGGTAGCGTCCGCGCATCGAGATTTCGTCCCGTTCGGCGAAACGGGCAAGTTTGGACGTCTACGCGCGCGTGCAAGTGTCCGACTTGGGGGCATGCATTTTAATCATTAAACACCTCTTTTCAAAATTTGGAACTCGCTTAAAATCCTATAATTTGAATTTGAAAAATTTGGGCGCAACCCGGGCGCGATTTGAAAATGTTTCATTTAGCGCCGAAATATCCATTTTAATTTAATATATTTAAACCTATAAATATATATTCTGTTATACATATATAACATTAAATCCTTTTTTTAAATCTTTTAAAATTTCATTTTACCTACCCGTACCTTTCCAGCCAATCACGAGGGATTTAAATCCCTCGTGGGCCCCCATCACCATCTCTCTCTCTCTCTCCGTCTCTCTATCTCTCTCCAACAATCTCTCTCTATCAAATTCTTTCTCTCTCTCTCTCTCTAACAGCCTCTCTCTCTCTCTCTCTCTAACAGCCTCTCTCTCTCTCTCTCGTATATATTAAAACCCTACTGTTCCTCTTCTCCCTACGAGAAAAACGTTCACGAGAACCCCCCGAACCCTAACCCTAGCTTCCTCGTGCCCTCGCCGTCGACCTCCCCGCGACCTCGCCGTCATCACCCTCGCCGGCCTCGCGGCCGCCTCACCTCACCAGGCCCTCTTCCTCCTCCTCTCCCACGTCCCCAGTGCAACCCCAGCGCCATAGCCACCTGTACCCGCCTCGTCGCCTTCGCCGCCGCCTCTCGTCGCCGACGACGCCAACTTCCCCCTGCGCCCTCTTCCCGACCTCTCCATCTCCTCTCTCCTCCATCCCCGACACCCCTGCAGCAAACTCGAAACCCCCTGCACACCCCGACCTCTTCTCACCCTGCGCCTCACCGCCGCCGCCCATCTTCCCGACCTCGACCCTCTCTGACACCATCTCCATCACCTCCTTCCTCCATTTCCCGAGCTCTCCTTTTCCTTGCAAGAACCCCATCCTTCCCTGCACACCAACTCAAGAACCTGCACACACCTTGCTTCGCCGGAAAACCTAGTCTTAACCCTCACCTGAGCTCCGACCCCGTCGTCCTCATCACCACCTTCGATCTCCAACATTACAACCACCACAACAGTAAGCCTCACTTCCCTTTCTTCTTCTTCTTCTTTCTTTCCTTTTCTTTAGTTCTTGATTTTTGGTATTTCATGGCTCGCCGGAGCCGGGCTCGACGTCGACGATCCCGACGACCCAGCGAGTGTGCCTGACCCGTGCGATTACCTTGTGCGTTGCTTGACCCGTTCCGTGTGCCGTACGTGCGTCGCGACTTTGCCGACATTGGACACATATCCGTTTCACGTTCCGTCCAGGCAAGTATTACTTGCTACATGCTATGCTATATTAATTAAGTGTGCTTGACTCATAAAACTTGCATTGTTAACTAAATATAGTTACTTTTCTCGATTGGATGCAATATGATAAATGTGATGATACGACAACCTAAATCGTATTTTGCCACCGTAACCTTAATAACAAAACTACCAGTTAATCATTTTGCTATTTAAAGGATGATAATCGTACACATATATCTTCATTACTTGCTGTTATTAATATTGCTTTACCCTGTGACTATTGTACCCCCAAGGGTGCTCGGACCTGCTAGTATAATACAACTGCATCATATTCATGTACCATTGTGATTAAGTGAACCGTTATTGTCAATTACCTTATTCTTGCTGATGTTCATTATTTGATTGTATAACTGTTGTGAGCACATACTCGATTGCACTACATATTGGACTGACCCTGCTACACATGACATATATATACATACCGACTCAACCTGTTGTACCACGACCTGACTGATTACCTGATCTCATGCCTAATGCCAACAAACCTGACTTGGGGTCCTCATGGACCATTCCTGTTGTCTATCCAGACAAACCTGACCTGTTACCTGATCCTGTGTTAGCATTAGTCCTTGATTACGGAATACCTGACCTGACACACATAACTTGGGGGTATGGGGAAATCAAAGGTGAAACCGACTTGTAACTCAACAGTTCGATACCTGTTCTGATCAGTCTTACGGGCTTGGCCAGCCCCGGAGTGATGATGCTGACATCACTCGCCCATCCTGCTACCTATTACTGCCTAGCGGCACGTCTCGGAGTCAGCCCCGAGAACCTTGACCGTGGTCCCGGGCACGCACGGGATACTATTGAGTTACATCGATGAGTCACCAATTGATTTCAAAGACTTTAGAGTAGAAACCTGATAGGACAGTTTAGTTGCCACTGCACATTACCCTGCACTGTTATTTCATAGTACTGCTTTATTCATGTTCATCCCTGCATTGCTTATTACCATGTTCATATTATATTACTGGTTTACATGACGCGCTGACATCTGGGTTTTGCATGGCCCAGATTCTTTACCACTGTCGCTGACCGAGCAGGAGTACTTCAGCCAGCAGGCTGATTTCTGAGTTCTGTAGTGGTTAGTTCATTTATTGCATTTTATTCCAGGTGTGATCCCGCATTATGGGACGTACCTATTTATTTATTGTATTGGATCATTTGCTTCCGCACTTATTATTTATTGACTCTGTTATTATGGATTTGGACATGTATTAGATTAGTTTATTTATCTTGTTCTTGATTTCTCTACAACCGTAATGTGATTGTGGATGGATACTTCCTACCCACAGGTAGCATGGTTGGCTATGTCACGTGCCCAATCTTGCGTACTCTGGGAAGCGGGGCGTGACAAATTAAGTAACACAAAAAAATAAATTATATATTGAACAATAAATTACATTTAAATTATAAACCTGTTTGCGCTGAGAGTCGAAATATTGGCAAAAGAGAGGCCGTGTATCTACGTCGACTCTCGCAAAGGCCGGAGTATGTAGGAGAGCCGCTCTCTCTGCCTCGGGGGTCGCCATCCATAGGGAATAGCAGTCGATCTTCAGCTCGTTCCTATTGTATTGGATCTTTGATTGCATGTTCTTCATTAGACCATGGTATAGAGCCTGAAGATCGAGCACTCTCTCAAGGTGATCAGGGTCAGGTATAGGCTGCAAGTCGTAATCCAATTGCAAATACAAAAAAATAATGTATTTAAATTGCAAGTGTTAAATAATAATAAATATATTAGATAAGTCAAATGAAAATATATATTAATACCCGAGCCTGATCCCAGAAGAGGCCAAATGAGCGCTAGTATTGATCGCCCCACTCAACGTGAAGTCGATACTTCTTTAGGATGCGGCTCTCATCCTCCATATACCGGCCGAATCTCTCGGCATAATCTCCGGTATAGCGATAATCGGAGGTAAAGAAGAGGGTTAATTGTGCTTCCCCCTTGCTTTATCGGGCTTCAGCCTGTGGGACGGATTCGGACCTCGAGTCCCCCTCTCGGGATGGAGCTGCCCTGCATCTACAAGAAATATCAAGACAAGCAATATTAAGACAAAGTGGTATTAAGAAATCAAGAATTAAAGAAAATTGAAGTGCAGTATATACCTCAGGCGACAACAGCACGAGCGGGACGATAGTTCCTTAGGTGAGGAACAGCCGGTGACCCGGACGTGGACGCGTCCCCTCCAATTAGAAAATAAACATTGACGATAAAATTACATGAAGTTTATGTTCATTCTTAGAGGATATGTAAAATGAATAAATATTTTATATTTATTCATACTAACCTGCACACTGAGCGGAGGGTACGGAAGTGGCGGGAGTGACCTTTGCGCCAGATGTGGACACACCTATAATTAGACAATTAAAAATAGATTATATAAGAAATTGCAAAAAGAATGTGTAGATCAATAATATAACATTTTAAATCAATATGCATGCAATAGAGGATATATAAATATACCCGCAGGTGGTGGTGGTCTCTACCCAAGATGTGGAGGCACCACCTACAGCTAGACAATAAAAAATTGATTATCTAAGTAAGAGCAAAAAGAATGTGTGTATATTTATGATATAACATTCTAAATCAATATGCATGTACTATAGGATATATAAACATAACTGCAGGTGCGGTGGTGGCCTCTGTCTCTAATGTGGACGCACCACCAACAGCTAGACAATTAAATATTGACTATATAAGTAATTTTGAAATAAATATGTGTGTATATCTATAATATTACATTCAAAATGAATATGTGTGAAATATACCTGGAGGTGTGGCAAAGTCCACACGGAAGGAGTCGTCCGAAAGAGATACTGATCGGGTGCAAGACCGGCCCTATGAAGCTCCCTACGCAGCTTTCCAGGCGGCAGAACCACTATGCCTTTGCTTCTGCTGGTGCCACTACCGGTGCTCCTGCCGTCCCTCGCTGCTCCGGTCGTCGTCATCAAATCTAGATAAGAGTACAATCATTACATATGCATGCAATATATGTATAGATCGTAGAAATGTGAAGAAATAATATAACATTACTGATAATCTTTTTCGTTTCTTGGATGCATTAGACATATCTACTTGGATTTCATCATCGATATCATTTCTAACCCACGTAACTTCACGATCAACCGAAGACAACCCGTCTTTTGAAACAGACGGTCGGAGCACTCTAAGTCTTCTCTCCTCATCGCTATCCTCTATACGATCCTCGAATTCTGGGACATCGTAAACATCCTTGAGTTTCCAACGGCATACGACACTCCATCCTGGATACTTCAAGCACTGTAAGGAGTATACTTGGAACGCTTGGTTCGGAAAGATAAATGGATCGTCCTGACCGTAAAATCGAAATGTGTTCACGCTAGTCAATCCATATTCATCTTTCCAAGTCCAGTGATTGTTTCTCCATTTATCCATATCGATTCGTGTATCGTACCAAGTACACTAAAATATATAAAACGGTTCTGATCGTCTAGGATATTGGATGCCATGTATGCAATTTAAGTATCCATAATAAATCATACAATCCGATCCTACCGTCGCAATCCCACTATTCTGAGTGGTTCGAGATGTTTCTATGTCCTTAACTTCAAATTTGTATCCAAGGACACCGAATCCTTTATAATATGCAACCTCCATACTAGGAAACTGAGCTAAACATCTTGAATATTTTTCTAATGATGCAAACAAGTTCGGATCGTGGATCTGACAAAACAAATTTTACGATAAATATATAACGACATATGTTTAGATTAAGACTGGTAGCAATAACATGTTATTCGAACAACTTACATGATCTACAACCCAATCGTAAAAATTATCCTGATGATATTTTTTCAATCGTTCATTATTCCAATCAGGATTCCCCTCACGTATCTCATTAATATGAATTTTGTTCTCAACAATAAATTATGACATTAATATTATATCATTTCATATACACACAAACACAAATATAACAATTAATCCAAAAAAACTTACTCTCTAATTTCTTCAAGACATACGCTATTGAGGAAGATAAATCGATATATCTTGTTGATAAACATAATGTCTACTCTCTTATAATCAGCTTTACCATATGGCCTGTCCTGAATTCTCCGAGACTGGTTAAGTTTCGTCTCAATGTTCTAGTCCAGATAGCGGGAACAAAATGTGGTTACTTCATCTAGAAGATAACCTTGCATGATAGAACCCTCTGGTCGATTTCTATTGCGTATATACTTTTTTAGAGTGTAGAGATACCTAAAGAAAAACATGTTAAATAAATAAATACGGGCATATAGAACAACAATAATTTTACAAATTGTGTGAAACAAAAAATTCCACGTACCTTTCGACGGGATACATCCATCAATATTGTACCGGTCCGGCTAACTTAGTCTCGGTTGCAAGATAAATCGTCAGGTGTATTATGACAACGAAGAATGACGGTGAGAAAATACGCTTAAGCTTGCAAAATATCAATGAAATAGAATTTTCTAGATTCTCCAGCGTCACAATATCCAGGGTTTTAGCGCACAATTCTCTGAAAAAGCAACAAAAGTCATTGATTACTCGAACAACCGATTCGGGAAGGGAATACTGAGGGCTAATTGGAGAAGGTCTTCCATAATAACATGGTGATCATGACTTTTCAGCCCGTCAATCTTGCCTTTCACAATTTTTATTTTCTTCCTAAATGATCCTGAGAAACCTGTAGGAACTTTCAAATCATGCAACACCTGCAGAAACCTTTTCTTCTTCGGTTGTGATATATGGTACACGGCATTGGAAAGTAAAAACCTGCCTGGTTTATCTACTATCGGTTTAGGATGCAATTCACTTCTAATTTTCCAGTCTTGAAGATCCATCCGAGCACGGAGGCTGTCTTTCGATTTTCCATCTTTACAAAGAAGCAAATTGAGTACGTGCTCGGATACTCCCTTCTCTATGTGCATGATGTCCAGACAATGACGCACTAAATTTGTTGACCAGTATGGAATCTCGTAGAAAATGCTTAATTTGTTCCAGTAGGGTGGTTTGACCCGTTTTGCCGGATCTATCCCGAAAGTCACATTATTATAACCATCCGACTGAGCAGCCACGTCCTCTCCGGACAATGAGGCTGGAGGCCTAAGAAGCTCCTGATGACTATTAAAGTGGGCAGCATCTAACCTGAAGGGATGGTCTAGTGGCAGGAAACACCGATATCCGCAATAACAAACCTTCTTGCTAAAATTCAACCATTTCGATATTGTATATTGATGGCAACAAGGGCATGCTTTGTGACCATATATGAACCAACCTGATAGCATTCCATACGCAGGAAAGTCATTAATTGACAACATTAAAACCGCACGCAGTGTGAAGGTTGTATCTGTGTTTGCATCGTAAGTCTCTACACTATCAATGAATAAAGATTTTAACTCATCGATCAGAGGTAGGAGATAGACGTCGATATTATTTCCAGGTGAGTTTGGTCCGTCAATAAGAAGAGGCATTATAAAGTAGGATTGATCCATAGCCAACCAAGACGACAGATTATAAACTATCATTACAACGGGCCATGTGATGTGACTTCCAGCCATATAGTTGAATGGGAAGAAGCCATCACTAGCGAGTCCGAGCCTGACATTGCGAGAATCACTACTGAATATTTCGTGCCTCCTATCAAAATCCTTCCATGCCAGTGAATCTCTTGGATGACTCATTTTTCCATCTTCACTTGGAGCAGCACGGTGATGCCAAATTATTGCCTCGGCTGTTTTCTTGCACCTGAATAGTCTCTGCAGCCTCTGTGTTATGGGAAAATATCGTGCTATCTTGACAGGTATATCGGGCTTCTTATCAGATTCTTTCGGCTTATACATGTCCTCTCCACATGTTGGAGATACTTTCAAATCTGAATTCTTTTTCCGGTACAACACGCAATTTTTAGGACATGCGTGAATTTTCTCACACTTCAGATCTAAATCAGACATCATCTTCTGGGCTCCGTACCAGTTGTCGGGCACGTTATTTTCCGAGGGCATAGAATCTTTCAGGAACTTCAGAAGTATCGTGAATGACTTGTTACTACATCCATTTAGGCACTTAATCTGAAAAAGTTGGATGAACCATGATAGGGTGGAATACTTTGCATTCTCATAAATCGGTCTTCTAGCATCATTCATGAACTTTTCATACTTATCCGCACGCGGTCCTTGACCGGAAGGAATGCCATCTTCGGTAGGAATACTATCACCTAGGGCAGTATCTACCATATCCTCCATTTCTTCTCCTAGAAAGAAGTTATCGTCTCCTTCCTCTTCTGTCGCATTACTATCTTCTTCTTGTCATTTCCCGTGATATAACTAGGTTGTATAAAGTCTAGTAAAACTATGTTTAATGATGTGAAGTTCTACAATTTCTACCTTCTGCAAGAACTTATTCCTACATCTATCGCACGGGCAAAGAATCTTCTCTAACACGATCTTATTATGTGCGCGTGCAAATTCAATGAAAGAAGCAACTCCTGTGACAAACTTAGATTGCATGTGTTGTTATTAATCCACGTACATCCAGTCCTTAACTTTGATGTACTCATGGGCCATGTTATAGTGTATAACATATAAATTGTAAGTTATGGTGACTATATTGAGAAATCTAAGAACATGATGGTTACTAACAAAGAAGAAAATCCGTAGAGGCAAGTTTGTCGTTGAAAATAATAAATTATCGATAAACAAAGTTAGATTTGAAGATACATAAGTATGAGTTGTATTCTGTGTATGTGTGTTTCAATTTATAATTTCGTTTAAGTGTAGGGTTGTTAGTGTGTATGTGCTTTGTGTGTGCGTTTGTTGTGTATTCGTATTGTCACGCCCCGCTTCCTAGTGTACGGGCAGAGGGCGCGACGAGACCGCTACGTATTTACTCAGAAGTAAATATGCCAAGCGTAACTAAGCAATATAAAATAAATATATACAAGAGACAAATGTAATGAACAACAACTTTATTTATTAACATTCTTTTACAGTACATGGAAAAGTAAATACATGGAATGAAAGCAATGCCTAAACAGTGGCATAACAGGAATGAAAATACAGAATGTAAATGTGTACAAGGAATCTAAAGCTCTGGGTCGAAAGCTAGCTGGTCCAAATCCTTGCTGGTGGGCTTGATCTCCCGTGAGTCCGAATCACCTGACGACATTCCAAAGAAGAATAAAGAGAATGTCGTCAGCGAACAAATCGCTCGGTAAGTCTCAAAGAATGAGAGAAGTAGAATAGACGGAGAAAATGTGTAACTTTTAAAGTTGTATTATATTGTTAACGCTATTATTTGTAGCTTGGTACAGAAGATACCAGTGTATACGAGAGAAGTCTCAATAGATCAGAGACTACGGTATATGGAGTACGAGGCTCCGTCGATAATACCACGGAACAACGACATGGATGTAATTACGTCTTAAGTGACCACCTCGTGCCACCTTTAACATATTCCGTACCAGTCTACCCCTTTATAACCCCGCGATGTCTTGATTGTATTGTTGTATTGTTTGTATTGTATATTGAATATAGACGGATGACTTGCCGAAAACATGATATCAGTAATGGAACAGATATAATGGATGAACATGTAAATGGAATATATCCATGGTTCGGTTCGGTCAATGTAGTTGATATAGATTGAATAGATGGATGCATAGATCCATGTTGTATTGTAGTTTTGATACTTGAATCACATTCAAGTCAGATTGATTATATTGAGACTCGGTCTGAGTCAGACAATTAGAAAAGAAATTGAATCCTGAATTAGATTTTGGTGTTATCGGTAACCGCTGCACGTGGACGGCAGGATTTGTGTCTTTTTCAAAGACGATTACCGTATTGATAACACCGTTTGTTAAGTTGTCTACCTTAAATAGGCAAGCATCTCCGGCTCCCTGAAGCTCAAGAGACTGGTCCCACTTAAAGCTATATTTACTAGGGTCCTTGTTATAATTTAGTATAACTTGAGGGGGTTTTATGTAAAAATAATTTTGTATAATTTTCAAAATACACCTCAAGTATTTTATCATCGTTTTTAAAGTTTTCATTGATGTATATTTTATCATCATGACATTTCTAGTGAATAAAATCTATTTTTCATAATATATGGTATTTATTTGTAAAGTATTGAACTTGTATGGAATTGCATGGTATTTTCATGTAAAATGATTCTTTTTGATTTAGAAAAGTTGAAATATTTATATTATATCAAAAATAGATATTTTAATGATACATATATATTTATAAAATAATTTAATTTATTATTTTTCTAGAAATCTCATTTTCTTAAGATATTTGTATTTTTAAATCTTTCGAGACCGTATGCTCCTTGCGGAGGTCTGCATCTCGCACTACTAATCCCGAAGATCTGCGATAATCTGCACCATCCCGAACGGGTTTCCCGAAATGGGTTTTAGCGGCGCATTGCAAAGATTTGTTAAAAATACATATCTCGTAGAAAAAGGTTTTTATAAGTTTGAGATAGTTTTGTGTAAAATCGTATTTTCCCACAACTATGTTCCTAAAAATCATCGTGCTATGTTATATATGTGTGTTGTGAGGAGGTAGGTCATTACCTCGTGAACTATCTAAAGGTAGGGGTAATGATGTTTTATGTCAGAACTAAACTATATGGTATTTTTCTGTAAAAGTGCTATAAAAATTGAAATATAAATTCTTTTGATATGAAACTTATCAATATATTTTATTAATGTTTAATGATCATGATGGGAGAGTTTAGTATTATTGTTCTTAAGAAAAATATGATTTTTAAGGAAAAACCGAATCGGAAGTCGGATTAACTCCGCTTCCGTCGGGTTTTAGAATTCTAAGTTTTTAGAATAGTAAAGAGAAGGGGAGAAGGGACTTATGGGTTTGTAGTGTAGAGAAGAGGAAAAGGAAGAAGTGGGAGGGGCCGGTGCGTCGTTTCGTCGCCGGTATCTCCTCGAATCGTCGTCGAAAGTTCGCCAGAGCTTCGCCCTTTGCTAACTCCACTTGCACACAAAAAGTCTAGGGATTTTTCTTGAGAGTTTGGACAGAGATTTGGAAGTGAGGAGGGGTGCGTTTAGGTGTGGTATTTATAGGAAAAATTAGGGTTATGGTGTGATAAAAAATGCATTAAAAATATGCATTAAAAAGAGTTTAATTGGATTTTATTAGTCTTTGTAAATTTGCAGGGATTTTAAATAGTACAGGGGTTATGGGGAGGTAAAGAGGCACAGATGTCAAGAAGGGGAAAATCCGATTTGGGCGAGTTCGGCCGGCGGCGCCGGCCGATTCAGGAGCGTCGCCGGCTGAGTCAGACCAGGTCTCGTCGCCAGGTGTCCCCCGTCGCTTGGTATACCTCCTGGACTCGTTTGTTTTTAGTGTGACCTTTGGGTTTACGGGTTATGCACATGTAGACTCTTGGGCTTCTAAAAGATTAAAAGAAAACTAATTAAAAATAATGCGGCTGATGGGATTTGAACTCTGGTGCTTTGGTTCAGCAGTGCAAGGTCTTACCAATGAACTACAAGCTCCTTCTTGCTGTTCAAAAGCAAATTAAACTTATAACTTGTGCTTAAGCAAAAGTACCCATTTATGTATTTTTGAAAAAAATTGTATAGAAAGTTTAGGGTTGTTACATTCTACCCTCCTTATAAAAATTTCGTCCTCGAAATTTGTAAAAGGAAAGTATAACAGATTCAAGGAAAGTTTGGTGACTGAAGTACTGATAGTGTATGGAAAATAACAAAGTGATACAAGGGTTTTGCGAATGTGAAAGAGAATTACCACTGTTACCTTAACCTACAGTCTCGGCTTCTACGGCTGCTAATGTGAAAGTCTGATGCCGTGGTACATTCCTCCTAACTAGAGGCACATTCTGTCCTTGGGGAATGTTTCTCTACCCTCGAGGCATGTCCCTCTTTGCCTGTTGGAATTGGCGAGTGGGTTGTGCAGGTGGTGGAGCTGGGAATGAAAGACGAGGTGCAGGAGCCTGGATAGCTGGCCGCTGCGGGTAGTTGGTGGGTGTGTGAGCTGAATTGCGTCTATAAGGATAGTTTCCAATGTCGTGATTGGATGCGCCACAAACTATGCATAGGCCTTTTGCGTGCCTACAGGCCTTCCACAAGTGTCCTTCCCTCTTGCAATAGAAGCAAAATTCGGGACTTGGCTGATTATCTGTTACTTCCGGTCTCCTTGGTTCAACAGTTAGCCTTGAAGAGGCTCCTCCTGCCATCTAAGTGGCAGGACGCTTCACTCCGGCAGATGAAGGTCCGCCCTTCCTCTTCACCACTGCCTCATATCGTCGGGTAGCCTTTAAAGCCAAATCATGGGTTGGGAAATCCCCTGTAGCTAATGCAGCTTGGATTTCCTGATCCAACCCTTGCTGAAATCTTCTGGCCCTGATCTCAGCAGTCGGTATCAAGTATGCCGCGAATCTGTTGCGGTCTAGTGTTAGCTGTGTAGTATGTGATATTTGAAAATCGAAATATAGAAACATATCTTACTGACTGAGCATGGTAAACTCAACATCATACTCATCTACTGATTTGGTCCACATTGAACCTAGTTGTAGATGGATGAACTGATGTTCCATATCAAAGCGGGCAGTCTTAGGGAAGTTCTTTGCGTCGAACATATCATGGAAAGTCTTCCATTCGACGGGTTGATCAAGACGGCTTTCTTCCGCCTTCCACCAAACCCGTGCATTGTCCGTGAGCTGAAACTTCGCAACTCGGACCCAAGCTATCTCTGGCACTTGTGCTGCTGCCAGATCATCTTCGATGCTTTGAGCCCATTCCTCCGCTTCCAGAAGGCTCTCTTTTCCTAGAAGTTCTTGGGGGTGCAGTGCCCGGAATTGCTTCACTCCGGGTGCTTCCGCTTCTGGACGGTTCAAAAGAATAGCAGTCTGCTGCTGCTGTCTTTCCAGGAGGCCGCGGGTTGCCTCAAGTAATACCGTCTGCTCATTGATCGGAGCAGCTATGGCAGGTGTGAGTGGTAGTGGTGGGGGAGTGTTGTTGACATTCGTGCTAGTGTTGTTTGGGGAATCCATAACCTTGAAAGAAAATTTTGGTTTATGATAGATTCAAAGTATATGAAATGGTAAGATTCAAGAAGTATAAATTGTAAAGAATGTTTTCAGTTGCTGGTTCTTGTGTTATATTGCTTTGGTTGTCCATACAGTGCTGAACTGCATGGTAGGGTTCCATACAGCTCTGACCTGGATGGACCACCAACAAAACTTATCACGCATCGCTTCCCAGTGTACGGGCAAACGGCGCGATGAGGCCGCTACGTATTTACTCAGAAGTAAATACGCTAAACGTAACTAAGCAATATAAAAGAAATATACACAACAGACAAATGTAATGAACAACAACTTTATTTATTAACATTCTTTTACAGTACATGCAAAAGTAAATACATGCAATGAAAGCAATGCCTAAACAGTGGCATAACAGGAATGAAAATACAGAATGTAAATGTGTACAAGGAATCTAAAGATCTGGGTCGAAAGCTAGCCGATCCAAATCCTCGCTGGTGGGCTCGATCTCCCGTGAGTCTGAATCACCAGACGACATTCCAAAGAAGAAGAAAGAGAATGTCGTCAGTGAACAAATCGCTCGGTAAGTCCCAAAGAATGAGAGAAGTAGAATAGACAGAGAGAGTGTGTAACTTTTAAAGTTGTATTATATTGTTAATACTGTTGTTTGTAACTTGGTACAGAAGATGTCAGTGTATACGAGATGGGTCTCACTAGACCAGAGACTATGGTATATGGAGTACAAGGCTCTGTCGATAATACCACGGAACAACGGCATGGATGTAATTACGTCTTAAGTGACCACCTCGTACCACCTTTAACATATTCCGTACCAGTCTATCCCTTTATAACCCCGCGATGTCTTGATTGTATTGTTATATTGTTTGTATTGTATATTGAATATAAACGGATGACTTACCAAAACCATGATATCAGTAATAGAACGGATATAATGGATGAACATGTAAATGGAATATATCCATGGTTCGGTTCAGTCAATGTAGTTGATATAGACTGAATAGACTGATTCGTAGATTCATGTTGTATTGTAGTTTTGATACTTGAATCATATTCAAGTCAGATTGATTATATTGAGACTTAGTCCGAGTCAGACAATTAGAAAAAAAATTGAATCCTGAATTAGGTTTTAGTGTTATCGGTAACAGCTGCACATGGACGGCAGGATTTGTGTCTTTTTCAAAGACGATTACCATGTTGATAACACCGTTTGTTAAGTTGTCTATCTTAAATAGGCAAGCACCCATATCTCCGGCTCCCTGAGGCTCAAGAGACTGGTCCCGCTTAAACATATGTTTACTAGGGTCCTTATTGTAATTTAGTATAACTTAAGGGGGGTTTATATAAAAATAATTTTGTATAATTTTAAAAATACACCTCAAGTATTTTATTATCGTCTTTAAAGTTTTCATTGATGTATATTTTATCATCGTGATATTTCTAGTGAATAAAACCTATTTTTCATAATATATGGTATTTATTTGTAAAGTATTGAACTTGTATGGAATTGCATGGTATTTTCATGTAAAGTGATTCTTTTTTATTTAGAAAAGTTGGAATATTTATACTATATCAAAAATAGATATTTTGATGATACATATATATTTATAAAATAATTTAATTTATTATTTTTCTAGAAATCTCATTTTCTTAAGATATTTGTATTTTTAAATCTTTCGAGACTGTAAGCTCCTTGCGGAGGTCTGCATCTCGTACTACTAAGCCCGAGGATGTGCGATAATCCGCACCATCCCGAACGGATTCCCTGAAATGGGTTGTAGCAGCGCATTGCAAAGATTTGTTAAAAATACATATCTTGTAGAAAAAGGTTTTTATAAGTTTGAGGTAGTTTTGTGTAAAATCGTATTTTCCCAAAACTATGTTCCCAAAGATCATCGTGTTATATTGCATATGTGTGTTGTGAGGAGGTAGGTCATTACCTCGTGAACTATCTAAAGGTATAGCAAGGGGTAATGATGTTTTATGTCGGAACTAAACTATATGGTATTTTTCTGTAAAAGTGCTATAAAAATTGAAATATAAATTCTTTTGATATGAAACTTGTCAATATGTTTTGTTAATGTTTAATGATCATGATGGGAGAGTTTGGTATTATTGATCTTAAGAAAAATATGATTTTTAAGGAAAAACCGAATCGGAAGTCGGATTAACTTCGCTTCCGTCGGGTTTTAGAATTCTAAGATTTTAGAATAGTAAAGAAGGGAGAAGGGACTTACGGGTTTGTAGTGTAGAGAAGAGGAAAAGGAAGAAGTGGGAGGCGCCGGTGCGTCATTTCGTCACCGATATCTCCTCGAATCGTCGTCGGAAGTTCGCCGGAGCTTCGCCCTTTACTAACTCCACTTGCATACAAAAAGTCTAGGGATTTTTCTTGAGAGTTTGGACAGAGATTTGGAAGTGAGGAGGGGTGAGTTTAGGTGTGGTATTTATAGAAAAAATTAGGATTAGGGTGTGATAAAAAAATGCATTAAAAAGAGTTTAATTGAATTTTATTAGTCTCTGTAAATGTGCAGGGATTTTAAACAGTACAGGGGTCATGGGGAGGCCAAGAGGCACAGATGTCAAGAAGGGAAAAATCTGATTTACGCGAATTCGGCCGGCGTCGCCGGCCGATTCAGGCGCGTCGCCGGCCGATTCAGGCCAGGCCTCGTCGCCATGTGTCCCCCGTCGCTTGGTCTACCTCCTGGACTCGTTTGTTTTTAGTGTGACCTTTGGGTTTACGGTTTATGCACGTGTAGACTCTTGGGCTTCTAAAAGATTAATAGAAAACCAATTAAAAATAATGTGGCTGATGGGATTTGAACTCTGGTGCTTTGGTTCAGCAGTGCAAGGTCTTATCAATGAGCCACAAGCTCATTCTTGTTGTTCAAAAGAAAATCAAACTTATAACTTGTGCTCAGGCAAAAGTATCCCTTTCTGTATTTTTGAAAAAAATTGTACAGAAAGTTTAGGATTGTTACACGTATTGTATGTATGCGTTTCGGCTGTCGAGGATAAGGCTTCTATCCCATTAAGAATATATAGAGCAGACACTCATTCGCTTGTGCTTTCATCCGTTTCGATTAAATTTCGGCAGCACCTCCCCGCTGTTCTCCGATTACACTGTAATAGAATAGATAATCATTTCAATGCTGTGAAACAATGTTGAAATGAATATCTAATCTATCTTTGTACACGGAGAACCAGCGGAAAAGTATCGACGAAATAACTCGAAACGAATGAAAACACAAGTGAATGCAGGTATTTGCTTTGTACATTCCTAACTTGTCCACACTGGACAAATCTATTGGTTATTATACGATTGAATTTTCTCGTTACATAGACTACATGATGGCTGTTAGTACCGAACTATACCGTCCGATATTTAACAACCTTCGTATAGTTCTATGTCATGACGAACATCGAACGTATGTTAACCGATAAACGGGGATAAGTCGCGCTTTGATTTTCACATATGAGTATCGATGAGAATATAAAAGTTTCATATTATTATCGAGTATCATATATTGGTTTTAACTTGAACATTTAACTTGAATAGGTTTTACATTTACGTTTTGTTTTTAAGGGTTCGAAGTTTTTAGTTTAGGGTAAAATTTTCTTGCGTTTACGGTAAAATTATACGTTTACGTTATCATCGAGTATCCCACTGAAAAACTAGTACACCCAAAACCCTAACCCTAATTAACCTAATTAACCCAAATTAACCCTAATCATCACCCTAACTCAAATTATCCCTAATTAACCCAATTAACCCTAATCATCACCCTAACTTAAATTGTCCCTAATTAACCAAAAATTAAGCTAATTAAACCAAATTAACCCTAATCAACATCCTAACACAAATACACTCTGTTTTACCTAATTAACCCTAGCCCAAACCCTAACCAAATTAACCCAACCCTAATCATCACTCAAACCCCAACCCAAATTAACCCTAGCCCAAACCAAAATTAACCCTAATTAATCTAATTAACCCTAATCCTAACCCTAATCATCACCAACCCTATTATACCTAATTAACCCAAACTAACCCTAATCCTAACCCTACCTAATTAACCCTAACCCTAACCCTGAACCGAACCCTAACCCTAACCCTAACCAATTAACCCTAACCCTAATTAACCCCCAATTAATACGGCCCTAGCTATAACCCTGACCCTAAAATCAACAATAACACAAATTCCAAATTTTAAGTTCAAAATGAAAATTAACTCATCTTAGTGGTAGTTTTGTCGGCGGCAAAAAGCTCGACGAGGTGGAGGAGGCCGGGGATGGAGCTCGACGAGACTGTAGCGGCGGCAAAGAGCTCGACGAGTACGTAGCTATACTGTGGTGCTAACGACGACGAGAGTGTGGTGGTGCACGACGAGGAAGTCGACGACGATGGGTTTGGTGGCGACGAGGAAGACAACGACAGATGTGGTGGTGACGAGGCGCACGCGGGAGATCGATCGATCGCGGGAGAGTTTGGTAGGAAAATTTTGGACGATGGGAAATTACTGAGCTTTATTTTTTTTTTTATAAATAACTCTTTGTTGTCACTACGGATTAATCCGTAGGGTCTTCTTTTGCTGCTCTGTAGGACCAAATAAAAGATTACATTTTAATATTTTTAAATTTATTTATGCTCCTACGGTAGGAACCGCAGAGGTAAACCGTTGGCCCTACGGATTAATCCGTAAGGGTAGTAAAAAGTTACCCCTACGAATTCCTATATCCGTAAGGGCAACCCCTTATTATAGTAGTGGTGGTTGTAGGACTCCTTTGTAGGCTCCATTAAACTTCATAGAACTAGCTTAAGCATCTCCTCATAGATGATCCACCTTAGTGGCTCAAGACTTTGGTTTCAAACTCCAAAGAGTTAACTAAGAAAATTAGAGTGCTAAGCTAATCATCCTAGTGTTATCACTAATAAATTTTTCTCTTTGTTTTTCTTTTTCTAATTTGTAATGAGAGGAGGAAGAATTTGTAATAAGAGGAGGAAGAAGAAGGAGCTCTCTTTTGATAAGAGAGAGTAAGAAAAAAATTATGAACTTTCTAAAAATGGTTACCATAATTATTTTATCTCAACAAAATCCAAACCCTTGGATTATACTAACACTCCAAGTGTCAACCTCCTCCTCTTGATTACACATGTCAGCAAAATGGTGAAAGGTGAGCATATGTTGCACTCTAGGAACAACATAAACTTTTAGAAAAAGAAATGAAAACAAAAGAATTAAACTAATTACAATTTGCATAATTATATAAATGTATAATTATAAATACATAACCATACACTTGTAATTAATTTCTAATGTATTAAAATACATAAAGAGACAAAATTAATTAGCGACAAAATACTACTAAATACATACACTAAATATATGTATTTAATATTAAATCGAAACCCCATTTAATATCCGTCTTTGTAAAAAGAGCAGCTAGTATTTCAATCGTCCGGTTACCATCAGTGTATCGAATACACTAGTTTTAACCGGACCCCCGCACGTACCCAGTACGGCAATTGCAATATTTTTCCAAAATCGGAAATCCTCTGTGTGGGACTCTAAAAAATTGATAATACGCTGTCAGTGATTTCACTGAAGAAAACCCTGAAGAACTCACAAGCATGTCAGTGGCAGTAGCTGTACGTAACAGCTACTCAGGTATCTGTCGAAAAGGAGATCGATAAGCAAATTTATCTGAAACCCTAACTGAGCTTATCAGTGACATTCACCATACAGCCCGGTATGTTTGTCTGAGAATATCACATATCAAGTCTAGCGGTGGTAAATATCAGACCCTTAATAATATGATAAGTCATGTCGGTATCAAGCCCATCACCAATCGAGAAACTACTGAACACCATAAGTAAATCTTATCCGCCTGGACCCCGATCTTGTGGTGATGGTTATAGAGTGTTTTTCACCACCCTATTGATATAGGAATGCGCGTCTCTTGTCAGGCATATTACAGATTCCCCCTAACTGAGGTAGACAGGGTTTATTGATCGTGTGGCTCCAAATCTCCGGCAACTGCGAACTAAACTGCCGTTAATTACCCATCACTTTTAGAGCGAGAGAATCTCCGATTGACAGGTCAAACTGGTCATGCGGACCCAACGTGATGCGTTGGTACATGAAAGTAATGCAGAAGGGTGTGTTACATTTCAATATATTATTTTTATAGAATATTTACAAGAAAACAGAGGTGAGGGGTGTATGTGTGCGCCTCATGCGCACTTAACAAAGTGAACACATGTCAAAGTATGCACATGACAAGTGCGCACCTGGCAAGGTACGAGGGAGTAAGGGTCCAAAGGGTTCCGAATGGGCCAAAAGGTCCAGAAAGGTGCGTACTTGGGGAGGTACGCACCTAGCGATGTGTGCACCTGGGCCGATGTGCACTTAGCACGATGTACACTCAACGGGGTGCGCATATAGCCTAATGGGCACCTAGCACGGTGCGCATCTAGCACAGTGCAAGTAAGGGTCGAAACCCAATGAAGCTACAGCCCCAAAACACAAAATTTTGACTTGAGAATATCAAAGGGGGCTCTTTCCCGGCTGACACGGTTGTGGTCGCAGAATTGCGAATTTTCACGGCTGACACGGCTGTGATCGCAGAGCAGACCGGGCTTTGGAACTTCATAAATTTTAACTTGGCCGGAGCCCTGACCCTTTTGTTGGCTCTATATCTAAGCCGCTTCTGCCTTAGCTTTTCCGCTTTGAGCACTTGGCGGGCTTCTGCTCTTAAGAAAGCCGCCGTATGCCGAGTGGTGGAGAGCCTTGAAAACACGTCTGATCGTGCACTTGTAGGAGGCATTGCTTGAGCTTTCCTATGATGTTTGACGATTTCCCTTATTTCGGCAATCTTGCTCCCAGCTGGAGCGATGGAGATTCGTTCGAATACCGGTTTATGTTTGGATTGTGATGCTTTAGCGATCACGACATTCGGCTTCCTGCCCCTTGACGTCAGTTTGGCCACTTGGTTTGGTGGGGTCTCTGCCAGATGAGCGCTTTCGGTAGGGTAGATGATGACGGAACCAAATTGATTGGGCGGTTCCTTCCACTGCCGATTGAGACTTAAGGAGAGAATTATGTGAGCATTGGTCTTCACTATGTACAGGATCGGAGTTGTCTCAGAGATCGAACTGGTTCTTGGAGACATTCTCGCTGAGTTTGCAAATTGCTGTTGAAAAGTTTTTATGGTGCACAAATAAGCATGATTTCAGTACAGGCAATCGATATATATTTTGATTGAGTTCGCATGAACATTCAACCCGAAATATAGGAGGAAAGACGTGGTCCCACTGGGCGTGCCAAAATCTGTATAGTGTTTTCACCACCCTATTGAGATAGAATGTGCATCGCTTATCAGGCATATTACAGATTCCCCTGCCTGAGATAGACAGGGATTTATTGATTGTGGGGCTCCAAATCTCTGGCAATCGCGAACTAAGCTGTTGTTTATTACCTCTCGCTTTTAGAGCGAGAGAACCTCTGATTAACAGTTCAAACTGATCTTGCGAACCCAACGTGATGCGTTGGTACTTGAAAGTAATGCCGAAGGGTGTGTTTCATTTTATTTTTTTATTTTTATAGAATATTTACAAGAAAACAGAGGTGAGGGAAGTATGTGTGTGCCACATGTGCACTTAACAAAGTGAACACGTGGCAAGGTACACACATGCTGGGTGCGCATCTTGGTAGGTGCACACTTGTCACTTACGCATCTTGCCACGTGTTCACTTTGTTAAGTGTGCATGTGGCACACACATACACCCCTCACCTCTGTTTTCTTATAAATATTCTATAAAAATAAAAAATGAAATGGAACACACCCTTCTACATTACTTTCAAGTATCAACGCATCATGTTGGATTCTCATGACCAGTTTGACCCGCCAATCGTAGGTTCTCTCGCTCTAAAAGCGAGGGGTAATTAACGGCGGTTTAGTACGCGGTTGCCGAAGATTTGGAGCCCTACAATCAATAAATCCATGTCTATGTTGGGCTGGAGGGATTTGTAATATGCCTTACAGGAGATACGCATTCATATCTCAATAGGGTGGTGAAAAACACTCTACAATGGCCAACCGTACACATCGCGATATCAACTCCCAATATAAAGATAGACGAATCCCCTCTATCGCTCACTGCCTCCAAGTGCTTCGGAACTGCATCCAAAAACTATCCATTTGCACGACTTTTTAAAGTCATGGTAGGGTAGTAATCAAACTACAGTGGGAACACACTCGAGACGAATGACGATTTCGGATCGACAGACTAATCTGTACTCATATCACCTGAGAACTGCTACCTGACGATAGATATAGTACTCTCTAGTAGTTCCCGGCGAGTCCATCCAGTGTAATTCATAACCTAATGAGCATATGTATACAATTTTTGATGCCATACACCAATGGTTGTGGGACATGCCACCTCCCCCCTCGGGAATAAGAAACGTATACACTAGTGTACTCTGGAATATCGATATCCTGTCTCGATACTCTTACGACTAGGGACATTTAAGGATGTGCTTATAGACTACCCAGCCCCAACGAGTATGATCACCATCATAACGCTGGTAGTCAAACAAAGATCTTATGGGCTTTATCAACATGTATGATCGATACATAATAATAAGTAAAACATATCTCATGTTAAGATAAAAACAAACCGGATATCATACTATCATATCGAGCAAGACCATCGTAAACAAATATATATCCCAAGCATCCAAAATATAATGTACAATTCTATAATATACAATAATGGCTTCTAGGGCATACATATCTAACATGTTTGTCATGGCATTTTGTTGATGTATTTGGGCAGAAAGATATGCCTAAGTTTTCACAGAGAAAAATTATCCTTTTTAGTTGTCCTTCATAAAATCTTCATAAAATCAATATGCTTATGAAGTTTTGGATAAATACTTCAAAAAGAAAACGGAAATCTTCTGAATAGAGTTGTAGAGTATCTTTTAATCTCCTAGGTTATATAATACTTTTGGCTAAATTTCAACTTTCTACCATGAACTTTGAGCATTTTCCATGAATGTTACCTTGAACTTTTAAAATAATAAATTCCTACCACGAACTTTCAGAGTATGACAAAAACTATCGTAATGGTGACAACGGAAAATTAGAAAATGATTGTACTACCCTTTTATATAAATTACCAAAAAAAAAAAGAATTATCATTTTTTTAGAATTTAATTTAAAATATACTACCTTTTATATAAACAAAGAAAAGAATTTAAAAAAAAGGTGAATTCCTTTTCTTTTGTAATTTATATAAAAGGAAGGTATAGTCATTTTCTAATTTTCCGTTAACGCCGTTATGATAGTTTTGTGATACTTGAAAAGTTAATAGTAGCAATCTATCATTTTGAAAGTTCTGGATATCATTCATGGAAAATTTCCAAAGTTCATGATAGCAAGTTGAAATTTAACCTATATTTTTTACCTTTTTTGAAAGATAAATTGTTATGAGATTCATATGCTATATTTTTTGTCTTTTTATTCTTTCATTTTATAATTTTAATGAAATGTTTATCTAACTAAGATTTTTTTAACCCTGTCCATATTTCACCCAAAAAAAAGAACAGAAGTACAAAAAAACTGCCCCAGATGATACAACTCTCTGCAATCAAGATTCCACATGCACAATGAAACCAAAATGAAAGAAAAGTTGTTCTCTCTTACTACTTTGCTCAAACAAAGGATACAAAATAAAAAAAGAAATACCACTGCTATTTTAAGGGTAGTGCTGGCTCATAATGTTAATTCCATGGAAACCTAGCTACAAAACAAAGGACAAGCAAGTTATTATGAAACATTGGAAAATGTTGCTGTTCTCTCTTACAACCTAGCTACAAAACCCTGATGATACAATTCTCTTCAATCGAGAATCCACATGCACAATGTACCGAAAAGAAAGAGAAGCTGTTCTCTCTTACAACTTTGCTCAAAGGAAAGTATAATTACAACAACAAGAAGTTTTAATAAATAGTCTATTCGAAGCAGTTATGCTTTGTTTTGATTGGGTCGGCCTCCACTTGGGATTTCGTTGGATATGGTGGTACAATTTTAGACCTGAACCCTCATTGCTTTATTTATTTGTACACTCTGGAACTAGAATGTTTCAAACTTCTCTTCTTCTTGTTTGCTTTGTAAATAGAAAATCCACGAGTTTCGAGTACCATAGCATGCAAAATATTATGAAACTCGAGAAAATCGATACTCTGCGATTTTAGTGAGCTAGAATGTGAAATGTTGAGGAAGTCGAGAGAACTCATAATTCGCAATATTCTATTTTTCTTACAGGTCAAATGCAAAATGCTGCAGGTTATAACATTCAAAATTTTGAGACAACTCAAAACTGATAATTGGCGATATTCGTGGGTTACAACATGCTAAGTATCGAAAAACTCAAGAAAATTGGAAATCTGCGATATTCGCTAGTTATAATATTCGAAATTTTGAAAAACTCAAGAAAACTGATAATTCACGATATTCGTGGTTATAACATGCGAATTGTTGGGAAGAACATTTGAAATATTGAGAAAGTTAAGAAACTAATAATTCACGATATTCATGGATAATAACATGTGAAATGTTATTAGACTTGAAAAAATGAAAATATGCGGTATTCATTGGTTATAGCATTCAAAATGTTGAAAAACTCAAAAAAAACTGATAATTCATGATATTCATGTGTTGTAACGTGCAAAATGTTGAAATTCTTGAGAAACCTAAAAATCTGGGACATTCGTTGCTCATAACATTAGAAAATGTTTTTAAAAAAATTTGAGAAAACTGAAATCGTGGGTTATAGCGAGGGCTGTGCACAGGTCGCGTTGTGCAGGTTTTGGACCATAAATGAACCCGAACCCGCTAGTGCGGACGGATTTTCAGTCACTTTAAACTCGCCCGTTGGAACGGGTAGATAAACCCGAACCCACTAGGTTCGGACAAGTGTCAAGCCCGGGCTCGGGTTTCATTAGTTCGGACAGGTTAAACATGGTTTCGGGTAATCGACGGTTTCACTTATTAAATTTGACTTTTCATTTATATGAAATAAAACAATAAACCACTAGCTTGATCCTAATTAAACAATAATTTTGTAGCATCTCTTGATATTTGAAGTTGAAATATTAGTTTGGATTCTATGACTGAGAAATAAAAAGTTTTCGTATTTAATTTAAATAGATAAAAAGATAAAAGAATAGAGAAAAGGATAAAAAAGAATGCGGCTCAATTGATCTTTAGATTTGAGAAGTAAGAAAAAGATTTAGAAAACCTATATAGGTGTAGGGTATTGATCTTAGCCATATAATTAATTTTAGCAACCGCTTAGATGTTTATTAAGAGAGCGGGTTCGGGTCGGTTGTGGGCCGCTACGGGTTACGCGGGGGTTGCAGGTTCAGGCACGGGCGGACTGTAAAAAATTTAAACCTGTCTTATTCAAATGCAGGCGAGGTTCGGGTTTTGAACTCGTTGCATTCAAGCGGTTTCAGAGTGGTCATTTTACCTATCTAAAGGGGCGGGTTTGGGCAGGTAACGGGTCCAAACCAGACCCGGTGAACAACCCTGGTTATATCATTCGAAAAAACTGAAATTCCATGAAATTTGTTGGGTATAGCATTCGAAATGTTGAAATACTTGAGAAACAGACAATTCGTGATATTCAAAGGTTATAGCATGTGAAAGTTTGAAAGGCTTTTAAAAACTGAAAATCAGCGACATTTTTTGTTTTTAACATTCAAATTGGTGAGAAACTCGAGAAAACTGCTAATTCGCAATATTCGTAAGTTATAACATGTGAAATGTTGAAAGATATGAGAAAACTGAAAATCCACGACATTCATTAATTATATCTTACGTAATTTGGATAAACTCGAAAAAACTGATAATTCATGATATTTGATACTGCATGAAAATACTAGTTATAACCATTTGGAGAGAAAAAAACTGCAGTCAGCAACAATTTGAGATATGAACCTAATATTAGAATAGAAAATGAACTCAAATCATATTAACAAAGGAAGCTCAAGTTTTAACAGAAGGCACAGGCGCGCGCACATATTAGACCTTGTTTTGGTTTTTCATTTGATTGAATCTCTCTTCTTTTCTTTGTTTCTTTCTTTTCCTTCTCTTGCACAAAGTATTTTTATGCAATAAATGTAATGTTCTAATCAAATCCTGTTTCTTAGATTAGAGTTGATTCAGGAACAACTCCAAGTTAATTGAGAAAACTTATTTACTTAAATTCAGACCTTCTTCAACTGATCGATAATCTGAAATAGGACTTCTTTCTCAGCTATAAACTCCATATAAAAATACATTTATGTTTCAATGAATTTGCGTTCCTACATCACATTAATTTCAATTATGAGATAAATGGAAGATATCAAGAATATTTCCCCATTTTAAACCTCTTTTTTTGGGAAAAAGAGGTATCTTACCGTATAGTTATTAAAAGCTCTCCTTAACATATGCATTCCTTCCGCAGTTACCATATAGGTACATGCAGCTAATATTTGTGACTCTACCAAAGCTTTTGGGCACGGGACTGCTCTTTAGCAACTCTGAATCAACCAAAATGAAACAGATATTGAATATGCAAATATAATAAATAAGTCTAAGGAATTAATGCAACTTAGTATATTGAAAAAATTTACCTCCGATTTTGATGACGGGTCTTATAGTGACAACATATAGTGGTTGAATATGTTTGTCGCTGATCGGGCTCCAAGCCATGAAATTTTCATCAAGATCTACTTTACCGATAATGCGACAAAACAGAACATATTGCAATCCATCTTCATTTGGTAGTGAGCTCACTATGCTGCAATGCACATGGATAAGGTCTATAAACAAGTAAAAGAATATATTTGTTTAACAACAGATATTTACCCGTCAATGGCACGTGTCTCAGGGTCATGAAATAGATAAAGGATTCTACAAGATCCATCTTCGTTGCATTGTTCTGGATCAGAAATGATCTCCAAAATTTTAGTAAGCTCAACCCTGGGTGCACCATGCCAATGATAGTTAGCAACACCAAGGCTATCACCATTTCCTTGAATGCTCTTTGAAAAAAGCCGCAATGCTTCTAAGCAAGCTTCTTTTGAGTCTTTATACTGATCCAAATGGTGAACTTCGACGACAGGGCAGTGTTTCGCAAAATATGAAGAATTCAGATAATAAAGGTTCTTCAAGAGAACCTGCTCCTCATCCCCCTCAACAAGTTTAACCAGATTGTGCTTGCTAAACTCCATCAGGAAAAAGGTTGTGTGACCTGCTTGAAATAGAAGAATGGTAAGAAGAAATTAAAAAACCAAAATAATCATGTAAAAAATCAATAACGATATAGATATTGAGTCTTGTTAATGACTGTATTGATAACTGAATCAAAAATTAAAAACTAGATTGAAATCGACACAGCAATTAGTGTCAATCTCATAAATTTAAATCTATGGTTTATGCGTTGGGCAGCACTTAAAAAATTCTTGTGATTATTATTAGATATAACATTCCTAAGAAGCAGAAATAACTACTGCAAAAAATAAGAGCAGAAGAACAGCTTGAGGAGTAACTAAAACATACGTTGTATTCTCAAAATGAACCAATCTCTAACAGAAAGTCGAAAGGAATTCAATTGCTATACTTCTTTCTGTTATCCCAGTGCTATATACAGAGGACAGGAAGGCGCCATATCTATTCTTTAAATGTAGAATTTCATAAGAAGAATCTACAAACATTTCTCCATAAAAAATTTCGTTCATTCTGTGATGCATGAATTTGGGTGTACATGAATCGATTTTCCTATCTTCATGTATATGCATGCTTGTGCCTGAAGGTTAATACATCTAAGATGAATATGACCGTGTCTATGAAAGAATCGCTTTTTGATGAATCGTAGGCTGCAAGTAGATCAGATGAACATGTCTCATATAACCTTCAGACCAAATATTCAAATAATAATTACCATAATTCAAATATTTAGTGAACAGATCTAGAATTGAATCACACACCAATTCATATAAATTGATATAACAAAGATATATGGTTTTGGAAAAGGCAATTGACCCATCAAACTAAAAAATCACAATGGCCTTTCCTCTTCAGAAATCAGAACTTTTTAGATATTTCGGTATTTACTCGGAGCCCAAGTTACTACATGAATTTTGACAAATTCTGATAGCTTACAGACAAATTGAAGATATGTTGATCTTTTCCTTATCGAAGAGATTGCAATCCCTCTTATAAAGGTAATGGAATTAGAATAAAGGTTGGTTTATAGATTAAGTTAAGATTTGATTTTATTGTCAACTAAAAGGGCGGTTTTAATCTTCTTTCACCAAAAGAAATCATCAATAGTAGTCTATAAAGTCTGCAAGCATCTGAAATATCAGCTCATCTTTGGTCGAATATTTTCCCCAACACCCATCAGAAAACCAAACAGATGTGGATGTACAATATTTTCATAGAAAAATAAATAGGTTTGATTGATATGTAATAGTTTAAAATTAAACAAATCATGGTATATAAGGTATAAAAGCTTGTAGCTATACTGTGTTTTTTATTTAACTCTGTTATTTATCGCACTCAACAAGTATCCACTAGGCAATCTCTATGTCAATGAAATAGAATTAAATTGAGAGCTTAAATTATTATTGTTCATACACTAATAATTATTTTCTCATACACAACAGAGGTTATTTTTGAGTCCTTGTACTCATTATGACTAGCATTGAACGCACTGGATATTTACCTCCAAGTTAAAATTCTATATTCTCCTTATTTCAAACCATTTTTAGGATAATAGTACCTAAGTTTCCTCTTATGCTCTTCTCCCTTCATGGCTACAGCCTAGACTATCCTTAATCCAACTCATTTGATTCTCTCTAGGTTTGAACCCAATCCAGAAAATATACTTGGCCCTTTCTTCGCTAGAAAAACCATTCAAGTCAGACCCATCCTAACCTATTTGAAATTTGAATATAACTGATTCCACAAAATCGATCTTATGCCATCTCGGTTACAAAACTATTTGGATGGACCTCATTCCACGACGCCAATTTGATCCTCATGTGGCTAGAAATCCAGTGGAAAGGAGATTTGTTCTATGAAAATCCATTTAGAGTATTTAAATTTCAAATTATAATTATAATGACGGTAAAATTGAGGAAAATTTTAACTATAGAGTCAAAGGGATGCCCATTAGGGTATTATGCAGTTACAAACTAGTGATTACACATGTAATGATGCGATTGCAGAAAAAAACTATAAGACGGCTATTGAGCAATCAAGTTTTAAGAGGGAAAAAACAAAGCAAATAATAAGCAACATGTCTAAGGAAATGAGCATAGGCACGAATCAGTGGCACAAGTCTTGAGTTCATAAGATACACAAAGGACTCTGCAAGATCCATCATCTTTATATGCTTCTTTCGAATCAAAGATGACATCTACAAGTTTAGAAAGCACAACCTTGGATATACCATGCCAATAATAAACGATACCAAGCTTATTGCCCTTTCCTTGGATGCTGTTTGAGAAAAGCAACAATCTTCCAAACAAGCTTCATTTGTGCCCTTAAACCGTTCATTACATTGAATTTTCGATGGTGAAATAGTTTTTAATAATCTGAAATCACTTTTTAAGAAATTCAGGTATGCTTCAACACACTAAAACTATATTAGAAATTAAAAAAAATCTTAGTTTCAATTGAATAGCCCCATAAATGATAATTTGTAACGCGGCTATATGCATATTGGATGAGCCATTAGTATCAATCTCGTGAAATGAAGGACCTATACTTTGCCACCCAACAACCAGGCTGGACAATAATTAGAGGTTTTTAAACTTTCATAATTGTCAACTTACTCTAATTTTGATTATCCAAATCTTGAATGCAATGATAGGAAAAGGTAGAAATTACTATTTCAAAATGGACCCAAAATTGAAGAAGAGAAGAAAGCTTTAGAGGGGGAAAGCAAAGCATAACTTGTAATCTCCAAATGCACCAAAGTTCAAGGGATCTCGATTAGTCTGTTATCTCTCATTCGGTCTAATAGTGTTATACGAAGAGAAGGAGGAGGCACCATATCTGTAATTTATATGTAGAATCCACGTAAATTTCTGCACAAGAAATACGATTATTGTCTTGGATTTTATAACAAGGTGCAATTGGTCGATTTGATGTTGCCATAAGATCTTGGTGTTGCCCTAAAACGGTGTACATGGTAGATTTGGTGTTGCAATAAATAGTTCTGTAAGAGATCTGGCCTAGGGGATTGTTTACCAGAGTAATGCGTGCACTTTACTATTGACGCTCCATTTTCATATATAGAAACATGTGTGTGCAATTTGAGTAAGACTAATGTTTTGCTTTAGATGAATCACAGGCTTCAAGTAGAGCAGAATGATGTGCATCTCTTGATCTTATTAAACCTCAGGTTTAAAATATGAATAAAGAGTGCAGGTATACTCTTAAGCTAAAACTTAGCATAATTTGGACCATGTAGGGGTTAGGGTAGAGCATTGAAAGCAACAGTAAAATATATGTTTCATATAGTAGAATCTAGATAAAGAGTGCAGGTATGCTCATAAATTATCAATGCCAAAAATTTATTATCAGATGAATCAAGAAACAACAAATAAGGTAAGAGTCTACTGGAAAAAAACAAGGCACATCATACAATTCGCCATGAGCATGATATAGTTGTAAAACAATTGTACTTCCATCAGTTGCAAACAACAGCAGAGACCTCGGCGAGGTGAGGTTTCCTTCTCCCGAGTGCTTCCAACGTGGCTATGCCTTTCCAGTGTGGCATTCCTTCGCCAGTTTGCTAGTGCTCTTTCAACAGTTGCTTTGGCTTCGTTCACCTCGACAGCCGAGAATTTGTGCTCTATGATTCCCAATGGCCCCGGCTGCAGGACATTGATTACAGTCTCCACATCTTGCTCTAGTTGCCTGTTTCCAGTTCAATACGAATAAGTTGGCACTTGGAATTGAAGTATATTCAGATAGCATCGGAGGAGAAAATGGCACAATGAACGCATGAAGCTAACTTCTTTCCTTATATAAGATTTCACAGATCATAACACGTGAAACTTGAAATTAAGCTACAATAGATGTCTACCATGAGAAAATATAAGTATATCAAATAAGAAAATTGACTAAATCATTAATAAGTAAAGTCATTCACTGTGTGAACTTGCATGTTTGAGGAATTTAGGAATAAGCTTCTATTTTTACCAATTTATATTTTACCAACTCCGTAACATTCAACCAAAATGCAATTAAAGGCAATGCTAACCTGAAAATTTGAGGGAACCACGTCATTGTAGGCGGCCTTAGAAATGGAAACGGCATGGCTATAACCCTGGAAGAAGGAAAAGGAGTGATTGCAATTTAGAATACTCACTCAATGTAATAAGTAGTTCCTTTTGAGGATAAAACTAGTCAAGAAAGATGCACACGAATGCATTCTCTACAAACTAATTCTCTATTTCGATAATAGCAAATTCGTCAGGTAAGCATGCAGGCATACTTTTTAGAAGACAAAGTCGTCAACCGATTCATCTGAAACTTCGAGAATGTCATTAATGATCCGAGTTCAATCACAATGCATCTTTCTGGATGTGACCCCCTTCGGGAGCCAAACCGGCGACCTCTCGCTTTGGAGAAGAGCTATGCTCCTTTGGTTTCAATCACAATGCATCTTATCAATAGGTCAAGTCGAAGAAATTTGCATGTAAATCTACTTGTTTTATACAACAACATATCGTTCGATGCGTCGAAAAACAACAAGAACACCAATTTGATCAATTCAACAACGACAACAACAACAAAATCAAGCAGCTTGTGTGTAAATCTACTGATAATACTCATGGTTTGAATAAAACATGAGAAATTATAATAAAAACCTTAAATTGAGGGAAATTTTTGGAAAATAAATTTTAAAAAAGATACCTGCTGAGACTCGCCGTGAAGATTTCAGTCGTCAGAGTCCGTTGGATTTTTGAGATCGAGAGTTAGGGTTTCCGATAGGTGTATGAGGGTTAACGGGTAACGGGTAACGGGTCCAACCCGTTTGCATCCATTCAACCCGAAAAGAAAAGGCTGGGTCGGCCTTAAACCGCAGCGGCCCGCGTAGATTGCACAGTGGCCTAACACATATGCAATCTTTTCCAAATCCAAGAATCATTAAAGTTAGAGAAAGATAATTAAAGGTGATGAATAGTGATCTGCTATGTGTTCCTCCGACTCCATAGTCGCCGCCGAATGCAGAAACGGCCACTTGGACGAAGCCTACGCGGTTCTCAGATCAATGCTAGCTCACAGTTATCGACCCACAAGCTTCTCCTGTGTCCCCATCTTATCATCTCAATGCCCGGACACCCCTCCTGCGATGCAGCTGCTCACATTGCTCCTCAAGTTCGGGATGCTTCACTCTGATCCTTATTCAGCCATTCAGCCACTGATTTAGCGGGTCGCTTTGCAAACAATCGGAGAATGGATCTTGCAGTTCAAACGTTTGATGAAATGCCTGTGAGGATGTGGTTATTTGGAATAGCATCATTTTTGGATTTGATCAGATGGGCCGTGTTCAAAATTGCATCTTTTTGTTCCGCCAGCTTTTGCGGAGCGAGATCAGACCGGGCGACTGTTTGTTGGAGCAAGTTCATGGGATGGTGATTAAGTTGCATATGGATTGTTATACCGTGGTTTGCAATGCATTGCTTAGCGCGTGCTCTGATTGTTTTGCAGTTAGTGTATCGGAGAGGTTATTTAGTGATTTACCCATTAAGAATTTGGACACTTGGAACACGAATATCACAGCTTTTGCGAGAAGCGAGAATCCTGAGAGGGCTTTGAAGCTCTTATCTAGAATGTTGGTTGAGGGGGTTTATCCTAACGAGAACACCCTTGCGAGTGTTCTTGTTGCCTGCAGTGGAGTTAATTTTCAGGTATATGGTGAGGTTATCCAATCAATGGTTTAACCATCTGGCTAACTTCACTATTTACTATTACTGTTGGAGTAATTGAAATCATTACAATTTGATACTGTATAAACACAATCATACTTCTATTTTGTTTATCCATTTTGGTCAAATCCAACATCAAATTTAGTATCTTATCTATTGGACAACACCAGTCTGAATTTTCGATTAACTCCATAACGGAATCTACATCATAGAGGTTGAGGCAGGTTGATAATTATATTGCTGGTGTATTGTTAATCCAAATTGCAGAATAACTTAGTAGTATTTCTCTCCCTTTGACCTCTTATCCTAATGCTTTAGTGAAATGCAACCTGCAGTTTTGCTAGCAAAATTGCATAGATTTTCTTTCACTATTATTATAATAGCTCGAATTGTTAACGTGACGAAGAAGATGGCTCTTGACGAAGCGGAATGAAGAAACAAATTCATATAGCCAACCCCAAAATTTTGGTATTAAGGGTTGTCGTCACTGTTTTATAAACTCATACTGATTTCCCGCACATTCTTATATTACCAACGTAGAGCGGACTTGTCAATGGACTTATGCATGTAAACATCAAACAACAAAAACAAGCCTTTATCCCCAAAGTATGGGGGGCTCATGCATGTGAGAAACTAGGATAATTGGTTTGAGTTTTCTGGATCCCTACACTATCCTGCTACACTTCTACTACCAAATTTTACTGCAGATTAATTCTGCTGTTGTTCAACAGTTTCTCTGATCTTAGGCAAAATTGGCATGAAAAGCTTGTTACCCTTCTTCTTCTTAGAATAGAGGCGATTTCTGAGGACAATGGCGCATGCGGTTTCTTGGGATACAGGTGTGGGCCTGGGGTGGCCAATGCTACCTCAAAAGTTGTCAATATGAGTTTTGAGAGCTCGTACTTGGATGAAGGAGGATGAGAGGAAGTCGAGCCTTCAAGGGTCTCTGGTGAGGAATAGAGGGATATAGTATCTTGGCAGGCTTCACGACAGGCAGGTTCCATTGTGTAGGCGGCGGGGATGATGACGACGGGGTCCATCGACATTATCAAGCAGGATATTGGGCAGTGATAGGGGACGAGGATTGGTGGTGGTACTTCTTGCTGTGGTGGTGGTAGCAGTATTCGTCGTTGTGATAATGGTAATATTTGTGGTGATGGTGGTTGTGGTGGCGGTGGTGGTGAGGTTGAAGAGGATGTGGCCTAGAAGCAACCGAAAGGGGATTTTGATTTCCCGTTTCTCGGCATCTTGGTTGATTTCCTACAGTTGAATTTATTTTTTTTTTGTGGTGGTGATATATACTGTTAAGTTGGTTGTCTTTGAACTGAATGTACAATTCTTGTGTTTTGCATACATAAATTCATTGTTTAGGAAATGTCCCCATTATTAATATTTGTGGATAAAATTCTTGCCAAGTGCTGTGAATTTCAGTGCAAGTTTGATAATATCAGATGAATATTTGTGGATAAAATTCTTGCCATGTTCCAATTTCACAACTCATTATTAAGGGCATCAATAATTTTAAGGATGGTCCTTAAATTTTCAACAAACAAATGTTCACCTGCGGTAAAAGAGAAAAGAGAATGAAAGAAAAACATTAATCAAGTTAATCTTTATACCAATTGAAGTAATCAAATATAGAAAAATTAAACTAGAAGAAAAAAGAAAAAACAATCCAAACCGAAGAAGAAGGCAATACAATTATGGGGCCTTCATCAATCCCCATGAAAATAATATTTGTTCAGTATAAAAAAAATCTTACAGTGAAAAAGATATTTATATTAAATTTATTTAATACATTAATATATTCATCTTTTCCTATTCATAATTGTGTCATTATAAGATTTTGTTTAAAATGATTTAATTTTTAATTGAACTAGACCGCATATGCTAGTTAAATTGACATATTATAATAATTTGTTATTAGATTTATGACTATTATTTGCTTGTTTTGGTAGATAATTAAGTTTATATTAACAAAATTTTAATGCATTACCATGATCAAAAGATTTATAATGTTCATATGATCACAGAAGCTTAAGAAGACACATAAATCTTCTAACTTGGAAGGAGCCAAAATAGGTAAGTAGTCTCTCAACCAATCAATTATAGGTTAAATGGTAGATAAATGCATATTGTTCGGCCCATTTAGAAAATAAATACCTATTGTTTGGCTCATTTAATAGATAAATACCTAAGTTGTTAGTTGTATGTATGCCCTAGAGGCCAGTATTGTACAGATGATGTATATTATATTGGATGCTTGGACATATATAGAGAGGACTTTCTTGCTCGATATAATAGTATGCTATCTGGTTGCTCTTTATCTTAACATGTATACTTGTCTCTTGATACTGTCTTATAGTTATATGTTGGTAAAGCCCTTAGGATGTGTACTTGACTATCTGGACTATGATACGGATCATACTAGTGGGGACATGGTAGTCCATAAGTACATCCTTCAAGGTCCCTAGTCGTGAGTGTATCGAGATGGGGCATCGATATACCAGAGTAGACTAGCGTATACGCTTCTCGACCCATGAGATGGGCGATGGATGATCCCATATCCATTGGTGTTTGACATCAGAGATGGTATACGGGTGCTCAGTGGAGACTGGGTACACTGGACGGACTCGCCGAGAACTCCCAGATGGTATTATACCTCACGTCAGATGGCAGTTCTCTGGTGACACTTGTGCAGGTTAGTCTGTAGACCCGAAATCGTCATAAAGTCTTATGTGATTCCCACTGTGCTTTGATTTCCACCTTACCACGTCCATGAGGGCGTGCAAAACGGTGGTTTTTGGGTACAGTCCTGAGTCACATGGAGGCAATGAGCGATAGGAGGGGTTTCGTCTCTCCCGGTATTGGGGGTTGATGTTGCGCTGTGCTCGATTGGCCGTAACAGGGAAGTCCCTGGCCAGGGCTGATTTAGAGATTTACCGGTAAGTGTTACCAGTAGTTTCTCGACCCGTTATGAGCCTCACATCAGCACGACTTATCGGTTATTGGGGTCTGACGTTTACCACCCCTAGACTTGATATGCGACATATCAGACGAGGAGACCGGACTGTACGGGAAGTGTTACCGGCAGGCTTTTTACAGGAGTTGGAGCGGGCTTGCTTACTGATCTTCTGATCGCTCAATACCCAGGTAGCCGTTACGTCCAGCTAGTACCGCTGACGGCTTGTGGGTGCTTGATGTGATCATCACCTACTGCCGGCGTATTGACGAGTCTTTAGAGTCCTACATAGAGGTTTTACTGGCTCAGGCAAAACGAAATAGGAGCGCATATGTGATATGTGCGAGACCGAGAATAATGCGTGTATGTGATACCGTATTCTATTCTCGCGACTTTTTGTATCGGTCGGTTATATATGATATAGCCGGGTTATCGAATCAAGTATTGATTCGATAAGTCGATACAATGGATGTTAGCCGGTTATATGAGATATGACCGGATTATTAAGTCAAGTGTTGATTTAATAATTAAGTGTATAATTGTATATTAGATATACTAATTTACATTTACTAACACTTGTTCACTTTAGGGTTTTTCTCATATGCACACTTGAATATGTGTGTGTGTGTGTGTGTGTGTGTGTGATACATATATTAAAAGTGTTTTCTTTTGTATCATGGTTGATGATACACTAAACATGGGTGTGTAAGACATACACCATACTATATAAAATGGTGGTTAATATTTATTTAAGGTAATTACAAATTAGTGGTGCTTAGGTCATAAGCATGAAGCATGTAGAAGCTTGGAGATACTTTGACAAAGTCCACTAAATTTGTTTTACTTTAGATTTTTATTAACCTAACCATTTTGAATTAGCTATGGTTATGGCTCTACAAGAGTTAGTATATGATACTCACTCACTATGGTTAGCCTTCTCACTTGATCATTATCCTCATCTCTTTCATTTCTTCTTCTTCTTCATTTGCTAAAAGGAAAAAACTTGTTAGGGTTTGATCAAAAGTGAGATAGATTGTGAGAAACAAAATTCTAAAGAGAACTCACTTCCTATTTCTCCATCTTCTACTAGACTAGCACTTTAGTTTAGGGTGTTTGCTTCACTAATTCTCAAGTTAGTGAAGTAGAAGCTTGAGTTGGCATCCCCTCGACGTAGATCATCTTCGGCCTCGAAGACTTCAAGCAAGGACGCGTCTATTGCCTCGTGAAGCCATGCAAGGGTCCGGGAGAACCACGATCGCAGCGAAGGGACTTCAACAAGGAGCTAAAGAAGTGAAGGACCGATCTATAAAGGTTATATTTCGTATTCCCTTTAGAGTAAAGTTGTTTACTTGCTATTAGTTTCGCCTAAACTCTAGTATACGATCTTGCTTAGGGTTGTTCAGCACATAAAAATTTAATTTTGGTATGGTCGATGCCTTGTAGAGCCTTGTTAGTGTGCCTAGTAACCCTACAGTGGTATCAGAGCCTAGCTAGAACATTAGGAGATGTGTTAACGAAGTTAAAACTTCGATCGAACCCGAACACGTCAAGATGAACCCCTCTCTGTACATTTTATAAAATCTGTGTTTTTCAGAATTAAAAATGCTCAAAAAAATCAGCAGGGAATTCTAAGGGTTACCATGAAAAACGAGATCCCAAATCGCCCACGTGGCCGCGAAACCGCGGCACTAAGCCACATGTTGCGGCGGTTTCGCAGCAGGAAAATGGTTTTGGGAACGGTTCTTTATGTTGTAACATCCGTAGCTATTCCTTATATTTTCTACGTATTTTGTTTTCTGACTCAAGTGTTGAGTAATTTGGGGTTTATTTTGTAATCGTCGATTCGATCGGAGAATTTAATTTTGTTATGTTATTCCGGATAATTTAGAAAGTACTAAAATGTTCGAACGGATATCATTAACTCAATTTTTCCCGGCACGAAAAACATTCAAGTGTTGAATTTTTACCGAGTTTAAATCTTTCGGAAAAATGTGCATGTGACGCGATGGACCCTCTAAAAGACAACAAACCTTAACTCGATTATGTGACCGTCTTGAACTGCCTTTTGAACCTTAGGGTTTGAGGCAGTACGGCGTGCCACATGTGAGGCGTTGGCTTGACCCTTCTACGTCTGAACCGTTGCTACTGTTACGTATTCTGGAATTTTTGAACTCCGCTCAAGTGTTGAGCTATTTAGGAAATTTTGGGTATTTGATTATCTGTTCGGAAAGTTTAATACTGTCTATTTATCTGGAATGTGATACAGTATGTGGAATCCACACAGGTTAGGCATGAAATGCGAAATATGTGATATTTCGGATTTACGGTGTCTAAAGAGATTGTGAATTCCAAATGTTGTAGTTTTACACTTTCTTTTCTGTAACCGTAAGTGTAATATGTAATATCGCCGGTTTCGTTGCTATATGTCAACGACAATTGGGATGCGCGTATTTACTTACGTTGATGACATGTGATGTTATGTGTTGCTGGATATGTTATATTGGATCGTCGCGTTCTGAATAGCCGGGGGTTTTTATGTGAGATGAGAGTTTTTATTTCCATTCATGTAAAATTAAATGTATGTAATATTCTTTTATTGGGGCACTTCCGGGATGAGGTCGATGTCTCCATTTGTATATTATTTACTTTTCCGCACTAGGATAGACCCAAGGAGGAGAGCACTAGTAACCGGGTTCTGAAGTTCAGTGGGAGACCAACTCGCGGAGTCGAGTCCGGGTCTCCTAACTCTAGAATTGGTAGGGTTGCTTGTCGCTCTCGTAGGGGTCTAGGGGTATGGGTTTGGCTATTCATCGCGACCGTGGAATCCGTGTTTTATAGAGGCTCAAAATAAAACACGGACATCCTAGTATATCCAATATTTCATATGTTTCTTCTGCTGCGATATCTGTGATGTGATCATGTGATGTGCTGTGATAGATACTATATATAGTATATATGATATATTATATAGACGTTACTTATGTTTTACACCCGTGCTAGCCCTGCCCTGCTCTGCCGTTAGTTACCTAACCTAACGGTGCACGAGGGGACATCGAGGCGAATACGGATGGCATAAGTGTACGTCGTATTTATCTGTGATGTTTAGGTGACTTAAATGATGGGACTTCATTAATGTGATTAATGAAAGAAAAGAAACCTAAAAGATATTGTAGAATCAAATTTTTCAAAAAGGGTAGCTACAGTTTTGTTTTGCATAGCGATATATATGATATATCCCGCACCTTATTCGATGAGGAAAGAGCCGAGATCCCTTCACCGGGAGTGACCTCTTTAGCAAAACTGGCAGATGCTACAACACTCGGTTTGTTATTGATTGCTTTTTGGAGTTTTGCTTTGCATAGTGATGTATATGATATATCCTGCACCTTATTCCATAAGGAAAGAGCCGAGATCCCTTCACCGGGAGTGACCTCTTTAGCAAAACTAATGAAAGCCTCAAAATCACTCCATTTCAAAATTCATTAGATTCTACAACGATATCAAGTTCATTACGGAATAGGTTTTCAGAAAAACCTGTCGTAGCCCTCCGTCATTTCAGATAAGTCCCACTTAGTATTCATGCTACGTTTGTTGACCTCCGTCAAGACGTAGTGTGCGGTAGCTAACTAGTATTTATCTGCTTATGCATATGATGCAGATTGGATTAGGGTAGTCGTACGACCTTTTTGACCTCCGTCAAGAGTCGTGCGAGTGGGTTTGATTCAATCAAGAAATGACGGGTTGAACTTGACTTGCACCCTGTGGTTTGTTGACCTCCGTCAAGGTCATGGGATGCTTGGGGAAAAATATTATCGGGAATTTCAAGTGTTGAGATTTGCAATGAGATTGCATACCTTCTATAAGATAGTTGGATCCCGATACCCACTGCGAGTAATTGTTACTCCTGGGAGAGTTTTACACAGGACAATTAGCCGATCAAGTAGGTGTCTAGAAAGGTGTCAACGTGGTTACGCCTCTGGGAAAACGAGGTTTACTTTAATTAGGTCCGTGCGAAAGCACAGGGAACCTCCCTCAAAGTACCGACACCGGCCTGGCTGAAAGATGGCGAAGTTGTAGGGTGTAATTAATCCCGGCTAGTCTTTCCTTTTAGGATTTGAAGGAAGATTTGATAAAAACAGTGGGAGCCATCCTGATTAGATAAAATAATAACCATTCTGATCTTGCAAGAGCATACGCTAAAGTGTTTTTTTCTCTCTCTCTTTCCAGGTAGTGACCATATCATGCCTTAATCAAGATAATAATATGGATGTATTGACCGAACCCGCATGTTATACTGTGCTGGGGAACGTTGGTTCCGTTCTTTCTTATAAAAGTTATAAACAGGATATAGGGGAATACCAGGATTCCCATGCCACCCGAATGAAGAAAGTACATGTTGATGCATTTTCTTCGGGTGTGTTCGTTACAGAGAACTGTTTCTCCATTTCCTCTACGTCCTGGGTATTAGATACCGGGTCAGGATCCTATATATGTAATCAGTTACATGGGCTTAGGAAAGGTAGAGAACTTGGAGAAGGTGATAAAGACATAAGGGTTGGAAATGGTGCAATTGTTGCAGCTAAAACCGTCGGGGAATATCACCTTGTATTGCCAACTGGTAATACATTGATTCTGAACGAATGCTATTACATGCCGAACCTGATATGCAACATTATATCGGTTTCTTTGTTGAGTAAAGAGAGAAATAATTTTGTATTACAGGATAATGTTATGAATATTTTTCTAAACCAAAAGTTGGTTGGATCAGGCACGATGTGCAATGGCATTTATGTTCTAAATCAATCAACAGTTCTGAGCATAACAAACACACACAAGAGAAAAAGTTCAGAAATGAACGAATCCTTCTTATGGCATTGTAGACTGGGTCACATTAATGCGACACGACTGGCTAAGTTGCATAAGAATGGATATTTAAATCCGTTTGAATTTTCATCTTATGACACTTGCCAGTCATGTCTCAAAGGCAAGATGACCAAAACTCCATTTACGGGACACGGAGAAAGAGTTACCGAACTCTTGGGACTGATACATAGTGATGTATGCGGTCCCATGTCTACACATGCCAGGGATGGTTCTTCGTACTTCATTACATTCACTGACGATCTCTCTAGATTCGGATATGTGTTCCTGATGAAACACAAATCAGAAACTTTTGAGAAATTTAGAGAATATAAACAAGAAGTCGAGAACCAAACCGGGAAAAGTATTAAAATCCTTCGATCTGATCGAGGAGGTGAATACTTGAGCAATGAATTCCTGGACTTCCTAAAAGAGAATGGGATTCTCTCTCAGCTAACTCCTCCATATACACCACAGCACAACGGTGTATCAGAACGGAGGAACCACACCTATCAGATATGGTGCGCTCTATGATGAGTATAGCTGAGTTACCTATTTCCTTCTGGGGATATGCACTGGAAACAGCAGCATACCTACTGAATAGGGTTCCTACCAAATCTGTGCCTACCACCCCATATGAGATATGGGAGGGGAAGAGACCATATCTTAATTTTATTAAGATATGGGGTTGCCCGGCCTATGTCAAAAGACAAAAACCAGAAAAACTCGAGGCAAGATTTATTTTGTGTAAGTTTGTTGGATATCCCAAGCATTCGCGAGGTATATATCTTCTACCACAGTGAGGAACAAAGGGTGTTTGTTGCTCAATACGCCACCTTTTTAGAAAAGGAATTTCTTGCAAAAGAAATTAATGGCTCTGAGGTAGAACTGGAAGAGGTTCCAGCTGTACAAACCACAGCAGAAGATTTGGTAGAACCAGAGGATTCGGTAGTTCCCGATGAACCCCAGCCACTCCGCCGATCTAGTAGGGTTCCTCACCCACCTGAGAGATACTACGGTTTTCTCATGGATGGTAGGAGCGAGAATTGCATCATGGTTGATGATAACCCAACTGGCTTCGAGCAGGCCATCACGAGTGGGGACTCAGTGAAATGGCTGGATGCAATGCGGTCCGAGATGGAATCCATGTACACCAACAGAGTATGGACTTTGGAAGATGCTTCTGAAGGGGTAAAACCCATTGGGAGCAAGTGGATTTTCTAGAAAAAAACTTGGTGTAGATGGGAATGTGGAGACTTTCAAAGCTAGACTTGTTGCAAAGGGTTTTCGTCAAAGACCGGTTGTGGACTATGACGAAACATTTTCTCTAGTGACTATGCTTAAATCCATCCGGATCATGCTTGCCATCGCTGCAAATCATGACTACGAAATCTGGTAAATGGATGTTAAGACCGCCTTTCTAAACGGTGATTTAGAAGAGTGCGTGTACATGACTCAGCCAGAGGGTTTCGTAGATAGTGGGAGCAGCGAGAAGGTGTGCAAGCTGCTTAAATCCATTTATGGATTAAAGCAAGTATCGCGGAGTTGGAACATCTGCTTTGACGTCGTTATCAAACAGTTAGATTTCGTCAAAAACGTAGATGAACCTTGTATCTACAAGAAGATGGCAGAGAGTAAGGTTGTCTTCCTCGTATTGTACGTGGACAACATACTCTTGATAGGAAATGACATTCCTATGCTGCAATCGGTCAAGCTCTTCTTATCACAAAGATTCTCAATGAAAGATCTTGGTGATGCCTTCTGCATATTGGGAATTAGGATCTATAGAGATAGATCTAAAAGGATATTGGGATTGTCCCAATCCGGATACATTGACACCATACTAAAGAGGTTTAGTATGGAAGAGTCCAAACGTGGGTTTTTACCCACGATCTCAGGGCTCACTCTCTCCAAAGGGATGTCTCCCAAGACTGATTTGGAGAGAACTCGCATGCAAGAGATGCCCTATGCTTCGGCAGTAGGCTCTATCATGTACGCGATACTATGTACCAGACCCGATGTAGCATACTCACTAAGTGTAGTGAGTAGGTATCAAGCTGATCCTGGAGAGAGTCACTGGACAGCTGTGAAGAGCATTCTCAAGTACTTACGAAGGACTAAAGAGATGCTCTTGGTGTATGGTAATGGAGAACTCCAAGTGGAGTCCTTTACCGATTCGAGCTTCCAGAGTGATAAGGACGACTCTAAGTCGCAGTCGGGATTTGTCTTTACCCTTTACGGAGGGGCGGTTAGCTGGAAGAGTTCCAAGCAGGAAACCGTGGCAGACTCGACGATGGAGGCTGAATACATCGCTGCCAACGTTGCTGCCAAAGAGGCTGTCTGGATCAAGAAGTTCATTACTGAACTTTGAGTGGTTCCATCCATTGAGCATCCAATACCTTTGTATTGCGATAACAATGGAGCGGTGGCTTTGGCCAAGGAACCCAGGTCCCATCAGCGATCCAGACATATTCTGAGGCGGTATCACCTGATCCGGGAGATAGTAGATCGCCGGGAGATCGAGGTCAGGAGGATTGACACGAAGAACAACACAGCGGATCCACTCACGAAGGCCATTCCCCAGATACAGTTTGAGAGACTCTTCGGGATGCTCGGTATGCGATACTACAGCAGCTGGCCCTAGTGCAAGTGGGAGATTGTTAGTTGTATGTATGCCCTAGAGGCCAGTATTGTACAGATGATGTATATTATATTGGATGCTTGGACATATATAGAGAGGACTTTCTTGCTCGATATGATAGTATGCTATCTGGTTGCTCTTTATCTTAACATGTATACTTATCTCTTGATACTGTCTTATAGTTATTGTAAGTCCACGTTGCGACCCCCGGTTCTTATGGGGAGGCGGAAACGGTATAAAAAAACAAATTTTTAGCGCATGGGGCAACATGGACTAACAAAGTCGGGATCTTTTCTAAACTAAACTAGCAAACATGCAAAGGAGCGTTAGCTACTCGGTTGAAATGTTATACCTAACTTGAACTCCTTCTTCTTCAAACTTTTGTAGAGGTTGATGGTTCTCTCCTCGTCGCCTTCTTCCGTCAAAGATGGATCCACCTGAGGGTTCAACCTCCGGGCTCTTACTCGAACTTTGAGTGAACTAGGATCTCCGGCTTGCTAAACCTTGAACCCTAGAGAGAGTAGAGAGTATCTAAGGGGTGTTTTTCTTTTAAGGTGAGGGATTCTCAACACATGAGAAGGATTCACCTTAAGCTTGAGGAAGAAGAAGATGAAATGAGGAGAGAGAATGATTATGATAGAATGAGCTCTTTTCTTTTGCAACCATAACTAAAAGAGAAAGAATTATCTAATTAATAATAATAATTGAAAATGAAAATAGTTGATGGTTGTATTTGGAATGACCACTATCATCACTTCACTAAATGAGTGTAAGCTATAATCAAGGAGTATCCTTGCAAAGCAATGATGGTGGTCAACATTCAACCATGGTCAACAAGTCAACCATGGTCAACAAGTCAACAAAATCAACCATAACAATATTTCATTTAATTACTATTATTAATTGATATTTCATAAATCTATTAGGGTTTGGAAAATGACGACTGTCAACTGTGCATACGCACCCGTTCCGAAACCCTAATGAAAGACCTCATCCTCCGCCTCAAGCAACTGTGCATACACACCTGTATTCTCGTTCCGAGGAACAAGAATACCGAGAGATAAAAGCAACCCCAAAACATATACCAGTATCTGGCTCAAGCCAGAGCCTGCCAGTATAATCCGTCCGGACTCCAAACGTGCACAAGTGCGCGGATGAGAACGAACCCTGTCGCAAAACCATGCGACCTCTACTCTGTTTTGCCCAGAGGCGAATAGCCCTCTGTGTGGGACTCTAAAGACTCGACACTACGCTGGCAGTGGGTTTAACCACAGACCGCAAGCGGCACTAGCTGTGCGTAACGGTCCCCAGGTAGAAGCCGATAAGAAGACTGACGAGGTAAAACCCATCTGAACTCCTACTGAGTCTGAATGTGACAATCTCCGTACAGTCCGGTCTGTTCGTCTGATACATCGCATGTCGGGCCTAGGGGGCGGTAAACGTCAGTCCCCCAATAGCGGTACAAGCCGTGTCGGAGTGAAGCCCAAAACACCCTGAGACAACACTGGAAGCCTACCAGTATATCTCGCTTGCCCTGGCCAGGGACTACTCGTGTAATGGCTCTCCTAGACACAGCGCGATGTCAACCCCCAATACCGGAAGAGACGAATCCTGTCTAACCGTCACTGCCTCCAAGTGCTTCGGGACTGCACCCAACCACCACCTGTTTGCACGACTCCTTTGAGCCGTGGTAGGGTAGTGATCAAAGTGCAGTGGGAACACACTCGAGGCGAAGTGCCAGTGTCAAGTCAGCGGACTAAGCTGTACTCATGTCACCTGGGAACTGATAACTGACGATAGGTATAATACCAACCTTTCAGTTCCCGACGAGTCCTGTCCAGTGTACTCGTAACCCAACGAGCACCCGTATACTATCTCCAGTACGACGTACTGATGGCTGTGGGACAGACCATCTCCCACACTGGGATGAGAAGCGCATACGCTAGTCTACTCCGGAGTATCGATGCCCTGTCTCGATAGTCCTGCGACTAGGGACCTGTATAAGGATGTGCTTATAGATTACCCAGCCCCCACTAGTGTGACTGTCATCACAACGCTGGTAATCAAGCAAAGATCCTAAGGGCTCCACTAATGCGTATAGGTGATAAACACATGTACACATTGAAGTAGAAACAAACCAAGTAGCATACTACTATATTGAGCAAGATTGTTTATACAAGGTGAATATCCCAAGCTTCCATTAAGTAATATACAAACTAGTATGATACAGTAATGGCCTCTAGGGCATATACACTAACAGTTATATGTTGGTAAAGCCCTTAGGATGTGTACTTGACTACCTGGACTATGATGCGGATCATACTAGTGGGGACATGGTAGTCCATAAGTACATTCTTCAAGGTCCCTAGTCGTGGGTGTATCGAGACGGGGCATCGATATACCAGAGTAGACTAGCGTATACGCTTCTCGACCCATAAGATGGGCGATGGATGATCCCATATCCATTGGTGTTTGACATCAGAGATGGTATACGGGTGCTCAGTGGAGACTGGGTACACTGGACGGACTCGCCGAGAACTCCCAGATGGTATTATACCTCACGTCAGATGGCAGTTCTCTGGTGACACTTGTGCAGGTTAGTCTGTAGACCCAAGATCGTCATAGAGTCTTGTGTGATTCCCACTGTGCTTTGATTTCCACCTTACCACGTCCATGAGGGCGTGCAAAACGGTGGTTTTTGGGTACAGTCCCGAGTCACATGGAGGCAATGAGCGATAGGAGGGGTTTCGTCTCTCCCGGTATTGGGGGTTGATGTTGCGCTGTGCTTGATTGGCCGTAACAGGGAAGTCCCTGGCCAGGGCTGATTTAGACATTTACTGGTAAGTGTTACCGGTAGTTTCTCGATCCGTTATGAGACTCACATCGGCACGACTTATCGGTTATTGGGGTCTGACGTTTACCACCTCTAGACTTGATATGCGACATATCAGACGAGAAGACCGGACTGTACGGGAAGTGTTACCGGCAGGCTTTTTACAGGAGTTGGAGCGGGCTTGCTTGTTGATCTTTTGATCGCTCAATACCCGGGTAGCCGTTACGTCCAGCTAGTACCGCTGACGGCTTGTGGGTGCTTGATGCGATCATCACCTACTGCCGGCGTATTGACGAGTCTTTAGAGTTCTACATAGAGGTTTTACTGGCTCAGGCAAAACGAAATAGGAGCGCATATGTGATATGTGCGAGACCGAGAATAATACGTGTATGTGATACCGTATTCTATTCTCGCGACTTTTTGTATCGGTCGGTTATATATGATATAGCCGGGTTATCGAATCAAGTGTTGATTCGATAAGTCGATACAATGGATGTTAGCCGGTTATATGAGATATGACCGGATTATTAAGCCAAGTGTTGATTTAATAATTAAGTGTATAATTGTATATTAGATATACTAATTTACATTTACTAACACTTGTTCACTTTAGGGTTTTTCTCATATGCACACTTGAATATATATATATATATATATATGTGTGTGTGTGTGTGTGTGTGTGTGTGTGTGTGTGTGTGTGTGTGATATATATTAAAAGTGTTTTCTTTTGTATCATGGTTGATGATACACTAAACATGGGTGTGTAAGACATACACCATGCTATATAAAATGGTGGTTAATATTTATTTAAGGTAATTACAAATTAGTGGTGCTTAGGTCATAAGCATGAAGCATGTAGAAGCTTGTAGATACTTTGACAAAGTCCACTAAATTTGTTTTACTTTAGATTTTTATTAGCCTAACCATTTTGAATTAGCTATGGTTATGGCTCTACAAAAGTTAGTATATAATACTCACTCACCATGGTTAGCCTTCTCACTTGATCATTGTCCTCATCTCTTTCATTTCTTCTTCTTCTTCATTTGCTAAAAGGAAAAAGCTTGCTAGGGTTTGATCAAAAGTGAGATAGATTGTGAGAAACAAAATTCTAAAGAGAAGCCACTTCCTATTTCTCTATCCTCTACTAGACTAGTACTTTAGTTTAGCGTGTTTGCTTCATTAATTCTCAAGTTAATGAAGTAGAAACTTGAGTTGGCATCCCCTCGACGTAGATCATTTTCGGCCTCGAAGACTTCAAGCAAAGACGCGTCTATTGCCTCGTGAAGCCATGCAAGGGTCCGGGAGAACCACGATCGCAGCGAAGGGACTTCAACAAGGAGCTAAAGAAGTGAAGGACCGATCTATAAAGGTTGTATTTCGTATTCCCTTTAGAGTAAAGTTGTTTACTTGCTATTAGTTTCGCCTAAACTCTAGTATACGATCTTGCTTAGGGTTGTTCGGCACATAAAAATTTAATTTTGGCATGGTCGATGCCTTGTAGAGCCTTGTTAGTGTGCCTGGTAACCCTACATAAGTTTCAAAACGTGACAGATTAATATCAAATGTTTACCTGCATTACACTTCAGTACCTGCCGTTAATTTGCCGTTCGAATATTCTCTTTTTGATTCTTACGTGATAAGCACATGACTATTTTAGGACAATTTTGCCCCTGCAGCACAAAAAAAGGATTTAAGTAAGTTTTTAATTTCTTTGTTATCCAAATCAATTAAGAACCCTAATTTTAAACTACTTTCTTTCTTCTCCTTCTTTTTCTCAAATCTAATTGGGAAACTTAACCCTCTTGTTTTTACTTCTTCCTCTCAAAACCAACTGAGAATCATAACTATTGTCCTTTTATTTTCTTCTCCTCCTCCTTCTCAAGTCCAATTGAGATTCCTAACCTTTTTTCTTTCTCCTTCTTTCTCTCAAAGCCAATTGAGAATCCCTACTCTACCCCTTTTAATTTCTTCTCCTCTTTTTCAAGTCCAATCGAGAACCCTAACCCATGGCAAGATTTTAGGGTTTCAGTCGAAAGAGAAAAATGAAGGAGGGAGAGAGGGAGGGGGTTAATTTGAGGGATGAGAGAGAAAGAGAGAGAAGGTTAATTTGGGAGGATGAAAGAGAAGAGAGATGGAGTTAGTTTGGGAGGATGAGAGAAGAGAGATGGAGTTAGTTTGAGGGTTTTTATTTTAATTGATTGGTCAAATATGGGTCAATGGGCCAGATTTATCAAGAGGGTAGAAAAGTCTTTTCATATTTTTCTGTTAATCCGATTAGTTGCTAAAGTTCTAAAGTAAGCATTGTGTATTTATCCGCCACATTTTGAAACTTAGGTATTTATATGCTAAATAGACGAAACAATAAGCATTTATCCACCTTTTAGCCTCAATTATATTATTACTTGTAGATAAATGTTATCACTCATCTAATTAAGCACATTTGGTAAGAGTATTGATATAATTACAAAAACAAATATGGTTCTTTGATATTTAGTAAGAGCTATAATATAATTAAAAGAATAGATATAGTATTTTGCAGATGATTAATTCTTAGATATTAAACATCCTTAGAAGAGAATCCTAAAGTAACTATAGTATTGGTCTAACTATCTAAGCATACTAGTGAAAAATTTCAAAGCTTTGGGGGTTCGGCCCCAGCCCACCCCTTTGGCTTCGCCCCTGAGCATAAGCATTTTCAATCATGGCTTTTCGTGTTCTTTAACATATTCTTCATATGGAATCACAAACTTCTTTTTTTGTCTTGAATTTCAATGATCTTTAACGTCGGGAGGAACCAGGGGCGGGTTGGGGCCCGGGCTTCCTAAGGCTCCGACGAACTATATAGATGTCTAATTTTTTTTTTAAATTTTAGATAGCTTCAATGGTTAGTTTAAATACAATATAAGTAGAAATTTAATTAATGTAAGGTTATAATACATTGGTAGAGACATTTTATTATGAGTTTAGAGATCTCAAGTTCAAAGCCTGGTTTGCATATAATAATCTATATCTTTGGCTTTAATAGATGTGTTTAACAATATGTATATAACTATATCCATATATTCTAAGAATAATATATAAATACAAGTTATTAATAGTTTAAACACCACTAAATCAAATCTACTTGAAAGTATTATTTTTATTTTTATTTTTGAAAAATGCTATAGAGCATATGTATCTTCTTTGAATTTGAAATCTTGCAATTGAACCAACTTTGTAAGAATATAAAGATAATTACACTAATCTAAAATGGTTGTGAAAAATAGTTTTATGTTAGACTTTTATGTTTTCTCCCAGGGCTGCCAAGAAATTTTTTGGCTCCACCCCTGTTGAGATGGAAGTAGAGATTAGAGTGATCGTGTCTCTTAATTACGCCCTCCATCAGACCAAATATTCGAATAAATAATGTATCGGTATGCTATATATCTGTATTTTAGCTTTCTTTCTTATGCATGTCTTTTAATGATTCGCAGCCGGTTCCGAATAAATTTACCAAGCAGATTAGAAAGATGGTCAATAGAAGAGAAAATACTAACCTAGTGAGCCACAATGGATAATTTGTCATTATTAATCCATCTTCCTGAAAACGGTTTATACGGAGCAAGTATATTTCATGGTACCTGAGAAAAATATATGTTGAAGTCAAAAGCTATCAAGATTTAAATGCTCGCTTATAGTCTTCCAAGATATTTTATATTCCAAGGCAAGGTGACAATAAGTGCATGCTTTTGCATGTTTTGGTATGTAGATTCAAGGTTATGCATGGCTACGACCCTTTCTTATGATTTCTTATCATAATTTTCTGCACACTTATAGTTGATAGATGCAGTTAGATCATATCTCTATAAGGGAAAACTTAAAATAACAACCTTTATACTAAAAAAATTATGTATGCCATTACTTAGTAGTTTATGGTTTTAAGACGCAAAAGCCATTTGAGAAATACTTTTCCTGCCCACTATTAATCCATATTCTCAATATAGTCATTGAATTTGCACGCGCACATAATAAGAAGGAGAAGACAGTAATGTGGCAGAAGGAGAAGACAGTAATGTGCGGGAGAAGAAAAAAATGACATTCCTCGTTCTCTGTTTCAGCATCAATCTTCTGATATGAACTAATGATGGCTTTCACATAGGTTTTTCCCTTTAGAGACTTCTTAGTGTCCAATGGAAAGCATACATCAGATTTGTGCAGGTCGGGTTCTTCTATGACTTTTAAGAGTCTCAACTGATTCTGTAAATTACACTCTTGTTGGGTGATACTTTTATCACTTCTCATTGCAGGTGCGCTCTCTAATATTCATTTTGAATGTAATATTATAGATATCCATGCCTCTTTATGTCAAAATTACTTATATTGTCAATGTTTGATTGTCTAGTTGTTGGTGATGCGTCCATATCAGGGACAGAGGCCACTCCCGTTCCTCCAGGTATGTTTATATATTATATAGGGCATGTATATTGATTTAGAATGCTATATCATAAATATACACACATTCCTTTTGCTCTAAGTCGTCCAACTCATTATCATGGGCTGCTTGATGAGATTAGATTTGCGCCTGATGATCTACAAGAGCTTGTTCACTCCCTGTCATATGTGTAAGCAGCGCTATATGCGAGTTTACCTTGTTAGTATGTATATACTGAAATTAATTAATATTATTCAAATTTTGATACATGCAGATACCAGAGGAGCACATCTTCTATCTCTGTAGGTAAGGCTTTGAATTTGTTGATTTTGGTATTTCTTGTCAATTTTATAGACCAGTATGTGCTAAATATAATGTTCTGACAGTTGGTAGGGGAAGGCAACATTCGAGGCTGCTGACCCCAGTCCTGGACGCCGCACACGGACGGCACCACGGAGGTTGGGAGAGAGGCCGAGGACTGGGCTTTAGCAGGGCCCATATGAGGTTGGACTCCACCCCGGTGGTTACTTCCTCCGTCTCCAGTGAGCGACGTATCCAGCAGGAACAGGAGAACTTGAAGGCCACCGTTCAGGAGTTGAATGAGATGCTGGTATGTATACTACTTAATAGTAAAATATAATGTCATATTATAGATATCAACATATCCAATATCAGTACATAGCCTGAGCTTATTTGGTTGTAGACTTATGTTTTATTAATCATACATGTACATATCTAATTAAAATAAACTACAGTTTTCCAAACTAGATATCCAAATGGGGTTTCGAAATAACTCGATAATGATAAGAATTCGAATGTGGGTGTAGGAGCGGGTGGTTGAGCAGGCCCAGGCCTGGGGAACGATTTTACCGGACAGAACGATCCGAGGCTGCTGACCCCAGTTCTGGACGCCGCACACGGAGGGCACCACGGAGATTGGGAGAGGCCGGGGATTGGGCCCTAGCAGGGCCCATATGAGGTTGGACTCCACCCCGGCGGTTACTTCCTCCGTCTCCAGTGACCGGCATGTCCATCATGAACTGGATAGCTTGAGGGCCAGCGTTCAGGAGTTGAAGGAGATGCTGGTATGTATACTACTTTATAGTAAAATATCATTTCATATTATATACATATCAACATATCCATAATTAGTACGTAGCTTGAGCTTATTTGGTTTTAGACTTAAGTTTGATTAATCATACATACATATGTAATTGAAATAAACAACGCTTTTCCAAACTAGATATCCAAACAGGGTTTCGAAATAACTTAATAATGATATGAATTCGAATAATAAACAGTTCTTACACGCTTCTTACACACGTTATATCCAGACGCGACAGGGTAGATCGGCCGAGCCTCCACACGCATCTCCTTCGGCTGCGGCTCCGCAAGCCACTACATCGGCTGCGGTTCCGCAGACAGCTCCTGTAGCTCCACCGCCCACTCAGACTCCCGCTCGCGACGAATTGCAGAGTTTATTGACCGAGGAGCAGGCGCGCGTTATTCTATCGTTATTCAGAGGTGGAGCTGGACCGAGCTAGGGTAGATTTTTGGTTCTTTTTTTTTGAAACATGTATTTATTTATATCATACACATTGTACTACATTTTGAAACGATATTGATATTGGTTTGTATTTATATCATATTCAGTTTTTGTGTTTCTTTTGTATATTATATATATGCGTGAGATGTGATTATGAATACTGCAATATATGATTTGATTGATGTATATATTATTGTGCACAGGGCGGGAAAAAATCAAGCAGCCCATTTTTTAAAAAAAATTTCAGACAATATGTACCTACGGATTAATCCGTAGGCACACATGCTACCCCTACGGATATGTCCGTAGGGGCAAAATATCAGCAGTAACTGATATTTCCCCCAGATCTCAGTGCCAGGGGGTTGGGAAAGCCCCTACGGCTATATCCGTAGGGGATACTGACTCTCCCCTACGGCGTTATCCGTAGAGGCAAAATATCAGGAATCCTGAATTTGTGCCCCTACGGAAAGGTACCTACCCATATATCCGTAGGGGGTAGTACATGCCCCTACGGGTATATCCGTAGGTCCAAGTAATTTATTAAAATAAACCGTAAATAATATAAAATCTTATACCCTACGGCGTAATCCGTAGGGGAAACTGGACCTACACATATATCCGTAGGGACAAGAATTTAACCGTAGAGGCAAGTTCAGGGCCTCAACTTGCACCTGCGGCCTTTGCACCTACGGGGTATTTTTTCGCCCCTACGTTTATATCCGTAGGGCAGTGGGTTGCCCCTACGGATAAATCCGTAGGGGCAACCCTTCTTTGTAGTAGTGAGATTAGAGTGATCGTGTCTCTTAATTACGCCCTCCATCAGACCAAATATTCGAATAAATAATGTACCGTAATCCGAATATTTAGTGAGCATGGAGATCTAGAATTGAACCACACACCAATCCATCCATCCATATAAACTGATATACCAAAGCTACATACATAGTCGTGGAAAAGGCAACCGACCCATCACAAATAGAAAATCGCAATGGCCTTTCCTGTTCAGAAATCACAAATTTTAGAGATTTACACTGTATAAAATCAATTTCCAAACCCAAGTAACTGCTCGAATTTTGACAAACTCCAATAACTCACTGAAGAATTGAAGATATTTTGGTCTTATGCTTATCGAAGAGATTGCAATTCCTCTTCTAAAGTTAAGATTAGACCGCTTTCACAATGGATAGATTATCAACTACACACTTGTAATCCAAAAAACACAAGCATTCTTTGAAATATCTGCCGATGCCACGTGTGCATGAAACAAAAGGCGTGTCCGTCCTGTATATTTATGGAGATCTTCGTTTGATTCCTCGTCGAAGAATATGTCGAGATGGAGGCAAATGACGCAAATGCGTGTCGAGTTGCGACCTGCTTATTGCATGGTATAGAAGGGATTTTGTTGCTCTTATTCGGGTCTCTAAAGATCCTGTTTGGAGGGCTTCAAGAAGAGTGGAAGACCGAAAAGCTTGAGGGTTCATGGAGTTGTGGATGGGGTCTCTTATTGTGGAGATCGGGCAAATAACTTTTTTGGATGATGATGAGGTGGAGGAGGAGAACAAGGAGGAAGAATAATAATAATGGAGATTTGAATGAGCGTTGACACTTGTAGACATTTCCTTTTTTTCCCTGTTCCAAGATTTGGTGATCGGAGAAATATAATGTACATGTATTGAGTTGTTTTGGACAATCTATCTATTTTGTTTTGTGCTTTTGAGCAAATCCTTCCAAAAACTTTAACCTACTCATTTCATTTCATATTTGTATGCAGGACGGTAGAAAAGCTTAAAGCCAGGAACTCTGCTCAAGTTTTGGGCTTGTTGAAGACTGTTCGGAATTGTACGATAAATATATGAGCCGAGCTTAAAAACTCCGGGTTAACAAGCCTATTTCCTTACCTTCCCTGGAATTTTATCATTAATCATATAAAACCTTCTTTCTTCTAAATTATTGCTAACTATTGTTTTTTCCCGTAAATTGGTAAAAAGCATGCGGGCCATTCCGGAGTTGTCTAAAAACCCTTAATATTTTAAAATTGTTGGGAAAGACTTACTATTCAAAATCTTTATGAAAAAATCCTGGGTCGCTGTTGGGGTAAAAAATTACACCCCACGGTCGAGCTCATCAAATCAATAAGTCAAGTCAAGACCCGAAAAGTGGGTCCAGGCCCAAACCCGAATCCAAGTCAAGCGGGTCCATGCCCAAGTCGGACTCAAACATGAAGAGGCCGGCCTCCCCGATTCCAAAACGAAAATTATGTAATAAATAAGTTTGATATAATTTTCATGCATGAATTTAAAATAAATGGGCAAAAAACCAAATTTTTGTAAAGCCCATGGCTCATATTCAAAAAGAAATAAGTACATGAAGTATCGAATGGGCAAAATGTCATTTTTGTAAAGCCAAGAGACTGTGTGTAAATTTGTAAGCCTATATAAGGCAACATGATTATGAAATGAAAAAATGATTGATTCCCCTCAAAAAAATTAGGGTTTGTGCCTCCATCTCCTCTCTCTCTCTCTCTCTCTCTCAAGTTTTCCCTCTTTTTTTATTTTCAATTAAATCAAGAGCTTAGCTTTCTTTTTCTCAAAAAACAAATAAAGTTTCACCATAAAACACTCGAAGAGGAGTTCATATCTCCCATCAAATCCCTAAAACGGAGATTTTAATTTCACCTTCCTTTTTCTCCAAGATCCAGCAAAAAGAGTGAAGAGGGATGAAGACTTACCTCCAAAAATCCAACTTTGGGAGGATCTAAGGTTCAAGGGAAAGGAAATGCGCTCTCTTTGATCATCTCCGAAAATCTTTAAGGAGTTCAACTCCAAGATCCAAACTCTCAAAAGAGTTTAACTCCAAATCCAGATCTTTTAGGAGTTTATCTCCAAATCCAAATGTTTTAGGAGTTTAACTCTACATAAAAATCTTTCTTTTTCTACGAGTTTAACTCCAAAATCCTTTGGGAGTTTAACTCCCAGTTCAGGGGCTAAACCCCTTTTTCCACTGGCGCCCAGCGGCCGTGTGCGGGACGCGTGACCCGCTGGCGCCCACACGCCACGCACGTGACCCGCTGGCGCCCACCGTCCACATGTCAGGCACGTGATCCGCTGGCGTCCACGCGTCACGCACGTGACCCGCTGGCGCCCAGTGGTGACATGTTTTTTCACGCGTCCTTAGGACGCTCTTCTCCCCTTCTTTTTTCCATACGCTCCACACTCAAAACACATCCCCCGTTAGACTCTGTGAGGCCCCCGATACGTCCAAAACATAACATACGCACACTGCACATTGAATTCGCATGACCAGTTTGACCCGTCAATCGGAGGTTCTTTCGCTCCAAAGGCGAGGGGTAATTATCGGCAGTTTAGTTCGCGGCTGCCGGAGATTCGAATCCCCACAATCAATAAACCCCAGCCTACCCTGGGCAGGGGGAATCTGTATACGTCTGACAAGCGACGCGTATTCTTATTTCAATAGGGTGACGAAAAACACTATAGATTCTGCCACGTCCGGTGGGACCTTTTCCCTCCTTCCATATTTCGGGTTAAATGTTCATGCGAACTCCATCAACATATACATCGATTTCCTGTGCTGAAATCATTCTTCTTTTTGCAGGTTAACAGCTTTCAATTGCAATCTCGAACTCAGCAACCATATCTCCCAAGACGAGCTTCATTTCTGACGCAACTTTGGTGACCTACGTGGTCAAGACAAATGCGCACGTGATCCTCTCGGCAAGTCTCATGAGGCAGTGGGAGGAGCCTCCACGCCAATTTGGTTCCATCATCATCTACCTCGCCGGAAGCGCTCATCTGGTGGAGACCTTAGCAAACCAAGTGGCCAAACCGATCTCAAGGGGCAGGAGGCCGAATGTGGTGATCGCAAGGGCACCATAACTCAAACGCAAGTCGGTATTTGAACGGCTTTCCATGGCTCCAGTTGGGGGAAAAGCCGTCAGAAAAAAAGAAGTCACCAATCGTCGCGGGTAAGTTTAGGCGATGCCTTCGATGGATGCGCGAGCGAATGTCTTCTCAAGGCTCCCCATCACTCGGCCTACGGCGGCTTCCCGAAGAGCAGAAGCCTGCCAGGCACTCAAAATAGAGAAACTGAGGCAGAAGCGATATAGAGCCAACAAAAGGGTCAGGGTCCCATCCAAGTTGAATTTTGTGAAGTTCTAAGGCCAGGACTGCTTCGTGACCACAGCCGTGTCAGCCGTGAAAACCCGCAATTCTTTCGAACCATTAAAGTGGGTTTAGAAAAATGCTAAGATTAAGAAGGCCGCAATTCAAAATGTGCTACGAAGAGATGTGTCCATGCTCCAGCACAAAAGGCATGACACCCTATCTTCAGTAGTCTACCAAGCATTTCGTGCAGCGCGAAAGCATCAGGGCAAAACCAGAAAAGAAGCGTCAGCACCACCTAAGGACTCATTCAGGCCAACCGTCTTCAGTCGCTTGTCCTTTCCTGAAGAGGAAAGGCCACGACGACGGTCTGAGAAATCAGCCGCCAAAGATAAAGAGATGGCTGGATATGTGATTCACACTGTCTATATGCCGGCATGCGCAGCAAGAGTAAGGACGGGGCCATCACATCTCAAGTCCAATCTGGATTGAATATGGCCGCTACTTCCCAAGATCAGCCTCCTCTACAGGATAATGAAAATCCCCTCGATGAGGCTGATAAGCAAAAGGACCCCTCTGTCCATGTAGAATCAAGCCCGGACAGCGAAGAAAAGCCGACTTTCCATCCCAGCACCGCAGAACAGGAGCTCTTCCAAGAGCTCCGAAAACAGCTCAGAAGTAAAGACAAGAAGATGGCCAAGCTTTACTCAAAGATTGACGACTTGACAAACGTCGTCTTATAACTCATGGCCCAAATTGCCTTTCAGCCGCCCAATCAAGCCCATGGCTCTACTCATGAACCGGGAAACGGTATCCCGAGATAGCCGACGTTTGTCAAGTTATCCCGAGATGGACTCCTCTTGTATACATGAATACCTTTCTTATTAAATTACAAATAACCACGTTAGAATAACTATCTTATTCCAGTGAACGATCATATACAACTTTACCTGTTCATTTCACATTACATGCTATCTTTTATTTCTTCGTTTAGGACTTACCGAGCGCTAGTTCGCTGACGACATTCCTTTCTGTTTCTTTCTTTGGGATGTTCGTCAGGATGACCGGACTCTGAGAAGATAGAGCCGAGTCAAGAGGATTTGGACCAGCTTACAGCTCAGCCTGACTACTAGTTCTTCCTGCACTTATTTTCTGTATGCCATTATTTAGACATTGCTTTGTTTATTGTATCTTTTATTTTCAAACAGTTGTATGTAAATAAATTTATTGTTTCATTTTATTACTCTTGTCATTCTTGTTCACTGTTATATTGCTTAATTACGCTTAACGTATTTATTTCATAGTAAATACGTTGCGGGTTTACCACGTCACCGTTTCCGTCTACTGGGAAGCGAGGCATGACAATTTCTAACGGGACTCTGCCCCGCATCCTGCAAGGGGTCTGCTAGCCCTCTTGACCCCCAGCCCTCTATCCGGGTTGTGAGCCCCCCGTAAACTCTGCGAGGCCCCCGATACGTTCAAAACACAACATATGCACACTGCACATTGAGTTCGCATGACCAGTTTGACCCGTCAATCGGAGTTCTCTCGCTCTAAAGGCGAAGGGTAATTAACAGCAGTTTAGTCCATGGCTGCCGGAGATTCGGATCCTCACAATCAATAAACCCCAGCCTATTCTGAGCAGGGAAAATCTGTATACGCCTGATAAGCGACGCGTATTCCTATCTCAATAGGATGACGAAAAACACTCTACAACCGCATTTCATTTAGATATTTATTTCCTTCAACAGCTTAGATTTTACATGCAACTTTTTAAATATTATAGACAAGTAGTTTACAGGGGTTTCTAATTGGGCGCACGACATTTTAACAAGAGCAAAAGCCCAGGGTAGATATTTAACCCCCAAAATCCCGGTATCCTTCATAGTTCTTTAACACTCCTTTTCTTTTACTTTATCTTCTTTAAATACAGTGTCGGTCTCAAATAATTTTAGAATTCAGAATTTATAAATGAAATGCCCGTCATTTTGATAAAATTCTTTTTTATTCAAAATGCTAGTCATTTGATTTCAAAATCCATATGTAATTTAGGACAATATATTTATTAGTGGACGTTAGCTGGTATTCAACTGACGGAGATTCGACGGACGCCGATCGATATCGGAGAATGACCGGTGGCGGCAAAGGCGGCCGTCGGGCGCCGCCGAGGATGGTTGAAGGCTGCGATCGATGGCGGCGGCCGGCTGTCGGCAATGACGAGGGACGGTCTGCCGACAGCGGTCGACCGACGACGATGGTGGGGACTCCGGTGACGGTGGTGGGGACGGTCGGTCGGCAACGGTGGTGGGGAAGATCTGCCGGTGACAGCTTTCGCTGGCCGGTTAATGGTGGCAATATCCGACGGGAGGGTTTATTTAAATTTTGATTTATTATGTATATTGTGTCATTTTAGAAAACCTACGGGTACATGATGATTTGAAAATTGATTGGTTTTCTCCATTTTGTATTATAAGTTGAATGACGAATTTTAAAATCCAAATTCCCGTATTCTAAAATGGTAGTATCCACTAACACTATTAAGCAAATTCCAATTCTAAATAATTTGGGACTAACATGAATTTTCAAATTCTGAAATTGTAGTTTCAAATGACTTGGACATGAATTTTTAAATTCTAAAATTGCAGTTTCAAATGATTTGGAACTAACACCTCTGGTGATGCGGTAACGATTGATATATAAATGTAGCAGGTAACCTGTAAATAATATATATGGACATTTAAGAGGTAAATGAAGTACCGATAAATGTAATAATTAATTTCTAGAAACCCAGCCCAATTTAGAGAGATGACTTATTTTTAAATCCACAAAGTTCCAAAATAGTTAAAATGCCCAAAAATATATTTTAACATTATTTTAAACCCAAATTCTAATTTGTATAAGTATTTATGTATGCATTGTCCATAACACCCTTTTAATAATTTTTAAGATATTAGAACATGAATTTTTGGATTTCTCGAGAAATTAGATTATGAGAATTTTTATTATGTAACTATGGTTTTCCATGGCTTCTTTATTATTTTTCTTCTATAATTAATTTCCCTATTTTCTTTTCTAAAGTCATCTTCTTTATTGCTTTTTTTTTAAATTGCTTTTTCTTTAATGAATCTTCTAAAACCATTTTATTTTATGTATTTTTCTCAACCTATCTCCTTAATTGGTTTTTTTATAAATGAACCTTCTAAACCTATCTTCTGTATTGTTTTCTAAACAAATCTTCCTAATTATCGCGGCCCTCTTAATTATTGCTTATAATAATTTCGGACTTCTTTATTATTCCCTCATGTTATTAATCATCCTAGTTTTAGTCGTCATGAAAACGGAGTTGTAGGAAATGGGAGAGGAAATTAGGAGATTAGGAGCGGAGAAAAAGGAATTGGGGGAATCGGATCAGAAATTAGGAATTTGAAAAATGGAGATGCAAAATTAGAAATAAAGATGGAAAAATCGGAGGAATTAAATTGGATATGAGGGATTTAAATACAAAGATTCCTATTTTGAGATAGGAGACCGGGAAGAAAAAAAATGAGGAATTTGGAAAGAAGCGTCAAGAAAGAAAGAGCAAACCATCTTAAAAACATATGGAAAAAACATAGCTTTAAACACACATGTTAAAGATATTTAAGTGCCGAAAGGGTGAACATTAAGCAATTATTGCCGCTTATTTTCAGTAGCTTTGTTTACAAATTCGACAATGCTTTTCGAATGAGCTCCCATCTTTTTTCTCTGACGAGATTTCGACACACAATTCCTCTTTCTAATCTCTCTCCCCGCCTTAGGCACAATGCCTTTCATCTCCAAGCCCACCAACTGTTCGACAAAATGCCCCAGCGAAACCCACTCTCCTACGACTCCATCATCGCCGCCGACTGCAGAAACGGCCACGTGGACGAAGCCTACGCCCTTCTCAGATCAATGTTAGCTCACTGTCATCGTCCCTCAAGCTTCACCTTCGTCCCCATCTTATCATCTGGACGCTTGGATACTCCTCGTGCGGTGCAGCTGCACACATTGCTCCTCAAGCTTGGGTTGCTTCACTCTGATCCTTATTCAGCCACTGCTTTGATGGGTCAGTATGTAAATAATCGGAGAATGGTTGATGCAGTCCAAATGTTTGATGAAATCCCTGATAGGACTGTGGTTACTTGGAATAGCATTATTTTTGGATTTGCCCGAATGGGTTGTGTTCAAAATTGCGTCTTTTTGTTCCGTGAGCTTTTGCGGAGCGGGATCAGACCGAGCGACTGCTCGTTGCTTGGCATTCTTACTGCGTGTCGAAGAGACGAGAGGCCGGATTTGTTGGAGCAGGTTCATGGGGTGGTGATTAAGTTGGCTATGGATTGTTATACTGTGGTTTGCAATGCTTTATTTAGTGCGTACTCCGACTGTTTTGCAGGTAGTGTATTGGAGAGGTTATTTTGTGATTTACCAGTTAAGGATTTGGACTCTTGGAACACCCATATCATAGCTTTTGCAAGAAGTGAGAATCCCGAGAGAGCTTTGAAGCTCTTCGCTAGAATGCTGTTTGAGGGAGTTTATCCTGATGAGAACACACTTGCGAGTGTTCTGGTTGCCTGCAGTGGAGCTAATTTTCAGATGTGTGGGGAGGTTATCCATGCTAAAGCCTTTAAGCATAATTTAAACACAAGTGTTTACGTAGGGAGTTCATTAGTTGATTTCTATGCAAAGCGTAAGAGATTGGAAGACGCGCATACTATGTTTAGTGAGATTCCTGATAAGAATGTCGTCACATGGAATGCTTTGATCTCGGGGTACTCAAATGATAGTCTTAGTATTCTGCTGAATTTATTTAAAGTGATGCTACATTCTGGGTTCCGACCCAATGAGTTCACATTTTCTTCTGTTCTCAGAAAGGCTGAAGCTTTGGCTCTCCGGCAGCTTCATTCATTGATAACAAAAATGGGCTATGAAAATTATGATTGTATTTCTAGCGCGCTGATCGCCTCATACAATGCTCAAAACATGATCTCCGATGCATTGGCATGCAGCTCGACTTTAGTTTCGCCAGACCATGTTGTTCCCTGCAATGTTATAGCTGGCATTTATAACAAAATGGGTCGATATGAAGATGCAAAGGATATGCTCCTCCAGCTGCAATACCCTGATTCTATAAGTGGAAATATATTAGTTGCTGCATGTGCAAGAAACGCGGATTATACCGAGGGTTTCCATTTATTCAAGAGAATGCAAATTTCAGGATATCTTCTGGATAACTATATGGCTGTGAGTCTATTAAGCATGTGTTCAAAGATTAACAACCTTAAGCTAGGTGGCATAATCCACGGTCTTATTATTAAGGCAAACGCGGGGTGTTCAGAAATATTTGTGTCAAATCTTTTGATGGATATGTATGCAAAGTGTGGTAGCCTGGGGGGTTGTTTAAGAGTTTTTCACGAGATGCAAGAGAGAAATATTATCTCGTGGACATCGTTGATATCAGCCTTGGGACTTCACGGCTGCACTCATGAGGCTTTAAAGAGGTTTAGACAAATGGAATCTGAGGGATTGAAGCCTGACAAAGTTGCATTTCTTGCTGTGCTTTCAGCTTGTCGGCATAGTGGATATGTAGAACAAGGAAAGCTTTTGTTTGAAAAAATGATGAGTGCTTATGCGATTGAGCCAGAAATGGATCACTATATAATAATAGTGGACTTGTTGTGTCGATATGGGCATCTTAAGGAAGCAGAAGAGACCATATGCGGAATGCCTTTTCAACCAACTGCTGTGATATGGCGCATTTTCCTCCAAGGTTGCAAGATGCATCGATTGACGTCTCCGAAATTTGGAAAATAAACTGGTCGCTTTTAAAGAAAAGTTGCGTCATTTTCTTCTTCTTGCATGCACTGAAGCTTGATAGTACTTAAAGGAAACATCAACTGATTACAAGAAGGGGAAATCAAGGTGCCAAATTAATTTTAGCTGAATTATCTAATCGATATATTATATTCATTAATTTGATGATCAAAACTCATGATAAAGCATAATTTTATTTTAACTTGAAATATCAACAATTTTAGATGAATTATTAATTCAGTTAGCCGTATAGGTTTAAATTCGATGATTATTCAGCAAGCCTCATGATAATGCATAGTTTTCTTTTCTCTCTTTGGATCTACCCTTCTTGCTACAATCATTTGATTATTTGTCGTAGAAGAACTCACGCTCTCTTGACTTATTGTTTCTTGTACATCTTATAAGATTTTATTGGTGTCATCTACAGATATATGAAGTTTCCCTCTCATCTTGTTTCCTGACCTTTGTTCTTTCGATGAAACCTATGGCCACAGGCCATTTACTAATTTAACTATTTAAGTGCTATCTAAGTTGTCAAGTCACTACACTAATAAATAAAGGCCAATATTTCAGTATCTCGAAGTTCCTCTTTAACTCTCTCTCTATTTTTTTGGTTAGTCAGCTGTAGTTGATTTACTCATCTCATCATTTCATGTTTTCAATTATATCCAGCAACAGATTTGCTTCCTGCTTTGAACTGTGAAAAGGATCCAATCAATGGCTTATTATCTGGGTAACGTTACAAATTTACTATACTGATGGAGTAACTGAAATCATTACAATTTGACACTGTATAAACACATTTTTACTTCTATTTTATTTATTTATTTTGGTCAAATCCAACATCAAATTTAGTATCTTATCTACCGGACAACATCAGTCTGAATTTTCGATCAACTCCATAACGGAGTCTACATTTGATAGAGGTCAAGGCAGGTTGGTAATTATATTGCTGGTACATTGTAAATCCAAGTTGCAGAGTAACCTCGCAGTATTTCTCTCCTTTTGACCTCTATCTTAATGCTTTAGGGAAATGCAACCTGCAGGTTTGCTAGCAAAATTGCATAGAATTTTCTTTCACTATTATTTAGATGTAATTGTTAATGTAACCGAGGAAACGGCTCTTAACAGAGCAGAATGGAAGAAAAAGATTCATATAGCCAACCCCAAAATTTTGGGATAAAGGCTTTGTTTTTAAAAAAATAATAATGGCTTGTTGTCATTGTCGTTGCATTATCTGCGTGTCATTTTATATAAGATCATACTGCTTTCCAGGACATTCCTATGCTGCCGAAGTTGAGCGGACGTGACGATGGGCTCATGCATGTAAACAACAAACAACACCAAGCCTTCATCACAAAATTTTGGGGGACTCATGCACGTTAAAAAACTATAATGATTGGTTTGAGTTTTCTGGATCCTTTCATCTTTATTAACTTTAGGTAAATTATCATAAGTCAACTTGGACTGACCTGGATATTTTAATCCAAGATGTTTAGGACACGTGCCAATAACCTTTACATTATTTCGTGTAACATGAAAAAATTTGTGGCTCAACAGGGGAAGAATAATTATATAACTTGGTGCATTGTATGTACTTTATTGAAGCAAACTTACGGGGATCTTGCATAAAAACCTTCTAAGAGATGACCATAATTTGCATTTGATAGGATCGAATGACATTCAAGATTTCAGTTAGCTTTAACCAAATGGCTGCTGCTGTTGCAGTTATAATGTATGTTACTTGGTCAATAACATATTGATATTGAAATTGGATTTTAGGGAGGCAAAGATCTTAAGAATTCAATTGGATTTTTGGGTTGCACAGATCATATCCTATTTAGTAGTTGCTTATATCAACTTAGCTTATCTAAGGGAAAATGCAAACATAACAAAGCATTCTTTATTTCATCTGGTACATCAATTAGCTTGATGGCCTAAAAGCTGCCCACACTTACAGTTGCCCTTTTCTACTTACTATAGGATAAATTTGTTTATTATCGCTTTGCTCTTTACCACTAACATAGCCAATGTGCTCATATATATAATAGCAATACTACCACCTTTAACTTCTAGTTGCTTCTCTCTTCTCATAGTATCAGTCACTAGTAAAGAAACCCAGTTGACAAAAGAATCTTGAAATCGATCCTTTGGATCAATGATGTATTGGGTCCGGACCTCCTGGGCTCAACCGCATCGTTTCATATGAACTCTCCTCCGCTTTCTTGAACATTGTGCCTTTTGCATTACTCTGACGCTTAATGGATTCATCATTCAAGCTTTTATCATTTAGAACTCGCGATTCTGAGCACCAAATGGCAAAGGACAGGATCAAAATGAAACATAAACAGAACTTAGGAATGGAAGACATCCCTTAGCTCCTCTTCTTTGTAGTAGTATATAGAATTACAATGTGAGCAAGAGTCTAAGGCTTCAGTTCTCCAGTTTATATAGTAGCTCTACCTGCACTTTGTCAAATTCTTTAAAGCTCACTGACCAGTTGAATGAAACATGTGCTTTTTTTAGCTTTTAATTTTCTAAATATATTTGTCTTTTTATGCTGGCCGTTTTCTCGCTTAAAAGTTAACCGTTGCTTCAATTGCTTGATAGCAATAGGCGGCAGAAAGTTTTGCCACTCGACAAAAGAGTTAGTTCTTTGCCAACCCCATTTTAATGCAACTGAATTGCTTGGTAGGCCTTCCATATTGAGCATGAACTCTTTCACTAGGAACTATCATTTTTAGATTAAATTTTGACCCACATTTATAATATAAACATATGTGCAAATTTTAAAAGATTTCAGGCAATTGGTGATGTGTATTCTGGTGATAGTGTGGATTGGTAATTTGGACATTCTGGCATGCAATTTAATTGCTATAATATCAGAATGAAATTTAGTTCATCTTCTTTCCTTAATTTCAATCTTTTTCGTTGCTTGAAGCCTCTTGTTTGGCAAAACCATGTGCCTTGGATTTTGCCTTCAATTTCTGATGGTCTGTGCTTTGCAAATTCTCAAGCTAATGTAGAGGAGGAATTCCACTTACCAACAGATCAATTGAATGTGCATTCTCTACATGGAGTAAAAAGCATGAAACTTTTTCTAAGAGGCAGTTGATGGGCAAAATGCGGCGAAGGTAACGACCTTTCGAGTTTTCAACTCTTCAATTTTTATTGAGTGCAAAAATATTTTTTAATATATCTCTTGCTTTAGCTTTTTTCAGTTGCAAAATGCCAGCTTGATTGGAATTAGTTGGACTAAAGTGCTGTAAACAGAATCCTAATTTTATATATTAGGAAGGTGATGGGAATCTTTTCCTTATCTAAGGTGATAGGTGGTAGATATCTTTGACCTATAATGAATTACAGTTTTCATAACAATTCCAGGTCACAAGTTTGTTGGTATGCAAGAATACGATTTTTATACTGCTGTAATCCATAATGTGCTACTCCCCTCCAAGAACAATATAGAGGTAGGATTCTGATTCATCCTAGATCCAATCCGTGGGGGATCTCTAATCAAGTGGGCATATTCAATCTTTACCCCAGATTTTGGAGATCGGCTGCAACAGTCATTTATTTTTCTTGAGATCGGCTACAAGAGTCATTTTTTTGGCACTTCCTTGTAAAGGACGTCTTGAATAAATCACCGCATCCACCCATGTTTCTTAAATCCACATTTAGGCCTTGTTTCTCCTTTAGCTACAATTTTCAAATGTTGTAAAACAAGGTTTAAAAGGTCGATTTCTCGTCCGCATAAAAGTCTTTGGCTAGCAGTCGCGTTGAATAGTATTAACTATTAAATGGGTAAATGACTACATACTTAGTCCTATGCGAAATATATAGGCATATTACCATTTATTGGGTGCATATACGATACACGCAGATCACCCAATATCACAAAGTCAATATCCACGAACATGTTCTTTCCTTTTACTCCCCATTGACATATCTGTTTCTAACTTTATAATTTTTCTTAAAGGATATTTCTATTTTACCAACATAAAGTATCCCTAGGGTGCACCTTAGAGGTTGCAACCATAAGGAGTCGCTCATGTGGCACTCTAATTTATATATTTTAGCTTAAGAAAAACGCTAATAAAATCAATGAAGGCCCATGCATTCACGAGCTGGAGGTTTTACTGAAGTGCCACACGAGTGACTCGGAGTCACCTTTAGAACACTTTTGCTAATATTATATATCTGTGTGTTTATGCATAATGCAGCGGCTAACTGCATAGAGAATGCATTTGTGTTTTACAAAGTTGATTTTGTCACTTCCAATCGGGCACTTATTCGTCTTCGCTGCATATATCTATTCATCTTAATCTATTCCCCTTAATTGTATCCTTTATTGGAGTTGCATATCATGCTTATTTCTTTTGTCATCACTTAGAATATTGTCACTTATCCATTTGAACATTCTCATTTTAGCTCACATTGTTTATCAAGTGACGGATTAACCCACGACCTAACCCATAGTGGGGGTTAATTTAGATAAAGAAAAAATATGCATGACCTTGTTATGACTTGGAAATTCAATATATCTCTCGGCTATGGGCTCTAATGAGCTCAGACACATTCAACAAGACAAAACTCCATGCAAGTGAAAATCATATATTAAGGTCCTTTGTCATCTTCACTAAGAACAAGAAATTTTGTTACACACCAAGTTCTAAGAGTTCTGATGAGGGAGAAAGAGGGCCTTTGGTTAATTCTTATTAAACAAGCTAGAATCAAACAAACCACCACCGCCACCACTTCTTGTTTGAAGTCTTTTGGCTCCACCTTTATGGATGCTTTTTTAATTAACTATTCTTAAAAGGACTTTCTATCCATTGGTCACACTGGTGTGTCTTTTGTGTGGACTTGTAACTTTTTGTTAGGCCCATAGAATCAAGGAACAAATATGTGAAGGTCTGCTAGTTTTAGTAGATGTATCAGCTATACACTTTTAGCCAATTAGAAAGTCAAATTCGGTACGGAAGTAATACATTATAGGCCCAGCAAACCTTCACACAAAGCTTTGCCTAATGCTTTAGAGTTGAATCCAAAATAGCCTTCTTTGAGCAACCACTACTAAAGTTAGATTTAATTGATTTAGAGTGATATAGGTATGTGTGATATGCAGCCATTATCATATCTTCCATATAAAAATATTGGTTTCAACTGAATTAACAATCTTCAAAATATATACTTGTGATATATCATGCATAGTGTTAGCTCGTGAGTAAGAGGTTAAAAAAGAATGAAATGTAGAGCCTGACTCAGGACCTTTGGGATACTTAAGCGCCCATCAACATTCAATATAACATTTTGTTTTTTCATTTCTTTACTTTCAAACAAATAAGTGAATTTCATCGGTCCCAAATGTCCAGGTGTGTCACTGAGAGGAGTTATTTCTTCTAAGAGAGATTTTTTTAAAAAAAAATCTCTCCTGATTTGGATCTCTCTTTTTATTTGGATTGTATTCTCTGCAATTTGTGTGTTGCTCATGATGTAATCCTACTAAACTTTTCTTTATATAGTAAAATCGATGAGTTCCCACTTCGGTTGAAGAGCACTTCAATTGTTTTAACATTAAGTAGTAGCTTAATCGCTGCTTGCATGTCCATAGATGTCCTCAAACCTTATTTTTCAGTTTTCTTTATATGGAAGTTTGTCCATGTTAGGCTTGAAGACTAGTTACCATAAACGCCATTGCCAAAATTTAAATTTAGTCGAAAATGCATCTACACTTCATACACTTTCTTCTACCAAAAGAATACTTTAACTTCTTCTTTTTCTATCCTCGTTTTATTTCTGTAACAAATGAAATGCATCGCCTTTACCTTTATTCTGAAGAATTTGGAGGACATGAAGTGGCAACTAGGATTATGAAAGCTCCTCTCCTAGCCAAAGTTTGATCATTTAGATTTTAGCAGAAGATGTTGTTTTTATATCTGGTTGTAAAACTGTTGCCAATGTTTCATATATCTCACTTCATATGTGATTTCATTTTTGATGTTAGAAGCTTAGATGATGATAAACTCTTTATGCAGCCAACATGTTGAAATAAACCATAATGACGTTAGTCTGCAACAGAACAGAAACATGGTGAACTATAGAATACAAAAGGTAAGATAATGTTTTGCATTTAACAGCTCCACATTGTTTGAGACTAAATTGGTAAATGTTAAATCCTGAAATAGCTCCTAGCTGTTGTTTTTCTGATGGTATTGCTTCTAAGTTTTTACTGCCTTTGCTAATGTGTTGACTGACAATAGAAATCCAATGCCAAAACAATTTCTTCAATTTTGTTTTGTTTTGTTCCGTTGGAATATGATAATAAATAGGGACAAATTAGTTATTTTTCCAAACCATGACAATGTTCCACATGTCATATGAGTTGACATAACTACACTTCTACTGTGGTGCAACACGGTCTTGTCCGTTTCAACACCTACAGATAAGGGATACATCTCTAGATTTCAGGTATGCAGTCTACATAAACGTAACCCCAAGCTGTTCTCTCTATGATATTTTTCCTGTGCTTAATTAGCTTGAGAGCTGATTTCAGCATTATACAATTTTTAGTTGATATATTTTATTGTTGGGGTCTTGATCAGCTAAATGTGGTTGATGGGATGGCAGAAAGTTCGGCTTGGACTCGGACCATTTGGGTTGAACCATTAGTTTGAGTGGGCTCACAATGATGACTTGCTATGGTTGTCCTTGTGAGCTTTAGGGCTAGAGAGACGTAAGTTTTTGTTGACTGAGAAGAGACGAGACGAGAGTTATCTTCTATGTTGCAATCTCTTTCACTGTTGTGGAATCCTCAGGCTTAGTTGAACCACATAAATCCGGAGTTTTCTTTTGGTGTGATTGAAGTCCCTACATTTCCCAACACTTTTGGAGATGGCACAAATTTCGGTTATCTGGAGTGATAACATCTTCATCTTTAAATCATGGGTTCAAAATAACATATAAAAAGGGCTATATATTTTTTCCGTCTGTCGATAGTTTCATGCCTGATCATAATAGTGTTTCGGTTTTTAGTTTAAATTTTTATTACATACTCTTACTAATTTGAATCAGGGACGACAGTTGCACTAACTACCCTTTAGCATTCCAACACAAGTTGAGAAATTTCTGTTGGAACACTGAATGGCCCTCACAAAGTTTAATTAATATTTACCTGTTTTGATGTTAATTCAGTAGCTTATATTTTCATCCTCTCCTTCTCACTCATTATAGCTTAATAAATAAGGTGTTTTGCATAGAATTTCTCTCTTGTATATTTTCTTTTAATGGTTTGATTTTGACGTCTCCTCAAGATTCATTTTCTACAGATCCATCCATGTTCATCTATGTTTTAAGCTGACTGACGGCTACATAATGCAATCCTCCTCTGTTATCATGACTTAGGGCATGCAAGGAATAAAAGGATTCATGTAGCCGACACAGAATATGGGATAAAGGTTTGCTGTGATTGTTTATTGATCTTTTTTTGTCTCTAAAATTTCTTTATATTGTAACCTCTTCCCTATCTCTAGCAAACTTTGGAATCTTCATCTGTTCCACATTATAATGACAATGTCCTTTCCTTTTAGAAACCATAAGCAAATGAGAGATTGATACATAAGCACATACATGTACAGGTCATGAAGAGAGAGAGAGAGAGAAGAAAAACAATGTAAAAGGCAAAGAGTGGCACTACAAAGCTGGAAGCATACAAAATTCAACTGCAAAGCTTCATCCTCGGCAAAAGGTCTTTAGCTGCTATTGTTTATAGCATAGCCTATACATAAAAGGTTCTGCATTGCTATACTAATTGTCTTTCCAGATTATTTTTTAGTAGTTTTCTATATTGCATAAAAAAAATATTATTATTAATAGGCCATAACTTGATTCAAGCGGGATTGAACCCTAGACCTCCCGTTCAACTGCAAGAAGGTTTTACCATTTGGCTGGCTACAAGGGCACTCGCTATATTTTTTAACTTTGATTGTATCATTATTGTTATTGACATAAAGGCTTGTCATTGTTGTTAATCGTTGTTAGAAGTATCTTTTGTGGTTTAAGTTGATTTTGACCTGCCAACAAGTCTGGAACATGAAATATCAGCTAGAATATGTTGTGTATTTCTATTTATCTGAATAAGAATCGTGGTTTGTATTCTAGTAAAACTATTGCTATGAGCTAAATAGAGCAGAGATTGACAGACATTTTTCTTCCATAACCCAAGACTGCAATCAAATATAGCATGTAGCTTCAAGATAGAATCGATAAACTTTTCGGCAACAAATTTGATAAATTTTTGCAATGTTAAAAAAGACTCACAATATACTCATTAAATCATCGGTGTCAATTAAACATCAATTCATATCAGTAAACAATGTATTTCACATGAACATGTAAGAAGGAAAAATAAATATTCACTGGAAATAAATATTCACGGCATCTGCAAATTGTCAGTCACAAATCGAGGGATCTTAAACCCCATATAAGGAATTGTTTGTTCTCTGTTTCAAAGTCAAAGTAATGAACTAGAAACTTATTGCCCATCCATTCTCACTCCTCAGACGTCTGTTTCTCACTTTGTTATCAGTTTAAAACTAAATTCAAGCGTTGCGCTAAAGTTTAGAATTTACCTTGAGAAACATCTCTCAGGGCGCATCAAATACCGTCTCAACTTCAGCAATGTTTGCAACAGGTGTGAAAGCTTTCCTGGAAGAAAGTACACCAATCACGGGAACTACCCTGAGAAGATGCTGCAAAATAGATAGAGATTAAATTAGTTGTTTCGCAGAAAATGAAAGGGAGGAAGAAGTTGATATTTTAGTTCAACCAGTGAAGATTGTTTTGGCCAAACTTTAGAAGGCAAGAAATTAATGATTAATTTGATCATCTAATGAAAGAATATAACAATTAAGTTGTGAATGTTGTGAAATTCTTGCTCCATGTCAGATTTCTATTCCATGAATTCACCGAATATAAAGGGGTTGCTTTTTGAAAGGAAGCGTCATGTTGATCTGATCAAGGATGTGTAGAGAGGAAAATCCAGCGGATCTATAGCAGAATCCTATTTTGACCATGCTTCGGATTGTCTTAGTTTGAGCCATTATATGAATCAAATCAAACATGTAACCGCTGGTTATGGAACTTCTTTAATGGAAGATGTTGATGGCGGTGGAGTCGATAACATGCGTGAAGACCACTATTGTTGGTTGACATGGTCAAGAATGAACACAAGTATAAGAGTGCATTCAGTAGTTAAGAAATCCGTCTACCGCGGATTAATTAGCATGTTCATCGCTCCCTTGAAAAGAATGGCCGGTCTCAGATTATTCAACTTTCTTGGAAAATAAGTTGATTTATTCCCCAATTATGCATAGGCATGCTTTGATTAAGCTCTTCAAGCTGAAAAGCAAGCCAATCGGTATCTCTAATAAAATGGAGCAATTTTTGCCACCACGCGACGACATGAACGAGGACCAGGGCCTACCCTACCAATGCAACTTACTTGAAGAATTGAAACTGAGATTAGTTTACCTTCGACAAGAAGGGTTCGAGCACAGCGACGACATGAACAAGATCAGGATCCAATCCGATCTCCTCAAGCGCTTCTCTCAACGCCGTCGCCGTCTTGTCTGCGTCTCTGATGGAGGGTATGATCTCCTTCAGATGCTGTCTTCCGTCGATCTGTAAAGAGTGTTGTTGAACTATTGAGATTTGAGTTGAAGATTGTCTCTTAGAGTGTGTGGATCTTAATGGGTTAAGTTAGAGGTGGAAGCCAAGCTGCCTGCAAGTAAGTCCGGGAGTGGGTGACCACTGCATGACCCTTCGACGATCAAATTAGAGCCGAGGAATATTGGCGTGGCTTTTTGGAATCAAAAGTGCCTTCCCCGAGTCGTCTGAGAGAGGGTGTTTTATAGTGGTCACGTGGAGCGAGCAGGTGCGAGATCTTCGCCTTCAGTTACGCCCCTGAAGTTACGTCTGCGTGAATGATGAGATCCCTCTATTAATGACGGGATACGCTCATTAATGGAGGGATGCGCCAGCGTGGGACGCGGGACGTAGGGCGGCGGTTATCTCGCTTTGGTGAGATACGCGGAGCCGCTGCGGGAGCGCTAGGGGTCTGCATTCTCGTTTAATCAGGAGAGCTGGGGAGGCTTAGATCGGCGGATGGCTCGAAGACGAGCCGGGAGGCCGAGGAAGCTCGGCATGTCAGAGGCACGGAGACGAGCCGGAAGGCCGAGGAAGCTCGGCATGTCAAAAGCTCGGAGACGAGCTGAAGGTTGTCGCTTATGTGAAAGTGGAATGTATTCAGAGAGGTCTTCCTGGAAGGCCGGATACATTCCTCGAGACGAAGTCCCGGGGAACCCTTATAATGCACCTCATTTATTCCATCTCCGCGGCCTTCAGGACACGTCATCCGCCACGTGTCGTAATCTTGAGGATATACCACTTGTGAGCATCATCATTAGCCCCCCACTCTCGTTCCGACCTATCCAAGGGTCGGGTCGAGAGTGGTATGCTCGGTTTTTCTTCTGTTCAATTTGACGCCAAGAATTATAATGTGGATCGCCACATGGAGCCCTGCCGATTGTTGGGTGCGACGTTTCGTTTTGGCGGGAATCAATCAGGGCCGTTGGATGCTTTCTATGGAGTGTATAAATAGGAGTGGACCATCCTAGGGCTAACACTTTTATCCTAATTCACTCTTGTTGTCAAAAATTTCCCGGCGATCCTTCCCTTTAGATCGGATCACCGTTCATTTTTCCTCGGCGAGCCCATTCCCTTGAATCAGTTTAGATGTCTTCTTCTGAGGAGTTTGTAGAGGTAGTTAAGGTAGATTCGGACGATGAGGCTCCAGTTGTTGGAGCCGAGTCCAGCGGGTCCTCCTCCCCTCTGGATTTAGATAGCCGAGAGGGTTCTTCTGCTGCGTCATCTATGTCGGGATCGCTCCCCAGAGCCTGGGCTTCCCGTGTCTTTCGCCGTCGGGCGGAGACAAGGGTCTCTAAGGTGCGCATTGGGAACGCTCGCGATGCGCCCTCCGTCTTGGGGAATGTAGACAAGCTTTCCGAGATTCGGGCTCGATTCTATATTCCCTCCAACTATTCGCTTCGTTTGGTTAGAGAGGGTGAGCGGGCGGACCAGGTGCAGGGCAAGGAGATTGCCCTGTATTTGGAAGCATTCCGAGTTGGAATGCGTCTGCTCTTCTCAACCGTGGTATGTGGGGTGCTTCGTTGCTTCCATCTTGCCCCGGGCCAGCTAGCGCCGAACTCGTGGAGAATCCTCCTCGGGTTTTTGGTCCGGTTGAAACTTGAAAACATCCACTTCAGTTTGACCCTCCTCTTTTCTTTCCTCTGTTATAAGAATCACCCTGGCACCAGCAAGGATGAGCCGAGTTGGGTGTATTTTTCCTTCAAAAAACGTAAGAGCGGGATGGCCGGGTCGGGTGTGGTAGTCGTCCCTTCTTCCATCCATGAATGGAAGGAGAAGTTCGTATTCGTCGGGCCACCCTAGGGTGAGGATTGGCCTGTGCCTACACAGTGGCACAGGGCTAACTGCCCGAGGGCGAAACTGTCATCCTCACCCGAGACAAAGGTGGTGTCTTTGTAGGAGCCGATCTAGCAGGCCGACGTCCTGCTTTCTGAGCAGGCTCTGAGCTGGGCTGGGCTCAGCCCTGCGAGATTTCTGGGTAATTTAGGTCCGTAGACGATCTATTTAGACTTTGATGAATTTTCTTTGCTTTTTTCAGCGTCACTAACTCTCTTTTGTGTATTCTCCTTTTTGCAGAGCAAATGGACCGATCCAAGTTCTTAGCTGCCATGGCCGTGAAGGCCCAGAAAAAGACCGAGGGGGGAAGCTCGTCCAGGCCGGGCCCGAGCTCGACCCCGAAGCCAACTCCACCGGCAAAGCCTTCCGCTGCGCCCCGAGCCCCGGAAGACAGCCGCGGGGGGAGCCAGAAGCATGCACGGGACCCGGACGAGGAAGGAGGAGGAGGATGAACCCACCGTCGTTCCCCTCAAAAGGCAAAAAGGAAAGGTCTCTCATGCACCCTTCACCGGCATTCCAGTGCAGGAAGGGGACTTTTGCCTCGCGGTGCCCTCAGGGGTCTCCGTCGCCGACATCCTGCTCTCCGGCATAGAGCAAGCAGCTGGGGGCAAGATTCCCCGCAGGACCCTGAAGGCCCAGGTGGCAGCCATTGCTCAGGAGACGGTTCTGGTCGGTATCTGTTTTCCTTTAAGAATTTTCTTAAGTATTTTTTTTCCAATTTGAACATTTCTAACTTCTTTTGCTGCTTTTCTCAGGTCCTTCACCACTGCGCCCTCATTGTCAATATGGAATTCGAGGAGATATCCCCGGCCATGAAGAAGGCGGATGAATCGTTCTCGCGGGAGGAGGATCTGCGCCTTCATCTGTAGCAGGCGAAGGAGAAGATAGCCGCCCTCGAAGCTCGAGTGGTAGTCGAGGAGCTGACAAATTCCAAGTACAAGGAGTCTTACCGACTTCTGAGTGAATCCAACCGGGCATCCAGGCTAAGTTGGAGGAGGTTGGCAATCTCTATAATGAAGAAGTCGAGGGATGTCAGCAGGAAGGACGCTCGGGTGGCGCTCGAGGCCGTGAAGCTTGCTGAGGTCCGAGCGGTAAAGTCCGTGGAGAGGTATAAGGCGTCTGACCAGTTCTACGCCGACCTCGCCGAAATCTCGGCCATCGTTTGGCACGAGGCCCTCGACGCCGTCAAGGCGTCAATGCCAGAGTTTGCCGACGATGATCTCCGCGCTAAGTACCCGCTCTCCGAGGACGTGCCGCAGGGGGCGGACGCCGAGGTGGTCGCAGGGGCGAAGCCGTCCAAGAGACTGAAGCCCCAGCCCCCGAGGACGGTGTCGAGCAGGGCGAAATCCCGGCGGAGCCCACGACCTGAGCTATCTTCCCTTAGGGGTTTTTGTTTTTGTTTTTAAAATTTTGTAAGCCTCCGGGCATTTTTGTAAGGATGAGGAGCCCAAAATACCTTGCACAAATTTGAAATATAAATAAAGTTGAGCTTATTTTCCTCTGCATAAATGTTTGTTTTCTGCGTGAGTGTTTTAGCTCGTCAGTCTTCTCCTCCCGCGAGTGTTAGGTCGTAGGTCTATGCCAGGCTTTTTAGGTGACGATCACGTGTCGAGTGTAAGTCGAATAATAACCAAGTGCAGGAAGGTCATTACGGTACCCTCCCGCTCTCCGAAGTCGAGGTGGCGATCGTTCATTTAGGTTGAATCAAAAAATATCCCAAGGCTAGGAAGGTCAGTATCAGTCCATACCTCGGAGTCGAGGTGACGACCACGTGTTTTAGCTTGAGTAGAAAATCAGCCAAGTTAGAATAGGTCGGCCATAACTGATTCTTCCTCAATGCGGGTCCTAGATCCATGTCTTCGTAGGGTAGGAATCTGCCCTTCGGAGATTAGTCGAGCAGGAATCTGCACGGTGGCCTCTGTAGGAGGGCTTTAGATCCTTAGCGTTGATGGGTAAGAAGCTACCCGCTAGGGATGGGCCAGGCAGGGAAACTGCTCGGTGGCCTTGTTAAGAGGGCTTTAGATCCTTAGCGTAGATGGGTAGGAAACTACCCGCTCGGGATGGACGGGGCAGGGAAGCTTCTCAGTGGCCTCGAGAGGAGTGCTTTAGATCCTTAGCGTAACCGGGCAGGGAAGCTGCTCGGTGGCCTCGAGAGGAGGGCTTTGGATCCTTAGCGTAGATGGGTAGGAAGCTACCTGCTAGGGATGGACCGGACAGGGAAGCTGCTCGATGGCCTCGAGATGAGGGCTTCGATCCACAGCATAGTTGGGCAGGAAGATACTCGCTGCAGATGGGCCAGCAGGAAATTGCTCGGCGGCCTCGTGATGAGGGCTTTGATCCTTAGCGTTGTTGGGTAGGAAGCTATCCGCTAGGGATGAATGAACAGGAAGCTACTCGGTCGCCTCGCGGAGAGGGCTTTGGATCTACAGCGTTATTGGGCAGGAAGCTACCCACTGCAGATGGGCCAGTAGGAAATTGCTCCGCGGCCTCGTAATGAGGGCTTTTGATCCACAGCGTTTTTGGGCAGGAGGCTACCCGCTGGTGGATGACCGAGAAGGAAGCTACTCGGTCGCCTCGCGAGGAGGGCTTTTGATCCACAGCGTTGTTGGGTAGGAAGCTGCCCACTACGGATTGGCCAGCAGAAAATTGCTCGGCGGCCTCGCGAGTAGGGATTTAGATCTGCTACTTATACGCGCATCCGAGCTTCCTTTACTTGAGTGAAGGGCGTGCTCTTGCTTGATGGGCAAAAAGCTACCCACCATCCTTGCGGGATGTTTTTAGCATGGAAACAAAAAGAAGCAGTTTAGATCGCAGGGAAGCAAGAATCTTTATTATTAAACAAAATACAGATTCATTGATACAGTTTAAACTTTTCTATGTTGAATGACCGGATTCGGCGGCAGTCCCTGTTGCTTGGACTTGGGTCAGTCGGCGATGACCATGATCTCTCCAATCGTCAGCTCTCCATCTTTAATTTCACCGGCTTGCCCCCTATCTGCTTGACGTTTATCTCGTAGGTACTTTGCCAAGTGACCAGAGCGGATCAGCTCCTCAATGTAATCACGCAGCTGTTTACAATCCTCGGTCGGATGTCCTTGTGTCCGGTGATAGGCACAATACAGGCTTCGGAGCCGCTTGCCCATGCTTCGGGTAGCCGGCGGAAGCCTGAAGAACCTCTCGCCCTTAGCTTCCTCCAACAGCTCGGTCTGGGAGATGTTAAGAGGAGTGTACTCCTGGAACTTCGGGGACTAAGGTTTTGGTCGGTCGATCCTCTTTTTCTCTTCTCCGCCCCTCTTCTTTTGGTCGGCTTGGTCGTCTCTGGGCAGATTTGAGTTCACCTCCGATTCGAGTTGGATCTCCTGCTCGGTCCAAGCTTTTACTTCGGCCATGGTCTTAGGTTGTGCTAATGCAAAAGAGCGGACTCTTTGTGCCTAAGACCCGACCTTAGTGCGGTGATAACTGTCTCATCGCGGTGCTCAGGAACCTCGAGGAGAGCATTGTAGAAGCGAGTGACATATCCCTTAAAGGATTCTTTGTCCCCGCTCTTTATGGTGAAGAGGTAATCGACCGTCCTCTTCTGTCGTCTGTTCTCGACGAAGTGACCAAGGAACTGGGTGTCCAGCTCATCAAAGGTCGAGATGGAGCAGGGCGCCAGCCCCCGGAACTAGTCCAGACCTTCCCGGATTAGAGTGGTGGGAAAAGCACGGAATTGAGCTGTGTCCGAGTTATCTTGGAAGCCCATGCCCGCTGTAAATGCGTCCAAGTGATCTTTTGGGTCGGACTTCCCGTCAAAGAGTGCTACCTAGGGCGGCTTGTTCTTGGATGATACGCGCTCAGCCAGCAATCCCTCGTTGAAGGGCTTCGTGAGGGAATCCGTAGAATACCTAGCCCTTTCGCTAGACAGATGGTCGTCTCTCCGTATGCCTTCGATCTTCTTTTCGAGGGCCTCGAGTCGGTGGTGGTAACCCGAGGATTCAACACATTCGGAGTGGTGATAGTCCCTGCTCCTGGTCTGCGCGGCGGTGCGGCTTTGATTCCGCTCTATCAGATTTCTCAGATCCTCGGGTGAGGTTCTTCTCGAGTATCCCCGACGTGCGCCTCCTCGGTCTTGACGCGAGTGGGGGTGTCGGTCGTGCCTGGAAGAAGGAAAGCTGACCGACACCTTCTCAGAGGGTGTGGCCGCGCGTCGGACTTCGGGGAAATAACCCAGTCTTCCCCGAGACTGGGGCGTGGAGCCCTCCGGAACCCAATGGTTCATGGAATCATGGCCCGTGCATGGGCCGTAGTTGCCGGAGTTGGCACGCCGACACTCGGTGACGCTGAGAGAAGCGAGGTCATCCGCCCTCCGGCGTACGTCTTTTTCTCGGGGAGGGGGAACCGTGATCTGGTGAGCAGGGCCCGCCGTATGAACACGAACGAGGGCGTCCACCATTGATGTGAGTCTGTCGATTCGATCCGATAAGGCATTGATGATGTTTGGAGGGGGAGAAGAGTTGCTCCCGCCTCCGTTGTGGCGGCCCGTATTCTGATCGTTGCGGTCATCGCTCGCTATCGGGTCGATGGCGTAAGATCAACTTTTGTTGTAGAACAAAAAAGTTCTTTCGTTCTCACAGACTGCGCCAACTGATGGAGGGTATGATCTCCTTCAGATGCTGTCTGTAGGGTATTTTTCGTCATCCCATTGAGATGGGAATACGCGTCGCTTGTCAGGCGTATACAGATTCCCCCTGCCTAAGGTAGACCGGGGTTTATTAATTGTGGGGATCCGAATCTCCGGCAGCCGCGGACTAAGCTGCCGTTAATTACCCCTCGCCTTTGGAGCGAAGGAACCTCCGATTGACGGGCCAACTAGTCATGCGAACTCAGTGTGCAGTGTGCATATGTATGTCTTGAGGGTTTTGGATACATCGAGGGCCCCGCAGAGTTTTACGGGGGTCCCGTTACCCGGATAGCGAGGGAGGTATATTTAGTATGGAGTGCATAGGAAAAAGTAGGGTGAGGAGCGTCTTAAAGACGCTAGGGAACTGGGCGCTTGGGCGCTCGCGCTGGGCGCTTGGGCGCCGGTGCCTCACGTGCCCCGCACATGGACGCGGAACGCTTGGGCGCCGGCACCTCATATGCCCGGCACGTGGGTGCGGAACGCTTGGGCGTCGGCGCCTCACGCGCCCGGCACGTGGGCGCCGGCGGAAAGAAGGGGGGCTTTTAGCCCCAGAAACAGGAGTTAAACTCCGAAAGAGAATCTTTTATTTATGGAGTTAAACTCCGACAGATGTTGAATGGAGTTGAACTCCTCCTAAAAAAAGGTTTGATTTATGGAGTTAAACTCCAACAGATTTTGAATGGAGTTAAACTTCTAGAAATCTTTAGAGATGATCAAAGGGGATCCCTTTCTTCTCCCCTATAGCCCTGGATCTTCTTCCAAGCCTAGAATCTCCCAAAGGTGGGAATTATGGAGATGGGTCTCCTTCTTCCTCCTCTTCTGTTGGCCGAATCTTGGAGAAAAGGGGGTGAGATTTAAAAATCTCTCATTTTTGAGATCTGATGAAAGATCTGAGTTCCCCTTCAAAGGTTTGATGGTGAAAAACTGTTTATTTTTTAGAAAGGAAGAGTGAAACTCTTGATTTAATTCAAAAAAGGAGAAGAAGGTTTAGAACCTCGAAAAAGAAGAAGGAGGCACAAACCCTAGTTTTTATTTAGAGAGAGAAAAAGTTGTTGAGATATTTTCATCATTTTTGCCTTTATAGGCTGCACACTTTACATATAGACCCTTGGGCTTTACAAGATGGCATTCTGCCCATCCCATGCCCCATGTGCTCATTTTTTTTGCACATGAGCCATGGGTTTTACAAAAATTTGGCTTTATGCCCATTTTTCTTACATTTATTCATAAAAAAAATACACCAAAATTATTTATTACAAATTTTTTTTTGGCATGGGGGAGGCCTCATGTTCGGGCTCGTCTCGGGCATGGGCCCACTTGGCTTGGGGTTGACTTTGATTTTGACTTGGTCAACTGAGGTGTAAATTTTGACCCCAACAAATTGCCCCCATCAATAAATGCACACCACATATGTGGGTTGTGTGCATGAAATTAATGGATCTTCTTTCGCGTGGAGGTTGATTTAATTTGGTTCCCGTTTTGACGACGTGGAGGTCGTTTCTGCCATTTAAGCGACGTGGACGGTCGGTTCTGTCCTTTTAGCGACTTGGACGGTCAGTGCTGCCCTTTTTGTGACGTGGACGGTCGGTGTTTCCCTTTTAGTGACTTGGACGGTCGGTGCCGCCCTTTTAGCGACTTGGACGGTCGATACTGCCATTTTTGCGACTTGGACGGTCGGTGCTGCCCTTTTTGCGACTTGGATGGTCGGTGCTGCCATTTTAGTGACGTGGACGGTCGGTGCTACCATTTTAGCGATGTGGATGGTCAGTGCTTCCATTTTAGCGACGTGAACGGTCGGTGCTGCCTTTTTTGCGATTTGGACGGTCGGTGCTGCCATTTTTGTGACTTGGACGGTCGGTTCCGCCCTTTTTGCGACTTGGACGGCCGGTGCTGCCATTTTAGCGACGTGGATGGTCGGTGCTGCCCTTTTTACGATGTGGACGGTCGGTGCTGCCATTTTAGCGACGTGGATGGTCGGTGCTGCCCTTTTTACGATGTGGACGGTCGGTGCTGCCATTTTAGCAACTTGGACGGTCGGTGCTGCCCTTTTAGCGACTTGGACGGTCGGTACTTGATTTGACTTACTCCGCTTCTTGTGGTGTCGAGGTTGATTTGTTTGATTTGATTTATTTGATTTGATTTATTTTAGGAGTTCCCTACCCGTCCAGCAGGACTTTTGAGCTTGGAAGCGCTACCGGGTGGGATATTAATTTGATGTGTTTGTTTTCTGCCTTACTTGGCGGGACTTTTGAATTTGAGAGGAACTTGGAATTTGGATTTTGTTTGGCATCAACATTACTGCACTGGAATAATGCCAAGAGCAACTCATCATTTGCCCCGGGAGGACTTGGGATTTGGTTTTTGGTTCGGCATCAGCATCACTTGAATAATGCCAGGAGCAACTCATCATTTGCCCAAGGAGGACTTGGGATTTGGTTTTTGGGTCGGCATCAGCATTGCTGCACTGGAATAATGCCAGGAGCGACTCATAATTTGTCGTTAGGAAAACTTGGGATTTAGGTTTTGGGCCGGCATCAGCACCGCTAACACTGAAGCAATGCTAGGAGCGACTCATCATTTGCCTTTAGAAAAACTTGGGATTTAGGTTTTAGGTCGGCATCAGCACCGCTAACACTGAATCAATGCCAGGAGCGACTCATCATTTGCCGTTAGGAAAACTTGGGATTTAGGTTTTGGGTCGGCATCAGCACCGCTAACACTGAAGCAATGCCAGGAGCTACTCATCATTTGCCGTTACCCGTTGGGGAACAATGGCTTAGGAGACAAGTTTAGATCACTATCACCTAAGGCTTTTCAATTTTATGAGCCGTAAGGATCTCATAAAAGCATTTTCTCTCTACGAGTCGAGAGGATCTCGCGGGTGTATGTTCTCCTTAGGAATCATGAGGATTCCTAAGTGTGTTGCTCCTTTGTGAGTCGTAAGGATCTCACGAAGGCATTTTCTCCTCACAAGGTCGAGAGAACTTTGTGAGTGTATTTTATCTCTTTTCACGAGTTTGCGCCCTTTCGGGTTTTCACAAACTCGCCGGCAGTCCTGCTGTTTTTACTCACAGAGCCCTTTCAGGTTTTCATCCGTGCCCGTTTTTCTTGTGGACATACCTTCTTTTTTTTGTCGCTGGTGGGACTTTAAAAGTGGTCTCGCCGGCAGGGCTTTGGGAGAGATAGGGGTCGTTTACGCCCGTGGATTGTATACGGTTTTACAGGATGTATGATCCAGACCGTAGGGCCGGTATGCTCAATTCGCCTGCGAATTGGAGCATTCACGCGTAGTATTTCTTGAGATATCGGCCATTGATGGGTGGCATGGGCCTTTCTCCCTCGGCATCTATCAGCTGGTAGGATCCTCCATCAAACACTTTCTCGATGACGTATAGTCCTTCCCAGTTTGGCTCGAATTTTCCCTTGGAATGTCGATTGGGGATGATCGGTCTTTTGAGGACCAACACCAATTCTCCTTTCTTGAAAGCGCGGAGACGGGTCATCTTGTCATAGGCCCGTGACATTTTGGCTCGGTACAGCTCTAGATTTTGCTGTACTGCGAGCCTCTTTTCTTCGAGGGCGTCGAGCTTTTCGAGCCGAAGGAGCACGTTTTCCTCCTCCGTCAACTCGTGCTGAACGACCATTCTTAAGCTTGGAACTTCGACTTCGAGGGGGAGGATCGCCTCCACTCCGAAGAGTAATGAGTACGGAGTGGACTGAGTTTAAGATTCCAGTCTCTCTTGTTGGCTGAAGTATTTTTCCTCAGGAGCTTGCATAGAGTCTTATTGAAGGCTTCAGCTAGCCCATTGGCTCTTGGATTATAGATGGAGGAATATCTCCAGTCTATCTTGTGCTGAGTAGCGAACCTTGAGATTTTGAAGCTCTTGAAAGAAGGCCCGTTGTTAGAAATGATTCTTCTTGGTGTACCGAAACGGTATAGAATATTATGCTGGAAGAACGTCAGAATATTTTCTGTCTTGACTTCTTTTAGCGGGACAGCTTCGGCCCATCTGCAAAAGTAGTCAGTTGCGGCCAATATGAATCGGTGGCCTTTGGATGACGGAGGATCGATTGGGCCAACTATGTCGGTGCCCCAAACCTCGAAAGGCCACGACGCCACCGTAGGATGCAACGGATTGGGATGCTTGTGAATGAAATCACCGTGAATTTGACAGAGATGGCATTTCTTTGCATGCTCTTCTCAATCCCTTATCATGGTGGGCCAGTAATATCCAAGACGTTTGATCTGAAGCCGCATTTTGGGGCCGGACTGGTGAGCCCCGCAGACGCCCGAGTGAACTTCTCTTATGACTTTTTGGGCTTCGGCCGATGACAGGCACCTGAGCCAGAGTTGGTCATATGATCTGCGGTATAGAGTATTATTTACAAACACGTATCGGAGAGCTCTCTTCTTCAGCTGAATCCTCACAGATTTTTCTTCGGGCAGCTTGTCGTATCGGAGGTACTCTATGAAGGGCTCTCTCCAATCGGGCTCCTCTTGAATGATCAGAACTTCTTCGGCAGGATTGCTCTTTTGTTCTGCACTTCCCTCTTCTCGTAAAGAGACTGGGGGCAGAATTTGCCGGCTCCTGACCGTGATCATAATTTCATCCATGTCGGGATCAGCCAGTTTTTTGGCTAGGCGGGTGAGTACGCCGGCTTTTCCGTTCAACGCCCTCGGGACTCTCATTAGTTCAATGAGAGTGAACCTTTTCATGAGTTCCACCACTCGGCCTCTATATCGAGCTAACTCGGGCTTATATATCTTGTAGTCGCCGCTTACTTGGTTGACGACATACTGGGAATCACCGTAGACCCGTAGCCGAAGGATTTCCATTTCTATGGCGAGCTCCAGACTAGCTATCAGAGTTTCGTACTCAGCCTCGTTGTTTGTGCGAGGTTCGGTGAGAGCAAAAGAACGTCGTAGGGTTCCCATCGATGGCGTGATGAACACCAATCCTATCCCTTCTTTTATCTGCGGGATGCTTGATTTGCCGGAGCTCCTCATTGATGAGGCTCCATCGAAGTAGAGCTCCCAACATGGCTTGTCATCCTCGAGGTGCAACACTTGTTCGCCGGGTAACTCGCAATTGAGCGGTGACCCTTCTGGTATGTGATGAGCCGCAAGGAAGTCAGCGAGAGCTTGCCCTTTTATTGCTTTCCGAGGAGTATAGATTATGTTAAATTCAAGCAGCATGACAGCTCATCTCGCCATTCTACCGGCTAAACTTGCTTTGGTCATTAAGTGTTTGAGCGGGTCGACCTTGGAGATCAGCATAACCCGATGAGCAAGCAGATAGTGCCTCAGCTTCTTCACAGCAAATATCAGAGCCAGGCATTGCTTTTCGATCGAGAAATAGTTGTGTTCCGCCCCGACTAAAGTTCGATTAAGGTAGTAGAGGGCATTCTCTTTTCCCTCCTCGTTGTTCTGGGCAAGGAGTGCACCGAGTGACTCATCTAGAGCAGCAATATAGAGAATCAACAGTTTATTTAGAATAGGGGCAGTAAGCACTGGAGGGTGCAACAGGTACAGTTTGATGCTTTCGAATGCTTCTTGACATTCGGCATCCCAGACAAAAGGAGCTCATTTCTTCATGAGCTTCGAGAAGGGCCTACATCTCCCCGATAAATTTGAGATAAACCTTCGTATATAAGCAAGCTTGCCTTGAAAAGATCTTAGCTGCATCAGACTCTTTAGAGAGGGCATCTCCATGATGTCCTTTATCTTGGATGGGTCAACTTCGATCCCCGATGTCGGATTATAAAGCCCAGGAATTTTCCCGATGACACGCCAAAAGCGCACTTCAGAGGATTCATCTTCAGATCGTATTCCCTCAGTCTAGTGAGAATGGTCCTAAGATCTTGGATGTGATCGGCCTTAGCTTTAGTCTTGACGACCAGATCATCAACATAACATTCGATAACTTTATGGATTAGGTCATCAAAGATATTGGTCATTGCCCTTTGATATGTAGCACCTGCGTTCTTCAATCCGAACGGCATCACTCGTATGGAAGGCACGCGACAGACAAATCGTCCGGGATTGAGGACGGCCCTTATGCCTCTCTCGTATGGGAGACACGCGACAGATAAATCGTCCGGGTGCACAACAGGATTTGACCCATAAAACAGGATGCCCTTCTATCCATTTTTCCTTCCGGGAACGTAGAAAGTTTTCAGCTGGTCCACGGTGGAGATTGAAAATGCATCAAGCTCTTTGCACATCTGCTCCGGCACCCTTGTGACGGCTAGGGACCCTTCTGCAATTTCGAAGGTCTCTCGTAGTTTTTATCGTTGTGTGGGGGCCCAGTCTGCACAGCTGTTGCAAGACGGGTCTTCTTCCTCCGACTCTTCAGTGTCGCTGCCTAAACGAGGGCGGATTTTGCTGTCGGAAGGGCCTTCAATATCAGATTCATCCGTATCGCTACCGAAATGAGGGAGAGTTTTACGGAAGGAAGGACTTCCAGCGTTAGACTCATCAGTGTCACTGCCAAAACGCGGACGCACTTAGGGGTTTTTGCTTTTGAAAGTGACAGCCGGCTCAGATTTTCCTTTGATTTTCGGGACCATTATGTTTTTGGTCAGCTGTGACTCGGTATTTTGGGGCTTCATAAAGTACCGAGAATCCTCATATCGGACTTCATGCACACTGAACGGCTGGATGTCTCCGTCAATGCATCTTTCTTCGCCATTTTTAGTATACTTCACGCATTGATGGAGAGTTGACAGAACGATGCCGTAATCGTGGAGCCACAGCCGTCCCAAGAGAATTTTATAAGACGTGTCAGCGTCGATCACGTATATCTTAGCTTCGGTTTGCAGATCCCCAAATTTGATTGGCAGAGCTATGGATCCCAGAACTTGCTGGCAATTTTGATTGAAGTCTTGAATGATAATACTTTCCCTTGACAGGTGTCGGACGTCCATTGACAGACTCTTTAGAGTCCATAAGTTCAATGTTCACTGAGGATCCCGGATCAATCAATATGCGATTAATCTAATCTCCGTCGATGTATCCTGTCACGTAAAGAGGCCGATTATGCTTAGTCATTCCCAGTAGCAAGTCTTCGTCCTTAAACATGACTGCGGCGGCATGCAGAGCGTACTGGGGTTCTTTCATATTAATTTCTGCAAAGCGAGCCTGATACCGCTCGGGGTTTTGTAGAGCATAAATGAGAACATCTCTAAGCTCTTTAGATAGGACCAAGGCATCGTAGATGCTCAGGAGAGATGGAAGCATCCGGAGATGAGCCAAGACATTGTAGTTCACTGAGGAAGGACTTGAGTTTTCATTAGCTGGTTCTCTGCCATCTTCCTCATTAGCCACATGTTTTTCTTTTCCTTTTGGGGTGTTGCCCTAATTTGGCGGCAGAGCCCTGCTGCTTCTGAGCTGGATTTGATTGGCCTTTGTGGTGAGCTCCTCGTCCTCTTCGGGAAAACAGAGCTCTTCCTCAGAGTCACTGCCAAGATGGATAGCGTAGCAGGTCACTATAGGGATCTCTTCATTGGAGTCTTCTTCTAACTCCTCCAGAATTTCAGCCGCTTCTACAGGAAGGAACCCCTTCAATTGAATCAGAGTTCTTTCCTTCTGTTCATAGTCTTCGAGGGAATCAATATATTTTTGAATGGTCGATCTCCCTGTAGACTCTTTTTTGCGTCGAGCTGCACTTTTCTTCTTCTTGAGCTTTTTGGATTTTGAGCCTGATGGAGCCGAATTGACAACTGGAATAGTAGGCTTCTTCTGCCCTTCCCATTCCGTTCTGGGCTCTTTCCGAAGTAGCTTTAGCATCTTCTTCGTCCTATTAGATATGTGCGTACTCCACGGAGGCTGCGGTGAGTCAGTTTCATTTCTCAGGGCAGCGGGTTCAGTTGTCTGCTCCCAGAAGGCTTCAGCTTGTGTCTGTATGAAGTTAGTGGTTGTAGCTTGGTTTTTTACCAACACACTCTTGGACAGCTCGATCTCTCCAGTCTTGTACTGCTTCTCGACCCAATCTTTCAAGATATAGCAATCCTCGATCGCATGGCTAACTACTCTGTGGTACGGACAATACAGGGGATTGTCGGTCATTTTTGCTTCGTAGGGTCTCTTCGACTCCGGCAATTGTAGACCATTGTTTAAGGAATCTTTGAATATCTTGCGGACATTGTCCCTTCTAAAAGAGTAAACATTGTTCTTTTTCTCCTCTAGGGAAGTCCCTTCTCCTCCCAGCAATGGATTTCGAGACCGGTTGGTTTTGGAATCGCCTTCCTTTTGCTTGTCTTCATTGTCGGACGTATTGAAGACATTGGTACTGCTGGAATTCCCGCTTCTACGGTTGTCGTCCCTCTTACTTTTCTAAGTCTTGTCTCTCGGAGAGTCTGGGGTAGACTCTTGCTTTGAGCGTTCCAGCATTTGGACTTTCTTGATTAGCTCTTGAAACGTCTTGAGGCCTGCTGTACACAAGAATGGGACCATCCAATTGCTGAGATTCCCAATGAGGAGGCTGACGGACTGGTCCTGCTCTAGCGGCGGTTCACACTTGACGGTGAAGTTGCGCCATCAGGCGATAAAGTCTGTGTTGCTTTCGTTTTTCCCCGGCTTGGTTCTCACGAGGTCAGCAATGGAGATTTTGTCACTAACACTCATGAATCTTTGCCGAAACAGAGACTCCATTTGGGCGAAAGTAGTGACGGACCCGTCTGGAATACTCGTGTACCAGTCGAAAGCGGCACCAGTCAGGCTATTGACAAACTGACGAAGAAGGAGTGCATCATTGCCCCATGTATTTCCGCATGACACTTTAAAGTGGGCGACGTGCTGATTTGAGTTTCCCGTCCCGTCAAATCTTCCAAACTTAGGAATGACGTAGCCACTCGGGAACTCGATCAGATCGTACTGTGCGGGATATGGCCGCCCACTACTGGCAATTTCTTTCTGAGCTTCGGCTTCGGCCACCAATGTTTTAACCTTACTGGTGACCGAATCCATTATCCGATCTTGTGTTAGCGGGATAGTGCAATCTGGGGCCCAGGCATCCCTAGAAGCGGAATGTGGCCGGCTTTCGTGCGGCTCGACCAATCTTGGACCCAAAGGGACAGGCATCGGCTGCTTTGGGTTGTCATCACCCGGCTCATGAGTAGAGACTTGTGCTTGATTGGGAGGTGCTCGAGCAATTTGATTCGTAAGTTGCATCACAACATTCGTTAGGTCGTCAATTTTCGAATAGAGCTTGGCAATCTCTTTATCTTTGCTCCTGAGCTGTTTTTGAAGCTCTTGCTCCGCGGTCCTGGGGCGGAAAGTCAGCTCTTCCTCGCTGTCCGAGCTTGACTCTACATGGACTGAGGGGTCTTTCTGCCTATCGTCCTCATCGAGAGGGTTTTCATCATCCAGTGTAGGCGGCTGTTCTTGGGAAGCGGCAACCACATTCAAGCCAGATTGGGCTTGGGATGTGGTGGCCCCATCCTTGCTTTTGCTATGGAGGTTGTCGCTGAGGCGCGTGCCCGCCATATAGACAGTGTGGATAACATATCCGGCCATCCTTTCATTATTGCTAGCTGATTTTGTGGACCAACTGTTTACCGCCGAAAACGGAGACGAACCGGGATGGATCGTCTTGCCTGAATTTGGGGGCAGATGCTATTTGGATTTATCCATCCATCTCTTCAAAGATGCCAAGTTAATTTTTGACATCGTGTATCGAAGGTCTGGACGGATGCGGCCGTTGTAGCAGACTTCGTCAGATTCACCCTCATTGTAAGGGGTTTTTGATTGTGGGGACGCTCTTCCCTGCTGGCGCAAGCCCTTGCAGTTAATTACGTTACCGCATCGCGGTAACCACTTTCTCCTACTCCAGAAGGACACTTCGTGTCGTGTGTGCTTGTTTTATTTTTGGTTGCCCGTGAATTGTATACGGAGACTAATTTATGTTTTCGCCCATAGGGCGTGGATTGGTCCAAATCCGCATATTCTTAGATTTGGGTTTGGGTTGGTTTAATGATCGTTAATCTAGTTTGAGATTAAGATCAACTTAAATGTTTGTGGAGGATACGTTAGTCTAATTTTATACTAAGATCTACTTAACAGGATTTTGGGATCATTCAGAACCAACAAAAGAGCATTTGGGCTCCATTGTTTTAGTTTAAGAACGTTACGGTCCGTTGTTAGTTTAAGAACGTTTCGGTCCATAGCTAGTTTAAGGACGTTGTGGTCCGTTGTAGTTTAAGGACGCTACGATCCGTTGGGATGTGCTCATCGGTTTGGGAGTGCACCAAAGAGTTGTTGATTGTCGGGACCTTCCACTTCTCTGAAGATGTTGAAGAATTACAACGACATGTATCAGAGGTGTGGAGAGATGTACCCTTGAACCAAATTACAGATTGAAGGGAGATATCATGGTGGACCATCTAAGAATCATCAGTCATTTTTGGGAGACTAAGATTAACTTAGGAAATGTGTGATGGACATCGTTCTGGTCAATTAGTTTAGGAAGTCATGAACATAGAGGCTCAGTCTATTTGGAGATCCAAGACGTTTTAATCTCAAGAAGACTTAGCCAATTTGGGGCTGAAGTTGGCTTCTTATAGTGTTAAACACTAATATATGCTCAGTGCTCACGTGCTCTCAAGTGAGTCTCTAAAGCATTGTTAAACACTGAAATTTAGGGCGCTCACGTATGGCACATGAGGCGCCTGAAAGTTGGCGTTGTACACTTGGGTCCAAATCCCCGTCTGTATATAAGTGTTAAACACTTAATTCTTGTGGCCATCACGTATGGGCAAGTGAGGCGCCCCAGAGTTGGGCACTGCTTCTTTGGGTTTATTCCCTCTTTCTTGTATAAGTGCTAAGCACTTAGCTCATATAGTGCTCACGTGCAGACACACGAGGTGCTCAAAATGTGAGCGCTGTCTTTGGATTTTTCCCTTTTTCCATTTAAGCAATTGTTTGGGGGTCACGTGAGAACACGTGATTCGATCTCAGTCATTCCTTTTTGTTCATCGGGGGTGCTCACGTGGAAACACGTGACCGGTCTTTTCTTTTATATGCATAAAGATTTTGATCTGAGTTTTAAGAATTTCAGGTCCCTTGTTTTATAAGAATTAGATTCTTTTACAGGGTTAAACCCTATTTTTATCAGAGGAATTAAATTCCTATATATTTTTGGAAGAATTAAATTCTTTGGACTTAGTTCTTTCCCCTAAGTTTTGAATCTACATAACAGAATCTCCCCGATGAGAATTAAATTCTCAACTTGTAGGGAGATCTGCTTCTGCAAACCTCAACCAGAGGAAGAACTAAGTTCTTGTATGAAGGGTTAAACCCTTAAAGAAGAGATAAGATAATCTCTGTACTTTCTTCTTACCTAGGATTTTGTTGAGATTCCTTAGCACCCTACTGGATTTTCACAACAACTACCATGCCAAATTTAAAAAATTCTAAGGTGCTAATCAATCCTAAGCTAGGATCAAGGTAGAGTAAATAGACAATATATCATGTAATCTACCATTACATTAAGTGAATGAGGAATACAACCTTTGTAGACCGGTCCTTCACTTCTAAATCTCTATGTTGTAGTCCCTTCGCTACGAGTATCGATCTCCCGAGCTCTAGTATGGGTTCTCCCGGAGAAATGGACAAGCTTGCTCGAAGTCTTCGAGGCCGAAGATGATCTACGTCGAGGAGACTCTCATGCTACCTCTTCACTAATTGTAAAATTAGTGAAGCAAACATCCTAAACTAAATGGCAAGTAGTAGAGGATGATGAAGTAGGAAGTGGGCTCTCTTTAGATTTATTTTTCTCACAATATTTTCTCACCTTGAGAAAAGCTAGTAAGCTTTTCTCATGAGGAAGAAGAAGCTCGAGTGAAGAGATGAGAGAATGAACTCATGAGGTGAGAATGTGAACCATGGGTGAGTTAGTGTCATACACTAACCCATGTAGAGAATAAACCATGGCTAGTTAATAATGGTTAGGTTAATAAATATCTACAAGTAAAACAAACTTAGTGGACTTGGTCAATAGTTCTTCAAGCTTCTACAAGATTCAACCATGTGACTTAATCCCACTAATTTTAATTAACTTAGATAAATATAAACCCATCACATTATTAAGCATGGTGCAAGTCTCATACACCCATGTCACATGTGGCATCTAGCATGACACAAAAGTTGTACACTAATATATATCACATATACACTAATGCACGCAAGTGAGAAAAGAAATTATAAGTGAGCTAATATTAGTTAATGTAATCTAGTATATCTAATATACAATTATAAATTAAATTATTAAATCAACACTTGATTTAATAATCCGGCTATATCACATATAACCGACTAATATCAAATGCAACAACTTATCGAATCAACACTTGATCCGATAATCTGGCTATATCTCATATAACCGACCGATGTCACAAATCGCGAGAATAGAATGCGGTATCACATACGCGCATCAATCTTGGTCCCGCACATATCACATATGTGCTCCTACTTCGTTTCGCCTGAGCCAGGAAACCTCCGTGTAGGACTCTAAAGACTCGTCAATACGCCGGCAGTAGGTGATGATCATATCAAACACCCACAAGCCGCAAGAGGCGTGCTAAATGTAACGGCCACCCGAGTATTAAGCAATCAGAAGATCAACAAGCAAGCTTGCTCATACTCCTGCGAATCCAATCAGTAACACTTACCGTACAGTCCGGTCTCTTCGTCTGATATATCGCATATCTCGTTTAGGGGTGGTAAACGTCAGACCCCAGTAACTCGATAAGTCGTGCTGATATGAGGCTCATAACGGGTCGAGAAACTACTGATAACACTTACCAGTAAATTTCAGAATCAGCTCTGGCCAGGGACTTCATGTTATAGCCAATCGAGCACAGCGCAACATCAACTCCCTATACCGGGAGAGACGAATCCCTTCCTATCGCTCATTGCCTCCACGTGACTCGGGACTGTACCCAAAAACCACCGTTTTGCACGTTCTCTTGAACGTGGTAAGGTGGAAATCAAAGCACAGTGGGAATCACACAAGACTCTATGACGATCTCGGGTCGACAGACTAACATGTACCAGTGTCACCAGAGAACTGCCATCTGACGTGAGGTATAATACCATCTGGGAGTTCTCGGCGAATCCGTCCAGTGTACCCAGTCTCCACTGAGCACCCGTATATCATCTCTGATGTCAAACACCAATGGATATGGGATCATCCTTCGCCCATCTACATGGGTCGAGAAGCTATACGCTAGTCTACTCTGGTATATCGATTCCCCGTCTCGATACACCCACGACTAGGGACATTAAAGGATGTACTTACCGACTACCTTTGCCCCACTAATATGATCCACATCATAATCTAGGTAGTCAAGTACACATCATAAGGGCTTTATCAACACGTAACAAAGAGACAATCAGTGTACATGTTAAGATAAAGTGCAACCAGATATCATACTATCTTGTTGAGCAAGAAAGTCCTCTCTATATATGTCCAAGCATCCACTACAATATACATCTCATGTACAGTAATGGCCTCTAGGGCATACATATAACTAACAATCTCCTACTTGCACTAGGGCCATCAGATAGCAGTGGTTGTAGTATCACATACTCAACCATCCCATAAAAGTCTCTCTCTGGGAAAAAGGTCTTTGTGAGTGGATCCGCCGTGTTGTCCTCTGAGTCTACTCTCCTAACCTCGATCTCCCTGGAGATCAACCATCTCCATGATCATGTAATACTGCCTTAGAATATGTCTGGGTCACTGATGGGACGGGGATTCCTAGGCATAAGCCACAACTCCATTGTCACACAATGGTAAGAACGAAGTTCATCTCATGAACTAATAAATACCCAGACTTTTTCTTTGGTAGCAATGTATCGAGCCTTTATCATCTAGTTTGTCATGGTATCTGCTTGGAACTCTTCCAACATACCGTCCCTCCACTGAGGGTAAAGACAATGCCTGTGACTGACATTCAGTTGAGCTTACCACCCTGGAAGCTATCCAGTGATTCTCCCCTGGATCGATTGATACCATCTCACTACATCTAGTGAGAACCCTAACATCCACAAAGATCTATCTCATAGATCCAAAACCCAGGATTTAGGAGGTATCACCTTAATTCTATATGGAGAATCAATGTGATAAGAGGAGATTGACCGAGTGTAGTATAGGAAACACCTTTCCTATCAAGAGTATGTCATCCACGTACCATACGAGGAAGACCACCTTACTCTCTACAACCTTTTTGTATATACAAGGTTCATCTACCATTTTGATGAAGTCAAACACTTTGACTACCACATCAAAATAGATGTTCCAACTCCGCGATGCCTGCTTTAACCTGTAAAGCAACTTGCACACGTTTCTGCTGCTCCCACTGTCTACGGAGCCCTCTGGCTGTGTACTTATAGACGCTCTCTTCTAAATCACTATTTAGAAAAGCAGTCATCACCCAACCGCCAGATATCGTAGTCATGGTATGTAACAATGGCAAGTAGGATCCGGATGGACTTAAGCATAGCAACTAGAGAAAAGGTTTCATCATAATCCACACCTGGTCGATGATGAAAACCTTTTACAACAAGTCTAGCTTTGAAAGTCTCAACTTTTCCATCTATACCAAGTAATCTTCTCAAGATATACTTGCTCCTGATGGGGGTTTAACCCTTCAGATATAGCAACCAAAGTCCATACTTTGTTGGTGTATATAGATTCCATCTCAGATCGCATAGCATCCAGTCATTCAGAGTCCCCACTCTTGATGGCCTGCTCGAAACTAGTTAGGTCATCATCTCATGATGCAATCCTCGCTCCCACTGTCATTGAGAAAACCGAAGTATCTCTCAGGCGGATGATGAACCTTACCAGATCGACGGAGAGGCTGAGGTTTGTCGGGAACTATTGAATCCTGCGGTTCTACCAAAACATCAGTTGTAGTTTGTATAGCTGGAACTGCTTCCAGTTCTACCTCATGAACACAAATTTGTTTCCAAAATAAAATCCTTTTCTAAAAAGGTGGCATGCCGAGAAATAAAACACCTTTTGTTCCTCAGTGCGGTAGAAGATATTCCCTTGCGAATGCTTGGGATATCCAACAAACTTCCACGGAACTGACCCTGTCTCGAGCTTGTCCGGATTTTGCTTTTGACATAGGCCGGACAATCCCAAATCTTAACTTACTTAAGAGATGGGCTCTTCCCATACCATATCTTATATGGAGTGGTAGGCACCTGATTTGGTTGGAACCCAATTCAATAGGTATGCATCTTCATCAAGCGCATAACCCCAAAAGGAAATAGGCAACTCAGTAGTACTCATCATAGAGTGCACCATATCTAATATGGTGCGATTGCTCCGTCCCGATACATCGTTGTACTGTGGTGTATGTGGAGGAGTAATGCTGAGAGAGAATCTCATTCTCCTTTAGAATAGTCCAGGATCTCCGTACGCAAGTATTCTCCTCCCTGATCTCATCAAAGGACATAATACTTATACCCGTTTTGGTTCTCTACTTTTGACTTATATTCATTAAATTTCTCAAAAGCTTCAGATTTGTGTTTCAACAGGAACGTATGTCCGAATCTTAAGAGATTATCAGTGAATGTAATGAAGTACAAAGAACCGGTCCTGGCATGTGTAGACTGGGGACTTACATACATCATCATGTATCAATCCCAAGAGTTCACTAACTCTTTCTCTGTTTCCAATAAACGGAGCTATGGCCATCTTATCTTTGTGACATGACTGGAAAGTTTCACAAGATGTAAATTCAAACTAATTTAAATATGCATCTTAATGTAACTTAGCTAATCGGGTCGCATTGATATGACCTAGTCTACAATGCCTCAAGAAGGATTCGTTCATTTCTGAACTCTTCCTCTTGTGTGTGTTCTGTACGTTGAGAACTGTAGTTTGATTTAGAACGTATATGCTTTTAGATAACGTGCCTGAATCGATCAACTCTTGATATAGGAAATGTTCAAAACATTATCCAACAATACAAAATTATATCCTTCTTTACTAAATAAAGAGACTGATATGATGTTGTATATCAGGTTCGGTATCTAATAACATTCGTTCAGAATCAATGTACTTGATAATACAGGGTGATAACTGCCAACAACTTGGCTGCAACAATTGCACCGTTTCCAACTCTTGAAACTTTATCACCCATTCTCAGTTCTCTACCTATCTTTAGCCCATGTAACTTATTACATATGCGGGATCCTGATCCGGTATCTCATACCCAGGACGTAGAGGATACTGAGAAACGGTTCTCGGTAATGAACAGACCCGAAGAAGATGCATCATCATGCACTTTCTTCGTTTGGGCGGCACGGGAATCCTGGTAATCCCCTATTTCCTGCTCAGTCTTATAACATTTATAAGTTGGAGCGGGACCAACGTTCCCCAGCTCAGTATAACAAGCGGGTTAGGTCAATACATCCATATTATTATCTTGATTAAGGCGTGACATAGTCGCTACCTGGAGAGAGAGAGAAGAAAACATTCAGCGTATGCTCTTGCAAGATTAGATTGGTTATTATTTTATCTAATCAGGATGGCTCCCACTGTTTTTATCAAATCTTCCTTCAAACCCTAAGAGGAAAGACTAGCCGGGATTAATTAAACCCTACAAGTTCGCCAATCTTTCAGTCAGGCCAGTGCCGGTACTTTGAGGGAGGTTCCCCGTGTTTTTGCACGAACCTAATTAAAATAAACCTCGTTTTCCCACGTGCGTAACCCCGTTAACACCTTTCTAGACACCTACTTGATCGGCTACTTGTAATGTGTAAAACTCTCCCAGGAGTAACTCTTACTCGCAGTGGGTATTGGGATCCAACCATCTCATAGAAGGTATGCAATCTCATTGCAAATTTCAATACTTGAAATTCCCGATAATTTTGCCCCGAGCGATCTATGACCTTGACAAGGTCAACAAACTATAGACCGCAAGTCAAGTTCAACCCATCATTTCCTGATTGAATTAAACCCACCCGCACGACCCTTGAAAAAGTTAACAAGGTCGCACGACTACCCTAATCCAATCGCATCATATGCTAGCAGATAAGCACTAATCAGCTACCGCACACTACGCCTTGACAAGGTCAACAAACGCAGCACGAATACTAAATACTACTTATCTGAAATGACGGAGGGCTACGACGGGTTTTTAAGAAAACCTTTTGCGTAATGGACTTGATATCGTTGTAGAATCAAATGATTTAAAATGGAGTGTTTTTTAGGCTTTTGCTAGTTTCGCTAAAGAGGTCACTCCCGGTGAAGAAATCTCGGCTCTTTCCTCGTCGAATGAGGTGTGGGATATTTACAATACCACTATGCAAAGCAAAAACTAGAAAAGCAATCAAAAGACGAAACCGAGGGTTGTAGCATCTGCCAGTTATTGCTAAAGAGGTCACTCCCGGTGAAGGGATCTCGGCTCTTTCCTTATCGAATAAGGTGCTGGATATTCTACAAGGAATACCGCTATGCAAAGCAACAACTAGAGCTACCTGTTTTTGAAAATTCGATTCCACAACATCTTTAGGTTTATTTTCTTTCATTAATCTCATTAATGAATGTCCCATCATTTAAGTTACCTAAGCATCACAGATAAATACAACGTACGCTTATACCATCCGCATTCGCCTCGATGTCCCATCATGTACCGTTAGGTTAGGTAACTAACGGCAGAGCGGGGCAGGGCTAGGGCGGGTGTAAAACATAAGCAACGTCTATATAATATATCACATATACTATATACAGTATCTATCGCATCATATCAAGTGATCACATCACAGAATATCGCGGCAGAAATCAACATATGAAATATTGGATATACTAGAATTTCAGGGTTTTATATTAAGCCTGTATAAAACACGGATTCCACGGTGATGATGAATAGCCAAACCCACATCCCTAGACCCCTACGAGAGCGGCAAGTAACTCTACCGATTCTAGAGTTAGGAGACCAGGTCTCGACACCTCGAGATGGTCTCTCACTGGACTCTAGAACCCGGTTACTTGTGCTCCCCTCCTTGGGTCTATCCTAATGCGGAAAAGTAAATAATATACAATGGCGACATCATCCTCAACCCGAAAGTGCCACAATAAAAGAATATTACATACAAGTTTTTACATGAATGAAAATGAAAAACTCTCATCTCACATAAAAAAAAACCCGGTTATTCAAACACGATGATCCAAGATAACATATCCCAGCAACACATAACATTACATGTCATCAACGTAAGTAAATATGCGTATCCCAATTGTCGTTGACATATAGCAACGAAACCGGCGATACACCACATATTACACTTACGGTCGCAGAAAAGAAAGTGAAAAACTACAACAATTGGAATCTGCACTGCCCTTAGACAACATAAACCCGGAATATCACATATTCTGGATTTCATGCCCAACAATGCAAATTTTACATTTAGGTCTCAACCATGAAAACACTTTTCAAGTAATTCAACAAGATTCCTGATTCCGTCCGAGGCCGAAATGTTAAACTTGCATGCAACTAGATAGATTCCAATTATTGTATCCCATCACATGATATCCGGACGGCGTTAAACTTTTCGATCGATTCATCAAAGTCCTACAATTTCCCGACAGCTCAACACTTGAGCACAGTTCAATAATACCCAGAATATGCCACAGTACCTATGCACCAGCCGTAGAAGGGCAGACCCAAGCCTCACTCATGTCGCCACGGAACTGCGGCAAACCCTAGGGTATGACCGCGGTTCCGCGATCCAAAAAGTCGAGTTAGGGTTTCATTCTTCTAGAGGGTTCATAAAATTACTTGCATGTTTTTCCGAATACGTTAAACTTGGGAAATGGGTTTTTGATAATCGTTCGAACTTTTTAACTTCGCCTAGATAACATGTGAAAACCCAAATACAATGTTAAACTACGAATACGAAACACTCTGAATTGCTTATAGTGTAAGATTACATCACATGAAAAATTAGCAAAAACAAACAACACCTGAAACACCAAAACATAGAGATGAGAACATGAAAAAAATTTGAACACAAACTGCCTACATTAGGTCGGCCACAACCCCCTTGATCTCGGCCAAAATCCTAGCACCGGGTCCCAAATTTTTTCCATGTTCTTGTAATCTCTCATATATTATTCTGCACTTGTTTAAAAAAAATTTCGAGGTCATTTAAGAATCGACAGAACCCGTTTGGTGTTTCAAGTTTCGGAGCTCGTTTCGGTTTCGTAATCTAACAAACACCGTCTAATACTCCAGCCTGGCTCTGATACCACTGTTGGGATTTCTTAGCACCCTACTGGGTTTTCACAGCAACTACCATACCAAATTAAAAAAAATTCTACTGTGCTAATCAATCCTAAGTTAGGATCAAGCTAGAGTAAATAGATAATATATCATGTAATCTACCATTACACTAAGTGAATGAGGGATACAACCTTTGTAGACCGGTCCTTCACTTCTAAAGCTCCATGCAGTAGTCCCTTCGCTGCGAGTATCGATCTCCCGAGCTCTAGTATGGGTTCTCCCGGAGAAATGAACAAGTTTGCTCGAAGTCTTCGAGGCCGAAGATGATCTACGTCGAGGAGACTCTCATGCTACCTCTTCACTAATTGTAAAATTAGTGAAGCAAACATCCTAAACTAAATGGCAAGTAGTAGAGGATGATGAAGTAGGAAGTGGGCTCTCTTTAGATTTATTTTTCTCACAATATTTTCTCACCTTGAGAAAAGCTAGTAAGCTTTTCTCATGAGGAAGAAAAAGCTCGAGTGAAGAGATGAGAGAATGAACTCATGAGGTGAGAATATGAACCATGGGTGAGTTAGTGTCATACACTAACCCATGTAGAGAATAAACCATGGCTAGTTAATAATGGTTAGGTTAATAAATATCTACAAGTAAAACAAACTTAGTGGACTTGGTCAATAGTTCTTCAAGCTTCTACAAGATTCAACCATGTGACTTAATCCCACTAATTTTAATTAACTTAGATAAATATAAACCCATCACATTATTAAGCATGGTGCAAGTCTCATACACCCATGTCACATGTGGCATCTAGCATGACACAAAAGTTGTACACTAATATATATCACATATACACTAATGCACGCAAGTGAGAAAAGAAATTATAAGTGAGCTAATATTAGTTAATGTAATCTAGTATATCTAATATACAATTATAAATTAAATTATTAAATCAACACTTGATTTAATAATCCGGCTATATCACATATAACCGACTAATATCAAATGCAACAACTTATCGAATCAACACTTGATCCGATAATCCGGCTATATCTCATATAACCGACCGATGTCACAAATCGCGAGAATAGAATGCGGTATCACATACGCGCATCAATCTTGGTCCCGCACATATCACATATGTGCTCCTACTTCGTTTCGCCTGAGCCAGGAAACCTCCGTGTAGGACTCTAAAGACTCGTCAATACGCCGGCAGTAGATGATGATCATATCAAACACCCACAAGCCGCAAGAGGCGTGCTAAACGTAACGGCCACCCGGGTATTGAGCGTTCAGAAGATCAACAAGCAAGCCTGCTCATACTCCTGCAAATCCAATCAGTAACACTTACCGTACAGTCCGGTCTCTTCGTCTGATATGTCGCATATCTCGTCTAGGGGTGGTAAACGTCAGACCCCAGTAACTCGATAAGTCGTGCCAATATGAGGCTCATAACGGGTCGAGAAACTACTGATAACACTTACCAGTAAATCTCAGAATCAACCCTGGCTAGGGACTTCATGTTATAGCCAATCGAGCACAGCGCAACATCAACTCCCTATACCGGGAGAGACGAATCCCCTCCTATCGCTCATTGCCTCCATGTGACTCGGGACTATACCCAAAAACCACCGTTTTGCACTTTCTCTTGAACGTGGTAAGGTGGAAATCAAAGCACAGTGGGAATCACACAAGACTTTATGACGATCTCGGGTCGACAGACTAACCTGTACCAGTGTCACTAGAGAACTGCCATCTGACGTGAGGTATAATACCATCTGGGAGTTCTCGGCGAGTCCGTCCTGTGTACCCAGTCTCCACTTAGCACCCGTATATCATCTCTGATGTCAAACACCAATGGATATGGGATCATCCATCGCCCATCTACATGGGTCGAGAAGCTATACGCTAGTCTACTCTGGTATATCGATGCCCTGTCTCGATACACCCACGACTAGGGACATTAAAGGATGTACTTACCGACTACCTTTGTCCCACTAGTATGATCCGCATCATAATCCAGGTAGTCAAGTACACATCCTAAGGGCTTTATCAACACGTAATAGAGAGACAATCAGTGTACATGTTAAGATAAAGTGCAACCAGATAGCATACTATAATGTTGAGCAAGAAAGTCCCCCCTATATATGTCCAAGCATCCACTACAATATACATCTCATGTACAGTAATGGACTCTAGGGCATACATATAACTAACAGATTTTTGTCTAAGAAGGGGATTTTCTTCCTCTAGAGAATTGAATTCTCTTTTTCTCTTTTTCTTTTGTTTCTCGAAACTTATGGGGGTCTCTCTGTCTCCTCTCCTCGCTCCTATTTATACGAGAAGAACAAGAATCAATTTGGTAAGAGAATCTCTCATTGAGAGATCGTGATTGATTCCATGATCTTTTAGATCAATCGGTGAATTTTATTCACCGTTGGATTTTTTAATCCAAAGGCTTTCTATTTAACAGAGAAGATTTCTCTTTTTTTTTAACCAAATTAGGAAATATTTTCCTAAGATAGAACTTTATTCTATCAGACGATCACCGTTGGATCTTTGATCCAAAGGTCTTTCGTTTAACAACAGAGGAGATGTTTCTGTTTTAATGAAGATTATGGATATATTTCCCATATATATAGAATTTAATTCTATCAGATAGTTTAGAAAGATTTAAGGAAATAATTTCCAAATAGGATTTTGATCCTTTTATTTAGAATTTAATTCTAACAGCTTGGAAGGTGTTTAGGAACACTCACGTGTAGCACGTGACCCCCATGGAGTTAAACTTGTTTGCTTATATTCAACAGCCTAAAAAGGGCATCACGTGTTAGCACGTGAGATTCTCTGACCTGCTATTTGTTTTAATATGGAGCCTATATACTTTGTATATAGATGCTCACGTGCTTACACATGAGGCTCAATTTCATCCTGTCAATTATTTAAATGCGGCGCCTATGATCTTTGTATATAGGCGCTCACGTATAGGCACGTGAGGCTCCATTAGTGGGGAATTTTCCCCATCCCTTTTTCTTTCTTTTTTTGATAGGGGAACAAATGCCCCCAGCGTTGTTCTCACGTGGCTTGCACGTGAGTGCAACGATGTCACCCTTACAGCCGTTGAATCAGTCTTGGGAAACAGGAAGATGAACCGCTCCCATCACGTCATATAAATGCAGGGCTTTTCGCCTCTGGGAAGCCCCATGTTCCTTCATCTTCTTTCTTGGTTATTTTCTTGAGAATTTAATTCTCATCTTTAGAGCTTAGTTCTCTATCTCAAAATCTTTCATAGTTAAACTCTGCAAAACTTCCTTTTGGATAAGAATCTTGAACGACCCTCTCTTGCTTTCTGCCCTGGATTTTAAATCCATCATCAGAGCATAGCTTTTTTCTTGAATCGGTTTCTTAAAGATCTCAAAACATTTTTTTTGTTACAGATTTTAAAGTCTTGAATCAATGGGGATTATTAATCCTTCTTTTAGGGTTTCACCACATCACCGATCTTTAGGAACCTTGGAATTTAATTCCGTTTTCCTTGCCTCCTTGCTATGGGGGTTTTCTGGAATTTAATCCCTTTATTTAAAGGAATTTAATTCCGTATACCCACAGAACTTGGCTCTGAAATAGAGATTCAGAAAAAAAATTATCCCCTGATTTTCTCGAATACTTTTAGGGTTTTAATACACTTAAAGCAGATTTGAATATGTTGCATTTTCTAATAAAACTTGCTTTAAGAGTTGTTTAAGATTCACTGTTTGGAGAGAATCCTTTTCGATTCTTTCAATGGTTGTTTTGCTTCCTCATTGGTGAGCCACCATATTGATTTTGTGGGGGCCATGTGTTTTGTGAGCAGTGGTCCCATGAAACAAACATCCTGTCGTTTTCTTCTGTTATTATATACTTATATGTTTTATTAATGTTATTTCAGGAATAATGGCTTTACTTCCCTACTTTCATTATACTCGCTCAGACGCCGCTTTTCCGCAATCTCCGTCGGACGAGGAAGCTATAGCAATGATCAGGGCACATGACAGGGACCGTATGAGTCTACTCTTATGGGGTGTTTGGTATGGTCACATCATCCGGGGCCGCCGCAGCTTTACTTGTGAGGTGTCAACAGAGCCCCTCCGCCAAATATCGCTGATGGAACGCCCGCAAACCGCTTATGCGGTGGAGGCGACCAACTGGACTCCTATAGATAGGCTTGAGCCGTCAACAACTGGGATACCCAACCAGCCCTTGCCGGCTATAGATATCCTGAGGCACCGCATATGTCAAGGTGAAGCCCAACCCTGGGGACAAATTTATAAGGTAGGCCTTACCCCCCGCTACCCAGTAGGTTTCTTCCCTGGGGGTCGATACGTTCTTTCCGCCCACCGTGCACAATTACATAAGGTTGGGCTGTATCAAGCGGTGTACGCGTCTCTATTGCATTACCAGGCCCCTCACGTCTGGTGGGTTAAAGCTTTTCTGAACCAATGGAATCTTCCCACCGACACCTTCTTGCTAGGGGATCGCGAGATCTCTATTTCACTGGAAGAGTTTCACGAGATCTCTAGATTGCCAATTAAGGGAGAGCATTATGAAGAGTTGCTGCATCTCGACGAGTACGTGTTCGCGACCATGTCGGCTATGCTTGATGGCCTGACGACTGAAAACGCCATCCGCCATAAGTACCCTAGTCTAATCAAGGCTCTGGGTATTTTTGAGAAACTGTTCGCAACTTCAGAGGGGAAGGGCGTCACCTTTGAGAGCTTCATCGCCTGCTTTATCCGTTAAGATGCTTTATCCAAAGAGGCTCCAAAGTTTGCGAACATTGACGACCCTTTTGGGTTTGGGCTGAATAAACTGCCGGCCAAAGAGGAAGACTTGCCGCAGTTTATATTCTGACCTCGTCAGCCGTGTCCTTCGATGCGATTGCGGCCCCTGGCATGGACGAAGAGACCTTCTTCGTCGGCTTCATCAGCCTTTGGCTCAGTTGGTTCGCCATTCCAACGCATCGACGCTTCATGAGAGCCTCCGTCTTCTACCCCGCTCATCGCGTAGCTGAAGGGGCACGATTGGCCATTGGCATTGTGGGACTATCGCACCTATATCATGGATTAAGCATTGCGGCCAATACTTCGACCCCATGTGCGGATGTTGTGAATTTCTCCCTCCACTACTTCACGTCGTGGATCGAGATGCATGTACTGGGAGCATTTGCAGCACATCGGCGGCCAGATTTCTATGACTCCTATACCTTCCCACGAGTTATGAGGTTGGTGGATGCTTCTGCTCCCGATCTGACTTAGCTAGTAGCCCTCCGCGTGTTGCTCAACCCATATTCAAATGAGGGCGGGATGGTGTTTAGTGACCGAGTCCTCTCTGCTCCTGCAGGGCCCGTTCAACAGCTGTTTGATCTGTCAAAAGGGGGAGCGCCATCTTTAAAGCCTAAAGAGATTATGCACCTGTACGCGATTAGGCCGGACTATTTGGTGTTTCTTCAGAATAACACGGCTCTTTTTATGTGTATAATCCGCACCGCTTTGCCCAGCAATTGGGCTATAACCAGGGTGTCCCTTTCGAGGCGTTTTTAGTTGAGCCCACTCCGTCTCTGGAAGTCACTCGTGACGTCATCCATCAGTTTATGCGGCTGAACACCGGCTCCCATTTCATGATCCCTGAGTCCGACTATCTTCCAAGGTCTGTGGGGTCTTTCAAGGATTGGTATCGTCATCGAGTCGGTCCTGTCATTGCTGAGGAGAAGCGGGTACTCTTCGAATGTAGAGCTCCATCTCCGACCCAAGTCACCAGCGTTCCGTTGCAGCCGCGGTCGGTGGTTCGCCCTCCATTGAGGGATAGCAGTGTGGTACTTATCCCCAAGGCCACAGAAATATTATCGACTCCTCGCACTGCTGGTATGCCAGTGCGCACTAGAGCCCAAGCAAAGGCTTCCAATGAAGCGCCAGCGGTAGTGTCACTAGTGGCGGTGTCACCAGCAGTGGTGTCACCAAAAGGGGATACCGGGAGTGAAGTTTGTCAACGTCGTGCCAAAGCGCCGAGGGAGAGGAATCGTTCTTCTGCTAGTGCTAGCACGACTTCTAAGAGGAGGAAGAAATCGGTTGCTGGCTTACTCGACACCCTGCTTGAGTCTGAACCGTTTATTCAGGACGAACCAATTGCTATGGAGGAGTCGAATGCCGGACTTATCTATCTTGGCTCGTCTACTGAGGAGGCCGCGCAATTGGCTGAATCTTTGAAGCGCTCATAAGATGAGACCGAGAACGTGTGCATCCCGAAAAAGCCCTACCCTCCTGTTATATTCTATGAAGTCGATCCATCATTATGGAGGGTACACATGGGTCCTTTGTTAATGGAAGAAGAACGGGCCCTCAAACAGCCTATAACGGTTGCTTCCGAAGACGAGCTTGCATTAAAGACAGTTAGTCATTCATCTGCACTTGAACCTCGGCGAGCGTACCTTGCCAGAAAGGAAAAACGTCTCGAAAAAGCCATACTTCAAGCTCCTTGGCATATTGGTATGCGTCTTTCTCATGTCCTTCTTTTAGAGAATATTCTGTATTACTTTTATGTCTTCTCATTTTTGTGAAAACTTTACATGGATTTCGGCGGCGAAAGAGGCTTTGTGTCCAGATCGGGCCATAACTATGGACTCTACAAATATCTCCCGTGATGCATCGGCAGGTGTGGAGGAGGCTATTAAAGCTGCTACTCTTGCTGTGGAGCTTCCGGTGGTAACTTCTGTTCCTTCAGTGTCTATTCCTCCAACAGAGGTGACTTCACCTGCCATAGATCCCATGGATATCTCTAGTGACGCACCGAAGGGTGTAGAAGAGATTGCTGAAGCCATTAATCCTGTCTTGGAGCTTCCAATGGTGACTTCTATCCTCTCAGTATCTACACTTTCAGCAGAGGTGACCTCGCCGGCCATAGATCCAATGGATCTCTCTAGTGGCGCCCTGGAAGGTGTGGAATGGATTGCCGAGACCGATGTCCTGTCCTTGGAGCCTGAAGTGGCGGCTTTTGTTTCTCAATTGGAAGCTACCGCGCCTGCACATATCCCCAATGATGTACTTGAGGGTGTAGAGGAGCCTGTCAAAGCTGCCATCCCTCCGGCTCAAGGAGGGCGAAGTATCGAAGGTAAACTTCTACATTTCGTTTTAACGATCCCTCTGTTATCTGAACCCTTCTTTCCTTCATAATTGCGGGAATTGGCGGCATCCATCATGGATCTATCTCTTAGGAAAACCTTCCAGCGTCTGCTTGATATAGCCGCCCCACAGGCGATACCCCCGCAAAGCATAGTCCTTTCTTCTGGGCAAGGTTGGTGTTCTTTGACCCCTTTTGTTTTACTATTATTTTTTTTATAGTGATGCTAATATGCACTCCACAGTTCTGGAAGCCGATGACGAAGTCGAGATCCTTGATGGGCCCGGGGATCTCTCAAGCCCCCTTGCATGACTGTGGGTAAGTAAGGCTTTATCTTTGGCATTGTTTTGTTTATCCCATGTTCATAAATCTCATTGACTGCTCATAAATCTTGACAGCTCTGCCAACCCGAACCCCGCTAGAATCTCGGATTCCCATGCCACCAGGCCTCTATGCCCGGCATGCATCTGAAAGAATGGCGAAACAAAGCATTTACTCCCTGACAGCTCTCATTGAAGACTTTCGCACTGGTACCTCTGTCACGGCCGAAGAATTTGCTGTCGAAGCCACCGCTTCCTTGTCCGTTCTCTCCACCTATCATGATGAAGCATTGGTGCGTGTCTGGGTTGAGTACTGTCGCCGAGTGGAGGTCTGCCTACACGGGCTTGAGTGCATCCGCCTTCCTTCCGACATCTTAACCGTAAAATCGAGTCTGCGGGGATGGATCGAACGGTGCGCGGCCAATCTACAGTTATGCGAGAAGAGGCTTAACCGGAAGTTTTCGGAGAGGGAGCTAGCTTCAAACTCTTTGGGGGAACTTCAGGCTTAGCTTACCGTCAATACAACCCGCGCGTACGAAATTTGGCGGGTGCTTCAAGAAGCTATTACAGAGGTGTTCCTTGATTGGCTAATACCATGTTAGGGGTGGCTCTTGACAAAGCCGTTATCTTTACCCTCGAGATGGTTGAAGCCCATAAAATTGCCGAAAGGGAGCTTAAAATTCGGTTTGCTTCATATCAGACTCAGCAGACTCAGGCGGGAACCCGTCTTACCGCATTAATGGATCTTGAAGCCGAGGTCGAGCGGAAGAACGATGAACTCACGAGCTTATTGCACCATCCGCCGGCTTAAACATTTTTTTTGTCGCTGTATATTTTCCTTCTATCTTCTTTTCTTTTGTATTCATTTATGAATAAGAGTATCTTGTATTCATTTTGATTTATGAATAAAAGACATATTTTTCTTCATACTAGCGCTTTTCTTTCTTTTGTTGTCTTGGCTTAGCATAAAGTAGTTTATATACTCATTTTGGAGTTTGTAGTTTATGAGCTCATTTTGGAGCTTGTTTAGTTTACCTCACTTGGGCTCGTAGGTAAACTGGTCCTAATGTCACGGTTAACCTCTGCTCTTTACGACAGAGGTCCGTTAGGGTCTGTGGTACTAGGTTTTTTTTGTCCGCCGTACAGTCGCATTGGCTAATTTATTCCCCGATATGCAATCTTGCTATTCGAGTAGCCGCGCGACTATCGTGTTTTTGATCCCTTCGGGGCTGGACAAGACATCTTCAAATAATCTCCCAGGTCATATTACCATCGGGAAAGCATATTCTCCCTAGAAATCGTAAGGATTTCTAAGTGTTCATCGCCTCCGTGAGTCGCAAGGATCTCACCCGGGTATTTTTCCCTTACGAATCGTGAGGACCCGTAAGTAGCTTCTTCATTTCAGTGGCATGTAACTTCAGCGAATGTGGCCCGTTGATAATCCATCTTGACCTCCTTGCAGGGCAGTGATGGCTTAGAAAACAGGGTTGGATCTGCTGCCTAAGACTTTTCAACTTTATGAGCCATGAGGGTCTCATAAAGACTTTTTTCCCTACGAGTCGAGAGGATCCTGTAGGTGTATTTTCTCCTTAGGAGTCGTGAGGACTCCTAAGTACGTTTTCTCTTGAGAATCATAAGGATCTTATAAGAGAATTTTCCCGCTTACGAGTCGAGAGGACTCGTAAGTGTTTTTTTTCCTCCCTGTTAATATTCGACTTTGGAGAATATGGCCCGTGGATAGTATACAATAGCCCATCTTGGACCTACTTGCAGGGCCACAGTTCTTAGGAAATAGGTTGATATCCCCGTTGCCTAAGGCTTTCCACCTTCATGATCCGTGAGGGTTTCATGAAGATGTTTTTCCCTACAAGTCGAGACGGGTCAAGAAGTTCTCGCAGGAACATCGTTTTCCCTACGAGTCGAGACGACTCGAGAAGTTCTCGCAAGAATGTCCTAACGTCACAGTTAACCTCTGCTCTTTACGACAGAGATTCGTTAGGGTCTGTGGTATTAGGGTTTTTGTTTGTCGTACCGTCACGTTGGCTGATGCATTCCCCGATACGCAATCTTGTTGTTCGAGTAGCCTCGCGACTGTCGTGTCTCTGATCCTTTCGGAGACTGGACAAGACGTCTTCAAGTAATCTCCCAGGTCATATTACCGTCGGAAGAGCAAGCGTCAGAGATTTTCCATGCCGCTTTTTACTTGAGGTTAGGCTCAATTTGGGAGCCCCGATGAGTCATGACCACTCCTCGCTGGTGTGGGATGATCTCCGATAGTCTTTCAGGTTTTATTTGAGTTGTCGTCAAGATCCTGAAGCTAGGGATCTTCCTTTGCTTCGTTTGTTGACATTGTATCTGGTATATTGCGACGAATGTCGAGGTTGTCTCTAGGCTGCCTGTGAATCGTCGAGGCTCAGAACTAGGGACTTTGCCATGGCTCCGTTGTTTTGACCCTGGGTTCGGTTGTTGACGTTACATCTGCATCCTGCTGGAGTGAGGAGGGATGTCGGGGTGATCTCTAGGCTGTAGACGTTGCTGTCGAGACTGGGAACTGGGAACTTTGCCATGGCTCCGTTGTTTTGACCCTAGGGTCGGTTGTTGACGTTGCGTCTGCATCCTACTGGAGTGAGAAGGAACGCTGTTGTTGATCTCTAGGCTGTCTGTGAACCGTCGAGATTTGGAACTAGGGACGTTGCCATGGCTCCGATTTGTTGATGTCACGCGTCGCTTCCCAAAATACGGAATACGAGGGGTTGACAAGGCCAGCCATGCTCCTACGGTCAAGGAAATGTTCTGCCGTAGTCACACTTCGGCTTCTAGTTTTACATGGTAAACAGTCAATAATGCGCAGGTAATGAGAAATGCAGTAACTGAATGAAACAATGTAAAGAACTGACCTGATGGGAAACAAAAGGGTATAACTCTGGATAGCTAATCAAGGTGTCCGTGATATGCGTCTGGTCCTGGTCCAGGCTAAATCTTCTCCTCACACTGAGCATGCATACTCAGGTCGTCAGAGAGACACAATAGCAATATAATATATAAATTCATGTAATAACTCTAACAGTGGTAATAAATATATATAACAGTAAATCAATGACGGTATAGGTATGAACATGTAGTAATCGATGCAGTGGAACAGTAAAAGCAGTAAAATGATATGCCAAGTATGTCAACACAGTAAGTATGTATATCGATGCTATCATCCCTACCAGTCTCTAAGTCTCACTGTACAGGTCACTAAGCCTATCGTCAGTCCAAGTGTGAGAATCAACCACTCGCGAGTGTCCTCCACCCAAGGGTAGAACCCAAGGGCAAGGGACCACGGGCCCAACATGTAACTCACGGTAATAATCATGTACCCTGTAAATCTTCATATATCTCCATATATATAAGCCGGCAAGGGACTCCCGAGATTCTATTGAATTCACACTCGAACTACCCCACACCCCGTGGTCTACATCAAACGCTAACCATAACCCTAAATACCAGTCGGTCTGTGACAAGTCTACGCGAGAATTGGAGGCAGGACCTCCATCAAGCACGTCCCGACTAATATCTAAGATAAATGGCAGAGTCTGATGTCTTATCTGTGACACCCATGCAAGAGTTTCCATAAGTGTCTCATACCACTTATAGTTACACGTACACGCGTCCCACAAACGTCGATAATGCAATAGAATCATAAGGTTCACTGATTGTGTACAAGTACGTATCACTTTCACTTATTCACTTATACACGATCACTAACGTACTTGCCACAATCATCACTAATACCTAACACTGGGTAACGCATAGGTTATCAATGCAGTGACGTGTGTATGATATGATGCATAAACAGTATGTAAAACATGATTAGGGTGTCATGAATCAATAATCTACCACTTGCATAATTTATCATAAATCATACGGTTATAGTTTAGTGAAACGATGAATGGGGAATAAATGGTATGTTCAGTTATCTATCCAGCGAATTTGGTTTCATGCCAATCGGGTTCCAGGATCATTAATTATAGCCATTTCATTTTAAGCGTTCACGGCTGGAAATCCGGTTTCAGAATCGGAAGTCCGTTTCGTAACGCATTTTAATCCCAGTTGGGATCAGATTTTAGAGACGATACAGATGAATGAAATCTAGGGTTTTCAGTAAGGTTTTCAACGCAATAGACGGATCCTCAATCGCGTCTGTACGTCAGGAGATATACACTGTTCAATACTAGTATATCAATTCTGATTCTGTTGGGACTGTTATACGTCCCGATCTTTTAAATTACAGGTTAAATAGCAAATGATGACGAAACAGGGTGAAACCACTTGTATTATCTAGCTAACAGATTCACCTATAATAAACAGCGGAGTTCCACAACCTACGAGTTAAGGAAACAATGTGGTGTTCATTACGGGACAGTAAACAACAACTGGAGTCGCTCTGGACTGCAGTCCAGAGTCGCACTCCGATCTAAATATTGTCACAGTTTAAGTATAGAAACTAATATAAAATGGCATAGGGTTATAGTTCTTCGAGTCGGCTTCGATTTTAGCCCTTGAACGCATCATTACAGTATGTAAATAATTTATGGTGATTTTAACGGTTTTCAGCTACAAGAAATTTCCAGTTTTACAGGTAAACTTGGGGGTAGTCGTTTTAGTCATTAACGGTCATATTTTCCACCGAAATTCACACACTAGATTCACAGCCATACGGGCCAGATTATACAATTGAATTCTGCCAAATTAAGCAAGTATTTTCATTGGGTCCATACATCGAACAGGTAAATAGTGTACGTTATCACGAATAGTAACATTGCAATTTATACGATTTGGATTTGTAACATAAATAGATTAGCATGAAGCAAGTAGAGAACTTGCCTGGAGACGGTGAACTGATGGCGCGGCAGCGAAGGCAGTAGTGACACGTCCCGGGCATGGGGTAGCAAGCACGCGACGAGTCTCGGCTAGGCTTGGGCTTGGCTCGAGCTTGGGGATGGGCTGTTGCGAGCTCAGGCGGTGTCGGGGCTGGGGATCGCTGATACTGTCAAGGCCGATGGAGAGGGATTGCAGAGGGAGAGAGAGGGAATTTAGAGAGAGAGAGTTAGAAATATATATATAGAGAGAGATTTGAGAGAATGAGAGAGAGAGAACAGAGGGAAAGTGAGAAAGAGAGAGAGGGAGTGATATATATAGAGAGAGGGGGGGAGAGGCAAGCAGAGAGGGTGCTCGGGGAAAGGAGGTGGCCGGGGATGGGTGAGAGTGAAGGAAAAACAGAGGAGGGCTCGGTTGGGTGCGGAGCTCGAAGGAGGAGGTGGGAACGGGAGCTTGGAGTCGGGTAGGGTGCAGCCGGGGCTTCGGGTAGGCGTTGGGAGAAGGTGAGGGAGGTGAGGATGACGACGTTGATGGTGGCGTCGAGAGCACGGAGGTGGTGGTCGGAGTTGAGGGTGATGCGGAGGGGGACCGACGTGGTGGCCGGCGGCGTGGTGTGATGGCGACCGAGTAGGGAAGGTGATGATGGGAGTGTGCTCGGGGAGTGAGGAGCTCGTTGGTGGTGCTGGCGAAGTGGTGGGTGCGGGAGTGGGTTCGAGAGAGAAGGAGGAAGGAAAGAGAGGAGGGAGAGAGTGATGGGAGTGAGGGAGTGAGAGAGTGTGTGCAGGGAGAGAGGATGAGAGATAGGGGTCACGCGTCGTGGGGAGTAACGCGCGCGAGCGACGAGGGCGCGAGCGTGGGCGGAGGCGACGGAAGAAGAAACAGTGGCGTGGGCGGGAAAATAGGAAAGAGCCGTTGGGGGAGATGCACTGTAGGAGCGGGTCGGGTAAGAGGTGCGGTGCGGTCTTGGAGAGGGGACGCGGGAGTGGGCCGAAGGGAATTGGGCCGGGGAATTGGATTTAATTAAAGAATTTGGGCTGGGTATGCTGGGCTTGGGGAAACGGGATGGCTGAGGACAGTTTATATATATATAGGGTTTTAGTTTTTGTGTTGGGCTGAAGGGAATTTGTTAATTCAATTGGTTTTTCTTGTGTGGGTTTGGGTTTAAATTTCAGTGAAAAGAAATGGGTTGGAGGGAAAAATATAGGGTTTAAATAAAATTATGAAAGAGAGAGATAGGCCGGAATAGAGGTTTATATGAAGGGGAAAAATGAGGAATTGGGATTAGGGTTTGAGAAAGGAGATGGGGGAAAAATAAAAAGGTGATAAATTCTCTTAAAGAAAGGGAAAGGGCTGGGCTCAAAAAAATCTTAACTTAGAATGGGAAAAGCAACAGCTGGGCCGGAGGAAATGAAATGTAAGGTTTGGGTTTAATGGGATTTTGAAAATAAAATAAATAATTATAAATAAATTTTATAGGTATAAAGAAGTATAATTATTGGTATAAAAGGGGCTGGGTATTACATCATACCACCCTTACAAAAATTTCGTCCTCGAAATTTAAAATAAATGGTAAGTTATACAAACATAGGCGAAAGCTATTATATTGCACACTAACACATGAAGATTTACTAGAAATACATGGACGAAGATATTCGAAGGTATAAATACGTAAGAATAACATACAAAAATATAGATCTAAATAGGTATAAAACAGGAACAACTATAAGGGTAACTACATATATATGGAAATATAAATAACAACAATAACGCACAATATTATTCGAGGCGTACTCGATAAAATCGAAATTCAACTATGTGCACGTATAAGTATATTAAAAGTAGCACAGCAGAAATAATAAGTATAAAGTACAACCACTTATAATAGTAACCATAGGCACAACACCCGAAAATAAAGTAACGACAATGAGGTAGTGAAAGCTTAGTCGGTAGGTTAAAACTTTTTAGGATAATGTATCTGTCAAATAACGTAGGAAACTCATATAGTGAAAATAAGAAATATGGAACGAAAATAGGCGCGATGTAAGGTTGCGCTACTGAAAATGAGGATAATAGTAGTACTGAAAATGAGGATAATAGTAGTGTGCTTTGAAATACATAAAACTAAGTAGTCAATAACACGCACTCTTCGACAAATACAAGATAATGAAAACCAAATTTCAATAATAAAGTCCCTAAATATATATAGGGTAATAGGAAAACACAAAAATGTATAGGGCTAGCTAGGGTAAGGATTACAAGGAAGTGTGGCTCATTCAGGAGGTCGGAGTGTGGCTGCCTTAGGCTGAATGTTAAGGAGATTGGAATCGGGTCAGCACAGGAACAAAGGACTGCAAGGGGAAAAATATAGGGAGGGCAACGGTCGATACATTTTGTGAATCAAAATTTTTCGAAAGGTCAGTCAACTTGGAAATTTTATTATCAACATCCCCTACCAGAAGGATTTCAAACGAGGCATAAATGAAGGATGAAAGATGGCATGTACCAAAGATCAGGGTGCGGTACTAGTTAATCTCAGTGAGGGTTAAAACAATGTAAGGAGTAGGGGTGAACAGATCTCAGTAGGAAAAATAATTGTATAGAAGAAATACTCAAGCATCAAGTGAACTAGGAAGATCGAAAGATTAGCGAACTCAGCAGTTTATTTCATTCCAGAAGATTTTAAACAAAGCATTCTCAAAGACGAAAGGTGGCCCTAAACTATACACAGATTTACTTGGCCAGATAAGATAACATCTAAAAGAAATCCCGTCAGTCGCGGTTGTGGAGATTCAGCAGGTTGCGGTAGGCTCGCGCGCTCAGGTAGGGACGTCCATTTCCATAGCGCCTCGTGGGGACCGCCATTGGGAGTTCTTCCACAGCAGGGTCTTGTCCTTCTGGTCCTTCTTCCTCGGCTGGAGCTTCTTCGTCAAGATCTGATTCCATGGGATTCTCTTCTATGGGATTTTCCTCCACTGGATTTTCTTCTATCGGGTCTTCCTCGGGATCTTCCTCTATCGGGTTCTCTTCAGGGTCTTCTTCCTCTTCGTCGGAATCGCCTATCATGTCAAACTCTGGGACGGCTGCTCCTTCGCTCTGAATCGCTGTTTCCGAAAATGACCTGGGGACCGTTGATCTCATCGTCAGAACTCATCAGCGTGCGGTCTAAAGAAACGCATGACTGTGCATCCTCATCTAGATGCGGCGCTGCTCCAGGATGGGCCATGGCCTGAAAAGAAAGAGTCATGATTAGACAATGGAACACATCAAGAAAATAGTTAAGTGTACGAAGTATAGAAAGATATGCGGTGGCAGGAACTGAAAAAGTCAAGATTAAAATGCTGTGATAGTGGATAGTATGAATAAGGGGAAGGACAAGAGAAAGATACATATATTACGATTCAAGTTTTATTGCATTCAACTAAAAGTTCGACGGATACAAGATTTCAAACGAAAAGAAATGCTTATAAGAGGATGACAACATTATTACTGAAATTAGAAAACATGAAAATTCTTCTTTGATTGCTAGACCGCTGCATCATCGTCACGCGAGTTGAATCCTATGTTGGGTCCGCTTTATTCTCAAAGTTCGAACTACGCAATAATCATCACTTGGAAGAAGTGGGGAGAGTGGACGAGTCTCCTCCTTGCAGCTCCTTCCTTTTTGGGCAACCGTTGATAAGATGTTCGCTGGATCCGCAAATCAGACATTTCCCTTGGGCGCGGCGACAATCCCTCTGAAGATGTCCTGGCCTCCTACAGTACTCACAATATGGGGTCTTCTGCTGCTTCTGTCGTGGGGAAACAAATTGGCGCTTCATCTTCTTCTCTTTTTCTCGTCTAACGGGGATCCCTTTATGATTGGAGACTCCCGCTGGTGCCTGATTCACCTGCCTTCTCAGTCCTTCAGCTAACAAGTCGTTTGTTCGCTCCTGGGCTTCCTTTAAATCTTGCAGTACACTCAGAATCTCAACGGTTTGATTCTGGGGAGTGGAGATAGAGGAAGAGTCGTTAGAAGACATGATCTTGAAACAGTAATTTTGACAACGATATAAGGCACAAGCTATAATAATATAATATGGATTGGAAAAAGATTCAAGAATATCAGATGTGATGAAATTCATTACAAGTGGAAAATCAACTGTATGACTCTAAGTCACTTAAACAGAGTATGGTAGTGCAATTGCAACCACGTAATCTTGCCAAGTCACCCAAAACCCTAGCGAATGGATAGCAGAACACTCAATGTGAATATGGATCAAGGATATCAAGTTTACAATCTAGACCGAGGGATGTCTTAGATTGTCAAGCTCTACACGGAAAACTGCAATCCCAATCGAAGCAAAACCTGGCTCTGATACCAACTAAACCATGTCACGCCCCGCTTCCCAAAATACGGAATACGAGGGTTGACAAGGCCATCCATGCTCCTACGGTCAAGGAAATGTCCTGCCGTAGTCACACTTCGGCTTCTAGTTTTACATGGTAAACAGTCAATGATGCGCAGGTAATGAGAAATGCAGTAACTGAATGAAACAATGTAAAGAACTGACCTGATGGGAAACAAAAGGGTATAACTCTGGATAGCTAATCAAGGTGTCCGTGATATGCGTCTGGTCCTGGTCCAGGCTAAATCTTCTCCTCACACTGAGCATGCATACTCAGGTCGTCAGAGCGACACAATAGCAATATAATATATAGATTCATGTAATAACTCTAACAGTGGTAATAAATATATATAACAGTAAATCAATGATGGTATAGGTATGAACATGTAGTAATCGATGCAGTGGAACAGTAAAAGCAATAAAATGATATGCCAAGTATGTCAACACAGTAAGTATGTATATCGATGCTATCATCCCTACCAGTCTCTAAGTCTCACTGTACAGGACACTAAGCCTATCGTCAGTCCAAGTGTGAGAATCAACCACTCGCGAGTGTCCTCCACCCAAGGGTAGAACCCAAGGGCAAGGGACCACGGGCCCAACATGTAACTCACGGTAATAATCATGTACCCTGTAAATCTCCATATATCTCCATATATATAAGCCGGCAAGGGACTCCCGAGATTCTGTTGAATTCACACTCGAACTACCCCACACCCCGTGGTCTACATCAAACGCTAACCATAACCCTAAATACCAGTCGGTCTGTGACAAGTCTACGCGAGAATTGGAGGCAGGACCTCCATCAAGCACGTCCCGACTAATACCTAAGATAAATGACAGAGTATGATGTCTTATCTGTGACACCCATGCAAGAGTTTCTATAAGTGTCCCATACCACTTATAGTTACACGTACACGCGTCCCACAGACGTCGACAATGCAATAGAATCATAAGGTTCACTGATTGTGTACAAGTACGTATCACTTTCACTTATTCACTTATACACGATCACTAACGTACTTGCCACAATCATCACTAATACCTAACACTGGGTAACGCACATTATCACTAGGTTATCAATGCAGTGACGTGTGTATGATATGATGCGTAAACAGTATGTAAAACATGATTAGGGTGTAATGAATCAATAATCTACCACTTGCATAATTTATCATAAATCATACGGTTATAGTTTAGTGAAACGATGAATGGGGAATAAATGGTATGTTCAGTTATCTATCCAGCGAATTTGGTTTCATGCCAATCGGGTTCCAGGATCATTAATTATAGCCATTTCATTTTAAGCGTTCACGGCTGGAAATCCGGTTTCAGAATCGGAAGTCTGTTTCGCAACGCATTTTAATCCCAGTTGGGATTTGATTTTAGAGACGCTACAGATGAATGAAATCTAGGGTTTTCAGTAAGGTTTTCAACGCAACAGACGGATCCTCAATCGCGTCTGTACGTCAGGAGATATACACTGTTCAATACTAGTATATCAATTCTGATTCTGTTGGGACTGTTATACGTCCCGATCTTTTAAATTACAGGTTAAATAGCAAATGATGACGAAACAGGGTGAAACCACTTGTATTATCTAGCTAACAGATTCACCTATAATAAACAATGGAGTTCCGCAACCTACGAGTTAAGGAAACAGGGTGGTATTCATTACGGGACAGTAAGCAACAACTGGAGTCGCTTTGGACTGCAGTCCAGAGTCGCACTCCGATCCAAATATTGTCATAGTTTAAGTATAGAAACTAATATAAACTGGCATAGGGTTATATTTCGTCGAGTCGGCTTCGATTTGAGCCTTCGAACGCATCATTCCAGTATGTAAACAATTTATGGTGATTTTAACGGTTTTCAGGTACAAGAAATTTCCAGTTTTATAGGTAAACTTGGGGATAGTCGTTTTAGTCATTAACGGTCATATTTTCCACTGAAATTCACACACTAGATTCACAGCCATACGGGCCAGATTATACAATTGAATTCCGCCAAATTAAGCAAGTATTTTCATTGGGGCCATACATCGAACAGGTAAATAGTGTACGTTATCACGAATAGTAACATTGCAATTTATACGATTTGGATTTGTAACATAAATAGATTAGCGTGAAACAAGTAGAGAACTTTCCTGGAGACGGTGAACTGATGGCGGGGCAGCGAAGGCAGTAGTGACACGTCCCGGGCACGGGGTAGCAAGCATGCGACGAGTCTCGGCTAGGCTTGGGCTTGGCTCGAGCTTAGGGATGGGCTGTTGCGAGCTCAGGCGGTGTCGGGGCTGGGGATCGCTGATGCTGTCGAGGTCGATGGAGAGGGATTGCAGAGGGAGAGAGAGGGAATTTAGAGAGAGAGAGTTAGAAATATATAGAGAGAGAGATTTGAGAGAATGAGAGAGAGAGAACAGAGGGAAAGTGAGAAAGAGAGAGAGGGTGTGATATATAGAGAGAGAGAGAGGGAGAGGCAAGCAGAGAGGGTGCTCGGGGAAAGGAGGTGGCCGGGGATGGGTGAGAGTGAAGGAAAAACGGAAGAGGGCTCGGTTGGGTGCGGAGCTCGAAGGAGGAGGTGGGAACGGGAGCTTGGAGTCGGGTAGGGTGTTGCCGGGGCTTCGGGTCGGCGTTGGGAGGAGGTGAGGGAGGTGAGGATGACGACGTTGATGGTGGCATCGAGAGCAAGGAGGTGGTGGTCGAAGTTGAGGGTGATGCGGAGGGGGACCGACGTGGTGGCCGGCGGCGTGGTGTGATGGCGACCGAGTAGGGAAGGTGATGATGGGAGTGTGCTCGGGGAGTGATGTAACATTCCAAAATAATAAAATATTATTTTTAGGAATTTTTATAATTTAATATTATTTTATTGATTATTTTAATATTAAATTTATAATTAAATATCGATAAATGGGAAAAATTTTGAAAAAAATATGGAAAATTCAAAAATTATGTATTCTATGGGAATTAGTCATTTTTAAGTTTTTATGAGCATTTATATACTAATTTAGTGCTAATCGCGATTAAAAATCGCTAATCGGATTTTTTTTGGCTTTTTGTGCAAAACTTGCACATATCATTTTTGGACTCGTGTTACATTTTTCTTGCCATGGTTTTATTTTGGGATCACTATTTGAGTGAGAAGGAATTAAAGAAAAGGAAAAGAAAAAGAGAAAGAGAATAGAATATTATATTAGGTATGGGTGAGAGAGATAGAGAGAGTGAGGGGTTGCTTTGACTTGGCTTATCCTTCATTTCCTTCACCATTTCCCTCTCCATTGCTGCTGCTGCTCCTGCACTTCATCTTCCTCCTCTCTTCAAGCCCCAAATCATCTCTCAAACTACACCAAAACCCTACCCTCATTTCACAAAAAGTGTGCACAAGCTCACAAGCTTTAGAATGGACCAAGAAAGTTGGTGTTTTGGTGCTGTGGGAAGATTCTTGAGTCTCTATTGAGGTAATCCCTTCACAAATATTGTAGTATTTCAAGTGACTTAGCCTCTTTTAAAGTTTAGTATCGTTTTGTCGAGGTTTTATACACTTTGGAAAACCCTAGAGAGGGTTAGGGTAAACTTGAGTTGTGGCTATGCAATTGGACTTAAATGGTGACCTTAGACCCTATTTTGACCAAAACACTAGCCTAGCACAACCTGAAACCCAAAAATATGGAATTACGGAACTTTTCATGTCGGTTTGTGTGATCTGTGAAGGTGTTCTGGAATCTAGAGCAACCCGGGGCCTCCTAGAGAAAAATTGACTTGGCAGAGAGCTGTGCAGGCACCCTGGAACCCCTACCCAAAGCCCTAGCCACCACATCAAAGTCCCGGCCGCAAATTTAACCCTCCTGGCCACAATTTGCGGCCAGAGCAGTGTAAAACTGCCTCGTTTTGCGTGCACAGCCCCTTTTCATGTAAAATTGACCCCCGGTATGTCCAGTTTTGACTGTTTCCTGTTAGGATAAAATCTGGGTTCATTTTCATGAGTTGGCGTACGATTTACGACGTGTTTTCATATGGATTTTGGGTATTTGGTGATTCGTTTCTGTCGGGTGGCGTTTGGACGTCGACGACAGTGGATATTGGCAGTGTTTGCACACAAGGTCACAGGTTTTTACCTATAGGCGTAGTATGCACCATTTTGGTTTCCGATGTGATTTTCATGTGTTTTAGCATGTGATATTATTGTAGGTACCCCACGTGGAGTCGAAGCGTTGGAGATACAAACGGCGACATCGGCACCGGCACACATATCAAGGTGAGTAGATTTATATCTACGGGGAGAAGTCGGGTGGATGTCGTATAGCACCCCCGCAGTCCGTGGTGATGTATACGGATGCGTATACATACCAACAATTTATTATATGTTGTTGGGATTTATTATTGATGATTTAAGATGGATATTGGTGATGAATTGGTGCATGGTTACGGAACCTTAGGTAGTGGGTGCACTGCACCTACACATACACACATATACATACTTGCATACATACTCATTTCATATATGGTTATGGAATTTGTTATGGATATGTGTTCACATGGGTTTGGGTTTATGTGTTTATTACGGATTTGAGGATGATACATGGGATCGATGTGAGTCGATGGTTTGATGTGAGATCATGATGTCGGTGATATGATAAAATTCATAATTAAGATACACCTTGATAGTTTAGAGGATTTTGGGAATGATGATGCCATAGTAATAGCGACATATATATTATGTGATCGACATGTGATTATGATATACGATGGGATATGATATGATATGATATGACAGGATACTCGTGATAGGCCACCTTAGGCGATGTATACTCTGGTGATGTTATATGAGGATAATATCGATCTATACTAGACTGTCGATCAGTAGTTAGATCTTGATTATAGTAATGATGTTAGAATTGTACTGGACATAGGTCAGTACCCAGATGATGATATTTGATAAAGAGGATACCAGATGAATAGTATGATGAATGTGATATTGACCCGTACCCAGATTTGGGATGCCGTACGACGGATTTACGTACGAGCTGTATATTGATGATTGATCCGCACTCTTGACTTGGGATGTCTGATTATAGATATGATATCGGATATGATATTATTGAGGCGGGATCACCGACTAATATATATACAGGTATGTATATATATCGACTCAGATGTTAGGTGGTTTCTTTACCTGTAGTCCAGCTTGTTAGCTTAGCCCTTTAGTTTAGTTTAGTTGTTAGATTAGATTCAATTCTTACCTATTTCAAAAACTAACGAATCGTGGGTATTTTAAAAGACAGCCCAAGGGATCCTACGGATATTTCAAAAGACGTGTCTTTTCATAAAAACACCGTAGCCCCTATTTTCAAAACCCCATGATTCGTGTTATTTCAAAAGGCACCATTTGTAGGACTTATATTAGATTAATGCAGGTTAGTTACAGTTGCGTCTAGTATTCAGCTTCCGCTTATTGTTGTGGTTCGCTTCGCATCGCATACTTATGTTATAATTTCTTATTGAACTATTGATATCATGCTGTTAGGACACCAACACCATTACCGATGATGCGTATGTACCACGTACACTTACTTGCCGGCTCACACACATCTTCATCGGTAATTGCCATGTCACGTACACCTTAGAAAATATTATTGTTTGACATAGCCTGTTAGCTAATAGTTTAGACATTATAGTTATTACCTGCTACTTCATGCATACTGTTATTCATTGTTATGCCGCATTCATGGATTCTCATGCATATATTCACTATTTTACGTGTTATTGAGGTTTTGGATTCAGATTTCCATGAGATTTTCTGGATTTGGAGGAAAACCGCAAAAACATAAATAAACATTCTCTCTCTTTTAAAATAAAAAGTGCGGTTTTCCCATGATGTATGAGTCGTCCACCATGAGTTTGCTGATGGATTTGGAAACCCGATTCGAGGAGACGGATGAACCGTTTCGGGTACATGGTGGACCCGGTGCGGTACCCCGGGGCAAGATGAATGTGGTGATGACGTTGAGCCTGGCAGGGGAGCACTACCGACCGGTGATTTTACCTGACGCGTCGGATATCCGGAGGATACCGTCGTGGTCTTGAGATGGATGGTAGGGGCCGGTCTGGATTGACGGCACCCTAGATATTGAGATTTCGAGATTTTGAGGTACAGAGACTGTGATACAGAGATACCGAGATATTGGGATTATGTTTTGTGCCGATGCTAGGTACTGTTTTATGCTGATTTCATTATGATACCTCATTTTAAAAATACAAAGGAAATCTCACTAAATTATGAAAACAGTTCTTCATTTACATGTATTCTGTTTTCATGCATCCCTACCTCATTCATATGATATATTGCTACCTGAGGCACAGACACGGGCACATGAGATTACACTCGGGTTAGATATTTACCCTAGCCTTGTTATAGGCTGCTGGTTATTTTTATTTGAGGATTTTATATATATATTGATCGTATGACCTAGGATTGCGTCATACATGCGATTCCTTTTCGTAGATGTTTTTCTATTCACGAGTTGGCAACTCACCCCCGTTGTGCCCCAGTTTCTTGCAGGTTTCGCCGTACAGGTTTCTTTACTGCTTTGCGGGCATAGTTTCCTTCGGGTGATTTGCTAGTAGGTGGGTTTACTTGTATCGTACCCCCCATTATATAACTTGTATATTATTACTCTGTTGTATCTAGAAGTTCCATCAACCAAACATGTATTTATTTCAGAGATAGAGACCAGTGATGTTTATTCTTTCGACCTTAGAGTCGCGCGTTGTATTTCTATGGATTTCTTGCTGTTTTGAGTTTCCTTTTGAGTTTTGACCTCGCCCTTGGTGTTGTAGATTTTATTGCTTGTGTGGTTGTGACCGTCGATTGACGAAGAGCTAGCTCCCGCTTGGGGATGCCTTTTTTTTTTTATTCCGTATACTATTCATGCTGTATCCCGTTTGGGGGCCTGTATTTACAAAGGAGACTCTGCCGAAATTTTCAGGAAATATTTGATGGTTTTTTTTAAATGCATAATTCGGCTTATGCTATTAAAACTACTTATTTAAAATGGTTTTCCTACTCTCTACTACTCTTCTTGGTTTGGATTTCTGGGTTTTCGGCTTACTTAGAATACGTACGCCTTGAGACGTTCGTAGTTTAAGTGTCGGTCATGTTCCGTACTTTCGGGTCGTGACAAAGTTGGTATCAGAGCGTTAGGTTTTACCTTCAGAGCCTAGGATGACCCTTGGTTGATGGAATAGGTGACTAAAGTAGAGTGACGTATCGTGGGTATGTTCCGCGACATATTTACGACACGCCGCTCCTCTTAAGGAGCCTTAGGATGTACATTTCTTTGCTCAGTATCATATTCATTCTTGATCTAGCTACATCGGTACCAGTTATGGTTTTGCCGCCAAGATTACGGGCAAGGAGAGCTACGGCTAGAGTTGCGGTCAGCATGAGCTCGTTACGAACGAGGACTGACCAGGGCGTGATTCCAGCGACACGATTGCAGAGATGTGTCTTTTGATGGTGTTTTTGGCGCCACGAGCGTTGGATGGATCGATGTATGAGGTTACTCGGACGTGCAAATCAGCACCAGAGGACTGAGCCGCTGACAGAGGCCAGCCAGATTTTGATGACCGTTGGTGTATTGCTTGTTCATGATGATTGAGGCACGGTTCAGCGAGCAGACGAGTGTGCCAGTTATTGCTGCGAACGACGAGATATCGCCCCAGATGTTGGAGCTATTGCAGTACAAGTTGTATTAAGAGAGGATAGAAGGTCGCTAGTCATCGAGGATGAATGACTAGGACATGTGGATCGTTCGCTACCCCGATGCGAGGTCATCAGATAGATTGATTCCAGTTAGATACGACTTCACGCCGAGACGTTGAGAGTCGATAGAGACGATCGAATGTCAGGAACCTATTATTCCAAGTTTAAAGTACTCGGAAAGACATGCAGGCAATTCTATGGTCCCTCTAGAAGAATGAAACCCTAACTCGACTTAATGACCGTGTGAAAGCCTTTGAACCTTAGGGTTCACGGCAGTTCCTCGGCGCCATTAGTGAGGCTTGGGTTTGCCCTTCTACGGCTGGACCACCGATGCTGTGGTATGTACTCGATACTATTAAACTGTGCCCAAGATGTGGAGCTCTTGGGGAATTAAGAGGTTTTGACAAATCGATCGGATGGCTCGACTTAATTCGGATGCTAAGTGGTGAGATGCACTTCTTGGGAGACTCCCGATACGAGGATAGCCGTTAGAGCTCAGTCCATGCAGCCACGACGAGACGAGTCCGAAGAGGTCGACCTTAGAGAAAAGTGGAGTAAGCGGTTCGTACGAGATATTGATAAGATGACGTTCTACTCCGCCGACATCAGGGATGCGATACGCATGCCGAGGTACTGTACTTGGATATACATTCCAGAAGCAGTCGTGATGAGTATGCAGCCGTTCCGGAGCAAGAAACAGATATAGTAAAGGACGATGACTTCTGGACAGTTGGCCAGAAATTCTTGGAAGAAACCTTGAGCAGGATTCCTTCCAGGATACTGCTGCAATGATATTTGCACCCAGGATTAGATGTGTCACGTGCATTCAGAGAGCCAGAGGCCGACGCCAGTGACATGCTGCTTGACGAGTGGTCGTGAGGATTGACCGAGAGATGACCAGAGATTTGCCAAAACGGAATCGTCCCCGTTAGCACACCTGACAGGGCCGATGAGCCGATGGATCACGAGATTGGTAATCCACAGAGAAGACTTGGACCCAGGAGTGGTCATAGATACGCACACCAGTAGGCTAGAGTTCAGGATCGTCGACGGGATATGCTACGAGTAACCGTGACAGTTGGCCAGAAATTCTTGGAAGACGCGCTTGAGCAGGACTATTCTGCCATACTTGTTTTGGTATTTTGGACGATCTATTCGCATGACTGATTTGATGATTGGATTCATGATATTTTTTTCATGCACCATGGTTGTACCTATCGGATATTTACGATTTTGCACAGTTGTTGCACTTGATATTGTTTTCGTGCCTTGGTTTCCCATATATAGGATTTCATGGGTTCCATACATTTGAGTTGATTTTGTGCGTATGCACACACACGATTTGGTTTTTGCACTCTGTATAGTTTACATATGCTTGCAGTGCAGTGAAATGTATTTTGTGCACTTAGATGCACTGGACTTCGATTTCGATTGTGATACTCGATATTTGTTTTGTGCACCTTGTGCACCTGATTGGATTTTGTGCGTGTTCGACACTCGATATTGGATTTCATGATTTCATGCATGATGGATGCACCGGGTTTGGATTTTTAGCGCATGTTGGGCGCCTGCTATGAGATGCGATTTGGTGCACACACCAGATGCACTAAATCGGAATTTTCGTGCATGTCAGATGCACCCGATTTTGCGGTCAGGCACACACGATGCCTATGACAAAAGTTGTGTGCACAACCGTTGCACCTTGATGTTGTTTTTGTGCACATTCATGGATTTTGATCTCCGTGCGCACCGGACGCACAGGGTTTTCATATGCACTTTTTGGGACCGATTTCTTATGAAGCAGTACATTTTCATGATATTGCGATTGGTTTTCGTACTGAGCAGGACTGATCAGATGAAAGTGCCTGAATATATTTTGCATGCATTAATAGATTTCAAAGGGATTTCCAAAAGCGAGCTATAGTCTTATTATTTACATACGTGTCTGATAAGCCACGAAAACGTTTAAAACAGGGAACCCTTCCAAATTGTTTTCAAAAACGGCGGATCGTGCATACTAAACAAAAGATATATAAGTAAATGGCTATTTTCTGATAAAGACGTCCGCCACTGTGCAGTGTTATGCGCATCGCACAGCAACTTAAAAAGAGTTGGCATGCATTTACTTCAGATATTTACGTGTATAGTTTCGAGTTGTATCATATTGATTTTGTATTGCATTTGACATTTGTGTCTTTACCATGACTCCGATGATTGCGGGATGGTTGACGGAGTTTTTTTTTATTTATAGTTATCTTCTCATTACTCATGCGCATGCATCGCGCTATGATGCGTTTTATGTATTGATGATTTCGGAGCCCCGACGACTTGGACTTTTTATTGAAATGTTTTAGAAATTGGGGGTTTAAATATAAATTCGGGGACCGAATTTCTTTAAGGGGGGAAGATTGTAACATTCCAAAATAATAAAATATTATTTTTAGGAATTTTTATAATTTAATATTATTTTATTGATTATTTTAATATTAAATTTATAATTAAATATCGATAAATGGGAAAAATTTTGAAAAAAATATGGAAAATTCAAAAATTATGTATTCTATGGAAATTAGTCATTTTTAAGTTTTTATGAGCATTTATATACTAATTTAGTGCTAATCGCGATTAAAAATCGCTAATCAGATTTTTTTTGGCTTTTTATGCAAAACTTGCACATATCATTTTTGGACTTGTGTTACATTTTTCTTGCCATGGTTTTATTTTGGGATCACTATTTGAGTGAGAAGGAATTAAAGAAAAGGAAAAGAAAAAGAGAAAGAGAATAGAATATTATATTAGGTATGGGTGAGAGAGAGAGAGAGAGTGAGGAGTTGCTTTGACTTGGCTTATCCTTCATTTCCTTCACCATTTCCCTCTCCATTGCTGTTGTTGCTCCTGCACTTCATCTTCCTCCTCTCTTCAAGCCCCAAATCATCTCTCAAACTACACCAAAACCCTACCCTCATTTCACAAAAAGTGTGCACAAGCTCACAAGCTTTAGAATGGACCAAGAAAGTTGGTGTTTTGGTGCTGTGGGAAGATTCTTGAGTCTCTATTGAGGTAATCCCTTCACAAATATTGTAGTATTTCGAGTGACTTAGCCTCTTTTAAAATTTAGTGTCGTTTTGTCGAGGTTTTATACACTTTGGAAAACCCTAGAGAGGGTTAGGGTAAACTTGAGTTGTGGCTATGCAATTGGACTTAAATGGTGACCTTAGACCCTATTTTGACCAAAACACTAGCCTAGCACAACCTGAAACCCAAAAATACGGAATTACGGAACTTTTCATGTCGGTTTGTGTGATCTGTGAAGGTGTTCTGGAATCTAGAGCAACCCGGGGCCTCCTAGAGAAAAATTGACTTGGCAGAGAGCTGTGCAGGCACCCTGGAACCCCTACCCAAAGCCCTAGCCGCCACATCAAAGTCCCGGCCACAAATTTAACCCTCCTGGCCGCAATTTGCGGCCAGAGCAGTGTAAAACTGCCTCGTTTTGCGTGCACAGCCCCTTTTCATGTAAAATTGACCCCCGGTATGTCCAGTTTTGACTGTTTCCTGTTAGGATAAAATCTGGGTTCATTTTCATGAGTTGGCGTACGATTTACGACGTGTTTTCATATGGATTTTGGGTATTTGGTGATTCGTTTCTGTCGGGTGGCGTTTGGACGTCGACGACAGTGGATATTGGCAGTGTTTGCACACAAGGTCACAGGTTTTTACCTATAGGCGTAGTATGCACCATTTTGATTTCCGATGTGATTTTCATGTGTTTTAGCATGTGATATTCTTGTAGGTACCCCACGTGGAGTCGGAGCGTTGGAGATGCAAACGGCGATATCGGCACCGGCACACATATCAAGGTGAGTAGATTTATATCTACGGGGAGAAGTCGGGTGGATGGCGTATAGCACCCCCGCAGTCCGTGGTGATGTATACGGATGCGTATACACACCAACAATTTATTATATGTTGTTGGGATTTATTATTGATGATTTAAGATGGATATTGGTGATGGATTGGTGCATGGTTACGGAACCTTAGGTAGTGGGTGCACTGCACCTACACATACACACATATACATACTTGCATACATCCTCATTTCATATATGGTTATGGAATTTGTTATGGATATGTGTTCACATGGGTTTGGGTTTATGTGTTTATTACGGATTTGAGGATGATACATGGGATCGATGTGAGTCGATGGTTTGATGTGAGATCATGATGTCGGTGATATGATAAAATTCATAATTAAGATACACCTTGATAGTTTAGAGGATTTTGGGAATGATGATGCCATAGTAATAGCGACATATATATTATGTGATCGACATGTGATTATGATATACGATGGGATATGATATGATATGATATGACAGGATACTCGTGATAGGCCACCTTAGGCGATGTATACTCTGGTGATGTTATATGAGGATAATATCGATCTATACTAGACTGTCGATCAGTAGTTAGATCTTGATTATAGTAATGATGTTAGAATTGTACTGGACATAGGTCAGTACCCAGATGATGATATTTGATAAAGAGGATACCAGATGAATAGTATGATGAATGTGATATTGACCCGTACCCAGATTTGGGATGCCGTACGACGGATTTACGTACGAGCTGTATATTGATGATTGATCCGCACTCTTGACTTGGGATGTCTGATTATAGATATGATATCGGATATGATATTATTGAGGCGGGATCACCGACTAATATATATACAGGTATGTATATATATCGACTCAGATGTTAGGTGGTTTCTTTACCTGTAGTCCAGCTTGTTAGCTTAGCCCTTTAGTTTAGTTTAGTTGTTAGATTAGATTCAATTCTTACCTATTTCAAAAACTAACGAATCGTGGGTATTTTAAAAGACAGCCCAAGGGATCCTACGGATATTTCAAAAGACGTGTCTTTTCATAAAAACACCGTAGCCCCTATTTTCAAAACCCCATGATTCGTGTTATTTCAAAAGGCACCATTTATAGGACTTATATTAGATTAATGCAGGTTAGTTACAGTTGCGTCTAGTATTCAGCTTCCGCTTATTTTTGTGGTTCGCTTCGCATCGCATACTTATGTTATAATTTCTTATTGAACTATTGATATCATGCTGTTAGGACACCAGCACCATTACCGATGATGCGTATGTACCACGTACACTTACTTGCCGGCTCACACACATCTTCATCGGTAATTGCCATGTCACGTACACCTTAGAAAATATTATTGTTTGACATAGCCTGTTAGCTAATAGTTTAGACATTATAGTTATTACCTGCTACTTCATGCATACTGTTATTCATTGTTATGCCGCATTCATGGATTCTCATGCATATATTCACTATTTTACGTGTTATTGAGGTTTTGGATTCGGATTTCCATGAGATTTTCTGGATTTGGAGGAAAACCGCAAAAACATAAATAAACATTTTCTCTCTTTTAAAATAAAAAGTGCGGTTTTCCCATGATGTATGAGTCGTCCACCATGAGTTTGCTGATGGATTTGGAAATCCGATTCGAGGAGACGGATGAACCGTTTCGGGTACATGGTGGACCCGGTGCGGTACCCCGGGGCAAGATGAATGTGGTGATGACGTTGAGCCTGGCAGGGGAGCACTACCGACCGGTGATTTTACCTGACGCGTCGGATATCCGGAGGATACCGTCGTGGTCTTGAGATGGATGGTGGGGGCCGGTCTGGATTGACGGCACCCTAGATATTGAGATTTCGAGATTTTGAGGTATAGAGACTGTGATACAGAGATACCGAGATATTGGGATTATGTTTTGTGCCGATGCTAGGCACTGTTTTATGTTGATTTCATTATGATACCTCATTTTAAAAATACAAAGGAAATCTCACTAAATTATGAAAACAGTTCTTCATTTACATGTATTCTGTTTTCATGCATCCCTACCTCATTCATATGATATATTGCTACCTGAGGCACAGACACGGGCACATGAGATTACACTCGGGTTAGATATTTACCCTAGCCTTGTTATAGGCTGCTGGTTATTTTTATTTGAGGATTTTATATATATATTGATCGTATGACCTAGGATTGCGTCATACATGCGATTCCTTTTCGTAGATGTTTTTCTATTCACGAGTTGGCAACTCACCCCCGTTGTGCCCCAGTTTCTTGCAGGTTTCGCCGTACAGGTTTCTTTACGGCTTTGCGGGCATAGTTTCCTTCGGGTGATTTGCTAGTAGGTGGGTTTACTTGTATCGTACCCTCCATTATATAACTTGTATATTATTACTCTGTTGTATCTAGAAGTTCCATCAACCAAACATGTATTTATTTCAGAGATAGAGACCAGTGATGTTTATTCTTTCGACCTTAGAGTCGCACGTTGTATTTTTATGGATTTCTTGCTGTTTTGAGTTTCCTTTTGAGTTTTGACCTCGCCCTTGGCGTTGTAGATTTTATTTCTTGTGTGGTTGTGACCGTCGATTGACGAAGAGCTAGCTCCCGCTTGGGGATGCCTTTTTTTTGATTCCGTATACTATTCATGCTGTATCCCGTTTGGGGGCCTGTATTTACAAAGGAGACTCTGCCGAAATTTTCAGGAAATATTTGATGTTTTTTTTAAATGCATAATTCGGCTTATGCTATTAAAACTACTTATTTAAAATGGTTTTCCTACTCTCTACTACTCTTCTTGGTTTGGATTTTTGGGTTTTCGGCTTACTTAGAATACGTACGTCTTGAGACGTTCGTAGTTTAAGTGCCGGTCATGTTCCGTACTTTCGGGTCGTGACAAGTGAAAAGCTCGTCGGCGGTGCTGGCGAAGTGGTGGGTGCGGGAGTGGGTTCGAGAGAGAAGGAGGAAGGAAAGAGAGGAGGGAGAGAGTGATGGGAGTGAGGGGGAGAGAGAGAGTGTGCAGGGAGAGAGGAGGAGAGATAGGGGTCGCGCGTCGTGGGGAGTAACGCGCGCGAGCGACGAGGGCGTGAGCGTGGGCGGAGGCGACGGAAGAGGAAACGGTCGCGTGGACGGGAAAATAGGAAAGAGCCGTTGGGGGAGATGCATTGTAGGAGCGGGTCGGGTAGGAGGTGCGGTGCGGGCTTGGAGAGGGGACGCGAGAGCGGGCCGAAGGGAAGTGGGCCGGGAAAAAGAATTTAATTAAAGAATTTGGGCTGGGTATGCTGGGCTTGGGGAAACGGGCTGGCTGAGGACAGTTTATATATATATAGGGTTTTAGTTTTTGTGTTGGGCTGAAGAGAATTTGTTAATTCAATTGGTTTTTCTTGGGTGGGTTTGGGTTTAAATTTCAGTGAAAAGAAATGGGTTGGAGGGAAAAATATAGGGTTTAAATAAAATTATGAAAGAGAGAGATGGGCCGGAATAGAGGTTTATATGAAGGGGAAAAATGAGAAATTGGGATTAGGGTTTGAGAAAGGAGATGGGGGAAAAATAAAAAGGCGATAAATTCTCTTAAAGAAAAGGAAAGGGCTGGGCTCAAAAAAATCTTAACTTAGAATGGGAAAAGCAACAGCTGGGCCGGAGGAAATGAAAGGTAAGGTTTGGGTTTAATGGGATTTTGAAAATAAAATAAATAATTATAAATAAATTTTATAGGTATAAAGAAGTACAATTATTGGTATAAAAGGGGCTGGGTATTACAGTTGACGTTGCGTCTGCATCCTGCTGGAGTGAGAAGAAACACCATTGTTGATCTTTAAGCTGTCTGTGAACCGTCGAGACCTGGCTCTCTTTCTGATGGAGCCTGGTGGGAACATATGGTTCCATTTTCATTTATGCCCATGGATTGTATACAGGGGTTGATGTAGACTCACCTGCAGGGCAAAAGTTTCATCATGTTTTTATTTCTTTCCGCGATGCTCTATCATTTCTGCTTTTTTATATCGCGAAAGTCGTGATCGCACAATCATTTTGGCTCTTTATCATGGTGCCAAATCATTTCGGCTATTCTTTTCTTTTTACTTGCTGCTTTTCATTGCGAGTTTCCCAAACATTTCGGCTGTTTTTATATGCATATATTTCGCTCGCTGATTTTTATTGTGAGTATGGATCTTGAGATCTGATACCAATCTCGGCATCAGCACCGCTGCAACTGGAATATTGCCAAGAGCGAATCATCATTTGCCTTGAAAGGACTTAGACTTTGATACCAATTTCGGCATCAGCATCGTTACAACTGGAATATTTCCAGGAGAGAATCATCATTTGCCTTCGCTAATTTGAACAAAGGTGTCTTAGCAAACAGGGTTAGGATCCTGCCGACTAAGGCTTTTTGACTTCATGAGCCGTAAGGGTCTCATAAAGGTATTTCTCCCTACGAGTCGTGAGGATCTCGTAGGTGTATTTTCTCCTTAGGAGTCGTGAGGACTCCTAAGTGATATTTTCTCTTGCAAGTTGTAAGGATCTTACAAGAGTGTTTTCTCCTTACAAGTCGATAGGACTTATAATTGTCGTTCACCACATGAGGACATTCCTCGTCATTGGTGGAACTTGGTAGGGAAATCATTTATTTGTTCCCGTGGATTGTATACAAGAGCCAATATTGACCGTCTGTAGGGAAACTTGGGGAGTGTGATGGCTTAAGAACAGGTTCAGGCCCCTGTATCTTAAGGCTTTTGAATCCTATGAGCCGTGAGGGTCACATAGGGGGAAATTCTCCTTACGAGTCATGAGGATCTCGTAAGTGTAATTTCTCCTTAGGAATCGGGGGGATCCCTAAGTGTGTTGCTCTCTTGTTAGTCGTAAGGATCTCACGCAGGTGTTTTCTCCTCACAAGATCGAGAGGACCTTGCAGGTGTTTTTATTTTAATGAGATCGCGCCCTTTCGGGTTTTCACAAGCTCGCCAGTAGCCCTGTTGTTTTTACTCATGGATCCCTTTCGGGTTTTCATCCGTGCCCATTTCGCTTGTGGAGGTACCGTTTTTTTTAACAACGAGATTTCGCCCTTTCAGGTTTTCACAAACTCGCCGGCAGCCCAGCCGTTTTTACTCATGGAGCCCTTTTGGGTTTTCATCCGTACCCATTTCGCTTGTAGGCGTACCGTTTTTTATATATATTTTTTAACAATGAGATTGCGCCCTTTCAGGTTTTCACAAACTCGCCGGCAGCCTGCTGTTTTTACTCACGGAGCCCTTTTGGGTTTTCATCCGTGTCCATTTCGCTTGTGGTCGTACCGTATTTTTTACCCCTTTGTTCGCCAATGGCATTTAGAGGAGACTTCGCCACCGGGGTAGCTACATAGCCAGCGGGATTTGAGTGGCAGCTCTTGCCGTTGAGACTTGTGGACTTACATTCTATTATCGCCGTGCTTGAGATGACGTATTTAGTTTAAGGATATTACAATCCAATGTTAGTTTAGGGACATCTCGATCCATTATTAGTTTAGGGACATCTCGGTCCATGACCGACTTTTGGGGCAAGGTTTTGACGGATACCACTTATAGAGTCTGGACTCAGGAAGACAGCGAGCGGGCACAAGCGTCGTCATCTATCATTAACCTGAGTTGTGACTTGTCAGGCGTAATATTTCTTAAGGAACCAACCGTTTATTGGCCGGAAGGGTCTTTCGCCATGCATATCCATGAGCAAGTAGGCCCCACCTTGGTAGACCTTGTCTATGATGTACAGACCTTCATAATTTGGCTCGAATTTCCTCCACTTTGCACGGTTGGGGATCATAGGTCTTTTGACAACTAGCACGAGTTCGCCTTGGCGGAACGTTCTTGGCCTAGTTAGCCTTTCATATGAGCGCGTCATCCTTGCTTTGTAAGTTTCCAAGTTTTGCTGCGCTATGAGACGAGTTTCATCGAGGGCATCGAGCTCATCAAGCCGAAGATAGGCATTTTCTTCATCTGTCGGCTCATATCGAACTGCTACTCGTAGAGAAGGTAGCTCTATTTCCAAGGGAAGTACCGCTTTCGTGCCGAATACCAACGCGAATGGCGTTGTATTCGTGGTCGTTTTGAACGTGGTTCGATATGCCCAGAGAGCTTCATGCAGTCTCTCGTGCCAGTCCCTTTTATTTCTGGACATTGTTTTCTTTATGATTTTCTTCAAGGTCTTGTTGAAAGCCTCAGTTAGACCGTTAGCTCGGGGATTATAGACCGAAGAGTATCTCCAATCTATATTATGCTGATGTGTGAAGCGGCTGATCTTATGGCTTCTGTAGGTCGGCCCATTATCCGAGATGATTCGTCGCGGAGTGCCGAACCGGTAGATGACGTTTGTCCTGAAGAAATGGAGGATGTTCTCCGTTTTCACCTCCCTCAGCGGTACTGCCTCTGCCCACTTAGAGAAGTAATCAGTCGTTGCTAATATGAATCGATGTCCTTTAGATGACGCTGGTTCGATGGGCCCAATTATATCGGTTCCCTACATTTCGAACGGCCAACTAGCCAGTGTTGGGTATAGCGGGTTCGGATGCTGGTGGATGAAGTCCCCGTGAATTTGGCACGAGTGAAACTGCTTCGCATATTCGAGGCAGTTCTGAATCATCGTGGGCCAATAGTAACCCATTCTCTTGATCTTCAACTTCATCTTTGGTCCGGCTTGATAAGAACCGCAGAGTCCGTCGTGAGTTTCTTAGATGACTCTCCTTGCTTCTTCTGGTCCCAGGCATCTTAGCCATAAACTGTCAAACGATCTCTTATATAGAGTATCATTGACGAAGGCAAAAGACAGAGCTCGCTTCATGAGCTGATGTCTTGCCGACGCGTCTTCGGGCGTTTGAGGAGATTTGAAGTAGTCCATGAAGACTTCTCTCCAATCTGTAGCCTTTTCTTCCTCTTCTATTTAGCAAGTTGCTTGTTTGGTCGCTTTCTTTCTTTCAGACGATTCCGGAGATATTTCTACTGGCGCGAGAATCCGACGGCTTTGCACAATGATCCTTACGTCATCGAGGTTTTCGTCGGCCGGTTCTTTACCGAGCTTGGCCAACACATCCGCCTTGTTATTTTCCGCCCGCGGTATGCTTTCTAGGATGTAGGAGGGAATTTGAGTCAGCAGTTGCCGCACTCTTTCGCCATATTTTACCAACTCCGGTTTACACGTCTAATAATCGCCATTTACTTGGCTAACGACTAGCTGGGAGTCTCCATATATGAGGAAGTTTTCGATGCCCATGTCAACAGCAATCTCAAGGCCTGCTATCAAAGCTTCGTACTCAGCCTCATTGTTTGTTCTCGGCTCTGTTAATGAAAGGGGAAACGCGTTATCCCTCCTTACGGAGTCACGAAGATAAGGCCCACCCTGGCTTTAATCATAGGGGTGTTTTGCTTTCGCTTTTTCATGGAAGATGCTCCATCGAAGTAGAGTTCCCATCGGGCATTATTTCCTTCCTCCTCCCTGTCGATTGCATCGAACGCGTGTTCATCTGGCAATTCGCAATTTAAGGGAGAGTCGGCTGGTATTGGATGTTCAGCAAGAAAGTTGGCGATGTCCTGGCCTTTTACTGCCCTGAGGGGTCGATAGATTATCGAGAACTCCATCAAGAGGAAGGCCTATTTGGCAAGCCTTCTCGTTAGTATGGCTCTTGACATCAAATATTTGAGAGGATCCACTTTTGATATGAGATAGACCTCATGCGCCAAGGCATAATGTTGAAGCTTCGTTATTGCGAAGATCAGTGCTAGGCAATGCTTTTCGATGGGAAGTAGTTGTTTTCTGCCCCCAGGAGAACTCGGCTCAAATAATAGAGAGCTCTTTCTTTTCCCTGATCGTTCTCCTGTGCCCATAGTGCGCCTAGAGAACCTTCAAGGGCTGTTGTATACATGATGAGGGGTTTTCCCTTGACCGGAGCGATCAGTACCGGTGGATTTTGCAGATATTACTTGTTTCGTCCAGTGCACTTTAGCATTTACGATCCTAAATGAACGGGGTCCCCTTCTTCATTAGATGGCTGTAAGGGGCGGCATTTGCCGGAGAGGTTAGCTATGAACCGTCGGATATATGCGAGTTTTCCTTGGAGAGACCGTAATTGTTTGAGAGTTCTGGGCATGGGCATTTCCATAATTGCTTTGATCTTTGATGGGTCTATTTCGATGTCTCGGTGTCGTACGATGAATCCTAGGAATTTGCCTGAGGAGACTCCAAACGCGCATTTCAGAGGGTTCATCTTCAGATTATATTTCCGAAGACGCCGGAACACTATTTTCAAATGCTCCCAGTGCTCCTCATACGATTTTCTCTTCACCATGAGGTCGTCAATATAGCATTCGACAATCTGGTGTATGGGGTCATCGAAGATCTTCGTCATGTCCCTCTGGTAGGTAGCGCCAGCGTTCTTCAAGCCGAAAGGCATCACCTTATAGCAGAATATACCTAGCGGAGTCCGGAAGGCAGTGTGCTTTTGGTCTTAAGGATGCATCTTTATTTGATTATACCCCGAAGATCCATCCATGAAGGAGAAGACCTCATTAGTAAACGTGTTATCGATCATCAGCTCGGTAACAGGCACTGGGAAGTCATCTTTCGGGAAAGCTTTTTTGAGATTTAGAAAGTCCATGCATATGCGTACTGTCCTATTTTTCTTCATCACTGGGATAATGTTGGTGATCCAGTCAGGATATTGAACTTCTTGGATGAAGCCGGAGTCGATTCGTTTCTTGACTTCGGCATTGATGCTCATCGCGAGTTCGATCCGCATTCTTCTTGGCACCTGTTTGACTGGCTTGACGTTCGGTGATATCGCCAGTTTATGCACAGCTATTTCGGGATCTAGTCCCGGCATCTCAGAATAGTTCCACGCGAAATTGTATTTATACTGCATAAGCATGTCCTTTAGCGTGGCCACCTGCTTTTTAGACAGCAGCTCACTGACGAACATTGGCCTCGGCTCACTTTCTGTCCCAAGTTGATTTTTCTCAGGTTGTCGGCTGTGGTGTGTATCCCATCTTCCAGCTCTTTTGGTGCCGGTGGAAATTCTAAAACCACCTCATCCTCATCCTCATTTGCGAAACACCGGGAAAGGTCGTACATATCCTCGTGCTCTCCTTCTTTTGATAGTGTTATCACGTGGCAGGTACGGGCTCGTTTCCAAGCTCGATGCTAATCTAGACTTACCCTCGCAGTGTAGGTTGCTTTTAGCTCATGCTTTCGTGGTGGGGCTACCTTCCAATTGTCGGATAGAGAAAACCTTCCTTGCTGATACTGGTCTTCGACCCAGTCTTTGAAGGTGAAGCGGTCTTCAAGAGGATGTCCTATTGTTCGATGGTAGGAGCAATAAGCCGGATGATGGACCTCATTTATTTGCTCGGGATGCCGAGACTCCGGGAGTGTCATCATTTGATGCTTCAAGACAAGGTTGAATATTTTCCTTGTCTTGTCTTGAGGGAAAGAGTGTTCCCGACCCATCTTCTTCATAAAAGATGGATCCCGGCTGACTTTTTCTCGATCGCGTGGCTTCTTGGATCCGCTTCGCTGTTTTTGAACGCCATTCCCATTCTTGATCTTATTATTGCTTCTGCGTCGGACTTTTTCCTTACCACGAGAGCGCACAACAGGCTGAGGATGAAGGGTATCGTAGTCTTCTCTTTCCGTGGACTGTTGAATGAGACGTTGCGTCCGGGCTTTCTCGTAAATGGCCATTTCGCGGCTGTGGTCATCCCGAACCTTTTGACCCGCTTCCCTTATTAGCTTGTCAATTTGTTCTTCGGATGACGGGCTTGGTATTCTCACGGCGGGATCCGCTCTGGTTCGATATCAGCGCTATCTGGAAATACATTCGCTTCTCCACCGGAGTTATTTATGACATGGCAACCATGGAATCGCTCCCGTTTCTTGGACCGAACGTATCCAAGCCCAGTCGTCTCCATCCTCTCGTTGGGCATCTTTTGCTGAGTCCCGGGAACGTCCCAAATCTTGTTGTAGAACTGGGATTGCCGAAAGGTCTATTTGAAGGGTAAGCCTTGGCATCTTAATAGCCTCTTCAATCCCTCTACGTAGTACGTAGGCGGCCGGATTGGTTAAAGCCTGTTAAGTGCAAGATCGGCACCATGCCAGACTTCTTTCTCCACTTTGGTCTCCGTGGATTGATAGAAGAGAATCGCCTTTTCATCTCTCCGCCTAGGAGGAACGTAGAAGGTCTGCAGCTCTTGCACGCCGTATGTATCGAGCGCATCAAGTTTCCTGTAATGCTGTTGTGGAACCATGGTTATTTGCAAACTCTGATCAGCTTCAGCGAAGATCTGCATTGACGGGCGGACGGAGAACACTACGTTGGCATCGTCCTCAGAGTCACTGCCAAAGACAAAAATAGGAGTAGATGGTCCTAGCCTATTGTCTTGGGGTTGCCCCGAGTAGACTATTTCTTCATCTTCCTGGGTATCGCTCCCAAAGATCGGGATGGTGGCGACAGATTTTTGTCGGTTATGACAGCTTTCCGTATCTTTGAAGTCTGGTAGGAAGTACTTGGCGTCTTCGTATTTACGGACTTCATTTACAGAAAATGGATTTAGCTCCCCTGTAACCGTGTACTCAAGGACGTCTTTGAAGTACTTCATACACTGGTATTATGTAGAAGGGATGATGTTGTACTCGTGCAACCAAGGCCGGCCGAGCAGAGCGTTATAGCAAGTCTTGGCGTCGATGACATGAAATTTGATGTCAGTGACTAGCATCCCAAAGCGTAATGTCAATATCATGAACCCAAGCGTCCGTGATGACTGTGAATCGAACCCGGAGATGGTAATTTTTTCCCGAGCCAGGTGCTGAACGTTCATGCAGATCTCCTTCAACACCTTCACGTTGAGAAGGTTGACAGAGGACCCGTTGTCGACCAGGATCTTGCCTATCTTAATGTTGTGGCAGTACCCGGTGACATATAGAGGACGGTTGTGCTCGCACGTTCCAAGAAGGAGATCTTCATCGCCGAATGTGATGTTAGCTGTATGAACCTCTGCCAGTTCGTCCTTCATCTTTTTTTTTCCGCAAAGAAAGCTTGGAACTGATCAGGCTCTTGCAGTGCCTTGATTAGAGAATCTCGTGCCTCTTTGGACAGGAGGAGAGCATCCAGTATGCTCAGTTGTGAGGGTATCTTCCTCAGGTGTGCCAGGACATTGTAATCCACCTTTTTTTTCTTAGGCGGGTCCTTGGCTGCGAGCTCTTTGACGACTCTATCATCAAGGGCAATTTCCCCAGGGACCTTTTCCTTCCCCTTGTCTCTTTTTCTTGGACCTTTGTTTATAGGCCCGAGGTTCTTTTCAGGCAACGTACGGTTGCGCAGCTGAATGTTCTCACAGTTCTTCTCATCTTCTTCTTTTCCACAAGTGGATTCTTTGAAGAGAGGGCCGAGGGTTATTTCATCCTCAGAATCACTCCCGAATGTAAGAACTTGAGATTTTCCTTTTGTCGAACTAGTATCAACCATATAACAGTTTCTAGTCGTTTTTCCGCGCTCATCTGTCGTACTTTTTTGCTATCGACGAGCTTCACGCTTCATCCTCTTGAAGTGTTGTCGGTAGGTAACGTATCCTTGCCAACACTTTTTGAAGGCACTGCACTCTTCGGTGGGTGTGTAACCCTTTGATGGTATAAGCAGTAGTTCGGATGTACATCCGCTTCATTGAGGCACGTACTCCCGGGAGTATTTCCTTTGAAAGGTGGCAGCTTCATCCCCATAGATAGGGCTTTGGCGAACCGTTTCCCCATCCTAAACCTGCTTTTGTCTGCATCGGGTGTGCTTCGATCTGGTTGGAGTACTTCATGACTCTTCCTTGCCGCAGCTTCTTCATTCTGACACCGACGCTTGGCCTTTTCTTATATGGCCGTTTCACGCTCTCGGTTAGCTTTGCTCTTCTGAAGGGCTTCGTTCAGCTGCCTGTCAATCCGGTCGTCTGACGGTTCCAGGGATCTGGGGACCGATCCTGCCCCCAGTTTTCTCGCGTTGCTCTCTGACACTGAGGGAGTTTCTTCGTCTTTTAATGACGAGTGAGAAACCATGTGGCAACTCGCTACAAAATCCTCGGATTCTTCTGACGAGTTTTTCCCTTCATCATTGCCGTTGTCTCTGTTCTCAAGGATATGGTTGAGAAACTCTTCGAGAGTGACTGGGGTCCGCACCTTCTGGTTGTACTCCTCCAGCGTGTCAATGTACTTTTGCAGGTCCGTACGCTCGTTATCTGGCTGTATGGGCCTCTTGGTCTTCTTCTTTTTCTTTGAAGACTTCGAAGGCTTGGCCTGGAGGCCTTGCCCCTTGTTAGTAGTTTTCGGTGTTGGGTGCGGTTTAAGCATCCCCTCAATGATCTCGGGCTCCAGCGGGCTTTTCCATTTGATCGCCGGACATGCTTGAAGATCTTTTAGCATTCTTTTAGTTTTAGCTGAAAGGACCACTTCCCACGGAGCTTCTTCTTCAAATGAGCATGATTCCCCTGGCGTATCCACCTTTTTAGGAGCATACTGCTGTGGCAGGTTTACCTTCTAGTTTTCGGACAGTGCAAAATTGCCTTGTTGGTATTGGTCCTCAACCCAATTTTTGAATACGTAACAATCTTCGATTGGGTGACCCATTACTCTGTGGTAGGGGCAGTAGTTAGGACTGTTAACGTCACCAGGATGCAGTGGGCATCTTGGATCCGGCAGAGTGATGAGCCTGTTGTACACCGCCAGTTCGAACAGTCTCCTCATTTTATCCCGGGAAAACGAGTAAGGACGTCTCAACTTCTCTTCGAGGGATCAGCGTGTGTTGCTCTGGTGAGCAACCGGTTTCGGGTCACTCGGTTGTTGTTGAGCGTTGGCAACGAAGGTCGCTTTCCCTTTGCCCATTTCATTCCGGAGAACTCCATTTCGGAAAGGGCACATGGCCCCGGCCTTATCCATCCATCCGTTTTTGAAGAGGATAGCCTATGGCCCATCTGGTCCATTTGGGCCAGCTTTTCGATCAAAGCCTGGAAAGTGGTCGGCTTGAAGAACATCATAAACTGGGATATAGTCCCCTGAGGATTGAGGGTCCCTACGAACATGCCCACGGCAGGAGCTTCTTCGATGCATTGTTCGGATTTTGACCATAGGTTCCGCCACCGAATTGCGTTTTGAACCCAGGTCTCTCCTGGTTTCACCTTGGCATTGATTAATGCCGTGATTGGGGTGCGCTTGCAAACCGCTGTGTGAAGAGCAATTCCATCTCCATGAATGTTTTGACAGAATCATTTGGAAGCTTAGAGTACCATTCAAATGCCGTCTTTGACAAGCTGCCAACAAACTGGCAAAGCAGCAGTTTATCGTCGCCTCCAGTATTACCGTACAAAGCTCTGAATTGAGCAAGGTGCTGGTGTGGATTTCCCGTCCCTTTATACACATGGAACTTAGGGATCGTATATCCTGGCGGGTACTTGATTTGATCGTACCAGCCTGGATAAGGTCGCCCGGTTCTGACGACTAGTCCTTCCGCTTCACTCGCTTGATGAGCTCGTATTTGTTGAGCTATGTAGTCGTCAAGGGCAGCCTTGGAAATTGTCTCTTCTTGGGCTGCTAAGACAGCCGGAGGAGGGTTTGACGTTTCTCCTCTGTCGTCTTCGATAATTATCGGAGGGTCTTCAGCTGAAGGTTCCGGCTGGATCATCATCCCCACCATGTCTTGGAACAGAAGCGCCATCTGTTTTATATTAGCGGCCTATTCTGCGGCCTCTTTATCCTTCTTTTCCAGCACCTTTCGCAAGAACTCGGTATCAGTCTCTTATTCCTGGCGCTGCTCAGACATTGATTCCCGGCTTTCTTTCTGCCCGGCGAGTGCTGACATTTTCATCAGCATTTCTTGGAGCTTTTGTTGCTGCTCCTGAGCTTTTGTCAACGGCCGAGTGAGTGGTTGATGACCTACGGAAGCACGGCTTTCCTCTTTCCCGAAAACCATGCACACCGTGTGCACGATCATGCCCCAGACTTAGGGCGTTTGGATCCATCACCCTTGGGATTTGCTATCGGTGGTGGTAAATTCTCTGGCCTTCTATTTTTGTGAGAAGTCGAAGTCGAAGGAGCTATTGTAACAGGCGCCTGAGAAGTTCCTCGCTGCATGCTAGAGGGATGACTTCCCTCTTGTCGAACCTTCATTTTCTCCGGTCGACGAGAATAGTTCTTGTTGATCACAGAATCCTGAACTTTCTGCCAGACTCTGTGGATTCGGGAGGACAGTCGCTGAGGGGGCTGTTCCGGCTTCACCTGTACCATGTTTTCAACATGTGGAGGTGACTTCTTCAGTACAACGGTTGGAGAGTTCTTTCGCACCCTTCTGAGTGGATCAAAGCTGTTCCCAGTTGGAACAGCAACGTCAATTTCCACCATTGGAGTTGGTAGAGTAAGTCCAGAGGGGGAGTTGCCTCCAGCTCTTCTCACCCGGCGCCAGTGGTGACGTCGAGCATGTCTTGCCGATGGGACCACCTCAGCTGTGGAAGTGGCTCCATCGTGCCCCCTGCTTTGGTTAGGGGCTACTGCTGGTGCCAGCCTATTGAAGACTAACATCCGTTGAGATGGGACGGCCAATCTTTCGGAGGTCGACTTTCTGGTAGGAGGAGAATTTTTTGACGAATTCACCCATAGCAGGAGTCGGAACGGCCAGTCTTGCGAAGACCGATCCATTAGTAGGAGAAGCCCCTTTGACGACTTCATCTGCCGGAACTGGAATGGCTATCCGCTTCGGGATAACCCCTTCAGGTATCGCGAGCCTCTTTGCGGACCCACTGGAGTTTTGGCTCAGCCTATCAAAGACCGAGGTGACAGACTTGGACGACCCGTTGAGAGGGGCCGTGGTGGTTGCAAGTCGATCAAAGACCGACTTCTTCGGAGCTTCCTGTGATGGCATCGGAACGCTGAAGCTTGTCGGTGGGAGCATGGTCCCGAAAAACAATCTAGTGGTGTCCTGAGTCACCTGTTCCACTGGCATTGCAAAGATGGAGTCCGCTTGGGGCCCATAAGTCACTCCTCCATTTGGGGTGGAGCGAGAGTTGCTGTTGCAGGTACACTTGGAAGCCATTGATTCTTCTTTTCTCTGCACAGGAGCAAGACACCAAATCTTAGTACCTCGAATCCAGGGGAAACCATAGTAAACTGCGATTTGTTCACGAACACGACGCACGAAGTGTGGAGTGGAAAGACGAAAAGGTCCCACCGGGCGTGCCAGAATCTGTTTACCGCTGAAAACGGAGACGAACCGGGATGGATCGTCTTGCCTGAATTTGGGGGCAGTTGCTATTTGGATTTATCCATCCACCTCTCCGAAGATGCCATGTTGATTTATGACACCGTGTATCGGAGGTCTGGATGGATGCGGCCGTTGTAGCAGACTTCGTCAGATTCTCCCTCGTTGTGAGGGTTTTTTTATTATGGGGACGCTATTCCCTGCGGGTGCAAGCCCATGTAGTTAATTACGTTACCGCATCGCGGTAACCACTTTCTCCTGCTCCAGAAGGTCACATCGTGTCGTATGTGTTTGTTTTATTTTTGGTTGCCGTGGATTGTATATGGAGACTAATTTATGTTGTCGCCCGGAGGGCGTGGATATGTCCAAATCCGCATATTCTTAGATTTGGGTTTGGGTTGGTTTAAGGATCGTTAATCTCGTTTGAGATTAAGATCAACTTTAATGTTTGTGGAGGATACGTTAGTCTAATTTTAGACTAAGATCTATTCAACAGGATTTTGGGATCATTCAGACCCAACAAAAGAGTATTTGGGCTCCATTGTTTTAGTTTAAGGACGTTATAGTCCGTTGTAGTTTAAGGACGTTGCGGTCCGTTGGGATGTGCTCATTGGGTTTAGGAGTGCACCAAAGAGTTGTTGGTTGTCGGGACCCTCCACCTCTATGAAGACGTTGAAGAATTATAATGACATGTATCGGAGGTGTGGAGAGATGTACCCTTAAACCAAATTACAGATTGAGAGGAGAGATCATGGTGGACCATCTAAGAATCATTAGTCATTTTTGGGAGACTAAGATTAACTTAGGAGATGTGTGATGGACATTGTTCTGGTCAATTAGTTTGGGAAGTCATGAGCATAAAGGGTCGGTCTATTTAGAGATCCAAGACGTTTTAATTTCAAGAAGACTTAGCCAATTTGGGGCTGAAGTTGGCTTCTTATAGTGTTAAACACTAATATATGCTCGGTTCTCACGTGCTCTTACGTGAGTCTCTAAAATAGTGTTAAACACTGAAATTTGGGGCGCTCACGTGTGGCACGTAAGGCGCCTGAAAGTTTGCGTTGTACACTTGGGTCCAAATCCCCGTCTGTATATAAGTGTTAAACACTTAATTCTTGTGGCCATCATATGTGGGCATGTGAAGCGCCCCAGAGTTGGGCACTGCTACTTTGGGTTTATTCCCTCTTCCTTTTATATAGTGCTTACGTGCGGACACGTGAGGTGCTCAGAATGTGAGCGTTGTCTTTGGATTTTTCCATTTTTTCATTTAAGCAACTGTTTGGGGGTCACGTGAGAACACGTGATTCGATCTCAGTCATTCCTTTTTGTTCACCGGAGGTGCTCACGTGGGAACACGTGACCCGTCTTTTCTTTTATATGCATAGAGATTTTGATCTGAGTTTTAAGAATTTTAGGTCCCTTGTTTTATAAGAATTAGATTCTTTTACAGGGTTAAACCCTAGTTTTATCAGAGGAATTAAATTCCTATATACTCTTGGAAGAATTAAATTCTTTGGACTTAGTTCTTTCTCCTAAGTTTTGAATCTGCATAACAGAATCTCCCCGATGAGAATTAAATTCTCAACTTATGGGGAGATCTGCTTCTGCAGACCTCAACCAAAGGAAGAACTAAGTTCTTGTATGAAGAGTTAAACCCTTAAAGAAGAGATAAGATAATCTCTGTACTTTCTTCTTACCTAGGATTTTTGTCTAAGAAAGGGATTTTATTCCTCTAGAGAATTGAATTCTCTTTTCTTTTGTTTCTCAAAGCTTATGGGTCTCTCTCTGTCTCCTCTCCTCCTCTCCTCGCTCCTATTTATACGAAAAGAACAAAAATCAATTTGTTAAGAGAATCTCACATTGAGAGATCATGATTGATTCTATGATCTTTTAGATCAATCGGTGAATTTTATTCACCATTGGATTTTTTAATCCAAAGGCTCTCTGTTTAACAGAGAAGATTTCTCATTTTTTTAACCAAATTAGGAAATATTTTCCTAAGATAGAATTTTATTCTATCAGACGATCACCGTTTGATCTTTGATCCAAAGGTCTTTCGCTTAACAACAGGGGAGATGTTTCTGTTTTAATGAAGATCATGGATATATTTCCCATATATATAGAATTTAATTCTATCAGATAGTTTAGAAAGATTTAAGGAAATAATTTCCAAATAGGATTTTGATCCTTTTATTTAGAATTTAATTCTATTAGCTTGGAAGGTGTTTAGGAACACTCACGAGTAGCACGTGACCCCCACGGAGTTAAACTTGTTTGCTTATATGCAACAGCCTAAAAAGGGCATCACGTGTTAGCACGTGAGCTTCTCTGGCCTGCTATTTGTTTTAATATGGAGCCTATATACTTTGTATATAGATGCTCGTGTGCTTACACGTGAGGCTCAATTTCAGCTTGTCAATTGTTTAAACGCAGCGCCTATGATCTTTGTATATAGGCGCTCACGTGTGGGCACGTGAGGCTCCATTAGTGGGGAATTTTCCCCATCCCTATTTCTTTCTTTTTTTTTTATAGGGGAACACCACCGTCTTAGCCCTTCTGTTTTGGTAACGGACAATTGATTAAAGATGGCTGGCCTGACCGACTTCTTGAGTAGGCCGGCACTTCTTTTCTGTATTTGTCCCGCTGCTTTCGCACGGCATAGAGCGCCTGATAGACTCTTGAAGAGATGGTGTCATGCTTTCTCTTTTGGGGATGGAACACGTCCTTTTATAGCATTGTTCGGACTGATGTCTTCTTGATTCTGACGGTCATGGAATTTTTCTGAACCCACTTCAGAGGTTCGAAGGAATTGCTGACTTTTACGGCTGACTCAGCCGTCGTCTCGAAGTAACCCTGCTCTTGGAACCTCACAAGATTCCACTTGGCCGAAGTCCTGGCCCTTTTGTTGGCTCGATACCTGAGCCGCTTCTTTCTCAACCTTTCTGTTTTGAGCACTTTGTAGGTTTCGGCCCTTCGGGACGATGTCATAGACCGACTGACAGAGAGTCCAGAGAATATGCCTGCTCGCTCGATCGTCAATGGCAACGTCTGAGCTTGCTGGAGCTGCTTTGTGGCCCCATTGGTGTTGACGGCCTTGCCCCCAGTTGGAACAGTGGAGAGCCGTTCGAATACAGATTTGCATTTGGGGTGGGATGCTTTAGCGACCACAATGTTCGGCCTCCTACCTTTTGAGGTCGGTTTGGCCGCTTGGTTTGCCGTGACCTCCGCCAGATGAGTGCTTCCGGCTGGGTAGATGATGACAGAACCAAATTGACGGGGTGGATCCTCCCATTGCCGGCTGAGACTGGCAGGGAGATCTACGCGGGTATTGATCTTGACCACATACGAGATCGGGGTCGCGTCGGAAGCTGAATTCATCTTAGAAGACATCGTCGTTGAAAGTTGATTGCTGCATGGAAAAAACATTATTTCAGTACAAACATCGGCATATATGTTAAATGAGTTCGCATGAACACTTGACACGAGATATGGGAGGTGAGAAGCGTCCCACCGGACGTGCCAGAATCTGTAGGGTGTTTTTCATCACCCTATTAAGATAGGAATACGGGTCGCTTGTCAGGCGTATACAGATTCCCCCTGCCTAAGGTAGACCGGGGTTTATTAATTGTAGGGATCCGAATCTCCGGCAGCCACGGACTAAGCTGTCGTTAATTACCCCTCGCCTTTGGAGCGAAGGAACCTCCGATTGACGGGTCAACTAGTCATGCAAACTCAGTGTGCAGTGTGCGTATGTGTATCTTGAGGGGTTTTAGATACATCGGGGGCCCCGCAGAGTTTTACGGGGGTCCTGCTACCCGGATAGTGGGCTGAGGGTCAAGAGGGCTAGCAGCCCCCTTGCGGGGTGCAGAACGGCGCTCCGTTAGAAATTTTTTCTAGCGGAGGAGTTATATTTAAAGTGGAGTGCATGGGAAAAAGTAGGGTGATGAGCGTCTTAAAGATGCTAGGGAATTGGGCGCTAGCGCCTCACGCGCCCGACACGTGGGCGCAGGACGGTTGTGCGCTAGAGCCTCACGCACCAGGCACATGGGTGCGGGGCGGTTGTGCGCTAGCTCCTTACATGCCAGGCACGTGGGTGCTGGAAGGTTGGGCGCTAGCGCCTCACGCGCCCGGTACGTGGGCGCTTGGGAGCCGGCGAAAAGAAGGGGGGCTTTTAGCCCCAGAAACAGGAGTTAAACTCCAAAAGAGGATCTTTTATTTATGGAGTTAAACTCCGACAGATGTTGAATGGAGTTGAACTCTTCCTTAAAAAAGTTTTGATTTATGGAGTTAAACTTCAACAGATTTTGAATGGAGTTAAACTCCTAGAAATATTTAGGGATGATCAAAGGGGACCTCTTTCTTCTCCCCTTTAGCCATGGATCTTCTTTCAGGCCTTGAATCTCCCCAAGGTAGGATTTTTGGAGATGGGTCTCCTTCTTCCTCCTCTTCTGTTGGCCTGATCTTGGAGAAAATGGGGTGAGATTTAAAAATCTTTCCTTTTTAAGATCTGATGGAAGATCTGAGTTCCCCTTCAAAGGTTTGATGGTGAAAAACTGTTTATTTTTTAGAAAGGAAGAGTGAAACTCTTGATTTAATTCAAAAAAGGGGAAGAAGGTTTAGAACCTTGAGAAAGGAGGAGGCACAAACCCTATTTTTTTTTAGATTGAGAAAAAGTTGTTGAGATATTTTCATCATCTTTGCCTTTATAGGCTACACACTTTACATATAGCCCCTTGGGCTTTACAAGATGGCATTTTGCTCATCCCATGCCTCATGTGCTCATTTCTTTTGCACATGAGCTATGGGTTTTACAAAAAATTGGCTTTATGCCCATTTTTCTTACATTTATTCATAAAAAAATACACCAAAATTATTTATTAAAAAAATTTTGTTTTGGCATGGGGGAGGCCGGCCGCTTCATGTTCGGGCTCGACTCGGGCATAGAACCACTTGACATGGGCTTGGGCCCACTTGGCTTGGGGTTGACTTTGATTTTGACTTGGTCAACCGAGGTGTAAATTTTGACCCCAACACTGTCTTCCATCGATCTGTAGCGAGCGTTGTTGAACTGTTGAGATTTGAGTTGAAGGTTGTCTCCTAAAGTGTGTGGATCTCAATGGGTTGAGTTAGGGGTGGAAGCCGAGCTACCTGCAAGTAAGTCCCGGGATGGGTGACCACCGTAGGACCCTCCGACGATCAAGTTAGAGCCGAGCAATATTGGAAGAGTGGTGGCTTTTTGGAATCAAAATTGCCTTCCCTGAGTCATCTAAGAGAGGGGTTTTATAGTGGTCGCATGGAGCGAGCAGGTGCGAGATCTTCGCCGTCAGTTACACCCCTGACGTTACGTCTGTGTGAATGATGGGATCCCTCCATTAATAACGTGATATGCTCATTAATGGGGGGATGCGCCAGCGCGGGATGCGGGACTTGGGACGGAAGTTATATCGCTTTGGTGAGATACGCAAAGCCGCTGCGGAAGCGCTAGGGATCTGCGTTCTCGTTTGATCGGGAGAGCTGGTGAGGCTTAGCTCGGCGGATGGCTAGGAGACGAGCCGGGAGGCCGAGGAAGCTCGGCTTGTCAGGGGTACAGAGACGAGCCGGGAGGCCGAGGAAGCTCGGCATGCCAATGGCTCGGAGATGTGCTGAAGGTTGTCTCCTAGGTGAAGGTGGAATGTATTCAGGGAGGTCTTCCTGAAAGGCCGGATACATTCCTCGAGACGAAATCCCGAGGAACCCTTATAATGCACCTAATTTATTCCACCTTCGTGGCCTTCGGGACACATCATCCGCCACGTGTCGTAATCTTGAGGAGATACCACTTGTGAGCATTCAGTCTCCCTCCTTCATTTTGCCACCAGGCAACGACACATCACCTTAAAAAAGGAGCAATTTTTACGATAAAGTTCACAACTTTGATCCAAATTAGGGCATAAAAATTACCAGAGTGAGTGGAGAGATTCGAAGTTCTCTGTGAGGATGACTCTAAGCTGGCCAAGCTCGTCTTCGAAGAGGCAGATGAGGACCGCCACTTTCCTGGGCCTGACCCAGACTGGACCGGCGGCGGACTCGGCCAACCCGACGTCTTAGCCGCCGCAACCGCCTCGTCGTCGTCTTGGGGTTTGACGGAGCGGAGATTTTCGATTAGGGCAGCGAACCTCGGCGTCGAATTCATGGGTTTTTGAGTTGAACAAAACTGCGAACTATTTTTATTGGGAAAATTTTTAAGCTATAACGATTTTGATCGCATTTACTCTTTACTCTCTGCTTCTCAGTGGCATCATTCTCGGCTCATATTTTGCTTCTTGGAATATGGACCTGTTTGGTTGGCTGGAGATACCAGAAGAACCGCAATTAATATTGAAGCAACTTTCAAAAAATTTGTCATAAAAGTACATATAGGTCTTATTTCTAATATTTGTTTATATGTTTTATTGAAGAAAGAAGTAAAAAATGAAGCAACTTTCTAGGTTTATTTCATAAAGAAAACAAACACAAAAAATACTTTTTTAATAATAGTAATATATTATTACCTTTTAGAAGTATTAAAGAAAATGATTAAATAGTTCATTTTTTTCTTGTTCCTTGTGCTCCATAGTTACTTTCCGTCCAAAATGAGGGGAAGAAAGTTTTGGAACTAATCATGCCACATAGGATCCAGCTCATTACCATGAAATAACTTCCAAGCTCTGCTTTAGTCAAAACAAACAACCGAAGTATCGGAAGTAAGCTTACTTCTGGTACTTCCATGTTACTTTTATGCAAACAAATAGGCCCTAAAAGCAGCGCGGACGGTCGTTCCGGACCAAATGCAACAAAGCATCGTCTTATCATACCCGATTACACCATTCAGCGCTCCAGCATTTGTCGTCTCATTTTATATTGACAAAATTATTAACAAAGCAGGAAGTGATTTGTTTGCTTGAAGCCAAAAAATAGGAAATGGTTAATTTTGAGTGTTTCAATTTCTTTTTAAACTGTTGTAGACCCTCACTTAGGGGTGTGTGTGTGTTTTAGAAAATCATATTAAATTTCACCAAATAACCACCTTCCTAATATTTCTTAGATAAATATCATAGAAACTAAATACCAAAAACTTTCTAAGATGTAAAAATAGATAAAATCGTCAGTACTTTTATTTTTATTTTACATTTTATATTTTTGTAACTTTCAATTCATATGAAGATAAAAGATGTGGTATTTATTTGCAAAAATTTTAAATCCTAAACATTTGTGGTATTTATTAACACCATACTACATTTATGGTATATCTTTTCTATACCATGAAGAAAATGTGAAAGTGCATGGTACTTATTTGACATAATTAAATTTCATGGTTAATAAATAATGATTCATGGTATTTATTTGAAAAGCTTTGAAAGCTCATGGTATTTTGTTTGAAAAATCTTAAAAGTTCATGGTATTTTGTTTGAAAAATCTTAAAAGTTCATGGTATTTTATATGAAAATCCTTGAAAGTTCGTTGTTAATAAAGCATGATCCATGAATTGCCATAATCGTTTTCAAGATTTGGGCACAACCACAAGTTTACCAATATAACCCAAATCACCACAATATTTGATGTGAAAGGCAAAATGGGCATCCAAAAGTTTTGACCATAATTAAATATGCATGTTTGCCCACACCACCAAACCATAGTTTTCAAAATATCAATACAGTCTAAATTTGATACAAGAGAGAATAATCAAAAATAGGAAATTTCAAAGTTTCACATCTTCACTCACTCCACTCACTCCAGTGCCTTATAGTATATAATATAAAGGGAAAGAAGATTGCATGACAAAACAAAATAGAAAAAGAAAACATATTTGCTACTTATGTATATTATACTAGCAAGGGCCTCCAATGCGAAGCTATGAATTTCGAAGTCAAGAAAAATAATACTTGATGAGGCTCGATATCGGTGATCTCCCAGATCAGGACACATGGCAGATGACGTGTCCCAAAGCATGCAAGAAAGGGTCTACAGCGGCCGACCAGACCACACCTATGCTCGTCCTACCGAGCAAACGCTGGCTCACCTACGAGCCTCCTGCATAACCGGCCTCCTCGGCCTCAAAGCTCGTCTCCGAGCTACCGCAGAACCAAGATACCTCGGCTCTCCCGCTCGTCCGCGAGCTCTCCCGCCGAGGTCATCTTCCTCGGTCTCATCGACCGACCAACAGCACCGCTTGCAGGCGTAACCTCCATCCCGCGAATCTCGCCATGCACGAGATCTTTGCCGGCCACATCCCACGTTCCACGCCATCACGATCCCCCATTAACGAGCCTGTATCGCCATTAATGGGAGGTCCCGCTCATCACGCGGGCGTGACGTCGGGAGCGTAACGGCCGGCGTGATTCTCGCGCCTGCCTTGCCTACTGCCACCGCTATATAAACTCCTCCTTCAGACGGTTAAAGTAAGCCATTTTTACTCCACTAAGCCGTTACTCTGCTCGGATCTCTAGACTAACTTGATCGTCGGAGGGTCCTCGGTGGTACAACCACCCCGGGACTTCAGGAGCGACAACCTCAACCCATTGAGATCCACAAGCTTCAGGAGCGACAGCCTCCAGATCCAATCTTAGCCACCCATCGCAGCCATCAGCAGATCAACGAGAAGCAACATTTGAAAGAGATTTCAGACTCCATCAACTGGCATCGTCTGTGGGAAATCCTTGATTCCACAAAAACAAAAGTTCGCCTCTCGATCTCAATCCAATAGCGAGCGATCATCACGACGATCCAAGCGCCAGCCGCCGCCTCCGCCTCAACGGAGGCACGGACGGACCTCCTCCGCCAAATGCCATCAATGCCCTCGCCGGCCGGATAGACCGACTCGCGTCTGTTGTGGAGGTGCTAATCTGCGTCCAAACGGCAGGACAAGATCACTAAGTCATCACTCCCCCGCCTCGGGGCCAGGACCCCTACGGGGGAAAAGAAGACTCCGTCCGCGTCGACACTGCCGACCGCCGCCTCATCATTTCCGACAACAGCGGCTTTCTCGAGCCGACGTACTCGAAAACCCGGTGGGTACCGCTAAGTTCGGCTCCGAAGTCTTACGCCGGAGAGTTTCGCCCCGAGTCTCGTCACCCCCTTGTCCCTCCCGAGGTGGTGGCGGTCAGCCCGCCTGTTTACAGGCATGACCGGCACCCCCTCTCTATACGGGGTCGCGCACGTGAGACTCTCCTAGGCAGCTCTAAAACAACCCTACCGAGGGGCGTAAAGAACCTCACCAAAGGGAACCAAGGCTCATCGAAAATCATAGTCATGACGGCCGGGGGTACGTCGGGTACATACGAGGCTCAGCACTCTGCACCCGCCGCGGAAGCCGACAGCCGACCGACGAAGAGGCCAAAGGAGACCGAGCCGATCACTTTTGACGACAGGGAATTTCATGGCATATCCTTGCCCTACAATGACCCCCTGGTGATTACGGCTCGAGTCCATCAATACGAGGTGCACAGGATCCTAGTCGACTCGGAAAGCTCGGTAGACATTCTCTTCCACGACTGCTTCCTGTGCATGGGGCTCACCCCGGAAGACCTGAGGCCGACCTCCCACTTCCTCTCAGGATTCACCAACCACTCCATCCTGGCTGAAGGGGTAATCACTCTATAGTTCAATATCGGGGAGTCCAACCGTACGCGGACTCTGCCGGTGGAATTCATCGTAGCAAGAATTCCATTGGCCTACAACATCCTCCTCGACCGTCCCACGCTGAACTCCCTCCGGGCCCAGATATCGACCTATCACTTGGCAATGAAGTTTCCCCTCGACCAGGGCGGGATAGGTCGGGTCTATGGAGACCAGCGAATTGCAAAGGTTTGCTTCACCACGACATCTTCATCGGAGAGACCGGTCGACGATGCCGAAGGTGAGGGTGACATCAGGGGTTCTCTAGACACTCGAGACGATCAAACCGAGGTCCGAGGGGCCCCGGTGGAGCCTATGACAGAGGTCCCCTCATAGAAGGGGACGACGAAAACCTTGTTCAGATCGGGTCGCTTCTGACAGGAACTCGGCGAGATGACCTGATCCATTTCCTCAGAAATAATTCTGACGTGTTTGCCTGGGCGCCTGCTGACATGCCCGGGATAGACCCCAAAATTATATAACACAAGCTCGGGGTAGATCCTGCGGCCCGACCCATCAGACAGAAAAAGCGAAGCTTCGCCCCGGTCAAACAGAAGGCTATCGAAGATGAGGTGGATCGGCTCCTTGCCGCCAACTTCATTCGGAACGTGCCATATTCGGAGTGGCTACCAAACGTAGTCCTGGTCAAGAAATCAAGCGGGAAGTGGCGCATGTGCGTCGACTTCACCGACCTCAACAAAGCCTGTCCAAAAGACAACTATCCCCTACCTCGGATAGATCAGCTCGTCGACAGCTCGGCATGCCATGAGCTATTGAGCTTCATGGATGCATTCTCCGGCTACAATCAGATCCGCATGAATCCGGCAGACGAAGATCTCACCGCATTCACAACGGACCGGGGGGTATACTGCTACAAGGTGATGCCCTTCGGACTCAAGAACGCCGGGGCCACGTACCACCGGTTGGTCAACCGCATGTTCAAGCCACAGATCGGCAGGAACATGGAAGTTTACGTCGAAGATATGCTTGTCAAACTAGTCTTGTCGACCGACCATGCCAAGGACCTGGGCGAGGCCTTCAAGGTACTCCGCAAGTTCAAGATGAAACTGAACCCCGCCAAGTGCGCATTCGGGGTCACCGGGGGAAAATTCCTCGGTTTCATGGTCACCCACCGTGGGATCGAGGTTAACCCGGAAAAAATCGACACTATCCTCAACATGACCGCACCCAAGACCAACGTCAAAATCATGCGACTGATAGGGCGGGTAGCCGCTCTGAGCCGTTTCATGTCGAGGTCGGGGGAAAAGTGCCTCCCATTCTTCAAAGCTCTGAGGAAAATCCTGAGGTTCGAGTGGTCCGAAGAGTGCCGGACTTCCTTCAACCAACTAAAGAGACACCTTGCAATGCCACCGCTGCTAACTCGACCGGTTGAAGGGGACGAACTCTCACTATATCTGGCGGTATCCGATCAAGCAGCGGGCTCAGTGCTCGTACGAGAGGTCGACGGAGCGCAGAAGCCGGTGTACTATGTGAGCCACGTCTTTAAAGACGCAGAGACGAGGTACCCAGCCATAGAGAAGATTGTCTTGGCGCTCGTTGTGGCCTCAAGGAAGCTACAACACTACTTCCAGGTGCACACTATCTTCGTCCTCACCGAGCACCCACTGGGGGTTATCCTAACCTCGCCCGTGTCCTCAGGCCGCTTAGAGAAATGGAGGTGGGAGCCGTCCCAGTTTGACATAAAATACCGCCTGAGGCAGGCCATCAAAGCACAAGCCCTGACCAATTTTATCGTCGATTGTACCATCCCCAGCAAGGAACCGGAGTCCGTACCTCCCCTCGCGGCCCAACGACCGATCGGGAGGAAACCCGACTCGGTCCCTGAGTGGGTCATTTATGTCGACGGGTCCTCGACCGAGGAAGTCTGTGGCTCCGGCCTCATCATTCGGGGCCCGAATGAAGCAGAAATGGAATATTCCCTAAGCTCGAATTCAAGGCTTCAAACAACGCGGCAGAGTACGAGGCCCTGCTGGATGGACTTCGCATGGCCTCCGGGCTGGGGCTGAGGACAATTCGAATCCGCAATGACTCAGCCCTGGTCGTTGGCCAAGCGACCGGCCACTTCGAGGCTCGGGAACCCCTAATGGTGAAATATCTGGCCGAGGTGAGAAAACTTCGGAAGAATTTCGACGAAGTCCAGATAGAACAAATATCCAAGCAGCTCAATGCCCAAGCCAACGCCCTGAGCAAGCTGGCCTCATCCTACTCGGCCAACAACAAGCGGTCTATCCTCTTCGAAACCTTGCCACGACTAAGCGTGGAAGACGAGGCGACAGTACTCCATGTGTACACAGCGCTGGAAGACGACAAAGACTGGAGGAAGCCCCTCGTGGAATTCCTAAGGGATGGAGTGCTCCCAGAAGATCGGGGAGCCGCCCGCCGCCTCCGGGCTAAAGCCCGTCACTTCGTTTGGAGCAATGGAAACCTCTACATGAAATCCATGAAGGGGTCGGCGGCGCACACCAAGGGGCCCGAACCTTAATCCAGAAGGAATTTCTCCAGGGGTACTATTGGCCAACTATTCATGAGGATGCCCAGAAGCTCGTCCGGAGATGCAAAAGTTGCCAACTCTACGGAAGCATAACTCACCTCCCAGCCACCGAGCTTACTGCGCTGACCTCCCCGTGGCCGTTCACCCAGTGGGGATTGGACATGATAGGCCAGTTCCCTACAGGCATGGGCGGGCATAAATATGTTCTCGTCGCGGTGGATTACTTCAGAAAGTGGATCGAAGACGTCCCCATCAGAAAACCGGACGGCGCCACGACCATCAAGTTCCTGCAGAACAACCTGATACTCCGGTTAGGCATCCCGAGGTGTATCATCACCGACCACGGGACGAACTTCGAGAACGAGAAGGTGAAAGATTTCTGCAACGAATATCATATCCTCATGAAATTCGCCGCGGTCGCGCACCCCAATGCAACGGGCAGGTTGAAGTCGCCAACCGGGGTCTCCGGACCCACTTGGAGGGGCGCCAAGGCAGTTGGTTCGAGAAATTGCCCCGGGTCTTATGGGCCCTGCGCACGTCAAAGAAGACCCCCACCGGGGAAACCCCTTTCAGCCTCTGCTACGGGACCGAGGCGATGGTCCCGGCGGAGATCGGGCTAGCCAGTCACCGGGGCAAACACTTCGACGATGAAGCAAATACCATGGCACTGCGGTCCAACCTGGACATCTTGCTGGAGAAACAGGACCGGGCTCAAATCAGGGTTGCCGCCTATCAGCACCAAACTGCCCGATACTACAACACGCGGGTCAAGCGTTGTTCCTTCAAGACCGGAGACCTGGTCCTACAACGAAACGAGTTCGTCGATCAAAGCAGGCTGCATAAGCTCTCCCCGAAATGGGACGGTCCATTCCTCGTCTCCGAAATACTTCCCGGCTGAGCCTACCGCTTACAGGATGCGGACGGCCGCAAGTTTCCATGGCCTTACAACGCTGAGAAGCTTAAGCTGTACCAATGAAGCGGATACCCACGAGTGTGTACCTCTCCTTTCTCAAAGGCAATGTAAATTTTTCTAAAAGGTTCTTTCTGCTTAAATAATAAGAGGGGAACGCTAGAGCATTGCAAAAAGAGGAATCTTATTAATTCAAAAAGGCACTCTGGGCTCCTCAGCCTTACAAAGCCCTCGTGAAGAGGCAGCCCAGCAGCTACCCTGTTCGGCTATCCCTGGCTGGTAGCTCCCTACCCACGACGCTAGGGATCTAAGCCCTCACGAAGAGGCAGCCCAGCAGCTACCCTGCTCGGCTATCCCTGGCCGGTAGCTCCCTACCCACAACACCAGGGATCTAAGCCCTTACAAAGAGGCATCCCAGCAGCTACCCTGCCCGGCTATCCCTGACTGGTAGCTCCCTACCCATAATGCCAAGGATCTAAGCCCTCATGAAGAGGCAGCCCAGCAGCTACCCTGCTAGGCTATCCCTGGCTGGTAGCTCCCTATCCCCAACGCCAGGGATCTAAGCCCTCACGAAGAGGCAGCCCAGCGGCTACCCTGCTCGGCTATCCCGGGCTGGTAGCTCCCTACCCACGATGCCAGGGATCTAAGCCCTCACGAAAAGGCATCCCAGCAGCTATCCTGCTCGGCTATCCCTGGCCGGTAGCTCCCTACCCACAACACCAGGGATCTAAGCCCTCACGAAGAGGAAGCCCAGCAGCTACCCTGCTCGGCTATCCATGGCTGGTAGCTTCCCTACCCCACAACGCCAGGGATCAAAGCCCTCGTCAAGAGACACCGAGCAGCTACCCTGCTCGGCCATCCTTAAGGACAAAAAGCCCTCGCCAAGAAGCACCGGGCAGTAACCCTGCTAGACCATCCATAGTAGGCCACATACGGCCCCTCCCGCGCTATGGATGAAAAGCCCTCGCAAGAGGCGACCGAACCCGCCCTTGTTCGATTATCCCTGGCTGGTAGCTCCTTACCCCAACAAACCAGGGATCAAATCCTTCACAGAGGCAACCGGACCCGCCTTTGTTCGGTTATCCCTGGCTGGTAGCTCCCTACCAATTCAGGGGTCAAAGCCCTCGACAAGAGGCACCGGACAGCAACCCTGCCCGGCCCGTCTTTAAGGATCAAAGCCCTCACAAGAGGAAACCGGACCCGCCCTTGCTCGGTTATCCCTGGCCGGTAGCTCCCTGCCCCAACAAACCAGGGATCAAAGCCCTCGCCAAAAGGCACCGAGCAGCTACCCTGCTCGGCCCCATCCTTAGTAGGCCACTTACGGCCCCCCGCGCAAAGGATCAAAGCCCTCGGAAAGTGACACCGAGCAACTACCCTGCTCGGCCATCCTTAGCATACCTCCTACGGCCCGTCCCGCGCTAAGATCAAAGCCCTCAGCAAGAGACACCGAGCGGCTACCCTGCTCAGCCATCGCTATTGAAGCCCCAACAAGAGGCATCCGTTCTATCAACGTCTTAGCGATCTCCACTTCGACTCCGGGGCCATGGAGATACCGTCTTCCCGCTGGTCCTCGCATACTCGGCAAATGATTAGAGTCAAGTCGACGGGTAATCGCTAGACGAGGAACATGCCGACCATAAAGCAGTACTGTGAAGATACAAGTGTCTACTAACAAAAGGAAGCACAAACACTACTGCAAAAACAAAAAAAAATTATTCAAAAATTCAAAGCTTTTACGGTACTGTAGGCTCCCTAGCCTTACAAAATACCTGAAGGCCTACAAAATACCCGAAGCGACAAAAGAAAAGACAAAGAGAAGATGAAGGGCTTCAAGCCCCAGGGCCGGGCGCGATGTCGACGAGCTCGACGTCCACCACGACTGGGGATGCGTCCGTCGCAGGAGCCTCGGCGTCGCCCTCAGCCGAGAGTCCCTTCCCCGGCAGTGCTCCCGGGGGCATCCCCCTGCTCGTCATCCCCACGGGGATATTCTGCGCGGAGCTCTTCATCAGCAAACTCCGGCACCCGGGCCTTGACGACGTCGAGAGCCTCGTGCCAGATGAGGGTGGTGGTCGAGACTAGGACGGTGTAGAACTGCTCCGATTTCTGGAAGTTCTCCACCGCATGCGCCGCCCAGAGGTCGGCTCTCTTCGCCGCCTCTACTGCAGCCCCTAACTCCTTTCGGAGGGTGCTCACTGACTTCTTCATGGTGCCGACGAGCACCTCAGAGCCCTGAAGCTTAGCCTCGGTGGCCTGGGCGGCCTCACGGAGCCTGGCCACCTCGTGCTTCGAGGCCGCCATCTCCTGCTTCGCGGCCGCCGCCGCCTGCTTCGTCGCCGCCGCCTCTTCCTTCGCGGCCGCCGCCTCCTGCCTCCCGGCGGCCACCTCGCCCTTAAGGGCAGCGACCCTCGCCATCGCCGCCTTCAGCTCCCGCTTCGAGCTCTCCCCCAGCGAGGAGAACTCGCCGGGGCTATCTCCTCCTCCTCCATCCGGACGACGATGGCGACGTGCTGGAGGACCTGAAGAAATCGGAGGGGGTCAGAAAGAAAAGGGGGCACCAAATCTCGCAAACAATGAGACGATGTACGAGTGCTAACCTGCAGGGCCTCTTAGGCGATGAACGCCAGTTGTCCTTTCAGCGTCCCCCCAGCGACCCAGCCCCCGGCCGATCTCTCCATGTCATGCAGCAAGCTGTCGGCAACGGAAAGCCTTGAGGGCACCTCAAAGCGGAGCTCCCCCTCGTCCACCAAGATCGGAAAGGCCAGAGTCCGCGAAACGGTTCAGGGGAACCTCTTGAGAGACGACGGCGAAGAGCTCGTCTCCACCTCCGAAGCTCGGGCGTCCTCTCCCCGAGCCCTTTTTCTACCCGGCGCCTGGCTGGGCTTCGGGGCGCGATCCGCACTCGAGCTCTGGGGTGGGACGGCTGCTGAGGAAGCCGGGACCAGCGTCTGACGGGAAGAGCTGGCCCTTCTAGCCTTCGACCCCTTCTTCGGCTTGCGCATAGCTACTCGGAGGGCGCCCGCGTCCATGGTTTCTGCACAAGACAAGATATAGTGGAATCAGTGACACAAACAAAGTAAAAACAAATACAAGCTCCTAACTTACCGACGAACTGGGCGGGGCTAAGCCCGGCCCAACTGAGGGCCCACTCAGAAAGCAGCGCATCAGCCAGAGGAATGGGCTCCCACGCCGCCACTCTCGCCGCGTCAGGGTCAGTGGACGGATTTCCTTGCCAGTACCTATTCTTAGACCACTGGACGGGTATGGGCCAGTTCTCACCCTCTGGCGGTCCGACGAAGAAAAACTTCTTCTTACAATCATGGATAGAAGAAGACAGGACAACAATTCCTGACCCGGCTACACTCCCCCACTGCTTACTAAAGGAGAGGTAGACCCACCTCGGGTCGCCCGCGCGAGTTCCGAGGTGACTTTTGTAAATAAGGGAGGAGGCAAGGATGGACAGACTAAAGGGGATCGTCTGCAACTTCAGCCGGACCAGGAACCTAAGGAGAATCCTCCAGGAGTTCGGCACTAGCTGGCCCGGGGCTAACCCAAAGTAATTTAACGCGGCTACAAGCTCGGGAGAGAATAGCAGCCGCATTCCGGCCCAAAGGGCTTCCAGGTACAAGGCGATTTCTCTACCCCTCACCTGATCTGCCCTCTCTCCTTCCTCGGCCAATCGTAGCGTGTAGCCAGGGGGAATATGGAAACGAGCCCGAGCGGTAACAAGCTCGTCATCATATCTTACTGAGGACGACGCACCAGGGGCGTCCGCCGCCACCGCTCTAGGAATCGCCCCAGACGCGCGACCCCGGGAAGAGGATCTGACCCCAACTTACCGAAGGGGCTCCAACCCGGGGGAAGAATCCCTAATATCTACCCCTACGACATCTGCAAACTCCTCAAAACAAGACATCTAACTTGATGGGAAGAAATCCTCGAGAAGAGAAAACGCAAGGTCCTACCAAAAAGGAGAGCGCCGAGCAAATAAGACTCAGAATGAGAAAAATATGAAGAGAGAGGGATCCTGAATCAGGTCTCCCCTCGATTTATACAGCCGGCGTCCCCATCCAACGGCGACGGTCGATTCCCGCCAAAACGGTTCAGTGCACTCGACGGCCACGATCGCTCCACCTGTAGCGAGCACATTGGCAGCATCCCATCGGACGCCAGAAGCCTGCGGCACGTCATATCAGCCAACCGGCACCCGACACGTGGCATGTCACTTCACCAAAGTGCACACGATCCGGCGCACCCTCTTTAATGCAAGGGATCTCGCCCTGATTCGCTGGCCTCATCCAGAAAAGACAACCAATCGCCCAGAGACACGCCCGACGATATCTTCGGAAAGGAGCTCACCTCTGGTGATCCGGCAAACCACTCTCGACCCGACCCGTCAGCTGGTCGGGACGAGAGTGGGGGGCTAATGATGAGGCTCGATATCGGTGATCTCCCAGATCAGGACACGTGGCAGATGACGTGTCCCAGAGCATGCAAGAAAGGGCCTACAGCGGCCGACCAGACCACACCTATGCTCGTCCTACCGAGCAAACGCTGGCTCACCTACGAGCCCCCTGCATAACCGGCCTCCTCGGCCTCACAGCTCGTCTCCGAGCTACCGCAAAACCAAGATACCCCGGCTCTCCCGCTCGTCCACGAGCTCTCCCGCCGAGGTCATCTTCCTCGGTCTCATCGACCGACCAACAGCACCGCTTGCAAGCGTAACCGCCATCCCGCGAATCTCGCCATGCGCGAGATCTCCGCCGGCCACATCCCACGTTCCACGCCATCACGATCCCCCATTAACGAGCATGTCTCTCCATTAATGGGAGGTCCCGCTCATCACGCGGGTGTGACGTCGGGAGCGTAACAGCCAGCGTGATTCTTGCGCCTGCCCTGCCTGCTGCCACCGCTATATAAACTCCTCCTTCAGACGGTTCAAGTAAGCCATTTTTACTCCACTAAGTCGTTACTCTGCTCGGATCTCTAAACTAACTTGATCGTCGGAGGGTCCTCGGTGGTACAACCATCCCGGGACTTCCTTGCAGGTAACTCGGCAACCACAAGCTCAACCCATTGAGATCCACACGCTTCAGGAGCAACGGCCTCTAGATCCAATCTTAGCCACCCATCACAGCCATCAGCAGATCAACGGGAAGCAACATCTGAAGGAGATTTCAGCCTCCATCAATACTAATTAAAAGTTTATTGATCTATGATTTATAAGTTGTAATATCTCATATTTATGAATTTTTATATGTAAAATATAAGAAAGATTAAGTTACAAATACTTCGTTATTTTTTTCCAGTTTTTCAATATTTTCCTTACAATAGCAAATGAAAAACGAGAAAATTTTTTAAATCTCAAAAATAAAATTCCTTTTTTCAGTTTTTCTATTTTTTGCATACAAGAATCACAAAATGCACAACAATCCAAAAAAATTTGTTTTGTTCAAATTTTCAACATCTTACACGAATAGAGCCAAAATTTTAAGATATCAATATTTATGCTTTCCAATATTTTACTTGTTATAGCACAAGTAAATATGAAAATTTCAAAAATAGAATATTTTTTGTTTTCTTCTATTTTCCAATATTTTCCATAATATAGCACAAGACAACCGTAAAATTTTTAAAAATCTCAAAAATTTCCGTTTTTTCTGTATTTTAATATTTTGTTTGCTATACCACACTAAATCACGATATCTTCAAATATCCTTAAAGTTTTTGTTGGGTTCTGAATTTCAATATGCTCACACGAAAATAGCGATTTTTTTTTTAAAATTTAAAAAAAAATCTGTTTTCTTCAAAGTTTCAATAATTTGTATATGCACACGAAAATCGCGAAATTTTCAAAAATTTCAATATTTTATGATTTATTTTATTTTTCAATATTTTGCTTGGTATATAGCACACAAAAATCGCGAAAATATTTTTTGTTTTTTTCGGATTTACAGTTTTTTTTATGTTGCATAGAACACGGAAATCATGAAAATTTTAAAAATCATGAAATTTCTGTTTTCTTCGGGGTTTTTATTTTGATTGCTATATGGAGCATGAAAATTGTAATGTTTTCAAAAATTCCTAATTTTTTTGTTTTATTCGGTTTTTCAATGTTTTCTTTCATGTATAACAAACCAAAATAGTAAAATTTTCAGATATCTAATTTTTATTTTATTTTATTTTCTTCGCTTCTTAAATATTTTGCATGATATAACATATGAAACACATTTTTTTTTTCCTTTTTCATTATTTTGCACGAAAATATTGAAACTTCAAAAATCTCAGAATTTTTATTTTCTTCAGTTTTTCAATATTTCGCTTATTCATGAGAATTTCCTAACCACCTTTGATTTTGTTAATAATAAAACTTTTTTTTACCTTACCCTAACGAAGTAAGCAAGTACAGGCATCAAGTTAACAAAAGTTATATGAAATAAAATAAGAAAAGGTTGGTAATTGCTTGTGAGAACATGATATTATAAAGAAATCCTATCTAAGTGACTAAAACTCGAGGTGACTGGGACTCCCGGCAATACACGAAAATAACAAAATTTGAAAAAATCCAATTTTTTTGTTTTCTTCAAATTCCCAATAATTCATACGCTGTAATACACGAAATTCGCTAAATTTTCAAATATCTTAAAAAAATTTGTTTCTTCTGTTTTTTTAATATTTTGCTTGTTCTAATATACGGAAAATCGCAAAATCTTCAAAAATCTTAATTTTTTTTATTTTTTTGGTTTTCCCATATTTTGTCTGTTATAGCTTACGAAAATCGTAAAATCTTCAAAAATCTCGAGAATTTTATATTTTCTTCATTTTTCAAAAAAATTTACTTTCTACAGCACACGACGCAAAAATTTTAAAAATCATATAATTTTCTGTTTTCTTCCCCTTTTTCGACGGAATTTTCTTCCCTTTTTCAATATTATGTATGCTATATAGCACACACCAATTGCAAAATTGCAAAATTGCAAAATTCAAAAATCTTGAATTTTCTTGAAAATTTTAATATTTACATGCCTAGCATATGAAAATAGCTAATTTTTCAAAAATGTTAAAATATTTTATTTTCTTTGGCTTTTCAATATATTATTTGCAAGACCGAACGAAAATTGCGAAATTTTTAACTCTATGGGGTTAGAATGGCAGTTCCTGCTCCTCGGAAGGTACCAAAATAGTATTAGGATTAGAATGGCAGTTCTTGCTCCTCGGGAGGCACCAAATAAATGAAAATTATTGCTAAATTACTTTTTGAATCCACAAGATAATTTGTGTGGGCCCCTAATATAAGTTGAGACTGGTCCCACTCTATGGGGTTGGATCACATGAGCGTAGCTCGATCCCAACCCCAATTTTCTCTTTCAAAGAATGGTAAAATTAGTTTTGAATCTACCACCACTCATTTTGGAGAGTATAACTGGTTACCTACTTGCAAGTTGCAAGACAAAAATAGGGGTAGTTCATCGAATTAAAATTTGAAAAAGCGCGTCACTCGTTTTCAAGGCCGAGTGGCAAAAGAAAAAATAATTATTCACATATGCAACTGCTACATTAAAGCAAACTAAAATATTGAAAGTTCAAAAAACAAAAATGCAGATCTGTTGCATAAAATACAATTGAAATTTCAATTAATCATTCTTTTGTTCATGTGACATGTTTAATTACAATGATGATTTAATGCAGCAAACTCGCATTTGAAATTTGTTAAACCCAAAAAGCATGTATGATAAAATTCTTTCTTCACGGGTGAATTCAGCAAGAAGAGGAAATCATGCGGCATTCTTTGTTTCAAAGCTAGGAATCATGAACTTGGGCTTCCCTTCGAAAAACAACGGAGGCCGCCCATAAATAACTGATGCAGCCCGAATCAAAACTCTCGCAGTAAAACCCCAGATCATGAACTTGTTATCTGTGGTCTCAAAGTCGAAGTAATGAATTAAAAATTCATTTCCCATGCGAACTCGCTTCTCTGATTTCCTATTCGCATCCTGTTGTTCAAAGCATTAAAATGAAAAGTTAATCGCACAACACCTCTCCAAGTTTAGCATCCTCCTCTGTATTTATCGACCAAACCCCTCAAAAACTCTCAAATTCAACCCTAAACGCCCGAAATGATTGTCAAATTTATACTATAACTTGTTCGTGCTGCTTAAGGTAGATTTTTAGAGTGTTTTTGACGGTTTCGGTGGTAGGAACATAGTGGGCGTTTCTGCAAATAAATCACTTGAAGGGTATAAGAGCTATATTAAGTAAATTACACAAGGGGGGGGGGGGGGAGGGGGGGTGTTGTGCAAAATTAACCTTAAAATGGCTTAGCGAAAAAATTATAAGAGATTCAGTAATAGTTTTGAGATAAACCTTGAGGAACATCTCAAGAGGAGCATCGAATATTATCTCGACCTCAGTGGTGTTTGCAACAGGTGTGAACGCTTTTCTGTTGGTGAGTATGCCGATGACTGGAACTACTATGAGGAGGTGCTGCAAAGTTCAGAAAAAACAAATTTACAAGAAAACAAGAAAAAAAATTGTTTTGTGATTAAATGACTCAAATATTATGAAACAGCCGCAGCTAGTCACTAGAAAATGAGAAAGAATGGCTGCTATAATGAAGTCAATGCAAGAGTCACACATAGAAAGCAGAACATATTGTTATATTGATACATGATGTAAATAGCATCATAAGCCAATTGTTTTGGTAAAAGGATTTGAAGTATGGTTCCTACCTTAAGTGCAGGGCATGGGGGCTGAGTGAGCTTGAGCATGTTCAAGAACCGGTTTCATGCGTAGCAAACTCTAAATTATGATTTCTTCATTAATGCAGGTTAAGCTCTGAGATATATTGCGCAACAACAAAAAGCCAAAGTAGACAGCGTGAGAGAAACATCAAGGCTAACAAGCATATGGTTGAATATAATGGACCACAAGACATAACTTGAGGGAGGAGGAATTTATTTTCCTATGCATTTAGAGGAATCTAGGAGATGATCATTCTAACCCCAAGACATCAATCGTCGGAAGAATTACCTTGGCATATGCATTTCGCTCATGGAAGAAACTGCACAATATGAGCATGCCTGAACTTTGAGCAACCTAACCAAGGCAACTTAAGTTGGGATATCTAATGCACTTAATCTCTGACATTAGAACAATTTAACTGCTTATCAAGATCATTTAGGGATGCATATAGCTAGTCTATGGGGCAGGAAAATCTTGACGCCTTTTATCTAGTGTTTTCTATTGCACAGCTTTGTAGTCTAATTTATACGGAGAATGAAAAATAAAGGAATTTTTGCATCATGCTATTAGAGATGTCTACATTACGTTCATCACGATGTTGTTTTCTCACATTGGTTTCTAAATTCATCTTGATTCAGCATCATCCTTATATTCATTTCAATTATAGGCCCTCTTAGCCTTCCAGATGATTAAACCTTCTCATCTCTAAAATCATATTCTTTCCATTTCTTCATTCATATCATGTTACTCCCTTTGCCTCACTATAGCGATTCCTAATTGGCATGCCGGAACAATCAAAATCTTCTGTTGTTTTACATGCCCAAATCACTGCACGCCATTTTCCTACACTGTCATAGACTGATTGAGGAGCAAAATGTAAGAGAGAGATTCATTTAGCCTCCGACCCCAAAAGTTTGAAACAAAGAATAATTGGTATTTTCATGGAATGATGGTTCTTCTAAATTCCCATGAATGCAATTTTCTCATTCCAATTTCGGCTTTTAGAAACTGAACATTGCACTTAATAGCATTGACGAAATGCGTTTCTTTTATTATTTTTACAGTCTAAGAAGTTTGAAAACTGGTAATCATTTTAATCCAGTCTCATATAATTTTTAAGCGTCAGCTTTGAAATGTCAGATAAAATTGATAGACAGCAAAAATGGCATTTTTTTAACACAGAGCCATGCAATTACCTTGGACAAAAAGGGTTCAAGAACAGCGACGACATCGACAAGAGAAGGATCCAATCCAATCTCCTCATGCGCTTCTCTCAACGCCGTCGCCCTCTCATCTTCATCCCCCTCCTCCATTTTCCCACCAGGCAACGATACCTCACCTGAAAAAAAAATTCATGAAAATTGAATCTTTAACCACAAAGTTCACAGCTTTCATCAAAATTAGGGAAAGATAGTAAAAATCTAAGAGAGATTACCAGAGTGAGTTGAGAGAAGTGAGGATCTCTTAGTGAGGACGACTCTGATATGGCCTGCTTCATCTTCGAAGAGGCAGATGAGGACCGCGGCTCTCTTGGGTCTGAAGGCGTCGCCATTGCTCGCTGCTGATGGTGCTACTTCGTCTTCCTCGGGCTTGTAAAGGCGAAGCCTTTCGATAAGATTTGCGAGCCTAGGGTTTGAATCCATTGCAAATTTTGTTGGAGCTCGTCGTCGTTATTTGTTACCTGAGGTCAGCTGCGGGTAAATTGACATTAAAGTCCAATATAATTCATCTTTTGCATCGAAAATGTGATTTAACTGCAAATAACACGCTCTATTCTGATTTATTAGCGTTTTGACCCTTCTAAAGCAATCTAAATCAAAGGGGAAGGCTTAAATTGAAATGGTTAAAAAGGAAAAATACCCGTAACCGTATAAAATGCATTTAATAAAATAATAACGAACTCTTCAGATCTACTCAAACTTTTACTATAGGTCCTGCAGGGACACCTGCAGATCGATAACTGCAGTGTCCACACTGCAGGCCCCGTGAGACTATGTGTTAAAAAACTTCATCGGACCTGCAATGTCCTTACAAGCCCTGTTTCCTCAAAGAATATATATTTTATCCTGACTATCAAATCTTTTGTCACAAAGTCAAAATAAATATACACAAGCATTGCACTTGCAGAATAAATGCTAAGGAACCTGTTGAGAAGAGAATCAAGAGATGATAATATCTTTCTTGTATTTAATTAACCTAAAAAACTGCTTTCCACTCTTCTTGAATTTGTTTTTTTAAGTTTAAGCAATTTCAAGAATGTCAATTAATGATTTAATTTGTTTTTATTGAAAGCTTGCTCCAAGGACTCTAGTAGAGATTTTACATTTATTGATCAAAAGTTGGTGATAATTTAAAATTGTAAATTATCAACTTATTGTAAGAAAACTAATATATTCATAGTTAACTTCATATCAATTGACAACTTTTTATGTAACCATGATCGAACAAGCAAAAATGATAAATTCATAGTTGTATGACTTGAGGAGTTGCATTACTTATTTTAATTTTATTCGTCTTCGCTTTCATGGAATATGTCTTTTTCTCCTCTTTAGTTCTTGATCGCGCTGGCGATCTATTCCTTATTTCGAAATCAATTTGAATCGGCAACTCAGATATTTCCAAGAAAATACAGTCACTATTATATTCAGATCAATTTTACTAACATCATCAAGAATTTGTACTCATTATCTAGATTGAACAAAAGTTTAATATGCATATTTTGGTACTTTCATTAACAACAAAATTATATTGTCTCTAATGTATATTCACTATATTTAGCCTCAACTTACACGACAACTATATGTAATCTTGTTCAATTGGCTTTCATATCTCAATTAATTTAGCCGATGAAATCACTAATTAACATAGAGTCAACAAGAGATAGAAATGTAAGAAGAATAAAAATCATTAGAGCCATTAACCATAAAAAAAAATGTCCAATACTTCACAAGATAATTGGCCCTTAAGCATGAAGATCATATCCACACCAATGGTTTCCTTCGTATTGCCGTCGGCGTCGTCGTCCTAGTCACTCTCCACCTCTACATCTGCTACATTCTTCGTCGGCCCCGACACACCACCACCACCACCACCCCAACCAACACCATGGTCGTTCCTAACACAAAGAACCGGACAGCAGACGGGCTTGATCGATCCATTTTCAATTCTTTACCAATATCTACATGCAAGTTATATCAAAAGAGCTGCGGCGAAGAAGTGTCGGTTGAGTGTTCGATTTGTTTGATAGGCGACAGGAGATGGTAAGGGTTTTGCCTGTTTGCAAGCATTGGTTCCATGCCCGAGTGCGTAGACATGTGATTGCAGCGGTATACCGGCCTAGGGTTGAGCAGGCTGTCGTTGGTTCAAGTGATTCAGGTTCGGTTTCTAGATTGGGGTAGTCGAGTTCATGGGGTTCAAGGACAAGAGAGCAAGGAGAAGGAATATTGGAAGACTTAGAGAGGCAATATCATATACATATATGGCCATAATTCATTTTATATACCATTATATAATATCAATTTAAATGCTATAACATTGTTAAGTTTGTTGCAAAAAGAATATACTACATTTATTTTCAGCGATGTGGAATTTTTTAAATAAAAAAAGGCTAAATGGCAGGAAATACCCTTCACAATTCGCTCACCGGCAGGAAATACCTTTTACTTTTTAAAACCAAAACTTTGCTCTCCTCAACTTCAATTGATTCCTAAAATGATCTTTATTTAATTACTTAATTAAAATATTTATACGAGGTATCTTTTTTATATATCCCTAAAAAATTCATGATAATTTAATATGCCCATTATTCTTCGTAACTACACCTTCTAAAATTCTTTAAATTTGTTTAAGAAATCGTTTTCAAATTTAGATTTTTTTTTAGGCTAAGAATTGCATAATGTTAAGTTTCTTTGGGTTAGAATTTACTAAAACTTGGGTTATTTTATATTAGGCTTTCTTGATTTGGAAGTAAATAAAGAAGACGAAGAGATGATAAGAAACAAGAAGTTTATTAGAACAAAAAGAAAGACGGGAATTAGAATGAATGAGACTAAAATATGAAAAGAAATGATGGGTAATTTTTCAAAAAGCCCTCGGCCCGCACGGGAGTTGTCTAAAAAACCCTGTAATTTTCGAAATTGTTGAGAAGGGCTTACTATTCAAAATATTTGTGAAAAAAACCCATGGGATGTATTTCATTTAGCCTTTGTATTTCCTCAACTGCTTGAATATTACAGGAAACTGTTTAGATAGTGCAGGCAACTGGTATAAAGCATAAAGGAGGACAAGCGCAGAAAGCCCATGGATTTTTACGCAAGTTTGAATTGGGCCGGGGCCAAATGGGGTTCAACCCAAACCCATTAAAGAACCCAAAATATATGCAAACGTGCACGCAAGACGCACAAAACAGAGTCAAACAACTGACCACCGAACTCCTCCCATCAATCCCGGCAAAAGTCAAACATTAACCAAATGTCTGAAATATTTTTACACACCACACCAAATTGATACCATGGACCTCAGCAAACACTAGCTAAAATTTATTTGAAAAACAATCAACAAACCAACGCACACTTACACAGCCCAAATCCAAAACCATGTCGAATTCTAACGACGATTCCGGCTACAACCTGAGCGCCCGGATCCTGACCACATCGATCCTATCCTTGATCTTCATCGTGCTCCTCCTCATTGTTCTCCACCTCTACGCCCGCTGCGTTCTCCGCCGCAGCGGTTCAACCGCAACACGGACTGTCTCCCTCTTCCGGATCGCCAGCGACGGCGCCCAAATCGAGCCGCGGTCGATCACCGGGCTTGACCAATCCACGATAGAGTTGCTACCGACCTTTCCGTATAAGAAGGACGACGATTCGGCCGAGTGTTCGATTTGTTTGAGTTTAGTACGGGATGAGGAGATGGTTAGAGTATTGCCCAACTGCAAGCATTTGTTTCATGTCGAATGCGTGGATATGTGGCTGCATTCGCATTCGACGTGTCCGTTGTGTAGGGCGAAGGCTGATGCCGGGGTCGAGCCGAACGGTTCTGGGTTGGTTTCGAGATTGGGTTCGTCGTTAAGGCGGATGATGAGCCGGGAGAGATCGGAAGATTTAGAGTGGCAAAACAGTTAACTAACGGCTTTATTGATATTCGTGCCGATTTTTTCTACTTCTTTTTGACGGTTTTCTCATCGATTCTTTTGTAATCTAAATTCATATCATATGCTAGGGATTGAGAATGAGGGTTTGTAGAACTAATATTATCAGATTGTTATTATGGATATACATGCATGATATCGATGAGAATACATAACTCTACATTATGCTATGCTCTACGTAAAAATCTTTCTTCTCAAACTTTTCGATAAACGGGGATAAATCAGAAAACATAAACCAAAGAAAAACAATCGACAACAGAGACACGCTCCGCTCTGGAAAGGCCATGAACGAATGGTGAACTGGGCTAGTTTGGGAAACATTTCGGAGTTAGGATTCAGGTCATCCCAACAATATGTCTCATACATAATGTATTTGAGGTACGTATGGTGATTACAAATGCACAGTACATACAACATGTCCACGTGCATCGCATATGCGACCGTGATTGAGGTGATTTAAGACAGGTAAGAGACAGAACAAATGCAATCTGGGCAATTTGCACATCTAATGATTGATTAAAAGTCAAAAGGAAGCACAACCAAAAGGAGCTAATTTGGTTGACAATTATGAAGTGGATACTGATAATTAGGCTGTGGCAGGTAAAATAACTATTTGATAGTACTGTCAAGAGAGAGAAATTTATAACAGATTGAACGCAGAATAAAATAAATTCGCTTCTCTAAGAATGCAAATCCTAGATCGTTTTTCCTTCATGAGAATTTGACGGACATCAACTGGTCGTCTCATTTTTTATTTAAACCGATAATCACCCGAAACAAAAGGAGAAGAACAAAAGGAAAAGAGAGAGACAACAATACCGGTATAAAGCAATGAGTGCAAGCAGACTAGACAACACAATTTTGCCTTCTGCATGTACTGAAGAACCTCGGTGAACATCATTTCACCGAAGTTTCCAATGGAGCCGAAAAAATAGCATGTACACCTAATCAATTATACAACAGACACCTTAGTTCGTAGACTTAAAAGTTAAAGCACCTCTTATAAGCAGATATTCTTCTGAACACGTCGATTGTAAAAGAATCAAGAACTTCAACAGATGGCACTCACAGGGATCGTATCCTCCGAATTGCAAACAACTTGCCGTCCATCTTACTTAAAGGAAATAGAAGAAAGACAGTATCCCAAATTGAAATATTTTGTTCTTAATCAATATCTAAAAAATCATGCAGACAATCTGAGTTAATTGCACCATCATAAGCATGTTTAATCTATATACTATCAAATGCACAATATCCGATTCAATTAAAACTCTCGTATCCGTTTTGTATTCATATTTGGTTTTTCCAAGTATAAATATGAGAAGTCAAATTCCGAGCTATATGCGTGTTTGTATTCGTACTTGTAACTAGGAAGCAGCTATCGATATGGTAACGCCTATATCGCTCCGTATTTGATCTGAATTCAACACTAACCGTATGTGTGTCATATGAATCTTCAATGTGTGTTGTATGCATGTCATTAAAGTGTCTCTAGGAAAACTTGATTCATTTGTATATTTAAATGGTGTTTCCTACTTTACACACCCACCCACACACCCATCCAGAACGTTGAATGTTGAGATTGGCGACAGAGGAGCCACACACAGCTCGTCGGTTACTACAAACTTACCGAGTCCCTTAGCATATCCACCACCAGATTCCGTCACATTTTTGGGGAACTTCAGGTTTAACTCCTTAAACTTCGCAGTAGCAACGACCATGCGAGCAAACACTATTTTTTGACCTAAAGCAATTGAAACATCTACTTATAGAGGACTCGCCAAAGACACTTTCCTCAATCATAAGTAGCTGGTTTTTCCAACTGAACAATTGTGCCTGCTTAGGCTGTAGAAGCTTCATCTTACATTGCTCAGACTTGAAGCAATCATTTCCTTGTGAGCACAGATTCTCTATGTTACTATATATGTTATCTACACAACCGATGGATGATTGGATACCGAGCAATTTGACAAGGGACCCAAGGGGTAATGTGAGGAAGCTGATTATGAGGTCGGCCATCTCTTCGCCACCTTCAATATGCACCACCTTATTATCAACGATTCATACAAGCTAAATCTTTTAATCGATAATTAGACCAAAGAAACAATTTGAATTAAACGAATTTATTTGCATCTGTACGAAGATGTTTTTCCTCGTTCGAAAATTCTTCGTTAGTAGCAACTTTACTTTAATCTCCTTGTTTTCAGAGATGGCTACAGGTTCAGATTTCGGGATTACTTGAAATGTACGATCAATATTTGAAGTATCATTTGTAGTAGAACAACCGATGCACAAGTTGGTCAAAGGAGTATCTGAAGACAAAGCACTTCTCAGCAGATTCAAAATCTGAAACAACCACAATATCTTTTTTCAGGTTCATGATAACAAAGTGCGAAAAGAAGAGTAAGTGGTGACAGGTATATACATGACTAACGAAGAGACATTTGGTTCAATGACCAACTCTTAAAAGTACTGACATTTTTATTGAAAAAATAGTTACAAAAGCGAGAGAATATATATATATATATATAGAGAGAGAGAGAGAGAGGAGTGTAGGAATCTCATGAAAATTGATACCTAAGGTATGCATAACATGCACATCACGGTGAACAGTCTGGATCGGTGTGAGCATGGTGTTATAGAGTGCGTCTCATTTGTCTCACATAAGAAAGTGTCTCACTGGATCATTACCCCCACACACATAGATATATATAGGGGAGTGATCTATTGCAAACCAGTTCTCGTTTTTTAAAAACGGGAACACTCGATCTACAACATATTTGAACGATCCGAACCGTTCAAGTTGATCATCCTACCTTCGAGTCTATGTATATGAAAAATCAAAGGATTTGAAGATCCTTAACCAATGCATCGAATGAGTGCAAAATGAACGTCTCTCAATATAGCAGCATAAACTTCATCCGATGCATGAATTAAAGGTCTTCAAATTCTTTGATTTTTCATACAAATAGACTCGAAGGTAGGGTGATCAACTTGAACAATTCGAATCGTTCAAATATGTCATCGATCGAGAGTTCCGGTTCTTAAAAAAAGCGAACCGATTTGCAATAAAGCACTCCCATATATATATATATATATATATATATATATATATATATATATATATATATATAGAGAGAGAGAGAGAGAGAGAGAGAGTGGCATGAGCCGGCGGCCCCTTTTTTAAAAATGAGCCATTGTCCTAAAACACACAGCCCATGTATTTCACCGATCCAAACCAGACATCTTGATCTACGTATTATGAAACTCCTATATACAAAAAATTTAGGAATTTAAATACGTCTAACGCATTAATCAGGCAAATAAAAAAATTAACATGCGGGACACATAACCCCGTGGTGGGCAATAGGAGTTTGTGGGGGGAGACCCGTGATCGAACTCGAGATCTCCCATTTAGTGCTTCGAAGAGAGGCATGCGGGGCCGGTGGGCTTCGTTGCGGTCGAAAAATTAACGACTTATCGATATAAGAAAATTACGGTCGCTTGATGAACACGCTAAAGATTTTTAAATACCGAGATTTTTTGTATATAAGGATTTCATAATACGTAGATCAAGATGGCCGGTTTGGATCGGTGATATACACGATGGTATGCGTGTTTTGAGGCAATGGCTCAGTTTAAAAAAAAGGGCCGCCGGCTCATACCTCTCTCTCTCTCTCTCTCTCTCTCTCTCTATATATATATATATATATATATATATATATATATATAAGTGATCCATTGCAAACCGGTCCGCGTTTTTTAAAAACGGAAACTCTCGGTCTACAACATATTTTAACGATCCGGTCTGTTCAAGTTGATCACCCTACCCTTAAATATATGTCTGTGAAAAATCAAAGGATTTGAAAACCTCTAACCTATGCATCGGATGAAGTCTATGTTGCATTATTGAATGACGTTCATTTTTGCACCCATCGATGCATTGGTTAGAGGTCTTCAAATCCTTTGATTTTTCATACACATACATTTAAGGATAGGGTGATCAACTTGAACGGATCGGATCGTTAAAATATATCGTAGACCGAGAGTTCCCATTCAAAAAAAGCAAGGATCGGTTTCAAGCTTGCCAAATAGAGACAAGAGAACAGTGGTAGACATTGGCATGATATGCAAATCATCGGATATAATAAACTTCAACCCTCCCTTGACGAAAACTCCATCTATATATAAGTCCTTTTGCAACTCGTTTTTGCCAATACCAACTTTAGCTCATTTGTTTACCACAACTACACTGAACATTATAGGGATGGAGCTATAAAAACAGGTAGCTTTGGAGTGGCAGCCTGATTCCTCACAGGTAAAGAAGTCTCTCGGTTTTGTATAATCAATGTTCACTACTAGATTCTCGCAGTGTGTGCGAGCTGCATTCAAGGGCGTAAGCAGCATAGACTTGCAGGCCTTAGTTTGGAAGTGCTGGTCATCGAGATTTTTGATGCTATCGTACAAATTGGCAATGCAGCCTATTGGCGAATCCTTGCCGAGGAGCCTACAAATGGTTCCCATAGGCATTGTTAAGAAGCTAAGCTAGATATCCACAATGTCTTTGTCTGATTCGGCAAGCACCACATGTCTATACTTCTTGTCAACCAGAAGCTTTAAGCTTATTTTTGTATCAACCTCCATGGTACAGGCACAATAGCCTTTTCTTTTACCTTCATTCAAATAACAAATAGTAAATTGCGACAGCCTTTTGGTTCAGAAAACAGGTTAATTGAAAGATATTATATCCTATCGAAAACGCGAGATCAAAGCCTAAGGTGTCACTCCAAGGTGATGAGGCAATACGGTAATACCCCATTGGATGTTGCATATTAAGTAAGTGAATCCAATATTTGATTCGAGAGATGCATCGCTTTTTTATCCATATATATTTCATCCAACAGAATATTTCCATGTCATCCTCAAGTGCATAAGTGCATCATACAATGACACTTAAAGCCTTGTTTCCTCATCACACAATGACACTTAAAGCCTTGTTTCCTCATCATAAAATATAAATTTTGTATTCTATCAATTTAAAAAATAGTGAAAAGTATTTGTTGAATAGGATTAGTTGGCGCAGAGAAAACAAAGAAGACTTTTAGTAAGAATAAGAGAAAGCGAATTCAGTGGCATCATGACAAGAAGGCGGAAATCGGAGGCATAGTTGCAGGCCTCTAAACGGAAAGTGAAGAAAGAGAAATACGAAAAGTGAGCCAAAGCAGGGTTGATGAACGGTTTTCCGAAACTTTAGCGTGTCACCTTGACCTAGCCATATGTTGAAGCGACGACAATATGTATCATGGGATTTAGAACTCCCATTGATCTGAACACATGTACTTTTCGGAACAATGTATATCCCTAACATTATAACTAGTGCAAAAACAGATACTAAACTGTCTAGAATAAAAAATTGAAGTGTGAGTGTAGAGATAAATCAAATGAGAACGGTACAACTTAAATCTCTTTCATTAGCATTAGCAAAACAACCGAAACACATTGTATAGATATAATGATCCAGGAAACAAAAGAATTAGACTGTAAAACAAATAAAATGTAATATCATCATCATCAGTGTTTTTCTGCCAAAACAGGGCTGGTTAGGGGGCAAAGGTATCGATAAAAGATGATTCAGCATTTAACAACTGTCGACATCTATAACTTTTGTCAGTAGTGCCAAATTTCTGGCCAAAAACAACTACCATCAACAGAAAATTGTTTACGGTATTCCTGAAGCACAGGTAAAGTCAAAAACCAGACAGAAGAGACACATTTCCAGCGCAAAATAATGCCGCATTCAAAATACAACTACCTCCGTTTTACAGTACGGGTCTTATTTTGGCACCGTTTCTTCACTCAAATTACTCGTCACTTTATATTATCAAGAAACATGTTTACTCTATACTTAAAAAACGAATGCACTTTAAATATGGAGTTTCAAATCTATCGCTAAAAATGAATGAATTCATGGATTTTCTTAAAGCATATTCAACGTTCAAGCGATTTAATGAAGTGCTAAATTTAGGGATTTCACATTTATAATGATTTTTAAGAATTTAGAAAAGTTAAGAACTCCTATTAATAAGTGAATGAATATTGATCTAGAGAAAAATAGGCAGCAAACTGAAAATTAAATATACTTGAAACTTCAAGCTTTTGAGTCAAATTTATTTTGGTTCCTCTTGCTATATTGCAAACTCCCTTATTCTGAGGATAGAGTTTTGATTGAACTCTGGGTCGAAATTATTTCATAGACTACTATTTTTTAGACCAGCGTGTTATGCCAAAAAATTTGGTATCAAAAATCAAATCAAATTTTGTTATACTATTTTTTTTTGAAACAAAAAGCATATCTTTTTAAAACAAATAAATCAATGCATTTGTTATTCAAAGTCTTGTGAAAATAAAATCAAACGTAAAAATCTCCAAATCAAATTTTGGTAAAAACTAAAATTCCCTAACCATAAATTTAACAACTCTTTAAGTTCTAACAATATTTTTAAAAATAAAAATCAAATCTTTTCAAAACAAACAAACAAATCATTGTATTTGTTATTTAAATTTTTACGAAGATCAATCAAATTTTATAAATAAAGGATTTTTGGTAATCGTCTTTTAACTACCATTTATTAAAAATATTTGGTCTATAAGATTTCATTTGGATCAAGATTATAAAGAAGGTATAAGCGATTTAGGTTTGTGTTAATAAATGGAAAAGTAATTAAAAATAGAAAGAAAATGACATTCTTAAAAAAGATCAATTCAGGTTTCCTAAAATATGGAAAATACTTATAAAAAAACAAATTATTTCATGTTTATTATGAAAATATTTACTACCATACATATTGATATTTATTTTTTCAAATTTTCTTTACGCTTCTTTATCATGAGTCTCTCATCTACCTCTCTCTTTCTTTCTTTCTTACTAATGTCAGTCATTTTTTACTTGCTGTGACTTAACTTGATTTGCATATTTCCTATTTGATCTCATCGTCTTCTTTTGTTAGTTATCTTTTCACCAATTTCTTCTTCTTCTTCTTCTGTTATATTTAAAAATGTAGAAACCTCCCTTCGTTTTAGAAGTATATGATGGTACATATACAACGTCTCCGTATGTGTGATTTTTGTGTTGAAAATACCAGGGATTTTATCCAATCCTATTTCAAACCATTTTTAATAAAAGTTTTTCTCTCCCCTTGTTAATTAAACTTTGATGAAGTATATATGCTACATGCATCGCACGTGAAAAAAACTATAGATTAAGTTATCTCCAAGTCAATTCAAAAATTTAAATATGGAATTTTAAAATACCATTGTTGAGAATATGGAAGCTACATATTTCTGTTGCTAAAAATCTTTCATTTCGAACTTTTGAATTCCATGTCTCATAAACTCTAGTAACATCATTCTAGATGTCGATGGAATACAGACCAATATAAAATGTATTTCTACTAAGTGATGCATGTAAACACTAAACAGCATGTATAGCCGATTATTATACATTATATAGGCATCTGTATTTGTCTCTGTCTGGGTAATTTGCTAATCTAATGGTTGATTAAAAACCAGAACGAAATGTTGATTTTGATATAAAATCAAAACCCAAATTCTCTTCCTCCTCTATTCAAACAAATGTGGACGGTAGATACCGCACTCGCGTACTGATGCGCCGCGTGAGACAAGAGGAGCTGCTGCGCGTGAGTACTGAAGAAGTAGCAGCCACTTCTATTAAATAAGTAGGAGTTAGAACCATAAATGACGACTACTTCTTTGGACCACTATCTTTTAAGGATCACAAGGATCACTTCTATGAATGAAATGGAAATGGGCTCGCATGGAAGGAACCCAAGGCTTGTGAGAGTTGGAGGGGGCTTTAGATGATTAAGTTTGGGTTTAGGTTGTTTGGAAATTTTTCAATCCCTCTCTATAAATTTCCAAACAACCCAAACCCAAACTTAATCACCTAAGCCCTCCTCCACCCAATTGGACTCAATCTTTCAACTGCAACGAGAAACTTCCACGAGAGAAAGAATTATACAAGATACACCAAGTTCTACCTTCTTTCTTTACAAAGAAAAGAATCCTTCTCTCACAAACTTTTCTCTCACACATTAAGTTGCAGCACGCACTCTCTCTATTTCAAAGTGCTTTGTTTTGTGTGTAGTCTTGAGAACTTAAGGGAACGAGGATATTTATAGAGATGGATTGGAAAATTTCCAAACCCCCCAAACTTAATCACCTAAAACCCCATCCACCAACTTTCACGAGCCTTGGGTTCCTTTTATGCCCATATGAGCCCCTCCCCATTTCATTCATAGAAGTGGTCCTTATGATCCTTAAGAGGTAGTGGTCCGAAGAAGTAGTGGTCCTAGCCCTTATTTAATAGAAGTAGCTGCTACTTCTTCAGCACCCACACGCAACAACCCCTCTTGTCTTACACGGCAGCCCATATGCATCAGTACGCGTGTGCGGCATCTACCGCCCACATGTGTTTGAATAGAGGAGGAAGAGAATTTGGGTTTAGATTTTATATCAAAATCAAAAATCTCCACCTTGATATAAAATCCATCACAAATCTCATCACTTTCTTAAACCATAGACATTTGTTCCCATCGTCCCGATCTTCAACAATCTACTGGCAAATTAAGTCCAAGCATTGCTAGACCTGATATCCGGATCCACCTCTGGATCAGTCAGACTTTCCATGTGTAGCTACCTCTTTAATAGCATTAACCTTCTTCTCGTCTTTCAAGAAGAACATCAGTTTCTGTGAAACACCGAAACATCTGACAATCTTTGCTAATAGATAGTCTCCCTAACCGCTTTTAAGACGGTTGTCAAAATTGCATCCATTGTTGATTATGCGATAATAAATTGAAGTGTCAATCTCTTGCACTGCATCCGTGCTTAATATACCCGTCCTCGACTTCCATCTGTCCCTATTACCTGTAGTCAATGATGATAACATCGCTAAAAAACTGAAGTGTGCCTCTAACAAAGTAGACACGGGCTTGGTCTTCTCCCTTCTTTATCAAACTAGAACCTGCTCGATACGTTGCTGCAACTGACGCTATTTTCTATCCTGACACTGAGAATGCCAAGAATCAAACTTGCATGCTTCTTATCGAACTCTCGATCCTTTGCCTTGGAGACTCGTTCCGAGCATAGTCACAATATTCGCGAATAATTCGTGTATTTTTGGCCGGCCGATTAAATCTTTGATTTAATTGCCGTTCACGAACGATTCGAATTTTTCGCGAAATCAGCGGATAATTCGCAAAAATTAGCTAATAATTCACAAAAAATAGAACCCATCGCCACATCTACTGTTTACATGTTATGCGCATGCTCATATATTAATTTCTTCTTCGAAATCCTTTCGAACATTTCCCGAATACTTACCGCATCTTTTCTGAATACTTGCCGATTTATTCCGAATAGTTCTATGAATCCGATATTTTGACCTCACCGAATTATTCCCGAATGGCGAATTTGTGACTATGGTCCCGAGCGGCTCCTGTGCATCCAACTTTGGTAGACTTCAGCACCATAGGCTGTGCTGGACTCTCCACCTAAATTGGAGTACTGATCACCTCACCTTCGAAAATATGGACTTGGAAGCATCGAACTCCACGGTGCTTGGTGGCACAAATGTTCTCTTTTCACCGTCTGTCTGAGTCTGTTTTCTTCAACGCATCGCAGACTTGACTCATGCATTTTGGCTAATTACTCCTCACTGGATACCAGGACACGACGACCTGTACCCTCTTGGCTTCACTTGTAAAACCGACTCTCTCGGCCCCTCGATGCATCTTTGAACACAAAGCCTCTAGTAATCTCTAGCCTCTTCAGTCCATAATTCGGGAATTTGTTTATCTAACGGTGTCGATGATGACCAATCGATGAGGTACTCGGCTATACATAAGGTTCCAGCCCGAAACTCACTTTGGAGATCTGGCCGTAAGCCGTAAAGATCTATTCTCCCCAACTGTCTGAAACATCCACTTTGCAACGCTAGTCGACCGAGGATCCAAAATGATATTTTGATGCAATGATCCTCTCTAGCTTGCATAAACCCACGGACCCATGCGAAGCGAACCTTCTGACCAAAAAACCTTTACGCGCCTCCATTTCTCCATATGGCCTTCCACAACTTCAATAACATACACCCACAACTTTTTCAAGAAGTCATGAAAGAAGCATGATAGTTGGCTCCACCGCGAGAAAGAACCGATACAGGGCCCACATATAGGGTCCACACAAAATTCACCGTCATGATAATAATAATATATTTAGAGATCCCGAAATCACTATCGATCACACTTTTGCAACCGACTCTGCCCAAAGCATCCAATCAGATCAAAGCCCCTCCTTAGATCTAGCGCATGCATTTCGTACTATAGAAGCAGACCATCACTGCCGCCATCTGAATCCTCCACCACAATTACAGTAGCGGAGAAATGATGTTTATCTTTCTCTTTGAGCTTCGAACAATCTCGCCTCCAATGGCCTTTCTCCTTGCAGTAGTTCCATTTGTCATTAACTCGGTTTCTCGACTTTCCTTTGGAACCACCATCTGACCGCTTTTGAGAACGTCCTTGAACCGACAACGCATCCTCGTGACACTCCCTGTCATCCGCTATCTTCTCCCTCAACACCTCGCTGTGCAAACCCGTCTTGACATCCTCTAATGAGAGTTTGTCTCGGATGTACACCATCGATTTCATGAACATGCCATAACTAAAGGTCAAAGAACAAAGTATGATCATAGCTTGATCCTCGTCTTCTATCTTTACCTCCACACAACGCAAATCTATCACGATCTGGTTGAGCTCGTCTAGGTGGTCTTTAACCGATATCTGCTCTTCATTTTCAAGGTATATAGCCATTGCTTCATATAGGACGGTTTGTGAGAGATTTCTTCATGTACAGAGCTTCAAACTTGCTCCATAACCCCGCCGCCGTATTCTCTTGCTCTAGTTCGCAAAGAACTTTGTCGGCTAAATGAAGCTGGATCGAACTGAAAGCTTTATCCTCCATCGTTTTTAACTCTGTTATTATGATCGTCGCCGGAATTGTATTTTTCAATGACACTTTGCTGCTTTAATAGGGTCATCATTTTCAGCCTTCATACGCTAAAATAGTTGCGACCATCGAACTTTTCGATCTTGTAATTTGTAGACGTCATTTTTTCGCTCACCCAAAACACTATCCCGAAACTCTGATACCACTTGTTGTAAATATATTAGCGGATGTGATTTACAAAGGAATTAGTCACCACGACAATATCGCAGCAGAAAAATGAATCGTGTATTTTGCGGTCGAATGGAAAAGATTGCCGACAATGAACAAATAATGCTACTGTGAAAAGCACAAACACCAAGCACCAAGTAGACAAGATATATCCAGGTTCGACCCCTAACTGGACCTAATCTTGCAACCGCGACGAGAAACTTTCACTAGAGAAAGAATTATACAAGATACATCGACTTCTACCTTTTCCTTTACAAAGAAAAGAATCCCTCTCTCACAAACTTTTCTCACACATTAATTTGAAGCAAGCACTCTCTCTATAGCAAGCACTCTCTCTATTTCAAAGTGCTTTACTTTGTGTGTAGTTTTAAGAACTCAAGGAAACGAGGATAATTATAGAGAGGGATTGGAAAATTTCCAAACAACTTAAACCCAAACTTAATCACCTAAAGCCCCCACCAACTCTCACGAACCTTGGGTTCCTTTCATGCCCATGTGAGCCCCTTCCCATTTCATCCATAGAAGTGGTCCTTGTGATTCTTAAGAGGTAGTGGTCCAAAAAGATAGTGGTCCAAAGAGATAGTGGTTCTTTGTGGTCCTAGCCCCTACTTATTTAAAAGAAGTAGCTGCTACTTCTTCAGCACCCACGCGCAACAGCCCTTCTCATCTCACACAGCAGCCCACGCGCATCAGTACGCGTGTGCGGCACCTACCGCCCACATGTGTTTGAATAGAGGAAGAGAATTTGGGTTTTGATTTTATATCAAAATAAACATGAAACACAACCACAGAGATAATATGGTTCACAATTTTGGAGGGGTGGCAGGTGAAAAATCATAGCCGGGGCTGGTAAACTAACTATTTGATAGTACTGTTCAGAAAAAATTAACAGATTAAATGCAGAATGATATGAAGCCTGATGCTCTAAGAATGCAAATCCTAGATCGTCTTTTCCTTCTTGAGACTCTGACAGACATCAGCTAGGCGTTTCATGTTATGTTTAAACCGATAATCACCCGAAACACTAGTTTAAGACACTAAAATAGCTTGCTTAAAGAGACGATCAAAAGAAAAAGAGAGACAACAGTACCAGTACAAAGCAATGTGACTGAAGACCTCAATGAACACCATTTCACCGTGGTTTGCAACGGGTTAGGAGCCTGCGACAAAAAGAATAGCATGTACACCTTAATCAATTATACAATAGGCACCTTAGTTCATAGACTATTAGAAGTTAAAGCACCGTACTGTGAACTCCAGCGCGGTAAGCTAAATAGGCACCCCTTTTAAGCAGAATTTCATCTGAACAAGTTGCTTATACAAAAATTAGTGCATTTTTCCTTGCTACTATATATGTTATCTACACAACCGAAGGATGATTTAACATCGAGCAATTTGACAACAGACCCAAGTGGTAATGTGAGGATGCTGATTACAAGATCGGCCATTTCTTCTCCACCCTCCATATGCACCACCTTATCATCATGTACGGACATTTTGTTCGACAAAAAATTCCTGAAAAAGGGAAAATAGATATATCAGTCATGAATTACCTCGTCATGTCCTAGATCAAGAATCATCTCCTCGACGATGCTCCCATCATTTTGCTCAAGCTTGCCAAAGAGAGACGGGAGAACGGTGGTATATGCTGGCATGATATGCAAATCATCGGATATGTTGAAAATGACTTCAAATTGTATTACCTCACCTACCCGTTCTTTGTAGAGACCACTCTCTCACCTAACTATGAGGCAATTGTTATGCAGGGGGACAAAGAAAAGAAAGCCATGAGGCATTAATTGCTAAAGGACATAGCAATGTTGATGGCCCCGTTGAAGGCATTTTCTCTTGTCTTCTTAAAGACGAGAGGAGCTTTGTATTTTTGTGCTGTCCATTTTCAATTCCGCAATCGATGTATACTCTATTTTGTGTGTCGTATATTTGTGTTGGGACCCGTTCGTCATAACAAACTGGTATCAGAGCTTTGGTGTTGATCTATTCCGGGTTCAATGGCTAGGGCAAATTACAAAGTAGAGAAGTTCGATTGCAGAAACAGTTTGAGTCTGTGGCGCGTAAAGATGCGTGCACTTTTGGTGCAGCAAGGATCGGTCAAAGTATTGTCCGGAAAGGACAAGTTGCTTGCATCCATGCCAGAAGAGCACAAAGTAGAACTTGAGATGAAAGCACACAGTGCTATTCAGTTTTCTTTGACTGATAGTTCTGCGGGAAGTCGCAGATATAGATACGACAGCTGGTTTGTGGCTCAAGTTGGAGAGCCTGTAAATGACGAAGTCTCTCATTAACAAATTTATTTGAAGCAGCGTCTCTTCACCCTTCGCATGAGAGAAGGTACGTCCATTAAAGACCACTTATATCAATTAAATCAAATTCTTATGGATTTAAAAAATATGGACGTTAAAATTGAAGAAGAAGATCAAGCCTTTATTTTGTTATGTTCACTACCACATTCCTTTGAGAATTTCGTTAATAGCATGTTATATAGTAAAGATGCACTTTCTTTAAAAGATGTATAATCCGTCTTGCACTCTAAAGAGTTGAGGCAAAAAGTGTCTGTTGGTGGAAGTGAAAATTCAGACGAGGGTTTATTTGTACGTGGTCGTTCGGAAAAGAGTGGTTCTAATATAGACAAGTTTAGAGGAAGATTTAGATCGAAGTCTAGGCCGAGAACAATGAATACAAACCCCGAGTGTTATTGCTGTCACAAATTTAGGCACATGAGAGCCGCTTGTCCTAAGCTCAAAGATAAAGAGAATGCTAAACAAAAGTCTCAAAATGAGAACTCTTCAGTTGCTAGTGTTAAACAAGAGTCTTCTATATCAGAAGTTCTCTTTCTTACCGTATGCGATACTCGCTCGAAAAATGAGTGGATTCTTGATTCCGGTTGCTCCCACTACATGTGTCCTAATAAGGATTGGTTCATTTCTTACCAGTCTATTGATGATGGGAATGTCTTAATATGAAATAACACACCCTGTAAGATAGTCGGTATCGGTTCGATCAAAATTCAGATGCATGACAGTATTGTTCGGAAGTTAAATCACGTTCAACACGTGCCAGAGTTGAAAAAGAATCTTAGTTTTTTTGACACACTTGACACTAATGGTTACAAGTTTTCAGCTGAAAGTGGAGTCTTAAAGATTACTAAAGACTCTCTTGTTGTTATGAAAGGAAAACAGGTAAAAACTTTGTATATCCTTCAGGATAGCACGGTAACAGGTACTGTTGCTTTATCATCATCCGTCAATTCAGTTTCAGACACAAATCATCTTTGGCATATGCGGCTAGGGCATATGAGTGAGAGAGGACTTGATATATTAAGCAAACAAGGCTTGCTTTATGGCCAGAAAATAGCCGAACTTGATTTTTGTGAGCATTGTGTGTTCGGAAAGTAACGTAGAGTTTTTCACTAAGGTGTTTGTAACGACTCTGAAATTCCTTTACAGAAATTTCTTGTTATTTTACAAAAAAGGGTATTACAGCCTGTGCAGGAGTTAAAAGTTATTTATGTTAAATAAAAGAAAGAAGCAACCTGTGGCTCACTGGTAAAGTCTCTACATTGTTGTGACATAGCCTGTGTGTTCGATTCCCATCAGACCCAATTATTTTTAGGATTTTTCTTTTTAATTTTTCGGAAGCCCAAGAGTTGCACGTGCAATACACGGAGAAACGAAAAGTTTCAGAAAAATCAAACAGGCGCAATGAGGTGTACACACCCAACTTGACACGTGACACGAATCTCGAGGCAAGGCCTCAAGATCTGACCACCCATTCTTGGTTTTGGGTGTAATATATGCATATCATGTTTAAATAAAATATCCATATGATTCTTAATCGTTATTATTAAGATGTGCATATCATATCATATCAAATATCCTTGAATTTCTTAATCGTTAAGTAATTTATTTGTGAATGAATTGTTGGAATATTATCTCAAATAAAATAAATGCTACTAATGATTTAATTTGAGATATTGTGCAGGTATTACAAGTAGCAAATCAGTTCAAGACCATAAATAGGATTTAAGAGATCAAATCAAATCAAGTTAGCAAACCAAATCTGCCAAATTTAAAAGTAAATTGAAAATTCTCGCAACTACAAAAATAAAACGATATTTTCAGGATTTTATCGTCGAAAAGATCTCCTAAAATCGAGAGAAGAAAGAGGGGAAAATATGGAGACGCGATCTTACCAATAGGCGGCGGTTCAGCAGCCGAAGAGGGCATTTGGCGGCGGTTCCGCAGTCCAATCATAACCGTTTGATGAACTTCTTCATGGGCATGATCGTCTTTTTATATATATCGAGATGACTTCTAGGGTTTCAAGTTCCAGACCCTATATAAAGGGCTCAAGGGTTTTCGATCGAGGGTTTTTAGTTTTTTAGCACTTTTAGCCAATTAAATTGTGTAATGCAAATTTTTATTAATAAAAGGTAGAGTAATTTTTATTTCTTGTCCCCAAACTTTTCTGCAATTTATTTCTTCGCATTTAATTTTAGTAGTTAAATTGAATTCTTAATGGATTTCATCTTCTTCCTTCTTCTTTCTTATCGATTTTGAAGCAATGATGCTAACAAAAGAAACTCCTTGCTTCTCGTAAGGGGTCTTAAATCCTAGCTTAATAATATATTTCTCAAATCCTTTCTATTAACTCGTCTAAAACAAGATTAATATTTTACCATTTTTCTGTGGACGATCCGTTCTCACTATCGGCTAGTTCTTTGCGACACCGTTATTGATTGCGGTAATTAGGAATCACTTAAAAACAATTTTTCACATCAATCACGTGGTTTGTTGTGGTGTGTTTATATGGTAGTTCATAATTGTTTGATGTGTGTGAAATATTATGTTAGTAGTTTGAATCTATTGGTAGCATTTGTATGCGGGAAATAGTCCCACATCGGATGGAGAGACGAATGCCCAAGCCTTTATAATAATTCCCAATATTTAAGTAATATCTTAAACGAAGTGGATTATGAGCCAAGTGGGCCTGATTTCTAGCAGGCTTATAATATTTATTTATTATTGTCTTTGATATGGCACATGGGGCATCTTGGTTTGACTTAATAACAGAGTTTGCCTTTTTGAATTTCAAATTCAAAGGTTGTCTGAAAAACTGTCCACTGCAGTTTTGTTGTCTGAACAGTCACAACCGTCCAAACAGTTGTGTCTGTTCAACTCTATAAATTAAGTCTTGCTCTCCACAGTTTTTTCATCTTCTTCTCATTATCTTCTAAGAGAGTTTCAAGGGTTTTGTTGTATCTTGGTGGTGATTGCCTTCTACTGTACTCCCATAGTGGGGGCAATATCACCTTTCGGAAAGTGTATTATACACGCCTCAAAGCTTTTAATTCTGTCTTAACTAAACTAAAACTCAACAATCAAAAGGTGATATTCCATGGAGACAGAATTAAATTCAAGTGTCAAGGTTCATTTCCAGAACCAAGATGCTATCAAACTGGATTGATTCGATGGGAGCAATTACACTAGATGGAAAGACAAGATGGTATTCTTGTTGACCGTCTTGAAGATATTTAATGCACTCGATCCGAACTTGCAGCCAATTCCAGATTCAGCCTCAACTTCGAATGATACCGAGAGTGTCAGAACAGAGAAAAACAAGCGTGAAGAAAATGAATTAGTTTGTCGCGGGTACATTCTCAATTCCCTCACCGATCGTCTGTATGATCTTTACAGAAATATAAAGACACCAAAGGAAATCTGGAGCGCCCTTGAAACAAAGTACAAAAATGAGAAGAGAGGTACGGATAAATTTCTAGCGCTTAAATATTTTGAATTTAAGATGACTGATGACATGTCAATCATGGATCAAGTGTTAGTTATATGTATGCCCTAGAGGCCATTACTATACATGGGATGTATATTGTAGTGGATGCTTGGACATATATAGGGAGGACTTTTTTGCTCGACATGATAGTATGCTATCTGGTTGCTCTTTACCTTAACGTGTACACTGATTGTCTCTCTGTTACATGTTGTTAAAGCCCTTATGATGTGTACTTGACTACCTAGACTATGATGCGGATCATACTAGTGGGGACATGGTAGTCCATAAGTACATCCTTCAAGGTCCCTGGTCGTGGGTGTATCGAGACGGGGCATCGATATACCAGAGTAGACTAGCGTATACCTTCTCGACCCATACAGATGGGCGATGGATGATCCCATATCCATTGGTGTTTGACATCAGAGATGATATACAGGTGCTCAGTGGAGACTGGGTACACTGGACGGACTCGACGAGAACTCCCAGATGGCATTATACCTTACGTCAGATGGCAGTTCTCTGGTGACACCGGTACAGGTTAGTCTGTAGACAAGAGATCGTCATAGAGTCTTGTGTGATTCCCACTGTGCTTTGATTTCCACCTTACCACGTCCAAGAGGGCGTGCAAAACGGTGGTTTTTGGGTACAGTCCCGAATCACATGGAGGCAATGAGTGATAGGAGGGGATTCGTCTCTCTCGGTATAGGGAGTTGATGTTGCGCTGTGTTCGATTGGCTATAACCGGAAATCCCTGGCCAGGGTTGCTGAGATTTACTGGTAAGTGTTACCAGTAGTTTCTCGAACTGTTATAGACCTCATATCGACACGACTTATCGAGCTACTGGGGTCTGACGTTTACCACCCCTAGGCGAGATATGCGACATATCAGACGAACAGACCGGACTGTGCGGTAAGTGTTACTGGTTGGATTCACAGGAGTGTGAGCGGGCTTGCTCGTTGATCTTCTGATCGCTCAATACCCGGGTGGCCGTTACGTTTAGCAGACCGCTTGCGGCTTGTGGGTGTTTGATATGATCATCACCTACTGCCGGCGTATTGACGAGTCTTTAGAGTCCTACACAGAGGTTTCCAGGCTCAAGCGAAACGAAATAGGAGCGCATATGAGATATGTGCGGGACCGAGAATAATACCAGTATGTGATATTGTATTCTATTCTCGCGATTTGTATCATCGGACGGTTATATGAGATATAGCCGGGTTACCGAATCAAGTGTTGATTCGATACATTGATACACTAGATATTAGTCGGTTATATGCAATATGACCGGATCATTAAATCAAGTGTTGATTTAATGATTTAATGTATAATTATATATTTGATATATTACTTTACATTAACTAGTATTTGTTCACTTAAGATTGATTTTCTCACTTGATGTGCGCAAGTTGTATATATGATATATGTTTGTGCACTAGTTTGTATCATGTTTGATGATACATGCAAACTTGGGTGTGTGTATGGATTATACCATGTTTAGGTTAAAGGTTTAGTTTTTTATTTAATTTATTTAAATTTATGTAAAATAAAATGGTGGCTTAGTTTGTCTTTGCTTGAAGCTTCATGAAGGTTTCAAGCATCTTTGACAAAGCCCACCATTTTGTTTTACATAAGATTTCCCTTAACCTAACCTTTAACTTAAACTTGAGTTTAGTCTCTACAAAGATTAATCTCACCCATGGTTGCAAGATGATAACTTCACTTGATTATTCTTTTCATACAATTCATTTTTTTTCTTCTTCTTCATCTTCTTCATGAAGAAAAGAAAAGCTTGCTAGAAAATTTCAAGTGTTGAAATCAAGTGAGAAATCCAAATCCAAAGTGAACCCACTTCCTATTTCTTCATCCTCTACCACTTGCCATGTTGTATAGGGTGTTTTCTTCACAAGGTTCATGACCAAGTGAATATGGAGCTTGAGTTTGAGTCGCCTCGACGTAGATCATCTTCGGCATCGAAGTCAACGACCTAGCCCGATCATTTCTCCGATGAAACCAACGCTAGAGTCCAGGATCCCGATGGTCGCAGCGGAGGGACGTCATCACGGAGCTAAAGAGGTGGAGGACCGGATCTACAAAGGTTGTAGTCACTTTTACTTAGTAGCAAAGTTGTTTGCTTGCTTGGTTTTTCGGCTATCCTCTAGTTAACGATCCTCATTAGGGTTTCTCGGCACATAAAATTTTGATTTTGGCATGGTTGATGCCTTGTGTAACCTCTTGAGTGTGCCTAGGAACCTTACAGTGGTATCAGAGTCTAGCTAGAGCTTTAGGCGATGAGTAGACGAAGTTAGAAACCCGAGCGAACCCCGAAACCCTAATCGCAACCCCTCTCTGTACATTTTTTTAAAATAGTGGATTTTTCCATATTAAAAATATCCAAAAAATACAGCAGGGTTTTCTAGGAGTTACTGTGGAGCACGTTCCCCCAACTCGACTAAAGCGCCGCGGAACCGCGGCCCCACCCTGGCATGCGCGGCGGTTCCACGGCCATATAGAAGCATCTTGTCACGTGCTTTGCACAGTAATACCCGTCTGTGATGCTTGTGTTTTCTGGGAATTTTTAATCTACACTCAACAGTTGGGTTTTCTGGGTTGTATTGGGAGTTCTTTGATTCGATCGAAAGTTTAATTTCGTCTAAGTGTTTTTTCCGGGCAATTTTAGAACATGTTAAAAAGTTCGATCGGATATAAATACCCAATTTTTTCCCTGCCGGAAAATTTCCAAGTGTTGGATTTTTCCGTAGTTAAAGAACGTTCTAAGTAGTGCAAGTAACGCGATGGACCCTCTAGAAGACAACAAATCTTAACTCGATTATGTGACCGTCTTGAACTGCCTTTTGAACCTTAGGGTTTGGGGCAGTACGGCGTGCCACATGTGAGGCGTTGGCTTGACCCTTCTACGGCTGGACCGTTGGTACTGTGGTATGAAGTGAATGTTTTTAAACTTAATTCATGTGTTGAGCTGTTTTGGGAAAACTTGGGTGTTTGATTGTTCGATCGTAAAGTTTGACATTTTCTATTTATCTGGAATGTGATACAATATTTGGAATCCACAAGTAGTTATGAGATAACTTTGGATGTTATAAATTTAGCAGTTTAGTCTCAGTTGATCGGTTGCCACGGAATTTTGATGCGATCAAAAGTCCGTCGCAATCACGTAGCGTACGCGGATACTCGCCGGGTAAACTTAATAGACAGCTACACCCCATAGCCCCGACCAAGTGACTGTAGGAGAACCCCGTCACTGAAAGCATCTGTTCGGGTGCTCGCGGCAGCGATGTTCCGCCTTAGTGCACTTCGTCGACGGTATCGGAGGTGCGGTCGTCTACTAAAGTTTGCGACGAGCATTCGTTCAGGATGTCGGGAATCTTGTTGAATTGCCCGACTGGATATTGAAAAGAGTTTTCGATAATGAGACTGAAATGCGGGGTTTATAATTGTTAGGCATGCGATATCTATGCAGGTTGAGGATTCCAACTGTTGTAGTTTTACACTTTCTTTTCTGCGACCGTAAGTGTAATATGTGATATCGCCGGTTTCGTTGCTATATTTCAACGATAATTGGGATGGGCATATTTACTTACGTTGATGACATGTGATGTTATGTGTTGCTGGATATGTTATATTGGATCGTCGTGTTTGAATAGCCGGGGTTTTTTTATGTGAGATGGGTGTTTTTCATTTTCATTCATGTAAAAACTTGTATGTCATATTCTTTTATTTAGGGCACTTCCGGGTTGAGGTTGATGTCACCAGTGTTGTATATTATTTACTTTTCCGCATTAGGATAGACCCAAGAAGGGGAGCACAAGTAACCAGGTTCTAGGGTCCAGTGGGAGACCATCTCGAGGTGTCGAGTCCGGGTCTCCTAACCCTAGAATTGGTAGGGTTGCTTGCCGCTCTCGTAGGGGTCTAGGGGTGTGGGATTGGCTATTCATCACGACCGTGGAATCCGTGTTTTATACAGGCTCAAAATAAAACACGGAGTCCTAGTATATCCAATATTTCATATGATATTTTCTGCTGCGTTATCTGTGATGTGATCATGTGATATATTCAGATAGATATTGTTTATAGTATATATGATATATTATATAGACGTTACTTATGTTTTACACCCGCGCTAGCCGCTGCCCCGCTCTGCCGTTAGTTACTTAACCTAACGGTGCACGAGGGGACATCGAGGCGAATGCGGATGGCATAAGTGTACGTCGTATTTATCTGTGATGTTTAGGTGATTTAAATGATGAGACTTCATTAATGTAATTAATGAAAGAAAAGAAACCTAAGATGTTGTGGAATCGAATTTTCAAAAACAGGCAGCTACAGTTCTTGCTTTGCATCGCAGTGTTCCTTGTAGAATATCCTGCACCTTATTCGATAAGGAAAGGGCCGAGGTCCCTTCACCGGGAGTGACCCCTTTAGCAATAACTGGCAGATGCTACAACCCTCGGTTTGTCTTTTGATTGCTTCTATAGTTTTTGCTTTGCACAGCGGTATATATGATATATCCTACACCTTATTCGATGAGGAAAGGGCCGACGATCCCTTCACCGGGAGTGACCCCTTCAGCAAAACTAGAAAAGCCTCAAAAACACTCCATTTCAAAATTCATTCGATCCTACAACGATATCAAGTTCATTACGCAATGGGTTTTCAGAAAAAACCTGTCGTAGACCTTCGTCATTTCAGATAAATCCTGCTTAGTATTCGTGCTGCGTTTTTTGACCTTGTTAAGGCGCAGTGTGCGGTAGCTGACCAGTATTTATCTGTTTATGCATATGATGCAGATTGTTTTAGGGTAGTCGTACGGCCTTGTTGACCTTGTCAAGGGTCGTGCGGGTGGGTTTGATTCAATCAAGAAATGACGGGTTGAACTTGACTTACGGTCTATGGTTTGTTGACCTTGTCAAGGTCATAGATCGTTTGGGGCAAAATATTATCGGGAATTTCAAGTGTTGAAATTTGCAATGAGATTGCATACCTTCTATGAGATAGTTGGATCCCGATACCCGCTGCGAGTAAGAGTTACTCCTGAGAGAGTTTTACACATTACAATTAGCCGATCAAGTAGGTGTTTAGAAAGGTGTTAACGGGGTTACGCCTCTGGGAAAACAAGGTTTACTTTAATTAGGTTCGTGCGAAAGCACGGGGGACCTTCCTCAAAGTACCGACACTGGCCTGACTGAAAGATTGGCGAACTTGTAGCGTGTAATTAATCCCGGCTAGTCTTTCCTTTTAGGGTTTGAAGAAAGATTTGATAAAAACAGTGGGAGCCATCCTGATTAGATAAAATAATAGCCAATCTGATCTTGCAAGAGCATACGCTGAGTGTTTTCTTCTCTCTCTCCAGGTAGCGACCATATCACGCCTTAATCAAAATAATAAAACGGATATATTGACCGAACCCGCTTGTTATACTGAGATGGGGAACATTGGTCCCGCTCCAACTTATAATTGTTATAAGACAGAGCAGGAAATTGGGGAATACCAGATTTCCCATGCCGCCCAAACGAAGAAAGTGCATGTTGATGCATCATCTTCGGGTGTGTTCGTTACATAGAACTGTTTCTCAGTATCCTTTAAATCCTGGGTATGAGATACCGGATCAGGATCCCGCATATGTAATCCGTTACATGGGCTACAGAAAGGTAGAGGACTGAGAACGGGTGATAAGTTTCATAAGACAGAAAACGGTGCAAGCGTTGCAGCCAAGTCTGTTGGTCACTGTCACCCTGTATTACCAGAATACATTGATTCTGAACAAATGTTATTAGATACCGAATCCGATATACAACATCATATCAGTCTCTTTATTAGTAAAGAAATGATATAATTTTGTTTTGTTGGATAATGTTTTAAACATTTTCTATATCAAGAGTTGATCGGTTCAGGCACGTTATCTAAAAGCATTGACGTTCTAAATCAAACTACAGTTCTCAGTATACAGAACACACACAAGAGGAAGAGTTCAAAAATGAATGAATCCTTCTTGAGGTATAGTAGACTAGGTCATATCAATGCGACCCGGCTGGCTGATGTTACATTTAGATGTATATTTAAATTAGTTTGAATTTACATCTTATGAAACTTGCCAGTCATGTCACAAAGATACATTGACCACAGCTCTGTTTATTGGAAACACAGAAAGAGTTGGTGAACTTTTGGGATTAATACATGTTAATGTATGAAAGTCCCCTGTCTATATATGCCAAGACCGGTTCTTTGTACTTCATTACATTCACTGATTATCTCTCAAGATTCAGATATATGTTCCTGTTGAAACACAAGTCCGAAACTTTTGAGATAATCACAGAATATAAGTTAGAAGTAGAGAACCAAAATACGGGTATAAGTATTATGTCTTTTGATGTGACCAGGGAGGAGAATACTTGAGCACGGAAATCCTGGACTGTTCTAAAGGAGAATGAGATTCTCTCTCCGCATTACTCCTCCGAATACACCATAGCACGATGGTATATCGAGGCGGAGCAATAGCACCCTATGTGATATGGTGTGCTCTATGATGACTACTACTGAGTTTCCTATTTTCTTTTGGGAGTTATGCACTTGAGAAGTTGCATACCTATTGAATTGGATTCGAATCAAATCAGTGCCTACCACTCCATATAAGATATGGTATGGGAAGAGCCTATCTCTTAAGTAAGTTAAGATTTGGGGTTGTCCAGACTATGTCTAAAAAGCAAAATCCGGACAAACTCGAGGCAAGATCTGTTATGTAGAACTGGAAATGTTCCAGCTATACAAACTGCAGCTGATGATTTGGAAGAACCAAAGAATTCAATAGTTACCAACGAACCTCAGCCTCTCCGCCGATCTAGCAGGGTTCCTCACCCACCTGAGAGATACTTCTGTTTCTCTATGAAAGTGGGAGCGAGGAATGCATCATGAGATGATGACCCAACTAGTTTCAAGCAGGCCATCAAGAGTAGGAAATCTGTAAGAATGGATGGATGCTTAGCGATTTGAGATAGAATCCATGTACACCAACAAAGTATGGACTTTGGTTGCTATATCTGAAGGGTTAAATCCCCATCAGGAGCAAGTATTATCTTGAGAAGATCACTTGGTGTAGATGGAAAAGTTGAGACTTTCAAAGCTAGACTTGTTAAAGGTTTTCGTCATCGACTAGGCGTGGATAATGATGAAACCTTTTTCCTGTGGTTATGCTTAAGTTCATCCAGATCCTACTTGCCACGGCTACATACCATGACTAAGATTTCTGGCGGTTGGGTGTCATGACTGCTTTTCTAAAATAATGTTTTAGAAGAGAGCGTCTATAAGTACACAGCCAGAGGGCTTCGTAGACAGTGGGAGCAGCGGAAACGTATACAAGATGCTTTATCCTATAAAGCAGGCATCGCGGAGTTGGAACGTCTTTTGATATGGTAGTCAAAGAGTTTGACTTCATCAAAATGGTAGATAAACCTTGTATATACAAAAAGGTAGTAGGGAGTATAGTTATGATCCTCGTAGAGTACGTGGATGACATACTCTTGATAGGGAAGGAGTTTCCTATGCTACGCTCGGTCAATCTCCGCTTATCACAAGGATTCTCCATAAAGGATCAAAGTGATACCTCCTAAATCCTGAGTTTTGATCTATGAGATAGAAGTAATTGGATGTTAGGATTCTCACTAGTTGTAGTGAGATGGTATCAATCGATCCTGGGGAGAATCATTGGAAAGGTTCCAGAGTGATAAGGACGACTGAATGTCGGTCACAGGCATTGTCTTTACCCTCAGTGGAGGGACGGTATGTTGGAAGAGTTCCAAGCTAGATACCGTGACATACTAGACGATTAAAGGCAAGATACATCGTTACCAAAGATGCTACCAAAGAGGAAGTCTGGGTGTATATTAGTTCATGAGATGAACTTCGTTCCTAACATTATGAGACAATGGAGTTGTGGCTTATGCCTAGGAACGCCTGTCCCATCAGTGATCCAGACATATTCTGAGGCAGCATCACCTGATCATGGAGATAGTTGATCTCCAGGGTGATCGAGGTTAGGAGAGTAGACTCAGAGGACAACACAGCGGATCCACTGCTACAGATGGCCCTAGTGCAAGTGGGAGATTGTTAGTTATATGTATGCCCTAGAGGCCATTACTATACATAGGATGTATATTGTAGTGGATGCTTGGACATATATAGGGAGGACTTTCTTACTCGACATGATAGTATGCTATCTGGTTGCTCTTTACCTTAACGTGTACACCGATTGTCTCTCTGTTACATGTTGGTAAAGCCCTTAGGATGTGTACTTGACTACCTGGACTATGATGCGGATTATACTAGTGGGGACATGGTAGTCCATAAGTACATCCTTCAAGGTCCCTAGTCGTGGATGTATGAAGACGGGGCATCGATATACCAGAGTAGACTGGCGTATACCTTCTCGACCCATACAGATGGGCGATGGATGATCCCATATCCATTGGTGTTTGACATCAGAGATGATATACGGGTGCTCAGTGGAGACTGGGTACACTGGACGGACTCGCCGAGAACTCCCAGATGGTATTATACCTTACGTCAGATGGCAGTTCTCTGGTGACACTGGTACAGGTTAGTCTGTAAACCCGAGATCGTCATAGAGTCTTGTGTGATTCCCACTGTGTTTTGATTTCCACCTTACCACGTCCAAGAGGGCGTGCAAAACGGTGGTTTTTGGGTACAGTCCCGAATCACATGGAGAAAATGAGCGATAGGAGGGGATTTGTCTCTCCCGGTATAGGGAGTTGATGTTGCACTGTGTTTGATTGGCTATAACCGGAAATCCCTAGCCAGAGTTGCTGAGATTTACTGGTAAGTGTTACTAGTAGTTTCTCGAACTGTTATAGACCTCATATCGACACGACTTATCGAGCTACTGGGGTCTGACGTTTACCACCCCTAGGCGAGATATGCGACATATCAGACGAACAGACCGGACTGTGCGGTAAGTGTTACTGGTTGGATTCACAGGAGTGTGAGCGGGCTTGCTCGTTGATCTTCTGATCGCTCAATACCCGAGTGGCCGTTACGTTTAGCAGACCGTTTGCGTCTTGTGGGTGTTTGATATGATCATCACCCACTGCCGGCGTATTGACGAGTCTTTAGAGTCCTACACAGAGGTTTCCAGGCTCAAGCGAAACGAAATAGGAGCGCATATGAGATATGTGCGGGACCGAGAATATTACCAGTATGTGATACTGTATTCTATTCTCGCGATTTGTATCATCGGACGGTTATATGAGATATAGCCGGGTTACCGAATCAAGTGTTGATTCGATACATTGATACACTAGATATTAGTCGGTTATATGCAATATGACCGGATCATTAAATCAAGTGTTGATTTAATGATTTAATGTATAATTATATATTTGATATATTACTTTATATTAACTAGTATTTGTTCACTTAAGATTGATTTTCTCACTTGATGTGCGCAAGTTGTATATATGATATATGTTTGTGCACTAGTTTGTATCATGTTTGATGATACATGCAAACTTGGGTGTATGTATGGATTATACCATGTTTAGGTTAAAGGTTTAGTTTTTTATTTAATTTATTTAAATTTATGTAAAATAAAATGGTGGCTTAGTTTGTCTTTGCTTGAAGCTTCATGAAGCTTTCAAGCATCTTTGACAAAGTCTACCATTTTATTTTACATAAGATTTTCCTTAACCTAACCTTTAACTTAAACTTGAGTTTAGTCTCTACAAAGGTTAATCTCACCCATGGTTGCAAGATGATAACTTCACTTGATTATTCTTTTCATACAATTCATTTTTTTTTCTTCTTTTTCATCTTCTTCATGAAGAAAAGAAAAGCTTGCTAGAAAATTTCAAGTGTTGAAATCAAGTGAGAAATCCAAATCCAAAGTGAACCCACTTTCTATTTCTTCATCCTCTACCACTTGCCATGTTGTATAGGGTGTTTTCTTCACAAGATTTATGACCAAGTGAAGATGGAGCTTGAGTTTGAGTCGCCTCGACGTAGATCATCTTCGGCATCGAAGTCAACGACCTAGCCCGATCATTTTTCCGATGAAACCAACGCTAGAGCCCAGGATCCCGATGGTCGCAGTGGAGGGACGTCATCACGGAGGTAAAGAGGTGGAGGACCGGATCTATAAAGGTTGTAGTCACTTTCACTTAGTAGCAAAGTTGTTTGCTTGCTTGGTTTTTCGGCTATCCTCTAGTTAACGATCCTCATTAGGGTTTCTCGGCACATAAAATTTTGATTTTGGCATGGTTGATGCCTTGTGTAACCTCTTGAGTGTGCCTAGGAACCCTACATTAAGTGCATGAATTACAAATTCTCGTCTCTAAACTGAGCGAACTTGAAATTAAAGTCCCTGATTCGTTTCAAGTTGGAGCGATTCTATCTAAACTTCCTCCGACTTGGAATGAATACAAAAAGAAAATTCTGCACTCTCCTGAAAATTTTACCATAGAGCAATTTCAGACTTATCTGCAGATTGAGGCAGAGAACCGTGCACGTGACATGATTTTTCTTAGTTCTAAATCTAATTCTAAAGTGAATCATGTCAGTGAAAATGGTCATAGAAAATTTCAGAACAATTTCAAAGTCCAGAAGAAGGGAAATGATTTTAAGAAATCTAATTTTGCAAAGAAGAAATGGCCTTGTTATAGCTGTGGAAAAAAAGCCACTATATTAAAGATTGCAAATTCAGAAATACCGGAAAAAAAAACTTGGTTTCGAAGCAGAAAATAGCAACAAGGCAAATCTAATAGAAAATGAAGTCAAAGAACTTGTTGCTATGGTTTCTGACATGCAGATAGGCATGATTATGGAATTGCATATGGCTGCGGTAACTAGAACTGTAGATTGGTGGCTGGATTCTGGCGCAACCATCCATGTATGCAATAACAAAGCAATGTTTAAAATCTACACGGATCAGAAAGAACCTGAAGAAGTGTTGATGGGAAACCACATTTCGGCTAAAGTGCACGGTAAAGGAAGTGTTGAATTGAAGTTTACATCTGGACAGAAACTTACTCTGCTTAATGTATTTCATGTTCCTGATTTGAGGAAAAATCTTGTATCTGCAAATCTGTTGTGCAAGAAGAGATTTAAAATTGTTCTAGAGTCTGACAAAGTTGTAATATCGAAGAATGGTATATTTGTAGGAACGGGATATTCCTGTGATGGCATGTTCAAACTCAGTATTAATGAAATAAATTGTGTGTTTGCTTATGTTATTGAGTATTCTTTTTCTTTGTGGCATGCAAGATTTATGTCATTTAAATTTTCGTTCTTTAAAGTATATGTTGAAACATAGTTACATTGCATGTCAGAATGATCATAATGATAAATGTGAGATTTGCGTAGAAGCAAAAATGACTAGAAAACCTTTCCCTAAAATCGAAAGAGATACTAATTTATTAGAACTTGTTCATTCTGATATTTGTGAATTAAATGGTCAATTAACTAGAGGAGGAAAAAGATATTTTATAACTTTTACTGATGATCATTCTCGTTTTACATATATATATTTATTAAGAACAAAATATGAAGCATTTGAGAAATTTAAAGAGTATAAATCAGTTGTAGAAAATCAGAAAGATAGAAGGATTAAAATCCTTAGAAGTGATAAAGGAGGAGAATATTTTTCTGATTCTTCTTCTCAATTCTGCGAAATATATGGCATTATTCATCAAAGAATTGCACCTTATACACCTCAACACAATGGTTTGGCCGAAAGGAAAAATAGGACTTTAGTTGAAATGGTAAATGTTATGCTTTTAAATGCTAAATAACCTTTTAATCTTTGGGTTGAGCCAGTTTTAACAGCATATTATATTCATAATAGAATACCATCCAAGAAAACTCATGTTTCCCCATATGAAATTTGGAATGGTAGAAAACCCAATTTAAACTATATTAAAGTGTGGGAGTGCATAGCATATTATAAAGTGACTGATCCATATAAATCTAAATTAGGGCCGAAAGGTATTAGAAGTATATTTATTGGATATGCACAAAATTCTAAAACATATCGACTTCTAGATTTAGAATCAAATATCATAATTGAATCGATACATGTTGCATTTTTTGAAAATAAATTTATGCATGACAATGTTGATTCTAATTTGTATAATAAGGAAAATACAGCAACCTCTAAGAAAATTACCAATGAGAAAAGAAGAGAAAGTAATGAAAATATTGAACCAAGAAAAGTCAAAGAATCAGGAAAGAAAAATCTTTTGGTCCTGATTTTATTGATTCGCGTTCAATAGTCTTTCTCGTTGAAGGAGATAGAACCAAAGTGCTTAACAAAGTACCTATTCTACTTAATATAAAAGATGATCCTAAAACATTTAGTGAAGCAATGTCATCAAGAGATACTGTATTTTGGAAAGAGCCTATTGATGACGAAATGGACTCAATAATGTCTAACAATACTTGGATATTGGTTGACTTGCCTCAAGGATCTAAGCCTATAAAGTGTAAATGGGTATTTAGAAAAAAAAACAAAATACAGATGGCTCTATACAAACTTTGAAGGCAAGATTAGTGGCTAAACGATTCACACAAAAGGAGGGCATAGATTATTTTGATACTTATGCACCTGTGGCTAGAATAACATCCATTAGAGTTCTTATAGCTTTGGCTTCAATATATAATTAATATGTGCATCAAATGGGATGTAAAAACAGCATTTTTAAATGGCGAATTAAATGAGGAAGTATACATGGAACAACCCGAAGGTTTCATACTTTCTGGAAATGAGAACAAAGTTTGTAAATTAACTAAGTCGCTATATGGTTTAAAACGGGCCCCTAAACAATAGCATGAGAAATTTGATAAAGCAATAATATCAAATGGTTTTAAGCATAATAGTGCGGATAAATGTATATATTCCAAATTCAATCAGAATTATGGGGTAATCATATGTCTCTATGTAGACGACATGTTGATATTTGATACAAACATGATTGGAATAAATGAAACAAAAAAGTATTTATCTTCAGTATTCAAAATGAAAGATTTGAATGAAGTAGATACTATTTTAAGAATAAAGGTGAAAAAACATAGTGAAGGGTTTGTGTTAAACCAATCTCATTATATAGAGAAATTATTAAATAAATTCCAACATCTTAATATTAAAGAAAGTGTTACTCTGTATGATCCGAGTATGAAATTAAATGAGAATTGTGACAATGTCATTGCACAATTAGAATATGCTAGCGCCATTGGAAGCCTTATGTATGCGATGCATTGTAGAAGGCCTGATATAGCTTTTGCAGTATACAAATTATCACGATACACCAGCAAACCCAGTACTAATCATTGGAAGGCCATCAGTAGAATTCTTGGGTATCTAAAAAGAACAAAAGAGTTTGGTCTATTTTATTCCAATTATCCTGCAGTACTAAAAGGTTATTCGGATGCAAGTTGGATCACACGTGCAAGTGATAATAAATCCACAACAGGTTGGGTATTTATAATTGGAGTCGGTGCCATTAGTTGGGCCTCTAAGAAACAAACCTGCATCACACATTCAACAATGGAATCTGAATTTGTCGCTTTGGCTGCTGCCGGCAAGAAAGCGGAATGACTGAGAAATTTATTATTGGATATAGAGTTGTGGCCACAACCAATACCATCTATTTTCTTGCATTGCGATAGTGAGGCGACTATGTCTAGAGTTTATAATAATGTTTATAATGGTAAATCTAGACACATTAGTTTAAGGCATGAATATGTTCGAGATTTAATTACTAATGGAATAATTACTATAGTTTATGTGAGATCTGCAAAGAATTTAGCAGATCCCTTTACCAAGGCATTATCTAGAGATTTGGTAAAGAATACGTCAATTGGAATGGGACTTAAACATTTACAATTTGGCACCAGTAATGGTAACCCGACTTTAATTAGTAAAAACTAATTTTAATAGTTCAATGGATAATAACAAGTTACTGTCGTGTGCCTGTATTGCACTAGCCGTCTCATTCTTATATAAATAAGTATCTAGTGCTGTCTGTTACGATAAAGAAGATGAACGAAAACTCTCAATGGAGTTATTTAATTTTTAAATATCCACAGTAACAGGGATATAATAAAGGAAACTCCACCTATATTAGCATAGAAGTGGTGCCGCTTCAACAAGAGATATGAAGTATTCTCTTGTAAATGCTTATGAAGTACAAGAGTAGCACATGGCCATAATAGTGCTAAATCGGTTATAAACCTCTTAGAAAATAAGATAAATATTGTGTGCGTTATATTTCAAATTCTAATAATAAAAGTTTTGGTTTAATCTACGGACACCAATAACTTTGTTAAACGATTGATATAAATACACTAATGGAAGGTTTAAATCGAGAGATACCTTTATTTTATGCATAATATTTGTCACGAGAGAGATTTAGTTGCAGCCAATATATACAAACTAGTAGGGGATTGTTAGTAGTTTGAATCTATTGGTAGCATTTGTATACGGAAAATAGTCCCACATCGGATGGAGAGACGAATGCCCAAGCCTTTATAATAATTCCCAATATTTAAGTAATATCTTAAACAAAATGGGTTATGAGCCAAGTGGGCCTGATTTCTAGCAGGCTTATAATATTTATTTATTATTGCCTTTGATAGGGCACTTGGGGCATCTTGGGTTGACTTAATAACAGAGTTTGCCTTTTTGAATTTCAAATTCAAAGGTTGTCTGAAAAACTGTCCACTGCAATTTTGTTGTCTGAACAGTCACAACCGTCAAAACAGTTGTATCTATTCAACTCTATAAATTAAGTCCTGCTCTTCACAGTTTTTTCATCTTCTTCTCATTATCTTCTAAAAGAGTTTCAAGGGTTTTGTTGTATCTTGGGGGTGATTGCCTTCTACTGTACTCCCATAGTGGGGGCAATATCACCTTTCGGAAAGTGTATCATACATGCCTCAAAGTTTTAAATTCTGTCTTAACTAAACTAAAACTCAACATATTACATATGTTCCCATAGATTGTTTGTGCGCAAATTATATAATATATATCGTACAAAGTATATTGTATGTCCGGTGGGACTTGAACCAACAATATTTCTCATTTAATTTTATTCGGATGCCTTACCATTAGGCCACAGATATATTTAATATTTAATAATTGCAAGCAAGGCTAAATTTTTCTTATAAATATTTGTGTGTGCGTATATTTGTTTATGGCCGCATAATTCTCGTAAAACAATTAATCACCGTATAATCTGATTATACGCTACCCGCTAGCCGAACGAATAGAAAACGAATACGTGTTTTACAACATTACTGCTATTAGCTGGAAGGCTATTTTTCAGCCGACGGTTGCTTTGTCTACTACAGTGACAGAGTATATGGCAATGACAGAAGCCGTAAAGGAAGCTATTTGGTTACATGGATTGGTTTTTGTTCTCGGTTTACACCAAAATCTGACTACAGTGTTTTGTGACAGCCAAAGTACTATACATTTGAGTAAACATCAAATGTATCACGAGAGAACCAAATATATCAACGTCAGACATTTCTTTATTCGAGAGATTAAAGTCATCAAAATTGAAAAGATTGGCACTGTGGAAAATCCCGCAGATATGATGACCAAGTCGTTGCCTTCGTGTAAATTCAAGTATCAATCGGTGTTAGGCGCGATAGTAAATGATCCTGTCGGGTCTTTTATAGCGAAGACAACAAGGATTCCAAGAAGATTTAATGTTTTGAAATCAAGGTGGAGATTTGTTGAAAATGACTTCAAATTATATTCCCTCACTTATCCGTTCTTTGCACATACCACTCTCTCACCTAACTATGAGACAATTATTATGAGGCTTTATTAAGCCGGGGGACAAAAAAACAAAGGCATGAGGCATTAATTGCTAGAGGACATAGCAATGCTGATGACCTCGTGAAAGGCATTCTCTCTTGTCTACTTAAAGATGCGAGGTGCTTTGTATTTGACATAGAATTACACAGAGCAATTTGTGAAGAGAGAAGAGAGTTTGTATTGAGAGTTGCTTGTGCTCTCATTTGCTTTTATCTTTCTGCTTTTGAGTGTTCTCTTTTTGTGAGTGTATTCTCTTGTAGTGAGGTTTGGGTGAGATTGAGAGTATTGTAACTCTTTTGTGTTCTCCTTTTTAAGATAATGAAATTCTGCTGCTGTTGTTTTTACCAGTGGACATAGGTCGATCTGGCCGAACCACATTAAATCGTGTGTGCTATCAATTTCCAATTCCGCAATTGGTGCATACTCTATTTTGTGTGCCGTATATTTGTGTTGGGACCCGTTCGTCGTAACAGGATATAATGAAGTTCAACCCTTCCTTGACGAAGACTCCATCTACAGGTTCTTTTGCGACTGCTATACCCCAATAACCACTATAGCTCATTTGTTTACCACAGCTACAATGGAGATTAGGGACAGAGCAATAGAAAAAAGTAGCCTGGGAGCAGCAGCCTAACTCCTCGCATGTAAAGAGTTTTCTTGTTTCTGTATCGTCGATGTTCACTGCTAACTTCTCACAATACCGACCGGCTGCATTCAAGGGACGGAGCAGCATAGACTTGCATGCCTTTGTCTGCAAGATCTGCGTTTCGAGATTTTCGATTCGGCAAACACAACACGTATATGCTTCTTGTTGATGATGAGCTTCAAGCTTATTTTCTTGTTGCTGGCCATGTTACAAGAGGAATAGCCTTTTCTTTTCCCTTTGAAGTCAAATAATCGGATGTGAACTGCAACAACATTTTGGTTTTCAAGCTTAGCTTTTGGCATACATGCTCTAATAAAATATAATCTGAAGGAATCGATAAAGTATGCATATCCAATCATCATCCAGTTTAGCTCTCATCGATACCTATGTGCTCATTCGGTTAGATAATATAAAGCACGGACATGGACAAGACACGGACGAGACACGGGACATGACAAATTTGTAAAAAGGAGGAGAAGAGAACATGGCTATATTATTTAATCTATGAATTTAATTATATATAATAAACAAATATATATATAATAAACTACAATGAGAAACATGCATTGGTATAATTTTAAAGGCATAATTTAAAACAATATATAAAGGTTACGTTCACACATGCTATTTGAAACCCTGCCAACCAAATAGCCATTATTAGCTGCACTTAATTATTTGATGCCTAACCTCCTCCTTGAACAATCATTGATTGGGACTTCAAACTTGGGGACATTGTTGTGAGACCTTGAAGTTTATGAATCTATTAAAAATATATTATTTATAAGCTGAATCTATTTTGTTTTAAAAGAAGGAAAAAAATAGGCATTGTAAATTTTTCGAAGTAATAAAATTAATTACTTGGTCGTATCTGAACTTTAAAAATAGTCCATGATTATAAAATAATAAACTGTACCTTTATTTTGGATCAACTTGTCAGGTCTAGACAACAAGTCATGTATACTATTTTCTTCGTTGATACTCGTCGGCGGATGAGGTAGAATATCGCCGGAGGCGAGCAGTCATGGCGAAACTTAGAGGAGAAGAAGGATAATTGGGGGAGGTAAGACAAGGGAGATAGAATTTGAGGAAGAAGATGGAAATTTATCACTAATTAGGGTTTTAATTGATAACCCAAAGCTCTTACAACTAACTCAATTCATCATACATGCTCTCTCAATCCTCCCCCTCCCCCTCTTATACAATTCTAACTGCAGGAGAATACCAAAGACTAAAAATGACGAGAATACCCGTATAGCAAAATATAAGTGGATGAAGTAGAATTGTCATGATAGGATAGTGTGTGTATCATTCGTTTAGATGGAAATAAAGAGATTAATTATCGAATGAATGGAGTTCAAAGATCTCTCGATCTCTCTCTCTCTCTCTCTCTCTCTCACACACACACACACACTTGTGTGTGTGTGTGTGTGAGAGAGAGGGGGGCCTTTCACAACTTTGCGAAACTCTACTTCTTTTGGTTTAGAAAATGGGGTTACCATCTCCTGTAACTGTTGAAGCAGGGCTTGGGAAACTCTACTTTACTTGCCAAGTGGGCCATGGGTTCAAGTTTTGGAGTTTGGCATCAGAAACTGCATGAAATAGAGGTTTCGAAAACCGTAACCCCGTTGCCAAAATAATCAGTAATAGCAATAAAACTAAACGGAACAAATGAAAATGCAACGATAACATGATCGTCATCTAAGACTTGGTTGGCAACAAGGTTTCCGAATTTGCGGCCGTTTAAGTCAAAATGAAACCATGGTTTGCATGCTTGGAAACCATGATTCCGTAAAATTAAGCTTTCACAACATTTAGGGTCGGTAAGCAACATAGTTTATGAAACGAAGGTTGCATTTAACTTACTTCCTTTGAAGTGTGGAAGAAGAAACATTGCGAAACTCTTTTTAAGTGTGGGAGAAGAAACCTTGCGAAACTCCACTGTTTTCGAAATTATAAAAAAAAAATGCAGTTTCAACACGGTTTTGAAAACTATGTGTTGGTTGCCAAACAAGCCACCGTTTCAAATTTTTAGAGTTTGGCATTGTAATCACACAAAGCAATTTTTTTTTTTCAAAAAGAATTCTCCAACAAAGATTTCACGAGATTTAACTCTTGTATCAAATTCCTGGCTAGCAAAAACTCTGGACAAGAGAAGGGTTAGGGTATTCAAAAAAAATTCATGAACAAAAATTGGGGCATACATTAAAACCCTAGCCCATTGATACACATAATGTAAAAAAAAAATTTAAAAATTTTATAAAAAATTGGTTTTTAGCTAAAAATTCAATCTTTTGGGATTTGTTCCTCAATTTCTCTTCCTCGACTCCTCTTTCTTTCTTCGACTGCTGTAGAGTTTCGAAATGAAGCGCTCTTGTTTATGCTGGTTTTGGTGCACGTGCTACGCACGTGGAATAAAATTAGGCAATTAGTTTTACATTGGTGGAGAAATCTTTTTATCTTGTAGGTTTTATTTTTAGGAGGAGTTATTTGTAAAAATAAATGTGGAGAATAGTTTAAGGAATGATATGGATTACATTTAAAATGATTTTTTTGTTTTCTATTTTCCCCCCACACCACACCGAAATTGGAAACCCATCAGTTAAGAGTTTTTATTTTCTATTTTAAATTTTTTTTTTGAGTTATAAGGAAATAAGGAATTCTTTTATGACGATCTTTTATGTTAAAATAAATAAGAGATATATTAAGTAAGCAATATGTAACTGTTGCACCGGCTACAAATCCAGCCCAAAAGAAATGACCACCGACCTGAGCATGGGACCACCTGTTTTCTCCCTGAACCCTTGTTTTAAGCTGGATGCGCAGAGGCTACATTTTAGTCTTAGCAATGTCCTTTTTGTAAGCTTCAAATAGCCATGCTTTTCTTTTTTTCCATCATAAAAAAAAGAATAAGATTTTTTAATAGAAATCTCTGAAGTTGGGCCATCTTATTACGTCCGTTTTAGAATAAAATGACCGTTCAATTTTTTATTAACAGCTCTATTTGGTCGCATTTCGCAATGAAATTGTGAAAAACAAGAGGATGGGATCCCTAGGGATTTTACCAGGCCGGGACTCATCCTTATGGCTGGGTTTGTGGCCAGCAGCTATCTTAGTGGCGTGACCTGGATCACGCCAAGATGTTACCTTCCGTTGATCTGCTGATGGCGGCGATGGACGGCTGATATTGGATCTGGAGGCTGGCTCCTAGAGCGTGTGGATCTCAATGGGTTTGAGGTTGGTTGTTGCCGAGCTACCTGCAAGGAAGTCCCGGGATGGTTGTAGCACCGAGGACCCTCCGATGGTCAAGTTAGAGAGGAAATCCGAGCAAAGTAACGGCTTAATGGAGTAAAAATGTCTTACTTGAACCGTCTGAAGAAGGGGTTTAAATAGCGGTGGCAGCAGGCAGGGTAGGCGCGAGAATCACACCGGCCGTTACGCTCCCGACGTCACGCCCGCGTGATGGGCGGGATCTCCTATTAATGGCGAGACAGGCTCGTTAATGGGGGATCGTGATGGCGTGGAACGTGGGATGTGGCTGGCGGATATCTCGCGCATGGCGAGATTCGCGGAATGGCGGTTGCGCCTGTGAGCGGTGCCGTTGGTCGGTCGATGAGACCGAGGAAGATGACCTCGGCGGGAGAGCTTGCGGACGAGCGGAAGAGCCGAGGTATCTTGGTTCTGCGGTAGCCCGGAGACGAGTTGTGAGGCCGAGGAGGCCAATTGTGCAGGGGGCTCGGAGGTGAGCCAGCGTTTGTTTGTAGGACGGGCATAGGGGTGGTCTGGTCGGCTACTGTAGGTCCTTTCTTGCATGCTCTGGGACACGTCATCTGCCACGTGTCATGATCTGGGTGATCACCGATATCAAGCATCATCATTACCCCCCCACTCTCGTCCCGACCAGCTGACGGGTCGGGTCGAGAGTGGTCTGCCGGGTCACCCGAGGTGAGCTCCTTTTCGAAGATATCGTCGGGCGTGTCCCCAGGTAATCTATTGTATTTTCTGGATGATGCCAGCGAATCAGGGTGAGATCATTGCATTAAAGAGGGTGCGCCGGATCGTGCGCACTTTCGCTGAAGCGACAGTTTACGTGTCGGGCGCTGGTTGGCTGACGCGACGGACCGCAGACCTCTGGCGTCTGATGGGATACGGCCAATGCGCGTGCGGCAGGTGGAGCGATCGTGGCCATTGAATGCAATGAACCGTTTCGGCGGGAGATGACTGTCGCCGTAGGATGTGTATGCTGGCAGCTATAAATAGAGGTGGGGTCCACTTCAAGGCCTATATCTCTTCATATTTTCCTCGTTCTTAATCTTGTAAGCTCGGCGTTCTCCTTCTTAGGTCGGATCTCAGCGTTTTCTCTTCCTGAGGACTTCTCTGCATCAGGTTAGATGTCTTCTTTTGAGGAGTCTGTAGATGTCGTCGGGGTAGATTCTAAGGATTCTTCCACTGGATCGGAGTCTTCCCGGGGAGTTAGGGTCAGATCCTCTTTCCGGGGTCGCGCGACAGGGGCTGTTCCCAGAGTGGAGGTGGAGGACGCCCCTGGTGTGCCATCCTTGGTGAGGTATGAGGACGAGCTTGCCACCGCTCAGGCTCGTTTCCATATCCCCTTCGCCTATACGCTCCGTTTTGCCGAGGAAGGAGAGAGGGCAGATCAGGTATGGGGTAAAGAGATTGCCTTGTACATGGAAGCCTTTTGCGCCCGCCTTTCTCTCCCGAAGTTGTTGGAGCGCTAAATTACTTTGGGTTAGCCCCGGGCCAGCTAGTGCCGAACTCCTGGGGGATTCTCCTTGGTTCCTGGTCCGCTTGAAGTTGCAGATGATCCCTTTCGGTCTGTCCATCCTTGCCTCCTCTCTTATTTACAAAAGTTACCTCGGCACTCGCGCGGGCGACCCGAGGTGGGTTTACCTGTCCTTTAGGAAACGATGGGGGAGTGCAGCCGGGTCGGGAGTTATCGTCTTGCCTTCTTCCATCCACGATTGGAAGAAAAAGTTTTTCTTTGTTAGGCCGCCAGAAGGTGAGAACTGGCCCGTGCCCACCCGGTGGTCTAGGGATAGGTGCTGGCGGGGAAGCCCGTCCAACGATCCCGACGCGGTGAGAGTGGCGGAGTGGGAGCCCATTCCCCGGGTTGACGTGCTGCTTTCTGAGCGGGCCCTTAGTTGGGCTGGGCTCAGTCCCGCCCAGTTCGTCGGTAAGTTGGGAGCTTGCAGGCGATTTGTTAGGCTTGCGTTTGTTTTCATTTTCGCTTGTGTTGCTGACTCTATTGTATTTTGTTTTGTGCAGAACCTATGGACTTGAGCCACCTTCGAGCGGCCATGCGCAAGCCGAAGAAGGGATCGAAGGCTGGAGGTGCCAGCTCTTCTCGTCCGACGTCGGTCCCGGCTCCCCCGGCAGCTGTCCCACCCCAGAGTTCGAGTGCGGGCCGTGCCCCGGAGCCCAGCCAGGCGCCGAGCTGAAATAGGGTTCGGGGACATGAGACCCAGGCTTCGGAGATGGAGACCGACTCTCCGCCGTCGCCTCTCAAGCGGTTCCCCCGAACAGTTCCGCGGACCCCGACCTCCCCGATCTTGGTGGACGAGGGGGACCTCCACTTTTGAGGTGCCCTCGGGTCTCTCCGTCGCCGAAAGCTTGCTGGCCGACATGGAGAGGTCGGCCGGGGGCAAGGTCCCTCGGGGGACTCTGAAGGCGCAAATGACGTCCATCGTCCAAGAGGCCGTGCAGGTTAGTGCTCACACCTCACTTGATTTTTCACTCAGCGTCTCATCATTCGCGAGATTTGGTGCCCCCTTTTTTCTTTCTGACCCCCCCTCTGATTTCTTCAGGTCTTCCAGCATGTCGCCCTCGTCGTCCAGATGGAGGAGGAGGAAATAGCCCCGGCGATGCGAGCCACGGGCGAGCTCTCCTCGCTGGAGGAGAGCTCAAAGTTGGAGCTGGAGGCGGCGATGGCGAGGGTCGCTGCCCTGGAGGGCGAGGTGGCGGTCGGGAAGCGGGAGGTGGCGGCCGCGAAGCAGGAGGTGGCGGCCGGGAAACACGAGTTTGCCAGGTTCCACGAGGCCGCCCAGACTGTCGAGGCCAAGCTTCAGGACTCCAAGGTGCTCGTCGGCACCATGAAGAAGTCGGAGAGCACCCTCCGGAAGGAGTTGGAGGCGGCGGTAGACGGGGTGAAGCGAGCCGACCTCACGGCGGCGAAGGCGGTGGAGAACTACCAGAAGTCGGAACATTTTTACACCGTCCTAGCCTTGTCCATTACCGCCATCTGGCATGAGGCCCTCGAGCCGTCAAGGCTCGGATGCCGGAGTTTGCTGACGAAGAGCTCTGAGCCGAATATCCTCACGGGGATTACGAGCAAGGGGACGACCCCAGGGGCGAAGCCGGGGAAGAGATTCCCGGCGAGGGCGACGCCGAGGCTGATGTGATGGGCGTTGAGCCTCTAGACGTCGCCCGAGCCGTGGTAGATGCTGAGCTTCCTGGGGTTGCGCCTGGCCCTGAGGCCTGAAGCCCCTTGTCTTCTTGTTTCTTTTCTTTTGTTGCATCGGGAATTTTGTAGACCACCGGGCATTTTGTAAGGCTAGGGAGCCCACAATACCCTTGTAAAAGTTTTGACTTTATGAATAAAGACTTTTTGAATTCATATTTACACGTGTATTTTCCTTTTGTCGGCAACACTTATATTTGCACAGTACTGCCTTTGTGTAATGTCGGTTCTTCGTCTAGCGATTACGCGAAGAGTTGAATATGTTCACTTGCCAAGTGTACAAAGACCGGCGGGAAGACGGTATCTCCATGGCCCCGAAGTCGAGGTAGAGATCGCTCAGACGTAGATAGACCGGATGCCTCTTAGTGAGGTCATGTTCCTTAGCGTGGAAGGCTCGGAGAGGCATGCTAAGGATGGACCGAGCAGGGTAGGTGCCCGGTGCCTCTAGGTGAGGGCTTCGATCCTTAGCGCGGGAGGGGCCGTACAAGGCCTGCTAAGGATGGACCGAGCAGTGAAGCTGCTCGATTGCCTCTTGGCGAGGGCTTTGATCCCTGGCGTTTTGGGGTAATGAATTACCAGCCGGGGATAACCGAGCAAGTGCGGGCCCGGTTGCCTCTTGGTGAGGGCTTTGATCCTTAGCGCGGGAGGGGCCGTAAGGGGCCTACTAAGGACGGGGACGAGCAGGGTAGCTGCTTGGTGCCTCTTGGCGAGGGCTTTGATCCCTGGTGTGTTAGGGTAGGGAGCTACCAGCCAGGGATAACCGAGCAAGGGCGGGTCCGGTTGCTTATTGCGAGGGCTTTTGATCCTTAAGGACGGGCCGGGCAGAGTTGCTGCCCGGTGCCTCTTGGCGAGGGCTTTGATCCCTGGTATGTTGGGGTAGGGAGTTACCGGCCAGGGATAACCGAGCAAGGGCGGGCGCGGTTGCCTCTTGCGAGGGCTTTTGATCCTTAAGGACGGGCCAGGCAGGGTTGCAGCCCGGTGCCTCTTGGCGAGGGCTTTGATCTCTGGTGTGTCGGGGTAGGGAGCTACCAGCCAGGGATAACCGAGTAAGGGCGGGCCCAGTTGCCTCTTACGAGGGCTTTTGATCCGTAGCGTGGGAGGGGCCGTAAGAGGCCAACAAAGGATGGGCCGAGCAGGGTTGTTGCCCGGTGCCTCTTGGCGAGGGCTTTGATCCTTAAGGATGGCCGAGCAGGGTTGTTGCCCGGTGCCTCTTGGCGAGGGCTTCAATCCCTGGCGTTGTGGGGTAGGGGGTTACCGGCCAGGGATAGCCGAGCAGGGTAACCGCTCGGTTGCCTCTTGGTGAGGGCTTTGATCCCTGGCGTTGTGGGGTAGGGGAGCTACCAGCCAGGGATAGCCGAGCGGGGTAGTAGCTCGGCTGTCTCTTAGTGAGGGCTTAGATCCTTAGCGCTGGAAGGGCCGTAAGAGGCCTGCTAAGGATGGACCAAGCAGTGAAGCTGCTTAGTTGCCTCTTGGCGAGGGCTTTGATCCCTGGCGTTATGGGGTAGGGAGCTACCAGCCAGGGATAGCCAAGCAGGGTAGCCGCTCGGCTGCCTCTTGGTGAGGGCTTCAATCCTTAGCGCTGGAGGGGCCGTGGGAGGCCTGCTAAGGAAGGACCGAGCAGTGAAGCCGCTCGGTTGCCTCTTGGCGAGGGCTTTGATCCCTGGCGTTGTGGGGTAGTGAGCTACCAGCTAGGGATAGTCGAGCAGGGTAGCCGCTCGGCTGCCTCTTGGTGAGAGCTTTGATCCCTGGCGTTGTGGAGTAGGGAGCTACCAGCCAGGGATAGCCGAGCAGGGTAGTCGCTCGGCTGTCTCTCGGCGAGGGCTTCGATCCTTAGCACGGGAAGGGTCGTACAAGGCCTGCTAAGGATGGACCGAACTGTGAAGCTGCTCAGTTGCCTCTTGGCGAGGCATTTGATCCCTGGAATTATGGGGTAGGGAGCTACCAGCCAGTGATAGCCGAGCAGGGTAGCCGCTCGGCTGCCTCTTAGTGAGGGCTTCGATCCTTAGCGCTGGAGGGGCCGTAAGAGGCTTGCTAAGGATGGACCGAGCAGTGAAGCTGCTCAGTTGCCTCTTGGCGAGGGCTTTGATCCCTGGCGTTGTGGGGTAGGGAGCTACCAGCCAGGGATAGCCGAGCAGGGTAGCCGCTCGGCTGCCTCTTGGTGAGGGCTTCGATCCTTAGCGCTGGAGGGGCCGTAAGAGGCCTGCTAAGGATGAACCGAGCAGTGAAGCTTCTCGGTTGCCTCTTGGCGAGGGCTTTGATCCCTGGCGTTGTGGGGTAGGGAGTGTAGGGTGTTTTTCATCACCCCATTGAGATGGGAATACGCGCGCGCTTGTCAGGCGCAGTACAGATTCCCCCTGCCTAGGGTAGGCAGGGGTTTATTGATTGTGGGGATCCGAATCTCCGGCAGCCGCGGACTAAGCTGCCGTTAATTACCCTCGCCTTTGGAGCGAGGGAACCTCCGATTAACGGGTTAAACCAGTCATGCGAACTCAATGTGCAGTGTGCGTATGTTGTGTTTTAAAAGGGGTTTTGGATATATCGGGGGCCCCGCAGAGTTTTTTACGAGGGTCCCGTTACCCGGATAGCGGGCTGAGGGTCAAGGGAGCTAGCAGCCCCCTTGCGGGGTGCCGGGCAACGCCCCGTTATAAATTTTTTCTAACGGGGGAGGTATATTTAGTGTGGAGTATGTGTGTGTATGTATATATACATATATACATACATACATATATATATATATACATACATACATATATATATATATATATATATACATACATACATATATATATATATATATATATATATATATAAAGGGGAAAGAGCATCCAAAGGATGCGTGGGAAAAAGCGCCAGCGCTTTGGGTGCTAGCGCTTTGAGCGCAAGGGCGCTAGCGTTTTGGGCGCTCGGGCGTTGGCGCTCTTTGGGTGCTAGCGCTTTGAGCGCAAGGGCGCTAGCGTTTTGGGCGCTCGGGCGTTGGCGCTTTGGGCGCTAGCGCTCTGAGCTTTGAGCGCTAGCGCCCCACGTGCCAGGCACGTGGGCGCTCGGGCGCTTGCGCTCTGAGCGCAAGAGCGCTAGCGCCCCACGTGCCAGGCACGTGGGCGTTAGTGCTCTGAGCGCCAGGGCTCTAGCGCTTCACGTGCCAGGCGCGTGGGCGCTCGAGAGGCAAAAGGGACTTGGTCCCTGCAATGGGAGTTGTACTCCCAGAAAGGTGCACTTATTATTTTTTTTTTTATGTGTGTATGAGGAGTTAAACTCGTAGGATATTTTGAGGCTGATGAAGGGGCTTCTCCCCTTGAGCCCTGGATCTTCCCCAAACTGGGGTTTCTGGAGATGGGTCTCCTTCTTCTTCCTGTCGTTTGGCCGGATCTTGGGAAAAGGGGGTGAGACTTAAAAATCTCCCCTTTTGAGATCTAACGGCAGATCCAAATTCCCCTTTGTGGGTTTTGTGGTGAAAAACTATTTAGTTTTGGAAAAGGAAGAGTAAAACTCTTGATTTAATTCAAAAGAAAGAAGGAGATTTTAGAACCTTGAGGAAGGAGAAAGAGGTACATGCCCTAATTTTTGGGGAATGAAAAGTATATCTTTTATTCATCATCATGTTGCCTTATATAGGATTACATATTTACATATAGCCCCTAGGGCTTTACAAAATGGTATTTTGCTCATCCCATGTCTCATGTGCTATTTCTTTTTGCACATAAGCCACGGGTGTTCCCAGATTAAAAATCAGGAAAGGACTCAGAAGAGACATCACGTGCTTACACGTAACCAGTGGTCACGTGTTGGCACGTGACGATTAAAGCAGCGGCACAAAGCGCATTCAAGAAAAAGCTCTAGAAAAGGTCACGTGCTCACACGTGACCAATGGTCACGTGTGAGCACGTGAAGGTTGAACAGCGGCCAGAGAACAGAGCGCAGATGAAGAGAAGCCCATTCCAGGGGTCACGTGCCTATACGTGACCAGGGGTCACGTGGCCACACGTGACCGGCTTTAAAAGCCTTATTCTTTAACAGAATTAAATTCTGAGAGGAGATCACTCAAGTCTTTCCAAAATAGAGAAGGATTATTTGGAACCATTGGATTAAAAATCTAAAGGTGATTAAATATCACCAATATATGGAAAAATCTTGAACTTGGAAAGATTTCCCCCTCTAAATCTAAACGGGATAACAAAGGGATATCTTTGGATTTAAAATCCAATGGTGAATAAAATTCACCTAATAATTTAAAGGCCCAGATTAATAATGAAGATAAATCAAATCTCTCAATGAACAAATTAAATCTTTCAATGAGAGATTTACTGAACAGATTGATTCTTTTCTTTCTCCTATAAATAGAAGCCGAGAAAAGGAGAGAGGGGACCTTTGAACCTTTGAACCTTTGGACCATTTCTTTTGATACACAGAGAGAGATATAGAGCTTTTGATTCTCTGCAAAAGGAAAACCTTAGGTAAGAAAAGAAAAGGGAGGCTTAAAAAAGAGAATTTAATTCTCAAAAGAGTTTAACTCTTGTATAAAGAAAAGAACTTAGTTCTTTCTCTGGTGGAGGATCTGTAAAGTGCACATCTCCCCATGAATTGATAATTTAATTCTCATTGGGTTGAGATCCTGCCATGCAGATCTAAAACACAGAGGAGGAACTGAGTTTTGAGAATTTAATTCTCACTAAATGATAGGAATTCAATTCCTTTGAGATAAAATTAGGGTTTAACCCTAATTGAGGATATAATTCTCTCAAACTCACAGGAATTTAATTCCATTAAGAAAAGAAAGTTAGGGTTTAACCCTATTAAGAATATAATTCTTCAGAAGAAAACAGGAATTTAATTCCTCTGAAGTTTAGGGTTTAACCCTATGAACAGAACTTTAAAAACATGCAGAGTCACGTGCTACCACGTGACCCCTGCAAAGACCCGCAGAATAGAACTCTGAAGCAGACACCTCACGTGTTACCACGTGACTCCTGCGAAGATATATAAAAGAGAACTTTGAGGCAATGCCTCACGTGCCCCACGTGATCCGGAAGTACATAAAGAAACAGCAAAATAAACAAAGACTCTGAGGCGCCCTCACGTGTCACCACGTGACCCCTAATGAGTATTCTAATAAACCAAAGCGTGAGCCCCCATCACGTGCCCACACGTGATGGCTCTCAGAATTAAAAGTGTTAAACACTTATCTGCAGAACAAAATAAAGAGCTCTAGGGCGCTCTCACGTGACCCCTTGGCCGAAGCTTTAACAGACAAGCACCAAAATGCCCATCACGTGATAGCACGTGATACTTCAAAGTATTCAAGACTTTTGACCGAATAAAATAAAGGGAAGCAGGGCGCCCTCACGTGTTACCGCGTGACCCCTCTTGCCTTAGTGTTTAACACTAAATTGAAAACTCTGTATCCAGTGTTTAACACTGATTCTCCTTAGTGTTTAACACTAATTTGGGAAACTCTATTTGCAGTGTTTAACACTGATTTGCTTAGTGTTTAACACTAATTTGAAAACTCTTTTCCCAGTGTTCAACACTGATTATCTTTTAGTGTTTAACACTAACTTGTCAATCTTTTCCCAGTGTTCAACACTGTTGGTCTCTAGTGTTTAACACTAGCTTTAGCCCAATTGGCTAAGTTTCCAAAGGCAAAGCCTCTCCTCCAATGAATCAACAGAGGGCCAATATCCCAAAATTGATTGTACTTAGCCCAAGCTGGCCATAAGTCCTCAATGCAAGCTTAACTGGGCCAATGGGCTCATAATATAATAATTGATCCTAATATCCAAATTGGACTACAGATCACTTAATCTACCTCGGTTTAAGGGTACATCTCTTCACTCCTTTGATACTTGGCGTTGTCATTCCTCAACGTCTTCAAAGAGGTGACGGGTCCTGATGACCACCCATTGATACGGACTGTGGGGTCCTTAAATCCACGGACTACGACGTCCTTAACCTTGACCGGAATGTCTTAAAACTAACGACGGGCTACGACGTCCTTAACTAACATCGGACTGTGGAGTCCTTAAATCCACGGACTACGAGGTCCTTAACCTTGACCGTAATGTCTTAAAACTAACATCGGACTGTGAAGTCCTTAAATCCACGGACTACGACGTCCTTAACCTTGACCGTAATGTCTTAAAACTAACATCGGACTGTGGAGTCCTTAAATCCACGGACTACGACGTCCTTAACCTTGACTGCAACGTCTTAAAACTAACACTGGACCGCAATGTCTTTAAACTACCTATTGACCGCAATGTCACTAAACTAAACAACAGGGCTCCCCTAATCTTTCTCTTGTCCGATCTAAACGATCCCGTTAAGTTGATCTCAGTCTAAAAAGAGACTAACACATCCTTAACGAGTGTTTAAGTCGATCTTAGTCTTAAACGAGGCTAATGTATCCTTAAACACAACCCCCAAACCCAAATCTAAGATAATACGGATTTGGACTAGTCCACGCCCTACGGGCGACGACATAACTCAGTCTTCGTATACAATCCACGGGCAACCAAACACAAAATAAACACACACGACACGAAGTGATCATCTGGAGAAGGAGAAAGTTGTTACCGCAATGCGGTAGCGTAATTAACTGGAGGGGCTTGCGTCTGCAGGGAAGAGCGTCCCCACAATCAAAAACCCCTCAAGTGAGGGGGAATCTGACGAAGTCTGCTACATCGGACGCATCCGTTTAAACCTTCGATACATGGTGCCATAAATCAACTTGGCATCTTCGGAGAGGTAGACGGATAGCACCAATTAGCATCTGCCCCGAATTTCAGGCAAGACGTCCCTGCGTCGCGCCGTCTTTCGGAGGGGAACAGATTCTGGCACGCCCGGTAAGACCTTTTCCTCTTTCCACTCCACACTTAGTGTGTCGTGACTCGCGAACCAATCACGGTTTGCTAATGGTTGCCCTTGGGTTTCAAAGTACTAAGACTTAGTGTTTCGTTTGCTGCAGAAAGCAAAAGGATCAATGGCTGGCAACTGCTCGAACTACAAATGCAACCAACGCTCCGCCTCACCTGGAGGTGTAGCATATGGACCGCAGGCTGCTTCCCTGTTTACTATGCATGTGGAACAAGTGACTCAAGCTACCACCGGTCTATTCTTTGGGACCATGCTCCCGCCGGTGAACATTAACATCCCAATGCCCATACCGGAAGCTTCGAAGAAGTCGGTCTTTGATCGACTCGCTACTCCCACGGCCCCTCTCAGCGGGTCGTCCAACTCCTCGGTCTTTACTAGACTGAGCCTGAACTCCAAAGGGCCCGCCAAAAAGCCCATGATACCTGAGAAGGTCATCCCAAAGAAGACAGCAGCTCCCGAAGTCATCAAGGCGGCTTCTCCTCCCAGAGGGTCGGTCTTCGCGAGACTGACTACCTCTGTTCCCGCTCCCGCTCAGAAATCTGTTTTTGACCGAATGGACGTAACTTCTCAATGAACGTCAGTCTTCAAAAGGCTGACACCGGCAGCAGCCCCTCCCCAGAACAGGGGGCAAGACGAAGCCGTCGCTGAATCAATCCCAACAACCCGTCATGCCCGACGTCGCCACTGGCGCCGGATAAGGAAGACTGGGGGCAACTCCCCCTCCGGACTAACTCCACTAGCTCCAACGGTGGAAATTGAGGCTGTTGTTCCAACTGGGAACAGCTTTGAGCTGCTGAATAAGGTACGCAGAAATTTGCCAACTGTGGTGCTCAAAAGATCCCCTCCATCGGTAGAGACCGTAGTGGAAGCAAAACCAGAGAAGCCGGAGCAGTCTCCTCATCGTTTGTCTTCTAAAATCTATAAGACTTGGCGACGGGTCCGAGAATCAGTGATTGATCCGAATTTCTCCTGTCAGCACAAGAAGGCGAAAGTGCAGGAAGAAAAGAACCGTCACTTCAAACAACAAAGGACGACAACCGCTTGGGTGCCCGCTGCAACGGCTTCCTCCACGTCGACTACTCAAAAGAAAAGAAGGCCGGATGGAGTCCCCACTCCTGCAGCAAATATCAAGGACAATAAGCCTAAACGCCCTAAGTCTGGGGGCATGATAGTGCATACGGTATACATGGCGCTGGGAAAAGAAGACAGTCGTGCATCCACGGGCCATAGACCGCTTACACGGTCAGTGACCAAAGCTCAGGAGCAACAGCAGAAGCTCCAGGAAATGATGAATGCGATGGCCGCACTCACTGGGCCGAAGGAAAGCCCCGAAGCGTCATCTGATCAACGTCGGGAGCAAGAAACTGACGCTGAATTCCTTCGTAGGATATTGGAGAAGAAAGATAAAGAGGCTGCCGAACAAGCAGCCAATATACAACGAATGGCCCTCCTGTTCCAGGACATGGTGGGAATGATGATCCAACAAGATTCTCCTGCTGAAGATCCTCCAATCGCCCCGGAAGACGACAGGGGAGAGACGTCAAATCCTCCACCGGCTCTGTCAACAGCCAAGGAGGAAACAATCTCCAAGGCTGACCTGGACGAATGCATAGCCCAACAGATACGCGTTTACCAGGCAACTGAGGCAGCCGGTCAAGTTGTCAGGACGGGGCGGCCATATCCGAGCTGGTATGACCAGATCAAGTACCCGCTGGGCTATACAATACCGAAATTTCACGTCTATAAGGGGGCAGGCAATCCCCATCAACATGTGGCCCAGTTCAGGGCGCTTTGTGGCAACACCGGCGGCGACGATAAGCTCTTGCTTCGCCAGTTCGTAGGTAGCTTGTCAGAAACGGCATTCGAGTGGTACTCTGAGCTCCCAAACGACTCTATTAAAACATTTACGGAGATGGAGCTGCTATTTACCCAACGCTTCGCAAGTGCCAGCGAACGCACTCCGATAACGGCATTAATTAATGCCAGGGTGAAACCAGGTGAAACATGGGTCCAGTATGCTATACACTGGCGAAACTTGTGGTCGAAATGCGAACAACGCATTGAGGAGGCACCCGCGGTTGGCATGTTCGTGGGTACCTTAGATCCTCATGCAACTATCTCCCAGTTCATGATGTTCTTTAAGCCAACCACGTTCCAGGCTTTAATTGACAAGTTGGCCTAGATGGACCAGATGGGTCACAGACCGTCTCCCCCGAAGCCAGAACCTCGGAATGACAAGGGTAAAGGGAAGGCAACCTTCGTCGCGAACGCTCAGCAGCAACCCAGTGCCTCAAAGCTGGCGGATCAACTGGAAGAAAGACGGCGGTATTATAATGAGAAGATGAAGCGTCCCTACTCGTTCCCGCGGGACAAGACGAAACGGTTATTCGAGCTGGCGGTACGCAACATGCTTATCAACCTACCAAACCCAAGGCGACCGCCGCAACCCAGTGAGGCGAATAACCCCAATTATTGCCCTTACCATCAAACGGTAAGCCATCCGATTGAGGATTGCTTCGTCTTCAAAGGATGGATTGAAGATCAATACCTACAGGGCAAATTTTTGCTGTCCGAGAAGTGGAAGGTGAACCCGCCACAACCTCACATTGCCAAGAAGACGGACACACCGGGGGAAACTTGTTCTTTCATTGAAGAAGCTCCATAGGAAATCGTGCTTTCAACAAAAACCAAGAGGATGCTGAATGATCTTAAAACATGCCCGGCGATCAGGTGGAAGAACCCGTTGGAGCCCCATATCATTGAGGGGATGCTGAAGCCGCGCCCAACTCCGAAGATCAGTGGTGATGGCCCGAGCACTCACAACCAGCCGTCGAAATCTTCAAAGAAGAAGAAGAAGAAATCTAAGAAGCCCGTGAAGCCTGGTGACAAGCGCACGGACTTACAGAAGCAGATCGACGCGCTGGAAGAGTACAATCAAAAGGCACGGACTCCCATCACACTCCAAGAGTTCCTCAACCACGTCTTTCAAGAGAAAGATGAGGGGGAGAGTTCGTCGGATGAATCCGAGGGATACGTGGTGAGTTGTAATGTGATCTCCCACTCGTTTACCGATGATGAAATAACTCCTGGCACTAAGAAGCTGGGGGCAGATCCTGAACCGAAGCTTAGGTGGCCAACAGACGAAATGATCGACGCCCTTCTAGACGAGATTCGTTTGAAAAGTAAAGCCGACCAGGAGCGTGAGATGGCCGCATCGGAAGGAGCCAAACGCAAGCGACTGAACGAAAGAGTCGAGGCACTCCCACCAGATCAAAAGACATCCGATGTGGATAAAAACATATGCAAGACGAGGAAAAGGTTTGCCAAAGCCATGTCAATGGGAATGAAGCTACCACCCTCGGAAGAAAACACGCTCGATGGGGAGGAGAGGCACCCTAATTACTGTTCATATCATCAGAAGATTTCACACCCCACTGAGGAGTGCGACGCTTTTAAGACATGGTGGCAGGGATATGTTGCTCATCGGCAGCATTTTAAGCGGATGAAACGCAGAACTCGTCGGGAGCAGAGAAGTACGACCGAAGGACACAAAAGAATTACTGATAACTGTTACACGGTCAACGCTGGGGGATCGCAAGTGCTCACATTCGGGAGCGATTCTGACGAGGAAATGGCTCTTAGCTCCCTCTTTAAAGAGTCCACCTCGGGAAAAGAAGAAGAGCTAGAAGCCTGCGAAAACATTCAGCTGCGCAATCACACGCTTCCGGAGAAGAACCTCGAACCCGCAACTAGAAAAGATAAGGGAAAGGAAAAGGTCGCTGAGGACATCACCTTAGATGACCAAGTTATGAAAGAGCTGACTGCCAAGGACCCGCCTAAGAAGAGTAAGGTGGACTACAACATCCTAGCACACCTGAGGAAGCTACCCTCGCAGCTCAGCATTCTCGACGCCCTCCTGTTATCAAAGGAAGCGAGAGATTCATTAATCAAGGCACTACAAGAGCCCGAACAATTCCAAGCCTTCCTCGCCGAAGAAAGGATGAAGGATGAACTGGAAGAAGTGCACACGGCCGATATCACTTTCGGTGACGAAGACCTGCTCCTTGGGACGTGTGACCACAACCGTCCCCTATACGTCTCTGGATATTGCCACGACATAAAGATAAGCAAAATCTTGGTTGACAATGGGTCTTCCGTTAATCTCCTCAATGTGCGGGTGTTAAAAGAAATCTGCATGAGCGTCCAGCATCTTGCTCGGGACAAGATCACCATCTCCGGATTCGACCCCCAATCATCAAGAACCCTCGGATCTATAATACTAACATTACGCTTCGGACTGCTCGTCACGGACGTCAAGTTTCACGTCATTGACGCCAAGACCTGTTACAATGCTCTGCTCGGCCGACCTTGGTTACACGAGTACAACATCATCCCTTCTACGCAACATCAGTGTATGAAGTATTTCAAGGATGGTCTCGAGTATACCGTAACAGGTGAGCTAAACCCATTCTCCGTGAACGAAGTCCGCAAATACGAAGATGCAAAGTACTTTTTGCCAGATTTCGAGGACACGGAGAGGTGTCGCAAACCGGAGAACAAAGCCGCCGCCACCATTCCTGTTTTCGGGAGTGATACCGAAGAAGAAGAGGAGATAGTTTACGTTGGGCCGTCCCGACGCAACAACCCGGGACCGTCCGCCCCCATATTGACCTTCGGAAGTGACTCGGAGGATGAGGTTAATGCTGTGTTCTCCAGTCGGTCGTCAATACAAGCATCCCCTGGCGATGATCAAAGTTTGCAAATCACCATGGTGCCGCGGGAACACTGTAAAGACCTTGACGCACTTGAAGCTCACACCGTGCAGGAGCTGCGTACATTTTACGTCCCTTCCAGGCGAAAAGGCGAAAAGGTGATCCTGTTCTATCGATCCCCGGAAACAAGAGTGGAGAAAGAGATCTGGCATGGCGCGGATTCTACACTTGATAGGCTCCAACCCATCCGTTTGCCCAGATATTACACAAACGGATTGAAAAGGCTATTGAAGCGCCAAGGGGTACCTCTAAAACAGACTATTCGACAAGCTCGATTCTATAACAGGATTTGGGATGTCCCTGGGACTCAGCGCAAACTGCCCAACGGGAGAATGGAAACGCTTGGGCTTGGATACGTGAGAGCCGAGAAACGGGAACGGGTCTACGGTAGCTACGCCATATATAACTTCGATGAAGAAGAGGACGTCCTGTCAGGAAATGCCAACCCCTCATCAGAATTAGACCCCACGATCGAAGTGTCGAGTCCGTTGTTCGAACAACGAATGGACAACCTTATCAGGAAAGCGGGTCAAAAAGATCGAGACGACCATAACCGTGAGATGGCCATCTACGAGAAAGCCAGGATGCAACGCCTTCTTCAACAGGCTGCCAAAGACGAAGATGCTCCTCCCTGTCAACCCGTTGCGCAAAGGCCCAACGCAGGGGCAGAAGTAAGTCAAAAAGCGGAAAAGGGGGTCAACAACGACAACGCGGGATCAAAGAGTCATGTGATCGGGTATTGCGCGGTCCGGATTTATCCCTCATGAAGAAGATGAATCGAGCGTATTCTTTCCCTCAAGACAAGACGAAGAAGATACTTGACCTCGCTATAAAACATCAAATGATCACACTTCCGGAGTCCAAGCACCCCGAGCAAGCTAATGAGGTCTCTCATCCGGGCTATTGCTCTTATCACAGAGCCATAGGACACCCTATCGAAGACTGCTTCACCTTTAAGAACTGGGTTGAAGTTCAATATCAGCTCGGCAAGTTTGCTCTATCTGACAGCTGGAGGGTAACGCCGCCACAGAAGCATGAACCCAAAGCCACAAGAGCAGAACCAGAGCCACATCGGTCTTGGAAGCGGGCCCGTACTTGTCATATGATAACAATATTAAAAGAAGAACCCGAGAATGTCGGTGACCTCCCTTGGTGCTGCGAAAACAATAATGACGAGGTAATTTCAGAATTTCTACCAGCGCCGAAAGAGCTGGAAAATGGAATACATACTACTGCAGATAACCTCAAGAAGATTGAGTTGGGGACGGCGAACGACCCACGACCGACATTCGTCAGCGAGTTGCTATCTGAAGAAAGGGTGGCCACGTTAAAAGACGTGCTTATGCAGCATAGAGATTGCTTCGCATGGAACTATTCTGAAATGTCAGGACTAGATCCAGAAATAGCTGTCCATAAATTGGCAATATCCCCGGACGTCAAGCCAGTCAAACATGCACCGAGAAGAATGCGGCTCGAGCTTGAGATGAGCATCAACGCCGAAGTCAAGAAGCTGATCGATTCTGGGTTTATCCAAGAGGTTCAATATCCTGACTGGATCGCCAACATCGTCCTGGTAATGAAGAAAAATGGGACAGTGCGCATATGCGTGGACTTCCGGGATCTCAATAAAGCTTGCCCGAAGGACGATTTCCCTGTGCCAGTCACCGAGCTGATGATAGATAACACGTCCACTCACGAAGTCTTCTCCTTCATGGATGGCTCATCAGGGTATAATCAGATAAAGATACATCCCGAAGACCAGAAGCATACCACTTTTCAGACTCCTTCGGGTATATTCTACCACAAAGTCATGCCCTTCGGTTTAAAGAATGCCGGTGCCACCTATCAGAGGGCCATGACAAAGATCTTCGATGACCTCATACATGAAATCGTCGAATACTATATCGACGACCTTGTAGTGAAGAGCATGTCATATGAAGAGCATTTAGAGCATCTGAAGACCGTATTTCAACGCCTTCGGCAATACAACTTGAAGACGAACCCCCTCAAATGCGCATTCGGAGTTTCCTCGGGTAAATTCCTGGGATTCATCATCCGACACCGAGGCATCGAGATAGATCCGTCGAAGATCAAGGCGATCATGGAAATGCCACTGCCGAGAATTCTCAAACAGCTGCGGTCTCTCCAAGGGAAGCTTGCGTATATACGGCGATTTATAGCCAACCTGTCAAGCAAGTGCCGTCCTTTACAGCCACCTGATGAAGAAGGGAACCCCGTTCGTCTGGGACCAAAAATGCCAGAGCGCGCTAGATGAAATCAAGCAGTACCTGCAGAACCCGCCGGTGTTAGCTGCTCCAGTCAAGGGAAAGCCCCTTATTCTTTATACAACAGCCCTTGAAGGTTCCTTAGGCGCATTATGGGCATAAGAAAACGACCAAGGGAGGGAGAGAGCGCTCTACTATTTGAGTCGAGTTCTTCTGGGGGCAGAAAGCAATTACTCCCCCATCGAAAAACATTGCCTGGCGTTAATCTTTGCGATAACAAAACTCCGGCACTATGCATTGGCGCATGAAGTCCGTCTTATATCAAAGGTGGACCCCCTCAAATATCTAATGTCAAATGCCATATTGACAGGGAGACTCGCTAAATGGGCCCTGCTCTTGATGGAGTTCTCGATAACCTATCAGCCTCTCAAGGCAGTGAAAGGCCAAGCCATCGCCGACTTCCTTGCTGAGCACCCAGTACCTGCTGGTTCTCCTTTGAATTGCGATCTGCCAGACAAACATGTGTTTGACGCGATCGACAGTGGTGATACCCGATGGGAGCTTTATTTCGATGGAGCTCCTCCATAAAGAAGCGCAAACAAAGTACCCCTATAATCAAGTCGGGGGTAGGCCTTATCTTCGTGACTCCACAAGGAGGGATAATGCACTTTGCTTTCTCCTTAACAGAAACGAGGACAAACAATGAAGCCGGGTATGAAGCTTTGATAGCAGGCCTCGAGATCGCCATCGACATGGGGATTGAGAACCTCCTCATATATGGAGACTCCCAACTGGTCGTCAGTCAAGTAAATGGCGACTACCAAACGTGCAAACCCGAGCTGGTGAAGTATGGCGAGAGAGTACAACAACTGCTGACTCAAATCCCTTCCTACACTTTGGAAAGCATACCGCGTGCCGAAAATAGCAAGGCGGACTCTTTAGCCAAGCTTGCTAAAGAACTGGCTGATGAGAACCTCGATGACGTTAGGATCGTGGTACAAAGCCGTCGAGTACTTGCCCCTGCAAAAATATCTCCGGAATCACCCGAAGAAAGGGGAGCAACTGAGCAGACGGCCCTGCAAATAAACGACCAAGAGAAGGTTGGAGATTGGAGAGAAGTCTTCATAGACTACTTCAAATCTCGTCGAACGCCTGAAGATGCGTCCTCAAGACATCAGCTCATGAAACGAGCCCTGTCTTTCGCCTTCGTCAATGATACTCTGTATAAAAGGTCATTTGACTCTCTGTGGTTGAGATGCCTGGGACCTGACGAAGCAAAAAGAGTCGTTCAGGAAGTTCACGACGGACTCTGAGGTTCTTATCAAGCAAGCCCGAAGATGAAGTTAAAAATTAAACGGATGGGTTACTACTGGCCCACGATGATCCAGGACTGCCTCGAATACGCGAAGCAATGCCACTCGTGACAGATCCATGGGGACTTCATCCATCAGCATCCAAATCCACTACATCCAACGGTGGATAGCTGGCCGTTCGAAATGTGGGGGACTGACATAATCGGCCCTATCGAACCAGCATCATCCAGGGGACATCGTTTCATCCTGGCGACGACTGATTACTTCTCCAAATGGGCAGAAGCAGTACCGTTAAGGGAAGTGAAGACGGAAAATATTCTCCATTTCTTCAAGACGCACGTCATCTATCGGTTTGGAACTCCGTGACGGATCATTTCCGATAACGGGCCAGCCTACAGAAGCCACAAGATTAGTCGCTTCGCGCAGCAACACAACATAGACTGGAGATATTCCTCGATCTATAATCCGCGAGCTAATGGTCTAGCCGAGGCCTTCAACAAGACCTTGACAAAGATCATGAAGAAGACGGTGTCCCGAAATAAGAAGGACTGGCATGAGAGAATGCAAGAAGCTCTCTGGGCGTATCAAACTACGTTCAAAACGGCCACGAATGCAACGCCATACGCGTTGGTATTCGGTACAGAAGCAGTACTCCCCCTCGAAATAGAGATACCGTCTCTACGGATGGCAGTCCACTACGAGCTGACGGACGAAGAAAACGCTCACCTTCGGCTTGAGGAGCTTGATGCCCTTGATGAGACCCGGCTCATAGCGCAACAAAATCTGGAGGCTTATAAAGCGAAGATAACGCGCTCATACGAAAGATTGACCAGGCAGAGGACATTTCGCCAAGGCGAACTCGTGCTAGTGGTCCTATGATCCCCAATCGCGCCAAGCGGGGAAAATTCGAGCCGAACTATGAAGTCCCGTACATCATAGACAAGGTCTACCAGGGTGGAGCGTATCTACTCATGGATATGCACGATGAAAGACCTTTTAGGCCAGTAAACGGTCGCTTCCTGAAGAAATACTACGCTTAATGGATCAAGGCCTAGGTCAATGATAGATGACGACGACTATGTCCGCTCGCTATCTTTCTAAGCCCGAACTCTAAGTAGTAACTGACTTTCTTCAATAGCGTCCTTAAACTAATAGCGGACCGAAACGTCCTTAAACTAATAGCGGACCGAAACGTCCTAAAACTAATAGCGGATCGAAACGTCCTTAAACTAACAGCGGAACGAAACGTCCTAAAACTAATAGCGGACCGAGACGTCCTAAAACTAACAGCAGACCGAAATGTCCTTAAACTAACAGTGGACCGAAACGTCCTTAAACTAACAATGGACCACTATGTCCTAAAACTGGCTGTTAACCGAGATGTCGATAAAACTACGGTGGATTGCAGCATCTCATGACCAATAAAAGAAAATAATAAAAAAAATATATAAATAAAAACGGTATGTCCACAAGCAAAATGGGCACGGATGAAAACCCGAAAGGGCTCCGTAAGTAAAAACAGCAGGGCTACCGGCGAGTGTTTGTGAAAACCCGAAAGGGCGCAACCTCGTTGAAGGGCACTTACAAGGTCCTCTCGACCTTGTAAGGAGAAACCATCTGCGTGAGATCCTTACGACTCATAAGGGAGCAACACACTTAGGAGTCCTCACGATTCCTAAGGAGAAATTACACTTGCGAGATCCTCACGACTCGTAAGGAGAACTCTCTTATGGGACCCTCACGGCTAATAAGACTTGAAAGTCTTAAGTTACAGAAGCCTGAACCTGTTCTTAAGCAAACCCCCCCTAACCTTCGACAATGCCCTCCAAGTGGCTCAATACTGACCCTTGTATACAATCCACGGGTGCGAATAAACATTTCCCCAGCTAAGTCCCACCCGTGACTAGGGATATGTCCATATGGTGAACAACCCTTATAAGTCCTCTCGACTTATAAGAAGAAAACCCTCTTATAGGATCCTTACGACCTACAGAGGAACATACACTTAGGAATCCTCACGATTCCTAAGGAGAAAATACGCCTACAAGATCCTCAAGACTTGTAGGGAGAAATACCTTTGTGGGACCCTTACGGCTCATGAAGTCAAAAGCCTTAGTCGACAGGACCTTAACCCTGTTCGCTAAGCCACCTTTGTTCGACATCGACAGAGGCAGATGATGATTCTCTCCTGGCCATATCTCAGTTGTGGCGGTGCTGATGCCGAAATCGGTGTCTAATTTCAGGCTTATGGCAAAAAGCCAGTAGGCCGCACATGCATACGAAATAACCGAAATGATGGGGCAACTTGCAATGAAAAACAGCAAGTAAAAATGTATGCATGAAAAATAGCCGAAATAATGGGGCAACTCGCAATAAAAAGCAGCGAGTAAAAATAAAATAAATAACCGAAATGATTGGGCACCGCGAAAAACAGCCGAAATGATAGGGCAATCGCGACCTTCGCGATATAAAAGCTGAAATGATAGAGCATCGCGGAAAAAGAAATAAAATAAAAATGAAATTTACGCCCTACAGGTGATGTCACATCTATCCCTGTATATAATCCAAGGGCGCAAACAAAGAAGGGATCATATTCCTCCCCCAGGTCTCATCACAAGAAGAAGCCAAATCTCGACGGGCCGTAAGTGACCTAGAGATTGTCTCAACACTCGTCTTGTAATGACGAACACAACTTCAAGCGAAGCGGAACAGCGGCAACTCCCAGTTCCATGGCTCGGCGATATACAAATCACCAAGAGTCAAATCCCCACCCTGTGAAATGCGGATACAATCAACAAATTCCTGGTCACGTGGAACGCGGATAACGTCACTCTTTGACCCCGTGGAAAACGTCCAGAGCGGATCCTGGTCCTCACAGAGCACGGCAGTGAACCCGTGTGAAGCATCCATAGCGGAGCCTGGTCCTCGCCGAACATGGCAGTGAACCCGTGGGAAGCATCCAGAGCAAAATTCCTGGTCACGTGGAACGCGGATAACGTCACTCTTTGACCCCGTGGAAAACGTCCAGAGCGGATCCTGGTCCTCGCAGAGCACGGCAGTGAACCCGTGTGAAGCATCCACAGCGGAGCCTGGTCCTCGCCGAACACGGCAGTGAACCCGTGGGAAGCATTCAGAGCAAAATTCCTGGTCACGTGGAACGCGGATAACGTCACTCTTTGACCCCGTGGAAAACGTCCAGAGCGGATCCTGGTCCTCGCAGAGCACGGCAGTGAACCCGTGTGAAGCATCCAGAGCGGAGCCCGGTCCTCGCCGAACACGGCAGTGAACCCGTGGGAAGCATCCAGAGCAAAATTCCTGGTCACGTGGAACGCGGATAACGTCACTCTTTGACCCCGTGGAAAATGTCCAGAGCGGATCCTGGTCCTCGCAGAGCACGGCAGTGAACCCGTGTGAAGCATCCAGAGCGGAGCCTGGTCCTCGCCGAACACGGCAGTGAACCCGTGTGAAGCATCCAGAGCAAAATTCCTGGTCACGTGGAACACGGATAACGTCACTCTTTGACCCCGTGGAAAACGTCCAGAGCGGATCCTGGTCCTCGCAGAGCAAGGCAGTGAACCCGTGTGAAGCATCCAGAGCGGAGCCTGGTCCTCTCCGAGCACGGCAGTGAACCCGTGTGAAGCATCCAGAGCGGAGCCTAGTCCTCGCCGAGCACGGCAGTGAACCCGTGTGAAGCATCTAGTGCAAAATTCCTGGTTACGTGGAACGCGGATAACGTCACTCTTTGACCCCGCGGAAAACGCCCAGAGCGGAGCCTGGTCCTCGCCAAGCACGCTAGTGAACCCGTGTGAAGTATCCAGAGCAAACACCGGACTGTGGAGTCCTTAAAATCCACGGACTATGATGTCCTTAACTTCGACCGAAACGTCTTAAAACTAACGACCAACCATGATGATTCTAGACTGATTTTACTTTAGTTAAAAGGTACATCTCTTCACTCCTTTGAGATTTAGCGTTGTAATTCCTCAACGTCTTCAAAGAGGTGGCGAGTCCCGATAACTAACATCGGACTGTGGAGTCCTTAAATCCACGGACTATGAGGTCCTTAACCTTGACCGTGATGTCTTAAAACTAACATCGGACTGTAGAGTCCTTAAATCCACGGACTATGAGGTCCTTAACCTTGACCGTGATATCTTAAAACTAACATTAGACTGTGGAGTCCTTAAATTCACAGACTATGAGGTCCTTAACCTTGACCGTGATGTCTTAACTAACATTGGACTGTGGAGTCCTTAAATCCACGGACTATGAGGTCCTAAAACTAACATCAGACTGTGGAGTCCTTAAATCCACGAACTATGAGGTCCTTAATCTTGACCGTGATGTCTTAAAACTAACATCGGACTGTGGAGTCCTTAAATCCACGGACTATGAGGTCCTTAACCTTGACCGTGATGTCTTAAAACTAACATTGGACTGTGGAGTCCTTAAATCCACGGACTATGAGGTCCTTAACCTTGACCGCGATGTCTTTAAACTACGATACCCTGGAAACCATCCCAAACCAACCCCTGACCCCATGAAATACGGATAAGGGTGACCGCACCCAGCACTTGCGGGTCCTCACGACCTGCAAGGAAAAAAACTCTCTTGTGAGATCCTTATGACTCCCAAGGGAAAACCCGCTTAAGAATCCTCCCGATTCTTAAGAAGAACTTACACCTACGGGATCCTCTCGACCTGTAGGGAGAAAAACTCTTTATGAGACCCTCACGGCTCATAAAGCTCAAAAGTATTAGGAGGCAGATCTTAACCCTGAATCCTAAGCCATCGCTACCCTGCAAGTGGGCCAAGATAAATTGTCCGCAGAACACATTCAATAAAAAGGGGACACACCACTGAGAAGAAAAATATGTCTTTATTCATAAACCAAAATGGGTACAAAGTACAATTCATGAAAGAACAAAAAATACTCTCATTCTGGAGTATGCACAAAAAGAAGAAAAAAAAATACAAGTTTTCAAGCCGGCGGGCGATTTAGTAATCTCGCTAGCTCATCCTGCTTTTGCTGGGTCACGGCTTCGTTATTCAGGATCGCCAGAAGACGGGCCTCCGCCTGAGCCTGCTGGGCCTGATACAAAGCAAGCCGACCTTCAAGCTCTTTCTCGGTGGCCTTATGGGCCTCGACCCTTTCGCGAGTGAACGTGGCAGCTTTATCGAGAGCCACCACCTCTTTGATACACTCTTGAAGCACCCGCCAGAGTTCATATGCTTTGTTGGCCTTGGCGGTAAGATTAGCTTGAAGCTCGCTCAGCGCCTTAGAAGCTAGCTCCCTCTCCGAGAATTTACGGCCGAGCCACTTCTCGCACGATGTCATGTTTGCCGCGCACCGTGCTATCATCCCCCGTAACTCCGCCTTTGCAGCACGGCCTCCGAGGAAAGACGGGAACATTCAAGGGCATGCAAGCAAGCCTCCACCTGCCGACAGAACTCCACCCAGACTCGCACCACCTCTTCATTATGGTAAGTGGCAAGAAAAGGAAGGGAACCGTTAGCTTCAGCGGCAAATGCTTCGGCTGTGGTGGCGCTGCCAGCACGAAGCTCCTCGATCAAGGATGACAAGGAGACAAGGCTCAACTGGGCCAAGCACTCTGAGGCTCGCAAAGCATAAGGACCAGGCGGCATAGCGATACGCGGTTCCAATGCTGTGGAGGCTGGCAGGACTGTTCAGATTTGAAAATTTTCAGTAAAACTCTTAGGCAAAAGAGCAATCGGGACTATATTGAAACGTCGCTTACCTACGGTCATGCAAGTAGGAGCTGAAGGTTCCCCTTGCCCTTCAACGACCTCCACCTCGTCATCGGCCTCCAAAACTGTAAGAGGCATCAATATTATTTCGCAGAATAATAACAATGCCACTATAAAGAAAATGGCGAACGACGCTAACCTTGCCCAGAGGAGAGGACGATGCGCTGAGGAGAGATCGCCTGCGGAGCTGCCATCTCCAACAGACGATGAAACGATTGCCGGGGAGACAGATCAGTGATAGAGGCCGCCAGCCCGCGCAATTCTGAGAAAACAAAAGAGTTCAGACAACGGAAAGATTGCTAATTTAAAATGTAGAAGGTTACCTTCAACACTCCTCCCATTCTGAGCTGGGGGGATAGCAGCTTCGACGGCCTCTGCTGTGACCTCGGGCTCCAACAAAGGGAGGATGATCCCGACTACCTCCATCCCAGCCTCTGGGACGCCTTTAGGAAGAGTCGTTGAGGCGGTAACCACTAAGGGAACCTCTCCCAAAGGTGCGAGTGCTCTTGAATCCAGAGCCGCCAGCGGAGGTTCTATTGTGAGAGGAGCAGCATCGTCAACCCCCTCCACATCGAGCAATGTGTCATTGGGAACATCAATAGGCTCTAGCTGCAACAAGCCCATAGGGATCTCTCCCATCACCGAAGACTCTGCACAATTCACGCAAGAATAAGGATACGTACATACAGGTGTAAACAATCTGAAATGCTACAAAGAAGTATAAAGGCATACCAATGCGTAACGAAGCCTTTAATATGGCTTCTTCAAGCCGCTGCTCCTTCTCAAGGAGGCGTGCTCGCCGGGGTTCGAGGGTGGACTCATGGCCGCCGGTCCATAAGGAGAGTGCGTCCGCAGCATCCTCTGAGACGGCCTGCTTCAACGCCCTTTCACCCCACTCCTCCAAGGGGCCAATAAACCGCCGCTGGATCCACAAAGGGTCTTCATAAAAGATTACGGCAGGATAGGGCTTCTTCGGAACCCTGACATTCTGAGACGCATCTTTGGAACGTCTTATAGCCTCAGCTAACTGTGCGGCTTCCTCAGCAGCTGAACCCGGGAAAAGAAGACCAGCATCTGATTCCTGCAAGGCCAACGGTTCATCCCCAAGAATGGGCTCAGACTCCGTTAAAGAATCAAGTAGGTTGGTGGCCACCCTCCTCCGCCTCTTAGATCCAGAACCGGCCGCCGAAGACGACCGTTTCTTCCCCCTCGAAACCTTGGTGCGGCGGCGGCCTACGTCACCTTCAACACCTTCATCCCTATTACCCTCGCTCGGTGCCACAACCGAGAATGACACCGCCATTGTCGATGCCGCGGGGGGCAGTGCTGCCGTGGGCGTTGGTGCTGCTACTGGAGCCCGTCTATCCCGCGACCGGGTACCCAGGGGCATACCAGCTGTTGGAGTAAGATCCACCCCCGAATCCCCCGGAATGAGCGCGGTGCCGGTATCCCTCAGAGGGAAGCGGACCGGAGCTCGCGGTCGCAGCGTAGCTCCCGTGGCCGGAACCTGAGGAGGGGCATCATGACCAAGAAGCACCCTTCTTTCCTCAAGAATAATTGGGTTGACTCGATGGAGATACCAACCCGTGAACGATCCCACGCATCGGGGCATGTACTCAGCTTCAGGGACCATGAAGTGGGAGCCGGTGTTCAGCCTCACGAAATGATGAGCGGCATCGCGAACGGCATCAAGTGAAGAGACCGGCGCAACTATGAAAGCCTCGAAAGGAACGCCCTGGTCGTATCCAAGCTGTCGGGCGAAGCGATGCGGGTTGTACCGCATGAAAAGAGCTGCACTGTCCTGGCGAAACACCAAGTAGCCTGGTCTAATTGCATATAAGTGCATGGCCTCCCGGGGCCTCAAAGAAGGTACGTTGTCTTTTGACCGGTCCCAGAGTTGTTGAACTGGACCTGAAGGAGAAGACAAGACCCGATCATTAAAAACCAGCCCGCTAACAGTAGCGTAAGGAGAAATCAACGCCTGAATAGCCCCGAATTGAGTCGGGTCAGCGGCAAAAGCATCCACCAATCGCATAAGTCATGGGAAGGGGTAGGCGTCGTAAAATGCGGGCCTCTGATGCATAGCGAAAGCCTCCAACACGTGCATTTCGATCCAAGACGTGAAGTAATGAAGCGAAAAATTTACCACATCTACGCCAGGGCTGGAAGTATTAGCTGCAGCGCCCAACCCGTGATAAAGATGCGCCAGCGCGGGGATGCCGATGGCCAACCGCATCCCCTCAGCGATACAATGAGCCGGGTAGATAACCGAGGCTCTCATAAAGCAGCGATGCATAGGGATGACAAACCAACTGAGCCAGACACTGACAAACCCCATGAAGAACGTCTCCTCATCCATGCCGGGAGCTGCAATGGATTCAAAAGACATCGGCGACATAATGGGGATGTAGTACTGTGGTAGATCCGATTCAGTGGTCGACAGCTTCTTCGGACCAAACCCAAAGGGGTCTCTGATGTTGGCAAACTTCGGAGCTGTCTTCGATAGGACGTCCTCGCGAAGGAAGCAGGCAATGAAGCTCTTAAAAGTAATGCCCTGCTCCTCAGATTCGGTGAACAATCGGTCAAAGATACCTAGCGCCTTTGATCAAGCTGGGACGCTTGTGGCGGATGGCGTTCTCAACAGACAAGCCGTCAACCGGTGCAGGCTCGGGCTCAAAGACGTACTCGTCAGGAGGCAGCAACTCCTCATACAGTGTACCCCTGATTTGCAATCCCAAGATTTCATAAAATTCTGCCAGAGAGATCGAGACCTCGCGGTCTCCTAGAATAAAAGTGTTGGTGGGGAGATTCCATTGATTCAAGAATGCCTTAACCCACCAGACATGCGGGGACTGATAATGGAAGAGCGACGCATATATTGCCTGGTAAAGCCCGACCTTCTGCAGCCGCGCGCGATGGGTGGCAAGGATATAGCGAGCCCAGAGGGGGTAGCCCGTGGGGTGTCGAGGAGTGAGCCCTATCTTATAAATCTGTCCCCATGGGTGGGCCTCACCCTGACAAATGCGTTGCCCCAGGATATCTATAGCGGGGACCGGATGGTTCGGGATACCGGTTGTTGAAGGCTCGAGTCGTCCCGTTGGAGTCCAGTTTGGCATCTCCACAGCGAAAACCGTCCTCGGAGGGTCCATCGGCAAGAACGGGAAAGTGGGCTCTGTCGGCACTTCACAGAGAAAACTCCGGCGACCCCGGATGATATGACTGTACCAAGTCCCCCATAGAAGTAGGCTGGTACGGTTCGGGTCATGAGCCCGGATCATCGCCATCGCTTCCTCGTCGGATGGTGATTGAGGAAAGGCGGCCTCTGAGCGAGTGAAGGGAAAGCACGGAACAGAAGCCATTGCACATGAAATAAAGTAAAAGAAAACTGTCAAAAGCGAAGCCGGCAATATATATACATGCATGAACATGAACATATATATGAAGACAGTTGAAGAAAGCGACAGCGGACTCTTTTTATGGGACCATTGGCTACAAAACACATGGGCCCCACAGAATCAGGTTGACGGCTCGTTAATAATGAGACCAAGCAATCATAATAAGACAAAGGGGATATCCTCATTAAATAGGCAGTGGGTTTTAAATGGCCCTACACATTCCCCTAGAAGACAAATCTACCTTGGACTCTACAACAAATCAAACAGGATCAAGGGAATTAAATTCCCAGAGAAGACATCATTGCAAGCTTCTTCTTCATTGATTACAGAAGGACAACCTAGGGCAAGGAAACCTTAAGAAGCCTCTATGGGAAGAACTTAGTTCTTCACAGGAATTAAATTCCTTTTGAAAAGGGGAATTAAATTCCCAGAAACATTTTTTCTGTGAACGGAGTTAAACTCCATGGATTTGAACTGTCACCATTATTTCCCTAAAAGATCATGTGAAACCCTAAAGAGATTTACTGCTGAAGATTAAATGGTTTCATATTTCGATTGAAAAACTTAAAGGAAAAATGGGTTCATATTTAAGGGGGGTGAAACCCTTGCTATGGATTTAAAATCCAGAAGGACATGGGAAAGTTCTCCGATCGTTCAAAGATCTTTACCTGAAGAAAAGAATTCTTTTTGAACAGAGTTAAACTTTGAAAAAAAATTGAGACAGAGAACTAAGCTCTGGAAACGAGAATTAAATTCTCAGAATGAAAAGTTGCAAGGAAGAAGATAAGCAAAAGTGGAGGCGCTTCTGAAGTGACCCCTATATTTATAGGATGTGATGAAGACGCTTCATCTCCCCGATTCCCTAGATGGATCCAACGGTCACAAAAGAGATAGCGTTGCACTCACGTGCAGACACGTGAGAACAACACTGTGGGGGCATTTGTTCCCTGATTAAAAATCAGGAAAGGACTCAGAAGAGGCATCACGTGCTCATACGTGACCAGTGGTCACGTGTTGGCACGTGACGTTTAAAGCAGCGGCACAAAGCGCATTCAAGAAAAATCTCCAGAAAAGGTCACGTGCTCACACGTGACCAGTGGTCACGTGTTAGCACGTGACGGTTGAACAGCGGCCAGAGAACAGAGCGCAGATGAAGAGAAGCCCATTCCAGGGGTCACGTGCCTACACGTGACCAGGGGTCACGTGGCCACACGTGACCGGCTTTAAAAGCCTTATTCTTTAACAGAATTAAATTCTGAGAGGAGATCACTCGAGTCTTTCCAAAATAGAGAAGGATTATTTGGAACCGTTGGATTAAAAATCTAAAGGTGATTAAATATCACCAATGTATGGAAAAATCTTGAACTTGAAAAGTTTCCCCCCCTAAACCTAAACGGGATAACAAAGGGATATCTTTGGATTTAAAATCCAATGGTGAATAAAATTCACCTAATAATTTAAAGGCCCAGATTAATAATGAAGATAAATCAAATCTCTCAATGAACAAATTAAATCTTTCAATGAGAGATTTACTGAACAGATTGATTCTTTTCTTTCTCCTATAAATAGGAGCCGAGAAAAGGAGAGAGGGGACCTTTGAACCTTTGAACCTTTGGACCTTTTCTTTTGATACACAGAGAGAGATATAGAGCTTTTGATTCTCTGCAAAAAGAAAACCTTAGGTAAGAAAAGAAAAGGGGGGCTTAAAAAAGAGAATTTAATTATTAAAAGAGTTTAACTCTTGTATAAAGAAAAGAACTTAGTTCTTTCTCTGGTGGAGGATCTGTAAAGTGCACATCTCCCCATGAATTGAGAATTTAATTCTCATTGGGTTGAGATCCTGCCATACAGATCTAAAACACAGAGGAGGAACTGAGTTTTGAGAATTTAATTCTCACTAAATGATAGGAATTCAATTCCTTTGAGATAAAATTAGGGTTTAACCCTATGTTGAAGGAACTTAATTCCTTCAAAATGAACAGAACTAGGGTTTAACCCTAATTGAGGATATAATTCTCTCAAACTCACATGAATTTAATTCCCTTAAGAAAAGAAAGTTAGGGTTTAACCCTATTAAGAATATAATTCTTCAGAAGAAAACAGGAATTTAATTCCTCTAAAGTTTAGGGTTTAACCCTATGAACAGAATTTTAAAAACATGCAGAGTCACGTGCTACCACGTGACCCCTGCAAAGACCCACAGAATAGAACTCTGAAGCAGACACCTCACGTGTTACCACGTGACTCCTGCGAAGATATATAAAAGAGAACTTTGAGGCAATGCCTCACGTGCCCCACGTGATCCCGGAAGCACATAAAGAAACAGCAAAATAAACAGAGACTCTGGGGCGCCCTCACGTGTCACACGTGACCCCTAATGAGTATTCTAATAAACCAAAGCATGAGCCCCCATCACGTGCCCACATGTGATTGCTCTCAGAATTAAAAGTGTTAAACACTTATCTGCAAAACAAAATAAAGAGCTCTAGAGCGCTCTCACGTGCTACCACGTGACCCCTTGGCCGAAGCTTTAACAGACAAGCACCAAAATGCCCATCACGTGATAGCACATGATACTTCAAAGTATTCAAGACTTTTGACCGAATAAAATAAAGGGAAGCAGGGCGCCCTCATGTGTTGCCACGTGACCCCTCTTGTCTTAGTGTTTAACACTAAATTGAAAACTCTGTATCCAGTGTTTAACACTGATTCTCCTTAGTGTTTAACACTAATTTGGGAAACTCTATTTGCAGTGTTTAACACTGATTTGCTTAGTGTTTAACACTAATTTGAAAACTCTTTTCCCAGTATTCAACACTGATTATCTTTTAGTGTTTAACACTAACTTGTCAATCTTTTCCCAGTGTTCAACACTGTTGGTCTCTAGTGTTTAACACTCGCTTTAGCCCAATTGGCTAAGTTTCCATAGGCAAAGCCTTTCCTCCAATGAATCAACAGAGGGCCAATATCCCAAAAATGATTGGACTTAGCCCAAGCTGGCCATAAGTCCTCAATGCAAGCTTAACTGGGCCAATGGGCTTATAATATAATAATTGATCCTAATATCCAAATTGGACTACAGATCACTTAATCTATCTCGGTTTAAGGGTACATCTCTTCACTCCTTTGATACTTGGCGTTGTAATTCCTCAACGTCTTCAAAGAGGTGACGGGTCCCGATGACCACCCATTGATACGGACTGTGGGGTCCTTAAATCCACGGACTACGACGTCCTTAACCTTGACCGGAATGTCTTAAAACTAACGACGGGCTATGAGGTCCTTAACCTTGACCGTAATGTCTTAAAACTAACATCGGACTGTGGAGTCCTTAAATCCACGGACTACAACGTCCTTAACCTTGACCGTAATGTCTTAAAACTAACATCGGACTGTGGAGTCCTTAAATCCACGGACTACGACGTCCTTAATTTTGACCGTAATGTCTTAAAACTAACATCGGACTGTGGAGTCCTTAAATCCACGGACTACGACGTCCTTAACCTTGACCGTAATGTCTTAAAACTAACATCGGACTGTGGAGTCCTTAAATCCACGGACTACGACGTCCTTAACCTTGACCACAATGTCTTAAAACTAACACTGGACCGCAATGTCCTTAAACTACCTATTGACCGCAATGTCACTAAACTAAACAACAGGGCTCCCCTAATCGCTCTCTTGTCGGATCTAAACGATCCCGTTAAGTTGATCTTAGTCTAAAATGAGACTAACGCATCCTTAACGAGTGTTTAAGTCGATCTTAGTCTCAAACGAGACTAACGTATCCTTAAACCCAAACCCCCAAACCCAAATTTAAGATAATACGGATTTGGACTAGTCCACGCTCTACGGGCGACGACATAACTCGGTCTCCGTATACAATCCACGGGCAACCAAACATAAAATAAACACACACGACACGAAGTGATCATCTGGAGAAGGAGAAAGTTGTTACCGCACTGCGGTAGAGTAATTAACTGCAGGGGCTTGCGCCTGCAGGGAAGAGCGTCCCCACAATCAAAAACCCCTCAAGCGAGGTGGAATCTGACGAAGTCTGCTACATCGGACGCATCCGTTTAAACCTTCGATACATGCTGCCATAAATCAACTTGGCATCTTCGGAGAGGTAGACGGATAACACCAATTAGCATCTGCCTCGAATTTCAGGCAAGACGTCCCTGCGTCGCGCCGTCTTTCGGAGGGGAACAATGGGCTTACAAAAATTTGGCTTTATGCCCATTTTGTTTACATTCATGCATAAAAAATTACATAAAAATTATTCATTACATGATTTCATTTTGGGCATGGAGGAGGGCCGGCCGCTTCATGTTCGGACTCGACCTGGGCATGGGCCCACTTAGCTCGGGGTTGACTTTGACTTTGACTTGATCAACCGGGGTGCAATTTTCGACTTCAATAAAGTGCCTTCATCAATAAATGCACACCACATATGTGAGTCGTGTGCATGAAATTGATGGATCTTCTTTCGCGTGGAGGCGACTTACTTTGGTTCCCACTTTTTGGGATGCATTGCCCTTTGTACGACATGGACGGTCGACGCTTGACGCGTCTCCGAGACGGAGTGTCCTTGGTAGACGTTTCTCTGGTCCGGAGTGATTTGGTTCCCGATTTGTAGGAAGCCGACATGGACGGTCGACGCTCTGATCTGGAGCGATTTGGTTCCCGATTTGTGGGAAGCCTGCACTGTCCATTTTGCGACATGGACAGTCGACGCTCTGATCCGGAGCGATTTAGTTCCCGATTTGTGGGAAACTTGCACTGCCCTTTTTGCGACATGGACGGTCGACGCTTGACGCGTCTCCGAGACGGAGTGTCCTTGGTAGACGTTTTCCTGGTCCGGAGTGATCTGGTTCCCGCTTTGTAGGAAGCCTGCACTGCCCTTTTTATGACATGGACGGTCGACGCTCTGATCCGGAGTGATTTGGTTCCCGATTTGTGGGAAGCCTGCACTGCCCTTTTTGCGACATGGACGGTCGACGCTTGACGCGTCTCCGAGACGGAGTGTCCGTGGTAGACTTTTCCCTAACCCGGAGTGATCTGGTTCCTGATTTGTAGGAAGCCTGCACTGCCCTTTTTGCGACATGGACGGTCGACGCTCTGATCCGGAGCGATTTGGTTCCCGATTTATGGGAAGCCTGCACTGCCCTTTTTGCGGCATGGACGGTCGACGCTTGACGCATCTTCGAGACGGAGTGTCCATGGTAGACTTTTCCCTGGCCCGGAGTGATCTGGTTCCTGCTTTGTAGGAAGCCTGCACTGCCCTTTTTGCGACATGGACGGTCGACGCTCTGGTCCGGAGCGATTTGGTTCCCGATTTGTGGGAAGCCTGCACTGCCCTTTTTGCGACATGGACGGTCGATGCTTGACGCGTCTCCGAGACGGAGTGTCCTTGGTAGACGTTCCACTGGCCCGGGGTGATCCGGTTCCTGCTTTGTAGGAAGCTTGTGCTGCCCTTTTTGCGACATGGACGGTCGACGCTCTGATCCGGAGCGATTTAGTTCCCGATTTGTGGGAAGCCTGCACTGCCCTTTTTGTGACATAGACGGTCAACGCTTAACGTGTCTCCAAGACGGAGTGTCCGTGGTAGATGTTTCTCTGGCCCGGAGTGATCTGGTTCCCGCTTTGTAGGAAGCCAGCACTGCCCTTTTTGCAACATGGACGGTCGACGCTCTGATCCGGAGCAATTTGGTTCCCGATTTGTGGGAAGCCCGCGCTGCCCTTTTTTACGACATGGACGGTTGATGCTCTGATCCGGAGCGATTTGGTTCCCGATTTGTGGGAAGCCTGCACTGCCCTTTTTGCGACATGGACGGTCGACGCTCTGATCCGTAGCGATTTGGTTCCCGATTTATGGGAAGCCTGCACTGCCCTTTTTGCGACATGGACGGTCGACGCTTGACGCGTCTCCGAGACGGAGTGTCCTTGGTAGATGTTTCCCTGGCCTGGAGTGATCTGGTTCCCGCTTTGTAGGAAGCCTGCACTGCCCTTTTTACGACATGGACGGTAGACGCTCTGATCTGGAGCGATTTGGTTCCCGATTTGTGGAAAGCCTGCACTGTCCTTTTTGTGACATGGACGGTCGACGCTTGATACGTCTCCGAGACGGAGTGTCCGTGGTAGAATTTTCCCTGGCCCGGAGTGATCTGGTTCCCGCTTTGTAGGAAGCCTGCACTGCCCTTTTTGCGACATGGACGGTCGACGCTCTGATCCGGAGCGATTTGGTTCCCGATTTGTGGGAAGCCTGCAGTGCCCTTTTTGCGACATGGACGGTCGACGCTCTATTTGACTTGCTCTGCTTCCTGCAGTGTCAGGGGTGAACTTGACTTGCTCCGCTTCTTGCGGTGTTGAGATTGCATTCTGATTTGCTCCGCTTTCTGCGGTGTCGGAGTTGAAGTTGACTTGTTGATTGTGATTTGGGTTGACATCAGCATCGCTATACTAGAATATGGTACTGGGATCGAATCATCATTTGTCTTTGAGAGGATTTTGGGATTGGTTTTTTGTCGGGATCTGTATTGCTGCACTGGAATAATGCCAGGAGCAACTCATCATTTGCCCCGGGAGGATTTAGGAATTGGTTTTTTTTTTGCATCAGTATCGCTACACTGGAATATGGCACCAGGAGCGAATCATCATTTGCGCTTGCTTATCAGGAAATGATGGCTTAGGAGACAGGTTTTAGGTCCCTATCACCTAAGACTTTTCAATTTTGTAAGCCGTAAGGGTCTCACAAAGCATTTTCTCCCTACGGGTCGTAAGGATCCCGCAGGTGTATTTTCTTCTTAGGAGTCGTGGGGACTCCCAAGTGTGTTGCTCCTTTGTGAGTCGTAAGGATTGTTTACCCCAATCGGAGCAAAGCTCCGATCAAATTCCGAGGTGGAAGATGAAACAACTCCCCAATCAGAAACAAAGCTTTGCTTTGAAAATTTAAACTTCAATAAAGGAAGCAACGCTTCAGTTGCGCAGGCACTGCGCTGCGCGACAGGTGTCAGCGCAGATGCGCTCGCGCAGTCGCGCTGCGCTGCGCGCTGCGCGACACGTGTCAGCGCAGAAGAAGGGGTTTAAACACCAAAAGCAATTTATTCATGCAAAGTTACGTACACTTGATAATAACGAATTAAAATCATATGATGCACGAACACAACAAAGAACTAAAATAAAAGAACCCTTAACAGGCAATGAAATACTTGATTAAAAAGAAAAATGCTTATTCATTATTATTGATATTACATTTAAAAAAGATCACCGAATACGGGATCAGAAAGACAAGGATTCGCAAAAAGAAGAAGAAGATTCCCCAGCTCCCTCTCTGTCTTCTCCACCACATCGAAGCGGCGATCCTCCCGAGGGGTGGCCATCCAACGGTCGACGCCACACTCCTGGGAAAAAGTGGCGATGACAACCCGACGAGCCCATATCTGGTTCAGCAAATGGAAGGAGCAGTCCTTCAGGGCTTTGGTGATCAAGTGCGCTTCGAGAAGGCCCTCGATCTTGTCCTCGGCGACATCTAGCATTGCCGGGGACATCTCTGCTGGAGGAGGGGGAATGTCGGAGAGCACCGAGGCAAGGGCCATCCGAAGCCAAATGGAATTCGGAAGAAGAGGAGACCCCACACGAGTCAAAAGCTCATGCATTGCAGCGTCGCATTGCTCGTCCGAGAGAGAACGGTCCACCAGGCGCGCAGCAAAACGGGGAACGATGTCCCGAATCGGAACCTCCCATGGTTGTCAGCGGGCATGAGGGCGGTTGCAAGCCATGATCGAAAAAGTTCTCTGAAGATGAGAGAATAAAAGGCTCGGCCCTGAACTATATATAGACCCAAACACAAAAGATTTTGTGCACAATGGAATTATTCCCAAGACCCGGGAAATCAAAATCTTGGAAAAAACAAGTTTGACTTGGAAAAGGGAGATGAAAAGATATCTCAGGTGAAGCAACGCTTCAGATCCTCTACGCTGGGCGCAACGCACCACGTGTCTGGCGCTAACACGTCTGCGCAGCGCCCAGAAAGCGCACCCAATCAGAGCAAAGCTCTGTTTAAAGGAAGCAACGCTTCAGCTGCGCTGCGCTCTGCGCTGCGCGACACGTGTCAGCGCAGATGCGCTGTGCTCTGCGCTGCGCGACACGTGTCATGCGCTGGGGCATCTGCGCCAAACTAAATTAAGATTTCATAAAATCTTTTCTGTTCTTTCCAGAACTAGAAGATTTTCTTCTGCCTTTGGATCAAAGATCCAGCAGTGGGAGAATTCCCCAAAATCATTCAGAAAAGATCTTGCTAACAAATTCAACAAATTTATGGGCATTATAAATAGGACCCCAGACCTCATTCAGAAGGCATGAACATCTTTCTTGAGAATTCAAGAACTTTAAACAGAGAGAGAGATCTGAAGATTTCAAAAAAAAAGGGTAAGGAACATTCATGGATTAGAAGAAATTCCTTCTAATAGACCATTAGTCTAAAAATAAAAATATAAGATCAATGATCTTTATATAAAAAAGAAAACAGTGCTTTGCACTTCTTGTGAACCTTCGGTTCTTTAAAAATAATAATAATAATAATAATAAAAGAATAAAAGAATAGTGCTTCGCACTTTTATGAACCTCTGGTTCTTCGAATAAAGAAGAAATTTATTTTTTCTTTGATCTAATTTAGATCAAGAACTTAAACAGTGCTCTGCACTTCCCTTCTTGAATCTAAAAGATTCTTAGTGCTTTGCACTTCCAAACTGCGCCGTTGCGCTCTTAAGAGAGCGCCACGTGTCGGCTATAGAACCATTTGCGCTAAGCGCCCTTAAGATAGAGCTTTGCTCTCTGGAATTGGCGCAACTCGTCGAGAGCCCGCCACGTGTCTGCAGCACAACAGCGCAGCGCAACAGCGCATCGCACTGCGCTAGTGCGCTTGCGCTCACAAGAGCACGACACGTGTCATCACCATATGAGCTTGCGCCCATCACTTAGCGCAAGGCGCAGATGCATTAAAAAGGGCCAAGCCCAATTAAGAGAAGGCCTAACAGGCTTAATAAAGCGCAAATGCATTATTTTAAGAGGCAGAGCCCAAATCAAAACAGATGCTTTGCATCATTTATAAATGGGCAGAGCCCAAACAGAATATCCAGAATGCTATGCATTTTAAAAGGGGCAGAGCCCAAACAAAACAGATGCATTGCATCATTCATAAATGAGCAGAGCTCAGAATAAATTGATGCTCTGCAGAGCCCAAACAAAAAAATGGAAGAAATGCAATGCATTATTTAATAAAAGTGTTGAACATTTTCCCATTGGACTTAGCCCAATTTTGGCCGTAAGTCCTTAAATTAAATTGACTGGGCATAGCTCTCTCTTAAATCAATTTATACCCGGTTCGAGGGTACATCTCTGAACTCCTCTGGCACACGTCGTTGTAATCATTCAACGTCGTCAGAGAGGTGACGGGTCCCGACGACCACACCCTTTAATAACGGACCGAAACGTCCTTAAACTAATGCCAGACCGAAACGTCCTTAAACTAATGCCGGACCGAAACGTCCTTAAACTAATGCCGGACCGAAACGTCCTTAAACTAATATGGGACCGAAACGTCCTTAAACTAAAATCGGACCACCACGTCCCTAAACTGGTGATGGACCACCATGTCCCCAAACTGGCGATGGACCACCACGTCCTTAAACTGGCGACGGACCGAAACGTCCTTAAACTAATATCGGACCGAAACGTCCCTAAACTAAAATCGGACCACCACGTCCCTAAACTGGTGATGGACCACCACGTCCCCAAACTGGCGATGGACCACCACGTCCTTAAACTGGCGACGGACCGAAACGTCCTTAAACTAATAATGGACCACCACGTCCCTAAACTGGCGATGGACCACCACGTCCCTAAACTGGCGATGGACCACCATGTCCCTAAACTGGCACAATAGGGCCCAAACGCTCTTTTGTTGGATCTAAACGGTCCCGTCTAAGTTGATCTTAACCCCAAATACGGTTAACGTGTCCTTAGATATTTAAATAAACGATAAAATTCCAAATTAACTCTGGTTCAAGGGTACATCTCTGAACTCCTCTGGCGCCTGTCGTTGTAATCTCTCAACGACGTCAGAGAGGTGACGAGTCCCGACGGCCAGACATTAAATCAATCACTACGTCAAGTCGGTCTTGGTCTAAAACAGGACTAACGTATCCTTGACGAACGTTTAAGTTGGTCTTAGCCGCAACGCGGCTAATGCATCCTTAAACTAAAAACACCAAACCCAAATCTAGCTAAATACGGATTTGGACTAATCCACGTCCTACGGGTGACGACATCACTCAGTCTCCGTATACAATCCACGGGCAACCACAAACAAAACAAACACACACGACACGAAGTGAAATTCTGGAGTAGGAGAAAGTTGTTACCGCGATGCGGTAGCGTAATTAACTGCAGGGGCTTGCGCCTGCAGGGAAGAGCGTCCCCACAATCAAAAACCCCTCACCCTGAGGGGGAATCTGACAAAGTCTGCTACATCGGCCGCATCCGTCTAAACCTCCGATACAAGGTGCCATAAATCAACTTGGCATCTTCGGAGAGGTAGACGGATAAAACCAAATAGCATCTGCCCCGAACCTCAGGCAACGGACGCGAAGTCCGGGCCGCCGTTCGGAGGGGAACAGATTCTGGCACGCCCGGTGGGACCTTTTCCTCTTTCCACTCCACACTTCGTGTGTCGTCTTCGCGAACCAATCGCGGTTTGTTAAATGGTTGTCTTCGGATTTCAAGTTGCTAAGATTTGGTCTTTTGTCTGGCGCAGAATTCGAGATTCAATGGCCTCCAATTGCACCAGCTGCTCGAAATGCCACTGCAACAGACGCTCCACTTCACCAGGAGGGGTGACGTATGGGCCCCAAGCGGCTTCTTTCCTTACTCTGCCAGTAGGCCAGGTGACCCAGGCCACCACCGGCCTGTTTTTCGGGACCATGGTCCCACCTACAAGCTTCTCTATGCCGATATCCGTACCGGAAGCGGACAAGAAGTCGGTGTTCGACCGGCTCACTGCTACCACGACCCCTGTCAACGGGTCGCCCGCTACCAAACCGACAGCCTCTGTTTTCACCAGGCTAAATCAGAACTCTAAACTGGCTGTCCTAAAGAAAGCAATGACTGCTGCTCCAGAAGTCGTCAAGGCGGCTTCCCCTGTTAAAGAGTCAGTCTTTTCAAGACTGACTATTCCTGCTCCTGCCCCTGCTCGAGGATCCGTCTTCGACAGGTTGAATATCACCCCTCAAAAGACAACCTCAGTCTTTAAGAGGTTAACACCGGCAGCGCCTCATGCAGACAGGGGGCAACAAGAAACTATCTCGATTTCCGAGCCAGTCCTAACGGCTCGTCGTGCGCGACGTCGCCATTGGCAGCGAGTAAGGAAAGCAGGGGGCAACTCCTCCTCAGGGCTAACCCCACCTGCTCCAGTGGTGGAGGTCCATGCTGCTGTTCCAACTGGGAACAGCTTTGAATTGCTGAGGAAGGTGAGAAAGAACTCCCCGGTTGCTACATTGAAGAGGTCTCCTCCACCCATGGAAAAAGATCCGGAGACGAAACAGGAACAGCCCCCTCAACGGCTGTCGTCAAAAATTTATAAAGTTTGGCGGAGGGTTCAAGACTCCGTGATTGACTCAGACCACTTCCGTCGCCAGAAAAGGGCAAAGGTGGAAAAAGACAAGAACCGCCCCATTAAACAGCAGGGGGCAACAAATGCTAGAATGCCCGCTTCAACGGCTCCTTCAACCTCAAAGGTCCATAAAAGAAAGAGGCCAGAAAAAGCTCCCGTAACACTGACAAAGTTTAAAAGCGGTGAACCTAAACGCCCCAAGTCAGGGGGCATAACAGTTCATACGGTCTATATGGCTTCGGGGAAGGAAGAAAGTCGTACTTCTACAGGACACCGACCGCTTACTCGGTCAGTGACCAAGTCTCAGGAGCAGCAACAAAAGCTCCAGGAGATGATGACTACAATGGCTGCACTCACGGGGCCAAAAGAGAATCCTGAGACGTCCTTAGATGAACGCCAAGAGGAAGAGACCGACGCCGAGTTCCTCCGCCGAGTACTGGAAAAGAGAGACAAAGAGGCTGCTGAACAAGCAGCCAATATACAGCGTATGGGCCTCCTCTTCCAGAACATGATAGGGATGATGATACAACCAGAGCCCCCGACTGAAGAACCCCCGATCGTCCTTGGGGATGATAAGGGAGAAACATCAAACCCTCAGCCCGTTCTATCGACGGCTAAAGAAGACACAATCTCTAAAACTGATCTGGATGAATATATAGCCCAGCAAATAAAGGTTCATCACGCGGCCGAAGCAGCCGGCCACGTCGTAAAAACGGGGCGACCGTATCCAGGCTGGTATGACCAAATCAAGTACCCGCCAGGTTATACAATTCCCAAGTTTCATGTCTACAAAGGGACCGGCAATCCCCATCAACATGTTGCTCAGTTCAGGGCGCTTTGCGGTAACACCGGCGGCGACGACAAGCTTTTGCTTCGCCAGTTCGTTGGAAGCCTATCAGATACGGCCTTTGAATGGTATTTTGAGCTCCCCAATGACTCTATTAAAACCTTCGCGGAGATGGAGCTGCTCTTCACCCAACGTTTTGCAAGTGCCAGCGAGCGTACCCCGATGACGGCGCTGATTAACGCCAGGGTAAAACCCGGCGAGACATGGGTTCAGTACGCTATACGGTGGCGTAATCTATGGTCGAAGTGTGAGCAGCGCATAGAAGAAGCCCCTGCGGTGGGAATGTTTGTCGGAACCCTTGATCCACAAGCAACCATTTCACAGTTTATGATGTTCTTCAAGCCGACTTCCTTCCAAGCTTTGATCGACAAATTGGCGCAGATGGACCAGATGGGCCATAAACCCCCTCTCCAGAAGCCGGACTCCCGAAACGATAAAGGAAAGGGAAAAGCGATCATCGTCGCTAATGCCCAACAACAACCGAACGATTCGAAGCCGGTTGCTCGTCCAAACAATACGCGCCCATACGTACCCCTTGAGGACAGGATGGGACGTGCTTACTCCTTCCCCCGTGATAAAACGAGGAGGCTATTCGAGCTGGCATTGCGCAACAGGCTCATAAATCTGCCAGATCCAAAACGTCCGTCGCAACCGAGTGACGTCAACGAGCCTAATTACTGCCCTTATCATCGAGTGCTAGGACACACAATCGAAGACTGTCACGTCTTCAAAAATTGGCTTGAGAACCAGTACCGTCAGGGCAAATTTGCGCTATCTGACAAATGGAAGGTGAATCCTCCGCAACCCCACACCTATAAGGGGACAAATACGCCGGGGGCAACATGCTCCGTCATTGAAGAAGCTCCCTGGGAGGTTGTATTATCAGCCAAAACGAGGAGAATGCTAAATGATCTTCAGACCTGTCCAGCGGTCAAGTGGAAGAACCCCTTGGAGCCGCAGGTTATTGAGGGGATGTTGAAGCCACGTCCGACTCCGAAGGCCGATGGTGATAGTTCAAGCGTTCATAACCAGCCTTCAAAATCTTCGAAAAAGAAGAAGAAGAAATCTAAGAAACCCGTGAAGCCTGGCGACAAGCGCACGGACTTACAAAAGCAAATCGACGCGCTGGATGAGTACAACCAAAGGGCGCGCACTCCCATTACGCTCCAAGATTTCCTTGATCACGTCTTTCAAAAAGAAGATGAGGGAGGAATTTCATCGGATGAATCCGACGAATATGTGGCAAGCTGTCATATGATCTCCCATGTGACCACGAACGATGAAGGGACTTCTGGCACTGAAACGCCGGGGGCAAATACTGAGTCAAGGGTTCCGGAGTTATCAGTTGAAATGATTGGCGCGTTTCTTAATGAAGCTCGATTGAAAAGCAAAGCTGATCAAGAACGCGAGACGGCTATATTCGAAAGGGCCAAGCGCCAGCGACTTGAGGAAAGAGCTGAGATGATCCCTCTGAAGCAAAATGCCTCCACCGCTGACAAAAGCCAATTCAAGATAAAAAAGAAATTTGCTAAGGCCATATCGATGGGCATGAAGCTACCGCCCTCCGAAGAAAAAGTTACTGGCATGGTAGAAATGCACCCCTCTTACTGCTTATATCATCAGGAGGTCTCGCATCCCACTCAAGAATGCAAGGCTTTCGATGGATGGTGGCAAGGATACGTCGCTAATCAACAATGCTTTAAACGGGAAAAGCGTAAGATTCGTCGGGAACAAAGAAACACGACCAGAGAGCTTGAAAGCACTGCCAGCAATTGTCACATGGTTAACACTACTGGGTCACAAGTGCCTACATTTGGGAGCGATTCCGATGAGGAGCTAGAGCTTGGCCCCCTCTTCAAAGAATCCACTTCGGGAAAAGAAGAAGAACCGATGGTTTGCGAAAATATTCAGCTACGCAATCGGACATTACCTGAAAAGAATCTCGGACCCTTAAACAAGAAAAATAAAGGGAAAGAAAAGGTCTCCGAGGATATCACTCTAGATGACCAAGTTGCGGAAGAGCTAACCGCCAAGAATCCGCCGAAGAGAAATAAGGTGGATTACAATGTCTTGGCGCATCTGAGGAAGCTGCCCTCGCAACTCAGCATTCTTGATGCCCTGTTACTATCAAAAGAGGCGAGAGACTCTTTGATTAAGGCGCTACAAGATCCGGACCAGTTCCAAGCCTTCTTAGCCGAAGAAAAGATGAAAGACGAATTAGAAGAAGTGCACACGGCCGACGTTGCTTTTGGTGATGAAGACCTTCTCCTCGGGACGTGTGAACACAATCGCCCCCTTTATGTCTCAGGATACTGCCATGACATAAAGATAGGCAAAATCTTGGTTGATAACGGATCGTCTGTCAATTTACTCAATGTGCGAGTGTTAAAGGAGATTTGCATGAGTGTCCAACACCTCGCCCGAGACAAGATCACTATCTCCGGTTTCGACTCTCAATCCTCAAAGACTCTCGGATCTGTGATATTGACGCTACGCTTCGGGTTGCTCGTCACAGACATCAAATTCCATGTTATAGATGCCAAGACATGCTATAATGCTCTGCTCGGCCGACCATGGCTACACGAGTACAATATCATCCCTTCTACGCAGCATCAGTGCATGAAATATTGTAGGGATGGCCTCGAGTACACAGTGGCGGGATAACTGAATCCGTTTTCCGTAAACGAAGTTCGCAAATATGAAGATGCCAAATATTTCTTACCGAGTTTCGAAGACACAGAAAGGTGCCACAAACCGGAGAACAAAACTAACGCAACCATCCCCGTCTTCGGCAGTGACACCGAGGAGGAGGAGGATATAATTTATTCAGGTCCATCCCAATCCATCAGGCCAAGACCATCCGTTCCTTCATTGATCTTCGGTAGTGATTCAGAGGATGAAGTTCATGCTGTATTCCCCGCTCGGCCTCTAATACGGGTCTCCGCTGATGAAGAGCGAAGTCTGCAGATAACCATGGTGCCGCTTGAACACTACAAAGAACTGGATGCACTCGACACCAACAGCGTAGAAGAATTGCAGACATTCTATATCCCTCCCGGACGAAAAAGCGAGAAGGCAATCCTATTCTACCGTTCTGAAGAAAACAAGGTGGAAAAAGAAGTTTGGCATGGCGCGGATCCCACGCTCGACAGGCTTCAACCTATTCGTCTTCCCAGGTATTATACCGAAGGTTTGAAGAAACTGTTGAAACGCCAAGGGATGTCCTTCACGCAGACCGCTAGAAAAGCCAAATTCTATGACAAGGTCTGGAACGTTCCCGGGACTCAATGCAAACTGCCTAACGGGAGAACGGAAACAAAAGGGCTCGGGTATGTTCGCTCAAAGAAACGGGAGCTAATAAACAGCTGTTATGCCATGTATGACTTCGATGAAGAGGCGGACGCTCAAAGGGAAGACGCTAATCCTGAATCAGCAAAAGTTCCTGATGCAAGACCTCCCAACCCATCGTCTGAAAACCAAATGAACACACTTACAAAGGATGCCAGTCAAAAAGCCCGAGATGATCACGATCATGAAATGGCAATCTATGAGAAAGCCAGGACACAGCGCCTCCTTCAACAGGCAGTGAAAGATGAAAATACCGCTCCTTGTCAACCCGCTACAAAAAGGTTCGACGCGAAAGCGAAAACAAGTCGAAGGGTCGAAAAGGTACTCGACAACCACAAAGCAGAGCTAAGAAGCCACGCATCCGAGAGTCGAGCGTTGTTGACCTAGCCCTCATGAAGAAAATGGGTCGAGCATACTCATTTCCTCGGAACAAAACAAGGAAAATACTTGATCTTGCTCTAAAACATCAAATGCTTACTCTGCCAGAGTCTAAACACCGTGAGCAAGCAGGCGAAGTCTCCAACCCAAAGTATTGCTTTTACCATCGAGTAGTAGGGCATCCGCTTGAAGATTGCTTCACCTTTAAGAATTGGGTTGAGGACCAATATCAGCTTGGCAAATTCGCGTTGTCTGACGGTTGGAGGGTAGCGCCGCCGCAAAAGCACGAACCCGAAAACACAAGGATAAAACCAACTCCGCATTGGGATTGGCAGAAAATTCGCACCTGCCATGTGATAACAATATTAAAAGAAGGGTCCGAGGACATGAACAACCTCCCTTGGTGTTTTGAAAGCGGCAGCGATGAGGTAATCTCAGAATTTCCCCCAGCTCCGAAAGAACTGGAGGACGGAATACATACCACTGCAGATAACCTCAAGAAAATCGAGTTGGGGACGGTAAATGATCCGCGACCAACATTCGTCAGCGAGCTGCTATCTGAAGAAAGAGTGGCTGCATTAAAGGATGTGCTTCTACAGCACAAAGATTGCTTCGCGTGGAACTATTCCGAAATGCCGGGATTAGATCCAGAAATTGTTGTACACAAATTGGCGATATCCCCGGACATCAAGTCAGTCAAACAAGCGCCGAGGAGAATGCGACTCGAGCTCGAGATGAGCATCAATGCTGAGGTCAAGAAGCTGATAGACTCTGGCTTCATCCAGGAAGTTCAATACCCTGAATGGATCGCCAACATCGTCCCAGTGATGAAGAAAAATGGGACAGTGCGCATATGCGTAGACTTTCGGGATCTTAATAAAGCCTGCCCAAAAGATGACTTCCCAGTGCCAGTCACCGAACTGATGATAGACAACACATCCACTCATGAGGTTTTCTCCTTCATGGACGGCTCATCGGGGTATAATCAAATAAAAATGCACCCTGAAGATCAGAAGCACACAGCCTTCAGGACTCCTCTTGGTATATTTTGTTATAAAGTGATGCCCTTCGGTTTGAAGAACGCCGGTGCTACTTATCAGAGGGCCATGACGAAGATCTTCGACGACCTTATACACGAAATCGTCGAATGCTATATCGACGATCTCGTGGTTAAGAGCAAATCATACGAGGAACATCTCGAGCATCTGAAGACTGTATTTCAACGCCTTCGGCAATACAACTTGAAGATGAATCCTCTTAAATGTGCGTTCGGGGTTTCCTCGGACAAATTCCTGGGATTCGTCGTTCGACACCGATGTATTGAAATAGATCCGTCAAAGATCAAAGCGATCATGGAAATGCCTCCACCGAGGACTCTCAAACAGCTGCGGTCTCTCCAAGGGAAACTCGCGTATATACGGCGATTTATAGCCAACCTTTCAGGAAAATGCCGTCCTTATAGCCACCTGATGAAGAAGGGAACCCCATTCGTTTGGGATCAAAAATGCCAAAGCGCACTAGATGAGATCAAGCAATACCTGCAGAACCCGCCGGTGTTGGCTGCTCCGGTTAAGGGGAAGCCTCTCATTCTTTATACAACCGCCCTCGAAGGTTCCTTAGGCGCATTATGGGCACAAGAGAACGACCAAGGGAAAGAAAGAGCACTTTACTACTTAAGTCGAGTTCTACTGGGGGCAGAAAGCAATTACTCTCCCATTGAAAAACACTGCCTGGCGTTGATCTTCGCAATAACAAAGCTTAGGCACTATGCGTTGGCGCACGAGGTCCGTCTTATTTCAAAAGTGGACCCTCTCAAATATCTAATGTCAAAAGCCATATTGACAGGGCGACTCGCTAAATGGGCCCTACTCTTGATGGAATTTTCGATAACATATCAACCTCTCAGGGCAGTAAAAGGCCAGGCCATCGCCGACTTCCTTGCTGAGCATCCCATCCCTGCCGATTCTCCTTTAAATTGCGATTTGCCAGACAAACATGCGTTTGATGCAATCGACAGTGGTGATACCCGGTGGGAGCTTTATTTCGATGGAGCATCTTCCATGAAAAAGCATAAACAAAATACGCCCATGATCAAATCAGGGGTAGGTCTTATCTTCGTAACCCCACAAGGAGGAATAATGCGATTCGCCTTCTCCTTGACAGAGCCGAGAACGAATAATGAAGCTGAATATGAGGCTTTGATAGCAGGCCTCGAGATCGCCATTGACATGGGAATTGAAGACCTCCTCATATATGGGAACTCCCAGCTAGTCGTCAGTGAAGTGAACGGCGATTACCAAACATGCAAACCGGAATTGATAAAATACGGTGAAAAAGTACAGCAACTGCTAACCCAAATTCCCTCCTACACATTGGAAAGTATACCGCGCGCGGAAAACAGCAAAGCAGACGCACTAGCCAAACTGGCTAAAGAACTGGCTGACGAGAACCTAGACGACGTTAGAATCGTGGTACAAAGCCGTCGAGTGCTTGCCCCAACAAAAATATCTCCGGAATCGCCTGAAGAAAAACGAGCGAACGAGGAGACGACCCTGCAAATAAAAGACTGGGAGAGCGCCGAAGACTGGAGAGAAGTCTTCATAGATTACTTCAAGTTCCACCGAATGCCTGAAGAAGCATCCATAAGACATCAGCTCGTGAAACGAGCTCTATCTTTCACATTCGTCAATGATACCCTGTACAAGAGGTCATTTGATTCTTTGTGGCTGAGATGCTTAGGACCTGACGAAGCGAAGAGGGTCGTCCAAGAGGTTCACGACGGACTCTGCGGTTCCCACCAAGCAGGCCCTAAGATGAAGTTAAAGATAAAACGGATGGGCTACTATTGGCCCACAATGATGCAGGATTGTCTGGAATACGCAAGGCAATGTCATTCATGTCAAATTCATGGAGACTTCATCCATCAGCATCCCAATCCACTGCATCCAATGGTGGCTAGTTGGCCATTCGAAATGTGGGGAACTGACATAGTCGGTCCCATCGAACCAGCATCGTCAAAGGGACATCGCTTCATATTGGCGACGACTGATTACTTCTCCAAATGGGCAGAAGCGGTACCGTTGAGGAAAGTGAAGATGGAGAACATCCTCCATTTCTTCAAAACGCATGTCATATACCGGTTTGGAACCCCAAGAAGGATCATCTCTGATAATGGGCCAGCCTACCGAAGTCATAAAATTAGCCGCTTTGCACAGCAGCACAATATAGACTGGAGATATTCCTCAGTTTATAATCCGCGAGCTAACGGTCTAGCTGAGGCCTTCAATAAGACCTTGACGAAGATCATGAAGAAAACGGTATCACGAAATAAGAGAGACTGGCACGAAAGATTGCAAGAGGCTCTTTGGGCGTATCGAACTACATTTAAAACGGCCATAAACACAACGCCGTACGCGTTAGTATTTGGGACGGAAGCAATACTCCCTCTCGAAATAGAATTACCCTCTCTACGAGTGGCAATTCACTACGAGCTAACGGATGAAGAAAATGCTCACCTCCGGCATGAGGAGCTCGATGCCCTTGAAGAAACGCGGCTCATCGCGCAACAAAATCTAGAAGCTTATAAAGCAAAGATGACGCGCTCATACGAAAGATTGACCCGACCGAGGACATTCCGCCAAAGTGAACTCGTGTTAGTGGTCAAAAGGCCTATGATCCCCAATCGTGCCAAGCGAGGAAAATTCGAGCCAAACTATGAAGGCCCGTACATCATAGATAAAGTTTACCAGGGTGGGGCCTATCTACTCATGGACATGCACGGTGAAAGACCTTTCAGGCCAATAAACGGCCGCTTCCTAAAGAAATACTACGCTTAATGAGCCACAGCCTAGGTCAATGATAGATGACGACGACTATGTCCGCTCGCTATCTTCCTAAGCTCAGGCTTTATTAAAGTAGCCAGCCTTCTCAATGGCGGACCGAGACGTCCTTAAACTAACGACGGACCGAAATGTCCTTAAACTAATATCAGACCGGAACGTCTTTAAACTACTACCGCAGCACCTTTAGGCTGACGAGAGATAAAAAAAAAAACGGTATGTCCATAAGCAAAAAGGGTACGGATGAAAACCCGAAAGGGCTCCGTGAGTAAAAACAGCAGGGCTATCGGCGAGTGTTCGTGAAAACCCGAAAGGGCGCGACCTCGTAAAAAAAAAGAGAGAAGAAGAGAAAAAGAAAATAAAAAGAATATAAAAAAAACGGTATGTCCATAAGCAAAAAAGGGTACGGATGAAAACCCGAAAGGGCTCCATGAGTAAAAACAGCAGGGCTACCGGCGAGTGTTTGTGAAAACCCGAAAGGGCGCAACCTCGTTAAAGGACACTTACAAGATCCCCTCGACCTTGTAGGGAGAAACCACCCGCGTGAGATCCTTACGACTCACAAGGGAGCAATACACTTAGGGATCCCCACGATTCCTAGGGAGAAAATACACTCGCGAGATCCTCACGACTTGCGAGGAGAAATCTCTTATGGGACCCTCACGGCTCATAGGATTTGAAAGTCTTAAGTTACAGAGACCTAAACCTGTGCTTAAGCAATCCCCACAATTTCCGATATTGCCCTATAAGCGGTTCAATATTGACCCTTATATACAATCCACGGACGTGAATAAACATTTCCCTAACAAAGCCCCATCCGCGACTAGGGATATGCTTGTACAGCAAACAACACTTGTAAGTCCTCTCGACTTATAAGGAAAAAGCCCTCCTGTAGGATCCTTACGACTTACAGGGGAACAAAACACTTAGGAACCCCCACGGTTCCTAAGGAGAAAATACACCTACAAGATCCCCACGACTTGTAGGGAGAAATACCTTCACGAGACCCTTACGGCTCATGAAGTCAAAAGCCTTAGCCGACGGGATCCTAACCCTGGTCGCTAAGCCTCCTTTGTTCAACAACGACAGAGGCAAATGATGATTCGCTCATGGTAATATCCCAGTTGCAGCGGTGCTGATGCCGAAATCGGTGTCCAATTTCAGGTTGACGGCGAAAGCCAGTAGGCCGCTCATGCATACGAAATAGCCGAAATGATAGAGCAACTTGCAATAAAAAAAACAGCAAGTAGAAAAAATGTATGCATGGAAAATAGCCGAAATAATTGGGCAACTCGCAATAAAAAAACAGCGAGTAAAAATAAAATAAATAGCCGAAATGATTGGGCACCGCGAAAAATAGCCGAAATGATTGGGCAATCGCGACCTTCGCGATATAAAAGCTGAAATGATAGAGCATCGCGGAAATAAAATAGAATAAAATAAAGAAATGATAAAATTTTGGCCCTACAGTTAAGATCACATTGATCCCTGTATACAATCCAAGAGCGTAAACAAAGAAGGGACCATACTGCCCCAGCGGATTCCGTCAAACGACGAAGCCAAACCTTAACGGTTCATTTCAAGCGAAGAAGCCAGTGACTTCAACAAAAAATCCTCGACTCACGGATACAAACACTCCTTGACGAGAGCCTTCTGATCCGCGTCGACTCGCAGAGCCACCAGCGCCTCCATGGAAACCATCGACTCGTTTCAAACCCCAAGGACACAAATAATCCTTGGCGCTTGGGAAACAAATAATCCCAGCAAAATCCTCGACTCACGGATACAAACACTCCTTGACGAGAGCCTTCTGATCCGCGTCGACCCGCAGAGCCACCAGTGCCTCCGTAGGAACCCTCGACTCGTTTCAAACCCCAAGGAAACAAATAATCCTTGGCGCTCGGGAAACAAATAATCCCGGCAAAATCCTCGACTCACGGATACAAACACTCCTTGACGAGAGCCTCCTGATCCGCGTCGACCCGCAGAGCCACCAGTGCCTCCGTAGGAACCCTCGACTCGTTTCAAACCCCAAGGAAACAAATAATCCTTGGCGCTCGGGAAACAAATAATCCCGGCAAATTCCTCGACTCACGGATACAAACACTCCTTGACGAGAGCCTTCTGATTCGCGTCGACTCGCAGAGCCACCAGCGCCTCCGTGGGAAACATCGACTCGTTTCAAACCCCAAGGACACAAATAATCCTTGGCGCTTGGGAAACAAATAATCCCAGCAAAATCCTCGACTCACGGATACAAACACTCCTTGACGAGAGCCTCCTGATCCGCGTCAAACCGCAGAGCCACCAGTGCCTCCGTAGGAATCCTCGACTCGTTTCAAATCCCAAGGACACAAATAATCCTTGGCGCTCGGGAAATAAATAATCCCGACAAATTCCTCGACTCACGGATACAAACACTCCTTGACGAGAGCCTCCTGATCCGCATCGACCCGCAGAGCCACCAGTGCCTCCGTAGGAACCCTCGACTCGTTTCAAACCCCAAGGAAACAAATAATCCTTGACGCTTGGGAAACAAATAATCCCTCGTAAAACTTCTCAACTCGCGGATACAAACACTCCGTGACGAGAGCTTCTTTGACTCACATCTCGGGCAATAAGGATTCAAAAACTTGCTTCCTGAACAATGGGACCCTGCAAGTCAATCCTAAAAGGTCTCTTGCATACTATTCACGGGTCTCACTCTCTGAAGTCGATTCTCGACAAAGAGGGAAACAACCACTTACGAATCCCCTCGACTCGTAAGAGGGAAAATTCTCTTATAGGATCCTTACGACTTATAAAGAGAAAACCACACTTAGGAATCCTCACGATTCCTAAGGAGAAAACCCACCTACGAGATCCTCTCGATCCGTAGGGAGAAAAGTCTCCATGAGACCCTCACGGCTCATGGAGTTGAAAAGTCCTAGGCGGCAGATCTGAAACTGCGGCCTAAGCCATCGCTATATCTCGAAGAAATCAAGAAGCTTACTCTACTACCTGCTAATTGTGACGACATGCTGAAAAAGAGGAAAAGCAACAAAAAAAAAGCATATGATTTACACTTGATCGAGCATATGAGACGCATTCAGTCAGGTGAAAGATTCAGAGCAAAAGATAAGACAGGATAAGAAAGACAAAATTTTCATTAATATCGCCCAAAGTTCTTACAATCATAAAAGCGATAAATTAAAAATGTTATTACAACGGAATAACCTCGAACCCAGGGCATGGATTGAGGAACTCGAAAGCTACCCTATCTATGACTTTCCAGGCCGCACGGACCATCCTGGTATGCTTCCTTTCACGAGCACAAGCGTCAGGGTCCCCCCTGATGTCTTCCACCCTTCGATAAGCGGCGAGTATGGCGGACTGTTGAAAGACCTCATGCAGGAGATCGATAAGACTGTCTCGTCGCCTCTTTGAGATAAAATTCAACAGGTACACCGAGTGCACCTTGTCCTCAGCAGCATCCAACGCCCTAAGCGGTACGCCGGAACAGAAGAGGGGAAGCGCCTCCCAGATGGCTCCCACTATAAGCTTGAGAAGAGAGGAACGCCGGGGAAGCAGTGGACCGTTGTATGCGTCAAAGCGGCTCATGATTTCAGCACACTCCGCGTTTGTGAACTCTCGATTTTGAGAGCGGCCAAGTCGGCGGATGTCCCCGTAAGAGATGATCTCGTTAAGAGCATACATATGGGCGTCCATTGTTCCTGTAGAAGAAGATTGACAACAATCAGTAACCCTTAAAAGCTATGTTATATAATCTAAAAGGAGCAAAGCTCCATTAATGAATCAAGAAATTACAAATGTTTTAGAGGGCAAAGCTCTATTCAAGGATTAAAACCCGCGAACAAAAGCTTAATGAAACCCCAATGGGGATCTCTTTAGATCAAAAGATCTGTGAGAGCAAAGCTCTTTGACTGAGATTAATTTGGATTAATTTGATTTACATTAAAATTTACCTAAAGTTTCCAATTTTGGAGTTGAGCAAAGCTCTGCTAGTGAAACCCCAATGGGGATCTCTTTAGATCAAAAGATCAGTGAGAGCAGGGCTCTCTGATTAAGACTAATTTAAGTTAATTTGATTTATATTAATTTTACTTAAAGTTTCTAACTTTGAAATTGAGCAAAGCTCTGCTGTTTAAGATTAATTAAAGTTAATTTAATCTAAGATTCAATTTTACCTAAAGTTTTCTCCAAAAAACTTTGGAAAGAAGAGCAAAGCTCTAGAGTTCTTGAAGGCAAGAGCAAAGCTTTGAAGCTTTTGAAAATAAAAAACGGAAAGATGATAAGCATCTGTGGGGGACCAGAGGTCCTATTTATAGGCACCAAGTGCCTCTTCGACTTCCAAAAGTCGTCACGGCGGTTGGAATTTCGCCACCATTGCGCTCACGTTTGGGGCCACGTAAGCGCAACGGTGCGGGGGGCATTTGTTTACCCCAATCGGAGCAAAGCTCCGATCAAATTCCGAGGTGGAAGATGAAACAACTCCCCAATCAGAAACAAAGCTTTGCTTTGAAAATTTAAACTTCAATAAAGGAAGCAACGCTTCAGTTGCGCAGGCACTGCGCTGCGCGACATGTGTCAGCGCAGATGCGCTAGCGCCAGAATCTGTTCCCCTCCGAAAGACGGCCGCACAGGACTGCTGAAGTCCTGGCGCTGAGGTTCGGGGCAGATGCTATTTGGTTTTATCCGTCTATCCCTCCGAAGATGCCAAGTTGATTTATGGCACCGTGTATCGGAGGTTTAGACGGATGCGGCCGATGTAGCAGACTTCGTCAGATTCCCCCTCAGGGTGAGGGGTTTTTGATTGTGGGGACGCTCTTCCCTGCAGGCGCAAGCCCCTGCAGTTAATTACGCTACCGCATTACGGTAACAACTTTCTCCTTCTCCAGAATTTCACTTCGTGTCACGTGTGTTTGTTTTATTCGTGGTTGCCCGTGGATTGTATACGGAGACTGAGTAATACCGTCGCCCGTAGGACATGGATTAGTCTAAATCCGTATTTATTTAGATTTGGGTTTGGTGTTTTTAGTTTAAGGATGCATTAGTCGCGTTGCGACTAAGATCAACTTAAACGTTCGTCAAGGATACGTTAGTCCTGTTTTGGACCAAGACCGACTTGACGTAGTGATTGATTTAATGTCTGGCCGTCGGGACTCGTCACCTCTCTGACGTCGTTGAGAGATTACAACGACAGGCGCCAGAGGAGTTCAGAGATGTACCCTTGAACCAGAGTTAATTTGGAATTTTATCGTTTATTTAAATATCTAAGGACACGTTAACCGTATTTGGGGTTAAGATCAACTTAGACGGGACCGTTTAGATCCAACAAAAGAGCGTTTGGGCCCTATTGTGCCAGTTTAGGGACATGGTGGTCCATCGCCAGTTTAGGGACGTGGTGGTCCATCGCCAGTTTAGGGACGTGGTGGTCCATTATTAGTTTAAGGACGTTTCGGTCCGTCGTCAGTTTAAGGACGTGGTGGTCCATCGCCAGTTTGGGGACGTGGTGGTCCATCACCAGTTTAGGGACGTGGTGGTCCGATTTTAGTTTAGGGACGTTTCGGTCCGATATTAGTTTAAGGACGTTTCGGTCCAATATTAGTTTAAGGACGTTTCGGTCCTGCATTAGTTTAAGGACGTTTCGGTCCGGCATTAGTTTAAGGACGTTTCGGTCCGGCATTAGTTTAAGGACGTTTCGGTCCGTTATTAAATGGTGTGGTCGTCGGGACCCGTCACCTCTCTGACGACGTTGAATAATTACAACGACGTGTGCCAGAGGAGTTCGGAGATGTACCCTCGAACCGGGTATAAATTGATTTAAGAGAGAGCTATGCCCAGTCAATTTAATTTAAGGACTTACGGCCAAAATTGGGCTAAGTCCAATGGGAAAATGTTCAACACTTTTATTAAATAACGCATTGCATTTCTTCCATTTTTTTGTTTGGGCTCTGCAGAGCATCAATTTATTCTGAGCTCTGCTCATTTATGAATGATGCAATGCATCTGTTTTGTTTGGGCTCTGCCCCTTTTAAAATGCATAGCATTCTGGATATTCTGTTTGGGCTCTGCCCATTTATAAATGATGCAAAGCATCTGTTTTGATTTGGGCTCTGCCCCTTAAAATAATGCATTTGCGCTTTATTAAGCCTGTTAGGCCTTCTCTTAATTGGGCTTGGCCCTTTTTAATGCATCTGCGCCTTGCGCTAAGTGATGGGCGCAAGCTCATATGGTGATGACACGCTCAGTGCATGAAATATTGTAGGGATGGCCTCGAGTACACAGTGGCGGGAGAACTGAATCCGTTTTCCGTAAACGAAGTTCGCAAATATGAAGATGCCAAATATTTCTTACCGAGTTTCGAAGACACAGAAAGGTGCCACAAACCGGAGAACAAAACTAACGCAACCATCCCCGTCTTCGGCAGTGACACCGAGGAGGAGGAGGATATAATTTATTCAGGTCCATCCCAATCCACCAGGCCAAGACCATCCGTTCCTTCATTGATCTTCGGTAGTGATTCGGAGGATGAAGTTCATGCTGTATTCCCTGCTCGGCCTCTAATACGGGTCTCCGCTGATGAAGAGCGAAGTCTGCAGATAACCATGGTGCCGTTTGAAACGCCAAGGGATGTCCTTGCTGTCGCAGGTGAAGAGCGAAATTCTGAGATTACCTCATCGCTGTCGCTTTCAAAACACCAAGGGAGGTTGTTCATGTCCTCGGACCCTTCTTTTAATATTGTTATCACATGGCAGGTGCGAATTTTCTGCCAATCCCAATGCGGAGTTGGTTTTATCCTTGTGTTTTCGGGTTCGTGCTTTTGCGGCGGCGCTACCCTCCAACCGTCAGACAACGCGAATTTGCCAAGCTGATATTGGTCCTCAACCCCATTCTTAAAGGTGAAGCAATCTTCAAGCGGATGCCCTACTAATCGATGGTAAAAGCAATACTTTGGGTTGGAGACTTCACCTGCTTGCTCAGGGTGTTTAGACTCCGGCAGAGTAAGCATTTGATGTTTTAGAGCAAGATCAAGTATTTTCTTTGTTTTGTTCCGAGGAAATGAGTATGCTCGACCCATTTTCTTCATGAGGGCTAGGTCAACAACTCTCGACTCTCGGATGCGTGGCTTCTTAGCTCTGCTTTGTGGTTGTCGAGTACCTTTTCGGCCCTTCGACTTGTTTTCGCTTTCGCGTCGAACCTTCTTTGTAGCGGGTTGACAAGGAGCGGTATTTTCATCTTTCACTGCCTGTTGAAGGAGGCGCTGTGTCCTGGCTTTCTCATAGATTGCCATTTCACGATCATGATCATCTCGGGCTTTTTGACTGGCATCCTTTGTAAGTGTGTTCATTTGGTTTTCAGACGATGGGTTGGGAGGTCTTGCATCAGGAACTTTTGCTGATTCAGGATTAGCGTCTTCCCATTGAGCGTCCGCCTCTTCATCGAAGTCATACATGGCATAACAGCTGTTTATTAGCTCCCGTTTCTTTGAGCGAACATACCCGAGCCCTTTTGTTTCCGTTCTCCCATTAGGCAGTTTGCATTGAGTCCCGGGAACGCTCCAGACCTTGTCATAGAATTTGGCTTTTCTAGCGGTCTGTGTGAAGGACATCCCTTGGCGTTTCAACAGTTTCTTCAAACCTTCAGTATAATATCTGGGAAGACGAATAGGTTGAAGCCTGTCAAGCGTGGGATCCGCGCCATGCCAGATTTCCTTTTCCACCTTGGTTTCTTCAGAGCGGTAGAACAGAATTGCTTTCTCGCCTTTTAGTCCGGGAGGGATATAGAACGTCTGCAATTCTTCTATGCTGTTGGTGTCGAGTGCATCCAGTTCTTTGTAGACTTCGCTCTTCATCCCTTGGCGTTTCAAACGGCACCATGGTTATCTGCACACTTCGCTCTTCATCAGCGGAGACCCGTATTAGAGGCCGAGCAGGGAATACAGCATGAACTTCATCCTCCGAATCACTACCGAAGATCAATGAAGGAACGGATGGTCTTGGCCTGGTGGATTGGGATGGACCTGAATAAATTATATCCTCCTCCTCCTCGGTGTCACTGCCGAAGACGGGGATGGTTGCGTTAGTTTTGTTCTCCGGTTTGTGGCACCTTTCTGTGTCTTCGAAACTCGGTAAGAAATATTTGGCATCTTCATATTTGCGAACTTCGTTTACGGAAAACGGATTCAGTTCTCCCGCCACTGTGTACTCGAGGCCATCCCTACAATATTTCATGCACTGAGCGTGTCATCACCATATGAGCTTGCGCCCATCACTTAGCGCAAGGCGCAGATGCATTAAAAAGGGCCAAGCCCAATTAAGAGAAGGCCTAACAGGCTTAATAAAGCGCAAATGCATTATTTTAAGGGGCAGAGCCCAAATCAAAACAGATGCTTTGCATCATTTATAAATGGGCAGAGCCCAAACAGAATATCCAGAATGCTATGCATTTTAAAAGGGGCAGAGCCCAAACAAAACAGATGCATTGCATCATTCATAAATGAGCAGAGCTCAGAATAAATTGATGCTCTGCAGAGCCCAAACAAAAAAATGGAAGAAATGCAATGCGTTATTTAATAAAAGTGTTGAACATTTTCCCATTGGACTTAGCCCAATTTTGGCCGTAAGTCCTTAAATTAAATTGACTGGGCATAACTCTCTCTTAAATCAATTTATACCCGGTTCGAGGGTACATCTCCGAACTCCTCTGGCACACGTCGTTGTAATCATTCAACGTCGTCAGAGAGGTGACGGGTCCCGACGACCACACCCTTTAATAACGGACCGAAACGTCCTTAAACTAATGCCGGACCGAAACGTCCTTAAACTAATATCGGACCGAAACGTCCCTAAACTAAAATCGGACCACCACGTCCCTAAACTGGTGATGGACCACCATGTCCCCAAACTGGCGATGGACCACCACGTCCTTAAACTGGCGACGGACCGAAACGTCCTTAAACTAATATCGGACCGAAACGTCCCTAAACTAAAATCGGACCACCACGTCTCTAAACTGGTGATGGACCACCACGTCCCCAAACTGGCGATGGACCACCACGTCCTTAAACTGGCGACGGACCGAAACGTCCTTAAACTAATAATGGACCACCACGTCCCTAAACTGGCGATGGACCACCACGTCCCTAAACTGGCACAATAGGGCCCAAACGCTCTTTTGTTGGATCTAAACGGTCCCGTCTAAGTTGATCTTAACCCCAAATACGGTTAACGTGTCCTTAGATATTTAAATAAACGATAAAATTCCAAATTAACTCTGGTTCAAGGGTACATCTCTGAACTCCTCTGGCGCCTGTCGTTGTAATCTCTCAACGACGTCAGAGAGGTGACGAGTCCCGACGGCCAGACATTAAATCAATCACTACGTCAAGTCGGTCTTGGTCTAAAACAGGACTAACGTATCCTTGACGAACGTTTAAGTTGGTCTTAGCCGCAACGCGGCTAATGCATCCTTAAACTAAAAACACCAAACCCAAATCTCGCTAAATACGGATTTAGACTAATCCACGTCCTACGGGTGACGACATCACTCAGTCTCCGTATACAATCCACGGGCAACCACAAACAAAACAAACACACACGACACGAAGTGAAATTCTGGAGTAGGAGAAAGTTGTTACCGCGATGTGGTAGCGTAATTAACTGCAGGGGCTTGCGCCTGCAGGGAAGAGCGTCCCCACAATCAAAAACCCCTCATCCTGAGGGGGAATCTGACAAAGTCTGCTACATCGGCCGCATCCGTCTAAACCTCCGATACAAGGTGCCATAAATCAACTTGGCATCTTCGGAGAGGTAGACGGATAAAACCAAATAGCATCTGCCCCGAACCTCAGGCAACGGACGCGAAGTCCGGGCCGCCGTTCGGAGGGGAACAAGGATCTCACGCGGGAATTTTCTCCTTACAAAGTCGAGAGGACTTTGCGAGTGCATTTCATCTCTTTTTGACGAGTTTGCGCCCTTTCGGGTTTTCACAAACTCGCCGGCACTTCTGCTGTTTTTACTCACGGAGCCCTTTCGGGTTTTCATCCGTGCCCATTTTGCTTATGGACATACCCTTTTTTTTGTAAATCTTCACCGCCGGTGGGACTTTGGAATGTGGTCTCGCCGGCAGGACTTAGGAGAGGTTGGGATCGTTTTACGCCCGTGGATTGTATACGGTTTTGCAGGATGTATGATCCAGACCGTAGGGCCGGAAAAATTTCGGGACTTTGTCGGCGTCTGCATCGCTGCACTGGAATATGATACCAGGAGTGACTCATCATTCGCCGTTGGGGTATGGGGTTTGTAATTTGGTTGGCGTCTACATCGCTGCACTGGAATATAGTACCATGAGCGACTCATCATTCGCCGCTTGGGGTATGGGGTTTGGAATTTGGTTGGTGTCTGCATCGTACTGGCATATGATACCAGGAGCGACTCATCATTCGCCATTTGGGATTTGGAATTTGGTTGGTGTCTGCATCGTTGCACTAGAATATGGTATCAGGAGCGACTCATCATTCGCTATTGGGATTTAGAATTTGGTTGGCGTCTGCATCGCTGACTGGAAGATGGTACCAGGAGCGACTCATCATTCGCCGTTGGGATTTGGAATTTGCTCAGCGTCTGCATCGCTGCACTGGAATATGGTACCAGGAGCGACTCATCATTCGCCATTGTTTTTTTTTATTTTTATTTTTTATTTTTTTACCGCGATTGCTCTATCATTTCAGCTTTTCTTATCGCGAAAGTCGCGATTGCTCTATCATTTCGGCTATTTATTCGCGGTTGCCCCATCATTTCGGCTTTATTTTCATCTTTATTTTTACTCGCTAATTTTTATTGCGAGTTGCCCCATCATTTCAGCTTTTTGTTATTTATTCGAGATGTTGTGGGGGATAAACACCAATCAAGTCATTTCTCACCAAACTGGATTTACTCGCCGGATAAGCATGAAGTTACCTTTCCACTATTTTTCCACTTCCCTTATTTTTTTTTGTTTTATTTACACATTTTTATATTCCCAGTTTAACGACTTAGAGGTCGTTTGTTCCCAGTTTAACGACGTGGTGCTCAACGGTTCCCAGTTTAAAGACTTAGAGGTCTATCATTCCCAGTTTAACGATGTGGTGGTCAGCGGTGTTCCCAGTTTAACGACGTGGTGGTCCTTTTTGCTTATCCCAGCTCCTTGAGTTTTGATCTTGGCGGAGCTATGTTGATGACTGTAGCTCTGTGGCTTGCCGATACATCCGAGGATTGTGAGGTTTTTCCAAGCTTGTATTGGTCATCTGCCCAATCTTTGAAAACACAGCAGTCTTCAATGGTATGACTCACCACTCTATGGTATGGGTGGTATACGGGATTTCCGGTCATATTCATTTCATGTGGCCTCTTCGGAATAGGCAATTGCAGACCGTTGTTCAAGGCTTCCTCGAATATATTGCGGACCTCATCCCTCCTGAAGGAGTACACTTTCTTCTTTATCTTCATTAGAGTAGGTGCCCTCACTGATGCTGGTCCTTGAGGCCGCTCAGTCTTTGGTTCACCCTTTTCAGGTAATAGCACATTTATGAGAGAGTCAGGTTCCCGAGGGGCTCCGGTCTCCATTTATATGAAATCGACGGTCGTAGCTTGACTGTCTGCTAACGCGTCTTTAGACAGTTCTATCTCTCCCGCCTTGTATTGCCTTTCGACCCAATCTTTGAAGATGAAGCAGTCCTCAATGGCATGGCCTATCACTCTGTGATAGGGGCAATATTTTGGGTCGTCGGTCATATTCGCTTCTTGCGGCCTCTTTGATTCTGGCAGTTGTAGACCGTTTCTTAAGGCGTCCTTGAATATCTTGTGGACTTTGTCCCTTTTGAAGGAATAGATCTTATCCAGTTTCTCTTTCAGAGGCGATTCCCCTTCGGTGTATGTATCGGACGGACTGGAGGTTGATCGTGGCCGTTTTTCGCGAAGGCGCTCCGCTCTTAAGTTGAAGGGGGTATCGGTTGGCTGCCTCCGGGTATCAATCCCTGGCTTATGAACCAAAATTTGATTCTACTGTTATTGCAATCGGGCGACTTGGGTCGCGAGATCTGCCGCGACGTTTGCCAATTCGTCGACCTTAGACTGTACCTTGGCTAACTTCTCATCTCTGTCCTCAAGCTGCCTCTGAAGCCATCGGAATAATGCTTGTTCTGTAGTTCCGGTTATGACAACCGAGTCATCTTTATTGCCTAAGCTCAATTTCGCAGGAACCCCAGGCTCTTTTGGCTTATCGGCCTGAGCGAGCTCTTCCTCATTTAGACCGAGTTGACGTTGGGTAGCGTCCACCGCATCATCACCCTGGCCGTGAAGCATAGGAGGGTTCGTTTCTTTATGTCCGACCATGTAGACAGTGTGGATCACATATCCAGCCGTCTCTTTATCTTTGGCGGTTGATTTTGAAGAGCGGTCTGGGTTTTGGAAATTCACAAATTTTAGCATGGCCGGAGCCCTAGCCCTTTCATTGGCTCTGTATCTGAGCCGCTTCTGCCTCAGCTTCTCTTCCTTGAGCGCCTAGCAGGCTTCTGCTCTTCGGGAAGCCGCCATAGGCCGAGTGATGGGGAGCTTAGAGGAAATACCCAACCGGGCAGTTGTCAGGGGCGCCGTTGGAGCTTGCCCGAGATGCCTTGTTGCTTTGTTGGTGTTGATGTCCTTGCCCCCAGCTGAGGCCAAGGAAAGTCGCTCAAACACCGATTTGCGTTTGGGTTAGGGCGCCTTCGAGACCACCACATTTGGCCTCTTGCCTTTCGAGGCCGGTTTGTCTGTTACCGAAGCTTGAGGAGCTGGGATGGCATTAGTTGACACGAACATAATAGAGCCAAATAGTAGTGGCGGCTCCTCCCATTGTCGCTCGAGACTGGCCGGGAGGACCGTCCTGGCGTCCATCTTCATCGTGTAGGAGATGGGAGCTGTGTCGAGAGCCGAGCTTGTCCTTAAGGACATTTTTTCTACGACCGGAGATTACAATTTGAAATATGTTAACCTGCACAAAGAAGCATGATTTCAGTACAGGCAGTCGATATGTATATTGATTGAGTTCGCATGAACGTTTAACCCGAAATATGGGAGGAGAGAAAGGTCCCACCGGGCGTGCCAGAATCTGTAGGGTGTTTTTCGTCACCCCATTGAGATGGGAATACGCGCACGCTTGTCAGGCGCGGTACAGATTCCCCCTGCCTAGGGTAGGCAGGGGTTTATTGATTGTGGGGATCCGAATCTCCGGCAGCCGTGGACTAAGCTGCCGTTAATTACCCCTCGCCTTTAGAGCGAGGGAACCTCCGATTAACGGGTTAAACTGGTCATGCGAACTCAATGTGCAGTGTGCGTGTGTTGTGTTTTAAAACGGGTTTTGGATATATCGGGGGCCCCACAGAGTTTTTTACGGGGGTCCCGCTACCCGGATAGTGGGTTGAGGGTCAAGAGAGCTAGCAGCCCCCTTGCGGGGTGCGGGGCAGCGCCCCGTTAGAATTTTTTTCTAACGGGGGATGTATATTTAGTGTGGAGTATGTGTGTGTGTATGTATATATATATAAAGGGAAAGGGCATCCAAAGGATGCGTGGGAAAAAACGCCAGCACTTTGGGTGCTAGCGCTTTGAGCGCAAGGGCGGGCGCTTTGGGCGCTAGAGCTTTGAGCGCAGGAGCGCTAGCGCCCCACGTGCCAGGCACGTGGGCGCTCGGGCGCTACCGCTTTGGGCGCTAGCGCTTTGAGCACAAGAGCGCTAGAGTCCCATGTGCCAGGCACGTGGGCGTTCAGGCGCTAGCGCTTTGGGTGCCAGGGCGCTCGGGAGGCAAAAGTGACTTGGTCCCTGCAATGGGAGTTGTACTCCCAGAAAGGAGCACTTATTATTGTGTGTGTGTGTGTGTGTGTGTGTGTGAGAGGAGTTAAACTCCTAGGATATTTTAAGGCTGATGAAGGGGCTTCTCCCCTTGAGCCCTGGATCTTCCCCAAAGTGGGGTTTCTGGAGATGGGTCTCCTTCTTCTTTCTGTCGTTTGGCCGGATCTTGGAAAAAGGGGGTGAGACTTAAATATCTCCCATTTTTTAGATCTAATGGCAGATCTAATTTCTCCTTTGTGGGCTTTGTGGTGAAAAACTATTTAGTTTTGGAAAAGAAAGAGTAAAACTCTTGATTTAATTCAAAAGAAAGAAGAAGGTTTTATAACCTCGAGGAAGGAGAAAGAGGCACATGCCCTAATTTTTGGGGAATGAAAAGTATATCTTTTATTCAACATCATGTTGCCTTATATAGGCTTACATATTTACATATAGCCCCTTGGGCTTTACAAAATGACATTTTGCCCATCCCATGTCTCATGTGCTATTTCATTTTGCACATTAGCCATTGGCTTACAAAAATTTGGCTTTATGCCCATTTTGTTTACATTCATGCATAAAAAATTACATAAAAATTATTCATTACATGATTTCATTTTGGGCATGGAGGAGGGCCGGCCGCTTCATGTTCGGACTCGACCTGGGCATGGGCCCACTTGGATTGGGGTTGACTTTGACTTTGACTTGGTCAACCGGGGTGCAATTTTCGACTTCAACAGGGAGCTACCAGCCAGGGATAACCGAGCAGGGTAGCCGCTCGACTGCCTCTTGGTGAGAGCTTCGATTCTTAGCGCTGGAGGGGCCGTAAGAGGCCTGCTAAGGATGGACCGAGAAGTGAAGCTGCTCAGTTGCCTCTTGGCGAGGGCTTTGATCCCCGGCATTGTGGGGTAAGGAGCTACCGGCCAGGGATAGCCGAGCAAGGTAGCCGCTCAGCTGCCTCTTAGTGAGGACTTCAATCCTTAGCGCTGGAGGGGCCGTAAGAGGCCTGCTAAGGATGAACCGAGCAGTGAAGCTGCTCGGTTGCCTCTTGGCGAGGGCTTTGATCCCTGGCGTTGTGGGGGTAGGGATATGCCGTGAAAATCCCCGTCGTCAAAAGTGATCGGCTCAGTCTCCCTGGGCTTCTTCCTCGGACGACTGTCGGCCTCCGAGGCTGGCGTGGGGTGTTGAGTCTCATAGGTACTCGACGTACCCCCCGCCGTCATGACCATGATTTTTGACGAGCCTCGGTTCATTTCCGTGAGGTTCCTTACGCCCCCCCTCCCCCCGTGGGGTTGTTTTTGAGCTGCCGTAGAGAGTCTCGCGTGCACGACCCCGTCGAGGGAGGGGGTGCTGGTCATCCCTGCAAATAGGCGAGCTGACCGCCACCACCTCGGGAGGGACAGGGGTGCGACAAGACTCGGGGCGAAACTCTTTGGCGTAAGACCTCGGAGCCAAACGGAGCGGTGCCAACCGGGTTATTGAATATGTCGGCCCGGGGGACCTGCGGCTGTTGGAAACGGTGAGGCGACGATCGGCCGTGCCGATGCGTGCAGAGTCTTCTCTCCCCCTGTAGGGGTCCCGATCTCGAGGCAGGGGAGCGGCGACCTGGGGATCTTGCCCTGCCTTTTGGACGCGGATGAGCACCTCCACGACGGATGCGAGTCAGTCTATTCGGCCGGCAAGGACGTTGATGGCGTTCGGTGGAGGATGTTCGTCCGCGCCTCCGTTGAGGGGGAGGCGGCGGCTAGTGCTTGGATCATCGTGACGATTGCTCGCCATTGTATTGAGATCGGAAGATGAACTTTTGTTTTTGTGGAATCAAGGAGTTCCCACAGACGGCGCCCAACTGACGTGACCTGGATCACGCCAAGATGTTACCTTCCGTTGATCTGCTGATGGCGGCGATGGACGGCTGATATTGGATCTGGAGGCTGGCTCCTGGAGTGTGTGGATCTCAATGGGTTTGAGGTTGGTTGTTGCCGAGCTACCTGCAAGGAAGTCCCGGGGTGGTTGTACCACCGCGGACCCTCCGACGGTCAAGTTAGAGTGGAAATCCGAGTAGAGTAACGGCTTAGTGGAGTAAAAATGGCTTACTTGAACCGTCTGAAGAAGGGGTTTATATAGCGGTGGCAGCAGGCAGGGCAGACGCGAGAATCACGCCGGCCGTTACGCTCCCGACGTCATGCCCGCGTGATGGGCAGGATCTCCCATTAATGGCGAGACATGCTCGTTAATGGGGGATCATGATGGCGTGGAACGTGGGATGTGGCCGGCGGATATCTTGCGCATGGCGAGATTCGCGGGATGGCGGTTGCTCCTGTGAGCGGTGCCGTTAGTCGATCGATGAGACCGAGGAAGATGACCTCGACGGGAGAGCTCGCGGACGAGCGGGAGAGCTCGCGGACGAGCGGGAGAGCCGAGGTATCTTGGTTCTGCGGTAGCCCGGAGACGAACTGTGAGGCTGAGGAGGCCAATTGTGCAGGGGGCTCGAAGGTGAGCCAACGTTTGTTTGTAGGACGGGCATAGGGGTGGTCTGGTCGGCCACTGTAGGTCCTTTCTTGCATGCTCTACGACACGTCATCTGCCACGTGTCATGATCTGGGTGTTCCCCTCCGAATGCCGGCCAAGACTGAATGTCTTGCCTGAGATTCGGGGCAGTTGCTATTTGGTTTTATCCGTCCACCTCTTCGAAGATGCCTAGTTGATTTATGGCACCGTGTATCGGAGGTTTAGACGGATGCGGCCGATGTAGCAGACTTCATCAGATTCCCCCTGGCTTGAGGGGTTTTTGATTGTGGGGACGCTCTTCCCTGCAGGCGCAAGCCCCTGCAGTTAATTACGCTACCGCATCGCGGTAACAACTTTCTCCTTCTCCAGAATTTCACTTCGTGTCGTGGGTGTTTGTTTTGTTTGTGGTTGCCCGTGGATTGTATACGGAGACTAATTTATGTCGTCGCCCGTAGGACGTGGATTAGTCCAAATCCATATTTACTTAGATTTGGGTTTGGTGTTTTAGTTTAAGGATACGTTAGCCATATTGAGGCTAAGATCAACTTAAACGTTCGTTAAGGATACGTTAGTCTGATTTGAGACTAAGATCAAATTAACGGAAAGAACATTTAGGGGCTCTATTGTTCCAGTTTAGGGACGTAGTGGTCCATTTAATATATGGCCGCCGGGACCCGTCACCTCTCTGACGACGTTGAAGGATTACAACGACAGGTGTCAGAGGAGTTCAGAGATGTACCCTTGAACCAAAGTTGATTGGGGGTCTTATAGTCCAATTTGGGACTAAAGTCTATTTGAAGGTTTAAGGATACGTTAACCATATTTGAAGCTAAGATCAACTTAAACGGGATCGTTTAGATCCGACAAAAGAGCTTTTGGGGGCTCTATTGTTCCAGTTTAGGGACGTAGTGGTCCATGGGTAGTTTAAGGACATTGCGGTCCATTGCCAGTTTAGGGACATGGGGGTCCATGTTCCAGTTTAGAGACATGGTGGTCCATTGATAGTTTAGGGACGCATAAGTCCATGGGCTTAAGGACCCCACAGTCCATATGGATGTGTTTAAGGACGCATTAGTCCGTCAGTTTAAGGACGCATAAGTCCATGGGTTTAAGGACCCTACAGTCCGTATCGATGTGTGGTTGTCGGGACCCGTCACCTCTCTGACGTCATTGAAGGATTACAACGATAGGTGTTAGAGGAGTTCAGAGATGTACCCTTGAACCGGATGTAAATTGATTTAAGAGAGCAGTCTTGCTCAGTCAATTTAATTTGAGGACTTATGGCCATGATTGGGCTAAGTCCAGTTGAGAATATTCAACGTTTTTATCTTCGGCCTATTAGGCTTGTGCTAGGGCTTTGCCCCTGTTTAATAATGCACTGCATTTTATTCTGGCCTGCTAGGCCTTTTTGATTTGGGCTCTTCCCTTTATAAATGATGCAGAGCATCTGTTTGGGCTCTGCCCTTCTTTAAAATAATGTATTGCATTTAATTTGGCCTGTTAGACTTTTTTTTTTAATTGGGCTTGGCCCTTCTGCAGTGCATTAATTATCTGACATCGGCTTGTCAGGTGCTTTGCGCCAATTATTGAGCGCAAGCGCATATGGAGGTGACACGTGTCACGCTAGCACAGTGCGCTGTGCCAGTGCGCTGCGTTGTTGCACTGTGACACGTGGCGCGCTGTGTTGAGTTGCGCCAACCTTAAAGAGCAATGCTCTATTTTTAAAAGCGCATAGCGCAAGTGGTTATGGTGCTAACACGTGGCGCTCTTTAGTGGCTTGTGCCAACCCAGGAGCGCAACAGTGCAGTTTTTGCAAGTGCAAGGCACTGTTTCAATAATTTGATCCAACTTTGGATTCAAGAGAGGAATCTTTAAGATTTCAGAACCAATGGTTCATAAAAAAAAAGTGCAAGGCACTTTTATTATTATATTTTTTTATTGAAAATCATTGATCTTGTTCTTAGATCAATGATCTATTCAGAAGAAATTCTTCTTTTTTTTTATAAAGGTTTTTTACTTTTTTCTCTTCTTGAGTTCTTCTCACAATCTTGATGATGATGTCGATGTCTTTTGAATTTGGGGTCTAGGGGCCTTTATATAGTGCCCATTAATTTGTTAAATTTGTTAAAGAGATCCTTCTCTGAGTGATTTGGGGAATTTTCCCCACCGTTGGATCTTTGATCCAAGAGCTTCTGTTTTACAGAAGACAATTTTCTTGTTTTAACAAGAACAGAAAGATCTTATTAGAATTTTAATTCTGTTTAGCGCAGATGCACCTGCGCTTGACACGTGTCACGCAGCGCACAGCGCAGCGCAGCTGCGCTTGCGTAACTGTGCTGACACGTGTCTCTTGCGCAGCGCTTGCGCAACTGAAGCGTTGCTTCCTTTTAATTTTGTTTTAAATAGAGCCTTGCTCTGATTGGGCGCACTGCCTTGGGCGCTGCGCTGACGTTTCAGCTTTTGACACGTGGCGCGTTGCGCGCAGCGCAAGAGATCTAAAACGTTGCTTCAATTTTTGAATTTTTGAAATTCAAACAGAGTTTTGCTCTGACTCGGGGAAACACTGGGTGATCGCTGATATGAAGCATCATCACTTAGGCACATTGTAACCATTTATTAGTATCATTACCATGCTTTGGTAAAGATCCAATTAAAAATGGAGCGAAATGGAAAATATCTCTCCTTTTTTCTTTTGCATTTTCCTCCCTCTAATGTCCCTAATTCTCCAATTACCACCCTAGTGACAAAAAGACCAAGAACAACACCCCCCGACACCCCTACCACACAAATTTCCCAAATCGCCAACCCATCGTAGTCGTCGTCATCGACTCAAATGGAAACCCTAGAAATCGAGCCCCCAAAAGAGTCGCCTTTGCTTCGAAAATCCCTCCCAAAATCGAAAAAGAAGCCCCTTTCGAAGAAGAAGCTCGCCATCATCAACGAAAAGCTCTCCCTTTTGTCCCAAAACCTCCGCCTGTTCCCCTTCGTCCCCAACCCCAAAACCCTAGATTCCATCTCCGCTCACGAGGCCCTCTTCCGCTCCCTCAACCTCTGGGACTTCGCCAACCTCGAGCTCGACTCCCAAATCCACACCGAGCTCTTGACCGAGCTCATCGCGTGCTACGACCCCATCAAGCACCACAGCCTCGTCAACGGCCTTCGCATCAATCTCTCTCGCGCCGATCTCGGCCGCGCTTTACAGCTGCCGTCGAAGAATCAGAAGTCGGGGGCGATCGAATTCGATGCCGGAGAATTCGGGGGCGGAGATGCGGTCGCGACGGTTCTTTGGGGATTTATATCGAATAGGATGGTGTTTTTGGACGACGCGGCGATTTTGCCCAACCAGGTCGTGGCAGCGAACAGATTGATAAAGGAGGGTTTGCCGAATCAGGTCGATTGGGCGGGGTTGATGTGGGTTTTGGTTGAAAAAGAGATTTTGGAGGCCCCGGGGAATGGGAGTTGTTACTATGCCTCGCATCTTCAGTGTTTGATGAAATACCAAAAGCCGATGCTTTTTGAGGAAATGGCGGCGGGGTCGTCGGAGGCAGCTACCATTGAACAGGATGTTCATGTTGAGGAGTTTGGGGATGTGGGTAGTGATAAGTTGGGGCCGGGGTTGAGTTTGGGGATAGGTGGGGATTGTGAAGAGAGCAAGAACGAAGATTTGAGTAAAGAAGAGGTGGAAAAGGGTGAAAGGGTTGGTGAAGGGTTTGATAATGACCTTGCAGAGGCTAAATTGCCGACTGTAAATTATAATGCGGGAACATCACAAGGTGAGCATTTGAGTAAAGAAGAGGGAGAAAGATTGGAATGTGATGAGTTTGGTAGAGGAGAAGAAAACAAAGGTAAAGGAGTAGAAGATGGTCTCAATGATGATCTTGCTGAAGCAAAATTCCCTACATTGGATAGGTTAACTTCGTCGGATTTTATGCAAGTAATGGATGCCAACAATAACCTATCATTTGGTCTTGACCAATCAAATGGAGATTTCTTGGCTATGGGGAGTGATATGCACAACAGGGGCATGGGATTAGACTTGGGACAAGCTAGTTCTTCTATGTTTGGGAATGAGCATAAGAGAGCAAGTCAAGAGATCGATGATCATGTTGATGGATTCCACCAAATCCATCGGCAAAAGAGATTTCAGACTGACCAACCTTGGGAACAAACTCCAACAGTCTTAGGCTTTGATGGATTGAGGGAAGAAATTCAACATGTAATGGGGAAAGCTAGGATGGATATAGTAGAAAAGGAGCAAGCTTGTATGAATGCCCAAGAACAGGTACAATACTTGAGTGAGGTCCTGCAACAAAAGGATGAGATCATCCAATCTTTGGAAAGTAATAGGATGGAAGAGCTACAGACGAGGCAGAATGAAGAGTGCCGGTTTGAGCATGACCTCAAAACTTTAAGTAATATTCTGTTTGGTTGTAAGAAGGCTTTAAAGGACACTCAAATTGCGTTTGCGGAGTATAGGAAGAAGTTTCCATTGGGCAATGAAACAATTTGTAAGGAAGTTGGCGGCACCTGTGATGATGTTCTAAATGACAGTGAGACGGAAAAACCACGTTCGACAAAAGAGGAGGAAATGCGTCAGATTGCTCGGAGCATGTTCAATGAATTCAATAAGAGTTGGTCTGAAAAGTTTTGCAAGCATACCACTTGGGTTGCTACTTCCGCTACAAAGTTGGTGAAGCTTACTGAAGAATTTCAACTTCTCAAGGAAAGGACCACCGAAGCTAAGAATCAACATTGTTGAGTAAGTTCTCAGACACTCTGTAATTTGACTTATGTGCACATATACATCATCTTCAATTACCGTGAAATTTTAGGTTTTCGTTGTTTGCCACTGTAATACCCAAAACAAAAGATTCCCAAATTACTATAAAATGTAGATATAAGAACGCTAAGATGTTTTGTATGAAATACCAAAAACATAAGTTGCTTTTTCCTATCCTAGCCGCATATTCTACTATCTTGGAAAAAAATCATATAGGAACCTATCTATAAAACATTTTATAGGGAGGAGGATCTACCGTACACGTGGCAAATTGTGTGTGGATCTACCGTACAAAACAATAGCACGCTTCTTTATTTTTGAGATTCACAACCAATCTGCCACGTGTACGGTAGATTCACACCCAATCTACCACGTGTACGGTAGATTCTCCTCTCTATAAAAAGTTTTATAGATAGGTTCCCATATGATTTTTTTTCCATATTATCTCGCTCCTCTCTCTCTCTTGTCCAATCTCTCTCTCTCTCTTGCCTCTCCCTCCCTTCTCTCTCTCTCGAATCTCAACACCACAAATTCACATTACAAATCTCGAAATCGGCTTTTTAATTTCTATCAGAAATGGTAACGAGGAATCGATCTTCTCATCTCGATCTCGTTGAATTTAAGGTACAATAGTAAAAGTTTTCCTCTTTGATTCATTAATTATTTATAGTAAATAAATTATAGGAATTTAATAATAATCTTTATATGTTTTTGGATAGTTATAAGATGAATTTTGAGTAGACTCATGGTATATGATAGATGAATTGGGTTGGATTATATGTGTCCAATTGTGCATGGATTAATTATAAGTTTTTTTTGCTTTCTTAGATAATCTATTGAAGTCGAGAAGAGTACTTAGAGTCACATGAGCCATTAGTTCCGTAAATACTGTAAGTGGTGGTATATTATTTATCAAATTATATTATTTTATGTTTTGTAAAACTTTATTAGATTCATGTATCAATGTACATCATTGGTGATTGATGATCATGTATGTGATGCTTATATTTATATTTGTATGGAATGGATGTATATTTTTGATTGTGTGGACGTCATGCTTGAGTAAATATAGTTTATAAAAGTATAGCGCAACATCTGTCATGCTTATTGTTTTCCCTAATGGATGTTTATATGAAATTATACGATAAGATTATTATTAAAAAAATCATTATTTTCATAGTTAATAAGATGCATACACATGTGCCGTGATTTGGATATTGGTTTTGTTCATATAGTACAGCCTTTGCATTATTGGTTGAAATATTAGGCATGTGATTGTCGTTGGTTATGATAAGTTTCAATTATATTTTTGGCACATAGGCTGCATGCATCTCATAGGTCAATACCGGTATGATTATGGAAAGTCACGTGGATTACAACACGGGCTAGTAGTGTACCTCCGCTGGGATTTTGCACGCACCATATGACAAACTCACCGTGGGTCAATGTTAGTTCTTCCTTCACGGGCTATTAATAGCGGCATTTCACTTATGTCAACCGAGACAAGAGGTGTTGACCGTATTTAGCCATGATCCAACTTCCATCGCATGAAAATAATATTTTCTAAAAGTATTGCATATACTCGTAGATGAACTTGGTTATAATGATAAGGTATCATTTATTGATTTATATGCTATAAAGAAATTATTGTTATTATCAGACATCTCCAATCGATATATTCATTAAAATATTTTTGTTACATACTGTATCCATTTTTTACTGGGTTATAAAACTCATCCATCTTTTATGCGGCTACTAATCCAATATGCAGGGTGTTTAAGGATACAATCTACTGCTGTGATACTTGGATCTATAGCTGTTATAAGTTTTATAGATTTGCAATCAATTTTTGGAATATTCAATAATTTAGAATTTTAGGTATAGATTTGGATATTTGAGATTTTATATTGCTCGCAGATTTTTAGATTTTTAGATGCAGGCCTTGCGATCTTCTATGAGGAGAAGATTGCGGCATGTCACGTTTGGAAATGTGTTAATTATATATATATATATATATGGTTTTGGAGTGTGACAGCACAATTGCCCCATATGTTCATATTGTTACTTCAGGAAGCATTTGCGTGTTTGCTTCTGTTATTTGATAATGCTACACTGTGGTGGCGATGAGCGTTTTCTTATATAATCGTTCACATTGTGTAACATGCAATGCTTTCCATGAGTACGATAAGTTACCACATTGGTGATCACATGGGGAACGTATTAGAATCTAATGCAATGCTATTGCTACCGTTCAAGTGTTTTACAAAATGCATCTTGGCATGTCCAATTTAGCATTTATCTGTAAATATTGGGGGACATTCACCTTCCATTTCAGTTGGTGCAAAATTAACGGTTTAATGACAATAAAGCTTTTTATATTGCAAATTTAACGGAGAAAAAGTGGTGAAATCATATGAAATTTGGTAGATCCACATCTTAGATGATAAAGATGATGATGATGGGTGTCGATCGTAGGTGTATTTTTTCGATGCAAATTCCCTTCTATGTCATCTTTTCTTCATTATACTCATAACGTGTATTGGTAAAATGAAATGTGGTGGAAGAATCAGGTTTGCATTTTATAAAGTAGAAGGGAGGATGTAAACCCAAGGAAAAGTTTGTATTTTATAAAGTTGAAGGGAGGATGTAAACCTAACGAAAAGACATAGTTATACTCAAGAAATTAATAAACTTGGGATGTGATCGTAATCATATTGAAGAAAGTAACAAAATGGGATCGAGCAAAGTTGCATGAGAGATTTTATGAAGATTCAACCGACTTTTAATAAATGACGTTGCATTTGGATAGTGGGGTGTGATTGTGCTTATGGGACTATTTATTTGTGGCTGACAAGGAAAGAAGGTCTCTTGCTTTAATTCACACGAGCAAAGGCCCGAGCAATGCAGGGCTACGAAGTCCAAAATCAAGAAAAATCATATTAATTTAAAAGTTTATCGTTATATGATTTGTTGTAATATTTCGTGTTTATGAATTTCATATGTAAATTATATGAAGGATTAAGTTACAAATACTTTGGCATTTTCTTCAGCTTTTCAATAGTTTCTTGCTACAACATAAGAAAATTTTAAAATCTTTAAATGAAAATTCTATGGTTTTTAATATATTATTTTTTTTTGGCAAAAAAGAAACATGAAATGTATAAAAATCCGTAAGTTTTTTGTTTTCTTCAAATTTTCAACATTTTACACCCTATCGCACAGGATTATCGGGAAATTTTATAAGTCTTTAAATATTTGTTTTCTTCGATTTTCCAATATTTTGCTTGGTATAGCACAAGTCAATCATGAAATTTCCAAAAATAAAATATTTTTTGTTTTCTTTAGTTTTTCAGTATTTTCAATGATGTAACATACGAAAATCGCAAAATTTTCAAATATCTTTAAAATTTCCGTTTTCTTCCTTTTTCCTAATAATATGCAAGCACACGAAAATAAATGAACTTTTCAAAAATCTCAATTTTTTCTGATTCTTCTGCTTTTTAATATTTTGCATGTTATAGTGCATGACAATTGCGAAATTTATGAAAATCCCAAAAGTATTTGTTTTATTCAAATTTTTGAAAATCCCAATGTTTTGCATGAAAATCGTGAAACTTTCAAAAATATAAAAAAATCAATTTTTTATATTTCAATATTTTGTATGCTATATGGCGCACGAAAATTATGAAATTTGTAAAAATCAAAAGAAAATAGTTTTCTTCGAATTTTCAATATTTTGCATGCCAGCACACGAAAATCGTAAAATTTTTAAAAATCTTAAAATTTCTACATTCTTAGTTTATCAATATTTCGCTTGGTATATATAACACACAAAAATTGCAATATCTTCAAAAATCCTAAAATTTTCTGTTTTCTTCAGATTTTCAATATTGTGCATGTTAGCACACGAAAATCATGAATATTTTTAAATTCAAAATTTTTTGTTATCTTCAAATTTTTAGTATTTTGCATGCTCGAACATGAAAATCGTGAAATTTTCAAAAAACTCAATATTTTCTGTTTTATTCGGTTTCTCGATATTTTACTTGATATACCCACACAGATAGTGATTTTTTTTTTAAATATCAAAATTTTCTTGTCTTCCATTTTTAATATTTTTGATCTCAGAGCACACGAAAATCGCTAAATTTTTAAAAATCTCAAAAAATGTTTTTCAATTTTACAATTTTTTTGTTCTAAGTAGCTCACCAAAATCATGAAGTTTTTAAAATCTCATAATTCTCTGTTTTCTCTGGTTTTTATTATTTTACTTGCATGAAAATCGCAATATTTTCAAAAATCTCTGATCTTTCTTGTTTACTTCGCTTTTTCAATATTTTAAATGATATAGCACATGAAAATCACAAAATTTTCAAAAATCTCAAGAAAATTCTATTTCTTCATTTTTTTCATTACACGGAAATCATGAAATTTTAAAAATCTACAATTTGTTGTTTTCTTTTGTTTTTCAATATTTTACATGCTCATACTTTTGGAGAACTTCCGGATATCGAGGAGAGAAAAAATTATGTAAAGTAAATGAAAAAATGTTGTCGATTGCTGCTAATAACTTAACAGAACAAAGAAACCCAGTCCGAATGAGGACTGAGAACCCTGGTAACACCCAAAAATCACGAAATTTTAAAAAATCCCAAAAATTTTGTTTTCTTTTGTTTTCTATTTATTTTACACGCTGTAGCACACGAAAATCGGTAAATTTTCAAAAATCTCAAAAATTATGCTTTATTTTTTTTCAATATTTTGCCTGTTATGAAAATTGCGAAATCTTTTTAAAAATTACGTTTTCTTGGTTTTTGATATTTTACGTGGCATAAGAAAATCGCAAAATATTCAAAAATCTCACATTTTCTGTTTTCTTTCGTTTTCTCACACGAAAATTGCAAAATTTTCAAAAATTTAAAATTTTACTGTATTACATGCTATTATACATGAAATTGCGAATTTTTCAAAATTGTCGAAATTTTATGTTTTTTTTTGTTTTTAATTTTTAAACACCAAATGAATATCACGAATTTTTTCACTCTAAAAATTTTTTTTTTCACTCTAAATTTTTTTTTCTTCGATTTTTCAATATTTTGCACTTAGCACACAAAAATTGCAATATTCTGGCAGTAAAACCTAATTATTGAGATAAAAAACAGAAAGAGATTTTAAGAAAATGGTCCGATCAGAAATTTTCCACTATATAAACCCAGCTGTATAGGATAAAAACTGATAAATATTGAATAAGGAGCCAATAAAAAAAATCCATGACCTGAATGTAGTATGACTGCATGAGATAAATAGGGATTAGATAACAATTTTTCCATTAAAGTGCAAGCTAGATAAGGGAATATTTTTTCATATAGCTTTATATATAATAATACCAGTTGGAGCTCATGCATCACGCGTGGGCCCCACCTATGGAGCACGGGTTCGGACACGGATGTGAAATACGATACGCTTCGGATTCAGATTCGCAGATTCAATATTTTTCAAAAATCTAGGATATGAGATACTTTTGTATATCGATTTTTAATTAAATAAATATGAATATGTATTAATATATACATATAAATATATAAAAATAAAAATAAATAATTGCATTATGTTAGATATTCAATACACTTTCCAATTTTCGAGAGCTTTAATTTTTAAAACGAAGAGAAGGCATCAATTCGAGAGAGGCTGATAAGACATTTACAAGTCTGAGTGCATCCGAAAGAATCAGAGAGTTCCTGAGAGTTTCGGACTCAACTTATGATCGGGTACGATTTGTGAAGCATTTATAAGTATTCGTGCTTCACAAGGGCCCACTTGATATGTAGGAAACTCCCTAAATGTTTATATTATTTTACAGACATGGCATGACTTTCAGAACACACGTAAAAATTTAATAATTAAGGATTTGATTAATTGACATCCAATGTCCATATGTAAAAATGCTACATGATTTACATCCAATGATCCTGGAAGCTCATCCCCGCGGTGAAAGCGTCCAAATGGTCCTTCGGGTCGGTTTTCCCGTCGAACAGAGAGGCCTTTGGGGGTTTGTTACGCGAGGAGACGTGGACGGCAAGCAATTCCTCGGTGAATAGCATGAGCGAGTCGGAGGCGTACTTAGTTCCGTCGCTCGAGAGGCGCGCCTCCCGACGCATGCCCTCGATTTTCTTCTCGAGGGCATCCAACCGACCGCGGTATCCCAAGGAATCGGCGCCATGGGATCCCTGGCCTCCGCTGCGGGTGACCTGCGTCTGGGAGCGGCCCCGGTTCCTCTCTATGAGGCGTCTCAGGTCCCGAGGCGAGGTAGCTCTCGAGTCGCTGGGGCGGACCCCTTCTGTGTGGCCCCGCCGATGGCGGCGGGGTTGACCATGCATGTGGATAGGCGAGGTGACTGACATCTTCTCGGGGGGATAAGGGTCGCGAGGAGGCTCGAACCGAGGTGTTCTGGCGGCGGACCTTGGCGTGGAGCCCCGGGGCACCCAGCAGGCCTCAGGGAGTATCGGCTCGAGAGATCGGTGGCCAGGGGACGCAGCCTGCTGGTGGTCAGCCACCCAGACAGGGGCCGAGCCTTCTGGAGGCGGTGGAGCAGCGACCTGGGGCCCAGGCCCTGCCGTTTGGACGCGGACGAGGGCCTCCACGAGGGATTGCAACCGGTCCATCCGGCCTGCGAGGGCGTTGATGACGGTCATGGGAGGTGGCTCATCCCCGCCTTCGGCGAATGGAAGGCGGCGACTGGTATTGGGATCTTCAGGGTGGTTGCTTGCCATTTGGGCGAAGATCGGAATGCCAACTTTTGTTTTCATGGAGTTTTCTTCCCACAGACGGCGCCAACTGATGGAGGTCCTTTTTGGGTCTCCGTCAGATGTTGTCTTCCGCCGATCTCCTGGTGGACTTAAGTGGTTATCTTCCGTTGCGTGTAGGTCTCAATGGGTTTTGGTGGAAGAGGTGGTATGAGGAGTTCGGTGCCGAGTACCTGCAAAGAAGTCCTGGGGTGGTTTGGTACCACCAAGGACCCTCCGACGATCAAGTTAGTGATGAGATCCGAGCAGAGTAATGGCTTAAAAGAGTAAAAGATGGCTTACTTGACCCCTCTGTGATGGGGGTTTATATAGCGGTGGAGCACGCAGCAGCAGCAGACGTGAGAATCTCGCCGGCGGTTACGCCCCCCGACGTCACGCCCGCGTAGAAAGCGGATCGCCCGTTGATGGCGTGGAACGTGGGATGTTGCTGGCGTAGAATCAGCGTATGGCGAGATTCGTGGAGCGGCGGTTACGCCTGTGAGCGACGACCTTGGTCAGAGGGTCGAGGAAGACGGCCTCGGATTGGAGCTCGGGACGAGCGAGGAGGCCGAGGAGTCCTGGCCTTGTGGCAGCTCGGCGAGAGCCACGGGACCGAGGAGGCCATTCTGCAGGGGGCCCCGATGAAGGCCAGCTTGTGTTTGCAGGTCGGGTACAGGGTGGCTTGGTCGGCCCCTATGGACCCCTTCTTCTGAGTTCTAGGACACGTCGCCGGCCACATGTCAGGATCCCGGGGATCGCCAATATTGAGCATCATCAAAGATTCAACCGACTTTTTAATAAATGACATTGCATTTGGATAGTGGGGTGTGATTATGCTTATGGGACTATTTATTTGTGGCTAACAAGGAAAGAAGGTCTCTTGCTTTAATTCACACAAGCAAGGGCCTGAGCAATGCCCGGTTATAAAGTCCAAAATCAAGAAAAATCATATTAACTTAAAAGTTTATTGTTATATGATTTGTAAGTTATAATATTTTGTATTTATGAATTTCATATGTAAAATATATGAAGGAGTAAGTTACAAATACTTTGGCATTTTTCTTCATCTTTTCAATAGTTTCTTGCTACAGCATACGAAAATTTTAAAATCTTTAAATGAAAATTCTATGGTTTTTAATATATTGCTTGTTATGGCACAAGAGAAACACGAAATGTATAAAAATCCTAAAGTTTTTTGTTTTCTTCAAATTTTCAACATTTTGCACGCTATAGCACAGGAGTATTGGGAAATTTTATAAGTCTTTAAATATTTGTTTTCTTCGAATTTCCAATATTTTGCTTGATATAGCACAAGTCAATCATGAAATTTCCAAAAATAAAATATTTTTTGTTTTCTTTAGTTTTTCAGTATTTTCCATGACGTAACATACGAAAATCGCAAAAATTTCAAATATCTTTAAAGTTTCCGTTTTCTTCCTTTTTCCCAATAATATACAAGCACACAAAAATAAATGAACTTTTCAAAAATCTCGAATTTTTCTGATTCTTTTGTTTTTTAATATTTTGCATGTCATAGCACATGACAATTGCGAAATATATGAAAATCCCAAAAGTATTTGTTTTATTCAAATTTATGAAAATGCCAAAAGTATTTGTTTTATTCAATTTTTGAAAATCCCAATATTTTGCACGCTACCACTGGAAAATCGCGAAAATTTCAAAATTATAAAAATATCAATTTTTTATATTTCAATATTTTGTATGCTATATGACACGCGAAAATCATGAAATTTGTAAAAATCCAAAAAAATAGTTTTCTTCGAATTTTCAATATTTTGCATGCCAGCACATGAAAATCGTAAAATTTTTAAAAATCTTAAAATTTCTATAGTCTTAGTTTATCAATATTTCGCTTGGTATATATTGTACACGAAAATTGCGAAATCTTCAAAAATTCCAAAGTTTTCTGTTTTGTTCAGATTTTCAATATTGTGCATGTTAGCAGAAGAAAATCATAAATTTTTTATTATCTTCAAATTTTTAGTATTTTGCATGCTCGCACATGAAAATCGTGAAATTTTCAAAAATCTCAATATTTTTTGTTTTATTCGGTTTCTCGGTATTTTACTTGAAATACCCACACAGATTGTGATTTTTTTTAAATATCAAAATTTTCTTGTCTTCCATTTTTAATATTTTTGTTCTTACTAAATTTTTAAAAATCTCAAAAAAATGTTTTTTCAATTTTACAATTTTTTTGTTCTAAGTAGCTCACCAAAATCGTGAAGTTTTAAAAATCTCATAATTCTCTTTTTTCTCTGGGATTTTTTATTATTTTACTTGCTTTAGAGCATGAAAATCGCAATATTTTCAAAAATCTCTGATCTCTCTTGTTTCCTTCACTTTTTCAATATTTTAAATGATAGAGTACATGAAAATCACAAAATTTTCAAAAATCTCAAGAAAATTCTATTTTCTTCATTTTTTTCATTACACGAAATCATGAAATTTCAAATATCTTACAATTTGTTGTTTTCTTTTGTTTTTCAATATTTTACATGCTCATACTTTTAGAGAACTTCCTGGTATCAAGGAGAAAAAAAATTGTGTAAAGTAAATGTAACACCCTTGTCTGATCGTACGTTCCTTTTCTTTTTGGATATATTGGGCTTTGTTTTATTATTATTATAATTTGGAGTTTAATACTTTTAATTAAGATATATGCATACAATTATGGTTTTTTCAAGTTTGTTAAATATGCATATTATTAGTATTTAAATATTTATTTGTCTAACACTATTTTATAACCATATTTATATTTTAGTATAATAATTTAAACAAAAGATATTTTATCTGGTATTTCTTTAAACAATACATATACATAAGATTTTACCCATTTTTAAATTCTATTTATAAGATATTTTGTCTTACGATATTTATTTGGTTAGAATATTTAATTTTGAAAAGTCATGAGAGCCCATGTTAAATCTTTTAACCATATAAATATTTTTACTAAACTAACAACTCAATTTTCTCTCTCCAATCACCATATATGTCTCACCTGATAACTTGAATCTTTTTAAAACAAATATTCTCTCTCCAAACTAAATAATTTTACCAAACCAAATATATTTTTAAATCTTTTATTAATCCTTGTTCTAACAATCGCTCATCTAATCTCTCTCAGCAGATTCTCTTTCTCAAATCTACTCTCTTTAATTATTTTTTCTACAAATCTATATACATACATACATATATATAATTGAAGATATTTTGTTATGATAGTTTAACTGAAAATATATTTTAGTTGTTTGATATCATAAAATCTTATATATATAACTAATTGTATTTATTTTTATTAACCCATAACTATATACATATTTACATATATTTTCACTATATACTAATATGTATATATACATATGCTTTTCTATTATTCAAACTATATACAAACCAATATGTATATATACAACTTTTCTAATATCTTATAGAAGTATATAACAACCCATCATATCTCTCTTTTATAAAATCAAATCCAAATCTCATCTCATCAGAATATTTCTCTCTCCAATTATAATACTCTCTCCAATCTTTAAACATCTCTCTTCTCTATAAATAACAATCTAATTATTATCATCTCTCCCCTTCTCATATAAATCAACTTCTCTTTTTCCAATCACAATATTTTCTTCTTCTTCAAAATTAGCCGAGCAATCAAACGTTGGAGTTGTTCTTCGTGTCGTCGTGTTTATCTGTCTCCGAGGCAAGTACTCTTACTCTTTTATTTTTTTTGTCAATGCAACATCGGGAATTCTCTAAATAAATTATTAACTTACAATATTTAAATAAAATTGTAATATTTTGCCGCTTTATTAATATATCTTATAATATCTGTACATATGATGAAAACCCTAGAATCTAGAATACCTATTAATCCTTTCATCAAGTGAACAACTGTAAAAATGCAAACGTAATAAAATAACTTTTAACATGTAAATGTGGTTTAATATATAAAAAGCTTTATAAGTAATTATATGTTTCTGTTGCAACAATATTGGTATACGCTAGCATGCAGAATGCCAACACTTATATCCTAATTTAAAACATAAAAATATAGTATTATTACTGTTAATCAATAAACGCTTTGGGCTTAAAATTTTATATATATAAATTAAACTTTCTACATTATCGCACATAATATCGCTGCATTCCATGTGCCCTAATCATATAAATTATTTTGATACTATAATTTGTATTTTCTATTATCACATGATTATAAAACTTATTATTAGCACTTACATGATAACTAGTCAATCTGTCATTTATTTTATCACACTTACTATTACCTCGTAATTATACTATTACCATCACCCGCTTTACGCATCTGTAATTTGTCATTCTCATTTAACTATATTAACCCTTTAAAACCATATTTCAATTTATTATTCTTTTCAATAAATAAACTCGGATGTTAAATACAGATACCTGCATATTTATGTTGAGTGTTGTTTACATTTTTGACCTTATCATATTCTATCATCTATATTTAATATTTTACTTGAGACTATCATTATCGGCATGATTGAGAAACCTTAACATGCTATTCTTGTTTATGGACACTATCATTTTATAACTATTGTACTTGACATGCCATGATTACTCATTGCTCCAGACTACTCATATTAAAACAAGTTCTCTATTTTGAATGCTGAATTACATGACATGACACACCACTATTCACCAGTTTTATTTCCATACAATTACCATACTACAAGTTCCTGTCTTTTCAGCATTCTTATTTAGTGCTCTAGTCTTTACCATAACAGCTATAAATACGTGGGTGTTGGGGTAGTTTGAGTGTGCGTTGTACAACAGGATCTCAGGAGTCCCATGCCGGCAGCTCGTACCGGGCTATAGCGGCCACATGATTACAGCTCGTACCGGGCTATAGCGGTCACATGATTACAGCTCGTACCGGGCTATAGCGGTCACATGTTTACAGCTCGTACCGGGCTATAGCGGTCTCTTGTTCATTCCACAGTTGGGCCCGTGTTTCCTAGCCCCTGGGGCACCACTCTTGGGTTAGGAATACTCCTGCAGAGGTTGACGCACACACTCAAGCTTACGATAGGATAGTTTACCTTTTAGTGGCCAGTTAGGTTATGACATGATCCCTTACATACATGTTTCATAGTGTTAGTGCATTTAATTACTTATATACATGTTTTCTTGCGCACCGGGCTTCACTTTTATATATTCTTGTTATTATGCTACACACACTTTATACGTTGAGTACTTGCTGGGGTGTTCTGACATCCCTGAGATTTGCCATCTCAGGTTTAGAGACAGGTTTTTAGGCTGAGCGGGATCAGAGCGGCTACCAGGACTTTGTTGAAGATCAGTAATCGTAGGTTTGTTTTCCTTTACTTTTAGCCTTTAGCATGTGCGCCCTTATGGGACATTAGGACTTTTGTATCTCTTTCGGATCTTATTTTATTCCGAATCTTTTGTTTTGGATCTTTAATTGCATCAATTATCTAGTGGACCCATTTTTAGGATTTCTTGTGGTTTCATTGCAGCATGATTATCAGTATTATTTCTTTTGGTATTGGATTTTATTTTTGACAGGTTAATCTAGACAGCCTTATGTGACTATGGAAGGACTTTTCCTTACCGTAGGTAGCACGGCCGGCCTTCGTCGTTTCCCGTATTCCACATTTTGGGAAGCGGGGCGTGACAAGGTTTTGTTGGTATCAGAGCCCAGGCTGACGTCAAAATTAGTCTTGGTTCTACCGACCTTTTAGGTTAGAATCACACGTATAGGTTCTCCCCAGTGTGTCATGCTGCATATTTCCTTGACTCTGATTATACGATTCGGGCGACTGAGATGGAATTACGATATTGTACTCATGTACCGCGGCATGGTTACAATGCGTCATTCTGTTTGAGTAACTTAGAGTTCTATTTGATTTGTTTCCACTGATTTGATTTTCTTGAACACGCCGATTTCTCAAGCCAAGACCGTGACTCTTCATGCCCTCATTTGTTTCCTTAATCCTTGATTTTTCTTACCCATCTATTTTCATTGATCCTTGTAATTAGTTCACGACCTTGTATTTTCGTTCTTCAAATTTCGAGGACGAAATTTCTTGTAAGGTGGGTAGAATGTAACACCCTTGTCTGATCGTACGTTCCTTTTCTTTTTGGATATATTGGGCTTTGTTTTATTATTATTATAATTTGGAGTTTAATACTTTTAATTAAGATATATGCATACAATTATGGTTTTTTCAAGTTTGTTAAATATGCATATTATTAGTATTTAAATATTTATTTGTCTAACACTATTTTATAACCATATTTATATTTTAGTATCATAATTTAAACAAAAGATATTTTATCTGGTATTTCTTTAAACAATACATATACATAAGATTTTACCCATTTTTAAATTCTATTTATAAGATATTTTGTCTTACGATATTTATTTGGTTAGAATATTTAATTTTGAAAAGTCATGAGAGCCCATGTTAAATCTTTTAACCATATAAATATTTTTACTAAACTAACAACTCAATTTTCTCTCTCCAATCACCATATATGTCTCACCTGATAACTTGATTCTTTTTAAAACAAATATTCTCTCTCTAAACTAAATAATTTTACCAAACCAAATATATTTTTAAATCTTTTATTAATTCTTGTCCTAACAATCGCTCATCTAATCTCTCTCAGCAGATTCTCTTTCTCAAATCTACTCTCTTTAATTATTTTTTCTACAAATCTATATACATACATACATATATATAATTGAAGATATTTTGTTATGATAGTTTAACTGAAAATATATTTTAGTTGTTTGATATCATAAAATCTTATATATATAACTAATTGTATTTATTTTTATTAACCCATAACTATATACATATTTACATATATTTTCACTATATACTAATATGTATATATACATATACTTTTCTATTATTCTAACTATATACAAACCAATATGTATATATACAACTTTTCTAATATCTTATAGAAGTATATAACAACCCATCATATCTCTCTTTTATAAAATCAAATCCAAATCTCATCTCATCAGAATATTTCTCTCTCCAATTATAATACTCTCTCCAATCTTTAAACATCTCTCTTCTCTATAAATAACAATCTAATTATTATCATCTCTCCCCTTCTCATATAAATCAACTTCTCTTTTTCCAATCACAATATTTTCTTCTTCTTCAAAATTAGCCGAGCAATCAAACGTTGGAGTTGTTCTTCGTGTCGTCGTGTTTATCTGTCTCCGAGGCAAGTACTCTTACTCTTTTATTTTTTTTTGTCAATGCAACATCGGGAATTCTCTAAATAAATTATTAACTTACAATATTTAAATAAAATTGTAATATTTTGCCGCTTTATTAATATATCTTATAATATCTGTACATATGATGAAAACCCTAGAATCTAGAATACCTATTAATCCTTTCATCAAGTGAACAACTGTAAAAATGCAAACGTAATAAAATAACTTTTAACATGTAAATGTGGTTTAATATATAAAAAGCTTTATAAGTAATTATATGTTTCTGTTGCAACAATATTGGTATACACTAGCATGCAGAATGCCAACACTTATATCCTAATTTAAAACATAAAAATATAGTATTATTACTGTTAATCAATAAACGCTTTGGGCTTAACATTTTATATATATAAATTAAACTTTCTACATTATCACACATAATATCGCTGCACTCCATGTGCCTTAATCATATAAATTATTTTGATACTATAATTTGTATTTTCTATTATCACATGATTATAAAACTTATTATTAGCACTTACATGATAACTAGTCAATCTGTCATTTATTTTATCACACTTACTATTACCTCGTAATTATACTATTACCATCACCCGTTTTACGCATCTGTAATTTGTCATTCTCATTTAACTATATTAACCCTTTAAAACCATATTTCAATTTATTATTCTTTTCAATAAATAAACTCGGATGTTAAATACAGATACCTGCATATTTATGTTGAGTGTTGTTTACATTTTTGACCTTATCATATTCTATCATCTATATTTAATATTTTACTTGAGACTATCATTGTCGGCATGATTGAGAAACCTTAACATGCTATTCTTGTTTATGGACACTATCATTTTATAACTATTGTACTTGACATGCCATAATTACTCATTGCTCCAGACTACTCATATTAAAACAAGTTCTTTATTTTGAATGCTGAATTACATGACATGACACACCACTATTCACCAGTTTTATTTCCATACAATTACCATACTACAAGTTCCTGTCTTTTCAGCATTCTTATTTAGTGCTCTAGTCTTTACCATAACAGCTATAAATACGTGGGTGTTGGGGTAGTTTGAGTGTGCGTTGTACAACAGGATCTCAGGAGTCCCATGCCGGCAGCTCGTACCGGGCTATAGCGGCCACATGATTACAGCTCGTACCGGGCTATAGCGGTCACATGATTACAGCTCGTACCGGGCTATAGCGGTCACATGATTACAGCTCGTACCGGGCTATAGCGGTCACATGTTTACAGCTCGTACCGGGCTATAGCGGTCTCTTGTTCATTCCACAGTTGGGCCCGTGTTTCCTAGCCCCTGGGGCACCACTCTTGGGTTAGGAATACTCCTGCAGAGGTTGACGCACACACTCAAGCTTACGATAGGATAGTTTACCTTTTAGTGGCCAGTTAGGTTATGACATGATCCCTTACATACATGTTTCATAGTGTTAGTGCATTTAATTACTTATATACATGTTTTCTTGCGCACCGGGCTTCACTTTTATATATTCTTGTTATTATGCTACACACACTTTATACGTTGAGTACTTGCTGGGGTGTTCTGACATCCCTGAGATTTGCCATCTCAGGTTTAGAGACAGGTTTTTAGGCTGAGCGGGATCAGAGCGGCTACCAGGACTTTGTTGAAGATCAGTAATCGTAGGTTTGTTTTCCTTTACTTTTAGCCTTTAGCATGTGCGCCCTTATGGGACATTAGGACTTTTGTATCTCTTTCGGATCTTATTTTATTCCGAATCTTTTGTTTTGGATCTTTAATTGCATCAATTATCTAGTGGACCCATTTTTAGGATTTCTTGTGGTTTCATTGCAGCATGATTATCAGTATTATTTCTTTTGGTATTGGATTTTATTTTTGACAGGTTAATCTAGACAGCCTTATGTGACTATGGAAGGACTTTTCCTTACCGTAGGTAGCACGGCCGGCCTTCGTCGCTTCCCGTATTCCACATTTTGGGAAGCGGGGCGTGACAGTAAATGAAAAAATATTCTCGATTTCTACTAATAACCTAACAGAACAAAGAAATCCAGTCCGAATGAGGACTGAAAACCCGGTAACACCCAAAAATCACAAAATTTTAAAAAATCCCCAAAATTTTGTTTTCTTTTGTTTTCTATTATTTTACATGTAGCACACGAAAATCGTTAAATTTTCAAAAATCTCAAAAATTTTGCTTTATTTGTTTTTTTCAGTATTTTACTTGTTATAGCATATGAAAATTTCGAAATCTTTTTAAAAATTCCGTTTTCTTGGTTTTTGATATTTTACATAGCATAAGAAAATCGCAAAATATTCAAAAATCTCACATTTTCTGTTTTTCTTTCGTTTTCTCATACGAAAATCGTGAAATTTTCAAAAATATAAAATTTTACTGTAAAATAGCGAATTTTTCAAAATTGTCGAAATTTTCTGTTTTTTTTATTTTTAAACACCAAACGAATATCATGAATTTTTTTACTCTAAAAATTTTCTTTTTTCGATTTTTCAATATTTTGCATGCCTTAGCACACAAAAATTTCAATATTTTGGCAGTAAAACCTAATTATTTAAAGATAAAACAGAAAGAGATTTTAAGAAAATGGCCCGATCAGAAATTTTCCACTATATAAACCCAACTGTATAGGATAAAAAACTGATAAATATTGAATAAGGATCCTATAAAAAAAATCCATGACCTGAATATAGTATGACTGTATGAGATAAATAGGGATTGGATAACAATTTTTCCATTAAAGTGCAAGCTAGATAAGGAAATATCTTTTCATATAGCTTTATACATAATAATACCACTTGGAGCTCACGCATCACGCGTGGGCCCCACCTATGGAGCTCGGGTTCGGACACGGATGTGGAATACGATACGCTTTGGATTCGCGGATTCAATATTTTTCAAAAATCTAGGCTATGAGATACTTTTGTATATCGATTTTTAATTAAATAAATATAAATATATATTAAGATATACATATAAATATATAAAAATAAAAATAAATAATTGTATTATGTTGGATATTCAATACACTTCCAAATTTTCGAGAGCTTTAATTTTTAAAACGAAGAGGAGGCATCAATTCGAGAGAGGCCGATGAGACATTTACAAGTCCGAGTGCATCCGAAAGAATCAAAGAGTTTCCGAAAGTTTCGGATTCCAATTTGTGAGGCTCTCGATTCCGCTGTCCCAGAAGCCGAATAGATCTATGTTGAAAGATCGTTTGAAAAAGGTGCAGGTACGATTCGTGAAGTATTTATAAGTATCCGTGCTTCACAAGGGCCCACTTCATATGTAGGAAACTTTGTAAATGTTTATATTATTTTACAGACAGGGCATGACTTTCAGAACACATAAAAATTTAATAATTAAGGATTTGATTAATTGACATCCAATGTCCATATGTAAAAATGCTAGATGATTTACATGCTAAATGAATTCATTTATATATAAATTAATTTAGATATTTTATTCACTTAACGTAACGATTTGACATTCTTATATAAATATTGTAGTCATATATATAGAGATCTCAAATTACATCAAGCTGTAATATTTGTGCATTTGAAACAAATACGGTAACATGTAAAACTTGAAAGCTTATATAACTTGATAATTTTAACAGTACTTAGTTGTCATTAATCATCATTAAGAATAATGCAATTTAATGTATTCTTGCTATAATATGTTTTTGTTAAAATCAATTTAGAAGCTTAAACAGTTATTAAATTGTCTTATTTAAGAGAAAAATAAGAAATGAATCATTGAAACAAAAACATGAATCGAAATTTTACTCTTTTAAAAATAAAATTTGGAAAAATTGTTTTGCAAGGGATGAATCGATAATGTAAAGGATCGTAAGATAAACAATAATTAGTACCTAATTTAAAAGTATAATAATTAAAAGTTATTTAACATATTCATAAATAGTGCTTTTGTCGATTCGCTAAAAGATTCTGAAATGATGGAATATTCTCTTAGTAACTTATCTTTGTTATGATATAAATTTTTTTTGTGAGCCTAGATTTAAAGAGATAATTAAGTTGGTGGTGGATCAAATTTTCCCATTAAAGTCCAGAGAATCCATGAAATATTCTCTCATATATATAGCTAGATAGATTAGCCAATGTTTGTTGTATGTTTGCTTAATTAAAGCCTAAGTGCATCTATTGATAGAATAAAATTTTGATGCCTAAGGTCTGAACACTTATTTAAAATGTTGTTACTATGCAATTTATGAAACAGGTCCAAAACATTGGCTAATTCGCAATTTCCCAAATTATGTGCCATATTTACAGAAAACCCTTTTTAATGATTTTACAAACATGCCCAAACGTTTAACATATTGCATATAGATTTATTTTGGATCAGTTTGGGCATGAAATTATATTGTTATTTGATCAAAGCTACATAAACTTATGCAACATTGAAATTTCCATCCAATGGTTCAAGATTCATTGGGGTTATTTATCAAAGGGTATAAACAATTTAGTGTGTAATTAACGAAACATGCCTAAATAGGGGCCATTCGCAATTTCCGAAATTATGTTACCCATGTTTGGAGAAAACCTTTTTTTTCTTCATTTTCTTACATGACACTGCCAACAAAACTTTCAAAAACTACGAAAAAATATCATAAATAAGGTGCCATGTCAACAATACTGCTAAGAAACTACCATGAAACTTTCAAAAAGCATGATAGTTTCTCATAATTTTGAAAAAGTTTGATAGTTTGTCGTAACTGAGGCAAAACATTTGATAGTTTTTTTGATATTAAGCCTTAAAATATCTATCAAACGGTTCTAGTTTCATGAAAAAAGATTCCGAAATCAAAAGTTAAAATGATTTAATGTGTAATTTGCGAAACAGACCTACAGTAGGGGCTCATTCGCAATTTCCACAATCATATGGCACACATACAAAAACCTTTTTTTCATGTTTTTTTTAACAAACATGCCTAGACCTTCGTTGCATGGAGATTTATTTCGGGTCTATTTCTGCACGAAATTATGTTATTATTCGATTATAACTTACATAAACACGTGCACCAATAAAATTTGTATCTAATGCCTCGAGTTTCATAGAAATTGTGTCATCGATATCAGAAGTTGTCAAGTGATTTAGTGTGTAGTTTACAAACTAAGCGAAAAACAGGCTCTAGTTCGCAATTTCTGATATTATGTTACATATTTACAGGCCCTCTTTTTCAAAATAGAACAGAAACAAAACAGGTTATCCATTCTTCTTAATTAACTCTATATGACAACTCTTTTTTTCTCAGGCTTCGCATCGATGTGAACCGTGGAGTTGTCATGTATCTCTCCCTTGATCGACATTAGAGAAAGCTCGGTCACAACCATCCTCTCTAGCCATCTCCATATCGGTCTCGCGCCATAGACCTGCAATACACAAATGATAAAATTGAACTTCAATCTCAAATTCACTTTTAAGGAATTCTATGGAGATGCAGCACTTGTTGTAAATATGAGCACCAAATTAATATTTCAATGCTGGCAGTAGAGTCTTGCATAGCTTGCAGAAACTACAATACTTACCGGGTCACAAGATTCCGATAGTACGATATCGAAGGCAGCATCAGACACAGCCAGAGCAACTCCTCTCTCCGCTAGGCGAGCTGCGACATCCTTCGACTGAAGGCTGGCAACCTTACTCAGTTGCTCCCGTGAAAGAGGATCAAAGATGACTATCTTGTCGAGTCGATTCGATTGAGCAGCTCAGGCCTAAAATGCTTCCTCACCTGAAATGAACAGTAATGTCAAGAACTCTGAAAATTATTTAAATCGAGACACAACCAAAGCAAACTTAGATGGTTACTTAAATGTACCGTATTTTGCAGCTTAGTCTCCAATTCATTGTTGAAGTGTTGCTAAACTAAACATGAAAAATAAAATTTATCTGGAATGCATACAGCTCCACCCCTAAGGGAAAGAAATGAAACCTCGGTAACAAAAAGTAAGAATCCACACAATGAAACCTCATCAAGTTCTCTTAAAGATAATTCTAACATTATTTATTCTGCCTACCTCTACTAAGGTGTTCCCGCTGAAGGCATTTCCATATAGGGCTGTTAAAAAAGCTCAAAGCTCGGAACTCGGCCCGGGATCGGCTTGTTAAAAGCTTGGGCTCGGGCTCGGGCTCGTTTGACTACTAAACAATCTGAGCTCGAAAAAAAAAATCTAAACTCGGTGAAATAAATGAACAAACACGAACACAGCGGGCTCGAGCTCAGCTTCTTTAAGGCTCGTTTAAAGTTGGATAATTTGTATCTTATCTGGAATTCACTACAAATAAATATATGATTACTTATTCTTAAATTTAGATTATAATTATTAGCTTGTTGATGTTAACTATGACTTACATCATGATAAATATTGGATCAAATATTGTTGTGATAAAGTATGAAGAATTTAAATAAGGGTTAATTGCGGATACACCCCTGTACCATGGGCGGTCGAGCACGTATACCCCTGAAATATTATAATAAACGTTTTTACCCCTGATTGAAAAATATTTTTCTAATTCCCATTATATCCATTTCTCCTTCCTCTTCAAGCATAAAGAACTCATATCCCTAATAATTTCTAATTCCCATTATATCCCTTTCTCCTTTCTTTTCAAGCATGAAAAACTCACGACCCTGAGAATCCAATGAAAAGAAAATCTTAGTAAAATCAACTAAAGAAATGATAATAAAATAAAATTGAAAAATACTCATCTTGAATTTAGTTTCCCCTTTCTTGAAATTAATGGAGAGAATATGTTAAACATCAAGGATTTAGATTAGGATAAAAACTTAAGTACTTTCGAGAGAATGGAAAAAAAATATGGAGGTGTGATGGAAGAAAAGACAACATCAAGCTTTTAGAATAGGACTAAAATGTTGGTATTTTAGAGATTGGTTTTTTAGAGTAGAAAGGAAGAAGAAAGGGATAAAATGGGTATTAAGAAAATATTTATTAACCATAGGAGGTGTAAGTGCTTATTATTATAGTTCAAGGGTATAAGTGCTTAACCCCAAATAGTTAAGGGGTCTATGTGCAATTAAACCTTTAAATAATTAATAACTTTAAATTTTGCTGACAAAGTTCAAAAAAAGTTTTAAGCTCGTTTATTTAATTATGATAACTGCATTCCTTACTGCTCACTTTGTCAAATATAATATTGAACATTGATATGTTGTTTTTATATATTGATGTGATTATTTATAGTTTTTTTTTCTAGATTTTTGATAGGTTCGATAAATCTCGAGGCTTGCTCGGGCTCAATGAAGGCTTGGCTCAGGCTCGTTTGATAAATAAACGAGCCAAAGCTTGAATAAGCTTTTAAGCTCGTTTAAATAATTGAGTTAAACCGAACGACCTAAAGCTCGGCTCTGACTTGTTTAACAGACCTATTTCCATATGCCAAAGGCTCACACCAAGGTAAATTTTAAATGTTATGCTACTTTGATAAACATGGTTATGCTACAACCTAACACATATTAAGCTTTCATGAAAAAATGATTCTAGACAGGTATTAAAACATTGTACCTTTGCAATCTGTTCAGGACCAACAGTTTCGGCCAACATTAAGTTCTTGCCAATCTCCGATTCAAGCTTTGCAATTGCAGTGTCGACCTGTTCATGAGCGACATGAATAATTTTGTCAGCGTGCTCCAGCTCCAGTCTCCGCTCTGGCTCATGCGGGGTAACCATCATACAAAATAAAGAATGTATCAACAAATGTGCAAATGTCGGCCTACAAAATAAAGAATGTATCAACAAATGTTTATTAGAACAAGAACTAGACTATGGCCACATAATGACCAAAACCCAAATTATTCAATTTTAGTCGATAAACGCATTTGATCTACAAGTAATACAGTTGTTAAATTTCAAGAATTATATCAACCTATATCTTAGGTCAGCCCAGTATCACATACATTTACCTAAAAGATATCAAGAGACCTTTTTTAGAAAAAAATATTGAATCTCTAGGTTCAGTACTATAGTGTTAAATCCAGAAACCACATCAAGCTTAGATTTTAACATGGAAACAAAATTGTCTAAATTCATAGACAACTTTTGTATCAGCTAGAAATTTGAAGCATTAAACTTACTAGCAATGTATCGGCTCGAGAGCTGAGCAGCAGCAGCAAGAGCCTGGTCCTGAATCATAACACCGAGGTGCTCTTCATACTTCTCCTTCAGCCATCTCAGTATGCCAATCGTATCTATGACACTCGGCTCAGCCACGTATACCTGCGGAAACCTCCCCTCAAATGCTGAATCTTTCTCCGCATACTTCCTATACTCCTGCGGTGTAGCAGCTCCAATGCACCTTAATCCCTTCCATATATCTCTTCGGAGGTTGGAAAGCTGGCACCTTTTCGTCTTCTTTAGCCTTCAGCTGCTTTCTGACCTCGGATTTCACATGCGCGGGTTTAACGCCAGCCGCTTTCAGGCATGTAACAACCCTAAAATCCTTATACTTTCCTTGTATCTTTCTTCTTTAAAAATACCCTTTTCGTCGAATCAAGTGTATATAAATTAATTTTCTTTATATTTATATACATGGTGAATTCTTATATGTCATGTTTATCACATTGAATTGTTATTCTGAAAGTTACAAGTTCGAGCTTTTATATTTTCAGTACTTTATTTTGTTTTATTTCTCATCTTTAACTTCACACGCGAGCCACACAAATCCCGTAGGCTAAATTTAAATTCCATAGACAAGATATATGACATGACATCTTTTAAGATTTTATTTACCTTTATTTATTTTCCTGTTATTAAAATAATTAATTATCTTATAGTATACCATATTTTTCTTAAAATATTTTTTATTAAGTTATTTTTCCTTAAACTAATTAATTATCTCAACTTATCAGGATAAGATTTTATTCTACTGTTAATATTTTTTTGATAAGATTAAACTAAAAATATTTTCCTACTGCTCTAATAAATATTTCTTTTTTTTATTTTGCCTTAAAAACAAAAACACCGTAACTTGGAAAAGAACGATCTTTTCTGCCTTTTCTGTCATCTCCGATCTGAAGTCCAACGATGAGAGAATCAAACAAAGGGAGACGAAGACTCACCCCTTCTTCTCTATCTTGTCACGCTCTGCTTTCCAAAATACGAAATACAGGAGTTGACTAGGCCAGCTAAGCTTCTACGGTCAAGGAATAATCCCGACGCAGTCACACTCCGGCTTCTAACATTACATGGTAATCAGTAAATACAGTACATAAGTAAAGCAAACACATCAATAGCTTATTATATAAACTTTTATTTTTCACAATTTACAGTAGTTCAACTGGAAAAGAAACTACTAACCAAGTACGAATACAAGATTGGTTTAGGAAAGTCAGTAAAAGTGCTAAAAGCAAAACCGTTTAGATCTCTGCAAGTTTGAACGGTAGATCTGAATCCTGAGTGGTGTCCTCTCCAAGCTCTGACCATGCATACTCAGGTCGTCAGGACGATGCAATAGTAAATATAAATAACAATATAATAAAATATGAAATGTAGGGTAATAACAGTGGAGATAATAAATGTAGATAATTAGTGTATCAATAGTCAATAACGTATATGATCTATGTTCCTAATGGTTTCTAGGACAATTTGAAATCGAAATGTGGAAAAGAGTGATCATATTTAACGAGAGTCTTGTGCATACCCGAGATTACGACCCGTTGTCGCTCGCGACATAACCCTGTCAGCCGGACCGCTAAGTTCATAACCTAAATATATATGAGTCGCCGTTCGAATGATCATCCTCTAAATCGTTAATCTCGCTAAATATAAGTTCCATTCCACTTCGATTTGCTCTTTTCCCCAAATTTCAATAACTATATGTATGGGGCTAATTGTTGTTCTTTTATTAATTAAACACAATAATAAGAGTTAGGCTCTGTTTAAACACAATAAGGCAGCGCCTCACGTGCTCTGAACGCCAGCACAGGCCTCTTATAGGATTAAACCCTACAGCGGTGCCTCACGTGAATTCATGTGAGCGCCAACATGCAAAGCACGTGGTGCTTGTTATATAAAAATTAAATTCTTAGGTAGCGTCCACGTGCATAGTACGTGAGCGTCGGTGTCCAAATTAAAGAGAGTAAAATTAAATTCTATATAAACTGGGGATGTTCTCTGTTAAACAGAGCCGGTGGATCAAAAATCTAATGGTGATTAAAAAATCATCAAATGATAGAATTAAATTCTATTAGGGGGAATATCTCTTCGATCTTTTTTAAATAAAAAAAATCTTCTCTGTTAAACAGAGCCGTTGGATCAAAAGATCCGATGGTAGAATTAAATTCTATTAAACAAAAATATTTCCCTAATCTTTCTAAATAAGAAAGATATTCTTGGTTGGATCAAAAATTCAATGATAGAATTAAATTCTATTTTTTAGGAAAATACTTCCCTTGATTTTTCTAAAAGAGAAAGACATTCAGAGAGTTATTGGATCAAAAATCCAATGAGAAAATATTTGCTTAATCTTTCCAAATGAGAAAGATAAATTCTGAACTCTTAGATTAAAAAAAATCCAATGGTGATTAAAAATCACCATTTGATAGAATTAAATTCTATCTATAGGAAAATATTTCCCTAATGTTGTTTGAAAACAAGAATATATATATATATATATATATATATATATATTATGTGAAACAAAAATCACTGGATCAAAAATCCAACGGTGGATAAAATCCCCAAAATAATTTTTGAGGCCAATTAATCAATTGGTGTCTCTCAAGTAAAAGATTTTCTCAAACTAACTAACAATTTGCCTCTCTTATATAAAGAATCCAAGACTTCAAGTCTCGAGTAGGAAAGAACCCCATAAATTTTCCACAAAACTGAGAATTTAATTCTCTTCTCAAAGAAGAAGATCCTCGCTCTTCCAAACCCCAGATAAAGAAAAAAGTAAAGATAAAACATATCTCCTCTGCCTAGCATAAAGAAAATAAGGATTTAACTCTTCATAAAAAAAAACTTAGTTCTTCCTCTTACCTGAAATTTGCGACGCAAATCTTCTCATAAGTTTGAGAATTTAATTTTTATCAGGAAGATTCTGTTTTTCAAACTCAAAATTTAGGGGAAAGAACTAGATTAAAAGAAAAGGACAGAAGAGAACGTATGTTCTAGGAATTTAATTCCTTTGCAAACAGGATTTAACACTACATAAAGAACTTACTTCTTACAAAACGAACAGAAGAACATAGCTCCAATAAAACCGATCTCAGATCCTCAAAACAGAGATATTGGTAATCATTAATGGCCAAAATGCCATTACCAGATATTCAATCTCTAAAAAGAAAAGGACTTGGCGCCTCACATGTTCCCATGTGAATGCCCAAAACAAAAGATTCCCACTTGAGTGCCCAAAATATTCCCCTAAATGGGACTCGGCGCCTCACGGGCTTCCCACATGAGCGTTTAAAACAAAAGACTCGGCGCCTCATATGCTTCCCACATGAAGCGCCCAAAATATAGACTCGGCGCCTCACGTGGAACTCGGCACCCAAAATATAAGCTTATCGCCTCATATGAAATACACATGAGCATCCAAAAATACAAATTCGGTGCCTCATATGCTTCCCATGTGGGCGCCCAACAAAACAGATGGTTCAGCGCCTCACGTGAAACACACGTGAACACCATATAAAAGTGCTGAGCACTAAAAATTTAGTCAAAATGACTAAGTGCTTAGCATTGATTGGGCAACGCCCATATCTGAGCACCTCACGTGGTAAACACGCGAGTGTCGGAACAGAAAATAAGTGCTTAGCACTTTTGAATAAAGGAGAAAAGCCCGAGACCGAGTAGACCAAATCTCAATTGGCTAAGTCTTTGAAATTTCTTGCAGCTGAAATCCCAAACGATCTGTTGTTGGATCTCAAAAAAAATTTGATGATCCCTAAAATATTGCTAAATTGATCTTAGTCTCAAGTAAGACCAACATATCCTTAGTAAAAATAAATTGAGCCCAAATGCTCATATATTTAAGTTGATCTTAATCTCAAACTAGATTAACGGTCCTTAAATAAAACAAAATATTTTTTGAACTAAAGGAACATACAACTTAAGTTCAAACCCAATCTAAAATATACGGATATGGACTAATCCGAGCCTTACGGGCGACGACATAAACTAGTTTCCATATACAATCCACGGGCAATTTTAACAAACAAAATGACACATGTCACGAAGTGAACTACTGGAGCAAGATAAAGTGGTTATCGCAACGCGATAACATAATTAACTGCAGGGGATTGCGCCTGCAGGAAAGAGTGTACTCACAATCAAAAAACCCTCATGAACGAGGGGGAATCTGATAAAGTCTGCTACAACGGTCGCATCTGTCCAAACCTCCGATATACGGTGTCATAAATCAACTTGGTATTTTCGGAGAGGTGGATGGATATATCCTAATAGCATCTGCCCCCAAATTCAACGTTCAATCCCAGTTTGATTCTGTTTTCGGCGGTAAACAGTTGTGTAAAAGTACGCATCAATAACACCGTTTTATTTGCTTTTCACTGCACTGTTCATTTTCACGAATCATTCACTTATCCCTGGCATACTTGACATAACTAATCCGATACTATTCATGTTCGACAATGCAATAATCGCTAAGAATCAATAAGAGCGTTCGTTATCACTAAAGGTATCACGGTCGAGTAAGTATATGAATTATGTCGCTAATCAAGTCATGTACAATACGAACACAACATGCATTATGAGTTCAGAAAATCATATTAAATCGTATGATCGTAATTAGGTAAAATGATATAAAAGGGGTAGAAAGTAAACTTAAACAGAAATCCAAAAAAATTGGTTTCAGGTCAATCGGGTTTCGATTTTGCGAGTTACGGTCATTCCATTTTAAGTGTTCACTGCTGGAAATCCAATTTCTGAACTGAAAGTCCGTTTCATAACACGTTTTACTCTCTGTTGGGATCATAATTAGGCGACGCTACAGTTAGATAATATTTAGATTATCTGTTATATTTCCAACGCACTAGACGGATTGATAATATCCGTTGTATGCAGAGAGATATGCATTGTTTAAGGTCAACGCATACAATCTCTCTGCAGAAAACTGCAGTACATATCGACGGTTTAAAATACATTTAAAATAGCCACAGTAATCAAATTGAACGAAACCATCGCTTATAGTTAGCTAAAAGGATTATCTTCGTAACGGCATAGAAGTGCTCATATTTTCGTTTTCATACAGAGTTATACTAGCATTTAAATTCAGGTGTCAACATGAAATACTGCTCTGGACTGCAGTCGAGAGCCGTATTTCCATTTAGTTTTCGTCACTGTGTTATAGCAGTACTAAAATATAAAATACAGAAGGTTATAGGTTATCGAGTCGGCTTCGATACGAGCCCTAAAACACAACATTCCGGTATGTATTTAATTTACTATGATTTTCATAAGCTATGTGTGCGAGGAATTTCAGATTTGACGAAACAAAATGGGGGGTATCATTTCATGGTGTTAAAGTCCATATTTTTAACCCGACTTCTTACGTGTTATTCATTATCACTAAAGGAATCTATAATTAGTCATAAATTCTGCCATTTTAACAGGGTTTTGGTTTAAGATTTTGTATTGAACACTCGATATGCGTATACAAGTGTCGACCGAAACAATTAACTCATGAAAATTCTAAAATGGCATCCATATGATTAATAGATCTGAGATGGGTTAGATTCAATACAACCAGTCATGATGGCTCAATGTATAAGTGTTCGATTCATAACTTAACGTTATATAGATATATAAATGTATCTACCCACACATATATACACGTATCTATTTATAATTATCCAACATTAGCATTAACCTATAAAATTTTAATAGCATAAGCAGCAAGATATGAGATTTCTCTTGCATGGAGACAGCGGCGGCACAACAGCGGTCTACAGCCACGTCACGACACGACGCACGCACGGCTAGACACGAGACGGCAACGACAACAAGCTTGGGGTCAGGTAGGGTTCTGGGGATATATAGCTCAAGCTTGGCCTCGGCACAGTGAAGCTTGAGCTGAAAGAAGCTGAGGCGATGGCAATGACGATGATGGCGGCGTCGAGCTCCAGTGGTGGTTGCAGTGAGATAGGGTGCAGTGGAGTGCTCGGTTATTGATGGGGTGAGGGAGAAGGAGCTGGAGGTTGCGGTGAGGTCAGGGAGCTCGTGGCGGTGGTCGGAGGTGCGCTGGGGTCGCCGGTAGTTGATGGAGGTAGCTCCGGCGATGGAAGCTGACGGTGGTTGTGAGTGATGGGTTTGGATTTGGTGAAGCTTGGTTGGAGATGTGGGTGGCCGGTGGTGAAGGCCTTTGCCTCGTCGGCGTTGATGGCGGTATCAGCAAGCTTGTCGGCGGCGAGAGGAGAGGAGGTCGGCAGTGGTGATGAGGTGAAGGCTTGGGAGGTGGTGTTGGTGTAGGGAAGGAGTGCTTGGGTGTGAGTTGGTGGAGGTGACAAGGTTGCAGAGATGAGACGGGACGGGTGATGGTGAACGGCGGTGGTGTAAGCGGTGGTTGTGATGGCTCGTGAGAGAGAGAGAGGAGGAGAGATTGTGTGTGAGAGAGAGAGAACGAGAGGGAGTAAGATATTTAGAGATTGAGAGAGCTGTTGAAGTGATAAGGGAGAGGATCCGGAGGTTGTGCGAATCTCGTAGAGATTGTTGAGGGGAGCGTTTCATGGGGGGAAGGAGTTGGGCCGGGGGTTAGGGGTTTGGGTGAAGTGGGCCGGACTTGGATGAAGGGCTTGGGCCGGGGCTTAAGTTAGAAAAAGAAAATAGAAAGAGAGAGAGAGAGAGTTGGGGAATAAATAGAAAATAATTGTGGAAAATATATAAGTAAAATTTGGAGAAAAATTGTAATGGAAATTCATTCAAAAATACGAAAAATTTACAGGGAAAACTGGATATTACAGATTTAAGCAAGATATCTTTTGCCTGTCAAGAAACGATCTTGAATCGTCCTTTTATTTGCAAATCCCCTCCCTCTTCTCCACTCACTTTTCCTTATATTATAAAACCCCTAATATCTTACTCTTATTTTATACTGTGGCTGTATTATATCCTTTCTTTATTGTCTACCTGTTTCTTTTATATTAATTTATCGTTTTATCTATTTTGCCTTTCTCATTTACATTTTATTAATTTTTCTTTAACCCTATAGTTTATTTTACTTTATCTCTTATATCTTTTTTTTTGTTATTTTATTGTATACTATAATATTTTACTCACTTCTTCCAATTTTATAAATATTAATAACTTATACTTTAATCTATTGATTCACATTAATAATATTATTATATTATATTAATCTTACAATACACTTATCCGTTAATACTATTTATTATTATCTATCCTTGCTTAATTCTTAACCAAAATCTACACATGCATCAACTGCTTAACATATGCTTTTATTTTTTTGTGTAATAAATACTTAAATTATTTGTCACGCCCCACTTCCCAAAGTACGGAATGCAGGGGATGACTATGCCAGCCATGACGGTCAAGGAATAATCCCGCCGTAGTCACACTTCGGCTTCTAGTATTATATGGTAGTGAGTAAACAGTACTAGAGTAAATGAAATCACAGCTCACAACTTTATTACATCAAAATAAAAGAGTTCAAGATACATTTATTTACATGAAAGAAATAACTAACCAACGAAATAATAATACTCTTATAGCAAGAAAGGGATGGCGCTGATGGCGCGGTCTAAACCTCCGCGATCTCGAATGGCAGATCCTGCTCAAGAGCTGGGTCCACTTCGTCCTCTGAGCATGCACACTCAAGTCTTCAGGACGACATATATAGCAATAAATATATATAGTGTGTACAATATTATTAAACATGAAAGGTGTGATGGAATACAGAAACATAAGAATAATGAATATCATTGGAATATGAACAGTGCGATATAAGTATCGTGTCAGTAAACCAGGCAATGTATATGTCACTACTTATCGGTCACTAAGTCAATAAAATCAATTGGCGGAAAGGATGATCATGTTTAACAAGGGTCTCGTGCATGCCTGAGACTACGGTCCACTGTTGCCCGGGACATAACTCTGCAGCCGTGCCGCTAGACCCACGACCTAATGTATGTATGTGTGTGTGTGTCACTAATATCGAATGATCATCCTCTAAGTCACTGTATCTCGCTAAATACAAGTTCAATTCCACATTGATTTCCCTATTCCCCAGGTTATAGTATGTGTTCAGGTATTAGATAGGTTATGAATAAATACGTATCGCTTTCACTTTCAATCACGCTTCCATTTATCAATATCACTTTCGATCACCGGTTCACTATCGTACCTATCACAACCCAATCACCAACACTTATATATCGACAATGCAAATCAGTCGTTGGATCTCAATATAAACGATCACTATGCAAAAGGTATAAAGCAAAGACAAAATAAGGTAGAAATGCACTGAACAGAGATTCACTAAGTTATGATAGCCAACGCCATATGACTTGTAAAATTCACCATAAATCATACGTATAGAATTGACCAAAACAATATAAAAGGCGTACGAAGTATACTTGATTATCTAAGCGGTAAAATTAGTTTCATGTCAATAGGAATTCAGGTTCGGGACTTATCATCATTTTAAATTAGTGATCAATTGCTGGAATTTCAGTTTCAGAACTGGAAGTCCAAGTTTGCGCACGGTTTACTAAGGATGGTGTTTAGATTCAGGGGTTGCCCTAGTTAAATAAAACCTAGTTCTATCTGTTAGGTTTCCGACGCATCAAACGGATCCATGATAGCCTTTCTGTACTAGAAGATATGTCCTGTTTAGTGTGAAGGTAAAAGAAATGTCACTGCAAAAACTGCAGAACACGTCGGCAGTCTAAAATATAAACAAAATACCAAACGACAATCAAACTGAACGAGATCCGATCCATAGGTTAGCTAACTAAATTATCTACGCGACTATATAGGACTCCGTGCATTTTCAGTTTTATGTAGAAATGTACAGGCACTTAAATTCAGGTATCAACATGAAAAACTACAGAAATCAGCCATATACATCGATGAAATAAATTATGCGAAAAAATATCAACCAGCGGCGCAATTCATTGGAACCAGTCGCATAAAAAAGCTAACTGAATTTCCTACGTATCTATATAGAGTTCCACACATTTGCTAATTTGGACGATGAGTTGAAGGTGTTTGATTTCAGGTATTCATGGTGATTTTGGTTCAGGACTGCAGTCCAGAGCCACAAATCCCTTCAGTTTCCGCTATCTAAAAGACACGATATTCAGTAGAAGTCACAGTAGATTTTTGGTTATACATCCCTCTTCGCAGAGAGCCTAAGAACGCTATTATCCAATTTTTATATGATTTATTATAAATTAAAAGGTCTAGCATGTTCGGGAAAATTCTGATTTCGCAATGGTTATCGGGGGCAACATATTATTAGGGAAACAATATTAAATTGCAACCAAATCTCTGCAGTACATCTGTGAACAGTAAACGGGTTTAACGATCAAAAGTTCCGCCAATTTTAATTAGATTCTGGCTTAAGGTTTGTATCGAACACCTTAGGTAGACATTCGGTTATCGATCGAAACACAAGTTTCCTTTAGCCAAACGAATATAGATATTAGCCATATAACTTCTACGTGCTATCAACACAGTAATAGGCCCTAGTCGGGCTCCATTCAATAAGACAGTACTAGGATTCGCCACACAAATTCAATAGCAGTTCATGATCTATATAAATATTAAATTGCTTTGGTTAATGTTTATAGTAGCATGATGAACAAGTGAAGGTTTTCACTTTCCTGGCGATGATCGTGACGACGAATGGCATGAGCACGGCACGATCACGGGCAGCGACGATGATCTGAGGCCAACAACGAGATGCTGGCCTCGGAGCTCAGGCAGTGGCTCAGCGATAGCTCGGGGAGACTTGAGACGTGGCTCGAGCTGAAGGAGCTGGGGAGTTTGGTGGGTCGCCGGTGACTCGTCGGCGAGAGACAGAGGAGCGGGGCGGTCGCGTGGTGAGGAGCTCAAGGTGGGCAACGGTTAAGTTAGAGGTTGATGGAGGTCGGTGGGGTTGCAGAGGAGCGGCTCGTGGCGGCAGCGATGATCCCTAGCGGTGACGAGTCCGGCAACGAAAATAGGTTGGCGGTGATAGTTGCAGAGATGGCGATGGGTGTTGGAGCTCGTGATGGTGTTTAGAGAGGAGATGGTGGAGTTGGTGAGAGGAAGGTGGTAGGTCGGTGATGGTGGAGATAGGTGATGGGCGGGGCTTGAGCTTGCCGGTGGAGGAGACGGGTTTTTTGAGGAGGAAGATGGGAGCGAAAGAGAGAGAGAACGAGAAGGAAAGAGATAGAGAGGGAGACGTTGAGGGGAGAGAGAAGGCTAGCGCTGAGATCTTGGGGTTAGTTGGGACGGGAATTCGTCGTAGGTGGAGCGGGTCTCACGGGCACGGGTGCGAAGGGAACCGTTGGTGAGAGAGAGAGAGGAGGAAACGAGAGGGGATGGAGGAGGAGACGTGGGTTGTTCAAAGTGAGGTCATCGTGGAGGTGGGCGCGGGTCGTGAGGCGACGGTCACAAGGAAGGAGGAGAGGGACGTTGGAAAAAGAGCGGGAAAAGAAAAGGAAAGGAGGATGGAGGTTCGGGTCGGGTAGGGTCGGGTTGTTAGGGTTTGGGATAGGAAATTTAATAAATAGAATAAATAAAAATATTTTAAAAATGTGCAAAAATAATAAGAAAATTCTGGAAAAAATACGGGAAATATATACATGGAACTGGGGATTTACATATTAGAACTGAATATACTATTTCTTATCTGTCTGCTCTCTAATTCTCTTTATATGCTTACTGTAATATATGCTAAACCTATACTTAGTTACATATATCAGCTATTATGCCGTAACTATGTATATTTTAAATTAACAATAATATTCAATTTCTACGTGTATTTTTATTAAACTAATCTATATATTGTTCTTATATGATAGTATTACTTTGACTTATTAATTACTATACTTATTATCTGCATAATATGTTCCTTGTTTACATTATCTCATATTATTATTGTTAACTATAATCAACATTTTTTATTATTATAATCATGATATTTGCCTATGTTCTATTTATATCTATATGCCTATTGTAGCGTAACCAATTATAAAATAACTGTGCATCTACTATGTAAATTCCCATACTTGTAACACTATCTCACTGTAAAACATTTCTTCTGTAACTCGATGAACTAATAATACTTGCATGTTGTTGGGATAAAAAATTACACCCCGGTTGGCCAAGTCAAAGTCACCCCCAAGTCAAGTGGGCCCGAGTCAAGCAAGCGGGTCAAAACCAAAGCCAAGTGGCCCTAAACCCAAGTAAACACCAAGCATGGAAGGGGCCGGCTCCATACCAAAAAGGAGGCAATAAATTAGTTTAAATGAAATTTTAAGAAATAAATATATGAAAATGGGCAAAATTCCAAAATTTTGTAAATCTCATAGCTTATGTGAAAAAATAAATAAGCACATGAGACATGCCATTTAGAAAAACCCAAGCAGCTATATGTAAAGTGTGTAGCCTATAAAAGACAAACATGATGAGAAAATTAAGAACTTTCATTCTCTCAAAAATTCTAGGGTTCTGTGCTTCCTGTTATTCCTCAAGATTTTAAACATTTTTCTCTCTCTTTTGAATTAAATCATGAGTTTAACTCTCTTTTTTCTAAAAAAAATAGTTTTCACCATAAAACCCTAGAAGGGGAGCTCGGATCTCCCATCAAATTTCTAAAAGGGAAAATTTTAATCTCAACGTCTCTTTTCTCCAAGATCTAAAAGAAACCTGCCTCCAAGATCTAAAAGAGGAGGAAAAAGAAACCCGCCTCAAAAAAACCCATTTTACGAAAGTCCAAGGCTCAAAGAGGACGAAAAAAGCTCCTTTCACCATCCAAGATCTAAATCCTTTAAGAGTTTAACTTCAAATCAATATTTGAGGAGTTCAACTCTAAGATCCAAATCCTTTTAGGAGTTTAACTCCAAATCTACACCTCTTAGGAGTTTAACTCCAAATCTAAGCCTTTTGAGAGTTTAACTCCAAATCCACATCCAATTTCTTCCCTAAGAGTTCAACTCCAAAACCCCTCGGGAGTTCAACTCCCAGGGGCTAAGCCCCTTCTTCCGTTGGTGTTTTCCGCGTGTCGCGCACGTGATCCCTAGCGTCCAGCAGCCGCGTATAACATTTCAGAAAAATATAATATTATTTTTGGGAATTTTTATAGTTAATATTATTTTATTGAATATTTTAATATTTCGGTATAATTAAATACCGATAAATGGGAAAAATTCTGAAGAAAACTTATGGAAATTCTAAAATGTGTTTAATGTAGGGTTTTTGGTAAAAAGTTTACCAAAATTGGTTTCTGATGATTTATATGGTTTTATGAATATTTTATCGGAATTTTATCTGGGCTGCACACATATGTGCATAGTAGCTTGGGTTAAGCCTAGGGTTGAACCATGTAGATGACCATGGTAGGTTGAACCATTTAATTAAGTTAATTGGGTTAATTAGTGTTTTGGGTTAGCTTAATGGGGTTTGATTAAGGTGGGTTGACTTGTGTAGGAGAGAGAGAGGGGGGCATGATGGATGTGCCATGACAAGCATCTAGTGAGAGAGAGGATGATGAGGGTTAACTCATCTCATATCAAACCTTTTCACCTTATTTCACTTCAAAACTTTTTGGCTCTCACATCTCTCCCTCTCACTCATACCACACCATCATGAACCTCACTTCACCCCACACAACAACACCACCAGTTCAGCCACAAAACAGCCCCTCTCTTCATCTGCCTGCTACTTTAACATCAGCAGCAACATCATACAAATCCAAGAAAAATAGCCCCTAGCATCATATACAACAACACCAACCCCAACACTTCTACTGCTGCAACTCAGCCACAAGAAAAAGAGAGAGAGGGTTGCAAGCAACAACACCAGCAACATGCTTCATGTGAAAAACAACAACAAAATAGAAATAGCAAACAGCAGCATCAGCTTCAGCTACTGCTACAGGAGCACTTCAGCAACACCACCCCACTTCCTCTTTCTCTTCTCCTTCACCCTAGGACTTCTCTTGAGGTATAATCTTGCAACCCAACTTCTTTCTTGCAAGTTATAGTTGTTTAGCTGAAATTTAGTGTTTATATCATGATTAGTGCTAGTTTAGGCAAATTTGAGTGAGACTTGACCAAGTGTTGGTTTTGATGGTTGGTATAACCCTATTAGGTGTATTTGAGACTAGTTTAACCCATAATACCCCAGATTTCCCGTTAAATACCAGATTTGTTATACTTGGCGTAATTTAGCGATTTTGTCGACTTTGTAGCCTTTCTGGAATCTGCTACAACCCGGGACCTCCTAAAATAAAATTGACTTGGCAGTGAGACGTGCAGGTAGATAGAAGCCAACACCCAAAACCCCAGCCCCTGGACCCACTTCATGGCCGCAGATTTATCCCTTCTGGCCGCAATTTGCGGCCAGAGCAGTGGGGAACTGCCTCGTTTTGCGTGCACGGCTCTTTTACCTGTAAACTTGACCCCTGTAATGTCTAGTTTTGACTGGTTCCAACCAGGGTAGAATCTGGGTTGATTTCCTTGACTTGGCGCATGATTTACGACTTGTTTTCGTATGGATTTTGGTATTTGGTGATTCGTGACTGTCGGGTGGCGTTTGAACGCCAACGGCAAAGGGTGATGGACTGTGTTTGCACGCGAGGCCACAGGTTTTTACCTAAGGGCATAGCATGCACCATTTTGGCTTCCGACATGGTTTTTATGTGTTTTAACGTGTGATATCCTTGTAGGTACCCCACGTAGCGTCAAAGCGTTGGAGATGCAAACGGCGACATCGGCACCGGCACACATAAGAAAGGTGAGTAGATTTATATCTACGGGGAGAAGTCGGGTGGATGGCGTATAGCACCCCCGCAGTCCGATATCTAGTATACCATATATACTGTACTTATATATGATAGCTTATGTGTGACTTGGTTGTTTAGGATGTGGTAGGTGTACTATGCATTGATTAGGGTTAAAAGTAACTAGTGTAGTTCCTAATCGCGAACCCTAGAATAGTTTGAACCCACACGCACACACGTGCTTATTTGCTATGTTTATACTGTGATGACGAGGATACTGGAGGACTTTGGATGTGAGTCGATGAGTTTGGGCAAGGAGCCATGATATCGGTGATGTGATGTGATTCGTATTTGGGATACGATATATGCTTTTTAGCGGGCCTTTGGGCGTGTCTTCCGCACACGCATTCATACTTATGTAGATGGTATCGATTCGTACTAGACTTAGATCAGTACCCCTGATTATGTGATTTGATGATGATGATACCAGATAATTGATGTGATGATTGACCCGCACCCATCTATTGGGATGTCGTACGACGATTTACCGTACGAGCTTTATATTGATGATTGATCCGCACTCATGACTTGAGGGTGTCAGATGATTTACGGTATCGTATGCGATACTATTGATACGGGATCGCCGACTACTATCTTTATTTATATATATCGACTCAGACTTAGGTGGTTTCCTTACCCCTCCCGATTGACCTGATAGTTAGATCAGTAGTTAGTGTAGTAGATGTTAGACTAGACCCGAGTCATACCTATTTCCAAACTAACGAATCGGGAGTATTTTAAAGACAGGCAAAAAGGGTCTCTACGGATAATTTCAAAAGGGGCATCTTTTCTTAAAAACACCGTAGCCCTTATTTTACAAAAACCCCGATTCGTCTTATTTCAAAAAGGCAAAACTGCATGACACTTACATATTGATGTAGACTCTTCACTATTGCGTTGATTATTTGATTCCGCATATTCATATTATTTGCATCGCATTACTTGTGTTTATTGAGATATTACCATCATGCTGTTAGGACACCAGCACCATTATCGATGATGCGTATGTTCCACGTACACTGTTTGCCGGCTCACACACTTCATCATCGATAATTGCCATGCCACTACACTGTAGTACCGTTGCATTCATGATATGATTCTTGCATGGCATATTGTACACCTATACCTGTACACATACATAGATGATTCCGGCTTGATTAGAGATTTGGGAACCGCAAGATATTCATTAAAACTGATGTATTTTAAACAGAGCGGTTTCCCGCGACATGCGCACATTACTATTCCATGTTGCATGACTTACTGATATGCTTACCTTTCTTTACATGCCGCATACATCATGTTTGATTATACGCATTGAGATATGTTGTTTCCATGATATTTCTGGATTTGGGGACCGTGGATATTTCGAAAGAAAATATGTAATTGTTTTAAAAATCCGGTCACCCTTGATATGATATTTCAGTGCGTCCACCATGAGTTTTCTCGGTTCCAGAGAGCTTGTGTGAGTTTACCCGATTCGAGGAGCAGTAGGCACCGATTGCGGGTACATGGTGGACCCGGTGAGGTACCCCGGAGCAAGAAGACTCGTAGATGCTAGACGGTGAGCCCGGCAGGGGAGTACTACCTACCGGTGATAGTACTTGGGACCCATCGGTTATCAGGGGGATACCGACTGGAGTCATGAGATGGATATGAGGGCCGACCAGGGTGTGCGGCGCCTGAGATACATGAGGATTTACGTGTCGATGCTAGGCACAGGTGTTCATGATGTTTTCGAGTGTCGATGCTAGGCACTCAGGTTCCATGATTTGATTATATTCTCATATTTCCATGCATATGCTTTACGATATTTACATACATGATGCTTGTTGTCATTGGGTGACACGTGGACGGGATCCACCGATTTACAGCTATTGATTACCTAGTTGGAGGACATCCACATACTACTAGATTCATGTTATAGCTGGCATTGATTCATATTACTCTATGCATACATACCTCATATTTATGACATGTTATTACCTGAGGCATTGGCGAGTACTTGGCACTACATACATGTATAGATGTTACATTGCCACCTTAGCATGCTTCAGACTTATTCTTTTGAGGTTTATATATGTTGATCGTATGACCTAGGATTGCGTCATACATGCGATTTTCTGTTCATAGATGTTCTTCTATTCACGAGTTGGCAACTCACCCCCGTTGTGCCCCAGTTCTTGCAGGTGTTTGCCGTACAGGGATTCATTACGGCTTGCGGCGCTGCTTCTTTCGGGTGACTTGCTAGTAGGTGGGTTTATTTGTATCGTACCCATCATTATACATTGTATATTATATTCAGTTGTATCTAGAAGTTCTATCAACCAAACATGTACTTATTTGAGATAGAGACCAGTGTTGATTATTTTTTCGACCTTAGAGTCGCACGTTATATTTCTCTGGGATTCATGCTGTTGAGTTTCCTTTCTGTTGTGATCCTCGCCTTTAGGCGTTGTATATTATATTGCAGACAGGTTGTTTTACCTATGGTTTTTCCTTCACTCCACTACTTTTCTTGGTTTGGATTTCTGGGCTCGGCTTACTTAGAGCACGTGCGCCTTGAGGCATTCGTAGCCTAAGTGCCGGTCATGTTCCGTACTTTCGGGTCGTGACAAAGTTGGTATCAGAGCGTTAGGTTTTACCTTCGGAGCGTAGGATGACCCTTGGTTGATGGAATAGGTGACTAAAGTAGAGTAACGTACCGTGGGTATGTCCGCGGCATATTTACGACACACCACTCCACTTAAGAAGCCTTAGGATGTATATTTCCTTGTTCAGTATCATATCCATTCCTGATCTAGCCTCATCGGTACCCGTTATGTTTTACTGCCTCGATTACGGGCAGGGAGAGCTACGGCTAGAGTTGCGGTCAGTATGAGCTCGTTGCGTACGAGGACTGACCGGGGCATATTCCGACGACACACGATGGTAAAGATGTGTCTCTTTGATTTTGTTTCCGGGTGACGCGGGAACGTCTCGAGTTAGTTTTGATGATTGTGACCTCTTGTGGAGGAGAGCTCTTGGTTTTACACCGGATGATCGGGCCATTGTTAGAGCTGCCAGTTAAGAGAGAACTGTCGATGTACAGCATACCTCAGAGATTTTGATGCCGCCTACCGTGCAGGCAGATGAGCCAGCTATTGCTGAGATTGATAGGATGTCGCTTCCGGAGCTTATGAGATGAGATCGCCGAAGCTTCCAGGCAGATATGAGACAGATGATAGCTAGTCTACCCGAATTGAGAGACGAAGCATTCATATATTCATACCAGTATTGCGTTAACTCCTTAAAATGAATAATTCACATGGGGATGAGAAGTTCGACGAATGGTGATAAGCACGTGTAATGGATGATCGCCGTAGTTCCGGATATTACGGAACAATTGCATTATTAACTTATAAATCCAAGAATCTGTATTTCTATTGTTCCGAGGAGAAACGGAATATCTTTATTACGCGTAGAACCCTTATGAGTCGAACTTATAACTGATGGTAACTTCATGCTATATATGTATATATATGTTTTGCACTTCATCTTGAATCTGACATGACTCCGTGAATACACGAATCTATAAACTCGTGAATCTAACATATGTATATATAGTTTTCAAGCATTTATAAATTCATGCTAGTATTTGTGTTAACTTCTTAATTAAGAAAATCATGGGGAAGGGTAGCTCGAAGAATGAGAATATTTACGTGTAACGGGGATCATACATGATCGCCGTAGTTCCAGATATTACGGAATAATACTTTACTAACTCATGAATCTCTTGAATCCGTGTTTCTGTTCCGAAGGGAAACGGGATATCTTCGTTATGCGTAAAACCCTCACTAGTTGGGCTTATAAATTTAAAACATGATGGTGCAATCTAGAGAATAAACATTGTGATATTGTTGCTATATACCTATTGCTATTTATACGTGTTTGATTGTTTCTTTCCGTTTTTTATATGTATCTTGTTTCTTTTCAATACTCTTTATTTTCTTTAAAATGGGGACTTACCGAACTTTAGTTCGCTGATGGCAGTCCTGTTTTCTGTTTTCTTTTATGGGGAATATCATCAGACGACAGTGGGGCAGAAGACAAGACTGGATATGAGGTGGTACCAACTGAAGAGAACTCGATCACTTCTCCACTCAGGCGGAACTTTAGTTTGTTGTTTCCTTCAGATTTCCACAGGCCTTCTGTTTCGAAATACCAGACTGTTATGTTCTAATTTGGACTCTTTTTGTTGAAATTGTAAATAAATATCGTTGGATACTTTATAAGCTTTAAATTCATATATTATAATTTACCTTTTGATATAGATTTGTCGCGGGTCTTGTCACGTTCTTGCTGTTTTATTATTTATTTTATTTATTTTGGGATGCGGTGACAAGTCCATTTGGGATCTAGGGATCTCCCAAAAGCCCTAGAATCAACCGATCCAGGGTGAGACGCGGGTTCCCGATGATCTTTTTGAACGAGGTGGAGAAGATGACCTCCACTTTGGTGGTTTGCGGCGGCGGCGATTGAGATGGTAGGCCGCGAAGGGTTAGGGTGAGGGCGGCATCGAAGAAGAGGAAGGAGAAGATGCTGTTTCCTGTGGCGTTGAGTATCGACTCGCGGAATAGGCCCTTGGGGTACGAGATGAGGACGATGGCGCAATGGAGAGGGGTGACCTCAGCGTGGCCGCCGGTGAGGGCGAGCCTCCTCTGGGCTATGGCGATGGCCTCGTCGGAGGTGAATCTGCCGTGGTTCATTTTTTTCTAGGGTTTGAATGGAGATTTTTTTTGGGGATTTCTTTTCTGATGAAGAGAATAGCAGATTTAGGGATTTGAAACGGGGAGGAAGAAAGGTTATGAAATATAATGTAATTAATTAAAACATAAATAAAAAACAAGACCAGATCCATAAAAAAAAATTCAGGATTTTATGAAGAAAAAAATTGCTATATTTTTAGGGTTGCATGAAGTAGGTAAAAAATATATAATCAATCAAAATAAAAATAAAAATGAGATGATATCAAGATAAAAAGAAAATCATGTTCTTTTAGGGTTTTAAAGACTTCATGAAGTTAATATGGAGATGTCTCAAAATCCAAGTATCAAAAAATCTAGTCATTTTTTTCTTGGACCTTTTATTTTTGAAGCTTTGTTTTGTATGGTTGGACTTGAAATTTAGACTTTTGGAGTCCAATAAACCAGTATCACAAAATTTGGAAATCCAAACCCAAGCCAAAACCAACAACGGTAGACGTTAAAACCCAACTCTAAGTCCAAACCGACATCGCTAGAATTAAAAATCCAAATTTAAGTTCAAATCCAATAACACCATAAAATACAGTCCAAATAAAAATCCTAACCCTAAATCGATACCCCGGGGTTGATTTTTTGAGGCACCAGCTGGAATTGCAAGAAAACTAAGATTAAGGTTAATTTTGCATCCTACATGTCTAAGAAAAAGAAGAAAATATTTTAAGTTTTTTTTTATTTTTTTCTGTTATCCAAACTTTTGAACTGTGCTTTCTTATGATTTATTCAATCTCATGCAAGTAGCCACGAAGCTGAAAGGAGATTATGACAGCTAAAAACTTAATCCAAAATACAAACAGATATAACCACAACTTATACACACGACGCTACAAAGTAATTCTAAGCATTCCCTAACTGATAGAGAAGAAGTACACTATTGAAAGGAGGAAGACAGTAAAAACCTTTGTCAATTTTTAACCATCAAAAGGATACACCGATTTTACACAACACCAGATAAGAAACCGATACACAATGTGATTTCTCTCGTCTCCTGTAAGTATCTGATACTCATAAACCTCGCTGTCAAGAATCTATAAAGCTAAAGCACAAATTTGACGCCGTCCATCGCACACATAAACTAAGCCATCCTCAGGAATAGCTTCCATCACTCCAACATGCTTTTATACACCATGACCCTGCTAATTTGGTTCACAAGTCGAAGGTTTTCCACGGCCCAACGTGAAACCCCTTGTTCCGTCGGGCATCCGAGGCCCTGGGGGAGGCTTGGTTACGCCATTGCTAGAGCTAGAAGGAACTTGTCCATGACCTGACAATGCAAAGAACAATGGTTATAAATATTACGGAAGGGTGAGTTCCACTAGAATACCTGTTAACATTTAAGGGCAATTTACTGGGCAAAAAATCCTAATAAGTCCAAAGCAGAAAAAAGTTTACGGTAAGGGAAAATTGTTTCCGAGCCCGATTTGAAGAAGCGATTTGTTTTTAAACCCAAGTATTTCTAAAATCGTTAAAAAACCCAATACTTCGAAAATACAAAACATCGAAGCCCAAAATGACTCATACATATAATAACTAGGATATTTTTCAAAAAATCCCAATTTTGCCCTTATTCTTATATGACAAAGTATTTTCTAAAATATATATATAACAAATGGGAGATCTCGTTCTCGACCTTTTCTTCTCCATTGTTACTGCTGCTCCTTCGTCTTTCTCAAATCGCAAAAGGATCTCTCCTATTCGAGCTTCAATAGAAATATTGAATGCAGATTAAATTTTAACCACTAATTCTAATCTCCATTATCAAATTGTACTTCTTTGTTCCTAATTTTCAGTACCCCTAACCTCAACCTTGCTTCTGTAGGATTTAGAAAGAAGATAGGTTACGAGAAGAAATTAGGGGGAAAACAACAATAAAGAGGAAATAATAAAGAAATGAAGATGGGTTTCGAGAAAAAATTAGGGCAAGTAATTATAAAGAATAACCAAAAAACTCACCTCCTAAAATCTTGGAAATCTTAAAAATCTCATGCTCTAATATTTTGGAAAATCTTAAAAAGGATACTATAGACAATGCATACAAAAATACGTACATAAATTAAGGTTTGGGTTTAAAATAATATCAAATTATATTTTTGGGGTTTCCCACAATTTCCAAACTTTTTGGGTTTAAAAATAATTCAGATTATGAAACTGGGCCCGGAAACAATTTTCCCTTATTGTAATCAAAAGACCCTATGGTAATTTAGTGAAAACAGTTTTGTTAAGGGTATCTTAGAGAAATTTACCCTCATATATGTACTCGTTCTTGAAATCCTGGCCATGAAACCAAAACTCTGCAATATACTCTCACACGCTTAGAGGTTGAACGTTTTTAATGGGCCGAAATCTGGGTTTATGAACTTAATATTTTTTTGTTGTTGTAATATATGATTTTGCACATAAGTAGATGCAATTAATGGAATTCCAGCAGAAGAACTATTATAAGATTTTGAAAACCATATTCATATGAAATTGAGTATTACAAATCCTTCAATATCCTGTGCTTTTTCTTTATGCATGCGTGCTAAAACACTACATACGGGCTAGTTTTTGGAAAGGATATCACTCTTGGGGGTGGGGATAAAAGAACAGAGTAAAATGAGGTTAAATGCATTTCTCTTGCGACAGGGAGTCATTCAACTTACTGATTAGACAATGAGACAAAGAAATGGTTATGAAAACAGTAGAGACTTGAGATGCAGACTTAAGTTTTAGATACAGAGAACTATATGTTGATATAAAATCTAATGACCAGAGACAAACAAGTGACTGAGCGATGCTAGTTAAGTTACCTTGTCCACTTGCATTTTGCTGGCCCCTTCCTCTGCCTCTACTATATTGACTCTTGCGCCTGCCCTTACCACTACCAAAATGCTCCTCTTCCTATATGTATTAAGAAATTTCAAGGGTGAAGTTCAGTACAGAAGCAATTAGTTAACTGGTAATTTAGCAATTAGTTATGATAAACAATCATGTTTCATCCAAATAAATTTTGATAATGTTTGGATTCAAGGAAAACAGCAGATTGTTTTGGGACGAGATGCATAAGGGGTTTCATATACCTGTATCAAAGTAGATTTCAGCTGTATATGGATGCATCAAGGGCCAAGTCCAACACACATCGACAACAAAACTTGTGCATACATCGTCAACTTTTATTATTAAATTTTAAATTTGGATTCCACTTTCTGATGTATTTTGATATCCTCAGTTACTTTGAAGTGCTTGAAAGCATTACGTATTTTTCTTCGTCATCGTGTGAAATATATGTACGAGGAGAGTGGAAAAAGGATTTAGTCCCTCGTTAGGTTTATTTTCATATTATCCTTTCAGGTATTTGAATTTCCCTATTCATCCTACCAACAACAGGAAATTGATTCATTTAAAGTTTTTTTTTACCGTTTAAATTCCAGCTTTTCCATCTACTTTGGCACTACACCAGATCATGAAGCTTTATTAGACCATCACCTAGTCTAAAATGCTTATAGCAACACACCAACATGGCAACATCCAAGTGTAACATCATCAAAGATAGGGAAAATGAAAATTCTGGTTGATGAAAAGGATTTGCTAGAAAGATTATAAAAACTCTTAAGCTGAAATGCTTATAGTAAAAAATTATAAATTACCAACCTCTTTCTCAGCCTTCTCATTATTGTGGTCATCAGATTTTGAATTCTGACCTTCTGAAGCCATCCCTGATGCATGATTATTGTTGGTCTTCAAAAAGATGGTGTCCTTGTGTCGTTTTCCAATAATCCGAAAAGGTGGTTTATTATGTTATTACATAGAGTGAAGAAGCGATAGCTATGCTCAAAAGGAAAATGGCACGCAAATTACCTTCCACTTATTCAGAAGCTCAACTCGCATGCCACTTCTCCAATTCTTTTCATTATTTAAAGTGGCCACCTGAATTGGTTCAAAATAAGGAAGAGATGTGCAGTTTAGTGCTGCCTGTTCTTATAAGAGATTTACAGTTCAAATAAATGCAACAAATGATGCTGCATATAGAAACTCACAGCACTTGCAGCTGCTTCTGTTGTCTCATAATCAATAAGAGCATGCAACTGCAATACAAAGGGGAGATCAAATTTAGTATTTGCAAGCCATGCCGACAAGTCTGAACAATATTGATATGTTTGGCAGCAATGTAGCATTAACTTTATTTGGCCAGATATCAAACCAAATTAACCTGATCACACTAATGAAACAAACCTTTGCCTTCATGGGTCTTGCTTTGGAAAATATAATAGAAGTCTGAAATCTACAAAAGATGATAATAATATAAACATACCAACTGCTAAGTGACAAGGTCATTAACTATTGCATACAGAAGCTACCATAACCAGATATGGAGTCAGAATATCTAAAACAGTGACGTTGCAAGTTCCTCAGATATTGCGCAGTCATTAGACTCATTACAAAAAAAGAAATATCTTGAACTGTGATGGAACACTTAAAGACCTTACCTTATTGCTGACTGCCGTTTCACTCTTCCTGTTGAGTTCTGACTCTTCTGTTGAATGTGGATCATGGATGGTAATATTCAAAATTCTGCAAATTATATAAGCTCAGTCAGTTTGCAGCCTTCATCATTAACGGGATAATGAAGTGAGATGAGGCTATGATGAAAATAACAGGAACAATGGACACACTTACTTTCCCACATTTTCAAATATTTTTTGTAGATTATCCGTCGAGTAATCATCAGGCAGATTTTCCACTATAACAGTACAGAACTAAGAGAAAAGGATATCACAGGTTAATTACCTAAAACTAGTATCAAATCGTCACAAAATAGATGGAAATGAATGGACAGAGATATCATTCAAGATATACCTTACGATCCTTTACTTCGGTAACTGGCAGTGGATGTAATCTCCTCACTTTTCTTCCATCCTTGCTTACAACCTGCATTGAAGTAGAGTGCATATAAAAAACAGAATAACAAAAAGTACACACACACACAGAACATTTCAATAGAAACTTGGTATAAAATCTTACAAGCTGTGATGATGTCCTAAGTGCAGTTTCTATCAGAGAGAGGTCCTTAACAAGTCTTTGCATTCTTCTGAAAGATGCAATGACTGCAATAGGAACTGCAGCAGCCAACATGTCAGAATATGCTAAAGAATAAGAGGTCAACACTTAGCAGAGTTCACTACATAAAATTTGTTGCTATTATCATGCGTCTGAGAGAGTGTGTGCATGTATATCTAGAAGGACAAACAGCGCTCAAGTTGAGGAGGTCCAAGATATAAAAGTTGTGACCAACACTACACACTCACTAGACTTTCTTCACCAGAAATTGCTTGATATCAAATGTGATAAACAATAATCTACACTTACTATATAATACTAAAATATGTCCAAAATATGTTCCTTCCATTTTGTTGGGGTCAAATTTACACCCAATTGATCAAAAGTCAAAGTCAAAGTCAAAGTCAAAATTAAAACACGAACAAGTAGGCCCAAGCCCGAAACGAAGCCAAGCGGGCCTGAGCCCGACCCAACCAAGCAGGCCCAAACCCAGACCAAGTGGGTCCATGCCCAAGTCTAGCCCAAACATGAAGAGGCCGGCCTCCCCCATGCCAAGAAGAAAATCATGTAATAAATAATTTTAATGCAACTTTTATGAATTAATGTAAGAAAAATGAGCATACAACCAAATTTATGTAAAACCCATGGCTCATGTGCAAAAAAAAAACCACATAGGCATGGAATGGGCAAAACGCTATTTTGTAAACTTGGCCTATATGTAAAAGTGTGTAGCCTATATAGGGCAAATATGATTAGAAATCAATAAGAATTGATTCCCTTAAAAAAAATTAGGGTTTGTGCCTCCATCTCTCTCTCAAGTTCTTCATTTTCAATTAAATCAAGAGCTTAGTTCTCTTTTTCTCAAAACTAAAAGTTTCACCATAAACCCATTGAAGAAGAGCTTAACTCTCACATCAAATCCAAAAAGGAAAGATCTTTGTTATCTTGTTCTTCCTCCTCGAGATCCAATTTGCGAGAGGGAGAAGAAGGGAAACCCATCTCACAAGGCTCCATCAAGAGAAGAATAGGGATATCTTTTCATCACTCAAGATCCAAATCTTGGAGTTTCAAGAGAAACCATTTGGGTTTCTTCTCAAAAGAGGAAGGAGAAAATCTTTTGGAGTTTAACCAATAATAAAATCTTTGAAAGTTCAACTTCATATTTTAAAATTCTTTTGAGAGTTTAACTCCAAAATAAAATCAAATAAAATCTTTCGGAATTCAACTCCAAATTTTAAAATTCTTTTGGGAGTTCAACTCCACTAAAATTCTTTTGGAAGTTTAACTCCATTAAAAATCAAAGGAGTTTAAATCCAAATCCGGTCCACACAACCCAGGCCGCGCCCGCGCCCGCACACGTGCCGCGCGCGTTTCACCTCCACACTTGTTCATAAAAAATGTTTCTTTGAAGAAAAAATCTTTTGTCACAAATAGAATAAAAAAATTAAAATGAACACGCCCTCCGCGCCCGCGCCCGCACACGTGCCGCACGCGTTTCACCTCCACACTTGTTCATAAAAAATGTTTCTTTGAAGAAAAAATCTTTTGTCACAAATAGAATAAAAAAATTGAAATGAACACGCCCTTCTGCATTACTTTCAAACACCAACACCTCATATTGAGTTCGCATGATCAGTTTGACCCGTCAATCGAAAGTTCGTTCGCTCCAAAAACAAGGGGTAATTAACGGCAGTTTAATTCACGGCTGCCGGAGATTTAGATCCCCACAATCAATATACCCCTGCCTAACCCAAGCAGGAAGAATCTGTACATGCCTGAAAAGCACGTGCATTCCCATCTCAATGGGGTGACGATAAACACTATACACATTTATAGTTACTTTTCCCTACATTTTCATTTCTTCTAACTAATTAGGTTTCCTGAGTAAGGTTAACATTATTTATTTGCGTTTCAAATGATTGGTACTGAAACTGTACCAACCCTAATGGAAGTTAGTGGACTGGCTGGATCAGTAACCAAATCTTGATACTTGGATGATTATGGATTTAAGAGAATAAGATGAACTATGTCAAGTGTAACGAATACATAAAAAGGAACCTTGTGGTGGAAGGGCATAACAATCCTAACAAGACCTATGGTCGTATTAAAGCATAACACGTCCATATTTATATTGTTTGAACAAATTAGTGATATATAATAAAATATAGTGAATGCCTCGAGGAATATAATAACGAATATGAGATTATAAAAGAATAACTAAAAATAATACTTTTTATATCGGACCCAATATGAACATTGTTGGGGTCGAAATTTACACCCCACTGCCGAAATTAAAAATCAAAAAATTAAAAGTCAAAGTCAAAATCAAATGTCCAAATAAGTGGACCCAAGTCCAACCAACCCGGGCCCAAGACCAAGCAAGTGGGCCCATACCCAAACCGCCTCAAGCCCAAATAAAGTCGGCCGGCCATCGAAGAAGAAAGAGAAAGAAGTTTGCAATAAATAGGTTTTATATGTAAATAAGTGTGGAAATGTAAATACAAATAGGCCAAAAGGCAAGATGTTGTAAAACCCATGGCTCATGTGCAAAAATTATGCACATGGATATGGGTGAGGCCAAAAACCAATTATGTAAAGCTCAAGGGGCTAAGTGCAAATTGTAATGGGTGTTTAAACCCAACCATAAGAAGAAATGTTAAGTTTTTCTACACCCACAAAAAGATTAGGGTTTTGAGCCTCCAAAGAATGAGACAAGCCTCTTTCTTCTTCATCTTCTTCCTTAAGAAAACCCATAAAAAGAGCTATTTTCTTCTTTAAAACTAAATAAGATCATTCTAAAACCTAAAACAAGATAAAAACAAAAAACCATTGCTTTTCTTTATCAAATCTAAGAAAAAGGAAAGTAAGAGAGCCCTCAGGATGAAAACCCATGGATTTCACCCCAAGCAAACACCATGGAAGAACTATGGTTAAACCCATGGGTTTCACTCTCTAACTCATAAAATCGATGACTTTAGGGTGAAAGCTCGTACCTTTCCGATATAGAACTTCTCCGGCATCGGATCTTCCCACGAGATCTATGAGAACATGGGTTGCAACCCATGTTCCCCATCAAATATGAACACGGGACACCCGTGTTCAGTTTTGGGATCCCCTCTGGGATCCACGTTTCGGAACCCATCCGAGGGGTTCCTTGTTTCGGGACCCCCTTTGGGTCCCCTCAAAGGGGGTTCCTGCTTTTGGAACCCTAAAAGGGTTCCCTCTTCGGAGCTTCCCAAAGGGAGGCTTCCGCTTTCGGGACCCTCTCAAGGGGGTTCCCGCTTTTGGAACCCCCAAAGGGGTCCCATCACTTCAGGACCCCCCTCTTAGGGGTCCACCACTTCGAGACCCCCCAAAAGGGGTCCTATCACTTCGTTCATCTCTTTCTTTTCCTCCATTCAGGGGCTCTCCAACACACTCAAAACACTTCCCCTTTTAAAAGTCAGCGGGACCCCCGTAAACTCTGCGAGGCCCCCGAAATGTTCTAAAAGGCCTAAAAATCGTTCTCAAATGCAGTACATATTCACACTGAGTTCGCAAGATACGCATGACCCGTCAATCGGAGGTTCTCTTGTGTCAAAACGAGTGGTAATTAACGGCAGCTTTGTCCGCGGCTGCCGGAGATTAAAATCCCACAATCAATAAACCCCTGCCTACCATCAGGCAGGAGGTATCTGTATATACCTAAAACACGTGCGCATCCATCTCAACAGGGTGACGAAAAACACTCTGCAAACACATGACTTGCACTACATATACCCATGGTCACCTTAACTAGCATCACAATGCTATAATTTACAGGTAATATTTTGAGAAAATGTATCTCCATCAGATAACAAATTATAAGTAATAATATAAATAAATGGCATGGAAAACACAAATACTAGTATGTAATGCAAATAAGCACTCAAGATTCAAGAGAACAGGAAGAATCAGATAGCGCTATGCTGCTTAGTCAGTCAGATCCAAACCAGATACCCAGCACAGCTATAAAATAGCCACACCAGGAGAGCTGAGTTGGGCACCAAGTCCTCGGCACAACTATAAACCAGCTGCACCAGGAGAATCATGCTAGTGAATCTGTCATAAGTACCTGCTGTAATTCATCACTTTCATCCCATTCTCTGCTCATGGTATCAAACAAGTGCATGGATAGTGAGAGGAAACCCAAAAAACAAAAAAAAAGAAGGGGAAAAAAAGAAGACACACTTAACTGATTAAATGAATAGCACAATATTTACATCCAGAAGCTAATACGATACCAAAATATGCTGTCAATATCTATCAATTGAAATGGAGTTTTATGCAAAATTAAACATCTAATGGTGAGGATATATAAATGACATTTATGAATAAGAAAACTTTAAACAATTATAGGAGATTAGGAGGTCAACAATATTTACCAAAACCTTGCTTGTCCTTCTTCACAAACTTCAGCATAAACTTATCAGCAGGTAGGTTTTCATCACTGAAATAATATTCAACCTGTAAAACTATTGATATTTAGATTGGAATTGGAGATAAAGAAGAGAGGGAATAAGAGGTAACAATAACTTATAAGTAGAGAATGAAATTCAACATGAGAAGTCATAATGATTATAAATATGATTCCCGCCTCTCCTCACCACTCCCCTTAACAGCTACAAATTTCCTCAAACAGGTCAAATATGTAACAGAACTTTTTCTAGCTAAGACTTAAGTCATTTATCATAATTATAATTTGGTTCTCTATTATTTTGTATGTTTTGCACCAAAAGATAGAAGATTCACATCAGTACCTGTGCAGATGAACACCAATAATTGCAACATAACCGCTCATTAAAGTTCGATTACTGAAGCTAAAAAAAAGTAAATCTCAACTAGACAACAATGTATCCGATCCCTATCATAATGCATCCTCCTTGTATACAGCTTGCAACTTCAAAATTCAGAAGTGAATACTTCATCATTGCACAAATCACCTTTAAAACTAGAAGGCTAGAATTCTTGGAGTACGTCCTGAGTTTCACTAAAAAATTATACTTATTATAATAATTATATATCATGTTATCACTACTAATTTTTGGCATTCCTTGTACAGGGCATTTATATCTTAAAATAGTACCCATCGGAAGATTATATTGGGAGTTTTAGAAACCAAACAAGTATGTGGTGCTTTCAGAATTATGCAATTGATGTGATTAAGGATATGTGTGATAGAGTAGCAACTAACTTAGCCCTTATCTCTTCACTTTACGAAAAACCTAGGATAAAATCTTGTGCTTCATGATGTTTGTTCTGGTATTTAGTGCATCATTGCGAGCATCCACTTCAAGAAACCTAACAATTTGTTTAGAACATAATTCCACTCCTCATTTAACTTAAGAACCCAATAGTTACATATTGTTTCAAGTTTTTCCTGCCATCAAGAGAAAAACCGACCTGCCTGTGTTCTTATTTTCCTTACATTTCAAATCACTACTCTCCAAGATTGCAATTGTAAGCGAAAAAAGAAAACCAAGAAACCAATACAAAAGCCAGTGCTTCATGACGTTTCCTGCGGTATTGTATGGGTGATGTCGTGATGATACTAAAGACTGGCCTTCTATTCACATTTAGCCAATCATTGTGACTCATCCTGTTCAATATACCTAATACTTCGCTCCCCGTTTAACACAAGAACCCTACAATTACATAATGTTTCGATTTTTTCAAACTCTCACCACAAACAATCTACTCAAGTTTCATTCTTTTCCTTACATTTACAGTTACTACTCTCCAAAATCTCAATTGCAAGCAAAAAACGAGAAATCAAGAAATGGCTTCGAGCATCCTCTTCAAATCACCTTAACTTTTTGGTTGAAATAGTACTTCGCTCATCATTACAATCGACCTACGTCAAGATTCATTCTTTTTCTTACATTTCGAATTACTACTCTCCAAAAATCTCAACTTTTATTCCTTTTTAAAAGTTGCTAGCGAAACAACAAGAAAACAAGAAAGCTAATCAAAAGAAACTTAAAAAGAGAGAGAAAGATCGATGACCTGGCGAACGATCTTGTCGCGGAGATCGTCGGTGAGGACCGCCAGACCCTCTTCAGATCCCAGCGCCGCCTCTTCATCTTCAACGAGTTCTTCGTTTCCTCCAAGGACATCGGCATGATCATCGAAAGAGGATCTCGCCGCCGGTTGCTCTTGTATCGAATCTTGAAGAGATCCTTCTTCCTCTTTTGGTGATGATTTGATTTCTAGGGTTTGAGGAGGAGGAGGAGGAGATGGAGATCGCCGCCGTAGGGCTTCTTGAGCTTCCATCACGAAAGGCGTCCCCTTTTTGCGTTTTTCTCCTCGCTCGATTTCGGTCGAGGTTTCGTCCTGCTTTTATACTGTTAAGGCCTCTCATAATGGACTGGGCCGTGGCCCTATAACAGGCATGTGTGATAATGCAATTAGAAAATTGCAGAAGACCCCCTTCACTTTTTGCCCCAGCAAAATTGCTAATTCCGTCAAAATAAAGTCACTTAAAATTTAGGGTCATCTAGCGACATATCCTGAAACCAAGGTTTCAGGTTCAAAAATAAAGTGTCTTGAAACCGTGCGGAATTCCAACTTTTCTGAAGTTCTTTAAAATGGGATTTAAGCCATTTGAAACCGGAAAACTCTAATTTGGTATTATCAAACAGATACGGTTATGATTTATGGAGTCAAACCATGGTTTTAGAAACCATAACCATGTTGCTAAGCAAGGGCTATAAAATTACAAATGTCACTTTTCGAGAAATGCAGCATTTTTCTTCTCAAAACATCAGAAAATTAAGACTGCTGACTTCTGCAATTAAGCCCAAGTAAAGTGCAACAAACATTTTTGTTGGGTAAATTGCACATCACCCTGTTACTACAGGAGATATTGCACGCATGACCCAACTGGAATCACATATTTGATATTGCTATAGTCCGTTTCTGATGTAATTTAATAACCATTTACATTTATGGAATAGAATTTTACAAATTGCTAATTTCTTCAGCAAGACATTGCTAGCTGATTACTATATTATTGGGAATGGAAAATTTCTTAGGAAGATATGTAAGAAAATCTACAATTTAGCTGCGAGAAAAAAGGATTTAAAAAACAAGAGAGAGTTCTCGATACCCAGAGCAAATCGAATATACGGACTTCCATTTTGAGAGCAGTATCATACCATTTGTTGTGATCCTACTCCGAAATGGAAGTTGAGAGCGTTTTCAAGCGAACTTAGGATCCATCGACTTTTGTTTGGATGCAATCCAATCGAATCGGCGACTTCTCGCTTTGAAGAGGAAAATTATACCGCATAATCACCCACATATTTCATAGAGCGTAATTCTCAAAGAATAGGCCAAATAAAAATTTCATAGATTAATTCCATCGACACAACAATCTAAGATATTACGTGTTCTTACAGGCGAAATGGAAAAAAAAACCTTTGGTACGATGAAACTAGGAATGGAGCCATATAGGACGGGCTAATTGCAAGCCACTGAAGAATTTGTTACATGGCTAGGCAACTTAGGCCTTTGATTTACCAGCCTGCAGAGTCTGAATCTTCTGTTGCAGCTTCAAAACCTGGAGAGAAGAACCAAGGCAGCATATTTGTCAAAACGCATGCATTATAATCGGAGAAATTAACGACGTAAGAGCTTGAGGTTATATTGATTTCCATTTAAATGAAATGGTTTAGACCTTACTGTAATAATAAATTATAAAGCAGATGCTGCAAGTATCATATGCTGAACACATTGCGGTATAAGTGATACATGATCTGCGAATAAGTTAATTTGTTTCAAACCTATACAAGAAATATTGCACGAAGAGCAAAATACAAATGGTTGCTTCTTGAAGTGCCAGAAATAATTAAACTATAGCAGTTATCTGCCCGTTTCAGTTTCAAGCTTCAGTTTGGGGGAAGGAAAGGGCTCGGCTAAAATGAAAGGGCTCGGCTAAAATGAAAGCTACTCGAGATCAATGGCTCGGTCATAGACATAATTAGTTGATCTCTTGTAACTAGGAAAGTAGGAACACGTCGGTTTTGGACAAAACCGACACAAACCAGCTAAATAATGCACTAACTCAGAAGTCATAAATAGCAAATGTTAACTAAAACATGTTGGTCTTGTCAGAAGATTTTGTGTCCTACAAAAATAGAACTGGAATTGGGCTCTGAAACAGAAATATACTTTCATTTTGAACAGAATGAACCTTCTTCAAGCCCCATCCAAAGAATTTTTTTGAGACGTTGATCTCATTACTACATTATCACCAAATGCAATACCTCTGGAAACGGTTAAAAAAAACTTGCCAGCTATTACCATAAGGGGGAAGATCTTGAAAATCCATTATGGAGTTTATAAATGTATATTCATTATCCTCATATTGAATATGAATTGGAGTTTATAAATGGCTTAACTACCATGCAGCCTAGTCAAGTTATATTGAATATGAAATGGGGTTCTGTAACATACAAGTCCATCTAAATTCACCATCTTGTCCTTCCCCAAAACCTCATGCTGCAGTTAGAAAGTGAACTGAAGCGCCATTCTATCCAAGTTCTTCATAACCAATAAATTACATCTTGATCAGTTGTTACTTATGATATTAGATATGAATTGAATTATTATCTTCTTTTTTGAAACACCTTGCCATTTTTAAAACCAAAGATTAATATTGGCAAAACCTTAGACTAAAATCACTTCAAGGATTATATGACCCATTGGTCTAGTCCATATAAGAGAAATTTTCTTTCTCGCTTTCTGTTTACTCTTTTCATTTTCACACAAGGATTCCAAGTCTCAAACTTCTTCATTCAAAAGTGCTTAATCATCAGGTATTCTACAATTTGACCTTCTTGCTTACTCAATTTCTCCTTCTACTTGGATAAAATTGCATCACATATTTCTAGGGTTCATCTCTATTAGATTATAATTGCTGCAAACACTGGAGCTAGCATTTCATGTCAAGATGGGGAAGAATTATAATAGATTTCAAGATGAAGAAAAAACTTTCAAATCTGAAACTTGCAATTTTCATATTCAGTTTTTGGTCTCAGAATACTCAACTAACTTGAAAAAAAAATCCTATGTGTTAACTGATGTTTAATAAGGTTTCTCATTTCACTTGCTCCGGTACATATTATTTTAATCTAAAAGCTAATGAACTAATAATTTATAGATTTTATATCAATGTGTACTACTTAAAATGACTTCCAAATATTTTATTAGTGATAAAAATTTCAGTATAAAGTTTAATTTATAAATTAATAGATACACAAAATAATTAAGTTCACAGATAAATTTTTAGAAATAAAATTTAATTAAGTAATATTTTGGATTTTTTATATCAAGGATCTTTTGTTATCAGAGAACAAATTCTATACAAAAAATTATAAAGTGTCAAAAGACTTAATTTTATTACAAAATGTCAAAAGACTTTTCAATTTTATAGAGATTGAATGAATTTTTTTTAATGCAAAAGGGTGTTTCGTTTTGACTTTGCATTGATAATCTAAAGCGGAATATTTATTTTCTTTATTGTACGACAATAAATGGGCCCGCATCACCATCATAATGGAAACAAAATAAAAAATAAATACATTTTACTAAACTTCGAACTAAGAGCTTTGGAATCTAAAGTCCAAAATCTAATTGCCGAATCAAATCCAAGTTGTTCAAAGTGTGTTGAATAAACATTTCGTCTAGATAAACACTATCGGTTTCCACACTTATACCTCAAAATTCTCGATCCGGATGGGTTAACTACCTAATCTCGACACGTTCTAAGTTTGTCCTTGGTTGCAAAATTAAAGATTTTAAGATATCAAAAAGATTTTTACCCGTGTTGGAATGAGCATGCCTAAACGATGTTGTAAAAGAACAACAACCGGCTTTATGCATCCAACCAAGAACGAATTGCCCAATAATGGTACGGGTCCGTCTCTATCTTCTCCTACCATGTCATGATCACTAGAGCAAAGACCATAAATAGTAAAAGAATCACAGTGAATCTCTTCTAAAGATGTATCAAAATATCATTGGTTTTAACCAAAAATAAAATCTTCCGAAATCTTTCAACATATAAATATTTGTGCTGATTTTAGTTTGTTTATTTATAACCCGATCGAAAAGAAACTCAAAAATATAAAACGCACGGATGGCAGTGAATTGTTTTTTCTCCGCTCTTTTCTCCCTCGTTCTAATCTTCAACTTCACCAAAACCTCATCATCATCAAAAATTGTTTTCACCGACACAATCCCTAAATGCCAACTCAAGCTTTAAAAACTCAACACCGATCTCTCTCTCTCTCTCCACTTCTCCACTTGCATCCAATAAACCACATCAAACCCCCTTCCATTCCTACAAAACACTCAAAATCATTCTTCAAGAGATTTAATTCATCTTTGAAACTAAAGTCTTAATACCAGTTGTTTTCCAGTTCTTCGAACATCATACATATTATGTGAAACCTGTTTCTATCCTGCGCATGAATATTCTTATTATGGTTTGTGTTTCAGGTTGTTCGAAAATTGGCGGTATCTTTCATATCTCAAGAACGCGAATCTACAGTAATTGTTATAAAGTCACGAACTAACTTTCATCATCAGGTACGTCTCCTCCTGTAAATTAAAGAGAATTATTTTAAGAAAATAAGAGCTAGAGAGAGATTGCTATTTTTTATTTTTCTTGCTTGATTTTTTCATTCTCAAAGTTAGGTCCAGATATATAAGCTTGAAGTTAAGGATCACCGATGAAGAAATTATAACCATAAATTATAGGTCACTTTCGATTGAAAAGTAGGAAACCTTTCTGCACTTGAAAAAAATGCACTTTACACCCAAAACCACAATGGTGTTAATTTTTCCCTCCATAAAATTTTCTTATGCCAAAAATGCCTTATGTTCCTCTAATATATATGATTGAACAACCTAATATTCTCTTTTCTTTTTCTTTTTCTTTTTCATTTTCAAATTCATAACCTTTTGAATCCATTCACTGATCGATTAAAGAGAAGATAAGTGATATTTTGAATTAGAGACCGAGGGAGAAATGACTAAAAAAGTTTGGAGAGGGAAAAAATTATAAAGAAAAAAGAATGAGAATTTGGAAGAGAAAGGATGTAGGCATAGTCACAAACTCGTGATTCGGCAATAATTCGGCAAGGTCGAAAATTCGGATTCGGAGAACTATTCGGAAAAAATTGGCAGGTATTCGGAAAAAATTCGGCAGGCGTTCGGGAAATATTCGGGAAGGATTTCGAGCAAAAAATTAATATATGAGACGCTAGATTTTGATTTCGTGAATTATTTCCTGTTTTTTGAATAATTCGCGAATTATTCGCCGCGTTCGGTGACGGCGAATAATTCGCAGATTTAATCGGCAGTGATATAATTCGCGAATAATGTGACTATGGCTGTAGGGGCATTTTGGGTAATACACACCACAAAAACCGAGCATTGTTAAATTTGCAGGGTAAAATACATGCTTTTTCAGTTTAGGGGGTTTCCTTCTTTTCGGGCAAAAGTGAAGGGGGTTTCCCGCATTTTAGCCAAGTTATATTACCATTTATTCGTAGCATTGAAAATTTTAATGATGCATATTTCCATATGCGAATATTGAAATCAAGTATTTAACAACAGCGAGCCATTAGTGTTTATCAATTAAAAATTTAATTTAATTAATTGATTTGATATTTATCTTTTGATGACTAGTTGCCAATCCTCTCCCAAAAGAAAATTTGAAGAAATAAAGAAATTTAAAATGTTGGTACTCATCTATGCAATAAGTATGGGTAGCTTTAGATCTTAAACCTATAAAACTAACAGTTTTAACAACCAGAGAAGACCATAATGAACCATAGATCTTGAACAAGTATGCCTCTTTATATGGAATTAATAACAAGATACATAGAAAGCTTTTTGTACATGGTCGGTAGGATTAAATAGCCTTGCATCTAATACCGACTCATGAGGAGCTAAATCATCTCTCAATCCGCACTCTCATGGCATCTCTAAGATAGGTGAATTTTATAAGGATATAGAAGAACAGAAATCCAAATCTAAGACTTGAATCCATTAAAAGTTAAAACACAACGTATTTCATTCTCTTTATTGAGCAACTCTGCCGAAGAAGAGAGCTTGGGTTCCTTTGATACCGACTCGAGTTTCATTTGTAACTTAGTTGCTCTTTAATGGTCATCTAAACTTATTATTGTTATCTTTTGAACTTCTTCAAGGGGTTACCGACAACACATAACACAAGCATATTCCCACCTTGAATAATCATATTTAGGGCTTAGCGCCATTCCCATATATATGGGATTGTTGTTCCAATAAGGAACATTTAATAATTTAGGCTTCATAAAATCCAGGGCCGTAAATTGCTAATACCGGTTTAAAATATATTTGGTGTTCATTATCCATAATCACAAACATGTCAAAAGCTATTTATATTTTAGATTTTGCATTTCCTCTTCCAATTGTTAATCAAAAGAAAGAATTAAATCAAATCAATTAATTATTTAATATTCTAATTGATTAACATTGATGGCTCTTAGTCGTTAATAAATGTTTGACCTCAATATTCACATGTAGCTAAATGCCACATGAAAACTTCAAATCTAAGAATATCTCGTAATAAACTAATAGACATATTGATGTATGGCTATAATTATCTTGAACGGCTAGTCTTAAATTCTAGCCAATATACTAGACCTAATTATGAGAAGAACACACTAAAGCTTTTATTTTCTCAAAATTAATCTCTATATTTGTGTTGAGAAGAAAAGGCAAGTAAAAAACTTTAAAGCTTTTAATTTCTCAAAATTATTCTCTTTATTTGTGCTAGGATTTTAAACTACTCGTAGTCCCTCTTCAAAGCGGTTGTGACACGTTTGGATACCCGTAAAGGATTTTGTGAAGTTATGGGGTAAATATGTCTTGGTTGATCATTTTAGACCAGCGATATGTCCTTAAGGTAGTGCATTTTCACGTCTACCCGAGACCTGTAATTTTTTATTTTATTTTATTTAATATTATAATTCTATAATTTATTCCGTATTTTAGCAATTAATTTCCATCAGTTTCTCTTGTAGGTGTGTAGTTATGGTTCAAGATGCGAGATCCCTAAACCAAACCACAATACCCCTAGCGTGTATGAATACATAAAATGGTTTAAACCTACGGCTCATGCCGCCTTTTTGCAATCACTTGTGTTCCACATTTTCCCTTTTTTTTAAACTCATACAACAATATTTTGCTTCCTATAAGAACATCCTACATCATACATATAAAAACGATTAGTAACCACTTATCCTCTTTCATTGCACTCCCCTGTTCGCTTTAAAGAATTCGTTGTTAAATTGTGGAGACCATACCACCCATCCTAATTAGCATTGTGCAAAATCATTCATCTTGTAACCTCTGTTTCTACTACAAGTATACAACTAACACCAAGTGGCTCAAGTATTCCTCAAATGTTTCCTTAAGGTATGGAAATGCAGGAGGATAAAATAACACTTCAATAGCCATATTTATTCCACAAAAAGATCATATAAATATCTCCATTAGTTTTCATACATGAGAACAGTAGCATGACTAGTAGCATGACTCCTGCTTTTTCCCCAACCTATAGGTACACAGTTTACATTCACATTAAGAAGCAGCATCTTACCATTAGTGATGCTGTTATCGCCACTTATCACAGGTTTGATGACCTCTTACTACCTATGTTATATGTGAAAGTGTAAAACTACATCATCATCTCATCAATCACAAGTGAGCAAGCCATGCCACGCATGTCATGTGTATGACCAAACCAAAACCGAATAGATTCTAATATAAATAACAAGATAAGGACTTTATGCATCAAAAACACTAACCGATTCCCGCTTGCTATTCTGCTTGTCCTCAAGATCCTGAATTGTCCCTTCTAACCTCTTCCTACAACAACAACCACTCCCCTCAATCAACAATCAATCGACAAAATCATAACTTTCACACAAAACATATTAACAAAATAACTCACAACTCAGCAGAGATGTACTCGATCCGCTTCCTGACATTAGCCCTAGCTTCAGCGAGATCCTGCTTCACGAGCACGGGGCCTATCAACTTATACACGTTCGCGCTATCATTCAACAGATCCAATTCCTGCGATCAGAAATCAAATTGTTACAAAACCTCGATATGATTGATTTTCGATGAGAGACGACGAATTGGGGGCTAGGCTAGGGTTTTCACCTTGAGGACGAGCTCGTTCTCGCCGAGCTGGATCGTGTACTGCTTCCTGACCTGATGGCTCTTCCCGATGTCTGCGCCATTGAAGAAGAAAGAGTGAGAAGAGAAATTAAGGTTAGGGTTTTGATAAAAATGCGACCTTTTTGGAGTTTGCTGAGGACGCTGGCTTGGTTCTCGAGATCGCGCTGCAGCTCGCGAGAGGCCATTTCTTTTTTGATTCTCTCACTCGCTCTTCGATTGTATATTGGGCAAAGTTTTTATAAAAGTACCATGTACTTCGTTCGTTTTCAGCTAAATACCATGTATTTCTTTTAGATCAAAACTTTCATTTCTTTTCTAATCCTTCTCGTTTCGTTCATGTCTTATACTGCTGTATATAAACCGGTCTGTATTTATAGAAACAACACCAGGAAGGAAAAAAATTGCTGTAACTGTTTTTTGTAAGGAGAGTGATGCTCGGCAATTTATCCATTCATGTTTAATTATTTCCGTTTCTTGTTTTTTTCTTTTATCGTGAGACTGATAATTCCTTTTGCCGCTTTATTATCTATCTAAATAATATATTATCACTATATCCTTTAGTTAACTAAACTAGGAAAGGAACAAGGATTTAGATATGGACCGGAAATGTAGATCTCTCAGGGACCAATCAGCCCATTAAACGGCCCAACCCAACGAAACCCAAAAATTTTCCTTTCTAAGGAAATAACTATGCTGACGAATTCGCTTTTGGGCCTGCATTTTTATTTGGGTAAAATTGTCAAAAAGCCCCCGGCCTGCTCCGAAGTTTTCTAAGAATCCTGATGTTTTCAAAATTGTTGGGAAGAGTCTATTGTTCAAAATCTTTGTGAAAAAACCGTGGACCGCATTTCATTTAGGCCTTTGTTTCCTTCAACTGCTTAAACATTATAGCCAACTGCTTATATATTACAGGCAACTTTTTATATGTTACGGTCAACTCTTCAGATATTACAGGCAACTAGCATAAAGAGGGTTTTAATTGGGTCCGGATTTTTTAATAAGAGCAACATGCTCAGGAGATTTTACAAAGGTTCGAAACGGGCCGGAGGCTTTTTGACAATTTACCCTTTTTATATATTTTTTTTATTCTCTCTCTCCCACCTTCATTTGTTCATTTTACCGTTGAATGGATATATGGCATAAATAAAAATTATTCTTTCTCTTCGTTCTCTATTTTGTATATTTGTATGTTTGTATCCCAAAAAGTAATTGTAATTTTACTCACATCCGCGACGGCTAAATGATTTCGGATAATGTATTTATGATTTATACAGATTCATTATTCAACAGCCGCTAACCCAAAATATCAGTATCGGAAAATTAAAGATACATGAAAAGGAAACATTTGACATGACAGGACATAAAATTGCGAATATGACCCAAATTATTAAGCAGGGATGGGTCCCAATATACAATACATACAATATGTAGCATGCAACATCCTATAACAAAATGGGCCATGACAATTATATATAGTAGTTGTTATTTCTGTTCCAGCAAATGCCATTTAAGACAATTGCAATAAACCCCCACCACCATCCTTTTCCAAAAATAAAAAAATACAGTAATATATTCTTCGCAAGATCAATTTTAAACGGGTTTCTAACGTGTGAGAATACCTTCAGAAGAAACATGACTGGATTGAAAATGACCACGCAGGCATATTCTATCCGTCTTCTAGCTATCTACATGTCTAGCAATCCAAGAGAAGATACAGATGGATCCTTTTGATAGCATTACTATTCGGATGGTGTGGGCTCGATCCGGTTGTATTTTGGATGGACATATGCACATGAAATCAAAGAAGTTGTTACTGAACATATTTCATTGGAGTAGACATGTGAATATATATCAAACTGATTTAACTCTTAAAATTGTCTGCCTCAAACACATAAACACCACAACCTTGTACTTCTATCATGACTTCCATTTCCAATTCTTCCTTGTTGCTTTCATGCTTTCATTCAACTTCATCATGCACTTTCATATACATATAAAATAAAGAACAAGGAGAAAAAGAAATGAGCATGGCCATAACAAGAAAAAGTTGAAAATGATATATTGTGTAAAGCTTTATTTAATAGTCAAGGGTTTGAAGTTTGAAAAAAGAATCTAGGTTACAAATCTTCGTTTCTTCTCCTTCTTATAATTATTGGAAAGTATGCCGTCTGAACTGATTGCTTGCTATGAAGTGACATGGAAAAGGTCCTTTCATAGTGTTCTTCGTCATGGGCATATTCTTGGAGAGAATTCCGTGCTAGGGTTCAATGTTGATGTTGTTTTGAGATTGTTAAAGTGTTATGGTAAGACACAAAAAATTATGTGCTAGTTTTCACGGTTTGCTTGGTTCATGTTATTTTAATTTCATGATTATGCCTTACTTTGATTGTATGTCAAGTTATCAAGGTTGGTCTATGTATAAGTCTTTTGTTTTCGCTTGTATACAAACTCCTAGCCTATGATAATATTTTATGAGTCATATTTTTCCGAAGGCATGGAAGTTCATATGAATAAATAAAGGATTTGAAATATTATATTTTGATAACAATAATGAATGGTTATTTGATTAGGTGTTATTACGATTTAATGCTATAAATAAATATGGTTAATTCTCATCTAGTAGTATATTTTTATCTTATTTTTTTGTGGAGAAACATGAGAAGGATGAGGAGCATCTTACCGGCAGAAGATAGAGGTTTGGGTAGAGAGACATAAGTATCGATTCTCTCGAAATGCGCTTGATACATGAAATGAAAAATTATTAGGAATCCTCACATTCTTAGGAATGTAAAGACCGGACATTTAATTTCAAGGAATCCTACAGTAACGCATGTTTGATATATTTTAATAATTTCCGGTAATATATATATATATATATATATATATATATATATATATATATATATATATATATATATATATATATATATATATATGCGCACGCGCACGGTGGATCGGCGAACATCGACTGACCAACAACGAGCGACGAGCGGCCGCATGAAGAGTAAATAATATCAACGGCTCTGGCTTGGCAAGCACCCTGCTTGCAAAGCAGAGGATCCTAATCCCCCAAACCTTTTGGAAAGTGATGCCATTATTGCATCATTCACAAGAAAAAAATTCAAAACCATTGGAGAAATTGTCTTTTGCTAAAAGTAAGTATTAAAGGATTCAGCATGCCTATGTTGTGATAAGACGAAATAAAAATAAAGACACAATGATTAATTTCTCCCCATTCATACTAATATTTAGAATTCAAATTCAAACCCGAAAGAGGAAACCAACTGTTTGTTGGAGATAGTGCCCTCATAGTCAATTATTGGATCGCAGGTACGTAATTGCAATGATTGCGGAAGACCTATACCGGTATGACAGTCTTACTTGAGATGATAGTATGCTATCTGGTTTGCCTTTATCAGTCGTGTACATGATCAGGTGACTGATTACATGCTACACTTTGATAGAGCCCTTAGGATCTTGCTTTACCACCAACAGTATGATGTCGATCATATAAGTGAGAGTTGGGTGGTTTATACGCATATCCTTAATTGTGGTCCCTAGTCGTGGGAGTTTCGAGACAGGGCATCGATACTCCGGAGCAGACTAGTGTATACAGTCGAGACCCCGACGAGGGGCGGTGGCCGGTCTCACAAGCCACTGGTGTCAGTTGGATCACCTAAGATGTATACAGGTGCTCATTGGGTTATGAGTACACCGGACAGGACTCGCCGGGAATCTGCTAGTTAGTATTATATCTACCGTCAGATAGCAGTTCCCTGGTGACATGTGTACAGGTTAGTTCATCGACCTGAGGTCGTCATTTATCTCGTGTGAGTTCCCACTGTGCTTTGATTTCTACCCTACCACGGCTCAAAGGAGTCGTGCAAACAGGTAGCTTTTGGGTACAGTCCCGAGCCATATGGAGGCACGTGAGCGGATCGGCAGGGGATTCGTCTCTCCCGGTATTGGGGGCGAGATCGTGCTGTGTCTAGGAGAGCCATTACACAAATCCATGGCCATGGTAGGAGATTTACTGGTAGGTACTCCAGTAGTATCTCAGGGTGTATTGAGGCTTCACTCCGACACGACTTATACTGCTATTGGGGGTCTGACGTTGCTAGCCCCCTAGGCAGATATGCGATACTCATAGACGAACGGACCGGACTGTATATACATTGTCACTGTTAGGCTCAGTAGGGTTTCTGGATGAGTTCGCTCATCGGCCTCCCTTGAGTTCGCTCATCAGCCTCCCTTGAGGTCAGTCCATGGGCAGCCGTTACGCATTGCTAGTGCCGCTGACGGTTTGTGGTTAAACCCACTGCCAGGGTACTGACGAGTCATTAGAGTCCCCCACAGACAGTTTCCCAAGTTCGGGCGAAACATTGTAGAGGCCGTATGGTTTTATGGCAGGGTTCGGAAAATGCACGTGCGTTTACGCACGTGTTATTTTTCGGGCAGATAATACTGGTCGGCTTTGGTTTAAGCCGGATCCGAGTATTATATTGAGTAGGTATAATATCTTTGTCTCAGTTGCATTTGTATTCGGTCGTAATACAAATGCGGGTATATTTATACAGTTTCGGGGTTATCCTGAAAGTCGTTTCAGGATCACTTTTGGAAGTTGCCAGTTTCCAGTTTTCTATCAGCCGTCTTTTAACATTCGGTTAAAGACGGATTTATCTTTTCTTCAGATGAGGTGAGTCAGTGTTCTAGAAGGTTCTAGATGAGGTGACTAGGATTAATTGGTGTTGAGTTTTCATTGGATGCATTAAAGGCTTGATGATGTGTTTAGTGATTCATGCTTTTTCATTAAAGCTTTTTGTTTTCCTTAGGATATTTTGAAGTGAGAAGCTTTCTCTTGTGGTCACCCCCCCTCTCCTACGGTCACCTCCCTCTTGCTATATATGGCCGGCCCTCTCTCTCCTCTCTCTCACTCTCACTTGATGTTTCATTTTGTAGAAAAAGATATGATAGTATTTGGGGTGCATGGAATTTTACAGTTCACTTCATTCCATCACCCAATTCCCTCGGCAATTTCATTAACCGATCGTCCACGGATTTGGACGAAGAGAGACAAAGTCATCTACTCATTCTCTACATCATTCTTGGTCGTCTCTTTTAGCAAACTTGGCGATCGAGTTGCCTCAAGTCAGAGGCGGGAGCCCGTTTAAAGAATCGATCATGTGGTGCCACCTCGACGAAGGAATCGGAGATCGACGAGATCGGAGCAGCCGCAACGGAGCGTGGGATGATGGTTGAAGAACGAAGGACTCGGATCGTTCGGTATAACCTTTCCACACTCTTTACAGTTTGTTAGTTTAGCAATAATGGCAGATCCGGGTTAAAGTATACGATAGCGCCAGTTAAAAAGTTTTTGTTCCGCAATTGGCGTCTGTAGACTGCCGGGGCGCTAGCGTAGACTTACAGTGGTATCAGAGCCTCACCATTTTGCTATACTAACTTGTGCTAACGCGTTCAAAACATCGATCGAACCGAAAATCAAAAACGGCAAAATCCTAGCTCGACAGTTTCTGTTGTTTTTAAATGGTCTCAAAAATTAATTCTATATGTCTCAGAAAACTGTGCAGGCTTTTATTAGAACGACGTAGAAATTTGGGCACGTGATTCGATGAGACAGCCGGGGAAACGCGGTCAAACCTATGGTTTGACCGCGCATCCGCGGCCACACAGTGAGCTCGTGGCCCCAAATTTTCACAGTGGGTTCTTGGTTAGATTTTGGGGTTTTTGGTAAATATCGTTTTGGCCCAGATTTTGTTACTGTTCACCAGTAAGTCGTGGGGCCCACTTTTTGATATTTGGTCTTTGGTCGATCGAAATTTAAACACGTTAGTTTACAGTGCTTACATTATATCTCCGACCGGGAATGTCATTTGATCGGTAAACCGCGTCTGATTGCTATAGTTCTTTTAGACGGGTTTGCGAACGTGACATTCGCGTTGATGTTCTGTGTTGTGCTGTGATGTTGCGGATTTGTCGTGGTGGATAGCAGTGTGCAATGGTAGTACAGTTTGAGTTTATTTGTACATTTGATATTGCGGGGCGAGCGTCCAACTTGTGGACAGCCGTCACTGCCTGTTGTATAATATTCTTTTGGGGCACGACCAGGTTGCGGTCGATGTACCTATTGTACTATTTTTCATTACTGTACTAGGTTTTGCCCCGAGACGGAGTGCACGGATAGCCGGGTTCGGGAGGGCAACGGGTCCGCATCTCATGGCTTTGAGAGGCAGAGGGGTCCCACTCTAGAATTGGCAGACTATTCGCCGCACTCGTAGGGGGTACAGGTTGACCCAAGGAGGGGTGCCCAAGATTACCGGATTCCGTGGAGTGCTGGGTGGTCCATTCACTATGCTGTAGGGGGCTGCCTCGCTTCAGGTTTTAGCGGGTAACTTGCCGCGCCCGTAGGGGTCTAGGTTTCATTGCACAGGCTATCCACACGACAGGGGAACGTCGAGTTTCAGCAGCGGCTCTGTGAAACTCGGGGATCCCAGATATCTGTATTGTTCTGTGATGCTTATTACTTTTCTGTAATGTTGCATATTATCACGCCTGGAGCGATTATTGTATATTGGTTTATATACTATTAGATGTTGTATATGTTTTACACCCGCGCTAGTCCAGTCCCCGCTCTGTCGTTAGTTAAGTAACCTAACGGGTAATGACGGGACCCGGTGACGAATGCGGATGGCATATACGTACATTTTATTTTCGTTCTTTTCTGGTGTGATTGAATGATGGGACTGTGTTGATTCTGATCAACGCAAAGTAAAACAAACCAATTTACAGTTGTTGGAACAAATTTAAAAAGTGTTATTGCAAAGAAGTTTCCTTTTGTTATGCATAGCGGTATTCAGTGGAATATCCTGCACCTCATTCGACGGGGCAAGGGTTGATATCCCTTCACCGGGACTGACCCCTTGGGCAGAAGTTTGCGTCAGGGTAATAACTTCACTATAGTCGATTACATGTTGCTTTGCATAGCGGTATTCAGTGGAATATCCTGCACCTCATTCCACGAGGAAAGAGCCGAGATCCCTTTACCGGGAGTGACCTCTTTAGCAAAAGGTTTTCGCCACTATATTTTAAAAAGCTATCAGGTTCCTTCAGCGATATCAAGTTCACTACGTTAAAGGTTTTTTCGCCAAAAACCAACCGTAGCCCTCCGTCACTTCTTTTGGGTATTCAGTAGTATTCAAGCTATGTATTTTGACCTAACGCCAAGGCATAGTGTTTGGTAGCTGCTGGGTATTCAATTGTTGCATAGATAGATGAGTTGGTTTGGGACAGCCGTTCTGCCATTTTGACCTAACGCCAAGGGCATGTGCGGGTGGGTTCAAATTAACAAGATAGTGATGGGTAGAACTTGGCATGTGACTTATGACATTTTGACCTAACGCCAAGGTTATAAGAGCATGGGGCAAAAACTATATCGGGAGTTTCTAAAGAAACTGAAACTTGCCAAGTATGCGCATACCTTCTGGAGTATGAGTAACGTGGATGCATTCCATCACGTTATCATGCGATGAGAGTTGGATCCCGATTCCCACTGATGAGTTGGTTTACTCTTCGGGCGATCCCGATTGATTCTTCTTTAGGTTTGGAGGAGAATTTGACAGGACAGTGGGAGGTTTTCGGATTAGATAAAATGATGACCATTCTGATCTAGGTTAGAGTGCACGCAGAGTGTTTCTTTTCTCTCTCTCTTTGGCAGCGACCTTTGACCGACCCTAGACTATGACTCAGTGACCAGGTTGACCGAACCTTCTTAAAATACTGGCTTTTGGATTGTCTGAGTTGCATAAGTCATTGCCACTCCTTCTTTTACCCTTTGAATTTCTCAGAACACCCATATTACTACGGATATCCACTTCCATTGGATAGATCCATCGTATGGTTATATACGAACTCGAAGGGACTTCTTCGAGGATGGATCCAGGTTCAGGAGAAATAGAATTGGTTTATTCAGTTGTCTTTTATTATCACCTTCTTTCAGGTTGCGAGAGCTCCTTGGTTTAGGAGAGTACACCTATTACGCTTATTGGATAGTCTTATTCCAAACCATAGGCTGGTGCCGAAAGGTAGGGAATGAAGAAAACCAATTAGCCTAAGTAGGGTGTGCAGAAGGTAATATGTAAAGACAAAATAAAGGGATTAGAAAGAGGGCAAAGTAAATTGCGACTGATATCATTCACGACCAAAACCGCGTACTTCATCGCCACTCCTATTTCACCTTTAAAAGAATAAGGTATTATTCAGTTGTCTTTTATCATCACCTTCTCTCGAGATGCGAGTACTCCTTGGTTTAGGAGGGTACACCTATTATGCTTACTGGATAGTCTTCTTCCAAACCATAGGCTGGTGCCGAACGGTAGAGAATGAAGAAAACCATTTAGCCTAACGATGGTGTACAGAAGGTAACGACTAAAGACAAATAAAGGGATTTGGAGAGACGGCAATAAAATATACGGTTGAAGTCATGAATTGGATTATGGAAGAGGCATTGCTATGAATACCAGGATACCCCTACGAAACATTTTCATGTTTCAGTGCATTGTTAAAGGAAAAACTGTTTTCCCGATTAGACACTTACTCCAAGGGCATGTATTTACCAGGTTTCATTCTCATATCTGTATGGTTTTACAGATGATGAGTGGGAGTAAGATATTGGGAATTAGGTGATCATCCTCATTATATCGGAATTCGTTGTAATTGGTGATATTTGAGGAAATCACCAGGGTACAGTTTTCCACCTACAACGCACAGGTTTTGAGTTGTTCAACTCAGCGGACTTATACAGAGTATTGTATGTTGTCCAGTGTCCATCAGGACAAAGGGGTAGGTCCCCGTACTATGTTCTGTTTACTTATAACTTCTCTACTATTTAGACAAGTGTTTCGTAGAAATACAAGGTCTAAGTTTTGAGAAGTTGTGGGTATAAGAATAAAGTAGAGAACCAGGTGTCACAAGTATCGGGATTCTTCAAAGAGATCGAAGATGTAGATTCTTGTGATTAGTATTCAGATAATAGTGATGGTTTTGAGAAACGTGTTTCTCTTTCAGGTTACTCATAATTGGATAGATTCCTAAGTTGAGTAATGCTGATTAGCCTCTTTCCATTAAGTTGATATGTACTGGAGACAGCTGCATGGTTTGAATATGGTTCCAATTAAATTAGTGCCAAAGTTTCTATATTGGATATAGAATAGTTCATACCTTAAAAGATATTAAGGTACGGGGAGTTGTCCAGCTTATACTTAAAACCAGACTCTGGATAACTCAGGGCACGTTTCTGTAATGGCTGTTTGTGGGTTGACCCTGGCTATGACGAGGGTTGATATTCTACCATTTGGAAGATCAATAGTGATATTGTTCTTGACTCGCCACAGTTTTAGTAAAATAGATCTTTTTCAGAAAACAGTAGTGGGAGTATGGTAGAACTGGAAGTGATTCCAGAACCGCGAACGATTACGGAAAATTTAATAGGACCTATATATTCAATCAGGTTTGACATTCCAATAGCCACTCCGCAGGTATGGTAGGTAACCTCAGACGCCCGAGAGGTACTTCGGTAGCCTCAGAGACGGTGACAGGGAGGTTCTTATCTACCAAGACTTGACACTACTGTTGTTCCAGGATATGAGACCCGGTAGGAGGGTTGTCGTAGTCAGTGGGAGCAGCGGAAGCATAGTGGGCAAGATGCTTATATCTATTGATAGACTTGAGCAGTTATAGCGGAGATAGATCATCTAATTTTGATGTGACAGTCATGGGTTTGACTTCAATCAGAATAAGGGATGGATCTGTTAAGAAGGTAGTAGAATGTGATGTCATGGTATCTGGATGGCATACACAAAGTAGGAAGTAAAATTCCTATACTACGATCGGTTGTACTGTGGTCGTCACACAGTTGTTTCTCCAGACAGGATATGGATATAATATTTGACATTCTGGTTTCTAGATCTATGGTTTTAGATCTGGATTTGGGTAGTTTCCCAATGTGGGTACTTAGACAGATATTCTAATGGTTTTTGGAATAGTTGACTCCTAGCATGGTGGTGTACCTACAGGTGATGGAGTCACCCTCTCTAAAGGTGTCTTACAGACTAAAGGGGAGAGGGATGTGCATGATTGGCAGATCACTTGCTTAGGCAATTGAGTCAATCATGAGATGTCAAGTACCACACCAAATGTTGGTTTTGCACTAGATGCAATAAGTTTGTATTAATCCAATCCTGGAGAAACATAAGGAAGCAGTTTTAGAACATAAGTACATGTTCTACGGATTTGATGACGGCAGCCTCCTTCGGGAGACGGTTATCATTCCAAGCTTCAAAGGTGACATGGTTGACAGAGTGATTGTCAGAGTTATAGTTTTTCCCTCTGACGAAGAGGGACAGTATTATGGACAGGTGGTCCAAGAGGATACTGTGGGTGACATGGTGCCCGATACTGATTAGGTTCAGTGATCGATACAGTCTAAGAAGTTTGGATTTGGAGTTCATTTATGAACGAGGTCCCATCAGATATCCAGACACATTCTAAGACATGTATTACTCATTTCGGGAGATGGCTTTCTCCGCGAACTTGAGATTTACAGAGATATAGAAAGAAACTTCTGGGCGGATCCACTCACTAAGGCTATTTCTCGAACACAATAGTTTTACAAACGGGCTTTGTGAAACTGATTAGTAGAGGAGTTGGGTGTTGGTTTCACACGGGCTGTGAGTACGCAACATCGCAATAATTAGCCTTGAGTGCAAGTGGGAGATTGTTGGAGATAGTGCCCTCATAGTCAATTATTGGATCGCAGGTACGTGATTGCAATGATTGCGGAGGACCTATACCGGTATGACAGTCTTACTCGAGATGATAGTATGCTATCTGGTTTGCCTTTATCAGTCGTGTACATGATCAGGTGACTGATTACATGCTACACTTTGATAGAGCCCTTAGGATCTTGCTTTACCACCAACAGTATGATGGCGATCATATAAGTGAGAGTTGGGTGGTTTATACGCATATCCTTAATTGTGGTCCCTAGTCGTGGGAGTTTCGAGACAGGGCATCGATACTCCAGAGTAGACTAGTGTATACAGTCGAGACCCCGACGAGGGGCGGTGGCCGGTCTCACAAGCCACTGGTGTCAGTTGGATCACCTAAGATGTATACAGGTGCTCATTGGGTTATGAGTACACCGGACAGGACTCGCCGGGAATCTGCTAGTTAGTATTATATCTACCGTCAGATAGCAGTTCCCTGGTGACATGTGTACAGGTTAGTTCATCGACCTGAGGTCGTCATTTGTCTCGTGTGAGTTCCCACTGTGCTTTGATTTCTACCCTACCACGGCTCAAAGGAGTCGTGCAAACAGGTAGCTTTTGGGTACAGTCCCGAGCCATATGGAGGCACGTGAGCGGATCGGCAGGGGATTCGTCTCTCCCGGTATTGGGGGCGAGATCGTGCTGTGTCTAGGAGAGCCATTACACAAATCCATGGCCATGGTAGGAGATTTACTGGTAGGTACTCCAGTAGTATCTCAGGGTGTATTGAGGCTTCACTCCGACACGACTTATACTGCTATTGGGGGTCTGACGTTGCTAGCCCCCTAGGCAGATATGCGATACTCATAGACGAACGGACCGGACTGTATATACATTATCACTGTTAGGCTCAGTAGGGTTTCTGGATGAGTTCGCTCATCGGCCTCCCTTGAGTTCGCTCATCAGCCTCCCTTGAGGTCAGTCCATGGGCAGCCGTTACGCATTGCTAGTGCCGCTGACGGTTTATGGTTAAACCCACTGCCAGGGTACTGACGAGTCATTAGAGTCCCCCACAGACAGTTTTCCAAGTTCGGGCGAAACGTTGTAGAGGCCGTATGGTTTTATGGCAGGGTTCGGAAAATGCACGTGCGTTTACGCACGTGTTATTTTTCGGGCAGATAATACTGGTCGGCTTTGGTTTAAGCCGGATCCGAGTATTATATTGAGTAGGTATAATATCTTTGTCTCAGTTGCATTTGTATTCGGTCGTAATACAAATGCGGGTATATTTATACAGTTTCGGGGTTATCCTGAAAGTCGTTTCAGGATCACTTTTGGAAGTTGCCAGTTTCCAGTTTTCTATCAGCCGTCTTTTAACATTCGGTTAAAGACGGATTTATCTTTTCTTCAGATGAGGTGAGTCAGTGTTCTAGAAGGTTCTAGATGAGGTGACTAGGATTAATTGGTGTTGAGTTTTCATTGGATGCATTAAAGGCTTGATGATGTGTTTAGTGATTCATGCTTTTTCATTAAAGCTTTTTGTTTTCCTTAGGATATTTTGAAGTGAGAAGCTTTCTCTTGTGGTCACCCCCCCTCTCCTACGGTCACCTCCCTCTTGCTATATATGGCCGGCCCTCTCTCTCCTCTTTCTCACTCTCACTTGATGTTTCATTTTGTAGAAAAAGATATGATAGTATTTGGGGTGCATGGAATTTTACAGTTCACTTCATTCCATCACCCAATTCTCTCGGCAATTTCATTAACCGATCGTCCACGGATTTGGACGAAGAGAGACAAAGTCATCTACTCATTCTCTACATCATTCTTGGTCGTCTCTTTTAGCAAACTTGGCGATCGAGTTGCCTCAAGTCAGAGGCGGGAGCCCGTTTAAAGAATCGATCATGTGGTGCCACCTCGACGAAGGAATCGGAGATCGATGAGATCGGAGCAGCCGCAACGGAGCGTGGGATGATGGTTGAAGAACGAAGGACTCGGATCGTTCGGTATAACCTTTCTACACTCTTTACAGTTTGTTAGTTTAGCAATAATGGCAGATCCGGGTTAAAGTATACGATAGCGCCAGTTAAAAAGTTTTTGTTCCGCAATTGGCGTCTGTAGACTGCCGGGGCGCTAGCGTAGACTTACACTGTTAATTCTAGAGTTTTATATGGCATAAATAATCAACAGAGCCCAACAAAAATAGTTATAGTTGTAAAAATGAAGAACAAAAAAAATTACTCATCACCAAATCAAATCGATCTTAATCAATGCACACTAATATAAACTAGCTACAAATAATATTTACCCCATATTCTTCTCTTTTAATAACAAACCACAGATAATAATCATCCAATATTTTAATATTCTGACGTGCAATGCACATGCAATATAATGGAGAAAGACGTCCTATGAGGTTTTTTGCGTTAGGCGGCAGTATAAATCACTTCATCCACCATTTTATATGGCTATCGGTACCGGCCATCTTGATTTTCATCGTTTAATATGTCGATACATCAAATTTCATATGATTGCAACACCTTTTCGCCGTTGATTTAGCAATATAAAAAGTTCTATTGTGGGTAAACCGTTAATTTTGCACCCACTAAATCAACGGTGAAAATGTGTTGGAATCACATGAAATTTAGTGTTTCGACATATTAGACGATGAAGATCAAGATGGCCAGTACCGATCGTCAAATAAAATGGTGGAGGACGTGATTTATGACGCCAAAAAGCCTCCTAGGACACCTCTCTCTATATAGACAGAGAGAGAGGGAGAGAGAATAATGGAGGAAAGATGCCATGGGAGGGAATTTCCTCCTATGGCGTCGAAAAATCACATCCTCTATCGTGTTTTCCGATGATCGGAATGCATCATCTTCATCGTTATCATCTAAGATATGGGTATACTATATTTCATGTGATTCTACATCTTTTTTACCGTTGATTTAGCAATGTAAAAAGTTCTACTGTCGGTAAACCGTTAATTTTGAACCCACTGAGTCAACGGTTTTATTGATTGATTGCACATCAGGTTTCAATGAATTAATTGATTGTAAAAATAATCAACATGCTAATATATGCATATAGAAATGAAAAGGACAAAGGAACAAGCAGGCCCATAACTGAATAAAGGAATAGAATGATGGTGAAAGTGTCTCCTCATGATGCATGAGGGGAGGGGACTGCCCATGATACATACATACACAACCTTTTTCATTGTCAAAAGACAGCTTGAAGTTTGAAGGGAGAATGCATATGGTTGGCAGCTCTTTCTTCCTTTTCATTCCAACTCAACAACAGTTGGAGAGTCTGATGTCCAAAAAAAGCGACTCCTTTGACTTCTCTTCAACTTGTTTCTTAAGGGGCTCTTTGATTGAAGGATTATGAAATTTGGATTCTCAAACGGTACAGTTGAAAATTTCTGGATTTGGTTGATATTGGATTCCTAGTAATAGATTTATAGATCATTGTAATCCTTGTTTGGTTGATGAAAAGAATGTGGGATTTGGATTTGAGGATTATAGAGAAAGAGATAGAGAGAGAGTTCAGTTTTTAATATATAAAGTACGACGGGCCCCACTTAAACAGCAGCCGAATCCATTCAAAATCGAAGGATTTGTGTGTTCTCATTTTGGTGTGGGCCCTCCTCCCGCAAAAGACAAGCAAATCCAAAAAGCCCAAAATCCTACAACCAAACACCAACTTTGCTAATCCCATGGATTCTGTAGGATTCCGCAATCCAAACGGCGCAACCTAACAGGCCCTAAGTATCCAAGAAAGATTCGAGATGGGTTAGGATTAGAGAGACGATCTTCCTAAAAATATAGTATGGGTTTGCACGTGCAGTTTCCTGTTCACTATTTATTATCCAAACGCAATGCATAAGTAAACATCCATTTCATTAGAGCAAAAGTATGCAAAAGACTATCGCCATGCTGGACTCGTGTTTGTGGAAAGTAGATATATTGTGCATAATATTCAACACAATTGTCAAGTTCTTATAGTGGATCATTGGGTGTTTAGATTGAAAAAAGTCCAATATAGGCATGTATAAGCTGGCAAGTAACTATATAGATTACTATAAATACATCAAGTTCAAAAAGTTAGGCAATTGTCAACCATTATAAGCATGTATAAGCTGGCAAGCAACTTTATAATATGTTGTAAAATGCACGTGTAGTTTCATGTTCATCTTTTAGCCTAATGTCATCAAAAGTTATGATGAGAATTGAAAACAACACATATAATATTACTATATGAATTTAAAAAATGAAAAATGGTTCTAGGCCCCTAGGAACTAAGCATGGCTAGGCTAATGAGGCGAGGCGAGGCGGTTCGCTTCGCGATTCGCCTGCCTTGCTTCTCAAGCAAAGTGGGTTGGGCCCGTCTCGCCAGCGAGGCGAGCCCAACAGTGCACGGGTTCGAACCCGCTCGCTTCGCCGATTCGCCTAAGCGAAACGTGAGGCGAAGCGAGCGGGTTCGGCGAAGACAGGCAAATCAATTCGTCTGGCACTTGATAATTTTTTTTTAAAAAATATAAAACTTGAAAATTAAGCTGAAATGAAAATTAAACCAAATTTTTTATTAAAATAAATCAAATCATAATTTTATGATACAATTTATTGTTTTTTACATTAAAGACCAAACCCAATCGGGCTGCCTACGTATCCCTCCCAAATATTGAGTTCAATGAGAGTGAATCAGGTCTACGTAGTTCTTTTTCTACTATTATATATCCTTACTCATCGGTGCCGGTTATTTTTCCTCTTTCGGTGTTAATCTCGTCCGATCTTGTAAACTCCTTAGGTAGATAATCCGAATCCAAAGTGATTGTATTTTGTTTTCTGATAACTGCTGCTTTCCAATCTTGCGAGTAAATCATGCACTCTATTATGTCGTTCGCCAAACTGCTTCTCTTCTCGCTTAATATCCTGCCACCTGTACTAAAAGCACATTCCGACGCCACTGTGGACATTGGAATGGTTACTAAATCACAGGTCATGGCAGAAAGCACCGGATATAAACGCCCGTGACATTTCCACCAAGCTAAAATATCAAAATCATTTATGTCATAATTTACATCTGAATCAGTTTGTAAATATTTTGTTAACCCATTTAAAGATGACAACGATGAGGCCACAGGGTCTCGTGCATTTTTCTTCTGTTGAATAAGTGCTAAAACTGAAGTCGTAGCACGTGAACTGGTTGCGACCGGTGGTCTACTAGTTCTACCAGAAAAAAATCGTGCAGCATATAAATCAAACATTTCATCTAAATTACTTTTAACGATACCGACATAAGCATCAATATCTACCGTATGCTCCATGGCCGTATGGAACCTGATTAAAAGAGCCTCCAACCCTTCTAATTTAATTCTAGAATCCATTACCGAACATAAACAGAAAATAATTGGAATTTCAGAAAAATATTTAAAAATCTTAGATAGCATGATAAGTATAATAAGGTGAAGTAATGGATTTTTGACGTGACTAGCAAAACATTGAGCTATATTGTACAATCCAGAGACCAGAATATGAGAAGTGGGAGTATAAATAGCAGAAAATTGTTCAGTTGCTATTTTAAAAGTCATAAATTTTTTAAAAAAAGTTTTGTAACTGTCCAATAATCCTCTGTTAAGTGGTTTTCTACATGCATAGTTTTATTCCACATGTCACTAATAATTCCAGCGGTCTTTAATACATCACAAAACATGTCATATGTACTATTCCACTTAGTGGCCACATCTTTTTTAAGAGACGACTTTACTCTTGCAGCTAGACATCTAGATTTGTATTCAACTTTTCTTTTTCCATAACTTTTAGTAAACCTACATGCATCTTTAATTGCTTAAATATTTGTACTACGTACGATATATGTATCCTGTACAACAAAGTTAAGTATATGACATGTACAACAAATATGAGAAAAACAACCACTACAAATTGGTTTGCATAGCCTAATAAGTTCAGTAAGAGCAGAATTATTGTTGCTAGTATTATTGAAAGAAATAGAATTTTTTTATTTATACAATGATATTCTTCTAAACTATATCTAATTTCAGAAGTTATATGAAAAGCACCATGCAGGTATGGAAATTGTCTGAAAGCAATAATTCTTTTTTACAGAAACCAGTCAGAATCTATCCAATGTACAGTAATATAGATCCAGCGCAGTTTCCTTATATCCATTCAAACATTGGAAATTAATGAAATACCGGTATCTAAAGAGGCAAGAGTAGCAATTAATACCTGTTTACCGTCGTTATAGAGGCTAAAACAACGAATTTTAAGTGTAGTCCTCGGAACCTTTTTGTATGCTGGTTGTAATGGCGTTTGAACGTACTGCTCAAAAGCTGCGCTTTCTCCGAATCCGAGAATCTGTTCATCTGCCATAATATATCTTGCCATTTCTGAAATATTTAAATCATGATTATATTGAAAAAGATCTTAACCGATGAAACCAATTTGTGTTTGTATAGTGGAGAAACCAGCCAGAGCTTCTAAATGTTTTTTTGCATGCTTATACAAACTACCGGTGCCGGCACCTTCTTTGTGTTTATATGGATTGCCACAATAGTTGCAAATTGCGTATTTAACATCATCCTTAATTTTAGGTTTATAGTGATCCTAAACATTACTTGTAGTAGCACGTTTCTTAGGTTCTCTAGATGTATGTGTGGATCCTTCTGCTTGTTGTTATAATTTGGGACGAGGAGCTCGGGTTTGATCATGGGTATCGGATGAACCCTCCTTGTATAATGAGAGCTAATAAAATAAAAATAAGAAATTAGTAAGATAGCAGAATTTTAGAATAATGGTAGACTAAGTAGAGTAGCAAAATGAGTCAGTCGAAGGCTTGGAAGAGGCTGGAGCTTCGAAAACTCGGAATCGGAGGATCGAATCGGAGCTTCTCTTCTTCAAAACTTGAAAAATAGAGAAGATATTTTTTTAAATATGGTATTTTTTTAACATCCATTCTTTACATAACAAGAATAACAAGAGATGTAATATAAACGACAACTTTTTATTAATATCCATTCTTTACATTACAACTGATTTGAAAAGAAAATGTACAATGATGAAATCAATACCTAAACAGTGGCATATGAAATGGAAATAAGTACAAATAAACTAGAAGTCTATCTGTGCCTCAATCTGCTCCAAGTCTGTAACATTTCAGAAAAATAAAATATTATTTTTGGGAAATTAAATAATTAAAATAATATTTTCTACGAATATTATTAAGTATGAGAATTAGTTTTAATGAAATGGTATAGTTATATACCGATAGTTTGGAAAATATTTGAAAAAATTATAAGAATTATTAATTTTGAAAGTGTTAAGTTGATTTGGATATGTTATGAATATTTATACAATTATTTGTATACGAGTTTATTACTAAACTTGATTAATATTTACTAATTATGCATTAATCCGGTTTATGTGCATGGCATGCAACAAAGTATGTTTCAAATACCTGCAATATTTTTATTTCTATGCGCCATGGTTCTCCTTTTTTTCTTTTAAAATGATATGTTTTAAGTTTTAAATAAAAAAGAAAATAAGAAAAGAATTAAGATGAGAGTGATGTGAGGTGACAAGCATCATGGGGCATGTGTGTGAGAGAGAGGGGGAGAGGGGAAGCTTCTACATCTTTCATGGCACTTCCTCACTCCTTCATTTTCTCTTCACCATTGTTCTCCTCTTTCATCTCTTCATCATCCACCTCTTCTACCTCATAAAACCACCATCACAATTTAACCAAAACCATATACTCTCTTCATAAAATGTGCACAAGCTCCTCACAAAGACCACGGTGTGATCAAGTAGAGACTTTGGAGATTTTGGGCAACTCAAGAAAATTCTTGAGTTGCCAAATGAGATATAATCCTACACCCTTTGTTTAGAATTTAGTTTTCTTAATTCTTATAGTAGTTTTGAGTCGATTAAATAGGGTTTTAGTGATCTTGGAATTTTCCAAGATGAGATTTAGGGTATGATTTGGTTTGTGAAGGTGTATGGAGGTGTAATTGGTGACTACAATCCCTTTAGTGTTAAAAATCTGGACCAAACCTGAGACTAAAACCCCAAATCCCAGACTTAGAAATCCCCGATATCGGATTTGTGTAGGAATTGGGATGTTATTTTGAGATTTGCTTTCACCCGGGGGCCCTGAAAATTAATTAGCAATTGCTGTGAGATAAGCAGGAAACTTGGAAGCTAACCCCAAGACCTGAGATCCAGAACCCAAACCGTGGCCGCCAATTTCTTTATTTTGGCCGCAAATTGTGGCCTTGGGAGGTTAGTTTGGGTCCGTGCTTTGTCCATGGCTCCATTATCTTCTGATTAGACCTACCATATATGCAACTTTTCCTAATTCTCACCTGAGGCAAATCTGGGAGGCGTTTTCTTGAGTCGCTGATTTCGTTTCATGACTTTTTAATGGCTTTAGTTTTGGTATTGTATTTTATCTCGGTCACTTGACGTTTGCACGTCGATATCAGGAGTTCTTTGGTTATTCTTACACGCATAGACCATATGTTCTAACCTATGTGTGTTTTGTGTGCCGTTTTGGTTTTCGTACGCGATTCCTGTTTACAATACTATGTGTTTATATATGTAGGCACCTTCACGTGGACTTCGGACAACAAGGGAGAGCGTGGCGTCATCGAATTCGGCAAGCGGGGATCGAGGTGAGTAGATGTATATCTACAGAGGAAATCGGGTGGATGGCGTATAGCACCCCTGCAATTTCGTAGGATAGAATACGAATATGATACACACACACATATGTGTTATTGTGAGACGTGAATACTTAGCAAGAAAGGCTTTAGGAGGCCATAGGTTAGATTAAGCGTACTTGGAAGATAGTGCTTTTAGTTTAGTTTCTTAGTCGTGAAACCGTAGAGTATAGGTTGTCATACACGCACACGCACACACGAGATATGATTATGGGTGTATATGTTTATGTGCGCGCGCGCGCGTGCGTGCATTGATACACACACACACGGGTGATGAGGATAGTATGTGACATGTGAAGATGAGTCGATATGATCGGGCATGATGCCGTGAGATCTTGATATATGATCGAGTCATGATATGATATTATAATGGATCGTTGGGCGATATGTATTCATATATACGATAATTTGTGAGTTGATAATATTAGAATGTACGAGACCTTAGATCTGTATCACTGATTATGATATTGATATTGTATGACGATTGTTACCGTACGATTGATGATATTATATATGATTTTGACCCGTATCCTTGACTTTGAGGATGCTGTATGATGGATTTTACAGTACGAGGTGTATATATGATGATTGATCTGCACTCTTGACTCGAGAATGCCGTACTAGGTATTATATAGTACGTGACGTTATGAGGCTGGATCGCCAACTACTAGGTATATCGACTCGGATTATATATTTAGATTTTCTTCTCCTTCCGACTAGTTTCTTAATTAGCCTCTTAGTTGTTTAGGTAGATGCTAGACCAGGCTCGAGTCATACCTATTTTCAAAACTAACGAATCGTGAGCATTTTTCCAATATAGCTCGAGGGATACTACGGATTTTTCAAAGGACATATTTTTTCTCAAAAACCCCGTAGCCCCTACTTTTCTAAAAACTACGATTCGTGCTATCTCAAAACACTAAAACCGTATGACTCATACATTGATACATGTATTTTATAATGCTACATTACTATTCACTTGTTCTGTTATTTTTTATGTCGTTCTCATTGCATTGCAAATTCATTACATGTGTTTTCTTTAGTTCTTATGAACCCCGTCTGTTAGGAAACTAACACTATTACCAATGATGCGTATGTTCCACGTACACTTGCTTGCCGGCTCACATACATCATCATCGGTAATTTCCATGTCACGTACACTTTAGAATACGTTACTTCATTGGTATAATCTGCTAGCTGGTAGTTTCAACATAGTACTTGTATGCTTACTCTTATATGCTAATTTAGATATGGCATTACTTACTTAGATACCCCATGCATTTATATATTCATTAGGTTATCCAATACCGTGGGCTTTATGCCGATATTCAATGCTTATTGACTCTTGATTTTGGTATTTCGGATTTTCCATGAGATTTCTGGATTTGGGGGAAAACCGCAAGAATTTTATGAACTCATTATCATTTTAAAAATGCAAGTTGCGGTTTTCTCGTGATATGATGTATATGACGTCCACCATGAGTTTTCCTGATTGAGTTGGTTTTCGAGACCCGATTAGAGGAGTAGAATGAATCTTCTCGGGTACATGGTGGGCCCGGTAAGGTACCCCGGGGCAAGAAGCTCGAGTTGTAGATGATGAGCCTGGCAGGGGCAGACTACTTACCGATGATAACTGGCGCGGCGGATATCCAGAGGATACTGACCGTAGTCGTGAGATTTGATGACATGGGTCGATCTGGACTGATGGAGCCCGAGATATTGAGGATATTGTGTCAATGCTGGACACGGACTTTTCTATCGATTTCACTGACGATACTCCAGTTTTTATATTAAAACAAGAACTCAGATTTCTCATACAGATACACCCTGATTTCATGATTATTCCTTCTTGATGCGTTCATACATTATATATATAACATGTTTCTACTTGAGGCACTGACACGAGTATTTGGTATTATGACTATGCTTAGATTAGTACCATTACCACTACTAGATGCTTCAGTGTTATATTATGAGCATATTATTGTATGACCTAGGAGATCGTTTTTCATACGGTTTCTATCCGGTGATGTCTTCTACTCACGAGTTGTCAACTCATCCCCGCTGTGCCACAGTTTCTTGCAGGTTTGGTTGTACAGGTTCCGTAGCGGCTTGCTGGCACTTCGCTTTCTTCGGGTGATTGCTGGATAGGTGGGATACATTTGCTTCGTGACCACCAGTATATGTTTGTATATTATTTCAGTTGTATCTAGTTAAAAGCTCCATTAACCAGACTATGTATTTTTGGTAGACTTAGAGAAACCACAGTTAGTTATGCTTTCGGCCTTAGAGTTGCGCGTATGTAGTTATTACTGTTTCTGGTGTTTTTGGTGATGTTTAGTTTCTCTCTTTCCTTCTGAGTTTTGATCCTCGCCCTTCGGCATTGTATATTCATTTTATCTTGCATGGTTGTTCCGCCATTTGGTGAAGAGTTAGCTCCTGCTTCGGGATGCCTTATATTATATTGTTTGTACCGGTTTCGGGTTAAAATTTACAAAGGAGGTGCTGCCCAAATTTTCAATGACGAAATGTTTTCAAGTTAAATATAAATATTGTGTTTTCGTATGCTATTATCTATGTTTTGTAGAAGAACTTGATTTCAGTAACCCTGTATCAAAACTGCACCTCCACTATTCTTTTCTAAAAAGGTTTCGATTTTTAGGCTTTTGGCTTACTTGAATTAGGTGGGGTCCTATAGACTTCACATGATTCAAGTGCCAGTCACGTGGCTTTTCCGGGTCGTGAAAAGTCCTTCTAGCTGGGCTCGATCTCGAGAGAGTCTGGTCCTCATGACGAACATTTCAAAGAAAGAAATAGAAGGAATATCGTCAGCGAACCAGCGCTCGGTAAGTCCCAAAAGTAAGAGTAGAATAGAATAGAATATGACAAGTAGAGAGTATATAACTGGTAATTTGTACAGGTGTATGTTTGTTATATTAACGTAGTTGTTTGTAGCTTGGTACAAAATGTATCAGTGTATACGAGAGGAGTCCAACTATCCCGTGGACTATGGTAACCCGTAGTATAAGGCCCCGTGTCACGCCCCGCTTCCCGGTGTACGGGGAAGGGATGCGGCGAGGTCCGCTACGTATTTACTCAGAACGCTAAGCGTATCTAAGCAATATAATAAAGTATACAAGAAGAGATGTAAAAGAACAACAATTTTTATTTATTCAACATTTCTTTACAAGTACAACTGGAAAGTAAATACAAGTCTGAATTGCAATGCCTAAACAATGGCATGAACTGAAAATAAAATGAGTACAAGTAAAGTCAATGCTTAGGGTATTCTGTGAACTGCTCTAAGTGCTCCCGGCTGGTCTTGAACTCCTCAGAGTCGGATCCTCCTGACAACATTACAAAGAAGAAGAGAAATAAGAATGTCCTCAGCGAACAATCGCTCGGTAAGTCCCAAGGAAAGAAGGAGAAGAATAGACAGATAATAGAATAGGTGAAGTAGATAATGTTATATTTGTTATACCATTGTTGTAGCTTAGTACAGAATATACCAGTGTATACGAGAGGTGTCCAACTTACACCGTGGACTTTGGTAACCCGTAGTACTGTAACATTTCAGAAATATAAAATATTATTTTTATGGAAGTTTAATATTAAAATAATATATTTCGCGAAAACTATTCGATTTGCGAATAGGGGTTTTTCGTAAAATGGTATAAGTATATACCAGTATTTGGAAAATAATCGGAGATTAAAATGATTTATTTATTATAATGGTATTTATAGGATTTTGGCATTTTTATAATTAATGGTATGCAAATTTAAATTAAATTTGATTAGTGTACTACCAATCACAATTAAGCCAAATCCGTATTTTTACATTTTTCCATGGATAGTGCACCATGTCATGTGCATGTTATTCATTGTATTTGTGACTTGTGAGTTTGTGAGAATAAGAAAAGAGAATAAGAAAAGAGAATAAGAAAAGAAATGAGAGTGTATGAGATATTTTGAGATAAAACAAAAGAGATATTTTAGAAAGAGAGTGAGCATAAGAGAGAGAGGGAGAGACTTGGCTGCTTCATTCTTTCCCCCATTGTTTTCTTCATGCATCCTTCATTCTCTCTACCTCCATGCATCATCTCCAATCCCTTTCCAAAATCCCATGCCACATTTACAATAAAGATGCACAAGCCTATCCTAAACCCTTTAGACCTTTCAAGTTTGGATTTTGAAGACTTTGGGCAACTCAAGAATTTTCCTAAGTTTCCAAACGAGGTAATCCCTACACTTTTAATTAGGTATTTGTGTTTAGTATATTCTAATTAGTTTAGAAATTAATTTAGTTAGGTTTTGTGATCTTGGAAATTTCCAAGTTGATGTTAAGTGGTAAGTGAGGTGTAGTGAGTGTTTACAAGAGTTTAGAGATGATTTCCTGACCTAGAATAGAGAATAGAAACCAAAACACGAACTTTGAAATCGGCCGATGTCGTATTTTATGGAATTTATGATGGGATACTGAGATCTCCTATTACCCTGAAGCTCTAAAAATTATTTAGCGAATACAGAGAAACGTGCAGGCGACCAGGAACCTACCCTAGAAACCCGAACCCATTTCCTTGGATCCAGGCCGCAAATTTTTTCCTTGTGGCCGCAATTTGCGGCCGCATTGGGGAGTCTCGTGTTGATTTTTGGTGTGTGGCATTCTATCTGATATCTAGAGCAACCCCATATGCAAAATGTCTTGGTTTGACCTAGGGTAAAATCTGGGATAGATTTCTTCTGCTGCTGAATTTTGTTTTGCGATTTCTGAAACTTGGTTTTTATATTTGAGTTTGGATTCTGTCGTTGGACGTTTGCACGTCAACGGGCGAGGGTTATTTGGTTGATCTTGCATACGTAAGCTATAGGTTCTAACCTATGAGCGCTTCGTGTGCCGTATCGGTTTTCCGAACTTGGTTTTAATAGTATTGCGATATGTGTTGAATTGTAGGTACCTTCGCGTGAACTTCCGAGATGACGAAGCAGATCGACTTCGGCTAAGCGAGGAGTTTAGAAGGTGAGTAGATTTATATCTACGGGGGAAGTCGGGTGGATGGCGTATAGCACCCCCGCAACCATTGATATGGAAAGATTGTTATTTAACTTATAATTTTGATAAGGATATGCTACGAACTTACGGACATGATTATAGGATTTAGTAAGAGGTGATATGATAAAAGTTGACACTAATAGGCTTGAGAATATGATATAGGTCTATAAGATAACATGATGTGGGATATTGAGATGATAGATATAGATGACTCAGATTGTTATGAGAATATGAAATGAGAAAGTGAATCATGATAAGTATGAATTGAAAGAGGACAGGTATAAGTTGATAGTGGTATGATATGAGATCAAGATCGATACAACTTGAGATTAATAAGATATGACGTATATGCAAGATATCATTATATGAGATTGATATAAATGCGACTTGAGATATATGTGTGTGTATATTTATTTATGAGGCTAAAGAGTGATATGCCGTACGAGATTTTAGCTCCGTACCCTTATCGATGAATAGGACGATAGAATCCCTATTCTATTTGATGTCACCGTACGATAGATTACCGTACGCGATGAGATGTACCGGATGAATGTCTGTGCTGGTGATTTGAGGATGATGATCGAGAATTATTTTCATATCGGATGTTATGAGGCGGGATCGCCGACGTAGGATATTACTCCTCATGATGTACATACCACGTTCTGGTATTTAATGCTATATGATAACATTTGTTAGTACACCTGCACAATTACCGCTGATGCACATGTTACACTTACACAGATTTGACGGCTCACACACATTCTTCATCGGTAATTGCTATGCCATTTACACAGTAGAACTGCCATATTATGAGATTAATCTTAAACGTAAAAATACATTCATTGTTCAGTACTATCAGTTGACATGCTTGTATGGTATACTCGATATGCTCACATTACTACTCTATATTGCATACATCGTACTTTATGGTTATATTCTTGAGATGCTGTTTTCATGAGATCTCTGGATTTGAGAACCGCAGTTATATTTCAAAAGGGAATTATGTATTGCTTTAAAACGCGGTTTATCTTGATATGATATTTCGAGGTGTCCACCATGAGTTTTCTCGGTTCTGAGCTATAATTATACCCGATTCGAGGAGCGGTAGGCACCGTCTGCGGGTATATGGTGGACCCGGTGAGATACCCCGGGACAAGAAGACTCGTATTGTTAGACGGTGAGCCTGGCAGGGGAACACTATCTACCGGTGATAGTTTTGGGCTCGGTGGATATCTGGAGGATACCGATGAGATGATATGGGCCGATCCGGACTGACGGAGCCCGAGATATTTTGGCGCGGCAGATATCTGGAGGATACCGACTGTAGTCGTGATATGGGCTGATCCGGACTGACGGAGCCCGAGATATGAGGATTTACGTGTCGATGATGGACACGGGTTTCATGATATTTCGAGTGTTGGTGTTGGACACTCAGGTTCCATGATTTTGATGTGTCGTTGATGGATACACGTGGTTGATATCCTCATATATATATATACAAACATATGTTTTCATGATGTTTCGAGTGTCGGTATGGGACACTCAGGTTCCATGATATTATTGTGTCGTTGATGGACACGTGGATGATATCCACATGTATATAGGCATATGATGTCGGATGTTTATTTATATATGTCATTGTATTGATCGATTGTTGACATATATGCATATGTGGTCACCCCAGATATCATAGTATTACCTTCAGGATATAGTGACCTAAGAAATCGTTGTTTTATTCGATTTCTACTTGCTGATGTTTTCTACTCACGAGTTGGCAACTCACCCTCGTTGTGCCACAGTTCTTGCAGGTTTGACCGCTTGGGATCAGTTGCGGTATTGCTGGCACACAGTTTCATCCAGGGTGCTTTGCTTTGGTAGGTGGGACACATATTTGATCGTGCCCACTCTTGTACTGTTATATTCTGTTGTATTTAGATAGACTCCATCAAATCAAATCAGAAACTAGAAATTATATATTGGTAGACCTAGTCAAACTTGGGTATTGTACGAAACTTATAGCGATGGGTTTATGACCGCTTTCTTGAGTTTTGATGTCTTTCTCATTTATTGTTCTTCTGGGTTGATCTTCGCCGTTGGGCGTTGTATATATGTTATTGCATGGTTGTGATTCCGCCGGTTGGCGAAGAGCTTACTCCCGCTTGGGGATGCTTATATATTTGTGTATATGTTTTTGGATCAAAATATATAAGGGAGGTGCTGCCCAAATTTTTAAAGACGAAACATGTTTTCAACTGTAGTATAATCCACTTACATTTTCATGTTTCATTAGTTATGCATTCAAAGAAAAACATAATTCATTATACCTTTATTTCAAAACTGCACCCCACTATTTTTCGCAAAAAAGTTTAGATTTTCTGGGATCGGCTTAGTTGATTTACACGCTTTTAGACGTTGCGTAATTTAAGTGCCGGCCACGTGCTAAATTACGGGTCATGACAAGTACAAGGCCCCATCGATACTACCACGGAACAACAGCATGGATGTAATTACGCCTTTTAGTGACCACCTCGTGCCACCTTTAACATGTTCCGTACCAGTCTACCCCTTTATAAACCCCATAATGTCTTTTGTATTGATTGTATTGTATTGTCTTGTAGTAAATGGAAGCCTTGCCGAAACCATGATATCAGTAAACAGAATGGATATAAATGGATAGTCATATAATCATAGTATATCCATGGTTCGGTACGGTCATGTTCATATTGATATGGATTGTATTCTGTTATTCATGGATTCATGTTGTATTGGAGTTTGTACTTGAATTGTATTTAAGGATTGATTGATTTCAGATTAGACTGAGACTCTGTCTGAGTCTGACACTTTAAAAAGAATTGAAGTCCTGAATTATCGGTAACTGCTGCACATGGACGGCATGATTTGTGTCTTTTTCCAAGACAATTACCATATTGATAACACCGTTTTTAGATTGTCTAGCTTAGATAGGTAATCATCCATATTCTCCGGCTCCCTGAGGCTCAAGAGAACCGGTCCCGCTTTAACCTATGTTTACTAGGGTCCTTATTGTAAATTAATATAACTTGAGGAGGTTTTATGAAAAAAATAGTTTTAATATATTTTCAAAATACACCTCAAGTATTTAATTATCGTCTTTAAGGTCTTCATAATTTTAATTTTTATAAAGTGAAATATTTTAGTGGATATAACCTAGATTTCATGTATATGGTACTTTAGTGTAATCTTGGAATGGTATTGAATTGTAAAGGTAGTTGTAGGGTGTTTTTTGTCACCCCATTGAGACGGGAGTGCGCACGCGCTTGTCAGGCGCATTACAGAATCCCCCCGCCTAGGATAGGCTGGGGTTTATTGATTGTGGGGATCCAAATCTCAGGCAGCCGCGGACTAAGCTGCCGTTAATTACCCCTCACCTTTGGAGCGAGAGAACTTTTGATTGACGGGTCAAACAGGTTATGCGAACTCAATGTGCAGTGTTGTGCTTTGAAGGGGTTTTGGATATATCGGGAGCCCCGCATAGTTTTTACGGGAGTCCCGCTATCCGGATAGCGGGCTGGGGTTCAAGGGGGCTAGCAGTCCCCTTGCGGGATGCGGGGCAGCGCCCCGTTAGAAATTTTTTATAACGGGGGAGATTTTTTAGTGTGGAGTACATGTAAAATGAGGGGGAAAAGGCGTCCAAAGGACGCGTGAGTGCCAGCGCTTGGGCGCTGGCGCTAGCGCCTTACGTGCTCGGCACGTGGACGCTCGAGCGCTAGCGCTATAGGCGCTCGGGCGCTAGCGCTTTGGGCGCTAGCGCCTCATGTGCCCGGCATGTGGGCGCTCGGGCGCTAACGCTCTGGGCGCTCGGGCGCTAGCGCCTCACGTACCCGGCACGTGGGCGCTCGGGCACTAGCGCTTTGGACGCTAGCGCCTCACGTGTCCGGCACGTGGATGCTCAGGTCCTAGCGCTTTGTGCGCTCGGGCGCTAGCGCTTTGTGCGCTCGGGCGCTAGCGCTTTTGGCGCTAGCGAAATGAGGTTTTTTTTTACTCCAGAAATAGATGTTAAACTCCAAAAAGAGAATTTTGTGTGGAGTTAAACTCCTGAAGGTTTGGATTAGGAGTTAAACTCCTTTAAGGATTTGGGTCTTGGAGTTGAACTCCCTAAAAATCTTCAGAGGTTCTTCTCTCTTAAGCCTGGGATCTTCTCTTGAGCCTTGGATCTTTTTCAAAGTGGGATTTTCGGAGATGGGTCTCCTTCTTCCTCCTCTTTGTTGGCCGGTTCTTGAAGAACAAGTGCGGTGAGATCTTAAAAACCTTTCCTTTTTGAGATCTAATGGAAGATCTGAGGTCCCCTTTGTGGGTTTTGTGATGAAAAACTATTTAGTTTTGGAAAAGAAAGAGTAAAACTCTTGATTTAATTCAAAAGAAAGAAAAAGGTTTAGAACCTTGAGGAAGGAGAAGGAGGCATAGACCTTGATTTTTTAGAGAGAGAAAGATCCTTTGATATTTTCATTATCTTTGCCTTTATAAGCTATACACTTTACATATAGTCCCTTGGGCTTTACAAAATGTCATTTTGCCCATCCCATGGCTCATGTGCTATTTCTTTTTGCACATAAGCCATGGGCTTTACAAAATTTGTCTTTACGCCCATTTTTCTTACATTTATTCATAAAATAAAATAAAAGAAATGCACCAAAATTATTTATTACAAAATTTTTATTTTGGCATGGTGGAGGCCGGCCGCTTCATGTTCGGGCTCGACCAGGACATGAGCTCACTTGATCTGGGCTTGGGTCCACCTGGCTTGGGGTTGATCTTGACTTTGACTTGGTCAACCGGGGTGCAATTTTCGACCCCAACAAAGTGCCCCCCATCAATAAATGCACACCACATATGTGGGTCGTGTGCATGAAATTGATGGATCTTCTTTCGCGTGGAGGCGACTTGCTTTGGTTCCCACTTTTTGGGATGCACTGCCCTTTTTACGACATGGACGGTCGACGTTTGCGTCTCCGAGACGGAGTGTCCGTGGTAGACATTTCCCTGGCCCGGAGCAATTTGGTTCCCGCTTTGTAGGAAGCCTGCACTGCCCTTTTTACGACATGGACGGTCGACGCCCTGACCTGGAACGATTTGGTTCCCGATTTGTGGGAAGCCTACACTGCCCTTTTTACGACATGGACGATCGACGCCCTGACCCAGAGCGATTTGGTTCCCGATTTGTGGGAATCCTGTATTGTCCTTTTTATGACATGGACGGTTGACGCCCTGGCCCAGAACGATTTGGTTCTCGATTTGTTGGAAGCCTGCACTGCCCTTTTTACGACATGGACGGTCGACGCCCTGACCCGGAGCGATTTGGTTCCCGGTTTGTAGAAATCCTGCACTGCCCTTTTTACGACATGGACGGTCGACGCCCTGACCCTAAGCGATTTAGTTCTCGATTTGTGGGAAGCCTGCACTGCCCTTTTTTTACGACATGGATGGTCGACGCCCTGGCCCGGAGCGATTTGGTTCTCGATTTGTGGGAAGTCTGCACTGCCCTTTTTACGACATGGACGGTCGACGCCCTGGCCCGGAGCGATTTGGTTCCCGATTTGTGGGAAGCCTGCACTGCCCTTTTTACGACATGGACGGTCGATGCCCTGGCCCGGAACGATTTGGTTCCCAATTTGTGGAAAGCCTGCACTGCCCTTTTTACGATATGGACGGTCAACGCTTGACGCGTCTCCGAGACGGAGTGTCCGTGGTAGACTTTTCCCTGGCCCAGAGTGATTTGGTTCCCGATTTGTGGGAAGCGTGCACTGCCCTTTTTACGACATGGACGGTCGATGCCCTGACCCAGAGCGATTTGGTTCCCGGTTTGTGGGAATCCTGCACTGCCCTTTTTACGACATGGACAGTCGATACTTGACGCGTCTCCAAGGCGGAGTGTCCGTGGTAGAATTTTCCCTGGCCCAGAGCGATTTGATTCCCAATTTATGGGAAGCCCGCACTGCCCTTTTTACGACATGGACGGTCGACGCCCGATTTGACTTGCTCTGCCTCTTGCAGTGTCAGGGGTGATCTTGACTTGCTCCGCTTCTTGCGGTGTCGAGATTGGATTCTGAGTTGCTCCGCTTTCTGCGGTGTCGGGGTTGAAGTTGACTTGTTGATTGTGATTTGTGTTGACATCAGCATCGCTGCACTGAAATATGGTACCAGGAGCGAATCATCATCTGTCTTTGAGGGATTTTGGGATTTTGGTTTTTATTTGGCATCAGTATCGCTACACTAGAATATGGTACCAGGAGCGAATTATCATTTGCGTTTGCTTATTAGAAAGCGATGGCTTAGGAGACAGGTTTTAGGTCCCTATCACCTAAGACTTTTCAATTTTGTGAGCCGTAAGGGTCTCACAAAGCATTTTCTCCTTAGGGGTCGTAAGGATCCCGTAGGTGTATTTTCTCCTTAGGAGTCGTGGGGACTCCCAAGTGTGTTGCTCCTTTGTGAGTCGTAAGGATCTCACGTGGGAATTTTCTCCTCGCAAAGTCGAGAGGACTTTGCGAGTGCATTTCATCTTTTTTTCACGAGTTTGCGCCCTTTCGGGTTTTCACAAACTCGCCGGCAGTCCTGCTGTTTTTACTCACGGAGCCCTTTCGGGTTTTCATCCGTGCCCATTTTTCTTGTGGACATACCCTTTTTTTTTGAATCTTCACCGCTGGTGAGACTTTGAATGTGGTTTTGCCGGTAGGACTTGGAAGAGATTGGGATCGTTTTACGCCTGTGGATTGTATACGGTTTTGCAGGATGTATGATCCAGACCTTAGGGCCGGAAAAATTTCGGGACTTTGTCGGCGTCTGCATCGCTGCACTAGAATATGGTACCAGGAGCGACTCATCATTTGCCGTTGGGGTATGAGATTTGGAATTTGGTTGGCGTCTGCATCGCTGTACTGGAATATGGTACCAGGAGCGACTCATCATTCGCCACTTGGGGTATGGGGTTTAGAATTTGGTTGGCGTCTGCATCGCTGCACTGGAATATGGTACCAGGAGCGACTCATCATTCGCCACTTGGGGTATGGGGTTTGGAATTTGGTTGGCGTCTGCATCGCTGTACTGGAATATGGTACCAGGAGCGACTCATCATTCTCCACTTGGGGTATGGGGTTTGGAATTTGGTTGGCGTCTACATCGCTGCACTAGAATATGGTACCAGGAGCGACTCATCATTCGCCATTGGGAATTTGAGTTTTGGACGGCGTCTGCATCACTGCACTGGAATATGGTACTAGGAGTGACTTATCATTCGCCGTTGGGATTTGAGAAATTTGGAATTTTGGTTGGCGTCTGCATCGCTGCACTGGAATATGGTACCAGGAGCGACTCATCATTCGCCGTTGCCTATTGGGAAGCGATGGCTTAGGAGACAGGTTTAGATCCCCATCACCTAAGGCTTTTCAATTTTATGGGCCGTAAGGGTCCCATAAAAGCATTTTCTCCCTACGGGTCGTAAGGATCCTGTAAGTGCATTTTCTCCTTAGGAGTCGTGAGGACCCCAAGTGTGTTTTTTCTTTGTGAGTCATAAAGATCCCACGAAGGTTTGTTCTCCTCATGCATCGTGAGGACACATGAGTGGGTCTTCCCAATGGAGCATAATTCCAAGGACGGAGACCAGCCGTGTAACTGGTGACTACGGTGGGGCATGGGTATGATGAGAATTATTTGAGCCCGTGGATTGTATATGGTAGTCAATTTGGGGACTGGCCGTAGGGTTGGGAGAATTTTGGGAAATTGGATTTTGGTTGGCGTCTGCATCGCTGCACTGGAATATGGTACCGGGAGCGACTCATCATTCGTCGTTTTTTACCACGATTGCTCTATGATTTCAGTTTTTCTTATCGCAAAGGTCGTGATTGCCCTATCATTTCGGCTTTATTTTCATTTTTATTTTTACTCGCTGATTTTTATTGCGAGTTGCCCCATCATTTCGGCTTTATATATATATATATTTATTTACATATTTTTACATCCCCAGTTTAACGACTTAGAGGTCGATTATTCCCAGTTTAATGATATGGTGGTCAGTTATTCACAGTTTAATGACATGGTGGTCGACTGGTGTTCCCAGTTTAACGACGTGGTGGTCCTCTTTGCTTATCCCAGCTCCTTGAATTTTGATCTTGGCGGAGCTGTGTTAATGACCGTAGCTCTGTGGCTTGCCGATACATCCGAGGACTGTGAGGTTTTTCCAAGCCTGTATTGGTCCTCTGCCCAATCTTTGAAAACACAGCAGTCTTCAATGGTATAACTCACCACCCTATGGTATTGGAAGTATACGGGATTGCCGGTCATATTCATTTCATGTGGCCTCTTCAGAATAGGCAATTGCAGACCGTTGTTCAAGGCTTCCTCGAATATATTGCGGACCTCATCCCTCCTGAAGGAGTACACCTTCTTCTTTCTCTCCATTAGAGTAGGTGCCCTTACTGATGCTGGTCCTTGAGGCCGATCAGTCTTTGGTTCACCCTTTTCAGATAATGGCACATGTCTGAGAGGATTAGGTTCCCAAAAGTCTTTGGTCTCCATTTGTATGAAATCGGAGGTCGTAGCTTGACTGTTTGCTAACACGCCTTTAGACAGTTCTATCTCTCCCGTCTTATATTGCTTTTCGACCCAATCTTTGAAGACGAAGCAGTCCTCAATGGCATGACCTATCACTCTGTGATAGGGGCAATATTTTGGGTCGTCGGTCATATTCTCTTCTTGCGGTCTCTTTGATTCTGGCAGTTGTAGACCGTTTCTTAGGGCGTCCTTGAATATCTTGTGGACTTTGTCCCTTTTGAAGGAATAAACCTTATCCAGTTTCCCTTTCAGAGGAGATTCCCCTTCGGTGTATGTATCGGAGGGACTGAGGCTGATCACTGCCGTTTTTCGCGAAGACACTCCGCTCTTAGGTTGAATGGGGTATCAGTTGGCTGTCTTCGGGTATCAATCCCTGGCTCATGAACCAAAATTTGATTCTTCTGTAATTGCAATCGGGCGACTTGGGTCGCGAGATCTGCCGCGACGTTTGCCAATTTGTCGACCTTAGACTGTAACTTGGCTAACTTCTCATCCCTGTCCTGAAGCTGCCTCTGAAGCCATCGGAATAATACTTGTTATGTAGTTCCGGTTATGACAAACGGGTCATCATTATTGCTTGAGCTCAATTCCGCAGGAACCCTAGGCTCTTTTGGCTTATCGGCCTGAGCGAGCTCTTCGTCATTTAGACCGAGTTGACGTTGGGTAGCGTCCATCGTATCATCACCCTGGCTGTGAAGCATAAGAGGGTTTGTTTCTTCATGTATGACCATGTAGACAGTATGGACCACATATCCAGCCGTCTCTTTATCTTTGGTGGGGTAACCCCGTTCTTGGAGCCTCATGAAGCTCAACCTAGTATGAGCCCTAGCCTTTTTGTTGGCTCTGTATCTGAGCCTTTTCTGCCTTAGCTTCTTGATTTTGAGGGCTTGGCGGGCATCCGTTTTCTGTGAAGCCACCGTGAGTCGATTGATAGGGAGCTTAAAGAAGATACCCGATCGAGCAGTTGTCGGGGGTACCGCTGGAGCTTGCCCGAGATGCCCCATTGCTTCGTTGACGTTGATGGCCTTGCCCCCAGCTGGAGCGATGGAGGGTCGTTTGGAAACGGATTTGTGCTTGGGCAGAGGTGCCCTCGCAACCATGACATTCGGCCTTTTCCCTTTAGGCACTAGCGCCTCACGCCTCACGTGCCCGGCACGTGGATGCTCGGGCGCTAGCGCCTCACGTGCCCGGCACGTGGGCACTCGGGCGCTAACGCTCTGGACGCTCGGGCCATAGCGCTTTGTGCACTCGGGCGCTAGCGCTTTTGGTGCTAGAGAAAGGAGGGGTTTTTTTACCCCAGAAATAGGAGTTAAACTCCAAAAAGAGGATTTTGAGTGGAGTTAAACTCCTGAAGGTCTGGATTAGGAGTTAAACTCCTTTGAGGATTTGGGTCTTGGAGTTGAACTCCCTAAAAATCTTCAGAGGTTCTTCTCTCTTAAGCCTGGGATCTTCTCTTGAGCCTTGGATCTTTTCCAAAGTGGGATTTTCGGAGATGGGTCTCCTTCTTCCTCCTCTTTGTTGGCCGGTTCTTGAAGAACAAGTGCGGTGAGATCTTAAACCCCCTCTTTTGAGATCTAATGGAAGATCTGAGCTCCCCTTTGTGGGTTTTGTGGTGAAAAACTATTTAGTTTTGGAAAAGAAAGAGTAAAACTCTTGATTTAATTCAAAAGAAAGAAAAATGTTTAGAACCTTGAGGAAGGAGAAGGAGGCACAAACCTTGATTTTTTAGAGAGAGAAAGATCCTTAGATATTTTTATTATCTTTGCCTTTATAGGCTATACACTTTACATACAGCCCCTTGAGCTTTACAAAATGACATTTTGCCCATCCTATGGCTCATGTGCTATTTCTTTTTGCACATAAGCCATAGGCTTTACAAAATTTGGCTTTATGCCCATTTTCTTACATTTATTCATAAAATAAAATAAAAGAAATGCACCAAAATTATTTATTACAAAATTTTTATTTTGGCATGGTGGAGGCCGGCCACTTCATGTTCGGGCTCGACCCGGGCATGAGCCCACTTGATCTGGGCTTGGACCCACCTGGCTTGGGGTTGACCTTGACTTTGACTTGGTTAACCGGGATGCAATTTTCGACCCCAACAATAGTATCATGAATTTTGTGATTCTTTTGATTTAGAAAACATGGAATATAAATATATAATATTTAAAGTATATATTTTGATAATATATATATATATATATATAATATTTATAAAAAAAATAGAATTTATTTATTAAATAGAAATCACATTTTTCTTAAAAATTGCATTAAAAATTCCACCGAGATCGAATGCTCCTTGGGGAGGTCTGCATCTCGCTCTACTAGGCCTGAGGATGTGTGATAATCCGCACCATCCCGATCAGGGTTTCCCAAAATGGGTTATAGAGGCGTATTTGTAAGGAATTAAGTAATACACTTTTAAAGAAAACGGATTTTGAATGTTTATGGTATTTAATCGTAAACTCGTATTTTCCCATAAACTAATGTCCCAAGAGTTATCGTGCCATGTAAAAAAAATGTGTGTTATGATGAGGTAGGTCATTACCTCGTGAGTTTTCTAAAGGTAATATAAGGGAATATGTTGAATTGTGTTGAAAATAAAGTATATGGTATTTAACCGTAAAAATGCGATAAAAGTTGCATAATAAATTCTTTTGAGATGAAACTTGTTTTAATGTGTTTTTTATGTTTGTTGATCATTATGAGAGAATATGGTATTTTATTGTTTAAGAAAAATAGATTTTTATAAAAAAACGAATCGGAAGTCGGAATTGTAAGTCCACGTTACCCACCCCGGTGCTTATGGAGAGGCGGAATAGGTAAAAATCAAAATTTTAACACTAGGTAACATGGACTAAAACTTGAGGATCTTTGCCAAACCATTGCTAACAAACAACAAGAGATTCTATCTACTATGCTTAGGAGATTATACCTCATGCAACTAGTCCTTCGGGTCTTCTCCGCTACCCTCCTCGTCTCCGTAGGATCCATGGGTCGATCCGGATCTTGGTCACCTCCGCGGCCTCCTTGAGTCAAAGACGATCCACCTGAGAGTCTGTGATCCGAGCTTCACCTCAAGCCAAGGTAACTAGGGCAACAAGTTTGCTATTCTTGAAGTCCTAGGTGGTGTAGAAGATGATGGTGGAATTGTTTGTCTATTTTGTTTCTATTTTTCTCAACACATGAGAGCTATAAAAAAATCAAGAGAGGAAGAAGAAGGAGGAACCATGGGAGCTCACACTTGAAGAGAGAGAATGAGCAAGAGATAATCATCCATAAACAAAATAATTACTAATCTCTTATCATGATAAAGTTGATGGCTACATTGATTTGACCATTATCATCACAAATCAAATCCAAAGCCAAAAGCAAAAGAAGGATCTAGTGCTCTCAAGAAAAGTCCAAGTCAACAATGGTCAACTAGGTCAAATGGTCAAGCATGGTCAAAGCAATTAGCCATAATACAATTATCATTAAAAAAATTAGTAAATATTTTTCTCACCTCATAATGATTTTGACCGAACCAACGGTCAAAACCCTAATGAGGCACCTCCTTCTTCTTTGCTCCTCACAACCGTGCATACACACTCGCATCCGCATTCCGTAGAATGCGAATGCACAGAAGACAAAACTAATCCATCCATACAATACTAGGATTCGGCTTAAACCAAAGCCCACTAGCATTGTCTGCCCGAACAGCATACGCGCACAAGTACACGTAAGTGATCGCAGCCCTGCCGTAAAACCATACGGCCTCAACACCTTTCGCCCAGTGTAAGGAAACTCTCTGTGTGGGACTCTAAAGACTCGACACTACGCTGGCAGTGGGTTTAACCACAGACCGCAAGCGGCACTAGCTCCCTCACCCTTCCTCTCCCATAGAGGCTTTCACCCGCACTAGCACTAGTATAAGGTGATATCCAACTCTAAAGCCCTACGTAACGGTCCCCAGGTAGATGTCGATAAGAAGGCCGATGAGGTAAACCCATCCGAACTCCTACTGAGCCTGAATGTGACAATCTCCGTACAGTCCGGTCTATTCGTCTATGAGTATCACATGTCGGGCCTAGAGGGGCGGTAAATGTCAGACCCCTAATAGCGGTATAAGTCGTGCCGGAGTGTATCCCAGAACACCCTGAGAAACTACTGGAAACACTACCAGTAATTCTCGCTTGCCCTGGCCAGGGACTTTGTGTAATGGCTCTCCTAAACACAACGCGATATCAACCCCCAATACTGGGTGAGACGAATCCTATCTAACCACTACTGCCTCCAAGTGCTTCGGGACTGCACCCAACTACTACTTGTTTGCACGACTCCTTTGAGCCATGGTAGGGTAGTAATCAAAGTACAGTGGGAACACACTCGAGGCGAACTAGCAGTGTCAAGTCGACGGACTAAGCTGTACTCCTGTCACCTGGGAACTGTTGTCTGACGATAGGTATAGTACCAACCAACAGTTCCCGACGAGTCCTGCCCAGTGTACTCATAACCTAACGAGCACCCGCATACTATCTCCAGTACGACGTACTGATGGCTGTGGGACAGACCATCCCCCATGCTGGGATGAGAATCGCATACGCTAGTCTACTCCGGAGTATCGATGCCTCTTCTCGATAATCCTACGACTAGCGACCTGTATAAGGATGTGCTTGCAGATTACCCAGCCCCCATAAGTGTGACTGTCATCACAACGCTGGTAATCAAGCAAAGATCCTAAGGGCTCTACTAATATGTATAAGCGATATGCTAAAAGAAACACATGCACATATTAAAGTAGAAACAAACTAAGTAGCATACTACCATTTTGAGCAAGATTGTCTATACAACTGTGAATATCCCATGCTTCCATTAAGTAATATACATACTAGTATGATACAATAATGGCCTCTAGGGCATATACACTAACAGGAATAACTCCGCTTCCGACGAGTTTTGAAAATATATTGTTTTAGAATAGAAATGGAGGAGGGGAGTGGGGACTTACTGATTGTAAAACAATAGGAGAGAGAGGGAAAGCTATTGGAACCGTCGGGAAGTCGTTTCGTCGCCGGATTCTTCCCGAAACTTCGCCGGAACTTCGCTTGTATAACTTTGGAACTTGGAAATTTTAGAGAGTTTTTGTAATGGAATTTCTGAATAAGGAGGGGAGAAATGTAGTGTGGTATTTATAGGGAAAATTAGGATTTAGGGTAATGAATTTGAGAATTAAAATGTGCATTAAAAATGAATTAAAGAGTGGAATTTTCACTCTCTGGGTCTTTTCAGAGTAAACAAACAACATGGGGGTAGTGGGGTAGGCGAAGGGTTTCTGGGGTAAAATTTTGGGATCATTTACCATGGGGGGGAGGGGCGGCAGCGGCGCCGGCCCCATGACAAATCTTGCCGGCCATTTGGTGGGGTTGGGGGCTGGGATGCTTGCCATGTGTCGTGTTCAGTGTGTACAATATTTTCCACATGTTTGTTTTATTTGTGACTTTTCATTTTACGTGTTGTGCACGTGCAAACCTTTGGGCTTCTAAAAGATTAAAAGAAAAATCAACAAAAAAGTAATATGGCTGGGGGGATTCGATCACAGGGGCTACGTCACAGCAGTGCAAGGTTTTACCAATGAGCTATAAGTGCTTTTTTGCTGTTCAAAAGCAAATTAAATTTATAACTTGTGCTCTGGCTTAGGTGTCCCGTTCTGTATTTTTGAAAAAATTATGTACAGAAAGTTTAGAGTTGTTACACCCCGTCAAAACCCACAGGACAACGACAATGGATGTTCAGGTTATGTGTCTTTTAGTGACCATCTCGTTCCACTTCTAATACATTCTGTACCAGTCTATCCCGTTAAACCCCGTAATGTTATATTGTATTGAATTATAGATTATGGTTATCAGACTTGCCGAGGCCATGGATACAAGTTGTTCATGTAAAATAGGTTCAGGATGTAAACAAGTAGTCAGGTATTTAAGTCAAGATATAACCATGGTTCGGTCAAGTCAAGTCATGTTTACATGTTGATATTGTTCTGGTATTCAGGTTCAAGTATTCATGTTTGGTATATTAGATTCATGTTTGAATTGGATTCATATTTGGATTGGATTCAGATTAGACTTAAACTCAGATTGAGTCAGACACTTTAAAATAGATTTGGATCCTGATTTAAGTTTGGGTGTTATCGGTAACTGCTGCACATGGACGGCGGGATTTGTGTCTTTTTCCAAGACAATTACTATTGATAACTCTATTAAGTTTTTCTACCTTAAATAGGCAAGCACTCACTTACTCTGGCTCCCTGAGGCTCAAGAGAATTGATCTCGCTTAAACCCATAATTACTAAAGTCCTTAAATGTAATTTTATATAACTCAAAGGGATTTTATGAATTTTTTTTATATACTTTCAAAATAAACCTCGAGTAGTTATTTATCGTATTTAGGGTTTCCATAATTGTGAATTTTAAGAATGTGAAGTATTTTAGTGATAATAGTTTAGCTTGGATAGTTCAATCTATTTTAGTGTAAAACTTGACTTTTGGATAATTTGAAGGTATTTTGGTGAAATTTATCATTCTTTTATTTTTAGAAAATCATGTAATTTTATTATAACTTGAAAACATGTGGTTTGATAATATTTATATAATATTAAAAATTAATTATTATTATTAAATATAAAATCTCGTTTTTTTTAAAAAATCGTATTAAAAATCTTTCGAGACCGAATGCTCAGTGAGGAGATCTGCATCTCGCTCTACTATCTCAAGAACGTGCGATAATCGACACCATCCAATAACGGATCCCCTAAAAAGGGTTGTAGAGGTATAATCGCAAAGAATTTTGATAATACAATTCAAAAAAAATCGGGTTTTTATAGTTCATAGTATTTTAATGAAAAGTTGTAATCTCCACAAAAATATGTTTCAAAGAGTATCGTGCTATATAAACATGTGTGTATGTGAGGGGTAGGTCATTATCCCGTGAGTTTTCTAGAGGTATGATTAAGCAAAATAATAAAATATGGTAGATACAAAGTTCATGGTATTTAAATGGAAAACTCAATTTAAAGTTATTTAATATGATGATTTAGAGTGAAAGTTGTTTCTAATTATTAGTTTCATGATTAACAAGAAATGTATAGAATATGAATGAGCAAGGCTTAAGATACAGTGTAGTTTCAAGGAGTTTAGAATCAAATGTCGGTATAACTCCACTTACCGACATGTGATGGAAAAGAGAACTTTTTATGTAAAAAGAGAGGGATGGGGTGGGACTTACTAGCTAGAAGGGTAGGAAAGAAATAGAAGAAAGTGTGGTAGCTTTTGTGGAGTCGCAGGGTCGCCGGAACTTACTCGATTCCTCGCCGGAAGTTGGTCTTAGGCTAACTCCACTTCTACTCCACTTGTACTTAGAAAAATTTGATAATTTTAGCTAGAGATTTCAGAATGAAGAGGAGCTAAGGTAAGAGGTCGTATTTATAGTGTTGAATTAGGGTTTTGGATTTGAAAGATTGAATTAAAATGCATTAAAAATGGATTAATTTGGGAAATTGAATTCTCTGTTTAATTTCAGAGTAAACAAACAGTGCATGGGTAACGGGAGTAGGGGAAACGATAAGTCTGCAAAGCCCAGGCACCTTTTGCCTACGGAGGCCCGTCGGCGCCGGCCCTAAGCTACATCTCGCCGGCCAAGTGGTGGAGGGGAGCCGTCAGATGCTTGCCACGTGTCCATGTCGCTGTTAATAACATTATGTACATGTTTTTTTTTCCTGACTTTTCATTTCTATGTGCAGTGCACATATAAACTTTTGGGCTTCCAAAAAGTTTAAAAAACAAATCAGGAAAAATAATACGTGGTTGATGAGATTCGAATACAGGGGTTATGTCACAGCAGTGCAAGGGCTTTACCAATGAACTACAGGTTGTTTCTTACTGTTCTTAAACAAAAATAACTTTTAAATTGTGATCAGTCTAAGAAACTTCTTTCTGTACTTTAAGAAGAGAAAAAATTGTACAGAAAATTTAGGGTCGTTATAATAAGTTTTTTAATCTTTTAAATTTTTTTTTCTTGTTAGCCGTTTTTATGAGGCAAGGCCAAAAAATGCATCTCGCCTTGCTGAAAAGGTGAGTCGTCACGAATTTTTTTGCGTCGTCTCGCCTTAGGACTTAGGGCCGACCGTTGCCTCCAAGTCTTGAGGCGAAGCGGCGTGAAAAAATTCGCGCCGCCACGCCTACTAAACAGGAGTCGACCGTTAGACCCTGGTTTCGAGACGAGACGACATGAATTTTCTCGCGTCGCCTCACCTTGTAACTTGGGGCTAACGGTCGGCCCTAAGTCTCGAGGCGAGGCGGCATGAAAAAATTGTGTCGCTTCGCCTATCAATTTGGGTCCGCGTCGACCGTTGGCCCCAAATCCCATGGCGAATCCGATCGTTGGAGGCGAATGTTCATATCAGATTTTTGCATTTTCATACCGCCCAATTGTTATCACATTGCATATCCGTAGATACTCTTGAGCCGTGTTTGCTAGTCAATTGCAGGATAACAGGTTCTCGGTTCTAAAACGGTGAAATTCATGGAAAACACGAAAAAAGTCCGGGTTCCTGCCAACCACAGATAAAACACGGTCTCCGCTCTTCATCCGTATGTTACCAGATACCAGTTTAAGAAGACAAAAGGTCAAATCAATGTCACCTTCATGCACAAGGCTCAATGGTAGCACAAAACCCAAGAGATCTACACGGAGCTCGAGGCAATCATGACAAAATCTTGACAAAAAGTCCACCTTTCCCTCAAACAGAAATTCTGGAAAATTCGTGAAGGAATTATGAGAAAATGTATGTACCAGAATGAAGGGCACTGCAGATCAGGCCACCACAAAAAGTCCCCAAGTCCAACTCCACAGAACGGCCGCGGAACCGCGGCCAAAGTGGGGTCTTGGCCGCGGTTCCGCGGCCGTTATGGCGCCAAACGGTTAGGGTTTTTTGGGGCACTTTGGTCTTTTCCTATGTATTCTGTTGGTTGCCCTAGGGTTTCATGTTTTGGCCTATAAATAGCCCAGAAGTTTGTGAAGGAAGGGGTCCAATTCTTGTATCTCTTTTGCTAGGTTTTAGTTTACATGTTCTTCTTCCTCTTCTCACCTCTTCTCCATTAAACTTGTAAGTGAGCTTTTGAGTGAAGAGTGATGAATAAAGAAGACCATTTTTATTATCATGCTTGTCTCTTTCTTTACTTGTTATAATTGTTGCAATTTTAATTGTTAAGTAGTTGTTGTTATTTGTTTGATTGTTTCTTTCTTCTCTCTTTTCATTTATCCTTCATATGACAATGATACTTACGCTTGATCCTCGCCAAGGTGAGGTCGCAAATAGTTAGTCGTATTCTTCTAATCTCCTTCTTTCTATCTTCCTCCTTGTTTTGTTTTGTTTTTCCCTATCATGAAGTGTGAGTAGTTTTATACTTGTTAGGGTAGGATAAGGGAAGTTTGAGAGAAGGAAATCTCTCTCACTCTTTCCTTGCCCAACAACTTAAATCAACTCCCGTTAATTGAACCACAATCCGCTCCTTACGGCACCCTATCCTACATGATAGCGGTGATTCCGTAGTGAGACCGGTTGTGGCTGAATTAACCGGAGGTTATGGATAAGAGCCAAGAACGGACGGACAAGCACCAAAAGGAAGGACTATGCGTTGGAAAGCCTAGCTTATACTCGCAAGTTCCTTCCTAGTCGTGCTAATCCCCGTTGTTGCCGATTACCGTAACACCGATATTAAGTAGGGCAACGAAAGATGTAGAGACTCCTAACTCAAACTAACCTAATCCTAACCCTAACAAGCTCTCTTTAAATATCAACTTAACACTTAGATAGCCACAACAAAATCTGAACAACCGGACTTAACTCGTTAAAACACTTTGAAAAAGACTCCCATCTCCCTGCGGACGACCCGTACTCAACCGGCTAGCTACAAGCGAAACCGTCTTGATTGCGGTATTTTAAACTAAACTTGAACACGCTCTTATCCTAACAATCAAATGGCGCCGTTGCCGGGGAGACGGTAGTCTATTTCTAAGTGAAATTTCGGGTTAATTTGTGAGTATAAATCTAACCGAAAAACAAAAAAAAAATACATTGTAAACAAAACCATCTTGTTATTGTTGATTAATTTTTGTGCAAGTGTGCAGGAAATACGAAGCTCAAGATCGACACCACAGACGTTGGAAATACGGAGTTCAAGTACAGTGCCAAAGACGTGGGAAGATAGACCCACATTTTCGCGGCTACACCGCGACGGACAAAAACGAAGCATCCGGTCTACTGTACAAATCTGGAGCAAAAACAGTGAGCAAGTAAAAATTCCAAACATCCAGACAACCAGAGGGGACAAAGACCAGAAACTTCACAAAATTTCAAAGCCCAAGCTCACCATCTAGCCGCGGAACCGCGGCCTTAGCACCTGTTTGGCCGCGCTTCCGCGGCCACTTGGTGGCTTCAGAGCCCCAAAATTTCTCTGTAAGTCCCTCTGCCTCTCTCCACTCCTCTGAACTCCACTGAACTGTGTTTCTGCAGGCTTCTTTGCGCAAATTCTTCTCCCCCTTCCAATAAACTGTTCTTGTGCAGGATTCTTTGCGCCGCAAAATAAAAATTGTTTGCTGTTGATATTGTTACTGTTTTGCATTCTTTAATACGGACTTAAGGGGCTTGAAACCAATCCAGATTGGGTGGGGATTTCATCACCCTTCCCAGGACCCCAAAAATCACTAAAGCATATGCATTGTCCATTGTAAATTAAAAAAATACTAGACTTCAGCCCTAAGGACTTCGCGCTCATTAGGAGAAGATAAACCTTGTTTAGAACCTCGCTTAACCGTATATTGATTACGGGGTGTCTAGGAAAGTGTTAAAGGCGCAACCGCCGAAAGAGAAAGGGTTATTTAATTAAGGAACTTCGCGAAAGCGTTGGACAACCTCCCCTTATCTCTGCACTTACCTGGCCCCGTGATCGGTGTATTTTTAAGCCTGTTTCTCGACATTGTTTAACTTCGAAAATCAAGTTCAGGAGCAGGTCTAGTAGACCTAGGCGACCGTAGATCTAGGTGTGATTGTGCATATCTTGTTTGTGATTGCTTAAGCCGTATTTCCGTACATACTTCTGTAAAAATCTTTCTAAAAAAAAAAAAAAAAAAAAAAAAAAAAAATCAAAAACTTTTATAAAAACTTGCCCTTTTGTCGCCAAATCCATTTTCACCCAACACCCATCGCCTTTCTCCATTGACGTTTCTTACCCTCACCTTCTCCGCTTTGACTATACTAAACTCGTTTAGTGTATGTCCGCTTGGACTCGGGACACTAGCGCCCGTTTAGTCCGCGTTACGTTAGTCGCGACCGACTACGCGATCGACTCCGAAGTCGATACTCCGTCCGCTCCTCTTTCACCCCTTCCTTTGCCGGCCAACTCCAACGTTGACCGGAATTCTGTTCATACATCTTCACCTTCACCTTCACCTTCACCAACCTCTTCTTCCGCGATGTCGGGATTTAATCCGAACATCTCTTTGACCACCGCTGGAATGGCTCCACCTCCTACGGAGACCAATCTTCCACCACCTCCGCCTGTTGTAGCGCCGCAGCGAATTGCGCTCCAGGATCGTTTCTACCCCACCCGTTCTGCACTTCCCACCTGCCTTTCTCTTCCTCCGGCCAATGGGGACAACTTTGAAATTAAGCCCCATTTCATCAACATGCTTCCACGTTTTCATGGGCTTGAATCTGAAGATGCCTATATCTTCATTAACAAATTTCAAAATGTCTGTGCCATGATGAAAACAACCCAGCTGTCGGACGATGCTATACGTCTACGGGTCATTCCGTTCACTCTATGCGATCTCGCTGAAAAATGGCTGTATAGCACCGCTTCCCACTCCATCACCAGCTGGGACGAGTTTGTTAAAGCGTTTCTGAAAAAATTCTACCCAAATCATAAGACCGCAAGAATTCGAAATGAAATCAACCAATTCTCCCAGCTTCCTTCTGAACCCTTCTGGAAGTGCTTTGACCGATACAAAGACCTTCTTGTTCAGTGTCCTCACCACGGTATAGAGAAATGGCAGCTCTGCCAAACCTTATACGAGGGACTGAACCCAGCAACGAAGCAGTTGCTGGAAACCATCTGTCAGGGTCACTTCCTATCAAAATCTGACGATGAAGCATGGCAGTTCTTTGACGATCTTGCGGAGCAAACGCTACAGTGGGAGAGCACTAGACCGACCTCTTCTTCTTCTTCATCTACCTCCACTTCTACCGGTCAGTCTAGGGTAGGAATCCACCAACTCGATGTCTCTATCGCGATGAAAGCTGAAATGGCTGCGATAACACGAAAGCTTGAAGCGATAGAAAGCAAATTTTCTGCTCCTTCTCCTGCCCCTGTTCTCCCCCTTCGTACCATCTGCGCTTGTTGTTCCGATCCTTCCCACTTGACCGAAGAGTGTCCTTACAATCCACCATCGCAAGGACAGGATCAGGTTAATGCATTCCAGCAAAGACCGAGGAATGATCCATACTCTTCCACCTACAATCCCGGTTGGAGGAACCACCCCAATTTCGCCTGGAATCAGAATCAGAATCAATTCCAAGGCAACAATTTCCAAAGGGCCCCTCCACCGCAACAACAAGCGCAACAACAAACTCAGTATCAGCAGCCCTTCCAACCCCAACCTTACCAAAACCAGACGAACAATTTTGCACCAAACAATTCTTTTCCACCAAATAACAACTTTGTTCCGTCAAACACTGATAAGGTTTCCTCGCTCGAGCGAAGTCTGGAGGCGTTTGTTAAACAATCGACTCAATCCACTGCCAACATCCAGTCTTCGATCCAATCTTTAGTGCAACACACCGCCGCACACGGGCAGAGCATAAAAACCATCGAGGCCCAGATTGCACAGCTGAACGCGGCCTTGAGCGAGCGAGAGAAGGGGAAGCTTCCATCCCAGCCACTGCCAAATCCCGGTCACCCACATAATGCACATGTTGCTCTTGAACAACAAAACCATAATGTGAGTGTCGTGACCACACTGAGATCGGGGAGGATGCTGCAAAACAACATTGGCACAAGACTTAACGATGGCACCCCGGCCGCCGCTTCTTCTTCTTCTTCTTCTTCTTCTTCTTCGTCTTCTGAGCCTATTCTCCGTTCTTCAACAGGCTCTCCTTCTTCTTCTTCTTCTGCTCTGAACGGACCAGCTTCTCACTCCACGAAAACACCTATTCTGGGATCCGTTCCAACTCCAAAATCTCCTCCTCCAGCATTAGACTCAACCAATTTTCAAAATGTTCCATTTCCAAACCGGTTGAGGTCTAACAAACAAAATCCACAAATGGAGAAGATTTTGGAGTTATTCAAGCAAGTTAACATTAATATTCCTCTTTTAGATGCTGTCCAACAAGTCCCATCTTACGCAAAAATCTTAAAGGACTTGTGCACGAAAAAGAGGAAGTCTCAGGTACCCAAGAAAGTTTTCTTGGCTAGTGCTGTGAGTGATGCCCTTACCCAATCTTTACCACAAAAACGGAAGGACCCTGGCTGTCCTACGATTTCAATTACCATTGGGGATAAGAACATCAACCGCGCACTATTAGATCTTGGTGCCAGTGTTAACTTGCTTCCGTATTCAGTATACGAGCAATTAGGCGTCGGAGAGTTGAAACCCACACACTGCACTCTCCAAATGGCCGACCGATCGATCACCCACCCTAGGGGTGAGCTAGAGGATGTGTTGATAAGAGTCGGGGACTTCATATTCCCCGTTGACTTCATTGTATTAGATACACAGCCTGTAGCTAACCCCCGGAATCAAATTCCGGTGATACTCGGTCGCCCATTTCTCGCAACCTCAAATGCTGTGATCAATTGTCGCAACGGTTCGATGAACCTCTCTTTTGGAAATATGACAATTGAACTCAACATTTTTAGGTTGGGGAATCAGCCCACCGAACCTAATGCTCATATATTAGATGTTTGCTCGATCCAGGAGATCACCCCTGAAGAATGTGAGTTCGAGGAGTTTCTATTTCACGACGATAACCTTGACGCCACTAGTGCGTTTCTCTTCGAACCTGCTGCTGCTTCCGCGCCCAACTACGACTATGAGTGTTTTACGTTTTCACACGATCTTAGCCGCTCACCACCCGAGTTTGAATCGTTTGACTTTTCGGATGAGTTACCTGAACCATCCAACTCGGTGGCTTACACTCGTGTCGAACCTTTGTTGGAATCCTTTGAGTTCAAGACCTTGTCTCCAATCCTTCCTTCTATCATTTCACCTCCAATTCTCGAACTCAAGCCTTTGCCATCTCACCTTAAGTACGCTTACTTAGGTGAGAACGAGACCCTCCCAGTTATCATTTCGGCTTCTCTAGCTCCTGAGCAAGAGAAAGCCCTTCTTTCAGTCTTGCACGGCAATAGGCAAGCTTTTGGCTGGTCCATGGCAGACATTAAGGGGATTAGTCCCCTGATCGTAGAGCATCATATACATCTGATGGATGATGCCAAACCAGCCCGGGATCCACAAAGACGTCTCAATCCAGTCATGAAGGAGGCTGTGAAGAAGGAGATCGTCAAATGTCTAGATAGTGGTATCATTTACCCTATCTCTGATAGCCAGTGGGTTAGCCCCATTCATGTTGTCCCCAAGAAGTCGGGCATTACGGTCATCACCAATGAGGCAAACGAGTTAATCCCTACTCGCACCCAAACTGGGTGGCGAGTATGCATTGATTACCGAAAACTCAACGCCGCAACGCGGAAAGACCACTTTCCGCTACCTTTTATTGACCAGATGCTCGAACGACTGGCCGGACACGAGTACTATTGTTTTCTAGATGGCTACTCTGGCTATAATCAAATTCCCATCGCCGAAAAAGACCAGGACAAGACCACTTTCACTTGTCCTTTCGGCACGTTTGCATATCGTCGCATGCCCTTTGGGTTATGCAATGCGCCCGCTACCTTCCAGCGGTGTATGATGGGAATTTTCTCAGACATGGTGGAGAAATTTCTGGAGATCTTCATGGACGACTTCTCCATCTTTGGCGATTCTTTTGACGAGTGTCTGCTGCATCTCGACGCTGTCCTTACCAGATGTAAGGACAAGAATCTCACTTTGAACTGGGAGAAATGCCACTTCATGGTGCGCGAAGGTATTGTCTTAGGACATATCATCTCGCAGAAAGGCATTGAGGTAGACAAAGCTAAGATTGAGGTCATTTCCAATCTTCCTCCTCCCCGATGCGTCCGAGATATCCGAGCCTTCCTTGGCCACGCCGGTTTTTATAGACGGTTTATCAAGGACTTTAGCAAGATTGCTAGGCCCTTGACTCTTCTCCTGGCCAAGGACACGCCATTCGACTTCAGCTCAAGCTGTGCGGCTGCTTTTGAATCATTGAAACACTCACTCACTTCTGCTCCCGTTCTCTCTTCTCCTGACTGGACGCACCCATTCGAGATTATGTGCGATGCATCCGACTTTGCCATCGGTGCTGTCCTTGGACAGCACATCAACAAGATGCCGCATGTGATCTACTACGCTAGCCGAACCCTGAACGACGCCCAACTTAACTATACAACAACTGAGAAGGAATTCTTAGCTGTTGTATTTGCTTTAGAAAAGTTCAGGCCCTACCTCATCGGCTCTCCAGTCATCGTCTACACGGACCATTCAGCTCTGCGCCATCTTTTTGCGAAGAAAGATGCCAAATCTCGGTTAATCCGTTGGATCCTCTTGCTTCAAGAGTTTGACCTTGTCATTAAGGACAAACGAGGATGTGAAAACGTGGTTGCCGACCATCTCTCGCGACTTCCTTCTTCGCCTTCGCTTCCACTTCCGATAAACGACGTTTTTCCGGACGAACAACTCTTGACAGTATCTTGCGAACCCTGGTTCGCAGATATTGTGAACTATTTGGCCACGGGATTACTACCGACCGAATGGTCAAGTCAGGACAGACTTCGCTTCTTATCCCAAGTAAAACACTTTTACTGGGACGAACCCTACTTGTTCAAGTACTGTCCCGACCAGATCATTCGTCGGTGTGTCCCCGATGAGGAATTCAAGAGTGTGCTGTCATTTTGCCACGATCAAGCGTGTGGCGGGCATTTTGGGCCCAGAAAGACAGCTGAGAAGATCTTGCAATGTGGTTTCTACTGGCCACAACTTTTCAAAGACGCTCACGAATATTGCAAGACTTGCTCCCGGTGCCAACACATGGGCCGGATATCTCGGAGAAACGAGATGCCTCTCCAACCAATCTTGGTTGTGGAGATTTTCGATGTTTGGGGGATAGACTTCATGGGGCCGTTTCCCAACTCTTTTGGGAACTTATACATTCTTCTAGCTGTTGATTACGTCTCTAAATGGGTCGAGGCTGTGCCCAGCCGGACTAACGACAACAAGGTTGTCGTTAGGTTCCTTAAAGAAAACATTTTCTCCCGGTTTGGGCACCCCCGAGCGATCATTAGCGACAATGGAAGTCATTTCTGCAATAGGACTTTCGAGGCCTTGATGCGGAAATACTCCATTAATCATAAGCTTTCTACGCCCTACCACCCCCAAACCTGCGGGCAGGCCGAAGTTTCAAATCGGCAAATCAAGCAGATACTGGAGAAGACGGTTTCCAAGAACCGTAAGGATTGGTCTTTGAAACTCACTGATGCCCTTTGGGCATTTAGAACTGCTTATAAGACCGACCTTGGCATGTCTCCCTATCGGCTTGTGTACGGAAAGGCCTGCCACCTTCCTGTCGAAATCGAGCATCGCGCGTTTTGGGCGATAAAGGAGCTAAATCTGTCTCTTGAGGACGCGGGCAGCCATCGGAAGCTGCAGCTGAACGAACTGAACGAGCTTAGGGATGAGGCTTACGACAACGCGGTTGTCGTTAAGAATCGAACGAAGGTGTTTCACGATAAACACCTTTTGCGCAAAACCTTCGTACCTGGTCAGCAGGTACTTCTTTACGACACCCGACTTCACTTCCATCCTGGAAAGCTTCGATCTCGCTGGAAAGGGCCATATTTTGTGCGGACTGTGTATCCGCAGGGCGCTCTGGATTTGGAAAATCCAAAGGACGGTTCACTCTTCAAGGTAAACGGACACCGATGCAAACCGTACCTTTGCGCCGAACCAACAGAGGAGCTCCTGTTCTTACAGGAGCCGGTTTACCCTGCCTGATCTTCCTCTGCTTACCTCCAAACTTCGGTTATCCAGCCAAGAACAGTGGACACTGTTCCAAATAAGTTTGGGGGTATGTACAAACCATTTTGTGTATATTCTTTTTCTTTTCTTTAAAAACAAAAACAAATAAAAATTGTGTATCACTAACCGACAATTTTGAACCTTCCAACTGCTCTCTTCATGCTACGACAGTGAGGACACTGTCCAGTTTAAGTTTGGGGGTACGCTCGGTACGCATTTCTTACCTTCGCATCCATATGTATATTTTGCATCTGCATATTAAATTCATAAAATCCACAAAAATTTGAAAAATTTCTAAAAACATAAAAACTTTTCTGTCAAGTTAGCTTGTGAAAGAATTCTGATTCAACATTCGACGGTTTTTGTTTGAAAAAATAGGAATAACTAGATCTTCTGTTTGGATTTTGAAAACCTGAAAGATAACTCTCCTTTGAAGTTAACTATAGCTGATATACGTCTTTACATCACACTACACGTGTCGTAAGATTTTGGGAATTAGATGACAAGTCTTTCATGTTTGAACTTTTAAACAGATAAATGATTTTCTGAGGATCAAATAGGTTTGTTCTGAAATAAGTAATATCAAGAATAATTTATGAAGTGAAGTGAATATGTAGGAATGTTATTGATGCCCTAATTGGAACTAAGTCTGAAAAATAACCCATCTGAAACTTGATTGGAATGATTACACACCAAACCCACTAAACACGTCTTTTATCCAAAAAATAATTGAACTGACCAGTTATATCTCCGTTCGTATTAAATCATCTGATTTTCACGCCAAAACTGTCTTTTGTTTTTGGACCTAGGTAACTTGAGTAATTAAGTCCGCTGGGGTGTTTCTACACCTAATGCCCTAAAACCAACTGGTTTGGGTGCATTGGCCCAAAGCTCGCTAAGAAGCCTAGAAAGTCCAGTTTTAAAACAAAGTCAAGCAAGTGTTCTCTCCGAGTTAAAATTCCTAACGGTTCTTTGTGTGAGAATAATCTTGATAAAAGACAGGCTTTTATAAAAAAATTCTTAACGGAGATATGAAGGTTTTATTCTATGATAAAGACTATTGCACGTTCACAGTGGTGTGTATGAAATGAAAACAAGAAAATGGTGGAGTGAAGAAAACGACTTAGTTCCCTGTTAAGGAAGATAGAAATTCTGAAGTTGAAACCTTACTGGAAAACGAAACTTGAAAAATGCTTAACTCGTTATAAACTTATGTGATCCTTTTAAAATTGTTGTCTGGGCTTTATTGTGCGACATGATGACTTTAATCGATCCTTCTGGAACTTAACAACACTATTTGCACTGCACGTAAAGACATATAAAATCTGTAGTTAAATAAGATGTGAGGTGTGAAAAATAAAGGTTCGATAGTCTAGACTTATGATTATAGAATTGTTATTTTCTAAAACAAAACTTTAGGATTTGAAACTTAGTCATTTTACAAACCAACTTGACCGGATTTTGTGGGTAGTATCCGCTGAAAACCCTCAGGAGACAACACTCCTCCTACTAGGGACACCTAGAGGTTTAACGGCTTGTTGCACATGCTCAGTGCAATCGCGTTCCCTGCGAAAGTGAGGTTAGGAAATTTTTTGTGAATAAATGGACTTTGCTCGGGACGAGCAAATGATAAGTTTGGGGGTATTTGTTCATATCAGATTTTTGCATTTTCATACCGCCCAATTGTTATCACATTGCATATCCGTAGATACTCTTGAGCCGTGTTTGCTAGTCAATTGCAGGATAACAGGTTCTCGGTTCTAAAACGGTGAAATTCATGGAAAACACGAAAAAAGTCCGGGTTCCTGCCAACCACAGATAAAACACGGTCTCCGCTCTTCATCCGTATGTTACCAGATACCAGTTTAAGAAGACAAAAGGTCAAATCAATGTCACCTTCATGCACAAGGCTCAATGGTAGCACAAAACCCAAGAGATCTACACGGAGCTCGAGGCAATCATGACAAAATCTTGACAAAAAGTCCACCTTTCCCTCAAACAGAAATTCTGGAAAATTCGTGAAGGAATTATGAGAAAATGTATGTACCAGAATGAAGGGCACTGCAGATCAGGCCACCACAAAAAGTCCCCAAGTCCAACTCCACAGAACGGCCGCGGAACCGCGGCCAAAGTGGGGTCTTGGCCGCGGTTCCGCGGCCGTTATGGCGCCAAACGGTTAGGGTTTTTTGGGGCACTTTGGTCTTTTCCTATGTATTCTGTTGGTTGCCCTAGGGTTTCATGTTTTGGCCTATAAATAGCCCAGAAGTTTGTGAAGGAAGGGGTCCAATTCTTGTATCTCTTTTGCTAGGTTTTAGTTTACATGTTCTTCTTCCTCTTCTCACCTCTTCTCCATTAAACTTGTAAGTGAGCTTTTGAGTGAAGAGTGATGAATAAAGAAGACCATTTTTATTATCATGCTTGTCTCTTTCTTTACTTGTTATAATTGTTGCAATTTTAATTGTTAAGTAGTTGTTGTTATTTGTTTGATTGTTTCTTTCTTCTCTCTTTTCATTTATCCTTCATATGACAATGATACTTACGCTTGATCCTCGCCAAGGTGAGGTCGCAAATAGTTAGTCGTATTCTTCTAATCTCCTTCTTTCTATCTTCCTCCTTGTTTTGTTTTGTTTTTCCCTATCATGAAGTGTGAGTAGTTTTATACTTGTTAGGGTAGGATAAGGGAAGTTTGAGAGAAGGAAATCTCTCTCACTCTTTCCTTGCCCAACAACTTAAATCAACTCCCGTTAATTGAACCACAATCCGCTCCTTACGGCACCCTATCCTACATGATAGCGGTGATTCCGTAGTGAGACCGGTTGTGGCTGAATTAACCGGAGGTTATGGATAAGAGCCAAGAACGGACGGACAAGCACCAAAAGGAAGGACTATGCGTTGGAAAGCCTAGCTTATACTCGCAAGTTCCTTCCTAGTCGTGCTAATCCCCGTTGTTGCCGATTACCGTAACACCGATATTAAGTAGGGCAACGAAAGATGTAGAGACTCCTAACTCAAACTAACCTAATCCTAACCCTAACAAGCTCTCTTTAAATATCAACTTAACACTTAGATAGCCACAACAAAATCTGAACAACCGGACTTAACTCGTTAAAACACTTTGAAAAAGACTCCCATCTCCCTGCGGACGACCCGTACTCAACCGGCTAGCTACAAGCGAAACCGTCTTGATTGCGGTATTTTAAACTAAACTTGAACACGCTCTTATCCTAACAATCAGCGAACACGGGCGCAGCGAGTTAACGACCCGTGGTGAATCCGGCCGAGTCACGAGGCGAGGCGAGACAAGACAGTACGACGAGTTAGCCGAGACGAACTTCAATAAGACACCACCAACGATTGCCAGAACTGACTCACCTTGCCTAACTCGCCGCGTCGAGGTGAATCTGTTCGCTGACTCGTCCGAGTCAACGACGAGACGAGGCGACCCGATTCGCCGGAGATTCGCTTCATTAGTCGGGCTTACCTAGGACCGAAAGACTGTTGGTTTAGATAGTTAGATTCCTCGGTTTAAAAAGTTGGGTAAATGTTAGTGATATATTCTTTACATGTTTTTGGGTCTAACCTTTTTTCAGTTTTGACCGATCTATTAAATATCTATAATGCCTTTCTCCGCCCCATGTTTCCCTGTGCATGTGTCAGGTTAACTGGTTAAACAATCAAACCACTGTTTCAAACTACTACACATATTATGTGTAGTAGTTAACAGACTGTGTGTAGTGATTAATAGAGAATAACATTTTGGGTATATAATAAATAGATCAAAGACTAGAAACCTTTGAACATGAAAAGTATGTATTGGGATCTTTATCCTAACTTTTAAACCTCAAGGACCTAAATCTACCGTCTTTTTCCCCCTTAGAGCCTAAAACCATTTTTTCATTCTTTGATATGTGATCCCTTATTGAATTGTCAATTCAAAAATAATCATGCACATTTTGGATTTAGTGCGTATAAAAGATCATCACATATCATCCTCATATTCACTAAATACTTAGAAAAACAAGACCGATCATATCCACCTATAATATATCAATCCAACTGTTGTGCCATAAAAGTTATGGACCATAGTGTCAAGGATAATACCTTCAAATTCCATTAATGTAAGAACGGTTCGCATTATTGGTCGTACCTTCTTCAAATCAGATATTATAATTACACATATATGGATGCAATTACAATATGTGGTAATATCTGTTTACAGTTGAAAAAGAGATTTAGGGATCGACTCTCGGTTACATGAGCCCAGTTATATTTCTATAAAACCGTAAGTGAAGGGTCATATCAATCCCTTTCTTCCTCAATCGATATGATGCCCTCTTTTATGGCTAGAGATAGGTTTAGGGTTTGACTTGGGTACAAAATAGATAGGGATCATCATGATATATTCTGCTCACTCACTGCTAATCATTAATTAAAAAGCTTGATCAATCTCATCAAACTTTAATGAAATTTAACAAATATCAAGATCAGATGTGTCAATTCTCAATCATCTGATGGTGATGATTGTGTGATTATAACTTGTTTCTCTGCTGCATCATGTGAAGCTATAGGCCCCTAAGGACATTGAATGCAACATAGCCAGTGTCTTAAATTAATTGATTTGCGGCTAGTACAAAGATTAACGTGACATGCTGCTTCTGCTGCTGCTGCGGCTGCTAATAATAATAATAATAATAATAATAAAAGAGGGTTTGCTATTGCCCGTACCGTGCTACTCTTTTCAGTTAGGGGCTGCCTGGTTGCAAGATTGTGAAATTTGAACCGTGGAATCCAAAAAGAAAATACTGGATTCATGAATTTTGTGTTTGGTTGCAAAATTTGGATTTGTAGAATTCTTTTGTTTTAGCACGGGTCCTACTCCAACACCAGGATACATGAATCCTTAAAAAAAAAGAGAATTTAGCTTGGATTTGTACCGTTGATTGTACTTATTTGTTGGGGCCCGTGTACTTTTATGTATAAAAAAATTCTCTCTCCTTAATTCTCAAATCTAAATCTCACATTCTTTTTTCTAATCAAACAAGGATTATAAGGATTTGCAAATCCAATACTAAGAATCCAATATCAACCAAACATAAAATTAACTGATCCAAAATTTTTCAATGGTACTGTTTCGAAATCCAAATTTCACAATCTTGCAACCAAACAGCCCCTTAGCGTTTAACCATCCCCACTTGATAGTTAAACTAGTTGATGCCACCATCAATGTATGTGTAAAATATTGTACAAATAGACACCAAAGTACACGTGAATCAGAACTAATGAAAAAGATCATACGCAACAACTACGCAAAAACAATAAATAATAAAGGAAAAAACACATCAAGCAAAGGACACAAGATATTACCCAGTTTCGATGCACACTTGCATCTAATATTGCAAACAAATGATAAATTGCTTCCACTATTTAATGAAGAATTATGAGAGATAATTTAATGCCCTCTCCATCTCACCCAAATATAAATCACAATCTACTCAATACAAATCTCGTTAACCAATCTCTGGCCACGTACTTGTGAATTAATCTCCAGCCGCAGACTTCAAAAAAAGTCTCTGGATTTTTCCTATAGCGCGGACTTTAATCCTGGCACTATGTCGCCGCAGCCTCCCTGAGCCTTTATAGGCTCTGCTGATTAATTGATTGGAGGCACCTTCAATTAATTTACACGCACACACAGAGCAGATATCTCTAATTAAAGATAAGATTAGAGATAAGCATGCATGCAGATCCACACATGGACTAGGGCAGGCTATGCTTTTGATCTCTAGGCATGCATGCACGTGCGGTGCAAACTTGTAACCTTTTGAGCCGTTGATTTCGGGCTCCGAATTTGCAATCAATTTCAACAATTTCCATCTTTATTCAAATTCGCAAAAACTCTACACTTCCATGAAAAAACTTTGAATTCTGCAATTCGTCGTCTCTAGCCTTTATCAAGTAACTAGGCAACTCAAGTCCAAGCAAAGTTTGAACTTCGAAACTGGGACCACCTTTATAAATCCGTCCGCCGGATTTTCACGGGTACCAATTTTCGTAACCAAAATAACCTTCTTCTTGTTCTCCAAAAAGAAATCTTTCACCTCGATATGCTTATTTCTCGAACTATAAGCCTGATACTTCGTCAAGTGAATCGCGTTCTGACTGTCGCAAAACACCTCCGTAAAATTCTGCGGAACATCCATACCACCCATCAATCCACGCAAATATATAGCCTCCTTGATAGCCACCGTAGCAGCTATCAACTCTTCCTCTGTCGTCGATATTACGACAAAGGACTGTAACGTCGAACTTCATGAAACCGCGACAGTACCCAAAATGAATACGTAACCCGTCGTAGATCTCCGTCTATTATTATTACCAGCAAAATCCGTACTGTCTCTACTGAATAACAAGTCGAACCCCGTAGTACCTCAGAATCCACTTTACAGCCTGTCAATGCTCCTTGCCCGGATTAGCCATGTATCGGCTGACCATCTATTCGGTATGAATAACTGCATTTAAATACTGCTCATTCGATATCATTTTGTGAATAAACAGTGCTATTTAATCCGTGTCTGTTCATTAAGTACAGATTTCAGGTACACAGGATAATAACATTGGAAACATGCACGTATATGACAGATTTGAGCAAAAACTGTAACCGGGACGGAAAACCGATCAAGCGGTAAAGAGTTTTTGCAACAAAAATGCTGTTGTGTACAAATAAATGCAAATGGTCCAACATGATACAACATGATACAAGTATGAACACATGTGAAACAACCATGATCAAAGTGTGCAAGTAGGTTGAGAAATGATGGTGTTTGTAAGTTAAAAAGTTGTGATGTGGGTGTTGCTTTTTGAGTGAAAAAGTCTTGCTCATTATCTTTCGAAATCCAAAGAACAAACCATATTGTTATAAAATAAAAGAGATATCACAGAAAATTGATGTGGATGTCAGAAAATCACAGAACAGAGATGGGAAAATCACAGAAGGGAGATGGGCCCCACACTCATCACTTTGGCCGCCGGTTTTCACCCTGAAGCCGCTATTATCGGTCCCATCACATCCAAATGGGCTCTGGCAACTTCTGGGCACTCCTCATTGTCTTGCCAGTCCACTTGTATATCTCCCTTTTGCAGTAGAGAACTCTATAAATAGCAAATCAGTTTGAGAGAGGAGTGGATGTACATTTTTAGTTTAAGTTCATTTTGCCAATTTCATGTCATTTTGCCATAGTTTGTACTTTGAGTTATTTACTTTCTCCTGATTTTGCAATCTTTTATTGAGCTTGCAAAATTAGGTTTTAGTTATTAAACTCAATAGCTTGTACCTTGGACTTGAAGATCAATGAAGCTTTAGTTTATTTTCACTTGGTTATTGTATTCTTCTCGTGGTTCTCTCTCTTTACTTTTCTTGCAATTCTTATGTATGTGTTATTTATTTTTGCTCTCTTTATATTTACCATGATGCGTGAGTAGTTCTTTTACTTAGGCAACTGTGAGCTAGGTAGATAAATGACTTGCCTTCCAACCCCTCTTTCTTGATTCAATTTGTACTTAATGAACTTCATTTTAATGCTTACAACTAATTTGTGTTATTGTTGGATAGGATATTGTTTTAAATGGCTGCAAATCAAGCTCTAACACATATCCTATTCATACTTTTCTTCTCATTTGTGTTTATATTGAATATGAAGTAGAAAGTAGGGTTAAAATTAACTCGGTGTAGGTGATTTGTTTGATAGGGCATATAGCTACAAATTGCTTATGTCCTATTCTTGCATAACCCATTTAAGCTAAGTTTAAATCTAATTTCACATTTCCATCAGTACATTTTATTTGCTCCTTGTCGTATTTGATGTCATATCCTAAAAGATTCGTTGTATTCGATTTAGATACGACATGCTTATCATTTCAAGTAGTAAGTAGGAATGTCTGTTTCGAATCAAGATTGAGGGTTGGATGTATTGCTGGTTATCGACTTACTAATCCAGAGCCGAGGTATTCCTTAATATCGTATTTTCTCGTAATCTCATATTTTTAGCGTAACGTGACAAACTAAACTCAAAACCTTTTCTTTAACTCAAAACGAAACTTCGATATATCCATTCTCCGTGGATCGACCCATAATTGCCATCTAACTACAACGAACCATGCACTTGCGATATTTGTATAATTTGAACCTAATTTGTGTGACGATGCATGCTTAAACCAACAAAACCGATATTTGAACTTAAACTCTTGAATTGACACACGCATGCATTAGGTAAAAAGCGAACAAGTTTTGGCGCCGTTGCTGAAGAGTGATATCATCTTGAAGTATCTTTTGCGTTACTTCTGTACAAATTTTCAGAAAACCAACCAAAAATTGAAAAATTTCAAAAAATAAAACAAAAATATCTAACTTTTTGACAAAACGTTCTCTGTCATTTTGATCTCCTATCATTCTAAAATGTTTAGAAATATTTAAAGTATGAAAATGGAATACTAAAAGAACACAGAGCACACGAAAGAAATTTGGAACTCTAATTTTTAACTCTGGCCACCGGATAATTCAAATCAGCCGCTATTTTTGGCCCTACTTGCATGATGTGATCCAATTTTTTGTCGTATGCTCTATTGTTCTATTCTTTCTCCATTTTGATATCTTAAATTTATAATTGTGTTTGTGCGGCATATTGTCCATATAGATCACTTTTTCGCTAAAATATTCGATTTTCCGACATTTTCAGATTTGGACGGATTAGCAATCGGCGAGCGTGCGGAAATGACTTGGACGTTAAAGAATAAGGAGATATTGAAATACAGTGCCAAAGATCTGGGTAGTCTTGCGTGCACAAACGAATCTTTCAAGCTATCAGGACGACAACGGGGGTTTCTTAACCCGAAAATTTCGGTGTGTATTTTCTAAACCCCTTCTCTCTCAAATACGATGCATTCTAATATTTTATGTTCTGTAGGATTCTTCGCAAAGTTCGCCGTAAAAACCAAAAGAGACTAACCCGTATTTTTATTTGCAGCGCCGCCGCTTAACTTAAAAAACAAATGTTTGATATTTTGAACAACTTTTTATTGATTTGCGTATTGCATCTTTAATACGGACTTAAAGGCACAAAACCCCCAATAAGATATGGTAAGAGATTCCATCACTCTTCTCCGTGGCCTACAAACTACAATATGAGCATACTCATACCCGCATTAATTTTAAAAGAACTAGAACTCAGCTTTTAAGGACTCACGCTCATTAAGGAAAGTTAATTGTGTTTAGAATACCGCTTAACGGTATATTGTTCACGGGGTGTCTAGGAAACTGTTTAAGGCGCAACCGCCGAAAGAGTGAGGGTTACTCCAAATTAAGGAACTTCACAAAAGTGTTGGAAAACCTCCCAACATCTATGCACTTACCCGGTTTCGTGATCAGTGTATGTTGAGCCCATTTCGTGATTGATTGTTTTGCTTTACCTTTTTGTGTGAATAATTTAGGATCGTTTTTTTGTTCATAACTAACCAAAAAAAACAAACAAAAATTAGGACATGCAACCACATTTCCTTCCATTCTCTCAGTCTTTCCCCCCATGTTTGGTCTAATGCATGTCAGCTTGGAAAGCCTTATCTTTTTAATTCAATCTTTCAATTCCAAAATCCTAATTTCACCCTATAAATACAACCCCATAATCTAGTCCCTCCTCATTCTGAAATCTCTAGTCAAAATTATCAAAAATTCTCAAGTCCAAGAAGAGTACAAGTGGAGTTAGCCCAAGGTCAAATTCCGGCGAGAATTAGAAGCGATTTCGGCAACCCTACGACGTCACGAAGGATAAAACATCTTCCTCTACCTCTCCTCTCTTCTTCTGGCTTGTAAGTTCCTTCTATTTCTTTCCTTTCTTCGCTTAATTCTCTTTTCAAAACAAAGTATCGGTAAGTGGAGTTATTACCGATGTAAATCTTCTAAACTCTATAATCTCACTTTTCATTTACGTATTGTTCAGTAAACTTTTACACAATATTTGTAACACTATTATAAAGGTTAAGAAACAACTTTCACTCTAAAACTCCATGTTAATTAATTTTAATTAAGCTTTTACTTTTAAATACCATGAAGTTTATATACGTTATCTTTTAAACATTTTGCTTAGCATACCTTTAGAATACTTCACGAGGTAATGACCTACCTCTCACATACACACATATTGACATAGCACGATTCTTTTGAGACATAACTTTTGTGGCAAAATACGATTTTTCATCAAAATATCTTGAACTATAAAAACTCAGTTTTCTTTAAATGGTGTTATCAAATTCTTTGTGATTACGCCTCTACAACCTATTTCGGGGAACCCGCTATTGGATGGTGTAGATTATCGCACATTCTCGGGCTAGTAGAGCGAGATGCAGACCTCCTCATGGAGCATACGATCTCGAAAGAATTTTAATACGATTTTTAAGAAAAACGAGATTTTTTATCTAATAAATAAAATTAATTTTTAATAATTATATAAATATTATCAAACCATATATTTTTAATATATAATAAAATTCCATGTTTTCTAGAAAATAAAAAAATGACAAGTTTCATTAAAATACCATCTAGTATCAATACAAGACAAGTTACACTAAAATATAATGAACTATTCAAGCTAAGTTACTATTCACTAATATAACCCACTCTTTAAAATTCACATCCATGAAAATTCTAAAGAACATAAATAATTACTCGAGATTTATTTTGAAAGTATATAAAATATTTTTCATAAAACCCCCTCGAAATATATAAAATTACATTAAGGATCCTAATAAATATAGATTTAAGCGGTACCAATTCTTTTGAGCCCCAGGGAGCCGGAGAAAGTGGGTGCTTGCCTATTTAAGGTAGAAAACTAAAACGATATTATCAATGGTAATTGTTTTAGAAAAAGACACAAATCCTGCCGTCCATGTGCAGCAGTTACAGATAACACCTAAACCTAATTCAGGCTCCAAATTCTGTTTTAAGTGTCTGACTCAAGTCTGAGTCCAAATCAATCTTAATCCAATTTAACATGAATCCAATATACCAAACATGAATACTTGAACCTGAACCTGAACCTGAATACCAGAACAATATCAATTATGCAACATGACTTGACTTGACCGAACCATGGCTATGACTTGACTTCATTACATGACTACTTGATACATCCTGAAACTATTTACATGAACAACTTATACTATGGTCTCGGCAAGTTTGATAATTACCAATCAATATAATATACATTACGGGGTTTAACGGGGTAGACTGGTATAAAATGTGTTAAAAGTGGCACGATGATGGACCCTAAAAGACACCTACATGAACATCCTGTGTCGTTGTCCTGTGGGTTTTGATGGGGCCTTGTACTTACATGTTACCATAGTCCACGAGATAGTTGGACTCCTCTCGTATACACCGATACATTCTGTACCAAGGTACAAACAACTACGTTAGCATAATGATTGTCAGAGATTCTGCGTGTTCAAGTTTAGTTAATTACCGCAATCAAAACGGTTTCGCTTGTAGCTAGCCGGTTGAGTACGGGTCGTCCGTAGGGAGATGGGAATCTTTTTCTATGTACTTTAACGAGTTAAGTCCAGTTTTTCAGATTTTGTTGTGATTAATTAGGTGTTAAAATGATATGTAAAGAGAGCTTGTTAGGGTTATGATTAGGTTAGTTTGAGTTAGGAGTCGCTCACCTCTTTCGTTGCCCCTCTTAATATCGGTGTTACGGTAATAGGCAACAACGGGGATTAGCACGACTAGGAAGGAACTTGCGAGTATAAGCTAGGCTTTCCAACGCATAAGTTCTTCCTTTTGGTGCTTGTCCGTCCATTCTTGGCTCTTAGCCATAACCTCCGGTTAATTCAACCACAACCGGTCTCACTACGGAATCACCGCTATCTTGTAGGATATGGTGCCGTAAGGAGCGGATTGTGGTTCAATTAACGGGAGTCGATTTAAGATGTTGGGCAAGGAAAGAGTGAGAGAGATTTCCTTCTCTCAAACTTCCCTTATCCTACCCTAACAAGTATGAAACTACTCACACATCATAATGAAAAGAAAACAAAACAAAAGAGGAAGATAGAAAGAAAGAGATTAGAAGATAACAACTAGCTATTTGCGACCTCACCTTAGCAAGGATCAAGCGTAAGCATCATGGTTGTTTTAAGGATAAAGGAAAAGAGAAAAGAAAGAAACAACAAGAAATAACAACAACTAAGTTAACAAATGAAAATTACAAGCAATAATAAGAGAACAAGACAAGTATAATAATAAAATGAACTTCTTTATTCATCATTCTTCACTCACAAAAGCTCACTACAAGATTTTTAATGGAGAAGAGATGAGAGGAGGAAGAAGAACAACACTAAAACCTAAAAAATAAATACAAGATTATGCACCCTTGGCTTCACAAGGTTCTGGGCTATTTATAGGCAGGGAGATGAAAACCTAGGGCAAAATTCTGTTTCCACATGAAATGTCCACAGTACCCCTGAAGTTTGACAACCTGAGGAGGCCGTACGGCCGCGGAACCGCGGCCTAAGCCAGCTTAGGCCGCGGAACCGCGGCCTAAGTCAGCTTAGGCCGCGGAACCGCGGCCGTTTAGAGGAATGGTGCCTTCATATTTGGTGGTGCTCCCTGGTTCTGTGGGCCCTTTATTCTGGTATATGTATTTTCTCAGATTTTCTTCACGATTTTTCCAGAATTTCTGTTGAGCAAAAGGTGATTTGATGTGGATCTTTTTGTCATGATTTCCTCGAGCTCCGTGTAGATTTCTTGGATCTTGTGTTGCCATTGAGCCTTGTGCATGAAAATGACATTGATTTGCCATTTTGTCTCTTAAACTGGTGTGTGGCAACAGACGGATAAAGAGCGGAGATCCGTGTTTTATCTGTGGTTGGCAGGAACCCGGGTTTTGTCGTGTTTTTCTATGGATTTCACCGTTTAGAGCCGAGAACCTGTATCCTGCAATTGACTAGCAAACACGGCTCAAGAGTACCTACCGATATGCAATGTGATAAAAATTGGGCGGTATGAAAATGCAAAAATCTGATATGAACAAATACCCCCAAACTTATCATTTGCTCGTCCCGAGCAAAAGCCAATTTATTCATAAAAACTTTTCTAACCTCATTTTCGCAGGGAATGCGATTGCACTGAGCATGTGCAACAAGCCGTTAAACCTCTAGGTGTCCCTAGTAGGAGGAGTGTTGTCTCCTGAGGGTTTTCAGCGGATACTACCCACAAAATCCGGTCAAGCTAGTTTTGTAAAATAACTAAGATTCAAACCCTAAAGTTTTGTTTCAGAAAATAACAATTCTATTATCCTAAGTCTAGACTATCGAACCTTTATTTTTCACACCTCACTTCTTATTTAACTACAGATTTTATATGTCTTTACGTGCAGTGCAAATAGTGTCGTTAAGTTCCCGAAAGGTCGAATAAAGTCATTATGTCACACAATAAAGCCCAGATAAGAATTTTGAAAGGATCACATAAGTTTTATAAAGAGTTAAGCATTTTTCAAGCTTCGTTTTCCAGTAAGGTTTCAACTTCAGAATTTCTATCTTCCTTAACAGGAAACTAGGTCTTATTTTTCACTCCACCTTTTTCTTGTTTTCATTTCATACACATCTCTGTGAAAGTGCAATAGTCTTTATCATAGAATAAAACCTTCATATCTCCGCTAAATTTTTTATAAAAGCCTGTCTTTTATCAAGATTATTCTCACACAAAGAACCGTTAGGAATTTTAACTCGGAGAGAACACTTGCTTGATTTTTGTTTTAATCTGGACTTTTTAGACTTCTTAGCGAGCTTTAGGCCAATGCTCCCAAACCAGTTGGTTTTAGGGCATTAGGTGTAGAAACACCCCAGCGGACTTAATTACTCAAGTTACCTAGGTCCAAAAACAAAAGACAGTTTGGCGTGAAAATCAGATGATTTAATACGAACGGAGATATAACCGGCAGTTCAGTTATTTTTTTGGATAAAAGACGTGTTTAGTGGGTTTGGTGTGTAATCATTCCAATCAAGTTCCAGATGGGTTATTTTTCAGACTTAGTTCCAATTACGGCATCAATAACATTCCTTCATATTCGCTTTACTTCATAAACTATTCTTGACATTACTTATTTCAGAACAAACCTATTTGATCCTCAGAAAATCTTTTATCTGTTTAAAAGTTTTTAAACATAAAAGACTTGTCATCTAATTCCCAAAAACTCACGACACGTGCAGTGCGATGTAAAGACGTATATCAGCTATAGTTAACTTCAAAGGAGAGTTATCTTTCAGGTTTTCAAAATCTAAACAAAAGATTTAGTTATTCTTATTTTATCAAACAAAACCGTCGAAATGTTGAATCAGAGTCCTCCCACTAGCTAACTTGACAGAAAAGTTTTTATGTTTTTAGAAAATTTTCAGATTTTTATGGATTTTATGGATTTTAATATGCAGATGCAAAATGTACAAATGAATGCGAAGGTAAGAAATGCGTACCGAGCGTACCCCCAAACTTAAACTGGACAATGTCCTCACTGTCATTGCATGAAGAGATCATTTGAAGGGTCAAAATGGTCGGTTAGCGATACACTATTTTTTTTTTGTTTTTGTTTGAAAAGAAAAGAAAAAGAATATCCACAAATATATACAAAATGGTTTATACATACCCCCAAACTTATTTGGAACAGTGTACACTGTTCTTGGCTGGATAACCGAAGTTTGGAGGTAGGCAGAGGAAGATTATGCAGGGTAAACCGGCTCCTGTAAGAACAGGAACTCCTCTGTTGGTTCGGCGCTAAGGTACGGTTTTAGTTGGTGTCCGTTCACTTTGAAAAATGAACCGTCCTTTGGATTTTCCAAATCCACAGCGCCCTGCGGATATACATTCCGCACAAAATACGGCCCTTTCCAGCGAGATCTGAGCTTTCCTGGATGGAAGTGAAGTCGGGTGTCGTAAAGCAGTACCTGCTGACCAGGTACGAAGGTTTTGCGCAAAAAGTGTTTATCGTGAAACACCTTTGTTCGATTCTTAACAACAACCGCGTTATCGTAAGCCTCATCCCTAAGCTCGCTCAATTCATTCAGCTGCAGCTTCCGATGGCTGCCCGCATCTTCGAGAGACAGATTCAGCTCCTTTATTGCCCAAAATGCGCAATGCTCTATTTCGACAGGTAGGTGGCAGGCTTTTCCGTATACAAGCCGATAGGGAGACATGCCAAGGTCGGTCTTATAAGCGGTTCGAAATGCCCAAAGGGCATCAGTGAGTTTCAGCGACCAATCTTTACGGTTCTTTGAAACCGTCTTCTCCAGTCTCTGCTTGATTTGCCGATTTGAAACTTCGGCCTGCCCGCAGGTTTGGGGGTGGTAGGGCATGGATAGCTTATGATTAATGGAATATTTCCGCATCAAGGCCTCGAAAGTCTTGTTGCAGAAATGACTTCCATTGTCGCTAATGATCGCTCGGGGGTGCCCAAACCGGGAGAAAATGTTTTCTTTAAGGAACCTAACGACGGCTGGGCACAGCCTCGACCCATTTAGAGACGTAATCAACAGCGAGAAGGATGTACAAGTTCCCAAAAGAGCTGGGAAACGGCCCCATGAAATTTATCCCCCAAACATCGAAAATCTCCACAACCAAGATCGGTTGGAGCGGCATCTCGTTCCTCCGGGATATCCGGCCCAAGTGTTGGCACCGGGAGCAAGTCTTGCAATAGTCATGAGCGTCTTTGAAGAGTTGTGGCCAGTAGAAACCACATTGCAAGATCTTCTCAGCTCTCTTTCTAGGGCCAAAATGCCCGCCACATGCTTGATCGTGGCAAAATGACAGCACACTCTTGAATTCCTTGTCAGGGACACACCGACGAATAATCTGATCGGGACAGTACTTGAACAGATAAGGTTCGTCCCAGTAAAAGTGTTTTACTTGGGATAAGAAGCGAAATCTGTCCTGACTTGACCATTCAGTAGGTAGTAATCCCGTGGCCAAATAGTTCACAATATCGGCGAACCAGGGTTCGCAAGATACTGTCAAGAGCTGTTCATCCGTGAAAACGTCGTTGATCGGAATTGGAAGCGAAGGCGAAGAAGGAAGTCGTGAGAGATGGTCGGCAACTACATTTTCACATCCTCGTTTGTCCTTAATGACAAGGTCAAACTCTTGAAGCAAGAGGATCCAACGTATTAACCGAGATTTTGCATCTTTCTTCGCAAAAAGATGGCGCAGAGCAGAATGGTCAGTGTAGACAATGACTGGAGAGCCGATGAGGTAGGGCCTGAACTTTTCTAAAGCAAAACAACAGCTAAGAATTCCTTCTCAGTTGTTGTATAATTGAGTTGTGCGTCGTTCAGGGTTCGGCTCGCATAATAGATTACGTGCGGCATCTTGTTGATGTGTTGTCCAAGGACAGCACCAATGGCAAAGTCGGATGCATCGCACATAATCTCAAATGGGTGCGTCCAGTCAGGTGAGGAAAGAACGGGAGCAGAAGTGAGTGAGCGTTTCAATGACTCGAATGCAGTCACACAGCTCGAGTTGAAGTCAAATGGCGTGTCCTTGGCCAGCAAAAGAGTTAAGGGCCTAGCAATCTTGCTAAAGTCCTTGATGAACCGTCTATAAAAACCGGCATGGCCAAGGAAGGCTCGGATATCTCTGACGCATCGGGGAGGAGGGAGATTGGAAATGACCTCAATCTTCGCTTTGTCAACCTCTATGCCATTTTGCGAGATGATATGCCCTAAGACAATACCTTCGCGCACCATGAAGTGGCATTTCTCCCAATTCAAAGTGAGATTCTTGTCCTTACATCGGGTAAGGACAGCGTCAAGATGTAGCAAACACTCGTTGAAGGAATCGCCGAAGATGGAGAAATTATCCATGAAAATCTCCAGAAATTTTTCCACCATGTCTGAGAAGATTCCCATCATACACCGCTGGAAGGTAGCGGGCGCATTGCATAACCCAAAGGGCATGCGACGATATGCAAACGTGCCGAAAGGACAAGTGAATGTGGTCTTGTCCTGGTCTTTTTCGGCGATGAGAATCTGATTATAGCCGGAGTAGCCATCAAGAAAGCAGTAGTACTCGTGTCCGGCCAATCGTTCAAGCATTTGGTCAATGAAAGGTAGCGGAAAGTGGTCCTTTCGTGTTGCGGCGTTGAGTTTTCTGTAATCAATGCATACTCGCCACCCAGTTTGGGTGCGAGTAGGGATTAACTCATTCGCCTCGTTGGTTATGACCGTTATACCTGATTTCTTAGGGACAATGTGAATGGGGCTAACCCACTGGCTATCAGAGATAGGGTAAATGATATCACTATCTAGACATTTTACGATCTCCTTCTTCACAGCCTCTTTCATGACTGGATTGAGACGTCTCTGTGGATCCCGGGCTGGTTTGGCATCATCCATCAGATGAATGTGATGCTCAACGATCAGGGGACTAATCCCCTTGATGTCCGCCATGGACCAGCCAAAATCTTGCCTGTTGCTGTGCAAGACCGCGAGAAGGGCTTTCTCTTGCTCTGGAGCTAGAGAAGCCGAAATGATGACAGGGAGGGTCTCGTTCTCACCTAAGTAAGCATACTTAAGGTGAGACGGCAAAGGCTTGAGTTCGAGCGTTGGAGGTGAAACGATGGAAGGCAAGATTGGTGCAGAGGTCTCGAACTCAAAGGACTCCAGCAAAGGTTCAAAACGAGTGTAAGCGACCGAGTCGGATGGTTCAGGTAACTCATCCGGAAATTCGAAAGATTCAAACTCGGGTTGTTCGCGGCTAAGATCGTTCGAGAACGTGAAACACTCGTAGTCGTTGTCGGGCGCAGAAACAGCAGCAGGTTCGAGGAGGAACGCACTAGTGGCGTTAAGATTATCATGATCAAACAAAAACTCCTCGAATTCACATTCTTCTGGGGTGATCTCCTGGATCGAGCAGACGTCCAGTATATGAGCATTAGGTTCGGCGGGCTGATTCCCCAACCTAAAAATGTTGAGTTCAATCGTCATGTTTCCGAAAGAGAGGTTCATCGAACCATTGCGACAATTGATCACAGCATTTGAGGTTGCAAGAAATGGGCGACCGAGTATCACCGGAATTTGATTCCGGGGGTTAGCTACAGGCTGTGTGTCTAATACAATGAAGTCAATGGGGAATATGAAGTCCCCGACTTTTATTAACACATCCTCTAGCTCACCCATAGGATGGGTGATCGATCGGTCGGCCATTTGGAGAGTGCAGTGCGTGGGTTTCAGCTCTCCGACGCCTAATTGCTCGTATACTGAGTACGGAAGCAGGTTAACACTGGCACCAAGATCTAATAGTGCGCGGTTGATGTTCTTATCCCCAATAGTAATAGAAATCGTAGGACAGCCAGGGTCCTTCCATTTTTGTGATAAAGATTGGGTAAGGGCATCACTCACAGCACTAGCCAAGAAAACTTTCTTGGGTACTTGAGACTTCCTCTTTTTCGTGCACAAGTCTTTTAAGATTTTCGCGTAGGACGGGACTTGTTGGACAGCATCTAAAAGAGGAATGTTAATGTTAACCTGCTTAAATAACTCCAGAATCTTCTCCATTTGAGGATTTTGTTTATTAGACCTCAACCGGTTTGGAAATGGGACGTTTTTAAAATTGGTTGAGTCTAATGCTTGTGGAGGAGATTGTGGAGTTGGAACGGATCCCAGAACAGGTGTTTTCGTGGAGTGAGAAGTGGGTCCGTTCAGAGCAGAAGAAGAAGCAGAAGGAGAGCCTTTTGAAGAATGGAGAATAGGCTCAGAAGACGAAGAAGCAGGAGAAGAAGAAGAAGAAGAAGAAGCAGCGGCCGGGGTGTCATCGTTGATCCGTGTGCCAATGTTGTTTTACAGCATCCTTCCCGATCTCAATGTGGTCACGACACTCACATTATGATTCTGTTGTTCAAGAGCAACATGTACATTATGTGGGTGACCGGGATTTGGGAGTGACTGGGACGGGAGCTTCCCCTTTTCTCGCTCGCTTAAGGCCGCATTCAGCTGTGCAATCTGGGCCTCGATGGTCTTGATGCTTTTCCCGTGAGCGGCAATGTGTTGCACTAAGGACTGAATGGAAGACTGGATGTTGGCGGTGGACTGAGTCGATTGTTTAACGAACGCCTCCAGACTTCGTTCGAGCGAGGAAACCTTATCGTTGTTTGACGGAACAAAGTTGTTTGGTTGAAAAGAATTGTTGGGTGCAAAGTTGTTCGTTTGATTTTGGAAAGGTTGGGGTTGGAAGGGCTGCTGAAACTGCTGTTGAGTTTGTTGTTGCGCTTGTTGTTGCGGCGGAGGGGCCCTTTGGAAATTGTTGCCTTGGAATTGATTCTGATTCTGATTCCAGGCGAAATTGGGGTGGTTCCTCCAACCGGGATTGTAGGTGGAAGAGTATGGATCATTCCTCGGTTTTTGCTGGAATGCAGCATTAACCTGATCCTGTCCTTGCGATGGCAGATTGTAAGGACACTCTTCGGTTAAGTGAGAAGGATCGGAACAACAAGCGCAGATGGTACGAAGGGGAAGAACAAGGGCAGGAGCAGGAGAAGAAAATTTGCTCTCTATTGCTTCAAGCTTTCTCGTTATTGCAGCCATTTCAGCTTTCATAGCAATAGAGACATCAAGTTGGTGAATTCGTACCCTAGACTGACCGGTAGAAGTGGAGGTAGAAGAAGAAGAAGTCGGTCTGGTGCTCTCCCATTGCAGCGTTTGCTCCGCAAGGTCGTCAAAGAACTGCCACGCTTCCTCGTCAGATTTCGATAGGAAGTGGCCCTGACAAATGGTTTCCAACAACTGCTTCGTTGCTGGGTTCAGGCCCTCGTATAAGGTTTGGCAAAGTTGCCATTTCTCTATACCGTGGTGAGGACACTGAACAAGAAGGTCTTTGTACCGGTCAAAGCACTTCCAGAAGGGTTCAGAAGGAAGCTGAGAGAATTGGTTGATTTCATTTCGAATCCTTGCGGTTTTATGATTCAGATAAAATTTCTTTAGAAACGCTTTTACAAACTCGTCCCAACTAGTTTTGGAGTGGGAAGCGGTGCTATACAGCCATTTTTCAGCAAGATCGCATAAAGTGAACGGAATGACCCGTAGACGTATAGCATCGTCCGACAGTTGGGTAGTTTTCATCATGGCACAGACGTTTTGAAATTTATTGATGAAGATATAGGTATCTTCAGATTCAAGCCCATGAAATCGTGGGAGCATGTTGATGAAGTGGGGCTTAATTTCAAAATTATCCCCATTGGCCGGAGGAAGAGAAAGGCAGGTGGGAAGTGCAGAACGGGTGGGATAGAAACGATCCTGGAGCGCGATTCGCTGCGGCGCTACAACAGGCGGCGGTGGTGGGTTATTGGTCTTCGTAGGAGGTGGAGCCAATCCAGGGGTAGTCAAAGAGATGTTCGGATTAAATCCCGACATCGCGGAAGAAGAGGTTGGTGAAGGTGAAGGTGAAGATGTATGAACAGAATTCCGGTCAACGTCGGAGTTGGCCGGTAAAGGGAGGGGTGAAAGAGGAGTGGACGGAGTTTCGAAGTCTGAGTCGATCGCGTAGTCGGTAGCGACTAACGTAACGCGGACTAGACGGGCGCTAGTGTCCCGAGTCCAAGCGGACATACACTAAACGAGTTTAGTATAGTCAAAGTGGAGAAGGTGAGGGTAAGAAAACGTCAATGGAGAAAAACGATGGGTGGTGGGTGAAAAATGGATTTGGCGACAAAGGGCAAGTTTTTATAAAAGTTTTTGATTTTTTTCCTTTTTTTTAGAAATATCTTTACAGAAATATGTACGGACTTACGGTTTTAAGCAATCACAAATAAGATATGCACAATCTCACCTAGATCTAGGGTCACCTAGGTCTGCTAGACAGCTCGTAACTGTTCCAGAGGGCTAGAAAAAGGACCTCAAACCGCCTCTTCTCCGTTTAATGCGGCCAGATAAGTGCCAGGTAAGTGGGAGATTGTCCAACGCTTTCGCGAAGTTCCTTAATTAAATAACCACTTGCCTTCGTCACACTTGCCTAGGCACCGCAAAAGTCAGATAGGATAAACGGCCGATGCCTGTAACTAGTCCTCTGTCCTATTGAGCGCGAAGTCCTTAGGGCTGAGTCTAGTATTTTTTAATTAATAATGGTCAATGCATATGCTTTTTGTGATTTTTGGGGTCCTGGGAAGGGTGATGAAATCCCCACCCAATCTGAATTGGTTTCAAGCCCCTTAAGTCCGTATTAATGAATGCAAAGCGATAACAAATCAACTGCAAACAATTTTTATTTTTAGCGCGGCGCAAAGAATCCTGCACAAGAACAGCTTATTGGAAGGGGGAAGAGAGTTTGCGCAAAGAATGCTGCAGAAAACACAGTTTATTGGAGTCCAGAGGAGTGGGAGAGAGAAAAGGAAGACTTACAGAGAATTTTGCACACTAACTCCACCAAGTGGCCGCGGTTCCGCGGCCTAAGCTTGCTTATGCCGCGGTTCCGCGGCAGTACAGGGGAGTTGGGGCTCTGAAATTTTGGGGTCTGTTGCAGTGGTTGTCCTCTTCTTGTCTGAATTTGCTGAATTTTTATTTGCTCACTGTAGCTGCTCCAGATTTTTACAGTAGACCGTTTGCTTCGTTTTGATCCGTCGCGGTGTAGCCGCGAAATGTGGGTCTATCTTCCCACGTCTTTGGCACTGAACTCGAACTCCGTATTATCCTGCACACTTGCACAAAAACTAATCAAAAATAACAAGATGATTTTTTTTACAAAGTATATTTTTTTGTTTTGTTTTTCGGTTATATTCACAAGTTAACCCGAAATTACATAAAGAAATAAACTACCGTCTCCCCGGCAACGGCGCCATTTGATTGTTAGAGATTCTGCGTGTTCAAGTTTAGTTAATTACCGCAATCAAAACGGTTTCGCTTGTAGCTAGCCGGTTGAGTACGGGTCGTCCGCAGGGAGATGGGAATCTTTTTCTATGTGCTTTAACGAGTTAAGTCCAGTTTTCCAGATTTTGTTGTGATTAATTAGGTGTTAAAATGATATGTAAAGAGAGCTTGTTAGGGTTAGGATTAGGTTAGTTTGAGTTAGGATTCGTTCACCTCTTTCGTTTCCCCTCTTAATATCGGTGTTACGGTAATCGGCAACAACGGGGATTAGCACGACTAGGAAGGAACTTGCGAGTATAAGCTAGGCTTTCCAACGCATAAGTTCTTCCTTTTGGTGCTTGTCCGTCCGTTCTTGGCTCTTAGCCATAACCTCCGGTTAATTCAACCACAACCGGTCTCACTACGGAATCACCGCTATCATGTAGGATAGGGTGCCGTAAGGAGCGGATTGTGGTTCAATTAATGGGAGTCGATTTAAGATGTTGGGCAAGGAAAGAGTGAGAGAGATTTCCTTCTCTCAAACTTCCCTTATCCTACCCTAACAAGTATGAAACTACTCACACATCATAATGAAAAGAAAACAAAACAAAAGAGGAAGATAGAAAGAAAGAGATTAGAAGATAACAACTAGCTATTTGCGACCTCACCTTAGCAAGGATCAAGCGTAAGCATCATGGTTGTTTTAAGGATAAAGGAAAAGAGAAAAGAAAGAAACAACAAGAAATAACAACAACTAAGTTAACAAATGAAAATTACAAGCAATAATAAGAGAACAAGACAAGTATAATAATAAAATGAACTTCTTTATTCATCATTCTTCACTCACAAAAGCTCACTACAAGATTTTTAATGGAGAAGAGATGAGAGGAGGAAGAAGAACAACACTAAAACCTAAAAAATAAATACAAGATTATGCACCCTTGGCTTCACAAGGTTCTGGGCTATTTATAGGCAGGGAGATGAAAATCTAGGGCAAAATTCTGTTTCCACATGAAATGTCCACAGTACCCCTGAAGTTTGACAACCTGAGGAGGCCGTACGGCCGCGGAACCGCGGCCTAAGCCAGCTTAGGCCACGGAACCGCGGCCGTTTAGAGGAATGGTGCCTTCATATTTGGTGGTGCTCCCTGGTTCCGTGGGCCCTTTATTCTGGTATATGTATTTTCTCAGATTTTCTTCATAATTTTTCCAGAATTTCTGTTGAGCAAAAGGTGATTTGATGTGGATCTTTTTGTCATGATTTCCTTGAGTTCCGTGTAGATTTCTTGGATCTTGTGTTGCCATTGAGCCTTGTGCATGAAAACGACATTGATTTGCCATTTTGTCTCTTAAACTGGTGTGTGGCAACAGACGGATAAAGAGCGGAGATCCGTGTTTTATCTGTGGTTGGCAGGAACCCGGGTTTTGTCGTGTTTTTCTATGGATTTCACCGTTTAGAGCCGAGAACCTGTATCCTGCAATTGACTAGCAAACACGGCTCAAGAGTACCTACCGATATGCAATGTGATAAAAATTGGGCGTTATGAAAATGCAAAAATCTGATATGAACACATAACAAACAGATAATTTACCAGTTCTATTCTCTTTACTTGTCTATTCCATTCTATCTTTTGGGACTTACCAATCGCTAGTTCGCTGACGACATTCATGTCTCTTCTTTCTTTGGAATGTTTGTCAGGAGGACCCGACTCTCTGGAGATCGAGCCCAGTCAGGACGATTTGGAGTAGTTCACAGAGGTGCCAGACTTCTAAGCTTTTACTTATACTTATTTTCTTTTCAGTTCATATGCCATTGTTTAGGCATCGCTTTCTATCATTGTACTTTTCTTTTCAGTTGTATGTAAAGAAAGAATGTTAATAAAAGTTGCTGTTATTATTACATCTCTTGTTATTCTTGTATATTCATTTTATATTGCTTATTTACACTTAACGTGTTTACTTCTGAGTAAATACGTCGTGGCCCGTCACGTCTACTTCTCAGTATACTTGGAAGCGGGGCGTGACATGTTTTGTTGGCGGCCCATGCAGGTCAGTTCTGCATGGAAACCTAAGCAATATGTCACAATAATTATAAGAATCAACAACTAAATATTCCTTACATTTCTAAGCTTTTGAATCTACCCTAATCCTTCTTTTTCTCTCAAGGTTATGGATTCCCTAAAAAACACCAACACCAACGTGAATGGAAACACTCCACCTCCTCTACCACCACTACCTACCGTAGTAGCTCCTATCAACGAGAAGACGGTATTGCTTGAGGCAATAAAGTGCCTTCTGGACAGCAGACCGCTATTCTCTTGCACCGCCCAGAAGCAGACGCACCCGGAGTCAAACAATTCCGGGCATTACACCCTAAGAACTTTTCTGGAAAGAGAGCCCACTAGAGGCAGAAGAATGGGCTCAGTCCATTGAAGATGACCTGGTAGCAGTACAACTGCCAGAAATTTCTTGGGTGAGAGTTGTGAAGCTGTAACTCACAGATAATGCCAGAGTATGGTGGAAGGCTGAAGAAAACCGTCTTGCCCAGTCGATTGAATGGAAGACTTTTCGCGACATGCTCGATGCGAAATATTTTCCTGAGACTGCCCGTTTCGACATGGAACAACAATTCATCCACTTACAGCAAGGTTCAATATGGAACAAATCTGTGGATGAATACAATGCTGAGTTTACCATGCTTAGCAGGTAAGATATGTCTCAATATTCAATTTCCTAATATCACATACTACACCGCTAACATAAGGTCGTAACAGGTTCGCTGCACACCTCATCCCGACTGCTGAGATCCGGAAAAGAAGATTTCAGCAAGGGTTGGATCCGGAGATCCAAGATGCACTAGCTTCAGGGGATTTCCTAACCCATGATCTTGCGCTGAAGGCTGCCTGACGATATGAGGCAGTAGTAAAGAAGAAGGGCAGACCTCAGACTGCCGGTGTGAAGCGTCCTGCCATTCAGATGGCAGGAGGAGACTCTTCCAGGCCACCTTTTGTACCCAGGAGACCAAGAGTACCATTTAACCGGCCCAGTCCAGACTTTTGCTTCTATTGCAAGAGGAATGGACACCTGGCGAAGGACTGCAGGCGTGCTAACCGCTTATACTTAGTTTGTGGCGCATCCACTCACGCTTAGGGGATTGTTCCCATCGTCTCATCCCAGCTCCTACACCTTGACCAACACTCACCTTTCCGCAGCGGCCAGCTATCCAGGCTCTTGCGCCTCGTCTTGCTCTCCCAGCTCCACCTCCTCGTAGACCTCCTGCACAACCTCCTTGTCAGTTCCATCAGGCTCAGAGGAACATGCTTCAAAGGCAGAGGAACATGCCCTAGGGACAGAGGAATGTGCCTCCAGAAAGGAGGAATGTACCTAGGCGTCAGGCTTTCACAATGACTGTGGAAGAAGCTGAAGCCACTGGCCAAGTCATCACTGGTAACTCCTAATTTTTCAAACCTTTTCAATCCTTGTTTACATCAATATATATTCTTTTTCTATACGTAAACATATCCCACACAACTTAGGTACAATCTTAGTAGCCTCCCTACCCGATTTAGCACTCTTCGATACTGGAGCATTACATTGCTTTATGTCGCAACGGTTCATCCGAACTCATGCGATTCCAGTTAAACCGCTCGTATCCAGCTGGAATGTCAGTTCAGGGAATGGTGTTCTAAAGGCAACCGTCATGCCCTGCTTCCCGGTGTACGGACGGGTCACACGACGTATTTACTCAGAAGTAAACACGCTAAGCGTATCTAAGCAATATAAGTAAATTACACAAGAGACAGGAATGTAAATGAACATCAACTTTATTTATTAAACATTCTTTTACAGGTACAACTGAAATGTATATACATGAATAGAAAGCGATACCTAAACAATGGCATAACTGAAATGAAAATGTACAAGTGCCTACAGCTCTGGGTCAAACGGTAACTGCTCCAAATCTTCAGTGCTGGGCTCGATCACCAATGAGTCCGAAACACCTGACAACATTCTAAAAAAAGAAGAAAAGGAATGTCGTCAGCAAACAAATCGCTCGGTAAGTCCCAAATGTGAGTAGAGATAGAATAGACAGAAAAAGAATATAACTTATAATATTTGATTATATTGTTAACGCTGTTGTTTGTAACTTGGTACAGAAAATGCCAGTGTATACGAGAGGAGTCCCACTATTCCGGAGACTAAGGTATACGGAGCACAAGGAACCGTTCAGCCACGGTACAATGGCAATGGATATTCAGGTTAGGTGTATTATGGTTACAGTCTCGTGCCACTTCTAACACATTCCGTACCAATCTACCCCTTTAAAAACCCCGCGATGTTTTTTTGTATTGATTGTATTGTTTTGTTATATAGATGGATGACTTGCCGAGACCATGATATCAGTAAACAAAATGGATAAAAAATGGAGAGCCATGTGGACGGAATATTTCCATGGTTCGGTTCAGACAATATAGATTGATATAGACGGATTCATGGATTCATGTTGAATTGTAGTTTATACTTGAATCATATTCAAGTCAGATTGATTGGATTGAGACTCAGTCTGAGTCAGACACTTTGAAAAGAACTTAAAATCCTAAATTAGTTTTGATGTTATCGGTAACTGCTACACATGGACGACAGGATTTGTGTCTTTTTCCAAGACAATTACCGTGTTGATAACACCGTTTGTTAGATTGGCTACCTTAAATAGGCAAGCACCCATATTCTCCGACTCCCTGAGGCTCAAGAGAACTGGTCCCACCCAAACCTATGTTTACGAGGGTTCTTATTGTAATTTAGTATAACTTGAGGGGGTTTTATCTAAAAATAGTTTTGGTATAATTTCAAAATACACCTCAAGCATTTAATTATCGTCTTTAGGATTTTCATAGATATATATTTTATAAAGTTGAAATTTCTAGTGATTAGAACCTAGTTTTCATAGTATATGGTATTTTATTGAAATATCGATATTGTTTTGTATTTGGATGGTATTTTCATGTAATGATGATTCCTTTGATTTGGAAAACTTGGAATATTTATATAATATAATTAAAATAGATATTTTGATAATATTTATATATTTAATAAAAATAATTTTATTTATTCTTGTAGAAATCTCATTTTCTAAAGAAAAATGCGTTAAAAATTCCATCGAGATCGAATGCTCCTTTCGGAGGTTTGCATCTCGCTCTACTAGGCCCGAGGATGTGCGATAATCCGCACCATCCCCAACGGGTTTCCCAAAAGTGGGTTTTAGAGGCGCAATTGTAAGGAATTGTTTAATACACCTTTTAAAGAAATGGTTTTGCAAGTTTGATGGTATTTATTTGTAATGTCCTATTATCCTATAACTAATGTCCCAAACTTTCATCGTGCTATATCAAGATGTATGTTGTGATGAGGTAGTTCATTACCTCACGCGTTATCTAAAGGTAATACAAGTTTTATGTTGTTTTATATCGGAAATAAACTATGTGGTATTTTACTGTAAAAATACGATAAAAATTGCACAAAAGATTATTTTGAATTGAAACTTGTTTTAAAGTATTTTTAAATATTTTTTAAACATTATATGAGAGTATGGTATTGATTGTTTAAGAAAAATAACCATTTTAAAGAAAAACCGAATCGGAAGTCGGATTAACTCCGCATCCGTCGGGTTTTAGAATTTTAAGTTTTTAAGATAGTAGAAGAGAGGGGGAGAGGGGACTTACAGGCTAGGGAACAAAAGAAGAGAGAGAGGGAGGCTAAAGAAGTGTCGGGGCGTTAATTCGTCGCCGGAATCTCCTTGGAACGTCGCCGGAACTTCACCCTTTGCTAACTCCACTTGCACACTAAAAGGACTTGAGAATTTTTGAGAGTTTGGCAGGGAATTTCTGAGTGAGAATGAGTGACATGGAGTGTGGTATTTATAGAAAAAATTAGGGGTTATAGGGTTAAAGAATGCATTGAAAATTTGCATTAAAAATTGGATTAAAGGTGATTTATTGTTCTCTGGAAAATGTGCAGAGAAAATAAACAATATAAGAGAAGTGGGGTAGCTGAAGAGGTGCTCGGGTGAAAATATGGGGACCATACCCTACGGGTGGCCCGGCGGTACCGACCCCATCAAGGAATCTCGCCGGTCCAAACCGGTGAGATGGGTTCTAGATTTGTGCCATGTGTCCTTGTCGTCTCGTATACCCTCGTGCACATGTTTAATTAATCTGCAACTTAACATATTACGTGTAGTGCACGTGCAAACCCTTGGGCTTCTAAAAGATTAAAAAAAAATTAAATAAAAAGATAATGTGGCTGGGGGATTCGATCACAAGGGCTACGTCACAGCAGTGCAAGGCTTTACCAATGTGCTATAAGTACTTTCTTGCTGTTCTGAAGTAAAACAAATTCTTATAGTGTACACAGTATTGCAAATACCCTAATTGTACATTAACTTTTAAACAATTTTCTGTACATTGAAATTGGAGTTGTTACAGTCTACCCTCCTTAAAAAAATTTCGTCCTCAAAATTTAAAATTTATTTTAAGGACTGGTTTACAAATAAATGAGAATATCTTGCATGCATCTCATCTTCACGTTCTCATGTTGATTTTCCTGGTGAATCTTTTCTCCACATCACTCGAAGCAAGTTGACTTTCTTGTTCCGAAGTAACTCCACCTTTCTATCCAGGATCTCAATAGGTTTTTGCTCACAAGATAAGTCTGGCTGTACCGTGAGCTCGGAGTGATCAAGAATATGGCTGGGGTCACTCACATACCTTCTAAGTTGTGATATGTGGAACACATTATTCACTCCTTCCAATGAAGGTGGAAGTGCCAAGCGATAAGCCACTTCACATACTAGTTCGAGTATGTCGAACGGTCCAATATACCTCGGACTAAGCTTACCCCTTCTTCCAAAACGAATCACTCTACGGTTCGGAGATATCTTCAGAATACATATTCTTCTGGTTGGAACTCCAAGTGACGGCGCTTTGTATTAGCCCAGTGCTTATGTCGATCTTGGGCTATGCACATTCTTTCCCTAATAGTATGAACTACGTCGACAGTTTCTACTATCATTTCAGGTCCAAAGAGTTCTCTATCTCCGATGTCGTCCCAACTTAATGGCGAACGGCACTTTCTTCCATATAAAGCTGCAAACGTTCCCATTCCGATACTTACTTAGTAGCTGTTATTGTATGAAAACTCCACAAGATATAGGTGATCTTCTGTAACGTTTTAGAAATCGTTTAGGCAAATTTTCCGTTAATAGGTAAAATAAGCTGTGTTTTCCGTAAAAACCCTAATGTGATCATTTTTCAGTTTAGACTTAACTGCACCGAGTTTAACTAGAAAATTGCTAGTTTGCGGTTTTTAGTTGTCACTTGAAAATTTTAGTTCACTTTAATATTTTTCCTTAATTAAAATATTATTATAAACTTTTAATTATGCACTTAATTAGTGGTAATTACTTATTGGATTGGGCTAATTATGCAAATGTGAATCCATGCTAATTTAATCACAAGATTAAGCTTTAATCCATTCTTGCAAAATATCCCACTAATATCTAGATATTTTGGTGTAATTAAAAGAAAAATTTAATTAGAAATGACAAGATTAAGAGGTGGCACATAATAAATGAGCATTAAATGGTGTTTTAGACTAGAATTTTCCACACTTTTCCACAAACCTCCTCTTTCTCCAAGCTTTGGCCGACCCCCCCTTGGCTGCCCTATTTCTTTCACACTTCATTTTCACTCCTTCAAGCTTCATTAAATTATCAAAAATTATCAAATAATCCCACAAACTCAAATACAAATCCATACCCATATTTCTTTAACCCTAACCTAGCTTGATTCACGAGGAAAGATAGCATTTTGGAGGGTATTTTGTTGATCTAGTTGCAAGTTTTTGGATCAAGTTTGAGGTATAAAATCCTAACCCTAAACTTTAATTATTGTTTAAATACTTTAAGCTGTCTTATTAGATGTTTAATATAACTTTAAATTGCATGTTTAGAAATTCATGTAAAAGTTGTGAAGATCAAGTTAAGGTTTTGATTGTTTAAAATGGTTAATGGAGAAGTTTAGACTTGGGAAATTTAACTTAGTTGTGAGAATGTTATTTGTTATTGTCCTAATTGTCTAATTAAGCTTAATGGCAAACTAAACTTTTACTAATCTTATATGGGTGAGATTAAAATTGTAGTAAAGGTTTGTGTGGTTTAAGTAAGCTATTATGTGATGATTGTGATCGCTAGATTTGGTTAAACTTCTAGAATTGAGCTAAATGATGGAAAGTATGCTTACTAGGTTTTCGGATAAATTAGGCGTGGGTTTCTATTGACGTTGCGATGTTATATATATTAGTTTCCACGATATATATTATGTTGTGAATGCGCGATCGGTACGACCGGGGTTTAGTCTTGGTAGTTGTGTCATCCTAGCTAGGGTTGTGCCGATATCGTACGCGTTTTGTGCATTAGGTGCACAGTGTGTTTATCTTGTGGACGTTATCCTTGAGTTTCGTTGTCTTGTGTCGGCGCAGGATATTTAGTCTTATGTGTTGTGTTTGTGAAATTTTAGGATTACGAGCAGGGACTTCGGACGCTGTGAAGAAAGGGAAGCATATGGTCGGATTTTACTTAGCTCGAGGTCATCGATGAGTAGATTTAACATCTACAGGGGAATCGCCCGCATGGTGTTATGCGTCTGGGCTGGATTATATGACTTGATTATTAGTTACAAGTATTGCACATATAGAGATTGTGCAGGAACTTCATTTCATATTATTACTTGTTGTGCTGGGACTTGTACCCATTGGACACTGCACTATTATTGACGGTTCATGTTGCACGAACACAAATTGTATGCTACACCCATACCGTCGGTAACTGCCATGACACGCACAACACCTATGCATACATGATATTGTATTGGTTAGGGACATTGAGACATGATCCTTATTTCTATTGTGAATATGAGATATAGCATACCCGTATATCTACATGCTTACGCATATACCTGGAGGGTATTGCATCATTATTGACATGTACACACATATACCTTGCTATGCTACAACTACACATATACCTGGAGGGTATTGCATCATTATTGACATGCATATACACATACCTTGCTATGCTACAGCTACACATATACCTGGAGTGTATTGCATCATTATTGACATGTATATACATATAGCTTGCTACAGCTACACATATACGTAAAGGGTATTACATCATTATTGACATGTATATACACATACCTGGACATAGCTACACCTATACCTAGAGGGTATTATATCATTATTGACAGGTATATACACATATGGGATATAGTTACATGTACATCTTGCATACATACTTACATGTACACACATATACCTTGCTATAGCTACATGTTCACCCTTATATGATGTTGCGTTGGATTTTGGAGGAATTAGGAACCGCGTGATATATTTAATAACTTGTTGCATTTAAATAACAGTTTTTCCTTTATATGCTCATATTACTGTTTTATGTTGCATATATCATGTTTCCTGGATTTACGCATTGAGATATGGATTTCATATGATATTTTCTGGATGTTTTACTCCTGACGATATATATCTGTGGTATGGGACGCCGATATATATGTATATATATCAGTGGTATGGGATGCTGTTATATATGTACACCTATATAATATTTATCATCATAATGATTTATGCAAGTATTCTTATTCATTACTTGATGTTTTATGGATTTGAGAACCGTGGGGGTATTTCAAGAAAATTATGTATTGTTTGAAAACCCGGTTTCTCTTGATATGATATTTCAGTGCGTTCACCTTGAGTTTTCTCGGTTCTGAGACTTATGCGAGATACCTGATTCGAGGAGCGGTAGGCACCGTCTGCGGGTAAATGGTGGACCCGGTATGGTATCCCGGGGCAAGAAAGGTATGTCGATGGATTTGCCGATGAGCCTGGCAGAGGGAATACTACCTACCGGTGATAGTATTTGGATTCGGCGGATATCTGGAGGATACCGACCAGAGTCGTGAGATGGTACGGGCCGATCCGGACTGACGGAGCCCGTGGGCCGATCCCGACTGACGGAGCCCGAGATATTGATGAGGGCCGATCCGGACTGACGGAGCCCGATATATGAGGATTTGCGTGTCGATGCTGGACACGAGTATTTCATGATGTTTCGAGTGTCGATGTTGGACACTCAGGTTCCATGATTTTTATGTGTCGTTGATGGACACACGAGATAGATATCCTTATATATATATACACACGCACATGCATATGTTTTCATAATGTTTCGAGTGTTGGTGTTGGACACTCAGGTTCCATGAGACTTACAGGATATGAGGGCCGATCTGAGGATACGGTGCCTTTGGTTTTAGGATTTAGATTGTCTTGATGGACATTGGTCCTGCCACGATGAGAATTCTGCGAGGATGACATGTTTTATCCCATGCCCAGCATTTATTTGATATGCATTGCTTCATGTATTAGTAGTACCTGATAGAGTACCTTTCATGACTGTTGCATATACATATTGCCATATTACTATCTGTTGCATGTGATAGATTATCGCAGTACATGCATACCTGCGATTAATATGTTATTTACAATTCACGAGTTGGAAACTCACCCCCGTTGTGCCCCGGTGTTTTGCAGGTTGTCCCTCAGAGTAGTCGCGGCAGGGCTTTCATCTATCGTATTATCTTTTGCAGCGGATACCGCTACGGCCGACCGTGTGTAGTTTTCCTAAAGGTGGGTTTTGCAGTTATCCAATGTTGCTCATTGTTTATTCGTTGTATCTAGTACTCTCCATCTACCACTTTCATGTATTGACTTAGAGACGAGATGTGAGGACGATATTGTATATATTTTGTGACTCTGGATGTCTTTTATGCTGTTTTTACTTATATCGTCCATTTTCTTCGCTACGGCGTCGTGTATATGCTTATGGTGGTTGTTTCCGCCATTGAGCGTGATTTTACTCCCGTTTGGGATGTTTTATTTATATTCTATGTTGTACCCATTTTCGGGGATAGTTTTTACAAAGGAGGTGCTGCCGAAATTTTTAAGAAAGAAACTTATGTTAAAGATTTTCATTTGAGATTTCCAAAAGTTTTAAAAAAGTTCTTATCACTCACTAATTTTGATGGTTTAGATTTCTGGGTTTTTTTCGGCTTACTTGAATTGCGTTACACCTGTAGACGTTACGTAGTTTAAGTGCCATCATGTGCCAAATTTCGGGTCGTGACAAAGTTGGTATCAGAGCGCTAGGTTTTACCTTTCGGAGTGTAGGATGACCTTGGTATGATGGAGTAGGTAACTTAAGCAGAGTGATGTAGCATGTGTATGTCCGCGGCATACTTACGACATGGTACTCCGCCTAAGTGACCTAAGTACTAATTGCTTGAAATTCCTTCCATGTTTATACTTATCCTTGTGATTCGATTTCCGTTTTCATATCGAATCCTATTTCTATTTATAGCCTTTATGCCGCCGATGACTATTAGGGCTCAGAGAGAGGCAGCGAGAGCCGAGGTCAGAGTTGACTCGTTTGGGACGAGGACTAACCAGGACGGTACGCTCGCTGTACATGAGCAGATTGATTCGCCTTCGATAGATCGTATCGCTAGGCTTGAGGCAGATATGCAGGATTTGCGCCAGATGATGGGATCGTTGGTTGAGACCATTCGAGCGCAGCGACAGGTGGTTTCCACCCCTGTTACCCAGTTTTCCTTGCTATCAGCACACAACATTGTGTCACGCATACAGCAGCAGTGGATGCAGCCCTACTAGATGAGGCACGTCTTTCCGAGACTTTGGGAATTCCGGAACCGAGGAGAGCTCGTACTGGTGTATTAGCCCAGAGACAGATGCTTAGTCGCCGCGACAGATTTCGTTTACGTCGCGGGAGTAGCAGAGTTTTGGGACAAGGACAGTTGTTTAGCTCTTATCCCCAGGAGGGTCAGCAGTCATCGTATGGATGTTTCCGGTGCGGGAGATTCCATCACCTCGTCAGAGATTGTACCTTGGTATGCCAGAGGAGGGCAGCAGTACCATATGATACCTTACCACCTTCACTTCAGGGAGCGTTGCCCCTTGCGCCAGTTGTCGCACCGCGTCAGACTTATGTTCAGAGAGGTCGTGGTCACGGAGGGTTCGTTCAGAGGGTAAAGGATGGTAGAGTAGGAGGACAGCCCGTTGCGGGTAGAGGGCAGGCACGAGCGTTTGCTTCTACTCATCTGGACGCGCGGGCGTCCAATGCAGAGTTTTCAGGTAATCTTATTCGTATGTTCTTTTGATGCGCATGTTTGGTTAATTCGGGATCTATGCACTCGTTTGTTTCTACACACTTCGTGCCATGGTTGGGCCAAGAGTCGTGTATGCTAGATCATCCGTTTATTGTAATTACTCATGACAACGATTCTTTTGTTACGCGACACGTGTTTCGGTCATGTGCCAATCGGATAGGAGATAGAGATTCGTCCGTCGATTTGATCCTTCTAGAGATGTTGGACTTTGACGTTCTCCTGGGCACGGACTGGTTAGCTACATGCTATGCGTCTGTGGACTGCCGCGAGAAGACAGTCAGGTTTTGTTTTCCCGTCGAGTCAGTTCTTGTTGTGCACAGGGACTGTGGTGCCGCCCCTCACAGCTTGATTTCAGCCTTTTTACGCTAGTCGGCTTTTGAGGAGAGGATGTTGAGGATTCTAGGATTTCATTCGTGACACCGGAGCCACAGTGGATTCGTTGGACCGGGATCCTATCGTGCAAGAGTTTTCCGACGTTGTTCCAGTTAAGCCGGCGGAGCTTAGGGAGCTTAAGGATCAGCTGCAGAGTTGCTTGATTAGGGACTTGTACATCCAAGTGTTTCGCTTTGGGGAGCTCCTATTCTGTTCATCAAGAAGAAGGACGGCAGTTTGAGGTTGTGTATTGATTGATCGTCAATTGAACCGAGTTACGATGCGAGTTAGGCATCCTTTACCTTTCATTGACGATTTGTTTGATTAGCTCCAAGGTGCGGGACATTTTTCTAAGTTTGATTTGGGATCAGGTCATCATTAGTTGCGGGTTCGGAGTGATGACATTTCGAAGACTGCTTTTGTGTGCGCTACGGGCTTTATGAGTTTTTGGTGGTGTCGTTGGACTCATCAATGCCCTAGCAGCATTCATAGATGTGATGGACCAGATTTTTTAGGACGTTTCTCGACCAATTTTATTGTTGTGTTATTGATGACATTCTGGTATATTCCAAGAGTCGAGGGGAACATGAGCAGCACTTGAGGATTTCTTTGCAGACATTGAGAGAGCACTAGTTGTTTGCTAAATTCTCGAAGTGTTCCTTCTGGCTTGATAGTGTTGACTTCCTAGGTCATGTGGTACGGGAGACGGTATTCGTATGGACCCGAGAGAGATCGAGGCCGTACAGCTTTGGTCTAAACCTGTTCAGTAACAGAGGTTCGCAGCTTTTAGGCTTAGCCGGTTTTTACCGCCGTATCATGCAGGATTTCTTGAGTATCGCTGCACCGCCGACCGGACTGACCAGGAAGGGAGTTCCTTTTCTTTAGACTGAGGCATGCGAGCTGAGTTTTCAGCGGTTGAAGACTCGGTTGACGATTGCGCCAGTTCTACCTTTGCTTTCTGGATCGGCCGACTTTGTCTATTATTATGGTGTTTCGCGAGTGGGGCTCGATTGTGTACTGATGTAGTACGATAGAGTTATCTCTTATGCTTCCCGACAGTTGAAAGAGCACGAGCAAATTTATCCCACTCATGATCTGGAGATGGCCGCGGTGGTCGTGCGTTGAAGATTTGGAGACACCACTTGTACGGAGAGCTGTGTCAGATTTTCACGGACCACCAGAGCTTTATGTACATCTTCCTGCAGCGGGATCTGAGTTTGAGACAGAGCCGTTGGATGGAGCTTGTGAAGGATTGTGATTGCGAGATCCTTTATTGCCCGGGGCAAGATGATTGTGGTAGCTGATGCTTTGAGTCGTAGGCCCAGGGGTTAGCTTGTCCCAGATGAGTGCAGTTCAGAGACAGTCTTTTGCAGATTTGCAGTTCTTATGAAACCGTTGAGTACAGCTAAAGTTCACTTCTACTAGGGGACAGATTGCTCATGTCCACGTCCGTCCACTTCAAATTAATCATTTTCATGAGACACAGCCCGCCGATGCTCGTTTGTATGAGATTCTTGAGCATGTTCGGCAGGGTATAGATTAGGAGTTCTTGATTTATGACCAGAGTGTGCTACATTGCGGGACTCACTTATGTGTACCAGATACTGTTGGGTAGAGACGCGAGGTCGTAGAGCAGGCACATCAATCAGCTTTCAGTGTTCACCCAAGTGCCACCAAGATGTAACGTGACTTGAGAGTTAGTTACTGGTGGGCAGGGATGAAGAGTGAAGTTTCAGATTTCATTTTGAAGTGCTTGACTTGTTAGCGAGCTAAGGTTGAGCATTTAAGACCGGCAGGAGAGTTGCGACTTATGACCGTTTCGGAGTGGAATGGGAGCAGATCTCCATGAATTTCGTTGTGAGTCTACCTAGGTCTAGTCAAGGGTATGACTCCATTTGGGTGATTGTTGTCCGGTTATGCTCAGTATGCTCAGTTGTTTTCTTTCTCTCGATAGATTAGTGCATTTGCATGAAGTTCCTTCATGCGTTGTATTCAATAGAGGCATTCAGTTCGCTAGCCGTCGTTGGCAGAAGCTTCAGGAGGCCTTGGGTACCTGGTTGAGTTTTAGCTCCGCTTTCCATCCGCAGGCCGATGGTTAGACAGAGCGGACTATACAGACTCTGGAGGATATGCTTGTGCATACGTACTAATTGTTTGTTGGCTGTGGGATCGTCACTTGCCATTGATGGGGCTCTCCTACGATAACGGTTATCAGGAGACGACTCAGATGGCATATTTCTAGACTTGTATGTTAGATTGTGTCGATCGCCAGTCTGTTTTACTGACTCCGCGAGAGAAGGATTTTTGGACCCCAGCTAGTCATGAGACTACGGAGAAGATCCAGTGGTTCAGGTCTGGATGAGAGCAGCCTAGTACAGACAGAAGTCTTATGCCAACCGTAGTTGTCGCAGACTTGAGTTCGCAGTGGGAGATCATGTATTCCTACGGATTTTTCCGATGAATGGCGTGTTGAGTTTTGGGGAAGCTTAGTCCCAAATTGTATGTCCTTTTGAGATCCTCGAGCGAGTTAGTACCGTTGCCTATCGTCGGCACTTCCGCCCAGATTTCTGAGTATTCACCCCGTATTCTTTATGTCGATACTTCGCAAATACCTTCAGGACCTTGTTTTCCCCAATCAAAGCAAAGCTCTTTTCAAAATTCAAATTTTGAAATAAAACAACGCTTCAGATACAGTGCCAAGTGCGCTGCGCCCTAAATAGCGTACCACATGCAAAGCACGTGTGCGCTAGCGCTAGGTGCGCTGTACTCTAAGCAGCGCACCACGTGTAAAACACGGATGCGCTAGCGCTGGGGGCGCTGCGCCCTAAGCAGCGCACTACGTGCAAAGCACGTGTGCGCTTGCGCTAGGTGCGCTACGCTCTAAGCAGCGCACCACGTGCAAAGCACGGATGCGCTAGCGCTAAACGCGCTGCACTCTAAGCAGCGCACCACATGCAAAACACGGGTGTGCCAGCGCTGGAACTAAAATCTCCCCACCGTTAGATCAAAGATCCAATAATAATGAAGAATCATTAATTAACCAGAAGTAAATTTTGTTAAGGACAGATTTCTCAAAATCTTTCCAAACAACAAAATTGTGCTCTGTAAATCAGAGCACCGTTGGATCAATGATCCAATGATGATTAAAAATCACCAAAATACAGGATAAATTCTGTATGGAAAGATTTACCAATCTTGTTAAAAACAAGAAGATTGTCTTCTGTAAATCAGAAGCCCTTGGATCAAAGATCCAACGATGGGAAATTCCCCGAATCAATTGGAAAAAGATCTTCTTAACTGATTAAACTGATCAGCTTGCCCTATATAAAGGCCCCAAGACTTCAAGTCTCAGAGACAGAAGCATAGAGAGAAACCCCCCATAAGTTTTGAAAGATTTCATAAAGAAGAGCCAAACTCTCAGAGAAAGAAGATTTTTCTTCAAGGTAAAAAAGGATGATGAGCAGAGAGATGAAATCATCTCATAAATAAAATAAAAAGAAGAATTTACTTTTTTCTCACAGATCATAGATTTATAAGACCGAGGTATTTCACAAAGAGATCAAAAGATCTCATCATAAGAAGAAGAACATAATTCTTCTCACAGATCATAGATCTATAAGACAAATTGTCTTTCAGATATCATCTCATTATAAAAGGGGGGAATAATTCAATTCTTTTAGGATCAAAGATCCATAAAGGAAAAGTCTTCCACTAAAATAAGAGATTGAAATATCTCCTATAAAATAAGAATTTTGCTCTTAAAACTTTTAGACAAAGTCTCTTATAAAACGAGAATTTAACTCTCAGGGCGCAAACTGATCTAAGTTGCATAAAAGAAAATCCATAGCACTCTTAATTTAAAAGAGCCTCAGCGCTCCAAACATAGCGCACTGTGCTCATTGACTGGCGCTCAGCGCTAAGCGCAACACGTGTCCTTCACGTAGGCGCCACTTAACAGTTAGCGCTTTGCGCTCTTGAAATAGTGCACTGCGCTCATGGACTGGCGCTCGCGCCAGGCGCACCAGGTGTCACTCACGTGTGCGCCACTGAATTGATAGCGCAATGCGCTCATAAACTAGCGCTCTGCGTTCATAAACTGATGCAATGCGCCTATCATCTGGCGCATGGCGCCAAGCGCGACACGTGTCCCTCACGTATGCGCTACTTGGCGTAGCGCATTGCGCTCTTTGACTGGCGCCAAGCGCACCACGTATTGCACTGATAGAACATAAATTGTTCTTTAATAAGCCCAGAGCTATGATGAATGTTCAGCATTCAATAAAAGACAAAACATTGTCAGAATGCAAGTCAATGCTCAGCATTATTAAAAAGACCAAGCCCAAATAAAGGATCTAAGATTGGCCATAAGTCCTTAACTCAGATTAATTGAGCCCATATGCTCATAAATCTCATATCTTAGTCCCAACTGGACTACAGATCTCCCAACCAAAATTGGTTCAAGAGTATATCTCTGAACCCCTTTGATATATGTCGTTGTGATCCTTCAACGTCTTCAGAGAGGTGACGGGTCCCGACAACCATACATCCCATAGACTATGACATCTTTAAACTGGACTGTGGGGTCCATAAACCCATGGACTATGATGTCCTTAACCTCGGACTGTGGGGTCCTTAAACCCATGGACTATGATGTCCTTAACCTTGGACTGTGGGGTACTTAAGCCCATGGACTATGATGTCCTTAACCTTGGACCGTAATGTCTTTAAACTAATCGACCGCAATGTCCCTAAACTAAACAATAGAGTTCAAATGCTCTTCTGTCGGATCTGAACGATCCCGTTAAGTTGATCTTAGTCTAAAATTAGACTAACGTATTCTTAACAAACGTTTAAGTTGATCTTAGTCCCAAATGAGACTAACATATTCTTAAACCCAAATCTAATAAAATACAGATTTGGACTAATTCACGCCCTACGGGCGACAACATAAATTAGTCTCCATATACAATCCACGGGCAACCAAAAAACAAAACAAACACCCATGACACGAAGTGACCATCTGGAGAAGGAGAAAGTGTTTACCGCGATGCGGTAGCGTAATTAACTGCAGGGGCTTTCGCCTGCAGGGAAGAGCGTCCCCACAATCAAAAGCCCCTCAAATGAGGGGGAATCTGACGAAGTCTGCTACATCGGCTGTATATGTTTAAACCTTCGATACATGGTGTCATAAATCAACTTGGCATCTTCGGAGAGGTGGACGGATAGCATCAATTAGCATCTACCCTCGAAATTCAGGCAAGACGGACCTACGCGGTCTCGTCTCCGTGTTTCGGAGGAGAACAGATTCTGAAACGCCCGGTGGGTCCTTTTCCTCTTTCCACTCCACACTTCATGTGTCGTGTTCGCGAACGAATCGCGTTTTGATATGGTTGCCCTTGGGTTCGAGGTACTAAGATTCGGTTTTTCTCCCGTACAGAAAATAGAACACCAATGGCCTCCAACTGTTCCAGCTGCAACTGCAACTCCCGTTCCGCCTCATCTGGAGGTGTAACCTACGGGCCCCTAGCGGCCTCCCTGTTCAAGATGCCAGTAGAGAAAGTAACTCAGGCCACCACTGGGCTGTTCTTTGGGACTATGATCCCACCGGTGAGTTTCAATTCCCCGTTGTTATCGCAAGAAGCCCCAAAGAAGTCGGTCTTTGATCGACTTACCACTGCTGTTAGTTATGTATATGCCCTAGATGCCATTGTTGTACATATGATGTATATTATAATGGATGCTTGGATATATATAGAGAGGACTTTCTTGCTCGTCATGATAGTATGCTATTTGGTTTTCCTTTATCTTAATATGTTGACTTATATTAGTTTACCGTCTTACTCTCACACGTTGATAAAGCCCTTAGGATCTGTACTCGACTACTGGGACTATGATGAGATCATACTAGTGGGGCCACGGTAGTCGATGAGTACATCCTATAACTGTTCCTAGTCGAGGGTGCGTCGATACAGGGCATCGATACACCCGAGTAAACTAGCGTATACGCATCTTGACCCATATGATGGGCGATGGATGATCCTATATCCATCGGTGTTTTGACATCAGAGATGGTGTATGGGTGCTCAGTGGAGACTGGGTACATTGGACAGACTCGTCGAGAACTCCCAGATGGTGATATACCACACGTCAGATGGCAGTTCTTCGGTGACACTGGTACATGGTAGTCTGTAGACCCGAGATCGTCATAGAGTCTTGTGTGATTCCCACTGTGCTTTGATTTCCACCTTACCACGTCCAAGAGGGTGTGCAAAATAGTGGCTTTTGGGTGCAGTCCCGAATCACATGGAGGCAATGAGCGATAGGAGGGGATTCGTCTCTCCCGGTATAGGGAGTTGATGTTGTGCTGTGTTCGATTAGCTATAACTGGAAGTCCCTGGCCAGGGCTGATATAGAGATTTACTGGTAAGTGTTACTAGTAGTTTCTCAACCTGTTATGAGCCTCACATCGATACAACTTATCGGTTACTGGGGTCTGACGTATACCACCCCTAGACTAGATATGCAACATATCAGACGAAGAGACCGGACTATACGGGAGTGTTACTGATTGGATTCACAGGAGGATGTACAGGCTTGCTTGTTGATCTTCTGATTGCTCAATACCTGGGTGGCTATTACGTTTAGCTGACTGCTTGCAGCTTATGGGTGTTTAATATGATCATCACCTACTGCCAGCGTATTGACGATTCTTTAGAGTCCTACATAGAGGTTTCTTGACTCAGGAAAAACGGAGTAGGAGCACATATGTGATATGTGCAGGACCGAGGATAATGAGATATGAGATACCGTATTATATTCTCGTGATATTTTGATATGAACCGGGTCATCAGATCAAGTGTTGATTCGATGAATCGGTACATGATATATTAGTCGGTAATATTCGATATAGCCGGATTTTTAGATCAAGTGTTGATTCGATAATTTAATGTATAATAATATATATGATATATTGCATTACATTATCTAATATTGGCTCGTTTTATTATTTCATTTTCTCACCGGGTAATACATTGATATATATGCGATATATGTTAATTGTATTGTTTTCTTTTGTTACAAATAAATAATATATATGTGATATATATTATTGTAACATGATATGATTACTAATGCAACATGTTTAGTGGAGATTAAACAAGATTAGGGTTTGAATTGGGTTAGTTCTTTCATGAACCTTCTAGAAGGTTTCTTTTTGTTTTGAGCTAAGATATTATGTTGATATTTTCTAGTGAGTCATTCTTAACCCAACCCAAACCCTTAGCCTTAGTTAGTTCTCTACATGAGTTAGCCTAGTCATAGTTAACCATGGTTACATTATTAATCATATATCATTTCATTATTCATCACAAAAGGATTTAATCCATTCTTCTTCTTCTTCTTCAACCTTGAGCTTTGAGAAAGCTTTCTAGGTTTTCTTCATGTGATGATTTTGTGTGAGAATTTGATATAAAAAGAAAGCATAAATAATACTCCATCATCCTCATCTAATCTAGCCAATTAGATTAGGGTGTTCACCTCATTAGAGAGAGAGAGAGAGAGCTTGAGTTATAGAAACTTCGAGGTAGATCATCGGAGAAAAGGAAGACTACAAGCTAGCATTGATCGTTCGAGTTGTGGAGCCTCTCTTGAATCCGGGAGATCATGGATCACGGCGAAGGGACTTCTACTCGGAGCTTATGAAGCGAAGGAGCGGACTACAAAGGTTGTAATCACTCACACTTAGTTGTAAAGATATTTACTTGCATGTTAAACCCTAATATTCTAGCAAAGATCCCGACTTTGGGTTGTTCGGCACGTCTAAATTTTTATTCGGGCATGGTTGATGCCTTATTAACCCTTGTAAGAGTGCCTAGGAACCCTACAACTGCCGCGGCCCCTCTCAATGGGTCGCCCAACTTCAATGCCTCAGTTTTCAACAGACTGAGCCAGAACGTCAACAAGCCCGCGATACCTGAAGAAGCCATCCCGGCTCAAGCAGACGAAATCATCGTAGAGGCTTCTTCTGCCAAGAAGTCAGTCTTTATAAGGCTGGCCATTCCGGCTCCCGCTCCGGGCGGAGTCCTCAAAGCTGCTTCCCCTGCCTAGAGGTCTGTCTTTAACAGATTGGATATTGCTTCTCAACGGATATCGGTCTTTAAGAGGCTGACGCCGGCGACAACCCTTTGCCAAAATAGGGGGCATGATGAAGTCACCCCTACAGCTGAGAAAATCCCATCCGCACGACACGCTCGACGTCGCCACTGGCGCCGAGTAAGGAAGGCTGGGGGCAATTCCCCTTCCGGACTGACTCCGCCGGCTCCCATGGTGGAAATCAATGCTGCTATTCCAACTGGGAACAACTTTGAACCGCTTAGGAGGGTTCGCAAGAACTCTCTGACTGCCGCGCTGAAAAGATCTCCTCCACCTATGGAGATTGCTACAGAAAACAAGCCGGAGCAGCCCCTCAGCGGCTGTCCTCCAAAATTTACAAAGTCTGGCGACAGGTCCAGGAATCGGTGATTGACCAGGACTACTCTCGTCGACCAAAGAAGATTAGAGCTCGGCAAGAAAGGAGCCATCCCATGGTACCACAAAAGATGTCATCCGTATGGATGCCCGCTGCAACGGCTCCCTCAATTTCAACCGCTTACAAGAGAAGGAGGCCAGAGAGAGCCCCCGTGACCGTGGTGAACCGCAATGATGCTGAATCTAAACGCCCCAAGTCTGGGGCCATGGAAACACATACCGTCTATATGGCTTCCGGAAAAGAGGAAAGCCGTGCTTCTACGGGTCATCGACCGCTTACTCGATCGATAACAAAGGCCCAGGAGCAGCAGCAGCAGAAAATTCAGGAGATGCTAACTGCAATGGCCGCACTCATTGGGCCGAAAGAAAATCCAGAGACCTCGGAGCAGCGTCGGGAACAAGAAACTGATACCGAATTCCTCCGAAAAATGCTCGAGAGGAAAGAAAAAGAGACCGCGGAACAGTCAGCCAACATAAAACGAATAGCTCTTTTTTTCCAAGACATGGCCGGGATGATGTTACAGCCGGAACCTCCAGCTGAAGACCCTCCGATTATTATTGAAGACGACAGAGGGGAGACATCGAACCCTCCTCCGACTCTTTCAGCAGCCAAGGAGGAGACCATCTCCAAGGCCGCTCTGGATGATTATATCGCTCAGCAAATATGAGCTCATCATGTGAGCGAAACGGCTGGGCAGATCGTTAAGACTGGATGACCCTATCCAGGCTGGTATGACCAAATAAGATACCCGCCGGGATATACGATCCCTAAATTCTATGTATATAAAGGGACGAGGAATCCGCATCAGCACGTCGCTCAATTCAGAGCCTTGTGAGGCAACACCGGAGGTGGTGATAAACTTTTGCTGCACCAGTTTATTGGTAGCTTATCGGAGACGGCGTTTGAGTGGTATTCGGAACTTCCGAACGACTCTGTCAAGACATTTGCAGAGATGGAGTTGCTGTTTACCCAGCGTTTCGCAAGTGCTAGCGAGTGCACCCCGATCACAACATTGATTAACGCCAGGGTAAAGCCAGGTGAAACGTGGGTGCAATACGCAACACGATGGCGGAATCTATGGTCAAAGTGCGAGCAGCTCATCAAGGAAGCGCCTGCCGTGGGGATGTTCTTGGGAACTCTTGACCCTCAAGCGAACATCTCCCAATTCATGATGTTTTCAAGTCGACCACTTTCTAGTCCTTGATTGATAAGCTAGCCCAAATGGACCAGATGGGCCACAGGCCTTCCTCTTCGAAGCAGGAGCCGCGGAATGAAAAAGGGAAAGGGAAAGCGACCTTCGTCGCCAATGCTCAACAGCAGCCCAGTGGTCCAAAATTAACGGATCGACTAGACGAGAGACGATGATACTATAATGAGAAAATAAAGCGTCCTTATTCGTTTCTCCGGGACAAAACGAGGAGATTGTTTGAGCTAGCTGTGCCCAACAGGCTCTGTTCCCCTCCGAAAGACGGCGCACAAGACCGCGATGTCCTGACGCTGGGGTTCGGGGCAGACGCTATTTGGTTTTATCCGTCCACCTCTCCGAAGATGCCAAGTTGATTTATGGCACTGTGTATCGGAGGTTTAGACGGATGTGGCCGATGTAGCAGACTTCGTCAAATTCCCCCTCGCTTGAGGGTTTTTTGATTGTGGGGACGCTCTTTCCTGCAAGCGCAAGACCCCACAGTTAATTACGCTACCGCATCGCGGTAACAACTTTCTCCTTCTCCAGAATTTCACTTCGTGTCGTGTGTGTTTGTTTTGTTTGTGGTTGCCCGTGGATTGTATACGGAGACTAACCGATGTCGTCGCCCGTAGGACGTGGATTAGTCCAAATCCGTATTTACTTAGATTTGGGTTTGGTGTTTTGGTTTAAGGATACATTAGCCGTATTTAGGCTAAGATCGACTTAAACGTTCGTTAAGGATACGTTAGTCTGATTTGGGAATAAGATCAACTTAACGGGATCGTTTTGGATCCGACAAAAGAGCGTTTGGGGACTCTATTGTTCCAGTTTAGGGACGTGGTGGTCCACTATTAGTTTAAGGACGTTTCGGTCCATCATTAGTTTAAGGACGTTTCAGTCCATCATTAGTTTAAGGACATTTCGGTCCGATATTAGTTTGAAGGACGTTTCGGTCCAATATTAATTTAAGGACGTTTCGGTCCATCATTAGTTTAAGGACATTTTGGTCCGTCATTAGTTTAAGGATGTTTCGGTCCACGAGTTTAAGGACCCCGCAGTCCATATACGTATATGGTCATCCGGACCCGTCACCTCTTTGACGTCGTTGAAGGATTACAACGACAGGTGTCAGAGGAGTTCGGAGATGTACCCTCGAACCGGAGGTGAATTGATTTAAGAGAGCAATCTTGCTCAGTCAATTTAATTTGAGGACTTACGGCTAAAATTGGGCTAAGTCCAGTTGAAAATGTTCAACATTTTATTTGCTTTTGCATTTCATTTCTTTTTATTTTTATTTGGGCTCTACCCATAAAAGATGCAGAGCATCAATTTGTTTCGGGCTCTGCCCATTTATAAATGATGCAAAGCATCTACTTTTTTTGGGCTCTGCACTTTTTAAAATGCATAGCATTTTTTATTATTTCGTTTGGGCTCTGTCCATTTATAAATGATGCAGAGCATCAATTCTGTTTGGGCTCCGCTCTTTTTATTGCGTTACAATTTAATTAGGCCTGCTTGGTCTTTTTGATTTGGGCCTGGCCCTTTAGGAATTGCATTGCATTTGTCAGGCGCTTTGCGCCAATCAGAGAGCGCAAGCGCTTGTGGTGTTGACACGTGTCACGCAAGCGCAGTGCGCTGCGCTAATGCGCTGCTGACACGTGGCGCGCTCTGGTGGCTTGCGCCAATCCAGGAGCGCAACAGTGCAGTTTGCAAGTGCAAGGCACTATAATTTGAGAATCTTTTAGAATCAATGGTTCATGATAAAGTGCAAAGCACTGTTTGTTTTTTTCGATCTAATGAGAATCAAAGAAAACAAGTATTTCTTGTTTTAAAGAACCAGTGGTTCATAAGAAGTGCAAAGCACTGTTTATTATGTGAAGATCATTGATCTTGTTCTTAGATCAATGATCTATTAGAAGAAATTTCTTCTATTTTATGAAGGTTTTTTTTACCTTTTTCTTGAAACTTTTTCAGAGTTCTCTCTGTTTGAAGCTCTTGATTTCTCCAAAAAAAATGTTTCCCCCTGAATTGAGGTCTAGGGTCCTTTTTATGGTGCCCATAAATTAGTTAAAGAGATCTTTCTCTGAGTGATTTGGGGAATTTTTCCCACCGTTGGATCTTTGATCCAAGGGCTTCTGTTTTACCGAAGAAAATCTTCTTGTTTTAACAAGAACAGAAAGATTTCTTTAGAATCTTGATTCTGTTTGGCGCAAATGCCCCAGCGCGTGACACGTGTCAAGCAGCGCACCGCGGAGCGCAACTGCGCTAGCGCATCTGCGCTGACACGTATCGCGCAGCGCAACCGCGCTGACATGTGTCGAGCAGCGCAAAGCGCAGCGCAACTGCACTGGTGCATCTGTACTGGCGCATCTGCGCTGACACGTGTCGCGCAGCGTAAAGCGCAGTGCAACTGAAGCGTTGCTTCCTTTTGTCTTTTAATAGAGCTTTGCTCTGATTGGGCGCGCTGCCTCGGGCGCTGCGCCGACGTATCAGCACCTGACACGTGGCGCGTTGCGCGCAGCGCAAAGAATTTGAAGCGTTGCTTCATTTACTAAAGTTTAAATTTTTAAAGTAGAGCTTTGCTCTGATTGGGGGAAGATGAAGCGTTGCTTCACCTCCCGCTTTGGAATTTGAACAGAGCTTTGCTCTGATTGTGGTAAACAAATGCCCCCCTCACCGTTGCGCTTACGTGGCCCCAAACGCAAGCGCAACGGTGGCAGAATTCCAACCGTTGCGGCAGCTTTTGGAAGTTGAAAGGGCACTTGATGCCTATAAATAGGACCTTTGGTCCTCAACAGATGATTATCATCTCCAAAGTTTTTTTACTTTCAGAACTCAGAGCCCTGCTCTTTATTTTCAAGAACTTCAAGAGTTAGATTCTTAAAACTTTTAGGTGAAAATTTTAATTTGAATTAAATTAAATTAGATTAATTTTCATTGACAGAGCCTTGCTCTCAATAGATCCCTGATCTAAAGAAAACCCATTTAGGGTTTCATTTAGCTGAGCTTTGCTCTAAAGGGGTCTAAAGAGGATTAAGGAGAACCCTGTTAGGGTTCCATTAATAGAGCTCTGCTCTCTTAAAGGATTTTCCTTGGATTTTCTCGATTCATTAATGGAGCTTTGTGCCTTCCAAATCATATAGAAGAACTCTTAAGAATTCTTCATGGATCTTGGAAGTTAAAGATGGCATTTTATATTATTATTATAATTATATTATCTTTTCAGAGCAAAGTTGTCAATGTTCTTAGGGGATTTTCTTTAAATTCTCTTCATAATTGATTTTGATAGGTGTTACTCATGTCTGCAGAGCGTTGCTCTCGAGGAGTTTTAACTCTCTGCGCTCTTTTTTCTTTTTTAACAAGAATTCGCTTAATCAATCGGTCTGCTAATTCTGTTGACCTTCTTTTACAGGAACAATGGATGCCCACATGTATGCTCTTAACGGGATCATCTCTTCTGGGGATATCCTCCGACTTGGCCGCTCTCAAAATCGAGAGTTCACAAACGTGGAGTGTGCTGAAATTATGAGCCACTTCGACGCATACAACGGTCCACTGCTTCCCCGACGTTCCTCTCTCCTTAAGCTTATCGTGGGAGCCATCTGGAAAGCGCTTCCCCTATTCTGTTCCGGTGTGCCGCTTAGGGCGTTGGATGCCGCCGAGGATAAGGTGCACTCGGTGTACCTGATGAACTTTATCTCGAAGAGACGGTGAGACAGTCTTGTCGATCTCTTGCACGAGGTCTTTCAACAGTCTGCCATACTCGCTGCTTATCGGAGGCTGGAAGACATCAGGGGGGATCCTGACGCTTGTGCTCGCGAAAGAAAGCACACCAGGATGGTCCGTGAGGCTTGGAAAGTCATAGATAGGGTCACTTTCGAGTTCCTCAATCCATGTCCTGGGTTTGAGGTTATACCTTTGTAATAATGTTTTTCGTTTATTGCTTTTATGATTATAAGAACTTCTGGCAATATTAATGGAAATTTTTTTATTCCAGCTTGTCTTTATTTTTCATTCTGAGTCTTTTGCTTATGTATGAATGAATGTGTCTCGAATGCTTGATCAAATGTAAATCGGATGCTCTTTCTGTTGCTTTCTTCTTTCTCTTATTATCAGCATGTTGTCTTGATAAACATAGTCGATAGATAATAGAGTAAGCATCTAGATTTCTCCAAGGGATAGCGATGGCTTAGGCCGCAGGTTCAGATCTGCCGCTTAAGGCTTTTCAACTCTATGAGCCGTGAGGGTCTCGTAGAGATTTTTCTCTCTACGGATCGAGAGGATTTCGTAGGTGTGTTTTCTCCTTAGGAATCGTGAGGACTCCTGAGTGCGTTTTCTCTTATAAGTCGTAAGGATCTTATACGAGAATTTTTCCCTCCTACGAGTCGAGAGGACCCGTAAGCGGTTGTTTCCCTCCTTGTCGAAACTCGACTTTGGAGAGTGAGACCCGTGAAAAGTATGCAAGAGACCGTTTTAGATCGACTTGCAGGGTCCCATTGTTTAGGACGCAAGTTTTTTAGTCCCTGCTTCCTGAGGCTTCATCTTGCAAGTTGAGATGAATCGGGAATTTTCCCGCGGAGACACTGGTTTCTCTGTGAGCCGACGCGAATCAGGAGGCTCTCGTCAAGGATTGTTTGTTTCCCTGAGTTGAGGTATTTTCCAGGGATTATTTGTTTCCCTGGTGTTGAAACGGATCGAGAATTTCTCACGGAGACACTGGTTGCTCTGCGAGTCGACGCGAATCAGGAGGCTCTCATCAAGGATTGTTTGTTTCCCTGAGTTGAGGTATTTACCAAGGATTATTTGTTTCCCTGGTGCCAAGGATTATTTGTTTCCTTGGTGTTGAAACGAGCCGAGAATTTCTCACGGAGACACTGGTTGCTCTGCGAGTCGATGCGAATCAGGAGGCTCTCGTCAAGGATTGTTTGTTTACTTGAGTCGAGGTATTTGCTAGGGATTATTTGTTTCCCTGGTGTTGAAACGGATCGAGAATTTCCCACGGAGACACTGGTTGCTCTGCGAGTCGACGCGAATCAGGAGGCTCTCATCAAGGATTGTTTGTTTCCCTGAGTTGAGGTATTTACCAAGGATTATTTGTTTCCCTGGTGCCAAGGATTATTTGTTTCCTTGGTGTTGAAACGAGCCGAGAATTTCCCACGGAGACACTGGTTGCTCTGCGAGTCGATGCGAATCAGGAGTCTCTCGTCAAGGATTGTTTGTTTCCCTGAGTCGAGGTATTTTCCAAGGATTATTTTTTTCCCTGGTGCCAAGGATTATTTGTTTCCTTGGTGTTGAAACGAGTCGAGAATTTCCCACGGAGGCACTGGTTGCTCTGCGAGTCGACACGGATCAGGAGGCTCTCGTCAAGGATTGTTTGTTTCCCTGAGTTGAGGTATTTGCCAAGGATTATTTGTTTCCCTGGTGTTGAAACGAATCGAGAATTTCCCACGGAGACACTGGTAGCTCTGCGAGTCGACGCGGATCAGGAGGCTCTCGTCAAGGATTGTTTATTTCCCTGAGTTGAGGTATTTGCTAAGGATTATTTGTTTCCCTAGCGCCGAGGATTATTTGTTTCCCTGGTGTTGAAACGAATCGAGAATTTCACACGGAGGCACCGGCTTCTCTGCGAGTCGATGCGAATCAGAAGGCTCTCGTCAAGGATTGTTTGTTTCCCTGAGTTAAAGTATTTGCCAAGGATTATTTGTTTCCCTGGTGTTGAAACGAATCGAGAATTTCCCACGGAGGCACTGGTTTCTCTGCGAGTCGACGCGAATCAGGAGGCTCTCGTCAAGGATTGTTTGTTTCCTTGAGTTGAGGTATTTGCCAGGGATTATTTGTTTCCCTGGTGTTGAAACGAATCGAGAATTTCCCACGGAGGCACTGGTTTCTCTGCGAGTCGACGCGAATCAGGAGGCTCTCATCAAGGATTGTTTGTTTCCTTGAGTTGAGGTATTTCCCAGGGATTATTTGTTTCCCTGATGTTGAAACGAATCGAGAATTTCCCACGGAGACACTGGTTTCTCTGCGAGTCGACGCGAATCAGGAGGCTCTCATCAAGGATTGTTTGTTTCCCTGAGTTGAGGTATTTGCCGAAGACGCTGGTTTCTTCGGAGTTGGGATGAACCGTCGAGATTTGGCTTCGTTTTCTGGCGGAGCCTGTTGGGAGAGTATGGTTCCCTCTTTGTTTGCGCTCTTGGATTGTATACAGGGATCGATGTGATCTCAACTGCAGGGCCAAAGTTTTATCATCAATTTTTTTTGTTTTATTTCCGCGATACTCTATCATTTCAGCTTTTATATCGCGAAGGTCGCGATTGCCCAATCATTTCGGCTGTTTATTTTGTTTTCACTCGCTGCTTTTTATTGCGAGTTGCCCAATCATTTCGGCTATTTTGGATGCATACATTTTTACTTGCTGCTTTTTATTGCAAGTTGCCCTATCATTTCGGCTATTTTGTATGCATGTGCGGCCTGCCGGCTTTTCACCGTAAACCTGAAATTAGACACCGATTTCGGCATCAGCACCGCTGCAACTGGGATATTGCCAGGAGCGAATCATCATTTACCTTTGTCGATGTCGAATAAAGGTGGCTTAGCGAACAGGGTTAAGGTCCTGTCAACTAAGGCTTTTAACTTCATGAGCCGTAAGGGTCTCACAAAGGTATTTCTCTCTACAAGTCGTGAGGATCTTGTAGGTGTATTTTCTCCTTGGGAATCGTGAGGATTCCTAAGTGTGTGTTCCTCTGTAAGTCGGAAGGATCCTACAAGGGGGTTTTCTCCTTGTAAATCGAGAGGACCTACAAGGGTTGTTTATCATGTGTACATATCCCCAATCACGGATGAAACTTGGTTAGGGAAATGTTTATTCGCGCCCGTGGATTATATACAAGTGTCAGTATTGAAACACTTGTAGGGCAATATTGGAAGTTGTGGGGGTTGCTTAAGCACAGGTTTAGGTCTCTGTAACTTAAGACTTTCAACTCTTATGAGCCGTGAGGGTCCCATAAGAGAGTTCTCCTTACGAGTCGTGAGGATCTCGCAAGGGTATTTTCTCCTTAGGAATCATGGGGATCCCTAAGTGTGCTGCTCCCTTGTGAGTCGTAAGGATCTCGCAAGTGTATTTTCTCCTTAAGAATCGTGGGGATCCCTAAGTGTGCTGCTCCCTTGTGAGTCGTAAGGATCTCACGCGGGTGGTTTCTCCTTACAAGGTCGAGAGGACCATATAAGTATCTTTTAACGAGGTTGCGCCCTTTCAGGTTTTCACAAACACTCGTCGGTAGTCCTGCTGTTTTTACTCACGGAGCCTTTTTAGGTTTTCATCCGTGCCCATTTTGCTTATGGACATACCCCTTTTTCTTATTCTTTTTATTTTTATTTACTCTTTTTTTTACGAGGTCGCGCCCTTTCGGGTTTTCACGAACACTCGCCGGTAGCCCTGCTGTTTTTACTCACGGAGCCCTTTCGGGTTTTCATCCGTGCCCATTTTGCTCATGGACATACCGTTTTTATCATCATTTTTTTAATTATTTTCTTCTTCTCTTTTTTCTCTCTCTTTTTTATTCATCTCGTCAGCCTAAGGATGCTGCGGTAGTAGTTTAAGGACGTTTCAGTCCGCTATTAGTTTAAGGACGTTTCGGTCCGTCGTTAGTTTAAGGACGTTTCGGTCCGACATTGAGAAAGCTGGATACTGCTTATAAAGTTTGAGCTGAGGAAGATAGCGAGCGGACATAATCGTCGTCATCTATCATTGACCTAGGCTGTGGCTCATTAAGCGTAGTATTTCTTTAGGAAGCGACCATTTATTGGCCTGAAAGGCCTTTCACCGTGCATATCCATGAGTAGATAGGCTCCACCTTGGTAGACCTTGTCTATGATGTATGGGCCTTCATAGTTTGGCTCGAATTTTCCCCGCTTGGCACGATTGGGGATCATAGGCCTTTTGACCACTAGCACAAGTTCGCCTTGGCGGAATGTCCTTGGTCGGGTTAATCTTTCATATGAGCGCGTCATCTTTGATTTATAAGCTTCTAGATTTTGTTGCGCTATGAGCCGGGTCTCATCGAGGGCATCAAGCTCCTCAAGCCGAAGGTGAGCATTCTCTTCGTCCGTCAGCTCATAGTGAACCGCCACTCGTAGAGAGGGTAGCTCTATCTCGAGAGGGAGTACTGCTTCTGTACCGAATACCAACGCGTATGGCGTTGTATTCGTGGCTGTCTTGAACGTAGTTCGATATGCCCAGAGAGCTTCTTGCAATCTCTCGTGCCGGTCCTTATTTCGGGACACCGTCTTCTTCATGATCTTCGTCAGGGTCTTGTTGAAGGCCTCGGCTAGACCGTTAGCTCGCGGATTATAAACTGAGGAGTATCTCCTGTCTATGTTGTGTTGTTGTGCGAAGCGACTGATCTTGTGGCTTCTGTAAGCTGGACCGTTATCGGAGATGATCCGTCGCGGAGTTCCAAACCGATAAATGATGTGCGTCTTGAAGAAATGGAAGATATTCTCCGTCTTCACTTCCCTCAATAGTACTGCTTCTGCCCATTTGGAGAAGTAGTCAGTCGTCGCCAGGATGAAATGATGTCCTCTGGACGATGCTGGTTCAATAGGTCCGACTATATCAGTTCCCCACATTTCGAACGACCAGCTACCCACTGTCGGGTGTAGCGGATTTGGATGCTGATGGATGAAGTGTCCATGAATTTGGCATGAGTGGCATTGCTTCGCATATTCGAGGCAGTCCTGAATCATCGTGGGCCAGTAGTAGCCTATCCGTTTGATCTTCAACTTCATCTTTGGGCCCGCTTGGTGAGAACCGCAAAGTCCGTCATGAACTTCCTGGACGACTCTTTTCGCTTCGTTAGGTCCCAGGCATCTTAACCACAAAGAATCAAATGACCTCTTGTACAGGGTATCATTGACGAAAGCGAAAGACAGAGCTCGTTTCATAAGATGATGTCTTGAGGACGCATCTTCGGGCATTTGGCGGTATTTGAAGTAGTCTATAAAGACTTCTCTCCAATCCTCGGTATTTTCCCGATCTTTTATTTGCAGGGTCGTCTGCTCAGTCGCTCTCTTCTCTTCGGATGATTCCGGAGATATTTCCGCTGGGGCGAGAACCCGACGGCTTTGTACCACGATTCTTACGTCATCGAGGTTCTCATCAGCCATCTCCTTGGCGAGCTTGGCCAATGCGTCCGCTTTGCTGTTTTCCGCGCGCGGTATGTTTTCCAAAGTATAGGAAGGAATTTGGGTCAACAATTGTTGCACTCTTTCGCCGTACTTCACCAATTCTGGTTTGCATGTTTGATAGTCACCGTTTACTTGACTAACGACCAGTTGGGAATCTCCATATATGAGGAGGTTTTCAATTCCCATGTCGATGGCGATCTCGAGACCTGCTATCAGAGCTTCGTATTCGGCTTCATTGTTTGTCCTTGGCTCTGTTAGGGAGAAAGCAAAATGCATTATCCCTCTTTGTGGAGTTACAAAGATGAGTCCTACCCCCGATTTGATTATAGGGGCACTTTGTTTGCGTTTCTTCATGGAAGATTCTCCATCGAAATAAATCTCCCATCGGGTATCACCACCATCGATCGCATCAAACGCATGTTCGTCTGGAAGATCGCAATTTAAAGGAGAATCGGTGGGTATCGGATGCTCAGCGAGGAAGTCGGCGATGGCCTGGCCTTTCACTGCCTTGAGAGGTTGATACGTTATCGAGAACTCCATCAAGAGCAGGGCCCATTTAGTGAGTCGTCCCGTCAATATGGCCTTTGACATTAAATATTTAAGAGGGTCCACCTTCGAAATGAGACGGACCTCATGCGCCAACGCATAGTGCCTGAGCTTTGTTATCGCAAAGATCAACGCCAGGCAGTGTTTTTCAATGGGGGAGTAGTTGCTTTCTGCCCCCAATAGAACTCGACTTAAGTACTAGAGTGCTCTTTCTTTCCCTTGGTCATTCTCTTGTGCCCATAATGCGCCTAAGGAACCTTCGAGGGCGGTTGTATAAAGAATGAGAGGTTTTCCCTTAACCGGAGCAGCCAACATTGGCGGGTTCTGCAGGTATTGTTTGATCTCGTCTAGCGCGCTTTGGCATTTTTGGTCCCAAACGAACGGGGTTCCCTTCTTCATCAGGTGGCTATAGGGACGACACTTTCTTGAAAGGTTGGCTATAAATCGCCGTATATACGCAAGCTTTCCTTGGAGAGACCACAGCTGTTTGAGAGTTCTTGGCGGAGGCATTTCCATGATTGCCTTTATTTTTGACGGATCTATTTCAATACCTCGGTGTCGGACGATGAATCCCAGGAATTTGCCCGAGGAAACTCCGAATGCACACTTGAGAGGGTTCATCTTCAAGTTGTATTGCCGAAGGCGTTGAAATACGGTCTTCAAATGCTCGAGATGTTCCTCGTATGATTTGCTTTTAACCACGAGATCGTCGATATAGCATTCGATGATTTCGTGTATAAGGTCATCGAAGATCTTCGTCATGGCCCTTTGGTAGGTGGCACCGGCATTCTTTAAACCGAAGGGCATCACCTTGTAGCAAAATATACCCAAAGGAGTCCTGAAGGCGGTGTGCTTCTGGTCTTCGGGATGCATCTTTATCTGGTTATACCCTGATGAGCCGTCCATGAAGGAGAAAACCTCATGAGTGGACGTATTGTCTATCATCAGTTCGGTGACTGGCACTGGGAAATCGTCCTTTGGGCAAGTTTTATTAAGATCCCGGAAGTCTACGCATATGCGTACTGTCTCATTTTTCTTCATCACCGGGATGATGTTGGCGATCCATTCTGGGTATTGAACTTCCTGGATGAAGCCAGAGTCGATCAGCTTCTTGACCTCGGCATTGATACTCATCTCAAGCTCGAGCCACATTCTTCTCGGCGCCTGTTTGACCGGCTTGACGTCCGGGGATATTGCCAACCTATGCACAACAATTTCTGGATCTAATCCCGACATTTCGGAATAGTTCCATACGAAGCAATCTTTGTGCTGCATAAGCAGGTCTTTTAATGAAGCCACCTTCTCTTCAGACATCAGCTCGCTAATGAATGTCGGTCGCGGATCGTTCGCCGTTCCCAACTCAATTTTCTTGAGGTTATCTGCGGTGGTATGGATTCCATTTTCCGACTCTTTTGGCGCTGGTGGGAATTCTGAGATTACCTCGTCGTTGCTGTTTTCGAAGCACCAGGGAAGGTCATCCATGTTCTCGGGCTCTTCTTTTGATATCGTTATCACGTGACAAGTACGAATTCGCTACCAATCCCAATGTGGAACTGGTTCTTCTTCCGTGGCCTTGGGTTCGTGCTTCTGTGGCGGCGCTACCCTCCAGTTGTCGGACAGAGCGAACTTGCCAAGCTAATACTGATCTTCAACCCAATTCTTGAAGGTGAAGCAGTCCTCGAGAGGGTGCCCTATCACTCGGTGATAAGGGCAATAGTCCGGGTGAGAGACTTCGCCTGCTTGTTCGGGGTGTTTAGACTCCGGCAGTGTAAGCATCTGATGTTTTAAAGCGAGGTCAAGTATTTTCTTCATCTTGTCCCGAGGAAAAGAGTATGCTCGACCCATTTTTCTCATGAGGGATAGATCGGAACCGCTCGGTTCCCGCTTGCGTGGCCTCTTAGTCCCGCTTCGTTGATATTGAGCGCCTTTTTCGCGTTTCGACTTATTTCTGCCTCTGCGTCCAGCCTTCTTTATAACAGGTTGACAAGGAGCGGCATTTTCATCCTTCGCGGCCTGTTGGAGGAGGCGTTGCGTTTTGGCTTTCTTATAGATGACCATTTCACGGTTATGGTCGTCTCGGACTTTTTGACCAGCTTCCCTTATAAGTTTGTCCATTTGTTCTTCGAACGATGGACTGGGCTCTTTTGCATCTGGAACTTTCACTGGTTCAGGATTAGCGTCCTCCCATTGAGCATTCGCTTCTTCATCGAAGTTATACACGACGTAGCAGCCGTGTAGTAGCTCTCGTTTCTTTGACCGGATGTATCCAAGCCCGATTGTCTCCATTCTCCCATTAGGCAGTTTGCGTTGAGTCCCGGGAACGTTCCAGACTTTGTCATAGAACTTGGCTTTTTGAACGGTCTGCTTGAAGGATATCCCCTGGCGTTTCAGCAGCTTTTTCAAACCTTCCGTATAATATCTGGGAAGACGGATAGGTTGAAGCCTTTCGAGCGTAGGATCCGCGCCATGCCAGATTTCTTTCTCCACTTTGGTTTCTTCAGAGCGGTAGAACAGAATTGCTTTTTCGTTTTCTCGCCTGGGAGGGATATAGAACGTTCGCAGCTCTTCTACATTGTAGATATCAAGCGCATCCAGTTCCTTACGGTGTTTAAGCGGCACCACGGCGACTTGTAGACTTTGTTCTTCGTCAGCGGACGTTCGTATTGAAGGTCGAGCAGAGAATACAGTATGGATCTCATCTTCCGAGTCGCTACCAAAGATCAACGTAGGAGTGGACGGTCCTGGATTGTTGTGTTGGGGCGGACCCGAATACACTATCTTTTCTTCCTCCTCGGTATCACTCCCGAAAACAGGGATGGTGGCATTAGCTTTGTTGTCCGGCTTGTGATACCTTTCCGTATCTTCGAAATCCGGTAAGAAGTACTTGGCATCTTCATATTTGCGGACTTCGTTCACGGAAAACGAATTCAGTTCTCCTGCCACGGTATACTCGAGACCATCCTTAGCATATTTCATACACTGATGTTGTATAGAAGGGATGACGTTGTACTCGTGTAACCATGGTCGGCCGAGTAAAGCGTTGTAGCATGTCTTGGCGTCTATGACGTGGAACTTAATGTCCGTGATGAGTAGCCCAAAGCGTAGTGTCAGTATCACAGACCCAAGAGTCCTTGATGACTGGGAGTCGAACCCGGAAATGGTGATCTTGTCCCGAGCAAGGTGCCGGACGCTCATGCAGATTTGTTTTAACACCCGCACATTGAGGAGATTAACGGAGGATCCATTGTCGATCAGGATTTTGCTTTTCTTTATATCGTGGCAATATCCAGAGACATAAAGGGGGCGATTGTGTTCGCACGTCCCAAGGAGAAGGTCTTCATCACCAAAAGCGATATCGGCCGTGTGCACTTCCTCCAATTCATCCTTTATCTTTTCTTCAGCCAAGAAAGCTTGGAATTGTTCCGGATCTTGTAATGCCTTGATTAATGTATGTCTCGCCTCCTTTGATAGCAAAAGGGCGTCAAGAATGCTGAGTCGTGAGGGTAGCTTCCTCATATACGCTAAGATGTTGTAATCCACCTTATTTCTCTTCGGCGGGTCTTTGGCACTTAGCTCCTCCACCACTTGGTCATCTAAGATGATATCTTCAGAGACCTTTTCTTTCCCTTTATCTTTTCTGTTTGAGGGTCCGAGATTCTTTTCAGGGAGCGTCCGATTCCGCAGCCGAATATTTTCTCAGACCTTCGGCTCTTCTTCTTTTCCCGAGGTGGACTCTTTAAAGAGAGGGCCAAGCTCCAGCTCCTCATCAGAATCGCTCCCGAATGTAGGCACTTGTGACCTGCCGGTGCTAACCATGCGACAATCGCCGGTAGTTCTTTTAAGCACTTCGGTCGTATTTCTTTGCTCCCGACGAGTTTTGCGCTTTTCCCGCTTAAAGCGTTGCCGATGAGCAACGTATCCTTGCCACCATCTATCGAAAGCTTTGCACACTTGAGTGGGGTGCGAAACCTTCTGATGATATAAGAAATAGGATGGGTGCATTTCTATTTCACCGGTGATGTTTCCTTCGGAGGATGGTAGCTTCATGCCCATTGATATGACCTTAGCAAACCTTTTCCTCATCTTGAATTGGCTTTTGTCGGTAGTGGAGGTGTTTTGCTCCAGCGGGATCGTCTCAGCTCTTTCATCAAGTCGCTGGCGCTTGGCCCTTTCAAATATGACCGCCTCGCGTTCTCGATCAGCTTTACTTTTCAACCGAGCTTCATTAAGGAATGCGTCAATTACTTCATCTGATGGCCCCAGAATTTTTGGTTCAGGATCTGTCCCCGGCTTTTCAGTGCAAGGAGTCTCCTCATCGTCCATGAACGAATGGGAAATCACATGACAGCTCGCCACATATTCTTCAGATTGATCAGATGAACTTTCTCCCTCATCTTCCTCTTGAAAGACATGATTGAGGAACTCTTGGAATATAATGGGAGTCTGTGTCTTCTGGTTGTATTCCTCCAGCGCGTCAATTTGTTTTTGCAAGTCCGTGCATTTGTCGCCAGGCTTCACGGGCTTCTTAGATTTCTTCTTCTTCTTTTTCGAAGATTTTGACGGCTGGTTGCGAGTGCTTGGGCCACCACCATCGGTCTTTGGAGTTGTACGTGGCTTCGACATCCCCTCAATGACCTGCGGTTCCAACGGGTTCTTCCACCTAATTGCTGGACATGTCTGAAGATCGTTTAGCATTCTCTTTGTCTTGGTTGATAATACAACCTCCCAAGGAGCTTCTTCAACGACGGAGCATGTTGCCCCCGGCGTATTCGTCCCCTGAGTGGTGTGGGGCTGTGGGGGATTCACCTTCCATTTGTCAGATAACGCGAATTTGCCCTGTCGGTACTGGTTTTCAAGCCAATTTTTGAAAACGTAGCAATCTTCAATCAGATGGCCCAGTACTCGATGATAAGGACAGTAGTTGGGCTCATTGACATCACTTGGCTGCAACGGACGTTTTGGATCCGACAGATTTATGAGTCGGTTGCGTAACACCAGCTCGAATAACCTTCTCATTTTATCGCGGGGAAAAGAGTAAGAACGTCCTAGCCTCTCCTCAAGGGCTACGTACGGACGCATATTATTTTGACGAACAACCGGCTTCGAGTTGCTCGGTTGTTGTTGAGCATTAGCGACAACGATCGCTTTTCCGTTCCCCTTGTCATTTCGGGAGTCCGGCTTTGGAAGAGGGGGTCTATGGCCCATCTGATCTATTTGCGCTAGCTTGTCAATCAAGGCCTGGAAGGTAGTTGGCTTGAAAAACATCATAAATTGTGAGATGGTTGCTTGCGGATCAAGGGTTCCTACGAACATACCCACCGCGGGAGCTTCTTCAATGCGCTGCTCGCACTTCGACCATAAGTTCCGCCACCGTATAGCATATTGAACCCATGTCTCGCCTGGCTTTACCCTGGCGTTAATCAGTGCCGTCATCGGGGTGCGTTCACTGGCGCTTGCAAAACGATGAGTAAACAACAGCTCCATCTCCGTGAAGGTTTTGATAGAGTCATTCGGGAGCTCAGAGTACCACTCGAACGCCGTATCTGATAAACTTCCAACAAACTGGCGAAGCAAAAGCTTGTCATCACCGCCGGTGTTGCCGCAGAGTGCCCTGAACTGGGCAACATGCTGGTGAGGATTGCCCGTCCCCTTGTAGACATGGAACTTGGGAATTGTGTAGCCCGGCGGGTACTTAATTTGATCGTACCAACTTGGATATGGCCGCCCCGTTTTTACAACCTGGCCAGCTGCTTCAGTCGCATGATGAACCCGTATTTGCTGGGCTATGTACTCGTCCAAATCGGCTTTGGAGACTGTCTCCTCCTTAGCTGTTGACAGAGCTGGCGGAGGATTCGACGTCTCTCCCCTATCATCTTCAAGGACGATCGGGGGATCTTCGGCCGGAGGATCTTGTTGGATCATCATCCCCACCATGTCTTGGAACAGGAGGCCCATACGCTTTATGTTGGCTGCTTGTTCAGCAGCCTCTTTATCCTTCTTCTCCAATATTCGACAAAGGAATTCGGCGTCAGTTTCTTCCTCCTGGCGTTCATCTGAGGACGTCTCAGGGTTTTCTTTTGGCCCGGTAAGTGCGGCCATAGCGTTCATCATCTCTTAGAGCTTCTGCTGCTGCTCCTGCGCTTTGGTCACTGATCGCGTAAGCGGTCGATGACCCGTCGATATGCGACTGTCCTCTTTACCAGACGCCACGTAGACGGTATGAACTACCATGCCCCAGACTTAGGGCGTTTGGGTTCACCACCTTTGACGTTCGCCGTCGGCGTGAGGACTCTCTCTGGCCTTCTTCTCTTATGGGCCGTTGGAGTTGAGGGGGCCGTTGCTTTGGGCACCCAAGTGGTCGTCACCTTTCGTTGCTCGACCAGGGGATTCTCTTCTTCCCGACCTTTCGACTTCTTCTGTTGGAGAGAGAACTTAGGATCAATCATAGATTCTCGTACTCGTCGCCATGTCTTGTAGATCTTGGAGGACAGCGATCGAGGAGACTGCTCTGGCTTTTCTGCTTCTACGGCAGTCTCTACTGGTGGAGGAGATCTTTTGAGCACCGCAGTCGGTGAGTTTCTGCGTACTCTATTCAGTAGCTCGAAGCTGTTCCCGGTGGGAACAACAGCGTTAACTTCCACCGTTGGAGCTGGCAGAGTCATCCCAGAAGGGGAGTTGCCCCCGGTCTTCCTTATCCGGCGCCAGTGGCGTCGTCGGGCGCGACGAGTTGTTGGTATCGGTTCAGAGACAGAAACAGCTTCTTCTTGCCCCATGTTCAGGTGTGGGGCTGTTGCCGACGTCAGCCTATTGAAGACTGATGTCTTTTGAGCAGCAAGAGCAGGAGTGGGAATTGGGACGATCAATCTTGTAAAGACTGATCTCTTAGCAGGAGAAGCCGCCTTGACGACTTCAGGAGCAGGTTTGGCTATTCTTTTTGGAATAACTTTTTCCGGGACTGCAAGCTTCATCATAGGCCTGCAGGAGTTTTGTCCCAGCCTGGAGAAGACCGAGGCACTGGTGTTGGGCGACCCGTTGGGAGGAGCCGCAGTAGCTGAAAGTCGATCGAAGACCGACTTCTTAGGAGCTTCTTATACGGGCACCGGGGTGCTGAAGCTTGTTGGCGGAAGCATAGTTCCGAAAAACAACCCCGTGGTGGCTTAAGTAATCTGTTCCACAGGCATGGTGAACAAAGAGGCCGCTTGGGGCCCGTAGGTTATGCCCCCAGTTGAGGCCGGACGCGAGCTGCAGCTGCAGTTATAGCACTTCGAACAGGTAGAGGCCATCGATGCTTGATTTCTTTCTGCACCAAGCAAGAGACCAAATCTTAGTAAACTTGAAATCCAAAGGCAACCATTAGCAAACCGCGATTCATTCGCGAACACGACACACGAAGTGTGGAGTGGAAAGAGGAAAAGGTCCCACCGGACGTGCCAGAATCTGTTCCCCTCCGAAAGACGGCGCACAAGACCGCGATGTCCTGACGCTGGGGTTCGGGGCAGATTCTATTTGGTTTTATCCGTCTACCTCTCCGAAGATGCCAAGTTGATTTATGGCACCGTGTATCGGAGGTTTAGACGGATGCGGCCGATGTAGCAGACTTCGTCAGATTCCCCCTCGCTTGAGGGGTTTTTGATTGTGGGGACGCTCTTCCCTGCAGGCGCAAGCCCCTGCAGTTAATTACGCTACCGCATCGCGGTAACAACTTTCAGAATTTCACTTCGTATCGTGTGTGTTTGTTTTGTTTGTGGTTGCCCGTGGATTGTATACGGAGACTAAGCGATGTCTTCGCCCGTAGGACGTGGATTAGTCCAAATCCGTATTTACTTAGATTTGGGTTTGGTGTTTTGGTTTAAGGATACATTAGCCGTATTTAGGCTAAGATCGACTTAAACGTTCGTTAAGGATACGTTAGTCTGATTTGGGACTAAGATCAACTTAACGGGATCGTTCTGGATCCGAAAAAAGCGAGTTTGGGGACTCTATTGTTCCAGTTTAGGGATATAGTGGTCCATATTCCAGTTTAGGGACGTGGTGGTCCACTATTAGTTTAAAGGACGTTTCGGTCCATCATTAGTTTAAGGACGTTTCGGTCCATCATTAGTTTAAGGACGTTTCGGTCCGATATTAGTTTAAGGACGTTTTGGTCCATCATTAGTTTAAGGACATTTCGGTCCGTCATTAGTTTAAGGAAGTTTCGGTCCACGAGTTTAAGGACCCCGCAGTCCATATATGTATGTGGTCGTTGGGACCCGTCACCTCTCTGATGTCGTTGAAGGATTACAACGACAGGTGTCAGAGGAGTTCGGAGATGTACCCTCGAACCGGAGGTGAATTGATTTAAGAGAGCAATCTTGCTCAGTCAATTTAATTTGAGGATTTACGGCCAAAATTGGGCTAAGTCCAGTTGAAAATGTTCAACATTTTACTTGCTTTTGCATTGCATTTATTTTTATTTTTATTTGGGTTCTACCCATAAAAGATGCAGAGCATCAATTTGTTTTGGGCTCTGCCCATTTATAAATGATGCAAAGCATCTACTTTGTTTGGGCTCTGCCCTTTTTAAAATGCATAGCATTTTTTTATTATTTTGGTTGGGCTCTGCCCATTTATAAATGATGCAGAGCATCAATTCTGTTTGGGCTCCGCTCTTTTTATTGCGTTACAATTTAATTAGGCCTGCTTGGTCTTTTTGATTTGGGCCTGGCCCTTTAGGAAATGCATTGCATTTGTCAGGCGCTTTGCGCCAATCAGAGAGCGCAAGCGCTTGTGGTGTTGACACGTGTCACGCAAGCGCAGTGCGCTGCGCTAATGCGCTGCTGACACGTGGCGCGCTCTGGTGGCTTGCGCCAATCCAGGAGCGCAACAGCGCAGTTTGCAAGTGCGAGTCACTATAATTTAAGAATCTTTTAGAACCAATGGTTCATGATAAAGTGCAAAGCACTGTTTGTTTTCTTCGATCTAATGAGAATCAAAGAAAACAAGTATTTCTTGTTTTTCTTGTTTTAAAGAACCAGTGGTTCATAAGAAGTGCAAAGCACTGTTTATTATGTGAAGATCATTGATCTTGTTCTTAGATCAATGATCTATTAGAAGAAATTTTTTCTATTTTATGAAGGTTTTTTTTACCTTTTTCTTGAAACTTTTTCAGAGTTCTCTCTGTTTGAAGCTCTTGATTTCTCCAAAAAAAATGTTTCCCCCTGAGTTGAGGTCTAGGGTCCTTTTTATAGTGCCCATAAATTAGTTAAAGAGATCTTTCTCTGAGTGATTTAGGGAATTTTTCCCACCGTTGGATCTTTGATCCAAGGGCTTCTGTTTTACCGAAGAAAATCTTCTTGTTTTAACAAGAACAGAAAGATTTCTTTAGAATCTTGATTCTGTTTGGCGCAAATGCCCCAGCGCGTAACACGTGTCGCGCAGCGCAAAGCACAGCACAACTGCGCTGGCGCATCTGCGCTGACACGTGCCGCGCAGCGCAAAGCGCAGCGCAACTGCGCTGGCACGTGTCGCGCAGCGCAACTGAAGCGTTGCTTCCTTTTGTCTTTTAATAGAGCTTTGCTCTGATTGGGCGCGCTTGGGCGCGCTGCCTCGGGTGCTGCGTCGACGTATCAGCACCTGACACGTGGCGCGTTGCGCGCAGCGCAAAGAATTTGAAGCGTTGCTTCATTTACTAAAGTTTAAATTTTCAAAATAGAGTTTTGCTCTGATTGGGGGAAGATGAAGCGTTGCTTCACCTCCCGCCTTGGAATTTGAACAGAGCTTTGCTCTGATTGGGGTAAACAGGCTCATTAATTTGCCGAATCCAAAATGCCCATTACAACTTGGTGAGGCTAATAATCCCAATTATTGCCACTACCACCAAGCGATAAGCTATCTAATTGAAGATTTCTTCGTCTTTAAAGGTTGGATCGAAGACCAATACCAACAGGGCAAGTTTGCACTGTCTGAGAATTGGAAAGTGAACCTGCCTCAACCACACGCTCCTAAAAGGACGGACACACCCGGGTCATCATGCTCTATTGTCGAAGAAGCTCCATGGGAGGTCGCTCTTTCATCCAAAACAAAATGAATGCTGAAGGATCTTCAAACATGCCCGGCAATCAGGTGGAAGAATCCACTGGAACCCGAGATCATCGAAAGACTGCTGAAACCGCGCTCAACTCCAAAAATTGGTGGTGATAGTCAAAACGCTCACACCCAGCCGTCAAAGTCTTCGAAAAAGAAGAAGAAGATCAAAAAGCCAGTGAAGCTTGTTGACAAGCGCACGGACCTGCAAAAACAGATTGACGCACTGGAAGAATATAACCAGAAGGCGCGGACCCCAGTCACACTCCAAGAATTTCTCAGCCACGTCCTTGAGGACGAAGATGATGACAATGGAGAAGACTCGTTGGATGAGCCTGAAGATTATGTGGCAAGCTGCCATGTGATCTCTCACTCGTCGATAAACGATGAAGAAGCTCCTTACGCAGAGAAACCGGGGGCAGATCCTGAGCTTGAACTTCTAGGACCATCAGACGAAATGATTGATGCATTCCTAAATGAAGCTCTTTTGAAAAGCAAATGAAGACCTCATCTGAAACCCACATCTGAAACGGAAGAAATGAAGACCTGCGAGAACATTCAGCTGCGCAACCGCACGATACCGGAAAAGAATCTCGGACCTGCAAACAAGGGCTTGAACAAAAAGATATGGGAAAAGAAAAAGTCCCCGAGGACATCGCCCTGGATGATCGAATCGTCGAAAAGCTGACAGCCAAGGACCCGCCAAAGAAAAGTAAGGTGGACTACAACGTTCTGGCACACTCGAGGAAGCTACCTTCGCAGCTAAGCATTCTCGATGCACTCTTATTATCAAAAGAGGCGAGAGATTCTCTGATCAGGGCGTTACAAGAGCCCAAACAATTCCAAACTTTCCTCGCCGAAGAAAAAATGAAGGACGAGTTAGAAGAAGTACACACGGTCGATATCACCTTCGGCGATGAAGACCTCCTCCTCGGGACGTATGAGCATAACCGTCCCCTTTATGTCTCCGGATACTGTCATGATATCAAGATAGGCAAAATCCTGTTTGATAATGGGTCCTCCGTTAACCTCCTCAATGTAAGAGTGTTGAAGGAAATCTGCATAAGCGTTCAACATCTCGCTCGGGATAAGATCACTATCTCCGGGTTTGACTCCCAGTCATCACTGACGCTCGGGTCTGTAATACTGACGCTGCATTTTAGGCTGCTAGTCACTGACATCATGGTTCACGTCATTGACGCTGAGACATGTTACAATGCTTTGCTCGGCAGGCCTTGGTTACACGAGTATAACATCATCCCTTCTACACAACATTAGTGTATGAAGTATTTCAAGGATGGTCTTGAGTACACCGTGACAGGGGAACTGAACCCGTTCTCCGTAAACGAAGTTCGCAAATATGATGATGCAAACCGGAGGACAAGAACAAAGCTATCACTACTATTCCGGTCTTCGGGAGTGATACCGAGGAGGAGGAAGAGATAGTTTATTCAGGGCCGCCCCAATGCAACAATCCAGGACCGCCCACCCCTATGTTGATCTTCGGCAGCGACTCTGAAGATGAGGTCAATACCGTATTTTCCGTTCGGCAATCGATACAATCCTTCGCTGATGAAGATCAAAGTTTTCAAGTTGCTATGGTTCCGCAAGAGTATTACAAAGAGCTCGACGCACTTAATACTTATGATGTGCAGGAGCTGCAGACATTCTACGTCCCTCCCAGACGAAAAGGTGAGAAGGTGATCCTATTCTACCGATCCGGGGAAACCAAAGTGGAGAAAGAAATTTGGCATGGTGCGGACTCTACACTTGACATGCTCCAGCCCATCCGTTTTCCCAGATACTACACAGATGGATTAAAAAGACTGTTGAGGCGCCAAGGCGTACCCCTTAAGCAGACTGCTCGACAAGCACAGTTCTATAACAGGATCTGGAGCGTCCCCGGAATGCTACGAAAGTTGCCCAACGGGAGGATGGAAACGATCGGGCTTGGATATGTTCAATCCAAGAAACGGGAGCGATTCCGCGGCTGTTACGTCATACATGACTTCGATGAAGAAGGAGATGCTCTATGGGAAGAAGCTAACCCTGAACCAAAACGAGCTCCCGCTGTGAAAATGCCAAGTCCGTTATTCATAGAACAGATGGACAAGTTTATAACGGAAGCGGGTCAAAAAGTCCAAGATGACCATAGCCGCGAAATGGCCATTTATGAGAAGGCCAGGACGCAGCCCTCCTTTAGCAGGCTGCGGAGAATGACGATGCCCTTCGTCGTCAACCTGTCACACAGAAGACCCGACGTAGAGGCAAAAATAAACTGAAGAATGGAAAATATGTTCGACAGCAGCGTAGCGGGTCTAAGAAGCCTCGCGATCGAGAATTGGGCGGCCTAGATTCGTCTCTTGTAAAGAAGATGGGTCGAGCATATTCTTTTCCCCAAGACAAGACAAAAAAGATATTCAATCTTGTCATAAAACAACAGATGATGACGCTCCCGGAGTCCAAACACCCCGAACAAATAGACAAGGTCTCTCAACCAGACAATTGCTCCTATCATTGGGCAATAAGACATCCTCTCGAAGACTGCTTCACATTCAAAGACTAGGTAGAAGACCAGTATCAGTAAGGCAGGTTTGCTCTATCTAGCAGCTGGAGGGTAACCCCGCCGCAGAAGCATGAACCGAAAGCCATGAGAGTAGAGCCGGATCAACATCGGTCTTGGAAGCGATCTCGCACCTGTCATGTGATAACGCTGTCAGAAGAAGGATCCGAGAATATGGATGACCTCCCCTGGTGATTCAAAAACGATGATGACGAGGTGATCTCAGAATTTCAACCGGCCCTAAAAGAGCTGGAAGATGGGATACATACTACTGCAGATAATCTCAAGAAAATTGACTTGGGGACGGCAAGTGACTCGCGGCCGACATTCGTCAGTGAGCTGTTGTCCGAAAAAAGGGTTACTACGCTAAAAGACATTCTCATGCTGTATAAAGACTGCTTCGCATGGAAATATTCAGAGATGCCGGGACTCGATCCAGAGATCGCTGTGCACAAATTGGCGATATCTCCAGACGTCAAGCCGATCAAACAAGCAACCGAGAAGAATGCGGCTCGAGCTTGAGATGAGCATCAATGCCGAGGTCAAGAAGCTAATCGATTTCGGCTTTATCCAAGAAGTTCAGTATCCTGACAGGATCGCCAACATCGTCCCAGTGATGAAGAAAAATGGGACGGTGCGCATATGCGTAGACTTCGGGGATCTCAACAAAGCTTGCCCGAAGGACGACTTTCCAGTACCGGTCACTGAGCTGATGATAGATAATATGTCCACTCACGGAGTTTTCTCCTTCATGGACGGCTCATCAGGATACAATCAGATAAAGATGCATCCCGAAGACCAGAAGCATACCGCTTTCTGGACTCCTCTGGGCATATTCTGCTACAAGGTGATGCCTTTTGGTCTAAAGAACGCCGGTGCCACCTATCAGAGGGCCATGACGAAGATCTTTGATGACCTCATACACGAAATCGTCGAATGCTATATCGACGACCTCGTAGTTAAAAGCAAATCATACAAGGAACATTTAGAGTATCTGAAGATCGTGTTTCAGCGCCTTCAGAAATACAACTTGAAAATGAATCCTCTCAAATGCGCATTCGGGGTTTCCTCGAGTAGATTCCTAGGGTTCATCGTAAGACATCGAGGCATCGAGATAACCGGTCAAAGATCAAGGCGATTATGGAAATGCCCCCGCCAAGAACTCTTAAGCAACTGCGGTCTCTCCAAGGAAAGCTCGTGTATATCCGGCGATTTATAGCCAATCTTTCCGGCAAGTGCCGTCCTTACAGTCACCTAATTTAGAAAGGGACTCCCTTCGTCTGGGATCGCAAATGTCAAAGCGCGCTAGAAGAAATCAAGCAATACCTGCAGAATCCACCAGTAGTGGCCGCTCCCGTTAAAGGAAAACCTCTCGTCCTGTATACAACAGCCCTCGAAGGTTCTCTAGGTGCATTATGGGCACAAGAAAATGACCAAGGAAAGGAGAAAGCCCTCTACTATTTGAGTCGAGTTCTCCTGGGGGAAGAAAACAATTATTCTCCCATCGAAAAACACTGCCTGGCGTTGATCTTCGCGATAACGAAGATCAGATACTATGCTTTGGCACATGAGGTCCACCTCATATCAAAGGTGGATCCTCTCAAATACTTGATGTCAAAATCCATATTAACGGGACGGCTCGCTAAATGGGCTCTACTCTTAATGGAATTCTCGGTGACATACCGACCCCTCAAGGTAGTGAAAGGCCTGACCATCGCCGACTTCCTCGTTGAGCATCCAATACCTGCCGATTCTCCTTTGAATTGTGAACTTCCCGATGAGTACGCGTTTGACATGATCGACGGGGAGAGAAGAGAGAATGATACCCAGTGGGAACTCTACTTCGATGGAGCATCTTCCATGAAGAAGCGCAAACAAAGCATCCCCATTATCAAATCCGCGGTGGGCCTCATCTTCGTGACTCCACAAAGAGGGATAATGCGCTTTGCTTTCTCCTTAACCGAACCGAGGACAAACAATGAAGCCGAATATGAAGCTTTGATAGCAGGTCTTGAGATCGCTGTCGACATGGGAATCGAGAACCTTCTTATATACGGAGACTCCCAACTGATCGTTAGTCAAGTAAACGGCGACTAACAGACGTGCAAGCCAGAGTTGGTGAAGTACGACGAGAGAGTACAGCAACTGCAGATTCAAATCTCTGCTTATGCCCTAGAAAGCATGCCGCGTGTGGAAAATATCAAGGCGGATGCATTATCCAAGCTCACTAAAGAACTGGCCGACGAGATCCTCGATGACGTAAGGATCGTTGTCCAAAGCCGTCGGGTTCTTGCACCGGCAGAAATATCTCCGGAATCTTCCGAAGAAAAGGGTGCGACCGAGCAAATGGCCCTACAAATAAAAGACCAGGAAAAGGCTATGTATTGGAGAGAAGTCTTTATAGATTACTTCAAATCCCGTCGAACACCTAAAGATGCGTCGTCAAGACATCAGCACATGAAACGAGCTTTATCTTTTACCTTCGTCAATGATACTCTGTATAAGAGATCATTTGATTCTCTGTGGCTAAGATGCTTGGGACCTGAAGAGGCAAAGAGAGTCATCCCAGAAACTCACGACGGACTCTGCGGTTCTCACCAAGCCGGGCCGAAGATGAAACTAAAGATCAAAAGGATGGGCTATTATTGGCCCACGATGATCCAAGACTGCCTCGAATACGCGAAGCAGTGCCACTCGTGCCAAATTCACGGGGACTTTATCCACCAGCATCCGAATCCGCTACATCCAACGGTGGCTAGCTGGCCGTTCGAAATGTGGGGAACCTACATAATCGGGCCCATCGAACCAGAATCGTCCAGAGGACATCGGTTCATCCTAGCAACAACTGATTACTTCTCCAAGTAGGCAGAAGTAGTACCACTAAGAGAAGTGAAGACGGAGAATATCCTCCATTTCTTCAAGACACACGTCATTTACCGGTTCGGCACTCCGCGACGGATTATCTCCGATAACGGGCCAGCCTACAGAAGCCACAAAATCAGCTGCTTCGCACAACAACATAATATAGACTGGAGATACTCTTCGGTCTATAATCTCCGAGCTAACGGTCTAGCTGAGGCTTTCAACAAGACCTTGACGAATATCGTGAAAAAAACGGTGTCTCGAAATAAGAGGGACTGTCACGAAAGATTGCATGAAGCTCTCTGGGCGTATCGAACTACGTTCAAAACGGCCACAAACACAACGCCGTATGCATTAGTATTCGGCATTGAAGAGGTACTCCCCCTCGAGTTAGAATTACCCTCTCTACGAGTGGCAGTTCACTACGTGCTAACGGACAAAGAGAATGCTCACCTTCGGCTTGAGGAGCTTGACTCCCTTGATGAAACCCGGCTCATGGCGCAACAAAATCTGGAGGCTTATAAAGCAATGATGACACGCTCATATGAAAGATTGACTAGGCCGAGAACATTCCGCCAAGGCGAACTCGTGCTAGTGGTCAAGAGACCTACGATCCACAATCGTGCCAAGCGGGGGAAATTCGAGCCGAACTATGAAGGCTCATACATCATAGACAAAGTTTACTAGGGTGAAGCCTATCTATTCATGGACATGTATGGTGAAAGCCCTTTCCGGCCAATAAACGGTCGATTCCTGAAAAAATACTATGCCTGACGAGTCATGGCCTAGGTCAACGATAGATGACGACGCATGTGTCCGCTCGCTATCTTCCTAAGCCCAAACTCTATAAGTAGTAGTCGACTTTCGGACCGAAATGTCCTAAAACTAATGACAGACCGAAACGTCCTAAAACTAACAACGGACCGAAACGTCCTTAAACTAACAATGGACCACTATGTCCTAAAACTGGCTGCTGACCGAACAGTCGATAAACTACTATGGACCGCAACATCCCAAGGCTGACAAAAAAAAACGGTATGTCCATAAGTAAAATGGGCACGGATGAAAACCCGAAAGGGCTCCGTGAATAAAAACAGTAGGGCTACCGGCGAGTTTTGTGAAAACCCGAAAGGGCGCAATCTCGTTAAAAGACACTTTCAAGGCCCTCTCGACTTTGTGAGGAGAAAATACCTGCGTGAGATCCTTACGACTCACAAGGGAGCAACACACTTAGGGATCCCCACGATTCCTAAGGAGAAATTACACTTGCGAGATCCTCACGACTCGTAGGGAGAACCCTCTTATGAGACCCTCACGGCTCATAAGATTCAAAAGCCTTAAGCTACAGGGATTTGAACCTGTTCTTAAGCCATCACAACCTCTAATTTTGCCCTACAAGCGGTTCAATATTGGCCCTTGTATACAATTCACGGGCGCGAATAAACATTTCCCTAACAAAAGTCCCACCAGCGACTGGGGATATGCTCATATGGCGAACAACACTTGTAAGTCCTCTCGACTTAGAAGGAGAAAATACTCTTTTAAGATCCTTACGACTTATAAGAGACCATACATTTAAGACTCCTCACGATTCTTAAGGAGAAAACGCACCTACGAGATCCTCACGACTCGTAGGGAGAAATACCTTTATGAGACCCTTACGGCTCGTAAAGTTAAAAGCCTTAGTCGACAGGATCCTAACCCTGTTTACTAAGTCACTTTTGTTCGACATCAACAAAGGCAAATGATGATTCGCTCCTGGCAATATCCCATTAGTAGCGATGCTGATGCCTAAATCGGTATCAAATCACAAACTCACAGTGAAAAGCCAGCGAGCCACAAATGCATATGAAATAGCCGAAATGATTGGGCAACTTGCAAATCAGCAAGTAAAAATGTATGCATACAAAATAGCCAAAATGATTGGGCAACTCGCAATAAAAAGCAGCGAGTAAATAAAACAAACAGCCAAAATGATTGGGCACCGCGAAAAATAGCCGAAATGATTGGGCAATCGAGACTTTCGCGATATAAAAGCTGAAATGATAGAGCATAACGGAAAGAAAAATATATAAAATGAAACTTTTTGCCCTACAGGTGAAATCACATTGATCCATGTATACAATCCAGGGGCACAAACAAAGAAGGAATCACACCTTCCCTCCTAGGCTCCATCCGAAAAAGAGCTAAGTCTCGACGGTTCACAGACAGCCTGGAGATCATCTCAACATTCATCTCACTACCACAGACGCAACATCAGCTAAGCAGAACTGCGTCAACTCCCAGTTCCATGGCTCGGCGGTGCACAGACAACCGAGAGTCAACCCCCGACTCCGTGAAATGCGGATAAAGTCAACCCTTCCTGATTTCGTGGAACATGGCTTATGTCAATCCTGACCCTGTGGGAAGCATCCAGAGCGGAACCTGGTCCTTTTGGAACACGACTATGTAAATCCTGACCCAGTGGGAAGTATCCAGAGCAAATCCCGGTCTAGTGGAACACGGCCTATGTCAATTCTGACCCCGTGGGAAGCATCCAGAGCGGAACACGGTCCTTGCGGAACACGGCCTAAAGTCAATCCTGACCCCGTGGGAAGCATCCAGAGCAAATCTTGGTCTAGTGGAACACGACCTATGTCAATCCTGACCCCGTGGAAAGCGTCCAGAGCGGAACCTGGTCCTTGCGGAACACGGCTATGTCAATCCTGACCCCGTGGGAAGCATCCAGAGCAAATCCTGGTCTAGTGGAACATGACCTATGTTAATCATGACCCCGTGGGAAGCGTCCAGAGCGGAACCTGGTCCTTACGGAACACGGCTATGTCAATCCTGACCCCGTGGGAAGCATCCAGAGTAAATCCTGGTCTAGTGGAACAAGACCTATGTCAATCCTGACCCCGTGGGAAGTGTCCAAAGCGGAACCTGGTCCTTGCGGAACACTTCCTATGTCAATCCTGACCCCGTGGGAAGCGTCCAGAGCGGAACCTGTTCCTTCCAGAACACGACTTATGTCAATCCTGACCCCCTGGGAAGCATCCAGAGCAAATCCTGGTCTAGTGGAACACGGCCTATGTCAATCCTGGCCCCGTGGGAAGCGTCCAGAGCGGAACCTGGTCCTAGTGGAACACGACCTATGTCAATCCTGACCCCGTGGGAAGCGTCCAGAGCGGAACTTGGTCCTTGTGGAACATGGTTTATATCAATCCTGACCCCGTGGGAAGCGTCCAGAGCGGAACCTGGTCCTTGTGGAACACGGCTATGTCAATCCTGACCCCGTGGGAAGCATCCAGAGGAAATCCTGGTCTAGTGGAACATGGATTATGTCAATCCTGACCCCGTGGGAAGCATCCAGAGCGGATCCCGGTCCTTGCGAAACACGGCATATGTCAATCCTGACCCCGTGGGAAGCGTCCAGAGCTATTCCTGGTCCCATGGAACACGGATAAAGTCAATCTTGACCCCGTGGGAAACGCCCAGAGCAACCCCTGATTCCGTGAAATGCGGATAATGTTAACCCCATCAATCACTTACGGGTCCTCTCGACCCGTAAGGAAGAAAACTCTCTTGTGAGATCCTTACGACTCCCAAGAGAAAACGCACTTTGGAATCCTCACGATTCCTAAAGAGAAAATACACCTACGAGATCCTCACGACTCGTAGGGAGAAAAGTCTTTATGAGACCCTCATGGCTCATAAAGTTGAAAAGCCTTAGGCAACAGATCCGAACCTGCTTCCTAAGCCATCACTACCTTTCGAAGAATTCAAGATGGAATGCTCTCTATCATCTACAGGCGGCACTTGCTAAAAACACATGGCAACAACACGGCAAAGAGAAGAGAGCGACAGTCAGGAGAACATTTGATTCACATTTAGTTAGGCATTCAAAGCGCACTCATTCATGCATGAGCAAAAAAGTTTAATGCATAAGACAAATACATGGAAATGGAAAAGCTTGCCATTCATATTTCAGAAAATTCCTACATTGATGAAAACAGTGAACAAAAACGTTATTAAAATGATTACAATGGCAAGACATCAAATCCAGGACATGGATTGAGAAATTCAAAAGTGAGGCCATCCAAAATTTTGCGGGCCTCTCGGACCATCTTCGTGTGCATCCTTTCACGATCACAAGCGTCAGGATCCTCACTGATGTCCTCCACCCTTCGATAGGAAGCGAGTATCGCCGCCTGCTGAAAGGCTTGATGCAGGATATCAACAAGGTTGTCTCGCCTTTTCTTTGAGATTAAGCTCATCAGATACACCGAGTGCACCTTATCCTCAGCGTCGTCCAATGCCTTAAGCGGCATGCCAACATAAAATAGAGGAAGTGCTCCCCAGATTGCTCCCACAATAAGCTTTAAGAGAGAGGAATGACGAGGAAGCAGTCGACCATTGTATGCATCAAAGCGGCCCATAATTTCAGCACACTGGGCATTTGTGAATTCCTGATTTTGAGAACGACCGAGTGCGCGAATGTCGCCATAAGAAATAATCTCGTCGAGATCATACATATGAGTGTCCATAACGTCTGAAAAGGAAAATCAGTGAGAGTTAGTGGACGGAATGACTAAGAAAAAGCTTATTGAAACATACACGGGATTTAGAAAACTGTTGATATCCCCAAGGAGAAAATAAGTGCTAATTAAATCCCCCGATGAATTTAATTCTGTCCAATTAAGAAAGGAATCCTAAAAAGGATTTCGCGTTTAATAAAAAGGGTCCCTCGGGCTAAGGAGTAAATCTCCCCTTGAGAGCAGTGCTCTGTGACAGAATGACACCTGTCAAATTCTAATAAGGAAGGAATAAAAATTCCTCAAGAGCCTTACTCTGTAAAAAAACGATGGAATAACCATCAGAAAATTTAAAATATGAGTTTTAATGAATAAAAAAAAATTCTAAAATCTATAAACAAACTCTAAGAGTTCTTCATGAGCAAGGCTCTGTTCATTCATGGGCTAAGAAACCCCAAGAAAGATCTCTTTAGATCTATGGGTTCAAGAGAGCAAAGCTCCGTTGATGAAACCCTAAAAGGGTTTTCTTTAGATCAAAGATCTATGAAGAGCAAAGCTCTGTTAATAGGTAAAAACCTAGATTATTAAAAGGTCTTTTAAAAAAGATTTAATCTTTACCTAAGTTTGGCAGAGTTCTGTCCTTAAGAAAGTTCTTAAAATGAAGAGCTATGCTTTGTGGGAGAATAAAAATTCTCAGAAAACAAGAAGGAGGATGAACAGGAATCATCCTAGGGGCCAAGGGTCCTATTTATAGGCACTGAGATACCGTTTCAACTTCTGAGTTGATCCAAGGGCGCAGATGCTGCCACCGCTGCACTCACGTGTGAGCCACGTGACCGCAACGGTGGGAGGGGGGCATTTGTTTCCCCCAATCAGAACAAAGCGCTATTAAAAATTCAAATTTTGAAATGAAGTAACGCTTCAGATACAGCGCCAAGTGCGCTGCGCCCTAAATAGCGCACCACGTGCAAAGCACGTGTGCGCTAGCACTAGGTGCGCTGCGCTCTAAGCAGCGCACCATGTGTAAAATACGGATGCGCTAGCACTGGGTGCGCTGCGCCCTAAATAGCGCACCACGTGCAAAGCATGTGTGCGCGAGCGCTAGGTGCGCTGCGCTCTAAGCAGCGCACCACGTGCAAAGCACGGATGCGCTAGCGCTAAGCGCGCTACACTCTAAGTAGCGCACCACGTGGAAAACACGGGTGCGCCAACGCTGGAACTAAAAGCTCCCCACCGTCAGATCAAAGATCCAATAATAATGATGAATCATTAATTAACCAGAAGTAAATTCTGTTAAGGAAAGATTTCTCAAAATCTTTCCAAACAACAAAATTGTGCTCTGTAAATCAGAGCACCGTTGGATCAATGATCCAATGATGATTAAAAATCACCAAAATAGAGGATAAATTCTGTATGGAAAGATTTACCAATCTTTTTAAAAACAAGAAGATTGTTTTCTGTAAATCAGAAGGCCCTTGGATCAAAAATCCAACGATGAGAAATTCCCCGAATCAATTGGAGAAAAGATCTCCTTAACTGATTGAACTGATCAGCTTGCCCTATATAAAGGCCCCAAGACTTCAAGTCTCAGAGACGGAAGCATAGAGAGAAACCCCCCATAAGTTTTGAGAGATTGCACAAAGAAGAGCCAAGCTCTCAGAGAAAGAAGATTTTTCTTCAAGGTAAAAAAAGATGATGAGCAGAGAGATGAAATCATCTCATAAATAAAATAAAAAGAAGAATTTACTTCTTTCTCACAGATCATAAATCTATAAGACCGAGGTCTTTCACAAAGAGATCAAAAGATCTCATCATAAGAAGAAGAACATAATTCTTCTCACAGATCATAGATCTATAAGACAAATTGTCTTTCAGAGATCATCTCATTATAAAAGGGGAGAATAATTCAATTCTCTTAGGATCAAAAATCCATAATGGCAAATTCTTCCACTAAAATAAGAGTTTAAAACATCTCCTATAAAATAAGAACTTTGCTCTTAAAACTTTGAGACAAAGTCTCTTATAAAAAGAGAATTTAACTCAGGGCGCAAACTGATCTAAGTTGTATCAAAGAAAAGCCTTAGCGCTCTTAATTTAAAAGAGCCTCAGCGCTCCCAACATAGCGCACTGCGCTCATTGACTGGCGCTCAGCGCTAAGAGCAACATGTGTCCTTCACGTAGGCGCCACTTAACAGTTAGCGCTTTGCGCTATTAAAATAGCGCACTGCGCTCATGGACTGGCGCTCAGCGCCAGGCGCACCACGTGTCACTCACGTGTGCGCCATTGAATTGATAGCGCAATGAACTCATAAACTAGCACTCTGCGCTCATAAACTGATGCAATGCGTCCATCATCTGGCGCTTGGCGCCAAGCGCCACACTTGTCCCTCACGTATGCGCTACTTGGCATAGCGCACTGCGCTCTTTGACTGGCGCAAAGCGCCAAGCGCACCACGTATTGCGCTGATAGAACATAAATTGTTCTTTAATAAGCCCAGAGCTATGATGAATATTCAACATCAATAAAAGACAAAACATTGTCAGAATGCAAGTCAATGCTCAGAATTATTAAAAGGGCCAAGCCTAAATAAAGGTTCCAAAGCCCAAAATAAATGTTTAACATTTTAACTTGATTGGACTTAGCCCAAGATTGGCCATAATCCCTCAACTCGGATTAATTGAGCCCATATGCTCATAAATCTCAGATCTTAGTCCCAACTGGACTACAGATCTCCCAACCAAAATTGGTTCAAGGGTACAACTCTGAACCCCTCTGATATATGTCGTTGTAATCCTTCAACGTCTTTAGAGAGGTGACGGGTCCCGACAACCATACATCGCATAGACTATGACGTCTTTAAACTGGACTGTGGGGTCCTTAAACCCATGGACTATGATGTCCTTAACCTCGGACTGTGGGGTCCTTAAACCCATGGACTATGACGTCCTTAACCTTGGACTGTGGGGTCCTTAAGCCCATGGACTATGATGTCCTTAACCTTGGACCATAATGTCTGTAAATTAATCGACCGCAATATCCCTAAACTAAACAATATAGTCCAAATGCTCTTTTGTCGGATCTAAACGATCCCGTTAAGTTGATCTTAGTCTAAAATTAGACTAACGTATCCTTAACAAACATTTAAGTTGATCTTATTCCTAAATGAGACTAACGTATCCTTAAACCCAACCCCAAACCCAAATCTAAGAAAATATGGATTTGGAGTAATCCACGCCCTACGGGCGACAACATAAATTAGTCTCCGTATACAATCCACGGACAACCAAAAAACAAAACAAACACCCACGACACGAAGTGACCATTTGGAGAAGGAGAAAGTGGTTACCGCGATGCGGTAGTGTAATTAACTGCAGGGGATTGCGCCTGCAGGGAAGAGCGTCCTCACAATCAAAAACCCCTCAAATGAGGGGGAATCTGACGAAGTCTGCTACATCGGCCGCATCCGTTTAAACTTTCGATACATGGTGTCATAAATCAACTTGGCATCATCGGAGAGGTGGACGGATAGCATCAATTAGCATCTGCCCTCGAAATTCAGGCAAGACGGACCTACGCGGTCTCGTCTCCGTGTTTCGGAGGAGAACAGACCCATATCACATGATTGAGTACCAGACCATTTAGCTTGGACGCGATTTTTTTTTCGTTCACCACCAGCCGATAGTGATAGTGGATCGGCAGGTGGAGAAACTTCGGTCAAGGGTCTTGCCATCTGTGGAGGTTTTCTTTGGCGTAGCCATCTAGTGAGGAGATTACTTGGGAAGCTACGAGCGGGATGTGGATAATTTGCACTCATCCTTTTGAAGGTATGCATAGTAAGAATTTTAAATTCGGGGACCGAATTTCTTTAAGGGGGAAAAATTGTAACGCTTTAGAAATCGTTTAGGCAAATTTTCCGTTAATAGGTAAAATAATTTGTGTTTTCCGTAAAAATCCTGATGTGAACATTTTTCAGTTTAGACTAAACAGCAGCTAGTTTAACTAGAAAATTGCTAGTTTGCGGTTTTTAGTTGTCACTTGAAACTTTTAGTTCACTTTAATATTTTTCCTTAATTAAAATATTATTATAAGCTATTAAATATGCACTTAATTAGTGGTAATTACTTATTGAATTGGGTTAATTATGCAAATGTGAATCCATGCTAACTTAATCACAAGATTAAGCTTTAATCCATCCTTGCAAAATATCTCACTAATATCTAGATATTTTGGTGTAATTAAAAGAAAACTTTAATCAGAAATGAAAAGATTAAGAGGTGGCACATAATAAATGAGCATTAATGGTGTTTTAGACTAGAATTTTCCACACTTTTCCACAAACCTCCTCTTTCTCCAAGATTTGGCCGACCCCTCCTTGGCTGCCCCATTTCTTTCCCACTTCATTTTCACTCCTTCAAGCTTCATTAAATCATCAAAAATTATCAAATAATCCCACAAACTCAAATACAAATCCATACCCACATTTCTTTAATCCTAACCTAGCTTGATTCATGAGGAAAGATAGCATTTTGGAGGGTATTTTGTTGATCTAGTTGCAAGTTTTTGGATCAAGTTTGAGGTATAAAATCATAACCCTAAACTTTAATTGTTGTTTAAATACTTTAAGCTAGCTTATTAGATGTTTAATATAGCTTTAAATTTCATGTTTAGAAATTCCTGTAAAAGTTGTGAAGATCAAGTTAAGGTTTTGATTGTTTAAAATGGTTAATCGAGAAGTTTAGACTTGGGAAACTTAACCTCGTTGTGAGAATGTTATTTGTTATTGTCCTAATTGTCTAATTAAGATTAATGCCAAACTAAACTTTTACTAATCTTATATGGGTGAGATTAAAATTGTAGTAAAGGTTTGTGTGGTTTAAGTAAGCTATTATGTGATGATTTTGATCGCTAGATTTGGTTAAACTTCTAGACTTGAGCTAATATGATGGAAAGTATGCTTACTAGGTTTTCGGATAAATTAGGCGTTGGTTTCTATTGATGTTGCGATATTATATATTTTAGTTTCCACAATATATATTGTGTTGTGAATGCGCGATCGGTACGATCGGGTTCTAGGCTTGGTAGTTGTGTCATCCTAGTTACGGTTGTGCCGATATCGTACGCATTTTGTGCACTAGGTGCACAGTGTGTTTATCTTATGGGTGTTATCCATGCGTTTCGTTGTCTTGTGTCGGCGCAGGATATTTAGTCTTATGTGTTGTGTTTGTGAAATTTTAGGATCGCGAATAGGGACTTCGGACGCTGCAAAGAAAGGGAAGCGGATGGTCGGATTTTACTTAGCTCGAGGTCATCGGTGAGTAGATTTAACATCTACAGGGGAATCGCCCGCATGGCGTTATGCGTCTGGGCTGGATTATATGACTTGATTATTAGTTACAAGTATTGCACATATAGAGATTGTGCATGAACTTCATTTCATATTATTACTCTTTGTGCTGGGACTTGTACCCATTGGTCACTGCACTATTATTGACGGTTCATGTTGCACGAGCATAAATTGTATACTTCACCCACACCGTCGGTAACTGCCATGACACGCACAACACCTATACATACGTGATATTGTATTGGTTAGGGACATTGAGACATGATCCTTATTTCAATTGTGCATATGAGATATAGCATACCTGTATACCTACATGCTTACGCATATACCTGGAGGGTATTGCATCATTATTGACATGTACACACATATACCTTTCTATGCTACAGCTACACATATATCTGGAGGGTATTGCATCATTATTGACATGTATATACACATAACTTGCTATGCTACAGCTACACATATAGCTGGAGGGTATTGCATCATTATTGACATGTATATACATATAGCTTGCTACAACTACACATATACCTAGAGGGTATTACATCATTATTGACATGTATACACACACCTGGACATATCTACACCTATATCTAGAGGGTATTACATCATTATTGACAGGTATATACACATATGAGATATAGTTACATGTACATCTTGCATACATACTTACATGTACACACATATACCTTGCTATAGCTACATGTTCACCCTTATATGATGTTGGGTTGGATTTTGGAGGAATTAGGAACCGCATAATATATTTATTAACTTGTTGCATTTAAATAGCGGTTTTTCCTTTATATGCTCATATTACTGTTTTATGTTGCTGTTGAAGTCAAAAATTGCACCCCGGTTGACCAAGTCAAAGTCAAAGTCAACCCCAAGCCAAGTGGGTCCATGCCCAGGTCGCGTCCGAACATGAAGCGGCCGGCCCTCCCCCATACCAAAATGAAATCATGTAATAAATAAATTTTTATGTAATTTTTTACGCATGAATGTAAACAAACTGGGCATACAGCCAAATTTTTATAAGCACATGGCTTATGTGCAAAAAGAAATAGCACATGAGATAGGGGATGGGCAAAATGCCATTTTGTAAAGCCCAAGGGGCTATATGCAAATATGTAAGCCTATATAAGGCAACATGATGATGAATAAAGAAAGATACTTTTTATTCTCCAAAAAAAAAACTAGGGTTTGTGCCTCCACTCTCTCTTTTTCAAGTTCTTCCTCTTCCTTTTCATTTTCCAAATAAATCAAGAGCTTAGCTCTCTTTTTTAAAAAACCAAATAAAGATTTACCAAAAACCCATCTCCCAAAACTCCATCAAGAGAAGAAAAAGGGTCTCTTTTTTTATCATCCAAGATCTAGATCTTGGAGTTTCAAGAGAACCCATTTTGGGTTTCTTCTCAAAGGAGAAAGGAGAATATCTTTTGGAGTTCAACTCCACAAATAAAATTCTTTTGGAGTTCAACTCCACAAATAAAATTCTCTTGGAGTTTAACTCCAATACAGAAAATCTTTTGGAGTTCAACTCCACAAATAAAATTCTTTTGGAGTTTAACTACACTACAGAAATTCTTTTGGAGTTTAACTCCACAGTAAAAATCCCTTTTTTTGGGGAGATTAACTCCACATTATATTTTTTTCAGCCATATAAAATTCTTTTGGAATTGAACTCCACGTTTAAAAAAAAAGTCATGCTAAGCATGTGATGGCCTGCTCACATGCTGAACATGTGACGGGTCCCATGCTGAGCATGTCATAGCCCCCTCACATGCTGAGCATGTGATGGCCCCCATTATTTTCCTCTTTCTTCTTTTCGTTATTTAATCTTTTTTATTAAAAAAAATAAAATAAATAATTATTAATTAAATAAAAATAAATTATAAATAATATTTAAAAATTTAAAAAAATAATAATTCTTTTCTTTTCTTCTTTTCTTCATTTAATCCTTTTTTATTTAAAAAAATATTAAATAAATATTAAATAAATAAAAATAAATTATAAATAATATTTTAAAATTAAAAAATAATAATAAATTTAAAAAAATTCTCTAAATATTTATTTACTTATTTATTTTTGTTTTTATATATAGAATATATATATATATATATATATATATATATATATATATATCTTTTTTTTTACAAGTGGAACAAAACAAAAAAATACACACACCCCAACGCACTGCATATTGAGTTCGCATGACCAGTTTAACCCGTTAATCGGAGCTTCCTTCGCTCCAAATGCGAGGGGTAATTAACGGCAGCTTAGTCCGCGGTTGCTGGAGATTCGAATTCTCACAATCAACAAACCCCAGCCTACCTTAGGCATGGAGAATCTGTAATGCGCCTGACAAGCGCGCGTGTATTCCCATCTCAATGGGGTGACGAAAAACACCCTACAGATTCTGGAACGCCCGGTGGGACCAACCTCTCCTCCTATATTTCGGGTTAAACGTTCATGCGAACTCAATAAATATACATACCTATATTTATACTAAAATAATGCTCTTTCATGCAGGTTTCAAGCAATCACTTTTCAACAATGTCTCCTATGATGAACTCAGCTCTCAGCACGGCTCCCATCTCCTACACGATGAAGATGGACGCCAGGACGGTCCTTTCGGCCAGTCTCGGGAGACAATGGGAAGAGCCGCCGCTACCATTCGGCTCTATTCTGTTCGTGCCAGCTAACGCCATTCCAGCTCCTCAAGCTCCAGCAACAGACAGACCGGTCTTGAAAGGCAGGACACCAAATGTGGTGATCTCGAGGGCGCCCCAACCCAAACGCAAGTCGGTGTCTGAAAGACTTTCCTTGGCCCCAGATGGGGGCAAGGCCATCAACACCAACAAAGCTACAACGCGTCTTGAGCAAGCTCCGGCGGTGCCCCTAACAACTGCTCGATCGGGTGTCTTCTCTAAGCTCCCCGCTAATCGACTCACAATGGCTTCCCGGATAAAGGATGCCCGCCAAGCCTTCAATATCGAGAAGCTACGACAGAAAAGGCTCAGATACAGAGCCAACAAAAAGTCTAGGGCTTATACTAGGCTGAGCTTCATGAGGCTCCAAGAACGGGGTTACCCCGCCGAAGATAAAAAGACGGCTGGTTATGTGGTCCGCACTGTCTACATGGTCGGACATGAAGAAACGAACCCTCCCATGCTTCACAGCCATGGTGATGATGCAGTAGACGCTACCCAACGTCAACTCAATCTGAATGATGAAGAGCCCGCTCAGGCCGATAAGCCAGAGGAGCCCGTGGTTCCTGCGGAATTGAGCTCAGACAATAAGGATGACTCGTTGTCATAACCGGAACTACAGAACAAGCATTATTCCGATGGCTTTAGAGAAAGCATCAGGACAAGGATGAGAAGTTAGCCAAGGTACAATCTAAGGTCGACGAATTGGCAAACGTCGCGGAAGATCTCGCGACCCAGGTCGCCCGATTGCAATTACAACGGAATCAAATTTTGGTTTATGAGCCAGGGATTGATACCCGGAGGCAGCCAACTGATACCCCCTTCAACCTAAGAGTGGAGCGCCTTCGCGGAAAACGGCTGCAATCAGCCTCCAGTCCCCCCGATACATACGCCGGGGGGGGGGGGGTCGTCTCTGAAAGAGAAACTGGAAAAATTCTATTCCTTCAAAAGGGAAAAAGTCCACAAGATATTCATGTATGCCCTAAGAAACGGTCTCCAACTGCCAGAATCAAAGAGACCGCAAGAAGCGAATATGACCGACGACCCAGAATATTGCCCCTATCACAGGGTGATAGGTCATGCCATTGAGAACTGCTTCGTCTTCAAAGATTGGGTCGAAAGGCAATACAAGACGGGAGAGATAGAACTGTCTAAAGGCGTGTTAGCAAACAGTCAAGCTACGACCGCCGATTTCATGCAAATGGAGACTGAAGCCTTTCGGGAACCTAATCCTCCCAGACATGTGCCATTATCTGAAAAGGGCGAACCAAAGACTGATCGGCCTCAAGGACCGGCATCAGTAAAGGCACCTACTCCAATGGAGAGAAAGAAGAAGGTATACTCCTTAAGGAGGGATGAAGTCCGCAAAATATTCGTGGACGCCTTGAACAACGGTCTGCAGCTGCCCGTTCCAAAGAGGCCATATGAAATGAACATGACAGGCAATTCCATATACCGCCCATACCATAGAATGGTGAGTCATACCATCGAAGACTGATATATTTCAAAGATTGGGTGGAGAACCAATACAAGCTTGGAAAAACCTTACAGTCCTCGGATGTATCGGCAAGCCACAGAGCTACGGTCATCAACACAGCTCCGCCAAGATCAAAGTTCAAGGGGCTAGGATAAGCAAAGAGGACCACCACGTCGTTAAACTGGGAACAACAGATGACCACTAAGTCGTTAATCTGGAAACAGATGACCACCAAGTCGTTAAACGGGACACAGATGACCTCTAAGTCTTTAAACTGGAAACAGATGACCACCAAGTCGTTAAAACTGGAAACAGATGACCTCTAAGTCGTTAAACTGGAAACAGATGACCACCACGTCGTTAAACTGGGAATGGTAGGACCACCACGTCGTTAAACTGGGAATGATAGGACCACCACATCGTTAAACTGGGAATAATCGACCTCTAAGTCGTTAAACTGAGAATGTAAATATATATATATATATATATATATATATATGTGTGTGTGTGTGTGTGTGTGTAAATAAACAAAAAAAATGTGTAAATAAATAAATAAAAGGAAAAGCCGAAATGATGGGATAACTCGCAATAAAAATCAGCGAGTAAAAATAAAGATGAAAATAAAGCCGAAATGATGAGGCAACTCGCAATAAAAATCAGCGAGTAAAAATAAAGATGAAAATAAAGATGAAAATAAAGCCGAAATGATGGGGCAATCGCGACCTTCGCGATAAGAAAAGCTGAAATGATAGAGCAATCGCGGTAAATAAAAAATAAACAAAAAACGGCGAATGATGAGTCGCTCCTGGTACCATATTCCAGTGCAGCGATGCAGACGCCAACAAAAATCCAATTTTCTCAAAATTCTTTCGGCTCTATGGCTAGTCCCCAAATTGACGGCCGTATACAATCCACGGGCTCAAATAATTCTCGTCATACCCATGCCCCACCACAATCACCAATTACGCGGCTGGTCTCCGCCTTTGGAATTATGCTCCATTGAGAAGACCCACTCATGTGTCCTCACGATACATGAGGAGAACAAACCTTTGTGGGATCCTTACGACTCATAAAGGAAAAACACTCTTAGGAGTCCTCACGACTCCTAAGGAGAAAATACACCTGCGGGATTCTTACGACTCGTAGGGAGAAAATGCTTTTATGGGACCCTCACGGCCCATAAAATTGAAAAGCCTTAGACGATAGGGATCTAAACCTGTCTCCTAAGCCATCACTCCCCAATCCCCAAGCGACGAATGATGCGTCGCTCCTGGAACCATATTCTAGTGCAGCGATGCAGACGCCAACCAAATTTCAAACCCCAATCCCTAAGTGGCGAATGATGATTCGCTCATGGTACCATATTCCAGTGTAGCGATGCAGACGCCAACCAATTTCCAAATCCCATACCCCAAACGGCGAATGATGAGTCGCTCCTGGTACCATATTCCAGTGCAGCGATGCAGACGCCAACCAAATTCCATACCCCAATGGAGAATGACGAGTCGCTCCTGGTACCATATTCCAGTGCAGCGATGTAGACACCAACCAAATTCCAAATCCCATACCCCAAATGGAGAATGATGAGTCGCTCCTGGTACCATATTTCAGTGCAGCGATGCAGACGCCAACCAAATTCCAAACCCCAAAACGGCGAATGATGAGTCGCTCCTGGTACCATATTCCAGTGCAGCGATGCAGACGCCAACAAAGTCCCGAAATTTGTTCGGCCCTACGGTCTGGATCATACATCCTGCAAAACCGTATACAATCCACGGGCGTAAAATGATCCCAATCTCTCCCAAGTCCTACCGGAGAGACCACATTCAAAGTCCCACCGGCGGGGAAGATTCAAAAAAAAAAATAGAAGAAATAAAGAAGGTATGTTCACAAGCAAAATGGGTACGGATGAAAACCTGAAAGGGCTCCGTGAGTAAAAACAGCAGGACTGCCGGCGAATTTGTGAAAACCCGAAAGGGCCCAAACTCGTGAAAAAGAGACGAAATGCACTCACAAAGTCCTCTCGACTTTGTGAGGAGAAAATTCCTGCGTGAGATCCTTACGACTCACAAAGGAGCAACACACTTGGGGGTCATCACGACTCCTAAGGAGAAAATACACCTACGGGATCCTTATAACCCGTAGGGAGAAAATGCTTTGTGAGACCCTCACGGCTCACAAAATTGAAAAGTCTTAGGTGATAGGGACCTAAAACCTGTCTCCTAAGCCATCGTTTCCTGATAAGCAAGCGCAAATGATGATTCGCTCATGGTACCATATTCCAGTGTAGCGTTACTGATGCCAAGCAAAAACCAATTCCCAAATCCTCTTGGGGAAAATGATGAGTTGCTCCTGACATTATTCCAGTGCAGCAATGCTGATGCCAAACCAAAAAAAATCCCTAATTCCTCTCATGGAAAATAATGATTCGCCTCTGGTACCATATTCCAGTATGACGATGCTAATGCCAATCCAAATCAAACCACCAATCTCTGCGGCGGAATTATGCTTCGTCCCAGAATATACCCCGTATCGAAATCATGCTTCGACTCGGCGTATCTGCCTTCCCTGTCGGAATTATGCTTCGACTCGGAATCAATCAGCGACACTCCGTGCCGGGGAAAAGTCGATCAGTGACACTCCGTGCCGGGGACAAGTCGAACATCAGCGACACTCCGTGCCGGGGACAAATCGAACAGCGACACTCCGTGCCGGGGACAAGTCGAACCGCGACACTCCGTGCCGGGGAAAAGTCGAACAGCGACACTCCGTGCCCGGGACAAGTCGACCAGCGACACTCCGTGCCGGGGACAAGTCGAACATCAGCGACACTCCGTGCCGGGGGCAAGTCGAATAGCGACACTCCGCGTCGGGGACAAGTCGATCTGCGACACTCCGTGCCGGGGACAACTTGAACAACCAGCGACACTCAGTGCCGTCGACGTCCATGTCGCAAAAAGGGCAATGTAGGCTTCCTACAAAGTGGGAACCAGATCGCTCCGGGCCAGGGAAACGTCTACCACGGACACTCCGTCTCGGAGACGCGTCAAGCGTCGACCGTCCATGTCGTAAAAAGGGCAGTGCATCCCTAAAAGTGGGAACCAAAGCAAGTCGCCTCCACGCGAAAGAAGATCCATCAATTTCATGCACACGACTCACACATGTGGTGTGCATTTATTGATGGAGGCACTTTGTTGAAGTCGAAAATTGCACCCCGGTTGACCAAGTCAAAGTCAACCCCAAGCCAAGTAGGCCCATGCCCAGGTCGAGTCCGAACATGAAGCGGCCGGCCCTCCCCCATGCTAAAATGAAATCATGTAATAAATAATTTTTTATGTAATTTTTTACGCATGAATGTAAACAAACTGGGCATAAAGCCAAATTTTTGTAAGCTCGTGGCTTATGTGCAAAAAGAAATAGCACATGAGATATGGGATGGGCAAAATGCCATTTTTTAAAGCCCAAGGGGTTATATGCAAATATTTAAGCCTATATAAGGCAACATGATGATGAATAAAGAAAGATACTTTTCATTCTCCAAAAAAAAATCTAGGGTTTGTGCCTCCACTCTCTCTTTTTCAAGTTCTTCCTCTTCCTTTTCATTTTCCAAATAAATCAAGAGCTTAGCTCTCTTTTTTAAATAACCAAATAAAGTTTTACTATAAACCCATCTCCAAAAACTCCATCAAGAGAAAAAAAGGGTCTCTTTTTTATCATCCAAGATCTAGATCTTGGAGTTTCAAGAGAACTCATTTTGGGTTTCTTCTCAAAGGAGAAAGAAGAAAATCTTTTGGAGTTCAACTCCACAAATAAAATTCTTTTGGAGTTCAACTCCACAAATAAAATTCTCTTGGAGTTTAACTCCACTACAGAAAATCTTTTGGAGTTCAACTCCACAAATAAAAATCTTTTGGAGTTTGACTCCACTACAGAAATTCTTTTGGAGTTTAACTCCACAGTAAAAATCCTTTTTTTTGGGAGTTTTAACTCCACATTATATTTTTTTCAGCCATATAAAATTCTTTTGGAGTTGAACTCTACGTTAAAAAAAAAGTGGGTAGCATGTGACGGGTAAGCATGTGACGGGTAGCATGTGACGGGTCACATGCTAAGAATGTGACGGCCCCCTCACATGCTCAGCATGTGACGGGTCACATGCTCAACATGTGATGGCCTTCTCAAATGCTGAGCATGTGATGGCCCCCATTTTTCTCTCTTTCTTCTTTTCGTTATTTAAGCTTTTTATTAAAAAAAATAAAATAAAAATAAAATAAATAAAAATAAATTATAAATAATATTTAAAAAAATAATTATTTTCTTTTTTTCTTTTCTTCCTTCTTTTCTTTATATAATCCTTTTTTATTTTAAAAAAATATTAAATAAATATTAAATAAATAAAAATAAATTATAAATAATATTTTAAAATTAAAAAATAATAATAAATTAAAAAAAATCTCTAAATATTTATTTACTTATTTATTTTTGTTTTTATATATAGAAAATATATATATATATATCTTTTTTTACAAGTGGAACAAAACAAAAAATACACACATACCAATGCACTGCATATTGAGTTCGCATGACCAATTTAACTCGTCAATAGGAGGTTCCTTCGCTCCAAATGCGAGGGGTAATTAACGGCAACTTAGTCCGCGGCTGCTGGAGATTTAGATTCCTACAATCAATAAACCCCAGCCTACCCTAGATAGGAGGAATCTGTAATGCGCCTGACAAGCGCGCGCGTATTCCCATCTCAATGGGGTGATGAAAAATACCCTATAGTTGCATATACCATGTTTCATGGATTTACGCATTGAGATATGGATTTCATATGATATATATCAGTGGTATGGGACGCTGATATATATGTATATATATATATATATCAGTGGTATGGGACGCTGTTATATATGTACACCTATATAATATTTATCATCATAATGATCTATACAAGTATTCTTATTCATTACTTGATATTTTATGGATTTGAGAACCGTGGGGGTATTTCAAGAAAATTATGTATTGTTTGAAAACCCGGTTTCTATTGATATGATATTTCAGTGCGTCCACCATGAGTTTTCTCGGTTCTGAGATTTGTGCGAGATACCCGATTCGAGGAGCGGTAGGCACCGTCTGCGGGTACATGGTGGACCCGGTATGGTATCCCGGGGCAAGAAAGGTATGTCGATGGATTTGCCGATGGGCTTCACAGAGGCACTACTACCTACCGGTGATACTATTTGGACTCGGCGGATATCTGGAGGATACCGACCGGAGTCGTGAGATGGTACGGGCCGATCCGGACTGACGGAGCCCGTGGGCCGATCCAGACTGACGGAGCCCGAGATATTGATGAGGGCCGATCTGGACTGACGGAGCCCGATATATGAGGATTTGCGTGTCGATGCTAGATACGAGTATTTCATGGTATTTCGAGTGTCGATGTTAGACACTCAGGTTCCATGATTTTTATGTGTCGTTGATGGACACACGAGATTGATATCCTTATACACACACACGCACAGGCATATGTTTTCATGATGTTTCGAGTGTCGGTGTTGGACACTCAAGTTCCATGAGACTTACAGGATATGAGGGCCGATCTGAGGATGCAGTGCCTTTGGTTTTAGGATTTAGATTGTCTTTATGGACACTGGTCCTGCCACGATGAGGATTCCGTGATGATGACATGTTTTATCCCATACTCAGCATTTATTTGATATGCATTGCTTCATGTATTAGTAGTACCTGATAGAGTACCTTTCATGAATATTGCATATACATATTGCCATATTACTATCTGTTGCATGTGATAGATTATCACAGTACATGCATACCTGCGATTACCTGCATATGTTATTTACTATTCATGAGTTAGAAACTCACCCCCGTTGTGCCCCGATGTTTTGCAAGTTGTCCCTCAGAGTAGTCGCGGCAGGGCTTTCATCTATCGTATCATCTTTTGCAGCGGATACCGCTACATCTGACTGTGTGCAGTTTAGCTATAAGTGGGTTTTGCGGTTATCTGATGATACTCATTGCATATTCGTTGTATCTAGTACTCTCCGTCTACCACTTTCTTGTATTGACTTAGAGACGAGATGTGAGGACGATATTGTATATTATTTTGTGACTCTGGATGTCTTTTATGATGTTTTTACTTATATCGTCCATTTTATTCGCTACGGCGTCGTATATATGCTTGTGGTGGTTGTTTCCTCCATTGGGCGTGATTTTTCTCCCGTTTAGGATGCTTTATTTATATTCTATGTTGTACCCATTTTCGGGATGGTTTTTACAAAGGAGGTGCTGCCGAAATTTTTAAGAAAGAAACTTAAGTTAAAGATTTTCATTTGAGATTTCCAAAAGTTTTAACAAAGTTCTTATCACTTACTACTTTTGATGGTTTAGATTTCTGGGTTTTTTTCGGCTTACTTGAATTGCGTTACGCCTGTAGACGTTACGTAGTTTAAGTGCCGTCGCGTGCCAAATTTCGGGTCGTGACATCTTCCCACGATCCTACGAAGTCTAGCATACACGCTCTTAGCATATCTTCTAAGACCTAAATAGTTCACTCAGACTGACCATCTGTTTGTGGATGATAAGCCGTGCTGAAGTTCAGACTTGTTCCTAAGCTAGCTTGTAGACTTTGCCAAAATTGCGATCGGAATCTAGTGTCACGATCGTAGACAATTCAGACCGCTACTCCATGTAATCTCACAATTTACTGCATGAGTTCATGGGTATCAGAGATAGTACATATTTGAAGAGTTTCAATCTTACTTAGATTCTTACCTCCATGTACTTCTTTGCTAGAGTCTCGGTAGATTGGCCAACTCGAAATGGAATAAAGTGAGCCGACTTTGTGATTCAATCTACAATAACCCATACCACATCGTTACCCTTCGTGCTGCGAGGAAGTGCAGTCACGAAATCCATTATGATGTGTTGCCACTTCCATTCTGGGATAGGTAACGGTTGAAGTAAACCAGCTGTCCTGTGATGTTCAGCCTTTACTTGCTGACACACCAAGCATTTAGCGACACTTCTGGCTACTTCACGCTTCATTCCATGCCATCAGTAATTTTGACGCAGATCTTTGTACATCTTTGTACCTCCAGGGTTTACTGAATAAGGAGAGCTATGAGCTTCTTTCATCAACTTTTCTCGCACAGAACCTTTTGGTACACACAATTTACTGCCGTATCTCAAAGATCCGTCTTCATGTATGATGAAGTCTGTTTGAAGTTCACTTTACACCAGTTCTATGATCTTTTGCAACTTAGCATCACTTGTTTGAGCTGCCTTGATCTGATTGACAATGGTAGATTGAACTTGTAAGTTCATCAAACTTGAAGCGTTACCTAGCATGATTACTTCAATCTCCATTTGATGCAAGTCTTGTTGAAGTTTCCACTGTGCGGTGAGATTCAATGCTAATGGTTGGCGACTAAGGGCATCAGGTACTCCATTCATCTTCCATGGGTGATATTGCAGGTTGATGTCAAAGTTCGCCATGAGTTCTAACCATCTTCTCTACCGCATATTCAACTCTTTCTGAGTAAACACATATTTCAGACTCTTATGATCTGTGTATATGTCCACTCGTTCACCAAGAAGATAATGGCGCCAAAATTTAAAAGCAAAGATTACGGCCGCCAATTCCAAATCATGTGTCGGATAAGTGCGCTCATGAATCTTCAGCTGTCTTGAAACATAAGCTACAACTTTCCGGTGTTGATGTAGAACACATCCTAATCCCTTACCGGATGCATCGCAATGCACTACAAAGCCTCCAGATTGGTCTGGTATGAAAAGGATAGGTGCTGATGTCAATCTTGACTTGAGTTGTTCGCATACTTCTGACTACACGAATTCTTCATCTTTACGTGTAAGCTTGGTCATGGGTGTTGCAATCTTCAAAAATCCTTCAATGAACCTTCTGTAATATCCTGCTAGACCCAAAAAACTTCGAATGCCCTTCATTGAATTCGGTATCGTCCATTCGCTTACTGCTGATACTTTAGCTGGATCTACAGAGATTCCATCGCCTGATACAATATGTCCGAGAAAACCGACTTGATCTAACCAAAAATCGCATTTGCTGTACTTGGCATAGAGTTGATGTTATCGTAATATCTCTAGGACAATTCGTAGGTGCTCGGCATGTTTTTTTTCGACTCTTCGAATACACCAGGATGTCGTCGATGAAGATGACAACGAACCTGTTTAGGTACTCTCGGAAAACTTGCTTCATTAGGTTCATGAATATAGCTGGTGCGTTGGTCACTCCAAATGGCATCACAAGAAATTCGTAATGTCCATAGCGAGTTCTGAATGCCATTTTATGGATATCAGTTTCTTTGACCTTCACCTGATGATAACCCGAACGAAGATCTAACTTGGAGAAAATGCAAGATCCACTTAGCTGACCGAATAGGTCGTCGATGCGTGGGAGTGGATACTTGTTCTTTATAGTTATATCGTTCAGAGCTCTATAATCAATGCACATTCGATATGAACCTTCCTTTCTTCTTTACAAGCAGAACCGGCGATCCCTAACTTGAAGTGCTGGCCAATAATTCGTCGATCTGAGTTTGGAGCTCCTTCAAACCTTCAGGGCTTAACCGATACGGTGTTTTGATCACCGGTTGAGCTCTAGGTACTAAATCAATACCGAATTCAAGAGCTCGATCGGGAGGCAAATCTGATATGTCTTCAGGAAATACATCATCGAACTCTCGAACTATTTCTGGCTTTGATCCTCCCTCCGCTTGAATTGCTGTAATCACCGCTTTCTTTGGTTTCTCCTTGTAGGTACTTGGCTCCAGGGTACGGTCTCTACTTTTGAAATAAAAGACCGGATGGTCTTGAATCTCGAATACTACCCTCCTTTGACGACAGTCAATGGTAGCATAGAATGTTCTGAACAATCCATACCCAAAATGACATCGAAATTCGCTATGTCCAGCACCTTGAAGTCAGCATAGAATTTTCTGCTGCAGACGACCACTGGACACAGATCGTATCCCATTATTGCCTTTAGAACGCCGTTTCCTGAACTAGCATTCCTACTGGATATGAGGGGTTTGACTGGAATCGCATGAGTTCGGACATACCGTTGCGACATAAAGCAATAAGATGCTCCAGTATCGAAGAGTGCTAGTGCAGGAAGTGAGGCTACTAAGTTTGTACCTATGTTATGTGGGATAGGGTTTAGGTATAAGGAAAAATATATAGGTATGTATAGATGGAAAATAAAGCTTGATGGGGATGTGTTACCAGTAATGACTTGGCCGGTGGCTTCAGCTTCTTCCACAGTCATTGTGAAAGCCTGTCGCCTCGGCACATTCCTCCTTACTGGAGGAGCATTCCTCTGTCCGTTCCTTTGTCCTTGAAGTATGTTCTTTTGGGCTTGATGGAATTGACGAGGAGAAGGTGCAGTCGGTCCATGAGGAGGTGGAGCAGGCAGTGCGAGTCGTGGAGCAGGTAGTGCGAGTCGTGGAGCAGGTGCCTAGATGGATGGGCGCCGCTGATAAGTGATTGCTGGCCTGGGTGCAGCATTTGGGTTGTGTCTACGAGGACAAGACCCAATGTCATGAGTAGCTGAACCGCAGACTAAGCAAAGGCGATTTGCATGCCGGCAGTCTTTCGCCAAATGTCCATCTCTCCTGCAGTAGGTGAAAAAGGCTGGGTTGGGCCGGTTGTTCGGTACTCCCGGTCTCCTGGGTATAAATTGTGGCCTTGAAGAGGCTCCTCCTACCATATGAGTGGCAGGGCGCTTCATCCCGGCAGATTGAGGCATGCCCCTCATCTTCACCACTGCCTCATATCGGCGGGCAGCTTTCAGAGCCAATTTGTGGGTTGGGAAATTCCCTATAGCTAAAGTAGCTTGAATTTCCGAATCCAACCCTTGCTGAAACCGTCTGGATCTAATCTCAGCAGTTGGTATCAAATATGCCGCGAACCTGTTAAGGTCTTGTGTTAGCTGTGTAATATGTGATATTAGAAAATCGAATATTGAGACATATCTTACCTATCGAGCATGGTAAACTCAGCATCATACTCATCTACTGACTTGGTCCACATCGAACCCTATTATAGATGAATAAATTGCTGCTCCATACCGAATCGGGCAGTCTCTAGAAAGTATTTCGCGTCGAACATGTCGCGAAAATTCCTCCATTCGATCGGTTGGTCAAGACGGCTTTCTTCCGCCTTCCACCAGACCCGTGCATTGTCAGTGAGCTGCAGCTTCGCAACTCGAACCCAAGCGATCTCTGGCATTTGTACTGCTGCCAGATCGTCCTCAATGCTTTGAGCCCATTTCTCAGTTTATAGAGGGCTCTCTTTTCCCGAGAATTGCTTAGGGTGTAAAGCCCAAAATTGCTTTACCCCCGGGGCTTCCGCTTCTGGGTGGTTCATCAAAATAGCAGTCTGCTGTTGCTGTCCCTCCAGGAGGCTGCGGATCGCCTCAAGCGGTACTGTCTGCTCATTGATCGGAGCAGCGACGGTAGGTGTAAGCGGTAGAGGCGGTGGTGTGTTGAAGTTGGTACTAGTGTTGTTTGGGGAATCCATAACCTTGAAAGAAAAATTTGGATTAGGACAGATTCAAAATATATGAAATGGTAAGATTCAAGGAATATGTAAAGAATGTTTTTAGTTGCTGATTCTTGTGTTATATTGCTTAGGACTTCATGCAGATATAACCCATATGTCCATGCAGAACTGACCTGCATGTCCATACAGAGCTGACCTGCATGGGCCGCCAACAAAACCTGTCACGCCTCGCTTCCCGGTGTATGGTAAGGAGACACGATGGGTCACGCGACGTATTTAATCATAAGTAAACACGCTAAGCGTATCTAAGCAATATAAGTGAAGTACACAGGAGACAGAAATGTAAATGAACAATAACTTTATTTATTAAATATTCTTTTACAGGTACAACTGAAATGTAAATACATGAACAGAAAGCGATGCCTAAACAATGGCATAACTGAAATGAAAATGTACAAGTGCCTACAGCTCTGGGTCAAACGGTAACTGCTCCAAATCTTATGTGCTGGGCTCGATCTCCAATGAGTCCGAAATACCTGACAACATTCCAAAGAAAGAAGAAAAGGAATGTCGTCAGCGAACAAATCGCTCGGTAAGTCCCAAAGGTGAGTAGAGATAGAATAGACAGAAAAATAATATAACTTATAATGCTTGATTATATTGTTAACACTGTTGTTTATAGCTTGGTACAGAAAATGCCAGTGTATACGAGAGGAGTCCCACCATTCCGGAGACTAAGGTATATGGAGCACAAGGAACCGTTCAGCCACGGTACAACGACAATGGATATCCAGGTTAGGTGTATTATGGCTACTGTTTTGTGCCACTTCTAACACATTCCGTACCAATCTACCCCTTTAAAAACCCCGCAATGTCTTTTGTATTGATTGTATTGTTTTGTTATATAGATGGATGACTTACCGAGACCATGATATCAGTAAAAAGAATGGATATAAAATGGAGAGTCATGTAGATAGAATATATCCATAGTTCGGTTTAGTCAATATAGATTGATATAGACGGATTCATGGATTCATGTTGAATTGTAATTTATACTTGAATCATATTCAATTCAGATTGATTGGATTGAGACTCAGTCTAAGTCAGACACTTTGAAAAGAACTTGAAATTCTGAATTAGTTTTGATATTATCGGTAACTGCTGCACATGGACGGCAGGATTTGTGTTTTTTCCAAGACAATTACCGTGTTGATAACACTATTTTTTAGATTGTATACCTTAAATAGGCAAGCACCCATATCCTCCGACTCTCTGAGGCTCAAGAGAACTGGTCCCGCTTAAATCTATGTTTACTAGGGTTCCTATTGTAATTTAGTATAACTTGAGGGGGTTTTATGTAAAAATAGTTTTGGTATAATTTCAAAATACACCTCAAGCATTTAATTATCGTCTTTAGGGTTTTCATAGATGTATATTTTATAAAAGTGAAATGTCTAGTGAGTAGAACCTATTTTTCATAGTATATGGTATTTTATTGAAATATCGGTATTGTTTTGTATTTGGATGGTATTTTCATGTAATGATGATTCCTTTGATTTGGAAAACTTGGAATATTTATATAAAATAATTAAAATATATATTTTGATAATATTTATATATTTAATAAAAATAATTTTATTTATTCTTATAGAAATCTAATTTTCTAAAGAAAAATGCATTAAAAATTCCATCGAGATCGAATGCTTCTTTCGGAGGTCTGCAGCTTGCTTTATTAGGCCCGAGGATGTGCGATAATCCACACCATCCAGAACGGGGTCCCCAAAAGTGGGTTGTAGAGGTGCAATTGCAAGGAATTGTTTAATACACTTTTTAAAGAAACGGTTTTCCAAGTTTGATGGTATTTATTTGTAATGTCGTATTATCCAATAACTAATGTCCTAAACTTTCATAGTGCTATGTAAAGATGTGTGTTGTGATGAGGTAGGTCATTAACTCGTGAGTTATCTAAAGGTAATACAAGTTTTATATTGTTTTATGCCGGAAATAAAGTATACGGTATTTTACTGTAAAAATATGATAAAAATTGCATAAAAGATTATTTTGAATTGAAACTTATTTTAAAGTGTTTGTTAATATTTGTTAAACATTATATGAGAGTATGGTATTGATTGTTTAAGAAAAATAACCTTTTTAAAGAAAAACCGAATCAGAAGTCGGATTAACTCAGCTTTCGTCGGGTTTTAGAATTTTAAGTTTTTTAAGATAATAGAAGAGAGGGGGAGCGGGGACTTATAGGCTAAGGAACAAAAGAAGAGAGAGAGGGAGGCTAGGGAAGTGTTGGGGCGTCTTTTCGATACCAGAATCTCCTTGGAATGTCGCCGGAACTCCACCCTTTGCTAACTCTACTTACACACAAAAAAGACTTGAGAATTTTTTGAGAGTTTTGGCAGGGAATTTCTGAGTGAGGATGAGTGAAATGGAGTGTGTTATTTATAGGAAAATTTAGGGTTTAGAGGGTTAAAGAATGACTTGAAAATTTGCATTATAAATTGGATTAAAGGTGATTTACTGTTCTCTGGAAAATGTGCAGAGAAAATAAACAATATGAGAGAAGTGGGGTAGCTGAAGAGGTGCTCGGGTGAAAATATATGGACCATACCCTACGGGCGGCCCGACGGTACCGGCCCCATCAAGGAATCTCGCCGGTCCAAACCGGTGAGATGGGTTCTAGATTTGTGCCATGTGTCCTTGTCGTCTCGTATACCCTCGTGCACTTGTTTAATTAATCTGTAACTTAACATTTTACGTGTAGTGCACGTGCAAACCCTTGGACTTCTAAAAGATTAAAAGAAAATTAAATAAAAAGATAATGTGGCTGGGGGGATTCGATCACAAGGACTACGTCACAGCAATGCAAGGCTTTACCAATGTGCTACAAGTACTTTCTTGCTGTTCTGAAGTAAAACAAATACTTATAGTTTACACAGTATTGAAAATACCCCAATTGTACATTAACTTTTAAACAATTTTCTGTACATTGAAATTGGAGTTGTTACAGCAACTCTGGGATACGATCTGTGTCCAGCGGTTTTCTACAGCAGAGAATTTTATGCGGACTTCAAGTTGTTGGACATACCGAACTTTGATGTAGTCTTGTGAATGGACTGACTAGGAACTTTCTTCGCTACCATCGACTGTTGTCAAAAGAGGGTAGTGTTCGAGATACAAGATCATCCGGTCTTTTATTTCAAAAGTGAAGACCGTACCCTAGAACCTAGCACCTACAAAACCAAGGAAGGCAGTGATTGCAACAATACAAGTGGAAGAAGACAAGCCAGAGTTAATTCGAGAGTTTGAGGATGTATTCCCCGAAGACATCTAAGATTTGCCTCCCGATCGGGCTCTTGAATTCAGCATTGACTTAGTACCTGATGCGCAACCGGTGATCAAAGCACCATATCGGTTAAGTCCAGAAGGATTGAAGGAGATTCATACTCAGTTGGACGAACTTCTGAAGAAACGATGGATTCGTCCTAGTACTTCAAGTTGGGGATCTCTAGTTTTTCTCGTGAAGAAGAAAGAAGAGTCTTACAGAATGTGTATTGATTATCGAGCTCTGAACGAAGTGACGATAAAGAACAAGTATCCACTACCGTGCATCAACGATCTGTTCGATCAACTAAGTGGGTCTTGCGTTTTCTCAAAACTAGATCTTCGTTCGGGTTATCATCAGCTGAAGGGCAAAGAGTCTGATATTCCGAAGACGGCATTCAGGACTCGCTATGGTCATTATGAGTTTCTCGTGATGCCATTTGGAGTGACCAATGCACCTGCTTTTTTCATGAATATGAAGAACCAAGTTTTCTGAGAGTACCTAGACAGGTTTGTTGTTATTTTCATCGACGGCATCCTGGTATATTCAAAGAATCGGAAAGAACATGCTGAGCATTTGCGGATTGTCGTGGAGACATTGCGACAGTATCAACTCTATGCCAAGTACAGCAAGTGCAATCAAGCTGGATTTCTTGGGCACATTGTTTTGGGTGAAGGAATATCAGTAGATCCAGCTAAAGTATCAGGCTTCAGTGAATGGCCGACACCAAAAACGGTGAAGGATATTCGAAGTTTCTCTGGATTAGAAGGATACTACCGAAGATTCATAAAAGGTTTCTCAAAGATTGCAACACCCCTGACCAAGCTCACACATAAAGATGAAGCATTCGTGTGGTCATAAGCATGTGAACAAGTTTTTGTAGAAATCAAATCAAAATTGACATCAGCACCTATTCTCGTAATACCGGATCAATCTGGAGGTTTCGTTGTGTATTGCAATGCGTCCGGTAAGGGATTGGGATGCGTTCTACACCAGCATGGAAAAGTTGTAGCCTTTGCATCAAGACATATGACAGTTCATGAGCGCAACTATCAAACACATGACTTAGAGTTGGCGACCGTTATCTTTGCACTTAAGATTTGATGCCATTATCTGCTTGGAGAACGAGTGGATATATACACAGACCACAAGAGTCTAAAGTATGTGTTTACTCAGAAGGAGTTGAATATGAGGCTGAGAAGATGGTTAGAACTTATGGCAGACTTCAACATTAACCTACAATATCATCCAGGGAAGATGAACGTAGTTCCTGATGCACTTAGCCGTCAACCGTTATCAATGAATCTCACCGCACAGTGGAAGCTTTAGCAAGAATTGCACGGGATGGATATAGAAGTGGTTATCCCAGGTAACACTTCGTATTTGATGAACTTAAAAGTTCAGTCTACTATTGTCAATCAGATTGAGGCAGCTCAAGAAAATGATGCCAGGTTGCAAAAGATCTGAGAACAAGTAGAAAGTGGACTACTACAAAGAAGGATCTTTGAGATATAGAAGCAGGTTGTGTATACCACAAGGTTCTGCTTGGGTAGAGTTGATGAAAGAAGCTCACAACTCTCCGTACTCAGTACACCTTGGTGGTACAAAGATGTACAAAGATCTACGACAACATTACTGGTGGCATAGAATGAAGCGTTAAGTAGCCAGAAGCGTAGCCAAGTGCTTGGTGTGTCAGCAAGTAAAGGCTGAACATCACAGAACTGCTGGTTTACTTCAATCGTTACCTATCCCAGAATGGAAATGGCAGTACATCACCATGGACTTCGTGACTTCACTTCCTCATAGCACGAAAGGTAATGATGCAGTATGGGTTATTGTGGATCGACTCACCAAGTTGGCTCACTTCATCCTATTTCGAGTTGGCCAATCTACCGAGATGCTAGTAAAGAAGTACATGGAGGTAAGTACGAATCTAATGTAAGATTTAATCTCAAGATGTACTATTTTTGATACCCATGAACTCATGAAGGAGATCATGAGATTACATGGAGTATCGGTTTTCATCGTCTCCGATCGTGACACCAAATTCCGATCGCAGTTTTGGCAGAGTCTGCAAGCTAGCCTGAGAACGAGTCTGAACATCAGCACAGCTTACCATCCACAAACAGATGGACAGTCTGAGCGGAAAATTCAGATTCTAGAAGACATGCTAAGAGTTTGTATACTAAACTTCGGAGGATCGTGGGAAGATCGCCTGCATCTTGTGGAGTTTTCATACAACAATGGCTACCAAGCGAGTATTGGAATGGCACCATTTGTAGCGCTCTATGGAAGGAAGTGTCGATCATCACTAAGTTGAGACGACATCAGAGATCGTGAACTCCTTGGACCAGAGATGATCATGGCAACTGTAGACTTAGTTCGCACGATCAGAGAAAGAATGCGCCTAGCCCAAGACAGACAGAAACACTTGGCTGATGCAAAGCGACGACACCTGGAGTTCCAACCGGGAGATCATGCGTTCTTAAAGATCTCTCCAAATCGTGGAGTAATTCGCTTTGGCAAGAAAGGTAAACTCAGTCCGAGATATATTGGACCGTTTAACATTTTTGAACGGGTCGGAGAAGTGGCATATCGTTTAGCACACCACATTTATTGGAAGGAGTGCACAATGTGTTCCACATATCCCAACTTCGAAGATATATGAGCGACCCTAGCTACATCCTTGATCACTCTGAGCTCACTGTACAGACAGATCTATCTTGTGAGTAACAATCCGTTGAAATCCTGGACCGAAAGGTAAAGTCACTGAGGAACAAGAAAATAAACTTGGTTCGAGTGATGTGGAGAAAAGATTCGCCAGGAGGATCAACTTAGGAGCGAGAAAACGACATGCATGCAAGATATCCTTTCTTTTTTGTAAATTAGTCCTTATGTAAATGTAAATTTCGAGGATGAAACTTTTGTAAGGAGAGTAGAATGTAACGACTCTGTTTTTACTGTACGAAAATTTTAAAGTTAATGTAAAGAATGGAGTTTGCAAGCCTGAGTACAAATTAATAAATTTAATTTTTTTAAGAACAGAAAAAAACAACTTGTAGCTCATTGGTAAAGCTTTTCACTGCTGTGACATAGCCCCTGTGTTCGAATCCCATCAGCCATATATTATTTTTCTGAATTTTTATTTTAAACTTTTTGGAAGCCTAAAAGTTTACACGTGCAATACAAGTAAGAAATAAAAAGTCAGAAAATCAAACATGTGCAAATTAGAGTTAATAGCGAGCAGGACATGTGGCAAGAATCCAACCCACCAACACCTACACTTGGCCGGCGAGATCTTGCTTTGGGACGGCGACGCCGGGCCATCCGTAGGGGATGAGGCACGTGCTTTGCACACAACACCCTTTGGCATACCCCACTACCCCTGTTCTGTTTTTTCCTCTGCAATTTAACAGAGAATTAAAATTCATCTTAAATGTCATTTTTAATGCTTTTTAATTCAATCTTTCAATTCCAAAACCCTAATTTCACCATATAAATACAATCCCATAACAAGTCAAAATTATCAAAAATTCTCAATTCCAAGAAGAGTACAAGTGGAGTTAGCCTAAGGTCAAATTCCGGCGAGGATTAGAAGTGATTTCGGCAACCCCACGACGTCACAAAGGATACAATATCTTCCTCTACCTCTCCTCTCTTTTTCTAGCTTGTAAGTTCCTTCTATTTCCTTCCTCTCTTTGCTAAATTCTCTTTTCAAAACAAAGTATCGGTAAGTGGAGTTATTACCGATGTAAATCTTCTAAACTCTATAATCTCACTTTTCATTTACATATTGTTCAATAAACTTTTACACAATACTTGTAACACTATTATAAAGGTTAAGAAACAACTTTCACTCTAAAACTCCATATTAATTAACTTTAATTAAGCTTTTACTTTTAAATACCATAAAGTTTATATACGTTATCTTTTAAACATTTTGCTTAGCATACCTTTAGTAAACTTCACGAGGTAATGACCAACCTCTCACATACACACATATTGATATAACACGATTCTCTTGAGACATAACTTTTGTGGCAAAATACGACTTTTCATCAAAATATCTTGAACTATAAAAACTCGGTTTTCTTTAATTGGTGTTATCAAATTCTTTGTGATTGCGCCTCTACAACCCATTTCAGGGAACCCGCTATTGGATGGTGCGGATTAAAGCACATCCTCGGGCTAGTAGAGCGAGATGCAGACCTCCTCACGGAGCATACGATCTCGAAAGAATTTTAATACGATTTTGTAAGAAAAACGAGATTTTCTACTTAATAAATAAAATTAATTTTTAATAATTATATAAATATTATCAAACCATATATTTTTAATATATAATAAAATTCCATGTTTTCTAGAATATGAAAGAATGATAAGTTTCATTAAAATACCATCAAGTATCAATACAAGACAAGTTACACTAAAATACAATGAACTATTCAAGCTAAGTTACTATTCACTAATATACCTCACTCTTTAAAATTCACATCCATGGAAACCCTAAAGAACATAAATAATTACTCGAGATTTATTTTGAAAGTATATAAAATATTTTTCATAAAACCCCCTCGAGATATATAAAATTACATTAAGGGCCCTAGTAAATATGGGTTTAAGCGGGACCAATTCTCTTGAGCTTCAGGGAGCCGGAGAAAGTGGGTGCTTGCCTATTTAAGGTAGAAAACTAAAACGGTGTTATCAATGGTAATTATCTTAGAAAAGACACAAATCATGCCGTCCATGTGCAGCAGTTACCGATAACTCCTAAACCTAATTCAGGATCCAAATTCTGTTCTAAGTGTCTGACTCAAGTCTGAGTCCAAATCAATCTGAATCCAATTTAACATGAATTCAATATACCAAACATGAATACTTGAACCTAAACCTGAATACCAGAACAATATCAATCATGCAACATGACTTGATTTGACTGAACCATGGTTATGACTTGACTTCATTACATGATTACTTGATACATCCTGAAACTATTCACATGAACAACTTATACCATAGTCTCGGCAAGTCTGATAATTACCAATCAATGTAATATATATTACGGGGTTTAATGGGATAGACTGGTACGGAATGTGTTAAAAGTGGCACGATGATGGACACTAAAAGACACTTATATGAACATCATGTGCCGTTGTCCCATGGGTTTTGACGGGGCTTTGTACTTACATGTTACCATAGTCCACGGGATAGTTGGACTCCTCTCATATACACTGATACATTCTGTACCAAGCTACAAACAGCTACGTTAGCATAACAAACAGATAATTTACCAGTTCTATTCTCTTTACTTGTCTATTCCATTCTATCTTTTGGGACTTACCGAGCGCTAGTTCGCTGACGACATTCATGTTTCTTTTTTCTTTGGATTGTTCGTCAGGAGAATCCGACTCTCAGGAGACCAAGCCCAGTCAGGACGATTTGGAGTAGTTCACAGAGGAGCCAGACTTTTAGGTTTTTACTTGTACTTATTTTGTTTTCAGTTCATATGCCACTGTTTAGGCATCGCTTTCTATCATTGTACTTTTCTTTTCAGTTGTATGTAAAGAAAGAAACTTAATAAAAGTTGCTTTTATTATTACATCTCTTGTTATTCTTGTATATTCATTTTATGTTGCTTGTTTACGCCTAATGCGTTTACTTCTGAATAAATACGTCGCGGCCTGTCACGTCTACTTCTATGTATACTGGGAAGCGGAGCGTGACACAATTTCTCTTGGAATCAAGCGCCTTTTCAAAATAACAATTCAAACCCGCCGTTCCAACAATTTCAAAACACGAATTTTCAAAATCAGAAAATGGGATATTCTAACAACCAGCTACAACAACTGAGTCAGACCAACCAAACTTATGCACCCCCTGGTTTTTTCCAAGACGACAAGCGGGTGTCAACCATTGAGAAAGGGTTGGAGGCTCTAATTAAAGCCTCTACAAAGACTGCATCTAGTCTGGTTACATTTATGCAAACTTCTAAACAGTTGCAAAGTGACAGTACTCAAGCAATAGCCAAGTTAGAGGTACAAATCAGTTAGCTCGCTGCAACAATGAGTGAACGAGAGAAAGGAACATTTCCTTCCCAGCCTGTACTAAACCCAAGAGATCAGAGAACCCATAACGCGCATGTTTTTCAACAGAACAACTTAGAAATTGCGAATGCCATCACCATCCTACGATCAGGATGCCTGATTGACAATAAGGCTGTCAAACCTAACGATACATTAAAATTGTGTGGTTGTTAATTCACCAACACCACCTGTTTCTTCTTCTTACCCTTCTACTTCTTCATCTTCTTTTACCTCTTCTTCTTCTTCGTCGCCAGCTACAATTCCTTCGAAGCAATACAAATCTACGCCACAGTTCTGTCCAGCAGTACCATTACAAAAGATAACTTTTTCTGAACCTACTCTGTCTGCACCTTCTTCGAACCAAAATTTTGAGCCCAAAGATCCATACCCTAATCGATTAAGGTCGAAGAAACCTTTTACTAATATGGAGAAGGTTTTAGATGTTTTTAAACGATGTGAAGTGAACATACCGCCGTTGGATGTGGTCCAACAGGTCCTGACGTTTGCTAAAATCTTGAAGGATTTATGCACGCAGAAGCGACGCACCAACATGCTTAAAAAAGTCTTCTTGGCAGCCACATTGAGCGATGTCTTGTCTAAGTCTACTATTTCATGTATTATATGGGGCAGCAAATAAACCATGCCTTTCTTGACTTAGGCGCAAGCGCGACCCTGCTCCCTTACTCAGTATATGAACAACTGGGTTTAGGAGAACCGAAGCCGACTAGGGTCATCCCGTTCTACAATTGGCAGACCGATCAACAAAGATACCGAGGGGAGAGATCAAAGACGTTTTGATCAAGGTCGGGGAATTTATATTCCCCGTAGATTTTATTGTTCTAAAAACAGAACCCATCGTGAATCCCAGCGGTCAGATTCCATTTATACTGGGACGACCATTCCTAGCCACATCGAATGCGTTAATCAATTGTCATAACGAATCCATGAAGCTATCATTTGGAAATATGACAGTTGACTTCAACATTTTCAGCCTAGGAAATCAAGCAAGTGACTGAAACTATGACCTATTTGAAGTCTTTGGAAATATGACAGTTGACTTCAACATTTTCAGCCTAGGAAATCAAGCAAGTGACCGAAACTATGACCTATTTGAAGTCTACGTAGTATATGATATGCTGGAGGAGGAGACATTTGACTTCAACAATGAGTGTCTTGACGAAACTTTTGAAGAACTTTTCTCTGAGGAGTTTCTCTTGTTAGAGGAATTTATCCCTGAAAAGATTTCCTACACCCATTGGGGGTCCCAATTTGAACCACTTCGCACTGAACTGACCCATGAAGTGCGACCATCTGAAGAGGAGCCGCTTAAGCTTGACCTCAAAGTTCTTCCTGACCATTTCAAGTATGCATACATGGGCCATAACGATACGCTCCTGTTATAATTGCAACCGACCTTACGTCTGAGCAAGTGTCAGCCTTAATAAATGTTCTGAGAAAGAACATGGAAGCGATAGGTTGGTCGATGGCTGATATCAAAGAAATCATCTTTGCTATATGTCAGCACCGCATTCATATGACTGATGATCCCAAACCCTTCAAAGATCCTCAATACCGGCTAAACTCGGTAATGCAAAAAGCGGTACGGAAAAAGATGCTTAAGTTCCTTGACAATGGGATCATTTATCCCATATCTGATAGTGGATAGGCAAGCCCTACACACGTTGTGCCAAAGAACTCGGGTATTACCGTCGTTACGAATGAAGCGAATGGGCTTGTCCCAACCCGCACACAGATAGGTTGCAAGGTCTGTATTGATTACAGAAAGCTCAATGCAGCAATATGTAAAGATCATTTTCTGCTGCCCTTCATTGACCAAATGCTAGAACGCTTAGGAAAAAAAACTTTTACGTTGTTCACACTATTTTTTCTCGATGGCTACTCTGGCTATAATCAGATTCCGATTGATCCTAAGGATCAGGACAAGACAACTTTTACTTGTCTTTTTGGCACGTTCGCCTACCACCGCATGCCCTTTAGGCCGTGCAATGCACCCACCACATTTTAGCGGTGCATAATGAGCATTTTCTCAGATATGGTATAGTGATTTTTGAAGGTCTTTATGGATGATTTCTCCGTCTTTGGAGATTCATTCTCTGAGTGTTTAAGACATCTTGAGCTCGTACTGATACGATATAAGGAAAAATATCTCACACTCAATTGGGAGAAATGTCACTTCATGATCAAACACGGCATTATGTTAAGCCCCATTATTTCTGAGAACGACATTGAGGCCGATAAGGAAAAAATCGACGTTATCTCAAGTCTCCTGCCTCCATGGACTGTCCATGGCATTCAGGTATTCTTAGGCCACGCCGGCTTTTATAGGCATTTCATTAAGGAATTTAGAAAACTGGCTAGGCCCTTAACTTCTTTGCTGGCCAAGGATGTTCCCTTAGAGTTCAATTCCGAGTGCCTCACAGTGTTCAAACTGCTGAAATTGGAGCTCACTTCTGCTCCGATCTTGAGTGCACCCAGCTGGAATGAACCTTTCAAGCTGATGTGCGATACTTCTGACTTTTCTATTGGCACTGTCTTAGGACAATGATTTGAAAAGAAACCACACGTTATTTACTATGCGAGCCGGACATTGAATGACACATAGCTAAACTACACAACCACGGAAAAAGAATTCCTAGCTGTCGTCTTCGCACTCCAAAAGTTTCGTCTGTATTTGATTGGTACCCACTTGACCATTTAGACTGATCATTCTGCACTGAGGCATCTCTTCGCAAAGAAAGATACCAAGACCAGATTGATATATTGGATTCTCTTTCTCCAAGAGTTTGACTTGACTATCAAAGACAAGAAGGGAACAGATAATGTGGTGGCCGATCACCTGTCTCTCTTGATAAAAGCATCAGTCGAGGACATCCTGATCAATGAAAAATTTCCTTACGAACAATTTCTCGTCATACCAATCAAACCCTAGGTTCGCTAATATCGTCAATTACCTGGTTATCGGGGAAACATCTTCTTTTTGGTCAAAGCAAGACAAGTCTAAATTCCTATCCCAAGTGAAATTATTTTATTGCGATGAACCATACCTTTTTAAGTACTGTCCTGACCAAATCATTAGGAGATGTGTCCCCAGTATAGAAACGGGAAGTGTTTTGTCATTCTGTCATGACCAAGCCTGTGGGGGCCATTTTGGACCCCGAAAGAAAGCGGAGAAGGTATTGCAATGCGGCTTCTACTGGCCGACATTATTCAAAGACGCATTTGACTCTTGCAAATCTTGCAACCATTGTCAGCATATGGGAAAGATCAAGAAACGTAATCAGATGCCTTTAAACTCAATTCTTATCGTTGAAATCTTTAATATATGGGGCATCGATTTCATAGGGCCGTTCCCTAATTCTTTTTGGAACGTATATATCTTGATAGCTGTGTACGTGTCGAAATGGGTCGAGGCAGTGCCCTGCAGAACCAACAACAACAGGTTGTCGTCGCATTTCTGAAGGAAAACTTCTTTTCCTGGTTCGACATTCCCCGCACAATCATCAGTGACAATGGGACCCATTTTTGTAACCAATCGTTTGAAGCTCTAATGAAAAAATATTTGATCAGTCACAAAATGTCGACGCACTATCATCTTCAGCCTTAAGGGTAGGTGGAAATCTCCAACCGTCAGATTAAGCAAATTTTAGAGAAAACCGTCAGCCATAATCGCAAGTACCGGTTTGTGAAGTTAAATGACGCCTTGTGGGCTTTCCGAACCGCCTTTAAAATGAATCTAGGTATGTCTCCATATCTTCTGGTTTTCGGAAAAGCCTGCCACCATCCATTCGAATTGGAACACTGCGCTTACTGGGCTATCCAACGGCTGAACTTTGACTTAGAAAAAGACGGTGGGGTTCGTAAACTTCAATTGAATAAGCTCGATGAGATACACAACGATGTGTATGAAAAGGCCAAGCAGTATAAAGAAAAGATGAAAGTCTTTCACGATAAGGCGATCCTACGGAAAACTTTCACAGCAGGACAGAAGGTCTTGCTATATGATTCACGACTCCATCTTTTTCCAGGAATGTTAAAGTCACACTGGATAGGTACATTTCTGGTGCACACTATTTTTCCGTACGGTGCAGTCGACATTGAAGATCCGCACAGTGAAAACTTGTTTAAAGTAAACATGCAGCATTTAAAGCCATTTTTAGAACTACCCACGGAACTAGGGGAGCTCATGTTCTTACATGAGCCACGTTACAACGTTTAAACACAACCCCACCCCTTGTACATACTTGTGATACTCTCTCCCCTCATGCCTTGAACTTCAATGCATAAGAGTGGAAGCCCTGTTTTAAGGTAAGTTGGTGGGGTATTTATTTTCTGTGTAAATTCTTGTCTTGTGAAACTCTCCGAAACTCTTAAAACTCAAAACTTTTATGACTTCATTGTGTGGCATGACTGTGAGGACACTGTCAAGTTTAAGTTTGGGGGTATGCTCGGTGAGCTTTTCTGTCTCTGCATTCATGTACAATGCATATAGTTGCATCTCATGTTTGTTTTCGAATCTGCATTGTATATTAAAATTATTGAAAAATCCAAAAAAAGTTCGCAAAACCATAAAAATCATAAAAATTCGAAAAATTTGAAAAACATAAAATCTTTTTTGTCAAGTTAACTAGTGAGATAACTTAAACTCACAATCCAATGGTTAAGATTGACAGGCTTGAAACAACTAAACTCTAGGATAGAAATTGAAAATCCGAGAAACTAACCTTCATTTTAGTTTGACCTTGGCATTTTTACATCTTTACATCACACTTTACGTGTCGTAAGTTTTGGGGGAAAAAAAACAAATGAAAAGTTTGTAATGTCTGAAATTTATAAAATTGGTAAACTCCTTAAGGAACAAACTGGTTTGTTCTGAAGTAAGTAATATTGAGAATAATTCATAGGTGAAGTGGATATGAAGGGAAATTATTGAAAACTTTAATGGAGGCTAAGTGTGAAAAACAACCCATATGGACCTTAATTGGAGTGATTACACACCTGATCTACACAAACACTTCTTTAATCTTAAAAATGATATGAACAACTGGCAATGTCTCCGTTCACATTAAATTTTATGTTTTTCATGCGTAAAATAAGTCCTTTTGTTTTAGGACCGAGGTGACTTGGTCAATTAAGTCCGCATGGTTGTTTCTACAGCTAATACCCTAAAACCATCTGGTTTGGGTGTATTGATCCAAAACTCGCTAAGAAACCTAGAAATTCCGATATAAATAAAGTCAAGCAAGTATTCTCTTCGAGTTTAAAGTCCTCACGGCTCTTTGTGGGAGAATAATCTTGGTTTGAGACGGGTTTTTTTTATATAAATTTTTTTAACGGAGATATAAAGGTTTTGTTTCCCCAATAAAAGAGCAAAACTCTGTTAAAAAAATGGGGCAGCGCCTCACGTGCTTCCCACAAGGGCGCCAGCGCCAAGACCAATTTGATAAGAACTAATCCTATTGTGGCGCCTCACGTGCTCCTCACACGGGCGTCAATGTGCAACACAGGCGCCAATGTGCCAAGCACATAAATACCTATTACAAGAATTAAAACCTTAAGTAGCGCCCATGTGCACAACACGTGAGCGTCGGCGCCCAAGTAGAATTAAATTCTACTCTATATTAAACAGAGCCGTTGGATCAAAGATCCAACGGAGATGATAAATCATCAAAATACAGAATTAAATTCTGTCGGGAGAAAATATCCCACAAATTGGATTATAGAATAAAATTCTATTTTGGGATATATTCTCTCAGTCTTTCTAAACAAGAAAGACTGCCTCTGTAAAACAGAGAACCGATGGATTAAAAATCCAACGGTGATAAAAAAAAACCGTTTTACAGAATAAATTCTGTGTAAGAGAAAATATTTCCCCAATCTTGTTAGAAATAAGAAAATATGTTCTGTAAAACAGATGTTTTTGGATCAAAGATCCAGCGGTGGGTAAATTCCCCAGATCAATTGGGATCTCTTAATGAGAGATTTTCTCAAAGCTAATTAACAAACCGCCTCTAATATATAAAGAACCAAAGACTTCAAGTCTAGAGTGGAAGAACCCCCCATAAGCTTTAAAAAAAAGAGAAGAGAAAGCTTCAAAAGAACAGAGAATTAAATTCTCGAGGAAGAAGAACCCTCTTCTTGGAAATTTTTGGTATATATATACCTGCTGGGGGGTTTAGCCCTTCTCAACAAACCGATTTCTTTCTTCGAATCTGAGATCCAAAAGACAAGTCTCCTATATGATGAGAATTTAATTCTCATTGGGAAGAACTCGTTCTCGAGAACCAAAAATTCATTTACAAAATAAAGATCATGTTGATCATTCAAGAAGAAAAGAACCCAGCGCCCACCGCCCCATGTGCCCCTCACGTGGGCAACACAGAAGAAAGAGTGCTTAGCACTCAATGAGCGGCGCCCCACATGCCCCTCACGTGGGCGCCACAGAAGAAAAGAGTGCTTAGCACTCAATGAGCGGCGCCCAGCGCCTCACGTGTCCCTCACGTGAGCGCCACAGAATGGAAGAGTGCTTAGCACACGCTAGGCAGTGCCTAGCGCTTCACGTGCTTCTCACGTGGGCGCCATAAAGAGTGCCTAGCACTCCATACAAAGACAAAAAGGGGGTAAAGTGTTTAACACTTATTGGGCAATCCCTATGACTGAAAGCCCCACATGATTATATGTGAGCGTCATAACTTATATAAGTGCTCAGCCCTTTTTGTACAAAAAGGGGACTGATTAAATAGAGCCCAAACAAGTGCTTGGCACTTTTCAATAAAAAAAACTGAGTGGACCAAGCCAAAATTGTCTAGGTCCCCTGAGGATAGCGCCTCCCTGATTCAGATCAACCGAGCCCATGTGCTCATGATTTCCCAAACCGATCTTAGTCCCAAATACGGCTATTGATCTTCCAATTGATGATATCCAAAACGATACTCATCCCATATCCTCCCGAGGAAATCTTAGTCTCAAAATATGAATAATGGTTTCCGGGTTTACCACTAACTCATTTTTCCCTCAAATACAAGAATTGGTTCAAGGGTACATCTCTCCATACCTCTGATCCACATCGTTGTAATTCCTCAGCGTTTTCAGAGAGGTGGCGGGTCCCGACAACCGAAAGTTTTTTGGTGCACTTCCAAACTGATGTGCACACGTCAAATCAGACCGCACCCAAAACTAGGTGCATTTCATATCATCGTTGTTCATCCCGTCACATAACAAATACACGTGAGCGCAAGATGGAAAACGGATCGAGACGTCCTTAAACTAAAATCATCTCCAAAATGGTGATCAACGGACCGAGACGTCCTTAAATTAAAAAGACGTCCTTAAACTAAAATCTCACCTCCAAAATGGTGATCAACGGACCAAGATGTTCTTAAACTAAAAGCTCACCTCCAAAATGGTAATCAATTGACCGAGACTTCTTTAAACTAAAGCCTCAACTCCAAAATGGTAATCAACGGACCGAAATGTCCTTAAACTAATATTCGCCTAAAAAATGGCGACAATGGACCGAAATGTCCCTAAATTAAGACAACAGAGCCTAAATGCTCTCTTGTTGGATCTGAAACAAAAATGATCCTAACACCTTGTTAAGTAGATCTTAGTCTCAATTGGACTAACTTATCCTTAACAAAAAAAAAACCAACCGAGTCCCAACCGCTCACATACATTTAAGTCGACTTAATCTCAAACCAGATTAACGATCCTTAAATAAAACAAACCCAAATCTAAGATATACGGATTTGGACTAATCCTCGCCCTATGGGCGACAGCATAAATTAGTCTCCGTATACAATCCACAGGCAACCTAAACCAAAAATAAAAACACATATAACACGAAGTGAACTTCCGGAGAAGGAGAAAGTGGTTATCGTGATGCGGTAACGTAATTAACTGCAGGGGCTTGCGCCTGCAGGGAAGAGCGTCCCCACAATTAAAACCCCTCGCAAACGAGGGGGAATTTGACGAAGTCTGCTACAACGGCCGTATTCGTCTAAACCTCCGATATACGGTGCCATAAATCAACTTAGTATCTTTGGAGAGGTGGACGGATAAATCCAAATAGCATCTGCCTCTAAAATTCAGGCCAGACGTCCTAACGTCTCGGCCGCGTCTTTCGGCGGTGAACAGGTTCTGGCACGCCCGGTAGGACCTTTTCCTTTTTCCATTCCACACTTCGTGTGTCGTGTTTCACGAACAAAAATCGCGGTTGGTTATGGTTGCCCTTGGATTCGAGAATCTAAGATTTGTTGTCTTAGTCATGTGCATAAGAAAAAGGAAAAAGGTCAATGGCTTCCAGCTGGACAAACGGCAACAACAACTCCCGCTCCGCCCCAACTGGAGGAGTGTCTTACGGGCCAAATGCGGCCTCCATCTTTTCAATGCCAGTGGAGGCAGGTAACTCAATCAACCACTGGATTGTTCTTCGGGACCATGCTCCCGCCAGCAAGTTTCAGCGCCTCAGTGCCACCACAGGAATCTCCAAAGAAGTCGGTCTTCGATCGACTTGCAACCACCACGGCCCACTCAATGGGTCGTCCAAGTCTGCCACCTCAGTCTTCAATAGTCTGAGTCGAAGCTCAAGTGAGCCAGCAAAGAGGCTCGCGATACCTGAAGGGGATATCCCAAAATGGATAGTCCTCCCAACTCCTCCGGCAGGTGAAGTCGTCAAAGGTGCTTCGCTTACCAAAAGATTGGTCTTTGACAGATTGGCCGTTCCAATTTCTGCTGCGGGTGAAGACGTCAAAAGTGCTTCCCCTACCAGAAAATTGGTCTTCGAAAGATTGGTCGTTCACTCTCGACGGACGTCAGTCTTCGACAGGATGGCACCAACAGTAGCCCTTTATCAAAGCCGGGGGCATGACGGAGCCACTTCCACAACTGAGGTAGTCCCATCTGCAAGACACGCTCGACGTCGCCACTGGCACCGGAAGAGAAAAGCTGGGGGAAACTCCTCCTCTGGACTTACTCCACCAGCTCCAATGGTGGACGTTGACACTGCTGTTCCAACTGAAAATAGCTTTAAACCGCTTAGGAGGGTGCGAAAGAACTCTACAACCGCGGTATTGAAGAAATCTCCACTTCCTACTAAAAACATGACGCAGGAAAAACCGGAGCAGTCCCCTCAATGGCTCTCCTCCCAAATTCATAGGGTCTGGCGGAAAGTCCAGGACTCTGTGATCAACAAAGACCACTCTCGTCAACCGGAGAAAATGAAGGTTCGACAAGAGGAAAATCATCCCTCCACCATATAGCGAGGGACTTATTTCACACAGGCGCCTGTTACAACGGCTCCTTCAACCTCTGCTTCCCACAAAAGGAGAAGGCCGGAGAAAATCTCATTGCCTATGGAAAATTCTAAAGGCGCTGGACCTAAACGTCCCACGTCTGGGGGCATGGTTGTACACACGGTCTACACGGCTTCCGGGAAAGAGGAAAGCCGTACTTATGTGGGTCATCGATCGCAAACTCGATCGTTGTAAAAAGCTCAGGAGCAGCAACAAAATTTCCAGGAGATTCTGACGAAAATGACAGCACTCACCGGGGAGAATGAAAGCCTGGAAGCGGCGTCTGAACTGCGCCAGGAGCAGGAGACCGATACAGAGTTCTTGCGAAGGGTGCTGGAAAGAAAGGATAAGGAGGCCGTGGAACAGGCTGGTAATATAAAACAGATGGCACTCCAAGACATGGTTGGAATGATGATCTATTCAGAACCTCCAACTGAAGACCCGCTGATAATCATCGAGGACGACAGAGGGAAAACATCAAACCCTCTTCCAGCTTTATCAACAGCCAGGGAGGAAACGATCTCCAGGGCTGCCCTTGATGATTACACAGCTCAACAAATACAAGCTCATCAAGCAAGTGAAACGGCTGGCCAAGTCGTCAAAACTGGGCGACCGTATCCGGGTTGGTACGATCAAATTAAGTACCCGCCAGGATATACAATCCCCAAGTTCCATATGTACAAAAGGGTATGCAATCCTCATCAGCACGTTGCTCAGTTCAAAGCTTTGTGTGGCAATACTGGAAGAGACAACAACTTGTTGCTTCACCAGTTCGTTGGCAGCCTGTCGGAAACAGCATTCGAATGGTACTCGGAGCTCCCAAATGACTCCGTCAAAACATTCACGGAAATGGAATTGCTATTCATGGAGCGGTTCGCCAGCGCAAGCGAGCACATCCCGATCACATCATTAATCAATGCCAGGGTGAAGCTAGGAGAGACCTGGGTTCAATACGCGATCCGGTAGCGGAACCTATGGTCAAAATGCGAACAATGCATTGAAGAAGTTCCTGCCGTGGGCATGTTCATATAGACCCTTGATCCTCAGGCGATTGTGTCCCAGTTCATGACGTTCTTTAAACCGACCACCTTCCAAGCTTTGATCGACAAGTTGGCCCAAATGGACCAGATGGGTCACGGGCCTTCCTCTTAAAAAATGGACCTCGGAATGCAAAGGGTAAAGAGAAAGCGGCCTTCGTTGCCAACACTCAACAACAACCGAGTGTCCCGCAACCGGTTACTCGCCAAAACAACGGCGCCCGCGCCAATCCCTTGAAGAGAAGTTAGGACGTGCTTACTCGTTTCCCCGTGATAAAACGAGGAGATTGTTCGAACTGGCAGTGCGCAACAAACTCATCACTCTGCCGGACCTAAAACGTCCACCGCAGCCCGGTGACGTCAACAACCCCAACCACTGCTCCTATCACAGAATGGTGAGCCACCCAATTGAAGATTGCTACGTCTTAAAAAATTGGATCGAGGCCCAGTATCAACGGTGAAATTTGCTCTTTCTGAGAACTGAAGGGTGAGCCCGCCACAGAAGTACGCTCCTAAAAAGGTGGATACGCCGGGAGCATCATGCTCACTCGTGGAAGAAGTTCCATGGGAAGTCGTCCTTTCAGCTAAAACTAAAAGAATGCTGAAGGATCTCCAGGCATGTCCGTTGATCAGGTGGAAAATCCCGCTGGAGCCCGAGATCATTGAAGGGATGCTAAAACCGCGACCCGTACCAAAAACTGTCGAAAAAGGGCAAAATCCCAAAGTCGATCCTTCAAAGTCTTCAAAGAAAAAGAAGAAGACCAAGAAGCCTGTGCAGCCTGCCGAGTATGACGACAAGCGCACGGACCTGCAAAAGTACATAGACGCGCTGGAAGAGTACAACCAGAAGGCAAAGACCCCAGTCACTCTCGAAGAGTTCCTCAAGCATATTCTTGAGAACGAAAAGAGTGATAACGATGAGGAAAATAACTCATCATCAACTGAAGACTATGTAGCAAATTTCCACATGGTCTCCCATTCGTCATTAAATGGCGAAGAAGTTCCCTCGGCGTCAGAAAACAATGCAGAGGAATTGGGGGCAGGATCGGCGCCAAAATCCCCGGAGCTGTCAGAAGACCCAATCGATAGGCTGTTAAATGAAGCCTTTCGAAAGAGTAAAGCTGACTGAGAACGCAAAACAGCTATATACGAAAAGGCTAGGTGTCGGCCTCAGGATGAAGAAGCTGCGGTAAGGATGAGTCGTAAAGTACTCCAACCAAACCGAAGCACACCTGCCATAAATAAGAGCAGGATCAAAGCAGTGAAGCGGTTCACTAAAGCCCTGTCAGTGGGAATGAAGCTGCCACCTCTCGTGGAAAACACTCCTGGGGTCATATGCCTCGACGGAGCAGATATACATCCAAACTACTGCCTATATCATCAGAGGGTCACCCACCCCACCGAAGAATGCAGTGCCTTCAAGAAGTGGTGGCAAGAATATGTTGCCCATCAACAGCACTTTAAGAGGATGAAACAAGAAGCTCGTCGACAGTAAAGAAGTTCGACAAGTGCGCGTGAGAAAACGACTGGCAACTGTCATATGGTTGATGCCAGTCGGGAAAGAGAAAAACTCTAAGTTCTTACCTTCGGGAGCGATTCCGAGGAAGAAATGACCCTTGGCCCTCTCTTCTAGAACTCCACCTCCGAAAAAGAAGAAGATGAGAAGAACTGCGAGAACATTCAGCTGCGTAATCACACGTTGCCTGAGAAGAACCTCGGACTTGTAAACAAAGGTTCGAGCAAAAGAGATAAAGGGAAAGAAAAGGTCCCTGAGAAAATCACTTTTGATGATGGATTCGTTAAAGAGCTCGCAGCCAAAGAACCACCTTGGAAAAACAAGGTGGATTACAATATCTTAGAACATCTGAAGAAGATACCCTCACAACTGAGCATATTGGATGCTCTTTTCCTGTCCAAAGAAACCCGAGATTCTCTGATCAAGGCGTTACAAGAGCCCGATCAGTTTGAAGCTTTCTTAGTTGAAGAGAAGATGAAGGACGAGCTGGCAGACGTTTACACAGCTGATATCACATTCAGTGATGAGGATCTCCTCCTCGGAACGTGCGAGCACAACCGTCCTCTATACATCACCGGGTATTGCCACGACATCAAGATAGTCAAAATCCTCATCGACAACGGGTCCTCCATCAGCCTCCTCAACATGAAGGTGCTGAAGGAGATTTGTATGAACATTCAGCACCTGGCTCGGGGCAAAATTACCATCTCTGGGTTCGATTCATAGTCATCACGGACTCTCGGGTCCGTAATACTGACATTATGCTTCGGGCTGCTCGTCACTGACATCAAATTTCATGTCATTAACGCCAAGAATTGCTACAATGCTCTGCTCGGCAGGCCTTGGTTACACGAGTACAACGTCATCCCTTCTACACAACACTAGTGTATGAAGTATTTCAAAGACGGCCTCGAGTACACCGTTACAGGGGAGCTAAATCCATTCTCCGTAAACCCGGTCCGAAAATATGAAGAAGCAAAATACTTCCTCCCAGACTTCAAAGACACAGAAAGATGTCATAAGCCGGAGAATAAAAAAAGGCATCGCCATTATCCCGATCTTTGGGAGCGATACCGAGGAAGATGAAGAGATAGTCTACTCGCGGCAACCCGAATGCAACATGCCCGGAACATCTACTCCTATTTTGGTCTTTGGCAGTGACTCTGAGGACGAGACTAACACCGTATTCTCTACTCGCCCGTCGGCACAAACCATTACTGGAGCTGACCAGAGCTTGCAAATCACCATAGTTCCGCCGCGGCATTACAAAGAACTTGATGCACTCGATACATACATCGTACAAGAGCTGCTAACTTTCTACGTCCCTCCCAGGCGAAGAGGTGAAAAGGCGATCCTCTTCTATCAATCTACGTAGACCAGAGTGGAGAAAGAACTCTGGCATGGTACCGAGTTTGCACTTGACAGACTTCAACCAATCCTTCTACCCAGATATTACGCAAAGGGATTGAAAAGGCTATTAAGATGCCAAGGCGTACCCTTCAAACAAACCGCTCGACAAGCTCAGTTCTACAACAAGATTTGAGACATTCTTGGGACTCAACGAAAGATGCCCGACGGGGGGATGGAGACGACTGGGCTTGAATACGTTCGGTCCAAGAAACGGGAGCGATTCCATGGTTGCCGCTTTATAAATATCTCCGGTGAAGAAAGGAATGCTTTTCCAGATAGCGCTGACATTGAAAGGGAGCAAAATTCTGCTATAAAAACGTCAAGTCTGTCGTTCGAAGATCAAGTTGACAAGCTAATAAGGGAAGGCGGTCACAAGGTTCGGGATGATCACAGCCGCGAAAATGGCTATTTACAAAAGGGTCAGGACTCAGCGTCTCATTCAACAGTTTGCGGAAAAGGAAAATTACGATGCCCTTCACTCTCAACCCGCTGTACATTCTCGCAACAAGAGAAAAGCCTGAAATGGGGCCAAAAACAAAGTGAAGAACGAGAATGACGCTCTAAAACAGCGAAGCGGATCCAAGAAGCCACGCAATCGAAAAAAAAGTCAGCTGGAATCCATCTTTTATGCAGAAGATAGGTCGGGAATACTCTTTCCCTCAAGACAAGACAAGGAAAATATTCAACGTTGTCATGAAGTATCAAATGATGATGCTCCCGGAGCCTCGGTACCCCGAACAGATAAATGAGGTCCATCACTTGGATTATTGCTCCTATCATAGAGCAATAGGACATCCTCTTGAAGACTGTTTCACCTTTAAAGACCGGGTTGAAGACCAATATCAACAAGGCATATTCGCTTTATCCGACAGCTGGAGGGTGACCCCACCGCAAAAGCATGAGCCAAAGAGAACCTATATCGTGAAGGTAAGACCGGCTCAACACCAAGAATGGAAGCGAATTCGTACTTGCCACATGATAACACTCTCAAAGAAGGGAGGGCACGAGAATATGAATGACTTCTTCAAGTGCTTCGTAAATAAGGGAGAGGAGGAGGTGATCTCAGAGTTTCCACTGGCGCCAAAAGAGCTGGAAGATGGGATACATACTACGACGGACAACCTAAAAAGAATTAACCTAGGGACGGAAAACGATCCGAGGCTCCTGTTCGTCAGTGAGCTGCTTTCTAAAAAGCAGGTGGCCATTTTAAAAGATGTGCTCATGAAATATAAAGATACTTCGCATGGAACTATTCCGAGATGTAGCGTCTAGATCCAGAAGTAGCAGTACATAGGCTGTCCATATCGCCGAACATCAAGCCAGTCAAACAAGTGCCAAGGAGAATGTGGCTCGAACTCGAGATGATTATCAATGCTGAAGTTAAGTAACTAATTGACTCCGGTTTCATCCAGAAAGTTCAATACCCTAACTGGATCGCTAACATCATTCCGGTGATGAAGAAAAATGGGACAGTGCGCATCTATGTGGACTTTTGGGACCTCAACAAAGCTTGTCCGAAGGATAACTTCCCAGTACCAGTTACCGAGTTTATGATCGAAAACACGTTTACTCATGAAGTCTTCTCTTTCATGGATGGATCTTCAGGATACAACCAAATAAAAATGCATCCTGAAGACCAAAAGCATACCGCCTTCCGGACTCCATTAGGTATATTCTGTTACAAGGTGGTGCCATTCGGTCTGAAGAACGCAGGCGCTACCTACCAGAGGGCCATGATAAAAATCTTCGATGACCTCATTCATGAGGTTGTTGAATGCTACATTGACGACCTTGTGGTAAAAAGCAAATCTCATAAGGAGCATTGGGAACATCTAGATATAGTGTTCCAACGTCTTCGGAAGTCTAATCTGAAGATGAATCCTCGCAAATGCGCGTTTGGAGTCTCCTCAGGCATATTCCTTGGATTCATCATACGGTACCGGGGTATCGAAATTGTCCCTTCAAAGATTAAGGCGATTATGGAGATGCCCACGCCGAGAACTCTCAAACAACCGCGGTCTCTCCAAGTAAAGCTCGCGTATATCCGGCAGTTCATAGCCAAACTCTCTGGAAAATGCCGTCCCTACAGTCACCTGATGAAGAAGGGGACCCCGTTCGTCTGGGATCATAGATGCCAGAATGCAATAGAAGAAATCAAGCAATACTTGTAGAATCCGCCAGTACTGACTGCTCTGGTTAAGGGAAAGCCCCTCATCCTGTACACAACAGCCCTTGAAGGTTCTTTAGGCGCGCTATGGGCACAAAAGAACTAACAGGGAAAGGATATAGTTCTGTACTATTTGAGTCGAGTTCTTCTGGGGGCAGAAAATAACTACCCTTATCGAAAAGTATTGTCTGGCACTGATCTTCGCAATAATGAAGCTCATACACTACGCCTTAGCACATGAGGTCCATCTCATATCGAAGGTGGATCCCCTTAAATATCTGATGTCAAGGGCCATTCTAACAGGAAGGCTCGCCAATGGGCCCTCCTCTAGATGGAATTCTCGATAACGTATCGACCCCTCAAAGCGGTGAAAGGCCAAGCCATCGCCGACTTTCTCGCCGAGCATCCGATACCCGTTGACTCCCCCTTAAATTGTGAGTTGCCGGATGAACATGTGTTCGATGCAGTCGAAGGAAAGGAGGAAGAAAATGATGCCCGATGGGAACTCTACTTCGATGGAGAATCTTCCATGAAAAAGCGGAAGCATAACACCCCCATAATCAAAGATGGGGTGGGACTCATCTTCATGACTCCGCAAGGAGAGATACTGCGTTACGCCTTCTCCCTGATGGAGCCGAGGACAAACAACGAAGCTGAATATGAACCTTTGATTACAGGTCTTGAGATCGCCATTGACATGAGAATTCAAGACCTCCTCATATATGGAGACTCCCAACTGATCGTTAGCCAAGTAAATGTCGACTATCAAACATGCAAACCAGAGCTAATAAAGTATGGTGAAAGAGTGCAGCGATTGCTGACACAAATTCTCTCCTACATCCTGGAGAGTATACTGTGTGCGAAAATTGCAAGGCGGATGCATTGGCCAAGCTGGCTAAGGAATTGGCCGACGAAGACCTCGACGGCGTAAAGATTATCATTCAAAGCCGTAGGGTTCTCGCACCAGCAAAGATATCTTCGGAGGATTTAACAGAGTCATTTGAAGAAAAGGAAACGACCAAACAAGCAGTCCTTCAAATAAAAGACGAAGAAAAGATCAAGGACTAGAGGGAAGTCTTCATAGACTACTTCAAATCCCATCGAATGCTCGAAGATGCGTCGTCAAGACATCAGCTCATGAAACGGGCTCTGTCTTTCACTTTTGTCAATGATACTCTATAAAAGAGATCGCTTGACGGTTTGTAGCTAAGGTGCTTGGGGCCAGAAGAAGCAAAAAGTGTCGTTCAAGAAACTCACGACGGACTTTCCGGTTTTCATCAGGCCGGGCCAAAGATGAAGCTGAAGATAAAAAGGATGGGCTATTATGGGCCCACAATGATTCAGGATCGCCTCGAATATGCGAAACAGTGTCACACATGCTAAATTCACGGGGACTTCATCCACCAACACCTGAATCCGCTACATCCATTGGTAGCTAGCTGGCCGTTCGAAATGTGGGGAACCGACATAATTGGCCCCATCGAACCAGCATCATCTAAAGGACATCGGTTCATACTAGCAACAACCGATTACTTTTCTAAGTGGGCAGAAGCAATACCACTAAGGGAAGTGAAGACGGAGAATATTCTCCATTTCTTTAAGACACATGTCATCTACCGGTTCGGCACTCCGCGAAGGATAATCTCGGATAATGCACCAGCTTACAGGAGCCATAAAATCATCCGCTTCGCAGAACAACATAAAATAGACTGGAGATACTCCTCCGTCTATAATCCACGAGCTAATGGTCTAACTGAAGCTTTCAACAAGAGCTTGACCAAGATTATAAAGAAAACGGTGTCCAGAAGCAAAAATGACTGGCACGAAAGGCTACACGAAGCTCTCTGGGCGTACCGGACGACATTCAAAATAGCTACAAATACGACCTCATACGCGTTGGTATTCGGCACGGAAACAGCCCTTCCTTTGGAAATAGAACTCTCTTATCTCCGAGTAGTGGTTCAATATGATCTGACAGATGAAGAAAACTCTCATCTCCGGCTTGAGGATCTCGACGCCCTCGATGAAACTCGCTTTATAGCACAGCAAAACTTGGAGGCTTATAAGGCGAGGATGACGCGGTCATATGAAAAACTGACCAGGCCGAGAACATTCCGCCAAGACGAACTCGTGCTAGTCGTCAAAAGACCTATGATCCCTAATCGTGCAAAATGGGGGAAATTCGAGCCGAACTATGAGGGCCCATACATCATAGACAAGGTCTACCAGGGTGGGGCCTACCTACTCATGGATATGCATGATGAAAGACCCTTCCGGCCAATAAATGATAGTTTCCTCAAAAAATACTATGCCTAACGGGTTACGATTCAGATCAATGATAGATGACGACACCTGTGTCCGCTCGCTATCTTTCTGAGTCAAAACCCTGAAAGTAGTATCCAGAGGATCTGTTGCCTCGAAAATGGTAACAATGGACCACTACGCCCTTAAACTGGCAATGTACTGAGATGTCCCTAAACTAACAATGGACCGAGATGTCCCTAAACTAACAATGGACCGGAATATCCTAAAACTAATGCACCGCTTACAACATGGTGCATCGCCCCAAATGCGACAATATCCATCCTTAAGATCTGTGTTGCAATCGAAGTCTCAACAGCAGAAGTTGAAACTTAAGTACTACCGGCTACACAGTTACCGCAACAATGAAGCCACTTTCCAAGTCCCGTTGGCAAACAGATGGGTCGCAAAAAAAAACGGTATGTCCACAAGCAAAATGGGCACGGATGAAAACCAGAAAGGGTGCCGTGAGTAAAAACAGCAGGGCTACCGGCGAGCTTGTGAAAACTCGAAAGCGCGCAATCTTGTAAAATTTTCGCTTATGAGATCCTCTTGACTCGTAAGGAGAACTCCCCCTATGAGACCCTCACGGCTCATAGGATTCAAAGCCTTAAACTACAGGGACCTGGACCTGGACCTGTTCTTAAGCCGTTGTATTCCCCAAGTTGCCCTACAGGTGGTCCAATATTGGCCCTTGTATACAATCCACGGGCACAAATAAACGAATTTCCCACCAAGTTCCACCAATGACGAGGAATGTCCTCATATGGTGAACGGCACTTGTAAGTCCTCTCGACTTATAAGGAGAAAACACTTTTGTAAGATATTTACGACTTATAAGAGAACAAACACTTAGGAATCCCCACTATTCCTTAAGAGAAAATACGTCTACGAGATCCTCACGACTCGTAGGGAGAAATAACTTTATGAGACCCTTACGGCTCATAAAGTCGAAAAGCTTTAGTCGATAGAATCCTAACCCTGTGTACTAAGCCACCTTTGTTCAAATCAACACAGGCAAATGATGATTCTCTCCTGGCTATATTCTAGTTGTAGGTGTCAAACACCAAGTCCTTTCAAGGCAAATGATGATTCGCTCCTGGCAATATCCCAGTTGTAGCGATACTGATGCCAAAATCGGTGTCAAACACTAAGTCCTTTCAAGAAAAATGATGATTAACTCCTGGAAATATCCCAGTTGCAGCGATACTGATGCCTAAACAGGTGTCAAACTCCAAGTCCTTTCACGGCAAATGATGATTCGCTCCTGCCAATATTCCAGTCGCGGCGATGCTGATACCAAGATTGGTATCAGATCTTAAGTTCCATACTCGTATTAAAAATCAGCGAGCCAAAAAAATGCATATAAAAATAGCCTAAATGATGGGGCAACTCGCAATAAAAATCAGCGAGCAAAAAATATTTGCATATGAAATAGCCGAAATGATGGGACAACTCGCAATAAAAATCAGCGAGCAAAAAATATATGCATATGAAATAGCCTAAATGTTTGGGCAACTCGCAATAAAAATCAGCGAGTAAAAATATAAAAATAGTCGAAATGATTGGGCAATCGCGACTTTCGCGATATGAAAAGCTGAAAAGATAGTGCATCACGGAAATAAAAAAATAAAATAAAATAAAATTTCCTCTGCCCTGTAGGTGAGTCTATCCCGACCCCTGTATACAATCCATGGGCACAAATGAAAAAGGGAACCATATTTTCCCACCAGGCCCCGTCAAAGGGAGAGCCAGATCTCGACGACAACATCCACAGTCTAGATATCAGTTCAGCGTACCTTATCATTCCAGCAAGATGTAGACGCAACATAAACAATAGGCCCAAGGGTCGAAACAAAGCAGAGCCATGGAAAATTCCTAGCTCCAAGTCTTGACGGTTCATATACAACCTAGAGACAAGCTCGGCGTACCTTCTCATTCCAGCAAGATGTAAACACAACGTCAACAAAAGGCCCAAGGGTCAAAACAAAGCAGAGTCATGGCAAATTCCTAGCTCTAAGTCTTGACGATTCATATACAAGCTAGAGACAACTCTGGCGTACCTTCTCATTCCAGCAGGATGCAGACGCAACGTCAACAAAAGGCCTAAGGGTCGAAACAAAGCGGAGCCATGGCAAATTCCTAGCTCCAAGTCTTGGCGGTTCATATACAACCTAGAGACAACCCCGGCGTACCATCTCATTCCAGCAGGATGCAGATACAACGTCAACAAAAGGCCCAAGGGTCGAAACAAAAAGGAGTGACGGCAAAATCCCAGCTCCAGCTCGACATTCATCTTGTTACAACAGACGCAATGTCAACAAAGGCTCCAAATAGCCAAATCAAATCGAAGCAACGACATATTCCTAGCTTCAGGGTCTCGACAACAAATCATATCAAGCCAAAGAGACTATCGGAGATCATCCCACACCAGCGCGGAGTGGTTATGACTCATCGGGGCTCCCAAATTGATCTTAATCTCAAGTAAAAAGTGGCATGGAAAAATCCCTAACGCTTGCTCTTCCGACAGACAAACTGCCTAAGAAGATTACTTGAAGACGTCTTGTCCAAGGATCAGAGACATGACAGTCGCGGGGCTACTCAAACAGCTGCGTAGAGACTGCATATCAGGGAATGCATCAGCCAACGCGATGGTACCACGGACTAAAGCCCTAGTACCACAAAACCTAACGGACCTCTGTTGCAAAGAGCATGGGTTATCTATAACGTTAGGATGAGTTTACCTATAAGCCCAAGGAGGTAAACTAAACAAACACCGAAATGAGTCCATAAGCTAGAGACTCCGGAATGAGTGAAGAAACTACAAACTCCGAAATGAGTTCATAAACTGAAGACTCTGGAATGAGTGAATAAACTACAAACCCCGAAATGAGTCCATAAACTGGAGACTTTGGAATGAGTAAATAAACTAAAAACTCCGAAATGAGTACATAAACTAGAAACTCCGAAACGAGTGAATACACTACTTCACGTCAAGTCAAGAATCAGAAAGGTGCAACCCATGGGCCTCAGGGCTCAGAACTACAGAAGTGAGATCTGAGTTATCGATAGATGATGAAGTTTGTGTCCGCCCGCTATCTTCTCAGATCGAAATTCTAAAAGATGGAACACCTTGAGACCAACCGTATGCTATGCAAGGCAGTAGGAAGAACATTTGATTCACACTGTTTAAGCGCTCATTTATAACTACATACGTACTTGAATGGAAATAGTGTTCAGAGCATGCTGATTTATATATGCGTGAGAAGGATTAGTGCATGACACGAGCACGACAGTGGCGTTTGCACTTAGCAAAAATTCCTAAGGGTAAAGTATAAAGCTCATGCGCAGATGCAAGACGCACAAACGAATATGCGATGAAGATGAAACATTCAATAGTCAACGGTAAAAGAAATACATTTAAATAAACATCCTACTCTACTGGGAAGAGATCACCAAATATGGGATCAGAGATACAGGGGTTAACAAAACGATAAACAAAATTCTCCAACTCCCTCTCTGCCTTCTCCACCATATCGAAGCGGCGATCTTCGCGAGGAGTCACTCCCCATCGGTCAGCACCGTGCTCATCAGCGAAGGTAAACATGGTGGCCCGCTGAGCCCGTATTTGGCTTAGCAACTGAACCGAACGATCCCTCAAAGGCTAGGTAGTCAAATGTGCCCCGTGGAAGCACTCGATCTTGTCCTCCGCCGCGTCGAGAATCGCCGGAGTCATCTCCGCCAGATGAGGGGGAATGTCAGCAAGCACAGGTAGGAAGATCATCCGGAGCCAAATGGAGCCTATAGGAAGGTGAGAGCCCCTACGAGTCAGGAGCTCATACATCACCATGTCACATTGGTCGTCGATAAGAAGGGGATCTGCTAACCGTGCAGCGAAACGAGGAATAATCTCCTCGACAGGTACCTCCCATGGTTGCCGAAGAGCGTGGGGACGATTGCAAGCCATAACTTTTGGGTTGTTTCTTAAAAAAATGGTTACCTTGAGTTCTATTAAAAGAAATGGGTTTCTCTTTGTGAAGAAGGAGGAAGACATAGATTCAGATTATAAAGAGAAGCATTCAAGTTTGGGTACGGAAAATTATTTGCATGGTGGAACTATTTCCATGGCCTGGAAAAAGAGCATGCGAAAAGAAAAAAGTTGACTCATAGAAATTAGAGCAAGAAGGTGAAACAATTCTAGCCTTCACGTACATGTCACGTGATCGTTGGTGCCTTAGAATCGGTGATAGCGCCTCATGCATGTACGATGCGGGCGCCGGTGCCAATGCTTAGAACCTATAGCAGCGCCTCACGTGCATAGCACGTGAGCGCTGGCACCATTTTTTATATATATATATGAACTACTACATCACATGAGACACATATGAGCATTGATATAAAAGAAGGGGAAGTTTTGTCATTCATACTTGGGAAAATTTATACATTGGTGATAACAAAAAAACAAAAAACATCATCAAAATGTTTACAACGGCAAGACACTGAATTCCGGACATGGATTTAGGAATTCAAAAGCAAGTCCGAGCAAAATGTTTCTGGCTTCTCTAACCATTTTCTTATGCATTTTCTCACGAATGCAAGCGTCGGGATCCCAGCTGATATCGTCTTTCCTCTAGTACGTGGATATTATCACCGTCTGTTGGAAGATGCGATGCAAAACATCGACAAGATTATCTCGCCGCCTCTTTGAAATCAAACCCATCAGATATACTGAATGCACTTTTTCTTCAGCATCATCAAGTGCCTCAAGCAGCATAGTCTCGTCAAGTCCAGGAAGTGCTTCCCAAATCGCCCACACGATAATTTTCAAAAGAGCGGAACGACGGGAGAGTAATAGACCGTTGTAATCATCGAAGCGACGTATCACCTCAGTGCATTGGGCGTCCGTAAACTCCTGGTCTTGACAGCGGCCTTGGACGCGAATGTCTTCATAAGAGATAATCTCGTCAAGATCATACAGATAAGAAGCTATAGTATCTGAAAAGAAAATTCAGTAAAAGGTTAGCATTCAAAATATAAAGATTCTTAGAATCTAAAATAAAAACAGTGGTAACACCCCATCAATGATGGGACATTCACTCATTGAAAGAATCCAAAAGGATTTTCTTTTAATGAGAATATATTATGGAGTTAAACTCCCTCGAGAAATGTGTCCTGCAAATAGATTTCGAATCTGCAATGAAAACAAGGAAATAAAATTCCCAAAAGAATTTCTTTAAAATAAGAGTTAAGCTCTGTAGAACAATGGGATTACATCCCAGGACTCAGCTCAGGAAACGGGATTAAATTCAAAATAAAATCACAGTTAATAACAGGGTAAAACCCTAAAGATCTTAAATATCTACGATCTACTCAAGTAAAAGTTTTAGATCTCTAAGAGATCATTACAAAAGAAGAGCAAAGCTATGTTAATGGGTTAAAAACCCTAGAACACGAAGAGATTCCTCCAAAGATTTCTTCAGTAGTTAAATCATGAGCATGATTCTTACCAATTTTTGATAGAGTTTTAACTTTGGGGAAATTTCTTTATACAGATATCTGAGCTCTGGAAAGAGAATTAATTTCTTAGTGAAAAAAGAAGACTAAAGAAGATGAATATAAGTCATCTCAAGGGCCAAAGGCCCTACTTATGTCACTCCCCGCTTCCCAGAGTACGCTAAGATGGGCTCGTGACATAGCAAATCATGCTACCTGTGGATAGGAAAAATCCCTCCACAGTCACATTACGGCTGTAGCGATATCAAGAACAGGAAAAATAAACTAAACTATCTAGTACATGTCCATAAGCCAGAATAAATGAGTCAAGAAGTAATATAATATGCGGAAGCAAAAGATCAAATAAACACCTGGAAAGTGAGACTGGATACCGACAGGATCCCCACTGCTCGGTCTAGCAGCGGCAGTACTCCTAATCAGCCTACGACAAAGGTAGAGAATCTGGGCCATACAAAACCCAGACGTCAGCGCGTCATAACATCAAGAAATAATATGTAAACAGGGTAGCAAGACATGCAAGTATGATCATAAAAGATAAAGCAGGTGTAACAACAATATAAATTAGGGCAGTGAAAGTTAGTGTGTATTGAGTAATCTAAACTAGTTTATTGGGTTAACTACTCTCAAGTCTTTGAAATCAATTTGATGAATCATCGATGTAACTCAATAGTATCCCGTGCGTGCCCGAGATCACGGTGAAGATTCTCGGGCTGAAACCGAGACATGCCGCTAGGCACTAAAAGGAAAAGGGTAATGATGAATGATGTCTGCAGCATCATCCCAAGGCTGGCCTAGCCTCTGAAAGGTAGTGGATACGATGGATGATGTTAGCAGCATCATCCCCAAGGCTGGCCCAGCCTCTAAAACTGATCGATAAAGGTAACGACCGTCGAGTTACAAGTCAGGTTTCATCATTGATTTCTCCATACCCCCAAGTTATATGTATTCAAGTCAGGTATTAATTAATCTAGAGCTAATACCAACACAGGATCAGACAGGTACAGGTTTGTCTGGATAGACAACAGGAACGGTCCGTAAGGACAACAGGTCAGGTTTGTCGGCATTAGACACAAGATCAGGTAACAGGTAAAGCCATGGTACATCAGGTCAAGCCAGGTAGTATAGGTATCATGTCATATCAAGAAGTGCACAGTACCATGTCGTGTCAGGTAGTAGGTGTAACAAGTCATGTCAGGGTGCACAAGATGTCATGTGGGTGCTCAAATATCCAACTAATTTAAGCATGGGTATACAAAACAAGCATGGATACTAATAGAACAATAAACTGGAACATTGCAATGTGAAATGCAATCAGGTACAGATTAAAGTATGTAGATGCACGGTTATCAGTTTGGGTTTAAGAGATAGTTTCAACATTACATGAATACAATATAACAAATATGGATGTTAAAATCATGTTAATATGTACTAAATAATTTAGAGATGCACTTGAATATAAATTAGGCTAGCTGTATGTAAACGTTCGTCCGATAGGGTATAAACTATAAAAGGGGTACTGTGGGTTATACAAATAATTGTTAAGTGATTTAGGCACGGATGTGGGTACTATATAGTAAAACCAATCGCAACACGATAGGTTTCAAATTGTAAATCTAAAATCTTAACATAGGCATCGAAGTGTTAAAATGCAACAATGGCCTTGGTTTAATTTACAGGTTTAATCATGCAATTAAGTATATATAAAATAATATAATAATACAATAGCATGTAGCAAGTTTTACTTGCCTGAACGGATCAAGAAACGGGTATGTGCGGTACGTCCCACGTCGGCGAAATGTCGCGACGCACGCACGGTACATGGAACAGATCCAAATAACGCACAAGGGTGATCACGCAGGTAAGGTACATCGTCTGGGTCATCAGGAACGGCAGCAACGTCACGGCTCCGGCGATCTATGAAAATACAGATCCAAAAAATAAAGAAAAAGAAGAAGAAAAAGAAGAAGCACTTGTGATGAGGCTGCGGGGTTCAAGGCTCGGACAAGGGTTGCAAGCTAGGGTTTGTGTTGATCTCTGTGAAGCACTCTATTATCCTTGACTTTAAGAAGAATGAGTTGGCATCACTCATAACCCTGGAGGGTAGAGGTTGCAAACAGGTGAAGGTGTGTTGAAATCATAGAAGGGGGAGATCTCAAGCCTCTCTTCCTCATCAACAAAGCTAGGGTTTTGGTGGTGTTGGGTTGAAATCGACGACATGCTGGAGATGTTTACGATGCCTGTGGTGGAGGTAAGGTGATGCGACGGTGTTAATGGATTGCTCGGATGTGCTGCGCCAAGGAAGATGGTCGGCTGGAGATAAGTTCAGGGTTACCGTGATGGTGATGGGTTCAAAGCTCGAGGATGGTGAAGAGGTGGGCCGCTCGATAAAGGACTGTAGTCAGCGGCAATATGAAGTCGAGGGAGATCAGACTTGGGCTTTGAATAGGGTGCTGGAGTTGATGAACTGTGACGAGGGATGCAGGAGAGGTGTTTCCACGAGATGAGGTGAAGGGGAAGCTGTCGGATTCGAGGATGAAGTCTCGTCGGGGTTGAAGGTGACAAGGGCTGCTCGTGATAGGGATGAGGAAGGAGATGACGGTTGCGACGATGAGGTGAAGATGGGTGATGGGTTCTTGGTGTGTGCTGGGGCTCGGGGTATGAAGAGGATGAAGATGGAGATGTGGAGGAGGAGAAGAGGATGGAGACGAGGGTGGAGGCGAGGTCGAGAGAATAGGCGGCAGAGGAGTTAGGGTTTGCAGTGGGTTCTCGTAGAGAGGCAGGGGTTTTAAAGAAGAAGGAGAAGAGAATTAGAAGGAGGGAGGTGACGGTAGCGCGCGGCGGTGACGCGACTCGAGAAGCGAACAGTGTTCGCGAGAGGAGAGAGAGTGCGCGGAAGGAGAGAGAGAGAGAGAGCCGTGAGGGGGAGAGAGAAAGAGAAGGGGAAAGGAAGAGAGAGGGGAGAGAGTGGGGCCAGGGAAATAAAAAGAGGAATTTTGATTGGCTGAACAAGAGAGAGAAGCCGGGGTTGGTTAATAAAATTTAAAAGATTTTATATTTTTAAAATCAAAAGATTTGTTCTGTTGACGAAAATTTTAAAGGAAAAGTTTAAAATAAAAATTAATAAATTTGAATTTAAGCGGATACAAAAATATTCCAAAACGCGTCCGGGTCGGGTCCAAAAAAATTTAGATTTGAAATACGAAAATTATTAGCAAGTTCCAAAATTTAAAATGAAAGATTATTTAACAGAAAAGCATACCCCCAAGAACGGACGCACGTACGTGCGCGTAGCCATCCAAACACGTCCGTTTCACTGAACGGGACGAGAACATGATGCAAGGACGCTACCACAGGGTTAGGGGTATCATGCAGGCCATGTCATGTATTTTTAATTTATTTTACGTGTCATAAATTGTTATATGCAAAAAAATACTTGATGCTAGGGTATTCTATAACTATGAAACAACAAGCTCAAGCAAGCGGGTCGAACGTAAAGTAAACTACCATTCGCATCCAAACACGGTAAATGAAATAAACATCACAAACAACACATACGACAACAGACTGAACTCGGTTGTTACAACTTATAAACACAAGGGGACGGTTCAACTCCCAAGGAGATCGAACGGTGGAAAAAATGCCACCGCTACACTCACGTGCGAGCCACGTGAGCGCAATGGTGGGGGGGCATTTGTTTCCCCAATAAAAGAGCAAAGATCTGTTACAAAAATGAGGCAGCACCTTACGTGCTTCCCACGAGGGTGCCAGCGCCAAGACCAATTTGATAGGAACTAATCCTATGGTGGCGTCTCACGTGTTCCTTATGCGGGCGCCAATGTGCAATGTGGGTGCCAATGTGCTAAACACATAAATACCCATTATAAGAATTAAAACCTTAAGTAGCGTCACATGCACAACACGTGAGCGCTGACTCCTAAGCAGAATTAAATTCTACTCTCAGTTAAACAGAGCCGTTGGATCAAAGATCCAACGGAGATGATAAATCATCAAAAATACATATTCAGTTGTATCTAGTAAACTTAATCAACCAAACTTGTATTAAATTATAGACTTAGAAGACCAGATGTATATTCTTTCTACCTTAGAGTCCTGCGCTTGCATTATTATGGTTTTTCTCTGGTTTCTTTCTGAGTTTTGATCCTCGCCCTTCAGCGTTGTATATTATATTGCATTGCATGGTTGTTTCTGCCAATTGGCGAAGAACTAGCTCACGCTTGGGTATTCCTTTATTCATTATGTATATTATTCATGTTTGTACCCGTTTGGGGCCAGTATTTACAAAGGAAACTCTGCCGAAATTTTTGGAAAGGACTTGATGTTTTAAAAATGCTTATTATGGCTTATTTTGTTAAAACGCTTGCTTTAAAACTAAGTTTTTCCTTCACTCTCTTTTCAACTGGATTAGATTTCTGGGTGTTTGGCTTACTTGAATTAGGTGGGGTCCTATAGACTTCACATGATTCAAGTGCCTATCACGTGCTATTTCGGGTCGTGACAAAGTTGGTATCAGAGCGTTAGATTTAAGCTTGGTTCGAGTCTAGGTTTGACTATGCGGAGTATAGGGTGTATATTTATATTCGGAACTTAGGCTTGACCTTACGGAACTTAGACTTGGTCGAGGGGGTATTAGACCCGAATTTTCGTCGCGTAGGTTGACCTTGGTTGATGGAGTAGGTGACTTAAGTAGAGTGACGTACTGTGTGTATGTTCCGCGGCATACTTACGATACGCTACTCCGCTTAAGAAGCCTTAGGATGTACATTTCTATGCACCATATTCTATTCGTTCATTTGATCTATTCTCATCGATTTCAGTTTGTGGTTTCTATTACCACGGTTGCACTGGAAGAGAGGGCTGCGGCTAGAGTTGCGGTCAGCACGAGCTCGTCATGGACGAGGACTAACCAGGATGTTTTCCGGTGACACACGATTTCATAGATATGTCGTTTTATTGTGTTTTTCGGCGACATGAGCGTTTTGATATATCGTTTTACTGTGTTTTCTCGTTGACACGAACGATCAGATCAGCATCAGAGGATTGGGCCACTGCTAGAGGCCGGCTAGAATGTGATGATCGTTAATGTATCGTCTATTCTGAAGGATTGAGGTATCGTTTAGCGTGTGGACAAATGAGCCAGTTGTTGCTGCGACTGACAAGATATCTCCCCAGATGTTGAAGCTATTGCAACACGAGTTTACATTTAGGGATTTGATTGAAGATCGCTAGTCGCCCATGGATAATGACTAGGACATGTGGTTCGTTTTCACACCCCGATGCGAGGTTATCAGATTGATTGATTTCAGCTAGAGAAGACTTCACTCAGGCACGTTGAGAGTCGATAGAAAACGAACGAATGTCAGAAACCCATTTTTTCAAGTTTAATGTATTCGAAAAAACATGCAAGTAATTCTGTGAACCCTCTAGAAGAATGGAAACCCTAACTCGACATAATGACCTTGGAACCATTTTTGAACCTTAGGGTTTGCGGCAATTCCGCGGTGCCATTAATGAGGCTTGGGTCTGCTCTTCTACGGCTGATCCATAGGTACTGTGGTATGTATTGGGTATTATTAAACCGTGCTCAAGTATTGAGCTCTCAGGGAATTATGGGACTTTGATGAATCGATCGAAAGGTTTAACGTCGTCCAGATATCATGTGATGGGATACAATACTTGGAATCCACAAGAAAACTAATTTGAATTTTATAAATCTAGCAATTTAGTCTTAGTTGATCGGTTGCCACGGGATTTTGATGAGATGACGTTCCACTTCGTTGACATCAGAGATGTGATACGCATGCAGAGGCGTTGGATATGAATATATCTTTTAGAAGAAGTCGTGATGAGTATGCAGTTATTCTGGAGCAAGAAATGGATTTAGTAAAGTGCGATAACTTCCGAGCAGTTTGGCAGAAACGAGATTGGGAGAGAGCTCGACAGAATCTTTCTGGAATATTACACGAGAAGACTTGGACCCAGGATCGGTCGTATTACGCACACCCAGTAGGCCAGAGTTCGGAAGCATCAACGAAACATGTTATGAGTGACCATGATAATTGGCCAGAGATTTTAGAGGCTGTGCTAGAGTGGAACTGTTTCTGTTATCAATCCATATTGGGTCGTTGAGCCGAAGAGCTATGTAACTGACAATCCGCAGTGAGAGACGAGAGCCTAAGGGCACAATGCGCCAGACCATGAACATGAGGCATGTGGATATCTTACTCTGCTATCTTTGGATGCACTGACACCTTCTCGACTTGGAAGGAAGGGCATATCGACGACAGCGTTTACGATTTGCGATTTGGTGATTCGAATATCATGTGTCCGTCATTTTGGATTTCGGTATTTTGGGCAATTTAATTGCATGATTGAGATTTTGTGCACCACAGTTGCACTCGACTTCGATTTGATTTTATTCGAGATGTTTGATTTTGATTTCATGATTATGGTGTGCATGTGATTTGACTTTTGCTTTCGGTGTAGTTTTCATGTACTTTTAATACTTTGATTCGATTTTGTGCACGCTGATGCACGTAGTTGTGAGATTTTTTTTATATACCACGGTATACCTGATTTAGATTGAGGTATGTTGTATACCGTCGATTTCGATTATGATATTCGATATTTATTTTCGTGCGCGTGCTTGATGCGATTTTGGTGCACACCAGATGCACTAAATCTGGATTCTTCGTGCATGTCAGATGCACCTGATATTGTTGTCAGGCACACTCGTTGCCCTTGACAGGTGTTTTCGTGCACACCCGTTGCACTTAGATTTTGTTTCTGTGCACATGTGTGGCACATTCATTGATTTCGATTTCCGTGCGCACCAGACGCACGTGACATTCTTATATACATTTTGGGATTGATTTCTTTTGGAGCAGTATGTTTTATGATATTTACTATTTGGTATAGTAGCTGAGCAGGACTAGTCAGAGGACAGTACCTGAATATGTTTTTGCATGCATCGATAATTATCAAAGGGATTTCCAAAAAGGAGCTACAGTCTCAATATTTTTCCTATGTGTCCGAGATGACACGATACATTTTACAAAGGAAACCCTTCTAATCTGTTTTCAGAAACGGTGGGACGTGTATGTTAAACAAAGGTTATATATATATACATATATATATATATATATATATATAGTTATTTTTCTTACCACAAAACGTCCGTTACTTGCGCCGTGATACGCGCATCGCACATCGACTTGATAAAGTTTTGGCATGCATTTGTTTAAGATGTTTTAACAAGTTTACAACGATGCGTACTATGTACATGTTATAGTTTTGAGTATATAATATTGTTTTTCGTATTGGATTTTCACATTGGTATCTTCACCATGACTCCGATGATTGCGTGATGCTTAACGGAGTTTTGATTTTGAGTTATATATTCGTTTTTCATGTGCAAGCATTGCGCTAAGATATGTTTTAAGTACTTATGATATCGGAGCCCCGACGACTTGAGCATTTTGCTGAAATGTTTTAGTATTTGGGGGAATTAAATTTAAATTCGGAGACCGAATTTATTTAAGGGGGGAAGACTATAAGATTTCAGAAAAATAAAATATTATTGTGGGAAGTTAAATAATTAAAATAATAAATATTATGAATATTTTAATGTGTGGAGATTAGTTTTAGTGTTATGGTATGATCATATACCGATATATTGGAAAAACATTGGAAAATTTCATTTAAATGTTGATTTTGAAAGAATGCTATATGATTTAGACATTTTATAAATTTTATACAATTAATTATATACTAGTTTATTTCAAAACTCGATTAATGTTTACTAATCTTGCATTAATCTTGATTATGCATCATGGCATGCAACAAAGCATGTTACAAACCTTATTACACTTTATGTGACCATGGTTTCATTTGTAATGAAATGGTTTTTGAATTTTGTTAAAGAAAAGAAAAGATAAGAAAAGAGAAAAAGAAAAAGAAAATGAAAGATATTTGGGGACATGGAGGTATGGGCTTGGAGAGAGAGGGAGAGGGGGAGAGAGAGGGTGAGGGGTCTCCTTGAACCTTGGCTCATTTGTTTCTTCCTTCATTCTTCATCATTTTCTTCTCCCTCTCCTCACCATGGATGCCCTCTCCCTCCACCATCTCTACATCCTCACTACAATCCCAAAACCACATCAAAACACTTCATTCCCAACACTAAAGTTAAACACAAGCTCACTACAAGCATGGAGGACTAAACAAGATGAGATTTTGAGCACTTGGGACAACTCAAGAATTTTCTTGAGTTGCCAAATAAGGTAATTCCTTCACCATTAGCTTAGTATTTGAGTTTCTATAGCTTCTTGTTTAGTTTAGAAGTGATTAAGTGAGGTTTTGTTATGTTTGAAAATTCCTAGATGAAGTTTAGGGGATTCTTGAGTTGTGATGGTTCAATTAAAGTGTAATTGGTGACTACAAGCCCCTTTGGTGTTTAAACCTAGACCAAAACAGAAACGAAGCCCTGAGACTTGTGTTAGATCGTCCAATGTCGGTTTTGTGAATAATTGTGCCTACAGGAAATCTGGAATGACCCGAGACCTTAACAAGAAAAACTAGCAACCCTAGAGGCCTAGATGGACCACTAGGAGACCACCCTGAGAAGACGAAACCCTAACTCCCTGCTTTGGCCGAGCAGTCCGGTTTTACAGTGGATGTGGCCGGCCAAGTTGTGGTCTCTGGTGTCTAGGTTTGGTCTGTAGCTCACTTACCCCATATACAACTCCACTGTACTGCTAGTTTAGCCTAATTTTACCTGAACCAAAATCTGGAACCAGTTTTCTAAGTTGCTGTGTATGTTTTGTGGGTTTTAATGACTTGAAGTTTTGATAATTGTGTTTTGTATTGGTCACTTGACATTTGTACGTCGATATCGAGTGTTGTTTGGTTGATTTGCATGAGTAGACCATAGGTTTTTACCTATGTGTGATACATATGCCGTTTTGGTTTTTGTGCGCGATTTCGATTTACGATACTATGTGTATGTGATATGTAGGTACCTTCACGTGGAGTTCATACGACAAGGTAAGAGCATGGCGACATCGACTTCGGCAAGTAAGGATCAAGGTGAGTAGATGTATATCTACGGGGGAAGTCGGGTGGATGGCGTATATCACCCCTACAATTTCGTAGTATAGTATATGAATATGTTTTGTATATATGATTATGTGTATTGTGATACGTGGATAATTAACAAGAAGGATTTAGGAGATCATGAGTTAGTTTTAGCGTAATAAGAAGATAGTGCTTTTAGTTTAGTTTCCTAGTTGCGAAACCCCAGAGTGAAGATTTACACACACACATGCACACACGTGATATGTCTTTGGTGTATATGATTATATGTATACATGTGTGTGTGTGTGTGTGTGTATGTTGAAACACACACACACACACACACACACACGGGTGATGATGATAGTATATAATACTTGGAGGTGAGTCGATATGATCGGGCATGATGCCTTGAGATCGGTTATGTGATTTGGGTCGTGCCTTATGAAAGTTCTCGATCTTATCCTCCGTCATATTGAGAATTGCCGGAGTTATCTCTGCCGGATGAGGAGGGATGTCGGCAAGCATGAATAGAAAGAAAATCCGGAGCCAAATGGAGCCCATAGGAAGAGGAGAGCCCCTATGAGTCAGGAGCTCATACATCACCGCGTCACACTGAGCATCGGTAAGAAGAGGGTCTACTAGCCATGCAGCAAAGCGAGGAATTGTTTCCTCGATGGGCACCTCCCATGGTTGCCGACAAGCGTGAGGACGATTGCAAGCCATAGCTCTTGGTTTGTTTGAGTTTTGTTAGTAGAAATAGGTTTCTCTTTGAAGAGAAGATGGAAGACATAGCTTCGGGTTATAAAGGGAAACGTTCAAATCTACGCACAGAAAATTTTGTGCATGGTGGAACTATTTCCAAGGTCGGAAAAAAAGGCATGGGGAATAAGATAGTTGACCCATAGGAAGCAGAGAAAGAAGATGAAAAGACACCTTCAGTAATGAGGCAGCGCCTTATGTGCCTTGCATGAGGGCGCCAGAGCCGGGAGTTAAAAACTCTGAGGAAGCACCTCACGTGCCTCGCACGTATATATACGAGTAACTACTACATCACATGAAGCACCTATGAGCAGTGGTATAAAAGAAAGGGAAATTTTACCATTCATACTTGAGAAAATTTAAACATCAGTGATAACAACAAAGAAAAAATATCATCAAAATGTTTATAATGGCAAGACACTGAATCTTGGGCATGGATTTAAGAATTCAGAAGCAAGTCCGAGTAAAATGCTTCTGGCTTCTCTGACCATTTTCTTATGCATTTTCTCACGAATGCAAGCGTCGGGATTCCTGCTCATATCGTCCGTCCTCTGGTAGGCGGAGATTATCGCCGTCTATTGGAAGACCTGATGAAAAATATCGACAAGATCATCTCGCCGTCTCTTCGAGATCAGGCCCATCAGATATACAGAGTGCACCTTGTCTTCGGCATCATCAAGTGCCTCAAGTGGCATAGCCTCGTTAAATTCAGGAAGTGCTTCCCAAATCGCCCCCACGATAATTTTCAAAAGAGTGGAACGACGGGGGAGTAGTCGACCGTTGTATTCTTCAAAGCGACGCATCACCTCAGCACATTGGGCATCCGTAAACTCCTGGTCTTGACAGCGGCCTTGGACGCGAATGTTTTCATAGAAGATAATCTCATCAAGATCATACAGATAAGCAGCCATAGTATCTGGAAAGACAATTCAATAAAAGATTAGCAATTAAATATCACGATTCTTAGAGTCTAAAATAAAAACAGTGGTTACGTCCCATCATTGATGGGGCAGTCACTCATTAAGGATGGAATCCTAAAAGGATTCTCATTTAATGAGAAATATCATTGGGCTAAGGAGTTAAAACTTTCTCAAGAGCTGTGCTCTGTCAGCATATTTCACATCTGTCAACTTTAATTAAAAGGGGAATAAAATTCCCCAAAATTTCTGAGAGCTATGCTCTGTAAGAACAATGGGATAATCTAGTAGAACCCTCAAAAGCAAAGCTTTTTAATAGGGCAAAACCCCAAGATCTTTAAGATCCGAAAGAAAAATCCTAGGAACTCTATGAGTTCTTCATGGCAGATGTGCGATGCTCTGATTAATGGGTTAAGAAACCCTAGAATACATTTTAATATCTACGATCTAAGAAGAGCAAAGCTCTGTTCATAGGTTCGATTATAATCCTTACCAAATTTTGGGGCAGCGTTCTAACTCTTGAAATGATTTCTTTGGGCAGAGATCTAAGCTCTGAAAGGAGAATTGAATTCTCAAAGAATACAAGAAAAAATGAACAACAGTCATCTCAAGGGCTAAAAGCCCTACTTATAGGCACAGGAAGTCGATTCAACTTCTAGGAAAATCCAACGGTGGAAAAGCTACTACCGCTGCACTCACGTGTGAGCCACATGAGCGCAACGGTGGAAGGCATTTGTTTCCCCAATAAAAGAGCAAAGCTCTGTTCAAAATTTGAAAGGCAGCGCCAAGAGTTAAAAACTCTGAGGCAGCGCCTCACGTGCCTTGCACGAGGGCACCAACACCAAGAGTTAAAAACTATGAGGCAGCGCCTCACGTGCCTCGCACTAGGATGCCAGCACAAGAACTAAAAGCTCTCTGTTAGACAGAGCCGTTGGATCAAAGATCCAACGGAGATGATAAATCATCAAAATGCAGACTTAAAATTTTGCTGAGAAAATATTTCTCAAATCTTTCTAAACAAGAAAGATTATTCTCTGTAAAACAGTGCACCGTTAGATTAAAAATCCAATGGTGATTAAAAATCACCTATCTGCAGAATAAATTCTGTATGGGAAAATATTTCCCTAATCTTGTTAAAAAAAAGAAAGATATTTTCTGTAAAACAGAAGTCCTTGGATCAAAGATCCAACAGTGGATAAAATCCCTAAATCAATTAAAGATGTCTCAATGAGAGATTTCTTTAACTAAATCAACAAATTTGCCTCCACTATATAAAGGACCCAAGACTTCAAGTCTAGTACAAAGAAACCCACCTATAAGCTTCAAACTTAAAAAAAAAACAAGCAAGAAAAAAGCTTTAAGAGCAAAGAAAGAAGAATACCTCTTTTCAAGGTAAATTAAAATAATAGAGATCAGAGCATCTCATCTGCATATTCAAGGGTTTAACCCTTATAAAAGAATTTAGTTCTTTCTCTGGATCTGAGATCCATGAGACAAGTCTCCCACAAATTAGAATTTAATTCTCATGAGGATGAACTAGTTCTTGGGGATCAAAGATCCAGAAAAGAACAGCGAATTGAAATCTTCAGAACAGAATATACGAAGAAAACCTAGCGTTCAAGAGCCTCATGTGTCCCTCACGTGGGCGCTGCTCAAAAAAAGAGTGCCTAGCACTCAGTGGTTTGCGCTCAGCGCCAAGCACTTCAGTGCCCCTCACGTGGGCGCTGCTCAATAAAGAGTGCCTAGCACTCAGTGGTTGGCGCTCAGCGCCAAGCGCCTCACGTGCTCCTTACGTGGGAGCCATAAAGAGTGTTTAACGCTCCATAAAAAAAAAGTAAAGTAAAGTATGAGTATCAGAACTCATATAAATGCTCAGCATTGTCTGCACAAAAAGAGGACTGAGCCCAAACAAGTGTTTAGCACTTTATTTAAATGAAATGACAAAGACTGAATGGGCTGAGCCCAAGTTGACTAGATCCTTAATTCAGATCAACCGAGCCTATGTGCTTTTTATTTTCCGAATTGGTCTTAGTCCCCAAGCACGACTACTGATCTTCCGACGGAAATTGGTTCAAGGGTACATCTCATCACACCTCTGATACATGTCGTTGTAATTTCTCAACGTCTTCAGAGAGGTGTTGGGTCCCGATAACCAACAACTCTTTGGCGCATTCCCAAACCGATGGGTATATCCCAATACGGACCGCAATGTTCTTAAACTAACAATGGACCGCAACGTCCTTAAACTAATAACGGACCGCAACGTCCTTAAACTAGCTATACACCGAAAATGTTCTTAAACTAAAACAATAAAGCTCAAATACTCTTTTGTTGGATCTGAATGATCCTAAATCCTGTTGAGTAGATCTTAGTCTAAAATTAGACTAACGCATCCTCAATAAACATTTAAGTTGATCTTAATCTCAAACGAGATTAACGATCCTTAAATCAACCCAAACCCAAATCTAAGAATATACGGATTTGGACTAATCCACGCCCTGCGGGCGACAATATAAATTAGTCTCCATATATAATCCACAGGCAACCAAAAATAAAACAAACACACACGACACGAAGTGACCTTCTGGAGCAGGAGAAAGTGGTTACCGCGATGCGGTAACGTAATTAACTGCAGGGAAGAGCGTCCCCACAATCAAAACCCCCTGACAACGTGGGGGAATCTGACGAAGTCTGCTACAACGGCCGCATCCGTCCAAACCTTCGATACACGGTGCCATAAATCAACTTGGCATCTTCGGAAAGGTGGACGGATAAACCCAAATAGCATATGTCCCCAAATTCAGGCAAGACGACCTACGCAGTCTCGTCTCCCGTTTTCGACGGTAAACAGACGGCATTGGGGGTGCGGCCATCTACTATAGTTTCTGACGCGTATTCGATCGAGTAGTCGGGAATCTTGTTGAATTACCCAACTAAATTATTGAAAAGTGTTTTTAATATGAGACTAAAATGCAAGGTTTATATGTTAGGCATGAAATTCGGAATATGAGATAATCCGGGTTTATGATGTCTAAGGATATACGGATTCTAATTATTGCAGTTTTACATTTCTTTTCTGCGACCGTAAGTGTAATATGTGGGGTATCCTAAATCTCGTTGCTATAAGTCAACGGAATTTGGGATACGTGTATTAACTTACGTTGATGATATGTGATATTGTGTGTCGCTGATATGTTTTATTAGATCGTCGTGATTGAATAGCCGGGGGGTTTATGTGAGATGAGAGTTTTTCAATTTTCATTCATGTAAAATTTGTATGTAATATTCTTTTATTGGGGCACATCCGGGTTGAGAATGATGTCACCACTGTTGTATATTATTTACTTTTCCGCATTAGGATAGACCCATGGCGGGGAGCACAAGTAACCGGGTTCTAGAGTACAGTGGGAGACCATCTTAAAGAGTTTAGACCGGGTCTCCTAACTCTAGAATTGGTAGGGTTACTTTCCGCTCTCGTAGGGGTCTATGGGATGTGGGTTTGGCTATTCATCACGACCGTGGAATCCGTGTTTTACATTACTGGATAAATTTAAAACACGGAAATCCTAGTATATCCAATATTTCATATGTTGCTTCTGTTGCTTGGTTCTGTTATGTTGATCATATAACTGCGTGAGACGAATGTTATATTATATATATGATATACAATAAACGTTGCTTATGTTTTGCACCCGCGCTAGTCCAACCCCCGCTCTGCCGGTAGTTAAGTAACCTAACGGTGCATGACGGGGCCCAGTGGCGAATGCGGATGGCATAAACGTACGTTCTATTTTTGTTTCACTTTTCTGTAATGTTTAGGAAACATTAATTGATGTTACTTCATTAATGAGATTAATGAAAAGAAAAAACCTAAAGATGTTGTAGAATCAAATTTTCAAAAAGGGTATCTCTAGTTTTTGCTCTGCATAGTGGTATTCCTTCATGAATATCCAACACCTCATTCGATGATGAAAGAGCCGAGATCCCTTCACCGGGAGTGACCTCTTTAGCGAAACTAGCAAATGCTACAACTCACTCGGTTTTGTTTTTGAAATCATCTCTAGTTATTGCTTTGCATAGTGGTATTCCTGAATATCCTGCACCTCATTCGATGAGGAAAGAGCCGAGATCCCTTCACCAGGAGTGACCTCTTCAGAGAAACTAGCAAAAGCCTAAAAACACTCCTTTTCAAAATCACTAGATTCTACAACTATATCAAGTTCATTACGCTCATGTTTTTCTTAAAAACTTGCGCAGCCCTCCGTCATTTATGATAAGCGCTATTTTAGTATTCATGCTACGTTTATTGGCCTCGTCAAGGCGTAGTGTGCGGTAGCTGAATTAGTGCTTATCTGCAGCATGTGATACGATTGGATTAGGGTAGTCGTGCGACTTTGTTGGCCTGCGTCAAAGGTCGTGCGGATAGGTTTAATTCAATTAAGAAATGAACGGGTTGAACTTGACTAACGCCCTATGGTTTATTGGCCTGCGTCAAGGTCATAGGACGTTAGGGGTAAAAACCATTATCGAGAATTTCAAGTGTTGAAATTTTCAATGAGATCGCATACCTTCTATATGATAGTTGGATCCCGATACCCACTGCGAGTAAGAGTTAATCCTGGGAGAGTTTTGCACTTTACAATTAGCTAATCCGGTAGGTGTCTAGAAAGGTGTCAACGGGGTTATGTCTCTAGGAAAACGAGGTTTATTTTAATTAGGTCCGTGCGAAAGCACGGGGAACCTCCCTCGGAGTACCGATACCTGCCTGGCCGAACGATTGGCGAACCTATAGGGTGTAATTAATCCCGTCTAATCTTACCTTTTAGGGTTTGAAGGAAGATTTGATAAAACCAGTAGGAGCCATCCTGATTAGATAAAATAACCAATCTAATCTTTCAAAGAGCACACACAAAGTGAATATCCTTCTCTCTCTCCTGGTAGTGACCAATGACATGCCTTAATCAAGATAATAATTTGGATGTGTTGACCGAATTTACTTATTATACTAGGCTAGGTTCCGCTCTATCTTATGATTGTCATAAGTCTGAGAAAGGAATAGGGGAATATCCGGATTCCCATGCCGACCAAACAAAGAATAAGAATAATGATGCGTTGTCTTCGGGTGTGTTCGTAACCAAGAACCGTTTTTCAGTAACCTCTATGTCCTGGGTATTGGATACCGGATCAGGATCCTACACATGTAATTTTTTACATGGGCTATAGATAGGTAGAGAACTGGGAAAGGGTGATATGTCTCTAGTAGTAGGGAATGGTGCAATTGTTGCAGCCAAAGCAGTTGGCAGATATCACCTAGTGTTACCAACTGGTAATACATTAATTCTAAGCGACTGTTATTCCGTACCAAAATATTGTGAATATTTTTCTGAATCAAGTGTTGATTGGGTATAGTACGTTGTATAACAGTATACACGTTCTGAATCAAAACACAGTTCTAACGTACAGAACACACATAAGAGGAACAGTTCAGAAATGAACGAAGTCTTCTTGTGGCATTGTAGACTGGTTCATATCGATGAAACAAGACTAGCTAAAGTTCCATAAAGATGCATATTTGAATCCGTTCGAATTTACATCTTATAAAACTTGCCAGTCATGTCTCAAAGACCAAGGTGACCAAATCTCCGTTTACTGGAAACGGAGAAAGAGCTACTGAACTCTTAGAAAGATACATAGTGATGTATGCGGTCCTATGTCTACATATGCCAGGGATGGTTCCGCGTACTTTATTACATTCATCGATATTCTCTCATGATACGGACATGTGTTCTTGCTGAAACACAAAACTGAATCTTTTGAGAATTTCAAGGAATATAAATACGAAGTTGAGAACCGGATGGGTAAAGGTATTCAAATCCTTCGATATGATCGGGGAGAAGAATACTGGAGCACGGAATTCCAAGACTATTTAAAAGAGAATGAGATTCTCTCTCAGCTTACTCCTCCGTATACACCACAGCACAACGGTATATCGGGATGGAGGAATCGCACCCTATGAAATATGGTGCACACTATGATGAGTACTGTTGAGTTACCTATTTCCTTTTGGGGATATGCACTTGAGATAGCTGCATACCTATTGAATAGAGTTCCGACCAAATCTATTGCCTACCACTCTATATGAGATATGGAATGGGAAGAGACCATCTCTTAAACGAGTTAAGATATGGTGTTGTCCGGCCCATGTTGAAAAGCATAATCCGGACAAGCTTGAGGCAAGGTAAGTTCTGTGTAAGTTTTTAGGATATCCCAAACATTCGCGAGGGTATATCTTCTACCACACTGAAGAACAAACGGTGTTTTGTTTCTTGACATTCCACCTTTTTTGAAAGGAATTTCTTGTGAAAGATATTAGTGGCAATAGGGTAGAACTGGAAGAAGTTTCAGCAACGCAAACTATAACTGATGATTTGGTGGAACCGGAAGATTCAGTAGTCCCCAAAGAACCACAGCCACTCCACAGATCTAGTTGGGTTCCTCATCCACCTGAGAGATACCACGGTTTTCTCGTAGATGGTGGGAGCGAGGATTGCATCATGGAGATGATGACCCAACTAGTTTCGTGCAGTCCATCACGAGTGAGGACTATGTGAAATGGCTGGATGCTATGCGATCTGAGATGGAATCCATATACATCAAAAAGGTGTTGACTTTGGAAGTTGCTCCTGAAAGGGTAAAACCCATCGGGAGCAAGAGAATCTTTGATGAAGATAATTTGGTGTAGATGGAAAAGTTGAGACTTTCAAAGCTAGACTTGCAGCAAAAGGTTTTCGTCAACGACCTGGTGTCGACTATGCCGAAACATTTTCTCATGTCGCTATGCTTAAATCCATCAGGATCCTACTTGCCATTACTGCATATCATGACTAGGAAATCTGGCAGACTGCGCGTCAAAACCGCTTTTCTAAATGGTGATTTAGAAGAGAGCGTGTATATGACACTGCCAGAGGGCTTCATAGATAGTGGGAGCAGCGGAAGCATGTGCAAGCTGATTAAATCTATCTACGGGTTAAAGCAGGCATGGCGGAGATGGAACATCTGTTTTGATGAAGCTGTCAAAGAGTTTGACTTCATCAAAAAGGTAGATGAACCATGTATAAATAAGAATGTTGTAGAGAGTATGGTTGTCTTCCTCGTATTGTACGTGGATGACATACTCTTGATAGAAAACGATGTTCCTATGCTACACTCAGTCAAGCTCCTCTTATCACACAAGTTCTTCATGAAAGATCTAACTGATGCCTCATACATCCCGGGGATATAGATCTATAGAGATAGATCTAAATGGATTTGGGATTGTCCCAATCCAGGTATATAGACGCCATGCTAAAGGGGTTTAGTATGGATGATTCTAAGCGTGGTAATGTACCCGCTTGTTCAGGAATCACTCTCTCCAAGGAGATGTTTCTCGAGACTAATTTGGAGAGGGCTCGCATGCAAGGAATGCCCTATGCTTTTGCAGACGGGTCAATCATATATGCGATGTTATGTACCAGACCAGATGTAGCTTAATCACTAGGTGTAGTGAGTAAGTATCGAAAAGATCTTGGGGAAAACCACTGGACAGATGTGAAGAACATTCTTAAGTGCTTGAGAAGGACTATAGAGATGTTCTTGGTGTATGGTAATGGTGAACTCCAGATGGAGTCCTTTATCTATTCGAGCTTCCAGAATGATAAGGACAACTGAAAGTAAGTCTTGGGTTTTGTCTTCACCCTCAGTGGAGGGACGGTATGTTGGAAGGGTTCCAAGCTATATACCGTAGCAGACTCATTGATAGAAGCTAATTACATCGCTACTAACGATGCTGCCAAAGAGGTTGTCTGGATAAATAAATTCATAGGATGAACTTGGTTCCTACCATCGAGCATCCAATACCTGGGTATTATGATGACAATAGAGCTGTGGCTTTGGCCTAGGAACCCCGGTCCCGTCAGCGATCCAGACATATTCTTAGACAGTATCACCTAATCAGGGAGATAGTTTATCTCCGGAAAATTGAGGTTAGGAGAGTTGACACAAAGGATAACACAGCGGATCCACTCACCGAGGCCATCCTCCAGATGCTATTCGAGAGACTTTTGGGACATTAGGTATGAGATACTACAACAACTGGCCTTAGTGCAAGTGGGAGATTGTTAGGAATATGTATTCCTGAGAGGCCATTACTGTTGATATAGTGGATGCTTGGACATATATATAGAGGACTTTCTTGCTCGACATGATAATATGCTATCAGGTTACCTTTATCTTAACATGTAGACTGGTATTTATACTGTCTGTTTCTTACATATTGATAAAGCCCTTAGGATATGTACTTGACTACCAGGATTATGATGAGATCATACTAGTGGGGCCAGGGTTGTCCAAAAGTACATCCTTTAATCAGTTCCTAGTCGAGGGAATATCGTGTAAGTCCATTTCACGCACCCCCACGAACTTGCGGGGAGGCGGAATATATGAAAAACGATCATCAAAGGTTCGTAACACGGACTTGAGCGCATGAATCGTATCTAAACCGTTACTAGCAAACTACGAAAGGTTTAACTACTCTGATTCGAAGTTATACCTCACGTTTCTTGTCCTTCGGGTCTTCATCACTATCCTCCACTCCTTGTAGGCTCTTTGGTACATCGGCACCTCAACGGCTTCCTCAAGTCAAAGACGATCCACCCGAGAGCTCCTACTCCAAGCTTAACCTCTAACTTGAGGTAACTAGGTTACTCAAAGTGCCAATCTAAGCAACCTAGGTGATATAGAGTTGGATTATAGAAGTATTAGTCTAGCTAACCCTTGATCTCAACACATGAGAGGTTAGGGTTAGGGTTTGAAGATGGAGAGCTTGAGGAGAGAGAAGGTGAGAGTGAGAATCCTTTTGGATGAATAGATCATGTGTGTGTATATGAAACATATCATATATATTAAATGAATAACAAATAATGATATATCATCATGTTTCATTAATACACTAAGTGATTCATCACATGAGTCATATAAATCATAATTGATTCATTAACTCCATGTATGAATCACACCATGACTCACTTATCCAATTAATGCAAATGCCACCTTAACCCCTAAGTCACCATGCTTCAAGAAGCTTCCCGACAAATTACGGGAACGCCCCTCCTATCCGTAAAAACATGGAAAAACTTTAGACTGTATGAATCCAATAATCCGATACTAGAATCTGGCTTAAACCAAAGCCGACTAGTAAAAACCGTCCGAACATCGTACGTGCGTAAAAACACGTATGCGTCTGAACCCTGTCGTAAAACCATATGACCTCTATATCGTTTCGCCCGAAGTAGGGAAACTCTCTGTGTGGGACTCTAAAGACTCGACACTACGCTGGCAGTGGATTTAACCACAGACCGCAAGCGGCACTAGCTGTACGTAACGGTCCCCAGGTAGATGTCGATAAGAAGGTCGATGAGGAAACCCATCCGAACTCCTACTGAGCCTGCTGTGACAATCTCCGTACAGTCCGGTCCATTCATTTAAGACTATCGCATATCGGGCCTAGGGGGCGGCAAGCGTCAGTCTCCTAAAAGCGGTATAAGTCGTGTCGGAAGCCCATTACACCTTGAGAAACTACTGGAAAACCTACCAGTAAATCTCGCTTGCCCTGGCTAGGGACTTTGCGTAATGGCTCTCTGACACAGCGCGATATCAACTCCCAATACCGGGAGAGACGAATCCTGTCTAACCGCCACTGCCTCCAAGTGCTCGGGACTGCACCCAACTGCTACCTGTTTGCACGACTCCTTTGAGCAGTGGTAGGGTAGCAATCTAAGAACAGTGGGACACACTCGAGGCGAAGTAGCAGTGTCAAGTCTGCGGACTATGCTGTACTCATGTCACCTGGGAACTGTTAACTGACGACTAGTATAAAACCAACCAACAGTTCCTAGTGAGTCATGTCCGGTGTACCCGTAACCTAACGAGCACCTGTATACTATCTCCAGTACGACGTACTGATGGCTGTGGGACGGACCATCTCCCCAACTGGGATGAGAAGCGTACACACTAGTCTACTCCGGAGTATCGATGCCCTATCTCGACAATCCAACGACTAGGGACCAGAAAAAGGATGTGCTTGTAGACTATCGAGCCCCCACTAGTGTAACTGCCATCACAACGCTGGTAGTCAAGCAAGATCCTAAGAGCTCCATCAATACGTATACTCACATATTAAGATAGATAAAACCAAGTAGCATACTACCATGTTTATCAAGACTGTTATATAACTGTGAATATCCCAAGCTTCCATTAAGTAATATACAAACTAGTATGATACAGTAATGGCCTTCTAGGGCATAAACACTAACAATCTCCCACTTGCACTAGGGCCATGTACTGGCATATCGCAGACCAATCATCTCGAATAGCCTCTCGAACTGCGTCTGAGGAATGGCCTTTGTGAATGGATCAGCAGTGTTATTCTCTGTATCTACTCTCTTTACCTCGATCTTCCGGCGATCGACGATCTCTCTGATCAGGTGATACCGTCTTAAGATGTGTCTGGACTTCTGATGGGACCTGGGTTCCTTCGCTAAAGCTATAGCGCCGTTGTTATCACAATACAGAGGTATTGGACCAACACTGGTAGGAACCACCTGAAGTTCTGTGAGGAACTTCTTCATCCAGACAGCTTCTTTTGCGACATCGCAAGCAGCTATGTACTCCTCTTCCATCGTTGAGTCAGCAACGTTGTCCTGCTTGGAACTCTTCCAATAGACTGCCCCTCCATTGAGGGTAAAGACATAACCCGATATGGACTTAGAGTCATCCTTATCACTCTGGAAGCTGGAGTCAGCAAAGGCCTCGATCTGGAGGTCTTTTCCGCCATACACCAAGGATATCTCCTTAGTCCTCCTCAGGTACTTGAGAATGTTCTTTACTGCTATCCAGTGCTTCTCCCCTGGGTTTGCCTGATACCGGCTTACAACGCTCAATGCGTATGCTACATCTGGTCTGGTACATAACATCGCATACATTATAGAGCCTACCGTAGAGGCGTGGGGTATAATCGACATGCGATCCCTTTCCAAATCAGTCTTGGGAGACATCTCTTTGGAGAGGGTGATTCCATGACAAGCCGGTAGGTTACCGCGCTTAGAATCATCCATACTGAATCTTTTCAATATGTTGTCTATGTACCTGGACTGCGAAAGTCCCAACATCCTCTTTGATCTATCACGTTAGATCTGGATCCCCACAATGTAGGTGGCATCACCCAGGTCTTTCATGGAGAACTTCTGTGAAAAGAATCTTTTGACTGACTGTAGCATAGGAATATCATTTCCTATTAGGAGAATGTCATCCGCGTACAAGACGAGGAATACAACAACTCTCCCTAAAATCTTACTGTATATGCATGGTTCATCTGGATTTTTGATAAAGTCGAATTCTTTGACAGTATCATCAAAACAGATGTTCCAACTCCGCGATGCCTGCTTTAGTCCATAAATGGATTTAAGCAGCTTGCATACTTTACCGCTGCTCCCACTCTGAATGAATCCCTCTGGCTGATCCATATAGACGCTCTCTTCTAAATTTCCATTTAGAAAGGCTGTCTTTACGTCCATCTGCCAGATCTCATAATTGTGGAAGGCAGCAATAGCAAGAAGGACCCGAATGGATTTCAGCATAGCCACTGGAGAAAAGGTTTCGTCATAGTCCAAACCAGGTCTTTGACGGAAACCCTTTGCAACAAGTCTAGCCTTATAGGTTTCAACCTGTCCATCTACACCAATCTTCTTTTTGAAGATCCACTTGCATCCTACGGGTTTTACCCCATCTGGAGTAGTGTCCAAAGTCCATACTTTGTTAGTGTACATGGACTCCATTTCGGTCCGCATTGCATCCAGCCATTTTACCGAGTCGCCGCTCTGAATGGCTTGCTGGAAGCTAGTAGGGTCGTCATTATCAATGACGCAATCTTCTCGATCCCCGTCTATGAGAAAACCGTAGCATCTCTTGGACGGATGAGACTGCCTACTACTTCTGCGGATAGGCGCTGGTATGTCCCTTTCTTCTGAAACTTCTTGTTCCACCAAACTTTCAGTAACAGCTTGTGGTTCTGGAATTTCTTCCAGTTCTACTGCACTCCCACTCTTCTGATTTTCTAAAAATTCAATTTCTAAGAAGCGGGCATGACCAGAAACAAAAACCTTTTGTTCCTCTGCGTAATAGAAGCAATATCCCATGGAGTTCTTTGGATACCCCACAAACTTACACTTTACCGAGCGTGCCTCGAGCTTGTCCGGATGCTGCTTTTTAACAAAAGCTGGACACCCCCATGTCTTTAGGTACTAAAGATAGGGTTTCTTCCCACTCCATATCTGATATGGTGTGGTAGGCACTGTTTTGGTTGGAACCTTGTTCAAAAGATATGCCGCTGATTCTATCGCATAACCCCAGAATGATCGCGGTAACTCAGCCTTACTCATCATGGAATGAACCATATCCAATAGGGTTCGATTCCTTCTCTCCGATACACCGTTGTGTTGTGGTGTTTATGGAGGAGTAAGCTGGGAGAGAATTCTATTCTCTTTTAAGTAACCCAGGAACTCGGCACTTAAGTATTCACCACCTCGATCAGATCTCAGTGTCTTAATACTTTTGCCCGTTTGGTTTTCCACTTCATTCTTGTATTCCTGGAATTTCTCAAAGGCCTCGGATTTATGCTTCATTAAGAAGATATGTCCATACCTAGAGAAATCATCCGTAAAAGTAATGAAGTAGGAATAACCACCTCGCGCATGTGTAGACATTGGACCGCACACGTCACTGTGTACGAGTCCTAAGAGCTCGCTCGCTCTTACTCCGTGTCCAGTAAACGGAGTCTTTGTTATCTTTCCCATGAGACAAGATTCACAAGTGGCATAAGATTGATATTCGAACGGATTCAAATATCCTTCTCTATGTAACTTCGTTAATCGTGTTTCATTGATGTGACCTAGTCTACAATGCCATAAGAAAGCCTGATTCATTTCTGGAGACTTTCTTTTAAGTGTGTTCTGGACATTGAAAACCTGAGCTTGACTCAATACGTATATACCATCATCTAATGTACCGGACCCAATCAGAACTTGATTCAGGTGGATGTGAACTACATCGCTTACGAATGTAAAGTCATATCACTCTCTTGAAAGTAAGGACACTGATATGATATTACAAGTCAAACTAGGTACATACAGACTGTTACGTAGAATCAATATCTGCCCACTTGTCAAACCTAGGCGATATTCTCCCACGGATTCAGCGTCCACGCTCATTCCGTTTGCAATTCTGAGAGACAAATCACCTATCCTTATATCTCTACGGTTTCTCAAAGCATGTAATGAATTACAGATATGAGATCCTGCTCCGGTATCTAGTACCCAGGAAGTAGAGTTAATTGACAAACAGTTCACAATTACAAACACACTAGAGGCTGAAGCCACAACATGCTTCGTATCCTGGCTACAGGCTTCCAAAGCCCTGCAATCCTTCTGCCAATGCCCGTTCCCATAACAATAGGAACATCCCTCCTTAGCTATACCAAGTCCCAAAACTTTTGCTCTTCCCTTTCCTCCTACTTTATTGACACCGTATATCGGCTTTGTAGAGGTCTTCTTCTTTTCACCCTTTGCTTTTGCCCTGGATGTAGAAGAAGAAGGTCCCCCATTAAGCAGAGCTTGTGTCTCCCTGGTTTCTTTCAGGGTGTAAGTAGAGGGTAGGGACTGTGGAAATAAGTCAGCGTATGACCTGTTTCCCAACGTGGTCTTCAGGTCCTTGAGCTCATTAATATAGCTAGTCATTGTAAGGACGTTGTCCCCTACAGATGACCCGACAGCCAACCTCGCTCGAATTAAATCGTTCGAGGTCTCATATCTTGCGATATGAGATTGCTCTCCATATAAATCATTATTATGGAGAAAGATGGAAATTAAGTCCATCTTCTCGTGTTGCTTCTGGTATGCACCATCAACTGAAGCCAACACGAGGCACTTAGCTTTCGCTTTATCCTTTTCCCTTGTCTGACGGATATCCTTATCCGCGACGGTGGAAACTGGACCTGGGACGGCGGGATCTTAAGTAGTAATAGGGTGGTCCAGCTTGTCATAGGCAATGGACATCTGGACAGACCTTTGCCAGTCATATAAGTTAGATTCAGTCAACTTGTTATCTAGATGTAACCTAGTCATGGTCATAAGGTCGCTGCAATGAGAGAGAGAGAGAAGAAAACACTTTAGCATGATGCTCTTGCAAGTTTAGATTGGTTTTTAATTTATCTAAACTGGATGGCTCCCACTGTTTCTCGAATCCTTCCTCAAACCATAACAGAAGAATTAGCCAGGACTATTCTCACTGTACAATTCTTGCTTAACCGTTCAGCCAGGCTAGTGTCGGTACTTCGAGGGAGGTTTTACAACGCTTTCGCGAAGTTCCTTAATTAAATAACCTCTTTTCTCTGGGGGCGTAGCCCCGCTGACACCTTTCTTGACACCTACTTGGTTTATAGCATTGATCGTTAAGTGACGAATCTCTTGATAAGTAGCATATACTCACAGTAGGATCGGGATCCAAATATCATCGTATGATAATGTTGAAGGAATCCTACCAACATTCATCAAACTCCAAATGGTATGCTACACTAGCAAGTTTCAGTTTCTTTAGAAACTCCCGATGTAGATTTTTTCCCCATGTTCTTATGACCTTGACGAAAGCCAACAAATCATAAAACACATGTCAAGTTCTGCCCATCATTATCTTGTTAATTTGAACCCACCCGTATATACCCTTGACGAAAGCCAACAAGGTTATACGACTGTCCCAAACCAACTCATCTATCTATGCAACAAATGAATACCCCAGTAGCTACCAAACACTATGTCTTGACGAAAGCCAACAAACATAGCTTGAATACTACTGACCATCCATAAGAAATGACGGAGGGCTACGACTGGTTTTGGCGAAACCGTGAACGTAGTGAACTTAATATAATCGAAGGAACCTGATAGCTTTTTAAAAGGAGTGGTTAAAGCTCCGCAATTAAAAATTCTGCTCTTTTAAAATAATCGAGTGGTTTCTTTTAAATTTGTTCCAACGATTCAACTTTGGTTTATTTTTTTTTGCATTAAAATAATGCGTCCCATCATTTAACCTATCATTGCAGAGAACAACGAAAATACAACGTCCTCTTATACCATCCGCATTCGCCACTGGGTCCCGTCATCACCCGTTAGGTTACATAACTAACGACAGAGCGGGGGCTGGGCTAGCGCGGGTGTAAAACATAAGTGACGTCTAAATAGCTATCATATATAGATATTGTACATTCTTCAGACGCAATAATAGGCATTCCAGATCTCAGATGAACATTATTGGATATACAAGCAATCCGTGTTTGCTTTGAGCCTGCAACAAAAGACGGATTACACAATTGTGATGAATAGCCTTTACCCCACCCTAGACCCCTACGGGTACGACAAACTACCCGCCAAGTACCCGAAATGAAGCGGTCTCCCTCAACAACGTGAGTAGGCCACTAAACACTTCGACGTACCCGGTTGTTTGTGCACCCCATCTTGGGTCTATCCTAGGAGCCAAAAAACAGTAAATGAAATAATACAACGGTGGCTACAACCGCAACCTAGATGTGCCCCGCAAAAGAATATTACATCATATAACAATTTACATCGAATGAATGAATATAAAACCCATCTCAAACCCCGGCTAATCATCACAACGATCCAATCAAGTTCATATACACAAACAGTAAACATTACAGAAATGTGCAACCCCCTGCCAACCGACATACTAGCAGTTAGGGGAGGTTTACGAACACATTAATCATTACAGATAAAAACCCGATTAGCAAATAACTTAGAATATCGATCGATAACCATTTTCCGTGTCTACCTCAATTGCAAATCTGCACTGAAGTAACCTGGGTAGAAACAGAACATACAGGAAAACAAAACACTAGAAAATAGGAATTACTGTGAAACTCCGAGTCAACTCGGCGTTGACTCGGCGGTGGATCCGCGGCCAAAAGCACCATTTGGCCGCGATTCCGCGGCCGTCTTGCCGAGTTGTGACCTCGTATTTTCCCAGAACTCTTATAATACCCTGCTGTGAATTTTAAGGCCTATCAAAAAAAAAATTCTGACACATTTAAAATTAACAGAAACTGTTATGGGTATCGGGGTGTTGTTTTCATGTTTTCCGTCGATCGAAGTTCTACTTAGTTGCTAACAAGCTAGTAATGGTTTAGTTGGCTCTGATACTACTGTAATTCCATGTCACGCACCCCACGAACTTGCGGAGAGGCGGAATATATGAAAAACGATCATCAAAGGTTCGTAACACGGACTTGAGCGCATGAATCGTATCTAAACCGTTACTAGCAAACTACGAAAGGTTTGACTACTCTGATTCGAAGTTATACCTCACGTTTCTTGTCCTTCGGGTCTTCATCACTATCCTCCACTCCTTGTAGGCTCTTTGGAACGTCGGCACCTCAACGACCTCCTCGAGTCAAAGACGATCCACCCGAGAGCTCCTACTCCAAGCTTAACCTCTAACTTGAGGTAACTAGGTTACTCAAAGTGCCAATCTAAGCAACCTAGGTGATATAGAGTTAGATTATGGAAGTATTAGTCTAGCTAACCCTTGATCTCAACACATGAGAGGTTAGGGTTAGGGTTTGAAGATGGAGAGCTTAAGGAGAGAGAAGGTGAGAGTGAGAATCCTTTTGGATGAATAGATCATATGTGTGTATATATGAAACATATCATATATATTAAATGAATACCAAATAATAATATATCATCATGTTTCATTAATACACTAAGTCATTCATCACAAGAGTCATATAAATCATAATTGATTCATTAACTCCATGTATGAATCACACCATGACTCACTTATCCAATTAATGCAAATGCCACCTTAACCCCCAAGTCACCATGCTTCAAGAAGCTTCCCGACAAATTACGGGAACGCCCCTCCCATCCGTAAAAACACGGAAAAACTTTAGACTGTATAAATCCAATAATCCGATACTAGAATCTGGCTTAAACCAAAGCCGACTAATAAAAACTGTCCGAACATCGTACGTGCGTAAAAACACGTATGCGTCCGAACCCTGTCGTAAAACCATACGACCTCTATATCGTTTCGCCCGAAGCAGGGAAACTCTCTGTGTGGGACTCTAAAGGCTCGACACTACGCTGGCAGTGGGTTTAACCACAGACCGCAAGCGGCACTAGTTGTACGTAACGGTCCCCAGGTAGATGTCGATAAGAAGGTCGAAGAGGAAACCCATCTGAACTCCTACTGAGCCTGCTGTGACAATCTCCGTACAGTCCGGTCCATTCGTCTAAGACTATCGCATATCGGGCCTTGGGGGCGGCAAGCGTCAGTCCCCTAAAAGCGGTATAAGTCGCGTCGGAGCGTAGCCCATTACACCTTGAGAAACTACTGGAAAACCTACCAGTAAATCTCGCTTGCCCTGGCCAGGGACTTTGCGTAATGGCTCTCTGACACAGCGCGATATCAGCTCCCAATACCGGGAGAGACGAATCCTGTCTAACCGCCACTGCCTCCAAGTGCTCAGGACTGCACCCAACTGCTACATGTTTGCACGACTCCTTTGAGTCGTGGTAGGGTAGCAATCTAAGAACAGTGGGACACACTCGAGGCGAAGTAGCAGTGTCAAGTCTGCGGACTATACTGTACTCGTGTCACCTGGGAACTGTTAATTGACGACTGGTATAAAACCAACCAACAGTTCCCAGTGAGTCCTGTCCGGTGTACCCGTAACCTAACGAGCACCTGTATACTATCTCCAGTACGACGTACTGATGGCTGTGGGACAGACTATCTCCCCAACTGGGATGAGAAGCGTACACACTAGTCTACTCCGGAGTATCGATGCCCTGTCTCGACAATCCAACGACTAGGGACCAGAAACAGGATGTGCTTGTAGACTACCCAGCCCCCACTAGTGTGACTGCCATCACAACGCTGGTAGTCAAGCAAGATCCTAAGGGCTCCATCAATACGTATACTCACATATTAAGATAGATAAAACCAAGTAGCATACTACCATGTTTAGCATGACTGTTATATAACTGTGAATATCCCAAGCTTCCATTAAGTAATATACAAACTAGTATGATACAGTAATGGCCTTCTAGGGCATAAACACTAATATATCGAGACTAGGGCATCGATATTTCAGAGTAGACTAGTGTGTACGTTTCTTGTCCCTTAGAGAGAAATGGTTGATCCCACAACTATTGGTGTGTGACATCAAAGATTGTACACAGGTGCTCATTGGAGAATGGGTACACTGAACGGACTCGCCGATGACTCCTAGTTGGTAGTATACCTATCGTCAGATAGCAGTCCTCTGGTGACACTGGTATAAGTTAGTCTGTAGATCCGAGATCGTCATAGAGTCTTATGTGGCTCCCACTGTGCTTTGATTTCCTCCCTACCACGCTCAAGATAAGTTGTGCAAACAGGTGGATTTTGGGTATAGTCCCGAGTCACATAGAGGCAATGAGCGATAGAAGGGGTTTCGTCTTTCCCGGTATTGGGGGTTGATGTTGCGCTATGCTTGATTGGCTATAACTGGAAGTCCCTGGCCAAAGCTGCTGCCGAGATTTACTGATAAGAGTTATCAGTAGTTTCTCGAACCGTTATAGGCCAGACATCGGCATGACTTATCACGTTACTGGGGTCTGACGTTTACCACACCTAGACATGATATGCGACATATCAGACGAAGAGACCGGACTGTACGGTAGTGTTACTGATAGGCTTCATGGAGAGCATGGACAGGCTTGCTTGTTGATCTTCATATCGCTCAATACTTAGGTAGCCGTTACGTCCAGCTAGTGACGGCTTGTAGGTGACTGATGTGATCATCACCTACTGCTGGCATATTGACGAGTCTTTAGAGTCCCACACAGAAGTTCCCTGGTTCAAGCGAAACGAAGTAGGACACATATGTGATATGTGTGTGAGCCTGATTAAATACGTGTATGTGATACCGTATTATAATCTGGCAGTTATCTGTTATCGAGTTAGGTTATATGTGATATAACCAGATTATCGAATCAAGTGTTGATTTGATAATGTGATACACAGATAAATGATATTAGACGGTTATATGTGATATAACCGGATTATTAAATCAAGTGTTGATTTAATAATATGATATATATTATATGTGATATAATTATATCTTAACTAATATCATTAGCTCACTAATTATTCTTCAGAATATATATTAATATATATGATATATATATATATATATATATATATATATATATATATATATATATATATATATAATGAAGCATGGCATGAATTTCTATTTTTAGAAATGAGATGGAAATTGAGAGCATGGTTTCAAGTATGGCTTTTATTGTTTGTTTATTCATCTTGACTCACAATTCAAACATGGTTGCAATTTTATATAGATAGTTTCCATGCTTGAATGAGTGGGGGTCAAGAGTTGCCATTCATTCTTTTCTCATTTCAAACTTAGCCATTTTGGATGGCTTGCTCTCTTGCTCTCATCTTCTTCCTTTTCTTCATGCCACCATGGTTCAAGCTTCAACTCTTATATGTGATGTGAATCATGAAACTTGAACACATATTAGTGAGCCTCAAATCCCTTACTTCACCATCCCACTCTAGACTAGCTATCAAGTGTAGCGTGTTTTCTACGCTAAAGAGTTTAGTGTAGAGGTAGCTTGAGTTGAAGGGACTTCGCATGGATCATCTTCGGTACGAAGGTCATTGGAGGAAGCTCGTCCAAACCCTCAAGTGGAGTATAGTAGAGTCGCGGGACTACTACACGAAGCATGTGAAGTGAAGGACTCGATCTACGAGGGTATAGCCATCTTCACTTCTTTATACTTTAGTTGATATCAAACGTAAAACCCTAATCATCTAGTTAACGATCTTTTAAAGTCTAGCTTAGCACCTATAAAAAATTGAAATTGGCATGCTTGATGTCACTTGGACCTCATTGTGGTGCTAGGGTAGACTTTCAGTAACGGCTACCCAGATATTGAACGAATAGAAGATCAATAAGCAAACTTGTCCAAACTCCCGTAGAGCCTATAAGTAACACTTACCGTGCAGTCCGGTCTCTTCATCTGATACGTCGCATATCGGGTCTGGGGGTGGAATCGTCAGACCCCAGTAACTTGATAAGGCATGCCAATGTTTGGACTATAAACTTTCGAGAAACTACTGATAACACTTACCAGTAAATCTCATCATCCCTGACCAAGGACTTGCTGTTATAGCTAATCGAGCATAGCGCAACATCAACTCACAATACCGGGAGAGACAAAACCCCTCCTATCACTCACTGCCTCCATGTGACTCGGGACTGTACCCAAAATCCACCTATTTGCACGACTCCTTTGAGCCTTGGTAGAGAGGAAATCAAAGTACAGTGGGAACCACACAATACATTATAGCGATCTCAGGTTGACAGACTAACCTGTACAAGTGTCACCAGAGAACTTCTATCTGACGATAGGTATGGTACCATCTAGGAGTTCTCGACGAGTCATGTTCGTTGTAACCATTCTCTAATGAGCACTTGTATACAATCTTTGATGTCAAACACCAATGGTTGTGGGATCAATCATCGCCCCATATAGGGTCAAGAAATGTACACACTAGTCTACCCTGGAATATCGATGCCCTGTTTCGATACTCTCTCGACTAGAAACTGTTAATGGATGTGCGTGCGGACTACACAAGTCCCACTAGTATGATCTGCATTATAGTCCTAATGGTCAAGCCTACATCCTAAGGCCTTTATCAATATGTATCAAAAAGGAAGTATAATAATACAAGTGTACATGTTAAGATAAAGAGCAACTGGATAGCATACTATCATGTCGAGCAAGAAAGTCCTCTCTATATATGTCTAAGAATCCACTATATCATACAATATTGGCCTCTAGGGCATACATATTCCTAACAATATGCCCAAAGCACCCTCAAATTTGTTCCTAAACACAACACGCACATATTGCATATTGAGTTCGCATGATCTGTTTGACTTATTAATCGGAGATTCTCTCGCTCCAAAACCGAGGGGTAATTAACGGCAGCTTAGTCCGCGTCTACTGGAGATTCATATCCCCACGATCATTAAACTCCAGCCTACCCAAGGCAGGGGGAATCTGTAATATGCCTGACAAGCAACACGCATTTCTATCTTAATGGGATGATGAAAACACTCTACAGATTCTGGCATGCCTGGTGGGAGCAATTTTTCCTCCCATATTTCAGGTTAAACGTTCATGCGAACTCAATATGCAATATATATATATATATATATATATATATATATATATATATATATATATATATTGATCTCCTGTATTGAAATTATGCTTCTTTGTGTACGATAACAGCTTTTCAACCGCAATTCGCAAACTCAGCAAAATGTCGCTAAGAACCAGTTCGATCTCTGAGGCAAATCCAATCCCGTATGTTGTCAAGATCAATGCTCGCGTGGTTCTCCCCGTACGTCTCAGTCAGCAATGGGAGGAATTGCCCTCCCAATTTATTTCCGTTATCATCAACCATGCCGGAAGCGCTCATCTGGCAGAGACACATGCAAACCAAGTGGCCAAGCCGACCTCAAGGGGCAGGAGGTCGAATGTTGTGATCGCCGAGACACCATAACCCAAATGTAAGATGGTGCCCGAATAACTTTCTGGCGCTCCAACCGGGGCAAGACCGTCAAAACAAAGGAAGTCAGCAAATATCGTGGGCAAGCTCAGGCGATGCCTCATACAAATGCACAGTCAGACGTATCTCAAGGCTTTCCGTCACTCGGCCTATGATGGCTTCCCGAAGAGCAGAAGCGGGCCAAGTGCTCAAGACGGAAAAACTAAGGCATAAATGGCTCAGATATAGAACCAACAAAAGGGCCAGGGCTCCGGCCAAATTAAATTTTATAGAGTTCCAAAGCTCGGCCTACTTTGCGACTACAGTTGTGTCCACCATAAAAATCAACAATTCTTTCGAACCTTTGAAGTGGAATCAGAGAAATTCCATGACGGAAATAATAAAAAAGACAACGATTCAAACAGTGCTGCGAAAAGACATATCCAAGCCCTGAAACAAAAAGCATGACACTATCTCTTCAAGAGTCTACCAAGCGCCCTGTTCCACGCAAAAGCAACGGAAAAAATCTAGAAAGGGGGCACCGGCGCCACCTAAGGACCCATCCAGACCAACCGTCTTCAGTCTCTTATCCTTTCCTGAAGAGGAAGGGCCATGAAGACGGTCTGAAAAATCTGCCGCCAAAGATAAAAAGGTGGCTGGATATGTGATTCACACTGTTTGTATGGTAGGCACACATGGCAAGAGCAAGGATGGGGCAACTACATCTCAAGTCCAACCAGGTTTGAATGTGGCCGCCACTTCCCAAGACCTGCCTCTTCCGGAAGATAATAAAAACCCTGCCGTGAGGCTGATAAGCTGAGAGATCTGTCGGTTTATAAGCAATCGGGCTTGGAAAGCGAAGAGGAGTCGACTTTCTACCCCAGGACCGCAGAGCAGTAACTCCTTCAAGAGCTCCAAAAGTAGCTTAGAAACAAAGACAAGGAGATGGCCAAGCTTTACTAAAAAATTGACGGCTTGATAAACGTCGTCTTATACCTCACGATCCAAATTGCTGCTCAACCGCCCAATTAAACGCAAGGCTCACTTATGAACTAGGAAACGGTGCCCCGAAGCTGCCGACGCCCATTCCTTTAAGTTCAAAAGCAAGCGAGCCGCATGAAAGTCGGCCACATCCTATCTTGGGAAATGTCTTAGCTACCGATGACAGCAACCCGCTAATGTGAGATCAAATCATGGAATAGATCGCCAACAAAATCAAAGCTTTGGTGGTCGAACCCGAAGCGCAAAAAGATGTCAACGGTACTGGGAGACCATATCCTGCTCGGTATGATCTGGTAGAGTTTCCTAGTAGCTATGTCATTCCCAAATTTGGAAGATTCGACTGGACGGGAAATGCGAATTAGCACATCATCCACTTTAAAGTATCATGCAGGAATACTGGGGGGCAATGACGCGCTTCTCTTTCGCCAGTTCATTAATAGCTTAATCGATGTCGCTTTCAACTGGTACGCGAGCATACCGGATAGCTCCATTACTACTTTCGCCCATATGGAATCTTTGTTTAAGCAAAGATTCATGAGCGCCAGCGATAAAATCACCATTGCTGATTTTGTGAGGACGAAGCAAAAACACAATGAAAGCAGTACGGGTTTTATAACCCAGTGGTGCAATCTCTTCATCAAATGTGAGCCACTGTTAGAACAGGACCAATCCTTCAATCTCCTCATCGGAAATCTCGGCACCTGGATGAATCTTTTCCTATGCATAGCCGGCCTCAAAACATTCCAAGAGCTGTCAAAAAAGTTCAGATGTTGGAACTCTCAAAGCCTAATTCCCTCTGGTCTCCAGTTCACAAACAAGACAAAGTATCGGAGGGATGATGACCGAAAGGATGAAAGTTCCAATAACACTGACTCTTCCAACAAGTAAGGAACATGCGGGTTGAAGGCCAACAAATCTCAAAAGCCAACTTTGAAGGAAAGGAAAAACATGGTCTACTTTTTCAGAAGAGACAAGGTCCACATAATATTCAAGGATTCTCTTAAGAATGGTCGACGGCTGTCGGAACCAAAGAGGCCGAGTGGAGCAAACAGGACCGATCATCCCAATTTTTGTCCATACCACCGAGTGTTGGGACACACTATCGAAGACCGTTGCATTTTCAAGGATTAGGTCGAGAAACAATACAAGGCGGGAGAAATTTCGTTGTCCCCTGGTGTGTTGAAAAACAATCAAGTCATGACTGCCAATTTTATACAAACAGAAACCGACCACTCTCAATTGTTCACCCTTCTCTGAAAGGAGAAAACTACGGCGGCGGTCTAAAGGTTCAACAAGTAACACTGATAATGAGAAGGCAATGGATAGATACGCAATCCATATGGTCTACATGGTCGAACTTGAAGAAACAAATTCTCCCACGCTTCACACCCATGGTGATGATATGGTTAACGCTGCTCAATATCAGCTTGGTTCAGATAATGATAAGGACCCTGCTCAAGCTGCTAAGCAAAAAGAGCCCATGACTTATGGAGAATCAAACTCAGACAATGAGGATAGCCTAGTCATTATCCCTGAAATTACAGAACGGGTATTATTCCAGTGGTTTCAAGAGCAATTTCAGGACAGGGATGAGAAGTTGGTCAAAGTCCGTTCTAAAGTCGACGAGCTTGCAATGGGTTTGTCGATAGCATTTAATTGATCACAAATTAATTTAAATTCTTTTAAATACTCAGAAATAGAGGACTCACACTTTTTAAGGTACCGAAGTTTTTACATAAGCTCGTATTCCCTTGCTTGAGAGTTTTGAGAGAAAGCGGATTGTAACGCTTTCCAAACTTCGGCGGATCTTGTAAGTCCGACAACAATACTGAGAACCTCTTCAGAGAGGGTTCCGGTGATCCACGCTTTGACAAGGCAGTCCGAACGCTTCCAAGATATGAAGTCTGGGTTAGGAATTCTGCCAGTGCCGCCAACATTATTAATGTCACGATCCGGAAACGGCACGTGACCGGCACTTAACTCATGTGAAGTCGATAGGACCCCACCGTAACCTAAGTAAGCCGAAAATCAAGAATCTAAATCTTTTTAAATAAATAGTGGAAGTGAAGTTTTGGAAAATGAGTATAAATGAGATCAAGTTTCTCTTTTAAAATATAAATAACGTTTATTTGAAAATGCAAGTGGGTTGTTGACTAAAATTTGAAAACATTTTCGTCATTTGAAATTTTAGCAGCACCTCCTTTGTAAAATTTGAAAAAAACCCCAGTACATATACATAAATATAATCCGCATCCCCAATCGGGAGCTCTCTCATCGCCCAACGGCGGAAACACAACCACTCAGTAATATACGACGCCCAAGAAGAAGATCAAAACAAGAAAAAGTAAAGGAAATGCCAAAAGCATCATCAACTCGACATATACAAGAATACATATAATTCTCGCCTCTAAGTCTAAAAGAATATACAAGCCTTTAAGTCCACAAAATATACATATAAGTCTGGTCGATGAAGTTTTTAACAAGATTACAAATGAATATAAATATACAAGCGGTGATTACGATCTGTAATATAACCTGCCTACCAAACAATCACCCAAAAGAAGAAATGTACCAGTAAGCCACTACTGATCCGAGTGGTCGGTCTTGCAAGAAAATTATGACACAACGGGAGCGAGTTGCCAACTCGTGAGTAAAAAACATTATCAGGTAGAAATCGAATGCATAACGATCTACCTAGATCATATTGTATAATAATATCATACTATGTGGTAACAAATGTATGCGTGTGTGTATATGTAATATCTTATCTGTATCAATATATGGTAACATGTCATCCATAGCATGTTATATATATATATATCATCCAATGAGTGTCCATCAACGACACTCGAAATCATCAAAACAATGAGTGTCCAGTATCGGCACTCGAAATGCTCATAAATCATGTGTCCAATATCGACACGTAAATCATCATATCTCAGGCGCCGTCTCTCGGATCGGCCCTCTCTTAGGCGTCGCCTCATCAGATCGGCCCTCATATCCATCTGTCTCATATCACTCCAGCTGGTATCCTCCGGATATCCGCCGAGTCCCATACTGTCACCGGTAGGTAGTATTCCCAAGTAGGCTCAACGTCTTTCTATATGATCTTCTTGTCCCTGAGTACTGTACCGGGTCCACCATGTATCCGCAGACGGTGACCCTTCACTTCTCGAATCGAATAATAATCATAGCTCAGAACCAAGAAAATTCATAATGGACGCCGAAATATCATATCAAGAGAATACCGTGTTTTTAAAACACTAATAAATTTATCAAATCTTACTCGCGGTTTCTCAAATTTCAGAAATCCCATGAAAACACAATCTCATAAGAACATGGTGATAATGGAACAACATGTAAAGGTATAGAACAGTAATATAATGCATGACAAGTGTGTTCATATAATCGTGTTCGTATAACCAATGTAAGGAAAGTATGATATCTGTAACAGTACGTAGTGCTGGGTACTAAACAATAATCTATAATGCTAACAGGGTATCGTGCGATACGAGTGACATAGCAAATTCTATGTGTACGTAGTATGGCAATTACCGATGATGTGTAGGTGTAACATGCGAGTATATGCAAGTGCAACATTAATCATCAATAATGATGTGCATGTCCTAGCACATGAAATTAAGTAGAGTTAAAGATATGAACGTAGTATATATCGTAAATAATCGAAATGCGAGCGTATGCCGAAATAAGGAAATCAAAATATGAGCGTATACAGAATATTAAAATCGTAACGTGAACAAATAATAAAATATCCAACTACGTATGAGCAATACAATTATAGTTTAAAATAGCACGAAACGTTGTTTTGGAAATAAGGGACTGCGATGTTTTTGAAATAGATACCATTTGAAAATTTATAGCACGCCCTTAAAGTTATCATTTAAAAGTACATAAAGAATCGTTAGTTTTAAAACTAGGTATGGCTCTAAACATCTCATATTTTCCACTTTGAATTATTAACCAGATTTCTCGAGTTGAAATAAATATCGGCCGCGATCGGCAATCAATCCACATCATATCACATACGGAATATCCTTCATACAATATCATCCAATCAATATGGTACGGATCTATAGTCGCGTACACCAATCTCATATCACCTCATATCATAACATATCGTCTCATAACGTATCATATCATCTCATATTGTATCATATCATTTCATGTTATGTCATACCAATATCATGTATACTTATATCGTAAATATCCTTTTACATATATATATATATATCCTAATAGCAAAAAATAAAGACTAAGTATATAAATATCTACCAAGTGTACGAATGTTCGCATATGGTGTTCTAGCAAATCTTATAGACTAAGTTTACGTTTCTAATATATAATATCTTATTTCTACGGTTGCGAGGGTGTTATACGCCATCCACCCGACTTCCTCATAGATATACATCTACTCATCGACAAATGCCTCGCTCTAGTCAAAGTCGATGGACGCCTTATCCTTCTTCGTCGTCTTGGAAGTCCCCGCAGTTGTACCTACTATCGAAACCATATCGAATCACAAAAAAATCCATATCAAAACCGATACGACGAGCGAAGCGCACATAGATTAGAACTTATGGTCAACGCGTGCTAAATCCAATAAAATACTTCCGGCGTCGACGTACGAACGTCGAACGACCAAGTCACAACATAGAACGCCGAAAACCAAATTTCAAAACTCGCAAAATATCGTTAAAAGCTAAGTAAAATAACTCCAGATTTTAACTAAAAAATCTGGGGCAAAATAGCATATAAAATAGGCTTATAGATAATGTAAAACACCTACAGACCAAACCCCGACATCTAATCTCTACAGCAAAACCGCCAAAAAATTCATTTTACCCACAATTTACGGCCTGATTTTGGAGTTAGGGTCTCGTCTTTATGGTGGTGTCTCCTAGTGGTCTAACTAGGTCTAATATATATGCAAAATATTTTCTAGAGATCTCTAATTATTTCAGATTTGATTTGAACATCAAAAAATCAACAAAAAAAAACCGACATTTGAAATTCTTAACTCATGTTTCAAAACTTAAAAAACTTTTAAACCAGTGATATCTCCACTGAAGTACCCTCATCTATTACTAATGGGGTGGTAATTACTCGCTAACCCTCTACTACAACACAACTACAAGTTGCATCCATAAAAACATACTTTTGAAAATCTCAAGTCTTGAAAACATATACTTTTAGCTTTAATTTTAATTTGTGAAGGCAAGAAATATACAACTTGTTAAAAGGCGGGACTTTTACCTCCAAATAGGAATTAAGGAAACGCCCAAGCTTGTAAAAAGATCTCAAAGTAGAGACTTGATCGCTTCACCATATGTAGCATGAGGATGTTAACTTTTTTTGTGAAGCTTACATGGTGGTTTGAGAAGATTTGTGTGGTGTTTGCGGTTTGTGAATGAGGGTGGAGGAGATGGAGAAGAAGAAGAGAAAGAAGAAGAAGAGATTGAAGGAAATGAGATGAAGAAGATTGTTAAGACAACCGTAACCCTTTTACTCTCTCCCTCTCTCTCATGCCTATACCTCAATATAAAAATACGCCCACCATACTCTCGTGTCTCCCTTCTCTCTCATTTTCTTTTCTTTAAAATAAAATCAGCATATAAATCACAAATGAAATATTAACATGTAAATAGCAATTCATAGCAACTTGACATGGTTTAAAAAAATCATACTTGATTTAGTGCACAAATAGTAAAACAATGATTAATTTTAACATTAAACTCTTATATGGATATAATTATATGCTAACTTATAAAAAACCTAATTAAATAAATACTTTCATAAATCATAATTCATTTTAAATTCCAATTATTTTCCAAAATAGAGATATATAATTATACCAATTTACGAAAACTCAAATCCATACTCGGTATAATATCCGTGAAACTCATTATTTTATTATTTAAATTCTAAAATAATACTTTCCATTTTCTGAAATGTTACAATTAATTTCTGATGGAGGTGTAAATTCGGTGCTATCGATAAAGCCTTCCATCCCGTTGCTCTCAACAAGAGAACAAATTTGAGCCTCCCAGTACATAAAGTTGTTATGGGTAAGCTTCGAGGAAACAAAGTTGTCAACATTAATGTTTGCGTAGTATGGATAACAAGATGAAGATGTGTTTGTGGTGGATTGAGCCCGTGGAAAAAAAAAAGTTTTAGCCTTGGGAATTGCTCTGATACCAAGAGAAAATATGACTTAAAAAAATAATCTCACCTTCTTGACATATTCTTGGTGAGTATTTGCATTCATTTCATAAAGAGATACAATGTATTAATTATAATTACAATAAAGATTTGAATTTGAAATTTTGAATTACAAGCAATAGCTTTATTTTTATGAATATCTTATGTCTCTTGCATTACAATTATTTTAAATAATTGTTACGGTTTTGGTTAATGCTAAATCCCTTGATTTGCTCTCTTGAATATTTTCCTCAACAATACGTAGGAAGCTAGCTTTGTAAATAACCTCAAATTTGAAATCATCATCCGACGTGTCTTTGTCACTTGCTGAAGAACAAAGTATCGGCGAATTTTCAATCGCCTGCCTGCAGAGAATGATCGAAAAGTATGCGACTTTTTTGCCCTCTTGAACCCATCCAATTCTAATTATAAAACCGGATATAATTAGAAACTGCATCTAAATAGCTGAAAGAAATACCAGGTTACAAGTTTGCAAGCTAAAAAGGCATTATAAGATAAATAATTATATTTCTCATGCAACCTCATATTTCAACAACTTTTCACTAGGAAGAGAGCCATACAGGCATTTCGAATGATGAATTTCAAAAGGTAAGATAATTGTATGGATTCTTAAATTTTTTCAATTTTCAAATACTTGTATGGATTTTGAGAATTATCCATCGACAATGAGCGAGCATATATAATGTGGCAGCCATATGACGACAGAATAGTAGTTCTCTTAATAAAGAATCATATGTTTATTATTGTTTCTAAAAAAGCATAATGCAGTTTTAGTATATAGTCTGCCACATTATTGCCTGCAGCCTATTGCGTTGTGAGAAAGCAACCAAATAGAGTCGCAATCGAAATAACTAAAACATTTCGATGAAATAGACCAATCGTGATTTGGCTGAACCTATGGGAATCCCTGCACCCCTCGGTGCAGGTTGGGTTAGGCACGAAACCAAGCAGGTCGGGTCCACGGTTCAACCGTCCACCCAACTAATTGGCCTATTGCGTTGTGAGAAAGCAACCAAATAGAGTCGCAACAAAATAACTAAAACATTTCGATGAAATAGACCTATCGCGATTTGGCTGAACCTATGGGAATTCCTGCACCCCTTCGGTGCAGGTTTGGTCAGACACGAAACCAAGCAGGTCGGGTCCACGGTTCAACCGTCCACCCAACTAATTGGCCAGGTTTAGGTCAGTGCGGCCCATGCCAACAACCATAAATGATGAGATCCATTATTCTGTTCGCATTGCAGTTTTACATTGATTCTATTTTCTGTACGTAATTCTTATATGTTTCTGTCGTAGCACCAAAATTAATAAATTATGATGAGGGCGAAAGGGAGGATATATGAAATGAAACGATTAATAATCAAACGGGAATGGAAAAGTCATTAAAAAGAAGTTAAATAAAATGTGATCAATATTGATTAGGCCGATTTCCGTGGTTTACTGGAGTTTTCCAGAACCGTCCAATAGTTCAAACTCATGATGAAAACCCATTTAACTTTCACTTCGTTGTACAAAAACCGTTGTGCTTTGATTTTTAAATTTTTTTTGATGATTAACGGGTCATATAACCCCACATTTGACCGATTGTTATAGTTTTATCCTAAATTATTCATCATAATAATATTATATCGGCTACTTTTCTCTAAATTTTGATTTAATTTCAAATTGAGTCTTTTCTCTAAATCCTCAAAACTAAAGTTTTGTTCTTCAAATTAGGACATATTTCCTACTAAATGATGCAAGGAGTATGGTTAACTTTCAATGTATATAAATGATCCATATTTTTATTAAAATAAGAGATTGATTTGATCAATTTTTATAATAAAATTAACCACAGTTGGTTTCTTGTAACGAAATAAAAGTTATCGAGGATTTTGGTGAAGAGCTTAAAACTGTGGATTTGGGAACTCGAGTAAACAATATATATGGTGGTTTGTGTGAATCAAGCCCCATAAGTGAATACTAATTGAATGAAACATCTAATCAAAAAGATCTCAGCAATGCCGAATCTGAGTCATGATCCATTGATGATTTTACCAGTGGGGGCACAGAGGATCCATGACTAGTTGCACGCAATGTCATTATATAATCATCAATAGGCTCATGTTAGGTTAAGAGCCAATAATACGCCTCTCTCTCTCTCTCTCTATATATATATATATATATCTATATATCAAGTCCTAATCAATATATATATATATATATAAAGTCCTAATCAAAGCACATTAAGTTTGATCATGCATATTATTTTCTAATTAAAGTCAAGAGTGGATGACCAATTTCAGTCACTCTCACTCATTTTGGAACAGAGAGAAAGAGAGTAGAGAAAGAGAGAGAGAGAGCCCAACGTTATGAAGTAGTTAGGTTTGACTACCTTTTGACCTTATTGCTGTTGCACGTTTGTGGAAAATGGTTAGCACAAAGTTGTATACCTTTTTCGAAGCGGGTTTCTTTTTTAAAAATCGTATTTCAAGAGATTTGTTTCCTAGCGTGCTAAGTTTATCCCGTCGCTTGATGGTAAACTAAAAATCCATCACGCTAAAAACATATGGATGTACAAAACGGATGTAAAATATAACATGCTGAAAAGGTTTTATATGCATTAGGTAGAAAAACTGATGATGCTCGATATCGGTGATCTCCCAGATCATGACACGTGGCAGATGGCGTGTCCCAAAGCTCACAAGAAAGGACCTACAGTGACCGACCAGTCCACTCCTATGCCCGTCCCACAAACAAGCGCTGGCTCACCTCTAAGCCCCTAGCACAATCGGCCTCCTCGGCCTCACAGCTCGTCTCCGGACTACCACGGAACGAAGATAGCTCGGCTCTCCCGCTCGTCCGCGAGCTCTCCCGCCGAGGTCATCTTCCTCGGTCTCATCGACCGACCAACAGTACCGCTCACAGGCGCAACCGCCATCCCGCAAATCTCGCCATGCGCGAGATATCCGCCAGCCACATCTTACGTTCCACGCCGTCACGATCCCCCATTAACGAGCATGTCTCGCCATTAATGGGGATCCCGCTCATCACGCGAGCGTGATGTCGGGAGCGTAACGGCCGGCGTGATTCTCACGCCTGTCTAGCCTGCTGCCACCGCTATATAAACCCATCTTCCAGACGGTTCAAGTAAGCCATTTTTACTCCACTAAGCCGTTACTCTGCTCGGATTTCCTCTCTAACTTGACCGTCGGAGGGTTCTCGGTGGTACAACCACCCCGGAACTTCCTTGCAGGTAGCTCGGCGCAAGCAACCTCAAACCCACTGAGATCCACACGCTTCAGGAGCCAGCCTCCAGATCAAACATCAGCCGTCCATCGCCGCCATCAGCAGATCAACGGAAGGTAACATCTTGGCGTGATCCAGGTCACGTCAGCTGGCACCGTCTGTGGGAACCCTTGATTCCACAAAAACAAAAGTTCATCTTCCAATCTTACTCTAATGGCGAGCGATTATCATGACGATCTCAGCACCAGCCGCCGCTTCCCCCTCAACGGAGGCGCGTAAGAACCTCCTCCGCCGAATGCCATCAACGCCCTCACTGGCCGGATAGACCGACTCGTGTCTGTCGTGGAGGCGCTCATCCGTGTTCAAACGGTAGGGCAAGTTCCCCAGGTCGCCTCTCCTCCGCCTCGGGACCAAGACCCCTACCGAGGAAGAGATGGCTCCGCTCATGCAGGCACGGTTGATCGCCGCCTCACCGTTTCCAACAGCCGCAAGCCCCCCAGACCGACGTGTTCAATAACCCGGTGGGAACCGCATCGTTTTGCCCTGAAGTCTTACGCCAGAGAGTTTCGCCCCGAGTCTCGTCGCACCCCTGTCCCTCCCGAGGCGGTAGCGGTCAGCTCGCCTGTTCGCAGGCATGACCTGCACCCCCTCCCTCGACGGGGTCGCGCACGTGAGACTCTCCCCGACAACTCATAAACAACCCCACCGGGGGGCGTGAGGAACCTCACCGAAAAGAACCGAGGCTCGTCAAGAATCATGGCCGTGGCGGCGCGGGGGGGGGGGGGGGGGTACGTCAAGTGCCTATGAGACTCAGCACCCCACGCCGGCCCCGGAGGCCGACAGCCATCCGAGAAAGAAGGCCAGGGAAACCGAGCCAATCACTTTTGACGAAGGTGACTTTCACGGCATATCCCTGCCCCATAACGATCCCCTGGTGATTATGGCTCGGGTCGATCAATACGAGGTGCACAGGATCCTGGTCGACTCGGGAAGCTCGGCAGACATTCTCTTCCACGACTGCTTTCTGTGCATGGGGCTCACCGCAGCAGACCTGAGGACGACCTCCCACGTCCTTTCAGGATTCACCAACCACTCTATCTCGGCGGAAGTGGTGATCACCCTGCAGTTCAACGTCGGGGAGCCCGGCCGTACCCGGACAGTGCCGGTGGAGTTAATCGTAGCGAAAATCCCATTGGCCTACAACATCCTCCTCGGCCGCCCCATGCTGAACTCCCTCCGGGCCCAGATATCGACCTACCACCTGGCGATGAAGTTCCCTTTCGACCAGGGCGGGATAGGTCAGGTCTATGAAGACCAGCAAATTGCAAAGGTTTGCTTCACCGCAACATATTCATCGGAGAGAACGGTCGACGACGTCGAAGGTGAGGGTAACATCAAGGGCTCTCTAGACACTCGAGACGAGCAAAAAGTGGTCCGGGGTATCCCGGTGGAGCCTCTGACAGAGGTCCCCCTCGTAGAAAGGGACGAGGAAAATCTTTTTTAGAACGTGTCTCTTCTGACAGGAACTCAGCGAGATGACCTGGTTCATTTCCTCATAAACAACTCCGACGTTTTTTCCTGGGCGCCTGCTGACATGCCTGGGATCGACCCCAAAGTTATATCTCATAAGCTCGGGGTAGATCCTACGGCCCGACCCGACAGACAGAAGAAGCGAAGCTTCGTCCCGGTCAAACAGAAGGCTATCGAGGACGAGGTAGATCGGCTTCTCGCCGCCAACTTCATTCGGAATGTGCCCTATTCGGAGTGGTTAGCGAACGTAGTCCTGGTCAAGAAGTCAAGCGGGAAGTGGCGCATGTGCGTCGACTTCACCGACCTCAACAAGGCCTGCCTCAAAGACAACTACCCCCTACCTCGGATAGATCAGCTCATTGACAGCTCGGTGGGCCACGAACTATTGAGCTTCATAGATGCCTTCTCTGGCTACAATCAGATCCGTATGAATCCGGCAGAAGAAGATCTCACCGCATTCACACCGGACCGGGGGGTATACCGCCACAAGGTGATGCCCTTCGGCCTCAAGAACGTCGGGGCTACGTACCAACAGTTGGTCAACCGCATGTTCAAGCCACAGATCGGCAGAAACATGGAAGTTTATATCGACGATATGCTCGTCAAATCAGTCTCGTCAACCGACCACGCCAAGGACCTGGGTAAGGCCTTCGAGGTACTCCGCAAGTTCAAGATGAAGCTGAACCCCGCCAAATGCGCATTCGGGGTCACCGGGGGAATGTTCCTCGGTTTCATGGTCACCCACCGTGGGATCGAGGCTAACCCGAAAAAAATTGACGCTATCCTCAACATGACCGCGCCCAAGACCAACGTCGAGATCATGCGGCTGACGGGGCGGGTATCCGCTCTGAGCCGTTTCATGTCGAGGTCTGGGGAAAAATGCCTCCCATTTTTCAAAGCCCTAAGGAAAATCCCGAGGTTCGAGTGGTCAGAAGAGTGCCAGACCGCCTTTGACCAATTAAAAAGGCACCTTGCGACGCCGCCGCTGCTCACCCGATGTTCATCTCAGAATATTGCATTTTATACCGCCCATTCTTACGCTCGTGTGTTTATAGGTAGGTGTTTTAATCCGTGTTTGTTACATGTTTACAGATTTCAGGTTTTCAGTCCAAATATTGTAAATCAAGATAAAATCTCCACAGTTACGCCAAATGCAGAACATCTGTCGACAACAGATAAAAGCCGGGTTCCGGTCATCCATATCCGTCCAGTGCCGAGTACCGGTTCCCGATACAAGACATGTGACAGTAGTCATTCGTGTCTGGGACAAGCACAGAGCACGAGGGGGCTGCACAAGAATCAATGGGTGCGCGGAGCTCGAGGGAGATAAAGTCAAAAGTAAACAAAGATAATGCAATCTTGGACTTGGAAATCTGCTGATATTGTAGAAGACTTTTGCGCATTTTGAAGTTTGCAAACACGAGGAAATACAAGACCAGGGAAGCACACCAAAATTGACCACATAATCCCACCACATGGCCGCGTTTCCGCGGCCAATAGGGGGTATTGGCCGCGGAAACGCGGCCGTACTGGCGCCGCACTCTGTGGGTTTTTGGGGGCTGTTTGGGTATTTCCCATGTGGTCTGGTGGTTGCCCTAGAACTCCATTCTCCTGCCTATAAATACAGCAGAACTGAGCTTAACCAAGGGAGCTTTTCTTTAGCCTCTTTTTTGTGTAGTTTTGTTCTTCTTCTTCTTCTTCTTCTTCATTCTTTCTCCATTAAAATTGTAGTGAGAGCTTTTTGAGTGGAAGATTAATGAAGATGAGGGTTTTTTATCTTTCTTGTTAGTTTCGCTCCCTCTTAAGATTCTTGCTTTCTCTTGATCATTCAACCTCTTCATTGAGCTTGAATGGTTAAGGGTTAGTTATTGATCTCAAGGGTCGTATTTTCTCACGGGACTAGTTCTTCACTTCACATGCGTTCTCTACCCTTCCCTTGATCTTGCAACCTCTTCATTGAGCTTGCAAGTTTAAGGGTTGGCTATTGATCACATGCTTGTCTTGAGTTCTAGTTCCTTGTTCTTTTTATTTGCTTATTTATTACTTGCATTTTTCATTCTTGTTTTACTTACTTGCAATTTTATTCCATGTACTTTAATTACTTGTATCTTTCTTTTCTTTGTTCTTTTCTTTTTGTTCTTTCTCTTTTGTTCATTTTATGAATGTTGTATTTATTGTTGTTGTTAAGAATCATATGATATTGTAAGTTAACAATTCTTTGCCTAATTCCTTTTCCCGTTATTTTCCATTGAACTCCGCCCGAACCATACGCAAGCGCTCCGTTAGGCACCGTACCCTGACAAGGCAACGGTGATTCCTCACCGCGACCGGTTGCGTTCGGTTTGGCCGGAGGCGAAAGCAAGAGACAAGAACGGAAGGACAAGGGTAAATAAGCCGGATTCCACGAATACCGCGCTTAAATCCCCTAATCCACATTGTTGCCGATTTCTCTAGCTTCAATTGGTCAAGACTCGGCTCAAAGGTTTTGAGTACGGATTTCTTTAGCTTACATTATCGTATCTTTTCTTAACAACTTTATACTTGCAAATAAACACATAGGTTAGATCAAACAACATACAGATTCTTTATTGACTCGTCTAAAACAAGAAGGTAAGATACCACCATCTCCCTGTGGACCGACCCGTGCTCACCGGCTAGCTGCAAAGCGACACCGTCCTGATCGCGGTTACACTTAAATTCTTTGAACATCCGACACGCCAAAAGCGTGCGATCACCCGACCAGTTGAAGAAGATGAGCTGTCACTGTATCTGGCAGTATTCGACCAAGCAGCGGGCTCAGTGCTCGCTCGAGAGGTCGATGGAGCGCAGAAGCCAGTGTACTACGTGAGCCACGTCTTCAAAGACACAGAAACGAGGTACCCAGCCATAGAGAAGATTGTCTTGGCATTCGTTGTGGCCTCAAGGAAGCTGCGGCACTACTTCCAAGCGCACACTATCCTTGTTCTCACCGAGCTCCCGCTGGGGACTATCCTCGCGTCACCCGAATCCTCGGGCCGCTTAGAGAAGTGGAGGTGGGAGCTATCCCAATTTGACATAAAATATCGCCCGAGGCATGCCATCAAAGTACAAGCCCTGGTCGATTTTATCGTCGAATGCACCATCCCCAGTAAGGAACAGGAGCCCACGCCGACCCTCATGGATCAACACCCGATCGTGTGGAGACATGACTCGGTCCCTTAGTGGGTCATCTACGTTGAGGGGTCTTCAACCGAGAAAGGCTGTGGTGCCGGCCTCATCATTCGGGGCCGAACGAGGCAGAAATGGAGTACTCTCTAAAACTCGGGTTCAAGTCCTCAAACAACGCGGAAGAGTATGGGGCCCTGCTGGTTGGACTGCGCATGGCCTCCGGGTTGGGGCTGAAAACAATTCGAATCCGCAGTGACTCGGCTCTAGTCGTCGGCCAAGTGACCAGCCACTTCGAGGCTTGGGAACCTCTAATGGTAAAGTATCTAGCCGAGGTAAGAAAACTTCGGAAGAACTTCGATGAAGTCCAGGTAGAGCAGATACCCAGGCATCTCAATGCCCAAGCCGACGCCCTGAGCAAACTAGCTTCATCCTCCTCGGCCAACAACAAGCGATCTATCCACTTCGAGACCTTGCCGCGGCCCAGCGTGGAAGACGGGGCGACAATACTTCATGTATATACGGCGCAGGAAGATGACCAAGACTGGAGGAAGCCCCACGTGGAATTCCTAAGGGATGGTACGTTCCCAGAATATCGGGAAGTAGCCCGCCATCTCCAAGCCAAAGCCCGTCACTTCGTCTGGAGCAATGAGAACCTTTACAAGAAGTCCATCACTCAGCCCCTGCTCCAGTGCATCGACCCCCACGAAGCTGACTACATCCTCCGGGAAATCCATGAAAGGGTCGGCGGCGTACACCAAGGGGCCCGCACCTTGATCCAGAAGGCCTTGCTCCAGGGGTACTACTGCCCAACTATCCACCAAGACGCCCAGAAGATTGTCAGGAGATGCAAAAGCTGCCAACTCCACGGAAGCATACCCCGCCTTCCGGCTACCGAGCTGACTGCCCTAACCTCCCCGTGGCCGTTCGCCTAGAGGGGATTGAACATGATAGGCCAGTTCACTACCGGTGCGGGCGGGCACAAATATGTCCTCGTCGCAGTTGATTACTTCACAAAGTGGATCGAGGCCGTCCCTATCAGGAAACCGGATGCCGCTATGACCATCAGGTTCCTGCAGAATAACCTGATACTCCATTTTGGCAGCCCGAGGTGTATCATCACCGACCACAGGATAAACTTCGAAAATGAGAAAGTGAAGGAGTTCTGCAACGAGTACCATATCCTCATGAATTTTACCGCGTTCGCACATCCACAATGCAACGGACAGGCCGAAGTCGCCAACCGGGAAGTCCTCCGAGGCCTCCAAACCTGCCTAGAAGGACGCCAAGGCAGTTGGGTCGAGGAATTGCCCCGGGTCCTATGGGCCCTGCGCACGTCAAAGAAGACCCCCATCGGGGAAACCCCTTTCAGCCTCTGCTACGGGACCGAGGCAATGGTCCCAGCGGAGATCGGGCTACCCAGTCACCGGGTCGAACACTTCGATGACGAAGCAAACACCATGGCCCTGCGGACCAACCTGGACATCTTGCTGGAGAAAAGAGACCGGGCTCAAATCAGGGCTGCCGCCTATCAGCAGCAAACTGGCCAATACAACAACGCGCGGGTCAAGCGTCGCTTCTTCAAGACCGGAGATCTGGTCCTACGGCGAAATGAGTTCGTTGATCAAGGCAAGCTGCATAAGCTTTCCCCGAGGTGGGACGGTCCTTGGAAGTGGCCAAAAATGGTCGACCGAGTATCACCGGAATTTAGTTCCCGTGAGTTAGCAGCAGGTTGTGTGTCTATAACAATAAAATCAACAGGAAATATGAAATCCCCAACTTTGATCAACACATCCTCTAACTCACCCCTAGGATGGGTGATTGATCGATCAGCCATTTGGAGAGTACAACGAGTGGGTTTTAACTCTCCAACCCCTAATTGTTCGTACACGGAGTAGGGAAACAGGTTAACACTAGAACCAAGATCTAAAAGTGCTCGATTGATTTTCTTATCCCCAATTGTTATTGAAATCGTAGGACAGCCGGGGTCCTTTCGTTTTTGGGGTAAGGGTTGAGGTTGGTTAATAGCATTGCTCACTGCACTAGCCACTAGCACTTTCTTGGGTATTTGAGATTTTCTCTTTGAGTAGCATAAGCCCTTTAAGATTTTCGCGTACGAAGGGACTTATTGGATTGCATCCAAGAGAGGTATATTTATGCTAACCTGTTTAAATAACTCCACAATCTTCTCCATTTGTGGAGTTGGTTTATTGGGACTCAACCTGTTTGGAAATGGAGCATTTTTAAAATCTGTTGAGTCCAAAGTCTGTGGAGTAGAATGTGGAGTTGGAACGGATCCTAGTGTGGGTGTGTTCTTGAAGTGAGAAGTGGGTCCGTTCGGATTAGAAGAAGAAGAGCCTTTTAAAGAATGAAGAATAGGCTCTAGCGGAGGAGATGAGGGTGAAGAAGAAGAAGATGGAGAAGGTGAAGAAGAAGAAGGAGAAGAAGAAGAAGAACCACCGGCGGGGGTGTCATCACTAGTACCCACATTATTCTGCAACACTCTTCCGGATCTCAACGTGGTCACCGCATTTACCTTGTGATTGTGATATTCATGTGCGTTTTGTGTGTGACCGGGATTTGGCAATGGTTGAGATGGAAGCTTTCCCTTTTCTCTCTCGCTCAACGCAGCAGTTAGTTTTGCAATTTGTGCCTCAATAGATTTGATGCTTTGATCGTGTGAAGCATTGTTGTGCACCAAAGACTGGACGGAATTTTCCAACCTTGTTGCGGATTCTGTAGATTGCATGAGAAACGCATCTAGACTTTTTTCTATCGAGATAACCTTATCATAATTGGGTTGAATCAAATTGTTCGTTTGATTAGGATAAGGTTGTGGTTGGAAAGGTTGCTGGTATTGAGTTTGTTGGGGTGCTTGTTGTTGTGGAGGAGGAGGCCTTTGAAAGTTGTTGTTTCCTTGGAATTGTTGATTTTGATTCCAATCAAAATTTGGGTGGCTCCTCCAACCCGGATTGTAAGTCGAAGAGTAAGGATCATTTCTTTGTCGTTGCTGAAAGGCAGCATTGACTTGATCTTGTCCTTGAACAGGTAGATTGTAAGGACACTCTTCGGTAAGGTGTGATGGATCCGAACAACAAGCACAAACAGTTCGTGGGGGTAAAGCAGGGGCGCCATCTCGGCCTTCATAGCAATCGACATATCTAATTGATGTATGCCTGCCCTAGATTGACCAATAGAAGAAGATGAGGTGGTCTTTGTGCTCTCCCACTGAATTGTTTGTTCACTAAGATCCTCGAGAAACTGCCATGCTTCCTCACTAGATTTGGTTAGAAAGTGACCTTGACAAATGGTTTCTAGCAACTGCTTCGTTGCCGGGTTCAATCCCTCGTATAATGTTTGGCAAAGTTGCCAATTTTTGATCCCATGGTGAGGGCATTGAACAAGTAGGTCTTTGAATCTTTCAAAACACTTCCAAAGTGTTCGGAAGGAAGCTGGGAAAATTGTATTATCTCATTTCGAATTCTCGCGGTCTTGTGATGAGGATAAAACTTTTTAAGAAAAGTTTTAACAAACTCGTCCCAATTTCGTATTGAATGTGACGCTGTGCTGTATAGCCGCTTCTCGGCTAAGTCACATAAGGTGAAAGGAATGACCCTTATCATTATAGCATCATCTGATAATTGGGTTGTTTTCATCATGGCGCAAACGTTTTGGAATTTATTGATAAAGATATAGGCATCTTCGAATTCCAATCCATGAAATTTTGGCAGCATATTGATGAAGTGGGGTTTTATCTCAAAATTGTCCCCATTTGCCGGTGGGGGTGAAAGACAGGTAGGTAAGGAAGTGCGGACAGGGTAGAAGAGATCCTGGAGCGCGATTCGTTGGAGCGCTACAACGGGCGGGTGATTCGGGTTATTCGCACCTTGCGGAGGTGGAATCAGTCCCGTGGGTAAGGTGTTGTTGGGATTATATCCCGACATACCTTCGGAAGAAGAATTTAAAGGTGGAGGTAAGGAAATGAAAGGAATTTCGACTTCGGAGTCGAAAGGTTCGTCGATCGGTACCAACAAAACACGGACTAATCGGGCACTAGTGTCCCTAGTCCAAAGTGACATACACTAAAGAGGTAGTGTAGTCGAAAAGGTGAAAAACAGAATGTGGGGATAAGAAAATGTCAATGAGAAGAAAGTGGGTGGTGGTGGGGTGAACGGATTTTAAGCGACAAGTTGCAAGTTTTTTTTTTATAATTTTTTTTTCTTTTGTTCTTTTTCTCTTTATTTGGAACTGTTTGCAAAAAAAGATTTTTGATAAAGGGCTTAGACAAAAATGCAATCAACCAGAAATGCACAATCAGGCCTAGATCTAGGGTCACCTAGGTCAGCTAGACAGCTCCTAACTGTTCCAAAAGGCTAGAAATAGGACCTCAAACCGCCTCTTCACCGCCAATTGCGGCCAGGTAAGTTCCAGGGGAGTGGGAGGCTCTCCAGTACAAGTAGTGGCCCTAATTAAGTAACCACTCGCCTTAGACACACTTGCCTAGACACCGCAAAGTCAGGTTAGGATTAACGGTTGATGCCTACAACTAGTCCTCTGTCCTATTGAGCGCGACGTCCTTAGGGCTGAGTCTAGTATTTTTTTAATTAAATATGGTTAATGCAAATGCCTTATGTGATTTGTGGGGTCCTGGGAAGGGTGATGAAATCCCCACCCAATCTGAATTGGTCTCAAGCCCCTTAAAGTACGATTAAAGATATGCAAAACAGAAAAAATCACTTGCAATCAAATCTTTTTATTTTATGCGCGGTGCAAAGAATCCTGCACAAGATTTGTTATTGAGAAGTGGGAAGATTTTTTTTAAGCGCAAAGAATCCTGCAGGAGATTTAACAAAAGATATATAGGGATTGGCAGAGCGGAGAAAAAGGAAACAAACCGAGAAAATTTTGTGCGCTGACGTCACTCGGGGACCGCGAATCAGCGGTGAGAGACGGCTTGCGCGGCAGAAAGGCGGCGGCCTTGAAGCTTCAGGTCTCTAAAAAAATTGTGCTGCTCTGTTGTTCCAATCCCTTTCTGTTTCGATCTACCTTTTTCTGTTTCGCACTCTGTATTTTTTCCAGATCCTTCGATCCTGCAAAGATTCACACAAAAATACCCTTCAAACAATAAATGATAAAATTTTTATAATTTTTCTTTTTCTGTTTTCTGTTTTTTTAATTTAGATTAACCCGAAATTGCAAAAAGGAAATACTACGCTATCCCCGGCAATGGCGCCATTTGATTTGTGTGGATTTTATAGATCAAAAATATTTGTAAACCGCAATCAAGAACGGCGTCGCTTGGTAGCTAGCCGGTGAATACGGGTTGGTCCACAGAGATTTTGTGTTTTCCTAATCGCTTAAACGAGTTAATTCCGATGGGTGTCCGATTGATTATTTCTAAAACCTAAATTGATTTATACTAAGATTATCTAGATCTAAGTCTTGCTAGGGTTAGGTCTAGGGTAAGTTGAGAGATTTGTAGGTTTCCTCACTACTTTCAATGCCCTATTTTAGATCTATTAGATGTTATGGTAATTATCAATAAAAGGGATTAGAACCATCGGGAAGAAACGGTGTTTCTTTCTCTAGGTTCTTGTCCTTCCTTTATCGATCCTTACCCTAACCTCCATGGAAAACACGCTCAACCGGTCTTTTATACTACGGTATCACCGTTACCTCGTGGGATAAGGTGCCGCAGGGAGCGGTGTGTGCGTGTATGCATGGAGTTCTAATTCTTATGTGTGATGGGGCAAGAAAGGGGTGAGAGATCTCATCTCTCAAACCTTTCCCTAAAGCTAACCCTAACAAACGAGGAGACTACTCGCTCATTAGGGAATTTAAGAACATTCTAAATTAAAAGTAAACTAAGGCAATGAAAATAAAAGAACTTACTAATTTTTATTGATGGCTCTCTCCAAACATCAACACAGTACAGATCTGAATTTATGAAGTGAAAAGTGGCATACCTCAAAAGAGGTATTAGGGTCTCTATTTATAGGACATAGAAACCCTAGGGTTATAATTGACTCGCACATCTGCTATTACAAAAATACCCTCTAAGAAAAGACCTAGTCAAAGATCCGCACACATTTTGGTAAAAATTATTCAGCTCCGGGCTCTAGATGGCCGCGGAACCGCGGTCGCAGCATGGGTTGGGCCGCGGTTCCGCGGCCTAATTGTGGTCTTGGCTTCTAAGCTTTTGTGTGCTGGTTCTGGGCCTTTTTTTTCTTCCTGTATCTTTAGTACTTTTCTCAAATGGGTTTCTAGGTTTCTTCCAGATCTCCCAGTGAACAATTGCAGTGGACTTTTAACCATTCGCTTTGTAATCTTGGACCTTGCGTTGCCTTGTACTTTGTGAACTGATATTTTGTATAGGCTTGATCAAGATCCTTCTATTTGTTGGTTGTAGTCTCACTTTTGCATCGTCTTTTATCTTTTTCACTGTTTTTGCTCCAAGAACCTGTAACATGTACTATGTAGCAGACATGGGTCAAAAGCACCTGTTTATTTGTAAAATGCATAAGAATGGGGAATATAATAATGCAATATTATGATATGAACAAATACCCCCAAACTTATCTTTTGCTCGTCCTCGAGCAAACTTAGTTTTATTCTCTACAAAAACCTAACCGCACTTTCGCAGGGAAACGCGATTGCACTGAGCTCGTGCAACAAGCCGTTAAACCTCTAGGTGTCCCTAGTAGGAGGAGTGTCGTCTCCTGAGGGTTTTCTGCGGATACTACCCACAAAATCCTATCAATTCGGCTTTTCGACTTTAATTCTCCAATTAGGTTTTCTAACAAGAAATTTTATTATCTTCGACTCGTAAATTATCCACCTATATTCTTCACACTTCCTCATCATTTAACTTAAGATTATATATGTTCTGCAGATCTACTTAGCTTTCGGCATCTTTTAAGTTTTCCTTCTAGGGTTCCATCTCCACTTAGGAATTTTTATCAACTTTACTAAAGATACAAGTTCTATTCTTCACTCCTTTCTCTCATCTAAACTCCAATCACATATCCTTACGTGTGTGTATAAATCACCCCTACACTTGGAAATTCAAATCAAGCAATCATACCCTTGTCCGTTGTCCAAAGCACTTCTTAATTGGTGAATTTTTAAATGAATTTTTTCTTACACATCCTTCATGCGACCGTTAATACTTCTTGAGGTACCAACGACCGATTACAAAATGCGTTTGCACTTTAAAGCGTACTTCCTAGTCTTGTAACACCTAAGGCTTTTTAGCAGTGACTCCCAAACCAGTTGGTCTAAGGCACTAGGTGATGAAGCACCCTCGCTAAATATTTTTTCTATTTTTGCAGCCTTAAGTAATCACAAAAACCAGTGTTCATTTTTTTTTCTTTATTCACACTTGTATTTTTTTTCGTACTAAGGACTTTAGACAAGAGCATTTCAAGGTCTCTTCTACTATTCCAAGTTTCAAGGTGCGTGATTGTGCAAATTGTAGGGTATACATTTTCAGAATCTAGACTTAAGCTAGGAACTATTTTTCAAACTTATACTCTAATAAAAATATCAATACTTTTTCTTTATTTTGACTTAGCCCAAGAAGTGAACTCAAAATTTGCCTATTTCTAAATAAACTACAAAGACATATACTTTTTACCGTTAAATTTTAAGAAAGGTTATTTTTAGGATTTTTAATTTACTAAGTCTAGATCTAGTTGTTCCTAGCTAGTTAACCTTTTTGTCAAACTCAAGTCAATTATGGCCAAAATTGAATACATTAATTTTTATTATTTTTGAATTTTTTCAATTTTTATGGGTTTTAAAATAAGTATGCAAATGCAAAATGTACATATGAATGCGAAGGAAGAAAGCTTACCGAGCATACCCCCAAACTTAAACTTGACAGTGTCCTCACTGTCATGCTATACCAAGAGGGTTAAAATGTCGGCACTTCCCTGTTTATTTATTTACAAAATAAATTATTTTATTATTTATTTTATTATGAAAACAAAAATATATACAGAAAGGTTCCCCCAAACTTCATTGACACAATGTTAAACGTCATTGCCAAACTTTGCAAAGACTAAACGTCAACACCAACCAGTCGAAAAATTTATCTGTAAAGAGTATCGGTTGGTGGAAGAACATGTTGTACCGATCCAAAAAGAATTGGGGAAGATAGAAGTGGTGGTATGGAAAGTGTGGAAGTGAATAGATAGGAGGTGGTGATGAATCAAAACAAGAATGTGAATGATCAGTAATCAGTGGAATATTGACATTCTCGTAGCTTATTAAAAGAAATGGGGGTGGTTCAACTTCTAAAGGAGGAGGTTGACTATCCACACTATCCCCAAGATGTTTCTGTGGATCCTTTATCGACTTGGCATCATTCATCATATGCATATGATATTCAATTATGAGGGAACTAATCTCCTCGATGTCCGCCATAGTCCAGCCGAAAGCTTGCCGCCTATCTTGTAAGACCATTAAAAAGGCGTTCTCTTGCTCGAGGGCTAGAGAGGCCGATATGATAACGGGAAAGGTCTCATTCTCACCTAGGTAAGCATATTTAAGGTGAGACGGCAGGGCTTTAGTTCGAGTTTCGGAGGCGAAAAAATCATAGGTAAAATTGGGGAATCTACCTCGAACTCAAAGGACTCCAACACAGGTTCGAAATCACTGCAAACAACCGATTCGGATGGTTCAACTAACTCATCCAAAAATTCAAAAGACTCATATTCGGGCTGTGAGTCGTCAAAATCATCCGAAAAAGTGAAACTTTCATAATCAATATCGGTTGTGTCAACTGTGGTAGATTCAAGGAGGGACGCACTAGTGGCGTCAAAACTGTTTTCATCAAATAGAAATCTTTCAAGCTCGCAGTCCTCCTGCATGATTTCGTGAATAGAGCAAACTTCTCGTGTACTAGTTTTAGGCACGGGGGGCAGACTTCCTAACTTGTAAATATTGAACTCACTAGACGTCTTCCCGAAGGATAGAGTCATGGAGCCATTGCGACAATTTATTACGGCATTGGAAGTGGCCAAAAATGGTCGACCGAGTATCACCGGAATTTGGTTCCGTGAGTTAGCAGCAGGTTGTGTATCCATAACAATAAAATCAACAGGGAATATGAAATCCCCAACTTTGATCAACAGATCCTCTAACTCACCCCTAGGATGGGTGATTGATCGATCAGCCATTTGGAGAGTACAACGAGTGGGTTTTAACTCTCCAACCCCTAATTGTTCGTACACGGAGTAGGGAAGCAGGTTAACACTAGACCCAAGATCTAAAAGTGCTCGATTGATTTTCTTATCCCCAATTGTTATTGAAATCGTAGGACAGCCGGGGTCCTTTCGTTTTTGGGGTAAGGGTTGAGGTTGGTTAATAGCATTGCTCACTGCACTAGCCACTAGCACTTTCTTGGGTATTTGAGATTTTCTCTTCGAGTAACATAAGCCCTTTAAGATTTTCGCGAACGAAGGGACTTGTTGGATTGCATCCAAGAGAGGTATATTTATGCTAACCTGTTTAAATAACTCCACAATCTTCTCCATTTGTGGAGTTGGTTTATTGGGACTCAACATGTTTGGAAATGGAGCATTTTTAAAATCTGTTGAGTCCAAAGTCTGTGGAGTAGAATGTGGAGTTGGAACGGATCCTAGTGTGGGTGTGTTCGTGAAGTGAGAAGTGGGTCCGTTCGGATTAGAAGAAGAAGAGCCTTTTAAAGAATGAAGAATAGGCTCTAGCGGAGGAGATGAGGGTGAAGAAGGAGAAGAAGAAGAAGGAGAAGAAGAAGAACCACCGGCGGGGGTGTCATCACTAGTACCCACATTATTCTGCAACACTCTTCCGGATCTCAACGTGGTCACCGCATTTACCTTGTGATTGTGATATTCATGTGCGTTTTGTGTGTGACCGGGATTTGGCAATGGTTGAGATGGAAGCTTTTCCTTTTCTCTCTCGCTCAACGCAGCAGTTAGTTTTGCAATTTGTGCCTCAATAGATTTGATGCTTTGATCGTGTGAAGTATTGTTGTGCACCAAAGACTGGACGGAAGTTTCCAACCTTGTTGCGGATTCTGTAGATTGCTTGAGAAACGCATCTAGACTTTTTTCTATCGAGATAACCTTATCATATTGGGTTGAATCAAATTGTTCGTTTGATTAGGATAAGGTTGTGGTTGGAAAGGTTGCTTGTATTGAGTTTGTTGGGGTGCTTGTTGTTGTGGAGGAGGAGGCCTTTGAAAGTTGTTGTTTCCTTGGAATTGTTGATTTTGATTCCAATCAAAATTTGGGTGACTCCTCCAACCCGGATTGTAAGTCGAAGAGTAAGGATCATTTCTTTGTCGTTGCTGAAAGGCAGCATTGACTTGATCTTGTCCTTGAACATGTGGATTGTAAGGACACTCTTCGGTAAGGTGTGATGGATCCGAACAACAAGCACAAACAGTTCGTGGGGGTAAAGCAGGGGCGCCATCTCGACCTTCATAGCAATCGACATATCTAATTGATGTATGCCTGCCCTAGATTGACCAATAGAAGAAGATGAGGTGGTCTTTGTGCTCTTCCACTGAATTGTTTGTTCACTAAGATCCTCGAGAAACTGCCATGCTTCCTCACTAGATTTGGTTAGAAAGTGACCTTGACAAATGGTTTTTAGCAACTGCTTCGTTGCCGGGTTCAATCCCTCGTATAATGTTTGGCAAAGTTTCCAATTTTCGATCCCATGGTGAGGGCATTGAACGAGTAGGTCTTTGAATCTTTCAAAATACTTCCAAAATGGTTCGGAAGGAAGCTGGAAAAATTGTATTATCTCATTTCGAATTCTCGCGGTCTTGTGATGAGGATAAAACTTTTTAAGAAAAGTTTTAACAAACTCGTCCCAATTTCGGATTGAATGTGACGCTGTGCTGTATAGCCGCTTCTCGGCTAAGTCACATAAGGTGAAAGGAATGACCCTTAGCCTTATAGCATCATCTGATAATTGGGTTGTTTTCATCATGGCGCAAACGTTTTGGAATTTATTGATAAAGATATAGGCATCTTCGGATTCCAATCCATGAAATTTTGGCAGCATATTGATGAAGTGGGGTTTTATCTCAAAATTGTCCCCATTTGCCGGTGGGGGTGAAAGACAGGTAGGTAAGGAAGTGCGGACAGGGTAGAAGAGATTCTGGAGCGCGATTCGTTGGGGCGCTACAACAGACAGGTGATTCGGGTTATTCGCACCCAGCGGAGGTGGAATCAGTCCCGTGGGTAAGGTGTTGTTGGGATTATATCCCGACATACCTTCGGAAGAAGAATTTGAAGGTGGAGGTAAGGAAATGGAAGGAATTTCGACTTCGGAGTCGAAAGGTTCGTCGATCGGTACCAACGAAACACGGACTAATCGGGCGCTAGTGTCCCTAGTCCAAAGTGACATACACTAAAGAGGTAGTGTAGTCGAAAAGGTGAAAAACAGAATGTGGGGGTAAGAAAATGTCAATGAGAAGAAAGTGGGTAGTGGTGGGGTGAACGGATTTTAAGCGACAAGTTGCAAGTTTTTTTTTTATAATTTTTTTTTCTTTTGTTCTTTTTCTCTTTATTTGGAACTGTTTGCAAAAAAAGATTTTTGATAAAAGGCTTAGACAAAAATGCAATCAACCAGAAATGCATAATCAGGCCTAGATCTAGGGTCACCTAGGTCAGCTTGACAGCTCCTAACTGTTCCAAAGGGCTAGAAATAGGAGCTCAAACCGCCTCTTCACCGCCACTTGCGGCCAGGTAAGTGCCAGGTGAGTGGGAGGCTCTCCACTACAAGTAGTGGCCCTAATTAAGTAACCACTCGCCTTAGACACACTTGCCTAGACACCGCAAAGTCAGATTAGGATTAACGGCTGATGCCTACAACTAGTCCTCTGTCCTATTGAGCGCGACGTCCTTAGGGCTGCGGCTAGTATTTTTTTAATTAAATATGGTTAATGCAAATGCCTTATGTGATTTGTGGGGTCCTGGGAAGGGTGATGAAATCCCCACCCAATCTGAATTGGTCTCAAGCCCCTTAAAGTACGATTAAAGATATGCAAAACAGAAAAAATCACTTGCAATCAAATCTTTTTATTTTATGCGCGGCGCAAAGAATCCTGCATAAGATTTGTTATTGAGAAGGGGGAAGATTTTTTTTAAGCGCAAAGATTCCTGCAGGAGATTTAACAAAAGATATATGGGGATTGGCAAAGGGGAGAAAAAGGAAACAAACCGAGAAAATTTTGTGCGCTGACGTCACTCGCGGACCGCGGATCATCAGTAGGAGACGGCTTGCGCGGCGGAAAGGCGGCGGCCTTGAAGCTTCAGGTCTCTGAAAAAATTGTGCTGCTATGTTTTTTCCAATCCTTTTCTGTTCTGATCTACCTTTTTCTGTTTCGCACTCTGGATTTTTTCAAGATCCTTCGATCCTGCAAAGATTCACACAAAAATACCCTTCAAACAATAAATGATAAAAAATTTATAATTTTTCTTCTTCTGTTTTTATGATTTTTTAATTTAGATTAACCCGAAATTGCAAAAAGGAAATACTACGCCATCCCCGGCAACGGCGCCATTTGATTTGTGTGGATTTTATAGATCAAAAATATTTGTAAACCGCAATCAAGAACGGCGTCACTTGGTAGCTAGCCGGTGAATACGTGTCGGTCCACAGGGATTTTGTGTTTTCCTAATCGCTTAAACGAGTTAATTCCGATGGGTGTCGGATTGATTATTTCTAAAACATAAATTGATTTATACTAAGATTATCTAGATCTAAGTCTTGCTAGGGTTAGGTCTATGGTAAGTTGAGAGATTGTAGGTTTCCTCACCATTTTCAATGCCCTATTTTAGATCTATTAGATGTTATGGTAATTATCAATAAAAGGGATTAGTACCATCGGGAAGAAACGGTGTTTCTTCCTCTAGGTTCTTGTCCTTCCTTTATCGATCCTTACCCTAACCTCCATGGAAAACACGCTCAACCGGTCCTTTATACTACGGTATCACCGTTACCTCGTGGGATAAGGTGCCGCAGGGAGCGGTGTGTGCGTGTATGCATGGAGTTCTAATTCTTATGTGTGATGGGGTAAGAAAGGGGTGAGAGATCTCATCTCTCAAACCTTTCCCTAAAGCTAACCCTAACAAACGAGTAGACTACTCGCTCATTAGGAAATTTAAGAACATTCTAAATTAAAAGTAAACTAAGGCAATGAAAATAAAAGAACTTACTAATTTTTATTGATGGCTCTCTCCAAACATCAACACAGTACAGATCTGATTTTATGAAGTGAAAAGAGGCATACCTCAAAAGAGGTATTAGGGTCTCTATTTATAGGACATAGAAACCCTAGGGTTACAATTGGCTCGCGCATCTGCTATTACAAAAATACCCTCTAAGTAAAGACCTAGTCAAAGACCCGCACACATTTTGGTAAAAAATTATTCAACTCTGGGCTCTAGATGGCCGCGGAACCGCGGCCGCAGCATGGGTTGGGCCGCGGTTCCGCGGCCCAATTGTGGTCTTGGCTTCTTAGCTTTTGTGTGCGGGTTCTGGGCCTTTTTTTCTTCCTGTATTTTTAGTACTTTTCTCAAATGGGTTTCTAGGTTTCTTCCAGATCTCCCAGTGAACAATTGCAGTGGACTTTTAACCGTTCGCTTTGTAATCTTGGACCTTGCATTGCCTTGTACTTTGTGAACTGATATTTTGTGTAGGCTTGATCAAGATCCTTCTATTTGTTGGTTGTAGTCTCACTTTTGCACCGTCTTTTATCTTTTTCACTGTTTTTGCTCTAAGAACCTGTAACCTGTACTATGTAGCAGACATGGGTCAAAAGCACCTGTTTATTTGTAAAATGCATAAGAATGGGGAATATAATAATGCAACATTATGATATGAACACACAACGCCAGGGATCAAAGCCCTCGCCAAGAGGCAACTGAGCAGTTTCACTGCTCGGTCAATCCTTAGCAGGTCTCCCATGGCCCCTCCAGCGCTAAGGATCTAAACCCTCATGGAGAGGCAGCCGAGCGGCTATCCTGCTCGGGTATCCCTAGCTGGTAGCTCCCTATCCCACAACACCAGGGATCTAAACCCTTACTAAGAGGCAGCCGAGCGGCTACCCTGCTCGGCTATCCCTGGCTGGTAGCTCCCCTACCCCACAACGCCAGGGATCAAAGCCCTCACCAAGAGGCAGCCGAGCGGCTACCCTGCTCGGCCATCATTAAGGATCAAAGCCCTCGCCAAGAGGCACCGGGCAGAAACCCTGCTCGGCCATCCTTAGTAGGTCTCTTACGGCCCCCCCCCCGCGCTAAGGATAAAAAGCCCTCACAAGAGGCAACTGTGCCCGCCCTTGCTCGGTTTTCCCTGGCTGGTAGCTCCCTACCCCAACACACCAGGGATCAAAGGCCTCGCCAAGAGGCACCGGGCAGCAACCCTGCCTGGACCATCCTTAACGATCAAAGCCCTTGCCAAGAGGCACCGGGCAGCAACCCTGCTCGGCCATCCTTATTAGGCCTCTTACGGCCCCTCCCGTGCTATGGATAAAAAGCCCTCAAAAGAGGCAACCGGGCCCGCCATTGCTCGGTTATCCCTGGCTGGTAGCTTATAGCGTTTTGAAAATCGTTTCGGTGAAATTTCGGAAAATCGGTAAAATAAGGAGGTTTTCTGTAAAAAGTCAAAATGCAAATATCTTATTATAAAAATTAAATGTACATATTCTAGCTATGTAATTGCTAGTATTTGGTGTTTATTGAGCCACTGGTAAAATTTCAAATTTTCTGAAATTTTTTTATTTTATTATTATTTTAAGCCGTCACTAATACATTTAATTAGGGAAAATTACAAATTGGAATGAGTTGAAACAAATTTTGTGCATCATGACACATTAAATAAAATTTTGTCATGTGGTTTTTGAAATGAAATCGTTTGCCAAAACGGTTTAGAAAATATCGAAGAAAAAAGCTTTTTCCGGTGAATTTAGTGTTAATGGAAATTGGGGTATATCATTTATTATTTTTCCCTCACCCACACAAACCCAATTTCCCCTCCTTGGCTGAGCCCATGGCAGCCCATTACCCAAGTTCCCACAAAAAAAAATGAGAGAAGCAAAACAAATGAAAAGAAAAGGGAAATGAAAAGAAATAGATAAATGAGTATGGACTTTTGACTTTTGTGTTGACTTGAACCTTCCCCACTTGACTTTTCCCCATCTCACACACCTCCCACACTTCCCCCACCTGCACTTGACCGAGCCCCCTCTCTTCTTCAGCCCCACCTCATTTCTTCTTCTCTTTTCTCTTCAAAATTCCATCAAAAATCATCAAAAATGCCTCAAAAATTCCACAAAATCAAAATCGAATCCCTACCCATTTATACTTGACCATTCTGGTATGGATCTTGATGAAGGGAAGCATGTTTGGGAGGCTAGATTTGTGCTAGATCTCAAGATGATTGTGGAGGTATAATTTTAACCTTATAGTTAAATTGTTGATTATTGCTTATGTTAGCTTAATTAAGTGTTTAATTAAGTGTTAACTTGGTTTACCCTTCAAGTTGAAATTGTAAGGAATTGGGTTTGGATCAAGATAAGGGTTTTGATAAATTGTTCATGCTTTAATTGTATAGTTGAACCTCTTAAGGTTTGGAAAACCTAATCTTGTTGCTATTATGTAAATTGTTGCATTTAATTTGTCCAAATCAAGTTTTTTAAGCAAACTAGGTTTTTTGGAATTTGATTAAATAATGGAGACAAAAATCTAATTAGGGTATTCATGGCATTATTAACATTTTAAAGTGTAGTTTAATACTTTAGTTCATGAAAATCCAAGCTAGATTGTAGTTTGTGCATTTTTGCTATAAAATTGTTAAAATTTAGGTATTTTGTAAACTAGAATTTTAGGGTTTTTGGAATTTAACGAGATTAAATTATGGGAATTGTTTTTATGACTTATGTAAGTTATTTAGTGAATATTGTGGCCGCTAGATTCGTTTATACATCGAGTTTTGTACTAAAACGGTGATTTGTGCTTGCTAGATTTTCGGAAAAATGACTTTTTAAGTGAAATTGGGGTTTTTGTGAATTTTAAGCTATTTTATATTATAATTAGTGCTTGTAACTGTACAAATGAGTGTGTTGGGAGTTTTCTCGATGGTTTGGCGTTTGCACGCCGACGTCGAGGGTTTTTTTGGTCAATTTGTGAAAGCAACCATAGGTTTTGACCTATGTGGGATTCGTGAGTCGTTTTGGTCATGAGTCGGATTTTAATGCGATACGGTGCGTTATGATTTGTAGGTAACCCATGTGGACTTCGAGACGACAAGCAAGCGCGTGGAGACGTCGGCACCGGCTAGCGAGGACCAGGTGAGTAGATTTATATCTACGGGGAGAAGTCGGGTGGATGGCGTATAGCACCCCCGCAGTCCGTGGTGGTGTATACGGATGCGTATACACACCAACAATTATTATATGTTATTTGGGATTAATAACGATGTTAGGATGGATATTGGTGTGTTGGATTACTTTAGTGTTGCGAACCCTAGGGTAGTGTTGCACTACACATACACACATACATACTTGCATACATTCCTATTTATATATGCTCATGGGATTCTTTATAGTTATGTGTTCATATGGGTATGGGACTATGTGTTCACATACGGATTTGAGGATGATACTTGGGATTGAGCTGAGTCGATGAGATTTGTTTTGTGGTTATGATATCGGTGATATGGCAGGATTCGTTCTTGAGGTACGTCCTGGTGTTATAGCGGATCTTGGGGCGGCGATACGGGTGAATAGTGTTATAAATAAAATGGTCGACATGTGATCGTGATATGAGGCATGATATGCTAGGATATTGATATTAGGCCGTATCGGGCGATGTATACCCCTTGATGATGATATGTGCTGACGATATCGGTTTGTACGAGATTGTCGATCAGTAGTCAGATCATGAGTATATTGAGGATATTAGTATTGTACTAGACATAGGTCAGTACCCTAGACTATGATCTTGGATAAAGAGGATACCAGAGGAATAGCGTGAAGAATATGATATTGACCCGTACCCAGATTTGGGGATGTCGTACGACGGATTTACGTATGAGCTATATTTTGATGATTGATCCGCACTCTTGACTTGGGATGTCTGATTATAGATATGGTATCGGATATGATATTATTGAGGCGGGATCACCGACTAATATATATACAGGTATGTATATGGATCGACTCAGATATTAGGCGGTTTCCTTACCTGTAGTCCAGCTTGTTAGCTTAGCCCTTTAGTTTAGTTTAGTTGTTAGATTAGATTCGATTCTTACCTATTTCAAAAACTAACGAATCGTGGGTATTTTAAAAGACAGCCCAAGGGATCCTACGGATATTTCAAAAGACGTATCTTTTCATAAAAACACCGTAGCCCCTATTTTCAAAACCCCATGATTCGTGTTATTTCAAAAGGCACCATTTGTAGGACTTATATTAGATTAATACAGATTAGTTACAGTTGCGTCTAGTATTCAGCTCCCGCTCATTATTGTGGTTCGCTTCGCATCGCATGCTTATATTATGTTTCATACTCCATTATTGATATCATGATGTTAGGACACCAGCACCATTACCGATGATGCGTATGTACCACGTACACTTACTTGCCGGCTCACACACATCTTCATCGGTAATTGCCATGTCACGTACACCTTAGAAAATATTATTGCTTGACATAGCCTGTTAGCTAATAGTTTAGACATGATATTAGCGTACTTGCCTTATATGTTAGTTTAGACATTGTAGTTATTACCTGCTACTTCATGCATACTGTTATTCACTGTTGTGTCGCATTCATGGATTCTCATGCCTACATTCACTGTTTACATGCTATTGATGACTTGGATTCGGATTTCATGAGATTTCTTGGATTTGGAGGAAAACCGCAAATACATAAATAAACCTTTTCTCTCCTTTAAAATAAAAAGTGCGGTTTTCCCATGATGTATGAGTCGTCCACCATGAGTTTGCTGATGGATTTCGAGACCCGATTCGAGGAGTGGAGGAACCGTTTTGGGTACATGGTGGGCCCGGTACGGTACCCTGGGGCAAGAGGATCGTGTTGTTGACGCTGAGCCTGGCAGGGGAGCACTACCGACCGGTGATATTACCCGACGCGTCGGATATCCGGAGGATACCGTCGTGGTCTTGAGATGGATGGTAGGGGCCGGTCTGGATTGACGGCGCCCTAAATATTGTGATTGAGATATTGAGATTTTGAGATATTGAGGTATAGAGATTGTGATACAGAGATATCGAGATATTTGGACACTTTTTTTGTGTCGATGCTGGGCACTGTTTTATGCTGATTTCATTTATGGTACCTCACTTTTAAAATACAGAAATCTCACTAATTTATGAAAGCAGTTTTCGTCAGTACATGTATTCTGTTCCATGCATTCATACCTCATTCATATGATATATTGCTACCTGAGGCACTGACACGGGCACATGAGATCACACTCGAGTTAGATATTACCCTAGCCATTGTTATAGGCTGCATGTTATTCATATATTTGAGGATATATTATGATCATTGACCTAGGTTGCGTTATTTATGCGATTTCTGTGCGTAGATATTTTTCTATTCACGAGTTGGCAACTCACCCCCGTTGTGCCCCAGTTTCTTACAGGTTTGCCGTACAGGTTTCTTTACGGCTTGCGGGCATAGTTTCCTTCGGGTGATTTGTTAGTAGGTGGGTTTACTTGTATCGTACCTCCCATTATATAACTTGTATATTATTACTCTGTTGTATCTAGAAGTTCCATCAACCAAACATGTAATTATTTTGAGATAGAGACCAGTGATGTTATTCATTCGACCTTAGAGTCGCGCGTTATATTTTTGTGGTTTTGAGTTTCCTTTTAAATTTTGATCCTCGCCGTTGGCGTTGTATATTATGTTGTTTGTGTGGTTGTGACCGTCGATTGACGAAGAGCTAGCCCCCGCTTGGGGATGCCTTTTTTTTTTGATTTCGTATATTATTCATGTTGTATCCCGTTTGGGGGCCAGTATTTACAAAGGAGACTCTGCCGAAATTTTCAGTAAATTTTTGATGTTTTTAAAAAACCGCATAATTCGGCTTATGCTATTGAAACTACTTGCTTTAAGTTGGTTTTTCTTGCACTCTACTACTTTTCTTGGTTTGGATTTCTGGGTTTTCGGTTTACTTAGATTACGTACGCCTCGAGACGTTCGTAGTTTACATGCCGGTCATGTTCCGTACTTTCGGGTCGTGACATAGCTCCCTACCCCAACACACCAGGGATCAAAGCCCTCACCATGAGGCACCGAGCAGCTACCCTGCTCGGCCCGTCCTTGGTAGGCCACTTACGGCACTTCCCGCGCTAAGGATCAAAGCCCTCGCCAAGAGGCACCGGGCAGCAACCCTGCTCGGCCATCCTTAGTAGGCCTCTTACGGCCCCTCCCGCGCTAAGGATAAAAAGCCCTTGAAAGAGGCAACCGGGCCCGCCCTTGCTCGATTATCCCTGGCTGGTAGCTCCCTATCCCAACACACCAGGGATCAAAGCCCTCACCATAAGGCACCGAGCAGCTACCCCGCTCGGCCCGTCCTTGGTAGGCCACTTACGGCCCCTCCCGCGCTAAGGATCAAAGCCCTCACCATGAGGCACCGAGCAGCTACCCTGCTCGGCCCGTGCTTGGTAGGCCACTTACGGCCCCTCCCGCACTAAGGATCAAAGCCCTCACCAAGAGGCACCGAGCAGCTACCCTGCTTGTCCTCGTCCTCAGCATGCCTCTCCAGGCCTCCCACACTAAGGAACATGACCTCACCACGAGGCATCCGGTCTGTTTACGTCTGAGCGATCTCTACCTCGACTTCGGGGCCATGGAGATACCGTCTTTGCACACTGGGCAAATGATCAGATTCAACCCGACGCGTAATCGCTAGACGAAGAGCCGACATAACACAAATGCAGTACTATGCAACTACAAGTGTTTACCAACAAAGGAAAATACGCGCGCAAATACTACTGCAAAAAGTCTTTATTCACAAAGTCAAAGCTTTTACAAGGGTATTGTGGGCTCCCCAGCCCTACAAATTACCCGGAGGCTTACAAAGAGAGAGGAAGAAAAGCCAAAAAGTTCGAGTCGCAAGCCCCGCCTAGACCGCGCCTCCCTCATCACCGTCGGCCGGAGGCATGACCACTGAAAGTGGGACTCGAGCACGGAGCTCACCATCGGAAAACTCTGGAAACTGCTCCTTGACGGCATCAAGAGTTTTGTTCCATGCAATGGCGGAGGCCTCGCCGAGGTCGACGTAAAACTGGTCCGACCCCTTGTAGTCGGTCACCGCCTTCCTAGCCCGAATCTTGGCAACCTTCGCCGCCTGAAGCGCCACCTCGGCATCCCGCCTGCTGGCATCCCTCGATCTCTTCATAGCCGCAAAGCGATCGGCCAGTTCCATCAACTTCGCCTCGACGACTCGGTGTGACTCACTTAGGCGATGATAGGACTCCTTACACTTTGAGACGGCGAGTTCCATGGCGGCCGATCGGGCTTCCAAGACAACAACCCTCTCCCTCTCCAGACGCAGCTCAAGACGCAGGTCCTCGGCCTCCGAAGAAGACTCTCCCGCTGGCCTTGAAGCAGGGAGGGTCCCCTCGGCCTCCATGCGGGTGACGAGGGCGCAGCGCTGAAGGACCTGACGAAAAACAACAAAGAGACCTAAAGGCCCTCGAACTAAAGAAAGGGCGCTCAAAACGACACATGAAGGAGTACGTACCTGCACCGCTTCCTGAGCTATAGCCTCCATTTGGGCTCTCAGTGTCCCCCGCGGAACCTTGCACCCGGCTGACTCTTCCATACCAGCAAGCAGGCCGGCAGCAACGGAAAGCCCAGACGGGACAACGAAATGGACATCCCCCTCCTGCACGGGAATCCCCCAGGGTTCTCCGACGGTGGCGCACGAGAGACCTTCCTCTTCCTCTTAAGAGGAACCCCGTCTTCGCTCTCTCCTGCATCCCTCGTCTGGGGCTCGGGAACCCGTAGACGCCTTTGGCCGCCGCCGGGACAATCATCGGGAGCTCGTGACGAGGCAGATAGCCCCGCGGCGGCACATTTGGTGCTGGGCTCGGGTCAGCCGAAGGCACAGCCGCACCGCCGGCTCCCATCCGGGACTGAGCGCCGAGAGCACCGAGAGTCCTAGATCGATCCATTTGCCCTGCCAAAGGGAGAGGTGGACTCGACTCAGAAGGAGAAGAAGCAGAAGAAAGAAAGGAAGACATCTAACCTGATGAAGAGAAGTCCTCGGGAACGCGAAGATCCGGCCTAAAAAGGATAGCGCCGAGCTAATAAGACCAAAGACAAGGAGATTATGAAGAGAAATGGGCCCTCATGTGGACCCACCTCTACTTATTGCCACCGGCGTTCTCATCCAATGGCGACAGTCATCTCCTACCGAAACGGTTCAGTACACTCGACGGCCACGATCGCTCCACCTGTCGCATGCACATTGACATATCCCCTCATACGCCAGAGGTCTGCGGCCCGTCGCGTCAGCCAGCCAGAGCCCGACACGTGGATTGTCGCTTCAGTAAGCGTACACACGATCCGGCACACCCTCTTTAATGCAGAGATCTTTCCCCTGATCCGATGGCGTCATCCAGAAAATATAGCAGGTTACCCGGGGACATGCCCGACGATATCTTCGAAAGGAGCTCACCTCGGGTGACCCGGCAGATCACTCTCGACCCGACCCGTCAGCTGGTCGGGACGAGAGTGGGAGGCTAATGATGATGCTCGATATCGGTGATCTCCTAGATCATAACACGTGGCAGATGGCGTGTCCCAAAGCTCACAAGAAAGGACCTACAGTGGCCGACCAGTCCACTCCTGGGCCCGTCCCACAAACAAGCGCTGGCTCACCTCTGAGCCCCCAGCACAATCGGCCTCCTCGGCCTCACAGCTTGTCTCCGGGCTACCACGGAACGAAGATACCTCGGCTCTCCCGCTTGTCCGCGAGCTCTCCCGCCGAGGTCATCTTCCTCGGTCTCATCGACCGACCAACGACACCGCTCACAGGCGCAATCGCCATCCCGCGAATCACGCCATGCGCGAGATATCCGCCGGCCACATCCCACGTTCCACACCATCACGATTCTCCATTAACGAGTCTGTCTCGCCATTAATGGGGATCCCGCTCATCACGTGGGCGTGACGTCGGGAGCGTAACGGCGGGCGTGACGTCGGGAGCGTAACGGCCGGCGTGATTCTCGCGCCTGCCCTGCCTGCTGCCACCGCTATATAAACCCCTCTTCCAGATGGTTCAAGTAAGCCATTTTTACTCCATTAAGCCGTTACTCTGCTTGGATTTCCTCTCTAACTTGACCGTCGGAGAGTCCTCGGTGGTACAACCACCCCGGGACTTCCTTGCAGGTAGCTCGACGCAAGCAATCTCAAACCCACTGAGATCCACACGCTTCAGGAGCCAGCCTCCAGATTAAACATCAGTCGTCCATCGCCGCCATCAGCCGATCAACGGAAGGTAACATCTTGTCGTGATCTAGGTCACGTCAAAAACATATGTATGAATTCAAGTCAGGGTTATTGCATGCGCATACATGATAGCATGACAGCATGACAGCTGCAAAGACTTAAGTAGTCAAGAAGAGGACTTGGCTCCACGATACATATAATATGTTGTCTAAACGAATATTACGTGTGAGACGAGCAAACGGTGGTATTCTAAGCTGTCATCTAAGTTGGCCTGTCATATTTGCACGTATGTCTGATCATATGGGCATGAAAACATAACCTTGCTCCCAATGCAAGAATCATTCATGCATGCATGCATGCATGGATAGTCACAAAGGCTGTAGGCAGCAGACCAAAGCTATGACAGACATGGCCATGGCAACTCTGCTTCAGTAAATATGTAGCATTCATGTCTCTATAGCTCTGTACCCAAAAATGGGTCCTCCAAGGTTTTTATTGTTGCCAACGGTCTCAAAGAGGTCCCCTACCTCTTGTTTTTACTGCTATTGATTCTCATATTTGACCAAATTTAATTACTTCAAGCCTTCGACCCACCACCACCTTTGTCGTACAATTCTCTTTTAGATTCCCACATGCATTAGTACTGGTACTAACTGCTTCATGTCGATTCTAGTGACAAGGCTTTTTAGTAACATAGGGAGAGGAGATTTACTCATTGTAACTTTTGATTATTTTAATCGCAAGGTATGATTCATCCTGTATTATTGGATTAAAATGGTAACCGGTTAATTTGACCAATACTTGTGAAAAATAGAAAATGATTGACCTGCATATGTGAAGAAAAAGAGAAACCAACACTTGATACTATTTGATTAAGCGGAAGTGGCAATGACTGAAGCTCATAATTAATTTTTAAAAAAAAGATACCAGCACAGTAAAATCTTTTTTCTCTTGATACAAGTCTCTCAAATTACAGTTATTTACATGTTAATCTGTTAAATTTCAATGTTTTCTTTTAGGTCCCTCGAGCTGATAAGTTATCTTTCTACGTTTGGATGGTTTAGAATTTGGAACGGTTTGTTGATCGTCATGACCTTGAGACAACTTCCTTAGAAACTCTGAATGTAACCCCCCAAATCTTCATCTCTCTCATCTAACTCCAAAACTGATGAATGTTCTCCATTAAGTGTCCTCTTTATATTCTCTTCTTAAAAATAAGAAAGAAAGAAAATGTGATTAACTAGGTAGAATTAAAGTTTTACCATGAGCTAAAACTGGTTTTGAATGGGCTAAGCTGGCAGGTTTTATGTTGTGGAGAATCTTTTTAAAGATTATGATGCATTTGAATCAAATTAGTTGGAATTGGATGTAGAGATTTATATTAATCTCTACCTAAATTTCAAGTTATCTCTAAAAGCCTATATATATATATATATATATATTAATTGGATTTTATAAAGATTTAAATTAATCTAAATTTAAATTTCACATTATCAACGAGGAAGCCGTTCACCTATATATATAATTGATTGGTAAATCAATTATGCATGCATCCACCAAAAAAAAGAAAAGGAGAACCCACGTTAATTTAATAAAGGCTTAATAAAGGGCTGCTGCTGCTATGTTAAATTAATTTCATAAAACCAAGGTGAAATAATTTGAGAGATCACTGTATTGAGAGAGTGACGACTAATAGAGAGATTTGAAAGAAATCTCCTAACGTTATTTATAAACTTGATTCAAGAATTTAGTAGGCATTTGCAGATTCCGCTCTGCCGGGGACTAGTCATACGGTAGGTGATCCTCGTCAGCAAATCCTTGTGCCTCTTTGATTTGCGTATTCTATTTTGTTCTCGCACTTATTTATTTATCTTTCGTTGATTAATTGCTTGATTGTTATTATTGCGTGATTTGGTTTGTCACGAGTATTATTCCGTGTATCGATTTTCTCTCAACAACTGGTATCAGAGCTTCATTAAGAAGCCTATGGTTCTTCAAATTTACTATCTGAGTCAACGGTGGGTAACGACATTTACGTCTTCTTCCCCCCTTTCTTAGATCGTCGTTTTGAAGATGTTGGTTCAGATCTAAAGGAAAAGTTGTGTTTGCTGCGACGTTAGGCGAAAGATGGCGGAGAATAAAATAAGAATTGAAAAGTTCAATGGTCACAATTGTGGTCGGTGGTGCATATAGATGGAGGACTACATGTACCAAAAGGACTTGTATCTTCCGTTGCTTGGAGAGAATCCCGAGAAGATGACCGATGAGGCGTGAAAGATTTTGGATAGTAAAGCCCTGGCGAGAATCCTGTTGTCGTTGACTCCGCAGGCGGCTTTTAATATCTCAAAGGAGAAAACAACCAAGGTGCCAATAATGACATTAGCGAAATTGTATGGGAAGCCTTCTATATCAAACAAAATCTTCTTGATGAAGAAACTTTTCAATATGAAGATGGCTGAAAATGGCTTGGTGACAGGGCACCTGAATGATTTCAGCAGCGTGACGAGCCAACTCGAATCGTTTGAAATCGTTTTTAAATACAAGATTCGAGCACTTTTATTCCTCTGTTCGTTGCCGGAGAGTTGGGAGAACTTAGTGATGGCGGTTAGCAACTCGATATCGGGAACTCTCATGTTTAATGATACGGTGAGTTGCAAATTAAACGATGAGATGCGGAGAAAGACCGTGAGTGGGAGTTCGGGAACTTTTGCACTTTCAGTGGAGAATCATGGTAAAACGATAGAAAGGGGAAATGGCAAAAAGGGCAAGTCTCAGAGCCGAGGAAAATCGAAGGCGAAGATCCAAGACGACTGTTGGAACTGTGGAAAGAAGGGTCACAGAAAAAGTGACTGTAAAGCTCCAAAGAAAGACTCGAATGAGAAAACAGATCGAAATGAAGCTAATATGGTGTCTACACAAGAACATGAGGAACAAGGTATTTGTTTATCGATGAGCGAGAACACAAAAGTGGATACTTGGTTCTTGATTAGGGGGCGTTCTTTCATTGCACTTCAGGGCGACATCACTTCAGTGAGTATGTTTAGAGGGAAACTGGACATATGACAGTAGAAAACGGTCAGCCGTGTAAGATCGTTGGAAAGCGGACGATCATCTTGCAACCGTCAAGAGGTGGTCAATTAAAATTGGAGAATACTCATCATATTCCAGATTTGAAGAAGATCCCGATTTCTACTAGTCTGCTTGACAAGAAAGGTTTTATTACGACGTTTGGGAATTCGCAGTGGAAAATTACCAAAGGATTGTTGGTGGTTGCTAGGGGCAATTTGTGCGATTCGTTGTATTCCTTCAGTGGGAGTAGCGGAAGATCGATTGCATTGACAACGGGTTCGGAGTTAAATTAGGAGACTTCGTTATGGCATAGGTGATTGGGGCACTTTAGCGAGAAGAACATAAAAATTCTTCAAGGAAGGAGGCTTCTTTCGGGGTTGAAAAAGGTAGAGTTAGGGTTGTGTGAGAGTTGTATTTATGGGAAGCAAACCGCGAGGTGTAGCAAAAAAGACTAAGAAACTAAAGATGGTTACGGACGTATAGGGTCCGGTTTCGGTGGACTCTTATGGTGGGAATCGGTATTTCGTGACGTTCATCGATGATTCAAGCCTAAAGACATGGGTGTATGTGATAAAGAAGAAGTCTAATGTGTTTGATATCTTCAAACACTGGATTGCGCGGGTGGAGAACCAAATGGGGCTGAAGGTAAAATGTCTCAACTCCGATAATAGAGGGGAATATTGCACCCAGGAGTTCGAGGCGTTTTGCTCGCAGAAGGGTATTCGTTGGCTGAAGACGGTACCGGGAACGCCACAATAGAATGGCATCGCTGAAAAAATGAACAGGATAATCCTAGAGCAAGTGCGGAGCATGGCCTTGGATGCGGATGTGCCTAAGTTCTTATGGGCAGTGGCGGTCGATATTGCTGTGTACTTGATCAACAGAAGCCCGGCAAGTGCGCTTGCTTGAGGCATTCCGGTAGAAAATTGGTTAGGTAAACCGGTTGATTATTCACACCTAAAAGTGTTTGGATATGTAACACCCTAGTGCATTTATACGATATTTTATTTGGGGAATTTCAGATCTTGTGACAGTTGTCTTGTTTATTTTTGTTTTTGGTGCGGATAATACATTTGGTAACTGTGGATAGTATCCGACCAGATCTGTATACTTGAAACCCATTATGGTTGAACATTACGCCATATAGTTGCTAGTACAGAGGATCTGTAACAACCCTAAATTTTCGGTACAATCATTTTTAAAAAAATACAGAAAGGGGTATTTGAGCCTGAGTACAAATTATAAGTTTGTTTTGCTTTAGAACAGCAAGAAGGAGCTTGTAGCTCATTGGTAAGACTTTGCACTGCTGAACCAAAACACCAGAGATCAAATCCTATCAACCACACATTTTTTAAATTAAATTCTTTTAATCTTTTAGAAGCCCAAGAGTCTACACGTGCACTACACGTAATAGGGTAAATTATAGAATAAACAAATGTGACCACGAGGGTAGACCAAGTGTCAGGGACACGCGGCATCAAGACGAGCCCCGACTCGCCCGACTCGGGCCGACGAAGCTCTTGAATCGGCCGGCGCCGCCAGGTCAACTCGGTCCGATCCCAACCTTTCTTTAACCCCTTGCATCCTTTGGACTACCCCATGTAGGGTTGTATAGCACGACAGTAAGGTTTAGCAAGGCATCACACATGCCATTTTATAAAAATTTGGGGTGCTATGTAACCCTAACCAAGATCTTAACTAGAGAATTAGGGTAAACTATACAAGTAAACAACTTTACTTCTAAGAGTTAGAGATTACAACCTTTGTAGTCCGTTCCTTTGCTTCATAAGCTCCGAGTTGAGGTCCCTTCGCAGCGATCATCAAGTACCCGGACTCTAAAGAGGCACCTTGAAGAGAAAGATGCAAGCTTACTTCCAATCTTCAACTACTTAGATGATCTACCTTTAAGAATCTCAAACCCAAGCTCTTGCTTCACTAATCAAGTATTAGCAAAGCAAACACCATAATCTAAGTGGCTAGAATAGATGAGGATGATGAAGTAGGAATTTTGCTCTCTTTTGTTTTCAATTTCTCACTTTATTTCATCACATCACAAAAAACTAGAAAGCTTTTTTCAAGAGGAAGAAGAAGAAGAATTTCATTTGTGATGACTAATGAATTATTGTTTGAGATTAGAATTGCAACCATGGGTTAAAGAATGATAAAGTTAACACTTGTAGAGAATAAACTAGAGGCTAAGATTTGGTTTAGGTTAATAAATATCAACACAAAATATCTAAGCTAAAGACAAAAGAAAGCTTCATGAAGCTTCATGAAAAAGCTAATCCAAATCCAAACCCTAACTTGTTTAAACTCCACAAAGCATGTTGCATTTATAACCCTAACTTGTTACAATATTATATATCACATATACAATATATATTTTGTAACAAAAGAAAATAATACAATTAACATATATCACATATATATCAATGTATTATCCATGTGAGAAAAAGAATCTTTAAGTGAGCTTATATTAGTTAATGTAATGTAATATATCAAATATATAATTATACATTAAATTATAAAATCAACACTTAATCCGATAATCCGGCTATTTCACAAATAACCGACTAATATAATCTGTATCAGTTCATCGAATCAACACTTGATCCGATGACCCGGCTATATTACATATACCCGGCCGATATCACATATCGCGAGAATCTAATATGGTATCACATACACATATTATTCTTGGTCCCGCACATATCACATATGTGCTCCTACTCTGTTTTGCCTGAGCCAGGAAACCTCTGTGTAGGACTCTAAAGAATCATCAATACGCCGGCAGTAGGTGATGATCATATCAAAACACCCACAAGCTGCAAGCGGTCAGCTAAACGTAACAGCCACCCGTGTATTGAGCAATTAGAAGATCAACAAGCAAGCCTGTACATTCTCCTGCGAATCCAATCAGTAACACTCCCGTAAAGTCCGGTCTTTTCGTCTGATATGTCGCATATCCAGTTTAGGGGTGGTAAACGTCAGACCCAGTAACCGATAAGTCGTGTCTATATGAGGTCCATAACAGTTCGAGAAACTACTGATAACGCTTACCAGTAAATCTCAGCAACCCTGGCCAGGGATTTCCAGTTATAGCCAATCGAACACAGCGCAACATCAACTCCCTATACCGGGAGAGACGAAACCCCTCCTATCGCTCATTGCCTCCATGTGATTCGGGACTGTACCCAAAAGCCACCATTTTGCACGCCCTTTTGGACGTGGTATGATGGAAATCAAAGCACAGTGGGAATCACACAAGACTCTATGACGATCTCGGGTCTACGGACTAACATGTACCAGTGTCACCAGAGAACTGCCATCTGACGTGAGGTATAATACCATCTGCGAGTTCTCGGCGAGTCCGTCCAGTGTACCCAGTCTCCACTGAGCACTCGTATACTATCTCTGATGTCAAACATCAATGGATATGGGATCATCCATCGCCTATCTACATGGGTCAAGAAGCATACGCTAGTCTACTATGGTATATCGATGCCCTGTCTCGATACACCTGCGACTAGGAACATTTGAAGGATTTACTTAGCGACTACACTATCCCCACTAGTATTATCTGCATCATAGTCCTGGTAGTCAAGTACTCATCCTAAGAGCTTTATCAACATGTAACATAGAGACTATTAGAGTACATGTTAAGATAAAGAGCAACCGGATAGTATACTATCATGTCGAGCAAGAAAGTCCTCCATATATATGTCAAAGCATCCACTACAATATACATCGCATGTACAGTAATGGCCTCTATGGCATACATATCACTAACAATCTCCCACTTGCACTAGGTCCATCTGTTGTAGTATCTCATACCCAACAATTAGCTGTGGTTGAAGTATCTCATACTCAACCATCACATAAAAGTCTCTACTGGGAAATAGACCTTGGTGAGTGGATCCGCTCTGTTGTCCTCTGTGTCTACTCTCCTAACCTGGATCTCCCTGGAGATCAACCATCTTCATGATCAGGCAATACTGCCTAAGAATATGTCTGGATCTCTGATGGGACGGGGGTTCCTAGGCAAAAGCCACAACTCCATTGTCACACAATGGCAGGAATGAAGTTCATCTTATGAACTAAAATATATCCAGATTGTCTCTTTGGTAATATCCTTGGTAACGATGTATCTTGCCTTTAATCATCTAGTAAGTCACGGTATCTAGCTTGGAACTCTTCCAACATACCGTCCATCCACTGAGGGTAAAGACAATGCCTGCGACTGATATTCAGTCGTCCTTATCACCCTGGAACCTTTCCAGTGATTCTCCCCAGGATCGATTGATACCATCTCACTACAACTAGTGAGAATCCTAATATCCAATCAGATCTATCTCATAGATCCAAAACTAGGATTTATGAGGTATCACCTTGATCCTATATAGAGAATCCTTGTGATAAGAGGAGATTGACCGAGTGTAGCATAGGAAACTCCTTTCCTATCAAGAGTATGTCATCCACGTACAATACGAGGATCACCACCATACTCTCTACTACCCTTTTGTGTATACAAGGTTCATCTACCATTTTGATGAAGTCAAACTCTTTGACTACCACATCAAAACAGACGTTCCAACTCCGCGATGCCTGCTTTATCCCATAAAGCAACTTGCATACGTTTCCGCTGCTCCCACTGTCTACGAAGCCCTCTGGCTGTGTACTTATAGATGCTCTCTTCTAAATCACTATTTAGAAAAGCAGTCATGACACCCAACCGCCAGATATCGTAGTCATGGTATGTAGCAATTACAAGTAGGATCTGAATGGACTTAAGCATAGCTTTGAAAGTCTCAACTTTTCCATGTACACCAAGTAATATTCTCAAGATATACTTGCTTCTGATGGGGAATTTACCCTTCAAATAAAGCAACCAAAGTCCATACTTTGTTGGTGTACATAGATTCCATCTCAGATCGCTAAGCATCCAGCCATTCTTACAGAGTCCCCACTCTTGATGGCCTGCTCGAAACAAGTTGGGTCATCATCTCATGATGCAATCTTCGCTCCCACTGTCATAGAGAAACCGAAGTATCTCTCAGGTGGATGAGGAACCCTACTAGATCGGCGGAGAGGCTGAGGTTCATTAGAAACTATTGAATCTTTCGGGTTTACCAAATCATCAGCTACAGTTTGTATAGCTGGAACCTTTTCCAGTTCTACCTCATGACCACTAATTTCTTTACAAGAAATTCCCTTTCCAAAAGGTGGCATGCTGAGAAACAAAACACTTTTTGCTCCCCAGTTTGGTAGAAGATATTCCCTTGCGAATGCTTGAGATATCCAACAAACTTCCACAGAACTGACCTTACCACGAGTTTGTCCGGATTTTGCTTTGGACAACCCCAAATCTTAACATCCTTAAGAGATGGGCTCTTTCCATACCATATCACATATGGAGTGGCAGGCACCTGATTTGGTTGGAACCCTATTCAATAGGTATGCAGCTTCTCAAGTGCATAACCCCAAAAGGAAATAGGTAACTCAGTAGTACTCATCATAGAGCACACCTTATCATATAGGGTGCGATTGCTCCGCCCCGATATACCAACGTATTGTGGTGTATTCGGAGGAGTAATGCTGAGAGAGAATCTCATTCTCCTTTAGAATAGTCCAGGAATCTCGTGCTCAAGTATTCTCCTCCCTGATCACATCAAAGGACATAATACTTATACCCGTTTTGGTTCTCTACTTCTGAAGTACAAAGAACCAGTCCTGGCATGTGTAGACAGGGGACCTCATACATCATCATGTATCAATCCCAAGAGTTTACTAACTCTTTTTCTATTTCTAATAAACAGAGCTATGGTCATCTTATCTTTGTGACATGACTGGTAAGTTTCACAAGATGTAAATTTAAACTAATTTAAATATGCATCTAAATGTAACTTCAGCTAGTCGGGTTACATTGATATGACCTATTCTACAATACCTCAAGAAGGATTCGTTCATTTCTGAACTCTTCCTCTTGTGTGTGTTCTGTACATTAAGAACTATGGATTGATTTAGAACGTCTATGCTTTTAGATAACGTGCCTGAACTGATCAACTCTTGATATAGGAAATGTTCAAAACATTATCCAACAATACAAAATTATATCCTTCTTTATTAAATAAAGATACTGATATTATGTTGTAGATCAGGTTCGGTATCTAATAACATTCGTTCAGAATCAATGTATTTGTTAATACAGGGTGATAACTGCTAACAGACTTGGCTGCAACACTTGCACCATTTTTAACTTTTAAAACATATCACCCTTTCTCAGTTCTATGTAATGAACACACCCGAAGATGATGCATCATCATACACTTTCTTCGTATGGGTGGCACGGGAATTCTGGTAATCCCCTATTTCCTGCTCGGTCTTATAACAATTATAAGTTGGAGCGGTACCAACGTCCCCTAGCACAGTATAACAAGCGAGTTCGGTCAATACATCCATATTTTTATCTTGATTAAGGCGTGACATAGTCGCAACCAGGAGAGAGAGAGAAGAAAACACTCTGCGTATGCTCTTGCAAGATTGGATTGGTTATTAATATATTTAATCAGGATGGCTCCCACTGTTTTAGTCAAATCTTCCTTCAAACCCTAAAAGGAAAGACTAGCCGGGATTAATTACATTCTACAAGTTCGCTAATCTTTCAGCCAGGCCAGTGCCGGTACTTTGAGGGAGGTTCTTCGTGCTTTCGCACGGACCTAATTAAAATAAACCTCGTTTTCCCAGGGGCGTAACCCTGTTGACACCTTTCTAGACACCTACTTGATCGGCTAATTGTAATGTGTAAAACTCTCCCAGGAGTAACTCTTACTCGCAGCGGGTATTGGGATCCAACTATCTCATAGAAGGTATGCAATCTCATTGCAAATTTCAACACTTGAAATTCCCAATAAAATTTTGCCCCTAGCAACTTATGACCTTGGCTAAGGTCAACAAATCATAAGTGCTAGCAAAGTTCAACCCGTCATTTCCCGATTGAATTAAACCCACCCGCACGACCCTTAGCTAAGGTCAACAAAGTCGCACGACTACCCTAACTCAATCACATCATATTCTTTTGCAAATAAGCATAAATAGCTACCGCACACTACGCCTTGACAAAGTCAACAAACGCAGCACGAATACTATGAAGTACTTATCTGAAATGACGGAGGGCAACGACAGGTTTTTAAGAAAACTCTTTGCGTAATGAACTTGATATCGTTGTAGAATCGAGTGATTTTAAATGGTGTGTTTTTGAGGCTTTTCTAGTTTTGCTAAAGAGGTCACTCCCGGTAAAGGGATCGTCGGCTCTTTCCTTATCGAATAAGGTGCGGGATATTTCACAAATACCACTATGCAAAGCAAAAATTATAGAAGCAATCAAAAGACAAATCGTGTTTGTAGCATCTGCTAGTTTCGCTAAAGAGGTCACTCCCGGTGAAGGGATCTCGGCTCTTTCCTTATCGAATAAGGTGCTGGATATTCTATAAGGAATACCGCTATGCAAAGCAAGAACTAGAGCTACCAGTTTTTAAACAAGTTTCTACAACATCTTTAGGTTTCTTTTATTTCATTAATCTCATTAATGAAGTCCCATTTTATTATGCTTCACAAGCATCACATTTGAAACGAAATCAGTAATATAACATATATCTCATATATATAATATAAACATTTGTCTCAGGCAGTAATATGATCTCATCACAGAACATTGCAGCAGAAGAAACACATATGAAATATTGGATATTCTAGGAATTCCGTGTTTTAAGTTAAGCCAGTATAAAACACGGATTCCATGGTCGCGATGAATAGCCAAACCCACATCCCTAGACCCCTACGAGAGCGGCAAGCAACCCTACCAATTCTAGAGTTAGGAGACCCGGTCTCGACTCCTCGAGATGGTCTCCCACTGGACCCTAGAACCCGGTTACTTGTGCTCCCCGCCTTGGGTCTATCCTAATGCCGAAAAGTAAATAATATACAATGGTGACATCATCCTCAACCCGGAAGTGCCCCAATAAAAGAATATTACATACAATTGAATTTTACATGAATGGAAAAGAAAAATTCTCATCTCACATAAAACCCCCGGCTATTCAAAACACGACGATCCAATATAACATATCACGGCAACACATAACATCACATATCATCAACGTAAGTAAATATGCGTATCCCAGTTGTCGTTGACATATAGCACCGAAACCGACGATGCACCGAAACCGACGATGCACCACATATTACACTTATGGTCGCAGAAAAGAAAGTGAAAAACTACAACATATAGAATCCACAATTACTTTAGACATCTTAAATCCGAAATATCACATACTTCGCATTTCATGCCTAACTATATGAATTTCATATATTGTATCACATTCTAGATAAATAGACAATATTAAACTTTCCGATCGAATGAACAAACACCCAAGATTTCCCAAATAGCTCAACACTTGAGCGGAGTTCAAAAAGTCCCAAAACATGTCACAGCCGCTATGAACCAGCCGTAGAAGGGTCAAACCAACGCCTAACATGTGGTAACACTAAACTACCATAAACCATATGATTCAGTGGCGGTTTTGACGGTCACATAATCGAGTTAAGGTTGCGTTCTTCTAGAGGGTCCACATGTTCGCTTGCATGATTTTCTGAAAGTTTTAAACTCAGGAAAAATCCAACACTTGAAAGTTTTCCGACAGGGGAAAAAGTGAGTTATTGATATCCGTTCGAACTTTTTAACACGTTCTAAATTACCCGGAAAAACATAAACGAAATTAAACTTTCCGATCGAATCAACGAGTTTCCAATATTTCCCAGAAATCTCCACACTTGAGTAGAATTAAAAATTCTTAGAAGTATGAAAAAGTACCCAAGAATAATACCCTGAAGTATTAGCCACTAACTCCTAAAGTTGGCCGCAGAACCGCCGCCAAACGCATGGTTTGGCCGCGGTTCCGCGGTCTCTTGAGTGAGTCATGGCTTCGTACTTCACAGTAATCCTTAGAATTCCCTGCATGATTTTCTGAGTATTTTTAATATGAAAAATTTCAACTTTTGAAAAAATTTCCAGAAAGTGGGATTTATCGGGGTTTCGGAGTTCGATCGGACTTCAAACTTCGTCTACACGATGCCTAAAGCTCTAGCTTGGCTCTGAAACCATTGTAGGGTTGTATAGCACGACAACAAGGTTTAGCAAGGCATCACACATGCCATTTTATAAAAATTTAGGGTGCTATGTAACCCTAACCAAGATCTTAACTAGAGAATTATGGTTATCTATACAAGTAAACAACTTTACTTCTAAGAGTTAGGGATTACAACCTTTGTAGTCCGTTCCTTCGCTTCATAAGCTCCGAGTTGAGGACCCTTCGCTGCGATCATCAAGTACGCGGACTCTAGAGAGGCCCCATGAAGAGAAAGATGCAAGCTTTCTTCCAATCTTCAGTTACTAAGATGATCTACTGTTTCCTGATTTAAAATCAGGAAAGCTTATGGAAAAAGCTTCAAAAGAGGGTCACGTGCTTACACGTGACACCTAAACGCATTATCCAAGAAAGCTCAATTTCCTAACTAAGTCTAAGAGAAGGGATTTCAGAAAGGGTCACGTGCCCCCACGTGACCAAGGTCACGTGTCGGCACGCGACATTTAAATTCAAGCAGCAAAAGCACACATTGATTCGCTGATCAAATCAGGGAAAAAGCTTCAAAAGAGGTCACGTGCTCCCACGTGGCCGGGGGTCACGTGTTGGCACGTGACGCTCAAGACAGCAAACTTGTTTTCCAGTAAACCAAGGAAGGAGGCTCCAGACAAGGGTCACGTGCTCACACGTGACCAGGGGTCACGTGGTGGCACGTGACGGTTAAGCAGCAGCCAGAAGGGAACGCAGAAAGAAAGAGGAAGGCTCATTCCAAAAGGGGGTCACGTGTCCGCACGTGACCATGGGTCACGTGGTCACACGTGACCGGCTTTCAAAGCCCATTTTATCAACAGAATTAAATTCTGAAAGAAATTCAGATCTTTCCAAAGGAACGCAACTATATGCATCCAATCAAATTAAAGATTCGGAGGTCATTTATCTATGGAAAATCTCGGGTTTGGAAAGATTTCCCCCTTAAATCTAACCAAAATAAAAAGGGAGAATCTCTGGATTTGAAATCCAACGGTGAATAAAATTCACCTAATAATCCAAAGGTCCAGAACGAATGAAGGATGCAAATCAAATCTCTCAATGAAGATTCGTCACAAAACTAATTTATTCGGCTGCTTCTCCTATAAATAGGAAGGAAGAGACACAAAATAGAGATATACATGCGCAGAAAAGAGAAAAGAAAAAAGGAGGAGAGCTTTGATACTTTGAAAAGACTCGGATCTTCTGCAAAAAACCCTAGGTAAGAAAGAGGAAGCCTTTCGAAAGAAAGAGAATTTAATTCTCTATAGAGTTTAACTCTAATATATATAAAACAGAAGAGCAAATTTCTTCTCTCTTTGATAGAAGATCTGCAAAGTGCACATCTCCCCTTAAGGTTGAGAATTTAATTCTCAATGGGTCGAGATCCTGCCATGCAGATCCAAAACATAGAGAAAGAATGCAAGCACGAGAATTTAATTCTCACAGAACTATAGGAATTTAATTCCCCTAAGATAAAAGTAGGGCTTGACCCTGTGTTATGGGAATTTAATTCCTTCAAAATAAAAAGGAGCAGGGTTTAACCCTAATTAAGAATTTAGTTCTGTTGAAACAATGGGAATCTGAGTCCCTTAATCATAATCTGACGGGAAACGGAAGTTTGATTCCTTAAAAAAGTTTTTTTATTAGGGTTTAACCCTATTCAATTCTTCACATAAACAAGGAATCTAATTCCTACAGAAGGTTCAAGGATCGAAAGGGAAGTAGGAATTTAATTCCTTTGAAAATTAAAGCCAGAGGAATTTAATTCCTGAAAAGAAAGATCAACAGACCCTCTAGAAACTACATAGAGGCAGGGTCACGTGCTACCACGTGACCCCCCCAAAACCCCCCAAAGAGATCTACAGAAAGTCCCTTTGAGGCAGCACCCCACGTGATCCACGTGACCCTTGAAAGAAGTTCTAATACATAGGCATTTGAATGCCCATCACGTGATGGCACGTGATGCTCTGAAGGAAATGATAATTTCAGCGGAACAAATGAAGGGAGGGCGCCCTCACGTGCTGCCACGTGACCCTTCTTGCCTTAGTGTTTAACACTAAAATTAAAACTCTCAAGCCCAATGTTAAAATACTGTCGAGCCTTAGCATTCAATGCTGACTAAAAAGCCTTATTGGCAGGATTCAACACTGATCCGTTTTAGTGTTTAACACTAATTTGAAAAAGCCTTATTGCTGGTGTTTAACACCAATTATCTCTTAGTGTTGAACACTAACTCAACAGCCTTATTCCCAGTGTTCAACACTGATTGCTCTGAAGTGTTTAACACTAGGCTTTGGCCCAATTGGCTAGAGGGATAGAGGCAAATATTCTCCCTCAATGGACCAACAAAGAGTCAATATTCCAGACCTGACTGGACTTAGCCCAAGCTGGCCATAAGTCGTCAATTTGTGATTAACTGGGCCGGTAGGCTCATAACATAATTGATCAGTCTTGACCCAAATTGGGCCAAGGACCATTTAATCCATCCCGGTTCTAGGGTACATCTCTTCACTCCTTTGATACTTGGCATTGTAATCCCTCAATGTCTTCAAAGAGGTGACGGGTCCCGAAGACCATTCATGATATGGACTGTGGGGTCCTTAAACCCATGCATAATACAAAATTCCTGGTTACGTGGAACGTGGATAACGTCACTGTTTGACCCCACGAAAAACGTCCAGAGCGGATCCTGGTCCTCGCAGAGCACGGCAGTGAACCCGTGTGAAGCATCCAGAGCGGAGCCTGGTCCTCGCCTAGCACGGCAGTGAACCCGTGTGAAGCATCCAGAGCACATACCGGACTGTGGAGTCCTTAAACCCATGGACTATGATGTCCTTAACCTTGACCGAGATGTCTTTAAACTACCAATGGACCGCAATGTCCTTAAACTACCCACGGACCGCAATGTCCTTAAACTACCCACGGACCGCAATGTCCTTAAACTACCCACGGACCGCAATGTCCTTAAACTACCCATGGACCGCAATGTCCTTAAACTAGAACCATAGAGCCTCCATATGCTCTTTCGTCGGATCTAAACGGTCCTGTTTAAGTTGATCTTAGCCTCAAAAATGGCTAACGCGTCCTTAAACCTTCAAGTAAACTGGACTACGAATCCCCCCTAATTAACTCTGGCTCGAGGGTACATCTCTGAACTCCTCTGACATCCGTCGTTGAAATCCCTCAACGTCGTCAGAGAGGTGACGGGTCCTGACGGCCACATAGACGATGATTGGAACAATGGAGTTCAAACACTCCTTTGTCGGATCTAAACGATCCCGTTGAGTTGATCTTAGTCACAAAGTTAGACTAACGTGTCCTTAACAAACGTTTGAGTCGATCTTAGCCTCAAGTATGGCTGACGTATCCTCAAACCAAAACCCCCAAACCCAAATTTAAGATAATGCGGATTTGGACCAGTCCATGCCCTACGGGCGACAACATAACTCAGTCTCCGTAAACGATCCACGGGCAATGAAACATAAAACAAGAACACACGACACGAAGTGACCATCTGGAGAAGGAGAAAGTTGTTACCGCAAAGCGGCAGCGTAATTAACTGCAGGGGCTTGCGCCTGCAGGGAAGAGCGTCCCCACAATCAAAAACCCCTCGAATGAGGGGGAATCTGACGAAGTCTGCTACATCGGACGCATCCGTCTAGACCTCCGGTTTATGGCGCCATGGATCGAATTGGCATCTTCGGAGAGGTGGACGGATAGCACCAATTAGCATCTGCTCCGAATTTCAGGCGAGACGGCCCATGTCTCGGCCGCCATTCGGAGGGGAACAGATTCTGGCACGCCCGGTGGGACCTTTTCCTCTTTCCACTCCACACTTCGTGTGTCGTGTTCGCGAGCGAATCGCGGTTTGCTGTGGTTGCCTGTGGATTCAAGGTACTAAGATTTGGTGTCTTGCTCCGTGCAGAAAACAGAAGATCGATGGCTTCGAACTGCACCGCCTGCAGCTACAACTCTCGCTCCGTCATTGCTGGAGGAGTGACTTATGGGCCCCAAGCGGCCTCCCTTTTCAAGATGTCAGTGGAGCAGGTAACTCAAGCCACCGCTGGACTATTCTTCGGGACCCTGCTCCCACCAATGAGCTTCAATGCCCCAATGACGTCGCAGGAAGCTCCAAAGAAGTCGGTCTTTGATCGACTTACCACTGCCGCGACCCCTCTCAACGGGTCGCCCAGCTTCAATACCTCAGTTTTCAACAGACTGGGTCAGAACGTCTGCAAACCCGCGATACCCGAAGCTGCCATCCCAAAGCGGATAGCCATCCCGGCTCAAGCGGACAAAATTATTGGAAAGGCTCCTCCTTCCAAGAAGTCAATTTTTACAAGGCTGGCCATTCCGGTTGCTGCTCCAGGCGAGGTCCTCAAAGCTGCTTCCCCTGCCCAGAGGTCTGTCTTTGACAGATTAGACATTGCTTCTCAACGGGTGTCAGTCTTCGACAGGCTAGCACCAATAACGGTCTCTCCTCAAAGCAGGGGGCATGACGAAGTCGCCCCTACGGCCGAAACAACTCCATCCGCACGACATGCTCGACGTCGTCACTGGCACCGAGTAAGAAAGGCTGGGGGCCTCTCTCCGTCTGGACTTACTCCACCCGCTCCAACGGTGGAGACCGATGCTACTGTTTCAATCGGGAACAGCTTTGAATTGCTGAACACGGTGCGCAGAAACTCTCCTACCGCCGTACTAAAAAGATCCCCTCCTCCGGTGGGAAATGTTGCAGAAGCCAAGCCAGAACAGTCCTCTCAACGGCTATCTTCTGAAATTTACAAGGTCTGGCGTCAAGTCCAAGACTCCGCGATGGATCAAGACTATCTCCGCCGACAGAAAAAGATGAAAGTTCGGCAGGAGAAAGCCTACTCTGTCAGACCAGAAAAAGCAACAGCTGCTCGGGTACCCACTGCGACGGCTCCCTCAACGTCAATCACTCGAAAGAAAAGGAGGCCGCAAAAAGCCCCTATGAATATGGTGAACCGTAAAAGCACTGAACACAGACGCCCCAAGTTTGGGGGTATGGTAGTGCACACGGTTTATATGGCTTCCGGAAAGGAGGAAAGCCGTGCTTCGACGGGTCACCGACCGCTCACCCGATCCGTGACAAAAGCCCAGGAGCAGCAATAAAAGCTTCAGGAAATGATGACTATGATGGCTGCACTTACCGAACCGAAAGAAAGTTCGGAAGTATCAGCAGAGCAGCGTCATGAACAAGAAACTGACGCTGACTATTTACGCAGAGTCCTCGAAAAGAAGGATAAAGAAGTTGCAGAGCAAGCGGCTAACATAAAACAGATGGCGCTCCTCTTCCAAGATATGGTAGGGATGATGTTACAGCCGGACCCTCCAGCTGATGACCCTCCAGTCATTGTCGGAAACGACGGAGGGGAAACATCTGATCCTTCTCCGGCCCTTTCAACAGCCAAGGAAGAAACCATTTCCAAGGACGCATTGGATGACCATATAGCTCGGCAAATACGAGCTCACCAGGCAAATGAAGCGGCTGGGCAAATTGCTAAAACCGGACGACCCTACCCGGGCTGGTACGACCAAATTAGTTACCCGTCGGGATATACAATCCCTAAGTTTCACGTATATAAGGGGACGGGAAATCCGCATCAGCACGTCGCTCAATTTAGAGCCATGTGCGGCAACACTGGAGGTGATGATAAATTGCTGCTCCGCCAGTTTGTTGGCAGCCTGTCGGAAACGGCATTTGAGTGGTACTCTGAACTCCCAAATGACTCTATCAAGACATTTACGGAGATGGAGCTGCTGTTTACACAGAGATTCGCGAGTGCTAGTGGACGCACCCCGATAACAGCACTGATTAATGCCAGGATAAGGCCAGGCGAAACGTGGGTCCAATACGCAACACGATGGAGAAACCTATGGTCGAAATGCGAACAATGCATAGAAGAGGCTCCTGCAGTAGGCATGTTCGTGGGCACTCTTGACCCTCAAGCGGCCATCTCCCAGTTCATGATGTTTTTCAAGCCGACCACCTTCCAGGCCTTGATTGACAAGCTGGCCCAAATGGACCAGATGGGCCATAGGCCTTCCTCTTCAAAGACAGAGCCTTGGAATGAAAAGGACAAAGGGAAAGCAACCGTCGTCGCCAATACTCAACAACAGCCAAGCCACTTAAAGCCGGTTGTTCGCCAGAACAATGTGCGACCACGCCCATCCCTCGAGGAAAGACTGGGACGTCCTTACTCATTTCCTCAGGATAAAACGAGAAAACTGTTCGAGCTGGCAGTGCGCAACAGACTCATCAATCTGCCGAGTCCAAAACGTCCGTTGCAACCAGGCGATGTCAACGATCCCAATTATTGCCCTTACCACCAAGCGGTAAGCCATCCGATTGAAGATTGCTTCGTCTTCAAAGGATGGATCGAAGATCAATACCTCCAGGGAAAGTTTGTACTGTCCGAAAAGTGGAAGGTGAACCCGCCACAACCACATACTCCTAAAAAGACGGACACATCGGGGGCAACCTGCTCCTTTATCGAAGAAATTCCATGGGAGGTCGTGCTATCAACGAAGACCAAAAGGATGCTGAGAGACCTTCACGCGTGCCCTGCAATTGAATGGAAGGACCCTCTTGAACCTCGAATTATCGAAGGAGCAGTGAAGCCCCACGCAACTACGAAGACTGCTGATAAGGGCCCAAATACTCACGCCCAGCCGTCAAAAGCTTCGAAGAAAAAGAAGAAGAAATCCAAGAAGCCCGCGAAGCTTGGAGACGAGCGAACAAACTTGCAGAAGCAAATCGACGCGCTGGAAGAATATAATCAGAAGGCGCGAACTCCTGTCACACTGCAAGAGTTCCTCAGCCACATCCTTCAAGAGGACGATGATGGAGAGAACTCGTCGGATGAATCCGAGGGATATGCGGCAAGTTGCAACATGATCTCCCACTCGTTTACCAATGATGAGAAAACTCCTAGCGCTAAGAAGCTGAAGTCGGAACCCGAACCAAAGCGTGCGACGCTGACAACTGATATGATCAATGCCTTCCTAGACGAGATTCGTCTAAAAAGTAAAGCAGACCAAGAGCGTGAGATGGCAGCATCAGGAGAAACCAAATGCGGGCAACTGAACGAAGGAGTTGAACTACCCCTGCCAGAGCGAAAGGTATCCGAGATGGACAAGAAGATATTCAAGACGAGGAAAAGGTTCGCCAAAGCCATGTCAATGGGAATGAGGCTACCACCCTCGGAAGGAAACACACACAATGGGGCGGAGAAGCACCCCGATTACTGTGCATATCATCGGAAAGTCTCACACCCCACAGAGGAGTGCAACGCCTTTAAGATATGGTGGCAAGGATATGTTGCTCGTCGGCAACATTTCAAACGCATGAAACGCAGGAGCCGTCGGGAGCAAAGAAGCGCCGTTGACGGGCCCAACAGAATTACTGGCAACTGTTATATGGCTCATGCCGAGGGGTCGCGAGTCCTCACCTTTGGGAGCGACTCTGACGAAGAAGTGACTCTGGGCCCTCTCTTTGAAGAATCCGCGCTAAGGAAAGATGAGGAATCAGAAGCTTGCGGAAACACTCAGCTGCGCAATCGCACACTCCCGGAAAAGAATCTCGGGCCTACGAACAGAAAAGATAAGGGAAAGGAAAAGGTCACTGAAGATATCACTTTGGATGACCAAGTCGCGAAAGAGCTGGCTGCCAAAGACCCTCCTAGGAGGAGTAAAGTGGACTATAACATCCTCGCGCATCTAAGGAAGCTACCTTCTCAGCTCAGCATTCTCGACGCCCTCCTATTATCAAAAGAAGCACGGGACTCACTAATTAAGGCACTACAAGAACCTGAGCAATTCCAAGCCTTTCTCGCCACCGAAAAGATGAAGGACGAACTGGAAGAAGTGCATACGGCCGACGTCACTTTCGGTGATGAAGACCTCCTTCTCGGGACGTGCGACCATAACCGTCCCCTATATGTCTCTGGGTACTTCCATGACATCAAGATAGGCAAGATCCTGGTGGATAACGGATCCTCCGTTAATCTCCTTAATGTTCGGGTGTCGAAGGAAATCTGCATGAGTGTGCAGCATCTCGCTCGGGACAAAATTACTATCTCCGGTTTCGATTCACAATCGTCACGGACTCTTGGATCTGTGATACTAACGTTACGCTTCGGGCTTCTCGTCACAGACATCAAATTCCATGTCATTGACGCGAAGACCTGTTACAATGCCTTGCTCGGCCGTCCTTGGTTACACGAGTACAACATCGTCCCTTCTACACAACATCAGTGTATGAAGTACTTTAAAGATGGTTTCGAGTATACTGTAACGGGTGAGCTGAACCCATTTTCCATGAACGAAGTCCGCAAATACGAGGATGCGAAATACTTTTTGCCAGACTTTGAAGATACAGAAAGGTGTCACGACTCGGAGGACAAGGCCGCCGCCACCATCCCTGTTTTCGGAAGCGATACCGAAGAAGAAGAAGAGATAGTTTATACGGGGCCAGCTCAACGCAACAACCGGAGGACGCCCATCCCCATACTGGTCTTCGGAAGTGATTCGGAAGATGAGGTCAATGCCGTATTCTCCAATAGGTTTTCAATACAAGCACCTCCTGGCGATGACCATAACTTGCAGATCACCATGGTACCGCGAGAACACTACAAGGACCTCGACACGCTTCAAGCTCACAGTGTGCAAGAGCTGCAAACGTTTTGCGTCCCCCCCAGGCGAAAGGGTGAGAAGATGATCCTATTTTATCGATCCTCAGAGTCGAAAGTAGAGAAAGAGATCTGGCACGGCGTAGATGCTACATGCGACAGACTCCAGCCCATCCGTTTGCCCAGATACTATACAAATGGATTAAAGAAGCTATTGAAGCACCAAGGGGTACCCTTAAAACAAACTGTTCAACAGGCTCGGTTTTACAACAGGATTTGGGATGTCCCTGGAACCCAACGCAAATTGCCTAATGGGAAAATGGAGACACTCGGGCTTGGATATGCGAGAACCGGAAAACGAGAACGGGCTCATAACAGCTACGCTATATATACCTTTGATGAAGAAGAGGACGCCCTGTCAGGAGATGCCAACCCCTCATCAAAACCAGACCACGTGATTGAGGCGTCAAGTCCGTCATTTCTAGAACGAATGGACAAGCCCATCAGGAAAGTGGGTCAGAAAGGTCGGGAAGACCCCAACCACGAAATGGCCATCTACGAGAAGGCCAGGACGCAACGTCTATTTCAACAGGCTGCGAAAGGCAAGAATGCCCGGGAGTGTATTCGCACCTGTTATACGATTGCGATAGACAACCCTCCCCGGTGCTTCGAAAACAGCGATGATGAGGTTATCTCAGAATTCCCGCCTGCTCCGAAAGAACTGGAAGACGGTATACATACTACTGCAGATAACCTCAGGAAGATTGAGTTGGGATCGGCAGAGGACCCGCGACCAACATTTGTCAGCGAGCTACTCTCTGAAGAAAGGGTGGCCGCGTTAAAGAACGTGCTTCTACGACATAAAGACTGCTTCGCGTGGAACTACTCTGAGATGCCAGGATTAGATCCGGAGGTTGCCGTGCATAAATTAGCAATATCCCCGGATATCAAGCCAGTCAAGCAAGCGCCAAGGAGGATGCGACTCGAGTTGGAGATGAGCATCAACGCCGAAGTCAAAAAACTAATCGATTCTGGATTTATCCAAGAAGTACAATATCCCGATTGGATCGCCAATATCGTCCCGGTGATGAAGAAGAATGGGACGGTGCGTATATGTGTGGATTTCAGGGATCTCAATAAAGCCTGTCCAAAGGATGATTTCCCAGTACCGGTAACCGAGCTAATGATAGATAACACGTCCACTCACGAGGTTTTCTCCTTTATGGACGGTTCGTCAGGATACAATCAGATAAAGATGCATCCCGAAGACCAGAAGCACACCGCTTTCCGGACCCCTTTGGGTGTATTCTGCTACAGGGTTATGCCCTTCGGTCTAAAGAATGCCGGCGCTACCTATCAAAGGGCCATGACAAAGATCTTCGACGACCTCATACATGACATCGTCAAGTGCTATATCGATGACCTCGTAGTAAAGAGCATGTCATACGAAGAGCATTTAAACCACTTGGAGACTGTGTTTCAACGCCTCCGGCGATATAATTTGAAAATGAATCCCCTCAAATGCGCGTTTGGAGTCTCCTCGGGAAAATTCCTGGGATTCGTCATCCGACACCGGGGTATTGAGATAGATCCGTCAAAGATTAAAGCGATCATGGAAATGCCTCCGCCAAGAACCCTCAAACAGTTGCGGTCTCTCCAAGGGAAGCTCGCATACATCCGGCGATTTATCGCAAATCTTTCAGGCAAATGCCGCCCCTATAGTCACCTGATGAAGAAGGGAACCCCTTTCGTCTGGGATCAAAAATGCCAAGGTGCACTAGACGAGATCAAGCAGTACTTGCAGAACCCGCCGGTATTGGCCGCGCCGGTCAAGGGAAAACCCCTCATTCTTTATACAACCGCCCTCGAAGGTTCCTTGGGCGCATTATGGGCGCAAGAGAACGATCAGGGGAAAGAGAGAGCACTCTACTACTTAAGTCGAGTTCTACTGGGGGCAGAAAGCAATTACTCTCCCATTGAAAAACATTGCTTGGCGTTAATCTTCGCGATAACAAAACTCAGACACTATGCGTTGGCACACGAAGTCTGCCTCATCTCGAAAGTGGATCCTCTTAAATACTTGATGTCAAGAGCCATATTGACGGGACGACTCGCTAAATGGGCCCTGCTCTTGATGGAGTTCTCGATAACATATCAACCTCTCAAGGCAGTGAAAGGCCAGGCCATTGCCGATTTCCTCGCTGAGCACCCGATACCGGCCGATTCTCCTTTGAATTGTGACTTGCCGGACGAGCATGCATTTGATGCGATTAGCAGTGGAAGCGCCCGATGGGAACTTTATTTCGATGGGGCGTCCTCTATAAAGAAACAAAAGCAAGGTATCCCAATGATCAAGTCAGGGATAGGCCTCATCTTTGCAACTCCACAAGGAGGGATAATGCGCTTCGCCTTCTCCTTAACAGAGCCAAGGACAAACAATGAAGCTGAATACGAAGCCCTGATAGCAGGTCTCGAGCTTGCCATTGACATGAGAATTGAAGACCTCCTCATATACGGGGATTCTCAGCTGGTCGTTAGTCAAGTGAATGGCGACTACCAAACGTGCAAACCGGAGCTGGTGAAGTACGGCGAAAGGGTGCAACAACTATTGTCCCAAATTCCTTCCTACACTTTGGAGAACATACCACGCGCAGAAAATAGCAAAGCAGACGCATTGGCTAAGCTTGCTAAAGAACTGGCCGACGAGAACCTCGATGATGTCAGAATCGTGATACAAAGCCGTCGAGTGCTCGCCCCGGCAGAAATATCTCCGGAATCATGCAAAGAAAAGAGAGCGACTGAGCAGACGACCCTACAAATAAAGGACCATGAGAAGGCCGAGGACTGGAGGGAAGTCTTCATAGACTACTTTAAGTCCCGCCGCATACCCAAAGAAGCGTCTTCAAGACATCAGCTCATGAAACGAGCTCTATCTTTCGCTTTCGTCAACAATACCCTATACAAGAGATCGCTCGATTCTCTATGGCTGAGATGCTTAGGACCTGACGAAGCAGAAAAAGTCGTTCAGGAAGTTCATGACGGACTTTGCGGTTCTCACCAAGCAGGCCCAAAGATGAAGTTAAAGATTAAACGAATGGGCTACTACTGGCCCACAATGATCCAGGACTGTCTCGAGTATGCGAAGCAATGCCACTCGTGCCAGATTCATGGAGACTTTATCCACCAACATCCGAATCCGCTACACCCAACGGTGGCCAGCTGGCCATTCGAAATGTGGGGAACTGACATAGTCGGCCCCATTGAGCCGGCATCATCTCGGGGACACCGTTTTATCCTGGCGACTACTGATTACTTCTCCAAATGGGCAGAAGCAATACCATTGAGGGAAGTGAAGACGGAGAATATCCTCCATTTCTTCAAGACGCACGTCATCTATCGGTTTGGAACCCCACGGCGGATTATCTCCGATAACGGGCCAGCCTACAGAAGCCATAAGATTAGCCGCTTCGCACAGCAGCACAATATAGACTGGAGGTATTCTTCAATTTACAACCCACGAGCCAACGGTCTGGCCGAGGCCTTCAATAAGACCTTGACAAAGATCATAAAAAAGACCGTTTCCCGGAATAAGAGAGACTGGCACGAGAGGCTGCAAGAAGCCCTTTGGGCTTATCGAACTACATTCAAGACGGCCACAAACACAACGCCATACGCGTTAGTATTTGGGACGGAAGCAGTACTCCCCCTCGAGATAGAGTTACCCTCTCTACGAGTGGCAATCCACCACGAACTGACTGACGAAGAAAATGCTCACCTTCGACTTGAGGAGCTTGATGCCCTCGACGAAACCCGACTCATAGCGCAACAACATCTAGAAGCCCACAAAGCAAAGATGACGCGCTCGTACGAAAGATTGACCAGGCCAAGGGCATTCCGCCAAGGCGAACTCGTGCTGGTAGTCAAAAGACCTATGATCCCCAATCGTGCCAAGCGGGGAAAATTCGAGCCAAACTATGAAGGCCCGTACATCATAGACCAGGTTTACCAGGGTGGAGCCTATCTACTCGTGGACATGCACGGTGAAAGGCCTTTCAGGCCAATAAATGGCCGCTTCTTGAAGAAATACTACGCTTAGTGAGCCACAGCCTGGGTCAACGATAGATGACGACGACTATGTCCGCTCGCTATCTGCCTAGGCTCAGACTTTACAAGCAGTAGCTGACCCTCCCATAACAAGGGACCGAAACGTCCTTAAACTATCAACGGACCGAAACGTCCTTAAACTATCAAGGGACCGAAACGTCTTTAAACTATGAACAGACCGAAACGTCCCTAAACTATCAACGGACCGAAACGTCCTTAAACTAATGACGGACCGAAACGTCCTTAAACTAGCGACGGACCGAAACGTCCTTAAACTATCAATGGACCGAAATGTCTTTAAACTAACGACGGACCGAAACGTCCCTAAACTACTACCGCAGCATCCTTAGGCTGACGAGATGATAAAAAAAAAAACAAAAAAAAAACGGTATGTCCACAAGCAAAATGGGCACGGATGAAAACCCGAAATGGCTCCGTGAGTAAAAACAGCAGGACTACCGGCGAGTGTTTGTGAAAACCCGAAAGGGCACAACCTCGTTAAAAGACACTTATAGGGTCCTCTTGACCTTGTAAGAAGAAACTACCTGCGTGAGATCCTTACGACTCACAAAGGAGCAACACACTTAGGGATCCTTACGATTCCTAAGGAGAAAATACACTTACGAGATCCTCACGACTCGTAAGGAGAACTCTCTTATGGGACCCTCACGGCTCATAAGATTTGAAAGTCTTAAGTTACAGAGACCTAAACCTGTTCTTAAGCAAATCCTCCACAACCTCCGACATTGCCCTACAAGCGGCTCGGACTGACCCTTGTATACAATCCACGGGCGCGAATAAACATTTCCCTAAACAAAGTCCCACCCGTGACTGGAGAGACATCCATATGGTGAACGACCCTTATAAGTCCTCCCGACTTATAAGGAGAAAATCCTCTTTGTAAGATCCTTACGACTTACAAGAGAACATGCACTTAAGAATCCCCACGATTCTTAAGGAGAGAACACACTTGCAAGATCCTCACGACTTGTAGGGAGAAACACCTTTGTGAGACCCTTACGGCTCATGAAATCAAAAGCCTTGGTCAACAGGACCCTTAACCCTGTTTGCTAAGCCACCTTTGTCCAAACGTCGACAGAGGCAAATGACGATTCGCTCCTGGTAAACATTCCAGACAAAATGGCCGAAATGATGGGACAACTTGCAATAAAAAGAAGCAAGCAAAATCTCGGCGGTTCACAGATAACTTAGTGATCACCACCGTGGCATTCGTCTCGATACAGCAGACGCGATACCGGCGAATGAAGCGAAGGCCAAATTCCTAGCTTCATTGTCTCGACGACACAACATCAAGCGAAACAGAACAGCGGCAACCCCAAGTTCCATGGCTCGGCGACACATATCGCCAAGAGTCAACCCCCATCCCGTGAAATGCGGATACAATCAGCAAACTTCCTGGTTACGTGGAAAGCGGATAACGTCACTCTTTGACCCCATGGAAAACGTCCAGAGCGGATCCTGGTCCTCGCAGAGCATGGCAGTGAACCCATGTGAAGCATCCAGAGCGGAGCCTAGTCCTCGCCTAACGCGGCAGTGAACCCGTGTGAAGCATCTAGTGCAAACTTCCTGGTTACGTGGAAAGCGGATAATGTCACTCTTTGACCCCGTGGAAAACGTCCAGAGCGGATCCTGGTCCTCGCAGAGCATGGCAGTGAACCCATGTGAAGCATCCAGAGCGGAGCCTAGTCCTCGCCTAACGCGGCAGTGAACCCGTGTGAAGCATCTAGTGCAAACTTCCTGGTTACGTGGAAAGCGGATAATGTCACTCTTTGACCCCGTGGAAAACGTCCAGAGCGGATCCTGGTCCTCGCAGAGCATGGCAGTGAACCCATGTGAAGCATCCAGAGCGGAGCCTAGTCCTCGCCTAACGCGGCAGTGAACCCGTGTGAAGCATCTAGTGCAAACTTCCTGGTTACGTGGAAAGCGGACAATGTCACTCTTTGACCCCGTGGAAAACGTCCAGAGCGGATCCTGGTCCTCGCAGAGCATGGCAGTGAACCCATGTGAAGCATCCAGAGCGGAGCCTAGTCCTCGCCTAACGCGGCAGTGAACCCGTGTGAAGCATCTAGTGCAAACTTCCTGGTTACGTGGAAAGCGGATAATGTCACTCTTTGACCCCGTGGAAAACGTCCAGAGCGGATCCTGGTCCTCGCAGAGCATGGCAGTGAACCCATGTGAAGCATCCAGAGCGGAGCCTAGTCCTCGCCTAACGCGGCAGTGAACCCGTGTGAAGCATCTAGTGCAAACTTCCTGGTTACGTGGAAAGCGGATAATGTCACTCTTTGACCCCGTGGAAAACGTCCAGAGCGGATCCTGGTCCTCGCAGAGCATGGCAGTGAACCCATGTGAAGCATCCAGAGCGGAGCCTAGTCCTCGCCTAACGCGGCAGTAAACCCGTGTGAAGCATCTAGTGCAAACTTCCTGGTTACGTGGAAAGCGGATAATGTCACTCTTTGACCCCGTGGAAAACGTCCAGAGCGGATCCTGGTCCTCGCAGAGCATGGCAGTGAACCCATGTGAAGCATCCAGAGCGGAGCCTAGTCCTCGCCTAACGCGGCAGTGAACCCGTGTGAAGCATCTAGTGCAAAATTCCTGGTTACGTGGAATGTGGATAACGTCACCCTTTGACCCCACGGAAAACGCCCAGAGCGGAGCCTGGTCCTCGCCAAGCACGGCAGTGAACCCGTGTGAAGCATCCAGAGCAAACACCGGACTGTGGAGTCCTTAAAATCCACGGACTATGACGTCCTTAACCTCGACCGCGATGTCTTAAAACTAACGATCAACCACCCCTATTCCTTACAGATCTTTGCCTCGGTTTAAGGGTACATCTCTTCACTCCTTTGATGCCTGGCGTTGTAATTCCTCAACGTCTTCAAAGAGGTGACGGGTCCCTGCAACCAAACGTCGGACTGTGGAGTCCCTAAATCCACGGACTATGAGGTCCTTAACCTTGACCGTGATGTCTTAAAACTAACATCGGACTGTGGAGTCCCTAAATCCACGGACTATGAGGTCCTTAACCTTGACCGTGATGTCTTAAAACTAACATCGGACTGTGGAGTCCTTAAATCCACGGACTATGAGGTCCTTAACCTTGACCGCAACGTCTTTAAACTACAATATCTGGAGAAACCCCTGACTCCGTAAAACACGGACAAGAGTAACCGCATCCGGCGCTTACAAGTCCTCGCGACTGGGAGAAAAGCTCTTTATGAGACCCTCGTGGCTCATAAGATGTAAAAGTCTCAGGAAACAGATCTTAACCCTGAATCCCGAGCCATTGCTGTCCTGCAAGGAAATCAAGATAGAATATCCGCAGAATGCATTCAATAAAAAAGGGGACACACCATTGAAAAGAAGAATATGTCTTCATTTATAAACCTCCATTCGACAACAATACTCGATCTAAAGCCAGCACAGACCACCCGATACGGGAGATAACATGGCAAGTTTCTGATCTGTATCCTATCAGGCCCGCATTTGCAACTGTACGAATGTTTAAAAGGAAATGTTGCCCGAGGCACTGATGTGCATGCAACGTAACGATGGTGCTCGTAATTAAAGAAAAACAGACAGCTCATTTACGCAAGCAAGACACACGTACGACTATCTGACAAGCATGAAAATTCAACAGAGAGCATGCAAACTACCAATGATTAAAGGAGTACATTGATTCAAACATACTACATTGGTGGAAAAAGATCACCAAACAAGGGATCAGAAATACAAGGGTTAACAAAGCAAAACACAAAATTCTCCAACTCTCTCTCCGCCTTCTCCAGCACGTCAAAATGACGGTTTTCGCGAGGAGTTGCTCCCCACCGGTTGGAGCCGTGCTCATCAACGAAAGCAGACATGATGGCCCGACGAGCTCTTATCTGACTCAGTAAATGAACTGAGTGATCCTTCAGAGCTTGAGTGATTAGACGAGCCTCATGAAAGCACTCAAGCTTGTCCTCTGCCGCGTCAAGGATCGCCGAAGTCATCTCCACCAGATGAGGGGGTATATCGGCAAGCACAGACAAGAGGATCATCCGGAGCCAAATGGAGCCCATGGGAAGAGGAGAGCCCCGACGGGTCAGTAGCTCGTACATCACCGTGTCACACTGAACGTCGGTGAGAAGGGGATCCGCCAGCCGTGCAGCGAAGCGAGGAATTATCTCCTCAAGGGGCACCTCCCATGGTTGCCGACGAGCATGGGGACGATTGCAAGCCATGGCGATTGATCGGGTTCCCAAAGATGACCACCTTAAAGCACGAATGGGCTTCTCTGTGAAGAAAAGAAGTAAGGCATGGGTTCAGCTTATAAAGGGGAGCATTTAATGCTATGCACAAAAAATGTTGTGCATGGTGGGACTATTCTCAAAGCCCGGAAAGACGGGGAGAGCGTTGGAAATGAAATCCAATGACGCATTGGAATCAGGCTAGGGATATGAAACGTCCCCATCAAGCAGATCCCTGCATGCGCAACACGTGAGCACTAGCCTTTGATTGGAAAATGAAGCGGCACTGCACAGACACAACAGAGAACTAAGCTCTGATAACCAGAATCAAATTCTTAAAAGAAAGGTTTGAAAGGAAGGGCATGAAAAAGTGAAGACGCTTCTGAAAAGACGTTTCGTCTACCCTACTCCCCAAAGCAGATCCAGCGGTCACAAAAGTGACAGCGTTGTACTCACGTGCAAACACGTGAGAACAACGCTGTGGGGGCATTTGTTTCCTGATTTAAAATCAGGAAAGCTTATGGAAAAAGCTTCAAAAGAGGGTCACGTGCTTACACGTGACACCTAAACGCATTATCCAAGAAAGCTCAATTTCCTAACTAAGTCTAAGAGAAGGGATTTCAGAAAGGGTCACGTGCCCCCACGTGACCAAGGTCACGTGTCGGCATGCGACATTTAAATTCAAGCAGCAAAAGCACACATTGATTCGCTGATCAAATCAGGGAAAAAGCTTCAAAAGAGGTCACGTGCTCCCACGTGGCCGGGGGTCACGTGTTGGCACGTGACGCTCAAGACAGCAAACTTGTTTTCCAGTAAACCAAGGAAGGAGGCTCCAGACAAGGGTCACGTGCTCACACGTGACCAGGGGTCACGTGGTGGCACGTGACGGTTAAGCAGCAGCCAGAAGGGAACGCAGAAAGAAAGAGGAAGGCTCATTCCAAAAGGGGGTCACGTGGGTCACGTGGTCACACGTGACCGGCTTTCAAAGCCCATTTTATCAACAGAATTAAATTCTGAAAGAAATTCAGATCTTTCCAAAGGAACGCAACTATATGCATCCAATCAAATTAAAGATTCGGAGGTCATTTATCTATGGAAAATCTCGGGTTTGGAAAGATTTCCCCCTTAAATCTAACCAAAATAAAAAGGGAGAATCTCTGGATTTGAAATCCAACGGTGAATAAAATTCACCTAATAATCCAAAGGTCCAGAACGAATGAAGGATGCAAATCAAATCTCTCAATGAAGATTCGTCACAAAACTAATTTATTCGGCTGCTTCTCCTATAAATAGGAAGGAAGAGACACAAAATAGAGATATACATGCGCAGAAAAGAGAAAAGAAAAAAGGAGGAGAGCTTTGATACTTTGAAAAGACTCGGATCTTCTGCAAAAAACCCTAGGTAAGAAAGAGGAAGCCTTTCGAAAGAAAGAGAATTTAATTCTCTATAGAGTTTAACTCTAATATATATAAAACAGAAGAGCAAATTTCTTCTCTCTTTGATAGAAGATCTGCAAAGTGCACATCTCCCCTTAAGGTTGAGAATTTAATTCTCAATGGGTCGAGATCCTGCCATGCAGATCCAAAACATAGAGAAAGAATGCAAGCACGAGAATTTAATTCTCACAGAACTATAGGAATTTAATTCCCCTAAGATAAAAGTAGGGCTTGACCCTGTGTTATGGGAATTTAATTCCTTCAAAATAAAAAGGAGCAGGGTTTAACCCTAATTAAGAATTTAGTTCTGTTGAAACAATGGGAATCTGAGTCCCTTAATCATAATCTGACGGGAAACGGAAGTTTGATTCCTTAAAAAAGTTTTTTTATTAGGGTTTAACCCTATTCAATTCTTCACATAAACAAGGAATCTAATTCCTACAGAAGGTTCAAGGATCGAAAGGGAAGTAGGAATTTAATTCCTTTGAAAATTAAAGCCAGAGGAATTTAATTCCTGAAAAGAAAGATCAACAGACCCTCTAGAAACTACATAGAGGCAGGGTCACGTGCTACCACGTGACCCCCCCAAAACCCCCCAAAGAGATCTACAGAAAGTCCCTTTGAGGCAGCACCCCACGTGATCCACGTGACCCTTGAAAGAAGTTCTAATACATAGGCATTTGAATGCCCATCACGTGATGGCACGTGATGCTCTGAAGGAAATGATAATTTCAGCGGAACAAATGAAGGGAGGGCGCCCTCACGTGCTGCCACGTGACCCTTCTTGCCTTAGTGTTTAACACTAAAATTAAAACTCTCAAGCCCAATGTTAAAATACTGTCGAGCCTTAGCATTCAATGCTGACTAAAAAGCCTTATTGGCAGGATTCAACACTGATCCGTTTTAGTGTTTAACACTAATTTGAAAAAGCCTTATTGCTGGTGTTTAACACCAATTATCTCTTAGTGTTGAACACTAACTCAACAGCCTTATTCCCAGTGTTCAACACTGATTGCTCTGAAGTGTTTAACACTAGGCTTTGGCCCAATTGGCTAGAGGGATAGAGGCAAATATTCTCCCTCAATGGACCAACAAAGAGTCAATATTCCAGACCTGACTGGACTTAGCCCAAGCTGGCCATAAGTCGTCAATTTGTGATTAACTGGGCCGGTAGGCTCATAACATAATTGATCAGTCTTGACCCAAATTGGGCCAAGGACCATTTAATCCATCCCGGTTCTAGGGTACATCTCTTCACTCCTTTGATACTTGGCATTGTAATCCCTCAATGTCTTCAAAGAGGTGACGGGTCCCGAAGACCATTCATGATATGGACTGTGGGGTCCTTAAACCCATGCATAATACAAAATTCCTGGTTACGTGGAACGTGGATAACGTCACTCTTTGACCCCACGAAAAACGTCCAGAGCGGATCCTGGTCCTCGCAGAGCACGGCAGTGAACCCGTGTGAAGCATCCAGAGCGGAGCCTGGTCCTCGCCTAGCACGGCAGTGAACCCGTGTGAAGCATCCAGAGCACATACCGGACTGTGGAGTCCTTAAACCCATGGACTATGATGTCCTTAACCTTGACCGAGATGTCTTTAAACTACCAATGGACCGCAATGTCCTTAAACTACCCACGGACCGCAATGTCCTTAAACTACCCACGGACCGCAATGTCCTTAAACTAGAACCATAGAGCCTCCATATGCTCTTTCGTCGGATCTAAACGGTCCTGTTTAAGTTGATCTTAGCCTCAAAAATGGCTAACGCGTCCTTAAACCTTCAAGTAAACTGGACTACGAATCCCCCCTAATTAACTCTGGCTCGAGGGTACATCTCTGAACTCCTCTGACATCCGTCGTTGAAATCCCTCAACGTCGTCAGAGAGGTGACGGGTCCTGACGGCCACATAGACGATGATTGGAACAATGGAGTTCAAACACTCCTTTGTCGGATCTAAACGATCCCGTTGAGTTGATCTTAGTCACAAAGTTAGACTAACGTGTCCTTAACAAACGTTTGAGTCGATCTTAGCCTCAAGTATGGCTGACGTATCCTCAAACCAAAACCCCCAAACCCAAATTTAAGATAATGCGGATTTGGACCAGTCCATGCCCTACGGGCGACAACATAACTCAGTCTCCGTAAACGATCCACGGGCAATGAAACATAAAACAAGAACACACGACACGAAGTGACCATCTGGAGAAGGAGAAAGTTGTTACCGCAAAGCGGCAGCGTAATTAACTGCAGGGGCTTGCGCCTGCAGGGAAGAGCGTCCCCACAATCAAAAACCCCTCGAACGAGGGGGAATCTGACGAAGTCTGCTACATCGGACGCATCCGTCTAGACCTCCGGTTTATGGCGCCATGGATCGAATTGGCATCTTCGGAGAGGTGGACGGATAGCACCAATTAGCATCTGCTCCGAATTTCAGGCGAGACGGCCCATGTCTCGGCCGCCATTCGGAGGGGAACATCTACCTTGAAGAATCTCAAACCCAAGCTCTTGCTTCACTAATCAAGTATTAGCAAAGCAAACACCATAATCTAAGTGGCTAGAATAGATGAGGATGATGAATTAGGAATTTTGCTCTCTTTTGTTTTCAATTTCTCACTTTATTTCATCACATCACAAAAAGCTAGAAAGCTTTTTTCAAGAGGAAGAAGAAGAAGAATTTCATTTGTGATGACTAATGAATTATTGTTTGAGGTTAGAATTGCAACCATGGGTTAAAAAATGATAAAGTTAACCCTTGTAGAGAATAAACTAGAGGCTAAGATTTGGGTTGGGTTAATAAATATTAACACAAAATATCTAAGCTAAAGACAAAAGAAAGTTTCATGAAGCTTCATGAAAAAGCTAACCCAAATCCAAACCCTAACTTGTTTAAACTCCACAAAGCATGTTGCATTTGTAACCCTAACTTGTTACAATATTATATATTACATATACAATATATATTTTGTAACAAAAAAAATAATACAATTAACATATATCGCATATATATCAATATTGTTGGGGTAAAAATTTACACCCCGGTTGACCAAGTCAAAATCAAACTCAACCCGAAGCCAAGTGGGCCCAAGCCCAGATCCAGTGGGCCCATGCCCGGGTCGAGCCCGAACATGAAGCGGCCGGCCTTCCCCCATGCCAAGATAAAAATTTTGTAATAAATAATTTTGTTGTATTTCTTTTATTTTATTTTCGGATAAATGTAAGAAAAATATGCATAAAACCAAATTTTTGTAGAGCCCATGGCTTATGTGCAAAAAGAAATGGCACATGAGCTATGGGATAGGCAAAATGCCATTTTGTGAAGCCCAAGGGGCTATGTGTAAAATGAATGGCCTATAAAGGCAAGGATGATGAAATATCCCAACAACTTTTTCTCTCTCCAAAAAAAAAGTTTGAGATCTGAGATCTTTCTTCCTCCTTCAAGGTTCCAAAACCTTCTTCTTTCTTTTGAATAAAATCAAGAGTTTTACTCTTCCTTTTTCAAAACTAAATAGTTTTTCACCACAAAACCCACAAAGGGGAACTTAGATCTTCCATTAGATCTCAAAAAGAAGAGATTTTTGGATCTCACATCCCTTGAGCCAGCCAACAGAGGAGGAAGAAGAAGAACCCATTTCCCCAACCAAAACATTCTTTTTTTTTTCCAGGAGTTTAACTCCACTAATTTCTCTTTCGAGAGTTTTTTTTTGGGGCTAAAAGCCTTCTTTTCCTCTTCAGCGCACTGCGCCCGAGCGCAAAGCGCCCACGTGCCGACACGTGGCGCGCGCGCTTGTGCTCCAGCGCGCAGCACTCATGCACAAAGCGCCCACGTGCCGACACGTGGCGCGCGCGCTTGCGCTCCAGTGCGCTTGCGCTCCAGCGCGCAGCGTTCATGCGCAAAGCGACCACGTGCAGACACGTGGCGTGCGCGCTTGCGCTCCAGTACGCTTGCGCTCCAGCGCGCAACGTTCATGCGCAAAGCGACCACGTGCCGACACGTGGCGCGCGCGCTTGCGCTCCAGCGCGCAGCGCTCATGCGCAAAGCGCCCACGTGCCGACACGTGGCGCGCGCGCTTGCGCTCCTGCGTGCAGCGCTCATGCGCAAAGCGCCCACGTGCCGACACATGGCGCGCTTGCGCCTGAGCGCACAACACCTAAGCGCACAGCGCCCAAGGTGCTGCCCCACGCATCCTTTGGATGCCTTTTCCCTTTTTTTTATATATATAACATATGCATACACATGTATAGATACGTACACACTCCACAATACTGTCCTCCTCAAAATATTTTGGGCCGGGGCGCTGCCCCGCACCCCACAAGGGGGCTGCTAGCCCCCTTGACCCCCAGCCCGCTATCCGGATAGCGGGACCCCCGTAAAAACTCTGCGTGGCTCCCGATATATCCAAAACCCCCTTTCAAAACAAAACACACGTACACTGCACATTGAGTTCGCATGACCATTTTAACCCGTTAATCGGAGGTTCCCTCGCCCCAAAGGCGAGGGGTGATTAACGACAGCTTAGTCCGCGGTTGCCGGAGATTCGGATCACCACAATCATTAAACCCCGGCCTACCCTAGGTAGGGGGAATCTGTAGTACGCCTGACAAGTGTGCGCGTATTCCCATCTTAATGGGGTGACGAAAAACACCCTACAGATTCTTGCACGCCCGGTGGGACCAATCTCTCCTCCCATATTTCGGGTCAAACGTTCATGCGAACTCAATCAATATACATATCGATTGCCTATACTGAAATGATGTTCTTTTTTCCGTGCAGCAATCAACCTTCGACGACAATGTCTCCCCAGACGAATTCAACTTCCAATGCGACCCCGATTCCGTACGTGGTCAAGATCAACGCTCGTGTGGTTCTCCCTGCAAGCCTCAGTCGACAGTGGGAGGAACCACCCCGCCAGTTTGGTTCCGTCATCATCTACCCTGCCGGAAGCGCTCATCTAGCGGAAATCCCGGCGAAACAGGTGGTCAAGCCGGTCCCAAGGGGCAAGAGGCCGAATGTTGTGATTGCTAAGGCACCACAACCGAAACTTAAGATGGTGTCTGAACGACTCCCTGGCGCTCTAGCTGGGGGCAAGACTTCCGATGCGAAGGGCAACATCAAATGTTGCGGACGAGCTCAGGCGATGACTCCAACAAATGCACAATCGAGCGTATCTCCAAGGCCCTCTATCGACCGGTCTGCGGCGTCTTCCCAAAGAGCCGAAGTCTGCCAGGTGCTTAGAACAGAAAAGTTAAGGCAAAAGCGGCTCAGGTATCGAGCCAACAAAAGGGCCAAGGCTTCGGCCAAATGGAATCGTGTGAAGTTCCAAGTGCAGGGTTGCCCCGCGACGACGGCTGAGTCGGACGTAAGAATCAGCAATTCCTTCGAGCCTCTGAAGTGGGTTCAGAAAAACGCCATGACCTCCAGAATCAAGAAGACAGCGGTCCGAACAGTGCCACAAAGAGACGTGTCCCGGCCCCTAAAAAAAAGTATGACACGGTCTCTTCAAGAGTCTATCAAGCACTCTGTGCCGCACGAAAGCAGCGGGGCAAACCCAGAAAAGAAGCGCCAGCACCATTCAAGAACCTGGTTAGGCCAGCCGCCTTCAATCGACTACCAGCTACCGAAGCAAGGGGGTCAAGACAGCGATCAGTGAAATCAGCCGCCAATGATAGAAAGACGGCCGGATATATCATCCATACGGTCTATATGGCGGGCGGGCGCCCCAGCGACAACCTTCGCAGCAAAAGCAAGGACGGGGCCACCACATCCCAAGCCCAATCTAGCCTGAATGTGGTTGCCGCAGCCCAAGAACAGCCGCCCCCGCTGGATGAAGAAAAACCTCTCGATGAGGAAGATAGGCAGATAGACCCCTCGGTCCATGTAGAGTCAAGCTCGGACAGCGAGGAAGAGCCGACTTTCCGCCCCAGGACTGCGGAGCAGGAGTTGCTTCAAGAGCTTCGAAAACAGCTCAGGAGCAAAGATAAAGAGATGGCCAAGCTCTATTCGAAGATTGACGACTTAACGAACGTGGTGATGCAGCTTACTGCTCAAATTGCTCGAGCGCCTCCCAATCAGACACAAACCGCTACTAATCAGCCGGGTGATGACAATCCGAGGCAGCCAATGCCTGTTCCTTTGGGACCAAGACTGGTCGAGCCGCATGAAAGCCGGCCGCATTCCGCTTCTGGGGACACCTTGGCCCCAGATAGCACCATCCCGCTAACACAGGATCGGATAATGGATTTGGTCACCAGCAAGGTTAAAACATTGGTAGCCGAAGCCGAAGCTCAGAAAGAAATCGGCAGTAGTGGGCGGCCATATCCCGCGCAGTACGATCTGATTGAGTTCCCAAGCGGCTACGTCATTCCTATGTTCGGAAGATTTGATGGAACGGGGAATGCAAACCAGCATGTCGCCCACTTCAAAGCATCGTGCGGAAATACAGGGGTAATGACGCGCTCCTTCTTCGTCAGTTTGTCAACAGCCTGACTGGCGTCGCCTTCGACTGGTATGCGAGTATACCGGACGGGTCCGTCATTACCTTTGCCCAAATGGAGTCCCTGTTTCGGCAAAGGTTCAAGAGTGTCAGTGATAAAATCTCCATTGCCGAGCTTGTGAGGACCAAGCTGGGGAAGAATGAAAGCAACACCGACTTTATCGCCCGATGGCGTAATCTCATAGTCAAGTGCGAACCGCCGCTCGAGCAGGACCAGTCCGTCAGCCTTCTCATTGGAAACCTCAGCAATTGGATGGTCCCATTCTTGTGTACAGCGGGCCTCAAGACATTTCAGGAGCTAACCAAGAAAGTCCAAATGCTGGAACGCTCGAAGCAAGAGTCCCCACCTGATTCTCAGAGAGACAAAACTTGGAAAAGCAAGCGGGACGACAACCGTAGAAGCGGAAGTTCCAGCAGTACCAATGTCTTCAATGCCTCCAACAATGAAGAAAAGCGAAGGGGGGGCGAATCCAAAGCCAACCGGTCTCGAAAGCCATTGCTGGGAGGAGATGGGCCTTCCCTAGAGGAGAAAAAGAACAAGGTTTACTCTTTCAGAAGGGACAAGGTCTGCAAGATATTTAAAGATGCCTTGAACAACGGCCTACAATTGCCGGAGTCGAAAAGACCCCGAGAAGCAAAAATGACCGACAATCCCCTGTATTGCCCGTACCACCGAGTAGTGAGACATGCGATCGAGGATTCCTATATCTTCAAGGACTGGGTCGAGAAGCAGTACAAGGCTGGAGAGATCGAGCTGTCCAAAAGCGTGTTGGTGAACAATCAAGTTGCAACCGCCAACTTTATACAGACGGAAGCTGAAGCCTTCTGGGAGCAGACAGCCGAACCCGCTGCCCTGACAAACGAAACTGACTCATCGCGGCCTCCGTGGAGTACGCACATATCTAATAAGACGAAGAAGATGATAAAACTACTTCGAAAAGAACCCAGGATGGAATGGGAAGGACAGAAGAAGCCTACCAGTCCAGCTGCCAATGCGGCTCCATCAGGCTCAAAATCCAAGAAGCTCAAGAAGAAGAAAAGTGCAGCTCGGCGTGAAAAAGAGTCTGCAGGGAGATCGACCATTCAAAAATATATCAATTCCCTCGAAGAATATGAACAAAAGGAAAGAACATTGATTCAATTGAAGGAGTTCTTCCCTGTACAAGCGGCTGAAACTCTGGAGGAGTTAGAAGAAGACTCCAATGAAGAGATCCCAGTAGCGACCTGCTACGCCATCCATCTTGGCAGCGACTCCGAGGATGATCTCTGTTTTCCGGAAGAGGACGAGGAGCTCACCACAAAGGCCAATCAAATCCAGCTCAGAAGCGGTAGGGCTCTACCGCAAAATCAGGGCAACGCCCCAAAAGGGAAAGAAAAACATGTCGCTAATGAAGAAGATGGCAGAGAACCGGCCGATGAAAACATAAGTCCTTCCTCGGTGGACTATAATGTCTTGGCACATCTTCGGAAGCTTCCATCTCTCCTGAGCATCTACGACGTCTTGGTCCTATCTAAGGAGCTTAGAGATGTTCTCATTCACGCTCTACAAAACCCCGAGCGGTATCAGGCTTACTTTGCAAAAATTAATATGAAAGAAGCCCAGCACGCTTTGCATGCCGCCGCAGTCACATTTAAGGATGAAGACTTGGTACTGGGAACGGCTGAGCATAATCGGCCGCTTTACGTGACCGGGTACAGCGACGGAGATCGAATTAATCGTATATTGATTGATCCGGGGTCCTCAGTGAACATCATGAACTTGCGAACTCTGAAGAGTTTGTCAATGAACGTCTGACACCTGTCAAGGGAAAGGATTGTCATTTAAGGCTTCAACCAAAATTGCCAGCAAGTTCTGGGGTCTATAGCTTTGCCAATCAAATTTGGGGATCTGCAAACTGAAGCTAAGATATACGTGATCGACGCCGACACATCTTATAAGATTCTCTTGGGGAGGCCGTGGCTCCACGATTACGGCATCATTCCGTCAACTCTCCATCAATGCATGAAGTATACTATAAATGGCGAAGAAAGATGCATTGACTGAGACATCCAGCCGTTCGGTGTGCATGAAGTCCGATATGAAGATTCTCGGTACTTTACGAACCACCAAAATGCTAAGCCACAACTGACTGAGGATAGAACGGCCCCAAGACTCAAAAGCAAATCTGCGCCGGCTATCACTTTCAAAAGCAAAAATACCCAAGTGCGCCCGCATTTCGGCAGCGACACTGATGAATCCGACGCTAGAAGCCCGTCCTTCCGCAAAACTCGCCCTCATTTCGGCAGCGATACGGACGAATCTGTTATTGAAGGCCCATCTAGCAGCAAAGTCCGCCCTCATCTTGGCAGTGACACTGAAGAGTCAGAAGAAGAGGACCTGCCGTGCAACAGCTGTGCAGATCGGCCCCCCATGCAGCAAGCGAAACTACGAGAGACCTTCGAAGTCGCAGAAGGGTCCCTGGCCATCACAAGGGTGCCGGAACGGATGTGCAAAGAGCTCGACGCATTGTCAGTCTCTACCGTAGAGCAGCTGAAAACTTTCTACGTGCCCGGGAGAAAAAATGGACAGAAAGGCATCCTGTTTTACAGGTCAAACCCCGTTGTGCACCCGGACGATCTTTCTGTCGTGTGCCTTCCCTATGAGAGAGGCATAAGAGCCGTCCTCAATCCCAGATAATATGCGCCCGAGATGCGGGAGTACTTTAAGAAGTGCGGATGCCGGTTATATCAAACGGAGTCCGAAGCAAAGTTTTACGAAGGACTATGGTATCCGCCCCAGGTCCGAGCACTCATCGATGGACGAATTCCAGATATACGGGGCATAGGCTACATTCAACCTGATTCCAAAGCGTGCTACATGATCCATGTTGGTGAGGCCAGCGAAAGATCAAATGATGATGACGAGATAACCGAGCCAGAAGAAGCTCCTCAAGAGCTCGAAGATGGCGGACAAGCAACCTTTGATGAGCTAACCGAGATTGACTTAGGAACGCCCGATAATCCAAGGCCGACCTACATCAGCTCACTCTTGTCGGAGAAAATGAAAGAGCAGATAATTGCCCTGCTGCGTGAGTTCGTCGACTGCTTCGCGTGGACGTACAAAGAAATGCCTGGCCTTTCCCCTGAGGTAGCCGTGCATAAGCTGGCTATATCTCCTGATGCTAAGCCAGTCAAACAAGCTCCTCGAAGAATGAGAAGGGAGTTGGAAGAAAAGGTCATCGAGGAAACCAAGAAACTCATCGATGCCGGCTTCATCAGGGAAGAGAAATATGCAGACTGGATCGCATGCATAGTCCCAGTGAAGAAGAAAAATGGGCAGATCCGAGTTTGTGTCGATTTCAGGGACCTCAACAAGGCATGTCCTAAAGACGACTTCCCGCTACCGGTCATGGAAATGATGGTCGATGACACCTCAAATTACGAACTGTTCACCTTTATGGACGGCTCGTCTGGATATAATCAGATCAAGATGTCGCCTGAGGATGAGAAGCACACAGCATTTCGAACCCCGATCGGAATATATTGCTACAAGGTAATGCCATTCGGACTGAAGAACGCAGGTGCTACATATCAAAAGGCAATGACTAATATCTTTGATGACCTAATCCATAAAGTCGTCGAATGTTATGTTGATGATCTGGTCATCAAGACTAAAGCCAAGGCCGATCATATCCAAGATCTCAGGACCGTTCTCACCAGACTGAGGGAATACGATCTGAAGATGAATCCTCTGAAGTGCGCTTTTGGCGTGTCATCGAGAAAATTCCTGGGCTTCATAGTCCGACATCGAGGGATCGAAGTTGACCCATCAAAGATAAAGGCCATCATGGAGATGCCCCCTCCGAAGAGTCTGACGCAGCTAAGATCTTTTCAAGGCAAGCTTGCTTATATACGGAGGTTTATCTCAAATTTATCAGGAAGATGTAGGCCCTTCTCAAAGCTCATGAAGAAAGGAGCTCCTTTTATCTGGGATGCCGAATGTCAAGCAGCGTTCGAAAGCATCAAACAATACTTGTTGCACCCTCCAGTGCTGGCCGCTCCCATTCCAAATAAACCGCTGATTCTCTACACTGCCGCGTTGGACGAGTCACTCGGTGCGCTCCTTGCCCAGAATAACGAGGAAGGAAAAGAAAATGCCCTCTACTACCTCAGTCGAACTCTAGTCGAGGCGGAACACAACTACTCCCCAATCGAAAAGCAATGCCTGGCTCTAATATTTGCTTTGAAGAAGCTGAGGCACTATTTGCTCGCTCATCGGGTTATGCTGATCTCCAAAGTCGACCCGCTCAAACACTTGATGACCAAAGCAAGCCTAGCCGGCAGAATGGCAAGATGGGCTGTCATGCTACTTGAGTTTGACATAGTTTATACCCCTCAGAAAGCAGTAAAAGGGCAAGCTATTGCAGACTTTCTCGCCGCTCATCCCATACCAGAAGGGTCGCCGCTAAATTGTGAGTTACCCGATGAACAAGTGCTGCACCTCGAGGAAGATGAGCCATGTTGGGAGCTCTACTTCGATGGAGCCTCGTCAATAAGGACCTCCAGTAAATCAAGCGTCCCGGAGATAAAAGCAGGGATAGGATTGGTGTTCATCACACCATCAATAGGAACCCTACGGCGTTCTTTTGCTCTCACCGAGCCTCGGACAAACAATGAAGCTGAGTATGAAGCTCTGATAGCTGGTTTGGAGCTTGCCGTAGAAATGGAAATCCGTCGGCTACGAGTCTACGGCGACTCCCAGCTCGTCATCAACCAAGTAAGCGGCGACTATAAGATATACAAACCCGAGTTAGCTCGGTACAGAGGTCGAGTGGCGGAACTCATGAAACGGTTCACTCATATTGAACTAACGAGAGTCCCTAGAGCGTTGAACGGAAAGGCTGATGTACTCGCTCGCTTGGCCAAGGAGCTGGCTGATCCTAACATGGACGAAATTCTGATCACAGTCAGGAGCCAACAAATTCTACCCCCAGTCTCTCTACGAGAAGAGGAAAGCGCGGAACAGAAGAGCAGTCCTGCGGAAGAAGCTTCGATCATCCAAGACGAGCCCGATTGGAGAGAACCCTTCATAGAGTACCTCCGATACGACAAGCTGCCCGAAGAAAAATCCGCGAGGATTCAGCTGAAGAAAAGAGCTCTCCGATACGTGTTTGTAAATGACACGTTATACCGCAGGTCATATGACCAACTCTGGCTCAGGTGTCTGTCATTGGCCGAAGCCCAAAAGGTCATGAAAGATGTCCACTCGGGTGTTTGCGGTGCTCACCAATCTGGCCCCAAGATGCGACTTCAAATCAAACGGCTTGGGTATTACTGGCCCACCATGATACGAGATTGCGGAGAGCATGCAAAGAAATGTTATATCTGCCAAATTCACGGTGATTTTATCCAAAAGCATCCCAATCCATTGCATCCTATGGTGGCGTCGTGGCCCTTCGAAGTTTGGGGCACCGACATTGTTGGCCCAATTGATCCTCCGTCATCTAAAGGCCACCGGTTCATACTGGCCGCGACAGACTACTTCTCCAGGTGGGCTGAAGCTGTCCCGCTAAAAGAAGTCAAGACAAAGGATATTCTGACATTCTTCCAACATAATATTCTATACCGCTTCGGTACACCAAGAAGAATCATTTCTGACAACGGGCCTTCTTTCAAGAGCTTCAATGTCTCAAGGTTCGCTACTCAGCACAAGATAGACTGGAGATATTCCTCCATCTATAATCCAAGAGCCAATGGGCTAGCCGAAGCCTTCAATAAGACTCTATGCAAGCTCCTGAGGAAAAATGCTTCAGCCAATAAGAGAGACTGGAATCTCAAGCTTCATGAGGCATTGTGGGCATATCGTACCACGCACCGTACTCCAACTCAGTCCACTCCATACTCATTGCTCTTCGGAGTGGAGGCGGTCCTCCCCCTCGAAGTCGAAGTTCTAAGTTTAAGAATGGCCGTTCAGCATGAGTTGACGGAGGAGGAAAACGTGCTCCTTCGACTTGAAGAACTCGATGCCCTCGAAGAAAAGAGACTCACGGTGCAGCAAAGTCTGGAGCTATACCGAGCCCAAATGTCACGGGCCTATGACAAGATAACCCGTCTCCGCGCTTTCAAGAAAGGTGAATTGGTGTTGGTCCTCAAAAGGCCGATCATCCCCAATCGACATGCCAAGGGAAAATTCGAGCCAAACTGGGAAGGACCATACGTCATCGAGAAAGTGTTCGACGGAGGATCCTACCAACTAATAAGTGCAGAGGGAGAAAGGCCCATGCCACCCATCAATGGACGATATCTCAAGAAATACTACACATGAATGCTCCAAGTTGCAGGCGAATTGAGCACATCAGCCCTACGGTCTGGATCAGACATCCTGCAAAACCGTATACAATCCACGGGCGTAAATGACCCCTATTTCTCCCAAATCCTGCCAGTGAGACTACTTTAAAGTCCCACCAGCGGCCAAAAAAAAGAAAAAAAAAAGAAGAAAGAAAAAAAAAAGAAGAAGAAGAAGAAATAAACGGTATGTCCACAAGCAAAATGGGTACGGATGAAAACCCGAAAGGGCTCCGTGAGTAAAAATAGCAGGACTACCGGCGAGTCTGTGAAAACCCGAAAGGGCGCAAACTCGTGAAAAGAGATGAAACACACTCACAAAGTCCCCTCGACCTTGTGAGGAGAAAACCCCTGCGTGAGATCCTTACGACTCACAAAGGAGCAGCACACTTAGGAATCCTCACGATTCCTAAGGAGAAAATACACCTGCGGGATCCTTACGACTCGTAGGGAGAAAATGCTTTTATGGGACCCTCACGACCCATAAAATTGAAAAGCCTTAGGTGGTAGGAACCCAAACCTATCTCCTAAGCCATCGTTCCCCAACGGGCAACGGCAAATGATGATTCGCTCCTGGCATTTCGCTTCAGTGTTAGCGGTGCTGATGCCGACCAAAAACTCAAATCCCAAGTCCTCCCGAGGCAAATGATGAGTTGCTCCTGGCATTATTCCAGTGCAGCAATGCTGATGCCAAACAAGATCCAAATTCCAAGTCCCCAAACGGCGAATGATGAGTCACTCCTGGTACCATATTCCAGTGCAGCGATGCAGACGCCAACCAAAATCCAATTTTTCAAAATTCTCCCAGCCCTACGGTTGGTCCCCAAGTTGACTACCATATACAATCCACGGACTCAAATAATTCTCGTCATACCCATGCCCCACCACAATTACCAGTTACGCGGATGGTCTCCGCCTTTGGAATTATACTCCATTGAGAAGACCCACTCATATGTCCTCACGATACATGAGGAGAACAAACCTTTGTGGGATCCTTACGACTCATAAAGGAAAAACACACTTAGGAGTCCTCACGACTCTTAAGGAGAAAATACACCTGCGGGATCCTTACGACTCGTAGGGAGGAAATGCTTTTATGGGACCCTCACGGCCCATAAAATTGAAAAGCCTTAGGCGATAGGGATCTAAACCTGTCTCCTAAGCCATCGCTCCCCAATCCCCAAATGGCGAATGATGAGTCGCTCCTGGTACCATATTCCAGTGCAGCGATGCAGACGCCAACCAAATTCCAAATCCCATACCCCAACGGCGAATGATGAGTCGCTCCTGGTACCATATTCCAGTGCAGCGATGCAGACGCCGACAAAGTCCCGAAATTTTTCCGGCCCTACGGTCTGGATCATACATCCTGCAAAACCGTATACAATCCACGGGCGTAAAACAATCCCAATTTCTCCCAAATCCTCTCGGGACAAATGATGAGTTGCTCCTGGCATTATTCCAGTGCAGCAATGCAGATGCCAAACAAAAACCAAAATCCCAAAATCCTCTCCATGACAGATGATGATTCGCTCTTGGTACCATATTCCAGTATAGTGATACCGATGTCAACCCAAATCAAAATCAACAAGTCAACTTCCACTCCGACACCGCAAGAAGCGGAGCAAGTCAAGTCTACCCCTGACATTGCAAGAAGCAGAGCAAGTCAAATCAAGCACTGACCGTCCACGTCGCTAAAAGGGCAGCACTGACCGTCCACGTCGCTAAAAGGGCAGCACCGACCGTCCATGTCGCTAAAAGGGCAGCACCGACCGTCCACGTCGCTAAAAGGGCAGCACCGACCGTCCAAGTCGCAAAAAGGGCAGCACCGACCGTCCACGTCGCTAAAAGGGCAGCATCGACCGTCCACGTCGCTAAAATGGCAGCACCGACCGTCCAAGTCATAAAAAGGGCAGAACCGACCGTCCACGTCGCTAAAAGGGCAGCACCGACCGTCCCCGTCGCTAAAAGGGCAGCATCGACCTTCCAAGTCGCAAAAAGGGCAGAACCGACCGTCCACGTCGCTAAAAGGGCAGCACCGACCGTCCAAGTCGCAAAAAGGGCAGCGTAGGATTCCTACAAAGCGGGAACCAGATAGCTCCGGGCCAGGGAAAACGCCTATCACGGACACTCCGTCTCGGAGACATGTCAAGCAACGACCGTCCATGTCGTAAAAAGGGCCGTGCCAGCTTCCCAAAAGGCGGGAACCAAATCAAGTCGCCTCCACGTGAAAGAAGATCCATCAATTTCATGCACACGACCCACATATGTGGTGTGCATTTATTGATGGGGGGCAATTTGTTGGGGTAAAAATTTACACCCCGGTTGACCAAGTCAAAATCAAAGTCAACCCCAAGCCAAGTGGGCCCAAGCCCAGATCCAGTGGGCCCATGCCCGGGTCGAGCCCGAACATGAAGTGGCCGGCCTTCCCCCATGCCAAGATAAAAATTTTGTAATAAATAATTTTTTTGTATTTCTTTTATTTTATTTTCGGATAAATGTAAGAAAAATAGGCATAAAGCCAAATTTTTGTAAAGCCCATGGCTTATGTGCAAAAAGAAATGGCACATGAGCCATGGGATAGGCAAAATGCCATTTTGTGAAGCCCAAGGGGCTATGTGTAAAATGAATGGCCTATAAAGGCAAGGATAATGAAATATCCCAACAACTTTTTCTCTCTCCAAAAAAAAATTTGAGATCTGAGATCTTTCTTCCTCCTTCAAGGTTCCAAAACCTTCTTCTTTCTTTTGAATAAAATCAAGAGTTTTACTCTTCCTTTTTCAAAACTAAATAGTTTTTCACCACAAAACCCATAAAGGGGAACTTAGATCTTCCATTAGATCTCAAAAAGAAGAGATTTTTGGATCTCACATTCCTTGAGCCAGCCAATAGAGGAGGAAGAAGAAGAACCCATTTCCCCAACCAAAACATTCTTCTTTTTTTTCCAGGAGTTTAACTCCATTAATTTCTCTTTCGAGAGTTTTTTTTGGGGCTAAAAGCCCTCTTTTCCCCTCCAGCGCACTGCGCCCGAGGGCAAAGCGCCCACGTGCCGACACGTGGCGCGCGCGATTGCGCTCTAGCGCGCAGCGCTCATGCGCAAAGCGCCCACGTGCCGACACGTGGCGCGCTTGCGCCTGAGCGCACAGCACCTAAGCGCACAGCGCCCAAGGTGCGGGCCCACGCATCATTTGGATGCCTTTTCCCTTTTTTTTATATATATAACATATGCATACACATGTATAGATACGCACACACTCCACAATACTGTCCTCCTCAAAACAAAACACACGTACACTGCACATTGAGTTCGCATGACCATTTTAACCCGTTAATCGGAGGTTCCCTCGCCCCAAAGGCGAGGGGTAATTAACGGCAGCTTAGTCCGCGGCTGCCGGAGATTCGGATCCCCACAATCATTAAACCCTGGCCTACCCTAGGCAGGGGGAATCTGTAGTACGCCTGACAAGCGTGCGCGTATTCCCATCTCAATGGGGTGACGAAAAACACCCTACAAATGTATTATCCATGTGAGAAAAAGAATCTTTAAGTGAGCTTATATTAGTTAATGTAATGCAATATATCAAATATATAATTGTACATTAAATTATCAAATCAACACTTGATCCGATAATCTGGCTATTTCACAAATAACCGACTAATATAATCTGTATCAGTTCATCGAATCAACACTTGATCCAATGACCCGACTATATTACATATACCCGGCCGATATCACATATCGCGAGAATCTAATACGGTATCGCATACACGTATTATTCTTGGTCCCGCACATATCACATATGTGCTCCTACTCCGTTTTGCCTGAGCCAGGAAACCTCTGTGTAGGACTCTAAAGAATCGTCAATACGCCGGCAGTAGGTGATGATCATATCAAAACACCCACAAGCTGCAAGCGGTCAGCTAAACGTAACAGCCACCCGTGTATTGAGCAATCAGAAGATCAACAAGCAAGGCTGTACATTCTCCTGCGAATCCAATCAGTAACACTTCCGTACAGTCCGGTCTTTTCGTCTGATATGTCGCATATCCAGTCTAGGGGTGGTAAACGTCAGACCCAGTAACCGATAAGTCATGTCGATATGAGATCCATAACAGTTCGAGAAACTACTGATAACACTTACCAGTAAATCTCAGCAACCCTGGCCAGGGATTTCCAGTTATAGCCAATCGAACACAGCGCAACATCAACTCCCTATACCGGGAGAGACGAAACCCCTCCTATCGCTCATTGCCTCCATGTGATTCGGGACTGTACCCAAAAGCCACCGTTTTGCACGCCCTCTTGGACATGGTATGATGGAAATCAAAGCATAGTGGGAATCACACAAGACTCTATGATGATCTCGGGTTTCCAGACTAACATGTACCAGTGTCACCAGAGAACTGCCATCTGACGTGAGGTATAATACTATCTGGGAGTTCTCGACGAGTCCGTCCAGTGTACCCAGTCTCCACCGAGCACCCGTATACTATCTCTGATGTCAAACATCAATGGATATGGAATCATCCATCGCCCATCTACATGGGTCAAGAAACATACGCTAGTCTACTCTAGTATATCGATGCCCTGTCTCGATACACCTGCGACTAGAAATATTTGAAGGATTTACTTAGCGACTACACTGTCTCCACTAGTATGATCTGCCTCATAGTCCTGGTAGTCAAGTACTCATCCTAAGGCCTTTATCAACATGTAATATAGAGACTATCGGAGTACATGTTAAGATAAAGAGCAACCAGATAGCATACTATCATGTCGAGCAAGAAAGTCCTCCATATATATGTCAAAGCATCCACTACAATATACATCGCATGTACAGTAATGGCCTCTAGGGCATACATATCACTAACACCCCACTCCCCCTGCACTGTTTAAATTCTCTGCAATTAACCAGAGAATTAAAATACCCTATTTTAATCCTTTTTAATTCAAATTTTTAATACACCCTTTCACTACCCTAAAACCCTAATTTTTCCTATAAATACCACCCCTCAAATCACCCTGCTCACTCACAAATCCATACCCAAACTCTCAAGAAAATTCTCAAGACTTTTTGTGTGCAAGTGGAGTTAGCAAAGGGCGAAGCTCCGACGAACTTCCGGCGACGATCCGAGTAGATTCCGATGATGAAACGACGCACCGGCACCTTCCCCCTCATCCTCCTTCTCTCTTCTAGTCAACTAACCTATAAGTCCCTACTTCTTCTTCTTTTCTCTATTCTAAAAACATTCAAAACTAAAACCCGACGGAAGCGGAGTTAGTCCGACTTCCGTTTCGGTTTTCTTTAAAGACTATAATTTTTGTTAATCAAGATACCTTCATATCATCACATATTTTTCATTAAACATTAACAAACTTAATAAAACAAGTTGCAGATCAAACTAATCATTTTTGTAACTTTTATCATATTTTTCAGAAAAATACCAAATAGTTTAGTTTCGACATAAACCATCATAATTCCTTGTTATACCTATAGATAGCTCACGAGATAATGACCTACCTCCTCACAACACTCATATCTAACATAGCATGATGGAATTTGAGAATACAGATTTGGGAAAACACGACTTTACATATAACCACCTTCAAATTATAAAACATTTTTCTACAACAAGTGTATTTTAACAAATCTTTGCAATTGCGCCTCTACAACACATTTTAGGGAACCCATTCGGGATGGTGCGTATTATCGCACATTCTCGAGCTTAGTAGAGTGAGATGCAGACCTCCGTAAGGACCATACGATCTCGAAAGATTTAAAATACAGTTTTCTTTAGAAAATGTGATTTCTATTATAAATAAAACTTATATTTTTAATATATATATATATATATGTAATTAATATCAAAATACCTATTTTTAATATTTATAATATTCCACATTTCCAAAATTCAAGAAAAACATCTCATTTACAAGAAAATACCATACAAATCCAATATTACAAATAAATACCATATATTATGAAATTAGGTTTTATTCACTAGCAATGTCACATTGATAAAATATAAATCCATGAAAACTATAAAGACGATAATAAAATACTTGAGATGTATTTTGAAAATTATACAAAATTATTTTTACATAAAACCCCTTAAGTTATACTAAATTACAATAAGGACCCTAGTAAACATAGGTTTAAGTGGGGCCAGACTCTTGAGCCTCAGGGAGCCGGAGATATGGGTGCTTGCCTATTTAAGATAGACAACTTAACAAACGGTGTTATCAACACGGTAATTGTCTTTGAAAAAAATACAAATCCTGCCGTCCATGTGCAGCAGTTACTGATAACACCAAAACATAATTCAGGACTTCAATTTCTTTTTCTAATTGTCTGACTCAGACTGAGTCTCAATAATATAATCAATCTGACTTGAATATGATTCAAGTATCAAACTACAATTCAACATGAATCCATGAATCTATATATTCAATCTGTTCAATCTAATCAATCTATATTGAATGAACCGAATCATGGATATACATCCATCTACATGATTATCCAGTTACATCCATTTACTGATATCATGGTTTCGGCAAGTCATCCATCTATATACAATATACAATTCAAACAATACAAATAATACAATAAAGATATCGCGGGGTTTATAAGGGGTAGATTGGTACGGAAGGTGTTAGAAATGGCACGAGACAGCAACCATAAAGACAGCTAACCTGAATTCAATTGCCGTTATACCGTGGTTGAACGGTTCCTTGTACTCCGTATACCATAGTCTCTGGTCTAGTGAGATTCCACTCGTATACACTGGCTTCTTCTGTACCAAGCTACAAGCAACAACGTTAACACTAAATACAGCATTATAACAATATACACTTTATTCTGTCTATTCCATTCTTGTTTATTTACGGGACTTACCCAGCGATTTGTTCGCTGAAGACATTCTCTTTCTTCTTCTTTGGAATATCGTCAGGTGATTCGGACTCACCGGAGATTGAGCCCACTAGCGAGGATTTGGACCAGCTAGCTTTCGACCCAGAGCTTTAGATTCCTTGTACACATTTACATTCTGTATTTTCCATTTTTGTTATGCCATTGTTTAGGCATTGCTTTCCATTCCATGTATTTACTTTTCAGTTGTATTGTAAAAAGAATGTTTAATAAATAAACTTGCTGTTTATTTACATCCCGTCTCTTGTGTACACTTACTATTATATTGCTTAAATACGCTTACTGTGTTTACTTCTGAATAAATACGTAGCGGCCTCGTGGCGTCCTCTACCCGTATACTGGGAAGCGGGGTGTGACAGGTTTTGTTGGAGGCTGTATGGAACCCTACCATGCAGTTCAGTTCTGCATGAACAACCTAAGTAATATAACACAAGAACCAGCAACTAAAACATTCTTTACAATTCATACTTCTTGAATCATCCAATTTCATATATTTTGAATCTTTCCCAACCCAAAATTTTCTTTCAAGGTTATAGATTCTCCAAAATCTTGCATTCTTTCGTTCTTCCAAATATTTTTAGGCATTATCACTAGTTTTATCACCAAACTTTCCTTGAATCTATTACAGTTTCCTTTTAAAAATTTCGAGAACGAATTTTTTTTAAGGAGGGTAGAATTTAACAACCCTAAACTTTCTGTACATTTTTTTTTCAAAAAATACAGAAAGGGGTACTTGATCCTGAGCACAAGTTATAAGTTTGTTTTGCTTTAGAACAGCAAGAAGGAGCTTGTAGTTCATTGGTAAGACCTTGCACTGCTGAACCAAAGCACCAGAGTTCAAATCCTATCAACCACAGATTTTTTTAATTAAATTCTTTTAATTTTTTAGAAGCCCAAGAGTCTACACGTGCACTACACGTAATATGGTAAGTTACAGAATAAACAAACGTGACCACGAGGCTAGACCAAGCGTCAGGGACACGTGACATCAAGACGAGCCCCGACTCGGGCCGGTGAAGCGCTTGAATCGGCCGGCGCCGCCGGGTCATGTCAGTTCGATCCCAATTTTTCTTTAACCCCCTGCACCGTTTGGACTACCCCACTCCCCCTGCACTATTTAAATTCTCTGCAATTAACCAGAGAATTAAAATACCCCTTTTTAATACACCATTTCACTACCCTAAAACCCTAATTTTTTCTATAAATACCACCCCTCAAATCACCCCCCTCACTCACAAATCCCTGCCCAAACTCTCAAGAAAATTCCCAAGACTTTTTGTGTGCAAGTGGAGTTAGTAAAGGGCGAAGCTCCGACGAACTTCTGACGATGATCCGAGGAGATTCCGACGCACCGGCACCTCCCACTTCTTCCTCCTTCTCTCTTCTAGTCAACTAACCTGTAAGTCCCTACTTCTTCTTCTTTTCTCTATTCAAAAATCATTCAAAACTAAAACCCGACGGAAGCGGAGTAAGTCCGACTTCCGATTCGGTTTTCTTTAAAAACTACAATTTTTGTTAATCAAGATACCTTCATATCATCACATATTTTTCATTAAACATTAACAAACTTAATAAAACAAGTTGCATATCTAACTAATCATTTTTGTAATTTTTATCATATTTTTTCAGAAAAATACCATATAGTTTAGTTTCGACATAAACCATCATAATTCCTTGTTATAACTATAGATAGCTCACGAGGTAATGACCTACCTCCTCACAACACGTATATCTAGCATAGCACGATTGAATTTGAGAACATAGATTTGGGAAAACACGACTTTACATATAACCACCTTCAACTTATAAATCCTTTTTCTACAAGAAGTGTATTTTAACAAATCTTTGCAATTGCGCCTCTACAACCCATTTTGGGGAATCCATTTAGGATGGTGCATATTATTTTACATCCTCGAACTTAGTAGAGTGAGATGCAGACCTCCGCAAGGAGCATACTATATCGAAAGATTTAAAATACAGTTTTCTTTAGAAAATATGATTTCTATTATAAATAAAACTTATATTTTTAATAAATAAATATATATGTAATTAATATCAAAATATCTATTTTTAATATTTATAATATTCCACATTTCCAAAATTCAAGAAAACATCTCATTTACAAGAAAATATCATACAAATCCCATATTACAAATAAATACAATATATTATGAAATTAGGTTTTATTCACTAGAAATGTTACATTGATAAAATATACATCCATGAAAACTCTAAAGACGTTAATAAAATACTTGAGGTGTATTTTGAAAATTATACAAAATTATTTTTACATAAAACCCTCTCAAGTTATACTAAATTACAATAAGGACCCTAGTAAACATAGGTTTAAGCGGGACTAGTCTCTTGAGCCTCAGGGAGCTGGAGATATGGGTGCTTGCTTATTTAAGGTAGACAACTTAACAAACGGTTATCAACACGGTAATTTTATTTGAAAAAGACACAAATCCTGCCGTCCATGTGCAGCAGTTACTGATAACACCAAAACATAATTCAGGACTTCAATTTCTTTTTCTAATTTTTTGACTCAGACTGAGTCTCAATATAATCAATCTGACTTGAATATAATTCAAGTATCAAACTACAATTCAACATGAATCCATGAATCTATATATTCAATCCGTTCAATCTAATCAATCTATATTGACCGAACCGAACCATGGATATACATCTATCTACATGATTCTCCAGTTATATCCATTTACTGATATCATGGTTTCGGAAAGTCATCCATTTACATACAATATACAATTCAAACAATGCAAATAATACAATCAAGACATCGCGGGGTTTATAAGGGGTAGATTGGTACGGAAGGTGTTAGAAGTGGCACGAGACAGCAACCATAAAGACACCCAATCTGAATTCAATTGTCGTTGTACCGTGGCTGAACGATTCCTTGTACTCCGTATACCGTAGTCTCTGGTCTAGTGAGACTTCTCTCGTATACACTGGCTTCTTCTGTACCAAGCTACAAGCAACAATGTTAACACTAAATACAACATTATAACAATATACTTTTTATTCTGTCTATTCCATTCTTGTCTATTTACGGGACTTACCCAGTGATTTGTTCGCTGAAGACATTCTCTTTCTTCTTCTTTGGAATGTCATCAGGTGATTCAGACTCACCAGAGATCGAGCCCACCAGCGAGGATTTAGACCAGCTAGCTTTCGACCCAGAGCTTTAGATTCCTTGTACACATTTACATTCTGTATTTTCCATTTCTGTTTTGCCACTGTTTAGGCATTGCTTTCCATTCCATATATCTACTTTTCAGTTGTATTTTAAAAAGAATGTTTAATAAATAAAGTTGCTGTTTGCTTACATCTTGTCTCTTGTGTACACTTTTATATTGCTTAGATACGCTTAGCGTTTTTACTTCTGAGTAAATGCATAGCGGCCTCGTGGCGTCCTTTGCCCGTATACTGGGAAGCGGGGCGTGACAGGATCCGTGCACAACTAGATTGTATATACATGTATGACATATTTGTAAGTCGATGTCGCGCACCCCGCGGTTCATGGGGAGACGGAATTTAAAAAAAAACGATTATTAACAACTACGCAACACCGACTAAAACTCCAGGATCTTTATTAAAGCCTTAACTGGCTAATCTATCTAAGAGGTTTAACTACTCGGTGAGATGGTTATACCTCCAAGATCGAGTCCTTCGGGTCTTCTAGTGCTCCTCTCTATGGCTCCTTGGTGATCGGATGACGGTTGCTCCATCGGCCTCTTTGTGTCAAAGATGATCCACCGCGAGAGAAAGTGCTTCAAGATCCAACCTCTAAACCGAGGTAACTAGGGTAGATGGTTTGCTAATCCAACTAGCCTAGGTGATATAGAGAATGCTAAAGGATTGTAGTGTCTCACTAAACCCTATGGCTCACAATACATATGAAGGATTATGGTTTAATTTGAGGAAGAAGGAGATGGAGAAAACCAAGAGAGAGTGAGGAGAGCAACTCAAGAAAAATCTCAATAGAATAGAATGAATAAGTGTGAGGAGAATGGCTAATATCTTCTACTCAATAATTAAGGCATGCAATATTTCCTAATAAGAAATACCTCCCATGCTTGAATAGTGAGTCAAGATTAATATAATAATGTATGAGCCATTCCTCTCACCGTGCCATGGATGTCTCCTCCAATATCCACCTTATTAATCCATTAAGCAAAATGGATAATACAAACAATGAGGTGTCCCATTCTAGAAGCATGCTTTGCCAAATTACAAGAATTCCCCTCACCGTATATACATGCTGGTATCCGTATTCCGAAAAACACGGATACACTGAGATGATAACAATCCAATAATACAATACTAGGATCCAGCTTAAACCAAAGCCCACTAGTATCGTCCGCCCGATCAGCATCCGTGTACAAGTACACGTATGTGATCGAAGCCCTGCCGTAAAACCATATGGCGTCTACATCAATTGCCCGAAGCAGGGAAACCCTCTGTGTGGGACTCTAAATACTCGACAGTACGCTGGCAGTGGGTTTAACCACAAGCATGTCAGCGGTACTAACTGCACGTAACGGCTACTCAGGTATCTGTCGATAAGAAGGACGATAATTAAGCTCATCTGAACTCTTACTGAGCCTATTTGTGACAATCTCCGTACAGTCTGGTCTATTCGTCTAAGATACTCGTATATCGGGTCTAGGGGATGGTAAATGCCAGACCCCTAACAGCCCAATAGGTGGTGCCGGAGGAGAGCCCAATACATCCTGAGAAACTACTGGAGTACCTACCAGTATTTCTCGACTGCCCTGGCCAGGGACTTTGTGTAATGGATTTCCGAACACTGCGTGATATCAACCCCCAATACCGGAAGAGACGAATCCTATCTGACCACTACTACCTCCAAGTGCTTCGGGACTACACCCAACTACTACCTGTTTGCACGACTCCTTTGAGCCGTGGTAGGATAGTAATCTAAGTGCAGTGGGAACACACTCGAGACGAAGTAGCGATAGCAAGTCAACGGACTAAGCTATACTCATGCCACCTTGGAACTGCTACCTGACGATAGGTATAATACCAACCAGCTGTTCCCGTCGAGTCCTGTCCAGTGTAACTCATAACCTAATGAGCACCTGCATACCATCTCTAGTACGGTGTACTAATGGCTGTGGGACAGACCATATACCCTGCCGGGATGAGAAGCGTATATACTAGTCTACTCCGGGGTATCGAAGCCCCGTCTCGATAATCCAACGAGTAGGGACCTGTATAAGGATGTGCTTATAGACTACCCAGCCCCCACAACTGTGACTGCCATCACAACGCTGGTAGTCAAGCAAAGATCCTAAGTGCTCTACCAATATGTATAAGCGATATGCTAAAAGAAACGCATGCACATATTGAGGTAGAATCAAACCAGGTAGCATACTACCATTTTGAGCAAGATTGTTATCATAACTGTGAATATCCTAAGCTTCCAATATGTAATATACAATCCAGTATGATACAATAATGGCCTCTAGGGCATATATCAGTAACAATCTCCCACTTGCACTAAGGTCATGTATTGGCATATCGCAGACCTATCATCTCGATTAGCCGCTCGAACTGTGTCTAAGGGATGGCTTTTGTGAGTGGATCTGTAGTGTTGTTCTCTATCTCCACTCTCCGCACCTCGATCTCCCGTTGATCAATGATCTCCCTGATCAGGTGGAACCGCCTCAAGATGTGTCTGGACTTCTAATGGGACCTTGGTTCCTTCACCAAAGCTATAGCGCCGTTGTTGTCACAATACAGCGGTATTGGATCAACAACGGATGGAACCACTTGAAACTCTGTCACGAACTTCCTGATCCAGACTGTTTCCTTCGCGGCGTCATATGCAGCGATATACTCTGCTTCCATAGTCGAGTCAGCAACGGTGTCCTGCTTGGAGCTCTTCCAATAGATTGTTCCTCCATTGAGGGTAAAGGCATAACCCGACATGGACCTAGAGTCATCCTTGTCACTCTGGAAGCTGGAGTGGACGAAGGTCTCGATCTGGAGGTCTTCTTTGCCGTACACCAAGAACATCTCTTTAGTCCTTCTCAGGTACTTGTGAATGTTCTTCACTGCTGTCTAGTACTTCTCCCCTGGGTTCGACTGATACCCGCTTACATCGCTCAGGACGTAAGCTACATCTGGTCTGGTACACAACATCGCATACATTACAGAGCTTACCGCAGAAGAATAGGGTATAATAAACATGCAATCCCTTTCCAAATCAATTTTGGGAGACATCTCTTTTGAGAGGGTGATTCCGTGACAAGCCGGTAGATTACCGTACTTTAAATCTTCCATACTGAATCTCTTCAGTATGGCGTCGATGTACCTTGACTGTGAAAGTCCTAATATCCGTTTAGATCTATCACGATAGATCTGGATCCCCAGAATGTAGGAAGCATCACCCAGGTACTTCATGGAGAACCTTTGTGACAAGAATCCCTTGACTGATTATAGCATAGAAATGTCATTTCCTATCAAGAAAATGTCATCCACGTACAAGACGAAAAATACCATAGTTCTTGCTATAATTTTACTATATATGCATGGTTCATCTGGATTTTTGATAAAGTCGAATTCCTTGACCGTCTCATCAAAACAGATGTTACAACTCCGCGATGCCTGCTTTAGTCCATAAATGAACTTAAGCAACTTGCACATCTTTCCGCTGCTCCCACTCTGAATGAAACCCTCTGACTGATCCATATAGACGCACTCTTTCAAATTTCCATTCAGAAAAGCGGTCTTTACGTCCATCTGGCAGATTTCATAATCGTGAAAGGCAGTAATGGCAAGAAAGATCTGAATGGATTTGAGCATAGCCAATGGAGAAAAGGTTTCATCATAGTCCAAATCAGGTCTTTGACGAAAACCTTTTGCAACAGGTCTAGCCTTATGGGTTTCAACCTGTCCATCTACACCAATCTTCTTTCTGAAGATCCATTTACAGCCTATGGGTTTTACCTCTTCTGGAGCAATGTCCAAAGTCCATACTTTGTTGGTGTACATGGACTCCATTGTGGTCCGCATTGCATCCAACCATCTTACCGAGTCTCTGCTCTGAATGGCTTGCTGGAAGCTAGTTGGCTCATCATCGTCGATGATGCAATCCTCTCTATCCCCGTCTATGAGAAAACCGTAGTATCTCCCGGGCGGATGAGACTGTCTACTAGTTCTGCGGAGTGGCGCGGGAATGTCCGGTTCTTTCGAAACTTTTGGTTCCACCATGCTTTCAGTAATAATTTATGGTTCTGGAATTTCTTCCAGTTCTATCAGAAGTGGTCTTGCCGAGAAATAAAAACTTTTTGTTCCTCTGCGTAATAGAAAAGATACCCCTTAGTATTCTTTGGATATCCCAAAAACTTACACAGTACTGAGCGTGCCTCGAGTTTGTCCGCATGTTTTTTTTTACAAAATCTGGACATCCCAATGTCTTAAGGTACTTAAGATAGGGTTTTTTCCCACTCCACATCTGATATGGTGTGGTAGGCACTGACTTAGTAGGAACCTTGTTCAAAATATATGCAGCTGATTCTAGTGCATAGCCCAAAAGGATCGTGGTAACTCAGCATTACTCATCATGGAACGTACCATATCCAATAAGGTTCTATTCCGTCTTTCTGATACACCGTTGTGCTGAGGTGTGTATGGAGGAGTAAGCTGATAGAGAATTCCATTCTCTTTTAAGTAGTTCAGAAATTCGGCACTCAAGTATTCACCACCTCGATCAGATCTCAGTGTCTTGATACTTTTGCCGGTTTGTTTTTCCACTTCATTCTTATATTCCAGGAATTTCTCAAAGGCCTAGGATTTATGTTTCATCAAGAATACATGTCCATACCTTGAGAAATCGTCCGTAAAAGTAATGAAATAGGAATAACCACTTCTTGTATGTGTAGAAATTGGACCACACACGTCGCTGTGTATGAGTCCCAAGAGCACACTCGCTCTTTCTCCGTGTCCAGTGAACGGAGTCTTTATCATCTTTCCTTTGAGACATGATTGACAAGTTGCATAGGACTGATATTCGAACGGATCCAAATATCCCTCTTTCTGTAACTTCGTCAATCGTGTTTCATTGATGTGACCCAGTCTACAATTCCATAAGAAAGCATGATTTAATTCCAGAGACTTTCTTTTAAGTGTGTTCTGGACGTTGAAAACCTGATCTTGATTTAATTCGTATATGTTGTTATCTAATGTACCTAACCCAATCAAATTTTGATTTAGGTGGATGTTGATAACATCGCTTACAAATGTAAAATCATATCCTTCTTTACAAAGTAAAGATACAGATATGACATTACAAGCTAGATAAGGTACACACAAACAGTTACGCAAAATCAATATTTGTCCACTTGTCAATCCTAGGTGATATTCCCCTACGGATACAGTGTCCACGCTCATTCCGTTAGCAACTCTGAGAGTCATATCACCTGCCTTGATAACTCTACGGTTTCTCAAAGTCTATAATGAATTGCAGATATGAGATCCTGATCTGGTATCTAGTACTCAGGAAATAGAGTTAATTGACAAACAGTTTTCAATTACAAACACACTCGAAGCCGAAAGCACAACGTGCTTCGAATCCTGGTTTCTGGCTTTCCAAGCCCTGCAGTCCTTCTGACAATGAGCTTTCCCGTGACAATAGAAACATCCTTCCTTCCCTACTGTTAGCCCCGAAACTTTTGCCCTGTCCTTTCCTTCTACCTTACTGATACCGTATATCGACTTGGTGGAGGCCTTCTTCTTCTCTCCCTTAGCTTTCGCCTTGGATCTAGAAGATGAAAATTCCCTAATAAGCAGAGCGGCTGTCTCCCTGGATTCTTTCAGGGTGCCCTCTGAGCTCCTCAATAAATTGAGGAGACTTGGAAGTGAAACTTTCTTCCCTTGAATTTTGGAATTCAAGATAAACTGGGCGTAAGTAGATGGTAGGGACTGTAGAATCAAGTCGATACACAACTCGTTCTCCAACGTAGTCCCATGGTCCATGAGCTGTTCAATATAGCTAATCATCGTAAGGACGTGGTCCCCAACAGATGACCCGACAGCCAACCTCGCTTGAAGCAATATCTTCGAGGTCTCATATCTTGCGATACGAGATTGCTCTCCATACAAAACTTTGGTATGGAGGAAGATGGAGGCTAAGTTCTTTTTCTCGTGCTGCCTCTGGTGTTCACTATCCATTGAGGCTAACAAGAGGCACTTGGTTCTCGCACAATCCTTTTCCCATGTCTGATGGATATCCATGTCCGCGATGGTGGAATCTGGACCTGGGACGGCGGGGGGTTTTGTATTAAGGAGGTAATCTAGCTTGTCATGGGTAAGTGCCATCTGGACATTCCTTAGCCAATCAATATAGTTTGGCCCAGTCAATTTATTATCTAATAACTTAAGTTCGGTCATAGTGGTCACTGCAAGGAGAGAGAGAAGAAACACTCAGCATGATGCTCTTGCAAGTTTAGATTGGTTATTAATTTATCTAAACAGGATGGCTCCCACTGTTTCCTCGAATCCTTCCTCAAAGCATAAAAGAAGAATTACTCAGGATTAATCTCACTCTTACAATTCTTGCTTAACCTTTCAACCAGGCTGATGTCGGTATTTCGAGGGAGGTTTTCCAACGCTTTTGCGAAGTTCCTTAATTACATAACCACTTTTCCCTGGAGGCGTAGCCCTGCTAACACCGTTCTAGACACCTACTTGGTTTATAGCATTGATTGTTTAGTGAAAAAATCTCCCGAAGAGTAGCGGATACTCACAGTAGGATCGAGATCCAAACATCATTGTGTGACAACTTTGAAGGAATCCTACCAAAATCATCACACTCAACATGGTATGCAACACTAGCAAATTTCAATTTCCTTAGAAACTCCCGATATGGATTTTTGCCTCATGCTCTTATGACCTTGACGAAGGCTAACATATCATAAATCACATGTCAAGTTCTACCCGCCATTGTCCAGGTTAATTTGAACCCACCCATACATACCCTTGACGAAGGCCAACATAGTAGTACGACTGTCTCAAACTAACGCATCTATCTATGCTACATATAAATACCCAGCAGCTATCAATCACTATGCATTGGCGAAGGTCAAAATACATAGTTTGAATACTACTGAATACCCATATGAAATGACGGAGGGCTACGAGTGGTTTTGGTAAAACCGTGAACGTAGTGAACTTGATATAGTCGAAGGAACCATGATAGCCTTTTAAAAGGAGTGGTTTAGGCTCCGCATTTAAAATTGCTTTTTGAAGAAAACCGAGTGGTTTTGAAATTGTTCCAATGATTAAGTTTTGGTTTGTTTTTCCTTGCATTAATCAATGTTAATGCGGTCCCATCATTTAACCCTATAATTGCAGAAAAAGAAACGAAAATACACCGTACGCTTATGCCTTCCGCATTCGCCATGGGGCTCCATCATGCACCGTTAGGTTACTTAACTACCGGCAGAGCGGGGGCTGGACTAGCACGTGTGCAAAACATAAGCAACGCCTACTGTATATCATATATATATATATATATATATATATATATATATATATATATATATCCATTCGTCTCATGCAATAATAGGCATTCCAGATCACAGATGAATATATTGGATATACTAGGAATTCCGCGTTTTGTTTAAGCCTATAACGAAAGACGGATTCCACGGTTGTGATGAATAGCCAAACCCTACCCTAGACCCCTACTGGTGCGGCAAACTACCCGCCAAATTCCCGCAGTGAAGAAACCTCCCTCAATAAAATGAGTAGGCCACTCGGCACTTCAAGAACCGGGTAGTTTGTGCATCCCACCTTGGGTCTATCCTAGGAGAAAAAACAGTAAAAGAAATAATACAACGGTGGCTACAATCTCAACCGGGTTGCGCCCCGCAAAATAATATTACATCACTTTTACAAATTACATGAATGAAAGAAAAGAAAACACTCTTCTCACATCCCCCCGGCTATTCATCTACGACGATCCAATACTCCATATACACAAACCATCAACACAGATCACAGATATGTGCAACCCCCAACTAATCGACGTATAACAATTAGCGAAGGTTTACGAACACATATATCAAACACAGAAAACCCGATTAGCCAAGTAATCTTAGAATTTCGATCGATAAATCAAATTTGAGTCTACCCATGTACAATAGAGTACACAAACAATACTGGGCAGAAACAAAATATTCCCAAAACCACAATTCCTCAAAATAGACACACTGTAGAAACTCGCACCGAGTCTGCCTTGACTCGGCCGCGGAACGGCGGCAGAACACAATGTTCTGCCGCGGTTCCGCGACTGTCTTTGCGAATGACGAGTCCAAATTTCTCCAGTGTTCTTAGAAAACCCTGCACGTATTTTTAAGGCCTCTGAAAAAATATTTAGACCGGTTTTAAAAATCGACAGAAAGTAGGGTTTTTGATCGTGATTTTTGGATTTTTCCGCGATCGAATTTCTAAAGACTTTGCTAACTAGCTAGTTAAGGTTTTGTAGGCTCCGGTACCACTGTAAGCCGATGTCGTGCACCCCGCGGTTCGCGGGAAGGCGGAATTTAAAAAAAAATATTAACAACTACGCAATACCGGCTAAAACTCCAGGATCTTTACTAAATCCTTAACTAGCTAATCAATCTAAGAGGTTTAACTACTCGGTGAGATGGTTATACCTCCAAGATCGAGTCCTTCGGGTCTTCTAGTGCTCCTCTCCATGGCTCCTCGGTGATCGGATGACGGTTGCTCCATCGGCATCCTTGCGTCAAAGATGATCCACCGCGAGAGAATGTGCTTCAAGCTTAACCTCTAAACCGAGATAACTAGGGTAGATGGTTCGCTAATCCAACTAGCCTAAGTGATGTAGAGAATGCTAAAGGATTGTAGTGTCTCACTAAACCCTATGGCTCACAACACATGTGAAGAATTAGGGTTTAGTTTAAGCAAGAAGGAGATGGAGAAAACTAAGAGAGAGTGAGGAGAGCAACTCAAGAAAAATCTCAAGAGAGTAGAATGAATAAGTGTGAGGAGAATGACTAATATCTTCTACTCAATAATTCAAGCATGCAATATTTCCTAATAAGAAATACCTCCCATTCTTGAATAGCAAGTCAAGACTAATATAATAATGTATGAGCCATTCCTCTCACCATGCCATGGATGTCTCCTCTAATATCCACCTCATTAATCCATTAAGCAAAATGGATAATACAAATAATAAGATGTCCCTTTCTAGAAGCATGCCTTGCCAAATTACAAGAATGCCCCTCACCGTATATACATACTCGTATCCGTATTCCGAAAAACATGGATACACTGAGACGATAACAATCCAATAATACAATACTAGGATCCGGCGTAAACCAAAGCCCACTAGTATCGTTCGCCCGATCAGTATCCTTGTACAAGTACACGTATGTGATCGAAGCCCGGCCGTAAAAACATACGGCGTCTACATCAATAGCTCGAAGCAGGGAAACCCTCTGTGTGGGACTCTAAAGACTCGACAGTATGCTGGCAGTGGGTTTAACCACAAGCACGTCAGCGGTAGTAGCTGCAGATAACGGCTACCCAGGTATCTGTCGATAAGAAGGACGATGAGCAAGCTCATCTGAACTCCTACTGAGTTTATCTGTGACAATCATACAGTCCGGTCTGTTCATCTAAGATACTCGCATATCGGGCCTAGGGGGATGGTAACTGTCAGACCCCTAACAGCCCAATAAGTCGTGCCGGAGGAGAGCCCAATACACCCTGAGAATCTACTTAAGTACCTACCAGTATTTCTCGACTGCCCTGGCCAGGGACTTTGTGTAATGGATTTTCGAACACTGCGTGATATCAACCCCCAATACCGGGAGAGACGAATCCTATCTTACCGGTACTGCCTCTAAGTGCTTCGGGACTACACCCAACTACTTCCTGTTTGCATGACTCCATTGAGTCATGGTAGGGTAGTTTCAAGACCCAAATATGGAACGTGACCGGCACTTAAATCACGTGACATCTAAAGACATCGACGCGGTCAAAGTAAGCCGAAACCCGGAATCTAAATCATTTTTGAAAATATTGGAGGTGAGGTTTAAAATAGTCATCAGATGGAATCAGTTTATAATAACCATTTAAGTTTAACAAAGTATGTTTGAAAAGAATCTATGACGTTTTGAAATTCGACAGCACCCCCTTTGTAAATTTTGAATAAAACCCGATACAACAAATAATATAAATAGCATCCTAACGGGAGCTAGCTTCCACGCCTAACGGCGGAGCAACCAAGTAAACAATATACGACGCACCATGGCGAAGAAAATAAAAGCGAAACAAAATCAACAATATAAAATGGTCGTGATGATGCTCAATATTGGTGATCTCCAAGATCAGGACACGTGGCAGATGACGTGTCCCAGAACTCAGAAGGAAGGGCCCACAGGGGCCGGCCAGGCCAACCCTGTACCCGACCTGCAAGCACAAGCTGGCCCTCCTCAGGGCCCCCTGCAAATCGGCCTCCTCGGTCCCATAGCTCGCCCCGAGCTGCCATAAGACCAAGACTCCTCGGCCTCCTCACTCGTCCCTTGAGCTCCCGGCCGAGGCCGTCTTCCTCGGTCCTCCGACCAATTCCACCGCTCACAGGCGTAACCGCCGCTCCGCGAATCTCACCATGTGCAGATTCTACGCCGGCAACACCCCACGTTCCACGCCATCACGATCCTCATTAATGGGCGATCCGCTCTCTGCTGCTGCGTGCCACCACCGCTATATAAACCCCCATCACAGAGGGGTCAAGTAAGCCATTATTTACTCCACTTAGCCGTTACGCTGCTCGGATCTAGTACTAACTTGATCGTCGGAGGGTCCTCAGTAGTACTAAACCACCCCGGGATTGCTGGTACTCGGCGCTAAACTCCTCAAATCACCAATCTCCTCAAGCCCAGTGAGACCCACACGCAACAGGAGATCATCTCCAAAATCCACCGGGAGATCGACGGAAGACAATATTTGAAGGAGGCCTGAAAAGGACCTCCATCAGTTGGCGCCGTCTGTGGGAAACACAAACTCCACAAAAACAAAGTTGGCCTTCCGATCTTCGTCTGTATGGACAGCAACCATCCTGAAGATCCAGGTACCAGCCGCCGCCTTCCCCTCATCGGAGGCACGGATGAACCTCCCCCGACGACCATCATCAACGCCCTCGCCAGTCGGATAGATAGGCTACAGTCCCTCGTGGAGGCGCTCGTCCACATCCAAGCGGCCGGGCCCGGGCCCCAGATCGCCGCTCCACCGCCCCCAGAAGGCTCTGCCCCAGTCGGGACGGCTGACCACCAGCAGGCTACAACTCCTGGCCACATATCTCTCGGGCCGACACTCCCTAAGGCCCGCTGGGCGCCCCACGGCTCCACACCGAGGTCCGCCGCCAGAATGCCTTGCCTCGGGCCTCCTCATGACCCTTACCCCCCTGAGGAGATGTCGGTTACCTCGCTTGTCCACAGGCATGGTCGGCACCCCTTCCTTCGGCGGGGTCGCACAGAAGGGGCTCGCCGCGACGACTCGAGAGCCACCTCGCCCAGGGATCTGAAGAATCTCATCGAGAGGAACCGGGGCCGCTCCCAGACGCAGGTCTCCTGCAGCAGAGGCCAGGGATCCCAAGGGGCCAAATCCTCAGGATACCACGGTCGACTCGATGCCCTCGAGAAGAAGATCGAGGGCATACGCCGGGAGGGTCACCTCTCGAGCAACGGGGCTAAGTATGCCTCCGACTTGCTCACAAAGCCATTCACCGAGGAACTGCTCGCCGTCCGCGTCTCCTCGCGCAACAAACCCCCGAAGGTCTCTCTGTTCGACGGGAAAACCGACCCAAAAGACCATTTGGACGCTTTCACCACGGGGATGAGCTTCGAGGACCACTCCGACGCCGCCCAGTGCAGGGCCTTCCTGGCCACCCTCATCCGCGCAGGTCGGGACTGGTTCCGAGGGCTCGAACCGCGCTCAATCTCGACCTTCGACGAGCTGGCTACTCAGTTCCTCGGCCACTTCATTGGGAACCGTCGGCAGAAGCGTACGGTCGAATACCTCTTCAAGATTAAGAGTGGGGACAAAGAGACGTTCAAGGCCTACATCACCCGCTTCTACAACGCCCTCCTCGAGGTCCCCGAGCACCGGGACGAGACCGTCATCACGGCGCTCAAATCTGGTCTGAGGCACAAGGAGTGGTTGCGCTCCTTTGCGTTGGCACAGCCTAAAACCATGGCCGAGGTCAAAGTGTGGACTGAGTGCGAGGTTCAGCTGGAATCCGAGGTGAACAAAAATCTCCCCCGAGCGGAGCGATCCGACCAGAAGAAGAGGGCTCGGGAGGACAGGCCGGAGCATCAGCAGCCCTATCACCCGAAGTTCCAGGAGTACACCCCGCTCAACGTATCCCTCGCAGTGTTGCTAGAGGAGGCCCAAGGCGAGAGGTTCTTCAAGTTCCCTCCGATCCCGCGCCAGGCCTCGAAGCGAACCCGAGGCCCTTACTGCACCTTCCACTGGACGCTGGGCCACGCAACGGAGGATTGTAAGCAGCTCCGAGACTATATCGAGGAGCTCATCCGATCGGGGCACCTCGCCTTCTACTTGAGGGACAAACGGCAGGACGACCGCGAGCAGGAACAACGTCCCCCTCCCATCGAGCTGACCATCGGCCAGATCATGCTCGTTTCAGAGGATGACCAGTCCGGCACTCAGGGAGCCCCGCACCCGGTGCCGAGCACGGAGACTAACAAGCCTCCGGGGAGCTCGGGCCGTGCTAATAAGGTTATCTATTAGCATGTACTTTTCTTTCTGGGCGATGTAAACTCTTCCTAGGTTCTGTTGTTAATTTAATAAAGATCAATGGAACATTGCAAAAAAGAAGGAAAAATCTCATTTATTCAAAAGGTATTATGGGCTCCTTAGCCATACATGCAAAAAGAAAAAAAAAAGAAAATTACAACAGCGGGGGGAGGGGGTGCAGAGAGCACTGCTTATAGTACTCGGTGAAGATCTCCGCCAGCCGAGGCCTTGCGAGATCCAGCCTCTGCCCTCGATTCCCACCGCGCGCGTTGACCCAGAGCCTCAGTTCGTAGCACTCACGGACGAGTGCCTCTGAGCGAGCCAGTCGGTTCACGGAGATCAGGCCGAAGCGCCTCAGAGACCGCAGCTTACCCATGGCCTCATCATAGAGCTTCTCGGACAAGAGGTTGTAAAGCCCCGGCGACACCCTCCAGATGCAGTACATCAGCAGCTGCAACAGGGAGGAGTGCCGAGGGAGCAACCGGCCGAAGTGATCTTCGATGCTCCCATATAACAACTGCACTGTGTCCTCGGTGCAATTCTGGTCATAAAGGCACACATCTTCAAAGTGAATGATTTCGGGGATGGTGAAGGGGAAGTCCTGCATTTTCAACGATCTGTATACAAAGGAAGGAAGAACCAGCGCTCCTTCAGCCTTATATAGCCCACTACGCTCCAATGGAGCTCAACAGTCGCCCGCTTCTGCCCAAATATTCGCTGCCACACGGCAATCATCGAGCCTTCTTTGGCAGAATCGAAACGACGCGACCCTAGCTCTTCGCCTCCACCGGCATTCAATGCGCATGCTGCACGCATGGTCGCCGCGACCGTTCCTGTTCCCCGTACCCGCAACGGGATGGACGGGCGAAACCTCACGAAAATTTGCCGAGCGGCTACCCTGCTCGGCTATCCCTGGCCAGTGGCTTCCCAACTCGCAATGCTAGGGATCAAAAGCTCTCGCCAAGAGGCAGCCGTGCAGCTTCGCTGCCAGGTTATCCTTAGCGGAGGATCAAAGCCCTCGCCAAGAGGCAGCCCCGTAGCCTCACCGCCCGGCTACCCTTAGCGGGCCTCCTACGGCCCCTCCAACGCTAAGGATCCAATCCCTCCTTAGAGTCAGCCCAGCAGCTTTCCTGCTCGGCTATCCCTGGTGGGTAGCTTCCCTACCGCAACGTCAGGGATCAGAAAGCCCTTCCAGAAGCAGCCCAGCAGCTTCCCTGCTCGGCTATCCCTGGCGGGTAGCTTCCCTACCACAACGCCAGGGATCAGAAAGCCCTCCCAGAGGCAGTCGAGCCTGAGGATCCCTCGCTCGGCTATCCTTCAGGACAAAAGCCCTCTCCAAGAGGCACCGGGCAGTAACCCTGCCCGGCCAAGGGTCCTTGGTAGGCTTCTTACAGCCCCTCCCGTGCTAAGGACCAAAGTCCTCCCGGAGGCAGTCGAGTCCTTGCTTGGCTATCCCCGGCTGGTAGCTTCCTACCATAATCGACAGGGATCAAAGTCCTCGCCAAGAGGCACTGGGCAGTAACCCTGTTCGGTCCCCGTCCTGAAGGATCAAAGCCCTCGTAAGGGGCAACCGAGCAGCTACCCTGCTCGGTCATCTCCGGCTGGGAGTTCCCTACCCATGACGCCAGGGATCGAATTCCTCGCAAGAGGCATCCGAGCGGCTACCCCACTCGGTCATCCCGGGCTGGTAGTTGCCTACCCACGACGCCAGAGATCAAAGCCCTCGCCAAGAGGCGACCGCGCAGCTTCACCGCCCGGTCACCCTTAGTGGGCTTCTTACAGCCCCTCCATCGCTAAGGATTAAAGCCCTCGTAAGAGGAAACCGAGCATCTACCCCGCTCGGTCATCTCCGGCCGGTAGTTCCCTGCCTATGACGCCAGGGATCGAAGCCCTCACAAGAGGCATCTGAACGGCTGCCCCGCTCGGTCATCCCAGGCTGGTGGTTGCCTACCCACAACGCCGTAGATCAAAGCCCTCGCCAAGAGGCGACCGCGCAGATTCACTGCCTTGTCATCCTTAGCGGGCTTCTTACAGCCCCTCCAATGCTAAGGACCCAAAGTCCACCGTGGGGCCACCGAGCAGCATCCCATTCATGCTGGGCACAGGTACGGCGAACAGCCCTTTGCCCGTTACATGCAAAGGATCCGAGTCCCCCACAAGGGGCATCTAAGTCTAAACAATCCCCCCTCGACTTCGGGGTCCATGAGGATGCCTCTTCGCCAGCGCTTGGCAAGTGATCGAAATCAACTCGACGAACGATCGCTAGACAGATGGTCAACCTGACATGGAAACACAACGGTGCAAGCAGAGATATTTTACAAAGCATCCTTCGCAAACGAAAGATAAAGTGCGAACCGATGAAGCCAAAGCAAAAAGTTTCATTACTACCAAAGGCAAAGCTTTACAAAAGGTATTTTTGGGCCCCCCGGCCTTACAAAATGCCCGGAGGCTTACAAATTCCAGAAGCAAAAAATAAAAAGAGGAAGACGGGGGCTTTAGGCCTCGGGGTCAGGTGCTACCTCAGGATCCTCGACGACCACCATGTGACGTGCAGGGTCCTCGGCGGCTTCCTCATCAGGAATCTCTTCCCCTTGCTCGTCGGCGTCCACGAGGGGGTATTCGGCCCGGAGGTCTTCATCGGCGAACCCCGGCATCCGGGCCTTAACGGCATCGAGTGCCTCGTGCTAGATGCGGGTCGTAGCCACGGCCAGGTCGTCATAGAATTCCTTCGACTTCTTGTAGCCTTCCACCGCCTTCACAGCCGAAAGGTCGGCCCATTTTGCCGCCTTCAGGTCGGCCGACTTAGCTGCCTCGGCCGCCGCCCCCAGCTCCTTCCGGAGGGCCTTCACTATCTTCTTTAGGTTGCCGGCGAGCGCCTGAGCATCCCCAAGCTTGGCCTCGGCGGTCGCGGCAGCCTCGCGGTACCGGACGACCTCCCGTCTCCCGGCCTCCACCTCGCCCTCCAAGGCGGCAACCCTCGCCGTCACCGCCTCCATCTCCCGCTTGGATCTCTCTTCCAGCGAGGCGAGCTAGCCCGCAGCCGTCATTGCCGGGGCTACCACCTTGGCCTCCATGTGCAAGGCGAGGGCAACGCGCTGGAGAACTTGAGAGATAGGAGAGAGATCAGAAAGATGAAGGAGGCACCGAATTTCACGAAGAGCCAAACACTTACCTGCACGGACTCCTGGGCGATGGACACCAGCTGAGCCCTGAAGGTCCCCCCGGGGACTCTACCCCCGGCCGATGCCTCTATTTCATGCAGAAGGCTATCCGCAACGGATAGCCCCAATGACTCTACGAACCGGAGGCCCCCTTCCTCCACCATGATCGGCGAGGACCGGCCCCGGGAAGACCTCTGGGAGCTCCTTTTGAGCGGCTCCGGGGGAGAGCCGATCTCCTCCTCCGAGATCGGGTCATCCAAAACCAGGGCCCGCTTCCGGCCCGACGCTCTGCAGGGACCCGGGGCGGGATCCGCCCCCGAACGCTCGCGGGACGCAACCACCAGAGAAGGAGGACCCGGGGCGGGATTCACGCGAGAAGAGCTGGCACCCCCAGCCTTCGTAACTTTCCTCGACTTGTGCATGAAGGCTTTGAGCGAGTCGAAGTCCATGGATACTGCACAAAACAAATGCAAAGAAGTCAGCGACACAAGCAATACATAAGCCAAAAAGCAAGCCTAACTTACCGACGAACTCAACGGGGCTGTGCCCGGCCCAACTCAGGACCCTCTCAGATAGCAGCACGTCGGATCGGGGGATGGGCTCCCACGACGCCACTCTCACCGCAGCGGGGTCGTTGGACTGGTTCCCCGGCAAGCATTTCTCCCTCGACCACTTTGTAGGCACGGGCAGTCCTCGCCCGCGGGAGGGAAAACGAAGAAAAATTTCTTCTTCCAATCATGAATGGAAGAGGGCAGGGCCACGACCCCTGTCCCGGCGGCGCCCCCGGCCGCTTTCTAAAAGAGAGATAGACCCACCTCGGGTCGCCCGCTCGACCACCAGGGTGATTTTTGAAGACGGGAGAAGAATCGAAGAGGGGATCGCCTGCAACTTCGGGCGGATCAGGAACTCGAGGAGGATCCTCCAAGAGTTCGGCACTAATTGGCCAGGGGCCAAGCTGAAAAAGTTCAGCGCTGCGACAACCTCGAGAATGAAGGGCAGGCGCATTCCACCCCAAAAAGCTTCCAAATACAGGGCGATCTCCCTGCTCCGTACTTGGTCCACCCTCTCCCCCTCCTTGGCCAATCGGAGCGTGTAACGCGAGGGGATGTGGAAGCGAGCCCGAGCATTGGCGAGCTCGTCTTCATGCCTCACCCAACACGAGGTGCTAGGGGCCACATCTGCCGCCTCCTCCCTGGGGGTTGCCCCCACCGCACGATCCCGGGGAGAGGATCTGACCCCTGCTCCCCAGGGGGGCTCAGACATAACTAAAGGGTCCCTAGAACCTACTCCAACAACATCTACCGACTCTACAAAGGAAGACATCTAACCTTGAGAAAAGGGACCTCAGGAAACGAAAGAGAGAGAAAGAAGATGAGCGCCGAGCAACCGGGACTTAGAAGCGGGAAATATAAAGGAGTAGAGGCCCAAGGACGGGCCCAAGGACGGGCCCCACCCCTGTTTATTGCTGCAAGCGAACTCATCCAACGACGCCCGTCATCTCCCGCCAAAACGACTCCTCGTGTCCAGCAGCTCCGATCGCTCCACGTGTCGTTCCTGCGCTGGGCCGCATCCCATCAGACGCCGCAGGCTTGCATAAGTCGCGTCGGCCAATCGACGCTTGACACGTGGACCGTCGCTTCAGTGGCAGAATGCACAAACCTGTGCACCTTCCTTAAATGCAGAGATCTCGCCCTAATTCGCTAGCAGAAAAGGCAACTGACAGCCCGGGGATGTGTCCCGACGAAACCTTAGGAGGGAGCTCACCTCGGGAGGCCCGGCAGTCCACTCCTGACCCGACCCGCTAGCTGGTCGGGACATGAGTGGGAGGCTAATGATGATGCTCAATATTGGTGATCTCCAAGATCAGGACACGTGGCAGATGACGTGTCCCAGAACTCAGAAGGAAGGGCCCACACGGGCCGGCCAGGACAACCTTGTACCCGACCTGCAAGCACAAACGGGCCCTCCTCAGGCCCCCTACAAATCGGCCTCCTCGGTCCCATAGCTTGCCCCAAGCTGCCACAAGACCAAGACTCCTCGGCCTCCTCGCTCGTCCCCGAGCTCCCGGCCGAGGCCGTCTTCCTCGGTCCTCCGACCAACTCCACCGCTCACAGGCGTAACCGCCGCTCCACGAATCTCGCCATGCGCAAATTCTACGCCAGCAACACCCTACGTTCCACGCCATCACGATCCCCATTAATGGGCGATCCGCTCTCTACGCGGGCGTGAAGTCGGGAGGGTAACTGCCGGCGAGATTCTCGTGCCTGCTGCTGCGTGCCACCACCGCTATATAAATCCCCATCACAGAAGGGTCAAGTAAGCCATTTTTTACTCCACTTAGCCGTTACGCTGCTCGGATCTAGTACTAACTTGATCGTCGGAGGGTCCTTGGTGGTACCAAACTACCCCGGGACTTCTTTACAGGTACTCGGCGCTAAACTCCTTAACACCAATCTCCTCGAGCCCATTGAGACCCACACGCAATAGGAGATCATCTCCAAAATCCACCGGGAGATCGACGGAAGACAACATCTGAAGGAGGCCTGAAAAGGACCACCATCAGGTCGACTCCAATGAGTATGATGCCCACAACACACAAACTCTAAGTCTCGCTTCTAAGTCCATAATATACAAATTCTAAGTCGATGGAGTTTTACTAGATACAAGAAGCTATGAATATACAAGTTTGAGTACGATACAACAGTAACCCACCTACCAAAGCAATCACCGAAAGGAATGTGTGCCCCAAGCTACTGATAATCCGAGCGGTAAAACCTGCAAGAAACTGTGGCACAACGGGGGTGAGTTACCAACTCAGTGAATAAAAGTACATCACTAAGTAGAAATCGAAATGCACAACGATATCTAGGTCATAAGTATAGTACTATCATATATATGATATGCATAAGTATCATAAATGCAATACTATTTATCATGCGATCCCAAGTAGAACATATCAAATGCAAATGACATGTATCTAGGATAAGCCCAAAGGTAGCCGAAAATATTTATGTAAAACCTCTTCTTTAAAATAGCCGCGGAATAGATATGTCACGGCATAAAAGCAGATGTGATAGTATGAAGTGTAATAGATATCTTATTTAAGATATATGTCTTGCTGTTTTAGTAAAGAGTGATAAGAGGTTTTACGGTTTAAAAAGATCCTTGTGTCATTCGAGACATATCAAAATAAAGAGACTATAGCTCGTTTTAGGATTCCTTTTTATATGCACAAACTGGTAAAATGGTATTTAGGTACTGTCTCCCGGATCAGTCCTGATCGGCTACAATAATGCACAACATAACTGTATATCTCGTATGATAGCAACATAGCAATATATGGATGTCCAGCATCGACACCCGAAATCAGAAATCCCTCGTGTCCATCACCGACACGCAAATCCTCAAATCTCTCGTGTTCATCACCGACACACAAATGCAGATCTCGTTGACACCATCTCAACAGATGATCGCCACCCGATATCCCTGGCCCCGGTCAGTATCCCCTGGATATCCGCCGTGCTCAAATCTAGCCCCGGTCAGTATCCCCTGAATATCTGTCGTGCTCATCTCTATCTCCAGTATCGAGTGTCCTCGCTAGGCTCCCCGTCTCAACTGCGGCTATCCTGCCCCTCGGTCTCGACCGGGTCCACCATGTATCCGACTGCATACTCCCCCACTCAGTCCGGATAAGTAGGAAGTCCGTAACTGTATATCTCCCCCACTCGGTTCGGAATAAAACAATTAGAAAATATCAAGCTCGTGGTGGACGTCAACTCATCGTATCCAGAATTATCAAGTAAAGAATAAGGTACTTGCATAGATCATTCTGATGATATATTATATATATACATATATAACAGCGTCCCATACCACCGATTTATATCATCAAAAGTGAAACACCTTGAAAACTCATAAGAATCAATACGAATATCCAAGTTACTGATGTTCACAATAATTCAGCAGGCATTGATGGCACTGTACGTAAATATAGACATGCAGGCAACAAACGTAACAATTCTACCGTGTCATGGCAATACTAATGATGTGTGGTGTAGTATACGCGTCTGTGCTCTTACAGCATGACAATCATTAGTATTTGTGCAAGTGTTCTAAAAGTGTATAAAGCATACTTGTATCGACATCTACATACGCATCACGTAGTACAACAGTCCTACAGTGACATGGCAGTACCAATGAGGTATAGTGTAACATATGCGTATGTGCTTGTGCAACATAATACTCATTGGTAGTTGTGCAGTGTTCTATCATTGTGTTCGTTTGTAACAACTCCAATTTCAATGTATAGAAAATTGTTTAAAAGTTAATGTACAAATGGAGTATTAGCAATCCTGTGTACATGATTGGCATGATTTTAGCGTGTCGTGTTTTAAGGTTCTAAAGTTAACCGTAATCAGGACGGTATCGCTTTGCAGCTAGCCGCGATGAGTACGGGTCGTCCGCAGGGAGATGGAGCGTTTTATGTTCTTGTTTTCACGAGTTAATGAGCGAGGCGAAATTGTTCGTATCTAACCTATTGTTTCCCCCGATCAGAGCAAAACTCTGTTCAAAAATTCAACTTTTGAAATGAAGCAGCGCTTCATAGCAGCGCCAGCGCTGAGAGAGTCAAAGACTCTGAGGCAGCGCCCACATGCAAAGCACATGGGCGCTAGCGCTAAGAGCGCTGCACTCTAAGCAGCGCACTACGTGCAATGCACGTAAGCGCTAGCGCTAAGTACGCTGCAGCGCACTACGTGCAAAGCACGTAAGCGCTAGCGCTATGTGCGCTGCATTCTAGGCAGCGCACCACGTGTAAAGCTCGGGTGCGCTAGCGCTGGAACTAAAAACTCCCCACCGTCAGATCAAAGATCCAATAAAGATGAAAAATCATCAATCGATCAGAATAAAATTCTGTTAAGGAAAGATTCCTCAAAATCTTTCCAAACAAAAAGATTGTGCTCTGCAAATCAGAGCACCGTCGGATCAATGATCCAATGGTGATTAAAAATCACTAAAATACAGAATAAATTCTGTGTGGGGAAAGATTTCCCAATCTTGTTAAAAACAAGAAGATTGCCTTCTGTAAATCAGAAGCCCTTGGATCAAAGATCCAACGATGGGAAAATCCCTAAATCAATTGGAGAAAAGATCTCCTTAACCGATTAAACAAATCGGCTCGCCCTATATAAAGGCCCCAAGACTTCAAGTCTCAAATGGAGGAACCCCCCCACCCCTAAATTTTGAGAAATCTCAGAAAGAAGAGCCAAGCTCTCGCTAGAAGAACAACTTTTCTTCAAGGCAAAAAAAAAGACAGAAAGACGAAATCGTCTCATATAAAAAGAAGAATTCACTTCTTTCTTTAAGATCATAGATTTGCAAGACCAAGATCTTTCACAAAGAGATTAAAAGATCTCATCATAAAATAAGAAGAAGAACATAATTCTTCTCACAGATCATAGATCTATAAGACTAAGGTCCTTTACAAAAAGAGATCATAGTATCTCATTATAAGAGGGGGGAGAATAATTCAATTCTCTTAGGATCACAGATCCATAAAGGTAAAGCCTTTCACTAAAATAAGAGATTGAAACATCTCCTACAAAACAAGAACTTTGTTCTTAGAATCTTGAGACAAAGTCTCTTCTAAACGAGAATTTATTTCTCAGATCATAAAATTGATCAGATGCACTTCTGCGCTCTTTGACTGGCGCAAAGCGCTAAGCGCACCACATGCTCCTCACGTGTGCGCCACTGAACAGATAGCGCTTTGCGCTCATAAAATCGCGCTTTGCGCTCATGGATTGGCGCTCAGCGCCGAGCGCACCACGTGCTCCTCACGTGTGCGCCACTGAACAAATAGCGCTTTGCGCTCATGGACTGGCGCTCGGCGCCGAGCGCACCACGTGCTCCTCACGTGTGCGCTACCCAGCAGAAGCGCTCTGTGCTCTTTGAGTGGCGCAAAGCGCTATGCGTGACATGTGCTCCACACGTGTGTGCTAAAAGAACATAAATTGTTCTATAAGTAAAGCCCAGAGCTATGATGAATGCTCAACATTCAATAAAAGACAAAAACATTGTCAGAATTCAAATAAATATTCAGCATTGTCAAATGTTTAACATTTTAACTGAGTGTGCCGAGCACAAGTTGGATATAAACCCCTCATTCAGATTAATTGAGCCCATATGCTCATGAATCTTTGATCTTTGTCCCAAATTGGACTACAGATCCCAACCAATATCGGTTCAAGGGTACATCTCTTCACTCCTCTGATATTTGTCGTTGTAATCCTTCAACGTCTTCAGAGAGGTGACGGGTCCCAACAACCATACATTCCATAGATTATGGCGTCTTTAAACTGGGACTGTGGAGTCCTTAAACCCTGGACTATGATGTCCTTAACCTCTGACTGTGGGGTCCTTAAACTCATGGACTATGATGTCCTTAAGCTCGGAGTGTGGGGGTCTTTAAACCCATGGACTATGATGTCCTTAACCTCAGACTGTGGGGTCCTTAAACCCATGGACTATGATGTCCTTAATCTTGGACTGTGAGGTCCTTAAACCCAAGGACTATGATGTCCTTAACCTTAAACCGCAAAGTCCCTAAACTAAAACAATAGAGCTCAAATGCTCTCTTGTTGGATCTAAATGATCTCGTTAAGTCGATCTTAGTCTAAAATTAGACTAACGTATCCTTAACAAACGTTTAAGTTGATCTTAGTCTCAAATGAGACTAACGTATCCTTAAACCCAACCCAAACCCAAATCTAAGAGAATACGGATTTGGACTAATCCACGCCCTACGGGCGACAACATAAATTAGTCTCCGTATACAATCCACGGGCAACCAAAAACAAAAAAAACATACAAAACACGAAGTGACCATCTGGGGAAGGAGAAAGTGGTTACCGCGATGCGGTAGCGTAATTAACTGCAGGGGCTTGCGCCTGCAGGGAAGAGCGTCCCCACAATCAAAAACCCCTCCAAAGAGGGGGAATCTGCATCGGCCGCATCCGTTTAAACCTTCGATACATGGTGCCATAAATCAACTTGGCATCTTCGGAGAGGTGTACGGATAGCACCAAATAGCATCTGCCCTCGGAATTCAGGCAAGACGAACCTACACGGTCTCGTTTCTGTGTTCGGCGGGGAACAGATTCTGGCACGCCCGGTGGGACCTTTTCCTCTTTCCACTCCACACTCCGTGTATCGTGTTCGCGAACGAATCGCGGTCTAATATGGTTGCCCTTGGGTTTCGAAGTACTAAGATTTTGTATCTTGCTCCGTGGAGAAAAAGAACATCAATGGCCTCTAACTGCTCCAACTGCAACTGCAACTCCCATTCCGCCTCATCTGGAGGAGTAACTTACGGGCCACAAGCGGCCTCCCCTTTCACAATGCCAGTGGAGCAGGTGACTAAGGCCACCACTGGGATGTTCTTCGGGACCATGCTCCCACCGATGAGCTTCAGCACCCCTGTACTATTTCAAGAAGCTCAGAAGAAGTCGGTCTTTGATCGGCTTGCAACTACTGCAGCCCCTCTCAACTGGTCGCCTAAATCCAGTGCCTCGATTTTCAATAGACTGGGCCAAAGCTCCAACGGGCCCATGAAGAAGCCCGTAATTCCTGAAGGTGTTATCCCTAAGCGGTTAGCCATTCCTACTCCTGAAGTCCCCAAGGTGGCTTCTCCTGCTAAGGGGCCGGTCTTCACGAGACTGGCCGTTTCATCCCCTACTCGACGTAAAGTCATGAAGGCCGTTTCCCCTGTTCGAAAGTCGGCCTTTGCAAGACTGACTACCCCCTCTCAACGGGTGTCAGTCTTCGACAGGCTAGCACCAATAACAGTCTCTCCTCAAAGCAGGGGGAATGAAGAAGCTCATCCGACAGCGGAGGTGATCCCGGCCGCACGACATACTCGACGTCGCCACTGGCGCCGAGTGAGGAAAGCTGGGGGCGATTCCCCTTCCGGATTGACTCCGCCAGCCCCAATGGTAGAAGTCGATGCTGCTGTTCCAACCGGGAACAGTTTTGAACTACTTAGGAGGGTCCATAAGAACTCTCCGATCGCTGTTCTAAAAAAGTCTCCTCCGCCTGTGGAGAATGCCACAAACGCGAATCTCGAACAGCCCTCTCAGCGGCTGTCCTCTAAAATTTACAAAGTCTGGCGTCAAGTAAAAGACTCGGTGATTGATCAGGACTATCCCCGCCAACAGAAAAAGATGAAAGCGCGGCGAGAAGAGGACTATCCTGTCAAGCCACAGAAGGTGTCATCTGTTTGGGTACCCGCTGCAATGACTACCTCAACTTCGACCGCCCACAAGAGGAGAAGGCCGGAGAAAATCCCTGAGTCTGCGATGAATCGCAAGACCACTGAGCCTAAACGCCCTAAGTCTGGGGGCGTGGTGGTGCATACCGTCTATATGGCATCTGGAAAAGAGGATAGCCGTATCTCCACAGGTGATCGACCACTTACGCAATCAGTGACTAAGACCCAGGAGCAACAACAGAAGCTCTAGAAAATGCTAACGCAAATGGCCGTACTTACAGGGCCAAAAGAAAGCCCAGAAACGTCATCAAAGCAACGTTAAGAAAAAGAAACCGATGCTGAGTTCATTAGCAGAATTCTCGAAAAGAAGGACAAAGAGGCAGCGGAACAAGCCGCCAACATAAAACGAATGGTGTTCCTATTCCAAGACATGGTCGGGATGATGTTACAGCCGGAGCCTCCAGCTGAAGATCCTCCGAATATCCTCGAAGACGACCGAGCGGAGACGTCAAACCCTCTTCCGGCTTGTTCAGCAGCCAAAGAGGAGACTATGTCAAAAGCTGCCCTGGATGATTACATCACTCAGCAGATACGAGTTCATCAGGCGAATGAAGCGGCTGGGTAAATTGTTAAAACTGGACGACCCTATCCGGGTTGGTATGACCAAATAAAGTACCCGCCGGGATACACGATCCCCAAATTTCATGTATACAAGGGGACAGGCAATCCCCATCAACATGTCGCTCAGTTTAGGGCTCTTTGCGGCAATACCGGAGGTGACGAAAAATTTTTACTTCGTCAGTTCGTTGGCAGCTTGGCGGAAACGGCCTTTGAGTGGTATTCGGAGCTGCCCAACGACTCCGTGAAAACTTTTACAGAGATGGAATTGTTGTTCACCCAATGTTTCGCGAGCGTTAGCGAAGACACCCCAATCACAGCATTGATCAATGCCAGGGTGAAGCCAGGCGAAACATGGGTTCAGTACGCGATACAGTGGCGGAATCTATGGTCGAAATGCGAATAGCGCATAGAAGAGGCTCCTGCAGTGGGCATGTTTGTAGGAACCCTCGATCCGCAGGCGACCATATCCCAATTCATGATGTTCTTCAAGCCTCCAGGCCTTGATTGACAAGCTGGCCCAAATGGACCAGATGGGCCATAGGCCTTCCTCTTCAAAGACGGAGCCTCGGAATGAAAAGGGCAAAGGGAAAGCGACCTTTGTCGCCAACGCTCAACAACAACCGAATGGCCCGAGACCGGTTGTTCGCCAAAGTAACAAGCGGCAATCCCTCGATGAGAAGATGAGACGTCCTTACTCGTTTCCCAGGGATAAAACAAGGAGACTGTTCGAACTAGCAGTGCGCAACGGGCTCATCACTCTACCGGAGCCGAGACACCCATTACAACCGAACGATATCAACAATCCCAATTACTGCCCTTACCACCAAGTATTGGGTCATCCGATCGAAGACTGTTACGTCTTCAAAAATTGGGTTGAAGACCAGTATCAACAGGGCAAGTTCGCGCTGTCCGAAAACTGGAAAGTAAATCCGCCACAACAGCACACCCCTAAAAGGGTGGACACGCCGGGGGCATCATGCTCTTTTATAGGGGAAGCTCCATGGGAAGTCGTTCTTTCGGCAAAAGCTAAAAGAATGCTGAAAGATATTCAAACATGCCCGGCAATCAGGTGGAAAAGCCCGCTAGAGCCGAAGATCATCGAGGGGATGTTGAAACCACGCCCAACATTGGGAGTTAATAGTGATGGTGGACAAAACATTCGGGCCCAGCCGTCAAAGTCTTCGAAGAAAAAGAAGAAGATCAAAAATCCCGCGCAGTTTGATGACAAGCGCATGTATCTACTAAAGCATATTGAGGAGCTGGAGGAATATAACCAGAAGACACGGACCCCGGTCACACTCCAAGAATTTCTCAATAATATCCTTGAGGGCGGAGATAACGACAATAACGATGAGGATGACTCGTCAGAAGAATCTGAGGAGTATATGGAAAGTTGCCACATGATCTCTCATTCGGCGTTAACTAACGAAGAAGCTCACTCGGCGATAGAAGACAGCATAAAAGAGCTGGGGGCAGGATCGAAGCCAAAGCCCTTGAACCGTCTGACGAGATGATCGACTTGCAACTGAACAAAGCCCGTCAGAAAAGCAAAGCCAATCGAGAGCGCGAACTGGCTATATTCGAAAAAGCCAAACGCCGACGACTGAATGAAAAGGTCGAGGCACCCCAACTGAATCGAAGCATCCCTATAACCAGCAAAAACAAGCTTAAAGTAAAGAAACGATTCGCTAGGGCCCTGTCAACAGGAATGAAGTTGCCCTCTTTCAGAGGAAATTCTCTTGGCTGTATATATCTTGATGAAACGGACATACATCCTAACGTATGCTTGTACCATCAGAGGATTGTACACCCTACCGAGGAGTGCATAGCCTTTAAAAACTGGTGGCAGGGATATGTTGCCCACCGACAACACGTTCAACAAGCGAAGCCTAAGGCTCGTCGGGAACACAAAAGCACGACAGATGAGCGCAAAAGAACTGCTGGCAACTGTCACATAGTCGACACGAAGGGATCACAAGTTATCACCTTTGGAAGCGACTCTGACGAAGAAATCGCCCTTAGCCCTCTCTTCAAGGAATCCACCTCCGACACAAAAAGGGCGAAGATTTCCAAGAAAATCTAGCTGCGTAATCATACGTTGCCCGAAAAATATCGGACCTATGAACGCTTGACAGAAACTTCGTTAAACTAATACAAACCCGCGGCGTCCCCAGGCTGACGTGGTAAAAAAAACGGTACGTCCACAAGCAAAATGAGCACGGATGAAAACCTAAAAGGGCTCCTTGAGTAAAAACAGCAGGACTACCGGTGAGTTTTGTGAAAACCCGAAAGGGCGCAATCTCGTTAAAATACACTTGCAAGGTCCTCTCGACCCTATAAGGTGAAACCACCTGTGTGAAATCCTTACGACTTACAAAGGAGAAGCACACTTAAGGATACCCACGATTCTTAAGGACAAAACGCACTTACGAGATCCTCACGACTCGTAAGGAGAACCCTATTATGAGATCCTCACGGCTCATAAGATTAAAAAGCCTTAAGTTATAGGGATCTGAACCTGTTCTTAAGCCATCACAATCTCCAATGTTGCCCTACAAGCGGTTCAATGCTGACCCTTGTATACAATCCACGGGCACGAATAAACATTTCCCTAACAAAGTCCTACCGGCGACTGGGGATATGCTCATACGGTGAACGACCCTTGTAAGTCCTCTCGACTTATAAGGAGAAAACACTCTTGTAAGATCCTTACGACTTACAAGAGACCATACACTTAAGACTCCTCACGATTCTTAAGGAGAAAACGCACTTACGAGATCCTCACGACTCGTAGGGAGAAATACCTTTATGAGACCCTTATGGCTCGTAAAGTCAAAAAGCCTTAGTCGACAGGATCCTAACCCTGTTTGCTAAGCCACCTTTGTTCGAAATGACAAAGGCAAATGATGATTCGCTCCTGGCAATATCCCAATTGTAGCGATACTGATGCCTAAATCGGTATCAAATCCCAAACTCGCAGCGAAAAGCCAGCGAGCCACAAATGTATATGAAATAGCCGAAATGATGGGGCAACTTGCAACAAAATCAGCAAGTAAAAATGTAAGCATACAAAATAGCTGAAATGGTTGGGCAACTCGCAATAAAAAGCAGTGAGTAAATAAAACAAATAGCCGCAATGATTGGGCACCACGAAAAATAGCCGAAATGATTGGGCAGTCGCGACTTTCGCGATATAAAAGCTGAAATGATAGAGCATCGAGGAAAGAAAAATATATATAAAATGAAACTTTTTGCCCTACAGGTGAGATCACATCGATCCCTGTATACAATCCAGGAGCACAAACGAAGAAGGGAACCATATCGTCCCACCAGGCTTCGTCGAAGCGAAGCCAAATCTCGACGGTTCATAGACAACCTAGAGACAATCTCGACATTCGTCGTAATACGTCAACAAACGAAGCGAAGGAAAATCCCTAGCTTCAGGGTCTCGACGTCAACATCGACAACTTAGAGATCAACACCGGCGTTCTTCCTCCCTCCAGTCGGATGCAGACACAACATCAACAAACGGAGCCACGACAAAGTCCCTAGTTCCAAGACTCTACAGTCTACAGACAACCTAGAGTCAACCAATGACCTCTCCGCCGGATCAATGCTCCGTCTCGGAAACAATTCAACCAACCCCCAGGGAAATCAGTGTCCTTGGCAAAAACCTCGATTCAGGGAAATCAGCGTCCTTGACGAGAGCGTCTCGATTCATGTTGACCCGCAGAGAAATCGGTGTCTTTGCAGGAATACCTTGATTCGTCTCAACCCCCAGGGAAATCAGTGTCCTTGGCAAAAACCTCGATTCAGGGAAATCAACGTCCTTGACGAGAGCATCCCAATTCGCGTCGACCCGCAGAGAAATCAGTGTCTTTGCAGGAATACCTCGATTCGTCTCAACCCCCAGGAAAATCAGTGTCCTTGGCAACAACCTCAATTCAGGGAAATCAACGTCCTTGACGAGAGCATCTCAATTCGCGTCAACCCGCAGAGAAATCAATGTCTTTGTAGGAATACCTCGATTCGTCTCAACCCCTAGGGAAATCAGTGTCCTTTGCAAAAACCTCGAATCAGGGAAATCTGCGTCCTTGACGAGAGCATCTCGATTTGCGTCGACCCGCAGAGAAATCAGTGTCTTTGCAGGAATACCTCGATTCGTCTCAACTCTGAGGAAATCAGTGTCCTTGGCAAAATACCTCGATTCAGGGAAATCAGCGTCCTTGACGAGAGCATCTCGATTCGCGTCGACCCGCAGAGAAATCAGTGTCTTTGCAGGAATACCTCGATTCGTCTCAACCCCCAGGGAAATCCGTGTCCTTGGCAAAAACCTCGATTCAGGGAAATCAGCATCCATGACGAGAGCATCTCGATTTACGTCGACCCGCAGAGAAATCAGTGTCTCTACAGGATTCGGACGCGACAATCAATCCCGGAGCCGCGGCAAAGTTCCCAGTTCCAGAACTAGGCGGTGCACAGAAAAACGAGAGCAAATCCTGGTCGCGAAGAACACGGCTGATGTCAATCTTGACCCCGTGGGAAACGTCCAGAGCAACCCCTGACCCGTGAAAAGCGGATAGGGTCAACCCCTGACTCCGTGAAATGCGGATAAGGTCAACCCCTGACTCCGTGAAATGCGGATAAAGTAAACCCCTGACTCCATGAAATGCGGATAACGCCAACCCCTGACTCCGTGAAATGCGGATAAAGTCAACCCCCTGACCCCATGAAATGCGGATAAGGTCAACCCCTGACTCCGTGAAATGCGGATAAAGTCAACCCCTCCTGGTCCCGTAGAACACGGCCAAAGTCAATCCTGACTCCGTGGGAGACAGCCAGAGTAAACTCTTGAACTCCCCGTCGAAGCAATGCTTTGACTCGGGAGCAGGTCAACTCATCAATCACTTACGAGTCCTCTCGACTTGTAGGGAGAGAATTCTCTTGTGAGATCCTTACGACTCTCAAGAGAGAACGCACTTAGGAATCCTCACAATTCCTAAGGAGGAACCACACCTGCGAGATTCTCTGGACTCATAGGGAGAAAAGTTTATGAGACCCTCACGGCTCATAAAGTTGAAAAGTCTTAGGTGGCAGATCCTAACCCTGCCTCCCAAGCCATTATTGTCTCGCAGAGAGGTCAAGGTAGATTTTCTACTGGCCATACTCTCCCAAGTCAAACATCGACAAAAAAGGAAGCAAACACTTACAAGTCCTCTCGACTTATAAGGAGAAAATTCTCTTGTGAGATCCTTACGACTCTCAAGAGAGAACACCCTTAGGAATCCTCATGATTCCTAAGGAGAAAATACACCTACGAGATCATCTCGGCTCGCAGGGAGAAAAGTCTTTATGAGACCCTCACGGCTCATAAAGTTGAAAAGTCTTAGGCAGCAGACCTGAACCCGCTTCCTTAGCCATCGCTACCCTACAAGGAGGCTAAGATGAAATGTTCTTTATTATCTACATGCCACACTTACTAAAATCACACGGCAACGACACAACAAAGAGAAGAAAGCAACAGTAGAACAAAAATGTGTATCTTTTATTTCAATGGAGTACAAGTTGAATCATATGAAAGAATAAAAAAATGGATACATGTTATTGAAAGATTACAAGTGTTCAATCTATACAAAAAAGTTACTGAGAAGGAAGCGTCTTCAATAAATCAGCTAGCTGCTCGCGCACACCTCTCAACGCCTTCTCATGATCGGCCGCCGCGGCCAGCTCTGCTTCAATTCGAGCCCTTTGTTGCAAGCACGATGAAACCTTATCATCGATTTCCCGTTGGGCAGCTTCACGACTCTGCGTAACCCGCTCAATATAGTCGAGCTTCCACCTCAATACCAACTCGTCCGAAATACATCGCTGCAAGTTGTCAAAGACAGCTCTCAGTTGCGCGGCATTCGTTTCAACTTGGGCGCGCAGCCGGGCAGATTCATCCAAAGCCTCCTTGCGTTCCTTCCGCCTCAAGGTCGCTTCTTGTTCAAAATGGCAGAGGAAGAACACGCTCTGCTCAACCCACGCATCCCGCTGGGAGTTCAAAGCCTGAATCTCAGGAGCAGGACGCCTAAGCTTAAGCACATGCAGGCGTGCCTCAATCTTCCTGCAGTGGTTAACCCAAGACTCAACGACACCTTCGTTATGGAAGTTCATAAGTGTCGCCGGCATTGGATTAACCTCGGCAGCAAAATCTACAGCGAATGTAGGGGCTTCCGCATCAAGCTCCTCGATGTAATCGCTCAACATACGCAGACTGGTCACAGCGCCTTTTGAAGATGGACGTCTTGAAAAGGGCCCTGCTGGAATTATGATTCGAGACTCGAACGGAGCTGGAGTCGGTGCAACCGCTGCAAAACAAATCATAGTCAAATGACGGCTCAAGAAATAGAAGAAATATACGAACAATAGAGTCTACTATACCGGCTGCAACAGGGGGCAGAGCTGGGAGTACCGGTGGCGCGATGATACCCTCGTCCCCTCCTTCAATTTGTAAGGCTACAAGTAATGCAGAGAGGAATTAGCAATGACATGGCTGCCCGTCAAAGAAAAGAAAAGATGTCGGTTAGAAAAGATAGTCACCGGCACCAGCGGGTAGGCTAATCTCCGACTAGAAGGAGAAGTGCGGGTTCAGCAATTGATACAGATGATCAAATAGAACTCCTGCAAGATTATGATGATATATGGTCAGTATAGGAAAGATACTGTCCCCGATTTAAATTGATCACAAACCCATACCTTCCAGCAGTTGAGAAGATATAAGAGGAGGCGAAGGGGCAACGACCGTCAGAGCGGCAACTGGTAGTGCTTCTTCAGGTGTCGCAACCTCAGCGCTCGCCACACCTACCTTCAAAAGGAACAGATTGTCATCAGAATGGATTGCAAAATGAAAAGAATGCAGCAACCTGAGACCTACCAGACAGGTCATCAGCCAGAACTGTGACGAGACCATCGCCAACCATCACGACTTCTTCGATCTCATTTGGGGGGATGGTTTCGCCGCCCGTAGCTTCATCCCCTGATTCCATGAGAGCCGTCGTGACACTCGCGATGCCAGGCGATGGAAGGGAACCGCAAATGGAAAGAGCAGCAATGGGAGAAGTCCCGGACTCCTGGGAAAGAGTAACCGCTTCGGGATCAGTGGTTGCCGTCATCTCACCCGCCACCTCCTCACTAGGACTTGGCCCTGCAGGATAAGATATATGAGAATCTGAGGATTAAATCTTTGACAAAAAGACTCAGTGTTACGTTACCTTGGTTCTGTTTTTCAATTGCTCCCCGAGCCGTGCGTGCCACCTGTCTTTGACTGGTAGACAAGGTGATTGGAGCACCCTCTAAAGAAGCAGGGATAGGGGAAGCCGCGCTCGAGCCTGCACCTACAGCCAAGGCGGCGTTACGTTCTCTTGCTGCATGCCTCCTGTGCTTCCTTTCTGCCTGGTCCGTGAGAGCTGAGCTTCTTAAGACCTCCGACAAGGAGACGACATCGTCCGAGCCAAGAGCTACCTCTGAAGCCGTTGTGGAGTCCGTCATCGGTTGCTTAAGTGAAGCTTCTTTTGGCAATACTGGCGGAACTGGGACTTCGGTAGCTGGCCTTGGAAGCGTCTCCGCACCGCCCTGCGAAGTCGGTATTGCACCTGGGATAACCTGAGTAGAGGTAGTCCCTGCAATAAGATGAAAAGGAGGGGTCATATTACCCATAAGAAAGGAGAATGAAGACACAATGAGCCGAAATATACCAACGCCCAGCGAAGCGTGAAGCCTCTCTTCCTCCTCAAAAGTCTTGAGGGAAGCCGCGAGATCCTCTTCAGTGGAAACGCCTGTTGAAGGAAAAGTGTCATTCAAAACATAATAATAAAAATATAACGCAATGAAAAAAGATACGGCTGAAGTTTACTTGATTGTGCGAGGATGATCAGTTGTGCTTTGTGGCTAGTGAGTCGCTCGGAAGCTGCGATGGTGGCCGCCAGATCAGTATCATCCGGTGCCATAAATAAGCCCTCGTTGGTCCCATATTCGCTTAGGCCCTCGCTATAAAGAGCATGAGGCTCCTGGCTGAGTACAACGTCTGCAGAAAGAATCAACTTCTTCTTCTTCTACGAGCGAGTACCGGTCGCCACCAGCATAAGCTTATGCTTGGTGGTCATCTTGGGACGACGAGTCCCGATATCTGAACCCATGCCAGACTCGGGAGATTCCATAGTCACCGCTTCAACGGGAGCACGGGACATCGGTAGCTCAGGCACATCACGTGGCGCCACAGCCACAGCAGCTTCCCTTAAGGGAGGACGGACAATGGTCCATCGCTTTAAGGGAACAATGGGGTTACCAGACGGCGCTGCACCCTTGCGATCAAGCAGCAATCACTTTTGTTCCTTAATGACGGCGCCCATCGAATGTTGATACCACGCCACATACACATTCAGGGCCTTCGGAACACAGCTCGGTTCACTGATGAAGAAGTTGGACCCTGTGTTTAGGCGCATAAAATGGTGCAGCGCGCTCCGGATACCTTCTTCGGTAGCAGCGGGTTCTGCCAAGAAAGCCTCAAGCGGGATGCCCTGATTATAGCTTAGCTGCTGGGCAAAATGATGTGGGTTGTATCTCATGAACAATGCCGCATCATTCTGCCTAAATACGAGAAAGCCCGGCCTGATGGAGTACAGATGAAGAATCTCCCGAGCTTTCAACACAGAGGCCCCGTCTTTAAAAATGTCCTGCAATGGCAGCACCGTTTCTGTAGATTCCTGGCCGACGGTCAAAATTTTATCGGTAAAGGACATACCATCTCCAACCGTGCGTGGACGAAGGAGCAAACCCCTAGCTTCCCGCGGTGTCGGATTTACGATGGATGCGTCGACTAGCCGCATGATCCGAGGGAACTTGCATCTGTCATAAAAGGAAGGCCTTCTGTGGATACCGAAGATGCCAAGCACGTGCAACTCGAGCCACGAGGTGAAATAATGCATTGAGAAGTTGGCCGGCTGCACCTCTGGCTCAGTAGTATCCGCTATCAAGCTGAGGCCGTGATACAAGTGGGCTAACCTAGTGATCCCGACGGCCACTTGTATCCCAGCAACCATTCATTGAGCTGGGTAAAAGACGGACGGCCTCATACGGCGAGGGTGCATCGGAAGCGCAAACCAGCTCAGCCATAACCCGAGAAACCCCAAAAAGAACGTTTCTTCGTCGATCCCAGGAGCTGCCAGCTCTGCAAAAAGGACGACCGGGGTGTCGGGGAGAAAGAAGTTCTTCTGATCCACCTCCATCGTCGGCAAGTTGCCCAAACCTAAGCTAAAAGGATCGTCAAGTTTGGCGAACTTCGCGGCTTCCTTCGATAGTACTTCCGTACGGAGAAAACGGGCGATGAAATCAGTGAAATTAACCTCGCGGCCTCCGGATTCGAGAAAGAGACTCTCATAGATATTCAACACCTTTATCAAACTTAGGAATTAGTATTGAATGGCGTTCTCTGGGGTAAGACCCATTACCACTGATTTGGTGGCAAAAATATACTCATCCGGAGGAAGCAGTTCCTCGTAATGTTCTCCCATAACGGGTAAACTAGAGGCCACGACAAATTCCTCTAAAGAAACGAAGACTTCTCGATCCAATAAGAGGAAGGTATGGGTCAGAATGTTCCACTGCTCCAAAAATGCCTTGACCCACCATGTAGGAGGTGCGGAATACTGGAACAAAGAAGCATAGATCGCAGGGTACAATCCGAGCTTTAGCAGCTGTGACTTCTTCGCCAATAAGATGTATTGGGCCCACTGCAGATATCCGGCCGGGTGATGGGGAGTTAGTTCTATGTTGTAGGGTTGTCCCCAAGGGCACGACTCGCCCTGACATATTCGCCGCCCTAGAGTGTCCAAAGCCACCGGCGGCTGCACGGGTATTGCGGCCATAGAAGGCTGAAGGAGACCCTCTGAAGTCCAATTCACCTCCTCCACAATATAGTTTATTGGGGGTGCATCTGCATAAGGGATCACCGAAATAGGATCCAAAGGTGTTGCGCAAGAAAAGCTCTGCCGACCCCTGATAATTTGGTTGTACCATGTTCCCTATAGATGAAGATTCTTGTGCTCCGGGTCATGGTCTTTGATCAGTGCAAAAATCTCTCGGTCTACGGGCGCTTCGGGGAATCCGCCTTCCGAACGGACGAACGGGAAGGAAGTGTCAAAAGGCATAGTACCTGCGCGGAAGAGAACAAATTTTCAGCCGCCAATGTTAAAGTTTAAGTTCTGTCACTAGGTACTTTAAATATGTACCACACTGCAATGCAGTAAAAAGGGACCAAAGGGGACCCACATAATCTAGATGATAAGTCATCATTAATAAAACAGTCTCATCATTTGATGAGACAGTCATTAAATGAGGAAATCATCAATTGATTCTCATTCAATGAGAACCCCTCAGGCAGAGGAGTAAATCTCCCCTTGAGAGCAGTGCTCTGTGATAGAATGACACCTGTCAGATTCTAATGATGAAGGAATAAAATTCCTCAAGAGGCTTGCTCTGTACAAATGATGGAATAACCCATCAGAGAACTTAAAGTAAAGTTTTAATGGAATAAAATTCCATGATCTTCAAGATTCATGAACGAACTCTTAAGAGTTCTTTATGAAAGATTAATAAATCTATATGATTTGAAAAGAGCAAAGCTCTGTTAATGGGTTGAGAAACCCTGAAAAGGATCTCTTAAGATCTAAGATCTAACAAGAGCAAAGCTCTGTTGAGAAACCTACAAAGGTTATCTTGAAGATCTATGATCTAAAAAGAGCAAAGCTCCATTAAAGGGTTAAGAAAGCTCAAGAAAGATCTCTTTAGATCTAAAATTCCAAGAGAGCAAAGATCTGTTAATGAAACCCTAAAAGAGTTTTCTTTAGATCAAAGATCTATGAAGAGCAAAGCTCTGTTAATGGGTGAAATCCTAGATTATTAAAACATTTAATCTTTACCTAAATTCTGACAAGGTTCTGTCCTTAAGAAAATTCTTAAGATGAAGAGCTATGCTCTGAAGGAGAATAAAAATTCTAAAAAATTAAGAAAGAAGATGAACAGAAATCATCTCAAGGGCCAAGAGTCCTATTTATAGGCGCTGAGAGCCATTTCAACTTCTGAGTTGATACAAGGGCACATATGCTGCCATCGTTGCACTCACATGTGGGCCACGTAAGCGCAACGGTGGGGGGGGGGGAATTTGTTTCCCCCAATCAGAGCAAAACTCTGTTCAAAAATTCAAATTTTGAAATGAAGCAGCGCTTCATAGCAGCATCAGCGCTAAGAGAGTCAAAGACTCTGAGGCAGTGCCCACGTGAAAAGAACATGGGCGCTAGCGCTAAGAGCGCTGCACTCTAAGCAGCGCACTATGTGCAAAGCATGTAAGCGCTAGCGCCAAGTGCGCTGCAGCGCAGCAAAGCACATAAGCGCTAGCGCTATGTGCGCTGCATTCTAGAAAGCGCACCACGTGCAAAGCACAGGTGCGCTAGCGCTGGAACTAAAAGCTCCCCACCGTCAGATCAAAGATCCAATAAAGATGGAAAATCATCAATTGATCAGAATAAAATTTTGTTAAGGAAAGATTCCTCAAAATCTTTCCAAATAAAAAGATTGTGCTCTGTAAATCAGAGCACCGTCGGATCAATGATCCAATGGTGATTAAAAATCACTAAAATACAGAATAAATTCTGTGTGGGGAAAGATTTCCCAATCTTTTTAAAAACAAGAAAATTGCCTTCTGTAAATCAGAAGCCCTTGGATCAAAGATCCAACGATGGGAAAATCCCCAAATCAATTGGAGAAAAGATCTCCTTAACCGATTAAATAAATCAGCTCGCCCTATATAAAGGCCCCAAGACTTCAAGTCTAAAATGGAGGAACCCCCCCTCCCCCTAAACTTTGAGAAATCTCAGAAAGAAGAACCAAGCTCTCGCTAGAAGAACAACTTTTCTTCAAGGCAAAAAAAAGACAGAAAGACGAAATCGTCTCATATAAAAAGAAGAATTCACTTCTTTCTTTAAGATCATAGATCTGCAAGACCAAGGTCTTTCACAAAGAGATCAAAAGATCTCATCATAAAATAAGAAGAAGAACATAATTCTTCTCACAGATCATAGATCTATAAGACTAAGGTCTTTTACAAAAAGAGATCATAATATCTCATTATAAGAGGGGGGAATAATTCAATTCTCTTAGGATCACAGATCCATAAAGGCAAAGTCTTTCACTAAAATAAGAGATTGAAACATCTCCTACAAAACAAGAACTTTGTTCTTAGAATCTTGAGACAAAGTATCTTCTAAACGAGAATTTATTTATCAGATCATAAAATTGATCAGATGCGCTTCTGCGCTCTTTGACTGGTGCAAAGCGCCAAGCGCACCACGTGCTCCTCATGTGTGCGCTACTGAATAGAAAGCGCTTTGCGCTCATGGATTGGCGCTCAGCGCTGAGCGCACTACGTGCTCCTCACGTGTGCGCCACTGAACAAATAGCGCTTTGCGCTCATAATATAGCGCTTTGCGCTCATGGACTGGCACTCAGCGCCGAGCGCACCACGTGCTCCTCACGTGTGCGCTACCCAGCAGAAGTGCTCTGCGCTCTTTGACCAGCGCAAAGCGCCAAGCTCCCCCCGTGCTCCGCACGTGTGCGATAAAAGAACATAAATTTTTCTATAAGCAAAGCCCAGAGCTATGATGAATGCTCAACATTCAATAAAAGACAAAAATATTGTCAGAATTCAAATCAATGTTCAGCATTGTCAAATGTTTAACATTTTAACTGAGTGGGCCGAGCCCAAGTTGGACATAAACCCCTCATTCAGATTAATTGAGCTTATATGCTCATGAATCTTTGATCTTAGTCCCAAATTAGACTACAGATCCCAACCAATATCGGTTCAAGGGTACATCTCTTCACTCCTTTGATATTTGTCGTTGTAATCCTTCAACGTCTTCAGAGAGGTGACGGGTCCCAACAACCATACATTCCATAGATTATGACGTCTTTAAACTGGACTGTAGAGTCCTTAAACCCATGGACTATGATGTCCTTAACCTCGGGCTGTGGGGTCCTTAAGCTCATGGACTATGATGTCCTTAAGCTCGGAGTGTGGGGGTCTTTAAACCCATGGACTATGATGTCCTTAACCTTGGACTGTGGGGTCCTTAAACCCATGGACTATGATGTCCTTAACCTTGGACTGTGGGGTCCTTAAACCCATGGACTATGATGTCCTTAACCTTGGACTGTGGGGTCCTTAAACCCACGGACTATGATGTCCTTAACCTTGGACCGCAAAGTCCCTAAACTAAAACAATAGAGCTCAAATGCTCTCTTATTGGATCTAAATGATCCTGTTAAGTCGATCTTAGTCTAAAATTAGACTAACGTATCCTTAACAAATGTTTAAGTTGATCTTAGTCTCAAATAAGACTAACGTATCCTTAAACCCAGCCCCAAACCCAAATCTAAGAGAATACGGATTTGGACTAATCCACGCTCTACGGGCGACAACATAAATTAGTCTTCGTATACAATCCACGGGCAACCAAAAATAAAACAAACATACACGACACGAAGTGACCATCTGGAGAAGGAAAAAGTGGTTACCGCGATGCGGTAGCGTAATTAACTGCAGGGGCTTGCGCCTGCAGGGAAGAGCGTCCCCACAATCAAAAACCCCTCCAAAGAGGGGGAATCTGATGAAGTCTGCTGTATCGGCCGCATCCGTTTAGACCTTCGATACATGGTGCCATAAATCAACTTGGCATCTTCGGAGAGGTGGACGGATAGCACCAAATAGCATCTGCCCTCGGAATTCAGGCAAGACGAACCTACGCGGTCTCGTCTTTATGTTCGGCGGGGAACACCTATGTGTATATATGCAAAGGAAAAAGTTGTTAGGAATAGATAGGTTAGTGCATGTTAATGAATTCCCTACTCAATCCTTTGAGCCGAGCTCGACCACTAAAACTAGAGCAATCGGCAACAACGTGGATTATGGTGCTTAAGCACGGTATTTGTGAAATCCGGCTTATTGACCCTTGTCCGTCCGTTCTTGTTGCTTTCTATCGCCTCTGGCTAATCCGAACGCAACCGGTCACAGTTAGGAATAACCGATACCTTGGTAGGGTAGGATGCCTAACGGAGCGCTTGCGTAAGTTTTGGGCGGAGTTTAATGGAAAATATCCGGAAAAGGAAATGATAAAGGAAATCTTAACTTACAATAACTTTTTCTTTCCTAACAACAACAATATTCATAAACAAACAAACCACAAAAAGAAAGAACAAAGGATAAGAGAAAATAAAATAAAAGAAAAACAATACAAGTAAGTAAATGGCATGGAAATAAATTGCAAGAAAGTAAAGCAAGAATGGAAATGCAAGTAACTAAAACAAGATACAAATAATATTAAGAACCCAAGAATGAAAGATTCATTAACTCAAAGTGACAATACAAGCCATGGGTTCAATAACCTAATCTTAAACTTGCAAGCTCAATGAAGAGATTGCAAGATCAAGAGAAGGCAAAGAACTCAAGGTGAAGTGAAGGTAAAATGAAGGCTTTATTAATCTTCAAGTAATGATACAACCCTTGAGATCAATAACCAAAACTTAAACTTGCAAGCTCAATGAAAAGTTGCAAGATCAAGAGAAGGCAAGGAGCTCAAGGGGACTAGCTATGTACAAGAACAAAACAAAAAGAGAAAAAAAAACTTGAGTGGAACAAATGTGAGGCAATGTAAGCCCCTTTCTCCCTTGCTCACCGGTCTGTTTTTATAGGCACACAAGAAGAATAAACAAGCAATAAAAATAAGATGACGTGGCAGCAAGGGATGGACCACAGAAAGTTGGGGATCTTTAGGGCTAGGGGGCCGGCCAGCTCAGAAATTTGGAGGGTGTGGCCAGCCCAAAACCGAGCAAGTAGGCTCGTGTAGAAGTGATGGTCTAGTGTTGTCTCCTCAAGTCCACTGGTGCTGCTTGATTTCTCTATAGAGGCCTGGGTTGTACTCAGTAGCTTGGAGGGAACTTGAAGCTTTTTAAATCACATCATATCTTTTTGCATTAAACTCTTGTCCCCCCTCTTGCACAAGCCATCATTTGTGTATGCCATGGGCAGCCCCCTCTCTAGGTACATGCCATCAAAGAGCTAATGAACACTTGCTATGTGTTAGACAAAAATGTGTGTACACTTGTTTATTTGTAAAAAATCTTTGAATATCGGTCGGTTTCCAGTTCCGATTGCAGTGTCGGCTCACAAACGTTATATCCGTGATTTTGAGTGTATTTCCAGTATTATGTCACGGATACCTGTAATCTGTATTTACTGAGTAAACACCGGTTAATAGTACCGATCTATAACAAAATAGATAATGAATGAGTGGTATTAAAATGCAGTTTTCTGAGATGAACAAATACCCCTAAACTTATCTTTTGCTCGTCCCGAGCAAAACAAAAATCCTAGCCACACCTTCACAGGGAACGCGATTGCACGGAGCTCGTGCAACAAGCCGTTAAACCTCTAGGTGTCTCTAGTAGGAGGGGTGTTGTCTCCTGAGAGTTTTCAGCAGATACTACCTACAAAATCCGGTCAGGCTAGTTTCAAAAGTTAACGTCGATTCTACTCCTACAGTTTAGTATCTAGGATAGAAATTCTATCATCCTAAGTTAGAAATATTCAACCCTTATGTTTCATGCCTCCTATTTATTCAACCTCAGATCCTATACATTTTACAGTATAGAAAGATCTCGGTTTCTCTTGAGTTTTCCTTCTAAAGTGTGGTCTCCAATCAAGGATTTTTATCATCTTTACGAAAAACATAAGTCTTATTCTTTATTTCTATCTTTCCTCCAAACATCGATTGTATAACCCTACGTGTGTGTAAATTTTTCACCCCTACACTTTAGAATTCAATTCAAGCTATAGTACCCATGCCCTAACACCTAATACTACTTCTTTTCGTTAATGATGGACGGTTTTTCTCACACGCCTTTCATGCGACTATTAATGCTTCTTGAGACACTAACAGCCGATTACTGAATGTGTGAGCTTAAAACGTAAATAACAGTTTCCAGGTCTTAACTTTATTTATTTTTTCTTCTTTTTTTCTTTATTTTTCTATTTCAAGACCGGATATATTTTTCAATGATGCTCTTTTGGTGGTTAGCTTTAAATACCGTTTTTTTCTTTCATACTAGAATTTCAGGCAAGAGTATTTTTAGGTATCCTCTACTATCCCAAGTTTCAAGATGCATATATGTGCAGTTTGTAAGGTATATACTTTCTAAATTTAGACTTAAGAATATAAACTACTTTTCAGACTTATCTTTCAGTAAAGTTTTCAATACTTTCCCTTCATTTCGACTTAACTCAAGAACTAAATCAAGATTACCTACTTCTTAAAAAAAACTGCAAGAACGTATAATTACCAAGGTTAAACAGAATGAGGGTTATTTTTAGGGTTTTCAATTCCTAAGTCTACGATTTAGTTATTTCTAACGTATCAACTAAACTTTCGTAATCAAAATCTAAGTTACCCTATTAGCTAATTCGACGACAAAGTTTTTATATTTTTGTAAAAATTTTCAATTTTTGTGGGTTTTAAAATAAGTGTGCAAATGCAGAATATACAAATGAATGCGAAGGTAGAAAGCTTACCAAGCACACCCCCAAACTTAAACTTGACAGTGCCCTCACTGTCAGGCTATATCAAGAGGATCAAAATTGTCGGGGCTCCCTATTTGTTTATTTATTTATTTATTTATTTAAGAACAGAAAAAGAAAACAAAATATTTATACACAAAAATGTCCCCCCCCCAAACTTAAGGAAAACAGTGTTTCCACTGTTTAGGCATTAAAGTTCAGTGTTAGGGGGGAAGAGAACAGTTTCAAACTATACGAGGCCATACACAGGCCAAAAGTGAGCACCAACCATTCAAAAAATTTATCGCTATAATGTGCAGGTTGGTGAAAGAATGAGGATAGGAAAGAAATGGAGAATACGCGAGACCGTATGCAGATAGAAGTGAGATACGGTCTCGGTATATGAGGAGATGAATGGCGGAAGGGAGAAAGAAGTGGAATACGAACTTGAGGGTGGAAATGGAGTGAATAAATTAGTGCAATTTATGATGACCGATGTGTAAAAAGCGATTGTACTAATCTATTAACCCGTCGAGAAATGGGGTCAAATCCCTCAAAATTTGTAAGAAAATATGGGTAGACCGAACTTGGTAAACCAGACATTGCAAATGGAAGTGATACGGTTCTTGCAAGGTCGGAACGACGGAAAGGATGGAGGGAAGTAATCGAGGAAGGGTATCGGTTAAAGGTTCAGGAGGGTGTACACAGTCAATGAAAGGGACATGATGAATTGGAAAATCCGACTCATCAAGTAAAATTGTTTCATCCTCAATACTATCCTCAAAATTCTCCTCAAAATTTAGCTTATCCATGCATTTATCATCAATTTCCAGACGCATATGAAATTCGGGAAAAACAGCTAATGTAACAACTCCAATTCTAGTGTACAAAAATTTGCTTAAAAATTAATGTATATTTGGGGTATTTGCATTTACTGTGATTACTATAAGTAATTAATTCACTCTTTAATTACAAGAAGGAGCTTGTAGCTCATTGGTAATATCTTGCACTGCTGAACCAAGCCACCAGAGTTCAAATCCCATACCCCACATTATTTTTAATATTGTTTTATTTTGAATTTTTAGAATACCAAGAGTTTACAGGTGCATATCTCACAAAAACCCCACTACACCCGGAAAACTAACAGTACCATGGGACTAATGAAGCGATGGGGATCCCTCCGACCACCTGACTCGACCGCCGAGTCATCAACACCAAACTTGTGTCTTTTCAGCTCCCCTGCACCCCTGTGACTTTAAATCCTCATACCAGTAACATAGCACCTTTCAAACACCAATTACTCCACTTTTAATACATTTTAATAAATTTTATCACATTTTTTCATTTCAACCTTTCACCTACCCATCGCAAATCTTTGATGCGCGACTCTTTTTCTAGTTTATCTAGACTGAGAATATCGGCAAGACCGACCTTGAGAACTCTAGCCTTGCCCTATAAATACAACCCCTGCACAAAACCCCCTCGCTCCAAAATTCTGATCAAAACCTCAAGAAATTTCCTCGAACCCTGGTGTACTTTGGAAGAAGCGAAATGTGAAGATCCGGCGATTTTTCCGGCGACAACCCTACGAGATCCCGGAGACGAAACGACGCACCGGAAGCTACGTCCACTCCCTCTCCCTCTCCTCTTTAATCTAAATCTATAAGTCCCCCTCCCTCTTCTCTATTCTTTTTCTAAAAATACGAGATTCTAAAACCCGACGGAATCGGAACAAATCCGATTTCCGATTCGGTTCTTTCTCAAAATCCAACATTTTCTTAAATACAATCACACAAAACTCTTACATGTTGACCATTAAATATTAATAAATATGTTGAACTAGTTTCATGACAATCTAGTTCATTTTGTAACTTTTATCGTACTTTTTCACTAAAATACCATATAGTTTCATTTCGACATTTAAACATCACAAACTTGCTATACCTTTAAGTAGATCACGAGATAATGACCTACCTCCTCACAACACTCATATGAAACATAGAACCATACCTTTCGAGAACATAGAATACGGTAAAACGAAACATTTCAAATAAATACCATGAATTAATAAAACCGTTTCCTAAAGGATTAAGTATTTTTATAAATCTTTGCAAAGTGCCGCTACAACCCAATTTGGGGAACCCGACTGAGATGGTGCGGATTATCGCACATCCCTGGGCTTAATAGTGCGAGATGCAGACCTCCGCAAGGAGTATTCGGTCTCGAGAGATTTAAAATACCAAAATCTTAAGAAAATGAGATTTCTAGAAATATAATATATATATTAAAATTTATTTATATATATATATATATGTAATATCAAAAATACCTATTTTTGCATAATATAAATACTTCAACTTTTCCAAAATCACAAGAATCACTTTACATTAAAATACCATGAATTCTATACAAAATATTACCATTTAATACAATATATTGTGAAAATTAGGTTATTCTCATTAGAAATGTCTCATGTATAAAATCTACACTTATTACAACTCTAAAGACGATAATTAATTGGGGTGTATTTTGAAAATTATACAAAAGTATTTTTACATAAAACCCCCTCAAGTTCTATAAATTACCCTAAGTACCCTAGTAAATATAGGTTTAAGCGGGACCAATCTCTTGAGCCTTAGGGAGCCGGAGAAGTGGGTGCTTGCCTATTTAAGATAGACAACTTAACAACGGTGTTACCAACACGTTAATCGTCTTTGAAAAAGACACAAATCCTGCCGCCCATGTGCAGCGGTTACCGATAATATCAAAACAATCAGGACTTCAATTTCTTTTCAAATTGTTCTGACTCAGACTTAGTCTTATTATAATAATCTGATTTGAATATGATTCAAGTACAATCTACAATTCAACATGAATCCATGAATACATATATTCAATCTATTCAATTTGACTGAACCGAACCATGGATATACTTCCATTTACATGATTATCCAGTTAGATCCATGATTCTCCAGTTACATCCATTTACCGATATCATGATTTCGGCAAGTCATCCAATTATACAATCTAAATTACAAGACAATATAATACAAACAATACAAACAAGTTATCGCGGGGTTTAAGGGGTAGATTGGTACGGAAGGTGTTAGAAGTGGCACGAGACAGTAAGATTTAATACACCTAACCTGAATCCAGTTGCTGTTGTACCGTGGCATAAACGGTTCCTTGTACTACACTTGCCTCTAGTCTCTAGCATATAGAGACTCCTCTCGTATACACTGGCATCCTTCTGTACCAAGCTACAAACAACAGCGTTAACCATATAATACAACTTTAAAAGCTACCTTCTATTTCTGTCTATTCTATTTCTCCCTTATTTTTGGAACTTACCGAGCGATTTGTTCGCTGACGACATTCTCTTTCTTTCTTCTTTGAATGTCGTCAGATGATCTAGACACTTCGGAGATCGAGCCCACTAGTGAAGATTTGGACCACTTCATTGAAGACCCGGAGCTTTAGTGCATTGTACACTTTTTCAGTACTTTTCATTTTCTGTTATACCATTGTTTAGGCATTACTTTCATTCAGTTGTATTTACTTTTCCATGCATTATACAGAAAGAATGTGAATAAATAAAGTTGTTGTTTTATTATATCTTGTCTCTTGTGCATTTATTTTTATATTGCTTAGATATGCTTAGCGTATTTACTTCATAGTAAATGCGTAGCGGCCAGTCGCGCCCCCTTCGCCGTACACTGGGAAGCGGGGCGTGACAGGTTTTGTTGGTGGCTCATGCAGGTCAGAGTTGTATGGAACATTACCATGCAGTTCTGTTCTGTGTGAACAACCTAAGTAATATAACACAAGAACCAACAACTAAAATATTCTTTAGAATTCATGTTCCTTGAATCTTACAATTTCATATTCTTCAAATCATATACTTTGAATCTGTCCTAACCTAAATTTTTCTTTCAAGGTTATGGATTTCCCAAACAACACCAGCACCAATATCCACAACACACCTCCACCACTACCAATCACACCTGCCGTTCCTGCTCCACCCAACGAGCAAACGGTTCTGCTTGAGGCAATCCGCAGCCTCCTAGAGGAACAACGTCAGCTCTTGAACCGTCCCGACGCTGAAGCACCCCGGGTGAATTAATTCAGAGCTTTACATCCCAAACAGTTCTCAGGAAAGGGGAGCCCCCTGGATGCTGAGGAATGGGTTCAGAGTATAGAAGATGATCTGGCAGCTGCACAAGTGCCAGAAATAGCTTGGGTTCATGTTGCAAAATTACAGCTCATGGACAATGCACGGACTGTTGGAAGGCAGAAGAAAGCCGTCTTGAACAGCTCATTGAATGGAAGACTTTCCGCGATATGTTCGATGCGAAGTACTTCCCTGAGACTGCCAGGTTCGACATGGAGCAACAGTTCATACATCTGCAACGAGGTTCGATGTGGACCAAGTCGGTAGATGAGTATGACGCTGAGTTCACCATGCTCAGTCGGTAAGATATGTCTCAATAATTCGATTTTTTCATTATATCACATATTACACAGCTAACACAATACTTTAAACAGATTTGCGGCACACCTGATACCGACGGATGAGATCAGAGCCCGTCGATTTCAATAAGGTTTGGATTCAGAGATCCAGGCTGCACTAGCCACATGAGATTTTTCGACTCATGAATCGGCTCTGAAAGCTGCCCGCCATTATGAGACAGTGATAAAGGCGAGGGGAACACCTCAGTCTGCAGGAGTTAAGTGCCCTGTCAACCAGATGACAGGAGGAGCCTCGTCAAGGCAACCTTTTGTGCCAAGGAGACCAGGAGTACCAAACAACAGGCCCAGCCCAGCCTTTTGTAACTACTGCAAGAGAAATAGACATCTGGCGAAAGATTGACGGCGTGCGAACAACCTTTGCTTAATCTGCGGCTTAGCTGCTCATGATATTGGGTCTTGTCCTTATAGACAAAATCCAATTGTTGCACCCAACCAGCAAACACTTACCCATAGCGTCCAGCTATCTAAGCACCTACTCCAAGACTTGCACTACCTGCTCCACCACCTAGAGGACCACAAGCTGCACCTCCTCCTCGTCAGTTCCATCATGCTTAAAGGAATATTCTGAGGAATGCTCCTCAGGCCAGGAAGAATGTACCACGGCGTCAGGCTTTCACGATGACCGTGGAAGAAGTTGAGGCCACTGGCCAAGTTATCACTGGTAACCTTTCTTTCTCAAATTTTCTTTCAGTCTCATAACCTATCTACATATCTTTACCTACACCTAAAACATATCCGACATACCTTAGGTACAATCTTAGTAGCCTCATTACCTGCACTAGCACTCTTTGATACTGGAGCATCTCACTGCTTTATGTCGCAACGGTTCGTCCGAACTCATGCGATTCGAGTCACACCTCTTGTATCCAGCTGGAATGTCAGTTCAGGATATGGCGTTCTAAAGGCAACAATGGGATACATCTTGTATCCAGTAGTCATCTGCAGCAAAGAATTCTACGCTGACTTCAAAGTGCTGGACATACTGAACTTCGATGTGGTTCTAGGTATGGATTGGCTCGGAACTTTTTATGCTACCATCGACTGTCGTCAAAGGAAGGTAGTATTCGAGATTCCAGACCATCCGGTCTTCTATTTCAAAAGCGGAGACCGTACCCTGGAGCCAAGTACATACAAAGCGAAGCTAAGGAAGGCAGTGATTGCAACAACTCAAGCGGAGGAAGAATCAAGACCAGAAGTGGTTCGAGAGTTCGACGACGTGTTTCCTGACGATATATTAGGTTTGCCTCCCGATCGAGCTCTTAAATTCAGCATTGATTTAGTACTAGGAGCACAACCGGTGATCAAAGCACCTTATCGATTAATTCCGGAAGGTTTGAAGGAAGTCCGAAATCAGTTGGACGAATTATTGGCGAAAGGATGGATCCGTCCCAGCACTTCAAGTTGGGGATCACATGTATTACTTGTGAAGAAGAAGGAAGGTTCATACAGAATGTGCATTGATTATAGAGCCTTGAATGAAGTCACGATAAAGAACAAGTATCCACTCCCGCGCATCGACGATTTATTCGATCAGCTAAGTGGATCTTGTGTTTTCTCTAAATTAGATCTTCGTTCAGGTTATCATCAGGTGAAGGTTAAGGAAGCTGACATTCATAAAACGGCTTTCAGAACTCGTTATGGACATTACGAATTTCTTATGATGCCATTTGGAGTGACCAACGCACCAGCAATATTCATGAACCTGATGAATCAAGTTTTCCGGGAGTACTTAGACAGGTTCGTTGTCATCTTCATCGATGACATCATGGTGTATTCCAAGAGTCGGAAAGAGCATGCCGAGCACCTACGAATTGTCCTGGAAACTCTACGACAACATCAATTATATGCCAAGTATAGCAAATGCGAGTTTTGGCTAAATCAAGTTGGTTTTCTTGGACATATCGTATCAGGCGAAGGAATTTCTTTGGATCCAGCAAAAGTTTCAACAATAAGCGAATGGCCGACACCAAAGTCAGTAAAGGACATTCGGAGTTTTTTGGGTTTAGCTAGATATTACAGAAGGTTCATTGAAGGCTTTTCAAAGATAGCAACACCTCTGACCAAGCTCACACGTAAAGATGAAGAATTTGTGTGGTCAGAAGCATGCGAACAAGCTTTCGTAGAACTCAAGTCAAGATTGACATCAGCGCCTATTCTCGTCATACCGGACCAATCTGGAGGTTTCGAAGTGCATTGTGATGCATCCGGTAAGGGATTAGAATGTATTCTATATCAGCACGGTAAGGTTGTGGCTTATGCTTCAAGATAGCTGAAGACTGATGAGCGCAATTATCCGACGCATGATTTGGAATTGGAAGCCGTCATCTTAGCTCTCAAGATTTGGCGCCATTATCTTCTTGGTAAATGAGTGAACATATACACAGATCACAAGAGTCTGAAATATGTGTTTACTCAGAAAGAGTTGAATATGCGGCAAAGACGATGGTTAGAACTCATGGCGGATTTTGACATCAACCTGCAATATCACCCAGGGAAGGTGAATGCGGTTCCAGATGCTCTTAGTCGTCAACCATTAGCTATGCATCTCACCGCTCAGTGGAAGCTACAACAAGACTTGTATCAGATGGAGATTGAAGTAGTCATGTCAGGTAACACTTCAAGTTTGATGAATTTACAAGTTCAATCAACCATTGTCAATCAGATCAAAGTAGCTCAAGCAAGTGATGCTAAGTTGCAAAAGATCAGAGAACAAGTGGTGAATGAACTCAGAACAGACTTTATCATCCATGAAGACGGATCTTTGAGATACGGAAGCAGATTGTGTGTACTAAAAGGTCCTGTTCGGGAAGAGTTAATGAAAGAAGCTCACAGCTCTCCCTACTCAGTACACCCTGGAGGTACAAAGATGTACAAAGATCTACGTCAGAATTACTGGTGGCATGGAATGAAGCGTGAAGTAGCAAGAAGCGTCGCAAAATGTTTGGTGTGTCAGCAAGTAAAGGCTAAACATCACAGGACAGCTGGATTACTTCAACCGTTGCCAATCACAGAATGGAAGTGGCAACACATCACGATAGATTTCGTGACTGCTCTTCCTCGTAGCATAAAGGGTAGTGATGCAGTATGGGTCATTGTAGATCGACTCACAAAGTCGGCTCACTTCACCCATTCTGAGTTGGCCAATCAACTGATACATTAGCAAAGAAGTATATGGAGGAAATTGTGAGACTTCATGGAGCACCGGTCTGCATTGTCTCCGATCGTGACACCAGGTTCAGATCGCAATTTTTGCAGAGTCTGCAAGCAAGCTTGGGAACAAGTCTGAACTTCAGCACGGCTTATCATCTACAAACAGATGGTCAGTCTGAGCGAACTATTCAGATCTTGGAGGATATGCTCAGAGCATGTATGTTAGACTTCAAAGGATCGTGGGAAGATCACCTACATCTTGTGGAGTTTTCGTACAACAACAGCTACCAAGCAAGCATAGGAATGACACCTTTTGCAACACTGTATGGAAGGAAGTGTCGATCGCTATTAAGTTGGGACGACATCGGAGATAGGGAACTTCTGAGACCTGAGATGATAGTAGGAACTGTTGATGTGGTTCGTACTATCAGAGAAAGAATGCGCATAGCCCAAGATCGACAGATGCACTGGGCTGATGCAAAGCGACGTCACTTGGAGTTCCAGTCAGGAGATCACGTATTCTTAAAGATATCTCCGAACCACGGAGTGATCCGATTTGGAAGACGGGGTAAGCTAAGTCCGAGATACATTGGACCGTTCGACATACTCGAACGAGTCGGTGAAGTGGCAAACCGCTTAGTACTTCCACCTTCATTGGAAGGAGTGCATAATGTGTTCCACATATCCCAACTCAGAAGGTATGTGAATGACCCCAGCCATGTACTTGATCATTCCGAGCTCACTATACAGCCCGACTTATCTTGTGAGCAACAACCTATTGAGATCCTGGACAGGAAAGTGAAGTCACTTCGGAATAAGGAAGTCAACTTAGTCCGAGTGATGTGGAGAAAAGACACACCAGGAGAGTCCACTTGGGAAAAGGAAGATGAAATGCGTGCAAGATATCCCCACCTCTTTATAAACCAGTCCTTAAAATAAAAGTTGTAAATTTCAAGGACAAAATTTTTGTAAGGAGGGTAGACTGTAACAACTCCAATTCTAGTGTACAAAAATTTTCTTAAAAATTAATGTATACTTGGGGTATTTGCATTTACTGTGATTACTATAATTAATTAATTCACTCTTTAATTACAAGAAGGAGCTTGTAGCTTATTGGTAATACCTTGCACTGCAGAACCAAGCCACCAGAGTTCAAATCCCATACCCCACATTATTTTTAATATTGTTTTATTTTGAATTTTTAGAATACCAAGAGTTTACACGTGCATATCTCACAAAAAACCCCACTACACCCTGAAAACTAACTGTACCATGGGACTAATGAAGCAACGGGGATCCCTCCGACCACCTGACTTGGCCGGAATCGGCCGACTCGGCCGGCGGATCGGCCGACTCGGGCCGCCGCCGCCGATCGGAATCGGCCGGACCGCCGAGTCATCAACACCAAACTTGTGTCTTTTCATCTCCCCTGCACCCCTGTGTACTTTAAATCCTCAGACCGGTAACAGAGCACCTCTAAAACACCAATTACTCCACTTTTAATACATTTTATCACATTTTTTCATTTCAACCTTTCACCTACCCTAACCCTAGCCTTACCCTATAAATACACCCCCTACACACAACCCCCTCACTCCAAAATTCTTATCAAAACTCTCAAGAAATTTCCTAGAACCCTAATGTACTTTGGAAGAAGCGAAAGGCGAAGTTCCGGCGATTTTTCCGGCGACAACCCTAGGAGATCCCGGCGACGAAACGACGCACCGGAAGCTATGTCCACTCCCTCTCCCTCTCCTATTTAAGCTAAACCAGTAAGTCCCCCTCCCTCTTCTGTATTCTTTTTCTAAAAATACGAGATTCTAAAACCCTACGGAATCGGAACAAATCCGATTTCCGATTCGGTTCTTTCTCAAAATCCAACATTTTCTTAAATACAATCATACAAAACTCTTACATGTTGACCATTAAATATTAATAAACATGTTGAACAAGTTTCATGCCAATCTATTTCAATTTATAACTTTTACCATACTTTTTCACTAAAATACCATTTAGTTTCATTTCGACATTTAAACATCACAAACTTGCTATACCTTTAAGTAGATCACGACGTAATGACCTACCTCCTCACAACAATCATATGCAACATAGCTTCATACCTTTCGGGAACATAGAATACGGGAAAACAAAACATTTCAAATAAATACCATGAACTAATAAAACCGTTTTCTAAAGGATTAAGTATTTTTATAAATCTTTGCAAAGTGCCGCTACAACCCAATTTGGGGAACCCGACTGGGATGGTGTGGATTATCGCACATCCCTGGGCTTAGTAGTGCGAGATGCAGACCTCCGCAAGAAGCATTCGATCTCGAGAGATTTAAAATACCAAAATCTTAAGAAAATGAGATTTCTAGAAATATAATATATATTAAAATTTATTTTTATAAAAATATATATATATGTATATATGTAATATCAAAAATACATATTTTTGTATAATATAAATACTTCAACTTTTCCAAAATCACAAGAATCACTTTACATTAAAATACCATGAATTCCATACAAAATCAATATTACCATTTAATACCATATATTGTGAAAATTAGGTTATTCTCATTAGAAATGTCTCATGTTTAAAATCTACACTTATTACAACTCTAAAGACTATAATTAAACACTTAGGGTGTATTTTGAAAATTATACAAAAGTATTTTTACATAAAACCCCCTCAAGTTCTATAAATTACCTTAAAGACCCTAGTAAATATAGGTTTAAGTGGGAACAATCTCTTGAGCCTCAGGGAGCCGGAGAAATGGGTGCTTGCCTATTTAAGGTAGACAACTTAACAACGGTGTTATCAACACGGTAATCGTTTTTGAAAAATACACAAATCCTGCCGCTCATGTGCAGCGGTTACCGATAACATAAAAACAATCAGGACTTCAATTTATTTTCTAATTGTTCAGACTCAGACTGAGTCTTATTATAATAATCTGACTTGAATATGATTCAAGTACAATCTACAATCTACAATTCAATATGAATCAATGAATACATATATTCAATCTATTCAACTTGACTGAACCGAACCATGGATATACTTCCATTTACATGATTATCCAATTACATCCATGATTCTCCAGTTACATCCATTTAATGATATCATGGTTTCGACAAGTCATCCAATTATACAATCTATATTACAGGACAACACAATACAAACAATTCAAACAAGATATTGCGGGGTTTAAGGGATAGATTGGTACGGAAGGTGTTAGAAGTGGCACGGGACAGTAAGATTTAATACACTTAACCTGAATCCAGCTGTTGTTGTACCGTGGCATAAACGGTTCCTAGTACTACACTTGCCTCTAGTCTCTGGCATATAGAGACTCTTCTCGTATACTCTGGCATCCTTCTGTACCAAGCTACAAACAACAGCGTTAACCATATAATACAACTTTAAAAGCTACCTTCTCTTTCTGTCTATTCTATTTCTCCCTTATCTTTGGGACTTACCGAGCGATTTATTCGCTGACGACATTCTCTTTCTTTCTTCTTTGAATGTCGTCATGTCATTTGGACACTCCGGAGATCGAGCCCATTAGTGAAGACTTGGACCACTTCTTTGAAGACCCAGAGCTTTAGTTAATTTTACACCTTTTCAGTACTTTTCCTTTTCTGTTATGCCATTATTTAGGCATTACTTTCATTCAGTTGTATTTACTTTTCCATGCAATGTACAGAAAGAATGTGAATAAATAAAGTTGTTGTTTTATTATATCTTGTCTCTCGTGCATTTATTTTTATATTGCTTAGATACGCTTAGCGTATTTACTTCATAGTAAATGCGTAGCAGCCAGTCGCACCCCTTCGCCGTGCACTGGGAAGCGCGACGTGACAGCTAATGACTCGGGATGATGTCCATACGGAAGTGAAACTAAATGATGAATTGGAGAGAAAAACTCATCCAAAACTGCGGGTTATCATCCAAAATATTTCCAGTGTCGATATACTCAATCAAGTGAAAATCAATATTCTCAGACACCTCATCAAAAACATGGATTTCAATCAATTCAGGTTATAGGATGGAGGTGTAGAGGTCAAAAGGTTTGGGATTGGTTTCACTTGGAATGGACCCTTCACAATCGGGTAAATCAAACACTACAAAGTCGCACAACTCATTAAACGTTCTATCTTCATTCGGTGAATCGTTTGGGACACTTGATAGACATTCAAAACCGGAGTTGTGGGAATCAACTTGGAATGGGTAGGTTTGATTTGGAAGGGTGTACTGCTCACTCTCACTACTCAAATTCTCAATCTGTCCTACCGCCTCATCATACATTGGAAAATTTGGAGCTAGTTAGAAACTAGCTACCGGGTCACTAGGTTATATGAGAGCGGTCGTGGACGTATTCAAATCCATCATCCGTTTGTACGATGCTATCCGAAAGTCTTCCAATGACTGTTCCAGACTAGACATGGGTTGTGGAGGGGTTTCAGTAAAAGATTCAAAGTTTTTTGGATACTGAAAACTCCTTAACGGCTGTTCAGAAGCAATGTCTAGGGAAGGTGCAAAAGTTGGGTAGGATGGATAGGAATTGAATGGTAAGACAGGATTAAGATCAACGTTATGATAAAAAGGTGAATGGAATTGTTGATCAAAAGAATTGGAAGTGGTGAAAGAAGTGAAAGATCGGCTACGGGATTGTTCAATACGTTCAGCAATAGATATGGGTCTTGGAGTTACAACAGGACTCTCAAAAGGGGTATCAACATAAGAAGGTGGGGTAGGTTGAAACTGTTGATACAAAGTGGATTGCGGAGTCCAATTGTTTTTCCTTGACGCGTCTATCCGATCTTTCAAAGAAAGTTTGGGGATGGATGGATCGTTCGAGGTTCGACCAAAGCAAGAACCGTAAGAAGTAATGTCTGGTTGTGGGTACCAAAGTCCGGCAAGAGTTTTTCTGGATGGGATACCCATGATATGAAGAGAAAGAGAAGAAGAATATGATTTTTTTTTAATTTTTTAAAGTTTGTTATTAGCAAAAGAATGAAATGTACACACAAAAATAATCACGACACAAAATACCATACACCTAATCGGTCTAGGGTTCACCTAGGTCAACTAGACCTGCTCAAGAACTTGATTGTCGAAGTAAAACTGTGTCGAGAAACGGGCTCAAAATATAATGGTCACGAGGCTAGGTAAGTGCAGAGATAAGGGGAGGTTTTTCGACGCTTTTGCGAAGGTCCTTAATTAGATAACCCTTTCTCTTTTGGCAGTTTTGCCGTGAACACTTTCCTAGACACCCCGTAAACGATATACCGTTTAGCGGTGTTCTAAATACAGTTAACTTCTCCTAGTGAGCGCGAAGTCCTTAAAGGCTTAAAGTCTAGTTCCTTTTAAAATTTGTGCGGGTAAACGTTATGCTCAATTCGTGATTTGTGGGCCACGGAAAAAGGTGATGAAATCCTTTACCATATGTTGTGGGGTTCGCTTGCCTTTAAGTCCGTATTAATGGATGCAATGAACAAATCAATAAAAAGGTTATTAAAAACCTAAAAAAATCGATTTTTATGTTTAAGCACGGCACTGCAACAAATACAGGTTAGTTAATTTTAACGTTTGCTAGCGAACTTGCAAAGAATCCTGCAAAGATAGTATATTGGATGCGTCGGATTTGAGAAGAAGGTGTTAGTAAAGTACGTACCGATAAATTTTCGGGTTAAGAAACCCTCGTTGAATTTGAATCCGAATAGCTTGGAAAGTTCGCTTGCGCGGGTCAAGCTACCCGGATCTTTGGCACTGTACTTCGCAATCACATTAGCCTTGAATGTACACTTTGCTCCATACAATCGTAGTTCGCAAATCCGTAAAATCTAAAAATATCGGAAAAAAGGATTATTAGTGCGAAAAAGCGATATGAATGCCCAAATACCTGCACACTAAAAATTATAAAAAACAAACAATAAAATTGGGACAAAATTAGAACACTGGAGTAAGGAACAAAATTTTGGAACCAAAGGAGGTGGTAGGGCCGGCGAGCTCAGAATATCTAGGGGTGTCTCCAGTTTAAAATTTGAGTTTGGGCTCCAAACTTTTTCTGGTGTCTAAGTGCACTATTATTGTCTCAATTCTATTGCTTATCTTTTCAGTTTAGATCTAGAGTGCTAGCAGGTTAGAAATCCAGAGAACAAAAATGTTAGCAATGTTAGTTTTTGTAGTTTTTTTTTTGAATTTTTTTGATTTTTAGTTTGTTTTGTTTTAAAAATGGTGTTAGATGATATAAATAAGATTAATCCGAAATGACAAGAATAAAAACGTTACCGTCTCCCCTACAACGGTGACATTTGATTGGCATGCTTTTGGCGTGTCGTGTTTTAAGGTTATAAAGTTAACCGCAATCAGGATGATATCGCTTTGCAGCTAGCCACGATGAGTACGGGTCGTCCGCGGGGAGACGGAGCGTTTTACGTTCTTGTTTTCACGAGTTAATGCACGAGGCGGAATTGTTCGTATCTAACCTATGTGTATATATGCAAAGGAAAAAGTTGTTAGGAATAGATAGGTTAGTGTAAGTTAATGAATTCCCGACTCAATCCTTTGAGCCGAGCTCGACTACTAAAGCTAGAGCAATCGGCAACAATGTGGATTAGGGTGCTTAAGCAAGGTATTTGTGAAATCCGGCTTATTGACTCTTGTCCGTCCGTTCTTGTCGCTTGCTTTCGCCTCCGGCCAATCCGAACGCAACCGGTCACGGTTAGGAATCACCGATACCTTGGTAGGGTAGGGTGCCTAACGTAGCGCTTGTATAAGGTTTGGGCGGAGTTTAATGGAAAATATCGGGAAAAGGAAATGAGAAAGGAAATCTTAACTTACAATAACGTTTTCTTTTCTAACAACAACAATATTCACAAACAAACAAACCACAAAAAGAAGAACAAAGGAAAAGAAAAAAGAAAAGAAAAGAAAAACAATACAAGTAAGTAAATGGCATGGAAATAAATTGCAAGAAAGTAAAGCAAGAATGGAAATGCAAGTAAGTAAAACAAGATAGAAATAATACTAAGAATCCAAGAACGAAAGCTTCATTAACTCAAAGTGACAATACAAACCATGGATTCAATAACCTAATCTTAAACTTGCAAGCTCAATGAAGAGATTGCAAGATCAAGAGAAGGCAAAGAACTCAAGGTGAAGTGAAGGTAAAATGAAAACTTTATTAATCTTCAAGTAATGATACAACCCTTGAGATCAATAACCAAAACTTAAACTTGCAAGCTCAATGAAGAGGTTGCAAGATCAAGAGAAGGAAAGGAGCTCAAGGGGAATAGCTATGTACAAGAACAAATCAAAAAGAGAAACAAAAAGAAAACTTGAGTGTAACAAATGTGAGGCAATGTAAGCCCCTTTCTCCCTTGCTCACCGGTCTGTTTTTATAGGCACAAAAGAAGAATAAACAAGAAATAAAAATAAGATGACGTGGTAGCAAAGGATGGACCACAGAAAGTTGGGGATCTTTGGGGCTAGGGGGCCGGCCGGCTCGGAAATTTGGAGGGTGTGGCTGGCCCAAAGCCGAGCAAGTAGGCTCATGTGGAAGTGGTGGTCTAGTGTTGTCTCCTCAAGTCCACTGGTACTGCTTGATTTCTCTATAGAGGCCTGGGTTGTACCCAGTAGCTTGGAGGGAACTTGATGCTTTTTAAATCACATCATATCTTTTTGCATTAAACTCTTGTCCCCCCACTTGCACAGGACATCATTTGTGTGTGCCATAGGCAGCCCCCTCTCTAGGTCCATGCCATCAAAGATCTAGTGCACACTTGCTATGTGTTGGACCAAAATGTGTGTACACCTGTTTATTTGTAAAAATCTTTGAATATCGGTCGGTTTCTAGTTCCGGTTGCAGTGTCGGCTCTTAAACATTATATCCGTGATTTTGAGTGTATTTCCCGTACTGTGTGATGGAAACCTGTAATTTGTATTTACTGAGCAAACACCGGTTAATAGTAACGATCTATAACAAAACAGATAATAAATGAGTGGTATTAAAATGCAGTTTTCTGAGATGAACAGTACACTATAAGTATTTGTTTTACTTTTGAACGGAAAGAAAGTACTTGTAGCACATTGGTCAAGCCTTGCACTGCTATGACGTAGCTCATGTGTTCGAATCCCCCCCGCCACATTATCTTTTTATTAAATTTTCTTTTAATCTTTTATAAGCCCAAGGGTTTGCACGTGCACTACACGTAATATGATAAGTTACAGAATAAATAAACTTATGCACAAGGGTATATGAGGCGACAGGGACACATGGCACAAATCCAACCCCATTCCACCGGATTTCGACCAGCGAAAACAACAAAAAAAACCCGGTACCGCCGGTTCCCCCCGTAGGTAATGCCTTGAGATTTTTTTCCCGAGCACCCCTTGCCTACCCCACTACCCCCATGTTGTTTTTTTACTCTGAATTTATCCAGAGAATAATAAAATCCCCTTTAACCCAATTTTTAATGCATTTTTTAACCCACTAAACCCTAATTTTCCCTATAAATACCACACTTTATTTTACCCATCCTCACTCAGAAATTCCCTGCCAAAACTCTCAAAAATTCTTAAGTCCTTATAGTGTGCAAGTGGAGTTAGCAAAGGGTGAAGTTCCGGCGAAATTCCGAGGAGATTATGGCGAAGAAACGTTGTCCCGACACCTTCCCTAGCTTCCCTCTTCTCCCCTATTAACTTGTAGCTAGTAAGTCCCCTCTCCCCCTCTCATCTTCTATTCTAAAAACTTTAATTTCTAAAACCCGATGGAAGCGGAATTAATCCGACTTCCGATTCGGTTTTCCTTTAAAATTCTATTTTTTCCAATCAATAAAATACCATACTCTCATATAATATTTAACAAACATTAACAAACATATTAAAACAAGTTTCATCTCAAAAGAATCTTTTATGCAATATTTATTGTATTTTTACGGTAAAATACCATATACTTTATATTTTGCCATAATTCACATAATACTTGTATTATGTTTAGATAATTTATGAGGTAATGACCTACCTCATCACAACATACGTCTTTGACATTGCATGATGAAAGTTTGGAACATTAGTTATGGGATAATACGACATTACAAATAAATACTATCAAACTTGCAAAACCATTTCTCTAAAAAATGTATTAATCAATTCCTTGCAATTGCGCCTCTACAACCCACTTTTGGGGACCCCGTTTGGGATGGTGCGGATGATCGCACATCCTCGGGCCTAGTAGAGATAGATGCAGACCTCCAAAAGGAGCATTCGATCTCGATGGGATTTTAATTCATTTTCTTTAGAAAATGAGATTTCTACAAAAATAAATAAAATTTATTTTTATTAAATATATATAACTATTATAAAATATCTATTTTAATTATATTATATAAATATTCCAAATTTTCTAAATCAAAGAAATCATCATTACAGGAAAATACATTTACAGTTTAATGCAAAATTCTGATATTTCAATAAAATACCATATACTATGAAAACTAGGTTTTACTCACTAGAAATTTCACTTTTATAAAATATACATCTATGAAAACCCTAAAGACGATAATTAAATACTTGAGCTATATTTTGAAAATTATATCAAACTATTTTTACATAAAAACCCCTCAAGTTATACTAAATTACAATAAGGACCCTAGTAAATATAGGTTTAAGCGGGACCAATTCTTTTGATTCTCAGGGAGCCGGAGAATGTGGGTGCTTGCCTATATAAGGTAGACGATCTAACAAACGGTATTATCAACATGGTAATTGTCTTGGAAAAAGACACAAATCCTGCCGTCTATATGCAGCAATTACCGATAACATCAAAACTAATTCAGGATTTCAATTTCTTTTCAAAGTGTCTGACTCAGACTGAGTCTCAATCTAATCAATCTGACTTGAATATGATTCAAGTATAAACTACAATACAATATGAATCCATGAATCCGTCTATTCAATCTATATCAATCTATATTGACCGAACCGAACTATGGATATACCCTGTCTACATGACTCTCCATTTATATCCATTCCATTTACTAATATCATGGTTTCGGTAAGTCATCCATCTATATAACAAAACAATACAATAAATACAAAAAATATCGCGGGGTTTATAAGGGGTAGATTGGTACGGAATGTGTTAGAAGTAGCACGAGACTGTAACCTTAATACACCTAACCTGAATAACCATTACCGTTGTACCGTGGCTGAACGGTTCCTTGTGCTCCGTATACCTTAGTCTCCGGAATAGTGGGACTCCCCTCGTATACACTGGCATATTCTGTACAAAGCTACAAACAATAGCGTTAACAATATAATCAAACATTATAAATTATATTCTCTTTCTGTCTATTCTATCTCTACTCATCCTTAGGACTTACCGAGCGATTGTTCGCTGACGACATTCCATTCTTCTTTCTTTGGAATGTCGTCAGGTAATTTGGACTCATTGGAGATCGAGCCCAGCACTGAAGATTTAGAGCAGTTAGCATTTGACCCAGAGCTGTAGGCACTTGTACATATTTATTTCATTTCAGTTATGCCATTGTTTAGGCATCGCTTTCTATTCATGAGTTTTCATTTCAGTTGTACCTATAAAAGAATGTTTAATAAATAAAGTTGTTGTTCATTTACATCCTTGTCACTTGTGTACTTTACTTTATATTTCTTAGATACGCTTAGCGTATTTACTTCTGAGTAAATAAGTAGCAGGCCTCGCCACGTCCCTTCCCCGTATATTGGAAAGCGGGGCGTGACAGGTTTTGTTGGTGGCCCATACAGGTCAACTCTGTATGGACATGCAGGTCAGTTCTGCATGAACATGCGGGTTATTTCTGCATGAAGTCCTAAGCAATATAATACAGGAATTAGCAACTAAAAACATTCTTTACGTATTCCTTGAATCTTTCAATTTTATATACTTTGAACCTGTCCTAACCCAAAATTTTCTTTCAAGATTATGGATTCCCCAAACAACACTAGCACCAACTTCAACAACACACCACCACCTCTACCGCTTACACTTACCATCGTTGCTCCGATCAATGAGCAGACGGTACTGCTTGAGGCGATCCGCAGCCTCCTGGAGGGTCAGCAGCAGCAGACTGCTATTTTGATGAACATACCAGAAGCGGAAGCACCTGGGGTCAAGCAATTCCGGGCTTTGTACCCCAAGCAATTCTCGGGAAAAGAGAGCCCTCTAGAAGATGAGGAGTGGGCTAAAAGTATTGAGGATGATCTGGCAGCGGCACAAGTGCTAGAGATTGCTTTGGTTCGAGTTGCAAAGCTGCAACTCACAGACAATGCATGAGTCTGGTGGAAGGCGGAAGAAAGCCGTCTTGACCAACCGATCGAATGGAGGACTTTTCGCGTTATGTTTGACGCGAAATACTTCCTAGAGACTGCCCGATTCGACATGGAGCAACAATTTATTCATCTACAACAGGGTTCGATGTGGACCAAGTTCGTAGATGAATATGACGCTGAGTTTACCATGCTCAGTAGGTAAGATATGTCTCAATGTTCAATTTTCAAATATCACATATTACACAACTAACACAATACCACAACAGGTTCATGGCACATTTGATACCAACTGCTGAGATCAGTTCTAGAAGATTTCAGGAAGGGTTAGATTCGGATATCCAAGATGCCTTAACTACAAAGAATTTCCCAACCCACGAGATGGCTTTAAAAGCTGCCCACCGATACGAGGCAGTAGTGAAAATGAGGGGCATACCTCAATCTGCCGGGGTGAAGCGCCCTTCCATTTAGATGGCAGGAGGAGCTTCTTCAAGGCCACCATTTGTGCCCACGAGACCGGGATTACCGAACAACCGGCCCAACCCAGCCTTTTGCACTTACTGCAGGAAAGATGGACATATGGAGAAAGACTACCGTCATGCAAATCGCCTTTGCTTAGTCTGCGGCTCAGCTACTCATGACATTGGGTCTTGTCCTCGTAGACACAACCCAAATTTTGCACCCAGGCCAGCAATCACTTATCAACAGCGCTCAGCCATCCAGGCACCTGCTCCACGACTCATACTACCTGCACCACCTCCTTGTGGACTGACTGTACCTCCTCCTCGTCAGTTCCATCAAGCCCAACGGATCGTACTTCAATTACGATGGAACGGGCAGAGGAATGCTCCTCCAGCAAGGAGGAATGTGCCGCGGCGACAGGCTTTCACAATGACTGTGGAAGAGGCTGAAGACACCGGCCAAGTCATCACTGGTAACACTTTCCCTTCAAACCTTATTTTCCATCCATTTATACATATATATATCTCTTTTCCTTATACCTAAAACTATCCCACATAACTTAGGTACAATTTTAGTAGCCTCACTCCCTGCACTAGCACTCTTCGATACTGGAGCATCTCATTGCTTAATGTCATAACGGTTCGTCCGAACTCATACGATTCCAATCAAACCTCTCGTATCCAGCTGGAATGTCATTTCAGGGAAAGGCGTTCTAAAGGCAGTAATGGGATACGATCTGTGTCCAGTGGTCGTCTGCAGCAAAGAATTCTATGCTGACTTCAAGGTGCTGGACATACCGAATTTCGATGTCGTTTTGGGTACGGATTGGCTCGGAACATTATATGCTACCATTGACTGTCGTCAAAGGAGGGTAGTCTTCGAGATTCCAAAGCATCCGGTCTTCTATTTCAAAAGTGGAGACCGTATCCTGGAGCCAAGCACATACAAGGAAAAACTGAAGAGAACAGTGATTGCAGCACTTCAAGCGGAGGAAGGATCAAAGCCAGAGATAGCTCGAGAGTTCGACGATTTATTTCCTGAAGGCATATCAGGTTTGCTTCCCGATCGAGCTCTTGAATTCAGCATTGATTTAATACCTGGAGCACAACCGGTGATCAAAGCATCGTATCGGTTAAGTCCTGAAGGTTTGAAGGAAGTCCGTACTCGGTTGGACGAATTATTGGCGAAAGGATGGATTCGTCCCAGCACTTCAAGTTGGAGATCACCAGTTCTAATTGTAAAGAAGAAGGAAGGTTCATATCGAATGTGCATTGATTATAGAGCCCTGAATGATGTAACTATAAAGAACTAGTATCCACTCCCTCGCATCGACGACCTGTTCGATCAGCTAAGTGGATCTTGTGTTTTCTCCAAGTTAGATCTTCATTCGGGTTATTATCAGGTGAAGGTCAAAGAATCTGATATCCATAAAACGGCATTCAGAACTCGCTATGGACATTACGAATTTCTTGTGATGCCATTTGAAGTGACCAACGCACCAGCTATATTCATGAACCTAATGAATCAAGTTTTCCGAGAGTATCTAGACATGTTTGTGGTCATCTTCATCGACGACATCCTGGTGTATTCTAAGAGTCGGAAAGAGCATGCCGAGCACCTACGAATTGTCTTAGAGACTCTATGAATGCATCAACTCTACACCAAGTACAGCAAATGCGAGTTTTGGCTAGATCAAGTCGGTTTTCTCGGACATATTGTATCAGGCGATGGAATCTCTGTAGATCTAGCTAAAGTTTCAGCAGTAAGCGAATGGCCGACACCGAAGTCAGTGAAGGACATTCAAAGTTTCTTGGGTCTAGTAGGATATTACAGAAGGTTCATTGAAGGATTTTCAAAGATTGCACACCCCTGACCAAGCTCACATGTAAAGATGAAGAATTTGTGTGGTCAGAAGCATGCGAAAAAGCTTTCGTAGAACTCAAGTCAAGATTGACATCAGCATCTATTCTCGTCATACCAGACCAATATGGAGGTTTTGAAGTGCATTGAGATACATCCAGTAAGGGATTAGGATGTGTTCTACATTAGCACGGTAAAATTGTAGCTTATGCTTCAAGACAGCTGAAGTTTCATGAGCGCAATTATCCAACGCATGATTTAGAATTGGCGGCCGTAATCTTTGCTCTCAAGATTTGGCGCCATTATCTTCTTGGTTAACGAGTGGACATATATACGGACCACAAGAGTCTGAAATATGTGTTTACTCAGAAAGAGTTGAATATGCGGCAGAGAAGATGGTTAGAACTCATGGCGGAATTCGACATCATCCTACAATATCATCCAGGAAAGGTGAATGTAGTTCCTGATGCCCTTAGTCGCTAACCATTAGCACTGAATCTCACCACACAGTGGAAGCTTCAACAAGACTTGCATCAAATGGAGATTGAAGTAGTCATGCCAGGTAACGCTTCAAGTTTGATGAACTTACAAGTTCAATCTACCATTGTCAATCAGACCAAAGCAGCTCAAGAAAGTGATGCTAAGTGGCAAAAGATCAGAGAACAAGTGGAAAGTGGACTTCGAACAGATTTCATCATCCATGAAGACGGATCTTTGAGATACGGCAGTAGATTGTGTGTACCAAAAGATTCTGTGCGAGAAGAGTTGATGAAAGAAGCTCACAGCTTTCCTTATTCAGTACACCCTGGAGGTACAAAGATCTACAAAGATCTGCGTCAAAATTACTGATGGCATGGAATGAAGCATGAAGTAGCCAGAAGTGTCGCTAAATACTTGGTGTGCTGGCAAGTAAAGGCCGAACATCACATGACTGCTGGTTTACTTCAACACCTATCCCAGAATGGAAGTGGCAACACATCACAATAGATTTCGTGACTGCACTTCCTCGCAGCACGAAGGGTAACGATGCGGTATGGGTTATTGTGGATCGGATCACAAAGTCGGCTCACTTTATTCCATTTCGAGTTGGTCAATCTACTGAGACACTTGCAAAGAAATATATGGAGGTAAGAATCTAAGTAAGATTTAAACTCTTCAAATATGTATATCTCTGATACCCATGAACTTGTAACATTTCAGAAAAATAAAATATTATTTTTAAGAATTTATATAATTGAATAATAAATATTATGAATATTCTAATGTGTGGAAATTAGTTTTAAATGGTATGGTATAATTAAATACTGATAAATTGGGAAAGATTGGAAAATACATTTGGATGTTGATTTTGAAAGAACATTGTATGATTTAGGCACTTTATAAAAATTTAAAAAGTTAATTTTAAAGGGGTTATTTACTAAACTCGATTAGTGTTTGCAAATTTTTCATTAAGTGTGATATGTGCATGATATGCAACATGATATGTTGCATAATACATATGACATTTCTTTTGTTGATTTAAAGCCATGTTTTAATTCTTGTTATTTGGTTTTTTTGTTATGTTGGAAATTTAAAAGAAAAAGAAAAGAAATGAATAAAGAATGGGGTATGGGCAAGAGAGAGAGAGAGAGAGGTGAGGGGTTCATTGACTCGGTTTCATTCATCATCCTCTTTATTATTTTCCCTCCTTCTTCCTCTCATGGATGCCCTCTTCTTTCCCCTCCTCTAACTCTTCACTACAACCCCAAATCCATATCAAAACACTTCATTCCCTTCACAAAATGTATGCACAAGCTCACTACAACCATGATGGATCAAGAAAGTTTGGATTTTGGGTACTTAGGGCAACTCAAGAATTTTCTTGAGTTGCCAAATGTGGTAATCCTTTTACCATTAGTGTAGCGATCCATTTCCTTTAGCTTCCATGTTAGTTTAAAATTGGTTATGTGAGGTTTAGTGAACTTGGAAAATTCCAATTTGAGGTTAGGGTTTGATTTGAATTAAGATGGTGCATTTGAGGTGTAATTAGTGACTAGAAACCCCCCCCCTTAGTGTCTAAAACCTAGACCAAACAGAGCCTAGACCATGCAATGTGAATTAGATATTGAAATGTCGGTTTTGTGTATAATTAATGCCTACAGGGAATCTGGGATAATCTGAGATCAATACTAGAAAAACAAGCAACTCCATTGACCTAGATTGGACACTAGGAGGCCACCCTGAGAGGACGAAACCCTAACTCCCTGCTTTGGCCGATCTGACGGATTTCAGGGCAATGTGGCCGGCCAAAATGTGGTATCTGGAGTCTAGGTTTGGTCTGTAGCTCAGTTACTTCATATACTACCCCACTACATTGCTTGTTTAGACTAATTTTACCTGAACCAAAATCTGGGACCATTTTCTTGACTTGCTGCTTTGAATTCCTTGATGTTTATGAATTGAAGTTTTGATATTTGTGTTTTGTATCGGTCACTTGACGTTTGTACGTCGATATCGGGTGTTATTTGGTTGATTTGCATGAGTAGACCATATGTTTTAACCTATGTGTGATACGTGTGTCGTTTTGGTTTTCGTGCGCGATTTCGGTTTATGATACTTTGTGTTTATATGTGTAGGCACCCTCACGTGGACTTCGGACGATAAGGACGAGCGTGGCGACATCGACTTCGGCAAGCAAGAATCAAGGTGAGTAGATAAATATCTACGGGGGAAGTCGGGTGGATGGCGTATAGCACCCCCGCAGTTTCGTAGTGCAGTATACGAATACGTTATATATATATATATATATATATATATATATATATATATATATATATATATATATATATAAATATATGTATTGTGAGACTAAATGATTATCAAGATAGGCTTTAGGTGTTCATGGGTTAGTTTTAGTGTAATTGTAAGTTAATGCTTTAGTTTAGTTCTTAGTCGCGAAACCCTAGAGTATAGTTGTTACACACACACACATGCACACACGTGGTATGTATGGGGTGTATATGGTTATATATATATATATATATATATATATATATATATATATATATATATATATATATATATATGCGGATGCGTTGGTACATATACATATATATATATATATACACATATATATATATACACATACGTATACACGGATAATGAGGATAGTGTATGATACTCGGAGGAGAGGCGATATGATCGGGCATGATGTCGTGAGATCGGTTGTGTGACTTGGGTCGTATTATGAGATACGACATGACATTATAGCGGATCGTTGAGCAATATGTTTTCATACACACGCGCATATATAGGTTTGATGGTATCGTAATGTACTAGACTTTAGATCGGTACCCCTAATTCAGAATATGATGATAATGATACCAAATAAGTAATATGTTATATGTGATAATTGACCCGTACCCCGATTTAGGATGCCGTACGATGGATTTTTCCGTACGATGTATAAATATGATGATTGATCCGCACTCTTAACTCGAGGATGTCGTATTATATATTTTATCGTACGTGACGCTATTGAGGCGGGATCACCAACTACTAGATATATCGACTCGGACTTAGGTGGTTTTCCTTACCCTTTTGATTAGTCTCTTAGCTTTGTCCTATAGTTTACTTAGTAGATGTTAGAATGGGCTCGAGTCATACTTATTTCCAAAACTAACAAATCGTGAGTATTTTAAAGACAGGCTAAGGGATACTACGGATATTTCAAAGGACGTATATTTTCTTAAAAACATCGTAGCCCCTATTTTCTAAACACCACGATTCGCGCTATTTCAAATGCCAAAACTGTATGACTCGTATATATAATGTATATTCTTTATTGCCGTGTTTACTATTCTTTTTCCGTATATTCTTGCTATTCGCATCGTATTGCATGCTTAAATGTGTTTTCGTAGTCTTTATAAAACCCTATTGTCAGGAACCAGCACCATTACCGATGATGCGTATGCTCCACTTACACCTGCTTGCCGGCTCATACACATCATCATCGGTAATTTTCATATCACGTACACAATAGAGAACACTGCTTCATTGGTATAAATCGCTAGCTGATAGTTTCGACATAGTACTAGTATGCTTACTTTCATATGCTAGTTTAGACATTGCATTTATTACTGAGATACTTCATGCATTTATACGTTCGTGCTGATATGCAATATTATGCGGTTTTATGCCGGTAATTCACTGTTTATTTACTCTTGAGTTTGAGATTTGAATTTTCCATAAGATTTCTGGATTTGGAGAAACCGCAAGGATTTATAAACGCATTATCATTTCTAAAGATAGAAATTGCGGTTTTCTTGTGATATGATATTTGTGATGTCCACCATGAGTTTTCTCGGTTATCGAGTGGTATCATACACCCGATTCGAGGTAGGGGGAGGGACCGTCTGCGGGTGCATGGTGGACCCGGTGCGGTACCCCGGGGCAAGATGGACGTATTGAGAAGGCGTTGAGCCCGGCAGGGGAGCACTACCAATCGGTGATTGTATGGGACTCGACGGATATCAGGAGGATACCGTTCGGAGTTATGGGCCGATCCTGATCATGCGGAGCCCTTGAATATTGAGATTTGATGACACGGGCCAATCCGGATTGCCGGAGCCCGAGATATTGAGATATATGTTTTGTGTCGATACTTGACACGAATTCGCTATTGATTTCATTGATGATACTTCGGTTTTATACAGAAATCTCACTGAGATAAGAAAACAGTTTTCTCGTACGAGATGTATTTTACTTTTATTTTTAATACATTCGTACATCATATATATGACATGTTACTACTTGAGACACTGGCACGAGCACTTGATATTGCACTTATGTTTAAATTTTTCAGGTTATATTACTGAGGATATTTTTATTGTATGACTTAGGAGAGAGTCATACATGGGATTTCTGCTCGGTGATGTTTTCTACTCACGAGTTGGCAACTCACCCCTGTTGTGCGACAGTTTCTTACCGGTTTTGCCGTACATGTTTCGTTGGCGGTATTGCTGGCACACTGCTTCCTTCTGGGTAGTTGCTTTGGTAGGTGGGTTCACTTGTATTGTGACCACCATAGTATTTGTATTTACATTCAGTTGTATTTAGTAAACTCCATCAACCAGAGTTGTATTAATTTATAAACTTAGAAGACCAGTATGTATGTTCTTTCGGCCTTAGAGTCGCGCGTTGTATTATTATAGTTTTTCTCTGGTTTTCTTGATGATGATGGTTTTCATTCTGAGTTTTGATCCTCTCCCTTCGGCGTTGTATATTATATTGCATTGCGTGGTTGTCTCCGCCGTTTGGCGAAGAGCTAGCTCCCGCTTGGGGATGCCTTTATTCATTATGTATATTATTCATGTTTGTACCCGTTTGGGGCCAATATTTACAAAGGAAACTTGGCCGAAATTTTTGGAAAAGACTTGATGTTTTAAAAATACTTACTACGGCTTATTTTGTTAAAACACTTACTTTAAAACTAAGTTTTTCCTTCACTCTCTTTTCAAATGGTTTAGATTTCTGGGCTTTTGGCTTACTTGAATTAGGTGGGGTCCTATAGGCTTCACATGATTCAAGTGCCAGTCACGTGCCATTTCGTGTCTTGACAGAACTCTTGCAGGAAATCGTGAGATTACATGGAGTACCAGTTTGCATTGTCTCCGATCGTGACACTAGATTCCGATCGCAATTTTAGCAAAGTTTGCAAGCTAGCTTGGGAACAAGTCTGAACATCAGCATATCTTATCATCCACAAACAGATGGTCGGTCTGAGCGAACTATTCAGATCTTAGAAGATATGCTCAGAGCGTGCATGTTAGACTTCGGAGGATCGTGGGAAGACCACCTACAACTTGTGGAGTTTTCATACAACAACACCTACGAAGAAAGTATAGGAATGGCACCTTTTGCAGCGCTATATGGAAGGAAGCGTCGATCGCCATTAAATTCGGACGACATCGGAGATAGAGAACTCCTTGGACCCGAGATGATAGTAGCAACTGTCGACGTGGTTCGTACTATCAGGGAAAAAATGTGCATAACCCAAGATCGACAGAAGCACTGGACTGATGCAAAGCGCCGTCACTTTGAGTTTCAACCGGGAGAACATGTATTTCTGAAGATATCTCCGAACCGTAGAGTAATTCGTAAGCTTAGTCTAAGGTATATTGGACCGTTCGACATACTCGAATGAGTCGGTGAAGTAGCATATCGTTTGGCACTTCCACCTTCATTGGAAGGAGTGCACAATGTGTTCCACATATCCTAACTCAGAAGGTATGTGAGTGACCCCAGCCATATTCTTGATTACTCCGAGTTCACTGTACTGCCAGATTTATCTTGTGAGCAACAGACGTTGAGATCCTGGATAGGAAGGTGAAGTCACTTCGGAATAAGGAAGTCAACTTGGTTCGAGTGATGTGGAGAAAAGATTCACTAGGAGAATCGACATGGGAACGTGAGGACGTCATGTATGCAAGATATCCTCATTTATTTGTAAACTGGTCCTTAAATTAATTGTAAATTTCAAGGACGAAATTTTTGTAAGAAGGGTAGGTTGTAACAACTCCGATTTCAATGTACAGAAAATTGTTTAAAAATTAATGTACAAATGGAGTATTTGCAATCCTGTGTACACTATAAGTATTTGTTTTACTTTTGAACAGCAAGAAAGTACTTGTAGCACATTGGTCAAACCATGCACTGCTGTGACGTAGCCCCTGTGTTCGAATCCCCCCAGCCACATTATCTTTTTATTAAATTTTCTTTTAATCTTTTAGAAGCCTAAGAGTTTGCACGTGCACTACACGTAATATGATAAGTTACAGAATAAATAAACATGTGCACGAGGGTGTATGAGGCGATGGGGACACATGGCACAAATCCAACCCCATTCCACCGGATTTCGACCGGCGAAAACATCAAAAAAAACCCGGTACCGCCGGTTCCCTCCGTAGGTAATGCCTTGAGATTTTTGCCCGAGCACCCCTTGGCCTACCCCACTCCCCCAATGTTGTTTGTTTACTCCGAATTTATCCAGAGAATAATAAAATCCCATTAAATCCAATTTTTAATGCAAATTTTTAATGAATTCTTTAACCCACTAAACCCTAATGTTCCCTATAAATACCATAATCTATTTCACCCATCCGCACTCAGAAATTCCCTGCCAAAACTCTCAAAAATTCTCAAGTCCTTATGGTGTGCAGGTGGAGTTAGCAAAGGGTGAAGTTCCGGCGAAGTTCCGAGGAGGTTCCGGCGAAGTTCTGAGGAGATTCCGGCGAAGAAACGACACCCCGACACCTTCCCTAGGATCCCTTGTTCTCCTCCGAAACACAGAGACGAGACCGCGCAGGTCCGTCTTGCCTGAATTTCGAGGGCAGATGCTAATTGGTGCTATCCGTCCACCTCTCCGAATATGCCATGTTGATTTATGGCACCGTGTATCGGAGGTTTAGACGGATGCGGCCGATGTAGCAGACTTCGTCAGATTCCCCCTCATTGAGGGGTTTTTTATTGTGGGGACGCTCTTCCCTGCAGGAGCAAGCCCCTGCCGTTAATTACGCTACCGCATCGCGGTAACCACTTTCTCCTTCTCCAGATGGTCACTTCGTGTCGTGGGTGTTTGTTTTGTTTTTGGTTGCCCGTGGATTGTATACGGAGACTAATTTATGTTGTCGCCCGTAGGGCGAGGATTAGTCTGAATCTGTATCTTCTTAGATTTGGGTTTGGGGTTGGGTTTAAGGATACGTTAGTCTCATTTGAGACTAAGATCAACTTAAAGGTTTGTTAAGCGTACGTTAGTCTAATTTTAGACTAAGATCAACTTAACGGGATCATTTATATCCAACAAAAGAGCATTTGGACTATAATGTTTAGTTTAGGGACATTGCGGTCGATTACCAGTTTAAGGACATGGTGGTCCAAGGTTAAGGACATCATAGTCCATGGGCTTAAAGGGACCCCACAGTCCGAGGTTAAGGACATCATAGTCCGTGGGTTTAAAGGGACCCCACAGTCCGCGGTTAAGGACATCATAGTCCATGGGCTTAAGGACCCCACAGTCTAGTTTAAAGACGTCATAGTCTATAAAGTTTAAGGACATCATAGTCCATGAGTTTAAGGACCCCACAGTCCAAGGAATGATTGGTTATCGGGACCCGTCACCTCTTTGAAGACGTTGAAGGATTACAACGAAAAATATCAAAGGAGTGCAGAGATGTACCCTTGAACCAAAGTAGATTGGGAAATCTGTAGTCCAATTTGGGACTAAGATCAATTAATTAGATTATGAGCACATGGGCTCAGTTGAATCTGAGTTGAGGACTTATGGCCAAATTGGGCTAAGTCCATTTAAGTTTGAAATCTTAGACCTTTGTTTGGGTTGTTGAACACTTGTCTGGGTTCAGCCCCCCATTATTTAGCAATGCTTAAACATGAATCTGGGTTCTGACAACATTTTGTCCTCGGCAGAGCACTAACCATTCATTATAGCTCTGGGGTTTTATTTTCAATGTCATATGAAATGATCAAGTTTGGAAGAATGTAATTGGGGTTCAATCAAAGGGGAGATCTTGTCTTTGGAAAACTTAGCTGATTTGGGCTAAGGCAGGTTTGAAAATAGTGTTAAACATTAAAGCATACTTGGCGATCACGTGCTCCCACGTGATGTGCTGAAAATAGTGTTAAACACTAAAGACGAAGCGCTTAAAGTAGTGTTAAACACTAAAATTGAATTGGTCACGTGGGGTCATGTGAGGCATCTGAAGATGGGGTCGGACTTCCTTTATTTTCATCCCAGAATATTCAAATAAGTGTTAAACACTTAAGTCTTCACGACCATCACGTGTGGGCATGTGATGGGTACCTATGCACTGATTTATTAAAGTGTTTATTAGGGGTCACGTAGGGACACATGAGGGCGCCTAAAATTGATTCTGCCTTTGGGTTTGTTCCCTTTTGTTTTGAGGGTCACGTGTGAGCACGTGAGACATTGCCTCCAGACTAATTCCTTCTTATTTTTAGGAATCTGTTTAAGGGTCACGTGGGGGCACGTGACCTAGACTTGTTCGTTCTTTTTTACTCATTGAGGATGAGGGTCACGTGTTACCACGCGACCAAGATGGGTAATGATCTCTTTACGTGCATGGAGATTTTTAAATCCCTTTTTCTTTTAAGAATTAAATTCTGTTATAGGGTTAAACCCTAATTTCATTTTAGAGGAATTAAATTCTCATGTGTTTTTAAAGAATTAAATTCTTATGTAGGGTTAAACCCTAGTTTCGTTTGGAGAAATTAAATTCCTATGAATTTGGAAGAATTAAATTCTTATATAGGGTTAAACCCTAGTTTTATTTGGAGGATTAAATTCCTATGAATTTGGGGGAATTAAATTCCCTAAACTCAATTCTCCCTGTAAGTTTTGGATCTGCATGGCAGAATCTTCTCGATGATAATTAAATTCTCAACTTGTTGGGAGATCTGCTTCTGCAGATCTTCAACCAAAGGAAGAACTAAGTTCTTATTCAGAAAAGTTAAACTCTTAATTTGAGAATTAAATTCTCTTTTTGTTTTATGGAGCTTAGATCTCTTTCCCTTTCTCACCTAGGGTTTTTTTTTCTAAGGAGATCTTCTTTTTCTCTCTTGAGAATTAAATTCTCCTCTCTGTTGTTGTATATTTCCCAAAAAAGTAGATCCTCCTCTCTTCTCTTCTTGGCTCCTACTTATAGGAGAAAGAAAAGAATCAATTTGTTTAGTCAATCTTTTATTGAAAGATTTTAGTTGTTTTTGTAACCAACCTGATCTTTTAGATCACTTAGTGAATTTTATTCACCATTGGATTTTTAATCCAAAAGATCTTTTATCTGTTATTCCTGGCAAATTTCAGGGAAATCTTTCATTGTATAAAATCTTTCCATAAATTGGTGATTTTTAATCACCATTGGATTTTTAATCCAACAGTGCTCCATTTTATAGAGCACCATCTTTTTTATTTGGAAAGATTTAGAGAAATATTTTTCCAGTTAGGGTTTTTGATTCCCTCTTAATTAGAATTTAATTCTATTAATTCATAGATCATTAGGAACCCATCACGTGTTGGCACGTGACCCCCTGATTAACCATTTGACCAAAATTTAATTCTGTTATTTTAAAGAACTCAGGAATTATCACGTGTCAGCACGTGACCCTTGGTCACGTGTTGGCACGTGATGCCCCATTGGGGTTTTTCCTTGTTATTTTATTATACCTTTAATTCTTTTCAGTGGGTTTAAAGAGCCATCATGTGTTGGCACTTGACCCCACTGATTAATTATTTTCAATTATTTATTTTATTCAGTGCCTACAGGCTTTGCTTGTAAATGGTCATGTGTCTGCACGTGATGCCCGGTCACGTGTGACCACATGATGCCTCATAACTTTTGATCCCGGATGAATTATGAGGCCAATAATATATCAAATCGAATTATTTTTCGGGACATGTTCGATACCATCAGAATTTAGCTTTTTCTCATTCGGGAGTTTGTCAAAATGCAGCCCGGAAAATACTGGTTCACATTTTCTTAAACATATCGCTACCATTAGATACCTTGGGCTCTTTTGCGCAGAAATTTTTTGGCGGGAACAAATACCTTCCACTACTTTGCCCACGTAAGTATATACGTGGGTGAAGTAGTGCAGAGTAATTCATAGCGTATGACCAGTTTTGGGTTGGTATATAATTTTCAGGATCTTGATCTGAGAAGATAACGAGCAGACACAAGCGTCGTCATTTATTATTGACTCAAATCTCGACTCTTAAGGGATATAGTTCCAAACCCTCAGCTCCATGAGCCGCACCCTTCTATTTCTTTAAGTTTTACTCTGGCGTGAAGTAGTTTATATGCTCTTGAGTAACTTCTCCATTTCATTAGTATGTAGTTTTGGCAAGTGTGACCCATAGATGGTAGATAACAGTTCATCTTGAACTCTTTATAAGGTAGCGATGGCTTAGAAAACAGAGTTAGGATCTGTTGCTTAAGTTTTTCCAACTTTATGAGCCGTGAGGGTCTCACAAAGGCTTTTCTCCCTACGAGTCGTGAGGATCTCGTAGGTGTCTTTTCTCCTTAGGAGTCGTGAGGACTCCTAAGTGCGTTTTCTCTTGAGAATCGTAAGGATCCCACAAGAGAATCTTCTTTATGCGTAGGGACACTAATTTCCCCGCAAGTTGAGATGAATCGAGAAATTCTCGCAAAGACACTGATTTCCTTGTAGGTCGAAACGAATCGAGAGGTTCTCGCCAAGTATTCTGATTTCCCTGAATCGAGATAAGAAGCGATGGCTTAGGAAACAGGTTCAGATCTACTGCCTAAGACTTTTCAACTTTATGAGCCGTGAGGGTCTCATAAAGATTTTTTCTCCCTACGAGTCGAGAGGATCTCGTAGGTGTATTTTCTCCTTAGGAATCGTGAGGATTCCTAAGTGTGTTTTCTCTTGAGAGTCGTAAGGATCTCACAAGAGAATTTTCTTCCTTACAAGTCGAGAGGACTCATAAGTGATTGATGAGTTGACCTACTCCCGAGTAAAAGCATTGCTTCAACAGGGAGGTCGAGGGTTGACTTTGGTTTGTCTGTGCACCGCTGAGTCATGGAACTGGGAACTTTGTCGCGGCTCCGCTTCGCTGACGTTGTATATTCCTGCAGAGACACTGATTTCTCTGCGGGTCGGCACGAATCGAGATGTTCTCGTCAAGGACGCTGATTTCCCTGAATCGAGGTTTTGCCAAGGACACTGATTTCCCTGGAGTCGAAGCGAATCGAGGTATTCCTGCAAAGACACTGATTTCTCTGCGGGTCGATGCGAATCGAGGTGCTTTCGTCAAGGATGCTGATTTCCCTGAATCGAGGTTTTTGCCAAGGACACTGATTTCCTCGGAGTTGAAACGAATCGTGGTATTCCTGCAAAGACGCTGATTTCTCTGCGGTTCGATGCGAATCGAGATGCTCTCGTCAAGGACGCTGATTTCCCTGAATCGAGGTTTTTGCCAAGGATGCTATTTCCTCGGAGTTGAAACAAATCGAGGTATTCCTGCAAAGACGCTGGTTTCTCTGCGGGTCGATGCGAATCGAGATGCTCTCGTCAAGGATGCTGATTTCCCTGAATCGAGATTTTTACCAAGGACGCTGATTTCCTCGGAGTTGAAAAGAATCGAGGTATTCCTGCAAAGACGTTGGTTTCTCTGCGGGTCGATACGAATCGAGATGCTCTCGTCAAGGACGCTGATTTCCCTGAATCGAGAAGGTTGCCAAGGACACTGCTTTCCCTGGGGTTGAGACGAATCGAGGTATTCCTGCAAAGACTCTGATTTCTCTGCGGGTCGACGCGAATTGAGATGCTCTCGTCAAGGACGCCGATTTCCCTGAATCGAGGAGGTTGCCAAGGACACTAATTTTCCTGGGGTTGAGACGAATCGAGGTATTCCTGCAAAGACGCTGATTTCTCTATGGGTCGACGCGAATCGAGATACTCTCGTTAAGGACGCTGATTTCCCTGAATCGAGATGTTGAGCCAAGGACACTGATTTCCCTGGAGTTGAGATGAATCGAGGTATTCCTGCGAAGACGCTAATTTCTCTGTGGGTCGACGCGAATCGAGGTACTCTCGTCAAGGACGCTGATTTCCCTGAATCGAGGAGCCTGAGCCAAGGACACTGATTTCCCTAGAGTTGAGACGAATCAAAGTATTCCTGCAAAGACACTGATTTCTCTGCGGGTCGATGTGAATCGAGATGCTCTTGTCAAGGACGTTGATTTTCCTGTATCGAGGTTTTTGCCAAGGACACTGATTTCCTCGGAGTTGAAACGAATCGAGGTATTCCTGCAAAGACGCTGATTTCTCTACGGGTCGATGCGAATCGAGATGCTCTCGTCAAGGACGCTGATTTCCCTGAATCGAGGTTTTTGCCAAGGACACTGATTTCCTCAGAGTTGAAACGAATCGAGGTATTCCTGCAAAGACACTGATTTCTTTGCAGGTCGACGCGAATCGAGGTGCTCTCGTCAAGGTAACTGATTTCCCTGAATCGAGGAGGACACTGATTTCCTCGGAGTTGAAACGAATCGATGTATTCCTGCAAAGACGCTGATTTCCTTGCGGGTCGACACGAATCGAGATGCTCTCGCCAAGGACGCTGATTTTCCTGAATCGAGGTTTTGCCAAGGACACTGATTTCCCTGGAGTCGAAACGAATCGAGGTATTCCTGCAAAGACGCTGATTTCTTTGCGGGTCGACGCGAATCGAGATACTCTCGTCAAGGACGCTGATTTCCCTGAATCGAGATGTTGAGCCAATGACACTGATTTTCCTGGAGTTGAGACGAATCGAGATATTCCTGCAAAGACGCTGATTTCTCTGCGGGTCGACGCGAATCGAGGTGCTCTCGTCAAGGACGCTGATTTCCCTGAATCGAGGAGGCTGAGCCAAGGACACTGATTTTCCTGGAGTTGAGACGAATCGAGGTATTCTTGCAAAGACATTGATTTCTCTGCAGGTCGATGCAAATCGAGATGCTCTCGTCAAGGACGCCGATTTCCCTGAATCGAGATTTTTGCCAAGGACACTGATTTCCTCGGAGTTGAAACGAATCGAGGTATTCCTGCAAAGACGCTGATTTCTCTGCGGGTCGATGCGAATCGAGATGCTCTCGTCAAGGACACTGATTTCCCTGAATCGAGGTTTTTGTCAAGGACACTGATTTCCTCAGAGTTGAAACGAATCGAGGTATTCCATCAAAGACACTGATTTCTCTGCGGGTCGATGCGAATTGAGATGCTCTCGTCAAGGACGTTGATTTCCCTAAATCGAGGTTTTTTCCAAGGACACTGATTTCCTCGGAGTTGAAACGAATCGAGGTATTCCTGCAAAGACACTGATTTCTTTGCGGGTCGATGCGAATTGAGGTGCTCTCGTCAAGGACGCTGATTTCCCTGAATCGAGGTTTTTTGCCAAGGACACTGATTTCCTCGGAGCCGAAACGAATCGAATCGAGAAGTTCTCGCAAGAATGTCCTAACGTCACAGTTAACCTCTGCTCTTTACGACAGAAGTCCGTTAGGGTCTGTGGTACTAGGGTTTTGTCTGTCATACCGTCGCGCTGGCTGATGTATTCCTTGATACGCGATCTTGCTATTCGAGTAGCCCCTCGACTATCGTGTCTCTGATCATCCCTTCCGGGGCTGGACAAGACGTCTTCAAGTAATCTTCCAGGTGATATTACCGTCGAAAGAGAAAGCGTTAGGGACATTCCATGTCGCTTTTTACTTGAGCTTAGGCTCAGTTTGGGAGCCCCGATGAGTTATGACCACTCCGCGCTGGTGCGGGATGATCTCCGGTAGTCTTTCAGGTTTTATATGAGTTGCCGTCAAGACCCTGAAACTAGGAATATTTCCTTCACTTCATTTTCTGGCATTGCGTCTGCTGTATCGAGACGAATGTTACAGTTGTCTCTAGGTTGTTGGTGAACCGTCGAGGCTTGGAACTAGGGACTTTGCCATGGCTCCATTGTTGGTGTTGCGTCTGCATCCTGTTGGAGGAAGAACGCTGGGGTGATATTGCATCTGCTGTATCGAGACGAACGTCGAGGTGGTCTCTAGGTTGTTGGTGAACCGTCGAGACTTGGAACTAGGGACTTTGCCATGGCTCCGTTGTTAATTGTCGCGTCTGAATTCCGCTGGAATGAGGAGGAACGCTGTTGTGGGTCTCCAGGCTGTAGATGTGGCCGTCGAGACTTGGAACTAGGGACTTTGCCATGGTTCCGTTGTTTTGACCCTGGGGTCGTTTGTTGAAGTTGCATCTGCATCCTGCTGGAGTAAGGAGAAATGCCGTTGGTGATCTCTAGGCTGTCTGTGATCCGTCGAGATTTGGAACTAGGGGACTTTGCTATGGTTCCGTTTGTTGATGTTGCGTCTGCATCTGCATCCTGTTGGAGGAAGAACGCTGTGGTGACATCTCGTCTGCTGTATCGAGACGAACGTCGAGGTGGTGACCACTCCATGTGGGATGATCTCCGGTAGTCTTCAGGTTTTATATGAGTTACCGTCAAGACCCTGAAGCTAAGAATTTGGCCTTGGCTTCGTTTGCTTTGGCGTGTCCGAATCCTGTTGGAGGAAGGACGCTGTAGTGACATCTCATCTGCTGTATCGAGACGAACGTCAAGGTGGTGACCACTCTGCGCCGGTGTGGGATGATCTCCAATAGTCTTTGAGGTTTTATATGAGTTACTATCAAGACCCTGAAGCTAGGAATTTGGCCTTTGCTTCATTTGCTTTGGCGTTGCGTCTGCTGTAACGAGACGAATGCTGAGCTGGAGCTGGGATTTTGCCGTCACTCCGATTTGTTTTAACCATGGGGTCTTTTGTTGACGCTGCGTCTGCATCCTGTTGGACTGCAAAGGAACGCCGTTGTTGACATTGCGTCTGGTGTAACGAGACGAATGCTGAGGTGGAGATGCAGATGTTGCCATCGAGACTTGGCTCTCTTTCTGATGGAGCCTGGTGGGATGATATTGTTCCCTCTTTGTTTGCGCCCGTGGATTGTATATAGGGATCGATGTGATCTCACCTGTAGGGCAGAAAGTTTCATTTCATTTCATTTTTTTTATTTCTTTCCACGATGCTCTACCATTTCTGCTTTTATATCGCGAAAGTCGCGATTGCCCAATCATTTCGGCTATTTTTCGCGGTGCCCAATCATTTCGGCTATTTGTTTTTATTTACTCGCTGCTTTTTATTGCGAGTTGCGCAACCATTTTGGCTATTTTGTATGCATATATTTTTACTTGCTGATTTTGTTGCAAGTTGCCCCATCATTTCGGCTATTTCATATGCATCGTGAGTGCGGAACTCAGGATTTGATACCGATTTAGGCATCAACATCGCTACAACTGGGATATTGCCAGGAGCGAATCATCATTTGCCTTTGTCGGTTCGAACAAAGGTGGCTTAGCAAACAAGGTTAAGATCCTGTCGACTAAGGCTTTTGACTTCATGAGCCATAAAGGTCTCATAAATGTATTTCTCCCTACGAGTCGTGAGGATCTCGTAGGTGCATTTTCTCCTTAGGAATTGTGAGGATTCCTAAGTGTATATCCTCTTATAAGTCGTAAGGATCTTACAAGAGTGTTTTCTACTTATAAGTCGAGAGGACTTATAAGGGTCATTCGCCGTGTGAGCATATCTCTAGTTGCTGGTGGGACTCTATTAGGGAAATGCTTTTTAGTGCCCGTGGATTGTATACAAGGGTCAATATTGAACCGCTTGTAGGGCAAAATCAGGGGGTATGACTGCTTAAGCATAGGATCAGATCCCTGTAGCTTAAGGCTTTTGAGTTTTAAGAGCCGTGAGGGTCTCATAATAGGGTTCTCCTTACGAGTCGTGAGGATCTCGCAAGTGTAATTTCTCCTTAGGAATCGTAGGGATCCCTAAGTGTGTTTCTCCTTTGTGAGTCGTAAGGATCTCACGCAGGTGGTTTCTCCTTATAGGGTCGAGAGGACCTTGCAAGTGTCTTTTAACGAGATTGCGCCCTTTCGGGTTTTCACAAAACTCGCCGGTAGCCCTGCTGTTTTTACTGACGAAGCCCTTTCGGGTTTTCATCCGTGCCCATTTCTCTTATGGACATACCGTTTTTTTCCACGTCAGCCTGGGAACGCCGCGGGTTTGTATTAGTTTAACGACGTTTCAGTCATAGGTCCGAAATTTTTCGGGCATCGTACGATTACGCAGCTAGATTTTCTCGCAAGTCTTCGCATCTTTTGTGTCGGAGGTGGATTCCTTGAAGAGAGGACTGAGGGCGATTTCTTCGTCAGAGTCGCTTCCAAAGGTGATAACTTGCGATCTTTTGGTGTCGGCTATGTGACAGTTGCCATAGGCTCTTTTACGCTCATCTGTCGTGCTTTTCTGTTCCTGACGAGCCTTGCGCTTCACTCGTTGAACGTGTTGTCGGTGGGTAACATATCCCTGCCACCAGTTTTTAAAGGCTATGCACTCCTCGATAGGGTGTGCAATCCTCTGATGGTATAAGCAGAAGTTTGGATGTATGTCCGCTTTATCAAGATGTATACCGCCAGGAGAATTTTCTCTGAAAGAGGGTAATTTCATTCCTATTGACAGGGCCCTAGAGAATCGTTTCCTTACTTTAAGCTTGCTTTTGCTGACGATAGGGATGCTTCGATCCGGTTGGGGTGCCTCGACCTTTTCATTCATTCGTCGGCGTTTGGCTTTTTCGAATATAGCTAGTTCGCGCTCTCGATTGGCTTTGCTTTTCTGACGGGCTTCGTTCAGTAGAAAGTCGATCATCTCGTCAGATGGTTCCAAGGGTTTTGGCTTCGATCCTCCCCCCAGCTCTTTTATGCTGTCTTCTATCGCCAAGTGAGCTTCTTCGTTAGTTAACGCCGAATGAGAGACCATATGGTAACTTACCACATAGTCCTCATATTCTTCTGACGAGTCATCCCCGTCGTTATTATCGTTATCTCCGCTCTCAAGGATATTGTTGAGAAATTCTTGGAGTGTGACCGGGGTTCGCGTATTCTGGTTATATTCCTCCAGTGCGTCAATATGCTTTTGCAGATCCGTGCGCTTGTCATCAAACTGCGTGGGCTTTTTGATCTTCTTCTTTTTCTTCGAAGACTTTGACGGCTGGGCCCGAATGTTTTGTCCACCATCACTATTAACTCTCAATGTTGGACGTGGTTTCAGCATCCCCTCGATGATCTCCGGCTCTATCGGGCTTTTCCACCTAATCGCCGGGCATGTTTGAAGATCTTTCAGCATTCTTTTAGCTTTTGCCGAAAGAACGACTTCCCATGGAGCTTCCTTTATAAAAGAGCATGATGCCCCCGGCGTGTCCATCCTTTTAGTAGTGTGCTGTTGTGGCGGATTCACCTTCCAGTTTTTAGATAGCGCGAACTTGCCCTGTTGGTATTGGTCTTCAACCCAGTTTTTGAAGACGTAGCAGTCTTCAATTGGATGGCCCAACACTCGATGGTAGGGGTAATAATTAAGATCGTTGACGTCGTTCGGTCGCGGTGGGTGTCTCGACTCCGGTAGAGTAATGAGCCCATTGCGCACTGCCAGTTCAAACAGTTTCCTAGTTTTATCACAGGGAAATAAGTAAGGACGTCTCAACTTCTCATCGAGAGATTGCCGCTTGTTGCTTTGGCGAACAACCGGGCTCGGGCCGCTCGGTTGTTGTTGAGCGTTGGTGACAAAGGTCGCTTTCCCTTTGCCCTTTTCATTCCGAGGCTCCGTCTTTGAAGAGGAAGGCCTATGGGTCATCTGGTACATTTGGGCCAGCTTGTCAATCAAGGCCTGGAAAGTGGCCGGCTTGAAGAGGGCCATATATGAGGACACCTTTGAATTTGGCTCAAAGGTGGCTATGAGCATTTCCTTGGCTGCAACTTCATCGATGTGTTGCTTGTATTTGACCAGAGATTTCGCCATCGGGTAACACATTGAACCCAAGTCTCATTCGGTCTAACCCTTTCGTTGACCAGTGCCATCACGGTAGTGCGTTTATTCACACTAGCGAATCTCTGACAGGAGGGCATCTCCATTTCGTCGAAGGTATTCATGGAGTCATTCGGGAGTTCCACATACTATTCGAAGGAAATGCCCGCCAGACAGCTGATGAACTGTCAAAGAAGAAGTATATCAGTATTGCCGCATATGGGTTCAAATCGCGCAATGTGCTGGCGAGAATTCTCGGTTCCTTTGTACATGTGACACGTTGGAAGTGTGTACTCTGGTGGGTGCTGTATTTGATTGTGCCATGTCGGATATGGTCGACCAATCTTGATTGATCTATTTGCGGCTTCACTGGCGTAGTGAGCTTCGATTTGCTGAGCGATATATTCGTTCAGCTTTGCTTTTAGGAATCATTTCCTTCTCAGCCATTGATGAGCTTTGCAGAGAATTTGAAATGTCATCCTTATCTTTAAGATCGACTACCGGCAGTTCATCCGCCAGTGGTTCCGATTGAACCATCATTCCAGCCATATCCTGAATCAGAAGGACCATCTGGTTCATTTTAATGGACATTTCTGCCGCTTCTACATCTCCCTTTTTCAGAGCGCGCTTTAGGAAATCAATATCCGACCCTTTCTCTATTCTTTCTCCAGGTGCGTCTTCGAAATTTGCCTTTAGACGATGGATTAGCGTTTGCTGCCGCCTGAGCAAGCATCTCCTGCAGCTTTTCACGTTGTAGTTGAACTTTTGTTAAGGACCGAGTTTGAGGTCGGTGACTAGTAGAAGCTTGAACTTTGTTTTTCGAATTCACCACATAGACTATATGAACTACTATGCCCCCAGGCTTGGGGCGTTTGGAGTTTTGGCCTTTGGAGTTTGCTTCGGGCACTTGAGCTTTATTGGGCCTCTCTTTTTTGTGAAAAGCCGCTTTGGTTTTGGGAGGAACCATTGTATCGGGATCCGTCTTGGGATGAGTCTCCTTGTATTTGAAAGAGGAATTGTCAGAGTTTGGCTGACGTTTAGGGGAAGAGCCGCGGTTGACGACAGAGGCCTTCACTCGCTTCCGTACTTTATATATAGATGAGGAAAGTTGCTTCAGGGAGCGAACTTGTTTTTGCTCTCGTGGGATCTCCATGGGCTGCAAAGATTTCTCAAATATTGCGGTAGGAAAATTTTATCTGATCCTTCGCACCAATTTGAAGCTGTTCCTGGTTGGAACAACATTCACCACTGAGGTTGAAACAAAACCATATGGAGAACTGGCCCTGGCTCATTTTGTATGATGCCAATATCGACGTCGACCATTTCTTACGGCCGGGATTTGATTAGCTTCAGGATATTGCCGAGTTTGCCCCCTGTTTCTTTTGAGAGCTTGAATATTCTGCCCCCTGCGTCGACCTTGGTCCTTGGCATGTGCCAGTTGTTTCAGGACTGATTCCGTCGGCAAAGCTGCTACTTGGGGAGCCCGCCTGTGGACGACAGACACCCTCTGGGCTTCCTCCATCGGCGTTGAGGTACCGAGGGTGGGAGGTGGGAGCATCGACCCAAAGAGAAGCCCATTGATTTCTTGAAGAGCCGGATTGCAGAGATTTGAGCCTGCAAGTGGCCCGTACTTGACTCCACCAGATATGACAGAGCCTGTGTTGCTAAGGTGGGAACAAACGTCATTCTTCATAAAGACGAAGCGCTGACTTCAGTATCCACTCCCCCAAGGGCAACCACAAACATACACACCGCGATTATCTGATCACGGGAAAAAACACGACATACGAAGTGTGGAGTGGAAAGAGGAAAAGTTCCCACCGGGCGTGCCAGAATCTGTTCTCCTCCGAAACACAGAGACGAGACCGAGTAGGTTCGTCTTGCCTGAATTTCGAGGGCAGATGCTAATTGGTGTTATCCGTCCACCTCTCCGAAGATGCCAAGTTGATTTATGGCACCGTGTATCGGAGGTTTAGACGGATGCGGCCGATATAGCAGACTTCGTCAAATTCCCCCTTATTGAGGGGTTTCTGATTGTGGGGATGCTCTTCCCTGCAGGCGCAAGCCCCTGCAGTTAATTACGGTACCGCATCGCGGTAACCACTTTCTCCTTCTCCAGATGGTCATTTCGTGTCGTGGGTGTTTGTTTTGTTTTTGGTTGCCCGTGGATTGTATACGGAGACTAATTTATGTTGTCGCCTGTAGGACGTGGATTAGTCCAAATCCGTATCTTCTTATATTTGGGTTTGCGGTTGGGTTTAAGGATACGTTAGTCTCATTTGAGACTAAGATCAACTTAAACGTTTGTTAAGGATACGTTAGTCTAATTTTAGACTAAGATCAACTTAACGGGATCATTTATATCCAACAAAAGAGCATTTAGACTAAATTGTTTAGTTTAGGGACATTGCGGTCGATTACCAGTTTAAGAACATGGTGGTCCAAGATTAAGGACATCATATTCCATGGGCTTAAAGGGACCCCACAGTCCGAGGTTAAGGACATCATAGTCCATAGGTTTAAAGGGACTCCACAGTCCGAGGTTAAGGACATCATAGTCCATGGGCTTAAGGACCCCACAGTCCAGTTTAAAGACGCCATAGTCTATAAAGTTTAAGGACATCATAGTCCATGAGTTTAAGAACCCCACAGTCCATGGAATGATTGGTTATCGGGACCCGTCACCTCTTTGAAGACGTTGAAGGATTACAACGACAAATATCAAAGGAGTGCAGAGATGTACCCTTGAACCAAAGTTGATTGGGAAATCTGTAGTCCAATTTGGGACTAAGATCAATTAATTAGATTATGAGCGCATGGGCTCAGTTGAATCTGAGTTGAGGACTTATAGCCAACTTAGGCTAAGTCCAATTATGTTTGAAAAGTTAGACCATTGTTTGGGCTGTTGAACACTTGTCTGGGTTCAACCCCCCATTATTCAGAAATGCTTAAACATGAATCTGGGTTCTGACAGCATTTTGTTCTCGGCTGAGCACTAACCATTCATTATAGCTCTGGGGTTTTATTTTGAATGTCATATGAAATGATCAAGTTTGGAAGAATGTAGTTGGGGTTCAATCAAATGGGAGATCTTGTCTCTGGAAAACTTAGCTGATTTGGGCTAAGGCTGGTTTGAAAATAGTGTTAAACTCTAATGCCCCCACGTGATGTGCTGAAAATAGTGTTAAACACTAAAGACGAAGCGCTTAAAGTAGTGTTAAACACTAAAATTAAATTGGTCACGTGGGGTCACGTGAGGCATCTGAAGATGGGGTTCGACTTCCTTTATTTTCTTCCCAGAATATTCAAATAAGTGTTAAACACTTAAGTCTTCACGGCCATCATGTGTGGGCATGTGATGGGTACCCATGCACTGATTTATTAAAGTGTTTATTAGGGGTCACGTGTGGACACGTGAGGGCGCCCAAAATTGATTCTGTCTTTGGGTTTGTTCCCTTTTATTTTGAGGGTCACGTGTGAGCACGTGAGACATTGCCTCCAGACTAATTCCTTCTTATTTTTAGGAATCTGTTTAAGGGTCACGTGGGAGCACGTGACCTAGTCTTGTTCGTTCTTTTTTACTCATTGAGGATGAGGGTCACGTGTTACCTCGTGACCAAGTTGGGTAATGATCTCTTTACGTGCATGGAGATTTTTAAATCCCTTTTTCTTTTAAGAATTAAATTCTGTTATAGGGTTAAACCCTAATTTCATTTTAGAGGAATTAAATTCCCATGTGTTTTGAAAGAATTAAATTCTTATGTAGGGTTAAACCCTAGTTTCGTTTGGAGGAATTAAATTCCTATGAATTTGGAAGAATTAAATTCTTATATAGGGTTAAACCCTAATTTTATTTGGAGGATTAAATTCCTGTGAATTTGGGGGAATTAAATTCCCTAAACTCAATTCTCCCTCTAAGTTTTGGATCTGTATGGCAGAATCTCCCCGATGAGAATTAAATTCTCAACTTGTGGGAAGATCTGCTTCTGCAAATGTTCAACAAAAGGAAGAACTAAGTTCTTATTCAGAAGAGTTAAACTCTTAATTTGAGAATTAAATTCTCTTTTTGTTTTATGGAGCTTAGATCTCTTTCACTTTCTCACCTAGGGTTTTATTTCTGAAGAGATCTTCCTTTTCTCTTTTGAGAATTAAATTCTTCTCTCTTTTTTCTCTCTGTTGTTGTATATTTCCCCAAAAAGGAGATCCTCCTCTCTTCTCTTCTTGACTCATATTTATAGGAGAAAGAAAAGAATCAATTTGTTTAGTCAATCTTTCTTTGAAAGATTTTAGTTGTTTTTGTAACCAACCTGATCTTTTAGATCACTTAGTGAATTTTATCACCATTGGATTTTTAATCCAAAAGATCTTTTATCTGTTATTCCTGGCAAATTTCAGGGAAATATTTCCTTGTATAAAATCTTTCTATAAATTGGTGATTTTTAATCACCATTGGATTTTTAATCCAACGGTGCACCATTTTATAGAGCACCATCTTTTTTGTTTGGAAAGATTTAGAGAAATATTTTTCCAGTTATTCCCTCTTAATTAGAATTTAATTCTATTAATTCATAGATGTTTAGGAACCCATCACGTGTTGGCACGTGACCCCTGATTAAGCATTTGAGCAGAATTTAATTCTGTTGTTTTAAAGAACTCAGGAATTATCACGTGTCAGCACGCGACCCTTGGTCACGTGTTGGCACGTGATGCCCCATTGGGGTTTTTCCTTGTTATTTTTTTATACCTTTAATTCTTTTTAGTGGGTTTAAAGGCCATCACGTGTTGGCACGTGACCCCACTGATTAATTATTTCCAATTATTTATTCTATTCCGTGCCTACAAGCTTTGCCTGTAAATGGTCACGTGTCTGCACGTGATGCCCGGTCACGTGTGAGCACGCGATGACTCATAACTTTTAATCCCGGATGAATTATGAGGCCTATAATATATCAAATCGAAGGATTTTTTGAGCCACTTTCGATACCATCAGAATTTATCTATTTCTCATTCGGGAGTTTGTCAAAATGCAGCCCGTCAAATACTGGTTCACATTTTCTTAAACGTATCGCTGCCATTAGATACCTTGGGCTCTTTTGCGCAGAAATTTTTTGGCGGGAACATCCCTCTTCTCCCCTCTTAACTTGTAGCTAGTAATTCCCCTCTCCCCCTCTCATTTTCTATTCTAAAAACTTTAATTTCTAAAATCCGACGGAAGCGGAGTTAATCCGACTTCCGATTCGGTTTTCCTTTAAAATTCTATTTTTCATAATCAATAAAATACCATACTCTCATATAATGTTTAAAAAACATTAACAAACATATTAAAACAAGTTTCATCTCAAATGAATCTTTTATGCAATTTTTATTGTATTTTTACGGTAAAATACCATATACTTTACATTTCGCCATAATTCACATAATACTTGTATTACCTTTAAATAACTCACGAGGTAATGACCTGACTCATCACAACACACATCTTTGACATAGCACGATGAAAGTTTGGAACATTATTTATGGGATATTACGACATTACAAATAAATACCATCAAACTTGCAAAACCATTTCTTTAAAAAAATGTATTATTCAATTCCTTGCAATTGCGCCTCTATAACCCACTTTTGGGGACCCCGTTCGGAATGGTGTGGATTATCGCATATCCTCGAGCCTAGTAGAGCGAGATGCAGACCTCCGAAAGGAGCATTCGATCTCGATAGGATTTTAATGCATTTTCTTTAGAAAATGAGATTTCTACAAAAATAAATAAAATTTATTTTTATTACATATATATATAACTATTATCAAAATATCTATTTTAATTATATTATATAAATATTCCAAGTTTTCTAAATCAAAGGAATCTCCATTACAGGAAAATACCTTTACAGTTCAATGCAAAATTTCGATATTTCTATAAAATACCATATACTATGAAAACTAGGTTCTACTCACTAGAAATTTCACTTTTTAGAAATATACATCTATGAAAACCCTAAAGACAATAATTAAATACTTGAGCTGTATTTTGAAAATTATATCGAACTATTTTTACATAAAACCCCCTCAAGTTATACTAAATTACAATAAAGATCCTAGTAAATATAGGTTTAAGCGGGACCAATTCTCTTGAGCCTCAGAGAGCCGGAGAATGTGGGTGCTTGCCTATCTTAGGTAGACAATCTAACAAACGATGTTATCAACACGGTAATTGTCTTGGAAAAAGACACAAATCCTGCCGTCCATGTGCAGCAGTTACCGATAACATCAAAACTAATTCAGGATTTCAATTTCTTTTCAAAGTGTTTGACTCAGACCGAGTCTCAATCTAATCAATCTGACTTGAATATGATTCAAGTATAAACTACAATACAATATGAATCCATGAATCCATTTATTCAATCTATATCAATCTATATTGACTGAACTGAACTATGGATATACTCTGTCTACATGACTCTCCATTTATATCTATTCCATTTACTGATATCATGGTTTCAGCAAGTCATCCATCTATATAACAAAACAATACAATCAATACAAAAGACATCGCGGGGTTTATAAGGGGTTGATTGGTACGGAATGTGTTAGAAGTGGCACGAGATTGTAACCTTAATACACCTAATCTGAATATCCATTGTCGTTGTACCGTGGTTGAACGGTTCCTTGTGCTCCGTATACCTTAGTCTCCGGAATAGTGGGACTCCTCTCGTATACACTGGCATATTCTGCACCAAGTTACAAACAACAGCGTTAACAATATAATCAAATATTATAAGTTATATTCTTTTTCTGTCTATTCTATCTCTACTCATCCTTGGGACTTACCGAGCGATTGTTCGCTGAAAAATTCCTTTCTTCTTTCTTTGGAATGTTGTCAGGTGATTCGGACTCATTGGAGATCAAGTCCAGCACTGAAGATTTGGAGAAGTTAGCATTTGACCTAGAGCTGTAGACACTTGTGCATATTTATTTCATTTCAGTTATGCCATTATTTAGGCATCGCTTTCTATTCATGTATTTTCATTTCAGTTGTAGCTGTAAAAGAATGTTTAATAAATAAAGTTGTTGTTCATTTACATTTCTGTCTCTTGTGTACTTTACTTTATATTTCTTAGATACGCTTAGCGTGTTTACTTCTGAGTAAATATGTAGCAGGCCTCGCCACGTCTCTTCCCCGTATATTGGGAAGCGGGGCGTGACATCGTATCATGGAAACGTATAACATCGATAAATGTATCGCGAACATGTAAAGTAAACCTAAGCGTAACTATTAAATGTAACTACTTGCTATGAGCTATACCATTATCTTTAAATATGGAACGAAGCGTTGATTTTGAAATAAGGAAGCTGCTTTAGGTTAAAAATAGATATTCGTTTTGGAAATTATCATCACATACTTGTCATTTATCATTTAAAAGGGGAACGAATCGTTAGTTTTTAAAAGATTATAGCTCACTCAAGTATTACGTTCTAAAATAAAATAAAACATGACTCCATGAGTCTAAAGGAAACTTGGCCGTATTCGGAACGCTAATCTCATCATCATAAGTACGGTATGATTCCTCGTACAATATCCACATTATCACAAAATCCATATCGTACGGATCTATAATCACGTACGTATGTCACCAAAACTATGTATGAAACTATATGCATATGAAGGACATACTAGATGCGAAACTATATCAATAAAATAACAACTAACTAGATAGTATAACTATCCTAGTTAAATGGTTGCGTGGGTGTTATACGCCATCCACCCAATTTCCCCCGTAGATATAAATCTACTCACCAACTTGTCGAGCTCGTCGAATCCACGATTGCTATGTCTGTCATCTCCGTCTCGGAAACCTTCGCGATCATACCTATAATCGTAGTTAATTTATATCGAGATAAATATCATATTAATAACCAAAACAACGAGCTAAGCACCGTAGATTAGAACCTATAGCTTACTTACTCACACAAACAACAAGGTAACCCTGTTGTTAACGTACAAACGTCAACAATTCTGTTACGGCACAGAAATACGAAAACCCGTATCGAAATATCGGAAACTTTAACAAAACCCGTACTAAACATTCCCAGATTTCTATGTATGAATATTGGGACAAATCAAACAATACTGTAACCAAATACACCTACAGAGCAAAAACCAACACAAAACTCCACTAAGGACCCGGCGGCGCTGGCCAAAACAAGGATGTCACCGGATGAACATGTGAATCTGGAGCTCGGGCTGTAGGTATCGTCTCCTAGTGGTCTCATTATACTATGGACTTGTTAGTTTTTCTAGTGATTATACCTAGTGGTTCCATATTAAAGTTTAGTATGCCAAATATCATAAAAATACAGTTTTTCTGATACTGCATACCATAACAGATATCAAAAAGAAATGATCAAGTAAAGAGAGAAGGAGATATACCTATAGAGTGGTATTACAAAGAAATTCTGCTCAAGAAGTATATGTGGAAGTATCAAGGGTTTGTAGAGGCTCTAGCTTGATGATGTGCACAACTTTAATGAAAGGGTCAAGGTTTTCTTCTTTGGATGTGATAAAAACTTAGGAATTTTAATTTGGAGCTGAAGAAACTAGTTGTTTCAGTTTGGAATAACTAAAGGAATTTCTAAGTGTTTTGATGTGATAAGGTGGGAGGTGTCATGGTGGAACGAGGAGGTGTATAGTGTGGAAGCATGAGGTGGAGGGAGGAAAACATGGGTGAGGGTGTGTTGAGGGTGGGGTTTTAAACTAACTAAACATATAACCGACCATAAAAAGAATTCCCAAAAATAAAAACCTTTTTCTTTAATTAAAATCCTTCACATTACAAATCTAAATCCATGTTTAAGAAAGAAATGAAATACTTATCATAATACTTTAAATACAATTATCTTATTATAAAATCTCATGTCATGTTAAAAAAATTAAATTATCATTAATATGATATCACACCTTTTTCTCCATTTTTACCAAAATAATTACATTTTTGCGGATATAAATCCGATACCAAAATTCATATGTGATATCATTTTTTTGTAAACTCGTTATATTCATATTTAAAATTATAAATTAATATTTATAATTTTCCAAATGTTACAATATTCCCCCCTTAAGAAATTTGGTCCCCGAATTTAAATTAAACCCCCATCTTAAAACATTTTTCTCAATCCAATCAACTCAATTCAAAACAATTTGCCGGGGTCCAAATTTTAAAATATATAGTCCGCTTAATATAACGGAACTCCGAAGTCCCATACGAGCTAAAACGTAAAAAATAACGCAACCGTGTGCGTGAAACTCAAAAGATATAAACTCACATAACTATAACTCTAGCGGTTGCTATGAGAATTACTCCAGTTATGATGCAAAAATACCAAATACGAAAACCGTCGTGTATATCAAATACATGATCAATGCCATGATCGTAGTACAATATCTGTAGCAAATGACCAAGCGAAAATATAGAAATCAAATCCGTAACAGATCCTATCAAGTGCAAAACATGAAAATGAAATCAACCCTAACGGGTTTGCACGAAAATCTGAACCGCATGCCACGATGTGCATGAAAACAAAAACAACGACAAGTGTAACAAGTGTGCACAAAAACAATATCCACTGCATCAAATGTACATGGAGCAAATATCCAGTGCATCTATAGTGCACAAAATCAACATCAAACGCCCCAGGGTGCACAAAATCAACATCAAGCGCATCAGGTGCACAAAACATCAAAACATGCAACTGGTGTGCACAAAGTCATACCGAGTATGTATGTGTGTGTGTGTATATATATATATATATATATATATTAAATCTCTTAATCACACTACTACAAATATGGGTTGCCCCTACAGATATCTGCGTAGGGGCGAAAAAATACCCCGTAGGTGCAAAGGCCGTAGGTGCAAAGGCCGTAGGTGCAAGTTGAGGCCCCGAACTTGCCCCTACGGGCAAATTCGTGCCCCTACGGATTTATGTGTAGGTCCTGTTGCCCCTACGGAGTAATCCGTAGGGTATAAGATTTTATATTTTTTATGGTTTTTTTGAATATATTATATGTACCTACGGATAGAACCGTAGGTCCTTCTTCTTCCCCCTACGGATATATCCGTAGGGGCTATGCCGTAGGGGCAAAAAATCAGGTTTCCTGATATTTTGCCCCTACGGATAACTCCGTAGGGGAGAGACAGTGGCCCCTACGGACATATCCGTAGGGGCACTCCCAACACCCTGCACTGAGATCGGGGGGGAAAAATATCAGGTTTCCTGATATTTTGCCCCTACGGATAACTCCGTAGGGGCAACATATATACCTACGGCTTAATCCGTAGGTACATATTGTCTGTATTTTTTTTTTAAAAATGGGCTGCTAGATTTTTTCCCGCCCTGTGCACAATACTATATACATCAATCAAATCATATATTGCAGTATTCATAATCACATCTCACGCATATATATAATATACAAAAGAAACACAAAAACTGAATATGATATAAATACAAACCAATATCAATATCGTTTCAAAATGTAGTACAATGTGTGATATAAATAAATACATGTTTCAAAAAATAAGAACCAAAAAGCTACCCTAGTTCGGTCCAGCTCCACCTATGAATAGCGTTAGAATAACGCGCGCCTGCTCCTCGGTCAATAAACTCTGCAATGTGTCGCGAGCGGGAGTCTGAGCGGCATGTGGAGCTGGTGATGTGGTCTGCGCAGCCGCCGTCGAGGTAGTCACTTGCGGAGCCGCGGCTGCGGGAGTCTGAGTAGGCGGTGGAGCTATAGGAGCTGTCTGCGGAAGCGCAGCCGATGTAGTGGCTTGCGGAGCCGCAGCCGAAGGAGATGCATGTGGAGGCTCGGCCGATGTACCCTGTCGCGTCTGGACCTAACGTGTGTAATAAGCATGTAAGAACTGTGTATTATTCGAATTCGTATCATTATTAAGTTATTTCGAAACCCCGTTTGGATATCTAGTTTGTTGTTTATTTTAATTACATCTGTATGTATGATTAATCAAACTTAAGTCTAAAACCAAATAAGCTCAAGCTATGTACTAATTATGGATATGTTGATATCTATATAATATGACATGATATTTTACTATAAAGCAGTATACATACCAGCATCTCCTTCAACTTCTGAACGGTGGCCCTCAAGCTCTACAGTTCCTGATGGACACGTCGGTCACCGGAGACGGAGGAAGTAACCGCCGGGGTGGAGTCCAACCTCATATGGGCCCTGCTAGGGCCCAGTCCCCGGCCTCTCTCCCAACCTCCGTGGTGCCCTCCGTGTACGGCATCCAGAACTGGGGTCAGCAGCCTCGGATCGCTCTGTCCGGTAAAATCGATCCCCGAGGCCTGGGCCTGCTCAACCACCCGCTCCTACACCCACATTAAGCAGTAAAGTATAAGTATAAGATTTAAACTTGAACCTTCCAAAACTAAAATTTCAAATTTGGGTAGAAAAAATATGAACACTTACGCAGTACTCCTGGGTAGCGACGTCGGGATATCGAAGCTCGCCCGTGGCGGGATCTGTCGAGGTGCCGTGGACGGCAAGATATGCGGACAGGACGCTCGGTGTACCACCTGACGCCACGGTCCGAGATGTCTGCAATATTAGAAAGTAACTCTTAATATTAGAAATATTAGAAAATAACTCTTAATATTGCAGAATATCACAAAGGTCGGTCTATTGTAATTTACCGATAACTCCATGGCTCGAGTAATGTTCCTCGAGCCACCTGTGTAAGTGCGGCGACCCCTCTTCGCCGACTTCCTGTTCTCTGTATTTTGAGCGGCCTGTTTCTGCACAACGCATTAACATTTAGTTTTCTAATTAAGAAACACAAAGAAATAAATTATATCATAAATAATGAATTACATTTAAAATACATACCTGTTTGCGTTGGGAGTCGAAATAAGCGCACAATAGAGGCCATGTCTCTACGTCGACTCTCGCAAACGCCGGAGTAGATAGGAGGGCCGCTCTCTCTGCCTCGGGGGTCGCCATCCACAGGGAGTAGCAGTCGGCCTTCAGCTCATTCCTGTTGTATCAGATCTTGGCCTTCATGTTCTTCATCAGGCCATTGTACAGAGCATGAAGGTCGAGCACCCTCCCCGGGTGATCAAGGTCGGCTACAGGCTGAAAATCGTAATCCAACTGAAAATACAAAAAAAAACATTGTTATTAGATTGCAAGTGTTAATAATAAATATATTGGATGGATCAAATGAAAATATATATTAATACATACCCGAGCCTGATCAAAGAAGAGGGCGAATGAGTGCTGGTGCTGCTCGCCCCACTCAACGTGAAGTGGATAGTTCTTCACGAGCCAGCTCTCGTCCCCCAAATACCGGCCGAACCTCTCGGCATGAGGACCGGTATAGCGATAGTCAAGGGTAAAAAAAAGGGGGAATGCTGCCTCACCCCTAGCTCTGTCAGGCCTCAGCCTATAGGACTGATTCGGGCCTCGAGTCCCCCTCTGGGGATGGGGAGGCCCTGCGTCTGCATGAAATATCAAGACAATCAATAATAAGACAAAGTTGTATTAAGAAATCAAGGTTAAACGAAAATTCTAGTGTAATATATACCTCCGGTGACTATCGCACGAGCCTCGGCCGGGGCAGCAGCACGAGCGGGACGATAGTTCCTCCGGTGAGGAACAACCGGGGTCCCGGATGCGGACACATCCCCTCCAACTAGAAAATAAACATCGACGCTAAATTTCCATGAAGTTCATATTTATTCTATAGAGCATATGTAAAATGAGTAAATATTTTAAATTTATTCATACTAACCTGCAGACGATGCGGAGGGTATGGAAGCGGCAGGAGTGGCCCCTGCGGAAGGTGTGGACGCACCACCTATAATTAGACAATTAAAAATAGATTATATAAGTAATTGCAAAAAGAATGTGTAGATCAATAATACAACGTTCTAAATCAATATGCATGCACTATAGGATATATAAACATACCCGCAGGTGCGGTGGTGTCACCACCTACAGCTAGACAATAATAAAAATTGCTAAGTAAGAGCAAAAGGAATGTGTGTATTTATGATATAGCATTCTAAATCAATATACATACACTATATGATATATAAACATACCTGGAGGAGCGGGGGTGGCCTCTGTCCCAGATGTGGATGCATCACCAACAACTAGACAATCAAACATTGACAATATAAGTAATTTTGACATAAACAGGCATGAATATCTGTAATATTACATTCAAAATGGATATGCGTGCAGTATACCTGGAGATGTGGCAAAATCCACACGGAAGGAGGCATCCGAAGGGGTCTCCGATCTGGGTGCAAGACCGGCCCTCTGAAGCTCCCTACGGAGCTCTCCGGGCGACAGAACCGCTCTGCCTCTGCCTCTGCCTCTGCCGCGGCTGGAGCTCCTGCCGCCCCTCGCTGCTCCCGACATCGTCATCAAATCTAAATAAACGGTTCGTTGACGCATTAGACAATCATTAAAAGTATTGACTATATATGTATAGAGCGTAAAATGTGAAGTAATAATATAACATTACTGATAACCTTTTTCGTTTCGTGGGCGCATCATACATATCTACTTGGATTTCATCGTCGATGTCATTTCTAACCCACGTAACTTCATGATCGGTCGAAGACAACCCGTCCTTCGAAACAGATGGTCAGAGCACTTTAAGCCTTCTCTCTTCTTCGTCCTCATCGCTGTCCTCGTATTCTGGGACATCGTAGACATCTCTGGGTTTCCATCGGCATACAACACTCCACCCCGGATGCTTCAAACACTGTGAATAGTATACTTGGAACGCTTGGTTCGGAAAGATAAACGGATCGTCCTGACCGTAAAATCGAAGTGTGTTCACACTGGTCAATCCATATTCATCTTTCCAAGTCCCAAGACTGCTTCTCCACCTGTCCGTATCGGTTCGCGGATCGTACCAAGTACACTGGAATATATAAAAGGGTTCTGATCGTCCGGGATAGTGGATGCCGAGTATACAATTTAAGTACCCATAGTAAATCACACCGTCCGATCCTACCGTCGCAATCCCACTATTCTGAGTGGTTCTAGATGTTTCTATGTCCTTAACTTCGAATTTGTATCCAAGGACACCAAATCCTTTGTAATATGCAACCTCCATACTAGGAAATTGAGCTAAACATCTTGAATCACTCTCAAATGATGCAGACAAGTTCGGATCGTGGATCTAACAAAACAAATTTTACGATAAATACATAACGATACAAGTTTAGATTAAAACTGATAGCAATAAAATGTAATTCGAATAACTTACATGCTCTGTGACCCAATCAAAAAAATTATCCTGATGGTATTTTTCCAAACGTTCTTCGTTCCAATCAGGATGCCCCTCACGTACCTCGTTAAAATGAATTCTGTTTTCGACAAATAATTGTGACATTAATATTATGTCATTTCATACACACACAAACACAGATATAACAATTAATCCAAAAGAACTTACTCTCTAATTTGTTCAAGACATGCGCAATTAAGCAAGATAAACCGGTATATCTTATTGATAAACATAGTGTCTACCCTCTTATACTCGGCTTTACCATATGGCCCGTCTTGAATTCTTCGTGGTCGGTTAAGCCTTGTCTCAATGTTCTCGTCCAGATAGCGGGAACAAAATGTGGTTGCTTCATCAAGAAGATAACCTTGCATGATAGAACCCTCTGGTCGATTTTTATTGCGTATATACTTCTTAAGAGTGTAAAGGTACCTAATGAGAATATGTTGAATAAATAAATACGGACATACAGGACAACAATAAATTTATAAATTGCGCGAAACGAAAAATTACACGTACCTCTCGACGGGATACATCCATCGATATTGTACCGGTCCGGCTAACTTCGCCTCAGTTGCAAGATGAACCGTCAAGTGTATTATGATATCGAAGAATGACGGTGGGAAAATACGCTCAAACTTGCAAAGTATCAACGCAATAGAATTTTCTAGTTTATCCAGCGTCGCAACCTCCAGTGTTTTAGCACACAACTCTCTGAAAAAACAACATAGGTCGTTGATTACTAGACCAACCGAGTCGGGGAGAGAAGTCCTGAGGGCTAATGGAAGAAGGTGCTCCACGATAATATGGTGATCATGACTTTTCAGCCCATCGATCTTGCCCTTCACAATTTTTATTTTCTTGCTGAATGATCCTGAGAAACCTATGGGGACTTTCAAATCATGCAACACCTGCAGGAATCTTTTCTTCTCCGGTTGTGACATATGATAAGCGGCATTGGGAAGTACAAACTTGCCCGGTTTACCCGCTACCGGTTTAGGGTGCAGTTCACTTCTTATTCCCCACTCTTGTAGATCCATCCGAACATTCATGTTGTCTTTCGATTTCCTATCTTTATACAGAAGCAAGTTAAGTATGTGCTCTGATACTCCCTTCTCTATATGCATGACGTCCAGACAATGACGCACTGAATTTGTAGACCAGTACGGAAGCTCGAAGAAAATGCTTAACTTGTTCCAATATTGTGGTTTGACCTGTTTCGTCGGATCCATCCCGAAGGTCACGTTATTGTAACCATCACATTTAGCAGTCACGTCCTCTCCGGACAATGGGGATGGAGGCCCAAGAAGCTCCTGATGACCATCAAAGTGAACCGTGTCTAACCTATAGGGGTGGTCTGGAGGCAGAAAACGTCGATGGCCGCAATAACAAACCTTCCTGCTAAAATTCAAAAATTTTGATGTTGTGTGTTCATGGCAATGAGGACATGCTTTGTGACCATGTACGGACCAACCTGATAGCATTCCATACGCAGGAAAGTCATTAATTGTCCACATTAAAGCCGCACGCAGTATGAAGGTTGTTTTTGTGTTTGAATCATATGTCTCTACACCATCAATGAACAAAGTTTTCAGCTCCTCGATCAGAAGACGGAGATAGACGTCGATATTGTTCCCCGGTGAGTTTGGTCCGTCGATAAGAAGAGGCATCATAAAGTATGATTGGTCCATAGCCAACCAAGGCGACAGATTATAAATTATCATTACAACGGGCCATGTACTATGACTTCCAGCCATATAGTTGAATGGGCAGAAGCCATCGGTAGCCAGTCCGAGCCGGACATTGCGAGGATCGCTACTGAATATTGCGTGCCTCCTATCGAAATCCTTCCATGCCGGTGAATCTCTTGGATGGCTCATTTTTCCATTTTCGCTTGGAGGAGCACGGTGATGCCAAATCATTGCCTCGGCTGTTTTCTTGCACCTGAATAGCCTCTGTAGCCTCTTTGTTATGGGAAAGTATCGTGCTATCTTCACAGGTATATCAGGCTTCTTATCAGAATCTTTCGGCTTATACCTGGCCTCTCCGCATGTTGGACACTCTTTCAAATCTGAATTCTCTTTCCGGTACAACACGCAATTTTTAGGACATGCTTGAATCTTCTCGCACTTTAGACCCAAATCAGACATCATCTTCTGGGCTTCGTACCAGCTTTCGGGCACGTTATTTCCCGGAGGCATAGAATCTTTCAAGAACGAAAGAAGCATTGTGAATGACTTGTTGCTCCATCCATTTAGGCACTTAATTTGGAAAAGTTGGACGAACCATGAGAGGGTGGAATACTTCGCATTCTCATAAATTGGTTTTCTAGCATCATTCATGAAATTTTCATATTTATCCGCACGCGGTCCTTGACCGGAAGGAATGTCATCTTCGGTACGAATAGATTCACCTAGGGCAGCCTCTACCATATCCTCCATTTCTTCTGATGGAAATAAATTTCCGTCTCCTGCCGTATTACCGAATTCTTCTTCTTCTCCTGCCGCATTATCGTGTTCTCCTTCTTCTTCTACCGCGGTACTGCATTCTTCTCCTTCCCCGTGATATTTCCAAGTTGAATAAAGTCTAGTAAACCCATGTTTTACAATATGAAGCTCTGCCAATTCTACCTTCTGCCAGTACTTATTGCCACATCTTTCGCACGGACAGAGAATCTTCTCTATTATGATCTTATTATGTGCGCGTGCAAATTCAAGGAAAGAAACAACTCCTGCGACAAACTTAGGTTGCATACGTTGTTTCCAATCCACATGCATCCAGTCCTTAACTCTGACGTACTCATGGGCCATGTTAGACTGAATAACATATAAATTGTAAGTTATGCTGACTATATTGAGAAATATAAGAACGGGATAGTTACTGACAAAGGAGAAAATCCATGTATATGCTTTGTGTGTGCGTTTGTCGTTGAAAAGAATAAATTATCGTACGTATGTTAACCGATAGACGGGGACTAAGTGGCGCTTTTAGTTTCATATATGAGTATCGATGGGAATATGAAGGTTTCATATCCTCCTATATTGGTTTTAACCCGAACATCTCGAATCGCTCTCTAGTTATGCGTTTGTATGTGTGTGTTCCGGCTGTCGGGGGTAGGCTTCTTTCCCATTAAGAATGTATAGAGCGAACGCCCATCACTTGTGCTTTCAACCGTTTCGAGTAAATTTCGGCAGCACCTCCCCGCTGTTCTCCGAGTACACTGAAATAGAATAGATAATCATTTCAAAGCTGTGAAACAACGTTGAAATGAACATCTAATCTATCTTTGTACACGGAGAACCAGCGGAAAGGTACCGACGAAATATCTCGAAACGGATGAAAACACAAATGAATGAAGGCGTTTGCTTTATACATTCTTAACTTGTCCATACGGGACAAATCTATGGGTTACCATACGATTGAATTTTCTCGTCGCGTAGACTATACGACGGTTGTTAGTATCGAGCTATACTGTCCAATATTTAACAACCTTCGTATAGTTCTAGGTCACGACGAGTATCGCACGTATGTTAACCGATAGACGGGGACTAAGTGGCGCTTTTAGTTTCATATACGAGTATCGATGGGAATATGAAGGTTTCATATTATCATCGAGTATCATATATTGGTTTTAACCCGAATATCTCGAATCGCTCTCTAATTATGCGTTTGTTGTGTATTCTTGTTGTATGTGTGTGTTCCGGCTGTCGGGGGTAGGCTTCTATCCCATTAAGAATGTATAGAGCGAACGCCCATCACTTGTGCTTTCAACCGTTTCGAGTAAATTTCGGCAGCACCTCCCCGCTGTTCTCCGAGTACACTGTAATAGAATAGATAATCATTTCAAAGCTGTGAAACAACGTTGAAATGAACATCTAATCTATCTTTGTACACGGAGAACCAGCGGAAAGGTACCGACGAAATATCTCGAAACGGATGAAAACACAAGTGAATGAAGGCGTTTGCTTTATACATTCTTAACTTGTCCACACGGGACAAATCTATGGGTTACCATACGATTGAATTTTCTCGTCGCGTAGAATATACGACGGTTGTTAGTATCGAGCTATACTGTCCGATATTTAACAACCTTCGTATAGTTCTAGGTCACGACGAGCATCGCACGTATGTTAACCGATAGACGGGGACTAAGTGGCGCTTTTCGTTTCATATATGAGTATTGATGGGAATATGAAGGTTTCATATTATCATCGAGTATCATATATTGGTTTTAACCTGAATATCTCGAGTCGCTCTCTAATTATGCGTTTGTTGTGCATTCGTGTTGTATGTGTAACATGATTTTAAACCATTGAGATCAAGATTGATAGAACTGATCATCCTACATTGCAATAGCATTCATCAACCAAAAACTATTATTGCAATGGTATTCATCTATAACAATCAACAATTAAAACTTCAAATGTAGGATACTGATATCATAAAGCGTTATACGCAACATTGATAGAACTGATAAATAAAAAAACGAAACACAAACCGTATCAAGATTTAACAACTTTGATTATGTCATATACGCGGGCCGATATTTTCATATTAGCCAATAGGCAAAAATAGATTGCGGTCTGGATATGGCATATTGGCAGATGTTACCTATATGCATACATGCATGTTGTCTCCCCATTTTTTCATAAATCAAACCAACTACATACATCAAACTAGTCCATGCCACCAATCGGAAACTCCACTATGTCTTTGAATTATTATTTTTCCAAATAGCATTGAGCTCCTATTGACATTGTCCCATCCAACAAATTTGTTGTGCTTGCCTCGACCTTCATCTAGCTTTCACATGACATACACATTATATGAGTAATATAGTTATAAATTATGGTATTTTGTTGTCATCAATCCACCTAACCCTAACCCCAAGTTGCTCTATGAAAGCACATAGAACCATCCCCCCTAGTCAAGCATAGCTTTTTCTGTGCAATTGTTCTCATTCTTAATTTCTCACATTCATTACTCTCTCATTTTCTTGTCAACAAATTTGTTGTGCAATTGTTCTCATTCTTAATTTCTCACATTCATTACTCTTTCATTTTCTTGTTTTTTTCCAACTCCCCACCACTTAACCCCAACCCAGCCCCAGCCCCAGCCCCCAGCCCCAGCCCAGCCCCAACCTAACCCTAACCCCAGCACGGCCAGCTAAACCCCAACACCAACCCTAAGGCAAACCCTAACCCCAGCCCCACCCCAGCAGCAGCCGAACCCCAACCCTAACCCCACCCCGACCCCGACCGCGACCGCGACCGCGGCCCCTGCCCAACCCCAACTCGCGCGCGCAACCCCAGACCCAGCCATGAACCCTAAGCCCAAAATAATCCGAAAATTCTTTAATTTACCTCGAGATTTACTCACCTGAATGGCTGCTGCTGGGGCTGGGGCGACGACCTGAACGGCGGTGGCGACGACCTGAACCGCGGTAGCGACGAGAACTGCGGTGGCGATGAAACCGGCGGTGGCGACGAGGAGAACGACGGTGGAGACGACGGCGTGGCGATTTGGGGATTTTTTTCGCGCGCGATCGAGAGAGAGAGAGAAAGTGAGCGTAGGCGATCGATCTGGGGTTTTGTTAAATCGATATTTACTTGCCCCTACGGATATACCCGTAGGTCCTTTGTTTGCTTCTCCGAGGGGTAAACACCAAATTAAGAATTAATATTTTTATTCTTGGACGTCTGTGCCCGTAGGGGCAACCTTTTAGCCCTACGGATTAATCCGTAGGGCCAAGTTAAAGCTGCCCCTACGGATTCCAATATCCGTAGGGGCAACCCCCTATTTTACTAGTGTCATGTGCAACTGATGTGCATGAAAATATCGATTTAGTACGTCTGGTGTGCACAACACTCCAATCGAGTGCAGTCACCCCGCACAAAAATCTCAAACAAGTGCACCTGGTGTGCACAAAACATTTGTGTGACCCTCAAATCTTCAAAATACATAAGTCAAAATAACGGACGCCGAGTTGTCCTTTCTTCAAAGTGGAAAAAGAAATATTCGGATCATAAAAACGCAAATCGAAAACAAATGACATCGAAGTATGGCTTCTTCAATGTCGAAAGGTGTCTATATACCCGGAACTGGCATATAAGGACTACCACTTGCCTTTTGCCACGGTCTAGCGTTCTCTGTCTCTGAATTCTTGTTCTTTCTGTGGATCACAAACGCCATGGTCTCTTATGCCCTCGACCGGTGAGGAGCAACGACGCAATTAGTCTCATGCTGATACTTCTCAAGACACTTCCTTGCCAAGCAGTCCAGTTCTCGCAATGCAACGTGTCGACAACGGCAATCTCTAACCTCTGCATGTGTGCCAGACAACTGATCCTGGGTTAAATCTCACTTTTTATAGTATCCAGTAATGGACCTGTCAAGTCTCCTGCCGATTTCATCTATCAAATCTGTCCAGAACTAGCACTCATTACTGAATCCACTTCCATTTCGAAACAACTGCAATTTCCTCAATATTTTCCTCTAAAAGTGTGGTTGTACACGCCTCTATATACATCAATCTCTAATAAGGGGAATAACCACTGCGCTTTGTAGCTTCGCACCAATCTCCTGTTCCATTATTCTCCAATATCGGTCAAATAAGGAGCATATCGCGATAGTTACGTAAATTGCAAATCTTTTTCATGATCAAGCCCGGAGTCTTACAAAACTCGAAATACGAATCTACCATCTTTGACACTCTGTAGAAGAATCTGGCTAGGCTCACCTTCGCGAACTTGTCCCAATTCGTCGGACAATACGATCTCTCTCGAGCGACTTATATCAGGTCTGAGCAGAACCCATCAAAAGAAGCTAATCAACTTCACCAATCTCGCATCGGAGCACCACAACGGATTAAATATCTTAGCCATCACTCATCTGAATGACTACGAATCCTCTGATCCATCTATACTCATAAACATCGGCTACCTTAAATTCATGAATTCTTGAAGCAACATCTCGACAATCTCAGCAACGATTGGTACCACTGTCTGAACAGTAGGCAACACCATGATTTTCGGAGTAGTGTAAACATCAAGCCTACAAGTCCGGCTCGTCTCCAGAAATGACTCGACCCTCTGGTGCGGATCCCGAAGAAACTCGCTTCAACATTAGAAACCCGATCATCTAAGGAGAAACAACATGTCCCTATGTCACCGGAATGTCACCCTGATCAGCCCTCGTCCCAGACAAGTCTGCCCTGACCGTGTCTCTAATCGCAACCCTCTCGGCTCATGTAGACATGGCGACCGAAACAATCAACATGTATCGATAAGGATAGATCAACAGAACGAATAGAAGGAAGATCTCAAGATATATATCCTAAGGTAACTTAGGCGGAGTATCATATCGTAAATATACCACGGAACATATGTACGGTACGTCACTCTACTTAGTACCTACTCCATCAACCAAGGTCATCCTATATAACGAAAGTTCGGGTATAAGACCCCCAAAGTCAAATCTAAGTTCTATAAGGTCAAGCCTTGGTAACAAAAGTGTAAGTCTAGACTCCATATAGTCAAACCTAGACTCGAACAAAGATTAAACCAAACGCTCTGATACCAACTTTGTCATGACCCAAATGTGGCACGTGACCGTCACTTAAATCACGTGACATCTAAAGACGTCGATGCGGTCCAAGTAAGCCGAAACCCGGAATCTAAACCCTTTTTAAAAATATTGGAGGTGAGGTTTAAAATAGTCATCAGATGGAATCAGTTTATAATAATCATTTAAGTTTAACTAAGTATGTTTGAAAAGCATCTATGACATTTTGAAATTCGACAGCACCCCTTTTATAAATTTTGAATAAAACCTGATACAACAAATAATATAAACAGCATCCCAACGGGAGCTAGCTTCCATGCCCAATGGCGGAGCAACCAAGCAAACAATATACGACACACCATGGCGAAGAAAAGAAAAGCGAAACAAAATCAACAATATAAAAAGGTCGACTCCAATGAGTACGACGCCCACAAGACACAAACTCTAAGTCTCGCTTCTAAGTCCATAATATACAAATTCTAAGTCGATGGAGTTTTACTAGATACAAGAAGATATGAATATACAAGTATGAGTACGATACAACAGTAACCCACCTACCAAAGCAATCACCGAAAGGAATGTGTGTCCCAAGCTGATGATAATCCGAGCGGTAAAACCTGCAAGAAACTGTGGCACAACGAGGGTGAGTTGCCAACTCAGTGAATAAAAGTACATCACTGGGTAGAAATCGAAATGTACAACGATATCTAGGTCATAAGTATAGTACTATCATATATATGATATGCATAAGTATCATATATGCAACACTATCTATCATGCGATCCCAAAATAGAACATATCAAATGCAAATGACCTGTATCTAGATATAAGCCCAAAGGTAGCCGAAAATATATATGTAAAACCTCTTCTTTAAAATAGCCGCGGAATAGATATGCCAAGGCACAAAAGTAGACGTGATAGTATGAAGTGTAATAGGTATCTTATTTAAGATATACGTCTTACTGTTTTAGTAAAGAGTGATAAGAGGTTTTACGGTTTAAAAAGACCTTGTGTCATTCTAGACATGTCAAAATAATGAGACTATAGCTCATTTTAGGATTTCTTTTTATATGCACCAACTGGTAAAATGGTATTTAGGTACTGTCCCTTGAATTAGTCCTGATCGGCTGCAATAACGCACAACATAACTGTATATCTCGTATGATAGCAACATATCAATATATGGATGTCCAGTATTGACTCTTGAAATCAGAAATCCCTCGTGTCCATCACTGACATGCAAATCCTCAAATCTCTCATGTCCATCACCGACACGCAAATGCAGATCTCGTCAACACCATCTCAACAGATGATCGCCACCCGATATACCTGACCCCGGACAGTATCCCCTGGATATCCGCCATGCTCAAATATAGCCCCGGTCAGTATCCCCTAGATATCTGTCGTGCTCATCTCTATCTCCAGTATCGAGTGTCCTCGCTAGGCTCCCCGCCTCAAATGCGGCTATCCTGCCCCTCGGTCTCGACCGGGTCCACCATGTATCCGACTGTATACTCTCCCACTCAGTCCGGATAAGTAGCAAGTCTGTAACCGTATATCTCCCCCCACTCGGTTCGGAATAAAACAATCAGAAAACATCAAGCTCATGGCGGACGTTAACTCATCGTATACAGAATTATCAAGTAAAGAATAAGGTACTTGCATAGATCATTCTGATGATATATTATATATATATACATATATAACAGCGTCCCATACCACTGATATATATCATCAAAAGTGAAACACCTTGAAAATTCATAAGAATCAAATACGAATATCCAAGTTACTGATGTTCACGATAATTCAGCAGGCATTGATGGTACTGTACGTAAATATAGACATGCAGGCAACAAACGTAACAATTCTACTGTTTCATGGAAATACTAATGATGTGTAGTGTAGCATATGCGTCTGTACTCGTGCAGCATGGCAATCATTAGTATTTGTGCAAGTGTTCTAAAAGTGTATAAAGCATACTTGTATCGACATCTACATACGCATCATGTAGTACAACAGTCCTACAATGACATGGCAGTGCTAATGAGGTGTAGTGTAACATATGCGTATGTGCTTATGCAACATAATACTCATTGGTAGTTGTGCAGTGTTCTATCATTGTGTTTGTATCACGGAAACGTATAACATCGATAAATGTATCGCGAACATGTAAAGTAAACCTAAGCGTAACTATTAAATGTAACTACTTGCTATGAGCTATACCATTATCTTTGAAAATGGAACAAAACGTTGGTTTTGAAATAAGGAAGCTGTCTTAGGTTAAAAATAGATATTCGTTTTGGAAATTAGCATCGCATCCTTGTCATTTATCATTTAAAAGGGAAACGAATCGTTAGTTTTTAAAAGAGTATATCTCACTCAAGTATTACGTTCTAAAATGAAATAAAACATGACTCCATGAGTCTAAAGGAAACATGGCCTTATTCGGCACGCTAATCTCGTCATCACAAGTACGGTATGATTCCTTGTACAATATCCACATTATCACAAAATCCATATCGTACGGATCTATAATCACATACGTATGTCACCAAAACTATGTATGAAACTATATGCATATGAAGGACATACTAGATGCGAAACTATATCAATAAAATTAACAACTAACTAGTTAGTATAACTATCCTAGTTAAATGGTTGTGTGGGTGCTATACGCCATCCACTCGACTTCCCCTGTAGATATAAATCTACTCACCAACTTGTCGAGCTCGTCGAATCCACGATTGCTATGTCTGTCATCTCCGTCTTGGAAACTTTCGCGATCATACCTATAATCGTAATTAATTCATATCGACATAAATATCATATCAAAAACCAAAATAACGAGCTAAGCACCGTAGGCTAGAACCTATAGCTTATTTACTCACACGAACGACAAGGTAACCCTGTTGTTAACGTACAAACGTCAACAATTCTATTACGGCACAGAAATACGAAAACCCGTATCGAAATATCGGAAACTTTAACAAAACCCGTACTAAACATTCCCAGATTTCTATGTATGAATATTGGGACAAATCAAACAATACCGTAGATCATAAAATAACCAAATATACCTACAGAGAAAAAACCAACACAAAACTCCACCAAGGACCCGGCGGCGCCGGGCAAAACAAGGATGTCGCCGGATGAACATGTGAATCTGGGGCTCGGGCTGTAGGTATAGTCTCCTAGTGTTCTCATTATACTATGGTCTTGTTAGTTTTTCTAGTGATTATACCTAGTGGTTCTTATTAAATTCCAGTATGCCAAATATCATAAAAATACAGTTTTTCTGATACTGCATACCATAACAGATATCAAACAGAAATGATCAAGTAAAGAGAGAAGGAGATATACCTATAGAGTGGTAGTACAAAGAAATCCTGCTCAAGAAGTATATGTGGAAGCATCAAGGGTTTGTAGAGGCTCTAGCTTGATGATGTGCACAACTTTGATGAAAGGGACAAGGTTTTCTTCTTTGGATGTGATAAAAACTTAGGAATTTTAGTTTAGAGCTGAAAAAACTAATTGTTTCAGTTTGGAATAACTAAATGAATTTTTAAGTGTTTTTATATGATAAGGTGGGAGGTGTCATAGTGGAAGGAGGAGGTTCAAAGTGCGGAAGCATGAGGTGGAGGGAGGAAAACATGGGTGAGGGTGTGTTGAGGGTGAGGTTTTAAACTAACTAAACATATAATCAACCATAAAAAGAATTCCCAAAAATAAAAACCTTTTTCTTTAATTAAATTCCTTAACATTACAAATCTAAATCCATGTTTAAGAAAGAAATGAAATACTTATCATAATACTTTAAATACAATTATCTTATTATAAAATCTCATGTCATGTTAAAACAATTAAATTATCATTAATATGATATCACACCTTTTTCTCCATATTTACCCAAATAATTATATTTTTGCTGATATAAATCCGATACCAAAAATCATATGCGAAATCATTTTTTTGTAAACTCGTTATATTCATATTTAAAATTATAAGTTAATATTTATATTTTTCCAAAATGTTACAGGTAGTAATCTAAGTGCAGTGGGAACACACTCGAGACGAAGTAGCGATGGCAAGTCAATGGACATAGCTGTAACTACTTGACTACAGGTATAATACCAACCAGTAGTTCCCGTCGAGTCCTATCCAGTGTAACTCATAACCTAATGAGCACCTGCATACCATCTCCAGTACGGCGTACTAATGGCTGTGGGACAGACTATATCACTGCTGGGATACGAAGCGTATACACTAGTCTACTCCGGTGTATCGATACCCCGTCTTGATAATCCAACGACTAGGGACCTGTATAAGGATGTGCTTATAGACTACCCAGCCCTCACAAGTGTGACTGTCATCACAACGCTGGTAGTCAAGCAAACATCCTAAGGGCTCTACCAATATGTATAAGCGATATGCTAAAAGAAACACATGCACACATTGAGGTAGAATCAAACCAGGTAGCATACTGCCATTTTGAGCAAGACTGATATCATAACTATAAATATCCCAAGCTTCCAATATGTAATATACAATCCAGTATGATACAATAATGGCCTCTAGAGCATATATCACTAACAATATTTATCCGCATATCTTTTAAATAATACAAATAATAACCAGATAATACATTTTAATATCCAGCATGGCATGTTATCATACTCCATATCATATGTTTGCATCCATACATCGTGTTCATGTCCAGATTGATACCAAACAAACCCTGTCACGCCCCGCTTCCCAAAATGCGCAGACTACGACACATGACAGAGCCAACCATACTACCTGTGGCTAGGAATTATCCCTCCACAGTCACATTACGGCTGTCTATAGGATATCAAGAACAGTAAAATATGAAATCTATCTAGTACATGTCCATTTGCCACAGTAAATAAAATTAATAAAATGCAAAAAGAGGAAACGAGTCAAATCCAATAAACAACATTTGAAAAATTTCCCAATATAGGCTCACATCAAAGAAATAGAACTGCGGAAATAAACTAAACTAAACATCTCTAAATACACGATCAATTTCTCACTACTCGGCTTGATTCCTAAAATACGCATGTTCAGCCTGCGATAAAGGTAAATGAACTGGGCCATGCAAAACCCAGACGTTAGTACGTCATAATATCAAAACAATAGTGATAACCATGATTTAACGATATAAGTAAACATGAATATAAATGAATATCATAGATATGAAACAGTGAGGTATGTGTATGTATGTGATATGTGATGTGTAACCTAAAACTGTGCTTCTGAGTGATCTATTCTAAAATCTTTGAAATAAATTAATGTAATTCTCATTGCAACCCAACAGTATATATCTCGTTCATTTTCCACGGGACCACGGTAACAGTATTTATTCCGTAATGCCCGAAAAAACGGCAAACAAGTAATTATTCCTTAACGCCTGGAAAAACGGCAAACAAGTAATATTATTCCGTAAACGCCCGGAAAAAATGGAAAACAAGTAATGATTATTCCGTAACGCCCAGAAAAACGGCAAACAAGTAATAATATTCTCTTGAGTTACGTTTCGGTTACATTCTTGATTTCCCCTTTTCCCCCAGGTTTGTGTTCAAGTCAGGTATTGCCAATATAGATCTAATGCCAACACAGGATCAAGTATGTACAGTTCTTGTCTATGCAGACAACAAGTCACGTCCGTCGGGACAACACGTCAATATTATTGGCATTAGTAACAAAATCTAAGTAACAAGTCAAGTAGTGTGTCGTGAATATATCCTGTGATGCATATGTATCAATAGATACCCAAATGGTAAAATGTAACGAATATCGGAACACGGTAACCAAACTGATACCAAGATGCATATGTATCTATCTGTAATAACCTTTATATATCCATTACTAAGTATGATGCAAACTAAATAACATGTTGTACTAATATAGTATTATAATGATATCATGATATTCCGGCATGCAACTTGATATGCTATTATTGTTACGAATACGAACGGGTAACGTAACACTGTAAATCTATACATTTGTTGTATAATAAAACACATGTACTATTTTTATTCATATGGATATTGATATAGTAACATAGCATGTTGCAAGTTAAACTCGCCTGATCGGATCTCACGTCGGGGTACGTATGTCACGTTCGACGTCGGATAAACGTTGCGATGCAACTCACGCGGGAAGGACTGGACCTAGCTGATCAATGTGTGACATGATGATTAGGCTGGACGACGACGGTCATTGGGTCATCTAGATCGTCGGTGATGCGTGCGACTCCGGCAGGACGACCAAGAAACGATCAGGAAAGAAAAGGAAAGAAGAGAAGAAGAAGTTATGGGTTCTGGGGTTGAGTTAAGAGGACAGAGGAAAAAGGAGAAGGTGACGACGACGATGGACGGTCCGTCGATGGCGAGGGGCAAAGGTTTCTTGGGTTGCTGTTCGGGGTTCTGTTGCAGCCGATGGTGTGGTGGTGGTTTTTGGTGTCGGGGATAGGAGAGAAGGGTAAGGAGGTGACGACGATGACGAGGTGGTGGGTCTCCGGCGGTGAGGGGTGCAGGCGTTGGGGCTGTGTAGGGTTTGGGTTCGTCGGGGTTGCTGCAGGGGTCGTAGGTCGTCGGGGAGAAGGAAGAGAGGGAGATGAGGTAAAGGCGTGGGTGAAGGTGATGGCGACGACGAGGCTTAACGGCGATGAGGGTGGAGGTTCTTGGGTCGGGGGTTTGTCGTGGGTGCAGGTGCTTGGGGTTGCAGGGGTTGTGGGTTCTTGCGGATGAAGAAGGAGAGGTGGTGGTGGAAGCGGAGGTGGTGAAGGTGGTGATGAGGTCGGGGTGGGGTGATGAGGTCGGCGGAAAAGGCGAGGGAGAGGAGACGTCGAGGCTAGGGTTCAGTTTGTTTCGTCGCGGGGAAGAAGAAAGAGAGGAGAGAGAGGTGTGTGTTTAAAATATTATAAGGTTAATAATATATATTTATAGGAGAGAGAGAGAGAAAGACAAAGGGATAGAAAGAGTGACAGAATGCGAGAGTGGAGAGAGAAAGAATATGATTATTTAGTTTTATATATATATATATATATATATATATATATATATATTATATGAGAATAATGGAGGAAAGATGCCATAGGAGGGAATTTCCTCCTATAGCGTCGAAAAAGTATCCCCTCCCTCATTTTTTCCGACGATCGGCACACATTATCTTCATCGTTATCATCTAAGATGTGGGTACACCAAATTTCATGCGATTCTACAACCTTTTCACCGTTGATTTAGTGGGTTCAAAATTAACGGTTTACCGACAACAGAACTTTTTACATTGCTAAATCAACGGTGAAAAAGTTGTAGAATCACATGAAATTTGGTGTACTCACATCTTAGATGATAACGATGAAGATGATGGGTGCCGATCGCCGGAAAAAATGAGATAGGGCGTACTTTTTTGACGCCATAGAAGGAAATTCCATCCTATGGCCTCTTCCCTCCATTAACCTCATTATATATATATATATAACTATTAAGTTTGGTTTTATATAAATATTATAATATATTTTCTGGGTTTAAACAGCTAATATCAAAATATTCCGAATACTACCCGGGTTTCTTCTAAAAATCTAGTTTTAAAATATGGAGAATATACGTATCAGTTAAAACTATAATGCAATACCCGGTTACTAAAAATGCATACCTCCAAGTACGGATTTACATAAATACACATAGCGATCCAAACGAGTCTGTTTTATCAATCTGGTCATGAACACGATATATGGATGCAAACAAATGATATGGGGTATGATAACATGCCATGATAGATATTAAAATGTATTATCTGATTATTATTTGTATTATTTAAAAGATATGCGGATAAATATATCATACATGTATATAGAATCTAGATGTTCATAGATCCTCTGTACTAGCAAATATATGGCATAATCTTGAACCATAATAGTTTTCAAGCATCCGGGTCGGGTCGGATACTATTCACAGTTACCAAATGCATTATCCACACCCAAAACAATAATAAACAAGACAACTGTCGCAAGATCTGAAATGCCCCAAATAAAATATTATATAAATGCACTAGGGTGTTATATATGTACCCAACTACAAAAGAATTTCGTTCTCGAAATTGCCGGAACAAGAAAACACGGATCTAAGAAAAGAGGTGTAGAAACTTCTATCGGATCTCGTCTTCACGTTCCCAAGTAGACTCTCTGTGCGAACGATTCCCCCATGAAACAAGTACTAGAGGGATAACTTTATTCTTGAAGACCTTTTCTCGTCGATCCACAATCGCCATTGGTTTTTCTTCATATGTTAAGTCCTCCCTTACTGTCAGCTCCGAGTGATCTAGGACACGTGTCTCATCTCGAACATACTTGCGGAGTTGAGATATATGAAATACGTCATGAACACTCACCAAGGATGGTGGCAAATCCAATCGATAAGCTACCTCTCCAACACGCTTGATAAGATCGAAAGGCCCCACGAATCGAGGACTGAGCTTTTTTCGACTACCAAAACGGATTACTCTTCTGGTTGGTGATATCTTCAAGAATATAAGATCGCCAACTGCGAACTCCAGAGGTCTTCGTCCTGTATCGGCCCAATTTTTCTATCGATCTTATGCCACCTTCATATGATTTCAGATCACATTGACTTTCTCTACTGTTTGCACAATAAAATCCGGTCCCAACAATCTTCTTTCTCCAATATCATCCCAACGGATGGGGGAGCAACACTTACGACCGTATAATGTTTCGAATGGAGCCATCTGTATAGTCGCCTGAAAACTGTTGTTATACGAAAACTCCACCAAGTGTAAATGATCCTCCCATGAATCCTTAAAGTATAACATGCATTCTCTCAACATATCTTCAAGAGTTTGGATCGTCCTTTCTGACTGTCCATCTGTCTGATGATGATAGGCTGTGCTGAACTTCAATCTAGTCTCCAAACTTTCCTTTAGACTCCTCCAAAAGTACGATAAAAATCGGGTATCACGATCGGAAACGATGCTCACATGTAATCCATGCAATCTCTCAATCTCCTGCATGTACCTTTCGGCTAAAGCTTCAGTCGACTGACCAATTCAAACGGTATGAAATAAGCTGCCTTGGTCAATCGATCAACAATCACCCAAACTACATTATTGCCCCTTAGACTCCATGGTAAAGCTGTCACAAAATCCATGGTTATATGTTCCCACTTCCATTGAGAGATCGAAAGTTGTTGCAACAAACCAGCTACCCTTTGATATTCAGCCTTAACTTGCTGATACACCAAGTACTTCAATACATAGCGAACAATTTCCCTTTTCATGCCATCCCACCAGATATGTTGTCGTAGATCTCTGTACATCTTTGTGCCTCTCGGATATACGGAATATGCGGAACTATGAGCCTCCTTCATGACTTCTTCACGAACATCTCCTTTAGGTACACATAGACGACTACCATATCGTAACGAACCATCTTAATGAATTAACAAATCTGTTCGAAGTCCCGCTTCTACTTGTTCTCGAAACTTCTGCAACCTTGGATCGTGCAACTACGCTGCTTTAATATTATCGATCAAGGATGACTATACTTGCAATTGCATCAACTGTCCCAAAGAATGCGGTTGTACAATCTCCAACTCGAACCTTTGAAGATCCACTATAATCTCCTTTTGTGCAGTCAACATCTGTATCGCTAGCAACGACTTAAAGCATCCGGCACTACATTAACTTTTCCCGGATGGTATTTTAGATCAAGATCATATTCAGCCATCAGCTCTAACAATCTACGCTGCCTCATGTTGAGCTTTTTCTGTGTAAACACATATTTTAGGCTTTTGTGATCGGTAAATACTTCTATCTTTTCGCCCAATAAGTAGTGTCTCCAAATCTTCAAAGCGAAAATCATTGCTGCTAGCTTAAAATCATAAGTTGGGTAGTTCTTCTCGTGAGTCTTCAATTGTCTCGACGCATAGGTTATAACCTTTCAATTCTGCATTAGAACACATCCCAAGCCTTTCCCAGATGCGTCGCTGTGAATAACCAGCCCTCCGGAACCATCTGACACTATCAGAATAGAAGAGGTGGTCAATCTTTACTTCAATGCTTCAAAAGCTGACGCACATTTCTCCGTCCATACGTACGGTACCTCCTTTCATGTTAGCTTGGTCAATGGTTTAGCTATTCGAGCGAAGTTCTCTACAAACCTTCTATAATATCCGGCGAGCCCAAGAAAATTTTTGATATCCGCTACATTCTTTGGAATTGGCCAAGCATGAACAGCTGCAATCTTTTCAGGTTCAATGGCAATTCCATCTCCGGATACGACATGACCCAAGAACTTTACTTCTTCGAGCCAAAACTCGCACTTTCTCATCTTAGCATATAACCTTTCTTGCCGCAACGTTTGCAGTGCGATTCTCAAGTGTTCTGCATGCACTTCTTTACTCCTTGAATAGACCAGAATTGTAACATTTCAGAAAAATAAAATATCATTTTTGGGAATTTAAATAATTAAATAATAAATATTATGAATATTTTAATAATGCGGTATAATTACATACCGATAAATTAGGAAATATTTGGAAATTATGTTAATTATTGAATTTGAAAGAGATTATAAAAATGGAACATTCATAGATTTTTATATAATTAATTATATTCCATTTTAATGCTAATCGCGATTAAATATCACTAATCGTGCATTAAGCTTGATTTGTGCACATGACATGCACCATGTCATATTACACATTTGTTAAATTTTCTACCATGGCTTTTTCTTTATTTTTCATGCATGGTTTGGTTTTAAAATGAAAGTAAAACAAAAGAAAAGGAAAGGAAAGAAAAGAAAAGAAAAGGGAAAACATTAAAATAAGGGGTATGGGCAAGAAAAAAAGAGGTGAGGGGTCAATTGACTATGGCTCATTGTTATCTCTTCATTATTTCGTTCATATTTTTGCTCTCCTCTTCATCCATGGCAGCCCTCTTCTTCCCCCTCCTCAAACACCTCACAACACATCCCAAAACACATCAAAACACCATCTCCCTTCCATTAAAAATGTGCACAAGCTTATTACAAGTATTTTGGACCAAGAAAGTTTGGATTTTGGAGACTTGGGGCAACTCAAGAAAATTCTTGAGTTGCCAATTGAGGTAATTCTTTCACCCTTAGCCTTGTAATCAAGTTCCCTTAGCATCTAAATTAGTTTAGAATCGATTTAGCAAAGTTTAGTGAACTTAGAAAATTCCTAGAAGAGGTTTGAGGGATTCTTGAATTGAGATAGTGTAATTGAGGTTAGGGGAGGCCATACAACCCCAGTAGTGATTGTATTTTGGACTAAAACCAGAGATTTAACCCCATAACCCAAACTTAGAAACCCCGACATCGGAATTTTGTTGACTTTGCGATGATATTTAGAGATCTGCTATGACCCGGGGCACATGAAAAATATTTAGCAAAGACTGAGAGATGTGCAGACAACCTAGAAACTACCCTAATGACCCGAGACCCTAACTCACTACCTGGGCCGCAAATAAATCCCTTCTGGCCGCAAATTGCGGCCAGGTTAGGTTTTCATGGTCTCGTGCTTGGTCTGTGGCTCCATTTTCAGTAAACTAGACCCTCCACATATGCAAAATTGGCTAATTTCACCTAGGGAAATATCTGGAGGTGTTTTCTTGAGTTGCTGCTTTGTTTTGCGACTTCGTTTTAACGTTGGTTTTGGTATTTTTGTTTTATCTCGATCACTTGACGTTTGTACGTCGAAAACGGGAGTTGTTTGATTATTCTTGCATGCGTAAACTATAGGTTTTAACCTATGTGTGATACTCGTGCCGATTTGGTTTTTGTGTGCGATTTCGGTTTACGATACAATATGTAATATGTAGGTACCCTCACGTGGACTTCGGACGATGAATAAAGAATGGCGGCATCGACTTCGGCAAACAAGGATTAAGGTGAGTAGATATATATCTACAGGGGAAGTCGGGTGGATGGCGAATAGCACCCCCGCAGTTTCGTAGTGTAGTATACGAATACGTATACCTATATATATAAATATGTTTATTGTGAGACTATATAATTTTCAAGATAGGTTTTAGGTGTTCATGGGTTAGTTTTAGTGTAATTAGAAGTAACTTAGTTTAGCTTCTTAGTCGCGAAACCCTAGAGTAAAGATTTGCACACACGCATACATTTGCTTTACTTGTGCATATATAGGGATATATATATATATATACATGTATGTATGTGAGTATGTATATATATATATATATATATATATATATATATATATATAGGTATACATATACATGGATAATGAGGATAGTATATGGTACTTGGAGATAAGTCGATGAGATTGGCCATGATGCCACGAGATCGGTGATGTGATTTGGTTCGTATTATGAGATACGACATGAGTTTATAGCGGGTCTTTAGGCGATGTGTTTTCATACACACGCATATATATATATGTTGATGGCATCAGAATGTACTAGACTTTATATCAGTACCCCTAATTCAGGATATGATGATAAGGATACCAGATGAAAAATGAGATAAATGTGATGTAAGTCTACGGTAGCGCCCCGGCCATCTAACAGACGCCAAATGCGGAACGAAAACTTTTAACCGGCGCTATCGTATACTATAACCCGGATCTGCCATTATTGCTAAACTAACAATCTGTAAAGAGGGTAGAAAGGTTATACCGAACGATCCGGGTCCTTCGTTCTTTAACCATCATCCCACGTTTTGTTGCGGCTGCTCCGATCTCGTCGATCTCCGATCTGCTCGTCCAGGTGGCACCACGTCAACGGATCTTTAAACGGGCTCCCGCCTCTGACTCGAGGCAACTCGGTCATCAAGTTTGCTAAAAGAGATGACCAAGATTGATGTAGAGAATGAGTAGAATACTTTGTCTCACTTCGTCCAAAGCCGTGGACGAACGGTTAATGAAGTTGCCACTCGAAATGAAATGGAATGAGAAATTAGTTATCAAATTTCCATACACTCAAAACCATAGTCTTTTTTAATCAAAATCAATCTCTCTCTTCTCAAAGAGGGGCCGGCCAATATATATCAAGAGGGAGGTGAGGGTAGGAGCAAAAAGGGAGGGTGACAATAAACATGAAGCTTATCATAACCATGAGTCATGATACACCAAGTATGAACACATTAAATGAAATTAATGAATCACTTAACCTTGTCACCAAAATCATTAATGCAACATATGAGTCATAAGCCTTATCACCACTTCTAGAACCTTCTAGAAGCATGACTCACCCTCATCCAAGAAAAGATAAATCCGTCTTTAACCGAATGTTAAAAGACGGGTGATAGAAAACTGGAAACTGGAAACTGGCAACTTCCAAAAGCGATCCTGAAACGAATTTCAGGATAACCCCGTATCAGTATAAACATACCCGCATTTGTATTACGACCGAATACAAATGCAACTGAGACAAAGATATTATATCTACTAAGTATAATACATGGATCCGGCTTAAACCAAAGCCCACCAGTATTATCTGCCCGAAATATGACACGTGCGTAAACGCACGTGCATTTTCCGAACCCTGCCATAAAACCATACGGCCTCTACAACGTTTCGCCCGAACTTGGGAAACTGTCTGTGGGGAACTGTAATGACTCGTCAGTACCCTGGCAGTGGGTTTAGTCACAAGCCGTCGGCGGCACTAGCTATGCGTAACGGCTACCCATGCACTGACCTCAAGGGAGGCCGATGAGTGAACTCATCCGGAAAGCCTACTGAGCCTAACAGTGACAATGTATATACAGTCCGGTCTGTTTGTCTATGAATATCGTGTTTCCCCCAATAAGAGCAAGGCTCTATTTGAATTTCAAAAATTCAAATTTTGAAGCAACGCTTCAAATCCTTTGCGCTGCGCGCAACGCGCCACTTGTCAGAAGTTGATGCGTCAGCACAGCGCTCGAGACAGTGTGTCCAATCAGAGCAAGGCTCTTTTAAAACAAAAAGTACAGGAAGCAACGTTTCAGTTGCGCAAGCGCTGCGCTGCGCGACACATGTCTGCGCAGTTGCGCAGGCACAGCTGCGCTGCGCGACATGTGTCTGCGCGGTTGCGCAAGCACAGTTGCGCGAGCAAAACTGCGCAGGCGCTGCGCTGCGCGACGCGTGTCTGCGCAGTTGCGCAAGCACAGCTGCGCAAGCGCTGCGCTGCGCAACACGTGTCACACGCTGAGGCGTTTGTGCAAAACAGAATTGAAATTTTAAAGAAATCTTTTCTGTTCTTGTTAAAACAAGAAGATTTTCTTCTGTAAAACAGAGGCCTTTGGATTAAAAATCCAACGGGGGGAAAATTCCCCAAATCACTCAGAGAAAGATCTCTTTAACAAATTTATTGGCACTATAAAAAGGACCCCAGACCTCAATTCAAAAAAAAAAGAGGAGGAACATTTTTGGTAAAAAATTTGTCACGCTCCACCCCCAATACAGAGAGTATTGTCCGCTTTGGCCGAAACCGCACGGTTTTTCCCTTTAGAGCAAACTGGACCCGACCAGGAGCCACTTCCCAGGAGGTCACCCATCCCAAGACTTCCCTGGACCGAGCACACTTAACTACGGAGTTCATAAGCTCCTGTAGTTCCGGTTCACTTAAAAGGCGCCTCTGTATTGAAGAGTGGTATCATTCCATTTATAGTATAGATCTGCCCCCTTTCGGAATGTATTCCGAAGAGTTCCCATTGTTCTACAGTTGTCACGCCCCGCTTCCCAGAGTACGCAGGATTGGGCACGTAACATAGCCAACCATGCTACCTGTGGGTAGGAAGTATCCATCCACAGTCACATTACGGTTGTAAGGATATCAAGAACAAGATAATAAACTAGTCTAACACATGTCCAAATCCATAATAACAAGAATCAATAAACAATAAGTGCGGAAGCAAATGATCCAATACAATAAATAAACAGTACGTCCCATAATGCGGGCTCACATCTGGAAATGAAATGAAAATAAATAAACTAAACCCTAAGGAACTCACAGTTCAGCCTGCTGGCTGAAGTACTCCTGCTCGGTCGTCGACAGTGGTACGGAATCTGGGCCATGCAAAACCCAGACGTCAGCGCGTCATGACATCAAGTATATAGTATAGACATGGTAATAAGCAATGCAAGTATGAACATGAATAAAGCAGTACTAAGAAATAACAGAGCAGGGTAAGGTGCAGTGGTGACTAAACTGTCCTAGTAGGTTTCTACTCTATAGTCTTTGAAATCAATTGATGAATCGTCGATGTAACTCAATAGTATCCCGTGCGTGCCCGGGACCACGGTCAAGGTCCTCGGGGCTGAATCCGAGACGTGCCGCTAAGCAGTAATAGGTAGCAAGATGGGCGAGTGATGTCAGCATCACCACTCCGGGGCTGGCCAAGCCCGTAAGACTGATCAGAACAATTATCGTACTGTTGAGTTACAAGTCGGTTTCACCTTTGATTTCCCCATACCCCCAAGTTATGTATGTCAGGTCAGGTATTCAGTAGTCAAGGACTAATGCCAACAGAAAATCAGGTAAAAGTAGGTCTGTCTGGATAGACAGCAGGAATGGTCAGGTTTGTCGGCATCAGGCATGAAATCAGGTAACAGGTCAGGTCACGTTTCAACAGGTTGAGTTGATATGTACAGGGTGTCAGGTGTATCAAGATCGGTCAATATGTAATGCAATCAAATGTATGCTGATAACAGATATAGTAACGAATAAAGAACAACAGCAGGAACAGCAATAACAATATTATCCCATGTAAACACAGTGATGTTTTGTATTCTCTTATTAACAGGTTCAAGCACCCTTGGGGTGCAATAGTCACAAAGTGAAACAATATCAACAACATACGTAATGAAGCTACATGAATTCAAACTAAAATATAATAATTGTCTCATGGGTGATTTAACAATGAAGTGAGGACGATCTACTTGGTTTAGTTAGTTAAAGTGTGAACTAATAGCAGACCGGTTAATTACAGGCAACTACTATATTGATTTAATGTTATGGATAATTGTGACCATCGATTCTAATCGATGTTACTAAAAGCTGTGTGGTTATAATATGATGATTAAGTTTGAAGCAAGACTTGATCTTGTGTGCTAGCATGTTAAAGCAAGTATTCGGATACTTGCCTCGACGGTTTCGCAAACCGGAAAGCACGGATGCAATATCGGCAGAAAACACGAGATGGGTGCACGGGCCACGGATCGAGTCCCAACAGAGAACAACGGGATCACACGGACCAGGGTACTTCGCTGGAGCGTCGGGTTCAAAAGACGGCACGGTCGGAAACCGGCAAAAGTCAAAAGTAACAACGTTAGCAAACGCGATAAACATAACAAGGATCAGCGGGGAAAGGGATCTAGCACAAAGGAACGATGAGGAAGGCTTACCGGGAGACACCAGGGGTAACCCCGGCGGGCTCGACGGCGCTGGAACTCCGGCGAGGCAGCGACGGCGGCTGTGAAGGCCTGAACAGCCTCGGGTTCGCTGGAGAGGGGGTGCGACGAGTAGAGGAGGGTGGTGGTCGGCTCTGGTGATCGAGGGGGAAAGGAGGTGGCGCGGGTGACGTCGACGAGGGTCGACGGCGCGGTTCCCGGCGACCCGGGGATGGTGCAGGGTCGGGCTCGGGTTTGATGGTGGTCCGGCGAGGGGAGGAGGAAAGCGACGACGAGGTCGCGACGAGGAGGAGGAGAGGGAGTCGCGGGAGTCGTCGGCGACGGGAGGCGGCGTCGACGGCGAGAGTTGCGGTGGTTGGTGGCGTCGTCGGGGGTTGGGTGCAGGCGCGGGAAGAGGCGGAGGAAGGAGGTAGGAGGGTGCGGCTAGGTTGAGGAGGTGCTGACGGCGACGGCGAGGTCGCGGGGAGGTCGGCGGCGCGAGTACGAGGGGCTAGGGTTTGGGTTCTCGTGGGTTATCTCGTGATCGAGGGGGAGAGGGGAGGCGGCTGCATGGAGGGATTATATAGGGGAAGAGAGAGAGAGAGATTAGAGAGAGAGAGAGAAAGATTTAGAGTGAGGGAGAGAAGGAGAATAAGGAAGAGAGAGAGAAATGAGATGCGGGGCCCACGACTGAGTAAGAGCTCGTGATTGGCTGATCACGAGGCAGAAATGATTTTAGTAAGGATTTGAGAATATTGTGTTGGTTATATTATATAGTTTTAGATATTAAATTAAATGGGCCTTTTTGGCGCTAAATGAAACATTTTCAAATCGCGCCCGGGTTGCGCCCAAATGTTCCAAATTCAAACTATAGGATTTTAAGCGGTTTCCAAATTTTGAAAAGAGATGTTTAATGATTAAAATGCATGCCCCCAAGTCGGACACTTGCACGCGCGCGTAGTCGTCCAAACTTGCCCGTTTAGCCGAACGGGACGGAATCTCGACACGCGGACGCTACCACGCGACTAGTGGCGACGAGTAGGCCAACATGGATACTTTTAATTTCATTTTAGATGTTAAAATTTGTTATGTACCAAAATGACTTAACCGGTTAGAATTTAGCAATAAACACCAAACAATCAGGATAATTGAAATAAGCAATGTATAACCCTCAACTAGTAACAGGAATAGTACTATTGGGCTCGGGTGTTACAACATACCCAACTACAAAAAGAATTTCGTCCTCGAAATTCCAAGAATACAAGATAGCTAACTACAGGAAAAGGTGAGGAAATTTCTGCCGGATCTCGTCTTCTCGCTCCCAAGTGGATTCTCCATGGGATCGATTTCCCCAAGAAACTAGCACAAGAGGGATAACTTTGTTCTTAAAAACATTTTCTCTTCGATCCTTGATTTCAATTGGTCGCTCCTCAAAAGTTAGGTCCTCCCGCACAGTCAACTCCGAATGATTCAAGACGTGAGTCTCATCTCGGACATACCTCCGTAGTTGAGATACACGAAACACATCGTGCACTCCTGCCAATGACTGTGGTAACGCCAAACGGTACGCTACCCCTCCATCATGCTCCAATATCTCGAAGGGTCCAACGAATCGAGGACTAAGCTTTCCCCGACTTCCAAAGCGAATCACCCCTATGGTCGGTGATATCTTCAGGAATACCAAATCACCCAAGGCGAACTCTAGAGGTCTTCTTGACGTGTCAGCCCAACTTTTCTGTCTGTCTTGAGCTGCCTTCATATGCTTCCTGATTGTATTCACCTTCTCGACTGTCTGTACTACCAAATCTGGTCCTAGCAACCTTCGTTCACCAACATCATCCCAACAAACAGGTGAACGGCACTTACGACCATACAACGCTTCAAACGGAGCCATCTGAAAAGTCGCTTGGAAACTATTGTTGTACGAAAACTCCACCAGGTGTAGATGATCCTCCCAAGAACCTTTAAAGTCCAACATGCAAGCCCTCAACATATCTTCAAGGGTCCGGATCGTTCACTCCGATTGTCCATCAGTCTGAGGATGATAAGCTGTGCTAAACTTCAATCGAGTCCCCAAACTTTCTTGTAAACTCCTCCAGAAGTGCGACAAGAACCGAGTGTCCCGATCGGACACGATGCTTACCGGCACTCCATGCAATCTTATAATCTCCTGCATGTACCGCTCTGCCAAAGTCTCTGTCGATTGACCAATCCGAAAAGGAATAAAGTGAGCTGCCTTGGTCAACCGATCGACAAACACCCATACTGCATTGTTGCCCTTTGGACTCCGCGGTAAAGCCGTCAAGAAATCCATGGTTATATGTTCCCACTTCCACTGAGGAATCGGAAGTGGTTGCAACAAACCAGCAACCCTTTGGTGTTCCGCCTTGACTTGCTGACACACCAAGCACTTAGCCACGAAGCGAGCAATTTCCCGTTTCATACCTTCCCACCAGAAGTGCTGTCGAATATCTCGGTACATCTTTGTCCCTCCTGGATGCACAGAGTAAGCTGAACTGTGTGCCTCTTTCATAAGCTCTTCACGCACATCTCCTTTTGGCACACACACACGGCTACCATATCTCAACGAATCGTCTTCATGGATCAGTAAATCGGTTCGTAGTCCGGCTTCAACCTACTCTCGAAACTTTTGCAGTCTAGGATCCTGCGATTGTGCCGCTTTAATCTTCTCAACTAAGGACGACTGTACTTGCAACTGCATCAACTGTCCTGTAGCATGTGGTAGCACAACCTCCAAGTCAAATCTCTGAAAATCCGCAATGATCTCTCTCTGTGCAGTCAGTATCTGAATTGCTGGTAACCGACTCAGCGCATCCGGCACGACGTTGACTTTTCCCGGATGGTACTTAAGATCAAGGTCATAGTCGGCCATCAGCTCCAACCATCTGCGTTGCCTCATGTTCAACTCCTTCTGAGTGAACACATACTTTAAACTCTTGTGATCTGTAAAGACTTCAACTCTCTCGCCCAAAAGGTAGTGTCTCCAAATCTTCAGGGCGAAGATCACGGCTGCAAGCTCTAAGTCATGAGTCGGATAGTTCTTCTCATGAGTCTTCAGTTGTCTCGATGCGTAAGCGACGACTTTCCCATTCTGCATCAAAACACATCCCAATCCCTTTCCGGATGCGTCGCTATGAATCACCAGTCCTCCTGAATCATCCGGTACGGTTAGGATAGGGGCGGTTATCAACTTCTGCTTCAACGTCTCGAAGTCCAATGCACATCCATCCGTCCAAACAAACGGTACCTCCTTACGCGTAAGCTTGGTCAACGGCTCAGCTAAACGAGCGAAGTTCTCCACAAATCTTCTGTAGTAACCGGCGAGTCCAAGAAACTTCTTATCTCCGCAACATTCTTTGGAATAGGCCAATCTCGAACTGCTGCAATCTTTTCGGGATCGACGGCGATTCCATTGCCCGACACAACATGCCCCAGAAACTTCACTTCTTCCAGCCAGAATTCGCACTTACTCATCTTCGCGAATAACTTCTCTTGTCTCAGCGTCTGCAATGCGATCCTTAAATGCTCAACATGCTCCTCCGGACTCTTCGAGTACACCAGATTATCGTCAATGAATACCACAATAAACTGGTCCAAGAACGGTGAAAAGATCCTGTTCATCAAATCCATAAATATTGCTGGCGCATTAGTCACTCCGAAGAGCATCACTAGATACTCGAAATGTCCATATCGAGTTCGAAACGCCGTCTTGCAAATGTCTTCTGCTTTTACTCGAACCTGATGATATCCCGATCGCAAGTCCAGTTTCGAGAATACCCTCGCGCCACTAAGCTGCTCAAAAAGTTCTCCAATGCGAGGGATCGGGTACTTGTTCTTAATAGTCACCCGGTTCAATTCTCGATAATCAATGCACATCCTTCTCGTGCCATCCTTCTTCTTTACTAAAAGAACCGGAGCTCCCCAAAGTGAGTTGCTGCTTCGAATCCATCCCTTCTCGAGTAACTCACCAACTTGTTTCTTAACTTCTTCCAATTCCACCGGTGCCATCGGATAATAAGATTTTGATACTGGCGCTGCACCAGGAATAAGGTCAATCGCAAACTCCACATCTCGCTTCGGCGGTAAGCCCGAAATATCTTCAAACACATCCATAAAGTCGCGGACAACTGCCGGCTCTTCATTACTATCCACTACCATAGCCGCAAGAACATTGTTCGTCGGCCTAGCCCTAAACTCGACTGGCCCGACAGAACTGCTTCCTCCAATGAAAGTAAACTCAGGTTGTCCGGGAATCTGGAAAATTACTTTCCTTGCCCTACAATCAATGTGTGCGTGGAAAGTGCCAAGAAAATCCATTCCCAAGACTACTTCATAACTGCCCGTACCAATCACCAAGAAATCTGCAAAAAGCTCCCGTCCGCAAACAACAACCGTACAATCTTTACATTCCTTACTAGCTATGATTTTCCCATTCCCAGTGTGTATGTCCCAGAAACTAGACAGGGTCGTGCAGGTAATCGAGTGTGTAGTTATAAATTTGGATGACATAAAACAGTGGGATGCTCCGAAATTAAATAATGCCAATGCGGAAAAACCATGAACGAGTAAATTACCTGAAACCACTTCTCCTGATGCTTTAGCTTCCTCGGCTGTCAACGTGAACGCTCGAGCCTGGTTTGGTCCTTGAGTCAGCTGTTTCTGCCCTTGGAACGGTCCCTGCGGAGGCTTCTGTAAATCATCTCTTGTACGAAGCTTCGACGGACAAACACTAACGGCGTGATCTGCCGCTCCACATCTAAAACAGAGTCCCAGCCTCTTACGACACTCCTTTCGCACATGTCCGGGTACATGGCAGTAGTTACAAATCACGCTCCCTTTCCGATCACCCACAATTGTTTTCTTCATTGGTGCTACGCTGCGCCTGTTCACCGGAATACTTCTACGTACAGACGTTTGGTTTAGTGCAAATGCCGGTTCCAGCTCGGTCTGTTCCTTTAGATTCTCCAGCAATCCCCTTATCACTCTACGCCTGGCGGCTAAGACCGCACGTCTTTGGTCCATCTTCAAATTCTTACCGGCCATATTCCTGGAAATCAAGGTACCCAACATTAGCATGATGATAGATTCTGAGTATAGATCAAGGCTAGAACTCCAAGATACTTAAATAGAGTACTGCATTGTAGCTATGCCGCAGTATCATAGCCGCAATTACTTAACTCCACCCAAGTCGCCTAAGTCCTAGAGATAACAAGAAATTAGGTTTTCGAGTTGACAATGCAAAGTAAGTTTGCATGTCGACATGATCCGGAAGAATGATTCAAGGATGGTAAAACGGTCAAGGTGGCTGGACATGTTTCCTAATCACGGGTATTATGATTCGTGTATCGGGTGCAATACCCAACTACAAAGAATCAACCTAATTAACCTATGGCTCTGATACCAAAAGAACCATGTCACGCCCCGCTTCCCAGAGTACGCAGGATTGGGCACGTAACATAGCCAACCATGCTACCTGTGGGTAGGAAGTATCCATCCACAGTCACATTACGGTTGTAAGGATATCAAGAACAAGATAATAAACTAGTCTAACACATGTCCAAATCCATAATAACAAGAATCAATAAACAATAAGTGCGGAAGCAAATGATCCAATAAAATAAATAAACAGTACGTCCCATAATGCGGGCTCACATCTGGAAATGAAATGAAAATAAATAAACTAAACCCTAAGGAACTCACAGTTCAGCCTGCTGGCTGAAGTACTCCTGCTCGGTCGTCGACAGTGGTACGGAATCTGGGCCATGCAAAACCCAGACGTCAGCGCGTCATGACATCAAGTATATAGTATAGACATGGTAATAAGCAATGCAAGTATGAACATGAATAAAGCAGTACTAAGAAATAACAGAGCAGGGTAAGGTGCAGTGGTGACTAAACTGTCCTATTAGGTTTCTACTCTATAGTCTTTGAAATCAATTGATGAATCGTCGATGTAACTCAATAGTATCCCGTGCGTGCCCGGGACCACAGTCAAGGTCCTCGGGGCTGAATCCGAGACGTGCCGCTAAGCAGTAATAGGTAGCAAGATGGGCGAGTGATGTCAGCATCACCACTCCGGGGCTGGCCAAGCCCGTAAGACTGATCAGAACAAGTATCGAACTGTTGAGTTACAAGTCGGTTTCACCTTTGATTTCCCCATACCCCCAAGTTATGTATGTCAGGTCAGGTATTCAGTAGTCAAGGACTAATGCCAACAGAAAATCAAGTAAAAGTACGTCTGTCTGGATAGACAGCAGGAATGGTCAGGTTTGTCGGCATCAGGCATGAAATCAGGTAACAGGTCAGGTCACGTTTCAACAGGTTGAGTTGATATGTACAGGGTGTCAGGTGTATCAAGATCGGTCAATATGTAATGCAATCAAATGTATGCTGATAACAGATATAGTAACGAATAAAGAACAACAGCAGGAACAGCAATAACAATATTATCCCATGTAAGCACAGTGATGTTTTGTATTCTCTTATTAACAGGTTCAAGCACCCTTGGGGTGCAATAGTCACAAAGTGAAACAATATCAACAACATACGTAATGAAGCTACATGAATTCAAACTAAAATATAATAATTGTCTCATGGGTGATTTAACAATGAAGTGAGGACGATCTACTTGGTTTAGTTAGTTAAAGTGTGAACTAATAGCAGACCGGTTAATTACAGGCAACTACTGTATTGATTTAATGTTACGGATAATTGTGACCATCGATTCTAATCGATGTTACTAAAAGCTGTGTGGTTATAATATGATGATTAAGTTTGAAGCAAGACTTGATCTTGTGTGCTAGCATGTTAAAGCAAGTATTCGGATACTTGCCTCGACGGTTTCGCAAACCGGAAAGCACGGATGCAATATCGGCAGAAAACACGAGATGGGTGCACGGGCCACGGATCGAGTCCCAACAGAGAACAACGGGATCACACGGACCAGGGTACTTCGCTGGAGCGTCGGGTTCAAAAGACGGCACGGTCGGAAACCGGCAAAAGTCAAAAGTAACAACGTTAGCAAACGCGATAAACATAACAAGGATCAGCGGGGAAAGGGATCTAGCACAAAGGAACGATGAGGAAGGCTTACCGGGAGACACCAGGGGTAACCCCGGCGGGCTCGACGGCGCTGGAACGCCGGCGAGGCAGCGACGGCGGCTGTGAAGGCCTGAACAGCCTCGGGTTCGCTGGAGAGGGGGTGCGACGAGTAGAGGAGGGTGGTGGTCGGCTCTGGTGATCGAGGGGGAAAGGAGGTGGCGCGGGTGACGTCGACGAGGGTCGACGGCGCGGTTCCTGGCGACCCGGGGATGGTGCAGGGTCGGGCTCGGGTTTGATGGTGGTCCGGCGAGGGGAGGAGGAAAGCGACGACGAGGTCGCGACGAGGAGGAGGAGAGGGAGTCGCGGGAGTCGTCGGCGACGGGAGGCGGCGTCGACGGCGAGAGTTGCGGTGGTTGGTGGCGTCGTCGGGGGTTGGGTGCAGGCACGGGAAGAGGCGGAGGAATGAGGTAGGAGGGTGCGGCTAGGTTGAGGAGGTGCTGACGGCGACGGCGAGGTCGCGGGGAGGTCGGCGGCGCGAGTACGAGGGGCTAGGGTTTGGGTTCTCGTGGGTTATCTCGTGATCGAGGGGGAGAGGGGAGGCGGCTGCATGGAGGGATTATATAGGGGAAGAGAGAGAGAGAGATTGGAGAGAGAGAGAGAAAGATTTAGAGTGAGGGAGAGAAGGAGAATAGGGAAGAGAGAGATAGAGCGAGACGGAGAGAGAGAGAGAAATGAGATGCGGGGCCCACGACTGAGTAAGAGCTCGTGATTGGCTGATCACGAGGCAGAAATGATTTTAGTAAGGATTTGAGAATATTGTGTTGGTTATATTATATAGTTTTAGATATTAAATTAAATGGGCCTTTTTGGCGCTAAATGAAACATTTTCAAATCGCGCCCGGGTTGCGCCCAAATGTTCCAAATTCAAACTATAGGATTTTAAGCGGTTTCCAAATTTTGAAAAGAGGTGTTTAATGATTAAAATGCATGCCCCCAAGTCGGACACTTGCACGCGCGCGTAGTCGTCCAAACTTGCCCGTTTAGCCGAACGGGACGGAATCTCGACACGCGGACGCTACCACGCGACTAGTGGCGACGAGTAGGCCAACATGGATACTTTTAATTTTATTTTAGATGTTAAAATTTGTTATGTGCCAAAATGACTTAACCGGTTAGAATTTAGCAATAAACACCAAACAATCAGGATAATTGAAATAAGCAATGTATAACCCTCAACTAGTAACAGGAATAGTACTATTGGGCTCGGGTGTTACAATAGTGGGTCCCACAGACTCAAGAGGTGGCCCCCACGGATTCAAGAGGTGGCCCCAGCCCACTTAACACGACACTTGGCGTGGCACTTTGTTCCGTGTGGCACTTTGCTCCGTGAGCAAGAACCGGGTCCCGACATTCTCCCCACCTTTGAACAACGGTTCGTCCTCGAACCACAGACCTACTATTGAGGGACCAGCTCTGATACCATTCTGTCACGCCCCACGTGAAAGAATGGTATCAGAGATGGTTCCTCAATAGTAGGTCTGTGGTTCGAGGACGAACAGTTGTTCAAAGGTGGGGAGAATGTCGGGTCCCGGTTCTTGCTCACGGAGCAAAGTGCCACACCGAACAAAGTGCCACGCCAAGTGTCGTGTTAAGTGGGCGGGGGCCACCTCTTGAATCCGTGGGGGCCACCTCTTGAGTCCGTGGGACCCACTGTAGAACAATGGGGAATCTTCGGAATACATTCCAAAAGGGGATAGATCTATACTATAAATGGAATGATACCACTCTTCAATACAGAGGCGCCTTTTAAGTGAACCGGAACTACAGGAGCTTGAGAACTCCGTAGTTAAGCGTGCTCGAGCCAGGGAAGTTCTGGGATGGGTGACCTCCGGGGAAGTGGCCCCTGGTCGGGTCCGGTTAGCCCCGAAGGGCAAAACCGTGCGGCTTCGGCCAGAGCGGACAATACTCTCTGTATTAGGGGTGGGGCATGACAGAATATCGGGACCTGGTTCTTGCTCACGGAGCAAAGTGCCACACGGAACAAAGTGCCACGCCAAGTGTCGTGTTAAGTGGGCGGGGGCCACCTCTTGAATACGTGGGGGCCACCTCTTGAGTCCGTGGGACCCACTGTAGAACAATGGGGAATCTTCGGAATACATTCCGAAAGGGGATAGATCTGTACTATAAATGGAATGATACCACTCTTCAATACAGAGGCGCCTTTTAAGTGAACCGGAACTATAGGAGCTTGAGAACTCCGTAGTTAAGCGTGCTCGAGCCAGGGAAGTTCTGGGATGGGTGACCTCCTGGGAAGTGGCCCCTGGTCGGGTCCGGTTCGCTCCGAAGGACAAAACCGTGCGGCTTCGGCCAGAGCGGACAATACTCACTGTATTGGGGGTGGGGCGTGACAGAATGGTATCAGAGCTGGTCCCTCAATAGTAGGTCTATGGTTCGAGGACGAACCGTTGTTCAAAGATGGGGAGAATGTCGGGACCCGGTTCTTGCTCACGGAGCAAAGTGCCACACGGAACAAAGTGACACGCCAAGTGTCGTGTTAAGTGGGCGGGGGCCACCTCTTGAGTCCGTGGGACCCACTGTAGAACAATGGGAACTCTTCGGAATACATTCCGAAAGGGGGCAGATCTGTACTATAAATGGAATGATACCACTCTTCAATACAGAGGCGCCTTTTAAGTGAACCGGAACTACAGGAGCTGGTCCCTCAATAGTGTAGGTCTGTGGTTCGAGGACGAACCGTTGTTCAAAGATGGGGAGAATGTCGGGACCCGGTTCTTGCTCACGGAGCAAAGTGCCACACGGAACAAAGTGACACGCCAAGTGTCGTGTTAAGTGGGCGGGGGCCACCTCTTGAGTCCGTGGGACCCACTGTAGAACAATGGGAACTCTTCGGAATACATTCCGAAAGGGGGCATATCTATACTATAAATGGAATGATACCACTCTTCAATACAGAGGCGCCTTTTAAGTGAACCGGAACTACAGGAGCTTAAGAACTCCGTAGTTAAGCGTGCTCGGGCCAGGGAAGTCTTGGGATGGGTGACCTCCTGGGAAGTGGCTCCTGGTCGGGTCCAGTTCGCTCTAAAGGGAAAAACCGTGCGGTTTCGGCCAAAGCGGACAATACTCTCTGTATCGGGGGTGGAGCGTGACAGAATGGTATCAGAGATTGTTCCTCAATAGTAGGTCTGTGGTTCGAGGATGAACTATTGTTTAAAGGTGGGGAGAATGTCGGGACCCGATTCTTGCTCACGGAACAAAGTACCACACGGAACAAAGTGCCACGCCAAGTGTCGTGTTAAGTGGGCGGGGGCCACCTCTTGAATCCGTGGGGGCCACCTCTTGAGTCCGTGGGACCCACTGTAGAACAATGGGGAATCTTCGGAATACATTCCGAAAGGGGATAGATCTGTACTATAAATGGAATGATACCACTCTTCAATACAGAGGCGTCTTTTAAGTGAACCGGAACTACAGGAGCTTGAGAACTCCGTAGTTAAGCGTGCTCGGTCCAGGGAAGTCTTGGGATGGGTGACCTCCTGGGAAGTGGCCCCTGGCCGGGTCCGGTTTACTCCGAAGGACAAAACCGTGCGGTTTCGGCCAGAGCGGACAATACTCTCTGTATTGGGGGTGGGGCGTAACAGAATTAAAGAGAGAAGACTCTGAAGAACTGGAGAGAAATCCTCAAGAACAAAGAAAAAGGTAAAAACCTTTAGAAAAAGAGAAAGTTCTCTTATGAACAGATCATTGATCTGAGAACGAGATCAAGGATCTCTAATGAAAAGGAAAATAATAAATAAAAACAGTGCCTTGCACTTCTCTTTACGAACCATGGGTTCTGAATCTAAAAGATTCTTAAGATAACAGTGTCTTGCACCTTATATGAACCACTGGTTCTTTAAAAAAAAACAAGAAAAACTTGTTTTTCTTTGATCTGAAATTGATCCAAAAGAATAAGAACAGTGCCCAGCACTCGCCAAAACTGCGCTATTGCGCAAGCCGCCAAGAAGCGCCACGTGTCAGCAGTGCAACAGCGCAGCCCACTAACGCAGCGCACTGCGCTGTTGCGCTTGCGCTCATCAGAACGTGACACGTGTCACCTCCACGAGCGCTTGCGCTCTTTAATTGCGCAAAGCGACTGACAAGCCATGTGGGGCACTGTCAGAGTATTAAATGCAATGCATTATTATGGGGCAGAGCCCAATCAAAGGTCAAATGGACCAAATAGATGTACTGCACATTATTTTAAAAAGGCAGAGCCTAATTAAAAAGTCTAGACAGACCAAAATAATGCTATGCATTGTTTAAAGAGCAGAGCCCAATTGAGAGGTCCAATGGACCAAAAACAAATGCTCTGCATTATAATAAAAATGACAGAGCCCAGTCAATGGCTTGAAGTAATGCTATGAATTATTCTAAAAAGGGGAAAGCCCAAACAAAGGCCTAACAGGCCAAATGCAAACAAAAGGTGAACATTTTCAACTGGACTTAGCCCAATTTTGGCCGTAAGTCCTTAAATTAAATTGACTGAGCACAACTGCTCTCTTAAATCAATTTATATCCGGTTCGAGGGTACATCTCCGAGCTCCTCTGACACTTATCGTTGTAATCCTTCAACGACGTCAGAGAGGTGACGGGTCCCGACGACCACATATCGATATGGACTGCGGGGTCCTTAAACTCGTGGACCGAGACGTCCTTAAACTAATAGCGGACCGAAACGTCCTTAAACTAATGTTGGACCGAAACGTCCTTAAACTAATGATAGACCACAACGTCCTCAAACTGGAATATGGACCACCACGTCCCTAAACTGGCAATGGATCCCCACGTCCTTAAACTGGAATATGGACCCCCACGTCCCTGAACTGGAATATGGACCACCACGTCCCTAAACTGGCGATAGACCACCACGTCCTTAAACTGGAACACGGACCACCACGTCCCTAAACTGGCGATGGACCACCACGTCCCTAAACTGGCAATGGACCCCCACGTCCTTAAACTGGAATATGGACCCCCATGTCCCTAAACTGGAATATGGACCACCACGTCCCTAAACTGGTAATAGACCACCACGTCCTTAAACTGGAACATAGACCACCACGTCCCTAAACTGGAAAATGGACCACTATGTCCCTAAACTGGCGATGGACCACTACGTCCCTAAACTGGAATATGGACTACCACGTCCCTAAACTGGAACAATAGAGTCCCCAAACGCTCTTTTGTCGTATCTAAATGATCCCGTTAAGTTGATCTTAGTCTCAAATTAGACTAACGTATCTTTAACGAATGTTTAAATTGATCTTAGCCTCAATACGGCTAATGTTTCCTTAAACTAAAAACACCAAACCCAAATCTAAGTAAATACGGATTTGGACTAATCCACGTCCTACGGGCGACGGCATTACTCAGTCTCCGTATACAATCCACGGGCAACCACAAACAAAACAAACACACACGACACGAAGTGAAATTCTGAAGGAGAAAGTTGTTACCGCGATGCGGTAGCGTAATTAACAGCAGGGGCTTGCGCCTGCAGGGAAGAGCGTCCCCACAATCAAAAACCCCCCAAACGAGGGGGAATCTGACGAAGTCTGCTACATCGGCCGCATCCGTCTAAACCTCCGATACACGGTGCCATAAATCAACTTGGTATCTTCGGAGAGGTAGACGGATAAAACCAAATAGCATCTGCCCCGAATCTCAGGCAAGACGTCCCTAACGTCACCGGCCGCCATTCGGAGGGGAACAGATTCTGGCACGCCCGGTGGGACCTTTTCCTCTTTCCACTCCACACTTCGTGTGTCGTCCTCGCGAACCAATCGCGGTTTGTTAAATGGTTGCCTTTGGATTTCAAGTTACTAAGATTTGGTCTTTTGCCTGGCGCAGAACTCAAGCATCAATGGCCTCTAACTACACCAACTGCTCGAAGTGCCACTGCAACGGACGCTCCACCTCCCCCGGAGGTGTAGCATATGGGCCCCAAGCGGTCTCCTTCCTCGCTCTGCCAGTAGATCAGGTGACCCAGGCCACCACCGGCCTGTTTTTCGGGACCATGATCCCGCCTACAAGCTTCTCTATGCCAATACCTGCACCGGAAGTGAACAAGAAGTCGGTCTTCGACCGGCTCACTGCTACGACGGCCCCTGTCAACGAGTCACCAACTACCAAACCAACAGCCTCTGTTTTCGCCAGGATGGATCAGAACTCTAAATTAGCTGTCCCGAGGAAGGCAATAACTACTGCTCCAGAAGTCGTCAAGGCAGCTTCCCCTGTCAAAGAATCAGTCTTTTCAAGACTGACGATTCCTACTCCTGCCCTTGATCGAGGATCCGTCTTCGATAGGTTGGATATCACCCCTCAAGGGACAACCTCAGTCTTAAAGAGGTTAACACCGGCAGCGCCTCATTCAGACAGGGGGCAAAAAGAAGTTGTTTCAATCTCCGAGCCAGTCCCAACGGCTCGTCATGCCCGACGTCGCCATTGGCGACGAGTGAGGAAGGCAGGGGGCAACTCCCCCTCAGGGCTAACTCCATCGGCTCCAGTGGTGGAAGTCAATGCTGCTATTCCAACTGGGAACAGCTTTGAACTGCTGAGGAGGGTACGTAAGAATTCTCCAACTGCTACATTGAAAAGATCTCCTCCGCCCGCAGAGAGAGTTTCGGAAAAAAAGCAAGAACAGCCCCCTCAACGGCTGTCCTCAAGAATTTATAAAGTTTGGCAGAGGGTTCAAGACTCCGTGATCGACCCAGATCACCCTCGTCAACAAAAGAAGATGAAGGTGCAAAAAGAAAAAGACCGTCCTATTAAACAGCAGAGGACAACAATCGCTAGGGTGCCCACTACAACGGCTCCTTCAACTTCAACGGCCCACAAAAGAAGAAGGCCGGAGAAAACTCCCGCGCCGGCAACAAATATCAAAGGTGGTGAACCCAAACGTCCTAAGTCAGGGGGCATTGTAGTTCACACCGTCTATGTGGTGTCTGGTAAAGAGGACAGTCGCATATCTACGGGTCATCGACCGCTTATGCGATCAGTGACCAAGGCGCAGGAGCAACAGCAAAAGCTCTAAGAAATGATGAACGCTATGGCCGCACTTACTGAGCCAAAAGAAAACCCTGAAGTGTCCTCAGATGAACGCCAGGAAGAAGAAACCGACGACGAATTCCTTCGTCGAATATTGGAAAAGAAGGACAAAGAGGCTGCTGAACAAGCAGCCAACATACAGCGTATGGGCCTCCTCTTCCAAGACATGTTAGGGATGATGATACAACAAGATCCTCCGGCCGAAGAGCCCCCGATCGTCCTTGGAGACGATAGGGGAGAGACATCAAATCCTCCACCAGCTCTGCCGACGGCTAAAGAGGATACAATCTCCAAAGCTGATTTGGACGAGTACATCGCCCAACAAATACGGGTTCATCATGCGACCGAAGCAGCCGGCCAGGTCGTAAAACAGGGCGGCCATATCCAAGTTGGTACGATCAAATCAAGTACCCACCCGGTTACACAATTTCCAAGTTCCATGTCTACAAGGGGACGGGCAATCCTCACCAGCATGTTGCCCAGTTCAGGGCACTCTGCGGCAACACCGGCGGTGACGACAAGCTGTTGCTTCGCCAGTTTGTTGGAAGCTTATCAGATACGGCGTTCGAGTGGTACTCTGAGCTCCCGAACGACTCTATTAAGACCTTCGCGGAGATGGAGCTGTTGTTTACTCAGCGCTTTGCAAGCGCCAGTGAACGCACCCCGATGACGGCACTGATTAACGCTAGGGTAAAACCAGGCGAGACGTGGGTTCAATACGCTATACGGTGGCGGAACTTATGGTCGAAGTGCGAGCAGCGCATTGAAGAAGCTCCCGCGGTGGGTATGTTTGTGGGAACCCTTGATCCGCAAGCAACCATCTCGCAATTTATGATGTTTTTCAAGCCGACTACCTTCCAGGCCTTGATTAACAAGCTAGCGCAGATGGATCAGATGGGCCATAAACCCCCTCTTCCAAAGTCGGACTCCCGAAATGACAAGGGAAAGGGAAAAGCGATCGTTGTCGCTAATGCTCAACAACAACTGAGCAACTCGAAGCCGGTTGTTCGTCAAAATAACATGCGCCCGTACGTAGACCTCGAGGAGAGGCTAGGGCGTCCTTACTCGTTTCCCCGCGATAAAATGAGAAGGTTATTCGAGCTGGCGTTGCGCAACCGACTCATAAATCTTCCGGATCTAAAACGTCCGCTGCAACCAAGTGATGTCATCGAGCCCAACTATTGTCCTTATCATCGAGTACTGGGCCATCCGATCGAAGATTGCTACGTTTTCAAAAATTGGCTTGAAAACCAGCACCGACAGGACAAATTCGCGTTATCTGACAAATGGAAGGTGAATCCCCCGCAGCCCCATACCCCTAAGGGGACGAATACACCGGGGGCAACATGCTCCGTCGTTGAAGAAGCTCCTTGGGAGGTTGTATTAACAGCCAAGACAAAGAGGATGCTAAACGATCTTCAGACATGTCCGGCGATTAGGTGGAAGAACCCGTTGGAACCGCAGATCATTAAAGGGATGTTAAAGCCACGTCCAACTCCAAAGATCGATGGAGGTGGCTCAAGCACTCACAACCAGCCGTCAAAATCTTCGAAGAAGAAGAAAAAGAAGTCAAAGAAGCCCGTGAAACCTGGCGACAAGCGCTCGGACTTGCAAAAACAAATTGACGCGCTGGAGGAATACAACCAGAAGCACGAACCCAAGGCCACGGAAGAAGAACCAGTTCCGCATTGGGATTGGAAGCGAACTCGTACTTGTCACGTGATAACGATATCAAAAGAAGAGCCCGAGAACATGGATGACCTTCCCTGGTGCTTCGAAAACAGCAACGACGAGGTAATCTCAGAATTCCCACCAGCGCCAAAACAGCTGGAAGATGGAATCCATACCACCGCAGATAACCTTGAGAAAATTGAGTTGGGAACGGCAAACGATCCGCGACCGACATTTGTTAGTGAGCTACTGTCTGAAGAGAAGGTGGCTTCATTAAAAGACCTGCTTATGCAGCACAAATATTGCTTCGCGTGGAACTATTCCGAAATGCCGGGACTAGATCCAGAAATTGTTGTGCACAGATTGGCGATATCTCCGGACGTCAAGCCAGTCAAACAGGCGCCGAGAAGAATACGGCTCGAGCTTGAGATGAATATCAATGCCGAGGTCAAGAAGCTGATCGACTCTGGCTTCATCCAGGAAGTTCAATACCCTGAATGGATCGCCAACATCTTCCCAGTGATGAAGAAAAATGGGACAGTGCGCATATGCGTAGACTTCCGGGATCTTAATAAAGCTTGCCCGAAGGACGATTTTCCAGTGCCGGTCACCGAACTGATGATAGACAATACGTCCACTCACGAGGTTTTCTCCTTCATGGACGGCTCGTCAGGATATAATCAGATAAAAATGCATCCCGAAGACCAGAAGCACACCGCCTTCAGGACTCCTTTGGGTATATTCTGTTACAAGGTGATGCCCTTCGGCCTAAAGAACACCGGTGCCACCTATCAGAGGGCCATGACGAGGATCTTCGATGACCTTATACATGAAACCGTCGAATGCTATATCGACGATCTCGTGGTTAAAAGCAAATCATACGTGGAACATCTCGAGCATTTGAAGACCGTATTTCAACGCCTTCGACAATACAACTTGAAGATGAACCCCCTCAAGTGTGCATTCGGAGTTTCCTCAGGCAAATTCCTAGGATTCATCGTCTGACACCGAGGTATCAAAATAGATCCGTCAAAGATCAAGGCAATCATGGAAATGCCTCCGCCAAGGACTCTCAAACAGCTGCGGTCTCTCCAAAGGAAGCTCGCGTACATACGACGATTTATAGCCAATCTTTCAGGCAAGTGTCGTCCCTGCAGCCACCTGATGAAGAAGGGAACTCCATTCGTCTGGGATCAAAAATGCCAGAGCGCACTAGATGAGATCAAACAATCCTTGCAAAACCCGCCAGTGCTCGCTGATCCGGTCAAGGGAAAGCCCTTCATTCTTTATGCAACCGCCCTCGAAGGTTCCTTAGGCTCACTATGGGCACAAGAGAACGATCAAGGGAAGGAAAGAGCACTCTACTACTTAAGTCGAGTTCTGCTGGGGGCAGAAAGCAACTACTCCCTCATTGAAAAACACTGTCTGGCGTTGATCTTTGCGATAACAAAACTTAGACACTATGCGTTGGCACATGAAGTCCGTCTCATTTCGAAGGTGGACCCCCTTAAATATTTGATGTCAAAGGCCATATTGACGGGGCAACTCGCTAAATGGGCCCTGCACTTGATGGAGTTTTCGATAACGTATCAACCTCTCAAGGCAGTGAAAGGCCAGGCCATCGCCGACTTCCTCGCTGAGCATCCGATACCCGCCGATTCTCCTTTAAATTACGATCTTCCAGACGAACATGCATTTGATGCGATCGACGGTAATGATACCCGATGGGAGCTTTATTTCCATGGAGCATCTTCCATGAAGAAACGCAAACAAAGTGCCCCTATAATCAAATCGGGGGTAGGACTCATCTTTGTAACTCCACAAGGTGGGATAATGCGTTTTGCCTTCTCCCTAACAGAGCCGAGGACAAACAATGAAGCTGAATACGAAGCTTTGATAGCAGGTCTTGAGATCGCCATCGACATGGGAATTGAAAACCTCCTCATATATGGAGATTCCCAGCTGGTCGTTAGTCAAGTAAACGGCGACCATCAAACGTGCAAACCGGAGTTGGTGAAGTATGGTGAAAAGGTGCGACAATTGTTGACCCAAATTCCCTCCTATACTTTGGAGAACATACCGCGCGCGGAAAACAGCAAAGCAGACGCGTTGGCCAAACTTGCTAAAGAACTGGCTGACGAGAACCTCGATGACGTTAGAATCGTGGTACAAAGCCGTCGGGTGCTTGCCCCAGCAGAAATATCTCCGGAATCATCCGAAGAAAAAGGAGAGACTGAACAGACGACCTTGCGAATAGAAGACCAGGAAAAGGCTGAGGATTGGAGAGAAGTCTTTATAGACTACTTTAAGTCCTACCGAATGCCTGAAGAAGCGTCCATAAGACATCAGCTCATAAAACGAGCTCTGTCTTTCGCCTTCGTCAATGATACCCTGTACAAGAGGTCATTTGATTCTCTATGGCTGAGATACTTAGGACCTGACGATGCGAAAAGGGTCATCCAGGAAGTTCATGACGAACTCTGCGGTTCTCACCAAGCAGGCCCAAAAATGAAGTTGAAGATCAAACGGATGGGCTACTATTGGCCCACGAAGATCCAGGACTGCCTCGAATATGCGAAGCAATGCCACTCATGCCAAATTCTTGGAGACTTCATCCACCAGCATCCAAATCCACTACATCCAACGGTGGCTAGCTGGCCGTTCGAAATGTGGGGGACTGATATAGTCGGCCCCATCGAACCAGCATCGTCTAGAGGACATCGTTTCATCCTGGCGACGACTGACTACTTTTCCAAATGGTCAGAAGCAGTACCGTTGAGGGAAGTGAAGACGGAGAATATCCTCCATTTCTTCATGACGCACGTCATATATCGGTTTGGAACTCCGCGCCGGATCATCTCCGATAACGGGCCAGCTTACAGAAGCCATAAGATCAGTCGCTTCGCGCAACAGCACAATATAGACTGGAGATATTCCTCGGTTTATAATCCGCGAGCTAAGGGTCTAGCTGAGTGTCACGCCCCGCTTCCCAGAGTACGCAAGATTGGGCACGTGACATAGCCAACCATGCTACCTGTGGGTAGGAAGTATCCATCCACAGTCACATTACGGCTGTAGAGATATCAAGAACAAGATAAAAACTATCTAACACATGTCCAAACCCAAAATAACAAGAGTCAATAATAAATAAGTGCGGAAGCAAATGATCCAATACCAAATAGAAAAGTACGTCCCATAATGCGGGCTCACACCTGGAAATGAAAATGCAGGAAATAAAACTAATCACTACAGAACTCACAAATCAGCCTGCTGGCTGAAGTACTCCTGCTCGGTCGGCGACAGTGGTAAAGAATCTGGGCCATGCAAAACCCAGACGTCAGCGCGTCATGTCAACCAATAATATAATATAAACATTGTAACAGGCAAGGCAAAATAAACATGAATAAAACGAGAGTAGCAAATAATGTGAATCAAGCGGTGCAGGGCAGTGTGCAGTGGTAACTAAACTGTTCTATCAGGTTTTCTATTCTAAAGTCTTTGAAATCAATTGATGAATCATCGATGTAACTCAATAGTATCTCGTGCATGCCCGGGACCACGGTCAAGATTCTCGGGGCTGAATCCGAGACGTGCCTCTAGGCAGTAACAAGTAGCAGGATGGGTGAGTGATGTCAGCATCATCACTCCGAAGCTGGCCTAGCCCGTAAGACTGATCAGAACAGGTATCGAACTGTTGAGTTACAAGTCGGTTTCACCTTTGATTTCCCCATACCCCCAAGTTATGTATGTCGAGTCAGGTATTCAGTAATCAAGAACTAATGCCAACACAGGATCAGGTAAAAGCAGGTTTGTCTGGATAGACAACAGGAATGGTCCATGAGGACTCCATGTCAGGTTTGTTGGCATTAGGCATGAGATCAGGTAACAGGTCAGGTCATGGTACATCAGGTTAAGTCGATAGTAAAGGGTACCATGTCCGGTGCATCGGTATGTATATATATGTCATGTGTAGCAAGGTCAAGTCAATATGTAACGCAATCGAGGGTGTGCTCACAACAGGTATATAATCGAATAAGGAAATAACAGCAGGAAATAAAGTAAACGACAATATCAGTTCATTTAATCCCAATATAGTGCAGTCGTACTATCAGATTAACAAGTTTCGAGCACCCTTGCGGTGCAATAATCACAAGGTAGTGCAACATCAATAACAGAAAGTAATAGAGCTACATGTGTACGGCTATCGTCCTTTAAACAGTAAAAATGATTAACCGGTAGTTTCGTTATTAGGGTTAAAGTGGCAATTGTGATTTTAGGTTACAGTATCATGATATATGTCATAATGCGTCCAAATTATAAAATAGCTCTACTTAGTTAAGTTTTGCAAGTTTAATGAGTCAAACACATTCAATTCGTATAACATAGCATGTAGCAAGTGATACTTGCCTCGACAGTTTCGCGTACCGGGAAAAAGGACGTAGCGTCGGCGGAAAAACACGCGACGGACGCACGGTTCACGGATCGAGTCCAAACAACGAACAGCGGGACCACGCGGACCGGAGTACCTTGCTGGAATGTCGGGTCAAGTCGTCGGCACGGCCGGATTCCGGCAAGAAAGAGAATGGTGAGAATGGTTTCAATGGTATAGATCTAGAAAGCAAAGGGAATGAGAAGAGAAAGGAGAGGATGGGGGATTACTCACTATGGGTGAAGGGGGTCACGACGGTCGACGGCGTCGATTAGCTCCGACGGTGAACAGTGCACGCGGTGGAGATCTGCCGATCATGAAACAGTTAACAGCGGAAAGGAAAAGCAAGGGAGAGGACAGGAAGGTTATCTCACCGAGGGGTGTGCCTGCGAGGTCGGGGACACGGGAACGGGGTCGTCGGCGGCGACAGGCGGCGGTCCGACGGTGTGCAGGGGATGTGCAGGCGGGGTGAGCAGGTGGTCGGGGCTGCGTAGACGTGCGCAGGGTGTTGGTGCAAGGGCGAGGGAGGAAATGAGCTGGTGAAGGTGGTGGGGTGAGGCTAGGATCGCCGGCGATGGAGGAACGCCGACGAGGTGGCGCGGGCGAGTGTGAGGGCGTGCGGTGGCCACCTGCAGGCGCTGGAAGGAAAGGAGAAAGGAGGAAGGAGGTGCGGTCGAGGTTGAGGAGGCAAGGGTGATGGTGGTGGTGTCGTCGGCGCGGGGGCTGCGGTGGCGACGGGCACGGTGGCGGCTAGGGTTCACGCGAGGGATCATGGGGTTCTCGTGATGGAAAGTGAAGACGGGGCTGCGTAAAAAAATATATAGGATAGAGAGAGAGAGAGATTAGATTCGAGAGAGAGAGAGAGAGAGAGAGAGAGAGATTAGGGGAAGAGAGAGGAGAGAGATTAGAGGAAGAGAGAGGAGGGAGATAGAGACAGTGAAAGATAGAGGAGAGATAGAGAGGTAGAGAGAGGGTTAAAGGCGGGGGCCCACGAGGGTTTGAGCCTTGTGATTGGCTGAGACGAGAACAGAAAGGATTAAAAGGATTTTCTAAATATTTAACTGGTTAAAATATGTAACAGATTAGAGTATCGAATATATATTATAGTTTTAGTATATTTAATTAAATTGGGATTTTGGCGCTAAATGAAATATTTCCAAATCGCGCCCGGGTTGCGCCCAAATATTTGAAATTCAAATAATAGGATTTTAAGCAGGTTCCAAATTTTAAAATGAGATGTTTTGTGATTAAAAAGCATGCCCCCAAGTCGGACACTTGCACGCGCGCGTAGCCGTCCAAACTCGCCCGTTTCACCGAACGGGATGAAAACTCGACGCGCGGACGCTACCACGCGGCTAGGGGTGACGAGTAGGCCAATATAGATATTTTTAATTTTACTTTAGGTGTTAAAATTTGTTATATGCAAAACTGACTTAGCCGGTTAAAATTTTGCAATAAGTACCAAAAAGCAAGATAAATGAAATGAGCAATGTCGAACACTCAACTAGTAACAGAAATAGTATTATTGGGCTCGGGTGTTACATCATACCCAACTACAAAAAGAATTTCGTCCTCGAAATTCCAAGAATACAAGATAGAAAACTACAGGAAAAGGTGAGGAAACTTCTGCCGGATCACGTCTTCTCGCTCCCAAGTGGATTCTCCATGCGATCGGTTACCCCAAGAAACTAGCACAAGGGGGATAACCCTGTTCTTAAGAACCTTTTCTCTTCGATCCTTGATTTCAACCGGTCGCTCCTCAAAAGTTAGGTCCTCTCGTACGGTTAACTCCGAATGATCCAAGACGTGGGTTTCATCTCGAACATACCTCCGTAGTTGAGATACATGAAACACATCGTGCACACCTGCCAAGGACTGTGGTAACTCCAAACGGTACCGTACCTCTCCGACACGCTCCAATATTTCGAAAGGTCCAACGAATCAAGGACTAAGCTTTCCCCGACTCCCAAAACGAATCACTCCTCTAGTCGGTGATATCTTCAAGAATACCAAATCACCCACGGTGAACTCTAGAGGTCTTCTTGACGTGTCTGCCCAACTCTTTCATCGGTCTTGTGCTGCCTTCATATGATTTCTGATAGTGTTAACCTTCTCAACTGTCTGCACAACCAAATCTGGTCCCAATAATCTTTGTTCACCGACATCGTCCCAACAGGTGAACGGCATTTACGACCATACAAAGCTTCAAATGGAGCCATCTGAATAGTTGCCTGAAAACTGTTGTTGTAAGACAACTCCACCAAAAGTAGATGATCCTCCCAAGACCCCTTGAAGTCCAACCTGCATGCTCTCAACGTATCCTCAAGAGTTTGGATCGTTCTCTCCGACTGACCATCAGTTTGAGGAAGATAAGCTGTGCTAAACTTCAATCAAGTCTCCAAACTTTCCTGTAAACTTCTCCAGAAGTGTGATAAGAACCGAGTGTCCCGATCGGATACAATGCTCATCGGTACTCCATGCAATCTTACAATCTCTTGAATGTACCACTCTGCCAAAGTCTCTGTTGATTGACCAACCCGAAAAGGAATGAAGTGAGCTGCCTTGGTCAACCGATCAACAATCACCCATACAGCATTGTTGCCTTTTGGACTTCACGGTAAAGCCGTCACGAAATCCATGGTTATATGTTCCCACTTCCACTGAGGAATCGAAAGTGGTTGCAATAAATCAGCAACCCTTTGATGTTCAACCTTAACTTGCTGACACACCAAGCACTTTGCCACAAAGCGAGCAATCTCCCGTTTCATGCCTTCCCACCAGAAATGCTGTTGAATATCTCGGTACATCTTTGTGCCTCCTGGACGTACAGAATAAGCTGAACTGTGTGCCTCCTTCATAAGCTCTTCACGAACATCACCCTTTGGCACACACAAACGGCTACCAAACCTCAACGAACCATCTTCATGGATCAATAAATCTGTTCGTAGCCCGGCTTCAACCTGCTCTCGAAACTTTTGCAGTCTAGGATCCTGCGATTGAGCTGCTTTAATATTCTCGATCAAAGACGAATGTACTTGCAGCTGCAACAACTGTCCCGTAGAACGCGGTAGCACAACCTCCAAGTCAAATCTTCGAAAATCTGCGACGATCTCCTTCTGCGTAGTTAACACCTGAATTACTGGTAACCGACTAAGCGCATCCGGCACAACATTAACCTTCCCCGGATGGTACTTAAGATCAAGATCGTAGTCAGCCATCAGCTCCAACCATCTACGCTGCCTCATGTTAAGCTCTTTCTGTGTGAACACATACTTCAAGCTCTTATGATCTGTAAAAACTTCGACTCTTTCGCCCAAAAGGTAGTGTCTCCAAATCTTCAAAGCGAAAATCACAGCCGCAAGCTCCAAGTCATGAGTTGGATAATTCTTCTCATAGGTCTTCAACTGTCTCGATGCGTATGCCACAACCTTCCCATGCTGCATCAAAACACATCCCAATCCTTTCCCAGATGCGTCGCTGTGAATCACCAATCCTCCGGAATTGTCTGGCACGGTCAGAATAGGGGCGGTTATCAACTTCTGCTTCAACGTCTCGAAAGCTAACGCACACTTATCCTCCCATACAAAAGGTACCTGTAACACCCGAGCCCAATAATACTAGTTATATTACTAGTTGAGGGTTGTATATTGCTCATTCCAATTTTCCTGATTTTCTGGTGTTTATTGCTAAATTTTAACCGGTTAAGTCATTTTGGCACATAACAAATTTTAACTCCTAAAATGAAATTTAAGATGTCCATGTTGGCCTACTCGTCGCCACTAGTCGCGTGGTAGCGTCCGCGTGTCGAGATTCCGTTCCGTTTGGCTAAACGGGCAAGTTTGGACGACTACGCGCGCGTGCAAGTGTCCGACTTGGGGGCATGCATTTTAATCACTAAACACCTCTTTTCAAAATTTGGAACCCGCTTAAAATCCTATAATTTGAATTTGGAACATTTGGGCGCAACCCGGGCGCGATTTGGAAATGTTTCATTTCGCGCCAAAATGGCCCATTTAAATTTAATACCTTAAACAAAAGAATATACGGAAATATTTTCTTTACCTGCTTCTCTCTCCAACTCCTTCAAAATTCAATCTCAAATCTTTTTCCAACTCGTGATCAGCCAATCACAGCTTGAGATTACACCGCGTGGGCCCCGCCTCCTTTTCCCTATCTCTCTCTCTCTCTTCCCTCAATCTCTCTCCAATCTCCCTCTCTCTCTTCCTCTATTTAAATTCTCATGCAGCCGCCTTCGTCCCCACGCGATCACGAGGAAACGCCTCGAACCCTAACCCTAGCTTCTCGCAACCTCACCGCCGGTCCCCCGCGACTTCGCCGTCGCCTCCCTCGCCACCACGAGACTCACCGCACCCACGTACCTCATTCCTCCGACGATTCCCGCGCCTGCACCCAACCCCGACGACGCCTCCAACCCTCGCAGACCTCACCGTCGACGCCACCTCTCGTCGTCGACGACTTTCACGACACCCTCTCACCCTCCTCGTCCCGACCTCGTCGTCGCTTCCCTCCTCCCCTCGCCGGAACACCAACCCGAGCCCTTAACCCATCGCCTACTCTCCGCTGTTCGCCGGAGAACGCGCCGGCGACCTCGCCATCGTCACCAGGGCCACCTCCTTCTCCCCCTCGACCACCAGAGCCGACCACCCTTTCCTCCACTCGCCGCAGCACCCTCTCCCGCACACCCCGAGGCCTTTCAGCCCTTGCATCCGCCGCCGCCGTTGCCTCGCCGGCGTTCCAGTGCCGTCGAGCTCGCCGGGGTCACCTGGTATATCTCTCTGTAAACTTCCTCTTCCTTCCTTCTGTGCAAATCACCCCGTTGATCGTATTAGGTTATCGTGTGTTGCTAACTCGTGCCGTGTTTTGCCGGAATCCGACCGTGCCGTCTTGGCGAACCCGACGCTCCAGCGAAGCCCCCTGGTCCGTGTGATCCCGTTGTTCTCTGTTGGGACTCGATCCGTGGCCCGTGCTGTCATATCGTGTTTTCTGCCGACATCGCATCCGTGTTCCAGTTTGCAGACCGTCGAGGCAAGTATCTGAATACTTGCTTAAACATGCTAGCGTGCAAGATCTAGTCTTGCCACGCAATTGAATTCATACTATATAATACAACAACTAATGATGGTAATTGACATCATGTTATAAGTTAGAATTGACAGTTGCGGTTATCTTTAACATGGAATCGTTATAATAGTTCTCGTAATTAATCAACCCACTATCAATCCATAATTCAACTAAATAAGACCTTTGGATCATATCCGCTTTAATTGTTAAATCACCCTTGAGACAATTATTATATCTAGTTTAATTTCATGAAGCTTCATTAATTTATGATTGTGGATATTGCTTCACCTTGTGGCTATTGCACCCCAAGGATGCTTGAACCTGTTAATAAGAGAATACAAAATATCATTGTGTTTACATGGAATATTATTGTTATTTACTGTTTCCTGCTACTGTTCATTACTTGATTGTACACCTGTTGTGAGCACATGCTCGATTGCACTACATATTGGCCTGACCCTGCTACACATGACATATACATACATACCGACTCATCCTGTTGTACCATGACATTACTTGTTTCCTGATCTCATGCCTAATGCCGACAAACCTAACCATTCCTGCTGTCGATCCAGACAGACCTACTTTTACTTGATTTTGTGTTGGCATTAGTCCTTGACTACTGAATACCTGACCTGACATACATAGCTTGGGGGTATGGGGAAATCAAAGGTGAAACCGACTTGTAACTCAACAGTTCGATACATTGTTCTGATCAGTCTTACGGGCTTGGCCAGCTCCGGAGTGTTGATGCTGACATCACTCGTCCATCCTACTACCTTTTACTGCTTAGCGGCATGTATCGGATTCAGCCTCGAGGGCTTTGACCGTGGTCCCGGGCACGCACGGGATACTATTGAGTTACATCGATGATTCATCAATTGATTTCAAAGACTATAAAGTAGAAACCTGATAGGACAGTTTAGTCACCATTACACATTACTCTGCTCTGTTATTTCTTAGTACTGCTATTTCATGTTCATACCTGCATTGCTTATTACCATGTTTATACTATATACTTGATGTCATGACGCGCTGACGTCTGGGTTTTGCATGGCCCAGATTCCGTACCACCGTCTACGACCGAGCAAGAGTACTTCAGCCAGCAGGCTGAACTGTGAGTTCCTTAGGGTTTAGTTTATTTATTTCATTTCATTTCCAGATGTGAGCCCGCATTATGGGACGTACTGTTTATTCATTGTATTGGATCATTAGCTTCCGCACTTATTGTTTATTGATTCTTGTTATTATGGATTTGGACATGTATTAGATTAGCTTTTATCCTGTTCTTGATATCCTTACAACCGTAATGTGACTGTGGATGGATACTTCCTACCCACAGGTAGCATGGTTGGCTATGTCACGTGCCCAATCTTGCGTACTCTGGGAAGCGGGGCGTGACATGGTTCTTATGGTATCAGAGCCATAGGTTAATTGGGTTGATTCTTTGTAGTTGGGTATTGCACCCGATACACGAATCAGGATACCCGTGATTAGGAAACATGTCCTGCCACTTTGACAGTTTTACCATCCTTGAATCATTCTTCCGGATCATGTCGACATGCAAACTTACTTTGCATTGTTAACTCGAAAACCTAACTTCTTGTTATCTCTAGGACTTAGGCGACTTGGGTGGAGTTAAGTAATTGCGGCTATGATACCGCGGCATAGCTACAATGCAGTACTCTATTTAAGTATCTTGGAGTTCTAGCCTTGATCTATACTCAGAATCTATCATCATGCTAATGTTGGGTACTTTGATTTCCAGGATTTATGGTCGGTACGAGTTTGGAGATGGACCAAAGAAGTGCGGTCTTAGCCGCCAGGCGTAGAGTGATAAGGGGATTGCTGGAGAGTCTAAAGGAACAGACCGAGCTGGAACCGGCATTTGCACTGAACCAAACGTCTGTACGTAGTAGAATTCCGGTGAACAGACGCAGCGTAGCACCAATGAAGAAAACAATTGTGGGTGATCGGAAAGGGAGCGTGATCTGTAGCTACTGCCATAAACCCGGACATGCGCGAAAGAAGTGTCGTATGAGGCTGGGACTCTGTTTTAGATGTGGAGCGGCAGATCACACCGTTGATGCTTGCCCGTCGAAGCATCGCACGAAAGATGATGTTCAGAAGCCTCCGCAGCGACCGTTCCAAGGGCAGAGACAGTTGAATCAAGGATCTAATCAGGCTCGAGCGTCCACGTTGACAGCTGAGGAAGCTAAGGCATCGGGAGAAGTGGTTTTAGGTAATTTACTCGTTCATGGTTTTCCGCTTTGGCATTACTTAATTTCGGAGCATCCCATTGTTTATGTCATCCAAATTTATAACTACACACTCGATTACCTGCACGACCCTGTCTAGTTTCTGGGATATACACACTGGGAATGGGAAAATTATAGCTAGTAAGGAATGTAGAGATTGTACAGTTGTTGTTTGCGGACGGGAGATTTTGCAGATTTCTTGGTGATAGATACGGGCAGTTATGAGGTAGTCTTGGGAATGGATTTTCTTGGCACTTTCCACGCACACATTGATTGTAGGGCAAGGAAAGTAATTTTCCAGATTCCCGGACACCCTGAGTTTACTTTCATTGGAGGAAGCAGTTCTGTCGGGCCAGTCGAGTTTAGGGCTAGGCCGACGAACAGTGTTCTTGCGGCTATGGTAGTGGATAGTAATGAAGAGCCGGCAGTTGTCCGCGACTTTATGGATGTGTTTGAAGATATTTCGGGCTTACCGCCGAAGCGAGATGTGGAGTTTGCGATTGACCTTATTCCTGGTGCGGCGCCAGTATCAAAATCTTATTATCCGATGGCACCGGTGGAATTGGAAGAAGTTAAGAAACAAGTGGGTGAACTACTCGAGAAGGGATGAATTCGAAGCAGCAACTCGCCTTGGGGAGCTCCAGTTCTTTTAGTAAAGAAGAAGGATGGCACGAGAAGGATGTGCATTGATTATCGAGAATTGAACCGGGTGACTATTAAGAACAAGTACCCGATCCCTCGCATTGGAGAACTTTTTGAGTAGCTTAGTGGCGCGAGGGTATTCTCGAAACTGGACTTGCGATCAGGATATCATCAGGTCCGAGTGAAGGCAGAAGACATTTGCAAGACGGCGTTTCGAACTCGATATGGGCATTTCGAGTATTTAGTGATGCTCTTCGGAGTGACTAATGCGCCGGCAATATTTATGGAGTTGATGAACAGGATCTTTTCACCTTTCTTGGACCAGTTTATCGTGGTATTCATCGACGATATTCTGGTATACTCGAAGAGTCCGGAGGAGCATGCTGAGCACTTAAGGATCGCACTGCAGACGCTGAGACAAGAGAAGTTATTGCGAAGATGAGTAAGTGTGAATTCTGGCTGGAAGAAGTGAAGTTTCTGGGGCATGTCGTGTCGGGCAATGGAATCGCCGTTGATCCCGAGAAGATTGCAGCAGTTCGAGATTGGCCTATTCCGAAGAATGTTGCGGAGATAAGGAGTTTTCTTGGACTCGCCGGATACTACAGAAGATTTGTGGAAAACTTCGCTCGCGTAGCTGAGCCGTTAACCAAGCTTACGCGTAGGAGGTACCGTTTGTTTGGACGGATGGATGTGCATTGGCCTTCGAGACGTTGAAGCAGAAGTTGATAACCGTCCCGATCCTGACCGTACCGGATAATTCAGGAGGACTGGTGATTCATAGCGACGCATCTGGAAAGGGATTGGGATGTGTTTTGATGCAGAACGGGAAAGTCGTCGCTTACGCATCGAGACAGCTGAAGACTCATGAGAAGAACTATCCGACTCATGACTTAGAGCTTGCAGCCGTGATCTTCGCCCTCAAGATTTGGAGACACTACCTTCTGGGCGAGAGAGTTGAAGTCTTTACAGATCACAAGAGTTTGAATTATGTGTTCACTCAGAGGGAGTTGAACATGAGGCAACGCAGGTGGTTGGAGCTGATGGTCGACTATGACCTCGATCTTAAATACCATCCGGGAAGGGTCAACGTCGTGCCGGATGCGCTGGGTCGGTTACCAGCAATTCAAATATTGACTGCACAGAGAGAGATCATTGCGGATTTTCGGAGATTTGACTTGGAGGTCGTGCTACCACATGCTACAGGACAGTTGATGCAGTTGCAAGTACAATCGTCCTTAGTTGAGAAGATTAAAGCGGCACAATCGCAGGATCCTAGACTGCAAAAGTTTCGAGAGCAGGTTGAAGCCGGACTGCTAACCGATTTACTGATCCATGGAGACGGTTCGTTGAGATATGGTAGCCGTGTGTGTGTGCCACAAGGAGATGTGCGTGAAGAGCTTATGAAGGAGGCACACAGTTGAGCTTACTCTGTACATCCAGGAGGGACAAAGATGTACCGAGATATTCGACAGCACTTCTGGTGGGAAGGTACGAAACGGTAAATTGCTCGTTTCGTGGCTAAGTGCTTGGTGTGTCAGCAAGTCAAGGCTGAGCACCAAAGGGTTGCTGGTTTGTTGCAACCACTTCCGATTCCTCAGTGGAAGTGGGAACATATAACCATGGATTTCGTGACGGCTTTACCGCGGAGTCCAAAGGGCAACAATGCTGTATGGGTGATTGTCGATCGGTTGACCAAGGCAGCTCACTTTATTCCTTTTCGGGTTGGTCAATCGACAGAGACTTTGGCAGAGCGGTACATGCAGGAGATTGTCGGATTGCATGGAGTACCGGTAAGCATCGTGTCCGATCGGGACACTCGGTTCTTGTCGCACTTTTGGAGGAGTTTACAAGAAAGTTTGGGGACTCGATTGAAGTTTAGCACAGCTTATCATCCTCAAACTGATGGACAATCGGAGAGAACGATCCAGACCCTTGAAGATATGCTGAGGGCTTGCATGTTGGACTTCAAAGGTTCTTGGGAAGATCATCTACACCTGGTGGAGTTTTCGTACAACAATAGCTTCCAAGCAACTATTCAGATGGCCCCGTTTGAAGCACTGTATGGTCGTAAGTGCCGTTCACCTGTTTGTTGGGATGATGTTGGTGAACGAAGGTTATTAGGACCAGATTTGGTGGTACAGACAGTCGAGAAGGTGAATACAATCAGGAAGCATATGAAGGCAGCTCAAGACAGACAGAAAATTTGGGCCGACACGTCAAGAAGACCTCTAGAGTTCGCCGTGGGTGATTTGGTATTCCTGAAGATATCACCGACTAGAGGGGTGATTCGCTTTGGCAGTCGGGGAAAGCTTAGTCCCCGATTCGTTGGACCCTTCGAGATATTGGAGCGTGTTGGAGAGGTATCGTACCGGTTGGCGTTACCGCCGTCATTAGCAGGAGTTCACGACGTGTTTCATGTGTCTCAACTACGAAGGTATGTTCGTGATGAGACTCATGTCTTGGATCATTCGGAGTTGACCGTACGGGAGGACCTGACTTTTGAGGAGCGACCAGTTGAAATCAAGGATCGGAGAGAAAAGGTTCTTAAGAACAAGGTTATCCCTCTTGTGCTAGTTTCTTGGGGTAATCGATCGCATGGAGAATCCACTTGGGAGCGAGAAGACGAGATCCGACAGAAATTCCCTCACCTTTTCAAGTAGTTAGCTATCCTGTATTCTTGGAATTTCGAGGACGAAATTCTTTTTGTAGTTGGGTATGATGTAACACCCGAGCCCAATAATACTAGTTATATTACTAGTTGAGGGTTGTATATTGCTCATTCCAATTTTCCTGATTTTCTGGTGTTTATTGCTAAATTTTAACCGGTTAAGTCATTTTGGCACATAACAAATTTTAACTCCTAAAATGAAATTTAAGATGTCCATATTGGCCTACTCGTCGCCACTAGTCACGTGGTAGCGTCCGCGTGTCGAGATTCCGTTCCGTTTGGCTAAACGGGTAAGTTTGGACGACTACGCGCGCGTGCAAGTGTCCGACTTGGGGGCATGCATTTTAATCACTAAACACCTCTTTTCAAAATTTGGAACCCGCTTAAAATCCTATAATTTGAATTTGGAACATTTGGGCGCAACCCGGGCGCGATTTGGAAATGTTTCATTTCGCGCCAAAATGGCCCATTTAAATTTAATACCTTAAACAAAAGAATATACGGAAATATTTTCTTTACCTGCTTCTCTCTCCAACTCCTTCAAAATTCAATCTCAAATCTTTTTCCAACTCGTGATCAGCCAATCACAGCTTGAGATTACACCGCGTGGGCCCCGCCTCCTTTTCCCTATCTCTCTCTCTCTCTTCCCTCAATCTCTCTCCAATCTCCCTCTCTCTCTTCCTCTATTTAAATTCTCATGCAGCCGCCTTCGTCCCCACGCGATCACGAGGAAACGCCTCGAACCCTAACCCTAGCTTCTCGCAACCTCACCGCCGGTCCCCCGCTACTTCGCCGTCGCCGCCCTCGCCACCACGAGACTCACCGCACCCACGTACCTCATTCCTCCGACGATTCCCGCGCCTGCACCCAACCCCGACGACGCCACTAACCCTCGCAGACCTCACCGTCGACGCCACCTCTCGTCGTCGACGACTTCCGCGACACCCTCTCACCCTCCTCGTCCCGACCTCGTCGTCGCTTCCCTCCTCCCCTCACCGGAACACCAACCCGAGCCCTTAACCCATCGTCTACTCTCCGCTGTTCGCCGGAGAACGCGCCGGCGACCTCGCCATCGTCACCAGGACCACCTCCTTCTCCCTCTCGACCACCAGAGCCGACCACCCTTTCCTCCACTCGCCGCAGCACCCTCTCCCGCACACCCCGAGGCCTTTCAGCCCTTGCAGCCGCCGCCGCCGTTGCCTCGCCGGCGTTCCAGCGCCGTCGAGCTCGCCGGGGTCACCTGGTATATCTCTCTATAAACTTCCTCTTCCTTCCTTCTGTGCAAATCACCCCGTTGATCGTATTAGGTTATCGTGTGTTGCTAACTCGTGCCGTGTTTTGCCGGAATCCGACCGTGCCGTCTTGGCGAACCCGACGCTCCAGCGAAGCCCCCTGGTCCGTGTGATCCCGTTGTTCTCTGTTGGGACTTGATCCGTGGCCCGTGCTGTCATATCGTGTTTTCTGCCGACATCGCATCCGTGTTCCAGTTTGCAGACCGTCGAGGCAAGTATCTGAATAATTGCTTAAACATGCTAGCGTGCGAGATCTAGTCTTGCCACGCAATTGAATTCATACTATATAATACAACAACTAATGATGGTAATTGATATCATGTTATAAGTTAGAATTGACAGTTGCGGTTATCTTTAACATGGAATCGTTATAATAGTTCTCGTAATTAATCAACCCACTATCAATCCATAATTCAACTAAATAAGACCTTTGGATCATATCCGCTTTAATTGTTAAATCACCCTTGACACAATTATTATATCTAGTTTAATTTCATGTAGCTTCATTAATTTATGATTGTGGATATTGCTTCACCTTGTGGCTATTGCACCCCAAGGGTGCTTGAACCTGTTAATAAGAGAATACAAAATATCATTGTGTTTACATGGAATATTATTGTTATTTACTGTTTCCTGCTACTGTTCATTACTTGATTGTACACCTGTTGTGAGCACATGCTCGATTGCACTACATATTGGCCTGACCCTGCCACACATGACATATACATACATACCGACTCATCCTGTTGTACCTTGACATTACTTGTTTCCTGATCTCATGCCTAATGCCGACAAACCTAACCATTCCTGCTGTCGATCTAGACAGACCTACTTTTACTTGATTTTGTGTTGGCATTAGTCCTTGACTACTGAATACCTGACCTGACATACATAGCTTGGGGGTATGGGGAAATCAAAGGTGAAACCGACTTGTAACTCAACAGTTCGATACATTGTTCTGATCAGTCTTACGGGCTTGGCCAGCTCCGGAGTATTGATGCTGACATCACTCGTCCATCCTACTACCTTTTACTGCTTAGCGGCACGTCTCGGATTCAGCCCCGAGGGCTTTGACCGTGGTCCCGGGCACGCACGGGATACTATTGAGTTACATCGACGATTCATCAATTGATTTCAATGACTATAAAGTAGAAACCTGATAGGACAGTTTAGTCACCATTACACATTACCCTGCTCTGTTATTTCTTAGTACTGCTATTTCATGTTCATACCTGCATTGCTTATTACCATGTTTATACTATATACTTGATGTCATGACGCGCTGACGTCTGGGTTTTGCATGGCCCAGATTCCGTACCACCGTCTACGACCGAGCAGGAGTACTTCAGCCAGCAGGCTGAACTGTGAGTTCCTTAGGGTTTAGTTTATTTATTTCATTTCATTTCCAGATGTGAGCCCGCATTATGGGACGTACTGTTTATTCATTGTATTGGATCATTAGCTTCCGCACTTATTGTTTATTGATTCTTGTTATTATGGATTTGGACATGTATTAGATTAGCTTTTATCCTGTTCTTGATATCCTTACAACCGTAATGTGACTGTGGATGGATACTTCCTACCCACAGGTAGCATGGTTGGCTATGTCACGTGCCCAATCTTGCGTACTATGGGAAGCGGGGCGTGACAGTACCTCCTTGCGCGTAAGCTTGGTCAACGGCTCTGTCAGACGAGCAAAGTTCTCCACAAATCTCCTGTAGTATCCGGCTAATCCAAGGAAACTTCTTATCTCAGCAACGTTCTTTGGAATAGGCCAATCTCGAACTGCTGCAATCTTTTCTGGATCGACGACAATGCCATCGCCAGACACAACATGCCCAAAAACCTTACTTCCACCAGCCAAAACTCGCACTTACTCATCTTCGCATACAATTTCTCATGTCTCAACGTCTGCAGTGCGATCTTCAAATGCTCAGCATGCTCTTCAAAACTCTTCGAGTAAACCAGAATATCGTCAATGAATACCACAATGAACTGATCCAAGAATGGTGAAAAGATTCGGTTCATCAAGTCCATGAATACTGCCGGCGCATTCGTTACTCCGAAGGCATCACTAAGTACTCGTAATGTCCATACCGAGTTCGGAACCCCGTCTTGCAAATATCTTCTGTTTTCACTCGGACCTGATGATATCCGGATCGTAAATCCAACTTCAAGAATACCCTCGCGCCACTAAGCTGCTCAAAAAGTTCTCCAATGCGAGGGATCGGGTTCTTGTTCTTGATAGCCACCCGGTTTAATTCTCGATAGTCGATGCACATCCTTCTTATGCCATCCTTCTTCTTTACTAGAAGAACTGGAGCTCCCCAAGGCGAGTTACTGCTTCGAATCCAACCATTTTCAAGCAATTCAGCAACCTGTTTCTTTACTTCTTCCAACTCTACTGGCGCCATTGGATAATACGCTTTAGATACTGGCGCTGCACCAGGAATAAGATCAATTGTGAACTCCACGTCTCTCCTCGGCGGTAAACCCGATATATCTTCAAACACGTCCATAGAATCACGAACAACAGCCGGCTCTTTACTTTCATCACTTCCATTGATGCAAGAATATTGTTTGTCGGCCTAGCCCTAAACTCGACCGGCCCGACCGAACTGCTTCCTTAACGCAACTGCTGTCTGCTGCAAACTCCCTTTCATCCCAGATAAACTCTGCTGCTCTTGGCTGCTGCAAGTATTTGTGAGAAAGTGTTCAAACCCAGGGAGACAATCTGCCTCTGGATGTCCACGTCCAGTCTGCGCATGAACCTCCATGCCCTGTCTGCATCGTTGGCAACTAAAGTTCCAGCGAAACTACTGAGTCTCGTCCATTCTGCAGCATGCACATCTACGGGTGCTCCCTTCTGCTTTAGTTCGATGAACTTCTCTTCCATTTCCTCCCATGCAGTCCGCGGGAAGAACTTCTCCAGGAAACTCTTCGAAAAATCCGCCCACTTGATTGACTTAGGCAAACGGTTCTCTTCTACAAGCCACCATTCTCGGGCGTAATCCACTAACTGAATGCGTACCACATCAACTCTTTCTCATCTGGAATCTGTGCCGCAATAAGCAAATTCTCTGTGTCAACTAGCCACTGCTCTGTTGGCAACGGTTCCTCCAATCCAGTAAATGTATACGGACCCAAACGTCTGAAATCTGCTACTGTCCCTACTCGGTCAACTGGCTTAGCTCCAACATTGTTCACAGACTGTTAAACGATCTGCAAACCTTCCTGAAACGAGTCCGCTTGCTGCTGGATCAGCTCGGTCTGTTTCTTTGATTTTCCAGCATTCCTCTTATCAATCCAAGCATAGCGGCTTCGTCCACACGCCTCTGGTATGTCTTCAATTTCTTACCGGCCATAATCCTGAACTCAAAATACCCAACATTAGCATGATGATAGATTTTGAATATAGATCAAGGCTAGAACTCCAAGATACTTAAATAGAGTACCGCATTGTAACTATGCCGCGGTATCATAGCCACAATTACATAACTCCATCCAAGTCGCCTAAGTCCTAGAGATAACAGGGAATCAGGTTTTCGAATCGATATGCAAAGGAAGTTTGCACATCGTAAAAGATATAATCAGGAAGAATGTGATTCAAGAATGGTAAAACGGTCAAGGTGGTAGGACATGTTTTCCTAAGCACGGGTATTCTGATTCGTGCATCGGGTACAATACCCAACTACAAAAGAATCAACCCGATTAACCTATGGCTCTGATACCAAAAGAACCATGTCACGCCCCGCTTCCCAGAGTACGCAAGATTGGGCACGTGACATAGCCAACCATGCTACCTGTGGGTAGGAAGTATCCATCCACAGTCACATTACGGCTGTAGAGATATCAAGAACAAGATAAAAACTATCTAACATATGTCCAAACCCAAAATAACAAGAGTCAATAATAAATAAGTGCGGAAGCAAATGATCCAATACCAAATAGAAAAGTACGTCCCATAATGCGGGCTCACACTTGGAAATGAAAATGCAGGAAATAAAACTAATCACTACAGAACTCACAAATCAGCCTGCTGGCTGAAGTACTCCTGCTCGGTCGGCGACAGTGGTAAAGAATCTGGGCCATGCAAAACCCAGACGTCAGCGCGTCATGTCAACCAATAATATAATATAAACATTGTAACAGGCAATGCAAAATAAACATGAATAAAACGAGAGTAGCAAATAATGTGAATCAAGCAGTGCAGGGTAGTGTGCAGTGGTAACTAAACTGTTCTATCAGGTTTTCTATTCTAAAGTCTTTGAAATCAATTGATGAATCATCGATGTAACTCAATAGTATCCCGTGAGTGCCCGGGACCACGGTCAAGATTCTCGGGGCTGAATCCGAGACGTGCCGCTAGGCAGTAACAAGTAGCAGGATGGGTGAGTGATGTCAGCATCATCACTCCGGGGCTGGCCTAGCCCGTAAGACTGATCAGAACAGGTATCGAACTGTTGAGTTACAAATCGATTTCACCTTTGATTTCCCCATACCCCCAAATTATGTATGTCGAGTCAGGTATTCAGTAATCAAGAACTAATGCCAACACAGGATCAGGTAAAAGCAGGTTTGTCTGGATAGACAACAGGAATGGTCCATGAGGACTCCATGTCAGGTTTGTTGGCATTAGGCATGAGATCAGGAAACAAGTCAGGTCATGGTACATCAGGTTAAGTCGATAGTAAAGGGTACCATGTCCGGTGCATCGGTATGTATATATATGTCATGTGTAGCAAGGTCAAGTCAATATGTAACGCAATCGAGGGTGTGCTCACAACAGGTATATAATCGAATAAGGAAATAACAGCAGGAAATTAAGTAAACGACAATATCAGTTCATTTAATCCCAATATAGTGCAGTCGTACTATCAGATTAACAAGTTTCGAGCACCTTTGCGGTGCAATAATCACAAGGTAGTGCAACATCAATAACAGAAAGTAATAGAGCTACATGTGTACGGTTATCGTCCTTTAAACAGTAAAAATGATTAACCGGTAGTTTCGTTATTAGGGTTAAAGTGGCAATTGTGATTTTAGGTTACAGTATCATGATATATGTCATAATGCGTCCAAATTATAAAATAGCTCTACTTAGTTAAGTTTTGCAAGTTTAATGAGTCAAACACATTCAATTTGTATAACATAGCATGTAGCAAGTGATACTTGCCTTGACGGTTTCGCGAACCGGGAAAACGGACGTAGCGTCGGCAGAAAAACACGCGACGGACGCACGGTTCACGGATCGAGTCTAAACAACGAACAGTGGGACCACGCGGACCGGAGTACTTTGCTGGAATGTCGGGTCAAGTCGTCGGCATGGCCGGATTCCGGCAAGAAAGAGAACGGTGAGAATAGTTTCAATGGTATAGATCTAGAAAGCAAAGGGAATGAGAAGAGAAAGGAGAGGATGGGGGATTACTCACTGTGGGTGAAGGGGGTCACGACGGTCGACGGCGTCGATTGGCTCCGGCGGTGAACAGTGCACACGGCGGAGATCTGCCAATCATGAAACAGTTAACAGCGGAAAGGAAAAGCAAGGGAGAGGAGAAGAAGGTTATCTCACCGAGGGGTGTGCCTGCGAGGTCGGGGACACGGGAACGGGGTCGTCGGCGGCGACAGGCGGCGGTCCGACGGTGTGCAGGGGATGTGCAGGCGGGGTGAGCAGGTGGTCGGGGCTGCGTAGACGTGCGCAGGGTGTTGGTGCAAGGGCGAGGGAGGAAATGAGCTGGTGAAGGTGGTGGGGTGAGGCTAGGATCACCGGCGATGGAGGAACGCCGACGAGGTGGCGCGGGCGAGTGTGAGGGCGTGCGGTGGCCACCTGCAGGCGCTGGAAGGAAAGGAGAAAGGAGGAAGGAGGTGCGGTCGAGGTTGAGGAGGCAAGGGTGATGGTGGTGGTGTCGTCGGCGCGGGGGCTGCGACGGCGACGGGCACGGTGGCGGCTAGGGTTCACGCGAGGGATCATGGGGTTCTCGTGATGGAAAGTGAAGACGGGGCTGCGTAAAAAAATATATAGGATAGAGAGAGAGAGAGAGAGATTAGATTCGAGAGAGAGAGAGAGAGAGATTAGGGGAAGAGAGAGGAGAGAGATTAGAGGAAGAGAGAGGAGGGAGATAGAGACAGTGAAAGATAGAGGAGAGATAGAGAGGTAGAGAGAGGGTTAAAGGCGGGGGCCCACGAGGGTTTGAGCCTCGTGATTGGCTGAGACGAGAACAGAAAGGATTAAAAGGATTTTCTAAATATTTAACTGGTTAAAATATGTAACAGATTAGAGTATCGAATATATATTATAGTTTTAGTATATTTAATTAAATTGGGATTTTGGCGCTAAATGAAATATTTCCAAATCGCGCCCGGGTTGCGCCCAAATATTTGAAATTCAAATAATAGGATTTTAAGCAGGTTCCAAATTTTAAAATAAGATGTTTTGTGATTAAAACGTATGCTCCCAAGTCGGACACTTTCACGCGCGCGTAGCCGTCCAAACTCGCCCGTTTCACCGAACGGGATGAAAACTCGACGCGAGGACGCTACCACGCGGCTAGGGGTGATGAGTAGGCCAATATAGAAATTTTTAATTTTACTTTAGGTGTTAAAATTTGTTATATGCAAAACTGACTTAGCCGGTTAAAATTTTGCAATAAGTACCAAAAAGCAAGATAAATGAAATGAGCAATGTCGAACACTCAACTAGTAACAGAAATAGTATTATTGGGCTCGGGTGTTACACTGAGGCCTTCAACAAGACCTTGACGAAGATCATGAAGAAAACGGTGTCACGAAATAAGAAAGACTGGCACGAAAGACTGCAAGAAGCTCTCTGGGCGTATCGAACTACGTTTAAGACGGCCACGAACGCAACGCCATATGCGTTGGTATTCGGTACAGAAGCAGTACCCCCCTCGAGATAGAATTACCCTCTCTACGAGTGGCAGTCCACTACGAGCTGACGGAGGAAGAAAATGCTCACCTTCGGCTTGAGGAGCTTGACTCACTTGATGAAACCCGGCTCATAGCGCAACAAAATCTAGAAGCTTACAAAGCAAAGATGACGCGCTCATATGAAAGATTGACCCGACCGAGGACATTCCGCCAAAGCGAGCTTGTGCTAGTGGTCAAAAGGCCTATGATCCCCAATCGCGCCAAGCAAGGAAAATTCGAGCCAAATTATGAAGGCCCGTACATCATAGATAAAGTTTACCAGGGTGGAGCCTATCTACTCATGGACATGCACGGTGAAAGGCCTTTCAGGCCAATAAACGGTCGCTTCCTAAAGAAATACTACGCTTAATGAGTCACAGCCTAGGTCAATGATAGATGACGACGACTATGTCCGCTCGCTATCTTCCTAAGCTCAAGCTTTATAAGCAGTAGCCAGCCTTCTCAATGGCGGACCGAAACGTCCTTAAACTAATGACGGACCGAAACGTCCTTAAACTAATAGCGGACCGAAACGTCCTTAAACTAATACCGCAGCATCCGTAGGCTGACAAAAAAAATATATAAAAAATATATATAAATAAATAAAAGCGGTATGTCCATAAGCAAAAAAGGGCACGGATGAAAACCCGAAAGGGCTCCGTGAGTAAAAACAACAGGGCTACCGGCGAGTGTTCGTGAAAACCCGAAAGAGCGCGGCCTCGTAAAAAAAAAATAAAATAAATAAAAAATAAAATAAAAACGGTATGTCCATAAGCAAAATGGGCACGGATGAAAACCCGAAAGGGCTCCGTGAGTAAAAACAGCAGGACTACCGGCGAGTGTTTGTGAAAACTCGAAAGGGCGCAACCTCGTTAAGAGACACTTATTAGGTCCTCTCGACCTTGTAAGGAGAAACTACCCGCGTGAGATACTTACGACTCACAAAGGAGCAACACACTTAGGGATCCCCACGATTCCTAAGGAGAAAATACACTTGCGAGATCCTCACGACTCGTAAGGAGAAATCTCTTATGGGACCCTCACGGCTCATAAAAGTTGAAAGTCTTAAGTTACAGAGACCTAAACCTGTGCTTAAGCAACCCCCACAACTTCCGATATTGCCCTACAAGTGGCTCAATACTGACTCTTGTATACAATCCACGGGCGCGAATAAATATTTCCCTAACGAAGTCCCATCCGTGACTAGGGATATGTTCATATGATGAATGACCCTTGTAGGTCCTCTCGACGCACAAGGAGAAAACCCTCTTGTAGGATCCTTACGACTTACAGGGGAACATGCACTTAGGAATCCTCACGATTCCTAAGGAGAAAATACACCTACAAGATCCTCACGACTTGTAGGGAGAAATACCTTTGTGAGACCCTTACGGCTCATGAAGTTAAAAGCCTTAGTCGACAGGACCTTAACCCTGTTCGTTAAGCCACCTTTGTTCGATATCGACGGAGGAAAATGATGATTCGCTCCTGGCAATATCCCAGTTGTAGCGGTGCTGATGCCGAAACCGGTGTCTAATTTCAGGTTTACGATGAAAAGCCGATAGGCCGCACATGCATACGAAATAGCCGAAATGATGGGGCAACTTGGAATAAAAAACAGCAAGTAAAAATGTATGCATGCAAAATAGCCGAAATGATTGGGCAACTCGCAATAAAAAGCAGCGAGTGAAAGCAAAATAAATAGCCGAAATGATTGGGCAACTCGCAATAAAAAGCAGCGAGTGAAAACAAAATAAACAGCCGAAATGATTGGACACCGCGAAAAATAGCCGAAATGATTGGGCAATCGCGACCTTCGCGATATAAAAGCTGAAATGATAGAGTATCGCGGAAATAAAACAAAAAAAAAGATGATAAAACTTTGGCCCTACAGCTGAGATCACATCGATCCCTGTATACAATCCAAGGGCACAAACAAAGAGGGAACCATACTTTCCCAACAGGCTCCGCCAGAAAGCGAAGCCAAATCTCGACGGTTCATCCCAACTTTGAGGAAACCAGTGTCTTCGGCAAATACCTCAACTCAAGGAAACAAACACTCCTTGACGAGAGCCTCCTGATTCGCGTCGACTCACAGAGCAACCAGTGCCTCCGTAGGAAATTCTCGATCCGTTTCAACACCAAGGAAACAAATAATCCTTGGCGCTAAGGAAACGAATAATCCTTAGCAAATACCTCAACTCAAGGAAACAAACACTCCTTGGCGAGAGCCTCTTGATCCGCGTCGACTTGCAGAGCAACCAGTGCCTCCGTGGGAAATTCTCGTCCCGTTTCAACACCAAGGAAACAAATAATCTTTGGCGCTAAGGAAACAAATAATTCTTAGCAAATACCTCAACTCAAGGAAACAAACACTCCTTGACGAGAGCCTCCTGATCCGCGTCGACTTGCAGAGCAACCAGTGCTTCCGTGGGAAATTCTCGACCCGTTTCAACACCAAGGAAACAAATAATCCTTGGCGCTAAGGAAACAAATAATCCTTAGCAAATACCTCAACTCAAGGAAACAAACACTCCTTGACGAGAGCCTCCTGATTCGCGTCGACTCGCAAAGCAACCAGTGCCTCCGTGGGAAATTCTTGATCCGTTTCAACACCAAGGAAACAAATAATCCTTGGCGCTAAGGAAACAAATAATCCTTAGCAAATACCTCAACTCAAGGAAACAAACACTCCTTGACGAGAGCCTCCTGATCCGCGTCGACTTGCAGAGCAACCAGTGCCTCCGTAGGAAATTCTCGACCCGTTTCAACACTAAGGAAACAAATAATCCTTGGCGCTAGGGAAACAAATAATCCTTAGCAAATACCTCAACTCAAGGAAACAAACACTCATTGACGAGAGCCTCCTGATTCGCGTCGACTTGCAGAGCAACCGGTGCCTCCGTGGGAAATTCTCGATCCGTTTTGACACCAAGGAAACAAATAATCCTTGGCGCTAGGGAAACAAATAATCCTTAGCAAATACCTCAACTCAAGGAAACAAACACTCCTTGACGAGAGCCTCCTGATCCGCGTCGACTTGCAGAGCAACCAGTGCCTCCGTGGGAAATTCTCGACTCGTTTCAACACCAAAGAAACAAATAATCCTTGGCACTAGGGAAACAAGTAATCCTTAGCAAATACCTCAACTCGAGGAAACAAACACTCCTTGACGAGAGCCTCCTGATTCGTGTCGGCTCGCAGAGAAACCAGCGTCTCCGCGGGAGAATTCCCGATTCGTCTCAACTTACAAGATGAAGCCTCAGGCAGCAGGGACTAAAAAACTTGCTTCCTGAACAATGGGACCCTGCAAATCGATCTAAACGGTCTCTTGCATACTATCCATGGGTCTCACTCTCCGAAGTCGAGTTTCGACAAGGAGGGAAACAACCGCTTACGAGCCCTCTCGACTCGTAAGAGGGAAAAATTCTCTTACAGGATCCTTACAACCTATAAGAGGAAACACACTTAGGAGTCCTCATGATTCCTAAGGAGAAAAACCCACCTACGAGATCCTCTCGATCCGTAGGGAGAAAAGTCTCTATGAGACCCCCACGGCTCATAGAGTTGAAAAGTCTTAGGCAGCAGATCTGAACCTGCGACCTAAGCCATCGCTATTTCTTAAGAAAGTCGAGATGCGTACTCTATTATCTGTTGACCATGTTCACTAAGGTAGCATGCTGATAATAAAAGAAAGAAAAGGCGGAGAAATGACACAAGACATTACAGAAAATGTGTACCTTTTATTCATAAACTCGATCGAGTACAGGATACATCGTGCTAAAGAATAAAAAATATATGTATACATTTTTTATTTACAAGTACAAACGATACAAGGAGAGTTACTGAGAAGGGAGCGTCTTAAGTAGCTTTATCATTTGTTCGCACACTTCCTTCCATGCTTTTTCCCGATCGGCTACCACCGCCAGTTCGTTCTCTACCTGAGCCCGCTGCTGCATGAAGGATGCAAGCTGTTCCCTAACGACCTGCTGAGCTGCTTCACGGTCTCGGGCGTCACGCTCGGCGGCATCAAGCTTCCGCTTCAGTGCTAGCCCATTAGAGATATGCTCTAGGAGGCCTTCAAAGACAGCTTTCACCTCGGCAGCATTTGTCCTAACTTCAGCGCGCAGGCGAGCAGTTGCGCTTGAGGACTCCTGACGTTCCTTTAACCGTAAAGCTGCTTCTTGCTCCAAATGACGGAAATAATAAGTGCTTTGCTCGAGCCAGGCTGTCCGTTGGGTGCTTATGGCCAAAACTTCAGGGGAAGGACGCATCGACTCCAACCGATGAAGGCAGGCCTCGATCTCCCTGCAGTGGTTAACCCAAGATTCAACGATGCCTTCGTTGTGAATGTTTACGAGCGCCGCCAACATTGAGTTAACCTCCACAGCGAAATCTGCGGCAGAGGGGAGAGCGTCCACGTTAAGCTCTTCGATATACCCGCTCAGCATACCCAAACTCATCACGGCACCCTTTGAAGATGGACGTTTCAAGAAGGGGCCTGACGGTGAAAGGACGCGAGACTCAAGAGGGACCGGAGCCGGAACGACAGCTGAAAAGACAAAATGCGATTAAATGATGATTCAATAGATATGGAAAAAGTCATTGATAAGATAGTTTACTATACCGGTTGAAGCAGGTAGCAAGGCCGGAAGGGCCGGTGGCGCGACCGATCTTTCTTCTCCCCCTTCGATTCGTAACACTGCAGTCAGGACAAGAGAGAGTTAGAAATAATTCCATCACAAAAAAAAGAAAGGTATCAGTCGGGAACTATACTCACCAGCACCGCCCGAGGGAGAAGCGAGTTCAGATGGGAAGGAGAAGTGTGGGAGCAACACTTGATATAGATGATCAAAGAGCACTCCTGAAATGACACAACAATACACTTTAGTACACAAATTATACGTCTGGAGGATAGGATTAATAAATTGCAAACCCATACCTTCCAACATCTTAGATGGTATGAGAGAGGGTTGAGAGGTGACCACCGCCAAGGCAGTCGTTGAAGGCGCTCCCTTAAGAAGTGGGGCATCGGCGTTGGCTGCACCTGCGTTACGAAAAAGGTGAACTTGTCAGAAAGGATTGTAAGTTAAAGAAAGACAGCAACTTGGGATTTACCTGATGAGCTGCCGGCTGAAACGGAGGCGACTCCCTCCTCCATTGACATGAGGCCACCGCCCATGACCTCATCACCCGACTCGATAGGGACCGTCGTCGTGCTCGCGCGACTAGGAGACGGCAGAAGGTCGTAGGCGGGGAGGGCAATGATTGGAGCGTTGCCGAACTCTTGGAAGGAAGCGGCTGACTCTTCCCCAAGAGTCGTGCCCATCTCACCCGCTACTTCTTCGGGCTCCGCCGTCTCCATTGGCTTATCCACCGTCACCATGAGGTCGCTAGCCTCAAGCACATTGCCCACCACTACCCTCGGCTCGGTTATAACGATCATTTCATCTGCCGCCACTTCAGGCTCAGCATCAATGACCCTCTCGGCTGCAGATCCCTCAACCTCTGTTTCAGGCTCCATAGCCCCAATGACGTTGCCCACCGTCAACTCGGGTTCGGCAGGTGCCGCCTCCTTTGTTTCCCTGGGTTCAACGGTCTCCGCCTCCCCCTCAGTCGGACTTGGCCCTGCAGGATAGAATATATAAAAACCGATGGCTTTATAATTCTTACAGCAAGATTTTGAAAGAAATGTTACCTGAAGAGGATTTATCATTTGCACTCCGAACCGCACGCGCCACTTGCCTTCGAGCAGTAGATAGGGCGACAGGGGCCTCTTCGGAGGGAGTATCAACACGAGGGATGGTGCTAGGGCCCGCTCCCGCGGCCAAAGCAGCGCTGCGCGCCTTTGCTTCACGTCTCAATCGCATCCTCTCTTCCCGAGCCGTTGAGACGGATTCCACCAGAGCCTCTGCGTCTTCGTCCGTGAATAGGGATGCCTCCAAATTTTTCAAGGCATCCCTCGTCGTTTTGTCAAGTCGAGGCTCTTGCAGCAGCCCCGACGAGATCGGGACTTCAGTAACAGGCTTGGGGAGGATCCCCGCATCAACTGGTATAGCCCCTGCGAAGAAACAAAAGAAGAAGGTTAAGTTGACCATCAGAAGGGATAACAAATTTTTCTTATAAAAGAAAAAGGAGGTAGGACGTACCAACGCCCGCTAGAGCACGTTTCTCCTCCTCCTCTTGGAAGGTTTTCAAAGAGGCAGCAATAGCTTCTTCGGTAGAGACACCTGTCGAAAATGGGGGAAAGTATTAGTTAAAAATAATGATAAAAAGTGCGATAAAGTGACGAAGAAAGCAGCTAATGGTTACCTGACTCAGCGAGTTTGCTTAATGTCGCTTCGAGCCTTGCTGACCGCTCAGAAGCTGCAATGGCGGCCGCCAAATTGGTGTCTGCGGGGTCTACTAAGAAGCCTTTATTGCTGCCATATTCACTTATTCCTTCGGTGAGAGGGGCCTCAGGCTCTAAACTGAGGATCACGTCGAGGGAAAGGATCGACTTCTTCTTCTTTTGCCCGCCAGCTCTAGATGCTTTTGGAATTGATTTGCGCTTGGCGGTCACCTTGGGGCGGCGGGTCCCGATATCCGCTCCTGCGCCCGACTCAGGCGATATTACATCAACCGCCTTCGTGGGAGCATGGGGCGCCGGTGGTGCATTCACCATAGCAGGCAGCGGCAATCCACGCGGGGGGCTCAACACGTGTGGTCGATCGACTCCGGCATCTTTTAGCGGAGGAATGACCGGAATCCTTGGCTTCAAGGGGGCCTTGCGATCACTGCCAGGAGGCGCACCCCTACGGTCAACCAGCATGCGCTTTTCCGTTAAGATAACTGGGCCCATCGCATGCGCATACCAAGCCACGTACGTGTTGAGCATCTTAGGGACACAGCTGGGTTCGCTGATAAAGAAATAGGAACCCGTGTTAAGCCGTGTGAAGTGGTGCATTGCATTCTTTATCCCCTCTCGGCTGACCACGGGATTTTCCAAGAAAGCTTCCATCGGGACCCCTTGGTTGTAGCTCGATTGTTGAGCAAACCGGTGCGGGTTGTACCTCATAAAGAGTGCAGTCCCACTCTGCCTGAATACCAAGTAGCCCGGCCGAATGGAATAGAGATGGAGGATTTCCCGAGCCTTCAATATGGAAGCCCCATCTTTAAAATCATCACATAGCGACACTACTGACTTGGTGGTCTCCGAGCCTATTGTTATGACCTTATCCACAAAGGAAACCTTCGCTCTGACCAGATGTGGACGAAGGAGCAACCCCCTAGACTCCCGCGGGGGTGCAGCCACAATTGAAGCGCCGACCAACCGCATGACTCTCGGGAGTCTGCATTTCTCAAAGAACGGGGGAATCTTATGGGCGCCGAACACCCCTTGCACGTGCATCTCCATCCAGGAGGTGAAATAGTGCATCGGGAAGTTAGCAGGTTGCACCCCAGGCTCACTAGCGTCCACCGCTATGCTAAGTCCATTATAAAGATAAGCCAGCCCGGCGATTCCTACCGATAACTGCAAACCAGCCACCATCCGATGTGCTGGGTAAAAGACAGAGGGCCGCATGTGGCGCGGGTGCATAGGGAGCGCAAAGCTGCACAGCCACAAGCCCAGGAACCCTATAAAAAAGGCCTCCTCATCCAAGCCCGAAACAGCAATTTCTGAAAAAGGGACGACTGCGGCACTGGGGAGGTAAAAGTCTTGGTGGTCATCCTCCGATGTGGGTCGGCGATCCAAACCGAATCCAAAAGGGTCGTCGAGCTGGGTGAACTTCTCGCCCTGCTCCGATAGGAACTCCGGGCGAACGAAACGGGCAATAAAATCTGCGAAACTGATGCCCCGGTCACCCGATTCCAGATGGATTCCTTCATAGAGCTCCAACACCTTCACCAAGCCTGGATACTGATGCTGAACGACGTTCTCCAGAGTCAGGTCAAACACCAGCGGCTTAGTAGCAAAGACGTATTCGTCAGGAGGGAGCAACTCCTCGTAATGCTCCCCCCTCATCGGCAAACCCGAGAGTTCGGCAAACTCCTCCAAAGAAATAGAGACCTCCCTATCCATCATCAAGAAAGTGTGGGTGGGGATATTCCATTGCTTGATAAAAGCCTTAATCCACCACGTTGGAGGGGAAGGATATTCGAAGAGCGAAACGTAGATGGCCGAATACAAACCGATCTTCATCAAATGAGTCCTTTTAGCCGATAAGATGTATCGGGCCCACTGCAAGTATCCGGCGGGCGGTCGCGGCACCAATCCAATATTGTAGGCCTGTCCCCAAGAGCGTGCTTCACCCTGACAGATTCGCCTCCCTAAAATATCTATTGCCGGCGGCGGCTGCACGGGAATAGCACCAATTGCGGGTTGGAGGAGGTCATCCGAGTTCTAATTTTTAACCTCCACGGCATACTTCACCGGGGGTTTGTCCGCATAGGAGATTGAAGTTATGGGCTCAGACGGTGTGGCGAAACTGAAACTGCGACGACCCTGGATGATTTCATTGTACCACTTTCCCCACAAGTGAAGATTTTTGTGCTCGGGGTCATGATCCTTAATAAGAGCGAACACCACCCGGTCCACTGGTGCATGGGGAAACCCTCCCTCCGAGCGAACAAATGGAAAAGACAGGTTGGCAGACATGTTTCCTGTAGAAAGACAAAAAATAACCGTTAGTGTTCCAACGCTTGGCATTTTACACTACACTGCAATGCAGTGGGTAGGGGACAAAAGGGGGGACCCACAAAATCTGGATGGTAATGCATCAATTAATAAGACAATCTCATCATTAGATGAGACTGCCAATTAATAAAAAGGTCCCCAAGAGAATATTCTCATTAATGAGAAATCCCTAGAGACAAGGAGAAAATCTCCTCTTTCAGAGCAAAGCTTTGTCACAGAGTGACACTTGTCAAACTCTGGTCTCAAGGGAATAAAATTTCTCAAAAGATTAAAAGAGCTTGGCTCTGTGATAATGATGGAAATGTCCATCAAAGGAAAATTAATTTTTTAAAAAAAAATTAAAAGTTAAAAAATTTTGGGATCTTAAAGATCCATGAAAACTCTTAAGAGTTCTTCATTTTTAGATCAAAAGATCTATGTTTTGCCAAAGAGCAAAGCTCTGTTCATGGGTTAAAAAACCCTGAAACAGATTCTTCAGAGCAAGGCTCTGTTGGTGAAACCCCAAAGGGGTTTTCCTTAGATCAAAAGATCTATGAGAGCAAGGCTCTATTAATTAAAATTAATTTAATTTCAGATTAATTTTTACCTAAAGCTTTTCTAAAAAAGTTCTAACTTTGGAAGCAAGAGCAAGGCTCTGAAGTTCTTGAAAGCAAGAGCAAGGCTCTGAAAATGAGAAATCTTGAAGATGGCGATCATCTGTTGAGGACCAAGGGTCCTATTTATAGGCGCTTGCGCCCCTTCAACTCCTCAGTTGATCTGAAGGCTGGGATCTTGCCACCGCTGCACTCACGTGCGCGCCACGTGAGCGCAACGGTGGGGGGGCATTTGTTTCCCCCAATCAGAGCAAGGCACTGTTTGAATTTCAAAAATTCAAATTTTGAAGCAACGCTTCAGATCCTCTGCGCTGCGCGCAACGCGCCACTTGTCAGAAGTTGATGCGTCAGCACAGCGCCCGAGACAGTGCGTCCAATCAGAGCAAGGCACTTTTAAAACAAAAGGTAAAGGAAGCAATGTTTCAGTTGCGCAAGCGCTGCGCGGCACGACACATGTCTGCGCAGTTGCGCAAGCACAGCTGCGCAAGCGCTGCGCTGCGCGACACGTGCGCAAGCACAGTTGCGCGAGCACAACTGCGCAAGCGCTGCGCTGCGCGATGCGTGTCTGCGAAGTTGTGCACGCACAGCTGCGCAAACGCTGCGCGACACGTGTCACACGCTGAGATGTTTGCGCAAAACAGAATTGAAATTTTAAAGAAATCTTTTCTGTTCTTATTAAAACAAGAAGATTTTCTTCTGTAAAACAGAGGCCTTTGGATTAAACATCCAACGGTGGGGAAAATTCTCCAAATCACTCAGAGAAAGATCTCTTTAACAAATTTAACTAATTTATGGGTACTATAAAAAGGACCCCAGACCTCAATTCAAAAAAAAAAGAGGAGGAGGAACATTTTTGGTAAAAAATTAAAGAGAGAAGACTCTGAAGAACTGGAGAGAAATCCTCAAGAACAAAGAAAAAGGTAAAAACCTTTAGAAAAAGAGAAAGTTCTCTTATGAACAGATCATTGATCTGAGAACGAGATCAAGGATCTCTAATGAAAAGGAAAATAATAAATAAAAACAGTGCCTTGCACTTCTCTTTACGAACCATGAGTTCTGAATCTAAAAGATTCTCAAGATAACAGTGCTTTGCACCTTATATGAACCACTGGTTCTTTAAAAAAAAAATAAGAAAAACTTGTTTTTCTTTGATCTGAAATTGATCCAAAAGAATAAGAACAGTGCCCAGCACTCGCCAAAACTGCGCTATTGCGCAAGCCACCAAGAAGCGCCACGTGTCAGCAGTGCAGCAGCGTAGCGCACTAACGCAGCACACTGCGCTGTTGCGCTTGCGCTCATCAGAACGTGACACGTGTCACCTCCACGAGCGCTTGCGCTCTTTAATTGCGCAAAGCGCCTGACAAGCCATGTGGGGCACTGTCAGAGTATTAAATGCAATGCATTATTAAGGGGCAGAGCCCAATCAAAGGTCAAATGGACCAAATAGAAGTACTGAACATTATTTTAAAAAGGCAGAGCCTAATTAAAAAGTCTAGACAGACCAAAATAATGCTATGCATTGTTTAAAGAGTAGAGCCCAATTGAGAGGTCCAATGGACCAAAAACAAATGCTCTGCATTATAATAAAAAGGGCAGAGCCCAGTCAATGGCTTGAAGTAATGCTATGCATTATTCTAAAAAGGGGAAAGCCCAAACAAAGGCCAAATAGGCCAAATGCAAACAGAATGTGAACATTTTCAACTGGACTTAGCCCAATTTTGGCCGTAAGTCCTTAAATTAAATTGACTGAGCACAACTGCTCTCTTAAATCAATTTATATCCGGTTTGAGGGTACATCTCCGAGCTCCTCTGACACTTATCGTTGTAATCCTTCAACGACGTCAGAGAGGTGACGGGTCCCGATGACCACATATCGATATAGACTGCGGGGTCTTTAAACTCGTGGACCGAGACATCCTTAAACTAATAGCGGACCGAAATGTCCTTAAACTAATGTTGGACTGAAACGTCCTTAAACTAATGATGGACCACCACGTCCTCAAACTGGAATATGGACCCCCACGTCCCTAAACTGGCAATGGACCCCCACGTCCTTAAACTGGAATATGGACCCCCACGTCCCTAAACTGGAATATGGACCACCACGTCCCTAAACTGGCGATAGACCACCACGTCCTTAAACTGGAACACGGACCACCACGTCCCTAAACTGGCGATGGACCACCACGTCCCTAAACTGGCAATGGACCCCCACGTCCCTAAACTGGAATATGGACCACCACGTCCCTAAACTGGCAATAGACCACCACGTCCTTAAACTGGAACATAGACCACCACGTCCCTAAACTGGAAAATGGACCACTACGTCCCTAAACTGGCGATGGACCACTACGTCCCTAAACTGGAATATGGACTACCACGTCCCTAAACTGGAACAATAGAGTCCCCAAACGCTCTTTTGTCGGATCTAAATGATCCCGTTAAGTTGATCTTAGTCTCAAATCAGACTAACGTATCCTTAACGAATGTTTAAGTTGATCTTAGCCTCAATACGGCTAATGTATCCTTAAAATAAAAACACCAAACCCAAATCTAAGTAAATACGGATTTGGACTAATCCACGTCCTACAGGCGACGGCATTACTCAGTCTCCGTATACAATCCACGGGCAACCACAAACAAAACAAACGCACACGACACGAAGTGAAATTCTGGAGAAGGAGAAAGTTGTTACCGCGATGCGGTAGCGTAATTAACTGCAGGGGCTTGCGCCTGCAGGGAAGAGCGTCCCCACAATCAAAAACCCCTCAAACGAGGGGGAATCTGACGATGTCTGCTACATCGGCCGCATCCGTCTAAACCTCCGATACACGGTGCCATAAATCAACTTGGCATCTTCGGAGATGTAGACGGATAAAACCAAATAGCATCTGCCCCGAATCTCAGGCAAGACGTCCCTAACGCCGTCGGCCGCCATTCGGAGGGGAACATATCGCATATCTGCCTAGGGGTCTAGTAACGTCAGACCCCCAATAGCAGTATAAGTCGTGTCGGAGTGTAGCCTAAAAACACCCTGAGATACTACTGGAGTACCTACCAATAAATCTTCTGCCACGGCCGTGGGCTTTGTGTAAAGGCTCTCCTAGACACAGCACGATCTCACCCCCAATACCGGGAGAGACGAATCCCCTGCCGATCCGCTCACGTGCCTCCATGTGGCTCGGGACTGTACCCAAAAACTACCTGTTTGCACGACTCCTTTGAGCCGTGGTAGGGTAGAAATCAAAGCACAGTGGGAACTCACACGAGACAAATGATGACCTCAGGTCGATGAACTAACCTGTACACATGTCACCAGGGAACTGCTATCTGACGATATGTATAATACCAACTAGTAGGTTCCCGGCGAGTCCTTTCCGGTGTACTCATAACCCAATGAGCATCTGTATACATCTTAGGTGAACCAACTGACACCAGTGGCTTGTGAGACCGGCCACTGCCTCTCGTCGGGGTCTCGACTGTATACACTAGTCTCCTCTGGAGTATCGATGCCCTGTCTCGAAACTCCCACGACTAGGGACCATAATTAAGGATATGCTTATAAACCACCCAACTCTCACGTATATGATCGCCATCATACTGTTGATAGTAAAGCAAGATCCTAAGGGCTCTATCAAAGTGTAGCAGTGATCAGTCACCTGAACCTGTACACGACTGATAAAGGCAAACCAGATAGCATACTATCATCTCGAGTAAGACTGTCCCACCGGTATAGATCTTCCGCAATCATTGCAATCACGTACCTGCGATCCAATAATTGACTCTGAGGGCACTATATCCAACATGTGATATTCGACCCGTACCCAGATTTGGGATGCCGTACGATGGATTTACCGTACGAGATATAATTATGATGATAGACCCGCACTCTTGACTCAAGGATGTCATATTATATATTGTATCGTATGTGATACTATTGAGGCGGGATCACCGACTACTAGATATTTATATCGACTCAGACTTAGGTGGTTTTACTTACCCCTTTCGATTAGTCTATTAGCTTAGTCCTGTAGTTTACTTAGTAAATGTTAGACTGGGCTCGAGTCATACTTATTTCTAAAACTAACGAATCGTGGGTATTTTAAAGACATGCAAGGGATACTACAGATATTTCAAAGGATGTACCTTTTCTTAAAAACACCGTAGCCCCTATTTTCTAAACACCACGATTCGTGCTATTTCAAATGCCAAAACTGTATGACTCGTATATATATAATGTAAATCCTTTATTGTTGCATTTACTATTCATGTTCCGTATATTCTTATTATTCGCATCGCATTGCATGCTTATTTGTGTTTCCTTTGTTTATTATAAAACCCATGTTATTAGTACACCAACACCATTACCGATGATGCGTATATCTACGAACACTTGCTTGTCGGCTCACACATATCATCATCGGTAATTGCCATGTCACGTACACTTTAGAGAATATTAATTCATTGATATCGCTTGTTAGCCGATAGTTCCGTTATATCATTACTGTGCTAGTTTAGATATTGCATTCTTTACATAGATACCCATGCATGTTTACATATTCATTGTCATGAAATATTATGGGATTTTATGCCGGTAATGCACTGTTATTTACTCTTGAGATTGGGATTTCGGATTTCCATGAGATTTCTGGATTTGGAAAAACCGCAAAGATTTTTATAGACTTATTATCATTTTAAAGATAGAAAATTGCGATTTTCTCATGATATGATTTGAGAGGTGTCCACCATGAGTTTTCTCGGCTCTTGAACGATATCATACACCCGATTCGAGGAGGAGGAGGAACCGTCTGCGGGTGCATGGTGGACCCGGTGCGGTAACCCGAGGCAAGATGGTCGAAGATGATGGCATTGAGCCTGGCAGGGGAGCACTACCGACCGGTGATTTTATTGTGACTCGACGGATATCCGGAGGATACCGATCGGAGTATAGGCCAGTCCGGATTGCCGGAGCCTGAGGTATTGAGATTTGATGATACGGGCCAGTCCGGATTGCCGGAGCCTGAGATATTGAGACAGCGAGATATATATTTTGTGTCGATGCTAGACACTGATTCCCTGTTGATTTCATTGATGATACTTCGATTTTTATTACAGATATCTCACTGAGATAAGAAAAACAGTTTTCTCATTAAGATGTATTCTGTTTTCATGCATTAATACATCATATATATGATATGTTGCTACCTGAGACACTGACACAAGCACTTGGTATTACACTTATGTATAGATGTTTACCCTTGCCATTAGTATATGCTTCGGGCTATATTATTTGAGGATATTACTATCGTATGACCTAGGAATGAGTCATACATGTGATTTCTGTTCGGTGATGTTTTCTACTCACGAGTTGGCAACTCACCCCCGTTGTGCCATAGTTTCTTACAGGTTTTATCGTACAGGTTTCCTTACGTCTTTGCTGGCACACTGCTTCCTTCCGGGTGATTGCTTTGGTAGATGGGTTCACTTGCATCGTGACCACCATTTCACCTTTTATTATATTTCTGTTGTATCTAGTAAACTCCATCAACCAGACTGTATTATTTGATAACCTTAGAAGACCAGTTGTATATTCTTTCGACCTTAGAGTCGCGCGTTGTATTATTATGGTTTTCTTTTGGTTTTATTCTGAGTTTTGATCCTCGCCTCTCGGCGTTGTATATTATATTGCTTGCGTGGTTGTGACCGCCAATTGGCGAAGAGCTAGCTCCCGCTTGGGGATACCTTTATTCATTTTGTATATCATTCATGTTTGTATCCGTTTGGGGCCAGTATTTACAAATGAAACTCTGCCGAAATTTTCGGAAAAGATTTGACGTTTTAAAAACGCTTACTACGACTTTCAAAGTGAATTATATGCAAACTTTTAAACAAATTTTCCTTCACCTTCTTCTTTTAAATGGTTTAGATTTCTGGGTTTTTGGCTTACTTGAATTAGATGGGGTCCTATAGACTTCATATGATTCAAGTGCCAGTCGCGTGCCATTTCGGGTCGTGACAAGAATATCATCAATAAACACTACTACGAACTGGTTCGGGTACGGTGAAAAGATTCGGTTCATCAAGTCTATAAATATTGCTGGTGCGTTCGTGACTCCGAATGGCATCACCAAGTATTCGTAATCCATATCGAGTTTGGAACGCCGTTTTGCAAATATCTTTTGATTTCACCCGAACTAGATGATATCCGGATCGCAGATCTAACTTTGAGAATACCCTCACGCCACTGAGTTGATCGAATAATTCGCCGATGCGAGGAATCGGGTACTTGTTCTTAATAGTCACCCAGTTTAATTCTCGATAGTCGATGCACATCTTCCGCATGCCATCTTTTTTCTTGACTAGAAGAAATGGAGCTCCCCAGGGTGAACTGCTGCTGTGAATCCAACCCTTCTCCAGTAATTCGGCAACTTGTTTTTTTACCTCTTCGAGTTCCACCGGTGCCATCGGATAATAAGCCTTTGAAATCGGCGCTGCTCCAGGAATAAGATCAATCGCGAACTCCACATCTCGTTTTGGCGGTAAACTCGAGATGTTCTTGAACACATCCATGAGATCCCGAACTGCTATCAGCGCTTCATCTGTAACTTTTTTACGAACTTCACCTTTCAGTCCGGAGTCGCACGCAACGCCGACAATCCAGACGACCCAATCATCGTCGTCGTCCAGCCTAATCATCACGTCACTGTAGGGTGTTTTTCATCACCCCATTGAGATGGGAATACGCGCGCGCTTGTCAGACGCATTACAGATTCTCCCTGAATAGGGTAGGCTGGGGTTTATTAATTGTAGGGATCCGAATCTCCGGCAGCCGCGAACTAAGCCGCCGTTAATTACCCCTCGCCTTTGGAGCAAGAGAACCTCCGATTGACGGGTCAAACAGTTCATGCGAACTCAATGTGCAGTGTTGTATTTTGAAGGGGTTTTGTGGTGAAAAACTATTTCTTTTTGGAAAAGGAAAAGTAAAACTCTTGATTTAATTCAGAAAAGGGAAAGAAGGTTTAGAACCTTGAGGAAGGAGAAGGAGGCAAAAAAACACTTGAGTTTGAGAGAATGAAAAAGTCCTTTATTTCATTATCTTGTTGCCTTTTATAGGCATACAAATTTACATATAGCCCCTTGGGCTTTACAAAATGGCATCTTGCCCATCCCATGCCTCATGTGCTCATTTGTTTTGCACATAAGCCATGGGCTTATTTCGCCCAATCAGAGCAAAGCTCTGTTGAAATTCAAAATTCAAAAATTTTGAAACAACACTTCAAGTGTCAGGCGCTAATACGTCAGCACAGCGCCCAAGAAGGCGCACCCAATCAGAGCAAGGCTCTGTTTAAATGAAGCAACGCTTCAGCTGCGCAAGCACTGCGCTGCGCGACACGTGTCAGCGCAGATGCGCTAGCGCAGTTGCGCTCTGCGCTGCCGCGACACGTGTCAGCGGAGATGCGCTAGCGCAGTTGCGCTGCGCTGTGCGCTGCGCGACACGTGTCACGCGCTGGGGCATCTGCGCCAAACTGAATTAAGATTTTAAGAAATCTTTTCTGTTCTTGTTAAAACAAGAAGATTTTCTTCTGCAAAGCAGAAGCCCTTGGATCAAAGATCCAACGGTGGGGAAAATTCCCCAAATCACTCAGAGAATGATCTCTTTAACAAATTTAACTAATTTGTGAGCACTATAAAAAGGACCCTAAGCCTCAATTCAAAGGCATCAACATTTTTCTTGAAAAATCAAGAGCTTTAAACAGAAGAACTCTGAGAAAATTTCAAGAAAAAGGTAAAGAACCTTCATGAAGTAGAAGAAATTCCTTCTAATAGATCATTGATCTAAAAAAAGATCAATGATCTTTACATAAAAAAAACAGTGCTTTGCACTTCTTATGAACCTCTGGTTCTTTAAAAACAATAAAAAAAAAAAATAGTGCTTTGCACTTTTATGAACCTCTGGTTCTTCAAACAAAAGAAAAATTTATTTTTCTTTGATCTAATTTAGATCAAGAAATTAAATAGTGCTTTGCACTTCTGTTCTTGAATCTAAAAGATTCTTAGTGCTTTGCACTTCCAAACTGCGTCGTTGCGCTCTTAAGAGAGCGCCACGTGGTTAGCTATAGAACCACTTGCGCTAAGCGCTTTGCTCTCTGGAATTGGTGCAACTCACCAGAACGTGCCACGTGTCAACAGCGCAACAGCGCAGCGCACTCGCGCAGCGCACTGCGCTGTTGCGCTTGCGCTCGCCAGAGCATGACACGTGTCTTCACCACAAGCGCTTGCGCTCAGTGATAGACGCAAAGCATCTGACAAATGCAATGCATTTCACTTCCTGAAGGGCCAGGCCCAATTAAAAGGCTTAATAAGCCTAATAAATAAAATGCTGTGCATTGTTTGAAAGGGCAGAGCCCAATTGAAAGGTCCAATGGACCAAAACAAATGACCTGCATCATAATAAAAAGGGCAGAGCCCAGTCAAAATAGGCATAAATGGCCTGAAGTAATGCAATGCATTATTTAAGTGGGGGCAAAGCCCTAGCACAGGTCTAATAGACCAAAAATAAATAAGGGTGTTGAACATTTTCAACCGGACTTAGCCCAATTTTGGCCGTAAGTCCTTAAATTAAATCGGTTGAGCAAAGATTGCTCTCTTAAATCAATCTATATCCGGTTCGAGGGTACATCTCCGAGCTCCTCTGACACCTATCGTTGTAATCCTTCAACGATATCAGAGAGGTGACGGGTCCCGACGACCACATACATTAATATTAGACCGAAACGTCCTTAAACTAATATCGGACCGAAACGTCCTTAAACTAATGTCGGACCGAAACGTCCTTAAACTAATATCGGACCACCACGTCCCTAAACTGGTGATGGACCACCACGTCCCTAAACTGGAAAACGGACCACTACGTCCCTAAACTGGAACAATAGAGCCTCCAAACGCTCTTTTGCCGGATCTAAACGGTCCCGTTTAAGTTGATCTTAGCCCCAAACACGGCTAACGTATCCTTAAACATTCAAATGGATTATAAAACTCCTAATCAACTCTGGTTCGAGGGTACATCTCCGAGCTCCTCTGATACATGTCGTTGTAATCCTTCAACGACGTAAGAAAGGTGACGAGTCCCGATGGCCATACATTAAATTAATCACTACGTTAAGTTGATCTTAGTCTAAAACAGGACTAACGTATCCTTAACGAACGTTTAAGTTGATCCTAGCCGCAACGCGACTAATGCATCCTTAAACTAAAAACACCAAACCCAAATCTAAGTAAATACGGATTTGGACTAATCCACGTCCTACGGGCGACGGCATTACTCAGTCTCCGTATACAATCCACGGGCAACCACAAATAAAACAAACACATATGACACGAAGTGAAATTCTGGAGAAGGAGAAAGTTGTTACCGCGATGCGGTAGCGTAATTAACTGCAGGGGCTTGCGCCTGCAGGGAAGAGCGTCCCCACAATCAAAAACCCCTCACCCTGAGAGGGAATCTGATGAAGTCTGCTATATCGGCCGCATCCGTCTAAACTTCCGATACACGGTTCTATAAATCAACTTGGCACCTTCGGAGAGGTAGACGGATAAAACCAAATAGCATCTGCCCCGAACCTCAGGCACAGACGCAAAGTCTAGGCCGCCTTTCGGAGGGAAACAGGGCTTTACAAAAATTTGGCTTTATGCCCATTTTCCTTACATTCATGCATAAAAAATTACATCAAAATTATTTATTACATGATTTCATTTTAGCATAGGGGAGGCCGGCCGCGGGGCTCGACTTGGGCATGGGCCCACTTGACCTGGGCTTAGGCCCACCAGGCTTGGGGTTGACTTTGACTTTGACTTAGTCAACCGGGGTGTAATTTTTGGCCCCAACAAAGTGCCCCTATCAATAAATGCACACCGCACATGTGGGTCGTGTACATGAAATTGATGGATCTTCTTTCACGTGGAGGAGACTTGATTTGGTTCCCGCTTTTTGGGAAGCTGGCACTGCCCTTTTTACAACATGGACGGTCTATGCTTGACGTGTCTCTAAGACGGAGTGTCAGTGTATGACGTATCCCCAAGACGAAGTGTCGATATTGGACGTTTCCCCGAGATGGAGTGTCTGTATGTGACGTTTCACCAGCACGGAGTGTCGCTGGTTGACGTGCCCCCGGCACGGAGTGTCTGTGTTGGACGTTTCCCCGATACATAGTGTATGTATGTGACATTTCCCCGGCACGGAGTGTCGCTGGTCGACTTGTCCCCGAGGCGGAGTGTCGCCGGTCGACGTTTCCCCGGCATGGAGTGTCGCTGGTTGACCTGTCCCCGGCACGGAGTGTCTGTGTTGGACATTTCCCTGGTACAAAGTGTCTCTTTGACGTTTCCCCGGTGCGGAGTGTCTCTTTGACGTTTCCCCGGTACGGAGTGTTACTGGTTGATGTATCCCCGAGACGGAGTGTCTGCTTGACGTTTCCCCATTACGGAGTGTCGGCTGGTTGACTTGTCCCCGGCACGGAGTGTCTGTTTGACGTTTCCCCGTTACAGAGTGTCGGCCGGTTGACTTGTCCTCGGCACGGAGTGTCTGTGTTGGACGTTTCCCGAAGACGGAGTGTCTGTATGTGATGTTTCCCCGGCACGGAGTGTCGCTGGTTGACGTGTTCTCGGCACGGAGTGTCTGTTTGTGACGTTTTCCCTAGACGGAGTGTCTGTATGTAACGTTTCCCCGGCACAGACTGTCGCTGGTCGACTTGTCCCCGAGGTGGAGTATCGCTGGTCGACGTTTCCCCGGCATGGAGTGTCGCCGGTCGTTCGACTTGTCCCCGGCACGGAGTGTTGCTGGTTGACTTGATTCCGAGGTAGAGCATAATTCCGGCAGGGAAGGTAGATATCCCGAGGCGAAGCATGATTTCGACACGGGGTGCATTATGGGACGAAGCATGATTCCTCCGCAGAGGTTGCTGGTTTGATTTGGGTTGACATCAGCATTGCTACACTGGAATATAGTACCAGGAGCGAATCATCATTTGCCATGAGTGGATTTAGGGATTTTGGTTTTGGTTTGGCATCAGCATCACTTCACTGGAATACGGTACCAGGAGCGAATCATCATTTGCCATGAGGATTTCCCTCATTCCCAGTTTAACGACTTAGGGGTCATCTGTTCCTAATTTAACGACTTAGAGGTCATCTGTTCCCAGTTTAAAGACTTAGGGGTCTATTGGATCGGAAGTTTAGAATTTTGGGGTTAGGGTCGGCATCAGCATTTCTAACACTGAAGCACAGCTGCCAGGAGCAATTCATTATTTTCCTTTCCCTGTTGGGGAGCGATGGCTTAGGAGACAGGTTTAGGTCCCTATCACCCAAGGCTTTTCAATTTTATGAGCCGTAAGGGTCCCATAAAAGCATTTTTAAAGGATCTCGTAGGTGTATTTTCACCTTAGGAGTCGTGGGGACCCCCAAGTGTGTTTCTCCTTTGTGAGTCGTAACAATCCCACGAAGGTGTTTTTTTACGAGTCGAGAGAATCTCGCAAGCTTTGTTCTCCTCATGTATTGTGAGGACACATGAGTGGGTCTTCCTAATAGAGCATAATTCAAAGGCGGAGACCGGCTGCGTGACTGGTGATTGCGGTGGGGCATGGATGTGATAAGAATTATTTGAGCCCGTGGATTGTATACGGTAGTCAATTTGGGGACCACCCGTAGGGCTGGGAGAATTTTGGTTGGCGTCTGCATCACTACACTGGAATATGGTACCAGGAGCAACTCATCACTCGCTGTTGGGACATCAAGAGATTTGAAATTTTGGTTGGCATCTGCATCGCTGTACTGGAATATGGTACCGAGAGCAACTCATCATTCGCCGTGAGAGGATTTGGATTTTTGTTGGTGTCTGCATCACTGCACTGGAATATGGTACTAGGAGCGACTCATCATTCGCCATTTAGGGATTTGGTTGGTTGGCGTCTGCATCGCTACACTGGAATATGGTATCAGGAGCGACTCATCATTCGCCATTTCTTCTTTTTTTACCGCGATTGCTCTATCATTTCAGCTTTTCTTGTTGCGATTGCCCAATCATTTCGGCTATTTATTCGTAGTTGCCCTATTGTTTCGGCTTTATTTTACTCGCTGATTTTTATTGCGAGTTGCCCTATCATTTCGGCTTTTTTTTATTTTTCATTTATTTACACATTTTTTACATCCCCGGTTTAATGACTTAGGGGTCGATTGTTCCCAGTTTAACGATACAGTGGTCGTATGCTCCCAGTTTAATGACATGGTGGTCAGTTGTTTGCTTATCCCAGCTCCTCAAACTTTGATCTTGGCGGAGCTGTGTTGATGACCGTAGCTCTGTGGCTTGTCAGTACATCTGACGACTGTGAGCCTTTCCCAAGTTTGTATTGGTTCTCCACCCAATCATTAAAACCATAGCAGTCTTCAATGGTATGACTCACCATTCTATGATATGGGCAGTATATGGGATTGCCGGTCATGTTCATTTCATGTGGCCTCTTTGGAATAGGCAGTTGCAGACCATTGTTCAAGGCGTCCTCGAATATTTTGCAGACTTCATCCCTCCTGAAGGAGTATACTTTCTTCTTTCTCTCCATTATAGTAGGTGCCCTTACTGATGTTGGACCCTCAGGACGATCAGTCTTTGGTTCGCCTACTGTCCGCTTACCATGTTCAGTGTACGTATCAGAATGACTGGAGGCTGATCGCGGCCGTTTTTTCGCAAAGGTGATCCGCTTTTGGGCCGGAGGGGGTATCAGTTGGTTGTTTCCGGATATCAATTCCTGGCCTATGAACCAAAATTTTATTTTGCTTTAATTGCAATCGGACGACTTGGGTCGTGAGATCTGCCACGACATTTGCCAGCTCGTCGACTTTGGAATGGACCTTGGCCATCTTCGCATCCCTGTCCTGAAGTTGCCTTTGAAGAATGCTTGTTCTATGGTTCCGGGTATGACAACGGGTTCATCCTTACCGCCTGAGCTTGATTCAGCATGAACCACGGGTTCCTTTGGCTTAATGGCCTGAGCGAGCTCTTTATCATTTGGATCGAGTCAGTGTTGGATGGAAATAACCACGTCATTGTCATGCCTATAAGGCGTAGGAGGACTTGTTCCTCTGAGCTCCATCATGTAGACCGTATGGGTTGTGTACCCGTCTATTGCTTCATCATCGGCAATGTTGCTCGCTTGGCACTTAGCTTGTTGCCTTGGTTCACTCTTTTCAGAGAAAGGCAGATGTCTGAGAGAATCAGGTTCCCGAAAGATTACGGCCTCTGTTTGTATGAAATTGGCAGTCACAGCTTGACTATTTTTTAACACGCCTTTAAACAGTTCTATCTCTCCTGCCTTGTATTGCTTTATGACCCAATCTTTGAAGATGCAACAGTCTTCAATTGTGTGCCCTAGGACTCGGTGGTATGTGCAAAAATTGGGATGATCAGTCCTGCTCGCTTCACTTAGTCTTTTTGGTTCTGGTAGCCGCAGGCCATTCTTTAGAGCATCTTTGAAAATTTTGTGGACCTTGTCCCTTCTGAAAGAGTAGACCTTATTTCTTCTTTCCTCCAAAGTTGGCTCCCGAGATTTGTTAGTCTTTGCTTCGTCCGTTCTCTGCTTATTTAGAGAATCGGTGCTTTTGGAACTTGCGCTTTTCCAGTTGTCGTCCCTCCGATGTCTCGGTCTGTTTATGAATTGGAGATTCTGAGTGGACTCGGGCTTTGAGCATTCCAACATTTGAACTTTCTTGGTCAGCTCTTGGAATTTTTTGAAGCCTGCGGTGCACAAGAAAGGTTTCATCCAGTCGTTCAGATTTTCTATAAGAAGACTGACGGATTGGTCTTACTCCAACGGCGGTTCACATTTGATAGAGAGATTGCGCCATCGGACTATAAAATCCATGTTGCTTTCGTTGTTCTTTGGCTCGGTCATTACGAGGTCATCAATGGTGATTTTATTGCTGACACTCATGAACCTTTGCTTGAACATGGATTCTATTTGAGCGAACGTCGTGATCGAGTCATCCGGTATGCTTTCATACCAATCGAAATCAACATCGGTCAAACTATTGACAAACTGGCGAAGAAGGAGCGCATCATTGCCCCCAGTGTTCGCACATGATGCTTTAAATTGGGCAATGTGCCGGTTCGCATTTCCCGTCCCATCGAACCTTTCAAATTTGGGGACGACATAGCCAGTAGGAAACTCCACAAGATCGTACCGAGTAGGGTATGGTCTCCCGCTGCTACTGACATCTTTTTGCTCTCCGGCTTCGGCTACCAATGTTTTGACTTTGTTGGCAACCAAATCCATGATTTGATCTTGAGTTAGCGAGGTACTGTCATCGGTAGCCAAGACATTTCCTGAGATAGAATGCGACTGACTTTCATGCGGTCCGCCCACCTTTGGATTTGAGGGAATAGGCATTGGCTGCCTCGGGACACCGTTTCTCGGTTCATGGGCAGAGCCATGTGCTTGATTGGGTGGCTGAGAGGCAACTTGGGCCATGAGCTGCATCACGATATTCGTCAGGTCGTCAATTTTTGAATAGGGCTTGGCCATCTCTTTGTCTTTGTTTCTGAACTGTTTTCGAAGCTATTGGAGAAATTGTTGCTCTGCATTCTTAGGACGGAAGATTGGCTCCACTTCACTTTCCGAGCCCGACTCCTCATGAACCGAGGGATCTCTCTGCTTATCAGCTTCTCTGGGAGGATTTTCATTACCTTCCGGAAGATGCTGGTCTTAGAAAGTGATATCCACATTCACACCAGATTGGATTTAAGATGTAGTGGCCCCATCCTTGCTCTTGTTGCACGTGTCCACTATGTAGACAGTGTGGACCATATATCCAGCCATCTCTTTATTTTTGGCGGCTGATTTTGAAAAGCGGTCTGGGCTTTGGAAATTCACAAATTTTAACATGGCCAAAGACCTAGCCCTTTTGTTGGCTCTGTATCTGAGCTGTTTCTACCTTATCTTTTCTGTTTTGAGCGCTTGGCAGGCTTCTACTCTTCGGGAAGCCATCGTGAGCTGATTAACGGGAAGCTTAGAGAAGATACCCAATTGAGCAGTTGTCAGGGACGCCGCTGGAGCTTGCCTGAGATGCCTTGTTGCTTTGTTGGTGTTGATGGCCTTGCCCTCAGTTGGGGACAAGGAAAGTCGTTCAAACACCGACTTGCGTTTGGTTAGTGGTGCCCTCGAGATCACCACATTTGGCATTTTGCCTTTCAAGGCCGGTTTTTCTGTTGCTGGTGCTTGAGAAGCTGGGATGACACTAGCTGGCACGAACAGAATAGAGCCGAATGGTAGCAGCGGCTCTTCCCATTGTCGCTCGAGACTGGCCAGGAGGACCGTCCTGACGTCCAACTTCATCGTGTAGGAGATGGAAGTTGTGTCGAAAACTGAGCTGATCCTTGGAGATATTTTGTTGCGTCTGTAGATTGCAATTTGAAATTTGTTAACCTGCACAAAGAAGCATGATTTCAGTATAGGCAATCGATATGTATATTGATTGAGTTCGCATGAACGTTTAATCCGAAATATGGGATGAGAGAAAGGTCCCACCGGACGTGCCAGAATCTGTATGGTGTTTTTCGTCACCCCATTGAGATGGGAATACGCGCGCGCTTATCAGGCGCATTACAGATTCCCCCTGTCTAGGGTAGGCTGGGGTTTATTAATTTTAGGGATCCGAATCTCCGGCAGCCGCGAGCTAAGCTGCCGTTACCCCTCGCTTTTGGAGTGAGAGAACCTCCGATTGACGGGTCAAACAGGTCATGCGAACTCAATGTGCAGTGTTGTGTTTTGAAGGGGTTTTGTGGTGAAAAACTATTTCTTTTTGGAAAAGAAAGAGTAAAACTCTTGATTTAATTCAGAAAAGGGGAAGAATGTTTAGAACTTTAAGGAAGGAGAAGGAGGCACAAAAACCCTAGAGTTTGAGAGAATGAAAAAGTTCTCATTTATTTCATTATCATATTGCCTTTTATAGGCATACAAATTTACATATGGCCCATTGGACTTTACAAAATGGCATCTTGCTCATCCCATGCTTCATGTGCTCATTTGTTTTGCATATGAGCCATGGGCTTTACAAAAATTTGGCTTTATGCCCATTTTCATTACATTCATGCATAAAAAATTTACATCAAAATTATTTATTACATGATTTCATTTTGGCATGGGGGCCGGCCGCGGGACTCGACTTGGGCATGGGCCCGCTTGACCTGGGCTTGGGCCCACCTGGCTTGGGGTTGACTTTGACTTTGATTTGGTCAACCGGGGTGTAATTTTTTACCCCAACAGTCACGTCATTGATCAGCCAGATCCAATCCTGCACACGCGTGAGTTTGCATCGCGGCGTTTATCCGACGTCGGACGTAGCATACGTACCCCAGCGTGAGATTCGATCAGGCAAGTTTAACTTGCAACATGCTATGTTACTATATCGATATCTATATGAATAAAAATAGTACATATGTTTTATTATACAGCAAATGTTATAGATTTACAGTTTTACAATATCCGTACTGAGAATCGCATATCTAGTTGCATACCAGAACATCATGATATCATTATACTATTATATTAGTACAACATGTTATCTAGTTTGCATCATACTTGGTAATGGATAGATAAAGGTTATTACATATAGATACATATGCATCTTGGTATCAGTTTAGTTACCGTATTCCGATATTCGTTACAGTTTCACATTTGGGTATCAATTTGATACATATGCATCACATAACAGGTTTACGACACACTACTTGACTTGTTACTTGGATCTTGTTACCAATACCAACAATATTGACGTGTTGTTCTGACGGATGTGACTTGTTGTCTACATAGACAAGAACTGTACATACTTGATCCTGTGTTGCCATTAAATCTATATTGGCAATATCTGACTTGAACACAAACCTGGGGGAGCAGGCGTCGGGGCTGTGTAGGGTTTGGTTCGTCGGGGTTGCTGTAGGGGTCGTGGGTCGTCGGGGAGAAGAAGGAGAGGGAGACAAGGTGAAAGCGGGGGTGAAGGTGATGGCGACGGTGAGGCTTAACGACGATGAGGGTAGAGGTTCTTCGGTCGGGGGTTTGGCGTGGGTGCAGGTGCTCGGGGTTGCAGGGGTTATGGGTTCTCGGGGATGGAGAAGGAGAGGAGGTGGTGGAAGCGGAGGTGGTGAAGGTGGTGATGAGGTCGAGGTGAGGTGATGAGGTCGGCGGTGAGGGCGAGGGGGCGATGACGTCGATGGTAGGGTTCGGCTTGGGTTTCGTCGCGAGGAAGAAGAAAGAGAGAAGTGAGAGAGGTGTGTGTTTAAAATATTATAAGGTTAATAATATATATTTACAGGAGAGAGAGAGAGAGAGAGAGAGCGGGGGGGGATAGAGAGAGTGACAGTATGCGAGAATAGAGAGAGATAATAGGATTATATATATATATATATATATATATATATATATATATATATATATTATAATATATTTTCTGGGTTTAAACAGTTAATATTAAAGTACTCCGAATAATATCCGGGTTTCTTCTAAAATTCTAGTTTTAAAATATGGAGAATATACGTATCAGTTAAAACTATAAAGTAATACCCGGTTACTAGAAATGCATACCCCAAGTACGGATTTACGTAAATACACATAGCGATCCAAACGTGTCTGTTTTATTAATCTGGACATGAACACGACGTATGGATGCAAACATATGATATGGGGTATGATAACATGCCATGCTAGATATTAAAATGTATTATCTGGTTATTATTTGTATTATTTAAAAGAAATGCGGATAAATATATCATACATGTATATAGAATCTAGATGTGCATGGATCCTCTATACTAGCAAATATATGGTGAAATTTTGAACCATGATGGGCTTCAAGCATGCGGGTCGGGTCGGATAATATCCACAGTTACCAAATATATTATCCGCACCCAAAACAATATAAAAAAAAAACAAGACAACTGTCGCAAGAGCTGAATTGCCCCAAATAAAATATCATATAAATGCACTAGGATGTTACAGGATGTGTTGCTTATTGTTTGGTTGATAAGACGGAAACGAGTAAGTTTGACTCCAAGTCTAGAAAGTGTGCTTTCATCGGATATAGCGGAGATGAGTTCAGATATCGGCTGTGGAATTACACAAGTAAGAAGGTAATACGAAACCGAAACGCCATCTTTGATGAGCAGCACTTGTATAAAGAAGAAAAGCAAGCAAAGGAAAGTGCAATACGTGAGTTCGTCGAGCTAGACGGAACTCAAGAGAGCATTCAGGTACCTATAGGTGGTGATCTGAACTTGGTGGAAGCCGCAGTGCAGGATCAGATTCAAGAACAGGATGGTGACCATATTTAGCAACCAGACGAGCCGGTCCTAAGGAGATCTAAGAGAGAAAAGAGGATATCCGAAAAACTTGTGACTGATTTCGTTTCGTACACAAATGCGGGAGTGCCCGAATCCCTTGAAAAAGCAACAAGTGATGGTGCTAGCAAGCAGTGGAAGCAAGCAATGGACGCTGGAGAAAAGAATGCGCCGGATATGTTCACCAAGGTCGTAGACAGTGATAAGTTGAATCTCTGTTGCAGCTTGGTGAATCTCTCCATGAAAATCTGATGAGAAGATAGCAGCATCGGAATCGTGTAAAGTCTACCAGCATTGGGAATCAAGACGGAAGAAATCTCCAAGTGGAAGACTGTTATGTTGTAGAGAATCTTTTTAAAGATTATAATGAATTTGAATCAAATTAGTTGGAATTGGATGTAGAAATTTATGTTAATCTCTGCATAAATTCCAAGTTATTTCTAAAAGCATATATATATATATATATATATATATATATATATATATATAGATCATAGATTAATTGGACTTTCAATTGATTAGTAAATCAATTATGCATGCATCCACCAAAAAAATAAGAAAAGGATAAATTAATTTAACAGAGGCTTATTAAAGGACAATGGCTACTATGTTAAATTAATTTCACAAGATCAAGATGGATTAATTTGAGAGATCGTTGTATTGAGAGGGTGACGGATAATAGAAAGATTTGAGAGAAATCTTCTAATATTGTTTGTAAACTTGATTTAAGGATTTAGTAGGCGTTTGCAGATTCCGCTCTGCCAGAGACTGGTCATACGGTAAGTGAAATCCGTCAACAAATCCTTGTGCCTCTCTGGTTTGCGTTTCCTATTTTATTCTCGTACCTGTTTATTTATCTTTCGTTGATTAATTGCGTGATTCGATTTGTCGCGGGCATTATTGCTTGTATCGATTTTCTCCCAAAAGCAAGGACTTGTTATATTTGACAGCTTATAGAGCAGTATTAAGATTTCAAGATTGTTACAAAGATAAACGCTCAAAGAAAAATAAAAACATATAAAAAATCAAAATCAACACTAAGACAGATCTGCATGTCATATATATAGACAGATCTGCTTGTCATATATATATATATATATATATATATAAACTCTAGCTAAATTATTAAAATAGTCAAACCATTAATAGAACAATGGCTTACATCAAAAGAGACCCTAAAACCACACCAACACTCTTTAACCTATTTACTATAGATGAAGACATCAAGCGTAAGCACTACAAAGAAAAACAGGGGGCTACATGATTCAATATTGCATGGTTAATCATAGATAAAGGGTTTGTTTGTGAAACCTATTTTGTTCCCATCTTTGGTTTAACTTTTAAAAGAGAAGCCAATTAATAGTCACCTATATATATGCCACCTTGTGATCTCCAACCTACCAAATAGCCCAAAATAGCAAGGGCACATACACCAACATGCAAACATGATTGTGTCAAGAGCCATGAATATGAGAGCTTGAGCTAAGTCTCTTTCTCTCTCCTCTCTCTTCTTTCTCTCTCATAACTCTTCTTCTACTCTTTTCTCAAAGAGAGAGAGCCTGTTATCACCAAGTCTTGATTTGTAGGCAGCCTTTTTGTAGTCAGCCCATGTGAACTCAGTGTACCTGCTTCTTTCTTCCCCCAAGACCTCGGGCAAAGGTGTAATTATGTAGGATGGTGGAGGGCCTCCAAAAAAGATCATGGAAACCCTAGATTTGGAACCATTGGTCACTACCCTATGCCTCACACTTCTGAATCCCCCATTTGTCAGGACCTGCATGCATTGATCATCCACCACACCAAAGATGTTGATGAGAAAAGTGTACCCACAGCTTAATTGTGCTATAAAAACTTATTATTTCAATCTCTGCTTGCATCAGATCACATCGTTAATTATTCGATAAATACTAAAAAAACGACGGATGTTTTTTTTCCTGAGATAAAGGACGAACGTACAAACTTCATGTCATTTTAGCTGCAAGAAGTTGGATTAGACTGTCTCGGTAGTGGAGAAATGAATAGAATATATATATATATAAGACATGTATATATATGCAGATGATATAGGCTATGTGCAGGAGGAAAATTGCTCTTTCTTTTAAAATCGTCAGATTGGAAGTTAAAGATGTGCCGCAAAAATATTTATTTTAGTCATATATCAAGTTATATATGCTTTATATAAATTTAAATGGAAAAAAAAAGCATCTCAACTTTAAGAAATTCATCAAGTCACATCCTCCAAGCATCTAACATTTATGCTTCATACTTCAACCATGATAGCACATATTTTAGGCCTCTCATCAATGGAGAATCATTTTGTTGCTGTTTTAAAAAAGATAGTTCTTGTACCCAAAACCCTGCGTACTTATAATTGGCGGGCAGTGCTCATAGTACATTTGATAAAGACATAAATAAAATTTTTAAGGTGGGACTAAATATAGTTACAGCATACGAAACTATAACCAATTCCATATAGTATCAAACAATATATATAAAATAATTTTACTTTGCTGCCGTTCCAACAACAAATAGAACATGCATCTAACATTTTTTTTTTGTGAGGAAATTTTTTAAAGAAAAAAAGTGGACAGAAGGGACCCCTTTAGATAACAAACCAGAGATAAGCTTATATGACATGTTTTTATTGGACTTTGGATTGTATTTTGTTTTAAATACAGGATACAATGCAAAGTTCACGTAAGCTTCTCCGTTGGGTGCTTTCTACAGGGACGCCATCATTCGTGTATCACATCACAAAAAGCGATACGCTTAAAATTAGGAGTTGGTTTTTTTTTCCACTCTCAACCGTCGATATATCATATCACGGACCGTGAATAAGCCATTTGTACGATTTTGGTTCAGATGACGATTCTTTTCCGTATATAAAATCTCAAGCGCTGTGCTTGTTTCCAAATGGGGACATAATGAATAGTGAAAACAGAGGCACTAGTCCTATGAAATGGAGAGAACATGCAACATACAAGATAGGAAACAAAAAAAAACAAAAAACAGAGGAAGCATATTTACCTGCAGGGTGTCTCCAACATTGATGAAGAAGGAGTGCTCATCTGGGGGAATTGAGACCCAGCTCCCATCTTTGAGTGCAATTTGGAACCCCTTTGAGTTGTTTGATCTCAAGATTGAGATCACTTGTGGATCTGTGTGCTCACCAAACCCAGTTAAATCGTAGTTGAACTCTTGAAGCAGGGGGCATTGAGGGTAGTGGTTGACCCTAAACATTAGGTCACTCTCATCACTCATCACTAGCTCCCTCAACACATCTTCTTGCTCAATCCCTAGCCCTTTTGCCATCAACCCTAGCACCTCTCCTGCTAGATTCCTCACTTGTGATATGTACTCATTCAATGCACTCCTGCATCATGCAAAGTGGTTCTTAATATGGTATCGGACTTCTGTTCGAACTAGTCGTGCTTTCCTTTACACACACATATTGTTAGTTCATGACCCAAGGGCTTAAACTTTTGGATAAATAAACACGGAAAATATATATCTTTCTAGTATACCCATTACTGAAAAACACTTGAGATAAAATGCTTCTTAACATGGTATCGGACTCCTGTCTATTCGCAAAAGGTAAAAATACAAACCTAAACAAGCTTGCAGAAGGCTCTCTAAGAAAAGCAAGGGAAGTTGAAGACATGGGGTTCGAGTTGATCTCAAAGAGCAAGTATTCAACCCAACCAACATCACCATTAGGTCCAATCATCTTGTTGCCATATCCAGAAGGATTTGGACCCCCTGCCTTCTCTTTCTCAACTTGAGGCAGAGAGAAGAATTTCACTGCCTCTGCTTCCAATATAGCCATGAGCTCTTTCGAAACCCCATGGCTTGTTACTTTGAAGAAGCCGAATTCTTCGCAAGCTTCGACGATGGAGGAATCACAGCCAGGGGTTGAGAGATCAATTGTTGGTGTGTCATGGAAATAAGCATGAGATTTGTGAGGCTTTATGATGGATATTTGCTCAATTGGTGGATTTGCAAGGACCACCATGGTTGTTTTGATTTAAGGGAAGGGGGAAAAAAAGCAGAGGAAAACAGGGGAGGGTTTTGAGAGGAGTTTTATCAGAGAGAAATGGAGATTTGAATGTGAGTAATGGAGGAGGTTGGAGGGTATATATATATATATAGAGAGAGAGAGAGAGAGAGGGTGGAAAGTTGAGGGGAGTTTTGAAAAAAGACCTTTGGGTATTAGAGAAATTTATTTGGTTAAGACTGGGGGTAGGCTTAATATGGTAAAGATGCTTTGCTTATATCTACTTACATCTTGTTTATTAATGGATTGATAGGTATCTACGATTAATTGGAATCTTTGAAGTAGACCATAGACATAAAAGATGCTTTGCTTATAGATACTTAACCGGCGATCTTTTTCATTGTGCTGGTTTTGTGATGCTATCATTTAAAGTTTAATAAAATATTTATAATGAATACCGGCTCGATTGGTTAGAAGTCTCAACAGGATAACTTCAGCATAAAAGATAAATAGATAATGGATGTCTATGTGTAGATAGGTGGTAGGGGAACTTAATTTTAAACAATTTTTTTTTTCATTAAATGGCCAATGGTTTAGGATGCATATACGACCATGGGAAATCATTCATGCTAAGAGCCCACAAACTATGGAAAGTTGATTCTAAAACCAATCACCAATCAAAACGCCATAAAGAAAATATATACCCTAGCATCTTTAATCCATGCTAAATTATAAATCAAATGGAGACTGGGTCAAATTAAAGCCAAACATCTAAGTATTAGAGTTGTGGAAACAATAGCAAACATAGGAGACTACGCATGCACTTTGTGATTAGCAAATATTGTTAGAGAGAACAATGTGCACCTTGTAGATGCCTTTCCAAAAGTTAACAACATGTATTGATTACAATGAGGTGAGATTAGCTAAATCTAGCTTGGGAATTGACATTAATTCCCTCAAAATTATAGCTAACATCACTGATGATGCTCGATATCGGTGATCTCCCAGATCATGACACGTGGCAGATGACGTGTCTCGGGGCATGTAAGAAAAGACCTACAATGGCCGACCAGACCACTCCTGTGCCCGTTCCACAAACAAGCGCTGGCTCACCTCCGAGCAGCCTGCACAATTGGCATCCTCGGCCTCACAGCTTGTCTCTGGGCTACCACAGAACCAAGATACCTCGGCTCTCCCGCTCATCCGCGGGCTCTCCCGCTCATCCACAAGCTCTCCCGCCGAGGTCATCTTACTCGGTCTCATCGACCGACCAACAGCACCGCTCACAGGCGCAACCGCCATCCCGCGAATCTCGCCATGCGCGAGATATCCACCGGCCACATCCCATGTTCCATGCCATCACGATCCCCCATTAACGAGCCTGTCTCGCTATTAATGGGAGATCCCGCCCATCGCGCAGGCGTGACGTCGGGAGCGTAACGACCGGCATGATTCTCACGCCTGCCTTGCCTGCTGCCACCGCTATATAAACCCCTTCTGCAGATGGTTCAAGTAAGCCATTTTTACTCCAATAAGCCGTTATTCTGCTCGGATTTCCTCTCTAACTTGACCGTCGGAGGGTCCTCGGTGGTACAACCACCCCGGGACTTCCTTGCAGGTAGCTCGGTGCAAATAACCTCAAACCCATTGAGATCCACATGCTTCAGGAGCCAGCCTCCAGATCAAATCTCAGCCGTCCATCGCTTCCATCGTCAGACCAACGGAAGGTAACATCTTGGCACGGATCTCACCCGCGTCAGTTGGCGCCGTCTGTGAGAAGCATTGATTCCACAAAAACAAAAGTTCATCTTCCAATCTTAATCTAATGGCAAGCGATCACCACGACGATCCCAGCACCAGCCGCCGCATCCCCCTCAACGAAGGCGCGGAAGAACTTCCTCCACCGAATGCCATCAACGCCCTTGCCGACCGGATAGACCGACTCGCGTCTGTCGTGGAGGAGCTCATTCGTATCCAAACGGCAGGGAAAGTTCCCCAGGTCGCCGCTCCTCCGCCTCGAGACCGGGACCCCTACAGGGGGAGAGAATACTCCGCACATGTCGGCACTGCCGACCACCGCCTCGCTACCTCCCATGGCTGCAGATCTCCCGGGCCAATACCTTCTGCAACTCGCTGGGCGCCCTACAGTTCAACACTGATGTCCGTCGCCAGAGCACCTCCCCCGAGCCTCTTCGCGACCCTTTCCCTCCCGAGGAGATGTCGGTCGGCTCGCCTGTTCCCAGGCATGAGCAACACCCCCTCCCTCGACGGGGTTGCACGGACGGGACTCACGACGGCGACTCGAAGACCACCTCGCTGGGGGATCTGAGGAACCTCATTGAGAGAAACCGGGGCCGCTCCCAGACGCAGGTCTCCAACAGCAAAGGCCGGGAATCAGAATGTGCCGAATCGTCGGGATACCACGGCCAACTCGACGCCCTCGAGGAGAAGATCGAGGGTATACATCGGGAAGGTCACCACTCGAGCGACGGGGCTAAATACGCCACTAACTCGCTCACCAAACCATTCACCGAGGAGCTGCTCGCCGTCCACGTCTCCTCCCGCAACAAGCCTCCAAAGGTCTCTCTCTTCGACGGTAAATCTGACCCGAAGGACCATTTGGATGCGTTCACTGCGGGAATGAGCTTCCAAGATAACTCCGACGCCACTCAGTGCCGAGCCTTCCCGAACACTCTCATCCGCTCCGAACGAGACTGGTTCCGAGGAATCGAACCTCGCTCGATCTCAACTTTCGACGAGCTGGCCACCCAATTCCTCGTCCACTTCGTTGGGAACAGGCGGCAAAAACGCACAGTCGACCATCTCTTCATGATCAAGAGCGGGGATAAGGAGAAGTTCAAAGCATACGTCACCCTCTTCTACAACGCCTTTCTCAAGGTCCCAGAGCACCGGGACGAGACCGTCATTACAGCACTTAGGTCTGGTCTTAGGCATAAGGAGTGGTTACGCTCCTTTGCATTAGCGTAACCTAAGACCATGGCCGAGGTAAAAGCCTGGACCGAGCGTGAGGTCCAGCTCGAATCCGAGATGAATGCAAATCTCCCCCGGGCAGAGCAAGCCGACCAGAAGAAAAGGGCAAGGGAAGAAAGAAGGGGACCTGAGCGGGCAAAGCCCTATCTCCCGAAGTTTCAGGAATACACCCCGCTCAACGTCTCCCAGATAGTGCTACTAGAGGAGGCCAAGGGCGAGAGATTCTTCAAGCTTCCCCCGATCTCGCGAATGGCCTCAAAACGAACCCGGGTCCCTACTGCGGTTTCCATAGGTCGCTAGGCCACTCCACGGCAAGCAGCTCCGTGACTACATTGAGGAGCTCATCCGTTTGGGGCACCTCGCAGCGTACTTAAGGGACAAGCGGCAGGCTGACCGCGAGCAGAAGCAGCGTCCCCCTCCTGCCGAGCTGACCATCGGCAAGATCATGGTCGTGTCAGCGGAGAATGCGTCTCGTACCCACGAAGCTCGGTACCCTATACCAGGCATAGAGGCCAACATACATC